>JANUYF010000001.1:412123731-421531231 GCA_026167975.1 Phrynosoma blainvillii
GAAGGCGCTGCTGGGGGCCAGAGAGAGGGAGGGAGGGAGGGAGGGAGAAAGGCAGGGGCTCCTCGGCTCCTGGTCTCCTCCTTCCCGACTGCCATCCGCTGCTGCTGCCCCCACCCACAAAGGGGTCCTCCTTTTCCAGGACGCGTCCTACATTTCAGCCTTCTCTCCAGGAGGCATTCCAAAAGGTCCTCCATGAGATGCAGAAGCAGGGCTTGATCTTTCCGGGAGGGTTTCTATGGCCAGGTCTTGCCTTGTTCTGGGATGTCCTCCCCCTGGGCTCCCTTCTTTCTTTCTTTCTTTCTTTCCTCCCTCCCTTCCTCCCTTCCTCCGGCAGCCTCTTTGCCTCGGAGCTTCTTCCCTTCTTCTGGCCTCGCCTACTTTACAAACTGCCCCATAGCAAACCACCACCTTCCTCGGCTCTCTATGCAACCTCCCAGGCTCAAGGCACCAGGCGTCCTCACCGCGAAAGGGAGGACATCCCAGACAAACGGAGGCCCTGACCAAATCAAAGCTCAACACACGCCTAGAAAGATCAAGTCGTGCTCCGAAGGGAGGATAATAAGATCTTTGAGGATTCCTCCCGGACGGAAGGCTGGAATGGAGGACGGGTCCTGGGAAAGGAGGAGGAGGACCTCTGGCCACCCTTCTCCCAGGGATCCAGGGCAAGGGCTCCCTTCGTCCTCCTCCCTTCGGAGTCCCATTCTGAGCAGAGACTTTGCCCCTGTCCCCCATCCCCACCCCTTTCCCTTTCTTTATCTTTTTCTTCCTCTTTTCTTTCCCTTCATTTCCCCTTATTTTAGGACCTACAAATGCCTAGAGAATTTTTTTTTTCTCTAGGAACTTCTAGGTTCTCCAGCACAGCTCTATATGTATGTAGGGTCAACTTCTGGCAGAGTTGCGCTGCAGCACCCAGAGATTCCTCCTAGAGAGAAGGCGGCATTCATGCATCAAAACTGCAAATAATCAAATCTGCAAAAGTCAAAGCCGCAAATGTGGAGGAACAACTGCATTACATTTGTAGGACCAATTTGTCCCCAGTGCTATATCACTTCCTGCTCTCTTCTAGCATAGATAGCCATGTGGATGTTTTGGGCTTTGGCTCCCACCTCCCCAGGCAAACATGGCAGATAAGGCTGGGTTATGATTCTAACTTCTGGAAAGCACCAGGAAGAGGCTGTGCCACAGAGGTGGGGGCTCTGAGCTTTCAGATGACAGCTCTTACCATTCTGTACCTTTGGCCATGATGGTAATTGGAAGTCAGAAACATGGGGGGGGGGGGGAACAAAGCTTGCCCCACCATTATGCCACAAGTTCTGAAGATACAGCCCTTATTAGGAAGACTTGCGGCCTTTGCAGACTGCCAGAAATAGTGCACATTAAATTGAGGCACTGCCCTGGCTCAGTGCTAGGGAGTCATGGGAACTGTAATTTATTGTGGCACCAGAGCTCTCTGACAGAGAAGGCTCAATGTCTCAGAAAAAAAATTCCCATGATTCCCTAGCACTAACCCTAACCCTTAAAGTGGACTCAATTTGCACTATTTTTGGCAGTCTGCAAAGGCCCTTAATAAGCCACATTAGTACAGTAAGAGAACCCTCTGAACTTGGTTAGGTTTCAGCATTGAGAGACACAACCAGGGCACTTAATTCTTATGTATGAAAAGTTTCCTTGGTATCATCTATTCCATCTTTCAGCTTTTAGCCAATCCTCCCTCCCTGTAGGACTGGGGACCTATTAAGATGTTCCACCATCTGAGAATCTGAAGCATTCCCGAATAGTCCACCTGATCTCCCCAACTGTAACTCTGAAGCCTAATTGTACTATCTGATATGGCCTCCCGGATATGTGAAGATGACAACCAATCTGTGCACATGATTGAGTATTGGATTTTATTATATGGATTGTGGGTTTTTTTTAAATTATTGTTATGATTTTATATATTGTATTTTATATATTGTATTTTTCTATATTTCTCTGTAATCCCACCTCGATCCATAGGGAGAGGCAGGAAAATACAAATAAAAACTATTATTATTATTATTAGTCCCTTTTCTAGCTGGCAGTTTGCTTGAGGTGTTGGTCTTATTGTGGAATGGTGGAGGAAGATCAATAGAGTCACTCTCCAACATCCACTCTGAGACTGTGGAGACAATAATTCCCCTTGGTTCATAGAATGAGGACAATTAAACAGACTGGTTCGCAGTTACACTGCAGGTGGCATAGGTCTAGGAGCAGATGCAAATACCGTATTTTCTGGCGTAGAAGACGACTGGACGTATAAGACGACCCCCCCCACTTTTCCAGTTAAAATATAGAGTTTGGGAAGAGTATGACTTCCAAAACTGTTGTTGTTGTTGCTGTGCACCTTCAAGTCATTTCCAACTGATGATGACACTAAGGCAAACCTATCATGAACCTCCTTATACCCGACGTATAAGATGACCCCCCCACTTTAACCCCAGATTTTGCAGGTTAAAAAGTAGTCTTATACACCAGAAAATAAAGTATATATTTTGCCAGCCTCACTGCCACCTAATAAGTGTTTGGGAGTGCTTGCTCTTCGTTGGTGGCATCTGCTCCTAGACCTATGCCACCTGCAGTGTGTGTGTGTGTGTGTGTGTGTGTATATATATATATATATATATATATATTTCAGAAAATTCTGATGTGCAGCAAGTTAAGAACACAATCTTAGAAACACTGGAGATCTCTCTCTGTCTCCAGTGCTTCTAAGATTGCGTTCTTAACTTGCCGTACATCAGAAGTATTCTGAGTAGTGAGATACCTGGTGAGATTGAGTCTAGAAAGACCAGGAACAAAACCCTAACTTATCTACTGTGAAAAATTTGGGAGGCACTTGGAGGAAGGTGCTCATATTTGCTCAGAAATTGATATCACATTTATCAAAGAGTCCTGATCTAGTGAGCGGGAATGAGTGACTGAATGTGGGAATAGCAAATGTCTCAGTGATAACTGGAGTTATCTGAAGCTGCCTGGATTATGTAATGGGCTAGAATGATGAAGGTCAATAAATTACTCTCCAAACCTTGCAATCAAACACCACCTCAGTGTTTCATGTATCAGAGGTGTACTGGGCCTCCTCATTGGCGATTTGAGTGTTTATCCCAAGCAATTGTTATAAGGGAAAGCAGGGGGAGGGAGTGGAGAAAGAACTCACTTCCACTGTCTAAGACACGTGAAGCCATTTTCCCTGGCATGTGGAGGGCGAGGAGGAGGAGGAGGAGGAGGAGGAAGATGCATGTGCCTGCATTAACTTAATTTGCAGACACAATAATTAAGCACTGAGGTTGAAGCAAGGAATTAAAAACACTTATGCTAGTGAAATGTCCTGATTAAAGACAGAAATTAGATATTCCTAATAACCAAACCACCACAAAGCTTATAGTTACCAGGAAAAAAAAAAGAGAGTAACAGTAAGTAAGGCAAAGCAAGAGAGCCATGGCAATAGATGCTGTCGTTGGACACTTTGTAGATAGGCAACCCCAGGCAGCTCCTCCTGTACACACACATACACACAAGCACCAAGGTCTTGATTCCTTCTCATCTGCCAGAAAAGTGAGAAACTCTTTCAAACAGGCACTTCTATTCACAGAACACAGTCTCAGCAAATTCTTCCAAGTTCCTTCATCCTCTCTGCAATTGCTTATGCTCCTTTATTTTAGAGGAACTCTCAAGAAAGGAGAAACCAGGAAAACTCCCCAGAATCCCCTCTTCTTCTCTGGATTCAATGCATTAGTTTGGGGAGGGTAAAAGTCTACAATGCTTGGCAAGGTGAAAGGGAGTAGGAAAAGAGGAAGATTGCATTGCAGATGGATAGACCAAGACAAGAAAACCACAGCCCTGAAATTTGCAACCTCAACAGGGCTGTTGATGACAGACTTGGAGGTCTCTTATTCAGAAGATTGCCATAAGGTGAAGTCAGGTTGATGGCAGTTAACAACAACAAACAGAAATTTCTATTTAGAAGAAACAGAGTCCTGTGATGGAAGCATGGCCCATTTCAATATTCCTCATTCTCAAAAGCTTGCTTTGGCAGTGTGTTGATTTTAAAATACTTTTACAATATTTTAAAGTATTGTAGCATTAGCAATAGCAAGTACATTTCTATACCACTTATCGTGAACTAGCACTCTCTAAGCAGTTTACGATGTGTAAGCTAATTGCTCTCAACAATCTGAGCACCGTACTCATTTTACCAACCTACGAAAGGATGGAAGACTGAGACAACCTTGGAGCCCTGCCTGGGATCAAACGTACAACTTTGTGGCTGCAGTACTAGCATTTAACCATTGCAACACCAGGGCTCCTGTAAAGCAGGTGGAGATCCTATGGTCCCTGCATATGTTTTGGACTGTACCTGCCATCATCCTGGACACATGGTTGTGCTTCTGGGAATATAGTAACATTTGCATGGCCAGAGGTTTCTAATTCTCAGTAGAAAGACTTCACAGGTGAGAAAAAGAAAAGAAAGGGGCATTTAAGAATTAATATTATATTTTTAATTTAGATCTTCCTGGATATATCATTAAGTGCCAAGTCTCTCACACTTTTGAAAATAATGTTTTTATAGTGGAAGGCATAAACGTTAACACATCTAAACACATTAGTTAGTTGTCTATCGATGGACAAATCAGGTCTTGTGATTCCATTATGCAGTACATTTCTATGCAACCAATTCTAAAATTGCCTTCCATTGCACTCAAATTTGTCTCAGAATCTCATGAGTCAACCTGTTAACAAATAAAGTTTCTGAGTCAATGAATAAGAGGTTATATCATTATATGCTCAAAATCTTAATCTTAGCACTGCAAGGTAGTCTTGGTTCAAATTCAAACACAACCTGTACTTACAGCAGTGACTCTGTACCATCCAAATCAATCCTTGCTATGCCCCTCTACTTCCAGGAAATTGATGTGTACTGTATCACAATGTGATGTAGGCTATACCAGTTTGGGGAACCAGTGACCCCTCTACATGTTGGACTGAAGTTTCCATAATGCTTGACTCCCCCGATAAGCTGACTAAGAGTCCATCATCTGGAGGGTGAGAGATTCTACAATGCGGGGCAGTATCTTACTACCTTGATTATGAAGTGTGAGGGACTGTCACAGGATATAGTTATATCTTGCAACAGCACAGCTGAGTCTTCTAATTATCTTATTCCAAGTCAACATTTCATATTCAATAATGACATAGCATTCAAGAATGTTGGCCAAAGGTATAGGGTATTTTCAAGCTTATCCATTAAAAAAAAAAATCTCACACAGGATTTTTGTGAAGTCTTTATTAAGCAGCATGTAACGAAATTTTGTCAAGCAGTTTCTTAACATGCATTATTACTTTCTTGACAGCCAATGTAGGATCTGCTTCTCTTCATCTGCCCTTCCCACATGGTACTCAGCTTTGTGCTATTTGTTCAAAGTGTAAAAAAAAGGCGTATTTCTGGAGGAAAACATCTTGGGGAGGCAATTAAAAATTTCACTTCAAATATTAGTATCTATAAAAAAAAAATCTAGGATATATGTACATTATTACCAGAGAGGCATAGAAGCACAGTGCAAGTTAAGACTTAAGAGTTGCAATCTGGAGGATAAGCCTGCCCCGAGCTATAGAACATGGGCCACCATTAGCTTTGGGGCTGTTAAGCCTTAAGCCTCAGGCTCCATGTGTTTATTTCCTCCCTAAATTTTCTCTCCTCTATAGCTACACATAAATGCTGGAGAGTTTTAACATAGGGTTGCTGAAATACTGGCCAAAGGTGCATTTGGCAACTGAACCACAACAAAGAAGGTTTATTTACGTCAGTGCATTTTGTTTTGGACAGTGTTGGGAGTATCCACCTCACATTTTGGAATATTCAAGCTGCCCTAGAGAACAGATGAGCAGACAAGAAGCCAGCTTCAGTAGCTAAGGTATATACATACAAAAGTTATTTTTTCATCAAGTCTTTAATTTTACAGTAGCTCCTGAAGAAGTGAACTCAATCATACCATGAAAAACATATAGAGACAAAAGTGGTCCTGAAGTCTGGCTTGGACCCCTTATAATGCTCTTCATGAAGAAACAACTTAAAGTAACAAACATGAAATCATCATGTCATCAGATTAGGGTAAGATTTAATGAAATGCTTCCTATAATAAACTCCAAAGATAGGAGCCACAATATAGTTAACAAAAGGTCAGCCTTTCATATATATTTTTAATGGTAACTATTGCTGTTAACTTTCTATGAGATGACAAGTAATATTTAGGACAGTAGGAGAAAAGGCAAACCCCTTGATAAAATATGGCAAGAAGTTACTACGGTATATTGTAATATTATTCAAAAAATGAATGTGATAAAAGTGTGCATGATGAAACCTTGCAAGTGAAACTACAAGTCTCAACGTCTTGTTAGGAATTAGCTGTGATCCTTCATTACTTTAAGCTTGACAGACTGGCCTACCTATAAGTCTAGAGTACTAAAGGGCAAAGCATATGTGAAAATATACTGATCCTACAGGATTAAAATGGTTAGTTAGATTTTAAGGCCTTTTATAAAGCGGTTTTGTACACTTAAAAAAATAGCAACATACCTGATTAAAGAAACAAGATTCTTTCAAATATCACCACAAAGGCCTTTAAGCCAATTTGTACTTAACGCCATGTCAAATGTAAAGTACACACAAATATCTTTCAGCATATGCTATTAAAATTCATGAAAGCACAAAATGGGAGCTTTAACCAACTGTATGCATTTTGAAAGAACAAACACTGAAAATAAGTGCACGCTTTTTCTCTTTTTTTTTTCTTGCAACTTATACTCTCTCTATGGTGGATATACTTTGAAATTCACACCAGTGTAGAGTCAATTGGGGGGAATTCAATTTATCTTCAGATAAATACACACATTACATTACATGAATTCCTTCTTCTAAGAACCCCCCCCCCAAAAAAAAAAAGTTGTGCTAATGATCTCATGTTTTATACTCTGGTCCTGAGGCAACTAATATGTAAACAGAGGAAAGGGCAATGCTGCATAGTCATGAAAATAATTTGATGCCAAGCTTCTCAAGCTGTGAATAAAACACTTCATTGTATAAAGTGATGCTTGGGGCATGAAGGAAGACAGCCACCTATGTATACCAGCTTAATCATTTGAAGATCCACCGAACCCACCAAGATTGGTCCCTTTCCTACTATGATGTTCAACCTTTCTGGGGATCAGAAACAACAATTACCCTCAGATCAAACGATCTTTCCTAGTTCTCCAAGTTTTTCCATATGTTTATAACATTCAATGTTTAAAAGCAATTTAGCTGATATAATCATTTAACAGACTTAGATCAGGTATTATTTCAGAAAAGAGGAACCTAAGAGCTCCAGCAAACAATTTTGCCTTTGGTACAATTAGGCCTGTAATGCAGCAGTAGGTCTACAACATATACTGCCCATTTGTCAGATGTGCAAACAAACCTGGTGGATAAACTAGGTTACAGTGTTAGTCTTTTGGAATATAGTATCTCTGTTATTTTCACCTGGTATCTTACCAATAAACATTCCATCTGCTTTCCCCAGAGAATGGTCATACAGACAGTAGAGAGTCCTTTCAAAACCTGGAGAAGTTGCCTTTTTAATCCTCATGAGCCATTTCCCACCACACTGTATATAGATTATAGGAACCACCACTATAGGGGTCTCCAGAGTGATACACTATTCTGAAGCGAGAAGTCACTGTACTAGACACATGCAGCCCTTGTGCCAAACAGTTATATTGTATGGTATGTATGGGATATATTGTTACACTATCCCTCCTTCTCAAGGAACTAGCATTAATTTTACCAAAGGGTAAACTTGCATGCACACATGCATACTCTCTCTCTCTAACCAGTAAATAGGATTTCCAAGACATTTTATCTTTGGTATTCTTTTTCTCCCCTGCCTTTCACTCAAAGTTCTCATAGAAAAAGAAACATACTCTGAAATATCAGAACATTATTCTAACTATCCTCCTCATTTTTAAAACCAAAGATGGCCTGAATACTCAAGATACATTTATTAATCTAAATGTATTTTAGTTCATCTGCCTTGCAGTTATTGCTGAAGTACTTCTGCAAAGGCAGTTGTGAAAACACAGACAATAAAACCATGGTCAAAAACAGCCTGCATTTACTGTGAACTTTACACAAACTAGCTCCTTTTAAACTACTTTGTATTATCTTAAGACTGCTCTGTGATGATATGAGGGCACTTCCATTTACCAGGAAGGAAACATTAATTTATTATTTTCTGATGAAAACTTTTCAGCCTCTTTTCTGGTGTCAGGAACTTTACTGAACTACATCATTTTATGTAGAGGATAATGTTAGTTCAGTCCAGTGGTAGCAAGTTCTTCAGCTGAAGTATAAGGAATGATTTATAAAACATTTAATTATTATATTTGGTCCTATCCTATGTCTAGCTGTATATAATGGGAGCATTACATTTCCAGTTGTTGCAGGAAATTATAATGTATGTACATTTTACTGCTTTAAAATATATCTGTTTGCCGCAGAATAGTTTTTGTAACATCGACATTTCTTGATACAACGCCAATATGAAGAGCTGCTGCTAAGTAGCTTGATGACACAAAAACACAGGGTCATTCCCAATATTTCTCAGTACCCTAGACAGAAGAAATCTAGAAATGGTTTGACATAAACAGAGGAAGGTAGCAGGTTCTCAACAGGAGCATTTTAAACATCCAATAAAAGCAAATATAATTTCCAACAAAACCACTTTTTAGTGAACATACTATTTTAGTTGAAGGATTCTTAAAGAAATTGACTGAAATGAACTTTTACAGATACTTTTATGAATTTCCCTCTTCTTGTGCATTTCGCTTTCAGTGTTAAGGCCACATGGAACAGTTAGGTAGAACAGGATCTTTTACTGTTTATTTTCAAAATATCTCACATGTCCAAGACATAGGACCAATTGCTCTTAGAACCCTTTCCCCCTTTATTTTAGGTCTTGGCAAACTGCTGCACAGTATTAGCAATTGCAGTCTGTTGTCCTTTGTCAGCCTGTCAGTATTTCTTATTTCCAAGCCATATCATGAAAATCCTTACTCTGATATAACTGAGGTTCTTGCCACACTGAAGGAGAAAGCAAAGGCTAATACCTTTGAGACACTAGCTCCTTAAGCAATCTAGCAAATATTTAGCTGCTCAGAAATTTCCAGCATTATGCATTTGTAAGAATTAATGGGGAAAGTATAAGTGAGGTCTTCTAGGTGCAAAATGTTGAAATTAATTATGTGGTTAAAGAATACAAAGTTAATCCATTGTGTTGTGACTGCATAATGCATGCATGGGAAAGTATCATATACTGCACCTTTGCCAATGAACAAATCATGTATGATCTCAAACAAATTAAAAACAAAAAAGTAAACTGAACCTACTGGAAGACAGTGTAGTCATTTTGAAACAATTAATTTCAAGTGCCACTTATATTCCAAGATCAACCTTGAGAATGAGAATTAATCAATCAATCCTCTGAGAATTAAATCCTCCAACATGATTTTTCTAAAAGTGAAAAATAGATCTCCCCCTGACTCCCAGCACTGTTCTGAGCACCTTAGGGCAAAAATCTAAAGGATTCAACAGGAATCCACAGGGGTACTATGGGAACCCCTATCTTATGCCGAAGGAATGGAATCCCAACAGAATTGGAAGTCTACTTTATAACTGAGAATCCTGTTTTGTTCTTGATATAAATTGCTATAAAAGCAATTTCCCAAAATAATCCAGGCAAATACCTACCTGTGCATATGTAGTATTGTGGTTTTTACCTCATGTTGCCTACCTTCTGTGTTCATAACAAACAGTTAACTTGGCCAGAGCAGTGAAAAAACATGGAAAGTTCTCTGCCTACAATGTTCATGCATTCATGTTTTTTAGAAATGCATTATTCAGGCAAAAAAAAAAAAAAACTCTAGCTTTGCCAGGAAATAGAATAGGAATGGAAGGGAAAGTAAGAAGTCTTTTACATTTTATTCTTTCCCCTCAAATCAATCCATCTGGTTTTGGCCTCTGTCCCCTAGGGTTAATGCCACAGGAGGGGACACACTCACTGGTCCAATAAACAACAGAATTCATACTGGACAATGGAACTGTGGCTGCATCTCAGATCTGGTGTGTAATTCTATATAAGAGAAATGTTAATATAAAGAGCTATGCTGCCCTGAAATATTCATTGCTACTTACCCTAAGACAGCTGGCACTCAGACTGAAAAATAAAGATGGTTAAGGCCCTGGAAGATTTCCTGCTTTTTGCCTTGATAAACTGAATGCTTCTTGTGTGGCAAGGCAACCACCATTTTAATAATAATAAAGACCAAAAAATGACAACATAAATGGAAAAAGAGAATACTTTGGTTGATTATTTCTTGTTAAATATATTTTAAGTTAGCTGTCAACAATTTCCTCAAAAGCCTCAACTGAACAAACTGGCTGGTCTTGTACGTTCAAGATTAGACTTTAATCATGAAAAAGGAAATGTTGTGACGGAATCATGGCAGCATCCTAAGACACATTAAGAATGCCCACATGGCAACATGATGGACAACACCTCCACTGCCAATAATTGTCACAGTGATGTTGCTGTGACAAATAAATAAGGGAGCAGCGTTTTAAAAATGTAAGCCAAGCTCTTCTCCAGAGCAAAACCTTGAAGCAACAGAATAAAAGCCAGGTTTTGTTTTGCCATTACAACACACCATTTAGAGCTGCTGTGGCCACTTCAGTTTTGTGAGTAAAAAGTCATTCTGTTTAAGCTAAGCAGTCATTAAGTGTTCGATTCAAGATCCTTGGCCTCTGAGCTACACAGAGTTCTGAGGAGTGTGCCCTGTCTGCAAAAAGACATGGAAAGGACTCAGTCTTCGGTCTCTTCATATGTAGTTTCATCGAAAGGTCGATCAAGGAGAGGTACCAATCGATGACGAGAATACTTCAACAACAAGAGGTCTCCAACTTCATCTATTTCCTTTAAAGCCTGGAAAAGAAAAATGAACACCAAGTGTAAGAGGGAGATTACTTCCCCTCCTCAAAAACCATGACAGGAAACACCACCACCACCACCACCTGTTGTTCTGTGCCTTCAAAATGTTTCCGACCACCTAAGGGGTTTCTTGGCAAGATTTATTCAGAGAGTGTTTGCCCTTATCTCTGAGGCTGAAAGAATGTGACTTGCCCAAGGTCACCCAGTGGGTTTCCATGACTGAACCCTGGTCTCCAGAGTTGTATTCCAACACTCAAGCCACTACTCCATGCTGGCTCCCACTCCTACCACCACCACTACAGTGTTACTACTTTAAAAATCAAACAAAAATAGCCCACACAGCTAACCCTTTACCATATGCTGTGTTGGAAACTACCTTGTTTCAAAAGCAGAATGTTTGCAGGCTGCAAGCCTACATTGAGTCTGCATAATATCACTGTTAAAATTCTTGTGTGTTGACATGTGTAAATTGCTGATGAAGCTTGGAAGAAGCAAGCATAGCCATAGGGTTTTAATTTTCCAGGGTAGATGGAATATAACACAACTGAGACGGTTTCAGAAAAAGCCTTCTTTTCCCAAGTAAGGGCCTTTGCAGGCTGCCAGAAATAGTGCAAATTGAGGCCACTTTAACTGTCCTGGGTCAGTGCTAAGGAATCATGGGAACTGTAGTTTATTGTGGCACCAGAGCTCTCTGACAGAGAAGGCTCAATGTCTCAGAAAAAAATACAATTCCCATGATTCCCTAGCACTGAGCCAGGATAGTTAAAGTGGACTCAATTTGCACTATTTCTGGCAGTCTGCAAAGGCCCTAAGTGAGCAAGCAGCACACTTTAGGAAGCTTTCAGAAAATAACTCCAACTGTTATAGTTGGGTTGCTTAACAAGGACATTGGAAGTACCAATTAGATTTTTGAGTGCATTCAAGTACATGATGCAAAGATCCTCATCCCCAGATATTCCACAGAAACAAATATACCGTATTTTTCGCCATATAAGGCGCTCCGGCATATTAGGCGCACCCAATTTTAAAGGAAGAAAATCCAAGAAAAAAGGATTCCTCCCTTTAGCCGGAGGCCGGTTGTTCAATGGGCTGGTGCTGGGATCGGAGAACTTCTCCGATCCCAGCACCAGCCCATTGAACTGAGGTCGCGGGGGCAAGGAGGGCTCCTTCTCCCCGCGGCCTCAGTCTTTCAATGGGCTGGTGCCGGGATCGCTTCGATCCCGGCACCAGCCCATTCCAAGACTGAGGCCGCGGGGGAAGGACGGCTCCTTCTCCCCGCGGCCTCAGTCTTTCAATGGGCTGGTGCCGGGATCGCTTCGATCCTGGCGCCAGCCCATTCCAAGACTGGGGCCGCGGGGGAAGGAGTGCTCCTTCTCCCCGCGGCCTCAGTCTTTCAATGGGCTGGCGCCGGGATCGCTTCGATCCCGGCACCAGCCCATTCCAAGACTGGGGCCGCGGGGGAAGGAGGGCTCCTTCTCCCCGCGGCCTCAGTCTTTCAATGGGCTGGTGCCGGGATCGCTTCGATCCCAGCACCAGCCCATTCAAAGACTGAGGTCGCAGGGGGAAGGAGGGCTCCTTCTCCCCGCGGCCTCGGCCCTTCGCCCTATAGGGCGCACTCACTTCCCCACGCACATTTAGGGGAAGAAAAAGTGCGTGTTATAGGGCGAAAAATACGGTACATATTCTAATGAGAATCAAATGAGTCTAGATAGATGAATTAACCCTAGACACCTGGCCTTTGTTCTTTTTTGTCTCAATAGTGGTATGGATTGTGTTGACACAGGAAACACAACCTTTTCCAGTATCTTTCTTCACCATCCATATTCTATTTTGCCTGAGTTGCCAAATCTACAGTCTTGAAATCCTCAGCTTTCATTTAAGAAAGGAAAGTTCTAACTCTGACAAGAATGAGCATGTGGACAATTTCCAGTTTCTAAAGGTATCAGCCAGGAGAACAGTAAGATATCTAGTGATTCAGAAAGAAAGAGAGAGAGAGAGAGAGAGAGAGAGAGAGAATATATGTAAAGCTTGAATCATCAAATAACAATTGCTTTACATAGCTCCATACCATTAACAAGAAGTGGAATATGTTTTTTTTAGCAAAGGCAGGCAAGTTTTTATCATTATTCTTGGTGCAGAATGCAAGTTGCTATTTAAGTGTCACTCGAATTGACCTCGGCTCATGGTGACCCTTTGAATGAGATATCTCCAGGACCCCCTGTCCTCCACTGTTCTGTTCAAGTCCTCCCTGATTGAGTCTATCCATCTAGCATACAGACTTCCTCTCTTTCTACTGTCTTCCACCTTTCCCAGCATCACTCTCCTTTCAAATGATTTGTTTTTCCTCATGATATAACCAAAGTACAACAGCCTCAGTTTGATTATCTTGACTTCCAAGGAGATTTCTGGCTTGATCTGTTTTAGAACCCATTTGTGTGTCTTCTTGGCTGTCCATGGTATTCTCAATACTCTTCTCCAACACCACATCTCAAATGAGTTGATTTTCTTCCTATTGGCTATTTTTACTGTCCCACTCTCACATCTGTACATGGTGATGAGGAATATAAAGGCTTGATGAGCCTCACTTTAGTGTTCAGAGTTATGTCTTGACGTTTTATGATCTTGTCCAGCTCTTTCCCAATCCTAGTCTTCTTCTGATTTCTTGCCTGCAATCTTAGGGCCTTTACAGACTGCCAGAAATAGTGCAAATTGAAGCCATTTTAACTGTCCTGGCTCAGTGCTAAGGAATCATGGGAACTGTAGTTTATTGTGGCATCAGAGCTCTCTGGCAGAGAAGGCTCAATGTACCAGAAAAAACTACAATCCCCATGATTCCCTAGCACTGAGCCAGGACAGTTAAAGTGGCCTCAATTTGCACTATTTCTGGCAGTCTGTAAAGGTCCTTAGTTCTGATCAATATTTGAACCAAGAGATGTGAATTTTCTGACTATTTCAATTTTCACTTTGTCTAGGTTGAATTCTTGTCAATCTTCTGTGGTTATTATTTTTGTTTTTGTAATATATTGTTTCCTTTTCTATTTCTCTGCATGACTGTTGTAGTAGTTCTCTTTATCCTTATGCATGCACGAATCGTCAAACAGTAGCATTTAAGGTTCTGATTAAGTTTATGTCTCCATTGCCTTTTGCTTCTTGTCTTTCTTGAAACGTTTTGTCTATTATCCATTGTGTCTTCTCCTTCTTTTTGGCTACTGGTATCATCTTTCTGCATTCTGCTTTGACTAGGCTTAATAGTGCAAATCTATTTCTCACATTGTCTTTAAATTCTGATGGCATGCTCTTTAGATCATATTTTGGCATGGCAATTGTTTTGGATGTAAGTTACTTGGGACTTTTTTTTAAAGTACAGAGTATGCAAAGACCCTGCTTACTGTTTACACCTTCCACTACCTCAGTTGATACAATTCAAGTTAAATAATTTGTGAGTCTCCATATAATTTGTTCTAGCAAGAACTGCTATAGTCATACAATTTCTTTCTCAGATACTGATTTGTTTTTAAAGCCACATGTTCTCACCTCTTCTCTTTTAGCAACACTATTTTATGAATGACCCCCAACACTTTTTCATTTTTGCTCCTTCTTTTCAGGAACCATATGTGGCAAATGTGAAGAAATACCAAGCTCCCTTCTCCACCCACATTTTAGTAGCACTTTTCCCTTCATAACCTCTCTGGCCCCAGTGGCCAACAATGTGATGTGTACAAATGAGTGCCATATGCCATGAAACCTAAAGGTGGTGACATTAAATGGAGGCCCCATATACTCTGAATGGGGAGTGAGTGAGTGGGAGAAAGAGGAACAAGGTTAGACGTTTCCAAATATAGTCTAAACTGAGCACATTTTAAGCAGAGTTTTAGCAAAAAAGCAACATATGGAGATAATTGAGGTTGAATTTCTGTTGAAAGAGTTTGTTAACTGTTATTCTTGAACCGAGATTTAGGATTTTATTAATTTAAAACAAAGAGAAGCACGTGACTTGCAAAGAGTACAAAGGAAATGGCACTGGTGAACTCCGACTTTAGGAAAGTGTAATATTTTTCATCACTGAAAAGAAAGCACCAGCCCACAGGGATGCAGGTTTTGAGGGGCTTCGCTCTGATCCACGGCCAAAGTATTTTCAGGCAAGGAAGTTTTATTTACATAAAACAGTTGTACACTGTAAAGAGAACCAGTGCCCGTCATGTGGTTTGATTTAATAAGGGAGCATTACAAATCTGAGTTGTTGTGTTTTTTTTTAAAGAGACCTCCACACTCACAACATGGGGAGAGGGAAGAGTAAAAGAGAAAGGAAAAGAAAAAAGGAGAAAAGAGAAAAGAGAAAGGAAAAGAGAAAAGAGAAAGGAAAAGAGAAAAGGAAAGAAACATGCTTTTTAGTAACCAAAAGCAAGACTCAAGCATCTATGGACAAACTCCACATGGTCTCTCTTTCCACATTCAGCTCAGTTTCAGTTCTGAAAAGATGGCATGCTAACTCTTACTGTCAGATAAGCTGACAGGTGGGTTCAAAATGTACCCTTTAAATTGAGAAACAGCCGTGGTTTAGTCTATGAAACCATATACCACAGTGAATTTGTTAGTCTTTAAAGTGGCACAAGACAGGTCAGCAGTATGTACTTTAAAACAGCAGCAGCAACAACAACAACAACAACAACAAAACCATATTTTAAAAATAAAATAGCACCTTTTGTGATCTATTTAAATTTAATAAAATACAGGTAAGATATTTCCATGTTATGTGTTCTGCATCTTTTATTGTAGATAAGTCAATAAGAACAACTTTAAGAATGGTTGGTTATTGTTGTTGTATGCCTTCAAGTTCTTTCCAATTTATAGCAATTCTAAGGCAAACCTATTATGGGGTTTTCTTGGCAAGTTTCTTCAGAGGTGGCTTGCCATGGCCATCCTCTGAAGCTGAGAGAATGTGACTTTCCCAAGGTCATTCAGTGGGTTTCCATGGCTGAGCCAAGATTTGAACACTGGTCTAGTCCAACACCCAAATCACTACAGTATGCTGGCTTTAGGAATGGTTACACACACCCTATTTGGGTAGTTCATGTGTTGGGGATAGAGATCTTCAATGGAATGGGAAGTAAAACAGTGGTTCACAAGCTGGCCTGTTCTTCCTTTGTGAGCACAAAGCTCTAGATGCCTGCAGTTTGAGATATATGAAAATAGTTATACTGCAAAACTGTAACAAAGTCATCAAACAACGGCCCAGTCTGAGAGGAATGGAATAGCTGTACTTATGGATCTCCTCCTGGAGATCCAAAACCCACACATGTTCAAGACAACATGAGGCAACCAGGATTACTTTGCCCCCAATGTCTTTATCTACTACAGTATATGAGAAGGTTCTGTGGTATCTGTCCAATAGTCCAGGTACCTGAAGAAGAACCTCAGGACTTGCAGACTGATCATGAAACTACTCCAGGAGTTCTGAGTAACCTATTTGTGTGAGGAACAGAGACCATGAAGAATATGGTTAACTTGATCCTGCTTAACCAACTGGCCATCATGTTTAATTCTCCCTTCACATACTTAGAGGTAGTAGAAAGTAAATGGACTCAAAAGAAGCTGTGTATACATTTTCACATGTTTTCACTGTTTACACATTGCTCACATGTATCATTGCTAAGTTTATTATTTGTCATTTAGCAAACCTTTCACATTTATTTTTTTGCTTCTGATCCTTTCTGATTACTTCATTACAGCAAGCACTACACAGCTAAAATAGAATTTTAATTTCTCAAAATGCTCTAAATATGTATGCGCCTTCAACTCAACAGACAACTTATGGCAATCTCATGAATTTCACAGGTTTTCTTAGGCAAGGAATACTGAAGTGGCTTTGCCAATTTCTTCCTTTGAAATATAGCTTACATCACCTAGTATTCACTGGTGGTCTCCCAATCAAGTATTAACCAGGGCTGACCCTGTTTAGTTCTCAAGATCAGATGGGATCTGGTTTAGGGTATTTAGGCCCTATGACTCTAAATAAGCTTCATAAAATCAAAAAGTAGAAGAGATAGGTGGTGGCAGGTTCGAAGTACTCCTGCACATCATTTGCATGTCAAAAGTTACTGTATGGAAAGACTATATGCTGTTATAGTTTGAGAAAATTATGATTCTGTCAAGCCATTTTTTCAGGGTATATCTACACAGGGCCTTTTGGGTGTAGATGCACCTATTTGGGATACAGAGGTACTTGTTTAGTACATGCTGTTCCTACAAACTTCATCTAAAATGGTTCTAGACTACTGCTCCTGATAGCAAATGT
This sequence comes from Phrynosoma blainvillii, assembly GCA_026167975.1. NCBI lineage: Eukaryota > Metazoa > Chordata > Lepidosauria > Squamata > Phrynosomatidae > Phrynosoma > Phrynosoma blainvillii. The sequence goes on from JANUYF010000001.1 coordinate 412,141,066, forward strand.
GAACAAAAATGTAGACTGAACTAACAGAAATCCCAAAAGAGAATCAAAACAGAGATTCCAAAAGAGAATCAAAAGAGCAATGAGCCTGGATGAAATACTAATGTGAGATGCATCTGAACCATATTATATTTTTCCTTGATACTTTGGATTGGCACTAACTGGGAGGGGAAGAAGCAGGCCAATATCTTGCATAGTTGTGCTCTAAAAATAAGTGTATCAATCTATTCCTCAAGTCTTTTTAGATGTCAGAATGACTTGTGATGGCAATCTTGTGTCACAATAATAACAAACCTGTGCACTTACCTAACTAGTCCTGCTATAACTGAGTTCTTTTGGGTAACACCCTAAATTTTCAAATTCTTGTGCATCTCTCAACATATAGAAGTATTTGTCCTTCAAAATCCAATCCTCCATTAAGATTATCTTTAAAAGGTACCTCTCTTGTTCTATAATTTATGTATTAACCTACATTTGCTTACATTTTTTTCTTCTTGCTGATTTTTTCAACGGTATAGGTGCATGGCACCATCTGTACCCGGGCACAATGATAGTACTATATGCACATATAGATTACATAATACTATGTATATTCTACTTCAAAGCTTTTAGGAAATCTAAATTCTAATTAACACATGGAGGATTTTAAAAACTGTCACAAACTTCTAAGTCAAGACCAAAATAATATGGAATTTTAAGCAGTGGTTAAAGAACAGCAGGGTTTTCTATGCTAGAAACTTGTTCAAATAATAGTTTGGCATGTAAAAACGAACGACTCCCACCCAGAACCTGGAACACTCCATTAATTGTATTCTGCCTGACACATTTATGAACAGGTCCCCTAAGTTCTTTCTGTATGCAACTATTCACAGCCACTGTTCATATACATTAGAACAAAGTCACAAATGTTGTCTCAAATATCTTCATACCGCTTCCCTCCTCTTAGCCAGCATTTTGAAGAAACGAATAAATGCTTTGAAGAATATCTGTGATAATAATTTATGATTCAGCACAAACCCCTTACAGTGATGAACTCACTCAGAAGTGAGAGCAGTCCCTGTTGGAACTGAGAGCTGCCCACTCAGACTTACAAAGTAAAGCCAACCAATCTGGATTATGGAAGCCTCTTTTACTGCTGCAAAACAACATGAATTAGGACAGCAATGATCTGACAAACACAAGATTCATGTCCAGATTCATGCTCTCTCTCTCATATGCCTAACTGCTGTGACTAGTAAGACTGACCTTGCGTTTTGTAAAAAGATAAACAGCAGAGATAAACATCAGTACTTACAATATCAAGTATCTCTTTGGTATGAGTTGCAGACAAACAAATTCTGGCTCTGGATTCAATGATCGGTGTTGCCGGAAAACCTACAACCACAACACCTATGTGCCGTTTCAACATCTCTCGTCCGAATGCACTACAAAGAAAGCAAGATAAGATTAATGAAGAAGCAGCAGCAACTTAAGGCCAATACAAGGCAGCCTTTGGTGAAGAATGCCTAGGAGGCCAGTTCTGACTGCCTTACAAGGAGAATGCCTGCACACAAAGGCCTCTTTTGTTCAGTTCTGAGGTGGTCTTCCTAAAAGGGCTTCACAGTATTAAGTTCTCACAAAGCTGAAAGATTATATTTGGCAGGGGCTGGTCTTTTAGCAGGCTGCTTCTAAATGGATTTGTAATTTAAACTTGAAAGTCTCTTTGATAGAACACAGCAATTCAGTTTGGGAGCTCACTTACTAAGAACATCTCTCTCTCTCTCTGTCACTCACACACAGAGTTATCTGAGTGGAAGATCCATACTGTTCAGAAGTAATCAGTGGTACATGTTCTGCAATTTCATGTAGGTGTAAAAAGGCAAACACAAGGTGATATGGAGCAAGAATCAAACTTCCTGAGAATTAGCATACAAACTCCAACATGATGTACCTCACACCTCCCTGTCTCTTTCCCATAAGACTGGTATCAATATCCAAAATGCTCCTTCTCTTTCTGTTCTCCAGCTGACTACTTTTCAGGGTACAATTTAGCATGGAAACTGTTTCTAATTTTTACTGCTTTTGCTAGTGCTAAGTAGTAATCATTTCCTTACAACTTACCCAATTTTTGCCGGCATATATAGCATCAAAGGTACAACAGGGGAGTCTTCATTTCCATAGATGATGAAGCCCATTTCCTTAAGCCGCCTACGAAAGTACCTGGTATTTTCAGCCAACTGCTGTATGCGCTGCTTACCTGACAGGAAAATAAAACAGAATAAAGATGTCATCATATTCTTTCAAAATAATTTTTGATATCAATGTAGGCATTAATGCCTTGGGAAAGGTGGATGTTGGTTGTAAAAATGTGAATTACAAGATACTAATATCTCCTATCTTGTATATGACCTTTAGTGCAACCGAGATTATACAGAACAAATAAGCTAATTATGTGTGTTCATATTATGCTATTTTGTCTTCTATAGTAACTAGTTTTGCATTACAGAATCCTATGAATCTTAGACAAATATTGTAAATATTCTACAGTACCTAATAACCAAAACAGTCGGCTCTCTGTTTTCGCAGGGATGTGGTACAGACACACCCCCCCCCCGCGAAAACAGAGATTCAAGAATATTCAAGCCCCATAGGCTGGAATGGGGCATGCTCCCATGGGGGGGGGGCATTGATTTTCATGGAGGTTGCCCCTCCGTGAGCATGCAAATCTGCGGACTTTAAGTCTGCGAGAAAGGAGGGGCAACTAGTCAAACACTAATAGTAAAACACTCATTCTAGACTTTAGAAGAGCTGATTTCAACAAACTTAAGGAACACTGGGAGTGATCCCATGGTCAGGAATACTAAAGGAGAAGGGAGTTCAGGATGGATGGGAATTTCTCAAAAGGGAGATACTGAAGGCACAATCTCAAACTGTTCCAATGAGAAGGAAAAATGGGAGGAGTCTCAAGAAACCAGGTTGGATGACAAAAGAACTTTCAACTGAACTAAGTGTTAAACGGGAGATGTATAAGAAATGGAAAAGGGGCGAAATCACTAAAGAGGAATAGGAAGTAAACAAATAGCTAGCACATGTAGCAGTAAAGTCAGGAAAGCCAAAGCACAGAATGAGCTCAGGCTTGCTAGAGTGGTTAAGAATAATAAAAAGGGCTTTTTTGGGTATGTCCGTAACAAAAGAAAGAAGAAGGAAATGGTAGGAGGGCCACTGTGCAGAGAAGATGGACAAATTCTAACAGGGGACAGAGAAAAGGCAGAACTATTCAACACCTTCTTTGCCTCAGTCTTCTCACAAAAGGAAAAGGGTGTTCAACCTGAGGGAAATGGAGCAGAGGACACAATAGGGGAAATGCAACACAGAATAAGTAAAGAGGTAGTACAGGAATATCTGGTTAACCTAAATAAATTTAAGTCTCCACGACCAGATGAACTACATCCAAGGATATTAAAAGAACTGGCAAATATAATCTCAGAGCCACTGGCAATAGAACAGGGGAAGTCCCAGCAAACTGGAGGAGGGCAAACATTGTCCCCATCTTCCCCCCCCCCCCAAAAAAAAAGGGGGGAAAGAGGATCCCAACAACTATTGCCCAGTTAGTCTGTCATCAATACCGGGAAAGATTCTAGAACAGTTCATTAAACAGAGAGTCTGTGAACATTTAGAAGGGAATGCCATAATCACTAAAAATCAACATGGGTTTCTCAAAAACAAAAAATTATCAGCTTGCTAGATGAAGGGAATGCGGTAGACATAGCATATCTTGATTTCAATAAGGCTTTTGACAAGGTCCCTCATGATATGCTTGCAGATAAGATAGTAAAATGTGGGCTAGACAATACAACTGTTAGGTGGATTAGTAACTGGTTGATTGATCGAACCCAAAGGGTGCTCAACAATGGCTCCTCTTCATCCTGGAGAGAAGTGACCAGTGGGATGCCGCAGGGCTCTGTCCTGGGCCCAGTGCTCTTCGACATCTTTATCAATGATTTGGATGAATGAATAGGGGGCATGCTTCTCAAATTTGCAGATGACACCAAATTAGGAGGAATAGCTAATACCCCAGAGGACAGGATGAAAATTCAAAATGATCTTAATAGATTAGTAAGCTGGGCCAAAGCTAACAAAATGAATTTCAACACAGAGAAATGTAAGGCACTGCACTTAGGGCCAAAAAATGAAATGCACAGATATAAGTTGGGGGACACCTGGCTTAATGTGACTACGTGTGAAAGGGATCTAGGAGTCCTAGTGCACCACAAGTTGAATATGAGTCAACAGTGCGATGCAGCAGCTAAAAAGGCCAATGCAATTTTAGGCTTCATTAGTAGAAGTATAATATTTAGATCAGGGGTAGGCAACCTAAGGCCTGGGGGCCAGATGCGCCCCCCCCAAGGCCTTTGGACCGGCCCCAGGCCGGTCCTGCCGCCGCTGCCGCCACCCCCCGCCATGATGATATTGATTATTGTTATTACTTGTTCTTGGGGTTTTCTTGGCAAAATCTCCACAGGGGTTTTGCCATGGCTTTTCCGGGGCTGAGAGAATGTACATGCATATTTTTTATTTTATTTTTTTTTAATTATTATTTATTTATTTATTTTTGGTCTCTCCCCCCCCCCCCCCCCAAAAAAAAAAAAATTGTCTGAAGGACAGCAACCCGGCCCTCGGCTCAAAAAGGTTGCCTGATCTAGATCAAGGGGAGTAATAGTGTCACTGTATTCTGCTTTGGTCAGGCCCCACCTGGAATACTGTGTCCAGTTCTGGGCACCACAATTCAAAAAGGATGTTGAAAAACTGGAGCGTGTCCAGAGGAGGGCGACTAAAATGGTGAAGGGTCTGGAAACCATGGCCTACGAGGAATGACTTAGGAAACTGGGTATATTTAGCCTGGAGAAGAGATGGTTAAGAGGGGATATGATAGCCCTGTTTAAATATTTGAAGGGATGTCATATTGAGGAGGGTGCTAGCTTGTTTTCTGCTGCCCCAGAGAACAGGACCCGGAACAATGGATGCAAGCTGCAGGAAAAGAGATTCCACCTCAATATTAGGAGGAACTTCCTGACAGTGAGAGCTGTCCAACAGTGGAACACACTCCCTCGGAGTGTGGTGGAGTCTCCTTCTTTGGAGGACTTTAAACAGAGTCTGGATGGCCATCTGTCGGGGATGCTTTGATTGGGAGTTCCTGCATGGCAGGTGGTTGGACTGGATGGCCCTAGTGGTCTCTTCCAACTCTATGATTCTATGACTGTATTTCTAAGAGTCTCAATATAAATGAAAAAGAGGAAGAAATTCTTGCTAGGAGAATTTATTTATTTACTGTATTTATACCCTGTTGTTTAGCCACAAGGGTTCTCAGATTGGCTTACAGATAAGTTAATTAGACATTTCCCTGCCCTCAGGCTTACAATCTAAAAAAAAAAATCAACTTTCCTTTTGATAGTTATAAACTCGGTGGGTAACAGTAAAACAGTGCACAAGGAATAAAGCTTCAGGCTTGCTAGAGGGGTCTCAGGCTTGCTATAGAGAGATTAAGGTGCTTTTTTGGGGTATGTCCGTAGCAAAAGAAAGAAGAAGGAAATGGTAGGGCCACTGTGCAGAGAAAATGGAGAAATTCTGGCAGGGGACAGAGAAAAGGCAGAACTACTCAACACCTTCTTTGCCTCAGTCTTCTCACAAAAGAAAAGGATATTCAACCTGAGGAAAATGGAGCAGAGGACACAATAGGGGAAATGCAGCACAAAATAAGTAAAGAGGAAGTACAGGAATACCTGGTTAACCTAAATGAATTTAAGTCTCCAGGACCAGATGAACTACATCCAAGGATACTAAAAGAACTGGCAAATATAATTTCAGAGCCACTGACAATAATCTTTGAGAACTCCTGGAGAACAGGAGAAGTCCCAGCAGACTGGGGGAGAGCAAACATTGTCCCCATCTTCAAAAAAGGAAAAGAAAAAAAAAAAGGATCCCAACAACTATCGCCCAGTTAATCTGTCATCAATACCGGGAAAGAATCAAGAACAATTCATTAAACAGAGGCCTGTGAACATTTAGAAGGGAATGCCATAATCACTAAAAGTCAACATGAGTTTCTCAAAAACAAGTCATGCCAGACTAATCTGATCTCTTTTTAAAATAAAATTATCAGCTTGCTAGATGAAGGGTATGTGGTAGACATAGCATATCTTGATTTCAATAAGGCTTTTGAAAAGGTCCCCCAGGATATTCTTGCAAACAAGATAGTAAAATGTGGGCTAGACAATACAACTGTTAGGTGGATTAGTAACTGGTTGACTGACTGAACCCAAAGGGTGCTCAGCAATGGCTCCTCTTCATCCTGGAGAGAAGTGACCAGTGGGGTGCCACAGGGCTCTGTCCTGGGCCCAGTGCTCTTCAACATTTTTATCAACAATTTGGATGAAAGAATAGGGGGCATGCACCTCAAATTTGCAGATGACACCAAATTAGGAGGAATAGCTAATACCCCAGAAGAGAGGATGAAAATTCAAAATGACCTTAATAGATTAGAAAGCTGGGCCAAAGCTAACAAAATGAATTTCAACACAGAGAAATGTAAGGCACTGCACTTAGGGCCAAAAAATGAAATGCATAGATATAAGATGGGGGACACCTGGCTTAACGAGACTATGTGTGAAAGGGATCTAGGAGTCCTAGTAGACCACAAGTTGAACATGAGTCAACAGTGTGATGCCGCAGCTAAAAAGGCCAATGTAATTTTAGGTTGCATTACTAGAAGTATAGTATCTAGATCAGGGGCCGGCAATCTACGGCCCGCAGGTCAGTTCCGGCCCAGGGCCCCGCGCTTACCGGCCCAGGCGGACCCCTGCTGCCGCTTGCCACTGCCGCCGCGTGTTTTGGTCGCCGTGCACGCCATTTTGATTTCCAAAATGGCGGCCGTGACGTGTTTGCGCCCACCATTTTGGAAAACAAAATGGCGGCCGTGACATGCGCGGAGGTGGTTGTGGCAGCGCGCGCAGCGGCGGTGGCGTGCGCGGGGGGTTCGTGTGCGGCGGCGGGGGTTGCGCGCGCGCGCACATGAGCACACCGCCACCCCCCCGGCCCGCCGGAAGGGACGACTTCGGGGGGGGGGGACCAGCCCCCGGCTCAAAAAGGTTGCCTACCCCTGATCTAGATCAAGGGGAGTAACAGTGCCACTGTATTCTGCTTTGGTTAGGTCCCACCTGGAATACTGTGTCCAGTTCTGGGCAACACAACTGAAAAAGGTTGTTGAAAAACTGGAGCGTGTCCAGAAGAGGGTCAATAAAATGGTGAAAAGTCTGAAAACCATGCCCTTAGGGAATAGGTTATGTTTAGCCTGGAGAAGAGATGGTTAAGAGGGGATATGATAGCCCTCTTTAAATATTTGAAAGGATGCCATATTGAGGAGGGCTAGCTTGTTTTCTGCTCCTCCAGAGAACAGGACCTGGAACAATGGATGCAAGCTACAGGAGAAGAGATTCCACCTCAACAATAGGAGGAACTTCCTGACAGTGAGAGCTGTTCGACAGTGGAACACACTCCCTCAGAGAGTGGTGGAGTCTCCTTCTTTGGAGGTCTTTAAACAGAGTCTGGATGGCCATCTGTCGGAGATGCTTTGATTTTGAGTTCCTGCACGGCAGGGGGTTGGACTGGATGGCCCTTGTGGTCTCTTCCAACTCTATGATTCTATGATTCTAGGTGATGCTGAAATTCTATAGGCCTTCAGGTGAGGTCCACAAAACAAGATAGAAATTATATTCGGTTAAAGATAAACCAAGATTTTTGTGAAGAGAAGGTACCACTAAACAAGGAAGGCAAAGCAATGTTTCCAAGACCATTCTAAATGAATCTACCATGTTCATAACAACTTTCAGACCATACCAAACAGACACAAAACTCCAGTGTTAGAAAATTCTAGCACAAAGAATGTTGCCATTTTTCTCATAATTAATTCCCTATAATCAGAGAAAAGCTTCCAATGTCTACATTAACTTTTACAATCCAGAAGCAAAAGCCCCCATATCTCCTTCAATTTAGATTGAAAGGATTAAAATGTCAGGTCAAAATCACTATCAGCAAGTTTCCTATGTGCACAATGGATAACAGATAATACAATAACCCTTAGCTTCAGGAATTATTGAAAACTGCAAACTTATTCCCTGTCTGAAAACATATGCAAGGTAAAAAATCAGATAATGAAGACAGGAAAGCACATCTTGTTCATTAGGGACTCCTAACCATGAGACACTAATGAAACGTATTTGGCTAATATTCCATGGATTTTCCTGCTTATGTAAAAAGAGGCTGCAGGGCAGGGTTGCTATTTTAAATTAGGTTGGTTTAAACTAAATGACTTTAAAAACACTTGTTTTTCAAATTGATTATTGATCATATATATATATATATTTAAAAAGTCTGGCTATTATTACTATTTTCCAACCCTCTTACTGGAGCAGCAATGACTGTTTGAATTTAAAAGACTCAACTCTAACAGTTCATTGGCCATTGTTCATTGTTAGACCAGTATTTAGTATCAGTTGCTTCTTTTTGATCACTTTATTTTATAGTGGAAGAAATGCATTATACAGAAACAAATCCTTCAATTTCATGAATTCAACCAAAACAACTTGCTTTAAAATTTCACTTTTAAAAGAAAAATTATTATTTATGCCAGAGACCATAACATCTAGACTGCATCTTGCTACATAATTTTCTGATTAAGTCCTATATTGGTATAGTCTTACATATGAGTGCAAAAAAGTGGTTTAAATAAACAAATGGTTTAAACAAACAAAAAAGAAACACATACGGTTGGGGGTTGATTTTTTTAAAAACTCCCCCCCCCTCCCGCTGCAGAGTCAGCTAATTTTGACACTGTAAGGACCTTGATAGATTGAACTGCTTGGCAGGCAGGCTGATACACACCGGCCAATTTGGATTCATCAATGGTATGATTAAGGATCATATCTGATGTAAGTTTAATTCAATGCACCAAGCTAAACCTAAAACAATAATACTAATATACTGTGATTTTTAAAAATACAATCTTGTAAAACAATGAAATTGGTACTACTTTTCTAAATAGGTTACATAAGCTGACCTTGATAAACCCAACAATACTAGGAACAGAGAAAGTAGATTATTTCATAATTAAAGTAAAGCAGGGTCTCAAACAGGTAGCCCAAAAGGTCCACGGAAGGACCATGCCAGCACCATTTGTGCTGGGACCATGGCAACCATACGTGCCTGGTCCCAATCCAGGCTGCCGAAAAGGAGCTGACTTTTTCCACTCCTTTTTTGGCCAGCTCTTCCAGGTTGGGGTGGGCTTGATGCAGCTTCTAGCCACATTCAGGGCATGTGTTGTGTAAACGCCAAACCCCAAATAACAGCCCTTTTGGCCTGTCTGTTTGAGACCCAGGATATGTTTGCTGCAATCTCTCCTACCCTATGTTATCATTACAAGTCTTGGCAAATACTGTTAGAGAAGATACAAGCAATGCAGGCATTAACAGTGAACAATCAAAATCAGTTTCTAAATCTATATATGGATAATAGACCTAACAATCTCTCAGCCCACCATGGCACTATCTTTCTGTAATGGCTAGACTGCATGCTCCTGTGAAATAAGAGATTATGCTGCTGGTAGCAGTGCTGCTGGAAGAGTCTCCTATGTTAAGAGAGGCTTTGGCTGTGCAGCCAAACTAAATGTGACAAACAGCTACTGGGCAGTAGCAATAGTGGGAGATGACACTGGCAGAGAATCTTTCAGAGACAGCAGTGGCACCATAGCCAACACTTGCTAGTACTGCACAGAAGGAGACACAGTCAACCCCTTTTGAATGAATGTCTTTTACCGTGAAAATCCTGTGACAAGACCATTAAAAATAAAACAAGAGACAGAGGAGTCAGATAACTACACAGTTTTACTCAGGAAAACAGAGTTACAGAACAAAGTCATAGAGTTGGAAGAGACCACAAAGACCATCCAATCCAAACTCCGCCATACAGGAACTCACAATCAAAGCACCCCCAATAGACGGCCATCCAGCCTCTATTTAAAGACCTCCAAAGAAAGAGGCTCCACCACTCTCCAAGAGTGTGTCCCACTGTCAAACAGCTCTTACTGTCAAGACGTTCCTTGTAATGTTGAGGTGGAATCTCTTTTCTTGTAGCTTGCATCTATTGTTCTTGGTCCTATTCTCTGGAGCAGCAGAAAACAAGCATGCTCAATCCTTAACAGGACATCCCCACAAATACTTAAATAGGGTTATCATATTACATCTTAACCATCTCTTCTCCAGGCAAAGCATACCCAGCTCCCTAAGTCTCTTCTCATAAAGCATGGTTTCCAGGCCCTTTGACATTTTGGTCGTCCTACTCTGGACGCGCTCCAGCTTGTCAACATCCTTTTTGAATTGTGGTGCCCAGAACTGGACACAGTATTCCAGGTGAGGCCTGACCAAAGCAGAATACAGTGGTACTATTACTTTCCTTAATCTTGACATTATACTTGTATTATTGCAGCCTAGAATTGCATTGGCCTTTTTAGCTGCCGCATCACATTGTTGACTCATGCTCAACTTGTGGTCTACTAGGACTCCTAGATCCCTTTCACATGTAGTCTTGTTAAGCCAGGTGTACTCCATCTTATATCTATGCATTTCATTTCTTCTGCCTGAGTGCAGTACCTTACATTTATCTAAGAACAAATGGGATGACATTTATAGCGAGGAGAGATGTAGCAAAAGCAGTCAAAGGATATAATGCAAATCTGACCAAATAATCTCATAAGACTTCAAGGAAATCATATCAATAGAACCATAATCCAAGTTTATGCTCCAGCTAGAGAGGAAGAAGAAAAATAAATTGAAAGAATCTGATATATCATTGAATACTAAACTTAGGATTGCCCATGCCATGGTATTTCCAATTTCTATGTATGGCTGTGAACGCTGAACAGTATAGAAAGCTGAAAGGAACAAAATAAACTCATTGGAATATATTGCTGCAGAAGAATTATACAGATATTGTGAACTGCTAAAAGGACAAATAAATGAGTCCTAACACAAACCAAAAGGGATACAGTGGCTCAAATGGTTAAGACACTGACTCTGTTGATTGCAAGATCGATAGCTTGGCAGTTTGAGGCTCGGGTGCTGCATGATGGGGTGAGCTCCTGTCAATAGTCCCAGCTTCTGCCAATCTGGCAGTTTGAAAGCATGCAAATGCAAGTAGATAAATAGATACCACTTCAGTGGGAAGGTAAACAGCATTCTGTGCAATCATGCTGGCCACATGATCACAGAATAGTCCTCAGACAACACTGGATCTTCAGTTTAATAACGGAAATGAGCACCGCCCCCTACGGTCGGACACGACTTGACAACCCTGCCAATGAGAAGACATGACTTGCTAGAAAAGAAAATAATGCTTGGTAAGATAGAAAGCAGTAAGAAAAGAGGAAGACAGCACTACAGATGGGTAGACTCAGTCAAGGAAGCCACAGCTCTGAGTCTGCACAACTTGAACAGGACTTGATGACAGAGTGACTTGCAGGTCTCTCATTCAGAGGACTGCCATAAACCAAAGTCAACTTGCAGTGAGAAACAACTGTCTCAAACCCCACTTTTGAAATGCCAGAATACTGACACATGTATATTATACTTTACAATACCGGCTTAAGGAACAGAGAGTGTTAAGTAAAGAAACTGCTGTGGATGCAAAATTCCAGTCTACAAAACTGGAAAAATGCAGATTATCCAATGGAATTTCACTTTGATCAAAAGGAAGTTAAAAGAAAAGAGAAAACTGCATTTTTCCTGGAGGTTGCAATCCTCGCTTTAAAGAGGGATTCATTTGACTTAAGACAACCTATGCACCTTATAAATTCAAGGAAGAATTACTCCTGGATTATACTGGAAGCAAAAAAGGAGGAAAGAGAATTAGGCAGAGGAATAATTTTTAATCCTAGAATTATTGTAAGTATTAATATTAAGTAATATTAAGTATTAAGTATTAAAAATATTAATAATTCCTTTCTGCCTATGTGTCCTGAGGTTCGATAAAAGTGGCATAGAAGGTTGCTTCTGACCTCTGAGGTTGCTATCCAGTGCTATACCTCCCCTTGTTTTTCAAAAGGGGCAAGCAAGTCCGCTGCAGGAAGGTGTCCTTAAAACTGAACATCTCTTTGTAACATTCAAACAAAAATCAAGCCTGATGATGAAGCAGCAAGTATGTGACCCAGCATAATTCTAAAATCTCTGCTAAGTTATATAAATTACTAACAGTAGCTATGGAAACATGGAGGGGCTTAGACAAACATGGGGGAAATGATCTGAATCAATGGGGTGGTGTATGGAAGTCCCCTGCATTGACATCTATCTTGATTTTGATAAGGGAGAACTGGAAGAAAACATTGCAAAGAGGACACCTAACCCCTCTAGCAAATAAAACTCTAGAAATAGCTAGAACAAATCATTTAGTAAACAGAATAAGAAATCAGTAAGTGTTGGCCTTGGATGTGGCAAATAGTGAACAAGCTCGCAAAGTACTGACAGGCACCTCTAAGAAGCAACACGTAACATACATGGCATCTAACAAACTTGTTGCTTACGTTCATATGCCTATATTAGTAAGTCCCAGCCACAACACTTGCAGACAAGTGAAGACACTCTGAGAAGAGTACCATGCTAGTCATTAAGCTAGATAGGGGTGAGAAACTTTGAAAGGACTGGGTCCATTTTTGCCCTGCCTCAACTATGGCAGGCCACAGCCTTCTGTTCTTCTGAAGATGGTCACTTATGGGTTCTTAAAACGCCCTATCTGGTTTAATAGAGGCCAGCCAGGGCAGGGATGCAGTTACAAGGAAGGGGTAAAATCATGCACCCCAGAGGCTGCAGAGGAGTAATTTACCAAGTGGAGGGGGGCCTGTGGGTGGCACCGAGACCTGAAGACCAAATGCAGCCCATGGGCCACATTTTGTCCATGCCTGAGCTAGCTGGATCTGCCTCCAATACATTGTGTTTGTTATGATTCTAAGCTATGAAATTAGTTACTATATGTTGATGCTCTATTGTTTTAATTCTTCTCATGAAAGTTTTTTTAAACAAAGAAAACAAACATTCCTATCTTACTTCACTTGGTTACTAGCTGTATTTTCAATTCCTAAACTTGAGTTCTTGAGCTGTCTTGACACAGAAAGATTGAGATCTGGACATTATTGGAGCAATTTGACCACTCATCAGTCAGACTATCCTTGCAGCTATTCATGTTCTTTTTATAAGGCAAATGTACTGTGATGTAAAACCACTAGTATGCAGCGCTATTCAGGGTACATTTGCCTGAAGAGTTTCATTCATGCTCACTGAATATGTCAAAAGATAACTGATGAATGTATCTGTGACAAACTGGGTTTTGAAAATATTTAAGTTTTGTATGCCTCACTACACAAAAGAACAGATACAACAGCAATCATTTTTCTGCACAAAAATTGGCCATAATAAAACAAAAATGAACAAAAACAAAATGTCATTTGAATAAGCATTTCAGTGTTAGAGATGATATACGGAGTAGCACTGCCCAACCTGCTGGTCTGCCTTTTATCCTTTTAAGCAACACCCTGCTCTAATGGTAATGAAAACATCCCATATGGAGCACCAAGATTCAAGAAAAACAAATGCATTTGCCCTGAACTCAAGTACTGTGAGATATAAAGTACCACATACATCAAAGCTAAACATATATCAAATTCTGTCCTACAAACAAGCAAAGAAGAAAGCCTGCAGCATCAGTGTTTGCTTTATATCTCAGCTAGTCCTTTGAAGACAAAGTAATTTCACTGGAGGGCATTGGAGTTTAAAACTAAAGTAACCACCTGTAAAGGATAAAAGGGCTCCCCCCCCCCTTTCAATTTGTACAAGTTTTCCAAATCAAACATCTGTTTTGTAACTGTGGGACATCATAGCTTTCATTTTAAAAGGTTTGTAGTGGATTTTATTACATGTGCTACATTATTTTCAGAGTTTACTTTTACCATTATCTGTGTACATCTATTAATGATGTGTGCATCTGCTTTTCCTTGCAGAACAATTCAACAGGTCTTTTACAGGATGACCAGGCTAGTTTCTTTGAAGTTACAGTACAAGTATCTGTTTTCTTGCACAAAAATAGTCATGTCAGTGAGTAGTAGCAAACAAACGAACAAGTCTTATGGCACTGTGAAGACTAACAAATGTATTGTGGCACAGGAGTTTGCAGACCACAATACATTTCAATTGGGCTATAGTCCATGAAATCTTTTACAAGTCTTTTACAAGAAATGTACAAGTCTTTCATGTGGCAGAGGACCTTTTTCTGTTTCTTCTGTTCTGTGTTGGTTCTGTGTTGGTTGTAGACACTTGAAAGCTGATGCATGTTGTTGAAGGCTTTCATGGCCATCATCCATAGGTTTTTGTGAGTGTTTCAGGCTGTGAGGCTGTGTTCTAGAAGAATGTATTCCTGACATCTCGCCTGCATCTGTGGCTGGCATCTTCAGAGAATATCTTCTCTGAAGATGCAGGCAAATCGTCAGGAATACATTCTTCTACAACATGGCCTCACACCCAAAAAAACCTATAGATGCATGGTGTCTGGACATGCTGACTGTGCAGATAGCAAAAAAGGAGCTGTATGTATACTGATTACAACATCTACAAGCCCTGGATGAGGGCATTTAAAAGGCTCTCCTTTCTCCTTCCATGAAGACAGATCTTGCACTAGATCACTAAATGGTACTTAACTCTGAAGTAGCAGAGTAAAAGTAACAGCTTTCCTGTTTGAGGCCTCCAAAAGCAAGCACAATCCCCTGTGTTAAGAGCCAGCATTTCCTAAGGTTGCTTCTGGCAAATATCACTAGTGTATACAATTTGCACATGGAAGGGTGCAAAAGTCTACCTCAAGCTCTTGCACTTTCTGTACGGCATGTAAATTAATGATAATTTTTTGTATGCTTTTCTCTATATTGAGTTCTGGTTTTCATTTATAACCTGCCTCAAGTCTTGATTCTGGGAGGAAAGGCAGGATATAAGTAAGAGGAAACAGGAGTTGTAGAAGACAACCTTTAATATGTAACTGGACCTCACATCAATAAAACAACAGTAATGGTACAATTCCATAATAAACAAGTATGCCTCATTCATGCATTATAACATGAAATCAAAGAGTTAGATTATTCAGGTAGAGACAGACAAAGTTTGCATAGGTGGCAGTTCACCCTCTAAGTTCTATATGCAATGATGTACATAATTGTTCTTGCAATGCCAAGTACAAGGTGGATCTGAGCCCAGGACTATTTGGCAGTCCTAAGCTTTGCTAAGAACCAGCAATATCACATCTGGAAACAATACCAAACATAGCAGCCACGTCCTGAATAGGTTACCATACATTGTTAATGATTAAGATACCTCAGTCCTGACAACAGATGAAAGAAACCTTCTATGATGAAACCACACGAACAAATTGACTACTTCAGGACATAACTCTGACTTTTAAAGACATTATATCTGAATAGCATAAATTATTCACTATAAGATTAAAATAAGCACCTGCTAATTACATGCATAAAACAAAGAAACATCCACAAGTTCATTTTCAACATTTTCCATTTTGAGATGTATGCTATCTATTACAGAACTGTACCATTTTACATAAACATAAAAAAAATCTGATTACCAATTCAAGTCAAGGTAATGGAAAAGGCACTGAAAAATAAAAGTTATAGAGCAGCTTCACATTTTTTAAAAATTAAGACCATACTCAGCAGGGATAATTGAAAACTTGCCATTCAGTTCAGAGGATTTCTATTCATGTTAATATGGCAAAGAACTATTGTATATACTTTACTGTAAGTTGAACTCATGTATAAGTTGATAGGTTTTGGGGCCAAAATTATGGATTTTTAAATGACCCGTGAATAAATCAAGGGGAAAACTTAGGGGTATGTAGAAAGGATCTAAAGCAGGGTCAGGCAGCCTTTCCCCTTTAAGGGCCGAGGGACTTCAGCTCTCAGAATCCCAGGAGCTATGGGCCAACTTGGGACTATTGGCCAACATGGCTGAGGCTTCTGGGAGCTGAAGTCCCTTTGCCCTTAAAGGGGAAAGGTTGCCTACCCCTGCTTTAGATCAACAACACAAGATTCCAAAACATTTTTCTCAATAGTCCAGAGACACTT
This sequence comes from Phrynosoma blainvillii, assembly GCA_026167975.1. NCBI lineage: Eukaryota > Metazoa > Chordata > Lepidosauria > Squamata > Phrynosomatidae > Phrynosoma > Phrynosoma blainvillii. The sequence continues at coordinate 412,157,261 of JANUYF010000001.1, forward strand.
ACAAAGGACAATTACACAAACAATACTAAATCTAATTAAATTTCACTGCAAAAACTATTACTACCTTGTCTAGGCTGAACAAATAATATTTCTATACCAATATAGCTTTGGGAAGTTTTATAGAAAGTTGGACCATATTAAGAAAAGAAGATTAAGATGTAGTGGAAACAAGATTGTTTAATGGTACAGACTTTCCAACAATGTGAACCTGAAATCTGCCATTTATTTTTCATTATGTCTGTCAAATCCAGGGAGATGCATAAAACACTAACTTCCTGCAAATTCTCCTCCACAAGACTATTAATATATCATTTTAAAGAAAGAGTATGCTGTCCTCAATTTTACAAGCTATTTGCATTTTTCCAGAATTTATCTGGATTACAATTTAATCAGAAATTAACAATGGAATGAAACTTAAATAAAAGTTGTGGGCATCTATGTAAAGATAGATGTTGCTCCTATTCATACACTGTCTTTAGAGGTATCTAAAAACGGTATCAAAAAAGTCTGTTGTAGTTAAAAAAAAACCTTCCTATTTCCTGCCAAATTCAAGGATCTAACAATGCTTAGACAGCTCTGCATGAATATATAAATTTTACTAGATTTGGACTGCAGAGAAAGATGGAGAGGGAGAAGTGGAAGTACTTCATAAGCCTTGCAGCATTAAGATGTTGGCAGTTACATGACACTAGTCTTTTCCCTTTTCAAAAGAAACCAGATGTGTGCATGTGTGCGCACACATGCATGTGCATCCAGAGCCCTAATTAATATTGCTGCAATTGGGTCCAATTCATGAGTCTTTGTTGGCTTTCCAGGGGTGCCAGCAACCTTTCAGCAACACTGACTGGAGCTTCAGACTCATGGACCTGTATTCAGTGGCACCATTTCAATTATACCATTGTTTGCTGATCCTGAATCCATTAGCAATGGCAAGCAATGGAAGGCCCTGGTATTTATCCAAGTATGCCATGTGTTGAAGTAACATGTTAAGTTATCCATAACTAAGCACTGGTAAGATTATGCTCTGGGACCTATGTCATTAAGTTTGTATATCATTATACTCATAATTAAAAGTAAGCTTCTCAACACTGGGAGTAGATGAAGTTTAGAGTCCTTGACATACCACAATGTTCCAAACATTAAAAAAGAGATTCTATTTCTCTTTAACAAGTTGATTTGGCAAAGGGTGGTATTAATAACAATTCTGAGCTTCGTGTTAGCTATCCAGAGTAAAAAAAAAAAAAAAAAAAGACCTTGTGATCTCTCCTGTGAAGGACAAGGATCATAGTGGGCTTGATAAATCCTGTCAGCCTCTTTGTCACATCACAATTTTTTGCTCAAGGGAGACAGCACACTTCTCGAGTCATCTTGTCAGCTCCACAGACCACTGCTTCTCTTCCCTCAGCAGGAAATCACCTACCACCACTGAGGATTTGTAGGGGCCATTCCATGTTTTGTATTTTCCAAAGTCATAGGCATGTTCTCTGTGATCTGATACTGTTGCTCTTGTTGCTATTCTTTGTCATCAATGATGTGAGATAACTTTGAATCGATTCTGTAGCTCCAAGTTCAGAATGATCCTTCTACTTCTATGTGTCACATTTCTCCAAATGTCTATCTCCTGTGTTTGGGACCTGACCTCCTCCTCAGAGTCTTCCTCTGTGTGTTCCCCATCCAGGAGAGTCTGCTCTTCTCTATTCAAGAAAACCTTATGCCTCCTAATATAATGGAGAGTAGATACACAGCCCTCAAGTTGCTGGACCTTCTCTTCCAACAGGGCCACTGCCTTGTGCATGATGCAGGTGTAACTACCCATATCCTCCGGCAACAACACAAACACAATATAGTTGTTGCAGATTACTGCAGCAGTTCCCTCACCATCCATATTCAGTAGTCTTAAGTAGGCTCCAAAACAGACCTCCAGGCCTCTCACTCAAAAGTTCTCTGCTAAATGCCCAGACGAAATGGCTGTTGGCCTTGCCTGTCAGTAAAGCTCCTGCTCAATCCTCACTGATATGACTGAGCATACCATAAAGCATGCACTGCTGATCCTCAAAGACTGAACTCAAAATATAGAGGCATCAGTTATATAGAGCTAGGGGATGCCAGCTCCACCCCTAAGCAAGTCTGTGACTCAGAAGTCACATCCCCTTAGACTATGTGCTCAGGGAGAGCACATGGCCCAAAATAAACAAAAAACCCCACATAAGCCTTAAAAAAAAAGTTAAAGAGTCAAGGAAGACCCTGCAAATACAGTTCACCTTCCCCTCTCTCCTCTGAGACTCAACTCAAAAGGCAGAGGCAGCAGCTAGTGGCTACGAACTCCATTCCCAAACAAGTTCGTGGCTTTGTAGAAGCCCCACTCTCTTAAACCATGTTCTCAGGGAGCACACAGCCAAAAAACAAACAAAATCTCCCATACAAGCCTTAAACAACAAGAAAAACAAAAACAATAGTTGATGTGTAAAGAATGGATTCCCGCAGACAAATAATCATAATCACAGGACTCTCTCTCAACTATCAATCGAAGGCTTAGATGAAGCCATTTTCTGTTCAAAGCTGGTGCTAGAGGTTTTTAGTGTAGTGAGTGTACAATGTTGCTGAGCTACTACACCACATGAAAATTACTTACAGCTTATTTAAATTTGTTTAAAACTATCAACACCCCACTATGTGCATTCAAAGACAGAGCTAGACTCAACCTGTCTGTCTTCAAAACAAAGTTATCTCCCAAATTTCACTAAAGTTATGGAATGCATTTTAATCTATGACCAATCTACGTATACGTGCCAAATGTCCACAGCCACAGACACCAAAGTTTCTCTACACTGCATTTTTAACCTATCCTATAATGAAGTACACTATTTATATCAAGAAAGTTCAAATTTCAAGGGACAAGGAAGGTTGCAACCAAAAGAAAAAGAATTTACATTCAGACACTGGACTGAGAGTCTTTTCTCTCTCTGATAATTTAAAATACTTTAACAGATTATTAAGATGGGACAAAACTAACACAATGAATTTCAACAGGAGGAACTGCAAGGTACTATACATAATAATAATAATAATAAATTTATTTGTACCCTGCCCCTCTGCATAGCAATCGGAGCGGCTTCCAACATAAAAATACAACACAATAAGATCAACCCCAAACCCAACCCTCCCTACCCCTTAAAAAGTTAAACCAAACATCAAATTAAAACAGTTTTTAAAATAAGGCAAGTGCTGACAAATTACTATAACTACAACAGCAACGAGCATAACAGCAGCTGGGATGGGGAAAGGAAGAGGTGCAAAGGGACAGGTTCTGTGATGGAAAACTAGTCAGGAAAGGCCTGTCGGAAGAGATCCGTCTTGACAGTCCTTTTGAAGCTGTCTAAAGTTGATATATGATGGATCTCGTCCGGCAGGCCGTTCTATGGTCTGGGAGTGGTCATCGAAAAGGCCCTCTGGGAAGTAGCCAACAGTCTAGATTTTTTCACCTGTAGCAAATTTCTCCCAGAGGACCGAAGTGCACGAGGCGGATTGTACGGGAGGAGGCGGTCTCGAAGGTAAGTTGGGCCCAAGCCATTTAGGGCTTTATAGGTGATAACCAACACCTTGTACTGGGCCTGGAAACTGATAGGCAGCCAGTGGAGAGACTTCAATACAGGTGTTATGTGGTCTCTTTTAGATGTACCGGAGACCAACCTGGCTGCCATATTTTACACTAACTGAAGTTTCCGAACCAAGCAAGCATGTAGAGGGCATTGCAGAAATCCAGACGGGAGGTTACCAGAGCATGTACCACAGTTTCAAGGTCCCTTACTTCCAGGAAAGGGCGCAGCTGGCGTATCAGACAAAGCTGATAGCAGGCACTCCTGGCCATCGAATTCACCTGATTGATCATCTGAAGCGACGAGTACAGGAGCACCCCCAAACTGCAAACACAGTCCTTCGTGGTAAGTGTGATCCCGTCCAGGACTGGAGGTTGTATCCCAATACCTGGTTTCAGGGCCTCTACTGTAAGTACCTCCGTTTTATCTGGATTCAGTTTCAATCTGTTTTTCCTCATACTTAGGCAGAAAAAAAATGAAATGCACAGATGTAAGATAAGTAACACCTGGCTTGATAATACATGTGAAAGTGATTTAGGAGTGATGGTAGACCACAAGCCGAACATGAGTCAGTAGTGTGATGCACAAGGTAAAAAAGCCAATGCAATTTTGGCTGTGTCAATAGGTCTGGAAAATGTGCCCTATGAGGAGTGGCTAAGAGAGCTAGTTAAGTTTAGCCTGGAGAAGAGATGATTAAGAGGTGACATGAGAGACATGTTTAAATATTTGAAGGGACGTCATACTGAGGATGGAACCAGCTTGTTTTCTGCACCTCCAGAGATTAGGACACAGAGCAATGGATTCAAGCTACAGAAAAAGATATTCCACCTCAACATTAGGAAGAACTTCCTGGGAAGAACTTTTTGACAGCGGAATACGCTGCCTCTGAGTGTAGTGGAGTTTTCTTTTTTGGAGGTTTTAAAACAGGGGCTGGATAGCAGATGTTCTCAGGATTCCTATAAAAAACATAAATTGCTCAAGGCCAAATAGGCTTGTGAGCCCAGGTTCCTCAGTTCTAGTTCAACAGCAACAACAGGAATAATTATTTCAAGAAAATAAAGTAACTGTGGTTCCAATAGTGATAGGAGCAATCCAAAATGGACTGGGGAAAAATTGAATTAAATGGTCATAGATAGAATCACAATAGCACAATTACAAAAAGTTACACTAGTTGGAATGTGACACAGTATCTAATCATTCTTCATTGCTTTCTAGATTCTTTGGCAGAATTAGATGGTTGAAAACTCAAGTTGTTAACATCTGGTAGACGGCCAGAATTCTGTTGGGTAACTGCAAATATGTAACATACAGTTATGCATTTGCAACTGTTACCTATTCATAATCCTTACACAGCCTCTACTTTAGAGGCTACATAGGACTGTGAAAGTCCTCTAAACGCCACTTACCATAACCAGCTGCTGCAATTGACAAGGGTTTGTTCCCCTGTTGATCAGGAAGCAGCTGCCTGACATTCCCACTCTCCACTTCATGAGAGGGTGATTGTGACATGTCACACTGAAGATCACTCACAGGAGGGGAAGGGAATGTCATGAAGTTGCTTTTTGACCAGCAGGGAACAGACCTGTCAATCCCTTACCTGCTTACCTGGACTGTATTAGCCTGTCACAAGGTTCCTCCCTCTCAATGCTTCGAGGCCATCTTTTTACCCAGAAATATCCGAAGAGTCCTAGAGAATGACACCAGCCCAACATCCACCATTAATACACCTTCCCTAAACATTTAAGGGTTAGGGTCACCAGTGTCCTTCTCTTACAAATCTTTAAATCTGTGGTAGTGTGTTTCCTGTGCTTTTATTGTTATTAATACACACAGTCAGAAGCTTGTCCTGAAACAAACTCAATTTTATTTACAAGCATGTAGTAAAAATATAATATAGTTTCCTAGATGGTATGTTACATTAGTGACAATAAATCAACTGTTGCAAGAACTTCTCTATTCAGTTTCTGTTCACTCTTAACTCTTCCAAAACTAAACGGTTCCCTTCTACTTCTAAACTTCTACTTCTTTACCTTATTACCTCTGTACAGTCAGACCTCTGTATTAATGAGGGATTGATTCCAGAACCCCCCCATACTAAAATCCACGTATGCTCAAGTTCCATTCAAATTAATGGCGGTGCAGCATGTGCACCCATTAGCGCACTCACATGTATCCACCATCAATAAGCAAATCAGAGGCTTGCCATCTGCAAATGGTTAAATCCGCAGATGGCAAGTCCACCAATAAGCAGGGTGGACTGAACTCCTTTAACGAAACTCTGAATTCTGCCAAGGGACTCTGCACTGAAACCTCAGCTAAACCTCATCTCTCTTCATGTCTCTCTCTCCTCAGTGACTGAAAACACTCCTCAAATGACTGCTGACTGACCCACTGACACCTCCCCTTCTTAGCCACTCCTCCCACAGCAACGATTCCCCTACAAGATTGGTTGTTGGGAAATCAAGTCTGCCTAGTGACTCATCACAGAGTCCACTTTAACTGCCCTGACTCAGTGCTGGAGAATCATGGGAACTGTAGTTTATTGTGGCACCAAAGCTCTCTGACAGAGAAGGCTCAATGTCTCAGAAAAAAATACAATTCCCATGACTCCCTAGCACTGAGCCAGGGCAGTTAAAGTGGACTCAATTTGCACTATTTCTAGCAGTCTGCAAAGGCCCTTAGAGTACTAAAATAATCTGGAGAGGCCCTTCTCTCTGCCCCACTACCTTCTCATGCGCAATTGGTGGGAACAAGGCAGAAGGCTTTCTGGGTGGCAGCTCCCAGACTTTGGAACTCCCTCCCTAGAGCAGCCAGGTTGGCCCCGTCCTTGCTTTCCTTCTGGAGGCAGGTCAAAATATTTTAATTCCGCCAGGCTTTTACAAACTGAACAGGATTGGGCTTTTAATGTGTTGAGGTGCTGCTTTTAAGGTATTAAAAGGCTTGTATATAATTTTAATGCATTTTAACATTTTTAACGTTTAATGTTTAAACTTGTTTATTTTTTTAAAAAATCTTATATCGATACATTTAGTTTGATTTTCATATGATTTTTAACTTGTATTGTTTTAGTCATTTTGAACCCCAATATTGGGAGAAAGGTGAGATGTTATTATATTTTTTTAAAAAAGAAACAAAAGTAATTTAATATGTTAAATTAGATCATGCCTATTTAGATTAAAGTTGGGCAACATGTTGGCCACAGGTTTCATGCAACCTTTCCAGGGTCATTTTTTGGGAGAGTGGTAAAGGTATTCCAGGAGGGTGGTAAAAGTATTTTTTATAACAACAACAACAAGGATAAAGTTTTTAAAAATTGTTCCAGAATGCCCCCAAATGCATTCTAGGGACTAGAGAGTGTGTGTCCACCACTTCTGGAGGTTCCTTGGCCCCCTCACAGATCAAAATCAATTTTTGTAAAAAATTTCAAAAAACGTTTTTATCCCACAATGTTCATCAAGGTGTGTGGGGAACATTTCCACCATATTTTGTGGCCTCCCTAGACCGATTTAGGTCCAGGAGAGGCCCTTTTTGAAATAGGGAGTGAACAGGAAATTATTTCTGCTAACTTTGTGTTGTTAAAAAGGCCTGTCCTGGACCTAGGAGGGCCCAAAAACAAGGTACAAATATCCCCTGGATGAAGTTTGGGGGCAAAGCCTTTATCTTTCCCCTGAGATGCAGGTGCAGTGGTGACATGCCACTTTCAAGGTCTCCTTGGGGCTTACGTAGCACCCTAGCCTTCCACTCTTGCCCAGCCCTGATTTAGACCACTGGAAAATTTTCTAGAAAATATTTGGAAAAGCCACATCCCTGATGCTTAAGTTAGACTACATCTCTACATGAAAAGCAAATGAATCAGTGGCTTGCAACTTTACCATTCGTATTAAGCAGGAGGTATTAGATGCATTCAACTTTCACATTTGTGAACACAGAAAGATTTATTAAAGGGTAATGGTCAGAGTGAGGAAAATTTTGTTGTTAACTGCCCTCGGGTCGATCTCAATCCATGGCGACCCTATGGACGAGACATCTCCAAGACCCTCAGTCCTCCACTGCTCTGCTTAAATCCTGCAATCACATACCTGTGACCTCCTTAATAGAGTCCATCCATCTGGCATGTGGACTTCCTCTCTTACTCCCTCCCGCCACCCTTCTCAGCATTATTGTCGTTTCCAATGAGTCCTCCCTTCTCATGATGTGTCCGAAGTACGACTGCCTCAGTTTGGTCATCTTGGCTTCCAGAGAGGTTTCCAGCTTGCTCTGCTCTAGGGCCCATTTGTTTGTCCTTTTGGCTGTTCATGGGATCCTCAGCACTCTTCCCCAGCACCACATCTCAAATGAATTGTTTTTCTTCCTATCACCTTTCTTAACTGTCCAGCTCTCACATCCATACATGGTAATAGGGAAAATAAGTAGCACATAAAGTGCAAGTGATACAAAATAAGGTAATGAAAATGTATACAGAAATTTTAATGATTATAAACACAAATTTTCAATTAGTTCATTAAAAATATTGAGTGTTTTCCCATTCATATAACTCCCCAAGTAGGACAAGCAGGCTATTTGTAATTTAATATGCAGACATCTCAGCTCTCATAACACCATGATGCTTGCTAAGCAAATCTGGCATTTGAGAGGTGCCATGCATTTATTTCTAGAGACTGTGGATTGGTGCTTCTCCCTTTTATGTTGGGAGTACAACAGTTGATGTTCTACTTATAACATAATCCTCCCCACCCTCACACTTGTTTTAAAGCTGCATGACAGATTCTTGGCACTTGGAAATACAACAGCTTTTTAATGTTCTATCAGCTCATTTCCTCATTCCATCTTAAGCAACCATTTTCCTCCAGCTTACACAAAAAGGACATGGGGCTCTCATTTAAACTGGAAATATGAAACTCAAACAAGATATATAATTAAGTGGTTAAGTGGTTACCTGTTGTGATATGCACTTGCAAGAAAAAAAAAAGACATTTAAAGGCCTTGCCTAATATGAACTCAGAAGGGACAAATCTGTACTGCTTCAGTTATTCTACAGATGCGAAAAGTGTTGTCCAACATCACGACTACCCTAAACAATTGTCCCTTTGGAGTGAGGAGTACTGAAAGGCTTTTTGTGGGTTTTTCGGGCTGTGTGGCCATGTTCTAGAAGAGTTTCTTTCTGACGTTTCGCCAGCATCTCTGAAGATGCCAGCCACAGATGCTGGCGAAACGTCAGAAAGAAACTCTTCTAGAACATGGCCACACAGCCCAAAAAACCCCACAAAAAAACTATGGATGCCAGCCATGAAAGCCTATGACTTCACATATTGAAAGGCTGCCCTTCAAGTCATATTACTGGGATCTTACTACTGACAGTGATCCAAAAGAACTGGAATGAAGTTCATATGTCAATTCTTTGCCTTTTAGAAAGTATCAAATTACAGTGAGCAATTATTAGCTTTGGTAAAATTAACACGTTCAGAATATAATGCAAACAAAGAACTCTAAGCAACAGGAAACCAAACTAGACAATGCATTAAATCAGGGGTGGGCAACCTTTTTGAGCCGGGGGCCGGGTTGCTGTCCCTCAGACAATTGGGAGGCCGAAGCACCAAAAATAAATGAATAAATAAATAATAAATAAATAATATTTATTTATTATATATATGCATGCATGCACCCTCTCTCAGCCCCAGAAAAGCCATGGCAAACCCCCTGTGGAGATTTTGCCAAGAAAACCCGAAGAACAAGTAATAACAAGAATAATCAATAACATCATGGCGGGCGGCGGTGGCAGCAGGACCGGCCTGGGGCCGGCCCAAAGGCCTCAGGAGGCCGCATCCGGCCCCCGGGCCTTAGGTTGCCTACCCCTGCATTAAATGAATAGTTCCATTTAAAGTACCTGATAGAAACCACAGCACGGAGCAAGGAGGAGAGTTAACATTTTAGCTTTTTTGTCTATTCCCAACATAAATCCTCACCCTACCTTACTTCAATGCAGCTCTATATAGAGAAGGGGCCACTGGCACCAACGCCAGAGAAAAGAATTAGCAAATGTCAGCACTGCAGACCAGATCCAGACCAAGACAAATGTATGGAGAACTGAGGCTCTCTGTTCAAAGGATCTTATGCCATGCAAAGCCTTCAAGTTTTGGACAACCCTGATCATATATCCCATCCTTTCCATTCACTGAGATACAGAATCAGGAACTAGCAATTTGTTTTAGCTTATAAAGCAGTGCCTAAATCCAGTGGGACCTCGGTATCCATGAATGGCAAGCCTGCACAGTCCCCAATGGTGCTGCGTGTATGTGGCTGTGCCGCCATCAGATACAACCCCGTTGTCCCCAACGTCACTGTATGCACGTGGTCGTCCTGCCATTAGGGACAATGGGACTTCACCTGAAGACCTGTTGTCCCTAATGGTGGTGTGGCCATGCGCACATGTTGCCATTGGGGACAATGGAATTTGAGCACCCACAGATTTTGGTATCTGCGGGGGTGGGTGGGTTCCGGAACAGATCCCCTGCAGATACCGAGAACCCACTGTAGTAATCTATGAAGTACTAGTAATCTAGACTCAATCAGGGAGGTCATGGGCCTGAATCTGCAGGACCTAAGCAGAGCAGTGAGAGACAGGAGGCCTTGGAGATGCCTCAATCCACAGGATCACCATGAGTTGGGGCTAACTCGAAGGCAGTTAATAACAACAAAAGTCACTGATTTAACTTCAGCTAGTCTCTGAAATGATGATGAAAACGGATGAGTGATTGATATTTTAGTTTCTTCTATGCTTCAGGAGAGTAAAGACTCTTTTTTAGACAATATAAATTTAACGGTACTATACTGAAGTGGAAATATCTGATGTCTTCAGATGTGCAAGTGTTGGCAGCAGAAATAGTATTTAAAAGAAAGCAATGATCAAGGAACTATAGACAAAATCAATTGCCCATGAGAAGCAATAATGCAAGAAAATTTTCTAATCACCTTCAATAGGGCAGGCAGATTACTTACTTTTTAAGTAAAGAAATGTACCACTCTTCAGAAAGCAAGTAAATCACACAAGTGGACCTTAGCAACAAAAGCAAAGCAAAGCAAAGCAAAGCAAAGCAAAGCAAAGCAGCTTCATTTATATACCACTTCATATCGCGCTATGGGATGTCTAAGCAGTTTACAACTATAAGCTCATTGCCCCCCAACAGTTGGGTACTCATTTTAGCGAACTCGGAAGGATGCAGGCCTGAGTCTAGCCTGAGCCCTGGCTAGTATTGAACTCGCAACTTTGTGGTCTATGAGTGAGTGGCTGCAGTACAGGCATTTAAACACTGCACCACCAGGGCTCCAACAAGCTACAAGAACCATTGTTCAGAAGCAACTATTTTTGCTCAGTGTCACAAACACTGAGAATTTGTTAGACAGGATTTAGCATGGATAAACAGAAACAAATTCTACCACACAATACAGGGCAAAATTTAACCAACCAGTTATAACTTTAATACCTTCACTAATTTGAAGGTACAGACACAGTCAGTTTCTCTCTCTCTTTCTCTCTCTTCATCCCCTCTCTAACATTTTAGTTTTCTGAATTCTTGCTGACTGATTAATCCAAACCATGCAGGATGGTTATTGTAGAGAAAAGAGGTTGGTTTCATCTCTTCTTTATAAAAATTCACAGCCTGTTTGAAGCTTGATTCACAACTGACTTTAATATCAGCAATATTTTGTTACCTTTTACAAATCAGTCTATGGCACACCAATTCACATGAACTGCATGCGTCTTTACGTAATGGTAAAAATATGGTTACTTACCTCCTGTCTGATTAAGCAATTATGTTTAAACATTAATTGGCCTCTATTATTGCAATACTGTAAAAGCCTCTTTCTTTGAAATCATTAGATTTTAAAATACTAGAGATCAATCCAGTCCATGCCTCTCCCTTCATGATAAAGGATTTTGAGGATACAACTGTACCACATGATCAGATCAGTAACCTAAATATTATCAGTTTGCCTCTAGCAATTGAAATAACATGCTATACAAGTATGTCACAGTCTTTTAAGTACATATATTACTATTTATATAAAATATTTATAAAACTAATCAAATTTAATTGATAATTTTAAAGGATTTAGATACTATTATGGCATTAGTATATTTAAAAGTGATTAAAACAAATATAAAAATCCACAGGACAAATAACTTTTGTGGTAAAAGCTGACATTAACTAGATAGTGCCTTTTCAAGTAATCATGGACACTAGCATTTGGACCTGTGCCAGTGACAGATGAAACACATTAAATGCCAGGTTTCCAAAGCAATTTTCAAAAAATCAGGTTTAAAAAGAAAAGAACAAGCCAGAGACTACAGATCTGTCTGTTGACCTGACAACAATGCTTTGATCTGTTTCATCTTCAGATATATTTATGTATTTTAGAATAAAACCTGAAATTAATTCTTGTAACATATACTTACATAAGAAGTAAATACAAAAAGAATTAAGCAAAAAAAAAAAAAAAAAAAAAAAGGATAATCGGAGCCAGAACTGGGCAGTAAACATGTCCACTCCCATAACCTTTTGCCCAAATGTGCTTTCAAACTTCTAACCAAGAAGCTACATAGAGTGGGAGCATCAGGAACATGTACATACACCACTCTTTTTAGAAGCCATGGAATTTGTTGACTTCAGAGGAGTGTATTCTATGAGGGATATTTACAAGACATTCCATGGAAACAATTTAAGTGCTTTATATAACAGTGAGTGCAGGCTATATTTACCATCTGTTTCTTTTTCCTAGAGAGGCCAATATCACAGTTAGCTACCCATTTGAATTCAGACCCTCAGTACATTGGCCAGGATCCAGTGCTGTATGCCTGCAGATAGAAGCTAGATTCAGGAGAAGGTGATACCCTTTTCTGTGCAATCACCATTTGCCTTCAGTATCTGCTGCTGAAGGCTGAGAAATTACTCAGACCAGTGCTTCAGGTGGCACAGGGTATGGAAGAAAAGGGAGAAAATCTTGTTGAGATGGACTGCACAAAGCTTCTTTCATCAGAGGGTTCAGATGACTAAAGAGGGTGATGGGGGAAATGAGATGAACATAGGCTTGGTACACATACTAAAATCCATAAAAGTGGATGTGTGTCATATCTGGAATTCACCTAAATCTTATTCCAGCCCTTGTTAGTTCCAATTCAGGTTGATAAAGATAGATGTACTTCAGATGTTCATGGTCCTGGCAGAAATTAATGCAATCTGATGAGGAATCTGTACTTAAGACAAGAAGCTACTGTTAGAACAGTATATAGAAAAACAGAATGGTTCCCAGTTGGCAAAAGAGTCAGGCAAGGCTGCATTTTATTACCTTATTTGTTCAACTTGTATGCAGAAAATATAAGAAGAGCAGGACTCAACACAGAAGAAGGAGGAGTAAAGATAGGAAGAACATCAACAATCTAAGATATGCAGATGACACTATAAAGGTAGAGGAAAACATTGTAGACTTGGAACAATGACTAAGGAAAGTTAAAGAAGAAAGTGCAAAGGCAGGCTTACTGCTAAACATAAAGAAAACAAAAATAATGACTATGGAGGACCTAAATAAATTCAGCCTAGACAACAAGGATATCAAAATAGTTTAAAAAAATCCCATACCTAGGATCAAATATTGACCAGAAAGAAGACTGTAGTCAAGAAATCAGAAGAAGATTAGGAATGGGAAGGGCAGCTATGAAAGAACTAGATAAGATCCAAAAGTGCAAAGATATGCAATTGAACACCAAAGTTAGAATTGTTGAGGCTACTGTATTCCGCATCACCATGTACGGATATGAGAGCAGGACAGTAAACAAGGTGGACAAGAAGAAAATAAATTCATTTGAGATGTGGTGTTAGAGAAGAATGCTAACAATATCATGGACAGCCAAAAAGACACAGAAATGCATCCTAGAAGAGATTAAGCCCAAACTCACCCTGGAAACCAAGATGACAAAATTCTAGGAAAGATCAAAGGTAGTAGAAAAAGAGGCAGACTGCGTGCCAGATGACTAGACTTATTCAGGGAAGACACGAGCCAGAGTTTGCAGGACCTAAGTAGTGCAGTTGAAGATAGGGGTTCTTGGAGATGTCTCATCCACAAGGCTATCATGAATCGGATCGACTCAAAGGCAGTTAACAACAACAACAACAACAACAAAGTGGCTGTATCCCAAAAGATATTAGTATATCAGGACTCTACAGTTACCGGTAAGTTTTATCTAGCTCTGGCTGAAGAATTCAATGCAATAGCCAGAGGAAGTCCAAACTGGAGGCATTTACTACCTATAGCTCAAAAATATGTAGGTCATGACACTGAAGCAAAATTACTAAGTTGTAGAATAGAAGTAGGTTTGATAAAAGAAATTCTGGAAACATAATCTGACTAATCAGACCTCAAGATACTCAAGGAGAGTCAGATTATTATTTAGAAAAGAATACACTAGAACATGTTACTCTGTCCAGTTCTCTTTCGTAAAGGTTTAGTCTATCAAAATGTGACATAATTTGTTTAGAGAGATGCATTTTTATAATTAAAAGATGATAATAACTACCTACTGTTAGTAGTAGTTATTCTTGATAGTAGTTGTATTACTTCTAGTAGTAGTATCATTACTATTACTACAACTACATTTTCTAAGGGATTTACATATCCATCCACTAAAATGTTTCCTTAGCAACTTACAATGCATTAATATGCAAAAGCAAATGTAAAATCAGCTATAAAATCATCTTTTTAACTGAAAAAGCAAATTACTGTGGAAGAAAACAGCATATAGCCTAGCTGCTTCCTTGCTCTAAGTAGACTTCATGTAGCGTATAAACAGAATATTGGGTAACATAACTGCAGTGTCAGTTGGCAGTACACATCTGTTCAAACAAAGGAAAAACATAATTCACCAAGGAGTGAGGAGTGAACAATTCAAATAGTTTCTTCTGACATGTTGGACAGGTTTTTTAAAAGTGGAGGAGAGACAGGAAAGTCATTTAAAACTACAAATAGATTTAATATGCTGTGCCAGTAAACAGTACATGAAAGTATACTAATACAGTCAGCATCTGTGAACTTTCTTCAAAAAAGAAAGAAAAGTTTCTACCCAAATTAGATCAACGGAGCTTTCCTGGAGGCTACTCTTTTGCCTTGTAGGAGTACAAGGGGAGGAGCAGTTTGTTGGATTTAGAAGACCCCCTGCCAGAAGCACAATCCCAATAAGTGATGTTTAAAGCTGTCAGTCCCCTGAGGAGAAGCAGGAAACTCTTTATGACCCCCAAAGTATTTGTTTTCCCAACAGCTCCTCGGCACAGCTTGGGATTCTCGAGGTCAGCAACAACAACAAAAATTTTGCTCTGCCCAAATTAGTTTTGACTGGTCCCTGGGTTCCCAAAGTGATAATTTAACACCTCATTAACAAGTCACTTATTGGAGGAAATTCAAATGAGAGGTGCTTATGATACAACTGAACATTTTCAGCCTCAGTTTAAAGGGTTTAAAAAATCATATGTAAGTCACAAGAGGACATACTCATCCCAAGCCAATGAATGGCCTAATCTCCAAATGCAAGACATGAATTCAGCACAAGTGTAAAATGAGCTTTTTGTGCTACTTAACTAATTTTAATTAGAGTAATTATTACATAGTAGAAACAGGATATTCATCTGAACAGGTTTTCAAATTGTCAACTAAAATATTTGCCAGTTTCAACTTTGTCAACATATTTTAATGCATTTTTCACCCAAATATATTACTCCAAACATTTCATGGAAGAATCATTATAGCTACTATATATCCAAATATACATGCCAACCAACTAGCTATTCACACTGCAGTTGTAGTAGTTTAATCCCACCTTAACCTGCCTGTGGGATGCTGGAGTCTGTAGTTTGGGGAGGGATATAGACTCCCAAGAACTATAGCCCTAGAGCTATCTAGCAGAAAATTAAAAATACTTCCTTACACTGCAAATCCCAGGTTATCATAAGATGTAGCCATGGCCATTAAAGTGAGGTCAAAGTGCTATAACAGCATAATGTGGATCCAGAACAAGGCTCATGGATCAATGCCCTTTCCAAATAATTATGTTATCTAGCATGTTTTAAAAATTAATTGTGTCTTGCCAGCAATCATGTTATTGAACTTTAAAATTTGGTTTTCTTAGTCTATATCTAGTGTGTGTGTTATGTGCCTTAATGTAGCCAGTCGACTTATGGAAACCCTGCTTTTCATAGGGTTTTCTTAAGCAAGAAATACTGAGAGGTGGTTTTGCCAGTTCCATACTCTGAAATGTAGCCTACAACACCTGGTATTTGTTAGCAGTCTCCTATCCAAGTAGTAACTAGGGCTGATCCTGCTTAGCTTCTAAGATCAGACAGGATCTGGTGCCTTTAGGGTATTTAGGCCTAGTCCCTATCTTAGCTAACATGAAAAATGTTGGTGAGTTAAAATCCCCAGCAAACATTCACTATGTGCTGAATTTAGCATTATTTTTTCAAAACAGTCTTTTTTCTTGAAAGGCAGAAATCCTATCTGCTACCATAACATTATATTGGAAATATTATTTTAAAAGACAAACACAATTAAAGAAATACAACAGTAAACAAGATGGCTTTTATCATGGCCCTCTGGGGATTTGGTCTAATATGCATTAACTCTTCATGAAGACCATCTCAAGCTCCACCTTAAACATCTCAGACAACTTGATGATCTATGTATCTTTAACATTAAGTTTGTTCCTCTGAATGATTATTTAAATTATCTTTGCCAGTGAGCTTCAAAAGCTAGCATGTGTATTGTGCACCTTTTGGTTGAATATATTTTGAATAACAGTGTGCATCAGTCATGACTGGCTCTCAACTCAACAAAACAAAACAAAACAAAACAAAACAAAAAAACAAAACCCAGAATAAAAACTCATCCTGTTTGACATATTGCAAAAGATGGTACATTACAACACATTTAGTGTAAGAAGCAAATCTTATCTGGACAATTTGCATCAACATTTGTGCTAGTCAAGCTTCAATCCCTTGTGCACTTATTTACTTGGAAGTTCCACTGAGCTCATTGGAATGTATTTCATGAACAGGATCAGACTGGTCAGCCATAATGCATCATGAAAAACTGCATTTATGCATTCACTGCATACTTTTCAAGATCAAAATCCATGATGCAGCGAGAAGTTAATGCATAGAAATAGATTCTACAAATAAATTAGGCTGAGTTGGGTCCAGGCTATCCATATGAGGAACTCCACCCCCAAGACAACCTTATCAGAGGGATGTTCACCAATTCTTTCTTCCCTTTGCAGCCAATCTGTTTCCCACTCCACATTACTTCAACAGGACAGGAGTCTTATAGAACACTGTGTCTGGATCCAGATCAAATGATACATAGTTGGGTGGGCAACCACTGGAGGTTCAGGGCCCACATACACCCCTATGCTTCCCTCCATCTGAATGATTTTTAAAAACTCAAAATGCTACCCTAGTTCTCTAGAGGATGTGGAAGAAATTTTGCCTTGACCTATTTTAAGCCCTGGAAAGTTTTTTTTAAGCACAAAGCAAACCAAAAATGAATTCAGTTTTTGAAAAACAGGTCCTCCGGACATAGCAAAAATGCTCCTATGTTCCTAAGGGTTCCTAAGGGGCATGGGAAACATTCTGAATGAAGAAAATGATTTTAAAATTGATAGGTGGGAAAGTGAAGCCCTTGTGAGCTACAAACTTTGGGGGTGACACGCAGCCCATCGGCCACACTTTCCTCATCCCTGAGAAATAGCATAGGAGTAAAAAGAGGAAGCGTTTTGTGCTCCTTGTCTACTTTTTTCTAAATTTCTTTTAAAGTTTTAAAGAATTACAAATAATTTGCATATAGCTAATAATGATTTAACTCTACTTTTTGCTTCCAATGTAAATTCTTATTCATTCAATAACTTTGAACCAACATTGGGTCTTGTCCACACCAGTCTCAGGTTATGCACAATTTGTCCCAAATCTGGTATTGTAAGAGCAACAAATTCCGTCTCATTTGTAAAATCAAATACAAAGAAAGGATGGATCCCATCCATTCCTTAAGACTGTGGTTAGACTTTTTTTTCTAAAAAAAAACCCCAACCCTGAATTTCTTGCATATTTGAAGTGTTTGTTACTCTTTGGCTCTATCAAACATCCTCATAAATACTCAAATACAGTGAATGCTGATTTCACAATCTCAACAGGTTACTCATGTTGAAGTCATATGTCAAAGACCACAAAATATTCTAATAGGAATGAATGTCTATAATCTTTGAAAGTAAGGAGGATGTCAAAGACCACAAAATATTCTAATAGGAATGAATGTCTATAATATTTGAAAGTAAGGAGGATGTACAATTACAAGTACAAATAGCAATAGACAATACTAACCCAATCAGGAAAGATGCAGAACCTCTGTTAGGAAGATAAAAAAAACACCAAAAAACAAATTCTTAAGAATACAATTTTTGCACTTCTATCTAGAGCTGCTTGAACTAGGCTGCCTTTTTAGTCATCTTCAATTGTAAGACACAGATACAAATACTGCCACAAGTTGTATTTTTAAATTAACATGGACTATTTCAGACAGCACCCTGTGGATAACCATTATGAATGCCAGACAGAAACAATACCAGACAGTGAAAGATTTGTTTGAACAAACAATAGGAAATAAAAGAAAGGAAGCTGCTGTCCCCTTCCAGATTGCATGTTCACGTGCTGTCACCTAATTAAGTCTATTCAGTCTTCATTAGCCTCTTGTCCCATTTCGGAAATGGCCATGCTGTTTTCTGTGGCATGTGTATTCTATCTAAGGTGCCTGCTGTTAACATCCTGTTTAGCTAAAGAAAATTCTCTGGAATGATGGCAAATATTTAACAATAGCCTATGCGTTACAGAAGTGGGAAATAAATGTTCCTGCCTAAGTTTACAGACTTGCTGAATGCTTATACAACTTCCAAAGACAATGGTAAAGTTGTTTACCATCCATCTCTTCTAATTAGGAACATAAAACAAAACCTACTGGATGAGACTCATGGCTTCTTGAGGTCAGTATCCTGTTCCCACAGTGGCCAATGCAATGCTTATGGGAAGCCTATAAGCAGGGATGAATCATGCTGTTCATGTTGCTGTTGTGTACCTTCAAGTTATTGCTGACTTATGGTGACCCGGCCTAAAGCAACCCTATCACGGATTTTTCTTGGCAAGATTTCTTCAGAGGTGGTTTGCCCTTGCCCTCCTCTGAGCCTGAGAGAGGTCACTCGGTGGGTTTCCATGGTTGATTGGGGATTTGAACTCTACTCTCCAGAGTTGTGCTCCAACCACAACCACCACCACACTGGTTCTAATGTGAGAGTAGCCTCCCACTCTCTTTTCCTGAAAAGCTGTGTCCAATACTGAAGGTAATATATAGGTATCGTGGACTACAGTAGTGACAGCCTTATCTGCTACATATTTAACTTGTCCCATGTTAACAGTTGGCAGCCATTACTACGGTATATTTTGTGCTACTGAATTCCACATTACTTAAATTACAAGCTGTATGCAGAGTTGCTTCCTTTCATCTGACCATGGTTTAGTGCTATTCCTTGGATGGCCCAAGTTCTAGTACTGAGAGAAGAATGTCTCTTTCTCTGCATCATATGCAGTTCTATATATTTCTATCAGCTCTTGTTTTTCCAAACTAAAGTAACCCAAATACTGGGACAAAACATTGGACGAATGCATCATCTTTTGGACCCATGAAAAAAACTATTCTGTTCCAGCTGTTGGACCACATCTTATTCACTGGATCTTTAATGCATCATTTCCAATGATCTATACTGGAAAATGCTTCCCAACCAAGCATTCTGTTTAATCCCCTTCGGCCATTTACTGTTACAGCAATGGGGCTTTAGAGATTCATGATTTCCTGGGGCCTCTACCCTATACATGTGTGTGTTGTGTGCCTTCAAATCATTTCTGAATAACGGCAAACCTATCATGGGGTTTTCTTGGCAAGATTTGTTCAGAGGAGGTTTGCCATGGCCTTCTCCTGAGGCAGAGAACATGTGACTTGCCCAAGGACACCTGGTGGGTTTCATGGCCGAGTTGGGAATCAAACCCTAGTTTCCAGAGTTATAATCCATCACTCAAACCACTATGTCACAATGGCTCTCACCTTATACATACTGTCTTCTAAAACTGTCCCCATTTGCTCAGTCGCCTATTGTGGGGATGTCTAAAGTTACTACATCATGTGACCAGAGGACTTTCCAAAAACACTTAGGGATGTGTGGATATTGGGTGAAATGCAAAGAATTTTTTTATGTAATGGGCAAAAAACTGCTGAAACTATTAATCATCACACACAAGTACAAAACAATTGCATATTCACATCCCTGCTCCAGAAAAAATGAGAGGAGGAAACAACTTTCAGAAGGAAAGTGACATCTGGAGACATCTTGTTCTTGTGAAATTGGAGGAATGGCAGTACACCTTCAAAGTGGCCAGCTCACTTGCCCTCCTGGCACAAGTGATGATCAGAAGAACACAGTCTTGCATGTGAGGAGCCACAAGTCAGATGAGGCAAAGGGTTGAAAAGGATATCTCATTATGAATATGGTTAATGGACACAGTGCCAGTCCATATGAATGTCATTAAGAAAAGTGAGGAAGTGCCTTCACTTATAGCTGTACAACTTCCTGGTCAATTGACTACATGCCAAGTGAAGGATGCCTAAAGTGTATGGGGGAATACCCTCCAAGCCATGAGACAAAGGGTGCCAAGATCTGGGTGTCGAATCTGACTGTCAGCTTGGATGAGTAGATTGCGACAGAATGCTAGTCTGCAAAAATGATGACAGGTGTAGCAGTGTGGTAAAACACAGATGTAGAGGCAACCTAAGGGCCAATGCAGACAGCCTCTAAGAGGCGGCTCTACATGCTGCGGCCCCGATCCTCCTTTTTGCCACTTCAAAAGGAGTTGGTGAATGCTGCTCCTTTTTGGGGCGGCAAAAAATCACCCTTAGAGCTGCAGTGGCGACTCTTTTGTGTCCCTTTGGCGCAGCGTGTGTGCACGCTGTACCAACGGGCACCCTCATGCCGTGCGCTGGGCACACAGCGATGTTGGGGTAGAGTTGGGGTGGCTGGCGTGCGGTCGCCCTGCCCCAACTCCACCCCCAGGATGGCACTTTAGGCCAGTCTGCATCGGCCCCAAGTTTCAATAGAATGTAGTTCATGCCATTGTCCCTCATCTTAGCCAGGAACCTGGTGATGAGGGGAAAGGGATGAAAAGCAGAGGACAGGGCTATTCCAACGAAAAAGAAATGTGTCTCCTAGTGTGCCTGACCGAACAGATCCCTGAGTGCAGTAATGGCTGTCTGCACTAGCAAACAGGTGGATGACTCCAACAGTTCAATACCTACCTTGTGGAGAACTCAATGAAATAGCTTCCACTCATGTGACTGCACAGCACAACAGAGGGAGGACTGCAGAAACTGTCACCATCCTGAACGTTCTGGTGGTGATATAAGACCTGACATTCCTGAGCGTCAGGATGGGATACAGTACTCCATCCCTTTTCAATACCATAAAGGACTTTGCAAGGAAATACCAATAAAGATGAGATGGCACCCCTCTGAAGAATGGTTTCAATTTCTTCAGACAAAGTTTGGGAAAATTGTGCTAGATGATACAGTTTAGAATGTGAAAGTGTGTGGAATTCGATAGCAGAGCCTTCTGCCATGATGCTGAGAACCCATGAATCCAAAGTTACTGGATCCCAAGCTGGAAGACACCAAGATAGACAGCAGCCAAAAAGGGGACTATTGTTGAGAGGATGACAATCAAAGATGAGGTTTCAAGTCCAACTTCTTTTTCTCATGGAAAGAACAGTACTTGCCAGAGAATTGGGAATGTTTGAAAGAACCCTGTGAAGACCGTTTCACAGGTGACGAAAAAACCTGAGCTGAGGCAGAGGAAGAACAATGGGACCAAGAAGACTTGCGCTGATGCAAGGAGTGTTGGACACCATATTTTTTGGCAGTGGTACTCATTTTTGTGTATGCTCCAGTTTCATTCATGGTGCCATGAAAAATGCCTTCTTTACCAAACAGAAGATCTTTAATGACCTAAGGAACAAAGCCAGGCTTAATGCCTCGAAACAATGGCCTCAGCAAGAGACTTCACAGCAAAATCAGCTGCATACTCAGCTGTAGTGATTTGTTTGGCAGATTTTTTGTCTCCAGGAGTCAAATGTGGCTTACCAGATGGTTTACAGGTAAATGCCTCCATAATGACGGAGTTTGGCAACAGATGTTTGAAAAGCACAGCACAGTTGGAATCCTGGACCTGATACAGCTTGTAGTGCAGTGACATGTTGCCTAACTTGATGAAGGTGACTTCCAAGAATGCTTAGCAATGTCAACCAAAGTGGGCAGGAATGGAATAGCTACTGGAGGATGAGTTTTAGTGTCGATACAAAACAAAACAAAGCAATAACCCGGATCAGCAATTGTAGTAGGAAGCTGCTGAATATCAAGTTCCAAAGCCTCTCCCATTCTCAGCAATGAGTGAGTATCACCCAGTAGATATCATTCAGAAATTTCAAAAAAAAAATCTTTAAAAAAAAATGCATGTTTTCTGATGGCTGGGGTAGTGGTGAGAGAAGACACGCAACACCAGAAACTGGTGGGTTAGAGAACCTGGGATGAGTGGCCTTGGCAACAGCAGTGATCGCTACACTGAAGGGCAGCCTGAAATCCAAGTTGCTCTCTCTAACTGCCTCACTCTATACATTAAACCAGTGCCTTGTATAAAATAAAATGGTTCCATATTTACGAGCTGCAGAGAAAGGTGGTTGGAGACAGCAACTAGGATTTCAGGCTGCCCATCAGTACAGAGGCAAACTGCTATCACTGCTGCCGAGGCTGCTCTCCCCGATTCCTATTGCCCGCCAGCTTCTGGTGCCGCTTGCCTCCTCCCACTGTGCCCTAGCCATTGGAAAATTCACTCTATTCATTTTTTAAAAAAGCAAGTTTTTGAAATCTCTCTCTCTCCAGCTCGTAAATACTGCACCATTTTATTTTATATAAGGGACCTGATTACTATACAGGAGCTCTCCAGGGAACCTTCCAGCCACGCACTTTTGCCTTCAAAGTAGTGGCAGCAGTGCTCCTGGGTGTTCATTCTCAAGGCAGAAGCAGACAACTGAGAAATATTCCAAAATACAAAACTATCCAAAATCCAGAAGACTCCCGGGTACCAAACATTTCAGACAAGGG
This sequence comes from Phrynosoma blainvillii, assembly GCA_026167975.1. Classification (NCBI taxonomy): domain Eukaryota; kingdom Metazoa; phylum Chordata; class Lepidosauria; order Squamata; family Phrynosomatidae; genus Phrynosoma; species Phrynosoma blainvillii. The sequence goes on from JANUYF010000001.1 coordinate 412,180,141, forward strand.
AGACTCAATCTGCACAGTGTTTTTCCTTTAGAGTTAGTCTGAACCTATCCACTAGCAATGGCAGAAAGTTTTATTCATCCAGTTTCCAAAGAAAACATAAACAGAAGTTAGACTAAAGAATACAAATTTCCATACAAGTTATCATAAACTGGTAGATCTCATGGTGCCAGATTAAGTCCAATACATACTGCCACCTTGTGGCCATCAGCAGTAAGATATTTAATACTAAAAGGATTCCATCATCTCAGAACTCTGAATGTTTCAGAAAATCCTATATGAAATTATATTGCCACATGAAGCAACACACTGTAATGCTGAGCCTAGAAAAATGAGAAAACTATATCTTCTTTTGTGAGGTGCATCAGGGATCAAAGGAGCTAGGAAGTCTGCTTTCAATGTTACAAAACTAGGCAACATTCATTAGAAAACTGCATTTTGAAGCCGACTGTGTTACTAAATTTAGAGTTTAATTTCATTCCCTATAAATCTGTGTTAAGCAAGCAGGTGATTTATTACAAAGGTGAATAAAAGTAGGTGGTAGAATGGAAACAACTCAAATCTTGTAAAACCTGGATAAAAATGTATTGTGTCAGCTAGATCCCCCCTTAATTCCAAGACAGTGGCCATTTAGACAGGACCTAAGCAGTAGAGATGGGTGTACCATGTCTTGTACCATGAGTGCACCGTGTTCCATCAGCATCTGACATGACCAACTTGAATATTATAGTGTAAGGCTTAAGGTGCAGTGCTTAATGATATACCTTGTGAATTCTCCTAGAAGAAAGCCTTCCATTCTTTGTCCCATGGCTAGACAGTCTGTCTCCATAAATGCAGACATCACTTACCAGGGAAGGAAATCCCTACCTATTATAAAGATCAAGACTCACCAAGCGTTGTGCCATCTTCACCCATAATGCACTTCATGGTTGTGATGATTTGTTGAAGAACAGGAGGGGATAATGATGTGGCATATACTGCACTGTGTGAATGGACACGAAGATAATCAATCAGCTCCTGGAATAGTGAAAATAGCAGCCTCTCAGATATTACTGTGGATCTTGAAAAAAACAGACGGCCCAAAGTTTAAGACAATCTTAATGGGGAGTGTCTCAACTGACTTGTCTACCAGATTATACTGTGGTCTAGCACAGAACTGAAGGTAACAATAAAGATGGATCAAGAAAGGTCTCTGAGCAGACATAAGTGTACTAGTAAAAAAATTTAAAAATCAAGAACTTTCAGACTTCTATACAGCAACAATGGTGAGAGTTCCACTTTCCTAAATTGCATATATTCCCAATGGCTACTGAGCAATTTTACTTCTTTCATCAGCACCTGAAATTAACAGACAATTGTTTTTCACTCTGGAATTCTGAACTAAGGCAAGCCATTACTGTACAATAACATAACACCCTATTTTAATTTGTTTTAAATCATTCAAATCTATTTTTAGTGAGCCAGGGTGTAGTGGTTTGAAAGTTGGACTGCAACACTGGGGACCAGGATTCAAATCCCCACTCAACCATGGAAACCCACTGGGTGACCTTGAGCAAGTCACAGTCTCTGAGCCACAGAGGAAGGCACTAGAAAAAAACCCCTCTGAATAAATCTTGCCAAGAAATCCCCATAAGGCTTATGGCCTTAGGGTTGCCATAAGCTGGAAATAACTAGAAGGCACACAGCAACAAACTGTTTTTAACCTTTGTGGTTTGTCCAATATTATTTAATTTTTTCTGTTATATGCTTGTCCTGATAAATAGTTTAATAAATAAACACATAAGTAAACAGACAGGATTGCTCCTCCTATATGACATGGCTTTGAATTACTAGACACAGAAAATAGGTAGCACCACCATGTCACTATCATCATCAAGAGATAGATAGCAGAAAGAAGGCACAACGTAACCAGCAAAATTACCGTATTTTTCGGCATATAAGACGCACCCAATTTTAAAGGAGGAAAATCTAGAAAAAAAAGATTCTTAACCAAATACTGTAGTAAAATATTTTATATCAACTGTATAAAGTTAACAGCAGTTTAAGAACAATTTTAAGTTGTAAATGTAAGTTTAAGCCAGCAGCAGGGCCAGGTATTGCACAAATTCCCTGCCCAACTTTCTTGCAAGTCTCCTGTCGCCTTATGGTGACTCCATGAATTTCTTAGGGATTTCTTAGGCAAGGAAGACTCGAGAAGTGGTTTTGCCAGTTCCTTCCTCTGAAATACAGCCTGCAGCACCTGGGATTCTTTGGCGGTCTCTCATCCAAGGACTATCCAGGGCTGACCCTGCTTAGCTTCCAAGATAAGATGGACTGGTACCTTTGGAGTTTTTAGGCCATTGGCTTATGGAGTAATTTATGGCTTATTTTGACCCTACCATGAAGGTTTTCTTGGCAGATTTCTTCAAGGGGGGGGTTGCCATTTCCATCCTCTGAGGCTGAGAGAGTGTGATTTGGCCAGAGTAATCCAGTGCCTTGGAGTAATTTCTGGCTCATTTTGACACTACCATGAGGGTTTTCCTGGCAAATTTCTTCAGAGGAGGGAGTTTGCCATTTCCACCCTCTGAGGCTGAGACAGTGTAACTTGGCCAGGGTACTAATCCAGTGCCTTGGAGTAATTTCTGGCTCATTTTGATCCTACCATGAGCGTTTTCCTGGCACATTTCTTCAGGAGGGAGTTTGCAATTTCCACCCTCTGAGGCTGAGACAGTGTAACTTGGCCAGGGTACTAATCCAGTGCCTTGGAGTAATTTCTGGCTCATTTTGATCCTACCATGAGGGTTTTCCTGGCAAATTTCTTCAGAGGAAGGAGTTTGCCATTTCCACCCTCTGAGGCTGAGACAGTGTAACTTGGCCAGGGTACTAATCCAGTGCCTTGGAGTAATTTCTGGCTCATTTTGATCCTACCGTGAGGGTTTTCCTGGCAGATTTCTTCAGAGGAGGGAGTTTGCCATTTCCACCCTCTGAGGCTGAGACAGTGTAACTTGGCCAGGGTACTAATCCAGTGCCTTGGAGTAATTTCTGGCTCATTTTGATCCTACCATGAGGGTTTTCCTGGCAGATTTCTTCAGTGGAGGGAGTTTGCCATTTCCACCCTCTGAGGCTGAGACAGTGTAACTTGGCCAGGGTACTAATCCAGTGCCTTGGAGTAATTTCTGGATCATTTTGATCCTACCATGAGGGTTTTCCTGGCAGATTTCTTCAGAGGAGGGAGTTTGCAATTTCCACCCTCTGAGGCTGAGACAGTGTAACTTGGCCAGGGTAATAATCCAGTGCCTTGGAGTAATTTCTGGCTCATTTTGATCCTACCATGAGGGTTTTCCTGGCAGATTTCTTCAGTGGAGGGAGTTTGCCATTTCCACCCTCTGAGGCTGAGACAGTGTAACTTGGCCAGGGTAATAATCCAGTGCCTTGGAGTAATTTCTGGATCATTTGGATCCTACCATGAGCGTTTTCCTGGCAGATTTCTTCAGAGGAGGGAGTTTGCCATTTCCACCCTCTGAGGCTGAGACAGTGTAACTTGGCCAGGGTACTAATCCAGTGCCTTGGAGTAATTTCTGGATCATTTGGATCCTACCATGAGGTTTTCCTGGCAGATTTCTTCAGAGGAGGGAGTTTGCCATTTCCACCCTCTGAGGCTGAGACAGTGTAACTTGGCCAGGGTACTAATCCAGTGCCTTGGAGTAATTTCTGGATCATTTGGATCCTACCATGAGCGTTTTCCTGGCAGATTTCTTCAAGGGGGGGACTCTTTCCACCCCCGTCCTGGGTGCTCCAATGGACTCTTCCTGGGATGGGAGGATGTCCTCTGACCCCAGGAAGAGTCCATTGAAGCACCCAGGATGGGGGTGGAAAGAGGAGCACATTCAACTAGCCAGGAAAAGAGGATTCTTTCCACCCCCGTCCTGGCTGCTCCAATGGGCTCTTCCTGGGATGGGAGGAGCCCACTGCAGCACCGAGGCTCAGGCTGAAATGAGGCCTACTTTTAGCCTAGGCCTCGGCAGTTTGCCCTCAGCTTGTATATTCGCTTCATTAGGCGCAGCAACTTCCCCACCCTCGTTTTGGGGAAGAAAAAATGTGTCTTATATGCCGAAAAATACGGTACCCCTCAAACCATTTATCATAGTGGGCACAACAACATCACCAGTCAATAGATTCACAGAGTTAGAAGGGATTGTAAAGGCCACCTAGTCCAACCCTTTGTCATTCTGGAATATACAGCTAAAGCCCTCATGAGATGGCCATCCAAACTCTGTTAAAAACCTCCAAAGAAGTAGAGGCTATCTTTTATTCTACACTCAAACAGCTCTTATAGTAAATGAGTTCTTGCTAATGTTTAGGTGGAATCTTTTCTTGTAATTGGCTTTTGTTCTCATCTCTGGAACAGCATCATCTTCTACATGACATCCCTTGAAATATTTAAAGGTGGTAACCATAGTCCTTTGCCTTCTCCCACCTAATCATACCTGCTCCTTAAGCCATTCCTCATAAGGATTGGTTTCCCTTGATCAACTTGGTCACCTTCCTCTGGACACATTCCAGTTTGTACATATCTTTGGAAAAAATATTCCATGCGAGATTTGACCAAAGCAGAACAGAAGTCACTATATTTCTGGTGATGCAGCCTAGAACTTCATTTATCTTTTTGGCTGCCACATCACACTGTTGACTCATGGCCTATTAAGACACCTAGATTCTTTTCACTTGAATTGCTATCAAGCCTGGTGTTAACCACCCTATATTTGCGCATTGCATTTTTCCCATCTAAATGTAGCCACTTGTCAGTTGTCTTGATAGAAAAGAAGCCAACAAGGGCCTAAACACAAAGCTATTTTAGCTTTAAAGAACAAATCTGTAAGGGAAACAGAGCCTGGTGAGTCACAGCAAGGTTCATTCTCTCTCATATATATACACACACTATAAAGGATATTCCTACTCAAGAGGGAGGCCTGTAACTGGATTATTTTGGAGTGGCAATTGCTCAGGAGACTGAATGCTCATGCTGTTCCTGACATGGAAAACTAGACATCACAAGGAAAGCTGACTTCCTAGACTTCCCTAGCCTTCATTTATGTCATACTAGTTTTCAGCCTAAGGAAGGGGGGCATGCATGTATGAGGGAGAAGGAATAATCCTTTTTGTGAACTTCCTGCTGGTAGAGGTAGACACAAGGCAAAGGGCTAGCATCAAAGTTAAAAGTAGGCCTCGGATACGTTTGTGTGGTATGATACAACTTTAATACAACTAAAACACAAGACTATCAGTATATAAAATTTAGAAATCTCCAGTAAACAAGAAATAGATTCATACGTTTTAAAATAAATTTAATACACAAGACTGCACTCCACTGTGTGGCCTGCTTTATAAAGTAGTCAGGGGCTACACAAGGGAGGGTCTTTTCAGTGGGTGGACCCAATCTGTGCAAGGTGCTCCCCAAACAGCACCATAGTAGGAACAATATTATTTTTTCACTATCAGACAAAAATATTTTTATTCTTCCAGCCATTTTATCCTGCTGGTATTTAAAATTCAGTTTATATACAGAAATATTTTATTGTCTGCTGCTGGTCTTGTTTTTTATCTTCTACTTCTTTAAGTTTTTATCTTTTACTATTTTATTATATTATGTTGCATTTTATATATTTTACAGAGCTTGTACAAAAAACTTTGGTTAGTAGAGGGCTTAAAAATGAAAATAAATAGAATTTCAAAATTGAACTACTGTCAGAAAAGGGATGGAAGTGTGACAAACTGCCCATGCAACAGCCATTAGTAAAAAAAAAAAAAAATTGTCATGACAAACCCACATCCTTATTTCATATAGCAATTTCAAGAGCATAGACAAAGTAGCTCTAACAGGATCACCACGTTCCCAGAAAGCACATTTATTTATTTATTTATTTATTTATTGCTGTTTGATGGTTGGGGGAAAAATTAATTGTCTCTCAGTAGATACTGTAGTTGTGAGAAAAATGGATGGCATCAATCATCATAAATGTATCACTTTTGGAGATCCTGAAGCTGCTAAACACCCCTATATATGCATAGGGTACTCCTAATGAGGTGCAAACATCACAAATCATATTATGCACAATTTGCACAGTTACTCTTCTGTTATGGTGACTGATCATTTTATCTGACAGTTACTGATAATTTAATCTGGCAATTACAATGGCAATTCACTTTTTGAAGAACTGCCCTCTAATTTGTCCAGGTGCTCTCTGTCCAGTAAGGATGAGAGAAGCAGGCCTTTGAAGCAGTGCCTTTCCTCCATTCTGTGTTCTAATTTATGCACAGGTAAACGCAGACAATCTCAGAGTGCCCATACATTTTCAATTAGCAAATGTAAATAAAATATGCATGCCTCAAACAGAAAATTTGGCAAATGAAATTTTCATTTGGAAATTAGGTTACCAAATGAAATAAAAAAGCCATGACAAGCCCTGCTTATATAAGAAAATAATTGTCAAAAAGGGCATCCAAGTACTTCTGGTTTTGCTAGCAAAGAGGAATAATAAAGGATACACTCAGAGTAATACCAAGATTAAAATTAAATAAAGAGCCTTTGAGTGCAATGTTGCAAAAGACTGCCAAACTGCTCCGCTGGCCAGTTATGTCAAAGATAGGCAAAGGAGATGAAGTGAAACCAACACAGTTAAACCTGTCTCCCTTGAAAACCTAGGATTGTACATACCTCTCACTATCTTTGTATTTTAGAATTAGAGAAGTTATACTAGTTAATTTTGCTCTGGAGATAAATGCAGTCAGAAGGACTATTAGCATGGCCTTGTTCAGAAATAAGTTCAAGGGAGATATCTTGCCATACAGACAACAACACAAAAGGAAAATTCTAGACCTTTTGGTGAAGTAAGTAGCCCATAAAAGCAGGCTACTACACTAAATGGCATGTTGCAATATTTGATTCAGGACAAAAGATGAGGAAACTAGATAAAGAAAATTAGCACCACAATAAAGTATACAGGGAGTCCAGCACCTTAAGTGTGTAGATAGGGCAGCAGCTGCCAGTTATAGTATCAGCAAAAGAAGGAGCAAGTTCACTAGTAAGCCATGTGGTTAAGCATTGGACTATGTCAAAGAGTTTGTTGTTGTTAACTGCCTCTTAGTCCACCTCGACCCATGGCGACCCTGTGGATGAGACACCTCCAAGAACCCCTATCTTCCATTTCACTGCTTAATTCCTGCAATCCCATGCCAATATCCCCCCTGATTTAGTCAATCCATCTGGTATGTATTGGTGCTATTTTTGCTTATGTTACCTAAGTCTTTCAGCACAACACATACAGTGGCCAGAGTGACTGCTGTTACTCAACCACTGGCCCTGGATAACTGATGTTTAATAATAAATACACATTGTTTTAACTGTATACATTTAATGGGGAACAACTGCTAGAAGATAACAGTATCTCTATCTGTCATTTGTTTTTTAAATATAATTTTGCCCAACATCTTTGAACTGTTAAGATACTCCTTTCTTAAAAAATATCAAGCTGCTTCCTAAGACTCATTTTACCTTTTTGCCTCCAATATATCCTCCAGCAGCTCCAAAGCTCTTGGTGAATGTGCCCATCATAATATCCACATCTTCAGGATCAAGTCCAAAATATTCCACCACACCACGGCCATTGGGACCCAGTGCTCCTATACTATGAGCTTCATCCACATATAAGTAAGATTTGTACTTCTTCTTAAGAGCAATCACTTCAGGTAGCCTGACAATCGATCCCTCCATGCTATTGTAGAAAAGCAAAAATTATTGTGAATTTTGGAGTCTTCCAAATCTCCTTGAAAAGGGGATGTCTTATTATTTTCCAAGTGATTACACAACTATGGCTGTAAGGAACAATCATACTGGACACTAACAGATATATGTTAGAATTATCTGTTTATTGCATGTGGCAATAAAACACAGTACGTCAAAACTCATCCATCTGAAAGGAAAGGATGTGTCCATACTTCAGGGAACAAGAGCAGAGCAATGGTCATCTGCCCCAAATGTAAGGGAGCTATGCTGCAGCCCTATGCATTATATCAACCTTTTACACCGGGGTGGCCAAAGTGCAGTTCATGGTCATTTAAAAAAAAATGTTGCTCCAAAATGTCCTCCTCCCTGAAGCATTCTAGGGTGTGTGGAGGGCATTACCATCATGTTTGGAGGCCCTTGGGGGCCTTAGGAATCAATTAAAAAAAAACTGTTACAACCCCCCTCCCCCACAAATATTGGGCCCCCAAAATGCCCTCTTGGGACTGTGGGGGCCATTTCCATATTTTGGGCCGACCCTGGACCAATTCAGGCCCAATAGAGATTTGTTTGAACAGGACGTGACTTCCACTCACTTTCTGTTGTGACAGAAGGGCTGTATTGGGCCTAAAATGGGCCAAAAACATGGTGAAAATGCCTCCCTTGTACCTGAAAGGTCACTTGGGATGGGGGCAAAAGTAGATTCGTTACAGCAGTGATTCCCAAACTCTGATCCTCCAGGTGTTTTGGACTTCAGCTCCCAGAAGCCTCAGCCATCTTGGCCAATGCTCTGGGAATCTGGGAGCTTTAGTCCAAAACACCTGGAAGGCCAGAGTTTGGGAATCACTGCTTTAGAGGAACAGATGCAGCAAGGTGTGACCCTCCAAGCTCTCCTGGGCAACCAATGCAATTCCTGTCCTTCCATAGTTGTCCACTCCTGTTCTAAACTATATTGACAAATCCTTTGGTAAAATGATTCTTCAAAGGTGAATACCAGTATGCCTAGTTTGCATAATTATATTAGCTCCTTCATTTTGCTATTTTAATCAACTCTCTTTATTCACTGTAACTTATATAATCTTTTGTCCTGATATTTTCACTCTAAGGAACTTCTTCCTTATTGTTACTGTTCTTCTTTTAATTATCTACATAAGCTCCTGAACAAATCATGGCAGAGATCTTTTGTTGATGCATAGTCCAAGATCATTGTATTACTTAAAATTTAAAATCCAGTAAGACCAGAATATTATTTTGGTTTGTGGAAACATTTTTTCCAAGTTTGAGGACAAGTTATAGAGATAGCTTTTTCTGATTCTAGTGCTAGGAAAGGAATGTTTAAAATACATTGCACCCAGGCTTCTCACAACATCCATTTGCGGTCTTTTCTTAAAGAGTGTTGATTATGCTGAAGAGCATAGAATAGTAAACAGCATCACATACACCTAAAAGAGCTATGGTACTAGCTATCTATATTGCTCTTTTAGATAGAGATGAGAGTAAACAGATAAGCATAGTCACCTATTTCCAAACAACTAAAGCAGGAGGAACATCCACCACAGAAACTCTCAGATTTATACTAGGAAGTTTAGGAAAGATGTGTCTCACTCTCTTAACTGAGGAACAGTAAAGGTGAACATCACTTTTATACATCAGTGGGGTACTAAGCTGGCATTTATTTTGCAACCCAAGAGAAAAAAATAAGTTGATAAAATAAAAGTTTAGCAGAAGCAAAGAACCTTTTGTATCAAAATGTGGATACGTGAATCACACTGCCAATCCTAAACTAGCCTGTGAGCTGCATAAGAATCTGTGCCCAGTTGTGCACACAAATGTTTCCCTTCCTTGTTTGTAAATCCCTATTTGTAGTAGCCTTGTTTGCTTAGAGCAGGACAGAACCATTTTTTGGATTAAAATGCTACTAGAAATGATGGTGGAAGGTATGGCCACATTGCCTTTATTATGTTCCACATCCATGTCTTTTAACAAAAGAGCTGTGAGACTATAGTTTTTAAAATACTGGAATACTGTGCTGAATACAGTTCAGATTTTTTTTGTAAGCTGTTCTAACAAGTGGGGCACAAATAAATATTACTAATAAAACTGAAGGTTCTTGTTTTACACTCCTCCTTCCCACACAATATCCCCTTATGTCAAATTAAACCAGTGTTCATTGCAAAGGTTATCTTTGACTGAGAGTGTGATGATAGAAGATATAGCCAAAGAAATAAGTGGAGGTCAGATATGAATCACAGCTTCAAATCTCTCTATTCCTGGTGTACATCATAAAAAGCAAAATGTGAGATACTCTGGCAGAGTGAATCACAGTTTCAGTTTACATTTAGTAGTACTGGTTAACCTTGGAGCATAATTGCTAGGTATGATTAAAATAATTAGAACCATTAAGGGAAAGCAGTAGGAGTCCTATGTATTTGATTTTATTTAAAGTTTGCCTCAAAATGGGCAGTAACATCAGCCAAACAGAGTATCAGAACTGATAGTGGAAGGAAAAGACGTATACCTGTATATGCCTTCAACAATGATGAGAATTTTCTTCCAGGGTCGGTGTGTGCGAGGCTGCCCATACACAATGGCATCTTTGAGTAGTTTTTCCAAGCTCTGCATATCTATACATGACAGAACACAATTCCAAAGAACATTGGAATGCTGAGTTCAAACCAGAAGCAGCAACAGAACATATTACTACACCCAAATTTACTTTGATCAATAATTCAGAAAGCCTTATTTTTCTATTGTAAGCTGCCTTGAATCCCATTTTGGGAGAAAGGTAGGATATAAATCTAATAAATACATATTTTCTCACATGGATATACAATGCTCAATAAGGTAGTGAATACAAATACTGAATATAAGAAACTGCCTCCAAAAGCAAAATCTCATCTTAACATGATTTTTTTTTTATTTTCCATACAGAATTCATACAAATAAAACTTAGTTACAGAGAGGGAATTTCCATCAATTTTTAAAGTACAGTGTCTTAACATGAAATTTGTAGTTTACATTCTTTCAAATATGGCTAGACACGTGACAATGTCTGTTTGAAAAAAAGGCAAGGTTATGTACAAATAAATAAGGCAAGGGCTAAATAAATAAATAAAGGAGGAGGAGGGGAGGAGAAGGAGGAGGAGCAAAAGAAGAATATGACAATTATCATCATCATCATCATCATGATTATCATCACCATCACCACCATCAGACATCAACTAAAGAAGAAACTGAGAAAAACTATAATAATTAGTACAGAAGGGGCATAATAATAAGAAGCTGCAAAAGACCGTCTGAATTTTGCATCATTGCAGAACGATGCTCATTGTCTGAATGGGGAATGTGCAGAGCTATGCAGAGATCTGTATGAGGACAAACTCAAACCTGGGATGAGCAGTGTAGTGACCAACTTTGGTGACACCAAATTATTCAGGGCAGTACAAAGAGAAATTTCAAACAGCTCCAAAAGGAACTCCCTGAACTGCATGTTCAAATGTACATTATGCACACTGAGACTCTTCCATCCTAACTGCGAACATACATATATGGGATTTGACCTGGAAAGAAATTCTGGGATGTTAACAGAGAGTTCAGTGAGAACACAGATTGAACGTGCAGCAGCTAAAAAAAAAATGTTTTCCTTCTTGCTGCTCATTATGAAAGGGGTTGCAAACAAAACTGCCTACACACAATTGTTTTTGTAGAAATCTGCAATCTGACTATACTTGAAATACTGTGTACAGTTCTGGTGTCTACATCCAACAAAAAATACTATACAGAAGGACAGTCAAGATTATCAAGGTACTGGAACAGCTGTTCTCTGAGGAAAGGCTATAACATTTGAGGTTTTAGGTCTAGAAAAATAAATGTAAGGAAGATGACAGATGGGATTATCTATGTTGTGTAAAAAGGGGACAAAGACATTTTCCCATTTTCATAATGATAGACTCTGGAATAATTCAACTGTCTGAGATTCAGGACAGAAAAAGGAACTTATAGCTGAACTATGAACGTCACTATCACCAAGTATGATTATGGTGACTGTTAAATGACTTCAAACATACCCGTGAAGAATGTGGCTGCTATTCATGGCTTTCTAGTATCTCCAAGAACAGAAGCAGGCAGGAGGAAAGATAGTGCTCTTACTTCCCATAGGCATCTGTTTGGCCACTGTGAGAAACAGGAACCTCTACTACATAGGTCTTAGGATTGCTCATTTCTTTTGCTATGTTAAGATAAAATGTACGTTTGGACAGGCACAGGAAAGCAAGATCTACAAGACCTTTACACACAGACACTTTGAAAAAAGCAGATAAGATATTATACTAATAATGTCAATATTAAACAGCTGTGCAGGGAGTATGAAAATACTCAGAAAGTTCCAGAAAATTTAGAAGAGCATCTCAGTACACTGTAAAATACTCAAAATCAGTAGTCAAGAAATACTAGTGAGAGTCTAAATGAAACTCTGTAGTAGTTGCTTAAATGGATATGGATATAGAAAAGTAACAAGGCCACTGATAAGAAGCAGGCATAGGTAAGTAAACATAAAGGAAAGGAGCTAGAATTAGGAACAAGGGGCTGAGCAAGCTACAGAACAATAATCAGACATTATTTAAAGACTAAAGCCTTATTTTAATGTTGCTGATCTGCCTGGGTCAGGGGAAATGATCAGGATTAGACTAAATTAGATCAAAACTAAGAGCAACTAGTTCTGGTTGAAAGGAATATTTGGTTGAATGGAATTTTTTGAAGGTAGAGAAACCAAATGAAACAAAAGCATGTATGATTACTGCCAAAGGAAAAGAGAGAGAAAAGTGCCTGTGTGTACTGGAGGATGTTACCCAAATATTCAGCATAGCCAAGAAATGGACCCTTTATAGAATGGTGAGTTGTACTGCAAAGCAACAGAAACTGACAATATATAAACTCACTTTACTTGGGATTCTACTACAGAGATGACTAAGCACCACATTTTGATGTAAATCTGTGTAGTAGCCCATTTTGATGCAAGAAGTCACTACAAAATGAATAAGGCAGAAATACTTTGTTTCAGCAAAGTTCAGCAATGTGATAAACTGGTATTTGAAAACTGTGTGCTGATAACCATCCTGCTACATCTAAATTTGACCAATACAAATCAAAAGAAGTACCGTATTTTTCGGCATATAAGACGCTCCGGCATATAAGACGCAACCAATTTTAAAGGAGAAAAATCTAGGAAAAAAAGATTCTTAATAAAATACAGTCAGAGGATGCCTCCGACCCAGGCATCCGCCCAAGGAAAGCAACCAGGCTTTCCTTGGAGGGATCCTGGGGTTTGAGGCATCCTCCGACCCACGGAGGACGCCTCAGACCCACGGCATCCACCCAGGGAAAGCAACCAGGCTTTCCTTGGAGGGACCCTGGTGTCTGAGGTGTCCTCCGACCCACGGAGGACATCTCAGACCCTAGGATCCCTGCAAGGAAAGCAACCAGGCTTTCCTTGGAGGGACCCTGGGGTCTGAGGCATCCTCCAACCCACGGAGGATGCCTCAGACCCTAGGATCCCTCCAGGGAAATCAACCAGGCTTTCCTTGGAGGGACCCTGGGGTCTGAGGCGTCCTCCGACCCACGGAGGACGCCTCAGACCCTAGGATCCCTGCAGGGAAAGCAACCAGGCTTTCCTTGGAGGGACCCTGGGTTCTGAGGCGTCCTCCGACCCACGGAGGACGCCTCAGACCCTAGGATCCCTGCAAGGAAAGCAACCAGGCTTTCCTTGGAGGGACCCTGGGTTCTGAGGCGTCCTCCGACCCACAGAGGATGCCTCAGACCCTAGGATCCCTCCAGGGAAAGCAACCAGGCTTTCCTTGGAGGGACCTTGGGGTCTGAGGCGTCCTCCGGCCCACGGAGGACAACTCAGACCCTAGAATCCCTGCAGGGAAAGCAGCCAGGCTTTCCTTGGAGGGACCCTGGGGTCTGAGGCGTCCTCCGGCCCACGGAGGGCGCCTCAGACCCTAGGATCCCTGCAGGGAAAGCAGCCAGGCTTTCCTTGGAGGGACCCTGGGGTCTGAGGCGTCCTCCGGCCCACGGAGGGCGCCTCAGACCCTAGGATCCCTGCAGGGAAAGCAGCCAGGCTTTCCTTGGAGGGACCCTGGGCTCTGAGGCGTCCTCCGGCCCACGGAGGGCGACTCAGACCCTAGGATCCCTGGAAGGAAAGCAGCCAGGCTTTCCTTGGAGGGAACCTGGGGTCTGAGGCGTCCTCCGGCCCACGGAGGGCGACTCAGACCCTAGGATCCCTGCAAGGAAAGCAGCCAGGCTTTCCTTGGAGGGACCCTGGGGTCTGAGGCGTCCTCCGGCCCACGGAGGACGACTCAGACCCTAGGATCCCTCCAGGGAAAGCAACCAGGCTTTCCTTGGAGGGACCCTGGGGTCTGAGGCGTCCTCCGGCCCACGGAGGACGACTCAGACCCTAGGATCCCTGGAAGGAAAGCAGCCAGGCTTTCCTTGGAGGGAACCTGGGGTCTGAGGCATCCTCCGGCCCACGGAGGACGCCTCAGACCCTAGGATCCCTCCAGGGAAAGCCTGGTTGCTTTCCTTGGGTGGATGCCAAGCATCCGCCCAAGGAAAGCAACATTGCTTTCCTTGGGGCAATGCTGGGGTTGGAGGCGCCCTCCGACCCCAGGATCGCCCCAAGGAAGCTTTCCATGGGGCGATGCTGGAGTCAGAGGCGTCGTCCGACCCCAGCATTGCCCCATGGAAAGCAACCTTTTTTTCCTTGGGGTGATCCTGGGGTCGGAGGAGTGCTCCGACCCCAGGATCGCCCCAAGGAAGCTTTCCATGGGGCGATGATGGAGTCAGAGGCGTCGTCCGACCCCAGCATTGCCCCATGGAAAGCAACCTTTTTTTCCTTGGGGTGATCCTGGGGTCGGAGGAGTGCTCCGACCCCAGGATCGCCCCAAGGAAGCTTTCCATGGGGCGATGCTGGAGTCAGAGGCGTCGTCCGACTCCAGCATTGCCCCATGGAAAGCAACCTTTTTTTCCTTGGGGTGATCCTGGGGTCGGAGGAGTGCTCCGACCCCAGGATCGCCCCAAGGAAGCTTTCCATGGGGCGATGCTGGAGTCAGAGGCGTCGTCCGACCCCAGCATTGCCCCATGGAAAGCAACCTTTTTTTCCTTGGGGTGATCCTGGGGTCGGAGGAGTGCTCCGACCCCAGGATCGCCCCAAGGAAGCTTTTCATGGGGTGATGCTGGAGTCAGAGGCGTCGTCCGACCGCAGCATTGCCCCATGGAAAGCAACCTTTTTTTCCTTGGGGTGATCCTGGGGTCGGAGGAGTGCTCCGACCCCAGGATTGCCCCAAGGAAGCTTTCCATGGGGCGATGCTGGAGTCAGAGGCGTCGTCCGACCCCAGCATTGCCCCATGGAAAGCAACCTTTTTTTCCTTGGGGTGATCCTGGGGTCGGAGGAGTGCTCCGACCCCAGGATCGCCCCAAGGAAGCTTTCCATGGGGCGATGCTGGAGTCAGAGGCGTCGTCCGACCCCAGCATTGCCCCATGGAAAGCAACCTTTTTTTCCTTGGGGTGATCCTGGGGTCGGAGGAGTGCTCCGACCCCAGGATCGCCCCAAGGAAGCTTTCCATGGGGCGATGCTGGAGTCAGAGGCGTCGTCCGACTCCAGCATTGCCCCATGGAAAGCAACCTTTTTTTCCTTGGGGTGATCCTGGGGTCGGAGGAGTCCTCCGACCCCAGCATGGTCCCAGGGAAAGCAACCCTCCTTCCCCCTGCGTCCTCGGTGGTTCAATGGGCTGCTCAGCCTCCGATCCCAGGAGCAGCCCATTGAACCACTGAGGACGAGCAGCGGCCTCGGAGGGGAGCTACATTCGGCCTATTAGGCGCACCAACTTCCCCACCGTCATTTTGGGGAAGAAAAAGTGCGTCTAATATGCCGAAAAATACGGTAACCATGCACAGAAAGACAGAAAGAACATAACCCAATTACTAAGGTAAGAATTCCTGACACAGACACAGAGTATGCTCCCGCTATCCAAGTCATCCCCCTCTGCAAGGAAAACAATTCTCATTGAGACAAAATGAACTGGAGTAAACGGCAATTGAAAGGGCTTTGCACAGAGTCAGACAGTTGATTTTAGGAAGATTGTTTTCAGCTGCTTCTTTGGGATAATTCTCATTCTGCTGTAGTAATTTAAAAGCACAGAAGATTCACACATCAGAAATTAGGCTAGATTAGCTGCAAAATTTGTAACTGGGCAGATTTTTATTCCTCAATATCGAGGGTGCCCCACCAAGTCCTATGTATACACCATCTGCCCATCACGCCACACCCAATATCTGGTGAAACTCAACATGTTAAGAAAACCTCATTATTTATAAATTAAGCATTTCCAAACTTACTGGTTACAGGAGAGAAATTTAAAAAGATGTAAGTTGCTCTCAATATCTCTTCAAGGGCATAATGGGTAAAGGATGAAAGTTCATACTGACCCAGATAGCTTCCTACACAATTCTCACTGTCCTCCATAATATTGCTCTTTTACACTTCCATCACTGGCAGCACTACTTTCACACTTAACAAAATGCTGCTTAGAATATAATCAGAATAATAAATATTACCACAGGGTGGGGGGTGATGGCTTTGGAGAATATTTCAGGGTGCCACAAAAACACAAATATTTTTTGGTTTGAACCTCATGCTTTGAACTGTTGTGGAGTTCAAATTAAGGTCTCAGAGGGAGCGTAAGGCCTGCCAGCTCCATCAGGACTGGCCTAAAGGAAGAAGAAGAGCCCTCCCTCTTTGTCATCTGACATAATCCTGCCTCAGAAGGAAAGAAATGCTGGGCTTAGCCTTGAGTAAAAAGGAGAGCCCTCCCTCCAGTCCATCTGCCATGGTCCAGACCTCGGAGGGAGAGAAGAAACGCTGGACTTATTCCCCTTCCCCACTGCCATTCCCTTCTCCTTTTGTGTCATGTCTTTTTTAGACTGTAAGCCTGTGGGCAGGGAAATGTCTAATTAACTATCTGTAAGCTGCTCTGAGAGCCTTTCTGGCTGAAGAGCAGGGTACAAATACAGTAAATAAATAAAATAAATAATAAGATCTATATAAAAGTGTTTAGCCAATGCAAGAGTTGTTCCTCTCTATAACCATCTATTACTGTAAATTAATCAGCTTCCCCAGGCATGTCCCCATTATTTCCATTATGGAATTTAAGAATGTAGACCAAGATAGAGATTTAGTAAAATTTCCTCTAAGTATTTCAAAGAAAACATGAGATATACTGTTATCTGCTGATAAAAAGTATACAGTAGTAGAGATCTAAATTTAGGGGCTAATCTTAGGATCAACCAGATTAATGCATTCTGCTCTCTACTCGGCCACTTAATGGCATTAAACAAATCAACTTGTGATAAATACTCACTGTTGTGTTTGAAGATTCTAATTGTTGCTCCTGAAAGTCTTGCTCCCAGTACTAGAGATGCATGATTCAACTCATCACTCAGTATGAGACAACCCTGATCAAGGAAACAACAGGAGAAAAAAGTGGGGGGGGGGGAGTCAGAGAGAAAGCTGTAAGTAAGCATTAACCTCTATTAAGATGACTGTTGGGGGGGGGGGGGAATTAAAAGTTTCTTGTACACTACCTCATGCTTTTCCAACCAATTTTACTTGGCTATCCATAACAGTTAAAAGCAACTACTGATGCTGCAAAGCCACACATCAATTCTTGGTGCCATCTGAGATGGATCAAAACATAGTTTTCTTTGCTCCCTTTACTGTATTGCCCAGCACTTCTATGGCTCCAGCTTACATAAGAAAATGGAAGAGCACGTTTTTTAATTGTTAACAAAAAGACACCTTAATGCAGTACTCACATTAAGTCATAATATTAAAAGTATTCTCTATAATGGAACCAAATCCAAATATTCTAATAAATTAGTTGGGTTGCTATTTAAATCAGCAATCTATCACTTTGGATAAGACTGAGTAGTTCTTTACAATGAAGCTGCTATTGCTACAATAGGTGCTAAGCAGTACAGTCATCTCTCTTCCATGGGCTTGCCATCCATGGATTGGAGCATCTGCAGATGGCCCCATCCTGTTCTCCCCAATGGCAGTGTGTGCACGTGGCTGCACCAATGCAATACTGTGTGCACAGCACTGCCATCAGGAACAACGGGACTTGTGGTCCTGTGGGCCGGGGTGTATGTGTGTGTCCAGAACAGACCCGTGTGCGGATACGAAGAGCCAACTGTAAACCAAAACAGGAAGGAGAGGGGAAACACTTATCTGGATTTGCAAACCATGACAGTAGAAAGTCAAGCAAGACAGAATACATTCAGATTAGCCACTTAGTCATACAGTCTGCAGATGGACATTTCTTCTGACATGTGCAAACGATGAACATTTTTAATTCAGTCAAAAATGAATGAAAAGAGGATTTAAATTTTAAAAAATACCTTTATATGTGCAAGTACAAAAAATTTGTCTGGAAGCCAAAAAATAACGTTATTAGTCAGCAACCAGCCTTGACCCTTCATGTATGAACCCACAAAGCAGCACTGGCACAATGTCTTTGGAATGTATTTGTTTACAGCCTCCACACATGCATCACTTTGAAGCCAACTCACTTGGTTGTTTTACTGTCTGTTATGCAACCATACACTGTTCACCTCATTTTATTTTGGATAAATATAAGGGAAGAGGAACAAACATTGCGATGAATCTTAAAACAAGTAAATGGTGACTGTATACTGGACTACAAAATCCTTTCCTCACAAATCTTTTCAATGGCATAATTTTTACCTGATCAACACAAAACATTTTTGATAACAACTTTGGAGTGAAACTAAGGTGACTTAAACTCAGCTCCTCAAATTACATTGACATTTACTTGTTTCACTGAACACTGAAGGGAGAAGAAAGGAGCCTCCGTGTGCTCATTCAACTTATGACATCACGTTTTCCCCTACGTTTATTCTTCTTAAGAACAATGTTTTCTAAGCAGAGGTGCATGGTGCACTGGAATTATAGTTTCTGTCCCTCCAACCAAACACACTTTGAACAAATAAGCTATTTGGGAAGCTATCAAAGGAAGCTTATGAAGGCAGGGCTAAGTTAAGCCTTTCTGCGAAACCATGCTTACCTTGCCAACTAAAGCAGGAATGTTCATTGAATTGGTTGCAAATCCCATTCCATAGGCCAAAGCAGACTCCACACCAAGGTATCTGGCCAGTAAAGCTTCCAGCTCCTCATGTTTGTCCATGTTCCCTATAAAATAAGATGGGAATTAGTTCAAGAGGATAGAAAGTTATTATACTTGTAAGAGGTACTTTTAATGCTAAGTAGCTCAAACACTGAAGTTAATGCAAGCTGAACGGAAACTATATACACACATGGATGGAAAACTTACAGAAATTGTCACATAAGGTTTTGCAAGATTTGGGTAAGTTCCTTATATGTAGAGCTCAGTCACTCATCTGGACTTACCCATCTCTTGCCTAGTGCTGCACACTCCACATCCGTATTGTGAGAGAACTTTAGACACTGCATCCTTCGAAATTCCATTATTCTCTGCAAATCCAAGGTAGTTGTAGGACCCCATATTAATTATGTCTTTTATCACTTTTCCCGTGTACCTGGTTTTTATATGTATATAAAAAAACAACAACAAAGAATGTTAGAGGGGAAATGAAGAAAAAAATTGGGAAAATTCTCCCTTTTCCCCTCCTAAAACCTTATTTTTCCAGAAAAATTGAAGAAAATTGAATTGTGGACTAATTTCTTTCAGATTGATGAATAAAATATTTAAGATATGTTGTTGAGATATTTCTCACCCACATTATTTCTAAAAATGATATAACAATTAAACTTCTGTGTAAGCCTACGCTCAGCAGTGCTACTCAAAACAGAGGTTTGTCCACCAGTATTAGTGTGCAAACCATCAGCTGGCAATCCACTGGAGTTTCCAGGAAACAAATAGTTGTTGTAAAAAGTCACAAATACGGCACTAGTCAACGGCATATTTAAAAAAAACAAAAACACCCAATTCCCCTACATCAGAAGCATTGATGTACAATATCAGATTGCAGTAATACCCCAGTCCAATTTCTTTTCTCTGTTCGTTTTATGGGAATATGTCAGTTTGAAACTATAAAGAACTAGAGAAGTCAAAATCATTTACGAATGTTGATCATGTATTCTGTCCTTACTGTTGCTTGATTCTCATAAACTGGCAAAACCAAGCAAGTTCCTTACAGAATAGGTGTTACTTATAGTTCAGGGCCTTCTACCTCTATTTGTAAGATTTTTAAAAAATATAATTCAATTTGTACTCTCAATATAAACATAACATTTTAATACCAAATCAAGTTATACAGAATGCACTTTATGTACATAAACTAACAAAGTGCCTTTAGTCTGTAAAGGGTTACATTACATTTCTTAAATTTGTCTGAAAATTTCTGGTTTTCTCTGGGGAGGGCAATAACACTTTTTTCTCTATGGCTTTAAAATTTCTGGAAATTTTATGTCTCTACAAAGGGGGTGATTTAGTCAGCGTCTTTAGGAATGAAAACTGTGCATGCATCCAACATCGCTTTCAGTCTGCTGGCAACCAAACCAACAAAGTCATCCATGGTATTCCATGAACAGCTTTTAAAGTTCTCAAGAGCTTCAAAGCCATTTTGTGATATGATGTAGTGAGAAAGCCATCAGGAACAACATCTAAGCTTTTTGGTCACAACATATTAGCTGGATTGTATCCAAAGCCTACTAAAGATTTCACACACTGAAGCAACAAAAACAAATAGGTTTGCACAAGTGCTGATCTCTATTTCATAGTTTGGTTAGCTCAGCAAGCCTTCTTTCACTATAGCAAAAGATCATAACTAATATTTTTTTGGCAACTTTCAACATAATTAGCTTTATTCAGAAAAATATGTAAAATACATCATATTGTAGATTAGCAGATGTTCTTTGAAAGCTTTTAAAAAAATGGCAGTGCTGAAAGCATCTCAAAAAAGCTTGCTATTTCTCTCTGGTAATTTTAAAGCTTTTCCCCCTCCAAACAAATATTTGTCACTTCCTCAAGCAGGATATCCTCAAGGCATACAAAGGAAGTGCATCTGGAAGTGAGTAAACTGCTGCAATCAGCAGGATTAAACCAAGCATCTTCTATGAGTGTGTTAACCAAAATCTTGAAACAAATTGACGATGACAATGGCCAGTAAGTCTGTTCAATTAACTGTGCCCCACAGAAAACCATCTTTTTAGTTCCACTTCCAGAGATGTCTGGACAACTCACAGGAAGATTGTCCTTCTCCAGAGGAAGAGGAGGTGTGTGTGTGTGTGCGTGTGCGCACGTGTATGTAAACATACATATAATCAGAGGCAACTGACATAATATATATCACCTAGAAGTCATTTTCATTTCTAAATAATCAACAAAACCTGGACATATTAAATGATCTCTCATGTATTAGATCTCACTGCTACTGCATTAGCTTTGCTGAAGAAATATAATGTAGGAGACACACACCTCTCATAGAAGTCCAGACATGGGCATGACCTGTGCCTATTTCCTATAGTAAAAATGTTTCTAGCAAAAAATTCCATGAATATACCAATGACTGAAGAATGCACTGATGACAAAGCCCCACTGCATACTAGGCAGAACTTAATTTGGAGCATGCTCCAGACAGAAAAATGAATGGACCTGCTTATGTATCAAACTAGACCTATATTCCTGCCTGCCTCTCCAGCTTACAAGATTGAGGTACTAAAGCAAAGTAGGATGCACAAGAAATGTAACTTGAACAAGACATCACTTCTATCAAAAATAACTGCAATTACTAACCTAGATTTTTTTCTATACAGACTACCCATAGCTGACCCTAATCAGCTATTCTGTATAGTCAAAAAATAGCTAAGACAACAATTACTCATCCATGCTACAGAGAATATGGATCACCTTCTAAAACTAAATTTTAATTCCCACTAATGCCCTGTAATAGTTAGCCCTTTACGACTTTTTAAAAGCTATGTACTCACGTGAATGTCCAATTGTAGTCATGAGAAACCCTTTCTAGTAAGTCTACTTTGGCTCCTGGTACACTGCAGAGTGGTCTGTTCCAGCTATCCCTAATGCGCATATAGAGGTTTCTTGTATAGAAGTTTTCAAAATCTTGGTATAAAGGGACAAATTCCTGAAAACCACAGCAAAGGCATTAGAACAATGTGAAGTGTCAAGTCCAACATCCCCCCCTGCAAACTTGATAAACAGTACTTTGCTACTAAATACTACTGCTGAATTTTCATTCTTACAAATCAACTAGTGTTTAGAGCAGAGCCGATTTCCCATGTCACTCAACAAGTAGCCTCACTGGAGAAGCCACACAAATATTAGTGCTTGCGAGACTCACAAGTATCTCTGCATCTCCAGTAACAACTGAACCAGAAATATTTAGGGTATTGTATTTTGGACACCGCATGAGATGACCTAACCGTGAAAAATGCCATGATGCTCTGTACAGTGGAAGGAGAAGAACACCACCACAATGGATTGATGCTATAAAAGAAACCACGGCCTTCAGTTTGTAGACCTTAGCAGGGTTGTTGATGACCAGGGCTCTTAAAGTTCTCTCATTCATAGGGTTGATATAAGTCAAGGCCACCTTGAGAGCAAGTAACAACAAAAAAGCCTAAAGGGCCTGCAATTCCATTTCTCATATTTAGTGATCCCAAGGCATTAAAGAGATTAAAATTGCTACCTCTCTGCAAAGAGATCTTGCTTCCTATATCTGCATATGTAAACAAATTCTCTCTAACAATAAAAGCGAAAAACCTTTATGAGGACTATTTAGTTCCAAACCAGTGCTTTGGATTCAGAGATAGTAGAGAATCCCTTCAGCTTGTATAAGGTAGCTCCAATGAATTTCTGTTGCAGTCTCCCATTCCCCATGCCATGCTACTCCAAACAGTCCACCAACTAAAATAGGAGGCTTTGGATATGTCAGTATGAAGATTTGGGGAGAGGGAGCTAAGAAAGTCCCACTGACTGAACAGGGGTCCTCTCCATTTTTTTCTGGATCTAACTCGATGCGTTTTAATTCTTCAAACAATGAGGTCGGTGGCACAGTGGCTCAAAAATATTAAAAAATCAAAATAACAAACTTGATCACTACTTAATACAATTGAACCTGCTGTTCCTTATTAGCATTTCTGTCCTAGTGATAACATGAAAGTTTATGGAGAGATGAAAAAGTAAAATGAATGAAGACAGACAACGTAGGCCATTTCTAGCCTCTACCATTTCCTTTGAATTTAGAAGAAACTCATGTTTCCAAGAGAAAGTCACAACATGTAATCTATAATCTTAGAAGAGTATGGAGAAGAGTCAGCTCCACACTCCTACATCTATGGGATACTGAAATCAATGAGAATCAGCAGCAGAGATAGCTATGCCATCATCATGTAAGAAAGTGTATGCCTTCAAGGGATAGTAATGCTCAGGAGATAGAAATCTATGCAAACAACTTGACCTGGCAGCTCCTAGATTACACCTCTCTGTATTGGTGATGCATACAAGCTTCCAGTGTTTTCCTACATGAGTCTCAAATGCATCCCAAACATATACTGGCCTCTTTTAAAAGGTTCAGAAAAGAATACTGTAAACACCCTTAAATAAGATTGATATGTTTCACGGTGGCATTTACTTAAGTATCAGTTAACAAATTTTTTGAAGGTAGCCAGCCAATATTTCAAAGCAGCTTTCCAGTAAAATAAGTATTAGTAATGTGTCTCATTTCCTCCCTTTGCAAGCTGTGTGTAAACAAACATTGGTGCTTTGCGTTATAACTCAGGCAAATGGGAAGTTTTCCAACTGAATCATATTGTACGAAAGAATGTTAAAATACAGTTGGTGTAATCCTACACACACTTATATGAAAGTCCCATTGAATTCAACACCCTTTACTATACACAGTGTCTACCAATGTGCTAGGGCAAATGCAATCTAAAAACTGCTTCTCCAGAAGAAGATTACAGGGCAAACTTGTGCTAAAATTGCTTATATACTATGAAATATAACATGGGAGCTTACACAAGTTGCAATTTCCCATTCACAATGCTGCCCTTCAGGTTCTGGATTTTCTTTTAACAGAAGTAAGGCTCCCTCTTCTCAACCTTTTGTGGGTTTGCAGCCACCCCTTGTCCTCATCAACTCTATTCTATTCAAGTAAGACTTAAAAATACAAGTCTATTTTGGCTTTGATTGATATGCCAATTCTTGCAACTTTTAACAGAAACACAGGAGGAAAGCAATCACTTTAGAAGCTAATTCACAATGAAACACTCAAAGCAGGACTCAAAAGAAGCCAAGATCATCCAGTAGATCTCCTGTACTAGTCACCTGGGCAAATTGCTAGGAGGCTGAACTCTTTCACCACTTTATTACATCATTAATACATAGAAAATCCATAGTTCACCTCAGTTTATTCCTAAAGATCCAGATGTATCATTACAGAGTGCAGCACTGCAAAAAAATAAAATCAATCTTGTATTTACCACAGCACTACAAGCTACAAACCTATGGTATATCAATTACAAACTCAATGTGATAGCCAGTACAGATGACAAAATAGTACCTGCAGTTATGAGCAGTGTACTAGTGTATACTGTCTAACCATTCCTGCTTGTGATGGAAACCACTTTGCTCCATGGTTCATTTATTGCATCATCATTTCTGTAAGACCTTTATCTTCTTTATTTTATGTGGTCTGTCATTGTGTGCCTTCAAGTAATTTTCAACTTATGGCAACCCCAAGGTGACCCTATCACAGTTTTTCTGGGGCTGCGAGTGTGTGACTCGCCTGAGGTCTCTCAGTGGGTTTTCATGGCCATGCAAGGAATTGAACCTTGATCTCCAGAGTTATAGTCCAACACTCAAGCCACTATACCAGGCTGGCGTATAACAAAGTTAATAGAAAATACAACTAAAAAATTAATGATTGTTAAATGTGTAGAGGAAGAGTTAGATCAGTTATTATGTTAGGTAATGTAATGGGTTTATGTGTTATGTGAATATGTGATGAGATTTATGTTTTTTAATAACTTAAAATTTAATAAAAGAAGTTAAAAATAAAATAAAAATCTAATGATTCAAAAGTTTTAAAGCTTATAATTTAAAACAATAAAAAATAACTTTGAAACAGTGATAAGGATATGTGTTGTTCATTATTATACTAGAAAATATCAGAAAATCCTTCTGCACAAACAACCAATCACATATTTAAAAACTAAATGCCTATTCAACAAGGTCTTTACCTGACAGTGAAAGGAAAGTAGAGAGAGGGCCAGTCTACCCTCCTGTGGGAGGAAAGTCTACAGTCTGGGAGCAGTCACTTAGGGCCTTTACAGACTGCCAGAAATAATGCAGCTTGAGTCCACTTTGCCCTGGCTCAGTGCTAGGGAATCATGGGAACTGTAGTTTTTTCTGAGATATTGAGCCTTCTATATCAGAGAGCTCTGGTGCCACAATAAACTACAGTTCCCATGATTCCCTAGTACTGAGCCAGGGCAGTTAAAGCGGACTCAAGCTGCATTATTTCTGGCAGTCTGTAAAGGTCCTTAGAAGCCCTCTCATATGTCCTCACAATGCAGGCCTGGGGCAAGGTGGGACTATGAGAACCCCACCTCCCACGGATCTGTAGACTCAGGAACATTGGAATAGGGAGAAACAGGCTTTCAGACAGCTTTGATCTAAGCTACAAAGGCCTTTATAAGTCATAACCAGCACTTTGAGTTATATTGAGAAACAAATCAGTAGCCACTGAAAGGAATTATGCACTTTCTGTGATCAGCCAGTCATCACTCTTGACTGCAGCATTTTGAAAATATTGTAATTTCTGATCACAAAGGCAGCCCCACATCAAGTGTGATACAGTAATCAAAGCAAGATGTAGTCAAGGCATGTGTCACCATAGTCAATTTGACATCTCCAGGAATGGTCTCTGCTAGCACACTAGTTTAACTGTACAAATGTACTTTTGGCTACTGGTGAAACATGGGCCTCCAGGATCAGGACTGAATCTAGGAGTACCCCAAGCTACAAACCTGGGATTTCAGAAGAAGTGTAACCTCCCCATCCAGCACAGGCTGAATCATTATTCCCTAGTCTACCTTTCAGATGACCAGAAACATCTGTCTTGTCTGGATTAAGCTTTAATTTGTTTGCCCTCATCCAGTCCATTACAGGAGACACTTGTTTAGTACTGAATTAGATGGAAAAGAGAGAAGTGGGTGTCATCACCACACTGGCAGAACTCAACAATGTGAATACTCCACTGCTTTCATGTATATTAGCATGGGGAACAATACAGAACCTTCAGGGACTCCATAGGTCATTGGCCAGAGTGTTGAACAAGAATTCCCCAGTACCATCTTTTGAGTTTGCTCTTCTGAAAATGATTAGAACCTCCGTGTCCCCAACACCCCAAAAAGTGTCCCCAAGTCCCTTTCCAACAAGGCTGCCCAGAAGAATACCATGATCAATGGATACTGAAAGCTTCCCAGCAGAACTAAACAACAAGAACACACTTCCCATACCAGTTCCTACATAGGTCATCCACCAAGGTGAATAAAAGCCACCTCCTTTTCTGTGATCAGCCCCACTGAAATGGATCTAATCCAAGAATCCCTAGAGTTAGGAGGCACCACACTCTAGAACCATGATCAAAAAATGAGATATTGAGACTAGGGGATAATTCTCCAGTATGGTGGGGTTAACAGAGGGTGTCTTGTGTAATGGCCTCACTACAACATTTTTGAGGCAGAACAGAATACTGCCTTCTCACAATGAGGCATTCATCATTCCTCTTACTCACTTAGCCACTCCTCTCTGGCTGCTTTTATGAGCCACAAAGGGCACAGGTTCAGTACACATATGATAGCTCTCACTTCTCTAAGGATCCCGTCCACATCCTCATAATGCACAAACTGGAACGCATCATGAGACAAACAGATTATATTCACTGAATCTGTACCAACTACAGTATCCAATTCAGAGCAGATCTCAACACTTTTGTTTTTAAAATGTTGTGCAAATTCTCCATAGCAAGCTCTTCAGTGGTCAATGTGCTTTTCTTCTTGGCCAGAGTGTAGAAGACCCTAACCACTTGAGATACCTCTGCTGGAGGACAATGTGCAGATACAATGGTGACAGAGAAATATGATTTCTTCACTGCTATTACTACCATGACATAGCCTTTCCAATGAACTCTGTGTTTAGTCAAATCTATTCCAAGTTTTCTACCATCACTGCTCTAGCCTCCATCACAAGTCATGGTTTACAGTGAATTACAATTAGTGCAGCATTTGATATTCTACCCACACATTAGTGAGAACTTCCTGACCTTAAGAGCTGTTTCGACAGTGGAATATGCTACCTCAAAGTGTACTGAAGTGTCCTTCTTAGGAGGTTTTTAAATCGGGGCTGGATAGCCATGTGTTGAGAGTGCTTTGATTGTGAATTCCTGCATGACAGGAGGGGTTGTACTGGATGGCCCTTGTAGTCTCTTCCAACTCTGTCATTCTATGGCGTTTATCTGAATACAGTCAAAATCAAGTCAAAAACATGCTCAATCAACCACTTTAACAGAGCTGTATCCCTTCACTGGAAAATGGTTAATTCATAACTTATTTCTTAAGCAGAAATATTCTTAAGCAGGAAAAGATATTCTACCTTTTGTTCTTCTCGTTCTGTTGCATTATGACATTTCTCAATTTTCCAGTATCGCAGAAAGTCTCGAAGATATCCAAAAAGAGTGAGGACACCATAGCCTACATAAGTTAGTACAGCAACCAGCATTGGGGTTTCCTCAAAAGCTTCATTGAAAGGTCTTTTATATAAGCCTCCATTCTGAGTGATATGGTGAATCTAAGGAAGAAAGAAATTGTGTTTTTTTTAATGAAGCATATAAGTAATCAATTCCCAGGAGCTTCAAGTCAAGTTCTTCCTGTAGACACAAGGCATACACTCAAAGTCATCTTTTGCTCCCTACAGCTTTCCCAAAGCTACCTGGAATCTGTTATCATTACAATATTTACAACAATCACACTCTTATTTCTTTACTTAGGCTGCAGTGCCCCAATTATAATGTTTTCAAAGGAAACACTAAAGGCATGTGTCAAATTAAACATACAGCTATATGATTTACTCGTCTGAGTTTTAAGATCACTGAGGAGGAAGGCTCTCTCTCTTGCTTCACCATTACAGGAACATTTGGTGAAGATAAGTGAGATGGCCTTTTTGATAGTTCTTCAGGACTGTGGAACTGCCTCCCACAGGAGGCTATGTTGCCCATCCCCACTCTCTTTTTTTCTACCTTTTTCTCAACACGACACCCGAGGCAGTTTGCCACATAGGTTAAAGTAAAATATAGCTAAAACAATGTATAATACAAAAGTTAAAAATACACACATAAATAAGCAAACTTATTAGAAGCATTAATTCATAGCAATAAGGACAGAATTAAAACATCTTTCATTAAAGGAACCTTCTGCAACAGCTAGTTCACAACCAAAGAGCTGTTTAAATAAAAAGTATCTGTCTGCCAATACAGCAAGAGCAGAAAAGAGGCCAACCTAGCCTGTCATGGGAAGAAAGTCCACAGCCTGGGAGCATCAACTGAAAAGGCTCTCGGTGCACCTGTGATGGTGGTGAGACCAAGAGAAAGCCTCCTACCAAAGATTTCAATACTCAGGAGATATTTTTAACCAGTCTGGATCCATGTATACATCTGTACAGGTCACAGTCAGCCCTTTGAATTGTACTAGGAAACAGATTCTCAGCAGAAAAACACTTTTACATAGGTAGATATTACTAGTCTAGATGTGAACCTAGACTGAGTATTTAAGAGTGATGGCAACCCAAATTTTCAATTATCTGAAGGAAATTATAGTGGACCCTTTGTATCCACTGGGGTTTGGTTCCAGAACCCGCTGTGGATACTAAAATCCACGGATGCTTAAGCCCCATAAAATCCAATAGCATAGTAAAATAGTGTCCTTTATATAAAATGGCAAAATTAAGGCATGTTTTGGGAATATATATATTGAACATTTTCAAGCCATTGTTGGTTGAATCCATGGATAAAAAAATCCATGGATGCAGAAGGCTGACTGTATACTGTGGCAACAGTTGGCACTAAGTTTCTGTAAGTTACAACTAGAATTTATGTTGGAAACAAGAGAAATTGTAATTCCAAGGTCAAGGTGGCTTGACACAGCTTGGATATGAGGAGTGCTTTCTCTGACATAAAGTTTTCTAGACAATCCAGATCTTCTTCAGGGCCCCTTACTGTCAAAGATATGGCAAGAGGTGACTTCAAATGCGACATCCCAAGTGAGAAGACATATTTCTGGAAAGTTGTCCTCCCAGAGTGGAGACTATTTTCCATGGGGTTTAGGTGGAAAATGTACTAGATCTGAGCCAAAACATTTCTTATACTATTATCCTGTTGCCCTCCTGTTTGTATAATGTTTTTGTGTATGAATTGCTTTTATTTTGTTAGTCACACTGATAGCTTCACACTGAAGTTCACAGTACAATGACGAAGATAAACATCAGCCAGCCAAACTGTCTAGAAACTCTGCAGGAGCAGAGAGAACTATTTTCAGCACTCAGCATATTCACAGAAGACCCTTTGTTTCTGAAATTCACAATTTCATTGCTTCTGTAACAACCCACATATTACATTGGAGTCTGCCAACCAGCAAACTTCACTAACTTGTTGGGTACACTACTATTAAATGTACTGCAGTGCTGTCCTTAAACCCAAATGTACTCAATTTTTTAATGCTTGGGACTCCCCTTTGCATCTACATGCAGATATTGCACCCTCTCCACTCAATATAGTATATGAATAACAATACTCCATTTATTTAGCATGCATATTATCCACATATTCATGTACATTCATATTTTAATATTGTATAAGGAAATAATTTTATTAAAATTAGAACAGTTTTATTTAAGTAAATTCAATATTTAACTGAACACATGTGTAAAATTTACACATAAAAAGTCTGGAGGAAGAAGAGGAGGGATCAGGGTCTCCAAGTCTCATACCCCACCCCCACCCCAGTCCTACTTCACCATTTGAGAACCACTGCTTAAATGTATCTGGCAGCTGCCAGCTGATAAAGAATGCATCAACATCTCTTTTGGTAGTAACTGAAGTAAATCACTTAGCTGGATCACAAGCAACGGTCTTGAATGTCAGGCCTAATTCAGGATGTTGATTTTAGACTACAGATGTCATATAACCACCCCACCTAAGCATTCCATCTCAAGCAGGTACTTCTAGCTCACAGTCAGAATTGTATAGCGCTCCAAATTCCTGTTGGACCACAACTCCCAGCAGTCCGTGGTACAAGAGCCAATTATGAGGTATGCTGGAAATTGAGTTGAATACAATCTTGAGGGTCACATAAATTCCTGGTTGTCACCCATGTTCTTCTGGAAATACATCCAAACTAGGAGGCTCGGTTGCTACGAAGACAAAACAGGATTCTAATAGTTTAAAAGCCTGCAACCTTACCTCAGTATCAGACTTTGCAAAAAGAATAACTTTGTCATAAGATTCTAGGAACTGCTATTGTTTAGTTTCAATTCAATACTTAATACGGCAGTTCTTTATTCTGCTTTTGCTATATTTTGCATAGCAATATATGTGTTAACTTTGTTATTAAGCTTTTATTGTCTTGAATTATTTGTCTTAAGCTTTTATTGTCTTCAAGAGCATTCTGTGAGGATCTTTGAAGATTTTTAGGAAATAAATAAAGTGCTAAATGGTACTATTGCTACAGCTGGCCCTCTACATTGGTAGCTTTGACTTTTGCAGATTTGATTATTTGTGGTTTTGATGAATATGTTCTCTCTAGGAATCTCTAGGTCTTCTAGGGCAACTCTGCCAAAAGTTTTGACCCTGGATTCTAGGGTTGTTTTTAGACTGCTTTTAGTCTTTAAAAGAATATTTTAATTTGTTTTTAAAATGTTTTTCTCTTTTTATTGTTTTAATTGGTTTTTATTTGTTCACTGCCTTGGGATCCCTTGTGGACTGGGAAGCGAAACAGAAATACTTTAAAATAAATAAGTTCAGGCTAGTTGTTTCAAACACTAGAAATGAGAGAGTTTTTCAGTTTATTACTTTAGCACATAAATGGAAAGGTTTGTAGATTAGTCAGAGGAGGAGGAAAGGATGTGAGTACAGTAATTTCTCTATTTTTCACAAGACTTGGAGCTCTCATATTACCACCACATAGTTTTTTCGGACAGAGAATTTTTTAAAAAAATGTGTCCAGTTCTTATGGATCATTTAACTTATTATTAGCAGAAATTCAAACATTAAAGATGGCAGAAGAAATTTTGTTATTTACTTATTTATTAAATATATGCCCCACATTTCTGCCAGAAATGGCATGCAATGCAGCTAATTTTTTAAACTGTGTTTTTACAGCATGCTTTTCAGCATGATCCTATGTATGGATCTTCAAATTAAGTCTCACCAAATTCTAAGATGCTTGTCCTCATGTAAGTTTGCACACAAATGGACAAGAAAATGTCTATAAGCCACCTGTAAACTACTAGAAGCAGGAAATAGAGCAGTTGGACAACAGCAGACTTCTTCCCTTTTCATAGACACTTTCGTCCAGTTATATTTACAGTAATAAAACTATTTATGGGGCGAAGCAGACTGCCTCGAAGGAGCAGCTCTGTGCCACCCCTTTGAGCGCTGGATCAGGACTGCAGCAATCATACGTCACGCCCCTGAGCGAGTGTTTTTCTGGACTAAAAAGGGTGCCCTTGCCACCATGGTGGCACTTTTATGTGCTCCTTTTGGCATGCAGCATGTGAATGCCACGCCAAAGGAGCAACGTAACACCGCCCGCCATGCGGTCAACTTGGGGGTGGCGTTGGGTCATGTGGCATCCAAATGCCATGCCCCCCCCCCAGCCAGCGTTTAGTGCCAGTCTGTATAGCCCCTATGTTACTCAAAGGATTGTGCATGAAGGCTTTCATATACCAAAAATCTGGTTTGATCAGGAATCCTAATAAATTAGACTTTTAAATATAGGTCTGCTAGAACTAATAGACTATTCAGCATAAAAAAAATACATGCCAAAAATCTTGATTCTTTAAAGTGCCACAAACTCTCCCTTCTACAAAAACAAAAGCCAATCACTGAAAGCACTGAATTTTCTCAGCTGACACCAGAATGCAACAGCAGTACAATTCCACTTAACATGAAGTCATTGTTACATATTAACAGAATATACCTCTATACAATAAAATAATATGGTTATATATTGCATATTGCATATAGGACTGCTGCCCTTTGGGCGTTTACTTCTAAATCAACACATGCAACTTAAAGCTGTGGAGGAAAAGTAGCTGATAAGGAACAAGACAACCCTGTTGTCTGTCCTTCCACTGGCAGGCAAAGACCTTTCTATTGAAGCTGGCCTTCAGCAACTGTCTGCCTGTTAGTCAATCGTTTTAAAATGCATGTGCATTTTAATATTTATTGCTAATGTTTTAGTGTTAATTTTTAAAATACAATTAGTGTTGCTGTACAAGGAGGAGTGAAGATAGGAGGAAGAAACATCAACAGTCTTAGATATGTGGAATGACACTATTCTGTTAGTGGAAAACATTTCAGATCTAGTGAAGAAAGGTCAAAGAGGAAAGCACAAAGCCAGCATTAATGCTGACAAACAGAAAAAAAATAAAAATGACCACGGAAGAAATACATAAATTCAATCTAGACAATGAAGAAATCAATGTAGTTAAAAGAGTACTTGTTCCTAGGATCAAACATTGATCAGAACTGTGACTGCTGCCAAGAAATCAGAAGATTAGGAATGGGAAGGGCAGAGATGAAACAATTAGAAAATATCCTAAAGAGCAAAGACATACGACTGAGCACCAAAGTCGGAATTATCCAAGCTATAGTATTCCCCATCAGCATGCACAGATGTGAGAACTGTACAGTGAAAAAAAGTGGATAAGAAAAAAATCAACTCATTTGAGATGTGGTACTGGAGAAAAGTGCTGAAGATACCGTGGACAGCCAAAAATACAAATAAATGTGTCCTAGAACAGATCAAAACAGATCCCTCCTTGGAAGTCAAAATGATGAAATTGAGGCTATTGTACTTTGGCCACATCATGAAAAGACAAGACTCACTTGAAAAGACAATAATGCTAGGA
Source organism: Phrynosoma blainvillii (assembly GCA_026167975.1). Taxonomy (NCBI): domain Eukaryota; kingdom Metazoa; phylum Chordata; class Lepidosauria; order Squamata; family Phrynosomatidae; genus Phrynosoma; species Phrynosoma blainvillii. The sequence goes on from JANUYF010000001.1 coordinate 412,213,165, forward strand.
AAGAGTGAGGGCAGTAGAAAGAGAAGAATACCACAGATGGCTAGACTCAATTAGGGAGATTACAAACATTAATAAACACCTTTGAAGCACAGCAGCAGAGGATAGGGGTCTTGGAGATGTCTCATCCATAGGGTTTTAAGATCACTGAGAAGGAAGACTCTCTCTTGCTTCACCATTACAGCAAATGTGGAGGTTGAAGTGTATATCTATATAAAGGTAAAGGTATTCCCTGTTGACAAGGTTGTCAAGTCATGTCCGACCATAGGCTACAGTGCTCATCTCTGTTACTAACCCAAAGGGCCAGAGTTGTCAGAGGCTACTCTGTGATCATATGGCCAGCATGACTGTACAGAACGCTGTTTACCTTCCCACCAAAGTGGTGCCTATTTCTCTACTTGTATTTGCATGCTTTTGAACTACTAGGTTGGCAGATGCTGGGACTATTTATGTTTGTATGTTAGTAGTATTTAATCCATTTTCCAAAAACGTTTGTAATCAATTTTGTTTTAAAAGCTTTGTTGTTGTTGTTTTAATATATTGTAACCAGCCTCGAACCTTCATGACAACTTCATGACATCAGCTCTGAAGAGTGCATCTAGTGTTGAAGGCCCTGGTCTGGGAAAAGTCACCTTTGCCTTGTGGCAAGTCAGGTTCTTCTGATCTAGACTCACTGGAGTGGAAGGGTGGTCCTGGAGAATATTGAGGAAGATTATTTCAAGAGCTCAACTATATTGTGCACTGAGGCATCTGAGGAAGTAGACTGAAGGGCCTGAACAGACTGCCAGAAATAATCTGTCTTGAGGCTACTTTAACTGTCCTGGCTCTATGCTAGGGAACCATGGGAATTGTAGTTGTTTTTTTTTCTGAGACATTGAGCCTTCTCTGTCAGAGAGCTCTGGTACCACAATAAACTACACTTCCCATGAATCCTTAGCACTGAGCCAAGACAGTTAGAGTGGCCTCAAGCCAGATTATTTCTGGCAGTCTGTTCAGGCCCTGAAGTCTATAAAAACTCATGCTGCCAACTTCTTCCTTTCAGTTAGTCTCAAAGGTGCTACAAGATCTCTCTCCATATTATTATTATTATTAAAGTCTAGGAAAACTCATGCTGCCAACTTCTTCATTCAGTTAGTCACAAAGGTGCTACAAGATCTCTTTACATATTATTATTATTATTATTTAAGTCTAGGAAAGCTCATGCTGCCACCTTTTTCCTTTCAGTGTGTCTCAAAGGTGCTACAAGATCTCTCCGTACCGATTCTAGAGACTAACACAGGGGTAGGCAACCTTTCTCCTTTAAGGGCCGAGGGACTTCAGCTCCCAGAATCCCAGGAGCTATTGGCCAACATGGGACTATTGGCCAACATGGCTGAGGCTTCTGGGAGCTGAAGTCCCTCGGCCCTTAAAGGGGAACACAAGGACTATATCTTTGAATTCTCTTATTGTACACTGTAACACTGCAAAATGCTCCGTCTGAAGAAGCCCGTCAGAAGATGGCGTCGCTGCATCAGAGCCATCCCCTTCCCCAAAGGCTCCCCGCTGTCAAGAGCCTCTCCCTCAGCCGCAAAGGCCATCAGGGCAGGCGGCAGGCAGGAGTGGCCCGGCCCTGCCCGAGAACCTCGCCTTTCGGCATCCCGCTTCGAGGAGGGCCGCCTCACCTGGCTGTGGGCCTCGGCCCCGGCGACCCCTCGCACCGCGTAGCCGTTCTTGAGTCCGGGGCGGTGTCCGGGAAGGCTGCAGCCGTTGGCACGGGGTTGCCCACCCAGCTTCTCAGGGCCGCGCTCCATCTTGCCGCCTCCGACAGCGGCGTTAGCAGCTTGGAAACCAACCACCGCCCGCCGCTGCGCCGGAAACTCAGTCGGAAGCGGCCGCCAATCACAGGCCGCGACGTCACCGCAGGAGGGCGGGGTTGGTGCGCAACGTTCGGACGGATGCGGAGGGAGGGGGCAAAGAGGGAGGGAGAGAATGTTATAGAACTGTGATGCCTAAATGCTGGCCTTTCAGGCCTTTTTTTGGACTTCAACTCCCAGAATCCCAAACCATTGGCCAAGATGGCTGAGGCTTCTGGGAGCTGAAGTCCAAAAATTTAGAAGGTTATTGTTAGGGCATCTCTGTTATAGAAGCACTTATTGAAGTGAAGGCAGATGCGGAAGGAGTTTGGTTGCCGCGCTTTTTTTTTTTATTTGGCTGTAAGGAGAAGGGAACGGGGACGCAGATACGGAAGTGGAGGGGCGACGTTCCAAGATCCAATCAGAAGAGGGCGAAGTCACTTTCGGGGCGGGGAAAAGGAGAGGGAGGAGCCAATCGTTGTGCGCGCAGCTCTCCTCAAAGAGGGAGGCTGTGAGGAGAACGAAAGTGGATGCGGAAGTGAAGGGAGGCTTCTTGGTGTTCCTTGGCTGAGGAGGGGAAGCAAATGGAAGTGGGAAGCACGGCTTGAGGGCTCAGTGGTTAGAGAAGGGAGTCACATATTTGTAAACAGCAGGGCAGCTCAGAAGCAGGGTGCCCAGGAGTCCTCTTTTTCCAGGACATGCCCTCCCTTTCAGCCTTATGTCCAGGAGGAATTCCAAAATGACCTCCATTTTGAACACGACTAAGAAACACGCATTTATATTTCCATGGTCCAAAACATACTTTAGAAATAATCCAGTTTGAGACCGCTTTATCTGCCCAGGCTCAATACTAGGGAATTCTGGGAACTAGTTTGAGGAGACATCGAGCCTTCTCTGTCAGAGAGAGTGAGCTCTGGTGCCACAATGAACTACAATTCCCAGGATTCCCTAGCACTGAGCCAGGGCAGTTAAAGCGAGCTGGATTATTTCTACAGCGTGTTGTGGACCTAAGAGTGTTTTTAGCTTTTATTTGGCTATGTCCTCCATTTTTGTCCTGAATCCCCTGCATTTTGTAGTGCCTAGTCCTCCTTTAGGGTTATGACATCTGGTCACCCTTCTTTGAAAGAACTAGATAAGATCCTAAAAAGTAAAGCGGTATAAAGCTATAATGATATAACTCTGAACAAAAAAGTGAGGCTGGGCCAAGCCATTGCACTCCACATCGCCATGTGTGGCAGTGAAGAAAGCAGATGGGAAGAAAATTCATTTGAGATGTGCTACTGAAGAAGAGTGCTGAGGATCCCATGGACAGCCAAAAAGACAAACAAATGGGTGTTTGAACAAATCAAGCCTGAAATCGCCCTGGAAGCAAAGATGATTAAACTGAGGTTGTTGTACTTCAGATGCATCATGAGAAGGCCTGAACCATTGAAAAAGACAATAATGCTAGGAAAGGTAGAAGGCAGCAGGACAATTGGGGAAGACCACATGGATTCAATTAGGAAGGTCACAAGCCTGAAACTACAAGACCTGCATAGCAGTGGAGGATAGGATAGGCATCCTAAAGAGTAAAGATATACAACAGATCACCAAAGTCAGAATTGTCCAATCCATTGTTTTCTCTATCACCATGTACAGATGTGAGAGCTGGACAGTGAAGAAAGCAGATAAGAAAATAAACTCGTTTGATATGTGATGCTGGAGAAGAGTAATGAGCCAGTGTGGCGTAGTGGTTTGAGTGTTGGACAACAATTCTGGGGACTAGGGTTTGATTCCCTGCTTGACCATGAGACCCACTGGGTGACCTTGGGTAAGTCATACACTCTCAGCCCCAGCAGAAGAAAATGGCAAACCTCCTCTGAACAAATCTTGCCAAGAGGCCCCCATGATGGGTCACCATAAATCAGAAACGATTTGAAGGCACACAAGAGCAAGAACAACAACAAGCTGGAGAAGCGTGCTGAGGATACTGTGGATGGCCAAAAAGACAAACAAATGGGTCCTAGAATGGGAAAAATTAGAAAATATCCTAAAGAACAAAGTCATACAACTAAGCACCAAAGTCAGAATTGTCCAAGCCATAGTATTCCCATCACCATGCGCAGATGTGAGAGCTGGATAGCGAAAAATATGCATAAGGAAAAAAAATCAACTCATTTCGGATATGGTACTGGAGAAGTGTGCTGAAAATACCATGGACCACCAAAAAGACAAATAAATGGGTCCTTGAACAGATTAAGCCTGAACTCTCTATTATAATGGACTGTCCCCAAGCCCTTGTTCACTCCATGCTTCTGAGGAGGTAGACAAGTCAGGAAAGTTTGTGCTACTACTACCTTGGCATGGTTAGTCTCATAGGTGCTACAAGATTCCTTTGCCTACTATAATTCCACAAGCTATTGAATCCTCAGAAAGATCTCTTCTGGTTTCATCTACACTGCAGGAATAATATAGTTTGACATCACATTAAGTGCTGTAGCCTCATCCTATGGAATCTGGACACTTGTAGTTTTACAAGGTCTTTAACCTGCTCTGTGCTAAAGTGCTGGTAAATCACAAAAGTACAAATCCCAGGATTCTGTGGGATGGAGCCATGGTAAAGTAGTGCCAATTTGCATTATTTCTACAGTGTAGATGCATCTCTTAATGAATCTATAGGTGGTTAAAAATTAATGGAAAAGGAGTTCTGGAGACTGTTGTGGAATTGTGCACAGTATTGGGGAATCATAAGTTTTTCTAAGAAAAGTATTGGTTGTCTTAGAATTTGAATAGTATGTTCAGTTCCCATGCAAAAGATGTTGCTAAATTAAATGAATTTGCTTGTTAGAAAAAGAGGAAGCACTGACAGATGTTTTTATATTTTATGTTGTTTTTTAAAAATTGTTTAACCAACTTGGTATTGTTGTCTGCCCTGAATGGCAGCTGATTTTCAGTGTTTTAAGCAAAAAAAGGTCTTCCCCAACACCTGCTACCTAAGAATAATAAAACTTCTTAACAGACATTGGAGAAATTTAACCTGGGTGCAAAAAAAAAAATCACTTTACAGGTGTACTATGTTTCCATGTAAATTATGCTCAAAGCAATTCATGGCAAAGAATAACAAAACCAGTATCAACAAATCTATATAAAAGATAATAATTTCATATAATCCAGCAATAAAAAGGTGCTATGTTAGATTGGGTTACTCTACCAGTTAGCTGTTTGAGTGTAGTCCTATGACACTGAATTAGGAGGGGTAGCTAATACCCCAGAGGAGAGGATCAAAATTAAAAATTACCTTAATAGATTAGAAAGCTGGGCCAAAACGAAAAACTAAATTCAACAGGGAGAAATGTAAGTCACTACATTTAGGCAGAAAAAATGAAATGCATAGATATAGGATGCACAACACCTGGCTTGACAACAGCAGTGGGACTTTTGCCATCCATGGATCTGAGCATCTGTAGACAGCAGGCCCCATTGTCCCAAATGGCAACATGCATGTGGCTGGAGTAACAGCCTTGCGCACTTTGCACCACTATTAGGAACGACAGGACTTTATATCCGTGGGGAGGGGGGTCCGGAATGGAATCACCACAGATATGAAGGTCCGACTGTACATATGAAATGGATCACAAATTCAATGTGCGTCAACATGGTGATGCAGCAGCTAAAAAAGCCAATGTGATTCTAGGCTGCATCAATAGAAGTACAGTCGGACCTTTGTATCTGTGGGGATCTGTTCTGGTCCCCCTTGTGGATATGAAAAAGTGTGGGACCTTAAGCCCGATTGTGCCTAATGGTGGTGCGATGTGCATGCGGCCGTTAGTGCGGCCGCATGCACACCACCATTTAGGACAACAAGACTTGCAGTCCGCGGATGCTCAGATCTACAGATGGCAAGCCTATGGATGGTGAGGTTCCATTTTATAGTGTCTAGATTGAGTGAAGTAATAGTATCACTCTAATCTGCTTTGGTCAGGCCTCACTTAGAATACTGTGTCCAGTTCTGGGCACCAAAGTCCAAAAAAGATGTGGACCAGGATGTGGAATCTTGGGATTTGTAGATTTTTATGGCCCCAGAGCTCTCTGACAGAGAAGGCTAAATATCTCACAAAACTACAAATCCCAGATTTCTATAGCAGTGAGCCATGGTAATTAAAGTGGTGTCAAAATACACTTTTTCAGCTGTGCAGATACAGCCTATGGGTCGGTCTTAAATAAACGGGTATGCCACAACATTTGATTGTCCTGATGTATAACCTGTATTCAAGACAAAAAGTTACTGTTAGTAAAGAATATAGAGAAACTGAATTACCCCGTATTTTCCGGCGTATAAGAAAGACGACCCCAACTTTTCCAGTTAAAATATAGAGTTTGGGATATACTTGCCATATAAGACAACCCCTCTTTCAATGCACACCAAATAAAATTTTTAAAAAAACATGAGATTTGATTTCAATCTGGCAATTTTAATTCAAATGCTCATGGCATGCAGGTACTTAGCAGGAAAACTGTCACTTATAAATGCAACAAACTACAGCTCCCATGTTCCCTAGCATTTATTTCTGCAGTGTATTTTGGACTTTACTTTTAAAAAAATAGTCCAGATTTAAATGCTGCTTTAAAAATTATTTCCATCTCCCAGCTATGAGATGGTTGGGGGTAAATGAGAAAGTGTTGGGGGGAAGGACTGCCAATATACCAGGTGATGCATTCTGGGGTATGTATAATCTGTAGCCAAGGAAGTGGCCCTGGGCATGTCACACACTCTCAGCCTCAGAGGAGGGTAATGGCAACTCCCCTTTGAAGAAACATGCCAAGAAAACCCCATGATAAGGTTGCCTTAGGGTCGCTGTAAGTCAGAAAGGACTTGAAGACACACAAGAACAACAAAAAAGTCTGCCATTGTTTCATAGGTAGCACATGGGAATACAAGCCAGCATGGTGTAGTGGTTTGAGTGTTGGACTACCACTCTGGAGATCTGCGTTTGATTCCCCATTCTGACATGAAACCCACTGGGTGAACTTGGACAAGTTACACACTCTCAGCCTCAGGGGAAGGCAATGGCAAACCTCCTCTGAACGAATCTTGCCAAGAAAACCCCATGATCACCATGTCGGGAACAATAACAAAAACAATAACATTCTTGGAGGTCACACTCTCTCAGCCTCAGGGAAAGCAATGGCAAATGCCTTCTGAACAAACTTTGCCAAGGAAACCGAGGATAGGTTTGCTGTTGAATTGCCAGAAGTTAGAAATGACTGGAAGGCACACAACAGCCACCACCACAACAGCATTTTTGGAAGTCACACTCTCTCAGCCTTGGGAAAAGCAATGGCAAACGCTTTCTGAACAAACCGTGCCAAGGAAACCGAGGATAGGTTTGCCGTTGAGTTGCCAGAAGTTAGAAATGACTGGAAGGCACACAATAGCCACTACCACAATAGCATTTTTGGAAGTCACACTCTCTCAGCCTTGGGAAAAGCAATGGCAAACGCTTTCTGAACAAACCGTGCCAAGGAAACCGAGGATAGGTTTGCCGTTGAGTTGCCAGAAGTTAGAAATGACTGGAAGGCACACAATAGCCACTACCACAATAGCATTTTTGGAAGTCACACTCTCTCAGCCTTGGGAAAAGCAATGACAAATGCTTTCTGAACAAACCTTGCCACCCTTCAAGGGGGCTTCCCTGGCCCTCTTCACCTCCTCCTCCTCCTCCTCCCATGGGGGGGCTTTTTCTGAGGGGAAGGGAGGGAGGGAGGAACGCAAGAAAGAAGGAAGGAAGGAAGGAAGGGGGGAAAGAAGGGAGAGAAGGAAGCTGAGGCCTTCCCCTGAGGCTGAGAGAGTGTGACTTGCCCAAGGCCACCCAGTGGGTTTTTACAGGGCTTTCTCTGCAGAGAGGCAGGGCAAAGGAGGGCAGCCCAGCCCAGGCCAGTGAGGGAGAAAGGGAGAAACATCTCACCTGGTCCTGCTTCCTCCTCCTCTTCTCCCAGGCCAAGCCAGCAATGCCTCCGCCTCCTGCTCCTCCCTGATCTTCCTGAGGGTGTGGCCCAGCCTGGTGAGTTGAGAGGGAGGAGGAGGGAGACAAAATGTCCGTCACACTGAGGAGGGAGACAAAATGGCTGCCAGGTGAGCAGGGTCTTTCTTTTACCAGCGTATAAGACGACCACGACTTTTGGGAAGATTTTCTGGGGTTAAAAAGTCGTATTATACGCCGGAAAATACAGGATTTCCTATTTATTTATTTATTTATTTATTGGATTTATATCCCACCTTTCTCCCAAAATGGGATTTGAGGTGCCTTACAATGATTTTAAAAGGATACAACTAAAACATTAGTTATAAACGTGTTTTTAATAATAAAATTGGCAAAGGGGTTGGAAAGGCTGCATTTTATCATCCTGTCTGTTTAACTTGTATGTTGAGATAGAGTCCCAAGGAAAATGTACATTGTGGGATATAATAGTGACTGGGCAACAAAGGGTCACTGGTAGTCAGGATGACAAGGCATCTTTCCTCCTGGTGCTGAGTCATGGGAAGTGACATCAGATGATGGTCATCAAGTGCAGTAAACTGCTACAAAAGGCTGCAAAACTGCAAAATCACCCTTGATGAGTGACAGGCTCCATTGTGACACAGGAGGAAGAGGCAGGGCCAAAAGGCCACATGGAGCCCTTGCTATATAAGGGAGGTGCCTCAAATCACAGTGTGGGTTTTGTGATGGTGGACAGTGGATGGCGTAGGTGTTGTATAATAGTTTTGTATACAGTGGAACTAAGATTAAAAACCTCATCTGTGAGATGCCTTTCTGCAGTGTTTCTTCACTCATTCTGGAAGGGGAGAGGTGCTTCTCCAGCTCACAGCTGCTTCCTGCATCCCAGAAGGTGGTGATCCTGGTGCCAAACAATGACATGGTACATCACGCGCTGCATAACCGCGCTAACATTGTATGCTAAACATATCATACATAAAGCAGGATTAGATGGAAGAAAGAGGCATGAACATTGGAGGAAAGAACTTCAACAGTCTAAAGTATGCGAATGACACCATAATATTAGCTAAAAGTAACAAAGATTTGGAACAATTACTGAAGAAAATCAAGGCACAAAGTGCAAAGGGAGGTTTACTGTTGAACATTAAGAAACCAAAAATAATGACCAGTGATGACACACATAATTTCAAAGCAGATTATGACATTGAAATAGTCAAGATTTTCCATTTCTTGGTTTAATAATTAATCAAAGCATATCAGTATAGACAGCAGTCAAGAAATCAGAAGAAGACTAGGACTTAGGAAGGCCACTACAAGGGAACTAGTCTAGACAAGACCCTGAAATGTTTTATATATATGGATACTAAAGTCAAGATGGTCCATCCTATAGTATTCCCAGTTTCTATATATAGTCGTGAAAGTTGAGCAGCGAAAAAAGCTGATAGGATAAAGATCAACTCATTTGAAAGTGCTGTAGATGGGTTCTATGGATGCTGTGGACTGCTAAAAGAACATATAAATAAGTCCTAGAGCAAATCAAGCCATGACTAAACTGAGACTGACATACTTTGGACACATCATGAGAAGACGGGAGTCACTAGAAAAGACAATAATGCTTGGTAAGGTAGAAAGCAGTAGGAAAAGATACATTCTAGGTGAATAGACTCAAATCCAGGAAGTTATGGCCCTGAGTCTGCAAGACTTGAGCAAGGCTGTTTATTATGGAGTGACTAGGAGGTCCCTCATTCATTTGTTCTTGTTGTTGTGTACCTTCAAGTCATTTCTGACTTATGGTAACTCTAAGGTGAACCTGTCACAGGGCTTTCTAGGGCTGAAAGTGTGTGACTCACCCAAGGTCACCCAGTGGGTTTCCATGACTGAGCAGGGAATCGAATCCTGACCTCCAGAGTCCAAGTCCTATGCTCAAACCATTACACCATACTGGCTCTCATTCATAGGGTCATCATTAGTCACAGTCGATGGCAGTTCACAACAACAGCAATAACAACAAAACTGTGTTGCTTGTAACTTGTTCCTTCCAAACTCTGATTAGGACTCCCAGATGTCATGAGCATGAGTAAGCTTTTGAGCATTTCAAAAAAACTTCCACAAGCAACTATGGGTTGAACAAGTATGGGAGGGAAAAGCTGGCTGGACATCTGTATTAAATAATACTATCATAGTTAATGCTGTTAATGAAGCTATTGGCAAGAACAAAAGGTTACCCAAAACACTGTTATCCTAAAAGGTGGTGGATATTGGGGAGCCCCACCTGCAGTGCCAGCATCTCCTTGAAATGTGGGGAAATTATAGCTCAAAGGAGTCCTGTGAGAGGAAGGTAACTGGGGGGATCTTTTCACCTATGTACACTGGTCATAACTATAGAGAATACTCCAGTAAATAAAGTGTTTTATTTAGAAATGTGCAAGAGTGCACACAGACATACAAGAATTGTGGTGACCTTAAGAATCATACAAGGCTATTGGAAAGAAAAGTGTGGAAGGTTAGATAGAGAGAAGTCGGGGATTAAAGAGGGCAATAATTACTGGTCCTGAAGAGAGGTCTGTGGAAAATGCACAGTGTCTGAGACTGCATTTCAAGGTTGATTTTTTTGTGTTTATCATGAGCAGAGCGAAGCAATCTCAGAAATTAATTGTATAAGGACCAAATAACAAATGTTCTCTAGTGACAGAGGACCATGTCTTTTACCACAGATGTATTATCCTTTGTTCAAAAGTGGGTTGAATGGCCTTTTCTGCTGTTAAATTTGGCAAACACATTTATACATTAACAAAATAACACACTTTAATTTTTTATTTCTCATAATTGATTTCTGTGTCAGATAATTTTTTGTAGTCTTTCACCAAGCAAAATGTTTGATTATATCGAACAATTTATTGATAAGGATCTGCATTCTTAGCCCTGCCTCAGATGTTTGGGGGGCTTTAAGCCAGGAGTTTTTACACTTTTCAGTACAAAGTGGGAATATGTTTGGAATTACATGCCAACAGTGAACACGGTTACACCTCACTCACAGGGCTACACGTATGCATGCACATATCATTCATACAAATCACAATTTATTCTGTGCACCTTATTAATCATATGTACACACACAACACATAATCCATTTTTACCAGCTAATTTCTAATGATAAAGGACATCTGGCTGGCATCCTGTTGGGGCAACCCTTCCCCTTTTAAGGGCTGAGGGACTTCAGCTCCCAGAAGCCTCAGCCATGTTGGCCAATAGTCCCATGTTGGCCAATAGCTCCTGGGATTCTGGGAACTGAAGTCCCTTGGCCCTTAAAGAGGAAAGGTTGCCTACCCCTGTCATAAACCAACTTATGATTGTGCAGTTTAGAACTGTGATAGTATGCAGAAGCCATATTCTCAGGAGGGGAGTATTGTTGTAGCTGTGCTAGCAAATCCATTAGCCAAGCAGAGCAAGAAGTGTGATCATTGTAGAATTGTTGTGATGCAGAGTAGGCTGTCCTTATGTAAAGACAGGAGAGGGAAGCAACAGACCCTAACACTGGTAATCTAGAATGGAAGATAATGGAAAGTCATGGGTGCTCTGCATCTAGCTGAAAACAGTCCCCCATTTATGCAGTGCTTCACTGTGGGGTGGGAGCCCCCATTGCACAATAGGACATCTTGCATGGTGTCCTGTTATGCAGTGAGACCACCTTGCATAACAGGTTATTTTATATGGTGCCTGTTGCACATCATTGCAGTTCTCTAACATGGTTATATATCACATCACTGATGTAGCTCCATCATCATTAAATTACACATTGCAGCCCAGGACAAGATTTCAGCTACTTGCTTTTCTAACTTAAAAGGCAGAAGGTAATAAGCTATTGAACAAATGAGATTTGGTGGAAGTAAAGAGCAGAAAATTAATAGTAGCATTAGTCATGATTTCAGTTGGAAAATGGGCTATAAATCAAAATGAAAATAGTTGCACACATAAGACATCTTTAGCTGTAAGTGGAAAGAGCTGAACTAGACTGTTTGGCCTTTCTGTGTGTTAAGGCTGCATGTGACTTATGTATGGCTCACCTATTCACACCCAGTATTCATAATCTATTCACAGAGAAGTCATTTTGCATTCACATTTTTCTACACTGGTAATCATTAACTAACAATGTCATTTACTGCTGCTATATATGCCGCACCCAAGGGAGACTGTGACTTTGCATAATTTTGTCTTTTTCCTAGAGCAGGACCTGAGGCAGTTTACAACATGAATGAAGTATTTTTTTAAAAAAAAAAAACCTTTACATTTTGTATGTCAAACAGAATTGTTTATTTAATGTTTTTAAACATTTCTAGGATAAGATTCTAGCTGTACTTTCCTTTTCATTCATCTTGTAAACTGCCTTTGTTCCTGTGGTGGGAGAAAGGTGGGGTATAAAGAAATGAAATGAAATGAAATTACAGCTAAAACTCAAGAAATTATAATGCTAAATATTAATCTGAAAATAAGTGAGCTACTATATTAAAACCGAAAACTTAATTATAACAGTTGTAAAACATTTTTAATTGTAACAAGAATGTGATGTCAATTGAGCAGCCCACCTACAATCACAGCAGAAAATGGCAAGGCTCCATCTGGCAAATACCGATTTGGCAGTGCTTAGTAAACAGCTCCGAATTCAGTCAGACTCACTTAAGTGTCAGAACTTTGTGTTTTACAATATGACCATAGGAGAGGCAGGGACTCATACAGGAGAAACCAGTTTTCAAAAGCAAGCAGCATGAGAAGAACATAAAAAGAGGAGACCTAAATCAAAGGACTATATAGTCCAGTGCTTCTTCACAGAAACTGCACCTGCATTGCAGAAATAATCCGGTTTGGCACCACTTTAAGTGCCATGGCTCAGTGCTATGAAATTCTAGGAACTGTATTTGTTGTGGCACCAGAGCTTAGCAAATTCATCTGGCCACTGTGGTATCAAACCAGATTATTTCTACAGTGTGGATGCAACCACAGTGGCCAGATAAATGGCTCTTGTAAACCCGGGGACAATAGCCCTTTTGAGCTGCTGCTCCCCAGCAGCTGGTAGGCAGAGGGCCATGCTGTGTCTGATCTTGGAAAGAGAATCAAATTTTTGTAGTAATGAATAGCCTCCCCATGTTGATTTTGTCTAATCCTCTTTTAGAGCCAGCTGAGTTGGTGGTGAGCGCTAGTGATCTGAGTGCTGGACTATGACTCTGAGAGAACCAGGTACGAATTCCTGATGAACCATGGAAATCCATTGGGTGACCATGGCCAAGTAATACTCTCTCAGCCTTAATGGAAGGTAATTACACACTTCCTCTGAATAAATATGGCCAAAAAACCCCGCTGATAGGGTCACCTTAAATTATACTTGACTAGAAGGCACATAACAACAAAGTTGGTGGCAGAAAATTTCATGATCCAACTACACAGTGCATTAATATTTTTTTAAAGGCTTAATGGGATGGCCTACTTTTATTACCCTGAAGGCATCAGACCCCATTTGATATTGTAAGCTAGGCAGGATCAGGGCTGCTTAATACTTGGATGGAGGGCCACCAATGCCTAACCAAATGCTGTAGGCTAGATACAGTGGAAAGCAATGGCAAACCACCTCTGAGTTTTCCGTGCCTAAGAAAACCCTGTGGAATTCATTGAGCTGCCATATGTTGATGGACAACTTGAATATACATACACACAGAGTGTGCATGTGTTTCTTTACAAAGAGAGAAAAACTTAACAGCTTGCACAATTGCATAAATCTCTGTCATACCACACCTTACCTTTTCTTTAAACTAAAAAACTTCCAGATGTTTTGACTGATAATCGTGAGAGAGGTGCTCTAGCCTGGCTGTTAGTTTTATTTGTTATTTTTTGTGGAAGTGCGGTAACCAAAACTATACACAGGATTCCAACTGATGTCATACCATAAGTATACATAAAGCAATTATGATACTGGACGTTTAGTTCCCATTCCTTTTGGAATTATCTGTTGCCACTGAATAATCATTTGCACAACTGCCTGTGAGCTATCCCATTTCACAAGATTTCAGGGTGACATGCAGATAAAATAAATTTAAAACAATTTAGAAAATGAATGGGAATTGTGTGGTTCTCCAGATGATGGCTAAGCTGCCTATGGAATGCAAGACAGCAGCAGGGCAGGCAGGACATTGTGTGATAAATACTGTCCAAGGACATTTTTATCCTGTTAAAATTTTGCTTTTTAGCCTTGTGTGGTAAAATCCTAAATCTAATGGGATTTGCAGTCCAACAATATCTGGTGAGCCCTACAATCCTCACTATTGCCTGTCCCTTTCCCTTGAACTGAAGGGTTTAGAAAAATCAAAACAGATACATTTAATAACTGTCATCAATAAAACATACAAGAAGTTAACATACAATTAAACAATCAGCATAGTTAAAGACAAAGGCAGTACAACATAATTATTAAAAGCTCTTTTTTTCTAAACTAGTAGTTCCCAAAGGCATGTAAAAATAATTCTGAAATTTAAATTTAAAAATGCATAATACTGAGGAATAATTTAAATAACCCAAAAGCATATTACATGATTAAACAATTAAAAAAAATTAATGTGTATGTATAGATGTATCTGTGTCACCCTTGTTTTACAAATGTGCTGTGGGGAACACTAGCATAGCATAATACTTTATGTTCATTTACATTTATAAAATGTACATTACACTGTGTATGTTTCGGTCTTAAAAACTGTGTTGCTGCTGAGGTGGAAGCTGACACCAAAGGCCTATGGAGAAAGAACTGAGGGCCTAAGCAGACTGCCAGAAATAGTGCACATTAAATTGAGGCACTGCCCTGGCTCAGTGCTAGGGAATCATGGGAATTGTGTTTTTTTCTGAGACACTGAACCTTCTCTGTCAGAGAGCTCTGGTGCCACAATAAATTACAGTTCCCATGATTCCCTAGCACTGAGCCAGGGCAGTGACTCAATTTAATGTGCACTATTTCTGGCAGTCTGCTTAGGCCCTGAGACAGACTAGAGAGCACTTTTGTAAACTCAGATTGTTGTTTGTTTTTTTTAAAAAAATCTTGGTCTGAGAGTTTTGGAGACAGTGGTATTAAACGTGACCAGAACTATTAAATAATTTTATTTTTGCTTTAAATATGTACATACATGTGTTGGCATTTGTTATTTGTGTTTACAAATGGTACATATGAATCATACCTCAAAGGAAACTGCCATTTAATGTTTTTGTTTACACCTCTGTGTTTAATAAAAGATGGTCTAATGATAAGGGTCCGTGAGAGAAAGAGAATATAGATTAGCACTGGAAAAAGCTAATAAACAACTTTTGTACCTCAGATATTGGGAGTAACCAGGCACAAATAATGGTTTTTCATGCTGGTCTGGCACAGATATCCTGGTCTGATGATACTAGAATATGACTGTCATATGACTTCACAAGAAAAGGGTTTCCATATTTTAGAATTATCTTGTTCAGTTCTTTTACACTATATAATCAGAGGAGTATGATTCCACTTTAACTACTGTGGCAACATGCTTTGGAATCCTGCTTTTTAGGAGGTTTTTTGGTGTGTGTGTGTGTGTGTGTGTGTAGAATTCAGCAAGAGTAACCCATTGCCTCACCAACCTACAAACCCAAGGATTCCACACAAAATAGCCATGGCAATTAAACAAGAGTGGTAAAGACCACTAAGGAAGTACAAAATAGTTGATGTAAGTTTTGGTTTAGAACCTAGAATATGACTAATAGATATTAGAAAGCTATGAGATATAAGACAAAATAAAAAAATGAAAGGAATTGTGAAACCATTAGATAGATAGGAGAGGAACAAAATAGGCATCATATTTGATATTAGATAGGCGGAAGATAAGGACGAAACAATAGCTTTATTAGTAATGATTATATAATAAATAATTTACAAAAAGGAAGAAAGATCAGAAATATAAAAATTTACAAGGGAACTAGAAGTGATTAAAATGTTTGAGTCTTTATAGGAACAGTAGTGGAAGGAAGCATTAAAAAAAGTTGTTATTATAATGTAAACTTTTGTTGAACTGTTTTTATTGTAAAAGTTGTAATTGTCGATGTAGATCAGGGGCCGGCAACCTATGGCCCGCGGGCCGGTTCCGGCCCAGGGCCCCGCACTTACCGGCCCAGGAGGACTCCTGCTGCCGCCACCGCTGCACACCACCGCCGCTGCGCGTTTTGGTCGCTGCGCACACCGCGACTGCCATTTTGATTTCCAAAATGGCAGCCGCGACATGCGCAGAGGCGGCGGTGGTGGCAGTGTGTGGGGTGGCGGCGGCAGTGTACGCGGTGGGGTTGTGCATAGCTGCGGGGATTGTGCGCGCACGCATGAGCGTGTGCGCCGCCATTCCCCCCCCCTCGGCCCGCTGGAAAGGATGACTTTGGGGGACCAGCCCCTGGCTCAAAAAGGTTGCCTACCCCTGATGTAGATAATAACATTATAAAAAAAGAAAAAGAAATTAAGGGCATTTTGAATGCTGATCTTGTCCTCTGAGGCATTAGCTACCCTACCTAATTTATTGTCATCTGCAGATTTGATAAGCATGCTTATCTCTATTCCTTCATCCTCTATTCCTTCATCCAAGTGATTGATAACAATTTAATAGCACTGAGCCCAGAACAGATCTCTGAGGCATCCCACTAGTCATTTCTCTCCAGGATGAGGAGAAGCCATTGTAGAATACCTTTTGGGTTCAGTTTACAAAACCAATTACAAATCCACCTAAGGTTTGCACTGTCTAGCCCACATTTTACTAGCTTTTTTTGCAAGGATATCATGGGGACCTTGTCAAAGACCTTACTGAAATCAAGATATGCTACATCTACAGCATTCCCTTCATCTACTAAGCTGGTAATTTTATAGAAAAAAGAGAGATAAGATTAGTTTGGCATGACTTGTTTTTGAGAAATCCTTGCTGACCTTTAGTGATAATGGCATTCCTTTCTAAGTGCTTGCAGACTGTCTGTTTAATGATTGGCTATAGAATCTTTCCTGGTATTGGTGTCAGGCTGACTGCGTAGAAATTATTTGGGTCCTCTTCCCCCCCTTTTTTTCTAAGACCAGGATGATATCTTCCCTCCTCTCGTACGTCTCCTGTTCTCCAGAAATTCCTAAAAATTATTGCCATTGGTTCTGAGATTTCTTTTGCCTGTTCTTTTAATACCCTTGGATGTAGTTCATCTCACCTTGGAAACTTGAATTTGTTTTGAATAGCCGGGTATTCCTGTACTTCCTCTTTACCTTATTCAACATGACCTTTCTCTCTAGTATAACAGGATATACAGAAAGCTGGGGGGGGGGGAACAATTAATCAGCAAACCCATTTAAGTTAACATGCTCTTCCCATGCTAAAGCTCCCTGGTGTTGCAAAGGTCCTTGTTACCTCTTAAAACACACCTGGCTCCAGATACGAAAAATATGAAAATACGAAGTCCCATATACCCAGGTGTGTGTATGTCAGGTATGCTAACAATCATGGTTCTAGAGAGGTCTGCACTATTCACTTTAAGGCCTAAGCAGACTGTCAGAAATAGTGCACATTAAATTGAGGCACTGCCCTGGCTCAGTGCTAGGGAGTCATGGGAATTGTATTTTTTTCTGAGACATTGAGCCTTCTCTGTCAGAGAGCTCTGGTGCCACAATAAATTACAGTTCCCATGATTCCCTAGCACTGAGCCAGGGCAGTGCCTCAATTTAATGTGCACTATTTCTGGCAGTCTGCTTAGGCCCTAAAACACACTTCAGAAATAATTCAGTTTGAGACTGCTTTAACTGCCCTGGCTCAGTGCTAGGGAATTCTGGGAACTGTAGTTTTATGATGCATTTTGCCTATGTCAGAGAGAGCTCTGGTGCCACAACAAACTACAATTCCCAGGATTCCCCAGCACTGAGCCAGGGCAGTTAAAGCAGTCTCAAACTGGATTATTTCTTCAGTGTGTTTTGGACCTGAGGATATGTTTTCCTCTGACTCTTCCATGAGCCATCTTTGGAGCCTTAAGCTGCCTCTTTCTTATATGCTTATTCTCAGGGCCTCATGTCTTAGAATTACATTACAACCAAATATGTAATGTACTATAAATGCAGTCTTCTGATGCAGTCACTGTTCTTGTAAAACAAGGGAATAAAGATGAAATCAGTGTTGCTGAGTGCTTACATAGTTACGCTCATCTCTCTTTGTTGCTAAAAGTTTTTAAAGATACTTCTTTATCAGTGCAAATTGCAGTTTTTAGTTCTCCCTTGCTAGGATTGTGGCAGTCTGTGCATATCGATGATCTAAGGAGATCCCAGGATATGGTCTGTGATGTAACCACTTTGAGAAATATCACCATCAGCCGGCTGTTTTGTGGAGAAGAGGAGGAGTCTGCAGATAGTCACAAAAGTAAGAATTGCATAAATATAGTAGTATCAAATTTTGACTGTATTGTAATTCACACTATGCTTGTGTACCAGTATGCAGATTATCTCTCTAACAGATTTTCTGCATTTTTCTAGCAATGATGGTGAAGGGAGTGGGAGAAAAGGAAGAGGAGATAGAAGTGGAGGAGTCTTCAGCAGCAAGACTAGAAACTTTGACTGTAAGTTCTGATCTTCCCCACTTTAATCATTTGTTTGATTTTTTGTGAAAAGATAGTTTGCATTGGCTTCTTATTGATACTGAGGACAAATAATGTAATGCCAAGGTGTAATGATCCTTGGAGCCTTAGCCAACCACAGACTTCCTGTGTTTGACTCTTAGCCCCTGGCAGATTATTGAATTCCCAGTCTCCTGGGTCTCTGTTCCCACTCCCTGCTGAGCTCTTCATATCATGATCAGCTCCTTTTTACATCTGCTATTGTAATGACATTTTTGCATTACTTTAATTTTTGACTATAAAATGTTATTTTGAAACAGCATACTAAAGTTTCTAGTTGCCCTTTTTAAACAAAAAGCTCTGAAAGAGTTGGAGAACAATTCTGTTACATATGGTAGATCTAGTGAGTGAGCAGTGACAATTTCTTTCCATGGCTCCTTTCAACCCTGTGAGAACTCTTGATCATGTTTAGTAAAATTACAGGGAGGTGGTAAATTTGCTCTTTTAGCTTGCAATCCATTCCTAGGTTCAACTGACTAAGCAAAAGACAAAAGACTCAGGTATAGTAGTCACAGGATTCTTTATTACAGTAATAAATAATAAAACTCTTAACTTCTGAAGAGCTGTGAGACACCAGCAAGCAAATGTTGTATAGCTGGGAACATATTAAGCTTCCTTTTTTTGACTCAGAACATTTAAGTGCAATATTGTCAACTCTAACTGGCAGCAATGACACTCAAAATTAAGGCAAGATTCTTTCCTAGCCTAACTGGATATCCCTGGTATTGCCTCATGTTCTCTCATTCAAGCATTACTAAGCTTCCAAACAGTGGGTGGTTTTACACTGGACAGAATATTCCGGGATGCTCCTTTTAAATTTTGGCCCTGAAGCTGGCCCTAATTTCCCCATTACCTATGCACTCCAGAGCAACAGCCAGTAGTTGTCTGCACACACATCCCACTGTGCTGCCTACTGGTGATGTTACTTTTTTTGAGGTCAAAAATTAGGTGCCTAGTTTCAATCACATGGCTGGATGCCTCATTGTGACATCAGATGGAGCAATTCAGGGCAGTGGCACTGGTGCTGGGCATGTGTTGCTCTGAAGCGCTCTAGATTTTTTGGAAGCTCTGAAGCAAATGGTGAGATTTTAAAATTTGCTTTAAGGGAGGTATGGCCTGGAGTTGCTGCAGAACTGGCTTTCCCACATGAAGATAGTTTGCAGCTGAATCGGGCCTTTGACCCTGCATTGTCTGTATAGGGTGACACAAGGGTGGGGAGAAACCTATGTTAACCGCCTATGTAGACAAACCCATAGAGAAGATGGGGCATGCTCAGAGTGGTATTGTTGTGGTACCTCTCTAAACAGTGCCCTCTCCTATTCCATGTATGAGTTCTGTCATTTTTTAAAATATCTTTATTAAACAACCAAAATAGTTGTTTAATATATACGCTACATACAAATACAAATACACACTAATTTTCTATATCTAAAAAACATTTTAAGAGTTTAATACATTACCTAGCTATAAATCTAAACCTATCTACAACACAAACAAAACAAATACTTCAAACAGATGCACAAAACAGGGAAACAATGGCTTCCACAAAACCTGACTGTGGTTCTTACATATTAGTATTCTAGCTCCTCCCAACTCCTGTAGTGGTCCCTTCCACAGAACTGGCTGTAATGGAATATGGGACACTTAATCTCCAAGGAACCTAAGGAGTTTATCACACGGGAGTGATCCCGTGTAAAACGGGGTATTAAATAAAAAAAAATCCACAAAAGCGGGTTGATTTTCACACGACGTTGTTGTTAATGTGTTGTTAACCCGAATGGAAAGTCGACAAAACCTATAAAAGTGGGTTGATTTTCACATGACGTCAGAGTTAATGAGCATTAACATGACATTAACCTGAACAAAAAGTAGACAAAACCCACTCCTTTTTACTTTTGCACAATCCTGAAAATAAAAAGGAGCAGGAGCTATTTCACATTAACCCTGATGTGTATGAAAATCAACCCACTTTTGCGTTTTCCCCCCAGCTTTTTAATCCCATTTCTGCATGGGATTTCTGCACTTTCCCCCAGTGTGATAAACTTCTAAGAGTTGCCCCTTTTTCCATATGTGCTTATTCAGTTCTCTCTGGCAGCTACTGACTGCTATCACATGCCTTGTTTTGGTCCCTCTATCCCTTCACAGGCTGTCATGACTCCATTCTGCTTCCCTTTCACCCTTTACCAGTCCTGATGCCCTTCTCAGTATCTTCTGCCTCCTCACTTTTCTCTCATGTTCCCTTCCTCTGTTTCTGGCATTCCTGTGTTGCAGTGACTGAAATTCAAGACAGTCTATTTTCGGCAAAATCTGAAGTCAGCCTCTCCCTAGAACATGGACTTACAATTCTTACACAAAAATCAGTTTCATGCATCTTGCTCCATGCTTTCATACATATTTGAAAAATGCATCATTTATACCGTATTTTCTGGCGTATAAGATGACTCGGTGTATAAGATGGCCCCCAGCTTTTCCAGTTAAAATATAGAGTTTGGGATATACTCGCTGTATAAGACAACCCCTCTTCCAACGCACACCAAATGAAAATTACCGTAAAAACAACAGCATCAGATTTGATTTCAATCTGGCAATTTTAATTCAAATGCTTATGACATGCAGGTACTTAGCAGGAAAACTGTCCCTTATAAACATAACAAACTACAGCTCCCATGTTCCCTAGCATTTATTTCTGCAGTGTGTTTTGGACCTTACTTTTTAAAAAACAGTCCAGATTTAAATGCTGCTTTAAAAATTATTTCCATCTCCCAGCTATGAGATGGTTGGGGGGAAATGAGAAAGTGTTGGGGGAAGGACTGCCAGTACACAAGGTGATGCATTCTGGGGTATGTACAATTTGCGGCCAAGTAAGTGACCCTGGGCATGTCACACACTCTCAGCCTCAGGGGATGGTAATGGCAACCCCCATTTGAAGAAACATGCCAAGAAAACCCCATGATAAGGTTGCCTTAGGGTCGCCATAAGTCGGAAAGGACTTGAAGACACTCAAGAACAGGGGTAGGCAACTTTTTTGAGCCGGGGGCCGGGTTGTTGTCCCTCAGACAATTGCGGGGCCAAAGCACCAAAAATAAATAAATTAAAAATAAAAATAAAAATAAAAAAAATTAAAAATTAAAAAATATATACATGCACACTCTCTCAGCCCCAGAAAAGCCATGGCAAAACCCCTGCGGAGATTTTGCCAAGAAAACCCCAAGAACAAGTAATAACAACAATAATCAATATCATCATGGCGGGGGGCGGCGGTGGCAGGACCGGTCTGGGGCCGGTCCAAAGGCCTCGGGGAGCCATATCTGGCCTCTGGGCCTTAGGTTGCCTACCCCTGCTCAAGAACAACAAAAAATCTGCAATTGTTTCATAGGTAGTACATGGGAATAGGAGCCAGCATGGTGTAGTGGTTTGAGTGTTGGACTACCACTCTGGAGACTGGGTTTGATTCCCCATTCTGCCATGAAACCCACTGGGTGAACTTGGACAAGTCACACTCTCTCAGCCTCAGAGGAAGGCAATGGCAAACCTCCTCTGAACCAGTCTTGCCAAGAAAACCTCAGGAGAGCTTCACCTTAGGGTTCCTCTCTTCCTCCTCTTCTTCCCGCCCCCACCCCTGTCCTTCTTCTCCTCCTCTCTTTCCAAGGCTTCTAGCCGCCCCCACCTCTGTCCTCCTCTGTCCTCCTCTCTTTCCAAGGCTTTTTCCTGCCCCCATCTCTGTCCTCCTCTGTCCTCTCTTTCCAAGGCTTCTAGCCGCCCCCCGTCCTCCTCTCTTTCCAAGGCATTTCGCCGCCCCCACCCCTGTCCTCCTTGTCCTCCTCTCTTTCCAAGGCTTCTAGCCGCCCCCACCTCTGTCCTCCTCTGTCCTCCTTTCTTTCCAAGGCTTTTTCCCACCCCCACTTGTCCTCCTCTGTCCTCCTCTCTTTCCAAGGCTTCTAGCCGCCCCCACCTCTGTCCTCCTCTCTTCCAAAGGCTTTTTCCCGCCCCCACTTCTGTCCTCCTCTGTCCTCCTCTCTTTCCAAGGCATTTCCCCACCCCCACTTCTGTCCTCCTCGGTCCTCCTCTCTTCCAAAGGCTTTTCCCCGCCCCCAACCCTGACCTCCTCCTTCTCACACCGGCGTATAAGACAACCCCTGACTTCAACCCCAGATTTTCCTGGTTCAGAAGTCGTCTTATACGCCGGAAAATACGGTAGTTTTTTGTGGGTTTTTCGGGCTGTGTGGCCATGTTCTAGAAGAGTTTCTTTCTGACGTTTCATCAGCATCTGTGGCTAGCATCTTCAGAGAAAAAGATTAAACAATCTTTTCTCTGAAGATGCTAGCCACAGATACTGGCGAAACGTCAGAAAGAAACTCTTCTAAAACATGGCCACACAGCCCGAAAAACCCACAAAAAACTATGGATGCCGGCCATGAAAGCCTACGACTTTGCATCATTTATAATTAGAAAGTTCCTAATATACACTTGTCATTATATGCTGTATGCAATAATTTTTAGGAGTGTGGTAACAGCTAATGGCTTGACTTGATCTACACTGTTTATAGAAAGTCATATGCATGCATCACTTCCTTATTTCCCCTCTCTCATACCCTTCTGGCAACGTAATATGGGACTTACTGTTCTGAACAGTTTCTGTCACATCCTGTTGCTGCCAATACTATTTCATCACTCTGTTGTTGTTTTTACATATCACTTCTCATGTAACATTGCCTTTCTTTCCTTCTTTTTCCTTCCATGGTTTGTTGAGGCAATTAAAGCAGTCTCCAAACAAGGAAGTAATTTTTAAAAAAGAGGATACAATACCAGAAATACAGAAACGACACAGCAAAACCATGAAGAAGGGTTCTATTTTACTCAAATATTAACATTTCCAGTTCATCTGGGGAAAGCAGCTCCCTTACCTGTTCTATGGCACCAGCATTTTAATCATACATTTATGATGAGTAGATATAACATAGATAAAGGGAAATCTTTAACCAGAGAGAGAGAGATTGCTTTCTTGTAAATAGATGGATAACTATCAGCTTTCTCTTCTATTATATGTACACAGTCATAGCATAATCTCAGAATGTGCAAAAGAGAACTTGATGAGAAAAGATCTCATTGTCTGAAACAAGGATCTGTTTTTGGCATGCCTCTCCCTGTCCAAATGCAATTACTAGCCCCAAGTAGAGTACAACCACTGAATCAATAGGGCTTACATAAACTAATTTATCAGTCCGCAATTGATTCATTTGACCTATTCTAGTTAAGACTAGCAATTGGATTAAGTCCCCTGCCTAAATCCCTTTCAACAAAATATAGCGGCTTGTCACCCATTTGACTTTTTCTGTATGTGCAGTTATCAAAGGGAAGGTCCAGGGAAAAACCACCGGGCCCCGGGGAGGGCAAGAGACGTCCTGTGTGCCCCCAGGAAAGGCCAGGGAAAAGCCACTGGGCTCCAGGGGGCTGGGGACCAACCGGGTGTCATCCTTCTTCTGGTGTGCCACCTGGTGTGGTCCGCACCCCCCCCTGAAACCCCCCCATGACGCTGCTGTGGCACCCCATTGGTCACTTCTCTCCAGGATGAAGAGAAGCTCTTGATGAGAACCTTTTGGGTTTGGTTGGTCAACGAATTACAAATCCATCTAACACCACCTGTGATGCCCAGAACTGGACACAGTATTTCAGGTGAGGTCTGACCAAAGCAAAATAGAGTGATGCTATTACTTCCCTTGATCCGGATACTGTGTTCCTATTGACGCAGCTAGAACTGCATTGTTTTTTGTTTTTGTTTTGTTTTTTGGATATTGCATCACACTGTTGACTCATGTTCAACTTGTGGTTTTACTAAGCACCTAGATCCTTTTCAAGACAAACACCACCCATCTTATATTTGAACATTTCATTTTTTTTTTGCCTATAGTATATTACATTTATCCTTGTTAAATTAATTTTGTTACTTTTGGCCTGGCTCTTCAAAGTCATTTTGAATTCTGATCCTGTCTATATTACCCTAGTATAGTTCAGGATGCCATTAAAAAAACAAAATGTAGATGTGTGCAATGGATTTGGTCAAATCCTCAACAATGAAGCAAATCTGGCTGATTTGGACTGATTTGTACCAGCTCAAACTGAATCAACTGGCTCAACTCGTTTCCAGAATTTCCACAGTCAGAAGCACTTGAGATCAATCTATGTATCTGCATGTTAAAAATAAAAATGTATCTCTAGAATAGGGGTTGGCAAAGTGTGGCCTGTGGGTCACATGTGGCCCCCAGGGCCTTTTTGTGATCCTCAGAGCCCCAGGGGATAATTTTTTAAAAATAAAATTAAAAAAAAATGTTTTGCCCTCAAATGTCCCCCAACACCGTCTAGGGGGTTATGCCCCCCCCAACATTTTAAGCCCAGAAAAAGGCTTAACATGAAAAAAGGCCTCTTCTGAGCTTAAAATAAACATGGCAAAATGTTGCCACAGCCCCTAGATAATGTTGGGGGACATTTGGGGGCATTTATATGGTGGAAGGTGTGGTGGGAATGTGCAGCTCCTCAAGGTCTCCTCCTTGCCTCCCATAGTTGCCCATCCCTGTTCTAGAATGACCACATATAGAAAATAAACAGATGATGTGATCAGGAGGGGAGAGAAGGAAGCTGGGCTTTGTTCAATGACAGCCTGAGCAGAAGTTGATTTACAACAGTCATGTTTTTTCCAAGTATTTGTATTTTCACATATCTCCTGAAGATGTTGTCCATTATTTTTCTCCACCCTCACTTTTCTCTTAACAATGCTGTGAAGAAGATAAAACTAGGAGGCTGCAAGTAGTTCATGTTGCTTGAGCACACCCTTTACAAATCTGTATATGTCCCTATTTTCATCTTGAAAGATTAAATGGTGGAATTAACTGCTACGTAATGTAAGGGTCACTAGCATGGGGCAATTTTAAAAGAGGTTTAGACAAATTTATGGAGGATAAGGCTATCAAAGATTACTCATGATGACTATATATTGTCTCCATTATCAGACACAATATGCCTCTGAATACTAAAGTTAGAGAATAAGAATGGGAGCATGCTATTGCATTGATGTCTTGTTTGTGCGCATCCCACAAACATGAGGTCTGGCACTATGTGAACATAATGCAGTACTAGGTAGAATTTTGGGGCTGATCTAGTATAGCTCTTCTTATGTTATCTCATACTGCTAAACTATTATGGTTCTTAATAGAGACTGTATTTACATCTCCATTAAGTTTCCATCAGATGCAAACTGTGTGGTGGTTTGCTGTTATATCAGGCAAAGCCACAAGGGGGAAGGATCACATCAGAAATTGGAAGGGGTTGGTCAAAAGGCAGGCTTCTCAAAAACCTGAGATGGGCCACCATATGCAGAAAAAAAATTATTCCAAAATAGTTTCTCAGTATGCCGTATAAGGCGGGAGACAGCATACGGGCCAATGTCCAACCCATAATTCATATGATTGGTCCATTCCCACTCCCCAGTTTTGATAAATGCTGGATGACAAACCTCAATAGGGCAGCATCCTCCTGTGCTGGCCAGGTGGTTTTTGGAACTGGGTCCGGGATTGACCCCTAGCCAAATTGCCCTAAAATGGGTCTTTAATGGGCTCCCTTGGACATAGCTACAGGACTTCAGATGTAGCTGACAGCTGTCATTTTTAGTTCCCAGAGAGACCAATACAGAGTCAGTTTGCAGCATTGTAGGAAACCCAAGGCTTTGGCTACAGTATCACCAATGCAGATGTTATGCAGTTTTACCTTTGTTGTTTGCCTGCTAATCCTAGTAATGCTTTGGAAATCCTAAATAACATGGAGTCAAGTTTTGAAAGGATTAAATTAAATGTGCTAAAGTTCAATCTTGACAAGATGAAAGGTGGGGAATTTTGCTGGTTTATACAGAAAGATCCAAGAACCAAGTTTATAGCTTCAGGGTCGTGCTCAAGCCTTCATAAGGATCAAACTAGAGGTCTCTTTAGTCTGTTCACACAATGGCAAATCACTTGCCAATGAGAAACCTGCCAGTAGCACCTGAGTGCAATCGCAGCTTCCATCCTACATTTTCCAGAAAACGATACAAAGGCATACTGCCTCTGATATTGCAGGGGACAGTATTCATTATTACCCCAAAAGGTAGAGGACCTGAGGTCCCCACTAGCTGTGTCAGTGTCTCTCAAAATGTTGGGCAAATTGTTTAGCTCAAGGATGCTTGTGAGAGGCTGGGTAACTTAAACATTGTTTCCATCTATCTATACCAGTACAGCTGGAGAATTCCATGTTTGGTGAATATAAGATGACTTTTATTTGGAAATTTCAAGAGTGCAATCAAACACATGGTAGTAATTCAAATTAGCATCACCACACAGAGCTAACCAAAACAGAAGTATGGAAATGTTAGGATGGAGTCCCAGGAGTAAAATGTACAATGTGGGGAATAGCAGCAGCCACGATGACACAGCATTTGATCACTGCTGTGTCATAGGATGTGACATCATGGGGATGGTCACCTGGTGCTGGAAAGCATACAGAACTGCTGCAAAATTGCAGAGTCACTCGTGACAGGTGTCCAGCAGGAAGAGGCAGGGCCAGAAGGCCATGTGGAGCCATGGCTATATAAGGCAGAAGCCTCTGGACACATGTGTGGGTTGATGTATGTTGAGTTGGATGATTGCTGTAAATAGCCTTGTACATAGAGGAACTAAGATTAAAGCCTCATCTCAGAGATGTCTGTGGAGTCTCTTTACTCTGTTTGGGAGAGGTGCTTCTCCAGCTGACAAGCTACCTGCTGCATCTGAGAAGATTGTGATCCTAGTGTTGCACATCTACATGGATCTTCATGCGCTGTGTAACCACGCTAACAGGAAATTGGATAGTGGAGGCTTAGGATTGTAGTGGGAGTAATATTTACCTGTCCTGAAGAGGAACCCATGGAAAGTGGAGTATTGCTTCAACAGGGTCTGAGGGCAACACAGCAAGAGGCTCTCGTTGCTCATGTGGTCAGGAGACAAACCGTGATCACAAAATATGTGAAAGGAAACTATGTCTGGGACCGATATTTATATCTGATATCCTAGTCTCAAGGGATGCTAGGTGCTACCTTGCAATGAAACAGAGACCTGATGGTCTTCCCAGGGAATCGATAATGTGATTCCAGAACGACTGATAGCTATAACTTCAAAGTAACAAAAACATAGTTTGGATTTAGGATAATCCCAAAAATAGATAAACAGGAAAGCTGGCTGGGAACATGGATTGGGGGTGGGGGGGTGGGAAGGAAGTGTTGGCTTACTTGCCTTTACCTTTGTTTCCAGTGTGAGAGGATATGTGGAAAGCCTGGGTGAAGGATGGAGAGATCAGCAAGTAGATTTAGCTTTTATCTTGGTATTACCTGGGTCCTACACATGTCTTTGGGTCTACACATCCTTCTCATTGGAAAGTTTCCTGGTGTTCCAAAGGTAATTGTGACCTCTTAAGAACATGTGTGGCTCCAGATATGAAAATATGGAAACCCCATATACATCATGGGGGATGTCGGGCATACCTGAAATAGATGGAATGGCCCCAACCTCCATGCATTTAGTTAATCCTCTTCTAAAGCCATCCAAGTGGCTCTTTGCAGATGATGGACGCAGTGGTGATGACAATAGCCAGGAGTCTTTTATCATTTTTGGATTAGTATGTTAGCTGCAAAACTATCTAGGAAAAGTGGACCTGTCCATAGTTATGAATGTCCTAAAGCAGCTTAAACTCAAGAGGGCTTCTGGAAATTGTAGACCAAAATCAGGTGACTCAAATTTGTGAACAATTTAACCTTTGCTCCTGTTGCTACCACAAGCTACCACAAACAAAGCTTCTGAACCAGAGAGAGATTCATTACGAGTATGTCTATTGGTGATTCATGGGTGTATTTCATTACTACACATTACGCAAAGTGCCAGGCCCAAGGTTGTAACACCAATATGAAATCCTGCTTGGGAAGCAAGGCAGAGATGGGTGTTGTGCATGATGATGTTACATTTTTATGGACAGAAGTTCCATGTTGAGTCCCTGCAATTACATACCATTTCCACCTGTCATGCAGCTAAGAGGCCAAAAGAGTCAGACTTTTCAGCTGTTTTGTGTGATAGGTTACTAGAGGACAGATCTCTGTCTTTTTGATTTGCTGGTGTGTGTTGGGCCTATTCCTTGAAAGGAGATAGAAAAATACAAATTTAGTATGTAAAAAACAGTTATCACTCTCTCCATTTTAGGAAAAGCTTTACCATCTAAATTTCTGGGTGCCAGGTTAAAGGGAACAAAGACAGTTAAGAACATTCATAATTGTATTGGTAACAAGAACAGCAGCAATGATCTTCATATAAGGTGAACTGCTTCAGCAAAGTCAAGCTGCTTGAAGGAGCACAGATCTATTACAAGTACATTATAAGTTAACTTACATATAGATGTTATAGAAGAGAAACAGTGCAAGGCAGTGTTATATATGCAATGCAGCACAGGTTCCCTTTAACCTGGCACCCAGTTTGTGGAAGACAAAAAAGGACAGTCTGCTGTTGAAGTATGGGTAGTCATTATTACAGCAACACAGTTGCTCTACCTTCTAGAAACCAGCTATTTTCCTTATGGCTGAAAAGCACAATTTATCTTGTATTTTGGAATGTAATGTTTTGTGATCTATATTGAATGAGAAGTGTTTTGCCATCCAGCTGCATCACAAGTTACAGCTTTATTAAGTACATAACATAGGCCTCTCATTTGTACATGCTAAAATATGATGCCTAAATTGGGCCTTGGAGGAGCCAATGTGGTATACTTTGAGTGGTGGACTAGACACTGGGAGATCAGGGTTTGAATCCCTGCTCAACCATGGAAACCTACTGGGTGACTCTGAGCAAGTCACACTCTCTTAGCCTCAGAGGAAGGGCAAAGCCCATCTTTATTTTATAAACTTCCTAATGAGGCACTGGCAGGTGTCTCTTATTTCAATCCGTACATCTTATTTCTTTCAATTAAAGATTCTCCTTCTTGTTGGGTAGAGCGGAGAACACTGCCGTGTATCAACCATAAGAGGTCTCCAAGTAAATAAAGTTAATTCATTTATCTCTCAGGTAATTAGAGTTCCACTTCAGTGTTTGACAGGCAATGATAGTCAGTGGACACCATAGGGAAATAGTATGGTGCAGAGGTAAGGATCTTCACCCTGACTGTATGAGAGAAGATTTTATGCAAATTTTATCTTATTTTCATCTTCTCAGGGCTCTTCCACACAGACATGTGAAATATCATGAATTTTAAAATGCCCCTTTTCAGAAAAGATTTTCAGATGCAAGGGAAGAAGCAGCTGATTGTACTATTACAATACTGCTTCTAAATATAATTTATTTAACCATTGGGTAATAGGCACCAGATCCCATCTGATCCTGGAAACTAAGCAGGGCCAAGTTCTGGTCAGTACTTGGATGGGAAACCGTCAATGGATATCAGGTGCTGTAGGCTATATTTCAGAGGAAGGAACTGGCAAAACCACCTCTGAGTATTCATTGCTTAAGAAAACCCTATGAAATTCATAGCGTCACCATTAGTTGTCAGGTAACTTGAAAGCATACACACACAGAGTAAGCATTTACAATAAGTGATTGGGGAGTCACATTGGGTATCCATGATCATTGAGGACTCTCCTCAGAGACAACAGATCCTTGCATAACATCTGGGAAGGCTTACTCTGGAAAAAACTAGACATCATAGTAACAGACAAGATATCTATGCTAGTTCCCATGAAAGGAAAAGAGACAAGAAGGGTTTATTACTTCCACAGCTTTTTCACTTACTGCATCTATCCATATGGGTATCAGAAGGAGATCCAACAGAAAGAATGGCCACAAGTTAATTCTTCTAGTGATACAAAAGAAAATGTTGAGAGAAATCCAGTCAATATTACCCCATTGACCGAAAACTTCAATCAGGCAGAGGGCGTTTGCTTTTTTCTATGAAGTCCCACTCCACACCTCCTGGAGCAGGGAGCTCTCAGGAACTGATGAGAGCAGTACTATTGTGCAGGTGGAAATTCACTCAAACAAGAATAAATAAAGTGAAATGGCTAAACTGAATCATTTTGGGCTTTTTAAAGATCTCTTGTGTGACTGTCTTGTGGGAATTTCAGAAGGCAGACAGCCATTCTTGGACAGCTGACTGTCCAAGAAGCTTGTGTAAGAATGTACCTTAAATATTCAACTAGAAATATCAAGCATGCCATTTTTAATCATTAGGTGTTTCAGTTAGATGCCATCTGTATGCTGATGACAGCCAGCTCTATTTCTCCCTGTCATCAGGCTAAGATGTGCTGATGCTAGTTTGGTGAGGTGGTATCTGACAAGATGCAGTTTCTGTGGTTTAGTAATTTTCATGTCCAAGAATTATGTAATTCTAAAGGAGCTAGCTGCTTGGGATCAATCTTGGATTCACTTCTATCACTTGTGCTCCAACAAAAACTTGGCAGCTCAGAACATCTGGCCAGCTTCAATTTCCACTCTACAGCTTGAGCTATGACTATTCTTAGACAGGAACAATCTGACCATCGTACTTTATGCACTGGTAACTTCCCATTTAGGCTACTACAGTGTGGTCAATGTAAGGCTTCTCTTGAAGACTGAATAGATCCCATTAGTGTCAGAAGCTGCAGCAAAACTGCTGGCAAGAACACCTAAGAACCATGATGCTGGTTCTAAGGGAATTACATGAGTTGCCTGTACATTTTTGGCCAAGGAAGGTTCAAGATGCTGACGATTTTTAAAGCCATAAATGACTCAGGGTCCTTTGTGTTTTAAGAAGCACCTCTTTCTATATATATATATTTGTATCTTTATGTGTATGACTGTTAAGAGCTGCTGTTGTTGACCCTGACTCATGGCAACCCTCTTGATGAGACATATCCAAGACCCCTGTTCCCCACTACTCTGCTTAGTTCTTTTAAATTCAGGCTCATTACCTCCCTGACTGAGTCTATCCACCTAGTGTGCTGTCTTCCTCTCCTTCTACTATCTTCTACATTTCCTAGCATTATTGTCTTTTCTAATGAATCATGCTTTCTCATAATATGGCCAAAGTATGACAGCCTCAATTTGATCATCTTGGCTTCCAGGGAAATTCAGGCTTGGCTTGGTCAAGGACACATTTGTCTTTTGGGTTGTCCATGGTACCCTCAGCACTCTTCTCCAGCACCACATCTCAAATGAGTTCATTTTCTTTTTGTCCAATTTTTCACTGTCCAGCTCTGACGTTCATACATGGTGATGGGGAATACAATGATTTGGACGATGTTTACTTGTCTAATCTTTACTCTTTAGGATCTTGTCTAGTTTTTTCATTGCTGCCCTTCCCATTCCTAGCCTTCTTTTGATTTAGTAACTGCAGTCTCCATGTTTGATCCAAGGTATAGGAACTTTTTAACTATTTCGATTTTCTCATTGTCTAAGTTGAAATTATGTAGAGCTGCTAGGAACCCTATATTGTATTCCATCATCCGGAGCAGTGTGCCATCTGGAGATGTGGGAAATCATACTTTGGTTTTCATTTTATCAATTTGAGAGCTTTGTTCTGAGTTGTTAAATTGTTTTAAATGTTTGGCTTATTATAGATGGTTTCAAAATAACCCCACCCAAGATAGAGGGATTATAAATAAACAAAAGTAGGGATTAGATGCAGCATTTAGCTGCACACAATGGCAAAATTCAATTGGTCCTTCATCTTCATGATGAAGGAGGGAACAAGCTTGTTTTCTGCTGCTCCAGAGACTAGGACCCGAAACAATGGATGCAAGCTGCAAGAAAAGAGATTCCACCTCAACATTAGGAGGAACTTCCTGACAGTAAGGGCAGTTCGACAGTGGAACACACTCCCTCGGAGAGTAGTGGAGTCTCCTTCCTTGGAGGTCTTTAAGCAGAGGCTGGATGGCCATCTGTCGGGGATGCTTTGATTGGGAGTTCCTGCATGGCAGGGGGGGTTAGACTGGATGGCCCTTGTGGTCTCTTCCAACTCTATGATTCTATGATTCATCTCAAAAAGATAAGAAAATTAATTTTATTTTCAAATTCTAATTCTAAGCAATTATTAAGGGGTATCATTTGGTACTGAGTATTTGTGTACTATTCAAACTATTAAGGAAATACAAGGCCAAACTCTGACAATAGTACCAGTTATACTGAAAATCCTAATAAAGACAGAGAGGGATAAAGAAAAGAACATAGTACCAAATTCATACAATGCCTGAACTCCACGAAGATGCTGAATATTGTGAATGAATCTTCTCACTCAGAGTTTAGCCAGAAATGAGCATATACTCTTTATTCTGCTCCAGGATATCAGGAACAGCAGAGCTAAACAGCCTGAAGGAAAAGGTGAGTTGCTCAAAGCAGTATGAACAATACTGCAGAATAACTAAGCTGGAGGATGGGAGAAATCAGCTCTCCAAGACAGATACAGATCTTTAATTTAAAACAGAGTAAGCTTATTCATGGGGAAAGTGCGACAAAATACTCCTGGGACAGAGTGCTGCACTATGGCAATTAAAATTGCATTAAAAACCAGACAGAGAAGTCAGGATCCTAAAACAGATGGGCACAGAAGACTGTGTTGTCCTTATTTGTTTCAATATATTTACCTTTTGGGCAATAGAGATAGTTGCTGATTAATTTTCTTTCTGGGTGCATCATCTACAACTTCATTGTTCCTGTTTGTAAAGTCATTCTGTCCTGTCTGCTCCTAAAGGAAGCAGGTTGCAAAGATTGCATTATGTAGGCAGCCAAATAGCCTGATGCTGATGGAATAGGGCAGTTTTAATATTCAGAGACAAGGAGAAGAAAAGGACATCTTGAATAGAAAAATCACCAGACAATCCCTAATTGTTCTGCTCCAAGAAGGGAGGCTGATTTAAATAAAAGAGCCTATCTCACAAAACGAACCCTCAGCAGCAGTCAGGTGATAAACACATTGTAAGGCACATAGCATGTATATAGATGACACAGTAAGACTCCAGGAGAGAAGTATTTAGGTAACTCATTGGCTTCATAGAGGAATGTACCAGAAGATACTGCAAGCAAAGTGGCTTATTGTTAACATTTTCTCTGTGATCTCCAGCTGGTCTCCAAGTCATCATCAGGCAAAACTATCTTACCTTCAGCCAGGTTACTGCTTTATATGCCTTCAGACCATATCTTTTATTATCAAATTTTCAATTTAACAGCTTATTTTTAGCTGGTGCCTCCTAAGTAAGAAGACAGCTAAAGGCCAAGGGAGGTATTCTGTATCAGTTAGTGTTAAATAAAACAACAGAGTGATACAAATTTTCTGTACGACCTTGTAAAGATTGGCAACACCACAGAACATCCTGGGCTGAACCAGTACATCAGCCATAAATTCCATACAGTTTGTTACATCTACTTATCATCAGATGTAATGGACAATTTTTGTAGTCACATATCTCTTATGCTATTTTGCTGGTTCTCCATATATAGCTGATGAGATCTTCTGAGCTGGAAGGATCACACTGAAGGAAGACAAAGGTATGCAGATCTCAGCTATCGGTGTTACACTTGTGTCTCTTGATTTCACTATGTTTTTCATGGTAAGATCCTACAGAAAAAGCATGTAGTTCTCCTTCTTCTGTCCTGCTTTCTGCTGGGAATGTCTGACCTTCAGCAAGCACCTGCCTGACAGTCATGTTAATACGTGATGCCTGCAAATAATTGGCACACACTTCCCAGTCCTTTTGAGAGCAGGGCTGGACAACAGCATCTGCAGGAAGGTCATGAGGCAGAGGCAGTTCCATGCAGGATGGCAATGGCTTCCTGTCCAAGTTGGGCAGAACCTTGGGAACTGCATGGTACAGCAGACGGCTGAAGCCAGACATAATCATGACATCCCCACTATGCATGAACATGGCCACAGGGGCTTGATCTCGTTTCTGCCCCCCCAAGAGAAATATGGATGACTGTCCAAAACTAAAAAGAGAGAGGATTGAGAGAAGGTAGTTAGTAAATGTACAAATGTAGACGTTATGTACAAATGTGGAAAAACTTTACCAGTTCTACTCTTCTTAATAACCTATATGGAGGTTGTTTGCAACTTAGTGCATGTGAAACCACTAGGCTTGTGCCATACTAATTCTTGTATAATTATTTATTCTACAGAGCAAATCCTATATTTTTCACCTCCTAAGACTTTTATGCTTGCTAAAGTTATAATAGATTTGTATGGATGTCTGTCATCAGAGCTAGCCATCTTGACCATACAGCAAAATACAACAAAAGCAAAATTACACATTGCAGGGATACTTTTATTAGGACAACCAAAAGATATAAAACACATTACCTGATGCAGAAGCAGGCAAAGTTTATAAAAATCATACAAAAGAAAAATGACATTGTCAAGAGTCACAGGCCTGCACCTTGTTTTGAGATGTTTGCTTATGATGATGGTTAAGGTGGTCTTGAGGGAGTATTGATGAAGATAGTAGCCCTACCTCCTCTTGGCTGTGTCGTGGCTAAAGACAAAGGCAGCAAAATCTAGACAATAAAATTCCATAACTTTTTTGAAAATACTTTTTGCCCTTACAAGAAAATTAAACAGTAAGAAGTTTTCTCTGCTACTCCCTACCACCCTTCATATATTCCACTTTCGGATTCTAGCCTCCTCTTGAAGTTTGGTTCACTATAAGACAAGGATTCCAGACACAGACAAAACTCAGTATGACAGCTAGGCAAATGTAAGCACAATACAGTAGATAG
Source organism: Phrynosoma blainvillii (assembly GCA_026167975.1). Classification (NCBI taxonomy): domain Eukaryota; kingdom Metazoa; phylum Chordata; class Lepidosauria; order Squamata; family Phrynosomatidae; genus Phrynosoma; species Phrynosoma blainvillii. The sequence continues at coordinate 412,248,415 of JANUYF010000001.1, forward strand.
GATGCACTATCCTTCAGCCTAATCTACTTTGCAAGACTGTTGTGAGAAAAAATATTTTACACACACACGTGTGCCATTGAACTCCCTAGAGAAAGGACACAATATAAATTCAATAAATGAACATCTATTTTTGGTATTATACACTTCACCAGTCCAGTCTTCTTACTGTTCTGGGCTCCTGGTCTGTTTGCGTCTATGAAACCAATATGCAGCATGCCAATTAACTCATACCTTCAGACCTGTAACTCTAAATTTGCCCCAAGACCTCTATACATCCATAACTTTTAACAACATGCATTAAACTGGAACATATAGATCTACCTCACCTTGGCAGCTTACCTGAATGATAGGAGCGGCTGAGAATGGTCTAGTTCCGATTCATCCACGTGAATTCCTAGAGATGAGTCAAAGTGATAGTAGTTCAGGATCCCAGCTTCTGCCTGGAAGCCTGGAAACCCACAAGCTTTAGCCACTTGCTCCGAAAGAAAAGCCAAGTCAGATGGAAAGGGGGTGTAATGATCAGCTGAGTATTTCTGGCAAAGGTAAAAAGGAAAGAATCTCACAAAGAGAATTTTAAATGTATAATATCTAAATATATCAAACAGCCAGTTAAAGTGAACTTTAGGCCAATATCTAACTAAAAATTCTGGACCTTATCATCTTGTCTCCAAAGTTAGAAAACAAAACTAGGAAAAAAGAGTCAGATTCTCATGTGGCTGAGATATATCTAATGTTTATATGAAATATAAGAGCTCAGAATCATTTTTCCCCTCTCCCATTTGCAAAGAAGGTAGGTTCTGTGCTAGTTATTAAAACAACCATTATGTTGCATAACCCAAGAACATTTTAATTTTTTTACTTTTATTTATTATAAGTCTGTCCTGCCCTTCCACTACAACCTAACATTCAAGGCAGCTAACAAACATAATTAAAACAAATAAAATGATTAAAATCATCACAATTATCAAAACCATTTAAAATGTTCAAATTAAACTTCAAAGCAGTTTAAAAGACCAGTTCATAGAGATGGGTCTTCAAGGTCTTTCTAAATGCAGTAAGATCACTACTATGAGGGGAGAGTGTTCCACAGTCTGGGAGCAACACAGAAGAAAGCTCCCTTTCACTTGGCCATAAAGTAAACCTTCACATGTGATGCTGTTCTTAGAAGGGCCTCTCCTGAATCTTAAGGAGGCAAACAGCCTCCTAGACAGCTCAGGTTCATCTAAGCTTTAGGGCTCTAACGGCTAAAGCCAATACCCTGAATTGGGACCAGAAAGCAACTGGCAACAGAAGTGAAACATTCAACAGTTCACACAAGAAAAGGAATTGTTTTTGCATAGGACTCACATAGCCACAGGAAGGTTCCTTATTATGTTACAAGTGTCTGAAATCTTCCTCTTAAATGCCTAAACACAAGCTTCCCTGAACCAGAATCGTCAATCTGCTTCACTAGATGTTTTTGATGAGAAGACTGGGACTATGTGAATTTCTACTGAAGCAATAGGACAATAAGCAGATAAGGTTGCAGGCTCATTTGGTTAAGCATGTCTGCAGCGTGCTGATAGGCATGTTTCTTCACTCTCGTTCAGCTCTACAATCTCCTCCAAATAATTTTGCTTCCATTTTAAAAAGGAATCTACGATGTCTACATCAATAAGTCTACATTGTGGTTTTATGCTTAAATTTCCTAACCATAACAAAAATAAAATTGGCAGACATTTCCTATCATATTATCATATTGATACATATTGTCATGAGATTCTGTTGCCTTTGAATACCTTAGTATTCCAGTTATAATGGTAACCCAAAGTCACCCAACGGAGCTTCTCCAGTAAACTTCTTGGTCCCTGTTTGCTGGAACTTTTGTTTCTAGAAATATACAAAATAAATTAACAGAAAGTTTCATTTAAGGAGCTTCCTCTAGAAAGCTAAGTTTCTGATACAGCTGGACACAATTCTCAAAACAAGCCCCAAAAGCAATTTTACAGTCTTTCAGAGGCTTCTGATAGTGCTCAAAAGTTCACCATCAAGGCAGACAAGCATGAGGACAGATAACAAATGGCATATATAAGAAAACTCAGTTAAAATACCGCCAAACAAGAAATAAAGTAAAACAAATGAGGCAAGACTTGGAAAAACTAGCCAAAATAAGAATTTAAGAAACCAAATAAAACTTCATTAGAAGGCGAAAATGCTCGGGCTCTTTAGTTCACACCATACTGTCAGATAAAATTCTCATATAAAATTGCTCCAAATGCTAGATTCTCATAGTCATTTGCACAAATGTCAGTAATCAATTTGAGAGAAACATTAATACTTAAGGTGATTTGCAGAAAATATTGAGGAAAATGGATGGAATGATAGAATAGGAAGAAATGTAGAGTAAGATTAACATTTCCGAGGCTTGGAAAGATACATATTTGAATTACAGGTTTAAAGCATTAATTAATCATTTTGCTGAGAAAATATCCTATGAAAAATACAGCTGCTCTGGAGGAACTTCACTTCTATCTTGGAAATTTTATGAATTTGTTAAAGGGCATAGGTTTCATGTAAGCTTATGCCAAAATAAAACTGGTTAGTCTTTAAGGTACAGCATGCCCGCGCTATATGTGACCGTGCCATACACTGCTTCAAGCTTACATGTATGGCAAGCGCTGGAAGTTATAATGGCGTGTGTGCCCATGGCGGATGCGCCATGCCATATGCTGGAGTGTGCAGCTATTGAAGCAAATGGGATTTGAGGTCCTGCATTTTTTGCCTTATGTGGGAGGGTCCAGAACGGACCCCCTGAGTATACGAAGGGCCCACTGTACATCAATACTGTTTGTTGCTTTTGCTGCAGCAGACTAGTATGGTTACCCTTCTGAAATATGAATCCAAAATAATAAGAAACCCATTCCACTATGCTCTTATAACAGAATATCCACATGCCTATGTGCACTTCACAACAGATCACTGATAAAAATATAATGAAATTAAACTCATCTCCTACTGCACTGATACAGGTATTCCTCATCTGAAATGCTTGAGATCAGAAATGTTTTGGATTTTTCCCCAGATTTTGGAATATTTGCATATACAAAATGAGACATCAAGGAGTTAGGACCCAAGTCTAAGCATGAAATTGTTTCATATACCTTACATACATAGCCTGAAGGTAATTTTATACAATATTTTTTAATAATGTTGTACATGAAACAAAACTTCTGTACATTGTGCCATCAGAAAGGAAAGATGTCACTATCTCTGCCACCGTTCAAAAACCTTTTGGATTCTGGATTTTCAGATTAGCTGTGCTCAACCTGTACCACTAAGTTTCTAGAACATTTGATTTCAATGAGAGAAATAGTAAACCACACAGCGGGATCTCAGGCCTTGTTCAAATCATTTTGCTTCATCATAGTACTAACCATACTACATATATTATTACAATATTAGTATCATTACAAAATATATTTTCTGTTTTTATTCACAACACTTATAAAGCACCTAAATGAAATGTCCTAAATGAAGTACACAAATAAAACATTAGAGGACCTGTCTGTAGTCTTACAATCTGTGGTCCCAAACCAGTGCTGCCAGGAGCCGTATTATTTCCACTCCTTTTTTTGCCAGATTCCTTCTGGTAGCGCCATGCCCCCAAGGCGACCGGAAGCCAACTTATTTGGCCCATGTGTTCCGAGCTCAAGCCACCCTATCATCAATAACCCTGCTCAGGCTTTGAGATTCATAGCTTCTTTGCCCGAGTATCTATCCATCTCTAATGCGGTCTTCCTTTTTTCTTGCTACCTTCTACTTTACCACATATTACTGTCCTTTCTAGTCAGTCATGTCTTCTCATGATATGTCCAAAGTACAACAGTTTCAGTTTAGTCATTTGGGCTTCTTGGCAGAGTTCACAATTGATTTGCTCTAAGACCCATTTATTGTTAGTCCACAGTATCTGTATAACTCTTTTCCAGCATTACATTTCAAACCCAGTTGATTTTCTTCCTCACCCTGTCCAACATTGGAGCTAGGGATTGTCCCTCACTATGGGATGTGATTCGAAGATCCAGCAAGGAATTGTTGAGAACCACCCCCTATTGACAGAGTTATGTTCCTTCACATTTGTTATTTCAAGCTAGGACTTACCGTAGCTGATGTTGACTCTTCCCCCACAGATCAGTCGTCTCCTGAGAAGACATGTGCATATCCAAATTGCATATATTGGGTTTCTGGGAGTACTGCTTCAGGCACTGCTTTACCCAGTGACGCTGGCAGCCCGGAAGAAATGGATCTGGGATAAATATAAACCCTGGGCAAAAACAGAGGTGAATAGGGAAGAGAGGAGAAAGCACATTTATGATCTCTACCCATAATTTTCAGCTCTAAGGAAATATTATGAAGGAAATATGGAGATGCAGCAAGAACACAAGGCTTACAAGCATATAATACATATCTTTCAGAAATAATACCCCAGGCTGTCACCAATTGTTTCTTGCACTGAAGGTGGATTCATACATCTTGGGAGAAGGGGACACTCATATCAAAGTATGCATTTATTTTTTCTTAAAATAATACATAAACATACCCACCTGGATAGTTATCCAGACCATAGGCATTCCACTGGCTGACTGGGCGCAATCCTGCTCTGCAAGCATCCTGATCACTGACTGAAGAAAAATTCAGTGGACTGCTTACCACCTACCACCAGAGGAAAATTGAGTATCAGATATTTGAACAGAAGTCCACAGATTTTAGCTTGATTTGACAGCTAGCCAGTAAGTGTTGCTCATTACCAACATTTCTCTTCAAGAGAGATGTTGCATTTTGTCTGCAATGACACATGGAACTTCACAGTGATCCAAGTGTCCTCCAGGCTCAATTTCACGTTGGGGAGGGAGACAGTATCTTGGAAGGTATCTTGAGAGACAGGAGTACATCATGGGCTGGAGATAATAATCAAAGTGTTATAGAGGGAACAAGGCAAATGATGCAAGGGCCCAACAGTGGGAGGCAAAAAACCTCACACAGGCAGCATGTGGGGAGGACACATGCTCTTAGATGTCTCTACACTAATACACAGAGCATGGGAAATAAACAAGATGAACTTGAACTCCTAGCACAACAAAGCAAATACTATATAATAGGCATCACTGAAACCTGGTGGGATGAGTCTCATGATTGGAATGTAGGAATAGAGGGGTATAATCTTTTTAAGAGAAATAGGCAAACAGGAAAGGAGGGGGAATAACATTTTATGTCAGGGATATTTACACCTGTGAAAAGATCCAGGACTTAAATCCTAGAAATCAGGTGGAGAGCATCTGGTTAAAAATTAAAGGGGAAGGAAACAATAGGGATGTTATAGTGGGAGTCTACTACAGACCCCCAAGTCAGACTGAGGAACTGGATGATGCCTTTCTAGAACAGATGACCACACACTCAGAAAGGAGAGATGTAGTAGTAATGGGTGACTTCAACTATCCTGATATTTGCTGGAAGTCAAACTCAGCCAATACTTCAAGGTCTAGCAAATTCCTCACTTGCCTCGAAGACAATTTCTTTGTTCAAAAGGTGGAAGAGGCAACAAGGGGATCAGCTATTTCAGATCTGATCCTAACCAACAGGATGACCTGGCAAATAGGGTGCAAGTGGTGGGATCCTTAGGTGGGAGTGATCATATTCTCCTGGAGTTTCTTATACCGTAGAAAGGAGAAGCTAGGCATAGTCAAACACTCATTCTAGACTTTAGGAGAGCTGATTTCAACAAACTTAGGGAAACACTGGGAGTGATCCCGTGGTCAGGAATACTAAAGGAGAAGGGAGTTCAAGATGGATGGGAGTTTCTCAAAAGGGAGATACTGAAGGCATAATCTCAAACTGTTCCAATGAGAAGAAAAAATAGGAGATGTCTCAAGAAACCAGGTTGGATGACAAAAGAACTTTCAACTGAACTAAGTTTTAAATGGGAGATGTATAAGAAATGGAAAAGGGGCGAAATCACTAAAGAGGAATTCAAACAAATAGCTAGCACATGTAGGAGTAAAGTTAGGAAAGCCAAAGCACAGAATGAGCTTAGGCTTGCTAGATCAAGTTTTCTAAACCATAAAAAAATTCCACAGTATTAATATAACAGGCAGGATTCAATTTTTTTCCATTAAAACTTTAATGCAAAACAACTGATTTCACACACACACCCAACAAATCTGGTTTAAACCAAAAAATCTGGGCCTAGGATTCCCCCCCACTTCCAACCCTGTGTTCTGATAACCATGTGCCTATTGTATCAAGGCTGTTTTTGTGTGAGCTGGGAGGAGGCTTGCTTGTGTGCTCATGTAGTGTTCTGTTCTAGTACTGCACGCCCATGCCAACTGCAGGCTTGCCATCCATGGATTTGAGCTTCTGTGGACGGCAAGCCCTGGCTTTTTAAATGGGCGCATGTGCATGAGGCTGTGCGAGTGGGCATGCATATGGCTGCACATCCACTGAAAAGACTTAAGGACTTAAGGTCCCACATTTTTGCTATCCATAGGGTGGTTGGGAATGGATCCCCCATAGATAGCAAGGGACTACTGTATGTTTTGGTGATCTTGTGCCTGTTGAGTCAAGGCTGTTTGTTTCTGTGAGCTGGGAGGAGGCTTGCTTGTGTGCTCATGTAGTGTTCTTTTGTGGGTAGGCCCAGGTCCTCTACCTGGGCATATTGTCTCAGGGCAGGGCATCTGTTGAAATGAAGTGAATCAGAAATTTGGTTGGGGAGGGCGCTAGCAGTTCCTAGAGCTTCACTAAGGGCCTTTATAGACTGCCAGGAATATTGCAGATTGATAGTTTTTTGTGGGTTTTTCGGGCTGTGTGGCCATGTTCTAGAAGACTTTCTTTCTGACGTTCCGCCAGCATCTGTGGCTGGCATCTTCAGAGAAAAAAAAATGCAGATTGAGTCCACTTTAATTGCCCTGGCTCAGAATAATGAATTTAAGAAAACCAGCAATGTTGGGTTTTTTAAAGTCATTTGGTTTAAACCAAGCAACCCTCGATAGTATACTAAAAGCACACAAGCAAACCTCCGCTCAGCTCACAAATAGCCTTTATAGTAGCAGCACATCTATGGTCCAATCCACCCTGCAGCTATAATCCACTCTGAAACCACTTTGCCTTGGCTCAGTACTAGGGAATCCAGGGAACTGTAGTTTAATCTGGTACCAGAGCTCTTGGTGTCCCTCAAAACTACAGTTCCCAGAATTCCCTAGCATTGAGCCAGGGAAGTTCAAGAAGTTGCAAACTGGATTATTTCTGGAGTGTGTTTTGGACTTAATATTTTAGATTGGATCTGGACAGACTCAAAAGAGCATTTTGATGCTTTCTAATTCTTTCTGCTTGTGCAATGGGGCTTTCCTCTCTGCACCTTCCACCAAGTCAAGCCACCTATGCCTCTCTAAAGGATCTTGCAACTTGTGATGGGGCCCTGGGAAGTGCAGGGGGGGGAACTTAAGAATTCAGAGAGTTCCCTTGCAGGATAATTTTTCCATTCATAAAAGACATACCTAGCTTCAAACCACTGAAAGGAATAATGAGGCATCATACCAATTAAAATACTTGTTCACCTACTGGCAAACACATTTATGCATTCCCACTTGATTGGCACTTGAATACAAGCTAAGTTTTAACATGTGGGAGACAGGAAATTTATACTAAAAACAATTAATCATCAATCAGTTGTTCTTTGAATACTGTTAAGAGTCAGAACTTGTTCTGCTGAAACCTATATCCAGCTGTAGATTCAATGAGCAATGAAAATAAGTCATTGGGTACAACTGAGATTTTGTTAATTGTATGTTGCACTGATGTTGCTAGGTCACGGGTAGTAAGGGGTTGCAGGAATTAAGGAGAGCAGTGGAGGACAGAGGGTCTTGGAGATGTCTCATCCATAGGAATGCCATGAGTCGAGATCGACTCGAGGGCAGCTAACAACAACAATGCTGCACTGAAAGAAATAGTACTGACGGACTGGTGCTGTTTGCTGGACTGTGCATATATCAACCAATTTAAAATATCAGTAATCATGAATTTAACTAGTCACCCTTGAATATCTTATTGCACCATGTAAAGTGCATCTAGGAAATCAATTAATGTTAATATTTTTTGTCAAATTTACTTTGTTTTCCATTTCCATCAATTATATTCCTTGCAGTGCCTGGTGTCCACCAGCTTGTAAAACATCTGAGTAAGAGATGTAAAATGTGTACAGAATTTTGGTTTTTCAAATGCAATATAGCATTTGTCATCGCACGGGACCTGTCGGATATCAGACAATAAAACAGTAATTGCTTTTTTAGACTTGGGAGAGGTTTGTGGCACATTTTATTTCTTGATTCAGTAGGTAGTGAGACAATGAAACCCGAAACCATAACATTCTGACAAATAGCTCACTTTTCTCCCTGCACTATGATCCTGACATTATGTACAGTAATGGCTAAACACTGGAACTGCTAGAGCTAGAAAGCCACAACATTTTATTGCCTGTGACAGGCTAGAATCCCAATTTCAAACAGGATAATGCATTAATTTCTAATTCCAATGGATATGTGATTTTAATTGAAATTACAAATGATGGTGGAGAAATAAGTGGGTAATCATAATTATGTAATCTTAAGGTCTGAAGCACTTTGTGACAGAATTCTTCTTAAGAGGGTTGTAATTATACTGCACTCATTACAATATTAACAGAGGACCAGTAAACCTGTCTAAGCACTAGTGCTAGTGAGAAATTGTTAATAGCTAATAGTCACTTTTAATATGTTATTCTTAATGAAATAAAAAGGATCTTTTTTTTTTTTACTCAAGAAAGTGTTAATCCTCTGTCACCCCGTAAATGTCACCTGTATTGTTAATTTTCTCTTTAGTAGTTAATTTCCTGTAACAGACTAAAGATAATGAGATCAGGCAGATAAAAAGCAGTAGGCAAGACAGCATCTTCCTTTCTGTGCATGACTGACAGTAAGGCAAATACCTTTTCCCCTCAAATGTAGGAAAGAGTGAGCACATACAGTAGAACATTCTTAACTAGAACACAACACAGGGTTGGCTGGTTTAAATCAAATTATTTAAAAAAACAAGCCCATGCCTATTTTTGTTAAGTAATTCATTTTTTTTAAAAAAACTGGCTATTATTACTATTTTCCAGCCCAGTTCATTGTTAGACTAGTATCCAGTGCCAGTTGCTTCTTTTTAATTACTGTACTTTATTTTATACTGCAAAAAAATGCCATTCAGAAACAAACTTGAATTAAAATAAGTTCAGCCAAAAGAACTGGCTTTAAAAGAGCACTTTTAAAAGAACAATTATTACTTAAGCTAGTGGCCATAACATCTGAACAGCATTTTGCTATTTAATTTTTTGATTTAGTCCTATATTAGTATAATGTAATACATTAATGCAGAAAACCTGGTTTAAATAGTAAAACAACAAAAGATTAATTAAAAATGTTTTTTTTAAAAACCCTAAAAACAAACATTAAAATGAATAAATAAATAAAAGTAAAAATAACAATTAAAAAGAAAGCTCCATTTTTTCCAACCCTGGTCCAAAACACTGCAGAAATAATCCAGTTTGAGACCGCTTTAATTGCCTTGGCTCAATGGTAGGGAATTCTGGAAACTGTAGTTTTGTGAGGCTTTAGCCTTCTCTGTATGAGCTCTGGTGCCAGAATAAACTATGGTACAACTCCTAAGATTCCCTAGCACTGAGCCAGGGCAGTTAAAGCAGTCTGATACTGGATTATTTCTGCAGTGTGTTTTGGATCCCTGTAAATAATCTTGTATGGAAAGCATTTTCTATTGGTTATGCTCCTACACAATTTTCCCCAAGACTGTATATCAAACTTACATAAGAACAAATAATGACACATATGCCACAAACTGATGATAATCCTGCTGATGTGATAAACAAGCCTTAAAGGACAATAAAAGCGAAAGGGCAAAATTGGTTTAGATGTTCATGTTAACTATAAAATAATAGTAGTGCACAACTGGGATAATGGTCCAGACACCATTATCCTATGTATGACATGGATGAGTGCCAACTAAGAACATACAATAAATCCTATGAACAATGTCTAGGCTTCTGGCAACTGCTTCCCCCACAAGCAATTTTATTGCCTGATAAAATTCAAGAATTTTAAAATTCAAACCTATAAAATTAGGTTTTATAGTGGGTCCTTGTTATCGACTGGGGTTTGATTCCAGGATCCCCTGTGGGTAACAAAATCAGTGGATGCTCAAGTCCCATTAAATATAATGGCATAGCAAATGGAGTCCCTTATATAAAATGGAAAATCAAGGTCTTTTGATAGCCTTGGAATGGCCCTATGGCCCCAGAAGTACTATGCCACCTTGTACTTAAATGGGGCATAGAGCTAATGTGATGTAGTGGTTTGAACGTTGAACTACAACTCTGGAGATCAGGGTTCGACTTCCAGCTCAGCCATGAAACTTGCTAGGTGACCCTGGACAAGTCACACTCTCTCAGCCTCAGGGGAAGGCAATGACAAACTTCCTCTGAACAAATCTTGCCAAGAAAACCCCCATGACAGGTTTGCATTTGTTGCTGTTGTGTGCCTTCAAGTTGTTTCTGACATATGGCGACCCTAAGGTGAACCTGTCATGGGGTTTTCTTGGACTGTTTCTTCAGAGAGGGTTTGCCGTTGCCATCCTCTGAGGCTGAGAGAGTGTGACTTACTCAAGGTCACCCAATGGATTTCCCTTAGGGTCTCCATAAGTCGGAAACAACTTGAAGGCACACAATAGCAACAACAAAGGCGACCCTATCACATTAGTCGAGGGGATATAAACAGGTAAATAAATCCTATAAAGAGCTGATTATTCAGGAGAACCATTCACATGAACAATGTGACATCTGCAACAGGATTCAAACAATGTGATGCAACGGGTTCTTAACTACTATTACAATTATTTTGCAAGCCTCAGAAAGAAGCATGAAACAAAATGAAAATACAATCCGAAGTGCAGTGTGTGGACTGTATATAAAAAGCTTCTCCTCCCAACATCATGTTGCCTAGAAATGGCATTTTTGGACTACAGATCTCAGAATCCCCCAGCCAGCTTGGTCATTACCTAAAAAGAGCTTTTTTTCTTTTGTGGGAACTAAAGTCCTTCAGCTCCACCCCGGCTCTTCAGAGTAGGGTGACCAGACACGCCCTCCTTTTCCAGGACAGGTCCTACATTTCAACCTTCTGTCCAGGAGGGATTCCAAAATGTCCTTCATTTTGAGCATGTCTAAGAAGCATGGATTTACATTTATAGGAGTGTTTTTAGCTTTTATTTGGTAAGGTCCTACATTTTTATTGAGTGTGTTAAGCTTTTATTTGGTAAGGTCCTACATTTTCCCTACATTTTGTGGTGCCTTGCCCTCCTTTGCACTTAGGTCATCTCCTTCAGAGGGACCCAATTCCCTCATCTGAGAACCAGGGTGACCAGATGTCCTCCTTTTCCAGGACATGCCCTACATTTCATCTTTCTGTCCAGGAGGAATGCCAAAACGTCCTCCATTTTGAATATGCCCCAAGAAGCATGAATTTAATATCCCTATGAGTGTCTTTAGCTTTGTATTTGGTCATGGCCCTCCATTTTTTCTGGAGCGTCCTCCATTTTGTGGTGTCTTGTCCTCCTTTGCGGGAGGCTGACCGAGGCCTAGTCTGTCGGAGCCCCAGAGGCGAAGAGACAGCCGCATTTACCTGCCTTGCCGCCGGTCTGGAAAAGTCAATGACTGCCGCCGCGGGGTCGGAGCCCTCCCACCGCCGATAGAAGCGAAAGAGGCGGCGGAAAGCATCCTCCTCCCTCACGCCGGCCACAGCGCGGGCCGCCATCTTGGCCGAGGAGGCAGGGCTTGATCCCTATTGGCTGAGCGCTCGACTGAGCAGGCGCAGAGGAAGGCTTCTTTGCTGGGCTTCAGGTTTCAAGATGGCGGCGGCAGGAGGGTCTTCTCGGAGGCTGTTCGAGCTTTTCGTCGCCCGCGTCCCTTGGACCTTGGCGGCAAGTGAGTGAGAGACAAAGAAGACGCGCGTCTGTTTCTCTTCCTTTCCTTCCTCCCTTTCCTTCCCCTTTTCCCTTCCTTCCCTCCTTTTTCGCTTCCTTCCCTCTTCCCTCCCTTCCTTCCCTTCCCTTCCCTTTCTTTCCTTTCCTCTTTTCTTCCTTTCCCTTCCTTCCCTTCTTTCCCTCCCTTTCCTTTCCTCTCTTTTTCTTCCTTTCCTTCCCCTTTTCCCTTCCTTCCCTCCCTTTCCTTCCCTCCCTTTCCTTCCTTTCCTTTCCTTCCTTTTCTTTCCTTTCCTCTTTTTCTTCCTTTCCCTTCCTTCCCTTCTTTCCCTCCCTTTCCTTTCCTCTCTTTTTCTTCCTTTCCCTTCCCTTCTCTCCCTTTCCTTCACTTTCCTTCCTTTCTTCTCTTTTTCTTCCCTTCCTTTCCTTTTCCTTCCCCTTTTTCCTTCCTTCCCTCTCTCCCTCCCTCCCTCCCTCCCTTTCCTTTTCCTTCCTTTTCCTTTCCTTTCCTTTCCTTCCCTTTCCTCCCCTCCTCTCTCCTTCCATTCTCTTTCTTTCTTTTCGCTTTCTTTCTTTCCTTGATAAAGCCACAAGGTTTTTAATTTGAAAATATTTCTGAAATATAAGTCTTTTACCAGATGCAATACAAGTGATCTACTTTTAAATGAAGATGTGCATCTTTCTTTCTGAGAGTTTTGTATATGTGCTTGTGTGTGTGTGTGTGCGTGCCTTCGAGTAAGCTGGCATGTTTTAGGGACCCCATGAATTTTACAGGGGTTTTTGAAGCATGGAATACTCTAAAGTAGGTTTATCAGCTCAAGTGGTTAAGGCACTGACTCTGTTGATTGCAAGATCAGAGGGTTGGCAGTTCGAGGCCCTGGTGCTGCATGATGGGGTGAGCTCCTGTCACTAGTCCCAGCTTCTGCCAGCCTAGCAGTTTGAAAGCATGCTAATGCAAGTAGATAAATAGGTACCACTTTGGTGGGAAGGGAAACAGCGTTCTGTGCAATCATGCTGGCTACATGACCACACAGTAGTCTCTGACAAAGCTGGCTCTTTGGCTAAGTAACGGAGATGAGCACCGCCCCCACGGTCGGACATGACTTGACAACCTTGTCAATGGGGAATACCTTTACCTTTCTCTGAAACAGAATCTACAGCATCTGATTATGGTTGGCTGTGTCCCATCCAAGTACTAACCAGAGTGGACCCTGTTTGGCTTCCAAGATCAGACAGGGTCTGGTGCCTTTGGGGTATTTAGAGTTATAGCTGTGTGCCTTCAAGTTGTTTCTGACTTATGGTGACCATAAGGTGAACCTAGCATGGGGATGTATTGGCAAGATTTGTTCAGAGGAGGTTTGCTATTGTCTTCCCCTAAGGCTGAGAGCATGTGACTCACCCGAGGTTACCCAGTGGGTTTCATGACTGAGCTGGGATTCAAACTTTGGTCTCTAGAGTTATAGTCCAACACTCAAACCACTACATGAGTTAGGGGGTAGTATAAGTGGCTCAGTTGTCACTTTGGGATGGTGTTGATACCAGCCTGCTACTCTTTCCCAACCCCTGTGGTTGCAAATGTCGGGTTTTTGTTTTTTTTGCTTCACCAAAAGCCTTAGAGAAGTGGGCCGAGGAGGTGTGGATCAGAACTTTCGATGTGAAAGAGGTATCTTTCTTTCCAGCTGCATCTGTTTGCAGTTTGACACCACTTTAACTGCCATGGCTCAATGGTATGCAGTCTTGGGAATGAAGCTGAAAGGGAATATTTGCAGAAATTGTGTAGGAAAGACAATGTATTGGTTAAGACTTAAAAGACTGGACTAGAAGTTCAGCCCCCCCACCCCCAGTTATGACATTTACTGGTTGATGTCAGATCATTCAGCCTCTTAGTCTGATCGACTTCACAGGATTCCATCCAGTGTCATCTGAGGGAGAGACACTAGGCCCAGCACCTTCGGGCCTAGTATAAGAAGAAGAGCCCTCCCTCCATTCCATCCAGTGTCATCTGAGGGAGAGACACTAGGCCCAGCACCTTCGGGCCTAGTGTAAGAAGAAGAGCCCTCCCTCCATTCCATCCAGTGTCATCTGAGGGAGAGACACTAGGCCCAGCGCCTTCGGGCCTACTGTAAGAAGAAGAGCCCTCCCTCCATTCCATCCAGTGTCATCTGAGGGAGAGACACTAGGCCCAGCACCATCGGGCCTAGGATAAGAAGAAGAGCCCTCCCTCCATTCCATCCAGTGTCATCTGAGGGAGAGACACTAGGCCCAGCACCATCGGGCCTAGGATAAGAAGAAGAGCCCTCCCTCCATTCCATCCAGTGTCATCTGAGGGAGAGACACTAGGCCCAGCACCATCGGGCCTAGGATAAGAAGAAGAGCCCTCCCTCCATTCCATCCAGTGTCATCTGAGGGAGAGACACTAGGCCCAGCACCATCGGGCCTAGGATAAGAAGAAGAGCCCTCCCTCCATTCCATCCAGTGTCATCTGAGGGAGAGACACTAGGCCCAGCACCTTCGGGCCTAGTGTAAGAAGAAGAGCCCTCCCTCCATTCCATCCAGTGTCATCTGAGGGAGAGACACTAGGCCCAGCGCCTTCGGGCCTACTGTAAGAAGAAGAGCCCTCCCTCCATTCCATCCAGTGTCATCTGAGGGAGAGACACTAGGCCCAGCACCTTCGGGCCTAGTGTAAGAAGAAGAGCCCTCCCTCCGTTCCATCCAGTGTCATCTGAGGGAGAGACACTAGGCCCAGCACCTTCGGGCCTAGTGTAAGAAGAAGAGCCCTCCCTCCATTCCATCCAGTGTCATCTGAGGGAGAAGACACTAGGCCCAGCACCTTCGGGCCTACTGTAAGAAGAAGAGCCCTCCCTCCATTCCATCCAGTGTCATCTGAGGGAGAGACACTAGGCCCAGCACCTTCGGGCCTAGTGTAAGAAGAAGAGCCCTCCCTCCATTCCATCCAGTGTCATCTGAGGGAGAGGACACTAGGCCCAGCACCTTCGGGCCTACTGTAAGAAGAAGAGCCCTCCCTCCATTCCATCCAGTGTCATCTAAAGGAGAGACACTAGGCCCAGCACCTTCGGGCCTAGTGTAAGAAGAAGAGCCCTCCCTCCATTCCATCCAGTGTCATCTGAGGGAGAGGACACTAGGCCCAGCACCTTCGGGCCTAGTGTAAGAAGAAGAGCCCTCCCTCCATTCCATCCAGTGTCATCTGAGGGAGAGACACTAGGCCCAGCACCATCGGGCCTAGGATAAGAAGAAGAGCCCTCCCTCCATTCCATCCAGTGTCATCTGAGGGAGAGACACTAGGCCCAGCACCATCGGGCCTAGGATAAGAAGAAGAGCCCTCCCTCCATTCCATCCAGTGTCATCTGAGGGAGAGACACTAGGCCCAGCACCATCGGGCCTAGGATAAGAAGAAGAGCCCTCCCTCCATTCCATCCAGTGTCATCTGAGGGAGAGGACACTAGGCCCAGCACCATCGGGCCTGGAATAATAAGAAGAGCCCTCCCTCCATTACCATCTGATGTCATCTGGGGGAGAGACACTAGGCCAAGCACCACCCAGCCTAGAATAGGAAAGAGGGATGAGATTCGAATGTATCTGCTGTAATGTTTGTTTTGATGTTTTGAAATGCTGTACGCCGCCCCGATTGCCTAGCAGAGGGGCGGGATATAAATAAAAATTATTATTATTATTATTATTATTATTATTATTATTATTAAGAAGGAAGACAGCTATGCAGGTTACTTTGTTCATTGAGGAAGAAATGGGATAACAATGTAACTAATAAGAAAATCATGTATTAAAATACTGTAAGCTAAATGCTCTGAATTCCTACACACTGATTTGCCCCAAATAACTGTTTGCTGAGAGGTTGGAAGACAAAGATTGCTGAAATAATTTTAAGAGTGCCAGGTAGTGGTTGGTGTTGGACTACAATTTGAGAGGTACAGATCCTAAGGACCTAAGCCATGAAACTCATGAGATGACCTTGAACAGTTTCTTTTTCAGCCTGACCTGTGTCACCTTGTGAGGATTACACTGGAGAGGAAAACAGCCATATACACTGATTTGTGGTTGTTGGAAGAAAGGTGGGATAGAAATGTGACAAATAATTTAGATATGAAAGTACTTTGAACATTCTGTGCATCATCACAGTGATTTGCCCAAGACATCCCAAATTGCATAGTGACAGCACAAGAATTTGAATACAATTCATCTCTATCCAGCATGGATAACTACAGGAAAACAAACATTTGCTCCTCCTTTACATTGGTATTTTTGTATGGAAATATTCATTGTAGGAAATGTGTCCTGTCCTTCCCTCCGAGGATGCATGGAATATCAGGCATTGCACCCCTGATAGGAATTTCTTTTACAAAACCACATGTTTTTATTTGAACTTGGGGTTTCCAAGTTTCAAGCACTTAAATCAGGTTTGTATACCCTACTCTTTGGTTGTAATCTGGTTCTAAGCTGATAGTTTTCATAGAGGCCCTAAATAGTTTCCCATTTCCTCACTGAAGACGCTCTCCAGACATGCTGTTTACATTCTCTTATCTAAATGTTGTCATGTTTCAACTGGCTACTATTTTTATATGCCTTTGTATGCAATTTGGAAAGTGCTTTAGAGTATCATGTTAGTCAACAGGGTTTTATGGGAAAGTAGGGTACAAATCTAAAAAAAAATACTTGCTTAGATTGCCATTTGTTATGTGTGGTGGTGGCTATACATGTTGCAAGTCATGGAAATTAAGTGTAGGCTAAATTCAGATAGACGTATATGATGACACAGGAATTACACAACTACAACTGTCATGTAGAGGTGCATGTTAGGATTGTGTGTGGGAATAAACTGTGTTGAACTATTTATTTGTCACATTTTTGTGTGGGCAAACATTTTATAACTATTTTATAACTTAACCAAGTGTAGTGATCTTAGCTGTAGCATCTTTAAGTTGTTGCAGAAGTCCTAGCCTGATGGGAATGTTCACTACTGGTGTCTGAGACATACTCCTTTTTCATTTTTTAAAGGCAACATTCTGCATAGTGCCAGGCAGCTGTGTCTATTTCATATTAGAATTTCCTGCAGGCTCATTATGTAGCATTTCAGGGCCTTGGGAGAAATGTATGTGCTGGCTCGACTCAGTTGCTGAGAGTGCTGCTTACTGTTGTCATTGATCCTGTGAGGCCCACCAATGTTGTCCTATAAACCTGTACCTAATCCTGAATAGCTGAATTTGTCTTAACTGTTTTTGCTTTCCTCTTTTTACAGATGACGTAAGGGAATATTTTGCTCAGTTTGGTACTGTAAGAAAATGCTTATTACCATTTGTAAGTATTATTATCATTATTTATAACCAAAATAAAATATTGTTTAAGTGGAACTTTAGATAGAATATTTGACTTTTCTATAGAGCAGTCAGTTATTGTATACTTATTGTTAAAATATGAGTCTAACATGGCATTTAGTATATCCCCCCCTCCTCCTCCCTTAATGTTGCAGTAAAGCTAGTTTCTCAGCTGTGGAAAATTAATAAAGTCCAGTATAAAGAATTAACACATCTTATTTTTAAGCAGTGTTATTCTACACAGGATGTTATAACTCAATTTTAGTTAAAAATTTAGACTGTGGTTATAAAAATAGATTAAAATTAAGGAATTATATTCATTGTAATGAAGGGGGATATTCACTTGTGGATCAACCACCTTCAAAAGGCTTCCTAATCTGGTGTGGATCTGGAGTGGAGAGAGGGAAATTGGTTCAACTCTCTGTTCCTCTGAACAGGAACCATTGGCAGAAGAGGTTACTTTGATATAACCCAGGTCTCCGTACATAAATAAAACTGAATTTATTTATCACATTTGTATGCTGCCTTTCCCTCAAAGAGGGACTGAAGGCAGCTGTCAGAAAGAGTCACTAAAAAAACAGAATGGTAAAATTTTTAAAAACATTTAAAATCACCACATTTAACAATATGAAATTATTTAAAAGGCATACAAAGTTTAAAAAGAATGATAAAATATTCCAATAAAAAGGGTCCCCTGCTTATAAATTAAAGCCTGCTTAAACAAAAGGGTATTTGCTTGCCAGTGTAAGGAAAGCAGGGAGGGGGCTAGCCTAGATTCCCAAGGGACGGAGTTCCAGAGGTTGGGAGCAGCCATTGAGAAGCCTCTCTTTTGTGTCCTCACCAAGTAAACCTGTGATGGTGGTGGGACCAAGAAAAAGCCTCCCCCTCTAAAACTAGGGAGGGCTGCATGTGGATGACACCCAACTCTGTCTCTCCTTTTCATCTGATTTCAAGGAAGCTGTCTTTGTACTGAACCAATATTTCTTGTAAGTAATGGACTGGATGAGGACAAACAATTTAAACTTAATCCAGACAAGACAGAGGTTCTCCTGGTCAGTCATAAGGCAGATCAGGGAGTAGGAATTTTGCTTGTGATGGATGGGTTTACACTCCCTCTGAAATCTCAGGATCATAGATTGGGTATTCTCTTGGATTCAATTCTGAGCCTCAATGACCAGGTTTTGGCAGTTGCCAGGAATGCATTTGCACAGCTAAAATTAGTGTGCCAGCTTTGCCCATTGCTTGAGACGTTAGATCTGGCTATGGTAACACATGCCTTGATTACATCCCATTTGGACTATTGTAACACACTCTGTGTGCCTTTGCAAAAACTTCAGTGGGTTCAAAATGTGGCGCCCAGAATGCTGACCGGGGCCAGTTATAGGGAGCATATAACCCCTTTGTTCAAGCAGCTTCACTGTCTATCAGTTCGTTTTTGGGCACAATTCAAAGTGCTACTCATGACCTATAAAGCCCTGTATGTCCAGGCTATCTGAAAGACCATCTCTCTCTATACCAGTGGTCCCCAGACATTTTTAGGCTGCCATCCCCTTTCCTCTTGGGAAAAACCCTAATGCCTCCCAATGCCAATTTGTTTATATCAGGTCTGTAGTTCTACTGCAAATTTTGAAACAACCAATCATGGTTGCTACTCTCTTTGTACACAATCACCTTGGGAGTAGCAACTGAGCATATGGCTGAGCAGTGAATAAGATGTCTTTCGCCTGTGCCAGCTTTGCCTTGCAAGAGTTTCTCAACTGCTGGTGCCATTACTAGTGAAATACACAGCTAATAAGAGTGAGTTTGCACGGGCAGGTGAAAAGTGGGAGACACCACTACATGAAGTGAAGCTTCGTGATGCTTTTAAGGGACCTTGAAAAGACATTTCATGTAACCCTAACCCCCACCATGGTCCTAAAAGCTGTTGGCTCCCCTTGTCTTTCTTGTGCACCAACACTAACTGAAGGCTCCCTGCTGCCCCCTTTCCTCTTTGCCCACCCCAGATTGTTCCACTGCCCAAGGGGGGGTGTACTGCCCATTTGGGGAATCACTGCTCTATACGAACCTGGAAGGGTCCTAAGATCTACAGGGGAAGGCTTGGTGAGGACACCAGAGAGAGAGTTTTCTGAGTGGCTGTTCCCACCCTCTGGAACTCCCTTCCACAGGAGGCTAGGCTGGCTAGCCCTCTCTGCTTTCCTTTCACTACTAGGCAAAGACATTTTTATTCAAGCAGACTTTTAATATACAATTGTTTCAGGGTGGCTTTTATACATGGTGTGTGGTTTAGTTTTGTGTTTTTAACTTGGTACATTTTTTGTAATTTTATACTATTTTACCTAGATGATTTTAATTGTTTCTAAAATTTTACTGTAAAGTTTTAAAAATGATTTTATTTGTGAGCCACCTTGAGTCCCTTTCTGGGAGAAAGGCGGCATAGAAATGAAATAAAAAAAATAAAAAACAAAAATAATAAAAGTGGAGGCTGTGGAAAGGATGCATTTTGGAAAAAGCCTTCAGGTGGTCTCAAGGTTTAAAACGTTGTGGGGTTTTATATTTTTTTACTGATACAATGTTTACCTGACCTACTTGTTTTATTTCATATGTGCATATTGTTTAGCCTTGGAACACATCTACTTTATGAACTGAGATATATATATACAGTTGTCCCTCCCCATTCGTGGACTTCCAGTCCGTGGTCTCGCTCTTTGTGGGCTCGTGCACCATTATTTTCATTGGGGCTTGAATATTTGCAAGCCGCCATTTTCGCAGGGGGGGAGGGTCTGGAATGGATCCCCAGGATTTGGGAGGGGCTGCTGTACCTATACTGAACACTTAGTATCTTCCCCTATGTATACATTTAGTTTAAAAAGAATACATCTGAAAATCATACTTTTGAAACAAAATTGAAATAATGTATTCTTTGTGCTGTCACTTTTGAACTGTCATGTGTGTACATATAGAAATCAGATTGTTCTGGACTCTCTTCCTTCATAAGGTTTTTTTGACTCAGGTTTTTCTTCTGCCATGTCTGCAACTAAAGGCAGTTTCATAACAATAACCAGCACTTAGTTCAAATCTAGTTCTCCCAGGAAATTACCACTCCTGCAGGGGGGTTGGGGCATAGTTTCTCTCCAGGAAAGAGGAAAAACCATGAATATAAGTATAAATGCTATTTTTCCCCTAAGGCCTGAAACACACAGGCCAAAAAAAGTGACTTCTGGCTGCTTTGGGGGCATAGCATTTAGATGACATGATCTGAAGCAGCTCCAGTGCCACCAAAAGGAGTAAGTTTAAACTGATTCCTGGAGGTGCTTGAGACTTGCAGCAGTGGTGGCCTGCTTTGGGAGCAGGCTGTGTGGTCCTGGTCCAATTGTGACTGGAGGCTGCTCTTTTCCAGCAGTCTGCTTTGCTCCTGAGAACACTTCTCTAGGAACCTCTAGGTCCTCCAGCAGGACTTCTACTGGAAGTTTACCATAGAATCATGTGGGAGGACCTAAGGATTCCTAGAGAGAACATATTAATCAAACAGCCATGAATGGGAAATCAGCGAATGTGGTGAGACAACTTTAATTGGTTCAATAGCTGAAACACTAAATTTATATTCACAATTTTCTGGATAATACTGTTGAGTAAAATTAATTGCACTATAATTGACAGGAGCCAATTTTCCACCCTTTGACTACCCCATGGGTTGTACCATTTAGTGTAATGAAATGCCATCTTGAAGTGACATTGGGTCACTTTTTGTCTCCATTTGGAAGGGTTGAGAACTTTTCTTCATCCTTGTATGCATTTGAGATTTTGGGGCAAAAATGAACCAGAAATAATCTTTCAAAAATTTCAGGGGAGGAAAGGCCAGTTTCCCCATCGCCACTACAGAAGGTGCAAGGGATGATATGTGTTTTATTTAAGCATACTAGGCCATAGTTAGAGAATCCAGAAAGTTTAAATATTGATATTTATTAAACAAGTGAATCAGTTAATGTAACATGTCTTGGCTGATAGGACAAAGAAACAGGATTCCACAAAGGCTTCTGCTGGGTTGGATTTTCTACAGAAGAAGGTCTCAAAAATGCCTTGCAGAAGGACTCCCATATTTTAGAAGGAGTTAAGGTAAGATGTTTAGTACTGTAGATACTAAGTTCATTCTTTTTGATTCAGCAGTTCACTTTAAGTGAATTTGTGTATGACAGGAGTTGTATCTCAACCCTAGATTTTTACAGAATATTCAAAAATAAAGACAATTGTTTGAAGAAATGGTACAGTTAAAAGGCTTCATGATATTGTTTGTATGTCTCATCTGAGTAAGTTTTTAATCTATGCCTGCAAATTACATAGCAACTTGGATATACAAGATAGCTTATAAATGTTTAAAAGAAATCCTGTTATGGGAATGTATATTAGTAAACATGTCTGGCCTAAAAACTAGTGCAATAGTTGACTAAGGTTTGAAATTAAACTTGCAGAAAGTACCTTATGAAAAATTGGTTTTGACCTGGGCAGAACATTACCTCTAAAGCAGGGGTAGGCAACCTAAGGCCTGGGGCCGAATGCAGCCCCCCAAGGCCTTTGGACCAGCCCCAGGCTGGTCCTGCCGCTGCTGCCGCCCGCCATGATCATATTGATTATTGTTATTACTACTTCTTGGGGTTTTCTTGGCAACATCTCCACAGGGGTTTTGCCATGGCTTTTCTGGGGCTGAGAGAGTGTGCATGCATTTAAAAAAAATTTTTTTTTAAAAAAATATATATTTATTTTTGGTGCTTCAGCCCCCCCCCCCCCCCAAAATTGTCTGAGGGACAGCAACCCGGCCCCCGGCTCAAAAAGGTTGCCTACCCTTGCTCTAAAGTGATTTTTGAGCTTGTAATAGATTCAAATAGTTATTTTTTCTACTGTCTTGTAACCAATTATGTCTATTAAATCTTTCAGCTTGATGTTAAACACCAGAGGAGTAGAGGTTTTCCAGGCCAACAGTCAGACCAAAGAATTGCTGACATCAGTTAAAGGAAGGAGACTTTATTTCACTGCTATGTAAAGAAACAGAAATAAACTTGGATATGTATTCATCTCAATTAAAGGAATCCAGCTGTTTCTATAAGCTTATGATGAATTATACAATCACAGCAGAGCAAGTAAATCACAATACCCTTCCCCCCTTCACAAACGAGTCAGCAGAAGCAAGGTTCATTATGTACATGGAGAGTACTATCAACTGGAATAAGCAGCTTTGACTAAGAATAGGGTACATCAAGCAGCATATTCCAAACATAACACAAGAGAACAGAGCTCTACCTGTGTAAAAATAAAGGAGAATGGGACAGCTAGTTGTCAAAATACAGAACCTATACAATTCAGTGGTCCGATTTTCACTTTCCCCTTGGTTCTGTTGATAAAATTGTCCTGTTAAACTCATCACACATTATAGCCACCACACATGAGCTGCCAGTTGATTAAGACAGCCCCCTGTAGGATAGATGTGAATGTTCAAAGTAGTGAATTTAGTCTCACTACTCTTTCCTTCTCTTCTTGCTTTCATGCTCATGTTCTTTAGGGCGGCTACTGTCAGAAGGCCTTTTTGACCCCCCATGCTGTTTGGCTTCCTCTAAGAATTTGTCCAGACCAAAAGGATCTTCCTCAAACTGAACTGGTCCTTCTCGACCTCTTTGTCTGCGATCTGAGCCAGAAAATTCCTTATCAGGGACAAACCTGTGAAAGACAATAAAAATTCAGAAGATGCAGTACAATAGTTATAAATACAATCTCTAAAACTTCAGTTTTATGTGTATCTTCATACCTGTTTGTAGTTTTTATTCGTGCTTCGAGATCATCTCCATACATGTCCTTATCCACATTTTTACTAGGCCTGTAGATATTTTGGGCCATGTCTTTGCCACTTCTCCAAGGCTGGTCATAAACATTGTAAATTTCATCTTCTCCTCCAGCAAAGCCACTGTCCATACCCTATTAAGAGTACAAAAACATTCTGTGTTATTAGGATACTACCCTGAACAAGTTCTTCATGAATCAACATTACACTAACCCCTGAATCCCATCCTTAGAGAAAGGTGGGATATAAATTCAATTAATTGACTACATTAGCATCAGAATTTGTGTATTTGCTGGAAGAAAATCTTCCTATAACAACGTGTTAAGTTTGGTGGTCCTTCCCTCTTTTTCTTTAAAAGTAATTCAGAACATTTCATACTAACATTACAAAGGAGAACAAGGGTGGAACTACATAGGAAAAAAATGGTAAAGGGCCTTGAGTCTTGATGTAGCTGTTCTGTTAACCCTGGGATAGTCACCAATGGAAAACTGCTGCCTCTCATACTTTTTCCACCAGCTTAACACTAAATAAAACCTCTAACCCTCAAGCCTGGAAAGCAAGTTTGACTACACAAGTTAACTTCTTTTGCAGTGTAACTAACATTTTTCCCCAAGGGAAGCAATGATGTATGATTCAGCTGCTGGTTAGTACTGCATCTAGTACTTCTGCCTTATGCTATGTTGTAGCTGCTAATGAGGCCAACATGTAGCATGCACTGGACTAAAGCAATTATTTCAATTTCTTGTGAGAAACAAAAAGTTACTTTAAAAGCCCATTATTATATCATTCATTTCATTTCCATGTTGCCTTTCTCAACTAGATAAGCCTTTTCTCTTAGAATGAGATCAATTTCTTTTTAAAAGTAACTTTCTAAGCTCTGGCCTCCACCACATGGTATCTGAAGGAACTCCATTATTTCTCTATTAAATAAAAGTGAAACACTATTATAGTAAGTACAAAACTTGTCATCAATGACAAGAATCCTGTAGTGTATATTTCCTTCCTTCTCATTTACAGTTTTCCCTAAACTTCTGGTAGTATAGAAATATCCACCTATAAAATAGCTTGTGCTGTTTTTAAATACACATGCACACGCGCACGCACGCACACACACACTTGTATTGTGGAAAGTTTTCCTTGCTAAACCAAAATATCCTGAAGATGAGCATCTAAAGTCTACCTCCATGCTACTTTCTGCATCTAAAGTACAATTCTTAACATCCACTGGTAAAATTTTCATAATCCCCTACTTGTACAGTCTGATTCTACAAATGTATCTTACTAGAATTACTGAGAATCGTAAGCATTTGGTTAAACTATTACAACCTCCATACATTGACTTAGATTTAAACCATGAACTAGCTGTAGAATTAAAGGGCAAATATAGGCTGTTGAGTTTGGCATTTGTACCATATTTTAAAAGTTCATATATTACATCCAACAGCAGAGATTGGCTGAAATATTTTTGGGGTGTGTGTGTGCTTTAATATAGCTTCATATGGTGATGGAAGGAGTTGCTTACCTTACTTTGGTTGAAGAGCCTCTGATCATACTGAACCTCATTTGATGTCCGAGGATTAGGAACACCCAAAGCAATGACTTCACTAATATCTCTGTTTTCATTCCTTTGCAGCTTTGACCTGGGTAAACAGTACTGCATATTAAATTTGTTGCTTTGTGCCTTCAAGTCATTTTGAATGATGGAGAACCTAACATGGGATTTTCTTGGCAAGAGTTGTTCAGAGGAGGTTATGATTCATTAATACATACATGTGAAATAAGCTGTGAAGTCTACTGACTTGTTTACATTCTGAATAGGAAGAGTATTTTGCATTTGTTTTTGGTGAGATAGCAGTGCTGAGTTAGTTCCAAAGAATTTCTTTGATCACACACTGGATAATTTCACTTGTTCTCAAGCTGGCTTCCCACTTCCAGAACAGTAATAGTGGAGCGTAGTAATCCCTTGTAATGCCTTGCGGCAGAGAAGGACGCTTAACATGGTGATCCAGTCAAACAGTATTTGGACCTGTGGCAAATACTCCCTGGATTAAGGGGAGCCCAGGGGATCACCCACAGGTGTCTACATGCTCTGTTTCTGGTGATCTCTTTGACACACTGGTAATGAATAATCATGGGTGGAATGGAGAAGACTAAGGCAGTTACAACTCAACCACTATGTTTAAAACCTTCTGACAGATGGAAACAAACCCTATAAAATTAGCTTTTTTAATCAAGTGAAGAAAATTATTTAAATTGAAACTAGAGAGGCTTTCCGAATTCAATGGTGAGACTTCTTGTGACTATACTTCTTTGTGTTCTTAAAATTTAGTGAGTAAATTGACTTTGGAATTTTTATGAAAAAAAATTGACTAAGAAAAGACTTAAATTGGCATTAAAAGATAAACTTAAATGAAAAGCCATGAATTGGGTGATTTCGATTGAGAGAAAGTGATGAATGAAAGAACTGAAGCTATAAATAAAAGAAGAAAAATAAGTTATTGATAGGAAGTGTCAACTCATTTGAGATGTGGTACTGGAGAAGAGTTCTGAGAATAACTAGGACCATTACAAAAGACCAATGGGTGGATCCTGGAGCAGATCAGGCCCAAATTCTTCCTGGAAGCAAAGATAAGTAAACAGAGGTTGTTGTATTTTGGCCCTATCATGAGAAGATGTGGCTCACTGGAAAAGACAATAATGCTTGGTAAGATAGAAGGCAGTAGGAAAAGAGGAAGAGTGTATAGACTCAATAAGAGAAGCCACAGTCATGAGCCCACAGAAGCTGAGCAGGGTGGCTGAGGATAGGGTGACTTGGAGGTCTTTAGGCAATTAACAACAAACAAAAAAGCAGTGTGTGAGTAGCAAATTGTTTACCTATGAATGTGAGTCTTCATGAACCTGATTCAGAAGAACAACAGATAAGCTGGGAACTCAACACTGCTACTATACTGATGCAACAGAAGTGAACTTAGTTTTTGGAATAAACAACAACAACAAAATACTGGAGTAACAATGATAAGTCTTGATGGAAATGAGGATTATTTGGGAGATTTTGAAAGTCCAGAAATCTGGGAAGAAATCTTTAGGAAGTGAGAGATAAAAGAATTGATAGCAAAGAAGCTGAAGGGGAACTCCTAGAGAAACTGGTATTTATACAGTAGAATAGGATTGCAAAGGAAATGAAGAGGCCCAGGCTTGATGGGAAGTGATGGAAACAGAAATAGACAACACTGGGCAGCCCCAGAGAATGCTGAGTAAATGTGTGACTGGCAGGAGCTGACTCAGTTTAAAAGGCTTAATTTTGGAGAGAAAAATACAGTCTTGCAGAGTTTTTGAGAGATTAAAGGTGTTCAGGATGAAGAGTGAGACCTGGGAGTATGGAGAGCCCTGGTGGTGCAGTGGTTAAAAGCCTGTCCTGCAGCCACTCACTCACAAACCACAAGGTTGTGAGTTCAATACCAGCCAGCGGCTCAGGCTTGATTCAGGCTTGCATCCTTCTGAGGTTGCTAAAGTGAGTACCCAGATTGTTGGGAGCAATTAGCTTACACATTGTAAACCACTTAGGGAGTGCTTAAGTGCACTGATGAGCAGTATACAAATGTACTTGTTATTGCTACTTCCTATGGAGAAGGACTGGGGGGCATCTACCCAGAGAGCTGCTGCAGATGGGGAATAAAAGAAAGAATTCCAATATTTACATGGACTATGGGGTTGAGATAATGTATTCAATACAGGTTTTCTCTACTGCCCAATTCTTGCAATGGTTAAGAGTGGGTAAACCCTGGGTCAGATATAAAGGCTTATAAATGAAATTTAAAAGATCTTTCTAATTTGGCTTTGAGATAATATGTAGTTTAATGTGTTACCTGGTGAAAGATGTTTGATATATTTAAAAAGAAATACACACACAATGATTTTAAAATCTATTTAAATTGGCCATCCTCACAACACAAATTAATTTGTCCTGCAAAGAAAAAGATACTTTTAAAATTCAACATTGTTCTTCAAATTTGCAGAAGACTGATTGGCATGAACAGTGAAAACAGTGAGATAGGGAAATAGTCTCCAGTGGGAGAGGAGAACCTGTCCTGTTTCAGCAGCAGCTCTTTAGCTAGGCATTACTTCTGCAACAGGTTTGTGTGTCTGTAATGATACTTTATAACTGCTTAGTCAAGTGTCAATCTTCCCTTCCATTAGAATAAGTTTATTTTCTTTCGAGCTGCAACATTTCTAGAATTCAGTTGTGTGGGCAATGTGATGTTTCCTTGTACATCTTTGGATATTCCTCTGAGATGGTTAAAGAATAAATGAGGAAACAGTATCTAGAATCTTTGCCCCCATGTTTCATTTGAAGGCTTCTTCCTCAAAAAATACCATAGGAAGTACAGAAAAAAATCTATTCATGCACAAACACTGACATTCTCTGAAGGTATACTGCTATCAGTTGCAAATTTGCTTTGAGGAAGTCACTTGTACAACAAAAATTCAGGTTAATGGAGCAGCTATATTACAGCTAATATGAGTATCAGTCTATAATTGCTCCCACTCCCTTTGTCTGGGGTTAAGTGCCAGTTGTATATGAGTTGAATGATGTTACCTCTTGTCAGGTGCTGCTCTGGAAAGATTTCGGTCATGCTGTCTCTCTTTTCTTCTGTCATGTCTAATTTCATCACGTTCTCTAGCTTCTCCATCTTCTACAAGTACATTTGAGATACAAAATGATACACAGCTATCATTATATGTATTGTTTATTAAGTAATATGACAGTGGAAAGTGGACTAAATATTCAGAAAAAGAAGGATCTAACATTTCTGCACCTATACGAGATGAGGTATTCTTTCTCTGGCCCAGAAACATTAGAAGAATCAAAAATGTTTACTAAAGATTATATGCCACAAAAAGATATTTATCAAAGCTGCAATCCTATGCACACCTATTACTTGGAACTTGCTTCTCCAGAATCATGCATAGAATTGGGGTACAAACTGTGTGTGAACAGCACAACATATGCAGTGATAGCGAAAGAATGAAGTAGCCCTCCATTTTGTAAACTGCCTTTAATCCCGTATTGGGAGAAAGGATACAAATTCATAAAAATAAATAAGGCAAACCTCCTGAAAATTTAACTGAATTAGTACTTAGTTCAGTCCAGTGCAAAACCGCCTGAATATTCTATGATAATTCTTCTTAACTTTTTCTTTACTAGGAACCCCTTTAAATATATTTTGTTGCTGCAAACCTGCCAAGGCTCAACTCAAGATTTAAAATCCCAAATACCTGAACATTGAACCATTAATAATGACATCACCCACTAAACTTTTCCTCAGAGGCTCCAGAGGGGATGGGAAAATTTTTCTCCTTTCTGCCAGTTTGCAACTGGAGCAGAAGCCGTCCAACCAGCGCTCCTGTGAGGTGGTTGCTCTGCTACATGAAAGAGACAAGCTGAGCAGCTGGGCAACAGCAGAGTGGCCATGTGACAGGAGTCAAATCAAAGGCTATTGTTGTTCAATATGCTCTGAGGGTGGCGTGGATCGAACTCTGCTCCCTGGAAGTAGGGGATCACAAAGCACAGTTCAAAATGGGAATTGTGCACAACACAACTCTGTTCCCATTGCAGCACTTTCCAGCTCTAGCATTCTATGATTCTCATGCCTCTTAGAATGTCTTGATGGGATCTGAAATGAACTGGGAAGTAGAAAAGAGGTGGGGGAGTGGGGGGGAAGGCTTGATTGCGATGGAGACAATCAAAGAATGAGGCAGAGGTGTTGTGGTACAATGATGGGAAAGGGAGGTGTGGGGGAAATAAGACTGAGAGGAGGGTGAGGAGGACGCAAGGCAGGCAGGTGGCAGAGAGCTGTGTCGTGTGTAAATGCCCTGGTTAACTGAATAGGTTAGTGTTAGTTGCCATCTGTGCTGAGGAGGCATTCTTTCCCTCCCTCCCTCTTCTGTCTCAGTCTCCTTTTGTCCTGATGAAGTTAAAAAAAAAAAAAGGGGGGGGGGTTGAAGCATTTCTGGTAAGAGACTGGACTGCTCACATGACAGGCAACAGGCAGGCCCAGCCAGCCTTTGTCTTGGGTCCTGTCATGTGGCCACTCTGCTGTGGGGAGAAGATGGGTGAGCAGCCTTCGGAACCATAGAGATTCCTGGACCACAGGTTAAGAACCAATGATTTATGAAAACAAAGCCAGAAATACCTTTCTCCACATGCGTTTTGATCCCAGCTCTTCTCTCCCTGGCCTTTTGCGCCATTTCCCTGAGTTTCTCTTCATGTTTTTCTTTTTCTTTCTGAGCCATTTTCCGCTCCACCTGGGCTCGCATCTCTACAGCCTCACGAGCCTGTACAAGTCAAAGAACAACAACTGTAAGAACACCTTGTTTTTACATTTTCAGTTGCAAGATAAACATGTGTAACCCATAATCTGTAGCCCTAAGATGTTTTTGACCAAACAAGAAACTAGACAGCAACAAAGTATGGGTTTAGAGTTCCTGCAACATGATTATCACAGTGTTCTGCTTTAAAGTACCTATCCAAAAATTTCAGTGTTTCTCAGATTTGTTTCATTGGGGGAAAATATTCCAAAAGATGCACAGTGGAGAGCATACTAAGGCCTGACCTTTCTATCAGCAATGTAGAGAGCCTCAGCCAACTTGGCAAAGTTTTCATTGATGTGTACTGTCTGCAATCCTCTACCATCCGCAGCCAGACGTTTGTCCAATGGAATTGTATAACCCTGGTGGGAAGACAGACAAGACAATTAATCCTTGGGAAGACATATGGTCTGCTAAGAAACCTGTCCCAAATCCCAAAACATGCATCTGAGGAAGTAGGCTCCAGTCTACAAAAGCTCATGTTACCAACTTTTTTCTTTTGTTTAGTCTCAAAGGTGCTACAAGATCCCTTTACATACTGATTTCCCATACTAATACAGCTATGTCTTTGAATTCCAAATCCTTGTTCTTGTTGTGTGCCTTCAAGTCATTTCCAACTTATGTGGTGATCCTATCACAGGGTTTTCTTGGCTAGTTTTGTTCAGAAGAGGTTTGCCATTGCCTTCCCCCGAGAATGAGAGCATGCGGCTTGCCCAAGGTCACCCAGTAGGTTTCATGGCCTAGAGAGGAATTGACTCCTCCAGAGTCACAGCCCAACACTCAAACCACTATGCTACACTGGCTTTCATCCTTACTTCCCATTAAAATGCTCCAATAAACGTGTTTTCTGAACAGCTACACAAAAAGATGCATTGCATTTTCTATCATAGTCGTGATGCTTTGTTGTTCCCTTGGCATACAAGGGAAGAAGAGTCAAACCTTATTGCAACCTTTGTGAAAGAGCTAGTTTACTAGACCAATAGAAACTTTAAAGCAGGGGTAGGCAACCTAAGGCCCAGGGGCCGGATGCGGCCGCCCAAGGTGTTTGGACCGGCCCCAGGCCGGTCCTGCCGCCGCCGTTGCCACCCCCTGCCGCCGCTGCCATGATGATATTGATTATTGTTGTTATTATTGCTCTTGGGGTTTTCTTGGCAAAATCTCCACAGGGGTTTTGCCATGGCTTTTCTGGGGCTGAGAGAGTGTGCATGCATATTTTTTTATTTTTATTTTTATATTTATTTATTTATTTATTTATTTATTTTTGGTGCCTCGGCCCCACAATTGTCTGAGGGACAGCAACCCGGCCCCTGGCTCAAAAAGGTTGCCTACCCCTGCTTTAAAGTAACATTCAAATAACAGACACTTTTTTAGTTTCCCACCAGGATACAACACTAAAGATTGAAATTATGACAAATTACTTACCTTTGCATTTTTCCAGTTTGAAATGCAAGGAGGAATTTTCCATTCTTGTTGTTCTTTTACAGTCATCTGCATAGATATAAGATAAAGAGATTTTAGATTTTTACCAATGAGCAAAGGATTCTAAATACGGTAGCATAGTAATCACGAAACAAACATAGTATTGATGTTAACAGAACACATGGCAGAATTTTTTTCCTTAACAACTGTCATGTTCAGTTCTCCTCACCAATTCAGAGCAGAACCACTGCATTTTAAAAGTTTCTATATTGCTCATATGGAGTTCCTCTATATGAAGAGCTCCTGGATCTGTGGGGCATCATTTCATTCAAGTCAACTGAAGGTGCAAAGCCAGGAATTTCCTTGCACCATCCCTTCCTGGTTAAGTTTACACGAACGTCACTTTTGGTTCTGAAAGGAATAGCTCAGAGAGTGATCTGTGCACCTACAAATTTCACCATATTGCCGAATATCGAACAAAACAAGCAAGATTTATCATGCCAAGGTCCCCATACCTTTTTCAATATGGCAACCAGAACTATAAATGACATTCCCGATGTGGTTGCATCACAGCTTTTTATAACGGCATGACAGTATTGGCAATTTTTTTATCCTTTCTAATGATTCCTAGCATGAATCTTCTTTGTAATAGCTGTCAAACACCGGGTTCATCTTTTCATTGATATTTCCACTAAGATTTCAAGATCGCTTTCTTGATTAATCACTGCTAGATCAGAAGCCACCCCATTACATGGTGCCTTTCATTCCAATTTTGCAGTTCTTCACAATCTATTTTAATTTTCAGCAACATGAATCACTTGGTGTCATCCGCATCAGTGATTACACCAATTCCAGACCATTTATGAACAAGTTAAAGCATTGGTATGAAACAGTTTCTTGAAGGATCAACCCTACATATTACATTATGAGAACTTTTGTAACAGTGAGAACTCCCAAGTAGAGTCATGTCAGATTCTAGGAGTGAAGTGAAATCCACCGAAACTATGTCAACATTACATTTTACCAGCTTGACATCCTTTGCTCTAGTTATGTCAGCTTGTGATTCCCAGAGGGCTAGGAAAAAATGGTTCCTTCTGAATGACCATCAGCACAAACCTAAATACGCCAAATTCTGTGGACTGGATCTAAAAAAAACCTCAAGAAGATAGCTGCAAAATCATTACCTTTCTGCTAGGAGAATGCATTACAGGAGCTGGAGGAGATGGTGGCCCACGAGGAATTTTCTTGTTAATCCTAATATGTAAAAATCATTGCATAATTAAGACTTTAAATTGTTCATCCCCTGTCCCTCCATGATGTAAGCATCATTGATGTCAGAAACTCACTTAAATCTTGGTGGTTCCATTGGGTCCTTTTGCATCTCCACCATTCTAATAACTCTCTGTTTTGCACCAGAATTGAAGGCAACACCTTGCTGTGATGGTGTGTATCTGGAAAAGAAAGCAAAATATTTAACTATCAACCAGCCATACAGACCCCCTTCCCATTTGGACTGTAATTTTCCCATATTTGTTTTTGCCAGCATTTCAGTTTTTGTTAAAAGTTTATACACTTTAAATAACACTGTGCTTTTGAAATGTGTACACATTGACTAGAGAGCTCCATTTCAACCACAGGACAGAACCTAATGTTCCAGTTCCTATCCAATTTTACAGACTGGATAATAAAAATATCTTTTCAGATGGATGCTTTGTATCTCAAACCCATAGTTTCACTGACATAATTGTACTGTTCAGTTTATGGATCATAAAGACCATCATATATTTATCAAGAAAATGTTCATTACCAGAAGCAAGCAAAATAGGAAATACATATAGCAGTACAGTTTGCTCTGCACAGCCAAGTACATCATGTTCTCTTTAATAAGGCTAGTATCACATTTCATTAAACAGCAATAAGGTCTCAACATTCTCATGTCACTGCTTGTGCCCTTAAATAATCATTGTTTTACATTCACAAAAATGCCTTCTATTAAACTTTGTATGTATAAAGATTTAAACAATCTAAAAGTATTGAATACCGGATGTACTGAGCTGGAGCTAGTTTATCTGCTGCTCGGACTGGCATGGCTGCTGCAATTTTCTGGGAGACAGACTTTTCCAGGGCTGCCCGGGTCTTTTCTGTAAGCTGCAGCAGAAATATTATATCAAGCATCTGGGGGGAAATACAAGTGGCTTCAATAATTATGTACATAATTTACTATAATACCTCTCTGACAGCTTCCTCATCAGGCCTTTGAAGATCAGGGTCATCTGCATTCATAACTTCTTTTGGAATCAGATCTGTGTATTTGCTGTAAATGACCTGAAACAATGAAAACAGCATTAATGGTCTGGGAATACAGTAAATAAAAGCAACAACAGAAGGTCTCTGGAGCTTAAAAATAAAGAGAACCAGGTGAGCGTGCCATACAGAATGGGTAACTGTCAAAAAGTGGGAGCAAATGTTAGAAACATTTTAAGAATGTTTAATTGTCAGCCACCAGACAGGACTAAACAAATTCCATAATTCTAGAATCTAGCCTGAGATGATCATATACCTGGTTTTATATCATTTTGAGTTATATGGATGTTTTGCAGATCTGTTATTAGAAAACCTGGTGCAAAGTGTTTCAAGTGCTTTGCTGAAATTAGTGCCATCATCCAAGTTATCTTCCAGGCTCCTGACTACATAGTGAGACCAGCACTCTCTCTGGAGTTACCTGAAATTTCAAATGTCTTTTTGAGAGCTGAAACTGTGTTCCTTGCTGCAAAGGGCAGCCCCATTTTAAAATTTTCATATAATTTTCATAGTGTCTGTTAAATCTGTATAAAGGGGAAATAGAGCTGAATTATACTTCAGGTAAACAGTCTCTCTGGCTTTTCTTCACAAACGAAGATTCAGGAAGGACTCATCCCACGCTTTTTGCAAGCGCGCTGATGACTAAAAAGGCCAATCCGAGTTAAACAAGTCCGGTTGCAGAAAGCACAGCAGATCTCCTTGGGTGATGTTTCCGGGTTGTGATTCTTTCTGCGTTGTCGTTTCTCTTCGAGACTTGTTCGGTGTGACTTCTCAAATAAGGCTGCAACATTGTGGATAGTGCATGTCCATGCCTCCCGATGTGAGGCCAGGGTGGACCATTGTTGGTGATCAATTTGGCCAAGCCTGAGATGTTGTTTCAGGGAGTCCTTGTATCGCTTTTTTGGAGCGCCCCTCTTATGCTGACCCGTGGCGAGTTCACCGTGGAGTACTATTTTTGGGAGGAAATGGTCCTCCATCCTAGAAACGTGCCCTGCCCAGCGCAGCTGCGTTTTCAATAGCATGGCCTCAATGCTGGTGATCCCTGCTTGCTCAAGGACAGCAACATTCGTCACATAGTCAGTCCAGTGTATATTTAGGATTGTGCGTATACAGCGCTGATGAAAGCGTTCGAGGAGTCTAAGTGTTGGCGATAGGTGACCCATGTTTCAGACCCGTAAAGGAGAATAGACAGTACAATTGCTCTATACACTTACAGGGTTGGACAAGCACCATCTGCCCGGGTTTGGAATTAGAGTTTTCCTTCTCCTAGGATGGTTGCCATAAGGCTAGGGAGCCCATCCTGCTCTTTGTCAGACCCTTCAGTTTTGACCTGTCTGGCATGGGAAGCCCTACTGGTAGCTATTATACCACCGCCAGCATAGCTCAAAACTACATTAGGGTACGCAAGCCTCTCCCCCATGACAAGGGGGTGTCAATATACAATTTTAGCCACCAACATACAATTATGTAAGAGTGTGCATTTTAAATTTCCTCTTCAAAATAAAATAGAGCAGTGCACTCCTCCTCTGATGGTGCTGAGAAGGGCAATTGGTGCTAGGCTTGCCTTCAGAGGCTCTGCCTCTGGCTTCTCCTCTGATGGTGGTAAGAAGGGCAGTTGGTCCTAGGCTTGTCTTCAGAGGCTCTGCCTCTGGCTCCTCCTCTGATGATGGTAAGAAGGGCAGTTCAGGTAAACAGTACATATATGAAATACCTCAGTGGCCCAGAGTAGTTAAAAATGTATGTAATTCTTTTCCAAAGGATTGTCTCTTCAACTTCAAGAATTATTAGTCTCTCCCCCTCCCCCATTAGCAGCCAGATTGGTTTCTCTGCCACTTAACACTGTTCATGACTGCTGCAGCAGCCAATGCTTATAGGCTTCAGTTTACAATACCACAGCTCACTAAAACAGGAATGATATCATGATTTACTATATCAACCTTGGAGGTTTGGGTAATGCTGAAATATGTTAAGTCCATTTTTTACCAGATAATAAAAGGTATGACACTGTATTACAATATGCAATGTGCAATATATATATTTCAATTTATATTTATTATGGTTTAATCAAATATAGGTTGATTACCCTTATCTGAAATGCTTGAGACAAGAAGTGTTTTGGATTTTGGAGTATTTGCATATACTACAAAAGAGATATCTTGGAGATGGGGCCCAAGTCTAAACACGACATTCATTTATGTTTCATATTCACCTTCTTCTGAATACAATAGGCCAGGGGTAGGCAACCTTTCCCCTTTAAAGGCCGAGAGACTTCAGCTCCCAGAATCCCAGGAGCTATTGGCCAACATGGGACTGTTGGCCAACATGGCTGAGGCTTCTGGGAGCTGAAGTCTCTCGGCCCTTAAAGGGGAAAGGTTGCCTACCCCTGCAATAGGCCCTTGGTATCTGCTGTGGTTTGGTTCTGGGATACCACCATAGATATCAAAATCCATGGATGCACAAGTCCGATTAAATACAATGGTATAGTAAAATTGGGTCTCTTATATAAAATGGTAAAATCAAATTTTGCTTTTCAGAATTTTACAAATAATATCATCAAGTCATGGATGGCTGAATCTTCCTGTATTCTTTCCCTTAAAAAACCCTATGAAATTCATGGGGTCACCATAAGTCAACAGTTGACCTGAAGCACATACACACACAGTAGTATTCTCGTGTAAAATAACAGTCTTATTTGGTTAATACTCTTTCTACAGCTTCTAAGCAACAAACATGAAGTCCATTAGTTAACCACCTCTAGAAGTTGATTCGCAAGTAACAGTAACCCATAGATTGTAACAAGAAAAAATCTGGAGTAAACCCCAAGATTAAATACTCCCACTTGCCTCTTCCACATCTGTGAGTAGCAGGTCAGACGGTCTCAGTCCTATTTTTATTAAGCACAGTTTTCCATGTCATATAAATATGTGGTTATTCTGAACAAACATTAATGAAGAGAAGCCAACTTTGTTCAACTGTGGTTTACAAAACAGATTTGTTCCTCTGGCCATGCTCACAATTAACTACAGTTTACTAGATTAACACTGCACACTAAACTGTTAAACCTAACAAACTATAAACCAAACTATTACTTATGCTGGCTAGGGATAGCTGCAGTAAAACCATTTGCAATAGCCCATGGGATACCAAATAGATTCTGAAAGCTCTTCATTAGAACATAAGCTTGGTAGAACAGAATAAAGTATAAACAATATTGAGAGAGCCAGCATGGGCTAATGGTTTACGAGGGGGTATCGTAAAGTAATAATTATCACCTGGATGTTATTATGATAGGTTGATGAAATTCTGTCAGTGACATCATTGATTCCTAAGTGCATGATGTTGAGAAAATCAGCTCATTGTCCTTTATTTTTGTTACAGGTTATGCCAGAAGTGACTAAAGTGAAAGATGGAGAAGATTGAGGCTTGCAGTATGATAAAGTTCCTGCATTTGAAGGGTAATAGTGCCCGGCAAATTCATGATGAGATGATGATAGTTTATGGAAACAACTGCCAATCTTATGACACTATTGTGAGGTGGAAAAGGAATTTCCAAACTGGTCACATCTCCCTCACAGATGAGCCAAGACCTGGGAGGCCATCATTGACAGACGATGTGGCCACAATGAAGAAACTGGAGTGTTTAAACCTGAAAGACAGACGAGCAGCCATCCAAATTATCATGAATAAAACTGGTCTGTTATGGTGGTGTATGGAAAATTATTTATGACGAACTGCACACGTCTAAGATCTCTGCACACTGGATTCCACATTTGCTAACCCCTTTCCGGAAACAAACATGGTGTGACCTTTCAAGACAGATGTTGACACTGTTGGAACAGGATAAAGAGGATTTTTTTTTGGTCATCTGGTAACCATGGATGAATCTTGGATCTATCAGTATGATCCAGAGACCAAAACCATGAGCATGGATTGGAAGCATGCCAATTCCTCTCTCTCCAAAAAACCAAAGGTGCAAAAGTCAGCAGGGAAGGTCAGGCTCTCAGTTTTTTGGGACTGTCGTGGAGTCATTCTCACAGATTACCTCACAAAGGGACAAACCATCACTGGCACATACTACAGCAACCTTCTGGACAAGTTACGAGATGCTCTGAAAAAGAAATGCCGTGGTATGCTCTCCAGAGCCATTTGACTCTTAGCTGACAATGCACCAGCTCACTCATCTCAAGTTGCAATTAACAAAGCAAGGGCATGTGGCTTTGAGATTTTGGAGCATCTGCCTTATTCTCCTGACCTCACACCAAGTTACTTGTTCCCAGAAATGAAAAATCCATTGCGGGGTTGCTGATTTGACAACACAAATGATGTCATTCATGAAGTAGAAGAGTGGCTTAAGGCACAATCTGCAGATTTCTACAATAGCGGTATTCAGAGGGTCAGGAAACGCTGGGAAAAATGTAAATCTGGATGGTGACTATGTGGAGAAAAGTTAACAACTACAAATCAAAACAAACTTTCTGCCAACTTTACGATACCTCCTCATTAGTGTTGGGATGGTGACTCTGGAGGGTTTGAATCCCTGCTTGGCCATGGAAACCTACTGGGTGACCTTGAGCAAGCCACATTGTCTCAGCCTCAGAAGAAGACAAAGGCAAACCCCTGCTGGATAAATCTTACCAAGAAAACCATGATAGGGTTGTCATAAGTCAGAAACAACTTGAAGGCACACAACAACATTAAGCAGTACTGACATCTCAGGATTCAATAAAATCACACACATTTTTCTTTGTGATCCTAGTGTCTTCTAACTATGGAACTTCTCAAGGGCCACTGTGTCACAGTTTTGAGTAGCTGCTTGGTATTTCGCTAACAGGCAGCAATACTAAACATGTTTCTCTAAACAAACATAAAATTACATATACTGAATGCTGTGAATACTAAGGAGATACTGTAACATCTAAACTGATAAAAAGAATGAATGACCATGACAAATGAGATCCTCTTGCATTTGGAATTACATTGTGCTATTAATTGAAACAAATTGTTAACATTACTCAAGGAGGTAACAATCAGTCAAAAGAGAGTGTTCCAAGTAGCAGATCTCAATCTTTATGGCACTTGCACAGCTATAAA
This sequence comes from Phrynosoma blainvillii, assembly GCA_026167975.1. Taxonomy (NCBI): domain Eukaryota; kingdom Metazoa; phylum Chordata; class Lepidosauria; order Squamata; family Phrynosomatidae; genus Phrynosoma; species Phrynosoma blainvillii. The sequence continues at coordinate 412,286,803 of JANUYF010000001.1, forward strand.
AACAGACCTGCAGCCCAAATAATAATTTTGTGCAAGAGCCATAAGCAATTCTCATCCAAGGATTCCAAAATTAACAGTCCCTTAAATGAATATCAATAGAAATACATTTCACAAAGCCAAGTGAAGGGCATCTGAAAAGGAATATTTCTCCATGGTAATTAACTATAGAAACATCAAAATTCTCAAACCATAAAGAACCAAGCTCACTCAAAAATCTCAAAATATCCTGTTCTCCCAGCATTAAAGTAAGTAAACTCCAAATACGATAAAACCACAATTTATTATCTGTTGTTATGAGACAAATGGCAATAAATGGGGTGCAATGTTGTTGGTAATAAATGGTTTGCAATTAGCCTATTGCCTGTTTACCTTTGTGAAAGGGTAAACTTGGCTCAAAGAAACTAGGTAGGTCCTGCCTATTGTAAAGCTAATGCCTCATAATTCCTTCACTATTATATGAAGGAGGCTGCTCAAAGTTCTGTTCCTACCTTCCAGTCTCAGATCTCATTCTAATGCAGAACGTGCAACATATGTTAGTTATCCCCATGTATAGAGGCAAACACTGAGTATGTTCTCCCTTCTCTTGCATCTGGAGCAATAGTCCATTTCACTGAGGAAAAGAGGAAGGGCAGCAGTATTGGGGGGGGGGGGGGGGGGGAAGGGAAGGAAATGACCTGATCACACTTAAGAACTTTGGCAATACTAGAATAATTAAGCCCAGTTCCTCAATGCTTTTCACTCTCACTTTTTTTCTTCACAGTGATGAACACGACCTCCTATTTTGCTCACTAAATTAAACATGTAATTTGCCACTTCTCTGGGTGAGGAACAAGTGACTCAGGCAAGTTCAAAAACTTCAAGCTATGCAGTTCTGAGGTAGCTGCATGTGTGGTATTCTCCTACCCTCAAAAAGACTACATGGGTTTTTAGGTAGAAGCTAAGTTGCACAGCTGAAAAATCAGTGCTAGACTAACCACTTTTATATCTGGCTGCAGGTACACTAAGGCCTCCCATATGAGTTACGGCAGAATATAGATGTGCACATAGACTAATATAGTGGATAATACAGCAGCTTCTAACACCACTGCTGGTAGGTTCCTGCATCCAAATGGCAGAGATCCATGTGATCAGCTTCCTGTTCTTGACTGAAACAAATCATAGTCAACAGTCTCTGCTACCTTCAGTGTCAGGGAAATAGCAGTGGAGTGAGGAAGCAACCAAAGGAGCATGATGGGCACAAACCACTTTAGTAATTATTTGTCAAAATGAAGAGCATCATCTATCGCTTAATTACCTGAGGAAAATACTCTTAAGTTATGGTTTGTTAATACTAACAAATGATATGACAGAATTCTGAGAAGGCAGAATTCATTGCATCACTTTGATATAGAGATAGAAGTCATTTGTGAACTGCTATCCTGTAAGATGAAGTGAATTTGCTTCTTTATCCTGTTGCATGTATAGATCAGGCCTCAGTGATCTTGACCAAGCAGTCTTATGTGTCTGGTCACAACTTTGTGATATGCAGACACTAGGAATACATTTTTGTATTATTTATTAAGAATGTAGCAATTAAAAAAGTGGTTTGACATATTATAAATTAAATACTATTCTCAGCCTTCAACACTACACTAGTGGACTTATAAGCATCAAACATCAGTCCCAAAACATCTACCAAAGAAACAGTAAACAAAATCATATCATTTCCTTATGTATGCTCCACAGATAAGTACTCGAGAATTCTATTACCTTGTCTTTCGACTGTCCCTGCCGAGCTATAGCATCGTATTTTATTTTTCCTTCTGCATCGACTTGAACAGCTAATGCATTTGACATTTTCTTTTTTCGGCCCATGTCCAGAGGATACTGGGCAACATGAATTTCTGGAAAAGCACCTCCATCTCCAAAATCCTGCACAGAAATAAAAGTGGAATTTATTAAGGAACGGACAAGAGAAGAAAAAGACAGTATCAGTACTGGAATGTTCATTCAAAATGTATAAGGTATATTTTGAGATCTAATATTATTTGATATATTTTTGGCATACCCCCAAACCTGGGGAAATACGACAACTTCTGATCCCCCTATCAAACAGTCTTACCTCCACTCCCCAACAAAGTGCTGGTAAAATCCTGTTAGGTGTGTCATCGTGTGTTATACAGGAGGCTTTTATTCAGGAAATGCAAGACATTATCTGCTCAAACATAAGGAACTAGATGGACAGTTCTTTAGTTCTCAGGCTATGATATAAAACTAAGACTTTGGGGCAAAGCAGACCGGCAGCTTGGGGCAGCTGGAGGCCGCTCCGCCTGCAATCGAGCCCTGATTGGTCCAGGACCAGGGCGACTGGATGGCCTGCTCTTAAAGCAGGCCGTCACTTCGTTTCTAAACAGTAAGACAAGAAAATGAAGCAGGCAATAAGAAGCATAAAAAGTCCAACGGAAAATGACAGTTGTCTCTAGCATCAACACTAAGAAGGAAAAAGGGGACTGAAGTAGATACGCCTCATGAAAACAGGCATTTCAGTGTCAGTTTGTTTTTTACTTAACTTTTGTACCAAAATACAAATCTTTTGCATCTTCACCATGTTGACAACAATGCCAATTAAACTCATTTCAAGTGCAGGCTCAATTCCATTTTCCACAAAATGTGTAAAGTCAAAAGTGGGGGATGGGGTGGGGAATATTTCTGTAAGGCATTGTATAAAGTAATAGGTACTCTGGAGACAAGTAATTGCAACAATTAGTTTGATTAGAGGTACAGCTGTATGTCTATATGCTCTCAGATCACTTAGGCCAGTATTCTGTTAATGCAAATCACATGTGCAATAATCCATTCTGTGAGCAGTTGCACTTTTCTCATATGGTGAACTGGAGGTAGCAGAAGAGACAACTTCTGTTCCCCCATCAAACAGTCTTACCTCCACTCCCCAACAAAGTGCTGGTAAAATCCTGTTAGGTGTGTCATCGTGTGTTATACAGGAGGCTTTTATTCAGGAAATGAAAGACATTATCTGCTCAAACATAAGGAACTAGATGGACAGTTCTTTAGTTCTCAGGCTATGATATAAAACTAAGACTTTGGGGCAAAGCAGACCAGCAGCTTGTAGGTGCTTATTTCTTCAATTCATCATGGGGGGGGGGGGACATCCTTTGAGCCAAGGTGCTTTGGAAGAGGTGGCTTGGACAATGTCTATACCACAAGACATTATTGTCTGACTTACCTCCCCCAGAGCTCACTTGGCTTTTGGGACTGCCGCTCTGTGGAAGCCATGCAGTGGGGAAAAAGCAGCCTCAAGCTGGCAGCTTTTTCTCCAGCTACTGCTAATCTTTCTGTTACTATCCTTGACACCACTCATATCCGAGGAAGTAGACAGAAGTCTATGAAAGCTCATGCTACTAACTTCTATCTTTCAGTTAGCCTCAAAGGTACTGCAAGATCCCTTTGCATATGCTAGTGAGATTAGGTTAAGAGATTACAAAACGTATCAAAAAGGTAGAAATGCCTAATTTTCTTTTCAACAACAGGGAAAAACAGAAGCAGGAACACAGAGCAATTATTACGCTTATTTATATAGCTCTGTAGATTTACACAGTGCTGTACATATAATCAGTAAAATAGATAAAAATAGATGAAAATAAGCCTGCCAATGGCATACATTCTACAAAATAATAAAATAGATTTTATTAAATAAAGTGGATTTGTGCATGTGGTTACCACTGCACGATTGTGCAATTGTGAATTATAAATTTTTGTACAATGTGTATGTGAATATACACACTGCACAAATGTGCAATCACTATACTTGCGCATCTACTGTGCACATACATGTGCAAGTACAGTGACTGCACATTGGTTGTGCAACACTGCAATTCACTGATAAGTGACACTGTGTAACCACCACATAATTCTGTGAGCATAAAGTTCCATTTCTTCTTACTTATTTCTTTTTATTTGTTTACAATAACTTGTTAAGGTAGGGTCTTGGCTGGTACAGATATTTCAACTCTGTTAACTTAATATTAGTTGTCTTCTGCTAAATATTTGTTTGTGATACATGGCATCGAAACATATTTATTTTGAGTTCTTTTGTGCAATAGCATTGAAATAACTATATCATATGTAGACTTCGTACAACACCTCTTTGCACAATACCCAAAGACATTTCTAAATACATTATTGCTACTGACTTTTAAAGCTTCTTCAGTATCTTTTGCAATCACTAACATGCAGGCTGTCACAGCAGTCATATGAAGCACTTTATTTCCATTTCACACATGGGGGAACCAAAACCAGGAGATGATGACTTATCTAAGATCATGCAATAAATGTGCAGCACAGATGGAATGTTAATCCAGGCCTCCAAGGGCTAAATCCAACTTGAATTCCTGGTCTGTGCAGCATAATATGCCAAGCAAATGCACTGCATAGATGTCAGACCATTTGTCCAATCCAATAAATCCAACAATTCTTAAATTCAGGGCTACCTTTAAAACCCTTTGTTTTGAGTGAAATCCAGCAACATCTGCTTGCATAAAAGGATATTCTCCTCTGGTCCTTCCCCTGCAACACCGTTGTGTTCTTCGGAGGGAAACATTGAACAATGTAAAGAGGACTGCGGGGGGTGGGAGGAGGGGGGGAGAGGAACAGTTTTCCCCATCTAACTAACAGAAGCTATTTCATTAAAGGACCAAGATGGATTCCACCTTTTGTTTACCATCATTTTGTTTTCATCATTTATAGACTGAATTTCTTGCAAATGTATTCCTGTGACAAAGACACTTCTGCAACATCTAGAATCTGATACAGTAGTCAAACTGAATTCTGTGAAAGAGAATTTTAAATACTTCTGCCTCACATCAAGTCATCCATATAAAATATTTTGTTACATGAGAATATAAGAAGAGACTGCTGCTTCATTATAGCGAGGGCTAGTCTAATTCTATTTCCAACAGAGGTCAGACAAATAAGAAGTTCTATGGGCAGGCATCATCATCATCATCATCATCATCTATTATTATTATTATTATTATTATTATTATTATTATTATTATTATATGGAGACTTTCTGATTTCTTTCCCGCCTTTCCTCAAGGCTCTAGGAGTACAGCATGTTAAAATATGAAACACAATTGAGTTGAAAACATAAAACCAATAGTTATAATACAATACTATAAAACCATTAAAATACACTCATAATATACAAATTAAAAAGTCATGCTCCAAAATTGATTGGAAATGTGGTCAGCATTTTCTTGTCAGGCAGATCATTCCACAGAAAGAGGGCAGGAGATGAAAAGGTCCTCTGGGAAATCATTGCCATTTTTATCCTGGCTGGTTGGAGCAAACATTCCTCAGAGGACCTGAGTGTCTAGGGTGGACTGTATGGGAGGAGGCAATTCTGTAGGTAACCTGGACCCAAACCATGTACACTTGAATGCTATCTAGGATGAGTGTCTTAAACAAACAGCAAATGAGAACGTAACTGGAAAACAGATATTGGTCCTTTCACAAAAGAGAAGATTCCAATTTTTAAGGGTAAGCAAAACCATTATTTATAACTAGGACAGTGTATACTACTACTTACCTCCAGCATTCGGGGTATCCATCCTTTCCGGTATCCATAAGGGGGAGGTTCCCTTCGTGATGACACCAATGCAGTCTGCCTTACTCTTTGTGATCTTGCCCTCTCTTCTAATTCCAGCTGGTCCTGAGATAGCTGAGTTGGTGCTGGTAAAAAACTAAGCAAACACAGAAGAAATATGAATATATATAACATTAGACAACACACATGATATACTTTTGCTATCAAAGGATTTGAAAAAGCAGCTACAATTTTTTCTTTGCTTATGAGGAACTGATTACAAGATTAGTGATTACGGAGATTACCCTGGACAGCAAATAAGACAACCAAATGGGTCATAGAACAAATCAAGCGTGAAATCTCCTTGGAGGGCAGGATGATCAAACTGAGGTTGTCCTGCTTTGGCCACATCGTGAGAAGGTCCAACTCATTGGAAAAAACAATAATGATAGGAAAAGTGGAAGGTAGTAGAAAGAAAAGGCAGCTAGGGAGGTAATGGGCCTGAATCTGCAGGACCTAAGCAGAGCAGTGACGGGTAGGAAGTCTTAGAAATATCTCATCCACAGGGTTGCCATGAGTTGGGGTCAACTCGAGGGCATTTAACAACAAGGAGTATAGGTGTTCCATGTGATTGTCTACTCCAAATAAGGCTTTTTAGAAAACATTTTTTAAAAATTGCAACTGGGAGTGATAGGTGTGAGACAATGGCAAACAGGGTGGCAGTCTGCTTATTTACCCTGTATCAGGTACCATTTGAAATCCCCTTTAGCCACCCGTTTGTTCCCAAGATGCCATTTCCTATGATGCTAGGAAAGGTGGAGGGATGTAGATGGAGGAAGATGGATTCTATATAGGCAAAGTGACCCAACATCCTCCTCCTTTTCCAGGACATGCCCTACATTTCAGCCTTCTGTCCAGGAGACATTTCAAAACGTCCTCCATTTTGAGCATGACCAAGAAGCACGAATGTACATTTCTATAAGCGTTTTTAGTTTTTGTTGTGGGAATGTCCTCCATTTTTCTCGAATGCCCTCCATTTTGCAGCACCCTGCCGTCCTTTGCGGTCAGGACATCTAGTCACCCTCAGCCAGGGTGGCCATAACCTCAAAGGAGGACAAGGAGCCACAAAAATGTAGGAGGGTGAAGAAAAATGGAGGACATTTCAAAATAAAGAGTTAAAAACAATCATAATAAATATAGATCCATGCTTCTTAGCCATGCTGCGAATGGAGGACACCTTGGAATTCCTCCTGGATAGAATGCTGAAATGTAGGACGTGTCCTGGGAAAGGAGGACGACTGGTCGCCCCGCCCTGAACCCATTATAGGTTGCAAAGGCCCCTCGTTTGTCTTTATCGAGGAGTCAAGACCTCCGCCTCTTTGTTTCTAGAGGGCCGGCCTCTCACACAAAACCGCCCCGTTTTCCCCCTGAGAGGCGCTCAGAAAGAAGGAAAGGCCGCCCAGGAGAACCCCGAGGCCGGAGGACTGGCTGACTGACTCCTCGGGAAAAGTGTCCATCTTGGCTTGGGCCTCCCTAACGCCATTTTCCCTGCGGCCGGAACCGCTTCACAACAACTCACGGCCAGAAAAACAAACAGGTGAGGCTGTCCGTTGCAAAATTCAAACGAATTCAAGGGAAAAGGGCCGAGAACCCGCTCCCATTTCTTAATAAGCTCCCGCTTCGCAGCACGAAACCAACCTGGTCAGCGCCATTTTGCCGTCCTCCTCCTCTTCCTCCGAGATCCGGTTGGGAAATGACAGCCTCCTCTAATAGCCAGAGGCACGCTGGGAATTGTAGTCTGTACGCCGGCATCCATTACAAACGGCGCGCGCGTGTGTGTCTCATTTGCGCATGCGCTCAGAGCTTCCTAGTAGTGTTTCGTTTTTAAACAGACCGTGAGCCGTTGGTAGCAGCTTAACTGCTCACGAGCTTGTGTATTTATTATTATTATTATTATTATTATTATTATTATTATTATTATTATTATTATTATTATTATTATTATTATTATTATTATTATTATTTCTTACCTGCCTCTCCCCATGGATCGAGGAGGGGAACAACAGCAATTAACAAACAAACAACATCACTTAAAACACACATCCATTTAAAAGTTCAAATAAGGTGTACACATATTAAAACAATCCACATCTAAAATTAATCATTTTAATGTTCAGAGGCTGGGTTGTTTCCCCTCTCGTCCTTTTTTCCAGGAAAAAACTTGAAAAAAGAAACATGTGGAAAGTGGAGCATGTTTCTTCAAGGAAAGTATTAGAAAAGGTGACAATGGTCCAAAACACACTGCAGAAATAATCCAGTTTGAGATAATCTAGTTTGAGACCACTTTAACTGCCCTGGCTGTGATAGGGAATCCTGGGAATTGTAGTTTATTGTGGCACTAGAGCTCTCTAACAGAAGGCTAAATGTCTCACAAAACTACATTTTCCAGAATTCCAACTTGGTATCTTGGGATACTAAGAGCCCACTGTACGGCTGTTTCAATTTTTGTATTTTCTTTGGAGGCATTGCTAAGGGGGCTGTTATGATAAAGATTTCCCAACAGAAAAGGGAATGGGGCCTGAGCCACTCACAATGATGGCAAAAAGAAAGAAAGCAGCTTGCTGCTTTCCCAAAGAAGGGTGTAATATTTACACACTGCAACTACTTGCTAGGTTTGCCACTGTCTTGAGGGAGATGATAATGCATCTCCCCCCAGTTTGATCTAGTGTAAATTCTCAGCAGCCCTGGTATTGTCCACATTTGCGAAACCCAAGATCTTCGAAGTACATAAGTTAAAAACCTGCGCGTTACCAGAATGAAGTTATAAAATGCTGTTGGTGATTTTAGTCACCCTGCCTTAAGCTTGGGAGACAAGGACACAGCTGGATTAAGTTTTGAAAACCCCATTTCTTGTCCACCCAACCAACAGCTCTTCCCTTAGGGCCTTTGCAGACTGCCAGAAATAGTGCAAATTGAGTCCACTTTAAGAGTTAGGGTTAGTGCTAGGGAATCATGGGAATTGTTTTTTTTCTGAGACATTGAGCCTTCTCTGTCAGAGAGCTCTGGTGCCACAATAAAATACAGTTCCCATGATTCCCTAACCCTAACCCTTAAAGTGGACTCAATTTGCACTATTTCTAGCAGTCTGCAAAGGCCCTTAGTTTCTTTTTCTCATTCCCCTATACTCATCTCCTTAACCTCTGCCTTTTAAAAACTCACTGGTTCGTTTGAGGATCTCTGCAAAGGTCCCAGGAAGAAGAGCGTCAAAATTCAGTTTTATGGGATCAATGAAGAACCTCTATTTGGTGACAATGCAGGAGAATTACCTGCATGAAAATAACTACACTCCCTTATTACTTATTAATTTAAAAACCTTTTTAACATTGGAATGATCTAAACAACAATATTCAATTCATGAAGAAAAATAAATTTTCCTGTAGCTATTTGATTTCAAGAACCAGCTGGGATATCTTGAATTGGCCAGTTTGTTACCTCTTCAGCAGGTTCTCTTGTTCAATCAATTAGTAACTTGATTCTGGAAATAAGTTAATGCTGAAAGCAGCCAATCAATAAGGCTAAACAATATTTTTTGTTAGAAAAATTACTAATTGATTTAAATTAGTTCCTGTCCCTGGCGCTTCAACTCTTCATAATTCATTATTCGTCCCTGTTTCATAATGCAACACAGATTTCCAAAGTGTCTGGTGTTAGGTAAGAAACAAAACACCTACAATGAGAAATTACATTGTCCCACAAAGTCCCCAAGGATTTGTTTCTTGAGGGGAAATGATTTTGCCCATTACAGTACAAATACCCCTGACACACCAATAGGATGGGGGTACGACTGTGTCTGGCTTCTCAAGTCATTTTGTGTCTGCACATGATAATTTATATATATTTAACTTAGAAGTATATTCTGTAATATCAGGCAAAACTCTGCTTGAAATATGAAGTAAAATGCAAGGAACCAGAATTGGTGTGACACATCATTAACTGCCATTAAGTTGATTTTGACTTAAGGCAACCCCATGAATGAGACCTCCAAGCCCCTCTGCCATCAACAGCCCTGCTCAGGTCTTGCAGGCTCAGGGCTGTGACTTCCTTGCTTGAGTCTCTTCATCTGTGGTCTTCCTCTTTTCGTGCTGGCTTCTACCTTTCCAAGCATTATTCTCTTTTTAGCGAGTCCTGTATTCTCATGATATGTCCAAAGCACGACAGGTTCAGCTCTATTATCTTGCCTTCTAGAGAGAGTTCAGGGTTGATTTTTGTTTGTTTGTTTTGTTTTCTCTTGTTTTTGCAGAGAGAATGAAGCTTCTCCATCTTCTGCCTTCAATTATGTAATCTATTTGATTTCTATATTGGCCATCAGGTGATGACCATGTATACAGTTGCCTCTTTGATTGATTGAAGAAAGTGTTTGCAATAAACATATTGCTGATCTTACAAAATTTAACCAGTCTCTCTCCTGCTTCATTTCTTGATTCTAGGCCAAATTTTCTACAAGTCTTGTTTTGATGGGTGATCAATTTCCTCCTGGACTCCAGCACAGAAGGCTGTTCATTCAGTGTGCTTAAACCAAGTTTTTTCTCCCACTTCATCTCTGACAGGTTCTTCGTAGAACTGCTGGACCTGCATTTTCAAATAATCGAGCATGACCTTCCTGGACCTTCATAATGCTTTCTGATGGTCTGTGTGTTTGACCATGAAGATGGATAACCTTCATGCATTTTGAGGCAATGTGGGATAGTGGTTAGAGCATCAGATGGGGACTGGTGAAAAACAGGGATCCAGACTCCATTGAGCTCCCCTCCACCAGCAAGAAGGTGAAACACCAGGAATAAATTCTTCTAGAATGGTCTCACAGCCTGAAAAACCCACAAAAACATATAGTGTGAGTGAATATTGTTAGTAAAAGTCCTCCATTTTTCATATATATTTTGACTATGCGGAGTCCCCTATGACCCCAGCCTGACCCCTGGGAGATAGAAGCCATAATCCCCTAGATGTGAAGTCATCTAAGCAAGTAAAGTTACAAAAGACCACCGGAACAGGCAGGTTATGGGAGTTGCCCTGGGGAATATCCCATTATATCGGAAAACATACCTAAAAGTGTTTGTTTGTCTCAGTCTCACACTTGATGAGACAGTGATTAGATTTGATGGCACCTCCTTTCTCTAGCTTCCTTTCCTTGATTGCTTTGATACCACATGCATTGTTTAGACTATGCCCAGACTTAAGTAAACAATGAAAAGCCCATCATGCCTTTGTCTAGCTATTGTCCAGCCCAGGGACCAGCAACCTACGGCCCGGGGGCCGGTTTAGGCCCCGGGCTCCGGACTTACCGGCCCCGGCCGGAGGTTGCCGCCGTCGCCGCCGCCGCGCACTGCCACCGCCGCCAGAGCGCGTTTCCGGGTGCGCTCGCGGCGATCGCCATTTTGAAAGTCAAAATGGTGGTCGCGACACGTTTGCGCATGCGCGGTACTCTTGCGCATGCGCAAATGTGTTGTGTCCGCCATTTTGACTCCCAAAATGGTGGCCGTGGCATGCGCCGTGGCGGCTAGAGCCGTGCGCGCTACGGCGGCGGCCGCAGTAGCGATCGCGGCGGCTGTGTGTCCGGGGGGGTCGCGCACGGCGGCGGTGGGTGCACGCATGCGCGCAAGCGTGCGCGCCGCCATTTTCTCCCCCCTTGGCCCAGCCGCGACCTAGGCGACGGCAGACCGGCCCAGGTAAGAAAAAGGTTGCCTGTCGCTGGTCCAGCCCATGGCTAGAAGGCAGAATTTCCCTATAAGAACCCCTGGATGTTAGCAGACCTCTTGCTACCTTGGAAGTGCATGCTGAAACTCTGTTGGTCTGTACTCTGAGATAGTTCCCGTGACCCCCTTTCTTGCTGGTCGTGCCCCTTCCATGAAACTCATCTTCATTCGCCACCAGAAGCCGAGAGAAGTCGCTCGGGTGTGAGTATATCTCCCTCTATCCTGGTTTTTCCCTCTTGCCTCCCCCGCTCTCGCTCTTCCCCGCTTATTCTTCTAGTGTGTGCGTGTGTGCTGCATTTGGATGGTTGCTTATTTTTGTCAAATAAATACTTTAATTGGAGCTTGGTTCGTTTCAGTGTCTTCCCTAGCCAGAATTCTTACGTCTCCCATAGACAATTGGATAAGGTCCTAGAAGCAAAGTTGGGCGCTTCCCTCTCTCATTTGAGCTAATTATAAATTCCCCAAAATTAGGTCTTGGCTTCCCAACAATATGGATCTTCATGGGTGGAAGCAGGTGGAAGCCAGGGATGAAGTCGCTTGACAGAAGCCAGAGGATGAGCCTGGTTGAAGTTGGTGGAAGGCAACGGATGAACCCACCCCATTTACTTTTGGTCTTCTTGTCTTGCAGGGATCACAAGCTTTTCAGGACTCAAGATGCAGGTATATGGCTGAAGCTAAGGTGGCCTTGATGGAAGATCAAATGCAGCTTCTCACAAATTATCTGTCTTACATGTTTCTGTGTTGGTAGTTTACGGTACTTATATTTTGAACTTTGTTTTGAAAAGTCAATAAACTTACTTTTTTAACAAAAGCGTAAAAGACATTTTTTAAATCACTATCATCACCACAACTGCTGCTCTGGGCATAGTTTGTTACAAAACAGATGATGACAGCCACAGCCCCTAGGAACTTGACACAGATGCAAACAAAGAATGGAGGGAAAGAGAATCAGACTATTCAGCATAAAGACGCTTTACTGTTGTCAATTTTTGATAAACTGAAAATGGAAAACACAAAACTCTTATTGAAATACAGCTGGGTGCAGCTACGCAGTGATTGCTCCAAAGTAGGAATGGTAAATCTTGATTTTTCTTGTCCTGATGGGACAAAAAGCAGCTTTTTTTCTTGCCAACAGAATTTAGAGTTTATTTCCTGGACTGAATACTAGTATCCACATGGCCAGAAGAAGGAGGGGCCCACCTGCACGAATACCCTTCCATACCATCTGAGGACAACCAGAACATCTTGACCAAGTGGAGGGCTATGACTAACATTTTTTCCTTTCTTTCTTTCTTTCTTTCTTTCTTTCTTTCTTTCTTTCTTTCTCCTGTATCATTTTGAATACCTTTGCCTGATGAAGAGGCCAGTGGAGCTTTGAAAGTTTGCAATATGTATAATGTGCATTTTGGTTGGCCCAATAAAGGAATGATTGTTTTGTGGATTTTGGATGATGTTATTCAGTTTCTTGCTTTATTTTCACCTCTGTCCATGTCAGCATCTGAACATCCTTTGGCATCCGGTTGCGTCATTAGACACAGCGCTACTATCTTTGTCCTCTTCTTCCCCAGTAGCTGGTTGGGTGCCTCCTGACCTGGGAGTTTGATCTTCCATCACTATCTTTTGCTTGATATTGGACTGTCTTATCATAGGATTTTCAAGGTAAAAGACTTCAAGGTGTGGTTTATCACTGCCTTTTTCTATGTACTACTGTGAGAATCTGAGTCAGAGTCTTGCCGTGCTTGCTAGTCATTTAAGCTGTACCTGCTTTGCTTTATATTACTGGATGATGGGATATTTTATGCCTTTGGTTGTGTTAGATGGAAGAGAATGGTTATCTTTCCTGAGGCTGAATGAGGAGCAGATGTGAAGGGGAAGCAATAGGCACCGGAAACTATTTATATTCTCTAGTAATTGGATAGGAATGGGAAGGGCAGCCATGAAAGAACTAGAAAAGATTCTAAAGAGTAAAGATATACAACTGAGCACTAATGTCAGAATCATCCAATCCATTGTATTCCCTGTTCCCATGTATGGATGTGAGAGCTGGACAATGAAGAAAGCTGACAGTAAGAAAATCAACTCATTTGAGATGTGGTGCTGAAGAAGAGCGCTGAAGATACTGTGGACAACCAAAATGACAAACATATAGGTCCTTGAACAGATCAAGCCCCAAATCTCCTTGAAACAGAGTGACCAGATGTCCTAACTGCAAAGGAGGACAAGGCACCTCAAAATGTAGGACAGTCAAGAAAAATGGAGGCTTTTACAAAATAAAAGCTAAAAACACTAGTAGAAATATAAATTCATTTCTTATGGTTGATTTACAGCTATATGACATTCAGTGGTCCCTTGGTTTCTGCTGGGATTTGGTTCCAGGAGCCTCTATGGATACCAAAATCTCAAGTCCCATTAAATACAATGGCATAGTAAAATGGTGTTCCTCATATAAAATGGCAAAACCAAAGTTTGTTTTGTGGAATTTATATATTGCTTAATATTTTCAATCTGTGGATGCTTGAATCCATGGATAAAAAATCTGTGGATATGGAGGGCCAACACCGAATTTTATTAGGAACTCAACTGTATTTTTCTGATGAACTTTGGTGTTGTTGTTAGCTGCCCTCGAATTGGTTCTGACTCATGGTGATCCTGTGAATGAGACATCTCCAAGAGTCCCTATCTTCCACTGCCTTGCCCTGATCCGGCAAGCTCTTGCCCATAACCCCCCTGATTGAGTCTATAATCTGGTCTGTGGTCTTCCTCCCTTTCTTCTACCCTCTACCTTTCCTAGCAATGTTTTTTCTAGTGATCTGTGCCTTCTCAATATGTGGCCAAAGTATGATAGTCTCAACTTAATCATCTTAGCTTCCAAGGAGAGCTCTGGTCTGATCTGTTCAAGAACCCATTTGTTTGTCTTCTTGGCTGTTCTCGGTATCCTAAGTTCTCTTCTCCAGCACCACATGTCAGATTAGTTGATTTTCTTTCTGTCTGCTTCCTTCACTGTCCAGCTCTCGCATCCATACATAGTAATTGGAGATACAATGGCCTGAATGATTCTGATTTTAGTGCTCAGTTGTATGTCTGTGCTCTTCAGTATCTTTTCCAGTTCTTTCATAGCTGCCTTTCCCATTAGCAGTCTTCTTTTTTCTTGACTGCAGTCTCAATTCTGGTCAATGTTTGATCCTAGATATGGGAATTCTTTAACTATTTCATTCGCCTTGTTGTCTAGATTGAATTTGTTTATTTCTTCTATGGTCATTATTTTTGTTTTCTTTATGTTCAGCATCAGATCTGCCTCTGAACTTTCATCTTTGACATTCCTTATTAATTATTCCAATCCTGAATGTCTTTTGCTAATATTATGTGTCATTTGCATATCTTAGGTTGTTAAGGTTGCTTCCTCCTATCTTAACTCTTCCTTTTTCTGATTCTAATTCTGCTTTTCTTATGATGTTTTCAGCATATAAGTTAAACAAGTGGGGTGATAGGATGAAGCCTTACATGACCCCTTTGCCTATTGGGAACCACTCTGTTTCCCCAAATTTTGTTCTGACGGTGGCCTCTTGTCCTTGATACAAATTCCTCAGCAGGACTATCAGATGTAATGGCACCCCCATGTCTTTGAGTGCATTCCATAGCTTTTTGTGATCTATACAATCAAATGCTTTGCATTTGAAACACATGCTGATTCTTTTTTGGAATTATTTGGTCTGCTCCATTATCCATCACATGTTTGCAGTATGGGCCCCAGTGCCTCTTCCTTTTCTGAATCCTGCTTGCACCTCTGGAATTTCTCTCTCCATGTATGGTTGGAGTCTATGCTGCAGAATTTTGAGCATTATTTTGCTTGCATGTGAGATTAGTGCTATTTCCTATAGTTGCTGCAGTCTTTTGTATCTCCTTTTATGTGGAATGGTATGCATATTGAGTGTTTCCAGTTTGTTGACCACCTCTTTGTTTCCATATTTGTTGGCATATTTCAGTTAGCACTAAAGTCACATCTGTCTGTGGGCATTATAGCAGTTCAATTGGGACATAATCTGTTCCAGTGATTTATATCTTTGTAAAAATCTTTGTAAAAGACTTGCAATATACTTCTAGAACTTTGAGGAAGGCAAATGCTTAAAATTGTACTTTACCAGCCACAAACCCTTCATCGGATCTACATTTAAATTATTTCTTTCATTTGTCCATTGTGCTGAAATTAAGGGGGGGGGGACCCTTTCAACATTTGCATTGTGCTCCTTTGTCTTGCTCAAAATGGAGGACATTTTGGAATTCCTCTTGGACAGAGGATTGAAATATAGGATATATCCTGGAAAAGGAAAACCTCTGGTCACTCTGCCCTGGAAGCCAAGGTAATAAAACTGAGGCTGTTGCACTTTGGCCACATTATGAGAAGGCATGACTCATTGGAAAAGACAATAATGCTAAGAAAGTAGAAAAAGAAGGAGACTGCATGCTAGATGGTTAGACTCAATTAGGGAGGCCATGGGTATGAATTTACAGGACCTAACCAGAGCAGTGGAGGACAGTGGGGCTAGGAGATGTCTCATTTACAGTGTTGCCATGGGTTGGGGTTAACTTGAGGACCCAGGGCCTGTGCAGACTGGCCCAAAGGGCTGGGCTGGAGACAGAGATGGGGAGGAGCAGCTGCACGCTGGCTGCCCCATGCCGTGTGGCGTTGGGACATCCTCCTGGCACAGCGTTTTTATGCACTGTGCCAGAAGGGGCACTAAAGAGCTGCGCACCGGCTCTCAGGGTGCTCTTTTGCCACCCCTGAAAGGAGCAGCATTTTGCTGCTCTTTCAGGGGCAGCAAAAGGGAGGATTGGGGCCACAGCATGGGGTAGCCACGGCCCTGATCCACAGCTAGCAGGGGCGGCCCAGAGCCGCCCGTCTGCAGCCCCACCGGTATCAAAAATCCAGTTTGACACTACTTTAACTGCCATGGCTCAATGCTAAGAAATTCTGGGATTTATAATTTTGTGAGATACGTATTGTCAGAGAGCTCTGGCACCACAACAGACTAAAAATCCCAGGAATCCATGGGATGGAGCCATGACAGTTTAAGTGGTGTCAAACTGACTGCATTAATTCTGTAGTGTAGCAGCATAGGAAGTAGGGGTACAGAGGACACAGACTATTACTACAGTAGTGTAACATAGACATTGTCAAGGAAGAATGCAAAAAGACACTGTTGAAAATGAAAAGCAACAGGTGGAAATTAGTAGATGGGCTCAGAGGATTGCTTAAATTGTATTTCACATTTTATGTAATATAAACTCACTTTAACAATACAAACCCCTGTGTGTCTATGGGAAGGGTAATCTCCCATTAGATTGGGTAGATTTTACAAAGATGAAAGAAGTGTCTGAAGCTGCACAATGTATATACAAGAATATTGTATGTGAGAAGCATGAATCAGGGAAAGCTGGAATTTGTAAAAGGAGAAATGGAACACAGAGAAGTAGTCATACTTGGTGTGAATGTGTGGACAGGAATGGGACATTTTCAGTCAGATAATTGCACTGTACTTTACCCTAGAAATGAAAATTAAAGAAGAAATTGAGTAGCATTAATAATGAAGCAGAAGCAGTAAGGGGATATAATGCAAAATTTGAATAATATCAATAAGACTCTAGGAAAAACCTATCAGTGCAATTGTGATATAGGTTTATGGTCCCCCTACACAGCCAAATAAAGAAGAAATTAAAAGATTATACAGAGGCATCCAGGGGGAAATTGATCACACACCTAAACAGGACATGTTGATAATCATAGGTGACTGGAATGCAAAAGCAGAAAACAGAGCAGAACCAAACTTTGTAGAAGAATTTGGCCTAGCATCAGGAAATGAAGCATGAGAAATTTATCAAATTTTGTGAGGCCAACAGTTGTTCATTGCAAACATGTTCTTTGAGCAATTTCACATGGACATCAACAGATGACAATTACAGGTATCACATGGCTTATATAACTTGAATCAGAAAATGAAGAAGCCCCATTCTCTCTGCAGAAACAAGTGCAGGAGGAGAAGTTGGCAAAGACCATGAACTGCTGATAAAGAAAATTAGAGTAAAGCTAAAGAAGTAGATTAAGTCCTTTATTGTGCCAAAATACAACCTGAAGAACATCTTTGTAGGACTATGTGAAGCACAGATTTGCATTATTAAGTATAATTGACAAGGAACTAGAAGACCTCTGTACTGAAACCTGGGTCTCCGTCAAGGAAAATGGAAAAAGATACTAGTAGACCCTATCCACAACCACTCTGCTCAGGTCCTGCAGGCCTAGGTCTGTGGCCTTTCTGATGGAGTCCAACCACCTGGCATGTGGTCTTCTACTGCCCTATATGTTTCCTAGCATTATTGTATTTTCTAATGATTCATGCTTTCTCATATGTGGCCAGACTACAACAGCCTTAGGGCCTCGGCAGACGGCTAATAGAGCCATCCTCGAGGCAAGGAAGAGGAGGGGCAGCCGCATGCTCGGCGCCCCTTCCTCCTCCCAAGGTTGCCCTCGGAGCCGCCGGCCCTCTGCATGGCCGGCGCTCTGAGGGCAACCTCCCGCTGCAGCATCCGGACACGCTGTGGCTGAAAAGTCAGTGAAAGGAGTGCTATTTTAGCGCTCCTTTCAGGGACGGCGAAGGTGCGCTGCAGGATCGAGGCGTGGGGATGCCTCGATCCCGCGGCGCACCTTCCCAGGGCGGCCCCGTGCCGCCAGTCTGCTTCCCCCCTTAGTTTAGTCTGGCCAATGCAATTTTAGGCCATAATGAGTTGGGCACTCAGGTTGCCAAAAGTTGGTAATGAGACCCTAGACAGAATAAAGAATTAGCTGACAAGTAGCAAAGACTCTCAATCCTTCAGTCTAAGAGGTGGGGTGGGGAAACCACACCTGTTTCACAATCTCCACTCTTAACTTTACAATCTAAAAAGACAATACATAAAAGGAAAAAGCTAAGCATGAAGAGAGTCACAAAAGTCCAAAAACATCCTGTTTAGCTTATGTAATTAGACTAAAGTATCAAGACATCAACTAGAAGAATCATCTTGAGGGGTGTTGGTATCATGTTTCACCTCAGAGAAAATGGAAATTGGATCTCTCCATCCCTAGACAAAGGGCTCTCATTAAGTACGTGTGCCAGTGTTTGCTTGTTTTTCTTTTCCTTCCTATTCCCTTTTTCCTTTTATGTTATGTTTTTTTTCCGATTGTAAATTTAAAAGCAGGGATTGATCTATTACTAATTGTGCAGAGGTTTTCTGAATTATTTGTTCTATATCTGTAATTAAAGGTTAGGTCAATCTGTGTTATATTTCTTAAAATAATTTATACTAAGATATAGTGATAAATGTTTTATCACATGTGGTATAAATGCAGTTTCATACACTTGTTCTGATTTTTCTGAAATGGTATGTCTGCAAAATGTTAGCAAATAACTTTCAGTAGTCCAAGCAATTAATCCTTTTTGGGGACAGAAAGATGTTAGTCTGTGCATTATGGAGAGGTTGAAGGGTATATTTGCCCACCCTTGGTTTAATATGAAACATTTAGATCAAGGGTCCCCAACCTTTTTGACTTGTGGAGTCCTTTTAAGAATCAATTTCTATGGCAGAGCCCCAAGAGGCTTACCCTATGTCTTACAAGTTAATAGTGTTTAGGAGTAGTGCTATGGGGGGCGGTTAGTGTTAGTGTTTAATGGAAGTGCAATTGGAGTTCTAAGGGCTCCTCGGAGCACAGGTTGGGAACCACTCATTTAGATTCGTATTTAGATTTAGAATAGCTCAATATGTAGTATATGTTGCAAAACAGAATATGAAGCGTTCTTCTTTTCTGAATATGTTTTTTGAAAGATGTGACTTGTTAGGAAGGCTGCCAAATAATATTTGGGCTGTTTATCATACAGAGAAAGCATCCTCCCTCTGTGGTTTGGAATTATCTCTGAAGTTTTAAAATACCAAAATTTTTAATTTAATTTTTTTTTAAAAATTCTAAACTAAGCTGTTTCTTAAATATAGTCACATAAAGGAGCTCAGTCACTATAACCAAGGCTCCATTAATTTAGCTTTAATTTATAATTATCCAATGTTCTGGAGCACATGGCATTGCTATGTGCCATACATGCCCTCCTCCAGATTCCAGCTGCCATTGCTCTGGCCTTTGACAGAGAGAAGAGAAGCCAGCATCTGTTGGTCTTAATCCTGTTCTTCACTGCTATCCCCCTGTGTGCTTTGATTTATTTAGACTGTAATCCTGAAGGCAGGGAACTGTCCATTTAGCAATATATAATCTGTTCCGGGAGCCATTTTGTCGAGGTAGAAATAAATAAAGGAAGGAAGCTTAGAAGTTGTAGTTCCAAATTTAGTTAGGAATCAGAAGAAGTGGATTATTTTTAATCAACAGATGCTGATAGGCCTTCCTTTCAGTCAAGACTTGCGCTCTAGTAATTAAAAGAGAAAGTAGATTAGGAGTCAAGGCCAATTATGTTTAATATCTGATAGCGGCTGAAATTATATGGTCTGCTGGTTTTTGGGGTGGCAGGGCATGACAAACTTCTTACATTCTCTGTGAAAGCAAGGTGCACAAAGAGAACTCACATTGTTTAAAAGCAGAATTATGATCTCAGGATACCTTGGGGTTTAGCAACATGCAAGGCACAGAATACTAGGGGCTTTGAATTAGTAGACACTGCTTCTTTTTAAGTGGGAGCAGAAAGAAAAAGGGTTCCTGTAATCATTGGAGGACAAGGTCTTGGATTTGATAGTGGCTGCTAAGGAGGTATGAGGGGATATAAGTGCATGCTGATGTCTATGTGACTACATACCCGCATTCAGTGTGTATGCTTACAAAAGAGGAGTATGGTTTAGTCTCCTCCTTTGGAGGCTTTTAAACAGAGGTTGGGTGACCATCTGTCTTCTTTGAATGTGTATTCCTGCATGGCAGGGGATTGGACTGGATGGCCTTTGTGGTCTCTCCCAACTCTATGATTCTATGAAATAAACCAATCTTAGAAAACATGCATAACTTTCCAATACTCAAGACTACACCAGTACACTAGGAAAGCGAACCTATGAATAGTTGCCCATGAAACCTTTTCCCAAGCCAGCAATGTGCAAAACAGACATATTAGTGACCTAGGACTAGTGTATCTCCATGGACAATGTTATTGCTCAGTAATATTCTCTTTTCTCTTTCTTGATGCTTTCTCCTAGAAAATATTTTTAAACTTTTTCAGAATCTGCTTTATCATTATCATAATTATACTAATGCAGCTTTAGAAAAGAAATCAGCTCAGTCTTCCTGGAAATGGTGATGTCTGCCATTATTTTTCTTTCTGGTGATAGGGAAACCCAAGTTAGAAGCCAGCTGTACAGGAAGCTTCATCTTTTGCACCTGCAAATGTTTTCCCTTGTCATCAACACTTCCATTGTTCTTAATGAGCACATTTGTTCTTGATTATTGACAATGGTGGTAGAGAAGATGTTGAAAATATTCCAGTTTATTGAGAATGTTGATACTTGATGGGAATCTTGAATGTGAGCTGCCTTGTGAGAGAAACTAATCAAGCTCTCAACTATTATGTGGGAAAGAGCAAATGTGGGAGACAATGGCAGTTTGTTGGAAACGGTTGTTGTTGTTGTGTGCATCAACATGGGCTTTTCTTGGCAAGATTTGTTCAGAGGGGGGTTTGCCCTTGCTTTCCTCTGAAGCTGAGAGAGTGTGACTTGCCTAAGGCCACCTAGGTTTTTTTAAATGGCTGAGTGAGGATTTGAACCCTGGTCTTCAAAGTCATAGTCCAATGCTCAAACCACTACACCACACTGGCTGGTAGTGGGTGTGGAGACAGCCTTTGTGATTACATGCAGCAAAGTGTACATCAGGGGTAGGCAACCGTTTTGAGCCAGGGGCCGGGTTGCTGTCCCTCAGACAATTGGGGGGCCAAAGCACCAAAATAAATGAATAAATAAATCAATAAAAATAAAAATTAAAATTAAAAAAAATTAAAAATTAAAAAAATATGCATGCACACTCTCTCAGCCCCAGAAAAGCCATGGCAAAACCCCTGTGGAGAGTTTGCCAAACCCCCCCCCCAAGAACAAGTAATAACAACAATAATCAATATCATTATGGCTGGCGGCGGCAGGATCGGCCTGGGGCCAGTCCAAAGGCCTCGGGGGGCCGCATCTGGCCCCCCGGGCCTTAGGTTGCCTACCCCTGGTGTACATTATATAGGGCAAAGTAAAGACATGCAGTCAGGGTGTAATATGGTGCTGGTTCAACCTGACTGTACTGATCCCAAGACCTAGAACTGAAGGTAGAGCCTTTGTCCCCTCTCAGTTCTGTCCTAGATTGTAGCCTGTTTAAAGTCAATGAGAGTCTTAGGCCAGGTCTGCACTATGGGCAAAAGCCCAAATGGACTCCTCAATCTGTTCTGTACTAGACCTGTCCTGGAGCCTGTTTCTCCGCAGGGATACCAGGTTGATGTTTACATGTGTCCCTGCATCCAGATGTTGCTTTGGTCTCCCACTGCCACCCTTACTGCCTTTCCTCACAACTCACAGAGTGGGGTGGGGGTTCAGTTTTCTCTCAAAAAAGTGTGCAATCCTTCAAGATCTCTCCATAAGGCATGTTTTTCCCCCTTGTGTAGATAAAGCCTTTAGAGAAAGGAGGCATCACCTCTCTGTGTAACATTGCCCTTGGTTTTGTTTCATAGTTGATGCTGTACCAGGTCTCTGTATAGCATGAGGCTGATTGTGCTGCCTCTCTATTAACAGTTCTTATGGGGATTTTAAAGCACCTTTTATGTTTTTCCTATTCTCACATCTTTGTAAGTGAGCAGCTGTATTCTGAAGAAAAAAGATCTCAAGAAAAAAAATAATGTATTGATGTTTTTCTCCCTGTTGTATACAGTACTGTGGAGAACCTGCAAAATTGATTGTCATTTTGCCAGCCAATCTCCTGCATTCCTCACAGTGTCATTAACATCGGCAAAATTGCTGTTGTTAACTGCCACCAAATCAACTTCGACTTATGGTTACCCTATGAATTAGTGACCTCCAAGTCACCCTCTTATCAACACCTCTGCTCTGGTCTTGCAAACTGACAGCTGTGGCCTCCTTGATTGAGTCTATCCATCTGTAATGGGATCTTCCTCTTTTCCTACTGCCTTCTACCTTACCAAACATCATTTTATTTTCTAATGAGTCACGTCTTTTCATGATATATCTAGATTACAACAGTCTTATCTTAATCATCTTGGTTTCTGAGCTTGATTTGCTCTAAGACACATTTATTTATCTTTTGACAATTCCGTGGTATCCACAGAACTCTCTACCAGCACCACATTTCACAGGAGTTGATTCTTTCCCTATCACTTTACGTTCCCAATTTCCACATTCACTAGTGACTAGTGTAAATAGTGTGGATTACCGCTGATCTCCAAGATCATGACGGATAGATATAGTATGGAGAATGAATAGAATCTGTAAGGCTCTCTTTCAGGTTGGTACAGAGGTGGTGGTGATAGTTTCTCTCTGTTACTAAGAGCCAGCATTGTCAAAGACAACTCTGTGGTCATGTGGCCAGCAGGACTGAACTGAACGCTGTTACCTTCCCACCGAAGTGATACCTATTTATCTATTTGCACTTTTACATGCTTTCAAACTGCTAGGTTGGCAGAAGCTGGGACTAATGATGGGAGCTCACTTTGTCCGGTGGCACTCGGGCCTCAAACTGCTGACCTTGCAATCGTCAGAGTCATCATCTTAACACCATAACAAAATTTCAGAAAGCCATGGTTGGCACATCTTCTTTATTACACTACCCAAAGAGACACAAAAGTGTGCAATCCTTCAAGATCTCTCCACAAGGCAAGGTGTTACAAAAGGCTTGGGGGAGAGAGGATGAGGCTATTTTTGAATTCACTCATAACGTTCTGAGATGGTGGAGGTATGTGCAGGTGGAGAGATCTGCAAACATTGAAATGAGCGGGGGGGGGGGGCTGCATCCACACTGCAGAAATAATCTGGTTTGACCCCTTTAAATTGCCATGGCTCTGTATTATGGAATTCAGTTTGTTAGGTTGCCAGAGTGAAGCTACAAACATTAATTATTTGTTTATAATTTACATTGAAATGAAGCTCTAGCCAAGCAGTGTGCTGTTTTTATGTCACTTGGAGTAGCACATATGAATCACACTAATATGTATTCTGAAGTTACATGGTAGTAGAATTCAAAGATATAGCTGTGTTAGTCTATATAGAATCAGTACATAGAGAGATCATGTAGCACCTTTGAGACTATCTGAAAGAAAGAAATCGGCAGCATGAGCTTTCGTAGACTTCAGTCTACTTCCTCAGATGCATTTGGACCATAGACTTAAGTATACGAAAGCTCATGCTGCCAACTTCTTGCTTGCAGTTAGTCTTGAAGGTGCTACAAGATCTCTGAAGTTATATGTTCAGGTCGGAACTCCTCACAGATCTAGAGCTCATTAAAAATACTGAATTTATTACAGTTAGTTTTCTTTCCTGTCTTCAAATACCTTCCTGGGTTAAATTATACAATATTATACATTGGCATGTTGTTACTACATATCACAGGGTGTAATTAGTAGCACAGGCCCATACTTGCTTACTCAGAAAGCAAGCCTGGCCCTTATATTCAGAGTAGCTTTCTTCTCTTTAGTAGGGCAACACCTCAAATCGAGAAAACATTGAGACCTTTCTTTGGGCAACCAAAAATGCAAAAATAAATAAATACATGATGCAAGCTTTCGAAGCTACTCTGGCTTCTTCATCAGGCAAAAAAGTGTTTAAAAAAGTCATACAGAAGGGGATTTTTTAAAAAAATAAAATGTTGACATTAGTCACAAGCCTGCATTTTCTCCAGGTGTTGTTGTTGTGTTGTTCTGTGGAGGGACATCTGTAAGCTTTATGGTCAATGCTGCTGAATATAATATGCTGAATATGTTTCTTTAGGACTGAATCTCTGCCTAAACTATCAAATTGAGTTTCTTGAGGTTTTCATATCTTGAAATCTTGGAAGAAAACAATTATTATCTGCTTATAATCATGGGCAGATATTTTTATCCGGTTGGCACATTGTATTTCTAGAAGAGAATGAATGCCAGAGTGGTTTATCCTGTTCCTTCCACACACTTTCACAACTCAAGAGCATACATATTGCATTATTAAGCCTCTCTGGAGAAGGTCACTTGCTGAGACCTGCAACATTTTAAAGGATGAATTGAACAGAGGTGACCTGGGGGGGGGTTGGACTAGGACACATAGGAGAGACCAGGGTTCAAATCCCTGCTCAGCCATGGAAGCCCACTGGGTGACCTTGGTCAAGTGACACGCTCTCAGCCTCAGAGGAAAGCCAGTTTCTGACGAAACTGGCCAAAAAAACCCTATGCCAGGTTCGCCATCAGTTGGAAACGACTTGAAGGCACAAAACAAGGCTGTCGCCTTTGGGAGCATTATAGGCCGTCGTGGCATTCTCCACACACACACACACACACACACACACACACACACACCCACCCCCACCCCCCCCCCGTTCCCGGCAATGAGCTCGCCCAGAACTCCTGGGCTGTAGTTCTTTAGAACCTACGCTTTTCAAGGACCTGAGGGGTTTGGCCTCGAGGAAAAACTACAAGCTCCATCATCCTTTGCGGGAGAAGGTCGCGCTACGTGCAAAGCGCGGGGGGGGGGGGGCGAGGAGGAGGGAGAAAGACCTTGCTATTTCGCCAAATAAAACCTGTCGCGGTGCCCAGGAAGCCGGTAAGTGAGGAGGACATCGCGTGTACTATGAGTGCTTGACAAATGGAGGGAGAGGGAAGCGCGGCTGCCAAGCAAGAGGGATTTAGAACGAATAGGGAGGTGCATCCACACTGCAGAAGTAATCCAGTTTGGTACCGCTTTAACTGCCATGGCTCCATGCTATGGAATTCTGGGAATGGTAGTTTGTTGGAGCACCAGAGTTCTCTCTGACCACCCCTCAGCCAATAGAGACCTTCTGTTGCCCTAAAAGGAACATAAGCCCCCCCCCCCACCGTAGCGGCTGCATCCATACTGCAGAAATAACTCAGTTTGATACCACTTTCACTGCCATGGCTCAATGCTGTGGGATTCTAGGGACTGGAGTTTTGTGAGAGATTTAGCTTTCTCTGTCAGAGAGCTCTGGTGCCACAAGAAACTACAGTTCCCAACATTCAGTAGTGTTCAGCTGTAGGAACTGGTGTCTCAGTTCTCCCCCCTACTTAAACAGCCATGGCAGTGAAAGTGATGTCAAACTGGATAATTTCTGCAGTGCTGATGTAGCCTAGGAGGTGAATCTACACTGTAGAAGTAATGCAGTTTGACACCACTTTAAGTGCTGTAGCTCCTGAACATAAAAAACAACAACAACCCAACAACCAAGGCATAATGACCATGGAAGATGTACAAGAATTCATTCTAGACAATGAGAAAATGGAAATGCTATTGAGTTCCTTGGATCAAACATTGAACAGAATGGAGACAGCAGTCAAGAAATCGGAAGAAGATTATGAATGGGAAGGGCAGCCGTGAAGGAACTAGACAAGATTTTTATTATTTGTTGTTAACTAACTGCCTTCGCGTTGAGGGGTAGGCAACCTTTCCCCTTTAAGGGCCGAGGGACTTCAGCTCCCAGAAGCCTCAGCCATGTTGGCCAATAATCCCATGTTGGCCAATAGCTCCTGGGATTCTGGGAGCTGAAGTCCCTCGGCCCTTAAAGGGGAAAGGTTGCCTACCCCATAGCGACCGTATGGATGAGACGTCTCTAAGACCCTTGGTCCTCCACTGCTCTGCTTAAATCCTGCAACCCCTTAATACCCATAGCGACCTCCTTAATAGAGCCCATCCATCTAGCATGTGGCCTTCCTCTCTTCCTACTTCTCTCCACCTTCCCCAGCATTATTGTTTTTTCCAAAAAGTTCTCTCTTCTCATGATGTGTCCGAAGTACGACAGCCTCAGTTTGGTCATCTTGGCTTCCAGGGAGGTTTCTGGCTTGATCTGCTCTAGGACCCATTTGTCCTTTTGGGTGTTCATGGGATCCTCAGCACTCTTCTCCAGCACCACATTATCTCAAATGCATTGGTTTTCTTCCTTTTTTGACTGTCCAGCTCTCACATGCATATATGGTAATAGGGAATACGATGGCTTGTATGATTCTGACTTTTGTGTTGAGTTGTATATCTTTGCATTTTAGGATATTTTCTAGTTCTTTCATACTCACCCTCCCCATTCTTAATCTTCTCCTGATTTCTTGGCTGTGCAATGTTTGATCCCAGATATGAGAACTCTTTTACTATTTCTATTTCCTCATTGTCTAGTATGAATGTGTGTAAGTTCTCTGTGGTCATTATTTTTTGTTTTCTTTATGTTCAACAGTAAGCCTGCCTTTGCATTTTCTACTTTGATCTTCCTTAGTAGTTGAGTAAAGATATACTACTGAATACAACTTTTTCCCTCCAGGGAGAAAGGTGACAATACTATATATATATATATATATATATATATATATATATATATAAAGGTCCTAAAGAGTAAAGATATTCTGAGCACTAAAGTGAGGATCAACCAAGCCATCGTATTCCACATCACCATGTATGGATGTGAGAGCTGGACAGTGAAGAAAGCGAAGAAGAGGAAAATCAATTCTTTTGAGATGTGGTGGTGAGGAAGAGTGCTGAGGATCCTGTGGACAACAAAAAAGACAAACAAATGGGCTTTTTGGTAGATCAAGCCTGAACTTTCCCTGGAAGCCAAGATGATGAAACTGAGCTTATCGTACTTTGGACACATCATGAGAAGGGAAGACTCATTAGTAAAGGCATTAATGCTAGGAAAGGTAGAAGGAAGTAGAAAGAGAGGGAGACCACATGCCAGATGGAAAGACTCAATCAGGGAGGTCACAGGTCTGAGTTTGTAGGACTTAAATAGAGCAGTGGAGGATGGGGGGCCTGGAGATGTCTCATTCACATGGCCATGAGTCGAGGTCAATGCTAGGATGGTTAACAGTAACAACAAGCTCCATCCTATGGAATCCTGGGATCTGTAGCTTTACAAGTTTGTTAGCTTTGTGTGCCAGAGAGTGATGGTCACTGCCTCACCAAACTATGAATCTCAAGATTCTGTAGGATGGAGCCATTGCAGTTAAAGTGGTGTCACACTGTATTATTTCTATGCTCCCTATCTTGCATTGTCTCCATTTAGGTCTGAAACAGACGGGCCAAAAGGACCGCGCTGGGACTGCGCCAGCGCCATTCGCACCAGGACCACGGAAACCGTATATGCCCAGTCCTGATCTGGGCTGCCGCCATGGTCCTGAACCAGGCTGCTGAAAGGAGAGGATTCTATCTACTCCTTCTTGGCTCACTTCTTCTTGTTGGCGTGGCTTCAGGCCGCATTTGGAACACGCGTCATGTAAACAGCACACCCCCAATGTGGCCTGAAGTTGCATCATTTTGCCGGTTAGCTTCGGGCCTCTGTCAGCCTTTTTTCCTTAAAGCTCAGCCATTCATTGACCTCTGAAGTCTAAACACTTGCACCTCTCAAAAGAAGTCCACCTTAAATTTCCTTTCATGTTGGTTAAGTTTCAGGTTCCTCATGTTCACTTGTAGGAAACAAGGCAGAAAGAATATGTTTGTTTTATGATTTATTTTATTTGTATCACACCATACTTCTGACATTAGGTCCAAAGGTATCTCACAATCTGGTTAAAAACAACCACAACAGATACAATTAAAAGTAAGTTATAATGTTAAGGCTCAGTGAAACAGCTTTTTATATTAAAACAGCTGCTGAATTTTACAAAAATAGAGAACCATTTAAAAATAGTTTTGTCAACAGGGAACGTGAAGTCGATTTCTAATGTTGGCAAGATGACTGTTCTTTCATCAGAAAGATTAATGACAGAAAAATGTTTTTTACTTTCAATGCTCCATACATTCTTTGCAAAAATATGTCTAATATTGGCATTCTTGATATTAAATGCACAGGGCAGAGTAGTTTGAATGGTTTTTTTCTCTCAGGCATTTATTTGAACATGTTTTCATGGGTGGGCTTGGAAGCTATTTTAAGATCTCATTGACCCATCTTAAACAAAGTAGTTTTGCACACAAAGCTGAAATGAACTTTATGAATGCTATGGTTTTAACTGGAAACAGTTATAAAATCACTAAAATACTCTCATAAGAGTACATATACAATTAAAAAGTCATGATTTAAAATTGACTAGGTAGGCCTGCCAGAGGAGATATGTCTTTAATGCTATTTTAAAAGAAGTCAGCATTTTCAGCTGTCGTATCTTCTCTGGCAATCTGGGGCAGGAGACAAAAAAGTTGTCTGGGAAGCTGTTGCCAGCCTAGTCCTGGCTGGTTGGAGCAAACATTTCCCAGAGGACCTAGGTGTACAGG
Source organism: Phrynosoma blainvillii (assembly GCA_026167975.1). NCBI lineage: Eukaryota > Metazoa > Chordata > Lepidosauria > Squamata > Phrynosomatidae > Phrynosoma > Phrynosoma blainvillii. The sequence goes on from JANUYF010000001.1 coordinate 412,315,582, forward strand.
GTAGATTTTATGGGATGGTATATATCACTAAATACTAGAGGTGAGATTGTCCATGCCATCGTATTGCTCATTTCTATGTATGGCTGTGAGAGCTGGATAGTAGAAAGCTGATAGGAAAAGAAAAATCAGCTCATTTGAGAATTGTGGTGCTGGAGAAGAGTTCTGAGAATACCATGGACCACTAAAAAGACCAGTGGATGGGTCCTAGAGCATTTCAGACCCAAACACCCCCTAGAAGCAAATATGGCTAAAATAAGGTTGCCATATTTGGGCCTTTCATGAGAAGAAAGGACTCACTAGAAAAGACAATAATGCTTTGTAAAGGCGAGGGCAATAGAAAAAGAGGAAGACTGTATCAGGTGGATGGATTTATGGTAATCAGAGATGTCACAACTATGAATCTGCAAGGACTGACCAGGTCAGCTGAGGATAGGGGAACTTGGTTTCTCATTCATAGCATTGCTATAGAACGAAGTCGACTTGAAGATAGTAAATAATAACAAGAACAGTGATACTGAACTCAGTAGATGTTCCTGTGTAGACATCTTTGGACTGTAGTTCTGGTAGCACAAGCTTTAATTATTGGAGTTCATTGTTTCAGACTACTTCAAACGTTCATAGCCTTGGCTTCTTTAAATTATGAGACAAAGAATTCGGAAACAAAAACAATGGGGTGCAGTTTTTGTTCTTTAGGAGAGAACCAATGTCAGTATTTTTATCATTGGAAGTTAATTTCAATTAAATTTGGTTTGATGGTTCATAAAGAATGAAACTGTTTTTCTTTAATTGCAGTCTGTAATTGTCAATAATAATGCAATCTCTGCATACTAGAGTTCCATGTTGTCCACATAGTTTTGATAATATGAATGTTCGCAGCAGATGCATGCTGTCATATAGATACACCTCTGAGTTTGGATTGACTGTGGTTCCTTGTTGAATGTAATGCTCATTTGCAAGTATCGGCTTGCTGCCCATAATGACTGAACTGAGTTTTAACCAGTCTTTCAGATCTGGGTGTGCCATTCCAGATGTTATGGGACTAGCTATCACAAGACAACTGGATTTGTAATGGTAGAATAATATCTTTGTTTTTATTTATCTTTTCTTTCTTTCTTTCTTTCTTTCTTTCTTTCAGTCTTTCTTTCTTTGTGTCTCTGTGTCTCTTTGTTTATTTTTTAGTTTTGTATTTACTTTCTGAATATATTCACTGAATGTATATTATCTTGGTATTGATTGTAAATTAGACTGATAGTGTTAAAATAATAAATACATTGCAAAAAAGAAAGAGAAAGAAAGAAAGAAAGAAAGACTTAACCATAATTAAAAAGATCTGTGTGGAGACAGAGTGTGGAAAAATTACTTTCTGGACTATAGCTCTCAGCATCTCCCATCTAGAAAAAGTCAAATGAGTAACGTTTCTGCACTCTGTGTGTAAAGCATGGTTTGGAAGTATCTGCATATCCTTTTTTCGTAGATCAAAAAGTCCTTCTTCTGCTCAAGGGAGCATCATGTGATGTTGGAAATACACTAGAATATACCGTATTTTTCGGCATATAAGACGCACCCAATTTTAACGGAGGAAAATCTAGGAAAAAAAAGATTCTTAACCAAATACAGTCGGAGGACACCTCTGACCCAGGCATCCGCCCAAGGAAAGCAATGAGGCTTTCCTTAGAGCGATCCTGGGGTTCGGAGGACGCCTCCCTCTCCAGGGTTGGCCCATAGAAAGCAACGCTTTCCAGGACGCTTTCCTTGGGCCGATGTTGGGGTCGGAGCCGTCCTCCGACCCCAGCATTGCCCCAAGGAAAAAAAGTTGCTTTCCATGGGGCAATGCTGGGGCCAGAGGCGTCCTCCGACGCCATCATCGCCCCAAGGAAAAAAACGTTGCTTTCCATGGGGCAATGCTGGGGTCGGAGGCATCCTCTGACCCCAGCACTGCCCCAAGGAAAAAAAGTTGCTTTCCATGGGGCAATGCTGGGGTAGGAGGCATCCTCCGACCCCAGCACTGTCCCAAGGAAAAAAACGTTGCTTTCCATGGGGCAATGCTGGGGTCGGAGGCATCCTCCGACCCCAGCACTGCCCAAAGGAAAACAAAAGCTGCTTTCCATGGGGCAAAGCTGGGGTCGGAGGCATCCTCCGACCCCAGCACTGCCCCAAGGAAAAAAAAGTTGCTTTCCATGGGGCAATGCTGGGGTAGGAGACATCCTCCGACCCCAGCACTGCCCCAAGGAAAAAAACGTTGCTTTCCATGGGGCAATGCTGGGGTAGGAGGCATCCTCCGACCCCAGCACTGCCCCAAGGAAAAAAACGTTGCTTTCCATGGGGCAATGCTGGGGTCGGAGGCATCCTCCGACCCCAACACTGTCCCAAGGAAAAAAAAGTTGCTTTCCATGGGGCAATGCTGGGGTCGGAGGCATCCTCCGACCCCAGCACTGCCCCAAGGAAAAAGGTTGCTTTCCATGGGGCAATGCTGGGGTCGGAGGCGTCCTCCGACCCCATCATCGTCCCAAGGAAAGCAACGTTGCTTTCCTTGGGGTGATGCTGGGTGGGAGGAGTCCTCCGACCCCAGCATGGTCCCAGGGAAAGCGACGCTCCTTCCACCCGTGTTAGCCGCGGCCTCGGAGGGAGCGTACATTCGACATATAGGATGCACCAGCTTCCCCACCCCCATTTTGGGGAAGAAAAAGTGCGTCCTATATGCCGAAAAATACGGTACATTTGCCAGAGGCAAGATGTTTCTCATTGGCAGTTGCTGGAGAGCATGAGCAGAAAAAAGGATGTTACTGCATGCATGTCATACTTGTAGACTTATCAAAGGCTGGTTGATCATTTCAGGAACAAAATGCTTGGCTTGATGGGCTTTTGGTCTGATCTGTTCTTTATACCTTTGCTTATGTTCAGTTAAAAAGATACAGTAATAGTATAGATCATCTTTATGTCTTTGCAAGAAAGATGCCTTTATTCCTACTCTTTCTTGTTGTTGTGTGCCTTCATGCCACTTCAAACTTATGGTGACCCTAAGACCACCATGTCACATGGTTTTCTGGGGCTGAGAGTGTGTGACTTACTCAAGGTCATCCATTGGGTTTCCATGGCTGAGCACAATTGCACAATTTAAGCTGTAGATAAATTGTATAATCACAACTGTGACTGAAATATCCTTGTTGCATTTATAGGAGTTAATTGAGTCCAAATAACTCCATATGCAATACTATAGAAAGTGGAACTGGAAGAATCCCAAGCCTCTAGTGATCCAAGCAGGTAGAAAGCTGTTCCAGGGTACAGAAGAATCAACTTATTGACCCTATAGATCAGGGACCGGCAACCTACGGCCCGAGAGCTGGTTAAGGCCCCAGGCCCCAGACTTACCAGCCCAGGCCGTAGGTTGCCGCTGCGTGCCTCCGCCGCCGCTCGCCGCCGTCGGGGCGCGTTTTCAGCCGCGCTTGCTGCGGCCGCCATTTTGGAAGTCAAAATGGCGGTCGCTACTCGCTTGCGCATGCGCAGTTGCGCATGTGCAAACGCGTCACAGCCGCCATTTTGACTTCCAATATGGCGGCTGCAACATGCGCCGTGGCGGTTGCTGCTGCGTGCGCTACAGCGGCAGCCGCGTGCAGGGGGGGTCGTGCGTGGTGGCGGAGGGTTCCCCCATTCCCCCCCCTCGGCCCAGCCGAGACCTGGGCGACGGGAGACCGGCCCAGGTCTCAAAAAGGTTGCCTGTGCCTGCTATAGATTTTCATAATGGGACAAATTTATATCAGTGCTGTGATGCTAAACATATTTTGTGATAGTAAGCTTATCTGAATTCAGCAGGACTTCTGGCACTGAGAATCATTGTATATTATTGCATGGCTGACAAGCATTTATGATTCCCTGACGGATGTTATACCAGCTCATTCATATGCCAGCTGTATACCATTGCCTTATGGAAAAGGTGTAAAGTAATTCATTCTAACTGTTCTCTTTTAGTTTATATTTTAATGAACTCCCTTTTTATTACAATGAGAAATTAGTAGAAATAAAAAGATGTTTGTGTTGCTTAAAAGCTCAGCTGCCATTCTGCTTCCTTAGTGAAGTTGCTATTTTGTGTTAGGTGTTGCAATTAATAGAGATTATAGTAGTGAGGATGGCACAAAAACTACACAGTATGACTTTAGGTGAGAATGCAATATGGCAGCAGATGGGAGTTTTAAAATACAAGTTCTTAAAAAATGGAAAAATGGAAAAGAGAGGAAAATAAGATTTTTAAAAAAGAAATTCTGCAAAGATCTAGGCCAGGGGTGGACAAAGTGGACTATAGGCCGCTTGTGGCCCTCCAGGGCTTTTTCCCCCTGCCCCCCAGGGTCTTCCAGGGTAGTAATACTTTTTTCCAAGAGTTTTTTTTAAAAGCTTGTTGGCTCCAGGGGTTGTGGAGGACATTTCCACCAAGGGCCAAAAACAAGTTTTGCAAAACTTTTCAAAAACATTTTTTTTGACCCGAAAAGCTGCAAAATGTCCAATGGTGGAGTGGGGTGCATTTCCACCAGAATTTAGACACTCTTTGGGTCAGTTTAGGCCCCGGAGAGGCCATTTTTGAAACCAAAACTTGGTGAAAATGCCCTTATGTCCCCTAGAGGTGTTTGGGGACAGTGTTTTGAGGGGAGCGGGAGCAGTGTGGCCCTCTAAGGTCTCCCTGAGGGATAATGTGGCCCCCAGCTTTCCACAGTTGTCCACGCTTCGTCTAGACCGCTGCCACCGCTGCCGCCATGATGATATTGATTATTGTTGCTATTACTTGTTCTTGGGGTTTGCTTGGCAAAATCTTCACAGTGGTTTTGCCATGGCTTTTCTGGGGCTGAAAGAGTGTGCATGCATATTTTTTAAATTTTGTTTAATTTTTTTTAATTATTTCTATTTATTTATTTATTTATTTATTTTTGGTGCTTTGGCCCCCCCAATTGTCTGAGGGACAGCAACCCGGCCCTCGGCTCAAAAAGGTTGCCTACCCCTGGTCTAGACCATGGGTAGGCAACCTTTTTGAGCCGGGGGCCGGGTTGCTGTCCCTCAGACAATTGGGGGGGCTGAAGCACCAAAAACAAACAAACAAATAAATAAATAAATAAATTTAAAAATTAAAAAATATGCATGCGCACTCTCTCAGCCCCAGAAAAGCCATAGCAAAACCCCTGTGGAGATTTTGCCAAGAAAACCCCAAGAACAAGTAATAACAACAATAATCAATATCATCATGGTGGGCGGCGGCGGTGGCGGCAGGACCGGCCTGGGGCCGGCCCAAAGGCCTTGGAGGGCCGCATCCAGCCCCCGGGCCTTAGGTTGCCTACCCCTGGTCTAGACCTTTTCAGAGAGAAGGTTAATAAATATAGTACAACAACAATAAAAGTGTTGGCCCTTGAAGTGAAATATATTTTATTAAAATTAGTTCATTGATTTAAATACTTGTCTACTTGATATCACAGAATCTCAAAGTGGTTCGTGTTTAAGTGAACTATGGTTTTCCACACTGCAGCTGAGAACAAAAACTAAATAAAGGTCAATTCTCCAATAATTCTAGGCAATTATTGTTTTGATTGTTTTTATACCGAGGAAGGTGCCTCATTTTTTCTTTCCCCCACTTTATTTTTTATTACAGTATAGTAACTTAAAAACCAGTGTTACATATTGTTGCTCTATATTTAACATATACGATAATTCTTCTTATTTTTCCTCCTTTTGTAGCAAAAATGGTTGCTTAGACTTTTTTTTTTACGATTACCTTTCCATGCACCCACTTACACAACTGAGTAGCCACACAGTCTCTTTATTTCACAACACACATTTTTGCACACATATGTAGGTGATTTTCTATTCAGCTGACTTTTTAAAATGAATCTGAAATGACAGCATGACCTCTCATTTCTCTCCAGTTAGAAGGCACTATGGTATTGCTTATGGCATGTGCTGTTTCTATAAATGTAAATATTAAACAATATATGACATATCAAACGCCTCCTTTTCCTACAGTTACAACACTGCATTGTATGACACTCAGATGCATTACCAATGCAGTGGATTCTGATTAGCATGTGACTACGAAACAGGTAAAAGAAATGTTGGTCCAGTGGAATCAAAAGAAACTCCCCCTCACCATAATGTTTAGCCCAAATAACAATGGCCTTATGTAGAGTGTAGGATGGCCATGTGTCTTATTTACAGAGGGCATTCCTTTGTTAAAAGGTTGCCAGCAGACAATCCTCTTTGAAGGGTTCTGCTATTTGTAGGTATTCCCTACTGAGTGGTTCTCAAGCTTTGGCTTTCCAGATGTTTTGGACTTCAACTTCCAGAAATTCTGGCCGGTATGACCAACGGTCATGGATGTTGGGAGGTGAAGTCCAAAACTTTCAGAGGACCAAAGGCTGAGAATCACTGTTTTCTCTGAAGGGCTGTCCCAGTTCAGTCGGGTTTGAAGATAAGAGCCATTAGAAGCAAGAGCGTTTTGTCCATTTTTTGGTTTGCCTAATAAAGGTATTATTACAATATGGATTTTAGTTTGTCTTATGGCTATATGAGCCAGCCCAGGCTTTTAGATCATCAGGAGAAGACTTTCTCTCAGTCCCACCACCATCACAATTATGGTTGATGTTTCATCAGCCATCAAGAAAGGGCCTTCTCGGTGGCTGGCCCTAGACCCTTTAACTCCCTTCCCAGGGAGACCAAGATGCCCCCCTCCTTGTTGGCTTTCCATTGGTAGGCTAAACCCTTTTTATTCAGACAGGCTTTTAAAACAGATTTTCTTAAAAGAATGGGTTAGGGAGTGATTTATTGTTTTAACTGAACTATTTTAAATAACTTTTTATCTTTTAAATTGCATTTTAGTCTTCTAAGTTGAGGTGTGAATTGTTTTGATACTGTAAATAGCTAATTCTATTTTAATGTCCACTTTTTCTATGTTTTAATTGTATTGTTTTAAATTGTGAGCTACCGGTACTTTGAGTCCCAATTTTGTGGGAAAAGTGGGACACAAACAACAATAATGATGGTCATTATTGCTATTTCTCTGTATGTATGACTTAGCATCTTGATAATGGACTGAACAGGCACACAGGCTCCCTCACTCCAATGAGATGTATTGTTTTTTGTTATTTTTGTGTGCTTTCAAGCTGTTTCTGACTTACAGTGAACTAAGGAGACACTATCATGGGTTTTTCTTGGCAAGATTTATGGGGGGGGGTTGGCCTTGCCTTCCTCTGAGGCTGAGAGAGTGTGGATTTCCCAAAGTCACCAGATGGGTTTCCATGGCTAAGTGGGGTTTTGAGCCCTGGTCTCTAGAGTCATAGACCAACAATGAAACCACTATACCACATTGGCTTTCTTGATTGAAGGTATGCAGTACCTTGTTGCTATGCAGCCTAACAATCAGAGTTTTGGACTTCTGATCCCAGAATCTCCCAGGCATTGGTGCCAGCTCGCCAGAAGTTTCTGGGAGTGGAAGTCTAAAAAAGCAACCTTCCCAAGCTCTTGCTAACCTCTTTTATCACTAGTGTTGATTCTGCTTTGTAATCTACTTGTCTGAGGGTTAGATGTGTTGGTTTTACATAGGAAAGGGGAACAGATGGGCAGGATTTGGGAAACCTTGGTGCACCAGGCACTTTGGGTGCTTCCATAATCTTTTACAATTGGCCTTGTTGGCTGGGGCTGATGGGAGCTGAAATCCAAAAAGATATGGAAGGCAAAAGTTTCCTCACCCATGTTCTGTGCATATCTTTGTGATTTCGGGTTGCCTAAGAAGGTAATTGACTCCTGCTTTTTGAACCACGTGAGGGTCTTGTATTGCACGTCAGATGCCATTTGTTTTAAACAGTATAAAAGCCATTTTTTGCTGTTGAAATACATTGCCAGATCATTTTAGAATACCACCCACATCCATACTTCTCTTCCTCTGGTAATGACTTCTGCTTTATTTCTCTGCAGTGTTTGCTGTTATGGCCAGAAGGGCTTTAAAACTTGCATCATTTGCCACAGTAGCAGCCACTGCCTCCACTGGTTTCTATCTGTACAGCAATGAGCACCTGGATCCCAATGACTTTGGAGTTGTGCGAGTGGGCAGAGCTATTGCAACAGTAAGTTTCAGCCTAGCAGCTTGTGTCAAGTTGTTTTGCCAGCTGGGGTCAGATGAGTTGGCTTTAAAAGGTGTTGGACTCTACATGCTTCTTTGATGTGAGACTTTCTAGCTTACAGTAGGAGTTTGTCATTGAGAACCCATGTTTTAAATTTCTTGCAGTGCAGAATTTGGTAAAAAAAAAAAGGTAGATCATAGTCTATTCAAATTTAGGGGTGGCACCTGTCTGTTTCTTGACAAGAAAAATTATCACCTGCTACATTTCTGGTTTTATAAAGTTGATAAAGGCTCATAACCTGTGTCAGAAATTAGGTATAAATCCAGCCCCAATTGGATGTCTGTATGATCCTACAGGGAGAAAACACTGAAAGGATCCAGTAAGAAGAATGAAATCTTGAAAAAAATCTTCCTTCTGTACCATTTAGGTCCCTGTTTTGCTGCTTCTCTCTGTGTTTTCATCACCATCTTCTTTAAATATTTATATTTTAAATTTGTTGGAAATTGGTTTTAATTAAATCTGGTTTAATAGTTTTTTAAGGGGTGGGTGGGAAATACGTTATGCTGTATTATTTTAATGTTGTGAACCGCCCGGATTGGGTCACCAATGGGCGGTATACAAATAAAATTATTATTATTATTATTATTATTTATCACAACATCGCTGGATGGCTTACGATAAAATCAATTTAACCTGCAAAGCCATAAAAATAATTGAAGCATTCTAAAAACATATTAAACAATTGAGCCATGTAAAGAAACTTTAAATGTTTAAAACCATAAATGTGTATGAATTATATGAAATAATTAAGCCCCATTGACTTTAATAAAAACATGGCACCAGAATGCAACCAGCATCAGCACAAAGTAGGCCTTCAAGAGGAGGGCATTGCACAACTGGAATGCCACAGTGGAAAAGGATCTCTCTCAGATCCTTTTACACAGCACTTTGCTCTCACTGGTGGGACACAGGGGAATGTCCCTCCAGCCAAACTCAATCTTTGGACAAGTATATATAGGGAGAGGTGCTCCTTCAAATATTGATATTCCATGCCATTTTGGGCTTTAAATGGGAAGCCAAGCCACTTTATAATATTGCTATGAGTGAGTATGATGTCACCATGATAGGTTGTGATGCAGTATCTGAAGTAAATAAGTAAGGGAAAAACAAGAAAAGTTAACTTTAGGATAAAGTCAGCTTCACTATTCTGTCTATTTAGACAGAATATTTAGATTTATTTAGAAATCTATTTAGATTTCAGACCCATCTAATTCTGTTGATGGATATCAGAGTGGGTAGGTTAGGTCATTGTTTCCTTGAGTTTTCTTCCTACCTTTGCTAAAGAATCTATCTGAAACACTGAATAAACATTTTTTTACTTCATGTTTCAGATTCTGTTTGTCTGATATACAAAGCAAAGCAAAACAAAAATCCACATCCAAGACAAGCTGTTTTATTTGGATCATTACTATTCTTGAAAGGACCTTTTCAGTCTTTTGTTTTTACATATGCTCTCTCAATGTATTTTAGGCTAAACTTCAGTTTGGAAGCTTGCATTGAATAAAGCTCTTCTATGAACGTTTTTGGTAGAAAATGTGATTTAGGATATACAGGGAGTTTGGTGAACTGAAGATGAATTTTTAGATAGATAAGGGAACACTTGAGTAGAATGACTTGAGAGGTCAGACATTGTGAAATCTTGTATAACAAAAAAAGAAGAAGTAAGAACTATTAGAGAAGATGCTATGTGGTTTATAATTTTGTTTCTGGCTTGTTTTGTAGACTGCTGTTATCACCTTTGACTACCTCACTTCTTTACGGAACGTGCCACGTGGGACAGAAGAGTATGACTATGTCAAATCACAGGTAAAGGAACAACATTAGGGTGAAAGAGCCAGAGGTTGGGAGAAAGAAACTTTTTGATTACAAGTCCCAGAATCACCCAGTTAACATGACCCCTGGGCAGGCTAGCTGGAGGATTCTGGGAGTTCTAGCAGTAGAAGTAGATTTTTCAAATTCTGGAGAAAACCTTACAGAAGGACATTTTATGTAGTAGTGAATCCAATTGCTGATTTAGCAGCCACACAGCTGGAGAAGACATGGATTTGAGCCTATTGTTACTTTTACGGAAGTTTACCACAGCCGCAAATGATGCACACAGCCAGGCTTTCAGTTGCTGCAGATGTGGGAACAAACTCTTTGACTGGGATGGCAGTGAGAATTTTGATTTTGCTGGATGCAAGACAGCAGTTGTAAGCCGGAACAAATACATATGTGAAAGCTAGGTTAGGCATGAAAACAAGAAATGATATCTGGATTCCTCTCCCTAGAGAAATGAAATTAAGATATTAGAGAGCATCTGTTGTAGTTGTTTCGGTGTTGCTGAATAGTGTGATTCAAAATAGCATCTGATATAGGACAACAAACAGGATAGTGACTGCAATATTTCTGTATTGCTGTGGCCCACAGCTTGGAAGTAACACATTACAATTATGTCATATAAACTTTATTGTTCATAGCCCCAGGCATTCACAGTTTTGTACATAAAAATAAAATACATATAGAAAGTAGGATACAAAATTAACTTAGTATATTATTTATATTTGTCAAACAACTATTTCTAAAGGAGCTAAAATTACTAAAACAACTAAAACTAAAAATTTATGATACATTCCCTTCTACTTCTAAAAACTACATTAAACCCATTCCGTCTCAAAGCATAGATGTGTGTGTGTGTGTGTGTGTGTATGTGCCTTGTTGACTTACAGCAACCCCAAAATTTCACAGGGTTTTCTTAGCAACAAAAGGCTTAAAAAGGCAAGGCAGCATTGTGTTTATCCTGCTATATTTTTAATGCTTGGTAATTTTTTAAAAATCAACTAGACCAAATTTAGCTACCTGCATAGCCTCCTAGCAATAAAATGTTCCCAAGGGGGATCTCTTTGCTAAGGAGCAGAAGAGGCGTGGAATTTATGCAGGGGGAATTTGTACAATGTGAATCGTAATAAACACTGGGTGATAGCCTCAATTTCACCAGAGTTACAGATACAAAGTCCCATCCAAAAAGGCAGTAGGTATACATTGGAACCACAAAGCTGTAAATAATTTTCTTAAGGGAGCTATATTGAAGAGTGTGAAGAGTGTGAAGTATGGTTCTAAACCAAATGTCATTTTATATAAAGGATACCATGAAGAATAGGATGTTTGTCTGATTGAATACTAATCCCACCATTTAGAATTAAGATGGATTCTTTCTTTAAATAGCTTTTTAATTCTGGTGGAGAATTAATACCTCAGTCCAAATGTATTCAAAATACCTCAGTGTTAGTTTCATAGATGTGCAAAATTCTTTGGTAGAAGTTGCCCAGGAGGTTTGTGATGGAATTTGCAGTTATTTTAAAAAAATCTTTTAGTTTTACCACCATTGCCAGTGCTCATATAACCAAACTCCCCCTTTGCAGTTTTGGAAAAAATGCATCAAAGACTGTATGGAACATGAGGATTTGGGTTACCTTACTTTATTGGTTACTTTATTAGACTGCAGCTTCTGTTATTTTGACTTCCATGAAAATGGCATCAAACCTAAGTCCCAGGTATTTAAAATGTATTTCTATTCAATGATATTTTCATCCAGCTTCCATTTATGGGTTTTCCTCCTCTTACTAAAAACACTACTTTTGTTTTCACATAGTTAATAGTTAGATGTTCCTCTGTGAAAAAAACCACAACTTTCTTAATTTACTCAATAGCCTTCGCATCCCAATTTGTGAAGTGAAAATCTCAGGCTACATCCACACTGCAGAAATAATCTAGTTTGACACCACTTAAATTGTCATGGCTCCATCCTGTGGATTTCTGGGGACTGTAGTTTGTTGTGACACTAGAACTCTCTAACAGAGAAGGCTTAGTATCACAAAACTGCAAATCCCAAAATTCTATAGGGTTGAGCCATGGCGGTTAAAGTTGTGTCAAACTGGATTATTTCTGCAGTGTGGATGCACCCTCAGTTATATCATCAGCATGTAAAAGGACTGTAAGCTTTACATCTACTTTACATCTACTAATGAAGCTGGGAAATGTTCCAAGCCACACAGTTCTTGTACGAGGTTGTTAATGTAAAAATTAAAGAGGAAAGGGGCCAAGAGGTATCTCTGTCATTCTCCTCCATTACAAATAATAATGTTACCTATAACATAATTCCTTTTGGAAGTAAGAAGAGTGTAACAATATTCCTTTGGAAAATAACATAGCAAGTGTTGTTTTGATCAATTTAGTGTAACAAGTAATGTTTACTTTTAGGTGACAAAATACTTTGGGATAAAAAAGTTAGGGTGTTTTTTGGCATTTCTAAATATTTTTCCCCAAGAAAAAGAAGACTGACATAATGAAAAAAAATGTAATGAACAACTTAATGAGGTCTTCCAATAGCAATAACTACAACTTGCAAGAACTACAACTGACCATTTATTACAATAGGTAACACTACAATTTACCATTTTTAAAAGAAAATAATAATAATGAATAACAGTAATGAATTCTTTTAAAAGTTAGTTCTCCAAGCTCTGTTAACTGGAGTTGGTCTTCCTGTCTTAGGCTGCATCCACACGGCAGAAATAAGCGGGTTTACACTATTTTAACTGCCACAGCTCAATGCTATGTAATTCTTTAATTGCCACAGCTCAGTGCTATGTAATGTAGTTTGTTGTGGCACCAGAGCAGAGCAGAGTACTCCTACTGTAGTACAATACTTTTGGAACAAATAATTCCTATGCCTTGATTTGGAGTTTCCCATGGGCACAAAGATGATGTGTGTTTACCTGAATATATTAAGTGGGATTTCCCAAAGTGTTTAAGCCAGAACTTGCGCTGTAGCATTTTTTAACTGACACAGGGATGTACACTAACTTTGAGGCATCTTTTCCCCCGCTGTCATTATTATCAAGCTGTAATAGTGGCAGGGCCTTGTCAGTTTTATTTTGTACATTGTCACTCTGTTTTAGGTGCCTGATGGTGGTGGTGGTGGCAGCGGTGCATCTAATAAGTAGATTGTCAAAAACCTAGAAAGTACTAATTATATAATGATATTTCTTATATGTATTTGTATACTGCATTTCAGTTAGGAAACCCCCCCCCCAGGATTGTTGACAAATTTTAGTCAAGCAAACAAATCCAAATATGAAGAGCTGTAAAAGTAGTTCACATTTAGGTTCTTGCTGCCTTTTAGTTCTCTTATCCTTATAAATCAGATTAAAAACAAACAGCAGGACTAAAAATAAGTCTAAAAGCATGTGGAAAAAAGAAAGCTCTTTAGCTGAAACCAAAAGCACCACAAAATAGGCACTGGGCAGACATCTGGAGAAATCAGAACTTGGAAAAATTACATTATTGGACTCCAGCTCTCAGAATCTGGGCCAGAATGGACCAACCTGCAATTTGGACTTGTAGGTTCCATGATGTTATTCCATTTTTGGGAACAAAGAATTGCTGTCATTGAATAATGAGGCAGAATCCAGAATGCTAATCCAGAATGAATTCAAGTTGAACTGCTGTTGTTCACATGCATCCCAAATGCACCCAATTCAGTTTTTTGGGGGGCTGCCAAAAAACCCACTTAACCCAGGATAAATGATACTGGAACTTTCCCCAAGTTTTTAAAGAAGATTGGCATCGCTGGTAGTGTGAATAACCAATGTGGACAGACCCAGATTAAACTTTGCATACCTTGAAAAGGTTTAGAATACATTCACATCTTTGATTCATTTGGGGACGAGGCTCCTCCTGGCTAGCCTTATGTGGAGACCTTCCTCCTCTTCCTCTTTCCCTCCACACTTGTTGCTCTGGGCCGGATTGGCTTGCCACAGGGCGGTATAGAAATAAAATTTATTATTATTATTATTATTATTATTATTGGAGACTTCCTGGGAGGAAAGTGGCATCTTTCTCCTTAAACTGCAGAGGACAAGCCCAGGCTTAGCAGTGAGGGACTTTCTACTGCACCTCAGCCATCAGCTCCTGCTCTGAACTCACAGAGATGCAGATAAATGCTGTTCTATAGGACGTTATCACACGGGGAGTCGCGGGGAGAAAGTGGAAATAAACCGGACAAGCGGAAGACTTTAATTTACGGGATTTGTCCCATTCCGCCTCATCTGATAACTAAATTTGAATTTAAAAGGGGTTAATTCGAACAAAAACCTCATCTTTTCAAATCCTCAAAAATCCCGAAAATGAAAAGATCAGGGTTTTGTTCGAATTAATCCCCTTTTAAATTCGAATTTAGTTATCAGACGAGGTGGAACGGGACAAATCCCGTAAATTAAAGACTTCCGCTCGTGCCTGTTTATTTCCACTTTCTCCCCGCAACTCCCCGTGTGATAACGTCCATAGTGTGATTAACAAACCCAGAAAGCATCAGTGAGGTTATTCGCATTGTTCAGCTATAAAAAACATGTGAATGACTCCTAAGAGGCTTGAGGAAGGCAGGAAGGAAGTGTTTGCTGCTGCAGCAGGAACACAGTTCTTTTTTGGTTGGTTTAACAGCAGGAAGTTTAAAGAGTGCTGTCTGGAGACTATCTTTCTCAAGAGGGGAAAGGATTGAGAGGAGGTATGCTAAGAGGGGATTAATAGCCAGTGTGGCATAGCGGTCTGAGTGTTGGACTATGACTCTGGAGACCAGGGTTTGAATCCCTGATTGGTTGTGGAAATCCACTGGGTGACCTTTGGCGAACCACACTCACTCAGCCCCAGAGGAAGGCAAGGACAAACCTCCTCTGAACAAATCTGGCCAGGAAGACCCTGTGATAGGACCACCTTAAAGTTGTTATAAGTTGAAAATGACTTGAAGGCACACAACAACAAAAACAAAAAGCAAAAAGGAAAGAGGACCAGGACTAGAACCAGGGCCTAGTGTGGGGGTAGGCACCAGGGTCCCTCTGAGAACTATCCAGGCAAAGGGCATCCAAGGGCCTTTGCAGACTGCCAGAAATAGTGCAAATTGAGGCCACTTTAACTGCCCTGACTCAGTGCTAGGGAGTCATGGGAACTGTAGTTTATTGTGGCACCAGAGCTCTCTGACAGAGAAGGCTCAATGTTTCAGAAAAAAATACAATTCCCATGATTCCCTAGCACTGAGCCAGGACAGTTAAAGTGGACTCAATTTGCACTATTTCTGGCAGTCTGCAAAGGCCCAAGTCTCTCAGCCTGATGCTCCTTACTGTTTATGGCTAAAAAGTGGAGGAGAAAGAAGCAGGCTAGGGAGTGGACGATCAGCTGGCTGTAGTTGTCTGCCCACTTCTTTTCCTTCAGTTAGTCAGTGAGCAACCGTAATAGGCAGGAGGAGCATTATCACCAGAGAACTTGGAAAACCTCTGCTGGCAAGTGGGCAGGCAAAGCACATTGCTTATTCTCCTACCTACTGACTGTTTTGTCCCACTTGGCAACAAGCAGGAGGAGTGGTACCCTATCATCTGAGGGGATGGTTTCACTGGGTCTCATGTATAGCGAGCCCTGAGTATTATTAGTTATGTGGCTGAAATTTTTTAAGTGCTATACAGACATTAAAAAGCAAGAAAATACCTGCTCATGGGCAAGAGGGAAAATGAATGGGGAAGGAAAAGGAATGTAAGCAAATTCTGGAGGCAATTTTTGAAACTAAAATATGTTTCTATCTGCTTTTTTAAATTGTTAGATGACCACAAGGCCTGATGAAATTACAACTGTCTTTTAAATTGCCCTTATCTTCTTGTGCTGCTTTTGAACAGATAAAATTCTATGTGGACCACATTTTTTGCCTCATTTTCCACAGAACTCTACACAATTTCACCTCTCCTACCAGTATTCAAGTGTTTCTTTTGTTTCTATTAACACACGTATAGTATCAGTGCTCCCTTATCCATGACTATGGGGGATTTGTAACACAGATCTTTGCTTCATCCCTCCCCTTCTGGTCTCTGTGGAAATTGACAAGCTGCCATTTTGGCAGTGGAAATTTACAGGTAAAGGAGTGGATGAGATGCATTGCTAAAACAACAACTGCAATAGTAATAATTCAGATTCAAAGCCTGCTACTCTGGAATCTTCCTTGGCCCTGACACAGCTGATTGAAAGCAATAATGACCTTGACATCTTTTACCGGCTGAAGAGTTGATTGTGTATGTTTTCTGTGCTGCAATCAGCTTATTGTTTGATAGATGTTGCCAATAGCCCAAGTGATGCTTTGACCATTGGCTTTGTGTTTCTGTGGCCTCATTAACCTCTTGTCAGGTACTCGCTGATAGTTTTTCAGTTAATGTATGGGATTGGGGAAAAGGCCCAGTTCAGTTCAGCTGATTCCTCCTTATTTGTCAGCCTAGATGTCATGATTTAATATTAAAGGCTTGCCAAGAGGAGAGGTAAGGTAGTGCAGTGTGCTGCTGCATTGCAAGAATGCTTTTACCATCATTTCATGTTTGCTTTGAAACCTACACCCAAGTCACCAGGACTGGTAACAAGAGTCTGACGAGTTGTTTGGCAATAAATACACTGAAATTCAGTCCACACCATGGGAGATAGTGTTCAGCCAAACTTTCCATGACTGCTGAACTTTCTTAATCAACTGATTTTAACTCTGTAGCATGGCTTCTCAATCATAAAGTAAGATGTGCAAACACAGTGGCAGTGTTTGATGTTCTTACCTTGATGTTTCACTTCATCTGTGAGTTAAGGTTCACTTCTTGTACAGATAGATGGGCAATACAGATCTTGCTTCATTATTTCTTCTTTCACTTTATTTAAAAACCTTGCTTCTGCATTTGTCTAAATGTTGCTTAGTCTATTCTGATGAGGGTTTTGCAGGCTTCTAAATGCTGTCTGACTACAGTTTAGGCAGTGCTGTGATAAACTAGAGAGCCACATGTTGGCCTGTTCTATAATGCACTTCTCTCCCACACTCCCTCAAATGCTGGATTGTACTGGAGCTAAAATTTGTGTTCAGTTTGTTGTATAACAGCAAGCATGAGGTTTTGAAAAACCTGAACATTAATGGAGGTCAGTTCATAGGACAATTTCATTTTCAGGTGGCTAAGGAAAAGGCTACCTCCCTTTTGGCTCTTGGTTGTGCCTGCCCCTAGCATATTTGCTTTGTCCATCTGGACACACTTGGGATCTGATTTTCAGCAAGGCAAAGTTAAACTATGTACAACATAGTGAGCAGTTAAACTATCCTGCACAGCACATAGTTAAATGAATGAAGCCACCACAAAATGTGGTAATGTCTGTTTACTTAGATGGGTTTAAACAGGCATTTGACAATTTCTTGGAGAATAAATACATCAGCAGTGACTAGTCATGGGGGATATAAGGTAACTCTTCAATGAGCAGCAGTATATCTATGAATATCAGCTTCTGGAGAACAGTAGTGAGAGAAGGTTGTACCAATGATACTGCAAAGCATAGGGCCTTTGCAGACTGGCAGAAATAGTGCAAATTGAATCCACTTTAAGGGTTAGGGTTAGTGCTAGGGAATCATGGGAACTGTTTTTTATTGTGGCACCAGAGCTCTCTGACAGAGAAGGCTCAATCTCTCAGAAAAAAACAAACAATTCCCATGATTCCCTAGCACTAACCCTAACCCTTAAAGTGGACTCAATTTGCACTATTTCTGGCAGTCTGCAAAGGCCCATAGTTTTCAGAATATCAGAAGTGATTATGAGGCTTTGGGCAGGAAGCTGAAAGAGCTGGATGCACAGATTGTTATCTCATCCCTCCTCCCAGTTGAAGGTCATGGTCCAGGAAGGGAGAAGAAGATAACAGACGTGAATAACTGGTTCCGTAGATGGTACCGCCAAGAACAATTTGGATTCTTGGATCATGGGCTGCGGTTCCATGAGGGTGGACTTCTAGCAAGAGATGGGCTGCATCTCACACCATTTGGCAGAAGCGTTTTTACCAATAGTCTCAAACATTTGATCAGGAGGGCTTTAAATTGAGTCACGTTGGGGAGGGAGACAGTATCTTGGAAGGCAGGAGTACATCATGGGCTGGAGATAATAGTCAAAGTGTTATAGAGGGAACAAGGCAAATGATGCAAGGGCACAACAGTGGAAGGAGAAAAACCTCACACAGGCAGCATGTCAGAAGAACAAATGCTCTTAGATGTCTCTACACTAATGCACAGAGCATGGGAAATAAACAAGAAGAACTTGAACTAGCAAAACAAAGCAAATACGATATAATAGGCATCACTGAAACCTGGTGGGATGAGCCTCATGATTGGAATGTAGGAATAGAAGGGTATAACCTTTTTAAGAGAAATAGGCCAAACAGAAAAGGAGGAGGAATAGCATTATATGTCAGGGATGTTTACACCTGTGAAGAGATCCAGGACTTAAATCCTGGAAATCACATGGAGAGCATTTGGATAAAAATTAAAGGGGAAAGAAACGATAGGGATGTTATAGTAGGAGTCTATTACAGACCCCCAAGTTAGACTGAGAAATTGGATGATGCCTTTCTAGAACAGATGACCACACACTCAGAAAGGAGAGATGTAGTAGTAATGGGTGACTTCAACTATCCTGATATTTGCTGGAAGTCAAACTCAGCCAATACTTCAAGGTCTAGCAAATTTCTCACTTGCCTCGAAGACAATTTCTTTGTCCAAAAGGTGGAAGAGGCAACAAGGGGATCAGCTATTTTAGATCTGATCCTAACCTGGTCAGTGGGGTGCAAGTGGTGGGAACCTTAGGCGGGAGTGATCGTGTTCTCCTGGAGTTTCTTATACAGTGGAAAGGAGAATCTAGGTACAGTCAAACACTCATTCTAGACTTTAGGAGAGATGATTTCAACAAACTTAGGGAAACACTGGGAATGATCCCATGGTCAGGAATGCTAAAGGAGAAGGGAGTTCAGGATGGATGGGAGTTTCTCAAAAGGGAGATAAGGAAGGCACAATCTCAAACCGTTCCAATGAGGAAAAAAAATGGGAAATGTCTCAAGAAACCGGGTTGGATGACAAAAGATCTTTCACCTGAATTAAGTGCCTTTACAGACTGCCAGAAATAGTGCAAATTGAGGCCACTTTAACTGTCCTGGATCAGTGCTAGGGAATCATGGGAATTGTATTTTTTTCTGGGACATTGAGCCTTCTCTGCCAGAGAGCTCTGGTGCCACAATAAACTACAGTTCCCATGATTACTTAGCACTGAGCCAGGACAATTAAAGTGGCCTCAATTTGCACTATTTCTGACAGTCTGTAAAGGCCCTCTGTTTTAAATGGGAGATGAAAAGGAAAAGGAGCGAAATCACTAAAGAGGAATTCAAAAAAATAGCTATCACATGTAGGGGTCAAGTCATGAAAGTCAAAGCACAGTATGAGCTCAGGCTTGCTAGAGTGGTTAAACACAATAAAAAGGGCTTCTTTGGGTATGCCCATAGCAAAAGAAAAAAGAAGAAAATGGTAGGCCCACTGCGCAGAGAAGATGGACAAATTCTAACAGGACAGAGAAAAGGCAGAACTACTCAACACCTTCTTTGCCTCAGTCTTCTCACAAAAGGAAAAGGGTGTTCAACCTGAGGAAAATGGAGCAGAGAACAAAATAGGAAAAATGCAGCACAGAATAAGTAAAGACATGGTACAGGAATACCTGGTTAACCTAAATGAATTTAAGTCTGCAGGACCAGATGAACTACATCCAAGGATATTAAAAGAACTGGCAATTATAATCTCAGAGCCACTGGCAATAATCTTTGAGAACTCCTGGAGAACAGGAGAAATCCCAGCAGATTGGAGGAGGGGAAAAAAGAGGATTCCAACAACTATCGCCCAGTTAATCTGTCATCAATACCGGGAAAGATTCTAGAACAGTTAATTAAACAGAGTCTGTGAACATTTAGAAGGAAATGCCATAATTACTAAAAGTCAACATGAGTTTCTCAAAAACAAGTCATGCCAGACTAATCTGATCTCTTTTTTTGATAAAATGACCAGCTTGGTAGATGAAGGGAATGTGGTAGACATAGCATATCTTGATTTCAGTAAGGCTTTTGACAAGGTCCCCCATGATATTCTTGCAAACAAGATAGTAAAATGTGGGCTAGACAATACAACTGTTAGGTGGATTAGTAACTGGTTGGCTGACCGAACCCAAAGGGTGCTCAGCAATGGCTCCTCTTCATCCTGGAGAGAAGTGACCAGTGGGGTGCCACAGGGCTCTGGCCTGGGCCCAGTGCTCTTCAACTTCTTTATCAATGATTTGGATGAAGGAATAGGGGGCATGCTTCTCAAATTTGCAGATGACACCAAATTAGGAGGAATAGCTAATATCCCAGAGGATAGGATGAAAATTCAAAATGATTTTAATAGATTAGAAAGCTGGGCCAAAGCTAACAAAATGAATGTCAACCCAGAGAAATGTAAGGCACTGCACTCAGGGTAAAAAATTGAATAGATATAAGATGGGGGACACCTGGCTTAAGGAAACTACGTGTGAAAGGGATCTAGGAGTCCTAGTAGACCACAAGTTGAACACAAGTCAACAGTGTGATGCTGCAGCTAAAAAGGCCAATGCAATTTTAGGCTGAATTAGTAGAAGTATAGTATCTAGATCAAGGGAAATAATAGTGCCACTGTATTCTGCTTCGGTCAGGCCCCACCTGGAATACTGTGTCCAGTTCTGGGCACCACAATTCAAAAAGGATGTTGAAAAACTGGAGCGTGTCCAGAGGAGGGCAACTAAAATGGTGAAGGGTCTGGAAACCATGCCCTACGAGGAATGACTTAGAGAACTGGGTATGTTTAGGGTATATAAATTAAGCTGCTTTGCTTTTGCTTTTAGAGAAGAGACGATTAAGAAGGGATATGATAGCCATGTTTAAATATTTGAAGGGATGTCATATTGAGGAGGGCGCTAGCTTGTTTTCTGCTGCTCCAGAGAACAGGACCCGGAACAATGAATGCAAGCTACAGGAAACGAGATTCCACCTCAATATTAGGACAGTGTGAGCTGTTCGACAGTGGAACACACTCCCTCAGAGACTGGTGGATTCTCCTTCTTTGGAGGTCTTTAAACTAGAGGCTGGATGGCCATCTGTCGGGGATACTTTGATTTTGAGTTCCTGCATGGCAGGGGTTTGGACTGGATGTCCCTTGTGGTCTCTTCCAACTATGATTCTGATTCCTTTCCTTCCCACTTTTGGCCTTCCCATTGGCATCTGGCTTTGGCTACTGTTGGAAACAGGGTGCTGGATTGGATGGTCTTTTAGATTTGATCCATCAGCAAGATTCCATTATTCCTCTTCAGCCCTACATTGCTTTCCTTTGGATTGCAAGCTTACTTGAAGCTACTTGAACTTTCCTACTTTTTACTCCAGCCTGCCAGCACCCCTGTAAAAGGAAGCAGGAAAAGGCTTCTGCTAGTCTTCTTTCATGTACCAATTTGCCTTTTATTCCCCCCTTCCATTTTGCTTTGTTCTGCCCTGATTCTTTCTGACTCTGTTCTTGTCAGTTTGTATGTTCTCTCTTAATTTTACCTAAATTCAGCAATGTTGCTAAATTTCATTTTTTTGAGGAGTTAAAACTTAAAGATAATAATCCCATCTGGTTGGTTATATATGCATTTTTCTAGAACTACACTCTCATATGCAGTTTTCAGTTTCGTTCCAAAACTCATTTTGAGATACAGAATATTCTTTCTGTCTCTGCGAGATGGGTATCTCTGAGCCATCATCTGAGAGATTTCACTCTTCATTCTGTAAACTGCAGGTGTACTGTATTCCACATACACCCAATCCCTTAACTGTTTCTTTACCCCGGAGACTGTCTGCAGGGAATGTGGATAATGCTGAATAATTAGTATGCTGTACTACTTAATAGAATATGCATAATGGTAGTCAGGAGATAGGAAACCTCAGTGTCTGTCTTGGTCCCTGAGCCTGCTGGGGCCAAACAAGGACATTGTCATTAGGAAACAATTACCTACAAAGCAGATTAAGCAGGAAATGGGCTCCCCATAGGCTCTTGGGCAGGTTCCTATTTAGCTTCAAGAAAATGTCTTCAGACCTTCTCTGTCTTCCTTTCATGTGTGAGCTACTCATGCTGCTAATGCTCACAGCTAGGCAATTCCTGGCATCTCTTTATGGGCATCCAATTGGGGGACTATTTACTGTTTTCTGTTCTGAAACAGAAACAAACCTTTTCTGCATGAGTCTTGAAATATTAAGCAAGCATTTCTCTCCTAGTTAACTTTTTTTGGCTGCAGAATTGCTTTGTCAGGGAGAAGGCCATGAGGAGGTTAATTGTCTTCTTTCTCTTGGAGAGCGAGGCGAAGAGATTCTCTGCCTCTGAGATGCAATTTTTTTTGTGCTGGAGAAGTCTGAGCAATCTGTTCTGATGCCATGCAAGGAGAGGCAGTGTTTTTGGGAAGGTGGAATATATGAGGGAAGATGTCCCAAATCTAAGTTTAGTTTTCTTTCTCTTCAAGTGAGACCACTAAAAGTATTCAAACTTTGAATTAGGTGGAATGGAAGCCTAACCAGTCCTTAAAACTGGCTAGTACTAACACCACTGTTCTCCTTGTTTCTCATGAAAAATCTGTGGCGACCATGGTATGTAGGATGGGGAAATTAGACAAAATCATGATAGATAAGGCTATCTATGGCTATTAGTTATAAAAACTATATATTACCTCTAGCATCACAGGAATGCATGCAGGACATCAGTATATCAGTTACCGAGAAACATGCTATCATACTGATGGGCTTCACATAGGAAGCTATTTGGCCACCACACCAGAATGAAAACTGGAGTGATCTTCTCTCCCTTTAATGGTTGTGCTGAAATTCCCACTTCTACACAACTATTAGAGGGACAGGAACCCCCTCCAGTTTTCAGTTTAGCAACCCTTTATGAACAAATTGTTGGACTGCATACGAGGAGATATTGTTTTATCACCTTTAATTTTTTTTTGACAAAGTTTGTTTTGATTTGTAGTTGTTAACTTATCTCTACATAGTCATCATCCAGATTTACACATTTCCCCATTGTTTCCTGACCCTTATTGTAGAAATCTGCAGATTGTGCCTTAAATCACTCTTCCACTTCATGAATGATGTCATCTGTGTTGTCAAATCAGTGACTCCACAGCAGAGTTTTCATTTTTGGGAAGAGACAAAGTCACTTGGTGATGATGACACTGACAAAATTTCATCAACATACCATAATAACTTCCAGGTGATAACTATTATTTTACGATACCCCCTTGTACTTCTCCATCTTACACTTTAGTCACTTCTGGCACAACCTGTAACAAAAATAAAGGACACAATGAGCTGGTTTTCTCTACATCATGCACTTAAGGACCAATGATGACACTGACAAAATTTCATCAATATACCATAATAACTTCTGGGTGATAATTATTACTTTACGATACTTCCTTGTAGCTAGGCCTTTGGTCTGATCCAGATGGATCTTTTAAATGTTACTTGCTAGGATGTAAAATGGTGTGGGTAAATAAAGTAATCCCAGCTAAGTTATTTCAATTTAGAGGAGGAGAAAAGCTGTTTAATATACAGGTGGGATCTTACCAGGCCTAGGCAGAGAACCAAAAAAAGTTAAAAGTGTGTTCTAGCTATTTGACATTTACTTTGTGTTCCCTGTCATATTTAGAGCAAGCTGTATTCTCATGTTGTATTAGCTACCAAAAGATCTTAGAAGTAAATTAATTCACACACTAAAGGTTACATTATGATTATAATTTAGCAAGCCTCTAACTTCACTCCAAAATAGGACATGTTGATAATCATAGATGATTGGAATGCAAAAGTAGGAAACAAAGCAGTATCAAAGACTGTAGGAAAATTTTGCCTAGGACCAAGAAGTGAAGGAGAACAACTGGTTGAATTTTTCGAAGCCAACAGTTTATCACAAACATATTCTTCAAACAACCAAAGAGGTGACTGGATACATGGGCAAGACCTGATGACCAATATAGACATCAAATAGACTACATAATTGGAAACAGAAGATAGAGAAGCTCAATTTTCTCTGCAAAAACATGACCAGGAGCATATTGTGGCACAGACCATGAAGTGCTAGTATAAATAAGCAGAGTAAAGCTAAAGAAGAACATTAAAGCAATCATCATGCTAAAATACAACCTGAAGAACATCACCATAGAATTTAAACATAATGTAAAAAAAAAAAAAAGAAGATTTGCACTATTAAGCCAAACTGACCAGGAGTCAGAAGAATTCAGGACTGAAGCTAGAGACATTGTTATGGAGGAATGCAGAGACAGTGTCTGCAGCCAAAAAGACAAATTAGCCATAGTGAATGTCAGATGAAAGTCTTCAAGCAATTAAAGAGTGTTAAGAAGCAAAAGTAAAAGGAGACAGAAATAGGGTCACAATCCTCACTACACCTGTTCAGTGACTTGTGTGCAGGGCAAAGAGAATTACTGTAACAATCAATGCAGAGAAATAGAAGACAACAACAACAAAAGAAGAATAAGAGACCTCTTCCACATGATCCAAGAAATCAAAGGGAATTTTAAAGCAAAAGTGGGGATGCCATATGTGTTGGGGTGTATTGAAAAATATCACAGCAGAGTTGTAGAGTCAACAAATATAGAGCTTTACTTCAGCAGAGTATAAGGCAAAAAATAAGCAAAGCAAAAACATGGCATAATAGCCAAGTACATATACAATGCAGAAAAAAGGCACAACATAACTTCCTGCAAACCTGCAGTACTATAACTCCTTACCAAGGAGAAACAAACTTACATCCCAGCAATATAAAAAACAACAAGCTTCTGACCAGCATGTAGAGTAATACACTTTCTAACACTCAAGCAAACTCCCAATGCAGTTATACTCTGCTAAGTGGCTATCCAGACCACTTGGCCTAATTGTCTAACTGCATCATTAATTGCCAGAGCTGGCTTACTATCATGGACTTCACCTGCCACTTTGCTATACCCTCATCCAGTCACAACTTAGCAAACTGGCATACCCTGACAATATGATCAGCAGGTTGACCAAGTATCCTGAAGTGTACAGATATGTCATTAAATATTAAAGTTAGGATAGTCCATACCGTGGTATTTAAAGTACCTATGTATGTTTGTGAAAGCTGGACAATGAAGAAAGTTGATAAGAAAATCAACTCATTTAAAATGTAGTGCTGGAGAAGAGTTCAACAGATACTGTGGACTGCTTAAAAGACCAATAGATGGGTCCTAGAGCAAATCAAGCCTGAACTTTCCCTAGAAGCTAAGATAACTAAACTGAGACTGTCATCCTTTGGACACATTATGAGAAGGCATGACTCACTAAAAATACAATAATGTTTTGTAGGATACAGTAGATTGCATTCCAGACAGATAGACTCAATCAAAGATTGCATGGCTCTGTGTGTGCAAGACCTGAGCAGGGCTGTTGAGGATAGAATGATCTAGAAGTCTCTCATTCATGGGGTCTCCATAAACTGAAGTCAGCTTGGTGATAGTTAACAACAAAACAAATTTCACTCCTATTTATTTGTTTATTTATTTAATATCTCACCTTTCTTCCAATAGGGAACCCAAAGTACCTTACTATAACTAAAACAATCTGTAGTAAAGTTTTAACTAAAGTTAAAAAACAAACAAACCATTAAACAACTAATTAAAATATTGGTTTAAATTGTTTAAAATATATATTCAACACATAGTTTAAAAATATGGCACATCTGTTGATCATCCTTCTGCCCCAATCAGTTAAAGCTAAAGACTTGTTTAAATAAAAAGGCCTTTGCCTGCCAGCGAAAAGAGAAAAGAGGTCCAGCTGAACCTCCATTGGAGGGAGTCCTATAGCCTAAGACCAGATGCTGAAAAGACTCTCCCCAGTATCTTCCTCAAATGAGCTGGTGAAGGCAGTGGGACCAAGACAAAATCCCCCCTTGAAGATTGTAAGATTCAGTCAGGCTCATGGGGAGATAGGTTATTTGAGATACTTTGGACCTAAGCAGTATAGGGCTTTATAGATCAAAACTAGCACTTTGAATTGCTCCTATTCGCCTTTTGCAGTATAATGGGAACATTCAGTTGCTTTTATACTTACAGGAATGTAGGCTCACTATGTGATAGAGTAGGAATATTGCATAGTTCAAATGCTGCTTTTCTTCTGTGCCTCATGTTCTTCATGTTCTCTTGGGAGATGACAATGAGGTATGTGGGAAGATAGGATGTTTTGTACCATAGGCCTGGGGCTTGTAGCCATTCAGATTTTTTTTTACAAAGTAACTAATTGAGCAACAGACAAACAGTTACTCTTAAAAGCTATATATCTTACAATTGTAGCAAAATACTTTACAAGCTATAGTCAGAGTGGTGTAATGGTTTGAGCAGTGGACTATGTATGACTCTGCAGATAAGGGTTTGATTCCCTGCTCAGCGTTGAACACGTCACTCACTATCAGCCCCAGAAAACCCTGTGATAGGTTCGTTATAGGGTTGCCATAAGTTGGAAAGAACTTGAAGGCACTCAACAACAATAAACTTTACAGGTCTTGAAACTATAACTGTAGCTAATGACTTTTAAATGTATCTTTCTAAGCTGTGATTACCAGATATGGCTCCAGAATCTAGTTTAGTTGCCAGCAGACCTATTCTCCTCCTGGGTTGCCCACACATACAGATCCTAGATGCATTTTTTTCAAGTACAAGAACAAGAAACAGAATTCTTAATGTAATGTAATGCAAGACAGTAGATCACATACTCCAGGACCACCTGTGTGAGATGTTTTACAACAGTTGACCGTCACCTGCAATACCTGTGGTATGTTTGTATTCTTACCTTCAGATGTGGGGGAACTACACATGCTCCAAGTGCAAGTTGGTAGCCCTCTTGGAGGACAAAGTACAGCAGCTGGAGGCGCGGGTAGCTACACTTCAACATATTAGGGAGCAAGAGGCTTTCCTTGACAGAACAGAACAAACGGTCTTGGATGGGGAACACACAGAGGAAGTTGCTGGGGAAGAGGTCACATCACACACACAGGAGGTAGAAAGCTGGAGGAAGGTCACACGTAGAAGTAAGGAGACCAAGGATCGTTCTGGGAGTTTGTGGCTACAGAATCGATTTCAAGCTCTTACTCTTAGCAAGGAGGACGAAGAAGAGCAGCAAGGACAGATTTCAGGGACAGAGCAGGGGACCCTGGGAGTTCCACCACAGGGAACAGTCGCTGCTAAGCCTCAGAGGAGGCGTGTGGTCGTGGTGGGGGACTCCTTGCTGAGGGGGACAGAAGCAGTGATTTGTGGGCCTGACAAGATGTCTCGGGAAGTGTGTTGTCTCCCTGGGGCAAAGATCCGAGATGTGACAGAGAGGCTGACAAGACTGGTCAGGCCTACTGACCAATACCCCTTCCTTTTGGTTCATGTGGGAACGAATAACACAGCAAGACACAGCCTTCAGAATATCAAAAGGGATTACGAGGCTCTAGGTAAGAAGCTGAAAGAAATGGAGGCACAGATTGTCATCTCGTCTCTTCTGCCAGTTCAAGGGCATGGTCCAGGAAGAGAGAGGAAGATAGCAGATGTCAACAATTGGCTCCGCAGATGGTGTTGTCGAGAACGATTTGGATTCTTGGATCATGAGCTGCGGTTCCATGAGGACGGACTCCTGGCAAGGGATGGGCTGCATCTAACACCAGTTGGAAGAAATGTTTTTGCCAACGGTCTCAAGAATTTGATCAGGAGGGCTTTAAACTGAACTGTGTGGGGAAGGGAGACAACGTCCTGGAAGACAAAAGGACTGGAGAAAATAGTCAAACTGTCATAGAGGAAACAAGGCAAACAGTACAGGGACCCAACAGTGGGTGGCAAAAAAACGTGCACAGGCAGCAAGTAAAGGGGACACGTGGTCTTAGATGTCTCTACACTAATGCACAGAGCATGGGAAATAAGCAAGATGAACTTGAACTCCTAGCACAAGAAAGCAAATATGATATAATAGGCATCACTGAAAACTAGTGGGACGAGTCTCATGACTGGAATGTAGAAATAAAGGGGTATAAGCTTTTCAAGAGAAACAAGACAAACAGGAAAGGAGGAGGAATAGCATTATATGTCAGAGATATTTACACCAGTGAAGAAATCCAGGACATCAATCCTGGAAGCCAAGTGGAGAGCATCTGGATAAAAATTAAAGGGGAGGGAAACAACAGGGATGTTAGTGTGGGAGTCTATTACAGACCCCCAACTCAAGCAGAAGAATTGGATGATGCCTTTCTAGAACAGATGACCACACACTCAGAAAGGAGAAATATAGTAGTGATGGGTGACTTCAACTATCCGGATATTTGCTGGAAGTCAAACTCGGCAAAATCCTCAAGGTCTAGCAAATTCCTCACTTGCCTCGAAGACAATTTCATTGTTCAAAAGGTGGAAGAGGCAACGAGGAAGTCAGCTATTTTGGATCTGATCCTAACTAACAGGGAAGACCTAGTTAATGGGGTGCAAGTGGTTGGATCCTTAGGTGGGAGTGATCATGTCCTCCTGGAGTTTATTATATAGTGGAAAGGAGAAGCCAGGCATAGTCAGACACGCATTCTAGACTTTAGGAAAGCTGATTTTACTAAACTTAGAGAAATACTGAGGGTGATCCCATGGACAGGAATACTAAAAGAGAAGGGAGTTCAAGAAGGATGGGAGTTTCTCAAAAGGGAGATACTGAAGGCACAATTTCAAACCGTGCCAACAAGGAGGAAAAATGGGAGGTGTCTCAAGAAACCAGGATGGATGACTAAGGAACTTGCAACTGAATTATGTTTTAAACAGAACATGTATAAGAAATGGAAAAATGGGGAAATCACCAAAGAGGAATTCAAACAAATAGCTAGCACGTGTAGGGTTAAAGTCAGAAAAGCTAAAGCGCAGAATGAAATCAGGCTTGCTAGAGAGGTTAAGAACAATAAAAAGGGCTTTTGGGGGTATGTCAGCAGCAAAAGGAAAAAGAAGGAAATGGTAGGGCCACTGTGTGGAGAAGATGGCAAAAAGTTAACAGGGGGCAGAGAAAAGGCAGAATTACTCAACACCTTCTTTGCTTCAGTCTTCTCAGAAAAAGCAAAGGGTGCTCAACCTGAGGATAATAGAGCAGAGGACAGAATAGGAGAATTTCAGCATAGAATAAGTAAAGAGATAGTACAGAAACATCTGGTTACTCTAAATGAATATAAGTCTCCAGGACCAGATTAATTACATCCAAGGGTACTAAAAGAACTGGCAAATGTAATATCGGAACCATTGTCAATAATCTTTGAGAATTCCTGGAAAACAGGAGAGGTCCCAGCGGACTGGAGGAGGGCAAATGTTGTCCCCATCTTCAAAAAGGGGAAAAAAGAGGATCCCAACAATTATCGTCCAGTTAGTCTGACATCAATACCAGGAAAGATTCTGGAGCAGATCATTAAACAGAGAGTCTGTGAACATCTGGAAAATAATTCCATAATCACAAAAAGTCAACATGGGTTTCAGAGAAACAGGTCATGCCAGACAAATCTGATCTCTTTTTTTGATAAAATTACCAGCTTGGTAGATGAAGGGAATGCTGTGGATATAGTATATCTTGATTTCAGTAAGGCCTTTGACAAGGTTCCCCATGACATTCTTGCAAGCAAATTGGTAAAATGTAGGCTAGACAAAGTAACTGTTACATGGATTTGTAATTAGTTGACTGGTCGAACCCAAAGGGTGCTCAACAATGGCTCCTTTTCAACCTGGAAAGAAGTGACCAGTGGGGTGCCACAGGGCTCTGTCCTGGGCCCAGTGATATTCAATATCTTTATTAATGACTTGGATGAGGGTATTGGGGGCATAGTTATCAAATTTGCAGACGACACCAAATTAGGAGGAGTAGCTAATACCCCAGAGGACAGGATCAAAATTCAAAATGACTTGAACAGACTAGAAAGTTGGGCCAAAGCTAACAAAATGAAATTCAACACGGAGAAATGTAAGGTACTGCACTTAGGGCGGAAAAACAAAAAGTACAGATATACGATGGGGGACACCTGGCTGAATGAGACTACGTGTGAAAGGGATCTAGGAATCCAGGTGGACCACAGGTTGAATATGAGTCAACAGTGCGATGCAGCAGTTAAAAAGGCCAATGCAATTTTAGGCTGCATCAGTAGAAGTATAGTGTCTAGATCAAGAGAAGTAATAGTGCCACTCTATTCTCTTTGGTCAGGCCTCACCTGGAATACTGTGTCCAGTTCTGAGCACCACAATTCAAAAAAGATGTGGAGAAACTGGAGCGTGTCCAAAGGAGGGCCACTAAAATGGTGAAGGGTCTGGAAACCAAGCCCTATGAGGAACGACTTAGGGAGCTGGGGATGTTTAGCCTGGAGAAGAGAAGGCTGAGAGGTGATATGATAGCCGTGTTTAAATATTTGAAGGGATGTCATATCGAGGAGGGAACAAGCTTGTTTGCTGCTTCTCCAGAGGCTAGGACCCGAAACAATGGATGCAAGCTGCAAGAAAAGAGATTCCACCTCAACATTAGGAGGAACTTCCTGACAGTAAGGGCGGTTCGACAGTGGAACACACTCCCTCGGACAGTAGTGGAGTCTCCTTCCTTGGAGGTCTTTAAGCAGAGGCTGGATGGCCATCTGTCAGGGATGCTTTCATTGGAAGTCCCTGCATAGCAGGGGGTTGGACTGGATGGCCCTTGTGGTCTCTTCCAACTCTATGATTCTATGATTCTATGGTCCTTTACAAGTCTGTATAATGAGGATGTCACTGATCATCTAGACCAGGGGTAGGCAACCTTTCCCCTTTAAGGGCCAAGAGACTTCAGTTCCCAGAAGCCTCAGCCATGTTGGCCAATAGCTCCTGGGATTCTGGGAGCTGAAGTCCCTTGGCCCTTAAAGGGGAAAGGTTGCCTACCCCTGATCTAGACACATACCAATTTAACTTCAGCAGGATTGTACTGTGTGCTTTCAGAACAAGAATATCCTATAACTGTCCCAGTTTGGCAGGGACAGTCCCAATTAATCCTCTGTCATCCCCAAATATTCCAGTTTCGCTCTCTTCCCTCCCACTTTCTCCCCAGCTTACTTCCACTGATGTAAATTGAGTTCAAAGTGTAAAAGTAGTTTACCCCCAATTTGCTCAGCAGGGACAAATGAGAGGAAGGGGCAGAATCTTGCCCTTGCCTGCAGACTCAGGTAAAAGGAAATTGCTGCAGCTTCTCCTAGCTTGGCTGTTCTTACTCATTAATAACATTTGCCATCTTGACCACACTGATGTTCCTTGGCGACATGTGTCCCAGTTTTCATCTGTGAAATGTTGGAGAGTACGGGGAGACATTTTCGTATAAAGATTACTACAAAAAAGGCTGCTAGTGGCAGACTAGTCCATTAACTTGATGAATGCAATATCTGACAATAGAAACTGAAAATATGTTGCCTTATTCCCCAGTATGTCATTGTGAAAGTATCTGCTGTGGCATTAAGTATTGAAATTTGCAAAGCAGTCATTTTTTGTTTGGTGACAGGTTTAGCTCAGGGCTTGGAAAAATGTCTGCTTCAGACTTTACTTTCCACAACCTGCAGGCCATGGTGGCTGGGTAATTTTTGCAATACTATTCTAAAGAGTAACATTTCTAGGCTATGGAGATCTGCAGCCTTTGGAGAGATTTTGTTTAGTAGGATGGACAAGTTCACTCTGACTTCTAGTAAGGTACGTTTTGGAGGAGAAAAATGGTGTCTTGCTCTTTTTTGTCATCCATAATATTACTATAACAAGTCTTCGAATAATATTTAGTTTAATTATGAAAGTAGGGTTAGATTATATAGAACGCACTAACATGCTGTATTTTCTGGTGTATAAGACGGCCAGGCGTATAAGACGACCCCCAACTTTTCCAGTTAAAATATAGAGTTTGGGATATACTCGCCGTATAAGACTCTTCCAACACACACCAAATAAAAATTTTAAAAAATCAGATTTGATTTCAATATGGTAAGTTTAATTCATATGCTTATGACATGCAGGTACTTAGCAGGAAATCTGTCACTTATAAAGACAACAAACTACAGCTCCCATGTTCCCTAGCATTTATTTCTGCAGTGTGTTTTGGACCTTATGTTTTAAAAAATAGTCCAGATTTAAATGCTGCTTTAACAATTATTTCCATCTCCCAGCTATGAGATGGTTGGGGGGAAATGAGAAAGTGTTGGGGGGAAGGACTGCCAATATACTAGGTGATACATTCTGGGGTATGTACAATTTGTGGCCAAGTAAGTGATCCTGGGCATGTCACACACTCTCAGCCTTAGGAGATGGTAATGGCAACCCCCATTTGAAGAAACATGCCAAGAAAACCCCATGATAAGGTTGCCTTAGGGTCGCCATAAGTCGGAAAGGACTTGAAGACACACAAGAACAGCAAAAAGTCTGTAGTTGTTTCATAGGTTGTACATGGGAATAGGAGCCAGCATGGTGTAGTGCAGGGGTAGGCAACCTTTCCCCTTTAAGGGCCGAGGGACTTCAGCTCCCAGAATCCCAGGAGCTATTGGCCATCATGGGACTATTGGCCAACATGGCTGAGGCTTCTGGGAGCTGAAGTCCCTTGGCCCTTAAAGGGGAAAGATTGCTTACCCCTGGTGTAGTGGTTTGAGTGTTGGACTACCACTCTGGAGACCTGGGTTTGATTCCCCACTCTGCCATGAAACCCACTGGGTGAACTTGGATAAGTCACACACTCTCAGCCTCAGGGGAAGGCAGTGGCAAACCTACTCTGAGCGAATCTTGCCAAGAAAACCCCATGATCACCATAAGTCAGGAACAATTTGAAAGCACACGACATACACATATAACCTCCAAGTTAAGGAACTTGGTTCTTCTTTAGATAAATCTTCAAGGGTACACACTCGCTCTCTCTCATTGTGCAGAATTATTTGTTAAAGAAGCCATGCCCAAGCAACACAGCAGCTTTGGCTGTGTTTGCATTGTAGAAATTTATTAAAGCAGTTTGATACCGCTTTAACTACTTGGCTCAAGGCTATGGAATTCTGGGATTTGCAGTTTTGTGAGACATTTAGCCTTTTCTGTCAGAGAGCTCTGATACCACAAAGCAAACTGCAGAGCCTAGGAGTCCATAGGATGGAGCCATGACAGTTAAAGCAGTGTCAAACTGCATTATTTCTGCAGTGCAGATTCAGGTTGCATCCATACTGTAGAACTGGCTTCCTTTTCTTTCGCCCCTCGTCCTCCTCCTTTCCCTGGCTTCCTTTTCTTTCTCCCCTCCTCCTCCTCCTCTCCCTGGCTTCCCCCTCTTTTTCCCCTCGTCCTCTTCCTCCTCTCCCTGGCTTCCTTCTCCTCCTCCCCTTGTCCTCCTCCTCCACTCCCTGGCTTCCTTATCTTTTTCCCCTTGTCGTCCTCCCCTCCCTGGCTTCCTTCTCTTTCTCCCCTCATCATCCTTCTCCTCTCCCTGGCTTCCTTATCTTTTTCCCCTCGTCGTCCTCCTCCTCTCCCTGGCTTCCTTCTCTTTCTCCCCTCGTCATCCTCCTCCTCTTCCTGGCCTCCTCCTCCTCCTCCTCCTCCTCCTCTCCCTGGCTTCCTTCTCCTCCTCCCCTTGTCCTCCTCCTCCACTCCCTGGCTTCCTTATCTTTTTCCCCTTGTCGTCCTCCCCTCCCTGGCTTCCTTCTCTTTCTCCCCTCATCATCCTTCTCCTCTCCCTGGCTTCCTTATCTTTTTCCCCTCGTCGTCCTCCTCCTCTCCCTGGCTTCCTTCTCTTTCTCCCCTCGTCATCCTCCTCCTCTTCCTGGCCTCCTCCTCCTCCTCCTCCTCCTCCTCCTCCTCCTCCTCCTCCTCTCCCTGGCTTCCTTCATCTTCTCCCCTCGTCCTCCTCCTTCTTCTGGCTTTCTTCTCTTTCTTTTTCTCCCCTTGTCCTCCTCTTCCATCCAGCATATACGATGACCCCCGACTTTTGAGACCCTTTTCCAGGGTTAAAAAGTTGTCTTATACGCTGGAAAA
The DNA here is from genome assembly GCA_026167975.1 of Phrynosoma blainvillii. Taxonomy (NCBI): domain Eukaryota; kingdom Metazoa; phylum Chordata; class Lepidosauria; order Squamata; family Phrynosomatidae; genus Phrynosoma; species Phrynosoma blainvillii. The sequence continues at coordinate 412,349,666 of JANUYF010000001.1, forward strand.
TACGGCGTTTGTATATATATATATATATATATGTGTGTGTGTGTGTGTGTGTGTGTGTGTGTGTGTGTATATATATATATATATATATATATATATATATATCTGATTTATAATTCATTTACTTAGCCTGGTTTTGCTTGCCTTCCCACTTGCCACCTCCAGGTGGGGCTGTTCCTTTGTTGTTGGATCAGAGATAGGCCTAATAGATTTATCACCTTAAAGGACTTTGGCCCTTTTCCAGACAGTTGAAAACAACAAAAGTCTCTTCTCTCTACTGCCATTTTATGGCTTTTCTCATATTAGTTCCAAGTCTATCCCAGTGCTGTGGTAACCTATGTTGATGTAGTGGATTTGGAGGTGTGTTTCTTGGAGAAGCAGGTATTGTTTTGGTGCAGGACAATATCTATACTTACATTTTTCTTCTCAGTTTTGCAATCAAGATAGATATGAGTTCCAGATCTTCAAAGAGCAATATTAAATTAAAAACCAGCAACAATGCTGTATGGTTTCCATTTCATAAAGATTAGACTCATAATGAGGACTATGTGCACATAAAGAGAGATTCTGGAACATACCTTCAGGTTTACCACCCAGAGGAATATCAGTTCATCAGCTACACTTACAGTTTTCTATTTCCTCTCTTCACCATGATCTGTCACTCTCTCTTTGGGAAAGTAGTTTGGCCTTCTTATAAATACAAACTGCTTTATCACAAAGAATGAATAAGAGGCCCTTGTTCAGCCCAGGTCTATAGTTTGATACATACTTTTTCAAATAATGTACATGTACAACATGAAGCTTGGAAATGTTACTTTTTTGGCTTTCCTGACTGGGGAATTCTGAGATAGCAGTCCCAAATAATAACTTCTCCAGGTTCTGGTCCTATAAATGCATGCCACTACTCATTTCTACTGGGAGAATCTAAATTATCCCACCCTCCATTCAAGTTAACACTTATAGTGAGAATGTGGCATTTAATCATTGTCTCCAGCTGTAGTACTAGGAAACTGCAATTCTATTCCAGGCAAAGTAGATCTGTCTATGCAAATGCAATAATTGTGTAGAAGATGTGTTACAAGTGTGTGTTGAAGGGGTGAGCACCTGCCGGGGGGCCAAGGCTAATCCCCCATAATTCCCCTGTAGGCTGCACCTCTCAAGGCAAACCCATATACTTTTATTTTACCCAACAGTTCCTCTCAAAATGGCACCAAAAAGTGATGCTGCATCACTTCATAACATCATTTTGAGAGAGATTGAAGAGGAATGCAGGATTTTTTTGGGGGGGGGGAGGTAGTATAGGATTGTGGGGTGCTTTTCACGGCTGGGATACTTTTGTGTGTGATCACAGATTTGGGGGCTTTTTGGATTGTTTTGGGATTAAATTTGCCTCCGAATTATGCTGATTTTTTTTTTTAAAAAAACATGGGTTTTGGGGTTTGGGAGACTGGTGAAGGACTTCAGGAGTCACAAAAGTATGTTTCAGAATCTGCATGTGGCCCATAGGCCACATTTTGACTGCCCCTTATCTATTGGGTGGGGGGGATGCAGACGGCAAAAAGTGCCGTCTTCAATCCCAGGAAGGGGAGGGGCAGCTGGACACTGGGTGCCCCATCCCCTTCCTGAGGACGTCATCAGAGTGATGGCCCGTCCACACGACGGGGACTCCGATGACGTCCTTCCGGCTCAGCATCCGGATACGCTGAGCCAGAAGAGAAGCTGAAGAGGCACGCCACGCCTCTTGCGGCACCCCTTTTGCGGCTTGTGGAAGGAGCGCTATTTTAGCATTCCTTTCACAGGTGGCGAAAGGGAGGATCGGGGCCAAGGTGTCCGGCAGCCTCGGCCTCGATCCTCCGCTTCCGGGGGCAGCCTAGGGCTGCCCATCTGCATCCCCCCCAGGATCTGTAATCAGTCACATTCAGTGACTGAAATCCTCAAATTTCAATGGCTATGCCATTCTGAGATCTTTTTAAATTATACATTTCTGTACTAGATAGAGGTCACCTATTTTTACAAGTCAAGTGCATGAGTGCTACTCCATCTCCATACGTATGCAGTTTTTTCAGTGTCTGTTTACTTCTTTTCACTGTGTTGAAAATTTACAGGTGATTATTAACAATGGGATGAATGGAAGCTCAGTCTTTTCAGAAGCCTAAGTGCTAAACCCCAAAGGCGTTTTTTACCTTGGATTGCAAAGCAAAAGTCACCAGTCTCTTATTAGTTGTTCTGTTTTGCCCTTGGGAAACTAGCCAAACTCCCAGCCCAATTCGCTATCTTAACCAGGGAGGGAGAGAGCGTGTCCAAGCTCACCAAGGTGTCTGTCGAAAAGCAGTGATTGTCTAATCCAGTTCAAGTCCTTCATGAATCAGTAGTCAGTAAAGGAAAGCAGTCCAAAGGGTAATCCAAAAGAACAATCAGAGTTCAGGCAGAGTTCTAGGCAACAGGCAATCAATCAAGGAACAAGGCATCAATCTGGTTTTCTCCCCAGGAAGATGGATGGTTGTCCCAGCTCCAGGGGTTTCTGGATGAAACAGATTATCTAGATCCATTTCAGTCGGGCTTCAGACCTGGCTAAGTGATGGAGATAGCTTTGGTTGCTTTGATGGATGACCAACGCTGGGAACTGGACAGGGAGAGTGTGTCCCTGTTGGTCCTGCTAGACCTCTCAGTGGCTTTCGATATCATCAACCATGGTATTCTTCTGAGCCGCCTTTCTGGGATGGGACTTGGGGGCACTGTTATGCAGTGGTTTTGGTCTTTCTTGGCGGACGCAGAAGGTGGTGTTGGGGACTCCTGTTTGATTCCTTGGCTGTTGGCCTGTGGTGTCCCACAGGGTTCTATTTTGTCCCCCATGCTGTTTATCATCTACATGAAACCACTGGAAGAAGTCATCTGGAGTTTTGGGGTGTGGTGTCACCAGTATACTGATGACACCTGACTCTGTCTCTCCTTCCCATCTGATTCCATGGAAGCTGTCTCTTTACTGACCCAGTGTCTGATGTCAGTAATGGACTGGAGGAGGGAAAACAAATTGAAACTTAATCCAGACAGAGGTGCTCTTGGTCAGTCGTAAGGCAGATCAGGGAAAAGGGATTTTGCCTGTGCTGGTTGAGGTTACATTCTCCCTGAAATATCAGGTTCGCAGCTTGGGTGTTCTCCTGAGCCTGGATTCCCAGGTTTTAGCAGTAGCAGAGAGTGCATTTGCACAGCTAAAACTAGTGTGCCATCTGTGCCTGTTCCTTGAGACATCATATCTGGGTACGGTGACACATGCCTTGATTACACCCCATTTGAACTACTGCAATACACTCTGTGTGGGACTGCCTATGGAAAGTGTTTGGAAACTTCTGGGGGTTCAAAATGCCACGGCCAGAATGCTGACTGGGGCCAGTTATAGGGAGCGTATAACTCCTTTGTTGAAACAGCTTCACTGGAAGCCGGTTCATTTATGGGCACAATTCAAAGTGCTGGTCATGACCTATAAAACTCTATATGGCTTAGGTCCAGACTGTTTCAGAGACCATATCTCCCCATACGAACTTGCTAGAACCCTACCATCTTCAGGAGAAGGTTCTGTCTCAGGCCCACCACCATCACAGGCTCGCTTGGTAAGGACACGAGAGAGAGCCTTCCTGGTGGTTGCTCCCACCCTCTCAAACTCCCTTCCATGGGAAGCTAGGCTGGCCCCCCCTCCCTACTTGCATTTCACTGGCAAGTAAAAACATTTTTATTCAAGCAAGCATTTTAAAATCCTGATAGGGTGGCTTTTATATGGAGTATTTTTAAAAAAGGGTTTGTATGTTTTAATCTTAATTTTATATTGTTTTAACTAGGTTATTTTAATTGTTTTTCTTTAAAAACATGTTTTAAAAGTGTTTTTATCTTGTGAGCTGCCTTGGCCCCTTTTTGGAGAAAGGCAGCTTAAAAATGAAATATCAATCAATCAATAGTCAGTCATAGATCAAGGAGGTGCTGGGATATTTATACCCCATCAAGGTCTTGCAGGTGCTCCCTGTTAACAGGGTGATTCTTTCTTAAATGCAGAGAGCACTGGCGTCTTTCTCTTTCCAGGTGTCTCTCTCTGCAGGGGTAGGCACTGGTAAGTCTGACTCTTCATCTGGGGCTTGTGGCTGTAGTGAACTTTGCTCTTGTAGCTGCTGGGAACTCGCCTGCTGCGGACTGCAATCACTCCTCTTGGGGCTTCTGGAGTTGTTGCAGCCCTGGGCTCTCATACTCTACATCAGAGCTTTCTGTCAGGTTTGGCAGACCCACACCTCAAGAACCAGGACAGCATGGTAGTGATAAAGGGCCTTTACAGACTGCCAGAAATAATGCAGCTTGAGGCCACTTTAACTGTCCTGGCTAGGGAATCATGGGAACTGTATTTTTTTCTGGGACATTGGGCCTTCTCTGTCAGAGAGCTTTGGTGCCACAATAAACTACAGTTCCCATGATTCCTTAGCCCTGAGCCAGGACGGTTAAAGTGGTCTCAAGCTGCATTATTTATGGCAGTCTGTAAAGGCCCAAAGATACTACAGCTTTATTTTAGATTCTTTGGACAGAGATGCATCACAGACGCAGTAGTGTCAAATCTAAACTGTCCCCCAAACCATCCAGCCTTTAAGAATTTCCTTTCCAGCCCCCCCTTTTCAGCCCATGGTCAAGGTCTGTGAACCAGATAAAAAGATCCTTTGAAGATTCCTCTTTTCCCTTTCCCCATTATCATAACATTTGTTCCAGGAAGGATGATGTGGTCAGAGTTGTATCTCAGAAAATAAACAAGTCATAAAACTACAATTCCCTCTATTATCCATTTGGGTCCCAAGCCTCATTCCCCTCTGTTCTTTGCCCCCTCCTTTCACGCTTCCCTTTAGTTATCCATAGCGCTATTTCACCATATCAAATTATTTCTATTTCACCACATCATTTATCCCCATTCCCTCATATTCCTAATCAAGACAGATCTATACATTTCTGGATATGACACCTTCAAACTTAGGGGGGTTGCAGACTGCCAGAAATAGTGCAAATTGAGTCCACTTTTAGGGTTAGGGTTAGTGCTAGGGAATCATGGGAATTGTTTGTTTTCTGAGACATTGATCCTTCTCTGTCAGAGAGCTCTGGTGCCACAACTGGTGCTACTGTTCCCATGATTCCCTAACCCTTAAAATGGACTTAATTTGCACTATTTCTGGCAGTCTGCAACCCCCCTTAGAGGACATGCCAGGATCCTGGAGGCAGGAAGGACACTAAGGGGAGACACAGATGGTCAAAATAATCAAGTTTCTGGCCAGCTTCAAGGTGAGGCATTTAGATGACGCAAGCCTTGAAGCCGGCAGGAAAGCACACCCAAGCTGCCCTACTGGGAGAAAAGGCAGACTAAAAAGGAGCTGAATTTTTCCATTTCTTCCCAGAAAATGCACATCTTTACATGTACGTATAAATGTACCAACGCCAGGGCAGCTCTAAAGGGGCACTCTTTCTAAACCCTAACCCTAATTGTGCATGTAAATGCCCCATCGCAGGAGCGCATTTAAAATGGATGGAACTACCATACCCAAGCGGTGAGGATGGCAATGCCCAAAAGAGAAACTATAGTCCTTTGCAGACTGCCAGAAATAGTGCACATTAAATTGAGGCACTGCCCTGGCTCAGTGCTAGGGAATCATGGGAACTGTATTTTTTTCTGGGACATTGAGCCTTCTCTGTCAGAGAGCTCTGGTACCACAATAAATTACAGTTCCCATGATTCCCTAGCACTGAGTCAGGGCAGTGCCTCAATTTAATGTGCACTATTTCTGGAAGTCTGCAAAGGCCCTGTGACACCTCTCATGGAGATGAGTACAACATACACAAAACAGACAGTCAAAGAGGGGGTATGGGGTGAAGGGGGGCATGATTGTACCTTTCCAGCATCTACATGGGTACACCTCTGCTCCGATGCCCTGTCCTGATGAAGCACAGCACATGTAAATGTGTACAGGTTCACAGGGATGGCCATCCAATGGGATGGCAGTTGCTAGTGGTTTGCTCCTGTGAAGGTGTGCAGGGATGGGGAACAGTTAAAAAAAAGTACCCAGTGGTACAGCTTGAAGCTATGCCATACGGTCATGACATGCGCACTCCAGCCGCCTTGGGAGTGGGAGTTGCAGTTGGTGGGGTTTCAACGCGGCTTCAGAAAAGGCAGCTTCAAGCCACTTTTGCCTGCCCATCTGTTTTGCTCCTAAGTGAAGATGGGAAATAGTTCTGACTGATATTTGGACTTCCTGCAACTGAAGTAGTCTTTCATAGCAATGTGAATGTCACTAAGAAAAAAATAGCCAGAGTGCAGAAACAGAAGAGAGAACTCCGGTTTTAAGTCACAGAGTTCCTGAAAATAGTACGAATACAGCTTATTTAAGAAAATCTGTATATTACCATTTCACTGTAGTCAAAGGGGCTCTAAGCTCTCCAATTGTTCCTAAAGGTTTCTACTAGAAGTCTTATTTTCAAATATTTATCATACTTACTGTACAAATCTAAACAGGTGCCATGTTTACGCAAGTAGTAAGGGTATGCTTTCAAACATGCCTTATTCTTCCCAGGTTTACTTTGTTTTATTTAAATTTCCAGGGTATTTCAAAAGTTTTGAAAAATAGCAAGTTAGTACACAGACATTTCAGAAAAGAAAATGGTAATCAGATTGTATATAGGTAGGCATTTGACTGGCTGTATAGATGGTGTATAGGGATGCAGTTGCTCAAGTGGTTAAGATGTTGACTCTGTTGATTGCAAGATCGGCAGGTTGGCAGTTTGAGGCCTGGGTGCTGCATGATGGGGTCAGCTCCCATCACTAATAATAATAATAATAATAACAACAACAACAACAACAACAACAACAATAACAATAACAACAACAACAACAACAGATCAAATAAGAACAGATTAAAACATTCCTAGATCCCACCCTAACCCTCTCACCCCTTAAAACTGAATTAAACTCGAATAGAATTAAAATAAATTAGAACACAATACAAATACAGATTGAACTTACGTTCAATGGCAGGTTAAGGGCATGTTAAGGTTAAGGGGGAGGTAATAAGCCTCCATCATTGCCGGGAAGTTATTCTGGGAAGGCCTGCCGGAAGAGGTCCGTCTTTACTGCTTTCTTAAAAGTCCCAACTTTTGTCAACCTAGCAGTTTGAAAGCTTCCAAATGCAAGTAGATAAATAGATACCACTTTGGTGGGAAGGTAAACAGCATTCTGTCCAATCATACTGGCCACATGATCACAGAGTAGTCTCTGATAACGCTGGCTCTTCGGCTTAATAATGAGCACCGCTCTCTACGGTTGAACACGACTTGATAACCTTGTCAACAGGGAATACTCTTGACCTTTTTATAGATGGTGTAGTCAGGAAAGATTGGACTTTTAGGATATTTCTGAGTCAGTTCTTAGTCACCTTTAAGACAGAAGACTACTGGCTATAGATGGGCTGCACCTCACGAAGAATGGGAAGAGTGTCTTTGGTAGTAGCATGGAAAGTTGGATCAAGAGGGTTTTAACCTAAATCCTTGTGGGTTGGAGATGATAACCTAAACATCAAGCCAAAGGAAAGCTCTAAATATAAAGATGTGAATTCCAGAAGAGAAGTTGAGGGAAACAATAGGATCCATAGAAAAACTGATAGTAAATTAATAGTGAGAACAAAGAAAGCTTCAAATATCTATACACCAATGCACAGAGTTTGAGAAACAAGATGATCTTGAAGTCCTAGTGCAGGAAGGTAAATATGACTTTATAGGCAAAACAGGTACTTGGTGGAATGACTCCAGTGATTGGAATATTACAATTATAGAATGTAACCTATTCAAAAATAATAGATATGTCAGAAAAGGAGGGGGAGTAGCATTATATGTCAAAGATAAATTCATTTGTACAGAAATCCATGAGAATGATCAGAGTGGACCAGCTAAGAGCATTTTGGTAAAAATAAATGGAGAAATAAATGCAATATTGTGGTAGGAATTTACTACAGGTCATCAAATCAAGACAAGGTGGTTAATGATGCATTTCGGAAATCTCAGAAATCTCAAGGATGCAACAAATAATAGTTATGGAGGACTTCAATTATGCTGATATCTACTGGGAGACAAACTGCTAAGCATAGGCTCTCCAACAAATTCCTGATATGTCTTACAGATAATTTCTTACTTCAAAAGGTAGAGCAAGGAACAAGAGGATTAGCAATCCTGGACTTGTTCCTAACCAGTAGGGAGAAGTTGGTCCCTGGACTCAAAGTACTGGACAATTTATGGGGAAGTGACCATATAATGCTGGAATTTGCAGTTGTGAGACAGGGCAAATAATATAGTGAAACATAGACCTTGGATTTCAGAAAAGCTGATATTAACTAGTTCAGGGAATTACTGGGTAGACATGACAAAGGAAAAAGAAATCCAGCAAGGGTGGGTGTTCTTGAAGGAGGAGTTGTAAAAAGTATGATAACAAATAATCCCATGGAAAAAGAAAAATAGAAAACATCAGAAAAAGCCAATGTGGCTGCATAGCAAACTCAAGAAGGAAGTAAAAAAAAAATGTATACAGAATGGAAGGAAGGACAGACCAACAGGGAAGAGTACATATGTGCAGCCCAAACCTGCAGGAATAGTGTAAGGAAAGCTCAAAATGAGCAGAGACTGGTTAGGCAAGCAAGGAGCAATAAAAAAGGATCTTTCCGATATGATAGCCATGTTTAAATATTTGAAAGGATGCCATACTGAAGATGAAGCACAGTTGTTTTCTGCAATGCCAGAGAATAGGATGGACCAGTGATGTACCTCAGTATAAGATAGCATTTATATAGCAATAGCAATAACAAGTACATTTCTATACTGCTTATCAGTGAACTAGCACTCGCTAAATGGCTTACAATGTGTAACCCAATTGCCCCCAACAAGCTGGGTACTCATTTTACCGACCTACTAAAGCAGGGGTCGGCAAGTTCCCCTTACCTGGGGCCGGTCCGGGAATCCCCTGGTCTTCCGCGGGCCGATGGTGGGTGGGTGGGGAAATGGTGGCGCGTGCGTGCGCATGCGCAGTACTTCCGGAGTACTGCGCATGCGTGAGCGAGTTGCGGCCACCATTTTGGAAAACATTTTGTCGTGGCTGTGACTTGCTCGCGCAAGCGCAGAAGTACTGCACATGCGGAAACGAGTCGCAGCCGCCATTTTGGAAAACAAAATGGCAGCTGCGGCGCGCGCAGTGGGGGTCGTCGTTGGTGGCAGCGGGGGTCGGCGGGGGTCAGTCCAAAGGCCTTGGGGGGGCGGTCCTGGCCCACGGGCCATAGGTTGCCAACCCCTGTACTAAAGGATGGAAGACTGAGTGGACCTTGGAGCGCTAGGATTGAACTTGAACTTACGTTGTGGCTCCAGTACTAGCAATTAACCACGGCGCCACAACGGCTTATTTATTTATTTATTTATTTAATTTATATGCACCTTTCTCCCAGAGTAGTACCCAAGGTAGCTCCTAGAGAAAATCAATTAAAAACCTTCACAATAAAAATTAAAAAATTAAAAATCACCACATGGACCAGTATAAAACCATTTAAAGGACATACAGAAATTAAAGAAGATAAATAAAACATCCTAATAAGAAGCTCTCATGCTTAAACATTAAAAGTTTTTGTAAACAAAAAAGTCTTTGCCTGCCAGTGAAAGGATAGCAGGAAGAGGGTCAGCCTAGCCCTCTGTGGAAGGGAGTTCCAGAAGGTGATAACAGCCACTGAGAAGATTCTCTTGTCCTCACCAAGCAAGCCTGTGATGCTGGTTGGACCATGAGAAAGCCTTCCCCTGCAGATCCTAAAAATCTGGCAGGTCCAGATGGGGAGATAGTCTTTCAGATAGTCAGAAAGATAGCAAGCTATCTACAACATTAAAGTACAGCATCATCATATATTAAACTTAAAATTAAATTACAATGTTAAAACTACCCTTTCTGAGGAAATGTTAGCTCAGTTTTTTAAAAAAACAAAACATATCTTGCACCATAACCACCTACTAGATTTGTAAAATCCTAATTCTTTGAAGCAAGGGTGGGCAAAGTGTGGCTTGTGGCCCACATGCAGCCCCCAGGGCCATTTTCTTGGTCTCCAGGGCTGTTTCTGTGGTCCCCAGGGTCCCCCAAATGTCAAAAAATGTTTTTGCAAAAATTATTGCAAAAAATGTTTGGCCCAGAATGCCTCCAAATGCACTCACTGTGGTGGACATTTCCACCATGTTTGGAGGCCCCTTGCTCTCTCGGGAATCAAAAACAATTTTTGCAATTTCCCCCCATTTCTTTTACCCTTTAATGCACAAAAATGTCCACTATGGATAATGGGTACATTTTCACCACATTTTCTGTCCCGTCCCAGGTCTTTTTAGGCCTAGGTAACACCTTTTTTGAATCCCAAAACATGGTGAAAATGCACCCATACAGAGTATAGTTTTCCAAGTCTCCTAGGGGTTAAATTGCCCCCCCCAAGCTTTCCACGGTTGTCCGCCTTTGGTTTTAAAGGGTCCCACATACCTTCATTTTTAAGGTAGGATATTCAAAATTAGTAAAATATATCTCAATCCTCCCATGGAAAAACACTGCCCAGTCAGTCAAAAACAAAGTAATTTCAGGCTTCCATTTTTAGTTCTTGGCTTTTGGAGGGTGGGATTGATTAAAGGCAGGCAATCTGAAGTCAAAGTGCACTTCTCTGTAGTTGTTGGCATGTGCTGGCTATAGAATAATAGGAGCTGTTCTCCAATGTACTTGGAAGACAACAGGCAAGGGAAAAATTGCTCAAGTTTTTAGTAGACAGATGAAGATGAATCAAGCCTTCCCATGTAAGAGATGAGGCCTACGAAAGGAAGGACCAGATTCTAGACCAGTGATTCCCAAACTCTGCTCCTCCATATGTTTTGGACTTCATCTCCCAGAAGCCTCAGCCATCTTGTCCAATGATCTGGGATCCTGGAAGCTGAAGTTGAGAACACTTTGAAGGTCAGAGTTTGGAAATCACTGCTCTAGACCAAACATTGAAACAACTGGTTGGTCTGTCACTTCACTTATGAACTGTGGAAGCTCACCCTAGCCCTCTTCAGTTCTTTTAAATCCTTCCTCCAAACCATGATGCGGTACGATGGGGATGGAACGACATACTAATTCTGCTGTCTAGGGCTTGGAGTGCTCCAACCAGGGCAAGCAACCTTTCTGATCTGGGTCCCTGAATGAGGATGGGGATGAAAAAGACAGAATTTAGAATAGTTACATATAACATGTTTAATCAATACTGATGATATTTTATATTATGATTGTAACTTAACAGACGATAACTTTACTCCTTTATTGGTGGGTCAGTAAGCCTTTCAGTTATAGTTACAGAGGTGTGGTCTTCACTAAATGGTGATGGTGGAATAATATCACATGGTTTGAGGTTTGACTTGGTGATGCTGATGGGATGATGAGATTAATGACAGGAGAGTGTATTTTGTAGCACAGGCCAATGGTTTGTAGCATTCAGATTTTTTAAAAAATAATAAAGGCAGCTATTTTAGTTACTTTTGAAAAATGTGAAAGCATGCATCTACTTTTAAAATATAATGACAATGGCAGCTAACTAGTTTTTGGGGTGCAATGGGATAACAATAACTAACTACTTTTAAAAATAACTTCCCAAATTCTGAGAGAGGACACAGCTAGAGTGTTCATCCATGCTTTCCCTTGATCACAGAATCATAGAATCACAGAATTGGAAGAGACCACAAGGGCCATGCAGTCCAACCCCCTGCCATGCAGGAATACACAATCAAAGCAGCCCTGACAGATGGCCATCCAGCCTCTTTTTAAAAACCTCCAAAGAATGAGACTCCACCACACTCCAAGGGAGTATGTTCCACTGTCAGCAGCTCTCACTGTTGGGAAGTTCCTCCTAATGCTGAGGTGGAATCTCTTTTCCTGTACTTTGAATCCATTGCTCTGTGTTCTATTCTCTGGAGCAGCAGAAAACAGAAATCAGTTTTAATTGCATGAAGAAAATTTATGCCTGAATAAGACTCCATCAGCTTATGTTTCTGTCTTTTTAATTGGATTTATAACAAGTTAACCCCTTCTTCCGAGGAACAAGAGAACACCAAATGTCTATAGAGAAGCTCAAGAATGTTAAAGACTCTTCCCAAACTGCAGTATGCAGGATTGTTTGGAGGGCAATCAATATAAGTTGGTAAAGTGGACATATTATTCTTGCCTAAAATCCAGTGTAGTGTTGCTGTGAGCACAATCACTTCAGCTTTCCATCTGTAAAATGGACCCAGCTTTGTTTGTATCACTGCTCAGAGGAAGAATAAGGCATGCCCTTAAAGAGCAACAAGTTTGAATGAAATCTGCAGTTTCATTTCAAGATATTTATACATGCTCAGCATGTTTCTTGAATAAGAAAATCCCCAATGAATTCGCATGAGAGGGATGAAAATAGAATGAGAGTAGAAAAGGAATGGTTTTGCCCTAGCTTGCTTAGAAGAAGAGAAGCTGAATTGTTGATGCTATTGTGGCAAGGTAGATACTGGATCATGTAAAGTTTTTTTTTTTTTTGCAAAGTCTGAGGAGTAGACTTAGCATAAATCCTGCAAGCTTTCTCTGCTAAACCAGTGACCTTATCAAAATCTCCCTAAAGTGTATCTGACGAAGGGATATGCTTGAGGCTAACACACAATTAGCTTACCTGTCAAGCCAACATCTTCATTTTTACCCTATTCTGTCAGTGCCAAGGGGTTAACTGAAATTGGTATTGGCTTGTAGAGGCTATTCCAAATTAGGAAAGGATCTTAAGGGTGATTCATACAACAGTTGGAGCTGATTTATATATTAGCTCCTTTGAAGACCTTCTGGCACCCTAGAAATAGTAATGTGAATAAATTTGTGCCACTATGTGGGATATTTGGTTTGTGATAAGTAAAGAAGGAAAAGAAAACCTTTCATGCTAGCTTCCTGTCTGTAGCCAGCTGTTTCTGTACAGCTGCTGACACATGTAGGATAAATCTTTGTGTGTAGAATGTTACTTTTTCAAAAGCAACTCATTCCTGTTATTCATTCTAGAGCTTAAACAGTAATTTGTTGGCTTTTGCTCAATGCAGTATATTTTTGCATCATGTGCTGCACAGCTTGTTGCTTTTCATTACCTTTAGAAAATAGCAATAGCAAGTACATTTCTATACCACTTATCAGTGCACTTAAGCACTCCCTGAGCAGTCTATAATGTGTAAGCTAATTGCCCCAACAAGCTGGGTATTCATTTTAGTGACCTTGGAAGGATGCAAGCCTGACTCAAGCCTGAGCCTCTGGCTGGCATTGAACTCACAACGCTATAGTTTGTGAGTGAGTGGCTGCTGTACAGGCATTTAACCACTGCACTACCAGGGCTCCTTACACATGCTATATTAAGAGAATGGCATAAAACTTGAAAAGATCCTGCCAAAACATGTCTAAAAATGCCTTAAAATGCCTTTTAAAAGTAACTTTAAAAGTAATTAGATGATTTTATGTTATATCAATAAAGTCACTTTCTCCCAGTAGCTATTTGTGGAATGTTTCTTCTTTATGTCATCACTCTCTTCCAATGCTGGTTACAAATAACTTAATTACTTGTTACCCATAATTTTCAACCTCTGGTTCCAGGTTCTTAGACTTTGGTTATCGGGCTGTTTTGGATTTCAGGTCCCAGAATCTCTGACCAACAATTGGCCAAGCTGGCTGGGGCTTCTGGGAGATGAAGTTCAAAATACACAGAGGAACAAAGATTGAATATTACTGCTGTAAACCAGGGCTGGATGAATGACAGCCCTTCAGATACTGGACTAAGGCTCCCAGAATTCCTCCTAGCATTAGCTGTCAGGCCAGAGTTGATGGGAGCTACAGTCCAATAGTATCTGGAGGGTTGCACTTTGTTTGCCCCTGCTGTAAACACTGAAAAACTTAGTTTGCAACTGATGTGTAAATGTTTTAATCCAGCATCTTGCTCTAACTGTCTATGCTTGGTTGACAACTGACAAGAAGCTGATATGGGTAGGTTTTCAGTGGCTTCCACAGTAGCTTGTTGTGAACCAGCCTTCAAGGACCTAAAGCAGGGGTAGGCAACCTTTCCCCTTTAAGGGCTGAGGGACTTCAGCTCCCAGAATCCCAGGAGCTATTGGCCAACATGGGACTATTGGCCAACATGGCTGAGGCTTCTGAGTGCTGAAGTCCCTCGGCCCTTAAAGGGGAAAGGTTGCCTACCCCTGACCTAAAGAAATACTGGAACCTAGTTGGGAGTTTTGGTTAAATTGCTGGAATGAAAGGCCAATTTCAGGCTGCATCTGCACTGCAGAAATAATGCAGTTTGGTACTGCTTTAACTGCCATGGCTCAATGCTATGGAATCCTGGAATTCTTAGTTTGTTGAGGCAACCCCCCTCCAAACAAATACCAAGAATACCTATGATAGATTTCCCTCAGGGTCACCATACATCCAAAATGACTTGACAGCACACATTTTGATGAAGGACTATGTTCTACCAAAGACATGTCTAAAGGCAACATTTCTGACTATATCTCTGTGTCTGAACAGAGGTTTTTTTGCTTGTTTGTTTTTAAAGAATTCATTAGGTTTAAGTACAACAATGGTAAATTTTCCCCTCCTCTCTGTTCCGTTCCTGCAGACATTTCATGATTCAAAATGTAATCGGGCAGTTGCAAGTAAAAACAGATTATGATCAATATATAAATATGTTCCCCACAAAAGCTTCCAAAACATCCTATGTTTCAATGATGGGTCATGCACAGAATTTAAATAAAATATGTATGTTATAAATGGGTAGAGGACTGGTGTGATAATCATGCCAGTCAGATTGATGCTACTAGAAAACAACAACTTGAAATGTTGATGGTACACTCTTTGTGAAAACTAGAATAGCTGTACTGTCTAGATCTGGGTAGGAATTTGATAAGCCTGTTAAATAAATGTGTGATGAAGAAAGGTGTATTGGCCTCACCTCTCCATCATTACATCTGATCCCTTAGATGCATAAGAGTCAACAGACTGAAGAAGAGAGTCTCTGTTATCCAGTGAAGCAATTGATACAGTTTGGGACAATGATTTTCTAGGCTTCAAAACTGCATGGGAGCCTCCACAGATATGAGAGACTCTCTGCTCTTAAAAATTGTCCTCCATGCCCAAAGTGTGAATGAAATGGCAGGAAGGGCTAGTGCATTCCCGGGACAGCTGGTAAACGTGTTGTCATGGAGGCAACAAATCTACTTCAAATTTTATGATTGCTTCTCCTGCTGTTAGTCCAAGCTGTATTGCTCTCCTGGTGCTGGGCCCTATCCAGACAGAGGTTTGACACTGGGAGAAGGCCTGTCCAACTTGGAACTTCCATTAAAATCGAGATGGGATTCACCATCACCACCACCAATGGCAATGGATCCACTGTTCCTGGAGCTTGTGTTTCTTACACTTTTATTTAATACATAGACTACCGTAGGTTGTTTAGTGAATATTTGCATAGGGCTTCTGTGTTACTCCAGATGTTATGTGCATGTTATCAACAGAAATGGGAGACATCACATGTTGGACTGCTACATTCTGCAAAAAGCCAAAGCTTCTAAACATTATCTTGCTAGCAGCCCTGGAGTGACACATTCTGTTGCAGAACATCATTTAAGCAAGGTGAGGTCTTGAACTTTCTGAGGTCTTGAACTTTCTGAATAATACAAGGGGTAATGCCATAGTCTGGTTTAACACTGGACATTTTCTGAAATGAGGAAGAAACAGTGTTTTGTGGAACACAGCCTCGAGTCTACTTCTTTGCCTTGTAGTAAGAAAAATCCCCTTTTTTTCTTGACTTGCTTTAAATACAATGGTTGTGGAACATATGTGCAATTAATGAAAGTTCCTTAAATATATAAATAAACTGTTGACTGCTTGTAAATTGCAAGACATATGTGCAGTTAATTAAAGAAGCAATGCATTGCTGAGGCCCCTCCTGTACCAATGACAGATGTCCCCCTCCACCTGGATTGTTTTAGAAAAAAAGTTTTATCTTCAGATGGAAGATGTAGTTTCAATCACAACATGCCCAGTAATTAATTGCACAATAATTCCAGTGTGGAGCTCTGTCACCCATGATAGGGAAAGAGGAATGTAGAAGGTGTTGATATTTTCGTTGATGGTTGAACATTTGTTTTCCTCATCATTTTGACACCAGAGGTAATTGCCATTCCTGAAAGATTTTCTTGCTGCCATTGCAAGGAAATGGTTAGGGACAAATTAATTATGAAGATTCTTGTTATGGCAGATTAATAAGATGACAGACAAGATTTCTTCCTATCTTCTGTAATTTTTGGCTTGGTATGTGGTGGGTATTTTATATACCAATAAAATAAAATAAAACTTTCCCTTACACCTAATAATACTAATACTAATACTAATACTAATACTAATAATAATATTTATATCCCGCCCCTCTGCAGAGCAATCAGGGCGGCTTAAAACATTAAAATTTACATAAAGGTGTGTTAATGCAATGTAAACAGAACCTAAAAATCCAGAAACCCACCCGCCCCTTAAAAGGTAAGGGCTCTTCTTCTTAGTCTAGGCCCGACGGTGCTGGGCCTGTTGTCTCTCTCCCAGATGACATTGGATGGTAATGGAGGGAGGGCTCTTCTTCTTAGTCTAGGCCCGATGGTACCTGGCCTGTTGCCTCTCCCCCAGATGACATCAGATGGAATGGAAGGGGGGGCTCTTCTTCTTATTCCAGGCCCGATGGTGCTGGGCCTAGTGTCTCTCCCCCAGATGACATCAGATGATCAAAGGTGTGTTATCTATGCATGCTGGGAAAATAGTGCATCAGCTTACTTCCTAGGACAATATTAAGAATAGCTCTCATTGTGGGCCCAGACTGGCTAGGAACAGTTTTGCCAGCACAAGTCAATTTCATTGTTTTTCAGAGATGATATCTACCAGCCTTCTTTTGCAGATGCTTGTTTCATTTCTCCTCCCTCCTCCCTCTCTTTCTCTGACCAGCATAATCTATGAGCACAGCACATTACAGAGGACAGAAAGAGCCAGCTGTACTGTTAGGCAATATGTTTTAGTTGGGGAGTATTAGGGGGCAGTAGTAGCAGCCTAAGTACCTAAAAGCACCAGATCTCATCTGAACTTGGAAGCTAAGCAGGGTCACCCCCAGTTAGTAGTAGAGTGGGAGGCCGCCAGTGAAGACCAGGTGCTGTAGCCTATATTTTAGAGGAAGGAACTGGCAAAACAACCTCTGAATATTCTTTGCCTACGAAAACCCTATGAAATTCATGGGGTCACCATAAGTCAACAGGCAACTTGAAGGTGCACGCACACATGGTAGCAGCCACACAGCCATCTCCATAGACCTTCCTGATCACTTTCCTCTCTTAGAGAACAGAGCTGTGAATACCACTTGGCCTGGCCAATTCCCCTTAAACTGGTCTGCTGCCTCAGCTATAGTTAAGAATGCTATTCTACTATATAAGGACTATATAAGGGCTAGGGTCCCACGTGTCCCACAATCATGGAAATCCGCAAATGTTTAATTCCTAAAGAAGGCAAGGATGAAGTAAAATGTAATTTTTGTCAGCTTCTGTATGTGTAATAGAAGGTGTGTTGTCTGTATGCAGTGACTGTGGCCTTTGCCACCAAAGAGAATATCTAGGGGTACTTGCCTGTCATGCAGAGCACTATTGCACACTTCTCACTAACACAGAATTAACTCCATTACGCTCAGGGAAAGTTACAGTACACATAGGATAGAGGCCTCATTTGCATTATTCACTTGGACTTGATATTTTCAGAAGTTACAACCTGCTTCTATTTAAGAATAGTTTGGCCTTGTTGGAAGAGGCAAGTGGGAGTCACTTTGGTTTGAATGCCTGGCTTTCTGTTTCCCATGCTTGTTTTTCTGCAACATTTTTTTTTCTTAGACATTTACTATTTAACCTGTCTGCTTTTGAGCACATTTTAGACTTCCTCCTATTGTCAGACATGCTCTGGCCTACTGTGTTGATTGGACAAAGCACTTCAGGAAATCTTGACTCTTTGTGTATTACAAGATTGTAAATAAGGTTCCTTGCAGTGTACACTCCTCCCTCCCCGTTAACGGACTTGGGGTCCGCAGTTTTAGTCCTTTGTGGATGGCAAGCAGGGTGGGACAAAATGGCGCGTGTGCCCAGGGTTGCAAACTGCCATTAAAACTAATGGGGCTTGGATATTTGTGGTTTTCCTGATTCATGGGGGGCAGGCAGAACGGGTCACCTGTGAATCAAGAGGGATGACTGTCTTTCCAGATGAGTGGCTTCTACAGTCTCATTAACATACTAGATTTCCAGAAAGCCAGAGCCGCCTTCTATCCATTCTCATTCAACAAGAGTTGTTTCCACTTCATCTGCACTCTTGGACGGTGTGACCTTCTCTCAAACCTTAGATTACTTTCACCTCTTATCCACAGACGGCCCTAGTCACTGACACTTGCCCTGTTTTTACTTTATTATTTGAGATTATTGGACTATATAAGGGCTAGGGTCCCACGTGTCCCACAATCATGGAAATCCACAAATATTTGTTTAATTCCTAAAGAAGGCAAGGATGAATATGAACTGAGCAATTGCCGTCCAATATCACTGTTGAATGTCGACTACAAAATCTTCACTGGGATATTAGCTAAAAGATTAAAAGCAATACTGGCAAGATGGATTCATCCTGATCAAAGAGGTTTTCTCCCAGGCAGGCAAATAAAGGATAACACCAGAAACTTGTTAGATGTAATAGAGTTTTATCACAGTAAGCTTGACAAACAGATTGCTATGATATTCTTCGATGCGGAGAAGGCATTCGACAATCTAAGATGGGACTTTATGCTTAAAATATTAAAGAGATTAGTGGGCGGGGATCCTTCTTAAATTGGATAGAAGCTATATATAAAGAACAAAAAGCTTATATAATTGTAAACGTTGAGAGAACACCATTATTTAACATACAAAAAGGTACCCGTCAAGGTTGTCCTCTCTCTCCCCTGCTGTTCATAATGACGTTGGAGATACTTTGTGACTCAATAAGAGAAGAAGAATCTATCACAGGAGTTAAAATCAAAGGCTGTGAGATTAAGTTTAGAGCGTATGTGGATGATATGGTGGTATATTTAACGGACTCGTTGAATACTATTCAAAACCTATTAGGAAAATTAACAGATTATAGTGAATACTCCGGATTTAAGGTGAATAAAGAAAAAACAAAAGTTCTTACAATGAACATGACAAATAAAGAGAAAGAATTGTTTAATCAAAAAACAAATTTCAAAATAGAAAAAACAGTAAAATATTTTGGCGTCACCTTTTCAAATAAGAATTCGGAGTTATTCAGAAACAATTATGAGTCAACATGGAAAAAAATCGGTGAGAAATTAAAAATCTGGAATAAATTACATATTTCCTTAATGGGTAGAATATCTATAATCAAAATGTATGTATTGCCTAAGCTGTTATTTCTATTTCAAGCAATACCAATAATTACAAACTCCTTACCGTTTAAACAATGGCAGAAGGACCTGACCAATTTTATATGGTCAGGAAGAAAAGCAAGAATTAAGGTAAAAATATTACAAGATGCGCCGGAAAGGGGGGGATTAGGACTCCCAAATTTGCAATTATATTACCATGCTTGTGTTTTGGATTGGTTAAAAGAGTGGTTAAGACTCTGAAAGACGACTACTTTATTTGAAAGGTTTCAATAACATCTATGGTTTCCATGCTTACATGTATTATGACAAAATAAAAGTGAACAAAGAATTTAGCAATCATTACGTGAGAAAGGGGGGTTGCAGACTGCCAGAAAAAGTGCAAATTCAGTCCACTTTTAGGGTTAGGGTTAGGGTTAGGGAATCATGGAAATTGTAGTTTATTGTGGCACTAGAGCTCTCTGACAGAGAAGGCTCAATGTCTCAGAAAAAAAAACAATTCCCATGATTCCCTAGCACTAACCTTAACCCTAAAAGTGGACTGAATTTGCACTATTTCTGACAGTCTGCAACCCCCCCAAACTCTTTAAGTAAAATCTGGGAAAAATATAAAGTGAGAATTAACAAGGGAATTCCACTTTACGTCTCACCTAATGAAGCATGATAGAGATGATAGAGAATGTTTGGGCTACCTATGAAGATCTATTAATTAAGGAAAACAATATCTGGAGATTGAAATCCAGAGAAGAACTCAGAGAGGACGGGATAAAAGAAAGTTGGTTTTTATATCTCCAGTTGAAACAAAGATTCTTAGGGGGGTTGCAGACTGCCAGAAATAGTGTGAATTCAGTCCACTTTTAGGGTTAGGGTTAGTGCTAGGGAATCATGGGAACTGTTATTTTTCTGAGACATTGAGCCTTCTCTGTCAGACAACTCTGATGCCACAATAAAATACAGTTCCCACGGTTCCCTAACTCTAACCCTAACCCTAAAAGTGGACTGAATTCACACTATTTCTGGCAGTCTGCAACCCCCCTTAGTCGACCGAAAAAATCAAGAAATAACATCAATGGATAATCCAATTGCAAAAATATTGCTAAAGGAAAACAAAAAAGTCATAGTGAAATTATACAAGATACTATTGCAATGGGATACAGAGGAAGAGCAAATAAAAGAATGCATGGTTCTCTGGGCCCAGGACTTAGGAAGAACGATTTACTTAGTCCTGAGAAAAGGTCTGGGAAAACAAATTAAAACATAAGTTGAGCTATACACTCAGAGAAAATTATTACAAGCTCTTCTATAGATGGTATATTACACCAGCTAAAGGGGGTTGCAGACTGCCAGAAATAGTGCAAATTGAGTCCACTTTTAGGTTTAGTGCTAGGGAATCATGGGAATTGTGTTTTTTTTTCTGAGACATTGAGCCTTCTCTGTCAGAGAGCTCTGGTGCCACAATAAAATACAGTTCCCATGATTCCCTAACCCTAACCCTAAAAGTGGACTCAATTTGCACTATTTCTGGCAGTCTGCAACCCCCCTAAGTTATTGAAAATGAAAAAAGAATTTAACAATAAATGCTGGAAATGTCAGAAATACAGAGGTACTCTTTTCCATATGTGGTGGCTGTGCCTTTTTGCTAAAAAGTTTTGGGGGAAAATACATGAAAACATACAAGATATCTTACAAACTCAAATAGAAAAAGATCCCAAACTATTTTTGTTAGGCCTCACAGATGCAGACCTTGAAAAAAAAACATGGGAAAAATTATTCTACCTTATAACAGCAACTAGAATATCATATGCTACATATTGGAAACAGAAGTGAATACCTGAGATCAGAGAGTGGTATTTGAAAGCATTAGACTTTATAGAAATGGACAAACTTACAAGTAGGTTAAGGAACCTTCCAAAAATGAAACATGAAAATGAGTGGGAAGACGTAATTAACTGGATTCAATATAAATTACAGGCATAATCAGATTTCTTCTTTTCCGTAGTTATAATATCTTGGATAGTACATAAATAAAATAGATATAAGATAACAAAGAAGCAAATGAGGCAAATTCACCTATCGTCTTAAAATTTAATAAATGGGGACAAAGGAAAATAATGTATACATTCACGATGTAGAGAAACAGCATAAGTATGGCGGTGTACATAAAAAGGGGAACAAAGGGTTACATAGGGTAATTATTGAATGAAAAATGTTTATTGGAAATAACCATACAATTAAGATACCAAGATTTATTAACAGAGACAAAGATTTATTACTAGAGACGTAAATAGGGTTAAGTTGTAGACTTGAGGAAGTACTAGTTTTTTTATAGTGTTGTTTTGCTTCTGTATGTGAGCTTGATGGAAAGTATGTTGTATTGTATGTATGTGTAATGTCATGTTTTAAAATGGAAAACTCAATAAAATTCTAGGTGGAAAAAAATTTATTTGAGATTATTGGACTATATAAGGGCTAGGGTCCCACGTGTCCCACAAACTACTTCAGTGTTTTAGGTAGCATGCTTGCCTTTGTTTATAGTTTATAGAAATCACTTAGAAAGAGACATCTATTGTAAAATAATAAACTGTAACTTGTTTATTGTAAATTTAATAATGTTATTAAATAACATTAAGAAAGAAAGTATCTTATATAGGTTATTTCAAGCTTAGCATGGTTACATTAACAACAACAGTTGCAGGCTTTGAAATGCTCTGTACCCTATTCTCTCGCTCTCAATAGAAATACCAACCAGACCTGTATAAGTGAACTGATCTCCTTCTCCTGTTACAATCCTTATCTGATCTTAACTGAAAACCCTTTCTCTCTCTCTTTCCAGCTGCCGCCTCAGACACCCACACCCACACACCCTCAAATTCCCCAGCAGGCCCCCTCACAGTCCATCAGAGTGCAGGCATCCCAATCTCCCTCCAAACAAAACAGATGTAGAATTCTACATACATGAAGCTGCCCCTCTATACACACACATACAGTCACCCCTCTGTTTTCGCGGACTTTGTGTCCGTGGTTTTATATATTCATAGAGGGGCAACCTCCGTTTAAAACAATGGGGCGCGCTCCTGAGGGTGTGTGCTTGTGTGCGCCTACAGGGGCTCACCCCATTCAAGCTTATAGGGTTTGAATATTCACGAATCTCCATTTGTGTGTGTGTGTGTGTGTGTGGGGGGGGGGCTGGAACAGATCCTCCATGAAAACGGAGGGCCAACTGTATTTTCAGGTCTAGTATGGCATTTAGTGAGTCCTGGAAATGGGAAATTGGCTCCTGGGCCTTTGAATTTGCCTACTCTGGTGTAGGCAGTTCTTTAAATAACCTAATCCCAAAGCAGTTGGGTCCAGAAGCCAGTACGGAATAGATGTTACCTATTCCAGTCCAGTCACTTGGACCCCCACAAGCAAGTGGACAGCTACATTCTGTGAGAGCAGAATCTTCCAAATAACTTTTAGAGGCCACCTCAAGTTGTAGAACACATTACACAAATCTAACCTGGATGTAACTGGGGCATGAATTACTATGGCCAAGTCTGCTTTTTGTCAGATAGAGTTGCTGCTGGCAAATCAGCTGAAGTTGATAAAAAGGTACTCCTGGCAACTGCTTCCACCTGCATTTCAGTAGATAGTGTTAAGTCCAGGAAAAGAGTGAAACTTGGTTCTTAAGAGAGAATACATCCTTGTATATCCTTGCCTGAGCACTAAGATGTGCTGAGAAGGCTCTCTTCTGTTTCCTATCGAGAGCAATACATTAACTGGAGACAGGGGACATGGCCTTTTTTGCTGTTGCGTCCTATTCACGGAAAGTCCTCCCTGAGTAGGCCCAATTAGAACTGAAGTTGTCTTCATTCAAGTCAGTGGTCTGTTCACTTAAGCTTTATGAGCTGATTATTTTATTGATTGTACTTTTTGATATTTATATTTTTACTGATGTAATCCCACCTCGATTCACAGGGGGAGGCGGGAAATATAAATAAAAATTATTATTATTATTATTATTATTATTATTATTATTATTATTATTATTGGCTATGGCTTGGTGTGTGACCTGTTCAACTCTGTATTGTGTCTTCTGTTTTGATTCTGTTTAATCATGTCAAATTGTTTTGAATTTTTAAGATTGTTTGGTAAGTTGTCTTGAATTTCCTTCTGTTAACTGCATCCCTGTGCAATATTAGGTGACATTGAAAAAAGTGTGGTTCCCCACCTTAGCTCTCTTTAGACTGAAGGTTCTTTGCAGGTAATCTGTATCTGTTTGAAGGTCTCTCTAATCATCTTCCAGTTAACTTGGCTCCCAACTTCTGATCAATGATATAACCAAAACAGACAGATTCAACATCAACACTCTGCTTAAGCACTGGAATTTCAGAATTTTTAACATGGGGAAATGAGCAGGCAGCTTAATAATCTTTTAGGCTATTTTATTAAAATTGACAAACTAGTAAATATGTATACATACTCCCTGTAGGGAGTGCCATAGACCTCTCTTTATCTAAGCACATAGCTTACATATAGACTTTACATTTCATGCAAGCTATCACAAATCTTTCATCATCTTAGCATCTTAGCACGCATCATTGTGTGGCAGCCGTTTAGTCTTAAATTAGTAAGTCATTACTCTCTTATACTGCACTAACACATAATCTGTATGGATTTACCTTTGTGAGGAATCCTTCATATTACCTGATTTATCTCTAGGAGGCATCTCTATACATTAATTTATAGAGGAACTTAAAACATCTGTTTATAGCCTATTAGATAGTTGGTGAAGAGTTTCTCATACCCTTTCTCTTACCAGCGGAGTGTTTTAGAATGGCTTTATCTTGAATGTACAATTAAGATTGATTTACTTCACCAAAAGTTTGCCCCTGGTGAAGAGCAAAGCAAAGCAAAGCAGCTTATTTATATACCGCTTCATATCACGCTATGGGATGTCTAAGCGGTTTACAACTGTGAGCTGATTGCCCCCCAACAATCTGGGTACTCATTTTAGCGACCTCGGAAGGATGCAGGCCTGAGTCGAGCCTCAGCCCTGACTGGTATTGAACTCGCAACCTTGTGGTCTATGAGTGAGTGGCTGCAGTACAGGCATTTAACCACTGCGCCACCAGGGCTGGAAACCTGCTGGAAAGAGTTTATTGATGTTGAGATAGGAATAATGCAAACAAGCTCATATTAATAGTTAGTGCCTCTTGGAGCCACCTAAATGTACCATCACACACATTCTCTAAAAGGCATGAGGGATGAGGTAGGAAAGGATGAGGGAAAGTATGGTGTCATAGGCAATTGGTCAGTTGTCATTTAGATCTTATAATATGATAGACAACTGGCCAGTCATCAGATCTCTTTGGGTCTTTGCTGACTATTGCCTCTGGAGACTTGGATGATCATGCTGCTACTCCTCCTCCTTTTTTTGTTGTTGTTGAAGAAACAGAGTTCTAAATATCATAATGTACTAGTTCAGTGATTTTCAACCTCTGATCTTCCAGATGTTTTGTACTTCAGTTCCAAGGATGGCTGACCATAGGCCATGCTGGTTGAGGCTTC
Source organism: Phrynosoma blainvillii (assembly GCA_026167975.1). Classification (NCBI taxonomy): domain Eukaryota; kingdom Metazoa; phylum Chordata; class Lepidosauria; order Squamata; family Phrynosomatidae; genus Phrynosoma; species Phrynosoma blainvillii. Next base: position 412,374,736 of record JANUYF010000001.1, read on the forward strand.
TCAGAGTTGTTCCAAAGCTGGGAACCAATGTACTAGTGTAAACTGTCTATGCTATCCCTCCCATCCAGTGAGGACGAGGAGAAATGGCCAAGGAGGCTGATCTGAGTCACACGTATTGATCCGTACGAATCCTTTTGTGTTTTTTTGGTTTGATCTATCTTGGAGTGTGCATGTGTGTACACTCACACACATGTGTGCACACAGGGTAGGAATAAAATGTTGCCTCTGGTGCTGGGAATTGCAATTGAGTGCTCAAGCACAATAGAAACTTTAGTCATTTAAAAAAACATCAGAGCTACAGCAACAAACATAGCAGACAACTGAATCATTTACTCTTCTGGAGACCTCTATAAAGTATATTTCATTGCTGACTGGGAAAGGAACTCCATTTTTGCACTCTTTTATGACTGTAAGGATATAGGGAGTGTCATGATGAGCACTTGCACTATAAAATATACTAATACACTATTGGTTGGCCACAGAATAGTCTTTCAGTGCAATGCCATAGGTATTCATCTTGAAGTTTTGTACTTTTCTGTGGCTGTAGAATGCAGCTGTATGGGGGGAACCATTACCTTCCCCCCCTTCGCTTCATGTCTGTATATTTACCATAATTGGCACTCTAGGTCAAACCGAGAGTCCTTTAAAGGAAGCTTGTTTCCTCATATGTTGAAAAGCAGTACTGAAAGTCTTTAAACTGTCCAGATGCCCAAGAATACTGTCATTTGGAATGCTAGGTAAAGCCAGTTTTTGGTGATTAGACATCTGTGTTCATTGAGGCACTGCAATCCATTTCTCCCTTTTCCTTCATTAGCATATTAAATACTACCAAAAATACTGACAAATCAGAGGACATTCAAAGGAGAGCAACATAAAATGATCAGGCAGCTGGAGAGATCGATCAGAAAGTGGAATTAAAAGCTCTCAGTCTGTAAGGGTTCTTTAATACAGAGATTTCATTAATGCTTGTGATTTTAAGCAAGCAAGGAGAGACTAGAACACTGGTTCTGACTTACCTTTCAGTCTGAGGGTCAACACTTAGTCTTGCTTTGTTTTTGCTAAGGCCCAGCTTGAGTGTGAGATGCATACAAGTTGGGAGAGAATGTTGATTTTGAGACTGAATGAGACCCTATTTTAAGATTAGCAGATAGAAAGCCATTAAGTAGAAGTGCCAAGTGACTTCATTCCTCTTTTTCTTACAGATTCATGAAATGAGGTCTGCCCATGGTTAATTTGAGTCTTCTATTCTCTTGAAATTCTCTGAAGCAGCAAGAGAGTATGTGTGTCTTGAACCTCTTGTCCCTTTTCTGTCCACACTCACTGCATCTGTCTTTTGGGTTGGAAAACTAAAGTTATATTCGTTGGATTCATATTTGTTGGAGAAGGTATTACTTTTCAACTAGAGCAGACTATTCATTTTGGCATGAGCAGCACTATTTCCAGCAAACAGGTATGCTTTTGCTGTTCCTAAATGGAAGTTGGAACCACATGCTAATACAGAGGTGGGAATTGGGTGAAATATGAGCTTCACGTGGCCCTGCAGGCTGTGCATGTGTGTCCAGTACAGCCTTTGGAACATTTACTGGCCTCTCTGTGGCATCCTGCCTACCCCAAAGCACCATGTTTCAGCTGAAAAATACTAAACTTTCCTTTGTGGATACCATAAAACACTGTTTTAGGGATCTCCACACCCCAAAACAGCTAGAAATTCCCCCAAACTGACTGAACAATATTCAGGAGTGAAATGATGTAATTTCCAATCAGCCCAAAGGGTAGCTACAAGAGCATGCTGCTGTGTTCTGGAGCTTCAAAGGAGCCAAGAACTGAGTGGTGCAGCTCTCTGAATTCAATAGCATGTCGGTCCCTGTTTTAAGGGGTCAGTCATCAAATTGGAAAGGACTGCAAAGGCCATCAACTTCAGCCTCCTTCTATGCAGAAATACACAATTAAAGCACTCCCATGAATTCATTGGTTCATGTCCTAGTCTCCAGAACAGCAGAAAATCTGATTTCTCCATCTTCTAGAATCATAGAATCATAGAGCTGGAAGAAGCCACAAAGGACACCCAGGCCAACCCCCCTGCCATGCAGGAATACACAATCAAAGCACTTCTGACGGATGGCCATACAGCTGTTGTTTAAAAAGCTCCAAGAAGGCTGGATATCCTGTTGTCAAGTAGCTCATACAATCATGAAGTTCTTAATGTTTAGGTAGATTCTGTAATTTGAATCCATTGCTCCAGTCTGTATGGCATACCTGCAAATATTTCAAAATAGCTATAATATCACTTCTTAATCTTTACATGGCTTCATTTCCAGGCTTTTTACTACTTTGGTTGACCCTCTTCTGGACATGTTTCAGCTTGTCAATATTCTTCTTGAACAGTGGCAGGTAAGGAATGTGCAGGGCTGTCCCGTACACCGGCTGTTGCCATGAGTTTCCTAGAAACTGTACAGCAAACAGCTGGTATTTTTGGACTGGATTAAGGCCCCTTCAGGTAAAATTGGTCCATGACTACCAGATCAGTATCTGGCCTCACTGGTCCTGGCCTTTTGGGGTAATGGTGTGCATTGTCCGGATAGGATGACACCAGGCCAAGGAGAAAACTGGTCTTTTGGCCCATGCATACAGGCCTTCCTCTCAGTAGGGAACTACCTGCCACAGAACACATCTCTTCTCCCTCTGGGAACTGGCGGGAGTTCTTTCATCTACAGAACCCTCCATGCTGTCTGAGGAGTGAGACTGCAGTTTCTGTTTCTATGCTTCATCATCTTTGATTAGGGAGAGAGCGTGGAATTGATTGTGTCACCCCAAACTCACAGCACAGTTCTTGATAGTTCTGCTGCAGTATGTTGTATTGTTCCAAGTGTCTGCCTACTGTGTTTAGGACTTCTCATCATCCCTAGAGGCATCTCCTGTGTGTTGTCCCCTGGCAGGAGAATCTGTTGTGTTTTACCAAAAAAGCTTCAACCTCTTTGATAAATCTGAAGTGTAGATACAGGGCCTTTAAGCTTTTGCATCTTGTCTTCCAACAGGGTAGCCAGCTTGGACTTGCTGCAGGTATAGCTTCCCACATCCTCAGGCAAGAAAATGAATATAGTTCAACTGTTGCAGGTGGTTGCAACAGCTCCATCACCAGCCATATAAATGGTCCCAGGGGAGGCAGTTTATCAGCACTCTGGACCTTCCCCAACACTATTTGATGGGCACTCTCATGCAGAATGTCTATTGTCATTATCCTGTTAGCTGAGCTCCTGTTTGCTAAATGTGATTGATATGTTCAATCACATGATTAAATTACATTTGTAGAGTTTGTGTAACTGTCAAATTTATTCTACTCCTGATAAGCTTAGTTTTTTTGGGTACCTAGTTGGAGTTTTTGCTTTTATGGCAACCTGCCACCTCCAATCTTGTGTTTTCTCAGAAAACCCTTTCTTGCTCCTTTATAAGAAAAAGTTACTTGTTGATATTACTTTGCCACATGCTATTTGATACTGAGTCAAATGTATTTTTTCCCCAATTCCCATGAAACAAAAGTTACAGTCACAGTGTCCAATTGCCTGAAATGCTTTGCTTGATTTTTGCTGCAGTTTCTCTGAATGCCTTCCTGTGTCACTTGTGAGATATGCACTTGTTCAAATTTCGGTCACTGCTAGACTGGGCAATCAACATTATCTACTGAAGCAGTATAATCCCATTTTTGGAAAACCATTTCGCCTCATTGTTCATGGGTTGGTCTTAATTGGAGAGATTGTGCAAATGACCCTGTGTTCTGTTCTCTAACCTTTCGGACCCATTAATTTTGTCTGAGCTTGGACCAGTTGGTTGTTTTCATGACGACATTTAGAGAACAGGCTAGGTCAAATGTTCCAAGCCTTTACTCCTTTCTGAGATGAGAACAGCAATAAAGCTAATGCGTTTTGAAGGTATGTCCCATGCATATCAGGTGACATATGGTAGGTAGGCTAAGCTTCAGGAAAAATTCAGGTCAAAAATATGTGAAAGGCTACCATAAAAAAGGCAGAGGAGAAAGAAGTGTGTGTGTGTGAAAATGCTTTCAACTGTCATTATAGCTGAGATCAGGATAGTATTTTCACTGAAAGATTGACAGAGATCAAATGTATCTAAATATGCGTGATATTCTCCAGCAAGATCCATACTTTGCAGAAAATCTTTCCCAGTACAGTGATGACCAGAAATGTAGTTCTGATCACCATTAGCAAAAGCCTTCAGTATATTTTGCCACAATTTTCTTTAAAAATTGCACTCTACACAAGGAGGTAAAGAGTGCCCCATTTAGATTAAAACAAGTCTGTGCCTTGTACTGGGACAAAGCACCTGTGTTTGGAGCTAGAAGGATCAGAACTGAGGTAGCCACAGGCACACACAGCACACAACTTATCTCCTTCCTTTTTACTAGACACATGCACTGCCTTTTTATGAGGTGCTTGGAAAAGGAATTTTCTTTCTTAACATCAGTAGGGGAAAATGTAAAAACCGTTAACCTTGTTGACTACCAGGTAAGGTAAAGTAAAGGTATTCCCCGTTGACAAGGTTGTCAAGTTGTGTCTGACTATAGGGGGTGGTGCTCATCTCCGCTGCTAAGCTGAAGAGCCAGCGTTGTCAGAGACTACTCTGTGATCATGTGGCCAGCATGATTGCACAGAACTCTGTTTACCTTTCCACCAAAGTGTTACCTATTTATCTACTTGCATTTGCATGCTTTTGAACTGCTAGGTTGACAGTTACCTTTACCTTACCTGCTTTGGACAGTGTTGGCAACAACTTAAGGGAAATTCTGTGCCTGTATAATAGAAGGGAACCTTGACTGATGATCCTCCAAACAATTAATTCAGTAGGTCAAACCTTTCAGACTGAGTGCTTTGGACACTGGCCTCTTAAAATTGGAGGACTGAGATTTGGATGGACTATTTCACTGTATATGTTCAGCAGGAGGAGAAGTTGTGGTGGGATTCACTATTAGCTCTCTCTGTATGTTTGTATGTGCATATAAGCATATCCACATGAGTGTGCACATGTATGCTATAGTGCTGCAAGTGGCAGCAGGACTAACTCTATTGACAGCTGACCTGACCACCAGGGTATGATTCTTGCTAGAATAGTAGTGAACAAATGTCTCAGTGCCACAGATCATACACAAAGCCAGTGATGACTACTGGCAACATAATAACACTCCCTCTTTTCTTTTCATCCTATGCAATTAGTATTTTGGTTGGGAATATGTGAGAATTGGACTGGAATGCACATGGAGTTGTGTTTTAATTCAGCAGCCTTTTAAACACCCTTCCGTATGTTACCCAAGATACAAGAAAATGTGATGTTTTGCAAAGAAGGAGAGTAGTAATCTACAAGAAAACAATGTTGTTGTTGTTACCTTTTTTTTATATCCTGCCTTTTCCCCAAGATTGGGACTCAAAGTGGCTTAATAATTAAAATGATTACAATAAAATTAGAAACATACGAGACAATTAACATTAAACCAAAATTCAACTATAACCATAATGTTTCAGGTATTGCTGAGAGCTAGCCATATGTTGTAGGGAAGAAATCCATGTTTAGAATGTTTCAGTCTTTTTTCAGTCTTTTATTTTTCCAAAGAATCCTAGAATCTTAGAACTGGAAGGGACTGCAAGGGCAGTCTAATCCAATCTTGAGATACTCACAAACAGAAGCAATGAAACTGGGTTTATTTACACAGAATAGGAGATATATAACTATATACAGTAGATCAGAGCTCTCGGATGAAAGCAAAGACAGACTTTCTCCTTCTCTAGTCTCAGCAACAAAGCAATACAGGAACTCTTCCAATACTCACTGACCAATGCACAACTCCAACATTACTCACAACTCTTAGGACCCACAAATACTCATACTGAGCTATGCCTCTCATACCCTTGGCTGATGCGACCTTGCTTCAACCTTGCTTCAGACATTACATCATACACATTACACATACCGTCCAGGTGCAGTCCCAATATATATTTTCTGTCTGGCTCCTTCAAGGACATGATCAGCAGATGTCCTGGCCTTTGTCACACTCACACACTCACATAATGACTTTGCAGTTCTGCAGATATAATAATATAACACAGCAGTGTGACACAAACTTGCTCCATCTTCTACCTGACATCCCTTCAGATATTTAAAGATGGCTATCATGTTATCTCTTAGTCTGCTTTTCTCCAAGGTAAACTTACCCAGCTCTCTGAGTCATTCTTTATGAGGCTTGGTTTTCAGATCTTTGTCATCTTTTCAGATCTTGGTCATCCTCTAGACATGTTCCAGCTTATCAAATCCTTTTTGAACTGTGATGCTCAGAACTGGACACAGTATTCCAGGTGAGGTCCAATCAAAGTAGAGTAGAGTGGCACTACTACTTCCCTTGATCTAGACCAGGGGTAGGCAACCTTTCCCCTTTAAGGGCCGAGGGACTTCAGCTCCCAGAATCCCAGGAGCTATTGGCCAACATGGGACTATTGGCCAACATGGCTGAGGCTTCTGGGAGCTGACGTCCCTCGGCCCTTAAAGGGGAAAGGTTAATAATAATAATAATAATAATAATAATAATAATAATAATTTTTATTTATAACCCGCCCCTCTGCGTGGCAATTGGGGTGGGGTACAACAAGATTAAAAACAAAACACAGTTAAAAATCATTCCCCCGTCCCATAATCCCACCCTCCCATCCCCTTAAAATAGGATTAAATTGCATTCAAATTAAAAATGCCACATAGTTAAGAAATAATAAAAAAGTAAACATACACATACACAGAATCAGTGGAGCAATTCTAAAAACTCATCTCCCAGCTAAATGCTATTCCGGGAAGGCCTGCTGAAAGAGATCTGTCTTTACTGCTTTCTTGAAAGCAGCAAGAGTAGTAATAAGACGGATCTCATCCGGCAGGCCATTCCAGAGTCTGGGAGCGGTTACGGAGAAGGCCCTCTGGGAGGTCTGAGACAGCCTAGTTCTTATTGGCTGTAACAGATTCCTCCCAGAGGACCGCAGGGCGCGGGGGGGATCATACGGGGAGAGGCGGTCCCTAAGATAGGATGGACCCAAGCCATGTAGGGCCTTAAAGGTCAAAACCAACACCTTGTACTGCGCCCGGAAACTAATCAGCAGCCAGTGGAGGGATTTAAGCACCGGTGTTATGTGCTCCCTCCTAGATGTTCCGGTAATTAGTCTGGCTGCCATGTTTTGTACTAATTGAAGTTTCCGGGTTAGGCACAAGGGTAGCCCCATGTAGAGAGCATTGCAGTAATCCAAACGTGAGGTTACCAGGGCGTGCACTACAGTTTCCAGATCCCTCATATCCAGATAAGGGCGCAGTTGGCGTATCAGCCGAAGCTGATAACAGGCGCTCCTGACCACCGCATTCACCTGACTAGTCATGTGAAGCGATGAATCTAAGAGCACCCCCAGACTGCGAACACAGTCCTTAGGGGAGATTGTGACTCCATCCAGGACTGGAGACTGTATTCCCAGATCTGGCTTCGGGCCTGTGACTGTGAGTACCTCCGTTTTGTCTGGATTCAACTTCAACCTGTTTTCCCTCATCCAACCCATTACCGCTCTAAGACAGTCATTAAGAGGTGAGACGCCATCTGAAGTCTGAGACGATGATCTGGACATGGAGAGGTATATCTGGGTGTCGTCAGCGTACTGAAGACACCGAGCTCCATGCCTCCGAATGATCTCCCCCAGCGGTTTGCTTACCCCTGATCTAGACATTGTGCTCCGATTGATGCAGCCTACAATTGCTATGGTTTTTTTAGCTACTGCAACAAACTGTTGACTCATGTTTAGCCTGTGATCTACTAAGACTACTTAGAACCTTTTCATAAGTGCTTCTGTCAAGCCAGGTGTTAACCACCCTATATTTGTACATTTCATTTTTCCTGCCTAAATGTAGTACCTCACATTTATCCTGGTAGAAATTCAAATTTTCAGTTTTTTACCCAACTCTCCACCTCCTAGTTTGGTGTCATCTGCCAGTCTGATGAGTATGTCCACTGTTCCATCAGCTAAGTCATTTATAAAGATGTTGAACAACACCAGGCCCAGGACCAAATCCTGCGGCACCCCACTAGTCATTTCTCTCTAGGATAAAGAACAACCATTGGTGAGCATTCTCTGGGTTTGATCAATTAAACTAATTGTTAATTCACAGTCCCACAGGTCTGCTCTGAAGACAGGGGATGTAGTGCCCTCTTTTGTCTTACACCCTTTTTACAGTATAAATCTCCTTCTCCATCACTCAAGCATTCATGCAAAAAATTACAACAAACTAAAGCCATTATCTCCATGAGCTGGGGAGTGGGGAAAAGATAGGAATAGCATTGTGAACATTCTCCATCTTATTTTTCTTGGCCTTAACAGAAGAGAATATTCTTATGTAAATTAAATGTTAGAGATAGTGGAGACTATAGCTCTAAAGAAACACACACACACACACACACACACCAGGATGCTACTATAATGACTATATGTCATCTTTAGTATCAGAGACAGTATGGCTCTGTACATCAGTTGCTGGGGAATGCAAGACGGATTCTGCAGGCAAACTCATATCCTGCTGGTAGGATTCTCACTGGAGACTCTGAACAGACGGCTGGAGTAGATATGCTCTTGGTCTCATCCAGAAAGGCTATTCTATTGTTGAAGTGGCTGAAATAACTTGGCAGATTCTAAAAGAACTCTCAAAACAGAATGGGACATGGGAAAAATCAAGAATATAGAAAAATATGGTTTATACAGAACTACAGCTCTGGTCTACATAAAGAGTAACAAAAGATTGACTCGTCTAAAATGCACCCATATCTTTGATTTCCTTTCTTAATATCATACAAACTTTGCATGCAATCCCTTTGAATCCAGCAGCTTTAGTTATTTTACAAGGCTCAACTACGGTAGCTGTCTTAGGGGGGTTGCAGACTGCCAGAAATAGTGCAAATTGAGTCCACTTTTAGGGTTAGGGTTAGTGCTAGGGAATCATGGGAATTGTTTTTTTCTAAGACATTGAGCCTTCTCTGTCAGAGAGCTCTGGTGCCACAATAAACTACAGTTCCCATGATTTCCTAACCCTAACCCTAACCCTAAAAGTGGACTCAATTTGCACTATTTCTGGCAGTCTGCAACCCCCCTTAATCTTGTTTTTTGGTCCTCATCATGTTGGGAATACTTTGATTGTGTATTCCTGCATGTCAAGAGTTGGACTTGATGACCCTTGAGGTCTGTTCCAATTCTATGATTCTAGTACACATCTGGCTGAGAATTTCTGGGAGTGCTCAACTTCATATAATTCTTGGTAGCCTAATATATTATTCTGAGGGAGGAGCTCAAGCCTCTCCTACTTTAACCATTCCAAGTTCCATGAGACAAAAAGTTCTAGTTGTTAATTTCTTTATGTAGCAAAAGTGATATATGTGAAAGCAGGATCTAATCTAAACTCTCAACTGTTTTCCAGTCAAAGCTACCTTTTTATGATTCAAAGACACTTATAAATGCAATGAAGCTTGTGTACCAAGATCCAACTAGTTTCAGCCGTGGGTAATTTAACTTTGGATAACTTAGGGGGGAAGCAGACGAGGGCGTCCAAGACGCCCTGCGACGGTGCGCCACGGGACTGGAGCAGTCGCACCGCGGCGCACCGTCGGCGCCTCTGAAAGGAGTGCAAAAATAGCGCTCCTTTCAGAAGTCAGTGAAAGTGCACCCTAAAAGCGTAGGGCGCACTTTCACTGACTTTTCCGCCGCAGCGCGTGCGGTCGCTGCGGCGGGAGGTTGTCCCTGGAGCGCTGGACGTGCGGAGGGCCGGCGGCTCCGAGGACGACCTCGGGAAGAGGAAGGGGCGCCGCGCGTGCGGCTGCCCCTCCTCTTCCTTGCCTCGGAGATGGCTCAATAAGCCGTCTGCCGAGGCCCTTAGTCTAGTTATCATTCGATACATTTGAGGAAAGAAAATGACCAATGAGACAGTGGGGCCACTGCTCAATAAGGATGGCAAAATGCTAACAGATCACAATGAAAAGGCAGAACTACTCAATATCTATTTTGCTGCAGTCCTCCCCCTCAAAAAAGAAAAGAAAAAAGAGAACCATGTGCTTCTATAAAGTATCAAAGACCTTGGCAAGGGATCTGGATTGCAAATCAAGATTGATACGGAGTTAGGAATCACCAATCTAACCTAAATGAGTTCCAACCTGTAGGGCAACAAACTGCACCCCAAAGTGCTGAAGGAACTTGCTGAAGAACCCTTTACCATGATTTTTGAGAAATCTTAGAGCGGAGATGAGGTGCCAGATGACTGGAGAAGGACAAACATTGTCCCTTTCTTCAAAAAAAAAAAAAAAAAAAAAAAAAAAAAAAAAAAAAAGAATACCCAGGAAACAATAGACTAGTCAGTCTAATACCAGGAAATATATTGGAATGGATTATATAGGATTATAATGTCTACAAGTACCTTGATGACAATGCAGCGATCAGTAGGAGCCAGCATGGGTTTATCAAGAACAAATCCTGCCAAACGAATCTTATATCTTTTTTTGATCAGGTCACTAGTTTAGTAGATGGTGGAATGCTGTGGATGTCATTATCTGGATTTCAGTAAAACATTTGATAAGGGTCCCCCCGAATATTTTTCATTAGCAAACTGATTAAATATGGGAGAGATGACTACCTGGAAGACTACTGAAAGACTCATCATCAGTAGCTGCACTTCAGACTGGAAAGATGTCTCAAGTGGAGAGCCTCAGGGTTTAATCCTTGGGCCATTATTCTTCAAAATTTTTATCAATGACTTAGATGATGGAAGGAATCCTTCTCAAGTTTGCAAAAGAGACAAAACTGGAGAGGTGGCTAATACATTGAAAGATAGGAACAGAATTCAAAAGGACCTATATAAACTAGAAATCTGGGCAGAAATTAATAAAATCAAATTCCATAGGGGTAAATGCAAAATTTTACATATAGGTAACAAACAGTAGTGAAGAATTCTGGATCAGAGCTAGTTAGGCCTATCTAGTCCAGCATTCTGTTCACACAGTGGTCAGTTAGTTGGTATGGGAAGGCCACCAGCATCACATGAATGCAACTGTACCTTCCTTCTTGCATTTATCTAGATCTATTTCAAACTAGCTTTAGGACAGGATATGGAGTTGAGACTGCCATGGTTGTGCTGGCCGACGACCTCCGCTTGGGTATCGACAGGGGTAGTGTGACCCTGTTGGTGCTCTTGGACCTCTCAGCGGCCTTTGATACAATAGATCACTCCATCCTCTTGGATCGCCTGAGAGGGTTAGGAATTGGAGGCACTGCTTTGTAGTGGTTCCGCTCCTTCCTCTCAGGCAGATCCCAGAGGGTGAGGCTCGGGGACAGTTGCTCTACTAGAATAGAGCTTAATTGTGGCATCCCTCAGGGCACCATCCTGTCCCCGATGCTATTCAACATCTATATGAAGCTGCTGGGAGAGATAATTCGGAGGCATGGGGCGCGGTGTCATCAGTATGCTGATGACACTCAGATATACTTCTCCATGACCCAGTCGTCAGCTCTGACTTCAGATCTCCTCTCAATGATTGTCTTAAAGCAGTAATGGACTGGATGAGGAAAAACAGATTGAGACTGAATCCAGACAAAACAGAGGTACTAACAGTTACGGGCCCAAAACCATGTCTAGGAATACAACTTCCAGTCCTGGACAGAGTCACACTCTCCTCCAAGGACTGTGTTCACAGTCTGGGGGTGCTCCTAGACCCGTTGCTTCACATGACAAATCAGGTGAATGTGACAGTCAGGAGTGCTTGCTATCAGCTTCCGCTGATATGCCAGCTGCGCCCTTTCCTGGAAGGTAGGGATCTTGAGACTGTGGTACATGTGCTGGTAACCTCTTGTCTGGATTTCTGCAATGCGCTGTACATGGGACTACCCTTGTGCTTAACTCGGAAACTGCAATTAGTTCAAAACATGGCAGCCAGGTTGGTTTCTGGTACTTCCAGAAGGGAACACGTAACACCTGTGTTAAAAACTCTCCACCGGCTGCCCATTAGTTTCCGGGCACAGTACAAGGTGTTGGTTTTGACCTTTAAAGCCCTATATGGCCTGGGTCCAACTTATCTCCGGGACCGCCTCCTTCCGTACAATTCCCCCCCGCGCACTCAGGTCCTCTGGGAGAAACCTGTTACAGCCATTGAGAACTAGGTTGATGATAACCTCCAGAGGGCCTTCTCTGCCACCTCTCCCAGATTATGGAACAGCCTGCCGGACGAGATCCATCTTATTACTACTCTAGATAGCTTTAAAAAAGCTGTCAAGATGGATCTCTTCCGGCAGGCCTTTCCAAAATGATTTTCCCAGGCTAAAGTTTTAACCAATTCCCCCCTTTCTTATGCTGCCACTGAATACCCAATCTGCCGTGAAACTGTATTGGATATATTCCTATTTTTTGTTATTGTTTTACTTTGTTTTTAAAATTGATTAGTTTAATACTTTTTTAAGGGGGAGTGGGTTAGGATGTTGACATTGATGTTTTACTGTTGTGATGTTTTATGATTGTAAGCCACCCCGATTGCATTGCAGAGGGGCGGGATAGAAATAATAATAATAATAATAATAATAATAATAATAATAATAATTTGCCAGCAATATACAGAGGAACAGTGGCTCTCATATTGGAGATGATACCTAGTTATCTTGTCTAGTAGCCACTGATGGCCAGATCCTCCATGGAGTGCCATTGTGCACATGAACATTTTGTGTAAATTTCAGTGGAGCTTGCAAGGGAGAATGTCCCAGTAGATTATGTTCTGATTTTTTAAAAAAATATTTTTAAAGTCTTGGCTTCCAAAATTTTCTAAAGGGGTCTTGTGTGAAGATCCTATTGTGTCTCGTTTTTTAGATGGGGAACAGCTGCTCCCTATGCACATTTTGATCCTCCCCTTTAACAACCTCTATTGATAACTAATCGCAGCCCAGACACTTCTATTAGCTATTTACCCCAAATCGAGCTGGCTAATGAAAATGTTTCTAATTAATACGAGGCAGATTAAAACTCATTACAGCAAGGTCGTTGGTAATGAGAGATAATCAGAGCGCAAATGACCGAGCTTGGAGCAAAATGAAGATGGAGCGCAAGCCAGGAAATCGGCACCAGCTGCGTGTGCATCAAACTGCAAGGGAGAACAGGAACATGGCAAGGTGGCTCGAGGATTTCTCTGGGTTTTGCTGCAGGCCTTGCACAACTACTTAGTCTCTTCCTCTGGGTTCCATGGCACTTCTGATTTTGGCCTATATCTGAGGTTCTCTATTTCTTTGAGTGTGAATAGAGAGGAGCTATTGTCCAAGGAAGACAACAATAACAACTTTCCCAAGCCCAGGAGATGACTTTGGAGAGTCATGATGTACTTTTCTGGCATATTCCTGAAGATGATGAATTTACTTGAGATGCTAATTCACAGCACTGAGCATACTCAGTGATGGATAAATGTTAGTCATCCAGATATTGATAAGTTTCCCCTGGTTATAGGGAAAGTTATAGGGAACACACCACTTCCTTGTTACAAGAGGTCTATTAATTATCTGAGTGCAGTTCAAATTGTTGGCTGTGACCTGTGAAACCCTATGCAGTCAGATTATTTGAAGAGTGTTGTTCTTCCACACAAGCCTACTCAGTGGTGTCAAAAGGGTTGGCGTCACCCAGTGCACTTACTGATAGAGTCACTCCCACCTATTGAACTCCTCCCATACCACACCATACAGAATCCTTAGTAATGTTTTGTACTAATGTTACTCATAAATTGTAATTCCTGTATATCACTGAATGTAATGGCAACAGTTGTGACATAAACAACTACCAAAATTAAAATTTATATCTTTAAATTACAATATCATTTGGACAGTCTGAAAGTATTTACATGTACATAGTTTCATGTGGTGAAGGTGAAAATTTGGTAAGGTGTGATGATTTTAAAGAAAAATTTAAAAGAATATTTTTTAAAATAAAAACAAACAAACCAAGGGCCTTTACAGACTACCAGAAATAATGCAACTTGAGTCCACTTTAACTGTCTTGGCTCAGTGCTAAGGAATTATGGAAACTGTAGTTTATTGTGGCACCAGAGCTCTCTGACAGAGAAGGCTCAATGTCTCAGAAAAAAACTACAATTTCCATGATTCCCTAGCACTGAGCCAGGACAATATAAGTGAACTCAGGTTGCATTATTTCTGACAGTCTGTAAAGGCTCTAAATTAAAAAAACTTGAGGGCTCTCCTTTCTTCTCCCACTGAGCTTCACACCATTTCACCAGTGTTTTAAATGGAAGCAGGCAAATGCCACAGCTTGTTTCTGCCAAAAGGCAAATGTTTGAGGAGCAGTGGTGTCACCCCCTCCCTTAGGGTGTCACCTGTGTGACTTGCACCCCCATAGTGATATCCCTGAGCCTGCTCAGGTTTTGGATCTTTGGGGGAGGCCCTGTGCTCTGTCCCATACCCCTCATCGGCATGTCTGGTAGGAATGAGAGGGAAGGCCTTCTTGATGTCTGCTCCTATGCTCTGGAATGCCTTTCCTAGAAAAGCTAGATTGGTTCCCTCTAGCATGTCCTTCCACTAGTAGATAAAGACTTATTTTTTTGTTTGAACAGGTTTTTGGAAATTGACAGTTTGTGGGGGAAAATATTTTTAATAATTTGCTGTCCTTTTTTGTATTTCTTGGTTATTTAACAGATATCTTTTAAAATTGCTTTCAGTTTTATGGATCATTCAATTATATTTTAACCTCATGTATGTTTTTATCTGTATCTCTTTCAATTTTTGTAAGTCACCTTATATCCCAGGGTAAGTAAGGGAAAAGTGGGATATCAAACTCACCTACCCACTCACACACTTCCATCAGGCTTTGCCATTGTTCGTGCTGGCTAAAGCTGGTGAGAATGTGACTTCAACAACATCTGGAGGGCCATGTGTTCCTCAGCCTTGACTGCCAAACAAACATGAAACCTTGATTCTAGATGCAACACATTGTGGCACCACTCTCAAATACTATCACAAAATCATGTACATATTTTATTTTGCCCTTGCTGTTTTTATTATTGGTTCAGCAGGTTGTAAAATTAAGCCTATGCCACATTTGGTACCAAAGAAGAGACCTAATGGCAAACTCTCTCTCTTAGCCTCTTACATGAATGATCTGAATTAGCCAAACCACAAGACCTGAATAAGAAGGAAGGCAGGGTGACTTTTATAGGGAGAGAGATAGCCTAAGCAGACTGCCAGAAATAGTGCACATTAAATTGAGGCACTGCCCTGGCTCAGTGCTAGGGAATCATGGGAACTGTATTTTTTTCTGGGACATTGAGCCTTCTCTGTCAGAGAGCTCTGGTGCCACAATAAATTACAGTTCCCATGATTCCCTAGCACTGAGCCAGGGCAGTGCCTCAATTTAATGTGCACTATTTCTGGCAGTCTGCTTAGGCCCAGAGTCCTCCAGGAAACTTGCTAAAACTTTTAGAGGTACTGAGCAGCCAAGATATGAAAGAGCAAAGACTTAGAGACCCTACTTGATAGGAATGAGATGACACTCCTATGAAATCACCAAAGGTAAGAAAATAGAGGTCCATTCACACTGCAGAATTATAGTGCTATTATTCCACTTTAACTGTTATGGTTTCATCTGATGGAAACCTGGGGTTTGTAATTTGGGGAAGCACTGGAGTCTTTCCCTACATTATAAGTACCAGGATTCTATAGGGCAGAGCTATGACAGTTAAAAGAGAATAATGGCACTATAATTATGTAGAGTGAATGGACCCTAGAAAGTTTGTGTTAAATTCATGTTTTCCTGTGAAGCTGACTGTCAGGACTGGAGGACCCAGTTCCCAATAACCAAGACAGCATCGTAGTGTAATAGAAACTAGAGATTTATTCTGGATATAGAGACAGAAATTTCCCTGTCCTGGTTCAGTGTTAGAACTAAAGCAAATCCCCCTTGGACCATCAGAAATACCTTCCCATCCTCCAGCCCCCCTTTCCAACCTCGATCGCTTCCCTTTGATCCAGATCAAACGGCCCTTCATGTTTCTCCTCCTGTGTTATCCTTAAATCTCCCTTCAGGAAGAAAGTCATCCCTGTTTCACAGTTCCGATCTATGGCAGGAAGGTTGGGGTCATAAACTACAACTCCTTTCCGCCGCTCTACCTGTTTGTTTCCCAGGCTTGGATTTAGCATAATTAATATTTCCTTTTCAATAGCCCACATACTATACAGTGTTATTTCACCATATCACCATGCCCTCATATCTTCATTCCTTAATATCATCATATCATGACAGAACCATGCATATGGATTCTGGCGTTCACAGCATGATTTTTGGGCCAGCCATTTATCTCTCTCCACAAGGTCGTTGTGAGGGTACAAGGAGGAGGAGGAGGAGGAGGAGGAGGACAAAGCATCTGTTTTTTTCCTGCATTTGCAAAAAGATTTATATTTCACCTTTTTTTCAGAGTTGAGATGTAAGGCAGTTTCCAACCAAATTAAAACAGGTTCAAATAAAAATCCCTTTAAATATGCATGTTAAAATATAATTAAATTAATTATACTATTTAATACCAATTTATGCCATCTTACAGCAACCCTAACACAAATCTATCATGGGGGTTTTCTTGGCTAAATTTATCCTGCGTGGGTTTGCCATTGCTTTCCTCTGTGGTTAGAGAGTGTGACTTGCCAGTGGATTTCCATGGCTGAGCAGAGGTTAAAATCCTGGATTTCCAGAGTCAGTCCAGCACTCAAATCACTACACCATGCTTGCTCTCAAAGGCCCATTGAAACTAGTTAAATTGCCCACTAATAATAAATAAGCAGTAAAACATCAAGTAGTCCAGAATATACATTTTATTTTATTTTATTTTTTATTTTTTATTTTTTAATTTATAAATAGATAATGATACATATTTACATTATATTCAACTTCTCCTCCTCCTGCTGCTGCTGTTCATATTTTTTTCACAATTATTTCAATGTTGTTTATTCCATTTTCCATATTCCATTTCCCCCCATTTCTTCATTCTTCTGCCTTTTATATATTTTTCTTTCTTGCATCATTTATTGATAATCTTATACTTATTACTTCTCTCCCCCTCTTTTTTATTAAGTTTCTTTACCTCCAACTTCTTACACTCTACTTTCTTCCTTATTCTTTCCTTACCCCTCTACCTTTCCCTCATTCCCGCTACTCTGTCTCCTAACTCTTCTTTAACTTTCATCTCTCCTCTCCATCTCTCCACATACCTTCTTTTCACTTACCCTTACTTTCTATACACTTTCATATACCTTCCTATCTTTACCTATCCTCTCAACATCTTCACCTTCCTACTTATCACCTTCACATGCCTTCTCATATGCCTACTTATCTTTCCTGTCCTTTCAACACCTTCTTATCACCTACTCATACCATCTAAACATTTTTATGTATCTATCAGAATATACATTTTATAACCATAGCCAGCAGTCCGTTCCTAGGTAGAAAGATCTGTGCCCTCCAGGTGAGGTTCAGCTGGGGTGGGTGGGTACTAAACTCCTTTGAAGAGAGTTCCCTAATGTGGAGGAGAGGACTTTGTAGCAGGTCACCTGAAACCAGGATGATCAGATGTCATAACCACAGCACAAGGCACCACAAAATGTAGGACAGCCAAAAAATGTAGGATATTACAAAATAAAAGCTAACAACACTAATATGAATATAAATTCATGCTTCTCAGTCATGCTTAAAATGGAGGACACTTTGAAATTCCTCCTGGACTGAAGGTTAAAATGTAGAACATGTCCTGGAAGAGTAGTATACTTATCCATTTGGAGTTGTTTCACCCTCAGGGTCAGTACAGTAGGTTAATGGAAGGTGAAGTAGCTACCGTGTTTTAAATTAGTGCCATAACAGTGCTGCATCTTTACTCTGATTAAAAAAAGAGAGAGAAAAAGAAGGTGGAGACTTTTGTATTCCCATAGATCTATAGATCTATAAAATGTAGCTGATGCCAGGAATTGCCAGAAAATAGTCTGGGACAACATCAGCATTGTTTCTTCTTCTTTTTTAAAAAATTGAGAACCACAGCAACAACTCAACATCTAATAGCCACACCTGGAGGATCCCCTTGAACAGTCTGAAGATATTGCCAAATAACCTTAAATTATTTTACTCTGAAGTAACTTCCAAAGATAATGACAGAATTTCATATAACTGGTCCTGATGTTTTCAAACATGACAATGTGCAGTGATATATATGATTCCTTTTTTTGGGGGGGGCATTATTTGTAAAGATCAAACTCCAGATCGATAGATCCCATCAAGAACAGAGTGTTGAGGACAGAGTGACTTGGAAGTTTCTCATTTCATGAAGTTGCCATAAGTTGAAGTTGGCTTGAAAACAGTTAACAACAACAAGAAAACTGTTTTTAGAGCATATTTGTTTTACATAAATATTGGGAAGAAGTTTCCCAGAAGACATTGTTTTGTTTTGTGATCAAGAGATGTCTAAAAGAAAACATTCACTATGATCACCAAACTGTAATTTCAAGATTCTACTGGGGAAGCCAGGGTAGATAAACTGATATTAAACCAATATGTATTATAGCATAGATACAACTTTAGGCATAAGATTTGCATAGAATTTTAGACCGCTAGTGCAGAGATGGGTCTGACAGCCCCATAATTCCATTTCCTTCCCTATTCCCATCTTCTTTATATCTATACTCCTTAAGAAGACTAGCCAACCCACAAAAATCAAAATTGTATTTTCTGTAAGGACTTGCTTTGTCAACACATAAGTGCCAGCTGCAGTATTAAGCCAGAAATACCTAAAAGGCAAGAAAGAATACACTTCCTTGAAATTCATTGTAGCAGTAGTAGTAGTAGTGAGCCAGTGTGGTATAGTGGTTTGAGTGTTGGACTACAACTCTGGTGACCAGTGTTCGATTCCTCACTTGGCCACGAAATCCATTGGGTGATCTTGGGCAAATCACATGCTGTCATCCTCAGAGGAAGGCAATGTCAAACCTTCTCTGAACAAATCTTACCAAGAAAATCCCATTATAGGTTTGCCTTATGGTCACTATAAATCAGAAACAACTTGAGGGCACACAACAACAAACAACAACAGTAGTGGTAGTAGCAATAATTGCTGTTGTTGTAAGCATTCCCTATACAGCTCCTGCAATGATGCAATTTACTTTTTTAGACAAATACTTCTTTTGCAAGTACTTGTAGACAGAAGCTTAATAATGCACACCCAGTGGCTTCTCAGAGCTCAGAAACTATACGGCAAATAATAGCACTCTAAACCAAAATATCTTGTCTTTTAATTCTACACACACACAGACAGATGGTTATGTCAGTCATTTGATTTCTTGGGTTTGACTAATACTTTCTGTTATTTTGGCACTGACATTGATGGCACTATCTCATTTTTTATTATCTTTGTAATCTATTCTATGTTTCCATTTCTATGTTTTGGATTTATTGCACCCAATAGCTCTGTTTTTGGTCTAGTGACTGCTGTGTTATAAAAAAAAGTGACCTGAATTCCATCTGCCACTGGGCTGCCAGATCTCTAGGTTTGACTCCATCTGGAGTTTCCAGGATCTTTCTTTAATCCAGTGCAACCCAAATATATAGGTCTGCTTTGCACCTTTACCACCTTTAGCCATGTTGCCCTATCTAGTCCTGAAGGCAGAATATATATTACCTCAGCAAATATGTGTTCCCAAACACCATGCTGTAACAATATTATGCTGATAGTTGTATTATGATACCAGTCATACCAACCAACAGGATAAATGCTATTAAGCTGAGGCTTCATCCAGACAACATGGAAGTACAGTTGGACCTCTGTTTTCATGGAGGATCCGTTCCGGACCCCACTGAAAAAATGGAGGCTCACCAATATTCAAGCCCCATAGGCTTGAATGGGGTGTGCTCCTGTGGATGTGTGCAGGCACGCGCCAGCAAGTGCGCAATCCATTGATTCCAATGGAGGTCACCCCTCTGTGAATATGCAAAACCACAGATTTGAAGTCTGTGAGAACGGAGGGGCGACTGTGGTATTTACCTGAGGTAAGTGGTGCTTAGTCTATATTAGAGGGGTTTGCACTCACCATAAATAACAGATGAACAATCAACAGCCGATCCCTCTTAATTTGTCCCTATAAGCCCACCACTCAACTGTTTGGGGAAACTCGAGGAAATGAGATTGTTATGGGGAGAAAGCATGCAGGAAACCCCTTATTGTATGCTATCTTCCCCATATAAAATGCTCTCCTAAGCTCACCATCAACTTTTTCATAGTCTGGAGTAGGGGTTGGCAAACTACGCCCCATGGGCTGAATCCGGCCCGCCGAGGCCTTTCTACCGGCCCCTGACCAGTCCTGCCGCTGCCGCCTTTCTCGGGTGCGTGCGACTCCGGGGCGCCATTTTGTGTTCCAAAACGGCACCTGGAGTCTCGTGCGACCTTTCCCATCCTGCCCCGCGACGGGCAAACTTTTTTTTTTTTTTTAACTCCAGCCCTCCGATGTTCAGAGGAACCCCGAACCGGCCCCTGGCTCAAAAAGTTTGCCGACCCCTGGTCTGGAGAGAGCATAGATTGAGTGGTGCAAAGACTGATTAATTGTCAAGTTATTGCGGCCCATTGTTGCTATTTTCCATCAAATTGGCTCCAACTTATGACAATGGATAACAGACCTCCATGAGCATCAGTCATCAACAGCCCTGTACCTTAAAGCCATGGCTTCCTCAATTGAGTCAATCCACCTGTAATATGGTCTTCGTCTTTTCCTACAGCCCTCTACTTTACCAAGCATTATCATCTTTTCCAATAAGTCATGCTATTTCATGATATGGCCAAAGAATGAAAGCCTCAGTTTATTGCAGCCTATATGTGATACACATTTTGCATTGTTTTCAGCATTCTTTCTTATTTGATCATACTACTGACATCTTGTACTCTTATTATTTTGTTGACTGTGGGAAAATAAAGTTAGAAATATTTTGCTACAAAAGATTTTGTACAAATGGCTGTCATCAGGTAGAAAGAGGATTGTCAGTAGCCCATGACATATAGGACTGTTTTTGGAGAGACACATAAAAACAGGGAAAAGGCAGGGGAAATCCATTACAATTCCTTTTGGTATTTATAAACCCATACAAAATAAATCTGAGCCTTGAAGGGGGAAAAAAACTCCCTCTGATTAGTTTTAAATGAGTTGTTTCTAAGTGGAAACAACTCTTCATATTCTCTCAGAATATCCTTCAGTTCTAAAAGCAACATTTAGAAACATTTTATCTACCTTGATGTACAATAATTCTCAAAGTTTATTGTAATTTCAATGCAATCACTTACAAAACTGTCTTTGACAAAAAAATTTTTACTTTGGAAGTGTTTCAACAGTGTTCAAACAGATTTTTGCAAATTGCAGCAATCTCTTCGAAGTCTTTTAGAAACCTTGAGATTTCACTAGTGTTTTTATGTTTCACTGATACTACACAGTACTACACAGTAGAAGTAAGTAGAAGTAAGACTTGTAATATATGGCCTAAACCAGCCCAAATACCCTAGAGGCATCAGATCCCATCTGATCTTGGAAACTAAGTAGGGTCAACCTTGATTGGTGCTTGGATGAGAGACCGGTAGTTGGATGGGAGATCACCAACGAATACTGGGTGCTGTAGGTTATATTTCAGAGGAAACAGCTGGCAAAACGACCTCTGAGTACTCCTTGTCTAAGAAAACCCTATGAGATTGACCATAGGTTGAGAGGCAATTTGAAGGCACATATAAACACACACAATGCATGGCCTACATTCTTTTTTAGTCCTGAATTAAATTGACTCACTGAATCCATTAGACTTATTTACATGTCAATTCACCATTCAACAATTAATGGAATGGTCTACTCTAGTTGGGACTAACCAACCATATGCCAGCATACATTTTCTATTGTAAATGGTATGTTTAATGTGGTTTAAATGTAATTTTGTATACAGCACATATTGGCATTATATATTGGGTTTCTGTGATTTGGATATTGTATTTTAGGACCTTTAACCTGTGGTATTCTTTTAGATGCTAAGATTAAGTGCTTTTATTTATCTAGTAATGTTAACATTGTAGTATGGTTTCTGTTCCAAGTCTTTAAAATTGGTTGGCAGCTGCCCAATTACCACCACTGACAGTGTCTCAAACATGGTTTGGGTCCAAACTATCTCAGGGACCACCTTCTCCCATACAATCCTCCCCGCGCTCTCCGGTCCTCTGGGAGGAATTTGCTGCAGCCTCGAAAGTCCAGGCTTTCGGCAACCTCCCAGAGAGCTTTTTCTGTTGTTGCCCCCAGACTCTGGAATGGCCTGCCGGATGAGATCCGTCAATTAACATCGCTAGATAGCTTTAAAAGAGCTGTCAAGACGGATCTCTTCCGGCAGGCCTTTCCAGACTAAGTATCCCGCCCTCGGTTACTTCCTCCCTTCAAATGATCTTTCCATAGCCCCATCTACTGAGGGAATGAGCAAACATTGCCATGGCCCAATGCTGCTGTTGCAAGATGTTATATGTAATGTGTTTTTAAATTGTTTAAATGTGTTTTAATTTGTTATTGATTTAATACTGTTTTAAGGGGTGGTGGGAATGTTGTGATTTATTATGTATGATTTTATTGTTGTGACCCACCTTGATTGGGTCTCCCAAAGGGCGGGATACAAATAATTTATTATTATTATTATTATTATTATTATTATTATGGTTGGGACAAGTTCGTCAATCCCCTGCGCTCCTACGTGGACAGCTTCTTTCAATCCTCTCACACCTAGAGCAGGTACCAGACCCCTGTGGAACTCTTCCGAACCCCTTGTGCCAGGGGGGTATTTTGGCTGTCTGTAATGATCCTGGCAGCCCTCCAAAACCATGTTTGGCAGGTAGTTCCCAGGCGTGTCAGTAAGAAACCATTCAGCCAGGAGCCATTGCCAACTGGAAGTCACCATTGCCAACTGGAAGTTCTCTGGTAGTTGAAGTTCTCCAAATCAGCAGCCATAGCAGCATCTTGTAGTGAGTTACACCCTGTGCTGTTTAAGAAGTTTCTTCTTTTATCTGTCCTGAGTCTCACACCATTTAGTTTCAGTGAATGACCTTGGATTCTAATATTAAGAGAGAGGAAGAAAATCTTTCTGCTATTGATTTTCTTCACACTGTATATAATTTTATACACCTTCTATTGCTTAAGCAAAACATTTCCCAGATGTTAATAATGCTCCTGGTGAGGGAATGGCTTACAGGATCATTGCAACCACAATGATCAAGGGAAGTCCCAGCTTGACCATTGTGGTTGCTTTTTAAATGCTCCTTTTCCAGTTATAAAACATCATTTTCCAAGTGTAATGATGTTCAAACTATTCCAGATGTAGACATATTGTGGGTTTGTATAGGGGTAATGTAATATTGGAGAGCAGGCATGGTGCAGTGGTTTGAATGTAAGATGAGGACCCTAGAGACCAGGGTTGGATTTCCCATCAACTATGGAAATCTGCTGGGTGGTCTTGGGCAAGTCACACCTTCTCAGCCCCAGAAAATCCCATAATAGGATTGCCATAAACCGGAAATGACTTGAAGGCACATGATGACAACAACAAAGTAATGTTGACTGTTTTATTTTCCATAAAATAATTCTTTTTCATATTACACACAAGATGGATTTCCCCTTTTTTTACAGCAGTTGCACACTGGGTTGACATTTTCATTGATCTATCTGCCACAACTCCAACATCCCTTCTCTACTATCTCTGATGCCCTCAGTGTATATGTTAAGTTGGGTTTTTTGGGTTTGTTTGTTTTTTGCCTCAGTATACATCACATCAGAGGATGTAGTGGCTTAGTGGTTAAGATGCCATTTCTGATGATTGGAAGATCAGAGTGCTGCAGGATGAGGTGAGCTCCTATCACTAGTCCCAGCTTCTGCCAACCTAGCAGTTTGAAAGCATGCAAATGCAAGTAGATAAATAGGTACCACTTTGGTGGGAAGGTAACTGCGTATGGTGCAGTCATACTGGCCACATGACCACCAGAGCAGTTCTCGGACAACTCTGGCTCTTTGGTTATGGCTAGACATTAATGTCAAGGGAAAATCACATCACACTTGTTTACAATTACTTTCTTTTTTTCCATTTTACTGTCCATTCTCCCAGTCTGGAGAGATTCTTTTCAAGCTCTTCACAATCCATTTTTGTTTTCCCCATTCTAAATAATTTAGTATCATCAGCCAACCTGCCTACCTCACTAGTCACCTTAACATCAAAAGTGTGAAAACTGACCATTAATTTCCTATTCTCTGCTTCATATTGTTGAATGATGAATCCATATATGGACATATCTTACCCCATAACTTCTAAGTTTGCTCAGGAATTTTTGGTATGTGACTTTTCAAGTTCCCTTTGCAACTCTAAGTAAACAATGCCTACTAGATCACATTTGCAAAATGGGAACATTAAAGATTTAGGAGTTTGATGTTAAAGATAAATGGGAATTAAGTTTCTAAAATATGTTGCAAAAGAAAGCAAATGATTAATAGTATTTATTTTGTATTTGTATTTTAAATACAAAGCTAAAGATTAATAGTAAAGACAGTCTAGTAATCACTACTTCTGTTAACTCTATACTATATTATGACCATCAGGTACCTGTCTTAGGCATGACTAATATTTTCCAATATTTTGCGTTTGACACTAGTGGTGACATCTAATTTCTCAGTGTTCACTGCAGTTTTAATAAAGGAACTGGCTATATATCATTGCTGCTATTTGACCTTTTTCATAATTGTTCTCAATAGCAGAATATAAAGAAGTATTCTTGTGGCTTGCAGAGCCTTGTCATCACCAGGAATTGGGTTTCTGCTTTTTGGAACTGAATCTGAACCTAGCTTAGTGTTAAGAGTGACTCTTCAGGAAATCTGGCTTCCACCCAGTCATTATGTCAAAAGAGTAAACACCACCACCACCACCACCACCACCAATCTGAGTCTGGGCCTTTTTGTAGGGTAGGAAGTAGCAGGATTGAGCAGCCTGGTGGCAATTGCCCCAGGCCTTCTGCATGGAGGGAGCTATATCAACACTGATAAGCCATGGTATATATCAGTGTTTCACACAATCCAGTCCTTTTCATTCCAAGCCAGTAACACCCACTAATCATTACATAGAACCACAGAATTGGGAATCATGTGAGTTCTTTGGTTTTATCCGCACATTCAGTTTCATCCATATCTACAAACAGACCAGCATTTTGATAGAGTGCTTGGCGGGTAGTAGAATAATCACTACATCCATGAGTGCTAAGGAGTATTTTCTTGGCATAGCAATAGACTTGATGCTCTGTGTTCATTTATTAAATCTGAGAAGAGAGTTTTGTGTATGGAAAAAATGCTGTACTTTGGCATTGAATCCAGTAGTTTGTGTTTGTTTGTGTGCATGCACACACATGCATGCACAAGTGTGCACACAAACCTATAATTTAAGACTCAGTTTTCAAGCCATAAAATCTTAATACAGTATAGTGTTTAATTAAATTCAGAAGTCAAATATACTTTCAAAGAGACAGAGAGAGAGATAAATGTTCTTTATTTGAAGGCTTGCTATGCTACAATTCAGATGTAAAAAAGTTCTCCCTATAGGACAAGATATTTTGTTATATATGTATTCCAGTTGACTAAAAAAAATAAAGTGTTATACAGGTGCAGTAAAAAGAAGAAGACTTTAGATGAACATTCAGCTCTCAAGTTCTGTCTTGGCTTTGAAAAAAGCCCATACACTGTTATATGACAAGGCAAATTTGTAGTTTTAAAGGCTTTTAAAGTGAGCAATTTACACCAATGGAGCACAGCTATCCCTGGATATGTTTTCTGGAGCGAATAGTGCTTATTTCTTACTTTTTCCTATGGATCAAGGCAAGGAACAAGAACAGATTGAAATATAGCAATGGAATAGACACATAATACCAGTTAAAAAACATGTAACACCAGTTAAAATAGCATATAAAACCAATACATATTAAAAACAATCAATTAATATTTTAAAACTTTAAAAATCATCTGGACAGGTTTGCTGGAAGAGACTGATCTTTATTGCTGTTTTAAACTCAGACAGCACACCCAGGTGTCAAATCTATTCCAGGAGGTAATTCCATAGTTTAGGGGTGGCTGCAGAGAAAGTCCTCTGGGTGACAGTTGCCAGCCTAGTCCTTACTGACTTTACTAAGGTTTGAAACACACTGCAGAAATAATCCAGTCTGATACCGCTTTAACTGCCTTGGCTCAGTGCTAGGGAATCCTGGGAATTGTAGTTCATTGTGGCACTAGAGCTCTCTGACAGAGAAGGTTAAATATCATTTAAAACTACAGTTCACAGAATTCCCTAACATTGAGCCAAGGCAGTTAAAGCAGTCTGGATTATTTCTCCAGTGTGTTTTGGACCTTTATGTCCTCCAGAGGACCATAATATACAGTGTGGATCACCCCATCCAACAGAAGAGAAAGGTTTTCAAGGCTTCTGCTCCAAAGTCAACCACTTCTCTTCCTCTCAGACAATTCCTTCTAGCTCTCCTGCTTTTGTTGATGAGCTGACATTGAATCAGGAGCCACTGGGATTGATGGGTCAGATACCCTCATGGTAAGCCACTGAATTGCAGGTGACAACATCCTGGTGAAATATCATCCTAGTGAATAGTGACTCTATCCACCTAAGGTAGCCTTTGGCTACTCCTGGAGAAGAAGGAGTCCAAGAAGGGTTTCTGTTCTATCTGAAGAGTGCTTGAGTAATAGAGTTTTTCTAAGCTTCGTCACATTTGTATACCCTTGGTTGTTCCTTGGTCCTGACATTTGGCTTGCTCTTGCTCCTATCTCCATGTTAATCCTTTGGTTTTCAAATTGATCTGTCTGTTGGCTTTGTACCACAGTTCCTAGCTCCCCTCAGCTACTCCCTACAGCAAAATTGTGGTATGTTAAAAATGGTTTTCTGTCCGCTGTGGAGGAGTTAGTTGTTATGGCTTCCAATCTAGTGATCTATGTTTTAGATCCATCCATGGTGCAGGGCTTGGGGCAGCCTCCAACATCTCTGCTTCTTGTGCCATCAGGCTTTTCTGAGATCCCCAGATGCTAGTCAAGACAGTGGCCCTGCTATCTCTGCCTTATCCAGAGTTTTAAAAGGAGCCAGCTCAGGTCCTGTTACTTCTTGCTAGTAGTGAGCTGAGTCCTATATTTTAACATGGAGGGTGGTGAGTACAGTTTGGTTTATATAGAGTAATAGGTAGAATTCCTTTCTTAGTATGCTAAAGGCATTGCAGTCCACTCTAGATTTGGTGATGACAATTGGGCCTTTGAGTAGGACTGAGCTTGAAGTCAAGTAGTAGAAAAGGTTAGTCAATCCTGATCGATGGCCATGTTTCTGCATTTCATACAATGATTATTTTCTAACAGTTTGTAATAGACTTCATCAAATGCCATTTGAAAACATTCTATTAAATATCTCCTCTCTGTCTCTGTCTCTGTCTCACACTACTGTGTTGAATGTCCAAAAGCTGTAATAAATTGGGGAGAAATGATTTTCCCCCCTTTGACAAAAGCCATGCTGGTTCATCACGTATCATATTCAATGAGGTGATTTATAGCTCTGTTGTTAATTATTGTTTCAGCTTGTTTATATGTGCTGAAGTAATTGAGAGCCATGGTGTGGTTATGTGGTTAAAGGTTTAATTTATTAAAATGCCTTTTATACACAATAATGCATAAAGCTGTTGTGCCCAAGAGATTTGTGTTCAAGAATTTGACCAACCATGAGCATACTTTTAATTTTGTGTACAGAAACACATAGGATTTATTTTATTTGGTTGTTAAGTCTCAGTATAGCTGGTCTGATAAATAATAATGTCCTTTGTTGGTGCTGAACAATGCTCTGATACAGCTCAGGTCCAGCCTTGGATTGATCTGTTGGGGACTACAACTCTCACTAGCTGTGTTGGCTGGGGGAGTATGGGAGCACTAGCCAAAAAGTACCTTTTCCTGTTGAAGAAGAATGGATGTAACAACATACTGAAGCCATCTATAACTGAGTAGTAGTACAATGGTGCTCTGGGTTCCAGAGCATCATCCTACTACTGCTAATTTATGGATGGTTTGAACATGGAACATTCATTTTTAAAAGTACATTTCAGAGACTGGAACTACTATTGCCAGTTCTGGCTAAGGCTGATGGGACTTATAGTCTAACAATATCTGCAGAGCCACATAATTCCCATCAATGATCCCAAATGAATCTGAAAAAGAAATATTTAGTTGTTAATTGAGAAGAGTTCATTTCTCCAGGGAGATCACTTTTGTAGTAAACTTTGCAGACTGCTAGAAATAGTGCAAATTGAGTCCACTTTAACTGTCTTGGCTCAGTGCTAGGGAATCATGGGAATTGTATTTTTTCTGAGACATTGAGCCTTCTCTGTCAGAGAGCTCTGGTGCCACAATAAACTACAGTTCCCATGATTCCCTAGCACTGAGTCAGGGCAGTTAAAGGACTCAATTTGCACTATTTCTGGCAGTCTGCAAAGGCACTTGTCAGAGTTTTTAAAAAGTTAAAAACATTTTTGTCCTATCCATTACAGAGAACTCACTCAAAAATGTCAAGCTGCCAAGCTTATCTTGGTGCCCAGAGTGAGCATCATAAGGTGGATACAGTTAGTGCAGCAGGTAAGCAAAGATCAAGACAATAACTCATTCAATCTGTAACCTGCCCTGATGAAGTAGGATAGCTTTTTCCAATCTGCACATTATTATTATTATTATTATTATTATTATTATTATTCTACGTGCCTCTCCTCATGGATCGATAATACTTACCCACCTCTCCCCATGGATCGAGGTGGGGAACAACAGCAAATAAACAATACACAACATCAATTAAAATACATTAATTAAAACAAGCACCAGTTTAAAAGGACAAACAAGACATACACATTCTAAAACAATCCATATTTTAAATTCACCATTTAAAATTCACAGTTTAAAAATCATCTGAATAAGCCTGACAGAAGAGACTGGTCTTCAGTGCTTTCTTAAATTCGGGCAGTGTATTCAGCTGTCCATTCCACAATTTAGGGGCAACTGAAGAAAAAGTCCTCTGGCTAACAGTCATCAAACTAATCCTGACTGACTAGTAAATGTCCACCAGAGGACCTGAGTGTATTGGGTGGATTATATGGGAGGAGGTGATCCTGAAGGTAACCTGGACCCAAAGCATATAGGGCTTTAACAGTAATAACCAACACTTTGTATCTTGCCGGGAAACTAATTGGCAGCCAATGGAGTGATTTTAATATTGGTGTAATAAGATCATTCCTGGATGTCCCAGTAATCAATCTGGCTGTCATGTTTTGAACTAAATGAAGTTTCCAAACTTTGCAACCCAACGTACAGTGCATTGCAAAAGTTCAACCTTGAGGTTATCAGTGTATACTCCTGGCTCTTGCACCTATCTGAGCTGTCATTTTGAGCAATGGATCTAGAAACACCCCCAAGCGACAAACACAGTCTCTCAGAGGGAATGTAACCCCATCCAGAAATGGTTGACATACCTCCAAACCCTGGTTAGGACCCTTGGCAATAAGCATTTTTGTCTTGTCTGGATTCAGCTTCAATTTGTTTTTTCTTATCCAGCTCATTACCTGCTTCATGCATTCATTCAGAAGAGACACACTATTAGCTGAATCTGAATGTGAAGGCATGGAGAAATATATTTGGGTGTCATCAGCATACTGACAGCAAAGCCCCATGCCTCTGGATGACCTCTTAGTGGTTTCATATAGATCAGGGGTAGGCGACCTTTCCCCTTTAAGGGCCGAGGGACCAGCTCCCAGAATCCCAGGAGCTATTGGCCAACATGGGACTATTGGCCAACATGGCTGAGGCTTCTGGGAGCTGAAGTCCCTCGGCCCTTAAAGGGGAAAGGTTGCCTACCCCTGATATAGATGTTGAATAGCATTGGGGATAGAATGGCATCTTGTAGTATGCTATATAACAGCTCCTTTTTTGAGAAGTTGGTATCTCCAAGCACCATCATTTGGAACCTACCTGAGGATCGGAACCACTGAAGTACAATGCCTCTGATTCTCCAGATCCCCCAGGCATGCCAAAAGGATACTATGGTTGATGATATTAAATGCCACTGAGAGGTCTAAGAGCATCAACAGGGACATACTCTGCCTGTGATCCAAGACATGCAAACAAGATAATAAAATGTGGGCTAGACAATACAACTGTTAGGTGGATTAGTAACTGGTTGACTGACCGAACCCAAAGGCTGCTCAGCAATGGCTCCTCTTCATCCTGGAGAGAACTGACCAGTGGGGTACCACGGGGTTGTGTCCTGGGCCCAGTGCTATTCAACAGCTTTATCCATAACTTAGATGAAAGAATAAGGGGCATGTTTACTCAGTTTGCAGATGACACCAAATTAGGAGGAATAGCTAATATTCCAGAAGACAGAATGAAAATTCAAAATGACCTTAATAGATTAGAAAGCTGGGCCAAAGCTAACAAAATGGATTTCAACATGGAAAAATGTAAGGGCAAAAAATCGAAATGCATAGATATAAGATGGGGGGCACCCGGCTTAATGCGACTACATGTGAAAAGGATCTAGGAGTCCTAGTAGACCACAAGTTGAACATGAGTCAACAGTGTGCTGCGGCAGCTAAAAAGGCCAACACAATTTTAGGCTGCATCAATAGAAGTATAGTATCTAGATCAAGGGAAGTAATAGTGCCACTGTATTCTGCTTTGGTCAGGCCCCACCTGGAATACTGTGTCCAGTTCTGGGCACCACAATTCAAAAAGGATGTTGAAAAACTGGAGCGTGTCCAGAGGAGGGCGACTAAAATGGTGAAGGGTCTGGAAACCATGCCCTATGAGGAACAACTTAGGAAACTGGGTATATTTAGCCTGGAGAAGAGACAGTTAAGAGGGGATATGATAGCCCTGTTTAAGTATTTGAAGGGATGTCATATTGAGGAGGGAACAAGCTTGTTTTCTGGTGCACCAGAGAACAGGATCTGGAATAATGGATGCAAGCTGCAGGAAAAGAGATTCCACCTCAACATTAGGAGGAACTTCCTGACAGTGAGAGCTGTTCGAGAGTGGAACACACTCCCTCGGAGAGTGGTGGAGTCTCCTTTTTTGGAGGTCTTTAAACAGAGGCTGGGTGGTCATTTGTCTGGGATGCTTTGATTGGGAGTTCCTGCATGGCGGGGGGGTTGGACCGGATGGCCCTTGTGGTTTCTTCGAACTCTATGATTCTGTGAAGATATTTGGCAGGCTTTAAGAGGGGCAAGCCTGGTGTAGGAAATCATTTGTTTGGGAATCTTAGCTTAAAAAACTCTTGGCCTCTTGGATTCTGTTTTAGAACTCTTGGCTGTATACCGTTGAAATGAGGTGATTTTTATACATACGTAGTTTGTCCATTTGTCCTAGGCAGTTGAGAGAATGTTAATATCCTGCTTACATTTTATTATATTTCAAAGCTGCAGAAGTGAACATTTCATCTTCTTTATTCCTTCTCTTCAAAAATTTCAGGGCTATCATGTCTTCTTATTATACTGGTTTGTGTAAACCAAGTATAATTACATTCCTTCAGCCTCCTTCTTAATAAAATGCATTACAGAAGCTAGAACTAAGTTGAGCGATAAGGGTAACTACTGAATCATTTGCAAAGAGAAAAGGAATGAAAGGCTTGATTGTATGCTACATATTTAACACATCATGTAGTTTAGCCCTCAGTGTGTTTGACATCTGAATGACATAAGGGTACAGTATAGTACTTTTCTCTTTTGTGTGGCGTGGCCCAAAAGCAGAGACCAGCTAGAGCTCCAATGCAAATTGATACATTTATATTTAATTAAAATACATTAATATAAGATTACCACATTTCCAAAAATACATTTTCTATAAAATACAAAAATACAAAATATAGCTATCCTATGTACTACCCCTTCATCTCTTTTTTCCTTTTTCCATTCTATGTAATCACACTTTAGAAAAATCCAATTAAAATATATTTTAAAAGTAATACATTTATCAAGCTTTCCTGAAATGATTTCTTGTGCAATTTGTTGCTGAGATAGCTTTCCCCATATTATCCAGGTTTAGGGCTACGTTATTACATCAATGTTAGAGAATTTTTGTTTGACTGCAGCTTTAGGATTGAACTAGACAAGGTGCCTTTGATGTAATTAACAACTATGTAAATGGTCTTTGAAAAGTAAATTGTACACAAAGTAAAGGTGTAGTGGATCTAATCTGGCCAAGGAATCTACATTTTAAACCTTTGCTCTTTACTGCAATCTGGGGGGTTGACCTCTGTGAGAAACATGCTATACCATTATAAAAGTAATAAAGTGTGGACCCAGAATGGATCAAGGTACCCACATTTATTATTTTTATTACAAGAAAAACTTTCATTCCAAGTTAGAAAAAGAGTTTAACACTCATTGCATAAGAAAGGCATTATATATTATTCAAAAGAAATACAAAAGGCATTTTTATTCAAAGATACCAATATGGGCATCCTCACAAGAGGCACGTCACAAGAAAGAAGGCTCCCTGCAAGATAACTAGATTACATATGAAAAGTTATTGATAAAATCAAAGGAGGGTTTAAACATTAAATCAAGAGAAGAATTACGACAAGAGGGGTTAGAAATTAACTGGTTAAAATATCTACAGATGAGAGAGGACTTTAAAAAAGACCCTGAAGACCCTGGAATAGAAAAGGAACTGAATAGTTTCGATAAAATTTTAAAAGGAGGCGAACAACATTGGATAGGAAAAATGTACAAGCTACTATTAGATATAGTACTAGGGGAAGAAATGGTGAAACATAATATGATTAAGTTGATGCAGAATATCGGAAATTCAATACCCCTACAAAACTGGGAGAATGCATGGAAAAATAATATGAAATTTACTAAATGTAATGCACTAAAGAAAAACTACCACATTTTTTTATAGATGGTACATGATTCCCACTAGGTTAGCAAAAATGCAGAAACAAAACAATAACACCTGTTGGAAATGTAAAGCTAAGCTGGGTACTATGTATCTTTGGTGGCATTGCAGAATGGTTAAAAAATACTGGAAAAATATATATAGAGCCATGTGTAAAGTAATACAAAAAAGTATCCCTCTAAAACCAGAACTGCTTTTTGTTACATATGCTAGATGTAGTGAAAGGTAAACTAAGCCAAGATGAAAAAAGTCTGGTTTTATATATGATAACAGCGGTGCAGGTAGTATATGCAAGATATTGAAAATCTGAGAAAATACCTACCACACAGGAATGGGAAGCTAAACTAAATGAATTAGCGACCACGGACAGATTATCTATGTATATTGCAGGAAAGTCATCACAACAATATGAAAAGAAATGGGAGCAAATACAAAAACAATGTAGTTAGAATAAACAAAAACAAAAGGGAAATGATATTAGATCGAATGGTTGGTTGAAATGCATATCTGGGTACATAGTTTTATATATATGTACATTTATATATATATTACATTACACACATACACACACACAGATGTAGGTCAAGCTACCTTTCTTTATGCGCTAGTTAGAAAGAGAAACAAGAGAAATAAGAGTTGGGCATCTCTAAATAAGTTCTTAACCCACATTCAAAGCAGAACTGTTGTTTATAGTAGCTATATAAATACTGATGCCGGGTAATATTTTGTATAATATTGTGATTCAATTTTTTTATTTTAAATAATAAAAATAAAAATTGAAATGCAAAAATCCCCCCAAAAAAACCACACAAGAAAAACTTTCATCCACACTGTTTGAAGCTTTTCTTTTAATGCAAATAGCTAGCATAGGTCACTGACCTGCTCTGAGAAAGGTTAAAACTGCCTTATCCAGTGGCTTAGTATCACCACTCCTTCCTCATCCCCAGTGCTTCTTATTTTCTTTTGTGAAAGCCATTCATGTGAAAGTTAGTTGCATAGAATCATAGAGTTGGAAGAGACCACAAGGACCATCCAGTCCAGCCCCCTGCCATTCACGAACACAGGATCAAAACACCCCCAACAAATGGCCATCCAGCCTCTGTTTAAAAACCTTCAAAGAAAGAGACTCCACCACATTCTGAGGCAACATATTCCACTGTGAAGTCGTAGGCTTTCATGGCTGGCATCCATAGTTTTTTGTGGGTTTTTCGGGCTGTGTGGCCATGTTCTAGAAGAGTTTCTTTCTAACGTTTCGCCAGCATCTGTGGCTAGCATCTTCAGAGAAGATGTGTGTATGTGTACCTAGATATGCATTTCAACCAAACATTCGATCCTTTCTCTGAAGATGCTAGCCACAGATGCTGGCGAAACGTCAGAAAGAAACTCTTCTAGAACATGGCCACACAGCCCGAAAAACCCACAAAAAACAACATATTCCACTGTTGAATAGCTCTTAGTGCCAGGAAATTCCTCCTGATGTTTAGGTGGAATCTCTTTTTCTGTAGCTTGAATCCATTGTTCCATGTCCTAGGAGTTTATTGCATTGCCCTTTCTCCCCGATCCAGGTGTGGTCTGAAACCTTTTAAACACGGATTTTATTGCATGCCTCCGTGCCCAGGCAGGAGGCATCCCGTACCCAATCTGGACTTCTCCTTTACTTTGCAAAGAGCTTGTGCATGGAGGCATGTGATAAAATCAGGAAAAAAGGCAGTGTGATAAACTCAGTCTCTGGAGCTGCAGAAAACAAGCTTACTCCTTCTTCAGTATAACTCCATGAATGACTCCTTGTGTAGGTCTTTCTTTAATCTCCCTTTTATTTCAGGGATGGGCAAAATGTGACTACATGGCATGAATAAACTTGCATAGAATTGAGATCCAAGATTGAAATGTCCAAGACTATATCTACACTGAAAAACTATAGCAAATATATACTACTTCAGCTGCCCTGGCCCTGCTGGGATGAGTAGTTTTGTGAGAGACTTAAAATTCTCTCAATCACTCCCTTGAACAATCTGGCAGAGAGTTCTAAGGATCTCATCAAACTACAAATCCCAGGATTCCATAGGATGAAGCTATGGCAGTTAAAGTGGTATCATAGTGCTATAACAGTAAGTAGTTAAGAATCATACCTGGTGCTACTTTATTCCCTTAGCCCAGCCATTAGTGGAAATCAGCTCATGAGACCCCTTGTTGTTGTGTGTCTCCTTCCTTGGAGGTCTTTAAGCAGAGGCTGGATGGCTATCTGTCAGGGATGCTTAGATTGGGAGTTCCTGCATGGCAGGGGGTTGGACTGGATGGCCCTTGTGGTCTCTTCCAATTCTATGATTCTATGATTCTAAGTTGCTTCTGACCTATGGCAACCCTAAAGAGAACCTATCATGGGGTTTTCTTGGCAAAATTGTTCAGAAGAGGTTTGCCATTGCCTTTCCCTGAGGCTGAAAGCATGTGACTTGCCCAAGGTCACCCAGTGGGTTTACTGGCTAAGTGGGGAATTGAACCCTGGTCTTCAGAGTCACATTCCAACTCTCAAACCACTATGCCATGCTAGCTGATATTGAAGTCAGGACCCTGGCAAAAAAGGAGGTTCTAATCTACACCCTTATAGTAGAAGCTGATTTTCCTTGGTGTAATTTGCAGTCAAGGTAGTACTGGAACTAAAAACCAAGATTTTAAAGCTTGCATTTGAAGAAGTGAGTCAACATAGAGGTTCAGCTATAGCAGGGGTAGGCAACCTTTCCTCTTTAAGGGCCAAGGGACTTAAGCTCCCAGAAGCCTCAGCCATGTTGGCCAATAGCTCCTGGGAGTCTGGGAGTTGAAGTCCCTCGGCCCTTAAAGGGGAAAGGTTGCCTACCCCTGAGCTATAGTGTGTTTTGGTCTCTTGGTTCAAGCTCATGCATTTACATGCAGCCTTAAGTGTATGTATGTATTCGTATTCATATTTGTGTTCTCCCTGTAGCCCTTACTCCATGGACAGAAAAAATACCCTCTGTCTGAACATGAAAATATTTTAAAAATGGGGAAAAATCAGGGTTAAGTGTCTGTCATTCCCCTGTTCAATTTCATCCAGTGTCTCCATCCTTTCTCTTGAAATGCAGGTTAATTCTGGAGAGCTATAGATAGACCTTTCTTGCTTTTGCTGGCTGCTGATCTGCCCCCTCCTTTCTCCTCTGCTGGAGACAGTGTCGAGGACAATTATCCAAGCAGCATAAAAGCTGTTTCCCAGTAATAGGCTGAACTCCCTGTACTGTGACAAACTGCCCAGCTGCTCTGGCTCTATATCTCCTCCTTCCCACCCCCCAGCTGCACCCTTTCTTTTCCGGTCTCTCTTATTTCCTTCCTTCTTGAAATCACTTGCATTCAAAAGACAGAGAATAAATGGCCTAGTCCAGGAGTTGCATAAAATGCCACATGGCTACTGTGCTCATGTTTATCCTTCTTCATGGTAGTAGCTTTCTGCTTCTTGTGGGAGTCTTATTTATGAGAGGCGAAAGCTGCCATTTTGCATGTTGTTGCATGAACCACATCAAGGTTTGTGGAGACAAGCAAAATGGCAGCTTTTGTTTGCCAGCGCCAGGTAGAACAGGTGTCAGCACCAAGCTTTATAGAGGAACCGAAGTCAATATTTTTGCATGCAACTACTTCTCTGCTGCACATTTGTGTGACCTCTCCTTAAGGCATGCCTGTATTGTACTTATTGGGGGGGGGGGGGTTGGATGTGCTCATGCAACATTTCTATTCACAGCTGGCCCTTCTGCTAGGCAGAGTGAGGTAGTGATGCTTAGTGATATGAAGGAGGCAATTGCATCCCTCTGTCTGTCCTCTTTTTTGAAGGAGGGAGCAATGTGTTTCAGACACAGTGTCCTGCATACCTTAAGGTAGCATACTGTCCTCAGTGGAGGTGAAGAAAGCTGTTCCCCCATCACAGTGTTGAAATAAGAGTCAGCTTACCAGTCTACCTGGCTTCTGTAAGTGGAATGCAAAGAGGGGAAAGTACTATCATGCCTCAGGCAGAACAGTGTCATGGGACAGCCCTTTGTCTACTGCCTGTAGTCCACACATGCTGTGGGTGTCAGACCACATCCATCCCTGTTCTGTCTTTAGGGGCTGATGGAAACATTTGCAGGAATACTCTATGCTTTGTAAAGTGCAAGCATCAGCCCAGGATGTCTTTGTGGGGAAAAGGTGCCTACTTTTTTTCCATACACGCTTCTTGCACAATCTAAACTTGTGGAGATTTGTTTATTCACTGTATTGCATTTATATTCCAGAGCCAGAATGGTGTAGTGGTTTGAGTGTTGGATTGTGACTCTGGAGACCAGGGTTCAATTCCCCACTCGCTCGTGGAAACCCACTGGGTGACCTTGAGTGAATCACACCCTCTCAGCCCAAGAAAACCCTGTGATAAGTTTGCCTTAGGATTGCCATAAGTCAGAAACCACTTGAAGGCACACAACAACAACTATTTATATCTCACCTTTCCTATAATAAGCACAAGACAACTTACACAGCTCTTTTCATCCCAACTTTTATCCTCACCACAACCCTGTGAGGTAGATAAGGTTGACAGTGAGTCACCCAGTGGGTTTCAGAAGTAAGTAAGAACTAGAATCCTGATCTCCCAAGTCCCAATCCAGTGCTCTAGCCATTGCACCAGATTGGTTCTTCTGTACAACAAAGAAACTAAAACTTTTTCTGGTCTGCATCTGGATTTCTTGGGAGACTGTGGGCCTTTACAGACTGCAGAAATAGTGCAGCTTGAGGCCACTTTAACTATCCTGGCTCAGTGCTAAGGAATCATGGGAATCGTATTTTTTTCTGGGACATTGAGCCTTCTCTGCCACAATAAATTACAGTTCCTATGATTCCTTAGCCCTGAGCCAGGACAGTTAAAGTGACTTCAGGTTGCACTATTTCTGGCAGTCTGCAAAGGTCCATGGTTAGGAGAAAGAGGTTCTGGCAAAATGTAAGAGGAATTTGAGTATGTATGTTTCCGTGACTCTCACAATCTCTCTCTAGGTGCATTTGCGTTCTGCAGGACGTCTCCGGGACCTGTGCTGTGCAAACCGGGGCACTTTCATCAAAGTAGGACAGCACCTGGGAGCTCTTGACTATCTGTTGCCTGAAGAATACACCAGCACGCTCAAGGTGCTCCACAGCCAAGCTCCACAGAGCAGCATGCAGGAG
This sequence comes from Phrynosoma blainvillii, assembly GCA_026167975.1. Lineage (NCBI taxonomy): Eukaryota > Metazoa > Chordata > Lepidosauria > Squamata > Phrynosomatidae > Phrynosoma > Phrynosoma blainvillii. The sequence continues at coordinate 412,412,997 of JANUYF010000001.1, forward strand.
ATTGAACAAGTGATCCGGGAGGACCTAGGCAAAGGGGTAGGTCAGACAATAGGCACTTGTTGACTCCACACAAGCAAGAGCAGTACATGTATTCTGGGTTTGGAAAAACCTTTTGAGACCAGCTCCCCTACCAACAACCCCTTCAACAGCATAGGTAATGTCTATGCTGCCTGGGGGATTTAGGGAGTGGCACTCCAAAAAAAAAAAAAAAATGTTTCAGAGAGCTGATTTTGGGCAACAAAATCTTTCTGTGAGTGATCTTGTAATCAGTGCTCAGTTCTTTTTGCTTTTGTTGCAGCTCTCGTTTTGATGCAGATGATACAGGCATCTTTTCTCATGCTAGTGCTCCTGTTATGGAAATACTACATTTTTCCAGTGCTTCTTCTGGGTTGATTTGTCTCTGTAGAAATACAAGTTCTTACTCCTGGCTTTCTTCTTTTTTACTGCTCTGTTTTTTATGTGCCAGTGTTTTTAGGTGATGGCCAACAGACAATGTCTGTGCTTTTGCTAATGACAAGCTATGCTAGCAAACATTACTATTATTATTTTATTTATTTATGTCTGGGATTTCTTCTGATATAGGGACTTAAGATGGCTGCCCCATTACACACACATGTTTCCCGAGTTCATTTTTAATATCTTATACAGGAGTTCACTCCTGGCAGGGCTATCTTGTTACAATCAGTTGTAGGAGTTTTCTGTCTTTAGTAATCGGACACAGATAGTATTTGCTCTTCATGATTTCTAGTTTATTGTGACTGCCCAATTAAAAAGTGGATCTGGAGTGAAATGGTGAAGTTATACAAGCAGAACAAGATCGATGCCAATTTTCGGTCACATTTTGTCTGCAAGTTAAACTCAGAATATTAATTTGATTGACAGAAAGCTTGGCAACTGGACTAGCAGTGAAAATGAGGGCTGAAGAGACTTCATGAGCTCAGATGTTCAGCTACGTTGGGTTCAGGATAAGTAGGATAGGATAATATACAGAGGGATCAGCGCGAGACAGTGAGGTTAGATAGTAACAGGTAGGAAGCAAAAGGCAATCTGGCAGGCTGCATTACATTAAAAATGTCAGAAGTAGTATTGATCTGATCCAGCAAATCACTGGTACTTAGCTTCTGTCTAAGAAAGATATCTTTGCTTGTGATCCAGAGTTCATAGACAAGACATGTTAGCACAGAACTGGTAAACCCTGTGCTATTAGAGTAGTCCATGTAGTCCACAAAACAGCTTTGTCTGATAGCCTAAAGGTCAGGTGTTAAAATCCTACAAGTGACTACTTCAGACAGAGCTATAGGTTACATCAGAGAAGGATACTTGAACATTGTTTTTTCTTTCTTTTCCTCCTTACAGATGTTGCAGGTATCCTGGATTTATAATGGCAAATTAATCATGATAGAGAATTACTAGAAATACTAGGCCCCCACAAGAAAATGTTGCTTGGGTGTGGGAGGGAAGCCTTCAGATCTCCCTCTTCTGAGGCAAGGGAGCCTCCACAGAAAAAGTGGAAAGGCGTGATTGCATCATTCATTACATACTGTGTCTTCAGGGGCTTTCCATTGGCTCTCATCTTCACTGAGTTATTTCCTCCCTGAGAAAGAAAGGGGTTACTAGACCTTAGAGAAGAGATAAGAAAAGGAGATAGGATGGTGTGCCCAAGCAGCAGCTGATTAGTGGTCTCTGTGGGCTACTTCCTTTCTCTGCTGATCTGTATGTAAGGGCACAAATACATTGTCTTGATTGCCTAGCTTACAATTTTAAGATAGTGTTGAAGTCTAAATCTATAGAAAAACATGTTGCTCACTTCTGCTGTTGCTGCTACTGTTGTTGGGTTGGTTCCCGCCCCCTTCCTCTTTGCCCCTTCTTAAAGAATTTACACATTACTGAAAATCTGGGGAATTCCCCTAAGTCTGCCAGTACTTCCATCATGCCTCTCTCTATGTGTGTATGGTGCCATTTTGGATTGATGAACAATGTTGCCCACCCTCCTCAACAGTGGAAATAGAGGTAATAATGGGTTAAGCACAATAACTTAACAACTATTGGCATGATCTGAATTGTTGTACATTATCAGTATTTTGGTAGCAAACATGCTGTTGGCCTTGATTTTATTTTTTTGGTCTGAACTGATTTCCAGTTGCCTCACAGAGGTGATCATAATTGTAATTACAAAGTACTCTTCACTCTCACTTTTTCTCTTGTAAAACTAGACTTAATGTAAGCAAATTGATTGTTGTGGGCCAGGCATAGATGTCAAAGACCACTCTAGCTGGAAACCTGTTGATGGCATTGATTTCAGGAAAACCAGTCACCAGATAATGACTCCTATCACACAGGGAAAATTGGAAGTTTAAACAGGTCAGAACCCACAGTTATCCAGCGTATTAGGTGCAACTGCACAAATGGTTTTCATACGATGTTGTGTGCAAACTACTTGTGATCCGACAGGAAAGTGACATGAACCAGCAAATAGGCATTTTTGGGAAAATACCGTAAATTCATTTCTGTTTCATTCACGAATTCACTTTTTTTGTGCAATTGCTCTAGTGTGAAAGCCATTTGCGGGATTCTCCACATTTTTGTATTTGTTGCCGGATTTCCCATGGTTCTTTGGGGTGAGTAGCCAGGGCTTTTAAAGGAACAGTTGCTGAGGCAAAGGCAGGGACACAGAGAAAAAGCTTGCTTCTTCCTAGTCTGTGTGAATTTCTCTTCTCCCTCGCCCTTCCCCTTTAGCCAGGGCTCTTAAAGGAACAGCTGCTCAGGGAAGGCAGGTTCACCGGTTGCTGAGAGGGACACAGCCTTTTAGGCTGTTTTTCTACCTTTCCTACTTCTTTGGGTAATGTTTTGTTCTTTTTACTTTGGTTGGATACCATTTCTTGGAAAGTAAGGAACAGTACAGTATATTTTTTTATAAAGAAAATTGTGTTAATAAAATTGTTTATTTCTCTGGGTGATTTCTGGTGACACAACTACTATTGTGCGCACGCTCAAAAAAAGTGATTACCAAACCATTATCAGGATTTACATGCATCTGTGTGAAAACGAAATATGTGTTCTACTCTCTTTCTCACTTTAGTAATGAGCTTCTAACATGGTATTGTGTTCTCTGTGTGAAAATCATTCGTGCATTGCACGCTTTTGAGGGATGTGGCCGCTTTAATCATTATTGAGATGGAGGTACATATGGTCCCTGTGTGCTAGACTCCTAAGACAGAAAAGGTTTTTTTTTTTTTTTTTTAGAGGTCTGGGCAAAGAAAGCAGGGAGAGTCCTCTTAAATACTTGCTCTCTCATAGCTAAGAGGTCTTTAGAGCTTGAGCAATCTGCAAACTTCCCAGATGATGACAGTCAGAAGACATGCCCTTTGATACTTAACTGTGTAAGTGTATTTGTAACATTAGTTTTGAAGATTTTTTTTAGATTGCCTTTAATGAGTGCTTTTATCTGGTTTATCTGTTGTACATCACCTTGGAGCTCTGTAGACTGAGAAGCTATAAGCAAATATTTTAATAAATAAATATGTGAGCATGGATCAACATCCATCTACTTTTGGTGCTCTGTTGGGTCTTGAAGGGTTTTGAAGGGTCTGCTTCTATTATTTCCAGCAGGTTCTTCCTGCCTATAGCATGAACTACAGTTTACTATGGCCATTCTGGCTGGGGGAATCTGGAAGTTGTAGTCCATAAAAGCCATTTCCCAAGCTTTTTTTGTACCTGGTACCTGCATTGTACTGTGGGGTAACTTCCATTGAAAATCAACCTCCTCCAGGCCTTGCCCAGTATACCTTGGGTCAGGAAATAGGATGAAGATAATTGAAGTTATTGGCTGAAAGTACCCTGAAGAGCTGCAGAAAGCAAGATAACTATGGAACAACACTTGGGCATTGCCGATAATCTTTGCCAGAACCTTGGAGCTTTCCTTCTACAGAATTACCGGTATTGCTAAAATCAGCAGTAAACGTGATGTTGGCAGAAAGCTACATTCAATCCGTTTGTTCTGCTCATAGCTATATTATACCATTTCCAGACAAGCACCATCAGCCCTTTACATTTTCAAGCCCCCTAATTAACCCCAAATGAAAAAGAAATAAATCTCCTTAATAACAACATAAATCCTTGCTGTCTTTCACACTGAAGCCCTGTGGTAGCAAACAGCTATGTCACCATGAATTCTGCCTAGCTGGGAGTCAGATTACCTATCAGACACCCTGTTATTCTACTATCATTCATGGCCATTATTCAAGTCTCCAGTGGAGATTGACAAAGGGTAACATATGTGTAATAGGGCCATAGACTGTGTTAGAATTTAGAGATGGGCAACTGGTGCTGTCTTAATGTTTTGGAGTACAGCACCCACAATTTCTGGCCATGGTCACTAAACAGGTAAGAGCTGAAGTCTAAAACTTCTGGAGAATAGTAGTTTCCCTCTTCCTGGATTGGAAGAATTATTGAGGCAGAAGCCTTTAGTTTGTGTGTTTATTTAATATACTATTAAACTCTATTTAAAAGTATAAAGCACTAACAAATCTTGATCTATGTGTTTTTAATGGAAGACCCTGGACACTTAGAAAAGCACATGTTCTCATGGTTTAGCATTTATATTAGTGTCCATTTATACTAGTGTCCATTGTTGTCTCTCCCATCCCATCTCTCCTATCCAATGGGTGAAAGAAAAACCCATCTGAATTTAGATCATTGAGAGTATTGGACATTATTCCTATAAAAGTGGACATAGGATTGCAACACATTTTAGCCCCTGGAACATTTTGTAGGTAGCCAATACAAAATACCTAAGCCTTAACAATCCTTTTCTTAAAAATATATGGAATTTGATTGTGTTTACACACAATTTTTTGTTGTTGTTGTGTGCCTTCAAGTCATTTCCAATTTATGGCGACTCTAAGGTGACCCTATCATGGGGTTTCCTTGGCAAGATTTGTTCAGAGGAAGTTAGTTTACAGAGGACGATAGTTTACTTCTTTGAATTTCACAGTGCAGTTCTCAACTAAAAAAAAAAAAATTACATACAAAATGTATACTTTAGAAAAGCATAAAAACTATATGTAGAGGGCCACTATGTAGCCAAATGGGACTGTGCAGTTGAAGAAGCTTATTCACAGATCAATGTTGACTTTGAATAGAATGAGCATAGGATTGAATACTTGTGAAACTAGTTTGGTTGAGAAATAGACGGATTCATTGCTCCCTGCTTGATGAATCTGTATCTGATGAGCTTTGGCACAAATGAAGCCTGGCTCAGTATTAGTCATGTAGTCCTTCAGATTGCTCCAAACTCACCTAGAGCTTCCTGTAAGTGGAGAAAGGTAGAGAAGTAGCATATTAAAATACAGAATCTAGTTGCCTCCAGCTTTGCTCCTGTGACTTGGAATGAATGCAGCTTCAGCAACAAAGTCCTTTTCTTTCTCTCTTGAATATGTTTTCAACAGCCACTGATCTGCCCTGGTTTCTTTCAATGTTTCAGGAGCTAGACAGAGTCTTCCATGCCTCATTGATTCTTAGCGAGGCAGCTCAGATTCCCTCCCAGCCACAGACTCTCTTCTTAAGCATTACTTTATCCAGTACCAGGTTGATATTTAATTTGAGAGGGAGAGGGAGGGGGGGGGGGGAAGAGAAGGAATGACAAGGAAAGCGAGGCAGAGATAACAAATGCTAAAGGATAGAAGAAATAGACAAAAAGAGATAAGACTGGAGTAGGGTGGCTTATGATACTGGACAGATTTAATAGATCACTGTGATCTCTGTCTGGCAACTGAGATGTGAAACTACTACTACACTGGTGATTTTTCAGGACTTAACTGTGTTTTTTGAGCTGGTAGAACATAAAATTATGTTAGAAAGCAGCTAGGATATGTGTTGTAGTCCTCGAGTGATTGTAGGAATGTAAATCTTTGCCTAATTTATTCTTACACAAGAGAATTAAACATTTCAAAAGTGTTTCCTGGCTGGGTGAGATTCCAAGAAGTTTTGTACATTTTTGATGGTGTTCTACATTACAGGATTTTTTTTTTTTGTTGAAAATGGCTTTTTGCACAAAAAATTAGTTTTTTGCCACAATTTTTGTGCAAAAATGTGTTTTGCATAAAAAGCAGGCTTTGTTAAAAAAAAAATGGGAGTGGAAAGTGTTTGTCTTTTTGCTTTTATGAAAGGCCAAAGTATATGATGGTGATTGACATTTGTTTTGATGGGGTATCTCAGTGTCCTGAGATGACCTTTCTTCACAAGGATGAGAAAATTTGCAGATATTCATTAGAACCCTGAATGTCTCTGCATTGTTTATATTTTTCTTTGTATAATAATAAGATCTCTCTTCCCAATCACATAATGATTCTAGATGCCAGCTCAGCTGCTTGGGAATGTTGTGAAGGATCTCCCAATGCTTGGATTTTCTTTTCCTCTCACAATGAAACTGCTGAGAGAAATTATCTTGAGCTTTGCCTTATGTTTAACTGAATCCACACAAAGTGGAAGTGGTGTTGCTTGGTAATCCCAGCTTTGATTCATGGGGAGGTCTGGAATGTAGGGGTGTTCCCTGAGCCCTGCTACTTTGGAAAGACCAGGTAGGCAGGAGTGCTTTCCATCAGTTTTATCCTATCACTCCTGAGAAGTGGGAGCATATTCAATATGTTTTGTGATTACTGCACACTAGTTGCCAGTTAGCTTTTAGTCTTGATTCAAGATGCTTCTGTAATCTTTCACAGCCTTTTCACATTCTTCTGAGACACCTTTTCCCATATGTGCTCCAGTCCTCATCAATATAACTACAATCCAAGTCTATGCACCAATCACAGAGGCAAAAGGGTCCAGGAAGAATTTGATCATACACCTAAACAGGACTTCTTGTTAATCATAGTGATGGGAATGCAAGAGTAGGAAGCATAGCAGAGTCAACAATTATGGGAAAGTTCAAACTAGGATCAAGAAATGGTGGAATTTTGTGAGGCCAACAGTCTGAACCAGGGGTCGGCAACCAACTTCTGGAATACTGTGCATGCGCGAGCGAGTCATGGCCGCCATTTTGGAAAACAAAATGGTGGCCGCGATTCGTTTGCTCATGCGCTGAGTACTGCGTATGCGCAAATGAGTTGCGGCCACCATTTTGGAAAACAAAATGGCGGCGTGGCTCGCTCATGCATGTACAGTATTCCAGAAGTACTGTGCATGCGCGAGCAAGTGCACAGTACTTCCGGTGCACTGTGCATGCGCGTGCGCCACCATCCCCCCCCCATCGGCCCGCAGATCCCCGGCCCGGCCCCAGGTAAGGGGAACTTGCCGACCCCTGGTCTGAACAATCTGTTCATCGCAAACACATTCTTCATGCAGCCAAAGACATCATTGGAGCAATGTAAAAATCAGATAGACTAGAAAATGGATTGTTTCAGAGTAATGCAGAAAGGTTTTATCTGTAGCCAAAAGAAAGAGAAACATCAATGAATGACAGACAAAACTCTTCAAACAATAAAGGACAGATGAGAGGCAAAAGTTAAAGTTGACAGAAATAGAAACTTGAAAGCAACTATTCAACAACTAGCGTGTAGGGATAAATAGAACTACTATAATATTCAATGCAGAGAGATAAAAATTGACAACAATGACAACAACAAACAGAAGAACAAAGGACCTCTTCCACAAGATCTGAGAAATAAAAGGAAAATTTGAACCAAAGGTGGGGGGTGCTCTATGACTAGCAGAGGAACACAATACATGACAAAGATGAAATAAAAAGATAATGGAAACAATACACGGAAGAGCTATATGAAAGAAATGAAAGGTTGAAAGACTCATTTGAAGAAGAATCATATGAAGAAGAACCTCAAATTTTAGAAAGTGACATGAAAGCTGCACTCAAAGGACTTGAGAGGAATAAATCACCAGAATCAGATGTCATACCAATAGGACTGCTTCATTTACAGAGACAGAATTGTCACTTATTCTAACTAAAATCTGTCAACAAGTATAGAAAACCCCCACAATGGCCTGCAGTTTGGAAATGCTCAATATCCATTACCGTCCCTAAAAAGGAGACACAAAAGACTGCAATACACTGCAAACCACAGGACTGTTGCATTAATTTCTCATGCAAGGAAAGCCATGCTCAAAATTCTACAGCAAAGACTTCTACCATATATGGCATGAGAAATGCCAGATGTCCAAAATGGGTCCAGAAAAGGAAGGGGTACTAGGGATCACATTGCAAACATACTTTGGCTAATGGAGTGCACACTGACAAATTCCAAAAGAAAACCAGCCTGTCCTTTATATACTGTAGCAAAACCTTTGATTGTATAGGCCACAAAAAGTTGTGGGTTGCACTTAAAGAAAGGGTGTGCCACAAGATTTGAATGTCCCAATACAGAACCTGTACTCAGGAGAAGAGGCTACTGTTAGAACAGAATATGGAAAAACAGAATATTTTCTAGTTGGAAAGGGGGTCGGGCAAGGTGGCATTTTATCATCCTGTCTCTTGTACTTGTATGCCAAATGATGAAGAAAACTGATAATGTTACCCTAAATCAGTGATTGCCAAACTTTGGTCCTCCAGATGTTTTGAACCTCAACTCCCAGAATTCGTGACTGTTGGCTGAGGCTTCTGGGAGCTGAAGTCCAAAACACCTGGGTGACCAAAGTTTGGGGATCAGTGCCCTAAATGCATGGGGCTTGTAGAGCCTCCACTGACAGCAGCAATCTATGTTTAATTAATTTGTGGAATATTTAGCCTTCTCTGCAGGAACTAAGCACCAGCTATACCTGTAATAACTGATAGAGGCTACAGACATGGGGAACTACATGAACTTTTATTAGAGGAAAAATAAAAGAACACACACTTGAAGATAACCCATTCAAACAACCAGGATACAGAGCTAGCCAGAACAGAAAAGTGAAAAGGGATAGCAGAGTTTTAGGGCTGGATGAGATAATAGCTACCTGTCTTGAAGAAAGCATCCACAGAAATATGGGGAGTGTGGATACTCAAGCTGTGAGGCTTCAGAATGCAGGTTTTGGGAAGTGGATAGAAACAGACAAAGACAGTCTGAGGGCAACATGCAGGGTGGGGTAGGGGGAATGCAGCAAAAGAGTTACATTTTGGGATACTATTTATACTCTTAAAGCCAACCTCAATTCATAAAACCAAAAGCTTGATGCTTCTCTATGGAAAATGAGAAGGTTTCCAAAATAGTTTATTTTGATATTTGGGAGATGAGAAGGTTTGATTTTGACTGATGATGCTTCATGGACTTTACAATACCTAGACAATATCTGGAGTCCCCAGGACTGAGAGGGCTGGAAAGGGGTGTTTTGGAATGCACAAGAGATGAAAGGGGGCTTCCAGTCTTGAGTGATCTGGCAGAACTCATCTTTTGGCTTTTGGTTTCTGTTAGAAATATAGAGTAGAGTGTGTGCGGCAGCGCTCTTCCAGCAAGCTCCTCCATCCTCACATCTTTCTACATGGCTGGGTCTACGTGTCATTCACATTACCTATTCCAGTTCTATGTATGCCATTGCAACCGTGTCTGCTCATGCTGGTGTCTAATTAAACTATAGCTGGCTTGATAAATATATTAGGGGATGTTCAGATACTTACATTAGGAAGAAAATCAACTTATTTGAGATGTGGAAAGAGTTCTGTGGGTACCATGGACTGCTAAAAAAGACAAACAAATGGGTCCTAGAGCAAACCAAGTCTGAACTATCCCTAGAAGCCATGATAACTAAACTGAGACTGTCATACTTTGCCCATATCATGAGAAGGCATGACTTGCTTGGTGACCTTGGGCAAGTGACATGTTCTCAACCTCAGGGGAAGGCAATGGCAAACCTCCTTTGAAAAAATCTTGCCAAGAAAACCCCATGATAAGTTTGTCATAGGGTCACCATGAGTTGGAAATGACTGGAAGGCATACAACACACACACACAGGGCAGAAGGCAGTAGGAAATGAGGAAGACTGCATTCCAGATGAATAGACTCATACAAAGAAGCCATGGCCCTGAGTTTGCAAGACCCCTGATCTAAGCTATTGAGGACAGGGTGTCCTAGAGATGCCTTATTCATAGAGTCACCATAAGTTGAGGCTGACTGAGGGCAGTTAATACACACACTCCTTATGATCTAGGCAGTGCTCAGAAAACTTACTTTTTTTGAATTAAGACTGGTGCCCAGGTCACCATGATTAATCCAAAAGATAACATTTCCAAGCTCTGGCTGCATGATGGCCTTTCCCAAGCTACAGGGACCTTCATGTGTTTTGAACTGCAATTGCTTTCACCTCAAATATCACCAACAATGAGAGAATTTGAGACACGAAGTCCAAAGTATCTGGAGGATATCAGGTTGGGGAAGGCTGATCTACGAACTGGGCCCTTGTTTATGTGCCCATACCACCTGAGATAAAGGCCTTTGGTGATAGGGAGCAGTTGGTCTGTGGAATGATTTCCTCAATGCAGACCCGAGCCTATGCATCCATTTATTTTCACATTAAATTTGTAAAATGAATTCTATTAATTGGAGAAAGAATCCTTCTCCTGAATAGTTAGTGGATTAAATGATTGCAACATCAATGTTTTAAAATAAGGATACACTCTGAATCTGTAATGTTTTGAAATAAGGGATACTGATTATGTTTTGTAGATCTGTAATGATCTGGAATTAAGGACAGCTGGCAATTCAAACAAGGATTTTAAAATGCTTATTCTCCTGCTGTTCTGAGAAGCCGACACAAAAGCCTGGTGACCAACAGCTATGAAAATCATAATATCTGGAGGGTATATTAATTTTGTGAGAGGTCAAAGAAGCCATAAATGATTACCAATCCATTGCCTTTTTATTACTTTTTTGACCCGCCATACGTGTAGTTATCCAAACATTTATTTTTCAAATGACGTTTCCTTTTACTTGTATTTTTATTTTGTTTTATAGGATGTTGATAAAAGGGAAAATAGCTTAGAGGTTTTCAAAAAGGGTTTATGAGGATATCAAATTTTTGTTTTGACATTTGGTATGGAAAATGTTAAACATACTGTGTACCATCTGACTGGCTGTTTTTGATTAAATAAATAAACCTCTTCAGTTCTTAATGAAAAAAAAATAAGCAATTAAATGTTAAGACACTGTTTACATAAAGTCTTCACAGAGTCCATGCATATTAGGGATGGAAGCTATTTCTCTATGAAATTATGAGGATGTTAATGGTTTGACATAATTTTCAGTAAGCGTGGAAATCTTATCTGTAGCTTGGACATTACAAATTTTAATATACTGCTCCTCACCCACTCCAATGACGAGTGATCCATTATAAAACTGTGTGAAGTATCCCATTAGCTTAAATCAAAGACAACCAGGCTTAGAGGCAGTAATATGTGATCCCTTCCTAAGCAGTGCTTCAAGAGGTGTAACGTGTTTGTAAATTGGGTTTTCTAGACACTAAAGATCTTGGCATATGATTTCAAAGAGTCTCATGATATCTGTTAAGATTGTGGACTGGTCAAATACTTGGAAAGTGGAAACAGTTGGTGTCAGGTTTTCTAGACACTAAAGATCTTGGCATATGGTTTCAAAGAGTCTCATGATATCTGTTAAGATTGTGGACTGGTCAAATACTTGGAAAGTGGAAACAGTTGGTGTCAGGGTTCATAACTTCTAGTGATCCTGAGATCTCACCAGAGCTTAGAAGAAGCTCTAAAAATGTAGTTCATTCCAATATTCCTTACACTGTTTGGAAAGGAATCCATCGTTGCTTTCAAAAAAAGTAACTTATTACAGTGCTAGTTGCACTATGCATTGCTTTTTCATTACTTTCAATTACTTTTGTTTTTTAGAGGAATAAGCTTTAATATTTTTTAATTAAATTTTTATTGATAAATCTAAACAAACAAATAACTTAAAACCTACTTATAACATATACCTATGCTTTTTATTTATCACTCTAGTAACTTTAAAACATATATATAGTATATACATACATATATCCATTCTAAAATGGCTAAATATTAAAAAAAGATATCTTTAACTAATTCTTACTCTGAAGAAGTGAGATTATGTTAATTAATGTATATCTCTTCAAGTCCTTCCTTTACCATTCTGTTCTTTTCTTCTTCTTCTTATATATACTTTTCCTTCTCTCCTTCTTTCCTTCATCTACTTTCCTAATCCTCCTTCCCAATCTAATACCTTATATCTCACCTTTTTTCCTTCTTTGTCTTTCCTATCCTATATTCTCTTACCTTCTAACTACTTACTCTTACTTTCTGACTACTTACACCTTCCTTTCATATAATTCCTTCTCTACCTTTTTAATCATCCTTAAAGTATGTACTATTATCCTCACTTGTAAAATTAACTTTTAACACCTCTATAAATTTTGCTATAGATAACCTTCAGAGAATAAGCTTTTAATATTGATAAGTGAACAGTATAGAACTTGACAAATTCCTGTGTAAATGTATATAGATATGTCTTTGAAAGCAACTAGGAACAGTTACCCGATACACCAAGAAATAACTCCCCTCTTAGTCATTATGTTGCTTTTCATGTAAAAGTACATTTACTTTTAAAAAGTATATTTACTTTTATTCATTATGTCCAAACTCTTGGCCACATATACCTTCCCCAGCACCTTTAAATGACTCCCGTATTACCTCATCACGATTTTGTTTTGTGTGTTCACTTAAAACAGAGGTGGCCAACTGCACTGTTGTTACCCCAGGGTCCAACCTTCTTCCACCCCCTTCTTTTCTGATATCAAGGCAATATTAAAAAGGATGCTTAAGGCATGTAGCCATGAGATCGTCTATATGGTATATGGTGTAGCCATGAGATTGCCTATACGCCCCAGTGTGGGAAAAATAGCCTTACCATATAGGCGATCTGGGAGGCTCAGCATGGGGAAACTCAAGAGCACATAGCCAAGAACAGATCTGATCGTTCAGTATTGGAATCTGCATAATCCCTTCATCAATAAGAGTGGTGGTGGGTGATAGACCTTGTGCTTATAAGTAAGCAGAAATGCAAGTACACTTCCCTCTGGGAGTGATACTCTTTTGTCCAAGGATATTAACACTGATTGTTCAGCCATTCACAACTTCCCTTCTCATTCTTCTTTCCTGGAAGCTACCCCTTAATCTTGAATCCTGCCCTGGGGCAGGTTTTGCCCTATAAATATGTCTGTTTAGACACCAACAATTTGGTCTTGCGTGAGGTCAGACAGATACTGTCCATATCTTGCTTGACTCCTCAGCATTGCTGGCTACGCCATGATCCCCAGGCAACTTGCTGGGCCACTTCTCTTCCCGGCATCTCTAATTTGAACTCCGCATCTGGCACCTAAGTTGCTACCTGCTACTGCCTTTTGTCTTCCTAGTTCTTGAATGTGTGCATGAGTTAGGGCCTTTGCAGACTGCCAGAAATAGTGCAAATTGAGTCCACTTTAAGGGTTAGGATTACGGAATCATGGGAACTGTATTTTATTGTGGCACCAGAGCTCTCTGACAGAGAAGGCTCAATGTCTCAGAAAACCCCCCACAATTCCCATGATTCCCCAGCACTAACCCTAACCCTTAAAGTGGACTCAATTTGCACTATTTCTGGCAGTTTGCAAAGGCCCTTAGTGTCCCCATGTAAATGGTGATTCCCTTGGATTCATAAATAAAACTACTTTTGGAACTTGCATTCTGGAGTCCTGTTTCTCAGAATCGGTATATACAGGCTTGCTCCCTGCTTTGAATTGCCCAAGCCCTCTTGGCTGATTTAATTGAGCTAATAGAATTCCCGTATTGAATATTCATTGTGAGTGCCCTCCCAGGACCCTGGTATTTTGGATAACCTTGTGGTCAGGAGTTACCTTCCGCATTGCTTGAGTGCTTGAGGGCTGTGCTTTCTTTTGTTTTCTAAAAATTAGTGTCTGTCTGTCTATATAATTACTTTCAAAACACTTTAATAAGAGGTGAATTTCATCAATTTTAGTCAGGAATGCAGATTTCAATAGTTTGATTAATGAGTATCAATAATTATACATACAGCAATAAATTATCTGGCTCCAGAGCTCTCTCTTTCTACTGTCAGTTATGTGGCCCATTCTAAAAAATTGCTAATGCAAGTCTTTAAGGAACTATCTGTTCCCCACCCCCAGAGAATAACTTTCCAGATAGAATCTTTGGATTTTCTTTTTCGTTCCCACCTCAGGAGCAGCAACTGAATAGCTCTATATTCTTGCGAAGTCCCTGGGTGATTGTGGTTATTGGACTTGCCATGATCCTCCTTCTTCCAGGGAGAGATAAGAATGATATGAACTCACTTCCTGGGTTTTACCTCCAGCCCATTTTTACTTTTGATTTTTGGGGAAAAAAAACAACTGAAGAGGTTTGGGGTGGTGGGGTGTTTCAAGGCATAACTGCTGTTCCAGGTATTGGTTTGAGGTTTTGGGACATAGTTTTTTTACCCATATCCATTAATTGGAGGATCCAGGGTGTATGGATGCTTAGGAGACATATGGAGGAACATGAGAGGGCTGGGCTGTACTTTTTCTTGACTTACAAAAGCCTGCTCACACCCTTTAGGCTTAGGGGATTCAAGAGACAGTTTTACCATGGTGGGGGGTAGTTGTTTGGAGCCACAAAGAGCCTCCTTTTTGCAAAACTGGAATTTTTTGCTAGTCAACTCCCCAAAGCATGTGTGAACAGGTTCATTGCGTTCAGGAGCCAATTCTTTGCCTCTAGCATGCTCTGGTGGCTGCATGAACTGCCTAAAATGCAAACAATGACACTCCTTCCCCTTAACACAACTTGGCTTTCTTTATGTTGCTCATGCTATTCTCCCTTTAGATATATTTATATATCTAAAGGCCTAAGCAGACTGCCAGAAATAGTGCACATTAAATTGAGGCACTGCCCTGGCTCAGTGCTAGGGAATCATGGGAACTGTATTTTTTTCTGGGACATTGAGCCTTCTCTGTTAGAGAGCTCTGGTGCCACAATAAAATACAGTTCCCATGATTCCCTAGCACTGAGCCAGGGCAGTGCCTCAATTTAATGTGCACTATTTCTGGCTGTCTGCTTAGGCCCTCAATCTCTCCCCTGTTCCCATAAACTTATATATATAAGTTTTATACGTTAAAAAGTGCAATGGGCCTTGCAGTCTGTTTAAAAGGAAAATTGCCACTCCTGGTTACTCTTATAGAGGCAGTTTGCCCTTTTATTTTGTCCAGGTTAATATATTTAATAGACTTTTCTTTGTATTTTATAGTGTATTCCCCAAAGAAGGCCAATTTTGATAGAGGCCGAATTGCATTGGGCTGTTAAAGTAGTAAGAAAATGAAATGGCCATCAGCTTATGGGGCCTGTTTCCTATTTTGCTTTTGTCTGAATACGTGCTTATCAGTTCCCTCCTTTGCACCCTTTTGTTTGGTCAGATTAAGGGTAGTTTGCAGAATCTGGTATTTTTCACTGTAGCAGTTTTCAGAGATAGCTGTGTAAGTCTGTAGCAGCATAAAAAGGCAAAGAGGAATTAGAGAGAGAGAGAGATAAGCCTAGCAGCCCCTTTAGGACTAATTGATTTATTCTATCATGAACTTTCATGGCTATAAGAAACCTTGGTGGCGCAGTGGTTCAATACCGGTACTACAGCCACAAAGTTGTGAGTTCGATCCTAGGGCTCCAAAGTTGACTCAGCCTTCCATCCTTTCGTAGGTCTGTAAAATTAGTACCTAGCTTGTTTGGTCAATTAGCTTACAGGTTGTAAACCTCTAAGAGAGTGCTGAGTTCACTGTTAAGGGGTATAGAAATGTAAATGCTATTGCTATCAATTAAAGTGCCAGAGTAAATTAATGTTAAAGGTGCTGTTAGATTTTCCCCTCCTGTTTTAAAATGTGGATTCTGGAGGACTTGAGGAATGCAAAAATAGCCTTGATGACCCACATTCTACCTCTGCTTTTTGCTTACTGTTGTCTGACCTAGAGCCTGATCACGGAAAGGAGAAAAGCTCTATTCAGGCATGTTTCCCCTGTTTCCATAAAATTAACATTTCATGGGGGGCATGAACTGTTGGTTCCACTCATTCTGTTATGTCCCTGTTGTCAACCTTTCTAGTCAAGAAGATTCACTACACAGTTTTGATCTCTGGAAGATTTAAATTTCTGAAAGTGCAGGAATCCTCAAGAGCTTCTGGAATACAGATTTTCACCTTTCCAATATGTGGAATGTGACATTCGGTTTCTTTCACACTATACAAGTATGGCACTTCGATACCACTTTAGTTGCCATAGGTTCATCCTTGGAATTCTGGAATTTGTAGTTTCATGAGGTATTTGCCAGAGAGTGCTAGTCACTCACTGAAGTACCACTCCCAAGATCCCCTAAGGTGGAGCCATTGGACTGGAAGTAGTAGCAAAGTGCCATATTGAGTAATGTCAGAGATTGTAGGCAGCAGAACTAGCACATTCAACCCACCCTCTCCCCCTCGTTGCATCAGGGGCAGAACACCTGAAGGGCTAAAATGTTATACAGTCAGCCCTCCATATCCACAGACTTTTTATCCACAGATTCAAGCATATTTCAAAAATATATAAATTTCAAAAAGCCATTTTATAAGGGACACTATTTTACTATGCCATTGTGCATAATGGGACTTGAGTATCCATGGATTTTGCTATCCACAGAGAGTCCTGGAACCAAACCCCAGCAGATACCAAGAGCCCATTGTATGTCAGCTAAATGAAAATATAGCTGTTTTTAATATCATATGTCATTTCAATGTCACATGTTATAGATGGATCCATGCCTATGAAACCATTATTTGGCAACCTAAACTTGTCTTTCTTCTACAAACAGGAAATTATGAGGTTAGTACAGTTGGTGGAAAATACTCAGCAGAAAGATGTGCAGCACCAATAAAATGTGGAAAAGTTACTTTTTTGGGCTATAACTCCCAGAATTTGAGTGAATTCTGGGATTTGTAGTTCAAACTAACTTTTAGCTCTGCTCATTGGCACTACCACCATCACCACGACATGCCCTTCTACATTTCACTAATTAAAAACTTGGACATGTGTGGCCAAGTAACATCAGAGTGTGGTGAAGATGGCAAAGGATGTTGAGAAAGAACACATACTGTAGGAGAGGCTGCAGCAGTTTGCTTTTCCCTGAGCTACTGGGAAGGGCAAGATTCAGCTCCCTCCTCACCTCTGCTCACTTGTGCAGAGTTCAGTGCAAACTACTTTTGCACTTCAGTCTCAGTTTGCAGTAAATGAAGTAAGTTGAGAACAAGAAGGAAAAGTGGGAGGAGGAGAAAGAAACAGGGCCATTTTAAAAGCAGCTGAAATACTGGGATGATAGAGGGATAATTGAAACTGTTCTTTCTTTCAGGACAGTTGGAAAGTATGCCTCTAATATTCTGGGCAGGATTATTTCCCAGCAGACAAGGTCCTATCTTCCTGAAGAATGGATAGCTCCTCCCACTTGCTCCTAATAGGCAGGAAAAAGTAAAAAAAAACAAAAAAAACCATGCCTGGCCCCTGGTGGGAGGGGCTATCCCCCCCTTCAGAAGCCAGTATTTTTCCTGCCTATGGTCTTAGTAGCTCATTATTTGCAAGAGCCAGCTAGGGCTCCCAAGAAAACCAGCAGGCATGATGGAGCGCTTCCAGTGGGGGACACACTGCGGGACTTTGTTAAAGTCTGGGAGAGTTCCACTGGGGATCAGTGGATTCTGGACACCATGAGATCCAACTACCAGATAGAGTTCTTCCGTTGCTCAAACGACAGGTTCATCCCCTCTCCCAGAACGAAGAGCCCCAAGAAACACCACCTCCTACTGGAAGCCATCACGAAACTGCTACGATTGGAGGCGATAAAGTCAGTGAGTGCCCGCCTCACAGTGGTGAGAGGGCTGCTCTTCCACTTTCTTTCTTGTGCTAAAGAAAAATGGCAAGTGGAGAACAATCCTGAACCTCAAGGGTGTAAACAGCTTTGTCAGGGCGAGGAAGTTTTGCATGGAGACTCTGAGATCCATACTCCAGACAATCCAGCCAGTGGACTTCCTATCATTGCTGGACCTGCGGGATGCCTATTTTCATATCCTGATCCACCCAGACTACCAGCGCTTCCTGCGCTTTGCCTACAACAACCGGCATTTCCAATACAAGGCTCTACCATTCAGCTTGTCCCAAGCCCCTTGGGTCTTCATGAAGATCATGGTCACCTTGGTGGCCCACTGCAGGGAGAGTGGCCTGCACGTCTCCCCTTACTTGGACGATCTACTGGTCCATTCGAGTTCCCTGCACCAGGGCCAGCAGGATGTCAAGGAGATTCTCTGGTCGCTGGACCGCCATGACTTCTCAGTGAACCAGTCCCAGAGCTTCCTCATTCCCTTGAAGCACATCTATTACTTGGGGACATGAATAGACACCGCAGAGGGCCTGATATCCCTCCCCCAGGACAGGAGGGAGGCCATCGCCAGGACCATGTGCACAGTCCTCTGACAGCCCAGGGCCAGACTGTTGTTGCTGGTACAGCCCCAGGGCATGATGATTGCATTGATGGATTGTCTCCCCTGGGCCCACTTTCATGCCAGGCACCTTCGGTGGCTGCTCTTGCCTCATCAGGAAGCTATTGTAATGAGAAGCTCCTTAAAAGTCAGGGTCCCCCAGCAAGTCCTGGACTTGCTGTGCTGGTGGATCTCATCCACCTTCCTCAAGGGGTGCTCCATCTGGAAGCCAGAGTGGGTGCAGACTACGACAGACATGAGTTTGAGAGATTGGGGAGCACACTGCAGTCAGCACATAGCCCAGGGCAGCGGTCGGAGGAGGAGCAGGCCAACGGCATCAACTGGCTGGAGCTGAGGTCTGTTCAGCTGGCCCTTCTAGCCTTTTTATCGATAGTTCAGACGGATAACATCACAACGAAGGCTCACCTCAACTGCAAGGGTAGCACGAGGTCGGAACCCCTGTTGGAGGAATCCAGGCTCCTGTTCCACTGGGCAGAAGAGAACCTACTGTGTCTGGAGGTGGAGCACCTCCAGGGAGAGCTGAACTCGAAGGCTGATTGGCTAAGAAGAACGGATGTGGATCAGGGAGAGTGGAGCCTCCACCTGGAGATCTTCCAAGAAATTGCAGACACCCTGGGTTGTCCTCAGATGGACATGTTTGTCTCTCCAGTCAATGTGAAGTTGCCAAGGTTAATCTTCCATTACAAGAAGGAGGGGGTAAAGGTCTTTGAAGTGCTCAACCTCCAGTGGCCGAAGTTCCTGGTCTATACCTTTTGCCCAGTCTCCCTCTTGCCAAGGGTTCTGAGCAAAATCCAGAAGGACAATCTTTAGGTGATTCTGGTGGCTCCGGCTTGGCCGAGGAGGGCCTGGTTCTTGGAGCTCCTAGATATGGCTTTGGAGAGACTGCCTCTACCTCTGTGCACAAACCTTCTGGCCCAGGGGCAGGTCTTTCATCCAGACCCTGCTTGGCTCCAGCTTCATGCTTGGAGACTTAATGATAGATGCTAGAGGGCTGTAGCTATTCTTCAGAGGTAGTCGAGTCCATCATGTCTTCAAGACGACCGTCGATGAATCAGATCTACGAGTACACCTTCAGAGTGTTCCGCAGGTGGTGCAAACTCAGAAAGGTGAACCACCTCAAGTTCTCTGTGTCAGACCTGCTGCAGTTCCTCCAGGATGGCATCAGGTGTGGTCTGTGGCCTAATACCGTGAAGAGGCAAGTGGCCACAATTACATCCATCTTACTGCATAAGAAGGCAGTGAGATTCACAGCCCACCCCCGCATCAAGAGACAGCTGAAGGGCATGGCTAATAGAGCACCTCTAATGAGGCATCGGTTCCCATCCTGGGACCTCCACACAATCCTCAAGGCCCTGACTGTCAAACCCTTTGAACCTCTACGAGAGGCGTCCCTGAAGCATCTCACCTAGAAGGTCTTGTTCCTTACTGCAATCACCTTGACACATCGTGTTTCTGAGCTGGGTGCTCTGTTGGTCTGGGAGGACCTATGCATCTTCTAGTCTGACTATGTAGTCATGAGGCTAGACCTATTCCTTATTCTGAAGGTGAATTTGACTTTTCACATATCCCAGGACATTCTACTGACCTCCTGCCCCTGGCCAGAGAAGGACTTGGAAAAAATCTGGCACACCCTTGATGTAAGATGAGCCATTAAGATTTACATTAAGAGTACCAGTAGTTTCAGACTTTTGGACTCTCTGTTTGTCTCCTTCAGCCAATGTTCTCTAGGAAAGAAGGTGTCCACTCCTTCCTTGAGCAGGTGGATCAAGGACTGCATTGGGGGCTGTTATGATTCCTCGGGTCTTGCTTCACCAGGGGGTGTGGTCTCACATTCCACTGAGTGCAGCCACATCCGCGGCCCTTGCCACCAACGTGTCCCTGGCAGAGATCTGTAGGGCAGCAATGTGGAAGTCTCCTTCCATGTTCATTAGGCACTACAGTCTGGATGCTTTCCAATCTGAGGAGGTGGCGTTTGGGAGACGAGTACTTCAGCTGGTGGTCTCTGGATCCTCTGCTTGACAGTCGCACCTCTCTCCCTACTTCTTGGGGGGGTGGTGGCTTTGGTAAATCCCATTCTTCAGGAGGATGGGACCTTGTCTGCTGGGAAAAGGAACGTTGGTACTTAACCTGTGATATGTTCATTTCCAGCAGATAAGGTCCCAGTATCCTGCACACCCTTTGGAGCTGACGTTGGATCCGAATACCCGGGTTTTGTTTGTAGTGTTTTGTCTCGTTTTGGAAGTTTACTTTAGTTTTAAATAAATGCATTGTTGTTTGAACTATTAACCTTGGTCAGTAGTGGTGTTATCTTGGCTGGCTAATGACTGGCTTCTGAAGGGGGAATAGCTCCTCCCACTGGGGGCCAGGCATTCTTTTAAAAAACTTTTTCTTGCTTATTAGGAGCAAGTGGGAGGAGCTATCCATTTTTCAGGATGCTGGGACCTTATCTGCTAAAATGAACGTATCACAGCTATGTACCAGTGTTCCTGTTCCAGGCATGTGGAAGTCTCTTAGCAAGAGATTTGCAATGAGGTTTCCTTGTCAAAAGATGTATGCTGGCTCTGCCCATGGACAAGAGGTTCACCTTTCCTTCGGCAAAAGAGTGAATGCATCTTATTTCATGCAACAGTCTTGAACCACAGGGAAAGGAAAGAATAAAGAGGAATAGGGTTTGTGCTGAGTCTGAAAACCTTTGATCCATGATCCCTAGCTACTGCATAACTTTGCAATGATATTTGTGATGGTCATGACTGGCAGCATGTGATAGTACTGACCTGTGCATCTAAGGAATATAAAGGGAGAGCATCATGATGTAGCACTGTGCTTGTAGCAGCCTTGTGTGCTGTAATGGAAAATGATTTTTTATTTGTCCCTAGATAACCTTACACAGAGAGCCTGTTCAGAATGCATTGTCAAAGTCTCATGACCCACAGAAAGGTGAACACTTTTCAAAGAGCAACAGAGCTCCCAAGGCTCTTAGTGCATTCACTTTTTTGAGAGAAGGCTTAAAGAATTCAAAACACACATGCTAGGTACTGTGATCTGTTTATTTACCCATGTTTTATTTATGAATAGGCTAATATGGTAGGAAGTCTCTCTGTGGGTTAACCAGAGGATTAAATTTCCCACACTTTACCATTTTTAGTAGCTGAAATCATGAACCTAATTGCAGTAGTAAGTACCTCTGGTACAGATGGTTATTCTACACATTTGTGATTTCACAGTGTAGTATGTTTAATGGGCCAATTCAGATGACAAGATACCGTAAGTATGGGATAACCCTGGCTTATTGTTGGTTATGAGCAGCAGGCTGGTGCTCACTGCCTGATCCTTCCTGTTTGCAGCAGGAGCAGCTAACAGGGAGGTTTAGCTCCTTGATCTTTTTATCGTGCTGTCCTAATGTGGGTACTTTCTCTTCTGTGATTTGCTTCTCTACCTAGAAATCACTGATAGATCTGTTTTTTTGGTTTCTTGAGAGAGAGGGAAACAAAGTGGAAAAGAAAAAGCTTCTTCATTTGGTTGGCATAATAAACAACCCATAGCTCTCTGTTATGCTTAGCTGTTCCTGCTGCAAATGGCTCATGCACAACAAGTCAGGGTTTACCACACACCTCTAATTTGTCATATCATCCAAAGTGGTCCAATATATAATTCAAATAAAAGCAACCATCTGTTGTTTTCTTTATTTAATTGCTGGACTGTCCAGTAAACACATTGTGCCAAAAACCTGTGATAGGTTCACCTCAGGGTCGTCATAAGTTGGAAATGACTTGAAGGCACTCAACAACAAAATTAGGCATGTAAAATTTCTGTAAATTTTGAAGGTATTGCCCCTTATTTCTTTGGAAAAAATGATATTTTTGGGGAAAAAATAAAAATGCAATATTTAACTTCCCTGTTACAGATTGGAAGTCATTTTGTTATTTTAAAAGCATAACATTAATTTCATTTAACACTGTTTGGCCTAAATAGTTTGATATATTACATATAAACATACAGTTTAATCAGAATATTATTAAAATTGATTTTTGTTATTATTTGCCATCAGTTGACTGAGCTATGGTGACACTATGAATGAGAAACCTCAAAAAGTCCTGGTCCCAAACTGCCTTTTTCAGGTCTTGCAAACCCAAGACCATGGCTTCCGTGAATGAATAAAACCATCTGTTGTGTGGTCTTACTTTTTTCCCTAGTCTTTTCCCCTCTACCAAGCATTACCATGTCTTCTCATGATATGTATAGCAGCCTCACTTGGCTTCTGGTGAGATTTCAGGATTGATTTTTGATAGGACCCATTTGTTTGTCTTTCTAGCTGTCCATGATATCCCCAGAATTTACTTTTTAAAATTTAATTTTTACTGCAAATGAAGCAACAAAATCCTGAAGCGTATAAAGAACATATGAACTATAAGGAACCTTTTTTTGCCAGTGTGAGGAGCAGACAACAATAACAACAACAATAACATAAAACAAATACAAGCATCAACATAAGAAAAATATAAAATTGTCTCTGCTAGTTCTTCATAGTGTTAAGCAGACACAAGGCCCTCATTTTCATAAAAAGAACTGAGAACGGGAAACCAAGACCAGGTATTGTAATGATCTGATAATGTATATAGTCTCACATAAAAGTCTTCCTCTTACATAGTTTTTAGAAATGATTTGGCAGCAATAAATATGTGAGCAACTTGTCTTAAATATTTCATTCCTCATTCTAAAAGAAAATATTCTATAATCTTGTTTTTCAATTTTTCTAGAAATAAAGGCTCCAGAAAAATTTGGAAAAGGTGTTAGGGGGGCTGCCCAGGGGCTTGGGGAGTTTCAGAAGTGAGGGTCAGGGACAGCCACTCTTTCCCCAGCCCTGAACTAGGTATACTTTAAATCTTATTCAGCTGGTGAAATTTACTAGGTAACTTTGGGCTAATCCCTATCACTCAGCCTAGTCTATCTCACAGGGTTGTTGTGAGCATAAAATAGCAAGGGGAAGAAATTTACATCTTACCCTGAGCTCCCTGGCAAAGGAATGAGATAGAAATGTGACCCAATAACCATAGTGTTCGGTCATATTGGTCTCTCCAGCTTAATATTGGGTACAATGCCTGTGGATGTTCAGTATCTTAAGATTCTGTGAACACAATCACTGTCCACTGAAGGGACTGTAAACACTGCTAGGTCTGTAAATACAGTCGTCCCTCCAGATTCACTGACTTCCTATTCGCAGTTTTGAATTTCGTGGATGGAAAGTCAGGAGGGACAAATTAGCGTGCGTGCCCGCGGCACCCGCAGCCATTAAAAACAATTGTTGTTGTTAGCTGCCCTTGAGTCAGTTCCGACTCATGGTGACCATGTGGATGTGACATCTCCAAGAATCCCTATTTTCCATGGCCTTGCACAGATCCTGTGAGCCCTTGCCCATAACCCCCCTGATTGAGTCTATCCATCTGGTTTGTGGTCTTCCTCTCTTTCTTCTACCCTCTACCTTTCCTAGCATTAGTGTTTTTTCTAGTGATCCATGCCTTCTCATCATGTTGCCCAAGTACAATAGTCTCAACTTGATCATCTTTGCTTCCAAGGAGAGCCCTGGTCTGATCTGTTCAAGAACCCATTTGTTTGTCTTCTTGGCTGCCCATGGTATCCTAAGTACTCTTCTCCAGCACCACCTTTCAAATGAATTGATTTTCTTTCTGTCTGCTTTCTTCACTGTCCAGCTCTCACATGCAATACATGGTAATTGGGAATACAATGGCCTAGACGATTCTGACTTTAGTGTTCAGTTGTATGTCTTTGCTCTTCGGTATCTTCTCTAGTTCTTTCATAGCTGCCCTTCCCATTAGTAGTATTTCTTTTTATTTCTTGACTGCAGTCTCCATTCTGGTCAATGTTTGATCCTAGATATGGGAATTCTTTAACTATTTCAATCTCCTCGTTGCCTAGATTGAATTTGTGTGTTTCTTCATTGGTCATTATTTTTGTTTTCTTTATGTTCAGCATCAGACCTGCCCCTGCACTTTCATCTTTGACCTTCCTTATTAACTGTTCCAATTCCTGAATGTCCTCTGCTAATACTATGTGTCATCTGCATATCTTAAGTTGTTAATGTTGCTTCCTCCTATCTGAACTCCTCCTTTTTCTGATTCTAATTCTGCTTTTCTTATGATGTTTTCAGCATATAAGTTAATAATAATGATAATTAAATAATAATAATAATTTTATTATTACAACAGTTAAGTCCATGTTAAACTTTCTGGAAATTTTGTATCATTGGAAGTGATTTAAAGAAAAAGAAAAATCAGGATTGGACAAAGATTTTCTTGATCATCTTAGGAACAGCTGGCCATCTAGCAAAACAGGGCCATCTCCTTGCCTGGAGGCCCTGGGTGTTCTGCTACACAATAGCCAGTAGATGGCCAGCTAGATCCACCCTAAATAAGGCTGATTATGCAAGAGAAACATTGGAGGCTTGGCTTGCAGAAACCTGGGTGTAAACTAGCCCCCATCCAATTTCATCTTGTTTTTAAAACAATGCCTTCTCTAGTGCCATTTTATTATAAATAATCTCTTGATGGATTTTGCTCTGTCTCTTGTTCCTATTCCAATGCTGACAGGTACAATTCCCTTCCAGATGCTAGTGAGTTTGAAGAAAGAATGTATTCAAGCTATGTTATACTGACACAAAGTCCAGAACTTGGAAAAGTTACCTCTGAGGCCACAGCTCCCAGAATATTCCATCCAGTATACTCAGGATCAAACCATTAATCCACTGAGACCACTGTTACCTACTCAGACAGGGGAGTGCTCTCCAGGGCCTCAGGCAGATGTCTTTTATCACCAGCTTCCTGAGATCCCTTTTACCTGCAGTTGTCAAGGAATGGACCCAGGAGACTCTGTGGCATGGAATGCCCTTTCTCTACCCCAGAGTTGTGTCCTTGCTCTTAAACTTTTATTAAAATGCAGGGATCTGCCCTGGGTCTTTTGACTTCATCATAGCTCAAAGAGTGGGGGATAGGAAGAGGGCCTATGTTCCTTTCAGTATCATCAGTCAAAACAACCAGTATTATTTCTTTTTGTGACACATGGGGGGAAAGATGAATGAAATATTCTTCAATGACACTTACAAAAATACTCTCAGCTGGCATTTAGTACTGCTGGAATCTGCAAGATCAAACGGAGAATGCAGAAGGTAATCCCTGATTTTCCTGATTGGAGATCAGAAGAGGCACTCTTTTCATGACTTTCCAGGAAGTGGGGATTTGAAATGGGGGCAAAGACACTATGGGGTACTTCTCTGAGCAGGATTGCATCAGCAGGCTGGATGCTCTATCCCCTGTTCAGTGTGTAAGATTTCCAGACATCTTTTTTAAATGATGATATACATTAGACTAACAATACATGTATAAGAATCAAGATAGCAAAAGTGATGAACTTTTTGTTGCATTAGCTCACTTAAAGGGAATAATTAGAATCAGGTGCTTATGTATTTAGGTTGGTCTACAAGAGTGAGTTTGGGAAGTCCCACCCTATAAAAGAATCAGAAACTTTGTAAAGTTGATCTTCTTCATACAGTTGTGTGGAAGTGTATAGATGTATCAGAAGGTCTCAGAAGAACAGTTATCATTTATTCTTTAGTTTAAAAAACCATTTCTAAGGATTTGAAGTTCTACCGATCCAAGATGCAGAACATTCAAGATCACAGTCAATCTATCCAGGAGTCACCATTTTATTCAAATCTCTCAAAGAACAGTTACATCACCCAGAAAGAATTGTCACATACAAGGATCTGCAGGCCATTCTCACCTTGTTAATATGACTCAACAATAAAAAGAAGACTGAGTAAGAGTACTGTTCATGGGAAGACAGAAGGAAACTAAAGAATATTGCTGCTTATCTGAAGTTTGCTAAATATCATTTAGATCAGGGGTAGGCAGCCTTTTTGAGCTGGGGGCCGGGTTGCTGTCCCTCAGACAATTGGAGGGCCGAAGCACCAAAAATAAATAAATAAATAAATAAATGAAATAAAAATAAAAATTAAATAAAAATTAAAAAATTTAAAAAAAATATGCATGCACACTCTCTCAGCCCCAGAAAAGCCATGGCAAAACCCCTGTGGAGATTTTGCCAAGAAAACCCCAAGAACAAGTAATAACAACAATAATCAATATCATTATGGTGGGCGGCAGCCGCGGCGGCAGGACTGGCCTGGGGCTGGTCCAAAGGCCTCAGGGGGCTGCATCCGGCCCCCGGGCCTTAGGTTGCCTACCCCTGATTTAGATGATTGCAAAGATTTCATAGAATTGTACAGATGGAAGAGACTACCAGTCCAGCCTCCTGCCATGCAGGAGCATAATCAAAGCACTCTCGACGGATGTCATCCAGCCTCTGTTTAAAAACATCCAAAGAAGAAGACTCCATTACACACCGAAGCAGCATATTCCAGTGTTGAATGGTTTTTACTGTCAGGAAGTTCCTCCTGATGGAATTTTTTCCCTGTAGTTTGAATCCATTGCTCCATGTCCCAGTCTCTGGAGCAGCAGAAAATAAGCTTGCTTCATCCTCATTATGACATCTCTTCAAATATTTAAACATGTTCTCTTGACAGATGAATCAAAGATACAGGTTTTTTTTTTGCCTCAGTGAGAAATGAGATGGTTGTTGAAACAAACACTGAATTGAGAAGAAGAACCTCATTACGGTTGTCAAGCACAATGGTGGGAATGTGATGGATTGGACCTGCTTTGCTGCCTCACGGCCTAGATGGTTTTTCATAATTGGCACAGTCATGAATTGTGCACTGTATTAGAAGAATCTATAGAAGAATATTAGACCATCTGTCCAATATCTGAAGCTGAACCAAATGTGGATCATGCAGCATGACAATTATCCTAAACATAGAAACAAGTCTACCAAAGAATGGCTGCAGAAGAAGAAATTCCATCTTTTTGAATGGCTTAATTAAAATCTGAAACTAAACCATATCAAAATGTTGGGGCAAGATCTGAAGTGTGTAAGAAATCCCTCAAATGTCACTGTGTGGAAGCAGTGGTCTAAGGAGAAATTGCCCCAAATTCCTCACAATTGATGTGACACATTAACCAACAGTTACAGGAAAAACTTATTTGAACTCATTACCACTAGGTACTGAATCTAAAGGTTCAGATTTTTTCACACATACATATTGGCTGTTGAATCAGTTGTGGATCAATAAAATGCATCATTTTGGCATGTCACTTGTTTATTCAGATTGTCTATTATTCTTTATCTTGGATTATGGGGTTAGATTAAGATTTAATCACTTTTTGAGTTGGAAATATGTGACAGTCCCAAGGGGTTCAGTTTTTGTCTCGCTGTAGCATTTTATGCTGCTGCTGCTCTCAGACACCTTTCTGGATGTGCGAGGGGAATGAGGAAAACACCTTCTCAAACATATATAATGAAATTAAGTTCACTTTTAAATTTCACTTTCAACAGGCAGTATATTTCACTTCGGACAGCTCTTACTTGCAGGACGTTCTTCCTAATGTTGAGGTGGAATCTCTTAACATTAGGAAGAACTTTCTGACAGTAAGAGCTGTTCAACAGTAGAGTACACTAATTTATTTTTAAAATACTCTGTAATACTCTGTTTTTACAACAGATAGCCATTTGTTGGGGGTGCTTTGATTGTGAGTTCCTGCATGGTGGACTGGATGGCCCTTTAGTTCTTTTCCAACTCTATGATTCTAGGGTTCTATGTCGCCTATGTTATTCAAGAGCTATATGAAATCATTGGGAGAGATCATTTGAAACTTCAAACTGAGGTGTCACCAATATGCAGAGGGCACCCATCATTGTCATCTAAGACCAAGGAAATAGTTTGGGACTCTTGAATGATGCCTGTGTTCAATAATGGGCTGGATGAGAGTGAACAAGCTGAAACAAGTTGCTACAAAGACCATATTAGTTTAATACTGAGAGTCCTAGATTGGTTGTTATTTGTTTTCAAGGCTCAATTAAAAGTATTGGTTTTAACCTTTAAAGCCCAAACTATCCAGGTATTGGCTATCTGTCCCATTATGAACTTCTCCATATGTTAATGTCTTCAGGAGAGGCCCTTCTTGAGCATGCCATCGCCTGCAGAAGTATGTTTGACAGAAGAGCAAGAGATTGGGCATCTCTCATGTCACTTCCACAAAGTGGAATGCTTTGCCCCTAGAACTCTGATAATTTCCCCCTGTTAACAGCCTCTGCAGGGTTAAAATGCATTTTACAGCTTAATGCTATGGCTCCTGTTCACATGTGGACTGAATCTTGTTGGTACCCAACTGGTGTAGGCTCAATGGAGAGGCAATATGAATGTAAATCTCATTAGTTTAATGAGTCTACTGTAGTTGGGATTACCAGAAGGATCTAATCTTTTGTTTCCACCATTTCTCTTTTATTCTGAGTGAAATCATTTGCTTGTTTAAAGAATTTATGAATAATATTTTGCCTACTGAGGCCCCAAAGTGATATACACTCATTCTTCCACATTCACTGGTGTTAGGGGCACAGGACCCCTGTGAACGTGGAAAAACTGCAGATAACACAACACTATGTTTTTACCTGAGAGAATACCTCTCTAGGAATCTCTAGGTCCTCCAATGCAACTCTGTGGCCAACATCTGCCAGATATTGACCATAGAATTGCGCTGGAGGAGATACAAATGCCTAGTGGAGTGTTCTCTCTAGGAATCTCAAGGTCCTTCAGTGCGACTTTTGGTTAAAGTCGACCATAGAGTTGCGCTGGAGGACCTAGATATTCCTAGAGAGAACATATTAATAAGATCCGTGAATAATCAAATCTGCAAAAATCAAAGCTGCAAATGTAGAGGGACAAGTGTATTCTAAAATAGATTAATAGCGTTCTTTAAAAAGAGATTAAAACCAGTTTTAAAAACCAAGGGCTAGATGGAATAGTGTTTTAATGACCCATGGAGAGTTCAGCAAGAATGGAGTCAGCCTGACTCTCAAGTCGTGTGTGTATGTGTGTATGTATATCTGTATGTACCTTCCAAACCACCCATTGACTCACGCCGACCCTATCCATTTCATAGAATTTTCTTAGCTAAGGAATGCTCGGAGGCAGTTTTCCCAGTTCCTTCCTCTGAAACATAGCCTACAGCACATGGTATTTGTTGGTGGTCTCCCATCCAAGTACTTACCAGAGTTGACCCTGCTTAGTTTCCAATATCAGATGGGATCTGTTGTCTTTAGAGTATTGTGGGACATAAAATAGGGCCTCTCCTGAAGATCTCAAATTATGGTTAGATATATAGGAAGAGGAAGCCCATACTTTCCAATTGTTCTGATTTGGCACAGACAATCCCAATTAATCTTCTATTGTTCCATTTTTTCAGCTTCTTTAAAAATGTCCCAGTTTCGCTCGTGTTCCTCCACTTTGTCCTCAGCTTACTTCAGTTAGTGCAAATTGAGTTCAAAGTGCAAGAGTAGTTTGCACTCAGTTAACTCAGCAGGAGAGAGAGGATTTGAGAGGGTAGAATCTTGCCCTTCCCAGCAGGCTTAGACAGAAGCAGATTGCTGCAGCCTTTCTTAGCTTGTGTGTTCTTCCTCATTATAACTTTTCTCATCTTTCTTAGCTTGTGTGTTCTTCCTCATTATAACTTTTCTCATCTTAACCTCATCCTTGATATTGCTTGGCCACATGTGTCCCAGTTTTCATCACTGAAATGTTGAAAGTATGGGTGGCTTTTACAGATACCACAGCCCCAAGCAACCAAATTTAGGGAAATTGAACAATAAACAGATAAGCAACTTTTAGCACTTTTCTACCCTGCAGAGAATCAGTTTCATAAGCATAGTATTTCATAGAATCATAGAGTTGGAAGAAGTCCAACCCCCTGCCATGCATGTACTCAAAATCAAACTATTCCTGACAGATGGCCATCCAGCCTCTGTTTAAAGACCTCCAAAAAAGGAGACTCCACCACTCTCCGAGGGAGTGTGTTCCACTCTCGAACAGCTCTCACTGTCAGGAAGTTCCTCCTAATGTTGAGGTGGAATCTCTTTTCCTGCAGCTTGCATCCATTATTCCAGATCCTGTTCTCTGGTGCACCAGAAAACAAGCTTGTTCCCTCCTCAATATGACATCCCTTCAAATACTTAAACAGGGCTATCATATCCCCTCTTAACTGTCTCTTCTCCAGGCTAAATATACCCAGTTTCCTAAGTTGTTCCTCATAGGGCATGGTTTCCAGACCCTTCACCATTTTAGTCACCCTTCTCTGGACACGCTCCAGTTTTTCAGCATCCTTTTTGAACTGTGGTGCCCAGAACTGGACACAGTATTCCAGGTGGGGCCTGACCAAAGCGGAATACAGCGGCACTGTTACTTCCCTTGATCTAGATACTATACTTCTATTAATGCAGCCTAAAATTGCATTGGCCTTTTCAGCTGTGGCATACACTGTTGACTCATGTTCAACTTGTGGTCCACTAGGACTCCTAGATCCCTTTCACATGTAGTCTTGTTAAGCCAAGTGCCCCCCAATCTTATATCTACGCATTTAATTCCCCCCCCCCCTAAGTGCAGTACCTTACATTTCTCTGTGTTGAAATTCATTTTGTTAGCTTTGGCCCAGCTTTCTAATCTATTAAGATCATTTTGAATTTTCATCCTGTCCTCTGGGATATTAGCTATTCATCCTAATTTGGTGTCATCAGCAAATTTGAGAAGCATGTCCCCTATTCCTTCATCCAAATCGTTGATAAAGATGTTGAAGAGCACTGGGCCCAGGACAGAACCCTGCGGCACCCCACTGGTCACTTCTCTCCAGGATGAAGAGGAACCACTTCTGAGCATCCTTTGGGTTCGGTTAGTCAACCAGTTACTAATCCACCTAACAATTGTATTGTCTAGCCCACATCTTGTTTGTAAGAATATCGTGGGGGACCTTGTCAAAAGCCTTACTGAAATCAAGATATGCTATGTCTACCACATTCCCTTCATCTACCAAGCTGGTCATTTTATCAAAAAAAGAGATCAGATTAGTCTGGCATGACTTGTGTTTGAGAAACCCATGTTGACTTTTAGTGATTATGGCATTCCCTTCTAAATGTTCACAGACTCTTTGTTTAATGAACTGTTCTAGAATCTTTCCCAGTATTGATGTCAGACTAATTGGGCGATAGTTGTTGGAATCCTCTTTTTTCCCCTTTTTGAAGATGGGGACTATGTTTGCCCTCCTCCAGTCTGCTGGGACCTCTCCTGTTCTTCAGGAGTTCTCAAAGATTATTGCCAGTGGCTCTGAGATTACATCTGCCAGTTCTTTTAATATCCTTGGATGTAGTTCGTCTGGTCCTGGAGACTTAAATTCATTTAGGTTAAAAAGGTATTCCTGTACTTCCTCTTTACTTATTCTGTGCTGCATTTCCCCTGTTGTGTCCTCTGCTCCATTTTCTTCAGGTTGAACACCCTTTTCCTTTATGAGAAGACTGGGGGGTAGGGTTTTTTTTGGGTATGTCTGCAGCAAAAGAAAGAAGAAGGAAATGGTAGGGCCACTGCACAAAGAAGATGGAGAAATTCTAACAGGGGACAGAGAAAAGGCAGAACTACTCAACACCTTCTTTGCCTCAGTCTTCTCACAAAAGGAAAAGGGTGTTCAACCTGAGGAAAATGGAGCAGAGGACACAATAGGGGAAATGCAGCATAAAATAAGTAAAGAGGAAGTACAGGAATACCTGGCACCACAATTCAAAAAGGATGCTGAAAAACTGGAGCATGTCCAGAGAAGGGCGACAAAAATGGTGAAGGGTCTGGAAACCATGCCCTATGAGGAACGACTGGGTATGTTTAGCCTGGAGAAGAGACAGTTAAGAGGGGATATGATAGCCCTCTTTAAATATTTGAAGGGATGTCATATTGAGGAGGATGCTAGCTTGTTTTCTGCTGCTTCAGAGAACAGGACCCAGAACAACGGATAAAAGCTACAGGAAAAGAGGAGGAACTTCTTGACAGTGAGAGCTGATTGACAGGAGTGTGGTGGAGTCTCCTTCTTTGGAAGCCTTCAAACAGAGGCTGGATGGCCATCTGTCGGGGATGCTTTGATTTTGAGTTCCTGCATGGCAGGGGGTTGGACTGGATGGCCCTTGTGGTCTCTTCCAACTCTATGATTCTATGATTCTATTATTCTAAGCACTGAAACAGAACTGTGGGCTTCTTCCTCAAAAAGTCCCCTGGTAAAGACCCATGTAAAGGGCCCCTGTTCTCTTGGCCTTTTCACCAAGCTCTGTCAATGAGCTCAATCAACTGGGTTTCTAACTCTACAGAGACCTCCTGAATGCTATCTTATTCTGGAGGCAAGTCTCTGACTCTCTTCCTCTGAGGAAAAAAAACCACCTCAAAGCCCCACTCAAAATGGCTGCCCAGAAATTGCTTTCCTTCTCCTTCCTGACAAGAACATTTGCTAGTGTACTTGCCAGTCCACATGTATTTCCTTTGTGAGCCTTGCAGGATTGCTTACAGATATGTTTTGCTTTGCGTGTCTTACTTGGAGGGTCAGTCTGAAACTATGGAGAATTCCTCCTCCCACATATTTCAAATGGTAAGCAAACACAGGTCCAAAGCAGCCTTTGGTTTCTTTACTTATGAACTGAATCTGACAACTTAGATTCCAAGCACTGAGTGTTGAAAAGATCAACATTTTACTCGATTATTTTGGAACTGACATGTTGTATAGCTGTGAAAAAGGTGCTAATTTGCAATATACTTCACTGGGAACATACAGTTTCTGGGCTACACCAAGCTAATATCTCAAAACATCTGTCATAGAGCATAGCCTCAACTCCTAGAAGAAGGTATGTCGCTTGCATGCTACCACCCCATACTGTTGCTCACTTTCCATGAAAGGACTACAGTCCCATTCTGTAGCCTAGATTTTTTCAATCAGTAGGAAGCTGTGAGGTTAGCTGTTAAAGCCAATTTCCTGTGATGCAGGGGGTGCTGGATACTTACAGCACAACCCTATTTATTTATGTGGGTGAGACTAATAGCAATAGCATTTAGCAATAGCATTTACATTTCTATACCACTTAATAGTGAACTCAGCGCTCTCTAAGGGCCTGAACAGACTGCCAGAAATAATCTAGCTTGAGACAATTTTACCTGCCCTGGCCCAGTGCTAGGGAACCCTGGGAATTGTAGTTTATTGTGGCACCAGAGCTCTCTGACAGAGAAGGCTCAATGTCTTAGAAAAAACTACAATTCCCATGATTCCCTAGCACTGAGCTAGGGCAGAACATTGATCTCACTAAGGCTATCGACACAATCGCTCCCAAGCGTCCCTTCCAGCCTGCTCTTAACCACAAGCCCTGGTACACAGAGGAGCTTAGGAGGATGAAGCGGGCTGGACAGTGACTAGAGTGCATATGGCAGAAATCTCGACTCTTATCCGACAGAACTCGCCATAGGAAACATCTTGATTCCTATCGGGAGGCTTTGCGTGCAGCGCAGCAATCGTTCTGTTCTGCACGCATTGCGTCTGCAGAGTCTCACCCGGCAGAGCTGTTTAGGGTGGTAGGGGAGCTGACGAAGGTTCCCCCTGAGCCAAATCCCCTACTTAACCCAATGACGGCTTGCTGTGAGGTGTTTAACACCTACTTTGCAGATAAAATCTCTTGGATAAGAGCCGATTTGGACGCCAGTGTTTTGGCAGAATCCGTAGACGAGGTGCCCAGCAACTCCGTTGATGGTAATTTACTGGATCAATTTCAATCTGTGAGTACCGATGACATGGACAAGCTCCTGAGAAGGGTGAGGAAGATGACTTGCCCCCTCGATCCATGTCCATCTTGGCTGGTCGTCCGGGGGGGACGCGTTGAAAGTGTTCCTTCGGGACATAATCAGCGCGTCCTTCAGGGAAGATATTGTACCATCCTGTCTGAAGGAGGCGGCAGTTAGGCCTCTCCTGAAAAAACCTTCCCTGGACCCCCTGGATAGAAATAATTACAGACCAGTTTTCCTTGCTCCCTTTCTGGAGCAAGGTGATTGAGAGGGCAGTTGCTTCCCAACTCCAGGCAGTCTTGGATGAAACCGATTATCTTGATCCATTTCAAAACGGCTTCAGGACAGGATATGGAGTTGAGACTGTCGTGGTTGCTCTGACCGATGACCTCCGCCTGGGCATTGGCAGGGGTAGTGTGACCCTGCTGGTGCTCTTGGTCCTCTCAGCGGCCTTTGATATAATAGATCATGCCATCCTCTTGGATCGCCTGAGAGAGTTAGGAATTGGAGGCACTGCCTTGCAGTGGTTCCGTTCCTTTCTCTTGGGTAGATCCCACAGGGTGAGGCTCAGGGACAGTTGCTCTTTTAAAATAGAGCTTAATTGTGGTGTCCCCCAGGGCGCCATCCTGTTCCCGATGTTATTTAACATCTACATGAAGCCGCTGGGGAGATCATTCGGAGGCATGGAGTGCGGTGTCATCAGTACACTGATGACACCCAGATATACTTCTCCACGACCAGATCATCGACTCAGACTTCAGATGGCGTCTCTCCTCTCAGTGACTGTCTCAGAGCGGTAATGGGTTGGATGAGGAAAAACAGATTGAAGTTAAATCCAGAAAAACGGAGGTACTAACAGTCACAGGCCCGAAACTGGGTTTGGGAATACAGTCTCCAGTCCTGGACGGAGTCACACTCTCCTCTAAGAACTGTGTTCGCAGTTTGGGGGTACTCCTAGACTTGTCGCTTCACATGACTAGTCAGGTGAATGCGATGGTCAGGAGTGCCTGTTACCAGCTTTGGCTGATACACCAACTGCGCCCTTATCTGGACATGAGGGATCTGGAAACTGTGGTGCATGCTCTGGTAACCTCACGTCTGGACTACTGCAACGCAGTCTACATGGGGCTACCCTTGTGCCTAACCCGGAAACTGCAACTGGTGCAAAATATGGCAGCCAGGTTAATCACTGGAACATCGAGGAGGGAGCACATAACACCAGTGTTTAAATCCCTCCACTGGCTGCCGATTAGTTTCCGGGCACAGTACAAGGTGTTGGTTCTAACCTTTAAAGCCCTACATGGCTTGGGTCCATCTTATCTCAGGGACCGCCTCTCCCCGTATGATCCCCAGCGCGCACTCCGGTCCTCTGGGAGGAACCTGCTGCAACCAATAAAGACCAGGCTCTCACAAACCTCCCAGAGGACCTTTTCCGCGACCGCTCCCAGGCTACGGAATGGCCTGCCGGACGAGATCCGTCTTATTACCACCCTTGCTGCCTTTAAGAAAGCAGTTAAGACGAATCTCTTCTGGCAGGCCTTCCCAGAATAACCTCCCGGCTCAATCGGAAGCGACTGCCACCCCTCTCCCTTGTATTGTTGCTGCTTCCTGTTTTTATTCTATTTTTATATTTTATTGTATTATTGTATTTTAATCTTTGCTTGTTTAATTCAGTTTTAAGGGGCAGGGGTGGGCCGGGGAGAGGGTTGAGGGAATGTTTTTAACTGTTGCCTGTTTTAATATGTTGTACCCCGCCCCGGTTGCCTAGCAGAGGGGCGGGCTAGAAATAAATTTATTATTATTATTATTATTATTATTATTATTAAAGTGGTCTCAAGATGGATTATTTTTGACAGTCTGTTCAGGCCCTAAGTGGTTTACAGTCTATAAGCCAATTGCCCCCAACAAGCTGGGTACTCATTTTACTGACCTTAGAAAGGATGGAAGGCTGAGTCAACCTTGGAGCCCCTGGAATTGAACTCACAACATTGTACCAGCACTTAATAATAATAATAATAATAATAATAATAATAATAATAATAAAATTTATTTGTATACCGCCCAATGATTTCCCAATCCGGGCGGTTAACAGCATAAAACCAATACAAACACATCGCTCCCACCCTTAAAACAGCATTAAACAATTTCAATTTAAGATCAATAACAACAACACTAAAATCAATTAATTACAATTTCAATGACCCCCTGAGATATTTCAATTTTCCGCAGTGGGGGAACCAGGTACCGCAGGATAAATGTATGATATAGAATATAGAATCACCCGAGGCTGATTATCTAGTCTGGAAAGGCCTGCCGGAAGAGATCTGTCTTTATAGCTTTTTTAAAGCTATCCAAAGATGTTAGCTGACGGATCTCGTCCGGCAGGTCGTTCCAGAGCTTGGGGGCAAGTACAGAAAAAGCCCTCTGGGAGGTTGCAGAAAGCCTCGTTTTTCTTATCTCCAAAAATTTCCTCCCAGAGGAACGGAGTGTGCGGGGGGGGGATTATACGGGAGGAGGCGGTCTCTGATATAACTTGGACCCACTTAACTATTATGCTACCAGGGTTCCAACTGAGTCCCACTCTGTTCAGTGAACCTTAATCCCAAAGAAGTGGCCGTGGGATTATAACAAAACAGGTGGACAAACTTTTCCATTTCTATTAAAGACTGCACCCCTGCAAGGTCATCTGTCAAGGGGCACATTTTGGCAATGTCAAGCACAGCCAGAGCTATCAGCCAGAAGAATCAAAACCAAAAGTAAATGGTTCTCTTTCTCTCACCCTCCTTTTCTATTTCTGCCACCTTTTTTTCTCATCCCCCATTCCTAACTACCTAGTGGGATGCCATGGAAGGGACAGATCAGTCTTGCCAGAAATCTGACCTGATCATTGCAGTCGACTTCTAAAATCAGACAGCCTCCCCTTCTGCTTTAGAGTAGGGTTTACAGTAATCTGAGTTTATCCAGACCGGTGATCTATTCTGCATGGTGTCATATATATAATGTTGCTTCTTGCCCTGTCCTGACTTATTAAAAAACCTTGATTAAAAAGGTAAAACATTTTGGCTTGTTTGTGCATGTCTTGCTTGTGATGTAGGTTATGATGTTAAATATGGATCCATCCAACTCCCTTGAATATCTTTCCATTTGCCTCCAGTTGTGTTTCCTGATAGGCTACTGTTCTCACATAATGTCCTTTCTGACCAATGCCAATTCACAATTTTAAAGGGATCTAGTAGAACTGAGATAAACTGAAGGCATTAGCTGGTAGTATGAGCTTTTGTAGACTTTAGTTGACTTCCTCAGTTGAAAAAGTAGACTCAAGTCTACGAAGGCTCATGGCACTAGATCCCTTTGATGCTGATTTTCTAGGCTAATACAGCTAAGGGTTCAAACAGACGGGCCAAAAGAAGTGGTTTCAGGCCGCTTTGGGGGCATGGCATTTAGATGACATATGCCCCTGAAGTGGCCTGAAACAGCGCCACAATGGCACGAATGGGTAAAAAGCTGGACTAATAAGATGGAGAAATAAACCATTTTAGCCTGGAAAGTGTGCACCTTTGCACCTGTGCGAACCATTCTAGACTGGAAAGTGCGCACCTGTGCATATAAATGCCTTGCCATGAGACCAGTCCCAAAGAAGTGCTCCCTCCTAAACGTAACTCTAAAGCTGCATATACATGCACTGGTGCAGGTGTGCATTTAAAAAGGACAGAGCTGTAGATAGCCTGTGGGTAGCTTCAGCCCCCCCCCCTTGCCATTTTTGGCCTTAAATGCCCCTAAAATGGCTTATTTGGGTTTGTGGGCTAATTTCTCTGTATTTCTGCCCTGATGGCCTGTTTTAGGCCAATGAGAGGCTTTTCTTCAACAAGAAGTGGCCTAGAAGTTGACCTTTTCTGGGCTCAAAATTCCCTAGAGAGGACCAAAAACATTATAAAATTGTTCCCACATTTCCAGAGGTTGTTGAGGGAGATTTTGGGTGTGTGTGTTAAGAAAATGTTTTATTTATGGGGTTGCAGTAGGTTACTTACTCCTGATTTACAAGATCCTTAAGATCATTGCCTGTCACATGATTCTATAGCATTACTTTATAGTAATCATTACACACAATTCTGTAGCATTACTATAAGCACTCTTTGTTATGAGAAAAATGTTTCAGATTCTTTCCTTCTCCTGACCACTGGTCTTTAAAATACTCCCCTGGATCACTCTCTGTCCTCTGGTGAGGTCTCCAAGGTTTGACAATCCAAGGTTTGATATGTTTGACAAAGGAAACATATAAAATGGGAAGAATAAGACAGCTTTCCCCCTCCTCCTTTTTCAGTGTATCCAGTGAGGTTGTCAAGCTTTCAAAGCATGTCTCAATAAAAACCACATTTATATTAAAACTAAAATGAAGAATAAAAAATAAAAAACACCCTACTTTTCCCCACAATAATATAGGAAATAAAAAGGAGATTTTTATCAATTATGAAAAAAAGATTTCAGCCATAAAGGTAATTTAAAGAGTCAGAGATGGATGGCAAGGAGCATTAATGTCAGCCAGAACAAATGGGCCCACATTAGTCAACTGAAATGTGGCGCTGCTGCTGCCTTAGTTTCAAGAGAAGCTGTCTGCCTTTCAAAGCTTGCTGAGTCCTCCTGCACCTTAAAGAGGAGAGGCCATTTGAGGGCAATTCCGTGCAAGTTGCCAATGGTACAGCAAGTCCTTACCAGTGTTGGTATAGGTCACTGAGGTCAAGTCTGATGTGTATTTCCTGGGGAGAGGAGACAGTAGCGTGCAGAGGAAAGGTTCTGTCAGGATTCTTGCCTTTTCTTTCAGCCAAAGGGGTTGGAAACAGGGTGGCCCTTTGCAGATTGTTGACTTGCCAGTTCTATCATCCCTGACCAAGTGTAAGAGATGACAGGAACTCAAGACAAGCAATGCCGCAAGGATCACTCATAAAACCATAGAGCTGGAAGAGACCATAAGAGCCATCCAGTCCAACCCCCTGCCATGCAGGAATATACAATTAAAGCATTCCTGACAGATGGCCATCCAGCCTCTGTTTAAAAACCTCCAAAGAAGGAGACTCCACCACATGCCAAGGCAGCTTTTTCAATGTTGAAGGAAGTTCTTCCTAATGTTCAGCTGGAATCCCTTTTCTTGTAGCTTGCATCCATTGCCCTGGGTACTGTTCTCTGGAGCTGCAAGAAATAAACTTGTTCTATCTTCAGTATGACATCTCTTCAAATATTTAACCTTTCTTCTCCAGGCTAAACATACAAGTCTCCCTAAGTTGCTCCTCATAGGGCATGGTTTCCTGACTTTTCTCCATTTTAGTTGCTCTCCTCTGGACATGCTCTAGCTTGGGTCGGCAACCTACGGCCTGGGGGCCGGGTCCAGCCCCCCGAGGACTTTGGACTGTCCCCCGCCGCCCCCCGCCGCCACGCGCGTTGTGGCCACCATTTTGTTTTCCAAAATGGCGGCCACAACTCTGCGCATGCCGCCATTTCCCCACCCACCCACCATCGGCCCGCGGAACACCAGGGGACCCCTGGAATGGCCCCAGGTAAATGAAACTTGCCAACCCCTGCTCTAGCATGTCAACATGCTTTTTGAATTGTGGTGCCCAGAACTGGACATAGTATTCCAGGTAAGACCTGATCAAAGCAGAATAGAGTAGTGCTATTACCTCCCGTGATCATTGATACCCCTCTACTGTCCCAGTTTGGCAAGGACAGATCCAGTTAATCCTCTGCTGTCCTACTTTCTCAGTTGCTTTTCAAATGTCCCAGTTTCTTTCTTCTCTTCCCATTTTCTCCTTTTGTCTTCATCTTACTTGCTACACATTGAATTCAAAGTTCAAAAATGGTTTGTACTTAATTAACAGGACAGAAGGGGAAGAGTCTTTCATTCCTGAAGCCAATTTGATCCCCCTTTTTTTACGCTTTCTTAAACTCAGAACGAAAATATCTATTGTTTTTTTTTTTTTTTTGCTTTTAATAGTAGTTTTGTGTGTTCTTCTGCATTAATAACTTACCTGGGCTTTTGACTACACTGTGCCCCGCTTTTCACCTGTGAAATATTGTCATTCCCCAGCCCAGCTTTCCTCAGCTCGGCTAAGGGAGTGTCCATAGCTTTTCAGCTTGAATATCTAAGGAGATTTCTAAGGGACAATCCAGAAAAGAGGCTTGGGTAACAAAATGCATTAGCCAGAGTCCAGCATATCTGGCTTCACCCTAAGGATTTGTTTCTGGTCCCTGGAAATAGTAAAAATGGATTCCCAGTTTGACTATGGGCTGGAGCAGATGAGCATGAAAGCGTGGCCTGAGTCTGCTCCGGCCAGAAGTGGGTCAGAACCCTGTGGTCTGCACAGCCGCTCCCAAGGCAGGCCATGGATGCAGGGGCCAACAGGCACTGCCAAGAGTCGGATTATTCAGCTCCTTTTTGCTTTGGTCTTAAGGCCTGGAGCACAGCTTCGGCACAGCTTCTGGCTGCTTTGGTTGCTTGCGTTGTTTAATCAACACGCCTCCAAAGCGGCCAGAAGCCACTTCATTTTGCCCAGCTGTTTCATCCCTATGCTGGTTTGTTTGTACTTTGACAGAAAGGCATGCTCCAATACAAGAGCTAGCTTACTTTAGTTGTACTATCCACATACTTACTGTACATGCATTTTACTCATCCTTCAAAAAACTGTGAACAGCATATATAGCAGGGTAAACCTGTTTGCAACTCCTGTCTGACCTAGCCAGCATACCCAGAGGTGCGAGGATTATGGGAGAGGTCATTCAGAAACATTCAAAAGTGAGGTTACAAAGATGTCTTTGATACATGGGGTCATTCTACTTCACTCTTTTTAGCAACCAAAATGAGTTAAGTTAGGGTGACAGATTGTGACTAGACCTGGGCCACTCAGTGATTTTTATGAATGAACACGTACTCGAATCCAGGTTCAGCATTCTGTTGACTACCTAACAGTAATGCTTTTGTGGGACAATTACTACATAAAATAGGCAAGTGTGGTTACCATCCTTCAGATTACACATAATTTTCCTGCTGAAGGGCATTGCTATGAAATTTCACAGGATCTTTCACATTGTTATTGCTGCATTTTCGTTTGATTGCAGTGGCATTTGTATTCATGTTGTGTCATTTGTGTAACCAAATTCTTACAGTTATTTCATTCATTGTGGATTCATCCACAGATGTTGCTTCCATTCAGGAGACCAGATCCCTACATATGTACCTTCCTTTGTGATAGATCAGAGCTTCAAACATTAGTACAAAAAGCCTAATTTGTTCAAATCTTAAAATTTTGGTTGGTGAGTTCCAAAACCTAATTCAGTTTATGTTATAATTAGTGGGGAATTTTTAATCTATTGTTAATAAAGTTAATAAATATTTTAACTGATTTAAAAAGAATAGGAAAAGTTGGAACATGTTAATGTGATTGACAACCTGACTCCTATGGCATAATTAGTTGTTTGTGCCTTAAAATTGGCCCTTTTTGTATTTTTAAGTTACTTTCCCTAGCCTGGTATTCTCAGATGCCTATAAATGCAATAGATCAATTGCTGGCTGGAGATTATATTTATAAGCAAGCCTTTCTAGAAACTGACTGGTTGGGAAACACGATTCTAAGGCATGGCATCTAACAACCTGTCAATTACATTTTCCTGTAGTTGATATTTATCACTGATTTGCATCTCCTTTCTTCTTAAACCTGACCCCCCCCCCCCAGCAACCTGTATGCTATGCTCTCACCTATCAAACAATGTGGATTGTTTGTCTGGATTAAAGAAGATTAATAAGAAATTATAGGCTAAATTCAGTTACTAATCCCAATGAGAATTTTTGTTGTTGTTGTTAACTGCCTTCACCTCGATCTTGACCCATGGCGACCCTGCTGATAAGACATCTCCACACACACACACACACACACACACACACCGTTCTCTACTGCTTTGCCCAGCACCTGCAAACTCATATTTGTGGTCTCTTTAATAAAGTCTTCAATCTAGCATGTGGCCTTCCTCTTTCTACTTCCCTCTACCTTTTCCAACATTATTGTTTTTTCTAATGATTCATGCCTTCTCCCAATGAGAATAGAGCTGATGAAATGAGTGACACTTGATAAGTCACCACTAATAGAAATTCCATTGATTCAACAGGTCTCTTTTAGCCAAGACTAGCTATTGGATTTAGCTGGATATTTTAATTTTAGTTAGAGGACAATGATCCAGTTCAGTACAGAAATGCTCCCTGCTTTACTACATTGATGCATGGATTAAAGTTTTGTTTTTGTGGAAAAACATTAAAATGTGTCAATCTCCACCAGTAATGTGAAGCCCAGGAAAAACATAGTTGCTTGACTTTTTTGTGTGAATGAACTGGATAAGAAGCTGTTGAAAACCACATAGCATGGGATTCTTCTCAGAAGACAGTAGTTGTGGAGGACACTTGTAGAAAAATGCTGTATAGCTCGCTCACAAGGCCTGGAATGGAGTCAGCTCTAAATTGCTAGGGAGAAAGACAGCCACAGATCATATAACCTACTGCATTCTTCTTCCTTTATTCCAGCATTCAATGTACAACTTAAATTATTTCCAGACTTGTGTTAAACCTGTAATAGTGATTGCCATGGTTTTGGTCTAGATTAAATTAGATATTGACTGTAATGACATTGAGCCTTCATTGGGATAAATGTTAATTATGTGAACAAATTAACAAAGAATTTGTTTTTTCCAAACTCTGTGATATATACACATAGGCTTATTTCACAGGGACTCTAGTACTGTTTGTATGTCTATGTGAAAGAGACAATAGTATATTTCAGTGATCCCTCTTTATACAGATGGTACATATTTTCAAAATTGCGATATCTTTTCCCATAGATTTATGTGGGATTCATCTCAACCATAGAAGAATTGCCATCTATGAGTCAAGGAATACTTCAGGAAATTGGCACCAGCTGGGTCAATAGCTCACAAACATCCACAACATTTCAATGATATTACAGCAGCACACAGGGAAATGCTTCTTACTGCTGCAAAATGAAGTACTCTAACTGGACCCCTCCTTAATATTGGAAGCTGCAATTGGATTTCTACACCCAGTTCTTTTGCCACCCTGCCCAGATTGAGATAATTAACAAGAGACAAAAGGCCTAAGCAGACTGCCAGAAATAGTGCACATTAAATTGAGGCACTGCCCTGGCTCAGTGCTAGGGAATCATGGGAACTGTGTTTTTTTCTGGGACATTGAGCCCTCTCTGTCAGAGAGCTCTGGTGCCACAGTAAATTACAGTTCCCATGATTCCCTAGCACTGAGCCAGGGCAGTGCCTCAATTTAATGTGCACTATTTCTGGCAGTCTGCTTAGGCCCAAAGTTGACCACACAGTCTTTTGCCATGTGGAATGGTGTGCTATCCACAGTCTTAGAAGCGATCTCTCAACATTGTCACTAAAGTCACAAAGGAAGAATGGCAGTCATCATGAACAAATTGGGCTACATACAGGACACTGAGAGGCAACTGTCCAACACAACATTTTACTCAGAATTCTCCATGACGGTAAAGAACCAAATCTGAATGGACACATCCCATGAACCTTCATTAGGTACCTTCTTCCCAAGATATATAAACTATGGAACCTGTCATGGTTCATTGTGTTAAATACCAGAATTTTCATGGTTGGGGTATCTGAATATATGACCTTAGTTTTCAGACCATATGCCATGAACAGTCCAAGCTATTTGAAGGATACAGGTGATTTCCTGA
This sequence comes from Phrynosoma blainvillii, assembly GCA_026167975.1. Taxonomy (NCBI): domain Eukaryota; kingdom Metazoa; phylum Chordata; class Lepidosauria; order Squamata; family Phrynosomatidae; genus Phrynosoma; species Phrynosoma blainvillii. Next base: position 412,457,018 of record JANUYF010000001.1, read on the forward strand.
GGAAAATACAGTGTGTCCAGAACCTCTCAGAGAATGCCATCCTAGCCACTATGGCTGTGGAATCATTGTACACCAACTCTCACAAGGATGGACTACGAACTATCAAAATACCTTTCTGAATGGGACTACAACATGTATAGCAACCAATCTCTTAATTTGTACCCACTAATAACTACTGTATTTTCTGGCGTATAAGACGACTGGGCATATAAGACAACCCCCAACATTTCCAGTTAAAATATAGAGTTTGGGATATACTTGCCATATAAGACTGTCCCTCTTCCAATGCACACCGAATAAAATTTTTTTAAAAAATCCATCAGATTTGATTTCTGCAGTGTGTTTTGGACCTTACTTTTTAAAAAATAGTCCAGATTTAAATGCTGCTTTAAAAATTATTTCCATCTCCCAACTATGAGATGGTTGGGGGGAAATGAGAAAGTGATGGGGGGTAAGGACTGCCAATATAATTCCCCCCTTTCTTATGCTGCCACTGAATACCCAATCTGCCGCAAAACTGTATTGGATATATTCCTTCTTTTTGTCATTGTTTTACTATGTTTTTAAAATTGATTAGTTTAATACTTTTTTAAGGGGCGGGTGGGTTAGGGTGTTGATATTGATGTTTTATTGCTGTGATGTTTTATGATTGTAAGCCACCCTGATTGTGTTGAAGAGGGGTGGGATAGAAATAAATTTTATTATTATTTATTAATATACTAGGTGATGCATTCTGGGGTATGTACAATTTGCAGCCAAGTAAGTGACCCTGGGCATGTCACACACTCTCAGTCTCAGAGGATGGTAATGGCAACCCCCATTTGAAGAAATGTGCCAACAAAACCTCATAATAAGGTTGCCTTTGGGTCTCCATAAGTCGGAAAGGACTTGAAGACACACAAGAACAACAAAAAGTCTGCAATTGTTTCATAGGTAGTACATGGGAATAGGAGCCAGCATGGTGTAGTGCACTGAGTGTCAGACTACCACTTTGGAGACCTGTGTTTGATTCCCCACTCTGCCATGAAACCCACTGGGTGAACTTAGACAAGTCACATACTCTCAGCCTCAGGGGAAGGCAATGGCAAACCTCCTCTGAACTAGTCTTGCCAAGAAAAACCCAGGATAGGATCGCCTTAGGGTTCCTCTCTTCCTCCTCCTCCTGCCTCGCACCTCACGACCCCATCTTCCTCCTCCTCCTCCTCCTCCCACCTCGCACCGTGCCACCCTGTCTTCCTCCTCCTCCTCCACCCGGTGTATAAGACAACCTCTGACTTTGGAGAAGATTTTCCTGGGTTAAAAAGTTGTCTTATACACCGGAAAATACAGTAACCCACTTTTGGGAATAACAAGTATCTTCATTAGCACTACCATTGGGGACTCATGTGGCATTACAGTATGCAAATATCTATGGCTGATCTGGAACAATGCTTCCTCATCTCAAACACCTAGAAACCCTCTCTCTACCTGAGGTACATTAATGATATCATTATCATTTTGATGCATGAAAAGAAGTCACTTGAGAGGTTTCACCAGAATTTCAACAACTTCCATCCTACCATCAACCCACATCTGGAGCAATCCATACAAGAAATCCACCTTTGACACTGCTGTACAGTGACACAATGGGCATCTAAGCATCTATACTGAAAGCCCACTGATTGCTACTTAAGTGCCTGCATTTTCCACCCAGTGTAAACTACCAAATGTATTGTTTACATTCAAATCTTTCTGTACATGAGTCCCCAATGGCAGTGCATCTACGTAGACTCACAAGACAGGGATTCAAAATTCATGGATCAGAAGGAGGCATTTCTCTAGCTGCAATACTCACTTAATGAGGTGAAAAAAATCATTAAGCCAAGACGGGTACCCAAGAACAATAGACTGTAAAGACAGACATAAAACAGAAAATGATAGAACGCCACTAGCTGTCAACTATAGCTTCCAGGTGGGACCACTCAAAACACATCAGTGAACTACTGTTAGTTCTGGAGAATAATACTGCCCTCTGGGTAGCAGGCTTTTACTGCCTTACAGACATCCTCCCAACCTTTAACAGCTACTCACATACGACAGGATACATAACACAGATAGGAATATAGGGATATGACCCTGCTACTGACCCAGATGCCAACTCTGTCTCCACAATCTACCCTGGCAGCAACATCACAGGTTCTAACAACATCACTTACAACATCAGAGGTGGAGTCATTTGCTCATCTTCCAATCTAGTGCCACCCTGTACTAGACAAATAGAATAATAATAATAATAATAATAATAATAATAATAATAAAATTTATTTCTGTCCCGCCCTTTGGGAAAACCCAATCAGGGCGGCTTACAACAGTAAAACAGTATACAATACATAAAATCCAAAAATTATTCCCTCCCTCTTAAAACAGTATTAAATCTAGATGAATTAAAATTACAATAAAATTTAAACGAGTTCAATAGTTAAAACCAAAAAACCAACTGCTAACAACTACAGAACATCTATGGCCTACACAATGGAGCTCATCCATCATTAGATGGGGCCATGTGAGCAACATTGGGGGAATTACCCGAGGCCGGGACATTAATCTGGAAAGGCCTGCCGGAAGAGATCCGTCTTGACCGCCTTTTTAAAGCTGGTTAACGATGTTAATAGACGGATCTCGTCTGGCAGGTCGTTCCAGAGTCTGGGGGCAACGACTGAGAAAGCCCTCTGGGAGGTAGCCACAAGCCTCGATTTTTGGGGCTGTAGCAAATTCCTCCCAGAGGACCGAAGTGCGTGGGGAGGATTATATGGGAGAAGGCGGTCCCTGATATAGCTTGGGCCCAAGCCATTTAGGGCTTTAAAGGTGATAACCAACACCTTGTACTGGGCCCGGAAGCTGATGGGCAGCCAGTGGAGGGACCTCAGAACCGGAGTAATGTGGTCCCTCCTAGATGTTCCTGAAATAAGTCTGGCTGCCATATTTTGCACCAGCTGTAATTTCCGAACTAAGCACAAGGGTAGCCCCATGTAGAGTGCATTGCAGAAGTCAAGGCGTGAGGTTACCAGTGCGTGCACAACAGTCTCGAGATCCCTTACTTCCAGAAAAGGGCGCAGCTGGCGTATCAGCCGAAGCTGATAACAGGCGCTCCTGACCGTCGCATTAACCTGATTGGTCATCAGGAGCGACGAGTCAAGGAGCACCCCCAGACTGCGAACACAGTCACTGGAGGAGAGTGTGACCCCATCCAGGACTGGAGGTTGCAACCCAATTCTTGGTTTCGGGGCCGCTACCGTGAGCACCTCCGTCTTGTCTGGATTCAGTTTCAATCTGTTTTTCCTCATCGAGCCCATTACCGCCTGAAGACATTCATTGAGAGAAGAGATACCATTGGAATTCGAGGCCGACGAACGAGACACGGAGAAATAGATTTGGGTGTCATCAGCTTACTGATAACACCCAGCCCCATAACTCCGTATTATCTCACCCAGCAGCTTGATGTAGATGTTAAACAACATCGGGGACAAGATAGCTCCCTGAGGAACCCCACAGGTGAGGTCCCTCTTGCTGGAGCTACAGTCCCCGAGCAGCACCCTCTGGGACCTACCCGAGAGGAAGGACCGGAACCACTGCAGAGCAGTGCCTCCGATACCTAACCTTCTCAGGCGGTCCAAGAGGATGCCGTGATCTATTGTATCAAAAGCTGCTGAGAGGTCTAGGAGCACCAACAGGGTCACACTACCCCTGTCGATGCTCAGACGCAGATCGTCGGTCAAGGCAACCATGGCAGTCTCAACCCCAAAGCCTGTCCTAAAGCCGGTTTGAAATGGGTCTAGATAATCGGTTTCATCCAAGACAGCTTGGAGCTGAAGAGCAACCGCCCTCTCGATCACCTTGCTCAAAAATGGCAGCAGTGACACAGGCCTATAATTTTTCATATCCAGGGGGTCCAGGAAAGGTTTTTTCAGAAGCGGCCTAACAGCCGCTTCCTTTAAACAAGATGGAACGTGTCCTTCCCTGAAGGATGCATTGATGATATCCGTAAGGAATCTCACCAATGCATCCCCCCCCTGGATGGCCAGCCATGATGGGCAAGGGTTGAGAGGGCAAGTTGTCTTCCTCACCTTACCAAGCAACTTGTCCACGTCTTCTGTACTCACAGATTGCCACTGATCCAGTAAAACCACATCGGCGGAGTCGTTGGACACCTTGCCTATCGACTCTGTACCAACGGTGGCGTCTAAGTCGGCTCTTATCTGAGAGATTTTATCTGCAAAGAAGTTGTTAAACGCATCACAGCAGGCCGTCGTCAGGTTAAGCAAGGGATTTGGTGCAGGGGGCACCTGCGTCATCTCCTTTACCACCTTAAACAGCTCTGCTGGACGGGACTCTGCAGACGCAATACGTGCAGAGGAGAAAGCTCTCTTCGCTGCACGTATTGCCTCCCAATAGGAACGAAGAAAGTTCCTATGGCGAGTTCTGTCAGATAGGAGTTGAGTCTTCCGCCACCTGCACTCTAGTCGTTGTCCACACCGCTTCATTCTCCTCAGCTCTGGCGTATACCAAGGCTTACGGTTTGAAGCGGGATGGCAAGGACGCTTGGGAGCGATCGTGTTGATAGCCCTGGTAAGATCGATGTTCCAAGTATTAACCAGAGCCTCGACAGGATCCCCGGCATTCCCAACCATTAAACCCTCTAAGGCTCTTTGGAATCCAATAGGCTCCATTAGCCTTCGAGGGCGGACCATTCGAATGGGTCCACCACCCCCGGTGGGGCAGATGTTGGCTCTAAGTTCCACCTTGACCAGGAAATGATCCGTCCATGACAATGCAGAGGTACTTACCACCTCCGCCCACGGATATTCCTGTTCCGTGCTAAAGACCGCATTGAGTGCATGACCTGCACAATGTGTGGGCCCGTTGACCAACTGGGATAGGCCCATGCTTGTCATGGTATCCATGAACTACCGAGCCGCACCTGTTAAACTGGTCTCGAGCGGAATGTTGAAGTCCCCCAAAACTAAAAGTCTGGGAGTCTCCAACAACAGCTCAGAGACCAGTTGCGTCAGCTCAGTCAGGGAGTCTGCTAGACAACGGGGTGGCCGGTAGACTAGCAGAATCCCCAATCTATCCCTGGTCTTCAGGCTAAGGTACATGTACTTGAGGTGGATCGTGTTCCGGACAGGTAACCTGGTCAAGGTCAAGGTGTTCTTATGGACTAGAGCCACTCCGCCCACCCCCGCCCACTTCCCCTCACCTGCTCACTGACAGAGTACCCAGCTGGGAGGGCCTGCGCCCATATGGCAGCGCTTTCCTCCCCCAGCCAGGTCTCCGTAAAGCACGCCAGGTCGGCATCCTCATCCAGGAGAAGATCCTGGATGATGTGAGTTTTATTTTTAACTGACCTGGCATTGCAGAGGAGCAGAGTGAGGTTCTGTGGAATGGTTGGGTTGCTCTCCAAGCCATCCTGGGAAACAGGAAGAACTGAAGGTGGGATAGCTTTCAAACAGCGATCCCGCCTTCTTTTGTAACATGTGTTCCTTTTGTTCCAGCCATACCTCCCGTTCCCCTGCACAACTCCTATAGCCGCCCTCTCTTCATTCCCAGCCTTCGGGAAAAAAATAGGGTTTAAAGCCACTACAAGACAAAAGTGACTGGAGCATAAATGCTTCCAGCCCTTGTCTGGATGTTAAAAGGCTGCTGGACCCTATGATGCTGTTACAGATATTATACAATCACCCCTTCCTCAGGACTTAAGGCAATTAACACAGCTTTCTTGCCTGCCTGAGGAGCATTGCTGTAGAATTAGCAGACAAGTTCCCAGAGGAGGAGTGATGTTAGAATGCTAGCCCCGCCCAGCCCACGGGTATGCGGGGGGAGAGATGGACTCCAGCAGGGCTTTATCCCTGCGGTGCTCCTCCCACTTCCCTCACAGCTGAGGCAGGTCAGGCACAGATGGTCCTTTGGCTGGTCCTCTAAGAGTCCTCTGCGAGTCCTCCACAGCCCAGCGCTGCTGCACTGCCTCTGTTTGGGGCCGGGGGAGAGATGGACTCCAGCAGGGCTTTATCCCTGCGGTGCTCCTCCCACTTCCCTCACAGCTGAGGCAGGTCAGGCACAGATGGTCCTTTGGCTGGTCCTCTAAGAGTCCTCTGCGAGTCCTCCACAGCCCAGCGCTGCTGCACTGCCTCTGTTTGGGGCTGGGGGAGAGATGGACTCCAGCAGGGCTTTTTGTCTCTATAGAAGGGGATAAAAAGACACAAATATGAAATTAGAAATGGCAGTAACCACCAATCAGTTGCAGAGCATTTCAACTTTCCACAATATTCAGTGACTTATGAGTTTGTTGTTGTGTGCCCTCAAGTTGTTTCTGACTTATGGTGATCCTAAGGAGACCCTAAGGTGACCTTGGGTGAGTTACACTTTCTTAGCCCCACAAAACCCTGTGAGAGATTTGCCTTAAGGTCACCATAACTTGGAAACGACTGTATCACACTGGCTTATGAGTAGTGATTGTCAAACAAACACTTTCAAAGAAAAAGAGTAGAACAAGATCCATTGGATTCAAATTGCAAGAAAAGAATTGCGCATAAACATTAGGAATAAATTCTTGACTGTAAGAGCTGGTTGACAGAGGAATCGACTGCAGTGGAGAGAGGTTGACATTTTTGAAGGGATGTCATATTGAGGATGGATCAAGATTATTTTCTGCAGCTTCAGAGGCTAGGACCTAGAGCAGTGGATTCAAGCTACAGAAAAAGAGATTCTGCCTAAACATTAGGAAAATTCTTTTGACAGAGCTGTTTGACAGTGGAATATGCTGCCCTGGAGTGTGGTGGAGTCTCCATCTTTGAAGGCTTTTAAACAGAGGCTGGGTGGCCATCGGTCAGGGATACGTTGATTGTGAGTTCCTGCACGGCAGGAGGTTGAACTGGATGGCCTTACTGGTCTTTTCCAACTCTGATTCTGTTCTGTTTTATGATTCTTTTTTGGAGATCTTTAAACAGAGGTTGGATAGGCATCTTTCAGGAGAGCTTTAATTGCCTATCCCTGAAAGTCAGGGGTTGGACTAGATTTCCCTTGCAATGCCTTCCACTTCCAAGATTCTATAATTAGAAAGAGAAACAGCTAAATTGGAACATATCCACAAATTCCAGTGCATTAGCAGAGGTGTGAACAAAGATAATGGTTTCTTGGTACACTACATATATTAATGCACAAGTCATCACAGACGATAATTTCTCAAAGAAGGCAGTAACCAGGGAACTGACTTATGGTAAACAGATTTATTGCTTTCATACCTCAGTATTAATAAACCATCTATTTGAAAGACCTGTATCCACTTACACAACTCTTTGAAGATTTATGGCTCAGGTCGCAATTTGCATTTTCTTGTATCGTATTATATTCTGATCCTACTTTTACAATGATGTGTCTGAGCTGAAATAACTATGGATTTAATATTCCATCAGTGCATCTGAAGAAGTGGATTGATGTCCATAACAGTTTATCCTGAAGAAATCTTAAAGGTGCTATTAGGAGCCTTTTTATTCTCCCATCCGTTTTGTTTTTATCACCAACTTTTGGAAAATCTGTCCTAAAAAGACACCTAAAACATTTGCTTATAAATATTTATTGCCAATCAATAAATGCCATATTCTAAGCTTTAGGGTTGTATGGAATGATGACTCAACCCTGTTTTGCCTATTATTGAACCAGTACTCTAGATTCCATACCTGCTGTATGTGTGGATCTTAAACTTTGTTTTTGTGGGGTGCAATTTTAGTTTCCCAGGATGTTAACCCTTTTAAAGGTAAACTAATATGCAGGTATGAAAGTTAATCTGGTTACAGTTCAGCTTTCATCAGTAGAGCAGCAAAAAACGTGGGTCAGACTATAATTTACACACACATTTTCCAACAGTTTTATTTTTTAAAATAATCTTTATTATTATCCTCTATATAAAAATATAAACAATAAACAAATTTAGACAAACAATTTACAAATCACTTACACACCTTACATTGTAACAGACTAACATAAAAATACTACTTCATACAACATAAACAACAACAATCGACAACGAAAAAACTACAACAAACTAATAATAATAATAATATAATAATAAGATTTATTTATATCCCGCTTATTGACAAAGAATCCAAGCGGCTTACAATAAAACCCGTATAACATATCCCCCAAAAGAAAAACCAACCCTAAACCAAACTAAAATGACTTCCTTGTTTTGTGATTCTTTTTCTATTATATTTCTGACAATGTTAAATCCAAACACTTTATTAATAAATATAAAATCCAACCATTTACAGTCTGTAATTTATCCTTTATAAGTCAACGAAAGCCTCAAAAATCAATCTAGTCCAATCGTATAACTAGTATTTTTATTCTCTTTTAAATACCTTATTAAGGGGTCCCATATTTGACCAAATAACGCTAAGTTTCTCCCTTTTAAGAAATTAGTTAGTTTATCCATTTCCATAAATTCATGAAGTTTAAACAGCCAATCTTTTATATCGGGACAGGTCTCACTTTTCCATTTTGATGCAAATAATAATCTAGCAGCCGAAATCATATATAATAATAAAATCTAATATTTTATCTTAATTTCCTTATTTGTAATCATGTTTAGCAAATACAATTTGGGGTCCATTGGAAATTTAGTTTTTAATATCACCTGTATCTCTAAATGAATTTGTCTCCAATACTCCTTAACTTTACCACAGCTCCACCAGACATGAAAGAAATCTCCTCTTTCCTTATTACACTTCCAACATAAATCACTTTTATTCTTACTCATTCTGGCTATTTTATAAGGCGTAATATACCAATGGAATTGCATCTTATACCAGTTCTCCCTCAAACTATAGCTTAAAGTAAATTTGGAGCCTCTCTTCCAAGCATATTCCCACCAATCCAGTTGTATTGGATGACCTATATCAGGGACCGGCAACCTACGGCCCGGGGGCCGGTTAAGGCCCCGGGCCCCGGACTTACCGGCCCCGTCCGAAGGCTGCCGCCGTCGCTGCCGCCGCGCGCCACCCCCGCCACCGCGCGCCGCTGCTGGGGAGCGTTTCGGGCGCGCTTGTCGCGGCTGCCATTTTGGCTTCCAAAATGGCGGTCGCGACGCGTTTGCGCATGCGCAATACTTTTGCGCATGCGCAAACGCATCGCGGCTGCCATTTTGGCTTCCAAAATGGCGGCCGCGCATGCGCCATGGCAGCTGCGGCGGTGCGCGCTACGGTGGTGGCCGCGGTAGTGGCCGCGCCGGCAGCGTGCGCGGGGGGGCGCGCGCGCAGGAGGAGGGTGTGCGCGCGCGCGTGTGTGCGCGCTCTGCCATTTCCCCCCTCCCCCTTGGCCCAGCCGAGCGGCAACCTTTTTGAGACCGGCCCAGGTCTCAAAAAGGTTGCCTGTCCCTGACCTATATCTTGGGCCCATTTAATCATACAGTGTTTTACATTTTCAGATTCTAAATAATATTTCAATAACATTTTATAGAATTTCGAAATATGGTGATTTTCCTCTGTTCGTATAGTTTTTATCAGATCCGCATCCCATTCTTCAAAACCATTAAGTTTATAGTCAATCTTGAGCCTTTCTCTAATTTGTCTATATAAAAACCAGCTACAACTATAACCAGCTTCTTTCAGTTCTTCCTGTTCCTTCAATTTTACCTCATTATAATCTCTAGTCAGGATATCATCATAAGTTACCCAATGATCTTTACACATTAGTTCCTGTCTATAAAAAGCCTCATTCACCGAGGTCCATCCAGGAATCAAGTCCTTCCATCTCTTAACTATTTTCCATACTCTTAACAGTGCTCCCTTTATTAAATGATTATTGAAATCTTTGTGTACCAAATCTTTTTTATATATTAAATAAACATGCCATCCATATCTGTTTTCGAATCCTTCTAGTTGTAGCATAGCTTTCTTTTGTAGCTTAATCCAATCACAAATCCATTCCAGACTACAGCATTAAATTTGGTAGTGCCATTCCTCCTCTATTTGTTTCATCCTGGTGCAGTTTCATTTTGACATGTGGCTTTTTTCCAGACCAAAGAAAATGTGAAATATCTTTTTACCAACTTTTAAATGGAGCATCACTAGTAATTATTTGTAAATTTTGAAACAAAAAAAGAAATTTGGGGAGCACATTCATTTTAATAACTGAAACTTTACCCATCCAAGACAGACCAATTTCCCCCCATCTTTCCATTTCCCTCCTTATGTCTCTCCAGACTTTTTCATAGTCATTTTTAAACAATTTGTTATTATCTGTAGTACAATCTATACCAAGATATCTTATCCTCTTATAAATTGTAAAGTTAGATCTTTTTATAAATTCTTTCTCTTCCGTCTCTTGATAATCTATACATTTTTTCAGATTCATAGTTAATACTTTTGTCTTAGATTTATTAATGATTAGCCCTGATACTTTGCTATACTCATTTAACATCGTTAACAATTTTCCAATATTCTGGTGAGGATCAGATATTGTAATCAATATATCATCTGCATATGCCTTGGCTTTGTAATCATATTCTTTTACCTTAACCCCTTCAATTAAACTATTCTCCCTGATTGCCAATAACAAAATCTCTAAGGAAATAATAAATAAAAGAGGTGACGGGGGCAACCCTGGCTTGTCACCCTAAAGATGTTACAAGGTTTTGTTGTCTCCCCATTAATCAAGACATAAGCTACTTGTTCCTTATATATTGCTGTCATCCAATATATTCAAAATTATCCAATATATTCAAAATTTCAAAATTATTCCCTGTTTCTATCTTATGAAGCACTGTCAACAAAAAAGTCCAATTAATGTTATCAAATGCTTTTTCCACGTCTAAAAAAATAAAGGCAACTTTCTTCTTCTTCTTATTTTTTTTTTTTTTGGTGATACTCAATCAAGTTAATCAAATGTCTGATATTGTCTTTTATTCTTCTGCCTGGGAGGAACCCTGACTGGTCTTCATGTATCCACTCTACTAGGATTTTCTTCAGTTTATCGGCCATGATGGAAGTAAAAATCTTATAGTCGCAGTTAAGCAACGAGATTGGCCTAAATTGTCTTGGTTCTAAACTTTCACATATTTCTTTAGGTATTACAGTGATATTAGCCTGTGTCCAAGATGTTGGAACCTTCCCCTAAAAAATTTCATTTATTGTCCTTGTTAATGGTATACCAATTTCAAACCTTAAACTCTTGTAGCATTCTGCAGTTATCCCATCCGTACCGGGAGCTTTACCTGTTTTACTTTTTTGAATTGCCTCTAGTACTTCCTGAAGCATAATCTTTTTATTTAGAGACTCTCTTTGTTGTTTTGTAAGCTTAGGAATATTATATTTATCCAAATATTCTATTATCTCTTGATAATCTATACGTTTTTTCGGATATAAATTCGTATAGTAATTAAAAAAGATTTGTTTTATTTGTTTTTGAGAGGTATGAATCTTATCCCCTTCTTTGATCTTTGTTATCATTCTTCTCTATTTTTCCTTTCTTACTTTATATACTTTAACAGCCTTCCCAATTTATTAGCCAACTCAAATAATCTTTCTTTAACAAAGTTTAGTTTTTTCTACATTTCTTCTACATATATTATATTTAGTTGTTTTTGCAAACACTTAATCTCATCTACTATCTTTTTAGATTTAGAATGTATTTTAAGTTGATTTTCCTTATCTTTTATTTCCTTCATCAATTTATTTGTTAATTCTCTTCTTGTCTTCCTGACTTCCGAAGCTTTTTTTAAAAAGAAGCCTCGCATAAAAGCTTTAAAAGTATCCCACACCACATCAATGGCAACTCCTTTATCTAAATTTTCCAACAATTTTAAACACCAAAAACTTCTGTTTTGTGAATACAGGTGGAGTATCTTTCATCTGAAATGCTTGGGACCAGAATTGTTCCATATTTCAGATCTTCTCATATTTTTGAATATATGCATTTGCTTTACTTTGGAAAATGCAGAGTCAGAAGGAAAATTGGTGACATCAAACCAAAAGGCACCAGGCCTTTTCTCTACATCATGTTGGAAAGGTTGACTATCCCTTATTTGAAATACTTGGGGCCAGAAGTGTTTCAGTTTTCCGATTTGTTTAGAAATTTGGAATATTTGCATATACATAATGAGATATCTTGGAGCTGGAACTCCAGTCCAAATATAAAATTCATTTATATTTTACCTTATACACATAGCCTGCAGATAATTTCATACAATATTTTAAATAATTTTGTGCATGAAACATTGAAACATCAGAAAGCAAAGATGTCACTATCTCAGCCATCCATGAAAAAGAGTTTTGGTTTTTGTAGTGTTTTGGATTTCAGAATTCTGGATAAAGGAGGCTCAACTTGCATTGGATACCACAGTGTTTATTTAGCAAAAAATTTTTAAAGCAGAATTTCTGAGTTTCCATTCTCTATCAAACCCATTTTTTTTCTTTTAAAAATGTAACAAAAAGTCATTAGTAAGGTAATAAGAGGATACCTCCTTCACACAGTAATGAATTGCTTTTGAGGGTTTTACAGTGGTCTCTTGTTCCTTTTATGAGGGAGAGGAAGGAAGGGGTTGTTGTTGGTACCAGGTGGTGGCTGCCATTCTTTGGGTGGAAAGAAGTCCCGTTGAGGGGGAAAAAACCACCCACCTTCCTTCAGGGACCAAAAGCATTGAGAGCCGAGCAAGTGGCAGCAATCCAGTCCTTCCCAGCAGCTTTTTCTTCTCTGCCTGCTGCTGCGAGTGAGTAACTGTGTGCGCCACATGCCACATGTCCTCTCTTCCTCCTCTCCCCAGCAGGCCAGCTGTCCTACCTGCCCCAAAAGGGTGGTTGGGTTGCAGCAGCGGTAGCTTGAACTTGGGTGAGGACAGAAATGGGTCAGGAAGAGTTTCAAAACCCATTCCCTGTTACTGCTGCTTTGAGCCCTTTCCACACTTTTAAGCAGGCATCATTGTCTCCACAAAGTTGCTGCCCTAGACTATTTCATACACAAAGACGCACACATCTCCACAGCTACTTCGAAATGGGCAGATGGGCAACAGAGGAACCCTGGTCGGTGGAGAGAGATGGCCGGGTAGGGGTGTCATGAGAAGGATAGTGACCAACTGCCCACTGGGTGACCTCTCCCAAGGGTGACACTCTGTGTGCACCACACCTCTCGCACCCCTGTAGCAACACCACTGATTCTGTTTCTTAATGGAGAGCCTCATAGTGTTTTCAGTGCTTTAATATATAATGTATAATGTATAATATATAATATATAGACACCATCTTTACATGGATATGTATTTAGATATTTTGTCATTTTTAGAAGTTTATGCGCAAATGGTTTCTCAGTTCATTATCTACAGATTTATTTCTTCAAATTAATTTCGTTTCACTTTTATTTTTTTCTTCTATGTCCTTTTTTATTGATATTATTTCTGCACAATTAAAAATGGCTTTAAAAGAATGTATTAATCAGATGTGACAGGCTATATATGGGATTTCCATATCTCCTAACAAAAGTAGTGAAGTGGGGAAAAATTGTAACAACTCCTGGAAGTCTATAAAGGAAACTAGGTGCCGCTGAGTATACACCTAGGTTTTAGTGATAAAGATGGAACATTCTGGTTAGGGCAGACTCTGTCATGAAGGAAAGGAAGAGGCTATGTCAGGCAGCTAATACTGCATATCATAGTGCAGCAAATTTTTGATAATTTAGAGTTTTGTTGATGCATTTTATCTCCAAGGGCATATAAATAAAGTTCTGTAGAGTTGATAATTTGCTGTCTCAGGCAGCAAAATGTCTTAGGCCAGCCCTGAAATGAAGTGTACACTGGATCTGAACTCTTGTTCTTTGGCATAGTATTTCATAACAATATTTATAATTTATATAGTGCTTCATTTTGTTCAGAGAACTTCAGATACAATATCTTAAGTGTTGCAGTTCATAGAGCAACCCTGTAAGATAGGTGTGACGGTTGTTCTTATCATCTAATCCTCATTTTGCATATGAATCACTGAGCCTGTGAGAAATTAGCTTGTGTAAGATCATTGATTGGTTCAGGGAAACAGGGTTCATAGAAAAGGCAAAATTCCAGACCAAGGTTTTCTGATTTGTAGTCAGTTCTGATGTTATGCCATGCTGTATTAATGCAATAAATTTATGTGCTAAGACATCACAAATTTAGTTGGTTGACAGGCCATTAGAAATGTATCCTGAGCATTTCTACATATATGATGAGTCTGCATCTGAATATAGGGCCTTAGGAGTCCTACTTAATTGGGAATGTTCATTGGTTAATTGGGTGTGTTTATTGGTATGGGTTTATTGATATTTTTATCTCACAAATGTTGGACAGCATGGTTTAGAGGATCTTGCCAGTGCTGAATACTCCCTTTGGTTCTGTAAACCTGTCAGCCATGTATGATAACAGCTAAACTTTTATTCAAAAGTCAAAATGAAGTTAAAAGCTTGACTTTTAGAGACAGAATTACCATAACCCCCTGCTACAAGCATATAGAAAGCAATATACCCTTCCAGGGTTTTGTGGACCTTTTTGCCATTTGCTCATTCCTCAAAACATTTGTACATCTGCTCCTCCCCACTCACACCCCTCTTTTCCCAGATCCCTGCATCCCTTCCAGTGAGACTGATCTTGGTGATTACTAGTACCTCTACTACTCCCCACTACATTTGCTCATTATCCAGCAAGGCATTTCTTTCTCTCTTCACCATTTAGGAACACAACATGTCCCACCATACACTAATACATATCCCTTCATTACATTATATGGATGTTGATGCTGCTTGAACACAACCATAATAAAAAAACAACAAAACTCACAAAACCAATATTACTATTGTATCCAATAATAATAACATAACATTAGAAGAAAGGAAGGTCAGCAATAACATTTTATGGCAGGATCTGCCAAGGATTCTAACAGATCTAATAATAATAATAATATTAATAATTTGTATACCGCCCTGTGGCAAACCAATCCGGGTGGTTGACAACAATAAAATATAACAAGAGTAAAATATAACATTAAAACATTATAATCCCTCCCCACCTTAAGAAAGTATTAAACAATATGACAAATTAAAAACACAGTATCAAAACATAAAACCATAATTAAAACAAACTAAAAACCCTGGTGTCCCTCTGGAGATCCTCAACCATCACTAAAGATGGGGCCACGGGAGGAATGAGGGGATCAGAGAGCCAGGATGGTTAATCTGGAAAGGCCTGCCGGAAGAGATCCGTCTTGACAGCTTTTTTAAAGCTGTCTAATGATGTCAGCTGACGGATCTCATCCGGCAGGTCATTCCAGAGTTTGGGGGCGACAGCAGAGAACGCCCTCTGGGAGGTTGCCACAAGCCTAGATTTTAGAGGCTGCAGCAAGTTCCTCCCAGAGGACTGGAGAGAGTGGGGAGGATTGTACAGGAGGAGGCGGTCCCTGAGATAGCTTGGACCCAAGCCATTTAGGGCTTTAAAGGTAATAACCAACACCTTGTACCGGGCCTGGAAGCTAATAGGCAGCCAGTGGAGGGACCTCAGAACCGGAGTAATGTGGTCCCTCCTAGATGTACCAGAAACAAGCCTGGCTGCCATATTTTCTACCAGCTGAAGCTTCTGAACCAAGCACAAGGGTAGCCCCAAGTAGAGCGCATTACAGAAGTCCAGGCGTGAGGTTACCAGTGCGTGCACAACAGTTTCGAGATCCCTTACTTCCAGAAAAGGGCGCAGCTGGCATATCAGCTGAAGCTGATAGCAGGCGCTCCTGACCGTCGCATTTACCTGATTTATCATCAGGAGCGACAAGTCAAGGAGCACCCCCAGACTGCGAACACAGTCACTGGAGGAGAGTGTGACCCCATCCAGGACTGGAGGTTGCAACCCAATTCTTGGTTTCAGGGCCGCTACCGTGAGCACCTCTGTCTTGTCTGGATTCAGTTTCAATCTGTTTTTCCTCATCCAGCCCATTACCGCTTGAAGACATTCATTGAGAGAAGAGATGCCATTGGAATTTGAGGCCGACGAACGAGACACGGAGAAATAGATTTGGGTGTCGTCAGCGTACTGATAACACCCAGCACCATAACTCCATATTATCTCACCCAGCGGCTTCATATAGATGTTGAATAACATCGGGCACAGAATAGCCCCCTGAGGAACCCCACAAGTGAGGTTCCTCTTACTGGAGCTACAGTCCCCAAGCAGCACCCTCTGGGACCGACCCGAGAGGAAGGACCGGAACCACTGCAAAGCAGTGCCCCCAATACCTAATCCCCTCAGGCAGTCCAAGAGGATGCCGTGATCTATAGTATCGAAAGCCGCTGAGAGGTCTAGGAGCACCAACAGGGTCACACTACCCCTGTCAATGCTCAGACGCAGATCGTCGGTCAAGGCAACCATGGCAGTCTCAACCCCAAAGCCTGTCCTAAAGCCGGTTTGAAATGGGTCTAGATAATCGGCTTCATCCAAGACAGCTTGGAGCTGAAGAGCAACCGCCCTCTCAACCACCTTGCTCAAGAATGGCAGCAGTGACACAGGCCTATAATTTCTCATATCCAGGGGGTCCAGGAAAGGTTTTTTCAGAAGCGGCCTAACAGCCACTTCCTTTAGACAAGATGGAACATGTCCTTCCCTGAAGGATGCATTGATGATATCCGTGAGGAATCTCATCAATGCATCCCCCCCCCCCCCCCCGGACGGCCAGCCATGATGGGCAAGGGTCGAGAGGGCATGTTGTCTTCCTCACCTTACCAAGCAGCTTGTCCACGTCCTCGGTACTCACAGATTGCCACTGATCCAGTATAACTACATCGGCGGAGTCACTGGACGCCTCACCTGTCGACTCTGTTTCAATGGTGGCATCTAAGTCGGCTCTTATCTGAGAGATTTTGTCTGCAAAGAAGTTGTTAAATGCGTCACAGCGGGCCGTCGTCGGGTTAAGCAAGGGATTTGGTGCAGGGGGCACCTGCGTCATCTCCCTCACCACCTTAAACAGCTCTGCTGGACGGGACTCTGCAGACGCAATACGTGCAGAGGAGAAAGCTCTCTTCGCTGCACGTATTGCCTCCCAATAGGAACGAAGAAAGTTCCTATGGCGAGTTCTGTCAGATAAGAGACGAGTCTTCCGCCACCTGTGCTCTAGCCGTTGTCCAAACCGCTTCATCCTTCTCAGCTCTGGCGTATACCAAGGCCTCCAATTAGAAGTGGGATGGCAAGGGCGCTTGGGAGCGATCGTGTTGATAGCCCTGGTGAGATCGGTGTTCCAGGTATTAACCAGGGCCTCGACAGGATCCCCGGCATTCCCAACCATTAAACCCTCTAAGGCTTTCTGGAATCCAATTGGCTCCATCAGCCTTCGAGGGCGGACCATTCGAATGGGTCCACCACCCCCGGAGGAGCAGAAATTGGCTCTGAGTTCTGTCTTGACCAGGAAATGATCCGTCCATGACAATGCGGAGGTGCTTACCACCTCCGCCCACGGATATGCCTGTTCGGTACAGAACATCGTATCGAGTGTATGACCCGCACAATGTGTAGGCCCGTTGACCAATTAGGATAGGCCCATGTTTGTTATGGTATCCATGAACTCCCGAGCCGTGCCTGTTAAGCTGGTCTCGAGTGGGATGTTGAAGTCCCCCAAAACTAAAAGTCTGGGGGTCTCCAACACCAGCTCAGAGACCAGCTGTGTCAGCTCGGTCAGGGAGTCTGCTAGACAATGAGGTGGCCGGTAGACTGGCAAAATCCCCAATCTATCCTTGGTCTTCAGGCTAAGGTACATATATTCGAAATGGACTGTATTCCGGACAGGTATCCTGGTCAAGGTCAAGGTGTTCTTATGAACCAGAGCCACTCCACCCCCTCACCTGCTCACTGACAGAGTACCCGGCTGGTAGGGCCTGCGCCCATATGGCAGCACTATCCTCCCCCAGCCAGGTCTCTGTGAAGCAAGCCAGGTCGGCATCCTCATCCAGGAGGAGGTCCTGGATGATATGGGTCTTATTTTTCACTTTATTTTTCACAGCATGCATTCCCTAATGGGGAGCCTCTATCTCCAAAACCTATCTCCAAAATAGATTAATCATTTTAGATAGCTCCTAAAACCTGGAATGGATTTACTGTTCCACTGACATAGAAGCCATCAGCTGTCTCTACTGGAGAGTCACTGCCAGTTAAAATAGCTGATTTACTGAGCTAGATAGATACTGGTAAATACTCTGATGTGGAATAAAACAGATAAGTTGTTATTCCTCTGTGTAAGAGGCAAAGACATGCACAAGCTCTAGACTCTCCAACCATCCATACAAACATATGATAATGTCCATTATTACATTTCCCCCCTTTCCCTTGCAGATCATGTCCCCATGGCTCAGCAGCAGTGCTGGGCCTGTAAGTGTAGTTGATTTATGCTAACTGTTGAAGCGATAATGTTTAATCTGTAAAGTGCTAATCTATTTTTATGTTGCTTATGAATAGGCCAGCTGTGCCTACTTCCGTATTCATAGAATTTAGTGAACAAGCCCATTTTACAGGCTGGGTTCTGAGGGTAATTTACATGCACACAGACAGAGACCGCTTTAAGGAGAGTAAATCAGCTGAGTTGCACTACTGAACTGAGGCTCTGGCAGCTCTGCAAGAAAAGAGATAGGTAGAAAAGGAGGAAGAAGGAAGGGAAGGGTGAACTGATTAAGAAAGAAGGAAATGAATAGCAAAGGGAAAATGGTATGTGTGTGTGTGTGCCTTCCACTGCTTGCACAGCAGATGTAAGCAGTGGTTCACAGATTGGCTGAAAATGCAAATTCCATGCACCAAATGTGAAACGTTGTGGCAAGAGCTGACAGTTGCATGTAATGAGTGGGGAGACAAAATGTGACACATTGTGAAATAAACAGCTTTTTCAAGGAGGCAGTTACTTATTCATACAATTCATGTTATGCACTTTGTTGCAGTATGTTTTCAAAGTGGTTACTATCTGAGGCATGCTTTGGGTGCATACCACAGGACAAAAAACATTAGCCTGCATGGTTATTTAATCCTTACTAGGCGACTCAAGAGCCAGCATGGTGTAGTGGTTTGAATGTTGGACTATGACTCTGGAGGCCAGGGTTCAAATTCCTGCTCAGCCATGGAAACCCACTAGGTGACCTTGGTCAAGTCACACTCTCTCAGTCTCAGAGGAAGGCAAGGGCAAACCCCCACTGAACAAATCTTGCCATGAAAATACCTGTGATAAGATCACCTTAGGTACTTGAAGGCATACAACAACTACGTAACTCCACTGCTATATGCCTTTGTTGTTTGAAGGGCACAAATATCTACTTCCACAATAAAAAAAGGTTTCTTTGTTTCTTTATTTATATCGTGCCTTACATCTAGAGATCTCAGGGAAGGATACAAACAAAAAGTGGATTCAAAACAATTTGAAACTATTCAGCAGGATAAAACAATATGACTCCTCCTCCACGGTTCTAGTAAATTGTTTGCTTTGTGTGTGTTTATTTAAAGAAAATATTGCTGGTTTGATTGCTGCCATTTAATCAATTGTTCAATCAATTAAATATGCCTTTAAACTTATATATATGGGTGTGCCTATGTGCCTTCAAGTCACCTGTCTACTTGTGGCAATCCCATGAATTTCATAGGGTTTTCTTAGGCAAGGAATATTCAGAGGTTTTTGCCAGTTCCTGGGATTGGCTTTCTCAGAGATGCAGCTGGATTTACCCTTCCCTAGCATAGGCTGAATGAAGAAAGATAAGAGACAGGATATTGAGGGATCTTCCAAGTTGGTTTAAAGAAATGTGAGTTTTTGTGGTATAGCTCCTTGAGTTTTGCCATGTTTTGCTAGTTGCCAGTTCCATGTCTACTTGTTCCATCTTTCTGGGACTGTTGGTAGTGATTTCTTGGATTAGCACTAGGACTCTTCCAAAGGTTTTTGTTTAAACCAGTATATGGTTTGCTGATGAGAAGAGCTCTGTGTGCAGAATAACCCAAGATTCAACTGAGGCTGGTGGAAGAGGAGAAGGCAGTTCCATCAGTTTTCCAGACCAGGGTCCTTCAGTTCCTCTTTCCAGCAGATTTTCTTGGGCCAATGACATTGTCTTCCCTTACTTGCTTCAGCTGGAAACTTTGAATCCAACCATAAAGCAATAGTTTTAACAAACAGTTAATTAAAAAGCAGAGACACAGTTTATCTAGTCTATTGACATATAGCTAAGTAGGATTAATTAATACGACCAGCCTTAATGAATGTATCATCTGTTCTGGTTTGGCATCATTATAGGTATAGATTTTAAAATAAAAATTGTTATAGAAGAGTAGTAATAATACATTCTTGTCATCAATTTTAATTTTAAATGTTATTTGTATAAGGTTTTTGTTAATAAAAAGACATGTCCCACTTTTAGCCCAATAGGTCTAATAAGGTGGCTTGCAAACCTATTTAAAGATCCAGAAAGTACCAGTTGGTGGGATGATTGGTGGCTGCTAAGGTAGATAGTCTTTGGGGTTACCATATCCAGAATCTAGAATTTGAATTTAACATAGTCTACAACATAATTTCATGTGGGGTGCCATAGAGAACTGATGGAGAGAGAAATGATGTGGCACACAGAGAGTAAGAGTGTACTGTGGAATCTTGCAGCACTACAAACCTTTGGTTCTCAGTGCCATGACAGATCCACTTCCTGTTGGATTTGACTGTGCCCATAAGCACTTGTAACCAGTTGTCTTCTACTATGAGTCAATGGTTCTTCCTAGGAAAAATGTTCCTACCGTGGTTCTGTGGAAGGGAAGGTTCATATAGGTGCATTAGTATATTGTAACACTAGATAGAATCATAGAATAATAGAGTTGGAAGAGATCACAAGGGCCATCCAGTCCAACCCCCTGCCATGCAGGAACTCCCAATCAAAGTATCCCCGACAGAAGGCCACCCAGCCTCTGCTTAAAGACCTCCAAGGAAGGAGACTCCACCACTCTCCGAGGAAGTGTGTTCCACTGTCGAACCGCCCTTACTGTCAGGAAGTTCCCCCTAATGTTGAGGTGGAATCTCTTTTCCTGGAGCTTACATCCATTGTTTTGGGTCCTAGTCTCTGGAGCAGCAGAAAACAAGCTTGCTCCCTCTTCAATATGACATCCCTTCAAATATTTAAACACGGCTATCATATCACCTCTCAAACTTCTCTTCTCCAGGCTAAACATCCCCAACTCTCTAAGTCGTTCCTCATAGGGCTTGGTTTCCAGACCCTTCATCATTTTAGTTGCCCTCCTTTGTACACGCTCCAGTTTCTCCACATCCTTTTTGAATTGTGGTGTCCAGAACTGGACACAGTATTCCAGGTGAGGCCTGACCAAAGCAGAATAGAGTGGCACTATTACTTCTCTTGATCTAGATGCTATACTTCTACTGATGCAGCCTAAAATTGCATTGGCCTTTTTCGCTGCTGCATCGCACTGTTGACTCATGTTCAACTTGTGGTCCACCTGGATTCCTAGTCCCTTTCACACGTAGTCTCATTCAGCCAGGTGTCCCTCATCGTATATCTGTGCTTTTCGTTTTTCCGCCCTAAGTGCAGTACCTTACATTTCTCCGTGTTGAATTTCATTTTGTTAGCTTTGGCCCAGCTTTCTAGTCTGTTCAAGTCATTTTCAGTTTTGATCCTGTCCTCTGGGGCATTAGCTACTCCTCCTAATTTGGTGTCATCTGCAAATTTGATAACTATGCCCCCAATACTGTCATCCAAGTCATTAATAAAGATATTGAATAGCACTGGGCCCAGGACAGAGCCCTCTGGCACCCCACTGGTCACTTCTTTCCAGGTTGAAAAGGAGCCATTGTTGAGCACCCTTTGGGTTTGGCCAGTCAACCAGTTACAACAAATCCATGAAACAGTTACTTTGTCTAGCCCACATTTTACCAGCTTGTTTGCTAGAATGTCATGGGGAACCTTGTCAAAGGCCTTACTGAAATCAAGATATACTGTATCCACAGCATTCCCTTCATCTACCAAGCTGGTAATTTTATTAAAAAAAAAAAGAGAGATCAGATTTGTCTGGCATGACCTGTTTCTTTGAAACCCATGTTGACTTTTTGTGATTATGAAATTACCTTCCAGATGTTCACAGACTCTCTGTTTAATGATCTGTTCCAGAATCTTTCCTGGTATTGATGTCAGACTAACTGGACGATAATTGTTGGGATCCTCTTTTTTCTCCTTTTTGTGGATGGGGACAACATTTGCCCTCCTCCAGTCCGCTGGGACTTCTCCTGTTTTCCAGGCGTCCTCAACGATTATTGCCAATGGTTCCAATATTACGTTTGCCAGTTCTTTTAATACCTTTGGATGTAATTCATCTGGTCCTGGAGACTTATATTCATTTAGATTAACCAGGTATTCCTGTACTATCTCTTTACTTATTCTGTGCTGAAATTGTCCTATTCTGTCCTCTGCTCCATTATCCTCAGGTTGAGCACCCTTTGCCTTTTCTGAGAAGACTGAAGGAAAGAAGGTGTTGAGTAATTCTGCCTTTTCTCTGTCCCCTGTTAACTTTTTGCCATCTTCTCCACACAGTGGCCCTACCATTTCCTTCTTCTTCCTTTTGCTGCTGACATACCCAAAAAGCCCTTTTTATTGTTCTTAACCTCTCTAGCAAGCCTGAGTTCATTCTGCGCTTTAGCTTTTCTGACTTTAACCCTACACGTGCTAGCTATTTGTTTGAATTCCTCTTTGGTGATTTCCCCATTTTTTTCATTTCTTATACATGTTCCGTTTAAAATTGAAAGTTGAAAGTTCCTTAGTCATCCATCCTGGTTTCTTGAGACATCTCCCATTTTTCCTCCTCATTGGAACAGTTTGAAATTGTGCCTTCAGTATCTCCCTTTTCAGAAACTCCCATCCGTCTTGAACTCCCTTCTCTTTTAGTATTCCTGTCCATGGGATCACCCCCAGTATTTCTCTTAAGTTTAGTAAAATCAGCTTTCCTAAAGTCTAGAATGCATGTCTGACTATGCCTGGCTTCTCCTTTCCACTGTATAATAAACTCCAGGAGGACATGATCACTCCCGCCTATGGATCCAACCACTTGCACCCCATTAACTAAGTTTTCCCTGTTAGTTAGGATCAGATCCAAAATAGCTGACTCCCTTGTTGCCTCTTCCACCTTTTGGACAATGAAATTGTCTTCAAGGCAAGTGAGGAATTTGCTAGACCTTGAGGATTTTGCTGAGTTTGACTTCCAGCAAATATCAGGGTAGTTGAAGTCACCCATCACTACTATATTTCTCCTTTCTGAGTGTGTGGTCCTCTGTTCTAGAAAGGCATCATCCAATTCTTCTGCCTAATTCGGGGGTCTGTAGTAGACTCCCATACTAACATCCCTGTTGTTTCCCTCCCCTTTAATTGTTATCCAGATGCTTTCCGCCTGGCTTCCAGGATTGATGTCCTGGATTTCTTCACTGGTGTAAATATCCCTGACATATAATGCTATTCTTCCTCCTTTCCTGTTTGGCCTGTTTCTCTTGAAAAGGTTATACCCCTGTATTTCTACATTCCAGTCATGAGACTCATCCCACCAGGTTTCAGTGATGCCTATTATATCATATTTGCTTTGTTGTGCTAGGAGTTCAAGTTCATCTTGCTTATTTCCAATGCTCTGTGCATTAGTGTAGACCATATGTCCCCCTTACTTGCTGCTTGTGCACGTTTTTTTGCCTCCCACTGTTGGGTCCCTGTACTGTTTGCCTTGTTTCCTCTATGACAGTTTGACTATTTTTTCCAGTCCTTTTGTCTTACAGGACGCTGTCTCCCTTCCCCACATAACTCAGTTTAAAGCCCTCCTGATCAAATTCTTGAAACTGTTGGCAAAAACGTTTCTTCCAACTGGCGTGAGATGCAGCCCATCCCTTGCCAGGAGTCCGCGCTCATGGAACCGCAGCCCATGATCTACAATCCAAAGCGTTCTTGACGACACCATTTGCAGAGCCAACTGTTGACATCTGCTATTTTGCTCTCTCTTCCTGGACCATGCCCTTCAACTGGCAGAAGAGACGAGATGACAATCTGTGCCTCCATTTCTTTCAGCTTCTTACTTAGAGATGATAGTCTGCATGTGTGAATGGCCCATCACAGTTTTAACACCACATCAGCTCTCGTTACATCA
The DNA here is from genome assembly GCA_026167975.1 of Phrynosoma blainvillii. Taxonomy (NCBI): domain Eukaryota; kingdom Metazoa; phylum Chordata; class Lepidosauria; order Squamata; family Phrynosomatidae; genus Phrynosoma; species Phrynosoma blainvillii. Next base: position 412,481,175 of record JANUYF010000001.1, read on the forward strand.
AAGCACAGTGCTTTCTAATGTTAACAGATAATCTGTTCAGCTGTAAGAAATATATGCATTTACATAATATCCAAATCAGTTTACTGCAGTTCTGTACTGTCTTTATTTGTATTCACTTAAGAATACGATTCATCAAGTTTCTGCATCACTTTGAGATTTTAAAAAAGCATGAACACTCACATTTATTTTCATATGCAGCTTTTCCTGACATAATATTTTATATACATCCTTCCCTAATATACACATTTTTTGTAAACAGCTTTCCTTGATGTGCATTTTTTGAATGGAGAACTATATTGCAAGATTCAGGCAAGCATGGACCCTAAAGGCTAATTGTATTTAAATCTACGTTTATAGGGAATGTGAATTACGTCACTTTGCTTGACTCTTTCAACTAAACAAAATCCTCCAGTATGCCCTATTTGCATGTAACATAAGATAATGTACATGCTTTTGTAAATCACACAAGCTGGATGGAGAAAACTTGTTTTCTTCATCTCTAGAGAATAGGAGCCAAAGCAATGGATTCAAATTACAGGAAAGTAAATATTTACTAAATTTTAGGAAGAATTTCTTGATGGTAAAAATTATTCAACTCTGGAATACATTGCCTTAGAAGGTAGTGGACTCTCTCCTAGAGGTTTTTAAGCAGATGATGGACAGCTATTTGTTAGAGATGCTTTAGCTTTGGATTTCCTCCATCAGTGGGGGATTGCCCTAGGTGAGCCCTGGAATTCTTTCTGATTCTACAATTCTATTACTACACAGAAACGCCTCAGACACAGTGTGAAAAATGGTGCAGTACAAATAGAATAAATGAAGATAAGCTCCTGCACTATCCAGTAATTTGAATTCTGCACTATATAAATCCAAGGATTTCTTTCATTACTTCTATATGTCACTTGACAATTCTGATACCTTCTTTTTTCAGTTGGCTGATAGCTAAAACAGATGTGAAGGTGTCCCATACAAGTTATCAGTTCCTAGGATACAGAATTTCTTATTCTACATGAAGAATAGATTGAAAACTCTCTATTCTTAGTATCATAGGATGCTACTTTACACCATGTCAAAGATGTATAAAATTAGGCAAGGTGTGGAGAAATGGATAGGGAGTTTATCTCTACTAGATCCTGGGATGATCCTCTGAAGCTGACTGGTGGTAGATTCAAGACGAAAAGAAGGATTTCTTCATACAGCACATGGTTATACAGCACATGGCAGCAGGGGGGCTTTCCGAAGGCCTCACGGCAGCTGCGCAGCTGCCGTGGGGCCTTCCAAAATGGTGCCCGCGTCGCATGCGCATGCGTGCACGATGCGGACATCATTTTGGAAGGCCCCCCACTCGCGGCCGCCATTTTGTTTGCCGAAATGGCAGCTGCGAGTCGTTTGTGCATGCGCAGGAGTACTGCGCATGCGCAAACGACTTGCGATTGCCATTTTGGCAAACAAAATGGCGGCCGCGACACTCGCGGCAGCGGGAGCGTACAGCGGCGGGGGCGTTGTCATCATTGGCGGCGGCAGTGCTGTGGGTTGCCAACCCCTACCTTAAGACTTGGGCAGTTTTAAAATGGAGTTGGACAAATTGAAAGGTAAGGCTATCAATAGCTAGTCATCATGATGTCTCTGTATTGCCTCTAGTATTGGAAGGAGTAATTTTCTCAATACTATTTGTTGGGGAACACGAGTGCAAGGCCTCATGTTCTGCTTGTCTTCCCATAGGCATCTAGTTGGTTGCTGTAGGAACAGGATGCTGGTGCAGATAGGCCTTTGACCCACCATGGCTCTATATGTTCTTAGATGATTTATCCATTTAGCCCAATATGTTCTGGATGGCATTGTTTCTGCAGAGTCTCAGATCAAGACCTTGTAACATTGCCGGCAACCTAGTACTTTTATACTTTGTTTTGGCCACTGAGGGAGATGGTCCCAGGGGCTGGTGAGATTCAAGCTGCCATTCCTCTGGCCTCTGAGGGATAGTCAACATCTACGGGAAGCAATCCTCTCCTGTACCACTTGTGTGTCCTGTCTCAATTGTTCTGGGTAAAAGGGTAAAGTACAAATATTTCAAATAAAATAAAATGCAATAAATAATACTTCTGAATAGAGATGCCAGGGTTTGAACCTGGGACCTTCTGCGTGCAAACCATCTGCTCTAGCAATGATTTTGCCCCCTTCTGTCTAAATTGGACTATGTAGAAGGTTCTATGTCACACCTTGCCCTAATGTATGAAGATATTTATTTATTTATTTATTTATTTATTTATTTATGGCATATGCAGAGAGAATGTTGTGACTGAACACCTAGCTAGCAGCTGATAGGGAGCTAGTGTCTTGATACCAAGATTTCTGTAGCAGAACCCATTGCTGCTCTCAGCTTCTTGTCTGCCTAAAAATCATATGATGGGGCTGAGAAGGGGATAAATTGTGTCCTGAATCTTTTCACTGATTTCAGAAAGGTTGTTGCCAGAATGAAACAATTAAAACATGTCTTGTTTCCTGTTGTCTGTCAGGAAATCAGGACCAGAATCTTTCATCAGGATTAGTGAAAGGATATATCCTTCTTTTAATAATATATATATATTTTGATTGCTGCCGCTGAGAAATTTACACATCCTGGAAGAGCCACAATTCCAATCCTTTCCTGGGCAGTCTAATGGAAGAAGGGCACAGGATAATATTTCTCCAAAGAGAAAGAGGAGAGAATGCATTTAATGAGCACCATTCAGTAGCCTGAGTCAGAAGCACAATTATGAGGAAACTGATTTAGGAATAAGACTGTTTCAGATCCAAGGATGCCTTTACTTTGGTAAATGTAGAGTCAGAAGGGCATTGGTCACATCAAACCACAAGGCACCAGGTCTTTTCTATACATCATGTTGGAAAGGCAATACAGGTTGAGTGTTCCTTATCTGAAATGCCTAGGATCAGAACTGTTTCAGATTTTGGATCCCCCCCCCCCCCCCCCCGGATTTAGAATATAGTTGTCCCTTCATTTTTGCAGACTTCAAGTCCACAGTCTTGCTTTTTGCGGATCGGCAAGTAGGGAGGGATATAATGGTATATGTGGGAGCACGCACCTATTCAAGCCAATGGGGCTTGAATATTTGTGGTTTTTCATTTTTGCAGGGGGTGGGGTGGGCGGAACAGATCCCCTGCGAAAACGGAGGGGCTACTGTATATGCACATACCTAATGAGTTATCCTGTTGATGGGACCCAAGTCTAAATATGAAATTCATTTATGTTTCATATACACCTTATACACATAGCCTGAACATAATTTGATGCAACACTTTAGATATTTTGTGTATGAAGCAAACTTTGTGTATATTGAACCATCAGAAACAAAGATCTAATTATTTTGCCACCCATGAAAAAAGTTTGGGATTTTGGACCATTTCGGATTTCAGATTTTCTGATAAGGGATACTCAACATGTATATTCACCTTTCTTGGTTTATGTTCAAAGGTGCTCTACAGTGACGTTTTAACGGAGCTTCTGGGTGAAGGCATTTTATTTGATTACATAAGCTGAAGGTCCTCATTCTCCAAATCAAAACTCAGCTCTTATTGTTCCCCAAAAGTAATTGCTTTAAAAAACCCAGAAGCAAAAACATCCCAGAGAAAATGGATTTTATGTCTTGGGCATAGGAAAAGGTGGTGGGTTTCCAGGGCTGAGCAGGCATTTGAATGCTGGTCTCCAGTGTCGAAGTCCAACCCTCAAACTAATATATCACGCTGGCTCCAAGGAAAGAACTATAAACAATATAACATAGCTTCTGAATCCATATTGTATGAGATGCTATTAATACATTATCATGTTGAATCTTTGAATTGTTAGCAAACATGGGCAGATCTGCATTTTCCTTTTTTTTGGGAGGGGGTGGAGTGAAGAGGGCAAGGGACCCTGACCAAATCCCTATATTGGGTAGGCCTTAAGATTATGTCATCCAGGGCTTAAATTAGTTTCCGTTTTTAGCAACTTAAAGTTAAGCACTCTCAGCACTAAATACCTATCCAGTATTTTAGGCTGAAATTTTAAGACATATGCCAGTGAGCAGATATCTCCTGGAAGAAGAGGTTATCTTTTTTCAGCACGCCATACCTCAGGGAGGATCCAGACAGTAGCTCAGCAGGAGTTAAGCAGATATCCAATGTGCCTTTGATCCAAATAAACAAATAAACAGCAATTCCACTTGACACTGATCATCCATTCATTTTGCCACTGAACAATATGGCCAGAGTACTGTGCAGATCACAATTATGTGTTCTAAGAAGAACTGCACTAGCCAGCATGGCTACCAGTTCCAAGTTTTGGCACAAAGATGTTTTGGAGAAAAAGACTTGCCTGCCTGTTCCAAGGATGGCTTCACATCTTTGCGCAAAAGTAGTGCGCTCTCTAGAATGTGCAAATTAATTTTTAAAGTCTCTTTGAAGTGATGATAATGATTACAGTTGACCCATAGCCTTGCATTTTTTAATAAATTAGTCATAATCATGAGTTAAAGATATAGTTATGGTAGCTGCTCACTTGACAGAAAGAAAGAGAGAAACAACACTGGAGGAATATGTGCACTAAAATAAATGAAAAGATAGGAAAGAATACAGAGAGGTGTTATACTTGTTTCTTTGGTTGAATTGTTCTGAAAACAGCTGGTTCTGCCATTAGGTGAGTGCCTCATGCAGCAGTTTTGGAGTGCTATGAAGGGACAGCAAATGATTATTGCTGTTCTTGTATTTCTTATGAAAAAATCTATGAAATCTTGTTTTTCAAATGCTTAAATAACTTGACCAGCCTTGGGTACTGTGTACCGTGACTAGGGTAGGTCCGGAAGTGGTATTTGCTGCTGTGCACTAGGCAGCAAAATATCTTTGGCCAGCCTTGCCTGAGGGTCTGATGGGTAAGCTAGAATTGAACGTTATCTCTGGCTATAATTCAGGGGTGTTAGAGTTTTATGTAGCTCAACTCTGGGTAGGTATTGCTGCTCTTTCCTGGTGTTATCAGCATGTTAGGCAAGCTAGTTATCAGCAGTCTAGGTTTGCTGATTTTTTATTGCTACTTTTGCCCTTTATTAAGCATCTGACTTTAATCAAGGATGCTCTGTGTGTTTGCCTGAGCACAAATGATAAGAAATAACAAACTAGCATGGAAGAAAGAGTGCTATCCTTAAGGTTTCACTTTTATGGATTTTTAGGAAAAAGAACCAGGTAAATGGCTCTCATTATATCTTACTGTACTTCAAGCACAGAAAAGGAAGGAAAGGAAGGCAACATGGGAGGCTATGTTCTTACATTTATTAATTTATTTATTGGATTTATATCCCGCCTTTCTCCCAAAATGGTAAAAAGATCCAGTTAAAACATTAATTTACAAAAGTTAAAAAGAATTAAATTTAAGTATTATTAAATTTAAAAGTACTATTAAGACAGCTAAAACACTTAAAACCTGTTTAAATTAAATGATACGGCTTGGGTCCAAGCTATTTGAAGGACCATATCTCCCTGTACAAGCCCCCCAGAGCATTGAGATCATCCAGAGAGGCCCTTCGCTCTGTTCCACTACGCTCTTGGTCGCGTTTAATGGGAACAAGAGAGAGGCACTTCTCTGTGGCTGCTTCCAAGCTTTGGAACTCCCTCCCTAGAGAGGCCAGGATGGCTCCAGCTTTGCTTTCTTTTCGATGGCAGATAAAAACGTTTTATGCCACCAGGCCTTCACATATTGATATGGGTGCTGTTTTGTTTGTTTTGAAGAGTTTTAAATTTAAATTTTTTAATAATGTCATGTTTTTAATTGTTTGAATTGTTTAATTGTTTTTAAAACTTTGTATTTTTAATGTTTCATACTGTTTTGACTTAAACTGTTTGAATTTATTAGCCGCCTTGAGTCCCTGTACTGGGAGGAAGGTGGGATATAAATAAATAGAATAATAATAATAAATAATAAATTGTAATTACAATAGAAAATTTTAACAGTGCAGCACACTACGTACTTACACACACACTACAGCTCTGTAATTCAAATTCAAAAGCCTGCCCCAAATGAAAGCACCTTCACCTACTAGCAGAAAGAGAGCATATTTATATGCCCACAGAAAAATTGAAATATTCTATTATGAAAGGCAAGTTTATAAATTGACTTTACAGATGTAGATGATTTGCATTTCTTTTCATAGTTTAATTTTCCTTCCATAGACCTAGGTGGGACACTGAATTCCTGCCTTCTAACCATTGGAAATATGGGCCAGGGAGTGGAGTCGAGGCATGGCGACCACCCCAACTCCACCCCCATGTCATCCTCATGCCGCCCGCCGAAACAGACAGTGGGTGGCATCATGGTGCTACCTTGGCTCAGTGTTTAGACATGCTACACCAAAGAAGTGCAGAAAAGCCACGGCGGTGGCAGCAAGGGTGGCTTTTTGCAGCTCCAAAAAGCAGTGACATTTGCCAGCTCTTTTTTGAGCAGCAATGTGCCAAATCAGAGCTGTGGTGTGCAGTTGCCGCGTCCCCAATCCAGCACTCCTAGGGCCGACATGGAGCCACCCCTTAGAGCCTGTAAGCTTCCCTCTGGCTTCTGAGTACTTATCAGGAACTGCCTACACCAGCAGTTTTCAAACATTTATTTTTCCTATGGGTCACTTAAACATGGCTGTGGAACTTGATGGATTTGTGGTTCTACAAACTAAAGCTATCCATAACTGATATTTTAATAAATACTCAACAACAACAATAACAACAACAACTTTTTTTTCACCACCATAAAAAACAATGTTATAAAAATAGCAGGCCCTAAGCAGGAGTACTGTTGATTTGTTTGATGATCCAGACCTTTTCAAAACCAATTCTCTATTGTTAGAAAACAGGTAATTGAATGCAAAGCCAGATGTTCCCTCAAGTGGTGAAATATTTCTTTCTGTGATAGTATAGTTGTCCTTAGCTGCATGTTTTCTGTTTACCATACTTTGTGTTGTAATAAGTCACTGGAAGATAAAAATGGACTTAATTTGTGAGTCTGACTACTGAAGCATGTACCTCTGGCAAAACCATACTGTGAGGGGGGGGATATATTAATTGCAGGTAATATACGTTGTCCCTAATGTAAACATTGACTGTCAACCCCATCACACAATGGTCTTGCACCCTTTGAGTGGCTGCCCATGATATGTACGAAGCTTTCATAACATAACTGGGTGACACAACTAATGGCTGGGATGCAATGTTTGCTGCCTTCTTTCTCACACATATTAACTTAATCTTTCTAATTTACACGGATGCCATTTACTTCAGTGGTACTATCCCAAACAGCTGTGATGTTTGTGTGACTTACTTATTAAAATTGTTTGGATGCCACTTTCTGCCAAACAGTTTGTGAGGGCAGCTTGACAAAATTCTGTCAAAAGACATGAGACATCATAGTACATAAACATACTATTTTACAAAAATAATAAATAGAGGTGTAGCCAAGCAAAGCAAGACAAACTAAACACTATAATAAATTAAACTACCTGCATCAACAACCAAAAAAACAAACCCTGAGAAAGCAGGACGTACGTTTCCTAGTGCCTAAGGAAGGGGTGGCACTTCAGATGATGTTGCCCTTCAGATGATGAATTGAAGTACGCAACAGCTAGCAGTCAGGAAGGGATGATGGAAATTATCATCAAAAAAATCCCAAGAGCCACAAATCTTGGGCCTCAAGGATATTGATGAGATAGTAGGAAGTTCCTCATCAGGAGAGAGAGTGAAATAATAGAAAAGAACTTGGCTACCCCTAAAGGTGCCTCAATTGGAGAGGTGCAAAGCAGTAGCAATTGGTTGGACAAAACTATTCTACCCAGTTGGTATTGCACCCCTTGAGCTAGCCTGTTGCTTTCACATGCAGTGTAAGATGATGTCCTATAACTACATAGTGTAGAATTCAGATTTAAATGCCAGTGCAGTGCAGGCAGCTTCTGTTGAAGAGGGTCGCAATGGGAAGTGCCATCGTATTTTTTGCCTCAGGCAGCAAAATATCCTGAACTGGCCATGGGAAAGATCTTATTTCAAGGGATGGGATTTAGAAGCAGGCCTCTGACAGTGAGCTGAACTATTAGGTGGGTTCTTTCTTTCTGTTCTCCTAATAGGGGACCCAAGGCAGAAGAAGAAATCATAAAAGAATTAGATGGTCTAATAAGTACCGTGACTTTGTGTGGAGGACTGATCGTGTACATTTTCCCCTCCTAGTACTTTTTCTGTCAGATCTGAAAGGCTCATGTAGTGATGATATTCCTGCATACAGATATCACAGTCGAATGGGATAATATTTGACTCTGTACCAAGTATATGTGACAAAGAGAGAGAGCATCACCATAGCATTACTTTTCTGTGGTGATGGGCTTGCATGCTCCTGTAAGACAAGAAGCTATGCTGATGGTAGCAGTGCTGCCAGTAGGGTCTTCCAAATCTGACAGGCTTTTGCAGAGAAGCCAGACTAAATGTGCCAAACAGCTTCTGGGCAGCAGCAATAGTTGGGGATGACACTGGCAGAAGATCTCTCAGAAACAATGGGATTGCTCTTGATGTAAACAAGGACATATAGGAAGTCTATAACCAAGAAGGGAGAACTGTACAGTATTATATTAATAGAGAGATTTCTTTTCCCCCCATCCAGAAGCTATAGTGTGTTGTGTTTTATCATTAGCCATGCTGTGCATTAAATGGACCAAGAGCTCCTCCAGGCTAAACAATAGACAGTCATCATAAGGGCATGATCCATCAGAATTAGGAAGAGGGGAAAGAGATTTCAGTTTGGCTGAACAGCACTATATTGCACACATGTTAAGATATTATTATTAAAATACTTAATAAATATAAACTTCTGACAGCCAGGTTAGGCTGTCATCAATTAAGCTTGGCATTCATTAGTCAAGAAGAAGTCCAATCAGATTTCACAGCTCAGCTTCTATAAATTGTGGACTGTTTGTTCTGACATTTGATGAATTATTCTTCATAATCCACTATCTGCTGTGATAAATCTAATCTTTCAGCCTCTGCTGTCTTAATAATTCCTAGGGTAACAATGCAGCACTTGATTTCTGAGCACAAATGCACAAATTGACTGGGGTGGGGGGAAGGAAGAGAATTTCATTTATAGTCCAGTTTTAAAGTTTAGTCTCATGGTGAATCTAGCCTAATATTTGCTGACCCTATGAGCCTAGTTCTTTAAAAAACAAACAAACCCATCTTGAATAATAATTTGTATTTTCAGGTACTTGGTATTATACCTGGATTTAGATTTTTTTTTTAATAGAGTGTCCATACATTCTGGATATGTCCCAAAATGGGTAAATTTTTAAGAAACCCCAGAAGCATTGTGAAAGCTTCTCTAGGAGCATAGAAAGCTGCCTTACACTTGGACAGATTATTTGTCCATTTAGCCCAACATTAGTTTCTCACTTGTAACCAGTTTCAGATACTGGACATATCTATCACTGGTTATCCAATTCTTTTAGCCATAGATGCCATGATTAGATCTAGATGTTTAGCATGCAAAGCATGTGATCTACCACTAAGTTGAGGCTCCATCCCTATCACGTACTGGCTAAAAATGTGAATTGCATAGTCTAGGAGTTTCCCTAATTCAAATTTAATCTCATTTGCTGTTATTGTTACCGCCATTATTATTATGATCACTATTTCTGCTTTTACACGCATTATTGTCATGATTAAAAATCAGCCTTAACCATCCAGAAAGTTTAATGCAAATTGGAGCTGGCTGAGCAAATTGAATTTTAGCTTCTGCTTCTGCAAATATTTTTGTGGGTCAAAAATTATTCTGGTAGTGAGTGGGTCATTTGAGTGGCTTCTTAGCCATACTACCTGGCATTAATGCATGTTGAATTTGCTCTGAACCCACACATACTTGGATCCGAAGTCAATTAGGCACGAGGAAATTGGATCCAGAAACAAATAGGCATCTAGTGCAGCTCATTGAGAACTGTTGTAATATGAGGTTGTCTGGCTACATCTGGTCTCACACTCTAGCAGTCATCATGCTCTGCCTGCAGCATTGGTGCATTCATCATAGGATTTCTATTGTAGCAATCCATGTTGCAGGATTTCAAAATGTTCTAGCAGATCACCTAAGAAGATCGTCATTAGTCAGCCACTAGTGGACCTTGCACCCTTCCCTCTGAGGCAAACTGTTTCATATGTTGGGTACTCTTTGGGTTGACCTCTTTGTGGCCACACAGAAGACACAGCTATCATAGTTCTGCAACAGAGGGGGCAGGGGCAAGGGATTGGAAAGGTATGCATTTTTTTCCTGCTAGTCTGGTCTATTTCTTTACCTGTTCCCTTTGTTCCCTCTGCTCACCATAGTGACGTCAAAGTTCAGATGAGACAATGCCAATTGCATCCTCCTGATGCCATGATGGCCCAAGCAAATGTGGCCTTCCCTTCTTTTTCAGGTGTTCTGAGACTGTTACAGTCTCTCTTTGTGGGAAGATGTGATTTTGACAGACAATGGCCTAATTCTTCTCAGGTACACAAGCTGAAACTCATGGTGTGAACAATACATCTGTGACACCATTAAGTAGAATCAATAACATTCTGCTCAGCACCAAGAGGCCTTCTTCTTCTACATCCTACAGCTGTAAATGGTCAGCTTTTACTATGTAAGCTGAAGAGCAGCACTTTGACCCATCTAACTGCAATTTGTTTCATGTTTTCTCCTTTCTGTTAACCCTTTTGGACAGAGGGCTTCAATTCTCTTCCCTCGAAGTGTACCTGGCGGTAGTCTTATCCTACATATGGCCTAGGAAGGGTCCCAAAGCCCTTTTCTCCTTATCCATCACAAAGAAATTTCTTTGAGGTCTCCAAAATCTTCTCCCAGCAGGTTCAGCCCCAACATGGAGCTTATCTATTGTTCTAGTGCAGCTTGTTAAGCCTCATTTTGAACCCATGATATCAGTTTGTTTAGACCACCTCTCCTATAAAGTAGTTTCTTTAATAGCCATTACCTCTGCCCATCAGACAGGTGAATTTTCTGCCCTCTGAGTTGACCTTGTTTAGCACAGGGACAAGGCGATGTTGAATCCAGACATTACTTTGCTTTCATAACTCACGCATTCTCACCTCATTTGCACATCTGATATGACTTCTGTTTGTTGCTACTATGTTGGACTTGTAAAGGGGAAATGGAGCATGTATATTAAGGAAGGGAGGGTGGATCTATTGCCAAATATCTTTGCTAGCTAGAAGGTTCTGAACCACTGCTCTATGGAGGCGCAAGACCAATATGTGTGAATGCACAGATGACTGCTTGAAGAACATAAGTTACATATAAGCAACCTGTATTTACTCCCAATTGGAACCTGGTGTAAATGACATACACTTTTGATTTGTAGAATTTGGAGTCCAAGAAATTATTTTAGTTTATACAGTTTTCAATAATGTAATTTTGGACAGGTCCAGAGGTGGTTTTTGTGTGGGGGGGGAGGCTCCTCTCAAATAATTTGGAATGTAAATTTTTTGCAAACCTACCAAAAGATTCTGATTTACCTTCTGTCCACCTTGACCTATGACTTTGGAGGAAAAGAGGAACTCTCTGAAGGCAGAAGCTCAACAGTTAGTGAATTGTTTGGGTGAGGGGGGGGGGAAACATTTTCCCCCAAAGGCAGGAATATCAAAAAGTTTGAATCATGGATTCAGTGTAATTAAGAAACCTCCACATAACTAGTTATTTTCAGATGTGGTTGTTCTCCTTAATTGATTCTGCCACCAGAGGAGTAAAATAAATAAATAAAAAAGGCACCTTCCCTGTGAATTACTGGAGGCGGCAGAGACTTTGTTTGAATCTAATTGCTGCCAATGTGCCCGTTTGTTGCTGGTAATCGTTATTGTAAAAGAAGTAGGTATGTGTGTGTGACAGTGTGTGTGTGTGGAGCATAGTGGAGGGAGAACTGCTTTCAGCAGCTGCATTAGAAGCTGCATGGGACTGCTTCTAAGATGGTGCTTCCCACCCCCTTCATCAGCATACACAAAAAAATCCTGCCGAACGTTTTGAATATGAGCTCTGTTTAAACAAGTTTTATTCATATTTAATTGCTGCCTTGCTGCAACTCCTGTCTTTAATTACCATGTTAGAAAGTAGGCTATAAAAATGCACCAGCATTCAATTTGTTTTCTTTTAATTTTTGCACATATGATGTGTTTCTTGACCACTGGCCTATGTCTGTGTGCCTATGTATATACAGATGCATGTGCTGTAAAAGATAAGCAGGGGACAGGCAGTCTTTGGCTATACCAACTCTGTACCTGGTTTTATATACATGGAGCTGCCCTAAGGAACTCTGCCAGTGCTGAAGGTGAGACAAGATGGCCACTGAAGACTCTGCAGTTATACCCCAAGAGCAGAGTTTCTGAATTTTCTCACCCTGTCTCCAACGTGCAGCAATTCTAGTTCCATGTTAGTGGGGTGGTGAATCCACTCCTGGCTGTGGTCCAAATTATAAAAGAGCTGTCCAAGGTGCTAAACTAGTTTTGGAGATTTTAGCGTCTTAAATATTTCCTTTAAAAACTGTACTGAATCCTGGAATAGCCAGATCCCATCCCAGATAATCTCATTCGATTTTCTAAGTCAGGGGTGGGATTTGTCTGGTCCTCCAGATGTTGTTGAATTGCAGTTCCCAACATTCCTCACCTTTTGCTGTGTTGGCAACTGCTGGGAATTGCAATTCCACAGTAATTGGAAGACCACACTAGTTGCACCACTTGGAAGATCGTTTTTCACAAAATTTTCACTCCATGCAGTGACTTGACCCTGTATACCTTTACAAGGATCCTTCATTGGATAGGAAGAAGAGTTGGGCTGGGAGTGAGGCAGCCAAGGCCAAAGTGAAAATCAGTTTATTCCCCCAGTTCACAAAATGAGAAGTGGGAAGAAGGGCACTGAGCATAAGATAGCACTTTCTTGGGCACATTGTCCTCTCTCTTTGCACTTGCTTCTGTACATCACAGAGTGCTCATGACAAATCACAGGACCCTCCAACATAGGTTTCTCACCTTGCTTAATACTTGAATAAGTGATCACCAATGAATACCAAGTGCTGTAGGCTATATTTCAGAGGTAGTACCTCTGGATATTCCTTGCCTGAGAAAACCCTATGAAATCCATGGGGCCGCCTCACTGTAAGTTGACAGATGACTTGAAGGCACATATGAGAGCCAGTGTGATGTAGTGGTTTGAGTGTTGGACTACAACCCTCGAGACCAGGGTTCAAGTCCTCTCTCAGCCATGGAAACCCACTGAGTGACTTTAGGCAAATCACTTTCTCTCAGCCTCAGAGGGAGGCAAAGGCAACCCCCTTCTAAACAAATCTGACCAGGAAAACCCTGTGATAGGGTCATTTTAGGATTACCATAAGTCAGAATTGATTTGAAGGCACACAACAACAACAACAAATCTTGGATACCTCCTTTAAATTTCAGAGTGGATTCGCCATCCCACTGATGTCAAAGTTACAAGCCACAAAAGTACTGTAAATGATTGTACGGTATTACACTGTTTTCCCTACAAGTAGGGACCCAAAGCAAATTTGTGTGCAGTCTTCAGGGCATACAGTGTTTTTTCTATTAATTCATTAATAATTTTTTAAAAGTCTAATTGATTAAAAGATACCTTCAATCAATTAGAAAGATTTGTAATAAATTTTTTTGATATTATTTAAATGCACAGACATGAGTGGCATATAGACTGTTTCCCCAGATCCCTTAAACAGAAGGGGATGCATGTTTTACTAAGTACATATCAACATAAAGGCACTTATCAATTTAATAATTAAAGTAGTACATATAAAAAACAGCACTTTAATCATAGCTCCCATTCCAAAGTTTTTCCTTTCTATTTAAAATTTTATTCAGAAATTGCATATCATAATTATACAAGTGCTATCAACAAAAATGAATACTTAATGTAATGATATAGACTTGCTTCCTATCTCAAATTCTCTTAATATCTTTTAATATGTTTAATATCTTATTATCTTTAATGTTTAAAGTTTAAACATATTCTGTTCAACCAAAAATGCTCTGTACTTACCTATCCCCTATGTATATGTTGTGTGCTTTCAAGTCGTTTCTGATTTGTAGGGACCCCAACCCTAACCCTAAACCTATCACAGAGTTTTCTGGTGTCTGAGAGTGTGTGACTTGCCCAAGGTCACCTAGTTGGTTTCCATGGCTGAGCAGGGATTCGAACCCCGGCCTCCAGAGTTGTAGTCCAACACTCAAACCATTACTCCAGACTGGCTCCTCCCTATGTACATTCTTATACTAATCTATGTAGATATATTGAACAATACATACAGCACTCTTGTACATGCTCAAACATTGAATCCAGTGGAGCCTGCTCCCAGATAAGATGGTATAGGAGTGAAGCCTAAAACACAATGAATTGTCTAAGAATCTTTTAGTTGCACAAATAGTCCTAGCTCTTCCATATATTTTCTCTGATTCACATAATATGTCAACAAAATATATGATCTCTTCCTCCTGAAGATAAACAACAGTTTTGTTTTCTGACACACATGATAGGTGAAGTCTCCACTTTTCTTAGTGTTGTTTTCTCTGTGAGTTATATTGCAGTGGTATATTTCTCAGTTTTATGCTCTGTGACACAGCAGGGCCAAGGGCTAAAGCACTGACAGATTATAAATTCATGCAAGCCTAATAGCTCTCCTTCTTCACTTTCAGATTAACGAATTGTTTGTAAGTTTTGAAGATTCCCCACTGGGAGCAGCATCCCTGGCTCAAGTCCACAAGGCTGTGCTACAGGATGGGAGGACAGTTGCTGTGAAAGTCCAGCACCCAAAGGTTCAAGCACAAAGTTCTAAGGATATTCTACTGATGGAGGTAAAACAGGGGGCTTTGGGGGTCAGAGCACCTTTTCAGTTTATGAAATGCTAGCTGGGGGGTTCTGGGAGTTACTGACAAACAAGTAACCTTTATGAAATCTGACTTCTATCCCCTTTAGTGCAAGCAAGCTCAAAAGTTATTTCATCATATTTTACACGCCTTTTATGCTGTATTAGCTTGTGTTTTTGAATTAGCTTAATTGTATTTTTAATTATATATTTTTTAAAACATTATAACTAAACATAAACAGAGCCACACAGATAGTATACATACACACACACACACGTCATAAAAGTACATAAACAACCACAAAATTGCAAACACAACTAAACAATGAAACTAAAGCAGACAGTACTACACTACTGACTTCCCACCCCCCACTGATGGATATATTCCACTATTACTTTACTTCCTTTTTATGATAATATGGCTTCTATGATATACACACTGTTTATTTTATGAAACCTAAAACTGATGTATGAGACCCAGCATGATGAAGTGGTTTAAGCATTGGACTATGCCTCTTGAGACTAGGGTTTGATTCCCTGCTCGAGCATAAAAATCCACTGGGTAACCTTGGGCAAGTCACACTCTCTCAGCCTCAGACGAAGGCAATGGCAATCCTCCGAAGAAACTTGCCAAAAAAACCCTATGATAGCTTTGCCTTAGGGTTGCCATAAGTAAAAAATGGCTTGGAGGTACACAACAACAAACAACAGAAAACTGTTGTATTCCCCCAGTGAGACTGCAAAGACGTAATAAATAATTACCAAATAATTTTAAAAAAAAAATTAAAGTAAGACTGAATTTTAAATCTCTGCCAGTACTGTGATTCTGTTATTTTCAATCTGTTACATGCATGGCAAGCTAGACTCTAGTGCTGTACAAAGAAAAATAACATAAGTACAAGTTTGATAGGAAAAAAGGGGGAAAAACTCCCCCCCCAACAGAATTGAAATGGCTAGACTGGACTTAGGCACTTGGATGAAATTTTGAACTCAGGTCTTCTTCCTGTGTCTGAGATGATTAGCCTACTATCAATTACAACGTCCATTCTCTGAAAATGAAACACAAGCAGGATAGAAACATGCACAAACACAGAAACAAACACACATACACACAGTTAATTAGGCTGCACCAATAGAATCTCTGCTCTCTTCCTAGTGCCCACAACACTTGATGTCTAGACTTGGATCCTGGTGTAGCTGATAGAATCCTTGTTGGCTACAGCAGTCTTTCTTAACATGGCACCCTCCAAAAGTTTCAGATTATAACTCTTATCGTCCCCAGCCAGCATGGCTGACAGTCAGAGATTATGGGAGTTGTAGGTCAAAACAGCTGGAAGGGGAAGGTTGGACTTGACTATTGTGATATCTATTCTGTAATGCCAATGTTACTGGCGCACCAAGAAGCACAATTGGTAAATATAACCACCACCACCCCAACACGTTTATTCACTCAAGTCTCAGTAAGAAAAGCCCGGTTGGCCTCTTCCTGATGCAGCCATGGTTACACAATTGCATTTTCAAATATCATAGCAAATCACCATTTGCATTTGTATCACCATTTGCATTTGTGTCTTTGTATCTAGGTATCTTTCACCCATCTCCATCCCTCCATCCCAAGATTACTTACAATTTTGATCATACACAAAGTATATTCACAGAATCAGTTTGCTCTCAGACATAAGTGATATTTGGACAATTCTTGACAAAATCCATGTAGGGGTAGTGATCTTTAGAAGGAATAGTTATTACACTTTTGCCATGGATCTCCAAATATGAGGTGTAGTGTTTATTCATAATGTTGGAGGAATTCAATATACACTGTATCTCTTTGCAAGATCCTCTTACTCCATCTTCTGATTTGTATAATTTAAAGACATTTGTGTGCATTTGAAATAATATGTTCACAAGCCTGGACAAAGAGACCCTGGTAATTCATCTTAAAGTCAACTGAGAGGAGGGGAGATGCTATACATTTTCATAAAACATGACCCCTTATGGCTGCCCTCTTAGATTCAGAAAGGTTTTGCACTTTCCTTTATTGTATCAAAAGCCTGAAAAAGTGCTTTTTGTCTAGTGGTGACTTTCAAATCTTCCGAATTAAAAGACTATCTCTCTCCAGCCTTAGGCTTCAAGTTAAATGGCCACCCTCTCGCCTTAGCAGAGTCATAATAATGCAGATGCCACAATGTGTGCTGATTTCCATTGTTGGGAGCATTGAAGGCTGAGGGGGCTGATGCAAGAAAGTAGGCCCCTGATAGTATGGCCATAAAAGACAAGACTGAGGGCCAAATAGTAACAGCAGCAGCACTGTAGGTTGAAAGATGGAGCTATATTAATACTTCAGAAGGAGTAGTATTTGTGCTGATCCCTATTTTTAATACAATGGGTCCTTGGTATCCGCTGGGGTTTGGTTCAAGGACATCTTACCCCATAAATACCAAAATGCATGGATGCTCAAGTCTCATTATATACAATAGTGTAGCAGAATGCTGTTCCTTTTAACAAATGGCAAATATCAGCTTTTCATTTTTGGAATTAAAAATGTATATATTTTCAAGCCATGGATGGTTGAATCTGTGGATGCAGTATCTGTGGATACACAGGATCAATTGTACCAAAACAAGTGTGTAAATGAGGAATTCTGATCCTCTCTGTGGGGGCCATTTATCTCCCCACAGCATTTCTCTCCAAGCCCCATTTGGCCTCAGATCACTTTTTCCATTATCCACGGAAAAAATATTCAGGGAAAGAAACTGTGGGAAGAGAGGTTGCAGAAGATGGAACCATTACTTTGCTATGAATGTCCCTTCTGCTGTTATAATTGGAGGTTCTTCCCCTTTATTTTTATGTGACTGGCATGGTTCTGTGTTTAAATTGTTCCTATCATATATACTTTGGCTCTCCATGCTGGCTTTCTGTACCTATATGGTACTCCCATTGTCACCTGGCTAGTGGTGCAGGAGCCATTTGGAAACTGAATGATCGCACTGGCTTTTTTTTCAGATCCTTGTCCTGGCAGTGAAGCAGATCTTCCCAGACTTTGAGTTTATGTGGCTAGTGGAAGAGGCAAAGAAAAACTTGCCCCTTGAGCTGGACTTCCTTAATGAAGGAAGAAATGCTGAGAAGGTGGCTCACATGCTTCGATGCTTTGACTTTCTGAAGGTAAGGTGTGTGTTTTTGTGTGGGTATGCATTTAGTTAATACCCTTACCCTTACCTTTACCTTTATGCATTTAGAGGGGATGCAGACGGGCGGCCCTGGGTCACTCTGGGAAGCGGAGGATTGGGGCCAAGGCTGCCCCACGCCTTGGCCCCAATCCACCCTTTTGTCGGCACTGAAAGGAGCACCAAAATGCCGGTCCTTTCAGAGCCGGCAAAAAGGGTGCCCGAAGAGCTGCCGCGTGGTTCTTCTGTGCCTCTTCCAGCATAGTGTGTTAAGACGCTGCGCCATGATGACATCTTCGGTGTAGGGTTGGGGCGCCCAGCGTGTGGCTGCCCCTCACCTTCCCTGCCTTCAAGATGGTGCAAAGTGCCGTCTGTAGAGGCCCTCAGTTACTTGTGAGTAACTTCATGTGCATCCAGGTGGATGTAGGGCAAATATTCAGTAGACACAGTGCATTATTAAATGGAAAGGAGAATCTAAATTAATAGGTTTTAAAGGGAGTGAGATTCTGCTGAAGATGCTAAATTAGGTTTTAGCCATTTCATCCCACCAAGGCTGAACAGCAGGAAGATAAAGTCTTAACTCTATATAGCCGCACTGCCTGGAGAAAGAAAGGAGTACTCATTGTTACCAGTTTGGGGTGCCATAGTAGCAGCTGAATAGAACACAGCTGGGACACTCCTCTTTGCACACACAGCTCAGTGATTTATATGTTATGTGATTATTTCAGCATTGGCACATCAACTTCATGTAAGCTCAGTCTTCTAGGGCAGCAGAGTTCTAGTGGACAGAATGGCTTCTTGGAGTACAAAACATTCTTTTGAATAACCTAGACAAACTTTCTAGCCCAGAGCATGCTGGGATATGAACCAGCAATTTAAATTACTATCAGGACCCGATATTACAGTAGTGTGAATACTGGGAAAGATCAAAACAGCTAGTTAGCAAGAACTCTTCTGCCTTCCTTCTTTTTATTAAAGCACATTGCAGAAAAGGAATCTGGTTTTGTCATATTTTGCTGATGCTACTACCAGTATGCACTGAAGGGAGGTAACAGATTATAGCAAAATGAGTCATGTATATGTCTACGTAACAGTTTCCTGCACCCTTGGTTTGGGGCAGGTTTCTGCAACCTGATGCCCACAAGTTTTGTTGGACTGGATCACCCACCACTTTCTGTCAGTGGGCTGGGGATGGTGGGAATTATAATTTAATACATCTGCAAGTTGTCAAGTGGCTGAGGGCTGCTTTAGTGCAATATTGCTTAAACCAGAAATATGGAGGAAGTATTGTTTATAGAAGCAAGTGCCTTTTTGCTTTCTCACTGGAAAACTAGTGTAAGTAGCATGGCTGGTATAGAAACTGGTCTTCTTTGTTGCAGACTTCCAGGGGCACTTCTGGGATCCACACAAGGGGAAAATCTCCATGCATTTGTTCTGTGGAGCTTGGTTGAGTACACTTCTGAAAAATTCAGTATCTCCATGCTGGTTTGAAAGATAGCAAATTCTATTAGTTAGTCATCTCTCCTGCTAATCATCTTCCTGAAGGATGGCTACCCCTTGAGAGAGATTTCAAAGTTTTTATAGCCTCTGAACTTGCTCTTATCTTGACTGCTGGGCCATCAGAGGGCACCTTTCATGAGTTTCCTCAGAATAAGGGAGAGGAAATTGAAATAAATCTGTTAAGAGTAGGATGGAAGGAAGCAAATGAGTCTAAAAGGAAGCCTGGACATCAAGAAATGAAAGTATGTTTTTATAAAATGTAAAAAGTTATGAATTATTTAATGTTTTCTCAATAATTGGTCTCTGTTAGTGCATTGTGACAGATAACATATCCATATCCTATAACAATCTCATATGTCTCCTGCAGATATACCACTACAGTTGCACACAGCTGCCATTTCCTGCAACACAGCAGTACATCAATATGATTAGGTACTCATTTTATATATAATCTCACTTACAGTATTAGGTACACAACATTCTTATACACTGAGTACAACTGAGGACAGGGGTGGCATTTCCCAGAGGCCTTTGATGAGCAGTGACCAGCCATGTGGAGGGTCCAGTTTGTATATTGTAGGTGCTGCAGTATTCCATAGATACGCATATATGTGCGCAGATATGCATGTCAGAATCATGGCTTGACAAACTAGGCTTGATGGCAAGAGCAACTCTGTAAAACCTGCATCATGTGAACCATGCTCCTTCGCGTCCTCCCTCAGCAGGAGTACAACATGGAAAGTGCAGCTAATGACCAAATGTAGGCTGCAATAGTCCTACACAAAAGCCAGTTCCACAGCAGAATTAATAGGAATATGGAAATCTCTTAAGTCTTTCCCCCCCTAAACTGTGCCTACATATTTTCCTGTCCTTGTTTCATATCAGATATTGTGATTTTTTTTCCAGATGGCAATTTGTGTCCTTTTAAAACACGTTCTACTTAATATGCATATTTATTAATTCATTTAATCTAATTTACTCATCCACACATTGACTAAAATGGGCTTGTGTCTCTTTTCCTCCAACTGTGTACATTTTATTTATTCACATTGTAAAATTTATGAATTGTTATGTGTGCATGTTATTTTCCTAAAATACCCTGTAAACCTTACAAATGTGAAAATTGTCAAAAGGAAGTGTATTTCTTCCAACAGTGAGTCTCAAGAGGTAAGAAAAAGCTACATGTATAATGAATGATGAGATGAGTTCCTGACCATTACTTCTTTAACAGAGAATTTGGTATCAGAGGCAGAAATAACTTGGAGAGAATAGGGATAGACAAAAAAGAAGAGTAATTCAACATGGTTCAGCAACATTTTTATTCAAAACTATAGTATACACGTGTGAAATGAAATAACTGTGAGGTAAGCTGACATTTTGAACTTTTTAGAGATCACTTGGAAACTTCTTTCAAAAAGCATCCAAGGATGATATTTTCTTTTACTAGCCCCCACTTTTCTTATGATTTCCATTTTGATGGCCAAACTTACAGAGCTATGCTTTTTTTTTTTTTTTAAAGCATGTTGGGGATAGCTGGGGTGATAGATGTGTCTGCTTTTCCCTTTTCTCTCTTTTTTGCTGTTCATGTATGCTCAGCAAGGGATTTTGGAGGCAGCTGCTATTTACCTTGCCTGTTGTAGGCAATCACACACAGCTTCAATAGAATTGGCTAAAGCAGAATTGCTTTCTTGCCCAGATCAAGTTTTATTGCATTGTTTACTGCAGATAAGCTGCTGCACACTGATGCTGCAACTCTGTGTTTCTTCAGCTTTCCTTCATCCCCCTGTGCTGATGCTGCTAAAAAAGCTTCCTGCTAGACAAAGGATGAGGAGGAAAAGGGCACTGGGGCCATAAACAAAGGAGCTTCTTCATCAGAGGCTTTGTTAACAGAAGTATACTTGTACTTTCATTGAGTCTGTTGAATCCAATGAAATTCTTTTTCATGTTTATGAGTTACACAATTAGAGGGTCTTGCAGACCATCTTGTCTAACTCTTGGCTCACTGCAGAAACTAGAGCTACAGCAACTCCCACAGATGTCTGTTCAGCATTTGGTCAGCCCACTATCCCTCCAAGTAGTTCATTCCATCATGTAACAGGTCTTACTGTCATGACGTTTCTTCCAGTGAGCCATCTTGAGCCCACTTTAGTGAGCTGCCTTGGGTCCAATTTAAGAGAAAGGTGGCATATTAAATAAAGGAATGAATGAATGAACAAATAAATGTTTACTGCAATCTATCCTTTTGCAGCATAAAACCATTAGATCTAGTCTTGTCCTTTGAAACAGAAGAGAACAAGTCTTTGCCCTATTTTCTGTTACATCTCTTTTGGTATTTGAGAAGTGTGGTTATGTCCTTTCTTTTCCAATAGAAGGTTAAACATGCTCTCTGAGAGGCATATATTGAAATGCACGTTTTTACAGCAGTCATTCAGATGATTGGACACATGTGTGCATTTACCCTTACATTACTGATGTCTGCAGATACAAGGTCTACAAACAAATGAATTTGTACAGGCATGTATTTGCCTGCATAAGCACTCATGAACTTGCTGCCACCTTTGGCTTATTTTACAAATCGTGCCATGAAGATAACACTATCGTATCCAAAGTCACATGAATTTAGTGTAGTTTGAAGGGTGTGACACTCCTTTCCTATACCTTCCTCTCAAACCTAGTGGCGATTAGCCCTTGCCAGTCTTGAATGCAGCGCCAGTGCCACTCCACAATAGTCTTTCCCTTGTGTAATGCAAAGCAAACAGGCCTTAAAAGGGCATAAAAGGCCAAAGGCTGATGGCTTTTTCTAAGCGAATGTTTATCGAGAGCATTGTGCCTTGGAGAGCCATGTCCGTTGCTGCTGTAACAGCCAAGAGAGTGTGGAGCAAATCCCCATGGAGACAGCCAATCTCATCCTTGCTGGGTTAAAGAGCCACTGCCTGCAATATCGATTCAGGGAATAATAACAAATTGCTGCAAAAATGGCTAAATAATAGATTTCCCTTGTCCAACCCGTCAATTTCAAGACGTTTTCATCAAGTCCCGAGGCATCAAAAGACTTAGTTCCTGTATAAATACATTTCTTTTCCTGGGGGTGGAAGGGGAAGCCCATAGAGCAGCAGGGAAGTGGATTTCTAACTCTGAACCCGGTTGAGCTTGTAAAGCCAGAGATAAATTGTGTCCATGCGTAGGTATTAAGGGCCAAGCGTCTGTGTATAATTTAAGCTTGCCAAAGACTGACTCTGTGAGAGTGAGACATCTACACAGCTTAATAACAACTGTAGACTGCTGCTGTAAATTTTGAAATGGGGATAAATATTGATTCAAGGTTAAAATAAGCTTTGGACTTGTGAGATCAATGGATTTGAGAGCCAGTCTATGTAACAACAGCAACTGAGGAAATGGTTAGCATTAAGGTTGGTGTGCATTAGCGGAGAGGTTTTTAATTTTGTTTTAAATAAAAGAGAGTCTAGAGATGGTTCTGAGCAGAGTGTGGAAAAGTTAACTTTTGGGGACTACAGCTTTTAGACTCCTCCAACCAGTATGGCCACTGGCTGTCTCGATGAGGGGATTCTGGGAGTTGCAGTAAAAAAGAAATTCTGTCCTAAGAGCTGGTTCTGAGCAAGCCCAGAGATTCTGGTATTTGCTTGTATTTTGGAGATATGGCTTCTTATTGCTGAGAATACCATATACAGCCAGAAAGTCAAATCAGTTCAAGAACAGAACAGAGCTCTACTAGTTGGATAAATTGAGTCAAGGAAGCCATGACCCTGAGCCTACAGGACCTGAGTAGAGCAGTCAAGGACAGGGGGCTAGGAGGTGTCTCACTCATAGGGTCACCATGAGTCAAAGTTGACTTGAAGGTAGTTAACAACAACCAGAAGAGTAAGTGCTATAGATTGCTGAAGGCTGAAATAGAGGGGCTGGAAAGGCTCTGTATGATGTAGCCCAGGGGAAAGAGGAGTTTAGAGACCCAGAATGAAGAGCAGTGGCACAAATATTTTAAAACTCCAATTCTGGGAGTAAGAGTTGGCACTAGAGGATCCCTCTGCAACCTCTGCCTTGTGTAGACTTGAATGAGCCTAAGGAAATAATGTGCCTTAGGTCATTGCTGGAACACATGGTTTGGATGCCTAATAGGCTTGTAGTGATGACCTTGTTGCCAGATAGCCATGATATCTGAATGCTGGCACCTGTGTGGATTTGGAGAGAAGCAAGACACAAGGGAAGTATTACACGTCACAACTTTGTGCTTCAAGTCACCCATTGTTGTATGGTGACTCCATGAATTTCATATAGTTTTCCTGGGCAAGGTATACTCAGAGGTAGTTTGCTATTACTTTCCTCTGAGTATAGCCTACAGTGCCTGGGGCCTGTTCACACTCCACAATTATAGTGCTGTTATTGTGCTTTAACTGCCATGATATCCTGGAGTTTGTAGTTTGGTGAGGCACTAGAAGAGATCAATATACATCCCCATCCTCAAAAAAGGAGACACAAGAGACTGCAGCAACTATAGAACCAGAGCACTGACCTCCCATGCAAGCAAAATCATGCTCAAAATTCTGCAACATAGACTCCAACCATACATGGAAAGAGAAATCCCAGAGGTCCAGCAGGGTTCAGGAAAGGAAGAGGCATGAGGGACCACATTGCAAACATACAATGGCTAATAGAGCGCACCAGGAAATTCCAAAAGAAAATAAGCTTGTGCTTTATAGACTATAGCAAAGCCTTTGACTGCATAGATCATAAAAGGCTATGGGATGCCCTTAAAGATATGGGAGTGCCAACACATCTGATAGTCCTGATGAGGAATCTGTACTTAGGACAAGAGGCCACTGTCAGAACAGAACACGGAGAAACAGAATGGTTCCCAATTGGCAAAGGGGTCAGACAAGGCTGTATCCTTTCACCCTATCTGTTCAATTGGAAGCAGAACATATTATAAGAAAAGCAGGCTTGGACACAGAAGAAGGAGGAGTGAAAACAAGAGGAAGGAATATCAACAATCTAAGATATGCAGATAACATTATAGTACTAGCAGAAAACCTCACAGACCTGAAACACCTATTAAAGAAGATCAAAGAAAGTGCCTAAGGCAGGCTTAATGTTGAACATAAAGAAAACAAAAATAATGGCCACCGAGGACCTTCACAAGTTCAACCTAGTCAATGAAGAAATAGAAATAGTAAAATAATTCCTATACCTGGGATCAAATATTGATATAAATGGGGACTGCAGTCAGGAAATCAGAAGAAGACTAAGAATAGGGAAGGTGGCTATGAAAGAACTAGAAAAGATTCTAAAATGCAAAGATATACAACTCAGCACAAAAGTTAGAATCATGCAAGCCATTGTATTCCCTATTGCCATGTATGGATGTGAGAGTTGGATAGTTAAGAAATGATAGGAAGAAAATCAATGCATTTGAGATGTGGTGCTAGAGAAGAGTGCTGAGGATCCCATGAACAGTCAAAAGGACAAACAAATGGGTCATAGAGCAAATCAATCCGGAAACCTCCCTGGAAGCCAAATGGAGGCTGTTGTACTTTGGACACATCCTGAGAAGGGAGGACTCATTGGAAAAGACAATAATGCTGTGAAAGGTGGAGGGAAGTAGGAAGAGAGGAAAGCCACATGCTAGATGGATGGGCTCTATTAAGGAGGTCACAGGTATTAAGGTATTAAGGGGTTGCAGGAATTAAGCAGAGCAGTGGAGGACAGAGGGTCTTGGAGATGTCTCATCCATAGGGTTGCCATGAGTCCCATGCTTACTGTATATGCCACACTCTTCACTTCTGGTCCATCCAATGGCTTGCAGGGCTGATTTCTCTTGGCCCTGCAGATGGGGAAGGTGATCTTACTATAAAAGGCATTGCATCTGCAGAAAGTGATTTAATGAATTCTGGGAGCAAGTCTGCAAACATTTAAGAAGAAAAACAACAACCAGCAATCCCCTATATGTAGAATCATAGAATCATAGAATCATAGAATCATAGAGTTGGAAGAGACCACAAGGGCCATCCAGTCCAACCCCCTGCCATGCAGGAACTCCCAATCAAAGCATCCCCGACAGATGGCCATCCAGCCTCTGCTTAAAGACCTCCAAGGAAGGAGACTCCACCACTCTCTGAGGGAGTGTGTTCCACTGTCGAACTGCCCTTACTGTCAGGAAGTTCCTCCTAATGTTGAGGTGGAATCTCTTTTCTTGCAGCTTGCATCCATTGTTTCGGGTCCTAGTCTCTGGAGCAGCAGAAAACAAGCTTGTTCCCTCTTCAATATGACATCCCTTCAAATATTTAAACATGGCTATCATATCACCTCTTAACCTTCTCTTCTCCAGGCTAAACATTCCCAGCTCCCTAAGTCGTTCCTCATAGGGCTTAGTTTCCAGACCCTTCACCATTTTAGTTGCCCTCCTTTGGACACGCTCCAGTTTCTCCACATCCTTTTTGAATTGTGGTGCCCAGAACTGGACACAGTATTCCAGGTGAGGCCTGACCAAAGCAGAATAGAGTGGCACTATTACTTCTCTTGATCTAGACACTATACTTCTACTGATGCAGCCTAAAATTGCATTGGCCTTTTTAACTGCTGCATCGCACTGTTGACTCATGTTCAACTTATGGTCCAACATGAAAGGACTATGCTTACCCGCCCCATGCTCTTGATTTATAGGACTGGTAGACTTACTGCATCTGGACTCAGAAGGACAGTTTTGAAATTCAAAATATGACTGTTGATTACATGTGGAACAATGCTAGGTCTGTACTGAGCCTAAGAAATAAGTGGTGTTGAGCCTCTTCTGAGCAACTGCTTCTGTAATTCTAACATTTGCAACAGGTGAAAAGCAACCCCCAAGAAAGACTAAATATCCCACATGCTCACTTAGGGCCTCGGCAGACAGCTAATAGGGCTGTCTCCGAGACCTGGAAGAGGAGGGGCAGCCGAACGCGCGGCGTCCCTTCCTCTTCCTGAGGTCGCCCTGGAAGCTGCCGGCCCTCCGCACAGCCGGCGCTTCCAGGGCAACCTCCCTCCGCAGCGACTGGACGCGCTGCGGAGGATAAGTCAGGGAAAGTGCACCCGCCGCTTTTAGGGCGCACTTTCCCTGAAATCTAAAAGGAGCGCCAATTTGGAGCTCCTTTTAGATTCGCTGCAGGAGCGCCGCGGTGCGGAGGCTGAGCTCCGCCGGCGCTCCGACCCGCGCCGTCTCCGGGGCCTCCGTCTGCCGAGGCCCTTAGTTCATTTCAGGGTCACAGCATATCATCTCCTCCAGTGAATACAGGAACACCTCTATGAATATATGAGCATTTAAAACTGCTTTATACTGGAGAAGACCAGGATTCCATATAGTCAGGTAGTCTTTAGTCAGACAAGTAATAGTGCTTCAGCTTTTACGGCCAAGGCACAGGGATATTTTTTCTCAAGATTCTGATGATTGACTCACGGACTTCATCCATGTAAACCATGAACTCTTAGAGCAATGACTTGTTATCCTATTAGAATTGTTCAAGTCTGGCCAAGACATAGGTGAGTATTAATCCAAGTTTCTGAAATCCAGTGCCAAACCTGATTTTCTCTTTACCCAACTACACTAGCTTTCTAACATACTTTTCTAACTAACATTTCTATCATTATTTTGTTATTAGAATGGCATCCAGTGACCAGATTTCCATTAGGTAGGTTGGCATCTTATAACACACAGTGTCCTATATCCAGTTATTTGTCCCTGCTAGACCAGCTGAATCAATAGAATCTATATGAATGTTGACTTACCAAATTTCCACTGATTCAGGGAGTCTGCTCTAGGGAGGATGAACAATTGCATTTAGCCCAGGGGGTGGGAATTGTGCAGCCCTCCAGAAGTTATTGGATTGTATTGGCTGTGCTGCCTAACCTTGCTGGGAATTGCAGTCCAACGCCAGAGGGACACACAATTGTGAACTCTGATCTAGCTGATTATTTAAACTGCCCTTTTGATTGGCAATGGATCCCCACCTCCAAACTTCTTAAACCTTTCCTATATCTGTTCAAGTAGGGGATTGAATCTTTGTATTTCTGCATTGCAGAATTTTCTAACACTAGTAACTATATTGTAGAACAGGGATAGTGAATGCGTGGCCCTCCAGGTGTTGATTTTCAGCTTCCACTATCCTTCATTGCTGCTTAAGTTTACTAGGGCTGAAGGGGATTGGAATTCAACAACATCTGAAGGATCATATGTTCTCCACCCTTGATCTAAAAATAAGAGTTGGGAAGACTTCAAGTGTGCAAGACCATCATCATCATCATCATCATCATCATCATCATCATCATCTTTATTATTTATTCAGACTCTTGTGAGTCACCATTCAGAGCCTGATGCAAAGCATGTAGACTTAAAAGTGAAGACCCAGAACCCAGGAATTTGTTTTAAGTTCAGGAAATAAAGAAAGCTCACACAGTCCTACACAAAAATCCATCCCTCATTACCCCAAACTTTCTTCATTTCAGCAATATAATTTAAGAGGGACGGAGGATGTGATTTTGTGCTGGTAACCCACAACAGGCATTAACCCACAGACATTTGACATTTACTGAATTTAAGTTTACTTAGAACTGGCCCTGCCACGAGGCTGGATGAGGCAGTTGCCTCAAGTGGCAGAGTGCAATGGAGCAGCAAATGGACCCTGCCCCCAAGCCTGCTGCTCTGGTGGACTGCAACTGCTCAGTGGGAGTATCATGGGAAAGCCTGAGCAAAGGCAGGAGTTCATAGAAGGTGGGCAGGTAATACTCTGGGGAAATGTGAAATTTCTGTGGCTCCCTCCCTTCTCTGTGACAGCCTACTTCTCTCTGTTGGAGCCATTGCATTCCACTCTTGCCTCAGTGACATGGGTATTGTAGAGAGCCTTTTGCCCCCTTTGTTTCATCAAGGCAGAGAAGTCTCTGTTCAGCTCCAGTTTAAATGCTGGTTGATCAAGGAGGCTGGGAAGTCACCAGATCATGTGCAGAAGAATAATCATGCAAGGAGGCACCTGACAAGCATTGCCCATATTTGATTAGATTAAAAACCAAGATCACAGTTAAGGAGTAGAGGCTCCAGTATGAATTAAGTTGTAGTGAGCATTTGCCATGCCTGTGTATTTGACAAAGCCATTTTTTTCATGGATGCAATGACAGAAAGCTCATCCAACTAGTTGTATAGCCATAATAGGAGGACAGACTTTTACTTACTCCAGATAAGCTCTTATAGTAATCAAAATAGCTACAACAACCCACATTTTAAGTGATAGAAAGTATTTCTTCAGGGTAGAGCAGAAAAATGATAATACACAGATCTACCTAACAAAGTGAAACAGCTACCTCAGGCAGGAGATTTTGGGTCTCACAAAAAGGCAGCAAATACTTAGTCATTTATTATTGTTGCACTTTTACTTCAAGCATTAGGCAGAGTAGTTTTGTGATTTTCTGCCTTTGATACCAAAATAACTTGTCTGGCTTTGTGTAAAGTCTTCTTGTACTGGAAGAATTTGGGTGGCAAGTGCCATATGTTCCTCTGCCTCAGGCAGCAAAATGCCTTTGGTTGGCCTTGGGATAGCAGTACATCTCTCTATTAAGAGGCTGAATTACTGAAAAATTGTACATGTGCCATAATACTGAGGAAATATGCTTAAGTTGAACAAGGACACTTCACCTATGCATTCCGTTGCAAAATAGAAAGGTTCAGTTTGCTTGAATGGACACAGAAATCATGAACTGTTCCTGGGCTACTTTAAAAAATGCACATATACAAACACCCTCAATCCCTGGATGTATTCTGAACAATGACTCTGCAAAATCGTGGGAAGTTAACATGATTTAGTGCCTCCTATTTATTATTCATGTTTCAGGAGGTTAGAATCTGTTTGACATGCTACCAGGCGTCTTGCTGGTTCATCCTGGAAACTCGACTCTATGATGATGAACCTATGGCCTGATCCACTAAGGTAGTCTCGTTTGCAGAAAATAAAAAGTACACCCGTAGTTATCAGTGCTTTCCCTGCATACTGTATTTCAGCATTCTGATCACATATTTACTGATTTGGATGGTCAAATGGAAAAGGAGACCTTAAAAAGAAGACCTCTGTACCTTAAACAGCTTTATAGAAGGTAGGATTTCTGTAAGTGTAGAAGCCTGTAGCTTCTACACTGCAGAAATGTAGTCTTTGACCCAACTGTTAAAGGGCCAGGAGCTCAGTCCTCTTCCCCATCTGTCCACTCTAGTCCGAAACCATCTGATCTGAATGCTGAAATGCAGGGGAAGTAGCTAAACATGTGGGGAAAGTACATGATAAATACACAGCAAATGGTAGTTGTGTTTCAGCAGCCAAGATGGATTGCTTACTTGTGTTGAGTTATAAGGTCTTTGTTACAACTGTTATGTCTACTACTTTCAAGAACCTGGATGTTTTCTATGGAAAATTCACTATTTGTTACACATAACATATATACACTTTCCCCCTCTGCTTCCTCATCTCTTATGTTATTTAGAGAGTTACCTTCTGTTTCAGGTTCCAAAGATTCATTGGGAGCTTTCAACAAGGCGTGTTCTCTTCATGGAGTTTATGGAAGGTGGACAGGTGAACGACAAGGCCTACATGGAGAGAAACTGCATCAATGTCAATGAGGTAATATTCTGGCCATGGCAACAGCCAGTGGTGATGATATATAAAAAGAGCAACATCCTTAAGCATTACTGAAGCCTAGTAGTATTTCAAAAGCCAGTAGCATAAGACTTGGAGTAAAGAAAGGTATGTGGAATAAGGTATAAGACTTGGAGTAAAGGCATAAGACTTGGAGTAAAGAAAGGTATGTGAAAAGAAACCTCTATTGACATTGCTAGAAGTGCATCTATATGGGCCAAATGAAACAGTCACACCTAGTTTTCACAGCGAACATACATTCACGTGTGTGTGTGTGTGTATGTGTAAACTGGATTTTCCTGACATGGACACACCCTAGGAGAGTCCTCAGTCCATTGTGCCATCTCATACTCTAGTTCTCTGTGACATTCAGAATGCTTTCTTATCATTTGAAGGTTCTCTATTATGCAATTACACAAAACAAGTGATCTAAATTTTTGTTGGAATCGGCCTCTCCTATATAGGTGGATGTTATGAGCAGAGTCTAATGCAATGTGTAGAATGGTACAGACACAAGAAATCTTTGGCCTCATCGCCAGATAAAGCCAACAGGGATTCCACACCCAGCTGGCCAGCTTCTCCCCAGGCATCACCTGTCTTCCATAGGTGAAGGGAAAACGTCATATAACGTTTCAGGTCTGTGAAGTGACAAACGGAGTTATGATTCTTTTCTGGCTTGCTCAGGTGAATATTATTTTAATCTAGTGCATACTTCATTGCCTTTTCAGCCCAGAAATATTCAATATACAGAAATAAACCCTAAAACCACAACTATTAGAATAACAAATAAAACAGAACAGAAATAGTAGCAGAATTCATAAAATGCTGAAAGATAATGTATTCCAAAGTGAAAGCTTATATGACTGTTATGTGGGTAAGGGGTATCACTCTTTCACATGCTGTTTGTTCTTATGATTTGTATGTGCCATTAATATTTTGCAAAATGTGGGAAATGGGTTAGGACTCTTATTAAGGACTTTACATTTAGGGTAACCTTTATCTTGATTTTTCATGGGGCATAAAAAGCATTGCTTTTCAAGATGCATTGTTATAATGGTTATCAACAACACTGCAAAATTCAGTTTGTCATCTATACTTCCCTGTCCATACTCCAGCACAGTTTGTTGTGTTTTAGGGCTGATCTGAAAATCGCCTTGCAGTTCAATGACTTTTTGGGGGTAGTTTCTCTAAAAGGGTACAAAATGTTTACACTTTTCAGACTAAGAGCCATGCTAATGTATGAACTGAGGTGTTGTTCTCGATTTACATTATTTTGCTTAACTAATCATGTAGCCAAACCTCATTTGCCATATGTTGTCATTATATCATTGAATCCTGATTGTCTGAGATTGCTCATGTAGCCCAGGAGCATAGTCTCAGGAGGAAGTCAAGAACAAGAAGGCAGCTGAAGCAGTAGCAGTGGAGAGAAACAGAGATGGTGAACAGGAAATAAAAAAGATGAACAGTTCCATGATTGGGATTATGCTGGTGGGGGAAACCATTCTAGCACTCTGCCAAAGCCTTGTTTTTGGCCCCTAAATGACATGAGCATTTAAGACAGTTCAACTTATAGTTTTGTGTTTCAGTGAAAAGGCAGAGCTTCTTCTGCCTGTTCCTCATCTCTGAATTCAAATTGTGTGTTTTGAAATGTCACGTAAGTCCAAATGTAGAAACATTTCACAGCCTGATGCAGGCATGTAGATGGTTATTTAGATATTATTGTGTGTAATTGGGGGTGGGGAGAAGTACCTGGTTTTATTTGCAAGAGATGGGGCAGGCTCAACGTGTCAACTTTGCCCTCCAAGTCAGTGAAATTAGATGGAATCAGTGCTGCCTGCCTTTCCCCTGTGCACTATTGATGGGCATCAAAATGCCACTTGGCTGACTAGTTATCAAAGAGCTCCAACATAAAATCAATTGGACTTAATCTGTCTGTCTGTCTGCCTCTGAAGCCTGGATGCTCCCACCCCTGTCATCTTTTAATTTTGTGGCAGAGTTTACTCTGTCTCACTTATAGACATTCCAACATATATCCAGAGGGGAAGTCAAGCCATGTGTTCATTATTATCTAAGAGACTAAATCTCCAACTTTCCACTTGAAGGGATTGCTCACAAATGTAACTAAGCACACACAAAGCACATTAATGCACTAATTGCCAGTGGCATGAAGTGATATTAGGATTCAGAATCACTGCCTCATTGCCTTCCTATAGGCCATTGCTTATATGAATGTGTGTGCATTTCTGTATCAATCTTTAACGTTCTATTATATTTTGACATACAAATTTATCGTTTGTCATTTCCAGACAGATCTGGGAACAGGCTGGGAACAGGATGGAACGGACGAGAATGGGTTTTACCACTCAGGAAAATGCCACTGATGCTGCCGGGAGTCCCCAAACCATTCCCCATCCATGCTATGGCAGCCGATTTTGAAGAACAGTAGCTTTCCGTTCTTCAAAATTGGCAGCCATGGAATGGCTGGGGAATGGCTTGGGGACTCCCGGCAGCATCGATGGCATTTTCCTGAGCAGTAAAACCCGTTCTCTTCTGTCCCATTCCCAGTCCGTGCCCGGATAGGTCTGGAAATGACGAGTGATAAACTTAAGAATCAGGAAACAGTTCTGAGCATGCGACTATGCATACAAAGGGGTGGGATTATGCAAATAAAAGCAGTCTTGAGTCTCTGTGTCTGGACAGCCAGTACATTGTAGTAGTTTGAATATTAGACTGGGGCCTTTGCAGACTGCTAGAAATAGTGCAAATTGAGTCCACTTTAACTGCCCTGACTCAGTGCTAGGGAATAATGGGAATTGTATTTTTTTCTGAGACATTGAGCCTTCTCTGTCAGAGAGCTCTAGTGCCACAATAAACTACATTTCCCATGATTCCCTAGCACTGAGTCAGGGCAGTTAAAGTGGACTCAATTTGCACTATTTCTGGCAGTCTGCAAAGGCCCCCGGTCTCCAGGTGGCCAGTGTTTGAATCCCTGCTCAGCTATGGAAACTTACTCAATGTGTCACATTCTCTCAACAACCTAAGCAATAGAAATTTCATTGGAATAAATCTTTCCAAGAAAACCCTAGGATAGAGTTGTCATGAAGTTGACTTGAAAGCACATAACAACAACATCAGGAGATCACCAGTGGCAAAGAGGAGATTTATCTCCAACCTTAATGTTGTCCCTGTGTGCAAGGACTAAGAAAGCTGCCACATATGAATAAATGGTGGTTATTCATTTTTATTGAGAGCTCTGTTGAGTGATGTAAGAACCTCACCCTCATCTTAGGGGTGGGTTCATTATCTTTCCCCACACCCTGAAGAGGCAAGTGTTGTTTATAAGCCATCCCTCCACACATACTTTGCACATGACAGTGATGGACATTTTGCTAGTATCCTGAATAAGCTAATGGCAGTTTCCTGCAGACCTCCCACTGTGCTTCTCACAAAGTTAACCCTTTTTATTGTACTGTATAGCTAAACAGACCAATTGTTCCTTTGAGACATCCTTTCTAAAATAAATCATGATTGATCCTGACTATGACCCTGTAGTTAGAAGCCAAAAATCCATTTCCATAGGACTGAAATAATGGCAGACATGACGCTACCCAAAACTTGCTTATTTTGTATTATTTGCTCCTTGCAGAATACAGTACAACCGCCATATCCATGGGGGATACATTCCCAGGTTTGCTGTGAATAGTGAAAGTTGTGGATAGTAGCAAACCCTATATTCCCAGTGGAAATTGACCATAGAGTTGTGCTGGAAGACTTCCAGATGCCTCGAGAGACCATATTTTTTATGTGGTTAAGTGAAACCATGGGTACCAGTCCTATGGATAGGGGGGTTGTATTGAATTTACAGTGTGGCCTAACTATTGTATTTCAGAAGTAGGTAAAGTAGGTAAAGTAAAGTAAAAAAGGTATTTCCCATTGACAAGGTTGTCAGTGACACTTACTTTCAAATAAGCATACTTTGAATTGCAGCCTTAGTCATTATGCCATTCAGGAGACAGATTGAGCTCTCTGAGACAGTAGTTTTCACATGTCTGAGGGCAGTAGCTATGGTGTCTACACATAGTGGAGATGTGAAAAACTCAGTTTCATGGTATTTCTCTGAATCTTATTTCCATTCTTTTTCTATACGTTATTCTTATCAGGTTGTGAGAATTTGTTTTTCTTTCCACATGGAAATTTATATGCATTTTCCATACACATTTGCTTGAAGGCACATGTTTATTTATGTATTTTCCCTAACATACACATTTTCTCAATGGATAAGTATGTTTTTCTGCATATTTTTCCATTGTACACATTTTAGCCTTTTGCATGTTTAAGCTGTACATATAATTTTCTGCATACAAAATGTACTACAAGTTTGAGAAAGTTTGTGGTTCATGCCGCTCTTCATTGGCACGGGTAATGGCTGTCTTGTCAAAACTGAGGTTGGGGTGCGGAGATGTTCTGGTACCCTCCCTCCTGGCCATGAAATCTCCCTGATGGGCCTTCTGGCCTCTGGCACTGCAGCATGGGGACAGAGAAGTTCTGGCACCCTACCTCCCAGCCCCTCAATGACGCACCGCTGGGACTTCTGGAGTCTGGTGGTGGGGGAAGGGGATGTTCTGGTGCCCTTCCTCCTGGCCCTTTGATGACTCACACTGTGAACGAACAGTGGCTAATGGAGCTTACCAATGAATTGCAGGGGGAAAATCAGTATGCGTTTTATAGACTATAGCAAAGCATTTGACTGTGTAGATCATGAAAAGGGAAGGCTCTTAAAGACATGGGAGTGCCAGTACATCTGATTGTCCTGTTGAGAAATCTCTACTTAGGACAAGAGGCTACTGTTAGGACAGAATACAGAGAGACAGAATGGTTCCAAATTGGCAAAGGCATCAGGCAAGGATGCATTTTAACACCCTACTTGTTCAACTTATATGCAGAAAATATCACCTGAAGAGCAGGTTTAGATTCAGAAGAAGGAGGAATGAAGATAAGAGGAAGGAGCATCAACAATCTAAGATATGCAGATGATATCATTCTACTAGCAGAAAATATCACAGACTTGGAACAATTATTAAAGAAGGTCAAAGAAGAAAGTGCAAAGGCAGGCTTACTGCTGAACATAAAGAAAACATAAATAATAACCATGGAGATCTATATAATTTCAACCTAGACAATGAGGAAATTGAAATAGTTGAAGAGTTCCCATACCTTGGATCAAACATTGATCAGAACAGAGACAACAGCCAAGAAATCAGAAGAAGACTAGGAATGGGATGGGTAACTTATGAAAGAACTAGAAAAGATCCCAAAGAGTAAAGATACACAGATAAGCACTAAAGTTAGAATTGTACAAGCCTTTGTGTTCCCCATAACCATGTACAGATGTGAGAGCTAGACAGTGAAGAAAGTGGATAAGAAGAAAATAAACTCATTTGATATGTGGTGCTGGAGAAGAGTGCTGAGGATACTGTGATGCCCCTCCAAAAGTGTGTGTGGGGGGGGGGTCCTTGACCAGATCAGGCCTGAAAACTCCCTGGAAGTGAATTTGATGAAGATGATGAAACTGAGGCTATTATACTTTGGCCACATCATGAGAGGGCATGACTCATTGGAAAAGACAATAATTCTAGGAAAGGTAGAGGGCAGAAAGAAGAGAGGAAGACTGTAAGATAGATGGATAGACTCAGTTAGGGAGGTCACAGGCCTGAATTTGCAGGACCCAAGCAGAGCAGTGGAGGACACTTGGAGATGTCTCATCCACAGGGTTGCCATGAGTTGGGATTGACTCGAGGGCGTTAACAACAAACTATATCATATGACTACAGGATTTATATAGTAAAATTAGTTTAACTAATTTAAATAATATAAAATGATAAACAATAAGCAGACTAAAAGCATATTTAAGAGTCTGACAAGTTAAAAAGACAGTTAAAATCAGTTAAAGAGTGTAAAACAAATTAAAATACGGTATCTGCAAATTTGAATGAAACCTGTGCAGGTATAACTTAATAATGTATAAATAAAACATATGCAGATTCAAATAAAATTGTTTAGGCCTCACACGCTTCAGTAAGAAGCCATGGTTGGAATTCTACATCATGATCTACATTTCATAACTTTACGAATCCAGAGCTACATTGCAGAAGTGCAAATAAATAATCTGTTAGTATATTGTGAAGATGTGCATCCAGACATTGACAAGAGTGTTCTGACATGCATTGAATGCTTTTTGATATGCACTGAGCACTTCTGATGCAGATTGGAGACTTCTCATGTGCATAAAGCACTTCTCATTGGACGCTTGTGATGTGCATCGGGCACTTCTAATGCACATTGAGCATTCCTGTTGTGCTCTGGCATTTCCTAGCCCTGCTGTACAATGACACTTTAATATACTTTCCCAGGATGACATAAAAAACCATCTCTCTCTCTCTGTCTCACACACACACACACTTCAATATGTATATAGCATGTTGGGGTTGGCAATACCAAAATATCCTCTAGTTCAGCAGCAACTGTAGCAATCATTAGGCTGTCCTAACCTTCAGTCTTTCCCATTTCCCATTCCAAACAGTGGGCCATGCATCCTCCACCTGTGTCCAGTTTAGTTAAGAAACAGTACTCCACCGCTGACTGCACATTGCAGAAGAATTATGTGAGTCCTGTTTGTGCTGAGTTGTGCTACTTTCTATCTTTCCCTACTTTTTCTACAGACACTTTGCTAAGCCTACCCTCATGAATTTTGTGTTATTCCCCTCTCTTTTCTCTTGGCTTTTTGATGCTTTTACTACACATTCTCTGCTCTGATCCCAGTAGAGAGGGGAGGGAAAGGGAGGGGAGGGGAATGTGCTTTCCTAGGCTTCCCATAAGCCATCACATCACCCAAAATTTTATAATAATTGTGGCTCTAAATTTTGACCCATATCTTGGGCCCTGAAAGGGCTCAATTGTGGCTTTTTCTCCTTAACGAAAGTTTAGAATCTGGTCCAGCTAATTGTGCAGATAGGCTTCAGGTGAAATGCCTAGATTCAAGGTATGATCTGGCTAACTGGGCAATATGGCTAGATGGGATCATTGACCTGACTTAGTATAATGACAGTCTTGGCCTCACTGCTCTCATTAAAGGTCCAAGTAGCATTGGTGATTTTTACCACTTAGCCTGGTATGCAAGATACTGCCTTACCTGAATGTACGTAGGTGACCTGGTATCCTCCCATTTGGATTACTGTAATCTGGTGTACATGTGGCTGCCTTTGAAGATGGTTCAAAGACTGTAGATTATACAGAATATGGACATTGATGTCATGAACTGGGACCTGGCATTTTAAACACATTGTGACAGTCCTTTCCTTTCCTTTCGTTTTGTTTCTGGATTCCAGTGATCTATTATTTGTTTCTGGATTTTGAAGTCTGTTTTTGACCCCACAAGCCTGAATGTCCTGGAACCTCAGTGCCCCCCCCCCCCAAAAAAAGGTCACTTCCTATATGAACTTTTAGTGCCTTAAGATTGTCCTCAGAGTACCTTCTCAAAGTGCCTTCTTGAGCATTCTTAAGTCTGAAAAGTGGCCTCAAATGTGCAAGAGGGCTTTTCACACATGACCTCTCATTTTTGGAATGCTTTCTTGAGATAGGCTGACGTGACGCTCACTTTAATGTGCAAGGCTAAAATAGCTTTATTTTCTCAGAACTTATTAACATAATGTTAAAACAATTTTATTACAGCTGTTGTTGATGACGATTTTTATAAAAATCTTTTGTGAAATGGTCATGGCTGTTTTGTAAGACTAATTGACATTTACTGTTGCTGACATTTGTTTTATCCTTTTACATTGGATTTGGATCTTGCTTTTATTGTTTTAATTTTATTTGATCTTGTGCATTGCCTGGAGAATTGTATTTTGTAAAGCAGCTACATATAACAAATACATGAATAAATATAAGGCAGCTTCATATGCTCTCAAGGATCTCAGGTTTTGTTAGTTAACTTTCTTTTTTGCTTTTTTTGTTTTGTTTTTACTAGCCATTCTATTTCATGTGGCAGTATTAAACAGCTTTATATCAAGTGAGATCATTGGCTCATCAACCTGGGGACTATTTTCTACTTTGAATGGCCCTTGTTTTCTTACATTCAGGGTGCTAGAGAGCAATGTTAAGGAAAAAGCAACATGGGATATACAGTAATAGAAATAAAAATATGTATGTGAATGTCAAAGTGACTAAGCAGGAGCAATCAGGAAGATACACAGGTGAAAAAGATAATATAATTAAGAAGCCTTGAGAGCCAAGGACAAAGTTATAGAAGGTATATTGAGAACACCTGTGATAGATTGCAAACACCTGAGACTCATTAAGTGGTCAAGGTAAAGTGATGAAACACTTGGGTTGGTCTTAGGCATGGGATGATCTATGTGGACCAATCAAGATGTATGTACACACCCACTGGGTGGAAACTGACTGGTGGGTGGTGTCTAACAATGGCTATAAATTGCAATGTTTGCTAATGTACATTGTGGAGTAGTTTTGGAGATATTGTGAAGTGTAGAGATTGTGATTTGTAGGGCATATAGTATTTATATATAGTAGAATAAAGTAGATCTTTTATATAAGACTACTGAGTTGTCTGGTGTCTAGAGGGAAGATACAAGAACCAGAAGAATCCTGGAGAGGTTTGGAGACATCTCAGGAAGAAGAGTGAGAAGGCTTGGAGAGTTTGTCAGGGTCTTCAGCCTATTCTCTGAAACTCTGTTGCTTGGGAAAGAAGAATCAACCACTGATCAAAGCTGGTCAGCTCTGCTGCATAACAAGGTGGTGAGTTAGAGCCAGAGGTGAAGAGCTACAACTCCCATCATCCCTGACAAGCAAATGTCAAGCCAATTCTTTTGTTCTAGCAGTGAGCCACAGCCTTTCTGTGGACTCTTGACTCTAACCCTGCCACCTGGTTTTCCCTGAAAAAAGTCTTGATATATTTAGCTGGGAGGAGCAGAGAGGAATCTCTGCTAAGCAGGCTTTCTTTTGTAGAGCAATGCTGCGTTGAATAGCAGGCCAAGCCTTTCTTTTCTAAATGGAAAGGATCCCTGAGGTGAAAGCTCCCTTCAAACCAGGTTACTGACATTTACTTAATGCCGTCTGTAGCGGGATTATCATTAAAGCTGCCCAAAAGCACATTAATCTCTTTGGATCCATCCAAGCGCTGGACTGTAATGGCATTTAATCAGAGAAGCCTTTGATTTTTAAAGACAAGTGCAAACACTGAAATATCTGACTGTGGAACAGTTACTTATTCATGTGCAAGGGCAGTCTGCAATGAGAGCATTGCTGGGGGACTAGCAAAGGGGAGGGGAGAAATGGGAGAGACAGATTTGTCAAAACAGAGCAGCCTCCCCCAGCTGATTGCCCTCAAAATTGAGCAAAATTTGGCTAGGGATAATGGGACAGCAATTCAGGTGGGTGCCAGTTTTCATCTCCAGAGCTGCACACAAACAATGCATTAAACCAAAACGTACCAGTGTAAACATTGCCCTGCCCTAATTTACAGGGTTTGTGGTTTTTTTTGCTCTTCCTGCCAGTTCTCCAGATGTCATATGCTGCATCCACACTGCAGAAATAATCCAGTTTGTCACCACTTTAACTTCCATGGCTCAATGCTGTGGAAATCTGGGAATTAGAGTTTGTTGTGGCACCAGAGCTCTCTAACAGAGAAAGCTAAATGTCTCACTACAATTCCCAGAATTACAAATCCCAGCATTGAACCATGGCAGTTAAACTGGATTATTTCTGCAGTGTGGATGCAGCCTAGGATATCTGGAGGACACCAGGTTGTAAACAGAGAAGGGGGCAAGGATGTGTGTTTGAGAATGAGATAATGTGGCAAAGTGACTCTCCTGGGATCAAGGTATCAGAAATTATAGACCCCAGTGCAAGGATATCTTTCACCTGTTAAAGGCAGGGGAGTAGCAGCCAGTGGGGATGAAGGGATATTTTGATGTACAATCTAGTCAATCTTATAAATACTTAGCCCCCATTACAGAGTGGAAACAACCTAGTTGCAAAAGCCTAGCAGTTATGGAGTTCATGGACTCAGTCATGACTGTACTATCACATAAAAAGAAGTATCATGAAAGGAGGAGTATAAGATGAAGGGGGAACATAAGATGAATTGCCTTAAGCGTTATAGGGAATTATTGGCCATAGACAGGTTTTTATGTGCATGCAAAGGTATTGCAGGATCTAGATCATTGGGTGGTTTGCAGTAGATTCCAAAGGATATTTGATTCCAAATACATAACTGAAGAGAAATAAAGCACGTCTCTTCCACAAACCATAACTGTGATGATTTATTGTGATGTATAAGCCAAACTAATATTGATTGTTGCCTATTTATGCCATAACCATTCTCTGTTCATTAGGCTCAATGTTGATCATGAAGGCTACAGAGAGATTTCTTGTTGAGGTCCTTGATTTTCTTAGATAAACCCATATTATTGACATGGAGTTGGAAGGAACCACATAGGCTGTCTGTGTAAACTCTTGCTGTGCAGGGATACACATAGCTAAAGCACTCCTGAGAGATGATCAGATACAGCTTCTGTATAAAGACCTCCAAAAAAGGAGAGTCCGCGCCCTCCAAGGCAGTTTATGCCACTGCATAACAGCTCTTACCATCAGGAAGCTCTTCCTAATATTTAGTTGGAATCTCTTTTCTTGTAATTTTAATCCTTTGATCTCTGGAGCTGCAGAAAGCAAGCTTTCTCCATTTTCTATGTGACATCCTTTCAGATATTTAAGAATGGCTATAATATCACCTCTCAGTCTTATCCTTTTCAGTCTAAACATATCCAGCTCCCTTAGCCATGTGCAATAGGGCTTGGCTTCCATACCATATACCATCTTGGTTGCCCTCCTCTGGTAGCATCATTTATCACTGGAGGTGTGTTTTTGTTAGCTACATTGTTTTCCTCTTTCCTTTGTCATTTATCCTGTTGTTCTTTCCTAGGCTTTTCATTTCAGGGATGGGTATTGGCAATCTTGATGGGCTACAAAGAACAGGAGAGAGGAAGAATCAGGATGAAGAAGTCTATGGCATACTAGTTGCATCTGTTTGTGTAAACAAAACTAAAGAATGAGAATTGACGGATGGGTGGAAAGTTGATTAGAGGTGAGAGGAGAGAGAGAGAGAGTGAGTGAGTGAATGAGAGAGAGAGCATAGTGGAAGAAGAGACACACAGAGAAAGAGAGTCAGAAGAAAGATAGACGGCATACTGACTCTCAGATGAAAGTAAGTCTATGACGTATATGAGCACCTAAGTGGAAGACAGAAGAGGAAGATAGAAGAAATAGGACATCAGAGATGGATACTGATGACGACACAGATACTGCCTAAACTATGGGAGAAGAATACTTTCAAAAAGGTGAGGGTCATAGATACCAACAATAGATGAGCGGCTACTGAAAGTAATGGATACAATAGAAATGGACAAATTAACTTGTCTCATACAAGATAAGTCAATAAAAATTGGGAGGAAATTTGGAAACCAATAATAAGTTTCTGTGAGAAGAGATGGTCAGACAACCCATAATGTGAAATATATATATATATATATATATATATATATATATATATATATATATGGTCTTCAGCAAACAATTAAAACATATTTTTATAATACATAGTTTTACAATTTGAAGCTCTATTAAAGAATATTATTCAAAATCCTAAAATAACATACGACAGTAAGGAAATGGAATTATGTTTTGTGGATATAATATCCTCTGTTAATAATGACTGTTGTTTATAACTAATTTGACTACATTTACTGGTCTATGTGAGCAAGACTAAGACTGAAAAATAACATACAGGGACTGAATAATAGTTAAAGGAGGTGGTATGGTTAGGAATTTTTACTTGGAGAGAAGTAATAAAAAACAAGACAGCGGTTTAAGATGGTACCAGTAAGGGTGTACAAAAAAGACCTGGGGGGGGGAATACGGGGAAAGAAACTCTTAAATATTTAGTTGTATATAGAATAAGAATTGATGTAAAGATGTACTGTATTTACACTATGAACAATAAAAAAGAGAGGGTCATAAGAGAGCAGCTGGGAAGGACCGAAGAGTGGGAGGAGGGGCTCAAAGGTAGCGTATACAAAAAGGAACAGAATTAATAAAGCCAGGGATCATTTTATAGGCAATATTTTAGCAAGTGTATGTTCAGCCAGAAATGGAGCATAATGTACTAAATTATTTTTAAATTTTCAGCTAGATAAGGTATGTCACTACTTCATACCTTAAATTATTATTTTTGTATGGGGATTAAGGAAGATGTCAGAGCAATATTGAGTATTCCAAATACTTGTTGTTGTTGTTATGCGCTTGCAAGCTGACTCCATCTTATGGCAATGCTATCATCAGGTTAATTTA
The DNA here is from genome assembly GCA_026167975.1 of Phrynosoma blainvillii. Lineage (NCBI taxonomy): Eukaryota > Metazoa > Chordata > Lepidosauria > Squamata > Phrynosomatidae > Phrynosoma > Phrynosoma blainvillii. Next base: position 412,523,820 of record JANUYF010000001.1, read on the forward strand.
TTTAGAGAAGGTTTAAAGCCATTCTATATTTAAAAATTAAAATTTAAAAATACTGTTGACCCAGTTAGAAATTCGTACAGACAAGTATGTCTTTAATTATTAATTTCAATGAGATGTTTTAAAAGTTGCATGTGGATATAAGAATTTTGAGAAACAGCATGGTGTAGTGGTTTGAGTGTAGGACTAGGACTGTGGAGATTGGGATTTGATTCCCTGCTTGGTCATGGAAACATGCTGGGTGACTTAGGCAAGTCACACCATCTCATCCCCATAAAACCCCATGGTATGTTCGCCTTAGGGCCACCATAAGTCAGAAATGGCTTGATGGCACACAACAACAACAACAAATAAAAATTGTTATTTACTTTAATCCAAGACTAGATTATTATGAATGTTTATGGTTTTTAGAAATAAATGGATAGGAATATCAACTGGTTTATCTATCTTACTACAGGTGTTTCTTCTTCTGGGATAACTGCTGCTTCTTCCAAACATCAACTAGGAGGTGGAGGATCTACCACCATTCATTCTTTAGATGAATAATATGGTAATTGTGCAGATGTGATACACTGGTAAGCCTTATAACAAGAAGGGGGAAAGATATACTGTTAAAGTGCAACTTTTGCTGTTTTGTTGTTGTTAACTGCCTTCAGGTCAACTTTAACATATGGTGACCCCATGAATGAGAGACCTCCAAGTCACCCTATCGTTAACAGGCCTGTTTGGGTCTTGTAGACTCAGGGATGTGGCTTCCTTGATTGAGTCTATCCACCTGGAATGCAGTTTTCCTCTTTCCCCTCTGCTTTCTCCCTTACCAAACATTATTTTCTTTTCTAGTGAATCATGTCTTCTCATGATATGTCTAAAGTATGACAGTCTCAGTTTAGTTATCTTGTTTTCTAGGGAGATTTCAGGATTGCTTTGCTCTAGGACCCATTTATTTGTCTTTTTAGCAGTCTATGACATCCTTAGAACAATTCTCCAGCACCCATGCATTGATTTCCTTTGTATCAGCTTTCTTCACTGTCCAGCTCTCACAAACATACATAGAAATGGGAAATACGATGACATGGATCATCCTAACTTGAGTATTCAATTATATGTCTTTACACTTGAAGATCTTGTCTAGTTATTTCATAACTGCCCTTTCAAGTCCTTGTCTTTTTCTGATTTCTTGACTGCAGTCTCCATTCTGATTAATGACTGATGCAAGGTATGGAAAATCTTGAACTATTCCCATGACTTCATCATTTACTTTAAAAATATGTGCTCATTAGTTTTGTTTTCTTAATGTTCAACTATAAACCTGCCTTTGCACTTTCTTCCTTGACTTTCTTAAGTAATCATTCCAAGCCTTTGCTATTTTCAGCTAGTAATATGGTGTCATCTGTGTATCTTAAATTGTTGATATTTCTTCCTCCAATTTTTACACCTCCTTCCTCTGAGTCTAATCCTGCTTTACATATGATATGTTCAGCATACAAGTTAAATAAATAGAATGATATGATGCAGCTTTGGCTCACCCCCTTGCTAACTGCAAACCATTCAGTTTCTTCATATTCTGTCCTAAGAGTAGCCTCTTGTTCTAAGTACAGTGTACACATCAGGACAATCAAATGTTGTGGTATACACATTTCTTTAACAGTGATCCATAGTTTTTCATGATCAATACAAGCAAAGGCTTGTTTTTCTTTTGAATTTTTTTGTGAACTCCATTTTCCAACATATGTTGCAACATGATCCCTAGTGTCTCTTCCTTTTCTGAACCCAACTTAGACACATGGCATTTCTTCCTCCTTAGATAGTAAAAGTATTTGTTGTAGAATACTGAGCATCATTTTGCTTACATAGGAAATTTATGCAGTGGTCTTGTGGTTACTTGAATCCCTGGTGTCTCCTTCCTTGGGGATTGAAATGTATATTGAGTGTTTCCAACCGGTGGGCCATTCTGTTGACAGATTTTAGTTAGAACTAGAGTAGATTCTTTTTCTGTGCTTTGAAGCAGTTGGTATGCCATTAGTTTCTAGTGATATATTTTTCCCAAGTGCCTTGAGTGCAGCTTCCTCTTCACTTTCTAAAATTAGAGGTTTGTCTTCATATAGTTCTTCCTTGAACAAATCTGTCACCCATTCATCTCTTTTATATATTTCTTCCATGTATTGTTTCCATCATCTTTTTATTTTACTAGGCCATGTAATGTCTTCCTCTGCTGGATATCTCCACTCTTGATTTGAATACCCTTTGAGTTCTTGGATCCTTTGAAAGACGGCTCTTGTTTTTCCTATTTTACTGTCATCTATTTCTCTGCATTGATTATTGTATTAGTTCAATTACTTGCACCCAAGTAATTGAACAATTACATTCAGGGATCTGCGTTTCATTTTTGTCACCTTTTACTTTTGCTTCTTGTCTGTCCTTAACTGCTTGAAGAGTTTCATCTGCTATCCACTGATGTTTCTTTTTAGCTACAAATAATATCTTTTTATATTTCTCCCTGACAATATCTGTGGCTTCAGTCCAGAGTTCTTCGGGCTTCCAGTCAATCAGCCTTAATAGTGCAGATCTATTTTTCACATGATCTTTAAATTCTATGGGGATGTTCTTTAGGTTGTATTTCTGCATGATGGTTGTCTTAGAGCTGAAACAGACTGGTTTGAAGGGGCAGCCTCAGCCGATGCAGGATTGGGGCTGTGGCAACCACATGCTGCAGCCCCACTGTGCCATTTTGCTGGCACAAAAAGAAGTTGAAAGCTGTTCTTTTTTGCACCAGCAAAAAGCCGGCTTTTTCACCACCACCGTGGCTTTTTGGTACTCCTGAAGTATGCAGCATCTAAATGCTGCACTGCTGGAGTGCAGAAAAGCTGCCCCCTGTGTGGTTAGGCGAGCAGCTTCCCAGCGGCTTCCTGGCGGCTTGGGGGCATGCATCATCTAAACCAGGGGTAGGCAACCTTTCCCCTTTAAGGGCCGAGGGACTTCAGCTCCCAGAAGCCTCAGCCATGTTGGCCAATAGTCCCATGTTGGCCAATAGCTCCTGGGATTCTGGGAGCTGAAGTCCCTCGGCCCTTAAAGGGGAAAGGTTGCCTACCCCTGATCTAAACGATATGCCCCCAAGCCACTAGGAAGCTACCGCAAAGGGGCCATCTGTTTTGCCCCTTAGTGTTCTTCTTTAGCTTTACTCTAATTTTTGATAATAGTAGTTCATGGTCTGTGCCACAGTCCTCTCCTGGGTTTGTTTTACAGAGAAAATGGAACTTCTCCATCTAATGCTTTCAGTTATGTTGTCTATTTGATGTGTTGTCCATGTATCCAGTTGCCTTTTGGGTTGTTTTAAGAATTTATTTGTGATGAACAAACTGTTGGCCTTGCAAAGTTCAGTCAGGTGGTCTCCTACTTCATTTCTTGATCCTAGCCCAAATTTTCCTACAGTCTTTGATTCTGCTCTGATTCCTATTTTTACAGTCTTATCATCAATGATTAACAAGTCCTGTTTGGGTGTTTGATCAATTTATTCCTTACTTTAGCACAGAATCTTTCCATTTCTTCTTCTTATACCTCTTTAGTTGGAGCATAAATTTGGATTAAGGTTATATTGATGGACTTTTCCTGAAGTCTCATTGACATGATTTGTTCAGACTTTGCATTATATTCTTTGACTGCTTTTGCTACATCTCTCCTCACAGTTAATACCACTCCATTTCTTCTTAGATTTTCATTTCCTGAGTAAAACATATAATTATCTGACTCAAAATGTCCAATTTCTATCCACTTTAGCTCATTCATCCTAAGTATTACGATGTTTATATTTCCATTTATATTTTACTAAGTCTGGCTTTCACAGATTCATACTTCTCGCATTCCATGTTCCTATAATATGTGTTGTGCAGCTTCAGACTTTCCTTTCTCCTCTGAGTATCTCAACAGCTGAACTTACTTTTGGAGTAGAGTTCAATGGTATCAGTAGCCACAGCACTACTCTGCATTAGCTCAGTAGCTCATTGTGTGTCCTCTGACTTGAGATTCTTCTGGCACTACCTGTTCCATTTTGGATTGTGTCATCATGTGGTTTTTCTACTGCTACCTAATACATAAAACCAGCTATGTGGAGATAACTGGAGCAATAGTTTAAGATAAGCTTTCCTCAGAGTGACAGTCTACCTGCATTTAACTTTAGTTTTTATTTAACAAAGAAGATGTTATGTGTTTTAAATCTTCTATGAATGTGAAATACATTTCTTTCCAATATTTTCTCAGGATTTCTTTCTTTCTGTTTTTCATTTCAGTAAGAACATCCCAAGTACTGGAGGAAAACTGTGAAGTTCATTGAAATGGACAGAGAAGAGGAGTACATACTGAACCATAATAATATCCTGTTTCTCCAAAATATTTCTGACTCAGTTATGCCAATATAGTTGCTGAACTGTTTGTCCAAAATATTTCTGACTAAGAATAAAAGAATTGTTCTTATTGGTTTTGTTGTGGATTATTGTTGACGAGGTAGAGGTCATATTACAAATAAACATTTCTGTATGCATCATTCTTCCTCTGTATATTTCTTCTACTTTCTTTCATTCACTTCTGGGGTACTGAGAAATAGAATTTGCAACAAGCAAATGAAGGAAGAGGGGAAGGAAGGAAGGAAGGAAGGAAGATGGAGATGTTTGCTTCTTTCCCAATCTCAAAATGGGAATAGGGACGTAGAAGCAAAACAACATAAAATCATGGATGGGATTTTTCATGCTAATTCTGATAAGTTTTTTAGTGCAGTAATGAAACATCAATTTAAACACCATTTTAGAATTAATGTAATTAAAATATGTAACACAGTTTTATTTTTTCACTAACTTTCTTCTAAAGAACCCGTAGTAAATCCCGTAAGTTTGAGGTCTTCCCTAATTTAGTTATCTAAATTTCTTATGTATCCTTTTTATAAATCCATTTCTCCCAAATACTGAATTAACAGTAATTTTATTTCTTTTGATTATGCATCTGCTTCCAAGCAGTTTAGATAAATCATGTTGTACTGCAAAGACACAAAAAGTCCATAATTACTGATTTAGATAGCTCTGACACCCACTTGGTAGATTTGATTGCCATGTCACAACCTGTGATCTTCACTGCCTTCAGTTAGCTACAGCAAACATAGAAATGCTACTGTATGTTTTGTGGCTCATTAGAGAATGTTCATGGCAAGCAAAAATAATCATTCTAGTAATAACAGTAAAAAAGAATTATCACAGATGTATGTGGTCTGTATTTTCAGCTCTTCCCTTTCCTACTTACACAATGATAGTAAATTGTGAATTTCATGCATTTCACAGTAGAGTTTCTAAGTGTTCTGTTTGTCCTCACTGTGAATAAATTGCCAATAGCTTATTGTCCTTCCTTAAACCTTTTTAAAGCTTCTTTCTGCAGATGCTCAAACATAAATGGACTTGGTCAGGGAATAACTGGTAAGATTCTTCCAGCTAAGAATTGGAGACACAGTTAAGGGTTTACCATAGGCCTTAAAGGAAACAAGATCACAAAACGGGGACATATGCTGCCACTTTCCTGTTGTTGTTTGTCTTTAAATAGTTTCAGATTTATAGTGGCCCTAAGGAACCTATCAGGTTTTCTTGGCAAGATTTATTCAGAGGAGGTTTGCCATTGCCTTCCTCTGAAACTGAGAAAGTGTGATTGCCCTAGATCACTCAGTGGATTTCTGTGGCTGAGCAGGGATTTGAATTTTGGTCTTCCAGGGTCCTAGTCCAACACTCATGCCATTACACTATGGTAGCAATCTCTCTGGGGGAGAGACAACAGCCCAGCACCATCGCACCTAGACTAAGAAGAAGAGCCCTCCCTCCATTCTATCTGATGTCATCTGGGGGAGAGACAACAGGCCCAGCACCATCAGGCCTAGACTAAGAAGAAGAGCCTTCCCTCCATTCCATCCGATGTCATCTTGGGGAGAGACAACAAGCCCAGCACCATCGGGCCTAGACTAAGAAGAAGAGCCCTCCCTCCATTCCATCCGATGTCATCTGGGGGAGAGACAACACGCCCAGCACCATCAGGCCTAGACTAAGAAGAAGAGCCCTCCCTCCATTCCATCCAATGTCATCTGGGGGAGAGACAACAGGCCCAGTACTATCAGGCCTAGACTAAGAAGAAGCGCCCTCCCTCCATTCCATCTGATGTCATCTGGGGGAGAGACAACAGGCCCAGCACCATCGGGCCTAGACTAAGAAGAAGAGCCCTTCTTCCATTCCATCTGATGTCATCTGGGGGAGAGACAACAGGCCCGGCACCATCAGGCCTAGACTAAGAAGAAGCGCCCTCCCTCCATTCCATCTGATGTCATCTGGGGGAGAGACAACAGGCCCAGTACCATCAGGCCTAGACTAAGAAGAAGAGCCCTCCCTCCATTCCATCCGATGTCATCTGGGGGAGAGACAACAGGCCCAGCACCATCGGGCCTAGACTAAGAAGAAGAGCCCTCCTTCCATTCCATCCGATGTCATCTGGGGGAGAGACAACAGGCCCAGCACCATCAGGCCTAGACTAAGAAGAAAAGCCCTCCCTCCATTCCATCTGATGTCATCTGGGGGAGAGACAACAGGCCCAGCACCATCAGGCCTAGACTAAGAAGAAAAGCCCTCCCTCCATTCCATCTGATGGCATCTGGGGGAGAGACAACAGGCCCAGCACCATCGGGCCTAGACTAAGAAGATGAGCCCTTACCTTTTAAGGGGCGGGTGGGTTTCGGGATTTTTAGGTTCTGTTTACATTGTGTTAACATATCTTTATGTAAATTTTAATGTTGTAAGCCGTCCCGATATAATAATAATAATAATAATAATAATAATAATAATAATAATAATAATTATTATTATTATTATTATTATTTGCCACATGCCATCACAGGTGATATGATCAGTTGGGCTAAACTAGTACTAGGGAACCCGAGTTTTGATATTGTAAGAAGTGTACTAGTTCTCTTTTTGTGTGGAGTTCTTTTACTTGGTGTTGCATCCATAAATTACTTCAAATACCTGCAATCTGTAGTAATACAATTCACTCTTATCATCTCAGGATTCTTCTGCTTCATTTGGCTGAATGTATAGACCAAGCTAAAAAACTTTGCTCTTGCAGTGGGTTTGGAAATCGATTTTTTTCCAGCCACTAGTGATGAATCAGCTCTGTTGTTAGTTGCTTAGCTGTAAACATTAACTCTTTATCTAAGCCCAACACTTTGCAAATGTATTTCCTACAGAGCAAATCCTCCATATTTTCTGCTTGCAGTGTGATTCCATGCTCCCATTAACAAAGGATGCTGAAAAATTGTGATGTTGAGCAAGCTGAGGAGTCTGGACCCCACATGTCATGCTGCCTTTACTCATTTCACACGAAATGTGACTGGGGAACTACAATGGCAGGATTAAAGAAGAGACACGTTCACTAATCCAATTAACCTTCGATTAAGGTTCTAAAATCGATGCTATTCTTTTGGCCTGAGGAAGTAATATTGAGCCCTGAGAAATGAGCAACATCACGACCTTTACTTTTAATTAGATCAATAGAAGTTAGTGTCGCTGTCTCTTAAAATAATTGGCAAATATTATGCTCAAATTACCGCCAACAGTTAGTATCTAAATTGAAAGAGACAAGAATAAACAGAGGAAAGTTACAAAAGGAAAGTACTAAGTGTTCACTATAAGATATTTCTAGGGTCAAAGTCAAGTTCCATTCCCAACAGGTGGAAAACATGCAACACCTCCAAGTGACAACTGAGCTTCCACAGAGAGGACCTTTAGATAGCCAAACATCTATACCTACAAGGGCTCTAACTTAGGTCAGCTGCTGACAGCCATCCTTTCTTGGGATCTGGACAGCCTTTCTGTGAAGAAGGAGCTTTGACGGTAGCTTGTGTTACATCTGGGCTGGAAAATGGCAGATCCACACCTTAAAGTTTTGCTATCTTTCCTTTGAGAGCAGAAACAATTCTGCACTTGGTTTATTGTAGCAAAGATGTTTATCAATGTTTCTAACTTGGTGGTTTATTTTTCACCCCGATCCTCGAGATTCCAAACTCCCTGTCTTAAAGTCTGAGTGCCAGCATCCCCACAAGTCCAGATACAATCTTATGTCTGATACTTTCCACCACAGCCTTGTTCTGTTTCTGGAATTCCTTCCATTCGGGCAACTCCTGAAAGCTCTTCTCCCCTTGCCACCTGCAACTGATTTTAGTGAGCCCAGCTGGTATTCACCCTTGTACATCTCCACTTAGTATACCACTCTTTGGCCAAATGCCTTTATATTGCCCTTTCTTACACTTCCTCCTCTCATACATATTTCATCTTTTTTTTTTCCTGCTCAAAATGCAACTGGTAGACAGCTTTGGTCCTTCAGGTATTTTTGAACTGAAGTTCCAAAATAGATACTCACTATTAGTTATGCTGACTAGAGGGCTGAAGCCAAAAAATACCTGGAGGCCCCACAACCAAGAGTTAACCTTTCCTTCTCTTAGACAAGATTACTACTTAGTTATCTTAGGTACTACTTCATTTATTTACTGAACAAGTTCAGTTTCTGGACACCACTGTACAGCTGCAAAATGGACAGATAAGCACCACAGTATATCACAAACCGATGGACCGCTACATGTATTTACATGCCTCCAGTTTTCACCCTGAAAACACCACTAGATCCATAGTCTACAGCCAAGCTGTCTGATACAATCGCATCTGCTCAGACCGACAGGACAGGTATGCCAAACTCAAGGAATTACAACAAGCATTCCTCAAACTATAGTACCCACCACATGAAGTGAAAAAACAAATTAAGAAGGCAAGACATGTACAGAACAAATTGAAGAGGGAAATTGACAGAACCCCAGTAGTGGTCACATACAGCTCCCAACTGGGACCACTCAGGTGCATCATCAAAGAATTACAACCCATTCTGGACAATAATGCCACTCGTTCAAGGGTTCTTGGTGGCAGACCTTTACTCGCCTACAGACAGCCTCCAAACCTCAAACAGGTAGCAAAGCAGCTTCATTTATATATCGCGCTATGGGATATTTAAGTGGTTTACCACTGTAAGCTCATTGCCCCCCAACAGTTGGGTACTCATTTTAGCGACCTCAGAAGGATGCAGACTTGAGTCAAGCCTGAGCCCTGGCTAGTATTGAACTCGCAACCTTGTGGTCACCTACAGGATGACACACAACACAGATGGCAACACAGGTACTAAGCCTTGTCACAAAGATGTCAACTCTGCCCACACATTTATCCAGGAAATATCATCACAAGACCTAATGGCATTACCCACAATATTAGGGGGGCCTTCACATGCTCATCCTCCAACGTGATATATGCTATATACTGTGTCAGCAATGCCCTTCAACACCCTACGTTGGGCAAACAGGTCAGTTCCTGCGCCAGAGGATAAATGGACATAAATCAGACATTACAAAACACAAATACCAGTGGCAGAACATTTCAGTCTCCCTGGGCATTCCATCTCAGACCTCAGAAGAGCATTCCTTCAACAAAAGAACTACAAAGGTAGATTGGAAAGAGAAACAACAGAATTGGAATTTATCCACAAAGTACAGTCCCTCAGCAATGGACTGAACAAAGACACTTACTCACTACACACACTTCAACACTATTAGACCCCATCCTCATAGGGGTGCCCTACATTCATCTATTCCTCTCACCACAGGTGAGTCCCATTGCAAAACTGGATTTGCCAGTTCATCCCCTTGCACAAAGACCAGTTTTCTATGTCTTTGTGCACTAACGACCATAGTTAAGACTGGACCTGCCACTTCATTTGTAATTTGAATTTACCTCCTCACATATATATGTCTGTGCCTGCCCCCCACTCCACCAAATACATCTGAGGAAGTAGACTGAAGTCTACGAAAGCTCATGCTGCCAATTTATTTCTTTCAGTTTGTCTCAAAGATGTTATAAGATCTCTTTACGTACTGATTCTACAAACTAACACGGCTCTATCTTTGAATTCCTTCTCTAAGACAGTGAGCCTACTTGGGCCCTCTGACCTTTACATCCATTTCCTAATCCTCCTATCCCTTTCTTCAGCAGTCCAGTTGTTTTGGAGTTCCACAGGCCAGCTGAGAGCTACTTCATGAATACTTCCAGGGCTCCATCCATTTCTCCTCAGGTGTAGAGTTTTGTTTTTGTTTCCCCCCACTCTTGGCAGTCTCCCTGCATGAGAAGAACCAGCTGACAGCCAACCTGATCCAAGACTTTGAAGGCATTTCAACAAGCAAGCAATTGCTTAGATTTTATTCTCAGCCTTGCCCTACCTCCAGGAGCCTGGCATGTCCTCTGGGTTTGAAAGCTCTGATGGAGAGTCTGAGAGGCCAGGGGACATGATCGGGCTGTAGCAACTCCAGCAGTCCCAGGAGGAGAGCCTGCAGCCAGTACCGGGCCGAGTTCCCAACAGCCACAAGAGCAGAATTCCTTGCAGCCACAACCCTCAGATGAAGAGCAAGACTTACCAGTGCCCACCCCTGTGGAGAGACGCTGGGAAAGAGAAAGATGCCAGCACTCTCAGCATTTAAATAAGAAGCACACTGCAAAGAGAGAGCACCTGCAAGATTCGGATGGACTATAAATATCCCAGCATTCTGTTGGTCCAGTATGGCTGACAACTATCCTTTTTCTTGGGAGAAAGCTATACTGGTGCCTTATTCATTGATTGATTACCTGTTGCCTTGACCTCTGCCTGTTCTTTTGTATTATGTTTTCGACTGCTATCCTGGACTGAATACTGACTGTTGAAGGACCAGGTCTGGATTCAATGACCTCTTCTATTCTACTGACACCTTGATGAGCTAGATTCTCACCCCACCTGCTTAAAACCTACACAACATGCTGAGGCTTCATTCTGAGAGTTTGGTGAGCTTCCGAAAGACAAAACAGGACATTCTCTCTGATGTCTAGTGCTATTTGATTTAATGTTATATATGGGATTCATGTCATCACATCCAGAACAGAAGTTACCAGCAGTGATAAAATAGAGGGTTCCAGTAATCCTAGAAGGTCCAACAGTCATCTGCTAGACACTGAAGAAGTCTAGAATTTATTTGGCAGGGTATCTATACTGCATACTGCAAAATGATATGCCTAAACTGAGGTTGTCATATTTGGGCATATCACTATGACTCACTGGAAAAGACGATAATGCTCAGTAAGGTGGAAAGCAGCAGGAAAAGAGGAATACTGCACTACAGATGGATTGATTTAACCAAAGAAGCCACAGCCTTGAGTTTGCAATACCTCATCAAGATAGTTGATGACTGGGGCTCTTTAAGATCTCTCATTCATAGGGTTGCCATAAGCCATAGTTAGTTTGACAACATATAACAAAAACAACACATAATCTTGGGAATTGTAGTTCTCTGTATAAGAAGGTGGGCATCATTAGGAGATGATTCTAAGCACCCCACCCCACTACACTTTCCAGGCTTGTTTGACGAGAAGTCATGCCTGTTATGTGGATATATAAACAATATAAGTTTATACACTCACTAAGGTTGTAAGAAGGGATACCAAAAACTGGGTTCTCAGAATTATTTTTCAGCTCTTTTGTCCCTATTTCACAACATCCACTACTTCTACTTTGATCACAGTATATATGAAATGCAAGCTTTCTTGCTTAGTCCTGATTGGCCGATTGGTCCAGAAAATTAAATGTTGCAGCTGCTGTTCCCTAATTAAATGAGCATTCATCTTGTCATTAATACAGTGTAATATTTTGACATTTATCTTTTGAAAAAACAAAAACCATTGGATTTTGTTCATGCTTGAAGGCAAATTCAAAAGAGGCAAATGCAGCCAGAATAAAGTTTTGAGTGATATTTCACTGAAAATTGTTATTCTCCAATATCTGGCTGGAACAGATTCACAGTTCATCTCATGTTCATTAATGCTGTAGCCTTAGGCTTCCAGGCAGATTCATAATTACGTGTGCACTATTGTAAAACTATATCTGAACAAGCATACTCAGACACAACCATTTCCACAACCTGTTGGCCTTTGGATGTGTTAGGCTACATCAGCAAGGTCAAATGTCATGCTGGGTAGGGATGATGGGATCTGTAGTCCAACACATCTTGAGGAGGATTAGTTGACGAAAGTTGCTCAGATGTATTGGTATACAAAAAGACTGATGTCTCTCATTTCTTCATGTCATCTTTTCCACAGTCTCTCTCATCTTCTCTCACAGACAGACACACTCTCTCTTTCCTCACCTTGAACAGAAAAATCCACAGGGAGATCTGGGCAGCACGCACAGCCTCGGTGATATATATGCTGCCTCTCCACACACTGGGCACAGATAGTGACTCTTATTATCACTGCTTTGTGATTAATGTTGATGAACACATTTAAATTTCTTCCAGTGTTCTGGCTGCTGGCTGGCCTTGATGTGCTCAGAATCCCAGCAAGCAGGCTGTTTTTCAGGATGCTGCAAGGGTGTGTGTTTGTGTGCATCTATATCTGGGTGTTTCTTTGACTTAAGCTACCTATTTTGCATCCAGGCAATGCATCTTACAGGGAAAGGCCTACCCCACATCCTAGGCTCTTAGAAGATGATGGTTCTCAGGCTCTTAGAAAATGGTGGTTTTGACAGAGGGAACATATATTTAAAATGGAAGTTCACACAAAGGTACATATCACTACAGTACGATTCCTTCCCTTCAGTCTTTGAGTCTCTTGCCTCCTTTTTCTGAATTATATTACTTCCTCATGGGGCCTGGCATTCCATGAAGCAGTGTAAAAAGATCTTGGTCTACAAGTCACCTGCAATTTCAGTCTTAGGAACTTATTACAGGTTGAGTCTCCCTTATCCAAAATTCTTGGGACCAGAAGTTTTTGGATTTTTTCAAATTTTGGACTTCCTATTTCAGTATTTTTTTGTGTAACAGTCAGCAGGGGGAATCTTTTGGTTTCTTTGTTGGATCCATTCCCTGATGCTCACAGGACACTAGGCAGAAACCTCTTTAGTGGTGGCACCCTGATTATGGAATTACAGTCAGCCCTCCATATTGGCAGGCTAGCCATCTGCGGATTGGAGTATCCTCAGATGGTCCCACTCCATTATCATCAATGACAGTGCATGCATGCAGCCACACTGCATGTCAGCATCCATTGACGATAATGGAACTCAAGGTCAGACTCATGGCTGACCTCTGGCTCATGCTAGATTTCTAATTCTGACAGCAATTCATGTATATGAAGTGTGGTGTATAATATTTGTTCTTCAGACTGTTCTTCAGACTAGGCTAAAACTAACAAAATGAATTTCAGTAGGGATAAATGTGAGGTTCTACATCTAGGCATGAAAAATGAAATGGACAAATATAGGATGGGTGACACCTGGCTTGAGTATAGTATATATGAAAAAGATCTAGGGGTCTTAGTAGCCCACAAACTAAACAAGAGTTAGCAGTGTGATGCAGTGGTCAAAAAAGCCAATGCAATTCTGGGCAACATCAACAGGAGTACAGTGTCCCGATTAAGGGAAGTATTAGTGCCATTCCTTTCTGCTTTGGTCAGACCTTACCTGGAATACTGTGTCCAAGTTCTGCGCACCACAATTCAAGAAGGATATTGACAAGCTGGAATATGTTCAGAGACGGTTAACCAAGATGATCAAAATCTGGAAACCAGGTATTATGGGGAATGACTTAGAGAGCTGGGCATGTGTAGCTTGGAGAAAAGACAACTGAGAGGAGACATGACAGTTACCTTTATATATCTCAAGGGATATAATGTAGAATATGGAGCAAGCTTGTTTTCTGCTACTGCACATGCTAGAATGTGAAATAATGGATTCAAATTATAAGAAAAGAGATTCCACCTAAATATTAGGAAGGACATTGTTTTACTGTGAGAGTCATTTGTTAATAGATTGCCTCAGAGGGTGATGGACTGCCATCTTTGGAGATTTTTAAACAGAGGTTGGCATCTTTCAGAAGCACTTTACTCATGTATTTCTGCATGGCAAGGGGATCGGACTATATTGTCCTTTGGGTTCTTCCAACTGTCCAAGTCTATGATTCTTTGTACATATGGGGGTATTGTAAAGTTTTAATTATCACCTTTAAATTTTTTTGACAGAAAGTTTGTTTTGATTTGTAGTTGTTAACTTTCCTCTACATAGTCACTTTTCAGATTTACACATTTTCTCCAGCGTTCCTTGACCCTCCAGATACCATTATTGTAGAAGTCTGCAGATTGCACCTTAAATCACTCTCCCACTTCATGAACGACATCATTTGTGTTGTCAAATTGGCAACCCATCAACAAATTTTTCATTTCTGGGAACAAGAAAAAGTCACTTGGTGCGAGGTTGGGAGGTGGATGCTGCAAGATCTCAAAGCCACATGCCCTTGCTTTGTTAACTGCAACTTGAGATGAATGAGCTAGTGCATTGTCAGCTAGGAGATGAATGCCTCTGGAAAGCATACAGCGGTGTTTCTTTTTCAGAACATCTCGCAGTATGTCCAGACGATTGCTGTAGTATGTGCCAGTGATGGTTTGTAAGTAATCGGTGAGAATGACTCCATGATAGTAAAAAAAAAACCCTGAGAGCATGACTGTCCATGCTGACTTTTACACCTTTGCCTTTTTGCGGGGAGAGGAATTGGCATGCTTCCACTCCATGCTCATGGTTTTGGTCTTTTGATCATACTGATAGATCCAAGATTCATCCATGCTTACCAGATGACTAAAAATCCTCTTCATCCTGTTCCAACAGCGTCAACATCTGTCTTAAAAGGTCACACTGTATTTGTTTCTGGAAAGAGGTTAGCAAACGTGGAACCTAGTATGCAGACACCTTAGACATGTGCAATTCATCATGAATAATTTCCCACACACTACCATAATGGAGGCCAGTTTCATGCATGATCGTTTGGATGGTTGCTGGTCTGTCTTCCAGGATTAAACACTTCACTTTCTTCACTCTGGCCGCATCGTCTGTCAGTGATGGTCTTCCAGGTCTTGGCTCGTCTGTGAGGGACATGTGACCAGTTTGGGAATTCCTTTTCTACTTCACAATAGTGCCATAAGATGGACAATCTTTTCCATAAACTACCATCATCTCATTGTGAATTTGCTGGGCACTATTACCCTTCAAATGCAGGAACTTTACCATGCTCTGAGCCTCAATCTTCTTCATTTTACACTTTAGTCACTTCTGGCACAACCTGTAACAACAATAAAGTATACAATGAGCTGATTTTCTCAACATCATGCACTTAGGGACCAGTGATGACACTGATAAAATTTCATCAATATACCATAATAATTTCTGGGTGATAATTATTACTTTACGATAACCCCTCATATTTGCTTAGTGAGATGACCTTTGCAAAATACTCTTAGAATGATAGAGTTGGTAGAGACCACAAGGACCATCCAGTCCAACCCTCTGCCATGTAGGAATGTTGTTGTTGTTATCCCTTCCCCCAAAAATGGGATTCAGAGCAGCTTACAATATTAAAAAAACAGTACAATTAAAAACATACAAAAGTGATACATTAATACAGAATCAAAGCACTCCTCACAGAAGGCCATCCAGCCTCTGTTTAAAAAGCCCCCAAAGAAGCTCTCAGAGGCAGTGTATTCAACTTTTGAACAATTCTTATTGTCAGGATCTCTCAAAATCTGCCTTCCTTACATTGGGCATATGTTTTGTTTGTTACAGTTTCCATGCAGAATCTTCCTCCTTTTCCTGATAGTTTTATAGTTTGTTGTTTATACTCATTAAATTCCTCACTTGCCTCGAAGACAATTTCATTGTCCAAAAGGTGGAAGAGGCAACAAGGGAGTCAGCTATTTTGGATCTGATCCTAACTAACAGGGAAGATTTAGTTAATGGGGTGCAAGTGGTTGGATCCTTAGGCGGGAGTGATCATGTCCTCCTGGAGTTTATTATACAGTGGAAAGGAGAAGCCAGGCATAGTCAGACACGCATTCTAGACTTTAGGAAAGCTGATTTTACTAAACTTAGAGAAATACAGGGGGTGATCGCATGGATAGGAATACTAAAAGAGAAGGGAGTTCAAGACGGATGGGAGTTTCTCAAAAGGGAGATACTGAAGGCACAATTTCAAACTGTTCCAACGAGGAGGAAAAATGGGAGGTGTCTCAAGAAACCAGGATGGATGACTAAGGAACTTTCAACTGAACTAAGTTTTAAACGGAACATGTATAAGAAATGGAAAAATGGGGAAATCACCAAAGAGGAATTCAAACAAATAGCTAGCACGTGTAGGGGTAAAGTCTGAAAAGCTAAAGCGCAGAATGAACTCAGGCTTGCTAGAAGGTTAAGAACAATAAAAAGGGCTTTTTTGGGTATGTCAGCAGCAAACGGAAGAAGAAGAAAATGGTAGGGCCACTGTGTGGAGAAGATGGCAAAAAGTTATCAGGGGACAGAGAAAAGGCAGAATTACTCAACACCTTCTTTCCTTCAGTTTTCTCAGAAAAGGCAAACGCTCCCGAGGATAATGGAGCAGAGGACAGAATAGGAGAATTTCAGCACAGAATAAGTAGAGATAGTGCAGGAATACATGGTTAAGCTAAATGAACATAAGTCTCCAGGACCAGATGAATTACATCCAAGGGTATTAAAAGAACTGGCAAACGTAATATCGGAACCATTGGCAATAATCTTTGAGAACTCCTGGAAAACAGGAGAAGTCCCAGCGGATTGGAGGAGGGCAAATGTTCCCATCGACAAAAAAGGGGAAAAAAAGGATCCCAACAATTATCGTCCAGTTAGTCTGACATCAATACCAGGAAAGATTCTGGAACAGATCATTAAACAGAGAGTCTGTGATCATCTGGAAGGTAATTTCATAATCACAAAAAGTCAACGTGGGTTTCAGAGAAACAGGTCATGCCAGACAAATCTGATCTCTTTATTTGATAAAATTACCAGCTTGGTAGATGAAGGGAATGCTGTAGATATAGTATATCTTGATTTCAATAAGGCCTTTGACAAGGTTCCCCATGACATTCTTGCAAACAAGCTGGTAAAATGTGGGCTAGACAAAGTAACTGTTACATGGATTTGTAATTGGTTGACTGGCCGAACCTGAAGGGTGCTCAACAATGGCTTCTTTTCAACCTGGATAGAAGTGACCAGTGGGGTGCCACAGGGCTCTGTCCTGGGCCCAGTGATATTCAATATCTTTATTAATGACTTGGATGACGGTATTGGGGGCATAGTTATCAAAATTGCAGACGACACCAAATCAGGAGGAGTAGCTAGTACCCCAGAGGATAGGATCAAAATTCAAAATGACTTGAACAGACTAGAAAGCTGGGCCAAAGCTAACAAAATGAAATTCAACACGGAGAAATGTAAGGTACTGCACTTAGGGCGGAAAAGCACAGATATAAGAAGGGGGACCATCTGGCTGAATGAGACTACGTATGAAAGGGATCTAGGAATCTAGGTGTACCATAAGTTGAACATGAGTCAGCAGTGCGATGCATCAGCTAAAAAGGCCAATGCAATTTTAGGCTGCATCAGTAGAAGTATAGTGTCTAGATCAAGAGATGTAATAGTGCCACTCTATTCTGTGTCCAGTTCTGGGCACCACAATTCAAAAAGGATGTGGAGAAACTGGAGTGTGTCCAAAGGAGGGCAACTAAAATGGTGAAGGGTCTGAAAACCAAGCCCTATGAGGAACGACTTAAGGAGCTGGGAATGTTTAGCCTAGAGAAGAGAAGGTTAAGAGGTAATATGATAGCCGTGTTTAAATATTTGAAGGGATGTCATATTGAGGAGAGAACAAACTTGTTTTCTGCTGCTTCAGAGACTAGGACCTGAAACAATGGATTTAAGCTCCAGGAAAAGAGATTCCACCTCAACATTAGGGGGAACTTCCTGACAGTAAGGGCGGTTTGACAGTGGAACACACTCCCTCGGAGAGTAGTGGAGTCTCCTTTCTTGGAGGTCTTTAAGCAGAGGCTGGATGGTCATCTTTCGCGGATGCTTTGATTGGGAGTTCCTGCATGGCAGGGGTTGAACTGGATGGCCCTTGTGGTCTCTTCCAACTCTATGATTCTATGATTCTATGATACTGTGCATGCTTGGTGATGTGTCAGGGATCATTTATAATAATTGTTTTTTAATTGTCTCTTGAATAACCTGCTGTAGGGCTGTTTGTGTCTTGCTGGAGGTTGTCAGGCAGCAGTTTGTGTGTGTGTGTGTGTGTGTGTGTGTGTGTGTGTGTGCTGATACGCGCAATGCTTGTGTGGGGCTATTGAAGCCTTCCTCAGACTTTTAAACCTGAAACCTTGAAATATTTTTCAGGTATCTCAGTGAACCCTGAATAAAACATATCATATCTATAACTCACAAAAAAATTGTTTTTTTCAATCACAATCTCTCATGGAACTGCCAGAGACTTCTTGCTGAACTCTTAGGGTTCCAAGGAACCCTTGTTGAGAAAACATGGGATATAATAATGGAGGGATATATGTGCCCCAACTCCAGGACTGTTTGCTGACTGAGCGGCCTTTTTGACTTTAATAAAGTGTTGTGGTGATAAGGATATGATTGTGGAGTATGGTTGATGAAGGGGGATCAGAAGCAGTGACAGAATGATTTAAATAGCTTTGTGGTGTCACTTTATCTTTGTAGGCATCATCAATCAGATTAGCATCTGGTTGAAAAAGGAGGTGTGGAGGGTGGCACAGTCAAAGCAAAGATGGGACTCTGAAATTCTCATATGTACTAGATGAAATAATGGTGTCCACTTTCATAAAAGGCATTTAAATCATTTCTGACATATTTTCAACAGCAGAATGATGGAATCATGTTGTGCCAGAGTTAGGCATGCTGGAACATTAATAGGTTATATGTTATATATTATGATAAACATGTGGATACCACTGAAATGACCACAGAAGATTTACACAACTTTAAAGCAGACAATGAAAATACTGAAATAGTTCAAGATTTTCCATATCTTGGCTCAGCCATTAATCAGAATGGAGACTTCAGTCAAGAAATCAGAAGAAGACAAGTGTTTGGAATGGCGGCTATGAAGGAACTAGATAATATCCTGAAATGTAATGACATATAATTGAATACTAAAGTTAGGATTGTCTCTGCCATTATATTTCCCATTTCTATAGGAAAAGCTGGACAGTAAAGAAAGCTGATAGGAAGAAAATCAACTCACTTGAAATGTGGTGCTGGAGAAGTGTTCTACAGATACTGTGTTATGTTTAACAAAAACAACAACAAATAAATGGATCCTAGCGAAAATCAAGCCAGAGCTCTCCCTAGAAGCCAACATGACTAAATTGAGACTGTTGTACTTTGAATATCATGAGAAGACATGATTTTCTAGAAGAGAATATTCTTAGGAAAGTAAAAGGCAGTAGGAATAGAGGAAGACTGCATTCCAGATGGGTAGACTCAATCAAGGAAGCCACGGCCCTGAATCTGAAAGATCTGAGCAGTGGTGTTGATGATAGGGTGACTTGGAGGGCTCTTATTCATAGGGTCACTATGAGTCAAAGTCATCTTGACAGCAATTAGCAACAAACCACTGAAATTAGCAGCCTTGTGTTGAGTTTCCAGCCCTGTCTTCTTAATGTGAGATGAAATTTAGTCATGTCTTGATGTCACTGTTATGCATTTCAGAGGCAGCCACATTTTTATTACAATGTACAGTGCCACTATGATTCTCCATGTCAAAAAAGGAGATCTGGAACTACTAATGTATATCTTTAAGATTTTGACTATCAACTGGAATGGAAAAGTCAGCAGCTACCACATCATTTAGTCTAAATTAGCAAATTTCTTGAGATCCTAGTTTTCTGCATTACATGCTATATGAATTAAAGCCACCCCCATAACAAAGAAAAATATAATTCCTATATCATTTATGAATGTACCCTAGTACCCTACGTCTCCACCAAAACACAAGCTGAAAGCTAAACACACTCCCCCCCCCCGCCTACTTCATGTATTTCTTTTTCTCGGAAGTCCATTCTCCCACACTAAACATGTACATCTCTATATTGAGTGAAATTAAGCCAGATTTATCTCTACAGTAAGTATGGAATGTCCTGCATTGGAGAATTCAGCCTTGCCTTTCACAATTCTCCTTTCCACTTCTGTGCCATCTCATTAATGACTTTACTTTAAAGTATTTTCAGCTTTGCTCCATGTCTACTTACTTCCATCATGGTCTTCTCTAGGATGCCTCCAACTCTACTCAGACAAATGATCCACTTTGTATCCTTTCCGTTTTGCCTTGGAACATCTCCTAATTTTTTTCTTATGCATTCACACTCTTGTTGAATATTTATGGAGATGCTGTCTTCTCTATTCTTGGAGTCATCAAAATGTAAAGGAAACAATAGCATTTGCTCTTTCTCTGGTACACCAATAGATTGCACATGTTCCTCTGCAGACCTGTTATTCCTTGGCACATGAGCTTACTGACTGTAATGCCATTGGTTGTCGAGTCCATGTCTCATTCTGTGTCTGCCTCTTTTCTCACTTCAGATCTCTCGCAACCTTGGAAAATTATACAGTGAAATGATTTTTGTGAATGGGTTTGTCCACTGTGACCCACACCCTGGCAATGTGCTGGTGAGGAAATGCCCAGCTACAGGCAAGACACACATTATACTTCTGGATCATGGACTCTATCAGGTAAGTAGAGGACAAAAGGAACAGATAATGAGAATAGCCTGTGTGGAGTGCAGCCACAGGCCAAGAGGTATTCCCAGGCAAGGTAAATTACCTGGTAAAAATAACCTGGCATGGTAGACAACCATTAGTCAGTTGTTTCCAACTTAGCCTGGATCAACAGAATCAGACATTTTACAACCTGCACCAGGATAAATCCACATTTTACAGGACATCCTGGGACCCTTAGGCAAAGTTGGACCACTATGTTGGGGACCAGGGGCCAAATTTCCTTCAGACCTACACGACCAATTTTCCTCTGCAGTCCCTCTCAAAATAATGAAAGGAGGTAACAGATGTCACTTCTTGTCACCATTATGAGAGTTAATGCAGAGGAAAACAGAGTTATTGGGGAGGGAATAGTATGGAACTCGGGTGCTTATGGGGGAGGGTGGAGCTAGTTTCATGTGACATAATTTTGCATGCCTTGTGGGGGCTTTCTGTATGGGTTTGGTGCAAAGGTTGCCCATAAATCACACAAATAAAAACAAACAATTTGTGGAACTTCAGGAGCCAGAAAAGTGAGGGATCAGGGGACTTCATGCACCCACAGGGCACACTTTGCCTACCCTGCTCTACTGCAGTTAGGGGAAATCTATGTTGCAACCACATCTGGAATACTCTGCACAATTCTGGTCTCTGCACCTAAAAAAAGAAAAGAAAAAGATCTTGTAGTACTCTTGTAGAATTGGAAACGGTTTAGTTTAGAGGGGGAAATGACCATGTTACAGGTATATAAGTTTATGCATGGTGTGGAAAACTTTTTCTCCCTCTCATAATACTACAACTTGGGGCCACCCACTGAAGCTAAATAGTAGTATATTCAAGACAGATAAAAGGAAGTACTTTTTAGGGAACACAGATACAAATTGTTCACAATTCATTGCTATCAGATGTAGTTATGGCTGTTATATTGAATGGCTTTAAAAGATGGTTGAATACATTCTTGGAGAAAGGTGCTATCTCTGGCTACCAGACAGGATGGTTATATGTCACCTTCAATATCTGAGGCAGTATGCCTCTGTATATTAATTGCTGGGAGTTTCAGATGGAGGGTGCAGTTGCCCTTGTATCCTCCTGGTGGTCTTGCCACAGATTGCCCACTGTGTGAACATTGTATTGGACTAGATAGGCCTTTGGTCTGATACAACATTACTGTTCTAATATTCTTATGTCATATTCAGTTTCTCTCAATTTCTCATTTTTCAGAGAATGTATCCTATATCTACATCAGATCACTTACCTTTTGAACATATTTTGGTGTAAATTTCCTCTAACATTGAATTGGGGAAATTATCAGTTACATTTTCTCTCCCATTTGATTTTTTAAAACAACCTCTTGATCTTTCAGTCTTGTGATTTGTGAATTTTGATAAATTTTTCAAGAAATTTAATTAAATTTAAATTTAAATCTAAATTAAATCATTAATCTGCATGGTTGAATTGAATAGGAATAGTTGTGCCAAGACAAAGGGCCAGACACCATATTGTGGGTTAACAAATTGTCTATAACTTTATGCAACCATAAGTACCACAAATCTGTTACATTCATAGGTAATATCTTCCTTGGGTTGACAAAGTACAGTGAGCCTGCCATATTGGTGGTCTACCCATCAGTGGATTGGAGTTCCCATGGATAGCCCCACCCTATTTTAGCCAATGGTGGTGTGTACATCACTGCACATTGATTAATATGGGCTTGTCTGCATTTTTCCCCATCTGTGGGAAGGGGAGCTGGAACCAAATCTCCATGGATGGGAAGGGTCCACTGTATAGGCAAATTGAGGTTGAGAGGACATGAGTCCTGATAACACACCATCTACTAAGCATCTGAGAAGAGCATTTATACCAGCCAATCAAAGTGACCTGCCCAAGCAGTTGGCTGCGGCCCAGACTGGGTTCCCCTTATTGATCCTCTAGTAACCAACATGATCCCAACAAGAAAATTAAAGGTATAAGGCAGGGGTAGGCAACCTTTTTGAGCCGGGGGCCAGGTTGCTGTCCCTCAGACAATTGGGGGGCCAAAGACAAATAAATAAATAAATAAATAAAAATAAATAAATAAATAAAAAATATATGCATGCAGACTCTCTCAGCCCCAGAAAAGCCATGGCAAAACCCCTGTGGAGATTTTGCTAAGAAAACCCCAAGAACAAGTAATAACAGCAATAATCAATATCATCATGGCGGGCGGCGGCAGTGGGGAGAGGCAACGGCGGCAGGACAGGCCTGGGGCCGGTCCAGAGGCCTCAGGGGGCTGCATCCGGCCCCCGGGCCTTAGGTTGCCTACCCCTGGTCTGATGTAAAAGCAAATGCAGCAATCATTATAGTAACAATCACATCTGTAACATAACACACCAACTACAAGAAACAAACAACAAACAGTGTAAAGAAAAGACCCCTTCAGAAGGTGAAAAACCCATGCTCAAATACCATGGGAAAATTCCTTCTTAGCCCCCAAAGGTGACTAGCTGAAGGCTGGAGGAGCCACAGAGAATGATGCAAGAAAGAACAGGAGGGTGAGTCATGTGGCCGGCTGGCCACTATGTGTGCAGGTATATATATGCCTGCATAAGTTGTATGAAGTCTTGCAGGAATTCTGGTTCCATGAGACTCCTATGATCTCCCCTTGAGATCTGGCATGGTATTTGTACCACATCTTGATCAAAGTCTCATGATGGCATTGCTAATCACAATGGCTGGCTGAGGAAGACCTGGTGCAACAGGACCCTTCTGGGCAGCATCAGAATAAATATTCAATTCCAAATACAGAATAGACCATGTTGTTCCTTCCTGCCGTATCAATGTTAAAGATGAGGTAACTCTTGAGATTCTTGTTCTCAAACAACAAAACAAAAGTGGCAACCATTACATTACCATTACTTTTGGTAATACCAGCTAGACTTGATCCACTGAATCAATTGTTAAATGCTAGACCAATCCTTATGTAATCCCCATGGATTAAATGCAGTGATTCCCAAACTTTGTTCCTCCAGGTGTTTTAGACTTCAGTTCCCTGAAGCCCCAGTCAACTTGGACAATAGTCAGGAATTTTGGGAGCTGAAGTCCCAAACATCTGGAGGACCAAAGTTTGGGAATCACTGATTTAATGTGACTACTCTATTTGGGAGTCCTTGTACCAATCTTCAAGTTTTACTTTCTCCTATATTCACATTTTTAAAAGAAAGGCAGGATGTAAATGCTATAAACCCATCCATCCATCCATGAAATCTCATATTTTTTCCATCTCAAATATGAAGAGATTTCTGTATTTTGGTAAGTTTGTATTTTCAAAGAACTAAATGAAACAAAATTTCTAGCCTTCTGCTACTATGCATGCTTTTATGCAGCTTTTGTGCATGTTGTATCATAGAATTCTCTGCTTTCAGTCTATTATGTTATTTAAGTCTTTTGTTGGATTTTGCCCTTTGAATTTATTTTCTTTCTTTTAAAAAAAATTATCCTCTCTTCTAAGGTCCTGACAGACAATTTCCGATTGGACTACTGCCGGCTTTGGCAGGCCTTGATTAAGGCTGATATGAAACGGGTACAAAAATATAGCCGGCAACTGGGAGCTGGTGACATGTACCCTCTCTTTGCTTGCATGCTTACTGCCAGGTCTTGGGAATCAGTCAACAGGGGTATTGACAGGTCACCATTCAGCACTAAAGAGGTACATCCTTTGATATTATTATTTAGCAGAACATTAAGTTGAAGTGTGATGTAATTTGGATGAGAGAAAACCTGCATAAGAATTCAGGAAGCTGCTTTATAATGATTCAGATCATTGGCATATCTAGCTCTGTAATATGAACATTGACTGGAAGCAGCTCTAAAAGGTTCCATACTAAGAGTCTTTCCCAGCCCTGTCTTCAGAAGCCGGAAACTGAACCTTGGACCTTCTGCACAAACAGCACATGCTCTACTGCTTCACTATGACCCCAACACAGTTATTTGCTGTATTTTCTATTAAAGCCTATGGGGCCATTATGTGGGAGAATCTATGATTCTTAAAGGAAGAGACCATAAGTCACTGGTGGGATATATTTTAGGTGGAAATGCCAATTCTTTGCATCTCTAGTTAAAAGGATATTAGCTAGCAAGTATGGGAAAGACCCCTGCTGGTTACCATGGTGTTACTAATCAGAGGATAAAGTAGTGAACTTAAT
Source organism: Phrynosoma blainvillii (assembly GCA_026167975.1). Taxonomy (NCBI): domain Eukaryota; kingdom Metazoa; phylum Chordata; class Lepidosauria; order Squamata; family Phrynosomatidae; genus Phrynosoma; species Phrynosoma blainvillii. The sequence goes on from JANUYF010000001.1 coordinate 412,548,737, forward strand.
GGATGATTGGTGTGAATGTACATAAGGTAGCATCACGTGCAAAGTTATTTAATCCTCTCTTGTTTCTTTTCTGGATTTGCAAATGAGTATACCAGCTCCTAGAGGCTGTGGAGAAAACTGTGGTAGTGGTGGATGACTTTCCATCACAACTCTACATTTACTGGGATTCTCGCAGAGTGAGATGGTCAGGCAACTAATGACTGATTACAGAACATGTGTTGTCAGTATAGCTGACAACTGTCAGAGTTGTTTTTGTTGGATTTTTTCCTTTTTTACTATTATCATAAGTGGTAGATTGATTGTTCTCTATGCAAAAGCAGCTGCAAATATTCCTAGATTACCCTCCCCCAGTCAAGTGCCCTCTGATGTGTTGGACTACAAGTTGTCGTCATTCCAGCCAGGATGGGCAATGGGCATTTCTGCTGGGGATCATGGGATTGATAGTCAAATATATCTGGCAGGCACCATGTCAAGGATGTCTGCTCTAAATTATGGCATATGGAAAGAGTCAGAACCAACACTTTCTGTATGAAACACTTTCTTCCCTGTCTTCTCTATCCCTCCAATCTGACTGTGCCAGGATGTGGAAATCCGGACCAATGCTGCCGCTTACTTACCTCAGATCACCAAGCTTCTCAACAATGTCCCTCGTCAGATGCTGCTACTGCTGAAGACCAACGATTTACTGAGAGGGGTAGAATCTGCACTGCAAACGCGAGCCAGTGCCAGCTCCTTCCTCAACATGTCTCGCTGCTGCATAAGAGCTGTTTCCACGTGAGTTATTCTACCCATGAGACAAGATCCCAGGCTGCTCTTTTCCTAGACAAAGTGCAGTAAGCTTTCTTTGTATGTGTTTAAATGTGATGGAGGAAATGAACCTCCCACTGAATCCTCCATAAGCCAGATGATGTCAAAGTGTCTTGTTGGTTTCTTGACTTTGCACACAAGCTTTTCCCTGTTGAGGAAAGATTCTACACAATGCCCTACCCTCCCTGCCAGCTGCAGAAGCACCCTTGCAGTTAGTCAGGAGGGGGCTGGTACACACAGGCTTTCTCCAGCCAAGCAAAGCTGGCTCCCAGTCATAAGTGCTACTGCAGGGCCATTCCTTCAGGTGTTGCTTGAGTTGAGTGGTTCCATCTGCTGCCACCTTCCCACCATACAGAGCATGTGGGACAAGAGATGCTCCTTGTTGTTATCTCCATTCACAGGGAACACATGCAGTGGTAGAGGAGAGAAAAGAATATATTTTCTGTCATTGCCTAGTTATTCTGCCCCCCCCCCCCCCCGTGGGGGAAAAAATGCTGTAGTTAAGCCTGCTATGAAGATGGGGCGAGAAGAGATCTTTTCAGAAGCAGGCAACTCTTGTAATGGCCATTTTTTACAGCCATGCACTCACAGTAGACAGCATTTTCAGCTGAAAATTGCATGTGGAAGTCATGTTCAGTAGTGACTTCTGGATTTGTTTTTGGATTTAGGCACAGGGTGGGTGTTTAAAACAAATCTTCAGCTCCTGGAGGCTTCCAATCTCTGCTTTAGGGCAAAATGAAAGTATCATGTAAACTAACAGACATTAGTGATTTCTTCTGTACTCAGCCCAAATGCCTGAATCAGCCATCTTGAATCCCATTTTGGGAGAAAGGCAGGATATAAATCCAATACATAGATACATGCATACATACATCAGGAATGCTCTTTTGTTGACCTCCTACTGGTAGACTGTGTCCCTGTAAGATGCAATATACTCCCTTTTGTTTTTTACCTAGGTATCAGAGGAGCAGGACTAACTCACCATACAGAAAGGCACAGATATCGCTTTCCCAGGCCCTGAGCTTGTGGCAGATCAACTTGTATGAACTGTTTCTGTGTCTGAAAGGGTCCTGGCTGGGGAACTGGGTCATTGCTTTCCTGAGCTGGATGCATCATTCTTCATAGTGACACAGACTGGTGGGATGAGCCGGGCTCAATTTCTTCCTCATCTTTTTTTGACTGTAGCATTCTGTTCATATTTATTCTGCTGGAGTTTTCTGGGTTCATTTTCATGTAACACATGGTGCTGTCTTTGTTGCCTTTTGCAGAGTCACTATCCCTCTGGCACAAAAGGGGGAAGGTGCAGAACAGCAGCCAGAGCTCATGGGAGCCAGAAGTCCTGTATTTCCAGACAGTTCAGGGAGGTAGTAACTTGGAGAGAAAGCAAAAAGACTCAGTTTTCAGGTCTTTGGACATCCTCCAAGTAAAGTTCTAAAAGACTTTAAAAATTTTTTTTTTTTTAGGTCCAGGGTTGTTGATTTTTTTTAAAAAAGTACAATTAAGAAAATATAGTCCAACCATAAAGTTTGATGGTGTAAAAAAACTCAGCAAAAGACCAGTAAGCTTCTAGCAATGCCCTACAATAGCCTTCCCATTTGCCTGCAGTTCTCATAAGCATCAGCTAACATCGACTAAGGTACGATCTTCAGGGCACTTGAGTGGCAAAGACTGTCACTTTTACTACAAAATACTTCTATTCATCCTCCCTCATCTCTACTAATTTAAAAAACAAAGAAATGAGAAATCAGGTGGGCAAGAATCTGGAATCCAGGCTGTCTGACTGGTCAGAGCTTGGAAAAGTTAGTTTGAGCCATGCTGGCTTGTTGCTTCAAGGAGTTAAGAGTCCAAAAAAGTAATTTTCCAAAGCTTCATGAATGATATTCCTAGTTCTAAGATGTTCTGAAAGCAAGGAATGGAACTGAAGATTTTTGAGTTCTCTTCTCACATCTGCCACAAGTTAACTGCAAAGCTATGGACCTCTGGGGATATTTTTTCCTGCCTTGAATGTCCAGTGAGTAAAATGGAAACAGAAATGCAAGCCTGCTTTGGAAGTGTTCAGAGAGAAAATACACTGTAGAATGGCAACATATTATTGTCTCAGAATCATTCAGAAGTCAAGTGCTGGTTATGTATATGTTATTTGCAAGAGGAAATAAAACGGAGTGTCCTCTGTGGGGTGGAAAAAGGAGCATGTCTGCCTATTTGCTTTTTTTTGTTTTTCAGCATTCTGTCTCCTGTAAGCAAACTGTCACTTGATGGTGTTGACAGTGAAATCAGATCTCTTCAGCAGCTTCACAGATGTGCAGGTGTAAGAGGCTGCTTTTGTGCCTAGGCCAGCTGGTGCTGAATCACATATGTTCTCAGAAGCTATTCAATACTCTTTCATACAGGAGCAGATTTGGAGTGTGTCCACACTTTTCTCCATTGTTGACTCTTATTTGTTCACTAGTTTGTTTTAGAAAGAATGCAGATGTTCCTCCAGAGAGAATTAATGAATAACAAAACACAGCAAGGGCAGCATAAAGCCTCATATTACCATGCAGCTTAGCATTCCAAAATGTTATAAACAGGGACCAGCTCTGTATGAAAAAGCTCTTGCTAATACAGAATGGAGAATGTTTGACTACAGCTTCCATCACACCCAACTTACTTGGCTGATGGTCAGGGTCAGGGACGCTAGGAGTAATAAGCTAGCAACATTTGGAGGGCTACAGATTTCCCAGCCCCATGCAAATGTATACTTCTCAACCCAGATCTTATAGGTCACATCTGCCAAAAGGACAATTCAGCTGAATAGAGAAAGGGAGATCTCTCCCACTACTTCACCCCTCCATCACAAAAACCTACTCTGGAGGACTGAGAAATTCTCCAGAGCCCACGTCTAAACAGTGTTGAGAGCTGCAGGGAGAGGGGAAAGGAGCAAAGGTCCAGTGTTGGAGTTTGTCCTTTGCATAATAAGTTATTTTAGGTATAATAATAAAGCCCCATTTTCTATAGAATTGGTTTGATCAGTGGTTCTCAAACATTACCTTTGTGACCCCGTTTACATCTACATGTGGACATGTGGACATTCTGCTCCCCTGCTGAATGTAGTATATGAATAAAAATACTTTGTTTGTTTGGTGTGCATATTTTTGTTCACACATTCACATATATACATATTTTAACATTTTATAAGGAAATAATATTGTTTAAATTAGAACAATATAAAATATGTAAGAAAAAGAGATGAAGAGTGTGACTATGTGTGTCTGTATGAGACAGAGTTTTTGTGTGAGATAGGGTGAATGAATGTATCTGAGGAAGAGAAAGCCAGAAAAAGAGCATTAATGAGTGTATGTGAGAGAGAATTAGTGTGTGAAAAAAAGTCACTCACACACCGAGGAGAGAATTAATGTGTTACTGTGTGAGAGAAAAAGTATCACAGTGTGCATGTGTGAGAGAGAATAAGCATGTGAGAGAGTTTGAGAATCTGTGTGAATCAGTGTCTGGGAGGGAAGGAGAGAGGGAGAATGATGATGACATGAGTGTGAGATTAAGAATTAACTGGCTAAGAAGGTGGGATGGAGAAACCAAACAAGAAAAGGCATGCAGCTGAGCATGTGTGTATACATGAGCAAGACAGAAGCTTGTACGTGTCACAAAAAGATAAAGTGTAGCACTTTTTAGGAATGAAAGAAATTCCTCTCAGACAAATGGGTCAGCAGGTCAGACAATTAGTGTGAACAAACCCCAGTGAGTGAGCGTGTGAAAGAAAAAGAGCAAGAGAAACAGCATGACTGAGTGTGTGAGAGAACAAGCATTTATGTGAGAGTGTATGGGAGCAGAAAAATGAGGACTCTTGGGAGCTGGTCCACTGGGCCCCCAAATCTTCCACCACTCCAAAGCTTCCAATGACTGTCCAGACGGCTCTTTTTTTGTTCCTCCTCTCCTTGGCTCCTGTCCAGACCCCTCCACCTGCCTGCCCACTTGTCTTACTGGACCAGAGGAGCAGCTTGTCATGTGCCTCTGAATGTGAGTGGGAATCCCTGTTTGTCTGTTTGGCTGTCTGGTCAAGAGGATGGCAGCATAGGGCAGTGGCGAGTCCAGGCACACGCTGTGGTCCAGTGGCTTGAAGGAAGCAGTGCGCTTGCACTGCTCTTCCTCAGATGGCCAGTCCAAAGTGCTGCTTGTTCAGGAGTGGAACCACTGAGGCCACTTCTCTGCCTCCAAGGGGCCCCAGCCAGAGCCAGGTGATGGTGGCAGCCCAGAGAAAAAAGTTCCACCGGCCTCTGCCACTGCTGGGAGCCATTGCAGATGCTGGTTCTCCTTTGGCTATCTGGGGAGCACTGGATTGAGCAGTTGTGCTGACTGAGGCTGCAGTACTGTCTCATCCTAAGAATCAGGGCAGTGACAGGCCGGGTAGGAAGAAAAAGTGGCAACTCAGGACATGCCCCGCCAAAGGTCATGATCCAGCAAACTTCTGTGTTTTCCTTCTCCTTCAGGCAGAGGTGGTTGATCAAAGCTTCCACCTTGCCTTTCTCTTTCCCTACAGGACAAAAAATGTTTGGGAATTGGAGGAGGGATCTGGGCCTCCAAATCTCATGTCCCTCTTGAGCAATTCTTGTGCCCCCCCAGGGATCCCACCCCACAGTGGAGAACCACTGGATTTGATAAAGAAGAAGCAATAAATTTATTCTATTAATAAGGAATAAACAGGCTTTGAAGCTATTAATAAATCTGTAATAAATTGATGATAATTTCTAGTTTGTATCTCCAACCTGCCGGTGTAAATAGTTCAAGATCTCTTATAGAAGATCTGTGGGAATTTGAAATTCAGTTATTGTGCTTTATTTATGACAAGGCTATGTTCCCTGAAGAATATGCTGGAAATTATTTGAGAACTCCTACAGCAGTTCTACTCAAAAGTAATGATCCCTGGACTGGTGCTGGTTCCTGAGTCATTGGCATCCAGTCCCTGAAAGGTTTTCAGTAAAGAAAGAAGCAGTTGTACCCAATGGGCACAAGTTTAGTGCCACATTTTGGCACAATAGAAGAAGTAATTGCCAGTTGCCCACATCAGATAGCCTGAGAAGCACTATCCTATAGTAGAACCTGTAAAGATTATATATCAAATTATACATTTATTTTTATTGTTTAAGGCTGAGGTATCACAATAGATTTCCAAATACATAAATAGACTTCAAAGATATAGCTGTGTTAGGCTATAGAATTAGTAGGTAGAATCATCCACTATGGATGTGGATGTTGGAAAATGTAACTTGTGTGTGGAAATGTATAGATGTGGGAATTGTAGTCTGTGTGTAAAATGACAACATGGGAGTTTGTCTGCAGGTGGAATGCAAAAAACAATCACAAGAGAAGATAGTCAAGGACGGTATGTGTCTGGGAACACGGATGGCAAGTGTAAACATATTAGGTCATCATGTTTTGTGAGAACCATTGTCCACGTGACTATGAGTCACAAGGAGAGGCTGGACTTTGAGGATGTTTAGCAAGTGTCCACAAATGAATTAAGCCATCAGCTTGGGGGGTGGAGCTGTGTGTTTTTTTATCTGCTGGTTAGCTGGTTAGCTCTGATGATTCCTTTTTTTCCTGCCTGCTGATGTTCTGATCTACTTGTAAAATAGTTAATTTGTATTTACTGCAACTGGAGAATAAAATGTGCCTCTTTAGAGTTATCTTCTGCCTCTAGTCTGATTAATGGAAAGGCTGCATTCTTAGGTGGTAAGATCAGCACCAGGGACGAATGCCATGGAGATCAACTCGCAGTGGAGGAAGGCTTCAGCAGTGGAGGTTTCCACAATCTGCTCTGCTCAACTCACTTACAATAACAGTGGAATCCCTGTATACCAACATCTCACACAAAGATGGAATACAAGCCATCAGGAATATCATTCCAGATGGGAACTTATCAGACCTAGCCACCAAGGTCTGCCACTTTGTACTCACACACAATTGCTTCACCTTTGGTAACAGCATATACCTCCAAGTTAATGGCACCTCCATGGGCACACACGTGGCACCACAATATGCCAATATCTTCATGGCTGACCTAGAACAACACTTCCTTAACTCTTGCACCCAGAAACTGCTCCTCTACCTGAGGTACATTGATGATATCTACATAATTTGGACTCATGGAGAAGACTCTCAAGACATTTCGGTAGAATTTCAACAACTTCCACCCCACCATCGACCTCAGCCTGGAACTCTCTACAGGACAAGTTCACTTTATGGACACCACAGTGCAGCTACAAAATGGACATCTAAGCACCACACTATATCGCAAACCCATGGAGCACTACACGTGCTTACATGCCTCCAGTTTCCATCCTGAACACACCAGCAGATCCACAGTCTACAGCCAGGCTCTCCAATACAATCACATCTGCTCAGTCCCACAAGACAGGGATGCCAAACTCAAGGAATTACAACAAGCACTTCTCAGATTACAGTGTCCACCACATGAAGTAAAAAAACAAATAAACAAAGCAAGGCTTGTACTCAGAACTGATCTATTAAAGAACAGTTTGAAGAGAGAAAATGACAGAACCCCACTCATGGTTACATACAGCTCCCAACTGGGACCTCTCAGGCGTATCATCAATGAACTACAACTCATTGTGGACAATAATGCTACAGGTACTCGCCCACAGGAAGACACATGACACAGATGGCAACACAGGTACTAAGCCTTGCCACAAACCTAGATGCCAACTCTGCCTGCACATCTATCCAGGAAATGTCATCACAAGAACTAATGGCATCACCCACAATATTAGGGGGACCTTCACATGCTCATTCTCTAATGTGATTTATGCCATACTATGTCATCTACATCAGGCAAACAGGGCAGTCCCTACACCAGAGGATAAATGGACATAAATCAGACATTAGGAATGGGAATACCCTAAAACTGGTGGCAGAATATTTCAATCTCCCTGGGCATTCCATCTCAGACTTCAGAACAGTGGTCCTTCAACAAATGAACTACGAAGGTAGATTGGAAAGAGAAACAGCAGAATTGGAGTTCATCCATAAACTGCAGTCCCTCAGCAATGGATTGAACAGGGACAATGGCTTCCTGACCCACTACACTCATTTCAACACTATCTGACCCCATCTTGGGGGCGTCCTACATTCATCTATCCTCCCCACATGCAGGCTAGTTTCCAAGGCCAAACTGGTCTTGCCACCTCATTTCCACACCCAATGGCTATGTCTGTGTCCACAAACAACCATTGTTAAAACTGGACTTGCTATTTCATTTCGATACGCAAAGGATTTTGAATTTGAATTGACATTTTCACACATCAAGGACATATATATGTCTGTAACTCCACCAAAAGCATCTGAGGAAGTAGACTGAAGTCTATGAAAGCTCATGCTGCCAACTTCTTTATTTCAGTTAGTCTCAAAGGTGCTACAAGATCTCTCTATAAATAAATAAATAAATAAATATTCAAATTCATTGATACAAGTCTTCTATGTATATCATACCACACACATTGGCAGACTTCCGTTTGCATTACTATCCCTAAAATCTTTCTACCATTTTACTTGATAAGCCATTAGTGCAGGGGTAGGCAACCTTTTTGAGCCGGGGGCCGGGTTGCTGTCCCTCAGACAATTGGGGGGCTGAAGCACCATAAATAAATAAATAAATAAATAAATAAATAAATAAATATTTAAAAAAAAAATAAAATTATATATATATATATATATATATATATATATATATATATGCATGCACACTCTCTCAGCCCCAGAAAAGCCATGGCAAACCCCCTGTGGAGATTTTGCCAAGAAAACCCCAAGAACAAGTAATAACAACAATAATCAATATTATCATGGCGGGCGGCGGCGGTGGCGGCAGGACTGGCCTGGGGCCGGTCCAAAGGCCTTAGGTTGCCTACCGCTGATTTACTCCTTTGAAATCAAGATTGCATGTTAATCATATTATCGTGGGTTGAACATACATTTTGTGGATTGTGTAGCTATGCCCTTTTTCTTCTCTTTTCTCATTTTACTTAATTACAGACAGGTGGTTAGTGAATAATTGTTATTAGGAACACAATAAGGAGGGGATGTTTATCACTTACTTTCCCAACACAATTGGGTTTAACCTGCCTCTCTCCCTAATGCTGCTATGACACTCAGAAAAAAAGTTCCTAGCTGCATCAGTGGAAATTTTTTTATTAACTTCATTGCTGAAGCAATAGGTGTGATGTTCTTGATTGTGACTAGGGAGGGAATGAATAAACCTACTCTCTCTGTATTATTATTATTATTATTATTATTATTATTATTATTTGTAATGTACTGTATTTATACCCCACTCTTTAGAAATGCTCTCAGAGTGGCTTACAAATTCTTCATTGGACATACTATGGTCCCTTAAATATCACCCTTGGAATTAATTAAAGAAAAAGCAATGATACATCTACATAGTACATGTTTCAGCACAATAGGAATTTTAGTCTTTCATCTATTGGGTTGTTGTAAAAATTACATTTCTCACCATTGGCTAAGCTACTGAAGTGGAATTAACACATACAAAGCCATAGCGTAGGTTCCCTTTCACTACCTAAAGTTGCTGGGCATTACAGTCCAATATCTGGAGGGCTATATGACCCCACCGTTTAACTGCTGAGGTTTTGTGTGTGTCTCATTCAACCTACATGCCATATGTGCCCATTCAGTTGTCTTCTAGGTATACTTCCGAAAGACTTCTGTCCAAATATCAAGGCTTTCTATACTATCCAACCAGATTCCTTCTTGTTACAATTAGTATATGAATTAGAAATGGAACTACTTAAGACTTTCACTAGGTAAGCTGTTGCCCTTTTCTGATAATGGCAGAAGCATGAAAAGAAATGGAACCTTTTATACAGTGAAATAGCAGCTTCTATCTGGTTAGCGTTAGAAAGAGTTTCTTCAATAATTTCCCTCTCTTCAGATTCTGGGGTTGACTATTCAAAATTTTCTTTCTTCTTCTCTATGCTGCATTTTCAGGCAACCTCTGTTTTGCTCACAAAGAGCTTCTTTTCAGATACCCTGTCACTTCCATGACAAGGCCCTGCCCATAAGGGTAAATTTTCCAGGGACATTGAATGTCATTTAGAGGGTTTGTTCCAGGGGTAGGCAACCTTTCCCCTTTAAGGGCCGAGGGACTTCAGCTCCCAGAATCCCAGGAGCTATTGACCATCATGGGACTATTGGCCAACATGGCTGAGGCTTCTGGGAGCTGAAGTCCCTCGGCCCTTAAAGGGGAAAGGTTGCCTACCCCTGGTTTGTTCCACGCATTTCCCTTGGCTTCCTCTGGTGGCCCAGCAGCCCAGTGCCTACTGAAGCCAGGGGCATAAACAAGTCTGCAAGTCTTGGGACTTTATCACACGGGGGGAAAGTGGGGAAAAGCCAGGATTAAAAAGGAATTTTCCCGGCAAAGTCCCAAAATCGCGGTGAAGATTTTCAGACAATGTTGCGTTTAGAGAGGACTTATCCTGGGAATAACCAGCAACAAACCATTCATGGGGAAATCCTGTGAAAGATTTGTTGTTGGTTATTCTTTGGTAATTCCCAGGATAAGACCTCTCTAACCATGATGTGTCTTGCCGCAATCTTGGGACTTTGCCGGGAAAATGCCTTTTTAATCCCGGCTTTTCCCATGTGTGATAGTCCTAGGTTGTATTGATGCATCAATAGTTTTTTCAGCAGAGGGAGCTATGTAAGATTTCCAAGTCCACTTCAAAATTCAATTTTTCCAGAATGATTTTGTAACATCCCCTTCTTCCATTCTCCTGCTGTAATTCAGCCATAATATGGGGAAATGAAATAATCATATATTCTTCCCCTGGTGACTGATGCCTCTATCTGCCTTCCTCTTGTTTCCTGTAATTGTTTTAGTGTAAAGGCTTTGGGGCAGGGATCTATCACACCTTTTCTTGTAGGATGCTATGTACACAATCAGTTTATGTGGATTGTTTGATAGGCAAATCATTGCAGATAGTTGTTACAGGCATTGGAGTGGGGCATGAACATCACAGACTTAGAACAACTGCTAAGGAAGATCAAGGAAGAAAGTACAAAGGCAGGCTTACTGCTGAACATAAAGAAAACAAAAATAATGACCACCGAGGATATACACAAATTCAACCTAGACAATGAGGAAATCAAAATAGTAAAAGTGTTTCCGTACCTTGAATAAAAAACTGACCAGAACAGGGACTGCAGTCAAGAAATCAAAAGACTAGGAATGTGGAGGGCAGCTATGAAAGAACTAGAAAAGATCCTAAAGAGTAAAGATATACCATTGAGCATGAAAGTTAGAATTGTACAGGCCACTGTATTCCCTATTACCATGTATGGGTGCAAGCGCTGGACAGTTAAGAAAGTGGATAAGAAGAAAATCAGTTCATTTGAAATGTGCTGGAGAAGAGTGCTCAGGATACCATGGACAACCAAAAAGACAAACAAATGGGTCCCAGAATAGATCAAACCAGAAATGTCTCTGGAAGCCAAGATGAGGCTGTCGTAATTTGGCCACATCATGAGAAGGCACAACTCATTAGAAAAGACAATAATGCTAGGAAAGGTGATGTAGAAAGTGAGGAACACCACATGCTAAATGTATGGACTGTTTTAAGGAGGTCATGGGTATACATTTATAGGACCTAAGTCGAGCAGTGGAGGATAGAGAGAGATGTCTCAAGCACAGCATTACCATGAGTTGGAATTGACTCAAAGGCAGTTAACAACAATGCCAACAAATGAATCGGTAAAAGGTGAGATGAATTTGTTAGTGGGAGGGGCAAGGAGAGAGTAGATGAATCAAAGGGAGCATGGAAGGGAATCTTTTAAGGGTCACCTTTTGTTCTATTTCCTTTATGACCTACTGCAGGTGTAGGGAACTTGTGGCCTTCAGATATTTTGTTGTTGTTGTTAACTGGCTTTGGGTTGATCTCGAACCATGGTGGCCCTATGAATGAGATATCTCCAGGCTCCCCGGTCCTCTACTGCTCTGCCCAGCTCCTGCAAACTCATATTCGTGGTCTGTATCATAAAGTCCATCCATCTAGCACAGGGGTAGGCAACCTTTCCCCTTTAAGGGCCGAGGGACTTCAGCTCCCAGAATCCCAGGAGCTATTGGCCAACATGGGACTATTGGCCAACATGGCTGAGGCTTCTGGGAGCTGAAGTCCCTCGGCCTTTAAAGGGGAAAGGTTGCCTACCCCTGAGCATGTGGCCTTCCTCTCTTTCTACTTCCCTCCACCTTTCCTAACATTATTCTCTTTTCCAACAATTCATGCCTTCTCATAATGTGTCCAAAGTATGACAGTCTGAGAGCCTAAGCAGACAGCGTAAAGCGCTGTTTTCGAGGCCAGGAAGGAGAGGGGCAGCCTCACGCTGGGCGCCCCAACCCCTTCCCGAAAACGTCGTCGGAGCGGCCGGCCCTTTGCACGGCCGGCGCTCTGACGACGCACTTCCGCTTCAGCATCCGCACACGCTGCAGCGGAAGAGGCACTGAAGGTGCGCTGGAGGCCTTTTGCGACGCACCTTCAGCGTCTTGCGGAAGGAGTGCTATTTTAGCGTTGCTTCCTGGGCCTGGGAAGCTGCGCCTCAGGGCCGAAGAGTGCGAATACCTTGGCCCCGATCCTCAGCTTCCCGGGGTGGCCCCGTGCCGCCCGTCTGCTTCCCCCCTAAGTCTTGTCATCTTGGCTTCTAGATATATTTCTGGCTTGATCTGCTCTAGGACCCATTTGTTTGTCCTTTTGGCTGTCCATGGAATCCTTGGCACTCTTCTCCAGCACCACATCTCAAATGAGTTGATTTTCCTCCTATCTTCTTTCTTGACTGTCTAGCTCTCACATCCATACATGGTAATAGGGAATACAATGGTTGGTATGATTCTGCCTTTTGTGCTGAGTTGTATGTCTTTGCATTTTAGGATCTTTTCTAGCTCTTTCATAGCCGCTTTCCCCATTCTTAATCGTCTTCTGATTTCCTGACTGCAGTCTCCATTCCGATCATTGTTAGGTCCCAGATATGCAAACTCTTTTACTATTTCTATTTCCTTATTGTCTCATTTGAATGTGTGTAAGTTTTCTGTGATCATTATTTTTGTTTTCTTTGTGTTCAACAGTAAGCCTGCCTTTGCACTTTCTTCTTTGATCTTCCTTAGTAGTTGTTCCAGGTCTGTGAGATTCTCTGCTAGTATTATGGTGTCATTAGCATGTCTCAGATTGTTATATTTCTTCCTCCTATTTTCACTCCTCCCTCTTCCATGTCCAAGCCTGCTTTCCTTACAATATGTTCTGCATATAAGTTGAATAGTTAGGGGATAGGATGCAGCCTTGTCTGATTCCTTTGCCAACTGGCAACCATTCTGTTTCTCCGTGTTCTGTCCTGACAGTAGCCTCTTGTCCTGAGTAAAGATTCCTCATTAGGATTTTTTACCAACAACTTATACCAGCCTTCCACAGCTTGGATAGTTGTAAGGGATTGTGAGAACTGTAGTCAAGAACATCTGGAGGGATTTGTGACATCTACTGGGATCTATATTTAACAGATGACTCTGAGATGACAGCAAAGGGAGATATTAGTGGATTCTTGGGCCTTCAGTAGGAACTCATGACTTAGTACACTGAACACTTGCAAACATGGTGCAGGCTAATATTTTTGGAAGACTCATATCTCTGAGCATATTTCTTTTTCTTGTGGCAATGGCAGTGCTAAGTAAAGGCATGTGCAGTGGGAATTGTGTGGCTAGCTGAAGCACTTCTCCCAGTACTTCTGTAAGCGTCTAGGCCCTGTTGAGCCAGAACCTAAGAATTATCAACTCTATTGTTGGTCTAAAATCTTGCATTCTCTGTCTCTGTCTTGTTCTCCTGAGTAAAAGAAGCAATGCCTAAAATGCAGCAGTAGGAACATGGGCCCTATATATGTTATGGGATTATAATTCCCCATGGTGGGCAATGATGGGAGTTGCTGTCTAGCAATAATCGGAGGGTCTCATATTTTCCATCTCTGCTAAAGAGCACTGGAAAATAGCCCTGACCCTACCAGGACTGGTAAAAAAATCACCAAGGGAACGAGAATAATTTGTACTTAGACTCTAGTGCAAGGCTTCTATTTTACAAACTCTCCAACCTGAACTTCTATATTTTTAATCAGGGAACATGTGCTAATGTTCTCTGTTGCACATCAAAGAGCCATGGTCCCATTTGATGTCTGCAGGGTCTGCCTTAGGGCATTGCTCCTCCAAGATCATAGAGCCTGGAGTCAAGCTCCTTCAAATTTATAAGGCACTGTTTAAACAATATTATCAATATTCAAAACATGAAGGATTTAACAAAACAGGCATTCATATTATATTTGCCACCATATATTAACTGATTAAGCATCAAAGGGAATGCTTATACGGCACTAAGAATTACACTAAGCAAAAAAGGCTTTATAATTATATCAATACTTTTTTCACTCATAGACTCAACAAAGGAGCTCAGGAATTCTGAAAATGATATCTCCCCCACCCTTCTCATATGCATACCATTTCTGTAAGATTGGACTTAGTTATCTTCCGAGCTTGATTCAGCTATTCCTTTCCTTTTAGTAGTTTAGTTGATTGTCTTTCTACCACTATTACATTTTTAAGCAGCTTTTACTAACAAATGTAATATGTTTGTACTAGGCACATGTTATTCTTCTCAAGACCCAACAATACACATAGTGGGTCCTTTGACATGGTATATCCGTAGGACACATGTTTAACAGAAATTTCAAGTCAAGCTTCTTGAAATTGAAGAAAACACTTATTATTTACTGGATGCAGATGGGCGGCCATGGGCCACCCTGGAAAGTGGAGGATTGGGGCCGACGCTGCCCCATGCCTCGGCCCCAATCCTCCCTTCTGCCAGCCCTGAAAGGAATGTTAAAATGCTGGTCCTTCCAGAGCTGGCAGAAGGGATGCATCAAGAACTGCCATGCGGCTCTTTTGCGCCTCTTCCAGCGCAGCGTGTGAAGATGCTGCACCAGGAGGACTGTCAGGGACAGCCAGGTGGAGGACTTGGAGGACTCTGAGGGGGAGGATGTGGGGCCAGATCCTAGCTTGGTGCTCCCAGCCCCCATAGACCTAGCTGAACCTGGACCTAGCTGTGTGGAGCCCATTGAGCAACAGCCTAGCCTTCCTCCTCAGCAGCCTAGCCTTCCTCCAGCAGAAAGCCTTTCCCCAGCAGAGGTTGCAGGCCAGGAAGAAGCAGAGGAGCAAGAGATTGAAATCCCTACCTTTGCTCAGAGGAGAACAGATAGGGAGGGGCTGCGGCATTCTCGAAGGTTAGCTGAGAAATGCGCAGCTAAAGAGAAACACCTGGGAGAGAGGAGCTGAGGCTAGATAAGCAGCTGGGAAAAGCCAAGCTCTCCGTCAAGGCTTATCTTGGGTTCCCCGGTGAAAGCTCTTGGCTCTCGGCTTGACTTTAAACTGTTTATATCCTGTGACCTTTGGAACGGCTCTGGACTACCTGCTCGCGTTAACCCTGGACCTTGGATTGCTCTCTGGACCTGCCTTTCGGAACTCTGGACTTGTTGGTTGCCTGCTGCAAACAAACAGTGGTACGTCACTTGCAACTGGGTTGTTGTCTTGGAAGAGGCCTTGTCTTTATCAGCCACGTGTTGGCAGCTTTCCCGGACAAGGACATATTCAAGGCGTGCGCTGTGCGTAGTGGCACGTGCCCTGATGACGTCCTCAGGGAGGGGTTGAGGCAGCTGCTGTGTGGCTGCCCCTCCCCTTCCGCGCCTCTGCAGACAGTGCTTTGCGCCGTCTGCAGAGGCCCATAATTTCCTCTGCAGCACAAATGGGATTACTTTGTCTGAATAATGAACAATTATATATTTTAAAATTCCCTCTCCCTTTTAATTCAAATATACAGCTCTCCTACTGCATTTCTATTGTCATCATCAGACTGTGTATTTCATGGTCCTGCTGAATTTGATCTTAGCCATTTTTTTAAAAAAAAAAAACTTGAAATCTCTAACTGAAGTTTTTCTTGATGGGGAGATGCCCAAAGTATATGGTCAGATAAAAGGTTGAAAAAAAGATTGGACTATAGCTCCCAAAATCCCCCTGCCAGCACAGCCACTGGCCTTTCCGGCTGGTGATTCTTCGAGATGTGGTCCAAAACAACAACAACTTTTCCATGGTCATCTGTACTTTCTCTGGCTTTGCAATATCTGTTAGGTGAGCTATTTCCTGGCTGTTATGGCCTTTCTCCCTGCCAGGTCGCCTCTGGTATTGGAGTAGAGATGGAGAAAGCAGTAGAATGCTGGGAAATAAACTGAGAGAGAGGTAGAATCTTCTTACACACACCTTTGTATTTCTTTTAGTGTAAAAGATTAACACTTGCTATGCATGGTAACCTACCAGGTGAGTGTATTTAATAAAAATGCACACAAATGTGTGCGTATTTAATAAACACACACATGTACTTTAACTAGATTTCCCAGATATGCACAGGAGATGGCCCTTCCCATCTTCTCTGAGCCTCAGGGCAAGGGGAAGACTCTCAAGGTGAATGAACTGTCCTAAAAACAATTTTTTAAAAACTGTGCAGCTGGGCCTTGTTCCAGACAGCCTTGATGTGGCTAATAGTCAGGGCAGTTCCTCCGTGGATAGGAAGGGGGAACTGTACTTCCAAAAGATGGCTATCCAATCTGTTTAAAGAAAGCCTTCTCTCCTTCCCTTCCTCCCTGTGAGCCTGATAAAGCATGAGGTTAAATTCACTTTTAAGCTTTTTGTGGGTAATAACATGAAATGTGTTAGTATGTATCTTATTTTCAAATTGTTTTAAAATAATCATATAACCAGTTCACACATTATTACGGTAGTTAGGAAAGCAGTATAGAATCATTTAAAAAGGAAAATAAATGAGTTGCCAGAAGTGAACAGTATTCTACATCTGGATATTGTTGTTGTGTGCCTTCAAGTAGTTTCTGACTTATGGTGACCTGAAGGCAAACCTATCATGGGGTTTACTTGGTAAGATTTGTTCAGAGGAGGTTTGCTATTGCCTTCTACCACACACACATTTTATTGTTTGAGGTGAAAGACAAGATAGCACCCCTTTCTTACCCTCTGAGAAATTAACTAGACAGTGGAATCTTTGAAACTGACAGTGTCTTCCACTGGAACTGAGAATAGCAAATTGTTTTTTGGTGTTCAGTGCACAGCACAAATGCTTCTGTTCTCCAATGCTTCACCACAGCTGCTTATCATTCCTGCATCTGCCACTCAGAGCATCTAATTCACTCTGGCTAATGACAAGGGCAGCCTAGTGGCACAAGATTCCTTGATAGTTCATTGTGTAAAAGTTAAAACACATTTGGGCTAATTTAGGGCTGGAATCCTGTTGGGGACTTACATCTTAATAAGTGGACCTACTTCTCTGGGAATTAGAACTGGGAGGTTTTGTAATGCCCATATTCAGTAAAGGGCTGATGTTACAGTTTGGCCAAGACAGGGGAAGGAGGAGGAGGAGGTTTTCCAGGCCAGTTTCTGGAAGAAAGGAGAAAGAGAAGGAGGCTTTGCAGGCAGTTTCTGCCAGGAAAAGAGAAGGTAAAGGAAACTTTCTAGGCCAGTTCCTGCTAGGAAAGAGGAAGAAAGCAGTTTCTAGGCAGCCATTTTGAGTGGGTGAGTTTTTAAATTCTTTTTAAAAACACTTGGGGACAGTGTGACTGTTACTCAGCGGGTGGGGCTTTGTTGAGTCACATTTGCGAGCCAATAGGGGGTGGGCTAGCCAGTTAGCTCTATACAACTGCTGCCAGAGCCGCGCGCCATTAGGAATTTCATAACCACTTCTAATTGTTGAAAAGTTCTGGTCATCAGCAGACTGTAACACTGTTGTTAGTGAGGGATTTTCTTTGAGGAGGAAAGCAGTAATCCTGTTTCAGATACTAATTAAGACTTAGTATGGACACTGAAGGAACTGCTGCCGTCACCTGCAATACCTGTGGGATGTTTGTCTTCTTACCTACAGATGTGGGGAACTACACATGCCCCAAGTGCAAGTTAGTAGCCCTCTTGGAGGAGAAAGTACAGCAGCTGGAGGGGCGGGTAGCTACACTTCAACATATTAGGGAGCAAGAGGCTTTCCTAGACAGAACGGAACAAACGGTCTTGGACGGGGACCACACAGAGGAAGTCATTGGGGAAGAGAAGGTCACATCACACACACACAGGAGGTAGAAAGCTGGAGGAATGTCACACGCAGAAGTAAGGAGACCAGGGATCGTTCTGGGAGCTTGCAGCTACAGAATCGATTTCAAGCTCTTTCTCTTATCAAGGAGGATGAGGAAGAACAGCATGGACAGACTTCAGGGACAGAGCAGGGGACCCCGGGAGTTCCACCACAGGGAACAGTCACTGGTAAGCCTCGGAGGAGGCGTGTGGTTGTGGTGGGGGACTCCTTGCTTAGGGGGACAGAAGCAGTGATTTGTGGGCCTGACAAGATGTCTCGGGAGGTGTGTTGTCTCCCTGGGGCAAAGATCCGAGATGTGACAGAGAGGCTGACAAGCTGGAAGTCAAACTCAGCAAAATCCTCAAGGTCTAGCAAATTCCTCACTTGCCTCGAAGACAATTTCATTGTCCAAAAGGTGGAAGAGGCAACGAGGGAGTCAGCTATTTTGGATCTGATCCTAACTAACAGGGAAGACCTAGTTAATGGGGTGCAAGTGGTTGGATCCTTAGGTGGGAGTGATCATGTCCTCCTGGAGTTTATTATACAGTGGAAAGGAGAAGCCAGGTATAGTCAGACACGCATTCTAGACTTTAGGAGAGCTGATTTTACTAAACTTAGAGAAATACTGGGGGTGATCCCGTGGACAGGAATACTAAAAGAGAAGGGAGTTCAAGACGGATGGGAGTTTCTCAAAAGGGAGATACTGAAGGCACAATTTCAAACCGTGCCAACGAGGAGGAACAATGGGAGATGTCTCAAGAAACCAGGATGGATGACTAAGGAACTTTCAACTTTCAATTTTAAACGGAACATGTATAAGAAATGGAAAAATGGGGAAATCACCAAAGAGGAATTCAAACAAATAGCTAGCACGTGTAGAGGTAAAGTCAGAAAAGCTAAAGCGCAGAATGAACTAAGGCTTGCTAGAGAGGTTAAGAATCATAAAAAGGGCTTTTTGGGGTATGTCAGCAGTAAAAGGAAGAAGAAGGAAATGGTAGGGCCACTGTGTGGAGAAGATGGCAAAAAGTTAACAGGGGACAGAGAAAAGACAGAATTACTCAACACCTTCTTTGCTTCAGTCTTCTCAGAAAAAGCAAAGGGTGCTCAACCTGAGGATAATGGAGCAGAGGACAGAATAGGAGAATTTCAGCATAGAATAAGTAAAGAGATAGTACAGAAATATCTGGTTAATCTAAATGAATATAAGTCACCAGGACCAGATGAATTACATCCAAGGGTATTAAAAGAACTGGCAAATGTAATATCGGAACCATTGGCAATAATCTTTGAGAACTCCTGGAAAACAGGAGAAGTCCCAGCGGACTGGAGGAGGGCAAATGTTGTCCCCATCTTCAAAAAGGGAAAAAAGAGGATCCCAACAATTATTGTCCAGTTAGTCTGACATCAATACCCGGAAAGATTCTGGAGCAAATCATTAAACAGAGAGTCTGGGAACATCTGGAAGATAATTTCATAATCACAAAAAGTCAACATGGGTTTCAGAGAAACAGGTCATGCCAGACAAATCTGATCTCTTTTTTTGATAAAATTACCAGCTTGGTAGATGAAGGGAATGCTGTGGATATAGTATATTTTGATTTCAGTAAGGCCTTTGACAAGGTTCCCCATGACATTCTTGCAAACAAGCTGGTAAAATGTGGGCTAGACAAAGTAACTGTTACATGGATTTGTAATTGGTTGACTGGTCGAACCCAAAGGGTGCTCAACAATGGCTCCTTTTCAACCTGGAAAGAGGTGACCAGTGGGGTGCCACAGGGCTCTGTCCTGGGCCCAGTGCTATTCAATATCTTTATTAATGACTTGGATGACGGTATTGAGGGCATAGTTATCAAATTTGCAGAGGACACCAAATTAGGAGGAGTAGCTAATACCCCAGAGGACAGGATCAACATTCAAAATGACTTGAACAGACTAGAAAGCTGGGCCAAAGCTAACAAAATGAAATTCAACACGGAGAAATGTAAGGTACTGCACTTAGGGCGGAAAAACGAAAAGTACAGATATACGATGGGGGACACCTGGCTGAATGAGACTACGTGTGAAAGGGATCTAGGAATCCAGGTGGACCATAAGTTGAACATGAGTCAACAGTGCGATGCAGCAGCTAAAAAGGCCAATGCAATTTTAGGCTGCATCATTAGAAGTATAGTGTCTAGATCAAGAGAAGTAATAATGCCACTCTATTCTGCTTTGGTCAGGCCTCACCTGGAATACTGTGTCCAGTTCTGGGCACCACAATTCAAAAAAGATGTGGAAAAACTGGAGCGTGTCCAAAGGAGGGCAACTAAAATGGTGAAGGGTCTGGAAACTAAGACCTGTGAGGAACGACTTAGGGAGCTGGGAATGTTTAGCCTGGAGAAGAGAAGGTTAAGAGGTGATATGATAGCCATGTTTAAATATTTGAAGAGATGTTATATTGAGGAAGGAACAAGCTTGTTTTCTGCTGCTCCAGAGACTAGGACCCGAAACAATGGATGCAAGCTGCAAGAAAAGAGATTCCACCTCAACATTAGGAGGAACTTCCTGACAGTAAGGGCGGTTCGACAGTGGAACACACTCCCTCAGAGAGTGGTGGAGTCTCCTTCCTTGGAGGTCTTTAAGCAGAGGCTGGATGGCCATCTGTCGGGGATGCTTTGATTGGGAGTTCCTGCATGGCAGGGGGTTGGACTGGATGGCCCTTGTGGTCTCTTCCAACTCTGTGATTCTATGATTCTATGATTCTACATTACTGCATAGGGGAGCCAGTGAAGTGACCAATGTGCATTGCAACTGTTGCACAGCAGGCTGCACAACACTCTCAGTCCTGTTGTGCATCAGGACACCAGCTAGGGAGTGCCAAAGGGCCAAACTAGACACAGGAGGGGGTTGATGAACCACTCATCTGAAGTTACTATTTACAATGAGCAGAAACCACTCAAGGGTTGCTATTTACATTTTACAGTGGGCCCTTGGTATCCACTGAGGTTTGGTTACAAGACCCCCGGTGGATACCAAAATCCATGGATGCTCAAGTTCCATTAAATATAATGGCAAAGTAAAATGGTCTTCCTTATATAAAATGGCAAAATCAAAGTTTGCTTTTTAAAAATATTTTCAAGGCATGGATGCTTGAATCCATGGATGAAAAAATCTAAGGATACTGAGGACTGATTACTTCTTTTTAAAAAGTGTACATATAAAATGCAAAGAAATAGTTCTAAGCTAGACATTACATTAAATGTTTCTTTGCATTTTATACATACACTTTTTGAGCCTAGGAAGCCAGTGTAGAGAGTCAGTATATAGCTTGGACATTGGACTAGGGCTCTGGAAGACCAGAGTTTGAATCCCTCCTGCTCAGCCATGAAAATCCACTTTGTGGCCTTGGTTAAGTCAGACTCTCTGAGTCTTAGAGGAAGACAATGGCAAACTTCATCTGAATAAATCTTGTCCAAGAAACCCTATGATAGGTTTGCCATAAGCTGGAGTTGACTTGAAAGCACATAATACAGTGGTCCCTTAATATCTGCTGGGGTTAGGTTCCAGGACCCCCTGTAGATACCAAAATCCGTAGATGCTGAAGTCCAATGAAATACAGTGGCATAGTAAAATGGTGTCCCTTATATAAAATGAAAAATTAAGCTTTACTTTTTGGAATTTACATATTACATATTTTTTTGAATGTTTTCAAGCTGTGGATGCTTGAATCTATGTATACAGAGGTATGACTGTAATAAGGAAGCCAATGTAGGCAAGGGGGGCTATTTCAGTGACTGAGCATATATTTCACCTATAAAATGTTTGAAGTGCAGTCCCTGACATCTTCAGTTAAAAGAACCAAGTAACTACTCATGTCGAACACCTCAATGGCATGTGACAGCTGGGCTAGGCAAACAAGTAGTCTAACATAATATAAATGCTTGTGCACATTGCTGGCTCTTGCTGTACATGGACTGCATTCCTTGCAAAAAGTTCCCTCTTATACATCCTATCTCTCTCCTAGTAAGTGTTAGGGAAAATGTCACTATGACATATGCAGCAGCCACATCCTCTTCTTTGTTCCTTTAAAGAGCCCCTTCTATAATGAAGAGCATTGCTTCAAAGGGCCAAATGTCATTTGCTTCATCTAATCCCTATCCTTCTGTGTTAGCTGCTTGAGGTGGTAATTACCATTCTGCTTTTGTACATGGATAGGGGAATTAACTTTGGCTGATTTGCTGCAATGTTGCAATGTCCAAAGGAATAATAATTTTTTTGGCATTCCAAACATGAAGTGAAGTCTATTTGAAAAAGCAGCACGAGGATTTGCATGGGTCTACACTGCAGCTGATACCAATTTTCCAACTGGGAGAAGGGGAAAGGACATAAGGGAAGGAGAAGAGAAGAAGAGAAGAGCTCTTTGGTGTAAATATCCAGAGTTCCATTTACATATGTTAAACTTTTGTGCCTATCATTTATTCATCTGCTCCTTGTCCTTTTTGTAAAAAAATGTAGATGTTTTAAGAGACAAAAGAGATTTGGCATCTTTAGATTCCCCATTTTGTCACCTACTGTGCCTTCTCAACACTACTCTTGCTATGCCTGCTCTTTTCTAATGATTTCTTTTTCCGGTGTGTTTTAGAACTCTGCTCCTTTGTTTCTTCTTGCCTTTCATGCAACTTCTTCATCTTCCTTTCCCCTGTGCAGATCTATAGATATTTCCCCTGTGCATATCTATAGATTCCCCTGTGCATATCTATAGTTGTCAGTTTTGTCAGAGTGATGAGCTGTCAAATAAAAGACCATGCTGGTTATGCAATCTAGGAAAGGAAGAGTAGAGCCAATCTTTACTCTCATGCTCCTCAGAAACAAGGCTCTCTCAGAGCTGGGATAATCTGAGAACTGCTGGAATGTATAAGGTGTCTCCTAGGTTGCTGTATAATCAAGGTCAAGAAGGCTGCCGTTTTCTTGCAACTGTATGTTCTTCTTTAGCGCAAATTATGGCAGGGTGGGGGAAGCATAGGGAAACAAGGTGTTCAGCCACCGATGATAACCCAACAGTGTGAACTGCAGGCTGTTATCTGTGTTGGATGACTCTCTTCAGCTGCTCTCCTTAATGGGAGGTGACAAAGTGGGTCATATGCAGATGTACAAATAGGCAGGAGACAGACGGTGCATGACTGTTTGTCACGTCTTACTCCTTCAAGCCATGCTTCCATCTCATCAGATTTCACTTCACGGTAGCAAAGGATTCGGTATGCATAACAACATGCAGTGCATTTTATTTGAAAATATTATCCCAGTGCCTCTCCATAGGCCTTCTCTCTAAAAACCACAAATATGTGGGATGATAACTTTGTATGGTTCAAGTGACCACATCAAACTTCCTGTGGTCAATGGTTCTTGCTTTTTTAGCTGAATATGATGACTTTATTTTAGTTCAGGTTCCAGTGTTTTGAAAGCAAGTATAATATCTGAAGAAAAGAGCTTTTAGTATTAAGATTTAAAAGTTTTTTTAAAAAAATAATAATCCCTTTATTCTGTTTTATAATAGGTATAATTGCTATCAAGTAATTTATAATTAACTGATATCAATTTAAATTTATTTAAAGCAAAATGTAATTGAAAATGCTCATTTTGGGGAGATTTAAGAAAGAAATTCTTTCACATGTTGGATAGTTTACCATCTTTGAAAAGTCATCTGGTTTTATGTTGCTTAGGTTGCTGCCACACTGCAGAATTAATATAATTTGACATTGCTTTCAATGTTATGCCTCCATTCTATGGAATCCTGGAATGTGTTGTTTGTTGTGGTACCAGAATACCACAGAATACCACAGAAGACTGACAGAGAAGGCTAAATATTTTGGAAAACTACAAATCCAGGAATTGTATGGTATTGAGCCATGGCAGTTAAAGAGGTGTCAAGCCTGCATCAATCCCGCAGTGTGGCTGCAATCTTAGCTTGCATCAAGTTTGGCTTAACAAGAACCACTTTAGTTCAAACAAGTGTGTTACTGTTTGTGGTGCAGATAACCACTCACTGCTGTTTAGTAACCATCTTCCTTGGTTGCATTGACTTTGCACACAGTACAGTTGGATGGGTTAAAGGAGAGTTTCATGATTTCATCTTTTAACTGAGATAAACAGTTTAAAGGACCCTGTTAGAAAAGTACCTACACCTACAGTATAGCCACAGCATCTGAAGTTTGAGGCACTGGCAAGAAGACACATGGGTGCTACTAATCCATATCTCTCTCTCTCACTAGTCTCTCCCTTTAGCAAATTCATCACGTAACTCTGTAGCATTAACATTTTTAAATCTCATCCAAGTAGGAACCAATGAAGGAGGCAGAGGGCAGGGCCCATGCACAGATGTCGGATCTCTCTCACACACATGCAGAGGGAGGGAGGGGGGAATGTGGGCCAGCAGAATTCATATGTTTAATGTGCTGTTTAGGTCTGAAATTATCATATAGATTTGGAAACAAATCTGAAGGAAAAACTGTCTTTATCTGTATTTTTATCCAGAGCTGACACAGGGAGCCAGCTGTATTCACATATAAGATGTCTAAAAAGTATTCCCATTCAATATCTTTTCTGACATTAGCAAAACATAACCTTCTACCAATGTATACATAGATAATCCAAGAAGTCAATGGCAGCCAGTGGGACAACAGCATATGAGAGCTTTTGTAGCATTCCTCACTCGGCCAGTTAGTGTCTATTTGGATCAGGTGGTGGCAGTGGAGATATACCATGGCACCATCTGGCAGCCATTGTACAGCCAGGGACTAACCACTGCACAAGGTGGTATAAGATGCTGCTTGAACACTGTTTGCAAAAGCAATTTTGCTAGTTTAACTCCCAGCAGTGTAAGAATTGTTAAGTACCCCTGCATACCCCATGCTGTATTTGGGGGTCCTCATATTTTTATATCTCCTATCTGGAGACAGCATGTTTTCGAGAGATCCGTGACCTGTCAGGAACACTAGGGCAGGTTCCCAGGAAAAAAGAGCATGTGGACATCCAAGTAAACAAAACCATCAAATCTAAAGTGCTCCTTTCTTCCCCTAAGTAAGTCACATTTCCTCTCAAAACCTGAGACAAAGGCTCTCTTTGCACCTAAAGCAGTAAGCCAATCTCTCTCTTCCTACCCTCTGTTATGTTCCTGGCCAAACTTGTCCACCCATCATCTCAGGGATATCCCGATCCAATCACTGCTTTTGTTACATTACAGTTAAAAGCACTAACCAGTCAGGAACCCAATTGTCAATTCCTCGGACAAGTAATTCAGCCTTTGTTACCTGGCTAGATAGCCCATTGCCCATGGCTAGCTTTAAGGTATAACACAGCCCAGTCTGCATATACACCTGCACTCTGTGTATGTTCTGTGTCACTCTCTGGCCTCCCAGTTTGAGCCATGCCAGCTTCCCAAAGTCCTATCATCAGACAGATAATTATATCCCACTGCAATCCCTAAAAACTCTGCTATCCCCTTCCCTATTTCCATTTCAGTTAGCTCTGTATGCTGCGTCTGTGTGAATCACTGTCTTATGAATGTGATTGCACTCTGCATATTTTCTAAATAAATAAATAAATAATTCTTAATTCACCCCAAACCTGGAATCCTCTCAGTTAGTACTGGTATATATTGGTGCACACAGTCCAAAGGTTACCCAAGCCTCTCTCAAAGCTAATTACTCCAACATTTGAAGTATTGTTGGCTGATAGTGGGGACCTCCATCCCTTCCACCTGTTCTTTGAGTAACAGAACATATGCCACTGCAGCCCCTGGTTAGCATAAATCACCAAGTTTTCAACTTGTCTACCAGTTCCACTGAGTATTCATGAGGCAATTCTGAATTGTGATTAATTCTTCAAATTATTGGTCATGCTATATAATCTATTACACCTTGCACTTAAAATATGAAATCCTAGAATGTTTCCAGAAGAAAATATCTCCAAATGTTCTAAATCTGTTTCTTAATTCATCACTTAGTTTCAGCCAATGGAGGTTGCCCCAAGTAAGTGCTTAAAGCACTTTTCCCCCAAGCAATCAGGCCGACTCTACTGGATCTCTTTAGCTCTCATGTGTGCAGCTATTTGGCTTGTGGCAGGTCCTTTCTCCCTCTGGCCCATAGCTGCTCCCAACTTCTGTTGAATTAGCCATCTGACTCAATCATTATGATTAGAAATTGCAAACTCTAATGTGTGCTGAATGTGTGGCAATGAAAAATGGCAGCTTTTGCTCTTGGCAAACAAGTCAGACACCCTGTTCACCATGATGAGGGAGCTGTCATGTATTGTGGAAGAGAAAATAGCTGCCACAAAAGATTCAGATATAAGCATCTGATCTTAAGCAATTGAGTTCTATATCCCACAATTAAGCAAATGGTTTTCAATGCTGTGCTACGATTTTCGGGTTTCCAGTGCTAAAGTATCGTGAAGCTGCACAATTCTGTGCTTAAATCGGGAGTCAGCAAATTCTGTCAATCTGTTTCCAAGCATTTTCATAAAAGTTTTTATTCCATTCATTAACACAATAAAACACACACACACATATTTAAACAAGAGAATAAACTCATACAACATATAACTTGAGGTGTGTTCATAATTCTTTTCTACAACATTATTTCCAACTCCCCCCACAAAATAATCCCCCCTTTTATAATATATTGTATTCTTAGTTTGGATTATAGTAAAGCATATCAGTATTAACATTATTCTTCCTTAAGATGAAATAATTACAATGTTCATCCTCATATTTATATAGTTATTCAGACTATTTGTAGACTATGCAGTATTCAAATAATTTTTAAAAGCTTTACATCCTCCTAATAGCGCGAGAATTCTTTACCTTTCGTATGTTTGTTGATTAATATTAAACTAAATGTTTCTTAACTGGTTTAATTTAGATATAAACAAAGAATAAATAAAGATATTTCAGTTCTTCCCCAGAGTGTTGAACGTTTCATTTCTTAATATTGCTTGTTTTGATTTCAGATATAACTTGACTCGATTTTCAGCTAATTGTTAGCACAAAATTTAGATTTGTTTTGAGGACCATTTCTGTTCACAGAAGTTTAGAAGTAATTCTCAGACTTTATCCCATCCTTGGTTTGGTTTGTCCTTCAGTGATACAGTCAGCTTATCCATTTCCATCATGTCTAGACATTTACTAAGCCAGTCATCAATTGCTGGTGCTCCATTTTCCTTCCATTTTTGAGCATAGGTCAATCTTGCAGCCAAAACTGTGTATAGAATATATTTTAAATGTTTCCTTTCTTCTCTCCCTTCTACTATATTTAATAAGAAACATTCTGGTGTCATTTTAATTGATGTTTGAATTATTCGTTGTAATGTCATATGAATTCCTTTCCAGAATTCTTAGTTACGGGGCAAGTCCACCAGACATGGTAAAGTGTCCCTTCAATCATGCCACCATTCCAGCATTTACCTTTTCCATATTGTTGAACTTTTGCTAATTTGTTAGGCGTTAAGTACCACCTATATACCATTTTATAAAATTTTCGTTGATGTCCATACAAAGTGTAAACTTTAAATCTTGACCCCAGGCTCTTTCCCAACTTTCCATTTGAACAGTATTATCAATATTTTTTGTCCATTTAATAACACATTCTTTAACAATTTCGGGTTCCATATCAATCTTCAGTAAGAGTTTATAAAGTTTGGATATGATAGATTTATGTGGTCCCAACAAAATCTCATCTAATTCTGTTCTTCTATTAATAATCCCTTCTAATATAAGGCCCATTTTGAATCTTTCATTTAATTGATGATATGTAAACCAGTAACATGTATGACCATCTTCTTCCAATTTCTGAAGTGATTTCAATATTGGTGGTCGCTCCTTCCCAATTCAGCAACTCTTCATATTTTAAACATCTTTTTTGTTGCGTTGCTTGACCAAACTGCAATGCTTCCTGAGGGGACAACCAGTTCAGTAATCTACTATAGATTTTTTGTTTGATTTTAGACCATGCTCTTAACCAGGGGTAGGCAACCTTTCCCCTTTAAGGGCCGAGGGACTTCAGCTCCCAGAAGCCTCAGCCATGTTGGCCAATAGTCCCATGTTGGCCAATAGCTCCTGGGATTCTGGGAGCTGAAGTCCCTTGGCCCTTAAAGGAGAAAGGTTGCCTACCCCTGCTCTTAACAGTGATCTTCTGATTATATGATCATTAAATTCTTTGTTAACTTCTGCCTTATTGTAAAATGAATATCCATGCCATGATCTTTAAAGCCCTACATGGCTTGGGTCCAGCCTATTTGAAAAAAAAGTATCTCTCTATATCAGGGGTAGGCAACCTTTCCCCTTTAAGGGCCGAGGGACTTCAGCTCCCAGAAGCCTCAGCCATGTTGGCCAATAGTCCCATGTTGGCCAATAGCTCCTGGGATTCTGGGAGCTGAAGTCCCTCGGCCCTTAAAGGGGAAAGGTTGCCTACCCCTACTCTATATGATCATGCCCATGCTATAAGATCTGCAGGTGAAGGCTTTCTCTTGGTTTCACTACATCCCAGATACATCTGGTGAAGACCTGAGACAGAGCTTTCTTGATGGCTGCTCCCACATTATGAACTCTTTTCCCCAAAAGGCCTGATTGTTCCCCTCCCAGCTATCTTTCTTATATTTTAAACATCTTTTAATACTCTTTTAAACTTTTCTTCAATGCTATTTTAACTTGTGCTTTTAAAATAGAAATTTATAATTGTGTTTAAACTTTTGTATTGAAGTTGATAAATTCTATTGTTCTTTGAAAACACTGTGTGTTACCTTGGATCCTGCTGGGAGAAAGGTGGCATAACAAATGATCAAATCCTTTATTATTTTCCTCACTGGGTCACCAGGAGACTGAATGGTGGAAGAGTCAGTTTTCAGGCTTAGGTCAGGCTTAAGCTCACAGACAAAATATTGAGGCAAAATTATCCTAGCCAAAGTGTCCTGTGATCAAGAAGAACTAATTAACTCCAGATTTTTCCTACATAAGCTTTGGTTTACATTTATCAGTTCCCCAAATGTAGGGCCTGCTTTGCTTTAGTGATGTATGAAAATATCTGGCGTGAGTTGTGGCAGTTGATCCACAGCACCTGTGGGTCTCTTTAGGTCATATGGATAGAAAGGGCTTTCTTATGAAAAGAAGGATGTCTAAAATGGGTATCAGTCCACTGGATGACCATAACCTTGACACTTCTTATTTAGTCCTCCATTTTCCTCCAGTCTGGAAGTTGAAATAATCCTCTGAATGGCAGTTTATTGTTTTTAACTCACTTGAACAATTTGCTAGCCTTCCTAATTGGACTAAAGGGGCATTTTATATGGATGAGTGTGTTAGGGCACATTTTACTTGCAAAATGTGTATTAAATGTTTCTTGTTCATGTATCTGCAGTTCCCAAGATTGTGATCAGATGAAATAATTGGTTTGTTTCGGGGATGGGTGCCCATCGGAACAGCTTGCTGCAAGGCATGAAGTCCGGCACAGCCAGTAGCCCCGTGCCAGCTAAAACTGTAATAGTGTCTCCAATTTTAATAAAAGGAGGATTGAAACGATTGCTAAGTGTTTTCTGAGTGATAAAGCTGTATGCCAGGAGCACAGTAATATATTACTGCCATTAAAGAAATTATGGGAAATAGTAATTGTGGCCATTGTTATCGCTATCTTGTCCTTCAGTGTGCCTTTAAGCAATCCATCACATTGATAAGGCTGAAGGAAAAAAAAACTTCTGTCACTTGGTAAATATAAGGAACACTCTCTGCTCCCCCTCCCTTTTCTCTTTCAATTTCAACACGTGGCATGAGACTGCATTTTCCATGTTCATTTGGTGGTGGAATCACCTCCACTCACCCCTCTCTTGTGAATGCTGGATCTCTCCTTGCAGGACAATAACAGAAGGATTCTGCTACTTTTGTCTCTTTACTTGAGAAATCTGTAGAGAAATAGCCATCCTTTGTATAAGTGAAAGGAACTCTGAATGAGATAATGCCAAGGCTCCATAGGCTGGGGATTTATTTTGGTGTATCGCTGCATCTTTGATACACTTGAACAAGCCAGATGGGCCTGTAGGAGGGTGGTAGCCAGTTTTAGCTTTGCCTTGGGTGGTAAAAGTCAGTAGACAAGGCTTTGGGCGTTTTCACACAGGCGGCACTAAAGCCGCCTGGAAGCCCCCTGGAAGCAATCAAGAGCCGCTCCGGCGGCGAAAACAGCAGCCGCCGGAAGGGCTCCTGATTGCCTCCAGCAGCAGCCCCTCTAATTCCTTTTTAGAAAAGGAATTAGAAATATGGGGCTAAAGCCAGCTAGCGGCAGGGATGGCGCAGGGATTGCGCAAGATGGGGCGGGGCTTGCTGCGACGTAGTTTGAACACGACGAGCAAGACCCCGGAGTGAGGCAGGGATGGCGCAGGATGAGGAGGGGCTTGCTGCGACGTAGTCTGAACTTTTAGGTTCTGGAGCTGGAGTGGGGCCGGACGGAGGTAGGTTTGCCTCCGTGTAAAGCCCAGTGTGAAAACGTCCTTTGTATTTCTGCTAGCTGTGGGCAAGATGCTAATGTTCAATTAAACAGTCATGTAATCTGGCTAAGAAGGAATTAGTTGCTTCTTTAACATGTATTTTTGGAGAATGAGAGCAGAAAAGAACAGTAACACTAGAAAAGACCTATAACTAATTGCCAATCAACTCCTAGTCCATTGTGACATGGCTGTTTGTAAAAGAGAGGACCAACTGGTTTACTTTGGGAAGCAATAGGCTAGTGGGAAAGTGAGACTAAACCCCACATTTCTCTTTTTGAATAATATTAAAGAGATGATCAAGTGGATTTTAATGCAGTTTTAATTGAAAACTGTTACTGTAATATTTTATTCCTCTGGGGACAACAAAAGAGAGCAGTGCAGATGATGGAACACTAAAGTAATGCACTCTGGAAGACTAAATCCTGGAGGGAGACCGGCTGTCATGTTCTACGTCAGCTGATCAGCTTAATGTAAACCAAGGCCACAATCCAACTTAGAATTAAGTGTGCTTAAATGCATTGAAATCAATGAGCTTAAGCATACTTAAACCTTTGTTGGATTGTGGCCCAAGTGCTTTTGAGGGATTATTCAAGGCAGAGTTCTCAATATAGTACATCCACTGCAACCTACTGAAGACTGTCTTATGGGATGGAGGAATGGGGTTGATCAATGGAAAGTGGAATCAGTGGCAAGCAAGGGACTACATTAAGAAATCTGTATATGGGTTGGGAAATATTGGAAAGGCAGGAGGCAGAAGACACAAGGTCAGACTAGAATATATGAAAGCTGATAGACCTGAAGATGAGGAGATAGGGAGACAACAGGAGAACTGGTAGTTTGATCAGCAGAAATGTTTGAAACAAGACTGTGGAGCCACACAAGGATGGCAAGATTCTGATAACAGTAGAGGCCTGGGTTTAAAATATTTATAGAGAGGTAAGGTCAAGAGGAATAAATTTGCTGCTTGAGGCAGGGCAGATCAAGCAATGCTGGGACCTGGGAAAGCAGCATTAGTCCTTCCTCCAATCTGTGGCCTGGAGTGACTCACAAGTGCCCACTATAAAGAGACCTATAGACTTGTATATGAAAACCCAGTTGCTTCTGTTTCAGAAAGGAGCACAATCATGGCAGAATACCTGTTTTGCATGCAAAAGATGCCAGGTTCAAACTCTGGCATTTTCATTCAAGTAGGACTGGGGAAAGACTCATTATGAAACCAGAGAGGGACACTACCAGTCCCTGTACACCAAGAGTGGGCAGCTGTTGGAAAGTAAAAATGCCCCCACATCCTCTCTAGAGGCTACAGCAAGCAATTTTGGTATGCTTTTTGCCACATACTGTTTTAGGACCAGGCAAAACCTTTTTTCAGTCAGGAAGTAAAACAAGCTTGGAGGCCCTTAGGCAGTTCAAAATGGCTTTATGGTCTCTGTATGGCCCATGGGCTACACCTTGCCTGACTCTGCTTAGATACTAGATAGATCGGGGGTAGGCAACCTAAGGCCCAGGGGCCGTATGCGGCCCTCCTAGGCCTTTAGACCGGCCCCAGGCCGGTCCTGTCGCCGCCGCCGACACCACCGCCCGCCATGATGATATTGATTATTGTTGTTATTACTTGTTCTTGGGGTTTTCTTGGCAAAATCTCCACAGGGGTTTTGCCATGGCTTTTCTGGGGCTGAGAGAGTGTGCATGCATTTTTTTTTTAATTTTTAATTTTTTAAAAAAATTATATTTATTTATTTATTTATTTATTTATTTATTTTTGGTGCTTTGGCCCCCCAATTGTCTGAGGGACAGCAACCCGGCCCCTGGCTCAAAAAGGTTGCCTACCCCTGAGATAGATTAATGGTTAATGGTCTCACTCACTACAGTATAAGTCAGTTTCTGATGTTTTTAGATTATCCTCCATTTCCTTCCCAGGAGTGGCTGAAATATTAATAATATCTGAACAGTTCCTGAATGTCCACTGTCTGTCTCCCATTGGGCTCTTCCTGTGTTTCTGGCCCTTATTTCCCCAGCATCTTGGGCTGGTGCAGTTGAATGGGATGCATGTAATCTGCCCTGAATTATCATTGCAAACATTTTTTTTTCTGTGGCAAATAAATAAATCCCCTTCCTAAATTGTGAAAGAGTGGGTGAAATGTGGGTGAAAATGTTAACAGCACAAGAGGTGTGGAAGAGCCAGGAGTGTTCAGTGGTCCTAGTTATTCTCTACATTCCCTCTCCATCCATTGAAGGAAGGATTACATTCTCTTCTTCTGATACTCATTATGAGTCTTCCAACCCACTCACCCACCCCAACATTCAGCCAGGCTCACTGAAAATGTCTATTTGGGACCAGAGATATGAACATCTTTCAGACTCGGTTAAGCTGCTTTCTCCAAAATCCACTACATATTTTTTCAGGTTTTGTTTCTCCTTCTTGGGAGAGAATGCATATCTGTGTACATTAAAATATATGCATTTTCCAATTGGCTGCAGTATGTTTGTGCAGATTTTTCAATTCACATTTTTAAAATTTATGCATGGTTTTGTTCATATTTTATGTCACAGAAACAACACTGCAAGCCTCACAAATGTGTGAATTTCTGAGATATGGTGTGTTTTGTCTTAGAACAAGTCTTGAGAGAGGCAAAATAAATATTTTTTAAAAATGAGAATCCTGACCCCAACAAAATTATTATTCCATCCCTGCTTGGGACACAGTGAATAATTAGGGAGTAGGGACAGGCGAAAATTTTAAAATATGGAATTTACCTGAATTGAAAATGGCTGTGATTTTGCATCAAGTTATTCAGAGCATAATCCTCCACACATGTAGCTCTGTGCTGATTCCTTCAAACCAGATATCAAACTCTGTGGACACTGCCACAGCCATTTACTGGCTATGGGGAGGGAGCGAGCAAGATAACCAGGTAGTAACAGGAGGCAATTTTGTAGTAAGGGAGAAAGAAATGAGATAATTCTTCCAGATGACCAATAACTTACTGAAGAGCTAGGAGAAAATCTCATTTCTCTTTTCCTAGTTGCCGAAGTACCACTAGCCGCCTTCCTCCCTCCTCTCCAGACAGAAAATATCTGTGGTATGGCACCCAGGGGCTGATAACTGTCATGGGTAGCAGGTGTGTGTATGTTATTTGGACATCGCACAAGGAGTTAATGAATATCTCCTTGCACTATGTAAAAAAAGAAAGACATACATACATGCATGCATGTAACCCTGAGATACATACATATAGCCCCAAGATATATGCATGTATGTTCCCAACAGCATTTCAGCCATTATGTTAAAAACAAGAGAAGAACAACTTCAGATTTCTAAAATAAAAATGTGCAATAAAACAAAACTGTGACATTAATTCATCCAGTAAAGAGCTACCTAGAAAACAACTTCTTAGAAGACAAACAAAAATCCATCAGTGATACCTTTATTGGCCAACCAAAATGCACAATATACTTGTTGCAAGCTTTTGAAGCTCCGTGGGCTTCTTCATCAGGCAAGATGTTACAAACCAAACAGCTAGAAGCCTAATTCTATATAACTGTTGGCAGAGGATTTCCAGACCATTCTATGCAAGAGGAAAGCTGCTTCTCTATGGCCATTTTGTCTGGGTGAGTTCTTAAACCTTTTAAACTGTGAGTCACTTCTGTGGGTCACGGGGGGGGGGGGGGGGGGCAGAGCTAGAAGCCTAATTCTATATAACTTCTGGCAGAGGTGGGTGCCTAATGGTGTGCAGATTTTTACAGTTAAGGAGGATTTAGAGTACAGAGGAGAAGATGACCTGGGAACAGTGTTTGAGGGGTTCTCCTTTAATTTTTCACTTTCTCTTTTACACTTTTTTCCTTAAGGGACTTGTGGGGACTTTTTCTCAGAGGAAGTGAGTCAGAAACTTGCGTCCAAAACAAGCTAGCAGCCAGGAGCTCTCTATAGCGTTATAACCCCAGTTGATTGAACTCGCTGACAGAGCTTGGGGACAAAGGCCAAGTCAACAGGGGTCCTCTAGACTGGTGTTTAACAGGGGAAGCCCACAGTTGCGGGGGAAGCCCACAGTCTTGTTTCAGTGCCTCCTTAAGACTTCTCAGTATGGACACTGAGGAACCTGCTGCAGTCACTTGCAACACTTGTGGGATATTTGTCTTCTTGCCCATGGATGTGGGGAATTTCACCTGCACCAACTGCAATTGGTAGCCCTGTTGGAAGAGAAGGTCCAGCAGCTGGAGGCCCAGGTATCTACACTTCAGCATCTTAGGGAGAAAGAGCTTTTCCTGGACAGAACAGACTGGATGGTCTTGGATGGGAAACACAGAGAGGAAGTTGCTGGAGAGGAGGTCACTGCACATACACAGGAGATAGATGGTTGGAGGAATGTCACACACAGAAGTAGGGAAACTAGTGATCATTCTGGGAGTTTGCAGCTACAGAATCGATTTGAAGCTCTCTCCCTAATCAGGGATGATGAGGAAGAGCAGCAGGAACAGTGCACGGGCCCCATGAGAGTACCACCAAAGGGAACAGCTGCCACTAAGCCTTGGAAGAGGCATGTGGTGGTGGTGGTAGACTCCTTGCTGAGAGGTACAGAAGCCATGGTTTGTGGGCTGGACAAGATATCTCAGGAGGTGTGTTGTCTCCCTGGGGCCAAAATCTGTGATGTGACCATCAGGCTGACAAGCCTACTGACTATTACCTCTTCCTTTTGTTCCATGTGGAAATCAATGATACTGCAAGGCATATGAGGCTTTGGGTAGGAAGCTGAAAGAGCTGGATGCACAGGAAATCATTTGTTGTTGTTTTTGTTAGCTGCCCTCTATTCAACTTTGACTCATGGCAACCCTGTGTATGACACTTCCAAGACCTACTGTCCTCCACTGCTCTGCTTAGGTGTTGTAGATTCAGATTCATGGCCTCCCTAATTGAATCTAGTCATCTGGCATGCAGTCTTTCTCTCCTTCTACCACCTTCAACCTTTCCTAGCATTATTGTCTTTTCTAATGAGTTGTACCTTCTCATGATGTGGCCAAAGTACAACACAGTACATTTAATCATCTTAGCTTCCAGGGAATGTTCTTACTTGATCTGTTCAAGGTCCCATCTGTCTTTTTGGCTATCCACTGTATTCTCTTCTCCAGCACCGCATCTCCAATGAGTTGATTTACTTTTTATCTGCTTTCTTAACTGTTCAGCATTCACATCCATATACAGTGATGGGGAATACAATGGACTGGACCAGGGATAGGCAACCTTTCCCCTTTAAGGGCCGAGGGACTTCAGCTCCCAGAAGCCTCAGCCATGTTGGCCAATAGTCTCATGTTGGCCAATAGCTCCTGGGATTCTGGGAGCTGAAGTCCCTCGGCCCTTAAAGGGGAAAGGTTGCCCACCCCTGGACTGGACAATTCTAACTTTAAAGCTCATTTGTATATCTTTATGCTTTAGGATCTTGTCCAGTTCTTCATCGCTGCCTTTCCCATTCTTAGCCTTCTGACTTCTTTAGCACAGTCTTTCTGATCAATGTTTGATCCAAGGTACAGGAAATCTAACAAATAAATAAATAAATAATAATAATAATAATAATCTATGGGCCGTTGCACACTGGCCCAAAGGACCAGCCTGGGGGCAGAGTTGGGGCAGGACAGCCGCATACCGGCTGCACAACTCCACCCCAATGCCATCCTGACGCTGCATGGCCATACACACAGTGCATGGCATCAGGACGTCCTTCTGGTGCAGCATGCAGACACGCTGAGCTGAAAGGGCATGGAAGAGCCATGGCGCCGGCTCTTAGGACAGCAAAAGGGAAGATTGGGGCTGCGGTGTGGGGTTGCCACAGCCCCGATCTGCCGCACCCCGGGGTGGCTTTCTGCTGCTCCAAACGGGCCGTCTGCATCGGCACTATTTCAGTTTCCTCATTGTATAAGTTGAATTTATGTAGATCCTCTGTGGTCATTTTTGTTTTCTTTATGTTTGCACTTTCTTACTTGAACTTCCTTAATAATTGTTCCAATCCTATGATGTTTTCTTTTAATAGTGTGGTGTCATCCATATATCTTAGATTGTTGATGTTCCTTCCTATTTTCACTCCTCCTTCTAAGTCTAAACCTGCTCTTTGTATGCTATTTTCTGCATACAAGCTGAACAAGTAGGATGATAATATGCAGCCTTATCTGACCACCTTGCCAATTGGAAACTATTCTACAAGGAAATCATAGGCCTAGAATATTATCCAGCAGGAAACTTCTTAAGTTCTTAAGAAGCCTTTACTTGAAACAAAAATAGTTTGCAGTAAGGGGAAGCAAGAAACATGAACATTTGGGAGAGGAGGAATCAAATACCTTTGGGGAAAATCCTCTGGGAAGAAAAATCTTTCAGGATGGGGGGACTCAGCCCTCCAGAAACATTTCAGCCTTCCCAAAAGCATATCTTTCATCTTGAAAATGTGCACAGGCCCCATCTGAGATGTCTGTTGTTGTATGCCTTCAAGTCGTTTCTGCATTATGGCAACTTATGCGGTTTTCTTGGCAAGTTTCTTTGGAGGGGGTTTGCCATTGCCATCCTCTGAGGCTGAGAAAGTATGACTTGCCCAAGGTCACCCAGTGGGTGTACATGGCCAAAATGGGATTTCAACCCTGGTCTCCAGAGTTCTAGTCAAATGCACAAACCACTACATCACACTGGCTCACGAGTTCTCTATTTTAGGTCAGATTTAGATGCATAGTGTTTTGAAACATCCTCAGGGGTTATTGGTTTCTACCGTTCATGTTGAGTGTAGTTCTTAAGGGCAATAGGGGGTAACAATAATATCCCAGCAACTGAGAATTTCTATTCTGTGCCATTCTTCCAACCAAGCACCATAGGCAATCTGACTCCCAACCCAGCCTGCTCCTCTCAGATGGCAATGGTAAATGGCAGACAAAAATTACCTCGCCACCAAGTTAAATTAGTGCTGCCGATCTCTCTCTCTTCCCGCTTTCACCACAGCACTTACCTGAAATTAGCTGTGGTCGGCATTTTGCAGAGGTGAAGCCGGTTGTGATTATGAATGCACTTTTTGTTTGTCTTTTCACTGCTGAAATCCTGTCAGTGAGGAGAAGTGATAATAGCATGCTATTAAGTTCCTTCTGTATAATGTAATTCAGGAGTCAGGAGGCTGTTTGGTCATTTATGCCTTTGAAAAGCTCAGAATAATTTTCAGTTATTATCTTCCATTTTAAAGAGCCTGTTTCAAATATCAATATACAGACTCCCCCCTCTTCCCCTGGCCTTTCCTTTCACTTCATGCTGTTTTGTGATTTCCTGGCATCTGTTATTCTTGTGTGCTCTGAATTTTCAGGGATTTTTTTATTTTAAAAAACAACACAATTCCACACCACCTTCTCCCTTAGTCACCTTTTTATATTGACTGTAGCAAAGGACTAATATTTATTTAGCATTTGTAAACTGAACCCAGCTTTTCATGCATCCTGAAAATTGAATCAACAGCATTGCCTGTGATGGCTGCAAAAGCTGGTTCAGGCCTTTTAAATAACAGCAGAGGAGGCCCAGCTTGTCAGTTTCTGTCAAGCAGAGCAGCCAGGCTTAGAAAAGATTTAGTGGGAGTTATATTCACCACCACCCCATGCCATTTGATAGCCATTAAAATGTTAGGATGGAGTCCCTGGGGGAATATGTCCAATGTGGTGGAAAGCAGCAGCCATGATGACACAGCAATTGGGCACTGCTGAGTCATGCAGTCTCAAGCTGAGTCACAGGATGTGACATCATGAGAGTAGTCATCTGGTGCTGGAAAGCACTCCAAGCTGATGTAAAATTGCTGCAAAACTTCAGAGTCACTCAAGTGAGTGACAGGTGTCCAGGAGGAAGAGGCAGGGCCAGTATGCCATGTGGAGGCATGGCTATATAAGGCACAAGCCTCTGGACACATGGGTGGGTGTTGATGGTGATTGTATGTGTTGGAAGATTACTGTACATAGCCTTGTACATAGAGCAACAAAGATTAAAGCCTCCTTTGAGAGACGTCTGCCTGTGGAGTCTCTTTGCTCTATCTGGAAGGGGAGAAGTGTTTCTCCAGCTAACAAGCTACCTGCTTCATCAGAGAAAGTCTGGATCCTGGTACTGCACGTCTATGTGGTCTTCACGCACTGCATAACCACGCTAACATAAAATGCTTGTTTTAGTATTTAATATTATTCATCTTATGTTATTTATCAAAATGTTAGAAGGGCTAGGGAAAGCCATGTAGCTCACTCAACTCTCAAATTAATCTTGAAAAATATGGGTTACATTCTCTTTGGATTGTAGGTGCAATGAATTTCAGTAGGCTTAGGGACACATAAATCTGCCTCACCACTGATTTGTCATAATTTTTCATCTTGCCATGTTCTGCCATACTAACAACTAGTCTAGCAAAGACAGCTGGTGGATAGGATTTGAAGGGCAATTGTTCCAAATCTCAACTGGCTTGTCTTGTTAGGCGCCCAGGAATAGAAATGGCTCTACCATGAAGCAAAGTATGGAGGGTGCCTCAGACAGCAAATACTGTGGAGGAAATCTGTATGGAGCACAGCCAGCAGGGCATAGTGGTTTAAGTGTTGGACTATGACCGTGGAGACGAGGGTCTGTTTTCCAGCTTGGCCATGAAACCCATTGGGTAACTTCTAGGAGGTCATACTCTCAGCTCCGGGGAAGAAAGCAATGGCAAACCTCCTCTAAACAAATCTTGCCAAGAAAACCCCATGATAGGTTCACCTTAGGGTCCCCAGAAGTTGGAAACGACTTGAAGGCACACAACAACAAGAAGAAGAAGTCTAGAGAAACTGTAGGATGGAATCATGGCTGTTAAAGTGGCATCATAACTCTTTAACTGTGCAGTATGAAAAGGTGCCAGAAGATGGCAGTTGAAGCAGGGTTGATAACCATCTTCTTTCACACTACACAATTATAACACTATGATACCACTTTAACTGCCATGACTGCATCCTACAGAATGTAGGACCTATTTAGGGAGGGTTTTTTTAAAAAATGAATTCTTAGCCAGACTGCACAACTGCTACACCAAACTATAAACCTCAGGCTTCCATACAGTGTTGCCATGGCTATAATTTTGCTATAGTGCTATAATATTGTCATGTGGGTGCACTTGGCCATTCACTTCTGATGGAAGACACAGCTCTACATGCCAGGCAGTCTGCTCTCTTAGCAGGTATGATGTGTGAGCCATCACCAGTAAAATTCAACTGCCTAGAAGTGCAATGGCTTCTGTGGGAGGTAGCATGCTATCTTCTCCTTTGCTTCAGGTGGCTGACTTCAGCTGGCCCAACCCAGGACCCAGGACTAATTCACCATGTTCTTTCCTAGCTAATAACTTTATTGCTCCCTTCCCCAGTGCAGAATGAAAGAAATAAAGTAGATAGAAACCCTATACTGCACTCAGTCCACCTTCCTCAGCTATGGGCTGATTAGTAACCTGTTTAGCCAAGACAGAATGGAGAGAACAGGTGGCAGTCATGACAGGCAGAGGAGAGAAAGTATTTAGCCAGTTCCTAAGACGAACAATTGTTACCTGCTTATTCTAGACCTTGACTTGCCAGTCACACCTTCACAAGGCCTAGCTGTATCACAGAAAACAGATAAGGTTGTAATTCTATAACTTACGGGTTAAGCAGACGGCGCAAAGCACCGTCTTCAGAGCAAGGAAGGGGAGGGGCAGCCACATGCTGGGTGCCCCAACCCCTTCCCGAAGATGTCGTCGGAGCAGCCGGCCCTCCGCACAGCCGGTGCTCCGACGATGCCTTTCCGCTGCAGCGTCCGTGCCTTTTGGGGCGCACCTTCGGCGATTTGTGGAAGGAGTGCTATTTTAGCGCTCCTTCCAGGGGCAGCAAAGCTGCACTGTGGGGCCGAGGTGTGCGGATACCTCGGCCCTGATCCTCAGCTTCCCGGGGTGGCCCCGTGCCGCCCGTCTGCTTCCCCCCTTAGGGCCTTTGCAGACTGCCAGAAATAGTGCAAATTGAGGGTTAGGGTTAGTGCTAGGGAATCATGGGAATTGTTTTTTTTTCTGAGACATTGAGCCTTCTCTGTCAGAGAGCTCTGGTGCTACAATAAAATACAGTTCCCATGATTCCCTAACCCTAACCCTTAAATGGACTCAATTTGCACTATTTCTAGCAGTCTGCAAAGGCCCTTTATACTCTCCAAATTGTCCCAGTTTAGCAGAAACAATCCCAGTTAATCCTGTGCCACATAGCCTGTAGCTGTCCCAATTTGGCAGGGTCAGTCCCAATTAAACCTCTGTCCTCTCATTATTTCAGCTGCTTTTAAAATGTCCTATTAGTTTCTCTGTCTTTGAGATGGTGCAAAATCAGTTCAAAGTGCAAAAGTAGTTTGTATTCAGTTGAGAGGGAGAGGAGAAGAGAGGAATGGAATCTTACCCCTCCCAGTAGGCTCGGGTAAAAGCAAACTGCTACATCCTCTCCAAGCTTGACTATTGTTACTCATTAATAACATTTGTCATCTTAACCATATTCTGATGTTATTTGGTCACACATGTCCTGATTTTCATCTGTGAAATGTTGGCTGGTATAGCATTGCCCCACTTCCTCAGCCACTTTTGAAATGTCCCAGTTTCTTTCTCCTCTTCCCACTTTCTTTCTTCATCTTTGGCTTGCAAACTGAGCTCAAAGTGAAAAAGTAGTATGCACTCCATTAACTCCACTGGAGGGAGAAAAGGGGGGCAGAGCCTTGCTTTTCCCAGGAGGTTCATTTGTTTTTTTCCCCCAGGCTTTCCTAAACTTGTTACCTATTTTCCAGTGTTTCTCTGTATTTGTCCATTTGTTGCCTGGCCACACCTTTTGATCATGCTCTGATGTCCACATGTGTCCTAGTCTTCATGTCTGAAGCGTGGGAGAGTATGATAACTGAATGGTTTCACTTTTGATTTTTAAGGCTTGGATCATATGAATATTCACTCAAAAACTCTGCAGATAGGCCTCATTCCCACTCACATTTAAACCAGTTTGAGATTCGCCTTCACTCCATGTCAGTGAATCGATTCCAAAAGGTCTGTCGTTCCCACTATAAAAGTGGATCTTTTCATTAGTTCCTTGTAATTGCTTCTTTTTTGGCACAATTGTTGTTCCCGCTAGTTTGCGCTGCTTCAAAATGTATGTCAATCATCTATGCATCATCGCTGCCTCAAGCGGCAACACGGTGAGGATGGAGCCAGAGCAGAGTGACTTTGGCTGCCCAAAAGTACACCGTTTCCCCTTTGAGCAGCCCGGCTTGGGAACTAATTTTTTAAAAAAAAAAATGATAGAAGATTCGATCCATTGGTATTGCAATTACTTGTCTCACTGAGCTGCCATTGGCCCAATCACCTGATGCACTACCAAGTTGCAAAAACAACAGATCATATAATTCAGTAATTTGGTAAACACCCCTCTGTCATTAGTCCCTCCCCTCAAGGATGATGCAATTCAGATCCTTCGTTCCCACCTGGTGAACATGCTTCAGAATCGATTCTTTTCAAAAGAACCACCAAAGAGCTAGTGACAGGAAACAGTGGGGTTTTTTTTGCATTTGCCTCGCTTCATTGTGATTGAAACTGAGCTCAATAGGATCGGAACCAGTTTCAAGTGGGAACGATGGTCATATGACCCAAATTTTAATTCGCTTTAAATCATAGTGGGAACGAGGCCATAGAAAACTAGATATGAAAGAGAAGTGGCACATCCGGCATTTCTCACTTTGTATATAGTAAAGATCTTTGTTGAATTCTTGAGCATTCTTTACTTGCATGGGAAATTAATGCAATAGTCCTGTGGTTACTG
Organism: Phrynosoma blainvillii; assembly: GCA_026167975.1. Taxonomy (NCBI): domain Eukaryota; kingdom Metazoa; phylum Chordata; class Lepidosauria; order Squamata; family Phrynosomatidae; genus Phrynosoma; species Phrynosoma blainvillii. The sequence goes on from JANUYF010000001.1 coordinate 412,591,093, forward strand.
CAATCCCTGGTGTCCCCTTTCTTGGGGACTGGATTGTACTGTTAAAATGAGTCCCACTCTCCCAACTATTTTCCTATTGTGGCAGCCTCATGTTTTTTAACATCCCACCACTACCACCAAATTTTTCATGAGCACTGCTTATTTTTCTTAATGTAGCAGCCAATGGGTATTGTGATCCCAGTGATGCTCAATATATGATGTATCAGACTACTTTTATTCAGGTCAGTTTCGGCCAGGACAGGGGAAGGAGGAGGAGGCGGCTCTCCAGGCCAGTTTCTAAAAGAGAGGAGAAAGAGGCTTTCTAGGTATTTTCTGCCAGGAAAGGAGAAAGAAAAGAAAGCTTTCCAGGCCAGTTCCTGCTAGGAAAGGGGAAGAAAGCAGTTTCCAGGCAGCCATCTTGAGAGGGTACCGTATTTTTCGCCCTATAACACGCACTTTTTCTTCCCCTAAATGTGCGTGGGGAAGTGAGTGCGCCCTATAGGGCGAATGGACTGGTGCTGGGATCGAAGCGATCCCGGCGCCAGCCCATTGAAAGACTGAGGCCACGGGGAGAAGGAGGGCTCCTTCTCCCCGCGGCCTCAGTCTTGGAATCAGCTGGTGCCGGGATCGAAGCGATCCCGGCACCAGCCGATTGAAAGACTGAGGCCGGGGGGAGAAGGAGCCCTCCTTCCCCCCCGGCCTCAGTCTTGGAATCGGCTGGTGCCGGGATCGCTTCGATCCCGGCACCAGCCGATTCCAAGACTGAGGCCGGGGTGGAAGGAGGGCTCCTTCTCCCCCCGGCCTCAGTCTTTCAATCGGCTGGTGCCGGGATCGCTTCGATCCCGGCACCAGCCGATTGAAAGACTGAGGCCGGGGGGAGAAGGAGCCCTCCTTCCACCCCGGCCTCAGTCTTGGAATCGGCTGGTGCCGGGATCGAAGCGATCCCGGCACCAGCCGATTGAAAGACTGAGGCCGGGGGGAGAAGGAGCCCTCCCGGCACCAGCCGATTGAAGGAGCCCTCCTTCTCCCCCCGGCCTCAGTCTTTCAATGGGCTGGTGCCGGGATCGCTTCGATCCCGGCACCCGCCCATTCCAAGACTGAGGCCGGGGGGGGGGGAAGCAGGGCTCCTTCTCCCCCCGGCCTCAGTCTTTCAATCGGCTGGTGCCGGGATCACTTCGATCCCGGCACCAGCCCATTCCAAGACTGAGGCCGGGGGGAAGGAGGGCTCCTTCTCCCCACAACCTCAGTCTTTCAATGGGCTGGCGCCGGGATCGCTTCGATCCCGGCACCAGCCCATTCCAAGACTGAGGCCAGGGGGGAAGGAGGGCTCCTTCTCCCCGCAACCTCAGTCTTTCAATGGGCTGGCGCCAGGATCGCTTCGATCCCAGCACCAGCCCATTCAAAGACTGAGGTCGCTGGGGGAAGGAGCCCTCCTTCCCCCCGCGACCTCAGTTCAATGGGCTGGTGCTGGGATCGGAGAAGTTCTCCGATCCCAGCACCAGCCCATTGAACAACCGGCCTCCGGCTAAAGGGAGGAATCCTTTTTTCTTGGATTTTCCTCCTTTAAAATTGGGTGCGCCCAATATGCCGGAGCGCCTTATATGGCGAAAAATACGGTAAGTTTTTAAATTCTTTTTTTAAAAAACTCTTGGGGAGAGTGTGACTGTGACTCAGCGGGTGGGGCTTTGTTGAGTGGCATTTGCAAGTCAATAGGGGGTGGGCTAGGCAGTTAGCTCTATACAACTGCTGCCAGAGCCGCGTGCCGTTTTATAACCACTACTAATTGTTGAAAAGTTCCGGTCATCAGCAGACTTTAACACTGGTGTTAGCGAGGGATTTTCTTTGAGGAGGAAAGCTGTAGTCCTTTTTCAGGTACTAATTAAGACTTAGTATGGACACTGAAGGAACAGCAGCCGTCACCTGCAATACCTGTGGTATGTTTGTATTCTTACCTTCAGATGTGGGGAACTACACATGCTCCAAGTGCAAGTTGGTAGCCCTCTTGGAGGACAAAGTACAGCAGCTGGAGGCGCGGGTAGCTACACTTCAACATATTAGGGAGCAAGAGGCTTTCCTTGACAGAACAGAACAAACGGTCTTGGATGGGGCACACACAGAGGAAGTTGCTGGGGAAGAGGTCACATCACACACACAGGAGGTAGAAAGCTGGAGGAAGGTCACACGCAGAAGTAAGGAGACCAAGGATCGTTCTGGGAGTTTGCGGCTACAGAATCGATTTCAAGCTCTTACTCTTAGCAAGGAGGATGAGGAAGAGCAGCAAGGACAGATTTCAGGGACAGAGCAGGGGACCCTGGGAGTTCCACCACAGGGAACAGTCGCTGCTAAGCCTCGGAGGAGGCGTGTGGTCTTGGTGGGGGACTCCTTGCTGAGGGGGACAGAAGCAGTGATTTGTGGGCCTGACAAGATGTCTCGGGAAGTGTGTTGTCTCCCTGGGGCAAAGATCCGAGATGTGACAGAGAGGCTGACAAGACTGGTCAGGCCTACTGACCAATACCCCTTCCTTTTGGTTCATGTGGGAACGAATGACACAGCAAGACACAGCCTTCAGAATATCAAAAGGGATTACGAGGCTCTAGGTAAGAAGCTGAAAGAAATGGAGGCACAGATTGTCATCTCGTCTCTTCTGCCAGTTCAAGGGCATGGTCCAGGAAGAGAGAGGAAGATAGCAGATGTCAACAATTGGCTCTGCAGATGGTGTCGTCGAGAACGATTTGGATTCTAGGATCATGGGCTGCGGTTCCATGAGGACGGACTCCTGGCAAGGGATGGGCTGCATCTAACACCAGTTGGAAGAAATGTTTTTGCCAACGGTCTCAAGAATTTGATCAGGAGAGCTTTAAACTGAACTGTGTGGGGAAGGGAGACAACTTCCTGGAAGACAAAAGGACTGGAGAAAATAGTCAAACTGTCATAGAGGAAACAAGGCAAACAGTACAGGGACCCAACAGTGGGAGGCAAAAAAACATGCACAGGCAGCAAGTAAAGGGGACATATGGTGTTAGATGTCTCTACACTAATGCACAGAGCATGGGAAATAAGCAAGATGAACTTGAACTCCTAGCACAAGAAAGCAAATATGATATAATAGGCATCACTGAAACCTGGTGGGATGAGTCTCATGACTGGAATGTAGAAATAAAGGGGTATAAGCTTTTCAAGAGAAACAGGACAAACAGGAAAGGAGGAGGAATAGCATTATATGTCAGAGATATTTACACCAGTGAAGAAATCCAGGACATCAATCCTGGAAGCCAAGTGGAGAGCATCTGGATAACAATTAAAGGGGAGGGAAACAACAGGGATGTTATTGTAGGAGTCTACTACAGACCCCCAACTCAAGCAGAAGAATTGGATGAAGCCTTTCTAGAACAGATGACCACACACTCAGAAAGGAGAAATATAGTAGTGATGGGTGACTTCAACTATCCGGATATTTGCTGGAAGTCAAACTCGGCAAAATCCTCAAGGTCTAGCAAATTCCTCACTTGCCTCGAAGACAATTTCATTGTTCAAAAGGTGGAAGAGGCAACGAGGGAGTCAGCTATTTTGGATCTGATCCTAACTAACAGGGAAGACCTAGTTAATGGGGTGCAAGTGGTTGGATCCTTAGGCGGGAGTGATCATGTCCTCCTGGAGTTTATTATACAGTGGAAAGGAGAAGCCAGGCATAGTCAGACACGCATTCTAGACTTTAGGAAAGCTGATTTTACTAAACTTAGAGAAATACTGGGGGTGATCCCATGGACAGGAATACTAAAAGAGAAGGGAGTTCAAGAAGGATGGGAGTTTCTCAAAAGGGAGATACTGAAGGCACAATTTCAAACCGTGCCAACGAGGAGGAAAAATGGGAGGTGTCTCAAGAAACCAGGATGGATGACTAAGGAACTTGCAACTGAATTATGTTTTAAACGGAACATGTATAAGAAATGGAAAAATGGGGAAATCACCAAAGAGGAATTCAAACAAATAGCTAGCACGTGTAGGGTTAAAGTCAGAAAAGCTAAAGCGCAGAATGAAATCAGGCTTGCTAGAGAGGTTAAGAACAATAAAAAGGGCTTTTGGGGGTATGTCAGCAGCAAAAGGAAAAAGAAGGAAATGGTAGGGCCACTGTATGGAGAAGATGGCCAAAAGTTATCAGGGGACAGAGAAAAGGCAGAATTACTCAACACCTTCTTTGCTTCAGTCTTCTCAGAAAAGGCAAAGGGTGCTCAACCTAAGTATAATGGAGCAGAGGACAGAATAGGAGAATTTCAGCACAGAATAAGTAAAGAGATAGTACAGAAACATCTGGTTACTCTAAATGAATATAAGTCTCCAGGACCAGATGAATTACATCCAAGGATATTAAAAGAACTGGCAAATGTAATATCGGAACCATTGTCAATAATCTTTGAGAATTCCTGGAAAACAGGAGAGGTCCCAGCGGACTGGAGGAGGGCAAATGTTGTCCCCATCTTCAAAAAGGGGAAAAAAGAGGATCCCAACAATTATCGTCCAGTTAGTCTGACATCAATACCCGGAAAGATTCTGGAGCAGATCATTAAACAGAGAGTCTGTGAACATCTGGAAAGTAATTCCATAATCACAAAAAGTCAACATGGGTCTCAGAGAAACAGGTCATGCCAGACAAATCTGATCTCTTTTTTTGATAAAATTACCAGCTTGGTAGATGAAGGGAATGCTGTGGATATAGTATATCTTGATTTCAGTAAGGCCTTTGACAAAGTTCCCCATGACATTCTTGCAAGCAAATTGGTAAAATGTGGGCTAGACAAAGTAACTGTTACATGGATTTGTAATTGGTTGACTGGTCGAACCCAAAGGGTGCTCAACAATGGCTCCTTTTCAACCTGGAAAGAAGTGACCAGTGGGGTGCCACAGGGCTCTGTCCTGGGCCCAGTGCTATTCAATATCTTTATTAATGACTTGGATGAGGGTATTGGGGGCATAGTTATCAAATTTGCAGACGACACCAAATTAGGAGGAGTAGCTAATACCCCAGAGGACAGGATCAAAATTCAAAATGATTTGAACAGACTAGAAAGTTGGGCCAAAGCTAACAAAATGAAATTCAACACGGAGAAATGTAAGGTACTGCACTTAGGGCGGAAAAACGAAAAGTACAGATATACGATGGGGGACACCTGGCTGAATGAGACTACGTGTGAAAGGGATCTAGGAATCCAGGTGGACCACAGGTTGAACATGAGTCAACAGTGTGATGCAGCAGCTAAAAAGGCCAATGCAATTTTAGACTGCATCAGTAGAAGTATAGCGTCTAGATCAAGAGAAGTAATAGTGCCACTCTATTCTGCTTTGGTCAGGCCTCACCTGGAATACTGTGTCCAGTTCTGGGCACCACAATTCAAAAAAGATGTGGAGAAACTGGAGCGTGTCCAAAGGAGGGCAACTAAAATGGTGAAGGGTCTGGAAATCAAGCCCTATAAGGAACGACTTAGGGAGCTGGGGATGTTTAGCCTGGAGAAGAGAAGGCTGAGAGGTGATATGATAGCCGTGTTTAAATATTTGAAGGGATGTCATATCGTGGAGGGAACAAGCTTGTTTTCTGCTGCTCCAGAGTCTAGGACCCGAAACAATGGATGCAAGCTGCAAGAAAAGAGATTCCACCTCAACATTAGGAGGAACTTCCTGACAGTGAGGGCGGTTCGACAGTGGAATACACTCCCTCGGAGAGTAGTGGAGTCTCCTTCTTGGAGGTCTTTAAGCAGAGGCTGGATGGCCATCTGTCAGGGATGCTTTGATTGGGAGTCCCTGCATAGCAGGGGGTTGGACTGGATGGCCCTTGTGGTCTCTTCCAACTCTATGATTCTATGATTCTATGATTCTATGATATCTATGGGTTTATTTCCCCAAACATGGTTTCTTTATTTCTTAGTAGGATGGAAATTCAATCCAGATTTTATTGGTCTGTATGTTTACTTGTTTTATTGTCAAGTTGATTTGTTAGTTGTTTTTAACTGATACCTAGTTTAATTGATTTTTAAGGGGGGAAGGACTTATATTATTTTAAGTTATATGTATTTTAGTCTTGTGAACCGCCTAGATTGGCTCGCCACCGGGCGGTATATAAATAAAATTTATTATTATTATTATTATTATTATTAGGACAAGCTTGTATGAAAACAGAAATTAACTTTATTTGGATGATTAACAATGTTGTATTTGTTATGATGTTACATTCACTTGTTCTTGTTATACTTTGTTACACACTCTTTAACTTTAGTAAACACCAGATATTCTCTTTTTGGACCTTCACACCGTCCTTATTTACTGTGGTCTTTCCAACCTTATTTCTACACTAGCCCTCAGGCTAACTAAGGGGCTCTACAGATGGCCCCTGGGAGCACCAGATCAGGGCTGCGGCAACCGTACACCATGGTCTTGATCTGGCATTTTGCCACCCCAAAAAGAGCTGGCAAGTGCTGCTTCTTTTTGGAGCAGCAAAACACCTCCTTAGCCGCTGCAGTGTTGGCTTTTCTGCACTCCTTTGGTGCAGCATGTCTGTATGGTGCACCAAGGGAGTACCCTGATGCCACCTGCCATGTAGTGGGGGCATGGCATGACAGCGGCATTGGGGCGGAGTTGGGGTGGCCGGCATGCGGTCACCACACCCTGACTCCACCCCCAGGCCAGCCCTTTTGCTAAATCCCAGAAACTCCCTCACTTGGAGTTCTGTCCTAGAGCTAAGTCCCTCCCTTCTGAACTTTAGCCCTCACAGTCCCTTTCTTCTGGACTGTTACCCATCCAGACCCAGTCTGACTTCAACTGTCAGCAACGGTCTTATTTAACACCTCCAGCCTACCACCTATTGGCAGTTACTAAGGCATGTTCTATTCTGCCTTCTCTCCACATGTATATTGAGCATTTCCAATCTGCAGGCTATTATTTTGTTTTCCATATTTCTTGACAGCTTTTAGTTAGAACTATAATAGATTCTCACTTTCTTACAGCGATTAAATTGGAGGGAGAGGGGGAAGAAAACTTTTTAAAAACCAAAGACATATCCATCAAAAAGATAATTTATCTTTTAGGTGAAAAGAGGAGGAAGAGTGGATCTGGGTCCAGTGGTCGCAGTGGCTGCAAAGCGCAGGGTTCTGCCATTGTCAAACAATGTTGCTCTCGCTTGCCTGTGAGTAACAGTACAAAAATATTACTAAGAATTCTGTAGGGTCTGATACAGGAGTAAGTTCATGGAGTGACACCATGAGTCACTGCACTGGGTGACAGCACTGTACTCATTGGACACCCGTGACCTATTGGAAGAGCTTATAAATGCTACTGTTTGGACTATAACTCACAGAATCCACTTGCAAACATGGCCTGGATGGAGAACGTTTGGGATTGTACTCCAAAATTTTCAAAATGAAAACTAAAATTTTCAATGTGAAAACTAATCAAGAATCATGTTTTGACACATTTAAATTTAAATTTATTGTTGCATAAATGTTCATGGACCTGAATTTGCTTCATCAAATGCACAGTGTGACAGAGTAGCAGGAAATGTTGTAGGTCAACACTGAAACTCTTACTAGCTCTTCATTATTTCTCTCCACAATAAAGGACACTAACTTGTGACCACAAACTTCCATGCTTGAAGATGATGCATTCCTACAGTACTTAAAAACTAGATCCATCTTGCAACCTCTTCAGTCCTGTGGACTGATGGACAAACAACTGTTACCTGCTTATTCTTGCCAGTCACACCTCCACAAGGGCTAGTCAAGTGGACTGAACCATGTATTTTTAAACATTTTTCTTATTTCTCCTCTACACACATTGAATCAAATATACATTGCTTGCACACTCAAATAACCTTTGAGCAACTATTTAGAATTCTGCTAAATGAGAGTCCTAACCAAGAAATCAAAAGTGTCAGAGAGCACAAATTTCATTCACCAATAAAGTTTGGGAAATGGAGCAAAGGGCTGGTTACTATGTGGAAGGAGGAAAAATTGAAGCAAAGGGATGAAGTCCTTAATTGAGAGAAGTATTGTAAAATTCTTCCTTGGCAGAATGATACCTCTCTCCACTCACAGTATTCACCTTATTGTACCCCCTCCCCACATGTGGCCATTTAGTGGGTGCTGGAGAGCAAGGCAAAACATAGCATATGGCTATGTTGTTGTAGGCAGGTGCACAGCAACATCATCTTTTAGGACCTCAGGACCTCCGGGGACTTCTGAAAAATGCCTTCATTGTTCTGCATATGGCTCTAGTCACATACCCAAATCCTTCTTGGCCATCTCCTGCTCTTCATCAGTCACAAAATTGCTGTCTTGTCAGGGAGTTAGCATGAAAAAGATTTTGGTGGGGTTAGATGAGAAAGTTAGACAATTCTGACCTCTCTGGCTGGCAGTCTGTTAATGTCATATGCAGATGTAAGTACACCTTGTGGCAGCATGTGTCTCTTTTCTCCTCTCCTCCTCCTCCTCCTCCTCCTCCTCCTCCTCTTTTTCTTCTTTGCCATTGCAGAGGTCAGAATTCTCTAACTCTCTAGAAAGAAGAAAAGGGAAGACAAGAGAAAAGAAAAGAGATACATGCAGCCCTAAGTTAGACTTAAATCTGCATATGACATTAACAGACTGCCAGCCAAAAGCCTTTCTTCATTGGTATCCATCTAAATATATATATTCTTATATAGATAATGGAAAAGAACAAGTAGCTAGACATTATTTTTATATTTGGGAACTCTTTGTGTTGTAGCTTGTTGATGCTAAGTAGATCTGGTCCTGATAAGTTCATGGATGAGATGACAAAGAGTCTCATTTATGCCCTTTTAATCCCTTTCTGGATGAGTGGGAGAGGATTCATATATGCAAAGATGCTGCTAGTGTCTATTGGGGTACTGCTAGCAGAAAAAGAATGCACTCCTGAATTCATTATAGCTAGTGTTGATTCCCACAAGTGTCCTCAGTATGCATGACCAGTTGCTTATACACAAGTCTGACTCAACCAGTGCCCATTCTAGCAAAGGAGAAAACACTCATAGATATTAATATGTGTTGAAGGATGCCCTGACTCAGAGATGGGGGATGATTTAATGGTATGAGTCATCCTGGAAGTCTAGTCGGTGTTACAGGATGATTGTGAAGAGGGTCATAGCTCAGTGGTGGAGCACATGTATGCATGCAGAAAGTTCCAGGTTCAATCCCTGGCAGCTGTAGCAAAAAACAAAATTAGAGAAACATCTAGTGGACAATAGAAAAGATTATGCCTGAAACTTGAAGGAGGCAGAGGGACACAACCTGACTGTGTACACTTCTTGAACCAATACTCTGATTCATCATCTTTTTTCCAGATCTGAAAATGCCTTTAGGCTCAATGTGCATCTATAGATCTTTCTCTTTTTCTCTTGAGGGCAGGGATGGGGAACATGTGGCCCCCTAGATGGTGTTAGACTTCAATTCCAATCAGCACCAGCCAACAAGGCCAGCAATCATGGTTGAAGGGTCTTAAGATCTAATATCTGGAGGACCAGTTTCCACACCTTATTCTACAGTAACCAGATACAAAAGAGACAGGATGCTATTATGTCTAACAGTTCTACAGAGGGAATATTTGGCAAGTACAGCTACTTGTACACAGGGGATGAATGCTGCACTTACTACAATTTCTTTTGAAGTTTCTCCCTCCTTTTCATTTTCTCTTTTTTAAAAAAGGAAAATAAAATGCTGGCAATACATCAAGGTTGTTTCAGCCATCTTAGTTCAGGCCAGGACATCCTTATGAATCCTGGTACACCTGATAAAAACCAGTGGCATATTGCACTTAAAGACTAACTGGTTGACTGATATTCTGCCCTTCCTCAAAGGAGTCAAAGGTAGCCAATATCATATTTGTTTTACTTAAAACTTACCATTTATGAAATGTATATAAGTCTCTCCTTGACCCCTGGGTTGGATGGAAAGACCAAGGTACCTAATACGCCTGTGAAAAATGTTAGGAAGTTATGTATTTTAAAGTGACATTTCATATGGTGAGATTTAGCCAGTTTGATGACTGCAGTTGATAGAATTGGGTCTGGACATGGAAGAACCACAATTAGGTCAAATGTGCCATGTGGATTTCCATATTTAATGGGAGAAAGGTTTCACATTATGAGAAGAGTCTTATATGAGAAGGCACTGTGCTTGCAGGCTAGCACACAAAATAAGCATGTTCTTAAAGCAGGGGGTCTAAAGCTGGGGTACCCACACATTCAAGGGGGAAAAGATGGCATTGTGTGCGTGTGTGTGTGTGTGTGACAATGAGTGGCTTGTGTCCTTGAGTGATGTGTCATGAGTCATCAGTCTTGTTCCCGCTGAATCTAATTGCTCAATTTAGATTTGCCTTTTATGCACTGAGTTAAAAGCTTATTTTTTAAAGTTCAGTTTGTTCACCAGGAGTATTATATGTTGTTCAATTTGTGGTTCAAAAATTAGAAATTAGACCTCTTCATGTTTGCGTGGTGCAGAGATATTGAACTATGACTCGGGAGACCAGGAATCCTGGCTTGGCCTTAGAAACCCACTGGATGACCTTGGGCAAGTCACACTCTCTCAGCCTCAGAGGATGGCAATGGCAAACTCCCTCTGAACAAAATTTGCCAAGAAAAACCCATGATAGGTTTGCCTTAGGATTGCTATAAGTTGGAAACGAACTCACGACACACAACAACAATAGTGTTACTAATTATTTTAATACAAAAGTGGGGTATAAATCCTCAACTCAACTCAACCAAAAGCTATTTAAGAAATGACTGAATCTAGGGTTTCCTACACAATCCCTTCAAGAATTTTTAAAAGCATTAGCTAGAAGCATTTTGTTGTATACTCTTTGGTGAAGGAACCATAATCCAGTAGAAGAATAGTGGCTGCTGACTCCCATTTGAATTTTAGTCCAAATTTTAAAGGATCTATCCTGTGTGCTGAACCTAATGTTGGGAATAAGGTTCAATACTTGGGCAGCTCTTTTTAAAATTCAGAATAAAATTGAAAGAGAATTTACAAGTTCACTGACATCAGAGCCACTAGCTAGACTGTACACTTTTCATGCAGATCCTTCCAGATTCAGTCCCTGCCATATCCAGGCCAGACTGGGAAAAGACGCCTATTTTAAATCTTAAAAAAGCCATCAGTGCAAACTTGAGGTGAGCAACTGTGGAAGATCCAGGGACTGCAACAATCTCATTTACCCACCTTGTTTGCTCCCAGTCTCCTTGCCTTTTTACCAAGCTGGAATTGACCAGATTCACCTTACGTCAGGCTATGATTTTCTTATGATTCCTACCAGTTGAAGACCAATAACATGTTGCACTTCAAGCACTGGTTCATTGATTGCTTGATATCATTACTTTCCACATAGGAGCGCAAGACACCTTCAGTCAACACATCTTATTTGAGGGTATGCATGCAAGTTCACTTCTGTTTAAAAATATCTATGTTTTGGGAGACACTCTCCCTCTCAAAAGGTGTTGGGGAAATAGTATAGGTTTGTAGGTTTTTTATTTTCTGCCTACAAATCAAAGCTGTGACTTATGGCCACCCTCTTCTAGGATGTGTGCTTTTTTGGGCAAGATTTCATCAGAGGAGGTTTGAAATTGCCTTCCTCTGAGGCTGAGAATGTGTGATTCAACCTAGTGGGTTTCCATGGCTGAGCAAGGATTCAAAACCTGGTCTCCTGGAGTCCTGATTCAACATTCAAACCACTACACCACATTGGCTCTTAGATAGGAGAATTTAAATAGGAAAATAAATAGCAGAAATACCCTCACCCCAAGGCCTCACAACTGATGATGGCCAGATTGTACAAAAGGCTTGGGAATGATGTATTTGGTCCATGGGCCACTCATATCTCACTGGTGTAGATAGTACTGAGCTAGATGGACTAATGGACTCACTCAGTATAAAGCAGCTTCCATAGTCCCCCACCCAACACACCAACACAAAGGAGATGGTGGAGAATGTGGAGTCACAGCAGCTGTTCTCTTGTTCTGAATGAATTTCCTCTCTTTTTTCTTTCTCTGACCATGGGCTCTTTAGATGAGTTATAAGTTGAGCTTGATGTATCATTATGTTATTTGCTCATGCTTTTGTGGAGTGGCTGCTTCAGTGTGCACAGTTAATGGATATTTTTTGCCCTGAAATAGCCCCCAGGAAAGAAAGCCAAGAGGCATCTTAACAGATGCGACTTGAACACCAGCCTATCCTGCAGGCATGAAAACAGATGTCTCCAAGTGAATTCTCCAAAAACCAGAAAACAACACGTCATCCAGAACTGATCCATGGGAGGAAAAACCCTGAGAAAAAAACTCTTTGCTTGTGTGTATGCACAGGGTAATCCTGGAAATAAATATGAGTGTTTTATTTCATTACATTAATTGGAAATGAGATCTGAACTATCAGACTAAATGTTGCCTCTGAGTCCTGGATAATGCTTTGCTATCTACATGTAAAGACAGGGGGAGCAAAAGCTAAACACTGATCTGGTTCTCTGCACATCAAGCCTGACATTGCTTTTTGCATGTGTGTAAATGTCCTTATCTTTACATTGTTAATTTTCTCTCTCTCTTCCCCCCAAAAGGCAAGGAATATTTCCTCAGCAGACTAGAAAGTTTGCACTGGATAGGTCCAACATTAAGTCCTCGTGTGAATTAATGTTTTGGGAGAGAATGAGTGGCAGAAAGGGCACACGATTTCTTACAATGCATTTGATAACCACTTATGAAGGCAGTAAAAGAAATTGTGCACCCATACTGCCAATCTTGTCATTCTAAATTTAATCTGCATGGTCACAGGAATTCAGGAATGTTTGTCAAAAAGCAAATGTTTATTAGTAAATGTTAATCAGATATCAGCAATAGTTTCTGGTTTCTATTTCTCTGCTGACCTACAAGAAACAAAGCAGGTCATAATGATATCATTTTGATAAAACTTTATATCACTGAATACTGCTTTGGTTCACTAAGGTAATCATATGAACAGAGTTCAGATATAACTGTAGATTTATCAGATTAAATCTTATTACAAAATTCTAGCTACTGGACAGGGCTTCCTGTGAGGCATCAACCCAATGTCATTCTATAAAAAGAGGCTAAACAGTGATATACAAAGCTGACACAATTAATTATAGTGCTGGTCTCAATTAAAATACATAGCCTTGTTAATCTGGATCAGTGAGAGAAGGAAGTTGTATCGAAGTAGATATAGTATAAGCTTTTGTAAGCTGCTTGTGTATTGCAGAAATAATGCAGTTTGACACCGCTTTAACTGCCATGGTTCCATCCTACAGAATTTTAGGATTTGTAATTTGTTCTGGCTTGTTCTTTCTGAACTATAAATTCCAGAAGCCCCACCCTGCTGAGAGGTCTGCGGGAATCTGGGAACTGTAGTCCAAAGCAAGGAAACTTTCCCAAACTCTGGAATCACATCAACTGCTGTGGTGACTGCAGCCCAGTGTCAGTAGCCCAGGCATTTGTTTGTCTATACCAAATGTTTACACCAGGATACAGGACTGAATGCTCACTCCAATGTGGCTTACCTGGCAACATTTTTGTTGTCATCTTGGTAGTAAGTGAACACATTTTAATTTTCCCTGGCCCTTCCTGCATTAGGCTGCAATCCTGTATCTTCTGACCTGGGAACAAGTACATCCCCTCCAACATTTCAAAGATGAAAATCAGGACATGTGCAACCAAACAACATCAGAGTACAGTCAAGATGTCAAAGGTTATCAGTGACGAAGAACACAAGCTAGGAGAAGCAGCAACAGCTTGTTTCTCCCCTCTTTCCCTTCTTTTTCCTTCATTCTTCTGATGTGCTGTCTGAAAGGAGAAAGAGAAAAAGAGAAAAAAAGGGAGAAAAAAAAGAGAAATTCTAATGCAAAACTGGAGAAAGACGCCTTTTTCATTCACAACATATTCCATATATGTAACAAATTCTTTGTTATATGAAACCTGAAAGTAAGTGAAGAAGCCTAGTGTTGGGCAAAGTTTGCTTTAAAATTTTGTTCCACTTTGGCTGAGGAATCTTACTCTATACATATGCCTGTTCATATTAGGTGGTGGCAAAGCTCGCAATCTCAATTAAAAATTTAATTAAATCTCATTTTAAAATTTTCTTATTTTCCAAAGTTTTTGCATTTTAGATTCATATCATTTCCTAATCTTGTATATTTTGATTATATATTTATTTGTCAACTTGATTTGTATTATATTGCATTGCTTCCTCTTCTTACTTCTCCCTCCCTCCTTCTTTTCTTTGCTGACCATTGTGGTTTGTGAAACTGAGCCTTGCTCACTAGAGAGTGAAACACTAAGGTGAACATGACAGGGAAGGGGACATAGCAAACAAAAACTATCCCCCGTATAATTCCCAGGAAAATGTATGTAAATTACATGGAAATTTATTGAGGAAAAAAGTATTTATGTTCAGACGTAACTTTTCTTTTCTTTACTTTTTTTTCAAATGCATTGAGTAATGAAAGCCAGAATGGTCTAGTGGCCTGAGCATTGGACTACCAGGGTTTAAATCCCTTCTTGGCTATGGAAACTCACTGGGTGAACTTGGGCAAATCACTCTCTCAGCCTCAGAGGAAGGCAAAGGCAACTCCCTTTCAACAAATCTTGCAAAGAAAACCTTGTGATAGGGTCACCTTAGGGTCACCATAAGTCAGAAATGACTTGAAGGCATGCAACAGCCACAAGAAGAAGTGAGTAATGCCATTCATATCAATGTAATACAGTGGTACCTCTACTTACGAAATTAATTCATTCCGACAGCCATTTCATAAGTAGAAAATTTCGTAAGTAGAAGCAAATTTAACATTGAAATGCCCTAATCCGTTCCAGGCCCCCAGATTCAAGCTACAACTCAATACAAATGTATAATACAGGGTTATTTCGTTAAGTACCTCTAATACAAACATGTTACATTACCCTTAAGGAACAAAAAACATAAAAATGAATTGCAGGACTAATGTAAAGAATAAAAAAGAGCCAAAAAGCCAAAAATATCAGAAGCCAAAAATAAAGTCCTGGAGATCAGAAGCCACAAATATCACAAGCCAAAAATGCAGTCCTGGAGTTCAAAAGCCACAAGTCCTACCTTCCTGGATCTCAGAAGCCACCAATTTCGCTAGCCACACTTCCTCTCCTCTTTCGCAAGCCCAAACAGTGCTGCCTAGCTGAATTTCGCTAGGCACACACTTCCTCTTTCGCTAGCCAATACAGTGCTGCTTTGCTAGATTTCGCTAACCAATGGCATGCCACGAAATTCGGAGAGCTGCTCGTTCGCGCCAATTTCGTAAGTTGGAATGCTTTCTTAAGTTGAAGCAAATTTTTTCGGGAGGTGCGTTTCGTAAGTCAAATTTTTCGGTAGAAGAAGCATTCGTAAGTAGACGTACCACTGTAGTTCCATTCTCTGCTTCTGAGTACATATTTATAGGGTTGTAAAAAGCAACCACTTCTTGAATTTAAAGTTGCATCATATTTTGTTGTTGTTTTTATTGTTATAGCTATTGAATTTTTAAATTGCCTTATGTTGTGAGCTGCCCTTATGTTATAGGAAAGCCTTTAAATGCTGTAAATAATAATAACAAGGTTGCAGCAGATATGTTTACTGCAGTTGAGACTCACTGCAAACTGCATTGCTCTGGGTGAACTTCCACTTGTCCTCTCCTGAGCATTTCTGTGCTATCTCCATATGCTTTAACTTGCATACAATTCCCTAGTAAATCTTGTAACAACCCTTATCTCTTCCACAGAGAAGGGAGCAATGTTTTTCCTCAAATCTAGTAGCCTTTGAGTGACATGGGGAACTCTCTCTATGGAGCAGCAATGGGCAACTGTCTGTGTTGGGGTATGCATTGTTTCCAGAGGACTTCAGATGAATATCATTTTTGGAGAGGCCTTTTTTCCCCAACTGGAAGTAACAAGGAGGTCAATTTCTTGGTCACTTCATGTAAAAAAGAAAAGAAAAGAAAAAGGTTTCGCCTGGTGGGGAGGGAACATGGCAAAATGGCTTCCCATTTCCCCTATAAGGCATTAGAGCATTTGGGTGTAGCTTTTAAAAAATATTTTTAGAGGATTGTAGGGTGTGTGTATGGGAGGCACAAAATGGCCCCAGTCAAGCTGCACTTTCATCATCTCTGCCTGAGTTCCTAAAAATAAGGTTGGAGACAAATGAGTTTTTTTTTTTTTTTTGTAAAGAACTAAAATTGGCTTGAGGGACAAGCTGCATGTCCACTGCATACACATATTACTTTTGTCCTATCACCTGTCACTATTTGTCAAACAGGTTTTCCTGGTTTTTTGAAACAATACTTGAAACTGCTAAGTATATTGCCACACAGGTGCAGATGGGATGAGTAACACACATACACCTTACAGTGCATGACACTTTTCATCCCTCTAATTCACTAAAGTCGACAACAAGGACAACACCAAGGTTTTGAATGAGAATCTTTTCCAGCCATACCTGCAGACTGAACCTGTGTCCTTTGAAGGCAAAGCCTGTGTTCTGCTTCTAAATGACAACCCTTTCAGATGGGAAGGGGGGGGGGGAATCGGGAAAGAAAAAGGCATACTCCTGGCAAAGTTGCGCGATCACACTGAAGATTTTCAGATGACGTCACA
The DNA here is from genome assembly GCA_026167975.1 of Phrynosoma blainvillii. Taxonomy (NCBI): domain Eukaryota; kingdom Metazoa; phylum Chordata; class Lepidosauria; order Squamata; family Phrynosomatidae; genus Phrynosoma; species Phrynosoma blainvillii. Next base: position 412,607,726 of record JANUYF010000001.1, read on the forward strand.
CTTATCCATGATTTAATGTATGAAGATCCAGGAATGTTCCAGCAACAAACCATTCCCAGGACTTCCCTGTGAATGGTTTGCTGCTGGAGCATTCCTGGATCTACATGGGTTAAGTCCTGGATCAGCGTGATGTATCCGAAAATCTTCAGTGTGATCACATGACTTTGCTGGGAGTATATCTTTTACTTCCGGCTCACTCCCCCATCTGATAATCTCCTCGGAAGCCACAATCCCTATTTCAAGGCACCTTCAGTTCCCTGACCAAAATACTACCAACCCAGAGCAAATTAATGTCCAACTTCCTAACTGCTGGACTCCCAACTTATTAACCATGTAAACTTCTGCAATGATTACAGCACGTGGTTCCATTTGTTAAATGGTGGCCAAATGCTCACACACCCAGATGCACAACCAAAGGAGTACCACCACCAGTTTCAGCAGGGGCAGATAGAGATGTATTACCCAAGGATGTGTATCTGTATACACATCACCAATGCATGTGCAACTCTTTTTCCACAACCTACAAGTGAACACAAGACACTGAGTCTTGTACATTCCATAGGGGAACTTAAACATATGGCTCCTGAATCCATTTCTAGTGTTGCTTGCCAAATATGGGCCTCTAGGTGTTTTTGAAATTTAGCTCCCAGAAAGCTCAGTCTCATAGTATGGCCAATGGTCAAGGTTCCTGGGAGTTGTAGTTCAACAGCATCCAGGGGCTGAAAATTGAAAACCACTTTGCTATAGCACAACCACCGTCCAAGTATATTAAGTGCAGTGAAAGCACCTGGGCCAGAATAGTGACAAAATGGACTGGCTGTATAACAAAATAAAACAAAATTCTGATTTTATCCTACTGTACTGCAGATATAGATATAAGCCTACTGGCATGTTAAAGATGTCCACATGGTGGCTCCCTAAAATACTAGGTTCCTCCTCAAAGAACATGACAAAGTCCACAATTTGATGGTGACACATTATGATATTGCTTCAGATGGCCTCATTTTATATGCAGTAAAAAGCAAACTTGTAGCACACAGATACACAGTGTGTATCCCTGGACACCATGGAGCAATGATTCACATCTCTGTTGGCAGACCCTGTTGGCATTCAGTTTGCATGGCACTTGTTTTGCTTGCCATTTTCCTTTATGCCTGTTTTATTCAGATTCAATATAACTAACACCATCCATATCTTCACCTCTCTACTTGTTCAGCCAATCAGATAGTAAAAGCTGGAGAAAGAGAGACCTTGGAGTGCGTGGGAGAACCAGGGGATTTTAATCAGTCCTGTTTATGGCAGTTGGCCAATTGGTTGATGGGATTATCTGTCCCTAGCATGAAATGATAATCTTCAGAGGAACAGACTAAGAGGAGGTGGCAGTGCAGTTAATCTCTCTTAAGCAAGGACAGCACCATAGTGGGAGACGGGGGGTGCACGAATCTAAGAAACAAAACAGTATTTAAGAGGAGACAACATGGATCAGAAACTAAAGCACAGAACCATGTAGAAAACCTAAGGACACTCTGTGTGAACAAAGTCCTTTACAATCTCTAATTTGTATCACTCTGCTCTCAGCCATCGCCACTAAAATAGCTGTCAAGGATCCTCTTTGTCATCACATCAAATGCTCATAATTATGGATGTGGAAGTATTCAGCCCAGAAATGGCCCTAGCATTGGATAGAGTGAAGTGGCAGGAAGTAGTGATCACTGTTCACAAGCAGTGGCAAGATTTGGAAGATAATGTCAGTCTTACACCGTACTTGCTAAGTGAGATGCTGTCCACAGGTGTTCTCACAACATGCTGTTCCATCCTCAGTGTTGAAATAAGATTTAACTGCTAGTCAGCTTCTGTATTTCAAACTGGTGAGGACTGGCACCATCTTGGCCTTCATACCAGGCAGTAAAATGTGCAAGGTCAGCCTTGATTCAGCATATTATGTAGAGCAGGGGTGGGAATCAAGTGACCTTCCAAATATCATTTGACTGCAAGTCCCAGTGGCCCTAATCAGCACAGCCAGTGGTGAAGCATATTAGGAGTTGCGGTCCAAGAATATCTGGAACATCTGACCCCTAGCATAGTGTCAGGAGTGTCATTGGGGTGATGCAAGAAGTGCAGATTGCACCAGGTGACACCTTAATGGGGGTGACACCACTGCTCCCCAAACATTTGCCTTTTGGCAGAAATGGACTATGGTGTTCACCTTTAAAATGTTAGAGCTCAGTGGAAGAGATGGCGTGAGTGGGGCGAGGCTCAGTGGGAGGGTAAAGGAGATGTCTGAAGTGAAGTTGTAGGCTTTCATGGCCGGCATCCATAGTTTTTTGTGGGTTTTTCGGGCTGTGTGGCCATGTTCTAGAAGAGTTTCTTTCTGATGTTTCGCCAGCCACAGATGCTAGCGAAATGTCAGAAAGAAACTCTTCTAAAACATGGCCACACAGCCCGAAAAACCCACAAAAAACTAGAGATGTCTGAAGGTTTTTTTAAATAATTTAAAAAAATAACTTTTTTTTACATTTTCTTTAAAAACATCATGCCTTACCGAATTTTCACTTTAACCACATGAAACTATATACATGTAAATACATTTAGGCTACTATATGATATTGTAATTTAAAGTTATAATTTTAATGTTGCTAATTGTGATTACAATTTATGAATAACATTAATACAAAAAATATTACCAAGGATTTTGTATGGTGTGGTGTGGGAGGTGGTCAATTGGGGCGAGGGTGAGTTACCGCACCGGATGATGTCAAGCCTAGTAATGCCACTGCATAGTGTGTCTACTGTTTCTGTCCTCTGCTGGAAATGTGTCTAACAGGACTGAACTGGCTAAAGATTCCTCTATTGCCAGCAGGAAGATCTACACCAATCCATTTATTAGAAGCCCCTATATCAAATATGATATTTTGTAAAGAGATGGAAAATAAAAACCTCTGAATTTACTTCTTCCTCCACTGATTAATTTCAAATTTCAGTTTCTTTTCACATGAAATATGAAGACATTTGTGCAGTTTGGACAAATCTTCCAAAGTGAACTGCATTTGCACCTGTTAAATCCATAGATTCCTAGCATGGAGCGGATGATGTCATATCTGTCTGTCATTCAGGTGTTAAAGAAGAAGATCGTCTGGGTGGGAAAACACACACACACTGGCCACCTCACTAATATGGCTGAATATCCAAGAAATCATACCCAACCTTTTAAGTGCTCAGTTTTACAGCCTGGATGAAAGATCTATCATTTTTGTTCAAACTCAGATTTAAAAATCCATTTTCCCCAATCTAAAATATGGAGAAATGTAATTATTTTAGTACTTTCTTATAAAAAAATAAAACTGGTCTGGCATCCTGTTCAGCAATTACAATATTATCAGGGTGACTTACAACACTGAAATTCACTTTTATGGTCATTGTACCATTGTAATACCCAAAAGTCCTTCCCAAGCCCATCTTTTAATCTGTGCAGCTCCCATATGGTTTCCAGGTTGCCGGAGAGTGGGTGTGGGTGCGATGACACATCTACCCCGCTGCTGTCACTGCATGCCCAGTGACATGAAAAGTCGCTCACTCACTCCACTTTCCAGCAACTTGGAAATGGCTGCATGGCTTAAAAGGTAGTGGTGTTCTGACTTACACCTATTTAAAAAGATTCACCAGATTCACCATTCCAGAGTGAGTCAGGACAACTGTTTACACAGTGTCCCGCTGTGCTGCCCACCATCACCGCTGGCATGGATGACTCTCTCTGAGATCACAACAAGGCACCCAGCCATGTGATTGATGCTGAACATCTCTTTTTCAACTTCAGAGGGAGTAACCTGCATCAGGTTCTGTTGTGCCAGGCACACAGTAGGATAAATGTGTAGAGAGTAGCTCAGTGTTGCTCTGGAAGGCAGAGGTAATGAGGGCAATTCAGGGTAGTTATGGGGCCAGAATATTCCAGGAGTAGCTGGTGTAGATCCACCCTAATTTGGTACCATAGATAGACCTTGAAGTACAAAGGGACTGGAATATCATTAGCTTGCCTGTACACCTAGTGAGGGTGATAAGACTTTTTGTGTGAACTCAGAAGTTACACAAAGAAAAGAAGAAGAAAACGTCTCTGATTTAATACAAGGCCCTGCTTCCTGCCTCATTTCAAGCCACATGGTCCCCTCTTTCAAAATGTACTTTGAAATCTGTGGGTCTTTTTTTCCTTCTTGTTCCCTTATCTGATACTGCCAGCAAAAAGGATAATTTCTACCAGCTGCAATGGTGCTATTTATGATATGGAAGTCTGCCCACTAGACTAAAAACCCATTAGCTCATTTTACAAGCCAATTCTGATGATAGGATTTACTTTTTAAACATTTGATATTGTAATTTCCACTTGACTGTGATGTGTGCTTCTTTTACTATAACCTACATTTTCACCAGTTTCAAAAAGTGATTTTTGCATTTTTTTTTAAAAAAGCCAAAACCCTTATTGATGTTTACAGACATGCAAAGTAAATGAGTGGGAATCTTGCTTTTTCTTGAGACATGCCTGGTATGGAATCCCAGAAAGGACAACTCCCAGTTTCTAAACAGCTACTTTGCAGCGTGAAATGTGAAAGCCCAGAAATAGTTTGAAAGAGAAACCATAGAAGGCTTGTGTGTGTGTGTGTGTGAGAGAGAGAGAGAGAGAGAGTTTGTTACAGTGGGCCCGTGGTATCCACTGGGGTTTGATTACAACAGGGGTCAGCAACCTATGGCCCGCGGGCCGCCCCCGGCCTGCCGCCCCTGCTGCCGCCGCGCGTGTTGCGGCCGCCATTTTGTTTGCCAAAATGGTGGCCGCGACTCGTTTGCACATGCGGAGTACTGCTCATGCGCAAACGAGTCACAGCCGCCATTTTGGCAAACAAAATGGCGGCTGTGACACGTACGTTGGCGGCATGGCAGTGGCAGGGGTTGGTAGGGGCCGCACGCGTGCGCATGAGAGCGCACACCGCCATTTCCCCACCCCCCAGCCCGGCAGAAGACCTGGGGACCAGCGACCGGCCCCAGGTAAGTAAACCTTGCCGACCCCTGGGTTACAAGATCCCTCATGGATATCAAAATCCATGGATGATCAAGTCCCATTAAATACAGTGGCATAGTAAAATGGTGACCCTTATATAAGATGGCAAAATCAAGGGTTCCTCTTTGGAATTTATGTATTTTTTGAATAGTTTCAAACTGTGGATGCTTGAATCTGTAGATAAAAAAATCCATGGATATGGAAGGCCAACTGTATATCACATTTCCTTTAGTGAGAGCCACCTTTCATCTAGTTTAGCATCCATGTTGTTGTTGGGTGTCTTCAAGTCATTTCCAACTTATGGTGACCCTAAGGCGAACCTATCATTGGGTTTTCTTGGCAAGATTAGTTCAGAGGAGGCTTGCCATTGCCTTCCTCTGAGGCTGAGAGCCCAAGGTCACCCAGTGGGTTTCATGACTGAGCTGGAAATTGAACCCTGGTCTCCAGAGTCATAGTCCAAAATCCAAACCACTACACCATGCTGGCTCTCTATGAATGCTCTCATTCCCATTTTATTCTCACAACAACCCAGTGAGGCAAGTTGCCCTGAAAGTGAGAGAGTGAGTGAGTGAGTGAGGGTAGGTCTACACTGGCCAGAATACTCCAGGCTTTGGAGTATTCTGGCCCTGGAGCTGCCCTGAATTCCTCCCATTACCTCCATATTCTGAAGTGACACCAAGTGGCTGTCTACACATGTCCCACTGTGCTGCCTGCCCTGAATTCCTCCCATTACCTCCATATTCTGGAGTGACACCAAGTGGCTGTCTACACATGTCCCACTGTGCTGCCTGGCGCTGATGGTGGTGGTGTGAGTCACTCCCTGTGATGCTGAAAATGAGATGCCCAATATCAATTACGTGGTTGGGTGCCCCATTGTGACCCCAGAAGGAGCAACTTACGCCAGTGGCATCAGAACCAGGTAAATTATTTTAAGCCAGTTTAAGGCAGAAATGGCTCAGATTTGGTGCAGAACTGGCCTCAAGTCATGAAGACTGTCAGCAATCGAATTGGGCCTTTGACCTATACCACGAAACCAGGTCGCAATGAGGGTGGTGGAAAACAGGGAAACATGCCCAGAGAGAGGCTGATCCAAAGCTACACCATAAGTTTGAGGACTCATTTGGGACCAAAACTTAGATTCCTAGGGTCCCAAATCCCAGTTCAACATTTGTAGGTCTCACACAAAAGCCTGAGCTTGTGTAACCAAAAAGGTGGTAGGCAGTCAAGGGATAGACAAGGAAGACATATTTTACTGGAAAATCTTTGGCAGCATTCAAAATTGATACTGAAATAATGGGAATATGACTGGGACATGACACATATAAAGGCAAATGCCTACTTAATTAGCCTAGGAGTGTGAGGTGCATGCAGATAATGGCGACAAAAAGCCCTTACCTCTAGCATTGTAAAGAACTCTGGATGGGTGGCTAGAAATGATCCTGCTATCCCTACAGATGGGACAAAATGGGAGACTGGCCAACTTGCTCTTAGAATAATCAGGAGCTCATTAAGAATTCTAATCAGGCAGAAATATTTTCCCATCAGCTCATTACAAACTATAACAAGGTCACAGCTCTGGGTTGTGGATGGCTTTTTCTCCTGCTAGAGATAACAAGGGTGTCTGCGGGAGCTTTGGCTAAGTTATTTGTTATATTTGTTATAATCTGCAACAAAGGCTGTGTCCAAGCATCAGCTTCCTGTGTGGCTTGCTTAGGCTGGTTGTGTTAAACTAAGAGTTGAGGCAGTACCAAATATAGTAAGAGGTACCAAGTAGTGGTAATAGTGTATAAGAAAGTGCAGTGGTTTGTCATTATCAGCTGCTCTTGGGGAATGTGGCACCTGCACCAGTCTTAACTAGGCTCCCCTTTGCTATTTGGGCTAGCACTAAGTAGTCAACAAATTGGCAGAATCTCTCATTGATACTAGATCTGCTTGCTTGTCACCTGAAACCCCTCTGCTTAGAGATGCAGTAATATGCAAAAGAAAGAGAGAAAAAGGGAAGGATGGAGGAATGGAGGAATTAGAAAATAAAGGAAATGCTACGATTTTTATTTTACAGTGGCGGTTAACGGAGTTTGACATTTATACTAGGAAGACAAGGGTGGGTTTTTGGAACTCTGTTTGTGTGTGCATGTGCGGACCTTCAGGCAGGTCCATCTTGAATAAACAATTGTATTGCCAAACAAATATGACTAAGGCATAGCCTCAAACTGTCCTGATTTGTTAGTTACTATCTTGATTAATCTGCTGTGGTCCCACTTTTTCTGCTGCATTTAAAACGTCCCAGTTTCTGTCTTCTCCCAATTTCCCCGTTTGTCCTCAGCTTACTTCAAATGCTGCAAACTGAATTCATAGTGGAAAAGTACAGTTACTTTAGCTGGGAGATAGAAGAAAAGGGGATAGGATATTGACCTTCTTTGTAGATTCAGGCAAAAGCAAAATGATGCAGCTTGAGTGTTTTTCCTCATAATAACTTTTGCCATCTTGATCACACTCTGAGATTGCCTGGCCACATGTGTCCTTGTTTTCATCTGTGCAACATTGGAGGCCATGATAAGAACACAGAACTTGGGGCTTGGAAGAGTTAACTTTTGTACAATACCTCCTACGATCTCCAGCCATCACGGTTGCTAGCAAAGAACTTGGATCTGCTGAAACCAGTACAATGGGATCTTGGTATCTGTGGAGGATCTGTTCCAGACCCCACTGTGGATATTAAAATTCACGGTACCTCATGTCCCACTGTTCCCAATGGCGGCACATGCATGCGGCTGCACTGCCATTAGGGTCAATCCCATTGTCCCCAGTGGTAGTGCGTTCATGTGGCCTCACCACCATTAGGGACAACTGGGGGCCGTTCCTAATGGTGGTGTGGCAGCATGCACACACTACCACTGGGGACAACCAGGGGCTTGTCATCCATGGATGGTAAAATCCATGAATGGGAAGTCTGAGGATAAGGAGGCCCCACTGTTCATAAAATTAAGCTTCCCCACTACATTCTGACGCTCACTAGTTTTTGTTGTGAGGATTATAGTAGCATCTTTATCTGTTTGTTGCTACAGGGAGGGAGAATGCAGTCCACTATTCTGGCTTCTCTTTCTGTAGTATGTAGTCTCTCTTTGAAAGTCCATGCTTTATCCAAATATAGCCAGATCTTTACTTGCACATACATAGATATAAACCAAAATTGGGAAATCTGCTTCCCTCCATTTGTTGAAAATCTACAGTCCCTTCATACCTTACCATTGGCTAGAACAGGCTAGGCCTGACAGGGACTGGAGTTCAGCAATCCCTAGAAAGCCACTGGTTCCCCAACCTTTGTATCTTGAATGATACAGCATAAAGCCAATGATACAAAGGATATAAAGCTTATAAAGGATATACACATTGACAGAAAATGAGATAAAAAAATTGACAAGATGCTACCAGTGACTTGACATGGGCAACCTCCAATGACACCAGCAGAGCTAGGTTTTAAAATGTTGGAGAAGGCAGTACCTCCTTGTGCAAGGCATTTCCTCCAGGCTGTACAAAGTCATTCAAATGGCTCCTAGACACAACTCTCTCCCTGCCACTGACTGATTGCTGGAGTATGCCCAGGCACTGTTTCATGCGAGTGAAGAAGGAAAAACCTTGGGCTGGAGGGTGACAGCCATGCTTCCTTCCTCACATGCACAACTGCATGAGGACAGTGCTTGGGTTTAATTTATGACCACGGAATCATAGAGCTGGAAGAGACCATGAGGGCCATGCAGTCCAACCCCCCTGCCATGCAGGATAATCAAGGCACTCCAGGCAGATGGCCATCCAGCCTCTGTTTAAAAACCTTGAAAGTAGGAGATTCCACCACTCTCCAAGGCAGCAGATTTCACTGTCAAACACCTCTTAGGAAGTTCTTCCTAATGTGGAGACAGAGGGCCTTTGCAGACTGCCAGAAATAGTGCAAATTGAGTCCACTTTAAGGGTTAGGGTTAGTGCTAGGGAATCATGGGAATTGTTTTTTTTTCTGAGACATTGAGCCTTCTCTGTCAGAGAGCTCTGGTGCCACAATAAAATACACTTCCCATGATTCCCTAACCTTAACCCTAACCCTTAAAGTGGACTCAGTTTGCACTATTTCTAGCAGTCTGCAAAGGCCCAGAATCTCTTTTCCAGTAGTTTGAATCCATTGCTCCAAGTCTTAGTAGAGGTACCCCCGGCAGAGATGTGGATACCTTTGCACATGTTGGGAAGGAAGTGGACTGTCACCTTCTGCACTAGCAGTGTAAGTACAATAGCAATGTTTTAATGCTCCACCAACACTGAAACAGAAACTTGGACAAAACACTTTGATTGTAAACCTGAGGGCACAGACTGTTTACTTACTGATTTTCTACACTACTTTTGGAGTTTTATTTGGCTGAAAAACTTGAAATTGTGAATAAATAAATGAAACAAATGCATATCCCCTCAATTGGCAAGTTAAAACACAATAGACCCCTCTTTCTAGATCATAGAGCAGTTATCCACAGTCATCTGTGTATAGTTCTAAAAGAGGAAACTGTTCACTCTAAACCCACCATAGTTCAAAGGGATGCTGGCAGTGACTGCATTACCAGCCACAGCAGTCCCTGCAACATCTTCTTTCTCCTTTGCTCTTTAAAACCTTTGGCAGTGTGAGTTTGGTGCTGGGAAGAAAAGCAGAGCTTTACATTCACATATTTTGCCTGTTGTAAGCAAGCACAGACAACTATACTAGAAATGGTTGAGAAATATCCGTGCTTTATTGCACTGTTTATTTCAGACATTTTGCTACAACTTTGCAAATGAAAGTTTGTGTTTCTCTAGTCCAGGGGTAGGCAACCTTTTAGAGCTGGGGGCCAGTCCCGCGAAGCCCTCTCCATCACTGGGCCGAGGGGGGGGGTAGTGGCAGCACGCGTGCGCATGTGTGCACCCCCCACCATGCGCGCCCCCCGCGCGTGCTGCCCCCCGCCCCTGCAGCTGCCACTGCTGCTGCGCCGCTGCCTCTGCACACGCTGTGGCCGGCATTTTGATTTTCAAAATGGCGGCCACGGCACGTTCGCGCATGCGCAGGAGTACTGCGTATGTGCAAATTAGTCACGGCCGCCATTTTGAAAATCAAAATGCCGGCTGTGGCGCGCACGGCCGCACAGCGGCCAAAACACATGGCGGCGGTGGCACGCGGCGGCAGCGGCAACCTTCCGCCTGGGCCGGTAAGTACGGGGACCTGGGCCTTAACAGGCCCGCAGGCCATAGGTTGCCAGTCCCTGCTCTAGTCCAATAGTAAACACACCTTTTACCCTTGGGACCCCACCCTTTATATCTATTTGTAGATATTGTGCCCCCCCACTTGTAGTATATGAATAAAAATATTTTGTTTATTTAGTGTGTCTATTTTCATTTGCACATTCATGTAGATTCATATTTTAACATTTTATAAGGAAATAAAATTCAATATTTAACTGAACACATGTCTAAATTTTACATATAAACAGTTTGGGAAGAGGAGGAGGAGGAGGGATCAAGGCCTCCAAGTCTCGTGCCCCCCTTGATCAACTCTTGCACCTCCCCAGGAGTCCTGCCACACCATTTGAGAATTACTGATCTAGTCCTTCAAAGGTAAAGGTAAAGGTTTCCCCTTGACATGAATGTCTAGTCATAACCGACTAGAGGGAGTGGTGCTCATCTCTGTTACTAAGCTGAAGAGCCAGTGTTGTCCGAAGATGACTCCTGTGGTGATGAGGCCAGCATGACTGCACTGAACACTGTTACCTTCCCACTGAAGTGGTACCTATTTATCTACTTGCATTTGCATGCTTTCAAACTACAGAAGCTGGGACTAGTGACAGGAGCTCACCCCATCATGCAGCACTCAGGCCTCGAACTGCAACCCTCTGACCTTATGATTGTCAGTACTGGCAACCACTAAGCCACCACAACTTTCACTACCCTCAATATCAGTGCTGGTTTTTTGTTTTTGTTTTTGTTTTTGTAAAAAAGCTTCCCGTTAGAGAGAGGACAAGGGCTGGGTGAGCAGAAAAGACTTTGAAATACAGAGCTATTAATTCAATATTTATCCCCCCCTTCCTTCCTTCCTTCCTTCCTTCCTTCCTTCCTTCCTTCCTTCCTTCCTTCCTTCCTTTCTTTCTTTCTTTCTCTCTTCCTTCCTTCCTTCCTTCCTTCCTTCCTTCCTTCCTTCCTTCCTTCCTTCCTTCCTCTCTTTTTGTTACAACCCATAATGAAAAAGCAGAATCAGGTTTTATAGTGGCACTTTCTCCTCTAGCCTTCGTAAGAGTCAAAGAATTGCCAATAGATCAAGGTCTTGCAACTGTTACTTGTTGTTTGAATGCTTTGCACATGATTTTTCTTCCTAGCTGAATACAAGTTCTACTGCCATCTACTGGCATGGAATTCAAAATGTCCAGCTCTGTGCAATGAGCCAGGAAAATTCCTGTTTTCTTCTTAGAGGCTAAAAACCAAACTCAATGAAATGAAGAAAAGTGGAGGGCCAGTCCAAATCATTTTGTTGCCAGAGCCAAAGGACAAGATGGTGACCTCTTTCATATACAGAAGCTGAATAAATTGCCAATTTAATTTTACTTTGGCAGTGGAAATGATGTAATGTCTTCAAGTATATCTGAGGGGATCACATTTGCTTCAGAAAAATGCAGGATGGCCACTCCTCAACTTTTCACAGCTGGTGTTGTGTCCTTCAACTCTTCACAACTGCTTCCACTACACCAGGGGTAGGCAACCTTTTTGAGCCGGGGGCCGGGTTGCTGTCCCTCAGACAATTGGGGGGCTGAAGCACCAAAAACAAACAAACAAACAAACAAACAAATAAATAAATAAAAATAAAAACAATGTTAAAAAATTAAAAATTAAAAAAATATGCATGCACGCTCTCTCAGCCCCAGAAAAGCCATGGCAAACCCCCTGTGGAGATTTTGTCAAGAAAACTCCAAGAACAAGTAATAACAACAATAATCAATATCATCATGGCGGGCGGTGGCGGCGGCGGCAGGACCGCCCTAGGGCCGGTCCAAAGGCTTCAGGGGGCCGCATCCGGCCCCCGGGCCTTAGGTTGCCTAGCCCTGAACTACACTATTGGTTATCTCTTGTGCCACAAAAAAAAATTCACATGCTACATTTCGGGTCATAACATGTTTCAAGTCTAGTGGTCAGTGTTTGAAACATTCTGATTTTGTTTAGGAACAAGAGGGCTTGGGCCCAGAGCTGCTATATGATGTCTTCACCCTGGATGTGACAGAAGTGGGTGGCAAGTACATGAAGTAGCAAAGAAGAAGGAGGAGGAGGAGGTAGTTGGAAGGAACCAAAAAACCTTTTCACAGCATAGGACTGTACTCTTTCCTGCATTAAAACTGCCACAATGCAGACCACAGTTTGCTCTGAACAGAGATCTGGTGCACAAGAGAAATTACAAATACATAGTTCCTGATGAGATGCAGCCATGAGAAATGCTAGGCAGAAACAAACAAGTACATAATGTTGGTTGAGAGTTGGTTTGCTTCTGTTTCTATACGTAATTATAATGGTGGAACTGTATCCGTGCAGCAATCCTATCTTCACATTTCAAGATTTGAAGGCTAAATAGAAGCCTGTTGTAGACATTTAACAAGAGTTTATTTTAATGCTCAGAATGTTTCTAACAATACTTGTTTAAAATTCTTCAGTTCATGAACAGCCCTTTGTTTCTCTTCATCAAGTGTAACTTTACTTTGAACGTTGTCTTATTTCTCGAGGAAGGTGCCTTCTGGACAAATTTCATATGGAGATAATGGGTTCTTAAGCTCGAAATTTTAGATGGCTGTGCTGGTCATGCTTTGGTTAAAACTAGTTAAAGGGTAAGGGGGTGGGTTAATTTAATTCTAGGTCCCTTAGCTTTCTCCCTGTAATTTGAGACTTGGTGCCAACTTCCATTTTGATGTGTTGTACCTGCATAGAAAAGATAATCCTGTGATCTCTTGCAGAGTGGCATCATCAGGTTTGGTGTTATCCAGTGTGGTAACTCTTGGCATCACTTACCCTGACCTCCTCCCATACCACACCATACAGAATCCTTAGTAATGTTTTTTTGTATCAGCGTTACCCATAAATCATAATTCCCATATATCACTGAATGGAATGGTAATAGTAGTAATACAAATAACTAGCAAAATTAAAATTATACCTTTAAATTACAATATCATATGCACAGCCTAATTGTATTGACATGTGCATAGTTTCATGTGGTTAAAGTGAAAATTTGATAAGATGTAATGTTTTTAAAGTAAATGTAAAAAAATATTAATTTAAAAAAATTAAATTATAAAATTTATTTTTTAATATATATATATATATATATATATGCAGCCTTTCCTTTCTCCTCCCACTGAGCCTAGTCCCACTCACACCATCTCTTCAGAGTTTTAAAAAGACACAGGTGAACATCACAGCTCATTTCTGCCAAAAGGCAGATGTTTGGGTTGCAGTGGTGTCACTCTCTTTAGAGTGTCACCTGGTGCAGTCTGCACTCCCAGCCCCCCTCTAGTATGCCCCTGCTCTTGAATTAATGATCAAGGTATCTTTTCAGTCTCAGTGATAGAGAAATTCAACACTGGGCATCCATGGCAGAGTTTAAATCTTGCCTGGAGATTACAAGATAAACAGTGTAATTACATAGTTTAGTCACTAGATAGCAATAAACTTAATTGCATCCCCTAGGAACCAGAGACCTAGTGGAAGTCCTAACTAGAGTAGACACCAATTAATTTATTCAACATTGAATTAATCACTGAATGGTGAATCAACACATATATCCCATTGAATCAATGGATCTACTCTAGTTGAGACTACAAGTAGGATCATGTCAGAGTTTCCTGTGTCTCTTTTCTTATTGGGGAGAGATAACTTAGAACTTTTCTAGCTTCCTGTTCAACATTTTTGGAGTTGTCCTTGGAGGACTGTTGTACTTTCTGATCTTATCCTCGGAGGACTGTTGTACTTTCTGAATCTGGGCTTGGGAAAGTGTGGGCCTTTGCAGACTGCTAGAAATAGTGCAAATTGAGTGCACTTTAAGGGTTAGGGTTAGGGAATCATGGGAACTGTAATTTATTGTGGCACCAGAGCTCTCTGACAGAGAAGGCTCAATGTCTCAGAAAAAAAACAAACCCAATTCCCATGATTCCCTATCATTAACCCTAACCCTTAAAGTGGACTCAATTTGCACTATTTCTGGCAGTCTGCAAAGGCCCACAGGCCCTCTTCAGATGCTGTTGGTCTCTAAATCCATGTCCATGCTGGCTGAGGCAGATCAGAGTAGATTCCAACAACTTTGGGAAGGCCAATTCTTCCTCATCCTGGCTGTCATCCTTGTGTGACAATTGCCATGTCGTTCCTTATAACCAGGAATCTGGGTGACTAGGTAAAAAGATAAGGATTCCCCTTGACATGAATGTCTAGTCATGGCCAACTGTAGGGCTACAGTCTCTTACTACAAACCCCTCATTGGTTTTTAATTGTATTTTTTTTATACATGGGACAAAAGAATAATACTAAATTTAAATGTTGAACCACTGACAGTTTTTCCACAGGATTCCTCCAAATGTCAAGCAACTGCAAACAGAAGAGATCAGGATCCTACCTCCACAAGTTTGGTATATACACATGACCTACCCAATAGCAGAGACTGGCGATGACAAGATGTGACTATCAAATGTAGCCCTATTCCTAACTCTGTGCACTTACTCTGTAGATTGAGGGAAGCAGTAAAAGATTTTTAAGGGCCAGGGCATTAAAACCAAGGGGCTATGCAGATGGGGAAAAAGAGGTGCTTTGAGGCTGACCTGAAGGCGTGGCGTTTAGATGATGCTGGCAGGAAAGTGCCCTCTAGGCATCATATGCTGGGAAAAGCAGCTCCTAAAAGGAGCAGATTTTTTCTGCTTCTTCACATGTGTGTATGTATGCAGCAACACTGGTGCGCCAGAAAAAGGGCGTTGGAGATCTAAAATGGCTGTATAAGTGCACCACCGCAAATGAGGCAGAAACTGAGGGCCCCTGCAGACGGGTGGCTCTGGGCTGCCCTGAGAAGTGGCAGATCAGGGCCGTGGTGACCCCACGCCGTGGCCCTGATCCTCCCTTTTGCTGCCCCCAAAAGAGAGGCAAAATGCTGCTCCTTTTAGGGGTGGCAAAAGGCCGCCCTAAGAGCCTTCCTCGCCCTTTTCGGCGCAGCATATCAGAACACTGTACTGGGAGGGCATGTTGACTCTGCGTGCCATGTGTAACAGTGCGTAGTGTCAGGATGGTGTCGGTGTGGGGTTGGGGCAGCCGGCACGTGGCTGCTCTGCCCCAATTCTACCTCCAGGCTGGCCCTTTGGGCCGGTCTGCAGAGGCAGAGGGTCAGCGATCCAGAGCATGCTCTCTATGATGCAGGGTTTAATTTAAAGGGGAAAGGCAGCTTCAGGTCACCTTTTCCTGCCTGTCTGCATTGGCCCTAAGAAACTATCCTGCAGTTCATAGACTTCAATAAATTTGGGATTCAGCCATTAGGAAAAGCTTCAATCACATTTTTGAGTTGCTGGCAGGAATCCTGAAGGCTAAAAACTTCCTTTAACTTGATGAATGCTTCAGAGAGTCTCATAAATTGTATATCACTGCTTTTGGCATTCTGAATGCAACTCCAAGGTAGTCCTGGTGGCAGCTGATGGCTTCAATGTCAGTGGAGTAGTGTATATGCTCCAGGTTTTAGTCCAAACCGAACTGTAGATCTCAAATAGGCCTTTCTATAGAAACCAGTCCTATGGTTATTCTCCACTGATTGTTGTCCTGCAGGAGAACTAAAATCATCATGACATTGTTTTTTTTGTGGGTTTTTTCGGGCTGTGTGGCCATGTTCTGAAAGAGTTTCTTTCTGACGTTTCGCCAGCATCTGTGGCTAGCATCTTCAGAGAAAAAAGCCTACGACTTCACATCATGACATTCTTTGCATAACTGACAGATATAAATGTTTGCTTCCCCAAATCCTACCTGTTGCCCACACTGCTGAAAATTAAATGCTGTATTCTTGGACTTTATTTTTAAACGTCCTAGTATGAGTAGACCTTGGAGGGGAAAGTCCTGAGAGATTTCTCAAATGAACTGACATGTCAACATTCTTCTGGAAATGTGATCATTTGTCCAGGTTCCATCCACTCTGGTGAAAAGGGAGGTCTGGTTAATTCTGAATTCAACTCAAGAAATTCTAAACACCTTTTGAAAAAAGAACATTCTTCCTTCTTTTTTTTCTTTTTCTTTTTCTTTTTTTACAAATTTTATTAATTATTATTACATATACAACATAAAACACAAAACAAATTAAAACAAAACAAAACAAAACAATGAAACAGAAACACTTTACATTCTACAAATACTAGTACAGATGCATATCACTACCTATCTTCTTATATACACCTCAGTCTACATTTAAATCTAACCTTTCACACACTTACATACTACATACACTTTTAATATTAATCCAGATATTATAAAGTATCATTGTCTTCTTCCAAATAAATGTATAATTGCCTAAAGCCATAACAAATTCCCTTTACCCCTCTACTAAATAGAATTTTTCCCTTATATTTTTCACTTGAACATTTCTAATATCTTAACATATTAATATCTTTCTTTAGTCAAATCATATTTAAGTTTCCCATATCAATCTTCATAATTTGTTTTTATTCGTATCCTTCTTTGTCACAATATTCTTTAAAAGCTGTCCATCCTCTAACCACTTCCTCTTCCTCTTTATCATTTAGTAAACCTGTCAGAATATCTGATTCCATCGCTTCTCAAGTCTTCCTTTTCCATTCACCTATAGTGGGAGTAGTTGTTTGTTTCCATTTTCCAGCAAACAATATTCTGGCAGTTGTTATCATATAAAGTAAGATCCGTCTTTTATCTTTTTCCAAGGTTTTCTCTACTTTATCTAACATATTTAACAAAAAGAGAGTCGGTTCCAATGGTATCTCTACTTTATAAATTTTTGATATCACTTCCCTCATCTTTTTCCAAAATTTTTGTGCTTCTACGCAAGTCCACCACATGTGATAAAAATTTGCTCTTGGTTTGTTACATTTCCAGCATTGATCTTTTTCCAAATTTGTATAGTTTGTTCAGTTTTTCCGGAGACAGATACCATCTAAAAGACATCTTAATATGATTCTAAAAAAAAGAACATTCTTCCTTCTAGATGATTTGCCTCCCTGATTTAGGAATGACCCCCATGCACCATTCCACTTATGCACACCTCTAGATGGAGCCTATGTTCCACTCAGCATTGATACATTTTTGGATGGGACCCTGCCCCTTGGTTGTTCCCTGTGTTTTGACTTGAAAGAGTCTGACTTAAAACACACACAAATGGCCACAACCCTTATCCAATCCTTACAGCTTGAAATCCTGTACATAGATGGGAGGGAATAGCCTTGCTAGAAGGGAAAACCATACTCTACAAAGCATAACAAATTTGTACCTCAGTGTTGGGAGTGGGAGAAATGCTCAGCCATTAAAGAAGCCTATTTTTAAAGGTTGACAAATTGGGAAGCTTCATAGCAGAAGACAGAAATAAGCAGTGGCTAATCTCATACTTTTAAAAGAATTTTGCTTCAAAATCTCCTGCTTCTCAACACAGTAATGGGGGAGGTCTCAACCAATTTTTTTTAAAAAACACACATCAAGGATTAAGCTAAACAGCCACCAAAATTGTAGTTTCTTTCACAGGTGACAAATATTTGAGGGGGCATTATTTGGAATCTTCTTTTTTGGACCAAAAAAATAAAAATAAAAAAATGAAATTCACCAGCAGAAGGGTATCTCAATGGAAGCAGCAGCAGCCAAAGTCTTCCTTATTTCTTTTTCGGTTGCTATCACAAGTGGAAGCAACAGGAACAGAACAGTTGTTTTGTTATCCATCCACCATTGTTTTCTCTAGCAATTCCAGAAATATAAGATTGTTCCAAGACTCTATATGTGTATGTGCATGCTTGTGCCTAAGGATAATATTTGTTGTTATTAACTGCCTTCAAGTTGACTTCAACTTATGGTGACCCTATGAATGAGACCTTCAAGTCATCCTGTCCTCTACAGCCCTGCTCAGGTTTTATAGACTCAGGACCATAGCTTCCCTGATTGAGTTGATCCATTTGGAATGTTGTCTTTCTCTTTTCCTACTACCTTCCACTTTATCAAACATTATCATATTTTCTAGTTAGTTATGTCTTCTCATGATATGGCCAAAGAATGACAACCTCAGTAGGAGACTCCACCAATGATGAATAAAGATGGATAGATTCAGCTGGTCATCCCTCTGCCATGTCCCAGAACAATGCTACATCTGGGACATTATGGAGAAGGCAAAACATGGACAAGATATAGTTTACAGAAGAAAGAAAAAGAAGTCATCCACCACTGCTGCTCGCAGTCATCTCCCCCATCCCCATCATGCAGTCCCTAGTGTTGAATTCCCTGCCCCCAAAAGTTTAGAGAAATTGCCCTCTATTTCATGGGTCAAGGATTTTGCTGCCCTGTACAGTTAAACTTCTATGAAAACATTTGGCACAGCCATAAGAAATATTCTAGAAACCAGAATTAATGAAACCTCTAGCTCTCCAGGGGCCCTGTTAGAGGTCTTTGCCTTCACCTTCTGCCTGATCCTTTTAAAATGTTTCAGTTGTGGTTTGCCCAAGTATAAACCTGATCAGTCTCTGTAATGAACAGGTTTGCATGGTCTTTGACAAAGGCTTTTTATTAGCTGTTGTTTGTTATGTAAGTGTGCATAATTCAAAGATTAGATAAGATACATTTTTTATTACAACTCTCAAAATCCTCCAGTTAACACTGGTTGAGAGTTTTAACTTTTCAAGCTCTATATCTTGTATTCCAAGATATACCTATAGATATCTCTTTTATGCTTTTGTGGCAGACAGTTGTTTCTGCATGGCATTTTCCTACATTATTTTGTGGTTATTGATTTTTTTCATGCTAGAGGATGTTTGTTTTAATTATTATTTGAAGTTTGATTTGTGGTTGTGGTATAATTGTAATTTTTGTTCTAATCCTCTTTAATCACTATCTGAATATTAGAGTAGATTCAGCAAGATAGATGTCTTTCCACAATAAGCTACAACTGGATAGGAGCTGGATGGGAGGTATAGCTTATAAACTATAACCATATAGCTATATGGGGTTGATCTTGCTTTTGCAGAAGGCATTTGCAGAATAAACAAAATGAAAGAAAACATTGAAAGTTGGTTCAATTTACATAAAGATGATAGATTGTACCTTTTGTTCATGCAGAATTTAAATCAAGTGAACACAGAATTTTAATGTGATTTCCAGCATTGTTGGGAAGCATGGCATATACTCAGTTGTGGTTATTTCTGATGTGACAAGGATTATATCTATTGGGGTCTGGATATGTCTTGTCCACAGCAGATTTATTCAAGGCAAAATTAGAACAGAAATGGGCACAACCACCAAATACTGCAGTTTGAAATGTTGTCTCAAGGAAAGGCACATAAGCAAATGAGTAGCTATAACATGGCTGAGACTCTGCATTGGGAAATGTAACTCCAGCAAGGTACCTATGTCTCTGTAGTTACATTTCCCAATGCAGCTGCTCAAAACCTATGTTTTAAGCCATGCAGCATCACCAAAGGTGAATTTCTGAGACACTGGAGTGCAGGATGGTGAGTGATGATGTGTTCTGCCAATATGGACAATGGTCAGGGAACTGAAATCACAAGGATCTAGAAGACCAAAGGTTAAACATCACTGGTATAAAACAGGCCTCTGCTTGGCAGATTTGCACTGTGATCTGGCTAGCCCAGCTAAAACTGGAATATATGCAGTGAGCATTACATACATTTAAAATGCTACATCTTCTCCGCTAACCTTTGTCTGTGTGTATGTGTCTGTCTCCTATTCCATTTCTAAGGAGGCCAGATTATATAAGGCTTTCCTTTCTTTTCTGGCCAGCTATTAAAGGTCTCCCCATCAGTAAATGCAGTGATGATGGCGATGGAGTGTGGTGAAAGGGGATGAAGTGAAAACACCTGTCACTGCTTGAAAGCTTCTTGATTACTGGGGCTTTGCTGCTTTGAAAACTGCCCATTTTGATCCCCTTTTCTCTGCTTCTCTCATCCCACTCTGTGCTCTTCTCTCTCTCTCTCTTTTTTAAAAAACCCAATATAACACTGAGCGATTAGATTTGCAAATAAGCAGGCAGGAAAACAGCAACAAAAGGGAGCTGGAGCTGAGGAGCAAGCAGGTATAATTACTGTAATTAACTCGAGCAGCAGGGGCACAGCCAGAGCCGGCAGCAAGTGAGGTGGTTGCTGCTGGGAGAGAGACAGCACAGGCCAGAGACTGGAGAGGAGTCTGTAGCAGACAGGCACACATGCACACAGGCCTTGTCCATTCACAGCACTGCAGCCGTCCGCCCTTATCTGGATGAGCTCTTGCAGAAAAGAGTTGATTCACACAAGTGCTGGCAAGGTGATGGTATAGGCATAGCCTGTGTGCCAAGGAGTTACCTGGCTCTTGTCCTGATTCAACAAACATATTGCCCTGCAAATATGCCAGCCTCAAGCTCTCGTCATCCCCACTCATTGTGTCTTGCATTCACTAAGAGTGATGGGGTGTAGTCCAAAGATCTGGAAGGTCCTAGGCTAAGGAAAGCTGCTCTTGGTAATGCACAGATAGAAAATTAGTCAGGATGTTAGTCACTGAAGTTTATCACATGGGGGAAATCCCATGCAGAAACGGGATTTAAAAGGTGGGGGAAACCCGCAAAAGCAGGCAGATTTTCACACACATTGCTGTTAAAATGGGGTTAACCCGAACAGAAAGTAGCCAAAAATTGCTTTCTTTTTACTTTCGGGATTTCCCGAAAGTAAAAAGAAGCAGTTTCTGACTACTTTCTGTTCAGGTTAACCCCATTTTAACAGTGACATCATCTGAAAATCTGCCCGCTTTTGCATTTTTTTTCCAATTTAAAACCCCGTTTCTGCACGGGATTTCCCCCATGTGATAAACTCCATTGTGGCACTCTCCTTAGTGACAGAAAATGCCAGTTTCCAGAACAAGTTTTTTTTTTTTAAATCCTCCACACCTGAACATATCTGGGGTACTCTTGAGTATTGTAATCTAAAATAGGAACTTTTCCACGGTCTGTTCTGAAGATTGTTGCCAACAAACAATGCAAAGAGAGTTTGAGGATTTTGCTCCTATGTCCTGTTCATCAACTTTCACAGGATACCTGACTATTTGTTGTTGTTGCCATGTGCTGTCAAGATGAAGCATAATGTAGAGTAGTCTTTCCCCACATGGCACTATTCAGTTGTGTTGGAGTGCAAATCCCATCATTCCCAACCAATAAAACCAATAGCCATCCTATTTGAGGATGAGGAGAGTCTAATACATAAAGCATGCCAGTTTGGGGACTCCAAAGGTGCCTATTTGGCATTTTCAGGTTGATATAACCCACTGGAAAATTATCTTGTGCCAGCCTCATTGAAATGAACAAAAACCATGCAATGATGTAGCAGTGAACTCAAGGAGATTAGTTTATAGCCAAATATAACTTCATTTTCCTTGTGGTTTGTCTTGCAGAATCAGACAGAGAAATATTCTGGCAAATTTGAGAAATAGATGCAGATTAAGTAATATGCACTTAAAATGT
The DNA here is from genome assembly GCA_026167975.1 of Phrynosoma blainvillii. NCBI lineage: Eukaryota > Metazoa > Chordata > Lepidosauria > Squamata > Phrynosomatidae > Phrynosoma > Phrynosoma blainvillii. The sequence goes on from JANUYF010000001.1 coordinate 412,629,493, forward strand.
AGTAATTGAAGTCCCTCAAAGAATTATGTGAACTTTGAGGGTGAGATATTTGAGGCATATGTATAAAAGGATACAGCTAAGACTCTTTGGAATTTTATTACACCCATTTGAATTCATGCAACTTATTTATCTGGGTGGATTTGCACATATTATATTATGTGGCATATACTAGACAAATTCCTCTTCTTATTTCCCTTTCTGTTTGCATCAGTAACCATTTTTAGTGCTTCATGATAAAGCAAATTCTCTGTCATTGTCATTTCAGTTAAGAGTCACATCAGCAACATAAAGAGAAACTAATACATCAGCTTTACTTGCCAAGCTGTATAACCCCAAAGACAAGTATAGTTATGATGGTGTCATTCACACAACTGACAAGGACATGAACACACATCTTACTAAATTACAAAGGATGGGGTACACACAATGCCACACATTAAATAAACACACAAGGAAGATTACAAAGGGAGATGTGGTGGGTAGTAGAGAAATCTTTCTAGCAAATGTTAAACTGAGCAGTGGTCAGATGCTTTTCTGAGCCCCACAGCATCATCCTATCACTGCTGAGTTACGGACGCATAGCATTATATCAGTTCTTAAAACAGGAACTTCCCAAGTTCTGGAGGAGGTCATGTTTACCCACCTAGCAGGTAAACTGCCTGTAGCAATCTGAAAGTGTGTCTACACTACACAGTTGTATCAGTTTCTTACTACTTTAACTGTAGTGAATTCTCCCCTGAACTATAATTCTCAAGAAGAGAATCCTTCAAGAAGATGGATTGAGGATTAAAGCATTGTACCTTCAGACCTGTTATTTAGATTAGCACACTCTAGTGGAACATTCTATATTTCTCATTAAGCTACAAATCCAACAGTTCTTGATGAGAGAGCAAAGACAAGTAAAATGATATTGAATGGATGTAATGCAGATATACCTTGTAGCTTAGCACATGATATAAGTGGAAGTGATCGTGGATGGCGTCAGCCTGCACAATACCGAGACTTGTTGTTTGTGTTGGGAATCACATGGCCATATCGCACAGATAACAGTGTTTGGGAATAGGGTTGCTCTGGCAATAGCAGCATAGGATCTTGGGGGAAAATCCTTAAGAGCTGTCAGTGAGCCTTCCACAAGCCCCAGCAGCAAGGTAGGGCCTGGAAAAACTCTCCACATGTGGCAACTGCTGCAGCTACCAAATACATTTTGCCTCTTTCCTGGACATCAGAGACTATTTTGTTTCTTGCCCCCTTCCTGCCTTGTTACATGCCATATTACATGCTTAACTGGGTTTTATCAAAATTCTGGATGCACTGCCCCTCATACCCATTTCTAAAATCAGGGGTAGGCAACCTTTCCCCTTTAAGGGCCGAGGGACTTCAGCTCCCAGAATCCCAGGAGCTATTGACCAACATGGGACTATTGGCCAACATGGCTGAGGCTTCTGGGAGCTGAAGTCCCTCGGCCCTTAAAGGGGAAAGGTTGCCTACCCCTGTCTAAAATCAACTGGCCCATAAGCAGTTCTAGTCTTCCCCCATGACATCACAAGGACCCATCCCCTTGTCTTGGGTTTTGTCCCTTGAAGGTAAGGGAACAGGATACTGTTGAACTGGCAACTCTTGTTTGGAGGCATTTTTCCACCCTATGACAGCAGACAGCATTGCCATGGAGGGGAGACACCACAAGAATGACCACAACAAATTTCAATTGGAAGGAAAAGGCCATAACTTTATTGACAACAGCTATAATACAGGGTTGGCCCGCAAAGCATGATGTCATCAACCCATCTCTGACTGGTCAATGAACCTATTTGCTTGGTCCTGGCCAAGCTTCGGGATGACAAAAGTTTAATTGCCCATTCACATCTCAGGTAACCAGTTGATCACATGTTTGCATCTCTACCCCTTGTCACTGGGGGATGCTGAATTGGTGTTGCCCCCACAATGGCAAACCTGCAACACTTCCAGCATCCCCGAGCTAGAATGGTGCCATCTTTGTGCACCATGTGGCCTTAAATAGGCCCATGGACCAACCAGGTGCTGGGAGGGGTGGAAGTTCCTCCCCCTCTAGGCCCTCCCACCAACTACAGGTGCCACTTTCCCACAATGCCAGCCAATCGGGTGGCACTTCTGCCCCTGGTGCCCACTGGGAAATGTAGTTCTGGTGCCAGGGCAGGAAGTACCACCCCCTTCAGCCCCCATAGACCAATCCCAGTCCATCTAGTTTGGTGCAAAGCCTGCCAGGGCTCTGGCGGGCCAGGACACCCCCAAGTCAATGGCTTTCTCCCCCCAGCAGCAACAAGGCTTGCCCGGTGAGTTGAGCGCCTTTATATATTGCCAGTCAAGTGCTTAGATCCTATGTTTAGCACTAATTAGATTAGACCAATTGAATCCATGGGTCTTCTCTAATTGGGATTAACTAATAGGATTCATCCCAAGGTCCAGCTCTTTTTAGGTTTGGTTTATATAAGCAGAGTGATCTTAAATGATCTTATATAAAAATTACTGAAAAGGAGAAGCCTCTGTGTTTAGGAGAAAAATGGTTGAACTTTGCCCTATGTTAAATACTCTCTGAACATCAAGGAATGAGCATCTGCAGCAAAACAGCGAGTTAGAACATTTATCTTTGCTATGCTTGTTTTAAAATAACAAGCTTCAGACTTCATTTCAGACTACAGGTAGAACAGACTATTTTTTTAAAAAAAGATTCTTTCTGCTGCATGTATAGATCCAGCCTAACCTCTTAGTCCTTTCTACATTTATTCCTAGATGTGGGGTGCTGGTGGGTGGGATCTTCTAAGGGATATAAGTGACCCAGTGACCCAGTAATTTAGAAATATGATTTGAGGTAGCCCATAGCATATTTCAGGGTGGAACGCCTCCCGTTCTTTATTCACAGATGTATTGTAAAAAAAGAAAATGTTTATAGTAGAAATACATGGAGGCATTACATTTCCCCTGCATAGAGGAAACAAGCCCTTTGGTCCAGATTTGTATGTGTGTATGCTTTATATTATATTCCACTTTTCTCCCAAAACTGAGATTAAAGTTAGAAAACACAGAAAAAACAACAACACAGGAAGTTGTAAAACAACTAAATTATATTATTGAAATATGATCAGAATAAAAGTAATTAAAACACGCACAAATAGAGTATAATACAAGTTGGCTTAATTACCTTGAAGGCACCAGACCCCAGACCCCGGACCCCATCTAATCCTGGAAGTGAAACATCTTCTGACTGGTTAATATTTGGATGGGAGATGCCAAGGAATACCAGAGGAAAGCAATGGCAAAATACCCCTGAGTATTCCCTGCCTAAGAAAACCCTATAAAATTCATGGAATATACATAGGTCAACATGAGATTTGAAGGCACATACACACAAAATACAAAACTCACTTATTAAAGGTCTCTTATTTAGCAGGCACCCAGTTGCTCAAATTCTCTCTTTAAAAAGTCAATGGAAGGACAATGGAAACACTCCACTGACTATGCTCAGCTACTGAGAAAGCCCCTTCTTGTGTCCCTACTAACCATTCTCTGAGGGTGATAGGACCAAGAGAATGACCTCCCCAAGGACTTCAGGGCCTGGACAAACTCATAGGGAAGAATGTGGTTCTTCAGATAGTCTACTCTAGACCCAAGCTACATAGGATTTTATAGATTACTTTTCTACTGTGCCTACAAAGAGGCAAGTTGTCCATCCTCCACTGCAGACTGCCAGAAATAGTGCAAATTGAGTCCACTTTTAGGGTTAGGGTTAGTGCTAGGGAATCATGAGAATTGTTTTTTTTCTGAGACATTGAGCCTTCTCTGTCAGAGAGCTCTGGTGCCACAATAAAATATAGTTCCCATGATTCCCTAACCCTAACCCTTAAAGTGGACTCAATTTGCACTATTTCTGGCAGTCTGCAACCCCCCATGAAACTATTCACAGTCACAAGGGACTCTCATGCTTGCTGCAACCAGGCCTGGTCAACAGTCTAATCACAGTATTTTTGACCAGTTGAAATTTTCCACATGAAACTTGAGGTGCTAGGTCACTTCAGATGGGAGAGTTTCCTAGTGGCAGTGGCAGTGTTCAAGATGGCTGAAACAAGGCGTATATTGCAATGAAAACCCCACATGCCTTCATCATATGTGCTGGCGCTGAGCTATCCTGTGAGAACATCTCAACACTAAAATGATGCTTTCAGCTGCAAAAAATGCTAAGACATCTCACAAAGACTGGGTAGCATGTGACTCCCCCCCAAGGTGGTTGTTGAACTGAACTTCCCACCATCCATAGTTGGCACAGCCAATGGGAAAAGATGATGGGAGATATAGGCCAGCAACATCTGGCAAGCCATACATTCCCCAGCCCTGTCACAATGTTTCCAAAGTCAGTACACCTCAACATAAAATTAGGCTTTCAGGATCCTCTCTTAAGTCTTACCCCAGTCTGAGCTGAAAATAAAGCCAATCAAACTAGGTCAGGTATTCAAATATTTGGATTAATTTGGTATTCAGCCAGGTGATCTGCCTCTAGCCCTCCCCCCTTTATTTTTGCTGTGCTAGCTATGAGAAAGACACTTTCCTTCCCACTGATTTAACCCATCTAGTTACTCTTTATCTGTCGTGCTTAAAAAAATTAATTCAACAGACACAGAAACTTAAGAGCTTAACACTTTGCAGGGAACTGTCAAGGAATCTCAAATTGCAATTTTCTGCTTTTCTCGTCACCAGGATAATCGGATGATAAAAGTCAGAAATGCTGATTTTCTTCCCTTATATTAAAATAAGAAGTGCATTTAGATATTTTTAGAAAGTAAATGCGACAAATGCAGAAGCAGCTAAATATAGCAGCCCTGGTTCTCCTCCCCCTTGCAATCCCATCAGTGCGAAAAAAAATGTCCCCCTATATCTCCCTGAGAGACATAAAGCAATCTGTAGCTGATAGAAGGGGAAAACTAGTTCTGTGCCATTAATTCAGAATTAGATTCTGTATGTTGGGTGAGGTTTTCTCATTGGAAATCTAGTGGTACCTTTATTAGCTTTGATAACAAGGCAAACTCTACCAATGCACACTGAGATGGGTATGGAGGAAAAGGCCATAGGTCAGGAGAAAAAACATATATGTTGTATCCAGAAGGTCTGAGGTTCAGTCCCTGGTATCTCTAGAAAGGGCTAGAAAGGACACTGAAATCATGGAAAGTTGCTTCCAGTCAGTGTAAATAATACTGAGTTAGATGAACTAATGAGCTGATTTGGTAGAAGGCATATGTTTTGGGAAGGAGAAAAAGAATTGACAAAAATTTGTCAATATTTAAGTACAAGTATTGTATATATTGATCCAGAGCTTGAGAAAATAACTTTTTCAATTACATGTTCTGTGGGATTCAGTAAAAAGAAAAAGAAAAAAAGTGATTATTTTCCCCCCAAGCTCTGATAAAAACAATATAGCATTTGTGCCCTTGTTGTTGTTATGTGCCTTCGAGTGGATGCCCAGTCATGGCAACCCTATCCTAGAGTTTCCTTGGCAATATAGGAAGATGTTTGCTATTGCTGAGAAAATGTGCGTTGCCCAAAAAGTCATGCAGTGGGGGTTCCATGGCTGAGTGGAGATTCAAAGGCTGGCTCCATGTGTCCTGCTCCAGCACTCAAACTGTTACACCAGACCCTCCATTTGTGCCTACTGTGTGCCAAAATATGAAATTTCACCTTAGAACCTTTTCACATCATCAAGGATACATTTCTGGAGACAGACTGCCCTGCTCCCTTACCCCTCAAGAGCTTCTCTGGTCTCCTCTAGTATATCATAAGACAGAGGGAGGGGGCTCCTATGAGGGGAATACTTTAGGTATTAGATTTTGTCTGGCATCCTGTTAGTGGTGTATGCAGGCTTAAGTCCACATTATACTTGCATATGCCTTTTTGTTGTTGTGGAGGCTGGTATTTCTTTCCTCTGCAACAACCCAAGCCAACTTACTGTTGGGGAATCAGAGAAGCAACCCTCCATATACCTGAAGCTAGATACAAAATGATTATATCACTTGCTGAGACCTCTGGTGGACCTCAGCAATTCTCAGCAGATGATGAGAGACACCTGGCTCGGCAACAGTTCATGTGAAAGGGATCTAGGAAAAGTGCAAATTGAGTCCACTTTAACTGACCTGACTCAGTGCTAGGGAATCATGGGAACTGTAGTTTATTATGGCACCAGAGCTCTCTGACAACGAAGGCTCAATGTCTCAGAAAAAAATACAGTTCCCATGATTCCCTAGCACTGAGCCAGGGTACTTAAAGTGGACTCAATTTGCACTATTTCTAGCAGTCTGCAAAGGCCCTTAGTAGACCACAAACTGAACATAAGTCAGCAATGTGATGCAGCAGCCAAGAAAGCCAATGCAATTCTTGGTTGCATCAACAGGAATATAGTGACCAGATCAAGGGAAGTGATAGTACCAATCTATTCTCCTTTGGTCAGGCCTCACCTGGAATATTGTGTCCAGTTCTGGGCACCACAATTCAAGAAGGATGTTGACAAGCTGGAATATGTCTAGAGGAGGGCAACCAAAATGGTAAAAGGTCTGGAAGCCATGCCCTATGAGGAGAGACTTAGGGAGCTTGGTATGTTTAGCCTGATGAAAAGAAGGTTAAGAGGGGACATGATATTTATGTTTAAAAATTTGAAGGGATGTCATATCAAAGGGGGATCAGCCTTGTTTTCCATGGCTCCATAGACTAGCCACATTACCACACTACACTCTTATTGTGCTGCTATTCCACTTTTACTACTCTGGCTGCCTCCTGTTGCATTTTGGGATTTGTAGCTCAGTGAGGCCCAAGAACTCTCTGGCTAAGAATTCTAAATGCTCCTCTTTTAACTGCAAATCCCAGAATGCAACAGGAGGCAGCCAGAGCAGTTAAAGTGGAATAGCAGCACTATAAAAGTGTATTGCACAAAGAGCAATGTATTGAAACTAGAGGAAAAGAGATTCCGCCTAAATCTCAGGAGGAACTTCCTGACAGTCAGAGCTGTTTAACAGTGGAATAAACTTCCTCAGAGAGTGCTGGAGTCTCCTTCTTTGGAGGTTTTTAAACAGAGACTGGATGTCCATCTGTTGGGGGTGCTTTGATTGTGAATTCCTGCATGGCAGGGGGGGTGGACTGGATGACCCATGTAGTCTCATCCAACTCTATGATTCTATGCAATCAAAATGTAATCATTTTGTGTCTGGATCCGAGATGTAGCCAAGTACTTTTCCAGCCAGGAAATATGGAAGGAGAAGACTGTAGAGCTGAATGATAAGTCTGGGAGGTGTTGAATGACCAGCTGTAGTAGAATGCTGCATGTGGAACTACTATGCTATGCTATCCATGACCCCAGCTTTTGGGCATAAAAAAAAGGGACGCAGATGGTTAATTATTTACTTTGACAGTATTTTTTAACATTCAGGATGGGGAAGGGGTTTTGTGAGATTTTCTGCTTCACATGCCAAAATAACTTGTTTGGCTTTGGGTACTATATACACCTTGACTTTGGTGAGCTGGAGGTGGCATTTGCTGCTCTGCTTCAAGCAACAAAGTGAAATTCAAAAGCGCTATCCAAGGTGCTGAACCACATTTCCCAACCCATTCCAGCAACTCAGTCTGCATCTACATAGTTTAACACTGCTTTAGCTGCCATGGCTCAATGCCATGGAATGCAGGATTTGTAGTTTTGGGAGATATTTCACTTTCTCTGTCAGAGAGCTCTAGTGCTGCAACAAATGACAAATCCCGGGTTTGCATAGGATAGAGCCATGACAAAAATAAAGCAGTGTCAAACTGCATTAATTCTTCAGTGTGGCAGCAGCCTGAGATAGCTGCTTTAAAATTCGCACTAAAGCCTGAAGCAGACTTACCATCCTACTGCCATGGAAGCCACCAGTGGCTCCTGAGGATCTCCCTGTGTATATTATGTGGGTTAAATCTAAGTGCTGCGAGCAGGGGAGTCACAAGTCCGCAGAAGAGGCGATTTAGTCCTAATGGGCCTCTCCTTCCATGCCAAGGCAAGAGGCTGACTCTGACTCTTTTCTCTGCCAAACAGTCCTGTCATACTGGGTTAAGCCACTCATGTCTTACAGCATGGCTGAGCCACTTCCTTGCCATCTCCCTTGCCCCCACCTGCACTTCTCCGTTCTGTTTATGATGTCCACTAGAGAAACAATAAGGCTTTGTTAAGCCATGGCAGTCTCTCCCGTTACATTTTCTACCTTGCAAAGATGACAGGAATATCAGCAGCAATGGCATATATCACGTTATTTTTTTCTTTTTCTTTTTTCTTTTAGCACAGCAGCAGCAACAACAAAAGAAGTCAGAGTTGTACATTCTTTTCATGGAGCAGTGGTTTTCAGGAATCGGGTCTCAGACTACAGGGATGGAGGAATTCCTTTGAGGGATCCTCAGAATGGTCACTCATCTGTCACTGGGTTGTGCATTGGGGCCACTTGCAATTCATGGCAGAAGTGGGAAGAAAATTCAGATGCATTTGCTTTGGAAATGTTCTCACTACCATATAACACCTGATTCTGTCTGCAGTTGCTTTAACTATATAAAGCATAGCCTTCTCTAATATGATACTCCCATATGTTTTTGACTACAGCTCCCATCTGCCCCAGGCAGGGTTGCCAATAATCAGAAATGCTGAGTTTTAGTCCAAAACATTTGGAGAATACCAGGCAAGAGAAAGCTGAAATAAACACTACACAATTTAGGGAGTGGCAATGAACATAACTCTCAACCCCCTAACTCTCTCCCCTAAGGTTAGCTAAACCATGCCCTCATACTCATCTAGAAATATGTTAATGGGCTATTTTTAAAAAGTTAACTTTTGTGTATAATATTAGTGTGCCGATCCACCCAAAACATCCATCTTTTTTGAAATACGAAACAGAGTGCAATACAGAAAATGTTCACATGACTATACCATGTGTTCAGATTCAGGCCACATGTGAAGCCATACTGACCTAAATCCTGTTCTTACTTCTAATTAGAGTAGACCATTGAATAAATGATATTTACCTACATCTTGATTCCCCATTCAATAAGTGAGTGAATGCATCTACTAAGAGGATGCCAACCACTGCATGTTACATATACTTGTTTTCAGCTTTTCCTTGGTTTCTTTTTCTTTTTAAAATGAAAACTAGTTGTGACACTATGAACAGAAAAACAACAGTGGAGAAGTTTCTTAATCCTTCCTCTTCAGTTATTGTCCCAATCAGAATTCCACATGTAAATGCTTTAATTCCAGTGCACTGAAAGGTACAAGTCCTTGCATCTTTTCCCTAAAGGGTTGCCAGACTGAAAACTGAAGAGAGCTGCTGTACCTTTATCAGCTGTGTAAAAGGCAGAGTTTCAGAGGTGATGCTTGTCATGCAACAAGGTAATAAGCAACACCTCCTGAAATTCCCTCTTATACACAACCATTAAAAGTACAGGAGCCTATTCCAGGTTTTAGTTGGGGAACCCTATTTCTCTAAAGGTAGAAAACCCTAGAGGAGAGGAAAAATGGATCCAAAAGTGTGTGTGTGTGTGTGTGTGTGTGTGTGTGTTTGAGAGAGAGAGAGAGAGAGAGTGTGTAACAGGGAAAGGGAAAGAATGTAAAAGAAAAAAAGAAGAAAGGAAGACTGGGAAAGGCTTTGCAATTCCACGCACTTCGGATTGCACTCATTGGCTAGCAGTGATGGCATCATCGGCAACATACCTGGAGCCATTTTGATTTTTTTTAAAAAAAGAAGTCTATGGTTTTAGGGGGGGTTGCCTAAGGGGAAAGGTGAACACAGACATGAATAAATGCAAGCATTTATTCCACTTTAAAAATCTATCTCTATCTCTATCTGTAGGCAGCCCATCTTGAAACAAAAGCAAAGGAGTGAGTGACAGCTGAACCATCACTTAGAGATTTGGTACATGTGTCTGTCATGCCAACTGAATTCATACAGTAATGAATTCTGCATCCAGATATTCAACCATCCAAGGCTTGAAGATAGGTTTTAAAAAATTCCAAAAAACAAATCTTCATTTGGCCATTGTATATGACGTCTAATGAAGGGATGTGTGGAAGAGAGTGCTCCCAAATCACTATGTATGTACTTCCCTTCATTAATGCAATTGCAGCAAAAATGGGAGTCCTGTGATAAAGTCCTAAGAAAGATCCATAGTCCCTTCTGGATTGGGATTATAGTTTGTTATGTCTTGATTTGTAACTAACTGTTATATATAAAATGCAACAACAACAACAAAATATTTTTTAAAAACTCTTATGCAACAAGCTCTCTTTACATCCACTTTGCCATCATTTCAACACTCACAACAGAACATGAGGCAGCATCATAAGGCTTATCAGAAACCAGCATTTAAACCAAGTAATTTCCCCTGTCCAGCATGTAATAACTATAAAAGGAACTAAAAGTTCCAGTTCTGCTACAAAATGAGTAAAGCTATTCCTCATTAAAGTGCAGCCATCATGTTAGTTGGGATACCTTCATTATTGAGGAAAAGAATTAATTCCAAGGCAGTAACTGATTAATGTTAACTAGTTCCTTCTTTATACTGTTATCTATCTATTAAATAAACATTTCTTGCCCTGCCTCAAGAGTTTTGTCTTGGCATGTGAAGCACTGGATAGTTCCTTGCCCCTGCCTCTGTCTTCCCTGTGTCCAGGATCAGGTTCCTGTGACCCCCCTGTATCTTAAGTGTTTCACTAAATGATGATGAGGTGCACTGCAAGAGTTCACTTCAAGTGCCTGGGGATCTAGAATAAATACCACCATGTAATAGATTTTTATCCACTGTCTTGCTGTAATCCCCCTCTGAATCCCTTCCAAATAGCAGTCGGGCAGCTGTTCATACAAGTCAAACATTGATTCAGCTGCCTCTCGGAAGGTATTCAGGAAAAGAGTCAGGATAATGGGATTTATTGGTTGCATGCAGAAGGGTTAAATTCATTTTACAGAGCTCTGCACTAGAGTCTCTCTCTGCCCATTGCATGTGTAAGGAGGAGGAGGAAGAGGTATTTATAGAAAGGATAATTGCCTAAGCAGTGAAAGTGGCATTTTAAGGAGCTCTCCTCTTGCTTTTCAAGGAGGATACAAAGGCCAAGATGCCTTTGATGTCTGAACCTGGGAAAGGAAGTATGCAACCCATGTCAGTATATGTATATCAAAGAAGACCAAGGGTGTATCTTAGAAACAATGTAAAAATAATGCAGTTTGACACCACTTTAGCTGTAGCTGTAGCTCCAGTCTGTAGAATCTTGGGAGTTATAGTTTTACAAGGTTTTTAGCCTTCTCTACCAAAAGAGCATTGGTGCCTCACAAAACTACAAACCCCAGTACGGAGCCATGGTAATTAACGTGATGTCAAAGTGCATTGCTTCTACAGTGCAGATGCATGCACCCTAGGCCATAGAAGATGACTTGACTTATACTTAGAAATAGGTCTTCAAAGGACAATTCACTCTAATGTTGCCAATGAATAATTACTCCAGAGAGTGTGACTGCAGCAGTTATGTCCATCTAGAAGTTGCAGATGTTGGAGGGAAACTTGCCTCCTAATCACATGCTCATTTAGTTGCAATTTTTCAAAATCCTTTCTGTCCCAAAGAGGAAGACATTTGTATAGTTTGGAAACATTAAATTCTCACCCATCCCTACCAGACAACACTGCAGGTACAGAGATAAGAAAGTAAGAGATCCTTACTTTCCAAGGTTCACAAGTCCTTACAGAGCCCCTAGACTGCTATCAGGGAGAATGGTATTACAGGAAGAAATCACCATAGTGCTGGAAATGTGAAATAGGTGAGTATCCTGGCACAGGTGGCTATGTCCCTCCAGAACATGTAATGTTCTCTCTTTCTTTTTGTTTGTTCACATCTTCCTGTCCATTTCTTCCCCCTTTTTTCTCGTTCTGTCTCTCATGTAGCTAAAAGTAAGAAATTCTATATTTTTTCTCCCAAAGATAAATAGTTTGCTCTAATAATCTCTCTCTTCACTGAAGATGGCCTTTTGTTGATGATGCCAGATCTGCTTCTGTATAGGCTAACAAACAATCTTCATTTTGTAGACCAGAAAATGGATAGGAATGGAAAACCACAGCTATTATCTGTAGTATTATTCTGTATCATGTTTCACAGTCCTTAGCTGTTAGAGTGGAATGGGTTTCTACAACAGTAGTTTTGGTAGAAAAATAAGATGATGACCCTGAGTATAATGGCTCCATAGCTTTTCAGGCTCTAGCAGCCTTCTCAAATGTCCAAAGTCCATACATAAGTAGTGTGACTGCAGACTTCACTCATTCTCCACAATGACTCAGGAGGGCAAACCCTCCAGACATACACCATTGCATTGGAGATCTGGAGTATAGGATGAATGTTTGTCACTAATGATTTTGAATGTGAGTTCAGCAAGGCAGGAATGGTGGTTTACCCTAGATTTTTGTTCACTTGTAAGCATAGTAATGAAGATTAAAACAGCACACACAAACATATCCCACCACCTCCTTTGCTTGTCTATAGAACTAGTGGTATAACTGTAGACTGCCTGATATTGAAAGGAGGGCGAAACTTGAAGTACTGGCCCTGATAATTTTTGTAGTCAGGACTATCAAGATTTGTTTGGAGGGAAGGAGGTGGAGACTGCAATCTTTTAACTCTCAGTGGTGAAGAATATATGCTTCCTGACATCCACCAAAAATAAGAATAGGCCAATAATTTCTGGTATTGGTAGAGAATGAGGCCCTTTGCAACAAAATTAAATGAAACTACAAGGATTTTTGATTTCTCCAAAACAAACATTTTGGACCAAAACAATAGGTTCCAACACTGAAATTTATTTGGTTATATTAAAGGAGGTTGGGGGAAATTAATCATTTTACCTTTTTATCATTTTAAAGTGCATGCTTTATTTTAATATCAGCATGTATTTACTTATTCAGTTATGAATGAATAACAGAGTTGTGTATTCCTGATTGGTTTGTATTCATGATCCCTACATATCCACTAGCTTAGGGACCATATGTAGGGACCATAAAAGTCTTCTAGTCCTCACTTACTAGACAGCAGCCCCTGTAAGTTACAGGGGTCTGTTCTGTAGATTGAGAAGCTGCTGACTGATGTTTCCATCCCCATTCCCATGAGTGATCTCCAGTGCAAGGGGGAAATGCAGCAGGGAGCTGCCTTTTGACAGTTGCACTGAAGATTTCTCACAGGAGGGAGTGGAAATGTCAGTCTGCTGCCTCCCAGTTGATAGGAGAAGAGACCCCCCCCCCCCGCTTGCAGCATAATTATATAAGTAAGTAACTGTTCTAGTATCTCAGCCATTGTTAATAGTTCATTTTATTCTAATGTTGATCTTTTGTATTTTTGTTATAACAAATGCTAACAGCTTCAGCAGCAATGACAATAACTGCTTTCTTGGTCTCAAGCTCTTAGAATACCCCAACTAGTCTGTACAGCCCCATAACTCCCAGAACCATCCAGTGAACATGGACAACAGCCAGAATGGCAGGCAGATTATGACAACTGTTGTCTTGGCTGCACTGGCTGGGAGGTTTTGGGACTTGTAGTCTCAACATTTGATTTTCACATGCTATACATATTAATAAATCCAAGGGTGCGTACTGTTGGTACAATATTGTGGTTTAATGTTCAAACTGGCAAAGTAGAATTTTCTGTCAGAACTGAGACTGAAGATAGAATCCCCAAGGTTATACACTGCAGAAGCAACCAAAGAAAATCAAAGATATAGCTGTGTTAGTCTGTAGAATCAGCAGCCATAGAAACCCAATGGGTGATTCTGGGCAAGTCACAGCCCCAGGGGAAGGCAATGGCAAGCCTCCACTGAATAAATCTGTAAAGGAAACCCTAGGATAAGGTAAGCATACTTCGGAGGTGAATTGGGGGCACAAGCAATATCACCACAATACACTGTTAGCTTTCTACTAGTGAAAAGCACTTCCATTGAGGGAAATCTGAGCAGTCAGCTTTTTGAATCTCCCCAAAGTGCTTTTGTAGATTTGGGAACCTGCTAGAAAAGAATAAAGTCCAACATGGAGGGCTGCCATATATAGGGATAGGGAGCATCAAATAAAATAGGGGGCTCCACTTTCCACTAGCAGAATGCGAGTGGATACACCCTGGCATAATTGTCCACCAAAATATACACTTTGCCACGGAACAATTTGGAACCTGCAGGATTCTTCTTGCTCGACTTTAAAAAATCATTTCCATTTTTATGTTGCCCTTGCATTCAAAGCTACTTACATAGCTGTCCTTCTGTCTACTGTTTCCTCCCAGCAAACCTGTGAAGTAAGCCAGGCTGAGAGAAAATGACTGGCTTAAAGTCACCCAGTGAGTTTCATGTCTCAGTGGTAACTTGACCCTGAATCTCTCAGGTTGCATTTCAACACTGGTAGGGCAATGCCTGATCAAACACCCCAACCAATACTACCTCACTATTTTAGCCATATTTAGTGCTTGAAATTTTAACTTATGCAAACTGGAGAAAGATCAGGGGAGAGTATTGCATAATTGCATAATTGCTTGCGTTCCTTACTTTCCTTACTGCTGCCTTTAGACCAATGTTATTACAAGTTTATATTTATTTATACCCTGCCTTTTCCCTAGTTTGGGATGCAAGGCAGCTTACAACAGATTTTTTTTTTTTAAAACAAAAACACTTAGGGTGCATCCAGACTGATCAAAAAGTCCAGGATTCTGTTTCTGTTTATTCTGATTTTATACTGGCTTAAAATAAACTGACCTGAGGCCCTGGTGTAAAACATCTCTGATCAAACTGGGAGCTGACAGAAAATATTCTGGCATACATAAAAGGTGTATGGATGCCCAAAATAAAATAGGAAAGAACAGGAACAAAAACTGGGGCTTCCTGGTCTTTTTAATCAGTCTTTTTAATCAGTAGTTAAAATTTGGAAAATAAAGTTTAAAAGATGATCAAACTATCAAAAAATTAAAACCAGTTAAAAATATAAACCATTAAAAAAACACACACACAATAAATTAGCAGATAGAAAGTCAGCATGTTGTTTAGGTGGGATGGGCCTTGTTCACTCAGTACTCAAAAGCCTGTTGAAACAGAAAGATCTTCACCTATCTGCAGAAGAATAGGGAGAATGCTAGTAAACCTTTCTGGGAAGGGAGTTCCAGAAACTGGAACTCATTTAGCTTATTGTTTTTGCATAATTTCATAAATGGTGGAAAATTTACCCCTTAGCAATTTTAAAACTTTATTAAGTCCAGCTTAGCCTTTTAAAAAGTCATATCCCACATTACATGGAACATAATTCTCACTGCTTATGCTTACTGAATACTCAAGCCAGCTCACTTTGGCATGATTGAAAATATTGACTGTTATGAGGAGGCTGGGAAATGCTGTAAAAATGACGAGTTAGGAGTGGTTGTTCCTGCCTTATGGCAGAGAGATGGGCACCAGTTAGTCTTTTGTTCCATTCTAATACTCTGGATTTAGGAACATGCATGATCTCAGGTTCATAACTCTCTACAGGTGCCCAGTTATTAATGTGGAAACTGGCCTGGCCTTACCTTCACTATAAATATCCCAGTAAAGTGAACTAAAAATAAAACCAGCCGAATAAGACTTGATTCATACAGCAGGTATGAAGTTTAGTGTGCTTCACAGGCTCAAATGCAGGAGACTTGTATCCTACTGCATATTTTCTGAAAGAGGTGCTCAGAATCTGTTGATCTCGGAAGCTACATTCCTCAATTTCTCTTTAATCCAATTTGAAATGTGCAAAGCAGGCTTCTATTACATTGTTGCTGTTGTTAATCACTGTGAAGTTGAATTAAACTTATAGTAACCCTATGAATGAGAGACCTCCTTAAGTCCCAGTCATCAGTGGACCTGCTCAGATCTTGCAAACTCAGGGCTGTGGCTTCCTCGATTGACTTGACCTACTTATAGTGCAGTCTTCTTTGGTTCCTTAGTAGCACAGAAAAGGATCCCTGCTCATGTTCAGACATCCCCTTTGCCTTCATCATATCTACAGGGGCTGAGTCTTCTTGTCATTCAAAATAACTCTTGAGGCTGAGCTGCTGACTCATACAGTCTTGCTGGGTTCAAATATCAGATCATTCTACTGTCCTGTTGT
Source organism: Phrynosoma blainvillii (assembly GCA_026167975.1). Classification (NCBI taxonomy): domain Eukaryota; kingdom Metazoa; phylum Chordata; class Lepidosauria; order Squamata; family Phrynosomatidae; genus Phrynosoma; species Phrynosoma blainvillii. The sequence goes on from JANUYF010000001.1 coordinate 412,645,648, forward strand.
ACAAACTTCATATGCATTCAGAATATGCAAAGAAATTAAAATGAATTGAGTTTTTACATGACTCATGTAGCTCATTATCCCAGCCTAAGTTCCACAGTGTTTAAAAAGTGGGAGTGCCAGCAAGGATGCACATCTTGTAATGAATGCAAAGCTGAACTGAATCAGGTCTAGTCAATTTATTATTAAATGTATAAAATCTAAGATCAGTAAATGATGTATATGACTGGGGGGGGGGGGAAGCAGACGAGAGCTTCCCAGACGCTGTTAGACGGAGTGCCGCTGGACTGCAGCCTCCGCACCGCGGCGCTCCTGCGGCGTCCCTAAAAGGAGCTCCAAATTGGCGCTCCTTTTAGAAGTCAGGGAAAGTGCACCCTAAACGCGTAGGGCGCACTTTCCCTGACTTTTCCACCGCAGCGCGTGCGGTCACTGAGGCAGGAGGTTGTCCCTGGAGCGCCGGCCGTGCGGAGGGCCGGCGGCTCTGAGGACGACCTCGGGAAGAGGAAGGGGTGCCGCGCGTGCGGCTGCCCCTCCTCTTCCCTGCCTCGGAGACGGCTCAATAAGCCGTCTGCCGAGGCCCTGAGTTTGTTTTCATTATCCCATTCATACCAAACTGGGTGCAGGGTTACCCTTCTCTAGTGGTGCTGGCTGCTTTGATAGCGGCCTTGTTATTTGGTTAGGATGCCCAAGGCATTCTTTAGAAATCATGGTGCACCAATAGGGATTTCTAGTGGGGTCCAGCAGTTCATCCCCTGCCCTAGAATTCACAAGAGCAATATTGCTTCTGGGAGTTCCACAAGCAGCTGATGGACCCAGCTCTATAGTTGCCACCATTGATAGTGGCATAAAAACCACACACACACACACACAGAGAATGTGACCAATGAAACAAACATGATAGAAGCAAACCTAAGATTTAAGTCTAACTACTAGAGTCCATCCATTGAATTAATTGCTGAATGTAAATCCCTTTGATTTGGTGCATATACTCTGGTTGTGAGTAGCTCTTGGATTCAGGCCTAAGCTTTTAATAATGAAAATAAATTGAATAACAAAACATAGCCAACAAATCTTGCATAAGCCATATGACAATGCTGTTGTGCACACTACACATGCTTTGCTGATGCAAAATTAAACTGAGAAGTTATACTGTGTTTCCTAAGGAGTTTCTAAATATGAAATGTTTCATTTTACATCGGAGAGGCTTTAGGAAGTATCACAGTGACTGTTAGTGAAGCAAACTGTTTTGAGATATAATGTGGATGTGGATGTATGGGCTTTGGTGGCTGAAGGGGATAAAAGATTGTCATCATAACTGTGTTAGCCAGAGACCAACATGAACATAATAGAATGGTTAGTCATAGTTTCTTTCTCATGAGAATCATAGTCAAGATCAAGCCCAGTGCAAACTCTGAGGTTATCATGGGAGCAGGGGTGAGTGGGGGGGGGGGGGGAAGGAAAGAGCTGTCCACTCACAGACAGAAAGAGAAGCTTTTGGCTGTTCAGCATTCGAGAAAGAAACTCACTCCCCTGCAGCTTGGAGTCCTGCTTGAAAATGATGGAGGCTGACAGATCTGGGATTAATCTAAAAAGTTTCAGCTCTTTGAACACCAAATGGAAATTTGCCTGGAAACCACAGTGTGTGAGCCAAGCCTATCAGAGACTCTGCTGGGAACAGTGGGTTATGCTGGGGTGTTTCTTGCATCCCTGTTTTCAGTAGCCCTATTGGTCTTCAGGATTTAGGCATGGAAAGCAAACTGTCAAGAAAGGTAAAATGGGGCATCTTTTATATACACATTTTAAAACAGAATTCCCTTTGCTGAACAGCTAACAAGAAGCCAAATGAAACAAAACCCAAAAAATTGCTATAATTTGATATGAGGGACAATGCTGCATTCTTAGCATCTGCAACAGTACCTTGTTACCAGATTGCACACACTCCATCAGATGGAAGATTAAAAGGGACAATTACGATTCTAAATAATTGTGTCTGTGATTGTGACTCTGCATTTATCAGTAAACACAAAAGTGCACCTGCAACATCAGAAGCAAAATTGTAGCCATGCTGAGAGGCAAACCTGAATATTATGCTTATGTGAGTCTCTCCCTCACCCCACCCCGCCAGGCCCGTCTCCATTAAAACATTTTGGCCACTGTCCAAAGTACAGTTATGTACAATTAATGTCCATTAGTACCATTGCAGTGGAAGTATGCATAATCATGGCTAATTTCTAGAAAAAGAGATCTAGAGGTCAAGGCTATTTAGGCATCATCACTTTTGACTCAGAACAAGCTAGCTCCCCTTGGAAATGGCTCATTTAGCACTTAGAACAAGCTTCCTTTTCTCTCTCCCCCCTTCTCTCTATATATTAAAGATCCTTCCAAACCCATAAGGACTGATGGAGCCAAAAGTCAGGAGTTAACCTTAAAAATCTTCTTCATGTCTGCCTGCAAAGCAACTGACTTTTGCTCTGCTGAATCCTGACTGTGCTCACAGTCTTGTTCAACTTTCTCAGCTGGACAAGAGCATCTCAAAGAAATGATGCACAGTTTGTATTAAAGCCAAGTATTATGAGCTGAACAGATTTGCATAACAAATGAGACAGTTGCCAACATCAAGACTTCTTTTCCTCCATATTGTAAAAGTGAGTTTATTAATAGGACACTAATGTAACAATAACACAAAAGAAAACAATGAATCAACATACATTAATTGATGTCACTTCCAGTTTTGAGTTTTTAAAAAACCATACTGATGTCATAGGAAGCAAACATTGTCAAGGAAATTAAAAAATATGGAGTGAGCCACATACAAATGTATCTTACCAAATGTGTCTCTCTAAGAAGACTGATGAGCTAAAGCAGGGGTAGGCAACCTTTTTGAGCCAGGGGCCGGGTTGCTGTCCCTCAGACAATTGAGGGGGTGGGCGAAGCACCAAAAATTAATTAATTAATTAATTAAAATTAAAATTAAAATTAAAAATAAAAAAATAAAAATTTTAAAAAATATGCATGCACACTCTCTCAGCCCCAGAAAAGCCATGGCAAAACCCCTGTGGAGATTTTGCCAAGAAAACCCCAAGAACAAGTAATAATAACAATAATCAATACCATCATGGCAGGCGGCGGCGGCGGCAGCGGCGGGAGGCGGCGTGGGGGCAGCGGCAGCGGTGGTGCTAGGACCGGCCTGGGGCCGGTCCAAAGGCCTCAGGGGGCCGCATCCAGCCCCCGGGCCTTAGGTTGCCTACCCCTGAGCTAAAGTAAGTATGCTTGCAGAGAGATGGGTCATAATATGAAGAGAACAGAAGTTCACTATCTCATTCCTGACATGTGCAGGATGGCTACAATTATTTAGTAGTGAGGATAGGCTCACTACATCTTTAGAAGAACTGTGTGTGTATTTATATTTTGGCTTTCTTAAGTTGAAGCTGTAGAATTAAACAAACAAATATATCCCCCCAAGGTGCAGGGGTGAGGAACACTTTCCAGATCTTGCTGGTCTCTAACTCCCATTAGAATCTGCCAGCATGGTTGATGTCTCCTGATGTCTCTGAACTGATGTCTCACGAGGTCTCTGAATTCTACTAGCATGGTTGATGGTTAGGGGTGGTGCCTTTCCTGCAATGTCTTGAAGCTAGCCAGATCCCATTCCTAGGCTAGAGTTTAGCTTTTGTGAGGCTGGGCCTTGCATCATTGCTGGCCTGTGGAGACCAAGGGATATTTGAGTATTGTCATAAGTTATGATGGGTGTAGTTATGTATAACTCATGCTATCTTCCTAATGAATGTATGATGATTATTAAGATGATTATTACTGTGCACTCCAAAACCTAAGCAAAGCAGAGGAGAATAGGGCTTCTTGGAGATGTCTTATCCACAGGGTCGCCAAGGTCAATTTGAGGGTAGCTAACAACAACAACAACAACAACAACACATTGTCTATAACACTAGTCAATTGACTTGGCAAGAAATGGGGTGATAAAAGGGGGGGTAGATATCTTCTCTCTTTTCTTCATAAATCTAATGTCTATTTTTTGGCAGGCAAGGAGGAAGGAAGGGTGAGCCACCGATAACAGAATGTCTATGACCAAGTGGTTACACACATACACATGCACACGTACATATATAGAGAGAGGGAGAGAGAGGGAAAGAGAGGGAGAGAGAGAGAGCTAGTGTGGTGTGGTGTACTGGTTGGAGCGTTGGATGACAATTCTTGAAATTTCTCCTTGATTTCCCACATTGATATGGAAACCCACTGGCTGACCTTGGGTGAGTCACACACTTTCAGCCCCAGAAAATTCTGTGATAGATTCTCCTCTGGGTTGTCATATGTCAGAAACAACTTGAAGGCATACAACAACAACAACAACAACAGATTGTGTGTATGTGTGTGTGTGTGAGAGAGAGAGAGAGAGAAAGAGGCAGGCCTTGCTTTGGCTACAAGGCTGAAGATGATAGGGACATATGAGCAAAGGTCAGATTCTTCTCTGGTTGCTGTTCATGTTTATTTGAAAAGAAAAAGTCATGATGTATATACTCATGTGTCCTTTTTCATAACAGAACAGGCATGTTTGTTTGTTTGTCTGATGTTTTGCAGCTGGAATATTAATATGTATAATCAAATAGCATCATCAGTTCGCAGGTAACACAATCAAAGAGATGGCTCAGAATGAAATAAATCCAACATTTTGATGGAACTTTTAGATTCTTCTTTCCCTCCCCCTTTCAGCTTCCTGTGCTGTCTGAAACCAGTTCCTGAGGGGTTTTCAGCCCACCATAGCCACTAGCCTATTTTGATATCAAGCGGGTGGGGAGGGCTGTTGTGGAAAGAGGAGATTGCCCCTCCCAGTTCCACTGGATTCTGCCATTTCACCAAGAGAAATCTACCATTGGATCCTGCCCAGTGTCTTGGAAGACACAGCCTTTCATGAAAAGGCATCTTTATCTATTTCCTTCCAGAACCACTTCCAAGTATCGATAATACCATCAGCCACAGAGATGTTTAGCCTGGAGAAGAGAAGGTTAAGAGGTGATATGATAGCCGTGTTTAAATATTTGAAGGGATGTCATATTGAGGAGGGAACAAGCTTGTTTTCTGCTGCTCCAGAGAATAGGACCTGGAACAACGGATGCAAGCTACAGGAAAAGAGATTCCACCTCAACATTAGGAGGAACTTCCTGACAGTAAGGGCTGTTCGACAGTGGAACACACTCCCTCAGAAAGTAGTGGAGTCTCCTTCCTTGGAGGCCTTTAAGCAGAGGCTGGATGGCCATCTGTCAGGGATGCTTTGATTGGGAGTTCTTGCATGGCAGGGGGTTGGACTGGATGGCCCTTGTTGTCTCTTCCAACTCTATTATTCTATGATTACAATGACAAAGATTAGTTTGCTACCAACCACTTCAAGACACAAACAACCCAGCATATTTAGTTCCAATTCAACAATACCAACACAGTAAATGTAAATATAAAAGGTCTGGAGGGGGAAAATCACATAGCAGGGAAGAGCTCAATCTTTCAATTTGCAATGTCATTATGGGATGTATTATTTACATGCATACAAAATATATTTGGGCATGATTTGTTTAGCAATGTATAGCTTGAAGCTGATCTGATTATTTTAAAGACAAAGGGCCACAAATAAGTTGGTGGAAAGTAACCCAATCCCATTGATTGGTGTGGAGCAATGCCCATTTACTCCAGTGGAAAATCTGGCCCACTCTGTCAATCTATAATAGAAGCTTGTTTGTATTTCTAATAAGCCAAGACATTTTGATTGTGTAATCAACTCTGCATTCTTCTTTTCGCCCACATAGGGTATAATTGTAGCTCTTGGATTATAATTGTTATTAAATTATTAAATAATGGCGCCTTGGAAGGTCATTTTGAGGTTGTACATTGCAGTTTCTTTGGTAGGAGCACTGGAGGAGATAGTACAATTGAATCGAAATGGAGTGTGTTGGTCTACTGAGGTGTGACAGTGCACAAATCACACACATGAGCGATTATGAGTGTACCAGTGCCATTGCAAAGAAACAGAAGCTGCCTTTGGAAAATGTACCCCTTTTTGACACTAGAAGCTCATTCATTCTTGCTTCACTAATCTGTAGACTGAGTCATGCTTTGAGGAGGACACCATAGTCTCACTCCATTTTCCAGGAAAAATTTAAAGGACCAGATTGCAAAATTATAATCTTTCCAGGAAAAATTTAAAGGACCAGATTGCAAAATTATAATCTTGTTAAATAGTGAGCACTGAATAAGGAGCACTGGACAAGGAGCACTTGAATTTCTTGTCACTCCCATGAATGCAATACGCAGTCTTAACACCTAAAACATCAGTATGGACTTATGGGAAGTAGCCTTTTCAAAAGTCAAAATAGTAATTCTCTGAAGACTAGCGACAATGACTTTTACCAGATATGTCCCTCAAGGGAGTGGAGTTTGGTTTGTTAGCCAATACTGCAAATTGGATCAGAAGAAATCAAACTGCCCACAGCTTTAAAAAGTTACGTTTTTGGATCACAACTCCTACAATCCCCTAACTAACATGGCCACTAGAGATTTGGCAGGCAATTGTTTAATGCCAGAATCATATTGGTGCTTGCTGCTCGCATAGGAGTCTATTATACAATTTGCATTTTTTCCAAGCTTGTGCAGAAAGGAAGAAGTGGTGGTATTGGTGGTGATGGCAGCAGAAGTGGGAGAAGAAATCTGCCATCTCTGGGTCCCTATTTTCTTCAAAGCATGGCTTCTGAGAAAAATGATCCTTGGTGCTCTGGTGGGGTGGCTTGGAGTATCACCTGTGCCATAGGACAAGTGATTGTCCAAGCCACCCCTGCCAGGGCAACTTGGCTCTGAGGACATATCCCCCCACCCCTACCTATGCATTGGAGATAATGTCTAGAACAGGGATAGGCAACCTAAGGCCCGGGGGCCAGATGTGCCCCCCCGAGGCCTTTGGACCGGCCCCAGGCCCTCCTGCCGCCGCCCGCCATGATGATATTGATTATTGTTGTTATAACTTGTTCTTGGGGTTTTCTTGGCAAAATCTCCACAGGGGTTTTGCCATGGCTTTTCTGGGGCTGAGAGAGTGTGCATGCATATTTTATATTATTTTTTTTAAAAAAATATTTTTATTTATTTTTGGTGCTTCAGCCCCCTAATTGTCTGAGGGACAGCAACCCGGCCCCCAGCTCAAAAAGGTTGCCTATCCCTGGTCTAGAAGATGGCAGCTTTGTTCTACTGCTACCAACTTCCTCCTCATTTCCTTTATCCTGCTTTGCCAACAGCCATTTTTTGGTCTTACCATAGTTACATTGGTGATGTAACTATGGTGGAAGATCACCCAAACTTTTCCAAAACTCTGAAACTACCACATCTACCAGTCCTTCCACATGTCTCTGTTGCCTTACATTAGCAACTAAAGGCTAATATGTACAACTTGGGGCTGTGGATTTGGCACCAGCTGTTTCTAACTGGCAAGCCTTTTCAAAACATAGTTCTTTTGTTAGAATGATGTGGTGCAGGCACATTAACCTGATCATGTGAATAAATGTTTTGTCAACAACATATTGCAAAGGTCTGACCATGTTTTTTACCGTGGATAAGCATTGTATGTGGACTTGCTGCTAAGGGATCTGGTGTTTTACCCTTGAGCATGAGAGATATGGCTATTTCTAAGAGAATGGAGACTGGCATGGCAACTGAAAATGTAAGAAGGTGATTGACACACTTATTCTTAAAATGGTCTCTGTTACATTCCATTTCATTCTGTTATGTAGCTCTTGTCATCATTATAGTGCTATATACCCATTTGGGGAACCTACATGTAAACTAATCAAGTGGAATATAAGGTAAAAAATATAAGTTAACATGTTGATGTTTGGTGCAGATTATACTTCCTTAGACTATGCTCTACATTTTTTTTTAACAGAACTTTACTCTCAATTAATTTTGACTCTTAGTAAATACACATGTTATTGGTCTGTACATGCACCTCTCCATGACAAGGGAATCAGTGAAAGGAGGAGGTCAATATGTCTGTGCTGAAAAGAGGTAGCTTCATAAGAGACTATACCAATTTTGGACATGCTGCAGAGAGCAAGATAATTCTGAGTAACATTAGCAGGATACACAGACAGACACATACACAGAGGGGGGTTCAGTATTGAACTACAATTTGCATTTTCTGTTTCTGCACTGGGAGCCCCCCCATAAGTCTTTCTCCTTCCTGACCAGGCATCTACATTTCATGGTGTCTCTGATAAGCTGTATTTTGGTATGCCTGTCTCTATAAAGGCTGATTCCTTAGAGGCTCATTCACTAGCTTCTCCTTTAAAGGAAGCCTAGCCAACTCTAATTATCAGCATTTAAATGCTTGATTAGAGTCAGATGCAGAAGGATCAGGTCAATGCTGCTGTTTCATGTCAGGGAAGAGGGAAAGGAGGGGATAGGCATTGGGTCAGAGTGGTCTTTATAAATGTGGATCCTTATTCAAAGATAATTCATGAAACCCTTTATAAACACATTAAACATATGTAGTTGTTCAGTATTTCTATTGCAAAAAAAAAAAGTTGCTTCTGTGTTATATTGTGCAATGACATACTGCAAGGTTACCTTTCTCATTTCTGTGTATGCTGCATCTCCCACCATTTTTGTTGTTGTTTAATACAGTAATTACCTTTTCTCCTCTAGGTTTAATTCTGTTATCCCCCTTCTTTCCTTTCCAACAGATAACTGTGTCAGTCTATGGAATGTGATATATCTCACAGAATTTCATAATGTATTGCTAAATAGTCAGTATTCCAACAGTGAGGACTGAATATTTACAGCTTTTATTGGTTGGGTGAAGAGCTGTACTAAATGGCCAGGGTGAAAACAGTTTTTGTTTTGACTGTGAGAGAACAGTAAGTATCATAGGGGATAAATAGAGATTTCAGTTTCTCAATTCAAATTTAGAAAATCTAGATTTATAATCAGGAACTTAATTAGACATCCACTGAATCCTGCTTTGTGGTACAGGTGTGTGAAACCTGTGGCCCTTTTATGGGGCAATCTGCCTTAGGGCCGATGCACATGGCCAAGAAGGGGTGGCACAGAGCCGCCCCTGGGAGTGGTGGATCGGGGCCGTGGCAACTGCACGCCATGGCCCCAATCCTCCTTTTTGCCACCCCAAAAAGAGCAGCAAAATGCCAGTCCTTTTGGGGGCGGCAAAAGGCCACCCTTTCAGCCATGGTGGCGGCTTTTTAGTGCTCTTTTGGATGGGGTTGGGGTGGAGTCGGGGTGGCCGGCATGTGGCTGCCCCATCCCAACTCCACCCTTTAGGCCGGTAGTCAGAACAAGCAGTGGTCAAGCTGAGGAAGGTAGCAGACCAACAACATCAAGATAGCTATATGCAACCCAACCCGTTGCATAAATGAATGTGTTTCTTCCAATAGTACAGTACAACACAAATAAATACACTGTACTTCAATGTGGCTGAATACTCAGCAAGTGGAGATAGAGGGCATGAGGTGGGGTGTTATCGATATGCTTATGACACCCAGATGTCTTTCTCATGTCTTGGTCTTCACCTTTGACTTCAGATGGCATCTCTCCTCTCAATGACTGTCTTAAGGCAGTAATGGACTGGATGAGGAAAAACAGATTGAGACTGAATCCAGGCAAAATGGAGGTACTTACAGTAGCGACCCCGAACCCAGGTATTGGGTTGCAACCTCCGGTCCTGGATGGGGTCACACTCTCCTCTAAGGACTGTGTTCGCAGTCTGGGGATGCTCCTGGACCCATCACTTCAGATGATAAATCAGGTAAATATGACAGTCAGGAGTGCCTGTTATCAGCTTCTGTGATATGCCAGCTGCGCCCTTTCCTGGAATTTAGAGACCTTGAAACTGTGGTGCATGTGCTGGTAACCTTTCGTCTTGATTTGTGTAATGCGCTCTACATGGGGCTACCCTTGTACATGGTCCAGAAACTTCAACTAGTACAGAATATGGCAGCCAGGTTGGTCTCAGGAACAATGAGAAGAGACCATATAACACCGATCCTAAGATCACTTCACTGGCTGCCCATTAGTTTTCAGGCCCAGTACAAAGTGTTTGGTTATCACCTTTAAAACCCTAAATGGCTTGGGTCCAACCTATTTTCAGGACCGCCTCCTCCCATACAATCCACCCTGTGCATTTAGGTCCTCTGGGAGGAATTTGTTGCAGCCTATAAAAACTAGATTGTCTGCAACTGCCCAGAGGACCTTTTTGGCTACCGCACCCAGATTATGGAATGGCCTGCCAGATGAGATCCATCATATTACCACCTTAGACAGCTTTAAAAAGGCTGTTAAGACGGATCTCTTCCAGCAGGCCTTTCTCGAATAGATATCCTGCCCATCAAAAACAGCCATTCTGCTCATCCCTGATTCAGCTGTAGCTATTGTTATTTTTTATTTGTGTTATTAATTTAAATGTGTTTTAAATTGTCATTATTTAATTGTATTTTAAAGGGGGGGGGTGAGATTGTGGGATATGAATGTATATTTTAAAGTTGTGAGCCGCCCTGGTTGTGTTACGCAGAGGGGCAGGATAAAAATACATTTTATTATTATTATTTATTACATGGGCCAAGTAAAACAGTCTTACCTAGTTTTCACAGTGAGCTGTCCAAACAATATATAGAATGACTGGGGCTGAATCTGGGCCTTTTCATCACCTCATGGCTTTAATCTGGAGGGGAAAAGTAGGGATTTATTCCAGTTTTGAGTAGAAAATTCAGATCTCTCTCTCTCTCTCTCTCTCTCTCTCTCTATGTTTGGGCTGTGCTTCACAGCGATGTTGGTGTCATGCTGGAGGGAGGAGTTGAGAAATATGCAGTGACTTCACTAGGGGTGTGTGGTGTGTGTGGTGAGTTCCAGTTCACACTGAGTGACACCTCAGAAGAGGGGTGACACTCAGTCAGGCCCTCCCCCTGTGTACAAGGAGAACAGTGAGGTGATCAGGAGGGAGGCCAAGAGCACCCCCATGCCACCCTGTCCTTCTTCTCACAAGGAGAACAATGGGGTGGCTTGGAGGGAGGTTGAACATGGTCCCCCTGTGTCACTCCAATCCTTCTTCTCATGAGGAGAACAATGGAGCAGCACTGGGGGAGGCTGAGTGTGCCACCCCCAAAAGCTCTGCCCCCCCACCAGGGACAGTAGGGGTGGGGATGCCACTGGAAATATGTACATTTGTATGCATGGGGGGCAGAGAGGGGAAAAATCTGGAGTGGCCATGTCTGCTCATAATGTGATTTATGACCAGGTTGTGTTCATAAATCACATTATGAGCAGGGAGAATTCATAAAGGGAGAATTATGTAGACAGTTCTGAACTCAGCTTGGTATGTGTAGACAAGCATGTGGTTGCTGAAGATTGGAGTAACCTGAAAGTAAGCCTGAATTTCCTGTCAGTGTAGATGCACCCACAGTTGCAGCCATACATTCCACTCCTAAGCATATTTATTTCAAAGTAAGACCTAGTTCAGTACTTATTTCAGAATAAACATACACAAGAATGTGGCCATAGAACAGGGGTAGGCAACCTTTTAGAGCTGGGGGCAGGTCCCGCGAAGCCCTCTCCACCACTGGGCTGAGGGGGGGGGGAATGCCGGCGCGTGCACGCACCCCCCGCTGTGCACTGCAGCTGCTGCTGCTTCCGCCGCTGCGCAGCCGCCACCGCGTGCGCTGCAGCCGGCATTTTGATTTTCAAAATGGTGGCCGCGACGCGTTTGCACATGCGCAGGAGTACTGCGCACGTGCAAACGAGTCACGGCCAGCATTTTGATTTCTAAAATGGCGGCCGTGACTCGTTTGCGCATGCACAGTACTCCTGCGCATGCGCAAGCCTGTTGCGGCCGCCATTTTCAAAATCAAAATGCCGGCCGTGGTATGCGTGGCTGCACAGCAGCCAAAACGCGTGGCGGTGGTGTGCAGCGGTGGCGGCGGCAACCTTCCGCCTGGGCCCGTAAGTACGGGGACCTGGGCCTTAACAGGCCCGCGGGCTGTAGGTTGCCAGTCCCTGCCATAGAAGAATAAAATTTGCCAAGGTTATTTCTTCATGGTCTGCTGGGAAGGACATTGCTCCTGTTTTATTATCTTCAACTCACCTAGAAATAGTGTTCACTCAGATGAATAGAGTGTGCTTGACACACTCCAGAATATTACCTTTCTAAGCATCTCCATGGGGAATCCATGCTCTGTTGCAGCTAAGGCCAGGTGGATGTGAGTCACACACTGTACACAAACAAAACCCACTTGTGAATATGTATCCCAGTTTGGAAACATTCCCAGATAATATCAACATTGTCTTCATGATATTTCATTCACATTAAAAAATCTGCTTGAAAAATCTTCAGAGAATATATTCTAGTTCTGCTTCCCTTTGGTATTACTTTGCTTATTATTTCAGTTATTTCGTTTATTAATTGTTTTAAATCATGGCTGAATACACAAAGGGAGAAGGATGTATTTTAAACATTTGGACCCCTGCCAGTCTATATCAATATTTCCTTCTTCATAAATTGGTCATTGTAGCTTTTACATAATTGATAGTTCCTTTTCTCTGAAGTACCTCAGATTTATCTGAATCAGTTCTGAGACTGAGATTCTACCAGGATTTTTGCAAATAATTCTTTTTGGCTTTAGGATCTCTGACTGGAAATGGCTACATATTTAGACATTTCAGGAGAGGAAACATCATAGGATATTGAATACCCTGCTGATTCTCTGAACAGTGCACACTAGCTTGCTACATTAGTTTGCTATATTTACCGGTATATTCCACTTTCCTTTTTTGCTACATTTATATTCCATCATTATTTCAGTTAAATCTTGCTTCCTACTTTTATTCTCACAAAATCCCCAGGAGTGTGAGTGTGAGTGTGAGTGACTAGCCTAAAGTTTGATGGCTCAGAAGAAATTTGAACCAGCATCAGAGCATGTGCAAAGATGGTAGAGTTTTGTTTCTTATACTCTTGTCTGCAATGGATACTTGGAGGAGTGCAGGCTCAGAAAATATACAGAAATTCACAACCCTTCTAAGTCTGAATTGTAAAAGTATTAAAATTATTCAAAAGAAGTTATAATCTGAGAATTAGGAAAAATAAAAAATTCTAGATTTACTGTTCTTAAAATCTTACAGTAATTTGCAAACTCTTGTTTAAACTTATGTTTAATGAGGACAAAGACTCAGAAGAAGCCTTTAATGAACAGGCTCCCAAGTGGGAAATAATATCATGGCTTCTATGTGGAGGTGCATTTGGAGACTGTTTGGAACAGGAATTAGTTCAAAATGCAGCTGGCAGGATGTTGACTGGGAGGTAAATAGTGCTGAGTACATTTTACTGAGGGCCTTTACAGACTGCCATAAATAATGCAGCTTGAGACCACTTTAACTGTCCTGGCTCAGAGCTAGGGAATCATGGGAACTGTAGTTTTTTCTGAGAATTGAGCCTTTTATGTCAGAGAGCACTGAGCCAGGGTAGTTAAAGTGGTCTCAAGCTGCATTATTTCTGGCAGTCTGTAAAGGCCCTAAGTCCCAATCTGTTTCTGAGTACATTTCAAAGTGCTGGTGCCCAGCTGTGAAATCACACATGGTTTAGGAGCCAAGTGCTTGAGGAAATGCTAGGCCCCATTCCAACCTGCCACATAGTTATTTATTTAATTTGTATCCTGCTTTTCTCCCAAGTGGGAGAAAAAACAGTTTACACTGTATGTTTAAGCAAAATGGCTAAAACAATTTTAATACAAAAATTTAAAAAGCATTAGTCCACTTACAAAAACATTAATTTAAAACAGTAAAAAAACCACATTAAAATCTATCAGCCCTGGTGGCGCAGTGGTTAAATGCCTGTACTGCAGCCACTCACTCATAGACCACAAGGTTGCGAGTTCAATACCAGCCAGGGCTGAGGCTCGACTCAGGCCTGCATCCTTCCGAGGTCGCTAAAATGAGTACCCAGATTGTTGGGGGGCAATCAGCTCACAGTTGTAAACCGCTTAGACATCCCATAGCGTGATATGAAGCGGTATATAAATAAGCTGCTTTGCTTTTGCTTTGCTTTATTACATAGTAAAAACCAATATACTTGTTCTACTACTTCCAACCAGTTAGAACCTGAAGATCTGTTTAACGAAGGTCCAAAACACACTGCAGAAATAATCCAGTTTGAGACTGCTTTAACTGTACTGGCTCAGTGCTTGGGAATCCTGAGAATGGTAGTTTATTGTGTCACCAGAGCTCTCTGACAGAAATGTCTCACAAAAACTACAGTTCTCAGAACTCCCTAGCATTGAACCAGGGCAGTTAAAGCAGTCTTAAACTGGATTATTTCTGCAGTGTGTTTTGGACCAAAGAAAATCTGTGCCTGCAGTGAAAAGCGAGCAGTGAGGGGCCAACCGAGCCACTATCAGAAAAAAATCCCATAGCCTGGAAGCAGCCACTAAAAAGGCTCCCTCTAAGTCCTCACCAGACATAACTTTGATGGTGGTGCAACTGAGAGAAAGACTTCCCCTAAAGCAGGGGTAGGCAACCTTTCCCCTTTAAGGGCCGAGGGACTTCAGCTCCCAGAAGCCTCAACCGTGTTGGCCTATAGCTCCTGGGATTCTGGGAGCTGAAGTCCCTCGGCCCTTAAAGGGGAAAGGTTGCCTACCCCTGCCCTAAAGACCTTCAAACCTGGGTAGGCTCATATTTACGGTCAGATACCATATTGAGGTCAAAGGCTTCATTTTCAAAAGCTCCCCTTTGCCCCTTTCCCTCTTCATCTCTGTACCTGTGTGTGTGAGAGAAACAGTCTTCCCATTGGAGGCATCCATTTTGTGGAATTCTTTCCCTTCAAGACTCGCCTAGCAGTGATATTTTGTATTTTATCAGCTCTAGGCCAAAAATAGCTTTGGGCGCTCTAGGACTTTAAAACAGGAGCTAATTTGACTGCTGCAGGTTTTTAAAAATGTTTTTGTGTACATTGATTCCCTCCTGAATGCTGTGTTGTATTTTTTTTCATTTGTTGAATTTATCTTCCCCAAATCATAGAATCATAGAATTATAGAATCATAGAGTTGGAAGAGACCACAAGGGCCATCCAGTCCAACCCCCCTGCCATGCAGGAATTCACAATCAAAACATCTCCGACAGATGGCCATCCAGCCTCTGCTTAAAGACCTCCAAGGAAGGAGACTCCATAAACTGCTTTGAGCACTCCCTGGATTAAAGGGGACAATTCAAAGATGTATTAAATAAATGCTGTAATTTGTAAGTAAGTACAATAACTACCAATTAAGCCAGCATGGCATAGTGGTTCGAGTGTTGGATAAATCTGGAATCTGGAGACCAAGAGTCAATTCCCAGCTCAGCTAGGAAACCCAGCTAGGTTGTTAGTTCTTGTCCAGCTCTTTAAGATAATTTTGAATTTTGATCCTGTCCTCTGGGGTATTAGCTATGCCTTCTAATTTGGTGTCATCTGCAAATTTGAGAAGCATGCCCCCTATTCCATCATCTAAGCCATTGAGAAAGATGTTGAATAGCACTAGGTCCTGGACAGAACCCTGTGCCACCTTTTTAGTCACTGCTTGCAAGGATGTAGAGGAGCCACTGATGAATACCCTTTGGGTTTGGTCAGTCAATCAACAACAAATTCACCTAACTGTTGCATTGTCTAGCCCACATTCTATTAGCTTTTTTGCAAGAAAATCATGGAGGACCTTGTCAAAGGCCTTACTGAAATCAAGATACACTGCATCCACAGCATTCCCCTCATCAATCAAGCTTGTGACTCTATTTAAAAATACAGAGAGATAATATTAGTCTGACATGACTTGTGTTTGAGAAACTCATGTTGATCTTTAGTGATTGCATCATTCTTTTCTAAGTACCTACATACTGTCTGTTTCATGATCTGCTCTAGAATCTTTCCTGGTATTGATATTTGGGTGTCCTGGGATTATTTGTGTGCCCTTTTCCCCCACCTTCTTTTTTGAAGATGGGGACAACATTTGCTTTCCTCTAGTTTGCTGGGACTTCTCCTTCAGGAATTCTCAAAGATTTTTGCCAGTGGTTCTGAGATTACATCTGACAGCCCTTTTAATACTCTTGGATGAAGTTCATCTAACCCCGGAGACTTCAATTTATTTAGAGTAGTTCAAGATGTAATTCAAAACTTTTGGAGGGCACCATATTGAGGAAAGTGGATTTAATTAAATAGGGCAGTGCCTTTAATCCACTGTTCAGCAGCTCTAATAAAACAACCTTTGAAGAAACTCTCTTTCAGTTGGATCATGGCTGCCCTGCAGATCTCCCTGTGAGATTTAGGGCCTTTGCAGACTGCTAGAAATAGTGCAAATTTTTTGGCATCTCTCTCCTATTTTCCCTACATTGGCATATGAGTAGGGCATTACAATTCATCCTGAAGCAGAGTTTGCAGTTGGGGGAATCACTTTTTAGACTATAATTCTTGCGGGATTGTTGGTGCTGTAGCCCAAAAAGTGACTTTTCCATGGTCTGCTATAAAGGATCGGAGCCTGTCCCTTCCTTCATTACACTTCTAAACCTCAATCAATGAGAGAGATTACTTGTGAAGAAGCAGCTGAACCTGTCTATGGCCTATCTGATGTGATTTAATTGCTTTGTGTACTAGAATGGTACACCTATAATTTATAAGGAGAAGGCATGGAGGAGTTTGTTGATATATATAGACATATAACCAAGCTGAGTGATGGATGAACTGATGTGATGTTGACCATATGGTTACATGCTTGTGACTAATAGATATAGGTGGTGAGAAGTGAGTGCACTTGTGTGTGGTGTGATATGGAATTTGTGTCTGCAAGGGCAGATGAACAGTTGCTCTAACTGTGGGCTTAGAGAAACTGAGCTACCCCACACACATATGCTAAATACAGTATGCAAAGGGATCTTTTATTTAATTTTTTTAACCATGAAAAATAGAATTTACAAATAAAGTAACATACATTCAGAAAATAAAAGGACAGAAAGAAAAAAAAATAAAGAATATACAATAGAGTTCTGATCCATCAATCTTGACTGTAATGAAAGAAAAAAGAAAGGAAAAAATATCCTAGCATTACATATCCAACTAAATAATCCTGCTAAAATTACTAAAAACCATTTGGGATAACTCAGGGACTTTAACAATCATTCTTCCTTGATCAGTGTTTCCATTTGTTTCCAAGTTTGGGCAAACAATATTTTTGCTGCTGTTGTCATATATCGAAGACGTAATCCATATTTGTCCATAATACCCAACAAAAATATTCTAGTAACATTACAAATTCTACTTCAATATATATATATATATATATATATATATATATATATATATTGGATTAACATATAAATTTTAGATCAGTTAAATTTTTGCCTTCTTACAAGTCCACCACATATGAAAAAAAGAACAGGGGTCTTTGAACAACAACAAAATCAAAAACACAAAGTAAGATTGGAAACAGGAACAGCAGAATATATCCACAAACTCCAGTCCATTGACAGTAGGTTGAACAGAGACAATGGCTTCCTGGCACAATACAATGTTATAACACTGGTTAACACTCAAGCCTCGTGAGCGCTCTCTTGGCAAGTTTATCACATCTTGTCTCTGGTTTCCAGCCAGCATCACACTAGATTTCAATAATGCCCTCCACTATTTATATGATTATCTACCCACCTTGGTTTTTCTTCTGCCTTTGTCCTCTGAACTTATTACCTCATCACCATACCCACAAGTTTTGCATTTCTATTACTATTCACACATGCAACCTGCACATTCATTGCTATAATGGTCTGTTTCTAGGCATTTCACTCCATGCATCTGATGAAGTAGAGTTAAGTCTATGAAAGCTTATGCTAGGGGGGTTGCAAACTGCCAGAAATCGTGCAAATTGAGTCCACTTTTAGGGTTAGGGAATCATGGGAACTGTATTTTATTGTGGCACCAGAGCTCTCTGACAGAGAAGGCTCAATGTCTCAGGAAAAAAAAATATCCCATGATTCCCTAGCACTAACCCTAACCCTAAAAGTGGACTCAATTTGCACGATTTCTGGTAGTCTGCAACCCCCCTCAGTTAATCTCAAAAGTGCTACAAGATTCTTATGCATACTTATTCACTCTTTGAATGCTAAGAAGTACATTAACATTTATTTTATAAATATACAGGAGAAACCATATCAATACAATTTTTCAAATTATATTTTGTCAGAATGAATGCCCACTGGTCAATATGAGAGAAAACAACAGCGGCAACAGTAATAGTAACAACTAACAACAAAAGCAATTCTTTTGCCAAGAAACACAATGGCCAGTCACCCCAAAACCAGATATTGCAGAAATATTGGCCGTTGGGGGTGGAGTGGGGAAATAAAAAATCAGTTTCGTTGGAAATACCTTTATTAGGCCAACAACAAAATCTCAAAGATATGTGCAAGCTTTTGAGATGCAGATCTTTTCATCATGCAGCTTGCTACAAGTTACAACAAAAATTAGGTGAAGAGAAAGAAAGCAGCAGGGGGTGGGTGGGGCAGGGGGACAAACTTGATATCAAAACCATTTTGTCTTGTGATGTAATGAAGAGGAAAAGGCTGATACAGTGTTTTTAGGCTTCACCCTGAGTAGCCCCTAGATTTGCTGGAAGAACTGTCTCCAAACTGGGTGAAGCTAGCAGGCTTCCTTTGCAAGTGGAAAGCACAGAACAGATCTTTAGACTGACAAAACTGAAGGCAATTTTAAATGCTGGATTAGGTAAAATAGATTAGGTAGTTTGAACTAGTGGAAAACAATTAAATAATCAATGGACTGAATTCTATTATTTAGTTTCTACTAGAGAAAAAAGTTTCAAAAAAGTTGCATTTCCAAGCTGTGGCAATGAGCTCCTTGGAAGAATTTTTAAAATGCGAGAGGATTTCTGCTGCAAAAGTGGTTGCTTTTCAAAGTCCTTCACTTGGCACATCCACACCTCCTCCATCCAGCCTGCATGCTTTGGAGGCATTTGCTGATGGATTGGAGGAGAGAGAAAATGCTTCAGCCTGGCTGTGCCAGCTCAGAAAAGTGTCTGCTTGTCACCAGGTGTTTAGATAATAAATCACTCAGATTTACTCCTCTCACAATACTATAACGCTGGAAGAGTAAACAGTGTAGTGGTGTCAGTGATGGAGCATCACCTACAAACAAAGACACAACAGAGGCCCCATGTCATGAGCTAATTCTACCAGGCGCATCCACTTTGCACACAGTTTTCCACAGAGGATGCCAGTAGGATTAGGGGAGGTGGGTCGGGGAGGGATTGTCCTAAGACTACTGTGCATTGCAGTTCTTCTGTTTGGGAGACACTCATTATTAAGAGTATGGCTTGTCTGGAGAGTGGGAAAGATAGAACTACAATTCCCCAGATCCCTCAACTAGTATGACCAGTGGAGTTGACACAGTCTATGTTGACTGGTGCAGTTGGTCTAAAACAACATTTCCAAGCTTTAGTTTTGTCTCAGTTTTTTTACCCTGTCATGATTTTCCCAGAATACAAGGCACTTTGTCCTTTTCTTGGGCTGCTGCCACACTGCAGAATCAATACATGTTGACACTGCTTTATCTGCCATGGCTCAATGCTATGGAATTCTGGGATTTGTAGTTTTTTGTGGCACCAGAGCTCTCTCACAGAGAAAGCTAAATATCTCACAAAACTACAAATCTCAGAATTCCATAGCATTGAGCCATGGAAGTTAAAATGGTGCCAAACTTCATTAATTCTGCAGTATGGATGCAGCCTTTGCAAAGGTTGATAAATATTATAGAAGCTCAATCAAATTCAAGGGTCTAGTAGGTTGAAAAGTCTCCTTGGCAACCAATCTACCCACAGAATCAGTTACTGAAGCAATTGAAATGAATGTTGTAGTGATACTCCAACATGGCACTTTGAATCTTTGGAGAACTTTACAAATACTAACAAAATCACTTCCCTTTGAACAAATCCAACAAGGAAGGTGGCAAAAATGCAGAAAAATATTGAGATCCCTTGGAAGAAACCTGAAACTGGGTATTTTCCAAATTCTCCATGAGACACATTTTCTCAGTAAATGCCATTGGCATCTTTCTATTCATCTCACACCTTGTTCTTTTATTAGCACTTTTATTAGGAAATCAGATCCAAACGTATGATTATCAGTTGATCTTGCTTCAATCTAAGGGTGTTTAAGGTCAGGATATGAATATTCTCATCTGTTAAATGTCAGTGTTAAAATTTTGTTATAGTACAAGATACTTTGGTATGTATCAATAGCTATTATTATTTATTTTAAAAATAAATCCTTTCTTTGGTTAAATGATGACCAGAGTGATTTACAACACATCAGAACCATGAAAAAAGTTCCTAGCATCCATTTCCTTTTCCTCTGGCCAGTGGCAGGGTAACCTTGCCCCTGTAGCTCTAGAGCACCTGGAAATTAGAATAGAATTCTTTCTGGCTAGAAAGAGGAAGCAAGGTCCTTACAGCTGCTCATTATCTGGCTGGTGGCTGGGGAGACGTTCATCTTGCTATATCAAAATGGGAATTGTTTGATCCTCCAGCTGTTGTTGGACTGTGATTCCTAGATTTCCTCAGAATTAGCTGTATTATTATTATTATTATTATTATTATTATTATTTTATCCCACCTTTCTTCCAATATAGCAAAACAAGGCAGCAAACAACAACTTAAAAACAATACAATTTAAAAACAGTACATTACAATATATAAATATAAAATTAAAAACAACAACAATTAAACAATTTTAAGAGTTAAAACAATTATAAATTAAAATGTAACATGTTAAAATACCAATCTTAAAATTTAAATTGCATATCAAAAGACTGTAATGTTCCAATGTTCATTGGTTCTCTTGCTGGTGGCAACAAATACATTAGAATGTGTGACCCTCCAGATAAGGGTGGGAACTCTGCAGCCTTCCAGATATTGTTGGCCTAAACACCAAGGAGTCCTAGCCAGCAAAAGACAACAGAACAAGAAATGCTAGGAGGCATTATCTGACCATTATCTGACATCGCATATCTACTGCCTATGGTGTCACCTCATTCTGTTTAATGATAGAGGTAGCCCTGTTTAATGAAGACAGGCTCAGTGGTAACTGAAGGTACATCATAAATATCTATAAAGTTATGTACAGTTATGGCTGAAGGTATGTGGTGAATCCATTCCAGGTTTTAACAAAAATATTAAAGAAATTGCCTAATATGTAGAATAAAGGTAAAGGTAGTCCCTTGACATGAATGTGTAGTCGTAACTGACTAGTCGTAAGGGGTGGTACTCATCTCCGTTTCTAAGCTGAAGAGCCAGTGTTGTCCAAGGACCGCTCTGGTGGTCATGTGGCCAGCATGACTGCACCAAACGCTGTTACCTTCCCACTGAGAAGTGGTACCTATCTATCTTTGGGGGCAAAGCGTTTAGACAATGCACACCCCTGAAATGGCCAGAAGCTGCTCTGAGACTCGCTAAGGCAGCCTGTAGCAGCCAGCAAAAGGAGCAGATTCAATCCACTCCTGCTGGTGGCTCATTTGGTACCACAGTGGTGGCCCACTTTGGGAGCAGCTCATCTGGTTGCCACAGTCCTGGAGCGATTTGGGCCGGAGTGACTTCTGGTCTCTCCTTTTGGCTTGTCAGCTTCAGCCCTAAGTTAACTGGCCATGTTTAAGGACTACATGTTTTGAGATGGGTAAGGGCTGTTTGCTGTCTCACTTCAGGTGTCAACTCCTCAGTGATGTAGGCATGAGGCAATTGATTTGGAGTTGAGTCAGACTCAAGTCACTGAATTGACTTGGAATCGACTTGGCAATAAATGATGCACTGACTCAACTTGTGACTTGTATATTTTTAGCAACTGACTTGCTGGCTTAACTTCATCCAGAAACAGTAAACCTGTTAGGCAATGGGCCTGAGGCACAGGGTGAGGTCTACTTAGCAGCCTGTCCCTGCTACACAGCAGAGAAGTCTTCTAAAGCTTTTGAAAAGTTTTAGAAGGAATATCCTGCCTCAAGTGCATTATCTAACATGTTTGTTGTTCCCTTCCAGATTTTTAAAACCTAACTATGGGCTAGTACAGACCAGCAAAAAAAGCTTCCACATGATGCATGCCCCCAAGATGCTGGGAACATGTCATGAAGCTGCCCCAAGCAACCACATGTCAGCAGTATTTTGGCGTTTCGGAGGTGTGGCATTTAGATGCTGCATGCTGCCAAAACCCAAAAAACTGCTGCGGTGGTGGCAAAGGCACCTTTTTCCTGGTGCAAAAAGAAGTGGCTTTCTGCTGCTTCTTTTTGCTTTGAAAATGCTGGGTTGGGTGGGCATGGTGTGCGGTTGCCGTGGCCCCAACCCAGCAATCAAAGGGGCAGTGACAAACCGCTCCTTTGGGGCCATCTGTTTCACCCCTTTGTGCATGTCTTCTTGATTTTCTAATAATTGAAACTCCACCCCCCCCCCCCCAGCACATCTCATCATCTCCTTTTTTTTCTGTTAAGGTTGGCTCCCAGATCTGAGACTTGACTTGAGACTAGATTTGAAAGTATCTTGAAAGGACTTGAGATTTGACTGGAGACTTGAAGACAGAGATTGGAGACTTGGAATAAAAGACTTGTGGCCAATGCAGATGGTCTGTTTGGGGTGGCAGAGAGCTGCCCCGGGGAGCAGGGGATCGAGGCTGTGGCAACCCCACATTGCAGCCCTGATCTTTCCTTTTGCTGCCCCTAAAAGAGCGGCAAAATGCAGCTCCTTTTAGGGTGCAGCAAAAGACTGCCCTAAGAGCTGGCACCATGGCTCTTCCATGCCCTTTCGGTGCAGCGTGTCTGCATGCTGTGCCAGAAGGGCATCCTGACACTGCACACCGTGCATACGGCCGCACGGTGTCGGGATGGCATTGGGATGGCTGCTCCGCCCCAACTCTACCCCCAGACTGGCCCTTTGGGCTGGTCTGCAATGGTCCTTGAACACATCACTGCAAATCCCCAACATCAACACTGAAATAGTCTGCTTTAAGTTGCAAACTAAAACCTAGATTTACCACCACACTCCCATGGGAACCACCAGCCACCAATGAGCATGTATGACAGTGGGCAGGTTAGATATTACCAGGAAACAATACACCTAGAAAAAACTACTTATGCTGGTCAAAGATTGCCCTAATCAGTTCTATCACTTCTATCACTTGAACCTCCAGGGACCGAGCTGGATTAAGGAGCATCCCCTTTTTTAAATAGAGAGTATGTCCATGTGTAGGGTAGGTCAAGCAGCTAACCATGTATCAGTTCTATCACCATACAGAATACTTCTATCTTTCCAGGTTTAAGTTGCTTCTGCTATTGCTACTGATGCAAATATACAGATAATTATTCCAATTTATAGGGCACTCTAGTTTCATACCTTGTCAGATCCCAGTATGCATCTGTGTTCTAATTGATTTGCAGTTTACATTCTCCTCTGCCTTCCCCAGATCTGACTGGGGAAGCAGCAATTGTCCCTTCACCAATACTTCATCCCCTGGAATTGCCCCGCAGGTGACTGTACGGTGTCAGAATCAATGCAGCTGGCTTCATACAGAGACTGATATAGGACCAAAGAGCAATTTGCTTACTGGACAGGTTATGATGAAATAATATTGTGTCAGGAGGTGAAGCTGCAGTAAAAGTGGCTGTAAAGATTTCTCTCCTTCACCAAAAGGAAAGCAAACATTTCATCAGATTTAGAAGCAGGCTCATGTGCTGCAGCTTTAGATTCTTCTAGAGATAAAATGTAACTATCTGGATATGTGATCCCTAAACTATTTGCTCAGAATTAGGTGAACTGAAATCCAAAGTAACTCGTTGGTTAGAACACAAAAATGTACCTGAGATTCTTAGGCTTTGAGGCTCAGATCTACCAGGGAAAATTTGGAAAGTGAGCTGGGTTATTTGGGTGCTTTCATACAAAGTAACCTCCACCATGATAGGGCACCAACTATTTGCTTTTTGTGCATTACTAAGTATAATATGTAGTTATACATCTCAGTTTGTTGTTGCACAACCACAATACAACTAATTCATGCCTTGCCATGGATCTTATAGGCTACTGCCAGAATTTGGAAAATGTAATTTTTGGACTACAGCTCTCAGAATCTCCTGATCAGCTTTGGCCAATGACTATGCTGGCTGGATATTACTGGGCTTTGTTGTTCTCCAGAATAACATTGCCATGTCTTGGGTTGGCTCAACTATACACTGCTGACAGATACCCCAAAGTATAGTTTTAAACCTGTGCAAACCCAGTGAAAGATTTGGAGTTTTGTCCACCAGCTCTGTATTTTCTGCCTTTTTAGCTGAATTGGCAAAATGCCCAAGTTTGTACAATAAGAGAGAGTAAAAGTAGGTGTTGCTGGATTAAATATGCTAAGGACTGCTTGCTGTTTTCTTTTTTCTAGTATACAGAGGAAAAGCATGTACTATGGAAGGACTGGGATGTTTACCTTTACCTTAACTCTAACAAACAAAAATAAGCTCTTATTTCAAATGGTGGTGCACCAGCTAAAACTCAAGACATTTTGCTGCCCAAGATGGAGAAGTAAATCGTATTCCCCTCCCATGTATACATGCAAGTCAAGGTGGAAAATACCCAGGGCCAACCAAGATATTTTAGCATGGGAGGTAGAAAATATTCTAGCCACTTCTAGCAGTAATACTGCCAAATAAATAATTAAACTATTTGTTGCTCTTTCATGAAACCCCACAAGTGTTATGTGAGGCGATTGCACTGCTTATTGGTAGGATTGGATCTAATGTGCATAGGCAAGATGAATTAAACACCATCTGGCTTCTTTCTGTCCTATATAACAGTGTACCTCAAGGATACTTAATGATGCTGATTGAAATGAAGATCCAACCATCTATAAGCATACATGCAAGGGTAGTAGTAAGTAGTAAAAATTTTGTTCGGTCATTGACCAATAATAAAAATAAAATTGTACAGTACAGTTATAAAAATTGTCAAACAATTCCAAAACAATTCCAAAATCGCTAGCAATGGGTCATGGGGGGAGCTGGGAATTCGGGCATGCCTAGGGCCAAACGCCGGTCTTCTCATGGCTCCACTCCTATCCACTATTGCCGCCACGTTCCTGAGGCTGGTGTACTCTAGGATTATGTAGTCCTAGTCTGGGCTCATCAGGGACCACACCGCCGCCACTCGCGCTGGGTCATGGGGGAGATGGAAATATGCCTAGGGCCAAACACATTCCGAAATTGACGATAACTACATTAGTTTCCATTAACCAGTTGAGTAATTTACATACAATATAGCAAAATTTTGCAACCTTATAAACAACATTAGGTTCCTGATTGTCCAGAAGATAACAAACATAAAAGGTATCAGTATGACCAGGATACTTATTTAAGAGAGGAGTAATTAGCTGATGGTGAGTGTCTTTATAGAAATGACAATACAAAATAACATGCTCTATGGTTTCAATAACATCATCATCACAATGACAAAACCGAAATTCATAAGGAATTTTCCTATATCTCCCTTCTAATACTGCTGTTGGGAGAGCATTAAATCGAGCTAAAGATAGAGCTCTTCTAAATGTGGGTATTGTAACATGGAATAGATAAAAAGCAGGTGAGGAAACCAACATTTGTTTTTTAACTACTATGTGTCTAGGGAAAGCAGCAGAATACATGCAAGGGTTGCAGCCTCCACTCAGTGTTCACAGAATCTCAGCATATTTTCACAGCATACTGCTTACCACATTTGTTCTGAGTGTTTGGTCGGTGATAGCAGCAGCAGTGCTGTGTGAACTAAGGCAAAGATCAATATGGGAAACAAATGAAGATAGGTACATTGTTCCACAAATTGCTAGGTTACCGAGATGGCACCCAGAAATTAATATATAATAGGGGAATTTTAATAGCTCAAATTAACAGCAGCAAGAGGATTCATGTAATATCAGAGAGCTGGTATGCCAGCCTGTATATAACAGGTCCAAGAACTAGAACTTTCAGAGGCAAAGTATAACTTTGTTTTCTTTATTGACAGCATTACCATTTATGCAATAGCAGCCACACATGCACACACAGAACTAATTAAATTAAAGGTAGTAGCATGTAGTAAGTTTAAGGTAAGGCAATACTTTACCAGTCCGGAAGTGGAGCTCTAATCAGGGGATGATGGAAGTGACAGTGGCTCAACAAGGGGGTGGCCAGCCTGTGGTAAGACGTCAATATGAAATCTGGCAGCATTCCTACCTGATTCCAAATTGAGTCAAAGTGTGTGTGCCAAGGCAGGCTTTTTACAGAGTCTTGAGGCAGTTGGGTGGATTTTCCAGGAATCCCAGAAACAACATGATTGCCAGCTGGTTGATGGTTTTAATTAATTAATTAATCAGAGTTACAAAAGGAATATTTTTGGTTGATGGTGGTGACATTGATTTAATGATTTAATGAAGCAGGAATAAGATCAGGACAACCCCAGGGAGTTTGGAATAGGGTCAGGTGTAGGAAAGGGGACTAGAAGAAAGATAGGCTTAATGCTTTAGGCTTGACAAAAGTTTGTCTGTGACCTTCAAAAGGAAATTCACACAGCAGGGGGTGGGGAAGCAGCAATATTCACAACCATAAAGTTGCAGGGATCCTTTCCACATGCCATTAGGTTTGTGACCAGTCATCAGAAGTTCACTTTAAAGATCATCTTTCAAGATCCATAATTATGGCCTCTCTGTAACTGCTATTATAATAAAAATATAACAAAATATTTGTACCCTAAAATGTTGCAGGGTATGGAGGGTGCACTAACAACATCAACTAGCACATGGAGGGGTAATTCAGAACTATAGAAAATAACAATTTCTTGATGCAATTTTCTGCCACAGGATGTGATAATGGCTGTTAACTTTGGTAAATTTAAAAAAGAAGCAGGCAAACACCATGGATAAGAAGTATATCAGAGTTTGTTAACTATGGTGGTTCTATACTTCTTCCAAGTCCAGTGGTGGTATGACTCTGTATGCCCATTGTGGGAAAAGGATCTAATGCCCTCATGTTTTGCTTGTGGTGTTTCCAAGGGCATCTGCCCAGTCAATTTGAATAGCAAGTTATAGAAAGAGATAGACCTTTGGTTCTGTTCAGAGTAAATTCACTACCCCAATGACATAGAAGCCAACAATTGCCACTGTGGGTAGCTGTGGCTGTGGCAGAATATGTCTCAGAGTTATGAGCACAGAGTCAATGGCATGTGGACAGTGGCAGGCCAAAACAAATGTGCCATGAAAAAGGAAATTAAACTACAGTGTACAAATGATTCAAAGTACTGACACAATGTCCTAAGGCACACCAGACAGCAGGCTTATCTATATACATAAAAAAAACAACACATGTATTTATATCATTTGGGACATTGTAAATGATGTATTTGTATCATTTGGGACCATTGGGTCCCAGATTATATCTGAGAGACACAAAGGCACAACAAAATATGTGGCTATCCTATCTAAATTGGGAGAACTTTAGGATATGTTTTGAATAATTCATGTAATACTAGCACCTGATGGACATTTTGAAATTTGTTAGAACAAACATTCAACATTTAAAAGAAAAATCGAACACCTAGCCTTTCTAAAAGGGGAAGGTCTGGATAAGGGATGCATACATTTGTCAGTTTCATTTTCTACCATACTCATTTTATAATTTCAATATCTTTCCAGCAAATTTAAAGGGGAAACATTGACAATTTCACTGCATTCTAATAAAAAATGAATCAAATGAAATTCTGTCATCTGCACTGAACTAGTTGAGTACAATTCAAAGCCTAATTCAAAGCCCCCCAAATCTTCACACATGCATTATTTTAAATTGTCTTTAATTATACCATTTGAGACCATTGCGTCCTAGATTATATCTGAGAGACACTAAGGCACAATAAAATATGTTGTTAACTCATTTTAAGCAGTTAACTTGTCAGACTGTTTAATATGTTTTTAGCCTATTTAAATTGCACTGGCTGGCATCTTGTTCAGCAGTTATGAGATTGTGAGCTGGAAGTATTATCACTGCTAGGGATTCATGTTCATTTCATGAACAACCAAACACAGACCCACAAACTTACCTTTGCAGCCTGGCAGCATCCCAGCTGAAGTGTTTCTAGGACACTAGAGATTGGGACACTGGTAAATTACATCTGCAATTCTCTTCTGATTGCAGGACAACTTGAGACAAGCAGCTGTGACAGGACCCTGAAGGGTCCATTTATCTGCCTTTTCTTAAGAAACTCCATGACCAGGAGAGTGCTGCAGATGTTTTTTCCTGTGCCCTAATCTCCCACCTGAGAAACAGTACAATCAGGGCACTGCTAGGCTGCAAAAACAAGTCTTGAGGGTGGCATTGTTAGATGTCACTATAATGAAGGAGCTCCATCATTGTAGTGACATTGACAATGAAGGTTTTCAGCCTTTGTTTTAAACTGTTTTAGACTGTTAAATTGATTTTATTGTATGCTTTTCTAAGATCCTCAGATATAGGGTGGAATATAAGCAAAAATAAATAATCCAATTAGTAGTCTCAGTTATAGACCCATTGAAGTCATTGCTGAGCAGCAAATCAGCTCTTAGATAAATTCCATTGATTCAGGGGTCTACACTAGTTGGAACTATTGTAGCAATTGGATCTAGGCCACATTCTTCCACTTGTCTCTGTTCAACATCTGTTGAAGTTACGAAAATATCTACCAGCTTTGGAACCTTTTTATCAAAACATGTGATGAATAAAATTCTTACTCATCATTAGTCTGGATGCTGTGCATGTACTAGAGTACCAAAAAGATTGCCCCAAATTGCAGTGAGACATGTAGCAATTTGTTATTTCATTCAACTCAGTGTACATACACAACAATAACTCCCAATTAGGGAACTGTTAACACTTGGTTAGTATCTTTGCATATTTCTGGGACAATTCCCATTCATACAAGCTAGGCTTGCCTCTGCTGTGTTATATCCAATGAATGTGTTGTAGAGGAAGCATGGCTACAAGACAGATTTTGTTGTTCTATTTTTGGGCTGCATCGCTGAATGCCTTCCGTTGTGGTGTATGGAAAAACAAGGAAGGCACACATGCTTCACACACTGGAAATAGAAATCCCACATTTGTAGGCTGCTTGTTGCTTTCTCACAGCTTCTGGCATGCTTCAGTTTGCCAGTCGCAGTGAACACCATGTCCCGTGAGTGCTGCTTACTGTGAACAGATGGGCCCATGAGGGACAAACAGATGGGCTGGGAGCTTCTAGGGATTTGGGCAGAATAGAGAAATCAGATCCCACTTGTTACTCTAGGGTTTCATGCTTGAGACAAACTGGAGTTAAACTTGCATTCCCTTCCCAGTCCTGGCCCCTTTCTAGCAAAATCTCTTTATTTGAACTATTGGATAGGAGCTGGATCATGCTGAAGTATTAGATTCAGGTGGTAAAGCAGTGCTCTTTCTTCACCTGTGTGTGTCTTTGGGACAATCAACATTTAGCAAAGGGATTGGAGACTGAGAAAGCAAAGCAGTTTGAACAGAAAATGAAACCTAGTGATGGGGTGTGTGTGTGTAAAATGAAATCATTGCCTTCTGAAATATGAATTTCGCTCTTCATAAAATTTTCCTTCAGGCCTCAGAGTTCTAGCAGAGACACTTAAAACAATTCACACCTAGAACTCTTAGATTTGCTATGTTTGCATTCCTTTGGTATTTTTGCCTGCCCCTTTTCTTTGGATGCCTAGACTATTTCTAAATACTCGGCTTTAGTTTTGTGCAATGGCAGATATTTTGGAACTAAAGGAAAATTTCAGTTGGATGGGGAAAATGCTCCCCCTGCACACCTATGAAAATAGTGCCAATGCTCATTTCCACTGACTCAAGTATATGGTGGGGAATTAAAACCATGCCTACCCCTGCTAGCACCACATGTGTCTGCAGCCAGGAGTTCTTCCTCTGTATCTTGGTTCTTCATAATATACAGCCATTGGCTGTATGTTATTAGAAGAAAAATCAACCTCCTTTGAGATCTTTTAACTCCAAAGGGCATAGAGTGATGAATGTATCCAACATGGCACCTTAACTTTTTCACAGCATGCTTTTGTTTTTCTTGTAGCATACTAGTATATTTTGTGATAGTGACTGCCAGTATTTGGTGTGAACTGGCAAAGTAGTTTAAAAGAATACCCTCAGAGTCATAGAATACACTAATGTACAGAACAGGGATGGGAAATGTGTGGCTCTCCAAATATTGTTTGGCCCCAACTTCCATGAGTGCTGGATAGCCAGTGATGAGGATTGATGGGAACTGTAGCAAAGAAAATGCTACTGCTGCAAATAATAATAATAATAATAATAATAATAATAATAACATTTATTTGTATACCGCCCAATGGTTTCCCAATCCGGGCGGTTAACAGGATAAAATACAATACAAAATATATCCCTCCCACCCTTAAAACAGTATTAAACAATTACAAATTAAAATCAATATCGCAACTACAATAAAATCAAATAATAACAATTCCAATAACTCCATAAGATATTTCCAATTCTACGCAGTGGGGGAACCAGGTGCCACGTGATGTCCTAGATGTAGAGACAGCCCGAGGCCGGCTATCTAGTCTGGAAAGGCCTGCCGGAAGAGATCCGTCTTTACAGCTTTTTAAAAACTGTCCAAAGATGTCAGCTGAAGGATCTCGTCCGGCAGGTCGTTCCAGAGCCTGGGGGCAAATACAGAAAAAGCCCTCTGGGAGGTTGCAGACAGCCTAGCCTTCCTCGGCTCCAAGAGTTTCCTCCCAGAGGAACGGAGTGCACGGGGGGGATTATACGGGAGGAGGAGGTCTCTGATATAACTTGGACCCAAGCCATTTAGGGCTTTAAAGGTAATAACCAACACCTTGTACTGGGCCCGGAAGCGGATAGGCAGCCAGTGGAGGGACCTCAAAACTGGAGAGATATGGTCCCTCCTAGATGTTCCAGAAACAAGCCTGGCTGCCATATTTTGAACTAATTGTAGCTTCCGAACCTGGCACGAGGGTAGCCCCATGTAGAGCTCATTACAGAAGTCTAGGCAGGAGGTTACCAGTGCGTGCACGACAGTCTTGAGATCCCTTACTTCCAGAAAAGGGCGCAGCTGGCGTATCAGCCAAAGCTGATAACAGGCACTCCTGATCGTCGCATTTACCTGATTTGTCATCAGGAGCGATGAATCAAGGAGCACCCTCAGACTGCGAACACAGTCACTGGAGGAGAGTGTGACCCCATCCAGGACTGGAGGTTGCAACCCAATTCTTGGTTTCGGGGCCGCTACCGTGAGCACCTCCGTCTTGTCTGGATTCAGCTTCAATTTGTTTTTCCTCATCCAGCCCATTACCGCCTGAAGACATTCATTGAGAGAAGAGATGCCATTGGAATTCGAGGCCGATGAGCGAGACACGGAGAAATAGATTTGGGTGTCATCAGCGTACTGATAACACCCAGCACCATAACTCCGTATAATCTCACCCAGCGGCTTCATGTAGATGTTAAATAATGTCGGGGACAAAATAGCTCCCTGAGGGACCCCACAAGTGAGGTCCCTTTCACTGGAGCTACAGTCCCCGAGCAGCACCCTCTGGGACCTACCCGAGAGGAAGGACTGGAATCACTGCAAAGCAGTGCCTCCGATACCTAACTCCCCCAGGCGGCCCAAGAGGATGCCATGATCTATTGTATTAAAAGCCGCTGAGAGGTCTAGGAGCACCAACAGGGTCACACTACCCACGTCGATGCTCAGACGCAGATCGTCGGTCAAGGCAACCATGGCAGTCTCAACCCCAAAGCCTGTCCTAAAGCCGGTTTGAAATGGGTCTAGATAATTGGTTTCATCCAAGACTGCCTGGAGCTGAAGAGCAACTACCGTCTCGATCACCTTGCTCAAAAATGGCAGCAATGACACAGGCCTGTAGTTCTTCATATCCAGGGGGTCCAGGGAAGGCTTTTTCAGAAGCGGCCTAACCACCGCTTCCTTTAAGCATGATGGAACATGTCCTTCCCTGAAGGACACATTGATGATATCCGTGAGGAATCTCATCAATGCGTCCCCCCCCCGGACGGCCAGCCATGATGGGCAAGGGTCGAGAGGGCAAGTTGTCTTCCTCACCTTACCAAGCAGCTTGTCCACGTCCTCGGTACTCACAGATTGGAGCTGATCCAGTATAACTACATCGACGGAGTTACTGGACGCCTCGCCTATTGACTCTGATTTAAAAGTGGCATCCAAGTCGGCTCTTATCTGAGAGATTTTATAGCTATGTGGATGGTGTGGCTTGCTTGTTGTAGACTAAGTGTAAAAATTTTGCAAGATTTCTAGTTGCTTTGATGCTCATCCTACATTTTCCATTTTCTCCCTTGTCTGGCCCAGCAAGAGAAATCTTCACTCTTCTTCTGATATATATGTACTAATATATAACCATTCATTGGTGTTGTTTTGTCAATCTGGCAAACATTTTCACCTTGCATCAAAGAATTAAAAAAAAGAAAAGAAGAAAAAGCATTTAGCCGTAAAATTTAGACTAAAAGCTCTTCTAAACCCAGGCTTCTTTCCCATTCTTTGTCAATCCAAAGTGCATTAAATGAAAGCTCCTGTGCTTCTAGAAGCAGCTTCTGTTATTATTGGAACTGATGCACATTTACTCTAGCCAATCTATTTTTATTTGAACCACTTATGCTGTATAAAACCAAGCATAATAACAGGAGTCAATATAGATATATTTGTTTTTATTTAAACTGTGATAAGTGTGCTAAAAGCAACAAATGCTTTCCTCACTGAAAACCAACACACAGAGATAAGTCAGAAAATATGTACTTCAGTCAAAATAATTGAGTCCAAGGGATTTTTTTTTAAAATGGGCACTCTTAGGGACAGTTTAAGGCGGGAGTACAGACTGTTTGGCCCTCTAGATATTGTTGGAATGCATGTCCCTACATTTCTTACTGTTAGCTAGAGAACATGAGTTCAACAATAGGAGTTCAAAAACTGCCATGGCTCAATGCTATGGAATCCTGGGATTTGTAGGCTGTTGTGGCACCGGAGCTCTCTGACAGAGAAGGCTAAATATCTCACAAAACTACCTATCCCAGAATTCCATAGCATTGAGCCATGGCAGTTGAAGCGGTGTCAAACTGCATTATTTCTACAGTGCAGATTAGACCTACAACATGCTGAGGCCCAAAACTATTTCACGTTTAAGAGATCCCATTGCATTAAAAGGTAAAGGTAAAGGTAGTCCCTTGACATGAATGCCTAGTCCTAACTGACTGTAGGGGGCAGTGCTCATCTCCATTACTAAGCCAAAGAGCCAGCATTATCTGAGGACTGCTATAGTGGTCATGTGGCCAGGATGATTGCACAGAATGCTGTTTATCTTCCCACCGAAGTGGTACCTAGTCATCTACTTGCATTTGCATGCTTTCAAATGGCTAGGTTGGCAGAAGCTGGGATTAGTGACAGGAGCTCATCCCATCATGCGGCACTCGGGCCTCGAACTGCCAACCTTCCAACCTTCCAATCATCAGAACTGGCATCTTAACCACTAAGCCACTGCATCCCCTTTGCATTACTTCCCACAAATGTATGATATACTGTAAACTTTGAAAATGAGTGCTTTTAAAAATAAAAGTATGCCATATTTTGCCCTGATATAAGGAGGTCAAAATGTGTTTCTGAATGTTATGAAACCTTAACAAGGAGAATTCTGGAATGACAAAAATCACCACAGTTCAGGATTTGTTCTGTGCAAAAGTCATACATGGCTTTTGTGTGTGTCCAGAAAACAGTATTTTCTGTGAATGTTGTGCAAAAATAAATTTTGTGCAGAATAATTGTGCAAAATAAATCCTGAACTGCTAATAGTCTTCAAAAGTATGGCTGAAATTCCCCCTTCTACAGAACCATTAAAGGTACATGAGCTTTCTCCAGTTTTTAACCTGTTAACACTAGTAGCATTACTAACACACCGCTCCACGTGTAGAGATGTATGCTCTCCAAAGTGCTGAACCTTATCCACCTAATAAGTCTGGCACTTTGAATAGCTCCTTTAACATTCATATTGAACACTGGAGTTGATTCACCATCTCACTGACAAGGATGCCTTCAGCTGGCACTGTATGATAGAGGGATGAACCAAACAGAATGTGTAGAAAGTGGGGTGAGTAGCATAAAGCATGGCATAGAGGTTTGAGTGTTGGACTATGACTCTGGAGACCAGGGTTTGATTCCCAGCTTGGCCATGAAACCCACTGGGTGACCTTGGACAAGTCACATTCTCTCATTATCAGGGGAAGGCAATGGTAAACCTCCTCTGAATAAGTCTTGCCAAGAAAACCCCATGATAGGGTTGCCTTAGGGTTGCCAACAATTAGAAATGACTTGAAGGCACATACTACCACCAGTATAGAGCAAAAAATAATAGTCCGAAGGGGAAAGCTGATCCATCCTTTCTCCACCTGTAATGTTGTTATTTCTTCTTCTCATGATGAGGATTACTTCACAGTACAAACTCCATTAGGAAAAAATATTTTTTAAAAGCAGTATGTTTATCTATATATAACACAGAGCATGGGAGTAGCATTTGGGGGTAAGTGAGGCATATTGATGTGTCTTTTGAAAAATAGCAATTGCTAACATGGGGCCTTTGCAGACTGCCAGAAATAGTGCAAGTTGAGTCCACTTTAAAGGTTAGGGTTAGTGCTAGGGAATCATGGGAATTGTCCCCCCCCCCCCCCCGAGACATTGAGCCTTCTCTGTCAGAGAGCTCTGGTGCCACAATAAAATACAATTCCCATGATTCCCTAACCCTAACCCTTAAAGTGGACTCAATTTGCACTATTTCTGGCAGTCTGCAAAGGCCTATGGTTAATTTTTTTTTTTTACAAAAAGTAGAACAAGAAATGTTTACATGTCAATCTGAAATGTTGTTTGTGAGCAGATCATGCTTACATTTTAAAATGTATTTTGGGCACTCTTCTACTATTACTACTACTATTAATATTGAAAGAATGAGCCATGTTAGCTTGTTTTAACATTAAAAAGGCATAAAAGAATCCAATGGCTCCTTTGAGACTAACTGGTTTATTCTGGTAGATGTTTTTGTGGACAGAAGTGGTCTGGAGTCCACAAAAGCTTACGGTAGAATGTGCCAGTTAGTCTCAAAGGTGCCACTAAATTTCATTATGCCTTTTTATACTACTACTAATGTGACTGAAAAGTAAGATTTCAAGACATTTTAAACAACAAATAATGAATAACAACTAACACTAACACAGTACTAGGGGAGTAATACTTTTAAAAAATAATGTTCCAAGCTATGATACAGGGACAAGAGCAAGCAGGGGCATGATTCAGTTCCTCTGTATCCATCAATTGCACACATTAAACTGTCTGCACATTACAAGGATTCAGCAGCTGATTCAGTTCTGAACACATTGTTCTGCTATCATCATACCTAGTTTGGCCCTGGCCAGACAATTATCATTGATCTGGTATGTCTTTCTCTGAGCTTCTCAGAAGTCTAATTTCCAAGCTAGCTCCCACCTGGGGGAATGGCTACGTTAG
Organism: Phrynosoma blainvillii; assembly: GCA_026167975.1. Taxonomy (NCBI): domain Eukaryota; kingdom Metazoa; phylum Chordata; class Lepidosauria; order Squamata; family Phrynosomatidae; genus Phrynosoma; species Phrynosoma blainvillii. The sequence goes on from JANUYF010000001.1 coordinate 412,681,290, forward strand.
AAATTCAGTGGAATTTTCTAATGGCTTTCATAGCAGCTGCAAGTCTATCTTGCATGGCTGGTAAAGGTCCACACCAAGACTCCAGCTGTGGGTCAAAAGACTTTCCTGTGCAGTTGAGTGATGTAAATGTATCCACTTCTATGAATCTCAAGTGTCTCATGTCTCTACTACTTTTATACCTCATCAGCTCACTCTCTTTCTAATACCATTGTCACTTAGATTTGTGTTTGTTTCTCAGCTCATGAATCCAACATTCCGAGTTTTACCTTTCTCTCAAAATCATCTCCCTAAATTGAGAATGTAAAGAGAACTATGCTGAATCAAACTAAAGATCTATCTGATGAAGCATTCTATCCCCACAATTGTTGTTGTTGCTGTTGCTGTTATATTTATATTTATTGATATCCCCCTTTCCTCAAAACTCAGAGAGGCTTACAAGATTAAAAACAGTACAATTAAAAACATAGAAAAATGTTGCATTAAAACAGAATTAAATTATTACAATATTAAAACAGATTGCACATAAAAGAATAAAATATAGTTAAAAAGATAAAAGTGTTTAAAATACATTTAAAAGAATACAGTTGCCAGCTGGCAAGCAGAACATGAGTGTGATGCTTCCTCCTGGTTATATCCCCCAACCTTTGAGAAGTATCCTACAGTGATCTTAATGTTAATATACAGTCCACTATGACTAGTAGCTGCTGATAGCCTCCATGAATTTTTCTAACCACCTTTTAAAGCTAGGTTGGTGGCAATTATTACACTCATGGTAGTGAATTCTACAGGTTAACTATGCACTGTGTGAAGAAAACATTCTTTTATCTGTACTGATTATCCCACCACTTAGCTTCATTGGATGACTGGGTTCTAATATTGTGAGGAAGGGAGAAAAGCCTGAAGAACCTGTGAAGTAGACACTGCTGGACTAGGTGGATAAATAGCCTGATGATATAAACAGTCCCCCATGTACTCCACTGTCACAACACTTCATAAAGTATTCATCTCAATCACACCTCACTTTCATAATTTTTGTCTCCAAATCTCCTCCCCATTTCTGTTCAAGTTACAGTGGCCAAATAAAATCTTACCTAATTCAGTTACTAGGTGGCCAGATACTTCCCAGGAGTCTTGCAGCATGCCCCAACCTGCCCTGCATGTGCTTTGGATTACAACTCCCTTAATCTCTCATCAATAACCATGCCTTCTGGAGCTGATAGGAGGTGAAGTGCAATACATGCAGACAGCTGTAGGTGGGGGAGAATTATTTTTAGGGCAATTTTTACTTTATGTCTTTATATTATACCTTGCCTTTCTCCAAGCACAGGACAGCTTCAGTTTACAAAAGTGTCATTAAATATTGTCAGATCTTAATCTGACAGCTCATTAATTGACAGACCAACACTAAAACCTGAACTCTTGCTATTCTATGATTCGGCCACTCTTTCTTTGTAAAATCTCTTGACCATTCTTTCTGTTCCTAACCCCCTAAAAGGAAATAATATTAACCATTAAACTGCTAAAAATCTACCAAGGCTACCCAAGAGAGATTTCTATGGGCAAGGTGGGGGGAATTAATAACATTAGCATTGAAACCCAAAGCCTCTTCTTCTTGTCCATGACTTTTTAGCCATGTGTTCCATTTGCTAATCCATTTGCATCTTTTTCCTGAGTTTTTTTTTTAAAAAAACTTTACAAAGAGGAGGATTTATCTCTAATGACGAGGGGAAACAAATAAGATAAAAAGGGAGAGATAAGTGACAAGACAGGTTTTCAATCCTGACCTAGGTTTAAAATGAACGATTGTCAATACTAATAACATAAAAACTTAACTGTGGAGTGTGGCTGACACACAACAGACTTGGGAATGCTTAGAGACATCTGAAAATTTAATCAAAGATTACAGCCAGAAATGCAGCCACTATGTCTGGAATCTGTGCTCAATAATTTGTTTGAAATATTCTACAACAACAAGGGCAAAGGGTTCCTGGGATATTAGTAGAGGAAGTAGATGCTTTGTAGGATGGCCAGAGTGAAAACTGGAGACCGATCCTGGGCCTTTAGTGGTTGTAAAAAAGAAGCAATTTCAGCAGGTGTTGCTTGTTACCTGGTTACATGACAAGTAACACCTGCGGAAATTCCCCTTTGTTGTTTTTATTGTTGTTGTATGCCTTCAAGTCATTCTTGACTTATGGTGACCCTACAGCAAACCTATTATGGGGTTTTCTTGGCAAATTCCTTCAGAGGAGGCTTGCCATTTCCATCCTCTGAGGATGGGAGAATGTGACTTGCCCAAAGTCACCAAGTGGATATTCATGGCTGAGCTGAGATTTCAACCTTGGTCTCCAGAGTCCTAATCCAATGCTCAAACCAGTATGCCACACTAAAGGTACATGAACCCTCTATTGTAGTATGTGAGTTCCATGAGAGCATATGATCAAAGGGGGAGGAAATGAGTCATTGACTTGGCTTTGGTTCAGACAGTAGACAGTTAAAAGGACCTGATCCAATGGATTCATATTACAAAAAGGAGATTCTGAGCAAATGTAGGAAGAATTTACAATAAGAGCTGTTCAGCAGTAGAATAAACTATTTCACTAGGTAGTAGACTATCCTACAGTGGAGGTTTCTAAACAGAGATGAGATGGCCACCTCTCAAGGGTGCTTCACCTGTGGGTTCCTTCACTGGCAAGGCTTAGATGGTCCTTGGGGTAACTTCCAGCTCATAATTCTATACCAATATCACATGAGCATGGGGAAATCACTTTGCAGAAATGTCATTGTAAAAATGGGAAATGTCACATCAGTACAGGCATTTAGACAGCTGTGCCTAGCAGTTGTGTTTTCTTAGGACCAAAGGTAGCTAATCTCTGCGTGGTCTTACCTAGAGCCCTGAGTAGAAGATACTACTCAGAAGATGCTGTATCTACTGTTTTTTGGAATTTTATATTGTATTCTCTGTATTTTTAATTTGTAAACCGCCCGGATTGGACTACCATTGGGCGGGGTAAAAATAAATTTTATTATTATCATTTATTATTATACTACCAATTTGTTAAAATTTTCCACCTCTAGATAGTGAAGGAAGAACTATTGGGTGATCTAAATTTAGCTTTAAGCTACAATACTAAATAAATAATTAAATAAATCCTCAGAAGCCCAGTAGATTTCTAGATTTTTGGATGAAAAGAAAGGAAGAAAGAGTATAAGAGTTGTTGACATTAAAAGGTCATTCCCCCTAAAAAGGAATAAGCAGAAATCATTTATGCCCATCCTTATAATCACCATAATCATTACTGGCCCTGGTGTCTTAAAGTCAAACTCAAACTGGTTGTAGGACTGAAATTGTGATTATCACAATTTACAAAGCTATGTTTTATATGCAACAGATTATACTGTGACATTCAGAACAAGTATGTTTCATAAACAGCAATAGAGGAGAAACATAGCATACTCCTATGAAGTTTTTTTTTTTTTTTTAAAGAAACAAGATTATAGCTTGAAATGAGAAATGAAGATTTTTCTTTTTGGAAAACAAATGAATTCTTCCAGTAAAAGACACAGAAATTGTTCATTGTTGTGAAGCTCAATGAGAATTAAAATATATATCCTTGTTCATCAGTGGAGAACTTTTCATAGAATATCACATTGTAGTTTGAGAATAAAGCATATGCATTTAAGACCTCTGCTCCTGCTTAGAATACACCCCCCCACATATGCATGCATACACACACACACACTCTTTATATCCCAGCTTTCCATAGTGTAATCTGCAAAATGACTAATACAAATATACAAAACATATTATATATATTTTACTAGTCTCTTATCAATCATCGTCTTGGTGTGTTTGGAGGCTGAGATGGACAATTATGCCAGCAACAACAAATGTGACAGAATCAGTTCACCATGGTGTGCCTTTGTGTTCAGGAATATAATCCCTTTGGACACAATGCCATTTTTAAGAGGTGTAATGTGAGCAGAGGTGTCATTTAAGTAATCAGGGCAGCTCATCCAATTGTTTTAAGCAACATATAGTGATTTCATTTGGACACCTACATCTTTGTTTATTACAAGATATAGAAATATAACAACAGCAAACTCTTAAAATATAATGTTTTGTTGCGAAATATAGCCTTACTGGACTATATCCATAATTTGCCTTTAAAACTTCTTATGCAAATCTTCTTTAGCAGACTCTTAAAACATTTTGTCTTTAAAAAAAAAACTAGGAATGAGAAAAAATTTCATTTACACTACATAGACATAATACATTTCAGGCATAATTATCACTTGGAATGCACACTTCCACAGATTTTGTGACAAAGTTCTTGGCTCAAAAATTACGTACAAAATATGTATATTTGGGAACATTGTGTACAAAAATTCATGTATCATGGCAAGTTGCATACACTTGTATCCATTTGGAAAGATGCATATACAACTAAAGGCATATTTGCCCTTTTTTGTGCATTTTTCCAAAACTATACACTGATGCAGAAATTTAATGAGATTGAATCATGATTGACTACATAGGAAACTGACATGGACAGGATATAAGTTGCCCTATCCTTTCCTTTGTTGTTCTTAACTGCCCTTGAGTTGACCTGGACTCATGGTGATCCTGTGGATGAGAGATCTCCAAGATCTCCTGTCCTCCACTGCCCTGCTCATGTCCTCCTGCCCTCTTCTTTACTGAGTACCAATGTCTTTTCTAATGAATAATAATAATAAATAATAATAATTTTATTTATACCCCACCTTTTGCCATGGCAATCAAGGCAGCTTACAAGTAAAACCAATTACAGAATTACCCCAATAATCAACAATAAACATTGTAAACAAATACACTTCTCATGATGTGGCTAAAGTACGACAGCCTCAGTTTAGTCATCCTGGCTTCCAGGGAGAGTTCAGGCATGATCTATTTCTAGAACCCATTTGTCTGCCTTCTTGGCCATTCACAGTATCCTCAGCACTCTTCTCTGGCACCACATTTTAAATGAGTTCATTTTCTTTCTATCAGCTTTCTTCATTGACCAGGTCTCACATTCATACATAGTGATGGGGAATACAATGGCTTGGACAATTCTTACTTTAGTGTTCTTTACACTTTAGGATCTTGTCCAGTTCTTTCATAGCTGCTCTTCCCAGTCCTAGTGTTCTTCTGATTTCTTGACTGTAGTCTCCGTTCTGGTCAATTTTTGATCCAAGGTATGGGAACTCTTTGACTATTTCAATTTTCTTGTTGTCTAGGATGAATTTTTGTAGCTCTTCCATGGTCATTATTTTTGTTCAGCATTAAGGCTACCTTGATGGTTTTCTCTTTAACCTTCTTCAGTAATTGCTCCAGGTCCTCATTGGTTTCTGCTAGTAGTATTGTGTTGTCTGCATATCTCAGATTGTTAATGTTCCTTCCCCCAATCTCAATTTGTCATGCCTCTGACTCTAAGCCTGCTGTATGAACAAAATTTTCTGCATACAGGTTGAACAAATAGGGTGGTACTATGGACTCTTACCTTACTGACCCCTTTGCTGATTGGGAACCATTCTGTTTTTCCATATTATATTCTAACAGCAGCCTTTTGTCTTGAGTACAAATTATCCATTGGGATGATCAGATGTTGTGGCACTCCCATTCCTCTAAGAACAAACCATAGCTTTTCATGGTCTATGCAGTCAAGGCCTTACTCTAATCAATAAAGCACATGCAGATTTTCTTCTGGAATTCCCTGATGCACTCCATTATCCTTCATATGTTTGCAATGTGATCTCTAGTACTTCTTCCTTTCCTGAATCCAGTTGCACCTCTGAAATTTCCATATATGGTAGGAGTCTCTGCTGCAGAATTTTGAGCATGATTTTGCTTGCATAGGAAATTAGTGCAACGGTTCTGTAATCACTTTTGGGTGTCCTTTTTGTGCATAGGAATGTATATAGATTGCTTTCATTCTGGGCCACTGCTTTGTTTTCCATATTTGATGACAGATTTTAGTTAGAACTATACTTGAGCTTGTTTCTATGGATTGTAGCAGTTCTATTGGTACTTATTTTGTCTGTTCCTGGTGATTTATTCTTCATGAGTACTTCCAACCAAAACCTGAAAGAGCATCTCTGGAAGTAAGCCAGACCCACTAGAAGAGGCAAATCTTTTTTCCTTCTTTTGGTTACAGGTAATTTGGGGTTTCCTTCTAACCTCCTTTCACCTTTGTTATGTCTCCTTTGCTTTTTGATCCTGCTGTTAGACCAACTAAAGATATGCTGGTTCACTTCCTTATCCTATCAGTATTTTGACAGCACTACTTCCTGGTTGTATGCCTTTTCTCATTTCCTTCAGATTTGCAGCGAAAAAAACAAAGAATGAAGTTAATCAAGGCATAAAGCAAGTGTCATAGCATAGAAATAGATACTACAAGATATGCAGAATGCTACTGTAGTGTGTGTGTGTGTTTTATCTTTCTACCCACTGATATCTGCAAGGACAAGTCTGGGAGAAGGTAGATCAAGATTGATAGGCAGATCATAAGAGGATATGTAGAGATGTGTCTGAATTGTTTAATAAGAGCAAATCCCATCCCACAACCCTGCTTCTATTATACTGTTGAAACAGAGAAAGTTTGGGGGGCAACCAGTGGGCACAGAAATAATATTTGCTGTTATTTGTTTTCTGGATAAAAAGTAGGTTTCCTGACATGCAGAGAACCTGGCTTAGAAGAATAATATAGTGGTGAACATTTTGTACAATTTTCACATGGTATTCAGGCATTGTGAAGTGTTTTGAGAAATTATTCTGCAGAGAAAAAAAAATCTGTGTTTTGTGAGCATTCTAGTCTTTTCCACAACACTTTCCCTGCTATTACTAGACCACCACATTTGCTTTTTGTGCAAGTTTGCTGTTTTCTATGCAAAACCCAGCAATCTTGCACACACAAAAAAATCACAGACAAAAAAATATTGGGCAATAATTAACAATCTTGTACCAAGAGGAGGAGGAGGAGGAGGAAGAGCCACCACATGGTTTTGTTGTGCAAAATTGGTGTTTTCTGCCTAGAAAACACACATCAATGTGGGTGAGAACTGCAGAGAAATATTTGTTTTCTTTGCAGCTGGAAGAAAAGTGGACATGATTCATATCCACTTGGGAGCATAAAATCACTGAATATTAACATCCCTACAATCAGGACTGGATTTTTGTGAAGAAAGCTTCATACAGTTGTGGAAAGGTGGCTGGAGATCCAAGTAAGGAGGACAACTCATGTCAAAATGGCAAGATTTGGCACAGGATGAAAGTGTCTGACAGAGGGATGGACAGAATTATCTAACACAGGGGTAGGCAACCTTTCCCCTTTAAGGGCCGAGGGACTTCAGCTCCCAGAAGCCTCAGCCATGTTGGCCAATAGTCCCATGTTGGCAAATAGCTCCTGGGATTCTGGGAGCTGAAGTCCCTCGGCCCTTAAAGGGGAAAGGTTGCCTACCCCTGATCTAACACAAAGATTCTTTAAATCAAAATAGTTAAAAGAGTCCCAGTACTCAAAAAGGACAAGATATTGGTCAAGGTATTCTGAACATCTCAGAATATTATCTACATTTTTTCCTATCTTTGTTTCATACTGACTTGAACGACTTAGTGATTTACACAATTTTAATAATTGTTCCTAATTTGTTTGTTCATTACCACAATTTATAAAATTTATGCAGCCTCTCCACATTGAGTAAAGTGTGTTTCTGAGTATTTTTAAATTATGTGCATTTGAGCCATTGTATTTTAATATTTGGGCATTGGTTTATGCACATTTTATTTTTTGGATACACTTTACATTTGGAGATGTGTGAATGCTTGAGGCATGATGCACATTTTTTCACAAGTCTCCGCAAGTATGGAAGTGCTACTTTCAGCAAGAATGTCAAGTCCAAAAAAAAATTCTTTCCATCCCTAGTCTGGTACTAGAAAGATCAATTTTATACTTCTTTGTTTGATATTGTACTTCAATAATGTATTTCATTCCTCTAATTTTTTTGTGTGAGGTGCCCAGAGAACAAATATCATTGAGTAGCCATAGCTAAATGGTTGAAGAAACAATAATGTGAGGTGGAGAAAGCAGGGAATTGACTGCAGAGTGTAATGATATCACATAATGCCACATTTTATGAAACATGTGTTCTATTGCAGTATAAAATATGGAATCACAGATGGGGGATCAGATCCAACCATTGCCTATTACTTCCTTAATCATTTACTGAACCTTACAAGTTTGTGGCCTGTGAAATGGGTGTTTCTAAAGCTTTTCTTTATTGAAAATATACAAATATTTAGCAGAATATGATTGAGAGGCATACAGTTCATTTAAATCCATCAAAAAGCATTTTACCAAAAGTTCAGCATTTTTTGGGGAAACCCACACATAGTAATTCATTTATTTATTTTTGTAAAATAAATAAAAGTCTACCAAATTGGTAAGAAATTTGTCAGTGTCTTCTATTCCTCTACTTACTCTGATGTTGCAAGTAATTCCTCCACTAATGTTAATGTTCCATTACATAACTTGTTCAGCAAGTTATGAACATTCAAATCCTCTAATGTTTTTAAAAAATATTTAGCCACTTCAATATGGCTTGCAACTAAGAGCAGCTAAAAGTATATTAACTCCTCATGAGAAGGTGACACATTGTCCCCCTGAAAGAAAGATAACAAAAATTTCACATTTTAGTTTGCCTGATAGATTGTTTACATTTTACCACTTGACTTAAAAATGGGTGTTTTGCAGAAGCATCATAGAAGTTGTAAGCCATTTTGAAAATGAGCCCATTTTGAGACTGAGCACATCCCACTTTGGCAAACAGTTTGTGACACCATTCATTATACTTCCTGGGGGGAAAAATCAAATGTGTCCACTGGCCCTCAGTTTTTGGAAATTTATGCCAGATGCTACAACAAATTTGGTGGGGTAGAGGGGAGATATAGGATGGTTGACTGTCTTTATGAAATAGGCAATGCCATGCTACTATCAGTAGTATGCCATGAAGTAAGAGTTACTGTGATGGAGTGATTAGGCTGGTGGAGAAAGAAAGCCATGAGCTCACTGGAGGAGAGGTGGAATATAAATGGAACCAGCAAATAATAAATGACCACCATCAAGAAAACATGGAATCCATAAGAAATTCTTATGGATAAGGAATCCATGGATATGGAGGGCTGACTGCACTTACATTGACCCGTGAATAAGTCAACCCAGGTTTTGGGGGTCAATCTTTGACTAAAATTTCTGGATTTATACATGAGTATGTACAGTAAGAGGAACAAGGGACACACCCTGTGGAGTGAGAGGATGCAAGTGGGCTATACTAATTCAAGTGTGTGTGTGTGTGTGTGTGTGTGTTTAATGCTCAAGACATATAACAAGGTTTGGATGGCAGAGAAATTGCAGGAAAAGTCAGTATGGAGTTGTATGGTAGTGTTTGAGCTGCAGAATTGGAAGAGCAGCTGAACTTCTAGTATCCCTCAGGGAAGCAGCAGTGATTGAAAAAGGCAACAGCAGGCAGCTCAATATGGGTGGATTTGTTTTCATTAGCAACAATCATGATAATATTTCTCTCTGTGCTCCACTGCCTTTGTCCTCCCCCCCCCCCCATGCCCCAGAATGAGCATTTGGAGTCACTGTTTCTGCTATAACTAGGTCAGAGAGCCTAAGTAGGTCACGTTGCCTTCCTAAACGTGGTAAATCTGGAAGTGAAGCGAAGAAGAATGGCCTGTAAACAAAGGAAAGAGGATGGGACAATTTCTCCCTCTCTCTTTCTGTATGTGAGAAAGGGGGAGGGGAGAAAGTGAGTGAACACAAATTGACATGTGAGAACAGCATGCCAGCATCTACAGCATGAGATGCTATGGAGGGTATAGGGAAGATGGGAGAGGAAATAGAAGAGAATGCCATGGAAAGATGTTAGGAGAACATGTGAATGACTTAAGGCTACCTGAGATGTTGGTTAACATTGTGAAAAAGGGAAGTCATGCCCAATTGAGTTTAGACTAGAATTCTGTGCAAATATTCTCTCTAAATCAGGGGTAGGCAACCTAAGGCCCGGGGGCTGGATGCGGCCCCCCGAGGCCTTTGGACTGGCCCCAGGCTGGTCCTGCCACCGCTGCCACCGCTGCCACCGCCGCCCACCATGATGATATTGATTATTGTTGTTATTACTTGTTCTTGGGGGTTTCTTGGCAAAATCTCCACAGGGGTTTTGCCATGGCTTTTCTGGGGCTGAGAGAGTGTGTATGCATATTTTTTTAAATTTTTTAAAAAAATTATTTTTATTTATTTATTTATTTATTTATTTATTTTTGGTGCTTCGGCCCCCCAATTGTCTGAGGGACAGCAACCCGGCCCCTGGCTCAAAAAGGTTGCCTACCCCTGCTCTAAATGCTTTAACATGTTTGTTGACAGAAAAATAGTGTGTATGTGTGTTTGTATGGTGGGACTATTTCATGAAATTTGTTCAAGAGGAGAAATCTGCAACATTTTCTTGGAGGTATGATTTACTATTAACACTGCAGTAGCAAGCTTATTTTTGTTTCCTAAGGTATGGGACAAACAAAAATAATGGCAATGTACAATCTACACAGATTCAACCTAGACAAATGAGAAAATGGAAATAGTAAAAGTGTTCTCATACCTGGGATCAAATATTGATCAGAACGGGGACTTCAGTCAAGAAATCAGAAGATTGAGAATGGGCATGGCAGCTATGAAAGAACTAGAAAAGATCCTAAAGAGCAAAGATATACAATTGAGCACAAAAGTTAGAATCCCACAAGCCATTGTATTCCCTATTACCCTGTATGGATGTGAGAGCTGGACAATAAAGAAAGTGGATGGAAAGAAGATCAACGCATTTGAGATGTGGTGCTGGAGAAGAGTGCTAACAATTCTGTGGAGAGCCAAAAAGACAAACATATGGGTCCCTGAAATCCCCCTGGAAGCCAAGATGACTAAACTGAGGCTGCTGTACTTTGGTCACATAATGAGAAAGCATGACTCACTGGAAAAAGCAATAATGCTAGGAAAGGTGGAGGCAAGTAGAAAGAGAGGAAGGCTGCATGCTAGATGGATGGACTCTATCAAGGAGGCAGAGCACTAGAGGTTAGGAAGTTTTGGAGATGTCTCATCCAGAGGGTCGCCATGAGTCAAGACCAACTCGATGGTGGTTAACAACAACAAACAACAACAACAGCAACAAAAGTATGGGATAATATTGCCAATGCCTGCAAGAGCCACCAGCAGCAATTGTCATGGTATCATATAGAGCTGGAAGAGACCACAAGTGCCATCCAGTCCAACTCCCTGCCATGCAGGAAGAAACAATAAAAAAAAAACAAACTCCTGACATAGCCTGTTGGGATGCAAGAGTAGATGCACGTAGGCAGAAACACCCAGAAGCTGGTCTTCTATGAAAAGTCTGCTTCAGACAGCACAGGGAAAAAAAGTCCCACATGCAGCTGCTGCTTTTGGCTTGGAGAAAAGAATAGTTTCACAGTGAGGCTTCTCTCAGAGAGGGCTTTAATCTTTGTTACAAATATTTACAAAGATATACAGAGTACCACACGTCCGTCTTGAATACTCACAGCTGTACAGAGTAACAAAGTGCTTCGCCAATCACCAACCACAACTAACCAACAACGGAGATTCTGACTCTCTCCCATATATAGGTGATCCTCTTGAGAACCTGTGACAGCCATGCACTAATGAAACCTTGCTGGTTTTTTCCCCAGTGCCTGTTGCATCAGGACTGTTGCATCAGGCCTCCCATGATGCATACCTGGCCTGTCCCATCCACTGTGCATGTTGTATCAGGCTTTCCATGATGCACAGCTTACCAAATGCTGACTCATGCACCTGCCACTTGAACTGTTGTAACCCTGGTACTATTGATCCAGTTCCTTTCAGTGGTCACATCCATGTCATTTTCCAGGCCAGGGTGCCACATGGTCTTGACATAGCCAACCAGCCTCTGTTTAAAAATGTTCAAAGAAAGAGATTCTACCACACTCCAAGGGAGTGTGTTCCACTGTTGAATAGCTCTTACCATCAGGAAGTTCTTCTTAACATATAGGCAGAATCTCTTTTCCTGTAGTTTGATTCTACAGCACTGTTCTGTGTCCTAATCTCTGGAGCAACAGAAAACAAGCTTGCTCCTTCATCAACAGGATACCCTCTCAAATGTTTAAACATGACCATCATGTCACCTCTTATCTTTCTCTTCTTCAGCCTAAACATACCCAGCTCTCTAAGCACTTCCTTATACGGCATAGGTTCCAGTCTTTTCACACTCTCCCCTGAACACTTTCCAGCTTGTCAATATCCTTTCTAAATTGTGGTGTCCAGAACTGGATACAGTATTCCAGGTGAGGTCTGTTACCCACAAAGGTGTGAAGCTCAGAGAACCTCCACTACTAGTAGCAGTCTATCTTCGATACATTGGGGAATTTTCTAGCTTGATTGCTGAGAAGGAGATAATGTCAGGATTGGAAGCACCAATTTTACCATACTCGCTGATTGAGACTCCTAGCATGGGTGGGCAATGGGGTTGTCCACACTGACAAGAAGAAGTGGTTTCAACCTGACATGAGATTTATCTGTTTATGGAATGCACAAGGCTGAAAGGGGAGACAACTTTAATGAACCCAGAGCTAAAAATTGGAGCAAAATAACCCCCATTTGCACTACCCCAATATAAAAAGTGTGCATCATCACCCCAGCATATAAACCAGGGACCAGCAACCTACGGCCCGGGGGCCGGTTAAGGCCCCGGCCCCCGGACTTACCGGCCCAGGCCGAAGGTTGCCGCCGTTGCCGCCACCGCGCACCGCCGCCGCTGCCACGCGCCACCATTGGGGCGCATTTTTGCCACTCTACGGCCGCGATCGCTGCGATCGCCATTTTGGAAATAAAAATGGCGGCCGCACTGCGTTTGCGCATGTGCAGTACTCTTGTGCATGTGCAAATGCATCGCGGCCACCATTTGGACTTCCAAAATGGAGGCTGCGACATGCGCCGTGGTGGCTGTGGCTGCGCGCGTTACGGCGGCGGCCGCAGTAGCGGCCACGGCAGCAGTGTGCACGGGGGGGTCACGCGCAGCGGAGAAGGGTGCGCCGCCATTCCCCCCCTTCCTCGGCCCAGCCGAGACCTGGGCTATGGGAGACCGGCCCAGGTCTCAAAAAGGTTGCCTGCCCCTGATATAAACTGTACAGCACAAGTGTGGGCATGAAGGAAGGCCCAGGACAATAGCAAAGGTGGTCTAAAGCTTGCACCTTGAGCCCATTGAGACACAGCCACCAGCACCATTGTTCAACATATGGGTTTCTTCTTTTTTCGAGCATACAGGTGCACAAGTGGCCAGCTGCACCATTGATTCATCATACCATCAATCTGTTACACACCTTGTGAAGTGAAATTACAACAGCCATGCAGGTCACCAATAATGCAGTGGATGTTATACAAACATAAACACACTAGATAGTCCAGGGAGCCATGGGGTGAAGGTGGGGAAGCCATGGGATGAACGGGGCATGTATTGGGGGGCCTCCATGATTGTGCTTTTCCAATGGGTCACTGGGCACACTGATGCACTGTACGGGCAATGTATTGCTCATGAAACTGTGTTGCAGGTCACATGGCTAGTCATGTAAGGTGTCCAATGGGATGGTAGATGGGTGGGACAAGGAAGGTAATTGGCAGTCACAGGAGGTGTGTTTGTGTGATGGTGCACATGCATTGGGGGAGGTGAAGAAAATCTGAGCTGTGTAACTTGATGCTACATGGTGTGAACTGCCTGTGGATGTTCAGCCCACTGTGGGAGTGGGGCATGTGGACACTGGATGGTCTCCTTGATTCAAGAAACTCTGAAGACAACTCAGATTTACTCTCTGCTCAGCCCCTAAGAGAAGTTTTAAAAGAGAATCTAGTCTGTTTGATCTTTTGGCAGGAACTTATCTTTGGCTTTCAGTTTTTGTAAGAAATACAGAGCATGTGTATGTGGGTGCATCCTCCAGCAAGCCCCTGCACCCTTTGTTTTCAGCTGTCCACATGTCTGGGGTCTGTGTGCCATATTCAAAATACTATCTTTTCTGGTGTTTTGTAGGTCATCACAGCCTCTACAACCCATGACGGCTTCAAGCAATGTGATATCAAAGTATAGTTGGATCATGCAGATATCATTGCATTTACAAGGTCTGACCAAAGGAGAACAGAGTACTACTGTTACTTCTAAATAATAATAATAATAATAATAATAATAATAATAATAATAATAATATAGTTTATTTATATACCGCCCCAGTGGCGAGCCAATCTAGGCGGTGAACAACAATAATAAAATACATCGAATAAAACAATGTCAATCCCACCTCCCCCCCTTAAAAATTAATTAAATCAATTACAAATTAAAACAACTGCGATTGAGCAGTAATTATACAATAAAAAACTTAAAAATTCAAATTATAAACCAGCACGCAACAATCCCCTACTGATCAAATTTGAAGGGGATTATAATAGAGTCCGGCTGAAGAGTACCAGGACTAAAGGGTCCCAAGGCCAGCTATCTAATCCGGAAAGGCCTGCCAGAAGAGATCCGTCTTAACAGCCTTTTTAAAGCTGTGCAATGATGTTAATTGACGGATCTCATCCGGCAGGCCATTCCAGAGTCTGGGAGCGACGACAGAAAAAGCCCTCTGGGAGGTCGCCGCAAGCTTAGCTTTTTGGGGCTGCAGCAGATTCCTCCCAGAGGACCGGAGGGCACGGGGAGGATTATATGGGAGGAGGCGGTCTCTGAGACAGTTTGGGCCCAAGCCATTTAGGGCTTTAAAGGTAATAACCAACACCTTGTACTGGGCCCAGAAACCAATAGGCAGCCAGTGGAGGGACCTCAGGACCGGAGTGATGTGATCCCTCCTAGATGACCCTGATAACAACCTGGCCGCCATATTCTGCACTAACTGTAGTTTCCGAGTCAAGCACAAGGGTAGCCCCATGTAGAGCGCATTGCAGAAGTCTAGGCGTGAGGCTACCAGTGCGTGCACAACAGTTTCTAGATCCCTTACTTCCAGAAAAGGGCGCAGCTGGCGTATCAGCCGAAGCTGATAACAGGCGCTCCTGACCGTCGCATTCACCTGATTTGTCATCAGGAGCGACGAATCAAGGAGCACCCCCAGACTGCGAACACAGTCACTGGAGGAGAGTGTGACCCCATCCAGGACTGGAGGTTGCAACCCAATTCTTGGTTTCGGGGCCGCTACCGTGAGCACCTCCATCTTGTCTGGATTCAGTTTCAATCTGTTTTTCCTCATCCAGCCCATTACCGCCCGAAGACATTCATTGAGAGGAGAGATGCCATTGGAATTCGAGGCCGACGAATGAGACACGGAGAAATAGATTTGGGTGTCATCAGTGTACTGATAACACCCAGCACCATAACTCTGTATTATCTCACCCAGCGGCTTCATATAGATGTTAAATAATATCGGGGACAAAATAGCTCCCTGAGGGACCCCACAAGTGAGGTCTCTCTTACCGGAGCTACAGTCCCCGAGTAGCACCCTCTGGGACCGGCCCGAGAGGAAGGACCGGAACCACTGCAAAGCAGTGCCCCCGATACCTAACCTTCTCAGGCAGCCCAAGAGGATGCTGTGGTCTATTGTATCAAAAGCCACTGAGAGGTCTAGGAGCACCAACAGGGTCACACTACCCCTGTCGATGCTCAGACGCAGATCGTCGGTCAAGGCAACCATGGCAGTCTCAACCCCAAAGCCTGTCCTAAAGCCGGTTTGAAATGGGTCTAGATAATCGGTTTCATCCAAGACAGCTTGGAACTGAAGAGCGACCGCCCTCTCAACTACCTTGCTCAAAAATGGCAGTAATGACACCGGCCTGTAGTTTTTCATATCCAGGGGGTCCAGGGAAGGTTTTTTCAAAAGCGGCCTAACAGCCGCCTCCTTTAGACAAGATGGAAGATGTCCTTCCCTGAAGGATGCATTGATGATATCTGTAAGGAATCTCACCAATGCGTCCCCCCCCCGGACGGCCAGCCATGATGTGCAAGGGTCGAGAGGGCAAGTCGTCTTCCTCACCTTACCAAGCAGCTTGTCCACGTCCTCGGTACTCACAGATTGCCACTGATCCAGTATAACTGCATCGACGGAGTCGCTGGACACCTCGCCTATTGACTCTGTTTCAATGGTGGCATCTAAGTCGGCTCTTATCTGAGAGATTTTGTCTGCAAAGAAGTTGTTAAATGCGTCACAGCAGGCTGTTGTCGGGTTAAGTAAGGGATTTGGCACCGGGGGCCCCTGTGTCATTTCCCTCACCACCCTAAACAGCTCTGCTGGACGAGACTCTGCAGACGCAATACGTGCCGAGGAGAAAGCTCTCCTCGTTGCACGTATCGCCTCCCGATAAGAACAAAGAAAGTTCTTATGGTGAGTTCTGTCAGGTATGAGTCGAGTCTTCTGCCACCTGCGCTCTAGTCGTTGTCCAGCCCGCTTCATTCTCCTAAGCTCAGGTATATACCATGACCTGCGGTTAGAAGCGGGTTGACAAGGACGCTTGGGAGCGATCGTGTCGACAGCCCTGGTGAGATCAATGTTCCAAGTATCAACCAGAGCGTCAACAGGATCACCGGCATTCCCAACCAAAGAACCCTCCAAGGCTTTCCGGAATCCAATAGGCTCCATTAGTCTTCGAGGGCGGACCATTCTAATGGGTCCACCACCCCCGGTGGGGCAGATATTGGCTCTCAGTTTCAACTTAACCAGGAAATGATCCGTCCATGACAATGCGGAGGTATTTTCCACCACCGCCCATGGATATTCCTGTTCCGTACTGAAGACCGCATCGAGTGTATGACCTGCACAATGCTTAGGCCCATTGACCAATTGGGATAGGCCCATGTTTGTCATGGTCTCCATGAACTCCCGAGCCGCACCTATTAAACTGGTCTTGAACGGAATGTTGAAGTCCCCCAGAACTAACAGTCTGGGGGTCTCCAACAGCAGCTCAGAGACCATCTGTGTCAGCTCGGTCAGGGAGTCTGCTAGACAATGGGGTGGTCGGTAGACTAGCAGAATCCCTAAACTATCCCTGGTCTTCAAGCTAAGGTACATGCACTCGAAGTGGACTGTGTTCCGGACAGGTATCCTGGCTAAGGTCAGATGGTTCTTATAAACTAGAGCCACTCTGCCCCCCTGCCCACTTCCCCTCACCTGCTCACTGACAGAGTACCCAGCTGGGAGGGTCTGCGCCCATATAGCAGCGCTATCCTCCCCCAGCCAGGTCTCTGTGAAGCAAGCCAGGTCGGCATCCTCATCCAGGAGAAGATCCTGGATGAAATGGGTCTTATTTTTAACCGACCTGGCATTGCAAAGGAGCAGAGTGAGGTTCTGTGGTATGGTTGGTCTGCTCCCCAAAACATTCAGAGCGACACAGGGAACTGAAGATGGGATAGCTTTCAACCAGCGATCCCGTCTTCTTTTGCAACATTGGTTCCCATAGTTCCGCCCATACCTCCCTTTCCCCAGCACGAATCTGATAGCCACTCCCGTCCCATTTCCAGCCTCAGGTGGAATAATACAAGCGGGCCTGGTCCCTCTGGCACTTATGCCGCTGGTGGAGCTGCAGCTGCGAAAGGGCTCTTAAGGCTCCGTTCCGCCCCCGCCACAGGTGGAAGAAGGCAGGGAGGAGTCTCTACTTCTCTTGATCTAGGCACTATACGCCTATTGGTGCAGCCTTGAATTGCATTGCTTTTTAAACTGCCACATCACACAGTTGACTTATGTTCACCTTGTGGTCTACTAAGGGCTCATTTCCACTTGCATTTAAATCGCTTTGTGAGTCGCATTGACAGACGGTCGCTGAATCGATTCATACTGATGCATAGTTCCCACTATCGAAAGCAAAATATTTCATTATTCCATGCATTCATGTCTTTTTAACATGATTGTCATTCGCACTAGATTTGCACTGCTACAAAATGCATGCTCAGTATCGAATGCGATCGATGCACTCCAGCCTTTTTTTTAAAAAAAAAAGTCCATCATATTATGCACAACTATGCATCATCAGTGATGCAACCAGGAGACCCATTACTCGCTCTGGAGAACCCACAGAAATGCAAATGATCACAAAATCCGTCATTTATTTTTTTAAAAAACAACATGCTAAATCCCCGTCCCCAAGGAAAAGCACCTGCATAATTGTCCTACCTTTTGAAAATATTCTGGCACAGCCGGGGGAAAAATGCAAAAACAACTGGATCAGGACCAATGAAATGTATAGGGACCACTTGGCAGTGTTTAAAATCTAAAATTGAAAGCCCCCACAGTAGTCAAAAGACAGCACTGACGCAGCGCTGGGGGGGAGGGAAGATGGTGGATTTCCCCAAACCTGGGGCAGGATGGGTTACACCCCTCTGCCAATCCCTTCCCTCCAGTGTGATGTGATTGAGATCTGAACATTGTTCGCATTTGTTGAACACGCTTGCAAAACTATTATTTTCAAAAGAACCACCAAAAGATCTGTCTTCAAAAAATATGATTCTTTTGCATTTGCCTCTCTTCACCTCGATTCTCCATAATTCAGACTGAACGCAGTCGAGTTTGAAAGTGTTTCCAGTGTAAACAAAGCACATATAAACTGATCAACAAATTGGATTAAATCATAGTGGGAATGAACCCTAAGACTCTTAGATTTATTTATTTATCCCTTTCACATGTCCTGTTGTCAAGTCACATGCCACCCATACTATATCTGTGCATTTCATTTTTTCCCCCAGTCTAAGTGTAGTACCTTACATTTCTCCCTGCTGAAATTAATTTTGTTGACAAAGCTTTCCAATCTATTAAGGTCATTTTGAATTCTGATCCAGTCGTTTGGCTGTCCTTCCTAATTTGTGCTGGTGATTTGGTCATAATTTTGATTCTTCCTCAGTGCTATAAACTTAATATCATTCTGGAGGTTTGTGCCAACAAATGGAGTGTTGTCCACCCCACAAGATAGTGAAAAATATTTGCAGAACATTCTGCAGTTTTGGTTCATTTTTGACTTATTTCTGGGGAAATAAATCTGACAATGTTCAGCTGGAAAATTCAGTTGATAAAAATATGAATTCAGGCCATAAAAGCATTTTCAGAATGAAATACAGTGGGCTGTTTTCAAGAATAAAATAATATTTTCTTTTCTACATCCTGAGACTTTGTATCTATTAGATGTTTCTAGTTCTCTTTGCTCCATGATAGGCAGATGTGCCAAATTGGAAGGTCACAGCAGTGCTGGCACAAGAGCAAAGTACAGCCAACAGGAACTTCTAGAAGACTGAAGGGAAAATATCCTACTGTAAAGACAACCTCCAAATGATCAACCTGCAGTATTTATCCTTGGAGAGGCCAATCATTGCCTAGACGGCAGCTAATCAGAATGGAAGTGGTTAGCACAGTCTATGTTGCTAAATTATGGGGAACACACTCCTCAAAAACAGGTTGCATCTGAGATAGGCAGAGTCAATAAGCTTTTTATTTACTCAACAATCTGTAATACTCTAAAAATCTTACAAAATATTTAAAGACTTAATGTTTAAAGAAAAGAATCCTTCCAAAAAGAAAGGAAACTATACACTAAAACTCAGAAAATGTCTGGACTGAAATGCTGAACAATGTGTTCCACTGAAAGGTTGACTTGGGTAAGGTAAAGCAGCTAGTGCGACACCGAGCACTGGTGTTATGGGTGTTTGAGGAGTTCATTCTTAGTGAATTTGCAAATTCTAGCATTAAGCCAGAGCTTGGAAAAGTTCCTTTTATGGACTTTTTAAATTTATTTTTTTAAGATCCAGTAACTAACCTGATCAGTACTTCCTGGATCAAGGTACAAATCAGAACACAGCTACCTTTTGGGTTTTTAACTGTTTTTTGCTTTGCTGTTCATTTCTTGCCTCAAAAATGTACCAAAATGCATACTGAAAGGTGCTATTTATAAAAAGCAGTGACTGTCTCGGTGTGTATTTCTGTGTGTATTCATCTGCCTGTATGCTTTTGGGTAGACACAACGTATGAGAACATCATGCTTTGTTGTTGCTCTTGTTGTGTTTAGTTGTTTCTGACTTATGGCAATCCTAAAACCTCTCACAGGGTTTTCTTGCCAAGATTTGTTCAGAGGGGGTTTGCCAAAGGTCACCCAGTGGATTTTCATGGATGAGCAGAGATGTTAACCTTGGTTTCCAGAGTCATATAGTCCAGTGCTCAAACCATTATACCATGGCAGCCTGAGCACCATAGTAGACACCTCAAAATTTGATAGAGCATTTTCTGTTGAAGCTGCAGTGCTGAGTTTCAAACTGAAATCTCAAGCTGCAGAGTATGGGACTAGAAGCAAAAAAGAGGAGTCATAAATTGCCAGGAGATGATAGTAGATGCCTCAAAATTTGATAAGAGTACAGTTGGTCCTCCATTTTCACAAGGGATCTATTCCGGACCCCCCACCCTGTGAAAACAGAGATTAGTGAATATTCAAGCCCCATAGGCTTGAATGGTGCGTGCCCCTGCAAGTGCGCATGGGGGCATGCCCCATTGATTTAAACGAAGATTGCCCCTCTGTGAATATGTAAAACCACGGACTTGAAGTCTGCAAGAATGGAAGGGTGACTGTATTGTCAGTTGTCACACAGTACCCAGTTTCAAGCAGAAAAGTTGCATTTTCAAAATGGGGACTTCCTAGAAGCAAAACGGAGAGTTGTCCTAACTCACCAGAGCATTGTGATATTTGACAAAGAACCTTTGAAATTTGACAGAGCACCTTTGGTGTTATTGTCCAAATAGCCATGGACAATTTCATAGATCCCTGTCATAATTCCTTGTTGCAGCCTTGCTTGCTGATTGGAGGGGGGTAGAAAAAATCCTTGTTGCACCCCAATTGGCAGCTGCCCAATTTGACTGCTGGCTGTTAAAGTGAGTCAGGGGAAGGGTGAGGCTAGGAGACACTTCTTAGTTACACATACATAAGTGAGTAGTTGATGCAGATATTGGTGATCATTTCAGAAGAGCTGCAGACAAGGTGTTCAATCTAACAACTCTACTGTACTCTTGGCACACATCTGCCCTCCTCCCATTCATAGAAAACATATAAAAACCTACCTCAGTCTGGTACCCTTTAGATGTATTAGTTAGACAGTAACTCCCATCATTTCCACCAGTCCAGCAATACTGGGCTTTATTGTTTATTCAAACATTTGTATTGGAATCTACATTGTTAGGCATATAGGACAGGATATGCACAAAAGCATTTTTAAGCAATTTAGAACAATGTAAAACATATTTTAAATAGTTTAAAAATTGGGATTAGGGTGATGGGAATTGTAGCCCAGCACATCTGGCAGTACAGTTTCGTAGTCCAAACTCCCTACCAATGACAGTGCAGAGGTGAATATCAACTGACTATATGTACAGAGGCTTTCACAGCAAACTGTTCCTTAGGAACAAGATGATGAACTAGCAATCAGAAGGTTGGAAAGAGCCAGGGCCTTTCTCTTCATTATAAGACACATCCTTCATCGTATCTGGGAAATTCATCCCCCACAATATTTAATGCCTGCTGTTTCTTGTAGATGACAATGATTTCTGCTAGAAAGAAATATCTGTTATGAGGTTAATGTGAGCAAAAGACCTTCCTTGACACAAAGGGAGGGGCTTCTTCCACATTTAAAGCATTTATGTTTTGTGTCCCCATGTTCTGTGTTTATGGCACATTAGGGCCTTGGTAAGATGAAAATTATGCATAGGCCACCTCCTTTGACTGCCCTGAAGGAGCTTCTAAAACTAATGTTCCATGTAAATGATTCCCGTTGCTCCATCTGTGGCTCCTTGATGCTCCTATCACAATGAAAGTTAATGACTCTCCTTCTCTGAGTGGCAAGGGGGCAAAACTATTGCTCACTGTGCTAACAAATGTTACATCCACAAGCCTGCTCTTTAAAAAAAAACCACCCTATTTTTGTATAACACATCTAGAATTCTGGATGTCTAAGGCAAGGTGATTCCAGTTCTTCCTTTTCACCCTCCCTCTTACCCACTCACCTCTAAGGATAGAGGTATTGCCCACATCTGAGACTTTGGGATGGGTGTATATGCTTGCAATACTATCATGGTTTACAATGTTGCACTAAATAGAGTAGCATCAGTTTAAGCGAGAGTGGAAAAAGTGCAGCTTGCAGGCCATGTATGGTCCTAAGGCTGTTCTTCAGCCCATCAAGTTCCCTGAGCACTGCCACACATTTTTGAACAGCACATTTGTTTTTACCAAATAGTCCTCTCCTTGATTTACTTCCAAGTTACTTCTTGGTAGAAAAAGAATTTCTTCCAGGCCTACAATACCTTAGGTATGTTCAAAAACATGGCAAAATTACCATAGTTTTTTAAATTATTTGTAATAAATTGTAAAAATAAATGGAGGTGCAGTGCAGTATGCATTTTGGTACATTTTTGAGGCAAGAATTGAACAGCAAAGCAAAAAGAAGTTAAACCCAAAGGTAGCTGTGTTCTGATTTGTACCTTGATCCAGGAAGTACTGATCAGGTTAGTTACTGGATCTTAAAAAAATAAATTTAAAAAGTCCATAAAAGGAACTTTTCCAAGCTCTGGCTTAATGCTAGAATTTGCAAATTCACTAAGAATGAACTCCTCAAACACCCATAACACATCTAAATCCTAAGGAGTGTGGAAGCGAACCCTGTTTTTGCCACCCAGGCACATTTTAGGCCCAAGAGAGGCTTTTTCCTCAATACAAAATAAACTGGGAGTCAACTTCTAGGTCATTTTCTTTTGGAAAAAGATCTCTTGGGCTTAAAATGGCCCACAGAGAGCTAAAAACACAACAAAATTGCCCTTGTGCCCACTAAGTATGTTGGAGGGCATTTGGGGCAAAATAAGAAAAAATCTGGGGGGATTGATACTTTGAGGTCCCATGAATGACCAATGTGCTCCCCTAGTCCTAACAGCTGTCCATTCCAGGTTAGAATTTTGGTCTAAGACCAAAGATACAGTCTCAAATCCCAGTTCACTAGCCATGCACCAGTTCCAGGCATGGGTGACAAGCAAGAATAATTCAAGGTTATCCTCAACTTTAGGCCAAGTTGGCCGACCTTTGATTAAAATGGAAAGAAGAGAGGGGTTAGGGAGGAATAAGAGGATTGATGGCATGGAAGTTGAGAAGAAGTCTTGGGAAGCCAGGTTATATTGGCTCAAAAGTCAGCCAAGTTATTTTCTGAATTTTACAAGAAATTAACAGTTTTATTTTCAATCCAATCCAGTATGAGCTTCCTGCTTCTCAAATTGGTCTTTGCAGACTGCCAGAAATAGTGCAAATCGAGTCCACTTTAACTGCCCTGATTCAGTGCTAGGGAATCATGGGAACTGTAGTTTATTGTGGCACCAGAGCTCTCTGACAGAGAAGGCTCAATGTCTTAGAAAAAAATACAATTCCCATGATTTCCTAGCACTGAGCCAAGGCAGTTAAAGTGGACTCAATTTGCAGTATTTCTAGCAGTCTGCAAAAGCCGAAATGAGAAGCCAGAAATGTAATTTCACTTTCACCCTTACTCCATAGTCTATCTCCAAAGTGGGCCCCCACCAAAGAAGAGAAAGTATATTCCATGGATACATTATCTTGTAGGCAGGAATTAAATTAGTTCAGGCCCTGTAAACTATTGCCTGCCTTTAGTTCCTGCAGTTATGTGGGTGAGAAAGAAAGCTTATACAAATGTTCTAATAAGCTGGTAACAAAAGTGTCTAAATCAAACCCCAGAAGTAGATTCAATGACAGATCCACAGGTGAGTAAAGTAGATTGCTGCTGTTCCAAAATACTTGGGAATAATCACCTGACTGCTGCAGAAAATAGTTTTCAACTCCAGATGGTAGGAAAGAGTATGGATTAATTATTAAGAGATTTTGGGATTTTCTGACTGGCTCTAAGCTAGCCAGCTCAATGGGTTATAGGGCTACTTCATTATTTGGTAATGCCATTGTTACTGGTATTGCAATATTGATACCATGTCACTGGTCTTGTGATAAAGGTGCTGGTAAGTGACAAGTATGATGGAGGTGTTATCTGAGATCCTAAAGTGGGGTACATGGTGAAGGTTTCTACATGTGCAGTTATGTTTTGCGTTCTGGTTTTTGTACTGAATTGTATTGTTGAGCAACTGAATGCTCAACTAAATTCACAACCAAATGCATAATAAACATGTATTCACATATGTAATGGCACTGAATTCACTACTGTACTTCCTACAGCCTTGAAAGTAAAAGCATGTTACCAAAAAGGCTGGTGTATTTTAGCTGGAAACTCTTCTTGCCAGTAACTACCCCATGAAACAGAGATTCCAGCCCTTTTATAATTGTATGAATCTGTATAAATGTTGGAAAACTACCAAACATTGTTACCATGAGGAAGGGAGTTTGGTCATTTGGGAAATCCCAGTGGGCTGCATTGTGATTTCAAGAGGACTGGATTCAGTCCTGAGGTCTCCTACTCCTGCCTCTAGATGTTGCACATGACACATAGCCCCATCCCTGCTATAGTGTAGACATGGAAATGGATGTGAACCTTTGCACAAACAGGTTTAGCCACAGAAACTTCCACTTAGTTCAGAATCTCAGTTCCATCGGGCACCCAATTGCCTGGAAACCTATGTATGCATGAAGATTTCTCCACTGTAGGAATCCACATGGTAAGCATGTCTGCCTAGTTGTGGATTTATGTAGAACACAAGCTCCCATGACACTCACTCATCCTCCCTTGCATGTTCAGTTAGCTACTTATATGTAATGTCTGCACTGGGCTACAGTGTGGATTTCTTTTTCTGCCAGTGGTCAGACTTGTGAATTGCTTTAAAGGTCACATTTACATGTTGCATACCCTTGGGGCATACCTGACTTTTACAGACTTGGAAATTCCTGAGTCATTTGATTGCTCAAGATCTGTACAATGTATTGTTCTGCATACTGCTGGATTTTCACACAAGCAAAGTAATCTACAGTTTAGGACCTCAGATTATGAGGTCCTCTGAAATTTTTAAACTAAATTTCAAGTTTTATGTAATTGTTAAAATAATACAAAATATTATATGTTGGTAAAGATAGGGTTTTTAAAAAATGCAATATCTGAAGGCTTTAACCTGTTGCAAGCCAGCCCTGACTGTGTCAAATTATATACTCCTTTATTTCAAGTCATTCTGTTAAATTGCATCTACCATCAAGATTAGGGTGAGTAGGGGATTAAAGTAATCAAGTTCTGACCATGCACCAATACCAGTTGCTGGCTTTGAATACATAATCTAATAAATGCTGGCTGTACAGATGCAACATTGGTGCATCATCAGTTCATAACATTTGTATTTTGAAAAGTGAACTGAATAGGAGTTTGAGGGCAAAAAAAACCCTCTCCTTGGTATCTGGGCATTACAAGCTGGAGAAACAGGCATTCTGAAGCTGTCATTTCCAAATTTCTTCAGTATCTCTATGGGGAGGAACATCAGTAAATGTAGGGAAAATTTGTGCTGCTCTTTTCTGTACCCTGATATTGTGGAGGGAAGGCTTCAGGCTACTTTTTCTACCCGCATTCAATTCAATTCATAATGAAAGTTGCACTCATCCTCACAGCTAAAGGACAGAAAAGAGAGCTGAAGACATATACGATAGAAGACTCATATTCCATTTGGTTTCATTCCTATTTTCAATAGGGAATGTTTAGATTCAGATGGCTTATTTTCTATTGGTGTTGATTGCCCAGAACCATAATTATAAGAAAAGAAAGCTGTAAGTTTTTGAAAATTCATCTGCAAAAATGTTATTCTGATTGGTATTAAATATACAAGATTTAAATTTCTGAACCCATTGATAAATTCTGAGGAGTGCTGTGCTAACAAGCCTGGTTAAATATAATTGAATTTAATAATCAATCTAACTTCTCATTCTGGAACTTATTAATATAAAAGTTTTGAACTAGAATGGGAATTCATTGTGATGTCACAAGGTTTTAGTAGAAATAATAGCTTTGCTGGTTATTTAATTCAATGTCTTGAGGAATACAATAAAAGCCACATGTGATATATACTGAAACTACAAATGGGAACATTAAAATGATGTAAAAGAAAGTTTCTTACTTTGATAATTTATTAATATATATGTGTTCCAAAAAGTTATGCGCATTACTTATATACATATTGAAGTATAAAGTAGATATATTTTAAGTTAGAGACAGGCAAGTTCATAAAGTTTGTGGCACTCATTTTCAACTGATCACTGAACTTCCATTAGACACAGTGTCTCCCTTTTCAAAACCAGAAGTTTTTAGGGGAAAGGCTATCTAGGGTTTGAGAAAATTGTGAGCCCCTTGAAATAGCCTTACAATAGCTTCTGGAATCGTAGCTCTCATGAGGTTGTGGCATTATTAAATGCAATTATGACATCATAGACTGCATCCACATTGCAGAAATAATCCAGTTTGATACCACTTAAACTGCCGTGGCTCCATCCTATGGAATTCTGGGATTTGTAGTTTGTTGTGGCACTAGAGCTTTTAGACAGAGATGGCTAAATATCTCAATAAACTCTAGTTCCTAGAATTCCATAGCCTTGAGCCATGGCAGTTAAAGTGATGACAGACTGGATTATTTCTGCAGTGTGGATGTAGCCATAGTCATAGAATCACAGAATTGGAAGAGACCACACGGGCCATCCAGTCCAACCTCCTGCCATGGAGGAGCACATAATCAAAGCAACCCCGAGAGATGACCATCCAGCCTCTGCTTAAAAACCTCCAAAGGAGGAGACTCCACCATTCTTTGAGGGAGTTTGTTCCACTGTCAAACAGCTCTTACTGTCAAGAAGTTCTTCCTAATGTTTAGAATAGTCAAATATCACAATGCTGCTTTGAGGAAGGCAAAAACGTACCATGCCAGGCCCAAGCACACATGTGAATAAAATTCCTTCCTGGCTGTCAGCGAATAACCTTTCACCTTCATGGCAAAAGGACAACGCAAAAACACAACAAAGGAGAAATGAATGTTATTAATGATTCACACCACATGCAGGGATCTTACAAGGCTTCCACAGGACATTGTGTTCCCTAGATGCTAGCTCTCCATTCTGCACATTGGACTGGATGCGGAATCTTACTTGAACAGGACAGCATTTTTCCATTGTGCTTGAGGGAGCTGTCTAGTTCTGGGGGCACCAGGCAAGTTGTATGGCACCTGTGACCCCATTCTCCAACATCTTTCTACTATCTATCTCATATTTCCTAAACATCTATCTCATATTTCCTAAATAAAAGCCACATGTTACTCAAAATGAAATCAATATTCAAACAGGGGAATTTAATTAGCTCAAATGAAGGCTGCAAGAGAGCTTCAGGTAACTTAAAAGCTAGGATCAGACCTATGTATAACAGTTCCGAAAAACTGAACTTCCTGAATCTAATGTAGTTCCAAATGTAGTTTTATTTATAACAGCAAAAAGGGAAATCAACTTTCACACAAAAACACTCACTCACACACATAAAAGAACTAACGATGTAAAAGTGGTAGCAGATAGTGATTTTAGGACTGTACTTGATTTCAGAAGCAGAGGTTCCAATTGGGGAGGGGGGTTCTATGAAGTGAAATGGCTCAGCAGTTGTCAGCAAATGCTGAAGAGTCAAGAGAGACACTGACTGGATGTCTGGCTGACTTCAACTGAGATCAAATTGGAGGTGTTTTGGCAGACACTTTTATGGGACAAAACATATCCTGGGGAAGTTTTGGGATTAAGGTGAAGTTTCTAGGAGGGAAGAATAGAACTGGAAGTCTGTAAATGGCTGGACAATCACCATGAATGCCTCTTGACAAGGGAGTCTCAATCCCAGAGGAAGGTAATCTTGGACTTCTGTTCATGTGTTATCATGTGTATCAGTGAAGGGATTGTGCAGTCTCTGATCTTAATTGATCTGTCCTGGCAAAGTGCCCTGGTTTCCCCCATGGTTAGCCAGCAGGATCTCCAAATATGGTCCTTATATGGCATGGCTAGCTTTCCTGCATTGGGGTGCCCTCTTGACATAAAATGTCAGTTTAATATTAAGTTGATATCAACGGTCGACTGGGGTGAAAGAGGGCTAGTCTGTGGGATAACACGTGACTTGGTATTTATGCACAGGGGTCAGCCAGAGAGGCAATGTTTCTGCCCAAGAACTAATCAAAGCAATAATTGTCCCCGTTCCCTTACTTTGCAGCACATCTAAATGGCATGTCAGGACCGCCAACCATGATACAGGAAGGCAGTAGATAGGACCCACTTTCCTTTTACCTGAACTCACACACAGGGCATAAATGGTGCATCCAAGAACAGGACTCAGACTTTATTAGTACTGTGGAATATATCCATTGAAGAGCACTTCTTGTCAGCACAATATGATGTTTAAAAGACACCATGTTGTGTTGAGATAGTACTGTATAGTCAGGCCCAGGATAAAAGTTGTTACTAGATGATGGTTGATTTAAAATGCCTTCACTGTTCTAGCATCACTCCCATGGTGTCACTCATTGGTGATGAACATGGATTCTGCAGTCTTCTGCTGCCCCTCTGGCACACTGTTCATTGCTTCTCAATGATCATTGTAGATCAAGGGCATCAAGTTTAAACCACCAGTCAAATGTATTCCTTGAAAACACAGAAGCCAATGAGAATCAGCAGTTGCTTCCATCTCCATTGTGGTCTCTGGGGAACAATACTGGAATAAATAAAAACATGTTTCCCCAGTTGGAGAAACAGAGCTGTAAAGCAGAAAGCCAAAGTAAATAATGTACAATAGTGGGACAAATAAAATATGTGTGTGAGAGAGACAATTCATAGTAGTGTTACTAGCACATGGGGAATTCAGTTTGAAATCTCTTCTTCAAGTTTGCACAGCCACTGTGGCGCTAAACTTCACCTTCAAAGATCAAATCAGAAAGAGCTGATAAGCAAAACAGACTGCATGTTATGAAGGCCATATGGAACAGGTGTAATGAGTTGACTTGACTCAAGCCTTAGTGAGCCATGAATTAGCTGGGTGGCCTTAGGCAAGCAATTATCTCTCATTTTCAGCTCTGTATCCATAAAATGGGAATAATAGCAACATATCACAGGTGTATTGTGAAGAAAAACAAACTAAAACACATAAAATACTCTGCATGCTGGAACAATTACAAAAGTGATAAATACTAGCCTAGCAAGTTGTTAGTATTAAAGGAGGCAGGTCATGTATAGGTGGCTCAGTGGCTGCTTTATTACAAGAAAAGAGATTGCCATTTAATGGGCTATTATATACATTGTTGCTACTCAAACTGGTAGTCCAAGAGCTAGCCACTTCTGATGCAGAGGAAGTTCTCAGAAAAGAGAGAGAGAGAAAAAAAAAACCAATTGTAGCCAATGCACACAAATACAGTCCCTGCAATTTTAGAAAAAATTCAGTCCCCCATGTTAGGTTAGACAAGCACTGCTATGCATAATGCACAGTAGCATAATGAAATTCTGTACATTATATAATTCTGTGCAATATTCTGGTGAAAAGAAGAATATATATATATATATGTCTCTGAAGTGCTCGTCTTCAGTAATAGTAATACAAATGAGAATGCTTTGATATAAGTAATCTTCATTTCATCAAATATTTTTAATGGTAAATTTCTTTAATTCAGTGCTATGGTGAACATCAAAAATTCTAAATGGAAAGCACTTACACATAAGATAAAGAAGATGATGACAAGTAAATTGTCAAAAGAAGCAACTGTGTACATATACGTTTTGTCAACATCTGTCCATGTAAACATGTCATATATACAATGAGATTCTGCAACCAGTTCTAGCTTCTGAGTACCCAGTCAATTAGCAAAGTGTATCCAAATGTGATTATATACATGCTAATAGATCAATGCTTCAAAGGAAATTCTTACTATTCTATAAGTGGCCCTCAGATCCATATTCACCAGTCATGTATGGTGATATACCCTGGGCTCAATCAATGCCCAGTTTTTCTGGCTGATTTGAACTGCAAAACCAGGCATTGAAAAACACTTGGAAAACATTATTAAAGATAAAATTGTCAAGCCTGTAGAAGGACAAGTCAAGCTGATAAAAGATCATCCTAGCTTTTGGAAAGGAAAGTCCTGCCTCAACATTTTTCTAGTACACAATGGTCTGAAGCACACTGCAGAAATAATCCAGTTTAAGACTGCTTTAACTGCCCTGGCTCAATGCTAGGGAATTCTGGTAACTGTCATTTTGTGAGATATTTAGCTTTCCCTATTACAGAGCTCTTGTGCCATAATAAACTACAATTCCCAGAATTCCTTAGCACTGAGCCAGGGCAATTAAAGTAGTCTTAAACTGGATTATTTCTGCAGTGTGTTTTGGACCAATATTTACTTGGCTTTCCAATAGGATTTTGACAAAGCATCTCATCAAAGCCTTTTGAGCAAACCTATCAGCCATGGGATAAGAAGAAAAGTCCTCTAATAAATTAGGAACTAGTGAAAAAAACCCAGAGTGGATGAAGAAACAGACAGTTACTACAATGGAAGGATGGAAACTGTAGCACCTCCAGATATCTGTACCCAAACTGAGTGACTTCCAAATCCAGAATTTCACATTTCAGTTGTTGTTTTTTACTAGAATTTACTTTGGTGTATAAGTATTACTGTGGAGCAGTCATCAGCATCAGCCAGCATAGTATATCAGGGAGGGGATGTACAGTAATTGTTCTCTCTAGAGGCTCTTTCATTTTGTATGAATTGTTTGTATTTGGTCTCTCCAATGAACACATGGAGTTTCAGCATGAGTGGGCAATTTATTTTAACAAAGACAACAGTTTCATGGGTGCATTCCTTTGTCTCTGGGGGGTTCTCCCTCCTGTGGATATGAATGAAGAAGCCCTTGCAATAGGGAGAGCTTCTTCCATGGACTGAAACTCAGAGGATAGAAGGATCTGTTGGACTGTTGCCACTGTTTAATCCAGGGGTATTATAAATGTGGCCTGAGGACTGCATGCACCTGCAGAGGAGACCATGCATCTCTTTCCTGCACCCCTACTTTCAAAGTTTATGCTTTTCTGGAAGTGAGGAAGGACCCTTGTACTCTGTAGGGGTGATTGTTGTTCACTGTCATTGTCAACTTCGAACTACGGCAAACTTGTGAATAAAAGATCACCATGGCTGCATCTGCATTGCAGAAATAATGCAGGTTGACACCACTTTAACTGCCATGGCCCATTGCTGTAGAATTCTGGGAATTGTAGTTTTGTGAGACATTTAGCCTTCTCTGATGCCACAACAAACTACAGTTCCCAGAATTCCATAGTATTGAGCCATGGCAGTTAAAGTGGTGTCAACCTGGATTATTTCTGCAATGAGAATGCACCTAAATCACCCAGTTATCAACTGCCTGCCAATTAATTTCCAGGCAAGAATTGATTGGTTATTACCTCTAAAGCCTTACATGGTTTGGGTTTAGGTTACCTGCAGGATCACCTTCTCCCATATAACCCACCCTGCACTCTCAGGTCCTCTGCTGGACATTTATTCCAGTCAGCCAGGATTAGGTTAGCAACTGTCAGCCAGAAGAGTTTTTCTTCCGCTGCCCCTAGACTGTGGAACAACCTGCTGGAAGTGATTATACAGTTGAATAGGCTGTTTGCATTTACAATAGCATTCAAGATCAGTCCCTTCCAGCAGGCTTATCCATATAATTTTTAAACTGTGAATTTTAAATGATAAATTTTTAATATGGATTGTTTTAATAGGTGTATATCTTGTCCTTTTAAATTATATGTATCTTCTTTGAAATTGATGTGCATTTTTAATTGATGTGATTTAGCCGATGTGTTGTGTCTGTTAATTATTATTTTTCTCTGCCTTGAGCCATAGGGAGAGGTGTGTAACAAACAAACAAATAAATAATAATAATAATAATTAATAGTGAGGTGTGTTTTTCATTTTTTTTAAATGGTATGGAGAACATGAGAGGACATGTGCCTCCCACAGTTTTTGCAGGGGTTATGTGCAGCTCTCAAGCCTCTGGGAGTTTCCCCTCCCTAGTGCTTGTAGCTAAACTGCAGAAATTACTTGTTGATACCCAAGTGGAAAATGGAATGAATTTAAAAGTGCCTTAGAAACCTGTTACTTAGTTTTACTTTGATATCTGCATCATGATTTATCCAGCATTAACAACAGATATATAATAGTTTTAAAAGGTCACAGATCAATTGTACCTTGATCTTCTTTGTATTGAACTAAGGATGAGTAAGAACATTTAGACAGGTAACCTGAATCTGAGAAAGATCTAGACTGAGGGCATAGGTTCCTTTAGAAAAGGAATGCAACAGCACACTGCAAAGCTATTTGCAGTATCTCTGAGATGCAGCCCGGCCAGCCTATAATGTGAAGTAAATGTTGTTTAGCCAAAGAAAGAACACTGATAAATGTCTAGCCATTAAGGTCAGACCATGGAGAATGAAACAAGAAACTGCTATGAAGAGGGGAATACAAGCGAGGGAGCAGGGAAAAGTTTAAAATTCAGCACCATGGACAGAGGGGTTTGCATCTTGGTATAATGGAGTCTGCACAAAGCTTAATTTTCAGTGTTACATACTGAAGCAACATAATACAACTGTTATTTTAAGCCTCTCTGAGCTTTTCCAAACTCTTTGTGTGCCAAGTGCTTGCCACACGCCCACCTGTTTTCAGTGATTTGGGCAAGGGAGAGGGAAATGGAAAGAATTCTGTGCAAGAGCACTCAACAAAATGACAGGTTTAATAATCTGCACTTAAGCACCATTTTACATCCAAGGGTCCCAGAGATCATTATAAATATTCATGGTCTTTATACATATTTACATCCTTTGTTTACATCCATATTTATATCCACAAACAAGTAAATGTACATGTCCTCCCTTGTACAGAGAGGGAAAGTGAGTCTCAAGCAATTAAGAAAAAGCATGATGTAGAGTGACAGAGCAATTCTGCTGAAGATGCAATAAAGGGTTACCCATAAAGACAGGAAAAGAAAATAAAGTGGAAGATTTTTTTTTTAAAGAATTTTCCTTTTCTTACCAAGAGATACTCTCCGCCTGTATGAAGTGTATATAATATATCATCTATGGACCTTGGATTCTTTCCTGAAACAGAATCCTGAAACCTTGGATTCTTTCCTGAAACAGATCATCTATGGACCTTGGATTCTTTCCTGAAACAGTTCTATCAATATTTTCTTAAAAGGAAAATGATGCATAGGAACAAAATAATATAACTCAGGGTTACATAGGTAGCTGCTTTTTCCCTGGTCAAACTATTTGTCCATCAGGCACAGTACTGTATCACTTACTCTGACTGGCAGCGGCTGTCCTGTGTCTCCCATTAATATCTTTTCCATCACCTGCTTTGTTGTTGTGTGCCTCCAAGTCATTTTTGACTTATGGTGACCCTATTATAGGGTTTTCTTAGCAACTTTCTTCAGAGTGGGTTTGACATTGCCATCCTCTGAAACTGAGAGGGTGTAACTTTCCCAATGTCACCTGGTATTGAGCCTTTTTAAAAAAGATACCATGGATTGAACTGATGATTTTCTACATGCAACCCATGTGGTCAATCAAGGAGCTACAGTCTGCATCCCTCACCCCCTTAGGCAGCTTCACTGCCCTCCAGTTTATTTTAAGTGTGTGTTGTTACTTTTAAACACCGTAGGATCAGGATGCTTAAAAAAATCTCCTCCAACATGGGTCTGATCTGCTCAATGGACTGGGGAGATTCTGCTGTAGGTTCTGTGAACATCTAGAGCACAGTTGAAAGCAACACATGGAAGTTTTGCCATTGTGTCAAGACTAGGACTGGAAACCATGCAACCCTCCTCTGATGTTATTGCACTGAAACTCCCATCAGTCCTCAATATTAGCTATGCTGGCTGGGGCTGCTGGGAGTTGCACTCCAAACTATTATTCCCAGTCCTGGTCTATAGTGTAGAGCACTAAATATTTGGTTATCTTCATGATGTTATTTTACCATCAACTGAAACACTTTCTAGATTTTTATTTGGTCTATGACCCGTCAAATATTTGAACTTGGCTGCACTGCATGATGACTATTAATTAATTAATTTCATCTGAGGAAGCAGACCAAGTCTACAAAGGCTCATGCTATAATTCACAGAGTTAGTCTTAAAGGTGCTGCATACTGATATTGCATACTGCCTGTGTTTCTTCACAGATGTATTTAGGATTAAAAATATAAACAATAAAATGATTTGTTGAATAAACAGATCTATAAAACCATGATAGTGTCTACTTAGGTATTTCTAGTCAACAATTATTAATTTGGGTTCCTCTTGATTTTTTGCCATATAACCCCCATTATCCCTAACCAGTATGGCCAATGTTCAGTGACAATGGGAGTTATAGGCCTAAACAACTGGAGAAACCTAGATTGTTGATGTTGGACCTACCTATGGTCTCTGTTGGAGATAGTGAAGCAGGTGACAGGTACTCAGAATGGCAGGAATAACTACAGAGACCCAGCTGAAGTCCAGAAGATAGGAATTTATTGATAACGACGCTGGGCCTCTAGCATAATTGCAAAGAGAGCACCGCATCCAAATTCAGAACAGCTTTTATAGGCATACAACAACAGGAAAACCTTTCTATCTCTAGCTTCTCCCTCCCTTCGATTAATTTCATAATATTCAGCACTTCTTGTTAAGCAGACATTGTTTTCAGAACATAGGAATCTTATGTAGAAAATGTTTACAGTACAGGGAGTCTGTGGTGTTATCAATGCAATCTTGATGCAGTACAGAGCACAGAGCTTAGTTAAAAGAAACAGTCAGTTAAGCAAGAAAATTTTCTAAGTCTCATTCAGAGTCCCAGTTGATTATCTAGTCTGACCCAAATCACAGGCAATCATGGACAGTCATTTTAAAATTCTATTTTCAGGCAATTGAAACTTCAATACTACTTCAATAGGGGGTAGCTATCTTCTAACATTAAATGAAACTTTGGTCCCAATCCCACAATGATTTTTTCCTTGCCTAACTGATTCCTTCAAGTGGAAAGATGAGTAAAAGGAATGCCATGCCATCAGATATACAAGAAAGCTTCAAGCCATGCCTGCATCCAATCCATTTTGCTGTTCTGCTAAAGAAGCAGAGGGAAGTAGTGTGAAGAAAGGAAATGGAAGGCATCAGTTGGGAAATGAGAAGAAAAAGAAATGCCTCTTCTGAAATGATGTCCAGTTATTTTTAATGATACATTTTCAGCATTTCCAAGACCTTTAATCAATCAGCAAATCATGTGATTTGGTTAAGCATCACAGTCCTAATGATAATTTATCCTTCTTCTTTGCCATGAATAATGTACTTAAGATATTATTCAGCTGAGTAAAACTTGTTTAGTGGTGTTTTAACATTATTCTTGACTTAATCCTGGGAATTCCTACTAAATCAATTGTCAAACTAGGTAGATTATTATTAATTAGAATTTATTGGAAGCTCTTTTAGACTGACTGGCATCTTTAAAATTAACCAGGTTCAAATTACATAACTCTGGGCTATTTTCCCAGTCTTTTTCAATTGCAGAATTGGTTCTCAAAGGATAAATCTAATTATTTATTTTAGTGGATAGGGAAAGATAGCATGCAGGAAGCCCTAAGAAGCATTTTAGTTTATCAGATTCAAGATATTCCCAACCATTTTACTTTTTTCATCCAACAAGGCTTTTCTTTTGGAAAGATCACATCATGCTGTAAGGAGGGATCCAACTATTTCTATGATCATCATAAGTGTCATCTGATCTTTGTACAGCAGACAACTTCCAAAGGAGAAACCATATATGCATTATTATTATAATTATTTGGAGTATTTATAGGCTGCTCTTCAGCCGTAAAGGCTCTCAGAGCAGTTTACAAATGGTTAATTAGATGGTTCCATGCCCTCAGGCTTATAATCTAAAAAGACATGACACAAAAGGAGAAGGGAATGGCAGTGGGAAGGAGATCAGGTCTAGCAGTTCTTCTCTCCCTCTGAGGCCTGGACCATGGCAGATGGACTGGAGGAAGGGCTCTCCTTCTTAATTTAGGCTAGGCCCGATGGAGCTGGCCTGTCTGTCTGAAAAGGAAGGTTTTTGACTGTTGGGGGAAGGCCATCAAGGAAGGGACCATTCTGGTCTCCCTGGGAAGGTAGTTCCAGAGTCTAGAGGTAGTCATGGAAAAGGCCCTCTCTCATGTCCCCACCAACCATGCTTGTGATGGTGGTGGGATGGAGAGAGGGCCTCCCCTGAGGATTTCAGAGCTCTGGCTGGCTCATAGAGGGAGATACAGTCTGCCAAATATCCTGGACCTGAGCCATATAGGGCTTTAAAGGTCATCATCAGCACTGTGAATTGGCAGTCAGTGGAGCTGTTTCAACAGGTGTGTTGTGTGATCTCTATAATCTGCCCCTATGAAAACCCTGGCTGCAGCTCGTTAGACCAGCTGAAGTTTCTAAACACTCTTCAAAGGCAGCCCCAAGTTGAGCACATTACGGTAGTCCAAATGGGATGTAACCAAGGCATGTACCACTGAGGCCAGATCCAGCATTTCAAGGAATGGGCACAGTTGGCGCATAAATTTTAAATGTGCAAAAGCATTCCTGGTCACTGCAGAGACCTGGGCCTCCAGGTTCAAAGCTGAGTCCAGGAGTACCCCCAAACTGCAAACTTGCATCTTCAGGGGGAGTGTGACCCCATCTAACACAGGCTGAATCCTTATTCCTTGATCTGCTTTCCAACTGACCTGGAGCACCTATGTTTTATCTGGATTAAGTTTCAACTTGTTTGCCTTCATCCAGTCCATTACTGATGACAGACACTGGTTTAGGACCAGGACAGCCTCCTTGGATTGGGGTGGAAAGGAGTAGTAGAGTTGAGTGTCATTGGTAAAAGGAAAGAACAAAGAATATTGTTGTGCCTTTACAACAATCCAAACATTTACTACTTTTAGCCATGGGGCACTGCAAGCCTTCAAAACAATCCAAATGTTTTACAATACAAGAATTTGTGGGTGAGAGTCTATTTTCTGATTTCTATGCAATGGGTTCTAGCCCATGAAAACTTATGTCCTAAAAATGTGCTAGGATTGGACTGAATGATGTTCACACATTACACTGCTCTTGTGTTCAAACATATGTACACATGTTCAACTGTTTCTGAGAATCTCTGTGCCAGTGTTCATTTTTGATTTGCACTCAGATGTAAGAATCCTCTTAAATCCAGCGTACACATCAAGTGTAAAGTGTAAAGCTGTATTGGATAGAATGGACACTTGCATATTTGTGAGAACTGATGAACACTTAATGTAAAATGTAAGTGTAGCTCCCTTCAGCTTGCCGTCAAAAACATGTTATGTCTCTAAGGATCTACCACAAGAAATTCTGAGGGGAATACATTGGTTGTGTGTGAGGCAATTCTAAGGGAGAGTGGAAGATATCAAAGAGGAAAGAGACTAAGGAGAGCAGAGGTGAAAAAACAGCCCTGAGAATGATGAATTTCTTGGCATAATCAGGTGCATCTGATGAAGACGATTTAGGCCTATGAAAGCTTACCCTACCAATATCCCTTCACATACTGATCCAGACTAACATGGTTATGTCTTTGAATTCTAGAACCAAGTAGGGAATTAAAGATACCAACCAGAGAAGACAGTGGTGGATGAAACCACAGCTAACACCCTCAGCACAGCATCCAGAAGCATCTTGCAGTCCAGAGAATAACAGGATGAGGCTAAATGCTGCCTTTCACTCCAGAACTATATGTTATCCCAGAAGCCTCAAACTCTGTGTGATTGTATGATTTATTAGACTGCACCCATCCATTGTTGTTTTTTCTTTTGAGAGTAAATTTGTACAGTTATCTGAAATTGCTCCTATTGCTTTATTTTCCCCCTTTTCTTCTTAATAAATAATTTTTGTCAGCAGATAGTTTTGACTCTCATTAGCATTTTTATTCCATTTTCAAAATTTCATAACACTATTGTCAGTCTGTAGATAAATAAAAAACCCATGCCATGCACAGTTGAAGTACTTATATGTAAAACAATTTAGGTAAAACGAGTGACTTTTCTAGGTAGCACAATCCTAGGCAAGCCCCACTGAACATGACATATCTCTGTGCAGCATAGCAGCGGCACTTTTATGCTTAATATTTTTTTTAAAACAATCAATTTGCATAACACCAGAAAATTCCTTATTTCTTCTCTGTGTTAACTGCTTTTGCAGGGAGTATATGGTGGGAAAATCCATTTTAGCCAGACTAATCACACACAACTTTCTCTAGAATCAACCATTAAACTTTAAGGTATGACAAGAACCTCAATTATTTTTCTATGGCACACTCAACACCTGTCTAGGAATCTATATGACATTCTGTAGGCTAGAGGTTGAGAACCTTTGGCCTTCCATATGTTTTGGAACACAGCTAATATAACTCTCCCAAATGATGACACTGGTGCAACTTACTTTAGTTTCAATTCATTCTTTTAATGAGGATCTACAGAGAGACAGAGGAACTTTCCAGGAATTGTAGATTACTAATGGGTAAAGACACCTTACATCTCCTCTTCCTGATTTTTCATTATACCAATGGTGGGAATCAGACTCCAAATGTTGGTGAAAAGCAACTCTTGACATTCTCCACCATTGGCTTTGCTGGGTAGGTTGATAGGAATTGCAGTCCAATAACATGGCAGGGCTGTATGACTCCCATCTCTCCTTTATACTATGCACAAGGAAAGGGAGAGCTGTCACCCCCCCCCCATCCTAGAAGTTCAAAATGTAATTTTGAACTATGGTAATTTAGTTATTTTGCGGGGGGGGGGGGCATCCAAGCTCAAGTTCTTTATTCCATCTTCATCTTGTTCTTGTGTGCCTTCAAGTCATTTCTGACATATGATGACCCTAAGGGCTTGGGATTTTGTTGGCATAATTTATTCAGATGGGTTTTCCCTAGCTGTCCTCTGAGGATGAGTATGTGTGACTTGCCTAAGGTCACTCAAGGAGTTTCCATGGCCGAGAGGAGATTCGAGCCCTTATCTCCCAGTGTCCTAGTCCAGCACTCAAACCACCACACCACACTGGTTCAGTTTTATTCCATCTAGCAAACAACAATTCCTTCTTTCATCTAGCAAACAAAAACAGTAAGACACTAGAGTTCCATAATAGTACAGACACTTCTGTTGTGGCAGCTCTAGACTTGCTATTGGAGTTGTGGGATGTTCTTTTCCATAGAAAGTCTGGCATTCTGTTAGTGACACACACAAGCCTAAGTCCACCATGCACCAGAGTAAGTCTTTTTTGGTCATTGGGGAAGTTGTTATTCTCTTCCT
Organism: Phrynosoma blainvillii; assembly: GCA_026167975.1. NCBI lineage: Eukaryota > Metazoa > Chordata > Lepidosauria > Squamata > Phrynosomatidae > Phrynosoma > Phrynosoma blainvillii. Next base: position 412,720,729 of record JANUYF010000001.1, read on the forward strand.
CCATTGGCAATGACCAAAGCCCCCTCCCAAAGAAAACACACCATTCTGTTTCAGTAGCCACCTCCCTCAGCCACCAGCAACCCAAGCCCCTTCAGGACTCCCCACTCTGATGCAGTATTTCCCCCTCCACAGCCATTCAGTAGTTGATGAAGAGAAGAGGGGGGATCTGAAAAGCTGTGGGCTATGTTGATATGATAGCCCTGTTTAAGTATTTGAAGGGGTGTGTTGGAGCAAGCTTGTTTTCTGCTGCTCCAGGGAAGAGGACTGGGAGCAATGGATTCAAACTACAGGAAAAGATATTCTACCTCAACATTAAGAAGAACTTCCTGATAGTAAGAGCTCTTTGACAGTGGAACACACTCCCTCAGAGTGTGGTGGAGTCTCCTTTATTGGAGGTTTTTAAACAGAGGCTAAAGGGCCATCTATCATGGGGTGCTTTAATTGTGAGTTCCTGCACAGCAGGGGGTTGGACTGGGTGACCCTTGTGGTCTTTTCCAATTCTATGATTCTATTCTATGTCTCCATTGCCAGATGTAGAAGGATAACATCATCTGCTGAGATCTTCAGAGGACCACAGTAGATCTCTGTAGATGATATCATTGAGCTGCATCTGGCTATAGCGACATTACAGATGCTTCTCTGATTCTCCCACTCTCCACCAGTCACTGAATGGCTGTGAGAGTGGAAGCTGCAGTGGTTAAACAGTGAGTCTGGGGAGACTGAAAGGTGAGAATTAGTGTAGCTACACTCTTTAATAGACGATCTTGGCTAGTACCTTTAAAGAAGATAAAAATATGAGCTAAGGCTTACTTTGGAGTATGTGATTCTGGTCAGTTACAGATCATTATAACTTGATATATGAAGAATGATAGGTTTTAACATGTCCAGAGACTGAAAAAAATTATTTTGAGAACTACGACCCCTAGACAACATCTCCTCTCTCGTTACAACCAATCACCAACCAGCATGGGCAAAAATATTTCCATACACTAGAGCAGCTATCTATAATAATAAGAGAGAGTGTCTGCATACCTTCCTGCCTGTCTTAGTCATAACTCATTGGGACATCATACCAGATGCCTCAAACATTAATAAGGTATTTTCAGCAGTTGTCCACATTGCAGTGCTGAGTTTCAAGCCAAAATGTTAAACAGGAAAGGGGTGCCAGACTTTCACTTTCACTCTCACTACAGCTCCTCTCTCCCTCAACCAATCACCATTCATATGTCACTGTCTCTCACTTGTCTCTCTATTTTCACTATCTGTCACTTGTTTTTCCCAGCATTACCTACCAACCCTTTAATAATTTGAGGGACCCCTTTGGATATGAACCTGGACAGTACTAGATATAATTGATCAAGAAAATAGGATACAGTTCTCAGAGGTACTGCTGCTGAGATTCCTTAGGCAACAAAAAGAAAATGTGAGAAATCAGGGGAAGACCAAGCTCTGCTGATAAGACTCTTGAAGTGAACAAAAGGAACAGAAGGAAAACAAAAGGGGCCTAATGGGCCCCTTTTGGGATGCACATTATGGATCCAGTCAGCATCATGTACAATTTAGCAAGAAAACAGGAGAGGTCTGCTCAGGCATTGCTGCTAAGATTGCTAAGGTAGGAAACATTGTGGCAAAATGGAACAGAGTTAAGCATTGCTGTTTAAGATTATTAAGGCTAAAAAAATGTAGGGAAATGGGAGAAGGCCTTTGAGCTATGGCTGCTAAAGGCCCTGAGGCAATAGCAAAGGGGGGGGGGAGTATGAAAACAGGAGGCCCCATGAGTCCATTTTGAGACATTATGTATATAGCCAGGGAGCACTGGATATACTTCAGCTAGTTTATAGTATAGTCAAGAACACATTTTATGGTAGGACACAAACTTTGTACTCAGGTGGTTCCAGGTTCAGTCTCTGGCAGCTCCAGTTACAAAAGGGCAGACTGTAAGTGATCTGAAAAACATCAGAATGATGCAGAGGAAAGCTGTTGCTGCCCAGAACAGACAATGCTGGATTACATCAGTGATGGACAACTGTTGAGATGGGTATGTGTGTGTGCCCCACTGGTCTTCCTGGGAACCTTGAAGGGCTGTATCCTCTGTTGTCTGCAAGTTGCTTCATTCACCCCTGAAACTGTTTTATTTTTTTTGGCACTATGTGTCCCCTAGTAGAGGAACTAGGAAGCAATTTTGCCACACTTTTTGGGTGTGTGCATGTCACAGGCCTTTATAGCTCTGGGAGAAGCTGGTTTTTAAACAGAAAGTGACCCAGAAACGGAAAAAAGAGAGAAAATGTTGTTTGCATATTCAAAAAAGACAAAAAAGAGAACCCAAGTTTGACTACCAATCAGTCATTTTGATGTCAATACCAGGAAAGGTTCCAGCAGAGACCATTAAATACTTCATCTGTGCACACTTAGAAAGGAATGTTGGATTACTAAGAACCAGCATGGGGTTCTCAAAAGCATGTCAAGCCAAATTATTGTGATCTCTTTTTCGGATAGATTTACTAGCTTGGTAGATCAATGGAGTGCTATATATGCAGTATATCTTGGTTTCAGTAAATGTTTGATAAGGTTCCCCATGGCAGACAAGCTGTGAAAGTGTGAGCTTGGCAGTATTACAGTTAAAGATGGATCTGTAATTAGTTGACAGACCAAACCCATAGAGTGCTTGCCAATGGTTGCTCTTCATTCTGGAGAAAGGTGATTAGTAAGTTGCTTCAGAGTTCTGTCCAGGGACTTTTGTTGTTCAATATCTTTATAAATGACTTACATTATGGAATAAGGAGCTTGCTTATCAAATTTGCAGATGACACCAAATTAGGGGAGGACAGCAAACACCCCAGAGGACAGGACCAGCATTCAAAATGACTTTGACAGATTAGAGAGCCGTGCTAAAACTATCAAAATAAATTTCAACAGGGATAAATGTAAGGTACTGCATCTAGGCAGGAAAAATGTAAGGTACTGCATCTAGGCAAAAATATAGGATAGGTGGCACGTGGCTTGAACACAGTATATATGAAAAAGGTCTAGAGATCTTAAACCATGGGTCAACAGTGTGAGGTAGCAGTAAAAAAAAGCCAATGAGATTCTGGGCTGCATCAACAGGAGCATAGTGTCAAGATCAAGGTACATAGTAGTGTCACTCTATTCCGCTTTGGTCAGACTTCACCTAAAATACAGTGTTCAGTTCTGAGCACTATGGTTCAAGAAGAATATTAACAGGTTGGAACATGTCCAGACAAGGGTAGCGAAGATGACCAATGCCTGGAAACCAAGCCTTATGAGAATGATTTAGGGAACTGGGTATGTTTAGCCAGGAGAAGAAGAGAAGACTGGGAGGTGACATGATAGCCATTTTTAAATATCCAAAAAATGCCATTTAAAAGGTGGAGTCAGCTTGTTTTCTGCTGCTGTAGAGACTAGAACATGAACCAATGGAATCAAATTATAAGAAAAGAGATTCCATCTAAACAGAAGGAAGAACATCTGTACATCTTCAGAAGTCTTTAAATGGAGGTTGGATAGACATCTTTCATGAGTGTTTTAGATGCGTATTCCTGCATGGCAATGATTAGATGGCCCTTGTGGTACCTTAAGATGCTATGATTCTATGAAAAAAAGGCCTACCTATCCCAATCCTAAAATGATCAGGGAGTCAGAAAATTGCTCCAGTGCAAGCATATAGGGGCTTTCTAAATTTTGGGAAAATGCTTCGAACTTCATTAAAAATATATAAAACTCATAGAAGTTTGAAGGCTTACATGCTTGTTTAATTGCAGGTTTGGAGCAGGATATGATAGTGATAGCAGAGAGAGCAGACAGGTTCAAATCTTTAACCAGCAATATACTAGCTGAGCACCCTTGACTAAATTACTGTCTCCAAACCTTCATTCCCCATCTGCAAAATGAGAGTAATAGTGACCTACATTACCATTTCATTGTGAAGACAAGCATGATAACAATGTTTAACATGGGCCACAATCCACTGGAACGTCCTCCTACACAAGTCCCCTGCCTTGCTTCCATTTGTTTCAATGAAATTTGAACAAATGAATCCCTGGTGGATTGTGCCCACTGAGGTTTCATGCACATTAACAAGTGTCACATAGGAGTAGGAAGGATGTGAATGCCACATAAATGCATCCTCAGGGCAAAAATGGCAAAACAATGAAAGATTTGATGGATTTATGCTGTGAAACAAACCCTCTTAACATTTCTTGTTCTTCACAAAAGCTTCCCTTCAATGTGGACTTTGTCCCTGCTACCTTGCCTAAGGCAGGCTGCCTGGCTTTTTCCATTAATGTACATTGCAGAATCTCAGTCTCTTTAGAAATGGCAGTGTGGTTGTAAATCCATTGGAGGAGCTGTGCTCTTGTGTTGTCAACTCAGAGTGTGGAGGGGGAAATAGATGTGCTGAGTGGAATTATTTCTGTATATATACTGTTTGGTTTATCTCTTCCTCAGCCTTTCCTCTTCTTTTAAATATTGGTGTCAGTTTATTTAATTTTATGACAAATGATTTTGGGTTTAGTTTCCAGAAGAAGAAAGTATTAGCAATGCCAGCATCTCTGGGGCATTTGTTTGTTTTTAATTAGTCCCTTTCCCCCTTGCCCACTTCCTAAATACTGAGATGCTTATATTTTGTTAACTGTCACAGATCCATTCCCTTGAGGTTGTCTCTCTTTCTGCTCTTTGGTATTGCCACACCTACAGTGATGCTGTGTCACCACACATACACACTGTGTGGAATTTCCAGAGCTTGGTAAAGTATTTTTGGATTGCACCTCTCATGCTGGCTTGGGTATTCTAAAAATGTTATAGTAGAAAAAATATTTTCCAAGCTCTGAGAGGAATTAATTACTTATTATATTTTTTCATACCTCTATCAGTTTCTTTCCATCCCATTTATGAAGAAATTTGTGAAAGCTGATCAGTTCTTATCAAAATCAAATGGCATGAAATGCTTACCTATTTGATCTGGCAAAATTCATTTGGGAAACCTTCTCCCAGCATGTGGAAGAGCACTTTGTACCTGCTTGCCACAAAGGAGCATCTCAGTAAAAAAGAAAAAGAAAAAAAGGTAGAGCACTGTTAATATGGAGATCTTTTCAATAAACAGAGATGCTAACCCTGATTCAGCATCACAAAAATGGTTAAATATAAGGAAATGCAATATCAGACATTTAAAAGCTTAAGCACTCAGTGCCCTAAGTGTAGATGAGTTCCATTTTTTCATGTTCAATTTCTTACACATTCAGTTTTTCAAAGTCTAAATTACTTTACATCACAGTAGAATTCAAAGATATAGCCATGTTCGTCTGTAGAATGAGTATGTAGAGAGAACTTGTAGCATCTTTGAGACTAACTGGAATAAAGAAGTTGGCAGCATGAATGTTCATAGACTTCAGTCTACCTTCTCAGATGCATATAGTGGAGTGGAAACCAGGGGCAGGCATATATATGCCACTAGAATGTGAGAATGTCAATTCAAATTCAAAATCCTTTGTGTATGGAAATGAAGTAGCAAGTCCATCACATTTATGAGAAAACTTCAATATTTTGTCCTTAAAAAATAAAAATAAACCTGAACCATATTCTCACTCATCCCTAGCCACAAGATGTGATGATGGCCAGAGGTTTTGATGACTTTAAAAAGCAATTGGACAAGTTAATGGAGGACAAGGCTACCAACAGCTACTAGTCATTAGATTTATACAGAATTTCTATGTTTAAAAGCAAAGTGGCACTGAATACTGGCTAGTGAAAGCAAGAAAAAGAAAGATCAAAGCGTGGAAAAGAACACCCACTAGCACTCAGAAAATGGAATGGACAAAGATTAGTGTAATGGACTTTACACAGGGTTGTCCTTGGAGGCAGACTGGAAACTTCATTTATTTTTAGAGTGCTCTGCCTGGATTCTGTCTGGGTCCAACAAATTCAATCATAATACACAAATATTGTACAGCCGTAACTATCAAGCAATTTATTTTGCTAGCAAGTGTTGGATTTGACCTCCCAAGCCCTAAACCAGAGGAGGCAAAAGTGTGGCTCATAAGTTGCATATGATCCACAGGACTCCCCTGGTCAATTTTGTTTCCATTCCAAAATGCCCCAAATATCCCATAAGGGACATGGGGGTATTTCCGGCATGATTTTGATTACCCTGGGCAATTTTAATCCCAGGAGAAGCCTTTTTAAAAACAGGAAGACCCTAAAAAGTGGATTTTGGGGGGGAAAGGTAGGAGAGAGAACCCTTCCTGTAGTAACAAAGTCCTCTCTGGGGGAGGGGTGTCAAAAGCCAGTGAGATTAGAAACATAGCAAAAGAATGCTCCCATGCCCTTTAGAGGGCATTTGGGGGCAAAAATATTTTGGATTTTTTTTTGCTTGCGGTGCAGTGTGTGTGTAGCACTTCAAGGTTCCTTAGGAGGCCAATGCAGCACATTAACTTCCATTGGTTGTCCATCTATTCTAAACAGAGTGGGACTAAAGTATCTCAACAATTCCTTCTTCTCACACAAACCTGCTTGAGATCTCTTTGGAAATGCTGCCACTTTAACCAATCTTAAAGCCCCATTATGGGCTTTGGCCACTACTGTTGACAATATTGACCACTATCAGCACATGGTTGGCCACTACTGTGAACAGAATGCTTTACTGGATGGGCCTTTGGTCTCAGCCAGCATGGCTCTTTCTTATGTTCTTAATCATTAAAACTTTGTCATTCTAAATTTTCAGATTTTTCTCTCCTATGTAAGCATAATATAAACCATTCAAATGCACAACCTACACATATTTGATTGACCTTTTGCTTAAGCCTTAAGATTACTGTATCATTCAGGCCTTTAAGTGAGACATTCTCTGATGAACAAAGTGGGAGAGTTGCTCAGCACTTTGTGGGATAGGCCAGGAAATGTGCTGCGAGCTGACATTCGGCATATGGGATCTCTTCCTACTCTACCTACAAAGCAGATTTAACAGAGAGCTAGCAAAGACAATTCCACATATACAGAAAGAACAAACCGTCTGGTGTTAACAGCTGCAGAAGTGAGTCAGTGGGAAAATGCACATAGTCATGAACACATACACACACACTATCTAAAACACAGTCCTACATTGTTACTTCAGTCAACTGAAAGCTGCAAATGTTGACCAGAAAAGTCATGGGGCACTAAGAATATGGAAGATTATTTTGCAAGATTTCCTTCCAATAGATTTGAGGAACATCAAATCATGGATGGTGGAGTCCACAAAATGTTTAAGCCATGTGCAACATAACAATACTTCCAATGAATGCTTCCCATACTTTTCTGGCTGTCTGCTATGTGCTAAAATAATGAGAAAGCACATATGTATGAAATGCCCTTCAGTATAGGATACATAGGTCAAAAGCACACTGCAGAAATAATCCACTTTATGGACATTTGAGATCATTTTATCTGCCCTGGCTCAATGCTAGGAAATTCTGGGAACTGCAGTTTTGTGAGACATTTAGCCTTTTATGTTAGAGAGCTCTGGTGCCACAATAAACTACAGTTCCCAGGATTATGTAGCACTGAGCCAGGGCAGTTAAAGCAGTCTCAAACTGGATTATTTCTGCAGTGTGTTTTGCACCATACATGAAATATTGTAGTGCTAAGCTAAGGACCAATCACAAAACCCTTTGGCTACTATAAAAGCATGAGGTACTTTTAATATTTCTTAAAGCTAGACCATTCTAGTAGGAGGTAGATTCCTCCTTCAAATCCTGCTTTGGTGAGAGGGAGTTGGGATTCAACCTGTCACTCCTATGTGGGCAGAGTTTTATTGCTCATACAGTCTTTTCTATCCAAACTTTCTGCTGTTGGAATTTAGAGGTTCATTTTACCACCTAAGAAAGAAAGACAAATTGGAGCTGTCCATCCTGCTGTCAGATGGCAGTTTGAATTTTTGGTGACTTATTGCTAGGGAACAGCTAATTTCCCAATAAATGTTCATAGACAAATAATCACTAACTGGAGCTCAGTAGACTAGTCTGTCATTTTAACATTTGCATAAAAATAGTACTGTTCATTTAATGTAGCTAAGCAAAATACCAGTAATACCTCTCCCCCAATCTCCCCCAAATGGTCCCATTTTTAAATGTTATTTTCCCACACCATCCTTTTGACTTTGCTGAAATTAGCCTCATTTGTCCATACTGTACTTGAATCTAAGATGTTGATTATGATTATTGATCCCAAGCCAGCTTGGTGGCTGTGCCCTGGTGCTCCTTACACCAATAATCTAGACAGAGAGATTCAAAGTTTTTCTCTATTTGCTGCAGCAAAGGGATGCCCATAGAATAATTCCACAGATCGGGCATAATTAACAAGACAACATTCAAGCATTTATACATCTCATCATGGAAAGTAACAAAGCATCCTAACAGTACAGCCTTATGTCATTAATCAAAGGGTTACATATTTGGTGTATGTGTACTTAGCAAATCATATCCATACATCCCATATATTCACTTACTTTATTATTTTTGCAGCCACCCCTCCACATTCACGTGTGCTAGGGGCAGAGGAACCCTTTGAAAATAGAAAAACTGTGAATATGTTAGCCTCCCACAAAACAAGAATGATACAGAGACCTCTCCCACCAAGAGCACCACCTGTAACTCTCCTTGCAACCTTGCAACACATAACCTCTCCCACATTTCTAAAGTTCTTCCACTTTCAATATGATGTTAGCAGTCACTGCCACAGAGAAGGCAGAGGATCAATTTTCTCTTCTCTCTTCCTCTTCCTCCCCCCCCTCCCAGACAAAAGCAACACCTTCCCCACTTTACCAGACTTTGCATCCTTCTCATTTCCAAAGGCCTTCCACTTTGAATCCAACGTTTGCAACCACCGCCAGGGAAGATCCAACTCCTCTCACCTCTTCTTCCTTCCCCTCCCTCCTGGCTAGCCACAAGTGACAGTATATCTTTCCCATTTTGACAGACTTTGCATCCTCTTCATTTCCCAAATCATCTGATGTTAGCAGCTACCACCACAGGGGATCCACCTTCTCTGTCTCTCCCTTATCTTCACCCTTCCTCTCAGCCAGTCAAAAGCAACACCATTCCTTCCCTTTGTGGTGGTGGCTGCTAACAGGATTCAAAGTGGAAGGATTTTGGAAATGAGAAGGATGCAAAGTTTTGCAAAGTGAGGTAATATATGGTGTTGCTTTTGATTGGCTGGGAGGGAGGATGAGGATGAGATTGTGTGTGAAGAGATTGACCTTACTAAGCAGCAGGATTTAAAGTTGTGAATGGTTAAAACTGTAGATCTGAAACCTACAAATTTAGAGGACTGACTGTACTTTATTAGCATAGTAAATCTGCACCCCTCTAGTGTGCATTTTAGTATTATGATACCTAGGCTACAAAAATTGAGGGGTTTGCATACGTTGTTTTGCATTTTGCGTACATTGCTGAATCCTTCTTCTAGTTACTAAATGTATTATGTCACCTTCCCCCAGCTAGGCCTCCTTCCCTGCTCTGCACAAATTTTTTCCAGACAAGTTGATATAGTCCACCATTGCAAAGGAAAGATACTTTCTCTAGGAAACAAATAGGAATGTACTATCTAACCCATCAGGTACTGCTTAGCCTATCATGATGACTATGATAGTGTGTTATAGCCATGTACCAAACAACACCAAAACAACACAGTTGTTCAGAAAGACAAGTCTAGGGTGGAAATCTGTATAAATTTTTTTTTCCAATGCAGCTATTGATGAAATGGAATTAAATGGTAATAAAGAAGAACAGAAAACACATTTTTTCCTATAGAATTAAAAAATATAAAAATGGAAGAATATGAACATATGAAAGTGAACACAAAATTAGGTGAGTAATTTGCCTTCTCTTTTTCAAAAGTATTTTAAAGACTAAGAAAATGTCTGTGTTTGGCTTAATCTTATCAGGGAATAAAGAACAATGCAGGCTGTCATACTGCTTCTGCACATTTTATATGGATTCCAGAAGGACCTTTGTTTCAAAATGAACAAGGTTTTAAAATACCCCATTCAGATGCTAGCTTCCTCCATCTACATATAACTCTGTTCAAAAAAATAACAATAAGGAAATTTAGACTGGACTGGTTATTCCAGATATATTCGCTAGCTGCAGGAGAAGGTTGTGGAATGTCCCATATCAAAGGAAAGTGTGATCACTTAAGGATTGAAAATTAGTTATCAGTCTACGAATCCTCCCACCATTTAGCATGCCTTACTTTCCAAAATGACTGTTTAACAAATACTGCAGCAACTATATCCATGGGGGCCTTGAAGCTTGTTAGGAACATATCACTGGTGCTCAGCCATGGCAGCTGTCAGCCAGTCAGGTAACTCATGGAGCCCAATGTTCTGAGCCTTGTGGAACTTGAATGTATTGGACTGTTCCATCTGAGGAAAGGAGGGGAACACATGTTCCATATTAATCTCCATTTCAACTAAAGTTGTTTTAGCTCATGCTTTATTATGGCACTTTGTAACAATGCATCAGTAATAGCAGCCCTGGGGCAGTGCTTGCATGCAGCAGGCTGAGTGTCTAAACTGCTCTCAAGGCACTCTCTAATCACATACAATGAGGAACTCCCTGGTGAACCATATGAATTTATAATAGCAATTTATATGATGCCCTGAAGCATGATGCGTATTTGCTCTGGGATGCTCAGCTCTGTGTAGGAAGGAAGACTGCTTGCCATCAACATGATCCCCTTTTTCATTGTTTTTAAGCACAGAGCACATAAGCCTATACTTCCAGACCAGTTGTAGTATCAATGATACATTTTATTTCAAATGGTTATCTTAACCAGAGACTGGGCAAGCTGCTTGATTTTGACTACAACTCCCAGAATTCCCACTGTCTATACTACCTGAGGGATTCTGGGAGCTGAAATCCAAAAATGTAAATAACAGAAAGTTGAACCAAGCAAGCCAGGAACAGGGAATTTGTGTGCCTCCAGATCAGATCATTCAGTCAATAAGTCACATTATATCGTGCCTACTTCCTCCCCTGCAGGAGAGGAGAGGCTGATCTAAGTTAGATGGCTACAACATCTGAAGGACCATAGTTTTTCCAACTCTGAAGTAAACCTTTCATTAATGCTAAGAGCAAGAGCAGAAATGCTGCAAACATTCTCTTGGATTTGAATCTAGAGCAATACTAGTCAAAATGGTGATCCATGGGCTGCTGTAGGACTATGAGCTACTAACTCTGCCCTGCAGTCCGTTTCCAGGAAAGTTTGTATTTTCTTAATTTTGTATTTTCTGTTTTGAGCCAATGGACACAAATATGGTACTGATCTCTGGCATATTGGGGGGGGGGATGCTGATCCTTCACATCAGAGACCCTGAAAAAGCATTTGTCTAGAAAAACCAGGTGTGAAGTTGTAAACAGTGCAGGCTTCATGCAGCTCAACAATTATGCAAAGCAACAGAGAGGTTCTCCTAACATTCATGGAAGGGTTAGCACTTTTGTTACTAGCTTCACTCTCACTTTTTAAATGGCAGCTTTATATTTCAGTATGTGAAGCCTTGAATGACCCAGCAAAAAGTGGGTGGTGGGTGGGATACACTGCTTCATCTGTTAAATTTCTCTATGCAGCTGCTTTTAAATCTACAAAAGCAGCCTGGGAATTTTTTAAAAAATACCCACAAGTATACATTCTCTATACTAGACCATGCTGGCTCAGAATGACAAGACCTTGAATTCAACTTATCTCCCAAGTAATGTATGGGGAAGTTTTGGTCTATAGAAATGATACACTTCTTGAAACGGAGCAGATTAGCATACCAGCAATAATTTCCCAAAAATCATAGAGATTAATTCCAAAGATTAGAGGCTTTGTTTTGGTGCTGGCACCTTTACTTTGCAATATAATATTTTCCCATGTTAACTCACCTGTTCCAACTTTGCTCTCACTTTGATGTCATGTTACCACAGATCTTGTAATCTGACTCCTGAGAAAAACTCTGTCACAGACTGAATTTAGGAATTTTATGCCTCTTCCTCTCATTTCCTCATCTCGCTTCTGAGTGTCCCAGGCGCAGCCTCACTGCTCCTCCAATTCTAATATACATTAGCCTTCCAGTGAGTTCACAACAGAGTTGTCAGATTCAATATCAAACAGAGCTACAGTACCTTTGATAGTTGCATAAAATATTTTTTTGGCAAATATTGTTTTTCCTCATCTGCATTATTATGAAGAGAGCTGCAGTGGCTTCTACAATTCTTGCCTCTTGTATGACTATGGCACAGACGCAAGGAGTTTTCTTGAATGTTTTATCTGTTGCATTTGCTTGGGTTTTTTTTATTATGTTATATTGTTGCTGTTTTGGAATTGCATTGTGCTTTACAGTTTGTTTTTATTGCTGTTAGCTGCCCTGAGGGATGCACCAGAAGTCAAGATATTTTATCTGCTAAAAATAACCAAACATCTCCCCTTCTTGCCAGCTTAGGATGACATCTTTTCTTTTTTCTGGCAGGGTTTCTGTGCCAGTTCGGCGGGTGATTGTTTTTCCTGGCATATACATGACATGAAAAGCTTTCTATGATGACAGTGGGGATGATGAATCCAGGTTTCAGTCCTAACTCCATCCATCACTTTATTTATATTCTGTTTTTTCCCAAGATTCAGAGTATATCTACATTGTAGGACTAATGCAGTTTGATACCACTTTAAGTGATGTAGCTTTGAAACCTGGATTTATAGTTTTACAAAGTCTTTAGCCCTACCTCTCAAAGAGGGCTGGTGCATCACAAAACTACAAAGCCCAGGATTCTGTAGGATGGAGACATGGCAGTTAAAGTGGCGTCAAACTGCATTATTTCTACAGAGTAGATGCATCCTGGGACTCAGGGAAGTTTACAAAAAGGCAGAAAATACAATAAAAACACATATAGGCTGCATCTGCACTGCAGAAATAACCCTGTTTGACACTACTTTAACTGGCCTGGAATTCTGGGAATTGTAGTTTCTTGTGGCACCAGATCTCTCTGACAGAAAAAGCTAAATAGCCCACAAAACTACAATTCTCTGAATTCCCAGAACCATGGCAGTTGAAGTGGTGTCAAACAGGATTATTTCTGCAGTGTGAATGCTGCCATAGTTAAGAAAATACAAAATTAATATTAAAACAGTATTAAATAACAACACAATCAACCATTTAAAATTTTACTGTAAAACAAAGTTTAAAAATAGTACAGCACCATAAAAAACAAATTTCAAAGGCTTGCTGGAAAATAAAGATCTTAACTTGCTGTTGACAGGACAACAAAGAAGGAGTCATCCTAGCTTCTCTAAGGAAGGCATCCAATGCATGGGAACAGCCAGAGAGAAACCCTTTTCCTGGATTCCCACTAACTGTGCCCGTGAAGGTGGTGGGATACAGAGATGTGACTCTCCTGCAAATATCCAAGCTCAGGCAGGCTCATATGAGAACATACAGTCTTTCAAACATCTTAGGCCTGAGCTGTATAGGGCTTTATAGGTCAAAAGCTGCAGTTTGAATTGCACCCAGAAACAGACCAGCGTCAATGGAGCTGTTGCAACAAGATGTTATGTGCTTCCTGTAACCAGCACTAATCAAAATCTGGCTGCAACTCTTTGGAACAGATGAAGTTAATAAGTTAGAGCGGTAATGGATTGGATGAGGAAAAACAGATTGAAGTTGAATCCAGACAAAACGGAGGTACTGACAGTCACAGGCCCGAAACCAGATTTGGGAATACAGTCTCCAGTCCTGGATGGAGTCACACTCTCCTCTAAGGACTGTGTTCGCAGTTTGGGGGTACTCCTTGATTTGTCACTTCACATGACTAGCCAGGTGAATGCGGTGGTCAGGAGTGCCTGCTATCAGCTTTGGATGATACGCCAACTGCGCCCTTATCTGGATGTGAGGGATCTGGAAGTGGTGGTACATGCTTTGGTGACCTCGCGGCTGGATTACTGTAACACACTCTACATGGGGCTACCCTTGTGCCTGACCCGGAAACTGCAATTGGTACAAAACATGGCAGCCAGGCTAATTACAGGAACATCGAGGAGGGAGCATATAACACCTGTGCTCAAATCCCTCCACTGGCTGCGAATTAGTTTCTGGGCACAGTACAAAGTGTTGGTTTTGACCTTTAAAGCCCTACATGGCTTGGGTCCATCTTATCTTAGGGTTCGCCTCTCCCCATATGATCCCCCCCGCACTCTCCGGTCCTCTGGGAAGAACCTGCTACAGCCAATAAAAACTAGGCTGGTGCAGACCTCCCAGAGGGCCTTTTCTGCGACCGCTCCCAGACTATGGAATGGCCTGCCGGACGAGATCCGTCTTATTACTACTCTTGCTGCCTTTAAAAAGGCAGTAAAGACGGATCTCTTCCGGCAGGCCTTCCCAGAATATGTGCTGCTAGATGGGAGATGAGTCTTTCTTTTGTTTTATTATTAGTGACTCCTTGTTCCATTGTTTTATCATTTTATGGTTTGTTGTTTTTAACTTTCTCTTGGTTTAATTTTGTTTTAAGGGGATGGGAGGGTTGGGATGTGGGATGAGGGAATGTTTTAACTTTGACTGTTTTAAATGCTGTAACCCGCCCCGATTGCCGCGCAGAGGGGCGGGCTATAAATAAAAATTTATTATATATATATATATATATATATATATATATATAATAAACTATTCAATATGCAGAATTTATTTGATAGCTCCTTTAAAATGCTACTGTTGATTTTAAAATTTATTCACACCATATTTCATATTTGATACAAAAAAGCTAGAATTTTATTTTAAAAATTTGAAATGAAAGAACGTGAAACTAAGAGATTCACCCATGCACCCAGGGCTTTGAGTACTTAGCTCCTACCAGTTTGGGTTTGACCTTTTGTGTATTTAAATATATTTGTGTTCAATTAGGGTTACTAGCTCTTTTTCTGACAAGCTCCACATTGTATGTGACAGACAGATACTATGTGGTCATCTTCATGCTGGAAATAGCTCTACCTCTTGCATTTTGGCTCACGCATATTTACAAAGTTGGAAATCCAAGAATATGCATATTATGAATACTTGGATCCAAGATTTCCTAATATTGGCAGCTCATGAAAAATAATTTATAGTAGATCACTACACGACATGTTACTGTAATCAAATTGGTACAGTTTTCTTCCACAGTATCTCGAATAAAGACCTGTCCTCATGACAGGTGAAGCATACCAGATCGTACAAATCAGCAATTTACTATCTTGTTTTTTATTTTTCTACTTTTTTCTTACTTCTCTCAAATTTGGTTTTTTCTCTGCTTCTTCCCTCTTTCCCCCTTCTAAATTTCAATAAATAAATGATTTTAAGTTAAACCACTTTGCTGTTATATACAAAGTAGAGATATGATGGGTAGAGGGCTGGGAGAGGGAGATAGTTGGTCACTTGTTTTTGAAAATTCCATAAATAGTCCATTAAAAGAAAAAGTCCTAGAACTTTGGCATTATGAGCTTGATTCCACTACAAGACTGTCATGCAAGTATGGGCCCCATCTATTAAGTGGAATATTACAAACAGGTGCAACATATTGACCATTTCGTTGCTATATAATATTTCCTGGAAGATTTTTGAGATAGAGTGGGACTAGACTATCAAATTACATCTATTTATCTATTCAGCTTCACCTGCTGAGCTGTTTTTAAATCAAGAGAAAGGAACCTCTAACCTACAGGCTTAATTTAGCCCATGAATTGTCCCAGTCTATTTGACAAAGGGTCTAAGCCCCTTCACTCCTCCAAAAGCCATCAATTTGGGATTCTCCCATAACCCACTTACCCTCTCAATCAGGGAGAGGGCAGGGAGAGGAGAATCCACATGCTACCTGCAAGCAGAATTCAAGCAGGCAGATAACAAGGATCTTTCCCACTACCCACTGCTTCCCTCTAAATTGGGAAAGCCAGTGCCATGCTGGGGAATCCCCAGTGCCATCTGATAGGAGATAAATCTGGGGAGCTTTGCTGAAGGGAGAAAGTATGAGATAGGTGAAGGATATAATCGGTACTGCAGAAATTGTGCAGTTTGACATTGTTACCCCAAGTTCAGCTCCCTGACCACCCCTCTCAATTATGATATCAATTTAATATTAAAGGGGATGCTGAGGGGGATAGCCTGAAAGGAGACCTGGCCATACCATATTTTGAAATCCACATGGCTGCAGTATAGGGAGGAAGCAAGAGCACCCAACACAATGAGATCACCAAAATATATCAGCATAATCCCTTTGTCTATGGAGGGCAATGATGGGATTCTTGCTGAAGAAGGTGGTTGTGCATAAACAGAGAAAGGACTCCACTCCAATAGTAGGAGTTTCCCTTTATCTGAGATATTCATGCCAATTGACTGAATATTTCCTCAATCCCTCGACCATTTTTTTCTCCCTTGAGAAAACCTTTCAGCACTGAGGTAATACATTCACCCTGAAATGGCTGCTCCAGGCATGATTTTGAGTATACAAACCGCTACCTAGGCACTAATAATTTGGTCTAGTCTGAAGCTGGACAGAATCTCTGTTTGACCTTTGCTAGATGTCTTATTAAGTTGGCCTCCCCACTTGCCACCATGGCTATTGAGCCGTCTTCATTCCAGACACTCTTCATTGGATCCAAGCTTCAAGGCCATTACCATTAGCAAGGCCTCCACTTTTCACCTTCTCCCTCCTTTACTTCATTAGTTCTTGTGTGTCTTTGTATGTGAGAGTGTGTGTGTGTGTTGATTATTTTAGTAATAAAACTATAAAACCTATTTGGAATTGCCTCTAGAGTGCTGTGTGATTTGGAACTGATATACAAAGGGAAAGATCCCAGGCTGAACATTGCTCCAGCCAAGGTGTATTCTTATTTGAGCTGTAAAAATTTCCCTAAAATATATTAATTTTTGGGTGCCCTCCCAGGCCCCCCAGCTTTTTGGATGACAACAGCTTTTTAACTGCCTTTGCTCAATGTCTGGGATTTGTAGTTTGTTGTGACACCAGTGTTCTCTGACAGAGAAGGTTAAGTATCTCACAAAACTACAAATTCCATAGCAATGAGCCATGGCAGTTTGAGCTGTGTCAAACTGCATTATTTCTGCTATGCAGATCATAGCAAAGTCTCCACATCAAAAACCAGCTGCAAAAACACAACTTCTACAGCCAGTACTTGAACTTGTAGATAGTTTTGCATCACTCTTTTCTACCTGGAGAAAGGGAGAAGGATGGAAAGGGAGAAGGACTCAGCTAGTAGCTGAGAGTTGGCTATCTGTCCTCAGGTAAAGAGTCTATCTGTCCTCAAGTAAAGAGCCTATCTGTCCTCAAGTCAAGTGCTGACCAAGTGCAATTAGCTTTGTTCTTCCCTTGCCTTCAGCTGTACAAGGAAAGTGAGGACAGAACAAACCTGGATCCCTGTCTGCTCTGCCAGCTAGATGTTTCAGCCACCTGCAGCTGGGGAACCTATGACATCGAGGCTATGGCTATGCCCATTATGTCTGACATGCATACTCTCCAATGGTCCTGATTTGGCAATGACAGTCCTAATTCATTTTCTGTGTGCCACATTTTCAGCAGCTGTTTAAATGTTCCAGTTTCTCTCTCCTCTTTTCCCACTTTGTGCTTAGCTTGCTTCAACTGCTGTAAATTGAGTTAAAAATGCAAAAGTAATTTGCACTCAATTAACTCAGCTGTAGAGAGAGAAGAGGAGGTGGTGGAATCTTGCCCTTCCCAGTAGGTTCTGGCAAAAAGAAACTGCAGCAGCCTCTCCTAGCTTGTGAATTCTTTTTCATTATTATTTTTTGCTATCTTGACCACACTCTGATGTTGTTTGGCCATACTTGCAAGAGCCCTGGTGGCACAGTGGTTAAATGCCTTTACTTCAGCTACTCACTTGCAAACCACAAGGCTGTGAGTTCAAAACCAGCCAGGGGGTTCAGGCTCGACTCAGGCTTGCATCCTTCCGAAGTCACTAAAATGAGTATCCAGATTGTTGGGGGCAATTAGCTTACACATTGTAAACCACTTAGGGAGTGCTTAAGTGCACTGATAAGTGGTATAGAAATGTACTTGCTATTGCTACTTATTCCAGTTTTCATCTGTAAAATGTTGCAGAGTAAGTGAACAA
Source organism: Phrynosoma blainvillii (assembly GCA_026167975.1). Lineage (NCBI taxonomy): Eukaryota > Metazoa > Chordata > Lepidosauria > Squamata > Phrynosomatidae > Phrynosoma > Phrynosoma blainvillii. Next base: position 412,738,861 of record JANUYF010000001.1, read on the forward strand.
AAGCAAATGAAAGTGAAACCTTTTTCTCTCATGACAATAGCAGTGCCCCCTAAAGAAATAAATGCATTTTGCTCTTGAATTGAAGAGTTCAGTTTGTAACCTCGGACTTGCTTGTCCTTACTCAGTGCACAGAAGTTAGAATAATCTGATGCTGGACATACTTTTTAGAAATGATTTGGAGAATATATGAACACCTTATCTTAAAGATTTTATTCATCATGCTAAAATGAAACATTACATAATTGTTTTTCTTTCTTTTTCAATTTTTTCAATTCTTTTTCGGAGGAAAAAACAGACATTTCAGGAAAATTAAAAAATGGTTCTTCTCCTGAATTTTGTTTTTTCCCCCTGGGTCTTCACATCTCTACCCCTGCCATTCAGGAATACATAACTAAAGCCCTCCTAAAAATGCCCATCCCATTCTCTTTGAAGAGCTCCAAAGATGGAGAGTCCACCACTCCCTGAGGCAGTTTATTCCAATTTTGAATAGTTCTAAAGACATTCTTCCTAATGTTTAGGTGGGATTTCTTTTCTTGCAATTTGAAACATGTTATAGTCTCTGCAAAGAGAAGAGTTTAAAAAACAAAGATTATATACCAGTTCTTAAAGCTACATTTCTTCTATAGACCAGAATGGAAACAGTTCAGGCAACATGATGGAATGACTGCTGCTGGCTGACCTGCTGAAGTGGGGTCATAAAAATGGCTTGAATCAACAGTATCCTTTTGTGATATCTTGAGAACATGATCACATCCCAATCCTGGCCTAACCAAGACACTATAAAAGATGTATGTGAGATATTATTTGTACATCTATGTGTATATCTGAGGCTGTGTTTTGCAGCAAGGCTTAAGGCTTGAACAAATATCTAGGGAACAACCTTATTGTCAACACAGTTAACCAATCTAACTTGACACCTGAAAAGACAGCAAGAAATGAAAAGGGCCTGGGCTATGGAAAGTGAAGCTATTGTTTCAGGGAGGAAACACAGGCCATTAAAAGACTCTTTTCAGTCACTGAATTTATTATATTATCTTGGGGTGAAGTGTAAGAAATAAATACTGTACCCAGATTGTTGGGGGCAATTAGCTTACACATTGTAAACCGCTTAGGTAGTGCTTAGGTGCACTGATAAGCAGTATAGAAATGTACTTGCAATTGCTATTACCTTAGGTGCTAAGATGTTCCAGGAAAGAAAATCTGCATAAATGGAAAAGGAGCAGACAATTACAGGTAGGTATGAACAAATAAACTCTTTACTTGGATCCCCACCTTGTGTGGAGATCCTTGTGTGGACATTACTATGGTAGAGTCATCCCTATTTCCTCCCATGGTAAATCAGTCCATCAGATACCATGCTCTTTCTAAGAAGCAGAGCTCTGGGATGCAGTTTTTAGGTCAGCATCTCTTTCTGGTGGCAAGTATACTTGCAACCCCTCACCTAGGACAACAGTTTTATCAACCTGACAAAAATCTGCACTGTGGAAATCAATTAGCCAAATATTATCTTTCCTGTGAACATAAAAGTGCAGAGCTTGCTAGCTAGGGGATTCTGGTAGCTCTAGTCTATTCCACCCCCCAAGCTCTGGGAAGGAATACACCCTGCACTCTATCTGCACAGATTAATTCATTCTGCCTCCATATGGTAGGTAGACTTGATCACAGCTTGCCCTTACCTATATTCATCAACAGGTGTTTCAAGGAGGCCAAGGCAGGCCTTGTGTCATTAAAACTGTTTATCCCCTGACTATGATAAGACAGCCACAGTCTCTAGTACACAGGTGGGCAAACTGTGGTCCACACTGTTCTTTTGGTCCTTTAGGGATCAAAAATGTATGTTGTCACCCCCCCCCCCCAAATGTGTGGGATATTTTTGCCATGCTTTTGCCCTCTAACCATTTTAGACCCTAGAAGGGCCTTTTAAAAAATATTTTGGATTTTGTATGCTTTTAACTGTGTTGTTTCTAAATGTTGTGGGCTGCCCTGGGTCAGTTTTGGGGAAAGGGTGGGATATAATTTTTCCCCAAACAGAAAGTAAATAGCAAGTGACATCCAATCTATTCCTATTGTTAAAAAGGAAGGACCTAAAATGGATCTAAAATGCCCCATAGTGGCTAAAACCCAATGGAAACGCCCACCATGCCCCCAGAAGGCTTTCTTTCTTTCTTTCTTTCTTTCTTTCTTTCTTTCTTTTTCTTTCTTTCTTTCTTTTTCTTTTGCAGAGGATGCAATCCCCCCCCCCCCAGGAGATGCCTTCCAAAGTCTCCTGGGATCTCCATAGACTTCTACAGTTGCTCACCTCTGATTTAATAGCTTACCCACCATATCCTGTGCAGGCTGAGTTAGTTGGCTAAGCACCTCAGCAACCTGATGGTTCCTCAGGTTATTGTCCAAGACAACGTCTACTTAAGACCTTCCAAACATGCACTGCATTTGCCATCTGGTCCAATAAAATAACCAGATTAGCTAAATTTCTTGAGCTTGGAAAATATTTTTGGGGGGTTGGGGGTGGGGGCTACAGTCACCAGGATTCCCTTAGAGCAGGGGTAGGCAACCTTTTTGAGCTGGGGGCCGGGTTGCTGTCCCTCAGACAATTGGGGGGCCGAAGCACCAAAATAAATAAATAAATAAATATTTTAAAAAATAAAAAATATAAAAAATATATGCATGCACACTCTCTCAGCCCCAGAAAAGCCATGGCAAAACCCCTGTGGAGATTTTGCCAAGAAAACCCGAAGAACAAGTAATAACAGCAATAATCAATATCATCATGGCGGGCAGCAGCGGGAGGCAGTTGCCTACCCCTGCCTTAAATCAACATGACCAGCTGGGAGAATCCAAAAATTGTAACCCAAACAGTAACTTTTCCTACCTCTGTGAATGTCATTTGACCTTTCTTTCTGAGGAAGAAGTAGACATGAAGGAGAAGAGCAAAAATGCTCTTGATATGCCAGTTTTAAGGACACACAAAAAGGAATTCTTACTCAGTTATGTAGTTACTCCCATTCTGCCATTTAGTTAACAGTGTTGCCACCCCAGGAACTCTCTGGCTGCTTGGTGGGTGGAGCTTATGTTTGCAAATTCCTGCTGACTCCGAATGGTTGAATTTTTTGGGTGACTTCAACATACCACTTCGAATGGTTGAATTTTTTGAGTGACTTCAACATCCCACTTGAGACCAGCTTGTCAAATCTAAATGGTGCGGCTCGGGAGTTCATGGAGACCATGACAAACATGGGCCTATCCCAATTGGTTGTCTGGCCCACACATTGTGCTGGTCATACCCTCGATGCAGTCTTTAGTATGGAACAGGAATATAATAATAATAATAATAATAATAATAAAATTTATTTATATACTGCCCAATGGTAACCCAATCCGGGAGGTTTAGAGCCTAAAACACAATTTACAATAAACAGAATACCCCCCTTAAAACAGTATTAAACATTACATGATTAAAAAAAGTCAAAGCATTTATAAGAACATTAAAAAACCTACAGAGCAACAAAACAAACAGAACAGAATAAAACCCGGGGAACCTCTGAAACCTTCCTCATCCATCAGAATGAATGGTGGGGCCACGAGAGGAAGAGGAGGCCAGGTAACCTAAGGGGGCCGGATGACCCGAGAGGACTGGGAAGCCCTGGGCTAGGAAAATTAATCTGGAAAGGCCTGCCGGAAGAGATCCGTCTTAACAGCCTTTTCGAAGCTGTCTAAGGAAGTCAACTGACGGTTCTCATCCGGCAGGTCGTTCCAGAGTTTGGGGGCGACAACAGAGAAAGCCCTCTGGGAGGTCATTGCAAGCCTCAGTTTTTGAGGTTGCAGCAGGTTCCTCCCAGAGGACCAGAGTGCGCGGGGAGGATTGTATGGGAGGAGGCGGTCCCTGAGATAGCTTGGACCCAAGCCATTTAGGGCTTTAAAGGTGATAACCAACACCTTGTACTGCGCCTGGAAGCTAATAGGCAGCCAGTGGAGGGACCTCAAAACAGGAGTACTGTGGTCCCTCCTAGATGTACCAGAAATAAGCCTGGCTGCCATGTTTTGGACCAACTGAAGCTTCCGAACTAAGCACAGGGGTAGTCCCATGTAGAGCGCGTTACAGAAGTCAAGGCATGAGGTTACCAGCGCATGCACAACAGTCTCGAGATCCCTTACTTCCAGAAAAGGATGCAGCTGGCGTATCAGCCGAAGCTGATAACAGGCGCTCCTGACCGTCGCATTTACCTGATTTGTCATCAGGAGCGACGAATCAAGGAGCACCCCCAGACTGTGAACACAGTCACTGGAGGAGAGTGTGACCCCATCCAGGACTGGAGGTTGCAACCCAATTCTTGGTTTCGGGGCCGCTACCGTGAGCACCTCCGTCTTGTCTGGATTCAGTTTCAATCTGTTTTTCCTCATCCAGCCCATTACCGCCCGAAGACATTCATTGAGAGAGGAGATGCCATTGGAATTCGAGGCTGATGAACGAGACACGGAGAAATAGACTTGGGTGTCGTCAGCGTACTGATAACACCCAGCACCATAACTCTGTATTATCTCACCCAGCGGCTTCATATAGATGTTAAATAACATCGGGGACAAAATAGCCCCCTGAGGGACCCCACAAGTGAGGTCCCTCTTACTGGAGCTACAGTCTCCGAGCAGCACCCTCTGAGACCTACCTGAGAGGAAGGACCGGAACCACTGCAAAGCAGTGCCCCCGATACCTAAACCCTTCAGGCGGTCCAAGAGGATGCCGTGGTCTATCGTGTCAAAAGCTGCTGAGAGGTCTAAGAGCACCAACAGGGTCACACTACCCCTGTCGATGCTCAGACGCAGATCATTGGTCAAGGCAACCATGGCAGTCTCAACCCCAAAACCTGTCCTGAAGCCGGTTTGAAATGGGTCTAGATAATCGGTTTCATCCAAGACAGCTTGGAGCTGAAGAGCAACCTTTGACTGCATAGATCATGAAAGGCTATGGAATTCCCTTAAAGACATGGGAGTGCCAGCACATCTGATAGTCCTGATGAGGAATCTGTACTCAGGACAAGAAGCTACTGTCAGGACAGAACACGGAGAAACAGAATGGTTCCCAATTGGCAAAGGGATTAGACAAGGCTGTATCCTTTCACCCTATCTGTTCAACTTATATGCAGAACATATTATAAGAAAAGCAGGCTTGGACACAGAAAGAGGGGGAGTGAAAACAAGAGGAAGGAATATAAAAAATCTAAGACAGGGGTAGGCAACCTTTCCCCTTTAAGGGCCGAGGGACTTCAGCTCCCAGAAGCCTCAGCCATGTTGGCCAATAGTCCCATGTTGGCCAATAGCTCCTGGGATTCTGGGAGCTGAAGTCCCTCGGCCCTTAAAGGGGAAAGGTTGCCTACCCCTGATCTAAGATATGCAGATGACATTATAGTACTAGCAGAAAACCTCACAGACCTGAAACACCTACTAAAGAAGATCAAAGAAGAAAGTGCTAAGGCAGGCTTAATGTTGAACATAAAGAAAACAAAAATAATTACCATCAGGGACCTTCACAAGTTCAGCCTAGACCAGGGGTAGGCAACCTGTCCCCTTTAAGGGCCGAGGGACTTCAGCTCCCAGAATCCCAGGAGCTATTGGCCAACATGGGACTATTGGCCAACATGGCTGAGGCTTCTGGGAGCTGAAGTCTCTCGGCCCTTAAAGGGGAAAGGTTGCTTACCCCTGACCTAGACAATGAAGAAATAGAAATAGTAAAAGAATTCCCATACCTGGGATCAAACATTGATAGAAATGGGAACTGCAGTCAGGAAATCAGAAGAAGATTAAGAATGGGGAGGGTGGTTAAGTAAGAACTAGAAAAGATCCTAAAATGCAAAGATATACAACTCAGCACAAAAGTCAGAATCATACAAGCCATTATATGCACCCTATTGCAATGTATGTACAATGTTACCATGTATGAATGTGAGAACTGGACAGTCAAGAAAGAAGATAGGAGGAAAATCAACGCATTTGAGATGTGGTGTTGGGTGCCGAGGATTCTATGGACAGCCAAAAAGACAAACAAATGGGTCCTAGAACAGATCAAACCAGAGATATCCCTAGAAGCCAAGATGACAAGACCTAGACTGTCGTACTTTGGACACATCATGAGAAGGCATGAATAGTTGGAAAAAACAATGTTAGGAAAGGTGGAGGGAAGTAGAAAGAGAGGAAGGCCACATGCTAGATCAATCGACATTATTAAAGAGACCACAAATATGAGTTTTCAGGAGCTGGGCAGAGCAGTAGAGGACAGGGGACCTGGAGATGTCTCATCCATAGGGTCTCCATGGGTCAAGATCGACATGAAGGCCGTTAACAACAACAAAAAGAAATAAGGAGTGATAGGGCTAAGCATAAGGAAAAGAGTTGAGCAACACCAAGGGTTGGATGAGGAGATGCTTGGGTTCCTGCAAGGCTGAAGAATTCTACAGTTGTGCAGAGCCTAAGTAAGGATAATGGGGCTTTGAGCAGAATGGATGGTTTGGTCATGGTCAAAACATAATTGTAAATCCATGAGGGTGTGTGTCAGTTGAAACCACTATACAAACATTATAGGAACACATTTGCCTCACTGCTCAATGTAACAATATTTTCAGTTTATAATAATTTACTTTCATATTAACTTTTCCATCCTCTCACTGTATGTTAAGATTAGTTTACTAATATAAGTAAATATTGTTCCTATTGTGTATGCCCTGAATGGAATTGTTGAGTGGACTGGCTTGGTATTATCTAATATTGTAAATATCTGTAATTGGTAGCATAGTAGTCTGAAATATTTTAATTTATAAGTTTTACAGAAGCATTGTATTCTGTGTGTTTTTAAATTTTATTAGTATATATACACACACTGTATGGAGTAGGCTTCTTAGGCTTCTGAAGTAGCTATCTATCCTTTAATTAGGTAATAATTAGGTAAAAGAGCAAGAAGGTTTCATCTTTTTAGAAAGCTCCTCTGCCAGATAATTGAGTACTTATGGCTAGGAGAACATAAGTACTCAATTCCAAAACTATTCACATTGCTGTTTTTAAAATGATCTCAGATAACCTCAGCTGCACATTCCAAAAAGTCAATCTGACTTGTTTTTTAAAAGGTGAATTTTGGGGTGTTTCTTATACTGAATAATAGCATCTAGGACACATTTGTTTACTCTGAGAGTTTGGAACCTTCCATGCCCACAGGTCTACATCAAATCCTTAGGATATAATACGGGCTAATATCAGATATGCTGCCACTGTAAAATTCAGTGGCTGCAATGTGTCTCACAAAAATTCTTCAACTAACTCTCTATATGCAGAAGGGTTCTAGCGTGTTCTTCTGTACCAAAGAGTCTAGTTTTCTTTCTGAAGCAACAGGAAGGTAGAAAACTGTTATATTTTGAAAAGAGTAGAAGTTGAAGGTGATAGAATTGATTGATTCTAGAGTAGCAGCAATACTGTCTTGGTGAAATTACATGTGGTATGTTATCCACCATTGGACATTTGTAACTTGTCTGATGTTCCTCAAATTCATGGCTCCCAAGAGGGCAGCCACAATTAATATTCAGTGGGTGATTTTATTAGCTCAATTGGAAGCAGAGAAATGGCTCAGGCAACTAAAACAGGAATGGAGCCTATGTATATTGGTTCTGAAAATAGAACTCCACAGTGCAAGGTTCAAATTAGTTCTATATTATTAATCAGAAGGAAGTCACCATCCATGCCAAGACACTGTGGCATGCACACATCCAAGAACTAATGTTACAGAAAGTGGTAGCAAACAGTGAATTAGGGGGATGTAGAGGGCAATACTATATGGATTCCAGAAGTGCAGTTCCAATCAGGGAGACACCATGAAGTGGGAGTGGCTAAAAAAGCTGCCTTAAGATTGTGGCATGCCCAGCAAGCTGAAGAATCAAGTGAAATGTGGACAAAAGGCTTGTCTGACCTCATGCAGGACCAAATTGATATTGCCCAAGCAGGCATATTTATAATGCAAAACTTGTCCTGGGACAGAATTTGGAATTAGAGTGGATTTTCCAGGAGAGAAGAATGGGAAGGGAAGTTGGGAGTAGTTGGACAATGAATACAAATATCCCTGGATAAAGGAATACTGCTCCCAGAAGGAGGTACCCTTGGTTTTCTGTTTACTTGTAAACATGAGGTATATCAACTTCTGTTGCACCCATCGGTGAAGGGATTATGCAGATTCCGATCTTGATCAATCTCTCCTTTAATTACATGCTCTTGCACTTCCTCACACTGAGCCTTTTGGATCCCCAAATATGATCCCAGATCCCCTTATATGGTATGGCTGTTTCCTTGTGCTAGAGGCACATTCGCAGCTATGAGCCTCAGACCATACTTTTATTATTCTCCTCCTTTGGATATGCTCTAGCTTTTCAACATCCTTTTTGAACTATGGTGCCCAGAACTGGACACAGTATTCCAGGTGAGGCCTGACCAAAGTAGAATAGAATGTCACTATTACTTCCCTCGATCTAGACACTATAGCCTAGATTCACATTGGCCTTTTAGCTGCTGCATCACACTGTTGACTCATGTTCAACTTGTTATCTACGAGGACTCCTAGATCCCTTTCACACGTAGTCTCATTAAACCAAGTGCCCCCATCCTATCTCTATGCATTTCATTTTTTCTGCCTAAGTGCAGTATCTTACATTTCTCTGTGCTGAAGTTCATTTTGTTAGTTTTGGCTCAGCTTTCTAACCTCTTAAGGTCATTTTCAATTTTGATCCTGTCCTCTGGGGTATTAGCTACTCATCCTATTCTTTCATCCAAGTCACTGATAAAGATGTTGAATAGCACTGGGCCCAGGACAGAACCCTGTGGCACCCCACTGATCACTTCTCTCCAGGATGAAGAGGAGACATTGCTGAGCACCTTTTGGGTTCAGTTGGTTAACTGATTACAAATCCACTTAACAGTTGCATTGTCTAGCCCACATTTGACTAACTTGTTTGCCAGAATATCATGTTGGACCTTGTCAAAGGCCTTTCTAAAATCAAGATATGCTATATCCAAAGCATTCTCTTCATCTACCAAGTTGGTAATTATATATATATAATATATATAAGTCATGCACTTCATGCCAGACTAATCTGGTCTCTTTTATATATATATAAACCCATGTTGACTTTTTGTGATTATGCCATTCCCTTCTAAATGCTCACAGACTCACTGTTTGATGAACTGCTCTAGAATCTTTCCTGGTATTGATGTCAGACTAACTGGGTGATATTGTTGGGATCCTCTTTTTTTCCCTTTTTGAAGATGGGGACAATGTTTGCCCTCCTCCAGTAGGTTGGAACTTTTCCTGTTCTCCAGGAGTTCTGAAAGATTATTGCCAATGGCTCTGAGATTACCTTTGCCAGTTTTTTTTTAATACCCTTGGATGTAGTTCATCTTGTCCTGGAGACTTAAATTCATTTAGATTAGCCAGGTATTCCTGTACTACCTCTTTACTTACTCTGTGCTGCATTTTCCTCAGTTTGAACACCTTTTTCCTTTTCTGAGAAGACTGAGACAGCCCTACCATTCCCTTCTTCCTTTTTGCTATGGACATACCCAAAAAAGCCCTTTTTATTGTTCTTAACCTCTCTAGCAAGCCTCATTCTGTGCTCATTCTGCACTTTAGCTTTTCTGACTTTACCCCTAAATATGCTAGCTATTTGAATTGCTCTTTGGTGATTTCCTCCCTTTTCCATCTCTTATCTCCCTTTAAAAATTAGATCAGTTGAAAGTTCTTTAGTTATCCATCCTGGTTTCTTGAGACACCTCCCATGTTTCCTTCTCATTGGCACAGTTTGAAACTGTGCCTTCAGTATCCCCCTTTTGAACTCTCTTCTATTTTAGTATTCCTGACCATGAGATCATTCCTAGCATTTCCATAAGTTTACTGAAATCAGCTTTCCTAAACTCCAGAATGCATGTCTGATTATGTTTGGCTTCTCCTTTTCACTGTATAAGAAACTCCAGGAGAACATGATCACCCCCACCTAAGGTTCCTACCACTTGCACTCCATTTACCCAGTCATCCCCGTTGGTTAGGATTAGATCTAAAATAGTTGGTCCTCTTGTTGCCTGTTCCACTTTTTGAACAATGACATTGTCTTCCAGGCAACTGAGGAATTTGCTAGATCTTAAAGTTTTGGCTGAGTTTGACTTCCATCAAATATCAGGATAGTTGAAGTAACCCATCACTACTACATCTCTTTTTTATGAGTGTGTGGCCATCTGTTCTAGAAGGCATCATCCAATTCCTCAGTCTGACTTGGGGGTCTGTAGTAGGCCCCCACAATAACATCCCTGTTGTCCCCTCCCCCCTCCCCTTTTATTTTTATCCGGATGCTCTCCACCTGGTTTCCAGGATTTAAGTCCTGGATCTCTTCACAGGTGTAATAATAATAATAATAATAATAATAATTTGTATCCCTCCTCTCTGTGTAACACAACCGGGGCGGCTTACATGCTAAAACATAACGTTCCTGTCTCCCAACAACCCCCCCCCATAAAATTAAATAGTCATAGTTTAAAACATCCTTTAAAACAACAATACACAACAAGTAACAAATGAATTTAAAATAACTGTGAGAGAAGTTGGGGTTTAACAGACACAACTTTTTTTGGTGGCTGGTTGTCTACTAAGGAAAGGCCTGCCAGAAGAGATTCATCTTAACAGCTTTTAAAAAGCTATTTAAGGAGGTAATGTGACAGACCTCATCCAGAAGGACGTTCCATAATCTGGGAGCGGTAGCCAAGAAGGTCCTCTGGGCAGTTGCAGACAATCTAGTTTTTATAGGTTGCAACAAGTTCCTCCCAGAGGATCTGAGTGCGCAGGGTGAATTATACGGAAGGAGGCGATCCCAGAGATAGGTTGGATGCAAGCCATTTAAGGCTTTAAAGGTAATAACTAACACCTTGAACTGCACCCGGAAACTGATAGGCAAACAGTGAAGCGATCTTAAGATTCGTGTTATATGGAGCCTTTGCAGACTGCTGGAAATAATGCAGCTTGAGGCCACTTTATCTGTACTGGTTCAGTGCTAGGGAATCATGGGAATTGTATTTTTTTCTAAGACATTGAGCCTTCTCTGTCAGAGAGCTCTGGTGCCACAATAAACTACAGTTCCCATGATTCCCTAGCACTGAACCAGGGCAGTTAAAGTGGCTTCAAACTGCATTATTTCTGACATTCTGCAAAGGCCCATGGTCTCTTCTAGTTTAACCTGAGACCAGCCTGGCTGCCATGTTCTGTATCAACTGAAGTTTCTGAACTAGGCATAAGGGTAGCCCCATGTAGAGTGCATTACAGAAATTGAGATGAGAGGTTACCAGTGCATGTACCACAGTTTCATGGTCCCTAACTTCCAGGAAAAAGGGCGCGGCTGGAGTATCAGCCGGAGCTGATAACAGGCGCTCCTGACCATTCCATTCACCTGATTTGTCATTGAAGTGATGGATCTAGGGGCATCCCCAGACTGCAAACAGTCCTTTGAGGAGAGTGTGACCCAATCTATGACAGGGGATTGTATCCCAATACTTGGGTTCGGGGCCGCTACCGTTAGTACCTCCGTTTTGTCTGGATTCAGTTTCAATCTGCTTTTCCTCATCCAGTCCATTACTGCCTTAAGACATTCATTGAGGGGGGAGACACCATCTGAAGTCAAAGACATAGACCAAGACATGGAAAAATATATCTGGGTGTCATCAGTGTACTGATAACATCCCGTCCCATGTCTCTGGATAATCTCTCCCAGTGGCTTCATATATATGTTGAATAACATCAGGGACAGGATGTAAACATCCCTGACATATAATGTGATTCCTCCTCTTTTCCTATTTGGCCTATTTCTCTTTAAAAGGTTATACTCCTCTATTACTACATTCCAGTCAGGAGATTCATCCCACCAGATTTCATTGATGCCTATTATATTGTATTTGCTTTGTTGTACCAGGAATTCAAGTTCATCTTGTTTATTTCCCATGCTCTGTGCATTAGTGTGGAGACATCTAAGACCATGGGTCCTCCCCACTTGCTGCATGTGTAAAGCTTTTTCCCTCCCATTGTTGGGTCTTTCCACTATTTGCCTTGTTCCCTCTATAACAACTTCACCATTATCTCCAGCCCTTGATTAATTCCTGCTTTCCAAAATACTGCTCCCTCCTCCACATAATTCAGTTTAAAGCCCTCCAGCTCAAAATTTTCAGACTATTGGCAAAAACATTTCTGCAAAGTGGTGTGAGGTGCAACCCATCCCTTACCAGAAGTCCCCCCACATTAAACCGCAGGCCATGATCCAAGAATCCAAATTGTTCTTGGTGGCACCATCTGCAGAGCCAGTTGTTCACATCTGCTATTTCACTCTCCTTTCCTGGACTATGCCCTTCAAATGGGAGAAGAGATATGACAACCTGTGCATCCAGCTCTTTCAGCTTCCTACCCAGAGGCTCATAATCCCTTACGATATTCTGAAGTCTACGCCTTATCGAGAGAGCTACTGGCTTGTAGCTCCTTCCCCAGGTATGCCTGACTCACTTCCTCTGAACAACCCCCCCACAAACCCTTTAAAAATGTGAAAAAGTACAGGAGAACCTCTCAAACACAACTCCCAGTTCACCTTCTGCTCTGTGCTCTGAGTCTTCCTTGAGTTTTTGTGAAACTCTCCCACCCACTCAAGAACAAACACAAGCTGAGAAGCTTATCCAATCAAAATGGCTGCCCAGACACAGCTATCCTCCTCCCTGCGCAAGGACTGAGCTTGAACTCCTCTGGCAAGACTTGTAAATAGCTAGCTAGGCTGCTAGATCCACCCTCACAGAAGCCCCACCCCCTCAGGAACAAACATGCTCATCACACTGAAAACTCACCCAGTCAAAATGGCTGCCCAAACACAGCTCTCCTTCTCCCTGTGCAGGGATCCCTTGAGTCCTGGAGACCATAGTTGCCACCAAATTTCAGCAAATGTATAGGGGGAAACTTGGTGGCAACTAATGAACTATTGGCATTATAGTACTCCATAGTAGTACCAGCAGCAGAACATCTAGTGGCACTGTGCTTCATGGGAGGTTGCCTGTTTTGGTTTTAAATGGAGAGGTCAAATATGAAGGGAATAATATTATACTCATCTCTGAGTAACTCCTATTAATAAGACTTACTTCTGTGTAGACATACATAATTTCAGATTTTGTTCATACAAAACATAATTTGTCCTGCTGAGCTATGGCCCTTTCTGATTCAAAAGCCAAACTGTTGCTACCCTTATATGAAATACACACCTGTAGGGGCACATTCAACAGTAGTTCCATCTATAAAGCAGTGGTCAGTTGCTACTGCAGATTAACAGATAATGTGGGTCAATATATTTACTTGTGTGTTTACATTCTTGCGTTCATGCTCATCTTTCACATTTACTCTCAGTCTCACCTAGCCACATATATACTCACTCTTTCTATAATCCAGACCACCCAGTGAGTTTATTTTCAGGTGCTTTCTTGCATGCAAACACCCATCTATTGATCAGCATGCCTAATCTACCCCAAACAAAATGTTGCATTATAAAATGGCATTGTTCTTTCCATGCAAAGGGGTTTGCTATTAAACAAATGCAATTGAGTACACCAGGAGGAGGTGAAAATGGATTGCAAATCAGGGGTAAAGAGATAAAGTCTGTGAGCTGGCCAGAATAATTTCTGAACTGGACCTCCTGCTGGAGTGAAAAATGACGTTTACAGGAGAAAGGCTTAGAACTAATCTTTTGAAATGATAGTAAAGTGAATTCTTTCCAGACTCTGATGTGATTGCTCTTTCTCTGTCTCTGTTATTCCTTATTATGGTAATGAGTTGTGCTCTCTGAAGTAGGAGAAGGTCATCATCTAGATAAGATCAGTTTCAGCTGCCACAACTGAGATGATCTGATCACAATTTGGGCCTGCCACTTCTAAACTCACCTTGGGTATTAGTTTCTGGAAAGTATACAATGTAAGTGCTAACTTGGCAAAAGGTAAGAAGTAAAAAAAAAGGGGGGGCATTAAAAACTGTGTAATAAATGATCTAGTTGCCCTTCTTCCATGACTTGGAATTATCATTATAAAGCCTAGGTATAACAAATAATGCTGTGTGGAACACTTTGCCTTTTGTTCTCTCTCTCTCTCTCTAAATAACAATTGGCACTATTTGGTCAATTATTTAATGATGATATTTTGGAAAATTAAAAGCAAACTATTGGAATACTGCAAGGAACTATTGGCTGATGGGATTATACTTAAAGCAGCTTATTACACCTTCTCTATCTCTCACCTATAAAGTCTTATGATATGTGTTGATGCCTCAGTATTTCTTTTAAAAAGCTATTTCATTTTGACTAGGTTAAATCCACATTTATTTTTAATTATAACAGATCCACCGAAATTAATAGGACTTAAATTAGTAATGACTAACTCTAGTCCCCCAACAAATGGCAACATCTTTCTGTGGTGGACGGATTGCATGCTTCTGTAAAGCAAGGATGGTAGCAGTGTTTCCAGTAGGGTTTCCTATGTCAGACAGGCTTTTGCTGAGAAGCCAGACTAAAAGTTCCAAATAGCTACTGGGAAGCAGCAATAGCAGTGTGTGACACTAGTGGAGGATCTCTCAGAGACAATGGCAGTGGCATCATTGCTAACACTTGTTAGTACTACAAAGAAGGAGGCATGGTAAACCTCCTTTTGAAGATCTTTTACTATAAAAAGCCTGTAATGAGGCAATTAAAAATGAAACAAGAGAAAGTGTCAGAAGATGAAACTCCTAGGTCAGATGGCACTTGATGAGGTACTGGGATACAGCAGAGAACAAATACAAGTAGTGCAGTGGCCAATGACACAAGTGGACTCAAGCCAAAAGGACATTCAGCTGTTAACATGCTCAGAAGAGAAAGGAAAGTCTGAGACTGTACTATATATATTATAGGAACGTGGAATGTGAGAACCATGAATCTGGAGAAGTAAAATAGTAAAATAAGAAATGGAATGTATAAACATTGCAATACTTGGGCTGAATGAGCTAAAGTGGACTGGAATGGGACATTTTGAATCAGATAATTACACAGGAAATAATTACTCAAGAAACAAAAATCTAAGAAGAAAGGGGATAGAATTAATAGTTGTCCTGGTTCATCAAATACTCACACCAGCTGGCTGGGAGGGAACTACCAACTGGTAATGTAGGCAGAGGCAGCTACTCACAAGCAGAAAGAAAGTGTCCTTGCCTGTGAGAGTCCGTTAAGAGAAAGGCATGGGTCAAGCAGTCCAAGTCAAGGGAAGCAACAGGAATCAAGGACAACACAGTGCAAAGGTCAAAGAAGCCAGGAGGTCTGAAGAAGGAATGCAGGAGTCTAGAAACAGATAACAGGAATGCTGGCCAGGAAACAAATAAGTTGCTTCCAGCAAGTTCTTAGGCAAACTCAGCTCTTAAACAGTCTGACACCAGCTGGTTCTAATCAGAGCTTGCTTGCTTGCTGCTTAACTTGCAACTTGGCTGAGCATCTTAGCTCTATCTTTTGTTGGATCCTCTTGTTCCTCCTCTTTGATTGAGGACTTAAGATCTCAGCTGTGTCCTCTGTATCATCAGCAGGTGAGTCTTGCCCTTGTCCTGCTGGTTGAGGCTGCAGTTCCACAGAATGAGCTGGCTGGAGCACTTCAGCAGGGATGACTGGCTGTTCCCTGTCTGGAAGACTTGGTAGGGTCCCTTCCTCAGCCTCCTCATCGGACTCTTCCCCCAGGTCCCAGTCCTGCATCTCTTGGTCCATGACAATAGTAAGGAAAGATGAAACAAAAGCAGTCAAAGGATATATTGCAAATGCTGACCAAACCATATCAATAAGACTTCAAGGAAAACCCACCAGTATAACCATAATCCAAATTTATGTTCTAACTACAGAGGCAGAAGAAGCCCCCCCCCCCCCGATTTTATACTGGAGTCCAGGAGAAATTGATTACACACCAAAACAGGACTTCCTGTTAGTCATAAGTGATTGGAATGCAAAAGTTGGAAATGGAGCAGAATCAAGGCCTGAGGAAAAATTGGGGTAGGATCAAAAAATGAAGCAGGAGAGTGACTGATTTAATTTTGTGAGGCCAGAAATATGTTCATTGCAAACACATTTTTCAAGCAACCAAAGAGGTGACTGTGTACCTGGACATCACCCCATGGCCAATCCAGAAATCAAATAGACTATGTAATGGAAAGCATAAGATGGAGAAGCTCCATTCTCTCTGCAAAAATATGACCAGAAGCAGATTATGGCACAGACCATGAACTGCTAATATCAAAAATTTGGGTAAAAAGAACACTAAATCAACCATCACGCCAAAATACTACCCTACTTGAAGAATTCAAAGACAACATAAAAATATATATTTGCATTATTAAGCCTAATTGACCAGAAGCCAGAAGAACTCTAAACAGAAGCCAGCGACACTGTCAGGGTGGAATGAAAAAATACACTACCTGCAGCCAAAAGGAAAGAGAAGCCTCAGTTGATGGATGAAACTCTTCAAGTAGTTGAGGACAGACGAGAAGCAAAAGTAAAAGGGGACAGTAATATAGTCAGAACCCTGAATGAAACTGTTCAAAGACGTGTGTGCAGAAACAAGAAAACTACTATAATAATGAATGCAGAGAAATAAATAATTTTATCTATTTGTATGCTGCATTTCCCCCAGATTGCGTAGGACCCAAGGTAGCTCACAAAAGCATACGTTAAAAATAGCACAATTTTAAAACACAATTAAAACAATCACATTAAAATAGTATGTTAAAAATAAAATATAAAATATAAAATAATTTAAAACATACAAAAGTTAAAAATAAAAAACTTCCTCCCTCCCATAAGAAGCCTCCCTGCAAGCAATTACTCATTAAAAGCCTGCTTAAACATAAATCTTTGCTTGCTGACGGAAGGAGAGCAAGAGGAAGCCAGCCTAGAATCCTGCAAAAGGGACTTCCAGATGACAACAAAAAAGGAGGAAGAACAAGAGATGTCTTCCACAAGATCTGTGAAATCAGAAGGAAATTTAAACCAAGATGTGAATGCTCTATGACCAGCAGGGGAGCACATTACATGATCATGTAGAAATAAAAAGATGAGGGCAACAATACATTGAAGAACTACAGTAGGCCCTCCATTTTCGCAGGGATCTGTTCTGGACCCCCTGCGAAAATGGAGACTTGCCAATATTCAAGCCCCATAGGTTTGAATGGGGCACACCCATTGATTTTAATGGAGGTCACACCTCCATGAATATGCAAAACCGTGGACCTCAAGCCCATGAGAACAGAGGGGCAACTGTATATAAAAGAGATGAAAGGAAGACAGATTCATTCGAGAGAGAACTATTTGAAGATGAACCTACAATTTTAGAAAGTGAAGTTGAAGTTGCACTCAGGGCATTTGAGAGAAATAAATCATCAGGAACAGGTGGCATAGCAATGGAGCTGCTTCAAGCTATAGAAAAAGAATCTATTTCCCATGTAAGCAAAATGATTCTTAAAATTCTACAACAAAGACTTTTACCATATATGGTGTGAGAAATGCCAGATGTCCAAACTGGGCTCAGGAAAGGAAGAGGCACTAGGGATCAGCCTAGGGATCTGGAAAGGCCTCTTTCCGGCAGGCCTTTCCAGATTAACTACCCCGGCCTTGGGCTTCCCGGCCCCCCTTCTTCCTCTCGTGGCCCCATCATTTTGATGGATGAGGAACGTCTTAGAGGTTGGCCGGGTTTTGCTGTCTTATAAATGTTTTTATTTGTTATTGGTTATATTAATTGTTTTTATCTCTATTATTATTTTAATTATGAGATGTTTAATACTGTTTTAAGGGGTGGGTGGATTGGTCTTTGGGGTTATATTGTATGGGTTTTTATGTAAGCCGCTTGGATTGTTTTTTCAATAAGCGGGATACAAATAAATATTTATTATTATTATTATTATTATTATTATTATTATTATTATTATTATAATATTGCAAATGGAACATGCCAAAGAATTCCAGAAGAAAATCAACCTGTGCTTTATAGATGATAGCAAATCTTTTGACTGTGTAGATCATTAAAAACTTTGGATTACTTGTATCATAAGAACAGAGTGTAGGGAAATGGAATGATTTCAATTGGCAAGGCATTCAGATAATTTTATTACCCTATCTGTTTAACTCATATACTGAATAGATACGTAAAGCAGGGTTAGACTCAGAGGTAGAAGGCATGAAAAGTGGAGAAAGGAACATTAACAATTTAAGATATGCAGATGACACATTAATACAGTTGACCTTCTGTATCCAGGGATTCTGCATCCAGGGATTCCACCATCCGTGACTTAAAATATTCCTCCTCCAGATCAATTCCAAAAAGCAAATCTCGATTTTGCCATTTTACATAAGGGATCCCCTGGAAAAAACCAATTATAGACCTGTTTCACTATTACCTTGTTTGGGCAAAGTGATCGAGAGGGCAGTTGCCTTCCAACTTCAGGCAGTTTTGGATGAAGCTGATTATCTGGACCCATTTCAAACCGGCTTCAGGGCGGGATATGGAGTTGAGACTGCCATAGTCTCCTTAGTCAATGACCTCTGTCTGGGCATAGACAGGGGAAGTGTGACCCTGTTGGTACTCTTGGACATCTCAGCGGCGTTCGATACCATAGACCAGGGGTAGGCAACCTGTCCCCTTTAAGGGCCAAGGGACTTCAGCTCCCAGGAGCTATTGGCCAACATGGCTGAGGCTTCTGGGAGCTGAAGTCCCTCGGCCCTTAAAGGGGAAAGGTTGCCTACCCCTGCCATAGACCATTATTATTATTATTATTATTATTAAACTTTATTTCTAGAGCGCTGTAATTATACACAGCGCTGTACAAAGTAAAAAAGTTACAAATATAAAAAAGCCTGCCCACGGCGTACACTCTAAGAAATAAAATAAAATAAATAGATAAACAAAGATAAACATGGTATCCTTCTGGGACGCTTGAGGGAGTTAGGTATCGGGGGCACTGCACTCCAGTGGCTCCGGTCCTACCTCTCGGGCAGATCCCAGATGGGGAGGCTGGGGGACAGTTGCTCCTCTGAAAGGGAGCTGATATCTGGCATCCCACAGGGCGCCATACTGTCCCCCATGCTGTTTAACATTTACATGAAGCCGCTGGGAGATATCATCCGGAGATATGGGACGCGGGTTTATCAATATGCTGATGATACCCAACTTTATTTCTTTATGTCTCCAACAGCTGCGGTGACTAAGGATGGTGTCGCTCCTCTGGATGCCTGCCTTGGGTCGGTAATGGGCTGGATGAGGGAAAACAAACTCAAGCTGAATCCAGAGAAAACAGAGGTACTCGCGATAGGAACCCCTGGTCCGGAAAGGGAATTATGTCATCCAGTCCTGGATGGGGTCACACTTCCCCTAAAGGACAAAAGGACAAAGTACGCAGTCTGGGAGTACTCCTTGACTCATCGCTACAGTTGACATCTCAAGTAGATGCAATGGCCAGGAGTGCTTGGAATCAGCTTCGGCTGATTCGCCAACTGCGTCTCTACCTGGACCGGGAAGACCTTGAAGCAGTAGTACTTGCCCTGGTAATTTCTTGTTTGGACTACTGTAACGTGCTCTACATGGGGCTACCTTTGTATCAAGTTCGGAAGCTTCAGTTAGTTCAAAATGCAGCAGTCAGGTTGGTCGCTGGAACATCTAGGGCAGACCACATTACACCGGTGTTGAAAGCCCTTCATTGGCTGCCGATCAGCTTCCAGGCCCAATACAAAGTGTTGGTTATTACCTATAAAGCCCTATATGGCTTGGGTCTGTGTTACTTGAAGGAACGCCTCTCCCCACACAATCCGCCCCGCACTCTCAGAACTTTTGGGAAAAACCTATTGGAATATTATAATGTTAGGTTGGTTTCTACCTCCCAGACATCATTTATTCCCTAAATGATGGAATAGCCTGCCAGAAGAGGTTCGTACTATTTCCACACTGGAGGCCTTTAAAAAAGCACTCAAAACAGAACTCTTCCTGCGGGCTTACCCACCTGACCCAAAATAACACGTGACTAATGATTCCCCAGGAAGGATGACCTCCACTATAGCATAGATTTGTATTAGTAAATGTAATTGAAATTTTAATTTTATTGTCTTTTTATGGTATATGTAATTTTAATGTTTCTTAAACTTTATTGTAACATTGTTATGCTTTATCGCTTTGTTTTAATTTCGCTGTTTTATCCTTTTTTGCTGTACTCCCGCCTCAATCCATTGGGAGAGGCGGGATATACAAATTATTATTATTATTATTATTATTATTATTATTATTATTATTATTATACCATTGTATACAATGGGACTTGAGCATCCATATATTTTGGTATCTATGGGGGGTCCTCGAACCAAACCCCAGTGGATACCAAAGGCCTATTGAAAAGTCTTGGAACAATTACTGAAGAAAGTCAAGGAAGAAAGTGCAAAGGAAGGTTTACAGTTGAACATTAAGAAAACAAAAATAATGACCACAGACTATTTACAGAACTTTAAAGCAGATGATGAAGACAGTGAAATAATGAAAGACTTTCCTTAGCTTGGCTTGGTCATTAATCAGAATGGAGACTATAGTCAAGACATCAGAAGAAGACTAGGACATGAAAGTGTAGCTATGAAGGAATTAGATAAGATCCTGAAGTTTAAAGATACATAATTAAATCTTAAAGTTAGGATTGTCTATACCAGGGGTAGGCAACCTTTCCCCTTTAAGGGCCGAGGGACTTCTGCTCCCAGAAGCCTCAGCCATGTTGGCCAATAGTCCCATGTTGGCCAATAGCTCCTGGGATTCTGGGAGCTGAAGTCCCTCAGCCCTTAAAGGGGAAAGGTTGCCTACCCCTGGTCTATACCATTGTATTTCCCATTTCTATGTATGGTTGTGAAAGCTGGACAATGAAAAAAGCTGATAGGAAAAAACCCCCAACTCATTTAAAATGTGCTGGTGAAGAGTTCTGCTGGTACTGTGGATTGTTAAAGAGACAAATCTTAGAGCAAATCAAGCCTGGCCTTTTCCTAGAAAACAAGATGACTAAATGGAGACAGTCATACTTTGAACATAACATATCCCCCACAATATTCTTACAAACAAGATAGTAAAATGTGGGCTAGACAATACAACTGTTGCGTGGATTAGTATCTGGTTGACTGACTGAACCCAAAGGGTGCTCAGCAATGGCTCCTCTTCATCCTGGAGAGAAGTGACCAGTGGGGTGACACAGGGTTCTGTCCTGGGTCCAGTGCTCTTCAACATCTTTATCAACGATTTGGATGAAGGAATAGGGGGCATGCTTCTCAAATTTGCAGATGACACCAAATTAGGAGGAATAGCTAATACCCCAGAGGACAGGATGAAAATTCAAAATGATCTTAATAGATTAGAAAGCTGGGCCAAAGCTAACAAAATGAATTTCAACACAGAGAAATGTAAGGTACTGCACTTAGGGCAAAAAAAATGAAATGCATAGATATAAGATGGGGACACCTGGCTTAATGAGACTACGTGTGAAAGGGATCTAGGAGTCCTAGTGGACCACAAGTTGAATATGAGTCAACAGTGCGATGCAGCAGCTAAAAAGGCCAATGCAATTTTAGGCTGCATCAGTAGAAGTATAGTATCTAGATTAAGGGAAGTAATAGTGCCACTGTATTCTGCTTTGGTCAG
Source organism: Phrynosoma blainvillii (assembly GCA_026167975.1). Taxonomy (NCBI): domain Eukaryota; kingdom Metazoa; phylum Chordata; class Lepidosauria; order Squamata; family Phrynosomatidae; genus Phrynosoma; species Phrynosoma blainvillii. The sequence goes on from JANUYF010000001.1 coordinate 412,760,599, forward strand.
ACTCCACCTGGAATACTGTGTCCAGTTCTGGGCACCACAATTCAAAAAGGATATTGAAAAACTGGAGCGTGTCCAGAGGAGGGCAACAAAAATGGTGAAGGGTCTGGAAACCATGCCCTATGAGGAATGACATAGGGAACTGGGTATGTTTAGCCTAGAGATGGTTAAGAGGGGATATGATAGCCCTGTTTAAATATTTGAAGGGATGTCATATTGAGGAGGGTGCTAGCTTGTTTTCTGCTGCCCCAGAGAACAGGACCTGGAACAGAGAAAAAGCCTCAATATTAGGAGGAACTTCCTGACAGTGAGAGCTATTCGGCAGTGGAACACACTCCATCGAAGAGTGGTGGATTCTCCTTCTTTGGAGGTCTTTAAACAGAGGCTGGATGGCCATCTGTTGGGGATGCTTTGATTTTGAGTTCCTGCATGGCAGGGGGGTTGGACTGGATGGCCCTTGTGGTCTCTTTCAACTCTGTGATTCTATGAGTCTATGATTCTATGAGAAGACATGACTCACTAGGAAAGATAATAATGCTTGGTAAGTTAGAAGGCAGTAGGAAAAGAGGAAGACTGCATTCCAGATGGATAGATTCAATCAAGGAAGCCACAGTCATGAGTCTGCAAGACCTGAGCAGTGCTGTTGATGATAGGGTGATTTGGTAGTCTCTCATTCATGGGATTGCCATGAGTCAAAGTTGACTTGACAGCAGTAAACAACAACAAACAAGTCCCAATGATTTCAGAAATTCTGCTCCTGAGCATGAATAAGTCTGGACCCCAATCTGCATAAATTTCCTTCCTTGCATTTTTGGGAATAACAAGTTTCTAGTTACATACAAAGTTGAACTAGCCATTTAGGAGGGCAGAATTACATATTATGACAGAAATATGGAGCTCCTAGGTCCTGCAGAGCTAATATGGAGGGAATTAACTCATGGAAGTGAGAGTGACTTCCCTAACCTTGCTGGCCATGCCCCCACACTCCTCCATCCCAGATGAACTGAGAAACTGTAAATGAACTTATTTAAACAAGATGGGCTTGTTAAATAGCCGGGCTTGAATATTACAGGATTGTCAAGCTAGAAAAGTATGGACTTCTTTCCATCCATCTATTTTCAACTAAAAATGTCCACACCCTTGCTTCGTATTACCTTGGCAAGTGTAGATGGGGTAACATGATTGTCTTGATATAACATCTAGTCTCATCTTGATCATGGCACATTTGTGGGGACAAGTCTTTTCTCAGTGATTCTTAGTACTGACTCTTGTGTTATCTTTGACACAGAGTGCTGTAGTTGTTCTTAAGTCTACCAACAAAAACACAAGAAAGAGGATGTTAAAATGATACAAATCTGTACATTTTGGTTCCAGTGTCTATACTGAAAAGTAAATGTTAGTTTCCTCTGTCATTATTCCCTTTTAAGTAATGTTCATGAATTCATATACATGGGTATGAATTTGCAGGTGGGAGATAGCAATGTGAGAGTGGAATCCTTGGAATTTCTGATTTTCATTTTAAAAGTAATGCATTCTACAGGAGGAAAAAGACAATTTTGTACCTTTCAGCAATGCAATGAAAAGGCCGGAAACATGATGGTAACACTTTTGAGAGTGTTACCATCAGAAAGTAACTAAAACACCCCCAATGAATTATGTCTTCAAAGTCGTGATTTTGAAGGGCTGACTCATTATTTTATTTCAAATGTATCTACTTAGCAATACCAACATTTTGGCGACTTACGGAAAGACTCAGAATGTGGGAGAAGGCTTTTCTTGGCTAATGTGTCAAGAATTGGTTCATTAAAACTGAAATCCTCTTGAAGTAGTGAGTGAAAGAAATGTAGCTGATGTTGAAGAATTGTCATTAGAGTTTGATGGAAGGTTCTCTTCTTAACAGAAGACAGTCTGTTCTATTACACTCTCTGCTTTACAGAAGTGGAAGTTAAGAACAAAAGCCCACACATTGTATCATGGGAAAACAACCACCAAGGAACATAATGAGGAGGAACCTAGAATTTGTGTGTAAGACTCTCTTTGTTATAAGAAATGCCTTGTGACTTCAGCTTCCAGAATGCAAATCCATTTTGCAACAACAGCAAGAAATGCTATACAGATATACCTGTTAACAAAGCCTCTGATAAACAAGCTCCTTTTAACAAGGTCTTTTTATGCTCCTCAGTACCTCTTTTCCTGATTGTTCTCTGTCTAACTGGATTGGAATTGAAAGGCTGGTGAAAGAGGACTGCAGAAACAGAGACTTTCTATGGTGGCCTGCAGCAGGATTCTGCAATAAACAATGCAATGAAGTTTGAGCTAGGAACAAATGGGATTCTCTTGTAGCCAATCCCACTGTAGCTGTGTGAGCCTGGCTACAGGAGGCAAAATAAACAGCAACTGCCATCAGAATTCCTTACTTGAGCATGTACGAACAGTGAAATGGAGAGAAAGGGGGAGAGCTGAAGGTAGGTGTTTCATCACCTACCTTCAGCATGTTAAAAAAAGCATGAATCTATAGGTTTGGCCACTAAAAATAAGAAAAGAGAAGGCTGGTCAAAGAAAAAAATTCTTGGATTCATTTAGGAAGAAGCTTTTAAGTGGTCTCTAGAAAGTTCTAAATGTTTTTGTTTACTTAAGCAAGGTTTACCTGATTTGGTTGTTTCATTTCACATGTGCACACTGTTAATTCTGAATAAAAAGTTTGTGGAAACATGCCTTTCTTGTAGTGTATGAACCTATCCCTGTTCTTTCTATGTTATTTCTACTTCTGGTATCAAATTTTATGTTAAGGATGTACTGCCCAGGAACACATCTACTTAGTAACAGAGGTATACCTTATCGAGATTCTTCTGATGTCTCTCTCTTTCTTTCCCTCTCCCCCTTTCAGACTAATTAATTTTGTTAAGGGTGCAGCTTATTGAATAATTGTCTGGGAGCAAAGAGATTATAGGTCTCTAGAGATTCTTTGGCTTTCCTAATCTGTAAAGAAGAATCCCCCTTCCATTAGTGAGGCCCAAAGACTTTAATGGACAGCCATGTTTTAAATGGGTGACTAAATGGCATGAGTGTTGGCACCAGTTGGACCTGCAGGGGGAGGGCATTCCACAGATGAGGAGCCATTTAAGAAGCCCCCCTTCCATGTTCCAGCACAGTTATCTCATTGGAGGGACACGAAGGACACCCATTAGCAGATCTTAATTTTCTGGCAGGCTCATATGAAGAGAGGCATGCCCTGAACTATTGAGGTCCCAAGCCATTCATGGCTTCAAATGTCATTGCAAGCATGTTGAATTCAAATGTATTGGCAGCCACTGCAGTTTTTAAAAGTCTGGCATGATATACTGTTGATATGGTATTCTAGTCAACAATCAAGCCGCTACATTTTGCATTAGCTGCAGCTCCCAAGTCATCTTCAAGGGCAGCCCCATGTAGAGTACATTACAATAGTCTAATTGAGAGGTTACCAGTACATCGACTACTGTGGCTAGGTTATCTCTGTCCAGGAAAGGTTGAGGCTGGTGCATTAGTAGATAGACTAAACATAATAAATTACCTGAGCTTCCCTGTATTTCATTTTTTTCTATCTTGTGTTGTCACAGAAACAAACATGTAAGTCAATCTTTTATCAGAGCTGAGCTGTGGGCTGATATCAAAATGGAGCCAGGGGGCAAAATTCAAAGCTGGGTGGTCAAGCTAGGAGTTGCAATCAAAGAACAAATATCTATGATTGCTCAGTAAAGACTATTACTCCCCAGCTAGTTCCAGTAGCTCCTGACAGCCTTCTCATCATGTTCTTCCAAATCCTAAATTGTGCACATACAGTTTCATCATCTTTCATCTTCTCTGGAACAACTTAGACAGCACCCTCTGTATAGGTATACCTATACAGTTCCCAAGCTTATTAGGAAATATGGAGTCTGTCCAGGTGAGGAAAGCCAATGGGAGCCAGGAAGGCTGAGTCAGTTACCTGCAAATCTTAAATCTATAATCCTAGTGGTTACCCACATGGGATAGCCCTAAACAGTATGCTGCTTCCAAGTTCCAGTCATCCTGTCACTCCTGTCATCCTTCTCATCCTGTTCTTCCAAATCCTAAATTGTGCAAATACAGTTTCATCGTCTTTCATCTTCTCTGGAACCATCCAGACAGTACCCTCTATATAGGTATACCAGTCAGTTTCTATGAGCTGTATGGAATCATAGAATTATAAAGTTAGAAACAGCCCTATAGGCCTCCAGGTCCAGCCCCCTGCTCAATGCAAGATCTCCAGCTTCACAGCAGGTAGCTGTCTAGTCTCCTTTTAAAGCCATCCAGAAAAAGAGACCGCACTACCTCTCTAGGTGATTAATTCAATTACTGAATTGCTCTCATTGCCAAGAGGTTCTTTCTAATGTTCAATCAAAATCTGCCCTTCTATAACCAAAAACTATTAGACCTGTTCCTACCCTCTGGGGCAGCAGGGAACAAACCTGCTTCCTCTTCTCTATGGCAGTACTTAAGGTATTTAAAGAGTGCAATCATGTCACCCCTCAGTCTTCTCTTCACCAAAGTGAACAAGCCCAGCTCCTTCAGTCTCTCCTCATATGTTTTGTTCTCCATACTTCTTATCATCCTTATTGACCTTCTCTGAATTTGCTCCAACTTGTATATATCCTTCTTAAAATGAGGCACCAGAACTGCACTCCAGATGAAGCCTGACCAGTGCAGAACATAGCAAGATTATTACTTCCCTTGACTTGGAAACTATGCTTCTATAAATACAGGCTGAGATAGCATTTATCTTCTTTGCTGCAGCATCACACTGCTACCTTATGCTCAACTTATGATAAGCAATAACCCCAAGGTTCTTTTCACATGTAATATTACTGAGCCATGTATTCCCCATATATTCCCTATATCTCTGCATTTGGTTTTTGGCCTAAATGTAGAATTTTGTATTTGTCTTTGTTGAATTTAATTTTATTTATTTCATCTAAGGTTTCTAAATTTAGCAAGCTCCTTTTGAATTCTATTTCTATCTTCTAAAGTGTTAGCTACCTCTTCCAGTTTTGTATCATCTGTAAATTTGATCAGGGTTCCCTCTACCCAACAAATAATTGATAAAAAATATTGAAGAGCATAGGTCTCAGAACAAAACCCTGAAGCACTTAAATCTTCTTTTTAATCTGAAGCACAGATTAGACGATAACTCTTTGAACATGGTATTCCAGTGAATTATAGATCCATCTGGTGGTACTTCCATATATTCCATATTTAGCAGGTTTGCTAATAAAAATATTGTGGGGATCTTATCAAATGTTTTGATGAATTCCAGATAAATGACATCTACAGCATTTCCACCATCTACTAAACTAGAGATCTCATTTTTTTTAAAAAAAGATATAAAGTCAGTTTGGCAGAATTTTTTTTAATAATAAAACTTTAATTGATGCTTCTTATATCTATACAAATTAAGAAAAACAAGTGACATATATCTTTCAACAAGAGAAATCATCCCCCCCAAGAAAGAAAAAACAATAGCAACCACAAAAAACAGATAATAAAACAAAATGATATAACAAATAAACCATCAGCAAAATAATACAATAAAGTCTACTATAACATTTTTCAATATTTTTATCTAACACAATACATATACTGTCTTTTGCCAAAGTATATTTCTTCATATCTAAGAATTATTAATAAATTACTTAAAAATTATACAAAAAAGTACTATTAAATCAGTTTTCTTCAGTATCAGATATATTCTCTATTCTTATATTTCTCCTTTTTATTTCTTACTTATTATCTATCCAATTAACAAAATAACAAGCTACCCAATATATATACATACATATGTACTGCCCTTTATCCTCTCTTATTTGTATAGCTTTTATCACTCCCCCCCCCCTGCTATGGATATCTTCCAGTGTGTGTGTATACATTGCTAAATTTCCCAATTTTTCTTTCCATCTCAAGATGCCTTCTTTCCAAGTATCAAGTACTTTTTTTCTCTCTTCTAAAATACTTCTTAATATATCCATCTCTGTCATATCAATTAGTTTAAGTAAGTTTGGCAGGATTTGTTTTTGACAAAACCATGCTAGCTCTTACTAATTATTGTATGGTCATCAAGATATTTCCAGACAGACCCCTGTATAGTCAGTTCTAACAGTTTTCCTGCTATTGAGGTCAGGTTGACTGGCCTGTAGCTTTCTGGCTCTTCCTTTTTGCCTTCTTTGAAGAGAAGAACAATGTTTGCTCAGCTCCAAGATTTCTCAAAAATGATGGCAAGTGGTTCTGTGAATATGTTAGCAAGTTCCTTCAATACTTTGGGACACTGTTCATCTGACCCTGAGGTTAGGTTAACTAGGGTCCAAAACACACTGCAGAAATAATCCAGTTTGAGACTGCTTTAACTCCGCTGGCTCCATTCTAAGGAATTTGGGGAATTGTTTTGTGAGACATTTAGCTTTCTCTATCAGAGAGCTCTGGTGTCACAATAAACTACAATTCTCAGGATTCCCTAGCACTGAGCAAGGCCAGTTAAGGTGTGCTCTAAGTGGATTATTTCTGCAGTGTGTTTTGAATCTAGGTGATTCCTAACTTTTAATCAATCTTGATTTGCAACCTGGATTCTTTATCAAGCTCTCTGCAGATTCTTGGAAACACACAATCTCCTTTTTGGGACAAAACGAAAGCGAAATAGATATGGAACAGTTCTGCCTTTTTGCCATCTTTGCTGAGCAGTGGTCCCACCATTTCCTTTGTCACACTTCTGCTTCACATGTATTTGAAAATCCCCTTTTTGCTGCTCCTTTCTTGCTTAGCTGGTCTCAGCTCATTTTGATCTTTAGCTTTCCTTATACTGTTCCTGCAAGCCTTGAGCTAGACACCTGTATTCTTCCTTGGTGATTTGTCCTTTCTTCAATTCTTTATACATGCTCTTTTTTCTTTTCATTTCCCTCTTGAGTTTACTGTGCAGCCATGACGTTTCCCATTTTTCTTCTTCTATGGAATTGTTTATAGAATCATAGAATCATAGAGTTGGAAGAGACCACAAGGGCCATCCAGTCCAACCCCCTGCCATGCAGGAACTCCCAATCAAAGCATCCCTGACAGATGGCCATCCAGCCTCTGTTTAAATACCTCCAAGGAAGGAGACTCCATTACTCTCCGAGGGAGTGTGTTCCACTGTCGAACCACCCTTACTGTCAGGAAGTTCCTCCTAATGTTGAGGTGGAATCTCTTTTCTTGCAGCTTGCATCCATTGTTTCGGGTCCTAGTCTCTGGAGCAGCTGAAAACAAGCTTGTTCCCTCCTCGATATGACATCCCTTCAAATATTTAAACATGGCTATCATATCACCTCTTAACCTTCTCTTCTCCAGGCTAAACATCCCCAGCTCCCTAAGTCGTTCCTCATAGGGCTTGGTTTCCAGACCCTTCACCATTTTAGTTGCCCTCCTTTGGACACACTCCAGTTTTTTCACATCCTTTTTGAATTGTGGTGCCCAGAACTGGACACAGTATTCCAGGTGAGGCCTGACCAATGATTGTACTTTTAGCAGTTTCTTCTTCAGCAATGCTGGGTGTCCCATCAAAATTTCTCTGAAGATGCCAGCCACAGATGCTGGTGAAATGTCAGAAAGAAACTCTTCTAGAACATGGCCACACAGCTGAAAAACCCACAAAAAGCAATGCTGGATGTCTTTTTCCTTCAGCATCTCTAGCCATGCGATTCTGCCCAGTAGGCCCCTGAGCTTGAAAAAAAAATCTTTCCTGAAATCCAGAGTTCGTGTTTAACTATTCAGATGTTTAAGCTAGCACCTCCAACCCCTAAAGGTTTTAGTTTAAAGCCCTCTTGATCAGATTTGCCATGCTTTTGCCAAATACATTCTTTCCAGTCTTTGTAAGTTATAGCCCATCTGTAGCCAGTAGTTCTTCATATAGGAAGTAAAGATAATAGTGTCAGAAGCCAACCCTGTCCCATTGACACCATTTGTGTAGCCAGTCATTCATCTGCAGTATTTACATTTCCCTTTATTGTCTCCTATCTTTCACTGGCAGAATTACCACTTGTGCCTCTAAATTCTTTACCTTTCTGTCCAGGGCTTCATAGTCCAAGGTGATCTACAAAAGGGTGTTCTTTGCAGTGCTGTTGGTGCCCACATGAATCAGAAGAAAAGCATACTGCTCTGTGCTCTTGAGGAGCTTTGGCAATTTGTCAGTGACATTCTGGATGCACAAACCAGGAAGATAGCACCCATCCTGATTCAACCTGTCTGGTTGGCACACAGTTCCCTCTGTACTTCATAGCATTGAAATCCCTATCACTAGCACCTTTCTTTTCTTCTTGCTGCAGTTAGTGGCTTCTTCTCTGGCATGCAGTGCCTCTTGCTGCTGATCTCCTGTTTGCACCTCCTCACCACTGTTACCCTTAGGAAGACTGTAGGAAGCAATTGTTTAGCTGAAGCAGTTCCAAATCCCATGGTCTGCACCTGACAATGACTATCTTCCAGAGTGCTCCCTCAGTGTTATAGCTCCCTTAATTTTCATTGCCAGTTTCTTTCTGTTGGTTTTGTAGGATGAATTCTCCCTCTGTTCTGTCCAGAATGTCCTCATGTTCTCTGATGCACTGAAGAGCTCAATGTGAAGCTGAAGTACATTGACCTCTTCCAAGAGAGTGAAGACTTTGCACTTGCTGCAAGTGTAGTCAGTGAGATTTATGGCCAGAAGACAAACATGCCGCACACATTGCATCCTTCTTCATCCATCTTTGTAGTTATAATACATAATGAAACTTTAGGAAAAAATGTAATGATGTAATTGATATTATGTGTTTTAGACACTTGTTTCAAACAGAGGACATGTACAGAAATTTATTCCCTAAGGACAAGATTCACAAATGGTATGTTTGCTTGTTTGGGTTTTTATTGTCAATTTCAACAGTTACACACTTAGTCCTGGGACAGCTGGTAAACAGAATTCCTTACTTAATTGACAAGTTTGCTAATTAGCATAGTAGAACCAACCTCCATTCAAAAATCTGACCAATGTGTATAGGTGTTCATTGTTTAGTAACAAACAAGTGATCAAGAATATCCTGGGGAAAAATACCTACCAAGAAATATGCCTCTTTTTTTCTTTTTGATGATGATGATTTCTGGATTTGGAGGAACTAGAACAGGAACAAAAGTGCTTGAGTGACAGAGAGGGAACATATCACTTTTGCTTGAGCAACTTGGCTGATGCTCCCTGTTTTGTTATGCTGCACTGTTACAAAGAATCAGCTACAGTGTAGCACATAAAATAGGGAGCACAAGCTGAGATGCATATTTGGATGTGGTTCCAAATGTGTGTTCAAGTGTGACTCAATTAAACGTGTGCTTGGATGTCCGTTCTGATGTGCATTGAGATACAGGGTAGAAGCAGTGGTGGGGAGGGAATGAGTCTCTGCAGAGCTATGTGGCAATATAATTAAGCAATTAAACAACACTTGTATCATGATGCAGAAAGACATAGAGCATTGCTTACTACTGTGGCAACACATTACCTCACTAAGGGTAATGTTGCTTTTTTATTAGTTTTCTCCATGATAATTCTGCATAACCAAATATCATTAACTATGATGCATGCTGATATTATTTTATATACTATATGATCCCTGATTGGCCAAGATCACATACTGAGGAAAATGAAAATGCTACTAGAAAAGGAACAGAGAGAGGAAACTGTCTATGAACAGTTACAATGACCCCAAGGTACAAAGGGGTATTTTGTGAACCATCAAACTTTCCCTTTTCACTCTGAAAAGTTTCACAGGAAATTTTTTAGTATCACACTAGTCCAACATGCAAGTAGCAGGACATCTTATTATTCTAAATTGTTAAGAATTTATTGATTTATTTGATATTCCATGTTTCTTCTTGCACAGGACCCAAGGTAACATAATCCAACTAAAACAAGGTATGGCTAAAAACATTAGCCAGTTTTCCTGTGGCTGCTCTTATAAGTTAGGAGAGACATGGGTCCAGTACATATTGTAGCTCTCACTTGTCCACAGATGCCATTCCTATTTCATTTGGCCAAATTCACATGTCTTATGATGATTCCCTTACTTTTGTGTGAGGATCCCTGGACAACAGTCCAAAAACTTAGATAACATTTAAATGCAAATAGAAATATGCTATTTTGTCACAGCTAAAAATAGAAATGAATGTTACAGAAATATATTGGATGCCCACATATATATTTTACCAATGAAAACGAAGTTGGTAAGTCTCAGGTAACGGTGGCAGAATAAATATCATTGATGGTCAGAAGTGCTTACCTGGATAGAAAATGTATAGGGGAAAGAACTCCATCTCCACTAGATCTGTATATTCAACACCATTTCACTGTGTTATCCACTTTGGACGTTATCACACGTGGGCCACAAAGTGATAATAAACTGGAAATGACAAATTCCGAAAATAAACCGAAAATAAACCTTGATTCCACAAATGTTTTTCACACGTAATTACCTTAATTGCGCAATTAAGGGAAGCTCCCGCTGAAACCGCATTTAACGTTCACACACAAGTGAAAAAATCCCGTACATGTACTAGAAATGATCTTCTAGCACATGCACATTATGCTTGCCACGGCTGTCACTTGCCGCGGCTGTCACCCCTTCCCCAGGTCATCCTCAGAGCGCTGGCCATGTGGAGGGTCGGCGCTCCAAAGAGGTCCTCCTTGGAGCGCCGGCCGTGCGGAGGGTCGGCGCTCCGAGGACAACCTGGGGATCGTGCAGCTGCCCCTCCTCTTCCCTGCCCCCAAGACGGCTCAATTAGCTGCTGAGGGGGAAGGAGACACTTACGCTGCCTCCAGGACCCCGCGGAACCATGGGAAAATGCGGGGAAATGCTTCCAAATGCGCATTTGCTTTTCACATTATGGCGAATTTACCTTAATTGCGAATTTACCTTAATTGCGCATTTGCATTTCCTCCAAACAACCAAATTTCAAAAGATCTCGGTTAACACCAGTTTCTGTCCACTTTCTGTCCAGTTTCTGTGCGACATCCTGTGAAAACACGGGGCACTAATCCAGTTTCTGTTTGGGTTTTGTGTGGATTAACCAGAAGATTTGCCCCCGTGTGATAACGTCCTTTGTCTTGCCTGCCAAAAGAGACATTCCAGTATTTCAGATGCCATGGCTGTTGGGATGGATCCAGATATAGCAAACTAGTGAATAATCTACCTTAACTTAGTGCAGAAGTTATAGAACAAGCTTTTCATCCTCTAACATTGGGGTTTTTTTTATTGTACACTGTGCTTCTTAACAACTTTTTAGCTTGCAAAAATAGCTTTGCATTTCCTTTTGTTGGATGGCATCTGTTATATGGATAAATCACCAGTGAAGCCATTTTATGGTTTTCACAGCCACCATCCCTGGGAAGGTATAGAGCTGACAAGAGGTTGAGTTTCGGCCAGGACAGGGGAAGGAGGAGGAGGAGGCTCTCCAGGCCAGTTTCTAACAGAAAGGAGAAAGAGAAAGAGACTTTCTAGGCAGTTCTGCCAGGAAAGGAGACAGAGAAGAAGGCCAGTTCCTGCTAGGAAAGAGGAGAAAGCAGTTTCCAGACAGCCATCTTGAGTGGGTAAGTTTTAAAATTCTTTTTTAAAAACACTTGGGGGGAGTGTGACTGTGACTCAGTGGGTGGGGCTTTGTTGAGTGGCATTTGCAAGTCAATAGGGGGTGGGCTAGGCAGTTAGCTCTATACAACTGCTGCCAGAGGCCAGTTTCAGGTCAGTTTCGGCCAGGACAGGGGAAGGAGGAGGAGGAGGAGGCTCTCCAGGCCAGTTTCTAACAGAAAGGAGAAAGAGAAAGAGACTTTCTAGGCAGTTCTGCCAGGAAAGGAGACAGAGAAGAAGGCCAGTTCCTGCTAGGAAAGAGGAGAAAGCAGTTTCCAGACAGCCATCTTGAGTGGGTAAGTTTTTAAATTCTTTTTAAAAACATTTGGGGGGAGTGTGACTGTGACTCAGCGGGTGGGGCTTTGTTGAGTGGCATTTGCAAGTCAATAGGGGGTGGGCTAGGCAGTTAGCTCTATACAACTGCTGCCAGAACCGCACGCCTAGCGGCGCAAATTTTATAACCAGCAGACTTAAATACTGTTAGCAAGGGATTTTCTTTGAGGAGGAAAGTCGTAGTCCACTTTCAGGTATTAATTAAGACTTAGTATGGACACTGAAGGAACTGCTGCCATCACCTGCAATACCTGTGGGATGTTTGTATTCTTACCTACAGATGTGGGGAACTACACATGCTCAAAGTGCAAGTTGGTAGCCCTGTTGGAGGACAAAGTACAGCAGCTGGAGGCGCGGGTAGCTACACTTCAACATATTAGGGAACAAGAGGCTTTCCTTGAGAGAACAGAACAAACGGTCTTGGATGGGGAACACACAGAGGAAGTCGCTGGGGAAGAGAAGGTCACATCACACACACAGGAGGTAGAAAGCTGGAGGAAGGTCACACGCAGAAGTAAGGAAACCAGGGATCGTACTGGGAGCTTGCGGCTACAGAATCGATTTCAAGCTCTTACTCTTAGCAAGGAGGACGCAGAAGAGCAGCATGGACAGATTTCAGAGACAGAGCAGGGGACCCTGGCAGTTCCACCACAGGGAACAGTCGCTGCTAAGCCTCGGAGGAGGCGTGTGGTCGTGGTGGAGGACTCCTTGCTGAGGGGGACAGAAGCAGTAATTTGTGGGCCTGACAAGATGTCTCGAGAGGTGTGTTGTCTTCCTGGGGCAAAGATCAGAGATGTGACAGAGAGGCTGACAAGACTGGTCAGGCCTACCGACCAATACCCCTTCCTTTTGGTCCACGTGGGAACGAACGACACAGCAAGACACAGCCTTCAGAACATCAAAAGGGATTACGAGGCTCTAGGAAAGAAGCTGAAAGAAATGGAGGCACAGATTGTCATCTCGTCTCTTCTGCCAGTTCAAGGGCATGGTCCAGGAAGAGAGAGGAAGATAGTAGATGTCAACAATTGGCTCCGCAGATGGTGTCGTCGAGAACGATTTGGATTCTTGGATCATGGGCTCCGGTTCCATGAGGGCGGACTCTTGGCAAGGGATGGGCTGCATCTCACACCAGTTGGAAGAAATGTTTTTGCCAACGGTCTGAAGAATTTGATCAGGAGGGCTTTAAACTGAACTGTGTGGGGAAGGGAGACAACGTCCTGGAAGACAAAAGGACTGGAGAAAATAGTCAAACTGTCATAGAGGAAACAAGGCAAACAGTACAGGGACCCAACAGTGGGAGGCAAAAAAATGTGCACAGGCAGCAAGTAAAGGGGACACATGGTCTTAGATGTCTCTACACTAATGCACAGAGCATGGGAAATAAGCAAGATGAACTTGAACTCCTAGCACAAGAAAGCAAATATGATATAATAGGCATCACTGAAACCTGGTGGGATGAGTCTCATGACTGGAATGTAGAAATAAAGGGGTATAACATTTTCAAGAGAAACAGGACAAACAGGAAAGGAGGAGAAATAGCATTATATGTCAGGGATATTTACACCAGTGAAGAAATCCAGGACATCAATCCTGGAAGCTAAGTGGAGAGCATCTGGATAAAAATTAAAGGGGAAGGAAACAACAGGGATGTTAGTGTGGGAGTCTACTACAGACCCCCAACTCAAGCAGAAGAATTGGATGAAGCCTTTCTAGAACAGATGACCACACACTCAGAAAGGAGAAATATGGTAGTGATGGGTGACTTCAACTATCTGGATATTTGCTGGAAGTCAAACTCGGCAAAATCCTCAAGGTCTAGCAAATTCCTCACTTGCCTCAAAGACAATTTCATTGTTCAAAAGGTGGAAGAGGCAACGAGGGAGTCAGCTATTTTGGATCTGATCCTAACTAACAGGGAAGACCTAGTTAATGGGGTGCAAGTGGTTGGATCCTTAGGCGGGAGTGATCATGTCCTCCTGGAGTTTATTATACAGTGGAAAGGAGAAGCCAGGCATAGTCAGACACGCATTCTAGACTTTAGGAAAGCTGATTTTACTAAACTTAGAGAAATACTGAGGGTGATCCCATGGACAGGAATACTAAAAGAGAAGGGAGTTCAAGACGGATGGGAGTTTCTCAAAAGGGAGATACTGAAGGCACAATTTCAAACCGTGCCAACGAGGAGGAAGAATGGGAGGTGTCTCAAGAAACCAGGATGGATGACTAAGGAACTTGCAACTGAACTATGTTTTAAACGGAACATGTATAAGAAATGGAAAAATGGGGAAATCACCAAAGAGGAATTCAAACAAATAGCTAGCACGTGTAGGGGTAAAGTCAGAAAAGCTAAAGCGCAGAATGAAATCAGGCTTGCTGGAGAGGTTAAGAACAATAAAAAGGGCTTTTGGGGGTATGTCAGTAGCAAAAGGAAAAAGAAGGAAATGGTAGGGCCACTGTGTGGAGAAGATGGCAGAAAGATAACAGGGGACAGAGAAAAGGCAGAATTACTCAACACCTTCTTTGCTTCAGTCTTCTCAGAAAAGGCAAAGGGTGCTCAACTTGAGGATAATGGAGCAGAGGACAGAATAGGAGAATTTCAGCACAGAATAAGTAAAGAGATAGTACAGAAACATCTGGTTAATCTAGATGAATACAAGTCTCCAGGACCAGATGAATTACATCCAAGGGTATTAAAAGAACTGGCAAATGTAATATCAGAACCATTGGCAATAATCTTTGAGAATTCCTGGAAAACAGGAGAGGTCCCAGCGGACTGGAGGAGGGCAAATGTTGTCCCCATCTTCAAAAAGGGGAAAAAAGAGGATCCCAACAATTATCGTCCAGTTAGTCTGACATCAATACCCGGAAAGATTCTGGAGCAGATCATTAAACAGAGAGTCTGTGAACATCTGGAAGATAATTTCATAATCACAAAAAGTCAACATGGGTTTCAGAGAAACAGGTCATGCCAGACAAATCTGATCTCTTTTTTTGATAAAATTACCAGCTTGGTAGATGAAGGGAATGCTGTGGATATAGTATATCTTGATTTCAGTAAGGCCTTTGACAAGGTTCCCCATGACATTCTTGCAAGCAAGTTGGTAAAATGTGGGCTAGACAAAGTAACTGTTACATGGATTTGTAATTGGTTAACTGGTCGAACGCAAAGGGTGCTCAACAATGGCTCCTTTTCAACTTGGAAAGAAGTGACCAGTGGGGTGCCACAGGGCTCTGTTCTGGGCCCAGTGCTATTCAATATCTTTATTAATGACTTGGATGACGGTATTGGGGGCATAGTTATCAAATTTGCAGACGACACCAAATTAGGAGGAGTAGCTAATACCCCAGAGGACAGGATCAAAATTCAAAATGACTTGAACAGACTAGAAAGTTGGGCCAAAGCTAACAAAATGAAATTCAACACAGAGAAATGTAAGGTACTGCACTTAGGGTGGAAAAACAAAAAGTACAAATATACGATGGGGGACACCTGGCTGAATGAGACTACCTGTGAAAGGGATCTAGGAATCCAGGTGGACCACAAGTTGAACATGAGTCAACAGTGCGATGCAGCAGCTAAAAAGGCCAATGCAATTTTAGGCTGCATCAGTAGAAGTATAGTGTCTAGATCAAGAGAAGTAATAGTGCCACTCTATTCTGCTTTGGTCCGGCCTCACCTGGAATACTGTGTCCAGTTCTGGGCACCACAATTCAAAAAGGATGTGGAGAAACTGGAGCGTGTCCAAAGGAGGGCAACTAAAATGGTGAAGGGTCTGGAAAGCAAGCCCTATGAGGAACGACTTAGGGAGCTGGGGATGTTTAGCCTGGAGAAGAGAAGGCTGAGAGGTGATATGATAGCCGTGTTTAAATATTTGAAGGGATGTCATATCGAGGAGGGAACAAGCTTGTTTTCTGCTGCTCCAGAGACTAGGACCCGGAACAATGGATGCAAGCTGCAAGAAAAGAGATTCCACCTCAACATTAGGAGGAACTTCCTGACAGTAAGGGCGGTTCGAGAGTGGAACACACTCCCTCGGAGAGTAGTGGAGTCTCCTTCCTTGGAGGTCTTTAAGCAGAGGCTGGATGGCCATCTGTCGGGGATGCTTTGATTGGGAGTTCCTGCATGGCAGGGGGTTGGACTGGATGGCCCTTGTGGTCTCTTCCAACTCTATGATTCTCTGATTCTATGATTCTATGATTCTAAGAGGTGTAATTCAGTGGGGATGTGTGCTGGAGCACACCTTAGTGGCAGATGCCCATCAGCAGTAGACAACGTGATCAATACATTCTGTATACAGTAGTGTTTATTCATTGAACAGCATGAGATATCTTGACTCTGTAAACAAGAGAGGAGGTTTTCAGCTCTGTCTTAAGATTCAAAGAAGAGGGAGTGAAGGATGTGTTTCCATTTATCTACATGGTAAATGCTTGTCACTGTAGCATCTAAACAGTATGCTAAGATTGCTGAAAAAAATATAGGGTCTGTCCATAAGAGACAGCCAATTTGTCATCAAGTTGCAATCAATGTTTTATTGTAAGCCTTAAATATAGTACTGGTGTTTGATTTTGCTCTTTTTTCAGGTTCAGACTAGGATGCAATAACTTCAGATTGACAAAAGCAAGAGTCATTATATATGAAGTCGTAGGCTTTCATGGCCGGCATTCATAGTTTTTTGTGGGTTTTTCGGGCTGTGTGGCCATGTTCTAGAAGAGTTTCTTTCTGATGTTTCACTAGCATCTGTGGCTGGCATCTTCAGAGAAAAAAAAAAAAAAAGATGCCAGCCACAGATGCTGGCGAAACGTCAGAAAGAAACTCTTCTACAACATGGCCACACAGCCCGAAAAACCCACAAAAAACTATAGTCATTATATATTTTGCAAAAGTGCAGAAAAACTATGTGCCTAATGGTTCCTTCACATGTGTAGGTACATTATTTGAATTACTGCACAACACTTGGATAACTTGCATCTGAATGTGTCAGATGTATACACCTGAATGTGTAAAAAGGTTCCATTTGTGGAATGCAGCAGGTTTTTGCAGTTTATTCTGTGAAAGTTCTGTTGCACATTCTACTGGAGCTGCAGTAATCAAGGGGTCAACATGCATGCATAACATTTTCTTAGTTGATGTGTGCTTGTGGACATTTTCCCCATAAAAGTCCAGGTTGATCAACTGCTTTTTGGACATATCATATATATAAAACTTATCCAGTCTCGCATGTCTCCATGGAACATTTTGGAAGAAAGAAAGAAGAAATAGTAAAGAGAAAGCAAGAGTGATTAGATTAAGTACAAGGAAGTTTTTTTTTAAAGGACATAAAAGAGAAGACAGCAAAGTGGAGGTACTGCCAAAAAAAAGAGGGAAAAGGGAAGCTATGAGTTTATGAACATGAAACAATATTAACTGGTATTTTCTTCTTCAAATTATATAGGTGTGTACGTGTGCATGCACACACACATGTGTGTACATGAATGTTTTTGTATCCCTGTCAACTCTTGATTAAATACCAATATGAGGAAGAGCACAAAAAGTAGATTACCCTTAGTCCAAACTAGAGTAGGCCCACTGAATCAATCAACTTTGCATGAGTTGATGTAGTAAATTTCCATTGATTCATTGAGTCCATCCTAATTGGAAGTAACAATTGAATTTAAGCTTTGCTTCCTACCCACCCCACTGTGAAAATGCCCAACTGCACATTAGCTTACTGGGCTGCACTATGAAATATTCAGGGCAAAGGGACGCTTTTGAGATGTACAAGATGCCCACCTCTTCCCATAACACCTCCTTTTATTTATTTATTTTGGTTACTAGATTTGTTCCATTTTTCACTTCAAAACAAAGAACAACTATGTCTCCCCTCTTTCTCAAGGTTATTTGGAATTTTATACTGGAAGAGTGCAGATGCTAATAAAGATTTTTGAAGACTGACAACAATGGCCAGGAAAAAAAAGCATATATATGTTCCTGGAATACAACTCTCTCTCTCTCTCTCTCTCTCTCTCTCTCTCTCTCTCTATATATATATATATATACACATACATACATACAGAGAGAGAGAGTTGTATTGTATTCCAGGAAATGAATTCATGGGTGGAACAGGAGGGTGAAAAATCTCTACATGTATTTACAGAAACCCCTAGAGCTGGCTTCTTTGTGTGCACATCTGGTTGCAGCCATTATGGAGAAGTCATATGGAGAAGTCTTTTTCCAACTAGGAGAAGGAACAAAAAGGAAGTGACTGCAGAGGAAGAGGGAGAAAAGGAAGTGAGCCCAAAAACAGAGTTTACATTTAGTAAAGACATGAGGAGGAAAAAGCACTTGGGTCTATCTGACTATGTATCTGTTCAGTCATCCCTCCTGGTTTCAATCATTCATTTACATGTATTAGGGCTCAATTCTCAACTTTTTATTTCCCTCCCCTTCCCTCCCCTCCTGATTTTTCCCGCACTTATTCATAGTCTCATACTTTTAAAGTAAAGTTTTCCCAGATGTGAAGAAGAGAAGGGAACAAAGGCTGAATATATAAATAAATAGTGATAATGAAGGGAAAAGAAAAGGCAATTACTGTATTCTGGATAGAGCTCAGTAGACTTTCTCAGTATTAATTTAAATGTCTTATCTTTTTACACTGTGTGATAATAGATCACGAAAAACTAAATCTTAAATCCAGGTTAAAATCAACAGATCTTGAGTCTAGTTGTGTACATCTAGTTATGTACAGTATATGTAGGGTGGTTGCTTGAGGCATCACCAAAAGAGAGAATGAAAGGAATCACTAATTTCCATAAAATTCTAATTAACCGTACAAATGATTTTATAACTGAAACAGAAATATGATTCAGCTCACCTGAGTAAAGAAGACAGTGCCCAAGAAACCTGTGTGCCTGCTGAGGCTGCTGTCTAGATGTTAAATATTGACAAGTAGCTTCAAAATCCCTGATCTCCCTCTTCATGGTTTTTTCACTATTTCAATTTGTTTTGTTTTCCATACCTGTTGGCATATGTTGGTTAGCATTAGAGTTGAATCTGTCAGTGTGGACTGCAGCAGTTCAATTGAAATATAATCTGTTCCTGGTGATTCTAATTTGATGCATCTGATGAAGTGGCTTAGAGTCAATGGAAGCTTATGCAGGGATTCCCTCCCCAACCCCCATCTCAAAAGGACTATAGAATTTGACTATAAATAATCCAGTTTGGCACTCCTTTAACTGTCATGGCTCTATGCTATGGAATTCTGGGAGTTGTAGTTTGTTCTGGCACCAGAGCAAAAGGTCCAAGAATTACATAGCATGGAGCCATGGCAGTTAAAAGATTGCCAAACCAGATTATTTATGCAGTGCGGATGCAGCCCAGGATCGTCTCTTGTTTTCCATGTGGCTCACACACAGCTCCGTGTGGAAGATCTTCAGACAGTGAACTTTCCATGCTTGCCATTTCCAAAATCATGAAAGCTTCTTCACTCCTTCCTTCCATTTTTTCTTCCTGTGGCTACCAAATCCAGACAGTTGGGTTTGCCTTTGCGAGGAACCTGGACATTCATGCTTCTTATGTCATGCTCCAAATGGAGGACATTTGGGAATTCCTCCTGGACAGAAGATTGAAATGGAGGACATGACCTGGAAAAGGAGGACATCTGATCAACCTGCCTGAATAGAGTCCCTCCATCTGGGATTCAGTCTTCCTCTCTTCCTACTGCCCTCTACCTTCCCTAGCATTATTGTCTTTTCTAATTAGTCATGCCTTCTCATGATGTGGCTGAAGTACAACAGCCTCAACATTATCTTGGCTTCTAGGGAGAATTCAGGCTTCATTTGTTCTAGGTATCTCCAGGTATTCATTTGTTCTAGGTATCTCTAGGTACCTAGGTTGCTTGTTCTAGATTTATTATTTGCTTGTGAGCCACCAGTAAAGACTTACTGACTGAGAGTGCTGTCTGTGTCTTTCTTCAAGCTGGGTAAAAAAGTTAATGGACTAGAACCGTGGCACTGGTATGTTGTTCATTCTGCACTCTGCACATGGCCTGATGGGCATGACTGTCTATAGGATCCAATTGTTTGTCTTTTTGGCTATCCACTGTATCTTCAGCCCTCTTCTCCAGAGTCCAACACCACATCTCACATGAATTAGTTTTCTTCCTATTTCCTTTCTTCTCTGTCCAGTTCTCACATCCCTACTTGGTCATCTCCAATAAATGGCATGGGTGCAGGGTAACCAGATGTCCTAACTGCAAAGGAGGACAAGTCACCACAAAATGGAGGACATCCAAGAAAAAGGTAGGACATGATCAAATAAAAGCTTGAAACACTTATAGAAATCTAAATCCATTATTCTTAGTCATGTTCCAGTAGAGGACATTTTGGAATTCCTCCTGGACAGAAGGTTGAAATGTAGGGACATGACTTGGAAAAGGAGGATGTCTGGTCATCCTGGTTTAGGCTTGGTTTGTTCTAGGCCCCAACGCTTCATCTTTTGGGCCACCAATGGTCTCCTCAGCCCTCTTCTCCAGAGTCCAGCACCACATCTCACATGAAATAATTATCTTCCTATCTCCTTGCTTCACTGTCCAGTTCTCACACCCTTATCTGGAATTCTGGGCATTGTAGAATTCCCAGAATTCCATAACATGGAGCCATGGCAGTTGAAGGGGCATCAAACTGGATTATTTCTGCAGTGTGGATGCAGCCCAACGTAGGGGCTTGTCTTGGAAAAGGTCTGGTCACCTTTGTTGAGGCTTGGTTTGTTCTAGGACCCAATGCTTGGGTCATTCACAGTCTCCTCAGCCCTCTTTTCCAAAATTCAAGATCATGTCTCACATGAGACAATTGTCTTCCTATCTCCTTCCTTCCCTGTCCAGTTTTATGCTCCATTTGCTTCTTCATCAGGCAAAATATCGTGTGTGTGTTGTGTTCTTTCAAGTTGTTTCCAACTTATGGTGACTCCTAAAGTGAATCTGAGAGCCAGCTTGAAAGTCACACTCCCCCAGCCTCAGAGGATGGCAGTTGCAAACCCCCTCTGTAAAAACTTGCCGAGAAAACCCTGGGATAGGATCAGAAACAACTTGAAGGCAAATAACACACACAACTGGAAAGTAGGAGCCAGAGTGGTGTCACAGTAGTTTGAGACCAAAGTTCAAATCTCCACTCAGCAATGGAAACCCACATGATGACCTTGGGCAAGTCACACTCTCTCAGCCTCAGCAAAAGGCAAGAACAAATCTTCTTTGAAGAAATTAGCCAGGAAAATCCTAAGATAGGTTTGATGTGAAGGCACACAACAATGACTTGAAGGCATAAACCAACAACAACAACCCATTCTCTGCCACTGCAAACCTCCTCTGAACAAATCTTGCCAAGAAAAACCCATGACAGGGTCATCATAAGTCAGAAATGACGTAAAGTCACACACAATTACAAATGTGTTTTACACTGGTGTACGCCTCAACCCCCCCATGCCCTCCCAGTTCTAGGAGGCTGGGAGGGTACCACATCAATACTCCCATGTCCTCCAAGTCCTGCGAGGCTGGGAAGGCACCACCTCAAAACCTCTCATGCCCTCCAAGTCCTGTGCAGTTGGGAGGACACCACCTCAATCCCCATGCCCTCCAAGTCCCATGAGGCTGGGAGGGCATCACCTCAACCTCCATGCCCTCCAAATCCTCTGAGGCTGGCAGGGCATCACTTCAACCTCCCCATTCCCTTCAGGTCCTGCGAGGCTGGAAGGACACTACCTCAAAACCCCTTATGCCCTCCAAGTCCTGTACAGCTGGGAGGACATGACCCAATGCCCCCATGTCCTCCAGGTCCTACAAAGCTGGGAGAGCACCACCTCAATTCCTATGTCTTCCAAGTCCTACGAGGGTGCAACCATCTCAACTCCCCATGTCTTCAATGTCCTGTGAGACTGGGAGGACACCACCTCAATCATTCCATGTCCTCCAAGTCCTCTGAGGCTGGGAGGTCACTGACCCAACCCTCCCATATCCTCCAAGTGCTATGAGGCTGTGAGGGCACCACCCAATGCCCCCATGCTCTCCTGGTCCTCTGAGGCTGGGAGGGCACCAACCCAATCTTCCCATATCCTCCAAGTGTTACGAGGCTGGGAGGGCACCACCTTAACACCCCCATGCCCTCCAAGTCCTACGAAGCTGGGAAGGGACCACCTCAAGCCTCCAAGTCCTATGAGGGCCAGGAGGGCACCACCCAATGCCCCCATGCCCTCCAAGTCCTATGAGGTTGGGAGGACACCACCCAATGCCCCTATGCCCTCCAGGTCCTGTGAGGGCTGGATGGACACCAACTCAATTCTCCCATACCCTCCAGGTCCTCGGAGGCTGGGAGGACCATCTCAAAGCCCCTCACCTCCGCTAGGTCCAGCGAGGCTGGGAAGGCACCACATCAACACTCCTATGTCCTTTGAGTCTTGCAAGGCTGGGAGAGCACCCCCTCAAAACCCCTCATGCCCTCCAAGTCTTCTGCAGTTGGGGGGACACCACCTCCACCCTCCATGCCCTCCAAGTCCTGGGAGGGCTGAGAGGGCACCACCCAATGCCCCTATGCCCTCCAGGTCCTGTGAGGGCTGGATGGACGCCAGCTCAATTCTCCCATACCCTCCAGGGTATGGTCCTCTGAGGCTGGGAGGACCACCTCAAAACCCCTCACCTCCCCCAGGCAGGCAGGGAGGGCACCCCCTGAACCCCTCAAGGCAACCCTCTCCCCCGCCTGCCTGCCTGCCTGCAGCCTCTGTCAGAAGGGCCCCACCTGCCAGCCTGAGAGAAGGAGGAAGTCCATCTCTTCCCCTTCAGGAGTCCTCCTGGGAAGTTGTGCAGGTCTGCTTTAAATGCTGGGGTCTGCGTGGCGGCGGGGAGGGCTGGGCTGGGCTCTCGTGGGTGGGTGGGTGGGTGGGTGCGTGAAATTCCTGGGCTTCTCTGACAGTCTCAGGCAGCCAGCTGGGCTCTGCGCAGCAGCTCCTCTCGCGTGCGACTCCGGCGGCGCTGGGAGGGAGAGGCGCGCCAAACGCTTTGCCTCCTTCTCTCAGGGGCTTGGCGGCATCCTTGGCTCCAGCCCTTCTTCGGCTGTTTGAGGGGGTTTCCTTTCTGGGCTTATTTTGGGTGTGTGGGTGTGTGGGAAGAAAGGCATCTCCTCTGCACCCCCCCCCTTCCCACACCCTCCCCAAAGGAGGAGACCCCTGGGATGAGTCGGGCTCCAAAGAAAGGAAAGAGTTGCTGGAAAGAACCCAAATGCTCTTCTCCAAGTAGAAAGGTAAGACTTTGTGTGTGTGTCTGTGGGGGTAAACCAGGTTGGGGGGGGGCGTCGTGAGGAGGAGGAAGAAGAGGAAGAGGAAGAAGAGGAGGTGTGGAAGAGTGAGGGGAAATGTTCCAGGTTGGACTAGAAAGCGCTCCATCCATGGACAGAGGATTTCATCGCCTCTCTTGGGAAGCCTGGTGGAGTTTGGGCAAGGTGTGAAGGTGCTAGAAGTTCTCACCCGAGCTTGGAGAATTTAGCTTAGTCAGACTTGAGAAGAATTTAGAAAGAAAGGTGGGATTTTTTAAAAAACAAACAAAACAAAACACCAACACCAACACCAACCAGCCCTATACTCAGGCTTGCAAATATTGTATAGATTTATTAGGATAGATTTTGTTGTTGTTTAGTTAAAGTTCTTCTTTTGCTTCTCATGTTTGATTCTCCCCCCTTTCCCCCCCCCCCCCCCTCTCTTCTTTTGACTGGAAAAGTAAAGGGAGAGGAGGATGACAGCGATGATTCTGGTTAGATTCTGGAAAACTGGACATCGCACCCAAGCATCCCTCCTAAGGTGACATCCAGCCGGGGAAATCGGTTTCCCTTCATCCATGTGGATGAGCAGTTTGAGCTCCTTTTGAAGCTTTCCAAATATTTAGAAATGAAGGCACTGCTAGAGTGAAGAAAGGTGAAAGAGCTCTCTTGCAGAAGTTATACCATTTGGAAGAATTTTCTCAAGCTTCCTTGGTTTTCACCTCCTGGAGAATATTTTTTAAATAATTGGGGTGGGTGGGCATAAGAAGGAAAATGGGAAGATGGGAAGACTTTCTCTCCCCTCTTCCTCTTCCTCTTCCTCCTTTGGATCTATTACAAGAACCTTCCTTCCCCGCCTTCCATTTGTTTATATTAATGATTTAGTAGCCAACCTTGCCTGAAAACTTCCACTATGAGCAACTGCTGTGATCATCCAGGCAAGGAGTGACCTTAAAGGTTGGTTTTACAATTTCTTAATGCTAAAAATCACTGTGCAAAAAAATCTCCCGTTTTCTCCTCCCATCTTTTCTTCAATCCAAATCTATACTTATTTTCTAATTTTACTCCATGAAGGATAGTGATGTAATTCCCTTTCCTAAGGGTTCTGACTCTATTGCTGTAGGAGTGACATTGTCTTTTGTTTACTTTTACATTTTATTTTAATTTTTTGTCTTGATAAAGAGGAAAAGGAGGGGAAATCCTCTGCAATTCTTTAGCTTTTTAAAAAAAACAAACGAACAACAGCCCACATTTTGTTAAAAGGCAATTTCTTCTCTTCGATATTTTCCCACAATTTTCGATATGAATAAAATAAACAAATAATGGGCAGGTAATAAGAATCCTAAAAAGGAGGAAAAAAAAGAATCTAAAAACCTGTTAGGAAAGAAATTTCAAAATGCTAGGCTTTTCCATGCTAGTCTTCTTTTTCCTCTTTGGCCTGGGTATTTAGAATTTTGTTAAAAATAGATTGCCACTCCAAATCAATTAATTCTTCATTCTTACCCGGTTCTAACCTGAGATTCCTCCCCCCCAACATTTGAACGTTTCAGACCTCCCAAGAGAGGCAAATATTTTTATGACCGTTCGCTGGCACTTGTGTCATGGTATATTTTGGGGACTGGTTTTTGCGGGGGTGAACTCCTAACTAGTCTAGCGAAAAGTCGGGGAGAGAGAAAGAAGGAAGAATGTAATCTGGGTGGAGAAGAGAAGAGACTATAACGGGAGCTGTATCCTCTCTGTATAGAATTGGCCAAAAATATTAGGGTGCTTACTGTAGTTCTCATTTTATTAAAATGCTCTATGGGCAATTTAATCTAATGATTGGTGATACGTGATCTTTTCTTTCTTTCTTTTCTTTCTTCTCCCCCTCCCCCCCAAGAGGGGTGGTTTCCATCTTAGTTTGCTGCCTTTTTGTCTGTACGTGCTTTTATGCACCATTATTATGGGTACCGGTGGAAAAAATTTCCAGGCTCTTCCCTCTCTTTTGCAAAGGAGCAAGGAGAAATACCTAAAAACAGCTAAAATGTGGTGATAAGATGGATTAATGGTATTAACTGGTTCAATGAAATATACATGAAATTTTCGTTGATGAGGATTTTCTTTCTGGATCATTCAGGGGTCGCTGGGTGAACTGTGCTTTGAGAAAATGGGAAGGAGATATATTTCTTATCATCCTTTATATTTTAAAAATGGAGGAAGGTGGAGGGAGGGGAAAGCATTTAAATAAATAAATAAAAACTAAAAACTGGATGCTCCAGTGTTTCATTTCATCATCCCTAGTGATGATGGCTTCTTGATAGAGCTGGTATCTGATGATATCACCGTTCTCCATGGCTATACCCTGGCCTGATTTTACACTGCGTTTCCACTGAACATGTTGGCGTGCTTCTGCTTATATAAGGGCAAGAACAAATTCAAGTGGATTAGAGCTTGGAATTTTGAGATTGGCTACCCAGACTGAGTTGCGGGATTTAGAAAAAAATGTTGTTATTGTTGTAAATTTATTTATCATTGTTGTTATTGATGGGTGGGGAAGAGATAGGAGAAAATGGGAGAGCATCGAAAAATCATGGTGCGTGCAGTGGGAGAGTGAGGTGATGTGGGAAGCTGCTGGGTTGAATAATACTGTGATGTGCCCTCTTTATTATTTTTTTTGAATAGCGGCCATTATCTCTAAAAAACACATCATCTTTAGGCCAGAGCTTTAACAAAAAATAATGGGAGGGGATATCTTTCGTGAGGGGGGCTTGATCTGAGAGTCATTAGACCCACTGCTGCAAAACCAAGATACAGAAAACCATCTGCACTAATGCTGGTAGGGGAAGCTGGAGGGGAAAGAAGGTAGGATACACTGTGCATGTGTATATTGGCATGGGGGAAGGGAGGGGTTGTCAGTTTTTGGATCAAAAGCACTGAGCTGTATATTCTTTAGAAACCCCCTCATTTTCTGCCCTGCTGTCCCCATTTTTCTATCCCTCATACCCTTTCTCCTCCTTTCCGTCCCCCCCCACCAGCTTTTTAGATTTTGATGAGAAAATTTTGTTCTTGATGGCTCTGCGGGTTTTGGGGGTTTGTGTGTGTGGCTGTATATTACAACAATAGCACAATGACCTTTGATTTGCTTCATCCACTGCACATGTAGGCTGTATGTATGTCATCACAGTTCATACAGACATTTGCGTGATAGGCCATGGTTTAATTTTATGTGCCTGTGTGCATGTGCGTGCATGCTTAAAGCATATAAACACACACACACTGGATTGGAGGTAGTCTGATAGGCGTTGGCCAGGATAAGAAATACAGCAAATGCTAAACGCACATTCATCCATTTTGCCATCTCTTCTGCTGTTTTTCCCTCTCCTGATATGTTGCGATGTACATCATACCATTTGTATGTTGAAATGGAGGGTGTACAAGGAAGGAGGTTGGAGAAGCAGAGAGTCTCTGTGTGTGAGTCTTTGTGTTGCAGAGGAATGGATTTGGTAATGGTCATAACGTTTTTTGGTCAAGCAAATGTCTGGTGATAATGATTTAGTTTAACCATCCATGAAATACAAGCATGCGACACATTGGAATAAAGGTTACTCTGGGGAGCTGTGGATGAGCAAGACATGCTCTAGGGAGCATGCAGTCTGCAGCACTGGAGAGTATAACATGCATGCGAGCACCCAATACTGTTCTCGCTTCACAAAGGCCAGTTCAAGCCGCAATGTATTGCAATGGAAATTGAGAAAGAGGGCTATATGAGTTGTGTCACAGCCAGGAGTCAGCCAAAGTGTCTCTGGGCCTGTCCTCATGTGCTGTCCGTCTTGATAGTTCTTCCCAAGGTTCTCTGTGTTTGTGACCAGAAATTACATGGATATCATCTTCCCCATGTACCTCTATGCTGAAGACTGTACGTTTAGGTGAGATTTGAGGAGGGCGAATCATGGGTGATGTGTGTGTGTGTTGCAGGCGGATAGGAGAGGCATTCACCTTGCACTATTACGATATGCGAGAGGAGATGGGGCGGGGGAAGAGATGGCTTTTTCTGGAAGCATTACTACCTCCTTCCAATTATGCCCTATGTTTTGTTTTGTCAATTGCTTTTTTGTCTCGATGATGTTGTGTGGATAGCTTTTTTTGTGGGTGGAGACTGTGCATCTAGGAGTGGGGAAGGACATAGCAGAATAAAAGCCAGAAACAGGGGGATGACAAATTTCTTGTCCTTTTTAAGAGCCCTTCTTTTTTACCAAGATCAAAAGGCCTTCGTCCGCACACCTTGAAGCTAACCTTTTTTTTTTTTTTTTTTGGTGGCAGTGACCAGATGGGTCCCTTAGGGTGCACTAGGAGAATTTGGTAAGAACAAAATGGTCTAGTGTCGTTTCTATTTTCTCAGCAGGCACTTCTCCCTTGTATGTGTGTGTGTGTGTGGGGGGGGCTGAATTTTGTAGTGTTATTCAAAGGTCTCCATGTTTTCTTTTTTACTGGGCTGTAACAAAAATGAACCCAGTAAGTCGTTTGCACTGAAACGTGTTTGCCATTTGTTCTTTTTTGCACTCCTTCTTTGAACTGACCTTGAAGAATTCTAGCAAATGAGAACCAAGAAGTCAGGGATGAGGGAATTACAGGGCAACTGATGTCCCTAGTCTTCATGAATAGGTACTGGGAAATAACTGGATTCCTTGCTTTTTGGGGTGTGTGTGCGTGTGTATTAGACACACCCTGATTCATCCTCTTCCATCTGTACAGACAATTCTTTTTTTCTAGTATGTCTAATAAATGGCTGGCCATGTTGCAACCCAAACTAAAGCTATATATGATAAAGAATGGTGCAGCGACTGGCGAAGCAACAGGCAGGGGGTGCTACATTTGCTAAACTGAAAGTCCCACCCTGAGCCATTCTCACAAGCAGCAGCATTAGCCTGTTGCGTTCTACATTATTCTTTCCCAATTCTTATGGTAGATTAAGGTGTTATTCCTTGTGTTTATCCATGGAGTAGAGATTTTTCAATAGCCTTTTAAAAACTGGGTTCTAGGGAATATCAAATAAAGTTACTGTGAAAGCCATGAAGCCCTAAAATGTTTCAGCTCTCCATGTTTGAGCTGTGCTTTTGTTGTTGTGTGCCTTTAAGTCTTTTCTGACTTAAAATCACCTTAAACTGACCCTATCATGGGCTCTTCTTGGCAAGATTTATGCAGAGGGGGTTTGTCACGGCCTTCTCTGTGGTTGAGAGAGTGTGATTTGCCCAAGGTCACCCAGAGAGTTTTCATGGCTGAGCCCCAGTCTTCAGAGTTGTAGTCCAACACCTAAATAACTACAAAGCACTGGCTCGCAATCTGTGCTTAGGGATAAACATTCGGATGAAATGAGATATACTTTTAATTTTTTTGTTTCATTTTGCATAGTTGTTTGATGAAAGACTCTCCCTTGTTCAAACATAGAAACTCCAACAACTGAAATGCATGAAAATTCTGCTCAGCTCTAATAACTGTCATGGTCTTTTCAGACCTGTGCATGTCAGCATCCTCGTGGAGTAACTGTGTCCCAACAGTGTGCTCTGTCTCTGTCCTTGAGTGAGTCCAGTGCCAATATTGGACTTCATGTCTATTGGCAAGTTAGACATTTCAGTTCAATAATATCTCCTGGTCCTAATGCTTAAGCCTTGTTTAAATGAATGAATGGGACTTACTTTTGAATAATAAGTTTAGCTCTGGCATGTGTATGATAAAATAAAGATGCCTGACTGAGTTTGGTTCTGCTATTTAGATACAGTTTCTGTTACCACATTTGCTAGGGTTAGGGGCACAGGACCCCTGTGAAAGTGGGAAAACTGCAAATAACAAAAACACTATGTTTTTACCTGAGAGAACACCTCTCTAGGAATCTCTAGGTCCTCTAGTGCAACTCTGTGGTCAACATCTGCTAGACATTGACCATAGAATTGTGCTGGAGGAGCTACAAATGCCTAGTGGAGTGTTCTTTCTAGGAATCTCTAGGTCCTTCAGTGCAACTTTTGGTTAAAGTTGACCTCCAATTGCACTGGAGGACCTAGATATTTCTAAAGAGAACATATTAATACAATCCATGAATAATCAAATCCACAAAAGTCAAATCTGCAAATGTGGAGGGATGACTGTAAATGATTTAAATTGCCTTCTGTTCTTTTCATATAAGGTGTAACACAGCAATTGCAAGAAAGTATATTTGCTACCATGTTCAAAAGCCTTACAAAATTATTCTCTTTCCTCAATTCCTGCAGAATCAAATATTAATATTTGTGTCAACATTTGGCCTCCTGTTTGTGATGTCTCTCAGGTTCTGAGGTTTGGCAACGTTTGCCTCCCTTTTTGTCTTAGTAGAAGGAGTTGTTTTTCCTCTTTATACTCTTTTCTACTTCTTCCAGCTAACAACTCAGCACAGTTGACTGCACTTTAGGCATATGTAGGTGGAAGTTTGAAAGTTGGCAGAAAGATGAGATGCTGCATCAGGGTGTAGGGAGCACTGGACCCAAAATGGTGCTAAACCATGGCCAAGGTCAAAACTGTGTTGAGGAAGAGTTGGCTTGTTTTGATTTTTTTTTTTAAAAAAAATGACTACAAAACTCCATAAAACTCACTCCAGGCACCTATATATGCTGAATCATTTTTACTAGCAAAAGATAAGTCACTTAGTTTATCAAGGGATACATCTTTCATGTAGAAAGACGAAGAGCTTCATTTAAGTTAAACCAAAGATGGTTTTTTTTTTACTAGAGTCCTAGAAATAAAAACATAATAATCATTCTTCTGGTAAGTTTGATGTGAAAGAGGCATTTACAGCTATGCTCAGGTTTTGAAGGAGTATTTGCTAACTTGTTAAAGGGCTATAGCATAGACGTTGATGGTGCTTTATTTTGCTCTTAAACAAAGTTGGAAATGCCTCTTCCTGTTTTTAAAAAAAGAGGCTAGGTTATTACAAGGGAGTGAAGTAGACAGTTCCTCCTCCTCCTCCTTTCTTCCTTCTTCTGGAAAGTGAAAGTGGAATTCCATGTTACATACATTCACAAGTCTCTCATAACATAATTTCCATAGTCTGGCTGAATTTTTCAGAGCTAATCTGTGTGCTCAGAGCAAACATGTGATAAAACTTTGTTCGGACCCACCAGTTTAAACTTTAAATGGAAGAATTTCAATTAGAAAGCAAGCATATTAGTGGGAATTATTCTGCCCTGTCCTTTGCCTGCTGATCTACTCAAAATTCTGCCTGCTGGTTGAATTTTCTACAAGCAAAGAGAAATTCAAATGTTCAGTTCCCCACCTGCAGCCCAACGTGGTACAGTCCCAATAGGGTTGAACCATTTGGTCATTCTGAATGCATACAGACTCTTCACACAGCTTAGGAAAGGCAAATAAAGCCCTGTAGGTATGTTCTTCCAAAAGTGGTGACTTGAACCAGTCGTACAGGTTGTCTAAACATTAGCATAAATGCATCAGGATGTTGTCCTTTTCTGGTCCTGTTAGTGGTGCAAAGCCCAGTCCTTTGTGATTTTCTCTGTTCTGTGATTCTCTCCTTTCCAGTTTCTTTCTTTTGTTGCTGCCAAAATGATTAGTTACAGAATGTAGTTAATATTTAGAGAGTGGTTAGCATCTGTAAGGATCTACTTGCAAAGCTGGTATTTAATGCTTATTTGTCTAGGGAGTGAACCAGTCTTAGGACATGGATACATGAGACAAGGTGGTGACAAGAGAATGGGATAGGTGGTACAGACCATGAGTACAGATAATGATAATGATACATAGCAAGGATACTTTATAGACTGGGGAACTGATAATCATCCCTTTCCCAAGTGACCAGTTTCTTGGAGACAATAGATCTAGTCAGGGAAGCTTGCATGTATCTTGTTCTACAATGGCAAGACAAATTTATTTTCTTTCATTAGAATTTGCTTCCTTTCTTTAGACTTTTTAGATCCTTTTGTTGTTGTTGTTAACTGCCTTCACATCGATCTCGACCCACGGAAACCCTATGGATGAGACATCTCCTGGCCCCCCTGTCCTCTACTGTTCTGCCCAGCTCCTGCAAACTCATCTTTGTGGTCTCTTTCATAAAGTCCATCCATCTAGCATGTGGCTAGATGGATGGACTTTATGAAAGAGACCATCTAGCATTTCCTCTCTTTCTACTTCCCTCTACCTTTCCTAACATTATTGTCTTTTCTAACGATTCATGCCTTTTCATGTGTCCAAAGTACAACTGTCTAAGTCTTGTCCTCTTGGCATCTAGGGATATTTCTGGCTTGATCTGCTCTAGGACCCATTTGTTTGTCCTTTTGACTGTCCATGGAATCCTCAGCACTCTTCTCCATCACCACATCTCAAATGAGTTGATTTTCTTCCTATCTTCTTTCTTGACTGTTTAGCTCTCACATCCATACATGGTAACAGGGCACATACAATGGCTTGTATGATTCTGATCTTTGTGCTGTGTTGTATCCTACAACTTCTTATATATTGTGTCTGGGTGATGATTGTGAAACTCAGCTCCTGTCCTTCACTGGATTCCTTTTCAGTGTCCTTGATGAGGAGGGAAGGCTTGCCTTGAAGTGCAGTTTTCTTCTTCCGCTCCTGCCTTTCCTGCTGTCATCCATCATATTGCAGTAACTAATTAACACCAAGAGCTGCCAATCTCAGAAACAAAGTGGTGGGGCATCTGAATCTCCTGGAAGATTCCAGTTTCTCACATAGTAGCTAGCATAGTCAGATTCATGAAATGATGGAAGAAAGGCCCTCAGTTTTTCCAGGTGCATCAGGCTGAGGGTGAATTGTTAGTTTGGTAGAAAAGGGTATTCTGCAATGTCCTTGATGCTGCCATCACTTCCGCTGCATCCAGACAAAATTCTGTCAGTAGAATGGATGCTCCGTGGTGGGACAGAATAACAATTGGGGAGAGGCAACGAAAAGTGTAATTTTCTAACCTTCTGTAACTCCCATCAGTTTGCAGTGTGTGACCCACCAGGCCAGACACAGCCCACTAGCCATTGAGGCCAGCTCACTAGATGCTTGATGAAGTCTTTTATTTCTGATGTTACTTTCCTTTGCAGACTGCCAGAAATAGTGCACATTAAATTGAGTCACTGCCCTGGCTCAGTGCTAGGGAATCATGGGAACTGTAATTTATTGTGGCACCAGAGCTCTCTGACAGAGAAGGCTCAATGTCCCAGAAAAAAATACAATTCCCATGACTTCCTAGCACTGAGCCAGGGCAGTGCCTCAATTTAATGTGCACTATTTCTGGCAGTCTGCAAAGGCCCTTTGTTTAGTTTTCTGTCCCAGGGAAGCATCCACAAAAGGGATTGCTAAATGATCCTAAAGGATCTAGAATGGATGGACAGGCAAAAAAGCCACAAATTCAATTCAGTGTAAATATAAAGTAAGGGTGTACAACACATTGGGGCAAGAATGTAATTTCATAAATACGCTCATGGGATATTAGCAGGCAAAGACTAACTAGAAAAGACCTGAAAGATACCAAGAGGTTATGGTGGACAGCTCATTGAATGCATCCATCCAATGTGCATCAGCTGAGAAAAAGGAATTCCATGTTATCATGACCACTATCATGATGCCTTTATGCAAGTATTTGGTGCAGACACACTTTAAACATTGTGTACAGTTGTGACCACAACTCTTACAGAAGATATTTTACAGTTGAAAAATATGTAGAAAAGAGCAGCCCAAAACAATGAGAAGACTGAAGCATATCTCCTACAAGGATAGGATACAATTCAGTTCTTCCATTTAGAAAAACAAGTGAACCTAGGTGGAAGACATTAATTTTGTAAAATTATACCCAATTTAGAGAAGGTAAATATGAAGAAGTCTCTCTCTCTCTCTTTCTCTTTCAAACCACCACCACCCCTCCCCTCCCCTCCCCCTCCCTCTTCTTTTTAGTAGGTCATAGGATAATTGAAACATGGGAGAGTTAGAACAGACAACAGACACCATGATCTTATGAAATTTATTTCCACAAGATGTGGTAGTGGCTATGGGCTTAGATTGTTTTAAAATGGGTTTAGATAAATTAATAAAGGATTAGGTTGTAAATAGCTGCTAATAATAGATATATGCTGATTTGAGGTTTAATGGCAATAGGATACTGAATTACCACTTACTAATGGAAATCAGTGGAAAGATGCTATTGCCTTAATGTCCAACCTGTGGGCTTCTGGAGGACAATTCTGTGGAACAGGATGACAGATCTTTGGTCTAAGTTGGCTATGTGTCTTCTTTAGACATAACGGGGCTTCTGAGAAGACACTTTTTGAAGGTCGCCTCTGTTTGAATGGCTGTCTGAATGGCCTGGTTTAAAGATGATGAACAATAAGGAGGGAGATTAGGAGCCTTGATATTGCCCCTTCACAGATGACAATGGATGGCAGACTACATAGGTACACAGGTCACCTTATCAAAGTCTTCTCTACTTAGGTGGGATGTATTATAATTGTTTTATAGTGATGTATGAGGATGCAGTGGCTTAAGTGGTTAAGACACTGACTTTGTTGATCGCAAGGTCAGCAGGTTAGCAGTTTGAGGCCCAGGTGCTGTATGATGGGGTGAGCTCCTGTCACTAGTCCCAGCTTCTTCCAGCCTAGCAGCTGGAAAGCATGCAAATGCAAGTAGATAAATAGGTACCACTTTGGTGGGAAGGTAAACAGCATTCTGTGCAATCATGCTGGCCACATGATCACAGAGTAGTCTCTGACAATGCTGGTTCTTCGGCTTAGTATTGGAGATGAGCACTGCCCTCTATGGTTGGACATGACTTGACAACCTTGTCAATAGGGAATACCTTTACCTTTATTGTGATGTATAAGTGGCCACCCTACTTTGGTATGACTGTGCATGGATCTTGCCTCTTCCTATGTCCCAGTGAAATATTTTCCCTACAGTACTTTGTGAGATTTCTTCTCTATATACTGTGCTTCTGTTTTTCTTCAAATCTGATTCTGTGGGCCTGACATTCTCTGAATAGGCTAAACTAATATGTGTCACTGTGACATCTGAATCTGTTACAGGTGGCACCAAAAAAGGTCTGGTGAAACTCACTTAGCTGTAACTGGAAGATAGTTTCAGAGCTATTGATATGGCTATTGATGTGGCCTAGAATAGAAACTGGATTTGTGAAAGTTTCCCAAACTAGAAGTTTTCAGAGGACTAAAAGTGGTTTAAACTTGTGGTACAGTTGCCCCTTAATTTTCTTGGTGGATCCATTCCGGACCCCCCCCCCCAACGAAAACAAAAACTCATGCATATTCAAGCCCCATTGGCTTGAATGGGTGCATGCTGTCATGTGTGGCCCTGTGCATGCACCGTGGGCACGTGCACCATTTTAGCCAATGTGGATCACGCCTCAGTGAGTAATCAAGACTGCAGATTTCAAGTCCGCTAAAATGGAGGGGTGACTGTATATAGAAATAGATCACATCAGCTGCAAAATGACATCTAATCTCAGGGCTAGCCCAAGATATTTAGGTAGAAAATTGCAGTGACATTCTATCACAATACAAATACAATAATAATTATTAATAATATTTAATCCTGCTTCTTTTAGTACTGCTCTCTCATCTACTACTTCATTCTAACTAATGTAGGGCTGGGTCTGTAACAGATTCCTAGCAAATCAAGTGTAGCCAAGTTCATGGATGTCATATTGAGGAGGGAACAAGCTTGTTTTCTGCTGCTCCAGAGACTAGGACCCGAAACAATGGATATAAGCTCCAGGAAAAGAGATTCCACCTCAACATTAGGGGGAACTTCCTGACAGTAAGGGCGGTTCGACAGTGGAACACACTCCCTCGGAGAGTAGTGGAGTCTCCTTCCTTGGAGGTCTTTAAGCAGAGGCTGGATGGCCATCTGTCAGGGATGCGTTGATTGGGAGTTCCTGCATGGCAGGGGGTTGGACTGGATGGCCCTTGTGGTCTCTTCCAACTCTATGATTCTATGATTCTATAATCTTGCTAGCTCTGTCATTAGGCAGGGTGCCTCAGGTAGCAAGCTGTGGATGCCATTAAAGAGGAATAACCCTCCTTCTTCCATTATAACACTTCTGTTTTTAAAGCACTACTTGCAGGATTTTTTCACCCTGCAACATTTAATTTCACTTCTATCCTGGCAATATATTTGATGGATTTTTATTTTTTTATTCTACAGATTGGATATATGTTGTTCATGACAGCATGTAGAAGTAACAAGTCATGAATAAATAGTTTTTTGCAATTAGTTCTTCCCCTTAATAATGAATATGTAACCAGATTACAACTGCACCTTCACAAGTGTAACTAACTAGTTAACTGCAGTGTAATTAACTTTTAAAGCTTCCTTCTCTTGTGAGGCTATGGTCTCACTAAATAGTGAAGAAAAGGTAGCACATAGTTAGTGCTGGCTCATCCTGTGCCATGTGTTGTGCCTTGTGCTCTGTTGTGGGTGTTGAGATGATGGCAAAGGTAACTAGAGGAGAGTTCAGAAATGGGAATGCAAAATGTTATGTATGTATTTTACAAAAAATTATTGGAATGATAACTAATAATCTGGGAGGTGATATTATAACCATAACTAATTACTTAAAACAACAACCACAACAACAGTGTTCCAAGCATTGTCCTAATCAGTGAATACATTGTTGAGAGATCTTGTAGCACTTCTAACTGAAATAAAGAAGTTGGCGGCATGAGTTTTTGTAGACTTCAGTGTACATGCATTTAGTGCATGCATTTAGTGCATCTGAGGAAGTAGACTGAAGTCTGTGAAAGCTCATGCTGCCAACTTCTTTCTTTAGTCCCAAAGGTGCTACAAGATCTCTCAACATACTGATTCTACAGACTAACACAGCTATATCTTTAAATTCTACCACTAGTGAAGATAATATGTTTGCACTTATATCTGAACGAATTCATTTGCGTAGAAGACGCATTTGCGTTTTAGAGCAAAACTAGTTATGCTCGAGAACAGAATAAGCAAAGTGCCCCAGAGGCACATGTACAGATTAAGAAAAAAAATATTTTCAAGAAAAAGAAAGATTCTGATAATTGAGAGAAGAAGGAGACAACTATGGAAAGGAACAGATAACTGGGTGAGCCTCTGGTCCTTCCCAGTTGTATAATCCTCATGATCTAGATGTTATTATGGGAGATAATCAGTACCAACAGGGAAAGGATGCAGAGTGACCTGTGCTGCATTATACACATATCAGCAGTAGATTGCCTGAGTAGAGGGAAAGGGTGGTGAAGATATCATCACTGCACTACATTCTATCATGTTGTCTTTGGAAATACCCCATGGAAGTAAAAACGTCTTCCCTTCCCTTTCCACACTGGGCTACAGTTGCTTTGCTGGACACAGAATACCAAGGCAAGGTAATTAATTCTATTTTGCACATCTCCATAAAGATCTACCTGCCTATTCTCCTTCAGGCCTGCGTACACCTCTCTTTCTGTTTCTTATAGGTTAGCCTGCATTGTGTGCAGGATCTTGTATAGCAGTGAACTGAATCACTGAGGATGGGATCTTTTGTAGACAAAATGGCATCAGTTAAGCCCAGAAAGCAAGTTACTAGTAGTTTTGAGAGAACGGCAAGGTTTTCAGAAGTGCAAAAACAAAACAAAACAAAGCATTTAGGAAAAAACCTTTAGGGGGAAAAAAGGAGAGGGAACCCCTCCTCCATATCCTTGCAGAGGCTGAACATGCTTGGTAGTTGCAGAATATTAACTCTTTGTTGAGAGAGGCTGAAAAAAAATGGTAGCATGGAATGGGATATTGTAGAACAGAGCATAACTGTTTATCTGTGTGACACCTTGCTAAAGGGCCCTCCATCTTGGAGTAAGCAACCTGTCCCCTTTAAGGGCCGAGGGACTTCAGCTCCCAGAAGCCTCAGCCATGTTGGCCAATAGTCCCATGTTGGCCAATAGCTCCTGGGATTCTGGGAGCTGAAGTCCCTCGGCCCTTAAAGGGGACAGGTTGCCTACAGGCAGGGCTGGAATAAGACCTTTAGAGGCCCTAAATACGTAAAAGGTTTTGGTGCCCCCATATATATCTAATTTAAATATTAACATTCTCTCTCTCTCTCTCTCTGTTTTGTATATTTCCACTTTATTTTAATATATTTCCACTTTATTTATATTTGAAAAGTTTCCCCCTAACTTTTCTAATTGCAGTGTCTTTGAATAGATCGTGAAAATTAATCGTACATAACACATCTGCTTCTATACTTAGTAGAGATAAAGTGCCCAGACTGCCTTGTTGCGTAGTTCTTCTGTCGGGATTTCCAATATACTTCAACTGGGGAAATGAGCACTCAGCTGAGCAATTTGCAACCATTGTTTTAAAATATACAAAAGCAAATATCTACATTTGGAAAGACACACTCTTCTACAATTATTTTATAAAGTTCAGCATGACTGAATCTTGTTTTTATATTTTTCTGTGGTGCCTCCCTTCACTTGATGCTCTAAGCACATGCTTATTTTGCTTAATGGTTAATCTAGCACTGATTGCAGGTCTCACTTGTTGCACTCACAAGCTCCAAGTTTGTATGGTGCACAAGGTAACCCTTTTTCTTGAGAGCAAAGTGCAAGTTTTGGAGTCCAAGCTTCTAGTTCTTTTCTAAAGTCTTGATAATTCAAGGCCAGTCACTTCCCTAGCATTTTTGTATAATTTTTAAAATGTGGGTAGAGTATCCATTATTGTGATACAAAGCTGCTTCGATGGCCCTGTATAAGGAGTAGGCCTGAGGCTGCCTAGATTTCTTCACCTCTCAAATGGCATATATCTCCATGATCTCACAAAGTGTGCCCACTCAAATTCAATTTGGTTTGTATAACTGTATTGTAGTTTGCTTATAGCTGTCAATTGTGTTTTAATTTTGTATTGTGGTATGGGTTAGAAAACCAAGGCAACCACAATGTTGCTTTGAATGAAGGTGGTTGGTGATAAGTTAGGGCTGCTTGCAATGCAACATTTTTCTAATTGTGTTTTAAATTAGGCATACACTTTCATAATTTCATAATGGGTATATGTATATATAAGATCTATGTCTAGCAAAGAATTTTCTAAATATATACACATACGTAAACAGATCTCCATGGTCTGATTTCTCATTTATATTACCAACCTAGTCCATACCTGCTTCCAAAAAAATGAAATAAAAATAAAAAATACCCAGGGACTTTGTTGGTGGTTCACTGGGCTCCATAAGGGATAGTAACTGGCCATGAGTGGCAATCCTAGTAAGAGCACATTTTGCAAGTCGATAAGGGCACTGTCCATAACATTTTTCCAAATTAATCTATTAAGATCAGGTGCTCACAGAAATTTATCAATGTTTCTAAAGAATAAGTAGGATAGTTTATGTGTGTTCTGACTTATCATCATTTTTAGTGCGCCCCATTTTGGACTGCTATGTTTGTTGGTGCCACAGTGCAGTTATTGATAATCTTTTTAGGGGATAGAGTACACTGTTTTCCCAGTGCCAAGAAAGTTCATGTCCTAGAAGTTTCCTGTGACACATGGTTGCTTAACAAGAACCCCTCCTGTTTCAAAAGCTTGTAGCCACATTAAAAGCCTGGGAACTGCCTGTGCTGTTTAATGTTTAGTGGTATTTTAAATTATATGAAAATAATACACAGGTTCCCCCCCCCCTTTCCAGGCTGTCTTTCAGGGGGGGGGGGGTCTAGAAAAAAGCTTTTAACACAAAGAGGTTTCAGTGTCACTCACACCTCCCTCCATTAGATTTAGTGACATAACATATGGGTTGATCTAATTTAAGCATAAAAACAAAGTAACAGTCTGCTTTATGTTCCCTTCAGTTTCTACTGTGAAAATTGTAATATATATACAAGTCTTCCACAACTTCACCCTACAAAGGTGTTGGACTACAACTCCCAACAATCTGCTGCCTGGGGTGGTGGGTGTTATAGCCCAAGAGATCTGAAAGATACCAGCTTTGGCAAAGCTGTGCTACACCAACACTGCAGAGTGTAAAACTAGGTGCAGATATTACTGGTTGTAAGAGTGCATGACTCTTGATTGATCAAAGATCCATCTTGTCCTGTGTTATTTCCCATAGAGGCAAGTTGCATGGAGGGATGTAGAGTACATTTCAGATATTCTTGTCCTCAATGAAAAAGGGTGTGTTGACACATTGAGACACTCTACTGGAAAAAAATGTAAGCTACCATAAATTTTTTCATCTTGCATGAGAATAGAAAGGCCAACATTTTCATCTTGTGTGAGAATGGAAAGGCCAACACTGCCAAAAAAAAAAAAAAAAAAAAAAAAAAAAAAAGTGAATGTTTGTTTTATGTACAAAAACACATATTATGTACAAAAACACATATTTTGTGCCAAACCAAAATTACACATTTTTTTTTGCAAAAAAGTACAAAAATGTGTAAGATCATTTAAAATGCACTATAACCCTTATAATCTCACCTAATTGGAAAAACACTTTTTTTGTGAGGGGGTGCATTTCTTACATATAAGAATGAAATAAATGAAGATTTATATCCGTAAACGTATATCTTTGGGAAACATAAAGAAGACATGAAACAGACATGCTACCAGCCTGCCTACTTGGTGCTGTCAACCTCTCTCAGTGGACTGCTATCTCCTCCCTGCAGAACCAACCAATTACTGGCTGAATAGCCAGACAGGACCACCTATTCCTTTGGGGAGGGGATAACAGCTGGGTATCTGCTGGGATTGAGGGGAGTTAGCGCATGCAAAGGAGGACAAGAAGATGACCACCACTATCATCGCCGCCACCAATCCAGGAAAGAGATCTCTTGCTTGCCTACTTGTCTTCTTGGTTGCTTGCTGCTGTTAATCTTTGCTGGTGGAAGTCTGCTGCAGATTGCTCCCTGCAAAACAAGACACTAGTCAATTACTGGCTGAATATAGAACTATCTGTCCCCTTGGAAAGGGATTAAAAGCTGGGTGCCTGCTGCTGTGGGCCTGCTGCCATCAAGGATGACATGAAACGGTGTCACCCCTTTGGCAGGAGCCATTTATGGGATGGAGTGATAGTGAGGACCAGTCTCTTTGGGTAGGAGGTGAGGGGTGCATTGGTGTGTTCCCCTCCCCCCGCTTTTCAGATTTTTATGTAATTTGCCTGCCAGCAATACCAAAATGGCCTGCAGAGCAGCCACTGTGACAGTAATGGGCAGGGGGATATGGCATGTGGAAGCAGTCCTGTTATTATGGTAGAAGGGAGAGCCACAGGGAGTTGTTTACACCTAAGCTGTCCCACATTTCAGATAGTTTGGATAGCCTTGGCAACAGGCTCCCTGGGCTGAAAATGCTGCTACTTAAGGCCAGGTCAGTGAATGGAGAAACATCCCTAATTCAGGACTTGATCCTGGATGAGCATGCCAATCTGGCTTGTATCATGGATACCTGGCTGGATGAAGCTCTCCTCCTCTCTCTTGGTCTCTCTGTCAATCTCTCTCAGCTCTGTCCACTTGGGTACTCTGTTCAGCAGCAGTTGAGGCCTGGGGTGTGGGGAAACAGAGTTGCAGTGGC
This sequence comes from Phrynosoma blainvillii, assembly GCA_026167975.1. Taxonomy (NCBI): domain Eukaryota; kingdom Metazoa; phylum Chordata; class Lepidosauria; order Squamata; family Phrynosomatidae; genus Phrynosoma; species Phrynosoma blainvillii. The sequence goes on from JANUYF010000001.1 coordinate 412,801,389, forward strand.
CTATTTCTCTCACCAGGTGCCTTGTCCCACAGTCTGCTGGGTATATGTGTGTGTTTTTGAGGGTAGATGGCCAGGACAGAATAGGGATTCTGCTGTTTTACTGTCCACCCTCCTGCTTAACAGTCTCCCTTTCTGAGCTGGCTGAGTTGGTCTTGGTGGTGGTGTTGAAGTCCCAGCAGTGGCCAGGAGTGCATTTGCACAGTTAAAACTAGTGCACCAGCTGTGCCCATTTCTAGGTCAGATCTGGATATGGTGACACATGCCTTGATTACATCCTGTTTGGACTACTGTAACACACTCTATGTGAGGCTGCCTTTGGAAACTTTTCAGAAACTGCAGTGGATCCACATTGCTGCCATCAGAATGCTAACTGGGGCCAGTTGCAGGAAGCATATAACTCCCTTGTTAAAACAGCTTCACTGGCTACCAGTTTGTTTCTGGTGGTCATGACCTATGAAGCCCTGTATGGTTTAGGTCCAGACTATTTGAAACACTATGGGCCTTTGCAGACTGCTAGAAATAGTGCAAATTGAGTCCACTTTAAGGGTTAGGGTTAGGGAATCATGGGAAGTGTATTTTATTGTGGCACCAGAGCTCTCTGACAGAGAAGGCTCAATGTCTCAGAAAAAAACCAATTCCCATGACTCCCTAGCACTAACCCTAACCCTTAAAGTGGACTCAATTTGCACTATTTCTGGCAGTCTGCATCTCCCCATACAAACTTGTAAAATCACTAGGCTCTTCAGTCCCTCTGGAACTCACTTCCATGAGAGGCTAGGCTGGCTCCCCTTCTGCTCTCCTTTTGCCACCAGCAAAAACTTTTCTTTTTAAACAGTCTTTTAATACATAATTTCACCCAGGGAGGCTTCTTATTGGGGTGTTTGCTGTAGTATGTTTTATATTTTTAGCTTAGTATTTTTTTTAAAAAAGTGAATTTTTACTTGTTATATTAATGTGGTGTTTTAATTGTATTTTAAAGTTATACTGATATATTGTTGTTGATTTTAAGCATCTTTTGTGAACCACCTTGGATCCAATTTGGGAGAAAGGCAGGATATTAAATAAACAAATAAATAAATGTAGGGATTTGGTACCATATGAAACTGTTCCCAAGAAACTAAAATTATAATGACCAAACACACAATTTAGTGTATACTTACATGCATAGGACAAAAGCTAGAGAGATAGCCCACACCACAGGTGACAGAATCAAGATGCAAAATGATTTCAAAGTTCTAGAACTTTGTGTCCAAAGCAAGATGTCAAGTTCCTGCATTTTGGAACAAAATAATCAAAGTCATGGCTATAAAATGTGATTCCTGTATTATTATGTTGGTGAACCTGAAAATGTGTGTTTGTTTGTTTTGTTGTAATTGCAGCCAAGAACAAGCAAGTCATTTTGTTTCCATTTCCCATTTTAAAAATAAACTTTCCTGTAAAATTAGCTGACCAGCAGCAATAAAAAGATTTCAGAATACTACTGTTACGTACTTTGTTCTTCTTTACCAGACTTACAAGTATGGCTCTTTGGAATTTATCACCACATTCTCAATCTAGATTATGACTAAATAAACACCACTTCAATAATGGGGTGTATGCAGGTGCTGGGGAACCTATATATGGACACCTTTCAAGAATGGCACAAATTAAGGCTAATACTGTTGTAATCAGAGTAGCCCAAGATACTGTGCTGCATAATATGAAGGACACACATTATTCCATATGCAACAGGTGACTAGATTAGCAATGAAAATGGGGAAGTATTTTGTGTTGCACCTGAGAGCAGAAACTTAGCTTTGCCTCATGGCAGGACCAGCCCTAATTGTGATGCTGAAATATTCAGTCTTTTTGTGCTGTTGTCTGAATTTAGTCTATTGCCTATGGGCCTTTGCAGACTGCCAGAAATAGTGCACATTAAATTGAGGCACTGCCCTGGCTCAGTGCTAGGGAAACATGGGAACTGTAATTTATTGTGGCACCAGAGCTCTCTGACAGAGAAGGCTCAATGTCCCAGAAAAAAATACAATTCCCATGACTCCCTAGCACTGAGCCAGGACAGTGCCTCAATTTAATGTGCACTATTTCTGGCAGTCTGCAAAGGCCCTATATCAGGGGAAGGCAACCTTTTTGAGCCGGGGCCCGGGTTGCTGTCCCTCAGACAATTGGGGGCCGAAGCACCAAATATATATATATATATTTTAAAAAATATATATGCATGCACGCTCTCTCAGCCCCAGAAAAGCCATGACAAAACCCCTCTGGAGATTTTGCCAAGAAAACCCCATGAACAAGTAATAACAAGAATAATCAATATCATCATGGCAGGCGGCGGCAGCAGGACCGGCTTGGGGCCGGTCCAAAGGCCTCGAGGGGCCGCATCCAGCCCCCGGGCCTTAGGTTGCCTACCCCTGGCCTATATCATGAAATAAGGTAACTAATTTAAGTTAGAAGAAACTGAGCACTTATTAGCAATCTTAGCTACTCATTTTCAAGGGGGCAGTTTGCTGTAGCTTTGAAACCAAGAGACACCTTATCACCTTACCCTTTTGAAATTTGACATGAAAATCATCTTCTTTTTAAGAAGAAAAGACAATCTTTTCCTAGGATGGCACAGTGACTGGATTTCTGTGTTAGACACAACACTTATTACTTGAAGGATATTTATGACTAGATGACTAAAAGAATGTCTTTAGCAACTACCAAAAGGATCTTGTTATTCCCAAAAGGATGGCATGAGTTCTGAATCACTGTGTTGGGTTCTGTAAGTACATCTGCCTCGTTTGCTCAGGCAATGATACACCCTGGTGTGCTTTCAATATTAATGTAATTGATTGGTGTTTTATTTCTAATGCTGACAATAAATTACCTTGCTCCACAATTGTTGGGAAAGGGTTTTCTTCTTCTAACTGCTTGTGATTTTGGGTTTTTTTTTAATGTGGTTAGGTTAATTATTATAGAAGGACAGTGGCTAATAATAATGCTTCATATTCTAGATTTTTGACTCCATAACTCTTTTTTGAGTGGTAACACAAAGTAAAAATGGAACATAACTTTGAAAAGTTACTTTTTGGACTGTGATCCTTCAGCCAGTTGGCCAGTAGCCATGGATTTGGGGAGTTGCATTCTCTAAATTGAACTGTTCAAAGCTCTGGATAATGTAGTTATGCTTAAATTGCATGTGTACTTTGCCAACTGCACTCACCACATAGTTCATTTCTAGGCTTAATTTGAAGGGCTGAGTTAACCTCTGAAGTCTTGCATGGCCTTGGTCTTATTTAGGAGAGACACCCTGAATCAGGAATACTTGGGTGGCATCCACCTTAATGTGAATTTGGCACCAGGAAAAGACCTTTTAAAAATAAATCAATCCCAGGCTTTTTATGTTGCCTTTGCATTGCTTGATGTTCATTTCCTGCTTCTATGCTTATGTTTCTCTTTTATATTGTAACGTTTCCATGGGTTTGGTTTCATTTTTAAAATTGTAATGCAATTTTAACTTCTTCACAACCCCCCCCCCCCATTCCCCATCCTGGGAGACTATTGAAAGTCCAGGATGTATATCCTTTAACAGTTGGATTGATTAACTAAAGTACCTTTTTTTTTTTTTTGCCAAGATGGAATTTAAGGTAGAAGTTGAATTACCTGTTTTAAGAAAATAGACAATCCTTGGAACATATAGAGTATTGTTAAATGCTGCTTTTAAAGGAGGTGAATTATGTTAAACAATGGCAATTGGATAGAAAGTGGTTATAAGTCAGAAATGCTGGCATTTTGTGTGGGCAGAATAGGTCTCTTTTTTGTATTGTATTGAGAAAATGTTATGACAAAGTGATTTCCAGATGATACAGTACCCCTTGGAAGATGAAACAAATTTGGGGAATAGGCTTTGTTTTGGGAGTTGATATTGAGGGGAGTGAGTGCTAACAAACACAGGCACTCACAAGTACATGTGTCATGCAGAGAACAACAGGGCTTGACGCAATTCTAAATGTGCCCATTGTGAGCAAATACTGTCCTTATTCTTGCTCTTTTGTCCTTTCAAGCATTTGTATGGGTAAGTTATTCACTGTGAGGGCCAGGGACAGAGTAGTCTGTGGGGGAAGATTCCTTTGAAGACAGGAGTTGGCAGGTGGACCTCCTCCCTTTGCCCCACTTGTTTGATTAAAAAGATAAAATCCTGCCAATGGAACGCTGGAACGATGCTGCCAGCCAGTGCCTTAATTTCCAAAGCAGTCAAGGGATGAGACAGTCCCAGTGAGTGTTTTGTGCCATCTGAGGAGCTGCGTCTGTCACCTACTGTCTAACCCAGGGGTAGGCAACCTTTCCCCTATAAGGGCCGAGGGCCTTCAGCTCCCAGAATCCCAGGAGCTATTGGCCAACATGGTACTATTGGCCAACATGGCTGAGGCTTCTGGGAGCTGAAGTCCCTCGGCCCTTAAAGGGGAAAGGTTGCCAACCCCAGGTCTAACCCATTGCCCCAAGGCAAGTTGTCCCTCTATTGGTGTTAGCTGGTGGACAGCATAGGAAATTGTGAGTGCACACCAGGGATAGGCAACCTTTCCCCTTTAAGGGCCAAGGGACTTCAGCTCCCAGAATCCCAGGAGCTATTGGCCAACATGGGACTATTGGCCAACATGGCTGAGGCTTCTGGGAGTTGAAGTCCCTCGGCCCTTAAAGGGGAAAGGTTGCTTACCCCTGGTGCACACCTTTGCATGTCTACCAATGTTAGTTACTTTTTTCAACTACATCTCTCCAAATCCCATCCTCAGGGTTCCACTGGCCATGCTGCCTGGGGATTTCTGGGAGATATAGTTAAGAAAAAACTTTTAGACATCCTGATTGTTACTAAATATATCGATTAGATGAGGTGTATCCTGTGGTAAATGTATCAGCCTGCATCCCTCTCATCATTCTTTAGAGGACTTGAACCCCAGCCCTAAGGATTTTTGGTCATTCATATAGAGCAGGGGTAGGCAACCTTTCCCCTTTAAGGGCCGAGGGACTTCAGCTCCCAGAATCCCAGGAGCTATTGGCCAACATGGGACTATTGGCCAACATGGCTGAGGCTTCTGGGAGCTGAAGTCCCTCGGCCCTTCAAAAGGGGTAGATTCCTTGGGGGGGAGCACAAAATAGAGATGCTTGCCTGCTTCTGTTAGAAGGAGAAGTTATGGTGTATATTATGGATGGAAAGAAAATTCACAATTATTTCTGATCAGGTTGGAAAATGTGTTTTCCCACAGTCGAGAAACAGTTGAGTAATCCCATCCAGAAGAATATCAGAGCAGCAAGATTTGTGCAGTTTTCCCAGGTATTCAAACATCTTGAAATATTGCAGAGGAATTATTCTGCAGAGAAATATATGTTGCTTTTTTAAATGCAAAAAGCAATTTTCCAGGTATTCAAACTTGCCAAATTGTCATAAAGAAATTATTCTGCAGAGAAATAAAAAATTGCAACCCCCCCTGCATGTTTCCTGTTGAGGAAATACTGTTTTCTTCATGGGAAAAAAATTTCCCCACAAAATTCTATATGTATTTCTCTGTAGAGTAATTCTTTCATCATACTTGGAGATGTTTTAATATTGGGAGAATACTGTGCTGAAATAGTGGGGAAAATTACAATAATTATTCATCCTTGCATGTGAACATGAAATCACTTAGGATTTATATCTCTAGTGTATATTACAAAGTAACACAGGCCAGCCCAGAGAAATTCACAACCTAAATTCTGGTCGTGAAGCAAGAAAACAGGGAGAAGGGAAGAGAGAAACAGAGCAAAGGGTAATGACTGTCATTACATAGACATTGGGACAAAACAGACTGGCATAAAAAGCTGGCTTCTAGCCAGCATAGGGATGTGGCATACAGACAACACATGTCCCCAAGACACCTGGAAGCCAGGTTCACACTGCCCAGCTGCCCAGACATGGGCTGGCTTCTGGGTGCTCCAGCGGTGCAGCATTTACATGCCGCATTCTGCAGAAGCACCATAAAGCCGCAGTGGGGTGGGAAAAGCCAGCCTTTTGCCTATGCAAAAAAGTGGATTGGGGCCATGATGTGCAATTTCTATGGCCCCAATCTTGTTTTCTTAAGGGTGGCTTCAAGCCCCCCCCCTCCTTTGGGGCGGTCTGTTTTGCCCCTTAATTTCTATAGTGTGGGAAGTCTAGAAGATGAAGCCAAAGATTTTGTGTAAAATGAAGAATTTGAGGAAGAAATTGAGGAAGAATTTGAAGGAAGATGGAAATTTGGCATCTCATTGTTGTTTTGCGATTTCCATACTTAAGGGACAGCCAAGGAGACTACATTGAGTTGTTTAAGGGAAATTCATTAAATTCATGGGGTCACTATAAGTCAACAGGCAACTTGAAGATACACATGCACATACAGAACTTATGTCCATGTGAATTATTATTGCCCTCAAATAAAACCATTTTAGAGAGATGAGAACTATCATGGGCAAGAGTTGTCCAGTGGTAGACCCATGGTAATATGGTTTTAAAATGCTGAAAAATGTTGAAGCCAGATGCACAAATGTGAAATGTAGAAATGTGAAGCCACAGAAAAATAACTTTGTGCATCTTTATTATTTTCTGAAAAGAACAAAGGCTCAAATATGGGTTGGTAAATAAGATGAAATTGAATATGCCTTTGGACTGTTTCCAAATTTGCTGCTATTATGAGAGGAAAAGGTACTTTCTTTTCAGAAAGATGTTTGGAACCCTGTATTGGAAAATGCTGATAAACTCTCACCTTCTTAAAAAGTAGGAAATATCCAAGTAGAGTTGACTTCTATAACATTTTAAATGAGCCTTTAGTGCACATATACAAGGACAATTGTAAGTATTTTGACAAGAGGTTGTAAGTTCACCTTTTAGTTTGAAATATGTTACTAGGAAGCATAGTTCATGTTGACTGATGAACAATGACTACTGTATGGGTTATACACAAGTGTCAGCAGCACACAGTTCCCTGGCAGGGCTATTAAAATGCAGTTGTGTGGTAGTTTCTTCTAGCCTGAGAAGAAAGGAGTAGGGTGGGATTGTGGAACTAAGTTATATTTAAGATGATAATCCACAGTAATTCAATGCAGGTTGTTTATCCTTTACCTGGAATTCTGAAATTCAAAATACTCAAAAATCTGAAATCCTCCACATGGGTGGCTGCAATAGTGACAAGAAGGAATGGAGATATTTTCACTTGAAGGTCAGGTCCCACAGATACTACCATTAGTGCATGTATGGTTGAAGGTTGTTTTTTTACACCTTGTACTGAATGCTGTCAGGGGCCAGAGCAAATTCCCATAAGTGAGTGCAGCCCTGTTTCCTCCTGTTAGCATGTTCTGATGGAATGTGTCAACAGTGCTATTGTGAATGACAAAATGGGGCAGCTGTTAGCTATTGTGTGTGTGTATATGTGCTTTCAAGTTGCCTGTTGACTTATGGTGACCTTATGAATTCTGTAGGGTTTTCTTAGGCAAGGAATACTCAGAGGTGGCTTTGCTAGTTTCTTCCCCTGAAATATAGTCTACAGCACCTGATATTCATTGGCCAAGCAAGTACTAACCAGGGCTGCCCTTGCTCTGCCCTCAAGATTAGATGGGATCTGGTCCCTTTAGACTATTGAGACCCTTAGTTATTGCGTAGCTGGGTTCTTAAGCAAATTAACTCTTCCTAGAAGCCAAATGATAAACTGGGGTTATCATACTTTGGATGTATCTCAAGACAATATGATTCATTAGGAAGACAGTAATGGTTGGTAAAGAGGAACACAGTAGGGAAAGGAAAGACTGGCTTACTGGTGAATAAACTCAATCAAGGAAGCCACAGACCAAAGCTTGTTAGATTTTAACAGGACTGTTAACAACATGCTATTTTGGAGGTCTTTCACTCATAAGGTCGCCATAAGCTGAAGCTGACTTGTCAGATTTCACATTCCTGTCTTCATGTTTGTTAACTGCTATCAAATTTCCTTTTTTGTGTGTATGAATTTGAATTTTAACTTCTTTCCACCCTAGCTAAGTGATTTGTGAATACTGGTGAATTATTCAAATATGAGTTGAGGTAAAACCTTCTCTTTTTTTTTGAACTTGGCAAACTGAATAAACATCTATGTGCCCAGCTTGGGGAGAACCATTGTGTACCTGCCTGCCATGTATGTGTTAAAGATGAAAGAGAAGTGGCAACCCTATTGTGTATTCCCTTGCATGGTAAAGGGGTGGAATAGATGGTCATTGTGGTAATTTCAACTCTGTGATTTTGTGATTCTGTGCTATGTCTGAATGATTTTTGTGGTTGAATACAAACCTGGACTTTTAAAAAGATAAAGCACTCAAAGCACAGAGTCTGGATGGTGAACCTGTCAGTTGCAGTTTCTTCTATTTTCTGTATTTTTAATGGCATTTTTTTCATTTTGAATATAAAGGAATTTGCCAATTTTGATGAATTCTTATAAAGATGATTTGAAATTAAATTCTCAGCCATCCCTTCCTGAATAAATGCTGGTAGTAAAGTTAGACAACACTGGTCTACATAGTCCAGTGTACTGATTTCAGAGTAAGACAGCATTTATAAATTGATATGATAGGATGCAGGTAATATTGCATTTGATTATTGCTCTTGATACTAGCCACCCAGTCCAAGTGTGTTTTTGTCGCTTCTTGAGCTCAGAAAGACAAGCTCAGAGATTTGTCACAAATGGCTGAAAATGTGATATGTGAAAGTTATCTTAAACTTCTGTTCTCCACCTTGGTCCTTTGAACTCTGCCCACCACTCTGTGAATACTAAGGCTGGCTGGCCTATAAATTATCCAGCAGGGCTCTTAAGCGGCTGGTGTTTTCAGTGGTGTGCATTCATAATCGATCCAAGAGGCGGCCTCTGCTTTTAGTTGAGGCATTTGCAGAAACCTTGGGCTTTCAAAGCCGGTCATACACTGTCCGAGCATTCATCTTTTAATCTCTTGTCTCCCCCACCCCCACCTCATCTTTGCCACACCTTTTCCAGTGGTTGAGGAACACTTAAGCTTTTGCATCTGTACAGAGAAGAGGCCATTTACAAAAGAGACAGCTGAGCAATCTATAAAAAGATGTTGGATTCTTTCTGTTTTGTTCTATCACTTTGGAATCTGCTTCAGTGCATCGTGTCAGATTCTCTATATGTGTGCAGGTTTCTTCACTCTCACCTTTGGACTTTGTTGGACAGCTCAAGCTACTCGCTCATAATAATTTTTGTCTATATTTTGAATGAATTATGCTGCAGTAGATACAGTGATAGACAAGGAAGAATGTGGAAAGTTTACCACTTGTTGGGCTGGACAAACTGCTGAAGAAATGTTTTAGGATTGTGTGGAAAGTTATGGTTATCCTTGTTTGGGTCCTTTTGAGTCTATAGAATGGAAAGAGACAAACAGCTTGCTAAAGCTATGAAACCTGCACTAGTATTACTGCCTCAGATATAATATATTTCCAGCTTTATTCAACTCTTCTTCATAATCTCTATCATCAGACCAGTAGCTATGTTTGGTAAGTTATTTGTTATTATTATATGTTATCAGATGAGCTTCAGCTTTTGCCAATCCTATAAATGAGGATCCTCCAGGAAACCTTATTATTAACCTCCTTGCCCATGTTTTGCAAACTCAGGGCCGTAGTATATTTTATTGAATCAATCCATATGTAATGTGGTCTTCCTCTTTTTTTATTGCCTTCCACTTTACCAAGCATTATTAACTATTCCAGTGAGTTGCATAATCTCATATGTCCTGAGAACAATAGCCTCAGCTTAGGTATTTTGGCTTCTAGTAAGATTTCAGCCTTCATTGCTCTCAGACCCATTTATTGGTGTTTTTTTGGTTGTCCATAGGATATGTAGAATTCTCTTTCAGAACTATATTTCAAATGAGTTGATTTTTCCCTTGCTAGCTTTCATATATTGAACTCGGAAACATTATGGCATGGATGATCCTGAATTCGATATTAAATGGTATATCTTTACACTTGAGAGTCTTCTCTTGTTCCTTCATAGGTGTCTGTCCTAGTCTTAGTTTCCTGTGATTTCTTGATTACAGTCTCCATTGGGAGTAATGAATGAGCCAAGCATAAAGTTCAGCAATTTTGATGACTTTATATGTATGTCTTCTCTAGTTAATTTTGTTTTCTCGCCATTTAGCGGTAAACCTGCTTTTGCCCTTTCTCCTTAATTTTCCTTAGCAGGTGCTCCAAGCCTTGCTCCCCCTCCCCCTCCTCCTAGTACTATGGTGTCACCTGCATATAGGGGTGCCTAGTGCCCTTTATTATAAGGGATGTCACCTATTTGATGGTTGGAAAGCCTTTTCTTTTAAATGGATCAAATAGGTTGCCAAAAAATCCCATATTTTGGGGTATGGGCTCTTCATAAAGTCAGAAATGCATGCATCATGTAATTTATGAATGTGAACAATATGTTAATTTTACAGAGAAACACATGACTAAAATCAATATTTTACTTTCATTTGGTATTTAGGTACCACACAGACTTGTTAATAGCAATTTCCTGATTGTCAATCCTGCATGTCATAAATGTCAACTTCCCTTATTGCTGTTTTGAAAACTTGGCAACACTGTGCATGTACCTTTAATTATTAATGTTTCTTTTTCTATTTTTATATATCCTTTCTCTGATTCTCCTTTCCATATATGTTATTTGTATACATTAAATAGATAATTAAATTAAATGAGTGCTGTTTGAGATTAATATGGTGATGAAGCTTAAAATAGGTGCTGCGAGGTGTGTGTGGGGGGGAGGCATCTATTTTCAGCTTCACCACCATCTATAATGCCAGATGGGAGAGCCGCTGTGATTACTTTACTCTACTTTTCCTGTAGAACTACTTGATGGCTGCAACAGGGGACCTTGTGGGAGAATTCTCTATAAGTCTTCTATTATTTCTTGCCATGGGTCAAGTTGTCTAGCATCCCTACTCAATCTTTGGTTGTACTGAAAACTTCATGTCCCAGGATCCATTGCTTTTGGGAAATATGTCCCCTGTGTTGGGAAAAGCTTTGATTCACATTGTGTGTTTGTGTGTATTTAAGATATTTATATACTGCTGAAATAACACATGCTGAAGAGATAATTTACAAATATATGTATTCTTTCTCTCTGTGTCTCTCTTAATGTATGTCTGCATATATGTGCATGTTCATATTTGTTTGTTTGTTGTGTACCTTCAAGTCTTTTCTGACATATGGTGACCCTAAGATGACCCTATCACAAGGTTTTCTGGAGCTAAAAGTGTGTGACTTGCCCAAGGGCACTCTTGGGTTTCCATTGTTAAGTGGGGAATTGAACCCTGATTTTGAAAGTCATAGTCCAGTGCTCAAACCAGTATACGATGCATGTTCTCTCATCTCTCTCTCTCTGTTTTTCTGTGTTGCCTGTTGATTTAAGGCAAATCCATGAATTTCATAGGATTTTCTTAGGCAATGAATACTCAGAGGTGGTTTTGCCAGTTCCTTCCTCTGACATATAGCCTACAGCACCTGGTATTCCTTGACTGTCTCCCATCCCAGTACACTGGGTCCTCTGTATCGGCAGTGGTTTGGTTTCATCCCCCTCCCAGATGCTAAAAATTGTGGATGATCACATCCCATTTTATTCATTGGCAGCAATATGAACATGCACACTTTAGTGTGTGCCCGTTCATGTTGCTACCATTGAATAATACTGGGCAGTTGAATTTGCAGATCAGAATCCTGCCGATATAGAGGGCCCACTGTACTAACATGGACTGACCCTGATCAGATGGGATCTGGTGCTTTTACAGAATTTAGGCCTTATATGTATTTATACCTAATACAAATGCATGTGTGTGTGTGTATGCACACCCACACACCAATGCCTATGCACATAACTTCTGAAACAATGTACAATTGTAATTTTCATTACCTGAAATTTCCAAAGGAATTCTTTAATGAAGAAAAAAAATCATAACACAAATCTTTCATTATAGATGCAATATGTTTTATGAGCAATTTTTTTTTTTTTTGGAAAATCTGTATTTTTTGAAAATATATGTCTAAAAGGCTTGAAATTTTTTTGTAAACTGGAAACAATTGTTCAGAGTTTTGAACAGAATAAACTTTGGATTGGCAAAATAAACAGTTAACAGAAATGAAAACGGACAGGTTCAAAATCATGAAGGATATTAACAAGAAAGAATGTGTGCAGAGAAGGGTGACCAGGATGATGACAGGTCTGGAAACCAAACCTTATGAGGAATGAGGGAGCTGGGTATGTTTAGCTTGGAGAAGATTAGACTGAGAGATGACATAATAGCCATCTTTAAATATTTTAAGAGATGTTATGCAGAAGATGGTGGGTTTGCCTCCCTGCCGCTCCAGAGAGTAGAACACCAACCATGGGATTCAATTACAAGAAAAATAATTCTACCTAAACATTAGGAAGAACTTTTTTAAAAAACAACAACTGTAAGAGCAATTCAGCATGGTGGTGATCTCTCTTCTTTAGAGGTCTTCAAATGGAGTTTGGATGAAAATCTTTCAGGAGTGTTGTAATTGTATATTCCTGCACGGTAGGGTTTAGACTAGATGATCCTTGCAGCCTCTTCCAACTGTGAGATTCTGTGATTCCATGATTTTGTGATTCTATCTGTTCCTTTCAGTGTCTCCAGATTCCAAGGAGTAGTGGACTTCTCTCAAGCCAGGCTTCTAGCAACTGTTAGGCATGGAAGGAGTAGTGAGGCAATGCTTTCTCAGACATACAGAGGGTTGGGAGAAGAATTTGTGCGCAGGTGATGTTACCAAATATGAAAAAAGTTGCAGATTGGTTTGGAAACCATGGGATACTTTGATTTAGGACAGGACACAAGGAACAAATTGTATTTGGAGGCTTTTTTTTTTTAGTCTGTCACTATTACAGATGCAGTCGGTTATGGCTCTAGATCTAGGCTTTTATTCACATATCCTGCCAGATGTCCTGCCATTTTTCTTTTTGCAGTTACACTTTCTTAACTTTGTAATAATTATTTTGTGTAGATCTTGCAAATGCCAGGGGAACTCTGGCTGGCATGCTTTACCTAGGAAATTGTGAAACTATTCACACAGTGCTACCACACAGACTGAATAAACAAGCTTTCTTCTAAAGGGAAGACAATTTTCTTCCATGTTTTAAATTTTAGTTGTCTTGGTTAGTGCCATAATACAGCTGAAACATAGATTTTATATTTTTGAATTTTACCTGTCAGCTTCCATTCTACTGAATGCTAAAATAAAATTGCCAGTGGCAAATTAAATTCTATTAGCTGTTGACAATTTTATTTTCCATCATGTGCATGAGAGTAAGCCCAGACAGTGGTCCTGTTTATCTAGCTAGGTGACTTGAAGATGATTTTTAAAAAGTATTCAAATTTTAACATGTTCTAAGCAGAGAAGTTCATCACTGTATATTTGTGTCTGTGAGACTCACAGAAAGTGATCTGCGCACAGGGTGTGTGGGGAGTGCGGCCTCTGCCAGGTGACACTTGAGAGGGGAATGATACCTGGTTCAGTCCTCCTCCCACTGTATGTATGTGTGTACGTATGGGGGGGGGGGCTGCTGCTAGTTCCTACCCCTTCTCTGCTGCCCTGACTCTGCTGAGGGAGACAAGGCAGCAGAGAAGGATGGGTGAGTAAGCAAGAGCATGTGTGTGTGCCTGTCCTATTTTCCCATTACTCTGACTAGCTCACATAAGCAAGCAAGCCAGAGCAATGGGGGAGGAGGGAGAGGGCACACATATCCCCCAAACCTGTTGGGAGGAAGGGGAGGATGTGCCTGCACCCTCACCTTCCCTGTTGCTTGGCTAGCTTACTTGAGAAAGCTAGGAAGAGCAACAGGGAAGGTGAGGGAGGGCAAGACTGTCCCGCCACCTTCCCTTTTGCTTGGCTAGCTTACTCGAGCAAGCTAGGAAAAACAAAGGGAGAGGAGGGTGAGGGTGCACCTCCCACCAAACCTTCCCTGTTAGCCACAGCAGCCAGGAAAGGGGTGCATGTGTGCATGCTCCCCCTCCTCCTCCGGCTGCAGGCAGGTATCCCCCTCCCTGCCCCCTGCCATCTCCTCATGAGTAGCATGGTGTGGGATTGCCCTTTTGTCCCCACCCCTGGAAGCCCCACCACCTGCATCGGGTAACACCCCAGCTCGTGATGCCACTGTCTGCACACCAAGACCTCTAGATCACCGGTAATAAGAAACCACGTTTTCCTGAAATGTAAGCAAGTAGCACTGAACCTCTGATTAGTGCGGTCCATCCTTCAAGGCAATTTTGTCATAAAATGTTACTGGGTCTCCATTCTCCCATTCAGCTCAGTTGTGAGTGGATGCTTCTTCTTTTTTTACTTTTTACTTTTGGTAAAAATACTTTACTTTTTAAACTTTTGGTTTACTGTGATTTAAAGAAGACATTAAAGCAGATCGAAATCACATGGTCCTCCAGATGTTGTTGGACTGCAACTTCTGTCAATCATAACCAGCCTAACCAAATGGTGTGGTATGCTGAGAGTTGTAGTTCAGCAACCTCTGGAGGTTTCTGCATGAAAATAACTGCAAATGACTTAGGTAAAAATTAAGCACACTGAAGTCTCTAAGGACTAGAGGGCTAGAAGTTTGTTGGTGACTTGTGTGTACATAACTTGGAGTTATGTGCATTTCTTTTTTTGGGACAGTACATAAAGAGCTACTCACCAGCTCCTCATGCATCATCCCAAACCTCCCCCCAGCATCTTTCTAGCCAGGATGTGGGGAACTGCTGTAGCTGTTCACTGACTGGGCAACCAAGCAGCAATCCATCTTTTCTGCATTTCCAACAAAGGGAAGAGAAACAAGGTTGTTTTCCCAGATCGTGATCTGCTTTGTCATTCTTCCCCTTATAGCCAAGATGGGCAGCTTCTTGGTTGCCTTCCTCCATCCTTCCTCTTGGCTAGTGAAGTACATAACAGCTGGCAGGAGAAAGGGGTTCAGAAGTAGCATATTGCTTTCCACGCATGTGATGTGTTGATGCTGTTAATGTCACATATCATGATTTCAGTAAAGCCTTCATCAAGGTCCCCCATGATATTCTGGCAAACAAGCTAGTAAAATATGGGCTAAATGTCAGGGATGATGGGAGTTGTAGCTCTTCACCTCTGGCTCTAACTCACCACCTTGTTATGCAGCAGAGCTGACCAGCTTTGATCAGTGGTTGATACTTCTTTCCCAAGCAGCAGAGTTTCAGAGAATAGGCTGAAGACCCTGACAAACTCTCCAAGCCTTCTCTCTCTTCTTCCTGAGATGTCTCCAAACTTCTCCAGGATTCTTCTGGTTCTTGTATCTTCCCTCAAGACACCAGACAACTCAGTAGTCTTATATAAAAGATCTACTTTATTCTACTATATATAAATACTATATGCCCTACAAATCACAATCTCTACTCCACCAAAATACTCCACACCACAATATGCATTGGCAAACATTGCACTTATAGCCATTGTTAGTCACCACCCACTAGTCAGTTTCCACCCAGTGGGCGTGTACATTCATTTTGATTGGTTTACATAGATCATCCCATCCTTAAGACCAACCCAAGTATTTCATCATTTTACCTTGACTACTTAATGAATCTCAGGTGTTTGCAATCTGTAACAGGTGTTTTCAATATACACTCTATAACTTTGTCCTTGGCTCTCAAGGGTTCCAAATTATATTATCCTTTTCACCTGTGTAGCTTCATGATTGTTCCTGCTTAGTCACTGTGACTATCACATACATATTTTATTTCTATTACTGTATGTCCCATGTTGCATTTTCCTTAACACTAAATAATGCACCTGTTAGGTGGATTTGTAATTGGTTGACTAGTTGAACCCAAAGGGGTGATCAGCAATGGCTCCTCTTCATCGTCGAGAGAAGTGACCACTGGGATCCCACAGTGTTCTGTCCTGGGCCCAGTTCTTTTCAACATTTTTATCAATGACTTGGATGAAGGAATAGAGGGCATGCTTAAGAAATTTGCAGATGACACCAAATTAGGAGGAGTAGCTAATACCCCAGAGGACAGGATCAAAGTTCAAAATGACCTTAGTGAATTAGAAAGCTGGGCCAAAACTAACAAAATGAATTTCAACACAGAGAAATGTAAGTTACTCCACTTAGGGAGAAAAAAAAAATGAAGTGCACAGATATAGGATGGGGGACACCTAGCTTGATAATAGTACATGTGAAAGGGATCTAGGAGTCCTAGTAGACTAATGCAAGTTGAACATGAGTCAACAGTGTTATGTGGCAGCTAAAAAAGCCAATGTGATTCTAGGCTGCATCAATAGAGGTATAGTGTCTAGATCAGGGGTAGGCAACCTTTTTGGGCTGGGGGCCGGGTTGCTGTCCCTCAGACAATTGGGGGGTCCGAAGCACCATAAATAAATAAATAAATAAATAAATAAAAATTAAAAATAAAAAATTAATAAAAATTTAAAAAATATGCATGCACACTCTCTCAGCCCCAGAAAAGCCATGGCAAAACCCCTGTGGAGATTTTGCCAAGAAAACCCCAAGAACAAGTAATAACAACAATAATCAATATCATTATGGCAGGCGGCGGCGGCAGGACAAGCCTTGGGCCGGTCCAAAGGCCTCAGGGGGCCGCATCCGGCCCCCGGGCCTTAGGTTGCCTACCCCTGGTCTAGATCAAGGGAAGTAATAGTACCACTCTATTCTGCTTTGGTCAGGCCTCCCCTGGAATACTGCATCCAGTTCTGGGAACCACAATTCAGAAAGGATGTGGAGAAGCTGGAGCATGTCCAGAGGAGGGCTACCAAAAGTGGTGAAAGTTCTGAAAACCATGCCCTAAGAGGAAAGGTATATTTACCTTGTAGAAGAGAAGGCTAAGAGGTATTAGGAAAGCTCTGTTTAGATATTTGAAGGGATGTCATACTGTCATACTGAGGATGGAACAAGTTTGTTTTCTACAGCTCCAGAGAATAGGACCTGAAGCAATGAATTCAAACTACAGGAAAAGAGATTCCACCTCAATATTAGGAAGGACTTCCTGACAATGGACATTATCACACTAGCGGCAAGAAAAGCGGCAAGGAATCAATCCAGAGCCATACCGGAATGATTCTGGTCGCGCAGGCCGTAATTCCTCTTTGAAAGAGGAATTCAAAAGAGCTGGAATGATGCAGCGATGTCGCAAGGATGATGCAGGGATGGGCGGGGTTTGCCGCGACGTCGTCTGATCACGGGGCAAAGGATCCAGAATGATGCAGCGATGTCGCAAGGATGATGCAGGGATGGGCGGGGTTTGCCGCGACGTCGTCTGATCACAGAGGCAAAGGAACCGGAATGATGCAGCGATGGTGAAGGGGTGGGGCTGCTTTAGACCCCGTGTGATAACGTCCAATAAGAGCTGTTCAGCAGTGGAATACACTGCATTAAGGTGATGGAGTCTTCTTCTTTGAAGGTTTTTAAACAGAGGCTGGATGGCAATCTGTCGGTGGTGCTTTAATTGTGTGTTCCTGCATAGCAGGGGGTTGGACTTGATGGTCTTTTCCAACTCTATGATTCTACAATTCTGTGATTCTATGATGCAGGGTCTTGGCACAGAATATATAGGATTAGACAGGATTAAAACAAAATGGTTGTTATTCATTTTTATGTTTTATAGTAAAATAACAATGTTTTACTTTTCTGTAAAGGAATTGCCCCTCCAACCCAACATCTGTTTACAAAACCAAAGGCTGAAAACTTTACACACACTGTACTCCAATGTTCTTAGAACATATTTGGACTTAATTTGTGGTTGCTTTCAATCTTCCCTCAAATAAACTACACTATACTTCATTCTCTTGTCTATTAATTCTCTCCCCCCTCTCTTTCTTCTTCTTCATATTTTTCATGTTTTAATCACTACCTTTATTAACTCTTTCATCTTTCAAAAAGGATGTTGAAAAACTGGAGCGTGTCCAGAGGAAGGTGACTAAAATGGTAAAGGGTCTGGAAACCATGCCCTATGAGGAATGACTTAGGGAACTGGGTATGTTTAGCCTGGAGAATAGATGGTTAAGAAGGGGATATGATAGCCCTCTTTAAATATTTGAAGGGATGTCATATTGAGGAGGGCGCTAGCTTGTTTTCTGCTGCTTCAGAGAATAGGACTCGGAACAATGGATGCAAGCTACAGGAAAAGAGATTCCACCTAAACATTAGGAGGAACATCCTGACAGTGAGAGCTGTTCAACAATGGAACACACTCCCTCGGAGAGTGGTGGAGTCTTCTTCTTTGGAGGTCTTTAAACAGAGGCTGGATGGCCATCTGTCGGGGATGGCTTGATTTTGAGTTCCTGCATGGCAGGGGGTTGGACTGGATGGCCCTTGTGGTCTCTTCCAACGCTATGATTCTATGATCTTATTCTTAACTTTTTATTTACTCCATAATATAGTTCTATTTCCAATATGTTATCATTAAATCCCAATAATCTTCTACCACTATATTTTCTTCTTCTTTCACCCTCCTTGAGAACCTATACATATCTTGTAAAGTCTAACAATTTCTGTAGCCATTCTTCTGTTGTTGGTATTTGACTAGCTTTCCAGTTTTGAGCATACAGCAGTCTTGGTGCCGTCACCAAGTATAATATCAATTTAGAATATTTTTCTCTACTTCTTTTTCTAATACATGTGTCATGTTTAGCAAATACAGTTCTGGTTTCGTATTGAAAGTTTTCCCCAAAATGTTTACAATAGCCATATGTATGCTACCCCGATATTTTTTCACCTTCTTGCACTTCCACCACATATGGTAATATGGCCCATTGTTTTCTTTGCATCTCCAACATTTGGTGTTCAGGGTTGTTTTTTTAAATATATTTTAGCCAATTTCACTGTAGTTAGATGCCACATGTATAGCATGTTAAAGTAGTTTTCTTTTAGATTCTTAGCCAAAGTAAATTTGTTTGTTCTTTCCCATGATCTTTCCCAATTTTTAATTCTATATTATATTTAAATAGTTGACTCCTTCACCATCTCTTGTTCTAACTCTGTAATAAAACCTTATAGAATTTAGATATCATCTTTTTTCTTTCTTCAAATAATATAGTGTCTAATTTGTTTTTATTGTATTCTATTTTTTCTAGCTTTAAATCCATCTTTAACCTCTCAGTTAATTGTCTATGCAGAAACCAATGTATTATTACACCTTGTGTTTCCAACTTCTCTCTGGATTTTATTCTATAACTCTCTAATCCTTCCTTCTTTAATAGTTGCTCATATGACAGCCATACCTCATCTTTACCTTTATACCTACCAAATAACACTTCATGCGGCAATATCCATCATGACAATTTACTGTAGTATTTACTCTTAACATACTGCCATGTTTTTAATAGTCCACTTTTGACACAATGGTTACTAAAGTCTATAGATCTTATCACATGGGGGAAATCTTTCATATATCTTGCTCTGCCACAGTAAAAGCATTGTTTCTTCTGTACATCAGTTGCCTTTTCCGGACGCATTTGCCTTGAAACCTCAGGTGCTGTCCTAGGCGCCTCAATCCGGCATTTTTGACCTTCCTACACTACAAACCTATCTGGTGGTTTTCTGACTCGTTGGGTGGTGCTAGAATCAGGGGACACAGATTGAGGAAGACAGAATTGCCTGGAGAAGAGAAGCTGAGCTAGTTGATGGTAAGAGATATAAAGTGGCTGTGGATCACAGCAGCCAGCTTGTCCTGCAGATTCTGCTGGGTGTCAAAGAGCATCACTGCAACACCCATCATCCACACACTGACAAAATCCTGTGCAGAAATGGGATTTAAAAGGTGGGAAAAATCCGTAAAAGTGGGTTGATTTTCACACGCATCACTGTTAAACTGTTGTCAACCCAAATGGAAAGTAATCAATAGCTGTTCCTTTTTACTTTCGGGATTTTCCGAAAGTAAAAAGAAGCGGCTTTTGACTACTTTCCGTTCGGGTTAACAACAGTTTAACATCAACGTTGTCTGAAAATCTACTCGTTTTTGTGTTTTGTTTTGTTTTCTATTTAAAACCCCATTTCTGCACAGGATTTCCCCCGTGTGGTAAAGTCCTTTGTTCTGTTTCAACTTACCAACCCCATGAAACCATGCAGACCAAATCTTAAATTATGGATTTCTAACCTTAATATCCTCTCATCATGCAGCTTAATCCATTCTACTAACCAAGTCAACCCACATGCAATATAGTACAGTCTTAGGTCTGGCAACCCAAAACCTCCCCTTTCCTTACTGTCTGTCAATATTCTCCATTTTATTCTGGGCTTCCTCCATACCCAAATTAATTTAGTGAGTTCTTTCTTCCAATCCTCAAAACAATTCTCATTTATAATGATAGGTAAGATTTGAAACAAAAATATAAATCGCAGTAATATACTCTGTTGAACAACATCAGTTCTTTCTAACAAAGACAATTTCAACCTAGTCCACCTTTCTAACTTCTTTTTCATCTCCTTCCACATGTGCTTGTAGTTATTTTCAAATAGGTCTCCATTTCTCTTCGATATCCATATACCAAGGCATTTAACTTTATTTTTAATCTTAAATCTTGAAATTCTCTCTAACTCTTGTTCCTCCTTTATTATCATATTTTTACAATCATTGATGTTTTTTCCATAATGATTTTTAATCTTGCCACTTCTCCAAATTCTTGTATAATGTTATTTATAATGTTATTCCATGATGTTATTTAACGGCTCTTCTAAGAAAATTACCAAAACCCCATCTCTTTCTGTAGGAATTAAGTCCTGATCTGCATATGAATTACACATTAAGTCCTTCACATATTCCAATATACAGGGACATTAAAAAGTTATTGGAAAGATTGGTAGTTTGTAAAGACCCTAAGAATTATTATGTAATGTGCCACTGTGTTGTACTTTTTGTGTTTTAGAGGCACTACTTTTACATACCTCTAGTCAGAATTTTAGTGACTTTTAATATAAATTTGTGTCCCTACTTCTTTGACTAAATTGTGTGTGTTCATTCATCTCCACTGTGTGTCCAAAAGATAGGACTAGGTGTCCATTTAGACATACAAGGTATTACTTTAAAATGCCTTGACACCCTGCCTTTTCCTTCTTCTTTTCTCTCTCCAAGAGAGGATCGGAAGCATTATCTTCTGGTTTTAATCACAATTTGCCATATCACCTGCATCCTTAGAATTGTGGCTTGTTCAGAACAATAATAAAGAGCAAGTCAGGAAATGAAACCATGCTTTGATCTGTACTTGTTCTTACTTACCATAATTTTAAACAAGTCACAAATCCAGATGTTATAAAGAACTATGGCTAGTTTCAAACTAAAAACCAATGCTTTAAGTCTTCACCTGTAATGAATGAAGAGGGAGGAGAAAGAGTAGGGAGGAACAGGCTTGCAGTATTTTTTTTCACTTAGGTGTGAATCATAGTTTTCCATTATATGTGAAAAAAGTGTAACTTAGGAACGAAATGGAGACTCTCTTTGTGTGTGCCTCTAGTCTTGGCCTAGCATTTCTGAAAATGTGGAATCATGTATTTGTTATCAAACTCTGAGACACCTCTTAGGCCAACAGAAGCTCTGATACTTCCATGTTATGTTTTCCAGAGCAGTTTGACTCAAAGGTCACTTGAGGAATTAGTATTTAAACAAATTCACTTTTACTGTTCATTGAAAGACTAAAGCAAATGGCAACTGTATGATTGAATATTGAGAACCAGGGGTTCCAGACTAGAATGCCAGGATTTGCCTTTTTTTTTTTTTTTTGCCGATTGTACATTTTTTGCTCACAGTGCTGTTAAGAATGTCTTTCTTTCTCCTTCTGTAGAATAGGCACAATGAGCCACTAGGCTGAGGTGATTGATTAACAGCTGAATATGCTTGAGAGATGCTTCAGTGACACTCTCATAGCAAATGGCTTTGTAAAGTGTGCTTTATTTGTTCTCTTCCAGGAAACTGCCAAGTATCATACTGTGGGAACAAAGGCATGGAGGACAGGAAACAAAAGTTTACATTGGTTGTGCAGAGTGAGCGGTTGTTCCCCAGCAACAAACAGAGGCAAAGGCTAAAGGTGGCTTTTTACAAGTGGTATTAAGAACACCTCTTTGTCTAGAACACAGTGATTGTAAAAGTGGAAATAGAAAATGCATGTGAAACAATTTCAAGTTGAATATGCTTCATAGCCACTGCCAATTTTACATTTTGAACTATAGATATGAGGAAAGGAAACAACAACAAAGAAATAAAATAAACACCTGCTGTAACAGGGCTGGCCTAAGACATTTTGTTGCTTGGGAAGAAGAAGGAAAATACCACCCACACCCACCCCACTTTCACCACAGTCAAATTACATAGGAACTAAAGCCAGCCATCATATTTTGCCACACAAGAAAGATGATTTCCATCATCTTGACAGTAAAAAATGTGATAATGGCAAATTAAATGACCAGTAACTTAAGATCTGCTGTCTGTGGCAGTCTCCTCTTCCTGTACAATGATAGAGCTGCCTCTAGTCCTGTCTTGGCAAGCTGCTCATGCCAATGTTCTAACATTTGCATGGAAGTATTGGTGAGGATCAAATCTCTTTTTCTCCCAAGAACCTGGAAAAGTTACTTCTTTGGACTACAGCTCTTAGAATCTAGGCATGATGATCATTGCCTGGGGGATTTAGGGACTGCTGCATTGGGAAACCTAGGAGTTGTAGTTTGGAAAATGTTCCTAGGCTCTGCTTCCATCATGTGATTAATGTATCTTTTTGATGTTTTGCAATTGGAAGGTTGGTTGTTTAAATATGATTAAATTCCATTCCAAAGAAAGAGGGCAGGGGATTCATCTGGTGGCACTGGGTATGTTCAGTATAGTCAGTAGCACTGGAGTGGGAAATTCTGTCAAGATGAGATGTTGTCATTGATAGCATAGACACACTTATCAATTTGTAAAGTCTGAAGATGTGGACAGAATTCTTGAAGAGGTGAGGATCACCATGTGTATTAGACCCTTGCCCTTCCTGACTTATCAAAAAAAGCCAGATAGGGACTGCCTGAAAAAGCCAGTGGGTAGTTGTCAGTGCATTGATAAAACAAAGCAGAGTTTCATCATGCTTAAAGGAGGCAATCGTAACACCATTGTGGGAAAAGCCCTCATTTAATTCCTCCGCATTGGACAACTACTTTCTGTTTCCAGTATTCCATCTTTGGGTAAGGTACTGGATAGGGCCATGGCCACCTTAGTGCCAGAGGTTTCTGGATAACACAGATTACCTTGATCAGTTTCACTGTGGCTTCAGGTCTGGCTATGGGACAGAGACACCTCTGTTCAGAGACAATTTTGTTCACCTGTATTGGGAACTGGGCAGAGGGGATGTCTCCTTGTTGAATTTGCTCAATCTATTGGCAGCTTTCAATACCATCAGCTATGGAATCCTTCTGGGCCACCTGGCTGGGATGAGACTTGGAAGCATTATTTTACAGTGGCTCCATTCCTTTCTAGAGGGACAAACTAGAGAATATGGTGATGAGGGTCTCCTTCTTCACTCCTTGGCTTGTGGGCTCTCTCAGAGTTCTGTTTTGTCTTCCGAAGGGGCTGTGGTACAATGGTACCAGAGTTTTGGGATCTGGTACCATTGTTATGCAAATGACACCCAACTTTGTTTCTTTACACCTCAATCCAAGGAAGCTGTATTCATATTGCACAATTTACTGAGACATGCTTTTGTTTTGGGTGGGTTAGCAATAGCATTCTAAATTATAGAAAGCCCTGCATGAAGTAACTCCTCAGCTCATCTACTCTCTGGGTGGCACTAGGATAGTATCTTAGCATTAGGAACACCTCCTCCAAAATGGGAATAGGTCAGTACTATTCATTTGCCAATATGATGATTAATATCATTAAGATAATAGACATGGGCAGTTTTGAACAAATAGTTTTCTATAAATCAGAAGTATCCTGGAATAATACATTTGGGCTACACCTTGGAGACAGTATAGTGCAACTCCATGCTCGATGCAGGGCTTATATGATGTAGGAAGCCACTACAGCATACTTGATGAGATGAAGCCCAATTTGAATATCTTTATGGATGTAGAGGCCAATACTTCTGGTGGTGGTCTGTTCCACTGTCAAATTGCTCTTACCATTTGGAAGTTTCTTCATTTTTGTTCCAATTCTTGAGTTCACAAACCTAACAATTAATAATTATAAACAACAACAATAATTTAAGGGATATCTAATTGATATTACAGAGGTAAATCAACCCAGAGAATAAAAAACAAGCACCACCACCAAGGGGTAGAAGTGCATAATGCATTGATTTAAAATTTATTTCAACAGAAACAACATGTCAGGCAGGCAGTTCCATAACATGGACAAACCAGAGCCTCATCTTTTGTGGAAATATGAGAAAATATTTATAATGTAGCACAGCAGACAATTAATTAATTAAGGATGGTGAAGACTTCCATTCTGAATGATTGCATTTATTTTTAAAAAGTTTGCTGTAGTAGCAAGAGATAGATGGATACTTCTGTTTCCAGTCTATGGGCCTAAGCAGACTGCCAGAAATAGTGCACATTAAATTGAGGCACTGCCCTGGCTCAGTGCTAGGGAATCATGGGAATTGTATTTTTTTCTGAGACACTGAACCTTCTCTGTCAGAGAGCTCTGGTGCTACAATAAATTACAGTTCCCAAGATTCCCTAGCACTGAGCCAGGGCAGTGCCTCAATTTAATGTGCACTATTTCTGGCAGTCTGCTTAGGCCCTATGTTGGTTTCACATTTTTAGTCATGGCTCTTCTGACCAGTTTGTACACCAGTCTGCATTTTAAAAATATGGATCAAAGAATCACATTGCAATACAATGCATTTCTATCATACATGCATGCCTATAACTCTTTTCTCCAAAATACAAATTATTGTGGGGGTTGATTTTAATCAATTTTTCTATGGCTCAAAAATGCATTGCAAAAATGGGAAAAGTGTCCCATGGGAAGGCTAATTGTATTTTGCTCTGCATTAATCTGACAAGAGTTGATTTTTATCACTTGTCTTAATGCAAACTTGAACATCATTACATAGCAATGGGAATCTTCTGTTTAGACAGGGATGAATAATTTCTGAGAGCAGGGCTCATTTTTGCTGTTTCCTGGTCTGTGGGGAACTGCCCTCCTCTCCAACCCCCAAACCTGGGGGAAAATTCATCTCCAAAAAAGGTAAATAGCACCCCAGAGCCCATGGGAGGGCACAGTTTTGACAGTTAAATGGTATTTTGTCTCTTCCCTGGGCCTGCTTTAGGCCAAACATCATCCTGATTTAAGAAGGAGAAAATGATCAGATGGTCACTTCTTGTTTCTAAAAAAGACTTTTTTTGTGGCCCCAAAAAAGCTCTGATTGCTTTTTTTCCAAATAGCCATGAAATGTGACTTAAACCTTCTGAGCGTTTGCTGGTCTTAGATAATGGTGATGGTAGTGGGGGTTGAAAAGGGTTGTGGAGGATGGCATGCACTTTATGAATTGCACTTCATCCACTCCTGGTTTACATGATGAACAAATATACCTGAACAAGTAGCATCCTAAAGATCAGCCTCAGAGATGAATTTTAAATGATCACCATGAGGTAATTAGTTTTCTGTGCTATGGCAATGAAAACAGAATAAAGACTAAAACTTCTGTGGCAGTTATGAATGCATAACCAAGGGTTACATACTTGTGACTGTTTCATGTTTGCAATCCCTATGTAGTCCCTAGTTCAGGGGCTTTGTAGGAACCATGAAAGTTCCCCAACAGGGGTCTGTTCCCCTGTTGATTGAGAAGCAGCTGGCTGATGGCCCCAGCTCCCTCCTACAAGCAACCCCCAGCATGAGGGGGAATTGTGATGAGATCCAGCTTCTGCGTATCACACTGAAGCTTGCTCATAGGAGCGAGTGGAAATGGCAGTCAGCTGCTTCCTGGGTGACAAAGGAACAGAAACCTGCCGATTGAAGCAGTTGCTTCCTGGTAAGTGGGGACAGCAGGTATTGGGCCAGGATTCACTGCATAGCACCATAATTACAGTGCTCATGAATATGTAAATCTCATACAGGATTCCAACTAAGTTTTAGTGTACAGTCATCCTCCTCTTTTTGATGGCTCATTTTTGGACATTCTGCTGCTTTTACAGATCTAAATTATAGCCATGTACTAATCTTTCGACTCCTGGTCTGCTCTTTTGACTACCACATGCATGCTATTTCTCCCTTCTCAGTTGACCTGGCACCAGTCTTGCATTTGCAGGCTAAAAAAGACTGTTCTGCTTTTCAACTGATTCCACTTTTTGACAATCCTCTGGTTCCTAACCCATCAAATAAGTGGGGGCTTCCTGTAACAAGAACTGTATTTGGGGTGGAATCAGAACATGGACCTGCTATTCCTTCCACATGCTCCACTGCTCCAATAAAATGGGAAGAAGTCTGGTGAGTTGGAAAGTTCACTAGACAGTCTGGCAGATCTCTGGCCTCAATGTTGCATCTACAATAGGGGGATAATAATGCTTACCTTCCTTAAACAGTTGTTGTAAGACAGGGATGAGGAATATCTACCCCTTCAGAAGTTGATGAACTACTGCTTTTGCTGTACCTCACCATTAAGCAGACTTCCTATAGCTGATGAGAATCTGTTGATAAGTGCAACAGCATCTGGAAGTGTGATAATGCACACAAAGCATTTTGAACGGTCTAAAGTTCTCTATGAATGCTAAACTGTGATATCAAAATGCTTGTCCCCAAAGAGACAGAATAGATCTCAAAAATGCTGAGGTATTCCACCCTGTTCCTGCTGCATTTTATTTGCAGAAGTTGTTCTATTATAGCTGTCAAAGTAAATTTCTTTATTAACTGCTTCAAACAAATCTCTTAAAGGCTCATTTGGTTAGTGCATGTTCTTGTCACCTCAGGAGACCTAGGATGAAGTGGATCAGAAGTTCCAAACAAAGTAAGTTTGCTGACCTTAACTTGTCCCTAGAGAGCCTTTTTGTCCCCATCACAAGGCATTTCACAGTTTGCCTTGAACTGCATTCTCTGTTTAGGGGAGGTGAATGAATTGGAACAGCAGGAGGCTGTTGTGAATTAGGATTGATGAGCATTAGCAGTGCAAAAAGAAGTGGCCAGGTACTGAACAAAAAGGAGAAGGATTTGCAGAAGGATTTGCAGTTGATACATGAAGTGGAAGAGTCAGCTGCCCTATATCTTCAGCCAACATGAGTGAGCCATATTTTTAAATAAATGTATATTTGCAGTTGTGAGATTCATTGGCGCACATGCATAGCACTTGAAGAAATGAGCTGACTTAACTCTTGTGTGGCCTACTTATTATTATGATTATACTAGGATCCCTCTAATCCACTGATAAATGTTTAAAATTATGAAGCAAGAAACAAACCCTACAATTTGGCAGCTTGAAGCAGTTGCTTCAGACAGTTGATTTGTGTGCTTTGGAAGCATAGCAAATTGGAAGTTACATTGTTGGTCTACGTGGTCTCTGTGGCTCAGAGACATGGGTCTTTCTGGGCCTGTGCAAAGATCTTCAGAAATGTCTAGAGCTGCATTTTAATGGTAACCCCAATCCTTCACTCACACACATATGGCTTGTGTTCCTGCCAAAACCCAGTTCCTTTTTGTCCACCGTTGTTGCAAGATTATTAGGACATCTCAGTGCTTTGGTATTTCTCAGTTTATCTGGTCATCTTTTCATACTCTGGGAGCTTGTGGGCCCAAAGACTTTCTTGTGGTGTTTAGCCCATGGGGCAAAGGTCCCATTTTCTGATGGTCACACATATTGTCTCCTCTGCATGGGTGAGGACCATGCAGTTGGCAAAATCTGGATCTTCCAAGAAGGCCTATACATCAGTGGCTGATAAGGAGGGGCATAAGACTGATGCCATGGCCTGCAAGACTTATTTCATGGCAGTCTTCCTGTGGTAATCAACAGAATACCACAGCAGAGAAAGCAGCAGGCAGTAATGCAAAGGCCATGCTAATGCCATTGCTTTTTGTAGGTGTGCCTAGCTACGCTTTACAGGTCTAACCCACAATCAAGGCTAACCATTAAATACCTTAATTTTCATGAAATGGGATTGTTCCAATCTTCCACAGACGAGATGTTGGAACACACAAGAAAGTGAGGTTGGCAGTTAAGAAGTGTGGTCTCAAGTTTGCAAATGGGATGGAGATTTATGCTTGATCTTGAATATCAGGGAAGTTAATTCCTTCATTCTCTGAAGGTGGTTCAGGATGCTTGCCCTGTCAAATATCCTTCCCATCCTCCACAAAGGACAGTGGTTCACCTCAAAAGACCTATGGGCTGCATACTTTCATATTAGTATCCACTCTTCCAGCAGATACTTTCTCCGATTCTGTGTCAGGCTGGAACATTATCAATTTTGCATCCTCCCATTCAGCCTTGCAATGGCCCTGAGGGTTTTCATGAAATGTCTAGCTGTGGTAGCAGCTTGGCTAAGGGGTTAAAGGAGTCTTCATCTTCTCATATTTAGATGACTGGCTTTTAGTCACTCCTTCTTTCCACCAAGCCCTTCAAGATGTTCACCTCAGAGTGACCTCCTTTCAGGAGCTGGGCTTTATGATAAATTAGGAAAAGTCATCCTATCATATCCAGTTTATAGGGGCAGTGCTCAATTCCATAGAATCCAGAGCTCATCAGGACCTTGGTGCTGAAACTCTTAAGGAGTTGATGTGCAATGAATTGATATGTCAGTGACCACGCTGGTCATTCTCTTCACCCAACCCCAGATAAAGCACCTTAACAAGTGGGTTCTTTTTACCTTGATCCCAAGGAACATGGCTTGGGTATATTCCTCTCAGTAACTTGTTTGGTTCTTTGCATCCTCTTCTGGTGTATCAACCTCTCCAACACTATGAGAGGCATGGCTGTTGCCTACCCTATGCCTTCTCTTGTCCTCACCACAGTTATGTTGATGATGGGTTGGGAGGCCCACACCCTGGACCTGACAGTCACTGTCCAGGGGTCCAATGCCATGAGGTTGTGTCATACCAGCATCGTCAAACTGCCTGGTGGTGTGGAAAGCCCTTTACACATTTCAGAGATTGTTTCAACACAAAACTATCCAGGTGATTACAGACAACACAATGGTAGCCTTCTACCTCAACAAGCAAGGAGGTACATATTCTTACAACCTCCTTCAGCTTACCTTCCAGATCTGGGATTGGTGCACATGAAGGGGCATATTCCTCCTTGTGGTGCATCTCCCAGGTGTATACAGTGTTCTCACTAATGATCTTAGAAGAACAGCCTTGTCTCCCATGAATGGAAGAAGGACTCAGCCCTCTGTCATCTCTTCTATTGTTGGGGAGCACTTGCAATAGATCTCTTCATATCCCTGGTAAATACCCAGTACTTGATTCTGCAGCAGGCTCTTTAGGAAATATAATAGGAGATATAGGTTATTCCTGGTATGACCCACAGTCTTCGGTGAGTTTAGCTCACTATTTCCCCATATGTGTGAGTTGCAGAGACCATGAAGAAAAATAACAGCTTGTCTACCTGTAACCCTGGTTCTTCAAGTGGACATCCGTGAACTCATATAACCTGCCCTCCTCCCCACTTTATACCTTCCCTTTCTTTAGGTCTCCTGATGACAGACTTACAACTGATTTTCAATGGGGCACACAGCTTGCAGGTGAGAAGGCAGGGTTACTGCCAAAATACAGTTCTAGAAGCTTCTGGAGATCTCCATGTGGGATCTTGGCTTTGTTTTTGGCAAAAGTGCATGATTGGGTTAACAAGCAAGGCAGCAATCATTTTCAAATGACTGATATTGAGTACACATATGGTTCAGAATCTAAGTATTATTTTTATATTTCTACATGGTTTAGTACATACTTTTTAAGACTCCTAGTTTCCTAGCTCAGTGGCAGAGCCACTAAGTTTGGTCTCCAGCATGGTCCAGATAAGACTAGGTGAGACCCCTGTCTGAAACCAGAGAAGGCAACTACTAAGTGTAGGCAACACTCATTCAGATGGAACAAATGTCCAACTGTATTTACGGCAGCTTCTTATTGTCCTAAGGGTTCAGAGAAAAATACAGATCAGTGAGTATTGGCCTCTTTTCTGTCCATTGTGGAATTAAGGCACAATGTTTAAATAAATAAATAAATAAATAAATAAATATTTTATTTATTGTATAATGATTTATTATCTCTTAAGCTATCAGGGTCGTCTTCTGCCCGAGAGCTGTTCTCATGGTACACAAAGTAGGGCACCTAAAGTCTTTGCTTTGAATCCTCTGGTACCCTATACCAATTTCCTCATATGGAATGGTGTCAAACCAAGAAATGTACTAAGGAATGGAATTAGTTGTCATGTGTGCTTCAGGTCTTCTCCCCACACCTAAAATAACCTCCATCACTTTTCATGACACTGCCCCCCAGCTGAACATAGCCCATTAGACATGTTCAGTCACTAATCTTCCAAATGAATGGGCCGTGACTGGCAGAAAAAAAAGCCTAGTTTACGCATACCTGATTGGTTGCAATCAGTATGCTAGATCTCAGAGCTGGGAAAAGTTACTTTTTTGTACTAGTGTTTCCAGAATCCCACATTTCTCAAACTGTGCAGATTGGGTGTGGAGTGACAGTATGTTTGGACCTAGGTTTTAAATGAGAAATGAACAAGAACATAAATAAAGGAAGGAAAGAATAGTATCATGTTTGGTTTCCTTCATCTTGTGTTTCTCCAACCTAGTACTTACCGAACTTCTGTGGTGTGATTTTGTAATATATTGTAAAGGGTAATGTTAATGGTACCATTGTATGCAAAGGGAGGGTTTCTTCTCCCCTAGGGAAAATACTGTTTAACAGAAAAGTAATCATTGATCAATGGCTCCCCATCTGCTAAAGGTCTTTTATCGACCCATTTCCTATTGTAGGTCAGATTCTCTGCTTTTAATCAGTTAATTCACAGATAAACTTCTCCGCAAAGGGAGTATGGTTGCCTGTTCTGTTTATTTTTTTTCTAGTGTGTTGTCTAAATTGTCGGAAATGACTTTATAGGAAACTTGCAAGGGAATGTATCTAATTGTGGTACAGTTGGCAGAAAGAATTCTTCATTAGCTCTAGGTACATTTTACTAGAAGGAATGATTCACATGATAATGGCTTACCTGCACAGAAACCACTTGCCTATAAGAATAGTGGTGGCATGTGAATTATCATGTGTGCTAGTCAGTCATGTATGCATTTCATTCCAGATAGACACTGAAAATACATGCTAATGCAACCATAATATATTTAATGCAAATGCTCTTATGCAATAATAATAATAATAATAATAATAATAATAATAAATTTATTTGTACCCCGCCCCTCTGCATAGCAATCGGAGTGGCTTCCAACATAAAAATACAACACAATAAGATCAACCCCAAACCCCAACCCTCCCAACCCCTTAAAAAGTTAAACCAAACATCAAATTAAAACAGTTTTTAAAATAAGGCAAGTGCTGACAAATTACTATAACTACATAATAGCGGCTGGGATGGGGAAAGGAAGAGGTGCAAAGGGACAGGTTCTGTGATGGAAAACTAGTCAGGAAAGGCCTGTCGGAAGAGATCCGTTTTGACAGCCCTTTTGAAGCTGTCTAAAGTTGATATATGATGGATCTCGTCCGGCAGGCCGTTCTATAGTCTGGGAGTGGTCATCGAAAAGGCCCTCTGGGAAGTAGTCAACAGTCTAGATTTTTTCACCTGTAGCAAATTTCTCCCAGAGGACCGAAGTGCACGAGGCGGATTGTACGGGAGGAGGCGGTCTTGAAGGTAGGTTGGGCCCAAGCCATTTAGGGCTTTATAGGTGATAACCAACACCTTGTACTGGGTCTGGAAACTGATAGGCAGCCAGTGGAGAGACTTCAATACAGGTGTTATGTGGTCTCTTTTAGATGTACCGGAGACCAACCTGGCTGCCATATTTTACACTAATTGAAGTATTAGAAAAAGTACAACATGAAATGCACAAATGCTGCAGTACCATGGATATTTATAGGCTGGAACTAGATAAATGAGACCTGTATGGTTGTTGCAAACAGTAGCAATTCTGCATCCCCTTTCCTCCACAGCAACCTTTAGTAATCCCAGATGTGAGATGTGACATCTCCATGCTCACTTTTGCTCTCCTTGTTCCATTACATTTGCTATTGTTTGTAGCTGAAGAAACAGTAATGGGAATAAATCCTGAAACTACAGCACCCACATTCCTTCACTGCATGGGTACCATGCTGCCTGTGGGATTCTTGGAGTTGTAGTCTCCCAAAGTCACCTTTTCAGGATAACACATTCAGTGATATGGAGAGGGGAAGATTCAGTCAGTAATAGGTGCATGGCTAGAATGTCAAAGTTCGACCTTTAGGAAAGGTTATATGAGGCTGCCTTATACTGAGTTAGACCATTTGTCCATCCAGCTCAGTATTGCCCAATGAGAGGCAACAGTTCTCTAGCATTTTAAGCAGACATACAGCTGTACCTCAGATGGGCACCCATTGTCCCTCTATACTTTTGGCCTACAGTCATCTAGCATGTCTGAGGACAAGGAAGTGTGGAAATTGTAGTCCTGAACATCAGATGTGCCAAAGGCTTTCCAGTCGCCATGTAACATGATTATTTTTGCTGTTCATAATACTGAACCTGGAACTTTCAGCATTCAGAGCATGTGCTCTGTGATGTAGGTCTGATCCTCCCCCAATTATATAATTAGATATACAACATAAGAGTGTTTTGAAAAGTAGTACTTTGTTTTTACCTGCCAATGTAAAAAAAACATGATTTCAGTGGGCATTTGTGTGTCCATTTTCTAAGCTTTTTGACAATTAATTTAGATCTTCCACTAGAGAACAACTTTACTTTTAAAGCACTGAGGTCTTACTTTGAATTTGAAAGGTAAATGTTTATCTTGGATCAGTGGTTTTATGTTTGCTCTATATTTGGGCTGAGATTATTGACTTATTTTCCATTTGTAGTTTTTTCTTTGAGTGCCAGTTTTCCCAGGAAATTCACAGGATCAGTAAAATAACACCTTGCTTTCTTGGCGCAATCAGTGTCTGCAGTGCAGTGTGTGAGCTTTGCAGCTACACAGGAGTCTTCCTTAGGCTCAGTTTCCCCCCCTCAAAAGATAAATATAGATCTGTCTGAATGAGGGTAAGGTGTTAAGGCAAAAAGCAATATGCAGATCAAGGGCTTTAAATGCCAGGGTGAAGGTTTAATGAAGGCTAAAACTACAAATCCACGTGTTCTTTATTTGGGAATAAACTCCATTGAACTCAGTTAGGATTACTTCTATGTTAATTACAGTATGGCTCCTGTATCTGTGGGGAATACATTCTTGAACTTACTGTGGAAATGCGAAATTGTAGATAATAGCAGATTCTATTGAAATAAATGACTTCTGATGGAAGTTGACCACAGAGTAATGCTGGAGGACCTAGAGGTTCTCTAAGCATTTCTAGGTCCTTCAGCTTGACTCTATGACCAGCTTCTGCTGGAAGCATACCATAGAAACATGGTGGAGAATCTAGAAAATGCCTAGAGAGAACATTTTATCAGATGTGGGTAAGTGAAACTGTGGGTACCAGTCCACAGATACGGGGGTTGTATATGACAAGATTTCCTGTGCGGCCTTAAATTGAAATACATTGAAAGCTGCTGAATGTGTGGGGAGGAGGGGAGCTGGACAGAATTCTTTCTTTTGAGAAAGGAAGTTTCAATCTACCACCATTTTCCAGATCTAAACCACTTCTTTTGAGCTTCCATTTATCCCATTTACACATTTTTTGGGAAAGATTTGGGTCTCATGAGGTTGTTTCTGGTGGTTAAGTAATAAACCACTGGGGATGGGAAAATATATCATTTTCATAGTCTTATAGCTTTTGATTATTCAAATTTCAAGTTCTTCTGTCACAATTAGCAAGAAATTTGCCAATTTTGCAATTTTTCAAAAATTAACTGAAAAAATTCTCCCCTATTTCAAACGGAGCAGCAATTCTGATTTTTAAAAGGAGCATGTTGCACCATATAGCTAAAAATGAAGAAGTTGTCAGAAAGAAGCAGTAGCAACCAGTAGTTCAGAACAGTCTCATGACTGAATGTGCAGGGATTCAAATTCTTTGTAGACTTGTAAAAGTGAAGCACTCAAAGCCTTTGACTGGGATGGATGAATCTGTTAGTTTTGTTTTGTTTTGTTTTTGCTTCTCTTTTGTTCAGTTTTCTTTTTTGAAAAAATCAACCCTTGAAATTATTTCCATTCTGAAAATGACGGAATTTGTGATTTTTGGTATATTATTATTAAAACTAAACTAAACTAAAATTCTCTCTACATAGGATGGCCTGATCATAGAACTGCTACATCTTGTCACATTTGACCCTTCATCTTAGATGTAGCATATGTATGTACAGCACACTGAAACACAGTATTGTGTAGATCATATTTTTTCACAACTCTGTGCTATTACAGTATAGGACTTCAACCACTTTTGATCACAGTCAACCATGTATAAAAAGAGAGGAAAGGTCCTGAAGTTTGCAGTCTAGAGTTTTCTGTGCCTCTCCACTAGAAATGGCACACATACAATCCCTTTAGTCATACATTCTGACTTAACACATCCTGAGATTGTTCATTACCAGTAGCTACTGTCTGTGCCCAACTATTGGGTAGAATTATGGCTTATCTTTGGCAGTGAGTTTCTTTGGATTCCCTGCTGTACTATATCTGACAAGCATGTCACAATGATGTTCTACTGCAATAATTCTACTTAAAACTTGCTGGGTGTTGCTACCGAACTGTGTGTTCATTTGATTAGACTTGAGTCCATTTAAATGAATGGGAATTAGTCAGCCACAGAGCTCTATGTCCTAAAACGTTTCAGACTTGATGAGTGCTGGGCTTATGTGTTTATCCTCAAAATGGACCCCAGCACACTGTAATGGACCTAAAAGCTCCTCAGCAGGCTTTTCATCTTAATACAATTGTTGAACAGTAGCAGGGTATCTGTGTTTCTCTATGAGGCTGTCCATCATACTTGATGCAGGAGATCCAGAATTAGGCTATCCTCAAAAATGTCTGTCCAACCTCTGCTGAAAGTTCTCTACTGAAGTTCTCCCTGGTAATTGATTCCATTGTTGAACTCTCTCTTACTGTTGAAAAAGTCTATCGTAATTTGTAACCAAAATCTAGCTATCTGTGACTTAAACCTGCTAGATATAGTCACCTGGATAGTAGAGAATAAGACTTTGACCGCTTATGTGTGGCTGCGCAGTTGTTTGGAGATGGCTATCATGTCCGTCCTGTGTCTTCTTTAGGCTAGATTTACACAGTCCCTCCAACCATTCTTTGTGAGATTTGTTTTTCACAGTACTAATAATCTTCATTGATAGTCAGCATGGTGTAGTGCAGGGGTAGGCAACCTTTCCCCTTTAAGGGCTGAGGGACTTCAGCTCCCAGAAGCCTCAGCCATGTTGGCCAATAGTCCCATGTTGGCCAATAGCTCCTGGGATTCTGGGAGCTGAAGTCCCTCGGCCCTTAAAGGGGAAAGGTTGCCTACCCCTGGTGTAGTGGTTTGAACATTGAACTAGCACTCTGGAGACTAGGGTTCAAATCCCTACTTGGCCATGGAAATCCACTGGGTGACCATGGGCGAGTCATCCCTTCCCAGGCTCAGAAGAAAGGCATGGCAGACTCCCTCAAAATAAATCTCACTAGTCTTTCAGTCTTGCCAAGAGCGCTGTGATAAGTTTGCCTTAGGGTTTTCAGAAATCACATGAAGGCACACAATAACCCATCTTTATTGCCTTCCCTAGAATCCTAGTTTGCAACATACTTTTTGATTGCACCATTCTAAGATTGATGCAGTACCCTAGATGGTATCTGACTAGTTTTAGAAATGTTACAAAATTGAAAAATCAGAGATAGCAAAAGGAATACTAACTCAGGGGCAAAACAGACTGCCCCGAGGGAGCGGTGTCATACCGTCCCTTTGATCACCAGGGTGGGGCTGCAACAACCACATGCCATGCCCCCAAGCCAGTGTTTTTCTGACACAAAAAGAAGCTGAAGAAAGCCGCTCCTTTTTGAGCTGGGAAAAAGCCGGCCTTTCTGCTGCTGCTGCATTTTTTTGCGCTCCTGTGGCATGGAGTGTCCAAACAGCGTGCTGCTGGAGCGCAAACAAAATAAAACAAAAAAACAAAAACAAAAACAAAAAACCCAACCCCACCGTGTGGTCAGGCAGGTGGCTTCATGGTGGCCTCTCAGCGGCTTGGGGCATGCATCGTCTAAATAACACACCCCCAAGCCACCGTGAGACCACTGCAAAGGGGCTGTCTGTTTCACCCCGAGTGTAAATAATATATCACACATAGTAGTTCCATGGTCATAGTGGCCATTGGCTAGATAGGATCTTGCCTATCTAGATAGGATCTCAAGAGTTTTAAATTCAGTAAAATGCTTCAGCAGTAGGAATAAGAAATCTTTTCCTATGTTTGGTTTTGAAAAGGAGCTGCGCATTAATATTGTTTAATACTAGGATTATTTCTGTTTAGCTTGCCATTTATGATTATCTATCATAAAGCATTTTTTCATGAGAGAGAGAGAGATGGTGTACATCAAGCTACAGATGACCTTTTAAACTAAGCAAGCTTGCATGTTCCCAACATGAAGAGGCAGCAGGCAAGCTTGTGGCTTGAGGCAGAAGATGCTGAACAAAGCCACAGATAAACATTGCTTGCAAATACATGGCTTTGGACTGAGGAACAGGGAGGAAAAAACAAACCTTTGCTTGCTTTGTCAATATTTTGATGTGTCAGTGCAAGACATGCTACTGGGTTTTTTTCCCTCCACAGAGAGCAAGGAATAACACATTTTTGTATTTTCATTACAGAATATAAATAATCCCAGTTCTATTTTTTTCTGCTTTGCCATGCCCAAAGCTTTCCATAGGTCAAGGATGATGAAAATGTAGCCCTCCAGATATTATTGAACTACAACACCCATCATCTCTTACCACTATGCTACTAGGGTGGGTGAAAATTGTATCCTCAATTGTGGAACTGGCCTTGTTAAGAAGGGTGCAGCATTCTTATGTACTTCTCAGTCTAGCAGCACACGTCAGTTTGGTTTTTTTTTAAATAGTACAAGCCAATCCATTCTACTCATTTTTTGAAAAATAAAATACAAGAAAAATACAAATAGTACAAGTGTATTCATTATTAAGCTCTTTTAAATGAATAATATTAATGCAGTAATGTGAGTATCTGTATCTCACGAATTGTCTTAATATGTGGGTTGGAGTTTATTTGTCTTTCAATTTTAAACTTCCTTAAATGTTGTGTTGTAGTTTAGAAGTTAGAAGTATACCATATAGATTTAAATTGATATTTTGAAAGAAGGTATGTTTTGAAATATGTATTAAAATGACAAATCAAGGTGGAAATGGAACAGAATGGAATTATGATGAAAGCATTCAAAAATGAAATAAACTAGAAATTTGTAGATTCCTTCCTTTCTACCCAAAACTTTTCAATAGTCTCTCAGTTGATCATTACAGATCGAGCACTGCTTATCTGAAATGTATGGGACCAGAAGTGTTTTGTATTTTTTTATTCTGAAATACCTGTGTTTGCATATACATAATACACAACACACAACACAAGTAGCATAGTATGTACACTCGTCCCTCCACACTTGCTGGGGTTAGGGGCACAGGACCCCTGTGAATGGGGAAAAACAGCAAATAACAAAGATACTATGTTTTTACCTGAGAGAACACCTCTGTAAGAATCTCTAGATCTTCCAATGCAACTCTGTGGTCAACATCTGCCAGACATTGACCATGAAATTGCATTGGAGGAGCTACAAATGCCTAGTGGAGTCTACTCTCTAGGAATCTCTAGGTCCTTCAGTGTGACTTTTGGTTAAAGTTGACCATGGAGTTGTTCAGGAGGACCTAGATATTCCTAGAGAGAACATATTAATAAAATCTGTGAATAATCAAATCTGCAAAAGTCAAAGCCATAAATGTGGAGGGATGAGTGTACTATATTTGTGAGTCTGGATAGACATGCAAGAGAAGTGAAGCTGGAGAGAATCTGAGGATCTGCAAGATGGCATGAATCCAAACATAGTGCTCACCACAAATCCACACTTTCCACTATTTCACAGATCTTTGCATCTCTTTCCAGCCTCACATCTCATTTTTCGCTATTTGTATTGTGCATGAGATGCATGACTGGAGCGAGACAGAGGATCTGAGGGATGAATGAACAGCAACATCTTCACCACTGCCTCAAAGATGGATGTGGATAGCTGGCAGGTTTTGAAGGTTTTCAGATTTCACATTTCCAGATTATGGATGCTCAACTTCTACTGCTTTTATTGATTTGCAGTTTTAAAACTGCATTACTGTGAGGTATTGTTTTTATTTTACTATCATTATACAATTACATAAATAAGATTAGCACAGTACTAGGTTTGCACAAATAATTACACAAAATGCCCCCAGATTCCCAAAATGTGAGACCATTTTGGGGCCTGTGACAGGGAGGTGGAGGCAGAGGCTTGGGACCATGTTAGTAGTGGTAATGTGGCTCTCCTTCCCTGGGTCCCATAAGGTTTTGGCAGGCTCCTGGCAAGTATGGAAAAATTGGCCAATCAGGATTGGCATGGCTTTCCAGGGCTTGGCCTTCAACATTTGTAGGTATAGTTTTCACTCAGGGATAATAAGAATGCATAAAAGTGCAGCTCCTACTGATCCAGCCTCAAGGTTTTGTTTTTATGCCACCCTCCCTTTGGTTTAGGATTGTAAAACCTCGTGTTGCAACTGTTGGCAGGTTTGGCATGGGATTAGATCTGGTTGTCTGTGCTGACTAGGACTTCATGCCTGTCATACCTGTTGGGGTTTTCATTAAGAGGTCTTGAGTATGAAGGTGGCATGGTTCATTTGTCAAATTCAGTGATGAGGCCCACTGTTTCTCACTGATGGGGGATCCACACAGAGGTTTGCACCCAACTGTCATTACTCCAGAGATTACCAGCAGGTGTAGTGGTTTGAGCATTGGACTACCACTCTGGAGACCAGGGTTCGATTCCCAGCTCAGCCATGAAACCCACTAGGTGATCTTGGGCACATGACATGCTCTCAGCCTCAGAGGAAGGCAATGGCAAACCTCCTCTGAACAAATTTTGCCAAGAAAACCCCATGATAGGTTTGCCTTTTGCCATAAGTGAGAAACAACTTGAAGGCACACAACAACAACAACAAACAGTTCATTGTGCATTGGTTGAGTTGGCCAGTGCATGGATCTGATTCCATCCAGGCCAAGCCTTCTACAGCTGAAACCAGTAAGAGTGGTGGCCTTTTCTATTAAAAAAAAAGAAATAAAAATATCTGTAGGTTATTTGCTGAAGTATCATCCCTCATGATTTCACCACTGGCCACAACAAATGTAGGTGTTGAAGAAAAACTGGAAATTTGAATACTGCATGAAACAGTGCTATAGTTTTATCTCAAACATAAATCTTCCATTGCAGACATGAAAGCTTTAATCTTTTAATCACCCCAAAGCCTGGTCTAGCAGATGCTAAGTGCTTTTAAGTCTTTTGAATTCAATGGGAGAAAGTTAAACACACACTTATCTCCCATTTAGATAAATGCACAACTGTTCTTGATACAGCTGGATCTAAATTCTAGTGCTTTCATTGACTAGTTGGTGAGGAATATTTTTGCTCAGTCAGGGCGAATAAAAATTAAAAAGCTGAAATGTAATGTGCTGCTTCTATATTAGTGAGACCACTTTGGATAACATATGTTAATATAAAGGAGGTGTGGGGGGATGCATGGAAGAAGGTGTAAACCACCACCCTTCAATAGTTTCTGTATACCACCAATATCTGCTTGGGAGGGCTGGGTAATTCTTCAGTATAGGTTTTGAGTGGTGTAGAGGGTGGGAGAGGAAGGAGGGAAGAAATGCATCACATTATAGATGTATGGGGAAGGAAAGCACTTTCTCCTAGATCCACTGATGGGCTTCTTCCAACTGTGGAAATATCGTAATGAAATTTGGCCAATGAAGTGGGAAGAACCTAATAATGGAAAGCTTTTTCACATTTCCTTCAGCTTCTCAAATTATTTTAAGCCTTATCTTAAAGGTTGGATTGTGGGATGGAGGAATGTTTTAATTCTGTTTGTTTTAATATGCTTTAATATGCTGTAACCCGCCTCGATTGCCGCGCAGAGGGGTGGGCTATAAATAAAAAATTATTATTATTATTATTATTATTATTATTATTACAGTGTGTGTCCTTGTGAAAAGTAAACTAAATGATGATTGGTCAGCTAAAATCTTTGTTGTTGTTAACTGCTGTCAAGTTGACTTTGACTTATGGGAATCCTATGAATGAGAGAACTCCTAGTCACTCTATCATCACCATCCTGCTCAGGTCTTTCAAATTCAGGTATATGGCCTCCTTGATTGAGTCTATTCATCTGGAAAGCTGTCTTCCTCTTTTCCTACTGCCTTCTACCTTCCAAACTATTATAGTCTTTCACTCATGTCTTCTCATAATATGGTCAAAATATGACAGTCCCACTTTAGTATCAGGCTTGATTTGCTGTAAGACTCATTTATTTGTCTTTTTTAGCAGTCCACAATATAGAACTTTTCTCCAGCACCACCTGTCAAATGAGCTGAATGTCTTCCTATCAGCTTTCTTCACTGTCCAGCTTCAGCAACTATACATAGAAATAGGAAATATGATGGCATGGACCATCCTAACTTTAGTATTCAATGATATATTTTTACACTTCAGGATCTTGTCTGGTTCCTTCATTGTCATTTTATATATTTTTTTCTCCTGTATGATTTTTTAAACATGTTTGCCTGATGAAGAAGCCAGCAGAGCTTCAAAAGCTTGCATCATGTATTTTGTGCATTTTGTTGGCTGGATAAAGGTATCACTGTTTTGTGGATTTTGGATATTATTGTACTTTTCTTCACAGTGTTATCCTCTGCTAGTGTCTCATTTTGCACACTACTAACAAGTGTTAGCTGTTGTGTCACTGCTGTTGTCTCTGAGAGATCCTCTGCCTCTGTCATCCCCCATTACTGCTACTGCCCAGTAAGCAGTTTGGCACAGCTAGTCTGGCTCCCCAGCAATAACCTGTCTGATGTGGGAGACTCCACCAGCAGCACTGTTGCCATCAGCATAGCCTCTTGCCTCACAGGAGCACTTGTAAAAAAACTTTACAAGGTTGATACCTTATTTATCAAAATGTGCAGTCTATGTACAATAAAGTAATATCTAATATAACATGTGTTTGTGTTATAGCACATTCCTGTGATTTCAGCTGGACTTGCTCTGAAGTAAGAGCTCAACGGGTAGCAATTCTATTCTTTTATAGTGAATAAGAGTGCAGATTATTGAGCAGAAATATTTCTGTAGGGTACATGAAAATTAGGTTAGAGCCCCATGTTGATAATGAAGTGTTGTCATGTCTCTAATTTAATTTTATAACATTCCCCTAATACAGGATGAGCAAGAGATGAGGACATAGCCCCCAAATAAGAGTTCTACTCTCTAAATCAGGGGTAGGCAACCTTTTTGAGCTGGGGGCTGGGTTGCTGTCCCTCAGACAATTGGGGGGCTGAAGCATCATAAATAAATAAATAAATAAATAAGAATATTTTTTAAAAAAGAAAAAAATATGCATGCACATTCTCTCAGCCCCAGAAAAGCCATGGCAAAATCCCTGTGGAGATTTTGCCAAGAAAACCCCAAGAACAAGTAATAACAACAATAATCAATATCATAATGGCGGGCGGTGGCAGCGGGGGGCACCGGGGGCGGGGGCAGCAGGACCGGCCAGGGGCCGGTCCAAAGGCCTCGGGGGGGGGGGCAAATCTGGCCCCCAGGCCTTAGGTTGCCTACCCCTGCTCTAAATGAATTTTTTCTCCAGTCCCCAAATTACTAGCATTGTAGGAGAGCATTTAGAAATATAATTTAGGCATTCAAGAAAAGGATATGGTAAAATCCTGATTTCCCCCCCCCCCCCCAATACTAACATGAAATGAACCTACTAAAACATTGTACAGGCTCAGATAAGCCTTTCATCTATGAATATCTTCTATACTTCATGACCCACCATGAATGTACCTATAGTTATATGTAAAAATTGATTCTCAGCTTTAACTCATATGCTGACACTATACAGATGTTCAATGCTTTATTAGTGAAAGTGTAGAGTGGGCCCTTCTATCTGCTGAGGTTTGGTACAGAACCACCACCAACCCATTCCTGTGGATACCAAAATCCATGGATAGTTAAGTTCCATTATATACAATGGCATATTACAATTGTGTCCCTTATATGAAATAGCAAGATCAAAATGCTTTTGGGATTTTTTTGGGGGGGGGTATTTTGAAGTAGTGGATGGTTAAATGTGTGGATATAGAGAGCCAACTGTATTTAGCAGTCTTAGCTTTTGAAAACAGAATATTTGAAGACATTTTAATCATGGTGAATTAGACTTTGGTTAAGTCTATGTTTTCTGTAAAATCTGGGTGAGCCACAGGTTTTCCAGAATCGCAGTGATTCCGGGCTTGTCTACACTGTTACTGAAGACATAGAGACAAATTGCAGAAAAATCAACTTAAGTAGCCATACATTTCACCATTCCAGGGTCATTTTGAAGTAAAATGGTGATGCACAAGCCAGTTTCCCCAAATCATTTTTGGCTACACCTCCATGGATGATCTGCTTTATCATTAGTTTTTCCTGTCCACCAAGCATGCAAATATAAGAATTTCTGCCCAGTCCAGCACACTCCTCTGCCTCCTTTTTTACTGTGGGAGGACTGGCCTTCAGCCATCTAAAATTAAGCCAAGAAGTTAGTTAATCAGAGGTGTACAGATACAGGTATAAATATCTACCAAGCAGATATACTGATACCCAGTTATATGTACAAATAAAGCACCCTTTAAAAAAATGGTGAACTAACAGCTTGAACTTCCCATCTATTGAGAATTGTAACTTCCTGGTGGGAATGATCATATGACTATTGGACCCTGTCCTGCCCTAACCACCACAAGATCCCTAACCCACTGCCAGTACAAATCCCCTGGCCTTACATTTGCTTATCCAATTTCTCCTAGAAAATCCAAAGAAAACAGATCCCCCCCCCCACCGGTAGATTAGAGCCCTTAGGCACCTGAAAACTCCACACAGATTACGAATTGAACAGAACATCATTTGGCTGGACTGCTGCCAACTTGAAGTTTTTAAATAGTGTAGACAACCCCTTCATTAAAGGGGTTTTTAAATAGTGTAGACAACCCCTTCATTAAAAGCCCAAATTGGAATGATATGAACAATATGCATTTACTTCCTTGTCATTGTTAACTGCAATCAAATCTATTTTGGCTCATGGCAACTCCATGTATGAGAGACTTTCAAATCATCCTGTCATCAACAGCCTTGATCAGGTCTTGTAGATCCAGGGATGTGGCTTCCTTGATTGAATCTATCAATCTCTAATGTGGTCTTTCTTTTTTCATATTGCCTTCTACCTTACCTGGAATTATGTTAAAAATAAATTACAATTACGACTAAAAATGGAAAGGCACACTGGGTAGGGCATAGGGTAGGAAGGTGGGGTGAAGGAGGAGTATGAAAGAGAAAGTGAGGGACTGATGATGGCAAAAACAGTGCTATGTCAGGTAACTGATATTGAATGCTCCCAAACTGGTATGTTTCCATTTTCTTTTACTAACACAATAGTGCTGAGACTGAAGATACTGTAATAATGTTCATAGTATATTTGATTTCTGTATTGGCCATCAGGTGATGTCCATGAATACAGTTGCTTCTTGCATTGCTTGAAGAAGGTATTTGTAATGAACGAACGGTTGGCCTCACAAAATTCAGTAAGCCAGGACAGTTAAAGTGGACTCAATTTGCACTATTTCTGGCAGTCTGCAAAGGCCCTTAGTCATTCTCCTGGCTCATTTTGATTTCATAAAACAGGAACTGATTTGACTGTTTATGCCTAGCCAGATTTGAAAATATTTTTCTAATGACCTTTTTCTTCAGTAAACTATTAATGGTTGTTTGAAATTTTATGGTCTCTTCCTTCTCTCAATCTCTCTCTCGTGTGTGTGGTGGACGTGGTGGTATAGCCATTCCCATGCTACTTAAATTAGATACCTGAGACCTTGAGAGTTTAGAGGCTGCCTTGATGGATGATGCCAGAGAAATAAAATCTTCCACCTGGCAGCAAGAAATGGACAGTGCATTAATAGTTTGTGATACAGACTGTAAAGCTTCTAAAGCTTCTATGGCCGTGATGGTGAACCTATAGCATGTGTGCCAGAGATGGCACACCAAGCCATTTTCA
The DNA here is from genome assembly GCA_026167975.1 of Phrynosoma blainvillii. NCBI lineage: Eukaryota > Metazoa > Chordata > Lepidosauria > Squamata > Phrynosomatidae > Phrynosoma > Phrynosoma blainvillii. Next base: position 412,845,831 of record JANUYF010000001.1, read on the forward strand.
ATGGCACGTGGAGGGTGGGGAGCAGGAGGAAGAGGCGCACACCTATTTCTCCTCCTTCCCAGCCATCCCAGGTCTTCAGCTGCCTTTCTGAAGGCAGCTAAATTCAAGGGATGGTGCAGGAGGAGGAGGAAGAAGAGGCGCACACCTGTTCCTGTTTTTCCTCCCTTGCCCCGAAAAGCCTTCAGCTATTTCTGGAGAGGCAGCTGAAAGCCTGGGGGGGGGGGGGGGGAGGGAGGAGTCCTGCCCTCGGCTCCTAAATTTTTTTGCCATCACGGTTCTATAGAATTGCTGGATGGATACATGCGTTTTTTAAAAAAATTAACTTTATGGTAATAAACAGGACAAAACATTTTTTTAAAAAAACAAACAAACACCAATGTTTTTACCAGCTAGCCCAAAAAATAGCATGCCAGGGACTTGTGCATCTCAGGAAGCCAGGACACTTAACTCACACTGAGTTATGACAAACATCTGTCCTGGGATACGTCTCATGTACATTGATCCTCAGTACCTGCTTCCTTCACTTAGGTTGTGAAGCAGCCAGCTGGTCCCTGATTAATTATTTACTTGATAGAAACAAAATCTGATTTACTCAGATATGTTTGGGTTAATTGTGAGTACTATCTGCAACAATATTTATATTGGAAATCAAACCTAGGGGATTACTGCTGCCTCCCTTGAAATTGTATGGTAAAATAAACATGCTGGCACTATAAATAGGTACTGACAAAGTTTATAGCTTGTTGTAAGAAAGTAGAATGAAGTAACTTAAAAACAAAAGTCCAAATTTACCGTGGTAATCGACCTAAAAGAATGACATGAATATAAACAAAAGCAACAAAATACATATATGTTGGTAATATGGATGGGATGATATGCTGCTGAAGTACTTGTTCTTGATGAGACTGGCTGTCTCAGCACAACCCAATCCAAGTTTTACTCCAGCAAGATTTTGTGATGCCAGTGTGAGAACAGGAGAAGGACCTTTTTTCACTGTTGGGGTTTTTGTAATTTGGATGAAATACCTCTGCTCAAACACACATACAGAGCAAACACAGAAGGACTGGTTGATTGATCCAGAAGATGCAGACAATTCATCAGATGTATCTAATTTTAATAAGTCCCTGCAATGTGGAAGCCGTGGTCATAGTTTTGCTGTGCAGTTTGTGCATAAATTATTCTAGTATATGGAAAGAGACCACCGGAAAACATCTGACTGCCTACAGATGATGATAAAACTTTTTGTGGTTTTTCTTTCTTTCTTTCTTTCTTTCTTGCATGCAAGAACAGGATGAGCAAGGATCTTGCATCCCAAATACAGGATAGCAAAAATGGCAAATAAATGAAAAAGAAAGGCCTAAATCTAACATGGTGCTAGTGCTCTATGGAACCTCCTTTCCTTTCCTTCAGCAGTCACCAACCCAGTTCTAGAGAGTTTTCCTGTTCTCTAGAGCAGCTTTGTGAGCTGCATTACTGGCCACAGTGATGATGGAGAGATTGTCCTTATTTTACTTTTGCTATTCTTCCAGCAAAATTCAGCACTGGATTCTAATAAATCTAAATACAAATAGAAGAATTACAAAGAGACCCAGTCCCATATTATTTGAAATGGAGAAAAGTTGGTGGGTTGGGTTGGGATTTACTGTACCTGTTCTTCTGAGATGGATCTTTTGCTTCTTTAGTATCCTCCAGGAACTGGTGAATGACCTCTGAGTGTTCATTGCCTATGAAGACCCTACAAAAAAATTATGGGGTCACCCTAACTTGACAGGTGACTTGAAGGTGCATGCACACACACATACACACCTCCCTTAATGTCTTTTTCTGTCATCTCTCTTGTACAGGGCTTTAATTTTTTTCCTGATCTGCCTTTTGAGTATATTAGGGCTTAATTCTTTCTCTCTTTTGATTTAAGGAACAAAGCAAAATCATCTTATAACATTTAGCTTTCCAAAACAATAATTTGTTAAGACCACTCCAGAGCACATTGAATGTACATATAGTATTGCTTAATTAAAGCACAGAAACTTAGAGGAGATTGCAAGTTAGGTCTTAACACAATAAGAGTTGTGCCATTTCACCATCTGTTTCCATCAAGATGTTAATTGCTTGCTTGTATTTGTTTTAATTAGGAAGGAATCTAGATTAAAGAGGAATGCAGAGGAGAAAGTAAAGAAGGAATAAAAAGACTATGAGTAGTAGGAATGTGGGTTTCTCCGATGGGTACAGTCCAAGACAGCTACAGTAAATGGCTCATGATTTTAGTGAATCTTTTCCAGTAAACATTTAGGAAAGAGCAAAACAGTTTCCCATTGTATCACTTTCATATGTTTTTGCCCATAGCTCTGTTCCATTTCTGTATCATTTTGCAACATTTTAGGGTGAGATGAAATGACCACCCCCCAGTTCACTGCTACAGTTTGCAGGAAGTGAATTGATAGTGACCTTGTTTCAATTTGGTAGCTGCAATTCAAGCCCTTAGATGGTTTCAAGAAGAATGGGATTTCTCTCTCTCTCTCTTTTAAAAAAATCCACTTAAGTACCTACTGTATTTTCCGGCATATAAGACAACTTTTAAACCCAGGAAAATCTGGGTTAAAGTCGGGGGTCGTCTTATACGCCAGGTATAAAGAAGAGGAGGAGGACAGAGGCGGGAGGAGGGAAGAAGACAGGCAAGAGGAGGAGGACGGGGACGACGAGGAGGACAGGGGTGGCGAGGCAGGAAGAAGCCAGGAGAGAAGAGGGAAGAAGCCAGGAGAAAGGAGGGAGAAGCCAGGCAAGAGCATGGACCTTATCAAACGCTGGCCACGAAGCGAAGTATAAACGAAAAATAACCGAAGTAGGAATAAATTCAGTTCTATAGCGAAATGAATGGAATATCGCCTGTTTGGCCATTATGCAATTAATACGAAGGCTCCCTTCTCTCCCGCAGAATGTGGATGGCAAGGATGGGAGGAAGGAGTCAGGAGGAAAGGCAGCCAAGGGGACCGAGGAGGGGGAGGAGGGCTGGAGGACTGGAGAAGTGAAGGCAGCCCACAGTGGCGTGTCGGTGGGGGAAAATGCGAGAGAGATCGCCTCCCTCTTCCCTCTTCCTTCCTCCTCTCCTTCTTTTCTCCAATCCGGTTTGCCTTTTGCCAAGGCAATCCCTTCCCCTCGCTGGGATTTTCTCCCTGCCTACCATTGTGCACTGAATGCGAAGGCTCCCTTGTACTTCCCCGACAAACCGAATGTCAAAATCTCCCTATTCCTTACGGATTAGCTCCGTGTTCTGCCGAGTTCAGGGGCAGCGTCGTGTATAAACATGGGAAACAATACGGATTAGCTCCGTGTTCTGGGGCAGCGTCGTGTATAAACACGGGGAAACAATACGGATTAGCTCCGTGTTCTGGGGCAGCGTCGTGTATAAACACGGGGAAATAATATGTATTAGCTGTGGATGCCCTTTGGATTAGCTCTGCTTCAGACCCCATGTGATAAGGTCCCATGTGGAGAACAAGGAGGATGGGGGTGACCTTAGTGTGAAACAAATTCACTTAGTGTGAAACAAATTTTACAGGTTGTTTTTGTTTTTGCATGTCTTCAAGTCATTTGACCATAGGAAAGGTTTGTTCAGAGGGGGTTTACCTTTGCCTTCCTCTGAGGCTGAGACAGTATGATTTTTCCAATGTCACCCAGTAGATTTCCATCCCTAAGTGGGAAATCGAACCTTGTTCTCCAGAGTCATAGTCCAATATTTAAACCACTACACCATGTTGGCTCCCTTTATGGTAGCCACTACTAAACATTTTTTTCCATTCAGATTGTAAGTGAAATAATTAATATGGGCAGTTCTGGTAAATTCTTTCCTGCCTCCCTCCCTCTTGTGTTTGTGTGTGTGTACATGCATGCTTTTGTGGATTATGGCACCTGATGCAGAGCTCTGACTTCTACTGTCATTCTTGACTTCCTCCATGCACAGACTTCCTCCATGCACATTAATGTCATTCTCAGAACTATTCTGGGAAGAAATGGGGTTGTTGTGCTAGCAAAATTGTTATATTCAAAACAATTTGGTATGACATATAGGTATGATAATCAAAAAGTGCCAATTAATAACTTTGTGCTCTGTTTAAATACCAACTAAAAATATTGACTTTAAACCATATAAACCATATACAACCCATCTATTTTCTATATATGGTTTATTAGCAAGAAGCAAAAAGAAGACAATGAAACAACGTAGAGAAGATTATTTTATTTATAGACAGGAAGTGAACATATTAAAACAACGGATATTATGTTGGATATGTTTTTGTTCTAAGCTTATGAAATGTTGGTATTGTAAAAATAAATAAAGATTATATTATAAAAAAAATATTGACTTTAGTTAACTTAGCCATGCATTGTTATGTAAAATTAACACATTGTCAACATTGTCCAGACATGTAACATGATGCACAAACTTGTCTTTATGAAAACCCACACTGAATCCATTTTAATCATAAATGTAAGACAACTATGGGTAAAATTCAAATTAACCTGAATCTCAGATTTGTTTTAGATTTATAGAACATTGCTAAATCTAACCAAATCCTCTCATCATTCTGTTTGTTATAACAGGGAAAAAATTCTCTGTGGAATCTTCCACTGGCAGTTGGTTGGATTAGATGACCCTTTGGATTCCTTCCAGCTCTCCAGTTCTAAAATTCTGTAGATTCAAATGAAGATATTCTCTGTTTCGAATCCTAGATTCCTTACAAAGCTCATGTGGTCATCACAAGCCTATTGCAGCATCTTGGCTTAACCTACTTCATAGGATTGTTGTTAGGATGAAAACAGGGGTGGGAGGAAATAATGTAGAAAACCATCAGCTCCAGGAGATAAAGGGAATGAAGTTAGTTAAAATACTTATAGTTAGAAAACAACAACCATAACTATCACAGAGAAATGGATGCATTCCCAACAGCCTTTTAGGGTTTCTCACTCAGATGATAGTTTCATGCCCATTTATCTGGGAGTATGTCTCACTGAACTCACTGAAACTTACTTCTGAGTAGATAAGTGTATAATTGTATTGTTAATTTAAATGGAATATTATTCTGCAGAAGCAGTCGTGCAGATGAACACACACACACACACCCCTCCTCGCTTTCACACACAAACATGCACACTTACATTAAGGCAGCCTTTCCCCTTTAAGGGCCGAAGGACTTCGGCTCCCAGAATCCCAGGAGCTATTGGCCAACATGGGACTATTGGCCAACATGGCTGAGGCTTCTGGGAGCTGAAGTCCCTCAGCCCTTAAAGGGGAAAGTTTGCCTACCCCTTTATTAAGATATGCCTCCATCCATATGACTTGTTGCTCATCCTCATCTGTCTCTCCCTTCTCAGCTGCTTGGTCAGCTTCTTGCCTGGAGCATGTTGTACACTGAAAGCAAGATGTGTCTATGCACAAGCCAAAGAAAGAGTGTACCCATGTGGGTTTTGATTGAATCATTGGGTGCTCAGGGGAAATTATTCACTAACTTTAAGGCATGGGAGAGCTAGTAATCTGCATTGGCAGTGAACCTCAGACACCCTCACTTGTACCTGTAAGTTTCTTTCTTTTAAGTGCCCAGGACCCCAAATAAGAGATTTTGGAGTGACTTGTTTAGTCTGTATAAAGACAAACTTTCCAGCACTCAAATAAGGGATATTGTTTATGATAAGGGGCACCTGGCAATCCTAATTTCCCATCAAAGGAGATAATTTAAATGTATTGTGGTGTGTTTAAACTGGTGAGAAATAAGTGGAATATTCTGAGAAGTATAAAATGAAGTGACTAGCTAAGTTCTCACCTGTACTTTTGTTTGACAGTCATGGATCAGACATTTTGTGTAAGAAAGTGCAAGTTGCTGTTACTGTTGATATATGCTGATAGTGGGTAGCCTTCCTTCCATGAGCAAATCAGCGTGTGACTGAGAGAGAGGTAGAAAATAGGAAATCAGTTTTAAATCTTGCAGGAAGCATGCACATTAAAGCACTAGGGGTTTCGTCACATTGGTATACACTTAAAAGCATAAAAGTGTGACTGTGACAAGAAGGAGTTTAAAACAGATATGTTATTAAACTGATAACCAGATCCTTGCTGAGAATAAATTCCATGGCAAGTCAGACAAGTCTTGTTGCGATGAAACAAGTTAAATATCTTACAAAGTATAAACAAGAGATACAGGCACTTCTTAAGACTTAACACATGCTCTAAAATTTAGAGGAGAGCTTTTATTGCTCACCATAATTAATGAGAGATCCTGTGATTTGAGAATGAAAAACTGTTCCCAAAGGAGATGACAGGGCATGTAAGTAACTGGACTTGTAATAATATTCATTGCATGTAATGATATCCACTACATTTCCTTCCAAAGATGGCCAGCAAGGTTTCTGGGCTATCTCCTCTTTGCCAATATGTTGCATTGTCCATGTCTAAACAGTAACATGAACATTGTAGCTGTTTTTGTAACCAGTGGTGCCCCATCCCTGATGTCATCCATTGTGGGGGTGGGGCTTCCAGGCAGGAGGCAGGGCTTCTGGGGAGGTGGTGTCCAAAAGGGCATACTTACCCCTTCTCCGCTGCTGCTGCTGCTGCTATGGCACTGTTCTCTTCAGCCCTCTCCTTCACTGATGCGGTGTCATTCTCCTCAGTAGAGCAACGCTGCAGCAGCGAGATCAAGAGGGGTGTGGAGGAGGCTGCTGCTGCCATGCCAAAACCATGAGGGGTGCACTTGCCCCTCCTCACACTGGAGCAAGAGGAAGACCTAACCGGGAGTCACCCCCCTTCTGGAGTGTCACCCGGTGCGGGCTACACCCCCACACCCCTAGTGATGCCTCTGTTTGTAACTACAATGGGACTTTGGTATCCACTGGGTTTTGTTCTAGGACCCCTAGTGAATACCAAAATCTGTGTATGTTCATCCCATTATATATAAAAGCATAGTAAAATGGTGTCCCTTATATAAAATGGGAAAGACAAGGTTTGCTTTTTGGATTTTTAAAAATATATATTTTCAAGCCATGGATGGTTGAATCCATGGATACAGAATCTGTGGTTACGGAGGTGTGACTGTAATCCATAGTTAAGTTCTCCTGCACCACCCTGATTTGTGAATACCTGCTCTTTATCTTTAAACTGTTCCAGGAATTGCTTTCACTTTCCTTTTGACATCTCTAGATAAAAGCTTTCTCTAAAGACTAATAACAGTGTTAGCACTAAGACCAATGTCAGAAATTTTTGGACTAGAAAACTGATGCATTTTTTAAAAAGTTAAGTATCCTCTACACTGTTCTCTGCCATTGCAAAGAACTTTGGGCAAGGAACACAGAAACTTTTAATTGGATTTATCCAATTTACCTTTCCTCTCAATTTTTGTCCTACTCTCTTTCCCCACCCTCTTTTTAAAAACCCTCCTGAGAATGGTGTCTGATTTCCCAAGCAAGTGTAAAAGTAATTACAGTCAAACATGGCTTTTAGAAAGGAGAAGCAGCTAATTTTCTTTTTCTGGGGCATTGGTATTGTGGTTTTATCTTGATAACCACACATCATGAAGGCAGGAGCATAAAGTGGAGATATTGAAGGCACTGAGAGAAAAGAAGTCAAAACACTTAACAGTATGGGAGTGTAAAAGTGCACTCCCCCCTCCAAAAAAAACCCACAACCCTATTGTTTAGCTAGTTCATAAATAATTTGTCAGTAAGTTAAGAACCTGAGAAGAAGAACCATGATGGATCAAACTAAAGCTCTGTCTAGTTTAGCATTGTGTTCTCACATCGACCAAACAGGTTACTTATGGGAGACACATAAGCAGGACGAGAATGCAACAACAACCTTTCACTAATATTCCTCAGCAAATAGTATTTGGAATCTCCTTCCAGAGCAGTGGGCAGGAGAGGAGAGATGCCATCCAAATTGCTGTGTCCATACAACATGGATGTCCAGTCTTAGTTTTAGGAGATTACATCACTACACTCTTATGGTCCTGCTGTTCCACTTTTAATGCTCTGGCTTCCTCCTGTGGCATTCTGGGATTTGCAGCTTAGGGGAAAGCATTTAGAATTCTCAGCCAGAGAGGACTTAGGCCTCACTGAACTACAAACCCCAGAATGCAGCAGGAAGTAGCCAGAGCAGTAAAAGTGGAATAGCAGCATTATGAGAGTGTAGTGTGGTAATCTCCTTAGTTGCTAAAACCCTCATACTAGTTGCCCAAAGTGGTAGAGGTTACAGGTATTTATAATAGTTTAATAATATGGGTAGGGATGCAGTGGCTCAAGTGGTTAAGACGCTGACTCTGTTAATTGAAAGATTAGCAGGTTGGCAGTTTGAGGCCCAGGTGCCACATGATGGGGTGAGCTCCCACCACTAGTCCCAGCTTCTGCCAACCTAGCAGTTCGTAAGCATGCAAATGCAAGTAGATAAATAGGTACCACTTCTCAGTGGGAAGGTAAGCAGTGTTCTGTGCAATCCTGCTGGCCACATGATCACAGAGTAGTCTCTGACAACACTGGCTCTTTGGCTTAGTAACGGAGGTGAGCACTGTCCCCTATGGTTGGACACGACTTAACAACCTTGTCAACAGGGAATACCTTTACATTTTATTAATAATGTGGGTGATTGTGACATAGAGGCAGAGCTGTGCTTCTGTCTGGTTCTCTCATATTCCAAAGTTATCTGCCTGCTGACACCAAGTAATGGAAACTGCAAGCTTTATATGTAATTTGGTGACTGTTATCTAATAGTGCAGTGGACCCTTCCCATCTATGGGGTTTTTGTTCCCCACCCCTGTGGATGGGAAAAAACATGGATGGCCAAATCTCATATTATTCAATGGCATTGATGTGTCAGTGAGTCCTCAACATTGACTAATATGCGATGTAGTGATCTGCGGGCGGTGAAATCCATGGATCGCCCATGCACCAATATGGAGGGTCCACTGTACAACATTTAACTTGACTTGTGTTAAATATGACAGAGTTGCTCATTACTTTTACAGGTGGAGCACATAGTTAACCTGCCACTTATTTTCAGGTGTATCATTGTAGTGAACTTCAGGGGAGTGGTTAAAGCTATGTGTTGTAATGTGGTGGACACTGGCATTTAAAGGAATGCAAGAGGTTGTGTGAATGCAGCCCAGAAATGTGTTGACTATTTTCTCTGGTTCTGCATCTGTTCCTTAAAACTGTAGAGTTACATGCAAAAAAGAGAGGATGAATGAGAGAGAGAGAATGAGAGAGAACATTGGAAAAGCTGTACTTGTTTCATTCTTGTGCTTAAATTTGCACCCTAAAAGACTGTTATCCTAAAGAGACCAAGAAACAAGAAAAATGGACTATGTAATGAAAAAGTCAAACATGTGTATGTACAAATAGTTCTTTAATAATCTAAATATAGATTATAAAATTGCAAGTAACTGTAAAGTGAGGAAAGGTAAATCAAGTATGGATATGTACTCAAAATTTGAGGATTGCTGAAAGAATCCAGTCTACTGTTGTTTAATATTTATATGAAGCCGCTGGGGGAGATCATTCGGAGGCATGGAGCTCGGTGTCTTCAGTATGCTGATGACACCCAGATATATCTCTCCATGACCAGATCATCGTCTCAGACCTCAGATGGTGTCTCTCCTCTTAATGACTGTCTCAGAGCGGTAATGGGTTGGATGAGGAAAAACAGATTGAAGTTGAATCCCGACAAAACGGAGGTACTCACAATTACAGGCCCGAAACCAGATCTGGGAATACAGTCTCCAGTCCTGGACGGAGTCACACTCTCCTCAAAGGACTGTGTTCGCAGTCTGGGGGTTCTCCTAGATTCGTTGCTTCACATGACTAGTCAGGTGAATGCGGCGGTCAGGAGCGCCTGTTATCAGCTTCGGCTGATACGCCAACTGCGCCCTTTTCTGGATATGAGGGACTTGGAAACTGTGGTACATGCCCTGGTAACCTCACGTCTGGATTACTGCAATGCACTCTACATGGGGCTACCCTTGTGCCTAACCCAGAAACTTCAACTGGTACAGAATATGGCAGCCAGGTTGATCACAGGAACATCAAGGAGGGAGCACATAACATATGTGCTAAAATCCCTCCACTGGCTGCCGATTAGTTTCCGGGCACAGTACAAGGTGTTGGTTTTGACCTTTAAAGCCCTACATGGCTTGGGTCCATCTTATCTTAAGGACCGCCTTTCCCCATATGATCCCCCCCGCGCCCTGCGGTCCTCTGGGAGGAATCTGCTACAGCCAAAAAGAACTAGGCTGTCCCAGACCTCCCAGAGGGCCTTCTCTGCTACCGCTCCCAGACTTTGGAATGGCCTGCCGGAGGAGATCCGTCTGATTACCACTCTTGCTGTTTTCAAGAAAGCAGTAAAGACGGATCTCTTCCGGCAGGCCTTCCCGGAATAATAGTCAGCCTAGGGATGGGTCCCTGACCTTCAAACCTGACTCTTTATACCATTCACTGCTATTGTTTTTAATATTACATTTTAGCCAGCTATCTGTTTAATTCTGTTTTAAGGGGATGGGAGGGTGGGAGTATGGGATAATGGAATGTTTTAACTCTGTTCTATTTTAAAATTGTTGTACCCCGCTCCGATTGCCATGCAGAGGGGCGGGTTATAAATAAAAAATTATTTATTTATTTATTTATTATTATTATTATTATTATTACTGCCTTGACAATTTCCAGAAGTTCTTAATCTGGCTACAACAGAAAGACAAGGCCTGCAGCATTCTCCCTCCAGTGCTGATCAATACTGCTTCCTTGCATTTTTACTTTTAACAGTATATCACATTATGTTGCCTCTGCCCAGTATACTCTTTTGAATTGAAAAATGTTTGCCTTGTCCACCTACTTAACCTATTTCTTATTTTCAGTGTCTGACATGAATTCAGGAAGTAGATGGATTTTTTTTTTTTTGAGAGAGAGAGAACTTTCTAAGGAGACTATCAGCAAGTCTAGATGAAGAAATTTTGTTGTTTGAGGCAAAGGATGGCATCCACCTAACCCACAAACTATGTTTAGACAACAATTGGACTGGCAGATGAAAACATAGCAATGTTTTAATGTCCCCAATTGTCCCCGAGGGCAGCAGGTTTAGGGGATCATGTGGCATACTCAGCTCTTTTGTCCTGAAGATGCAAACTGAGAGTTCAGAAGAAACAGTTAAGATCTACCTTGTAGCATTTGCCACCTCATTTTGCCAAATAGTAGGGCAAACCCTGAGCACCTGCAACTATAACTGTACATATCATTTTGATCCTAATGTAAACAGTACAAAAGTTTTGAGTTAATTCTATCTTACCTCATGTTTCTTAGCTAGTTATTTAAATATTTGCAAACTTGCTCCATTGCTTTGTTGCTAAGACTCATATTCCACCCACCCTCCGGTAAAAATTTGTACAAGTATGAAAAGGAACAAGGAATTATGTATGTGAGACAGGTAAATGAATCATTTTAATAAGCTTTTATTTTCTGCTTCTTCCTTTGGGAACACAGACAAAAATATGGAAGGCTGCAAGCCATATTGAAATATAATGCCTGATACTTAAACAGTTGTATCCTATTTCCAAATGTACACAAGCTGTGTGTAGATGCCATTCTGAGGTGCTAACCAAGATCTTTCTCTTTGTGTGGATTTGAAAGCTGAAAGTGCCTACATGTGGAGAAAGATAAACCCAGGGCCTAAACTGATCCTTCCAGCAGCTAAACAACTCCCTCTCTACATTTTCTATTCCTGCCATTGGATCTTCATATTGCTGTGTGCCTTCGAGTCATTTCTGATTTATGGCAACCCTAAGACAAGCTTGTGATGGGGTTTTCTTAGATGGATTTTGACAGCTGAGGGAGGATTCAAACCCTGCTTTCCAGAGTCATAGGAGATTATCACACAGGAAATCCACCCCAGGTTAGACATGGGTTCTAACTGTCTGGAACGAATCTTATCACATGGCCGGGAGCCTGGGCAGTAGGCAGCCCTTATCCAACCTGGGCTTCTCCGGCAGCTTTTCAAGAACACGAAAATCCCTAGAGCTGCCAGAGGAGCCTGGGTTGGATATGGGTTGCCTGCTGCCTGGGCTTCCAGCCATGTGTTAACATCTGTTCCAGACAATTAGAACCCATGTCTATCCTGGTGTGGATTTCCTGTGTGATAATCTCCATAGTCCAGCACTCATACCACTATATCATGTTGGCTCTTCCACTGGCACTCAGTGAACATGATATGGACTTGTAAACATTTGTTGTTGTTGTTGTTAGCTACCCTTGAGTTTGTTCCGACTCATGGTAACCCTGTGGGTGAGACATCTCCAAGAATCCCTATCTTCCACTGCTTTGCCCACATCCTGCAAGTCCTTGTCCATAACCCCCCTGATCAAGTCTATCCATCTGGTTTGTGGTCTTCCTCTCTTTCTTCTACCCTCTACCTTTCCTAGCATTATTGTTTTTTCTAGTGATCTGTGCCTTCTCATTATGTGGCCAAAGTATGATAGTCTCAACTTGATCATCTTAGCTTCCAAGGAGAGTCCTGGTCTGACCTGTTCAAGAGCCCATTTATTTGTCTTCTTGGTTGTCCATGATATTCAAAGTACTCTTCTAAAGCACCACATTTCAAATGAATTGATTTTCTTTCTGTCTGCTTCCTTCACTGTTCAGCTCTCGCAGCCATACATGGTAATTGGGAATACAATGGCCTGGACGATTCTGACTTCAGTGCTCAGTTGTATGTCTTTGTTCTTCAGTATCTTTTCCAGTTCTTTCATAGCTGCCCTTCCCATTACTAGTCTTCTTCTTATTTCTTGACTGCAGTTTCCATTCTGGTCAATGTTTGATCCTAGATATGGGAATTCTTTAACTATTTCAATTTTCTCATTGTCTAGATTGAATTTGTGTATTTCTTCTGTGGTCATTATTTTTGTTTTCTTTATGTTCAGCATCAGATCTGTCTTTTCACTTTCATATTTGACCTTCCTTATTAAATGTTCCAATTCCTGAATGTCTTCTGCTAATAATATGGTGTCATCCACATATCTTAGGTTGTTAATGTTGTTTCTTCCTATCTTAACTCTTCCTTTTTTCTGATTCTAATTCAGTTTTTCTTATGATGTTTTCAGCATATAAGTTAAGCAAGTAGGGTGATAGGATGCAGCCTTGCCTGATCCCTTTGCCTATTGGAAACCACTTTGTTTCCCCGAATTCTGTCCTGAAGGTGGCCTCTTGTCCCTGGTACAGATTCCTCATCAGGACTATCAGATGTAGTTGCATCCCCATGTCTTTGAACGAATTCCATAGTTTTTTGTGATCTATACAATAAAATGCTTTGCTGTAGTCTGTGAAATACATGCTGATTCTTTTTTGGAATTCTTTGGTGCACTCCATTAGCCATTGTATGTTTGCAGTGTGGTCCCTAGTGCCCTTCCTTTTCTGAATCCTGCTTGAACCTCTGGAATTTCTCTCTCCATGTATGGTTGGAATCTATGCTGAAGAATTTTGAGCATTATTTTGTTTGCATGTGACATTAGTGCTACTATCTGTTAGTGTTTTCTTGCATTCGTCCTTAATTATGTCTTTGACTTCTGTCCACAGTTCTTCAGGTTCCTGGTCTTCAGTTCTTCATGTTCCCTTGTATACATAGGAGGGTGAAAATACATATATGAGCTGCTCGGTGCATTCAATTCTCTCCCTAAGAGGAAATTAATACATTTATATAGCCACTGGATACAGTGTGCCTGCCATCCGTGGTTTGAGCTTCCATGGATGGCAAGCCCCAGCTTTCTAAATGGGCGTGTGTGCATACAGCAGCGCAATCAGGAACGTGCACCCACTGAAAACAACAGGACTTAAGGTCCCATGTTTTTTACTACCCACGGCTAGCAAGTGTGCACTGTATAATCACTCACCCACTCACCCTCTAACAGAGACATAAATCTTGCATCACATGGTCAAATTATCTGGAATCCTAAACAAATTACTAATTTATTGTACTTGCTCCACTATTCCTTGCGCAAGGGAACAAACAGGATTAGTGAGGAACAGAGTTCCACTCTGGCTTCACCAGTGGATACTCCATTCTCTATACTGTTTAGAGCAGGCTCTCATTCAGAGATATTGTGAGCAACTTACACTGCTTGAAGTTACTTTAGGCTTACAAGCCCCATTCCATATTCCATATATGTGTTTCTTAATCTCTTGCCATGGATACTTTCCAATTTTAACACCCATCCCAAGTAAGAGTTATGATGTGACTTCTCTTCCATTACTCCTGATTGCTGTTGGGATCCCCCAGAAAGGCTGGTTTCTGTTGCAGCCCAGGCTTCAGTTCCTGGCTGAGGTCACCTTGCACCAATGGTCCTGCCTGAGTCCTGATACATCACCAAATTAATTGAACTTCATAGATATCCCTGAAGTAGGTCCTACCAAAAGAATTTCTCAGCAAGGATGGAAGGCAGAGCAGGAAGAAGAGTTCAGTACTGGATAACAGGCAGTGTCTTGTATCAGAAGCAGTGGTCGCCAGCAAAGCTCCTTCAGTGAAGATTCCCAGCAGGGAAGGACAGAGCAGATAGAAATGCTCTGCTTAAAATGCTTATAATCCATAAGATTGCACTAAGTAGCTCCAATTTATACTGTTTGAAACTTATACTAAAAAAAGAATGAATGCTTTGATTTCTTCATATGTGAAGTATGGCTAATATTCAGTTCTGTTCTATATTCTGTTCTGTTCTGTTCCCTACCTGTTTACCTTCTTAGTTTCAAAATACATGGTTAATACCAAATGAGTCCTCAAATCATTTGTGTGTGTTTTAAAAAAGCCCTCTATAGAAACATAGGACACAGTTGAGAGTTTATAACTGAATGAAACTAATTGTGTTGCAGTTCTGACAGTATAGCAATATATGATTCTTGCTAGATGGGAACAAAATTGACAGAAACCAGAGCCCTTGCTTACTAGGACCTCTCAGAAATAGTTATTCCCCCCCCCCCCTTCCTTTGGATTTTAAACAATAAACATTTATTTTACATAGAAAGAAAGTGACTTACGTTCACCTTTATTTTTGGATTGATTTCAGTAGTATTCTGTGGATGTAAAATTAAATTTTACAACACCCACTATGATGGTATTATTATCTTTGCTTGCAGATGGAGATATAACCTGCCTGAGACTACGCAATGAGTCAGTGTGGAAAGGGCTCCTTCTCCTAAACAGGGTTAGCTTAGCCATCAGAACTAGAAGCCTTTATACACAGGAAAGAATACTATACAACCTACTTGGGCCAGCACTGCTATCAGGGAGAGTGATGTGGCCATGCCAGGAGACAGATGATGAGGAGTGAGAAGATATTCCATGTCACACCATCTGCTCTGCACCCCAAATCTACCCTATTGTAAATGTTGGAATAAGATTGATCTGTCAGTCTGATCAGCTTTTGTACATGGAAGTGTCATCTTTACCATTCATGCCACAGTGCAAATTGTCTCACGTGGAGACTGCTGTCAGTCATTTCATAGGTGAAAACAAGGGCCCCATACCCAGTGTTTTGTGCTGGGTAGATCTGAGGAGATTCGATAATGCATTCGTTAATGCAATACCGAACCTCTCTGGTGCAGTTTAACTCTCTCAAAGTTCACATTGACATAAGTACTGATTGAAAATGAATCCTCCGTATCGATCACATTCGACCATGTTCGGGTCTTGTTTTTGTTCTGTCAATCAAATCATGCACATCTACATCATTCCACTTCCATTGTCATCATTGGTGATGTCGATTTGTATCTGCTGTTGCCATTTCTGATGCATACTGGTGTCACTGGTGCCTAGCCCCGCAAATGTCCAAAATGTCCTCCATTTTGAGCAGGACTAAGAAGCATGCATTCTATATTTATATGAGCTTTTATTGGGACATGTCCTCCATTTCCCTTGCCTGTCTTCCATTTTGTGGTGCCTCATCCTCCTCCCCTGTGGTGGGGACGACATCTATCTGGCCACCCTGGGATGAGGACAGGGTGACCAGAGTGTCCTCCATTTCATCCTCCTGTTCAGGAAAAATGTCCAAATGCCCTCCCTTTGGAGCCTGACTGAGAAGCATGCATTTTATTTTTCTATGAGTGCTTTCAGCTTTTATTTGGGCATGTCCTCCATTTTGTGGTGTCTCCTATCCCTCCCCCCTGGTGGGAACGAGCATGCAGTTTATCTTTCTATGAGTGCTTTTAGCTTTTATTTGGGCATGTCCTCCATATGCCTCAGTCCTTCTTAGGGTGATGACATCTGGGATGAGGATGATGATGATGATGGGGAGCCCTTTCTTTCCACTCTGGCCAAGGAGGCCCTCAGGCTCCACAACCCTGAGCTGTCACCTCTGCCCACTTGTAGGGGGTGCCTGGGGTTGTGGGCTGACACGGTGTGGGTCTGTCTATGTGTCTGTGTGTGTCAGGGACAGGGAGAGGCTTCCATATCAAATAAACAGGCAACGGGGTATGTGGGCGTGAATGTGTGGGTGTGTATTTTGGGGGCTCTGTGGTGGAAATGTGGGGAAGAGGGTGTGAGAGACACAGAAGGAAGCAAAAGCAGCGCTGAATAATAGAGAGAAAAGATGAAGAGGAAGGGCTGGGCATGGCAGGAGCCCCTGCTGCTGCTGGTTGCTCTCCTTGGCACTCTCTCTCTCTCTCTCTCTCTCACACACACACACTCTCCTCTTTTGGAAGGAAGAAGAGGAGATCCCTGACCCTACAGAGCTGGCAGGGGTGGGGGCATCAGATCTCCTCCGAGCCCCTGGCAGGGATGGGGGGCACCACGGCTGGCTAGTGAAGGCTCCTCCATCCTTCCCTCCTTCCCTCTTTTCTCCTTCCTCCTCTTTCCCCCCATTCCTTCCTCTACTCACCCACTCCTCCTTGCAATGGCATTGTTGGGGAACTAAAAAAGAGCAGAAAATGGAAACAGCAGAGTGATATAGTAGCCAGGGGGAAGGAGGAATTAACACTTGGAGAACGAATCACTCCGCGTTGAAGCCATACAAATGCAATGGATCACAGAGTATGTAAAAAAAAATGTTCCCAGAAGACCCCATTTCCCTGGCTTTGACGAGGTTCGAACATCTGGCAATGGCATCATTGGGGAAAAAGAGCAGAAAAAGAAAACAACTGAGTGGTTGTTTAAAAGGCACACCAGCGGGAAATTTGAAAACATTCAGAGCTGGCAACTAAGCGCAAGCACAAAAATGGCACTTGCCACTTTGTATTGGGGACAAGCATGTTCTGCCCATCTGCCCACCCTCTGCCAATTGATCCCTCCCTTCAGGAAGCCCCAAATCTTATCAGGAGCAAGTTCCCATTGGGAGAGCCCTCATAAAACCCATATTTTTGGAAAAGAAATGAGGGAAAAGCAATATTGGAAAATCTGTGCTAAGGGGGGTTTGATACAGGTCCACCCCAATTCAGGTTGGAAAAACCCAATTCAAGTGTGAATGACTCACGTTTAAACTGGTTTGCAAAGCTATTCAAATGTGAACGACCCCCTTTTAAACTAGTTTGCAAATCAGTTTATAACATAGTGTGAATGACCCCAAGGATACACTTTTAAGTTCCTATTTAATGGCAAGGATAATTTCTCTAAGGCCTTGCACTATCTCCACCTTTGCACACAGTTGAAGATTGTGCTTTTTGTGCTGTATGCTATAATTATCTTTGCTTAATAGGTGGTCCTCCAGTGATTTTAAAAACTACTAGGTTATGTGTGTGTGTTTTCTTTGTGCAAAAGATATATTGCAAACGTATTCCTTCCCTCGAATTTCCACAGGGTTATTTGAGCCACTAGAATCAAGATCCTCTCTACACAGGGATGAAAACTGTACCCTGCAGCAGGGCCAACCCTACCATTAGACATAGTGATGTAGTTACCTCAATACCATTCAACAAACCAACAGTTCAAAATAAATCCCAGAAGCATCAGTGTGTTAAATGCCAGGCTACAAACCATTTGCAGTCTTAATATTCATGGGCATATGTGTATCTTACACTTGGAGATCTGACTACAAGGAGAGTGTGGCTGAAGTTTAGAGAAAACACTATGGCCTAAAGTTACCTAGTGAATCTCACAACGAATAATTGATTGGAAATTTTGCTGAAGTTCACTCTTTAGTGTTTTAGGTTGTAATCTTCAATACATTAAAATATGGTGTTGGACTGCAATCCCCAGAATTCCTCATCGTTGTCTATGCTGGGTAAAGCAGCTAGGATTTGTTATCCAAAACATCTGGAAAGCTGAGAGCAAATATGTGTGTGTGTGTGTGTGTGTGTGTGTGTGTACAAATTACCAGGATCCAGTAGTCTGGAAGGGGTCCCAGGTCCCAATTATGTTGTGTATGTTTTTGACCTTCTTGGTGCTATGATTATTTGTTAATTGTTTTTGACATCCTTTGTAAAAAATTTAAACTTCAATTAAAACAATAATGGTATACAAAATTCTATATTGAAAAATACTGAAGATTTTTTAGCCTGACTGCCTTTGGTGCAAGAGTGAGAAGGGAGGATAAGAGGGGTGGGTAACTGGGTATCATCTAAAGAAGCCACACCTAAAAAATGCAAGACCTGTAATGGTATTGGTGATTGCAAGTGGAAACAGATACTTCAAAGGAATGAGTCCATTGTGCCTCAGCTGGCCAGAGGAGAAGGGAGAGAGGGAGCAGTGCCTCCACCTCCATGGGCTTGGTGAGGAGATCTCCCCAATTCTTTGCAAATTCCTCTGTCTCTCAGAGAAGCTCCTGAACACTTCCTGGCTGGCCTGGATTGGCTACTGAGGGGCACATGGTATGGAAAGGAGGGCAGCCTCTCAGATCAAAAACTGAAGTTGGGCAGGTGGCCAGGAGACTTGTGGGTGACAGTGACTCTTTACTCTCCCCACACTCATGAAGACTTGAGGGACCCTGAGGGAACAAGCCAACTTTGGGGGAGGGCATTTTGTTTTCACCAGGGGCTGAATTTGCTCTTGGCAGCCTTGGAAGAGCCATCTTATATACACCCCATTTTTAAGGGTATGTTTAGTCATTTTAACATATTTTCAAGTTGTATGCCATTCTTTTGTCAAGGATTCCCTCCATCTTCTTTCAAGTAATGACAGGAAGCAAGTACCACAGCGTAGAAACAGAGCTGGAAGTGGTCCCATAGGCCATTGAGTCCAATCCCTCACTTAATGCAGAAAATCTACCTAGAATATTTCCAGCAGGTTGCCTCTTTTTGAAGATGTCCAGAGAAAGATGGCTCACTACCTCTGAAGGTAATAGGTTCCATTCTTGAACAGTTCTTACTGTCAAGAACCTCCTTCTAATACACAGTTGAAATCTGCTGTCTCTTAACTTAAAACCATTAGACTTGGTCTTGCTCTTTGAGGTGGCAGAAAACAAACCTGCACCCTAATCTCTGTGACCATCATGTAGATATTTAAAGTTCAATCCTGTCATCCCTCAGTCTTCTCTTCACCAGGCTGAATATGCTCAATTCCCGCAAACCTTTCTCATATATAATGTTCTCCATATCTCCTGTCATCCTTGTTGTCCTTTGAACCTGTTCCAACATATCTATACCCTTCCCAAAATGAGGTGCCCAGAACTGAATGCAATATTCTAGATGAGACCTGACTAGTGCATAATATGGTAGGTATATTGCTACCCTTGTCTTGGTATTGCTTCATTCTGTTGCTCATAGTGTTTAATAAGTAAATTACTTTTTAAACACTATAATGAGCAATAGAATGAATGACTTAAAAAAAACACCTTCTTGATCTTTCCGCAATTCCTGCCCACTATGACAGCTTCAGTGATGGAAGGCAAATAAGTCATTTGTCATGTTTGCCCAGAGTGTGGCTCTATACTTGTGTCTACTGAATTTCTTGAATGTTGCACATGATTTCCCTAGTCTTTCCTTCCTTTTCTCACTCTTGCCTCTCTCCCTCCTGTGAAATGCAATCATTGTCACACAGATTTGCAACATGACACCACACAACATAAACCTATAATTTTACTTCTGACATTTCTCCAGAAGGGTCAGTTTCACATATAAGATATAAGCAGGTTATCTTCTCATAGAAACAGAATTTTTAGTCACCAATAATCTTTGAAAAACAGACTGGAACTTATGTCCAAGAGAAAACTACCACTATCATTTATTACTAATTTCCTTAGCTTCCGATTGCCCTTGAACATTAAAAAACCCCTGTAGGCCATGAAATTAATGGTAAAGAAAGTCATATCACAGAAGATCCATTTACAGACACAACGGTAAAATTTGATATCCCAGTGGTATTAAAGACTAGTTTCAGCAACCTACATCTCTTGAGTCAACACTGAGATGAAAATTGTAGTTCTGTTACATTTGGCTTTTATAGTATAATTCTATGTCTACTCACAGGTAAGCCTGATTGAATTCCTTGGGCCCATACTTTCAGGCAAGTTGATATATCAGATCTTTTTCAATGTCCACTGAATTAATATTTCTTCCACATTTCGCATCCTTCTTTCAATACATTCTTCCTGCTAAATGTCAACTTCTCAATCCAGCCCTATTTTTTCCATTTTATCTTGAATAATCAAATAGCTTCACTTTGCTGTTCACCAATCTCCTCCTCCTCCTCCTCCTCCTCCTCCTCCTTCTTCTTTTTTAAACATTAAATATGTACATTTCTATACTTCTACCAGTTGTGAGAACTGGACAGTGAAGAAAGATGATAGGAAGAAAATCAACTCATTTGAGATATAGTGCTGCAGAAAAATGTTGAGAATACAATGGAAAGTGAAAAAAATGGATGAGTCTTAGAGCAGATCAGGCCCAAACTATTCTTGGAAGAAAAGATGACTAAAGTGAGATTGTCATATTTTTATCATAGCATGAGAAGAGAGGACTTGCTAGAAAAAGCAATAATGCTTGGTAAAGTTGGGGGCAATAGGAAAAGAGGAAGACTGCATTCCAGATGGATAAATTCAATCAAATAAATCATGGCCATGAATCTGCAGGAAATTAGCAGGACAGTTGAAGGTAGGGTGACTTGGAGGTCTCTCATTCATAGGGTCTCCATGGCACAAAGTTGACTCAAAGGCAGTGAACAACAGCAACAACAACAACAACAGCAACATCCAGTTGTAGCTAATGACATGAAACAGATGCACAGAAACTTTATGACATCACATTATGGGCAGAGTTATACTAGAGGAAGGATATGACATCTATATTTCCCATTCTGCAGAAGTGCCCACTAAATGATTATATGTTCACTGTAAACCATGCTTTGAGCCCACTAATTTAGCAAACCTTTTCCTAGAACTTGAAACACAATTTTCTGGGCTATTGGGGTGGGGAGGTCTATCTGGGAGTTATAGTCCAAAAATAATTTTTTCTATGCTTTTCCTCTGTCAGCCTTTTTTCATCATTGGCTCTTCTGTTGGCATCAATGACTTATTGTTGTTGTTGTTGTTAACTGCCCTCGAGTTGATCTCGACTCATGGCAACCCTTTGGATGAGACATCTCCAAGACCCTCTGTCTTCCCCTGCCCTGCTTAATTCCTGCAACCCCTTAATACCCGTGACCTCCTTAATAGAGTCCATCCATCTGGCATGTGGCCTTCCTCTCTTCCTACTTCCCTCCACCTTTGCTAGCGTTGTTATTTCCAAAGAGTCCTCCCTTCTCATGATGTGTCTGAAGTACGACAGTCTCAGTTTGGTCATCTTGGCTTCCAAGGGGGTTTCCGGTTTGATCTGCTCTAGGACCCATTTGTTTGTCCTTTTGGCTGTCCATGGGATCCTCAGCAATCTTCTCCAGCACCGCATCTCAAAGGAGTTGATCTTCCTCCTATCTCCGTTCTTGACTGTCCAGCTCTCACATCCATACATGGTAATAGGGAATACAGTGGCTTGTATGATTCCAACTTTTGTGCTGAGTTGTATATCTTTGCATTTTAGAATCTTTTCTAGTTCTTTCATAGCCACCCTCCTCATCCTTAGTTTTCTTCTGATTTCCTGACTGCAATCCCCATTTCTATCAATGTTTGATCCCAGGTATGGGAATTCTTTTACTGTTTCTAATTCCTCATTCTCTAGTCTGAATTCATGTATGTTCTCTGTAGTCATTATTTTGTTTTCTTTATATTCAACAGTAAGCTTGCCTTTGCACTTTCTTCTTTGATCTTCCTTAGTAGTATTTCCAGGTCTGTGAGGTTTTCTGCTAGAACTATGGTGTTATTTGCATATCTTAGATTGTTGATATTCCTTCCTTCTATTTTCACTTCTCCTTCTTCTGTGTCCAAGCCTGCTTTTCTTATAATATGTTCTGCATACAAGTTGAACAGATAGGGTGAAAGGATACAGCCTTGTCTGACTCCTTTGCCAATTGGGAACCATTTTGTTTCTCCGTGTTCTGTTCTGACAGTAGCCTCTTGCCTTGAGTACAGATTCCTCATCAGGACTATCAGATGTGTTGGCACTCCCATGTCTTTAAGGGTGTTCCATAGCCTTTCATGATCTATGCAGTCAAAGGCTTTGCTATAATGCACATGCTGATTTTCTTCTGGAATTCCCTGGTGCACTACATTAGCCATCATATGTTTGCAATGTTGTCCCTCATGCCTCTCCCTTTCCTGAACCCCCCTTGGACCTCTGGGATTTCTCTCTCCATGTTTGGTTGGAATCTATGTTGCAGAATTTTGAGCATGATTTTGCTTGCATGGGAGATCATTGCTTTGGTTTTATAGTTGCTTTAGTCTCTTGTGTCTCCCTTTTTGTGGATGGAGATGTATATTGATCACTTCCAATCTGTTGGCCATTGTTTTGTTTTCCATATCTGTTGACATATGCTAGTACTAGAGTTGGTTCTGTCAGTGTGGATTGCAGCAGTTCAATTGGAATATCATCTGTTCCTGGTGATTTTTCGCTATTTCTCTTATTACAGTTTCCACCTCACTTTTTAGAATTTGGGGTTGATCTTCATATGGCTCTTCATTCCATGTGTCCTTCATTTTTTCATCTCTTTTGTATAAATCTTCTGTGTATTGCATCCAACATCTTTATATTCCTTCCTTGACTTGAATTGTTATTTTTATTGTCATAGATCATCCCAGTCCTTGATTTGAATTTTCTTTTGATTTCTTTTGAAATAGAACTCATGTTCTTCCCTTTTTGTTTTGTCTTCTATTTCTCTGCATTGGTTGTTGTAGTAATTTACTTTACCTTTCCACATGAGCCGTTGTACTGTTGTATTCATAATTCTTAGTTTGTTCCTATCTCCCTTTTGTTTTTCTTCTTTTCTTTATTGTTTGTAGTGTTTTGTCTGTCATCCATGGCTTTTTCTCTTTCTTTTTGTTTATTGAAATTATCTATCTGCATTCTTCTTTTATTATGTCCCTGGCTTCAGACCATAGTTTCTCTGGTTCTTGGTCTATTATGCTTAGTAATGCAAATCTGTTTCTTATGTTGTCAGTAAATTCTGTTGAGATATTATTTAGATCATATTTTGATATAATCATTGTTTTTGTTTTCTTCTTGAGTCTTACTCTTATTTTTGATATGAGCAATTTGTGATCTGTGTGCCTGGGCTAGTCTTGGCCACCAGTTTAGAGTTTCACCATCTTTTGCTTCAAATTATATAGTCTATTTGATTTTTGTGTTCACCATCTGGTGATGTCCATGTGTATAGCCTTTTTCATGGTTGTATGAAGAATATGTTTGCAATGAATAGATTATTCGCTTCACAAAAATCTATTAGACGGTCACCTGCTTCATTTCTTTTGCCTAATCCAAATCTGCCTACTGTTTTTGATTCTTCTTTACTTCCAACTTTTGTGTTCCAATCTTCAGCAATCACCTCGACATCCTGTGTTGGTGTGCTGTCAATTTCTTCCTGTACTCCTTCGTAGATCTATCAATTTCTTCCTGTTCTGCCTCTGTGGTTGGTGCATATACTTGAATTATGGTGATATTCATAGGCTTCCCATGGAGCCTTACTGAAATGATTCGGTCTGATTGTGCATTTTATCCACTGACTGCTTTTGCCACATCTTTTCTTACTATGAAAGCCACTCCATTTCTTCTTGTCTTTTCATTCCCTGAGTAAAACACTGTGGTTGTCTGATTCAAAGAGGCCCATTCCTGTCTATTTTAACTCACTCACCCCCAGTACTGCTATGTTGATGTGTTGCATTTCCTTTTGTACTATGTCTAGCTTCCCCTGGCTCATGCTCCTCACAGTCCATGTCCGTATCTTATGTGTAATGCTGCTTTGGATGCTATTTGCCTTTCTAAGGGTGTCTGCTATTTGTTGTGTTATCTTTTTTATGCCCTTGGCTAATCTTGCAAATGTGCTATCCCTTTATCTCTCCCTCCTTCACCTTCTTGGAGACTAGCAGTAGTGGTGGGTGTCATTGTGAGGAGTGAATTGTGACACCAAAGCCAACATTGATTGGCACTGTGCACAGGGAGGTGTAGGCAGTCCTCCTTGTCTAACGCTGTCACCTAGGAAACCCTATGATGAGATACCCCAAGTGAGACACAGGCAGGATCAATAACTTGGCCCTACTTTAAAACCTAAACAAATCCTAGTCTGTCTAAGATGAATATAAACATTCTGGAAACTTGTCAGAGCTGCGCACTCCACTCATGATCTATCTCTTCTGGGCTTTGCAATGCTTCCAGCACCTACAACTGCACAAGGTGCTAAAGAAATATTCAGTCTCCAAGTTCTATTTACAGAACTTTACTACTAAGGCAATACAGCACTATATACATAACAATGACCATCCACTACTCAACAGTAACCCACTACTCAGTAACCCACACTGTCATGCTCATATTTATGCACAGTGTCCATGCCATTAACCCACAATTGCCTGCAATTGTGCCTTGGATCAGCCTGCTGAGTCATCCTGGACATGTCCTCCAAGTGGTGCAATGATGGTCCACCATGGTACAACATTTCCAGACGTTGCAGCATCCAGCTACTTACTCAGCCAGGTGTCATATTCTGTCTTGTGAAATTTCTAATACAATGGTATACATACACACATACACTGACAAAACAACCCGTACATTGTTTAGGTTCTATGCAGCACCTAGGACAACTCTGAGACAAAAATAAGGTCTACCATAGTAGTTTTCTTTTTGTCGCTTTATTTTATATAAATTTGGTTCCTTGTTTTTAGGCTGGCTGGTCTGGGATTTTGAATTCACAGCCCAGTCATTCAGAATGTCAGTTGTCTTCCAGGGCACTGTACTGTGTGTCCCTGTGCAGAAGATGCTTTAAAAGACCATCTGACTTTTTAAAGGAATACTGTCAGGATTGATGCCTCTCCCTCCCTTCATCAGTGTGTTAAAATTGAAAATACAGTACCTGATAAATTGGAAATGGTTTTTGCTTGTGAAACTGTCCCATTGCAATCATGATTTTAAATATTTGTGTTACTGTCTCTGATACTGGCATTACTGAATGAAGCTTAGAACAATTTCATGTTGTTGTTTTAAAAAAATACATTAGAGTTGCTGTTGGGATGGCTTACCCCGAGAGGAGATTTGAACATTTGTTTCCCAGAGTCAAGTGCAACATTCAAACCACTATACAAAGATGGCTGTCTCTATGTTCATATACAAACATTTATATTAATATGAAATGTTTCATGTTATTGTTATTATTGTTATGTGCTGTCAAGTCAGCTTCAATGGAGCCTATGAGTGAGAGACCTCCAAGAGACTTTGTTATTAACAAATCTGCTTATGTCTGCAAACTCACAGCAGTGGTTTTCTTCATAAAGACAATCCACCAGTAAAGCCTTCAGACTACCAGTAGTGCCTTCAACTTTACCAAGCATTATAATCTTTTCCCATAAGTCATGTCATCTCATGATGTGATCAAAGCACAGTAGCCTCAGTTTAGTCATTTTAGCTTCAAGAAATAGTTCAGGTTTGTTTTGTTCTCACATTGATTCATCTGCCTTTTTATCAGTCCACAGTATCTGTAGAAGTCTTCTCCAGCACCATATTTCAAATTAATTGATTTTCTTCCTGTCAGCTTTATTCAATGTCCAGCTTTTACAACCATAGAGAGAGATTGGAAATACTAGGGTATGGATGATACTGATGTTGTTGTATATAATTTTATACTCTAGCATCTTATCTAGTTTCATTTTAGTGGCTCTCCTAACTGTAGTCATCTACTGATTTCTTGATTCATCTCGATTTTGATTTATGATTGAACCAAGGTATATAAAAATGTTAACAACTGCATTGTTTTCTTCACCCACTTAATCTTCTGTGGACATTATTTCTTTTAATGATTAGTTGTTTAGTTTAGTTTAGTAGAGAGCCAGCATAAAGTAGTGGCTAGAATAGTGAGCTAAGACTCAGAGACCAGGGTTCAAATCCTTGCTTGGCCATGGAAACCCACTGGGTGACCTTGAGAAAGCCACACTCTCTCAGCCTCAGAAGAAATAAATAGGAAACCTCCTTTGAACAAATCTTGCCAAGAAAACCCTGTGATAGGGTCACCAAAAGATAGAAATGACTTTGAAGGCACACAACAATGTTTATTTGTAAACTTCCTCATGCACTTTCTTAACTTTCTTTTTAAAAAATATTTTTGTTCAACACAAAATTTAGATATATAAAACATTGTTATATTTATATAATAACCCACCCAACAAATTTAACTTTCATAAAAAGTGTCTGAGCAAAGCACAATGGATGTATAAAGAAGTTTCAGATGAGCTGAGATTCAAAAGGAACACGTAGAAGAAATTGATGAAGGGGAAATTACCAAAGATTAATACAAATGTATAGCCAGTACATGTAGGGAAAAAGTCAGAAAAGCTAAAGCTTGGAATGAGCCCATGATTGTGTGAGAGAATAATATAAAAATAATAAGAGGGCTTTTCCCTGCTATGTTCAGATGTAAAGGAAGATTCCTTCCAAACAATGATTCTATGATGAATGGACATTCCACATCTTTGGTGTTTTCTGCATGTGTTAATTTGCTAATGTTTCTTTTGTCAGTTTTCCTCCCTCCTCCTGATCCCTGTTTTTGTATGTTATGTGTATAAATTAATTAGGGAGCAAAAGGTTTTCCTGGACAAAACAGAATGAATGGTCTTGGATGGGAACCACACAGAGGAAGTTGTTGGGGAGGAGGTCACTTCACACACAGAGGAGGTAGACAGCTGGAGGAACGTCACACACAGAAGTAGGGAAACCAGGGATCGTTCTGGGAGCTTGCAGCTACAGAATTGATTTGAAGCTCTCTCCCTTATCAACGATGAAGAGGAAGAGCAGCAGGAAAAGTCCTCAGGGACAGTATAGGGGAACCTGAGGGTACCACTGCAGGGAACAGCCACTGCTAAGCTTCAGAGGAGGTGTGTGGTGGTGGTGAGGGACTTCTTGTTGAGGTGTACAGAAGCAGTGGTTTGTGGGGCTGACAAGATGTCCCAGGAGGTGTGTTGTCTCCCTGGGGCAAAAATTCATGATGTGACAGCGAAGCTGACAAAATTTGTCAAGCCTACTGACCATTATCCTTTCCTCTTGGTCCATGTGAGAACCAATGATCCTGTAAGGCATAGCCTTCAGAATATCAGAAAGGATTATGAGACTTTGGGTAGGAAGCTGAAAGAGCTGGATGTACAGGTTGTCATCTCATCTCTTCTCCCAGCTGAAGGGCATGGTCCAGGAAGGGAGAGGAAGATAGCAGACATGAATAACTGGCTCCATAGATAGTGCTGCCAAGAACAATTTGGATTCTTGGATCATGGGCTGCGGTTCCATGAGGGTGGACTTCTGGCAAGAGATGGGCTGCATCTCACACCAGTTGGCAGAAACATTTTTGCCAGTAGTCTTAAATATTTGATCAGGAGGGCTTTAAACTGACTCATGTGGGGGAGGGAGACAGTATCTGGGAAGACAGAAGTACATCATGGGCTGGAGATAATAGTAAAATTGTTATAGAGGGAACAAGGCAAATGATGCAAGGTCCCAACAGTGGGAGGGAAAAAACACACACACAGGCAGCAAGTTGGGAGGACCCATGGTCTTAGATGTCATACACTAATGCACAGAGCATGGGAAATAAACAAAATGAACCTGACCTCCTAAAACAACAAAGCACATACAATATAATAAGCATCACTGAAACCTGGTGGGATGAGTCTCATGATTGGAATGTAGGAATAGAGGGGTATAACCTTTTTAAGTAAAATAGGCCAAACAGGAAAGGAGGAGAAATAGCATTATATGTCAGGGATGTTTACACCTGTGAAGCGATCCAGGACTTAAATCCTGGAAATCAGGTGGAGAGCATCTGGATACAAATTAAAGGGGAAGGAAACAACAGGGATGTTATTGTGGGAGTCTACTACAGACCCCCAAGTCAGACTGAGGAATTGGATGATGCCTTTCTAGAACAGATGACCACACACTCAGAAAGGAGAGATGTAGTAGTGATGGGTGACTTCAACTATCCTGATATTTGCTAGAAGTCAAACTCAGCCAATACTTCAAGGTCTAGCAAATTCCTCACTTGTCTCAAAGACAATTTCTTTGTCTAAAAGGTGAAAGAGGCAACAAGGGGATCAACTATTTTAGATCTGATCCTAACCAACAGGGACAACCTGGTAAATGGGGTGCAAATTGTGGGATCCTTAGGTAGGAGTGATCATGTTCTCCTGGAGTTTCTTATGCAGTGGAAAGGAGAAGCTAGGCATAGCCAAACACTCATTCTAGACTTTAGGAGAACTGATTTCAACAAACTTAGGGAAACACTGAGAGTTTGGAATACCGAAGGAGTTGTCTGGAATACTGAAGGAGAAGGGAGTTCAGGATGGATGGGAGTTTCTCAAAAGGGAGATACTGAAGGCACAATTTCAAACTGTTCCAATGAGAATGAAAAATTGGAGGTGTCTCAAGAAACCGGGTTGGATGACTGAAGAACTTTCAACTGAACAAAGTTTTAAATGGGAGATGTATAAGAAATGGAAAAGGGGCGAAATCACTAAAGAGGAATTTAGACAAATAGCTAGCACATGTAAGGGGTTAAGAACAATAAAAAGGGCTTTTTTGGGTATGTACCTAGCAAAAGAAAGAAGAAGGAAATGGTAGAGCCACTTTGCAGAGAAGATGGAGAAATTCTAACAGGGGACCGAGAAAAGGTAGAACTACTCAACATTTTCTTTGCCTCAGTCTTCTCACAAAAGGAAAAGGGTGCTCAACCTGAAGAAAATGGAGCAGAGGACACAATAGGGGAAATGCAGCACAGAATAAGTAAAGAGGTAGTACAAGAATACCTGGTTAACCTAAGTGAATTTAAGTCTCCAGGACCAGATGAACTACATCCAAGGAGATTAAAAGAACTGGCAAATGTAATCTCAGAGCCACTTGCAATAATCTTTAAGAACTTCTGGAGAACAGGAAAAGTCCCAGCAGACTGGAGGAGGGCAAACATTGTCCCCATCTTCAAAAAGGGGAAAAAAGAGGATCCCAACAACTATTGTCCAGTTAGTCTGACATCAATACTGGGAAAGATTCTAGAACAGTTCATTAAACTGAGAGCCTGTGAACATTTAAAGGGGAATGCCATAATAACTAAATTCAACATGGGTTTCTCAAAAACAAGTCATGCCAGACTAATCTGATCTCTTTTTTTGGATAAAATTACCAGCTTGGTAGATAAAGAGAATGTGGTAGATATAGCATATCTTGATTTCAGTAAGGCTTTTGACAAGGTTCCCCATGATATTCTTGCAAACAAGATAGCAAAATGTGGGCTAGACAATACAACTGTTAGGTGGATTAGTAATTGGTTGACTGACCGAACCCAAAGGGTGCTCAGCAATGGTTCCTCTTCATCCTGGAGAGAAGTGACCAGTGGGGTGCCACAGGGTTCTGTCCTGGGCCCAGTGCTATTCAACATCTTTATCAATGACTTGAATGAAAGAATAGGGGGCATGCTTATCAAATTTGCAGATGACACCAAATTAGGAGGAATTGCTAATATCTCAGAGGACAGGATGAAAATTCAAAATGACTAATAGATTAGAAAGCTGGGCCAATGCTAACAAAATGAATTTCAGCATAGAGAAATGTAAGGTACTGCACTTAGGGCAGAAAAATGAAATGCATAGATATAAGATGGGGGACACCTGGCTTAACACAAGTACTTGTGAAAGGGATCTAGGAGTCCTAGTAAACCACAAGTTGAATATGAGTCAACAGGCCAATGCAATTCTAGGCTGCATCAATAGAAGTATAGTATCTAGATTGAGGGAAGTAATAGTGCCACTTTATTCTGCTTTGGTCAGGCCCTACCTGGAATATTGTGTCCAGTTCTGGGGACCACAATTCAAAAAGGATGTTGAAAAACGAGCGTGTCCAGAGGAGGGCGACTAAAATGGTGAAGGGTCTTGAAACCATGCCCTATGAGGAACAACTTAGGGAACTGGGTATGTTTAGCCTGGAGAAGAGATGGTTAAGAGGAGATATGATAGCCCTCTTTAAATATTTGAAGGGATGTCACATGGAGGAGGGAGCTAGCTTGTTTTCTGCTGCTCCTGAAAACAGGATCCGGAACAATGGATGCAAACTACAGGAAAGGAGATTCCACTTCAACATTAGGAATAACTTCCTTACAGTGAGAGCTGTTTGACAGTAGAACACACTCCTTCAGAGTGTGGTGGAATCTCTTTCTTTGGAGGTTTTTAAACAGAGGCTGGATGGCCATCTGTCGGGGTTGCTTTGATTTTGAGTTCCTGCATGGCAGGGGGTTGGACTAGATGGCCCTTGTGGTCTCTTCCAACTCTATGATTATATGATTCTATAAACAGATTGATTGAGAAAATGCATCTTGGCCTGATCCTCCTTTTAAAAACTCTTCCATTTCTCCATATTCTGTCATGATGATGGCCCCCAAACCAGAGTATGTTATGCACCAGGAAGATCAAATGTGACACATCCATTTTTTTATAGTGATCCATAATTTTTCATATCTGCACAGTCAAAGTCTTTCCTTTAATCTATAAAGCAAAGACTGATTTTGCCTGCATTTTATTGTGCTCCATTAGCCAATGTATTTTGGCAACATGGACTTCAGTGCTTCTTCCTTTTCTGAACTTAGGTTGAATGTCAGGTATTTCTCACTCCATGTATGATAAAAGTCTTTGTTGAAAAATCTTGTGTGTCACTTAGATGACACCAAATTAGGAGAAGTAGCTAATACTGCAGAGGACCCGATCAAAATTCAAAATGACTTTAATAGATTAGAAAGTTTGGGCCAAAAGTAACAAAATGAATTTCAACAGGGAGAAATGTAAGGTACTGCACTTAGGTAGAAAAAAAATGAAATGCATAGATATAGGATGGGGGACGCCTGGCTTGACAACAGTACATGTGAATGGGATCTACGATTCCTAGTAGACCACAAGTTGAACATGAGTCAACAGTATGATGCAACAGCTAAAAAGGCCAATGCAACTCTGGGCTAAATCAATAGAAGTATAGTGTCTAGCTCAAGGGAAGTAATAGTGCCATTCTTTCTGCTTTGGTCAGGCCTCACTTGGAATACTGTGTCCAGTTCCGGGCACCACAGTTCAAAAGGGATGTTGGGAAGCTGGAGTGTGTCCCAAGGAGGGCGACTAAAATGGTGAAAGGTTTGGAAACCATGTCTTATGAGGAGTGACTTAGGGAGCTGGGTAAGTTTAGCCTTGAGAAGAGAAAGTTATGATGTGATGTGGTAGCCCTGTTTAACTATTTGAAGGGATGTCATACTGAGGATGGATCAAGCTTGTTTTCTGCTGCTCCAGAGAAATGGGATATTTTCAATCACATAATTGCATAATATTTTACTCTGGAAATACATTCTAAGACGGAATGGAGTGGCACAAATAATGAGTTGTAGCAAAAGCAGAGGGAATATAATGCAAAGTCTGGCTGAATAATATCAATAAGACTACATGGAAAATGTATACATATAACTGCAATCCGTGTTTATACTCCAACTACAGAGACAGAAGAAGAAGAAATTGAAAGATTCTGACCTGGAATCAGGAAGGAAATTGATCACACACCAGAACAGGACATATTGATAACCATAGGTGATTGGTTCTAGTCTGTTTCCTGCTTTTGAATTCCAAAGATGTTTGGAGGATTTGTTCTGGGGTCAAGAAATGAAGAAGGAGAGCAATTTACTGAATTTTGTCAAACACTTCTTTGTGATGTAGTAGGCACTTATCTCCTAGTTCGCTAGCAAGACTCATTGAGGCAAGAAGGAAGACTTCCTTGGGACAAGTAGTTAACTGCTGCTGCTATTACTACTAGCAATAGTAACAATAGTGGTAATAGTGAACAAGTATGGTGTTCTGAAGTTGTGAAAGATTCTTGTGTTTGAGATGCAGCAGCTTAGTGTGGTGCTGACTACAATAAATCCCTTGGTAGATTTAAAAGCACTTGGCAAAAATAGGGGTCATTATCTCCATAGGAAACTGTAATATAGAGATGAGAACAGCTGATTCTGAAAGAAGCGGATGTTTCACATCTTACGAGTGTAGCTCTGATCAAGCTGAGTCAAGCTGCATCCTAAGATGTTGACCAGTGGGGAGTAATTCATACAGGGCCATCATAACATGTTTGGCTCTGTTTGCTATGGCTGCAGCTGAACTGGATTTCATACAAATCAGTCAAAAGGCCACTTAATGTGAATCGTGCTGCCTTCTGGGTGGCCCAGAAGGAAAAAAAGTAAGATCTGAACATAGGTAGCATTGCAGCTGACTCTCTGCTGCTGTCTTGCATGAATGATTTCATCACAAGCAGTAAAAGTACATATGATAAGGTAGAAAACTTGATTAGCTTGGAGAAGTAATTTTTTTTTTTTTGGATCACAACTCCAAGAATCCCTGAACTGGATTACAGAAGTTGTAGTCATAAAAGTAACTTTTTCAAGCTCCTGATTATCTTTATCCCATATTACACTAGGCCATTCTAAAAATAACCAAAATTATTTGTTCTAAATCACTATGATCAAAATCTGGGAATTTTCTTTCCACAGGATTACATTGCTCTTACAAAAAGAAAAGAAAAGTGAGTTCACTCATTTTTGCAATAACTCAAAATTTAAATGAAAAAACAACAACAAAATTTAGTAAGAAAGTGCTGATGATGATAACATTCAGAATTTACCTTGTACATTTTAAATTTAAAGAGAGCCAGTGTGATAGAATTACTTTCTCTTGATCCCCTTCTGATGCTTTGCATTTCAAATCACATGTGGTTAGGAATAGTGAGAATTGCTGACCAAACTATTTGGAGTGTGGCATGTTGAGAGAGGCTCAGGGCGTTTACAGACTGCCAGAAATAATGCAGCTTGAGGCCACTTTAACTGTCCTGTCTCAGTGCTAGGGAATCATGGGAACTGTATTTTTTTCTGAGACATTGAGCCTTCTCTGTCAGAGAGCTCTGGTGCCACAATAAACTACAGTTCCTATGATTCCCTAGCACTGAGACAGGGCAGTTAAAGTGGTCTCAAGCTGCATTATTTCTGGCAGTCTGTAAAGGCCCTGAGTTTGAATATAGGATTAAGGGCCTTTGCAGACTGCCAGAAATAGTGCAAATTGAATCCACTTTAACTGTCCTGACTCAGTGCTAGGGAATAATGGGAACTGTAGTTTATTGTGGCACCAGAGCTCTCTGACAGAGAAGGCTCAATGTCTTAGAAAAAAATACAATTCCCATGATTCCCTAGCACTGAGCCAGGGCAGTTAAAGTGGACTTAATTTGCACTATTTCTGGCAGTTTGCAAAGGACCTAAGACTTGGAGATGTAGGCTCAAATTTCCATCACTATAAAGTCCAATGTTGACCTCAAAGCAGTCACTATATTTTACTGCAACCTACTTTGTGGGATAATTGTGAGCATAAAATGGGAAAAAAGGGATACACTCCTTCAAGCACTTTGTTAAAAAACAAGAAAGTTAGTGAGATTTCAAGCTTGGGTCTCGTTAGTGATTTCTGGCTGTATATTGTAGTCTCTGTCTGTGATATATGAAAATCTCTTGGTCTGTTTGATCTTGACCAATGCTAGAAATGTCATAAGAATTCACATTGGATGTTCTAGTGATGTATGAGAAATTTGCTTCTCTTGAAGTTTTTTGTTTGTTTGTAAAAAAAGGGATTTACCTGATTCATGTCTTCTGGATTGAACATGGAAACAGACTCAGTTGGCAGTTGGAAATCTGCACATTCCTAAGCATCTAATGTGTTCCATGAAGGAGAAAATATACATTCAACAGGCTGTGTGTATTTGGAAAATATAAAACAACAACAACACACACACACACTCCACCTTTCTAAAATGAATGTAAATTTAGTCATGTGTCCATTAAATTATCCTTTTGAAAAATGTGAGCAGAATTATGCATGGATTTCCTCGCCTTTAAAAAAATCTTCACAGAACAGAT
The DNA here is from genome assembly GCA_026167975.1 of Phrynosoma blainvillii. Classification (NCBI taxonomy): domain Eukaryota; kingdom Metazoa; phylum Chordata; class Lepidosauria; order Squamata; family Phrynosomatidae; genus Phrynosoma; species Phrynosoma blainvillii. The sequence goes on from JANUYF010000001.1 coordinate 412,880,284, forward strand.
GAGAAACAGAGTTGGAGGTAGAAATGGACTGAACAGATCCATCCATCCCTGGAGAGTTCATGGCTGAGAAGAGATTTCAAGTGGAGCTTTCCTAAACTTGCACTTTTAGCCACTAGATGACACCAAGAAAGCTTGTTTCTATCTTCATGAAGATATGGCAGCAGAACACCAACATTGCCACCCCGCCTTTCCTCCCGGCCAGTGGAGAGTTTTTAGTAATAGGAGTAATTAACACACTTGGGGTCATTTCTGTGTCCTGCAAAGAAACAGAAAGAGCTGTCAGAGCAGACTGAGACATGATTGCTCTGCAGGGTTATTTTCTGTCCCTTTTAAAATTACTTGTGCTTTGTGCTTGGGTTTTGATTTTTCAGCCCTCTTTGTGTTAAGAAAGCTAGAGAGCAAAAATGGTCTGTAAATTGCATTCACGCTGAGCTCAGGCTAGGTAGGCTGGTTAAAGGTCACTCACAGACTATCTATAGCTGCTTTAGGCAAGGAGGTTAGGGGGAAAAGGCAGGAAATTGTGTGTGATTAGGTTGAGGCGGGACGACACCATTTGTGTAAGCTCTCTTCTGACTCTTCTTTTGCTGGCCAGATCCAAAGAGCTCCGGTTTTGAACTAAATTAATTTAATAGTCCCAGGAGACAAGAACCTTGAAGGATGATTATCATCATTATAAAATATTAACTTTATTGTGAAGCCAGATGGCTTCCCAGCCTGATTGTTTTTTACATGTCTGGCTGTGCAGCCACAGCCTTGCAGCTGATATTGAATGGAGTGGCTTGCTACTTTCCTCAGGACTCCATGTGAGGCTACTGGTGGCATTTGCCCTTTGGGTTCCACATGACAGGAAAGGGTGTGTGCGTGCGTTTGGCTTTGTATTTTCAGCTTCCTCAAAATATGGCTATATATTTTGTGCTGTATATAAATTGGATAAATTGTGTTTTAGTCCCCTCTCCTTTTTTTTATTTAAGCAGAAGAGAAAGGGAATAGACAGTGCAAAGAGGAAAACCCCCACATAGGCTTAGAAAACCATAGAACAGAATGAGATGCTGGCTTAGTAACTGATGCAAATGGACTTTATCAAATTGGTCATTTTGGTGTATGATTAATGTTTAGACTGTGTTTGCCAACTGATAACAATAAATAAACAGACCAACAGCCTGACTTGTAACAGAAACTTTGAAGTGAATCAGTATCCAGAGCATTAATAGTTTTAGGCTGTGATGAAACAAATAGTTGAATTGCTTGGAGAGCCTTCTTGGGATGGTGTTTGAAGGGGAATTTAAGAATTTTAAAGAAGGGTTTGGTTTTGGGATTTTTGCTATGTGTCCGACCCTTAACAATGTCCTATGTTGAAGTAAGACTTACTGTGGGCCTTGGCAGACGGGAGGCCGTGGGCCGCCCTGGGAAGGTGCACCGCAGGACCGAGGCATCCTCATGCCTTGATCCCACAGCGCACCGTCGGCGCCCCAAGAAAGGAGCGCTAAAATAGTGCTTCTTTCATATGTCACCGAAAGTGCACCGCAAAAGCTTGCAGCACACTTTCGGCGACCCTTCCGCCACAGCGTGTCCAGACGCTGTGGCGGGACGTTGTCTTTGGTGTGCTGGCCATGCGGAGGGCCGGCGGCTCCAAGGATGACCTCGGGAGAAGGAAGGGGCACCAAGCGTGTGGCTGCCCCTCCCCTTCCTTGCGCCGAGGACGGCTCTATTAGCCGTCTGCCGAGGCCCTGTGTCTCACTAAGAGACAACAAGATATACTCCTAGGACAATGTGTACAGGAGTGCAGACTTCTTCCACTGTTAAGGATTAAATAAGAGAAGAACTAATTTGAATTCTTGTTGCAGAAGAAGCAGACTCCTTGGATACACCACCTGAAAAGTTCAAATTAAATGAAACCCATTGCACTACATTGGATTAGACATGTATAACAGGAAAGAAAATGAGGCATACTTCATCCCTCTGGTAAACTGGCTTTTTAGTATCAATTATGGATTTTGAATTTCATAGGATTATATCAAAACATGCTGTGCAGGTGTTACAGTAGCAGAGTTATGCTCTGTGTTTGTTTAAGCTTAACCTTAGAGAAACATTTTGCTGTAGAGACCTGGCTGTGAAACAAGGATGAAGGAGCATCTTTTATGGAACCCTTGTGCCCTGCTTAGGACTTTTTTTTTTGAGGGGGTCTTCTTGAGAAGGAACTACATAAAGTAGGATGGATGGGTAGATATTTAGGTGATTGGCAGTGGATTGCCAAGGGATTCTGACTTCCAACAATGTGGAGATTATCACACTTACCAATAATGTGACTGATCCCCAACAAGATTCAGGACGTTATCACACGGGGGCAAATCTGCTGGTTAATCGACACAAAACCCAAACAGAAACTGGATTACTGCCCCGTGTTTTCACACGACGTCGCACAGAAACTGGACAGAAAGTGGACAGAAACTGGTGTTAACTGAGATCTTTTGAAATTTGGTTGTTTGGAGGAAATGCAAATGCGCAATTAAGGTAAATTTGCAATTAAGGCAAATTCGCCGTAATGTGAAAAGCAAATGCGCATTTGGAAGCATTTCACCACATTTTCCCATGGTTGCGCGGGGTCCTGGAGGCAGCATAAGTGTCTCCTTCCCCCTCAGCAGATGGCTAATTGAGCCATCTTGGGGGCAGGGAAGGGGAGGGGCAGCCGCACGATCGGCGCCCCAACCCCTTCCCCAGGTCATCCTCGGAGCGCCGACCCTCCGCACGGCCGGCGCTCCAAGGAGGACCTCTTTGGGGTGCTGACCCTCCGCATGGCCGGCGCTCTGAGGATGACCTGGGGAAGGGGTGACAGCCGTGGCAAGTGACAGCCGTGGCAAGCATAGTGCGCATGTGCTAGAAGATCATTTCTAGTACATGTACGGGATTTTTTCACTTGTGTGTGAACGTTAAATGCGGTTTCAGCAGGAGCTTCCTTTAATTGCGCAACTAAGGTAATTACGTGTGAAAAACATTTGCGGAATCAAGGTTTATTTTCGGTTTATTTTCGGAATTTGTCATTTCCAGTTTATTATCGCTTTGTGGCCCACGTGTGATAACGTCCTCAGTCATGTTTCAGGTTGCTACTTGGTATTATTGCACACAAGTCACTGCCACTGCTGCAGGGCAAGTGCATCTCACCTGCATCCCGGGTCCCAGCTGTACATTGGAGGCCGCTTTTCCAAAACAGCAAACTCTAGTCTAGTTGTCTGGTGGCAGCAGCGACTTGCATGCAATAACACCCGGTAGCAACCTGAAATGCGACTGAATCCCGTTGGGGATCAGTCACATTATTGGTAAGCGCAATAATTTCCTTTGACAGTACAGGTTGAGTCTCTCTTATCCAAAATGCTTTGGACCCTCCTGGGCCCCTGGAGGGCATGGAGAGCTTGTTTTCTGCTGCTCTAGAGAATAGGACCCAGAGCAATCAATTCAAACTGTAGGAGAAGAAATTCCATCTCAACATTAGGAGGAACATTAGTAAGAGCTGTTTGAGAGTGGAACACACTTCCACAGAGTGTGGTGGAGTCTCCTTCTTTGGCAGTTTTAAACAGGTTGGATGGCCATATGTTGGTGGTGCTTTGATTGTGTGTTCCTGCATGGTAGAAGGTGGGGCTGGATGGCCCTTGAGGTTTCTTCCAACTCTATGGATCTATGTTGAGGCAAAAAATCATTTTGAAAAAAATCATTTGGGGGCATTTCAGAGCAAAACAATGTAAAAAAATTGACTCAGTCTTGGGGTGCTTGGGGTTGGCAACAGATGTTCTACCAACAGATGTTCTACCAGCTACTGGTAACTTCCCAATTAGACTACCACAATGCACTCTTTGGGAGTTAAGGTGGTTTACAACAATTAAAACTAACATAGTGAAAAATTAACTATGCAAATTAACTACCAGTCCTACAAAATCAGAGATTCAGCACTCAGCAAAGGCAAATGGAAAACCAACCAGGGTCAGGGGCTTTCCCAGCAGACAATAGCAGACAATCTCCCTGATTGCATATACTTACCTGGAAGCCATGCCATCAACAACAGAACATACCTATTCAACACAGAACAATACACAGTTTACATGGGAATAGCAGACAATATCCTTGATTGCATAACCTGAAGTTATGCCATTAACAACAGAACAATACCTATTCAACACAGAACACACAGTTCACCTGGGAACCACTCCTCCCTACCCAGGGTCTCACAGTATATATAGGCCCATGCTCCTCCAATTCAGTTTTCTCTGAAGATGCTAGCCACAGATGCTGGCGAAACGTCAGAAAGAAACTCTTCTAGAACATGGCCACACAGCCCGAAAAACCCACAAAAACTAACTATGCAGAAGTTATAAGACAAAGATTAAATTTTCTGTTTGCTACCTTGAGTCCCTATATTAGGAGAAAGGTGGATAATAATAATAATAATAATAATAATAATAATAATAATAATAACAACAACAACATAAAATTAACATTTAAATTAAAAACAAACACAATAATAAATAAAGTTCTGGCATGTTATACAAAGCCTGCCCCCCCCCCCCCAACATTTCTCAAAGGTTTGCTGGAACAAAAAGGTTGTCACTGCTTGTGGAAAAGAGAGTGCCAGTCTAACCTCGCTGGAAAGTTCCACTGCAAAGGTCTTCTCATGTGTTCCCACTAAATGTACCTGTGACGATAGTGGGACAGAGAGCAGGGTGTCCCCTGAAGATCTCAAAATATGGGCAGGTTCATACAGGAGAGTGCACCCCTCATATACCCTGGACCTGAACTGTATAGGGCCTGATAGGTCATAACCAGTACTTTGACTTCTACCCAGAAATGGATAGGTAGCCTTTGGAAACAAGGGATTTGTGTGCTTCTTGTAATCAGTCACAGTTAACAATCTGGCCTCAGTTCTTTGGCCTCAGCTGAAGTTTGCAAACACTAAAATGCATACAGCTTCAGAGAATTAATAGGGGGAAATGGTCAACTGCAGGAGAAGATGCAGTTAGGAAGAGTGAAAATGCAGACCAAAACCTTTCTGAACAATATTTATGTGGAATATTTGTGTCATCAAGCTGGGCAGCTCCCTCTCTTTCTTTGGAGCAGGTTGTCACATGGGCTAGACACCTGCAGAGGTATTAGCCCTACATAAAAATGGGTGCCAGTGGGTAATTATGTAATTTAGCTGGCAGTTAGATAATGCCGCACATACACTTTCCCCTCCATACAGTTTGAATAAGCCATAGAGAGTTGTTTTGCCACAAAGGTGGGCTCTCCTCTCTCAGTCTTCTAAAGCAAATTGATTAAATGCATTGGATTCAGGCTCTTTCTTTAATATAAGCAATTGACTTGGTTGCCACTGGCTTGGTGGCAACATTGGCAGTGTAGAAGTCTCCACTAGTAGGGTTCCAGCAATAGTTCACTGCACTCACCTCCAGATTGATTGCTATGAGTGGGAATTTTGAATAGAACAAGTGGGAATGTGTCCAGCCACTGGTTTCCAAAGCAGAGCTGCTGAGATGTCTGTTTTGAGAACACATTCTGTGCTTTGTTTTCAAGAATCTAAATCTAGAAAGGGAACACATACAACTGTCTGTCAAGGAATAGATATTTCTTGCAACTATTATTTCCACTTGACCTATTCCTGTAGATAGTTCATGATGACCTGGTTGATTAGTCAAGGATTCTCCTGTTGCTAAATTAAATTAAAATAAGCTAAAAGCATTAAGTACACAAATATGACTACTTTAATATTCATCCAGTACTTGGCACGTGGTGGTTACCTAACTATTGCTGAAAGCTGATGTGGACACAGTACTTTCTCCATTTTGGAGCTTGGTCAAACATTTCAAAGGGTTTAAATGTTAAATTTTAAGGCATTTTCCTTCCACTGTTTACGTATTTAAAGTCTGATTACCTTTTTTAGTTCATTTCCTTCCAGATCCTGTTGCAATGGAACTTTGATTTTGACTTTAAGATCCTGTTGCAATGGAACTTTGACTTTAAATGGAGACAACTGAGTCCAAATTCTCGTTCAGACATTAACAATGGCTGATATGTCTGACATTGAGCACCTTAGCATAATATTCCTTACATGTTCAATCAATGAAACATATTTCCTGCATTGGAACACATACCCAAGAAACAATAATATATATATTGGAACTATGAGCCTTATCACATGAGAAAAGAAAGCCAAACTGGAGTGGGAGAGTAGCGGCTTTCTCCATGTCTTTCTGCATGCCATTACAGCACTTCTGTTCTCTTCCCAAGTGAAATGGTCATAAAAGTGTGCCTGTTGTCAAGTCGATTTTTCCAGTGTGACAAAAGGCACACTTTTATGACCGTTTCCCTCAGGAAGAGAACAGAAGCACTATGATGCCATGCAGAGGGACGGAGAAAGCCACTACTCTACTGCTCCATTTCAGCTTTCTGTTCTCATGTGATATGGCTGTATAATTTAAATTGTTGTTGTCATGTGTCTTCAAGTAATTTCAAAGTTGAGCCTTTCATGAGGTTTTCTTTTTTCATTTTGAGAGAGTTTTTTTATTTTACAAAACATTCTCAAAGGTTTTTAGTGCAAAACACTATTTTGTGTAATATGCAGTGTTTTTAAAAAAACTGATTTTGTTGAAAATACAGTGTTTTGCATGAAAAGTGACAAAAACGGGCCTCACTCTCATGTAGGGGTAACAACATTTACAGAGGCTGACAAGCAGGTTATTTTGAGGTGTCAAGACACCTTTCTCATTAAGGCAAAAATTGTGAATATTCTTTACATCATTACTTTAAACACACTAAGGTTTTACTGAACATAAGCTTTTGTGGCCTGTAGTCCATTGCATCAGATGCATGAACACTCAATGGGACAAGATGAGAATTCCAGTGACATTCTAAAAAACACCACAAAAATGAGACTGATGGATTTTCACATCCTCATTTTTCATTCATAAGTGAAAGATCAGGCTCTTCCTTCATAGCAAAGGTATATGTTTGCTGACAGTAAACCCCATCTAATATGTTGCTAGGTAGGTTTTGGTTCAACTATAGTCACAGAATCCTATGAATGAAATTTGAAGAGAAGGATGAGTAACTGTTTCATGTAGATCTGTACTTAATTGGTTCACTATATGCAGTGCTGTACTGAAAGCAGTGTGACTTGCAAGTCTCATTTTATCACATAACCATAAGGTTGGATGGGAACATGCATATATCAGGCCACTGTAGATCAGTCTACGTAATCTGAACTATGATTTTCCAAAAACAGAAAACAAATGCACTGTAATAACAAACCCAGCTTTGAGAGCTCTAAGCATACGTGATCCAGGAGAGGGCACGCCAAGAGAACAGACTGGTGAGCAGTCTTGGGAAACTAGTAGATCTAAAAGATAATAATTAGAAAGGGGGCTTGTAAATGTTATCTAATAAAGAGTCAGGAGAAGCAATGAATCTTTGATATATTTTTTTGTACTGTAATATGTGAGATGTTATATGGGTCAGTTTATATTGCTTGGAGCAGGGGTTGGGTCCCCTGATGCCCCCTGGGCTGCGGTGGCACGTGGGCACTACCAGGAGGGCTCCCTCGACCGTGCCAGGCCTCGGAGAGGCCCGGTGCAGCCACGGGGGTCCCCCAGGAGGGCTCCCTCAACTGCGCCGGGCCTTGGGAGAGGCCCAGCGCAGCCATGGGGGTCCCCCAGGAGGGCTCCCTCGACCGCGCTGGCCTCAGGAGAGGCCCAGTGTGGCTGCGGGGGCCCTCTGGGGTGACAGTTTGTGTTCCAAAATGGTGCCCGGAGTCTTGCACGACCTTTCCCGTTGTGGGGCAAAGGTTGCGCGAGACTTTGGGCACCATTTTGGAACACAAAATGGCGCCCTGGAGGATGGCTGTCGCCACGAAAGGCAGTGGCAGTGGCGCATGGCAGCGGCGCGTGGCGGCGATGGCAGGATCAGGCAGGGGCCAGTCGGCAGGCCTCAGTGGGCCAGGTGTGCCCTGCGGGCCGTGGGTTGCCGACCCCTGGCTTAGAGTGACTCTGTGCTGTAGGTATGCTCAAGTGCCAATAGTTCCTTGTTCTCATCTTCAAAAAGCCTAGCAAATGAAATGAAATTCTTAGCTCTCTACAGTTAGATTTCATATTGTTTCTGAAGAAGGCCACTGAAATATCTATAGGCCAAAACACATTTGGCTTCTTCCAAAATAAAACAGCCATCCATTTGAGTATTTGGACATGTGTCTCTCCCCACCCCCATAAATTTCATCTTAGCCAGATCTAGATCTGTTCCTGAATGCATGACTGCAGCAATTGACTATCCCTACTCCCTTAAGATACCACATTTTGGACTGTTTGGACTTGGGTTTTATCAAACGTTAAAAGATTTTAAGAGTATTATTTTGCTCTATCCCATGTTGTAATGTGGCTATTTCAGGATTGTACAAACAAATCAAAAACTGCAAATTACCTTTCCCAAACACAGCTCAAAACACATATTGTACCATTAACATGTGGTGCTTTAAACTGATAGTATGAGTCTAAAGGCTGGCTGTAGTGACCAGCCAGCCTGTAGTGGTACCTTTATTTACTTGCTTTATTCCAATGCCATCTTTGGTGAGTTCTGCAAATTCCTTTCCTATTTCTTTTTGTAGAGAGCAGTTTTTCTTTATCAAATGGGCATAAAACTTTGCATCATTTTTTTTTCTGACTGTATTGTCACTTCCCCTCATAATGTATCTATTGCTGTCCGATTTTTCCTGGTGGATACTCAGCAGTTAACTCCCATGGTGGAATCTGGAGTCTGGGATGGACATCTGCCAGTACTTTCTAAGCAACAGAAACAGGCTCGTGATTACTGTTCTTTCGCAGATGAATGTGTGAAACTTTTTACTGCCATATAGTAAGATCTATTCTTGGTACATACTGGGACCTTGCTTCCATCAGGGATCTAGTGAATATGTTCCTGGTCTCTAAGAAGAATTGCAAGTATGTATTTGTGTCTGTGTGTGAGAAATATAATAATAAACAAAAATAAAACAACCCACATTACAAAATAAGACTACTTACAAAATCAGGTATAATTTGTCATTTCTTTCAGTTTAACTCTCTCAAAGAAGCCTACAATTATTTTTAATTACCTGTACTGAATAAATTTACCCCATTGTTCTAAGGGGTTGTTCATTTGTCTTTTAGTTTGTGCCTCCCAAAGTTTAATTTAGGCATGTCTGTTTAGGCATGTAATTATTTACATTTTCTTGCAAGTGAGAATGAAAAAAAAAATGGAAAGTTTTCTCCACATGGATGGGATTTCAAGACTTTTTGCATATTTTTTCATAATCTTTCATATTTTTGGACTTTTTGAAAATTTTTCATAATTTTTGTGCAATTTTTTTGGGGTACAAACACATTGTGGCTGGCATCTGTTAGTGACATATGCAAGTATATGTCCAACGTACACCTGAGTATTTTCTTTTGGTTGTTGCTGCAGGATGGATTCATTACCTTTTCACACAACAATCAGCTCCCCTGGAGACTCCTGCTTCCTGCAGCCCCAACACAGCTTTGTAATGGCTGAAAAAAGGTGGTAGAGAGTGGGAGCAGCCAAGGATCTTCTGACTACAGTCTTCCCTCCGTTCTTGTGGGGGATCTGTTCTGTAACCCCCCCTGCAATAATGGAAAATCGTGTATATTCAAGCTCCATTGGCTTGAATGGAGGTGTGCCCTCATGGGCATGCATCCTATTTTATTCCCTTCCATTTGCCCTCACATATAAGCAAGGGATGCGGATCTCAAGTCTGCGAGAATGGAGGGGCAACTGTATATTCTGATAGCAGGATGCCTGATCACCCAGGCTTCCTAAGCAACCTCTCGGGGTCCTCTAGTTGTCATCATGTATCAGTCTATCAGAACATAGCCATAAGATCCTCATCTCCCATTTCCCCTTGGCCACTACATGGCCATGTTAGGGAGCAGGCTTCAGGAAAAGTCTTTGGGGGGAGGGAATGGGGAGGAGTGGCATAATTCTGACTGGTGAAATGTTACATTTCCTCAGTCCAGGTCTTGGATTGTATATTACCCAAAATATACAAAAAACAAAAGTTGTATACAAAAACATATTTTGGTACACATGCTTCCATGCTTCTAGTGTCAAAAGAATTGAACAGATATATTAAAAAAAATATTTTTTTTCCTTATATTCCAGCAAAGAAAATTTTGGTAAGCATTCCCATGAACTTCTTGAGTGAAGGAGAACATTCAAAATAGCCATCTGTATGACTTATGTTTGAAGACTTCCAACAAGGGAGAATCTACTGTCCCACTAGATAATTATTTCCAATGTAAACTGTTTTTACTAATAAGATCTTTCTCTTAGTTTTCAACTTATACCCAGTGAAGGCATTATAACTTAAGCCTTTAGATTCTAAAGTTTAGATTTAACTCTTCCCCAGAACAGATAAAACATCTCTGTGTGGCCATCCTTTATGTATTTATAGAATTCTATCATGACCTTGAGAGCCAGTGTGATGTAGTGGTTTGAATGTTGGATTAAAGCCCTGGGAGATCAGGGTTGAAATCCCTAGTTGATCATTCAAACCCACTGGGTGACCTTGGGCAAATCACACTCTCAGTATCTGAGGAAGTCAGTGGAAAACCTGCTCTGAATGAATCTTGCCAGGCAAACCTCATAATGCGTCACCTTAGAGCCGTTGTAAGTTGTAAATAACTTGAAAAAATGGAACAACAAATTATGTTCTGCTCTAAACTTTTCTTTTTTCTTTTTTTAAAATTGGTTTTTAAAAAACCAAATAGTATAAAACCAACAACTAACAGCAATATAACTAAAAACAAATAACAATACCTCCAATACATCCAATAGACACCACAAAGACATCACAATTATAAACAAACATTGACTTCTTGTGTTTCTAATTTCCTGAGAGCTGATTCACTTATTATTCTTGTGTTCTGATTTTCATAATAGTTTTTTTTCCTTGTAACTGAAACAGTAATTTATTTCTCTAGTTTGGGTGGTGAGATTATCCTTCTTTACTATCTATGCCTTCCTCTTTATTATTTCTTCCAACTATTTCTACAAAATGTTAAAATCAGAGCCCATTGGTTCTCTACCTCTTTCATAACCTTCTCACTTAGATAGCTGGTTAATTTATCAAGTTCCATCATCATTTCTAGTAGTTTAAATAACCAGTTATCTATGGGTGGAATTGTTTTTGTTTTTCCAGTTCTGTGCTAGTATTCTTGCAGATGTTACCATATAAAGTATTAATTTCCAATGTTTTATTTGCTATATTTAATAGGTAGATTTCAGGTCTCATTTCAAAGTTAATTTTCAATATTTTACAAAAGATGACATGTATCTTGCCCAATAAACATACCCAATTCCTTCAACCTTTTCTCATTGAACTTGTTTTCTCTACCACTCACCATCTTTGTTGCTATCCTTTGGACCTCTTCCAATATGTCTGTATTCCTCACTACTTCAAGTAAGGATTGTATAGTGCACAATAAAGAGAGGCACTATTACATCTTGTGAGTTGGGAACAGTAATTCTATTAGTGTAGGCTGTTCTTCCTTCCCCTATTATTACTTATGAGTGCATCCAAACTACCTTTGGAAATTATTTGAAAGAACATCAAATGAACAAGTTTTTCCTACAGTCTTGGTTTTGAGACTAGTGCAGTTGCTCCAGTGATATGAATGATGTTGGAGAATCACAGAAAATTCTGAGATACATTTTGGCATTGTTTTTCAGTATGAATATTTTGTCAACTATCTGCCTATGACACATAGACATTCAGTATTTTCTTCTTGCATCTTTTCTGCCTATAAATTATTGCTTTCCTAAGATTCCATCATTTGAATACTTTAGCTTTTTAGGAGCCTTCATAGTCAAATAATGTTAAGAATGTGAAATAAGGTACAGCTTTCATTTGAGCTGTCTTTTTCTCCCTCTCCTTTTCCTTTCCTTTTCCTTCTTTTTTCTCCAGGGACTGTGTTTCAACAACCTTAAATGATACTGTGCATCCTGACATTTCAGTTTTTCTTTTTTCTTCAGACTAGTGCTTTCAGATGTACTGTCTCTTTGTTATTCACATCATGCTTATAGTCTCAATCTGTAATAAGATTTCCTGATATTTTAATTTTTTAAAGATTGAATTAATGGAAACATTATAAATGTTAAGAACTTTGCTTGTCTTGAGTTGATGAGAGCATACTGTCTCCTAATTTACCATTTATTATATTTGTATTCTCTTCTCATCAATAATTACAGGACTGGGCCATTGCTCTGTTCTTTCCTTTCTGGTATTGTCACTTCTTCACCTTCTATGTATATAATAAATTGGTTAGGGAAATAGAGAGGATACTCCACTAAACTTTGCAAGGTCCAAAAAGGAATAGGTGTTTTTAGTGCTTCAGCTGTCTCTGTTCCATTTATTGGAACTGAGGTCTTATCGGTTAAAAGGAACTATCTTCTCTCTGGTTTTGATTTGATTGCATTTGTGTTTGTAGTTGTAGCTAACAAACTCTGGGCAGGCTGCTACAAGAAATATCTTATGCTGGGCACTGAATGTCCACATCAGCTTTTTTTTTTTAGGTTCGCCTGTAACCTATTTCATGTTTTGTTTTCTTCTGGCTTTAAGTGTTGGTTAAGGGTGCCATGTAGCAGAGAGATGTATATACTCCATTTGTATCTAATTTACCATCCACAGGAATATTTGGATCTCTTCAGCCATTCCACTTCAGCAGTTGTGCTCCAGTGGTGGCAGCAGCAGCAGCACCACCACCACCACCACCACCAACAACAACAACCCATTTTTAGCTTTGATCTGCCTGCTGAGGTTGACAGACAAAATACTGCCAAGCCACTGCTGAGATTTTGGAAATGTTTGAACAAGAATGTCTATTCCAGCTGTTTTTAGTGTGATGTATATCTGAATATTACACAGTGAACAGCTTGTGTAGTCTGTGTCTTATCTCATGCCAACAAGCCAGTATAAAACTGTTCTGTAAAACAATCCATAATTAGGATCTAAAAAGCTAATCAATTACAGATTTGCCCACCAACACCAATTTCTCCTGTACTAAAGTCCTACTAGATTTTGCCCTGGTTTTTGTTATACCCATTAGATTTCTTTCTCTGTGCCACACCAGATGCTGCATGATCCACCTATCCTGAATGGGCAGTGGCAGGGTTTGTAGCTCATTTAATGAGCACATGCTCTCTATGTGAAGGTTAATCTTTGGACTCTCTTGCCAAAACCTTGGAGTGCTGTGGTCAATCAGAGAAGACATTACTGGGCAAACAGACTGACCTGGAGTAAAGAAGCTTCTTAGTTCTTGAAATCACATGTATCCAGGCTGACAGCCCTATCTTGACTATCTCTTGGGCAATTCATTTAGTAAATTTTTGTTTTAGTTTTAGCATGACTGTACCTTCTTTCTTCACCTTGGCAAATGACCAACTGGATACAGAATCTATGATTGCTTGTAGAAAGCATCTGCAAGGGTCAGCTGCTGTATAATGTGGTAGCCAGTTTATTAATTGCTGCTGACTATTGTCAACATATTATGAAAAATGACACATCACGTTAAACATGTTGCTTGGCACTGCTGGATTCTTTCCTAAAATTTAAATAGCAGCTGTGGGAGGGCTCATCAGTATTAGGATTCTGACTGGTGGGAAATGGAGGCTTTGTTTAAAGCTTTTCCACTGAACTGCTGGCCTGCAGATTATCAAGAAGGTATATGTAACTAACTGTGGAGACACAGATACACACCTAGGTATTCACAGTTAAGGTATTCACTGTGGGTTCCCAGAGTTTACATACTCTCCTGCACTATGCATATATCCTCTAATGTGAATAGCATGATATTTCCATTGGTGTTTATGACCATGTCTCAGTAATATAAATAGGGTGCACTCACTATTGCCTTCTGCCCCATGTACAAACATAGCAAACATAATCCATCAAATTATCATGTGCCACTGCATGAAAACTTAAAATCACACTGCTGCTCTTACCTACATTCATTGAAAAGGAAGCATTAAAGAGTTTGCTTTCTCTGCCTTGGGTCAGTATGTGCTGTCCAGAGGAATCATGTCTTTTATACTTATAGTTTTTGCTTGGGGCTTGAATTAGCTGGAAGCAACCAACATTGTATACTTGATATTATAGATCCAGACATTATGTTATGGTAGGAATTGATCAATTATTAATGCTAAGAGCTGAAAAGTCTGGTTGTCCTTAAGGAAACCCAAGTAAAAATCTGTAGGGGCAGAGGTAAAGCAGAGGGCTTTCTACCCACTTGGGGTCCTATTACTGAGTATGATGGAGGGCATAATAGATTAGTAGCAAAACCTTAAAAAGTATGGAACTCTCTCTCTCTCTCTCTCTCTCTCTCTCTCACTCCTTGATTTACCTTTATTATTTCCTTCTGAATACCACATATGTTTACCAGGTCATGCATTAGTTGTCCTTGATTCATATTTGTTTTGTACATGTATGTCACTCCGTTTTGCCTGTAACATTGATTTTGTTTCCTGCTAAGTTATGCACATCCTTACATTACTTATGTTTGTTACTGTCCACCATTATGGCATATGTCTTTCTGAAAAAAGTTATAATTCTTAATAAAAACTGAAAATATGTAGAAATAAATGTACCCTCTCAAAAAGAAGGTTGACAGGGTCTTTTGCGTAGTGGTACTATGACTCTAGAATGCTCTCAGTGAAAACAACAACAACAAAACTGGTTTACTGTATTCTCAGAAATCCAAAATTTTATTTTATTTGGTCTACAGATTTTATATTATATGGTTCTGTGATTATGTCTTATATTGCTCTGGTATGTCTGTAATAGAAGAGCAGGACCTAAGTCAATATCAATGATTTAAGTAGTTAATGAATACATGTGTACTGGTTACTGTGTGTACAGTTTGAAGATAACAAAGTAAATAGATCCATGTTTAATCTAATTAACCTTTTTTCTACTATTCTTGTACACTTTCTTTAGGGCCTGATTGCCAAGAAGTAAGAAGTTGGATCATCTTTCCTTACACCATGCAGATTGACTTTGATTTTTCTGTCCATGAATTCACATGTTTGTTGAGTTCACTGCTACTTATGAATTGCCACCATCACACTTGCTTCTAAGAAACCACCATTTGAAGGCCAGAGATTGACTCTGCCAGCAGCAAAACAGCTGGAGTTAACACCACCAGGTCACATTTGGAGAGCTACCCATCCCAAAAACACTTCATCTGAGAATTCTCACTCTGTTCCCTCTCCTCCTAGGATAAAGGCCTCTGGATCCTAAGGGATAGCTGAGATCTTTCCTTGACAAGGAGAATTTTCCTGTCTAGCTGTGCTTTCTATCTTGTGGAATTGACTGGCTGCAGTGCCTATTACAAGAGCCATCCTCTCTCTTCCAGGTGGCTTAATTTTTTTCCTCCCAAGAAAACCAGATTCTTTTAAAAAATGGGTTTTAACCTTCACTCTGCCTCTTTCAACCTGAAGGTGAGCTTATTGTTGGGCTCCTTTCTCAGCTTCTGTCTTGGACTAGAGTTTATGGGCCTTCCCAATCAGTGGGCCCGTTACTTCCGCTGGGATGCGAGCACAAGGAGTGATCTCAGCTTTCAGCTGAAGACAAATGTTTCAGCTGGGCTGCTCCTCTACTTTGATGATGGTGGTGTCTGTGATTTCTTGTGTTTGTCCCTAGTGGATGGGCGTATTCAACTCCGGTTCAGTGTGGACTGTGCTGAGGCCACTGTTGTTACCGATAAGCAGGTCAATGACAGCAACCTACACTTCTTGATGGTTAGTCGCAACCATCTCCGGACAGTTCTAGTGTTGGATGGTGAAGCCAAGCCAGGTGAAGTGCGCCCACAGAGACAGTACATGAACATTGTCAGTGACCTTTTTGTGGGAGGTGTCCCATCAGACATCCGCCCAGCAGCCTTGACCCTTGACAGTGTCCTGAGTGAGCCACAATTTAAAGGATTTATCTTGGACCTGAAGTATGGCAATTCAGAACCTCAACTCCTGGGCCACCAAGGAGTCCGCCTGGACATGGAAGGGCTGTGCACAGAAAACCCATGTGAGAATGGTGGAACTTGCTTTCTCCTGGATGGCGAGCCACAGTGTGATTGCTCAGCCACTGGATATGTTGGAAAACTTTGTTCAGAAGGTAAGACCGTATCTATTCCTCCACTGGATTCTTTTGCACAATATTGCTTATTATTCATAATATTTGTTTGAATTTTAATATTTCAGGAAATTTAATGCTCTTCAGAGAAAAACTACACTACCAAATAGTGTAGAATCTGCATGTACAACATGAATATATATAGCTTGATTCTTAGAGATTCCCATGTATTCTATGATTTTAGTGAGGTCTAGAATTCATAGCTCCTCATCCCTTTATCATACAATTGCTGTCCTGTCACTCTATCTGAAATATATTGTAAAAACCTGAGAGCAGAGATTGAATTATTTTGACTGCTTTATGTGACCATGGAAAAGTACAGTAAGGAGACTATTGCTCTACACTCTTAAAAGAGGGCTAGGTCATTTTAACTGCTGTGGCTGCCTTGTGTTGTATTCTGGAACTTGTAGTTTAGGAAGGGGCATTTAGAATATGCAGCCAGAGAGTCTTTAAGCCACACTGAACTACAAACCCCAAAATGCAGCAGGAGGCAGTCAGAGCTGTTAAAGTGACCTAGCCCCATTTTAATGTGGTGCGATAAGCTCGATAGTATTTATTGGTATGGGATATATACAATCTGAGTGCTTAGTTGAAATTTTCCTGTCCACAGTTTTCTCAGTAGCATTTATTTGTGTCCATGGGGACACAACTTCTCACCAGGTTGAAGATGATAGAACAATTATATTTTCTTGGGCTGGACAAGAAATATTAAATGCAACACCTTATTTGATTGTTAATTCATGCTGAGATAGGAAGGCACATTTGTCATAAGGAAACACACCAGTGTTGCTCTATTATTTTTAATAACCGTGTTGATTTTCTTGTTCAACTTTCCTTTGATATAGAGTGCTCAGCGCAGGGGTAGGCAACCTTTCCCCTTTAAGGGCCGAGGGACTTCAGCTCCCAGAAGCCTCAGCCATGTTGGCCAATAGTCCCATGTTGGCCAATAGCTCCTGGGAGTCTGGGAGCTGAAGTCCCTCGGCCCTTAAAGGGGAAAGGTTGCCTACCCCTGGCTCAGAGGAAAGAGATAAATACATCTTCTTCTTTTGTGCCATTACACATAATATAAGGTATTTCAGGTGTATGAAAAAAAAATCGAGAATATGATTTAACTGGTCTGCTTCTGGTATTTAATTAATTTAATGGTTTAAAGCAGCTCCCTTTGTCTTCATTCACCTCTAGTCTTTTTATATGATATTTCCACTAAAGGTTTAGTCCTACATTTTGGGTGTTTGTGTTCTCGACTGTGGCTATATTTTCACTTTGGCTTTGAAACACCTTATACTAAAACCAAGGAAAGGGATGCATCATAAACTCAAAATAATTCCAGTTAGTATTGGAGTGGGTGCAGGTGGGAGAGAGAGATGTGAAATGAAACATGAATTCTCATCTGGTTGTGCCAATAATTTTTTTTCTGATGTAATCATTCACATTTCCTCTAGCTGGATGAAAACAAGGATCAACCTCCTAACTTTCTGATAGTGTGTGTTTTCTCTATCACTACCCCGATTGCCTTTTGCACTGTAGGAATGTTTTGTCTTTGATTTTGGTTTGTCAATAAACCATTTTATTTCTGATTTCCCTATTTTTAAAGATGACTTTCCTTTTCAGCAGGACCACTCCCCCACCTCTCCTTGGATCGTTAACCAGTTTTACACCATTTGCTATCTTTTGGATTTCTGAGTTGGTTTACAGCTGGCCGCTGGCTTTGCTGAGAGCTGATGGAGCCCAGTCAATAGCTCCCGTTTTAATGGCTAAATGTAGTGTGTATGGTTTTTTTTAAATAATGAGTTCTCTCAACAGAGTTCAGGCCATTACTTGGCTATTGATTGATATCTGTGTCTGCAGATGGCAAAAACCACAACAAGCTCATTTATTCTGTGGACAGGGGAATACATATATATATATATATATATATATATATATATATTTAGCTGACCCTGCTGTTAGTGAACTTCCATTTACAGTATCCTAGATTCATTAATGTGAACTGCAGTTCCAGTTAGAAAACCTCAGTGCACAGTGAAATGTCCTACAGAAAGACACTGGGAAATGTGAAACTGAAGGCTTTCACGGCAGGCATCCATAGGTTTTTGTGGCTTTTTGGGCTGTGAGACCATGCTCTAGAAAAATTTCTTCCTGACGTTCTTCCTGCTGCACTCAGCGAAGGACAGGAGAGACCCTCTCACAGCCGCAGGAGTTTACCGCATACCATGCAGCTGCAGGCAAGTCTACATAGGGACCACAAAACGCAGTGTTCAAACATGGATCAAAGAACACAAGAGACACTGCAGACTGGGCCAGCCAGAAAAATCAGCAGTAGCAGAACACATTATAAACCAATCTGGGCATAAAATGCTATTTGAAAACACTGACATTCTGGACCATGCCAAAATCTATCTGGTCAGAATGCACAGGGAAGCCATTGAAATCCACACACACCTGGACAACCTCAACAGGAAAGAAGAAACTCTGAAAATAAACAAAGTTTGACTACCAGTGTTGAAAAACACCAAAATCATGACTCAGCACATGCAAATGAACTTCACTCGGGGCAGCAGTTTTCCCAGCAGACAATAGACCATTAATTAAGTAGACATGAATCCTTCTCACATATCCTCCCTCCCTGAGGCCTTGCTATTCAACAACAGAACAATACACAGATTAACATGCAAATCACATCCTCTCAATCAGGTGTCACACGTATACATATATACCCCACTTCCATGCTACCATTCTCTGAAGATGCCAGCCATAGATGCATGCGAAACGTCAGGAAGAAATTCTTCTAGAACTTGGTCTCACAGCTTGAAAAGCCCACAAAAACCGACAGTGGGAAATTTTACAAAATATGTCAAATGCACTTGAGTTTCAGAGTTTATTTTAAAATAAACAACAGCAACAATGCAGAGTACAATAATCATTGTGAGTTGTAATCACCAGTTGAACATTTTGCCCTGATCAGTCCAGCATTGGGTTTTGGAATAAGATCTGGAAGATACTGTTGGATACTTCTTCTCCAATCCAGTTTTTCCTTCCCCCTTACATCTTGCTTAATTGATTGACTGAAAAGAGAATGGAGGATGACGGTGATGGCTGCTTGCTGCCCTTCCTTTGAACCTGTTCAAGAATTTCTCCTCCTTAATCTGAGACTTCTCCATTACAGATCCCTGGGCTTCTTTATGGAACTATTGTTTTGTTATTTTCTTTCTCTATAATTCACCTTTTCCCCAAAGTACAATTTAAAAGATGCCACTGATTAGTTGAAATATAATTAATATAAAATATAATTAATTTTAACAAAAAAATGTAGTCTAAATAAACTATCAGCAGAACTGAAAATTTTTAAAAATCTCTATTCAAACATTTGGGGAAATTTATAAGGAATTGGTAAGAACAAAACTTGTGGATGAACAAGTTAAGGATTATTTGGTTAAATGGGCCCCAAACTTTGGATATTACATTGAGCTGGTGGTTTAGGAAAAATGTAGTCTTAATGATTTAAAAATAATTTTGAGTTAAGATCTTAGAGAGAACTTTTACAAGAGTATTTGACTCCAACTTGATTGTCTAAGATGTATAAAGGATTAAAAATACATGCTGGAAATGTGATGTACATGAGGTGCTTTTTAAGCACATGTGGTGGTCAAATGAAAAAGCCAAGGGGCATTGGAAAGAAATTCAAAAATGGATACAAAATTACATTTTAAAATGTAAAATACAATTGAAGTCAGAGATTTTTATTTGTTAGGTATAGCAAAAGACAAATTCAAATGAATTAATTTTAAGGTGATGCACTATAAAATATGCCAACAAATAAGGAAAACAAAACAGTGGACAACAGACTGGAAATGATTAATATATATCCCTGTCCACAAAAAAGGAAACATAACAGAGTGCATTAACTATAGGACTGTAGCATTAACATTCCATGCAAACAAAATTATGCTCAAAATTCTGCAGTATAGCCTCCATAAATGAAGAGAGAAATCCCAGAGATGCAGGCAGGGTTCAGAAAACGAAGAGGCACTAGGGACCACATTAAAAACATATGATGGTTAATGTAGCACACCAAGGATGGTTAATGTAGCACACCAGCATGTGCTTTATAGACAATAGCAAAGCCTTTGACTACATAGATCACAAAAAACTATGGGATGTTGTTAAAGACATGGGAGTGCCACTGCATTTGACAGTCCTGATGAGAAATCTGTACTTAAGACAAGAGGCTACAATTAGAACGGAATATGAAGAAACATAATGGTTCACAACTGGCAAAGACATCAGGCAATCTAACAATCTAATATACACAGATGACACCATGCTACTAGCAGAAAACATCATAGACTTGTAACAATTACAGCCCTCCCTCCACATTCATAGCAATTAGGGGATTGAGACCCCCATGAATATGAAAAAAAATGTGAATAACTCCTCCCCCTCACTTAGAAGCCAGTTAAAGGGAGAGGTGGGTGGGGGAAGAGAAGCAGGGGTGCACGCTCCTCTTTCCCTACCCTCTCATCCCTTTAATTGGCTCCCTGTTGCTTCTCCTTGATCCTCTCCTTGGGCAGCCAGGGAGAGAATTGAGGAACAGAAGGCAAGAGATGCCTTGGCTGCTTCTCCTCCCTGATCTTCTCCTTGAGCAGCCCAGGGAGAGAATTGGGGAAGAGAAGGCAAGAGGTGCCTTGGCCGCTTCTCCCCCTTGGGCAGCCTAGGGAGAGAGAATCAGGGAAGAGAAGGCAAGGTGCCTTGGCCACTCAGAGACCCTTCGCCTCCCCAATCCTCTCCTTGGGCAGTCCGGGGAGAGGATCAGGGAGGAGAAGGGGGGGTGGCAGCCAAGGCACCTTCTGCCTCCACCTCCATGATCTTTCCCTGGGCTGCCCAAGGAGAGATCAGGCAGGGAAAGGGAGGAAGAATGCTGGCATTAGCAGCCTTGACCTTGCAAATAATAAAAAACACAAGTCTCAAGGCTGCAAATTTGGAGGGCTGACTGTACTAAGAAAGGTTAAGAAAAATGTGCAAAGGCAGGCTTACTGCTGAACATAAAAAACAAAACAAAAATAAAGACCATGGAGGATCTACATAAGTTCAACCTGAATAATGAGGAAATCAAAATACCTTGGATCAAACATTGATCAGAATGGAGATTGTAGTCAAGAAATCAGAAGAAGACTAGGAATGGAAAGGGCAGCCATGAACGAACTGCACAAAATCTTAAAGTGTAAACATGTAGAATTGAGCCCTAAAGTCAGAATCACCCAAGCCATTATATTCCCTATCACCATGTATGGATGGATGTGAGGAATGGACAGTGAAGAAAGCTGACAGAAACAAAATCAGCTTATTTGGGTGCTAGAGAAGATTGCAGAGGATACTGTGGACAGCCAAAAGACAAACAAATCGGTCCTGGAACAGATCAAGCCTACACTCTCCCTGGAAGCCAAGATGATGAAACTGAACCTGTCGTACTTTGACCACATCACGAGAAGGCATGACTCATTGGAAAAGGCAATAATGCTAGGGAAGTGTTGGGGTGCATGTGAACTGAATTCAACATGTGCAGGAAACTTATGCTGGAACAGACACCAAAGATCAGTGAAATTCTATGCAGGCTGCAAACGCTGCAAGGAAAAAACTTCCCACAGAGGCAGCTGTCAGCAAGACACAAAACTGCTGGACTCTCTCTTGTCTCACAAAGAGGTTCTTTATTCTTCCGTTACAGGTACAGACTAACAAAGTGCTTCGCCAGTATTTCTATATCCAATCACCCACACATGAGTATCCAACTCACCCACTTATATACAGTATCCCCTTCTGAGATATTAGTCCAGCCCATCCTGGGATGTCACCCAGTTTCAAGTCACCTGACTGATGTGACTCTTCAGAATTGAAGTTTTCTGACTCAACCCTCTGCCTAGTGTTGCATCAGCTCCCTGTGACTCAGGACTGTTCAAATGTTGAGTCATCATGGCTCCCAACTGTATGAAGGTAATCCTCTCACCTTTTTCCCAGTTTCTTTGCCCCAGTCACATCTATGGCATTTTCTCTTCAGAGTGCATTTTACTCTGACAGGAAGGTAGAAGGTAGCTGAAAGAGAGGAAGACCACATGCCAGTTCTCTAGACTCAATCAGGGAGGTCATGGGCCTGAATTTACAGGACCTAAGCAGAGCAGTGGAGGACAGAAGGTCTTGGAGATGCCTCACCTACAGGATTGTCATGAGTCATGGTCATAGAATCATTGAATCATAGAATCATAGAGTTGGAAGAGACCACAAGGGCCATCCAGTCCAACCCCCCTGCCATGCAGGAATTCCCAATCAAAGCATCCCTGACAGATGGCCATCCAGCCTCTGCTTAAAGACCTCCAAGGAAGGAGACTCCACTACTCTCCAAGGGAGTATGTTCCACTGTCGAACCGCCCTTACTGTTAGGAAGTTCCCCCTAATGTTGAGGTGGAATTTCTTTTCCTGGAGCTTACATCCATTGTTTGGGTCCTAGTCTCTGGAGCAGCAGAAAACAAGCTTGTTCCCTCCCTCAATTTGAGGGCAGTTAACAACAACAACAACAACAACAACAACAAGATTATCAAAGCAAGATTGTTATATAACCAGAAGTGGAAAATACCACAGAAAGAAGGATGGACTATTAAGACCTTCGAGATGGCTGAGATGGATAAACTAGCAACATTGTTGAAAGAGAAATCTTTAAACAGATTTTTTTTTTTTAAAAAAAAGACTAGGAATTATTTTTGTCTCACATTAAAAAGAAAAATGGGAAGATTACATCCTGTGATGTGATGCTTAGATATAACTTGGTATATTTTAGGGCAGAAGTAGTAATGAATGATGTTAGTATTATAGAGAAATTCATTATAGTTAACATTTAGTTTTATATTCTTGAATGTGGAAGTTGGGAAATCAAGTGTTGTTTTTTATGCTGTTCTTTGTGGGTTTTTTGATATTTAGTTTGTTTGGGTGGGTTAAGTCGGTGTGTGTGGGAAAAGAACATTTTTATGTATCTGTGTTAGTATGTGTAGTTTAGTGTAATGTATTTTAATTTTTATACTGTAATGTGTTTGATTTGTTTATAAGTTAATAAAATATATACCAAATAATAAATAAACATATCTATTAAAAAGCATGAAATTAAAGCAGCATGTGTATTAAAATTCCATTCCTTGTAAGCAGTCAGTTTCCAAAGGCCCATTAAAACAAAAATGTCTTCATCTGCTGTTTGAAGGATACTATGGAAATGTTGTTGAGACTGAAGCCTGAATTTTACCATTAGTACCAACTAGGGAGGTATAGCCCTTGCATGTGGAGGCAAATAATAATTGTAGTTTTCCTCCTACTGCAGGAGAAAAATTCCTTCTCCCTCCATACATATGTTGATGGGTGGGTTTTTTTTGCACAAAACCTGTTTTCTGTGCAACTGAAACTGAACCTGACATACTGAATTCAACATGTGCAGGAAACATATACTGGAACAGATGCCAAAAATCATTCTTCACTGTGAAGTTCTATGCAGTCTGCAAACGCTGCAAGGACACACACACACACCCAGTGAAGTGTATTTGTTTGCAGAGTAATTCTTCTCAATGCTTTGGGATGTTTGAATACTGGAAGATTCAAACAATGCTGTTCAAGATTCTTTTATTCTGGAGAGGGAGATTTCAACTGAGGGAACATATGATGACTAGTCCCAAGTAGAATAGACTATAGCACTGTATGATAAGCTAACACTTAGGTAAATCCCATTGGTTCAGTGGATTCACTCTTGTTGACTTAGCAGTAGTCTTTAGACTTGACTGTTGTAATATGAATGTTTATTTTCTTGTTTAATTGTGAGGATCGCATTCTTACCAAGTTGCCCCTTCAACTTCTCCAGGCCTTTTTATAGATATTTCCCACTGCTTCAGTGGACATCTATATCAGGAATGGGGAACTCATGGCCTCTATACAGCAGCTCCCATTATTCATTACCAGTTGCTATACTGTTTAGAACTGACGAGAGTCGCAGCCTAACATTTGGAATGTCATACATTTTCCTCTTTGATGTATATGGTTTATCATAACATATGATTTATATTTTATATTTGAAGAGTGAACACATTTACACACAATTTAATATAACATGCAGATTTTCTCTCAGTCTGTCTGTGTCTTATTTATAAACCATATTTACACAACTGGTATATTCAATAATACCGTCTAGTAGACCCAGAGCTTGATAAAGTTACTTATTGGGCTATGTCTCCAAGAATTCCACAACCAACATATTGGTTGAGGGATTCTGGGAACTGTATTCCAAGTTCTGAGACTACTAGATGGCCTTTTAATCTGAGAAGGCAGTGAGAAGGCTTGTGACCTCTGACTGGTCCAACAGTAGTCCTTCCCATGATCCACATTTAATCTGGAACCACATGCCATCATAGAAATTGTAACACGGGAAGTGGCTGCTCATTCCCCTACCAGATCACCATGTAGCTATTTCTCAAACGGATTTTAAATGGTTACCACAGTTTAAGAAGTATATCAGTGAACTGGAATGTTTCCAGAAGAGGCCAACATGCAGACCTTGCACACTAAACAGTTATAGTATCACGGTTCCACTTGAACTGCCATGGTTGCATCCTATGGAATCCTGGGGTTTGTAGTCGATGAGATCTCTGGCTAGAATTCTGAAGGCCCTTCCTTAAATTGCCGATCTTAGGATTTCACAGGATGGAACCATGGCAGTTAAAGTGGAATCATAGCACTATACCTGTGTAGTGGAAGAGGCCCAAAATGGTAAAGGATCTTGAAGCTGAGCCATGTGAGGAAAGATTGAACGTGTTGGGTCTGTTTAGCTTGGAGAAGGGAAGATTAAGAGGCATCTTTTAATATCAGAAGGGATGTCACTAGTAGATGAATGAGGATGTTTTCTGCTGCTTGAGAGGATAGGCTTTAAAGGAAATGCCAATTTAAAAGTGAAAACTTTCTGACAGTAAGAGAGGTATTTGACAGTGGAATAGGTTATCTAGGAAGATGGTGGACTCTCTTTTATAGGAGATATTTAAACAAGGGTTATCTGTGGCTTCCAGAAATTAACACAGAAACAGCTAAAATAAAAGTACATCATGCAAATGTTAAAAATATAAACTATCAATAAAGTTAAAAGCAGTTAAAAACAAACCATTTTGAAAACCCAACAAATATAAACCATGCAGCATACTAGTCGACTCCCATTGAAACAAAAAGGTGCTTGCTTGCCTATGAAAGGACAGCAAGGAGGGTGTCTATCTAACCTCTCTAGGAAGGGAGTTCCAGAGCCTTTAGCTATGGAATTCTATATTGCCAGGGGGGTTGGAGCAGAAGGCCCTTGAGGTATCTTACAACTACGATTCTGCAATTCTATATCCAGTTTACACCATTTAAAGAGGCTCACAAGCATCACAAGTGTGGCATTCATTCGCAGGGTTTAATTTGAGGATTATTTTTGCAGGTGGAACTTGAATGAGAAAAAAATACCTCAAGAGCTTTCATTGAGCTGCTGTGGTGGCAAGCAGAGCCATGTAGGCTCCATCGCTGCCAGCTTCACAGAGCATTATCTCCAAGTCTCTTGCCTCCTGCAGGGGCTGTTTCTAAACGCAACCTGAATAGGGGCCTGATTGCACCTCTTTCCTTGATTGCGGAGTAAGATTTCCTGGGAGATGTTGCTTCCTGAATGACAGCAGAGCTTGTCACTCTGTAATTATCATACTTTTAGCTGCAGAGTGAAGAGATTTCTCAGCTCCCTTTAAAAAAAAAAGGAAAAAGAAAAAGTAGATAGGTTCCTGTAGGGCTTATGTTCCAGCTGACCCTTTGGCATGGCCGTGGCTTCCTGTTCCAGATGGGCTTGATGGCAGCTGCTTGAGTCTCCCTTGAAGGCACATGGTGCCCTGTTACCACCTCTCTTTCCATTTCATGACACTAATAACCATTCTGGCACTTTTCCAGGAGGCTGATGGCTGCTCTTAATTTGCATACATTTTGCAATCAAAAAACAAATGAGCATGACCATAATATTTGCTTCTATGTGGCTCTTCTTTGATGAGTGAATATAAATTGCTTGTTGTTAGACTTCACCGGTGGTAAACAGTCAGTGCGTTTGTCTGATTCCTGCCCTGCTATTACAGGTTGAGGACAGGCTAATGTTGGCTGTGTTCTGTTTCTTCCTTTAACTTTGTTTTGAATAGTAGCACCTAGTTCTCCAGTGGGAAGCTGTGCTTGAGAAACCTGATGGTATCCAAGGGTCATGTAGTAAATGGGGTTGCTCCTCCTTGATACACTGAAGAAATATGCATACACCTGCTTCAACATATAATGCACTGTGTAGCACTGCTGCAGATCATGTTTAAATTGATAATAAAGTGGTTTCTTCCTATTAGGTGGGCACTACTTTCCTGAAACACTTGGGGATGTGCAGATACCGGGCAAAAACTGAAGTACGGTATTCTTGCCACTGTAATATTCTTCCTGTCTGGGTTTCCCAAGTGTCAGGAAATGTATTTATTGGCCAAGAAATTGTGAATATCTTTTCCATCTCTCGTGGTGAGCCTGAGGTTTGCTAAGGCTTATTTTCATGATGTCCAAATATGGCCCGTATTGCTGTGGTTATTTGGGAGAGGAATCTGCCTAACAATTGTATAAACAAGGTGCTATTAAACCTCTTTTATTCTTCCATGCATTCTCCAAAGAACAAAATTATTTTGCGCATTTGAAGCTGTTTTCCAATCATGTCTTAATTTGATGGTGATACAGATGGTCACCAGAGAAACAAGATGAACTAATTAATGGCTGCAAAGTGCTTGCAGGCTGCACAGTGCAGTGTAAGCACAGTTTGTTGTCATTAATAATTGCTGTAAATATCAGAGACGAGGGACATCTGCACTCTTTTAGTCTTGACCTAAGTTTTTCTGATTTATAATGCTCAAATAGCACTCTCTCAAAGCAAAAAGAAAAAGAAAGAAAAGAAAAAGAAAAAGAACAGAAAAGAAAGTAATACACATTTTGAACTGGGTGCTACAAATGCAGTTGTAACTTTGTACTAATCCTAACTTTCTGAATTGAGAAGAGAGAACACAGTTCTACCATGTTCAAGAGCAGAACTTGGATGCAGTTACTAACACCTAAATAGTTATTTGTAATGAATTACTTTCCATAATAACTACTTTATCTTGTAATTTAATGCATATAGGCATGAAGTAGTTTAGAAAGAGTGTCACATGGTTCAGGGTTGGCTTTTATTGTGCTTCATGCTCTATTGTGAGTAATGAGGTGATCATTGGGCCTGTTATGGTGACTAGGTCTTGGAACTGCAATAGTATCCAATTACTTTTAAAAAGTGACTTTCTAAGCTCTGCTGTACTGTGTACCATAGAACTATTACTTTGCTAGGCCACATGTGTGTTATAAAAAGGGACAATGTTTACAGCCTAAGGGCCAAAACAGACCAGCATAATACACCGGCTTCCTGGTGGCTTGGGGGCATGGCATACACATGAAGCATGACCCCAAGATGCCGGGAAGCTGGTGTCACGCTGTCCTACTGACACAGTGATGTGCAGGAATTAATGAGTAACAGTACCATTAATGAGTAACAGTACTACAAACATGACTAAAGATTCTGTATGGTGTGGGACAGGAGGAGGTCAATCAGGGTGGGGGACACCATGAGTTGCTGAACCAAGTGACACCAACCCTAATGACGCCACTGCCTACAACTGTCAGTACATATGTAATAACGTATTACTGGTTGCATCACAGTCACTGTCATGGTTGGTAGTCTCAGAAGAAACAGCTCTTGGTCAGGCAGATATTTAAGCTGGGAGCAGATCAACTGTCAAACATGTAACCTAAGCAGTGTGAATTCAGCTCACACTAAGCCAGGACAAGGTTGGATATTTTATAGTGCCAGACAGACTCCTGTCTTGCCCATAGAGTCATCTGGCTCCTTCTGAGCTGGTAGTAATGGTACCACCCTCTTGGCATTCACAAGACTTTATTATTATCATTATTTCATTTATCTAGTTTATATCCTGCCTTACTCCCAACTTGGGACCGAGACAGCTTACAACAAGGTTAAAAGAAGATAAATTTTAAAGACTTCTGATAAAAAGGTTAAAACACTTTTAAATAAGCTATTTATTAAATCAGCATTAATTTTAAAAGTATGAAATCATTTAAAAATATAAAAACAAATATAAATATGCAGTACACACACCACCTAAAAAGACCCTTCTCACAACCATCAATCAATCAATCAATCAATCAATCAATCATTAAATGCCTGTTTAAATAAAAGGGTCTTTAAATGCTGGTGAAAGGAATGCAGAGAGAAGTCCAATGACTGAGAAGGGTAGAGTATATTCCACAGCCTGGGAGCAGCCACTGAGAGGGCCCTCTTGCATTTCCTCATCAGATCTACCTGTGACAGTGATGGGACTGATCTCTCCTGAGGGTCTTAAAATTGGTGTTTTAGTTTAATTTTAATAATCCCAAGAGTAAGGAGGCACCAAAACATGAATATTGTGACCACATATTTTCTTCACCTTTGAAAGATGCAAATACAGGGGGAAGGAGATGATCTCAATGGTCTCTGTCCATGTTGCTGCTGACAACCTGCAAGGTAAATTTTTGGACTTAGCAGAATGGGAGGGGCTAGTTAAAAGTAAAACTGGAAGAAGAGGTATATTTGAGAGTTGTGGTCTAATTTTCATCCCCGTTCTCCTTGTAGAAACTCCAGGGATATTTGACTACTGTCCTACGTTTTTCAATTCATCTCCCCAATTTATGCTTTTTTTGTTTTTGGTCTTTTAAACATTAATCAAATAAAGTGTTGGAAGAACAATAACATATCCTTTTCATATTGTTCATTTCTTGAAAAAACCTTTTTATTTTTTGCCTTTTAACTATGTCAAGCAAAACAGATTAACGTAATGCATTGACCTGTGTCAAACCTGTGCTTTTAAAAACTCATCCTATTCTAGTTATCTGTCCTCATAGAATTATAGAGTTGGAAGAGACCTCAAGGGCCATCCAGTCCAAGGGGCTCTGCAGATGGCGCAAAGTGCCGTCTTCGAGCCAGGGAAGGGGAGGGGCAGCCGGATGCCAGATGCCCCAACCCCTTCCCGAGGATGTCATCAGAGTGTGCACTGTTGCACACAACGAGCGCTCCGATGATGTCCTTCCAGCGCAACCTCCACACGGGCTGAGCTGGAAGGAGCATGGAAGAGGCGGGTGGCACTTCTTCCGATGCCCCTTCTGCCTGCTCTGGAAGGAGTGGCATTTTAGCACTCCTTCTAGGGCCGGCAGAAGGGTGTATTGGGGCCACTGCGTGTGTTAGCAGCAGCCCCAATACTCTGCTTCTTGGGGCGGCCCACGGCCGCCCGTCTGCTCTCCCCCCAAGTCCATTCTGTCATGCAGAAAGACACAATCAAAGCACTCCTGATAGATGACCATCTAGCCTCTATATAAAAACCTCCAGAGGAGATTCTATCTCACTCCAAGGCAGTGTGAACACCACAAAACATTAGCATATTTTCCTATTTTCTGTTAGAAATGTGATTTGTTCTATGATGTAAATTCTGTTCAACCCCTTTTATTAGAGTATTTAATGTGTAATATATTTAAAAATCATGTATCCTAAATTTTCTTTGCTTTTGGCATGTTCCCACCTTTTGTACATGTGCATTTGATAGTCCTAATGAGGAATCTGTACTAAGGATAAGAGGCTACTGTCAGAACAGGACATGGAGCAACAGAATGGTTCCAAATTGGCAAAGGAGTCAGACAAGGCTGCACCCTATCACCCACCTATTCAACCTATATGCAGAACATAGTGTAAGGAAAGCAGGCTTGGACATGGAAGAGAAAGGAATGAAAATAGGAGGAAGAAATGTCAACAATCTGAGATATCCTGTCGACACAATAATACTAGCAGAGAACCTCCCTGACCTGGAACAACTGCTAAGGAAGATCAAAGAAGAAAGTGCAAAGGCAGATTTACTGTTGAACATAAAGAAAACAAAAATAATAACCACAGAGAACTTACACACATTCAAATTGGACAATGATGAAATAGAAATAAGAGTTCTCATATCTGGGATCAAACATTGATTGGAATGGGGACTGCAGCCAGAAAATTAGGAGAAGATTAAGAATGGGGAGGTCATCTATTAAAGAACTAGAAAAGATCCTAAAATGCAAAGATCTACAACTCAGCACAAACATCACAGTCATACAAGCCCTTGTATTCCCTATTACCATGTATGGATGTGAGAGCTGGACAGTTTAAAAAGATGACAGGGAAAAAAATCAATGCATTAGAGATGTGGTTCTGGAGAAGAGTGCTGAGGATTCCATGGACAGCCAAAAGGGCATAGAAATGGGTCCTAGAGCACATCAAGCCAGAGATATCCCTAGAAGCCAAGATTACAAGACTTAAACTGAGAAGGCATGAATCGTTGGAAAAGAGAATAATGTTAGGAAAGGTGGGGGGAAGTTGGAAGAGAGGAAGGCCACATGCTAGATGGATGGACTTTTTTAAAGAGACCATGAATATGAATTTGCAGGAGCTGGGCAGAGCAGTAGAGGACAGCGGGGGCTGGAGATGTCTCATCCATAGGGTCACCATGGGTTGAGATTGACGCGAAAGCAGTTAACAGACAAACAAAAATGTGTAGATGTAGCATACTTCAGTGCCTTCACTTACTTCTGTCTATTGTACAAACTCTCTATATTGTTATGAGAGTTTGTTCATCAGCCAACATGGCCATTTATAATGCTGGACTGAATTCTAGGAACTGTAATCCAAAAAATTATATTTTCCAAAATCTGTATTACTCAAATTTCCTCTTTGACAATAAGTTTTCAAGTATTATTTTAACCTATTTAGAAACACTTGTTTGCTCATAATTGCATTTTCAAAGACATTATTTATGTCACATTGCTTTGAAATTTTAATCACTGGCAACTTATATTTGGTGACTTAACTTTCTGTGTCCCTATCAGTGACTTCCATGATCAACATCTAAAGGAGTGTGAGGCTTGAAAATTGCCCCTTGGAGTACAGGGGGACACAGGGAATATCCAAAAGCCCCCTGGCATCAATCGTAAGTGGAGGTATGAGACTAGAGGAAATACCATGCCCACCATGTGAGAGGCCTGCTCTTGAAGTGCAAAAAGCTTATTCCTTAAATCAGGGGTAGGCAACCTAAGGCCCAGGGGTCAAATGCAGCCCCCCGAGGCCTTTGGACCGTCCCCAGGCTGTCGCCGCCGCCCGCCATGATGATATTGATTATTGTTGATATTACTTGTTCTTGGGGTTTTCTTAGCAAAATCTCCACAGGGGTTTTGCCATGGCTTTTCTGGGGCTGAGAGAGTGTGCATGCATATATATATTTTAATTGTTTAATTTTTATTTATTTATTTATTTATTTTTGGTGCTTCGGCCCCCCAATTGTCTGAGGGACAGCAACCCAGCCCCCAGCTCAAAAAGGTTGCCTACCCCTGCCTTAAATGAAGAAAATAAAGCTTTGGGGTCAACTTAAAAGAGGTTTTAGACTTGATGATAACTATACTTCTCTGTGTGACTGTGACTGCTATTAAAGCTAGAGAATAGGGCCTTTGGCAATACAGTTGCCCCTCCAGTTTCACGGACTTTGAGTCTGCGGTCTCGGTCATTCATGGACCGGCAAGCCTCACTGGCTAAAATGGTGCCTGCACCCACAGTGCACAACCATTTAAGCCAATGGAGCTTGAATACCTGTGAGTTTTCATTTTTGCGCGAGGGTGTGTGTCCAGAATGGATCCCCCATGAAAATGGAGGAGCGACTGTACTTATTGTGTGACATCATAGCCATGTTGTTGTTCCTGTGCTCTTAGAGCAGCCTTTTTCATTGACAGGAAACACAGGTCAATGAAATCCCAAACATGCTGCTGTAGCATTTTTCCTCAAGTGTGGTAACATCCTAATGTGGCTGTTCTGGTATTAGGCAGTCATGTGGGTCAGTATCCCCTCCTCCCTCTCCCTCTCTATTCCAGAACAACCCCAGCTGTGAAAGTGGAGGCAGCCATTCCTCCTTTGGTAGGAGAAGTGGGGAGGGCAGAGGTGGTATTAAGGGGGAAGGAGGAAGAGCACACAGGGACCCTTGATGACGCAAAAAGCTTCATCGCACTATTGTAGAAAACAGAAAAGAATATAAAAAGAAAAGAAAATGGAAGAATATTGAAGAAATACTGC
Source organism: Phrynosoma blainvillii (assembly GCA_026167975.1). NCBI lineage: Eukaryota > Metazoa > Chordata > Lepidosauria > Squamata > Phrynosomatidae > Phrynosoma > Phrynosoma blainvillii. Next base: position 412,912,755 of record JANUYF010000001.1, read on the forward strand.
AATTTTCCCAAACCAGTATGTTGGGAATTTCTTTTAACAACACAATTGCAGCAAGACCAAGGCTTGTGTGATAAAGTCCTTTATGTGTAAACTGGCATGGAAAATATTTTACTTATTCAGAGAGACAGTAATTTTCTTATCCTCTTTTAAAACTCCCTTTACTGTTCTAAAGGGTTTTTTTTTCCTTAGAGCATCTTCAATTAGTGCAAGAAGAAAAAACAAAAAAAACAAAGAACTGAGAAACTTTAATGAATTCTGAATAAGATGGCAATTTGTTTACTTTTGAAGAGCATGAGAATTTCTATGCAGTCAGCACAGCAAAATAATAAACAGACATCTGATATTATCTGTGATACAAACGAATTAATTTTTTTGGAAAGAGAGGTTGAGATCCCATTGCATGCTGCCCTGTGTCAGGAGACCACAGGGAAGAGAAAGAGTGCAAAAGGATGATTGGTGGTCACCAGTTGTGATGGGGATGCCTGGAAAGTAGGACCGATGGCAGCTTACATCCAATTAAAAACAAGGACCAACTAAAAACTATTTGTACAATTTTTACTAAGGTGCCAGACAAAATGTTCTAAACAGCTACTGGACAGCAGCAGTAGTGGTGAGTGGGTATCACTGGTGGGGGATCTCTCATGGGTGAAACAAATAAAGCTATTTCCAATTGCTTTGAAGGTGAGTGTATAGATGATGCATGCCTCAATAGTGGCTGAAAACTGGACCAAAACCACACCCTGGGGCTAATAACCAGAGCAAAAAGAAGCTGGGATTGTCCAACTCAAGGTGGAAAATGTGCATCTTTGCTGCTGCATATAAACACCTTGATGCGAGTGTGAGGCTGCGGCAAAACAAAGAAATGAAAGTGCAACAACTCCAATGGATGAAATTATAATGAACACAAGCCAGACAGTCCATCAGGGGGGCAACGGGTGAAAAGAGGGCATGTATGGTGAATAATAATAATAATAATAATAATAATAATAAATAATTTATATCCCACCCGTCTGCAGATGCAGTCAGGATGGCTTACAACAATAAAACAGCATAAATATACAATCCCAAAACCCACCCATCCCTTAAAATAGTATTAAACAACATAAAGTTAAAACAACAACAAACAATAAAACAGTGAACAGCTAAAATAATCACAATGGCAGAGCAGACAGCCAGCCACAAATGTGGCAAAGAGTAGGAGAAGGGATGGATAAGCTCTTAAGGCCGTGAGATCTAATCAGGAAAGGCTTGCCGGAAGAGATCCATCTTCACAGCTTTTTTAAAGCTATTCAAAATGGTAATATGATGGATCTCGTCAAGCAGGCCAGTCCATAATCTGGGAGCAGTTGCTGAAAAGGCCTTTTGGGAGGTTGCAGACAGCCTAGTTTTTATAGGCTGAAGCAAGTTCCTCCCAGAGGACCAGAGTGCATGGGGTGGATTATATGGAAGGAGGCGGTCCCGAAGATAGGTTGGACCCAAGCCATTAAGGGCTTTAAAGGTAATAACCAACACCTTGTACTGAGCCCGGAAACTGATCAACAGGCAGTGGATTGATTTTAAGACAGGTGTTATATGGTCTCTCCTTGATGTACCCGAAACCAACCTGGCTGCCATGTTCTGTACTAGTTGAAGTTTCTGGACTAAGCACGAGGGTAGCCCCATGTAGAGCGCTTTACAGAAATCAAGATGAGAGGTTACCAGCGCGTGCACCACAGTTTCAAGGTCCCTTACTTCCAGGAAAGGGCGCAGCTGGCATATCAGCTCAAGCTGATAACAGGCGCTCCTGACCGTCGCATTTACCTGATTTGTCATCAGGTGCGATGAATCAAGGAGTACCCCCAGACTGCGAACGCAGTCCTTTATGGAGAGTTTGACCTTTATGGAGAGTGTGACCCCATCCAGGACCAGAGGTTGCAACCCAATTTCTGGTTTCGGGGCCACTACTGTTAGCACCTCTGTTTTGTCTGGATTCACTCTCAATCTGTTTTTCCTCATCCAGCCCATTACTGCCTTAAAACATTCATTGAGGGAAGAGACGCCATTGGAATTCAAGGCTGACGATCGAGACATGGAGAAATAGATCTGGGTGTCATCAGAATACTGATAACACCCCACCCCAGTATTCCGGATAATCTCTCCCAGTGGCTTCATATATATGTTGAAGAGCATCAGGGACAGGATGGCACCTTGAGGGACACTACAATTAAGCTCTTTCCTGGTGGAGCAACTGTCCCTGAGCAACACCCTCTGGAATCTGCCCGAGAGGAAGAAACGGAACCATTGTAATGCAGTACCTCCAATTCCTAACCTTCTCAGGCAATCCAAGAGGATGTTGTGATCTATTGTGTCAAAAGCCACTGAGAGGTCTAAGAGCACAGCAGGGTCACACTACCCCTGTCGATGCTCAGACGGAGGTCATCAGCCAAGGCAACCATGGCAGTCTCAACTCCAAATCCTGTCCTAAAGCCAGTTTGAAATGGGTCTAGATAATTGGTTTCCTCCAAGACAGCTTGGAGTTGGAGTGCAACTACCCTCTTGATCACTTTGCTTAAAAAAGGTAGTAAGGAGACTGGCCTATAGCTGTTCATATCCAGGGAGTCCAGGGAAGTTTTTTTCAGAAGCGGACTAACTGCTGCTTCCTTCAAATAAGATGGAACATGACGTTCCCTGAGGGATTCATTGATAATGTCCCTAAGGAGCATTGTCAAGGCATCCCCCCTGCCCGGACGGCCAGCCACGACGGGCAAGGATCAAGCAGGCAGGTTGTCTTCCTCACTCTACCAAGGAGCTATGATTGTGCATTGGCAGTGTATCAATTGCACACCAATCAACTGATGTACAGTATGGGCGGAGCATTGCACATGAACTATGTGGCTGATCAAAGAGGTGGTCATGATTGGAATGGCATCTGGGCAGATGTGAGATACAGACTGTGTTTGCATGGCAGTGCACATACATGGTGGGTAGGCAACAAAAAAATTACCCAGGGATGTGATTTGACAATGCACTTTGCAGTCAGGCTGTATGTATTTGGTCCACCTTGAGAGTGGGCCATGTGGGCAGTGGAGTTTCGACTCACTTTTGGAAAAAGCATGATCAAGCCGCTTTTTCCTGCCCATCTGTTTCATCCTTCAGAGGCAATGGCAGTGGCACTATATCCAACATTTGTTTGTTCTGCACAGAGGGGGGCTTTGTAATCCTCCTTTTGAAGATCTTTTACCATGGAAACCTTATGATGACACAATCCAACATGAAACATAAGATAGTGCCAGATGACGAATTACTCAACAAGCTTCTAGGATAGAGCAGAGGACAGCCATGAGTAATGTTGGGGCTAACAACATAACTGGACTCAACCCATTCAGCTGTTGATGTGCTCAAAGTTGAAAGGAAAGTCTGAAGCTACTCAGCACATATTAGAGGGATATGGAATGTGAATGTCGAATCCAGCAGAAAATAAGTTCAGAAACTCAGGCTTTAAGTAGTTCTTGATGGCAGCTAACAACCATAACAACAAACCAGCTCTAGTCCAAAAAGCTAACTTTTCTGTTTTCTGCTAAATTTTCTTTTTTCAATTCATCTTCTTAAAAAGCAAAATCCTGTCACTGATATAGATCTAGAAACAGTACTGATTGATCATCACCAGAGGCTAATAACTGTGAGGATGGGCAGAACCAAAGGGAGAAGTTAGTGAAACTGGGCATAAGGACATTCTCCTTGCACTTCTTGGCTACATACACTGATAGCTAACCTTTTAGCCCATTTTCTTTCAAAGGCTGAGCTTCCTTAAAAGTTAAATTAATTATTCAGGAATTGAAGGTTTGATGAATGATCAGGTCAGTGCAGGCAGCTTTTGTTTTGCTTCATTTATTCAAACCAACAAATATTGCAAGGCAGAACTGGCTTAGTCACTCCAGTTTGGGTGTTTGCTTTCTTTGTTTTTTTTTAAAGCAAACCTGATCAATAAATGACAACAAAAGAGATATGAGTATTTTGATGTATGGCAGTCTCCTTTGATCTCACAAAGTAAGCAAGATGCAGTCAGTACATATAATAGAGAATGATATCTCAGGTAGGAGTACTTGAGGAATTTGATATAATAATAATAATAATAATAATAATAATAATAATAATAATAATAACAATAATAATAATTTATATCCCACCCCTCTGCAGACCAATCGGGGCGGCTTCCAACAATAAAATTTACATAAAGAATTTAACTGAATTCTGGTGTGAATTCACCTAATCCCATACTAATATGTAAATTGGAACATCATCCAAAATTCCTGGATTAATGCATGAATTGGCTGTAATCGGATTGCTCCTTCTCTCAATTTTGTGTTGAAGTTTTTTTGCTCAAAACCTTACAAAAATATACTAATTTTATGTGAGTAAAGTATATTTAGCAATAAATAATATGGATAAATCCAACGTTTTGCATATTGGTTTAAAATTAATTTGATATTAAACATTACAAAATGAGAAAATAATTAATTATTACCAGCAGTAGTAATTGAAATAGTTTGGTTATCATTATTCAGTTTGTTATTTAAAAGAGGGTAGGCAGATACACCATTGCATTCACAGAGAATAGCATAGAAGTTGACCTTAGGAGAACATATTTTGTTGCTGACTCTTTTTGTCCTTTTGAAGTTGTCTTTCTCCAACCTAGATTTTTTTTTTTTGGCCTGGTGGACTTTGGCTGGTGGACTACAAATCCCACAATATGACTATTTTTGGGAATAGTGGAAGACGTACAATATGAGTGTTGCTTAGGAATAGTGGAAGACTATCAGTTCTGATTCCTTTCAAGTTGGGAAGGGCAATTTGGGATTTTATTTTACAACTGTTTAAGTAAACTTGTCATTCATTTGGCTCTCTGTTTCTGCCTTCACCATCATACACCTCTCACACTCTTCAAATACCTTGTTTGCAAAAGGTTAAACCCTTGATTTAGGGTTAAGGAAGCCAGTTAGATTTAACAATTTAACAGGAGAATTATTGTTGTTTATTATATCCCATAGAATAGTAAGTATTTTAAAATGTTCAAATTCTTTGTTCCAGACATATAACAACAGTCCAGAACACACTGCAGTAATAATCCAGGTTGAGACCACTTTAACTACCCTGGCTCAGTGCTAGGGAATTCTGGGAACTGTAGAATCATAGAATCATAGAATCATAGAGTTGGAAAAGACCACAAGGGCCATCCAGTCCAACCCCCTGCCATGCAGGAACTCCCAATCAAAGCATCCTTGACAGATGGCCATCCAGCCTCTGCTTAAAGACCTCCAAGGAAGGAGACTCCACTACTCTCCGAGGGAGTGTGTTCCACTGTCGAACCGCCCTTATTGTCAGGAAGTTCCTCCTAATGTTGAGGTGGAATCTCTTTTCTTGCAGCTTGCATCCATTGTTTCGGGTCCTAGTCTCTGGAGCAGCAGAAAACAAGCTTGTTCCCTCCTCGATATGACATCCCTTCAAATATTTAAACACAGCTATCATATCACCTCTAAGCCTTCTCTTCTCCAGGCTAAACTTCCCCAGCTCCCTAAGTCATTCCTCATAGGGCTTGGTTTCCAGACCCTTCACCATTTTAGTTGCCCTCCTTTGGACACACTCCAGTTTCTCCACATCCTTTTTGAATTGTGGTGCCCAGAACTGGACACAGTATTCCAGGTGAGGCCGGACCAAAGCAGAATAGAGTGGCACTATTACTTCTCTTGATCTAGACCAGGGGTAGGCAACCTTTCCCCTTTAAGGGCCGAGGGACTTCAGCTCCCAGAAGCCTCAGCCATGTTGTCCAATACTCCCATGTTGGCCAGTAGCTCCTGGGATTCTGGGAGCTGAAGTCCCTCGGCCCTTAAAGGGGAAAGGTTGCCTACCCCTGATCTAGACACTATACTTCTACTGATGCAGCCTAAAATTGCATTGGCCTTTTTAGCTGCTGCATCGCACTGTTGACTCATGTTCAACTTATGGTCCACCTGGATTCCTAGATCCCTTTCACATGTAGTCTCATTCAGCCAGGTGTCCCCCATCTTATATCTGTACTTTTCGTTTTTCCGCCCTAAGTGCAGTACCTTACATTTCTCCGTGTTGAATTTCATTTTGTTAGCTTTGGCCCAACTTTCTAGTCTGTTCAAGTCATTTTGAATTTTGATCCTGTCCTCTGGGTATTAGCTACTCCTCCTAATTTGGTGTCATCTGCAAATTTGATAACTATGCCCCCAATACCATCATCCAAGTCATTAATAAAGATATTGAATAGCACTGGGCCCAGGACAGAGCCCTGTGGCACCCCACTGGTCACTTCTTTCCAGGTTGAAAAGGAGCCATTGTTGATCACCCTTTGGGTTCGGCCAGTCAACCAATTACAAATCCATGTAACAGTTACTTTGTCTAGCCCACATTTTACCAACTTGCTTGCAACAATGTCATGGGGAACCTTGTCAAAGGCCTTACTGAAATCAAGATATACTATATCCACAGCATTCCCTTCATCTACCAAGCTGGTAATTTTATCAAAAAAAGAGATCAGATTAGTCTGACATGACCTGTTTCTCTGAAACCCATGTTGACTTTTTGTGATTATGAAATTACCTTCCAGATGTTCACAGACTCTCTGTTTAATGATCTGCTCCAGAATCTTTCCTGGTATTGATGTCAGACTAACTGGACGATAATTGTTGGGATCCTCTTTTTTCCCCTTTTTGAACATGGGGACAACATTTGCCCTCCTCCAGTCCGCTGGGACCTCTCCTGTTTTCCAGGAATTCTCAAAGATTATTGCCAATGGTTCCGATATTACATTTGCCAGTTCTTTTAATACCCTTGGATGTAATTCATCTGGTCCTGGAGACTTATATTCATTTAGATTAACCAGGTATTCCTGTACTATCTCTTTATTTATTCTGTGCCGAAATTCTCCTATTCTGTCCTCTGCTCCATTATACTTAGGTTGAGCACCCTTTGCCTTTTCTGAGAAGACTGAAGCAAAGAAGGTGTTGAGTAATTCTGCCTTTTCTCTGTCCCCTGTTAACTTTTTGCCATCTTCTCCACACAGTGGCCCTACCATTTCCTTCTTTTTCCTTTTGCTACTGACATACCCCCAAAAGCCCTTTTTATTGTTCTTAACCTCTCTAGCAAGCCTTAGTTCATTCCGCGCTTTAGCTTTTCTGACTTTAACCCTACACGTGCTAGCTATTTGCTTGAATTCCTCTTTGGTGATTTCCCCATTTTTCCATTTCTTATACATGCTCCGTTTAAAACATAGTTCAGTTGCAAGTTCCTTAGTCATCCATCCTGGTTTCTTGAGACACCTCCCATTTTTCCTCCTCGTTGGCACGGTTTGAAATTGTGCCTTCAGTATCTCCCTTTTGAGAAACTCCCATCCGTCTTGAACTCCCTTCTCTTTTAGTATTCCTGTCCATGGGATCACCCTCAGTATTTCTCTAAGTTTAGTAAAATCAGCTTTCCTAAAGTCTAGAATGCGTGTCTGACTATGCCTGGCTTCTCCTTTCCACTGTATAATAAACGCCAGGAGGACATGATCACTCCCACCTAAGGATCCAACCACTTGCACCCCATTAACTAGGTCTTCCCTGTTAGTTAGGATCAGATCCAAAATAGCTGACTCCCTTGTTGCCTCTTCCACCTTTTGAACAATAAAATTGTCTTCGAGGCAAGTGAGGAATTTGCTAGACCTTGAGAATTTTGCCAAGTTTGACTTCCAGCAAATATCCGGATAGTTGAAGTCACCCATCACTACTATATTTCTCCTTTCTGAGTGTGTGGTCATCTGTTCTAGAAAGGCATCATCCAATTCTTCTGCTTGAGTTGGGGGTCTGTAGTAGACTCCCACACTAACATCCCTGTTATTTCCCTCCCCTTTAATTTTTATCCAGATGCTCTCCACTTGGCTTCCAGGATTGATGTCCTGGATTTCTTCACTGGTGTAAATATCCCTGACATATAATGCTATTCCTCCTCCTTTCTTGTTTGTCCTGTTTCTCTTGAAAAGGTTATACCCCTTTATTTCTACATTCCAGTCATGAGACTCATCCCACCAGGTTTCAGTGATGCCTATTATATCATATTTGCTTTGTTGTGCTAGGAGTTCAAGTTCATCTTGCTTATTTCCCATGCTCTGTGCATTAGTGTAGAGACATCTAAGACCATGTGTCCCCTTTACTTGCTGCCTGTGCACTTTTTTTTGCCTCCCACTGTTCGGTCCCTGTACTGTTTGCCTTGTTTCCTCTATGACAGTTTGACTATTTTCTCCAGTCCTTTTGTCTTCCAGGACGTTGTCTCCCTTCCCCACACAGTTCAGTTTAAAGCCCTCCTGATCAAATTCTTGAGACCGTTGGCAAAAACATTTCTTCCAACTGGTGTGAGATGCAGCCCATCCCTTGCCAGGAGTCCGCCCTCATGGAACCGCAGCCCATGATCCAAGAATCCAAATCGTTCTCGACGACACCATCTGCGGAGCCAATTGTTGACATCTGCTATCTTCCTCTCTCTTCCTAGACCATGCCCTTGAACTGGCAGAAGAGACGAGATGACAATCTGTGCCTCCATTTCTTTCAGCTTCTTACCTAGAGCCTCGTAATCCCTTTTGATATTCTGAAGGCTGTGTCTTGCTGTGTCATTCATTCCCACATGGACCAAAAGGAAGGGGTATTGGTCAGTAGGCCTTACCAGTCTTGTCAGCCTCTCTGTCACATCTCGGATCTTTGCCCCAGGGAGACAACACACCTCCCGAGACATCTTGTTAGGCCCACAAATCACTGCTTCTGTCCCCTTCAGCAAGGAGTCCCCCACCACGACCACATGCCTCCTCCGAGGCTTAGCAGCGACTGTTCCCTGTGGTGGAACTCCCAGGGTTCCGTGCTCTGTCTCTGAAATCTGTCCATGCTGCTCTTCCTCATCCTCCTTGCTAAGAGTAAGAGATTGAAATCGATCCTGTAGCCGCAAGCTCCCAGAACGATCCCTGGTCTCCTTACTTCTGCATGTGACCTTCCTCCAGCTTTCTACCTCCTGTTTGTGTGATGTGACCTTCACTTCCCCAGCGACTTCCTCTGTGTGTTCCCCGTCCAAGACCGTTTGTTCTGTTCTGTCAAGGAAAGCCTCTTGTAGTTTTATGAGATATTTAGCCTTCTCTGTCAGAGAGCTCTGGTGCCACAATAAACTACAATTCCCGGGACTCCCTAACAACTGAGCCAGGACAGTTAAAGCAGTCTCAAACTGGATTATTTCTGCAGTGTGTTTTGAATCCATATTCAACCTGAGTTATGGCAGACCTTTTTCCTTCAGTCATTTCAGACATCAGAATCACTCCCAACTGACTCTCTTCTCTGACTCTGTCCCAAACACAGCCAAAGGCTGATTGCTGCTACACAGCTGAAAGCCAGCAGCCAATGAGCATAGTGTAGGGTATGTTATTTTATTGTATGTTATTTTAATCTAAGATGTTTTAATTATGTTTGGTTTAATACTTTTTTAAGGGGTGGGTGGATATTGGGTCTTTTTGGATTTATATTGTATGTATTTTTAATTGTTGTTGCACAGAGGGGCGGGATACAAATAAATTTATTATTATTATTATTATTATTATTATTATTTATTAAACCTAGTCATAGAGCAGGTTACAGTTCAGCATGTACAGTTGTCCCTCCACATTTGCAGATTTGACTTTTTCGGATTTGATTATTCATGGATTGTATTACTATGTTCTCTAGAGAAATATCTAGGTCCTCCAGTGCAACTGTATGGTCAACCTGAACCAGAAGTCACACTGAAGGACCTAGAGATTCCTAGAAAGAACACTAGGCATTTGTAGCTCCTTCAGTGCAATTCTATGGTCTTTGTCTGGCAAATGTTGACCACAGAGTTGCACTGGAAGACCTAGAGATTCCTAGAGAGGTGCTCTCTCAGGTAAAAACATAGCGCTTTTGTTATTTGTGGTTTTTCCATTTTCACGGTGGTCTTGTGCCCCTAACTTTAGCAAATGTGGAGGGACCACTATACCTTATTTTAGTAAATAAAGCCTTGAGTCCCAGAGTTCAGCAATGTCCAAATCAGGTAAAAGGCATCCAGAGTCAACAAACACTGTCTAGGTCAAACACAGAATCCAGGAACACAACAGAAAATCAGCTGGTCAAATTATCTCCAACAACTCCTAGAGGACATGGCTGGGAATGTCTAAAATCAGCAGCTCAGTCCAGTTGCTGCTTAATTAATTGCTGCTCCCTATAAATCCTCTGAGACTGGCTCAATTTCCCCCCCCCCCTTTATTGTCTCCACTTGTTGAAGGCAGGTAGGAGTAAGCAGTCTTCTATATTTGAATGGGCAGGATTCTGAACCACAGCTGATACTGCACTCTGGTCTGAGATGTGTGCCTCTGGAACTCCCCCCTGCTCTGGTTCAGTCTGTGAACCAGAGTCCATGTTCTGGAAGCAAGGCATAACAGATTCAACCACCAATTGTCAACCTTTCTCTCTCCTCCTCCAGACATACACTCTTGCTTTTATACTTTTCTACCCCTACAGCCCCCCTTCACAGTCTCTCTGAACTGTGATTGGCTGCCTTGAAGTCAAGTCTACCTAGTGCCTCCTTCACAACTGGTTTATATTATTTACATGTTGTTGTGATTGTGTGCCTTCATGTTGTTTCAAATTTGTGCAACTCTACGGTGACATTTAAGGGACGCGGTGGCTTGGTGGTTAAGATGCCAGTTCTGATGATCATAAGGTTGGCAGTTCGAGGCCCAAGTGCCGTGTGACGGGGTGAGCTAATGTCACTAGTCCCAGCTTCTGCCAACTTAGCAGTTCAAAGGCATGCAAATGCAAGTAGATAAATAGGTATCACTTTGGTGGAAGGCAACAGCATTTTGTGCAGTCACGCTGGCCACGTGATCACAGAGTCACCTTTGCTTATTGGCTCTTCACTTAGTAACACAGATGAGCATTGCTCCCTACAGTCGGACACAACTAGACATTCATGTCAAGGGGAAACCTTTACTTTTTTAAGATGAAACTGGCAAGAGGTTTTCTTGGTAAGATTTGTCAGCCTTCCTCTGAGACTGAGGGGGGTTGCAGACTGCCAGAAATAGTGCAAATTGAGTCCACTTTTAGGGTTAGGGTTAGGGTTAGGGAATTATGGGAACTATATTTTATTGTGGCACCAGAGCTCTCTGACAGAGAAGGCTCAATGTCTCAGAAAAAAAACACCCATGATTCCCTAGCACTAACCCTAACCCTAAAAGTGGACTCAATTTGCACTATTTCTGGCAGTCTGCAACCCCCTTGAGAGAGTCTGACTTGCCCAAGATTGTGCAATGGGAAATGTTCAAACCACTACACTACACTGGCTGCTATACCACACATTGCTTTGAATTAATAACTCACATTTTGCTTTGTTCCACTTGGAAGAGATGCTTTCTGACTTTCTCCTTGCTTTTATAGATGTCTGGAAGCTGGCTGTGGTCATTTAATACAGAGGGCTGTGGTCATTTAATACAGAAGAAAAGTCACTCAGGGCTGATGCAGATGGCCAAGAAGGGGTGGCTCTGGGCCGCCCCAGGAGTGATGGATTGGAGCCACAACAAACACACACTGCGGCCCCAATCCTCCTTTTTGCTGCCCCCAAAAGAGTGGCAAAATGCCACCCTTAGAGCTGCCGCCACGGCTCTTTTGTGCCCCTTTAGCGCAGCATGTGTGCACTCTGCGCCAAAAGGGTTCCCTGACACCATGTGCCATGTGGATGAGCACGCGGCATTGGGGCGGCCAGCATGCGGTTGCCCCACCCCAACTCCACCCCCAGATCAGCCTAAACTGCCTGTCTGCATCGGCCCTCAGCCTATGCTCAGGGGAGTGCTGTTCCTTCCTAGTTCATGACTGAGAGCTGAATCCTTGGGTGTTGCAAAAACAAGTTGACAAAGTCTTGGTGACCCATGGCTGAAACCGGCCAACTTGTTGAATTATTTGACTTTTATGTATTTGTAAGTTTGCCTGGCTAGACCAAAGCCCATTTATTTTCTCCGTGTGACTCAAAGTGCTGTCAGTGAAATGGCCTTGGTCTTATAATTAATAAGTGGTTTCACAACTTGGAAACAAAGTGCTCTGGTAAATAAAATTCACAGTCCTATTCCTACAGCCAGGTGGCTTATGTATAATGACTCTCTGAAGGGTTCCTCCCCATCATAAAAATGAAATAAATAAATAAAATCATTGTACCAATGATGGGGAGAAATATTATATAGTAGTACACACAGACCCTGTGAGGGGAAGTGTGTGTATCTTGAGGCTTGTTTGCTGCCATACTTAAGCCTAGTTACCTGTCTTATGGAAGTTTTCCTGTAGGAAATGAGGTTGTTACCTTAAATGACCCACAAAAATGTAAGCTTACCAGAAGTACCATGGCTTGTGTGAGGTCACAGGTGCATTTTCTGTGATCTTTAAACAACCACACTAAGTGCCTGTTTTCATTGCTTGTCAATTGACTCAAAGCTCATTCAGAAAATGATGCAAACTCTATGCATACTGTCCACCTCTCATTAACCCATTCATACTTATCCATTTTGAAGTGTATGACTAAATGCTAAGTCAACATTTAGAGGCCTGTGAACATGTGCTTTCTACCTGTGGTGGTTGTTCTGTTTTTTTAGCATATATTCCTGTGTGTCTGCACATACAAATATATGCTAGTGTAAATTATTACCTCAAATAGGTGCATTTAGCAGCACTGCCCCATGTGTCATCACCCATTGTACGTTGTGTTAAAGTAGCATTGCTTTTATTTGAGAATGAACATTTTAAGAGAACTGAGTAAATGTTACTTGTTATACTTAAAAAAACAAATGACATAGGCTGTTGTTTATTGTTGTTGTGTGCCTTCAAGTTGTTTCCGATTCATGGCAGCCTTAAGGCATACCTATCACAGCAGTTTCTTGGCAAGAATTGTTCAGAGTGGGTTTCTCTTTGCCTCCCTCTGAGGCTGAGAAAATGTCTATGGTCACCCAGTTGTTTTCCATGGCAGAGTAGAAATTTGAATCCAGGTTTCCAGAATCTTAGTCCAATGCTCACACTATGCTGGCTCTCTCAGCTGTTCCATTAATTAAAAAAAAAAATTATACCCTCATTTTCCCACAAGCAATTCTTTGCAAGTAATGTCATTGTGACACATGACTTTCAGGCTCTGTTTGTATTTTAAAATATATTTTATCTTAAAGTATACATTCCCAAAATGTATCCCCCCCAAAGCACACACATTATATACATTTGGATAAGTTCTTTAAACTAAGAGCTGTATGATCAAAGCAAAGCAAAGCAAAGCAGCTTCATTTATATACCGCTTTATACCACGCTATGGGGTGTCTAAGCAGTTTACAACTGTAAGCTCATTGCCCCCCAACAGCTGGGTACTCATTTTAGCGACCTCGGAAGGATGCAGGCCTGAGTCTAGCCTGAGCCCTGGCTAGTATTGAACTCGCAACCTTGTGGTTTATGAGTGAGTGGCTGCAGTACAGGCATTTAACCACTGCACCACCAGGGTTTTCTGATCAGAAAATTCAGGGATGTGTGTAATCCGTTGTTGTTGTTGTTGTTGTTGTTATTGTTATGTGCCTTCAACTCATGTCTGACATATGGCCACCCTCAGGTGAACCTGTCATGGGGTTTTCTTGTCAAGATTTGTTCAGAGGTTTTGACAGTGCCTTCCTATGAAGCTGAGAGAATGTGACTTGCCCAGTTCATCCAGTGGATTTTTATGCCCCAGCAGGGATTTGAACTCTTATTCTCCAAATTCATAGTCCAATGTTCAAACCAATATATCATGCAGACTCTTGGCTAACTGAATTCTGATCTGCACATTAATCTGGGAAATGCATATCAGTATGATTTGTGTCAAAATGTAGACATAACAAAATCCCTGAGTGTATCTAATTATGCAGCCATTGTGCCTATATTATGTCAGTTCTTGAAACATATGCAGGGATCATGTAAGTTTCTTGTTAGAACAACAGCATCACTGGCTACTGGTCTGTTTCTGGGTATAATTCTAAGAGCTGATTTTGACCTTTAAACTCATATACAGTTTGGATCTATAATAATTTTCTGAAATCCTGTGTCCCTTTATGTAAACCTTCCCAAGTTTGAGATCCTTGGAAGAGAATTTTCTCTTGGTTCCACAACTGTCACTGAGACATTTAGACTGCATCTACACTGCAGAATACAGTTTAACTGCCATAGCTCAATGCTACAGAATTTGGGAATTGTAGTTTTGTGATAGATATAGCCTTCTCTGTCAGAGCTCAACAACAACAAATCCCACAACAAACTACAAATCCCAGGATTCTATAGGAGGGAGCCATGACAGTTAAAATGGTGTTAAACTGCATTAATTCTGCAGTGTAGCAGCAGCCTTCTCAGATGCTGCTCCTAGGCTATGGAATGCCTTCCCAGGGCGGCTAAAATGGCCTTCTCTCTGGTCTTCTTTCCCGGGCATGCAAAAACCATTTTATTAACACAAGATTCTGTCTATCAACTGATTGTGACAGAAGAGTCTTTGAATGGGAAATGCTCTACTTTTATCATTATTAATATTTTTAAACTGTTTTAAATTAGTGCTTGTTTTAATAAAATAGCTTATTTAATAATTTTAAAGTTCTTTTGTTTTAATCTAGGTTGTGATCTGCCTTGGCCCTCTTTTGGGTGAGAGATAAATTAAAGAAACAGACAAATAATTAAATACATTAGAAAATGAAAATAATGCTGGTTCTCCTTGTATTTGAATATATAGTGAGTAGTGAACAGGACCTTGTGCTTTTAATGCTAGTTGTCCTAGGGAAAAAGTTCATCCTTCTCTCCTTTTCCTTTTGTGCTTAATACAACAATGAAAAAAATACTGAATATGTTAAATTTTCTCTTTGTCTCACAGGTGAGTGTGAGATTACTATTAGTAGTTGTAACAATAGCTTGTGCTTTTAACCAAGTACTGAGCCACCCAGCCTTCTTGCCTGCTAATTCTGGTGTGCTTTGATTATAAAAAAAAACCCAACTATTTAGTGCTTGTTGGGTTGAAAATGAAAATGAAATAAAAGGAGTGGTATTTTTCTTTTCCACCTTGGAGGGAATGATATGCTAAAAGTGCTTTTAAATATGAATATTTAAGCAGTCCTCTATGGTGTGTTTTTATCTTTGACAACAATCTTGACACTGTTGAGAGCTGACAAACATTTTTGAGCCATTTGTGACATGTAGGAGTGGAAGGAAGGAAGTGTATCTTTTCACTACATTTATTTTGCAACTCCATATTTTCCTTGTACTTTGTCACCCATGAGAACTGGCTGTTCTACAGAAGAACTTAGATGAGGTGGGGGAAAGGGGACAATTGTAACAAATAAGGAAGATGGTTAAATTGACAATCTAAAAAGTAAATTATGGTTCCTGTCACACTAAAACATTACCCTGCATCTACTCAGTTGTATTCACCCTCCTTTTCAGAAGAACGAGTAGAGGAAAACTGTTGCTTCAATAATTCTGATAAATTTATATTTGCTTCAAAAATAGGAAATTGAAATATTTCTTGAAGCCAGATGTTGACAGTGTATTCCTGCAGGATGGAATAGAACAGTATAGTCTCTCATTTTGTTCCAGGAGTTGGTGATAACAGTGGCTTGCTCTTCTCACTTCATTTTTAAAGACCACCTGACTTTTTTTGACAGAAGATTTCCTGCTACCACAATAGGAACCATAATAGAAGTATCTGCTGATTGTTTAGATAAATATTTCAAATAAGAATTTAATTATGAAGATTTTAGTTGCACATCAGTAGAACACTGCCAAATATTTTCCAGCTTGCAAAGGGATCCTGTAGTACCTTTGAGAGTAAACTGAACAAACAACATTGTAGACTTCCTCAGATGCAAACCAAGTCTACAAAATCTTATACTATGTCTTTTGTTCAGTTAGGGCCATTGCAGACTGGCCCAGAGGACCAGCCTGGGGGATAGAGTTGGAGCAGGGTAGCCGCCTGCCTGCCAGCCGCCCCAACCCCATCCCGATGCTGTCCTGACGCCCTTCCAGCACAGCGTGCAGACACGCTGTGCCGAAAGGGCACGGAAGAGCCGCAGCGCTGGCTCCTAGAGCGGCCTTTTGCCACCCCTAAAAGGAGCGGGATTTTGCTCCTCTTTTAGGGGCAGCAAAAGGAAGGATTGGGGATGTGGCGTGGGGTTGTCACGGCCTTGACCCGCTGTTCCCCGGGGCAGCTCTCTGCTGCCCCAAAGGGGCTGTCTGCATCGGCCCTTAGTCTCAAAGGTGCTACACGATCAATTTGCATACTGACACTCCAGACTAACACAGCTATGTCTTGGAAATAATTTTCCAGTTTGCAATTTTACATGAAAATCAATTTTTCTTGTAATCAAATCTGAAACAGAGTAGTTAAAACAAATCCTGGAAAACACTTTGTAAATAGCTTAAATTCTAAAAATCGTCTGTTGCAACATGATTTTCTCTGGCTGTTGCTACTTGCTCTATTCTGGATTCATCACTTGGATAATCCCATGCAGTCCAGGATTGTATGGAATAAAGAATGACATTGTAATGCTATGTAGTCAGTCAGTTTTATCTGCTTGGTGATGTCACTGACAGCAGGAGAGGGTAGTTGATCATGAAGGAATATGAGAAAGACATAAGTGGGTAAGAGCTGAGGAGGAGGAGGATGCTTCAACCTGTATCTGGTTTCATTAAACTGTAGCCCTAAAACCATAATCTACCATCAGCCTAACTTACCTCTGTGTGGTAAGTTGAGACCTATGGCAAGAGTGATATGACCCTTTTGGGGATGAAGGAGTAAGACTGGGATGAGAAGGAATGGCCTCCCCATTTTTTGCACCAATGCCACCTACCATTAGCTTCAGCTCTGACTGCTGTATGCGACATAGACCCTAGCAGATGTTATCTGCAGAAATGTGACCCTCAACAGAAAAAAGGGAGTGCCTGCCCTGTTATACAAGGATAGTTGCTGGATTTTCATAATGTATTTTTAAAAATCAAAGTGTTTTAATATGTGGATAATATTATATGATACTCTATAGTTCTTCATCCATACTGTAGGACACATCATTTTTATTTCCTATTTTATAAGTGAGAAATATTGCAATCTCTGCCCAAAACTTTGGGTAGTTCTGGTCTTCCCAAAGCCAGCTGGTGATGCCACATCAGAACTGTGAATTTGAGTTTCCTAGGTCTAGCTCCAACCTTTTATTATCTGGACCACACTGAAAATGTTGTGGATTAAACTCCATAATTTACAATAGAATTGTATTCCAAAGATTCAACCCCACTTGATCTATCTATCTATAAAATATTTTCATAATTAAATATACATAATAGTTGGTCTTAGATACCTTTTCTCCTTGTTTCCTCCCCACTCTTCTTGATTTGGCATTTCTAATGCTGAAATTTTATGATAAAAATGTCTGATGTATTTCAGATGAGCTCCTTAATACAAAAGCTTCCATTAGCCTTTGAAATCAGAGTTAACATGTAAAAGAGTTGACTTCTATACCATTTACATCATTCTGCATGGGTATGTAAAACTGTCATTATACCACTGAAGGGAATAATACAGGCAAATAATGTTGGACAACACCATATTCTCTATTCAGTGGTATATATTTTTGCTTTTATGTTAATGAATGTACCTAAGGCATTTCAAATGACATATCACCTTTTGAACGGCAGAGACAAATCAAATGGAGTTCTGTGGTTATGTCTACAGGACTAGCTTTTAATTTTGTTGAATGAGATAAAGGACAAGATGCACCCTATTTCTCATATAGGAATTGGATTTTAGTTTAACAGCTTTGATGGGATAGCATCCTGCATCACATCTGAGGACCTTTGACTGTGTTATGTTCTACAGGGCAGGCTGTGTAGCACTTAAAGCTCAGATGCAGTCTGCCTTCATATATCAGTGGCTGGGGTGGTGTGAAATGAAGGGTGCAGGTATATTCAAGACAGGCTTACCATAGGTAAATAGATGGCCACCGTGTGAATGGAATGCTGAACAAGACAGGCTTTGATCTGATCCAGCAGGGTTCTTTTGCCTGCATTTTAGCATCCATCCCAAACTTTGGGAGGACCAAAGTTTGGGAAACATTGCCCTAATGTGACTGCCTCACACTCCCTCATGGTAGGGCCAGTAGCAATTCCAAGTAGGATGTTAATTTGAAGAATAAAGGACAGGTCACGGAGATGGTTTCATTCTTTTCCATATATTTTCCTCCCATCATTTTCCAGCTCAGAACTCTTTCCCAACTATTTTTTTAACACTATAGCAGGAAAAGTTGCAGGGACCCATTGCCTCTTATTCTAGATTCCACTTACAGTTGGCCCTTCATATCCACAGATTCTTTATCCATGGATTCAAGCATTCACAGCTTAAAAATATTCAAAGGAAAGAGACATAAAACTCTTACATGTGTAGTTTATCTTTCATTCTTTGGGGAGAAGAATGAGCTAAAATGCTATATCAAATCCATTTCTATTTGTGAATGGAGATGCACAATTGACATTAGGACTCATCTGCATTGCCTGATTTCAAATGCCCTAATCCGCACAATGCTGAAGGATTTTTGCTACCAGTTTTTGTCTGTCTTATGTTTCAGACAGAAGCCTGTTTATCTGTCACACTAGTGATGACTATCATGCTTTTTTTTTTTGTGGAGGGGCAGTGATAGTCATATTTATGTATGACCATTATCATTCCTGTTGTTTGAAGCCAAGATGAATAGATTTTGTACCTCCTTCAGCATCTGGAAGTTTCCACGACTGTGTTCTGCTGCCCCCAGGCTAGCTGTTGGATCTTTGGCATAACTTCTGGCTCTCTCTCTGTTGCTGAGGTAAGGCGAGGGTGTTCTTCCATTGTGATTTTCCTCATTATGTCTTGACCCTGACCCTTAGTGCTGAGAAACGGGAGGCTGATCTAAAGAAGGGGAGGAGGGTGATGACAGGATGATGTGAGAAGGCAAAACTGTCAGAACAATTCCAGCTGGCAGTGGAAAGGGCCTTGTGGTTATGACTGGCGAGGCCAGCTTTTGCATGCCAGCCATAGAAGATGAAGCTGCTTCATTTTCAGAGGCAGGAGTAAGAAATGGGGAGGGGCTTAGAAAGCAAAACAAGAACACATACAGTGCTCTGATCACCCATTCCTTCAGGAGTGAAAAAATGTACCTCTTTCATAGAGTTAAGTCACCCAGAAGCAGTTCTCTGTATTATAAAGCCAGATCAAAGTATAAAATTTGGAAGGAGAAATGCTTGACGAAAAGTTATAAGAACGTAAATGTGAAGCATGAAAAAGTTAATTTATTGGACTTCAGTTTTCATAAGACACCATGCTGGCCGAGGAAATTCCAGGAGTTGTAGTCCAAAAAGTAACTTTCTTAATCTCTGTCTAAATGGTCTTTTAAAAAAAATTTTTTGAAAGTAAATTTTCGGTAAAAATTATTGAAACTTTACAAAATTCATCAGACAAAAAATTATACTGTCACAGCATTCTTTAGCAAAATAGGTAATACATCCATATATACACTATATACATTTACACACAGAGAGGCACACACACATTTTTAAATGGCTTAGGGGCTTTGCAGACCGGCCCAAAGGGTTGGCCTGGGGATGGAGTTGGGGCGGGGCAGCCGCACACAGACCGCCCCGACTCCACCCTGACACTGTCCTGATGCTGTGTGCCCATTTGCATGGGATGCAGCATCAGGATAACCTCCCGGCGCAGTGTGTAGACACGCTGCATTGAAAGGGGGCAGAAGAGCTGCGGCGCTGGCTGTTAGGGCAGTTTTTTGCTGCCCTTAAAAGGAATGGCATTTTGCCACTCTTTTGGGGGTGGCAAAAGGGAGGATCGGGGCCACGGCATGGGGTTGCTGCAGCCCCGATCTGCTGCTAGCAGGGATGGCCCAGAGCCATCCAAAACAGGCTGTCTGAAAGGCCCTTAGTCAGACTAAAAGCATTCTGATTTTAACAATGGCCACCTTGATGCCTCTGAATCTGGCTTGTACGGAACTGAGTGCAGCAATGCCATTACCACCATTCTACAACAATCTCCTTGTGAAGTAGGGATGTATACATTCTTGCATCACTTTCCTCATGTAGCCATACTATGTTCTGGCTGAACCAAGGAAGGCAAAATTCTGTTCTGCTCTCATTGGCTTTTCCTAGTCAATGTAACACATGTGTATAAATTAATGCTTTATTAGCAATTCCATTGATTTGTGCCTGGGATTAAACAGAATGATAAAGAATTTCAATACTGTGGTAAGGAATTTGTTTTTGTTTCTTTTTGGTTTCATGGAATTCTGCTCTTTAAGATTGTCGGGGGAAAGGGGTCTGTGTGTCTACTCCTTCCCATTCTAATGTCACTAGAAGAGGGAGGGACTGACTGACACCAGCTGAACAGGCTATCTTTTGTAATAGCTTTGTTACACTTAAGGGGTCTTAATTTTTTTTTAATTCAGGGAGGTATGCAATGGAAGACTCCAAGAACCTCTATTTTAATAATTCACAGCCTCCTCCTAAGCACTCCATCAACACAAATCGGTACAGCTTTCAGCAGCAAAGTGCTGTGAAGATTTGAGCATTTATTCCTTTTCATAGAAAAGTACCCTGAGCTAAATAGTATCACAGCCTGTGTTTAGCAACTTGTCTACGCAGATAATATGGTGTAGTCTAGTTCCTCATATGCCACCTGAGAGCTCTTGATTCCAGAGTTTATTGCACAGTCTTCACCTTATGTCCCATGTATGGAGAAGGTATGTTGTGTTCTCTAGATATTTGGGGCCTCAACTCCCAAAATCACTGACCATTGGTCATGCTAGCAGTGGCTTATGGGAGCTGTAGTCCAAAACACCTAGAGCACATTTGCTTGACTCTGGTATAAAAGTATGCTACGAATCATATCCACAGTGGCCCTTAGGTGACACTTGGCCTCATCTCTTTTCCAATGAGAAGTTCCACAGCTGGAGGTGAAAATTTCAGACTTGACTCACTGAGTTTTTTTCAAGTCCCACCTGAATTTTTTTCTTGTCTTCGTCTTCAATCAGGTTGCAAGATTCTATATTTTCTTCACATACTGAAATAGGAACATTGTTAAGGCATTCCCCCCCTAACTTTCCCATTTATTTGGAAATTCTACTAATTTACACAGCTTTTCCCTATTGACTAAAATGTGTTTCTGGATTTTTAAAAAACATCATGCATATTTGTGCCATCTGCATTTTAAAGTATGCACATTCTTTTGTGCATATTTTATGTTTCAAAAATGCTATGTGAACTTTACAAATGTGCAAATAATCAAGATGAGCACTTTTTTGCAGTAAATCTCATGCAGTATGAAAATGCTACTTTCGCTTAGATTTTCTAGTGCAACTAAGGTGACAGCACTCGTGGACTTGGCTTTCTTTGGCAGGAGGTCACTGAAAGTTTATTGTTTCGTAAGATTTGATTTATGCATATATGCATTAATGGATAGAGTGAATGTAGGTAGAAGCACGGCTTAAAGTCAATTTCTTCCATATCAGGTTTCGACAGAAGAAAACAGTACCTTTAACATGCTGCAGAGTCCCAAAATCCTGCTCTTTACACCTCTATTTCAAAAACTTTAGCCTGTCCTTTGGTTTTCTCATTACACACAGACATCCAGGTTGAACAGTCCTTACTTGGAAGTGAAGAATGTCTGATGTTTTTTCCAGTTCAAAACAAAATGATCCTGGGAGAAGATGTAATTGGCTCCCCCGTGTTTTCCTAGGGAAACAATGTGCTATCTTAGAGTTCTCTGCCATATTTGTCCAATTGTAAATAGCCTTTTAGTAAATTAAAGAGCCTTATAGCAGCAGGAAATGGATACAGTGGTGCCCATGAATGTTGTGATAGAATAAACAAACACGTTTGGAACACATATATATATTTTTTCTCACTGGGGACCTGAACCCTTGTTATGTAGTTGGTATCCATCCTGTCTAACCTCTGGAGATTGAGCATGATTTTTCTGATAGCCAGAAATAATTGTGGGGTTTGAATGTGCAAAAGCGTCTTTAAAATTCCCACTCAGTAAAACTGTCTCTGGTTATAATTATCTGTTTGACTTAACTTTCTATTCTGGGAAGGAGGGGGTTATGAGAATAAGGGGGGGTTGCAGACTGCCAGAAATAGTGCAAATTGAGTCCACTTTTAGGGTTAGGGTTAGTGCTAGGGAATCATGGGAATTGTTGTTGTTTTTCTGAGACATTGAGCCTTCTCTGTCAGAGAGCTCTGGTGCCACAATAAAATACAGTTCCCATGATTCCCTAGCACTAACCCTAACCCTAAAAGTGGACTCAATTTGCACTATTTCTGGCAGTCTGCAACCCCCCTAAGTTACATAAGAATTATAGACTGCATTATGTGTTAAATAGCTTAAGCTTGACTGTGTATTTGGATGCATCCACCTTGCAACTGAAAAGTCCATGGTCAATAGCCTGTTTCATATATTATAATGGCTTGCAAGCTGCTACAAAATTGCTGATCAAAACAAAACAGGAAAGTATCAAACAATATAAATAGCAATATAAGAAGACACTTGTGATTGTGTGTAATGGCAATGAGTTACTATTTTGAACTTTGAAATGAATTACAGAAATTCCATTTAAACGATAACCTTTGCTCTGGATTAAATGCTGATTTTTCCTTCAAAACTTTCACGAGCAGAGAGGCCTACTTTTTTCTCAGTTAATGCTTCTGTTTGTTAATTTAACATCTTTATTTTACTGGGGCATTTGTATCCAAACTGGCCATAGCCACCCATACTATTCTTTCCCAAACGTACTATAGGAGGAATGATGGAAGAAGACAGAGCTCTGCTTCTGATTTCGTACTGCCATCAGTATCAAATGATAGGACTAACTAATTAAAGCCAATTAAGTTAGAAATTTTTTAACAAAAGGAAGTTTAATTAAATTGATTGTTTTATATTGGAATTTCATTAACTTATTTCCAGAATTAGGTTATTAATTAATTAAATGAGAATGCAGTAAAGAGCAAACAAAATTTAAATTTCTCAGTTGGTTCTTTACAAAAAGCCTTGTCCTCTTGATTTTTTTGTGTGTGGAAGGGGATCACTCTGTTAGCCCTTTAGGATTGGGGAATTACAGAGTTTAGGAAACAAAATTTAGACTACTTATTCATGTGTAATACCAATGAGATAAACTTGGTTAGGGGTTTTTGAGCTTAGCAGTCTCAGTAACTGTTTCACTCCTCCCACACTCTAGTATAGGATCCATATTATTGAAACCAGACATTTCTTTATATGTAGTAAACCTGGAGGATTTGTAATCCATATTAGGTAAAGATTAGTATAAGCAAGGAGACACTAGAGTGGGGAATAAAAGTATAGATGGCGTTTTACAGCTTTTCTGTGGTAAGGGTTTTCATACCAGTTTTTAATTTAAACTTCAATGGCAATTTATCATAAACTTAGCAATTATACCTTTTTCCTCTTCTAAAATAAATATAATGGAATTAGCTCTTTTTAACAACAACAAGAACAACAACATTTATTTATAACACCCTTTTCACCAAAGGACAGAGCATCAGGCACTTATAATCAAGAACAAAATAATAAAACACAATACTGTATTAAACTAAAATACTAAAATAATATACTAATGGATTAAAATAGTTCTGGTTTTTATTTTAAACTTATTAATGGTTAACTAAATGAACTAATCCATTTCTACTTGCTTTTCTATTTCTGGCAATATCTATGTGTCCATGTGTGTGCCCGTGTGTGTAAGGAAATGCATGTAATTTCCCCCTTTGGGAATTCCTCACTAGATAAATGACTAGCCCTATCTTGCCAATGTAAAAGGATGGAGACACGCCAATCACCTGGTCAGACAACTGAAGGCCAGCCATACACCTCTTCTGTTGTGCCCAGACCCTGAGAGGAGGGTTGGTAAAAGCAGCCAGTCCAAACCTTCCTTCTCTAATATAGTGGGTGGCTACAATCAAAACCTGCTTGGACAGAACTCACCTAAAAATGGCTTGATTAGTTAACAGCTGAGAACCTGGGTAGGGTTGGGAGTTTTCAGCTTTATAAGCAGGGTTGTCATTGGGCCTAAATACTCTAAAGGCACTAGATCTTATCTGATCTTATAAATTAAGCAGGGTCAGCTCTGGTTAGTACCTAGATGGGAGACTGCCAATGAATATCAGGTGGTATTTCAGAGGAATTTCAGAGGAAAGAACTGGCAAAATCACCTCTTGAGAATTCCTTGTCTAAGAAAACCCTACGAAAAATGTATGGGGTCACCATAAGTCAGCAGGCAACTTGTAAGCCCTTGCACATACATAATCATTCTGATCTGTGTTGGAAACACCACCAGTCTTGACTCTGTATGTTGTCTCTGTTGCTCAACCCTGACTGCGGGTTATGACCCAGCTTATTTTATGACCCTGTTTCTTGCTGACTCTTTTAGCTGTTCCGACAGTGATCGACTAACCTGGCTCTTGGCCTTGGACTGTTTTCAGCATAGGCTTTGCTTGCCTTACTTGTACAGAATTTTTGACCTCAGCTTTCCTAGGCCTCTGCTCACTCACCCCTGGCCCTGAGCTACTGGGCTCTGTAGTGACAGGAACTGCATCTAAAGTGAGTACTACACAATTTACATGGTGATGTACAGTCATTCATTTCATTTATGATGTGAATGAAACAAATATTTGAAGCAGTAACACTTAAAATCCTTAAAATTTATTTTCTAACATGTTCTGTGGAACATGAACCAAGGGCAGCAATTTTCTGGAGGAAACTAGCCAAATTCTGTGAATTGGTCCTGATCTAGTTCAGAAGTAGAAAAATCAAGTATTGTCAAAATCAGGGGTAGGCAACCTGTCCCCCTTTAAGGGCCGAGAGACTTCAGCTCCCAGAATCCCAGGAGCTATTGGCCAACATGGGACTATTGGCCAACATGGCTGAGGCTTCTGGGAGGTGAAGTCCCTCGGCCCTTAAAGGGGAAAGGTTGCCTACCTCTGGTCAAAATCATCTGATAAATCTGCATTCTAGAATTAAAAATTACAGAAATCCCAAAGTGTTTTGTTTGGGACATAAGCAAAGTAGTTGATGAATGTAGTTCAAAACCCATCTATAGCCTTCATTGTCATCTATAAGGTACCATGCAAAGTGTAGTGACTCTGTGATCAAGCATGTGGACAGAAAGAGACAGAGAAGCCGTTCATATTATAGGGCAGGTGAAAAACAAGGCATATTGTTTGAGTGGCATATTATTGGCAGGAAGAGAAGAGAGGGAATGGATTTGCTCTGATCATTATTGAATACTATTAATTGCAGTAGGGGCACAAGTGTTGGGAAGAGCTGAACAGAATAAAATAAATGTAGAACTCCTAGCTTTGATCTCTTGGAGGCCACATTGCCTACAGCTCACTAGAGTCCATCTCAGATGTCCTAAATAGTTATTACTCTGTTGATCTATGATTGGAAATGCCCAGAGACCCAGGAATCATTTTTTAAAAAAGAAACTATGTGAAGTATATCTGTGGCAAAATGGTATTCTTCTTACATCCAAGTCCAAGTTGTAGAGCTGGCACTCATCACCCTTCAGGGCACCTTTTGATGAGTCTTCTTTTCTGTAAAGATAAATTACGAAATCATCCAGGCTGAATCCCTCAGGAAACAAACTGCCTATTTTTGATTTCCTCTAAGTAAATGGGTATAATGTATGTGTGTGCGTGTGTGTTTGGGATTAGAGGGAGGCACTGGCAGCTTTATTCCTACTTTCTTGAGGCTACAGCCTCCATCCAATAAACTTCATTCAGATATGAGGGATGCTGAGTGCTAGCAATGGAATGAATTAGATTAGTTGAGAGTACTATGTCAGGATTGTCAATAGTACTGGCATAGGAAGAAGCGTATCATATAAATTCCTAGGCTAAGAGCCAGTATTGCATATGTTCTTTCAATGCTGGCAGTTACACCATTTTCCTAGAAGATTTTTTTTCCCCTTCAAGAATTCAGATAGCTGTCTCTCTTCTCTCTCTCCAATTGTTATGATCCCTTGTAAAAGGAAATATATTACATGGATAGCCACTCACCATGATCTGGGAAAGCCATCCTTCCCTGAGAAACCCATGCTGCCACTCCTTTCTGAAGACCCCCTAGAGTTAGTAGTTTCTGTGGCTGGAAGACTCAGAACAGGATCTTCCCACAACTGGTTCTTTGCTGCTCCTTCTTGCCAGAACTGAAAATGCCTAGGCGGCATAATTTAGGGCCTTTGCAGACTGCTAGAAATAGTGCAAATTGAGTCCACTTTAACTGCCCTGGCTCAGTGCTAGGGAGTCATGGGAATTGTATTTTTTTCGAGACACTGAGCCTTCTCTGTCAGAGAGCTCTGGTGCCACAGTAAACTACAGTTCCCATGATTCCCTAGCACTGAGTCAGGGTAGTTAAAGTAGACTCAATTTGCACTATTTCTGGCAGTCTGCAAAGGCCCTTAGACAGCAATGGAATGAAAAAAAAATATCATGCAAAACTACAGTGGCAGCAGAGGCTGGGAGGAAGGGTAGATATCAGCCTTGCAATTCCCCACCCCTCCGCATTTGGCTTTGTATCCCTTCTGGCTGAGGCTGGACTGGAGCAGAAAACACTGACAATCATCTGGTGGGATTGAAGGGTCTCCTCTCTGTGCCACCTCCCTCCTTGAGCTATGGCAGTTCTCTCAAGGTCCAGCTGTGCTTCCCCGGATTACTCTAGGGAAATATTAGCATCTTTTAATAACTCCAGCAGACTTAACCAAGGGATTTGTTTTATTAATTTGAAGGCTGGGTACAGCAAATAGGTTAGAGCCCCAGCCAGTTTGCAGACTTTATCCAATCTTTCTTTGCTTAATCATCACTTCCTTCTCTTTTTCAGCTCATCCAGTTTTAGTTCTTTGCTTGCTTTTCCTGCATCTATTTACTTGGCTTGTGTTCATTGTTAAGCAGACCATAGTTAAGGTGTAGTATAATCTCTCCCCTGGGAGTTAAGAGGTACTTCATATTTTTCTGCACATTCCTAACTTGGACTTTATAGCTACATTATACTAACCATTAACACCAATGCAACCTGTTCATACATTACTGCCTTCTCTTCCAAATAGAGAGAGCAAGGACTAAGCAGCACACTATATAACATAGTCTATTAGTTAAAAGATTTGACCTTGCTTTACTATGGGTTAAATTTTAAATAGAATGACAGGGGATCTTATCTGTTTCCCACATTTTACATTCCAAAGTTAAGAGTTTGCAGGTTCCCTTAGACTTGTGGGAACAACTCTACATAAGATGTATGATCTGTGATTAGAATCTCACCTGTTTAGTTGTGTGTGTGTGTATTTTATGAGGGGGCATCGTAAAGTATCACCCAGAAGTTATTATGGTATATTGATGAAATTTGTCAGTGTCATCAATGGTCCCTAAATGCATGATGTTGAGAAAATCATCTCTCAGTGTCCTTTATTTTTGTTAAAGGTTGTGTCAGAAGTGACTAAAGTGTAAGATGAAGAAGATTGAGGTTTGCAGCATGATAAAGTTCCTTCATTTAAAGCAGGGGAAGGCAACCTTTTTAAGACCTGGGCCGGTCTCCCGTAGCTCAGGTCTCGGCTGGGCCGAGGGGGGGGGATGGCGGTGCGCGCGCTCGCACATGTGTGCGCACCCTCCGCCACCGTGCGCGACCCCCCACGCATGCAGCCGCAGCCGCGGCAGCGCATGTCACGGCCGCCATTTTGGAAATCAAAATGGCGTGGCATGACCACCATTTTGATTTCCAAAATGGCGGTTGCGGCAAGCACGGCCGCAGAGCGGCAAAAACGCGTCGCAGCGACGGCGCACGGCGGCGGTGGTGGCGCTCGGCCACGGTGGCAACCTTCGGCCTGGACCGGTAAGTCCAGGGACCGGGGCCTTAACCGGCCCCCAGGCCGTAGGTTGCCGGTCGCTGATTTAAAGGGTAATTGTGCCTGACAAATTCATGATGAGATGATGGTAGTTCATGGAAACGATTGCCTATCTTATGACACTATTGTGAGATGGAAAAGAAATTTCCACATGTCCTTCACAGATGAGCCAAGACCTGGAAGACCATCATTGACGGACAATGCGGCCACAGTGAAGAAAATGTAGTGTTTAATCCTGGAAGACAGACAAGCAACCATCCAAATGATCATGAATGAAACTGGTCTCAGTTATGGTAGTATGTGGGAAATTATTCATGATGAATTGCACATGTTTAAGGTGTCTTCACACTGGGTTCCACATTTGTTAACCCCTTTCCAGAAACAACACGACGTGAGCTTTTAAGACAGATGTTGATGCTGTTGAAACAGGACGAAGATAATTTTTGTGGCCATCTGGTAACCATGGATGAATCTTGGATCTATAAGTATGATCCAGAGACCAAAACCATGAGCCTGGAGTGGAAGCATGCCAGTTCCACTTCCCCACAAAAGGCAAAAGTGCAAAAGTCATCAGGGAAGGTCATGCTCTCAGTTTTTTGGGACTGTTGTGGAGTCATTCTCACAGATTACCTTGCATCACCGGCACATACTACAGCAATCTTCTGGACAAATTTCAAGATGCTCTGAAAAAGAAACACTGTGGTATGCTCTTCAGAGGCATTCATCTCCTAGCTGACAAAACACCAACTCACTCATCTCAAGTTGTAGTTAACAAAGCAAGGGCATGTGGCTTTGAGATCTTGCGGCATCCACTTTATTCTCCCAACGTCGCACCAAGTGACTTTTCTTGTTCCCGGAAATGAAAAATACATTGTGGGGTTGTTTGACAACACAAATGATCCCATTCATGAAGTGGAAGAGTGGTTTAAGGTGCAGTCCGCAGACTTCTACAATAATGGGTCAAGAAACACTGGGAAAAATGTGTAAATCTGGATGATGACTATGTAGAGAAAAGTTAATAACCACAAATAAAAACAAACTTTTTGTCAAAATTTTTTAAAGTTGATAATTAAAACTTTACAATACCCCCACATAAAATGGCTACCATGAGGAATGAAAGGACTGGGAAAGGATCACAGTGCTAGCTGAGGTAGCCCTTTTTTCTGAATAAAAAATAGAACTTGAAACTATCTGCCTGTGGAGGAAACAGGTACCAGTTTGTTGTTGTGTGTGCCTTCAAGTTGTTCTGACTTATGACGACACTAAAGCGAATCTGTCATGGGATTTTCCTGTCAGAATTGGTTCAGAAGGGGTTTGCCTTCTGAACCTTACTCTAAGGCTGAAAGAGTGTGACTTACCCAAGGTCACCCAGTGGGTTTCCATGGCTGAGTGGGAATTCAGACTCTGGTCTCCAGAGTTGTAATCCAGTGCTCAAACTGCTACTCTAGAGACCAGTGACCTGCATGTTTTCCTGTATGGCAAATATTTGTTTAGCTTTTAGGCTTGTTGCATGTTAATGACTTCACTGGTTTACACTCTGTCCCAGAACAATCTGCAGAGGCCTGTTTATTTGTTAATTCAATAAATGTGTACTTATTAAATTATACGTTGGGAAAGTTTGCTACTCCCATAGACCATTTCTTTCAATCTGAAATTTCCCTCCCAGGTAGGATTGCCAAGTATCAAAGTGCAGACTGAAATTTCAGGGAATTACTAGGCTAACCTCAGGGTGTCCAGGCAGGATGATACATATTGCAGCAAGCAGTGCTGGGGCATAAAGTTTGATTTCAAGTTCTGAGGTGGCTTTAAAGCCTGGATGCCCATTTCCAGTTTACTCCCTGTTGGTGCCAGGTCTCAGTGTCAGCATAAAAGCAAAATGAAGGAAAGCAGTGAGTACAGTGCCAGCATCACAATTCAGGAGCCTTTTGTTGCATGAGCCCTGGCATTGGATTTTCTACCAACTATTCTACCCCAGCAGAAGCACAGGGCCTGGAAAAGCTTCCCATGTATTGAACATGGCTCTGGTTAAAGCACACTGGGATGTGAGCATTGGTGAGAATAGTGGCAACTAATGAAGCTGCTCATCACTTTTTTTCTCTTTGGGCAAGGTTTGCTACATTGTTTGGTTAGCTGGATTTTACCCAGATTCTAGGCCTGCATAGCTGGATTACATCCCACATTCAAGTGTATACATTCAGTTGGCTTGGGAGCAGTGGCTGTCCCCTCTATTCCTTGTTTGCTGAATGGTACCTCTCTTCCTTCTCTTCAGTTTGCTCCTCTTTCTCACCATGTGATGTTTGGGGTAGTGAAGGTGGCTTGAATCTAGTGTTTTTTTGCTTTTGCGCCCGTAGTATTTCTCTTCCTCCTTCTACCTGCTCCTTCTTGGCTGCAGAAGAAAATAACTACTGCAGCAGAAGGAAGTGATCTGAGTTCCAACATTTTATTGTGCCTCTTCCTGCTCAGTCTATGTGTGTGCTCACATCTGTACAGGACATTGATGTTCCTCTCCAAATTTGGCTCCTATCTAGGGATTCTCCCCTAGTCCCATTTGGTCTTAATCCTACACATGTGAATAATGTTTCCTTTTCACTTGCTACTTTGATTTGCCATGCTTGGAGTGGATCAGAGTAAATAGTTTGCTTGAAGCGGATCAGAATAAATAGTTTGGAGGATAACCTTTATCTGTATCTGCAAAACATTGTATATGTGTATCAAGGAACAAGTGGTTAGCCCTGAAGGAGGTATAATGGTTGGTGAGTGAAGGAGTTGCTCTAAACTGGGTGACATATTTTCTAAAAAAAAAAAAAATTGCTTATTTGGGGGAGGATTCTTGAAACTCTTATGCATTGAAGGAGAACAGTGTTTAGTGAATCAGTTAACTGCCAAGAATACCTAAAGAACAAGCTATCTTCCTCCATTATTTACACACACACACACACACACACACACACACACACACACGATATATACTCATGTAAAAGACTAGAAATTTTATTAAAAAAATTAACCCCAAAAATCTGAGTCAACTTATCCGCAGGTCAGTGTAAGTACTGTGATTTAACATTTACTTTAAAAAGGAACCATTCCCTGGTGAAAGGCAAGAGTGTAATCTGTACTGGAAGCACTCACCCCGCCTTTACTCTCTCATCCATTCAACCTTTAGTGTCAGCACAAACAGTTATGCCTGCTGAAATTTGGTAAGTTCTTTGGCATTGCTTTCCTTTCCATTGTCCTTTACATCTTTTGTTGCATGCCCCTAAGTTTTACCCTCAACTTATCCATGGGTTGTATCAAAATCCATATTTTTGGCCCCAAAATTTGCCCTTGGCTTATACATGGGATTGACTTATAGTTGAGTATATAGGGTATTCTTCCCTACTCAGCCATGCAAATATACTGGCTGACCCACGGGCAAGTCACTCTCTCAGCCTCAGAGGAAGGCAAAGGCAAACCCCCTTTGAACAAATCTTGTCAAGAAACTCCTGTGATAGGACTTGAATATTTGCATTTTCCTTTTTTCGCAGCAGGGTCCGGAACGGATTCCCCTGAAAAAGGAGGTACGGCTGTATACATAATACATTGCTTTCTGTGTAAAAATAGTGTGCAGGGGGGTGCTGCATATTTTTTGTTGTTGTGCTACAAGAATTTTCACTCAAAAGTCCTAAAATGTGAAAAAATAACTTGGTGGTTGACAATTTTTTGATATGATATCTAAATGTGTCAAGAGCCTTTTTCTCTGAGGATAAGGAAATTTGCAAGTATTCTTTATGTAGCTGGGATTTGTGTGTTTCTGTCAAGGAATTGTCTTGTCAAATTAATTAGTAACACATGAATGGTTGCAATATCAGTTAATCTGGGTCAGAAGTGGGCAACTGGTCAGGGGCTGTGGGCTGCATTGTCCTCTTCAGGACTCTCGAGGGCTGCACTATCCATATTGTCACTTTCCTCTGCCCCTTGTTGTTGTTGTTGTTGTTGTTTGTTATCAAGTCAACTTTAACTTATGGTGTCTTTATGAATGAGAGACCTCTAAGACCTCGGGTCATCAACTGTCTTGCAAACAGGTCTTCCAAATTTAGGGTGGTGGCTTCCTAGATTAAGTCTACCCACCTGTGACACAACCATACTCTTGCTCTACTTTCTCCCATTTTTCTGAGCATTAAGGAGCTCACATCATCTCATGATATGTCCAAAGAATGACATCTTCAGTTTAGTCATCTTGGTTTCTAGTGAGAAGTCAGGTCTGATTTACTCTATTCATTTGTCTTTTTAGCATCCCATGGTGTCCCTAGCATCACATTTCAAATTCCTTGATTTTCTTCCTGACAGCCTTCCTTTGTCCCTTACCACCCCTCAAATTGTGGTAGTGGTGGGTTTTGTTCGCCAAAAGCCAATAGTGCCCCTAAGCCTGGGGAGAGGGGTGTTGGTCATTGCCAAGAAAAACCCCTGATAGCTTTGCCTTAGGGCTGCCATTAAGTCGGAAATGACTTGGCACACAACAACAACAAATTACAGTTTGAGCATTTGGCAGCCTCCTTTCACCTTTTAGATGCCTCTCTATCCAGGCCTTTCTTTAAAGACAGGGTATCTGATCACCTCCTAGTTTGAAGAATGGGTTATATAGGCTGAAGAAAGGTTCTAGAAGTCTTAAAAAGATGAGCCTGCCCTACATGTTGGAAACTGAGTATTCATTCAGAGGCATAGGGGCATTTTTGATAATTGAGGGGCAAAAAAATTGAGTCTTCCCCAATTTTTTTTGGTAGGTATATGTGTAGCATTCTTTGGAAAAATGGCCCCGGGGGCAGCATGGACTCTACTGGCTACATCTACATATCCTGATCTAGCCTGTTTCTAAACCACAGTGAAGTATTTTGTGGTGACAATATTTAACAATGGAATAAAATATTGAGACACTGCTCTTTGAGAATACTAATATGAATATGTAAGCATTCATTCTCCCTATTGGGGACCCAGCCTTCTGGCCACCTGTATGTGATACAGAATGGCCTAAATCCTCCCCTGACTAGAGGAGACTCATTGAATCAGTTGGGTTTGTCTGTAGGTGGAGTGCTTGAACTGAGTTTAACAAACAAAATTCAGGCCAATATTTGTTTTGGGATGTAGTACAGGAAATTAACATTGATTATCTCATTCATGCACATGTGTTATTTTATTATTATTTATAAGACACCGCATGACTGCACAAGGACCTGCCCACTAGTCTCAGATTTGGCTCTGGAATCTCAGGAAATGGGAAGTTCCTGATCTAGCAAACTTTCTCTCAAACTTATGCTAGATTCAAAGAGGGACATGTGTGGGTCTGAATATTTTCAGCATGGTAGAAAAAGAAGCTTTGGGGATTGTTTGAGATTATGAAAATAGTGTGGAACAAAGAGGGTTATTTTTTAAAGTCTCTCCCTCAGTGTTACTCTTTTCACCTGTCTGCTTTGAATTTAAACAAGGGGAGAGGGAGGAGATCTTGATGTGGATCTTTAATCTTGATGTGAACCCTTCTTAAAGGATGGGTGGAATTTGTGATTTTTATGTTCAGTTTAGATTGAATTATTATATCTGTATGGAAATTTTAATGTTGTAAGCCACCCCGATTGCTCTGCAGAGGGGCGGGATATAATTATTATTATTATTATTATTATTATTATTATTATTATTATTATAGCATCTAGTCTAGTCTAACCCCTAGAGGGCTGTCTTTCATAATCTCTACTTTGAGTCCTTTCTCACTATTTGTGCTGCTAATATGTGTTGTTAATATACAAAGTAAAGTACAGTAGAGAATCCAACATACATTTCCATCTGTCAATGTATTAATAATTTGATTTAAAGACTAACCAAACATTTTGTAGGGAATCTGTAACTGGATCTCCCAGAATTATTTTTTTCTCTTCTCTGAAAGCAGCCATGAGACTCCCAAGTTTTAGATCAGATGCACAGTGATGGGTGTAACCTTTCTCTCTGCAATACACCTTGAATCCAAAGCTGCCCTCCAAGACCTGTTAACTATTAAGTATGAAATAAACACACATCTATTTTTAGCATGAATGTTTTATTACTTTAATAGCAGTTTGGGGGAGGAGGGTAACTGAATCAAGATCATGTTGTTGAGAAAAAAGGATTTGATTCAGAGCTTGAAATGAATTTGTTAAATATTAATTTGTTACAAATGATTTGTAAAGATTTTAACAATTAGTTTAAAAATCATTAGTTGAATCATTTCAACACTAACAATATTAAAGATTTGAGTTTAATGTTTCACATGATTTAATCTAATATTGGCAGAGGGATTTGATGGGGGTTTTTTGCTGTTTTTTGCCAAATTTTAGTAATTCTAATTTTTTAATTTTAAAAAAATGAAATTTAAAAAGCAGTATCACTATTATAAATAATAGTGATGTGTGATGTATTAATGTTTAATACTCACTAATATAATGGCCATTCAGGGATTACTTTTTGGATTACTAATAATATGAATGTGTTAGTTTCAACATGTAT
This sequence comes from Phrynosoma blainvillii, assembly GCA_026167975.1. NCBI lineage: Eukaryota > Metazoa > Chordata > Lepidosauria > Squamata > Phrynosomatidae > Phrynosoma > Phrynosoma blainvillii. The sequence goes on from JANUYF010000001.1 coordinate 412,947,256, forward strand.
TCTTCCAAATTCTGATTAGGTTACTCTTTTTTGTGCAACAGATGTTTTCCAAAAATGGGCCCTCCTCTGGCTTTGGAACCAAACTAAATATCATTCTTATTGCAAAGCTTGGTGTTAAGGCTTTTAAAATAAATTAGTGTCAGGAGACAATGGTTCTTAACTTTGAACATAGTGTGAGGAATGGGTAACTATATTTTCTTTGATAGAGTTCTCAGAACAAATGAAAATTAGTCCATCTTCTCAGGTCATAGCTTGGTGCATTAGGGGGAAAAGTTCATGTTGGCATGAAGGGGATTTTTTCCCCCCCTGAAGCCCAAGCCTCATTGAAAGGGTGGATGATTTTGGGTTAGAACTGAAATGTGGACAGAAACCACTTCTTGGTATACTCTTGAGTTCAAATTTTAACCCCATTCCACATGCCTGCAATTAATTTCTGGTAAACACAATTTTTTACAATATGGTGTTTTGAGCAAAATACTATATTTTGAGTTCCTTACACAAATTTTTTTGCACTTTTTTTTTTCCACAGAAAAGATTTGAATGTGAAAAATCGCTCACAATGCTAAAAAACCATTGCAATCATGGCCAGTCTGTAGAAAATGTTGGAAAGTCTTCAGAATGGATGAAAGATGTGAAGATTTACATTTCTACCTGCCCCAGAATAGTCATAACATGTATCTTCACCCTGGGTGGTACTCACAACTAGCTACAGTAAGGCAAAAGAGGAAGAAAACGAATGAGGATCTCAGTTTAAAGTTTCCTCAAAAAAGTAGCTTGTCTGAGGAACAAGACAACTGGGTATGCTGCTTGAAACTGTCTTTTGTTGTTTCACAACTTTTTCCCTTGCCCTTCCTCCCACTCCACACTTTTTACTTGAAATATTTCCCATTGAAATCCACAAAGAGAGAAAGTAACCTGAGATCCATCCAGGTAGGCCTAACTAAAAGGATCAAGTGGCCCAGTAATTGGAGAGGAAGCCTTTTCAGTACTAGGTCAACAGCTCCCTTTCATCCTGGCTTGTTCCCATCTGACAGCTGTTCAGAAACCTGGACCAGAGGATTATTTGTCTGTTTACCTGTAAACAGGTGTCTGTAGGAACCTCAAAGGCTGAGGCATAGATATACAATGGAAACAGCAGGACTGTCTTTTTTAAAAATAGGTTTGTGTATGCAGGGGTGGGGGGAGAAATTCAGCTTCACTCTATATCACGAGGGTTGGCATCTGGGACAGGCTTATTCTATCCCATTCTATTCCCAGTATTGTGCTCCTTCCTCCTCACTTTTCCTTTCTCCACCCTCTCTGCTCACACCCAGGATTTGCTGAACAGCAGCTTTCATCAGTGACAAAAACTCAAATGAAATATTTAAAATAAACTGCCTCAGACATTTTGTACTATAGACATAGCAGTGCTCTAAGCTTACAGCATCATTTGTTCCTTTTCATCTCTCTTGATCTTCCCTGTTTCCTTTTCTGTTCTACCCAGGTGGCTAGCACTGCACCCAACAAAGGCATTTGCCCTGCTGATCCCTCTTTCAGTGCAGCTACTAGCATCAAAGACCAAAAGCAAACAACATTGCCTTGCAGCACAGTGCTCTACAAAGCCTGTGTAAATGAGTCATTCTGTCTAGGACAAAGGAAATCCAACCCTTTCCTTTGTCAAGGAACTTGGCTCACTATTATTGAAAAGTTCAGTGCTAGAGGTACGGATAACCTATGCCTCAAAAGAAGGCTTGTGATCACCCAGGTTTTAAAAAGGAAGGAGAATGTAAGGTAAAGGTAAAGATTTTCCCTTGGCATGAATATCTAGTCATAACTGACTGTACAGGACGGTGCTCATCTCAGTTACTAAGCTGAAGAGCCAGCGTTGTCTGAAGACAACTCTGGTAGTCATGTGGCCAGCATGACTGCCCTGAATGCTATTACCTCCCCATTGAAGTGGTACCTATTTATTTACTTGCATTTGCATGCTTTTGAACTGCTAGGTTGGCCGAAGCTGGGACTAGTGACAGGAGCTCCCCCCATCATGTGGCACTTGGGCCTCGAACTGCCAACATTCTGACCTTATGATTGCTAGAATTGGTATCTTAACCACTACGCCATATGTACTATATTACAGACCTCATATTGTCTCTCCATAATGGCTAAGTATACACATGTTACAGGGTGTATATTTTCTGTTACAATAGAATCCTGTGCCGTCCTCCTGAATAAATTTGTTTGCTTTTTCCAACTTGGTATACAACAGTTAGTGCTTTTAGCATTTACATTTACACATACCACTAATTGTTTCCCTTTGTTATGGATTATATTAAAAGAGCTGCCACATAATTGTTTTTAAAGAGAAGTTTCAGAAGACAGGGATTTAGAGTGGCAAAGTAGGAAGGAGAGGAAAAGTGTTATTTCATCTTTCCCCTCACTTTACCTCTTCAAATTGTGGATGCCAAAAGTGTGTTTGTGTGTGTGTGTGTCTGTGTGTGTCTGTGTATGTCTTAGAGAGAGCAAGAGAGCAAGAAGGCTTGAGTGAGTAAAAGCAAGCTATATGCACCTATAATGGAAATTGTTAGTACCCCTCCCTTGCTCTTACTGTGCTCAAGATACGTCCCTCTTCAAACTGACTTTTTCCAGTGGGTCCCCTCTGTCTTCATCACATCTGAAAGATGAGGGCTAACACAGCTGGTAGGGGAAAAAGAAGGTGAAAAAATAAAAGTCTATGGATGTATGGGCAAAGAGGTCCAAATACCTGCTATTCAGTGCAGGAAGTTCATGAACTGAGCATGGTGGTAGTGCTTCACCTTACCTACTTCAAAGATCTAAAACACAATGCAGAAATAATCCAGTTTGAGACCACTTTAACTGCCCTGGCTCAATGTTAGGGAATTCTGGGAACTGTAGTTTTTTTGAGACATTTAGCCTTCTCTGTCAGACAGCTCTCGTGCCACAGCAAACTACCATTCACAGGAATTTCCTAACACTGAGCTAGGTCAGTTAAAGCGGTCTCAGACTGGATTATTTCTGCAATATGTTTTGGACTTAGGTGAAGCATCATCTCTCCCACCTCTCCACTGAGACCATGGGTCATCCTTATTCAGTTGTCTGCTAAAAATGTTGCTGTTTTTAATAAATGTGTGCTGACTTGAAATCATGTACATATTTTTTCATTGAGGCAGAAATTCTTTATATTAAGGAAAGGATCTCAGAAAGGCCTTAATAGAATAAAATTGAAAGAGCATTAGAAAAAAAAGTGATTGGCTTCAAAACTGGGTATATTTAGAAGGCATGGCTTATCTCACCTTTCCTTCAGCACCATAGTATGTTTGTTTAACTTCAGTTTAATGTGCAGCAGTCCAAAAAGTTAATTAGTCTCTTTTTGCAAACTGTTTGCTCATTTAATTTGTTTTTTCCTCCTTAGGTTCTTAAAACTACTAGCAAACCTTTTCAGTTAATTAGTAGCCTAGCCCTAAACTCATGGGTGGATGGCATGGTCCATGTGGCCCCCAAAATTGCTCTTCTGGACTCTTGCTGGTGTCACCAGAAGACTGGTGGTACTACCACTGACACTAGAATCATGCCACAAAAACCTGCTCTGTTCTGCCTTAGAAAAATGCACCAGAGCCCTTTCTCTGGCAAAACCTAATTCCATTTCTGTTTCCATCCACTAAAGCACATGTCTCTTTCTTCCTTTGCTCTTTCCTCATTTCAGAAAGGAAAATCACTTTTAGGAGAAAAACCTGTGAGATGCTTGATTCCTCCATTTCACAAGGCTTTATGGGGCAGGAAGATATTGTGATGCAGGAAGCCATCACAGATATGACTTTTCAAGATAGATTAAGGCTGTTTGGAATAACCAGCTCAAACAGTATTTCAAAGGAGGTAGATTTATTGTGGTGCAAAGAAATAGAGAACAGCTTAACTAAATCCCTGTTCTATACATAGCATGTAGATATGTATATAACAAGATCCAAGATCCTTACAACAGGATTCAAAACCAAGATAACACAAATCCATGAGGAAGACAATGAGAAGTGAGGAAACAAAGAAAGGTTTTGAGGCCTAAACTTTTGTACCCAGTAAAGCTTAACCATATTGAATTAGCCAATCAAAGCATGAATAGCCACTGTCTGCAGTTGTGTGGGATAGCCCTCACCACTGAGGCAAAGATAAGCTTTTCCCTCATTGAACATACCGGAGGATGGTTGTGCTAAGTAGCAGGACCTCATTTAAACCAGCAGATAACACAGGTGGAACTTGTTTCTAGGTGAGGCTTTTGCTGACAGGGAGTGGCATATTACCCTCAAAGGTGGGAGACATTGGAGGTCCCCACCAGAAATGTATTCCTTTAAACAACTGTAAAAATATTTTGATTGACAGGTGGCATCATATTTTATGGGATTGCCATAGAATGCTGAGTCAGAGCACATGCCATGATGCAGATTTACTGCATAGGTTGCATCGTGTTGTGTAGCACCAGATTATGACTCATAACCAACACAATATATAAGTGGGCCAGGTCACATATGGATTGAAGTGGGTTGCTGTGGATTGGAGTGAGTTGGGCCATTTTGATTTAGTTGGTTGGATTGTGGATGTACGACAGATGGTGAAGCTGATGGAAGTCAGAGAGGAGACATCGTAAATAGTTGTATTATATTGCAATTCAAGATAAAGAACCTCCAAGGACTTGGATGAAATCAACCATATCTGTGAGTTATTTCGCAGTGTGGAAAATGGTCAGTGCATTGTCAATGTTTTGGACTTAGGTGAAGCATCATCTCTCCCGCCTCTCCACTGGATCTCGATCCATTTTATCTCGATCCATTTCAAACTGGCTTCAGGACAGGATATGGAGTGGAGACTGACCGATGACCTCTGCCTGGGCATTGACAGGGGTAGTGTGACCCTGCTGGTGCTCTTGGATCTCTCAGCGGCCTTTGATACAATAGATCACACCATCCTCTTGGATCGCCTGAGGGAGTTAGGAATTGGAGGCACTACTTCCGTTTCTTCCTCTCGGGCAGATCCCAGAGGGTGAGGCTCGGGGACAGTTGTTCTTCCAAAAGCGAGCTTAATTGTGGCATTCCTCAGGGCGCCATCCTGTCCCCGATGCTATTTAATATTTATATGAAGCCGCTGGGTGAGATCATTTGGAGGCATGGAGCGCAGTGTCATCAGTACGCTGGTGAACCCAGATATACTTCTCCATGACTAGATCATCGACTTAGATTTCAGATGGTGTCTCTCCTCTTAATGACTGTCTAAAAGTGGTAATGGATTGGATGAGGGAAAACAGATTAAAACTAAATCCGGACAAAACGGAGGTACTGACAGTCACGGGCCCGAAACTAGTTTTGGGAATACAGTCTCCAGTCCTGGAAGGAGTCACACTCTCCTCTAAGGACATTTATCCTCCCCCAATCTGCTGGGACCTTTCCTGTTCTCTAGGAATTCTGAAAGATTACTGACATTGGTTTTGCAATTACTTTTGCCAGTTCTTTTAATACCCTTGAATATAGTTCATTTGGCCCTGGAGACCTGAATTCATTTACATTAGCCAGGTATTCCTGTACTACCTCTTTATCTATACAGTGCTGTACTTCCCCACTGCACCATCTGCTCCATTTTCCCCAGGTTGAACAGTGTTCTCCTTTTCAGAGAAGACCAAGGCAGTGAAGGTGTTGGGTAGTTGTGCCTTTTTTCTATTCCCTGTTAGCTTTTCCTGTTGGGCAGGAAAGGTGAGTAGGAACTTATGATGAAGATGGGGTGAAGGGTATTGGTCCCTGATTAACTTTTGATGCAACTTCTTTTGCTTCCATTGCAAGCAGAAATGCAAAGAGCCTAGGGTGTGGGAAGCGAGGTGATCAGCAAACCCCTTTAGCATCTATTTACTTTTAACTAGGTCTCCACATGTCGTCCAGTCAGCATGACTCCTACATGTGTATAACTTCTAGTTTCTGCAGTTTCTGCACGTTTATCACAACCCCAAAACATGGCCAACTCTAGATGCATGTTATGAAACCGCATATACAGTGTGTGTGTGTGTGTATGTGTGTAGGGTATGTTAAAACAGTATTTCCCAAAACATTGAGAAGCACAGAACCTCATTACAAATAGTCTGGATTTTTTCATAATATCTTATGAATACTGTAAATAAAATTTCTAATGTTTCAGAAATAATATGGAACAAGTTGCTCAGTCCAAGAGTACACCAATCATTCTAACTATGTTGAACTTACAAATTAGGAACTAGGATCTTAGCCATCATGGATGGGTGGATACTACAGTTGGTAGGGTGAGGCTATAGGGACAGTCCATTTCTCCCTGTTCATGTACTGGAATGTTTGTATGTGTATGGCAGTACAGTCTTGCTATTTCCAAGCGTCAATTGATCCTTATTAGTTCCATCTTGGAAAATCCTTCTTTTCCTCTGGGCCTGACTGCAGTAGGTCATTCCCCTTGAACATCTATCCAAATATGACAGTGACAGAATTATATGTGACTTGCTCCTATCTACTTCATATACCACTAATTGGTGAAATGGTGCCTCACTATTTCCATGAGTATCACTGAAGTATGAGATGACATGAGACTGTAAGTTTCCATCTCTTCTGTTGTCTTGACTTTCATGATAAGGATCACCACTGATCTTCATTCTATTGTGGATTTGCAGATGTAGTTCTTTATTCAAACCCAGAGTGGCTTCTAGCTCCTTTACTTCTAAATTTATATAATCAGCATTCATTTGAATCCACATTAATGACTGTCGCATCTTCTCATTTTCCTGGACCATTATCCCCCCCCCCCCCAGCTAAGTTCTCTTTACTTTTGTTTTAATTTTTACTTCTGGCAAGTGAAGACCTTTTAATTTAAGGAAGGTTTTATTTATTTCATTTATATCCCACCTTTCTCCCCAGAGGGACTCAAGGTGGCTCAATAATAAAACCTTTAAAATTACAATACAATTCAAAACAGTTAAAATGACTATATACAATATAAAATCACATAAAATATACATAAGCTAAAAACAAACTAAAGACCTACTTGTTCCATAAAAAAACCCTGCTACACATTATGTACAGAAAGCCTGCTTGCATAAAAATGTATATGCAGCAGACAAACCTTTCAATGGGGAGGATGTAGTGTTTTCATATTATTAAGTTTTTATGTGTCTTTTAATTCTGTTTTTTTATTTAATTATTGTAATTATTATGTAATTATTTTAACTATTCTGTTAACAGTTTTTTAAATTGTATTGTGCTTTTAAACTGTGGTATGCTGTCTTGGCTCCTCTGTTGGGAGAAAGGAAGGATATTAAATAAATAAATAAGTGGTGCTGAAATAGCCTCCATGTATGTATAAATTACTCTGCCCATTATGTGGCAGAAGTTTCAGTTGACTCTATGACCTATTATAAAGTGGATATAATTTAGAAGCCCACATATATACATGATTGCCATTATCACCAATGAGAGACCACTAGGTATGTGTGCTGTGTTATTGCTTTAATATGTTGCAGTCAAATGCAGCAGGGGTAAACCTGTAACACTCCCATCATTTCTAACAACAGAAATGCTAGTGGGCTAGTGGGAGCTGGAAGCCTACAACATCTGGAAGGCCATAGCTTCAGAACTCATGATATACAGGTCTGGCTTTGATTCCCTACAAAATAAAACTCCATATTTAAAAAGCCATATCTTTAGGATTTGTCATTGCTTATTGCTCTGGAGTGGAAAAACTAGCAATCACGGTAACTTAAATAGAGTAGGCCGCATCTTTACGCAAATAGTGTAACAATTCACCAGCCATATGGTAACTCATCAACCAACTTACCATGTACCTTTCCAGCATTACGTTCACTAATGTTAAAAGAATTGTATTCTTGAACAATGTTTGTTGTTTTATTATTGTATTTTAATTGTTTTAGCATTAATTATCATTTAATTGCTAATTATGGTCTTGTAGCTGCTGGTGTGATGGGGACTTGTATAGAAAAATGGAATAAAAATTCCGTAATGATAAGAAAGAACTACTGGCTGACATTGGGACACACAACAACTCTCTGAACTCTTGGAGATGACAGGGACTGGACAAGGGGTCCCCTGTGTGCAAATGATGTGTTCTGCTACTGAACTATGCAAAAGACGATACACTGAAAACACCAGCAAATTTTCCCCATTGTCTGCAATGAAGGATGGCCAAAGGAAATGGTGGACATGTAAAGGATTAACTTTTTTTTGTTCCCCTTTGGCAACAGAGTTTGAGAGCCCAGCAACTGGTCATAGCTTCACGTGAACCCTCTGAGAAACTGAAACCAACTTCTCTCTTTTTTCAATAGAACTAGAATTTATTTGAATTTATGTGAGTGAAACTATCCTGCTGTTAAGCAGTGTTGTTTTTCTTTCTATCTCTGAAACTGAGTGTGGAATACTGAGTGTGAAATTAAATGACACAGAATATTCTAACCAATATTCTTTCAGGAGTTGGCTTGAGTTGGATATATCTGATTCCGGAACTTCTCTTTCCTTCCAGACAGATACAACATCCGATTTATTCCTACATGCACAGAGGAAGGGCAAGCCAAGCCCTTATCCCTTGCATGGGTGGGCTAATGGCTGTAGATAGATGACTTTCAAAGTAAACTTCTAGTTTTGCATGAAATGGATTTCCATGCAAAGAAGCTAAGCTGCTTGTGTGTGTGCATGGGTTTGTCTAATATACTTTCTCTTTCTCTTTCTTTCTCTTTCCCCCTCTCCCATCCCATATCCTGCTTCCTTTGAAAATGCTTCATCAGATGCCAGTCGTGTTCCAGGTGAGTGTTATGTTTCTAGAGTGGAAAGTTACTTTTTGAGAACAAAGGCAAAAATGAATGAGAATTCCAGGTTTTAGAACAACTCTAGAAAAGAATATTCCAGTTACATACTCAAAAAGGCATTCTATTCTGAGAATGGTATGTACAGGTACAACATAGTGGAGTATGTTCTAGTAAGATTTACATGATAAATGTTTTAGATAGTGAAATTTAATATTTTGTATTGTAATGACTGTGCTGGCTCTTTTTTTTATATACACTGCTTTGAATTATCAGTTTAGACATGGCCTGTACTCTATAACTGAATTCATAAAAGGTAAATAAAATTGCAAAGCACTTTGCCACACTTAGTGCAGTACAGATGTATAAATGAATTTAATGTTGTTTTCTACAGTTTTTTTTAAAGAAGTTTCTCCTCTCCCAAGAAAATATTCATCCATATAATACCTCTTCAATTCTGCTATGTACCGGTAGTTTTTACTTCTGGGGATGCTGGTTTGACAAAATGAATGAATCAATACTACTCAAAGTCTTGGTTTGTCTGCCTCTGAAGTCATTAGCTTGATTATGAGCTGCATCTTTCCTATGCCATTGGTAGCCTTTCAATGCAGCAGCTGCATGAAACTGGATCTCACACCAGATGCTTCATGCAGATGTGGCCAATTTTTGCTCTGTTTTAAGTGGAGAAAAGCTTTAGGAATTTGCAGACTTGAACAAAAGACTAGTGGATAGAGAGTGCTTGACTATATCCTTTCTGACCATTTCCCTTATAAAACGTGTGCTCTCCCAGCTACTTTTTCCAACCCTGCTTTATTCAAGATCAGAAAAATGGTTGGCAGGGAAAGGCTTGACCGCTCACTCACTATCTGTTGGTTCAGCCTAGGCAGTGGTCTGGAGCAGAGTCAAAGCAAAGAAATGACAGGAAAGGATGAGAGAGCAAGGGCAGTCAGAGTTTCTTCAGAATCCTGAACGGATCTCACAGAAACATTGATCAGTTTTCCCAAGTGGTGGCTACTGAGTCATATAGCACCCACAGGCTCCATGTTGTAAGAATGCAGACCTTTTAAGGGGCAACCATCTAGTTTGGATCAAGACATTCATTTACTTATCTATGATCTCGTTCCTGGCTGCCTGCAGCACTGAGCAGAGTTAGTGGTGCGTTATCTCTGGGGGAAGAATTCTGTTTCTTTGGGGGACCTGCTTCAGTGACTAGCCAGTAGGGTTTTTGACTTGGGGAAATTAGGTTAAAGGGTCTTCTGAAATGGAAGATCCTGAATTGTTTATCTGAGATTTGATGTCATGCTCCAGACTCAGTATCTCTGTGAATTGGTAAATGGCTATCCTCACTTTGCTGATTCCTTTGAATGAGTGTCCAAATAATTGTTGTACAAGCTAGTAGACTGGAAATGAGGAAGGAGGGAGGCTGACACGGACTGGATGAGGCAAGAAGAGGAGAGTCTGAGGGAAGGTGGGTAAGGAGATGTTCCCTAGGCCTCAGTGGAGAAGAAAGAGATGATGAGGCAGCCCCAGAGGAAGAGAGACATGGACAAAGGGTAAACAGGAAGTGGGTAGGGCAACCAGAGGGAATGGAAAACGAGAAGACAAAGTGAGAGAGCAGGTAAAAGGACAGAGTATAGTAAGGACAGAGGCTGGAGCATATAAGAGCTAGCAGCCTATAACATTCAAATGAGTCCTGGGTGGAGTACTGATTCTGTTGGTGTTAGGAAAGGAAAGGAACCCCATTACAAGCTGTGTATGAGTAGTGTTAACTGTCATAATAAACATACCTTACTGGCATTCAGATGCTGGTCCATGCCTATATTACAAATGGATTCTCATGGCAGAACAGCCTGGGATTTCCTGCAACCTGGGGTGGGTCCACATACTGCTATCCTTCACTCAAGAATGCAGCCCTTCAAAGTTGGTTTCCATGGGGAAAATCCATTTGCCTGTTTGTCGCTGCCATTTTTACCTTTTTAAAACTTTTTTAAAAACCATTTTTACCTCAGGTTAGAAGCATCAGGGATAAGACAGGCAACTCCCCTTCCCTCCCTCCAGTTACAATATAAAAGGTGCAACACAAAAGGGATGGAGAGGATGGAGGGAGAAACCACTAAAACCTGGACACTAAGCACAGTGGAAGGGAAGAGGAGGGAAAGCATGATGGAGATGCTCTGATGGCCTCAGAGGGGGAGAGAGGCTGTCAAGTGATGTTTCATCTAGGTATGATCACAACTTGAAAAAGTTACCTTTTCAGACTAAAGTTCTTAATGGCTCCAAGTCAGCCAGACTTTTCCAAACCTTGATTACAATAAAAGCTGCTTGGTTGTTGCTGCTCTCTTCTCTGGTGGCTTCCATACAAAGGAAGGAGGTTATGCACATCTCTACATAATGGGCTCTAAGAAGATCCTATACTCCATTATCATTCTGCATTGCCTTCACATATTTCTTTATGCTATAGATTAGAAATTAATTGCTTAGAAGCATTCTGTTTTTTTCATATCTGGAATAACCGTGCTCTAAAATCATTATGTATTAACACACCACTTTCCCCATCCCTGAATCAATTAAGTCACAAGAGTTGGCTTATCTTCCATTTTCTGCTCTTTTCAGCCTCTTTTTATGCTTGCTTTTTTACTCACAGGTTTATGCTTTATGACAGTGAAAAAGGGAGTAGATGTTCATGAGAGTAATTCAGGTAATAGGAATGGCATGGAACTATAAGTCTTCTTGGCCCAAAAGAGAGATTCTATCAACCATGACATCCATCTCATGAGTGTCTTTGTACTGGGACGTGCTGCACCCAATGAAGCAGATTTTCGTCCACAAAAATCTATATCATAATAAATGTGTTAGCCGTTAAGAAGCTATAAAACTCATTGATTTTACACACATACATTTGGGTGTGTACTTATAATGGCCTTTAAGAAGTATAATAAAGTACAGAATACATTTATTTCAGCATTTAGAAAACAGGTTAACTTCTCACTGTTTATCAGTACTTGATTCAAAACTCCCACATATGTTGTGGAGCCAATAAAACTGCTTTTGAATTAATTTTTCATTTTTGTTTTCTTGTTATTAGGGAGCTCACAGAACACAATATAAAGGAGCATATTTTAAAGAACAATTTGGCATCTTCTTTATTTCATTTTCCATAAACAAGTATGTTTTAGATATCAGTCTAGTGATGTTTGGATATCTTTTCATCCTGTCACAGTGGATTTTTGGGCTGTCCTTTATTCTTTTGCCAATAAATTGATTGTTAAGCATCATGGTCAAAATCTGTCCTGATGAAGTCACCTCATGTTTGTTTATTTGAAATACTTCCATCCCACTTTTCCATAAAAATTATTAATATTATTAACTTTATTATGCCTCACCTTTTCCCCAACACTGAGACTCAAGGTACCTTATACTTTAAAAAGATTGCAATTTAAAAAATTAAAAAAAAAAACATTAAAACCAAGTTAAACTGTTAACCATATTAAAAACATACACTTTTATTAAAAAAATAATCATAAAAAGTTAAATTGTAAAAACACAATTTAATGTTCAGGGACATGCTGTGTTAGTCGGGAATATCAGTATGCAAAGGGGTCTTGTAGTACCTTTGAGACTAACTGAGAAAGAAGTGGCATAAGATTTTGTAGACTTGGCCTATATCCTCAGATGTAAAAAGTAGACCAAAGTCTAAAACACACTGCAGAAATAATCCAGTTTGAGACCACTTTAACTGCTCTGGCTCAGTCCTAGGGAACCCTGTGAATTGTAGTTCTCTGACAGAGAAAGCTAAACGTCTCACAAAACTACACTTCCCTAAATTCCCTAGCAGTGAGCCTGGGCAGTTAAAGCAGTCTCAAGATGGATTATTTCTGCAGTGTGTTTTGAACCCAAGTCTACAAAAGTTTATACTACATTTTTTTTGCACAGATAATCTCAAAGATTCTACAGGAGGGATCTCTTTGAATACAATTTAAAATAATGCAGATATTAAAGCCCTTTCCTTAAAAGCCTGTAGTTCAACAAGCCTGTCTGAATAAAAAAGTATATGACTGCCAATGGAAGAACACTAAGGAGTGGGCCATTCTAGCCTCCTTAGGGAGAGAATGTCAAAATCTAGGGGCAGCCACTGAGAAAGAAATCTCTCATGTTCCCATCTATCACACCTTAGAGAAGGAACTGTCCTGTAGATCTCAGAGCCTGAGTAAGGGGGGTTGCAGACTGTCAGAAATAGTGTGAATTCAGTCCACTTTTAGGGTTAGGGTTAAGGTTAGGGAATCATGGGGATTGTATTTTATTGTGGCACTAGAGTTCTCTGACAAAGAAGGTTCAATGTCTCAGAAAAATAACAATTCCCATGATTCCCTAGCACTAACCCTAACCCTAAAAGTGGACTGAATTCACACTATTTTTGACAGTCTGCAACCCCCCTAAGTTCATATGGAAGTTATAGTCTGTCAGATAACCTGGACCTAAGCCATATTAATGCTAAATAAAATAATAATAATTTTTAAATAATAATTTAACATTAAACATTAAAACATAAGCTAAAAATGACAACAGTCAAACTGAAATAGGCATAGAATTTATTTTCCTTCACCTCCAGATCTCTCTATCTCTTTCTTTTTTTTTTTAAGGGAAAGAAAACCAAACTTTTTTAAAACATGGATGATATTTAGATGTTGCATTTCCTCCACTGAGCTGAAGACAGTGGACACAGTTTTCCTCCTCCTCAATTTCTCCTTACAAGAACCTAGTGGGGAAGGTGAGGCTGAGAGGAACTGGCTCACAAACAATCCACTATGAATCTAGATATTCCAAGTTCCCATCCATCACTCTGAACAGTTCACCATACAAATGTTGTGGGTGGGGGATGAGAACAGGGCATCTGTGGAAGGAAGTTTGGTAGATTTTTTCGTCATTTGGGGCCCATTCTTACTACACAATTATAGCACTGTCATTCCCCTTTAGCTGCCATGGTCCCATCCTGTGTAATCCTGAGATTTACAATTTAGGGAGGAAGATTTAGAATTCTCAGCCTGAGAGCTCAAGTACATCACCAAACTACAAACCTCAGATACCACAGGTAGTGCCATAATTGTGCAGTGCAAAAGGGCCCCTGCTTTTTCTTTATTCCAATTGGTTTTTCCTAAGTAGTCTTTTCCACCTCACATGTTGCAAGGGCTACAATACTTTTGCAGCTGGCTAGAATTTGAATTGAATAGTCGCTTTTTAAAATAAATAAAAATACATACCCCTAAAAAGAAAATGGATTTTCTTCCATTTTGTTGCTTTGGGTGGCAAGGTCTAATTGGGATCAATAGTTTGAAATTTGTGATGGGCTCTGGTGGTTGATCCCAACCCTAATTACCAATCATTTTGGGAACTGAATTTCCTCCATAATGAATTCTCAAAGAAAATTTGGAGGTTGTTGCTTTGGCAAAATTTCAAGGAACTTTGAGAGAGGGAAGAATTTTAGATAAAAGTTATTGTTAACATTTGGCTGAATGAGATTCTTTATACCCCTATTTGGAAGCCTCAGAAACTTGATGGTATTATCATTACACACAGGGCACCTAAGACTAACAAAGAAACTCTTCATGCAATAAGTAAAGTTGATTTTTTTTAAAAAGGGCTAGATTAGTTGATAAAAATTGGACTAGACTTACTATGAAAACTTGAACATTTTGTGGCAGATTTGGAGAGATTTTTTTAATATTTTTGAGCAGTGCAAAAAACTTTATAGGACAAGAAGAATTCCTTAGATGGGTGAGTAGTAGTGATATTCCAGCAACCCTTTCTCCTCTATTTTTCCTGTGGATCTATAGCTCTCTTCCCTTGCTCCTGCTTCCAATCTCATAATTATGTTTGCCAATTCAATGGTGCCAACATGCTGTGTCCTACTTCATAGGAACTGAAGAGCTGTCATCATTGGATCCAAATTGGCCTTCACGCCATTGGAACTCACCTGTTCATAGCAGAGCATAACAGCTGTGAACTAGTAATACATAACTTGGCAGCATGGTTGCTGTGTAATTTTTCCGGGGGATTAATTGGGATGCCTTTATTAATGTTTCTGAAATGGGTGAAAGTTGCACAGCACTTGTGCTTAATAGAGTTCACCCAATACACTTACATCCTCAGTGTTTTAGGACCTTTGCCCTTTACAGAAGAACAACCTCTCATTTCTTCCTGTGAATGCTTGCATTCATATGTCCATGCTATTGTTTGAATTTATCTTCTATTGCCTTCTGAGAAGCAAGGTTTAAAATGTTCTGAGCATTGCAGCATTTAAAAGCAGATATATCTAAATGGGAATTAAAAGTGACAAGAAAAGTTCATCATCATCATCATCATCATCATCATCATCGTTTTCATTTCTCTCATCTTTCTCCTAATATTGGAACTCAAGGCAGCATTACACTAGCAAATACAAATCCAGCCATCTTTTCAAAATGAGCAGGTAGATGACATATTAAGTTTACCTACTGTAGCTGTGCACTTAAAAATAGATTAGAAATAACCTTCTGGAAAACCAGAGGCTGCATGTATGAGAGAATTATTACTTTGGTACTCTACCACCATGAATGTTTTTCTTCTATTCACTTTTTAATCTGGAAATTTCTGCTTTTTCTCCTTAAAGTTTGTATCTTGGAATCTTTGGACCTGGACCATAAATTTAAGCCATGTTAGTGGGCCAGTTTCACATTCCACATTTGCTCTAATCCAGTTAGCAGTATATTATTTAGTTTTATTTAACATTAAATTCCAGTAAAAGCTGCAATCAGTGGTTTATAATAAAAACACAAACTATAATCAAAACTTGAAAGCACTAAAGTTATGCATGAAGATGCAGAACATTTGGAAAGTACTGACACAGCATAGGGCAAGAAGATAATACAACAACATAAAACTTAGTAAAACAGCAGATGGCTCTTTAAAAATTAATTTGAAATAAAGACAACATGGTGAATTTCCATTGATAACTGTTTCCATCATCTCAGTGCTGAGGCTCAGCCATGTAGTTTAAAAAAATATTATGTATACCTCTGCACTTTGAAAATTAATTGAAAACAATGAGATACCATTATAGTCCAAAGCCCTTCCAAGGTTTCTCACATTCTCTTTTATTATTCAGGGTTAACTTGCATCTACTCACATGGCCAGGGCAGAGTTGAGAAGGTTTACTTCTGTTGGATCAATTACTTTTACTTATTATACATAGAAGCACTCACTGGTTCAACAGATACTCCTTTCTCTTACCTTCCGCATGGAAAAGGATAAAAAATTATTTTGGTAGGCTAAACATATGTGATTGTTTTTCATAGTTCCTCTGGGCAGTGAGATCTTAAAATTTCATTGCCTGCCTGCCTCCTGAAGAATCAACATCAGATTCCAAGATAGTAACATCCAGCACTTTATTAGCAAGCAATATCTTGTACCAGTTATTCAAAGCATTATTTCATATAGCATCAATCTGATGAGGTTTTCTCAAGGGCTGGTCATATAAACTGTCTGGTTTTGAAGACTGGAGATTTAACAAGAGTGAGTGAAATCTTGTGGAATGAGCCATTGATCACATTTTCTCTACTATATAAGTTTTTTACTGCCATGTTTGTAGCCACTCTCTAGTTGTCATGCTGTTTATCTAGTTCTAGTTCATAAGAGCTTCCATTTGAATTACTCTAGTAGGTATACGAACATCATCAACCTGGCATATTGGCTACTTTTTCTGTCTCTTGCATTCCTCAAAGAAGGCATAAGGTAGAGTTCTGTTTAACTCATATTCAACCACCTGAAATCTCTTTCCCTCTGGCATTGATGAAGGTATGCCCATCATAAGGATGTCTCACAGAGGGAGGGGAAAATCAGAATATCACAGCTATTGTATGTAATTAGATTGGAAATGAGCCTCAGGCTACCACAGCTCAAAGCTCATTGCCCGGGCTTCTAAGGACCCCCTTGGCTATAGTATGTCATAGATAAATCAGACAAGACTGATCCCCCCCCCCATACTTTTGCCCTGTGGTGAAGGACAGGAATCATGTGTGCTAGGAGCTCATCTTATATGTGCAGCACTAGCCTGTCCAAGAGAAATCTAAATCTTTTGAGAACATCTCTCTAGCATTTTATTCCTTCACTGTTATCTTTAATGGAACTTTGTGAGGTGGGAGATGTTTCTCTTTCTTTCTTCAGCACCTCTGAAAGTCTAGGAGACTTTTCTTAATTCTTTGAAAATCTGGTTTTAATCTTTGCTTCCCACTCAGGTAATTTGATATTTAACATCTTCAATTTTCAGTGGAAGCATGTCTCATCACTGGATAAAATCCAATATGAAGTGGCAGTGCTCTAAGGGATATGTTCCATTTTCTATTCTGCTTGTTAGTTAGGTGCTCTGTTTTTTCTCCTCTTCTGCTGCCTGAAGTTAGAAACAGTATTTCCAGATTGAAATGCGCCCCTTTGTCTTCCATCATGCTGATATAGCCTTTTTCTTACAGCTGATACACAAAAACCTTCCACTCAGTGAAGCATTAGCTGAGTGCAACAGGACAAGCTATAATTAAGAACAAAAAGACTCCATTGTCCTTCATGGCCTCAATCACTTGTCATTTTAAGCTTTTTTGAAAAAATACACTTCTATTCCTTTATGTTTAGTAAGTTTAATTTTCCTACTCTGTAAGTGCTAAGAGCCTGGGCATAATTAAATATGAAAAAAGGCTATAGTTCCAAGGTTTCCCTTGTGTCCACCCCTCCCCAATGTGCCCCCTAATAAGTCTTCAAACATGAGGGCCACTGTTTAATTACATTACTCTTTCATGTAATTGTGCTCTGAAGCTACTTTTCCAAATGTCCTTATGGCTTCATGCAGATCCAAAGGTTGTCCCTTAAACACTTGGTGCAATTAGTGACACTTAATTCTTTACTTTCATATGGACAATGGAACTGTACACTTTTTTTTTTAAAGGGACAACTTTAACTTTTGCTTATAGTTCTTTGAGATCCAGTGTAATGAAATGAGTCTCTTAATATTTAAATAAGAGGTAATTATGTTGTACTTAAAGCTCTAAATTTTAGGAGGCTCTATCCATTTCTTGTTCCCCAAACATAACATTGTGTGAAGGCTTGCATCTGTTTTCAACCATATGAATTAGTATACAAAATAAAATAAAGTGGTTAGGATGTCAACTGCCATTTTGTCATCATAATTTACAGTGTGTAAAGATTCACTCAGTTAAGGATTACTACACACCTGGCAGCTTCCCATTAGGGACAGGATTCTGAGTAGAAAATAGATTAAAAACACACCCTTTTAAAGTTCTAGAAACTTTAAAAATTCCCTTGGGATGGCCCTACAGCTTTATGGTAGGTTGGAGTAAAATTTTATTCATTATTGACTTTAAAACAGAGAACCCATCACCCGAAGAAAAGGTTGGGGCTGTATTTCTCTTGCTATTCTTATTCTTCCATGGCATTTTTGCAAGAGTGCACTACTTCTTTAGCTTGGGGAGATTTTTACAGGTATTTGAATTAAATTCTTTTCCTCTCTCCCCAATAATATTATTCTTATATTAGAAGGCAGTTTGATCCCATTGGAAGCTTTTGTCAGCAGAATGGGAGAAAAGCCAGGGTGTAAAACTTCACTTATTTCATTCTTGTATCCCATTAAATACATTGACATAATAAAATTGTGTCCTGTATATAAAATGGCAAAATCGAGCTTTGCTTTTTGAATTTTTTCTATTTTAAAAATATTTTCAAGCCATGGATGTTTGAATCATGGATATGGAGAGCTGACTGTATTAGTTTTTAAGATACTTACATAGTTCTGTTGAAATGCTGATGTACTTGTTCAGAAAGGCAAAAAAGCAAAACAAAACAAAACCCCTAAGGACACATTCAATAAGCAAAGTGTGAGGTTTCAGGTTCCATAGCCAGAATCCTGAAACTTTTTTCTTGTTGGAAAAGAAGTGCTACATGGCTCCGGGCGTAATGGTGCTGAGGAACAACATGAGACTGGAACTGGGAAACATTCCTATGCCGTTCCTATGTTACTAATGTCTACTACTTATTAGGAACATCTCTGTGCAGCTTTTTTTGGTTGGAGGGTACCCAGATATTCAAAGCAGAACAGAATTAGCATTTTAAAAACAGGTGCATACATGTAGATTATGGAGAGTCTTCTGTGAGGCAGTAAACAAAGGCAGCACTGGGAAACTTATGTCTTAGGCTTATTGGTGTTAATGGCAGAAATGTATTAGCTCTTTGTACAATGTACTCTTAGTATAAGGCATGCAAATGTGGCATGCATAATGTGCAAGGCATGAGAAACATGATTGTGGTGATTATGAGGCCACTTAGATTAGCAACTGCAATCACAGATGAGCAATTGCAGACCCCCCCCCCTTTTTTTTTTGCCTTGGCAGTTTCCTAACAATGGGAGGTAAACTGGGAAGTGAAAAGCTCTTCATTTTTTACTGCAACTACTGTATTTCTACTGCTCCTCATCTCCCTTCCTAATTATTTGTTATAAAATACAGAATCCTAGGTGTAATGAATTAGCATAGGAACATAGGGTCTTTCAATACTGCTGAAGCTGACAAGATGTAGATGTTATTAGTCCATTGAAAAGGAGGCCACTGAGGGCCTTTGCAGACTGCCAGAAATAGTGCACATTAAATTGAGGCACTGCCCTGGCTCAGTGCTAGGGAATCATGGGAACTGTAATTTATTGTGGCACCAGAGCTCTCTGACAGAGAAGGCTCAATGTCCCAGAAAAAAAAATAATTCCCATGACTCCCTAGCACTGAGCCAGGGCAGTGCCTCAATTTAATGTGCACTATTTCTGGCAGTCTGCAAAGGCCCTGAGAGTCTAATGCCAGGATAGAATCTAAATAGCAACAATTAGCAGAATAGAAGAAGCTGAAGTCTACTGTCAAACTACTGGCCCTTGCTGAGAGTTGACTGGCAGCTGCCCTCTAGGGTTTCAGACAGAAACCATTCCAGCTGTACTGAAGATGACAGGAATTGAACCAGGAACCTTTTGGGAGAGAGTCTGCATTTTACCACAGAGCAATGATAAAATCTTTTTTTTTTTAAATATTGAACTTCTAGCAAATCTCTATGGTATTCTCCTTTATCAATACTTCAGATTATTTGTTTTAAAAATGTGGGTTCTGTATTCATAGCTTGGTATATCCTGAACTGATGTCACTGCATTCATCACAACAAATGTATAATTTCTTCCTGGCATCAGTGGCAGCTGCATCTATAAACTAAGCTGTGCTCTAGTGTCCCCAAGCGAAGTAAAAATGCAGCACTCAATGATGTTTTATCATTTATTAAAATACTAAAAAATAAAGAAATCCATGGACATGTTGTAATCAAAACAAATCTGCATTTAAGGGGGGATTGTGATAGTTAAACCTCTAGTTTTTTTATTATTCCCCATTCCACCAAATCTTCAATAATCTTGAACATTAAATATTTTTATGTTTCTCTCTCTCTCTTCTTTCTGTATGTATCTTCACAGATACATACACACAGTTATTATTATAAAGCTTAATCTTCTCTGGTGGAGAGTTCTTTTGGATGAATATTTACTTAGGATGATCTGGATTTTAGATTTCTAAGGGTGAAAGAATAGAAAAAAGATGAAAAAAATAACTAAACCTCAAAATTACTGTTGATTGAAAAAAAATGCAGGATGAATTTAACATCTCTAAACCTAAATACTGACAATATGCATTCTCACTGGTTTAAGAAGCTCTACAATAGTCCTGTGTGAGTATGTTTGTCCGCCTGCCTACGTGAAAGAGGGAGCAATAGAGCAAGCATCTGTCTGTACTGAAAACCTGAAATGTGCTAGGACTGAAAATGAAAACAAGTTATACAAGGGGAGTGTCTCTTCCCTCACCCCAAGTTAGCCATGGATAGCAAGACCTTAATCAATAATCTAGATTGAGTTTTTGGCAGATTACCCATTTAGTTATATTTGATATAATGAGGGTGATTGATTTCAAAACCCTTATATTAGAGTGCCAAAATGTTTGTCTTTGCACGCTATATGTCTGGCACAGACATATGACTACGGCCATATATGCTCTACTAAATCAGTAAGGTTTTTCTCACTGACACAAAGGACAGTGGATCATATCGTTTTCTCTGTTTGCCGCCAAGCTTCCCCCTTTAATATGGGAAGTTGTGGTGTGTGTGCACATGCATGTTTGTGTACTCGTGTGTGTGCATGTATGGAGACCAATATCTATACTTCCTCTTCGCCAAGTTTATGGTGGTCTCCAATATTATTGTGCTATATAAATGAATTTTCTTATATTTACCTCTTCTTTTCTGCCTCATTTTCTCTTTCTCACTTCTTTCCTTTCTGTTTCTCAAAGGCCTTTCACACCTGATGATGGGCGAGCAAGGTAAGTTTTTTCTTTCTGACTTTCACCTGTAGCTGAATGTGGACATGGTGACCCATGCTTCTTCCTAATTCCAGCGTGGGTTCCATAAACCCACAACTTGCCATATCTTGCCTTTCCATCACTCATTTGCTGAACATCTTTGCTCACATAGATAATCCCCAGATGTCTATAGTCAAGTGTTCTGACAATGAGTTGATGTAAACAAAGCAAAGTAAAAGAGAAGGTTGGCATGCTCCTTCTCTTTATATCCACCGGGCTTTCTACTTTTGTTTTGATATCTGGCATAGTGACTTTATCTGCTTGATACATAGAGCTTTCAGAAAGCTGTTTTCCATATCTGGACAAATAGTCTGCAAGAATATGTTGCCATTTTAATTGCCTGATCCTTGAAGACAAAATGTACAGCTAATCAATTTCCTGTTTTCAACATGCAATGTAAAAGATATAAACACACACACACACACACACACAGAGTTTCATCAAGTGAACTTTAGAATTACCTGGGGCCTGCCTGAAAAAATGAATTAGATATAAATCAAGGCCCTGATTATGCAGCTTTGGCTCATTGGTGTGATGCCAAGTACAAAGTAAAGATGTAGAGTCTGGAAAAAAAATGTAACTTTGCAGATAATACATGAACAGATAATTCTGCACTGTTGTGGCATGATCAGCAGGTACCTTGTCCATCAGTGTTCTTATTGTTCCCTGTGGATGCAACAGGAATAGGAAGGTGTTGGATATGCACTTCCATTTCATTAAGCAGCAAGGTAATATTTGACAGGTCAGATGAATGAAGTAATGCCTTGGGCAGGAGTGTGGTACTATTAATTTTTGGTTCCAGATATAATGGAGCTAATATAATTGCAGGATAATTCAGACAGCTTTCACCTTGTTGAGGAACTTTGCTTCAATAAAGCCTATAGTAGCTTGTTGAAAACAGAGATCACAGCAAGTCAGAGCTATCAAGCTATTCTGAAAAGTGCATATATGCTTTGAAGCCTGATCTTATTTTGCTGCCTATGTTGCAGCTAACACTCCAACAACCTTGCCCTGGCAAGTAGCAAACAACAATTGAGTTTTGCTTGCCATATAACATTTTTAAAATATTGATAATAAAGGCCAGTGTAGACTGGATCTAGCATTTCTGAAATTTCTGGGTATGAAAAAAAGAAGAAAAATCCTACCATAGTAGCTATATATCTGTAGTGGTTTTAGGTGCTGCTTTGCTTTTCCATCCCTTCTATAAGCCCAAATAACTGCTGTTGTGATGAGTTCCTTTAGGCTTTCTACTGAAGACAAGGTACAACTCTTCCACACTGTAGAAATAAAGCAGTTTGACACCATTTTAACTGTCTTGGCTCCATTATGTGGAATTGTGGGATATGTAGTCTGGTGAGGTATTCAGTCTGTTCTGTGAGAGAGCTGTGGTGCATAATCAAACTACAAATCCTAGGATTCTGTTAGACAAAGTCATGACAGTTAAAGTGGTATCATACTGCTTTAATTCTGCATTGTGGGTAGACCCATAGTGAGATATTAGTTCAGGGAAATATCTGCCACAGGGAGATATTAGTTCAGTACATTTAATTTAGGGAACTGGTTAATAGAACTGGTCACTGTAAAGTCACCAAACACACCTATTGGAAATCAGAAGCATTATCCAAGGACTTGTTTACATTATTCCTATACCCCAAATCCCTCCCCGGCTGGCCACATATTATTTATACAGTGCAGCCCAAAATCCCCAAATTGAGTCCGGCTGTTAACACAATGCCCAAACTTGATTTGAGATTCCTACCCCTTATCCTGCATTAAAAAAAATTGCTTCAGGTTTTCCAGAAAACCTGGAGCAAAACCCACTGTCAATGGGTGGCTGCTTGTCCCTCAGCATTCCTGCTGAGTTGCTCTGTGGATGCAAGTCATTCTGGGCTTGTCTAAGGTCAGAACAAGGCCTTGTTCTGACCTCAAAATGACTTGCAGGGACCAAAGCCACCCTTCATCTTCAGCAAGTAAGGGGGATGAATTTGGGGAGATTTCAGGGGTCAGAATACTCTGGGGGCAGCCCGGAGTATTCTGGCAAGAGTAGACAATCCCTAGGTTTTAAGACGTTTCAGCAACTCAAGTGTTGATTAGGACACTCAGCAATACCAGAAGGTTCAGTCTAGCAGTTCATTTCAGTTCCTGAACAATCCTTGCTATCAATCCATCAAGAGGCTCTCTTTCTCTCAATTCAGAGTATTTTTGTCAGCTTCTAAGGAGTTCGTCACTTGCTACTTTAACCCCTGATTTGCTTGACAGTTATTCCCATTGCTTAAATAGCCAAGCATACTAAACAGCCGTAAACATTGCACTTGGTAGGTCCCAACTGCCCATTCTCAGATGTACTATTGAAGCTGAGGAACAGTTGAGAGAGGAGCAATGATAGGCAGTTCTTTAGGAACTATAAATGGCTTTGACCTGTCATAGTAATGAAAAAGCATTATATTATGGAGTATGCTGCCACTGAAGTAAGTGATGAAATTGCTATTTTTTGCCATTCAATATCTACTGGATGCAATTTGCAGTCCATTCAGTTTGTAGATGATTCTCTGACCTTTGATCAATTACCATGGTTTCTGTATCTTGTTTCTGCTTGCCTGGTGACTGTGTTAGGGTGGCCACTGACCTCTGACATTGCTCTCCACTACCTATTATCCATCTCATCATGACAAATAATTGTGGCTATATTTTTCTTTCCAGCTACTTTCCCCATTATTCCTTCCTTCCTGATAAATATTTACATAGTGTATGTAAAATGCTAATGTACCTGTGTGAATAGAAGTGAATATAAGAACATATTATATACATTAGTGATATAATATAGAAATACAGTGTGTGCATTTATGTATCCAGAACACTTACACCATCTTATCCTTACACTACTATGAGTAGGTGGAAAATATTTAGCAAATATATTTCCACAGGGTAGTACCCTCCCTTTCCCCTATGTTTTTACCTTTTGTTTTCTTTATGAGTTTGCATTTGATGTGATGTGCTGTGCATTTCTGACACTTTGTTAATGCATGAGAAGTTTGTCCTTCTCCACATGAAACTGGAGTTAAGAAACTTATACAGCAAGTCTGTGATGTGTAGTTTGTGATACCCTCCTTTTTAAAGTGTGTGCTTTTGGAGTTCTTTCTTTAGTGCTGTGTTCATATGCTTAATTTGATGTATTTTGGTGATGTGCATAGTGATCTAATTTTTATTTATTTATTTATTTTATTCTTCCTTTTGCTCTTTTTTCTTGCCTTCTCCCTGGATACTTCTCCGTACCTGTGCTTATGTGGACATAACAACTTCATACTCTATAGGTAGAAGTAAAGGTATAGATCATTTTCTTTTCAAAATAATGACTTTGATTACTGACATGCTTGTAAAATGTTCCAAGTGTCACTTTTAAAAAATGCTTATATTCCCCAGTACCATAATTATTTGTTTGTTTCAAAACAGCAGCCCAGATGTTTCACTTCTTGCTTTTCCAAAAGAAAGATGTCTTACCATTTATTCTGTGCTGTGGTTTACCACATGGCATTTGTCTACAAAATAATGTTTAGGATACACTATGGGTTTGGTTCACAAAGAAAATATTGGCAGGGGAGGCCCGAATCAGTTGCCACTGTTTCTGACAATTTGATACATCCTACCAACTTTGGAGCTTCTCATCTACAGAATAGTAGCAATAAATAAACTGAGGACAGGTAGTCAAATGATACATTCAGTAAGTCTGCTAATGAAGCAGCTGAGTCCTATCATATTGAGTATGCTGACATATTGGTGCAGTTGAATGTTGGGGTGACTGTGACACACTTTATGAACAGTTTATATATAAATATATTGGATACATGGATTTTCTACAGATGCAGAAATTATGTTGAAACTTAAAAGGGAGAAAAATGTTGTAAATTGAACTGCTGTTATTGGAACTGTATGAAAGAATGCTATGTTTTTGGAATCTGGTCGAAGAGGGGAAATTGACACTGCAAAATGCAGAATTTTTCTTTCAGATTCACATTTCATTTGAGCAAATCAAATGAGGTGTGCATCTTGCAGCAGTTTCTATCTCTTAGCATGCAGGAAGGTCAGTCATCCATCCCTAATCATAGTTGTCAAAAAGGTAAAAGCACATCTACTATGAACTTCCTATTATTGAACTTTTTGGGAAAGGAAAGGGAGAATGGATAAACTGTGAAAACATCAACTGTTTTAATGTGCAAGATGATTGTAGAGTTTTTTTATTGCTTATTGTTGCTTGGAAACAAGATGTGCATTGCTATTATGATATATAGACATCTTGGAATCTGAAGACTGGTTCATAGCTTGAATGGTCACTGTTTGCTTGGTGGAGGAGTGCGCATGTGGTATTCTCCCCCATGAGTACTTCATGTAAAGTAGGATGTAGGTGCTATATATGGAAAAATACCTCATGTGGAAGAATGATCAACCCTTTCCTTTTTGAGGGGGAAGAATTTTTGTGATTCTTCCCCATCTAAAAGAGGAAGAGAGTGATAATCCAAATAGGGTTTCATTTTTAAACATTTCCCATATGGAATACCTATGCCACATGTAATGCTTATGCTGGGGCAGAAGAATATGTGACTCCAACATAATATTACCCAGGTAAGTGGGAAAAGGGATATGTACTTTCTGCTCAGTTGTGATGCATCCAGTGGCTTCTGTGGATCACCTGAAAGGCTGCTTTGTTTTAAAACAGATTCCTAACTCTTTTGACTTTGTTTATTACAGCTTTTCTTCAACAATTGTATATAGCATTCCTTGTATTCTCACTTATGTCGTGGTATAATGCTAATCAATGCTATGTCATGTTTTAGGCCATTATATTTTTAATTCTGGTTATCAGAAATAACAAGGTAAAGTAAAGAGGTAAAAGTGAATTGGCTCCAGATCCTATAATAGATCCTACAAGAACATATCCACCTGCCTTTTGTAGTGCATCTCCTTTTCAGTTGTTGTGATATCTATGGTTGGAAGAGACTCTTTGTATTTACCTGCATTTAGAAACATGACCTGTAGCTGAATACATGTCCTACAGTTGAGTTAGGTGGCCTATTTCATGTATAAATAAAATATGTGTCAAGTAGTATAATGAGAGCTAACCAATAGTATTTGTTTCCATCCATCATAAAACAACAGTAGTAGCATATTGCAGTATATTGTAGGCTTGATGAAGCCAAAAATTGAATCTTTTGGACATCCAGTTTACAACATAAATAGCAAAATTGGGGAACTGGTATAAAAAATTGAATTGTGTCAATGTACAATTATTTTGATTGTGGCAGTGAACACCAAGAAAGAGCACCTTTACTCCTTGGACAAGCTACTGCTGTATAAGATAGTATGCCTACATCTGGAATTGCTTTCTAAGTGACAGTAGAGGACTGTCCATTCAAAGCATGGAAGTGTTGAATTGTTCTAAAAACATTTGCAAAGATACATGTTGTTAGTCCCTCTTCGTATGGTGTCTTAGGGCTTAATTGCTTGAGTTCTGGAAGAAAATGATGTTCTGCAAAGTGTAAGGAGTATAGCATTGCACACTGGAAGAAAAAGAACGCTAAATATAGTTACCAGTGGTTTGAAACTAAAAATAAGAAAAGAGAGTATTTGCTTTAGTGGTATGATCTACAGTTGCCCCTCCATTTTCGCAGACCTCTGATCCACATCCCTTGCTTATGCGCAAGGGACAAACGGAGGGGCATACAATGGGGTGTGCACCCATGACACTCCCCCTTGCCTCAATTCAAGCCTATGGGGCTTGAATATGTGTGGGTTTCCATTTCTGCAGAGGGGTCCACAATGGATCCTCCATGAAAATGGAAGGGCAACTGTATTTGGTTGTTTTATTTTGAGTTGTGCAAGGTGTTCAAACTACACAGTACTTCTGGAAATGAATGAGAAGCAAAATTTCAGTAATAACTTAATAACAGGTTTGCATTGAGGTTTCAGTTTTTACTGAAAAATACGAAGGAAAATGAGAACCAAGTAACTTTTGTGGAGTAGAATTCTTAAACCTGCTGAATAAGTAGTGGCAAAACAGATAATAACTGACTTCTAATTTGCTTTTGAGCATAAGTTAATGCAGTCATGTTCTGTCATATTGTTTGTTCTCTTGATAACTCTTATTTAAGGAAACTGTAATTGAACTTTTTGTTTAAGTCTGCTATAAATTGCGAACTTTAAGCTCCAATAAAATGTAGGATGACTCAAATGACAACAGGGCCTTGTTTTCCCTTAAGGAAATGTCATTGTTTCTCTTGAGGAAATGTCATTGATAAGCCATCCTTCCATTTCTTCCCTTTGATTGTGAAAAGATGTGAAGCTCCCATGGTGAGCATAGTTTAGTGGTTTGCATGTTGAATTAGGATGCTGGAGACCATGGTTCGAATCGTCTCTTGGCCATGGAAACCCACTGTGAGGCTTTGGGCAAGTCACACTCTCTCAGCCTCAGGGGAAGGCAAATGCAACCCTCCTCTGAACAAAACTTGCCAAGAAAACACCCATGATAAGTTTACCTTAGGGTCACCATAAGTTGGAAACAACTTGAAGACACACAGCAAACACACAAAGAGCTGGTACAGAGTGGTTAAAAAGTATGTGAGCTGTTGGCTCAAAAATCCACATGTCAATTTTCAGCTCAGCCCTAAACTCAAGAGATAACCATAGTGCTCCCAGCTTTATCTCACTCAACTGTACTGAAGATAATAAAAGCAGAGCTGGTAAAGTAACTTTTTAAGATTATGCCTCCCAAAATCTACCAGCCAGCATAGAAAAGTAACATTTCTAAACTATGAACAGAAACTTATAAAGCCCGGCTAATCTGTTTGCCCCCAAAGGCCATTGTCTGACTGCCCATTACATTAAAAAACCATATCCTTCTAAGTCAGAATGCAGGTGATTGACTCTTGGACTGTCTGCTTGTAAAGCCTATGATCTGCTATTCAGCAGTGGTCCCAACTCTCAACAGTTGGCTTTTGGAGTTGAATATTAGAAATACCACTATAATACCACTACCTGAACTGAAGGGACCTTGAAGCAGTAGTACTTGCCCTGGTAATCTCTCGTTTGGACTTCTGTAACGCGTTCTACATGGGGCTACCTTTGTACCAAGTTCGGAAGCTTCAACTGGTCCAAAATGCGGCAGCCAGACTGGTCGTCGGAACATCTAGAGTGGACCACATTACACCAGTATTAAAAGCTCTTCACTGGCTGCCGATTAGCTTCCGGGAGCAATACAAAGTGTTGGTCATCACCTATAAAGCCCTACATGGCTTGGGTCCAAGTTACTTGAAGGAACGCCTCTCCCCACACAATCCGTCCTGCACCCTCAGAACATCAGGGAAGAATTTACCAAATTACTGTAAAACTAAACTAATATCTCCTTCCCAAAGATCATTCATGGCTGCGGCCCCCAAGTTATGGAATGGCCTGCTGGAGGAGATTCATCTTATTTCCATGCTAGAGGCCTTTAAGAAGGCACTTAAGATGGAGCTTTTCCAGCGGGCCTATCCACCTGACCTCCCTAACTGAACATAAGATTAGATATGACCATCTTATAAGGACCTCCCGGCTGAAAAAGATTATATCACTCGCGGCATAGACTTGTATTGTAATTTTATTATTGCTTTAATTATTGCTGTTATTTTATTGTTTTTACTGTTGGGTTTATTGTTTATTATTGTTCTTTTTATTGCTGTTGTGGTTTTATTGTTATGTTTTCTTTTTTTATTGATTGCACTACTGTACATTTTGTACATTTTATCTTTGTACTCCCACCTCGATCCGTAGGGAGAGGCAGGAAATATAAATAAATTATTATTATTATTATTATTATTATTATTATTATGTACTTCTGAACCATCCTAAAACAATATGGAAATCTGAACTAATTTATTATTATACTGCTTTTATTCATGTAGTGTTCTAAAGGGCTGTAAGTGAAATATAAAGAGAAATTAATACAAAGACAAATTAATGTAAAGACTAATAGGAACATTAGAACTCAAAATCAATTGGGACTTAAATATCTCACTGATTTTATTGAAGAGTATTCAGATTTTTCTGAGTTAGATTCTTTTTCTGGAAGTGCAGAGAGCTTGAAGAATAGCATAATGAATACTGCAGGCTAACGTACCTTTGAATGGCCAGCATATGGTACAAAAAACCCAGGAATGGATTCCAAATAATGTTATGCACAGGCCATGTTTGCAACTCACCAGTTCTTCCTTTCATGTTGACATGTAAATTGAGGTGCATGGCCCATGGGGCCTGTCCTGTTTTGCCCTTGGGAGGCTAGCCAAACCCTCAGTCCAGAGTTACAGTGTCTCATGCATTGAGAGAGAGAGAGAAAAAGAAAGGGAGCTTATCTCACCAAGTCATTTGTAGTGAAAACAGTGGTCATTTAATCTAGTCCAGGTTCATCATGAGGCAACAGTCAGTCCAGTATAGCAGGTTCAAAGGGAGAATCTGAAAGCATAGTCCAAGTCCAGGCAGAGTTCCAGGCAACAGGCAGTCAGTCAAGGTACGAGGCAACAGCAAGGTGTCTCCCAAGAATGATGGATGGTTGTTAACCACACTGGACTGAAGGTGGTGCTGGGATATTTATAGCACATGTGGGCTAATACTCCCTATTAGCAGCTTGCTTCCTATTTAACTGCAGAGAATGCTGTTGCCTCTCTTTTTCCTGGAATCTCTCTGTGACAGTAGGCACTGGCAAGTCTAGCTCGGGTGCACGGAAACTTTGCTCTTGGGAACTCGGTCCTGATACCGGCTGCAGGCTCATTTCCAGGGGCTTCTGGAGTAGCTTCAGTCCTGGCATGTCCCCTGGGGTATCAGCCTCTTCTTCAGACAAAGAAGACATGGCTGGATCCTGGAGGCAGGATCCATGTTGCTTCAAAATTGCCCTTCCCAACCACATTTCTCTCTATCAGGACCTTTATTTCCATCCTACTGATGACAGTGTGGAAAGTCCAGATCAGGATTGCAACCTTGAAACAGCCAGTAACACCACTGCTTCTGTATTGCTAATGACACTGTAGAAATAGTGATGTCAGTCAGGGTCATATGAAGTGGTTCACCTTACGGTTGACATAAGCCAGAAGTGTGTGGGATCACAGTTAATCTTCCTTCTTTTCTTACAACCTTGAAGCACCAAGGATGAACAGTTTCATATTGCAAGTGGCACCACAGAAATAATAAAATAAGCAAATTGTGCCATGGGATGAGAGTAAGAAGAGGTTAAATCAGCAGAGTTTCTGGAACAGGGGTCAGGTTAAAGTCTTCCCCCACTACAACAGTCTAGAATCTCCCCCCACAACTCTGAGCATGCCTGTCTGTATGTGATCAAAAGTTAGTGTTCACAAGCAAGCCAGGATTATAAAACAACATAAACCCTGATTTAAAGCTATTTTACAATCTGATTTATTTCTAAATTTTGAAATATTGGATGTCATGTGAAGCCATCTGCAATATGATGTGTGAAAGTTCTGTGAGTGTTTAGGTGGCAGATTCCTGCTACATATGCTAGAATAACTACAAATCATGTAGACGTTCTGTGTGCATTTGCATTTGCCCAGTGTCCTGTGATCTCTAAAAATGTATATAAATGTTCATGTGGGGTAACAGAAGTACTGAAGTGTTCAAACAGAACAAAGACTTGTGACATGCTCAATGTGGCATAGTGTGTGTCTTCAAATACTGCTTTGTGATTTCAGTGACTCTGAGCACAATTTATTGGAAATAAGTTCTATTTAAATAATTTCCTTATGTCCAAGTAGGGAAGCAAGGTGAAAACTGCTGAATGGCAGGTGACAAGGGGGGAAATACTGGCCTCCTTTTGCATGCTTAAATAATTAGTGACATTTGAATAAGTTATGTGCAAAATAATTTTCCATTTTTCTTTGCCAGCAACACCACTAGGATTTAAAAGTCTTGTGAATAAGATCATGTTGGAACATTTATATATTGCATTCTCTTTCCCCTCTCTCATTCTAACTGTCAATCTTAAGTAGCAGTTTAACTGACTTTGAACATTCTAAACTGTCAGTAACTGCAGTCAGCAACAGTCCTCTGAGTGAGGTTATTACTTTCTTCCTGCTATATTAACTCCAGTTAGATTAGGTTTTAGTTCTTTTATGTAAATATTTATTAAAGCCATTGTTGTTTGTTTTTTAAACCACAAACTACATGTTTGTTGTTCTTTTAAGTAAGTCTTTATTCTTTAGGAAGGCAGATTAATAATAATTATTCTGCTCCCACACCTTCATTGTTCTGCTGATGAAAGCTGAACTCTAACAAGTTTAACATTCATACCTGCATATTTTAGCGTACCTTTAAAAGGGTTAACACCCCGGGAAACTAAAATTGCACCTCATATTTTTGGGTTATGGGCCCAGAAGGTGTCTCAGTCTAATCCCAGAAGGGGTCCCAGTCTAGACACAGTGGGGTCTCAGAAGAGGTTCCAGATTATTTTTAAACTACTTCTCCTAAAGATAGTGACTTCAAGAAAAAAAAATCCTACTAAAACAATAGAGAATGGCTTTAACTAAACCTAATCCAACAATGATTACTGAAATCTTAACTGGAACAAATTATAAAACGTGGTAATGGAAAATATAAATGTACCTGACTACAAGGGGCTATTTAAAACAATAAATGGGCAGAGACCCACAGAATCAGGAACACAAGAACAACAGTTTGATGAAAATGCAGAGAAAGCAGTAGCTTATATTTGCTTGTCTTTAGATCCCAGCATTGCTTACCATATTCGAGGTTTAAGTGATGCAAAACAAATATGGGACAAACAAACAAAAAAATGTTTGATTCTACAAATGCTTCTAATCAAACACCTCTCATGATCAAACTTGTTAACACAAAGTTGCATCATCCTTAATATTTAAATCAGCATATTAATGGATTTATGACAACTTTGTCTGGAATTACAGCAGCTGGAAAATCTTTTCCAGAGCATGCAAAACTTGGACTGTTTTTGGCTAGTCTTCCAAAATATTACTCTCCAATAATCAATGCTTTACAAGTTAAAGGAGATGTTTCTTTACAAGATGCTATTACTCAAATTGTTGAATTTCAAAATAGGCAAAACTTGATGGAAGACAACTTTAATACAAAAACAACAGAGAATTTCCTACAGAGGAATTTGAAAAAGACTTCCAAAGTCAAATAAAAACCATGTTAACAAGTCAAAGCCAAGAGCTGAGCTGCAAAAGCTGCAAAGTCAGAGACTGAATACTAAAGGCAAAAACATTTTGAAAAAAGAAGCTTTGAATCCTAAACAAATCTTCCAGTCATGTTGATATCAGTTTGATTCAAAAACAATTATTTCAAACTGCTTTCAAATCAGGTTCTAATTGATAGTGGAACAAATGCACATTACTTCAACAACAAAGAATGGTTTGTTGATTTTGATGCAAATGTAACTTTTCCTCTCTATCTTGCTAATGGTCAAGAGGTTTTTGCACAAGAAAAGGGGACTGTTATTTTGCAAACAAAACTTGGTCCTGACAGAATAGGAACTTCTAAAATCCCAGATGTTTACTATATGCCGGATTTGCAAGCCTTCTTTTACAGTGTACAAACCACAATATCAAGAGACAACTGTGTCAGTTTCAAAAAGCAAACCTGTTTTGGTTTTCATGATAAAAATTTAATTTTTAGAGCAGACTTAGGCTCTCATAAATGTTAATCTGATGCAGATTTTACATTCATTTGTGAAGAGTGTGACCAGATGTAATCATAAAGACTGTTCAACTTCATGACATCACAGATTTGGTCATCAAAGTGTTAAAAATATTAAAAGATTGGCCAATCAAGAGCTTGCAAGATAATTTAAGTTCAAAGCATGTTCAAGCAATGAAAAATGTGTAGAATGCCTGAAAATAAAGGCCACAAGAGCTTCACATCCTCCAGTTACTGTGAGACAATCAAACAAAGCATTTGGATCTTCTACATGCTGATATTTCTAGACCAATGATTCAAAGGTCAACAGGAGAAAACTCTTACTTTATGACTACTATTGATGATTTCAACAGATACACATATACTTATTTTCTCATAGAGAACAGTTAAGTTTTTCAAAAATAATAATAATAATAATAATAATAATAATAATAATTTATTTATTTATATACCGCCCTATGGCAGACCAATCCAGGCAGTGAACATAATAAAATACAGTAAATACAATCTAAAACAACATAATTCCCTCCTCCCCCCTTAAAAAGCTATTAAATCGAAATCGATTAAAAGCAGATTACATTTAACTGTAACAATATAAATTTATAAAAATTGTGTATACAAAATTCAAAGAGTACTTTAATTGAGTCTCTAACAAATTTGGCTACAAGCCAAAGAGCCTGCACACAGACAGTGGCATTGATTTTGTCAATGCTGAATTTGATGAATTTTTGAAAGAACATGGCATTGAGCATCAAACTACACAGGCTTATTCTCTGGGACAAAATGGCATGGCAGAGAAAATGAACAGAAGTCTCAAGGAGATGGCAGTCACTATGCTTTTGGAAGCTAATATGCCTAAACGCTATTGGTCTGAAGCCATCATGACTGCAACATACCTGTGTAACAGATTGGCAACTAAATCCAAAGATATAACCCCTTTCCAGTTATGGCATGGAGTTAAGTCAAAATTAAATCATCTAAAGGTTTTTGGAAGAAAAGCATTTACCTATATTCCCAAGCAAAAAAGTGGTAAACTTGACTGTCGAAGTAAAGAGGGAATTTTTGTTGTTTATGCTAAAAATGGTTACAGAATTCTAAATCCAGATGGACTCACAATAAAATTAACAAGTGCTATTTATATTGATGAAAGACCACAGCCTAAATCTAATCAAAACCAAGATGCTTATCAAGATTTATTTACAGTAGAAGAAGACTCCCACCAGCAACCTGAGCACATGGAGTTCTTTCATTCTCCAGAAGTCTTGCATCCAGAACGGGCTACACTTGCAATGGACCACCACTATGAGAAACCGGATGGACTACATGAAGCAGAGCCAGATACCCAAATCCAGGTGAAAAGGTCATAATTCTCCAATAAGGGTGTGTCACCCGACAGATTCTCTCATCAAGCCACAGAGGAATTGATTCCAAAACCCTGTGATTGGAAAATGATCAAGGGATTGCCAAAGACAGATTTTGAGAAGTGGGTGCAAGTAGCTAGTGAAGAAATACAATCTTTATATAAAAACAAAACATGGACTTTGTCAGAATTGCCAGAAATAAAAAGGACAATTGGCTGTAGATGAGTCTTTACAACAAAGCTAGATGCAGGAGGGGAGTTCCAGAGATACAAAGCAAGACTTGTTGCTAAAGGCTATACTCAAAAGTATGGTAAAGATTACAATGAAACTTTTGCTGGGATAGTCATTCACACAACCATCAGATCTCTCCTAGCTGTTGCTGCTTACCAAAAAAAAAAAAAAAAAAAAAAAAAAAAGTTCAACATCTAGGTGTTAGCATAACTTTTTTATATGGTGATCTCATTAAACAACTATATATGAAACAACCTCCAGGATTCCAAATAACTGGTAAGGAACATCTTGTATGCAAATTACAAAAGAGTATTTATGCTTTAAAGCAAGCTGCCAGAGCATAGAGTGAAAAAGTAAACCAGCTTCTTATTAAAGAGGGGTTCACTCCAGGCACTGTTGACAAGTGTGTATATAAGAGATTCAGAAACAATAGATGGACTTACAGCACAAGTTATGTGGATGATCTGATCCTGTGCACTGAGGACAAAACAGATAGTGAAGTGATAATCCTAAATGTCAAGAAAGAAATTGATATCAAAAATTTGGGAGATATCTCACACTATCTTGGAATACAAATACAAAGAGGCAGTGATGAAAGTTTTTTCCTGAATCAAAAACAGAAGATAATGGATCTTCTGGACTGTCTTGGTCTAAAAGATGCAAACACTATGCCAACTCCCATGGAAATAGGAATCTTAAAGGACATGAAGAAACCCAAACCTTTACATAACAGAGCCAAGTATAGGACTGCAGTTGGTAAACTCCTATACATTGCCAACTTCGCAAGACCTGACATAGTAACTGCTGTTGGCATCTTATGCAGAATGGTCAACTGTCCTAAAAAAAAAAAAGATTTTATTACAATGAAAAGAGTTGGTGGATATCTTAAAAAGCCAGCACATTACAAACTGATGCTACCAGCATGTCACCAACCACATCTGATCACTTATGCAGATGCAGACTGGGCTGCAGATCTGGCAGACAGAAAGTTAACCACCAAAACCCTGACCTTCTATGGTTGAGGAGCTATAAGTCAGACAAGTAAGACGCAATCTGCAGTCACAGATTCTTCTACTGGAGCTGAGTGTGTTTCAACAAAAGCAGCATGTGACAAAATCAAATGGCTGCACAACTTACTCCTGGACATTGGAATAACAGAACCCAAACCAACTATTTTGATGCAAGACAATCAAAGCTGCATCATGGTTTCTCAGAGTAAAAGGCCACTTAAGAAGAACATTGACATTGCATTTCTCAAAGTGCAAGAGATGTGCAAAAGTGGACTTGTCCAACTGGAATACTGCAACACCAAGGTGATGATTGCAGATATCTTCACTACACCTCTACCAAAAGATAATTGCCAGAGGTTACGTGAAGGAATGAAGATCCTTGACAACGGTCCAAGAGAATGAGAAGGGGATTGTTGGAAAAATTATATATTGCATTCTCTTTCCCCTCTCTGATTCTAACTGTCAATCTTAAGTGGCAGTTTAACTGACTCTGAACATTCTAAACCAGGGGTAGGCAACCTTTCCCCTTTAAGGGCCGAGGGACTTCAGCTCCCAGAATCCCAGGAGCTATTGGCCAACATAGGACTATTGGCCAACATGGCTGAGGCTTCTGGGAGCTGAAGTCCCTCGGCCCTTAAAGGGGAAAGGTTGCCTACCCCTGTTCTAAACTGTCAGTAACTGCAGTCAGCAGTCAGTAACAGTTCTCTTCTGAGTGAGGTTAAGATTTTCTTCCTGTTATATTAACTCTGGTTAGATTAGGTTTTAGTTCTTTTATGTAAATATTTATTAAAGCCATTGTTGTTTGTTTTTTAAACCACAAACTACATGTTTGTTGTTCTTTTAAGTAAGTCTTTATTCTTTAGGAAGGCAGATTAATAATAATTAGTCTGCTCCCACACTTTCATTTTCTGCTGGTGAAAGCTGAACTCCTAACAAGTTTAATGTTCATACCTGTATATTTTAGTTTACTTTTAAAAGGGTTAACACCCTGGGAAACTAAAATTGCACCCCACAGATCAGCTTAGTAGCCAAAGTTTTATGCTGATATTTAAGCAAACTATCAGTGACTAATCATTTAAAAATATGCTATCTAATTATAAGGGGGAAGACACAATTACATCTGCACTGTCAGCTTTGACTGTCAGTCTTGTGATGTTAATTTGTCATATAAAATGGATATAGTGGGGTTTTTGTTCCTTGAGAATCCATTTTGAAACACTTTGGCATTTTCCATCCTTGCTTTTGATTTCTTGCCTACTATATATTAAAAAATACTCACATTTTTGGTTTGTGAACAGATGGCACTTCAGATGAATTACTTTTCCATTGTATCTTTCTAAAAACAAATACTTTTTGTTTTACTTTTGAGAAACAGCTAATACCTGAAACCTAAAGGGTGATGCTTGAAGGCAAGTTCTAAAGGAGACATTTGTCTACCTACGTACCTCAACATACAAGTGTTCCATGGCACGTAGCCTTCTCCCTGGTAGCATGTGTATAGTGTAATAATAATAATAATAATAATAATAATAATAATAAATCATCCCAACCCTCTGTATAATGCAACCGGGGCAGCTTACAACATTAAAATATACATTTCATGTCCCGCAATCCCACCCCCCATTAAAATGCTATTAAACAATGATAATTTAAAACACACTTAAAATGCTAATACAAATTAAAAAAAACACAAAATAAACAAAATAAACAGTAACTGCAGCAGAATCCAAGGAGCAAATTGGGCTGACTTTTGATGGTCGGGATATTTATTCAGGAAAGGCATGCCGGAAAAGATCTGTCTTAACAGCCTTTTTAAAGCTGTCTAAGGTGGTAATATGATGGATCTCATACTAGCAGGCCATTCCATAATCTGGGAGTGGTTGCTGAAAAGGTCTTCTGGGAGGCAGTCCCAAATATAGGTTGGACCCAAACCATTTAGGGGCTTTAACGGTGATAACCAACACCTTGTACTGGGCCCAGAAACTAATGGACAGCCAGTGAAGTGATTTTAAGATTGGTGTTATATGGTCTCTTCTCAATGTTCCTGAGAACAGCTTGGCTGCCATATTCTGTACTAGTTGAAGTTTCTGGACCAAGTACGAGGGTAGCCCCATGTAGAGTGCATTACAGAAATCAAGACGAGAGGTTACCAGCTGCACCACAGTTTCAAAGGCCCTAACCTCCAGGAAAGGACGCAACTGGCATATCAGCCAAAGCTGATAACAAGCACTTCTGACCGTCGCATTTACCTGATTTATCATCTGGAGCGATAGATCCAGCACCAGTCCCAGACTGTGAACACAGTCCTTAGAGGAGATTGTGACCCCGTCCAGGACTGGAGGTTGCATCCCAATACCTGGTTTTGGGGCTGGTACTGTAAGTACCTCTGTTTTATCTGGATTCAGTATCAATCTGTTTTTCCTCATCCACCCCATTACTGTTTTAAGACAATCATTGAGGTGAGAGACGTCATCTGAAGTCAAAGCTGAAGACCGAGACATGGAGAAATATATCTAGGTGTCATCAGCATAATGATAACACCCCGCCCCATGTCTCTGGATGATCTCTCCCAGCGGCTTCATATATATATTGAATAGCATCGGGGATAGGATGGTGCCCTGTGGGACCCAGAATTAAGCTCTTTCCTTGAAAAGCAACTGTCCCCGAGCATCACCCTCTGGAATCTGTCCAAGAGGAACGAACGGAACTATTGCAGTGCAGTGACTCCAATTCCTAACCTTGGTGATCCAAGAGGATGTCATGATCTATTGTATCAAACTCAGGTGATCCAAGAGGATGTCATGATCTATTGCAGGGGTAGGCAACCTAAGGACCGGGGGCTGGATGATGCCCCCCGCTGCTCCCTGCTGCCACCACCGCTCGCCATGATGATATCGATTATTGTTGTTATTACTTGTTCTTGGGGTTTTCTTGGCAAAATCTCCACAGGTGTTTTGCCATGGCTTTTCTGGGGCTGAGAGAGTGTGCATGCATATATTTTTAATTTTTATTTATTTATTTATTTTTGGTGCTTCGGCCCCCCAATTGTCTGAGGGATAGCAACCTGTCCCCCGGCTCAAAAAGGTTGCCTACCCCTGATCTATTGTATCAAAAGCCGCTGAGAGGACTAATAGCACCAACAGGGTCACACTACCTCTGTCAATGCCCAGACGAAGGTCATCCGCTAAGGCGACCGTGGCAGTCTTAACTCCATATCCTGTTCTAAAGCCAGTTTGAAATGGATCTAGATAATCAGGTTCCTCCAAGACACTTGGACTTGAAGAGCAGCTGCCCTCTCGATCACTTTGCTCAGAAAAGGTAGCAAGGAAACTGGCCTATGGCTGTTCATGTCCAGGGGGTCCAGGGAAGGTCTTTTCAGAAGCGGCCTGACCGCCGCTTCCTTCAAACAAGATGGAACATGACCTTCCCTAAGGGATGCATTGATCATGTCTCTAAGAAACATCCTCAAGGCATCTCCCCCCTGGATGGCCAACCTTGTCAGTTGATTTTTTTACAACACTGGTGTCTAAGGGCCTTTGCAGACTGCCAGAAATAGTGCACATTAAATTGAGGCACTGCCCTGGCTCAGTGCTAGGGAATCATGGGAACTGTATTTTATTGTGGCACCAGAGTTCTCTGACAGAGAAGGGTCAATGTCCCAGAAAAAAATACAATTCCCATGACCCCCTAGCACTGAGCCAGGGCAGTGCCTCAATTTAATGTGCACTATTTCTGGCAGTCTGCAAAGGCCCTAAGTCGACCCTTATCTGAGAGATTTTATCTGCAAAGAAGTTGTTAAACGCATCACAGCAGGCTGTTGTAGGGTTAAGTAATGGGTTCTTCACAGGTGGAACCACCAAATCCTGGTATCGTTATTTCCTTGGACTGCAGCTTGTAGGATTTGATTATTTGCGGATTTGATTAATATGTTGTCTCTAGGAATCTCTAGGTCCTCCAGCTTGATCCTCCTAGATATTGACCATAAGAGTCATGTTAGAGGTCTTAAAGATTCCTATAGATATGTTCTCATAGGTAAAATTCATTTTTTTAAATTTTGCAGTTGGCTCTTTTTATCTATGAGCTGTTCTCCCCAATGGTGGTGTGTGCACATGGCTGAACCAATGCTGTTGCACGCATGTTGCACCACTATTGAGGAGAATGGTACTTGAGGTAATGCAATATTTGGCATCCACAGAAGGGTCTGGAATGGAACCCCTACGGATACGAAGAGCTGACTGTATTTGTGTTTTTCCCAATTTCATGAGGGCCCTGTACCCTTAGCTCCAGCAAATGTGGAAGGCCACTGTATATGACATCAAAGGCGAGGCTTCACAGTGCAGCCACATTCACTACCCTTGTGTTCATATATATTGTTTG
The DNA here is from genome assembly GCA_026167975.1 of Phrynosoma blainvillii. Taxonomy (NCBI): domain Eukaryota; kingdom Metazoa; phylum Chordata; class Lepidosauria; order Squamata; family Phrynosomatidae; genus Phrynosoma; species Phrynosoma blainvillii. Next base: position 412,987,211 of record JANUYF010000001.1, read on the forward strand.
ACAACTCTCAGAATAGGATTTTAGTTGCAATGGTCATATAGATAGTGAAAGGCCAGTATAGTGTAATGGTTTGTGTGTTGGACTATGGGAACCAGGGTCTTAATATCTGCACAGCCATGGAAACTCATTGAGTGACCTTGGGCAAGTCATGTTCTCTCAGCCACATTGAAAGGCAAAGGTAAACTCTCTCTGAACAAATTCTGACAAGAAAACATAGTGATTGGTTCACCTTAGGGTTGCCATAAGATAGAAATGACTTGAAGGCACATAACAATACCCTAACATTTTAAAGATTATTGGTTATCCAAAAACAAAATCTGATTGGTTGGGATGTGGTGGACTTGGCTATTGATTTGTCCTCATTTTATTTGGTCTGGGCATAGTTGAATGCAGAAGAGGATAAAAAATGAGTGAAAATTGCTTTGGACAATAATTAATTTACTTATTGAAATGTCAGAACAGGGTTCAGGAAGTTTTGTTGTGTTTTTTTTCCTTTTCCTTTTTTGTATTGTGTATTATATGTCATGTATTTGTCTTATATCTGTATATGTTTCTTTTGTAATATGAATAAGTTAAAAAAATTGCTTCCCCCAATAAATGTATTTGAATTGAAGAGCAGGAGCCTCTGCTGGGTTTATTGACTTCTATGAATAGAAGAAGTCCAAACCCGTATCCCCCTCCTCCTCCCTCTCCTCTTCCTCCTCTATAAATAATTTATAGTGATTTAATTGGGGGAGGGGAATCTTAACCCAGTCTTATATTATACAGTTGGCACACAATATGCATAGATTCTTTATTCATGGATACAACCATCCACAGCTTGAAAATATTTGTAAAAGAAATACATTCCAAAAAGCAAACATTGATTTTGCTATTTGGTATAAGGGACATAATTTCGGTACACCATTGTATTTAATGAAACTTGAGCATCTATGGATTTTGTTATCCATGAGGGCTCCTGGAACCAAATCTCAATGGATACTTAGGGCCCACTCTATAATTGTTGGATTCTTAGATAATAGTACCACAAAAGCGTAAAACAGTGGAGTCATACTTTTAGAATGGAGGGCTTAGTTTCCCTCCATCCCAAAGTCTCCCATATGATATTCATTAAGGTAGTCAAATATAATGGCACACTTGAACCCACACAATAAAAAAAGTACTTCTGTGTGTGGTTAAGATGCTTGTTTTCTATATATAATGTGTGAGTGAAGAGCACAGAACAATATGTTAGGGATTACACTGACAAGTAATTTGAGTGAACACGGTGCTAATATCTCTCTTTTATGTTAGAACCATTCCTCTTTATATGTGAATAAGCATCTGACTCCAGCTTGGTTTTAATTTTCATTAAGAAGAATGATTCCTTTGGGAGTCACAGGCATTATGGCGGCATTGTGTGTAAACAGAAGCAGAAATATTGTCCTCTGATGTATTATTGTAGTGTACTGTTTTTGATGTGGCTCAGGTTTCACTCCACACAAAGTGAATATTTAATTGATATGATGGAAATGTACTCTTTCACTCTCCTTTCCCCCTTGTTTTTAATTTGAAGCATTTAGTGGTGTGTAGAGATGTAGAAGTAGAGAACCAGGCCATATGTTTTGTAAAAGCTAGGCTAATAGCACTTTCTGATGGATGTCTGATTTTTAAAGTGCCGTATCTTTCATTAAAATTTACATGCAAAGTAAGGGCAAGCCCAGTGACATGAAAGCTAATGCAACTTGCCGATCTTGACATAATAACAATCAGAAGAAACTGGAGATCCCAGATGGCAGCTTGGCCTTTGCCATCCTTTTAATAAGCTACTAACTGCTAATTATTGCACTCTTTTGGGCAAGTTAATTTACTGTTGACTCTTAAAGGGACACTGCTTCTTTTCCTTCCTGTCACAAAGCTATTCTATGAAAGCCTTTTATGTATGTGTTTCTGGGTATGTTTTCTCTTCTGATGTTGGAAGCCTTCCAGTGGGCAACAAGAAGAGCACAATGTTTCACATAGGGAAAGAAGCTTAGTTGATAAGTACTGCCTTTGCAACTGTGTAAGTTGTCATTGGAAGCCTAGCCTGCATATGTTGCTGAGTCCATTAGGGATGCTTGAAGAACTCAGTTTTAGCAATTTCCACTATAAGCTGACATGGAGCAAATATCCTAGGCTAAAGTTAAGATTGAAATTTTATTAACCCACTGGATTTGTACTTCCGGATTGTTTTCATCTCAAAAATGCATCAACATGCATTTAAACACTTATTTACTACGGGTTTTAGATTTTTTTCTACTGATTAATCTCTACTGGTTTTACTTGTGAATTTATTATTGGTGGTTTTAGAGTTTTATTGTAGTCTCCCCACCCTACCGAATTATCATATTGTTGCCTTTCTTTTTATTTTTTATTTTTAGTACACCACCCAGAGGACTTGGATTATTCAGCAGTTTAAAAATGTAATTAAAACTAAAAAGAAGACGTATAGGAAAATCCCATTATGGGTTTTGCCACAAGAGGCATTTATAGGTGGAAATCCCTTGATATGCGGCTAACTTATAAGGATGTTCTATATAAATCTAAAAACAATAATAAGAACTGATACCAATAGAAGAACTGATGCCATTAGACCCTAAAATGCATTGGTTTTTATATATTCAACTAAAATGGACAAAAAAAAAAAAAAAGACTGAATTTGGAGAAGACACGTTAGAACTAGATAAGATTTTGCTTAATATAGAGTCTAACAAAACAACTAAACTATACATATGACTACATGATTTGGAGCAAGAAGAAGATTTAATATCAGATGTAATGGTTAAATAGGCATCAGATTGTGGCCATACCACAAATCTAGAAAGTTGGAAATATGCTAGAAATAAGGCAAACAAATTTACTAAATCTCAAAATCTAAAGGAAAACTGTTGGAACAGAGATGGTATTTGACCCCCAATAAAATTGCAAAGATATATAAGATCAGTCCAAATGAATGTTGGAATTGTCAAGCCACTGTTGGTTCTTGGTTCCATGTGTGGTGGCACTGTCCTAAACTTAAAATGTACTGGAAACAGATACATATGACAATTGAAAAAAATGCTAAATATAAAATATGTCATGCTACCAGAAATATATTTACTAAATATGTTAAACAAAATTCCACCAGTGAATGAAAAGAGATACTAGTGCATCATGCTATACTTAATAACCATGGCAAGAGTGACAAGCCATGGTTGACACTGGAAAAGCTATATGATGCCAACTCTGGATGAATGGTTAATGATAATATTAGAAATGGTAGAAATGGACAAATTAACCTGTTGTTTAAACCAGAAAATGTAAATGAAATAGAGGAAGAATGGTTCCCAATTTTGAAATTTTGCAAGTCAAGGATGTAAGGTGTAGGATGGAAGTGAGCTTGGATTAGAGACAATGGAGATAGATGGAAAAGAAAATACAATATGAGATGAGAATTATTCCTTGAGCCACATTATTGGGGAGACGGAGGAAGTCATATTATTGGAATATTTTCTTGTTGGGATTATATTTGTATAACCATTATATTGTAAATATCTGTCAAAGATGTACTTTTATTAATGTTAAAATAATAAAATATGGACAAGGGAAAAAATAGCTCCCCAAACTAAAAAAACACAAAAAACTCTCCCCTGAAAGAATATTATTTAATTATATAGTTTAAAAAACCCTTTCTGAAAAATATTCATTTTGCATTTTTAAACTGTCCAGTAGTTTCAGTATTTGAAAATATGATTTTTTTTATCTATCTATCTATCTATCTATCTATCTATCTATCTCACTAGACTGATGACGAGGTGGCATGTATATATTTTAATTCATATTAGCTGTGTTGATCCTTTACTGGGAGAAAAGTGGGATATAAACAAACAAACATTTTTGCACATAAAACATTCCATTTCCTTTTAAAAATGTGAACATGTCATCAGAAGTCTAAGCTGCCATCTTCATGCATCCTGTGCTAGTTTTTAGATGGGGAAGCAATAGTTAAAGAATTCTAGCTGATGTTCTGAGTGGTACACCAGTAAAGACTATTATCAATGTGTTTCTTTTTCTCCTTGTAAGCATATAAACAACATAACATGGATGAACTCCTAAATCAGGGATCGGCATACCTTTTGTGGGTGGGACTGGTTCGGCTGTCCCCTGATTGTCGGCGGGCCGAAGGGGGTGGAAATGGCGTCGGAGGTGCGCTTGTGCTCATGCTCACGTACTACTCTCGCCATCGTGTGCATGCGTGTGCGAGCACGGGGCGCCATTTTGCATTCCAAAATGGTGCCCGCACTCACTCATACATGCGCATGACAGCGGGCATCATTTTGGAATGCAAAATGGCGCCCTGCGCGATGGCGTGAGCAGGACTGGCCATGGGCCGGTTACAAGGCCTTGATGGGCCGAGTTCGGCCCATGGGCCGTAGTTTGCCAACCGCTATCTTAAATGTTGAGAGCATACACCTATGATTCCATTGTAGAATCATGAATAAACATTTGGGATGGGGCTTAACAGTCATCACTAAATCCACACAGCATCAGAAGTTGTTTATAGGTTACAGTATTTATTCTAGGTACTAATACCTCTTTGAAGGTACTACTGTGGGTGGCTCATGGGAAATTCAGGCATGGGAAGTACCAGCTCCCATGCTTTCAAGTGAAGTCTCTCCCAGCTATGATCTGCCACTGCTAAAAATTCGACTGAAAAACTTTCCAAGCCCAGCTAGCTACAACAATAAGGCAATGTATGAAGATAAAACTGAAATGAGAACTATTTGAAAAACAGTAAATAAAATGCAACTCAAAATCACTAATAAGACTTTCTAATCTACAGTTGAAAAGCCTAAGAAAATAGAATAGTGCTCCCAGCTTACCATCAGTGGTATATGTGGCTCATAATGGCTGCTGAAAATGTAGTTGCCACCATCTTCAGTCCTTGGTTCTCTTTCCTCCTTCCAGTAAGCTAGCAGTTTTCATGGGCTTGTGGAAAGTGCAGGAAGGCTAATCAGTCAGGTGGGTCAGTGGGGTGAAATGGATGGTAAACTTTCAAGGGCCTCCTCCCCATATATTCCAGTCTCCTCTGGTCAGTAAGCTTTGGAGTTTCATCCCACTCACTCTCTGTTTTAACCTTTGTTATAATCCATTGATTGTACCTACTTTAGGCAGATCCTAGCTGGTGCAGGCAGGGCCTGGTAGCCTGACAGAATAAGTTGGGGGGCTTTTAACGGGCTTTGAGAGGCAGGGGCTACAATGTCATATCCAGCTTGTGGGGAATGGCTTCACCCTGTTCCTAAGTAGTAAGTATAACAAACAATGGCTTCCACCCATATCTGTCATCACTGGGGCAGTGGTGTCCCTGTACTTGGTGTCACCTGGTGTGGGTGTCAGGGCTTCCAAGGGGTTGATGAGGAAAAGGATGGGATGGCACATGGGAATGGCACACGGGGGGAGGACCTGACTGGGTGTCACCCCTCTTCTGGTCACCCAGTGCGGGCTGCTCTCCCTCATGATGCCACTGCCCTGGGGCTATCCAGCACACATGCTGGTTTTGTGTGTGTATGTGTTTGTTGATCAGCTGTCAGGTTGACTGATGATCCAGACCCATGCTTAGGCCATGTCTACAAACTGTAATCAATACAATTGTGACCACTTTATTGCCAATTTAAGTGTGTGGCTGTGTTTTTGTGGGACCATGCAGAAACAGTGCTTTCTTCTGTGTCTGCAGTAGTCTCTCCCTCATGCCAAAATGACATTGAACATTGATACCAAGTAAGCCTTATTCAGAAGGACATCCCACTCACAGGCTGTATTCTTTGTTGCCTCTTGCCCCACTTTCCACAGTGGATCATATAAATGATGACCTACATAGGGACAGGCTCAGGTTAAATAGGCAATCTTTTGGGTCCCAGGTTCTAAATGTATGAAGGATTTCTAAGCTGAACATCAGCATTTTGTTTTCCTCTCCCCCCCCCACTTTAATAAAAAATAAGCTTTCTAACCTCTGTAAACAGTGGCTTACAAGCCCTCCTCAGTCCAAATGTGCTACTTTGTAGGTTTAGATATATAATGCTCCTTGAGAACAGTCTGATGTCTTGACAATAGGTATAATGATCATCAGAACAATAAGAATTAGTATTGTTCTTAGGGGAGTTCTTGTTAGGGAAAAAAATTGCCACTTCCATTGTCCAGTAGAGCACCATTTTCTCTAAAAGAATTTTTCAATGCCATGATGTATTGTTTTTCCTGGGGGTGCTTTGTTCATGCTACCATTGAAGTAGCACAGCATTTTAGCTCTGTACAAAAAACAAACAAACAATTCTCTGTCACCCCTCTTTTGAATATGAGATTATCTCATACTTGGTAGTTCATAGATTGTCACCACTCTTAAGATTAGTCCAATCTTCAGGGGCTATTGTTTTTATTTTGTTTGTAGTTTCCTTTTTGTTTAATTAGATAAAGCAAACCAATGTGAATCCATTATATTATACAGTATGCATATAAAGAAATCCAGACTGGTGCAGTTTTAGAGCACAGGACTATGACTCTGGAGATCAGGTTCAATTTCCTACTTGGCCATGGAAACCCATTCAGTGACCTTGGGCAGGTCACACACTCTCAGCCCCTGTGATATGTTTGCCTTAGGGTCACTTAAGTCGGAAATGACTTGAAGGCACACAACAACAACAACAACAACAACAACAACATGCATATAAAACCCATCCTATTACAGTAATTCTAAAATAAATTCTCATATAAGAATGGGTTTGGGATATTTACACATTATCCCACCCCCTGAAAGTAATGAAAATAATCTGTGCCAAATTCTTAGGTTAAGCACAAGTTATGATATGTTACAACAGAACTACACTGTAAACAGAGAAGATGTTTTGCTTACATTCAACAGAGGCATGACATATTGTGAAAGCAGCTTAACCTTAACTGGCCACAGGCTATGAGCAATTGCCAATAGTTTATATTAATTATCGTTCTTAAATGTTGGATGGATGAAAAGTCATCTATAATATAAAGTTAGTTTGATTGGAATGCTTCTTTCTACTTTATTGTTATTAAATGCATACAATCCGAGAAGGGAAAATTTACATTTAAAGTGTATCATTTTTTAAAAGATTGGTTGTTCCTCTTTAATTGTTGAAAAAGCTGCATTCAAAAGGAGGCCAGTATGGAGTGAGGTTTTTCATTGAGAGCTTGTTTAGAAATGAAGGAACAGCTGCTGTTTTAAATGGACTCTAATTTTGACAGTTTATGCTGTTCTGTGAATGTGTAATGCTCTGTGAATGTTTGGGAGGACTGATGATGGGTAAATAGCTTATTTCCTGGCTTTATGATAATGCAGCAAAATGATTACAATAATGTCATCAGGAATTGAAATAGTCCCCTTGTCACAGACAGCTCTGCAAAAAGTATGAAGCCCAATGAAAGATGTTTTAAGGCACTTAAAGTCAAAAGTGCATTCACCAAAGAGATGGATAGCATAAAAGCAGTAGACAGCTCAAATTTTAAGATCTTTTGGGGCGGCCCTTATCTCCATTCTGCTACCTTCATGGGCATATTTAATGAGGACATGACAGTCTGGAGTCTGTTGCTCTTTGGTTTTCAAACTTCCTGCCATAGGAGCGTAGGTTTGCCTCCATTTTTCTGTGCTTCCACCAGCGGAAAAAGCCTCTGGCATCCAAGCTGGGTTATAGTTGAGGGAGGCTCCCATTTTCCCCCCCTACTAATGTGTTTTAATCGTATTTTACACCAGTTTTTAATGTTTCAATAGTGTCTGTTTTTATTTGATTTTCACTGCTATTAATTGCTTTGAAAGTGCCATTTGGCCAGGAAGGTGAGATATAAAATAATATTATATATGCCAGGTAAGCTGGATTGAAGGCATTAAGAATGATTTTATTTTTATTTTTAGAATGGCACTAGCATCTTAAGCATGAGGCTATAAACTTAACCCCTAAGTTTCAAGAGTAAGCCAGGATTTGCAATTTCATGAACATTCTCTCTAACGGCTAAAACTCCATCACAAAGATTTTTAACTACTCTAGAGTTAAAGGTAGTCTCTCTGCTACATTACTTCTTGCTATGCAGTGAATATGAGGTAAAGAATTGATTTTTGCTATGATCTAAATTCTAGAACCAGTGTTTGGTCAAATGCTGTATTTCTGGTCATAACACAACTGGGGTTAGGTGCAGGACAGTCTTCTAAGCAGGCACTGTTTTAAAGAGGAGAGATTGGTATTGTCATATCTTTCAAAACTGCTGACAATACCAGTTGTGTGCATATTTAGTAATGTTCAGTTAATGCAGGGGTAGGCAACCTTTCCCCTTTAAGGGCCGAGGGACTTCAGCTCCCAGAATCCCAGGAGCTATTGGCCAACATGGGACTATTGGCCAACATGGCTGAGGCTTCTGGGAGCTGAAGTCCCTCAGCCCTTAAAGGGGAAAGGTTGCCTACCCCTGAGTTAATGTTTTGTTCAATCATATCTTCCCTTATTCTTCTGAGCCTTACCTTTATACCTGCCTTTGAGAATAGCTAGCTTGATGGGCACTGAGAAGAGGCTTCCTCGGCAACAACAGCAGGCTTGTGGAACATATTACTTCTTAAGGTGCATCAGTCCCCATCATAACTGGATTACAGGAGAATTTTTTACAGTGTCTGAGTGCTTTTTTCTAAATTGGTTTATTGAGTCGCTGGTTGGAAATTATTTCAATTGAAACTACTACTACAGTTGCCCCTCTGTTTTCGCAGGGATCCACTGTGGATCTCACCCGCGAAAATGGAAAACCATGAATATTCAAACCCCATAGGCTTGAATGGCAGTGTGCACCTCGGGCACCTCCCTTTGGTCCTCCTCTGTTTGCCACCCATGAACAGATGAGGGATGTGGACTTGAAGTCCACAAAAACAGAGGAACGACTGCATTTTAATATTTGCAATTATGGGTTTTTTTTGTGCTGAATTTTATTATTTTTCATTTCTGAAGTAAGGACAAGATGGCTTCTCAGTGCCTCATCCTTTCTTAACATTAGCTAAACTTCTGTGGTGTCTCTAAAGCTCTAGAGAAAATGCAAGAGATGGAAGAAAATAGAAAGTGGAAACAACTAGCTGAATGAAGGCTGAGGGGAGGTTTGAACACTATTGTCAGAATACAAAAGTCTTTGTGGGGAAGAGGTGTAAGAAACAGACAATAAGAGAAGTGTGAGGCCTGGAGAAGGAGGAACAGATGAAGACAGGTCTTTGGAAAAAATAGATGAGTATGAAGAGAGAAGGTGGAAGTCAGAAAAGACAGAAGAGATAAGTCTCTTGATTTTGGCTTAGCTGCTAGGATGCCACTTACTGCTCTGAGGAAGAACCTTGTACAGGTCCTAGGGACAACATGGAATGCATGCTGTTGATTGGAAGAAGGGCTACATTTCTGAAAGGCTTTCCACTTCTTCATAACCATTTATATGATGAAAACTTGATCATAAATTTTATTGGGGGACTATCTCTGTATCCTTGTGAGTGGCAAGGAATGTGAAGATGTGGGGACAGCTAAATTTAAAACAAAATGGCTGCAATAAGCCTTTCTGTGTATTTCCAAAGCCTGTTTCTCTGTTTTATAATATATGTGCACTACCCTAGGCATCATTTGTAAACCTAGTGCTGATGTGTGGAAGAAAATACACAAGGGCCCAAGCTAGAATTTGGCTTCATTAACCCATCCTACAAAAACATTCCACACTTCCAGGATGGGATGTTAAGTTCCAGGCTGCCAGCCTCAATCTGCCAGGGTGGTTGTATTTCTCTGGACAAAATCCATTCACGTTAGAGATCATAATGAAATCTCAAAGCAATGAATCCTTTGGTTAATGATGCATTGCATGAATAAGTGCCTCTTTTAGTTGGCCTTAAATCTTTATCTGATCCATTTGGTTGGGTGACCCTGAGTTTCTCTATTTTGGGAGAGGATTAATAATGCTCCTATTCCATTTCTGATTTTTAAAGATATTTGGCAAGAGTTTATTGAGTCTCCTCAAGGTACAGACCTCTACAAATGATACAGCTGTTTTTTTAATATGGAGGTTGAGGCTTTTATTAACCAAGGACTAGTGAATTACCTAGAGTTTAATTCTGTACTGCATAATGGTACTTTTGGGCTGAAAGAATTGCAACTGAAATTCAGTAAAATAATAATGGTGTCAAAATGCATCACATAGTAGTGAATAGGACAGCATATCTCCTTTGACTATTTAATCTGGAGAGCTACATAGCACTTCTACTAAAACTTGTGTCTCATAGTAAACCTAGTTTGGACACTTGTTAGAGTTTTCATAAACCATATGCTATGAGCTATGTGCGTCTTACCTTTTCCTGGCTTCAGTCTTCTTCGGGGATACAACCAGATGTAATCACATGTAAATCGCTGCCGATGCTGCCATGATGCCACTGGCCAAATACAGCCTGGGTCAGACGCGGGTCGAAGCTGTGTTCAGCCAACAAATTTTCAAAGTTGGAAGCTTCCATTTTTGAAAATTTGCCAGCTTCGACCCATGTCTGACCCAGGCTGTATTTGGCTGGTGGCATCGCAGCAGAATCAGCGGCAACTTACATGTAATAACATCTGGGTGTAACCTGGAAGAAGATTGAAGCTAGGAAAAGGTAAGACACTTTTTTGGCAATGCAATAAGCTCCTTAATGTCACTCAAAATATTTTGCTTTTTAAATGTGTCTTGAGGAGCCAGACCTGTGAAATTTTTGATTCATTCTGTGATATTGGGAATCAAACTGTGAACAGTTATTTTCCAGACCTGTGCATGTAGATAAAAGAACATTGCATAGCTCTTGGCTTGCTTTATGGGTCTGGGAATTAAAAAAAAACACCTTGATGGTGCATTGTAAGATCATGAAATAGAGATTACAGAGGCTTGGCTTGGTCTGCATGAAACTTTCTGAGAGCAAAGGTACAGAGGTATGGATAGCATCTAGGAGCTGGATCAATAAGTTGTGACTTAAAATCTTTTAAATATGTAGTGGGATAGAACAGCAATCAGAAATGGAGAGAGAGAGAGCAGAGAGGCTTCCTTCTATAAATGTGCATTTTTGTTTTAATAGTGAATGACTGTGATATAGCCCCCCAATGTCCAGGACATATATTTTCTGAGACACTCCACCAGCTTCTGGGAGTGAGTAAAAGGCATATAGAATTTTTCTTTAATGTATATAAATCAAGTTATGTTAATACAGTCCTAACCCAGCATTCAGAGTATATTCATCTTGTAATGAGGAACTTTTCTTTCCGCCTTTTGGAGGATGTGGTGGGGTTTGGTATGAGATCGCTCCTCCTCATGAACTAACAATGGTAAACAAGTGGGGCCTTCAATAAAATGTTGCAGTGTGGAGTGCTCCAGTTCTACCAGGATACTCCATCCTGTTCCGTTTTCTTCCTCTCAGTTTTCTATTCCCTTCTCTTCCATTCCAGCTATTAAAGAACCATGCTTGGAAAATGAGTTGGACCTGGGCTGGACCCAGGTGGCAATTTCAGTGGCTAAATCCTTTTCATAGAATTATAGAATCATAGAATTATAGAGTTGGAAAAGACCACAAGGGCCATCCAGTCCAACCCCCTGCCATGCAGGAACTCCCAATTAAAGCATCCCTGACAGATGGCCATCCAGCCTCTGCTTAAAGACCTCCAAGGAAGGAGACTCCACCAGTCTCCAAGGGAGTGTGTTCCACTGTCGAATAGCCCTTACTGTCAGGAAGTTCCTCCTAATGTTAAGGTGGAATCTCTTTTCCTGGAGCTTGCACCCATTGTTCTGGGTCCTAGTCTCTGGAGCAGCAGAAAACAAGCTTGTTCCCTCCTCAATATGACATCCCTTCAAATATTTAAACAAGGCTATCATATCACCTCTTAACCTTCTCTTATCCAGGCTAAACTTTCCCAGCAGATGCCGCCCATTTAAAATTTTAAGCTGGCTCAGGTAAGCCAGTTTTGTTAGTGGTGTGATAATTTCCACGTGTCTGGACAATATAAAAATCTACCTGATTCTTAAATACATAGGTAGGAAAGAATCCTGCCTGAAAATCCAGAGAACTGCTGCCATTCAGAGCCAGCAAAACTGGGTTCCATGGATCAATGGTCTGATTCCAAGGATGGCTAGTGGATCCACTGTAACTGCTATGAATCATATGAGAGCTCTGCTCATGCCAAACCTCTAAAGAGAAAGTCCAGCACAAGCAGAGCTCTTATACAGCTCAAATCAGCTGTGAGAGAAGTGACAATAAAACTAAGAGTGTATTTACCACTCCTGTGGTAGCAGATCCACTAGCTGCCCCTGTCCAACTCATTAGAAGACAGCTTTCTAGTTTTCTATGATCCCTAGCATCATAGCTCTGACCATTAGAGTTTAGCACAAGATGATGATGATGGAGATGATGAAGATTGATGGTTTATACCTGCCTTACTCCCCAAACAGCTGAATGTTTGAGCTTTCAGTTTCACAGGAAGTTAGAATAAGAGAAGTGCCAACTAACTATGTTAAGGTTTGTTTCCAGTTCTATTCTTGCTCTTTTTGAAAAAGCATCTCAGTTTTTTAGTTTGATTTCTCTTTTTAAATTTCATCTTTTTGTCTTTGTTACCATGAGCTGTATTCTAATAATTGCTCAGACAGAGCTGTATAGAAGCTTCAAAGTCTGAATTTGAAAGCTCAGGAGAACTGTGCAATCCCTCAACTAACACACAGGGCAAAGCTCAGGGAATAAGGGAGCTCTGCAGTCCCTAAGCTTGTGAGCTGATCTGAGCTTGAGGAAACTCCCTGACCTATATAGGGAGGTCAGAAATAAAAGAGAGCAGGATTCCTGTACCTTGAACAGTTGCATAGAATATGTAACTTCACAGAGCTTGAAAAATGTTCTTTTTGGGGACTGCATCTCCCAGAATCCCCCAGCCAGCATGATGATAACACAAACTTGCTCTAGTTCCTTCTTTGAAACAACTCATTTAATGTGCAGGGCCTCTGTCCCCACATTTTATGAAATTAAAGGCAGGACATGGGTTGAGGGAGGGCTTCAGAGAATCATATAAGGCAGGGGTAGGCAACCTTTCCCCTTTAAGGGCCGAGGGACTTCAGCTCCCAGAATCCCAGGAGCTATTGGCCAACATGGGACTATTGGCCAACATGGCTGAGGCTTCTGGGAGCTGAAGTCCCTCAGCCCTTAAAGGGGAAAGGTTGCCTACCCCTGATATAAAGGGACTCTGACTAACCTTTAGTGCAATTGGGTTGTGTGGAGGCTCCCCAAATGATTTCAGTCAGGCTCAGAGATTGTACAGTGCCTTTGATTCCAAGGCCTGGGTTTAGCTATGTGTTCTACCTTGAAGTCAGAAATTGAACAGTTCTTAAAAAAAAGTTTGGGGAACTTTTGTACATCTTTCAGGCTTAATTGGTCTTCAGGACATGGATATAACACTTTTCTGTTTCTTGCGCAATATACCTCCCTGTTTGATTAAAGTTTTTCCCTCTCATGGAACATGCAGATGTTAAACATGTATATCAAGACTCCCTGAAATGCACCTCATCTAAAGACCTGGACTGACTTCATGCACTATTTGTAGTGGTAATTTATTCTGTGTTTATATTTAGAGGAAGGAATCCCCATAAAGTGTGCTGTTACTACAAACCCTCCAATCACATATCCTTTCCAAACCAATGCTGATAATCCATGCTATTTATGGGCTGACAAGGGCCACAACTCATAGGTTCAGTGCCATCACACAAATGTATGTATCCAAACACAACATTTGGTTCATGGTTAACACACAAACCTTTGTTTTGAGATGTCCAGGTTGTATGTAAATGATTGCTAATTACAGCAAAGCTGCAAGAGGAATGGGAAGAAAAGGTGTTTATTTCCTTTGAGTTAATGCTGTCATTTCTTGAATTTGTTTTTGAAGACACCAGACTGAAAATTTACTAACAAAGAGTTTAAGACAACAGAAGAAAGTGTTGTATTTTTAATATATTTCTTTCACAGTTGGGGTGGAGCCCAAGCATGATGTCACCTGAAACAGCCTGTAACTAGTATAGATGTTTGCCATATATTTGGAGGGAATTTGACACTGTTGAGTTATAAGAGAGTTAAATACAAACCCACAAGTTGTGTTTCAGTAAGGAGTAAGTTCATTCTGTGACAGATCCACCAAGGACACTTACCATGACCGCATACTGCCATGTTTTCTTGACCTTCGAGGTTGAGCCACTGGTCCAGTTGTCTCATAGCTGCCCCCTCCCAGATATGAGCTCCACAAGGGTCTTGATTCACAAATAGGTCTTTCCCTCATCACTCCCACTGAGGTACAATCTGGTGTTATCCCATTCGCTGTGCTCCAGTGTTGTCATTTAAAATCTGTTTTGGGCCCAGACTTATTAGTAATTGGTCTAGTACAGGTTGCATCTCCCTTATCTAGAATTCTGAAAACTGAAAACCAAAAACCATAACTTTTCTTCATAAGTGGCGGGCATAGTAATATCTTTGCTTTCTGATGGTTCAATGTACACAAACTTGGTTTCATGCACAAAAGTATTAAAATATTGTATAGGATTGCCATCAAGCTATGTGTATAAGATATATATGAAAAACTTAAATGAATTTTGTGTTTAGATTTGGGTGCCATGTCTAAATTAGCTCATTATTCAAATATAGATATTCCAAAATAAAAAAAACCCAGCAAAAAACAAGACTCAAAATCTCAAAACATCTCTGGTCCCAAGCATTTTGGATACAGACCCTGGCTGAGGCAGATCTCCTAGTTTCTAAAGGAGAGCTTTTTGAGGGACTCTTCCATCATCTGTATGCTAGATAGCTAATACTGGGGTGTTGCAGACCGGCCTAGAGGGCAGGCCTGGGGATGGAATTGGGATGGGGCAGCTGCATGCTGGCTGCCCCAACCCCAGCCTGATGCTGTCCTGATGCTGTGCACCCATATGCACGGCACGTGGTGTCAGGACGCCCCCCCGCCACAGCGTATAGAAACGCTGCACCGAAAGGGCAAGGAAGAGCCTCAGTGCCGGCTCTTAGGGTGGCCTTTTGCCTCCCCTAAAAGGAGTGGCATTTTGCCACTCTTTTAGAGAAGCAAAAGGGAGGATCGGGGCCGTGGCGTGCAGTTGCTGCGGCCCTGATCCACCGCTAGCAGGGGTGGCCCAGAGCCACCCGTCTGCATAGCCCCTCTGTCTGTTGCTCAACTCCACCATAATGTTCTCCTAGCCTTGGGATAGCATCATGTATCAACTCTTTGGCATGCTTTTCAGCACCATGTTGCTTTTGTTTTCCCATATGAAGCAACCACTCATGATTGGCATGCTGCCCTGAGCATCCCCCTTTTGTTTCTTGACAAGGCTAGGAACCCTCCACTGCTGGTTGGAACTGAGTTCCTAGAATAGCTGGGCCATTCTTTAATGGCCTGAGTGGTTGATCATGTTCTTAACAAGTGGCATGTGTTATTCCATTATGTGTTGTCTGTGGTGACAACTTATCTTTTGTACAAAATATAGGAACAGATATCTTCACCTAAGTGACTAAGCAATGGAATGGAATGGATTAATTTTTTTAGGGTTGTACCCCTAATAAAGAGCTTTTGATAAAATTCAGGCACCTGTTAGGTGTACTTTAGGAGAAGGACTTCCTAAATAGTTATAGGAGAAGAACTTTGGGATATTGACTTCCTAAATAAT
This sequence comes from Phrynosoma blainvillii, assembly GCA_026167975.1. Classification (NCBI taxonomy): domain Eukaryota; kingdom Metazoa; phylum Chordata; class Lepidosauria; order Squamata; family Phrynosomatidae; genus Phrynosoma; species Phrynosoma blainvillii. Next base: position 413,002,940 of record JANUYF010000001.1, read on the forward strand.
AAGAAGAGAAGGAGTTGGTAAATAGTCATTGGAGTGTGGGCTGGGCAATTCAGTTTTTCTTCCTTCTCTTGGCTTCTAGTAGCAGTGAGCTCTGGTTACAGTAGTGAAAAGTAATTAGAATTTGAGCTTTCTTTTAAACCTAAGAATGTTTCATTTTCTCCCAAATAATTATCCCTTTTCATATTATTTTTCACTGTCCTAGGGAAGGGAATAATGCTATCTTGTTCTCTTTCCTTCTCTTGCCTAAGATTTTTATTTAAACCAGTGTGACTTTTCTACTAATTTTCTCCTTCAGGTATTTTTGCTATCCAGACACCAACTTAAAGTTGTGCAGTCCTATCAGGCAAGTTTGGTAGATGTTGATCAGTGCATGAAATCAGTTCTTAAATGGCTGCAAAATTGCCTGCCTTCAGACTGTTTTGATCACAAGGGCTTTCAAGTGTCAAAGTCATTTGGAGAACTAGATAGATAAAATGCATGAGCACTGAGCTTTTTTCCAGGACAGAATAAATAAATATGTTTTCATCTGTGTGCTTTTCCTTTGATAGTGATTTGTTTAAAAAAAAAAAGATGGGGTGCGGGTGCAAGAGAAAAGCAATGATATTAAATATTTACAAGAGTGATTTAGTTGTATAATCTTGTGTTGTATGTCCCTGTTCAATAGTGAAATCAGCTACTGTTGAAGGAAGTGCCATTAAACTGTTAGTTCTGTGAAGGTCACTGGCTATACAATGTTGAAGCAATTTATAGAGTGTAATGATTTTTCTCAGTTTTCCATTGCACCCCTCTTCCCTTCCCTTCCCCTATGGTTCCTTTTTCCAAAATTTAACTGAATACAGTTCAGGTCTCAATTTCTCATTTTTTCTTTCCCTGTTGACTGATCTCAGAGGTGGAAAGAATTTTGTCAGTTTCCTTCTTTCATGCATTCAAAAAGGCATATGTGTATTGTTTTCATGGGGAGAAGGTTGTTACAGTTGCATTGGTGGGTTTCTGAAGTGGACATTTATCAGGCTTCAGTTTAAGAGCTGAAAGGCATTTCCAATGAACAGCTTTTTTGTACATGAAATACTTTCCTGAAAGGAATGAAGAAGTGTTAGGATGGGGGGAAGGAAAGTCACAGCTAATTTGTAACAAGTACCAGCTTGCTGGGGTAGTTTATAGATCTAATTCTCTGTAATACTATGGCCTGGTCAGCTTCTGATATGCCATAGTGATCCTGAGATGATTTCCCTACATCAATGTCAAATATTTTATTTGTGTGCCCTCAGCTAGTGACAGTTAATTAGTTATGGCTTCAAGTTTAGTTATAGTTCTGGAGTGGTAATTGGAAAGACCAGTGGAAAATGTGAATCTACATTCACATGAAATATCCACCCTATTATGATAGCCAAGACATATTAAGAGATAATATGAGCACTCATGGGAAGATTTAGGAGCTTGTGGAGAAAGTGGCTTTCAACTTCAATACACTTGAAACCCTCAGGCCATATACAATCTGTGGGCCCCTAATTTGTGGCCACAGAAGCCACTACAAACCTCTTCACAACTTCCCAAAGGTCCCCCATTCTTGTGTGACTTTTAAACCTAACACCCTCAAATGGCTCAAAACCACTGCAAAATGCAGCAGTTTGCCCCCAACTCCCCAACATTAACTTGAAGCCTTAAAAAACACGCTGAAAAAAATTAGCAGAAAATGAAACAAGAAGTAACATGATGTCACCTCCAATCTTGTTGGGTGTGACAGTGTGTAGGTCCCAAGAGATATGTAGCAGTGAAAAATGATCTCCATCTCCTCTGCCTGATCCTGGTGTAGTACTTAAACTGATCACCATGTAAACACATATTCCTGGTTCCCCCCTCCCCCATTGCGTTTATAGATATTAAGAATTTACAAAGGCAGTTCATCTAGAATAATTTTAGTTTTGTGTCATTTTGAGTCACAGTTTATTCATTAAAGGTTAACCCACAATTTCCTGACGTACTAGAAAAATAACTTCTGGGGTGTGTTTTCTTTCTTTCTCTTCCTCTTGATTTTAATTTCCTTTTTAAAATCAGTTATGAAAGAGATTGGCTTAGTTCTATCTCCAAAGTTAGAAGTGTATTTAATGCAGACCTTTATTTTCATTTTATTTCATTATTTGTTTGGGTCAGTAGTCTCTGATTACTATAGTTAGACAGATATCTAGAATACTGGGAACTGGAGGAAGCTTCTAAATAACCATTTCTAATTATCTTTCTGGGAACTTTCCTTGTGACATGTTGCATCTGGGGGGAAAACCCTTGAGTTCTGCTTTTGGAAAAGAATATGAACTACCTCCACTTATCTTATCTTACCTTCCATCTTACTTTCAAAGGAATCAGTGCAATTAATTTTCAGTAAAGTGTATCTAACCCTGGGGATTTTTTTTTTTTTTTTGCACACTACAGTGACTGTAGCAAAAAGTGAAAGATGTTTCAGGAAGTGAGTACTCACTATAAAACTATGGGCATTCCACAAAAGCACAAGAATGATCAACCCACACAGCTATCTTGCCTACTGCCTACTTGCCTAGTTGGGAAGTTGACAGAGGAATGAACTAAGGGAGGGGGATTCATCACTTTGTAAGGAGGAAAGTTCAGAAAGATAAAGCTTTCAAGTTACATGGTCCAATGTTTGCAGCCACAGTGGTCCATTAGAATAATGAAATCCAGATAGTGACAGGACAGTCATTTTATTAATGTTGAAAAAGTTGTGTTTGTTGTTAACTGCCCTCGAGTCGGCCTCGACTCATTGTGACCCTGTGGATGAGACACCTCCAATATTCCTTATCCACCATTGCCCTGCTCAGTCCCTACAAACCCATGCCTGTGACTCTCTTGATTGAGTCCATCCATCTTGTTTGTGGTCTTCCCCTCCTTCTTTTCCCCTCTGCCTTTCCTAGCATTATTGTTTTTTCTAGTGATCTATGTCTTCTCATTATCTGACCAAAGGACAACAGCCTTAATTTGATCATCTTAGCTTCCAAGGAAGGTTCTGGCTTGATCTGTTCAAGGACCCATTTGTTTGATTTTTGGCTGTCCATGGTATCCTAAGTACTCTTCTCCAGCACCACATCTCAAATGTATTGATTTTCTTTCTTCTGCTCCCTTCACTGTCCAATTCTCACATCCATACATGGTGATGGGGAATACTATTGCCTGCAAAATTCTAACTTCAGTTTTGTGTTCTATAACTTTGCTCTTTAGGATATTTTCTAATTCTTTCATAATAATAATAATAATTTATTTATTTATGCCCCGCCCCTCTGCCAATTAATCGGGGCGGCTTACAGCATTAAAATCCAACAAATATTACAACATTACATAAACCTTACATTACCTAAGAATCCCCAAACCCACCCAGGCCTTAAAAAAGTATTAAGCACATTATATATTAAAACATATTAAACATATTAAAACAACTCAAACAGCTCAGGCAGCCTACAATCAAACAAACAGCAGCGGTGATTCTAATCAAGGTGGGGAAGAAATGGGGCACTCCCAGAGCCAGGAATCTAATCGGGAATCTAATCATAGCTGCCCTATTCATTCCTAGTCTCCTTATTTCTTGGCTACAGTCTCTACTCTGGTCAATGTTTGAGGTATGGGAGTTCTTTGACTATTCAATTTCAGCATTAATCCTACTTTTCAACATTCAACTCTTATCTTCTTCAGCAACTGTTCCAAGTCTGTGATGTCTTCTGCCAGTATAATTGTGTCACCCACATACCTTAGGTTGTTTGATGTTCCTTCCTCCCATCTTCACTCCTTCTCCTTCTGAATCTAACTCCGCTTTACTGATGTTTTCAGCATTAAGTTGAACAAATAGTGTGATAGTATGCAGCCTTTACCAATTGGGAACCACTCTGTTTCTCTGAATTCAGTTCTTACCTTGATAACAGATTTCTAATCGGGACTGTCAAATGTAGTGGCACCCCATGTCCTTGAGTGCATTCCCTAGCTTTTCATGATCTATACGGTCAAATGCTTTGCTATAGTCATACGCTTATTTTTTTCTGAAACTCCTTGAAAAAGTTACAAAACAGCAAATGTACAAGACTCTCAGTCTGTGTGCTGTTGTTAAAACAAAATGTAGACTCTATAACAGCGGTAGGCAACCTTTCCCCTTTAAGGGCCGAGGGACTTCAGCTCCCAGAAGCCTCAGCCATGTTGGCCAATAGTCCCATGTTGGCCAATAGCTCCTGGAATTCTGGGAGCTGAAGTCCCTTGGCCCTTAAAGGGGAAAGGTTGCCTACCCCTGCTCTATAACTATAATTGCAGTATAAAAATAAACCTTTTCATGTGTCATGTTACTGTAGTTGGGGGGGGGGGGTTGGAGAGGGATACTAGAAGGGAGCCAATATTTAGAGGTAGCTGTGTTGGACATTTAACAAATTCAAACAAAAATCTATCAGTGATACCTTTGTTGGCCAACCAAAATGCACAATATACTTGTTGCAAGCTTTCGAAGCTCCATGGGCTTCTTCATCAGGCAAGATGTTACAAACCAAACAGGAGAAAAACAATTGGAGATGCTAGTTAGATGTCTACGTGTTGTTTCAGTCTTTAATTAAGATAGTATATGGTGTGTGTGGGGGATATCTTTTGCAGGCAGGCTCCTCCTTCTTCTCACCCTGTGCCTAGAGGGAGATTTGCAAAGTCCAGGAAGTCTCTGGAGAGGCAGCTGAAGACCTGGGAGGGCGGGGGAAAGAAGTCCTGCCCTGGAAGTCTTGCCCCTGGCACCTGGTGCCAGAAGGCCTTTTAGTTTGGACACTCAGCCCCTAAAAGGTTCGCATCACTGCTGTAATGAGTAATGGAAGAAATTAATTTTAAAAAGTAACTCCAGATGCTTGGCGTTGAGATGTCAGATTTTTTCCATTCCTTCAGTACTAATTTTATTCACAGTAACAAGGGTTTAAGTAATAATTGTCAGTGTGTGGATGATGGGTGTTGCAGTGATGCTCTTTGATACCCAGCAGAATCTGCAGGGCAAGCTGGCTGCTGTGATCCACAGCCACTTTGTATCTCTTACCATCAACTGGCTCAGCTTTCCTTCTTTAGGATCCTGTCTTCCTCAGTCAAGAAGACATATTGTAAAGTCCAAAAGCATAGTTTTATTAATGCATATAAAAGAAACATAAGATAGCTAAGTAAAATCCATTGTGATGAACTTGTCCAGTTCAGCCATGAGAGGTTACATCTTTAACAATCCCAAAAGCATAGGATCCCAACTTGTTGCAGTTGAAAGTTAAAAAGAAGTTACAGATCCATGTTTTCAGATTCAAGAGTTACATTATAAAAGCAGTATAAACATACTAGAAGCCATCTCCTAACTCCATGGTTAAAACCACTGCCAGGCAGTCACACACACACATCTTGAAATATAAACATTCTTAAAAAACGGATTCTCTAGGCCCTTCCCATACTTCACCTTCTGGGTGTTAACCTTATGTTGGTTGGATGTTATGTGTATGATGTTTGTTAACCCAGCCCCTTGCTGTCCATCATCCACCACGTGACTATTTTCTCAAGACCTAACGACGTTTACCTTTTTGATATTTCTTGCTTCCCATAACAAAATCTGTGTCTATGAGTTGTACCTTTGGGAAAGTTCATGTTTATGACTTCTTGGCCATCTGGTGTTAGATTCACTTTGTTTCTCTAGATCAGGGGTAGGCAACCTTTCCCCTTTAAGGGCCGAGGGTCTTCAGCTCCCAGAATCCCAGGAGCTATCGGCCACCATGGGACTATTGGCCAACATGGCTGAGGCTTCTGGGAGCTGAAGTCCCTCGGCCCTTAAAGGGGAAAGGTTGCCTACCCCTGCTATAGATGTTGTTCTCATGAGGAAAATTCCACACACACATCTCTACATTTCACCTTTGACTGTATAACCCATCTATATAATAATAATAATAATAATAATAACAACAACAACAACAACAACAACAACAACAACAACAACATTTATTTCTATCCCTCCCCTCTGCAGAAACAATCGGGGTGGCTTACTACAATAAAATACCCCAATGTACATCCCAAAACCCACACACCCCTTAAAATAATATTAAACATTGAGAAATTTTAAAACAATAAAAAAACAACCAACAATACAGCTAAAAAATCATAATAACAGGCAGACAATCAGTTACACGAATGGCAAAGGGTAGGGGGAAGAATAAACTCACTCCTTAGGCTGAGAAAACTAGTCAGGAAAGGCCTGCCGGAAGAGATCTGTCTTCACAGCTTTTTAAAAGCTGTTTAAGCTGGTAATCTGATGGATATCGTCCGGCAGGCCATTCCATGATCTGGGAGTGGTTGCTGAGAAGGTCCTCTGGGAGGTTGCAGACAGCCTAGTTTTAACAGGCTGAAGCAAATTCCTCCCAGAGGACCGGAGTGTGCGGGGTGGGTTATATGGAAGGAGGTGGTCCCGAAGATAGGTTGGACCCAAGCCATTTAGGTTGGACCCAAGCCACTGGAATGCAGTGCCTCTAATTCCTAACTCTCTCAGGTGATCCAAGAGGATGTTGTGGTCTATTGTGTCAAAAGCCGCCGAGAGGTCTAAGAGCACCAACAGCGTCACACTACCCCCATCGATGTTCAGATGAAGATGATGAGCCAAGGCCACCATGCAGTCTCAACCCCAAATCCTGTCCTAAAGCCAGTTTGAAATGGATCTAGATAATCGGTTTCCTCCAAGACAGCTTGGAGTTGAAGAGCAACTGCCCTCTCGATCACTTTGCTTAACTGACCTGTAGTTGTTCATATCCAGGGGGTCCAGGGAAGGCTTTTTCAGAAGCGGGCCAGTCACACTCTCTCAGACTCAGTGAAAAGCAAGACAAACCCCCTCTGAACAAATTCTGCCAAGTAATAAAATCACCTTAGGGTCATCAGAAGTCAGAAATGACTTGAAGGCACACAACAGCACAGCTTGTTTTAAGTGTTACTTGTAACTTCATTTAATCTGGAATGGGGTGGGGAGAGTTGCTACAAGCTCAGTATAGAGAACATAGAATGAAATTAACATATCTACAATGTCAGCCACAGTATTCTAGAGTCAGAGCTTTCATTTTAAGCCACAGGGAGTCCAACACAATTTGTGACTAATTTTTGTTGACTCAATTTTATAACCTAAGGAGGAAAAAGTGTAGCCATTAACCCTTCCACTGATTTTTTCTGATAATTGTGATTTATTTTCACTTTCTTGAAACCAGGTTGTAGTGTACAGTGTGTGGTAGTTTCAGAAATATTTTTCCATGACACATTTAATGGAAAGGCATGAGAGTATTACAATGTCTTAGTAAAATGGTGTCCCTTATATAAAATGGCAAAATCAAGATTTGGTTTTTGGAATGATATATATATATATAATATTTTCAAGCTATGGATGCTTGAAATCTGTGGATAAAGAATCCATGAATATGGAGGGCTGACTGTAAGTATATATACCAAAGTTTAGACCTTCATCAGGTGACAGCTGCTTCTGAGGAGTTTCCTAATTGATCTCCTTTGCTCAGGGACCGGCAACCTATGGCCCGGGGGCCGGTTAAGGCCCCGGGCCCCGGACTTACCGGCCCTGTCCGAAGGCTGCTGCCGTCGCTGCCGCCGCGCGCCACCTCCGCCGCCGCGCGCCGCTGCCGGGGAGCGTTTTCGGGCGCACTTGTTGTGGCCGCCATTTTGGCTTCCAAAATGGTGCCCACACATGTGCCATGGCAGCTGCGGCGGTGCGCGCTACGGCGGCGGCCGCGGTAGTGGCCGCGCCGGCAGCGTGCGCGGGGGGTCGCGCGCGCAGGAGGAGGGTGTGCGTGCGCATGTGCACGCGCGCTCCGCCATCCCCCCCCCTTGGCCCAGCCGAGCGGCAACCTTTCTGAGACCGGCCCAGGTCTCAAAAAGGTTGCCTGTCCCTGCCTTTGCTGGTCTCTGTGGCCTTATTTATAATTGTATTGATGGGAACTCTAGAGATTGTTTAGGACTAAAGTATGTTTTTTGCTGATTGACTTCCAGAAAATAATGTTAGTAATGGCATTACCTAAAGTGGCTCCAAACAGTTTGGGTACATAACATATCTTAGAGAATGTTTCTTCCCAGGAGGCACCCTCTCCTCCATTTGGAATAATCAAATGAATCCATATTGCTGGTTTTAATATTTGTGGGTTGCTTGTTTTCTACATGTAGCAGGGTATTTTGTGTCATGGCTGCAGTCTTGGGATTCTCTTCCTTGGGGTGTTTATTTGTTTTCCTTTCTTTCACTGATACACGTATTAAGCAAGTTGGTTCTCTTTTGCATTTCAAAAATTTTGCATTGCAAAAATTAGATCATTTCTGATTTTTTGTTGTTTTAAAATAGTTTTAACAAATACTCTTCACAACCATAGTAAAAAGGTATCACTTTTTTGGTGTTTCAGACTTAGAGTATGCATTAGCTCTGTGCATATAACACAATCTGCAGAAACCTGACTCGTTACAATACAAATGATGGGAAAAATGATCCTCTATCATGGAAGATTCCTCATCTTGTTCCTTATACATATTTTATAGAAGTGAATGTTGAGAAATGGCTGAATTGATATGTCTTGTGATGGGTAGAAATACATCTGGTACAAATCTTGACCTTGTTTTCTTTGGAGGATTAGATACGAGGATCCAGAACCCCCCACTTGGAAGCTGTCGGACAGTATTTCAATAGATCTGTAAGTCAGACCAGCTACTACATATCTGATAGCTGGTCTTTAGCTTTTTCCAGAAGGTATACACAGTGAGCTAATGGCTAGAATAGAACATAGGAATTAACATCCACTCATTCTTTTAAAAGTGTATTTGTCATTAGCTGTACGTATCCATCTGTAGACATATCAGACCAATACTTAGAAATGTGCCTAAGTAGCACATTTATTCTATGCAAAGCTGCTTTTTGTAGTGGCCTTTATTTGCCAAGTTTATGACAAATGGGAAAGAATCAAGTTATGATATAGACAAATAAAAGCTAAACAAATCTTTATTGGAAAATATGTGTTTTGCCAGGAAATGGGATGATTAACTTTCATAGTAGATGGAGATTTTGCTTTGCTCCCATAAATGGCATAGTGTACAAGGGAGAAAAAATAAAAGGAAAGCGGACAGCAGAAGAACAAAATGAAATCAAGCGTCTCTTATTACTAGATTATCTATCTGGCTCTTGAGTGGGCTACATATTTATTACATGGCAAGGCTCTGGTTACAGACAGGTGACTGCCAGCATTCAGCTATTTGCCTACTGCCTTTTGGGGATACTCCATAAGCAGCTGTAAATAGAGCTAGTTATTCAATCCATTCAATGCAAGGTTAAATAGTAGGTCTACTGGCTTCTCAGTGGTACAGATAATGGAGCAATATAAGTAAAAGTGCACAAAAGGCCACTTTGCCAGGCAACAGAGCTTTCTATTATTTATTTATTTATTTATTTATTATATCTGCTGCCTAGAATGATTAAAAATAAAACCGGAAAAGTGTCATTTAAGTGGCGACAGTATGGAAACAGTGCATCAGATGCTGGGGTCTGATGACTGATTCCATTCTGAATGCCTAGGCATGGAATAGCATGGCGTGGCACATGGCGTGGTATGGGGAGACCTGGAAGGAGATTGGTTCCTTTATACTTCCTGGGAAGGCTTAAGTATGGAAAGTACAATAGGCTCTCAGTTTGGGCAAAACGACAAAGCTGCCAGGATGACCAAAAAATGACACACAGTTTCAGCAAGCATCTTTCTGTTCTTCCTCTCACTACTTCACTTTCAAATCATACCTTTGTTTTCTCTTTGCAGTGAATGCAATGAAAGTTAATTGAGATACTACATTACATAAACAGGTATTGAAGCTGCAGTAAGCACTGAAATCTGTGACTCCCCACTAGTTTAACATTTAGCATGCTGGCATATTTGGTAATCGGAACAGTGTCCAGAAGTGAACTTTCCTTGAATACAGAAAACTAATGCTGGTGCAGGCATTCAATATGTCATGATCTGAATGTTATGTTATTAGTAAAGAATGATTCTTACATCTGCAGAAACTTGCTTAAAAATATAAAATCCATGGCAGTTATGATTCAGTGGGCAATGGAAGCTAGTTGTGGTAATGTACCTTTTATAGAATAAATGTAAAAACTGGTAGCATTGTAGCTTTTTGGTACAATGAATAAATGGTTTTTATCCCTAAATAGTGTGTATGTGTGTGTATGATGGAGCATTTTTCTATTTTTTTTTTAAAATCCAAAATTAATTAAAAAGTAAAATGGCGCTTAAGCATTACTTGTACATTAATTAAGAATGCTTGACTTTTCTGCCTTTCAAAAGCTATTTGCTTTTCTTACTGTGGTCTGTTCCAATCCAGTTAATACTTTATGTATGAGAACTGAAAACTATAACTGCTTCAATAAAAAACAAAAAGTTTTTAAAATCTATCAACTGCTACAGGAAAACAATGGAAATTATACGAAACAAATGAAATGCACATAATTTCACAGGAGAGCATTTTCTGGATAATACAGCTATAATAACTTTATATTTCTAAATGTAAATGCTGGGTGAATCTGATGTTTGTTTGCTTTTTAAACTAACAAATTATGGTGTAAATGCAGAATGGTACCTGTAATATATTTAAACTACATGGCATGTTTTGATGCAGTACCCCATTTAATCTGATTGGAAAAAATAATTCATTTCTGACTGACATACATATTTTCTTGTGTCATGCTAAGGGAGCTAGCTGATAGTTCATTACCAAGAGTAATGAAGAGTGCCTTATGGGAAAATAGTAATTTCTGTTTAGTGAGGTGAAAAGGGCTGCTTGGGCACTATGACTCATTATTGTTACTCTTGTTAGTTTGCACTAACTTAGAAATGAGAAGAATGTAAGTACTACCAGTGAGAGCTATCCCAATTCTGTTGAAGCCCTGCAATTGATTTTTTATATAAATATAAATAATATTAATATTTCACTGTTTTTCCAAGGAACTCAACATGATCCCTTGATGTTACATGGCCTTCTTCCTATTTTTATGCCCTCAACATCCCTGTCAGATGGAATTTGTCCAAGATATAGTAACTGGCCCAGGGTTACTCAGTGAGCTTTAAGGCTAACTGGTGATTTGAAACAAAGTCCCCAAGTCCCAGTCCCTACTACAACTACTGCTGCTACTACTACTAATTTCTTACCACCTCTCCTCGTGGATTGAGGTGGGGCACAACAACAATTAACAAACAACATCAGTTAAAACACATGAGTGAAATATAGAAGGGAGAAAGCCAATTTTCACATGCAGAAAAGTCATGTGAACAACTTTTCCAGGAACTGAACCATTTTAGCAACTGTGGAGAGAAATAGGTGTTCTTTTTCCTCTAGCAAATGGCCTCCTTTGTACATGCTCAATATTCAGTATGGTAACAGCATGGCGTAATGGTTTGAGCATTGGACTACAACTCTGGTGACCAGGGTTCGATTCCTGCTTAGCCATAAAACCCACTGGGTGACCTTGGACAAGTCACATCAGGGGTAGGCAACCTTTTTGAGCCGGGGGCCGGGTTGCTGTCCCTCAGACAATTGGGGGGCCGAGGCACCAAAAATAAATAAATAAATAAATAAATATAAATAAAAATAATATATTTTTTAAAAAAATAAAAATAAAATAAAAATATATGCATGCACACTCAGCCCCAGAAAAGCCATAATAATAATAATAATAATAATAATAATAATAATAATAATAATAATGTTTATTTGTATCCCGCTTATTGCCAGACAATCGAAGCGGCTTACAATACAACCCGTATAACATATCTCCAAAAAGAAAAACCAACCCACCCCCTAATCAACTTCTACTGCGTTCCTCATCCATCAACAACTGATGGGGCCATGAGAGGAACGCAGGAGTCAAGGAACCCAAGGCCAGGGTGATTAGTCTGGGAAGGCCTGCCGAAAGAGATCCGTCTTGACAGCTTTTTTAAAGCTGTCCAGTGATGTCAACTGACGGATCTCGTCCGGCAGGCCGTTCCAGAGTTTGGGGGCGACAACAGAAAAAGCCCTCTGGGAGGTCGCCGCAAGCCTAGATTTTTGAGGCTGCAGCAAATTCCTACCAGAGGACCGGAGAGCGCAGGGAGGATTGTATGGAAGGAGGCGATCCCTGAGATAACTTGGACCCAAGCCATTTAGGGCTTTAAAGGTAATAACCAACACCTTGTACTGGGCCCGGAAGCTAATAGGCAACCAGTGGAGGGACCTCAAAACCAGAGTGATGTGGTCCTTCCTAGATGTTCCAGAAATAAGCCTGGCTGCCATGTTTTGAACCAACTGAAGCTTCCGAACCAAGCACATGGGTAGCCCCATGTAGAGCACATTACAGAAGTCGAGGCGTGAGGTTACCAGTGCATGCACAATGGTCTCGAGATCCCTTACTTCCAGAAAAGGGCGCAGCTGGCGTATCAGCCGAAGCTGATAACAGGTGCTCCTGACCGTCACAGATTTTGTGGAGATTTTGCCAAGAAAGCCCCAAGAACAAGTAATAACAACAATAATCAATATCATCATGGCGGGCGGCAGTGGCGGCGGGGGGTGGTGGGGGCGGCAGGATTGGCCTGGGGCTGGTCCAAAGGCCTCGGGGGCCGCATCCGGCCCCCGGGGCCTTAGGTTGCCTACCCCTGAGTCACATGCTCTCAGCCTCAGAGGGAGGCAATGACAAACCTCCTCTGAACAAATCGTGCCAAGAAAACCTCATAAAAGAAAGGGTTGCCATAAGTTGGAAATGACTTGAAGGCACACAACACACACCAGAAAGAGCTCATTGGCACTGGCTCTTAAATTCAGCCAGCTAACATCACAAATAATATAGACCTGATTATTTTAATTCATGCTGGTTGAGTTCCGTGAACCTAATAGTAATAATTTGATCTTATGACTGATGTGGTGTAATTTTTTTTTTTTAAAAAAAGTCACATTTACATAGTTTGACACTGGTAGGAGGAAGCAATCTGTCTCTAGGAGCAATCATGTGCTAGAAACATTAATGTACTTGAGGGCTGGATGGATTCCCTTGGGTCTTTTATTTATAATTGCCCTAATGTGTCATACTCTAGGTTGTTTTCATAGTTAGCCAAATTTCCCAGACATACAAGTCTAGGTTATTTGGTTGTTATTAACCATCTTCATTTTTGAAGGTAGCGCCTTCTGGTTTCTTTTCAGATTGTATACATCTTTCGCCTTCTTGAATCAATAAAAAATAGCAAAGCATGTTATTGGTGTTATGGGTGAACATGTTATTTGTTCAGAAAAGAAGCTGGCATTTTTAAAAGTCATAGCTATATTATAAATACTTTCCAAATATTAATCCTCTTGCACTTGGATGGGGATATAAACTGGTAACTGTTTCATCTTCACATAAATAACTTCTGTAATATTTTTCCTGCTGTGGAATATTTTCACCCAGTATTTACACATCCCAAAGTATTTAAGGACATATTTCTGCAAGTTATAATTATAATTTAAGCACACATGCACATGTGTATGCATGCACACACACACACACACACACACACACACACACAAACACCACTTTTCAGATTTACACTTTTCAATGCAAAAAGTGTGTTTTTGTAGGAAAAACACACCTTTTTCACAACCCCCCACATGTGTCTCTCAAAATATTATTATTATTTTGTTTTTTTATATAGTTTTTGTATATTATATTTTGTATATTATATAGTTTTAAGGGGTGGGAGGGTTTGGGGTGGGGGTGGAGGGCATGGGATGAGGGAATGTTTTAACTGTTGTATTTTTTTTAACTTGCTGTAAGCTGCCCCGATTGCCGAGCAGAGGGGCGGGTTATAAATAAAACTTATTTATTTATTTATTTATTATTATCATTATTATTTGCAAAAATTATTTTCTTGCACTAATAGCACTCATATTTCTACACAGAATTATTTTCTGGAATACTATATGAATACTAGGTGAAACTGTGCAAAGTTCCCAATTCTGTGGTATTCTTCCTTAGTGAGTTTCCCAAATGTTGGAAAGCCTGTTTTTCATTCAGGAAATTAATAATAATAATAATAATAATAATAATAATAATAATAATTGTATCCCGCCCCCTCTGAGACCAATTGGGGCAGCTCACAATATTAAAATACAGTATATCCAAACCCTATTCCCTCCCTCCCCTTAAAACAATATTAAATTAGATAAGAATTAAAACAAACAGATTAAAACAACAACATACAATATATGCAGATATGACCATGAGTATCTGTGACAGTAATATAAGGGTAGAGGGTGTTATCTTTAAGCTAGGAGGACTCTGGAGGACTCTCCTAAGAGGTTCCTGAAGCCGGGATGGTCTATTCTGGAAAGGCCTGCCAGAAGAGATCCGTCTTGACAGCCTTTTTAAAGCTGTCTAAAGATGTCAATTGACGGATCTCATCCGGCAGGCCATTCCACAGTTTGGGGGCGACAACCAAAAAAGCCCTCTGGGAGGTAGCTGCAAGCCTAGTTTTTTGTGGCTGCAGCAGATTCCTTTCCATGTCTATGCTGCCATTTTTTTTTTGTTTGTTTAAACCTTAACTGTGAGAGTTGTGGGTCATTTGCTAACCCAAATGAGAATTCCAGTTTATTATGCGATATGAAAATTCCACCTGGTCGAGATAATGTTTATGTGTGCAAGTTCTAATATATTAGATGTACAAATGTCCAAACTCAGAAAACAAGGTAGAATAAAAGCAAAATGAAATTAGACAAAATGGAATAAAAGATACATTTTGTGTTGTGGTTACTTTTTTTTTTTTTACACCAATGCATGTTAGTGTATCTTCCCTCCAGAGTAAATTTCAACTGCTATCTAGTATGCCCAACCTATTGTCAGCCAGAGTGTATGAGTAGCAGAATTGCCAGCATTTAAGGTCTACTTACATTCTGCATCAAAGGTGACTCTGGGAAACTACTTTATTACCTTATCTTAATGCATGAAAGTTAATATTGTTCTTCCTTCCTCCACGTTTTGAACTTAGTTGCATTCCTTAAACTAGAGGCAGATGCTTGATCTTGGCTTCATCAATACCTTCCATTTTCATTAAGGCTGGTTTGCTAATAGATCATGATAAAACACAACATGTCTCTCAGATACTGCTGGACGACACACACAATAATCATGGTGATGATGATGACAGTGATGATGATTTTGTGCAGTGAAGTGAACAGGCTGGCTTTGGAGGGAGTCTGCATGTTGGGGGGAAAACATACTTTGTAAGTTTGGATTGGAGACGGCTACTGATGATTGAAGCCCTTCTTCATTTGAGCTAGTCCAAGTCTCTTGGGTCTTTAAACTTTGGGAGGACAATAGCATGAAACCCAGCCCCTTGAGATGTGCTTAGTAATTGTGGCATCTGTTCCAGTTACAAATGCTGTCAAAGCAATTCCCCAGGGATCTTGTGAAGATAATAGATCCCAAATGGAAAGTCATTGATCCGAATAACCTTGAATGGTGCATGGGGCTTAAAACATAATGGCCAGGGACTCAAATAAACCTTGGACTTCATTAATGAAGTCTAAATGGTTCAGGCAATGGATAAGTAGGGCTACAGTAAAATCTTATATTGGCAAAATTCAAAGTAAATACTGGATGCCCTAATACCTTTCTTTACAAAATTCTATAAACTCACTATGTTGTTTTTCCAGTTCTAAAAATGCAACTAGCCAGAAAATGGCTGCTGATAGACCTGGACAGTCTGTAGGTCAGGAATGACATCACATGATGATTAGCTATGTATGACTCACACAACAGAGATTAAATACTACAGGCATAATCTAAATATCCCTTGATGTCTCCCAAGTGTGATGCTGTCAGTGTCACAAAGATCCTTGGGAAAATACAGTTTTCTTTATAGTTCTGGCAAACTTAACTATATAAACAGTATGTTGACTTTTAATTCTGTGTTTCTGCCTTAGTTAAGGCCTGTTTCTCTTTGGGTTAGTAAAGCTGTGTCAGGGTTGTACCTTTTCCAGCTGTGGAGCTTATATCCTAATTGCTAGTTTGCATGTTATTCTATAGGAGTTTAGGCACAGAATGTATTTACAGTAACTTTCTGTTGTCCATGCCCTCTCTTTCCTTCATCAGTCTAACTTGCAGTTTTTTTCCTATTTCCTCTCTCTGCCCTCCATAAGAACATGTGTTTTATTATGATGAAGTAAATTGTTAATGTGTTTTTTATTTTAATTTATTTTATTTATTGAATGTATACCCTGCCTTTCTCCAGGGATGAAGTATTACAAAGATGATTAAGTGGTTTTTTCCCCTTTTCCGGATGGATTGTGTGTGGTGGTGGTGGTGGTGGCTGGCTGGGGTTGGCGGCTGTTATGGGACTGGTGTTATTCAGATCCTGCTGATTGATTATGCTGCTTGAGAGATACACTACTATATATCACATTTCCCAACTGATAGAATATTTCTCTGCACTGGAACTCTTGAGAAGATGGCACAGGAGCTGGATCTACTCTCCAGAGTTCTTTCTCTTGTCAAGTTCATCAGAAAGTGAAAGAAATAGTTCTTGGTGGTTGAACTATTCTTGCTTAAGAGAACTGCTATGCGAGGAGAAAGAATTACTGTTGTCTTTAACTTCACTGATGCAAAGTCTAGAAGAAGAAGAGCCAGAGAACTGAGTGTTGAGAGCTGAAGAAGGATTCCAAGGCATATTTTAGAAAAGACAGGTGCTAATTTCCCCCCTTTTTGATGGATTTTACAGACAGTAGACATTTCAGAACTTACTGCTGTTGCTACTATTGAGACATCTGAGAATGTGATATATAAATGTAAATGATAATAATTTAGATTGATTTGGGAAAATCTGACGGCTTTTGGAATTTGAACATCTTTAAAAAAAATGTATGTGTGCTAGGAATTTAAATATCCTTAGGAATCTGTCATGCATAAACAGGAATGCACACCATTGGCTCAAATGAGATTGCACAACAGCATAAAAATTGTGAACTGCAGAGATAAAATATATTGATGTGAGTTGATAAAAACCAAACAGCCAACTATGTGATAGTAGGAAATTACTAACAAAAAAGTGTATGTAAGAGGCAAAGTTTCTATTTTTATGCCATAACATTGTTGTTACAATATTTGCTCACACTCTGCTCACAAATTACTTCTCTACATTCTAGTAGCTGCAATTTAAATAAGAATGGGGGTTGCTTCCTGCCCCCTTAGCATGCAGCTGACATGCAGGAAGTTCCCAGCTTTTAATTAAAATTTGGTCCTTTGAAATTGGTTTGACCAATGTACAAGGTCACCTTAAGATTTTAATTTAACTAAATAGTAAATGTGTGCTAAAAAGCTTTTCTGACTAAAGCTTGCTTGATGCAAATTGCATAAACATTCTTTCTAGTTTCAAACCCAAATGTTTTGCAAGGATAGAATACATAGGTCATGTCCATTCTTTCCATTTCCTCTCAAAACTGGCTTGGACTTGACAAAATTCAAATTTAAAAATGCAAAGAAATTTTCATTTGAGGGGGCAATGCCCTCAGCTCCACATAATTACATATCTGTGTTTTTTTTAAAATCACACCCCAAGAATCTTGGGTTGGATGCCAAGTTAGTCACATTTAAATAGACACATTGAAATCAATGAACAGTGGACCCTCTATATTGGTGGGCCGGTGATCTGTGGATTTGAAGGCCTGTGGCTTGGCATGGCCCTTATTATTCAATGGCAGGATGTGAATGTGGATACACTGACATGCCTGTGTGCATGCACCATCATTGAATAGTATGGGGCACAACTATCTTTTTGCTTCCCTCACAGAGGGATGGGGCAGAACTGTACTCCAGCAGATGGGAATGGTCCACTGAACTTATGTTTGTCATTAACAGTTTAAGTTCCATTCATTTTTAATGGGTCTGCTTTTTATATAACTAATCGGGATATGAATCCTTGGTTTTGATGGCAACTGGGCTACAAAGGATCTAGACCCAAATTGACCTACATAAACATAGATTCCTATAAAAGCAAATGAACCCCCTCTCATCATATCCAAGTAGTAGTGCAGCTAGATAAATTTAAACTCAGAACATACAGAGGGGTTATTCAGACATTTTTAAAAGTGTGATGATGCCAGTAATCTCACTCAAGCATTCAGGTTTTGTTGTTCCTACTGTGGAATCATATCTATGTGCATCTCTGTGAGTTTTGTTGCTCACACGTGCCAGCACTTGAATAAAGATGGAATCAATGATGTGGATGTTTTTGATGCAGGTTCAAGGCAAGCAGAACTTTATCCTTGGTGTATTCACATTGGTTATTCACACAGCTGAGAATCCAAATTTTTCAGAAAAACTCAGAAAAATACCTGGGTTCAATTATCCCAGGTTAAGTGTGTGTGTGTGTGTTTCTAATTCTGAATTGAAAGCATTCAAAATGCATGTGAATAACAAAAGATTCAGCCCAGATTCTACTTAGATTATTGTCACCATCTGAGTAACCCCAGAGTCTTGTCTTTAGATGTCAGTGTATGCTCTCTTACTTCAAAATGTGATAAACTGTTCCAGCTGTGTTGGGAGGTCGTCCTGCTGACTGGGGCCCTGGACAGCAAAGTCTTGCACTGATAGCATCACTGACGTGATATCATGCCATGTCACTAGAACAAGAGGCTAGTGTAAGAACAGAATACAAAGAAACTGAATGATTCCCAATTGCAGAAAATATCATAGGTAGAGCCTGTTTAGACATAGAAGGAGGAGAAGAGAAGATAGGAGGAAGGAACATCAACAATCTAAGATATGCAGATGACACCTAATACTAGCAGAAAACATTATAAACTTGGAACAGTTAGACTGAGTTTCAGTTTGTTTGTCCTCATTTATATACACCATCTTTCAGGATGCTCACAGCAAATCATCATCATCATCACCACTATCAATCATCTTTGTTTTAAGGGGTCCCTGAGCATTTTGCTGTTAATATGTATTGAATCCTTAAGCACCCAGTCCATTTCAGGATTGGCATTATCAGCTATGACAGGGTTTTGAGTCACCCTTTTTCAGATACAGTGGCTCCAGGGCAAATGTGTCCGGCTGTGACATAAAGAGCAAAGGAGGGTCAGGGATGCTCCTTTTCTTTTGTCACTACATTTATCCAAGCAATGTGAGGAAAATGTTACTAGGAATCTATTAAAGGGCAGCACTTGCTGGAGTCACTGGCCCATCTGTATGTGGCATTTACTCTGCTGGGAATGATTTATCCCTTCAGAAATGAAGACCTTAGTCATATCCTGGTAACGATAACTAAATCACCAGCTGGAGAAAGATAATGATGTTGTCCAGCCCACCATTGTCTTTCCAACCTCAGTACCAACCAATGTTCTATATTTGACAAAAGATGACAGATTCACCCCCCCCTCTTTAAAGAAAGAAAGAAAGAAAGAAAGAAAGAAAGAAAGAAAGAAAGGCAGCAGAAAAACAAGCCTGTACCCAGCTCTTCTAGTATGTCTTTAGGGTTGGGGGAGAAAAGGCCTGATATCACACCACTGTATAAGTGTACACATTCTCCTTTGTAATTGGGAAATATATACAACTACATTGTCATGTCCTTGTTTTTTTCTCTCTCTCAGCATCCTGTCCCCTTTAACTGACATTTACCCTGTGTCTTGGTGCTCTTTTCATTGTTTATTGTGTCTAGGTGCTTTTCCATGTTGTTCAAGTTTTCTGACACACTGTGGCTGCCTGCTAGTCTTTTGGGCTTTTGCTGGGGATCTACTTGTGGTCTTTGCAGCTGTTGACTTTATTTTGAGGAGCTGTTGCCACTTATCACATTAACTCTTTTCCACTCAGGGCTCTTCTAAAGAGGGCAAATGGATCCAAAGCTTGCAGCATTTGTCACTCTCAGCTTCTCAAAATAATATCCAAACAATGTTTCATTATCCTGGATTATTTCCTGGAAATTCCTGCATCCAGCTACAATATTTTTTCTTACATTTGAGTAGATTTCTTTCTAATTTCAAGAGATATTAGAACAAACAGTATCCTTCTCTTCTGTTTTATTGTATTTTCTTAATGCATCAGTGCATCAGTAAAATGACACTATTCAAAGGTACATTGTAGCACCTTTGAGACTATGACCCAAATGCAAGGGTTGTGAGAGGGCACCCCCATTTAATATTCAAATTGGGGAATTTTATTTGCTCAAATGACAACAGCTAAGAGGGCTTGAGCAGCTAAAGCAGGGATTAAACCTACGTATAACAGTTCTGAGAAACAGGACTCCAGAATGCAGGTTCAACTTAATTTTATTTATAGTCCCAGAAAATCACCATTCACAGGAGACATTAACTCATGCACACATGCAAGAACTAACAATGTAAAGGTGGTAGCAGATAACAATTTAAAGGAGTTTGCAAAATGTAATACTGTATCAGTTCTATACATGGTTCCAGTAGTGGAAGTACAGTGAGATGAGAGATGGCTCAGCAGCTATCTTGGGAATGTGGCATAGCCAGCATATGCTGAGGGGTCAGGTAAAATATGTCAAGCATATTTATAGGGTGAAACATATCCTGGGGTAGGTTTTGGGGATATGAAAGGATTTCCAGGAGGGAAGAATGAGCAAGGAAGTGGAGAATGGCTGGACTATCAGTGCAAATGTCCTCAGACAAAAGAGTATCGCTCCTGGAGGGGAGTGTACTTGGATTTCTGTTTACGTGTAAGCACCAGGTCTGTTGCCCACCATCACTTCTATGTGTGCAGGAATTATTCAGATTCTGATCTTGATTGGTCTAGCCCAAGGGTAGGCAACCTTTTTGAGCTGGGGGCCGGGTTGCTGTCCCTCAGACAATTGGGGGGCCAAAGCAACCAAAATAAATAAATAAATAATAAAAATATATATTTTTTAAAAAATTAAAAAATTAAAAAAAATATGCATGCACACTCTGTCAGCCCCAGAAAAGCCACGGCAAAACCCCTGTGGAGATTTTGCCAAGAAAACCCCAAGAACAAGTAATAACAACAATAATCAGTATCATCATGGCGGGGGGCGGCGGCGGCGGCAGGACCAGCCTGGGGCCAGTCCAAAGGTCTCGTGGGGCCGCATCCGGCCCCCGGGCCTTAGGTTGCCTACCCCTGGTCTAGCCTATCTATGTGCTCTTGAGCTCCCCCATGCTGAGCTTACTGGATTTCCTTATATGGCAAGGCAGTTTCCTGCACTGGGGCACCCTTGCAGCTATGTACTTTAAACGTCCCATTTATATCAAATTGGTAGTGACATGGAGGAGGAGTGTAGAAGGCTAAAAATAGAGGTAACAATAAGTTGTAGCATAAGCTTCTGTAGGGAAATAGACCAAGGGGGTCAAGCAGACCAGCAGCTTGGAGTGGTCTCTGGCTGCTCCTGCTCTGATTGCTTCCCATTTGGTGTGGGATCATGGTGACCAGATGACATGGTTTCGAGGCCAGCTGCCACGGTGGTCTCGAACAGGCCGCCAGCAAGGAGCATTTTTTGTGTTCCTTTTGCCAGTGGCCCTGGGCTGCCTTAGGTGGCTGTGATGCAACTTTGGCCTGAACTGGGGACATTTGTCATCTGTATGCCACACCCCCAGATTGGCCCAAAACCAGTGCTTTTCACCCATCTATTTCAGGCCCAATGCTATGAAAGTCTACTACTTTTGCATAGTTAGTCTCAAAGGTGCTACAATATCCTTTTGCATACTGATACTCCACACTTACATGGCTATGTCTCTGAATTCTATCCCTAGTGAAATTACACTTTTTACACTATAAGACTAATGGCCTATACAGACTTCCAGAAATAATCCATTTTGAGACCACTTTAACTGTCCTGGCTCAATGTTAAGGAATCATGGGAACTGTAGTCTATTGTGGCACCAGAGTTCTCTGACAGAGAAGGCTCAGTGTCTCTGAAAAAAACTACAATTCCCATGATTCCCTAGCACAGAGCCACAACAGTTAAAGTGGTCTCAAACTGGATTATTTCTGGCAGTCTGCATAGGCCCTAAGATAAGTTTTTTTAAAAAGAGATTGATTGATTGATTAATGATTAATTAATACCTTGACTTTTCTCCCAATAATGAGACTTAAGATGGCTAACAATTTATTATAATACAGATTAGAAACTATACAAAATGATAAGTAAAATATACATATAAAAGTTATTTAAAAAATTGGACAATCTGTAAATTAGAAACCTTTTAGAATTCATTAAAAGTCATACAAAAATCAAGAAAATAATAGAAAACATGATAACAGTTGTCTATCAGTAGAAGTAATAGTGTTCAGTGTTTCATACATTTGTGATCAGTTGGATTTTCATGTTTTTCCTGTTCCCTCCTGCATCAACCCCATCTTAGCTTTACCTCTGTGAATGGGCATTACCCATGCAGGTTGAAATAAAAACTGAGATGCACTGGAACTCATTTTCCAGACTCAGACAGAGCATAATGATTCAGCATATGTCTTAAAATGACTGGGACCACTGTGCCAAAAATCCACTGTTAAAAGTGTGTGTATGGGAGAAATGGAGCCAGAATGAGCAGAGTCTTGGAAGCCCAGCTGATGTTTACCTAATGTCGGCTTGGGAAGCTATCTCTTTGTGTTGCCCTTTGCTTATCTTGGACCACCCCTGTCCTCACCCTGAAATGGCGAGTGGTCAGGAATGCTAGGAAATGAACCCTATAACATTTAGAGGGCTGTAGGTTGGGAAGGCTGATTTCAACAGCCACTAACTGAAGAATAAAACTTTTGCTATCATGAAGACAGGTGGCTGCTAATTTAGAGTTAAAATGTCTCTTGGTTTCATATCTGTATAGTTTCAGTATATACATGAATCAAGGTCCCAGTCATTTTAGAACATTTCAAGTGCCAGTGTGCTGAGAAAGTTTGGAAGCTGATAGGGTTTGTCTGTCTCTTGGACTGAAGAAGTAGGTTCAGCAGGGAGTTATTTAAGCTCTGGAACCTATGGGAGAGTTTTGAGCTATATAAATACCTTCAAGGCATGTGTGGTTGAGATACTTGCAAATCCACGTGCATAATGAAGTTGATAATCAGCAGGCATTTCACAGCTGCTGAGAGAAAAAGAAGAGATAGAAATCAGTCAAATGAAAAGTGCTGTCAAATTGCCATTCAGGAAAGGCAGTGTGACGATTTGCTCTCCAGGGAGTTAAGGCCCCATGTGTGCGTTAGTGCCAATGAATGCTGTCCAGGAAACAAAGAGATAAGAACATGGGGGTGAAGGATCACTTTATGTGGAAAAGTTAACAGAGAATGCTGTATAAGAATCAGTCTTGTTTTGTCTTCTTGTAAGGTGGCTTTGCTAGAGTAAAAAAGCTAGAAGGCTAAGCTCTAGAAGCACAATCTTGTTCTGTAATGATGTGTATTTGCTCATTTAGTAGTCAGCATCTCTTATAGTTCCACTAAATATTTATATTTAAAGATACCATTTTCTTGACATACTAATGTCCCAAATATTCCTAGTGCTATAAAAATATTTTTTATATTTTTTATTCCTAGTGAAATAATAACATAATAATAAATAAAAAGACAAACCATTACAGTCAAGCCTCCCAAGTTGTGCTTATTTACAGTAATGCATGCTTGAAAGGAGTCAGTCAGATTTACATAAGTCTGCCAAAAAGTTTTCCCACAATAATCCATCCTTGGTTGGAGATTCTATGGTGCTAGTATTCTAGCTCACAACATCATTAAAATTATACTGGGCTGGACAGTAGTCATCTGTCTCTGCGTGCCCTTTAGATGCCTGCATATTTTCCCCTTTAAATTTATCCAAGAACGTGCTACCAGATACTGGTGCTGGTGCTCTAAAAGTATTTTTAAAAATATTCCTAATACTTTTTTTAAATCAAAGTAGGAGACATAAGGAGAGCCAGCATGGCATAGTGGTTTGAGTGTTGGACTCTGACACTGGAGATGTGGGTTCAGTTCCCTGCTCAGCCATGAAACTCGTTGGGTGATCTTGGGCAAGTCACATGCTCTCAGCCTCAGGGGAAGGCAAAACCTCTGAACAAATCTTGCCCAAAACCCCCATGATAGTTTGGCCTTAAAATCGCCATAAGTCAGAAATAACTTGAAGGCACATAACAACAACAGGGAGACATAGGACACATAGAAACCAGATCACCATTTTATCTAAAGTGATTTATAGTGAGAATCATCCATTTTAAATTGAAGTAATTTGTTTTTCACGTTTATTTTTTACTAGAAATTTTTTTGGACATTACCTGGGCTTTTCTGAGGATGTTGATTTGAGAATTTATTATCATTGAGAATTTATTTTTTATTTTTATTTTTTAGTTTTTATTATAGTGTAGAATTTATGATAGAAGATATTCTTTAAATTATAGTAAGATAGGGTATTAAAAATTGAGTCAATCTTTAAATTACCATGTCTGCTAAGCAATACAGTTCACATGTAAATAAAGCATAGGTCACAATGGTTAGATCTGACCTCAACAGGCATGGACACAATTGATCTAACAATTGCTGCATGACTACAATCAATATGTAACAGTCACCAGATAAGTATTTGTTTTTGAAATAGTAAAAGTAGTTAATGGATCTGCCCCAAACCTTACTACAATGTTTCTTTTTTGTCTCATTATAGAAAATGCCAAATTTGGCAACTCTGTATGATTACTGGGATTTGTCTAGCATAAGAGAGAAATATAGAAAGTTCAAATACAGTATAGATTTATTAAGGCATTTCTATTTTGCTTTACATTTCAAAAATCTGAAGTGGTTTACAATACTGTAATGTCACAAACCACAAACCTGAACAAAATTAACTAGTAAAAGTGACTAAAACATGACAAAAATAATTAATTAAAAGGATGTGATGTGGTGAATCATAAGAAGTAGCAGCATACGAATGAGTTTAACAAAAATTGTTTACTGGAATACAAAAAGTCACTTTGGGGTGATCATCTCTCAGTGTTTTGGAATCGGCTTTTCTTTATCCAGCTGCTATTGATGAATCTCATGGGAATGGAAGCATCTTGCCCCATCTTTTATCTCCCTTCTCCATAATGATATCAGTTGTATTGTCATCTATTGCCTTTTTCACACAGTCTTTTTATTCAACTACGGTAAGTCAACAGAAAACCAATTTTTAATTGTGGATGCTTAGTATGATTTGAAGTAATTAATATATAACTGCTAATATTAAATATATCTCAGAAACCAGTCACTGTAGTACAGTCCCACTGGCCTCTGTGTTCACTCTGCATACAGTCTGTAGGAAAAGTGTTACATTGTTATTGTTGCCATGGTGGGGAAAAATCATTTTAACAGTCTTTTCTGCAACAAATGTTTGTGTGGATGTAAGATATACGTATTTTTCTGCACACATAAGGAAAACCTGATAGGTTCAAATGGCTGTGTTTGTGGATGTCTATATATGCTTATGTTACCTCTGCATTTGTTACATTTGTTGTGAAATAATTTGATGCAGTACCAACACACAACTGGATACCCTCCAAATGTACCAGTTTAGCAGGGACCATCCTGTTTAATCCTCCAATTTCTCACTTTCTTATCTGCCTTTAAACTGCCCGTTTCTCTCTCTTCCCCTTTCATCCTTGGCTTACTTGGGTTGCTGTGAAATGAATTGAAAGTGTAAATGAAGTTTGGACTTAATATAGCAGGAGGGAAAGGAGAGGAGGGGATAGAGTTTGGTCTTCCTTAAACTCTATACATATATACCAGGATTTTGCTACTTAAAATAGTAGTTTTGGTGTATTCTTCTTCACTAATCATTTTTGCTTTCTGTTGCTGGCTACACACTTTTGACCACACTCTGATATGGCTCAGCCATGTGTGTCCTGGTTTTTGTTAGATGTTGGAGAATAGACAACTGTAACATATAGAACAAGCATGGGATCTACTAACCATCCAGATATTGTTAGGGCCTTTGCAGACCGTCCCAAAGGGCTGGTCTGGAGGCAGAGATCCCACGGTGATGTCGTCCTGATGCCATGTGCTGTTACCCATAGCGCACGGTGTCAGGACACCCTTCTGGTGCAGCATTCTTACACGCTGTGCCGGAAAGGATGAAGAGCCACATGCCGGCTCTTAGGGCGCCCTTTTGCCGCCCCTAAAATGGGCAACATTTTGCTGCTCTTTTTGGGGTGGCAAAATAAAGGATCGGGGCTGTGGCATGGGGTAGCCTTGGCCCGATCCGCCGCTTCCCGGGGCGGCCCAGAGCCACCCGTCTGCACCCCACCTTAGTGTACAAATCCCATCATCTGTCATCACAGGCTATGTTAGCTGGGCCTCTTGGAAGTTGAAGTTCAGCAACATCTGGAGGACCACAAAAATTCCCAAGACTGATTGGGAAAAGTCCTAGAGTACAGTTTGTATTAATTTTTTGACAGTACAGATACCTCCTCTGTCATAAATATCGTTGTAATAGTTGGCGCACTGCATATTCAGGCTGAATGAATGAATGAAATATCAAGCCAGTACATGGGAATGGAATTTCTGTAACTGAGTTGTTAGACCTGTAACTGAATTGTTAGAACATTTTTATATAATGTGAGCATGGACTATTGATTTTTCTTATTTCCGTATAGCAAGATGCTGTCTAATTACATACCACTGTTACTTATCTGTGTTTACTTGAATTAAGTTTAAATTGCAGACATCTGATTTTAGTGCTAATTTTCATCTGAGCTTTTTGTAGCTGTTAGTTTCTTTATCAGGGAATTGTGATTAACAGTGTGGATATCTACACTTCAGAGTTGTTTTCAGTTGTAATAAGTTGCTCTTCAATAATCATGGGGTTAACGTAAAGGCAGTTGTAAAAAGTGTTCCTCTCTGTAGTCTTGTGCCACTTGAAATGTGCTTTCTAGGTTTTAATGCATTCTGCTCCTTGCCTTTTAATTCTACAGTACTCTTCATTTGCTCATGTCCGTCTCTGCTTGTATTTTAAGTGTACAGAGAATGATATCATATAATTAGCATGGAATGAAAAGATGAAGTGACACATTTTAGAATTAGAATTTATGAGAATCATTAGAGCCTGTCAGGTTTTCATTATATGTATAGAAATACATATTTTACCTCCACACATACATTTGCTGCAGAAAACACTGATAAGAGAAACACTGGCAACAATAATAATGTATAGTGGGACTGTACTACAGATGTCTACGGTGTGTTACCCACTATTACATGCAAAGAGATTTTATAGCACCTTTGAGATTAACTGTGAAAGAAGCTGTAGCATAAGTTTTCATAGATTTAGGAATTAGACCTCAGTTTATGAAAGTTTATGCTACAACTTCTTTCACAGTTAGTCTCAAAGGTGCTACAAGATTCCTTTGCATAGTGATATTCCGTGGCTATGTCTCTGAATTCTATCACTATTACATATTCATTAGTTCAATGTATGCTTTCAAAGATACATACATTTATCCAGTGGTTGGTTTATTTTACTGCATTAAAGTGAGACAGCAGGCTGCTTTACCTGGAAAAGAAAAGGAGGAGAGGCTGTAGATTCCATCTTGAATTTTGGAACCCCATGCAAAGGGGAGTTAATGTTAAAACTGCAGTTGAAGGGGCTTAATTGTTTATACTGGCTAACCAGGAGGGCTCCTCTAGTCCTAGATGGCTAACATTAAACAGGAGGTTGCAGTCAGCGTAAGTTTAGTGCTAGCAGTGAATATGTGAGGATGAAATCCGTTTGTGGGAATCAAAGTCAGCCCCATAGATTATGTACAGGGGAGACTTTTAGGAAGTTTTCCCCATGCAGGATCTTTTTGTTTTAACCCACATCAGAGGTAATGGAACAATGAGACAAAATATGATGTTGAGCATTGAAGGCCTGTCCTGCATGGGTAGTCAGCAAGCAGGGGGCTTCAGCTTACACCTTCTCTTTCATCTTAGAACCTTTCCCCTTTAAGGGCCGAGGGACTTCAGCTCCCAGAAGCCTCAGCCACATTGGCCAATAGTCCCATGTTGGCCAATAGCTCCTGGGATTCTGGGAGCTGAAGTCCCTCGGCCCTTAAAGGGGAAAGGTTGCCTACCCCTGTCTTAGAGGATGCTTTTTCTAGTTTACCCAGGAACTAATGGAGCCTGCAGCTTACCTCATTGCCCCAAAGAGAGGCAGACTGCTTTTCTCTAGCTAAACTTCGGGGGGTTGCAGACTGCCAGAAATAGTGCAAATTGAGTCCACCTTTAGGGTTAGGGTTAGTGCTAGGGAGTCATGGGAACTGTATTTTATTGTGACACCTGAGCTCTCTGACAGAGAAGGCTCAATGTCTCAGAAAAAAAAAATTCCCATGACTCCCTAGCACTAACCCTAACCCTAAAAGTGGACTCAATTTGCACTATTTCTGGCAGTCTGCAACCCCCCTTCATCTCCTCCTTCTGCTATTTGAAACTGAACTAGGCTGTTTGCAATTAGCAGTAGCCCTACTCAGTTTTTCACAATACTATTCCTGTTTGCAATATATACCTCTTCTCTTCTACATTTTTCTGTGTTCTACATATTACAGTAACTGTATTACTGATTAACCAAGTTACTGTGTGTAACTTTTAGTTATTTACACCAAAGCCTAGAAAAATTGCTTTCTTTGCCTACTGTTTCCTGTGGATTCTGGGATTTGAAATCGAAATTTAATTTTTTTTTTTCACGCTCTGATTTGCCTTCCTGCCTACCTATAACTTTAATGCAGGAAGGGGCTGTTTCCATCTGGCATTTATTTGTATTGCGGCTTACAGTTTGTTGTGTGGATCTTGAGTTTATATGGCAGCTATGGAGGTCTGCAAATCCTGATAAGAGGGATACTAGACTGATGAGAATTTTTGCTGTTCGGGATTTATTTCTCTGCACAGATATGTGCATGTTATTTTCTGTGATTAAAGCAGCATTTTCTGTTCTGAAGAAAGCAGCATCTGCACAGGAAACAACATTTTTGCACAGAATGTACAGGGAAAAGGCTGCAAGTGGGCCCTTATTGTGCACAGATTTGCACATGTTTTTTCTATGCATTTTCTGTTTTCTGCACAAAATCATCATATGTAAATTTTGTACAGGCTAAATCGCAGACTTCAAATAATTTTGGAACACTGTACAGTTTTTGAAGATTTTCA
Organism: Phrynosoma blainvillii; assembly: GCA_026167975.1. Classification (NCBI taxonomy): domain Eukaryota; kingdom Metazoa; phylum Chordata; class Lepidosauria; order Squamata; family Phrynosomatidae; genus Phrynosoma; species Phrynosoma blainvillii. Next base: position 413,032,092 of record JANUYF010000001.1, read on the forward strand.
TACAGTGGGAAGAAAATTGCTAAAATTACTCATTATGTCTTTCAAGAATGAAAGCTGCATGGAATTATATCCCTATCACATAGCAAGGCAGGTATGATATTATAGCTGTGGTCAGAACCACAAGTCTGGAAAATCTTCTTTGTCAAGCCTGACTACAGAGGTCAGGTTTATTTTTAAAGTCTATTTCTCACACTGGTGAATTTTTAAGGGGTCAAGGAATAAAAGCAAAAGATGGCATGCAGTCAGTTTCCCTGCCATTGTGGCACAAATCCTGCAGTACAGAACTATAGGGTTGGAAAAAACTATGTGCTGCAATTACATTTCACTGCTCTCAAAATCAAAGGAAAGAGTGTGTGTGCATGTGTGTGGGCAGCTGCCTTGTTTGGTACTAAGTATTCATTGGCAATTGCCTTCATTGTTCTCCACTTTATTAGCTTTCGCCAAGTAGTTTAGCTTTTACTAAGGGCATTGGGGTTTATGGCAGCAATATTTCTCACAGTGTCAGAGATAAAATATCAGACTAATAACGGACTCTCTGGTAATGTAAATTGTAGAAGAAAAAAGCAATCTCATTTTGAAGAAGTCCTGTCTGAGAATGCTAAGTCTCCTATCCAGGAATGGAAGCCTGAAAAATTCACAACACTTTATGTTTGCTGCGAAGATAAATCATTTGTCTTAAGTGACAAGAGGCAAAGGAGCTCCAATTTCTACCACTGCCTGTCTCAATAGACAGCAAATGTGAGGTCTTTTGTGGATTCTTTGGACTCATTCTGACAAGTACTTATGACTCTGCTGAATTTCACTGCGAGTGTTTAGTGCTTTTTTTAAACTCCAGAAACCAAACATTCTGGCTTAATCTTTGCTCACTGATAAGGAAGAAAGATTGGGGAAGAAGGACCATGGAATCTTTAAACTCATCCTGTGTTTCTTGCTGAAACGAATTTATTTACTGGTGAGATTTTTTTTGGTACCCAATTCTCCCATGTGAAAGAATAGTAATTTTGTATGTAGAAGGGGTGAGACTTTATCAGTTTACAACTGTTTTACATCAGTTTAATTGCAGTTTAGTGTAAGTACTAAGAATTCTAGGTTTTAAGGGTATTAAAACTATGATGGCTTGAAAAGCTTTAGGTTAACTAAACCGGCTCTTTGTTTTTGTTGTGGACAAACACAAACTATACAAGTCTTTTACAAGTTAATAATAAAAAATAAAACAAGAGTAGAGGTGACCCTCTTCATCACTATTTGTAGCATATGTAAATATGCTAATATTTATGATTTTTTGATACTCTGTCCTCATCTCTCATTAAGAAAAAATTAGGGCAATGTGTTTTGGGGTTTTGGCTGCACTTTGTTGAGAAGGTATAGGAAATGATCACTCTTTCATGTGTGTAATTATGTGTATGATGAGGGAAGTCTCAAACAGAAAATCCAACCCACATTACCATGTTTAAATTGTTCGTGTGAATCTGTACTTATACTCCTGCAGATCAGATACAAGTGAAGTCTGAGGTTTCTGAAGGCTGAAAGCAATAGTTAGATAAATGATATATTCCATTTATGTGTTCTGTCCCATGCAATTTCCATAATAAATGCATTGGATGTTAATAGTACTGCCAGTGCTCGTGGTATTACTTTCACCAAATCATGCACGTTTCTTAATTTGGCAACTGAATTTAGAGAAAATGTAAATTCTCTAACTGAATTTAGAGAAAATTTTGTATATTTTGTATATTGCTTGCATAACGGAAACCTAAACACACAATAAACCTATAAAGCCTCCTTGATTTACATGGGACTTAAGTATACTTCCATTTCTCTACATTGCCCCTATCATGCTCAAGAGTATTTCCAAAACAATCCATTAGACAACAAGAAGTATAGCCTTCATTAAGCATTCTCAAAATAATACCTGTATTGAGGTTCTGTCATATTTATTTTAATTGGTGAACTAATTGATTAATTGGTTAAAGAAGCAAGGTATTTAATCACATAAGATTAGAGTGAACAGACAGCCCTGAGGTGTTTTTTTTTTTGTTTTTTTTTTTGCGGAATGCACACAATAATTTTTGTTGTGAAATAAAAAAGATTCATTTTGCAATTTGTTCATTGGTTTCTTGGGATTGCATGTTGTGAAACTGATCTGTTGCTGTTCATGGATATGTGACAGCCAAAATCCTAAATGATAAGAAAAAAGTTGGGGCCAACTGGGTGCAGTCATTTTTATTTGGTTCTGATACCTCAAGTGCTCACAGTACACTGGCTACACTGGTAGGGCAAGAACAAGATCTTTTCTGGCGGCTGGGTTGATTGATGACCTGGGAGATTGCATGTAGCATAAGTAGTAATGTGATACAGGGTGTGCATTATAGGCAATTGCAATTTGAATAAGTTATTGGTTAAAGGAAGGAGAGGAGTGAATGCTGTTTTATTAACCCCCTGATGTTATAATCATAGCGTTTGGGGGGGAAGTTTATGAATTCATATGAATTATGATCATGGTGACAAATGCTGGTGTCCTGAGAATTTCTGCTCATAACCTCTCCAGTAGGCAGTATTTTATCAGAATATTTTAAAGCAGCAGTCCATGTATTTTCCAAATGTGAAGGAAGGTGGAGCCTGGAAACACTTTGAATTTACTTATGTGTCATGCTCAGCACTTTCCATTTGGCAAGCATTGTTAAGAATCTAAATCTAAGACAGTTAAATAAGAAGAGGTGCCAAGAACAATTTAGACTGGCAAAGGTATAGTGGGAGAAGTATTAATGTTCTGCTGCTTTTAATAGATTCTATGCTAGGAGTGGGGGGGGGGGCTGCATTCAATAATATTTTTAAAATCACTTGATAAATCAGCTTTCCATTTTACAAATAATTTAGGGAACCTATGAAATTGAAAGAAAATGTGTCTCCATCGAGAGTGATGGCTGAAAGTGTTGCCCCCACTCTGATTTTGCTTTGTAAATCATTACAGCCCATCTCTGGTTGGTTATACAGCACTGCATTGTCATAGCCCTACATGGTCCCTGAATAACTGGCTGATTTAGATAGTAAGGAGGCTTAGGGGGGTTGCAGACTGCCAGAAATAGTGCAAATTGAGTCCACTGTTAGGGTTAGGGTTAGGGAATCATGGGAACTGTAGTTTATTGTGGCACCAGAGCTCTCTGACAGAGAAGGCTCAATGTCTCAGAACCCCCCCCCCAAAAAAAAAAACCTTCCCTTTGGGTGCCATTAACAACAGAACAATACCTATTCAACACAGAACAATACACAGTTTACATGGGAATCACTCCTTCCTACCCAGGGTCTCACAGTATATATAGACCCACTCTCTTCCATTCCAGTATTCTCTGAAGATGCCAGCCACTGATGCTGGCGAAACGTCAGAAAGAAACTCTTCTAGAAAATGGCCACACAGCCCGAAAAACCCACAAAAAAAAAAAACCCTATGGATGCCGGCCATGAAAGCCTACGACTTCACAATAGTAATAATAGCTTTTTATTTAGATGTTTACAAATTAAGCTTGCTCCATCCTGGAAATATTTAGGTTGAACAAGTTAGTTTGATGTTTTCAGAATCATAGAATCATAAGAGTTGGAAGAGACCACAAGGGCCATCCAGTCCAACCCTCTGCCATGCAGGAACACATAATCAAAGCACCCCGACAGATGGTCATCCAGCCTCTGTTTGAAAACCTCCAAAGAAGGAGACTTCACCACAATCCAAGGGAGTGTGTTCCACTGTCAAACAGTTCTTACTGTCAGGAAGTTCCTACTAATATTTAGGTGTTTTCCTGTAGATTCATTGTTCCAGGTCCTATTCTCTGGAGCAGCAGAAAACGAGCTTGCTCCATTCTCAATGTGACACCCCTTCAAATATTTAAACAGGGCTATCATATTACCTCTTAACTGTCTCTTCTTTTATGTCCCTTCAAGTCAACTCCAAGTTATGATGAGCCTGTTATAAGGGATTTTTTTTTTTTTGCAAGATTTATTCAGGGGAGATTTGCCATTGCCTTCCACTAAGGATGAAATAGTGTGACTTGCCAAAGGGCACCTAGTGGGTTTTGATGGCTAAGCAAGGTTTTGGACCCTAGTCTCCCAGAGTCCTAGCCTAGAACTCAAACCACTACATTATACTGCCTCTCAATATAATTTACTCCTATCTAAACTATGTAAATTATTAAAAATCATTTTTATGAGACTGTTCAATTTTAGCATCCAAATGATTGCCCTTATGAAAAAAAAATACTCTTTGTTGTTTCCAGAGGACACTCAGGATCCTAATGTATTGGACCTTTAAAAATGGTAAGTTTCAAAACTGGAGAATGAGGCAAAAGGATGTGGCATGCTAAAAAGGTGTCTAGTGTGTTCTTGAGAGATGCAAGTATCAAACCTTGGAATTTCTCACTATGTCTCACTAGCCACTGCAGTTCACTTATCTTTCTTTTGTACTAGAAATAAGGATGAACTTTATTTTTATCTCTGATTACTGGTATATGACTTCACACTACACCAGATCATAACTGCACCTGAGAACAGCTGGAGACCTTTTACCATACTGCCACTTTTGAACTTTTGTGTTGGAGATGTCTGGGGGTTGAACCTGAGGCATGGAGAACATGTATGGTTTGCCACTGACCTGTGGAACAAGTTAAAGATCTTCCTCATATGTACCACTTCAAGGCACGGACTTCATGTTTGTCAGTTCTGTTCACTAAAATAGCTCAGATAGGCAAAAGTGATATGTTACAGTGGATGTTTTCAGTCTATCTTTCTTCTTTATTTGCTTATTTTCACATAGTGAAGCAGGGATTATTTTTTAAAAAACCAATTAGTACAACTAAGGAATGCACAAAACTGTTGTTCTAGCACTTTGATTGTATAAACTGGCCCTTTAAGTTTTCTGGATGGGCATAGTGAAAGAGAGTATCTCTCTGCAGTTATAGATGTTGTACATCAAATGATGATTTAAAATGAGAACTTATATATAGACCAAAAGTACTTTAAACTCTGTGCAAACAAGAAACAAAAGTGAATAAACCTTTGCTTTGTTTTTGGGAGTGATCTAGTTAAGATCTTCCACTTGGTCATGTCACTGATGTTCAGAGCTATATCAAGTGTGGCCACTGAGTAGAGGAATAACAATTAGTTAATTAACCAAGGGCAAGTTAATTCTAAATAAATAAATAGTGATGTATGAAGAGCCAATCGGGAACTACGTATCAGGGATGGGTTCACTATTATGGCAACTCTGGAAGCTAATATTGATTCTCATTATTTTTAAATGATTACAAACATTGTAGGTGTTTTGTAATAATCTCTATTATATAATTAGAACATGCATGAAATGAAATCATTCTGGCTGCTGACAAATATTGATTGAACAACCAACTCTGCCTTATATGAATGATGAGAGATTGTTGGCAAATAATACTGCATCCTTGTTGCTAAATGAGTAAATGGGGGTTAGAAAATGGGCCAGGGAATGTGCTAAAGCTTAAAGAAATATGTTCCCAAAATGTCCCTGCAGAATTATCTGTTGAAACAATGCAGACAGTCCATTGTGCCTTAAATATTCTCTAATTTTTTGATATCTGTGTTTGACTCCAAGTGGCATTTGGCTTTCCCAGTTACATCTATTGACATTTTGCTGGTTTTGATAACTGATATACCATGGTATTTACAGTCGTCTCTCCTTTGTCACATACTTAAAGTCTGCAGATTTGCATATTCACGGAGTAGTGACCTCCGTGAAAATCAATGGGGTGTGCTGTTTTGCATAGGGCTTGAATATTTGTGAATTTCTGTTTTTGCGGGGGCTCCAGAAAGGTTCCCCTGCGAAAATGGAGGGCCAACTGTATTATTATTGTTGGCCAATATACAGCACCATATCATGGCAATTTCAAATGTCCTACCTGTCAGGGATGATGGGAGTTGTAGCTCTACACCTCTGGCTCTAACTCACCACCTTGTTATGCAGCAGAGCTGACCAGCTTTGATCAGTGGTTGATGCTTCTTTCCCAAGCAGCAGAGTTTCAGAGAATAGGCTGAAGACCCTGACAAACTCTCCAAGCCTTCTCACTCTTCTTCCTGAGATGTCTCCAAACTTCTCCAGGATTCTTCTGGTTCTTGTATCTTCCCTCAAGACACCAGACAACTCAGTAGTCTTATATAAAAGATCTACTTTATTCTACTATAAATGAATACTATATGCCCTACAAATCACAATCTCTACTCCACCAAAACACACCACACCACAATACGCATTGGCAAACATTGCACTTATAGCCATTGTTAGTCACCACCCACTAGTCAGTTTCCACCCAGTGGGCGTGTACATTCATTTTGATTGGTTTACATAGATCATCCCATACTTAAGACCAACCCAAGTATTTCATCATTTTACCTTGACTACTTAATGAATCTCAGGTGTTTGCAATCTATAACAGGTGTTTTCAATATACACTCTATAACTTTGTCCTTGGCTCTCAAGGCTTCCAAATTACATTATCCTTTTCACCTGTGTAGCTTCATGATTGTTCCTGCTTAGTCACTGTGACTATCACATACATATTTTATTTCTATTACTGTATGTCCCATGTTGCATTTTCCTTAACACTACCATCTCAGCATACTGTCCACAGTGACATATACAGGGCAGTAGATCCTTGTGCACTGGAGAAGATTGGCATTGACAAGTTCCTTGGGCAGGCCTTTCCTGATTAGATTCCTGGCTAGGAGTGCCCCATTCTTCCCCTACCTTGGTTAGAGTCACCGCTGCTGTTTGCTATTGGCTGTCTGAGTTGTTTGAGTTGTTTTAATATGTTAATATGTTTTAATATACAATGTGTTTAATACTTTTTTAATGGGTGGGTGGTTTCTGGGATTCTTAGATTTTATGCAATGTTGCAATATATTTGTTAGATTTTAATGTTGTAAGCCGCCCCAATTGCTTGGCAGAGGGACGGGGTATAAATAAAACATTATTATTATTATTATTATTATTATTATTATTATTATTATTACATGTTTCAGTTCACACCTGGCAAACTGAAGTGTAGCATCATGAACCAATTTTTTATTAGAACCCATCTGAGTCACTGAACCCTATCAAAGTGGGTCCTTACCAAGATGCAAAACAGCTTGATTACCATTCCTGACGTTCTTCTGTCATGCTTAACCATAGAAGAATGTTGACTATATTCAAAACACCCAGGCTTCCTTAGAAGATAAAACAGACATTCTACTAATATCCTTTAAGAATACAATAATCTTTCTACCAGTAAAGGCACTTGACAGTTAATAATAATAAAGTAAATATTAAATGTATCCTGAAGTGAACAGGGGGGAGACCGTGATTTGGATTTTCTTGGCATTTTTCAGTCATAAACTCCAATTATGTGGAAGCTAGACTCTTTTAGAGCTGAGAGCGTCAAGGCTCAGGTGCTGGGCTTAATAAAAAAAAATCAGCTAAGTTAGATATCAAGCCACACTAGAAACTCTGATCTGGCAATGCCAGTGAAGCAGAGGAATTTTCAGGTCCAGGCTTTGCCAAGATAAATCCAACAATTCTATTAGGCCCGATGCCAGACTTAGCATCACTGGTCAGATTAACTACAGTGGTGTACTCTTTGCCAAGCAATTTGGATATGAACTGCATGTCCAAATAACTGCATTTCTGGTTAACTGGGATGTTGGAAGATGGACTTTATATGCTTGGGCAGAAGAAGCAGTCAACTATATAAGAACCTTGTTGCCTTTATAGGAAGCTAGATATCAAATATTGTCTTTGAAAACAATATTTTTGGTGGGGACATCAACAAAGTCTTTCTAATACTAAAGGTGGTTATCTAGAAACTTCTGCTGTGGGACTTAGGCCCAGGATACCTGAACTCAAGCACTTTTCACATCTTCACAATCTACATTTTTAGGCATATAATGTTTAAGGACATACCTAAAATGTAATGTATGAGTTTGCAAACAAATGTTAAAAACGTGGATCATACAGAGACCCTCCCTGACCAGGACTGGCTCTGAATCCCTGTTAAGCAGCAAATTCCTATTTGTTTTTGTGTTTTGTATAAAACTACATTAAATGAATGGCTTTATTGAGTACTGTTTCACACAAATATTATACATATTTAAGTAGGCAAATTTTCTGGGTAATGGTGTAGTGGGAAATAATTGTCTTTCTTACTGATTTATTGAAAAACAGAGAGGCAAAGCTACCGTGGTTTATTTTTTCCAGTGCAAAGCATTTCCCACATTTTTCTAAAATCTGTATAAATTGCTTCCCACATTTTTCTGGAGGAATGTTCAGCTTTGAATTTCAAGCCTCTGGTTTCAAGTCATCGTTTTTCACATGAACTAAATCTTAAGAGCATATGTCGTTTTTAAACTGTTTCCCATGAATTCCTCCCTTTTCCCTCTTAACCTCTTCCTTGGTTCCCTGCTTCAGCTTTCAGATTCCCAAAAATCTTTTTCCAAGTGGCAAATCATTCCTTGGAGCAATCAATATCCTGCTCAGCTGGAACACTGTTACCAGGGAAACCTCTGCAGCCAACAGGCCAGGACCTCATTGAGATGCATCAACAGTTGACTGGCCTTTCTGAGGGTAAATGGTCTTGACATGGAGAGCTATAAAGCCTGATCATAATGCTCAAAGAGGGCCCACACCATGTAGATATTTCTGGCTTTCATTCTGATTACTAGTTTAATAGCCAGAGACATTTTGACACACTCAGCAGAAAAAAAGGTGGGCGGGAAGATTCTGCTATCAAGGGGCCATATCTTTTTATGGGAAAGACTTGGTTGGATGGAGATACCAATAAATACCGTATTTTTCGGCATATAAGACGCATTTTTTCTTCCCCAAAACGAGGGTGGGGAAGTTGCTGCGCCTAATGAAGCGAATATACAAGCTGAGGGCAAACTGCCGAGGCCTAGGCTAAAAGTAGGCCTCATTTCAACCTCAGCCTTGGTGCTCCAGTGGGCTCCTCCCATCCCAGGAAGAGCCCATTGGAGCAGCCAGGACGGGGGTGGAAAGAGTCCTCTTTTCCAGGCTAGTTGAATGTGCTCCTCCTCTTTCCACCCCCATCCTGGGTGCTTCAATGGACTCTTCCTGGGGTCAGAGGACATCCTCCCATCCCAGGAAGAGTCCATTGGAGCACCCAGGACGGGGGTGGAAAGAGTCCCCCCCTTGAAGAAATCTGCCAGGAAAACCCTCATGGTAGGATCAAAATGAGCCAGAAATTACTCCAAGGCACTGGATTAGTACCCTGGCCAAGTTACACTGTCTCAGCCTCAGAGGGTGGAAATTGCAAACTCCCTCCTCTGAAGAAATCTGCCAAGAAAACCCTCATGGTAGTGTCAAAATGAGCCAGAAATTACTCCAAGGCACTGAATTACTCTGGTCAAATCACACTCTCTCAGCCTCAGAGGATGGAAATGGCACCCCCCCCCCCTTGAAGAAATCTGCCAAGAAAACCCTCATGGTAGGGTCAAAATAAGCCATAAATTACTCCATAAGCCAATGGCCTAAAAACTCCAAAGGTACCAGTCCATCTGATCTTGGAAGCTAAGCAGGGTCAGCCCTGGATAGTCCTTGGATGAGAGACCGCCAAAGAATCCCAGGTGCTGCAGGCTGTATTTCAGAGGAAGGAACTGGCAAAACCACTTCTCGAGTCTTCCTTGCCTAAGAAATCCCTAAGAAATTCATGGAGTCACCATAAGGCGACAGGAGACTTGCAAGAAAGTTGGGCAGGGAATTTGTGCAATACCTGGCCCTGCTGCTGGCTTAAACTTACATTTACAACTTAAAATTGTTCTTAAACTGCTGTTAACTTTATACAGTTGATATAAAATATTTTACTACAGTATTTGGTTAAGAATCTTTTTTTTTCTAGATTTTCCTCCTTTAAAATTGGGTGCGTCTTATATGCCAGAGTGTCTTATATGCCGAAAAATACGGTATGTTCTCTTTTCCACATGGATAGTGCAGTACTTATAGTTTAGTCTCTTCACAGGGATTCTTTGTATGAGGCATGGGAAGGATATGGGAGTGCTAGAATTTTCAGGATTCCTTGCAACCTCTATTTAAAAATTCCGTGGTAGCATGAGAGGGACTGAAGAAGTGTGTGGAATAATCTGTGAAATTCTTATATATTTTAATTTGATTTTAGAAAGATGTTTAAGTAAATATTTGAAGATATCAGTTCTGTGTTGGCACACAATCAGATATACTCAGACACAATAATTTTTCTGAAATGTTGAGCCTAGAGCTCATCACAGCACTTTATCAATGCACCCATGATAGCATTTACTCCCTCATGTGAATAAAGCATAAGGAGACATAGTACTCTTTGCTGCTTTCTTTTCTGTGAGTTCTATCTGCACTATAAGCCCTATTTGCAGGGTCAAGGTGTTGTGTTGACAGTGATGGTGATGTGCGTATATGTGTGCGTGTCTTGTACTGAAAGCAAGGCTCTCCAAAGAAGAACAATCTGAAGGTCCAAGGGCAGTCCTGTCTGAGTAGACATATTTGGCTAGAAGGATTATGGGTTTTTCTTGTTAAAAGGGCAGATTTGGTGAAATGGTTTCGTATATAAGACTGGAGACTGCAAGTTTCAAATACTCACTTGGCCACAAATCTTCCTTTTCCACCTTGGACCAGTCAAACTTGTTGTCTTATGGAAGGAGGGGAATACCTATATATGCCACTCTAAGAAAGATAGGAAATAAAAACAATTAGTTGATCAATTGGTCTGTCAGGCAGGCAGCTTCCATTGCTCAGCTTCACTTGTGGAAGAATCTGCACACATTTCTCCCATAGTGTGCTTTGCCTTGAGTAATACTGGTGGGGATAAACGGCATTTGTTTCGTGTGCAGACAAATAGCTCCCTAGGGATCTTTTGGGGAAAATGAAATTTACTGTTGCCAAGAGTGAAAGCTCTTCAAACGTGTTGCTGGCCTTTGCCGTGCTGTCAATATACAGGAGCAAGAGGCTTATGGCCTATTTTATGCTGCCTGATTATGCACACTCATGACTGAGTGGGTCTGCTTAGCAGAGCAGAAGAACTTGAGAAGAGCCCACCTCTGAACTTTCATCATTTTCCTCTTGACCAACTGTTGTCAGGGGAAAGGAGGTTAGCAGAGACTGTTTGATTAGATGGTGGTTCGTCTCTTTTCGTTAAGAGCAAGTTCATGTTAACACTTAATTGGAAGCAACTGCCTTTGGCCAGAGGTTCACTGTTTATTGTCTGTGGCTTCTGTCATGCAGCTTTTGCAGTTACAGGGCTGTCCTCTTGAAAGAAGAATTAATTTTGGAGGTTCAAATAGTGCGTTTGCCTATGTCTTTATCTGCCATCAAGGATCTGTTTACTTTTCCTTGGTCTTTGTAGTCACTTTTTCATGTGGGGAAAAAAATTAGGGGGAGTGACTGTTTTTTCTCTGTCTTGTATTTAATGAATTCTGGACAGATGGGAATGTTCTTGTTCACATAATTTTTCTGACGGATCAACTGTGTTTGCTGAAGAGTGTACTTCTAGCTATCAGAGCTTTAGTATAGTTCATTTTGGGGGATTTCAGTGTCATGCTGGCTATGGATTCTGGTGTTGGAGTCCAGAATATTATTTTTTTGAAATTCTGATTTGTAGTGATATTAAGCATTTAAGCACACTGTTTTGTTTTGTTTTACTTAGAGGGTGATGTATCTTTAGCGAATGAAAGTCACTAAGTCATTTATAGACGCTGTATTGGAGTGAGATTCAATGATACTAAAACTAGACATGTTGAAACAGTAGAACCTCAGTTAATCATGACTAAAGTCAGTGCCATTGATTTCAGTCAGTCAATGAACTATATTCCATTTCCTCCCCAAGAGTGAGACTCAAGGTGGCTTAGGGAATAAAAAGAGATACAAGTCAAACCACATATAGCTAAAACATGAAAAGTTAAAATTATGTAGGATTAAGTTGCCTATAGAATTAAACCTATAAAACATTAATTTAAAAGCTTAGATTAAAAACCATAGATCACTAAAACAGAAAACTGATTACATGAAATACAGTCTGTCCTCTGTATCCATGGATTCTTTATCCATGGATTCCACCATACACAGCTTGAATATATATATATATATATATATATATATATATATATTCCAAAATGCAAACCTTGATTTTGCCATTTATATAAGGGATATCATTTTATCACCCCATTGTATATTATGGGACATGAGCACGCACAGATTTTGGTATGTACAAAGCCCAGTGAATACCAAGGGCCCACTGTAATCAATTCCCAAATGCCTGCTGGAATAGAAAAGTCTTCAGTTAATGACAAAAGGACAGCAAGGAGGGAACTGGCTGAGCTTCCCTAGGAAGCGAGTGCCAGAGTGTAGGAGCAGCTGCAGAGAAGGCCCACATTCCCAATAAACATGCTGTTGAAACAGGCATGGGACCCCACTCCTATCTCTTATTCTGTGAGGTTGAGGATCCTTGCCACTTGCCAGCTAATTCTGGATTCTGCCTGGGGTCAGCTTTTAGGCTATTATTAATATTTTTATTGATAAATACAAAGATACCTATAGATTCCTCTATGGGAGGAACATAGACATAGTAATGTTTGGATACTTCACCTTTGCTACATTCCATGACATTGTAGGTTAGGCATCTTACATTCAGCCATCTAGCCATCTAGATGTTTATCAGGACATTTTATCTTTAACACATACAGTGGATCCTTGGTATCTGCTGTGGTTTGGTTCCAGGATCTCCTGTGGATACCAAGATCCATGGATGCTCAGGTTCCACTAAATACAATGGCATAGTAAAATAGGAAAATGAATCAGTGGCTAAAGCATTTGTGGATATGGAGGGCTGACTGTGACAAAATACCAGCTCCTCTGTTCCCTTCAGGAGGTTAATCTCCTTAAGCAACTCTTGAACAAATATTAACTATATTAATACCATGTAGGCTATACTACCATATATCTATCCTAGCCTTAATATCATGATTCAGAATTTTAGGCTTGTCAGGGTTATCAGGAATTATCTTCCTTTGTTTATTCAAACAGTGTTTCTGGCAGCATTGGAGGCATGCTAAAAAGCAGTCTGGTTTTTGTGACTCTGATTTAGCTCTTTTATTCTCTCCTGCCACCCACAATATGTGTAGAGTATCCTATCAGAAGCCCAAATCTTATCTTTATTTTTGGTATACTAGAGCTCTTTGTCTAGTACACCATGTTTTTAGAATCCTCCAGACTACCTATGCATCAGGTGTTGTCTAATACATCAATTCACAGGGTTACCTCCAGTCAGCCATTTATGTTTATATGTTTTAAGGGAATACTGGCAGTTCTCCCAGACCTAAAACCTAAACAATTTTCCCATTTTTTTACAAGACAGAAAATTGATAGACTCTGTCACAGATCTTATGTTTTATATTCTACAGTCAATAGGTTTTACGAGGTTATATTCCCTTTTTTGAAGATACATAAACAGGCTGAGGTCTTGCCAACTAAAATTATTTTGGCATATAACACTGTGAAGGTGATGGGATTAGGAAAAATATCCCTCCCAAAGATCTCAAGAGCTCATATAAAAAGATATGGTCTTTCGGGTAGCCTAAGACTAAGATAGACTAAGGGCCTTTACAGACTGCCAGAAATAATGCATCTTGAGTCCACTTTAACTGTCCTGGCTTAGTGCTAGAGAATAATAGGAATTGTAGTTTATTCTGAGACATTGAGCCTTCTCTGTCAGAGAGCTCTGTTGCCACGATAAACTATAGTTCCCATGATTCCCTAGGACTGAGCCAGGGCAGTTAAAGTGGACTCAAGTTGCATTATTTCTGGCAGTCTGTAAAGGCCCTAAGTCTGTATTCAACCTGTCAATGTCCTCTGTATTCTGCAACTTTCCTAATTCATCCTTGGCATCAGTTCATTGTTGGTAAAAATAGGGGCAATGTTTATTTTATAAAACATATATCACATTCTTTCCATGCATTAGCATTGTTCAGGGAGGCTGACAACAATTAAAAAGAATAACAATAGCATACACATGAAGCAACAGCATTAAAAATGGAGACAGGCTCAGTAGATTTATAAAAGATCTTAAAAGGAGAATTCATAATATAAAAAGTCATCAGCTTAACAGGGCAATGGTTTGCTGGAAAATTATTTTAACAGACTGGTGTGAATAGTAGGCCTGTCCACAGTTTTTCATGGAGGATAAATAAATTTAAAAATGTTTACTAAATTAAAATACTCTCTTGGAATATCTGTTTTATGTGTTTGTTTGCCTGTCTACCTCTCTCTAAAAGAATTATGGTATAGGTAGGTAAACAGATGTGTTCTGCTGGACATAGTAGGATATATGCAAAAAGTTGTATAAGTGTTCTCACATGAAATCTGGAGGAAACTTCAAATTGACAGTAAGAGGAAGAAAATAGAAATAGTAAAAGAATTCTCATACCTCATACATTGATAGAAATGGGGACTGTTGTCAGGAAATCAGAAGACTAAGAATGGGGAGGGTGGCTATGAAAGAACTAAAACAGATCCTAAAATGTAGATATGCAACTCACCACAAAAGTTAGAATCATACAAGCCATCGTATTCCCTAGTACCATGTATAGATGTGAGAGCTGGACAGTTAAGAAAGATTATAGGAAGAAAATCAATGCATTTGAGATGTGGTGCTGGAGAAGAGTGCTGAGGATCTCATGGACAGCCAAAAGGACAAATAAGTGGGTCCTAGAGCAGATCAAGCCAGAAACCTCCCTGGAAGCCAAGATGACCAAACTGAGGCTGTCGTACTTTGGACACATCATGAGAAGGGCAGACTCATTGGAAAAGACAATAATGCTGGGAAAGGTGGAGGGAAGAGAGGAAAGCCACATGCTAGATCAGGGGTAGGCAACCTTTCCCCTTTAAGGGCCGAGGGACTTCAGCTCCCAGAAGCCTCAGCCATGTTGGCCAATAGTCCCATGTTAGCCAATAGCTCCTGGGATTCTGGGAGCTGAAGTCCCTCGGCCCTTAAAGGGGAAAGGTTGCCTACCCCTGTGCTAGATGGATGGACTCTATTAAGGAGGTCACAGGTATGGGGTTGCAGGAATTAAACAAATCTAAATCCTACATCATGCCAAGAAAGATCCACTACACAGTGGGACTTTCTTTGCCTTCCTTGCAGCTACTTGTGCACACACCAAAAAAATCTCAGTTGTGTTTCTCAGTTCTGCAGGGAGGATGCAGGGAGCTGTGGCAAAGAGCAGAATAACACCTTTAGATCCTGCTCTTTGTTAGAAACTACAAATAGAACTATTAACATTTTCAGGATAGTGTATTGGTCCCCACTGACATGGGGACATATATGTAGGGAAAGGCTGGTGGAAGAAATTATTTACTTCTGTTACTTCTTTCCACTGTGCTTATGTTGTATTAAATATGTTTTATTACCTTCTTCTTCTAGTGCACCCCATTTCTATTTGTTTTTCATATTCATGCTCCCCATTTCTGTTTGCTTTTCATATATTCTGTCACAGATGATGTTGAAAATGTAGCAATGGTTAGCTCTGTGAAAATCTCAGTTCCATGTGCATTGTTGGATGAAAAACTGTATGGCTAGCAAAAAATAAAGTGGAAAACTGTGGAAAGTAATACATTGTTATGAGATATATACTTCAGCCCCACTTAGAATATTGAGCATGGCTGTTTTCCCAACAGCTCACCAGAATATAGGCAAAATAGAAGAAAGTCAAAGAGAAAAAATCAATAGACAACTGGATACATTCTCTTTCAGGAGAAAAAACTGGAATATTGTTTTACAAAAGTATTATTTTTAACAAGGTATTCATTGATTTTTAATGCAACCCACTGCTATTACTAGTCATTTAGAATGGTATATTAGTATTGTGTTCTTAATTATTTTTTAAAAATATACTTACAAATACATAAATAACTAAAGATTACCTCAAAGTGAGGTTTCATCAATTTGAAACACACATTTCTCCTTACACTAAAAATAGGCTATCAGTCATCAAGTTACTTTTCAACATGATTTCACAAAAAGAGACTTTAGTGCACTCTTGATTATTAAAGAGGAGCTAACATTCTCTGTTTTTGGAACCTTCTAGCCTAATGATATTTGTGGACTTTAAATGAAAGCACCATCACTTTGTATTGTATTCAGGAGTGGACCAGTAGCCACATCATCAGTAAAGTAAAAGTAAAGTAGAAGTAAAAACTGATGCAATGTTCCAATATTTTATCCTCTAAAGATAGAAGAAGAGGACAGAAGAGAAGAGAAGAGGAAAAAGAGTCAAGAACCTGAGTGCAAATAAGATGTTAGCATGACTGAATACCATTACCAATAACTAGTCCCATTTAGTAGTCTTGCAAATACATTTAAAACTACCTGAGGTTTCCAAAGTGTTTTCAAAGACAGCACCCACCTATTTTATGATATATTGCAGTCACTGACTTTGGTCAAGTTGTCAGCGTTCCTGAAAAGGAGTGAGTGAGGAGAAGCAGTACCTTTGGGCCTTTGCAGACTGCTAGAAATAGTGCAAATTGAGTCCACTTTAAGGGTTAGGGTTAGGGAATCATGGGAACTGTATTTTATTGTGGCACCAGAGCTCTCTGACAGAGAAGGCTCAATGTTTCAGAAAAAAACAAAACACAATTCCCATGATTCCCTAGCACTAACCCTAACCCTTAAAGTGGACTCAATTTGCACTATTTCTGGCAGTCTGCAAAGGCCCTAAGTTACTTCAGAATCATTCAACCAGTCTTAATTCCTGAGGGATTTTTCTTTGTGTATGTAGCAACCTAAACAAAAGGTACATGTGATTAGAAGAAAGCAGAGATTCAATTAATAGTAGAGGCCCTATTTTATCCTGTAAAGACAGAAGAAGAGAAGAGAAATAAAACCTGGGTGCAAATAAGATGTGAACATGGCTGAATACCATCATCAATTTCCTCGGCAGCTGATGAATGAGAAGAGAAAGAGACAGTTTAAAATACTGCATGGTACATATGAAGTGATGCTATATCATGTGATAAAATAACTACTAGCCTCTGAAATGACATTTCCATTCTTTTTCTCTGGGTTTGGTTCTGAGGCTTGAACCAATCTCCTGGGAGAAAAAAAAATCTAGAAGGAGCCAGTTTCTGACTCAGTTGGAGGTGGTTCCTGCAATAGTTGAACATAACGAAAAAAAGAAAATAAATGTCAAATTGCCCATAGTTGCTTAGCTTTTCCTAGTAATACTAGAGCAAAGATAATTCCAATGGAATTAAAGGCCAATCTACAGTTATCCTGCTGGGTTCAATGGGTTTGCTCCCAGCTAAATCTGCATAGGATTGCAGCCTCTGGTTGGTTTACTCTGTCTCATTTATTCTGTTACAGTTTTCCATATCCTAATCAAACCCAATCTACTGGAAAAGATATTGAAAAGAGCAGGTTGTCTTCCTCTCTCTTCCTTGCTCCTTTCTTTGTACATTTGAACCAGAGCTTGGAAAGGTCTCCCTTGGATGCCACAAATTCCAGAATCGTCACATTCTAGGACTAACCAAGTTGACTGCAGAATTCTGGAAGCTGTTATTAAAAAAAAAAAAGTAACTCTTCCAAACATATACTCAGATCTCCATTCTAGGGCCAGAGCAGATGGGCAAGAAAAAGTGACTCAATCCTGGGTTTTCTTAAAGCCTACTTTTCACACTGCCTACTCCCAAGACAGGTTAAACATCTCCAGGCTGTCCACACCATGAGGCATCAAGCTTTGCTGTAGTTATTTTTTTTGTCATCTCCCCACCATGCATGCACACCATCATACAAATACACCACCTGCAACCTCCAATTGACTTCCTCTTCCCACCCAGATGCCATTTCATTGAACACCCTTCCCTACGATTGGCTACATAGTTGCACATGTGATGCACCTGCGATGTACAGTGCATCCGTGCATTGGTGTGCCCAGCAATACATTAGAAAAGCACAATCATGGAGGCCACCCATACATGTCCACTTCACTCGCCTGTACCTCACGCCCCCCATTGGACTGTCTGGTTTGTGTATGTTGTAATTACATCCACTGCATTATTGGTGATCATGTTTTCAGATATTTAAAGATGGATTTCATACCACCTTTTAATCTTCCGTTTTCCTGTTCTCTCAATTATTCTTCATAGGGCTGGTTTCTTGACCTTTTCCCTAGCTCTGTACAGTTGTCCCTCCACATTTGCTGGGGTTAGGGGTGAAGGACCCCATGAATGTGGAAAAACTGCAAATAATAAAAAAAAAAATCATTCATTCTACCTAAGAGAACAGCTCTAGGAATCTCCAGGTCCTCCAGTGCCAGATGCTGTATCTGCTCCAGTGCTCTATGATCTGCCAGAAGTTGATCATAGAGTCATGCTGGAGAACCTACAAATGCCCAGAGAAATGTTTTCTCTAGGAACTTCTATGTTCTCCAGCATAACTCTATGGTCAATTTCCAGTAGAATTGTGCTGGAGAACTTAAAGATTCCTAGAGAATACATATTAATCAAAACAGCAAATAATGAAACCTGCAAAAATCAAAGCTGCGAATGTGGAGTGCCAACCGTATATCTTTGAAGATAGCAGCTACAGGAAAGAGAAGGTGCCACCTCTCACTTCGAATGGAGTGTGGTGGCATTGTCCTGAAGGGGATGCCCAAGTGAATATAAAATGGCAATGGCAAAGTTATAAAAAGCGTGGAAGTTACAGAATCCACAGAAATCTGACCCCAGGCCCTTTGCAGGGGAGAAAGAAGTAGTCACTTTCCTTTCCGAGGCATGTGTGGTGGGCCAAGATATTAAGTTATAGCGTAATAAAGAATGTTGAATATAGAAATCAAGCAATAGCTGTGAAGGGAATGTAGGTTCCTTGTAATTTATCTTTTTAAAAAAAAATCCGTTATGAAGCTTTTTCTTCCTAAGGATGATAAGAAGCACACTCATTTTGGTTCATTCTGAAATGCAGCAACAATCAATGGGAAGCTTTCCAGGTGGGGACATAATGATTGGTTACCTCTTTGTATGTTGAACCCAACAGCAAAAACCATTAATGGGGAACTAAGTTTCCATTGTGCGCTTGCATGGTGGCTCAGGAGATCTCTATAGATAAACATCATTTGCACGCCAATCCAGTTCTATTCTTTTCAGCAACATCTTCTTTCTTTAAAAAATAGTACAGGAAGGAACTATAAGGGAATCTTATACTAGATAGGAGCCCTGCCTCCCAGCAGTGGTATATAAATAACAAATGATAAGGAAAAGGAATAGGCCACCTGCTTCCTATGAATTACTTACCTGAAAAACTAAAGAAAACAAGCTTGCTGTTGCTGATAAGATCAAGCTTGGCAGCTTGCAGAGCTGGGACAATGTTTATGGGATTTAGAGGGAAAAATTTGGTTTCTGAAGCAATTCTTAAATAAAATAGAATGTGATGATAGTGTGATTTAACTCTTGTCAGCATGGGATGCAAGAGTGCTTGTTCTCTAGAGCTATTGAGACCTTTGTGACTATGACCTGAAAAAAGTCATCTTCTCTTTTAAGTGACTCCCAGTTTTCCTCTTTTCTGCCCCTTTTCACTGTCCTGCCTTATGCATCCCTCTCCTACCTTTTGCAAAATATGTCTCAAACCCACTCCCCCCCTGCAAGGATTTGGTGATACTTTCTGATTCTTATGCTTTATTGCAACTAAGCTAACAACCAGTCATAAGCACATGGAACTGAAACAACCACCAGTTGTCCCCAAGTTCCTTCTGCTTTGGCTTCCTTTTTAGTCCTCAGTGTTTTTGTCTGTAATCAAATTTTAGACTTGGGGCAAGGACTTGACCTTTTGCACTCTGTAATCTTTACACTATAAAGCATCAGGCACATTGAGGAATTTATTATTATTATTATTATTATTATTATTATTATTATTCCTCAGATTGTGACTATATTAATGGAAAGGTTGTATACAAATGTTATTACAAATTGTAATAATTATTATTATTATAATGAAGGTGGCAATGGTGGTGGTGATTATGGTGATGATGATGAAGAAGAAAGCCTATACCAATTCATAGAGAGAGATGGAAAAAGACAAATACAATAACCCAGTGATTAGAAACTATACAAGTGATAAATGTACACCTTTTCATTACAAATAAAACAATAGTAGATTATATTCATGAAAGGTATCACCTCTAGAAACAAACCCCTAATAAGAGCTATCAAATACCATCTTGGCAAATGTAGTGTGAAACAATACCATCTTTACTTATCTTCTCAAGTTAGGACTGGAGACAACTAATTAGATATTCTGGAGCAAGAAATTATGGAGAGTGGATGCACCACCCCTAAGAAAGTCCTTTCTCCCAGAATTACCCTACTAAAATATATTTAAGAATCAGTTCTGGTTCATTGGAAAAATGTACATTCAATAGAGATTTTCAAAAATGCACAGTACAACTATTTTAAAATATAGATCTTGGTTTTATGTTGCACTGTGTTGACAAGAAGAATTCAAAAATATAGCCATGTTAGCCGTGCAAAGGGTTCTTGTTGCAACTTTGAGACTGAGAAAAAGAAGCTGGGTAGCATGAGCTTTTGTAGATTAAGAACCGGAACAGATGGCCCAAAAAAGCCTGTTTCCGGGAATCATCAGACGACACACGTCACAATGATGCTGGGAAGCCAGCTTGAAGATGCCTGGATGCCCAGATGTGGGAGGCTTCATGATGCTCAGGAGGCGCAGTGTTTACATGCCACCAGAGCTTCATGAAGCTACCATGGGGCTGCAGCAAGGCTGGCAAAGCTGACTTTTCCCTGGCAGAAAAAGGAGCATATCTTATCCGCTCCTTTTTTTGGCTGGGTTCAAGGTGGATTGGGGCTGCAGTGTGCATTTGCCGCAGTCCAATCCATCTTCAGAAGAACTGGCTTCAAGCTGCCCCTTCAGGGCTGTCTGTTCTGACCCAAAGTCTACTTCATCTGATGCAAAGTGTTGACATTTGTGTTGACAACTGTTGCTTTAATAACCTAACATTCTGTTTAACCACACAATACTCACGCTGGATCAGAAATGGGAAAAAAAATTCCAAATAAAATATTAGTTAACTGAGAGTGAAAGACACTCATTACTTTTCCCTTTTAAGCTGTTTTTCATATTACCTGTATTCAGAGTTGCTCTAAGTGACACACTGGTGCCTTTTCATTTCCACAGTCTGCAGAACTTGAGGAAATACATTCCCCAATTTCAGCTTCTTCCTTTAGAATACAGTCTAAACTTCCAACCTTTGATACTCTTGGATCAACAGATCTACAGATGCTGATTCAATACATTTGGAAGATGGTGTGCCTTAGCATTTTTGTTTGTCAGAGAAATATAGTTAGCAGAACTTTTTCAGTGTATGAACACATAGGATTCAAAACCAACTCTTCTATATTAGCATAGTCTAAAGTAGGAATGGGAGTTGTGCAGCCACTCACTCATAGACCACAAGGTTGCGAGTTCAATACCAGCCAGGGCTCAGGCTAGACTCAGGCCTGCATCCTTCCGAGGTCGCTAAAATGAGTACCCAGCTGTTGGGGGACAATGAGCTTACAGTTGTAAACCACTTAGACATCCCATAGCACGATATGAAGCGGTATATAAATGAAGCTGATTTTTTGCTTTTGCTTCCAGATGTTAGTGAACTGCAGCTCCCAGCTTTCCTAACCATTGGCTAGGATTACTAAAAGTTGCAGCCCAACAACCCACAGGATCCCTACTCCAATTTAAATATGTGGTCTCTCGGTCACAGTTCCATATTTTTCTCTGTGGTGTTATGATACCATATATTTCTGTTGTCCTGGTTCATGAGACAGAATTATGAATTTCTGAGACATAGGAGCTATACAGACACCCCTAAGGGGCGGTGTCCTGCCACCCCTTTCCTTTCCAGATTGGGGCCATGGCAACGTCATGCTGCGGCCCTGATCCAGCACTTTGCAGCTCCAAAAAGAGCTGGCAAATGCTGCTCCTTTTTGGAGCAGCAAAAAGCCACCCTTGCTGAGGTGGTGGCAGCTTTTGCATGCTCCACTGGTGCTGTGTGTCTGAACGCTGTGCCAATGAAGTGCCCTAATGCCACCCACCATGCAGTGGGGTGCATGGTGTGATGGCGGCATCGAGGTGGAGTTGGGGCACTGTGCAGTTGCCATGCCCCAACTCCACCCCTAGGCCAGTCTGTATTCCCCCATAGTTTTATAATCTGGAATATCAATATGCAAGGAGATCTTTTAGCACCTTTGAGACTGTGTAGAAGAAGTAGCATATGAGGAAGTAACAAAGTATATGAATGCTTCATCTACATCAGGGGTCGTCAACCTATGGCCTGCGGGCCGAACCCGGCCCGGGGATCCCCGCTGACAGGCCCCCGCCGATTCCCACTGCTATGCTGTGCGTGCCGCCACCGCCACCGCGCGCACTGCACCATTTTGCCTTCCAAAATGGCGGCTGCAACTCGTTTGCGCATGCGCAGTACTGCTGCGCATGCGTGAACGAGCCGCGGCTGCCATTTTGGAAGGCAAAATGGCAGCCACGGCATGCGCGGCCAAAATGTCGCCCCGGAGGAGGCCCATCGCCACCGGGGGAAGCCTCCCAGGGGGCACCCGCGGCAGCGCTGGGCCTCTTGGAGGCCCGTTGCCGCCGAGGGAAGCCTCCCGGGGGGCACCCACAGTGGCACTGGGCCTCTAGGAGGCCTGCTGCCACCGAGGGAAGCCTCCCGGGGGGCACCCGCGGTGGCTGGGCCTCTAGGAGGCCCGTCGCCGCTGAGGGAAGCCTCCCGGGGACACTCGCAGTGGCGCTGGGCCTCTTGGATGCCCGTCGCCGCAGAGAGAAGCCTCCTGGGGGGCACCCGCGGCGGTGCTGGGCCCCCTGCCGCCGTGCGCATGCTCACGCGGGGGTGGGTGGCGCCCACGGCTAAAGGGGTGTGTGCATGTGCCTGCGCCGGCCCCCATCGCCATCTCCCCCCCCGGCCCGTTGGCAAAAAAGGTTGCCGACCCCTGATCTACATAGTTAGTCTCAAAGATGCTACAAGATCCCCTTGTTCACAAATTTCTGTTGGCTTAGGGGGGCGCTAATTGCATTGCCTTTAAAAAATCATTACTGTGTGCTTCTAGAACTGCTTCTGATAGTTGCATTCCCTCCCCCCACTCTGATCCAGAAATGGAAAGAATATTTGTTATTCATTTCTTAGCTCAGAAAAGGCTTTCCCAAACTCAATAAACTTAATTCGATAGAATAATGTAGTTTAGGCTGTCATACTTCAGACATATCATGAGAAGTGAGGACTCATTAGAAAAAACAATAATGCTGGGAAAGGTGGAGGGAAGTAAAAAGAGAGGAAGGCCTCATTCTGGATAGATGGACTCTATTAAAGAGGCCATGGGTATGAGTTTGCAGGAACTAAGCAGAGCAGTGGAAGAGAGGGCGTCTTGGAGTTGTCTCATCCATAGGGTCACCAACGGTCGAGATCGACTCAAGAGCAGTTAACAACAAATAACAAAAAGATTGTTGTGCAGGTTTTCTCATGAGATTTGCAAATGCTAGCAGGTTCCAGAGTGCTTTTTCCCCATGCAAAAAGAAAAACATAAGAAGGGATTTTCATGGAGGTCCTAAACAAAACTGTTTTGCACAAAAAAATTCTTCATAGAAAATAGTGTACTTTTCTCTACAGAAAATGTGTTCACTACAAAAAATAAAAACAAAAGCAAAACAATACAAAAAAAACCCCTATGCATTTCTGTGCAGTATAACTGCCTATAAACAGTTTGAAAAATATACAAAAAATACAAATATAGGGAGAAAACTACACAAAGATTTCTCCAGCACTGGGGAGAAAACTACAGAAAGTATTCATCCTTGCATGCAAGAATAAAATAGATGAAGAACTGTATCCCTATGGACTGCTCCAGTTATTGGATCGTATCCAATTGTCATGGGGGAAAAATGATCCTCTCTCCCTTGTATTTTGGCATTTTGAACTTCCAGGGCATTCTAGGTGAAACAGAATGATAGGTACCATGGAGCAGCCATAGAGGCCAGTTGCTACTGTCACCAGTGGTGGCAAAATACAGTATAAAAGGCAGTCAAATACTGTTCCTGCCACCTATTCTGGAGGAGGTGAATCTCAACCATCTACAAATGGGAGCATCTCCCCTTCCTGGGAATGAACAAAATTTGAGCTGGATGGAGCTCAGTCACTTTTGGGTTGTTTTTTTGTCTCAGAACATATGCATTCCAACTACAAAGGAGCACATGAGGACAGTATTGACAGGTGGACAGAGTGGTCATTGAAGCCTTTCCCGATGACACTGTATTAGGAGAAAGAGTGGTGAAGAACATGTAAATGATTGGTTGTATTATTCACTTTCTTTTCTCTGCAGATTATACAGTGGGGCCTCATTATCCGTGGGCTTGCCATCTGTGGATTTAAGCATCCATGGATGGCAAGCCCACATTATCCCAAATGGCAGTGCCTCTGTTGTCCCTAATGGCGGTGTGTGCACACAGCCACACTGCCATTAGGGACAACGGAATTTCAGGTAAGCCCTTGTCCTGTTGTCTGTAATGGTAGTGTGGCCACGTGCATGTGCTACCATTGGGGACAATGGGATTGAGGTACTGCAGATTTTGGTATCCATGGGGGAGGGAAGGATCCCCCATGGATACCGAGTCCTACTCTATCATGAAGCACCAGCGAAACTTTCTATATTGGCTACATTAACTGGTAATGATTCTCCAGAATTTTAGAAATGGTTACTCCCTGCCCCCAGCCTACTCTGGAAATTCTGTGAGATTGAACCTGAAACCTGTGTGCATAGCATGTGTCCTGATATTGAGTTGGAGCAGTGCCTCAAGAGAGGCATCCAGTGAGGCAGATTGGGATATCTGGCAGTCTGTGAACTAATATGCAACCAAAAACTTTTTGGTGACTGTAGCAGCAGTAGCTTCATCCAACTCTGGTGTTAAAAGAAGCCAACCACCACTAGGGATTGAATGAGCAAATAAAAGGCAGCAGACATGTTTACTGATAGTTGAAAGGTAGCTCTTTTGTCACTTGGAACTTGGAAAAATTGGATGATAACGTGCAGACAACGCTAGAGTTGTAGTTGGAAAAAGTAGTTTTCCTGAGCAATGCCACTCAGTCTAATTGACTGCTACTACAGTCACCTAGAGGCTCCTGAACAGTTGACTTTTTCACAGACATCAGTAAAAACTGGGTTTCAGTCTTTGGGTGCCAATGTGGAACAGTGGACTAGGTTGTCAAGCTATGCCTGCCTAGGCTGGATTTGAAATCCCTGTTCAATTGTGACAATCTTTGCATGGACCTGGTCCAATCATTTCCCCAAAATCTAACCCAGTTTAGTAGGTTGCTCTAGAGATAAAATAGAGGAGATGCTATATATAGGAACTTTTTATTTGGAGAAGCCACAGGATAAAACTGATGTAGGAGAAAATAAAATAAAAAAACACTGGTCTCTACTTATTTTACAGCAAGACTCTGCATATATTGAAGTCAACTAGACCATTGCATTGTATGACCATTAAAGCAGTATAAAGAAAATATGCCATTTTATGTTAACAACAAACATAAGCAAGACTCAGGTTGCAAGAGACTACTGGGAATTGAGCCTCCCTTGCAGGAGAATACCACACATAACATAATGGGCACCCTTAATTATCCCTTCCCTCAGAATCTAATACTGCATTAGGTTGCTTCTCAAATTTCATATTCCCATTGGTTAGGCCCTGTTACTTCTCTTGGTCCTTGCATCAGATAATCATTATGTTTGTTTCTTTGACATGGGGTTTGTTTATGACTCCCTCCTGTCAGATCCTGAAGGCACCATATATTTTCAGCACAAACTCCAAAGTTTCCTAATCTCCTAGTTCATACTTTATTTTTAGTTTCCTTTTTCCCTTCTATCTCATCCTAGACTCAGTAATTCCTGTATTCACATGTCTGTTTTTGCTCAATATATACCCAACACATCTTCAAAATTCTAGGTCAAGCCAAACTTACATATACTTGCTTTTGTCAGCTTGCAAGTGTATGTGGTATATATATGTGTATGTGTTTGTTTATTTGTATGTGTGTGTGCATTCATCATTTAAAGAACTGCAGCCTCCTCTCCATTTTTCAAAGCCAGAAGTGGACTTCTGGCCACTTTTGTTATGTTTTTGTCTTTTTCTTCAGTCTGTCAAGCCCCTTGGAGTGTCCTGGGCCTGTCCCTGAGCCTGTTGAAGTTGCCTAGATGTGTGTGTGTGTGTGTGTGTGTATGACAATGTATGAATTATATATATAATGCATGAATTAGACATACATATTCACTATGTATAGAGATATACACTTGTTCCTCCCCATTCATGAACTTGGAGTCTCAGTTCTTTGCAGATGGCAAGTGGGGAGGGACAAAATGGTGTGTGCGCCATTGAAATCGATGGGGCTTGGATATTTGCAATTTTCCTGATTCTCTTGGGGGGGGGTCTAGAATGGATCCCCTGTGAATCAGGAGGGACAACTGTACATGGCATATAGTTGGGTAATTACATATTGGAATACTACTTCATGTTAAAAAATTGTGTGTAGAAAACTAGCATACTAGAGTGTAGGCTTGCCTAGAATTCTTTTTCTAAGTAAATTAACTCTTTCTGTAGGAGTGGAGTCCAGAACCTGTGGTTGTATGTATCTGTATAGCTCTTGACCTGATGTTATGGAATACTCAGCATCATTAGATTCTTAGATGCTGTGAGTCTCTTCACCACCTCACTGGTAATCTCCCCCCCCCCCCCCCCGGTTTGTCTGTATCCAAGAATTAGAGAACATCTGGAGTGGAACATGGAGATTGAAAGAGCTCAGTACTCCTGAAGTGCTGTAAACATTACCCACCAAAATTGATTCCTCCCACAATCAGTGTCAGACCCCAATGGATTTACTTGTGCCCTTTCATAAGAAAACGTTTTTCATGTTCTTGTAAATATTTTTGTCATAGGAGTGAATTCAAACACATGGCCCATGTTTGTATTCTAAAGTGATAACAGTCCTTGTAGAACTGATCTTTTAAAATTTACATTTGTTTCTCAGCCCTGCATCCTAACAGGCTACTATGAAGCCTTTGTGGGTGGGCAAATACAGTTTCAACTACATGCTTTTGGAAAAACCATGTATAAGTTAGGATGAAGAAACTATTAGGTATTGTTTTAATAATTTGAGAAGGATGGTCCCCATTCAGCTATAGTCTATGGAGTACAGTAGCTTGTAGTGAGGTGAAAAAGAGGGCTAGCTGGGGAATGGAAGGCTCATACAGGAGTCTCTGATTTTTCCTGACGCTCTGACCTATGTACAAACTAAGTGGCGAGAGAGAGATAAGTTCCATTGGGTCTATGGGCATCCCAATCCATGTGTTTAATGCTCATAGAAGATTATATCAAACACTTTAATTTTACAAAACAGTCTTAAATATTTTACAGCAAGTAGAGCAATGGAGAAGTAATGCCACAGTTATGTACATCAGTGTTGATTATGTACATTGATGCAACCATTGGCATAGTAACGGGACTAAAGCTATAGAAGTCTTAGATCAGTGGTTCAAAGTAACTTTCAGAAAGCACATTCAAATAGATCATTGCCTTATTCTAAACCTGTTTAAAATTAGCAGAAATTTAAGAACTGTAAGAAGGAAAAGCAATTTTCAGACAAAACACTATCCTATAGAAAAATAATAATCAAACATTTATATTTTGGTTATGGATTTCTCAGACTGTGGCTGCCATTTGTGTCTTCCTTCAACATGATGTCCATGATGTCACTGTACCTCTCTTTCTCAGTCTGTCTCTTACCTTTTTTTTTTTTTTTAAAGAAGTAAAACATAAATTTGCAACAATGATTGTGGGTTGAAATGAAAGCAATTATTTTGCTCACTTCTCTGGATAAAAAGTAAGAACAAATAGGAGGGAAAATGTTTATTTTGTATGAACTTATATCTTGCACAAAGGAAGGAAAGACAATGGGAAAGTGAGAGAGAAGCAAAGTAGTACACACTTGCAAAGTGCCTGCTGAGTATAATTTGCTCTTCCCTTCCCTTCCCTTCCCTTCCCTTCCCTTCCCTTCCCTTCCCTTCTTGGGAAAGGGGACAAAGCCAGACACATTAACAGTAAAACTAGACCATACATTTTCATGTTTTCTGCAGAGGTGATTTTCTCAAGTAGTGAAAGCCATCTGTTTGCCATAGGATGTGATTTTATTCACTTATGTGGATTGCATTTCAGCGTGCTTTATTTTTGTGATTAATTATAGGAAGGTAAACACAAGCTTAACTTGCAGGGCAGATTACTGTGGCACATACCTCTGGGAAACTCTAATGTTAGAGTTAAAATGTGTTAATTGCACGGAATATGCACACCACCTAGTTTGATCCTCCAGTGATGCTTTGGGAGCTGGTTTAGCCTCAGGACCCAGCCATTTCTTAATACCTTGAGTATATGTTGTCTCCCCACACTATATGGGGAAAAGCAAGAGGTAATAGGTTTGGGTTCCCATGTGAGTGGTGCCTAGCTTTGGCCCTGTCTTCTCAGTCTCTCCTTCCATCTCACTTCTGAGGGTTTGAAGCTTCAAGGAACGAGTGAAATGGTAAGGGAATTTCCCTGGGCAAAATTTGGGTGCACAGTAAACCAAATTAGGCTTTCAGGGTAGCATCCTCATTCTAGAATCCTTCCATGTGTTGACAGATATCTGAGGTGAGGCTGTAAGACTGTGAGGGCTAACCAGTAACATATAATTAGAGAGAGAGAGAGAGAGAGAGAGAGACCACATAACAGTAGTTTGTATGCATGCCAGTGTATCATCCATGGAGGTGTGTGTGTGAGAGAGACAAATCTTGGCCTAATCATAGTCATGAAGGAATTCTATGCAGCTATGTTAATATATGCTGAGTCTTCACTTACAGGATGGGTTGGGTTTGTTTTTAAGGGTGCTACAGAATGTGGACCTAGCCTGCCTTATGGACCCTCTCACACTCTTCCTTTTAATTCCTGCCTTTACCAGAGTAATCTTGTCTTTATCCCTTTACCTACAACTGGGTGTGATAGTGACAGCAATGGTAAAGAGAATGCCCAGAGCCTCCAAGAACTGTTCGAGAATGGTATCAGTTGTCTTGAGAGGTGATGAAATCTCCTTCACTCTGCATCTTCAGAAAGAGGCTGAACAGCTACCTGCTGGAGATGCTTTAGCACAGTAGTCCCCAAACTTTTGGGGGCTATCCTTTTCCTGTTAGGCAACAACCCTAGTGTCCCTGAAGCACCTATTTCTTGGTATTAGATCTATCAAGCCAGCAGTGTTTATTTCACTTGTGCCAAGCTTACCACCGCTTCCTCTTCCACATCAGACTCTCACTACAGTAGCAGCAGCAGAAGTGGTGGTAGAGGCCCCAATCTGCTCATCTGTCTTGCCTGCACCAGTCTTTGAACAAAAGGAAGGGCACCCGACCAACTGCTCACTTGCTGCTCCAAGGGTGACGGGATGCAGAGGGATCAGTGACTGGACAGCCAGTTGAGCAGTGACCAAGGAACTGGTTGAGCAGTGACCAAGAAGCCTCTCACTTGCACCCACCTTTGCCAAGGATGGTGCAGGTGAGAGCTTCTCTGTCTCTGTTCAGCTGGCTGCTTGGTCACTGCACCCTTTGCAGTCACTCACTATGGGAGCAGCAACTGAGCAATCTGACTCAGCAGCAACCAAGAAGCCTCTTGCCTGTGCCAGCCTTGCAGCAAAGGCCAGTGTGGGTGAGAGGTTTCTAGGTTGCTGCTTGATCAGCTGTTCACTTGCTGCTTCCAAGGTGAATGGGCGCAAAGGGAGAAGCTTCTGCCCAGTGAGGAAGGATTCTCAGTCCTTCTTAGCCAGAGTGCAGAGAGGAGTGCATCTGGCTTCAAACTTTTCTCCTCAGCGAGGAAGAATTCTCAATCTGAGAGGTGAACCCTGGATACTCCTCCCATTCCTTCCCTGAGACATACCTTCCCCACACAGCTTCAGATCATTCCCACACACAAACATTGTTTCTTCCACTACCTCTTTTAGCCTGTCTGAAGAAAGAAAGCAAGAGCAGCAGCATAGCTCTAACCTGCCAGCCAACTCCCAGCAAAGTTCAAAAAGCTTAAGCAATTATCCAGTGTGAAAGTTCTTTTTTGCTGCTGCTTTGTCCCCACTGCCATGTGCTCTAACTCTACATCCCCACCATGGCCCTAAAGGCTGGTTCCCCCTTGTCTTTCTTGAACACCAATACTTTGACTGAAAGCCTCCTGCTGCCAACTTTTCCCTCACATCCTCTCTCTTCCCCTTTTCCCCCTCACTGCCCTCCTGGATCTTTCCACTGCCCCCAGGTGGGGGTCTACTGCCCACTTTGGGAATCACTGTTTTAGCTGCACTGAGCAGGGGGTTGGACTCAATGGCCCCTGAGGCCCCTTCCAACCCCATTGTCTCTTGGGAGGGCCTTTTAAATAATTCCAGAAAGGGATGAATATACCATTGATTGAACTATATACTGTTATATATTTTCAATATTAAGGCAATGTGAACACTATGAACTGGTTAATTTTAAGTTTTTAATGATCATGACATATTCTGATTATTTTAGACAATTCCAGGACAATTCTGCTCCCTAAATTGAAAACTGGCTAACCCAAATAAATTAAAAGCCAGTAAGAGTTAACTGCTGAGCTCTTATAGAATATCATATGGAAATGATCAAGATGTGACTGTATAAGAAATAGCTGTCATATTTAGTTAAGTACCTTGTATATGTGGACAAGTAGCAATAGTGCTTTCCGATGAGCTACGTTCTTATTGCAAATTGAAGAATGCACTTCTGAAGGCTAGTTCAGCTATAGTTTCTTCTCTCTCAATGTTATATGTAAGAAAGAAACTTGCATATCTTGCTTGTGATGAACACCATGTGTTATTTTTTGTCCTAAATATGGCAAATCTTGGTTCTGGCCAGGTGGTAACACATTCAGAAGAACTGCTTGTCACACACAAAGAAAGGGTAAATGTCACCTCAGTGGCTTAATATTGCATCAAAAAGTGAATGTGATGAAGCAAAGAGGCAGAGATCATGCTCTGGGGTTATTCAGGAAAAAACCTCAGCTAAAATTAGGCTGTGCGTGTATGACTGTGATAGAAATATGTGTGCAATTGGGTACATATGAAGCTAGAATGAGACCCACTTGCAAGAAAGAAAGCTAAAATTTAAACTGTGTTAAATCCATGATAGGTTCACCTTAGGGTTGCCATAAATCGGAAACAACTTGAAGGCACACAACACACACGCACGCACACACACACAGAGACACACCTTAACTCTTAATATTTAACACCATTCAATACCAAACATAATTTGGAACAAATGAGTGGAAGTATCTTTGAGACCCTGATGCAGCATTTGTGCTCACTTGTTCTGAAGGCAGAAGTGGATGGCTGGTGGGCTCTCCTGCCTCTGGGAAGCATAGCTGCCTTCCTGCCCTTGGAACAAGCCGCAAGAGCAGAAAGGTATTTCTCCTCTCTTCTTTCAAAGGCAGAAGACAATGGCTGGTGCGTTTTTCCCACCTCTGACATTTCCCTCTACTGAAGGACACACTTGTGCATGCCACACTGCCAGCTCTCATTCCCAAACTTCTCTCAGGTATGTTGAAAAAAAATCTGATGTATTGCCATTATTGAATTAAAATTCATCTGGCAATCCACCCAGTTTCTGTAAGTGTAATAGAGGATAGCCCACCATCTTTTCTTAGGTGTTTATCACATGGGGAAAATTGGAACTTTAAATGGGTCAGAACCTACGGTTATCCAGCATGACGTCGTGCGCAAACCATTTAAAATCCAAATAAAAAGTGACATGAACCAGGGAATAGTCATTTTCGAGAAAATACCATGTTTTCATTTCCATTTCATTCACTTATTCACTTTCTTTGTGCAATTGCTGTAGTGTGAAAGCTATTTGCAGGATTCTCCCCATTTTTGTGCTTGTTGCCAGATTTCCAATGGTTCTTTGCTGCTTTCCTGTGCTTTGTGTGCCAAGAGGAATGAGAGGGATGCAGCCTTTTATGCTTCAGCCAGGGCTCTTAAAGGATCAGCAGGCAGGCACACACACACACAGAAAGAGAAACAACTTGCTTCTCTGCACGGGTCTCTCTCCTCTTCCAGCCTTCCCCCTTAACTGGGGCTCTGAAAGGATCAGCTGGTGAGGAAGGCAGGGACACAATGAGAGTAAGAGAGAAGTTTTCTATTTCCTTTCCTACTTCTTTTGAGTAATGTTCTGTTCTTTTTACTCAGGTTGGATGCCATTTCTTGGAAAGTAAGATGGCAGTCCACATTTTTTTTATAAATAAAATTGTTTATTTTTCTGGGTGATTTCTGGTAATGCAACTACTTCTTCTGTGCGCATACACAAAAAAGTTATTTCCAAATCATCTACGGGATTTGTCTGCATCTGTGTGAAAATCAAATGCGCTATCTACCTACTTTCTCACATTAGTAATGCACTTTTAACATGTTGTGATCTGCGTGTGAAAATCATGGTCTTTTCTGGGATGCAGATGCTTTAACCATTTTCAGGTTGGAAGCACATAGATGCCCATGTGATAAACTCCTTAGACAACAAAATGTGTTGGACCAACCTTGTATTTATGTGAAGTGCTACTTTATTGGGCATCCATATTTCTAAAAGCCATGGTGATATGAGTAGTTTTGAGGTGTTTAAAAGAGACCAGCAAGTATTCCTGACTGTTAGTTGTTCAGCTAAAGTAGCAACAAAATATCTGTCCCTTCTCAGCCTAAATTTCATTGCTGGAATAGAGAAGATTTGGGGTAATGCACAGTGGATTTTTGTATCAAAGGCCTATGATCACAAATCACAAATTCCTAGGCTCAGGATTATTTAGTTTTAAGTATATGTACATTGTGTCTGTCAGCTGTTAGTAGTTTTCAGGATTCTAGTTTTTAAAAAATTCAGAATGGATTATTCAGATCTCAAGTCGTATATAAATTGTGCAGATTTGTGGAAGTAGCATCTAGTTGATTTGTGCACTGTGAAGCCAAAAATGTACATATTTTGAAAGAACACAAGAAGGTCTGTGGAGGATCGGACCAAAAGCTTATCTAGAATTCGATTTAAACAGTGGCCAGTTGCTCACCAATGTGAAGGCCATAATCAGGACATGAGTGCGACAGCACCCTCCCACTCATGTTCTTCCCAGCAATTGATATACAGAGGCACAGAAAAAAACTTCTGTATATGCTGATATACTGTATATACTGTCATACTGCTTCTGGTGCTGGAGGGAACATATATCCATCTTAATGATAACCACTAATAGACCCATTCTCCATTAATTTGTTTAGTTTAACTAGGGAAGGCAGTTCAACTGTTGAATAACAAGAGAATTACAGGAGATTACAGGTGTCACCTTTAAAACAGGCTAGCTGAAATATGTGGTTGGTGTGGGTAGCTGGATTCCTATGGGAGAAAAACACAGCTCCTTAGGCCACTCTCCTTGCCTTACCATTTTCAGCTTTTTCTTGATATTTGTTCCAAGTCTGAATGGAACCAAGGTTGTGCTCAGGAAAGTGGGTTGTGTGATTTTTCTTTGCATCATATTTTTCTTTCAATACATGACTCAGTGGGCTAGATTGACTTAATTTGAGTCAAGACTGAGTTTATGTGACACTTCTGTCTCCCACACTTTGTGAAGAAAAGCAGCAATAACACTGCCTCAGACAAGTTAATAATGGAAGAGACTAGTGCAGCTCAGGTTTGTGGATTTATGCAGTAATTCCAACATTCATTAAGCATGGGCTTTCCTAGTTCACCTTCAGTTATATACAGGACTTCTGCATTCAAGGATTTAGTGTTCAGCGTTGGGTGCTCAGTTTCATTTGAATTCATATAAGCTCTGGTTTTATAAAAGTTCTTGGTCTGAAAAAGTGGGCTGATATGGGAGAGTGGAAGTGATGAGAGTTGTTGTGGGGGCACAGGGCAACTTTGGTGTATGCCCAAATGTCAGTTTTCTGCCCTGGGACCACTCAGGGGCTGTTGCAGCAGCAACAACACCAGCAACATGGAAACAAAACAAAACAAAACAAAACAAAACTGGAAGTATCCAGAATTTCACACCAGCTTTTCAAAATTAGTTTTTTTTTAATGTTAAATAGTTGTGGGGGGGGACATGGTGGCCTATTTAAAAAAATGAATCACTACCCCTTTTAGGAGATGAAGTTAGTTGTTTTTGCCAGACAGTGGGTGGTCTAGAGCAGTGGTCCCCAACCTTTTTATTGCCGTGGACCTGTCAACGTTTGATAATTTTTCCGCGGCCCACTGGGGGGGGGGTTGTGGCATCATGTTGATTATTAAATCAAAACAAGCAGTAGCAGGGCGGCCCGGTACCATTTATTCTGTGGACCGGTACCGGGCCGCGGACCGGGGGTTGGGGACCACTGGTCTAGAGGAGTTCAGATAGATATTGGGACTGCATGTTGTTATAGGGTCACACTTTGCCCAGCTTGGCCACAAGTTGGAGTTACAGTTGGCCAGATAGGTTATCATGTTGGCTGGTGGTTTTAGAGGAGAGAGTGTTGTTTGAACTTGTTTCTACTAGCATTCTAAATGTAATGTACAAATAAGGGAGTTTATAACCTATAGAATGAATGAGAGAGGGGGGGAGGGGAGATAGAGAACCAGCACACAAGGGATCAACCCTTTCTTCTTGTCAGATTCTGTACCCAAATGTTCTTCAGCAAATGAGGATGTACAAGGCAAGTTGTTCAGTTTTTGCTGTATATCATGACAGTTGATACACAGCATGGCAAGTCTGGATATTTTACTTTAAGGCATAAGAAAATGGGAACAGATTGTGTTAATTGATTCTCAGAAGGTAGTCTTTTGCCTAGAGAAATTCCTTTGAGGTCAGGGTTCTATAAGCCCTTAGATTAAACAATGGAAAATGTGGATCAAATACAATCATTAAATTTAATGTAAGAGGTTTCCCTATCTGCAGTTTTATATAGATTTCTCAGGATTGTTTAAGAGGTAATTCAGACTAGTGCTATTTTTTGTTGCATTACATTTCCATTTCATTTTGGCCTTTGCCATCTCTCTCCCTTCCTCCCTCTCTTTCTGTATGTGTGTATTCCCTGTATATGCACTGCCATCTCCTGGAATTGTGTTGGGCTTTCCCCCCACTTACTAAACCGACAATATGCACAGTGTCATTTATGATGAACTACAGTCTAATAATTTTAATGTCCTGTGCCAGATGTCTGGTGAGGTAGAAGAGAGAAAGTAATGATGAGAGTATGAAGTAGCTGGCTTTCATGTAGTGAAGCTCAGCTCATGCTGAAAGATATTAGTGAATGGGCATGAAGAATGCATGTTCTAGTAGAGGGGTAGGCAACCTTTCCCCTTTAAGGGCCGAGGGACTTCAGCTCCCAGAATCCCAGGAGCTATTGGCCAACATGGGACTATTGGCCAACATGGCTGAGGCTTCTGGGAGTTGAAGTCCCTCGGCCCTTAAAGGGGAAAGGTTGCCTACCCCTGTTCTAGTATCACAGTTAGAGTGGTACAAATGGTGGAATGGAACTGAGTCTTTAAGGTACATCTTTGTTACACAGTTATCACAAATCAGTTCAGAATCTCAATCAGTTCTTTGCCTTTCATTTCAGCAGCCAAAATTTATAACTTTTGTCATTATACACTTATATGTAAGTCAAAAAGGTATGCACAAAATCACCCTCAAAAATCTGGGTTGATTTATACATGGGTTAATGTGGTACTCCCATCTGCCATAGTGCCACCTCTGACGTTTTGTGATGGCTCCTTTTAAAAAATGGTGGCAGTGGAGGATCATTGGTGCTTCTTTCATGCTCTCTCAGCATGGTCTAAGCATTGAGAGTCCAAGAGCTTTGCCTGTGCTAGGAGACCCTGAAGGAAGCTGCCTTGCATCCCATTTTGATTTTTTGTTTGTTTGTTTGTTTTTTGGCAAAGCTGAAAAAAGCCCCAGTCCTCTGCTCTCCCCATCATAGTGGCAGCTCTTTGGCACTTCCCCACCTGGATGAGAAGAATGAAATGGATCAGGGCTTCTTTTAGGGAACTTTGTCCATCCATGGAGAACCTACATCCTCTACTCTCTGTGGCAGCCTTTTGCAATGCTTGGGTGGGAAAATGGAAGCAGCAGCAGTGCCAACTAGGAGTGTCTGGATCACTAAGGTGGCACTGATGTGTTTATGTTTCCATGGAAAGGACCCAAGGAGCCACATGTTGAGCCCCAAAGTTTTACCCTCAACTTATCTTTGGGTCAAATCAAAATCCATAATTTTGGCCCCTAAACTTGCCATCGATTTATACATGAGGTTGACTTATACACAAGTATATAATGGTAGTTCTCAAGATTAATTTCTGATAGACAGTATTTACTTTTGAATGTTGGTTGTATTAAAGTAGCTCTTTTGTAAAATAATTAGTTTTATTTAAAAAAACATGTTTATACAAAGTTTTAACAAAGGCATCCAGCAATATCTTGCTGAAAGCCACTTATTGTTACTGCTCATCTTACGTCAGTAGAGGACAAAGCTGAAGAGAATCATATCTCATTATTTGTCTACATATATTTCAATGCACTGAAGCTTTAAACATGTTTTTGAATGAGTTGTTTTTCTCCTGATAATGTTTAAATAGAGAAATAAATTATGAGGAATTTTGTAGAAAGATGAGAGTGTTGTAGCTCCTCCTTTGTTTGGTTCTGGACTCACTGGCTGTGATAAAGTTGCTATGGTGTGCCTTTAAATTGCTTCTATTTTATGGTGATCATGAGGTGAACCTATCAAAGCATTTTATTAGCAGCATTTGTTCAAGGGGGGGGGGGGGCTTGGCTTTGCCTTCGTCTGTAGCTGGGAGATTGCGACTTGCTCAAGATGACCTACTAGGTTTTCATGGCTGAATGGATATTTGAACCCTAGTCTCCCAGAGTCATAGTCCAGGACTCAAACTTTTACCCCATGTAATAATATTTTGTAATAATATTCTGTAATAATACTTGTAATAAATATGATTTTGATTATGATTTTTATCATAATCATGATTGTTTTATCATGTTCATGATTATGATTTTTAGTATTCTGACAATCACTCTTTCTAGTGCTGCTACAGAGCAGCAACAGTGATAATATAAAATAAATAAAAATAAATAAATAAAATTTATTTATATCCCGCTTATTGACAGACAATCCAAGCGGCTTACAATAAAACCCGTATAACATAACCCAAAAGGAAAGACCCACCCACCCCCTTAAAACAGTATTAAACGATACATAGTTAAAATAGCAATAAGCATAAGATTAAAACATAATAATATAAGACATTTTACATTAACATTTAAACAGGTTGCGGTGCCCTAATCAACCTCTACTGCATTCCTCATCCATCAACAACTGATGGGGCCACGAGAGGAACGCAGGCGTCAACCCAAGGCCGGGGTGATTAGTCTGGAAAGGCCTGCCGAAAGAGATCCGTCTTGACAGCCTTTTTAAAGCTGTCTAGTGATGTCAACTGACGGATCTCGTCCGGCAGGCCATTCCAGAGCTTGGGGGCGACAACAGAAAAAGCCCTTTGGGAGGTCGCTGCAAGCCTAGATTTTTGAGGCTGCAGCAAATTCCTCCCAGAGGACCGGAGAGCGCAGGGAGGATTGTATGGAAGGAGGCGATCCCTGAGATAGCTTGGACCCAAGCCATTTAGGGCTTTAAAGGTAATAACCAACACCTTGTACTGGGCCCGGAAGCTAATAGGCAGCCAGTGGAGGGACCTTAAAACCGGAGTGATGTGGTCCCTCCTAGATGTTCCAGAAACAAGCCTGGCTGCCATGTTTATGATATATGATAATATGATAATATAATGACAGGGATTTCTTTATGGCAGTGCTAGAACACCACTTGGTGTTTCATTTTCAGATTTTGTAGCAAATCTGTTGTAGGTGAGTGCTAGATATGCTAGATATTTTTCACTAGGAATAAACAGCAGCTTGAAAAAGAGGGTAGTTTCATTGCTATCACAACATACCTTCATAAATGTATTGTTGTTGCTAATTTCAGAAAAGTCAGCTTTGACTTATGGCAATCAATTGAACTGAGAGATGTAAGAAATATGATTGCATGGACATCCCTATTTTTAGTATTCAATGATAGATCTTTTATACTTTAAGATCTTATATATTTCCTTCATAGTTGCCTTTCAAGGTTCTAGTCTTCTTCTGATTTCTTGGCTGCAGTCTCCATTCTGAGTAATAACTGAGTTGAAGTATGGGAAATCATGAACTATTTCAATGTCTTCATTGTCTGCTTTAAATTTGTGTAAATCATCAGTGGTCATTCTTTTTGTTTTCTTCATGTTCAGCTGTAAACCTGCTTTTGCATTTTCTTCCTTGACTTTCTTCACTAATTGTTCCAGGTGTTTGCTATTTTCTACTAATATTATGGTGTCATCTACAACTACATTGTTGATGTTCCTT
Organism: Phrynosoma blainvillii; assembly: GCA_026167975.1. NCBI lineage: Eukaryota > Metazoa > Chordata > Lepidosauria > Squamata > Phrynosomatidae > Phrynosoma > Phrynosoma blainvillii. The sequence continues at coordinate 413,070,686 of JANUYF010000001.1, forward strand.
CCTCCAATTTTATGCCTCCTTCCTTTGAATATAAATTCTACTTTACATATTATATGTTCAGCATAGAAATTAAAATGCACAAGGTGGTAAAATACAGTCTTGTCCAACCCTCTTGCTAATTGGAAACCATTCTTTTTCTCCATATTCTCTCCTAACTGCAGCCTCTTGTCCTGAATACAGGTTATGCTTCAGGACAATAAAATGTTGTGGCACGCACATTTCTTTAAGAGTGATCCATATATTTTCATGATCTATATACCATCACAAATGTAGCATGTTCTCAATCCTGACCTTTCTCTGCTACATACAGTTGCTGTTTGCATAACAAAAACTAGGCACATTAAATACATACAGGTACTTAACATACTATAACATAATATAACTTAACAGTAGTATGTAGAGTTGAATGTATTAAAATTTAAACTTTGATCCTAATAGGAACTAGGCTTGTCCAGATCCACCCAGCTTCTGGACATCTTTTCATAAAGAGAAATACATAGGAAAGAGACTTTCATCAACCTCATTGCTTTCTGATCAATCCTGTCATTTTTTGCCTTTGGCACCAAATATAGGAAGACATGAACTACATTAATAGCCTGCCTTTTCCTTACGTTTAAGTTCTATCACCTTTACTGTGATTACCTCCTCTTCCTTTGCCCCCTTCTCTCTCTCAATTCCATTCTCCCTCCTTCTGTTTTTTTAGTTACTTTTATGGAGAAGCAGACAGACATGCAACTACACATTGTCAATATGGACAGTGCACGTCAATAAGCATCCAGACAGGGAGTGAAGTTGAGGGAGGCAGCTATAGATTTCTGAACTTATTTCTTGTGAGTTTTCCAGCACTTATATGATTCGCTTTTGTTGGATACTATTTTGAACTAACCAGAAATGAATGCATTCTTGTAGTGAACTATATGTCTGTGTTCTCCCCTCCCCTCAATGGAATACTTCAGTTATTATGTGTGTGCATGTGTGTATGTGTGTGTATGCATACATTTCATGATAGGAAGCAAAGAAAGGTTGAATTTAAATCTGCTAAGCCTGGGCAGAGAAAAAGATGCTCTAGGACTGTAGTTAGGAATATGTGACCCTCTAAATGTAGCAGGACTGTGAGTGCTATCAGCTCTAGCCAACACATCCAATAGCAAAGAATGGTGAAACATTATAGGCAGCTATACATTTCTCCCTGTCTGCTTTAGGAATGTTCAGATCACAGCCTTGGAGGTCAACAAATTTGAAATGATTGAGGAACTGTGATTGTTATATGGTTTGTAAGGTACTATGGTGTGGGGTTCCCTGATATAAAGTGGATGGTAAGGAAAATTTACTGGAACGTCACTAGAAGCATGCTAAACGGGCAATTCAGTAGACCATCATGAAGTAATGTAAAAAGCTGGGAAACACTAAAAATGGCACACAAATAACTCAGTAACGCAGATGCATGAAGCCACGTGAAGTCTTGAAGTGGCTGAACAAACAAATAGACTGGCACTTGAAAGATTCTAACACTGCCACTAACTGATGGGAATGAATTCCATATACCACCATTGAGAAGATCTTCTCTTTTGACCTTATGTTATAAAGTTCTCATGAAAAAGGAGCCCAGAGAAGAGCATCATTTCAAGATCCAAAATAGGCATTTTTGATATAGGGAGAGGTGATGATGTATGTAGTGTAGCATAATGCAGCATGGTGAGAGAGGGAGAGAGATTATATTGGATATGAGAGCCTTTGGTTGATTCTATGGGCAGCTCAAAATACTCATGGGCAGCCTTATATTCACTCTTCTGGGGTAAAGCTAATACATTTGCTAGAAGTTACTAGTTCCAGAACACCCTAGAGTCCAAAGGGGGGAGCAGCAGCAGAGGATTACTGGTTTTCAATTTTTATATAGGCAGTGTCTGAAAGAAATCTTACTTCTCACTATAGGAGAAAAGCATAAGAGACGGAAGGAGAATCAAGTGTAAACAGCAACAAATATATAAAAAGCTCATTTTGATATGGTGACTGGAGTGACCTGCCTTTCATCTAATCAGTATTTAAAGAAACTATAAATGGAGATGATATTATGTAGGTATTTGAAACATTTTGTCCTACCAATAGTTAGCTAATGAGAAGAAAAGAAATGCAATATATATTAGTCTCTAACAAGCTACAGTTCTTATCATCTCCTGTCCAGCATGACCAGTACTTGGGAATAGTGGGATTTATATTTTAAAACATCTTCAGAGTACCTGATTGGGGAAGGCTGGTATGATAATGGCATCCTGCCATTATCTTGGGTATTAAAGGAAAACACAATTGTATGGGTGTGGGCTCACTTCCAGATACTGGGAAGGTTAGTGCCTACATTTATGAACAGCACCATGTAGGACCTGCAGAAGATTGTGAGAGCCAGACATTCATCCAAAGGCATAACTTGTTTGTGGAAAGGTACAAATACTTCTTGATCCTTTGAAATGAGAGGTTTTTAAAAATATGTGATGCACAAAAGAGCTTCTTGGCACTGCTGTATGACAAGAGGGCTGTTACCTACTCTGTTATCAATTGGGAAGCATGGTTGATGCTGAACAAACAATGTCCAGACTCCCCACTTCCCCCTTTGGACATCCGAGGCTAGATTGTCAGTGGTATCATGAAGAGAACAGAGACGACATAAGGCCTAAGCAGATTGCCAGAAATAGTGCACATTAAATTGAGGCACTGCCCTGGCTCAGTGCTAGGGAATCATGGGAACTGTATTTTTTTTCTGGGACATTGAGCCTTCCCTGTCAGAGAGCTCTGGTGCCACAATAAATTACAGTTCCCATGATTCCCTAGCACTGAGCCAGGGCAGTGCCTCAATTTAATGTGCACTATTTCTGGCAGTCTGCTTAGGCCCATAGTCAGACATGTTTGAGATCTTATGTTTCTTTTTACATGGGGCTGAACTTTATTTAATACTGAGCTATAATGTTTGTAATTTCTTTTATGCTGTGACAGAAGAGGGTGTGCATGAACATGATGTTTCCTAAACATGATATAATTTCTTACTTAGAATAAAGAGATTTGTAACAGAATCCCTCCTTCCAACTCTCTCTTGTATGCCTGCTTTCTCAGTGTGCCCATGTATACTTGTGAAGGTCCTGGCTCCTGGCTTCCATAGAGGGTGGCAGGGGTGGGGAGACTCAGAGGTAAAAGGTGAGAGGCAAAGAGCAAAATCCTCAGAGTTGGAAGAAAGATATAAAAAATGTGATAAAAAGTAACCAGCACAAAATATCTTTCTATTTTGGACTACTGTGTTAAGTAGTCTTAACACATTACTTTACACAGTAGTCTAAACCAGAAAGATATAACGATAAGAACAGGAGTAGCAAAACAAAACAAAAAATGAATATTAGGTAAGGGCTTGGGTTGCATTGCTTATCTCAGCTATCAAACTAGCTTGTTATTTTGGCAGGGAGAGAAAACCTTGGCATGGATCCCTATGTTCTTGCTCTCAGTCCTGTTGCATTGGGTTTCTATCACCTGGGGATGCCACAGAGCCCCTGGCTAACAGAGCTGCATGGGAGATACATTTGCTTGCCACCTTGCTGCTGTCCAATTGGATCATCTGCTTACTCACCCGTTCTCTCAAGCAGATGTCAGAGCAAGGCAGTAATAGAGGAAATTGTTAATATTGCAAGTGGTCAGTCACTTGTATAGAGAAGACCAGACAGAAGCGCTATTAGGTATTATTAGGTATACAAACACACTTATCTTCTACTCTCCCCATGGACTTGTCCTGTTAAGTATGGTTCACATCAGTTACTTTAGGTGAAAGCTTTCCTCTTTCTCCCTCCAGTGCACCATCATGTGCCTGGCAGCTGATGGGAGTTTGGGGAAAGGAGGCCATGTGCATCCTGTAGTTTCCTCAAAGGTGCTTTACTTTAGAGTTCCAGGACAAGCTGTTGTTTGTAGTGTATGAATGTTAATCCTCCCTCTGGGAAGGGGAGAAACTTCATGCCTGGAGAGAAACTTCATGCCTGCCTGTTAATATAAAGTGGCAGTTGCTACGAGTGGGAGAACAGAATAGATATTGAGGGTAGGTTGAGAAAATCTCTCAGTCTCAATTTCATTGTGGTTTTCCCAAGTTCCACCTGCATATTTTTCTGACTTTTTTTAGTATCAGACTGTATAATGTTTCAGCATGGGAATTAGTTTCCTCTACATTTTAATACACTTTTCCTAATGTGCACACTTGTCCATACATTTTACCTTCCTTATGTGTTTCCCCACATTGCTTTAAGTGTATTTGTGCATGTATTTTCCATTTTGATCATTCAAAAATGTGGGCATTTTTAAACATGCTTGATTTTATCAAAACTACCCATGAGTTTTGAAAATGTGTGAATTCCCAAAAATAGATACATCTTCCTGCATAAGTGTTAAGTTAATCAAAACTGTAATTAGTTTCTTCTTTTTTGATTGTGGCTCTAGTGTTGGAAAGGCTACTTCTCTTGGTGGTCTCTGTAGAGTTCCTAGTTCTGGAATGATGGTAGGAGAAGTGGCTTTTTGATATGCAAGATCATGTCTATTTTGTTGCCTTTCCTGTTTTACTAGTTAGGTACCTCTCAATGCACTTGTCCTTTTCCAATAGTATTGAATGCTTGTTGGTTTTTGATGCTTCTAGTTCTTGCATTTGGTGGCAGTGGCAGGAAAGAAAGGAAGTGATTTCTTCAAGATCAAGAAATGCATAAGTGCAAGTAGACTAAACAGTATTTTTGCCTTCATGGGCTGATTTTCAGCCACTACTGTGCAGTCTAGATCCTCTAAGAACCCACTTGTAGAGGAAATGTCAAACAATTGTTAAGTGGCATCTTCATGCATTTTGGACTTTTGTCATTGTTTGAATAAAAGATGATTTCCTAGGGAAGAACAAAAGCAGTTGTATAATAAGAAGACCAAAGTACCCTTGAATCCCATTTTGGGAGAAAGGCAGGATATAAATCCAATCAATCAATCAATCAATCCTGACCACAGATTATTTACATATACACTGAACATCTCAAGATAAAGATTTTTTTTAACTTGGCTTTTTTTTTTTATACCTTTGGTATATCTTTTATTCCAAAATGGAGTCTGTCATCAAGAAATCAGAAGAAGATTTAAAACTTGGAAGAGGATCTGTGTAGGAACTAAGGCTGCATCTGCATTGCAGAAATAATCTAGTTTGACACCACTTGTTTGAATTGTTTAATTCTTTTTTAACTTTGTATTTTTAATGTTTTATACTGTTTTAACTTGGATTGTTTTAGATTTGTTAGCCGCCTTGAATCCTGGTACTAGGAGGAAGGTGGGATATAAATAAACATTAATAATAATAATAATAATAATAATAATAATACTCTAACTGCCGTGACTGAATGTTATGGAATTCTTGGAATTGTAGTTTTATGAGATATTTAGCCTTCTCTGTTAGAGGGCTATGGTGCAACAACAAACCATAGTCCCCATAATTCCATAGCATTGAGCCAGGCAGTTAAAATGGTATCAATCTGGATCATTTCTATAGTACAGATGCAGCCTAGATCAAATCCTGAAATGTAAAGATATATCATTGAACAAATGTCAAAATCATCCATGCTGTATTATTTTTGACTTCTCTGTATGAAGATGAAAATGTACAGTGAACATAGCTAACAGGGAAGAAATGTGGTGCTAGCAGAGTGTTCTAGGGATACCATGGACCACTAAATGGGTCTGAGAGCGACTCAAGCCTGAATTCTTGCTACAAGCCAAACATGACTAACTGAGACTTTCATATTATGGACACATCATGAGACAATGTATCTCATTGGAACAGTCATTAATGTTCAGTAAAGTGTAAGGCAGGAGGAAAGGAAGAAGCTATTACAGATGGATTACTTCAGTCAAGGAAGACACAGTTCTGAATGTGCAAGACCTGAGTATTTTGGTAACCAGGGTCTTGACAGTGTCTCATTCATAGAGTCACAGTCAATGTTAACCTGGTGGTGAATAACAGCAATGACTCATGATTTTTGTCACTCTGATCTATTCGAATCTTTTTTTAAAACAACAACAAAACAAACAACAACAACAGTGAAGCTTCCCTCCCTTACTAAATAAGAGCTGGAGGAGAATATTTTTTTGGTCAGGAATGTAATAGAAAAGAAATGCTTAAACTCTCCTCATGCCACTTTTTCTTATTGTTGTTGTTAGTTCTGAGTCCAGAGTTGACTTCACCTCATGGTAATCCTGTGGATTAGACATCTCCAAGATTCCCAGTCCTCCAGTGCTCTGCTCAAGTCCTGCTGGCTCACGCCCATGTCCTCCTGATTGAGTCTAACCATCTGGCATGTGATCTCCCACTCTTTCTACTGCCCACTCTATATTTCCTAGCATTATTGTCTTTTCTAATGATTCATTTCCCCACATGATGTGGCCAAAGTACAATAGCCTCAATTTAGTTATCTTGGCTTCCAGAGAGAATTCAGGCATGATCTGTTCTAGAAACCATTTGTTGGAGAATTCCCATGGTATTCTCAGTGTTTGTCTCCAGCACATTTCATATGAGTTTAATTTCCTCCTAATAACTTTCTTTTTTACTGTTCAGCTCTCACATCCATACTGGATAATCCTCATTTTAGTGTTCAGAGTTATGTGTTTACATTTTATGATCTCATCTAATTCATTCATAGCTGCCCTTCCCAATCTAATTGTCCTGATGTGTAACCTGTATTCAGGACAAGAGGCTGCCATCAGAGCAGAATATGGAGAAATAGAATAGTTCCTAATAGGCAAAGGGGTCAGGCAAGAGTGCATACTGTGACCCTGTTTATTCAACTGATATGTAGAAAATATAATACATAGAGTGGGCTTGGACTCAGAGGCAGGAGGAGTGAAGATAGGAGGAAGAGACATTAACAACCTAAGGTGATACAATACTACTAGCAGAAACAAAGACCTGGATCAATTACTGAAAACAGTCAAGGAGGAAAACACTGAAGTTGGATTTATGCTGAACATTTAAAAAATTGAAAATAATGACCACAGAAGTGCTACAAGAATTCGTCCACTTTTCCATATCTTAAGCTATACCTCTCTACATATACCTTAAGCTGCAGGGTAGCTTAAAATACTCTACAGCTCCCATTTGTATTTGTAAAAGGATTCCTACAGTTTAAGCAGTATAGTTTGGTCTGTGGACCCTTTGTTCCAAAACATCCTCAGGCTTCACTTAAAAAATAATAAAAAATAACAATGATAATATTAAAAAACATTTCTAAGGCTACAAATAACACTTCTATTACTATTTTAACTGCATTATGCAAGCTCAGTCCTATTTAGGACAATGCTTGGCCCTTGTTAACATGACTATCTACTTTTAGGATTTAGTGAATACTTTCAGGATTAGTGATGCTACAAAGTTTCAGAAATATTCTACTGTCTGAATAAATTTTAGAAATTTTATTTTTATTGTAATGTTTAAAAATAATAAAAATAACTAATAAAATAATATTTAAAATGGAAGTAAATAATCATTCTTTCATAACCAATGTTCTGTGTTATCAATTGCAGATCTTTTTGAAGAGTACAGTTTATTTGCAGTTTCATTCTACTACAGTCAGCCCTTAGCATTCTTGAGAGTTGGGGGCAGGATCCCCATAAAAGTGGGGGGAAATGTGACTATTTTAAACCCACCCAAACATGCATCCTGCTGACTCTGCTGTTGCAAAAACCTCTGCCTCATTCCAAGGCTACCTTTGCCTCACCTCCATTACCTCTACCTCCTAGGATGATGACACTGCTGCAAAAATCTCCTGCAATGTCATTGTCGTCCTTGCCCTTCTCCTTTTCTCTGGTTCCTTCCCCAGCCCATATGTTGGATAGCAAAGCTGAACTCAGACAGGCTCAGGTCTTTGGCCTAATGGTCAGCATCAGCTGACTCTTCACCTGGATGAGTTTGGCTTTGCTGGGCTATTTTTCTGCCCCCCCCCCCCCTTTTCAGGAGAGAAATGAAGTTGCTGAGAAGAAGACCTTGGTTGGATGTGGAGAGGGAAAAGAAAAAGGAAGGTCTCTTGGAGTGAAAGGGAGGTGAGCTGCCAAGTCCCCCCCCCACCCAATTTTCTCCTTTTTGCCTTATGTCTGCCTTGCCTTACCTTTCTTTTCTTTCCTGTGGGCCAAACACAGAATGGGGGTCCTACCATGGTCCTGGGATGTGAAAGGTGTCACTGGTGGTCACTAAAATGGTCCTGGGATGTGAAAGGTGTCACTTCCGAGGTCGCTAAAATGAGTACCCAGCTTGTTGGTGGGCAATCAGCTCACAGTTGTAAACCGCTTAGACATCCCATAGCGTGATATGAAGTGGTATATAAATGAAGCTGCTTTGCTTTGCTTTGCTGGAGGCAAGCCAGATTACCACAGAAGGACTAGGAAATTCTGTGTACCCAAGTTCAGCTCAGAAAACCAGCCATGGGCAGAGTGAAAGTGTCTTTCATTTTTGAAAGAAATCCTGGTAGGTGGCTGAGACCCATTTGTAGCCCTCTGCCACCACTGCTGCCATGAGGGCTCCTCTCTGGGTGTCCACACTCTTGTGCATGCTCCCTTCCATGCTTCTCTGGCTGGCCTGGGTGGGCAGAGGTCTCCTGGTCCTTCTGTGGTCAATGTTGCCCATGGGAAAGCCACAACGACATGAGAACTCTGTGTCCAGCTCCAAATCAGGGAGGATTTGGAGGAGGAGGAGGAGGATGGCTGATAAATGGAAGCAGGGGGAGATTGGGGAGGTGGGGGAAGGAGGTGGGGTGGGAGGTTGGCAGAGACATTGTGGTGCCAAGGAGGGGGTGGAGGTATGGGGCAAGAAAGGAGAGGAGGGCAAGGAGGAGGATGATGACAGTGCAGGATATTTTTGCAGCAATGTTGTTGTCCTAGGAAGTGGGGACGGGGAGGCTTGTTGATGGCAGAGATAGCTACAAACTCACAAATAATAAAATCCATGAAAGAAAAACTTATAAAACTTGAGTGCTGATTGTACGTGAAGGAAGAAAACCAAACTCATTCAAGAGAATAATGAGAATGGCCTATAATTAAAGAATAACTGCAAAATTAATTAGTATTTTCTAGCACTGGTGTGAGGCTCACTTCTCTTTTTGGAGATTTCTCATCCACAGGGTCACCATGGGTTGAGATTGACTTGAGGGCAGTTAACAACACCCACAACAAATTCCATTCTTCCTGGGTTTGTCAGCATGAAGTTGAGTGGAGTACTTTGTGCTGCTCTTAGCTAGGCAACTCAATTACTGTCCTCACATCTGGGACACTCTGAAATGAAGCCTTTAGGAATGTGAGGATGAGTGTCAGAGATCCCTCTGAATCCAGTGGAATGGAGGCATTGATTTGGAGCTGTCAGAGGGAATAATATAATCCCCCAATGAGTTTGATTTACCTAGCGTATTGTAATCAGATAGCAATGTAAGTTGTTTCCAGCAAGCTCTTTTAAATCATTTTTAGTACGTATTGAAAGTGACAACACTGTATTTTATTGTCGAATTGCTGTCCTCCAGTAATAACTAACACATGTCATAAGCTCCAGTTCGGGTGCTGTAGCATTCTTTCTTTTCTTTTTTTTCTACTCAAATACTCTTTTTTGTGGCTCACATAAGCTTTCTCTTCTCTGTAAATCATGTGAGCCTGCTACGAATCTGTTTTCCCCCTTGGTAATTCACATTGTCATGACATTTTGAGTTCTCGAAGAGACCTGTCTTCCTGCTTTCAAAAGCTGCTTGGATTTTTAGGGTTTTTTTCTTAATGATAGTGGTAAATTGCTGTCACAGGAAAGAAAATGATGTGTGATAAAAAAAATTGGGAACTATTTATTTATTTTATCTATTTATTTTGCACTCCTCTGCTACCTGGACTCTTTATAGCTAAACAGCTTCATAAAAATCAAATTCAAATCACTCTAAAAAAAATATAGTGATAAAACAAACACACAAACCTAAAATATGGAAAAATAGCAGTAGCATATCAAAATACAGAAACGGCCCTAAAAATTTAATGTTTTAGAAGGAAGAAGTAAACTAAAAGGCAACTCCACACCACAAAAAGATGTTAAAAGAGAGGAGCAGAGTGTTTTACACACAGAAAAGGTATATAATTTATTTAGATTATCCATTTATTTATAGAGTACCTTCAGAAACTAGGGTTTGTATCCTGTTCAGTAGTTAAAAGATCATAAGTTGGGTTTACAGTAACTGCTGGGGATTCACGTTAATGGTTGTTAACAACCAAAAGTGAGCACTGAAAGCTTCCTTTTCAGCCAGGAAGTCCCCCAGCTGAAGGGTTTCCAAGATGCTACAGATCAGGGTGCTGAATGCATCCTAAAAATGCTGAGAATGCCATTGCCAAATTCTAGGTGCTAAATCTTACTGTCCAAGTTCAAGACCTTTGCTCTTTCTTTTTATGATTCTTTATCTTTAAATTGGACTTAATACTTCCTCCCCCTCCCTTATTTTTTATTTATATCCTGCCCAGTTTGGGACTGATGGCTTCTTACAATTAAAACAGACATAGCTAAAAATTAACAGCATACACAAGTTAAAAATGTAATTAAACTACCAAAAAATTAAAGTCAGTTAAAATATAAACAATTAAAAAGAAAACAATAGACAATCTAGCACATTATGAAAGGCCTGTTTCTAACTAAGCAATCAGTCCTCAAAGCGCTGCTGAAACAAAAAGATCTGGAGAAAAATAGAAAGGATTGTGCCAGTCTGATCTCTCTAGGGAGTTTCACTGAGCAACAGCTGAAAAGGCTCCCTTTCCTGTGTTCCCATCAGATGAACCCATGAGAGTGGTGGGACTGAGAGAATGATTTTTCCAGAAGGATCAAAACATAGGCAGGTTTGTATGGAAGAATAGAATTCCACCAGATAGTGGATTGCTCTCTGTAAACTAAGGACGTTATCACACGGGGGCCACAAAGCGATAATAAAGTGGAAATGAGAAATCCCGAAAATAAACCTTGATTCTGCAAATGGCTTTCACACGTAATTACCTTAAATGCGAAATTACAGTAAGCACATTTAACGTTCACACACAAGTGAGAAAAGCCCTTGCCGCGGCTGGCGGATGTTGTTTTCGTCACTTCCTTTTCCCCATTTCATCATTGCTTTGGCCGTGTATTTTGGCCCCAATTGTGTTCCTTCACAAAACCCACATCAACCACAGCCCGATATCTCTAGTAAAAGACAGTATATTTAGAAAGACGAGGTAGAGAGGCTCATGTCTGGCCGGCAAGTTTGTCGCCCAAGCAAAACCGGAAGTAAACGTAATAAGGAGATGCTGCCTCGATGACCCATGGGAAACCCCGCGGAACCATGGGAAAATACGGGGAAATGCTTCCAAATGCGCATTTGCTTTTCACATTACAGTAAATGCAAAATTAACTTAATTTCGCATTTGCATTTCCTTAAAACAACCGAATTTCAAAAGATCTCGGTTAACACCAGTTTCTGTCCACTTTCTGTCCAGTTTCTGTGCGACGTTGTATGAAAACGCAAGGCACAAATCCAGTTTCTGTTTGGGATTTGTGTGGATTAACCAGCAGATTTGCCCCCGTGTGATAACGTCCTAAGACATTTGGTCTCAGCATGCTTCCAAAACCCATATCATAATGCACACCTAGATACCTTTAAGTTCCTTTTTGGTTTTGCTACATTTCAGATTCTGTAGCCTTCATGCATATTCCAAAACAGGCTCTGGAGAGGGGAGCAGCTGGAGGATACAATGCTTACTGTTATTGTTAATTGGATTTGCTTTACTTTATTTACTTTATATTTACTTTATTTACTTTTCCTCATAAGAGCTAATAGCTCTTATAGCATTGGCTTACCATTACCTGATAGATTAGGAACTTAATTTTGATTTGCTTTATACCCCAATTTGATTTGCTTTATACTCCACTTTTCCTCATAAGAGCTCAGAAATCTTATAGCATTGGTTTACCATTATCTGATAGATTGGGAATGAATATTAATGATGGAATAAAACAATGGAAAGTTTTTGTTGTTGTTTAATGTAGTACTTAAATCAGGGGTAGGCAACCTTTCCCCTTTAAGGGCCGAGGGACTTCAGCTCCCAGAATCCCAGGAGCTATTGGCCAACATGGGACTATTGGCCAACATGGCTGAGGCTTCTGGGAGCTGAAGTCCCTCGGCCCTTAAAGGGGAAAGGTTGCCTACCCCTGACTTAAATTATACTCTCTCTCTTTTCTGACTTTGACTTTTTTATTAAGAAGGATTTGCTTAACAATCTCTTTGTGGGCCCTACCTTATTCCATGAATTCATTGTATTGGGTATACAAGCAGTTTTGCTAGCCAGCTCAGATTTGGAAAACTGTACACTGAAAATGGAATTTATCATGAAGATGACATTTATGGAGAGTGTTTAAAAAAACAAATTAAAAAAAAAAAAGACAGACCTTGGAAATGCTGATAGTGTGAAACTATGTAGGTGTGTGAGAGGGGTCATACCATCCAAATGAAGAAAAGAAATCTTTCCACCTCTGTATTTGAACTCCCTTATGCTTCTGGGTCCTTTTACATATGGAAATAAGGTGATAATACATTTTATGAGAAAGTAGTGATGAATGATAACCATGAGACCACAAGAATTGAGGTTAAACTTTCTTTGATAGCTGATTCTTCAAAAGAATCACTCCTTAGTCCCTTGTCCCTTCAAAGAAACTAGGAAATTGCTTCTCAACTGAGGACTGCCAGAGTAGTTATATCTATCCCCTGTCATTTCGAAACAGATGGACTAATCAGCCATCCACAGGGGACATGGGTCCCTTTTAATCATTCTTTTAAAAAAAAATGCTACAGTGTCATGGAACAGCAGCAGGGACAGTTTTCTTCTCAAACATGTACAGATAACATATGGTACAGTCCATCCTGAACTTTTTTACCTTTACGTCTATGGAGATAGCTATTTTAATCTGTTGCAGCAAAAACAACAAAGCATTTTATGGCACCTTTTTACTAACATGTTTTCTTTAGTGTAAACTTTCATGGATTGCAGCCCACTTCATCAGATGCAGGAGTGTACAGTTACTTCAGTAGGCAGCTATTTCTGCATATGCAGGTGGATTGAGAATAATATGCAAAAGAAATCTGGTTGAAAATTCCATTTAGTTCATTTCTGATAACAGCTTAGAAAATTTCACAATTTCTTCATAAGCAGAGTGGAAAGAATTTGAGATGAGATAATAAAATCAAAAGGGAGAGAAAGAGAAATTGGCAGATTTTATTTCTCCCTAGCTAGATGTTCATTATCAATATGTCGTGTCAGAAGCATTTCATTCGGTTTGGAATTAAAGTATATGACTCCTCTTTTTTGACTATATGGATCATTATCTCAAGCCGTCTGCCTTTTCTCTGGAAATTTCCCATTTCAGTACCATGAATACCTATGGGCTAAAAGCTGCTCTGATTAGTAATGCCAACATTAAATATTAATATTGGGATAAGAGGTGTATTTTAAAAAAAACACAGGTTGGCTGGCATTAAGCAGCAGAGCTGCCAGGAGTATGTGGACACAACCTAAAGGAGACTCTGTGACTTTCTAATTTGAGTTTGGATTTGCACTCCTATACTCATATACAAATCTAGAAATTTTAGTTAAAAAATTGACCCAAAATACTAGGGTTGACTTAGCCATGATGTAAGTACTGTACTTTAACTCTTATCAAAAAAGGAACCATACCATTCTCTTCATACAGTGGCAAAAGGTGAGCATTTAATCCATCCTAGGAGTACCTAAAAGAATGTTCAAACAACAACATCATGTTGGCTCTTTTTGTAGACAAATATTGCTTCTGGAACATTTAACCTGAAATAAATTTTCCACATGAGAATAAGTATAGGCGCTATCATACAGTTATTTACAAGGGTGTTTTGGGGTTTTTCTTGGCGATCCATCTCAACCAACAGCTTGGCCAGACTAGGAATCACAACATTTTACTGTGATGCTGCTGCAAATTAGAGATTATATCAGTCACATTAAAGGAAAAGCTACAACCATAAAAGGGAGAGTCTCAGTTAACATAATTTTTGCCTCTGTTGAAGACTAGGTTCTCCTTTTTCACTTTTAATAGGTTACGGCATATTTATGGAAAGTTGGATTCTGCTAAATGTAGGTCTTTAACAGTCTTTTGAAATATAATAAGCTGCAATATGTATATAATTAAGGAATATTAAAATACATAGATAGGTTTCTACACATTCCATGGGACTGCTGTCAAGACATAGTTGGGCTTTTTGGTGGAAACAACCATGAGTCTGTCACTTAAAAAGATCCCTGAACAAAAACAACTGGTGGGCAGTACTACCTATGCTAATTTCATCTAGGAGTTTGGGGTTGATCTACAATAAGAACTGATATTGTGTGGCCCTCTTGATGTTGTTGGCCTACAACTCATATCATCTCTCACTATGGTCTGTGACAGATAGTGCTGATGGAAGCGGCCTATGGGAGGTAACATATTCTCCAGTCTTGGTTTTATAGTATGTTTTGGTGGTTTGCCTTGTGCTGCTGATCTGCATGCAAGGGGAAAAAATGAAATTCTTTACATCTGAATAAGTATCAATAAGTATCAAATATCTATATACATATTCATTATTTCATATATGTGGTAAATTTGTATGTGTATGTGTATCTTCCTATGTGTAAAAAAATGAAAAGAAATTGTAAAGCATTGTGCAATATTTGTAGCCAGATGACACCACACACTAATGTCTAAGGCAGGGGACAAAGCCCTCCACAATAAACTACTTTGTGCACACTGATACCTCTGCACTTATGCCCTGGTCATACAATCTATTCTTTGCAGAAACAGAATAAAACATGTATGTGCAGGTTAATGCTCTTGAGTTCAGATTTCATGCCTATGTTGCTTAGTGGTTTCCTTCTGCAGCTCACATTTTCTCAGCCTCGGCTCTATATCTGAAACATGGATATGTATACACCATTTAAGTTATACCTCATCTCACAGGGCAGTAGTGAGGATTGACAGACAATACAAAGCACTTGGCACATTTGGCAAGGTGTATTAAATTATTAATAACTGCAAAGTGAAAACTGCTCCCATTTTACATGAGGAATGAAAGGAGATATGATAGTGGTCTTCAAATATCTGAAGAGCTGTTAAACAGGAAATGGAGTGGACTTTCTTGGTCCAGTGGGTAGGGCTAGAAGTAGTAGCTGGAAATTGCAGGGAAGCATTTGTTGTTATTGCTGTTGTCCAAACTTTAGGAGAAATTTCTTAATGGAGAAGAGCTATTTGATATTGGAACAGACTATCTTGGGAGATGTTAGGCTTTCCTTCACTGGAGGTATTTAAACAGAAGTTTAATAGCCAGATGCTAAAAGAGCTATAGCTGCATCCTGCATTGTAGATTCTGTGTTGAGCAGCAGATTTGGTTAATGTGGCCTCCAAAGTCCCTTCCAACTATATGCTTTTATTATTCTATACCAAGAAGCATTTAAAATCCACAGTTTTTTATCTTGATCTGTTGCTTCCTATCTTTCTATATGATTATGAGGTAGTAATATCACACTCTGTTTTGCTGCCAGCTGTGGGTTTCCCATTTTAAAATGTAGGTTTTTTTTTACATACATGCACAGTGCATAAATCATTTAAAACTTTTTCATAATTTAAGGTTTGTTTCTTTGTTTCAAGTGAATTTATTTTTACTACAGGTTGAGTCTCCCTTATCTGGAATTCCAAAATCAAAATAGTTCAAAAAATGATACTTCTTTCATGAGTGGCTGGGATACTGACACCTTTGTTTTATGATAGTTTACTGTACACAAACTTGGTTTCATGCACAAAATTGTTAAAAATGTTGTATAAAATATCTTCAGGCTATGTGTACAAGGTATATATAAAGCATAAATGAATTTTGTGTTTAGAACTGTGTCCTATCTCCAAATTATCTAATGTTGTACATATATGTAAACATTGATATTCTAAAATCCAAAATCCCAAACACCCCTGATCCCAAGCATTTTGGATAAGGGAGACTCAACAAGTAGCATTTTGTTGGATTGTATGAAAATATGTGGAATGCTTCTTCTTTTTTAAAAATGTAATTGCTTTTTTAAGGGCAGTAAGAGAAGAGTGGTGGTTAAATCATGCTTTTATTAATGACTAATGAATAACGGACATTTACATAGCTTCCGCTGTACAGCTATTCCAAAGCACTTGATAGACTATGCAGACCAGATATAGGAACTGATTCATCTAGCCATGAAATTCAGGCACTCTGAAGTAAGCAGTAAAGGCTGTTAAGTGGGCTTCAAGCAGACCTTGTGCATTAAATAAACCCTTTTAAATTTGCCAGTTTGAAATTTCATGAGGAAAAGAAAGGTGCCAGAGTAAAATGATCTAAAATTAGAACTTAACAGCATTCTAGAGCAAATATCTGCAATTTTATGCAAAATGGAACTCCAAAGACCAGTGGTAAAAATAAATAAATAAAACTTTGGAATGTCTTAAGTTTATTTCTAAACCCTAAGTCACAGTGTAGAAGTTTTATAAGTGGCAGATTCAAAAGAATTAAGTGATCCCTCCCACCACAAATTACACATAATAATAATAATAATAATAATAATAATAATAATAAATAATTTATTTTTACCCCACCCCTCTGCAGAGCAATTGGGGTGGCTTACAACATTAAAATTTACATAGATACAATCCACGTCCCATCCTAAACAACCCCAGAACCCATCCACCCCTAAAAAAGTATTAAACAATATCACAAGTTTAAAAACATATTTAAAATACATGCATTAAAAGGGACCAACCCTCATTACAGCCGAGAGTAGGGAAGGAGAGAAAGACTAACTCTTAGGCCAGGAAATGTAGTCAGGAAAGGCCTACCATAAGAGATCTGTTTTAACAGCTTTCTTGAAGCTGCTCAAAGTAGTAATTTGATGGATCTCATCCAGCAGGCCATTCCATAGTCTGGGAGTGGTAGCCAAGAAGGCCCTCTGGGAGGTAGCAAACAGCCTAGTTCTTATAGGCTGTAGTAGATTTCTCCCAGAGGACCTGAGTGTGTGGGGTGGATTGTATGGAAGGAGGCAGTCCCGAAGATAGGATGGATCCAAGCCATTTAGGGCTTTAAAGGTAATAACCAACATTTGTACTGAGTCCGGAAACTAATAGGCAGCCAGTGAAGAGACTTCAAGACAGGAGTTATGTGGTTTCTCCTAGATATTCCCGAGAGCAATCTGGCTGCCATGTTCTGTACTAATTGAAGTTTCTGGACCAAGCACGAGAGTAGTCCCATGTAGAACACATTACAGAAATCAAGATGGGAGGTTACCAGCGCATGGACCACAACTTCCAAGTCCCTTACTTCCAGGAAAGGGTGCAGCTGGCATATCAGCTGAAGCTGATAACAGGCACTCCTGACCGTCGCATGTACCTGATTAGTCATCTGGAGCGATGGGTCCAGGAGTACCCCCAGACTGTGAACACAGTCCTTAGCAGAGAGTGTGACCTGTCTAGGACTGGAGGTTATATCCCAATACCTAGTTTTGGGGCCATTACTGCAAGCACCTTCGTTTTTTCTGGATTTAGTCTCAATCTGTTTTTCCTCATCCAGTCCATTACTGCCTTAAGACAGTCATTGAGAGGAGAGATGCCATCACAAGTCAAAGCCGATGACTGAGACATGGAGAAATATATCTGGATGTCATCAGCGTACTGATAACACCTCGCCCCATGTCTCCGAATGATCTCTCCCAGCAGCTTAATGTATATATTATGATATATACATGAAGCATCAGGGACAGGATGGTGCCTTGAGGGATGCCACAATTAAGCTCTTTTCTTGTAAAGCAACTGTCCCCGAGCCTCACCCTCTGAGATCTGCCTGAGAGGAAGGAACGGAACCACTGCAATGAAGTGCCTCCAATTCCTAACCCTTCCAGGTGATCCAAAAGGATGGTATGATCTATTGTATCAAATGCTGCTGAGAGGTCCAATAACACCAACAGGCTCACACTACCACTGTCGATGCTAAGACGGAGGTCATCAGCCAAGGCAACCATGGCAGTCTCCACTCCAAATCCTGTCCTAAAGCCAGTTTGAAATGGATCTAGATCAGGGGTAGGCAACCTTTCCCCTTTAAGAGCCGAGAGACTTCAGCTCCCAGAATCCCAGGAGCTATTGGCCAACATGGGACTATTGGCCAACATGGCTGAGGCTTCTGGGAGCTGAAGTCCCTCGGCCCTTAAAGGGGAAAGGTTGCCTACCCCTGATCTAGATAATCGGTTTCCTCCAAGACAGCTTGGAGTTGAATAGCAACTACCCTCTCGATCACTTTGCTTAAAAAAGGTAGTAATGAGACTGGCCTATAACTATTCATATCCAGGGGCTCCAGGGAAGGTTTTTTCAGAAGCGGCCTAACCGCCACTTCCTTCAGGCAGGGTGGAATATAGCCTTCCCTGAGGGATGCATTGACAATGTCCCTAAGGAACATCCTCAATGCACACCCCCCCCCCCGGATGGCCAGCCATGACGGGCAAGGATCGAGAGGGCAGGTTGTTTTCCTCACTCTACCAAGGAGCTCGTCCACGTCATCGGTACTCACAGATTGAAATTGATTCAGTACAATTTAATTGACGGAGTTGCTGGATGCCTCATCACTTGATTCTGTTATAATACTGGCATCCAAGTCAGCTCTTATCTGAGAGATTTTATCTGCAAAGAAGTTGTTAAACGTGTCACAGAAGGCCGTTGTCAGGTTAAGTAGTGGGTTCTGTGCCGGCAAAACCCACGACAGCTCCCCTACCACCCTAAATAGTTCCACTGGATGGGACTCTGCAGATGCAATACATGCAGAGCAGAAAGATCTCTGCGCTGCACATATTGCCTCTCAATAGGAATCAAGGAAATTCCTTTGACGAGTCTTGTCAAATAAGAGTTGAGTTTTCTGCCAGGTGCGCTCGAGTCATTGTCCAATCCGCTTCATTTTCCTAAGCTCTTCCGTATACCAAGGTTTACGATTAGAAGCGGGTTGGAAAGGATGCTGGAGAGCGATTGTGTCGATAGTCTTGGCCAAATCGGTATTCCAAGTATTAACCAAAGCTTCGACAGAATCACCGGCATTACCAACCCTTGAACCCTTGAAGGCTTTCTGTAATCCAATCGGTTCCATTAGCCTTCGAGGGCGGACCATTCTAATGGGTCCACCACCCCCATTGGGGCGGATAGTGGTTCTTAGTTCTGCTTTGATCAGGAAATGATCCATCCGTGACAATGCGGTGGTTTTAATAACCTCCGCCCACAGATATTTCTGTTCTGAACTGAAGACCGCATCGAGGGTATGACCCGCACAATGAGTGGGCCTGACGACCAATTGGGATAGGCCCATGTTTGTCATGGAATTCATGAACTCTCGAGCCACCCTTGTTAGATTTGACAAACTGGTCTTGAGAGGGATGTTGAAATTGCCCAGAACTAAGAACCTGGGTGACTCTAACAGCAACTCTGAGACCAGATTTTCAGCTTGGTTAGGTAGTCTGCTAGACAATGGGGTGGTCGGTATACTAGCAGAATCCCCAAACTATCCTTAGTCCTCAGGCTCAGGTACATACACTCGAAGTGGACTGTGTTCCGGACAGATATCCTGATCAAGGTAAAGTTGTTCTTGTGAACTAGAATCTCCCCGCTCACTTCCTCTTATTAGGGACTAATGCCAGAGAAAGCTTTAGATCAGTAAATTTAAGAACTAAATCCCAGCTGAATAGGAACAGATGTACACCTGTTTACAACCTCTTAATATATTTTAATTCTGTCCAATGAAATTTTGTTTTTGACCATGGGGGCTTCACAGAGTGCCAAGTGCCAAGTGCTAAGTCACAAGCAAGTATATACATAAGTGTCCAGAAGATCATCCTGCAGGAGATGTCGGTCAGTTACAGGTTACCTGAGCAAGATGCAGGAAGAAGCACAAGAAGCACAAAAGTCCAAGTACACATGCCAGCAGGGAGCAGTGGCATCACTAGGGGTATGAGGGATGTGTGGGCTGTACCAGGTGATGACACCTTAAGGTGGGGTGAAACCACTGGTCCCCAAACGTCTGCCTTTGGGCAGAAGGAGGCTCTGGAATTCCCTTGTGTCCCATTACAATGCTGAAGAGATGGGGCGAGGCTGAGTGGGAACAGAAAGGAGATGCCCCAGTTTTGTTTTTTTTAAAAAAATAACATTTAAAATTTCAAAATTTAATTTTTTAAAAAAATTAAAATTGTTTAGTTTTTTTTAAAAAATCTATAAAAACATCACCTTTTACCAAATTTTCACTTTAATCAGTTTAAACTGTGTAGATGTAAATACATTTATTATGTGCGTATGATATTGTAATTTAAAGGTATCATTTTAATTCTGCTAGTTGTTTATGTCACAACTGTTACCATGACATTCAGAGATCTATATGGGAATTACGTTTTATGAGTAACTTTAGTATTAAAAACATTACTGAGGATTCTGTATGGGGTGGTATGGGAGGATGTCAATGGAGGGGGGTGACACCATGAGCTACTGCACTGAGTGACACCAAACCTAGTTATGCCACTGGCAGGGAGTAAACAGATTAGTCCAAATGTAGTCAACCCAAGGCCAAGACAAAATGGGAACTCAAATTTATTCCCAGCAACTAGATAAGACAATTGTCAGCACAAAGACTGGGAGAGAACTGCCAGGATATTTAAGGGCAGTTCCTTTGAAGTTACCTGTGGCTCATTAGTGCCTAATTACCGTAGTTTGGCATCTAGTATTTAATCTGTGCTGGGCACAATGCCTCTCCTCCTTGCATTCTCTCAAGGATAGGGATGCACTGTCTTCTGCATCTGCAGCCTCTGCCATCTTTTCAGTCTCCTGGAGAATGCCATCATCAGGACATTCAGCATCCTGGTACTCTGTCTATTCCTCCTTTTTGACTGGGTCATCAAGTGTGTGAGTTATGATGTCTTCTTCTTCATCAGAGTTCTCTAGGTGGTGATTTATGACAATAAATGCATGCACACCATGTGCACACATACATATATAGTTGGCCCTTGATATCTGTGGGGGATCAGTTCCAGACCTCCCCACGGAACCCAAAATCTGCAGATGCTCAAGAGTCCATTATTCCCAGTGGTGGCATGTGCATGTGGCCATGCCACCATTAGGGCCAGCCCCTATTGTCCTGTGGCAACACCTGCACATGGCCACACTGCTGTTGAGGACAACGGAACTTAATGGCAGTGCAGCTGCATGCATGCACTGCCACAGGACAATGAAAACAGTCCCTAATGGCAACATGGCCATGTGCATGAGCTGCCACTGGGGACAACGTGGGTTTGCTGTCCACAGATGCTAGAATCCACAGATGGCAACTCTGTAGATACCGAGAGCCAACTGTACACAAGCACTAAATATGCTGACACACATATAAATACAAATACATACAAATATTCCCATGCATATGTGAGGGTATGTACATTAGTTGCTAAAAAGGGACTCAGTGAGGCTTAAATTAATTAAGACTAAGGGCCTTTGCAGACTGCCAGAAATAGTGCAAATTGAGTCCACTTTAAGGGTTAGGGTTAGTGCTAGGGAGTCATGGGAATTGTTGTTGTTTTTCCTCAGACATTGAGCCTTCTCTGTCAGAAAGCTCTGGTGCCATAATAAAATACAGTTCCCATGATTCCCTAACCCTAACCCTAACCCTTAAAGTGGACTCAATTTGCACTATTTCTGGCAGTCTGCAAAGGCCCTAACTTATTATGTTGCTTTCATTTGACCTATTCTAAGAAGGCAGAGCCAGCATGGCATGGTGATCTGAGCATTGGGCTAGGACACTGGGAGACCAGAGTTTGAATCCCTGCTCAGCCATGGAAACTTATTGGGTGCCTTTGGGCAAGCTGGACTCTCACTGTCAGAGGGAGACAATAGTAAACCCCTTCTGAAAAACCTTGTCTAGAAAACCTTCAGACAGGTTCACCTTAGGGTTGCCATAAGTCGGAAGTGACTTGAAAGCACATATGAAGACAACAGTGTTCTAAGAATGGCAATGTCTATATCTAATTTTTAATTAAAGAGGCTTGAGTAACTTACCATATGGATTTCAACAAGTCTGCTCTTATGTGACTAAGGCTGAAAACTGATGCCCAGTTATTTGGAACTAAACTCTGTTTCTTATGAGTGGTCTTTTATAAGATTGCACAGTACACAATACAGATGTATTGTTTAAGTAAAACAGATGTATTGTTTAAGTCCTGTAGGAAATACTTGAAGTCTCTTCAATTTCATCAGAAAAGGGAAGAAATTACACATCTGAAAGATGTTCAAACATAATTTCTTTTGATTTTGAAGTCAAAAGATTTTGGAATTCTGCCTCGTATATGCTACATGTATTCTGTGTAATGGTTTGAGCACTGAGACCAGGGTTCAATTTTCTGTTCAGCCATGGAGAGCCATTGGGTGACCTTGGGCAAGTCACACTCTCTCAACCTCAGGAGGCAAAGACATTCTGAAAAACCTTGCTGAGAAAACTCCATGAGAGGTTGACCTTAGGGTTGCCATAAATCAGAAACTACATGAAAGCACACAACAGCAAACATTCTGAATTTAAGAAACATGGAAAGCTGTCTTAATAGTATGCCCAGAGCTTAGAAATAATGTATGACGTTACCTCCTGTATAACACTTTTGTTTTGTCTACTGGCAGTTCTACGTAGCAGGGAAAATTAGTAACAACCTTACATTTTTTTATTTTTAATATAATTCATGTGAAGTAACAACTAATATTACCTTTTCAAAACAATGGCTAATGCTAACAATTCATTTTGAGAACACTGTTGTGAACTCTGAATATGTTGGGCTTTCCTTCTAATCCACTGATGTCAAGGAGTTGTTCTCCAGGGTCTCAGACATAATTTTTTTCATGGCATTCACTCTCTCATCAATTTAAGGGCTTTTCCAAGGGGCTGAATCTGGTAGTGAGACATTCTACCTAGAGTCCCATCATAAGAGAAAGATAGGAAATAAATAAATAAATAAATAAATGTGTGTTACCAGTGAGTTATGGTCCTTCTCCATTCGCTATGCAACTCTATGGCATGTGGCCAAGATGCAGATGCTTTGGGAAGTATAATTTTGGAACAATTCACTTCTACTAGATTGCAATCTTGATGGTAATTAACATTTCTTGGTTTGTACTAATTCCTCTTGTTCTTTGCGTGCTTTTTTGTTTTATCGAGAACTCTGATCTTAGATTTCAAACAAGCTGCCCTCTACTGATGAGACAAATGTTAGTTCTGAGGAAAAGGATTAGCAACTTCAGACTCAATGCCTGTAGCCTTTGCTTGCTATGTTCTGGTGATCAGGGACTTGACAATTAGGACCCTGCAATGAAGAAAGGCAAGAAGTGAGCAAAGTTATGCTGCAGTGGAGTATTTAATTCTCAGAGAATTATATAAAACTGTTAACTATCTGCAGCAAGTGATTAGGGACTTGATATTTACACTTGCCAATATTATAATAAGAACTAAAGGACATCCAAAAGTATTAAAAGATGGTGGGTTTTAAAGAAGAGTATTTTCCTCCAAACGTATATTTAGTATTTTAAGATGTATTGCCATGGAACACTTGAGGTTTAATAGTGTCTGAAATGCAGTCTTCACATGCTGGGTTGCCTCTACTGTTGGACAGAGTAAGGCAATTGTCCCTGGCAATGGATTCTAGAAAATAAAACTCTCCTGGTTATTTCTCTCTGTTAGAATATAGACCTGTGTATGCCACAAAACCTATCCCAGACATTTTAAATCAGCCTTCTGTTTATACTGTGAGGGAGAATGCTGTCTCACTGTCAGTGTTAAAATCCAGTAGACAGCCCAGCTTGCTTTTATTCATGGAATGGAGATGGTACACTCCCTTGCCCATTGTCCCATGTAGAAAAATGGCTTGAGTTGGCCCTTTTTGTATGTATAGAGATTATGCAATTTACCATGACTTGGTTCTTGGAAAATGTAAACCATATCTGGTATTGATGTAAATCTTCATTAATTTTGTTCTTGAAGGAAGCATTGAGCAATTTTTCTTCCTTCTCTGGGAAAGTTTAAAAACTGTTCACTTTTAAAAGACTATTCATTGTTATGACTTACCTAGTGCAAAATTCACACTTTTTTTGCACAGAAAATAGCATTTTCTACATAGAAAATACTATATTGTTGTTGAGCACTTACTCTGTAGTTACTCTGTTCAAAATATACATATGGGGTGTTTCCTAAAGAAAATAACAGGATATTTTTTTAGCAATAACACTTACATTTCTATACCACTTTATACTGTTAGGCACTCTCTAAGTGGTTTACAACATGTTAGCCAATTGTCCTCAACAAGCTGAGTACCATTTTACCAGCCTATGAAAGGATAGAAGGCTGAATCAACCCAGGAGCCCTGTGGGTTCGAACTTACAACATTTTGGCTGTAGTACTGGCATTTTTGTACAGGAAACTGCATTTTCTGCACGAAAATAATACTTCTGTGCAGAAATACTATTTCATATGGAGAAAAGTGTCACCTCCTGTGCAGAAATGTTGTTTTCTATGCAAAATAAATAAATAAATAAATAAAGTGTAAAGTTTGCACAGAAGAAGACCCAAACTGTGATGAAGATCCTTGTCAGCCCAAGATTTTCCTCCTCAGTGTTTCAATGTTAATTGAAAAACATATTTCCAATCCTTTGGGAGGAATATTTTTGATATTCTTTCCATCCAGGTAGCATGATGCATATGGCTACGATGTTGCTAATGCATGTGTCATGGTGAAATGTTGTGTAGAAAATGGTCACCAGTAATGACTTAATTATACTGAATGCTGCAGTCATGAAAAGTTAACTAAGGGGCGTTGCAGACTGGCCTAAAGGGCTGGCCTGGGGCTGGAGTTGGGACAGAACAGCCACATGCCGGCTGCCCCAACCCCAGCCTGACTCTGTCATGATGGCACGTGCCTGTACGCATGGCACGCAGCGTAAGGATGGCCTCCCAGTGCAGCATGTAGACACGCTGCGGTGAAAGGGTGTGGAAAAGCCGTGGTGCCAGCTCTTAGGGTGGCCTTTTGCTGCCCCTAAAAGGAGCAGCATTTTGCCGCACTTTTAGGGGTGGCAAAAAGGAGGATCGGGGCTGTGGCATGCGGTTGCCACGGTCCCGATCTGCTGCTAGCAGGGGCAGCCCAGAGTCGCCCGCCTGCATAGCCCCTATCTTACATTCCAATTGTAATATAATGAGTATAAAGGAAAAATATATACATCCCTCTTACTCATTTTTCAAAGCCTAAACAGCTTGAAACAGCCTTGGGTGAAATCTAATGTTGCAAGAACTGATTTGGGTCAGCTCCCTTCTACTACCTCCAAGTTCCTCTCTACTGGAGAATCTCTTCAAGAGCTTCTTCAAGCATTCCAAAGTATATTTTGAAAGCACATGAGGAGATCAGCAAGGAGAATGAAATCAAACCCCCCCCCCCCCATTCCACTGCTGGAAAGTGTTTCAAGAGTAGAAGATACGCATTTTGATTGGGGAATATTAGGGATGCAAAGAATATTTACCATCATTCATTTCATATCTGTAAAAGGGTTTCCTGACACTTAGCAAGTCAAGTCACAAAGAATAACATAGCAATAAGATTTTTGTATACTTTTCTTCCAGGGCTTTCACATCCCAGAATATTCCAGGTAAATATTCTGCACAGAAATGCATGTTGTTGTTTTTGCACAAAAGCACATTTATGAGCAGAACAATAGTTGTATTTCTGCACAGAATAATTCCGCAGAACATTTTGGCATGTGCAAATAAGGGGAGAATACTGGACAGATCCCCCCACATGGGGAGAAAATTACAGAAATTATCTGTCTCTAAATGCAAAAACAAACCAGTTAGTGATTTACATCCATATGTACCATCTTTGGGGGTATTGTGGTAACCCTATAATCATTTTGATAGTCCCATCTGCATTTTTCGTCTTGCATAGTGAGTGATGCTTAGCATGATTTCATAGGTGCTTTGCCTTTCAGATATAAGAGGATAAAAAACAAGTGGATTGCTCTGGCTCTTAGATGTCAAATCTTTTCTCTACAAGCAAAATATTCCTTTATATAGACATCTCCTAGGTAAAATTAAGAAGGGTGAAATTTCAGCTGAAAAGCATCTTGACAATAAAATCTGTTAGACTGTAGATTAATCTCCCAAGAGAAATGGTGGAATCCCCATCACTTACTGCATTTAAAATCAGGCTTGACAAAGAAGTGTCAAATGGGCAACAGGGAATAATAGGCTGGTGCTTCCAGACAGTAAAGCTAATGCTGATTTCCTGTGGCTTCCTCTGGTGGCATCTTTGGTTTATGCATGCTGTGAGGATGTATACTGTGCGAGTCATGTCAGTGTTTCTCAGATTTATAGGAATTCAGTAACTAAGTAATTAATATAATGAATCTTTCCCTGTCCCTAATAAAGTGCACAGGAAATAGGAAAATAAAGAAGGGGATTTTTTTTCATCCGCAACTTGAAAAAAAAAAAGCAATCTGAACGAGAAAATGGAGAGGAAAAAACACACACAAATGGAATGCATCAGCTAGGAAAGAAGAAACCAAATTTCATGAAAAAGCAGACCAATTCATTCCTCATCCCTTCTGAACTCATCCATTGACCAAAGGATCCAGCCTTTCAGGAACATCACAGCAGAATGGAAACTAATCTGACCCTCTCCATGAGTTAGAGAAGGAACAACTGCATGGAGTTTGCATCAATCTTTCATTTGAGAATTAACACTCAATAGAAGTGTGACTAACATGGCCTCAGCTATTAGCTGAGGAACAAGTTACTACTGTTCATGTATTTGCTCCCTGCTACCTTTTCTCCCTCATCCTTATCATGTCTATTCATTAGTCAGTCTGTAGGTAGGTGCTCCAAAGTCCATATTGTGATGATACCTTTATTAGGACAACCAAAAGGTACAGAACACATAATGCTAGCTTTCAAAGCTTACAGACTTCTTTATCAGGCAAAGATGATTTTAAAAAAACATACAGGAGGAGAAAGTAATGGTGTCCGAGCCATGGCATCTATATATTTCTGTGTCTTTTTTGTTGTTGAAGGGGATTCTCCAGATGAGAAAATTATGTCATACACAACCATGACCACAAACTGACTAGGGGGGAAGGCAGTAACATGTTCTATATGGGTCTACTCTTAATATTCAGAACCTTCAGCTTGTCCAAAAAGCTGGAACTAGATGGTTACAAGGAGTGGTTACAAGAAGCTTATGACTCCTTCGTTACAACTTTCTTACAACTTTTTTACAACACTGGCTATCCATTTGTTTCCCAGTACAATTCAAAGTTGTGTTATGGCCTAGGCCCAAATATTTGACAATATAAAGTTATTCATTATATTCCAAATCATCATGTATTAGTGTTAACACTAAATTGAAAAAAAGTGTACTATTTACTGCCTTCATTGTAGTAAAATGTACTGTCTTAGTGGTAACACACTCTGTACTGCATCTGAAGAAATGGGTTTATACCCATGAAAACCCATGCAAAATAAAAACCAGCTAGTCTTAAAAGTTTCTTTTTCATTTCTTTTTTTTTTTTTAGTTTTAACTCCCCTCTCCTTCCTCCTTTTTGTGCTGCAAAACACTAACATGGCTACTTCTTTGAAAACGAGTACAGTGGTAACCTTGTTATTTGTGTGAATGTTACTTTCAAGCTGTGCCATAGGAATTAGGAATACGATTATGTCAATCAGTAAATATGTCTTAAAATGAAAATTCAGGACATTTCATCTAAAAAAATTATATGGGGACAAAACATTTGCTTAGCAAACTTCTTCCAACAGAATTGGAAGGTGCCGGGTATTTGGACAGGACAAGGTCTGTTCCAAAGACTAGATTCTATTCATGGCTTTTGTGTTAACCCTTGTGATTCAGGGCAGATCAGAGCTTACGTTCTGTTTTCCCTGTTAGGGAGAAAAAGGAGGAGGGTGGAATATCTGCCTGCTTTTATGAGGAACTTTCAGGTCATTGGATTTGATCTACAACTGTTGTTTCCTGGTTTTATACCATGAAGCTATATTGAAATCAGTGGAATTGCATGGGTGTTAAAAATGGAATAATACAGTAATGATTCAGGCCTTTAGAGCTTAGAGCACTCTCCCAAGACACTAAGTACTGCGATTATCCAGGACTTGGATGCTGGCACTGCTTAAAATGTAATAAATGGCAAAATCATTTATTCTTGGGGGAGGATAGAATTGCTTTGGTGATTTGGATTTGTTCTTGCAGTTGATGACCTCACTGGAAGCCTAGTGTAGAAATAACAAAGGCATGTTTTCCCTTCTCTGTCTGTATACATTGGTGTGCATGTCACCCCTGTTCACAGATGCCATGTGAATAACATAAGTTTTTCCACACCCTGGGATGGCAATTCTTTCCCTTTTGCCTGATGTCTCATTGCATTCCTCGTTGCTTCCTTCCTTCCTTTAAGAATAGAAAAATGGCTGTACGCTTTCCAGTCAGCAGATATGCAAATACAGAAGGGAGGTGTCTGTGCGGCTTGTTTTGTGGGGCTCTGACAGCTGCAAAGTCAGCCCTGTAACAGATTTGCTGTATTCCAAGTAGCACAGGAAGGTGGCAGTTTACCCAAGGAGCTTAAAGTATGTTTTTTTAAAAAAAAAATTAAATCAAGCCCCTCTTTTGTTATATTAACATTACTGGCCCTTATTTCAAAGAAGCTTTGTCCTAGGATTAAACAAGATGCCTCTTGAATGTGCATGTGTGTTATCTCACTTGTCCAGAGGTTCCAGGAGGAGGTCATGTGGCTTGGGAGATAAAAGTCCAGGCTATTCCCAGGGGAAGTCCAGTGTTTTTGCTCTTCATCTTTTTCATTCCCTTCATTCAAAATGGTGGCTTTGAGCCTTTCCGTTGCATCACCAGTGTTGTTTGTGAAAACAATTGTATACACATACACGAGGGACAAAAAGGAAGATTTGTTGAGAAGTGTTACAAAGACACTGTCATGATACTATTTTAATTGTTGCAAATTGTAATTGTTTAAATTGCTTTAATAATTGTTTGATTATTTGAAACATTATTTGAAACATTTTATTGTTTGTACCTGGTTTAAGAGAACTAGATATAAGACAGGATGTAAATAATGTAAGAAATGAGTAAAATTGTCTTCTCAACACTCTCAAATACAGTATGTGATGATCCTTTTGACACACCTCACTCTTCTTTTTCCCAGTCCACTGATATCTTTCTAAAGAAAAATAACGAAAGAATAGGATGAATTGTGTGTATAAGGCTAGCATAAAATCTGAGTGCTGTTCATTGCAGTCACAGACCAAGAACAGAAATTAAAATGGAACAGACAGCAAAAAAATAATCAATTTATATACAATTTATATACAATTACAAACTTAATAAAATATCAGGGTATTTACTTTTCTTACTCCTAATCTACACTGAAATTTGTGGAGGAAAAAAACTGGCCACTCTTTCAAAAATTAAGGAAGATAGTATGAAATGTTTATATTCCCCTTCCCCTTTTCCTGTTAACATCAAAGACTGGTGGGAAGGTGTGGCTGTTTTTAAAGTGACTTAAAGGACTGATTCCATTATTTGAAACATTAGATCTATTTTTTTTGCAAATTATTTTCTCCTGGCATGGGAGTCTAGGCAGCTAAAAAGTACAAATAAATACCCAAATATACAAATAAATACAAATGTATTGAAATGGGGAGAGGGAAAGGGGAATAGCTGGGTAGACTACCAATGATCTCATTCTGTTGACCATATGTTTGTGTGGAAATCCTCCCTGTTCTGAGTTTATATAATACATTAACAGAGCTTCATTTTCCAGTAGATTGAAAGCCAAGCCACTGTTCCTCCCCCCCCCCCCCAAAAAAAAAAAAGAGAGAGAGAGATTTGGAATTGCAATTGCTTGTAATTACATGGTGGCAGTGGGAAGCCAGACCTTGCTGGAAATAAGTTTTGTTCCAGCCAAACACCTTGAGAGAGGCTGGTCACCAGTGTTTCTCTTTTGATGATGGTGTTAGTTTCTCCATGTTTGATTTTGTTTAGCTGGGTTTAGCTTACTCATTTTCCTTTTGGAAGAAACAAAATAATAAATTTCCCCAGTCCCTCTGCCTTACAGAGACAGGATTTCTCTCTATAGATGATGCTTTCCTGCCCTTCTTTGACTTATTTAGCATATATGTTATACGGCAGCCCATTTTCTGATAGGGAAATGTCAGGAGGTTGGGTTTGTTTTTTTTTAGTTTATGGCCTGTCAGTGTTAGCTAGGATAAGTGTGCATTTTTAAACTGTTTCCCCTGTAATCTAGGGTGTGACTAAGGAAGCAAGACTCTTAATAGTTTAGTTACAACTGTGTCACCATCTTATTCCAGACCAGCAAAATTTACAGAGAAGTCCAGATCTTTGTCATGTCTTAGGCACATAGAAGTTTGGATGAACATTTAGAGATGTGCTGGAGAACACAACATTCTGTCAGGCAGTGCTGGGTCTCTGATGTTTAGAGATTATTACATTTTGCTGGTTGGCTCTCACAAATTTATTTTCTTCTACATTCTGCACTTCACTGGATCAATGAATGCCTTTCTCTCTGTCTTACCTGACTACATGCTTACTCCCTAGATCAGGGGTAGGCAACCTTTCCCCTTTAAGGGCCGAGGGACTTCAGCTCCCAGAAGCCTCAGTCATGTTGGCCAGTAGTCCCATGTTGGCCAATAGCTCCTGGGATTCTGGGAGCTGAAGTCCCTCGGCCCTTAAAGGGGAAAGGTTGCCTACCCCTGCCCTAGATTGTTGAGCATTTGAGTGTTGAACTATGACTCTGGAGACCAGGGTTCAAATGCCTGCTCAGCCATGGAAACCCACTGGGTGACCTTAGGCAAGTCACACTCATTCAGCCTCAAGGGATGGGAATGGCAGACCTCCTCTGAAGAAACTTGTCAAGAAAACCTTGTGATAAGCTCACCTTAGAGTCGCCATGAAGGCACACAGCAACAACAAATTTTGATTTGATAATTTTCCTTGTGGCATAAAATTAGAAAATTCTAAATCCAAGTGGAAGAAATAATCAGTGTTCCAGACATAGGAGGCAGAGAGAAATACACTAGATGCCACGTATTTTTCCTACATCATTGAACCACATATTACTTTAAAAACAAACAAACAGGGAGGGCAGTCATTCTTCAGTCTGAGGGGAGAAAGCAATTCATCCAGGATGCAAGCTGGTACAGTGTACCTTCAAAGATTTCTAATTTTCATAATGTATACACAAAGTACTGAAGTTCATAAAATGAGACATTGTTCTACGTGTAAATTATTTTTGTGTATTGCTTGTTAATAAAGAAATCTTAATTCCAATTGTGTCTCTAACATACAATTTGATAGAGGAAAAGAAATATGCCCAAAATCTGAATTTGTTTTGTCAAATTGTATTGAATATATTGTAAATTACCTGGAAAACATAACAAATACATAAAACATAAACACAGTTACATACATACCTATAACTACTCGTTAACCCTATAAACTAGCTACCTATTAAACTAAACACTAAACTAAACTACTCTCTAAAACATGAACAAAAAATGTTAAAAGTTGACTTCCCATGTTCTTACCAATAGCTTAAATGCATAATTAAATTCACTTCCTAAAAAAGGCTAAATAATGTTCCTACTTCTACAAGAAATAAAATTAATTTTCAAAACCAAATGTCATCTTCTCTCCTTTCATACATAAAAAATACAAAATAAAATCCCATTTTTTTAAAAAAAACTGTCCATTTAATTTTCTTTGATTAAAGTAGATAATTTATCCATTTCAGCAAACTCATACAATTTCACAATCCAGTCATCAACTGACAGAATCTCTGTATCTATTTCTGAGCAAATAGTAATCTTGCTGCTGTTGCCATGTATCATAAGATGTTTCCATGTTGTCAGCCCAAAAATCTTTATTTGGTCCATTTCAAGTGCCTTCATGATATATAACAACTTGCAACATTGTATTTGATATCATAGATGTCATATAAACTATCATATAAAATGATCGTTTAATAGTATGAAGTAGCTTTTAATAACACTGCTCCATACAATCTGGAATTCTGGCTGCATCCACACTGCAGAAATAATACACTTTGACAACACTTTAAGTCATGGATGAATGCTATGGAATTTTGGGAATTGTAGGTTTATGAGGCATTTAGTCTTCTCTGTCAGAGAGCTCTGGTGCCATAACAAATTACAATTTCAAGAAATCCAAAGCACTTCGCCAAGACAGTTAAAGTGGTGTCAAACTGGATTGTTTCTTCAAGTCTTTGACTCTTAAGAGTGTTGTGTGAACTATTCATCAGCTTGCTGTGTCAAAATATGATGCAGCCTTTTAACTGTCATACTTGCCACTTAATATTTACATAGAACTTTTTGACTTGAGGGAAGTGTTTCACATTTCTTATTTCATTTATCCTCACAATCCTCAGAAATGGCATGACCATTTTACGGAATGGAACTAGATGACATGAATGTAAACTGTTCAAGCCTGTCTATTGAGTTTATGATTAAAGTCAGATTTTGAACACAGATCCATATTGAGCTCTGTAGTATATAGTTTCAGCCTGTATACTGAAATGCTTAATATATATCTGAGAATCTTGAAATAATGTTCTGTAGTTTTATTTGCAACTGGAAAATGCCTGTCTGCAATGTGCTGATTTTATGCAAAATTGCCATGGAACAATAGCCACATTCATGGGCTGTTACTGTTTCACTACAATATGAAACAGAAGGTTAATCCCATCATATGGCTGTCTTGTTTTATCTGGGGCTTACACTGGATCCTGGGGGCTTTTAGGTTGTTCAGATTATTTTAGAACTGTTATCTGGCAAGCTGGGATTGATGTCTCAGTGTTACACATTTTGTCTGTTTGTTTACTGTACTTATATCCTGCCTTTCTTTCAAAATGGTATCCAAGGCAGCTTACAATAGTTTAAAAAACAAAAAGAGGTAAAACATTGATTACAGAAGTGAAAAGAGAATTAAATGTCAGTATTATTAAAACATGGTTAAAACATTTAAACTTAAAATATATTTACAAAATAGTTTCAGTAAAAGATTAAAAACTAAAAATATATAGCACACCATAATAATAATAATAATAATAATAATAATAATTTGTACCCCGCCCCTCTGTCAACAAACACTGTTGCTGTGTGCCTTCAAGTCATTTCCAACATATGGTGACCCAAAGGCAAACTTGTCAGAAGGTTTCCTGGGGCTGAATGTATGAGCCTTTGCAGACTGCCAGAAATAGTGCACATTAAATTGAGGCACTGCCCTGGCTCAGTGCTAGGGAGTCATGGGAATTGTATTTTTTTCTGGGACATTGAGCCTTCTCTGTCAGAGAGCTCTGGTGCCACAGTAAATTACAGTTCCCATGATTCCCTAGCACTGAGCCAGGGCAGTGCCTCAATTTAATGTGCACTATTTCTGGCAGTCTGCAAAGGCCCTATGTGATGCATCCAAGATCATACACTGGGTTTCCATGGCCAAGCAGGGAATCAAATTCTGGTTTCCAGAACTGTACTCCAGTGATCTAACCACTTCACTGCTCTCTACAACTCCATAATTAAAATTCAAAAAACCTACCTAAATAAGAATGTTTTCACCTGCCAGCAGAAAGACAGGAGGGAGGTGGCTAACTCAACCTCCTGTGGAAGGGATTTCCATAGCTTGGAAGCAGCCATGGAGAAGACTCTCTCACGAGTCCTCACCAACCATGTGTGTGATGATGGTGGGACTGTGAAAGTCCTACCCTGCAGATTTTAATGCACACTCTGGCTTATATAAGGAGATACTGTATTTCAGATACTTTGGACCCAAGCATTTAAAGGTAAAAACTAGCAGTTCTACTTCTACTGGTATCAGGGGAAAGATGCATTAGGGATCTTTAGAAATCTCATTTGGTAGTGCTGGGGCTACAGATACGTTTCAATTTCCTTGCCTTGACTTATTTTGGTATTTTTCAGAAGAACCATGTGGTTTATGCAGGCAACAATAAATTATGTGTTTTTCAGGAGCAGATAACCATTTACAGAACAGCATGGTTATGGTATGCTGGTTCCACTCAACAGAGTGTGTCTGCAGAAAATGTTTGGTTGGGAATGCCAACTGTAAGGTTTAGGGTAGGGCAGTGATGGCTGTTGCTGCATACCCTATGAATACTTTAAGATAGGAAGGACGACTTTCTAAAATGATAACATCCTGAGGTTGCCTTCCAAGTTCCTGGCATGAATAGTTTTGCTTATCTGGCATCCCGGGAGGAGAATTTCTGATGTTTTGATTAGTTTTGATCAGGACTTACTATCCATAGAAGATAGCTATGCTCATTTACTTTGGAAAAAAATGCAAAAGTATAAGCTTTTTCAAATTTACCTTTTGCTCCTTTGATTACACATATTTTGAACATATGAAGGATTTTTATGCAGTTAGTACAGGATTTCTTATCGCTTGGAAGAACCTACATGAGTCCTGCTGTTGGAGACGCTTGGTGTGTTCCTGTCCCCTATTCAGGATATTCTGATTAGTTCTAAACTTAAAAGTGGTGCATATCTGTTGTTTGCTTAACTATAGCCATTTCTGGGGTGGCGTCTTCATGGAGGTCAGACTTCTCTGTTTTGTTTTGTTAACTGGAACAAATGATGCCTTATTTTAAAGAGATTAGAATTTAGGACTCTTAATCACCTAATACCAAAATAAGCCAATTAGCTGAGTACTTTGAGACCTAGAAGTTCTAAGGTCATTCATGCTTCTAAATCTATTTTATAGGTTAGTATGGATGAACTAGTAAAGGCAGAATGGAGAGGCCTTTACCCCATGTGAAGAACTTAGACATGTTTGCCATGTTGCAAAACTCTGATGTTTCAGGCAAAAATGTTTGAAGTAACAAACAGGGAGGGAGAGAGGACATGCTGAACTACTGTGACCATGAGAACAACAATTTGAACCCTTCAATTAGCTGAAACTGACAGACTGAAACATCTTGATAAATGCATCAAAACCTCAAAGGCATTTGTTCTGTTGCAGGCCCAGATTTGAATCTGTGAGGAGAAATTGGAGGCTATTGGGATAGTATAACAGCATCAGACTCCATGCCAGAAAGCAGCTCTTTAAAAATACATATACATACAGCCTCCATATCCATGGATTGTGCATCCATGTGTTCAACTCTCCATGGCTTGAAAATATTAAAAAGAAATCCAAAAAGTAAGCCTTGATTTTGCCCATTTTATATATGGGGCACCATTTTACTATGCCATTGTATTTAATGGGACTTGAGCATCCATGGATTTTGGTATTCATGGGGACCCACTGTAGTTCTTAGCTAAAGGGCAGCACAAACCTCTCTTTGCAAAGAATGGAAAGAATATTCAAAAATATTCAAAATTTGTCAAAAAATGTTTTCCGCAAGTGTTGGAAAACCCTGATGGAGAGAATCCTGGATTTATGAGAATCTTTGTAATTTGGGATTTATTCTATACAAAATTTGCATGTGCCCAAGTTCTGCAGAAAACAGCATTTTTTGGCAAAGGAAACAGCATTCTTTGCACATAAAATAATGTTGCTGCACAGAAATATTATTTTCCATGCAGAAAATGCTGTGTTCTGTACAAAAAACTATGTGCAAATTTTGTTCAGAAGAAGCCCTGAACTGGAAATTGTCTTTGAAAACAACAGTTTCTGAAGACGTACTCACATTAGAAAGAAAATTGCTAAAATTGTGTTGCTTCCTCTGATAATGAAAATATAAAATGTAAAATAATACTATTCATACTCTTTCCAGTTTTCCTAAATGATGGATAACTTTTATGTGTCTCTGTCCCACCCCATCTACTTTACTTACCTTTTTTCCCAAAGGTAAAAAAATTCTAACTTTCCATGCAGAATTGCTGCAACCCCCTGATCATCGGGTTCTCCTTTTCTGCAGTTTTCCATGTTTACAATGTAATGACCACAATATATACAGTATTACAATTGTGGTTACACCATAGATTTGTATCAAGACATTACAATATTGGCTCCTTTATTTTTGTTCCCTTTCTTAATACTTCTTGACATGAAACATAACCTCTGATATTTCAAATGATGCTACTTCATGTCTGATTCTCCTCAGTTACCTGCTGCTAGTTCAGTCCTGGGACATTGCTTAACACTCCATGACAGGGGTAGGCAACCTAAGGCCCGGGGGCTGGATGCAGCCCCCTGAGGCCTTTGGACTGGCCCCAGGCCGGTCCTGCTACCACCCGCCATGATGATATTGATTCTCTGAAGATGATGATATTGATTCTCTGATTTCTCTGAAGATGCTAGCCACAGATGCTGGCGAAACGTCAGAAAGAAACTCTTTCAGAACATGGCCACACAGCCCGAAAAAAACCCACAAAAAAACTATTGTTGTTATTACTTGTTCTTGGGGTTTTCTTGGGGCCAGTCCAAAATCTCCACAGGGGTTTTGCCATGGCTTTTCTGGGGCTGAGAGAGTGTGCATGTATATATATTTTTTAATTTTTATTTATTTATTTATTTATTTATTTATTTTTGGTGCTTCAGCCCCCCAATTGTCTGAGGGACAGCAACCCAGCTCCCGGCTCAAAAAGGTTGCCTACCCCTGCTCCATGACATCTCCACAGGTTCACTCAAAAATGATACTTTCTCTTATGTAGACCTCATAAAATCTGCATTCATACTATTCCAAAGGAATTTTTGATGTGATACATTGATTCATGATATACTTATAAAATACCTATGGGCCATGATGTTCTGAATCAGCATTGTATTTTGGGCCTTCGATATCAGTGATCTGAAAATGAGATATGCTTGCTAAAACAAAAGGAGAGGACTTCAGAAATACAGTTGGCTTTCTATATCCACAGTTAATAGGACTTGAGCATCCACAGATTTGGCTATCCACAGAGGTTCCTGGAACCAAATCCCAATGGATACCAAGGGCCCACTGTACTGTTAAATTTTAGAAACTAATGTTTTCGCTTAATCTTTTAAAAAATCATTTTAAGCTGCCTTGAATGCCATCTTGAGAGACTGTTGTTGTTTTTGTTATGTACCTTCTGGTAATTTCTGACTTAAGCCACCCCTAAGGTGTCTAAAGCTATAATGGGGATTTCTCTGCAAAATTTGGTCAGAGGGTATTTGCCTTCACCTCCCTCTAATGCTTAAAGAGTGTGACTCGCCCAAGGTCACCTAGTGGGTTTCCATGATCGAATGAGGATTCAAACACTGATCTCCAGAATCCTAGTCCAATGCTCAAACTACTACACCACACAATAAATAAATGAATAGTTCCATTGTGACATAATTAACATCCCTGATTCCAAATCTGACCCAAGATGTTCAGCAGGGAAAGCAGAATTCTCTATCATCTTCAAATATCACAGACAGAAATCTCCAGAGAAGGTCTGGATTAACTATTTAGAATCTTACGTGAGTTGCCATTTGGTAGAGTGAAATTATCTTTAAGTGTCTCTTGGTAGGGATTGGGAAATATATTTATTTATTTATATATATATTTATTGCTCAAGTCAAAAGTCTTCACCACTCCTAGCGGTTCTTCCAGAGGTTTTTTTTCTTGTTGTTGGTTTTTTTTGGTACCTTATTCTTCATTGAGGAGTTATGTGAAATACTGGCAGCTTGTCCAGTGTAGATAAGAGAATTACTAAGTATTCTGGTATTAAGGCAAAAGCTTTCAGGAGATGAAGACAGTAAAGCAAAAAAGCATATTTGTGTGTCTATGTGCCTGTTCAATCTAGTGTTTTGCCCCTGTTATTGTAGCTCATATTATTTTATAACCAGAAAGAGGTAGCATTTCTGCAGACTGGGGATCATGGCCATGACATGCATCTTTTCTTTTCTTTTTTTAAGCGATGATCTTCAGAAATGTCCTGAATACATCAACATTGCATGCCCTCAGGCTTCTCTGCAGAAAATAAGATAAACTGATTCAGATCTTCTAGTGTGTCTCTCTTATGGGTGAAGAATTCATCTGGCAGCAATACAATATTGGTATTATATAATATTCCGGCCAACTTCAGAGAGACTACTCAGTTGGTTTCTTCAGTTCCTGAAAGACACCATTTAATTTTTTGATGAATATTTTAGATTGATTTTTCTTCCTGCTGCTTTTTATGTGACTCCTGGTTAATGGGAATAATTGGTTCCAGTTTTTCTATAACCTTTATACCAGTTATATCTGTATGTTTACTTATGGCAAAAGTAGATGCTTCTGAGGCTGAATATGTAAAGTATTGTAGCAAATTAGGGGAAACTGTAATTGTTTGGTGATAGAGAATATACCTCTTTCAAGATTTCTCTGATCTCTACCTTCATTATGTAGAAGGCACCTTCAGTGAATGTTGAAAGTCTTTGGCTTTGTTAAGAGTCCTAATTATTTTAAAGTCTATTAAAGTAAAGGAAATAAGGCTATTTCAGTTTAACCTTTTCAAGTCACAAGTATCATCCATATAGGTAAGGGATCCCTAAGTATTACATAATGAGTGAGCCTCAATCAATAACGACAATAATTTATTTTTGGGTTGCCAGTTCAGGATCATCCCAGGCCCTGAGAGTTTGCAAGGCTGGGGTAAAAATGAAAACCTGCCCACAATTTAGCAGTAAGGTTGCCCTCCTCTGTTTCTTTGCTCCCACCAAGTGTACCAAGAAGCAGCAACATGCTTCCCTTCCCTTTCCTCCCTTCCCATAGCGCGATATGAAGCGGTATATAAATGAAAAATGAAGCTGCTTCTAAATATCCACAGGGCAAATTGTATATTGCAAAATGACTTTCCAGCCCAGCCATGACCCCCATGTTATTGTCACCTCTCCATGGGACCCCAGAGGCATTCTGGGAGAATGAAATTGGCAAATGGATGGATCCTTAGTGGGTTCTTTGCTTTGCAGTAAGCTCAGCAGCTTGAAAATTGTTGTAGCTGCTGCTATTACTGCTGCTGCTTCTTTTTTAAGGAAAGCAAATAAGAAGAGATACCTGCTCTGATATTTTGTAATTTGGACTTTTCCTTGCTTATAGTGCTCTACATCAGTGGCATCACTAGGGGTGTATGTGTGTGTGTGTGTGGGGGGGGTGCGGTGAGGTGACACCACTTCTCCTCAAACACCAACCTTTTGGCAGAAACAGGCTCTGGCATTTACCTGCTTCCCTTTAAAATGCTTTAAAAGATAGTGGGAATGGGGTGAAGCTCAGTGGGAGGAGAAAGGAGAGGCCCCAGAATCATTTAAAATTAAAATTTAAAATTTCATTGAATTTTTTCTTTGAATTTTTTTTTAAAAAATATTCTTTTTAAATTTTATTTAATAACATCCCATTTTAACCAAATCTTCACTCTGTATATGTAAATACATTTAGGTTGTGCACATGATACTATAATTTGAAGGTATAATTTTAATTTTGTAAGTTATGTCACAACTGTTAACATTACATTCATTGGTATATGGGAATTATGATTTACGAGTAACATTAGTTCAAAAAAGCATTATTAAGGATTCTTTATGATGTGAAATGGGAGGAGGTCAATGTGGGGTGACACCATTAGTGACTGCACCGGGTGACACCAACCCTAGGGATACCACTGCTCTGCATTCCACTCCAAAGTGTATCTCAAGTGTTAAGATTGCCCAATGGCTATTCAGTTAAAAAAAAAAATCTCCACAGGACTGGCTATACCATATTAGCTTACAGGGAGGCTTTCATATCTTGGGAGGAAGAGATCTGCATACTCTCTGATGTTCTCTGACCAAGTCATTGGACTAAGATACAGTTTTAAAAGCATCCCTTAAACTTCCCTACTATTTAAAAAAAAGAAAAGAAAAGAAAAGTCAGAATCTATGCTTCCCTACATTACTTCTCTCTGTTATGCCATTGGATTGAAATTACAGATGCTATCCAAAACATGGCAATGACATTTGCAGAACTGCTCTGTAGAGACTGTACTCTAGAGAACAGTAACTCCAAGAACTAGGGAAATTTTTAAGACTTGCATTTTAAAATTTTTCATTTTAAGGATCATAAAAATCTGTTATCCCTGAAAATG
Organism: Phrynosoma blainvillii; assembly: GCA_026167975.1. NCBI lineage: Eukaryota > Metazoa > Chordata > Lepidosauria > Squamata > Phrynosomatidae > Phrynosoma > Phrynosoma blainvillii. Next base: position 413,110,915 of record JANUYF010000001.1, read on the forward strand.
TGATATTTTTTCAATTTCTGGAAATAGGATATCCCAACTTCTTGTGCTAACCTTTGGGGTGGGGGTGGGAAGAAGGTCTTGGCACTGTAGGGATAGAGAAAGTGCAGCATGAGGTCCTTGAATTGCACTTTTGCAGTCCCTGAAATACCCCCCCCCCCGATTTCCAGGTGGTTTTCAGCCTGTAAGTCACCCCAAACATACCCCAAATACTTGCAAATGTGGTTGTTTGCTTTTTCCCCTTCCATCACCCTTTCAAAACACAGAAACATTTGGCTACATTCTGCCTGAAATGGGACCTGAAAGCAATATGACTTTATTTCCAGTGTGTAAGCCACAAAAGATGATCACAAAAACATAAACAAAGAATGTAAAGCATACAATAAGAAAATAAATGAGGGTGCTATTTAAGGTAACCCTAATGGTCCTCATTTATTTTGTTCTTATATTCTTTACATTCTTTGCCTATGTTTTTGTGATGATCTTTAGTGGTTTGTTCAAAGATATAGCTGTGTTAATCTGTAGAATCAGTATGTAGAGCGATCTTGTAGCACCTTTAAGACTAACTGAGGGGGGTTGCAGACTGCCAGAAATAGTGTGAATTCAGTCCACTTTTAGGGTTAGGGTTAGAGTTAGGGAACCATGGGAACTGTATTTTATTGTGGCATCAGAGTTGTCTGACAGAGAAGGCTCAATGTCTCAGAAAAATAACAGTTCCCATGATTCCCTAGCACTAACCCTAACCCTAAAAGTGGACTGAATTCACACTATTTCTGGCAGTCTGCAACCCCCCTGAAAGAAAGAAGGTGGCAGCATGAGCTTTCATAGACTTAAGGCTACTTTCTCAGATGAATTTGAGGAAGTAGACTTAAGTCTATGAATGCTCATGCTGCCAACTTCTTTTGTGGCTGAGGCATCTGTGGCTGAGATTCTGCCCTTTTCTATTTATTTGTATTACTTTCAATGTACCACTAGTATGTCAGTGTAGCTCCTGGTGAGAGGGACACCGAGGAGCAAACATGTGCCCTCTCCCTGCACAATTGCTCACCCCTGTTCTAAGGGATCTCCCAGTAATGAAGATCATTGTTTACCTACTACTGCTGTATTTTGTTTGTGACATCAGTTATGTGGGAAGGGCTTTATTTCACACACATTGAGCAAAGAAAGTTTCAGGTTTCAGTCCTTGGCATGTCAAAACGGAGCTACTGGAGAACTACTACCTGTCACATCAACAACAGTGGGCTAGACAGGCTAGTGGTCTGTCTTGCTGTAAGGTAGCTTCCTATGTCTGTTTCTATGGTTTGATCATGGGCAATGTAAGATGCCATTTCTCATCTGGAGGATCAGTTGATCTTTTGAAGTCTCACTTATTTCTGCATGTTAGTGCTCGTTGAATCTGATAAACTTCATAAGAGTAATATATGGGAAAAAGATAATTAAAATTTGCAGGGACGAATTTGCCAGCCTACAGTTGTAACCAGAAACTATGCCTTTATGCACATTAAGGTTATATGCCATAGACTCATGCCTCAAAAGAGGCACCCTATGCTGGGGAAAGGACATGAAAATAAAACAATATTAATCATGTGGGTGTGCGCTTCCTTCATTTTATATCTGCTTTGGTCTCTTCATTCTGTCCCTTTTAACCTTTCCTTCTAGATTCCATTTTCCAAATCTTTGATGAATTTTGATGCCCTCCCACTGACGTCCCCTTACACACACACCCCTCAGTAAATGAAAAACTCCATTTATTTGGAGGCAATTGCTGGTCGAAGTTTTCATGTGAACCCAGCCCTCTTAATCCTAGCAAACAGGATTCTCCCCTTAATCCCTAATCCCCAAGTACTTTAGCTATTAATCTGGAGATGCTTTCCCCTTTACCCAACCAAGATTAAGATGAGAATGGTTTCCCATGGTTACCAGTTCTTTTTCTCTTGATCTCTGATGGGATTTTGGAGAGTCTCTTGAAACTCTGGGCCCAAATTCAACATTCTGATTTTACCCTTGTGTGTCTTACCAGTCTTGCATTTAAAGTCTTTTCGTCTGTCCATTTGTCTTGTGGGAGACCTGCTGAAATGTAGAAAAGCCTACCGTGTATGGGGCTCAGTTAATCCTGTCACAGCAAAAATAGAAATGCACAATTCTCTCTGTACATCATTTCTGTACACAGCAGAAATCCAGATGCTTTGCTTTTTAAAGGTGTTAAGAGAACAGATTACTTGATGCAGCACTTTTTGTGTGCAGTTTAACCTTTATTCCCTACTCCCCACCCACAAATACCTCTGTGGAACAGTTAAATAGTTTGCGTCTTTGAGTGGGGTGCTGAATTACCAAAAATACAAATCTGTTCAATAGTAAAAAGGAAGGAGCGTCCTTTAAAAACTGTCTCTTTGCATGAAAAAGATACCATTGCTGCTTCTCCATATATAGCAGATCTAGCCAGGTAGGAGAGCAACTGGGGGAGAAAGTAAGAGAGGCATGAGAAGCTGACACTGCCAATGTTTTTGTTATTTAAATAGAATTATCCAATTACTATCCCTCAGATCTGAATGTAGAACCACACACAATTTGATGTTGAAATTATGGATTTTTCTGAACATGTGATGCCTTATATTAAAGAGGGAAAATATGTTCAACTACATACAAATGCTTGAAAAATTAACAAAGACAGCTATATACAATTCTAAGATGTATACATGCACACCTTAATCCTTGCCTTTCACCTAATCTCCTTTAAAAAAACATCTTGGTTTCCTTTCATTAGGTACCTTGATTCATTTGTTTGTTTAAAAACCAAAGAATAATGAAAGTGTAGAAACTGTGTGCAGTTCCTCCCTTTGTTATACTTTTGTTGTCATATAAATGAACTGTTAGTGAAATGAATACGTAAAGGAGTGTAATTAATCTTCCTTTGCCCTAGCGCTCTCAAAGTTGATGACCTTTCTAATGAGAATGGCCTTATAATTAAAATGTCTCCCATGGACATTTGATCTCTTTGTCATGACAGATTCTCATCTGACATATGTTTTAAGATTGCACTGAGAAATAGACCTTTTTCCACAAAGCAGAGGAACCCAAAACATCGGCACATTAAAAAAGGACCTGTTGGACGTAATCAGAGCAAGCATTTATGTCTCAGTCTGCATCTACATGAGCATAGCAGTAGTTAGTTCTCTAGGGATTATACAGGACAAAATGGAGGAAGCTTGCATAAATCTTTCCATGTGCAAACTGCTCACAAGTTCAAAAACATTAAAGACTGAAGACTGAAATCCAATGGAGTTTATCACACCGGGGCAAAGTGCCCAAATCCCATGCAGAAACGGGATTTAAAACCCAAAAAACCTTCTGCAAATGCAGGTTGATTTTCACATACATCGGGGTTAATGAGTGATTAACCCGGACAGAAAGTCGACAAGATGTGTTTCTTTTTACTTTTGAGAACTTCTGAAAGTAAAAAGGATTGTGTTTTGTCAATTTGCTGTCCGGGTTAATGTCGCGTTAATGCTCATTAACCCCAATGTCGTGTGAAAATCAATCCACTTTTGTGGATTTTCCCCACTTTCTGTCCACTTTCTGTCTGGGTTAATGCTTAAAGTCATATGAAAATCAATCTGCTTTTGTGGGTTTTTCCTGTTTTAAATCCCGTTTTTGCATGGGATCCCTCCTGTGTGAGAAACTCCTATGTGTATTTATGGAGATATAAACTCCACATGGGCTGCATATACACAGCACTGTAGAAATAATCTAGTTTGATACCACTTTAACTGCCAGTGCTCAATGCTATGGAATTCTGGGATTTGTAGCTTGTTGTAGCTCTATGACAGAGAAGTCTAAATGTATCACAAAACTACAATTCCCATAATTCCATAACATTGAACCATGGTAATTAAAGTGGTGTCAGACTGGATTATTTCTGCATTGCGGAAACAGCCAAAATTCAACAGAATTTATTCTGAGGTGAGGGTATATAGAGTTGCAATCTAAAGACTGTAAAATAGAAGTAACTGTCCATGTGAACATGGTAATTTGTTTAAAGTACCATAACAATGGATTCAAGAAGAAGGTTGCAAATTAATTCTCAGCATCTTTAGGTGTATCTAGGAAAGACCTCTGTTTGGATTTCTTGGACAAGTGCCTTCACTCAATGAAGCTACATGGCCCAATAATCTGATTCAGTGTCAGACAGCTTGCTCTGTCCCTTTAGATGTCTTTTTCTGTATGAGGGACGTAAATCTTCATGGCATTCATCATCACATGCAAAATGAACAAACCTCAATCTTCACTGGAAACTATTAGGGAAAAAATGGACACTTCAATCCCCCCCCCCCAATTTTTGGACATTCTGGAGAAATTTCATTTGAAAAAAATCATTTGTACAAAAACATTATTTTGTGCAAAAAGTTTTTTGCCACCTTCCCAAACAAAACAAATTTCCACAACCCCAGTGTTTATGTGTAACATAAACATTTCCTTGCTCTTATACCCACTAAAGAATGAATTGATACAGCATATAGGATTATTTTACCAACATCACCTTTGCTTCATATACTGCAGAGATACACATTTTTCTCTCCTTTACCTTTGTTCTTAATTGATTTGGATGAAGAGTCTGATTCACTAACTGAATGCTAATAAAGATTGGCAGAAGGATGGAGGTAGTTAGTGGATGTCTTTGTTTCTGGTTTACAATAGCTGTAAAAAACGAACAGGGAAGTCTGGGAGAAGAAAAGGCAGATGGTCAGGAAAAGAATTCCAGAAACACAGCTAGGAAATCACTCTTCCAGTCTATGCAGGCACAGCAAGATCAATTTTCAATTTGTCTCCTTGCCTTTTGTGTTCCAAGACACATGTATTTCACTGATGTCCATTGTGATGTACTAGGAATTGTTTGTTTAGGTCACATTATCTGTATGAGCTTGTGTTTCCTCCATCGTGAATCTTGGGGTACCACGTGATATAGAAACCCCAGAAAATCACTCTCTTTTTGTCACTTTTACCTGGATGTAACTCTGTTTTAATAGTATATTAACATATAAGGAGAAAATTGAGCCCTCATTTCCAGGGATATAGATTTATTTATGAGTAATATCTGCATTCTGTCCCACCTTCGAATCTAAGGAGCTCTTGGTAAAATACGTGCATTTCTACCAATTTTTTCCTCACAGGGCAGAGTTAAGTTACCTACGGCAAGATCATTAATAAACTTCATGGCTGAATGGGCATTTAAATCTGAGCATCCTTCACACATATCCAAAATCTACAAACTACACTATACTGACTGACAATGATACGTTTTTCTCTGCAAAGTATATCCAACACATGGATATGAGAAAACTATGTGACTGCTCATATACATGCCTGCTAGTGATCATATTACTTGCCTTTGTAGAAGTGGATCCTTTCCTACAAAACTGATTTGCCAGGTCTCAGGTTGCCAGCTGACATCTCAGGGAATTTCTGTACTTTCTTGAGTGTCCAAGAAGGGAGACAAATCTCAGAGCACTCAGCATTGAGGAGGAGTGCACTAGATATTTGTGTGTGAAGTGGCTTTTAAAGCCTGGCACCCATGGCTGGTGCCAGCCTTGCTGGCTGAACTTGATGGTTTTGGAATCTGAGTTCTGTTTTTGTAGTGTCAGCTTGCTAAAAAGCCAGGAATGATGGGAAGGAACTGGTAGGAGAATGGGCAGGACATGGTACTTGTACTCATCAGGTCATATGTAGTAAGGCATGGCATAGAAAGACTGTGGCATGTGGTTTTGGTACAGCCATACAGGATTAACTCCTAGTGGGAATGGTTGCAACTGCTGGAGGTATTTTGTTGCCTGCCTGGCCAATAGGAGGTATTTTCTACCTTTACGCTGGAATACCATCTTACTTGGTTAGCCAGGTTTTGCCCAGATTCTGGATAATTTCCCTAGATGGACTCATGTCCATTTCAACAATCAGCTGTCTCAAAAGCTGTTCCAGCCCCGCTCCTAACCCTTGCCTGCCTCAGCCCTGTAATATCACATGATATGATCTGTGACTTCATAAGATCCATTCTCTGGTCTAAGATTTTAGTTTTTAGTTCAGGAATCTTAGGGAATGGGATGCTTCTGTATGTGGCAACCCCACTGCAAAAAAACTTATCCCTCAAAGGAAAACCTTTTAGCCTAAAGGTGCTACAAAATATTTTTGTCATTGTTTCAGACTTGAATGTGCATCTGTTGTTGTTGTTGTTGTTCTGTACCTTCAAGTAATTTCTGATTTATTGACTCTACGGTGACCCTAGCATGGGGTTTTCTTGGCAATATTTGTTTTTCTTGTTCAATATTTACCCTCCTCTGAGGCTGAGAAAGTGTGACTTGCCCAAGGTCACCCACATAATTCTTATTACTCAAATCTATTTTAAAAAATTATTCAAAAGCATTGGCAGAGAGTGATAATAAACAATTGGTATTGAGAAATCATTTGGAAAGTGAGGAAGGTTCGATGTGAAAGGCAAATATGGGTTGTGAAAAAGGGAAAAGACACCTGGGCTTCATGTGGTGAAATATAGTTTATTTCCTTCATTGTGTTTCCATTCTGATTCTTTTCACTATCTTTTGGAGCAGGCCTTTACATTACTGATGATTATTTGTATCCCCTTTATTGTATATATTTATGTTTCATTGTACACAATTGGTATATGAAACATTTTTAATTTCAATTTTTTTAAATAAGCAGAATTCTCTCACAAACAGTAAGACAGCAAGTCAGGAAAATGATCCTTAGCTAATAAAGGAAAGAAAAAAACACTTGCGTGCAAGAAATACTACTAGTGGTACATTTAATGTGCTTGTTAAATCCAAAATGGAATCATTTATAGAATCAACCCTTGAATGGTGTTCTTGCCAGTGAATGCCTATGATTCCTGAATTCATTTTATTATTGTTCTCTATGTCCTTTCAGTATCTTTAAGTTTGCCTTATACCAGGGGTAGGAAAACTTTCCCCTTTAAGGACCAAGGGACTTCAGCTCCCAGAAGCCTCGGCCATGTTGACCAATAGTCCCATGTTGGCCAATAGCTCCTGGGATTCTGGGAGCTGAAGTCCCTTGGCCCTTAAAGGGGAAAGGTTGCCTACCCCTGCCTTATACAGTCCATGAGTCTGGCTCATTTGGATTATAACTGATGTGTACTCACCCAGTCAAGGAAGTCACAGCCCTGAGTTTGCAAGCTTTGAGTGGGGCTGTTGAGGACGGACCTTGGAGCTCTTATTCATAGGGTTACCATAAGTCGAGGTTGATGGCAGTTAAGAACATCAGTGCTCACTAGTGCTTATGAGCAGGACAGAAATAAAGGGCTAAGGGAAATTGAACTGTTCTGTCCACACCTGAAGCAGGAGTGCTTGGGTCCCAAATAGTAAAGCAGACCAGATATTGTACCACCTAGGAGAGCCCTAAGTGATGAAGTGTTCTTACAAGATCTGAGATCAAACTGAAAGCTGTCATGCCCTATTCTTAAAGCTCCCACTCAGATTCCATCCTACAAAGTCAGATGCCTGAAACAGGCAGGCCTTTGGCAGGTCTTCCATCTCTGCAAGAATGTATATTGGGTGCACCTCTGACTGATGCACTTGCTCCAAGGCTTGTAGGATTGCTTTTGGGAATGAGTGTATTGGTTCCATGCTCAAAGGAGATTCAAGGGCTGCCAGTGCTGGCCCAGGCTTAAGAACCTTAGGGTCAGGCTTAGGAATCTTTGACATCTGAGGACAGGGATCTCAGAGTTCTCATAATGTAGGAAGGGGTAGAGTCTGAGGGTGCATCTACACTGTCACTCCATCTTATGCAATCTTGGGATTTGTAGTTTTACAAGGTGTTACGCCTTTTCTTCCAGAGTGCTCACAAAACTACAGATCCCAAGATTCTGTAGGATTGAACCATGGCAGTTAAAATGATGTCAAACTGCATTATTTCTACAATGTAGATGCACCCTGAGAGGGTCTGGAGCATAACAGTTTTCATTCTGGTTTCAGTCTTAAAAGAGGACTAGGGAGTTTATCATACAAGAAATCTGTGCTGAGATAGACACAGGTTGTAACCATCTGGAATGGATTTTATCTCTCAGCCGGGAGCCTGTATCCAACCCAGGCCAGCAGCTTTTCAAGAACAGGAAAATCCCATTCATTAAAAGCTCACAGAGAAGCCCGTGTTGGATACGGGCTGCCTACTGCCTGGGCTCCTGGCCATGTGATAAGATCTGTTCCAGACAGTTACAACCTGCATCTACCCCAGCATAGATTTCCTGTGTGATAATCTCTGAAGTAGAAGCAGCCGGTTCAGCAGGAGCTAAAAAGAGCCACTAGTCATGCTAGATATGGGTTCTGTGTATTGAAGTCCAAAAAGTAACTTTCCCAAAGTCTGGTGCTGATCAACCTAAAGATGTAAATTATTATTGGTGTTTGCATCTAAATTTGTGAAAAGGCTGGCATGAGTGGTAGTTTCACACTGTGTTGTACCATACTTTATGCTCATGTATGAGCATTAAGCTTTCTTACTCTTAGTCAGAGGCCACAGTATGTCCAGCTGTTTTGACTGTCAGTGTTTAACCTTGTGCTGTCTTTAGGTTGGCTGCTGGCTGTGTGCCTTCTCCCTAGCTAGCTGGGTGTGCTTGTCTGATTAGAAGGAAAGGTGCTCGACATGGTTGAATTACTCTTTGCCTGAGATCATGCTTTGTATGGTAATTTGCAAGCTTGGCCTATGCTCTATTCATCTTGTCTTACTCTCTCTTCCCCATCTGTAGCCTTCCCCATTTCCTTCTTTGCATTTTATTAGACTGATGTGATTCAGCATTTTTTTTAAAAAAAATTATAAGCAGCAGCAGCAACAACAACAACAACAACAACAAAATCAAGCCCACTTTCAAAGCCATTGGTTAAAGCAAAGCCATTCTTAAAGTTTAGAGTCCAAACGATGGCTTTGCTCTTGGAATATTCTTAAATATCAGCAGAAATACGTGTATCAAAGAAGAAATCCTACTTTGTAACATCGGTTCTGCTTGTTTAAATTGGAGCTGTTAAGAGTTCATATTGGTAAAATCCAGCCCTACCATTAGGCCTGGTTTGGGGAGGATGTGGTCCATGGTCAAGACATGACCCCACATTTTTTTCTGTGGCTCTTCAAATTCCCCAAGCCTTCCTTATTCTCCAAGAAATTTAAATATCTGCTGCCAAAACATGGTGCTGTGTTTTGTCCAATGTGGTTAGTTGCTGAAGACTGGCAGCAGTGCACTGTGCACATCACTATGGTCAATTTAAAACAACCAGTTTGCTTGCTCTGCTCCTTCTTCCCACTTCCTGAAAGAAAACTGATACCACTGCTGCAGCACAACTCACTTAGGGAGGTTGCAGACTGCCAGAAATAGTGCAAATTGAGTCCACTTTTAGGGTTAGGGTTAGTGCTAGGGAACCATGGGAATTGTTTTTTTCCTGAGACATTGAGCCTTCTTTGTCAGAGAACTCTGGTGCCACAATAAAATACAGTTCCCATGATTCCCTAGCCCTAACCCTAACCCTAAAAGTGGACTCAATTTGCACTATTTCTGGCAGTCTGCAACCCCCCTTTCTTACTCTTTTTCGTCCTCCTCCCATCTTGTCCCCCCTGTCTCTACTTACCTACTGCCTTTCTGACAGACTGACTGGTTCTCTGGGTCTTCAGAGGAGGTTCTCTGGGAGAAGCAGGGCTGAGAGTTAAACTCACATAGCCTGGCTCTAAAGACCCAGACAGCCAGCTACTAGTAGCAGATTTTTTCCCCCCTTTGATTTCGAAGACAGGTAGATTGGCAGGCAAGCAGAGAGGAATGGGAATGGGAAGATGAGGAGGTATGCTGGAGAGAAAAAATGTTTTTAAAAAGCATGGAGGGTTAAAGGGTAACAACAGCCATGATGCTAGAGGGGAAGAAGCTGTTGGTTTTTAAACAATCACAGCTGGAGGCATGGGACATGGGACATGCAACCATCCCAGTGTACCATTGTGCCCCTCGAACTCTTAGTTTTTGTCCACCCCTACACTGAGTAGAGTGAGTTGGCTGTTTGATATAACTAAATTATGTGTCTTGATAGGATAGCAGGATTTGGGGCATTTACTTATAGTATTTTTACTGCCACAAAAGAAGAGCTATGCTTGTGATTTTATTCTGCTCCAGGTGCTAAATTAACACAAGCATCCTTTGGTGTTAGTATACCATGATGGAAGGAGGCCTTCGTTGCCTTGCCTCAAGCAGCAAGTCTTGGTCAATGAAATTCCACATTGTCATAGAACATGAAAATGTTGCCTTATATCAGATCAGATTATTTGTCTGTATATAACATAGCATTGCCATATCTGCCCAGAGCTACCATGTTATACCTGAGGTATCCGGGAGCTGTTGGAAGAGACAGATGTTGTTATTTGCCATAGGTTGAAGCCAACTTGATGGCACGTGGCAGTATCAATCTGGGAGTGTTAGCCACAAAAAATAAGTTGCCGAAATTCTGACTCTGACTAACAGTAGGTTGTCTATGATCTCAAGCTGAAAGAGGTCTTTCTCATCAGCAGCAGCCTAATTGTTTTCAACTAGAAATACCAGGGACTTAGTGTGCTCTGGAAATACCAAGGATTTAGTATGCTCTGCCACTAAGACTGAGGGATTATTCCATTGCCAGCTCCCTGTTTGGTCTGTGACTCTTCACTTGACTGCTCTAATGTAGAGTTGCATTTCAGCAGCAACATTAGCAAGAGATGGAGCAAGTCCTTTTTGCATGATAGCTTTGAAAACCACCTTCCTGATGACAGGGTATATTGAAAGGTGCAAAATTATTATCATTGTAGCTCAAGAAGACTATTATACTAGTCAGCATGAACTAGAAAGAACAGTGAGTTCCAACCCTGGCAAACAGCAGTGAGTTGCTGTGCAGTCACCTGGACTGTCTTTTTTCAGATCACAAGTTTGTATATCTGAATTTTTATGTTGTTCTTCAGTATGTTCTTGGCAATGACAGTTCCTTCCTTTGTCAGGCATGACAGAACAAGATGATGCTACCAGGTGGATTAAGCAATTGCCTGGGTAATGAAAGTGATACTGTCTTTATACAAAGGCCCAAGTCAATTTCTAGAGATACTTAAAAAATGAAGATAAGTGTCATTGGTTATCAGACCTCTAACCATTTGATTCCTCCATCCCATTTTTTGACATTAGAAAATTAAAGACAAATCAATTATAAATCCATTTGTGACAGGAGTGGTCCCGTCTCTTAAGAACATTCATTTAAAAAGACATAATTCCATCTTTTCTTTTTCCGACAGAGGCTATCCAGATGGTGTTCATTTTTATTAGGCATAGTTCCTTTACTCAAGTACATGTTCCACCTCCGGTTATCACTTTAGACACACATGTTCCATCAGTTAATGAGTGCAATGTGAAGTGATTATTTGCCAAGTAGACATCATTCTAAATCATAAATTTTGTGCCACCTTTAACACAGAAGTTTCCCATGAATACCCCTTGCACATTCTGCAGGTAAAGCATCAAGTGATACTTATGGAGATGTGAATTAGATCTTATTAGATCAAAGTCTAAGCCTCTGCAGATGCCATTATTTTATTTTTTACCACCAATGGAACCGTAAGGATAAAGTACTGTGCCATTATCAGGACCCCAGAACTGAGTCAGTGTAGATTCTTGTGGTATATAACATCTGTTTGCACTAGCTGTGATTGAAAGTGCCACAGGATCAGCTTCCAAGGCAACTAGCTTGAAGATAAGTACCCTTTTACTAATGGCATAATGGAGCCAGAGTTCACAGGATTGAAACATTAATACTTTTTGACTAGCGAGGGTGATGTCATCTGTCTCAATCTGACCCTGCCAGTTTCCCCATTCTCTCTGAATCTAGCTGCAATCCTCAAAGTATCCAGTAGCTCTTCCTAGCTATATTATATTGTTTTGAACTATCCTTGTTGTAATGCTAAGAGAGTGTCATTAGCCTTCTGTTCTGCCTCATGGTCACTGTGCTGTGCGGTTTTACCTTGTCTCCCATGTCATTACTGTTCTGTCTGAATCCATTGCTTGGACTGCTTGAGACCAGCTTCAATTAGTCTGGTAGCTATAGACTTTCCAGGACAGGGATAACTTATATTATTATTATTATTATTATTATTATTATTAGCCACAGTAGACCATTCACTGGTAACTTCCTTGTTAGACTATTGCAAGGCGCAATGTTCATGTGCTGAACATTATGTGGGGCTGCCCCTGAAGACAACTTGGAAACTGCAGACTGGAACTTAATTCAGAAAGTGTATAACACAAGTTCTGAAGGAGTTGTACTGTTCACCAATATGCTTCTGGTCTGAATTCTGGGTGCTGGTGATAACATGTACAACCCTAAATGGCTCAGGACCTCAATATTTGAGGGAGCACCTGCCCGAGAATTGTGCCTGCCTGCCTCCCTGAGAATTGTGGTCAATTGGAGGAGCCTTCCTCTATGTCCCAGAGGTAAGGGACAGTGTTATGGGAGCACATGGTAAAAAGTCTTCTCTTTGTTAGCCCCCCAATTGTGCAGTCATGCCCTCTTGAAGGCCAATTGGCATCAATGTCGATATCATTTTCCAACAAGTCAACAGAAGGCTTTTTATTAAAACATTCAGGCCTAATTGATCTTATCCAGGCTGCAGCTTTTCTGTGGTTGCACTATTTCAAATGGGCCTAACTGGTATTAAAATTGATAAATAATTTAATATTTTTACTCTTTTTAAATTATTGTTAAAATTTATTGTTTCAAATCAATTTTATTGTAAGCGCTTTTGAGATCTTCGGATATAAGGCAGGATATATTAATTAATTAAGTAATTAAGTATATTTTGGTGTTGCTAGCTCTAGAGTAGAAAATTTTGATCATTTACTTCCATTATGTATTCTGTTCCTTGCAGAGATGAAAATTGCCAGTTCCTGTGGGTTTTCAGATTCTTGGTGTGGCTGTGGCTGTGGGACTGTCATGTTGAGCATTTGCGCTTCCAAACTGGTTACTGCTTAGTGTCTTGCACATAGCTCTTTATGTAGAAATGCAGATGTTAGTGCTATCACTGAACTGGGCAAATTAATACCATTGGAGGGAATATGGAAAATTATCCCTTACTCTTTCACTGCACATCTGTTTGGTGGCCCTAACATGTTGATCAGGATAGGAAAGAAAAGGCCCCAGTGAAGTGACTTTCAAAATGACTGCCTGCAGCCACGTATCTGCTTCCCCTTGATCTTCCTTAACATACTAAAGTTTAAGAGGCTAAAGTCAAGGCTGTTCCTTGCTATGTGATTCTCTAGAGAGTGGCACTGAAGCAGAACTGCCATGTCTGAGCTGGGAGGAAAATGGAGTGAGGAGAATGAGAAATGGCACACAGTGCAGGCACTGCTACCATTATGTGTGCCAGTGTGCTTGCCCATTTTCAGCATAAAGTAAATAAAGGAGAAAAACAAGAGCAATCATTTTCTGAAAGAGGGGGAGACTGAATGAAGGGGGGAGTAAGTGGAAGGGGGAAAGGCAGAGAGCGGCGTGCAGATGGGGAAGAGAAAAGATCGAAAATGCAACACAATTGAAAGGAGAGGAAATGGACAAAGACTGTCACAAAGGAAACCTGTTAAACATTATTGTGTGGCACTTGCTGTGCCCTCTCAAAAAGATTTCCTAATTTCAACAGTCCTATTGTAGTTGTATCCTTTTCAAGAAAACCTATGAAGGTAGACAACTGATTAAAAAAATAATGTTTGCTTAATCAGCAGCCCTTATTGATTGATCAATTACTATTAAATAAAAGCGTATGAGTGCCCTTTTCCAGATACTGAAGCAAATATGAGAGTACTCTAAAATCTTCTGAATTTTCCATGAGGATAATAGGCTGACACAAAAACATCTCCAAAAAGTAAGCAACTATGCCATTTTACTCACAGCATCAGCTATTAAAACTGACCTCCATATCAACCAATCAGTTGTTTTTTAAACTAATGAAAACTTGGCTCCCAAACAATAATGCATGTTAGCAGCCACATTCTGAATTTATCACCCACAACTGTTATTTCTGTAGATTATCGGACTGATGTGACTAAAGGCCTTTACAGACTGCCAGAAATAATGCAGCTTGAGTCCACTTCAACTGTCCTGGCTCAGTGCTAGAGAATCATGGGAATTGTAGTTTTTTCTGAGACATTGAGCCTTCTCTGTCAGAGAACTCTGGTGCCACAATAAACTACAGTTCCCATGATTCCCTAACACTGAGACAGGGCAGTTAAAGTGTTCTCAAGCTGCATTATTTCTGGCAGTCTGTAAAGGCCCTAAGTATTTCTTATTACCTTATTTTATTGCATTGCAATGCGTTGTTCGTCCCTGGAAGAAAGAACTGGCCTGAGAACAGTAGCATCCCTAGGGCTGATGTCATTTGGTGGAGTCACTCATGGTGTCACCCCCCTTGACCTCCTCCCATTTCACATAATACAGAATCCTTAGTAATGCTTTTCCTTTTTTTTTTTTTTTTTGCACTAATGTTACTTGTAAATCGTAATTCCCATATACCATTGAATGTAATGCTAATAATTGTGACATAAACAACTAGCAAAATTAAAATTGTACCTTCAAATTACAATATCATAGGCACAACCTCAGTGTATTTACATATACATAGTGAAGATTTGGTTAAAATGTGATGTTTTTAAAGAAAATCTAAAAAGAATATTTTTAATTTTTTTAAAAAAAAATCTAAATGTTTGCAATTTGCAATTTTAATTTTAAATAATTCCGGGGTATCCTCTCCTTTCTCCTCCTATTAAGCTTCACCTCACTCCCACCATCTCTTAAAGCATATTAAAGGGAAGCAGATGAATGCCAGAGCCTGTTTCTGGCCAAAGGTAGGTGTTTGACAAGTGGTGTTACCCCCCTTAGGGTGTCATGTGGTGCAATCCGCATCCCTCGCACCCCCTAGTGATGCCACTCCCTGAGAGCCTTGGGATTTTACATTCTTGATTTTTGCAACATCTGTATTGTATTTCAAAACAGGATTCAGAATTCTACAAACTGAACACAAATGCAAATTTTTCACATATGAGTTGTATTTAAAGCAGGGGTAGGCAACCTTTCCCCTTTAAGGGCTGAGGGACTTCAGCTCCCAGAATCCCAGGAGCTATTGGCCAACATGGGACTATTGGCCAATATGGCTGAGGCTTCTGGGAGCTGAAGTCCCTCGGCCCTTAAAGGGGAAAGGTTGCCTACCCCTGGTTTAAAGTTTTGGTAGTAGGTGTAACAAAGAAGTTTGGGGGAGAGCAAGGTTCAAAGGCCTGTGCACACCTGCAGTGAAGATTACACTGCACCAAAGTGGTGCAGTTTAAGGGCACTTGTTGTTACCTTTTTTGCCTCACAATAACTAAAAGGACATATCTCATCTGATTAGAAACAAGGAGGGGAACCACTGAAGCAGAACCACCCAGATTATATAATCTTTTTAAAAAATGAAATATATCAAGCTTGACTTTTGCAATAATAGAAGTAAAACTTCTCCAAGATTATCATATTTCAGACTCTGAAACCTCTGTAATGTGGCAGGCATATTATGCAAATCCAATTTATTACGTTAGTTGATATGTACAAATTTCTCTGTTTCTATTCTCTGATTTTAAAGTTCATCCAGTGCTTTTTCTCTCAACAGAATGCAGTGTCTAAGAACAGAATCCATTAAAAATAGTAACTGTTGGTTCTCACAATTAGAGAACACAGGCAGTAATAGAAAATATCATATATTAAGAGGCAAAACTCTTTGAGAGCAGATACAGCAGCAAGAAATGGCTGAAAAGTGGGCACAGGTTCATCATAGAGCAGCAACACAAACATTCATGCAGTCAGTTTCAAAGCTTTTTTTTTAAAAAAAGTTTAATCGGGCATATTAAAGTTCTCAGTATTTTGTATAGAGGATATCAGAGCTTGGAAAAGTTACTTTTTTGGACTACAAATCCTCAGAGCCAGCCTAGCCAATCTGAGTTGTTGTGTGCCTTCAAGTAATTTCCAACTTATGGCAACCCTAAGGTGAATGTATCACAGGGTTTTCTTGGCAAAATATGTTCAGAGGGGGTTTGTCTTTGCCTCCCTCTAAGGCTGAGAGAGTGTGACTTGCCCAAAGTCACCCAATGGTCTTCCATGTCCAAGTGGGGATTTGAACCCTGGTCTCCAGATTTGGAGTCCAATGTTCAAACCACTATACCACATTTGCTCTTATTGGGAGCTGTAGTAAAATGAAAGTTAATTTTTCCATGCTCAGGATTCCACTTGTTGTGCCCAAGAATTTTGCTCTACTTTCCTCTACTCATTGTCAAAAATTTGGAAAAAAATGGAAATGGAGCATGAGCTGTTTTCCACAACAGTTATTTCCAAATTTTGTGTGCTTGTGTTTTAAAGGCACAGCATGTGTAAACATATTAGGGTCTTAAGATTGCTTTATCACATGTTTTATAAAATGTAGTGTACATGGCAAGGTCTGGGATAGTGTAGGGGGAAAATTAAATCATAATCATTATCATAATATTGCACTGTACACATATTCAATGATCCATTGTTAAAATGGTCCAGAAATGAAACTGAATTATGACAGATTCCTGATGTCTTGGTGTTACTTTGCTTTTATGGAGATGAATTCAGAAGGTTGTAAACACCTCCATAAATTAGTGTACCTTGTTTGTGTTATTGACAGATGCTTTGCCTATATACTTGCTAGAAGAGTAATAGCAAAGAAGGTAACACTAGAAGCTAGGCTTCCAGCCAAACTATGGGCCTCGGCAGACGGAGGCCCTGGAGCCGCCGCCGGACGGAGCGTCGGCGGAGCGGAGCCTCCGCACCGCGGCGCACCGTCGGCGCATCTAAAAGGAGCACCAAATTGGCGCTCCTTTTAGATCTAAGGGAAAGTGCGCCCCAAAAGCGGCGGGCGCACTTTCCCTGGCTCAAACGGCGCAGCGCATGTGGGCGCTGCGCCGTGAGGTCATCCCCGGTGCGCCGGCCGTGCGGACGGCCGGCGCTTCTGGGGGCGACCTCGGGGAGAGGAAGGGGCGCCGCTCGTGCGGCTGCCCCTCCTCTTCCCTGCCCAGAAGACGACTTTATTAGTCGTCTGCTTAGGGCCGTAGTGCTCTTTTAAAGACATAGCTGGTAGCTATGTTTTCCCCTTTTTTTCTTTCTTGAAAATACAGGAAGACCAGTGGAGATTAGCACCGCCTCAGGAGGCACAAAGAGGACTTTAACACTTTGCCCCCCTTTCATTCCCAGTTCAGAATGGGTTTGCAAGAGAGAGCAGAGTTTTAAAGTAGGGATGAGCAAGTATGTGGGGCCAATTCTCCCCCAATTCCCATACATTTCCTTACAGGTCACCTCCAGCATGGCAAAATGCCTCTGTTTTTCTTCAGAGTCCCTCTCAAATGGTAACTGGAAGTGTCATCACATCAGTTTCTGTCAACACTTTGAGAGGGATTCCAACAGAAACAGAGATATTTGAAAGTGACGGGAGTTCTGGCTGGTTAGTTTTTTTAAGGGAGGGTGCACATTTTCACATGTTGGCTCACTTTCTGTATGGTTTTCAGGTAACTAATACCTGGGAATCACACCAAAACCTTTGTGACATGGATTGTGGGTTTCTGGGGACTGGTGTGGAGTACAGGGGCAGCAAACGTAGGGTCCAGGAGATGCAAGCAGACCACAGACTACATTTTCTGCACTGTTGGTTTAATCTCTAACATATCCCCTCCCTGTCCATTTTGGCCTCATCTTTCTTGAAGTCCCTACACTTCATATTGAGAAGAAAACTACTTGCTACTTTTATCTTCATAGTAAAAAGTATCCCTTACATGACCATTTTTCACAATTGTAAGACAGGAGAAGTGGGCTGGAGCAGTGATTTATAACCTCTCTCTCTCTCTCTCTCTGCATCCCACCTCCCACCTGGTGCCTCAACACACAACATTGATGGCATTATTTGTTTTTCTCCTTCTGAGAGGGCAGACGAGGTCCCCTTCTTCAAGCTTTCACTGTTCTAGCAGACACAGGGCAAGAGACTGAATTTGTTTTGCTTCTGAACTTGATGGGTACCTGACCAAATGGAAATTGTGTTTCCATGTAAAGTATTGTAATTATTTTCAAATTTGCATCTTAGTATAAAATTAACAGATGCACATCCTCATCTTCTTCTGTCCTCTTTTCTAGTGGTGCATTTTGTGTGTGTGCGTATTTGTGTGTAAAAATCCTTAGGTACCTTTCTTACCTATCAGATGACAGGTGAAGCAAGATGTTTGGACATTATTTTCATTGGCTAGGAAGCATTTCTCCACATGATTCAAAAATTCATAAAACTCTATTATTCTCTCCTCTTATTCTTTATTTTAAAAATACTCAGAACTTTTTGACCTTTCTTGGTAGGCATGTTGCTCCAGACACTTGATTATTAGGGATACCCTTTTTTAGCTGTATAATATCAAACAGCTCAAGGTTTTCCAAGTGCAGTCATGCCACAGTCTTATATCTCAGAATAATTCATCAGGGCATTGTTCTCTTTCATCTGACACTGGAAGGAGCACAATGGCACTTCCAAAGGCTTACTCCTCTGGAGATGATGGCTCTTCAGCTCACAAAGAGAAAGCAATATGTTAACAGGCAGGCTCAGAAAGAAAGGAAGGTTTTGTTGTCATGTTACTTGATGTGGCCATTTTCTTGTCTTTGGAAGAATGAGAGTGAATTTAGGACTAACAAAATGAATTTCAACATGGAGGAATGTAAGGTACTGCACTTAGGGCAGAAAAATGAAATGCATAGATATAGGATGGGGTGGGCATGTGTCTTAAAATGACTACATGTGAAGGGCATCTAGGAGTCCTAGTAGACTACAAGTGAGTCAACAGTGTGATGCAGTAGCTAAAAAGGCCAATTGATTTTAGGCTGCATGGATGGAAGTAATAGTGCCACTGTATTTTGCTCTGGTCAGACCCCACCTAGAATATAGTGTCCAGTTCTGGGCATCACAGTTCAAAATGGATGTTGAGAAACGAGCGTGCCCTAAGGAGGGCGACTAAAATGGTGAAGGGTCTGGAAACCATGCCCTATGAAGAAAATGACTTAGGGAACTGGATATGTTTAGCCTGGAGAAGAGACAGTTAAGAGGTGATATGATAGCCCTGTTTAAGTATTTGAAGGGGTGTCATATTGAGGAAGGAGCAGGCTTGTTTTCTGCTGCTCCAGAGAACAGGACCCAGAGCAATGGATGCAAGCTATAGGAAAAGAGATTCCACCTCAACATTAGGAGGCACCATGAGAATATACAGTTTTAATACATACCATGAGTTTTTAAGAAACCAAGTACGCAGAAAATATTGAGCAGATTTTAAAAATTTGGATGGCTGAACATGCAGAAACAGAGAGAAAATCAAAAATACATTGTGTGTTAAACAAATTAGGTGAATTTTGCAAGTCGATGCAAGATTAGGAAAAATACATTAAAATATTGCACATTTTAATATGGGAAGAAAATCCAAAGTCTTACAATCAAATATGAAACAAAGATGGGGAGACGAAGCTGGGATTTGGAGAAACACAACAAAATTGAGAATTCCAAAATGAATTCCTCCCTCCATAAAGTATGAAAAAGAGGGGTGAATTCCAAGGATCTGTAAACATATTTATGACACAGAGAATGTATATTATTAATAATTCATATAATCTCCCTAATTAAAGTTATGCAAGGGGGGGCAAGTACTGGGGACAGGGCCTCAATGATACAGGGTGAATTATGGTGATAGTTCAAGAACCCATTATGGGCAGAAAAAAGGGATTCAACTGAGGCCAACTTCTTTCTTTCATTTAGTCTCAAAGGTGCTACAAGATCTCTACATACTGATTCTACAGATTAACATGGGTATATCTTTGAATATCCTTCTGGTATTGCTGAATTGCAGTCCAAATCTTTCTTCACCATTGCTGATGCTGGCTAGGCCTGATGGTAGTTACAATCCAATAACACCTGGAGGCCTGCAACTTTCTCACTCCTGCAATAATTCATGGAGAACTGCAGTAGTATTTCTTTTACAGCAGTTTTTGTTAGCTGTAAGATGTTTAAAAAACCTTTAAATCAGTCTTGAGAAATCTTTTTTTTTTAAAGCTCTATCTGTTCAAAAGTGAAAACCCTTTATCTCTTCCCCACTGTTTTCTCCCCTTGGGAATGCTATCCAGCTGCAAAAGTGTACTGGAGATCATTTCACGGATGATACACAGCATTCATAGAAAAAGTATAGGAAGGATCAAATTAATGCAAGATAATAAAGAATTAGCCCTGATCCAAAGAGTATCTTGCAGTTCACATCTCCACAATTTCTTCTGCACCACTTCCCTTCCCTTTAAAGTGTCAGGACAAGCTTCCATATGCTTCATTTATTGACATTAATTTTACATACAGATGCATTCCTGCATCTTATTTGAAAAGCAAGTTCTGGCAGCACAGGAGAGTAGAAGGGAAAAACATCCATTCCATGCAAGAGCAAATACAAGCTGGCTATCAGAATTTGGTTTGATGGGATTTTAAAAAAGAAGAGTTAATTGGTAGAGCCACTGGACCATACCTGTCTTATTCTGCCTTCTACATCTCACCTCTCATTCCTTTATAGTCCCACACTTGGGAACCTCCTGTGGTCAGCTTCTGCAAACTTTTCTTCCACATGAGAAAGCAGGCATTGGGTTAGAGGAATGTCTGGAGTACCTGTTATCTCCCTGTCCAAAAAATGAATCCATTAACAGGATGGAGGAAAGGAATAAATGCATTAAGAGTCTTAGGAGATAACAAACAGAAGCATTGCAGAGTCTGTACCTGACAGCTCCCTTGTTTAACCCAGGCTACAGCACCAGTCCCGAATGGGACAGAAGAGAAATATATTGGCTAATTGATCCCATTTTATGATTCCTTCTTTTTCCTTCTCCTGTAGTCCATCATTCTCTTCTAACTGGCAGCAGCTCCTATGTCCACAATACTGTTCTGTAAGTGTTTTATTTAATAATAATCTATTATTTAACTGAGAGCTAGTGGTATAGTAGGCCTCTGTGAAATCAGGGTTCAAACCCCTGTTCAGCTATGGAAAAACCACTGGTGATTTTGGGCAAGTCACACTCTCTCACCCTCAAAGAAAGACAATGGCAAATGCAGTCTGAACAAATCTTGCAAAGAAAACCCCGTGATTTGTTTGTCTGAGTGTTGCCATAAGTTGGAAATAACTTGAAGACACACAACAAGAACAGTTGTTTAACTATTTTATAAGTAAAGGAATGAAAAGCAGGGGCCAGACGAAAATCTGAGGGACTAAGCAGTAAGAGTATAAACTATCAAGGTTAGGGTTGCTTGTGCAAATCCAGACAGGTAATGTTTATTGTTTATTTTGTTTATTAAAATATTCTATCCTAGCCCATATCCAAAGATTTAGATATAGTTGTTATCTATATCTATATTGTTTTTAAAACAATTTTTTTTAAAAAGATAATAAATAAAATGTGATAAAGGAAAAAAAACCCTACAGTCTAAATGTAAATGTTGCTCTGGAGTGGTTCTGATATGGAGACCAGAGAGAAATTGAATTTCCTTCATCCATAACAAGTACTGAAAGAGCATCCATTCACCAACTGAATCAATCTCTTGGTCTGATTTCTAAAAGTAAGGGGTCCCAGCAGCTGTCTGATGAAAGGCCCTTCTCCAATTCCAACTGCCACTACTGTGGCCTTGGAGAGAGAAAAACAAGCAGTGGCCAATGGACTTAAGACACATCCAGGCTGATTAAGAAGACTAGAAAGTCCCAGACTCTGTCTCATTCTTTCTGATTTCATTTTGGAGAATACATGTTTTGTTTATCTGATAATATTTTCTGTTAGCTCCCAGTATGATCAGAGACTTTTTATACCTGCTCCTTAGGTCAGTTTATTTTAAACCCAGTATGAAATCAGAAAGAACAAGAACAAAATTTGAATCAGTCTTGATGTGCCCTTGGTTAACTTTCCAAACTGGCGCAGAGTTACTTTTAAATAATGTCCACTTATGCTAAGTTGCCACTTGTAGCCATAATTGTAACTCAATGTTAAAGCAACTTTCCAAGCTCTCTTATGGAACATGCCTATTTAAATTCCTAGGGCTTCCCCAAAATATCAACAGTAAAGTAGACTACAGTTGTCCCTCCCTGTCTGCTGACTTCAAGTCTGTGGTCTCGCTCTTCGTGGCTATATCTATCGCTATAGATAAAATGGGGATGAACCCCGTTATTATTTTCAATGGGGCTTGAATATTTGCGAGCCACCATTTTTGGGGGTGGGTGGGGGTGAGGGTCCAAAACGGATCCCCCATGAATTGGGAGGGTCAGCTGTATTCTGTTTTTCACTGCTAGAGAGCTGGTCTGTCAAGTGTTTGCATTATCTATAAGACCCATTGGCAATCAGGTACCTTCCAAAACCTTTAGATTTAAAAACCCATCATCCCTCATCATTGGCCATGGTGGCTTATGGGAGTTGTAGTGCAAAACAGCTAAAGGGCATGATGTTGCCTAGCTCTGGTCTGCACTGATGAGATAGGAGTCTTTCTGAACATTTCTAGGATGTGGGCTATGCCTTTTATGCAAGGGAACCCAGGCTTCCTTGGCAGAAGAATGAGCTAAAAACACAATGAATGTACCTTAACATTTTAAAAGGCTTTGAGTAGGGGATCCTCCAGATAGGGCTTTGGCCTATCAGGATCACATTCAAGTGGTAAGTTGGCAGTCTTCTCTGTTAAGAAACGAGCCAGCTTCTTTCTACTGATAAGTAGGGCTAGTCCTATAATTAAATAGCATGATGTGGCTGCCATGTAAGCTTAACATAGTAGTTTTCAAACTTTTTACCCTTCTGAAGCCTTTTACATCTATGTGTGGATGTTGAGGGCCGCCCTTGCTTGACATAGTATATTAGTAAAAAATATTTTTGTTTGTTTAGTGTCTGTATTCATATTTTAACAGTTTATAACGAAATAACATCATTCAAATTAGAACAGTATTATTTATTCAATATTTAAACCATGTGCAAATTTTACACATACTGTTTCATACAAAGCCATATTCAGCTGTTTCTCCTATGCCTCCAAGGGGCCCAGCCAGACCCAGGTGATGGCAGTGGCCCTGAGCAATAGAGAGTGCTGACCGCCTCCTCTGCTGGGAATCATCACGGATGCTGGCTTTCCTTTGGCCACTCTGCACCTAGAGTGCATTGGACTGAGTGGGCACACTGGTTGACACTGCAGCAGTATCTTATCGTGAGGACTAGGGCACTGATGGAATGGGTGGTGGAAGACGAAGAAGCTCAGAAAGGGCCCTGTCAAGGATCATGATCCAGCAAGCTTCCCTGCTCTTCCTCTCCACTTTCAGGCAGAGTTGGCTGCTCCAAGTGTCCTCCTTGCCTTCTTCTTTTGTAGGGGTTGGACTGGATGGCCCTTGTGGTCTCTTCCAACTCTATGATTCTATGATTCCCCTTCAGGACAGAAACAGTTTGGGAAGTGGAGAAGGAGGAAGAAGAGGAGGGGCATCAGGGCTACTAAGGGCCTTTGTGGATTATACTCCATCTTGAGACCATCTTAACTGCCTTGGCTCAGTGCTAGGGAATCATGGGAACTGTAGTTTATTGTGGCACCAGAACTCTCTGACAGAGAAGGCTCAATGTCTCAGAAAAAAACTACAATTCCCATGATTCCCTAGCACTGAGCCAGGACAGTTAAAGTGGACTCAAGATGCATTATTTCTGGCAGTCTGTAAAGGCCCTAAGTCTTGAGCTCCCCCTTGAGCAACTCTCGTGACCTTCCAGGGATCCCACACCACCATTTGATAACCACTAGATTAAGACATTCTTATTTACTTCTTACTGTTATCATGGCTACAAGATGGGGTGAGCTCCTGTCACTAGTCCCAGCTTCTGCCAACCTAGCAATTCGAAAGCATGCAAATGCAAGTAGATAAATAGGTACCATTTCCCAGTGAGAAGATAAACAGCATTCTGTGCAATCATGCTGGCCACATGATCACAGAGCAGTCTCTGGCAATGCTGGTTCTTCGGCTTAGTAAAGGAGATGAGCACTGCCTCCTATGATCAGACATGACTTACAACCTTGTCAATGGGGAATACCTTTACCTTTACCTTTACCTTTACCTTTATTATCTTTTAATTTGCAAGGATAGGGGGAGGTGTGCAGGGATTTTCTGTCTTGTGTGTCAGATTAATTTGGCTGTTTGTGGGTTATCATGCAACTTGTCTTGGGTGAGAGGGCAACACCATTTTCTGTTCTATCTTAGGCAGCAAAATGTATGAGGGTCTATGCAGATGGGCGACTCTGGGCCGCTCCTGCTAGCCATGGTTCGGGGCTGTGGCAACTGCATGCTGCGGCCCCAATCCTCCTTTTTCCCACCCCTGAAAGAGCGGCAAAATGCCACTCCTTTCAGGGGTGCCAAAAGGCCGCCCTAAGAGCCGGTGCGTGGCTCTTTAGCACCCTTTCTAGTGCAGCATGTTTGAACGCTGCGCCAGAAGGGCGTCAGGACAGCATTGGTGTGGGGTTGGGGCAGCCAGCCTGTGGCTGCCCCGCCCCATCTCTGCCTCCAGGCTGGCCCTTTGGGCTGGTCTGCAGAGGCCCTAAAATGTTAAGTTCTGTTCTGGTGTTTCTTACAAATAGTCAGCAAAAAGCAGAATTTACCATGTTAAATTACTTATTTACTTTGTGAACAGCTTTCTTTTTGTTCTGCTTAAGTAAAATTCCAGCTAACATAGATTGATGAAGCATTGTGAGAAAATGCTTTAGCACTGGGCCATTGCTAAATTGTCTTAACACAGGCATCTCATCCCAATTAAGGAGGATTAATGTCTGTGTTATGGAATGGCCATTGCTATTTGAGTCCCATTGGTGTACACTAAATCCTGGCAGAAGCCACCAGATAAACTTATTGCCTTGAAGAAACTACATTTAATGGACTGTAATATGAAGTAAACTATAACAACTGTCTAGTCCTAGATTGCATAACATTTTTGTACGTTTTAATATGAAAGAACAAAAAGCAATAATGATTCAATTTTAAATTTTACAACATCGTATTAGCACTTGTAAAATACCAGGACTAAATCATATTAGATCCTGAGTTACCAGCATATCAGATTCCGTTAGTAAGGTCTGTTTGGCAGCTTCTAAAGAACAAGTGGACTTTAGTAGGATTAGAGAAGAAAGCCAGAAAGTTCAGAGATGGTGCTAGCCAGCTATAGCTTTGTTGATATTAAGAACTGGTGTGATTCTGTCTCATAGTGTGAAGGGTGGGATCAGTGTAGTCTCATCTGAATCCCTTAGAAGCAATCAGCTTCAAAATCGCTTGAAACCTTGAGAAGCAATCACCTTCAAGTTTATTAATCCATTTGGTGAAACACTGACAATGCACAATTCTCACATCAGTTGGTTAGAATGTATTTGCCAGGGGTCTCACAAACCTGATCACAAGGGACTATAAAGTGATGCAAGGAGAGGCAAGTACTGGGGACAAGGGTCTCAATGATACAGGGGGAATTATGGTGATAGTTCACGAACCCATCATGGGCAGAAAATAAGGATTCTGCTGGAGCCAACTTCTTTCTTTCAGTTAGTCTCAAAGGTGCTACAAGATCTCTCCACATACTGATTCAACAAACTAACACAGCTATATCTTTGAATTCTTCATCTGGAGATAATGAAGCATGGTCTTAGGCAGGGATAGGCAACCTTTCCCCTTTAAGGGCCGAGGGACTTCAGCTCCCAGAATCCCAGGAGCTATTGGCCAACATGGCTGAGGCTTCTGGGAGCTGAAGTCCCTCGGCCCTTAAAGGGGAAAGGTTGCCTACCCCTGGTCTTAGGCATCCCTACACTAATGTAGAATGCATGAGAAGTAAACAAGATGAGCTTGAACTCTTAACACAGAAAGGCAAATATGATTTAAATTGATGAATCTCATGATTTGAATGTAGTAATAGAAGGGAATAATCTCTCCCCCCCCAAAAAAATAGACCAAACAGGAAAAGAGAAGGAATTACATTACATAACAAGGATGTCTCCCTGTTAGAAGATTTGTGACTTTTAAATCGTAGAAAACAGATTGAGATAATTTGGGTAAAAATTAAATGAAATAAAAAGAACAGTAAAATCATTATGTTGATACCTTTATTGAGCCAATCAAAATGCACAAACTACATGTTGCAAGCTTTTGAAGCTGCACTGGCTTTCTCATCAGGCAGAAGTGTTAAAAGTCATACAGAGAAAAAAAGAATAAAGGTGATGTTAGTCACAGGCCTGCATTTTGTCAAGATGTTGTAGTTGAGGAGCAGTGGTAACAGCAGCAGTAGCATTAGTAATATTAACAGTAGCAGTAGTGTTGTTAAGAGAGATGCTAAGGGGTGGGTAGATGAATGTTATCCAGCATAATTATATTTTCTGAAGAAATCATTTTGTTACACATGAGCTGTGTGTTGCTTAATTAATACTGAATGAAACTCAAAATTGTTTCTCTTCTTTTTGTTATTTCAAGGTACTTTCGCTTCATCATTTTTTAGACAGCATGGTTCAGCCATGTTTGTCAAGGCATTATTTAATATGTTATATCTTTCATTCAGAATTCAAAAACTGATGGTACTGCAGCCATTTCACATGGAGATTATAAAGTCCCATGTCTTCTATTAGAAACTGGATAATTTTCCAGATGTTTTCAGAACCCTAATATACTGAAGCAGCAGCAAAAAGAAAGCCATTCCTACTGACCTGGAGAGTTTATCCGAATAAATATCCAAACGACATGACTCTCAAACCTCTGGTATTTCCCCCTTCTGTTGAGTTGAGTGAGTTTTGAATTATATCAAAGTTGCACACACAACTGAGCCAAATAATCTTTCTTATTATGAAGGTTGTTTTCCTGCCTACTGCCTTTGTCTATATAACATACTTTTGTGGGATGCTTATTACTAATATCTGCCTTTGAAGTAATATTTCCCACATCATTTCAAAAAGAAATCTACTATCACAGATCTACAACCTTCTGAACCCTCCATGAAATAAAATTCTACAGGGACCACTTTGGATATTGATGCACCAGAGTGGTTTTTGTTGTTGTTCCTGATAGACTCAACTACCTTCATACCAACCCAGTTCCCAATGCCATATAACCTCCGCCTAATGGAATGCAGTGTGACTGTGAGTCATTGTGCAGTAGGTCTTTAACTAGTGTCCTTGGTGGGATATCTGCTGGGAATTTACCTTGCATGCCTTCACTGAGCTCTGTAACAGTGCGCCAACCCTTAACTGTGACTTTTTAAAAAGAGGACATTCATTTCATTCTTCACTAGTGCACATCTTAAATTCATTTTAGTATAACAAGAAGAAAAATACTGATGTCTATTAGCTACTATTATTTTTGTGGTGACTGCTACTTTCTCTAGAATATCCAGAATGATCAACAGTCAGAGCACTGTGGGTCAACAAAATGGATGCTACCAAGAGTGGCCACAAAAGTTCTTCGTTAGAATGCCACTTTTAAGCTTATTGATTTTAAGTCTGGCTAAGCTTGTAAATTGTTCTAATATACTCTCAAGATATTTAATATTCTCTTTTGGCTTCTCCAACATAATTACAACATGCGGATGCGCCCCCCCGAGGCCTTTGGACCAGCCCCAGGCCAGTCCTGCCGCCGCCGCTCCCCGTCGCCGCCCACCGCCGCCATGATGATATTGATTATTGTTGTTATTACTTGTTCTTGGGGTTTTGTTGGCAAAATCTCCACAGGGGTTTTGCCATGGCTTTTCTGGGGCTGAGAGAGTGTGCATGCATATTTTTTAAATTTTTTAATTTTTTAAAAAATATTTATTTATTTATTTATTTATTTATTTATTTATTGTGCTTTGGCCCCCCAATTGTCTGAGGGACAGCAACCTGGCCCCCGGCTCAAAAAAGTTACCTACCCCTGAGCTAGGTGTACATTAGGAATGCTGTAGTAACTGGTTGTGTGCAGGTAGCTGGATTGGATACCATTCACTGGCACTCCCGTGAATTTATGACTCTGGGAATTCTAGTTTCACCAAAATTGATTCCAGACATTCTGAACAAAGACCCGATCTGCTTTTGTCCACAACAGTGACTGGGATGAAGAACTGATTCTGGGATCCACCATGAGGCTTGGAGGCTTGAAACCTCTGATGAATGCAATTGCAACCCCCAGTGCCTTAAATGTTGCAGAGCTCTTCTCTTAACAGCACTTTACTTCAGAGTCTCAAGCTTGAGAGGTTTCAAGCTTTCTTGGCCATGTTTTTCTTCTTTTCCCAGATCCCCACAGCAAACAAATTGTATTGACAGACAAAGGCAGGATTATGGTGGAGAGATTTGTGAGACAACAGGATTAGGAAAGCTAAAACAAGCAAACACTGAGATTAGGTTTGGGAGGTGCGTAGGCTGCTGGGGTGTAGTAGGTGGGGGATGAAATGGAAGCAGTTAAGAGTGTGCCATGCTTGGTGTATTGTGAGGGTAGGAGAGCTGCTGAGAGAACAATCTGAGATTATAGTTGCTGGCACATAACAGAACTCTAGGAAAGCAGGCTGCAACATGGTAGATTTGCAGCTTTCACTGTAGGTTTCCTCCTCTGCATGTGCCTTGCTAGGGCTGGACAAATTGGAGGATGGTGAGCGAGGAGAAAGTCTATCTTCTAGCCTTGGCCCCAGTGGATAGCAGGGGATGGCTTGTGAAATTGGAAGCACCAGCTGTCAGCTGATCTGGACTGGGATCAGCTGTGACCTGATTATTAGTCGCTTAAACCTGCATTATTCCTTTCATTTTCCACCTCATTGATATCGTATAGAGCCAAGGGAGCAGGATGGAAGGCTTGGCAGAGGAAGTGACTGATAATCAACTCCCTGTGCCACTTCACTTTGTCCAGGTCATGGATGAATGGCCCCTGGTGGGCTGCATGCAGGGTGGGCTTTTAACCATGTATGGCCTTGCAGAGAAAAATGAGCTTTGGGGACAGATTTCTGAAGAGAGAGAAGCAAAATGTCTCATATTAGTAATAAAGTTTGGAATGAACTTGAACGAGTAGGATTTGTGTTTGTGCTGTACATTGTGTTTACTCAGCTCCCACAGAAATAAAATGAGCAGAAAATGTTCTGTTTTGGCTTATACCTTAGAAATACCGGGTGGAGGAAAGGAAACCATATAGTCAGCAGTTTGTTATAGTGCATGAAAGCTCAGTCTAACCCAATAAGCAGTAGACAGAAATACAAGCAGAGCAGAGCTACATAAGGGATGTGGGTAAAATTTGTCTTTTTCACAATATGAGATTAACCAACCTAGTTTGTCCTTCCCTAACTAAGGTATGAACTGGATTTCAATTATCCTTGTTTTGCACGACAATTTTGCGTGACAGTTTTGCAATACACTGATCTGATAAAAATGTATTGAAAATACACTAATCTTATAAAAATGTATTAGGGAAAATTACACACAAAAAAGTTGTACATTAGGAAAATTGTGTACCAAAAGCATATATTAGGGGAAAGCATTTGGAAAAACTGCACGTGTTCAAGGACATTGTGTACAAAAATTTGCTCAACTCATTTTGGGAATGATATAAAGAACACATTTTTTATTTAACTTGGAACTTAAGGTTGAAAATCCATGTGGAATATTTAGTGATGCACATGAAATCCACATTGGAAGGTAGGAGTTTCCTTATACATGGTTCTTTAGAACATATATCTTCATAGACATACTCAACATGAAATCAGTGTAAGCAGTTTTAATCTCCACATCCTGGTGTTATTTAATGAGATTGGCCATGTGTTCTACTTTCAGAGGACAATCCTTTAGCTTAAGAGGTGTTAAAGGATAGCCTTCTGCTTGAAAGTGTCCTCTGTCTGTTCAAGTTTAAAGATAATGAACTATAAGAAGGGAAAATAGAAACATTGAAGTTGCCCATCCATGGTTAGCACTCAGACAGCAGACTGAGCAGACACATGGGTCAATCTGATCAGAGTGTTATCCAATATGACAAACTATACTATACCATTCAAATAGTGGTATGAAAACCAGCATGGTGTAGTGGTTTGAGTGTTGAATTACGGCTCTGGAGACCAAGGCTCGATTCCTGCTCAGCCATGAAATCCACTGAGTAACCCTGGGCAAGTCACATGCTCTTAGCCTCAGAGGAAGGCAATGGCAAACCTCCACAAAACAAATCTTGCTATGCAAACCCCATGATAGGTTCATGTTATGGTCACTATCAGAATCGACTTGAAGGCACACAGCACACACACATTATACCATTAAAATAATGGTAATTATTTCTGAATTTGCATCTTTAGTTATATCTTGTCAAGTTCTATGCAAACTAGATTTCCATCTCTCCCCCCCCCCCCCCTTGGCAATGTGTAAATAGTCACTTTATGTTTAGCACTGATCAGTGGCTTGACAATTTAGGCATGATTATGGTGGTTAAGACTGCTCAAGGAAGGCCTGAGTTAGTTTGAGAGAGGATCTTGATTGGACCACTACTCAGATTGAGGACATGTAATTTCAGCACTCTGGACTATGTATCTGTGTTTTACAACTAATCCTTCCCCCCCCCCTTTTTTTTTTTTTTTGCATGGATGTGCTAGGGTTTATCCTTTGTGATTTTTAAATATCCTTAGTTTGCAGATGCAAATTAACCCCACTTATATTTAATATTTTGTTCTATTGCATTGTCAGGCGAAACACATCCCTCTTTGTGTGTCTAACCTTAACCTAAGGTTTTTGTTTTGGTTCAAAAAATATTTAAAATTGCCCAAAATTGGTGAGTTCCAGAGATCCTTTGGGGGTCACATGCATCCTATGGGATGCACTTGTCCATCTCTTTATTAAAGTGTCTATGAGAAATATGTGCCATTCATACTTGTAGTGAGATGCTGAAGTGGGAAGGGATTTAACAAAGTCACTTTAAAAGGAAAACAAAAATAAATTGATGTATAGGTTGAAGAGAAAGTAGAATTTTCTTTCATGTTAAGGAATGATCTAAGGCAAAAACAGTTTAAGCCTCAGATGTTAAAATGATCTACAGTGTTTGTAAAACTGACCCCATTTTCTAGTAAAGTTCTGAAATTAAACCTTTTGCATAGTTCTGTTCAAGTGGTGGAACAACCTGATTGGTACCATATAAAAGGGACTCTTCTCCCCCCTTTTGGCTGAAGGCTGAATTGCAAAGATATTCTTCAGGAAAAAAGTTGAAGTAATATAGATTCTCAGTTCAAGCAAGTCTTTTTTGTGAGAATAAGATTATTACACCTCTTCCTAGACCCTGCTTACCTTTTGCAAATTAGAGCCCAATTTGGGCTGGTACCGGGTCTTATCACACAGCTGTTGCTTCTAAAAGAGTCATCCGGGTGCATCCCCTCTCCAATGCGAATTGGGAAACCCGCTCTGGCAGCCATTTTTCTAAGTGGGCTCTAATTCGCAAGAGGTAAGCCGGGTCCTAGAGGAGGTGCAATAATCCCCTAAAAATAGATTATTTGGAGCACACTCACTGTGATTAGTTAAATGCAGAAAAAATATTTCCTGCAGGTTTTGATTCCAAAAGACATAACCTTTCTGTAAGAAGAAGAAAATTCAATGAAAGTATGATAGAAGAGAATCAATCTGTTGGATTAATCAGGAAAGGCATGGTGGCCAATGTTTCAGTGCTTTATGAATTTTGACATACAGTATATAAGACTCTCCCCAAGGACTTGAGCTTGTGGTAATGACTGCTTTGTAGCACAATGCTCATTGAAAGCTCAACACATGCTCAGAAATTGGCTGTTGCCCTGGGGGTCATATGAATTGGTCATAGCTAAATGGCACATTATTAACTTAATTGACATCAGTGGCAGCACTCCATATAAGTTTAGAGAAGGCAAGCTTTTCTCTTTTTGTGTTATCATTATGAAACATTTTGATAGCAACACAAACATCTAAATATTTGAGTCTGGAGACAGATGTTAGTACATTGTGGTTCAGTTATTTTACAGTTGCTGCATTTTTATCCCACATTCCCTCCCACAGCTGAAAAGGTAGTGTATCCCTTACCACAGAGCTGTGAGATAAATTCCTTAGAGATATTCATATTGGTCTGTTACAGCAAATATTTTTAAACAGAATTTTATGAGACTTTTATACTAACAAATGTACTGTGGTATAAGCTGTCCTGCACTTAGTTCTATTTCATCATATGGATTGTTTGTCAATTCAAGTGCACTTCATCATACCATCCCTTTTTCATTTCTTGTCCTTTGGGCTTACCTTTTTAATCCTTATCTCACTTGATCATGATGCAAACATGTGTGTACAATACAGTTAGCTGTCAAGTGAGGATATCACTGCACCTGTATTGTCAAAGTCCATGAAAATCTTTGCCATGAAATATATGTCTTTACATGAAATATATATGTGTCTTTCACACGAAATATGAGCTAAGTTAGACAAAATGAGTTTTTGACCAACCAGGGACTTAAACCCACATTTGCTGCATGCACATACCAAATCATAGGTCTTATACTATTCTAGGTGTCTTCTTTTCTGCAAGTACACATGTAAAATTTGCAGGCTTTGAACAACTAATAAGCACTATGCCATCTGAGCAACTCTTTTATTATAGAGATTGTGTCTAGCGTTTGAGAATGGAGCAATGAAGAGGCAATTGGAAAAAAAATCTCTAAGAGTAAAGAATCTGAGTTGAGATTTGACAGCAAAAGCTATTTGATCTACACAGAGCTATTTTAATCTAAAGGTACAAAGACCCCTACAGGGTAAATGGTTTGCATGGCTGGAAGTCCCCTTAGTCAGCTGTACAAGAGGTACCATCTATCACCACTGAGCTGCAAGCAATGACACCCTCTAATCATGCAACCAGACGAAGCCTCTGGCCAGTGTATACATTTATTATGAAACACATTAATAAATCATCATAAAAATAAAGCACACTTATTGTCATTAAAAATTAATAGGAGACATTTGTCGTATCGACCCCACTCCCCCCATTTTTTATCTGAAGTCCAGATATTGTAATGATAGGCATGTTAACAGAATGCAGTATATGGATATTCAGGCTAACACATAGTCCTAAGGCTTCTAGCATTCAGAAAAGTGAAATTATTTATCAGCTTGAATGATTTGGTGTAACTAGGCATCAAATAAAATACAAGAAGACTTGTAACTGTGGAGACTCTCTGACCTAGAAGAACCATATATGGGAGAATTCAAAGATAGAAATGGATAGCCTCTTAATTAACATTGGGTTAAATAAGGGCCACTTTATTTGACCTAGAGCCTATTTAAGTTGCATTGAACCTTGAAAGGAGCAAGAGGAAGGAGGGAGCAATCTGATGTAGTTTCAGCATAGCCAGGTGTCACCCCTTGACTATCTCCTCAACTTTCCCTTGGGTGAAACACTTGAGCCCTGAAGGCAATCCAATAGCTGGGTTGCTCCCTAGCTGGCCATTTACTGGAAATCAAACCCAGTCCCCCCTCCCCCCGCATTACTAGATTTTATAAGTGGGAGCAAAACCTCCACCTCAAGAGGAGTTTCCTTTCCCACCCGCTGTGTCGAAGGACCTAAAGAGGCAGATGCAGAACCCTGCCCTTGAAAAGGGTGCCAAGATGTACACCAAAACATGGAGCAAAGAGGCATACAAATGGGCAACCAGACCTTAAATACCTTCTGTCTCACTCCCTATGAACATTCCTCTTGGCACTCTGTAACTTCTGGCCTCTGACCATGGCCATCAAATGCATCCCCTTGCCTGCAACACCATTCTCTGTGTGGATTCATATACATATTAACTGGATTAAAGTGAAGGGCTGTGCTCTTTCTGTTTTTGTTGTAGGAAGGAGTGATTTGGGATTGTCTGGCAAATCATTGAGTTGATGTTCTGATTTGCCAGAGCCCTTAGGGCTGGGCAAATCTATCAGTTTTGCTTCTACCTATATGCAGATTTTATGCATTTTAAAATTTTTGTTCTTTTAGTTTTGGGAGATTTTGCTCGAGACCAGTTTAACAGGCGTGGCTCCGGAGTTCATGGATACCATGACTAACATGGGTCTATCCCAACTGGTCATTGGGCCCACACATTGTGTAGGCCATACACTCGATGCGGTCTTTAGTACAGAACAGGGATATCTGTGGGCGGAGGTTATTGGGACCTCCACCTTGTCATGGACGGATCATTTCCTGGTCAAGACGAAACTGAGAGCCTCGATCTGCCCCACCGGGGGTGGTGGACCTATTAGAATGGTCCGCCCTCGAAGGCTAATGGAACCAATTGGATTCCAGAAAGCCTTGGAGGGTTTGATGGATGGAAATGCCGGCAACCTGTCAAGGCTTTGGTCAATACTTGGAACACCGATCTGACCAAGGCTATCGATACGATCGCTCCCAAGCATCCTTGCCACCCCGCTCCAAACCGTAAGCCTTGGTATACACTGGAGCTTAGAAAAATGAAGCTGGTTGGACAATGACTAGAGCGCGAATGGTGGAAGACTCGGCTCCTATCCGACAGAACTCGCCATAGGAACTATCTTTGGTCCTATTGGGAGGCAATACATGCAGCGCAGAGATCCTTCTCCTTTGCACATATTGCGTCTGCAGAGTCCCGTCCAGCAGAGCTGTTTAGGGTGGTGAGGGAGCTGACGCAGGTACCCCCTGCGCCAAATCCCTTACTTAACCCGATGACGGCCTGCTGTGATGCATTTAACAACTTCTTTGCAGATAAAATCTCTCAGATAAGAGCCGACTTAGACGCCAGAGTTTCAACAGAAATCACAGACGAGGTGTCCAGTGACTCCACCAATGTAATTATATTGGATCAGCTGCAATCTGTGAGTACTGATGATGTGGACAAGCTCCTTGGTAGTGTGAGGAAAACAACTTGCCCTCTCAACCCTTGCCCATCATGGCTGGCTGTCCAGGGGGGGATGCATTGAGGAGGTTCCTTATGGAAGGATATATTCCATCATGTCTGAAGGAAGCGGCTGTTAGGCCGCTTCTGAAAAAACCTTCCCTGGACCCCCTGGATATGAATAATTATAGGCCAGTCTCTTTATTACCATTCTTGAACAAGGTGATCGAGAGAGCAGTTGCTCTTCAACTCCAAGCTGTCTTGGATGAAACCAATTATCTAGACCCATTTCAAACCGGCTTCAGGACAGGCTTTGAGGTTGAGACTGCCATGGTTGCCTTGACCGACGATCTGTGTCTGAGCATTGACAGGGGTAGTGTGACCCTGTTGGTGCTCCTAGACCTCTCAGCGGCTTTTGACACGATAGATCATGGCATCCTCTTGGACCGCCTGAGGGGTTTGGGCATCGGAGGCATTGCATTGCAATGGTTCCGGTCCTTCCTCTCGGGCAGGTCCCAGAGACTGCTCCTCGGGGACAGTTGCTCGACTAAAAGAGAGCTCACCTGTGGTGTTACACAAGGTGCCATTCTGTCCCCGATGTTATTTAACATCTATATGAAGCCGCTGGGTGAGATTATACGGAATTATGGAGCTGGGTGTTATCAGTATGCTGATGACACCCAGATCTATTTCTCCACGTCTCGTTCATTGGCCTCGAACTCCGATAGCGTCTCTTCTCTTAATGAATGTCTGCAGGCAGTAATGGGCTGGATGAGGAAAAATAAATTGAAGCTGAATCCAGACAAGATGGAGGTCCTTACAGTAGTGGCCCCGAAACCAAGAATTGGGTTGCAACCTCCAGTCCTGGATGGAGTCACACTCTCCTCCAGTGACTGTGAACTTGGGGTGCTCCTTGACTTATCGCTCCTGATGGTGAATCAGGTAAATGCGACAGTCAAGAGCACCGGTTATCAGCTTCGGCTGATACACCAGCTGCGCCCTTTTCTGGAAGTAAGGGATCTCGATCTGCTGTCCTCACATCTAGATTTCTGCAATGCGCTCTACATGGGGCTACCCTCATGCTTGGTTCGGAAACTGCAGCTAGTACAGAATATGGTGGCCAGAATAGTGTCAGGAACATCTAGGAGGGACCATATTACTCCAGGACTAAGGTTCCTCCACTGGCTGCCTATTAGTTTCCGGGTCCAGTACAAGGTGTTGGTTATCATCTTAAAAGCCCTAAATGGCTTGTGTCCAAGCTATCTCCAGAGCCGCCTTCTCCCTTACAATCCTCCCTGCACACTCCGGTCCTCTGGGAGGAATTTGTTGCAGCCACAAAGATCTAGGCTCTCGACTATCTCCCAGAGGGCTTTTTCTGCTGTCACCCCTAGATTATGGAACAGCCTGCCGGACGAGATCCGCCAATTGACATCTTTAGACAGCTTCAAAAAAGCTGTCAAGACGGATCTCTTCCAGCAGGCCTTTCCAGGATAGATTATCCTGGCCTCAGGAAATTTTTTCGGAGGGTTCTCCCAGAGTCTCTCCTAACGTGGTATAATGTCGCTGTTTTCTTTTTCTTTTCTTTTTTTCTTATTGTTTTTACTATTGTTGCAGCTAATTGCTGCAGTCCCATTCTGTTTGGTTTTAACTTCTATTCGACTTAATATTCTTTTAAGGGGGGGTAGGGATAGGGTTGGGATGTATTGTATTTTTAACTTGTTAGCCACCCCGATTGATCTCAGAGGGGCGGGGTATAAATAATAATAATAATAATAATAATTACTATTATCAGAAGAAAATCATCTCATTCAAAATGTGGTGCTGGAGAAGAGGTGTGTTTATATTGGGAACTGCTAAAAAGAGAAAGAGTTCTAAAACAAATCAAACCGGAACTCTCCCTAGAAGCCAAGATGACTAAACTGAGGCTGTTGTACTTTGGGCATATCATGAGAAGACATGATGCAGTAGAAAAGGCAATAATCCTTAGCAAAGTAGAAGGCAGTAGGAAAATATATCACATTCCAAATGGAGAGACTCACTCAAAGAAGTCATGGCCCCAGTCTGTAAGACCTGTTGATGATGGGGTGACTTGGAGGTTTCTCATATATAGGGTCACCATAAATCAAAGTTGAAGCAGTTAACAAGAACGGCAAGAGCACATGACTATGGTCTGGAAAGCTCAGTTGCAACTTCAGTGAAAAGTAGTAATAGGCTTCCCAGCTGTCTTAAATATGTCAAGGAATGGCCTGCCTTTATACATTCATAATATGGTCATCAACCATTCCCAAGTTTGGCTGTGAATATAATGTAGTGGCATCTAGTTACTCCTTTAAGCTCCCTTCCATTGGAAGTACAGGCGTCCCTCGATATGCACCACTTTGGGATTTGCAGATTTGATTATTTGTGAGTCCCTAGCTGTGTGCGCATGCACTCCTCCCTCTCTGTCCCTCCCAGTTTTTTCCCCTGTGAGTGAGGGAAAAGCCAAGGACTGAGGGAACAGCTTGGAGTCTGCGCACACACAGCTAGGGACTCAGGAATAATTGAGCTCCCTGTAGCTTGGGAGAAAGGAGGAAGCGGCCAGAGTGCCTTCTGTGCTCCGATGCCAAGGTTTGAGAGGGGTCTCTGGACCCCTCAAACCTTGGAATGGAAGGAGGAAGCAGCCAGGGTGCCCTCTTTGCTCTGATCCCAAAGTTTGAGATGGGTCTCCAGACTTCACTGAAACCTTAGAATCGAAGGAGGAAGCAGACAGTGCACACTCCCCTGCCCTTCCAGCACCTCAGACAGTTTGCTAGAGCTGTTTGAGACTTTGGAAGGGAGATGTGTGTGCACACTAGCCCCCCCCCCCCATTATTCACGAATTTTTCGGATTCACGAGGGTCCTCTGCCCCTAAGCCCTGTGAATCCGGAGGGACGACTGTATTCGTCAAAAAGTTTTGTATTGGCTTTGCATGTATTCCTGCTTTAAGCTGTTGGTTTTATTAGGGCAGAAACCTGGGAACCGTGTGTCTCCCAAAGAATCCAGCTGTGATTTATGAATTGGCCATCAGCAGTTATTATTCCGTCCACTGCATGCATCCATTCTAATAAATTCCCTGCATCTTCCTTAGCAGCTTGTTTTACTCTCATTTATTGATACCATGGCCTTAACAAAAGCAGCACATCAATTATAGTAATTGCATTCAGTGTGGCTAGCAGGGTCTGATGACAAGCTGTGCAAGGCTGGCTGGGGATTACAGGCTATCAGGAGCTCCTGGAGAGAGGAGGGCACAAGTTAAGTTGATACCTAGGTGGATTTCCCCAGGCATTCAGCAGGCCTTTCAGAAGGATCTTTACAAAAGGGCAGGGGAGGGGAGAGGGAAAAGGAAGTGGATAAATATGAATCAAGGCCTAAGTGAACTTGACTTTCATTGGTAGGGTTTACATTTCTTAATCATAGCTTTGTTCTATTTATTTAATTTGATTTTAAGGCACTGTTTCTGAAACGTCAGCAGACTTTCATATCAGGACTATAGGATTCAGCACCCACTGCATAATAGAATTTTTAAAATTATACAAACTCCCAATATACAAACAAAATAACATGTTTGTCTCCTATTGGAGTGCTTTTCTACACTTGGTGGTATGAAGTATGTTACCAAATCTCTTCTGCATTCCAATAAGGTGAAATACAAGTGGTTTGGATTTTAATACTGCACTCTATTGCACTTATGGGATCACATTCAATTTATTTATTTATTTGATTTATATCCCACTTTTCTCCCAAATGGGATAATTTAACTTCATTGACATTTAACTGGGGCCACATGCCTATCTAGTGGTGATCAACAAATCCTGGGTGCCGTTCAGAACCTCTGAAGATAATTCAGAGCATTTTAAATCATAGGAATTTAGGCAGCTCTTTCTCATCTCACTGTGGCTTCTGACAGCAAGTGGAGGAAAGTATACTGCTGAGCATAAAATCCCAGATCCTAGAGTTCTTGCTGAAGTCCTTTAAAAAAGTGTTATTGCTCACTGGAATCAAATAGGATGCCTTATTTGGGGCAAAAAACAACAATAAAAAAAGAATGACAGATTTCCCATGTCACTAAGTAGGATGTGATGAGCTTCCCAAAGAAATAGCAGAGGCATCACAATAACAGCAACAAAGAAGAGTGAGAAATGGGTTCTGGAAAAAAATGCTAATTGAAATAAACATATCACAAGCAGCTGGCTAATGGCTCTCAAGTAGAAGGGTCTCACTGAAAGATTTCCTGAGATAGGTATAGCCTTAGAATGCATGCCTGAGATATGTTCTGTATTAGATAAGGATGAGAAATCAATTTTGTGTTGATTTTGACCAGAACTTAGTTTGTACCTTCTAGTCCCAAACACGAGCTTGAATTCAGTATGTGGATGGAAATCTTGTCTCGTGGTGTGATTTGGGCAACAACACCAACAACAAAAATTTTAAAATGAGTACATTTGAAAAATGCATACATTACACCAGCAATCTTTCCCCTTTAAGTGCCGAGGGACTTCAACTCCCAGAAGCCTCAGCCATGTTGGCCAATAGTCCCATGTTGGCCAATAGCTCCTGGGATTCTGGGAGCTGAAGTCCCTCGGCCCTTAAAGGGGAAAGGTTGCCTACCCCTGCATTACACAATACACAATATGTACAAACCTACTTTCACCAATGGGAGAAAAACTAAATAAATGTGGAGTTGAAAAATATACACAAAGAGACCTACATATTGAGTTATGTGCATAGCAATAGGCACAATTTCAGGCTGGAAAAAAGAGCTTGCAGTTGGATACACATCTGAGGCAGAATGAGCTCCAAGAAGGAAACTGGAGAACTCCAGCTATCTTGAGCTTTGCTGATTTGCACAACTCTAATGGTATCTAATAAATATAGCTATATATCAGAATAAATTGGCTGGATTTTTAAAAATGCTCTTTATTTTTTGAAACTTATGGCTTGGGAAGCATTTGATGATACTTGGTGGATGGTAGTAAATTAAAGGTTAAGAACCAACGAGTCACTTCCTAATTGTTATACTGCAGTACTCTGAAGCTGAAACACTAGTACAGTTTTTACTGAAAATGCCTTCTAGGGAGATGGAATTTCCTTGGGAAACCTCATATTTTTTTAACCAGTCTTAAAAGTGTGTTCCACTGTCAGACAGGTCTTACTGTCAGGAAGTTCTTTCTAATGTTAAAGTGAAATCTCTTCTCCTGTAGCTTACATTGGTCCATGTCCTAGACCAGGGGTCGGCAACTGCCGATCTTTGTCGCCGCCGCGCATGCGCAGCTTCCGTGCGCGTCGTGGCCGCCGTTTTGTTTTCCAAAATGGCGGCCGTGTCTCGTTTGCACATGCGCAGTACTTCTGCGCATGCACGAACGAGCCACGGCTGCCATTTTGGAAAACAAAATGGCGGCCGTGGCACACACGGCGGCAGCGCAGTGGCAGCGCATGGAGCGGGGGCGGGGGCGGGGGTCATGCGTGCGTGAGCGCACGCGCTGCATTTCCCCACCACCACCATTGTCCGCGGAACACCCAGGGATCCCCAGACTGGCCCCAGGTAAGGGGAATTTGCCGACCCCGTCCTAGACTCTGAAAAGCATTCCAGTGAGAACACAAATGATGATTGGCAAAGTTAATGAACAGGAAAAAGATCTGGGCAAACAGTGCATCCTTAGTCACTGGCAAAAAGGCCCCACACTGGGATGTCCCCTCTTTTTTGACACAGAAAACATTCCTCATGGCGGGGGCCACAACAGAAAAGGCAGAATTGTCATTTACGTTATGATTTAGAGCTGATCTCTGTATTAACAATGCAATGGCCTCATTCCCACTATGAATTAAAACTAATTGCTGATTGGGTTATATGTCTGTCATTCCCACTTGAAACCGGTTCTGAACTGACTACACTCAGTTTCAATTGTGATGAAGCAAGACAAACGCTAAAGAACTGCTCTTTCCTGACACTAGTTTTTTGGTGGTTCTTTAGAAAAGAAGCAGTTAGCAAGCATGTTCAGCAAGTGGGAAGGAAGGACCTGAATCACATCAAACTGAAGGGGAGGGATTACTGTGGCAGAGAGTTGGCACATCCCTCATCAGTTTTTGGGGAAATCTGCCATTTCCCCCACTCCCCTTTCCCAGGACCCGTCCTGCACTCCAACCTTCTGTCCAGGAGGAATTCCAAAATGCCCTCCATTCTGAGCTTGACTAGGAAGCATGTCTCCCAAGTCTGCAAGGCTGGGAGGGCACCACCTCAACTCCCCACATCCTCCAAGTCTGCAAGGCTGGGAGGGTAGCACCTCACCCAGGAGAGAGTCCTCCCTGACACCCATGGCTGAGGCGTCTCGGGGGAGAGTCCTCCATATAACACCCATGGCTGCATGCATCCCAGGGGAGAGTCCTCCATATGACACCCATGGCTGATGCATCCCAGGGGAGAGTCCTCCATATGACACCCATGGC
The DNA here is from genome assembly GCA_026167975.1 of Phrynosoma blainvillii. Lineage (NCBI taxonomy): Eukaryota > Metazoa > Chordata > Lepidosauria > Squamata > Phrynosomatidae > Phrynosoma > Phrynosoma blainvillii. The sequence continues at coordinate 413,152,324 of JANUYF010000001.1, forward strand.
TGCATGCATCCCAGGGGAGAGTCCTCCATATGACACCCATGGCTGATGCATCCCAGGGGAGAGTCCTCCGTATGACACCTATGGCTGCATGCATCCCAGGGGAGAGTCCTCCATATGACACCCATGGCTGATGCATCCCAGGGGAGAGTCCTCCATATGACACCCATGGCTGCATGCATCCCAGGGGAGAGTCCTCCATATGACACCCATGGCTGAGGCATCCCAGGGGAGAGTCCTCCATATGACACCCATAGCTGAGGCATCCCAGGGGAGAGTCCTCCATATGACACCCATAGCTGAGGCATCCCAGGGGAGAGTCCTCCATATGACACCCATAGCTGAGGCATCCCAGGGGAGAGTCCTCCATATGACACCCATGGTCATCAAGCTCAGAATGGAGGGCATTTTGGAATTGCTCCTGGACAGAAGGTTGGAATGTGGGACAGGTCCTGGGAAAGGAGAGGGGGGGAAATGGTGGATTTCCCCAAAAGCTAGTGAAGGATGGGATACTAGTGAGGGATGGGATTCTGGCCATGGCACCCATTACTTCCTCCTGTGTTTTCTTGAATGTGTTGCTGTTTGCATCACTGATGGCACATAGATGATTGACAGGCATTTTGAAGGGGCACAAACTAGTGGGAACAACAATCATGCCAAAAAAGAAACGAATAAAGAAAAAACCCACTACCATGATGGGAATGACGCATGGACTGGAATTGATTCACTAAGCCAGAGCGAAAGTGAATTGCAAACCGTGTTAAATGTAAGTGGGAATGAGCCCAATGTTAAATGTGGATTAAATTGGCAAAGTCAGATTTTGTGTTTAATGTAATATGTAGATGAGGCTGTAGTCTTCAAAGGCCTTAGTATTTTACCTAGATATTTTTTGAAGGCTTCAGTATTGCTTGTACTCTTTGCCCAGAAATGGATGAACAAGGGAGTTGTGTGTGTCCTATAGCTTGCAGCACCCCAGCTTAGTGTGAGTGCAGAAAGAATTACTTTGTCTTCTCCTCTTCATAAAGCCCACTTTGATTAGCCATGTGGTGCCATGCTGTCATAGAGCCAGCATGGTGCAGTGGTTTGGGCGTTGAACTCTGGAGACCAGGGCTCAGCCATGGAAACCCATTGGCTGACCCTGGGCAAGTGACATTGTCTCCGCCTCAGAGGAAGGCAAAGGCAAATTTCCTTTGAACAAATCTTGCCAAGAAAACCCTGTGGTAGATTCACCTTAGGATCTCTGTAAACCAGAAATGATTCAAAGGCACACAATGACAAAAACCATGACATAACCTCTGTCACTTCATGGGCTGAGATCATGCAGTGAAACGAACATTTTCAAGTTGTTGGGGTTCTTTTATGTGCTGAATCAGATGGATCAATAGCTGCACACAGAGTACCTAAATATCCTAAAGGCAACAGATCCCATCTGATCCTGGAATCTATGGATGGGAGACCACTGATGAATACCAGATGCTGTAGACCAGGGGTCGGCAACCTTTTTTTACCTGGGGCCGGTCCCTTCTTGCGATCCCTTCCGGCGGGCCGGGGGGGGGGAATGGCGGCGCTCTCTCTCACGCGCACACCCCACTGCCGCACACAGCCGCCGCCGTGCATGCCGCCGCCGCTGCCTCCACGCATGTCATGGCCGCCATTTTGGAAAACAAAATGGCGGCTGTGACTCATTTGCGCATGCGCAGTACTTCTGCGCATGTGCAAATGAGTCACAGCCGTGCGGCCGCCAAAACACGCAGTGGAGGTGGCAGGCGGTGGCGGGGGTTGGCGGCGGCAGAGGTTGGCGGGGGCCGGTAACCGTAGGTTGCCGACCCCTGCTGTAGACTATATTTCAGAGAAAGGAACAGGCAAAACTACCTTTAAGTATTCCTTGCCTAAGAAAACCCTATGAAATTAATGGGGTTGCCATAAGTTGACAGGTGACTTGAAGGCACACGCACACACAGCTGCACACAGACCTTGGTATGGAGGAGAGATACAGAACAAGTGGCAAGTTTAGGGGGTCTCATAAACATTCTATGTCCCTCCCCCAAAGGCAATTAATTTCTACTAGTCTGTTTGTAGTGTTATTTGTTATTTGTTTGGTTTGATAGTCCTTCATGATGTAGGTATTTAGACTGTGAGTTTCATTCCACTATCAGTTTGGATCAGGGTTCACAATTGCTTTCCCCTGCCTTTCTTTTTTTAAACGTGCTTGGGTGTTTCCCCACCACCACCAATGCGTGGTCTCTATCTATTTTTAAAGATCTATTCACTGGAGTGTTTAAAAAATAAAATATGGTAACAATTGTGTGGATTAAAAATCAGTGTGGGTTTATACATGAATACCAGGGTGTGGAACTGCAGCTATCAGTATATTTCAAAGAATCTCACTTTAGGTGATAAGTAGGTGCCTTTTCTTCCCACAAGTGAGTGAATTAATAATGCTTTCCCAATAGTGCTACTGAGGATTAAAATTCACCTCTTTCTCCCCATCTTCATCCCTGGATTATTCCTATGTCTTTCTGAGAAATGATCACTTAGTACAAGGGCAATATGTTGATTCCCCATTTGTAGTTATTGCATTTTCTCTTCCTAAATCAGGAATTAATTTGGCTTTACTAGGTCCCTTGATACCTCTCGGTTTAATAGCCAAGTATATCTGGGCCATGTAATCTAACGAACAATACCACATGTAGGCAGAAAAAAAGGAACAGTGGCTGTAGCCATCTCCCCAAGATGGCAGATCCTTTGGGGAATTCTTCTTTCCCCCAATCTTTGTCCAGCTCCCTGTTTTAGACACAATGGCAATGACAGATAAGAATATGGGCCTTAATTAATACCTATAGCAGTTACCCAATTCTTGGGGCTAGAATGAAAATAAACAGTCCATAAGAAGCACAGTGTTAATTTACAATTGTTTATCTTTTGTGGATTTTTGGCCAATGTTTCCCCTCATTATAGCTGTCAACACCCAATGCTGTGTGCCCTCACAATGTGAAGCAGGGAAAACAAAGACCAATAGCACCAGAAGCCACAATTTCAGTTACTTTTCCTTTTGGGGAAAAAAAATACAAAAAAACCCTTTTTGGGAAGGGGGAGGTGAGATGCATGATGGATCCAATGGCAAAGTAGGCATGGAAATAGCCCCTGGAAGTGATAAGATAGGCTAGAGGTCCAATACTAAAAGCACCACTGGGATGGATGCTGTCACTCAGTGCACATCCATGAAGCACTTGCTGAAAGACAGTCCCTACTCTTTTGGTGGTTACAAAACTACAGAGGTTTCTAAAGAAGAAGCTGGGCCATATCTCACTAGAGTTTTTTTACCTTGCAATCTTATCTTTGTTCCTGTTGGTTGACTAGGACAGAGGAAGCTGGATAAAGGGACCCAGGACAGTATTTTACCTCTCTCTAGGAGTGACAGTTTAATAAGAAGTTTGTTAGCTTAAAGCCAGGGGGCTTTGAAACCCCTGAGGAGAACTTGTTTAAAGCTGGAGACATTAAAACAAATACCTCTGGGCAGTAGCCTTGCTTGGATAGGAAAAGCTCTTTGGCAGAGGAATGTTCTTGGACTTCTGTACCTATTTATTGTAAATATGAGATAAGAGCTCAAAACCATACCCTCCTCAGTATTTTGACAGCATTTCAGATAACTTTAAACAAACAATTTGAGAATGTCATAGTTGTGAGCCGAAGAGGAATTGCTTCAGTTGTCTTTAAGCAATTACGGTCGTACTTAGAATTTGCCTCAGGAAAGCAAACAGGGTGAAGACAGATGGACATTCTAGTTCTAGTGGAAGTGCCCCCCTCCCCACACACACATACAGCTTGGTTGCAATTCTGAGGCATTTGTTTTCAGGGCAGGGAGTGTATTTGTTTAATCCATTTCCACCACACTACACCCTCAAGTGCTCAGTTGCATTTTGTTTCACAACTGTTTAATTGGCCAGTTTTCTTCCCCAGATGGAAGCTGTCATGACTTAAGGACAGGCTTAGAAATCTTCCTAAATGTACAAGTTGGGTACGTAGAAATGATGAGATGTTGCCAGTACTGTGCAAACTTACTTCAGTAACATGGGTTATACAGCTCTTCCCACCACCATTATGCCACATCCATGTCACTGCAAAAATGGTCCCTGTGTGTATTTACCCATTATGCTATAATGCATTACCCTTGCTTTTTTACCTTTGTAACCTAGAAAACCACCAACACTGGTGCAATTTTTGGTGGCTTAATGAAGAAACAATGATTAGTGGAAGCATAGTTTTTAAGTTCCACTGTAGTCTGTACTGGCCAGGCCTCTACTGGAATACTGTGTTCAGTTCTGGGTGCCTCATTTTAAGAAGAATATAGACAAATAGGAGTGGGTTCAGAGAAGGACAAGAATGATAAGAGATATGGAGAACAAAACATATGAGGAAAGGTTGAAGGAGCTGGGCTTGTTCAGCTTGGTGAAGAGGAGACTGCGAGGTGACATGATTGCACCTTTAAATACTTTACGGGCTGTCACTGAGAGATGGGAGCAGGTTCAATCACTTGCCCCAAAGGGTAGGATCAGGTCTAACAGTTTGAAGTTACAGGAGGGTAGATTCTGATTGAACATTAGAAGGTACTTCTTGATATTAAGAGTAGGTCAGCAATGCAACCAATTGCCTAGAAAGATGGTGGGATAGTCTTCTCTGGACATCTTCAAAAAGTGGCTAGACAAATACCTGATGGGATGATTTAGTTGGAGATCTTGCACTGAGCAGGGACTTGGATTTGATGGCCCATAAGGCCACTTATATCTTTAAGCAAAGCAGCTTCATTTATATACCGCTTCATACCATGCTATGGGGTGTCTAAGCGGTTTACAACTGTGAGCTGATTGCCCCCCAACAGCTGGGTACTCGTTTTAGCGACCTCAGCCCTGGCTGGTATTGAACTCGCAACCTTGTAGTCTATGAGTGAGTGGCTGCAGTACAGGCATTTAACCACTGCGCCACCAGGGCTTTATGATGTTATTACCATTAATAACCAAATAATTATAGCAAATAATTTTGGTATAAGGTTTGGGGGGATTTATCTGTGTCTGTAATATAAGAAGTAAAGATTGGAGGATTTTGTTTGCATTTTTAATAGTGCACATGCCCACCCTGAAAGTCACCCCACATACATCCCCATAGCCATTCACACTGGGAGACCATGAACCACACTGGGAGACCATATATTAGTTTGTGCTTTTTAAAAAAGCCTCTTTCACCATGTCCAGTTTTGGGAGGCATCTTAGAGTTCTAAAAGTCTTTACATGAACCACCAAGTTGCTTGTATGGTGAGGAAGGAGTATAAAAAATGGGAATAGAGTTCTGAAGACAAAAAGATAAATTGGGGGGAGTTAACCTTTGGCAATCGATGGTGGATTTGCCAGCAAATTGGGTGGCTTTCAGGTGGAGGTGTGCATCAATAACAACAACAGTAGTAGTAGCAGCAGCAATAACAGCCAAAATCTCCCCATAATAAAACCTAAAACAATGTAAATTTTAAACTGAAATTTAAAATAACATTTTAACAATTGCTAATAATGTTTTGTTTATGAATTGCAAGTAACAGTTCATCTAGTGATTCAACTTTTTGTAAATAGTGCTAATACTAACACAATATCACTTTTTAATAGTGTTTTAAGTTCTGATTACTTAGGAGAACTGCCATCACTCTAGTTTAATATGGTTTAATTTTAGTAAATGTACTTGCTTGCCCTATATTTGTATAAATTCAGATAATTAGGTTGTCTTTTCACTTAAGAACTAGGCATGAAACTTCAGTTTAATTAACACTCTTTTAGGGTAAAAGAGATTTCTGCAGTTTTGGAATATGCATTTGCTTAGCTAACATCTAGCCTGCTTTCAGAAGTACGGTAGTTACTAAGCTAGGCCTGAGTAAAATGCCCTCCCCATATTTCCCATGCTGTTGTTATTCATGAACAGAAGGTAACAATACTGAAAGAGTTTATAAGAAAATGCTGTTGAGAATTTTTTGCTTACTGAATGATGAACTAGACACTTTTTAAATTCATATTAGGGATGAAGAAAGTAATGGATTAAGAGAGGGAGACTGGAAGACGTAGGAGCTAGCCCATTAATAATCTTAAAGTGCTTAAAACATTAAGACTGGATCTACAATTGCTCCTGGAATTTCCCATTTTAATCACTAGTGGCATTTTGTGGATTGAGGTGGAGGGAGAGGTGCATCCCCCTGAAGTGATGGGTTATATGTGCCTCCTACTCTATAAGGAAATGAAAATGGGAAGACCATTGTGAAAATTATTCTGTTGAGGAGGAGTGGTGCTTATTTTCCTCCAGTCCAAGAAATATCAGACAATGGTTTTCTTACAATTTCCTGTCAGCCCTAAACTAAGAAGTAGGAAGCAGTGACAATATCAGTCCAGTTCATTGAGTGGCTGCAGTGAATTAACTTCCACATGTGGACAATTCTACATGGAAAAGAGACATCCAGACAACTTCTGGGTGAGTTGATCTTCTACAGGGGCTGGCAACCTATGGCCCGCGGGCCGGTTCCAGCCCAGGGCCCCGCGCTTACCAGCCCAGGCGGACCCCTGCCACCGCCACCGCCGCCACTGCGTGTTTTGGATGTCGCGTGCGCCGCAACTGCCATTTTGTTTTCCAAAAAGGCATCGCGGTGGCGGCGGTGGAGTGCACAGCGGCGGCAGCGGCAGTGCACGCGGGGGGCGTGGCAGTAATTCCCTCCGCTTGTCCTGGGGCGAATTCACCCAAGGATCGGGGCGGGGGGGAGCCTTGGAGGGACCTTTCCAAGGTCCCTCCGGTTGATCCTGGGGTGAATTCACCCCGGGATCAAGGAGAGGCACCTTGGAAACGGTCCTCCAAGGTGCCTCCACTCGATCCTGGGGCGAATTCGCCCAAGGATCGGGGTGGGGGGCCTTAGAGGACTGTTTCCAAGGCCTCCCTGCTCGATCCTGGGGCAAATTCGCCCAAGGATCGGGGCAGGGGGGCCTTGGAGGGACCTTTCCAAGGTCCCTCCAGTTGATCCTGGGGTTAATTCACCCCGGGATCAAGGAGAGGCACCTTGGAAACAGTTCTCCAAGTTGCCTCCGCTCGATCCTGGGGTGAATTCGCCCAAGGATCGGGGTGGGGGGGCCTTGGAAAGGCCCCATGGCGGCCATCAGAGGTGTGCGCGTGCACCCCCAGCTACTGCACGACCGGCCCCCGCACCATTTCCCCCTCTCCCGGCAACAAAGGTTGCCGACCCCTGATCTTCTACATGGACAATGTCACTATGAAGTCACAGAATTTCTAGAGTGATAAACTAGCACTAGAAAGTGATGAATAGAAAAATGTTTTCTAAACACCCCCTTTTTAGTTCAAAGAGGCTGATGTTAGCTCTTGAGAGGAGTTTTCAGTGTAGGAGCATAAAAAAGCATTTGAAAATATTTGAGAAATGGTTGAATTTTTTTTAAAATCAGAAACCTTATGAGTAGAACCCTAGATGGGTGAGAGTCTTTGTAGTTCAGGATTATTCAACACAAAAAATGCACAAGATTTTTTGGTACAGAAATGACATTTTCTGCACAGAAAAACAGCATTTTCTGAGCACAAAATAGATTTCTGAGCAGAAAATGTTTTCTGTGCAGGAAGCCTGTTTTTTGTGAAATAAATGTGATTTCTGCCATTTTCTATATGAAATACCCACATTCATTATTTTTGTGTACAATAAATTCTAAATATTGTTCTATAACTACACTATTTTCAATACCGTCTCACAGCAAAGAGACAAATATTAAACTTATTCATTTTTGCTTTGCAAAAATGAAATCTATGAAAAAATCCTTCCCTGTTTCATGATTGAATAACTGCTTAAAGTTGCCTCAGAGTGTAAGATATGCCCAATTTAAATGGGAAGATCCATTAGTGGTGAGCAGAACAGAGCTCTGGTTCAATGTAGATAAAGTTCCAGTGCTTAATGAAGAGAAAACTGACTTGAATGAAATGATCATAGTATTGGGATCAAACTGAATTTAAAATGAGGGCAAATGATATAAAGCTAAAATAGGAACTTCACACAGTCATGGATATAACAATTTAAATAGGTGGTGATTTTCAGAGAGAGAGAGAAAGAGAGATGCACATATACTTAAAGGTACACTAGATGCTGTTCAAAGGCATCTTCTGATTATCGCACATCCTAAAAATGTGACTTGCCTCTCCTAAACTGAAGTCTAATTCAGGCTGCATCTGGATCCTATCGCATGGCTTTTGTCACCAAATCTGCTATCCAAGTACAGTGCGGATGGAGCACAGGTCCCTTAACACACTTTGGCTGCCATTTTTCCAAGTTGAGAGCTTTCTGGCTTTGAAAAATGGCCACCGAAGTGTGTTAGTGGACCCGGGCTGCCACTTGGCTGTACTCAGATGGCAGATTTGGTGACAAAAGCCATGTGATAGAACCCGGATGCAGCCCAAATTAGGCTTCAGTTTAAGAGAGGTCAGTCATGTTTTTACAATGTGTGATAATCTCCTTAGACTCTTATATTAAAATTGCATTTTAGTTGGACTGTATTGGCTCTTTAGCCATCTGAAATGTACAACAATGGTATATGATATCCCATAGGACTTTCCTTGATGAGAAAATTAAGTGGTATTTTAAATTGATTTTAGATAGCTCAGTCAGTCCAAATCTCTGTATGGATTTTCTTCATGGTATAAATGTTTCCTCTTAAATATTGACTAATTTAACTAACTCAATTCCCACTCTGAAATTTAGACACATATGTGGAATTGTTACCTGAAAAGTTATGAAGAGTATTTAGGGTGATTGACATTTTATATCTGTCAAGAGTTCATTCAGTCCACAAGGCTGAACAGAGTACTGGCACATGGTAAATATAGGCACCAACCATACAAGCCTCAGGTTTTGAAAACCAGAGACATCTCTTGAGCTTATCATATCCTATATTATCATTAAGTAGGCATTCTGTACTCTCTGATTATGTATAATAGAAACTATGCATAATAAAAGCAAATAAAGAAACAAAACATCTGATGTTCTACCTCACTCCTTCATTGTTGCTTATTTTTGAAAAACAAACCTTCTCACCAAGCCAGCTTTATTCTCCTCTTGCGATAAGCCCCAGAAGATCAATGCTTCATCACTTTCCCTAGATTAGCCAGTTTGATATTGACCATTTCTAACAAGCAAACAGATAAAATGTGTCAGCATTTGATCCTATCTGTAAAGGAAGAGTCTCAGTGCTTGTTAGGAACTGAAATTAGCTTTTCTTGAGCTTAAAAGTATAATTTAGGAAGTTAGGAGATAACTGGCCTACCCTGGATCAGGTAGCTGTCATGTTTCAAAAGTTCAGTTCTTAGAGAATGGGGAAAAGTTTGCAATATTGGATCCAGACACATTCATGTGTAGAACAGTACAACTAACATCAGTGGGAGTTACATCAGTGAAGACTAAGCATGCTGAGTCTGGATCTAAGCCATACTTCAGCATAATGACAGTGGTCTCATCCAAAGAAAAAGATGATGATATTTATAATTTCTATAATAATAATAATTTTAAAAATCCTATCACATCTATTATATATCTTCTAACAAAAATTGTTTAAGAAAGTCTCTAACTCTCATTGTTAGCAATATATGGTTGCAAGTTTAACTTCAAGGTTGCAGAAATTTAAAGGATATGGTCTTGTAATTGTCTAAATATTTTCATACAGTTAGGAGCCTAAGTCAGAAACCACAATGTCTAAAAAATGAATACAAACACTCACACCGCCACCATTGAATATATGTTGCAGAGACCATTTATGTTCAAGACAGCAGCCAAATGAACTCTTTTTTAAAGAGATTTTGCTGTCACATTACACTTAGGTGGGTAAATTCTTATTCCTCTCATCAAAGAAAACCTTCAATTAGAGCAGGGGTAGGCAACTTTTTTGAGCCGGGGGCCGGGTTGCTGTCCCTCAGACAATTGGGGGCCGAAGCACCACAAACAAACAAACAAACAAATAAATATTTTTAATTTTTTAAAATTAAAAAAAATATGCATGCAAACTTTCTCAGCCCCAGAAAAGCCATGGCAAACCCCCTGTGGAGATTTTTCCAAGAAAACCCCAAGAACAAGTAATAACAACAATAATATCATCATGGCGGGCGGTGGGGGGCGGTGGCGGCGGCAGCGGCGGCAGAATCGGCCTGGGGCTGGTCCAAAAGCCTCGGGGGGGGGGGCGCATCCGGCCCCCGGGCCTTAGGTTGCCTACCCCTGAATTAGAGGCTCAAATATCAAAAGGAAAAAAAAGGAGAAGAAAAGTCTCTTTGGCCTGTGTATGGAGATTCTTCCCCACATCTTTCCAATGTGTGTAGAATGGGAGGTGCTGCTAGGAAACTGTTGCTCTACTATTTTTTGTTCTTGCTGAGCCACATGACAAAAACAAATTGTCACCAGTTTTTGCCATATGCTGTAATTCTATGTATATGGAGTTTATCACACGGGGAAAATTGGAAGTTTAAATGAGTCAGAACCCATGGTTATCCAGCGTATTAGGCACAATTGTGCAAATGGTTTTCACATGATGTTGTGCGCAAACCGCTTGGAATCCGACAGGAAATTGACATGAATCAGCAAATAGGCATTTTCCGGAAAATACCATTTTCCATTTCATTCACAAATTCGCTTTTTTTGTGTGCAGTTGCTCTAGTGTGAAAGCCATTTGCAGGATTCTCCCCATTTCTGTACTTGTTGCCAGATTTTCCATGGTTCTTTGGGGCAACTAGCCAGGGCTCTTAGAGGAATAGTTGCTGAGGCAAAGGCAGGGATATAAAGAAGAAGCTTGCTGTCTCTTCTCCCTCGCTCGTCCCCATTAGCTGAGGCTCTTAAAAGAACAGCTGCTGAGGGAAGGCAGGGGTTTTATGCTGTTTTTCTATCACTTCTACTTCTTTGGGTAATGTTTTGTTCTTTTTACTTAGGTTGGATACCATTTCTTGGAAAGTAAGGGACAGTACAGTATAGTTTATAAAGAAAATTGTGTAAATAAAATTGTTTATTTCTCTGGGTGATTTCTGGTGACACAACTACTTCTTCTGTGTGCACACACAAAAAACCTGATTCCCAAACCATTATCAGGATTTATACACATCTGTGTGAAAACCAAATTCACATTCTACCCTCTTTCTTACTTTAGTAATGAGCTTCTAATGCATTATTGTGTTCTGCATGTGAAAATCATTCATACATTGCACACTTTTGCGGGTTGCAGCCACTTTAACCTCTATTGGGATGGAGGTATATATGGTCCCCGTGTGGTAAATTCCTATGGCATCATATTTTTCAGAGAAGGAAAACTGTGAGTACAGAGGTTCATGTCTGTTGAGGCCCTTTCTATTTAAGTATAAATACAATATTGATATTTTGTTTTCTTCAGAATTATGGCTTAGATTTTTATTTCCTTGAACTACTTGTGCCCAGTAGTAGCTGTGTATGCAGAGGTTTTATGGATTTATCTTTGTGCATGTCAGGTGATCTTCTGGCTTTTCTGCTCGCAGAAAGTAATATTTGGCTGCTCTTGATTTTAGTAATCAGCATTCTCATTTTGACTGATGTTGAGCTGATGTATTTTTGTTTCCCTTGATAGCCACACTAAGTCATTTATTATTGTATGGCATGGTACTGGTGGAAAGTTGCTTTTTTTGGTTTGTTTTTTTTGTTTTTTTGTATGGGCTGAGATTCAATAAATTACAGCCACAGATTTCCATCTTTAATAGGGTCATAAAGCATCCCTCTTTCTTACTTTCTTTTCTTCCTATCTCGATTGATAAGGCATGCTGTGGAAAATCCTTTTAGCAAGTTTGCTTAGCTTGAGGGGGCAGGCAAACAACCTTAGAAATGTGTTATTTTAAGAGCAATCAGCATTGAGTGTAAACTGTTAACAAACTGAGGTTAGCATGGGGTGAGGCAATGCATAGGTAGTAACTGGGGAGTAATAATCTGGCTCACATATTAGTGCAGTGCAAATTTAGGGCCTTTGTAGACTGCCAGAATAGTGCAAATTGAGTCCACTTTAACTGCCCTGACTCAGTGCTAGGGAATCATGGGAACTGTAGTTTATTGTGGCACCAGAGTCCTCTAACAGAGGACGTTTTCATACTGTCCTCCTAAAGCCGGGTGGAGCCATTCCGGAACAGGTCGTGCCGCCGATTCCAGAATGGCTCTGCCGCCGAAAGGCTAATTCCTGTTGGACAGCCGGAATTACCTTTCCGCCGCTTCAGCCGGAGTTATCGTTGGTTCGGCCGGAGTGACGCTGGACTTAGGGCTCCGTGCGTTTGAACACACGGAGCAAAAAGCCGGACGGACGCAGGGATGGCACCGGAAGGGGCGGGGTTTGCCGCCGCGCACGTGTGAACTACGCGGAAATGGAGCCGGAGTGGGGCCGGACGGAGGTAGGATTGCCTCCTCAAAAAGGCCAGTGTGAAAACGTTAAGAGAAGTCTCAATGTCTCAGAAAAAAATACAATTCCCATGTTTCCCTAGCACTGAGTCAGGGCAGTTAAAGTGGACTCAATTTGCACTATTTCTGGCAGTCTGCAAAGGCCCTTACTAAACTTTCATTAACCAGACTCACACATGTACAAAAACATTCACTCTTAGAATCATAGAATCGTAAGAAACTAAAGGGGGTTGCAGACTGCCAGAAATAGTGCAAATTGAGTCCACTTTTAGGGTTAGGGTTAGGGTTAGGGAATCATGGGAACTGTATTTTATTGTGGCACCAGAGCTCTCTGACAGAGAAGGCTCAATGTCTCAGAAAAAAAGCAGTTCCCATGATTCCCTAGCACTAACCCTAACCCTAAAAGTGGACTCAATTTGCACTATTTCTGGCAGTCTGCAACCCCCCTAAATCAGTAAAACTGAGACAGTGTGGTATAGTGATTTAATAGCTGGACTAGGGGTGCAGCTAAACTGTAGAAATAATGCAGTTTGGAACCACTTTAATTGCCATACACAATCCTGGGATTTGTAATTTTGTGAGGAATTAGCACTCTTTGGCAGAGAAGGCTAAAAACTTTGTAAAACTACAAATCCCAGGATTCCATAGGATGGAATTTTACAGCACCTAAAGTGGTGTCAAACTGTATTATTACTACAGTATATGTATGTCAGTGTGTGGATGATGGGTGTTGCATTGATGCTCTTTGGCATCCAGCAGAATCTGCAGGACAAGCTGGCTGCTGTGATCCTTGACTGAGGAAGACAGGATCCTGAAGAAGAGAAGCTGAGCTAGTTGATGGTAACAGCCACTTTGTATCTCTTACCATCAACTAGCTCAGCTTCTCTTCTTCAGGATCCTGTCTTCCTCAGTCAAGAAGACACATTGTAAAGTCCAAAAGTATAGTTTATTAATGCATATAAAAGAAAATAACAAGGGCCTTTGCAGACTGCTAGAAATAGTGCAAATTGAGTCCACTTTAAGGGTTAGGGTTAGGGAATCATGGGAACTGTATTTTATTGTGGCACCAGAGCTCTCTGACAGAGAAGGCTCAATGTCTCAGAAAAAACCCCAAAAACAATTCCCATGATTCCCTATCACAATTAAAAACAACATCAAATGTAAGGGGGGAAAGCTTCACTGTGTAATGCAAATATCTTTCAATTAAATCCAGTTTATAATCTTGTACTTTTACCACAAGCCAAATGGCTAGCACACTACACAAATTATAACACTAGCTAACCTGCTCCCACTCCCCCAGCTTCAATGGGGGCTCTCTTAGCCAGTTCATCATGTCTTCTTTTTGGGTTCCTACACTACATCCCAATACCCATTCATATTGGCTTTAAGCAGCATCCTTCCTTCCCCCTTGTCCCCCAATGACCATAGTTAAAACTGAACTTGTCACCTCATCTCCACATCCACAAAGTTTTGCATTTGTATAGACATTCCAACACAGACTGCTATATAGGTCTGTCCTTGGACTTTCCACTCTACCCATGCATCTGAGGAAGTAGGCTCAAGTCTAGGAAAGCTCATGCTACCAACTTTTCTCATTCAGTTAGTCTTAAAGATGCTACATGATCCCTTTGCATGCTGATTTTCCAGACCAACACAGCTATGTCTTTGATTTTTTTTTTTTACCATATACGAAGTCTTTGTGATTTAACATTACCTCATGCCAACTTAGGGCTGATACAGACAGCCCGAAAGAGGCAGCACAGAGCCGTCCCTGGGAGCGGTGGATTGGGCCCGTAGCAACCGCATGCCATGGCCCTGTTCCTCCTTTTTGTAAATCTCAAAAGAGTAGCAAAATGCTGCTCCTTTTGGGGGCAGCAAAAGGCCGCCCTTCCAGCCGTGGTGGTGGCTTTTTTGTGTCCTTTTGGTGCAGTGTGTGCGCACGCACACCAAGAGGGCATCCTAACACTGCGCGCCGTGCAAATAGGCGTGCAGCATCAGGATGGGGTCAGGGTGGAGTCGGGGTGACCAGTGTGCAGCTGCCCTGCCCCAACTCCACCCCCAGGCTGGCCCTTTGTGCCGGTCTGCATCGGTCCTCAGTTTTTCCAAACAACAATAAATAGTTTCTATCTTCTGCAAATGATTCTACTACATGAAGACCACCACCTAAGGGAAAGGAGCCCGAAAGATGAAGCTCTTTAATATTTGAGCCTCTGATCTATCTAAAGCCTGCCCTTGTGCCAGGACCAAGATTGTGGGAGGGAGCAGGGAGGACCATGGCAGTAACATCTCTGGCTGCCCAAACTCTGCCATTAAGGGATGGGATGTGGGGAGAACTGTGCATTTAGTTTGTGTAACAGATGCTACTGGTAGCAACTCTGAGGTATCTTGCAGAGCCTAATACTAAAAAGCATGCAAAGACGAGGGAGGGCTGGGAGCTACACCACTTCAGAAGCTTGCTGATATCCTCAAAGGACCTCTGCTTTACCACCAGTAAGAGCAGTAGTTGTTAGTGTTCAGCAACCCTGAGTACACACCAAACCACTTTATACTATATACAAGGATTTCATTTATGTAACTCTGCTCTTTTATGTTCCCTGGAGAGACTGAACAAAGAGCTGAGAGCATTCTCCAGATGAGGTGCCTCAGTAGCAGAGGCCATGCCCCCCTCCCCCAGATTTTCTGCGGACTTGAGAGCAATGCTTGTATCTGGTGGAGAACTCTAATTGTAACCGGCAGAATTTCTCCTGCCCCCTGGCCAGGTGTCCAGCCTGTCACAGTGAATCCACAGCAGGCCAGCATGAAGGATTGGAAGAGAGAGCCAGTCAGGGATCAGAGGCAGGGCTACTGCTACTAGAGCCAGAAATAAACTCAGGCTATTGGGATCAAGATGGCCTGGGTGCTGCATGGTTTTCTGTCCCAAGGGGCTTCAGGCTTATTTGAATTGTGAGCTTGGACATGATAAAGATTATGCAAGACCCTATCAGTAACAAAAGCTAACACTGAGAAAAAGAGCCTCCAGTAAATCCACATAACCATAGCAATAAGAAACTGGTAGAATACTGCACACCTTTATCTAATTGTGCATACATTCACAAACATCCTTTCACTATCAGAACTACTGTGCTTACACATTTTCTGTTGCCACTGGTAGTGGTGTCTCTATTCTCCTCCTCCTTTTGCTATTATTGCTGCTGCTGCTGCTGTTGACTAGTTTAGAAAAAAATATTATAGTCTTCCTTTCCCTCAGAAACACAATAGACTTTTTCATTCGTTTATCTTGGGCTGACAGTGGGAAAAACATTGCCTTCTCCACTTGAGAGTAGGTTGTGGCATAGAGCCCAATATTTAAGACAACGTCTGACAGAAAAGTTGAAGTGTCAACAAGAGACCATTTTCCCAGCACTAGCCTTATGTGAAGCAATCAAATGATTCTCAAGGCATGTTCACTTTGAGTTTTTGCACTTAAAACCTATTGTATCTCATGGAAACCTAATTTTTAAGGGATATAAATACCCTGAAGGCACCCAATCCCATCTGATCTTGGAAGCTAACCAGGATCAGGCCTGGTTAGTACTTGAATTGGAGACTGCCAAGGAATACCAGGTGCTGTAGCAGAATTTTAGAGCAGGGCAATGGCAAGACACCTCTGAGTGGCTTGCCTAAGAAAACTCTATGAAATTCATGAAATTCATGTTGTTGCCATAAGTTGACAGGTGATTTAACACAAAGGGTCTCTACATATGGGTGGTCGTGGGCCGCCCCAAGAAGGAGTGGGGAGGCTGTCCCACTCCTCAGCCCCGATCCACTCTGTGAGCAGCCCTGGAAGGAGCACTAAAATAGCGCTCCTTCCTCAAGCCATGGAAAGGGCGCCGGAAGAGGCAGCGCGTGCTTCTTCTGCGCCTTTTCCATCGCAGCGTTTCTGGATGCTGCGATGGAAGGACATCATTGGAGCACCCACTTTGTACAACAGCGGGTCTGCAAAGCCAGAAAGACATTCTTAACTTTGCTAAATGAAGTTTCTTGGGTTCTCCATTTACCATGCTAGCAGAGATAGATTCCACAGACTGATAAACTGTCCTGCACTTCAAACTAAACCAAAACAAGCAAAGGGACACACAGTGGTGGTAGCACACAGCACAAAGAGCTGTGAAGTGTAGGAGTGCTACAGAAGCTACCGTAATCCCTTTCTGGTAGCTGTGCACAGTAGCTGTCAGTTGGTCCTACTGAGATTTATAACTAACCCAATGGATTGGTTTGCTTTGCTATTGAAAGTCTAACCAAGGTTCCAGAAGGCACATTTTGTCATTGTGGGCCAAATCTTATCCATCAATTTAATTGAAGGCTGTGATAGAATCAATTATACCTGACAAAAGGCCTTTGCAGACTGCCAGAAATAGTGCACATTAAATTGAGGCACTGCCCTTGCTCAGTGCTAGGGAATCATGGGAACTGTATTTTTTTTCTGGGACATTGAGCCTTCTCTGTCAGAGAGCTCTGGTGCCATAATAAATTACAGTTCCCATGATTCCCTAGCACTGAGCCAGGGCAGTGCCTCAATTTAATGTACACTATTTCTGGCAGTTTGTTTAGGCCCAAAGTTGCCTTTTTCTTGTCTTGTCTTTTCTAAATTTTCTAGCCTTTCACTTAGACTTCAGCCCCAAGCTTAACTACAGCTCTCCTTGGTGTAAATCCCAGATGTCTAACCTACAGTGAACTATCTTCTGAGGTTGATGTTAATTATGGATACATGCTGCATCTTTCAGTCAGCTGATTATTTCAGTCCTTTGCTAGTATTAGGAGAGATGTCCCAAAAGTCAGTTTCAGCAGATTGCAGCACTTTGACCATTCTGAATCCAGTATCAAAGCAGAGGTCTTATTTATTTAAATATTTTGAACCCACTCTATATCAACAGACTTCAGAGAGGAAGGCAATCAATAGAAAGCTCTTTAGTGAAATAAAGACCCAGTAAACTCTGTGCTCCCATATCTGATCTTTGCAGCAACAGACAGTTCCTGCTTCCTATAGCTTGTGGCCTAGCCTTACTTGAGCACGAACACCTCTACTCTCCAGGTCTTAAAGAAATATTTCATTTCATTTCTAAAGCCCACCGCAAATGCCTTGGTGTGCTTCTCAAGGATATTTCTGGGGAAATATTTTAGGGCCAAAAGTGTTGCATCCCAAAAAGTGTTACATCCAAAGCTAGTTGTATCTGAGGGATTGGTTATAAAAAACATAGTTTTAACATCATAAACAAACACAAGTTTCAAAAAATTTTCACTGGGTAACATCTTAAGTTAAAAGGAGGCTTTCTTAGTAGTAAGGACAGGGTAACATCAAGGGAAAGGTGTGAGTAACCACCTTATTGTGACAAGGTATGGGAAACACTATTCATTCCAGATTCCACCCCTTCCATTTCCAACTGGGAAACTGCAGGGTCACAACAGAATGAGTGTGGTTGGCTTGCCATAATTGAGGCTCCCACATTTGTGCATTTAATTTGCATATTATGCAAATTATTAATTTATGCATGTTGTTAATTTGCATTCTAGTTATGGCAGGTCAGCATATTAATAGTTGCATTTTTCCTACTACCATTTTTCTGGCTTCATACCAGTTTTCCTAGTAATTACTCTTGTCAGAAAACAAGTATAGAATAATGCTTAAAGTGCAGGACATGGAACATGGAGACTCAAGTTCATATGCTCTTGGGCCATGACTACCTCTCAGCAAATCTACCCTTACAGGGTTGCTGTAGGAATTAATAGACAGGATCTATGTAAAGTGGCCATGTACCTTCCTGATATGGTAGTGGTAATAACAACAACAGCAATAATTGGATATAGGCAAGTGTATGTATGTTTAAATGCAACTGCAACTTTTCATAAATTGTGGGAGGGAGGCTTAAACTAGCCTAGTGGAGTTGTTAGTGCCCATTTCCTTATTCTTAAGAGTTCCAGGTAATACTGTCTCTTGCCTAGAGGCCAAATAAATAAACTGAGTGATGGGGGTAGGAGGCAAGAGTAAAGTATGGCTCCCCAAGCCTGAGGCAAGCCTGAGGCAAGCCTGAGACAAATGGCTTGGGAGGGCTGCAGAGAGATTATCTCTGAATGTTTCCTCTGTCCCTTGATAAGGTAAATTAAAATCAATTATTGCTTTTCCCGTTAACTGACCCAATTTCATTCCATTAATCAAGGTAGTGTCCAAGCTGCATCTGGCACTGCCTCTCTCTATCTGTTCCTCTTTCATTTCATTGGAACCCTCCTAGCTCCACTTTCTTTCCTCTTTGATCTGAATAAATCTTGCCAAGAAAATTGTATGATAGGGTCACCATAAGTTGGAGTTGACTTGAAGGCACATAACTTCAACAAACAGCAACCTATAGTTGTTTTCTTCTTGGGATCAAATTGGTCACTGAGGTTTATAAAGATTTCTAACTACAAATGTACAGATCTCTCATTCATCAGGGCTTAGCAGTTGTAGAAGTCTGTTGCTCCATGGTGAGGAAAAAGTAGCATGTTATGATTATGGATTCTAGCTACTGAAAATTTCTTCTCTTAGAAATCTTTGCCTGGATATGCCTTTTATCACCCTGAGACACAATTATACAGATATCAACCACAGAGAAACAGAGAGATTTTGAGACTTGTGCCAAAATGTTTCTGTTAAAATATATGAACTTCCACTGTAATTCTCTGATTGAAGGGTATCCTGCTACATCACTGCAGATCATCTCGGGTAGTGGCAAACCAAAGAACAGGAGTAGAAACAAGAGGAAGAATGAAGCACTTGGGACAGAGATACTTGGACAGAGACTGTGATGCTTGAGTCCGATTATATTAGAAGCAGAAACTGTCTGATTATTATTATTATTTCTTTTTCTGTTGCATCCAAGGCCTCTAATCTGCTTGCCCTAATCCTCTTAGAGCATCTGCTGTATCGTACTTTTATCTGATCTTTCTGTCTCCTAAACAAGCTGTCTGAGCTCCTCACATTTGAGATGCATTTGCCCCTTTACAGAAGGGCTATCTTTGCATCTTTTCTTTTTAGCCCAAACTGGGACACTTTAACTTTACTGATTACAGCTGATAATTTCCAATGCCTATTTGATATATGGCTAGAACTATCATTATTTTTGTTGGGATTTAGAGCCCATTCTTTTTTTGTGGGAGTTCTAGTAACCCCAACAGGATGGGGTTGCTACACAATGCTCTTGAGAAGCTTCAGAAAATAGTGTAGGGCTCACTTGGAAATGGCATGGGAAAGATATGATCTCTGTGAAGTCTGATAATGTCAGGGATTCATTATTATCAAGTGAAGTAATGTTCTTATACCTATGGCCTTTTGAGCAGATCATCAAAATGTTACATTTTTGAACCACAACTCCTAGAATCTCCCAGCATGGCCATGGGTGTTTTGCAGTTGTAGTCCCCAAAAGTAATTTTTCTCAGCTGTGCTATTGTGATCCCCTCCTAAGGCTCCAACCATACAGGGCATTATTTGTTTGTTTGTTTTTGCTAGATTTGAACAGTTGCCAGTGACTCAAGGTGGGATAGTAAAGGGGAAAGAAAGTGTAGCACACCTCAAGGACATCTTTTAGGAAAGTATTATTTATTTATTTGCACCGTGCTTTCCCCCCAAAATTGGGACTCAAAGCGGCTCCTCTGATGTCATATCCTGCAATACTGGGATAATTTATGGATCTTTTATGCTCTGGCCACTGAAACCAGTGGTAACAAAGCATTCCAGCATTGCAACTGTTTGTGACAGACTAAATTAGAAATGACTATACTATTAAGTTGAGTGTGGCAACTGCTTCAGGCAGCAGATGTTGCAGGCAGGATGGAAAAATGCCTCTCCTTTCCTTCCCCTGAGTCCCCTGTCAAGACTTTTTTTGGAGTCCTTTTTGGAGAAGACAGTTATGGAACAACAACATGCATCTTGTTGATTTCCCTTATACTGGCCTGCAGCCCTCTGGCATAATGGAAGAAGCCTGACCCACTATTGTTTCAACATAGGATTCAATTGGCAGGCCACTGAACTTCAGGGCAGCCCATGCACTGGTATGCACCCAAGGTTTAAACATTGAAAGGGGAATGAATACCTGTGGGTGTTTACTGAAGGTATCTGAATGCTGTCTGAGACTGGTAGGAAGAAAAGGTCAATATGGAAGATTTGTTTGGCATTGATATAGATATGGTCACTTTTCTCTCCAGTCTGAGTGACCAGCCACAGAGACAGGAAGGGAGAGACTAGCTTTAGTGAGAAGGAAGAGAAGGTGCTTTATCCTGTCACTGAATAGCTTGCAGCCACAGGAAGCATAACTTTCTTCTCATGTAGTTCTGCAAAGTTTTTGTATACTATGAGTGGAGATAGAACAGAGACAGGAAATGATGAGGCTTTGGGAAAGAAGACCTGGAACCTACATGAACCCCATCAGGCCCACAGAGGTGGAGATCCTTCTCACATGCAGGCAGTGTTGAAATTCCATTGAGGAGTCCAGACTTGACTTAGGCCTCCATGAGCTGATTTACATGAGTACCTTTTTAACACTTTATTACAATTTTTTGCAATTTCATACCAACTTTTTTGTCTCCACTATTCCTGTGTCCTTTCTCGTATAACTACATTCATGTAAATACTTTTGTTCATACCAGTGTCATCACGAGCCATGTTAAACTATCTCCCACTTAAGATAAATTCTGATCTGTTCAGTGCAACACAAATCAGAAGCCTACACGTGTGATAACGCACAATGTTCTGTATGCTCCAGTAAAAAATGTGATTCCAGAAATTACAGGTTATGAGGACTTTTCCATCCCTTTCCTCCTCTAAGAAATGAATGTGTTTGGATCACATATAAACAGATCAAATTCTTCATGCATTCTACTAGGATAATTTACATCACATAGACTATCCCATAGGCTTCCATGAATCCTACTGTCTTTCTTAATCCTTGCAATTTCCAATTCCACAACACACTATGAGTGTTTTATATACTGTAGTTGCTATCTGCTTCAAGCACATAAATTTATATTTGATTTCATAAAGTTTATAATGCTTCTTAAGGTCAGAAGTGGTGCTCTACAGGAGCTCATTATGATAGGTATCCCCACAAGGAGGAGTGCATAGTAGCATCCCTTGGGGAAAGAAACACTATTATTTAAACTGCTAGTATGAAGTAAGTTCTCTGTTCAACAAAAGGAAAGATGTATTAAGTCTCTGATATATTTTTTAAAAAAAAAATATATATGGAGGGATGTGTTATGCAGGAGGAAAATAATATCACTGGTGTTATAGAGTTCAGAGAAGTGATGGACTCTGTTACTGTTGTTAGAATAGACTAGAGATTTGAAAATTTCTCAGTATCAATTTTGTTGAACGTATCTGAACCCTGCCTGCGTTTTCTTCTTGTTCTTGTTTTATATTACATCATGAGATTTTCTATTCTCTTCCTGCAATGAAATTCTCACAAAACTTTTAACACATTCTTCTAATATGGGCATTTATTTGTGAATGTGCCTAATTTACATAATTTCCCCAATTAAAGGTGTGTTTGCTATTTTAAATACCATTAATCTTTCAGTACAGTGTTTTGCACAGTGTTGTGTGTACATTTTATTTTTCTAAAATGCCTTGTAAGGCTTGCAAAGTGCCAGTGCCTGAGGCAAGCTGTAACCTTTTCTTGTCTCAGGACTCAGATGGTACAAAATGCTACTTTCATAGCAATTATCAGGTCCATCAAGATTTCTTCCATCTCTACAGTAGTTGGCATCCTGTGGAATTTGTAGTTGATGCCTTCACTCGAGTACACCTAAGCCACATTATGGCATGTGTAACATTGAATTGTATTCACACAAGAACCCACATTTTCTATATTTTCTGTGCAATCTTTTTTTCTAAACTTCCATCTACTTTATCTTGACACCATGAATTTCATAAACTTCTTTGCTTGTTCAGGTGTAATTGGATTTAAAAGTTCTGTTTGCCTTTGTAATGTGCAGGACTGAGGTGAACTAATTACTCTTGAGTCCTTGGCTATGAGAGCCCAAGCCATTCCTAATATATATAGAAGAGTCCAGAGATTTTGTGCAGTTAAACTGGATCAGGGCTGGTGGTAAATCAAGAGGAACTGCTTGCAAAGAAGATCTGACGTTAGAATTTCTGGTTCTAGATAAAGTGCAATTGGAGCTTGCTAATACTAGTTTCAGGCTGTATGACTCAGATAGTGTCTCATGCTACCATTAAGAGACGGGCCCCTTCATTGTTCAACAGAGATTGTTATTGTTGGAGTATGGATGGGTTATACAGTCAAAGTAGAAATGTAGAGATGTATGTGTGGAAATTTCCTATGGGAACAGTGTCTACTGAAAACAAAGAGAACTCGACAAGCAGGTGGTTTAGAAGTCAAAACATGTGCTCACAGGGCAGAATAACATAAACACGTTTGAGCCTGGGAATAGATAGGTAATACAAAAACATATGAGCTCATGGGAAGGAAGTCACATGGGGGATGATATACAGCTAGAGGCTGGGTTAAAGCACATCATCCAGGCATCATCCAATCAGCATAAGGTTAACATCCAGAAGGTAGAGTATGAGAAGGGCCAAGAATTTCCTTTGTTCTCTGTTGTTTATATATGCAAGCAATGTGTTTGTGTGTAACTTACACTGGAACTAACTCTAACACTGGAACTTACACTGTAAATTTAACTCCTGGATCTGTAAATATGGATCTGTAACTTTTCTGTTGCTGTGGTTCTACAACTACATTGGCAAGATGTGATCCTATAGTGTTTTTGCCATCTGCAGGATGGATTGTATGTTTTCTTTTCTTTTTTACTTTATGGAACAATAAAGCTCTACTTTAGATCTACAAGATGTGTCTGCATGCTTGTTGCATGGAGGAGGCTGATGAAGGAAGCTGGTTCCTGAGCTCTGCTGTACTGCATGTCACATCCAAATTTCCACAGTTAATTGTACCCATCCAGAAATCAGGGGATAGGACATATCCCTTAGATTATTGTAGTGGGAACATCAATAAGTAAATGTGGATAAGAAATGAAGTTCTTCATCTGGTGGAACTGTAGTGTTTGCTAAACACCAATATAGGAGTCCTATGGAAAAAGTGCACCAAGTGTCATGGCTCTCAGGTTATTCTGGTGATGGCTAGCCTTGAGCAGCAAGTGGGAAACTACAGCTACTCCAAGAGAATGGCAAACATTCTACAATCTAAGCCTCCCTCAGTTAGAACGATGAGTATTGTCAACCACTCAAGCATAATAGGAAGAAGTATATTCACTTCTACTGAGGTGTGTGTTTTGTACTGGGTTGGGTTGATTTGTCCATGATCACAGAAGTGTCTGCTTGAAAACTTGAACTATGCTGTGTAAGGGAAGGAGTCCAGAAACAAGCATAATCCTTTCTCCTTATCCTGAGAAATGAACACAGTAAGAAAAGGGAGAAGAAACCAAAAACAACTCTGCAATTGAAATTTGTTGTTGTTAACTACCCTTGAGTCGATCTCAACTGATGGTGACTCAATGGATAAGACATCTCCAAGGCCCTCTGTTCTCCACTGTTTCTGCTTAATTCCTGCATGTGACCTTCCTCTCTTCCTACTTCTCTCCACCTTTCTCAGCATTATTCTCTTTTCCAATGAGTCCTCTCTTCTTATGATGTGTCCGAAGTATGACAGCCTCACTTTGGTTATCTTGGCTTCCAGGGAGGTTTCCGGCTTGTTCTGCTCTATGACCCACTTGTTTGCCCTTTTGGCTGTCCACGGGATTCTCAGTACTCTTCTCCAGCACCACATCTCAAATGCGATTTTTTTCCTACCTTTTTCTAACTGTCAAGCTCTCACATCCATACATGATAATAGATGGCTTGTATGATTCTAACTTTTGTGCTGAGTTGTATATCTTTGCATTTTAGAATCTTTTCTAGTTCTTTCATAGCCACCCTCCCCCTTCTTAATCTTCTTCTCATTTCCTGACTGCAGTCCCTATTTCTATCAATGTTTGATCCCAGGTATGGAATTCTTTTACTATTTCTATTTCTCCATGATCTAGGTCAGTGGTTCTTAACCTGGGTTCGATTGAACACCAGGGGTTCTGTGAGTCAGTCTCGTGGGTTCGGTGGAAGTCAAGACACACATCCGATTCATATGATTCGTGATGACATGCCCCGCTCGTCCATCATTGGCTGCAGGTGATAACCTGTATACGTTTTATATTTATATGCCCCATCCAACAAAACCAGCTTGCCCCGCCTCCACCGACAGAAGTGGCCCTCTGATTGGCCATGTGGCGTGATTGACAGCATGGCGGCCCACTCCCCTCACCGGATGGCGCTGACGGTCCGTCTGTATTGGTGGTAGAAGGGTTCGCTGAATGCGTAAGAATCGTAAGAAGGATTCGATGAATGCGCATATGAAACTGGTGGGGGTCAGTACCTCCAACAAGGTTAAGAACCACTGATCTAGGTTGAACTTGTGAAGGTCCTCAGTGGTCATTATTTTTGTTTTCTTTATGATCAGCATTAAGCCTGCCTTTGCACTTTCTTCTTTGATAGTCCTTAGTAGGTATTCCAGGTCTGTGAGGTTTTCTGCTAGTACTATGGTGTTATTTGCATATCTTAGATTGTTGACATTCCTTCCTCCTGTTTTCACTCCTCTTTCTTCTATGTCCAAGCCTGCTTTTCTTATAATATGTTCTGCATACAAGTTGAACAGATAGGGTGAAAGGATGCAGCCTTGTCTGACCCCTTTGCCAATTGGGAACCATTCTGTTTCTCTGTATTTTGTTCTGACAGTAGACTCTTGTCCTGAGTACAGATTCCTCATCAGGACTATCAGATGTGTTGGCACTCCCATGTCTTTAAGGGCATTCCATAGCCTTTCATGATCTATGCAGTCAAAGGCTTTGCTATAGTCTATAAAGCACATGCAAATAAACTGTTTTAACTTTATGTTTTAATGGAATTATTTGATTTTTTTTAAACTTTTCCATTAATTTTTTTTAGCAGTACTATGTTTTAATTGGATGTAAACCAAAGTGTTCTTTACAAGGAAAAAGATGCAATAAATATGTAAATAAATAAAGGCAGAAAGTTAACTGGGGAGCTGGAAAGGAAGAGAGAGTTAAGGAAAGAGTGAAATGGAAGTAGAAGAATTCCTGGTGTAAATAAAGTGTTAAGAAAGGCAAGCAAATCTAAAAGCAGAATCAAAAAAGGAGAGAGCATACCCTGATTAATCACTCACCTTTTCAGCAGCTTGTAAAATATCCCAATTTCTCTCTCCCTGTTACTACCATTAGTACTATTATTATTATTAATTTTTAATACTACTACTATTACTATTAGGGATGCAGTGGCCCAAGTGGTTAAGACGTTGACTCTGTTGATTGCAAGATCGGCAGGTTGGCAGTTCGAGGCCCAGGTGCTGCATGATGGGATGAGCTCCTGTCACTAGTCCCAGCTTCTGCCAACCTAGCAGTTCGAAAGCATGCAAATGCAAGTAGATAAATAGGTACCACTTTGGTGGGAAGGTAAACAGCATTTTGTACAATCATGTTGACCAGATGATCCCAGGGTAGTCTCTGACAACACTGGCTCTTCAGCTTAGTAACAGAGATGAGCACTGCCACCTATGGTGAGACACGACTTGACAAACTTGCCAAGGGGGAATACTTTTACCTTTACTACTACTATTACTACTACTACCCTTTGTGCTCAGCTTACTCCAACTGCTGCAAATTGAATTAAGAATGCAAAATTAATTTGTACTCAATTAGCTCAGCAGTGGAGAAAAGAAAGCAGGTGGCAGAAATTTTCCTTTCCCAGTAGGTTCTGGCAAAAGCAAACTGCTGCATCCTCCCTAGCCTGTGTGCTCTCCCTCACTAATGTCTGCCATTTTGACCACCCTCTAATGTTATCTGACTGCATGCATCCTAGTTTTCATCTGAAATATAGGTGGATGTGGGGAAATGAGAGTGTGAGGGCATTACCTAAGCCTACTTGTGTTTCATCCCTCTCACCCTCTTTCCCAATTTCTCTCTCTTTCTTTTTCAAACTGATCAAGATTGTTAAAAGGTAAAATCCCATAAATTTGATTTTGCTGTTCAGAAATTTTCAGGGAAACGGCAGTAGATAAGCACAACTAATTTTGTTTCCAATGTAATCCTATACATATTATATCCGAAGAGGTAAATCCCATGGAGAATTGCACCCTCAGGTCCAAAGGCCTGTCTCACAGCATTAGTCTCCAAACAATGAAAACTATGTTTTCTTATGAAATTTAACTTTTTGCAATTTAATATTGTTATATTACCTTTTACATTCAATGTAAAGAAAAAAGAAATGTGTTTGGGATGAGAGCTTCTTGTTTACAAGTTTGTTTTAAAAACTTCACCATTAGAACAGTGTTTTAATAACTTACCATCTTAACAACTTAAAAACAAATTTACAGTATCAGATTTCATTTACTTTTGTATATATTTTTTTCTCTGCAGAGTTCGAGTTATTTACAAATATCTAATTTTTATAAGCACAATGGCCTTAGGAGGTGGATTCTGCAGAGAGAAATTTAGAGGGAAAGAGAGAGAGAAATGTTTGTTTTACAGGACATATGACTGGATGAAAAAATTATCTTTTTACCATATTGATTGGCTTCATTCAGGACTTCATTCTCCCAGCCCTGCCTGCAACATCTCCCAGACAGTTTTTTAGAATAGAAGTGAAACTAACTGATTTATTCTCCTTTCTCTGGCATATGAATAGAAGAGTGATGAGGCTTCCTGGTGTTACTATTGTTAATGATAGATTTGCATGGAGGAAGTAAGGGAATGTGGAAAAATAAGCAGAGAATGGATGATTCCTCCTCTTTGATGGCATTTCTGCTTGCCACCAGCAATTTAAATGGCAAGTTTTCTTTGCAAGAATTTTTCCATTTTTTAATCAAAAACTAAGGGGTACATTGCAGCTGACTGGAGATACTTTGTTGATTGATGCACACTGTGTTTTGAATGGAAGCAACACCAAGTTCACTGGAGCTTACTTCCAGGTAATGATGCAAAGGATTGCAGTCATGCTCCATGCTCCATCAACTTAATTGTGAGATGTTATTAGTTGTTGTTTGTTTTGGATGTCTGGTTTTATGATGGAATTTTTTAAGTGTGTTAGCTCCTTAGGGTATATACAGATCTGGGAAAAGTTCCCTTTCTTGGATTACAGTTATTAGAATCTCCCAGTCAACATGGCTATTCTGAACGTTTTAGTCCAAAAAAGAAATATTTTGAGATATTGAGTAGTCATGGAAGGGTAGTAGTGTAGTGTGTGTGTGTGTGTGTGTAAAATCAGTGTTTATTCAGAGTGGCTGGAGAGATGGGGATTATTTGGAGACTGCTATAGAGTGTCCTATGCTTAGTTAGGGGTACAAAAAAAAATCACTATTTTTTCACACACAAAAACAAATTTGTACGCTGGGTGAAATTATGAGAGTTTGTGCACAGATTCAATTCTCTCCCCCCCCCTCATTTTAGCACCCCTAAAAAAATGTTTTTGTTATGCAACACAATGCATTGTGCAACATATATTTCCCTGTGCATTTCTTTTGGCAAAAAACTACAGGGTTTATTGTGGAAATTTTCACAAAAGTCTCCAAATTTAAATAATCTTTTGGTGGTTAACCTTTTTTTGGATGAGTTGTCTGAGTGTATCAAGACACCCTTTCTCATTAATGAGAAAATGTGTAAGCATTTATTTAGATTTCTATACAGAGCCAAGAGAGGGGGAGGAGACTTTAGCAAATGTATCTTCTAGTACAGCTTCTTCCAAGTATTCTAGATATACTGAATGCCATCAGGCCACCTGAGGATTTTGGCTGTGGATGATGAGAGTTGTAGTTCAACTCTCATGGAGAATGCTAATTTGGAGGAGGGTAACAAATTTTGGACAATGCATTTTTAAAAAACTGTCTGTATTACTTTGAATTACTCTGATTTAATCAGTTTGTAGCTTCCCAAACTGTTGATGTTATTGAGAAACTGATGAATGAATTGTTCTTTTGATGGGCAAAAACTCCACACAGTCTTGGTTGTTTCCAAGCTATAGTGCACAGATAAATCCTGCTGGGTCTCACTGTTTCCCCTTCTGGTTGTGTTTCTTCCCATCTGGGGTACCACTCCTCTGATTTAATGAGGGCTAATGGTGTAATTAATCACACAAACTCCTAGCATAGCACTGAGACAGTTGTTTGGAGGCAGAATAAAGGACAAACCAGAGATGATGATGATGATGATGATGATGATGATGATGATGATGATGATGGAGCAGCAGCAACCTCAGCAGTTTATGTGGCCCTGAAAAAGTTAATACCATATATACTCAACTATAAATCAACTTCATGTATAAGTTGAGAGTAGGTATTAAGGCCAAAATTCTAGATTTTGATATGACCTATGGATAAGTCAAGGGTAAGACTTAGGGGCATGTAACAAAGGATCTAAAGGATGAAGCAAAGGAAAACAATGCCAAAAAAACTCTTACAAAATCCCAACAGGCATAATTGTTTGTGCTTAAACTAAAGGCTGAATGGATGGGGGGCGGGGGTCAGTGCTTCCAGGACAGATTAGACTCTTGCCTTTTATCAGAAGATGGTTCCTTAAAAGAGTTAAAGTGCAGTACTTATCTGTGGATAAGTCAACTCAGTTTTTTGGGGTCACTTTTTTTTACTAAAATTTCTAGACTTATACATGAGTATATACACTAAACAAAAAAGTACATGCAGATTGGCATAGCATTTATATTCACTCATTTATTAATTATTCTAATGCAGGGGTAGGCAACCTTTCCCCTTTAAGGGTCGAGGGACTTCAGCTCCCAGAAGCCTCAGCCATGTTGGCCAATAGCTCCTGGGATTCTGAGAGCTGAAGTCCCTTGGCCCTTAAAGAGGAAAGGTTGCCTACCCCTGTTCTAATGGAATAAAACACCTCACCATGGTAAAGGAGAACAGTCTTTTCTGCTGTTATGACATGGAATATATTTATGTGACCTGTGTGTCGCTCAGGTTGTTATCCAAGTAGTAAATGGTGATGGAATTCAGGGGCATAGTCATATTAGTCTGGAATATCAGTATACAAAGGGATCTTGCAGCACCTTTGAGACTCAGGGCTGATGCAGACTGGCCATTTGACGCGGCACAGAACCGCCCCAGGAAGCAGCAGATTGGGGCTGCAGCAACCCCACGCTGCGGCCCCAATCCTCCCTTTTGCTGCCCTGAGAAGAGCAGCAAAATGCTGCTCCTTTTAGGGGTGGCAAAAGGCTGCCCTAAGAGCTGGCACCACAGATCTTCAGCACCTTTTTGGTGCAGTGTGTTTAAACCAGAAGTGCGTCTTGATGTGGTGCGCCATGTATACGGCCGCACGGTGTCAGGATGGTGTCAAGGTGGGGTTGTGGCAGCCGTCATGCAGCTGCCCCACCCCAACTCGACCCCTAGGCCGGCCCTTTGGGCCAGTCTGCAATGGCCCTAACTGTGTGAAAGAATTTGTAGCATGAGCTTTTGTAGACTATGGTCCAAAAACACACTGCAGAAATAATCCAGTTTGAGAGCGTTTTAACTGCCCTGCCTCAATGCTAAAGAATTCTAGGAGCTGTAGTTTTGTAAGACATTTAGTCTTCTCTGTCAAAGAGCTCTGGTGTCACAATAAACTACAATTCCCAAGATTCCCTAGCACTGATTTAAGACAGTTAAAGCAATCTTAAATTGGATTATTTCTGCAGGATGTTTTAGACTTGACTGCATGGAGTGAACTGATGCCGAGAAAGACCTTTGTAGAAAGGATTAATAACCATGGAAATGCAAAACTTGTGGGTATGGTGATGAGGTGACAAGTTCAGTATTAAAAATGGTCATTGAGGAACAAAACCAGGAGGAAAGATGCTGCCTAAGATGTTGCCTAACTGCCTGTGAGTTCACAGATGACCACTTGAAATACCACAGATATGGGTAAACAACCTATTCCTTGAGAGCATTCACTCAACTTGTGATCCAATATATTTAGAGGAGGCCTGGGCAACTTTGGAAAGGTGTAGGCAGATTCCTCTCAGCACCCAGTAGGCTGTACTACTGCATTATGGCATGCCCAAATGACAATGCATTATTTCCAAACACCATCTTGGCCAACTTTTATTTGGGGATGCTCTGGGGCTGGGAAAGGAAAGTGCTGCACTTGCAGTGAGTTTGAGCTAATTTGGCAGTAAGAGCTGTTCAACAGTGGAACACACTGTCTTGGAGGGTGGTGGAGTCTCCTTCTTTGGAGGTTTTTAAACAGAGGCTGGATGGCCATCTGTCAGGGATGCTTTGATTGTGTCTTCATGGTGCAGGTTGGACTGGATGGCCTTTGTGGTCTCTTCCAACTCTATGATTCTATGGTGATTGGCATGAATTTTTTTTTAATGATTGTGAGTCTTTTGAGGGTCACCAGGGGACTTTATGGAACACAAATTGGGACCTTAAGAAAAACAGTTCACAGTTTTCCCACCCCTGTTTTAGAGCAACAGAGCACATAAGGTATGTATCCCCCATCTTACCTAACACATACTTTTAATAGAATCAGACATATAGGCCAGTGAAGAGAGCGACAATCTGGAGCAAAAAGATATGAATGGCAAAAGAGCTGCTGAAGAAATTAAAACAAGTTCAATATTTATACAGAACAGCTCTAATTAAATTAACAGGCACACAGATGTGCATAAGACACCAGCCTCTGTCTCCTTATTTCTCCCTTTTTATCTTTCATATGAACACCAATTATAGTGACACAACTCCAGCTCCATTTCATTTTCATTATTTAAAAAGAAGGGAGAAATTAACAGAAGTAATAATGATTGTACTTTTGAGGAAAGGGCAGAAGGCAGGAGAGAGGGGATCAAAATCACTCTTTTCAAAGTACAGTCTTTCATTGATTGGAGTGCTTTACCATTTCTTGTTAAACTTATAAATCAATAGAATTGGTTCATATGCACTGTATGGGTATAATACTTTTTTTAAAAATCAAACAGACTGTATAGCAGATCAGTATTATTTGGGGCGGTAATGTCTAGAAACAAGAGGGGGGACTTTGCTGAAAGCCATCTAGTGATTTGATGGCAGATGTGACATTTGAACAGCGGGATTTCTGATTCACAACAGTGTCTCTTATCTACTACAAGGTAGATATACTGCTGAATAATCCATATGTTTATCCTACTTCATTTTTGTAAAGATGGCATGGTCGATATCTTCTGGTATTTCTCATCTAAATCCCTAGAATTTCCCAAATATATCTTTCCTGTTAGAGCATCTTATTTCTAAATATTTCAATTTTCATTAACTTGCCAATGTGGCACCTATTGCCCTGGTTATATTTTTATTCTCAGTACAGTCGGCTCTTCGTACCCTCAGAAATTCTGTTCTGGACTCCCCCCTCCTTCCATGGATGTAAAACCAATAGGACCTCAAGTCCTGTTGTTTTTAATGGCAGTGTGCTGCATGCACAGCTGTGTTGGCATGGCCCACATGCACATGCTGCCATTGGGGAGAATGTGGTAGGGCCGTCTGTGGATGCTCTAATCCACAGGTGGGAAGCCTGTGGATAGAAAGGGTCAACTGCAATGTGATTCTTAAGTGATCTGCCCACTTTTATCATTTGGAAACCTCCTATGAAAAATCAGTGATGGTTAACTCAAACCACTTCATAAACTAGCGGCTGAAACAGTGGTTTGAATTAACTTTGCATGAAATCCAATTTGTGTCAAATTGGACAGGGGCCATAGCTCAGTGGCACAGCACATGCTTTGCACTCACACAGTGCTAGAGTCAGTTCTTGACAGCTCCAGTTAAAAAACTGAAATAGCAAGTGATAGGAAGGTCCTCATCTTGGAACTTTGAAGCACAACTGCCCATTGTGGACTAGGTGAACAAGGATTTGAAAAGAGCTGCTTCCTATTTTCTTGTGTTCAGGAAACCACACTTAACATGTGGGAAGAGAGGGGAAATTCTTCTAGAACAGAAGGAATTAGCACAGGATATAGCTCTGCCACAGATTCAAAAACACGAACCAGTCATTAGTTTCCATAGGTACCTGCTGGTATATCTTTAGGATATTCTTTGACAAGGTCCCCCAGGATACTCTTGCAAGAAAGCTAGACAATGCTACTGTTAGGTGGATCTGTAGTTGGTTGGCACACCAATCTCAAAGAGTGCTTAGCAATGGCTCCTCTTCATCCTGGAGAGCTGTGACTAGTGGGGCACCACAGGGTTCTGTCCTGGGCCCAGTGCTATTCAACATCTTTCTCAGTAACATAGGGCCTTTGCAGACTGCCAGAAATGGTGCAAATTGAGGCCACTTTAATTGCCCTGACTCAGTGCTAGGGAAGCATGGGAACTGTAGTTTATTGTGGCACCAGAGCTCTCTGACAGAGAAGGCTCAATGTCTCAGAAAAAAATAAATTCCCATGATTCCCTAGCACTGAGCCAGGACAGTTAAAGTGGACTCAATTTGCACTGTTTCTGGCAGTCTGCAAAGGCCCTTAGATGATGAAATAGATGTCATGCTTATCAAATGTGCACATGACAAAAAATTAAGGGGTGTAGCTAATACCCCCAGAGGACAGGATCAGCATTCAAAATGTCCTTAACAGATTAGAGAGTTGGGCCAAAAGTAGCAAAATGAATTTCAACAGGGAGACATGTAAGGTACAGCAAATGCAGTTTTATGCTCAAAACAACCACATGCAGTTTTTTTGTGCAGCACTGTGAAGATTCTTGTCAATAGAGGATTCTTCTAATCAGGATTTCCCAACATGCAATTTTTCTCTTAACTATTATTTCTATCCCTAGCATAGCTCTATCCAGTGAAGGCTGAATGTTTATTTCCTGATCTGCCTTTTACTTGTCTAGATTAGACAGCAGTTTAGAATGGAAACATCTTCACTGGATTCAGGTGGAAAAGATAGACAGAATAGGAGATTATCAGCATACTGCTAACAGCTTCTTCAAGCAGTCTCTCTCTCTCTCTCTCTCTCTCTCTCTCTGTATGTTGTGTGTGTATATTAGTAAGGGGTGAGCAGAATCCTGGGAGACCCCACAAGCAAGTAACCAAGGAGTCCCACAGGAATTTTCCCTGTTTCGAGCCACTCTCAAGATACCTGTCTTGTCATTCCCTGTAGGCTTTTGTCTAGCTTTTCACTTTTTGCAACCCTTGCTTTCACCCAGTTGCTTTTCTCATTATGACGTGAGATATGACCATAGTGTTAGATCCTTTTTCATAATCATATAAGATTTAATTTAAATCTTTAATGGGAACAAATTTAATCCACACTTCCTGAACTAAGGGCCTCGGCAGACGACTAATAGAGTCGTCTTCGAGGCCCGGAAGAGGAGGGGCAGCCGCACGAGCGGCGCCCCTTCCTCTTCCTGAGATCGCCCTCGGAGTCACTGGCCCTCCACACGGCCGGCGCTCTGGGGATGACCTCATGCCGCAGCGACCGCATGCGCTGCGGCGGAAGAGTCAGGGAAAGTGCGCCCGCCGCTTTTAGGCCGCACTTTCCCTGACATCTAAAGGAGCGCCAATTTGGAGCTCCTTTTAGGGACGCTGCAGGAGCGCCGTGGTGCGGAGGCTCCACTCCGCCGGCGCGCCGTCCAGCGGCGTCCCAGAAGCAGTCGTCTGCTTCCCCCCTAACTAACTTGAACCAGAACACAATGTCCCTTTAGTTTTTACACTGCTCTGAATGTTGTGATTTTGTCATTTGAAAAATGCCCCCTTCCATATGAGCCTGCCTGAGATCCTCAGAGGACACCCAGTTGTGTATCTCAGCGTCTTGTGAAGTTAGGTTGGTATGTACATGTAACAGGGCTTTTTCTGTGGCAGCATTTCTACCCAAGGAAGTTAGGCTGGCCCAATCTCTTTTGAGCTTCTGAGAAGCAGTTAAAACAGTGCTATTTATTGCACTGTTTTAAAACTGTATTTTTTGAAGTTTTTTTAAACTGTTCTGAAAGTTTTAAAATATTATTTTAATATAGTTCTAAAATATTTTATCTTTGTATTCAGATTGTGCTTATTTGTTGGCCAAGCCATTGTCAGCTGGGAGGCAGCATAGTAATATTAGAAACAAACAAATAAATCCAATTAAAGTGTGTATAGAAATCTATATATTAAAGAAAACAGAATATAAGAGGGCATATATGAGGGAAATTTGTTAAAAAAAATAACACATTAGGGGAAAATGCATAGAAAAACGAGTAACAATGTTCATGTATATGGAATAGAAATGCATTTTCATGTGGGTGTGTTTTTTAAAAACAGCACAATAATGTAGAAGGATGATGGACTGAATCTGTACTTGAAAAAAAAGTGAGTATTAGACATAGTAAAAGAGACATATGCATTTCAAAGTATATCCTGTGTCTATTGTTTATAAATCCATTTTGTCCAATTTCAACATCAGCCTGTTAGATTTTTAAAAAGAATTAAAATATAAAGTGTGTGAAAATTTACATTGTCATAAACAGATTTTTCACGCACCTATATTTTATACATAATGTTCCCTAATATCCACATTTTTATGTACAGCTTCCCCTCACTATATACATTTTTATATGCAGCATTTCAGAAGATACATGTTTTTGTATGTTTTCAGTCAAGACTTGCAGTACAAAATTTAGGAAAATGTGCAGTCTGAAGGATACTTCATGTACTATTTTATGTTATGATCTGAAAAGTAAGTTTTAAATCAATTCCCTTCAAAGTATAAACCAAATCTGAATTCTCTCCCAGTCCTATTTAGGAAACAAGCCCTATCTCATACAGTTTTTTTTTCTTTTTTAAAAATAATTTTATTGCCATTTTTTCTGCATCCAATAGGTGGCATTGGAATTTTTTAAAAAGACATTCATACTTTATGTAGAGTGATCTTCATTTTACACATCATGGCATGATCCTTATGTTCAACAGGAAACTCCAAATAAAAGTTTTCACCCTTGTACATTCTTCATATGTGTGATTGTACTCTTCACATGTCTTTTTTATGATTTATAAGGCCAAAAGAATGCTGCTTAAGTACAACACTTTCAAAAGAGTACTTGAAGTCTTTTCAGTTTCATAAATTGATTCATTTATCCACAGCCAAAATATGCTCTGAGCTGACATAGCATATCAAGTTTTCTTGCTTTGGTCAATCTATTCATTCTTTCAGCTTTCTTTGCTCCCTCTCTCAGCATATGTTATTTTAGGCTAATAGCTCTGTTAGTGCTTACTCATTTACAAATAGCAATCACGACATTGAATAGGAGAAGGCTGCCATGCAAAGTTATTGCATCAACAACCACTAAAACTTAGTACCTCATTAGGTATGCTATCTTGATGTCCAGAGGCCTAAGCCATTTTGCAATGTGTCTTACGTGGGTTGATTTATTTAGGGCAATTACCATTCATAAAAAGGTCAAAATCATGAGAAAGTTACGTAGGGTTTAGGGGGAATTCATTTTTTAATAGGATCTCCATATACTTCACTTTATCTTAAATCCCTGATACTTGTGTACATTAGTTTAGTCCAGGGACAGCAACCTACGGCCTGGGGGCCGGTTAAGGCCCCGGGCCCCGGACTTACCGGCCCAGGCGGAAGGTTGCCGCCATCGCTGCCGAAGCGTGCTGCCGTTGGGGCGCGTTTTCAGCCACTCTCGCTGCGGCCGCCATTTTGGAAGTCAAAATGGCGGCCGCGACACGGTTGCGCATGCGCAATACTCTTGCGCATGCGCAAACGCGTCGCAGCTGTGATTTGGGCTACCAAAATGGCGGCCGCGACATGCGCCATGGCGGCTGCGTGCGCAGGGGGGTCGCACGCGGCGGCAGGGGTGTATGCGCGCGGGTGTGTGCGTGCGTCGCCATTCCCCCCCCCCCTTGGCCCAGCCGAGACCTGGGCTACGGGAGACCGGCCCAGGTCTCCAAAAGGTTGCCTGTCCCTGGTTTAGTCTGAAGTAATGTCAGCACACCAGGTGATATAGGAGACCTGGGTTGATGTAAAACTTGGGGCCTTTTTAGATTTTTTTAAAAATTACCTGATGAATGCTTAGTTTTTGTAGATGCTTTAGCTGAGATTTAGTTTATTGTCTAATATACTGTTTAATACATCCATATATTTGTAAACTGACATTTCTGAACCAAGCTGAATTTTTTGTACTAGATCGGGTTGGAGGATCATGTGGCTCTCCAGATGTTACTGGACTCCAACTTCCAGAGTCCCTCACTGTTTATTGTGCTGTTTGCTGAGACCAGCAAACAATGTGTGTGTGTGCTATAGCAGGTATCTTCTTAGAAGAAAATTCTTCTTCCGTGTGAGAGAGAAAGGAATGCCCCCAGCTTGGCTGGAGAAACTTGCCCCTTCCTGTTTTTATAAACACTTGCCTTAAAAGTGGTTAATGAGGCT
The DNA here is from genome assembly GCA_026167975.1 of Phrynosoma blainvillii. Taxonomy (NCBI): domain Eukaryota; kingdom Metazoa; phylum Chordata; class Lepidosauria; order Squamata; family Phrynosomatidae; genus Phrynosoma; species Phrynosoma blainvillii. The sequence continues at coordinate 413,189,238 of JANUYF010000001.1, forward strand.
TTGTAATTGGTCTAATGGATTGATCCATTAACTGTTGTTTTATATTATTATATTATATTATATTATGCATAACATTTTATATTTGGCTAGTATGACTGTAACAACAATGGGTGCCTGTGATACTTCTTCTACCTGCTTCCATCACCATACATTACTCTTATCCTCTCATGCTGTGGAATTCTGGGATTTGTAGCTTGTTGTGGCACCATCACTCTCTGACAGAGAAGACTAAATGTCTCACAAAACTACAATTCCCAGAATTACATAGCACTGAGCCGTGGCAGTCAAAGTGATGTCAACCTGGATTATTTCTGCATCGAGGTTGCAGTCTATGAGACTTTCTCTGCAGGAAGATCTTAGGTAACATGCAATGTTAAGGATTGCAGGTGCTATCATTCAAAATGTTGATTCATTCAAATCATATGGCAAATAATCAACTTCATATGTTTCCAGTTCCAAACATCAGTGTAATGTAACTGGAAGAAACAATATATAAGTAAAAAGGAATGCCATCTCTCTCTTTTTTGTTTTGTTATAGAACAGTAATGTTATATTTTCATTTCTCATACTTGTGGATGGAATCCCATTCCCAGCAAGGTTTTCTCTATTGATTTTAGGAAAGGGTATGCAAACGGGGACATCCCCAGCCCTCATATGCAAAGGTGTTGTGTTGTTGCAGCACACACATAGGAGCGGTGGATCAGTCAAATTTTCTCTGTCTAGAACATGGGAACCACACACCTACATTATAGAGTTAAGTAGGACAGAATGAAATTCTTTACACAGTATCTTCAGACTATCAGCAGCGAGTAATGGTGCTATTTCAATCTAACTCTGTGTCTTATGTTTCTCTCAGTCCCACTATCCCCTCTTGGGAATTTTGGTGATGTTGCAAGAAAGAGTTTTCTCTGTGACTGCTTCCAGGTTCTCAGCTCCCTTGTGTGTGAGGCTTGGCTAGCTCCCCCCTTGTAACTTTTTGACTGGCAGGCGGACTTTTTATTCTTATTGCAACCCACTTTGATTACCATTCATGAGAGAGAGGCTGGTTATAAACTGAGGTAATAAAGAAACAAACAAACAAATAATGAAATCCTTGAAGACTGATTGATTTGATATTTATCCTGCCTTTTCTCCAGAACTGTCATTGGTAGCTTACAACATAATAAAAATGCCAATAAACTGCAATACTATAAAATAAAATTATACTAATTTTAATACTCAAATACAAATTAAGTCGTCATAGTTTTAAAACACATGCATGGACTTAGTAAACTAAAAGGAGAAGTTACTAATGCTTGAACTCTAATACTGTAGACTTTAGGTTTAGACTTTAGATTCATGATATATACATATGTCCAGGTCTGGGCACCAAGATGCATATTAACAAGATGGAATGTGTCCAGAAAAAGAAACCAACATGGTAAAAGATAGAAAGCTATGAGAATGGCTTAGGGAGCTAGGTATCTTTAGCTTGGAGAAGAGATGTTTGAGCAATGATATCAGTATTTAGAGGGATGTCCTGTAGATGAGGAACCAAGTCCCCCCCCCACACACACACACACTGATCCACAGACTAGCACATGAACCAGTGGATCCAAATGACAAGAGAAAAAAAGATTTCATCTAAGCATTACAATTTGTCCTTGGTATCTGCTGGGGTTTGGTTTCAGAACCCCTCATGGATAGCAAAATCCATGAATGATCAAGTCCCATTAAATACAATGGTAGTAAAATTGTTTCCCTTACATAAAATTCAATAATAATAATAATAATAATAATAATAATAATAATAATAATAATAACCTGCCTCTCCCTGAAAGATCGAGGTGGGTAACAATCATAAAATACAACAATACAACTATAAACAACATGATAAAATAACCTGATCCCCTTACCCCCCCAGCTTAAAACTAACACAGCATCGTAATATACATTCAATGAATAAAATTAACTAAATTAAACATTAAAATGAGGCATCACAGGTTAAGGAAAGTAAAATCAAGGTTTACTTTTTGGAATTTATATTTATTATATTTCAAGCCATGGATGCCTGAATCTGTGGATAAAGAATCTGTGGATAGAGAGAGCCAACTGTACAAAGAATTTCATGAGAGTAAGAGTGTTCAACCCTGGAACAGACTCTCTTGCAAGATGGGGAATGCTCCTTCCTTGGAGATTTTTAAACAGATGCTTGATGGCCATCATTCAGAAGTGCTTTTCTATTGCTGTATGTACTTTCTATATGTGGGTTCTGTTCTTTATATATTATTTATATATAATATAATTCTAAACCATGTATTTCTATATATGCTTTAAGAAACATGTAGCTGTTGCAGAGTGTGAATGTGACTGAAGATTTTTTCTTCCTCCCTTTGTTTGCTTCACACAGTTTACATACACTATATAGCATAACATAGCTAAAAATGTGAGAACCAGTGTGGCGTAGTGGTTTGAGTGTTGGACTATGACTCTGGAGATCAGGGTTCAAATCCCACTTGGCCATGAAACTCACTGGGTGACCTTGGGCAAGTCACATACATTCAGCCTCAGGCGAAGACAATGGCAAACCTCCTCTGAACAACTCTTGCCAAGAAAACTCCATAGTTCACCTTAGGGTAATCATAAGTTAAAAATGACTTGAGGGAACACAACACAGGTAAAAATGCATGAATCATAGCAGAGAGATGGGAATAATGCTATAAATCTTCCCTTATTATATTGTAGCATGCAAGAAAAAATAAGTTCAAATATTTTCTCTCTTCTGGATGAGATTGAGAGGTTTTTTTTACAATTTTCTTGCATTTCAGCAATCTTTTGGAAAAATATGTTTGTGTGTGGGGGGGGGGGGGAACGGGGTTTGGGCAAAAAACAGAATGGCATGGAGATATAAAAACATTCAAGTATTTTTGCCCAATAATAGTTTTTGCACAAATAAATTCTTCACAGAAAAAATCCTGAGTTATATTTCTGAGGGCTGATCATTTTCTCAGTGATGTGTCTTGATGTGTTGAGATCCCTTTCTCACTGAAGACAATAACATTTGTCTGTATTTGTTGCATCCCTTGCTAGGAGTAGAATAACCTAATGTTTGCTAAGTATTCATTTTCAAGTTACCATCTACAGGTTTCCATTCTACAGCAGCACATGTTATTAGTGCCAGATGTCTTTTCTACAAATATCAGTGCTGGCTTGAGAATGAGAAATGTGCATAGTCATTGACAGAAGAAGACTACTGGAACAACCCAGTGAAGTCTGAACTTTGCAATATACAGATTAAGATTTCTACAAGAGGATCAAAGGCAGGAAATGGTAAAATGGGTGAACTGCAGAATATCTATTTCATGCACACCTTTCAAGTCATCCAGAATAGAAACACTCATCATTCATTTAGCCAGTGACACTAGGCTTCTGCTAATTGTACTTAAGTAGCAGAGGAAAAGAGAAAAAGAGAGAGAAAGGACTCAATAATGATAGCAAAGAATCCCCATGATACCTTATGTTTAACACATGCATCATGGCATATGTTTTTGTGGACCAGAACAGAGTTTGGAATGTAAGAAAAAAGTAATTTGTTACAATTGTTATAAAGCTCCAGAAGTATTTAGTTATTTTTCTAGCTTCAGTTTTTGAAAAGCAATGTTTTACTTTCCTTCATCTCTAAGGCTGCATCCATACTGCAGATATAATCCAGTTTGACACCACTTTAACTGGCATGGCTCACTGCTATGGAATTCTGGGATTTGTAGTTTGTTGTGGCACCAGAGGTCTCAGACAGAGAAAGCTAAATGTCTCACAAAACTACAGTCTTCAGAATTCCATAGCATTGATGGCAGTTAAAGTGGCATCAAACTGGATTATTTCTGCAGTATGAGTGCAGTCTCAGTTAACTAAAACATATACCTTCCAGGCTTATGGCCATACCACCCTGAACATGCCCAATCTCATCTGATTTTAGAGGCTAACCAGGGTCAAGTCTGGTTAGCACTTGGATGGAAGTCTGCCTGAGAATACTGGGTGCTGTAGGTTAAAAAACCCCTACACATTTCAGTTACTCTTTTTAAAGTGGAAAGTTTTTAATTCAGCACTACAAGACCAAAATAACCATCTGATATTTCTCCTCCTCCATTTATTAAGGCCAAACTCCTGAACTACAGAAATAATTAAAATGCTTACAACTATACTTCAAATAAGTTACTCCTCTTTAAGTTACAGCCATAATATAATATATGCAAACCTTCATTACTGGAAAAAGGAATTAATAAAAGTAACCTGTTTCTGTGCCAGCATAGACTTAATTTTGTTAACTACAATGTGTTTGTGTGTGGATTTTAGGTGGGAAGCAGTTGAAAAGGGACTGAGTAAGCCTCCCCTCCCTGCACATGATGGATATAAAGCAGTATACTATATTTTTTAAATATATGACATGTGGTTTGATCTTTAGTCGCCCTCCTTTGGATGAAATAGCAAAATCATATAGTAGAATGGAAGCATAAAGTTTTCATTGTATACATGACTTTATTTTCATCTTCTAAGAATGATATCCAGAAAACATCAACCAGGAAAAAAAGCAATAATCATACTGTCAGTAGGTTTGTATATATAATACAGGTATGAAGAAGCAACACTATAACTCCCATCAGGCCTGGCCAGCAGACCAAGTATTGAAAGGTGATGAGAGTTGCAGCCCAACAACATATGGAGAGCAACCTTTTCCCCATCCTTGATATAATGCATCATCTGAATAATTCCTTACTCCTTTTGGCCAGTCCTAATAAACTAGTTTATGCTTTAATCTGTCTTTTAGGCAAACTTCTCCTTGTGTTTATTTTTTTGATATGTACCTTAAGATACATATGCCCAATCATTAAATCTTTCACAATCACAATTTATCTTTCTGTAAGGGACTAAATACTATAGAGCTGAGGGATCTTTGAGATTAACTGAGAGAAAGAAAGAAATTGGTAGCATAAGCTTTCATAGACCTTTCTTTCTTTCTTTCTTTCAATCTCAAAGGGGCTACAAGATTCCTTTGCATACTGATCAAAACTAACACGGCTATGGAGTTTATCACACGGGGAAAATCCCGAAAGTAAAAAGAAAGCAGTTTTTGACTACTTTCTCTTCGGGTTAAGCCCATTTTAACAGCAATGTGTGTGTGAAAATCCTTTTAAATCCCGTTTCTGCACGGGATTTCCCCCATGTGATAAACTCCTATGTCTTTGAACTATATAACTGAGTTAGCTTTTTGGCTGACTCTATGTAGTATTTTAAAAAGAAGTATTTTTCCTGCAGAAGAGCACATGGTTCCCTGAAATTTCAGCCCTACTTAATGAAGAGAGATAGTTACACATGCCAAGAGCCCATCTTTTCTCTGTTATAAGCAATGACTATCTAATCATTGTGAGCAAATTTAATAATTATGTGTAATGAGTGAATTAAGGCTATAATTCAGGGAAATGAGAATCAATTCCTCCAAATGTTTGTCTTATCATTTAATTGGAAAGAAACTTTTAGAACAATTCCTAAATAGACTAAATGAGCCCTAGGTGCTGTCATTTATCCGTCTGCTTTTAAGCAGCCCATGTAGATTTCTTTGTCTATAATAAAGGAACTAGATGTGAGCTGAGTCACAATGGGAGGGAAGGAATCCCCACTGAGCAAGTTTGGTAAAGGAGCTTGTGCTGATAGTATGTGTGCATATAGAGGCCTTATAATGGTTACAGATTTTCCAAAGCTTGGAAAAGTTACTGTTTTGGAACACAGCTCCTCCCCTCTCCCAGCCATCATAGTCACTGTCCTTGCTAGTTGAAAGACTTAGAGGGGTTGCATTTCATAAAAAGAACATTTCCAAACTCTGGATAATTTTGTCTTTTGAGGGTTTCAACTCCCTCTGTTTTATTGATGTACTTATTGCTTGTTCTGAATGACTTTGGGATGTGCACAACAGAAGAATGTGGAGACAATGAAATGCAGGGTTCATTTCCTCAAATATTTGGTTTTCTAATTATGTTAGGTTATCATTCCCATAACCATCTCACCAACATAATAATTTTTCATCCTTACTGGGTGATGATGGGGATAATACTCCAGTACATCAGGAATGCACCAGGTCAAAGGTGGCTGGTTTGAACTTCCAGACATATTTTTGGCAAACTGTAGTTTTAAGTAAATTGACTCCAGTTTCAGTGGATCAGTAGCTACCTCAGGTGGAGCAATGGCTCTTTGTCAACAGGTTGTAAATTTAGAATAACAGCAAAACTCAGTTGGCACAAACCATGCTTTGCAAAAGAGCTGTTGAAAGGTGCAACAGTGCTTATGCACTAATTTCATGGGCTGTTTGAGTTTTTTTTAAAAATGAATAAAGATTTGCATTAAAAAAAAAGAATCAAAATCCAATAGTAATGATAATGCAACATATTCCAAACTGGACATTACACAGATATATATTCACATAGTTCCATGCATCCAATTAGGCACCACTGCAAGAGTTGTTTGCAGAATAACTCTTTATTCCCTATGAAGTGGGAACAATTCCACTAAGAGCCTTTACTGCAAAATTCAAGGACCACAGAGTTTTTGAGAACTTGAATAGGAGAAAATTGTGTCCATGACACAAAGATGAGGAATTACAAGGATTGTTGCCCCCCCCCCCCCCCCCGTGCTTTCAAGCTATTTCTGATTTATGATGACCCTATATCTGGGTTTTCTTGGCAAGGTTTGTTGAGAGGGGGGTTGTCTTTGCCTTCTTACCTTCTGATGTGGGGAACTACACATGCTCCAAGTGCAAGTTGGTAGCCCTCTTGGAGGACAAAGTACAGCAGCTGGAGGCGCGGGTAGCTACACTTCAACATATTAGGGAGCAAGAGGCTTTCCTTGACAGAACAGAACAAATGGTCTTGGATGGGGTACACACAGAGGAAGTTGCTGGGGAAGAGGTCACATCACACACACAGGAGGTAGAAAGCTGGAGGAAGGTCACACGCAGAAGTAAGGAGACCAAGGATCGTTCTGGGAGTTTGCGGATACAGAATCGATTTCAAGCTCTTACTCTTAGCAAGGAGGACGAAGAAGAGCAGCAAGGACAGATTTCAGGGACAGAGCAGGGGACCCTGGGAGTTCCACCACAGGGAACAGTCGCTGCTAAGCCTCGGAGGAGGCGTGTGGTCGTGGTGGGGGACTCCTTGCTGAGGGGGACAGAAGCAGTGATTTGTGGGCTTGACAAGATGTCTCGGGAAGTGTGTTGTCTCCCTGGGGCAAAGATCCGAGATTTGACAGAGAGGCTGACAAGACTGGTCAGGCCTACTGACCAATACCCCTTCCTTTTGGTTCATGTGGGAACGAATGACACAGCAAGACACAGCCTTCAGAATATCAAAAGGGATTACGAGGCTCTAGGTAAGAAGCTGAAAGAAATGGAGGCACAGATTGTCATCTCGTCTCTTCTGCCAGTTCAAGGGCATGGTCCAGGAAGAGAGAGGAAGATTGCAGATGTCAACAATTGGCTCCGCAGATGGTATCGTCGAGAACGATTTGGATTCTTGGATCATGGGCTGCGGTTCCATGAGGACGGACTCCTGGCAAGGGATGGGCTGCATCTAACACCAGTTGGAAGAAATGTTTTTGCCAACGATCTCAAGAATTTGATCAGGAGGGCTTTAAACTGAACTGTGTGGGGAAGGGAGACAACGTCTTGGAAGACAAAAGGACTGGAGAAAATAGTCAAACTGTCATAGAGGAAACAAGGCAAACAGTACAGGGACCCAACAGTGGGAGGCAAAAAAACGTGCACAGGCAGCAAGTAAAGGGGACATATGGTCTTAGATGTCTCTACACTAATGCACAGAGCATGGGAAATAAGCAAGATGAACTTGAACTCCTAGCACAACAAAGCAAATATGATATAATAGGCATCGCTGAAACCTGGTGGGATGAGTCTCATGACTGGAATGTAGAAATAAAGGGGTATAAGCTTTTCAAGAGAAACAGGACAAACAGGAAAGGAGGAGGAATAGCATTATATGTCAGAGATATTTACACCAGTGAAGAAATCCAGGACATCAATCCTGGAAGCCAAGTGGAGAGCATCTGGATAAAAATTAAAGGGGAGGGAAACAACAGGGATGTTATTGTGGGAGTCTACTACAGACCCCCAACTCAAGCAGAAGAATTGGATGAAGCCTTTCTAGAACAGATGACCACACACTCAGAAAGGAGAAATATAGTAGTGATGGGTGACTTCAACTATCCGGATATTTGCTGGAAGTCAAACTCGGCAAAATCCTCAAGGTCTAGCAAATTCCTCACTTGCCTCGAAGACAATTTCATTGTCCAAAAGGTGGAAGAGGCAACGAGGGAGTCAGCTATTTTGGATCTGATCCTAACTAACAGGGAAGACCTAGTTAATGGGGTGCAAGTGGTTGGATCCTTAGGCGGGAGTGATCATGTCCTCCTGGAGTTTATTATACAGTGGAAAGGAGAAGCCAGGCATAGTCAGACACGCATTCTAGACTTTAGGAAAGCTGATTTTACTAAACTTAGAGAAATACTGGGGGTGATCCCATGGACAGGAATACTAAAAGAGAAGGGAGTTCAAGAAGGATGGGAGTTTCTCAAAAGGGAGATACTGAAGGCACAATTTCAAACCGTGCCAACGAGGAGGAAAAATGGGAGGTGTCTCAAGAAACCAGGATGGATGACTAAGGAACTTGCAACTGAATTATGTTTTAAACGGAACATGTATAAGAAATGGAAAAATGGGGAAATCACCAAAGAGGAATTCAAACAAATAGCTAGCACGTGTAGGGTTAAAGTCAGAAAAGCTAAAGCGCAGAATGAAATCAGGCTTGCTAGAGAGGTTAAGAACAATAAAAAGGGCTTTTGTGGGTATGTCAGCAATGGAAATGGTAGGACCACTGTGTGGACAGGATGGCAAAAAGTTAACAGGAGACAGAGAAAAGGCAGAACTACTCAACACCTTCTTTGCTTCAGTCTTCTCAGAAAAGGCAAAGGGTGCTCAACCTAAGTATAATGGAGCAGAGGACAGAATAGGAGAATTTCAGCACAGAATAAGTAAAGAGATAGTACAGAAACATCTGGTTACTCTAAATGAATATAAGTCTCCAGGACCAGATGAATTACATCCACGGATATTAAAAGAACTGGCAAATGTAATATCGGAACCATTGTCAATAATCTTTGAGAATTCCTGGAAAACAGGAGAGGTCCCAGCGGACTGGAGGAGGGCAAATGTTGTCCCCATCTTCAAAAAGGGGAAAAAAGAGGATCCCAACAATTATCGTCCAGTTAGTCTGACATCAATACCCGGAAAGATTCTGGAGCAGATCATTAAACAGAGAGTCTGTGAACATCTGGAAAGTAATTCCATAATCACAAAAAGTCAACATGGGTTTCAGAGAAACAGGTCATGCCAGACAAATCTGATCTCTTTTTTTGATAAAATTACCAGCTTGGTAGATGAAGGGAATGCTGTGGATATAGTATATCCTGATTTCAGTAAGGCCTTTGACAAGGTTCCCCATGACATTCTTGCAAGCAAATTGGTAAAATGTGGGCTAGACAAAGTAATTGTTACATGGATTTGTAATTGGTTGACTGGTCGAACCCAAAGGGTGCTCAATAATGGCTCCTTTTCAACCTGGAAAGAAGTGACCAGTGGGGTGCCACAGGGCTCTGTCCTGGGCCCAGTGCTATTCAATATCTTTATTAATGACTTGGATGACGGTATTGGGGGCATAGTTATCAAATTTGCAGACGACACCAAATTAGGAGGAGTAGCTAATACCCCAGAGGACAGGAACAAAATTCAAAATGACTTGAACAGACTAGAAAGTTGGGCCAAAGCTAACAAAATGAAATTCAACACAGAGAAATGTAAGGTACTGCACTTAGGGTGTAAAAACGAAAAGTACAGATATACGATGGGGGACACCTGGCTGAATGAGACTACGTGTGAAAGGGATCTAGGAATCCAGGTGGACCACAGGTTGAACATGAGTCAACAGTGCGATGCAGCAGCTAAAAAGGCCAATGCAATTTTAGGCTGCATCAGTAGAAGTATAGCGTCTAGATCAAGAGAAGTAATAGTGCCACTCTATTCTGCTTTGGTCAGGCCTCACCTGGAATACTGTGTCCAGTTCTGGGCACCACAATTCAAAAAAGATGTGGAGAAACTGGAGCGTGTCCAAAAGAGGGCAACTAAAATGGTGAAGGGTCTGGAAACCAAGCCCTATGAGGAACGACTTAGGGAACTGGGGATGTTTAGCCTGGAGAAGAGAACGCTGAGAGGTGATATGATAGCCGTGTTTAAATATTTGAAGGGATGTCATATCGAGGAGGGAACAAGCTTGTTTGCTGCTGCTCCAGAGGCTAGGACCCGAAACAATGGATGCAAGCTGCAAGAAAAGAGATTCCACCTCAACATTAGGAGGAACTTCCTGACAGTGAGGGCGGTTCGACAGTGGAACACACTCCCTCGGAGAGTAGTGGAGTCTCCTTCCTTGGAGGTCTTTAAGCAGAGGCTGGATGGCCATCTGTCAGGGATGCTTTGATTGGGAGTCCCTGCATAGCAGGGGGTTGGACTGGATGGCCCTTGTGGTCTCTTCCAACTCTATGATTCTATGATTCTATGATTCTTCTGAGGTTGAGAGAGTATTGCATGTCCAGGGTCTCCCATGGGTTCACTTGCTTTGAATCTGGTGCCCGGAATCATAGTCTTACAGTCAAATCACTACACATGCTGGCTCTCTTTCATAGGGATATCACACAAAAATGGAAATGCCATGCCTAAATAAGGTGATAATGCCCTGATTCATGTTCCCTTGTAGCTCCTTTTCTTGACATCTTTCTCTTTCTAAAGTAAATAATTGCAGATACAACGTCTATCTTTACAGTTCCTCAGTCACAGGGCTTAACTAATTAGTCCATGGTGTTATGCTTGCACCAAGGACTATATTACTGTGGGTGGCAATAATGGAAACAGATAGTTGGGGCCACCTGGGTGTTTCCTTGTTTATCTTGTCTGATCTGCCTTGTACTTACATTGATGAGTGGTTCTCAACCATGTAATCTCCAGATGTTGGACTTCAGCCTGCAGAATCTCTGGTTGAAACATCTGGGAGTTAAAGTCCAACATCATCTAAAGTCCCTCTACATTGGAAACAACTGATATTCTCAGAACTGCCTTCATGTTCTCTTCTGCTCTTTCTCTTTTCTCTCTAAGCATGTGGTTGTCCAGTAGCAACCCCAATTTATTTCTATTTTTAGGCAAAGTTCCCATAACAAAGTTTTCCTCCGTTTAGACTGTCTTTGCTGCTGAATCAAACACCATGCTCCCATGAATATCTCACATTAGCTTCATACAGTGCTTCTTGATCTTGATGTGCTAGCTCCAATCAAATGATTAATTGGCAAGCATGGATTCAGACATGAAAACAAATGGTAGTTTTGCTATGCACCTGTAGTAGTTTTGCTATATCCCTTGTTATTTGTCGGTGGTATTGATAATATATCACTGTGTGACTATAATTATATTATTAATTTGGTGAAGGGAAATTATTTAAAGATATATAAAAAGCCTTCATCTTGGTTACAGGTATGCTGTCTTTAACAATAACTTGGTTTTTGCCAAAAATCTCAAAACCACCATTCCCTCCCTCCATATCCCTGTTATGGATATGGGGAAAAGGAGAGAGAAACAAGACATTGAGAAACCTTCTTTTGTAGACGCAGATCTTTATATTTTCTTCTCGTGTAAAACTATTTAAAATGTAAAGCTATGTAAATATAAGGTTCCATGTAGGTAACAATACTGGAACCAGTGTGTGTGTCTGTCTGACTTTTTGTGTCTACTAATGTATGTGTTTTAGGTAGGGATGGAAAGAATATTTTAAAAATATTCAATCAGCAGTTGAAAAAGGATTAGAGTTAGGGTTAGGAATCCATCCAGAATCCTTTGCAATGTTGTAACAGGCTCTGGAGGACATGTTAAACCTACATATCTTAACGTAAATCCTACTTTCTGCATCCTGCTTAAGAGCAACAAACCCCAGCAAAGCTGGCACTGGAATTTGGTTTTCTTTTTCTCTCTTCCTCCTTCTATGCTTGGTTCACTTCCATTGTTCACTTTTTCATACTGCTCTTGACCTATAAAATCAGGACATCGATCTACTTTATCATTCTGGGCTGTCAGTGCAGCAGAAACTACATGAAGAAAAGAATGCCAGTTCTGCTTTCCCTATGGGATGGAGTAATATGCATGTTTCTAACTAGGTACAAGTTAAGCAGCTTCTTAGTTCTCATTACCAACAAATAAATCATTCAGTCTTTCTTTTTGATTAACATCATCAACCTTGAACATACTTGTCTGGATTTCTGTAGAGCTCTTCAGTTAAAATGAAGTAACTACTGGCTTCCAGTAACAAAAGACCCCCTTCATGTCTTCCATTATATGAAGTCACTTTTCCAAAGACTACATGTAGGATGTTGAATCTGGATTGTGGAGACCTGGATCTGAATTACTGTTAATCCATGAAACTCATTAATTTTTGTTTTTCAATATCTCTTATCCAGTCTGTTTCACAGCATTGTAAGCAGAGCTGGATGATTTTGTTGTTGTTGTTTTGCTTTGGTCTTTGTCATTTTTGTATCAGGTCATCTCCTTGTCATAAATAAAAAATGATGTGGAGGCACACAACAACAACATCCACTCAAGCTTGCAGTCTGAACCTTAATGGAGCTATCCAAGGAGTTGAGTTCTTCCCCCAAAGCAGGTTCAGCATTAATTTCTATCCCGCCTTTTCCCAGTTTGGGACTCAAAGCTTATGACAAGGTAAAAATAATTTTAAAAATTCACAAACTACTGAAGATAAAACAAACAAGATTAAACAATCACAAATTTTAAAACCAGATTAATACATATATCACACACACTAGCATAACAATTAGCAGGATCCAACACATTGTTTAGGTGAAATGGGCCTTATTTAGGGCCTTTGCAGACTGCCAGAAATAGTGCACATTAAATTGAGGCACTGCCCTGGCTCAGTGCTAGGGAGTCATGGGAATTGTATTTTTTTCTGGGACATTGAGCCTTCTCTGTCAGAGAGCTCTGGTGCCACAATAAATTACAGTTTCCATGATTCCCTAGCACTGAGCCAGGGCAGTGCCTCAATTTAATGTGCACTATTTTTGGCAGTCTGCAAAGGCCCATAGTCACTTGTCAAATGCCTATCAAAACAGAAAACTCTTTACTTGTCTATGAAAAGAAAATAGGGAGGGTTCCATATTAACATCTCTGGAAAGGGAGGTCCAGAGCTTGAGTCAGCCACTGAGAAGGCCCTCTCCCATGTTCCCACCAGATGTACCTGTGAGATTGGGGGAATAAAGAGAAGGGCTTTCCTAGCTGGGCTGGTTCATAAGGGAAAATATGGTCATTCAAATAACCTGGGTCTGAGACATACAGGGCTTTAGAGGTCAAAATCAGCACTTGTAATTGTGCTTGAAAAACAGACTGGAAGCCAGTGGAGCTTTTGTAACAAGGAAGTTGTGTGCATCTTGTAGCCCTTTAATAATCTGACTGAAGCTCTTTGGACCAGCTGAAGTTTCTGAACACTCTTCAAAGGCAGTCCCATGTAGAGCACATTACAGCAATCCAACTGGGATATAACTAAGGCATGTGTCACCATGGCCACACCTGACATCTCAATTGCATTCATTTTTTTTTTTTGTTTTAAATCATATTTTATTATGCTTATAAGCCAGGAACTGCATCAGAATGTTGGGGAAGTTCAAAATCTGGTGGACAGCTATCTTTCAAATCACATATTACTGCAGATACTATGGGGTACCAGAATTTGTATCAAAATACACAAAATTAGCTTAAATTACCCCAGAGCTTGGAAGTAACTACTTATAAATAGTAAGTTACTTATAATGTATCCATTTTCAGCAACTAAGGCATAAGTATGTTACAATATGGTTATAATATAAAAAGAGGTAGCTCCATTCCTTTTCCAGTGTAACTATAACTATTTTATAGTTACTGGATACGTAAGCTCATTATTTACATGCGTTTCAAACCACAGGGAATAAGTCTGCAGGAATGTGATGTTTTTAAAAACATAAACGTTGTTGCTATTTTTGAATAACAAGAAAATTAAGAGTTTCTTTCAAAATTGTGAATTGCAGTGTTTGGGCACATTGGAACTGTAACTGTAACTAATTAATTTTTTTAAAGATAACTTCCCAGGCTGTGAAATTTCATAGCTATAATGATAATAATGGGATTATAAAATCAAATTCAAGGATGGATGCAACACAAATCTGAGCAGGACAAACGTCAACTATTAAAATAACTCTTATAATAACTTAACATACTGGCATTTCCCTCTCTCATTTCTTTATAGTGGTCCCTCTTCTGTGGGGCAGCTCTAATCTATTATAAATCACATATATATAGAAGGCAGTAGGCCAGTAGCAACTTGTAGGTCAAATGTTTGCAAGTGCTCTAGAGAGAAACAGTGATAAAGATGGTAGAGATTCACTCCATTTTGTCCTCCTTGATAGAAATAGCTTGTTAGAGGAAATAGCTTGTTATCAATAACAATAACAATAACTATTGTTACAAAGGCAGGCTTACTGTTGAACATAAAGAAAACAAACATAATGACCACAGAGAACTTACATACATTCAAACTAGACAATGAGGAAAGAGAAATAGTAAAAGAGTTCTCATATCTGGGATCAAACATTGATCGGAACGGGGACTGCAGCAAGGAAATCAGATTAAGAATGAGGAGAGTGGCTATGAAAGAACTAGAAAAGATCTTAAAATGCAAAGACATACAACTCAGCATAAAAGCCAGAATCATACAAGCCATTGTATTCCCAATTACTATTTATGGATGTGAGGGCTGGATAGTCAAGAAAGAAGATAGGAGGAAAATCAACACATTTGAGATAATGTGGTGCTGGAGAAGAGTGCTGAGGATCCCATGGACAGTCAAAAGAACAAACAAGTGGGTCCTAGAACAGATCAAGCCAGGGATATCCCTAGAAGCCAAGATGACAAAACGTAGACTGTTGTACTTTGGACACATCATGAGAAGGCATAAATTGTTGGAAAAAACAATAATGTTAGGAAAGGTGGAGGGAAGTAGAAAGAGAGGAAGGCCACATGCTAGATGGATGGACTTTATTAAAGAGACCATGAATAAGAGTTTGCAGGAGCTGGGCAGAGCAGTAGAGGGCGGGGGGCCTGGAAATATCTTATCCATAGGGTTGCCATGGGTCAAGACCAACATGAAGGCAGTTAGCAAACAAACAAACAAAAATGTTATAATAGATCACAATAGCTTGTTAGAAATAGCTTGTCATGTACTTTGGGAAAGTAACACAATATCCTTATTTGTTTGCTCAGTGTACACAACTGACAGACACCTGGAAATATCCAGTGGTGGCTGCTGGCTTTCATATCAGTGGGCTGGTAAATCTGCTTTAGGTTTTAGTCTGAATGTTTAAAAACATTATCCAAGATGCTGCATACATTTCGAAAAGGTTCAGCGTCTTCAATAGAATCCTGGGGTTTGTAGTACAGTGCGGTGCGAGAGCTCTCTGGCTGGGAATTCTCAATACTCCATATAAATTCCACATCCCAGGATTCCATAGGAAGTTGACATGGGAACATGGCAGCTAAACTGAAATTAAAGTTCCCAGGTTGGATGCAGGACAGAGCTCTTATATCTTTAAGCCCAAACAGATTGAGAAGTATGATGAGATACTTTAAAGCCCCATGCAGGTGGGCAAAAGTTCTTGTCTTCCTTTTCAGTCTCAAACTTGAAGCTGCAGCCATTCATTCCAAGCACAGCTCTTGCCTTCCCAGTGGAGAGCAGGGGCAGGGAAAGCATCAAGCTCTGTTCTTGCTGCTAGGACCTCTATACCCCCTCCCCCTGCAAAATCCATGTTAGGAAGGAATGACTGCAGCCGACAGTCTAAGGTCGAAAGGTATGAGAGTTTCACAGAGTTGCATGGTACTTCATCCTGCTTCTCAATCTGTTTGGGCTTGATGTTATGGGAGACCTGTCCAGTATCCAACCTGGGAACCCTAACTTGAATTATAGTGCTATAATTTTGCTGTGTAAAAGAGCCCCTCATCAATGGGATTTTCCTCAAACTATGGGCCCATTTACTCAGCTTGCTTCCTGACCAGGGTGATCAGATGCCATAAGCACAAAGGAGGACAAGGCATCACAAAATGTGGGACATTCAAGAAAAATGTAGGACATGACAACATAAAAGCTGAAAACACCAATATAAATAGAAATTCATGCTTCTTAGTCATGCTTGAAATGGTGGACATTTTGGAATTCTTCCTGGACAGAATGTTGAAATGTAGGGCATGTCCTGGAAAAGGAGGACATCTGGTCGCCCTGTTCGTGACCACCTCCGCAGTCAGCTCATCCAGAAGCAATTCTGGCTCACTTTTCAACTCTTGCCTCTGATACATCACAAGGATCCATCCCATGATATCACAAAGATGTTCCCTTAGTCTCAAGACATGGTCTTTGAGAATGGGTTGTTGCTGACCTGGCAACCCTAGTTCTATCAATAATATTGTCACAGATAGACCAGTACCTATAATACTAGCTAGTATTACATTCTTGGCTTGAAGGTAAAACAAAAAGGGAGATATGCATTTAATTATCAGTGCAGAAGTGATGTTCTTTGCAGACAAAATAAATGAGGAAATAAATTCCTGTTATTTTTCTTTTAAAGAGGGTGTAACAAGTTGTTTGAATTTTGTTCAGCTGTACTAGGAAGATTCTTTGAGTTTGGTACTTGAGGAGTAATTGAACTAGTGCACATTTTCCTAGTCCCCCAAAAATGCTTTGAATTCTTTGTGAGCTTTTCAGTCCCTCACCCCCCAAATAATAGCATTCTTGTTGTCCTTGCGGTAGCAGGCAAAGACTTTTTTATTTTGCTAGAGGCTTTTAGCACTAAAGATTTTTAAGAAAATTGTTTGTAAGGGCCATAAGAAGATGTGGTAATGTTATGTTTTAGTTGTACTGTTTTCAATATTTTTTATCATTTAAGTGTTTTTAAAAATTGTTTTAATATTGTTAATCATTTGATTCCATTTTAATTGTGTTCTTTATATGTTTTTAACTATATTGTATTAATTTTAATTTGTAAGCTGTCTTGAGTTCCAGTTTTGGAGAAAGGTGGAGCATAAATAAAGATGACTAAAAATGATGACGATTCATGATGATTTTTTAAAAAGGAACTTTCAAATGGAACATTAAGAAGAAAGCAAAGAAACAAACTGGGATGGGGATTGTATTGCTGGTTTGTTTTGTTTGTTCATTTGGAGAGACACAAACCTAGGTTATTAATAAATAAGAAAATGAATAGGAGCAAACCATTGTGCCCATTACCAGGGCTGACACTACTGTTGGGCAGAATGAAGAAGCTACCCTAGACATCTCATTTTTCATGTAATGAAAGGTCAATAGATTGTTAGCTACATAGGATAGGAGTTTTCTGCCCAGATGCCAAACCAAATTTGTTGGCTTTGTTGCATTTTTATGGGGTGGCTTATGCCATTTGCTGCTGTGTCTCAGGCAGAAAAAAGCCTTACGGTGGTCTGGCCTACTGTTGTACCATAAAATCCAAATCATGTAGCCATTTGGCTTACCGCTCTCTAATTGTGTTAAAAGTTCCCAGGATCAACTGTCTGCCATCACACAGTAATATTCTCTTATTTTCAAGCTCTGCCAAGTTGCTCATACAAGCCATGCTTCAAATATGTTTATAGAGTCTTCTTATGTCTCAAACACACACAGTCCTGTGCACTCTACCAGGGCTCCTTTGGTAGGAAAGACATGCCCTCTTTTTTTGAGCTGGTTGCATGTGTGGCCTAACACCTCTTTTTAAAGATCCGCTCCGCTTCACCTACTCTTGTAGTGTCTGGAACACACTGTCACCTTTTATTGATTCTGATGGCAGCACAGTATAATTAATTTTTTTGTTCACTGAGTACCAAATGTCTCCTGAGCACTTTTGAAAGGTCAGTCCATGCCATCAGCGCCCCAGCACCACCAGTCAGCTAAGGCCCATCTATTTCAACTCAGTGCCTTTCAACATGTGGAAGCTAGGTCCTCTCCTTCCTTCCCTCTGAATGCTATATTCCATCCTTGCCTCATAGATCTCTGTCATGTCCTCTGGTTGGACCTCTTTAAATTCATTATTGAGCACGGTGCAGTAGTCTGAGCATTAGACAATGCTCAACCCTCTGGAGATGAGGGTTTGATTTCTTGGTTGGCCATAAAAACCCACTGGGTGATCTTGGGCAGGTCACGCACTCTCAACAACAACAATAACAACAATTCATTATAATATATATTTACTTCATTGGGTGTTTCCTGATGGAAGGTGGTGGCCTCCTGTCAGTGTAGGGGTGAATTAACCCTTGGTTTTCATCTGAACTTTAAAGTAATTATCCAAGGTGCCTAAATCTATCCCCACAATAAATTTAGCTGTTTGGATATATTCTTCCAAATTCAGAACCCTTTCATACAGAAGCCTCTACTCACCATGCATATTTTGTGAGGTTGTACTAGTGTTGTTAAATTTATACTTGATACCTGAGCTTTATACACCTGTTATTTCTGTTTGACTGGCAGAAAAATAAACATGTACCATACATCTTTCACAGGTATAGGAGTCTAAGCATCTTTAACACTGAGGCATGCAATATTTGAACATAACATTTCCAAAATTTGGAGATAAAATGCTTTCTTAATTTTTAAGAACTCTAAATTTGTATTTGGCTGGTCTCTTTTGTAAGGCAAAATACTAGGCAGAAGAGATCAGCTTTTTCCAGTCTAGCACCTTCCAGATGCTCTTTTAAGGTGATAGCTGTAGTCCAACTACAGCTCGCTGAATCTTTTAGCAATTGGTCATATATATAGGTATCCATGTAGAGGTGTCAACTCCTCCATGCAATTCCATATAATTTTTGAACACATTGGCAGCCTCAAGGGTCATCAACAGGGGCTGTGCGTGTTTTGAGCCAGGCCTAAAATTTATGGATAAATATACCTTGATTGCATTAATCCCTTCTGAATCTTGAGTCTCCTCTCACTTCTCTCCAACATGTTATTGTAGCCCAGAGCTCACCTTCCACTCTGCTATGCACTCTGGTTAGAAGTAAGTAGGCTAGACTAAGTGTTTGCAGATGCTTACATCCACAGATGGCAAGCCATATTGAGAGTTTGCTGTATAATCGTACTAGATTTAAAAACAAACAAACATTCAATCATAGGACGTTATCACACGGGGAGTCGCGGGGAGAAATTGGAAATAAACGGGCACGAGCGGAAGTCTTTAATTTACGGGATTTGTCCCGTTCTGCCTTGTCTGATAACTAAATTCAAATTTAAAAGGGGGTTAATTTAAACGAAAACCTGATCTTTTCATTTTCGGGATTTTTGAGGATTTGAAAAGATCAGGTCTTCGTTTGAATTAACCCCCTTTTAAATTCGAATTTAGTTATCAGACGAGGCGGAACAGGACAAATCCCGTAAATTAAGGTCTTCTGCTCGTCCGGTTTATTTCCACTTTCTCCCCGCAACTCCCCGTGTGATAACGTCCATAGAATCATAGAGTTGGAAGAGACCACAAGGGCCATTCAGTCTAACCCCCTGCCATGCAGGAACTCAAAATCAAAGCATCCCGAACAGATGGCCATCCAGCCTCTGCTTGAAGACCTCCAAAGAAGGAGATTCCACCACACTCCGAGGGAATGTGTTTCACTGTCAAAACATTGTTTACTCCAGTTTCATGAAGGCAAAGTGGCAAATATATGAAAAGAATTTGCCTTTTTGGATTGGATTTAAAGTCCATCTAGTCTTACATTCTGTTTCCATTGAGGGTAGGCATATGTCTTTAGTAAGCAGAAGACAGTGAGATCAGAATCGTAGAATGAAAGAGTTGGAATAGAACAAAAGAGCCATCCAGTCCAACCCCCTGACATGCTGGAACACACAAAGCACCTCCGACAGGTGGCTATGCAGCTTCTGTTTAAAAACCTCCAAAGAAGGAGACTCCACCACACTCCGAGGGAATATACTTCACTGTTGAACAGCTCTTACTGTCAGGAAGTTCTTCCTAAAGTTCAGGTGGAATCATTCAGGATAAATGTAAGCAACAGAGTCTAGACACTTTAAGGTAGCCTTCTGTACCCTGGGGCCATTCAAATCTTTTGGTCTACAGCTCCCATCATCAGTAATCCATCATCAGTGATCACTGGCGATACTAACTGAGGGTCTGATGAGATGTAGGTCAAAACAACAGATTGGTACCTGGTTAGGAAAAAAATGTTTTGGATGATGGCTTTAGTCAAATGAATCCTTGGTTTCTTAAGCCACAACTCTACAAGATGTGGTTTTAAAATGAATAACATACATACACACACATGCGCTAATCAAAACTGTATATGTGTGAGGAACAAGCAATGGGGCAGGGTGGCTACTTTTTGCCTCATCATGTCCATATGTTCACATTCTCTTTGTCCGTATGTTCACATTCTCTTTGAACTGGAGCGGGATAAATCAAGCTGAATGGGACAGTGTAAACCAGCTGGCCTTGGTGTAATGGAAGGAGCAGCTTCAACTTAACAGAAGCACATGGCTCACCCTGTCTAACACTTTATATAGCAATCTCATTAGGAATGTAGTCTGTGAGCGCCCCATTGAGACTGTTTTGCAAACTGCCATGCCTCTGACTCATCATCCACTGTGGAAAGCTTCTATCATATTATCAGGAGGAATACAGGGATGGGGAAGGGAGCAGGCAGAGAAGCTGTAGTGAATTCCCCTCCTCCTGTCAGCATCCATCAGCAGTTCCAAAAATAGGGATGATGAGCTGGAAGCCTCTGTGGAAAGAGTGTGTGTGAGAGAGCAAGAACAATTGGCTGTACATAGACATACAGGAGAAGGAACTGCCTTAACAGTCATAACTTTGGTCCATCTAGTATAAGACTGTTGTTCTTGAGGGACATTTTACATGTTAAATTGGGAAGGTCTTCTCATGAAATGTTTCTTGCATACATTGGGTGCCTGGTGGTAAACACACTGTGTACTTTCCAGAGGTAATGCAAGGCATTCTGCTGCCTGAAGCAGAGCAGCAAATTGTGTGCTTCTCATCACAATGTTAACAATGCATAATGCCCTAAGACAGCTCAGATATTTTGTCACACAGGGCAGAACATCACACAAGCACCTCTCTCCCCATCCCTGGCAATAAGCTTTGTTTCTTTATAACAGTGTAAACAGCTAATAATTGCTACCCTGTTATGACACCCCAAATCTCATGCCTAAGGTAGTTGCCATACTTTATCTAATGATAGGGTTGACCGTAGTATGGTACAAAGCAGCCATAGTGTCATGGTGTGTCTTTGAAGCAGAAGTCTTGCCCAGCTCTGTAATGATTAGGAACTTTATGCATGGGAAGCATGTGCTCTGCCCTGAAGCTGTGTCCATTAATAATCACATTTCACATAGGATCCCATAAGTGAATTGCCATTTGGTGTAAAGTTGCTTTGAGATGCCAGTGCTGACAGCTGCAGTCATGTTGGGGTGGGGGGAGAAACCACCATTTATTTGTCCATCCTACTGACTTGTTTACTTCTGCTCTGATTTTTAATAAAAAAAAGAAGAAAAATAGAAAAGCAGAAACTGACAATGATTTCATAGGCTCTTTCTTTCCCTGCTACCAAATTCAATAAGATGTTTGCTGCTGAAAGGAGGGTATTGGCAGCAGTAGTTATAGCAATGAACATGTTTAACTTAGTGACAGAACACATTCTTGGCACCTTGGAGGTCAGTCCCTGATGTCTCCAGGTGGAGCTTGGAAGTCAACTGCTTGAAACTCATTGAGAACAGCGAACAATGCATTGGAATTCTACTTGCCTCTGAATGTTGCTGGCTGCAACTCATAGCAGTCCCAGTCCTAGCATAGCCAAAGGTGAAGACTGTTGGGAAGTGGAGTCCTACAAGAGCTGGATGGTGACACAATTCCCACCCATGATGTAGATGTTACTGAACTAGATAGATTAAGGGACTGACTTTGTTTAAAATGGCTTCACATGTCCATTCATATGTCAGGCTAGCTGCCATGGTCACTCAAAGCAGGAGTGGGCAATTTCAGTCTGCATAGGGGCCATTTTTGCCTTCCACACCTCCACATTTGATTTTTCTACATTTTTACAAAACCAGAAATGTTTGATAGTTCATGTCTGGGTTTTTGAGATGGCAGAAATCCAGTGGTATAGCTATGATGGGAAGGGGGCAAAATGAAAGCATTACCCCAATAAGAATTTGTCAATAATAATAATAATAATAATAATAATAATAATAATAATACTTTTTATTTGATATCCCGCCCCTCTGAGGTCAATCGGGGCAACTTACATAATAAAATCATAATACAACATTTAAAAGCTATTACCCACCCTCCCACCCCTTAAAAAAATTATTACATCTATACAATTTAAAAAAACAACATTTAAAGGAAATTTTCCCTCAGTCCCCAAATTTCTAGCATTGTAGAGAGTGAAATGCTGAAAATAGTTCATAAAGAAGTCTTCTATTTGCTGTATTCACTTTCCCATGTTAACTTTGCCTGCCCCCCCCCCCCCTTATGGATGTTTAAACTATTTCTAAATGCTCAACTGGAATAATAAATTACAGCAGAAATTTGAAAAGTGAATGAAGAATTCATTGAGGACAGAATTCTTATGTAGAAGGGAAATGCCATCATATGCCCACCCTTGGGAACTCCTTCCCACTAAAAACAAGAGTCAATGAAATAAGGCATTAGAGGCTTCCAAGAGGAGATAATAAAGTTGTTTATTTTTACTTTTTTTAAAAAAAACACTAGAATAATAGAATCATAGAGTTGGAAGAGACCACAAGGGCCATCCAGTCCAACCCCCTGCCATGCAGGAACTCCCAATCAAAGCATCCCCGACAGATGGCCATCCAGCCTCTGCTTAAAGACCTCCAAGGAAGGAGACTCCACCACACTCCGAGGGAGTGTGTTCCACTGTCGAACAGCCCTTACTGTCAGGAAGTTCCTCCTAATGTTGAGGTGGAATCTCTTTTCCTGGAGCTTGCACCCATTGTTCCGGGTCCTAGTTTCTGGGGCGGCAGAAAACAAGCTTGTTCCTTCCTCAATATGACTGTTCCTGCAAAAATGGGCAAGGGGAAGGGAGCTTCATGGGCTGAACTTTGTCCGTATCTGACTTAAAGGTCCTTCACAGTGGAGTCTCATGAGTTTTAGAACCAGTTCACAGCCTCCATCACCCCATGAATAAATTTGCCTCCTAGATTAGAACCAACAGCCACAGGAACAGTCAACAGCATAATAATTACAATGGTGCACCAAATATTTTTGTTTTGTTTTGTTTTGTTTTTAACAATTGGCAGCTATAAGTTCCCCAGAATTTCATAGAGATATAGAACTATTTCAAAGTGCATGAGGCTTTATATTGTGATGTATATTGTGTCTTTTAGGGAGAGATGACACCTGGCAAACAGAGAAGTGAGATTCACATTTTAAAATGTCGTCAGTGTTGGTCGGCCACTGGAAGACTTCATATAATTGTTTATAGAAAATAGGAAAGGCTATTTCCCTTCCTTCCTTCCTTCCTTCCTTCCTTCCTTCCTTCCTTCCTTTTTTATGATGATAGATGTACACTGCTTTGACAGTGTTTCATAGGATGATGAGCAAGAAAAGAAAGACCAAAATCATTTGTAAGGGAAACTTACATCCATATGAAATGGGCAGTGGGGAGGAGGACAGAGGGATAACCATTCTTTTGACACTATATAATCTTATCTTCACCAAGCCTTGCCAAATAGTGAGTAGTAAAGAGCACTCAGAAGCTCACAGTGACCTATTTGCTAAGCCCTTCAAAGATAAAATTGCTTCCACCCATACCTGTTTGGGTGCTACTCAGCCTTAATAGTGTTGCCAATGAATAAGTCCAGAGCACCATCTAGTGATATGTTGTTGGGTGAATTTCAGTTATTGAGATCTGACAATGTGGGCAGAAGTAGGCTGATTGGCTGGTTTCTGAATAAATAAATGCCTCTTTATGAGAGTGAGTGGTCTTGACCACCTTGATAGAATCCATGGTGAGGCCCCAAATATACTCTACTGAGCAAGTATTTTGCTTTGCAACTCCTGATACTTTTTGGTGTCTTGGATTATCTATATCCATGTCAGTCTGGTTTTCAGTTTATGTTGGACACTGAAATGGCTTTTGTGGCCCTGAAAGATAAACTATATTGTTAGAAGGAGTGGAGGGGAGTGACCTTTCTCATTCTCATGGATATTTTAATAATTTTGACTAGCATCAAGATCAAGCATGGTATTTTCTGCTGTGGTTATCCAAGTTGGGGATATAGTGTACAGTTGCCCTTCTGTTCCCATGGTTTTGCATATTCACGGAGAGGCAACCTCCATTAAAATCAAATGGACCAGCCCTGGTGGCGCAGTGGTTAAATGCCTGTACTGCAGCCACTCACTCATAGACCACAAGGTTGCGAGTTCAATACCAGCCAGGGCTGAGGCTCGACTCAGGCCTGCATCCTTCCAAGGTTGCTAAAATGAGTACCCAACTGTTGGGGGGGCAATCAGCTCACAATTGTAAACCGCTTAGACATCCCATAGCGTGATATGAAGCGGTATATAAATAAGCTGCTTTGCAATGCACTCACAGGGACATGCCCCATTCAAACCTATGGGGCTAGAATATTTGCGAATCTCCATTTTCATGTCGGGGGGTGGGTGGGTGGCCTCCAGAATGGATCCCCAGAGAAAATGGAGGGCGACAGTATTCTATTCCAGAGTTCCAGTACTATCTAGCTTATATTATAGGAGTGATACTGAAAAAATTTCTTATTCTACTATAATGTTCTGTAGGGCTCTGTTCTGTCCTATTGCAGTTAACAACTACATCAGAGGAAGGCACACACAGAGGATCCAGGGTCCATTTTCAGATCCTCCTGGTCTCTTGTTGGCTGCACACTGAAATTGGAAGAGACCTAGTTACTAATGCTGAGTGTTTCAGGGCTGTTTTCAAGTGGGCCAGAAGAGTGATTTATAGCTAAACTATGTGCTGTTGAGTTATTTTTCTGTTGAAAATTGTATTTTTTTTTTTGGCTGTATTTTGTTTTGGATTAGAGGCTGTGGTTGCCAGGTTGGATACAGGATGGGGCCCTTCTACCTTGAAGCCTGAACAGATTGAGAAGCAAGATGAAGTTCACAGAGTTCTGTGAAGTTGGGCAAAGGTACCTGTCTTTCATTCCATTTTAGTCCCAAATGTTCAGCTGGGGCCATCCCCTTTCACCATAGCTCTTGCCTTCCCAATGGGGAGCAGATTCAGGAGAGCATCAAGCTCTGTTCTTGTTACTGCCCCCTCTGCACTCCTTCCCCTACTCTCTACTGGAAGATCAAGAGCTGTGTTTGGAAGGAATAGCTACAGCTGAAAATTCAAGGTTAAAAGGGAAGGAAAGACAAGTACCTTTGCCCAGCATCATTGAGCTGTATGGTACTTTGGCTTCTGAATCAGTTTAGGTTCAATTCACAAGAGCCTCATCCTGCATCCGATCTGGCAACTCTGCCAGAAGCTTATATGGGTCCAGGGGCTTTTCAGGTTGTCTCACAAGGGCAACAAGGGAGCCCTCCCTGGGCCATATGATTCCCAGCCCTGATCTACACAAATCATTCTTCTGCTACAAGAGGTTATCTGAGTATTTAGGTTGACATGTCTTCACCAGCAAAAACAACCAAGGGAGGGGTGAGATACCATAACTGCTCTTTCACTAAGATTAACTGTATAAGTCAGGGGTAGGCAACCTTTCCCCTTTAAGGGCCGAGGGACTTCAGCTCCCAGAATCCCAGGAGCTATTGTTCCAACATGGGACTATTGGCCAACATGGCTGAGGTTTCTGGGAGCTGAAGTCCCTTGGCCCTTAAAGGGGAAAGGTTGCCTATCCCTGGTATAAGTTTACACACACACTAGAAGTCCCCCCCTCCTCCCAAAGTTAAGTTAAAGAAAACAGACTTTGGATCAGACCTAATTTACACTCATATCCATTATTTTGATGGGAAGACTTTAAAAGAAGGGTAGCTTATGCAGGTGATCCTGGGAGAGGTGCTGTTTCCTCCCAAATAAATGGAATTATTAGGGAATTTTAGCATTCCACTTTCAGTTCCTGATAGCAGGTTCTGGGGCTTAAGAGATTGTAAAAGTACTAGCGGAAGCCACATGGCAAGTGATTTAAAACCCATCTTTACTTTGATTTTGTCATTTTCAGTTTTGAGAGTGTTTTGTTTTTGGTGTCTTGAAATTGGGGAAAGCATTTGGCACCGAGAAGGAAATTTAGCTCTTTCCCCAGCATTAACATGTCTCAACTATAGCAATAAGCATGTTCCTTTATCGTTTCATAATGGGGGGAAGGATCTGGTTTTGTACGTAGCAGCCATTCAGTCAGCTTCATGAGAGGATGAGCAAGGGCCACAAATGCCTTCTTTTGCATTAATTTCACTTGCAGGCGCAGCTGTGTAATGTTGCTAATTATATGGTAGAGTAGAATTGCTTGGCTGTGCAGTGAGACTGTGCCTCTTTGCCAGTCTGTAAAAGTTTCTCAAGCGACAGAGTCCATCTGTATCAACCATGGTGTCTTTTATTGTTAACTGTAGCACATTGTTTTTAATATTGGTCTGGCTTGTCGCTGGGATTTGAAATTAATCCTTTTTTTTTTTATCCCTTCTCTTCCCACCCAATTCCATGTGAACTATGGAAGGTTTTTTCCCCACCCATCCCCATGAGCCAGTTTCAACTGCTCCAAAGCTAGAAGGAATATCACATGATAGTATTTGTTGGTAACCAGTTCCCGGTGGAGGGGGGACATAACATAACATGAATAATTGGCCACAAACAACTCCCATTCCAGTAGGGTTCTAAGAGAAAATACTATTTCAAAATAGTTTTTTCTGATCACAGTTGGATGTGTAAAAGAAGTCACCAACCCTTCTCTTTCTGCAAAATGGGGATATGGTAATATCAAGATCAAATGATAGGGATGCGGTGGTTCAAGTGGTTAAGACACTGACTCTGTTGATTTCAACTGCTAGGTTGGCAGTTTGAGGCCGAGGTGCTGCATGATGGGGTGAGCTCCCATCACTAGTCCCACCTTCTGCCAACCTAACAACTCAAAATCATGTAAATGCAAGTAGATAAAAAGGTACCACTTCAGTGGAAAGGTAAACAGCATTCTGTGCCATCATGCTGGCCACATGATCACAGAGTAGTCTCTGACAAAACTGGCTCTTCGGCTTAGTAATGGAGATGAGCACCACTCCCTATGGTTGGATATGACTTGACAACCCTGTCAATGGGGAATAACTTTACCTTTACCTAGATCAAATGATGCACAAATTCAAACTGTTTGAATTTTGGTATTTTGCAAATCAGCTAATAGAAGCTTTGTTAAACAAAAATTAAAAATCCACTAACATCAGCAAGGTCTTATTGTGTACTGCAATAGTATCAGTGTTATGGAGTACTTATTTATTTAGTGGGAGTAATGACTAGGCTTTCTTTTTATGTATGACCTGTGTGGTTTTTATTGCTCAATTTTTGAGTTTACTTTTGCCAAATCTGCCCCTTGACCCTTTACTCAATTAGATGGATTAGTAAGTCCTATGCAATTTTTTTTTAAAAAAATGAATGGAAAATAAACCTAAGGATGCTTGAACAATTTGATTTTTGCCATTTTGATATGAACGTACCTGATTGACATATCTTAGATGAATGTGAATACTGGAATTTTGTTAAAGTAGCTTTCTTTATATGCTTCTAAACTATTTTGATGCAGCTATTGACTTAAAAGAGAGATAGAGAGAGATGCATTCAACATGCATATTTTGACAGGGAATATTGGGTTGTTAATATCTCACTAGCATTTACTGACAAAATAAAAAACAGATTTTCATTACTAGGCATAATAGACTGAGAACCAAAGGAATTATGATCTGAAGCCAGGGACATAATAAAAGAATGCGGACAGAAACTTTCAATAAACAAAAAGAAAGAGAAGAAACCATGGATGACAGAAAAAAACACTACAAGCAATAAAGAAAAGAAGAAAAGAAAAACAAAAGGGAAATAGGAACAAATTAAGAATTATGAATGCAACAGTACAATGGCTTATGCAGAAAGATAAAGTAAATTACTACAATGACCAATGCAGAGAAATAGAAGACAACAAAAAGGGAAGGACAAGAGATTTATTTCACAAGATCCAAGAAATCAAAGGAAAATTCAAACCAAGAACTGGGACAATCTATGACAATAAAAATAACATAATTCAAGACCAGGAAGGAATAAAAAGACATTGGATGCAATATACAGAATAATTATACAAAAGAGATGACAAAATGAAGGACACATGGAATGAAGAGCCATATGAAGATGAACCCCAAATTCTAAAAAGTGAGGTGGAAACAGCAATAAGAGAAATAGTGAAAAATAAATCACCAGGAACAGATGATATTCCAATTGAACTGCTACAGTCCACACTGAAAGAGTCAACTCTAGTGCTAACCAACATATGTCAACAGATATAGAAAACAAAACGATGACCAACAGATCAATCAATATACATCCCCATCCCCAAAAAGGGAGACACAAGAGACTACAGCAACTATAGAACCATAGGACTGATCTCCCACACAAGCAAAATCATGCTCAAAATTCTGCAACATAGACTCCAGTGACACATGGAGAGAGAAATCCCAGAGGTCCAAGCAGGGGCCAGGAAAGGATGAGGCATGAGGGACCACATTGCAAACATGTGATGGCTAATGAAGTGCACCAGGGAATTCGAAAAGAAAATCAGCATGTGCTTTATAGACTATAGCAAAGCCCTTGACTGCATAGATCATGAAAGACTGTGGAATGCCCTTAAAGACATGGGAGTGCCAACACATCTGATAGTCCTGATGAGGAATCAGTACTCAGGACAAGAGGCCACTTTCAGAACAGAACACAGAGAAACAGAATGGTTCCCAATTGGCAAAGGGATCAGACAAGGCTGCATCCTTTCACCCTATCAGTTCAACTTGTATGAAGAACATATTATAAGAAAAGCAGGCTTGGGCACAGAAGAAGGGGGAGTGAAAATAGGAGAAAGGAATATCAACAATCTAAGTAAGATATGCAGATGACACCAGAGTACTAGCAGAAAACCTCACAGACCGGGAACACCTACTAAGGAAGGTCAAAGAAGAAAGTGCTAAGGCAGGGTTAATGTTGAACAAAAAGAAAACAAAAATAATGACCACTGAGGACCTTCACAAGTTCAGTCTAGACAATGAAGAAATAGAAATAGTAAAAGAATTCCCATACTTGGGATCAAACATTGATAGAAATGGGGACTGAAGCCAGAATATCAGGAGAAGACTAAGGGCCGGCCTGGAGGCAGAGATGGGGTGGGGCAGCCGCATGTCGGCCACCCTAAACCCACGACAATGCCATCCTGATGCTGTGTGCCATTATGCATGGCACGTGGCATCAGAACGCCCTCCCAGCACAGCATTCTGACACACTGTGCTGAAAAGGGCAAAGAAGAGCCGTGTGCCAGCTCTTAGGGCGTCCTTTTGCCACCCATAAAAGGAGCGTCCTTTTGCTGCTCTTTTCAGGGCGGCAAAAGGGAGGATCGGGGCTACAGTGTGGGGTAGCTGCGGCCCCAGTCTGCTGCTTTCTGGGGCGGCCCAGGGTGGCCCGTCTGCACCCCACCTAAGAATGGGGAGAGTGGCTATGAAAGAACTAGAAAAGATTCTAAAATTCAAAGATATACAACTCAGAACAAAAGTTAGAATCATATAAGCCATTGTATTCCCTATTACCATGTATGGATGTGAGAGCTGGACAGTTAAGAAAGATGATAGGAAGAAAATCAATGAATTTGAGATGTGGTGCTGGAGAAGAGTGCTGAGGATCCCATGAACAGCCAAAAGGACAAACAAATGAGGCATAGAGCAAATCAAGCCGGAAACCTCCCTGAAAGCCAAGATGACCAAACTGAGGCTGTTGTACTTTGGACACATCATGAGAAGGGAGGACTCTTTGGAAAAAACAATACTGCTGGGAAAGGTGGAGGGAAGTAGGAAGAGAGGAAGGGCGAATGCTAGATGGATGGACTCTGTTAAGGACATCACGGGTATGGGTTGCAGGAATTAAGCGGAGCAGAGGACAGAGGGTCTTGGAGATGTCTCATCCATAGGGTCGCCATGAGTCAAGATTGACTCGAGGGCAGTTAGCAAGAACAACAGATTGCTGAGATAATGTATGTAAAGCTCAGGTTCTTGTGAAGTCCTAAGCACTGCTGCTGTCATTTTATTATTTTACTTTTCCCCAGATTGCAACTTCAGTTTGGGACAGTTTCAACTTATTTCTTGCACATCTCTTCCCCTCGGTCAATCAGAGCATACTATGCTAATTCAAGCAGTTGGTGGCATTTAAAATTCAAAATAAGCAAGGCATATCAGTTGGGGTCCAACAGAGCCCCTTTGCTTTTTCGACTTCTCTCTGAGCTGATAACAACAGTGTGTCTCTAAAATGACATTTGATTTTATATGAGTATGTGTGAATGTCCTTCATATGGCAATAAATCCAGCAACGTTAATAAAATAAGAACTAAATAAATTGTCAAGCTTCCAGTGATGAAAAGCTATGCTGGGATTCAACCCAGAGCAGTTGAGTGCAGAAGGATCCCAATTCTCCCTCCTTCCCTATGGAGTTTATCACATGGGGAAAATTGGAAGTTTGAATGGGTAAAAACCTGTTACTATCCAGCGTATTAGGAGCAAATGCGTGAATGGTTTTCACACGACGTTGCACACAAACCACATAGAATCCAACAAGAAAGTGACATGAACCAGCAAATAGGCATTTTTGGGAAAATATCATGAATTCATTTTTGTTTCATTCATTAATTCACTTTTTTTACACAATTGCTATAGTGTGAAAGCTTCTTGTGGTTCATTCACAGGATTCTTCCTGTTTTTGTTTAGTTGCCAGATTTCCCATGGTTCTTTGGGGCGAGTTTACTTCCAGTGCTGTGGGGTCACATGGGGCAATACTGTAATACTGCTTATAAATCTCCTAAAACAGGGGTAGGCAACCTTTCCCCTTTAAGGGCCAAGGGACTTCAGCTCCCAGAAGCCTCAGCCATGTTGGCCAATAGTCCCATGTTGGCCAATAGCTCCTGGGATTCTGGGAGCTGAAGTCCCTCAGCCCTTAAAGGGGAAAGGTTGCCTACCCCTGATCTCCGACTTTAGCCCTCCCTTATAGCCAGAGCGCAGCGATCCCCAGAATGTCCCTTTTAAGGGATTTTGGACTTCAGGTCCCAGAATCCCAGACTATTGGCCAACATGGCTGAGGCTTCTGGGAGCTGAAGTCCAAAATCCCTTAAAGGGCACAGCTGGGGGATCACTTCAGCCTTCCCTCCTAGCCAGAGCTCTTAAAGAAACAGCTACTGCGGCAAAGGCAGGGACAGAGCAAGGCTGAGTTCCCCCTTGCTCTTTCCTGTGTATGTCTGTCTTTCTTCAGCTTCAGCCTTCTCCCATAGCCAGGGCTCTTAAAGGGACAGCTGCTGAGGGAAGGCAGGGATGCACACAGAGAGATTTGTTGCAGTCTACGAGTGAAAATAGTTTGCGCATTTGCTCGCTTTTGTGGGATGCACACATTCTAATCATTATCGGGATGGAGGCACATTTGGTCCCATTGTAGGAAAACCATTTGTGCTTTTGCGTGTAAGTGTGGGTTAATCTCGGATTCTGCACAGGATAACAGCAGTTTGCTAGGCCTGTGAGTTAATAGGGTTCTTACCATTTTAAACTTCCATTTTTCCCTGTGTGATAAACTCCTTTGTGTGAAAAGCATTCCCATTGGCTCAGGAAAGGGGTTAATTCAGGGGTAGGCAACCTTTCCCCTTTAAGGGCCGAGGGACTTCAGCTCCCAGAAGCCTCAGCCATGTTGGCCAATAGTCCCATGTTGGTTAATAGCTCCTGGGATTCTGGGAGCTGAAGTCCCTCGGCCCTTAAAGGGGAAAGGTTGCCTACCCCTGGGTTAATTGCTAGGCCTGTCTGTCTGAGCGCCAAGGCAGAGAGGGAGGTGATAGGCGAGAATGCTTCAGTCTTGTGAAAGTGGCTTTCTGCTTGGAGGCAGCAGCAGTGATATTTCATGTCTTGTTTGGTGTCTCTTGCTTTTAAATGTCAGTCTCTGCAGCTGGCCTTATCTCCTGTAGCACATTTCAATTAGGTATTCCAAATCATGCTCTTTTCTTCCAGGACAAATATGCCAGAGGTGATATTTACTCTTGCAGCAGCATTTTAAATACTGTAGCGTGTTTTTAAAAAAAAAAATAGAAAGAAAGAAAAATAAACAAGCAGCAAGTAACAATTTCTTCTGTATAAAGGAAAGACTATTAGTAATAAATTAATCCAAAAGAGAGAGGAGAATTTGAGGCTCTGAATTGGGAAACAGGATTATTTTAATGAAGCACCAGCTTCCAGCTCATCTGAAAGCTTGATGGAGCTTGCAAAACCACTCCCAAACCTTTGCATGTTCCCTTTGGCTTCAGATAATCTGCATTGGCTAGAGCAGATACTAGCTGGACCTCAAATCTGTAAACAAATCAAGGAACCAAATAGCTATGCCAGAATTCATAGTGATTTCTATTTGAACTGAGGACATAGATTGCTGATGTGATTTAGAGAGTATATAGAAAGTATGTTCCTAGTCCTTCATGATTCTGACTGGCAGTTTGATCATACTCTCGTTGGCTCATAAATGTTCCATTGATCTCAATGATGGCTACTTCCATCCAGGAGCTTGAACAGCAGCCTGATTCAACACTAGTCACTGCCTATTATGTTGTAAACTGTCCTTGAGTCAACCATGATTCATGGCAACCTGTGGATGAAACATCTCCAAGATCTCCTACCCTCCTCTGCTCTGCTCAGGTGCTGCAGATTCAGAGCTATGACCTCATTGATTCAGTCCAACCATCTGGCATGCTACTTCCTCTCTTTCTACTACCTTCAACCTTTCCTACCATTATTGTCTTTTCTAATGATTCATGGCTTCTCATGATGTGGCCAAAGTACAAAAGCCTCAGTTTCATCATCTTGGCTTCCAGGGAGAGTTCAGGCTTGAACTGTTTTAGGAACCATTTGTTTGTCCTTTTGGCTGTCCATGGTATTCTCAGCACTCTTCTCAAATGTTTATTTTCTCGCTGTCCAGCTCTCACATTCATATATGGTGGTGGGGAATACAATGGCATGGACAATTCTGACTATAGTGCTCAGTTGTACATCTTGACATTTCTTGTCAGGTTCTTTCATAGCTGCCCTTCTCATTCCTAGTTTTCTTCTGCCTATTATACACATATGTTTTCAAGAAATTAGCAAAGAAAACCAAGGACCTGTATTTTGTACCCATCAGAGGATTGTGATATTGCACCTGTAATCTCATTACAATTAGTTGTCTCTTTTGGAACAAGGCCATACCAACAACCAAACTGGCATCAGTGTCCACAGCTAAAGCAGCTAGCTGGTAAATACTAATGATGGCTGACAGTTTCATTTGGTTCACAGTTTTTCAATAAGAACTTTCCAAACATTGCAGTTGCATTTGTAAAATTAAGTGCAATTTAAAAAAAAAAAATGAAACTGAAGGATTCACCAATTCAAGCAGAGGGTTTTGATTGGTTATTTCTTAAACATCTTGATTAGAATGACTGTGTATTAGATTGTGTGTATTGATTAGAATGACTGTATATTGATTACTGTGTACCATGTAGTACTGAATCAGGATTGTGACTTTTTCCCTGACAGGCCCCACCACTTCTGTAACAGCTAAATGTTAATTCAGTACAACATGTTTCCCTTGATACTGTTTACTGAATTAGGCCAGTGCAGAAGCTTGAGAATTTTGTTTCATTCATATTTTATAAAAAGTTATCAAAATTTACAAATAGAATCATAAATGGAATGGAATGAATTTGAAATCAACAAAATCTGAATCTGCCAAATAAAACTTGCAGAATCATCCAACCCTTTAACAAGATTAGGTATTAGATACAATGAGTGCCATTTCATTCATGCCATCCCTACCCATGTTCTGTTTGCAGATACAGTTTTATATGGAAAAACATGATTGTGGACCTCTGACACATGGAGATGGTCTTTACTATGTACACATTCATTGAAAAAGTTAGTCCCAATTAGAGTAGACCTATTGAATCAATTGTAGAATGGCGAGTCAACATGTATGTAAATCTCATTAACTCCATGGGTGTTGCCTTAGTATTCTTATCGGCCTCAATGGCTCTGTGGATCACCATCAGTGGATATTTCAGAGCACCATCAATTATGGACATTTCTGAGAAGCAAGGCTTAATTGTGAAGTCTTTTTGACAGCCATAGTTTTGGGAAAGTCCTGGATAACATTTCCCCATGTTCTAACATCATAGGTAGGTAGGTTGGCACCCACCAGATGTTTTGGACAATAACTCCCATAAGGCACAGCTAGAATGGTCAGTAGTAAGGATTATAGGCATTGCCCAAATAGGTGGCCAGCTGAAGTAAATGAAGCATATAAATGAACAATAAAGAGAGGCACCTTTTTTTTGCCTGCCTCTGTGTGTGATATTGGGAGATTAATTACCCAGCCTTTGTTGTTGGATGCACAGATTGACTGTATGTGCAGACATAATCGAATAAGAATGAAATTATCAGTAGCTAAAAGCAGTGATAGGGGATGCGGTGGCTCAAGTAGTTAAGATGCTGACTCTGTTGATTGCAAGATCATCAGGTTGGCAGTTCAAAGCCTGGGTGCTACATGATGGGGTGAGCTCCTGACAGTAGTCCCAGCTTCTGCCAACCCAGCAGTTTGAAAGCATGCTAATGCAAGTAGATAAATAGATACCACTTTGGTGGGAAGGTAAACAGCGTTCTGTGCCATCATGCTGGCCACATGACCACAGAGTAGTCTCTGGCAATGAATCATAGAATCATAGAGTTGGAAGAGACCACAAGGGCCATCCAGTCCAACCCCCTGCCATGCAGGAACTCCCAATCAAAGCATCCCTTTGCTGGCTCTTTGGTTTAGTAACGGAGATGAGCACCCTATTGTCAGACATGACTTGACAACCTTGTCAATAGGGAATACCTTTACCTTTACCTAAAAGCAATGACAAGTTAAGCAATATTTTTCCACTGATCATGTGTTAGTGAACAAATTAATAAAGCTCTTCTTCATCTCTCTAATGTATCATCCCTTCCTCTGCTATCTACACCTGCACACATGAAGTGGACAGTCTGAAGGCTCTTAAATCTATATAATTCAATGTGGGCATACAAAAATCACATGGTTAACATCTTCATATGATTAGGAAATCAACGACATGCACCTTGCATATATGTGGTGGGTGTTATTTGCATACTGCATCATTTGGACAATTGACATGCTTCATATGTAGGTAGTGATGTTGGCCAGATGAATTGAAATGGCATGCAGTCTCTTCCACAGATTGTGCTAGACCAGGGAAGACCATCATCCAATCTGGCCCTGCATTTATTATGGATGCAAGAAAAAGTCAGGGGTGCTTTGACTGTGTCTTCCTGCATGGCAGGATGTTGAACTTGGTGGCCCTTGGGATTACTTCCAACTCTATGATTCTATAAAAAAACATGGAAATGTTTTTTCTGATTTGAGCTTATAAATGAGAATTCTGTACTTGGTTTTTTGTGTTAATAGATAC
The DNA here is from genome assembly GCA_026167975.1 of Phrynosoma blainvillii. Lineage (NCBI taxonomy): Eukaryota > Metazoa > Chordata > Lepidosauria > Squamata > Phrynosomatidae > Phrynosoma > Phrynosoma blainvillii. The sequence goes on from JANUYF010000001.1 coordinate 413,225,156, forward strand.
CTTCGATTAGCACAAAAGCAACTGTAATCGAACATGTGAAATGGCTGTTCAGTCTGCACTGTGGTTGTATTAAGAAACAACAAAGGAACTGGGAGAAGAAGAGACAAAATATGTGGTTTGTCCAAGCCTAGTCAGTCTGAGACTGAAGATTTCTAAAGGTGCACTCCTGCCATCTACTGGACTGAATAATATAAAAAGCTTGTATCTAGAATGTTAATAATATCCTGCATTTTAAGAGTGTGTTAAGATGGAGTCCTATTGTCACAGCTCCTTTCAGAGACCAATTTTTATTTTTATTTTGCATTTTCTAAAGGCTTTTCTTTCTAAATGTAACAAAACTGTGCTTATGAGTTTATAAAAAGAAAATGGGGTTTCATGGAGAGACAGAATGTCATGCCAGCCACCTTTGAGGATGATTTATTTCAGCATGAGCTTTTGTGGATATCATTACAAATAATAACAGATTTTTAAAAAATCGACCATTACTCTTTATAAATATTATTGGGATTGTTTACTATGACGATCACAGGGATTATTGGTCAAAATACCAATTAATGCTGGTTGAGTGCCCTGCAAGTATTAAATAAAATCTTTGCTTATAACCCCTACAGTTTTCATAGTAAGGGTGTGAATCTTTCTAAATTTCATTTGTGAGGGCAAGAATGAATAATTTTACTATTTTTCTCCTTGTTACAAGTAAGCCTATTCTTAACGGGAAACAGCATTTTATGCACAGAAAACAGCATTCTGCATTTTCTAGGCAGAAAACATTTCCTGCATTGATAAGTATTTTTGTGCACAGAAAAGAATCATATTTCCATTTTAAAAAAATTGCAGTCTCATCAGAATTTTCCAAGAATCGAGAAACTAATTTTTTGATCATTTTAGAATACTTACGACTATTTTCCCCATCCTTGCTTCATAGTAAAGCTCTGCCAGAATAATTATGCAGGAAGTTCAGAAGGAAAGGTAATGTCACAATGGAGCTTTCCCAGTGTCCCCTGGCTAAGCAGTGACCATTGGGACAGGGGTGGGGTAGAGCTACACTCATTCAGTAGCCATTATATAACCTGGGGGTATACCTCCTTGTAACCCCCCCCCCCCGTGCTTCCAGTAGCACCAGTACAAGTCACTAATGGGATTCTTGACATCATTTTATGAGGTTTATGCAGAAACTCTACCTCTGACAACATGTAAAAAAGAATTCTTTGGTTTTTAAAACGTTACTCCTCTTTGAGACTCTAAGTCAGGGGTAGGCAACCTTTCCCCTTTAAGGGCCGAGGCACTTCAGCTCCCAGAAGCCTCAGCCATGTTGGCCAATAGTCCCATGTTGGCCAAGCTCCTGGGATTCTGGGAGCTGAAGTCCCTCGGCCCTTAAAGGGGAAAGGTTGCCTACCCCTGCTCTAAGTCATTCTGGTTTTCTGTGTAAAACCCATATGTGAAGTGAAAGAGAAACTGATTTTAAGCAAGAACAATGTTTTCAAACATGAAACTATCCTCTTATAGCCTTTCAAATGGAAGACTATCCCTGTCCCCCAAAGGATGGCATCCTGCTTCCAATTTGTACCACCTAATTTCCTCCAGTATCTCTCTATTCCACCCTCTATTTCTCCAGAACCACAACTGAGTTTCCCATTGAGAGACCCATATGCTTGCACTCTGCCCCTGGTGGCAGAGTGGTTAAATGTCAGTACTGTCAGTACTGTCTCAGTGGTTAAATGTCAGGTTGTGAGTTCAATCCCAGGGCTCCAAGGTTGACTCAGCCTTCCATCCTTTCATAGGTTGGTAAAATGAGTACCCAGTTTGTTAGGGGCAACTGGCTTACAGACTATAAACAGCTTAGAGCAGGGGTCGGCAAGATTTACTTACCTGGGGCCGGTCGCTGGTCCCCAGGTCTTCCGCTGGGCTGGGGGGGGGGAATGGCAGTGCACACGCGCTCGCGTGCATCCGCTCCCACCATTTTGTTTACCAAAATGGCGGCCACGACTTGTTTGTGCATGCACAGTACTCCTGCGCATGCGCAAATGAGCCGTGGCCGCCTTTTTGGAAAACAAAATGGTGGCTGTGACTCATTTGTGCATGCGCTGAGTCAAGGCCGCCATTTTGTTTTGCAAAATGGTGGCCGTGGCTCATTTGCGCATGTGCAGGAGTACTGTACATGCGCAAACAAGTCGCGGCCGCCATTTTGGAAAACAAAATGGTGGCCGTGACACCCGTGGCAGTGGCGGCGGGGGCTGGTCGGCGGGGATCAGTGGGGGCCGGTCAGCGGGGGTCGGCGGGCCAGGTGCGGGACGTAGGTTGCTGACCTCTGGCTTAGAGAGTACTGAGTTCACTATTAAATGGTATAGAAATGCAAATGCTATTGCTATTGTTATATAGCAAACAAGATATGCTCACTACCCTTCCTTCTACTACGTCCAGAAAAATGCCCTAGAAAAAGCATCAGAAGTCAGGGTAAGGAGCTGAAGTTGTACTATTCGCCTGAAGAGCAGGCTGGCCCTGTTAAAATGAGCAATCTGAAATAACATTTCTTAATTCATTTTTACTTTATCATTATATGAATGCTACTGTACTGAGGCCTATAGAGAATAAGGATCAGTTACTTACAGCTTTCATACCTGCTCTTTTACTCCAGGCTGTAGTAGTGACTCATACTTTTAACTCTGGAGAGCCTCTGTTTGATATACAACACTGTATCAAGCAGCTTCTGCACAGTGTCACAGCTGGGAAAAAATGGAGAATTGACTTATGCTTGAATCACCAAGTGCCCTGTATTCTCTGGCAGGAAATGTTTACTCCTAAGAACCTTCTAGGGAAAACACACATGATGAATGGCTGTGCAAATGTGTATTTGCCAAGCTTGCTCCATTGTGCTGAAAAGTGCATATTCATAGTACTATAATGTCTAACTTTTTAAAATCAGGGATGTAATAAATTAGAGAGCAACAGTCTACAAATGACATGTAGCCCATGAAGCAAAGGAGTCCTAATCATTTTTCCTGCCATGTTTTCAGCTGATCAACTGAATTTGTGTGTATGGGAGAACTCTTTGTTTCAGTGCTACTCTTTGCAGCAGTAGAACAACTCTCTTGGTCAAGATCACTAGTGGTGATTTCTTCCCCAGAGATCTTGATGCTGCCGTGGTCACTACTTATAGTTGTGTGGAAACAGCAATTTAAGTGTGAGACTCCAAATGAGAGAGGTGATCCTATCCCTAATTTGCAACATGCAGAGATAGGAAGGATAAAACCACTCCATCCTTGAATGTTGAGATATGTTATGGTAAGAAGTGTATGTGTTGTGCTTCTGTGTGTGTGCTCATATATGCATATTTGTGCATGTGTGGACCCTAAGTCCCCAAAGTTGCCCAATTCTGCCATAAATGGGGTTGCCAAGTCAAATCAGGAACAGGGCTTCTGTACTTTTAATGGTTATGGAATAGAGGGACTTTAAGCAGTGCTGCTTGAATGAAAAGCAAGGCCTGCTGAAATCTTCTCTTCTACACAATTATTAAAGTTATTTTACTGAGCCATAAACGAAGCCTAGATTGTTGGAATAGCCAGCCCTAGAATCCACCACAGAACATATATATTCAATACATGCCACCATGTCTTGAGATGTTTTTGTTTGGAGTATACTGAGCCAGGCAAGAAGCAATGACACATTTAATGGTGAAGCCTGACTCTATTCTATTCCCAGGACAACATGCCTTCCAGCTCCTGCCCAAGTGTGAGGACCAGCTTCTGATCTGAGGCTCTTCCATTGCTGATAGGCAGTGGACTTCCCAAATGGGTGTCTCTGCTGGTAGAAGCAAGCAGCAGCACTTAAGTGGAGCTGCCATTGTAATTTCCCACCATTGCTGTAAAGAATTGCAGCAAGTTCCAGTAGCTGCATAAATAATAATAATAATAATAATAATAATAATAATAATAATAATAATTTATTTATAACCCACCCCTCTGGGTGGCAATTGGGGTGGCGTACAACATTGTTAAAACAAAGAACAGTTAAAACATTCCTAAATCCCACACCCTAGCCCTCCCACCCCTTAAAACTCAATTAAACTCAAATATAATTAAAATAAATATAAACACATAATACAAATAAACAGGTGTTTGACAGCATACATCCAATGGCAGGTAGGGCAAGTTAAGGTTAAGGTTAAGGTTAAGGGGAGGTAATAAGCCTCCATCGTTGCCGTGAAGTTATTCTGGGAAGGCCTGCCGGAAGAGGTCCATCTTTACTGCTTTCTTAAAAGCAGTAAGAGTAGTAATAAGACGGATCTCGTCCGGCAGGCCATTCCATAGTCTGGGAGCGGTTGCAGAGAAGGCCCTCTGGGAGGTCTGCGAGAGCCTGGTCTTCATGGGCTGTAGCAGGTTCCTCCCAGAGGACCGAAGTGCGTGTGGGGGGTCATATGGGGAGAGGCGGTCCCTGAGATAAGATGGACCCAAGCCATGTAGGGCTTTAAAGGTTAAAACCAACACCTTGTACTGTGCCCGGAAACTAATTGGCAGCCAGTGGAGGGATTTGAGCACAGGTGTTATGTGCTCCCTCCTGGATTTTCCAGTAATTAGCCTGGCTGCCATGTTTTGTACCAGTTCCAGTTTCCGGGTTAAGCACAAGGGTAGCCCCATCTAGAGTGCATTGCAGTAATCCAAACGTGAAGTTACCAAAGCATGTACTACAGTTTCCAGATCCGTCCTATCCAGATAAGGACGCAGTTGGCATATCAGCCGAAGCTGATAACAGGTACTCCTGACTGCCTCATTCACCTGACAAGTCATGTGAAGCGACAAATCAAGGAGTACCCCCAAACTGCAAACACAGTCCTTAGAGGAGAGTGTGACTCCATCCAGGACCGGAGACTGTATTCCCAAATCTGGTTTCAGACCTGTGACTGTCAGTACCTCCATTTTGTCTGGATTCATTTTCACTCTGTTTTTCCTCATCCAATCCATTATCGCTCTGAGACATTCATTAAGAGGAGAGACGCCATCTGAAGTCTGGGTGCCTAGTGGTGCTGCTGGCTCTGCCATGTTTGCTGCAGTCTTCTGTAGCCCGTGGCTCCTGCAGCACCCATGTTATAGATTGGCTACCACTACCAGTGATCCAAGACAGCCATTTTAATAGCTCTGTCTGTCTTTTATAAATGATTGAGACCTCCATAGGCTAAGCCAACTGTTACATGCAAAGTGTCACTATTTATCCTCTAGCAGGTGTGACTCTAAAAAGCATGAAACTGGCAAGAATACAACAGCACCCATTCCTTTCTCTTCTGTAAGATCACATCTGATTTCCACCCCTATCTCTCTGCTTCATAAACTGGGTGTCTGAACAGGCGACAGCAATAAAACAAAACCACTCTTTATTTGTGTAATTCCTGCTTGCTTTTTTAAGGCTCTTTGTTCTAGTGTCAGTCCTGGTTTGTAAAACATGAAGAGAGTTTGAAAAAAAAAGTAATTACACTTCACATCTGGTGTTCCTCCTGACATGGAGCTGCACTCACTAAGTTCCAGCAATGTTAATTTTCTTTTGTGTTTAATTCCTGAGAATATTTAGAAAAGACCATAAGAAAACCTTTTTAACTCAGCTCTCTCCTCTTGGATTCCTGTCTTGGCTGCCAGGTGAATTGTTGTGGGCATTTTTCTTAATATAGCCATATTAGTGATGAGTTTGATAATGTCACATTTTACAGGCTAGGCACAATGAGACAGAGTCCTATTGCATGTGTTTTGAAACTGGAAAAAAAACAAGTCAAGTTCATTTTGTACATTCTGAACCTTCAGATTGAGTACAGTCAGAGAAGTGGTGGTGTCCATTTTAAACCGTGTTAGTGGAAAACATAGGCAAAAAGTGTAATGGAAAGAGAGGATGGGGCATGAAGAAGCTAAAACAGAACATCATTTATTTAACAGGGTGAAGTTTTTAATCAAATCCCATACTGTCGGTAGTTATCATGGTACAATTGCATTTTGCATAACAATGAAGAGGGACAGATAATCCTTCAAAGTTGTAAATGGAGAACCAAAGTAAATGTACCTCTGTTGACCTGACATTCACAATTGTGGGATTGGGGGAACATGCAATAAATGTCACTGGTGAAGCAATATGCATAAAGTAAAAATGTCAGTTTTCAATTTAGCATGAGATTTTGGCATATATTAGTTTTCTGCAGGCTATTATAATAATTAATATATTAAATAATACCATTGTCCTTTCCATGGAAATGGGGGGGGGGGGGTTAAGGAAATTTGAGGCCATGGCCGTGTTTTGCTTTTATTGTGAAAATCTCTTTCAGCTCATTTATTTTTCCAGCCTGCCTCTATTGGCAAGTGGAGAAGGTGGGGATGAAGGACTGTTCTTGACCTTACTCCAAAATCTCATGAGACCAAACCATAGATCTTGTAAAACAGATTTTGGGTACTGTAGACTTGAAGGTGCATAAAGCAGAGTGCAACATCATCTACCTTTTCTTTCCTTCCAATTAAACTCCCCATTTCCCAAAGTTTACCATAGCAGAAGTGCATACCCTTGGCTCTTTTGTAGCTCTTACTGTTCTATAACTTATCCTTGGGAAATGATTTAGTGAATTGACCCAAGGGGTTGGTTTGAGGGTGGTCTTTGCTAATTTTGAGCTAGAGCCTAAAATCTGATGGATGGCTTATGGCAGTTTGGGAATATTGACAGTTCTTTCCCTATGGACTTTGCTGGGGTTAGATTTTGCCATCTGATTTCTCCATTTGTAAGTGGCGGGGGGGGGGGGGGAGTTATGTGTGAAAACAATCGGTTATTTAGGTCAGGGGTTTAGTTTGTGTCATGTTATAGTAATAATACAAATTGTTTGTATTTTTTTTTAAAAAATTGATTTTAAAGCTTATATTATTTTAGGGTGCATATGCACAATGCAGTTTGATGCCACTTTAAGTGTTGTAGCTGCATCTTATGAAATCAGGGATTTGTACTTTTATAATGTTTTTATCTTTCTCTGACAAAGAGCGCTGGTGCTCCACAAAACAATAAACCTCAGAATTCTGTAGAATGGCACCATGCAGCTAAAAAGGCATCAAACTGGATTATTTCTACAGTGTAAATGCACCCTCGGTAGAACTCAGTTTCTTCCCAGAAACATGCTCATTAGGAATCTTTTCAATGGCCAGGAGGGAGAGGACAGAATGTATGTGGCTGGTTGGCTGGAATGTCAGCAAGAATGCTGGGGAAATGAGAGTTCATCAGTTATTAAAGCAAGGATTTGGGAAAGGAACAAGGGAAAGTGATGAGAATTGTGGAGAGGGGGTTAAATAGAATATCTTATTTTAATTCTTATTTTATATTTTATATTATATTATTTTATTTTATATTCTAAGCATATAAGTTACTTTTGTACTGGATTGTTACTCAGCCTACACATTTTGGCCCTGATATATGCAAAATAAAAATCTGTCTTGAGAAAAGTACAAAGGTACACTGTTTTCAGACAAAAAACCCCCCCACAGTAATAGGGGTTGGAGGTCACTCCCCTGGGAAATATAAATATGTGACTGAATTATTGTACAATGAACACATCTCTTTTCAGGATTTCAGTTTTTTTAATTGTGATTTTTTTTTTTTTTTACTTATGAGGGAAAAGTCAGGATTTTTGATTCAGGATTAATAAAATAACTAAAACTCTGTGTTTGGCTGGACAGGATGGAAGGAGGATAGGAATACTTTTACCTGTTACTAGGTAATATGGATCAGGGAGTTGGACTAAAAGACCTTCAAGCAGTCTTTTAATACTAGCATTTTTTGCCTATGGTATTAGTTGTCAGTTGGGTATTTGTAACATGAAATGGTAGCATGAGGTCCATGGCATCTTGGGTTGCACAGATACCAGGGGGTTTTAAGGAGCCATCATGGTGCAGTGGTTTGAGTGTTCAAGTAAGACTCCAAGGGACTAGGATTCAAATTCCCACTCTGGTATGGAAATCCACTGAGTAATCTTAAGCAAGTCAAACTCTCTCAGAGGAATGCAGTGACAATCCTCTGAATAAATCTAGCCAAGAAAAGCCTGTTATAGATTTGCTTTAGGGACCCCATGAGTTAGAAATGACTTGAAGGCAAATAGCAGCAGCAGCAACATGTGTTTCCCATCTTTCTGAAATCTGGATGCCATTAATGCAACACATTAAACTATTTTTTGAAAATATATATAACTCCTTTCAGCAGGGTATGTGCAGGGCAGCTTTTCAACAGGCTATATTTACAAAATGTCTTCTGCTATCATCTCACTTCTGGGCTTGAAGTAAAGGTTGTTTGTCTTTAAAAATAATTGGGCCCTTTGCTCTATTTCTCTGAGTCTCCAGATCTATATTCTCCAACCCTTCATGCCAGTTTGCTTTTCCCAAGGGGGAAAAAAAATCTCTTTATTTCAGGATATGTTTCCAATTGTGCCAGACAACATTATGTAAGACAATGCCTGTTGGGTGTTATGCCTGCACTCTGCCTGACTGGCAGCTGACTTCATTCTTCTTTACTTGGGTGATTTTTTTGGAATTGCCACTTTTGCTCAGGAACCATCTGTTGAAACCATCTCTTTTTAGAGATGTGTTAAATTTCAGTTCCTGCCGGAATAGCCTGGTGGCCTGGAACATGAATTCATCAGGGCCTTTGTTAGAGCAGATGTGACTGATGGATTCAAATGGAAAAACTATCTGAGAGAGCACGAGTTCTCACAAATACATAATGCATAATTGAATGTAGCTTCAAAATTTGATAAACCTTTTAAAGTAGTAAACAGTGTGTGTTATCTGTTAAATCACATTATGAGGTCCCGGCAGATGCAGTATGAGGCTGTCGTACATAATTTATTACTTGATTTAGATGATGGTATGCAATCATTCATTATTTATCATTTATTGCTACCTAAAGACATAAGCATAGGGATGGTTTGCTGTGCAGAGAGACATTTAATATCAAGAGCTTGGTGTTATTGAATTAATCTTCCCCTAGAAAGTCCAGGGCCTGAATCTCATTGTTGGTCCCAAATAGACTCAAACCAAGGAAATATACTTATAAGATTCAGGCTCATAGGTATAGTCAGAGCAGGTGTGTTAAGTCATAGACCAGTTGCTTGGAGAGTCTTGCTGTCTTCTTTACTCTTGAAGGAAATACTACAGAGGATGTTCAAATGGTAAAGATAATGGTTTGAGGTGGGAGGGTTTGTATTGGATAGATGGAGTAGTAATGACAGCTCTAGTAAGACTTTATAGCTGCTGCTATAATTCTCAACCATCACCATTTTGCCCTACAGAAATTCTCACGCCTTTTACACATAAGTAGTCATTTTATACAGTGGGCCTTTGGTGTCTGCTGGGGTTTTGTTCCAGGACACCACCACCCCTGCTGTGGATACCAAAATATATCGATGCAAGTCCTATTAAATAAAATGCCATAGTAAAATGGCTTTGCTTTTAGGAATTTATATTTTTTGGGATTATTTTCAAGCCATGGACAGTTGAAACACTGGATAAAAAAATCTGTGGAGATGGAGTGAAGGCTGTATCAACCTGGAATAGTTACCACTTGTAGTTTCACATAATTGCAGTCCCTAACATGGCTCAAAATCATCACCACTTATACAAAGGTTCACTAAAAGGTAGGGGAGCCTTCCCCTTTGCTGCTGCTGCTGCTGCTGCTGCTGCTGTTCTTGCTGCTACTCTTCCTTCTCCTCCTTTTGTTTTTGCTCAATAATGTTGAGCTGAAATTTCTCGAAAGGCATTTTTTGTGAGAACATTTCCGAGATCCCTGCCTCCTTTCCAAGACAAAGACCAGTTTGAAGAGTATTCTCTAAAATATTCCACACCATTTTTTGTGAAAGCAGTCTTTTTCTACCTACAGTGATCCAGGAAAACACTAATTCTGAAAGTGATATAGGGCCTCGGCAGACGACTAATAGAGTCGTCTTCCGGGCAGGGAAGAGGAGGGGCAGCCGCACGAGCGGCGCCCCTTCCTCTTCCTGAGGTTGCCCTCGGAGTCGCCGGCCCTCCGCACGGCCGGCGCTCCGAGGATGACCTCACGCCACGGCGACTGCACGCGCTGCAGCGTTTGAGTCAGGGAAAGTGCGCCCGCCGCTTTTAGGGCGCCCTTTCCCTGAAATCTAAAAGGAGCGCCAATTTGGTGCTCCTTTTAGAGTCGCTGACGGTGCGCGGCGCTGCGGCTGCCGCGGTCCAGCGGCGCTCCGTCCCGCGGCGCACGGGAAGCTCCCGTCTGCTTCCCCCCATAGACTGTACGAAATGGTAACCAGGCTAATACAAATAGTCAGGAGTTACTCAGAAATCACCTTGGTAACTTAAATGAGTTCGTGTCTGCAGGACCAGATGAACTGCATCCCAGAATATTGAAAGAAAAACTTGATGCCATAATTACAGAACCATTTGCCATCATTTTTTAGAAAGCATGGAAAATGGATGAGGTCTCAGAGGACTGGAGATAAGCAAATATTGTTTATTTCATTTTTTTTAAAGGCAAAAAATGATCTAGGAATTTATAGCCCACTTAGCCTGACCTCAATACCAGAAAAAAAATATTAGAATGGGTTATACAGGAGTCTGTTTGCAAATATCTTAATGACAACACAGTGATTAGTAGGAGCCAGCATGATTTGTCAAGAACAAATTCTGTCACACTAACCTTATACCTTTTTTGCATCAAGTCACTAGTTCAGTAGGTTGTGGGAATGCTGTGGAGACCATTTATTCATAGTGGTCACATTTGCTGCGGAGTTGTGAAAATTAGATTTGAAACTCTTTCTAAAACAAAGCTGTGATAGTTCAGAAATAGCCAGTACTGGTGTAGTTGTTTGAATGTTGGACTAGGACTCTCAGAGACCAGTTTTCAAATTCCCACTCAGCAACCCAAGCCCGCTGGGTGACCTTGGGCAAATCACACACTCAGCCTCAGAAGAAGAGAATGGCAGAGCCCCTCTGAATAAATTATGGCAAGAAAAACATGTGATAGTTCACCTTAAGGTTGCCATAGGTCAGAAATGACTTGAAGGCACACAGGAATAGTCTTTTTTTTTAAAAATAGAATTTAAATAAACTTGTTCAACTAAAATGCTCATTCACAATGGGACATTTTCCACTGTCTCATGTGAAGTAGTGGATTGTGGTTTCTTTTCCTAAGTTGTGGGGGTAGTATTAGAAAGAATTAAAAGTCAAATAAATGGGAATGGGGTATATTGTGGCTGTACCTCAAATGCTTAGGAATGCATGCCTTATGACAATAAAATTTACACTGCTTCCATTCCACTCCTCAATAACCAACCACATACCAAGATGCAAATCCACTGTGTGATTGAACCTCTTGAAAAACTATTACAGTAGTTTTACTGACATAACCATCACAATAATTGCTGGGTGAGTTGTTGAATAATAAATGAATTGTCGGGAACCTTCAGCCATGTGTTATATGGGTGCATGTTCAGATAGTGATTCTAGTACAAGAAAAGGAGTTGTTTCTTGTTTTGTTTGCTTCCTGCCTTTGTACCAGGGGGCTCAAGGCATCCTAGATGATGGCTTGCCTCTTCACCACCACACTTTTCCTCACCCCATAAAAACCATGACACGCTGGAGGACTGAGACAGATCTAAGGTGGTCCACTGAGCTCCATGGCTGAGTGGCACACTCAAACTGTATTTCTCATTTCAGCACTTTAACTACTATACCACACTGGCTCTCTCAACATTACATGACACACCACCTCAGTCTTCACTGATGAAATCTTGGAGGACATGAGGTTTTTGCAGATACAAATTATTTGACATATCCTGAAAACATCACATGTGCATAACATACTTTGAAAAGACTCCTGAAGCCCCAATATTTTCAGCGAAGGATCACTTGCTTGTAGAGGGCTGGTTTTATTTTATTGCTGACTCCAGTTACTGGTGCCAGCCAGTCAGAGGAGAGTACTGGAAGGTTTCAGCTGTGTTAACTCTGAGCAACAATTGGCAAAGCTACTTCTCAAGATACAGTTTTCTTTCTGCAATGTTGCAGCTGCCAAGCCTGTGTGTTTGCTAAACACTTGGCAATGATGGAATCTTGCTACATACCAGATTTATAGGTGCAAAAAAAAGGAAGTCAGAAAATATGTCCCTACACTTGTAAGACTGTGGTTGTGCAGATGTAATCAGTGTTTGTATGAGTGCTTCACACAACAAATGCTATCTTGATCTTTATTTGTTCATGTGTTCATAATTAACAGTATTTTGCTGTGCTAGAACCATCTTAAAAATAATATGCTTCCCTGGAATGATTTTCAAAAAAAAAAAAAGTGGTTATTCTGCCAACAGAACGCCAACAACTTTTTTGTTATCCAGATATGCTTCAGGAGCTTCAGTATCTTCACTCTCCAGTATTGTGGAAAATACATTTACAGACTAAATGACATGTTAAATATAAGCATGTGCAACTGTAGCCCATTGCCGACTCCTTTTTTTCAGATGAAAATCCATTGGAGGAAGTTGGAAAGAAGGAAGTCACAAAGGGAGGGATTCAACCACCATCTGTTGCCCAAGTCAAGATATGATGCATGTGGGGATGGGGGGATATGCCATCTCTTGCTAGTGCCAACCTGGAATTCAGTCTCCTAGCACTAAGGATGGATTAATATGTCCATTTTGGTTAACTGACTTCCATTTTCCCCCCAGCCTGACATACATTTCTTCTCATTTCTGCTTCAGTTTGCTGTTTTTTAAAACAAAAATTCTGCAAAAGCATCTGCATGCATTTTCTTATGCATTTCTCATGATACATGTGTTTTGTACACTTTTTCCTAATATATGCATTTTTGTAAGCAATTTCCCCCAATTTAGAAACATGTATTATTTGCTAATTTTTGTTTACTTTACCCTATTAGACAACTGGAGATTGGAAAACTGAATTACAATTAGGAACATTGTAAATACAACTGTGTTTTAGTTTGTCTGTTGGCCTGAGCAGTATAAAATAGGAGGGTTTGCATCAAAATGCCAGCTGAAAAATTTCTTCCCCATTGCTACCCAATACTGGCCAGGTTTTGTTTTCTAGTAAAACTCCTTCCTAATGTAGTTCATCCTCTCTGTCATGCTATTGACCAGGGAACAGTGTGATGTTTTTCTTTCGGGAGTCTGGCAGACAATATCCTGTCCCTTAGAGCATGAGAGATTTAATTCGTCTTACATTAAGGGTTCCATACTTCTTTCCCTCAAGTCTCCAAAACATGGAGAGGTGTTGACATCCACATATATTGGGGAGGGTGTGAATGACAGGAGACACTGGCTTTCAAAAGGCTGTATGAGTGTAATTGAAGTTTGAAGAAACCAGACTAAATTCATAACTCCTAAGCCTCTGGGGAACCGACAAGATGTTTGAGTGTGTATGTTGGCAGGGGTAGGGGTGGATGATAAATCACAGAAAATACAACTAAGGAGAGATAGAGCACTGCTCTCTGAGTTTTAGTTATCAGCAAAGGTGGCCCAGGATATTTTGTTGCCTGGCATACTTGTCCCCTCATTCAACCAAGTCGAAGTGCATAGAAACCAAGGCCAGTGATGTCATTTTGAAACATAAGGCAAGCATCCCACAAGCATCTCTCCCTATCCCTGTTGTAAAAATACAATAACCCTTAAAGCATCTGACATAACCTTTTCATGAAATCCCAAATCAGCCTCCTGAGGCAGTCACCTTACCTTGCTTAGCCGGTACTACAGATTCAGGATGTCTACAGGGTTTAATAAATAGTATTTTATCGAGACATAAAAGTTTTTCATTGCAAATATTTTAAAATGAGCTTCACACTAGAGGTGGAAGGTAGGGAATCTTCCGGCATTTTCTTGGCCATGATACCCTAACAGCTTCATCAGGTTTCAGGTTATCCTTGTCTCCCAAAGCCTGGGGCATGCTGGAATCACTTTGCTTTTGAGGATAGTTAGAATTTCTTAATCTGAAGAGCCTTGTCTTGCCTTAGGAAATGTAATGTGTTGACTTAACCATTATAGCACAGGAAGCCACTTAAGGCAAAATAAGTGCAGGGCTGGCATATATATACAGTCAGCCCTTTGTTTTCGTGGGGATCTGTTCCAGAACACCACCACCCATGAAAACGGAAACTCAGCAATATTCAAGCCCTGTGGTGTGTGCCCATGGGCATGCGCACCATTTAGTTCCCCTCTGTTTGTCCCTCATGTATAAGCGAGGGACACAGATTTGAGGTCCGTGAAAACAGAGGGGTGACGTGTGTGTGTATGTGTGTGTGAGAGAGAGTGTAAAATAAGTGACAGAGCACACAGAGCAGCTAATTGTGCATTGTAGGAGAACCTCACTGTTACATGAGGAACTGAGGAAGGAGCAGAGCAAGAGGGAGGCTGGGTTGCAGGGAACCAACAGAAAAATGGATATAGCAATAACAGAGATGGCAAAAATAAAGGGTTGAGGAAAAAACAATATGGGTGGTGGTAGAGGTGCTTCTTCTTTTGCCGAAAGTCAGGGGCAACCAGTGGTTTTGATGACAAGGGGATGGCAAAACCACTGTTTCCCTGATGGTTGCCCTTCCTGCAGCTATCCCACAGTCTAGGGGAACTCTCCTGGTGCTGAATTCCAGCAGCTGGACAATTCCAATATAACTAGAGAAGTTTTCAGGAAGGCCAGCCATAAAACTGAGTGGGCCAAGTGTGGCCTGTGGGATGTCATTGAATTTCAGCTCTAAACCATCTTTACCATCAGCAATGCTAGTTAGGGCTACTAAGAACTGTAGTCTGACAGTAGCCAGACAGATGTATTTTGCCCACTCAAATCTTAAAGAATTGTTGTTTCTTCCAGTTTATTTTTGGAATAACGCGCACACACATGCATACATGCACATGCATGCATATACTACTGAATACCTTGTGAAGGCTCACTGTTTTACTTTTTAAAAAATAAAATAAAAAATTGATCACATCCTCAGGTTTGACTTGAGCAGAAATTGTATTAAATTGACTCATTAAAAAGACAAAAATACAACCCCATCTTGAACTACAGATGCCTCCCTCTCTGTGTATGAATGTTGACAGTATGCTAACTACCTTAAATATTGATGAACTTCATAAAAGCTTCCCTTCTTAGCTTGGAAGGTAGTTGAACTTGAGGGCACGTCTTAATCCCATGTTTATGTGTTTTAAACGATGTGTTTAAATGATTTCATGTCATGTGTAAATCTAACTCATGTGATTTGCTTGGTTGCTTTGTTCAAGCCAGATTACCACAGGGATTTCTGTGATATGAAACTTTTTAAAAATAAAATTTGAGAAATGTAAAGTGAGTTTTACTGTGGTTCTCATTTACAAGATAACCAGAATACAAAATATATAGGCTCTAGTACCATACTGCCTTCCTGTTTGCCTTTTCAGTATTTTCAAAAGGGGAAATGGGCAAACATCTCATCCAACACTATAAACCTAGACATTCCCAGCTTTCTTTTGCAAGGGGAGACAGAAAATGAATGTGAACCCATCCTGTTGGCTAGCAAGATGTGCAAGTCTCTCTCTCTCTCTCTCTCTGTGTTATTTCTAATCCCTCTTGGTACAAAACTTCCTTTATTTAGTGTTCATCATGGATGGCAGCAGTCCCAGTCTAGGGAATTATGTATCCTTCTGCATATTCATGAACTGATCTGTCCCAAATTGAAACCACTGTAAACAGCAATGTCATGAAATGGAACATTATCAGTTAAGAAACAGAGTGATCTTCATGAAACTATGCATTACATCCCTGAGTGTGTTTCTTTGGGGAGGATCTATATTGCTTGAGCATCTTTATAAATCACTTTCTGTAGCACGCTTCATCTAATTTGATCATTGATTTTTATTGTTTTATAAAGAGTGTTGCTGCTGGAAGACTTCCATTCTTGAGAGTATAAAAATGTAAGGAAGTAGAGGAATAATCAGCCCAAACACACTAATCAAATGGAGTCAGAAGCCAGTAACTAAGAAGAAACTGCACACAATTGCTCCATGTTTTTTAAAAATGTGTGTTGTGTTGTGTGTGTGTGTGTGTAAGCCAGAATATTAGATCAGAAGTTTGCATTTTCAAATTTGATTTACACCTTGCCAAAAAAAGCCCTCAAACAAAAACATTTCACCTCTACATTAGAGGCCTTGCCTTTCCTCTCTACCAGAGCATTCAGACCTGTCAGAAGATTTTCCCACTCTTGCTGCAGCTCACAAATGCTTTCCTGAGATGCCTCTTACGAGACAGAAGGGTCACCTTGTTCTCAGACACTTTGATGGAGCTGCAAAGCTGGAATGGCCCAGTTAGCAACCGATCACTTTCTTTTTTGTAGCTGAGCTTAAATTTTTTTGCTGGTTGCCTTTAAACTGAACTGACGAGAAGAACATGTGCCAAGAACCCACCTGTTTGTGTTGTGTATGTGCGTGTGGCTTCATTCTCTCTGCCTCCCACAATGACTAATTGTTGAGCTGCACGTTTCTTCCCTGTCCTCCCCCATGCTTGTTTTGCCAGTGGGTTGCTCCAGTGGCGGTGGCAGGTGCAGCACAAGGCGAAGGGAGGGTGTGTGTCGAGGCATGGCAAGTCCTCATTGGCTTGAGATGAGGTAATGTTATGCAGCATAAATAGAGATGCAGTGTTGAGGATGCAGCTTGTCAGCATGCTCGAGTCCTTTCCCCGTGCAAAGGAAAGCACTGGCCTATAAAAAACGTCTGCAAGGCTTTGGAGACAAATTAGATATAGACAGAGAAAAATCCTTGGCCAAGATCTCCATCACCGTGGCTCAGAAATACATACATCCCCCTCTCACTACAATGTCTCATATCACAATACCCTTTCCCGCACCCTCCTTCTTGCTGTTTGACAACACAACAGCATGCTAAGGATTCAGGCTGGGCATGTAAGGATATGGATGCATGTGTGTGTGTGTGTGTGGGGGGGATTGTAACATTAGACTTGGCTTCTGCTGAGACTGAAAGCAAAGTGATTCAGGAAGGGACTGATTTAGTGTGGATGGTACCAGGAGGTGGAACGTCCAAGTTATGCAAACCTTGAAGATTTAGGTCATCTCTACATGCTGGGAAACAAAAGAAAAAGGTCTGAAAGGTTCACTAGAACTCTGTTTCATTTCTTGAGAAATGACAAATCAGGGGTAATGGCTGGGCCTGTTAGATCAACTCGGGGTAGAAACTTTAATGCAGGAAACATTGCAAATCCTGACTATTGCAGAATGACTCAGAAGAACAATCTGTGAAGCATATTAGACTATGTGTACAACAAAACAGGGGAAGGAGTATAGAATGCTGAAATAGGTCCGAAATATATTGCAGAAATAATCCAGTTTGAGACTGCTTCAATGCTAGGGAATTCTGGCAACTGTAGTTTTGTGAGACATTTAGCCTTCTCTGTCAGAGCACTCTGGTGCCACAATAATAATAATAATAATATTTATAATAATATTTATTTGTATACCGCCCTGTGGCGAACCAATCCGGGCGGTTGACAACAATAAAAACAATTACAATTTCCAGGATTCCCTAGCACCGAGCCAGGGCAGTTAAAGTGGTCTCAAAGTGGATTATTTCTGCAGTGTGTTTTGGACCCTAGTTAGTATCTCTGAGCTTTTTAAATTACTTCTGTCTGGAGGATTCTGGGAGATGTAGTCTAAAAAAGGCATGTGTCACCTTATCAATCCAGAACATTAGGAATAGGAGAAAGAATGCTAAAGCAAACTGGAACCCTTGGCACACCATTATGATTTCATTCTGTGTCTCATCTACAGAAGATTAGTTGTCTGTAGATTCATTTTGAACCAATATTGGCAGAATGCTGTAACTTGCAGATAGCAATATGTGTTTGTACATTGTGAAGTCGTAGGCTTTCATGGCTGGCATCCATAAGATGCTGGCCACAGATGCTGGCGAAACGTCAGAAAGAAACTCTTCTAGAACATGGCCACACAGCCCAAAAAACCCACAAAAAACTATGTGTTTGTACATGTTTGCATGAATGGTCACTTGTGATGTAGGTCATAAAGGCCTTCCTTGATAGCCACTTTTGGAGACTGGACTAAAACAAATTTGAGTATAATTTGCATCCTCCTGAATGAATTAGGAACCATAGTGCATTCCCTGTTTACAAATCATTTTTTGGGTAAGTGTAAGAAGAGGCAGCACAACATATATGACAAGATGCCACGATGGCCACCAACTCAGCTTTGCATCAGACAAATACACGGAGAATACAGCCACCGATGGTTACTAATCATGATAGCTGGGTATTACCTCCAATATGTCTCTACTACCAGTTGCTGAAGACCACAAGTGAGTGAACCCTATTGCATTCATGTTCTGCTTGTGATCTTCCTATGGATATCTGATTTTGAGGTGTGAATGCTGGGCTAAAATAGGCATTGATGTGATCCAGTGGTGCTGTTTCTCTTTAACAGATCAAAAAGAAAGAGAAGGAAGCTGTCACATATGAGATGCATAAGCTTATACATTCATCACCCCAGTTTCTTTATTTAGCGAATGGAGGAATTTCATGCTCTAACATTTCACAGATAAAAAGTGGGAAATGTGTGGCCAAAAGGAAGTGGCCAAGCAACAAGAAGGAAAATGTTAATAATGAGGAAGAACACAGAAAACTACTATTTTAAGCAAAACAAACAAACAAAAACTGTACTGGGTTTAGGAAAGCCTGAAAAAAACCCAAATCAGTAAATACAATACTCTCTGAATATGTGCATGTGCACAGTATAGTTAACAATGAATATAATAGTCAGTTTGCAGCAATGGAAATAAGCCAAGGAGGAAAGTGGGAGGAGAAAGAAACTGGAACATTTTAAAAGTAGCAGAGAAAGTGAGACAAGAGAGGATCAACTGGGACCATTGCCAAACTGAAGCAGTTGAATGGTATATCATCCTATTGTTGCTTTACTCACTTAGAAAGTAATATACCTCCAAAGGAGAGGCTCCTGTTACATTGAGATTTCCACATGAGAAGATATCCAAGGTTCTTGCTGATATGGAGACTCTGCCTGTGAACAGGAATCTCTACTCTGCAGTCACATCACTTAACACATGAGGAAAGCAAGAACAGAGCAGGAGGAGTTCACTCTTCCTCTAATTCCATAGTGAAGAAACTGTTGTTGTACAGGGATAACTGTTAACAAAACCTTTGACAATCAAGCTTCTTTTTACCCAGCCAAATCCTATTTTTCTCCTTCTCCTCTGTCTCCCTTAAAGATTTTTAGCAGCATTGGCATTGGGATGATGATGAAGGAGGCTTACCTGAGAAATACTCAGTATCAGGTTGCAGCAGTGTGTCTGCAATAATCAATGTAATAAGCTGTAATAAGCTGTGAAATATTGGGATTCTGCTGTAATTGATCCTACTATATCTATGTGTGCCTGCCTACAACAGGCAAGGTAAATCTTCATACATTTTTTCCTTCCATATGGTTTTTAACACCTTTGCTTGATAAAGAGATAAAGAAGCCAGTGGCGCTTCGAAAGCTTGCATGATGTATTTTGTGTATTTTGGTAGTCTCAATAAAGGTTCGCTGTTTTGTGGATTTTTGATGTTATTGTATTTTGCTACATGGTTAATATGGCTTACCCCTGGATATGTTTTCTGGATGTAAGATACCACATTTTAGCTGCATCAGAGGAATCCTAAAGATTGGGCCAATGGACTGGGATTTTACCATTTGAGGTTTCCACCTCTGACAAAGGTATAAAATGGACTATGTTTGGCATATTTCACCAAAACAGCACCTCAAAAAAATTTCCTAATGCAAAAGCATGGAGGCTTCTAAAGAAATGCAATGTTCTTTGCCTAACAAAGGGGCTTGTAGCTTCACAATGGACCAAGGCCACTCGGATCTCAAGAGAAGTACGGTACTTTTTTGTGTTGCTAATGGAATTTAAATTTTATTTCCTGGAGTACCCACATGGACAGAAGGAGGAGGGCCCTGTCTGCATGAATACCCCTCCAATACCACCTGAAATGAGAACAGCTGCAACACCTTTACAAAATGTGGGCCTGTAACTAATATCATCATTTTTTAAATCTTCTGTATGATTTTAACACCTTTACTTGACGAAGAAGCTAGTGGAGCTTCGAAAGCTTGCAACATGTGTTTTATGCATTTTGGTTGATCCCATGAAAATAGCACTGTTTTGTGGATTTTGGATGTTGTTGTACTTCGCCACATGGCCGACATGGCTACCCCTAGATACTAAGCATGTCTTACTAACAGCACAATAGAAAGAAATGGGGGAATCAGGTAAGCCTACTTCAGCAGCTTCGCCCACAGCATGTTTTTAAAACGGCATGGATCTGACTACCAAAATGGAAATCATAAGAAAAGCGGAGCTGATAGAAAAACAAACAAACAAACAAACATTGCTGTTTGGAAGAAGCCTACAAGTGGTCTCTAGAAGGGCCAAAATGTTTTTGTTTACTTATACAAGGCTTCCCTGACTTGATTGATTCGTTTCACATGTGCATATTGTTAGTTCTGAATAGAAAGCTTGCTGAAACATGTTGAAGTGCTCTTCTTTTTTTCTGGTACAAAAACCTCTGTACCAAATTTTCTGTTAAAGAAGTATTTCCAGGAACATGTCTGTTTGTCAACTGAGGTATACCTGTACTTGCTTTTATGGTTAGCAAAGGTGTCTAGGGCCCCACTACAAACTACTTTCTGCTTGATTTGTGGATTTGCGCTGCTGCTAAGCAGCTGCCAGATTTAAGCCTATAATACTACTGGAAAATATATTTTCCCCTTATTTACAGTCATGTCTCTCTCCCTCATCATTCAAGGTCTGCACAATGTGTGACCAGTCAAGCTTGCAAGGACTCTACCAACTGAATATCATAGCCTACCATTGTTTAGCATCCCCTCTTTTATATTCTCAAGCAAGCAGCACACACAAGAGATTTTATTGACTACCTAGGGGCTGTCATTCATAATTGGCAGACTCTTTTAGGCCGTCTGGACTATAGGTTGTTTCCTCAGTATCTGCTTGGGATCGTCTTGTATAATGACTCTTTGACTGAAAAGATGCATCTGTCAATTCATTCTGGCCTGAAAGAGGAATATTCAGAAAGTAGTGCAGGGTTAAAAAAAAAAAAGGGAAAAAAAGACACACATATTATGACATAACACATAATAACATACAAACGTTTGTATGTTATATGTGTTATGTCATAATATGTGTGTCTTTTTTCCCCCTTTTAAAACTTTTCAATAAAATTAATTAAAAAGAAAGTAAAGGGTTAGGCAACTGATGTGGGGCCAGGTTAAGTGCTCAAGGGTCATACTGGCCTCTGTTTTTTGTGGGGTTTTGGAAAAAACTTAAAAAGCTGAAATGACATAAAATTAGCTAAATTTATTCAAAACAGATTACAGCCCGCCCACCCCAACTGCAGGCTTGCCATCGGCCAGTTTAAACATCTGCAGACGGCAAGCCCCATTGCTGCTAATGATTGCGCCTACATGCAGTTGCGCACCACCATGAAAAACCGAAGGACTTGAGATCCCTCAGTTTTTTTTCATCTGTGTGTGTGTGGGGGGGGAGAGGGCAGGATGGAACCTTCTGGGATACTAAGGGCTCACTGTATAAATTAGCTGATTTTTTTAAAAAAAGTTCTTCATTAAATATTAAACTTGTTAAAAACCCCCACTCATACTGAGGGGGGGGGTGCAGACTGCCAGAAATAGTGCAAATTGAGTCCACTTTTAGGATTAGGGTTAGGGAATCATGGGAACTGTAGTTTATTGTGGCACCAGAGCTCTCTGACAGCGAAGGCTCAATGTCTCAGGAAAAAAAACACAATTCCCATGATTCCCTAGCACTAACCCTAACCCTAAAAGTGGACTCAATTTGCACTACTTCTGGCAGTCTGCAACCCCCCAGAGTGAGAGAGAAAGAGAATATTAGCTGTACTTATATTAATTACTGATACTGAACTAAAAGAAAATAAATTGACTAGCACACTGAGTATTATATTGATTTGACCACAATGGTTTTCCTACTGGTTACCCTGAATTCAGCAGAGAAACTGTGATGTCTTGAAAAAAAATATATATATCTGGGGACACCAAAGATCACAAAAAGGCTAGGAGGCTGCACACAATGTATGGTCTGTGTTTTCACAGTGACCAGACACCCTCCTTTTCCTGGGCCCGTTCTACATTTCAACCTTCTGTCCAGGAGGAATTCCAACACGTCCTCCATTTTGAACATGACTAAGATGCGTGATTTCTATGAGAGTTTTTAGCTTTTATTTTGTGATGTCCTACATTTTTCTTGAATGCCTTACATTTTGCGATGCCTTGTCCTCCTTTGAGGTTATGACATCTGGTCACCCTGTGTGTTTTGCCCATCTCAATTTAGTTCTTGTGGGTTTTTTCTTTTATTTAGAATGGAAAGAATAGATTTTGCTGTATGCTTCTGGGCTTTCAGCCATGCCAGAAGTGGCGGCATGAGCACTGTATGATACCATCATCTTCTGACAGCCCTTATGATTGTCCAAAGAGAAAGATATCTTATTCAAATCACAGCTGGAGAGAAAAAGGTTTGAAAATCCTCCTTGCACAGGGGTGGTATACCATTCTGTTTCTATGGGTTACCCACTTGATCGTAAGTGCAGGCAGCTATGTGAGCACTCATTACCATAATTCCTAATTATGACTGTCTAGGAGCCCAGCAAGAGGAAAGAATAATTATGTTTAACAGACAGGGTGATGAAGAGAAAAGATTAATAAATTCCTCACATTTTCTTTCAGATTGTGGCAAGATCTTTCAGGTTTTCTCCGCTGCTCACAAGCCTAGGGCTGTCGGAGAAAATGTATGTCCCAAAGGAGAAAACTTGGTTCTAGCAATATCAGGAACCCCCACAGCTGTGTTAGACAAGCTTCCCAGACTCCTCTTGAAAGGGCCTTTGAATGCAAACTTCATGACAGGGAAAAATAATGATGTAAGAAAGTGCAGGGGGTGGGTTTGGATGAATTCCTCTGAAGCAAGCCATTTGAACTCTTTTAATCAAAGGATGGAAAAAGGCTGGGGCAGCTAGTGCCAAGAGATGGGGGAAACCTCAGCAGCACCTGGATATTTCCTAGCCCTTTAAAGTGTGCAAGGGAAATTGATTTTACTCTGAGCTTTGATCAACACTATTGGTAAGAAGTCCGGGGGGGGGGGGGGGAGAAGCATGTATGTCACTGGCTTCTGAAGCAAGCAACAAGCAATATGGTTTGTGAATTTGGGTAACCTACACTGGCAAAAGCATCTGGTTTTCATTGGCACAAACTTTTATTCCTGTGATGATTACACTGAGAAATGCTTAAGGCAGGGCTGGTTTCAGAGGCACTTCCCAGAGCCCTCAAGCTAGGAAAGAGCTTATGGCCCCCTAACAATTCAACCATTCCTACTTTGTATGAACCATTCAAGGAACTCAGAGACAGTGTGAGAGAATTCTCAATTTACATGCCTTACCTCTTTTGTATTAAGGTACACCACTGAATATGCTTCACTTGAGGGCATCCAAAGTCCCAGTGCCAGTACAAAGGAGTGGCAGGAAGAAAGACAGAAAGAAAGGAGTTCAAAAGCAGGAGCAAAAAAAGCTCCCTCCCTAAGCCACAAATGCCCAGACTCCCAGAGAAAAAGGGGGCAAGTTGATGGAGTTGCAAATGCACAGAGGAAAATACTCAATGAAAAGTACCGTAGATTTAAGCAGGGCAGAGTCTCCAGTGTCTTGTACTTCTAGGTGTGTCAGTGCAAAAAAGCCCCCACTCTTAACCCTAGGTCAGGGTCTTGAATTTAAGAAGATTATCGCACTCTGTTATAAACTGCCTTACCTGAGCCACCTTAAAATTAGAAGTGGGCAGCATCCTGATAGTATCAGATGCATTTATCTGCCAAAATTGCTGCCCAGCTACATCTCCACTCCGAGGGACGCTCCGGCAGCCATTTTTTTCAAGCCAGAAAAGTCCTGGCTTTGAAAAGAGGTGCGAGGAACATTCCTTGGAGTAGTGATGGAGCTGGGCTGAGCCAGGTGGCAATTTCAGTGGTTAAATATGTCTGATACTATCAGGATACTGCCCACTTCTAATTTTAAGCCGGCTCAGATAAGCCAGCTCAGGTAAGTCGGTTTATAACCAAGTGTGATAGTCTCCTAAGAGGACATAAAATAAAACAGAATAAGTAAAGAGATAGTACAGAAACATCTGGTTACTCTAAATGAATATAAGTCTCCAGGACCAGATGAATTACATCCAAGGATATTAAAAGAACTGGCAAATGTAATATCGGAACCATTGGCAATAATCTTTGAGAATTCCTGGAAAACAGGAGAGGTCCCAGCGGACTGGAGGAGGGCAAATGTTGTCCCCATCTTCAAAAAGGGGAAAAAAGAGGATCCCAACAATTATCGTCCAGTTAGTCTGACATCAATACCCGGAAAGATTCTGGAGCAGATCATTAAACAGAGAGTCTGTGAACATCTGGAAAGTAATTCCATAATCACAAAAAGTCAACATGGGTTTCAGAGAAACAGGTCATGTCAGACAAATCTGATCTCTTTTTTTGATAAAATTACCAGCTTGGTAGATGAAGGGAATGCTGTGGATATAGTATATCTTGATTTCAGTAAGGCCTTTGACAAGGTTCCCCATGACATTCTAGCAAGCAAATTGGTAAAATGTGGGCTAGACAAAGTAACTGTTACATGGATTTGTAATTGGTTGACTGGTCGAACCCAAAGGGTGCTCAACAATGGCTCCTTTTCAACCTGGAAAGAAGTGACCAGTGGGGTGCCACAGGGCTCTGTCCTGGGCCCAGTGCTATTCAATATCTTTATTAATGACTTGGATGACGGTATTGGGGGCATAGTTATCAAATTTGCAGACGACACCAAATTAGGAGGAGTAGCTAATACCCCAGAGGACAGGAACAAAATTCAAAATGACTTGAACAGACTAGAAAGTTGGGCCAAAGCTAACAAAATGAAATTCAACACGGAGAAATGTAAGGTACTGCACTTAGGGCGGAAAAACGAAAAGTACAGATATACGATGGGGGACACCTGGCTGAATGAGACTACGTGTGAAAGGGATCTAGGAATCCAGGTGGACTACAGGTTGAACATGAGTCAACAGTGTGATGCAGCAGCTAAAAAGGCCAATGCAATTTTAGGCTGCATCAGTAGAAGTATAGCGTCTAGATCAAGAGAAGTAATAGTGCCACTCTATTCTGCTTTGGTCAGGCCTCACCTGGAATACTGTGTCCAGTTCTGGGCACCACAATTCAAAAAAGATGTGGAGAAACTGGAGCGTGTCCAAAGGAGGGCAACTAAAATGGTGAAGGGCCTGGAAACCAAGCCCTATGAGGAATGACTTAGGGAGCTGGGGATGTTTAGCCTGGAGAAGAGAAGGCTGAGAGGTGATATGATAGCCGTGTTTACATATTTGAAGGGATGTCATATCGAGGAGGGAACAAGCTTGTTTGCTGCTGCTCCAGAGGCTAGGACCCGAAACAATGGATGCAAGCTGCAAGAAAAGAGATTCCACCTCAACATTAGGAGGAACTTCCTGACAGTGAGGGCAGTTCGACAGTGGAACACACTCCCTCGGAGAGTAGTGGAGTCTCCTTCCTTGGAGGTCTTTAAGCAGAGGCTGGATGGCCATCTGTCAGGGATGCTTTGATTGGGAGTCCCTGCATAGCAGGGGGTTGGACTGGATGGCCCTTGTGGTCTCTTCCAACTCTATGATTCTATGATTCTAAGATAATGAAATTATCCCGCTAATTTCAGGATTCTGGGGTATTTGAGGGAAAAGAGGGATTTCATCTTAAAAGGAGCAAAGCAAAACCTAGCCAGAGATTGTTTCTTTTAGGAATCAGAGGTAAAGATGGAAGCAGAAAATACATCCTTCCCTCAGAATGAATGATCTTGAATCTAGGCTCTTTTTTCTGATGTATGTTGGGGTGCAGAAAATTCCATTCCATTCAAGTAGGTTGAAACAAAGGGACCAACACCATATCTGGATATCAAACTGGACTACCTATGCATTCCTAGAAGCCTTGGTGGCACATTGGTTAAATGCCTGTACTGCAGCCACTCACTCATAGACCACAAGGTTGCAAGTTCAATACCAGCCAGGGCTCAGGCTCGACTCAGGCTTGCATCCTTTCGAGGTCGGTAAAATGAGTACCCAGCTTTTTGGAGGCAATTAGCTTAAAGTTGTAAACCGCTTAGGGGGAGAGCAGACGGGTGGCCGTGGGCCGCCCCGGGAAGCTGCAGATTGGGGCCGAGGTAGCCACACTCCTCGGCCCCAACCCGCAGCGTCTCAGGCCCTGGAAGGAGCGCTAAAATAGCACTCCTTCCGCAAAATGCCGAAGGTGCACCACAAGGAAGGGGTTGGGGCACCCAGCGTGAGGCTGCCCCTCCCCTTCCTTGCGTGAGGCTGCCTCGAAAGCGCCATCTGCTTAGGCACTTAGAGACTGCATAGTGTGGTATATAAATGAAGCTGCTATTGCTATTGCTATTATCAGACATTTGACTTTTTGGTGTTTTTTTTTTTTAAGAGTAATGCACTCACAGCAATTGACCTAACCCTGGTGCAGGATGTTTCCTGTTCTGGAAAGTATTAATGTTTAATGTTGGATTGCTCCCCATGGCAACTTAGACAAGCTACTATTATTTATATATTTCTTTAATTTTTCCTGGAGGTAGATTTAAAGACCAGAGGAATATTGCACCCCACCCCAACCCCCTCTTAACCCTTCTTCGTTCTGTGTCAGACAAGATTTCTGTTCAATGTTCAGCTTGCACTGAACACATGACATACATACACATCTCTTGGTAGGGATGTTGTGAAAATAACTTAACAACACTGCATAGACCAGGAAGTTAGTGGAGATGAATTGATTATAGTGTGCTTCAAGAAAAGTGGCTGTAGAAAATGAGGGAAAAAGCTGAAGAGAAGACAAAAAGTGGATCATCTGTTTCTCTAACAAAAATTCAAAGTAGCTATTTTCTCCATTGGAGTACTCACCAAGAGGTTTTCTTGGTTGCAATTAATACTTTAAGGCTTTCTGAAAAAATACCAGCTGAACATGCCATCCATCCATTAGATGTTGCTTTATGACTGGCTGCCTTATTTTGTTCCTCAGTCACTGACAATTTTGAATGTGGCTTTAGTCAACATTTCAACCTCTGAAAGGTCTGGGGACAGCTTAGCAGTTCCAAGGATAGCTATGTCATTTTGGGACTTGCCATACTACAAATATTGCAACCACAGAACTTCGTGGAGGGAACTTCCTGCAGGGCAAATTGCTTTGTGATAAATGCATTCTTTCATATCCTGCTTTTCATAAGAGAGAGAGAGAGAGACAGAGAGAATCAGTTCCTGTTCTTGCCTGCTCTTGAGACTGTCTTCCCGGTGTTACTTTGCTTGAATCGTATGCAGAGTGAAATACTTTTCCAGTGATTATTTGTGAATTCTGTCCTTAATTTGGTTTCTTGAGTTTTACTGTGAGCATGGATCTGCCGTCATTGCAGAATACAGTTGATTTGTATCTATTAAGATGTGCAACTTAGCAATCCTTAGACGAAACCCCAATGGCACTTGATTGGGTCCTAATGATACTTGATACATGATGCTTCTTTCTGCATAAATGTTTATTGGAGTGGGCTGCAATTCTCTCATTCTCCCCTGTTTTTGCAGTCATTTCTGAAATCCCATATGACTGAAGACACTAGTCTTTGGAGACCTCTGAGAAAACCAAGATTCTGTAGCATAAATGTGTAGGGGATTGATTTAGATGCTATTTGGATAGTCACTTTGAGGCAAGAGGTCAGGTGAGTGCAGGAAAGTGAATTCTGACTATGAAACTTATCACATTCATTTTAAAACCAGTTTACCTAATCCAGATTAAATTTTAATTTTCTTTTGACTCCAGCACTGACAGAACAGATAATGGGCAATAGCACACCATTATGCTGCTGGGAAATAGACACCTGCCATGCTGTGAGCATTTGTTACCATACCATTTTTGATTTCTCTCTCATATACACACCCTTTTGTTTACTGCATTCCATCTACCTCAGTTTGTATGCCGTTCCCTCAGTTTTTGCCTTAAGAGTTTCTTGTTGTTATTGTGTGTCTGCAAGTCATTTCTGAATTACGGTGATGCTATCGTAGGGTTTTCTTGGCAAGATTTATTCAAAGGAGGTTTACCATTGCCTTTCTTTCTGCTTCCACTTTATTATTCCTTTTTCACTTCGTCCCATTTTGCCCCCTCAGCTTTTCTCTGTCTTTCACAAGCCTCATGTCTGAAGCACCTTTTGGGTAAACAGTCAAAGCTCTCTCTTTCTGCTGATGTTTGACCATTTAACTTTGTATCACACCGAAAGTCTGTTTATCTTGTTTGCTCTGGCCTAGCTGGTCCCCCCTCTGGACCACTTCAGTTGAGCTTCATACAAGGGGATATAACCACAAAAGTAATCAATCCAATATTTTACCAGTGCAGGAAATCCAAAGCAGTTTGTTCTGTTGCTGAATTGTTTGTGCCATCAGCAAATTGTTCCTAATATTTAGATGAAAACCCTTGAATTTGAACCTGTTAGTTTTGGCCCTTGCCTCAGGAAGAGAAAATACATTTTCATCTGTATGACAGCCCTTTAATTACCGTATTTTTCGCCCTATAGGGCGCTCCGGCATATTGGGCGCACCCAATTTTTAAGGAGGAAAATCCAAGAAAAAAGGATTCCTCCCTTTAGCCGGAGGCCAGTTGTTCAATGGGTTGGTGCTGGGATTGGAGACCGATCCCAGCACCAGCCCATTGAACTGAGGTCGCGGGGGGAAGGAGGGCTTCTTCCCCCCGCGACCTCAGTCTTTGAACGGGCTGGTGCCGGGATCGAAGCGATCCCGGCGCCAGCCCATTGAAAGACTGAGGTTGCGGGGAGAAGGAGGGCTCCTTCCCCCCCCCCCTCAGTCTTGGAATGGGCTGGTGCCGGGATCGAACCGATCCCGGCACCAGCCGATTGAAAGACTGAGGCCGGGGGGAGAAGGAGCCTTCCTTCCCCCGCCGGCCTCAGTCTTCAATCGGCTGGGGCCGGGATCGCTTGGATCCCGGCCCCAGCCGATTCCAAGACCGAGGCCGGGGGGGGAAGGAAGGCTCCTTCCCCCGCCGGCCTCAGTCTTCAATCGGCTGGGGCCGGGATCGCTTGGATCCCGGCCCCAGCCGACTCCAAGACCGAGGCCGGGGGGGGGGGGGAAGGAAGGCTCCTTCCCCGGCCGGCCTCAGTCTTCAATCGGCTGGGGCCGGGATCGCTTGGATCCCGGCCCCAGCCGATTCCAAGACCGAGGCCGGGGGGGGGGGGGGGAAGGAAGGCTCCTTCCCCCGCCGGCCTCAGTCTTCAATCGGCTGGGGCCAAGATCGCTTGGATCCCGGCCCCAGCCGACTCCAAGACCGAGGCTGGGGGGGGAAGGAAGGCTCCTTCCCCCGCCGGCCTCAGTCTTCAATCGGCTGGGGCCGGGATCGCTTGGATCCCGGCCCCAGCCGACTCCAAGACCGAGGCCGGGGGGGGGGGGGAAGGAAGGCTCCTTCCCCCGCCGGCCTCAGTCTTCAATCAGCTGGGGCCGGGATCGCTTGGATCCCGGCCCCAGCCGACTCCAAGACCGAGGCCGGGGGGGGAAGGAAGGCTCCTTCCCCCGCCGGCCTCAGTCTTCAGTCGGCTGGGTCCGGGATCGCTTGGATCCCGGCCCCAGCCGACTCCAAGACCGAGGCCGGGGGGGGGGAAGGAAGGCTCCTTCCCCCGCCGACCTCAGTCTTCAATCGGCTGGGGCTGGGATCGCTTGGATCCCGGCACCAGCCGACTCCAAGACCGAGGCCGGGGGGGGGAAGGAAGGCTCCTTCCCCCACCGGCCTCAGTCTTCAATCGGCTGGGGCCGGGATCGCTTCGATCCCGGCACCAGCCGATTCCAAGACTGAGGCCGCGGGGAGAAGGAGCCCTCCTTCTCCCCGTGGCCTCAGTCTTTCAATGGGCTGGCGCCGGGATCGCTTCGATCCCAGCACCAGTCCATTCAAAGACTGAGGTCGCGGGGGGAAGGAGGGCTCCTTCTCCCCATGGCCTCGGCCCCTTCGCCCTATAGGGCGCACTCACTTCCCCACGCATATTTAGGGGAAGAAAAAGTGCGCCCTATAGGGCGAAAAATACGGTATTTTAAAATGGTTGACATATTAATGGTCTCTTCTCTCATCATACCTAACTGCTTCTTTCTTTTCTTTTCTTTTTGTACACCATCCAAAGTGGTAGTTATGAGAGTAGCTGGCTAGCTATCCAAGGAAGAAGGCTGGCTTCTTTCTTTCTTTCTTTCTTTCTTTCTTTCCTTCCTTCCTTCCTTCCTTCCTTCCTTAATAACCCAAAAGTTCTATTTGGGATTTGGCTAATAGAAATATGGTCGGTTGCCATGATAGTTAAATAGTTTATTAAAATACCAAAAACTAGTTCCTTTTTGGCAATACCATACATTGGTATGGTAAGCTACTCACCTGTGATGCAAAAATACTTTTCTCCCTTCCTCTTTTTCACCTCATCACCCACAATAAAGTATGAGACTGCATACAAGCCAGCAATTGAATCAGGAAATATCCAAGAATTCTTCCGAATTCTGAATTCAGCTCCAACTAAATCAGTGGAGCTATTGAAACATGATCACAGTTCACACAACAGTGTTTGCTTTGGTCCTTAGAAGAGCTACAGCCTCCTGCTCACCTTTTTTTAAGGGTCAAAGCCTTATCCAGGGAAGGGGGGATGACCGTATGTACTCCCACTCTCTGAGAGAGAAGAAATAGCATGTCCATGAAAGAAAGTAATGGAGTCCTTATAGGCTAAGATTAATACACATAATTGAAGCAAAATTGCAGCTAAGTGCAGAAAACCATCTCCCAGCTGTTGACAGAAGGAAAATTGCTGACATCCTTTTCCCATTGGGTGTAAACTGAGACTGTAATAAAAGAACCTCTTTCTTACCACAAACATATACTGTATACCATATACACATATACAATGACAGTGTAGCAGTTGTGAATATGTGCTGCACAACACAGAGGTGCATGCTGTTTTGCTTTAATATTTATTAAGTTCTAACCATGCAGTCGATGTTGATGGAATAGAGTGAAATGGAGCCGGCACAGAGAGTGAGGAAATGTGTTTAGTCAACCTAGTAATTTTTGTACCCTGTTTGGACCGCATCCTTGTCACTGAATGAATTCTAAATGTATGCACTTGGGTAGTTCAGTAAATTGTATCCCACTCATGTTTGTGAGCCAGGTTGGCTTCTGTGAGGGGAAAAAATCCCCAAAGAGAAAATTTAAAAAAATGGAATACACACAGTAGAAAAGCACAGAGTAGAAATGATTTTGGATGAAGGGTATAATTTCTGTTTTAGATGTATTTTTTATTTGGGTGTAACTTGGAGAAGAGCCAATGACAGTGCTTACATTAATTTCTGTATCGGTATATTTGCAGTGTTTACCATGCTCACCATGTTTTCACCAGCCAAATTAGAAGAATGGGAGAAATATAATTCAAAAATGTTGATTGGTCAGCTGGCTATATTTAATCACTGAAGTGTACTCTCCCAGTTATTTGGTTCAGCACCCAGAAAAGCTTTGGTTGTTAGGGAAGGAGGTTTCCTTGATTTATAGGAACTTTCTCTCCAGGCTTCCAGTCCATTTAAGAGCCAGAGTTTGGGGTGGTTGTCTACCTTGTATTGGATACCCAGAACAGATTCTTTTGGTCTACTGCCCATCTTTCTGTCCAACGATCTCTCTGCTTGATCCAAGAGAAACCATTTTGAATATAATATTGGGAACTGTCAGGATGACTGACTTGGGAGACTTTGGGGAGAAGCAGACGGGCGGCACAGGGCCGCCCCAGGAAGCTGCGCCGCGGGGCCAAGGTATCCGCACACCTCGGCCCCGCGGCGCAGCTTTGCTGCCCCTGGAAGGAGCGCTAAAATAGGGCTCCTTCCACAAATCGCCAAAGGTGCGCCACAAAAGGCTGCCGGCGTGCCTTCGGCGACTCTTCCACTGCAGCGTGTAAGGACGCTGCAGTGGGAGGTCATCCTCGGAGCCCCGGCCGTGCGGAGGGCCAGCTGCTCTGAGGACATTTGGGGGAAGGGGTTGGGGCGCCCACCGTGCAGATGCCCCTCCCCTTCCTTGTCCCGAAAACGGCGCTTTGCGCCATCTGCTTCCCCCCTTCTTCATCCATGCTGGAGACACTTTGTCCAAGATGGCTTAGAGCTTCATGACTGCTGTGATAAACAAGAATCTATCCAAATATGTCTCCAGACCAGTACATATTGTAGGGTACACTTTGGTTTCTGCACCTACTAGAAGGATAGTGGACTAAAAGTGAGGCTTCTTCCTTTGTCATAGTCAGATAACATCCTGTTGTGGTTTAAGGTTACAGGAGCCTTTCCCCTTTGTAGGGACAGGAGGGGCTGCTGTGATGATTCACCCTTGCAGAGTGACAGAATATTATGTATTTCTGAGCAGCATGACATGTTTCTTGTTGGGGTAAATTTCAGCTGTGGTTTGCGGTCCTAGGTGGCAGCATCAATGGTGAAGAATGCTGGGAGTTGCAGACCAACATCTGGAGGATCACATTAATCCTGTAGTCAACAGTAAGATAGACAACCAAATGATTTGACTTAATATAAAGCAGCTTTCTGATCTTCCTAATAGAGAATACTAGTCAGTTGGTAAATACCAGCTGCATTGGAATGGATTCCATACATTTTTTGATATCCAGTTCTGAAACCATAGTAACCAGGTATCTACAACATGTGAAAGAAGGCTGAGTTGGAAAACAGAGAAGCCATTTTCTAACAGTTTCAGGTTAGCATCTAAGAAATGCTTGCTTTTCCTCTCTGGCAATTTAATTGTCAATGTTAGAAACATATTTATTGCTGAGAGAGTAAAAATGGAGCAGAAATTAAAGGACAATTTCTCTCTTTGAAGTAGGTTATTTGAAACTGCTCACATATTATACATGTTAGGAAAAAAATAACTGTTTGTGCCAGCCCTCATTTCCTATTCCCCCTCCATCTATGCTTGTGTTTCATTGTAAACACATCAATATGGAGCAGTCTGCAAACAAGCAGCCATTTATCAGAGGTATGTCTCAATAGCAATGGATGCTAAACAGCTCAGGAGAGCAGATCTGACAGTAAGGAAAATAACTGTTAAAACCCACACATTTAGCTTTGTGGATTAATTTTGTAGAGATAGCAGCTTACATTTGCAAAAGATTCAATATCTTGTATGTGTGTGTGGATGTGTGGAAGGAATCTGCTGCTACTGCTATTTGAAGTGCAATGAAAGCCATGATAAACAATGTGTTACCTTGAAGGAAGGTATTTATGACTTTGTTTAATCAAACTGGGTGTACAGAAGGTCAGTTCATAAGACCCTGGACAAAGGAGTTTGGAATCACACCACCCATTGGAGAAAAAGGGAGATGAAAAATTATAAGGAGGAAAGTGCAAGTGCTTTCTTGAGTATTAAAATCATCCCAAAGAGAAATAAGTCAATTTTTTTCATTCCAATGTATTTCCTGTAAAAACAAACAACCCGCTGAATTCACAGCTGGATGGACAACCATTTTGCTATGCATCCTCTAGTCCAGGGGTAGGCAACCTTTTTGAGCCAGTGGCCAGGTTACTGTCCCTCAGACAATGGGGGGGGGGGGGGGGCGCGAAGCACCGAAAATAAATAAATAAATAAATAAATAAATAAATAAATATTTTTTAAAAATTAAAAAATATGCATGCACACTCTGTCAGCCCTAGAAAAGCCATGGCAAAACCCCTGTGGAGATTTTGCCAAGAGAACCCCAAGAACAAGTAATAACAACAATAATCAATATCATCATGGCAGGCGGCGTTGGGGGGCGGTGGTGGCAGGACTGGCCTAAAGGCCTCGGGGGGACGTATCCGGCCCCCGGGCCTTAGGTTGCCTACCCCTGCTCTAGTCTATGTAACATCCACTAATATTTCTGTGCTTATCTATGGTGGTGCAAATCAGGACCAAATTGCAGATTTAATTCAGTGACTTTACATGATAAACCAGTGATGGCAAACCTTTTTAGGGGCCAAGTGTCCAAACTAAAAGGCCTTCCAGCACCAGGCATTACCCAGTGCTGGGGACAGGACTTCTGTCCTTCAGGGGTGGGGACTCCGGGACATTCCCATTCTTCCGGGCATTCAGCTGCCTCCAGAGAGAGCTGAAGGCCTTGGCGGGGGGTGAGGGGGGAAGAAGAAGAACAGGTACGCACCTTTTCCTCCTCTTTCCCCCTGCACTGTCCCTGGTCTTCAGCTGCCTCCAGAGAGGCAACTGAAGGCCTGGGACAGCCGGGAAGGAGAAGGAACAGGCATGTACCTCTTCCTCCTCCTTTCTACCCTCCTGTGCTGGGGATAATAACTTCACAATGCCATCTCTGGCTAAGACAGTTAGTCAGCTTCTGACAAATTTTTATTGAGATTAGCATGCACAGACCGTGGAACAGTTACATTTTTGGACTACAAATCCCAGAACCTTGTAGCTATTATGGCCCAGGTCAGGAGTTTTGTGATAGTTGTAGTTTAAAAAAATAAACTTTTTATAAACTCTGTATATAAGGATTCCTTTCTGCTACTCTGCACACATAGTATCTGTTCCTACGACTTGGGGAAGAAAATTTCTGAACTATAATACACTTGAGTGTTCTTCTTTGAATATCCCCTGCCTAGGCCCTTTTTTGAACCTTTGCTTCTTTCCACAACTAAAAGGTAAGTGAGCATCATATATGTTGCTCTTTAAGAAGAGTAGAGATGCAGCAGATCCATGGCAAAACCTAAATTACAAAACCTAAATTACTTCAGTTAACAAAGAAGATGTGTTGCTGAGCATTACTTCTTCAACAGAAAATTTGGTAGCAGAGGTGGAAGTAACATGGAAGGAATAGGAATAGGTTCCTGCATCACAAAACAAAAAACAGTTGTACATGGGACTGTATAGACAGCCCCTAAGGCATGGTGTCCCACTGCCCCTTTCCTTGCTAGATCGGGGCCATGGCAACTGCATGCTGCGGCCCTGATCTGGAGGTTTGCCAATCTAAAAAGAGCTGGCAAATGCCGCTCCTCTTTAGAGTGGCAAAAAGCCGCCCTTGCTGCCACAGTGGCAGTTTTTCAGTGCTCCTTTGGTGCAGGGTGTATGAACCACATGAAACCTTCTTCCAAAATGTATACAAAGATTATTTTTCCCTGTACTTTCCCTGTACTGTACAACCTGTACTTTTATGATTTCCATTTTGATGGCCAGACTTAAAGCTCTATGTGTTTTTAACGTGCTAGAGGTAGCTGTCCCCTCTGTTTTATTGTTCAGCCATGCTCAATATGGGATTCAGGGCACAGATGCTTTTTATTCTACCTGCTATGGGCAGGCACCCACAGCTGCAGTACAATTGGCTAGAAAAGAATCCCACTTTTTCCTAGTTCAAGCTTTATCACATTGTTTACTGCAAATGTGCTACTACAACCACACATTGAAAGTTTCTCCCACCCTCTTCCTAAAGCTGATACTATTGAAAACTTCCAGCAAGAAAGAGTATAAGAAGAAAAGGGGGACATAAAAAGACTTTGTCAAAAATAACTTTCTCAGAGGCTTTGTGAGCTGAGGTATGTCTGTACACAGGTTTTTAGATGCAGTGCTTTGTGGAAGTCTTCTGCAATTTGGCACTTCCTAGAAGTGTTAAACTACATATCTCAAAACTTCCGCTAGCAACCAGATTGTAGGATTTGTATGCATCTGAAAAGTGCCAAGTTGCAGAATGCAACTCTAAAAAGAGCTCCTTTGAAAGAGCCAACAACACAATGTGCCATTGAAGGCAATGGTATCAACCAAAGTGCTATATGCCATTTTCTGTCTCTATTCTATAGTAACCGTTAATAAGAAATGTAACAACAATTTCATGTTTTAAAACCTTCTCCAGCCAATGTCAGCATAAACAAAATAGATGTTTAAGTCTACTAATGATTAACAAAACATGTTAACCCATTTCTACTGATTTCCCAATGTTTTTGTTTTAATGGCTGGTCTCCCTCTGGCAAGCTCATAAATAAGGACTAGCAACAGTACACTACCTCCCCACAACAACTAAAGCATTGTGTTATAAATGAGTAATGCAATACAGTGCTTTCTCCCCAAACTCCAGTAACATGTAATGAAAACAAAACGATGGGTTTATTAACTCCAGCACCTAATGTGTTAACATTTAGAACAGAGGTAAGCAAACTTTAGGAGTCCAGGGGACAGGTTTTATCCCTGCCAACACACACAAGAGGCTGATTGAGCCCCCCCCCCCCCCGCAACAAAAGCACAACGCAAAACTATCACTCATGGTTTCTTGGAGGAGCCAAAATCCAGTAAGGTCCAAGTGGCCACAGGTGGTCTATGGGCTACAGGATACTCATCTCTATGAAAAGTATTATTTCCAAGGTTTCTGTACAATTGCTGGAAAGTTGCATCTTAAAAGATCAGGATAACTTTTGTTGGACCTAAGAGACTGACTGGCTTGCTTGCTTGCTTGACACCCAGCAGTATCAACCAAACAGGGTTTTAATAATATACTCTACATCTTGAAAAGTGGCTGTTGAATCTATAGTGATAGCAAGCCTACAGTGATGAATCATATCAAGATGGGAAAATAATTTTACTCCTGTTATGGAGTGCCTCACTTTGGTCAAGCCAGCAGGATTCTGGTAATCTATCACCTTAAATCAACCATGCTATATCATGGCTGTGAGGAAGAAGAATATCCCACTTACAAATCCTGTGAGATAAAATAAATAATGTTATTATAGTTTATATACAAACAGTATATTTGGATTATAGCAACAAATAAAAATGCTGTCATTTTATCAGTTTCCTAGATGGAGAAATGCATAGTCTGTTATAGAATGTCAGTCGTGGATTGGATACTGGGTACATGAAGACATAGCTCAAATACATCAATCATAGGATTATAGATTCCGGCCCTGATCCAGCAAGGGGATCTGTATATGTAAACGTGTTCCTATTTGGGGACTATTACATTTCATGACACATGTAAGAAACTGTTTCAAGATGGACACGCACACACAAAAATACCAGGGTTCCTGGCTACAGGCCATGATCATGAAAGATTTCCACTTTCTTTTACATTATGATTTGTGATTTTTTTTACAAGGGAAAACATCCTGTAAAGTGACACAGGCCATTAAAAATCTTCCATAATAAACTTGCACCTTTTGTTTCAGAGCTGTTCCATATGAAGCATATGCCATATCATACTAATACTGCCAGCCCTCCATATTCTTGGATTCAGCCACTCACAACTTATATATATAAATTTGGAATATATATATTTTGATTTTGCTATTTTATATAAATTTTGATTTTGCTATTTGATTTTGATTTTGATTTTGCTATTTTATATAAAGGACATCATTTCACTATGTCATTATATTTAAATGGTCTTGAGCATCTATGGATTTTGGTATCCATGGGAGGTCCTGGAATCAAACCCTAGCAGGTGCTAAGGACTTACTTTAACTTGGCATCCTTAAAGAACCCATCTACAGGCTTAAGGCTTGTAGATGGCATTAGCAGCGGGTAACAGAATGCCAGCATGCCAGTATTGTGTAGTTTTTGGGTGCTGGATTAGGACACTGGGAGACCAGAATTCGACTCCCCGCTTGACCATGGAAACCCACTGGGTCACATCTTCCCAGCTTCAGAGGGAGACAAGGACAAACACCCACTGAACAAATTATGCCAAGAAAAACCAAAAATAGGTTCGCCTAAGCGTTGCCATAAGTGAGAAATTACTTGAAGGCACACAACAACAACAGAATGCCTGCCTTCTCACCAATGCAGTCCATCCAGCTGCTGTTAAATATAAAATCTTAGTAATGAGCACCTTCAGTTCAGCACTTATTACCAGTGCAACCATTACTTTCAGCATAATTTGCTACAGTGAAGCGCAATCACTGATGTTACTATACTAAAGACCATGACCTAGCCTCATTCCTCCTTTCTTGCATGCTTTTCTTTTTGCCTCAGTTGAAATTATAGTGAAGACTAGAGTGGAGTGGAAACACACAGTCTATGTTATAGGCAATTTACTATGCTGATGTCAGCAATGATACATCATCATTTAGAGGTTCCTATGACACACTTCTTTTATGAAGTGGTTGAAAGCATTAATCTCAAATAGATATGTTTGATAGAAATACTTAGAATCCCTACAGAGGAGGCAGGTAGAATCATTTATGAATTAATTTGTGAATCCAGCTGGACATTCTTTCCTACA
Organism: Phrynosoma blainvillii; assembly: GCA_026167975.1. NCBI lineage: Eukaryota > Metazoa > Chordata > Lepidosauria > Squamata > Phrynosomatidae > Phrynosoma > Phrynosoma blainvillii. The sequence continues at coordinate 413,263,564 of JANUYF010000001.1, forward strand.
ATAGGAATTAAGTTTGTTTTTTACTTAAAGTCAGGTGAAAAAAATCCTTTCCTTTGATTTAGGATTTGTTTCCATTTCACTGTCCCTCCTCCTGATTCCATTATACTGGTGTCATCTGGTTGAGAGGAACAAGCTAAGCACCACCACAGGAAGCTTATTTCACAGCAGTAAAGGGCTTTGGAAATTGGATCTGATGGTATCTCAGCTTTTTCTATGGTGCTTTTTCCTCTGCTTTCAAATTGAATGCTTGCTTATGCTACTGTGTACAGCTCCAAGAAGGGAAAGCATGAATGTCTGTGTAGAATTGTGCCTTTGCATGGAGTGGATTTCATTTTCAGGCATTAGGGGTGTTTTCCTGACAGCCCTATTTTCCTGCTACTTACTTAGCCAAAATGGCATTTCAGATGCAATCTGAATGATTCCAGTGAGAGTATTAACAGTTAATTTCCACCAGCTGTAGATCATAGTTTGTTTGTGTTCATACTCTAGATGGGAAAAGGCATGGAGTTAAAATGAATGCCAGTGGTCTCACACTGACACTGATAGTAACATGGCAGCATACTAGCTTCTGCCTATGAGCGTTCTGCTGCAGGAGTGGGGTGCTTGGTGAAATATTCCCCTGGAGGAAAGGGAAACATAGGAAATATCCCTGAAGATCCAAAAATCCCCTGCTGGTGACCAGATTGTCCACCCAGTGGTGACCGATTGTGATGAAGAATGAGACTAGAAGAAACACCATGCCTGCTGTGTGAAAAGCCTGCTCTTAAATGACAATAAGCTTTGTCTTTAAATGAAGAAAATAAAACTTCAGAGTCATATTAAAGGAAGCTTCAGACTTGATGATGAAATTTATACTTCTAGCAAAGGCACTTCTCTGTGACCATGGGTTCCTGAGTAAACTGGCATGGAAAATAATTTGCTTCTTCAGAGACTCCGTAATTTTTTTTTTCTGTTATAAATTTTTATTAGTTTTCAACAAAGAAATACAAACTATAAGCAAGAAGGAGAAAAAAGATTTTTGCAACTCGTAAACTTAACAAATTTATCGATAGATACTAAGACCAGAGTTTAAAAGATATCTGGCTCTAAATCTCATCTTTTCCTTATGGGATCTTTTAATATATCTAATTCCAGCGCTTGTGTACTTCTCTCCATTTCTTTTCATATTGTTGGGATGATTTTCCTGCTATATGCATGGAGAGCCTATCCATAGTTGCTAATTCATTCAGTTTGGCTTCCCATTCCGGTAGTGTAGGTACTACCTCAGATTTCCAATGCCTTGCATATACCAGGAGGGATGGGATTTCAAGTTGATTTGTTGTTTGTAATTTTGTAATGTTGTACGCCACCCCGATTGCTTGGCAGAGGGGCGGGATATAAATAAAAATTATTATTATTATTATTGTTATTATTATTATTATTATTATTATTATTATTATTATTATTTATTACCATTCGTGCAGCCGTTACCATGTAGAGTATAACACTCTATTCATCTTGAGTTAACTTTGGGCCTCTACAGAAGCGCTTTGCACCATCTTGGAGGCAGGGAAGAGGAGGGGCAGCTGGACACCGGCCGCCCCAATCCTTTCCCAAGGACGTCATTGGAGCGCCCACAGTTGCACATGGCAAGCGCTCCGGTGATGTCCTTCCATTACTGCGTCCAGACAAGCTGCGATGGAAGAGACGTGGAAGAGGCAGGCGCCACCTCTTCCAGCGCCCTTTCCGCACCTTGAGGAAAGAGCGCTATTTTAGTTGTGAAAGCTGGACATTGAAGAAACCTGATAGGGAAAAAAAATCAGCACATTTGAGATGTAGTGTAGGAGAACAGTTCTCTGAATACTGTGGACTGATAAAAACAACAACAACACCCAAATGGGTCCTAGAACAACTCAGGCCTGAATTGTCCCTAGAAGCCAAGATGACTAAACTGAGCCTGTCACACTTTGACTATATCATGAGAAGGCATGACTCACTGGAAAAGTTAATAATGCTTATCAAAGTAGAAGGCAGTAAGAAAAGAGGAAATCTACATTCCAGGTAGATAGACTCAATAAAAAAGCCATGGCTCTGAGTCTGCAAGACCTGAGCAAGACTGTTGATGATTGGGTAGCTTGGAGGTCTCTCATTCATACGGTCAATTCATCTTGATAGCAGTTAGCAACAACAATGGTTTGTCATGCTTTCCCATTTGAAATCAATACTCTTGATCCCACCCTCCATTCAGAGGGAGTCTCTGATGAGAGTCTATAGTCTTCATGCCTAGCCTGGGCTATTTTTTTTTTTGAATTGATTGTTTTAATTGTCTTGTTGTTGTTTGTTCTGATGATGTGCAGTATAAAGGTCAGCTTTCTGAAACAGGGCTATCCGTAGCTGATAAAGTGTTTAGGAGACTGGATTTAAAGTCATTAAGTTCTTTCCCTATAGACATGGGGGGGGGGTTGCAGACTGCCAGAAATAGTGCAAATTGAGTCCACTTTAAGGGTTAGGGTTAGTGCTAGGGAATCATGGGAATTGTTTTTTTCTGAGACATTGAGCCTTCAGAGAGTTCTGGTGCCACAATAAAATACAGTTCCCATGATTCCCTAACCCTAACCCTAAAAGTGGACTCAATTTGCACTATTTCTGGCAGTTTGCAACCCCCCATAGTTTCTCTTCTACTGCAGAGGAAAATCATAGATGAGAGGAGGAACAATGTCCCTTCATGTGAAGGGAAAACATGCAGGAGCATACATATACAGGCAGACTTATCCTCAGGTATGCACTTTATATTTGCTTTTTCCAGATTGTTCATGGCCATTTTTAAAAGATCCACTCTAGGGGACTTGAAAAAAATGTTATAATAAAAAGTGGTTTCTCTTTAATTGGGTAATAGCATGACAAGCTGTACATTGGTGCTGTACCTTGCGTACACATGTCTGTGGGTCAAATTCTTAATGTAATTAATCAATTTAGAGCTAATTCAGTATATTATAGATCAGCATACATATGCAAATATTGTGGATGACAAAGAAATGTTCCACTGATACAGGTACCGTTGACAGTATCCACACTATTTATTTTTAAGGTATTTATATGCTACATCCATTTGAAATAATGGCATCTCATGCAGCTTGTAAACAACAGCAATAATAATAAATAGACAAAAAGTAAAATAGAACTATCTATGAAACCTCAGATCTTGCTATCAATATGAAATCATGAAAAACAGCTATGTAATAAATAATAATAATAATAATAATAATAATTGTTATTATTATTTATACCCCACTCCTCTGTTAAAACAATCGGGGTGGCTTGCAACAATTAAAATTACAGCAAATACAAACCATACCCCAGGACCCTACCCTCCTCCCCCCATTAAAAAGGTATTAAACTACACATATTAAAAATTAACACAAAATCTCAAGAAAAAAAATTAAAATAATTAAACCAATTAAACAGACAAATACAAGCCGCGAGCAAGCAAAAGCAGAAAGTGGTAAGGAGACACTGCTCCTGAGGCTAGGATCTAATTAAGAAGCTAATCAGGAAAGGCCTGCCAGAAGAGATCCATCTTCACAGCTTTTTTAAAGCTGCTTAAGTTTGTAATCTGACGGATCTCATCCGGCAAGCCATTCCATAATCTGGGGGTGGTTACTGAAACGTGACCTTAGCAGTTCAAACAGAAGCAGCTAGCCCCATGGAATGTCTTTTCCTACACATAAATGATAAAGAAAGCAATGAAATGAAATGAAAAAATAATAATTCCAGAAAGGCAGCAGCAAAGTCTCACTGTGATCTTCACTAGAATGAATGTGGTCACAGCTCTGGGCAACTGTGTTGTAATGTACTGGTACTCAAACTGGTGGTCCATGGCCCAGTGCCAGTCTGTGAGCTGTTGGCTGCTGATTCCTGGTAAGTTTTCAGGAAAGAAAGGTGCATTTATGCCACTAGGCACAAATATGGTGCTATTTCCTGGCACTCTGGTGACCCTACTGGTGGCTCTCATCAGATAGCTTAAGAAGCGCTGTTAGAGTGGATATGAGCTCACAAGATCAAAGTATCAGTATTTCTGGTTAATAGAAGACATCAATGACACCATCTCCCTTTCCCTTCAGGGTTCCCTGTTCTCTCTAGTCCTCGATGTAATGGGGAGGAAGGTATATTGATCACCCTAGTAATAATGCATTGGATGGGTTAGTATCCCATTGGCAGGCTCCTTCTCCTTCAGAAGCAGTTGGACATTTTTGTCTGATGTGGAACATCTGCATCAGTTCAAGGTTACAGAAATGAGGTTGTGCCTGCAGTGCCACTGCACATATGGATGCCCATTTGGTGGTTTATATCTGCATTCAGTTGTGCATGTGGTTTGCAACATTGCCATTCAGCACAAGAACTGCATAGCAATAACAGTGTTTAACTCTACTTGCAAAGAGTTACCCTATATGACCCCAGTGTAAGATGTCAGCTGATATTTTGAGTTATCCCTCTTATAATACAGAAATATTTTTTGCTAGTATGATCTTGAATGCTAATTCAGATGCTTTAGCTTTACATAAGAACTGCAGAGGTGAAACTACTAGAACCTGTTTCTATCAGTCAACACAACCAATTATAATTTTGGTCTTTCCTTCATGGTGACTATCCTGATAGGCACATGCACACACACACACATCCCTATATCTCAGCTAAAGAACCCACTGAACCATCCTGTAGCATACTTTTCAAAAAACACAGTAAAGAACTAAGGGCCTTTGCAGACTGCCAGAAATAATGCAAATTGAGTCCACTTTAAGGGTTAGGGTTAGTGCTAGGGAATCATGGGAATTGTTTTTTTTTCTGGGACTTTGAGCCTTCTCTGTCAGAGAGCTCTGGTGCCACAATAAAATACAGTTCCTATGATTCCCTAACCCTAACCCTAACCCTTAAAGTGGACTCAATTTGCACTATTTCTGGCAGTCTGCAAAGGCCCTAAATCTATTTATTTCATTCTCACTTGCAAAAATGAAAAAAACCCCAAAACACATCAAATTTTCTCACCAGCAGGGAATACAGTAGAGTTCTTTTTGCGTTCATACTGATGCTGCAGATCCAAAGAGTGAAGAAGTAAGCAAAGTTGTTCAATACTACATACCAAGAAGGAAATTCTATGCAAACTGAAGACTTGTGCCTTATTCTTGTACATGGGATTAGATACATGATAGCTGAGGGTATACACATACACCATGTAATCACAGTATCAGGCATTGTACAGGATTGGGAATGTGCATCTTAGATACATGAAGGCTAGCATATTACAAGGCCACATAGACAAGCACATATATGTAGCATTACTTTTTGAGCACTCACCAAATATATTAGGGCTAGATACTTATGTGAGTAAAAAAAAAAAAAAATCAGAGTAAGACTGAACAGGAAAACAAAAACAGTCATCATATCAACATATGATCTGAACAATTGTTGTTGTTGTTAACTGCCCTTGAGTCGATCTTGACTCATGGCGACCCTATGGATGAGACATCTCCAAGATTCCCTGTCCTCCACTGCTCTGCTTAAATCCTGCAAACCCATACCCATGACTTCCTTAATAGAGTCCATTCATCCATCTGGCATGGGGCCTTCCTCTCTTCCTACTTCCCTCCACCTTTTCCAGCATTATTGTCTTTTCTAATGAGTCTTCTCTTTTCATGATGTGTCTAAAGTACGAAAGCCTCAGTTTGGTCATCTTGGCTTCCAGGGAGGTTTCTGCCTTGAACTGCTCTAGGACCCATTTGTTTGTCTTTTTGGCTGTCCACGGGATCCTCAACACTTCTCCAGCACCACATCTCAAAGGAGCTGATTTTCTTCTTATCCTTTTTCTTAACTGTCTAGCTGTCACATCCATACATGGTAATAGGGAATACAGTGGCTTGTATGATTCTAACTTTTGTGCTGAGTTGTATATCTTTGCATTTTAGAATCTTTTCTAGTTCTTTCATAGCCACCCTCCCCATTCTTAATCTTTTGATTTCCTGGCTGCAGTCCCCATTTCTATCAATGTTTGATCCCAGGTTTGGGAATTCTTTTACTATTTCTATTTCGTCATTGTCTAGGTTAAACTTATGAAGGTCCTCAGTGGTCATTATTATTTTTTTCTTTATGTTCTTTATATGCCTTTGCACTCTCTTCTTTGATCTTCCTTAGTAGGTGTTCCAGGTCTGTGAGGTTTTCTGTTAGTACTTTGGTGACATCTTCATATCTTAGATATTCCTTAGATCAGGGGTAGGCAACTTAAGCCCGGGGGCCGAATGCGGCCCCCCGAGGTCTTTGGACCAGCCCCAGGCTGGTCCTGCCATCGCCGCCGCCACCCGCCATGATGATATTGATTATTGTTGTTATTACTTGTTCTTGGGGTTTTCTTGGCAAAATCTCCACAGGGGTTTTGCCATGGCTTTTCTGGGGCTGAGAGAGTGTGCATGCACATATATTTTTTAAAAAAAATTTATTTATTTATTTATTTATTTATTTATTTTTGTTGCTTCGGCCCCCCAATTGTCTGAGGGACAGCAACGCGGCCCCCGGCTCAAAAAGGTTGCCTACCCTTGCCTTAGATTGATATTCCTTCCTCCTATTTTCACTCCTTCTTCCATGTCCAAGCCTGCTTTTCTTATATTCTGCATACAAGTTGAATAGATAGGGTGAAAGTATGCAACCTTGTCTGACTTCTTTGCCAATTGGGAACTATTTTGTTTCCCTGTGTTCTGTTCTGGCAGTAGCCTCTTGTCCTGAGTATAGATTCCTTATCAGAACTATCAGATCTGTTGGCACTCCCATATCTTTAAGGGCATTTCATAGCCTTTCATGATCTATGCAGTCAAAGGCTTTGTTATAGTCTATAAAGCACATGCTGATTTTCTTCTGGAATTCTCTGGTGTGCTCCATTAGCCATCATATGTTTGCAATGTGGTCCCTAGTACCTCTTCCTTTCTTGAACCCTGCTTGGATCTCTGGGATTTCTCTCTCCATGTATGGTAGGAGTCTATAGGCCTAAGCAGACTGCCAGAAATAGTGCACATTAAATTGAGGCACTGCCCTGGCTCAGTGCTAGGGAATCATGGGAATTGTATTTTTTTCAGAGACCTTGAGCCTTCTCTGTCAGAGAGCTCTGGTGCCACAATAAATTACAGTTCCCATGATTCCCTAGCACTGAGCCAGGGCAGTGCCTCAATTTAATGTGCACTATTTCTGGCAGTCTGCTTAGGCCCTATGTTTCAGAATTTTGAGCATAATTTTGCTTGCATGGGATATCAGTGCTATGGTCCTACAGTTGCTGCAGTCTCTTGTGTTTCCCTTTTTGTGGATGGTGATGTATATTGATCACTTCCAATCTGTTGGCCATCATTTTGTTTTCCATATCTGTTGACATATGTTGGTCAGCACTAAAGCTGACTTTGTCAATGTGGATTGCAGCAGTTCAATTAGAATATCGTCTGTTCCTAGTGATTTGTTTTTCACTATTTCTCTTATTGCAGTTTTCACCTCAATTTTTTAGAATTTGGGATTCATCTTCATATGGCTCTTCATTCCATGTGTCCATTTTGTCAACACTTTTGTATAATTCTTTCTTTTTATTGCTTCCTGGTCTTGAATTATGTTATTTTTGTTGTCATAGAGTGTCCTGGTCCTTGGTTTGAATTTTCCTTTGATTTCTCAGATCTTGTGAAATAGGTCTCTTGTTCTTCCTTTTTTGTTGTTGTCTTCTACTTCTCTGCATTGGTCATTGTAGTAATTTTCTTCATCTTTGTACACAAGCCATTGTACTGCAGCATTCATAATTCTTAGTTTGTTCCTATCTCCCTTTTGCTTTTCTTCTCTTCTTTTCTGAACAATAACCCAAAAGAATTCATAGACAATGCAGGAAATACATTTGCACTATTGAATATAATCCACTGAGAACCTGAAGGTTCACCACAAACAGATGATGTTCTAATTAAACTGCTACAATGGATACAGGCAGAAGCAACTCTAGTATTAACTAAAATATGTCAACAAATATTGAAAACAAAGAGATGGTCAACACACTGCAAATGGTCAATATATATCCCAGTACACAAGAAAGGAGATACAAAAGAATGCAGCAGCTATAGGACCATAGCATTAATCTCTTACACAAGCAAAATTATGCTTAAACTTCTGCAACACAGAATCCAATCATACATGGCAAGGGAACTTCCAGAAGTGCACATGGGATTCAGGAAAGGAAGAGGCACCAGGAACTACATTGCAAACATAAGATGGCTAATGGACCATATCAAAGGATTCCAGGAGGGAAAATCAGCATGCATTTTATTGACTAGAGCCACCATATTTGATAGTCCTGATGGGAAATCTATACCAAGGACAAGAGGCCACAGTTAGAACTGAATGTGGAGAAACAGAGTGGCTCCCAATAGGGAAAGGGGTCAGGCAAGGCTGAATTCTATCACCCTACTTGTTCAACTTATATGCCAAAAACATCATAAGAGGAGGAAAGCTAGAATCAGAAGAAGGAGGGGTGAAAATAGGAGGAAGGCATATCAACAACCTAAGCTGCATGGATGATCCAATAATAATAGCAGAAGACATCACAGGCTTGGAACAGTTACTAAGGATGGTCAAGGATGAAAGCGCAAATGCAGGATTAATGCTGAACATAAGAAAACAAAAATTATAACCACAGAAGAAATACATAAATTAAATCTAGACAATGAGGCTGATGTACTTTGGCCATTAATAAGAATGCATGAATTACTGGAAAAGACAATAATGCTAGGAAAGGTGTAGAGCAGAAGAAGGAGGGGAAGACTGCATGCCAGATGGATGGACTTAGTCGGGGAGGGCACAGGCATGGGCTTGCAGGAACTATGTAGAGAAGTGGAGGATAGGGGTTCTTGGAGGTGTCTCATCCACAGTGTTGCCATAAGTTGAGATCAACTTGAGGACAGATAACAACAGATACTTAAGTGAGAGACTTGGAATAAGATCGACATAAGTGAGACTTGGAATAAGATCATGGAGTCTGGAATACTTTCTTTTATGAGGATCTTTTACCTTATACCATTAGGAATCCTAAAAAAATCCAGATGGGGCAGAGCTTATGCTCTCTCCTCTTTGCACAAAAAAATCCTTTCCCACAGTATAACAGTATGGGTAAAACAGTGAATAGAAAAAGCACACAAACATCATAAAGGCACATGATGTAGGTTGCTGATTTTATAAATCCTAGGAAAACATTTTATAGTGTTACTGGGCTGCATCCTCGTAACTAAAGGCCTAAGTAGACTGCCAGAAATAGTGCACATTAAATTGAGGCACTGCCCTGGCTCAGTGCTAGGGAATCATGGGAACTGTATTTTTTTCTGGGACATTGAGCCTTCTCTGTCAGAGAGCTCTGGTGCCACAATAAATTACAGTTCCCATGATTCCCTAGCACTGAGCCAGGGCAGTGCCTCAATTTAATGTGCACTATTTCTGGCAGTCTGCTTAGGCCCTAAGTCCAAATCTTCATTTGGAATCTTCTTGTGTAGGTGTGCATTCATTTTCAAAAAGGAACCCTGCATGTGTGTAGCTCTCATGTCACAAGCAAGGTGAAGCTATAACATACATGTTTCTCAAATCCTTACAGATGGCTTAGTTTTGATGAAGGGATTTATTATTCCAAGATGGATGTACTTAGTAATGAGACTAACAGCGTTATTGTAAATCTTATAAAGCAGTACCTAATTTTAACCACACTGTTAGTTGTGTGCATTTACAATGGATGACTCATATATTTCTAATTAGGAAACATTAAGTCTTTTGTTAGACTGGGTCAGCATCTTTTAGGAGTTTTCTAGGGCCATTGCCTCCTGTTAAGGCATTGGTTTTGTGTGGGTGAGTGTGTTTGTGTGTGGTGTGTATGCTCATATGCATTATATATGTGCGTATGTATGTGGGGTTAATAAGTGAGTGCAGTCACCTGGTTTATCTATCCACATGTGGGGATGTGCATGTGTGTACCTTTGTACCTCTATATTTATCCTTATCCACTTACTTAGAATGTGTTGAATCAACATGTGAAGATGGGACGGCACTAGCATTAATGTGGTAAAATAAATGAAATTATGTTATGTCATTTATTTATCAGCTCTTGACCTACTGCTGAAAGCAGTTTTGGGAAGAACTAGAATCGACACCCCTAACTTTAAGATCCCCAAATCAACTGAAGTAGCATAGTCTTCATTGCCTACCAGAAGCTCAAAAAGGGAATTCCACAGTTGGGGTGCTGCTACAGATAAAGGCCTGCTGTGTGTTCCCACCAGCTGAGCCTCACAGAGTGGTGAGATATGTAACAGGGCCTCTGCTGATGATCTTAGATTTTGGGCAGGTTCATATTCATACTGAGCACTGTGGTGAATGATAAATTAAGATTTGTAGGAGAGCTGTGGGCTTTTGTGAGAAAAAGAATCTTATTTTCATAGAATCCCAAAAGTAAAAAGAAGCAGTTTTTGACGAGTTTCCGTTCGGATTAACCTCATTTTAACTCCATTTTAACTCCATTTTAAGAGTGACGTCGTCTATAAATCTAACCGCTTTTGTGTTTTCCCCCCAATTTAAAGCCCCGTTTCCGCATGGGATTTCCCCCATGTGATAAACTCCATAGACTGCAGTGGGCCATGATCCCTTTAGGTCTTGATGAAAGAAAATACATAGGAAAAGAAAATGCATAAAATTACTCACATCTGATTATATTTTCCTAATTGTTAACTGCTGCATCATCTGTGTCAAAATTACTTATTTAGTTAGTATTAAATGTTTACAGAATTTTTAATAGACACTCCAAGGGTGATTATAGTCATCCTGGAAAAGGTTTAACTGGAAGTTGTCACTAGCTTTCTTTGCTTTTCCCATATGTTATCAACCTTGTGGTTGAGTGAGAGCAATAGCATATTCCATAGGGTAAGTCATTCTTCACCATGTTATCTGTGAGCTTTAAAGTTGTAAATTATTTTTCCGTCACACCTTTTGCCAGACTGATCTAAAGAGGTCACTCTCTGGTACTTGTAATGTCACAGTAGACTCCATGAGTACAGTGATCTTTCCCCATTCGTGGACTTCCCATTCGTCGTTGTGAGTTTCCATAGGCAGCAAGCCAGGAGGGACTAAATGGAGTACGCACCCATGACATGCATGTGGGCCGTGCGTGGGAGCGCACCGTCATTATAGTAAATGGGGGTTGAATATCTGTGTTTTTTTCTATTTTGTGTGTGTGTGTGTGGGGTCTAGAATGGCTCCCCCACAAACGGGGAGGGATGACTGTATAGGCTATATTGCATCAATGAGTCAGTCAGGTAAAAAGAAGAATGGTTAGAACAGACAAGGATCCAATTTGCTGTGTTTTTGAAGAAAGTGGATGAAAACAGCAAATGGAATCAGCTATCACCAAGTGGTTGTACTAGAACTTTGAGGTGCCTTCAAAATCTTTAATGCTGTAGGAAGAATTCATGCTAGCTGTTGGTGGTGTTGGCCAACCTCTCCTTAAAAAATAATGGTCTTATTACTAATTCAACTTCCGTGTTTATAGTAGTAGCAAACAAAGGTTGGATATGGCCTTTTTGAAGATTATTCTGAACACATTTGGCATTTAATGACAGTGTAACTAGGAGCAATCTAAGGAACTCAGTCAAAGGAGCTCAGGGATGGTCTTGATTAGGGTTAGGAGAGAAGTACTTTTTCATTAATTCTTGATAAGAATTTACCAATATGTGCATATTTATTCATAGTTAGAGAGAAAAAAACTTGACATAAATATAATGTGGGAGAAACAAATGTAGACTTCTTAAAAGTCCAGGTTTGAATTCTTGTGTATTTAGTCATGTAAGTGCTGAATTAGGGTCTTATCCCCCTGTCTTTTCCTGAGAGGCTCCTTATCTCTGCCAATGAAATGAGAGGCAGCTATAGCATACGAGGGAGTATCATAAAGTTTTAATTACCACCTTTAAATTTTTTTGACAGAAAGTTTGTTTTGATTTGTAGTTGCTAACTTATCGCTACATAGTCACCATGCAGATTTACACATTTTCCCTAGTGTTTCTTGACCCTCCAAATACTGTTATCGTAGAAGTCTGCAGATTGTGCCCTAAACCACTCTTTCACTTTATGAATAATGGCATCTCTGTGTTCAAATCGGTGCCCCTGCAATGGATTTTTCATTTTTGGCAAAAGAAAAAGTCACTTGGTGAGGATGACACTGACAAAATTTCATCAATATACCATAATAATTTCCGGGTGATAATTGTTACTTTTCAATACTTCTCCATCTTACACTTTAGTCATTTCTGGCACAACCTGTAACAAAAATAAAGGACACAATGAGCTGATTTGCTCGACATCATGCACTTAGGGAGCAATGATGATACTGACAAAATTTCATCAATATACTATAATATCTTCCAGGTGATAATTATTACTTTACAATATCCCCTCGTAGTCCTCTCCATGTTAATGTTAGCTGTTCCAAATAAATTGGACTTGTGCAATTGGGGGAACATTTGATTTCTGTTGTTATTTGAAAAAACTGAGCAATATTTATAAATTTCTTCATATTGGGAAGGGATGACATTGAGATTTAAAATATTTTAATATGGGAGAAAGATAAACTAGCAGAACTCCTCATATCTACTTCTGAGAGAACTGAAGCACACAGTTACTATATGTACTGTCCCCTTTGATTTTACAGAGGGTGAAGAATCAGTCTGAGTGTGCCTGTATGGCCAAGAAGCAGTTGGTTCTGATGCTAGCTCAGTGGATGCCAGCTGTATTGTATTAAATTGCAAACAATTGTTATAAATGTTAAACTCTGATTTTTTTAATTCTAAAATACAGCTGTGTTAGTCTGTAGAATCAGTATGTAGAGAGATCTTGTAGCACCTTTGAGACTAACTGAAAGAAAGAAGTTGGCAGCATGAGCTTTCGTAGACTTCAGTCTACTTCCTCAGATGCTTTTGATGGAGTGGAAGCCAGGGACAGACATAGATATATCCTTGATGTGTGAGAATGTCAATTCAAATTCAAAATCCTTTGTGTATGGAAATGAAATAGCAACAATGGGCATTTGTGGACAAAGACATAGCCATTGAGTATGGAAATAAGGTGGCAATACTAGTTTGGCGTTGGAAACCAGCCTTCATGTGGGGAGGATAGATGAGTATAGAATGCCCCCTGAGGATGGGGTCAGATAATGTTGAAATGTGTGTAGTGAGCCAGGAAACCATTGCTATTTCATTTCCATAACAAAGGATTTTGAATTTGAATTGACATTCTTACATACCAAGGGCATATGTCTGTCTGTCCCTGGCTTCCACTCCACCAAAAATATCTGAGGAAGTAGACTGAAGTCTATGAAAGCTCATACTGCCACCTTCTTTCTTTCTGAGTTATTATGTTGTTTTAATTAATCATACTCAATCACAAATGAATATACAGGCAAATTCCAAACAACATTTTCTTGTGATGAAGGTGGAATAAAATAAGAGAGGGGGCACTGCTGACTTTCAGCATTCAGAAATCTCAGATATTACTATACAGTTTATACAATATTCTGGTACATTCAATGGAAAATTCCTTCCTTCCCTCTCCTTGTTCAAGGCATTAATTAATTAACTCTTGACCCACTAGAACTTCTAAGGCAGGGGTCGGCAACCTATGGCCCAGGGGCCGGATCTGGCCCCCCGAGGCCTTTGGACCAGCCCCAGTCTGGTCCTGCTGCCCCCTGCTGCCCCACCACCATGCACACCACCACCACGTGAGTCGCAGCCGCCATTTTGTTTTCCAAAATGGCACCACGACTCATTTGCGCATGCGCCGGATGAGTCACGGCTGCCATTTTGGAAAACAAAATGGCAGCCGTGGCTCGTTTGCGCATGCGCAGTACTCCGGCGCATGCGCAAACGAGTCACTGCACCATTTTGGAAAACAAAATGGTGGCTGTGACTCACTCGCACATGTACAGTACGCCGGAAGTACTGCGCATGCGTGTGCGTGCGTGCGTGCGCATGCGCAGTACTTCTGGCATACTGCGCATATGTGAGCGAGCGTGCGTACACAGTGCCGTTTCCCCCCCCCCCCCATCCCATGGAAGACCTCAGGGCCAGCAGACCGGCCCCCGGTAAGCAAAAGTTGCCTACCCCTGTTCTAAGGCAATGCACAATCAATAAAAAACAACTTTAAAACATTAACTATGAAAGCGGTATAGTAAACCATACTGTTGGTTCATAGAGCTTACATTCTGCAAGTAAGTTGGTCCTCCGTATCCACAAATTCTTTATCCACAGATTCATCCTTCCATGGCTTGAAAATATTCCAAAAGTATATAAACTCCAAAAAGCAAATCTTGATTTTGCTATATTAGATAAGGCACACCATTTTACCAGGCCATTGTATATAATGAGTCCACAAATGTTGATATCCACAGGGGGTCCTGGAAACAAACCTCAGCAGATACCAAGGGCCCACTGTATAGAAGAGTAGCTTTTCTGGCTGTTACTAGAATTACTTTTATTTTATGTTGTGTTTTTTACTCATGAGTATGAATGGCCAGTCCTAATCAACTAACCCACACTCTCTCTCATATATCTTTGAGATACTGAACATACACATAAGGGCTGTGCATGATAATTAAGGAGATGTTGACTCTATAAAGGGAGATGTACAGTCAATTAAAACCCAGTTTTACATCTGATCTCTTGTACCAAGTATCTCACAAGCACATGAAAAAGCTAAATCTAACAAAATTATCTGAGGCATGTTTAAGGAATATATCTGGAGTTATGTGCTGTAGACCTTTGTGCAACATTTCCCATCAAGTGCCTTTTAGATGTGCTGGATTACCAATGGCCAAGCTATGCTATGTTCTGTATTGTTCATTAAACTGTTGGGCCAGAAGCAATGTGTAAAATGTGAACTTGATTAGATTACTTAATCCCTTCCTGATGTACCTATGATCCTATAATGCAGACATGTGCTATGTAAGATAATACTGAACAGGTAGAAATAGAAAATGCCATTTCTGCACTGGTCTCTTGATACCTTTTTGTTTCTGATCTTTGTCTGGAAGATGTATGGATTGTGTCTTCCTTTATGTTGGGCAATAAAGAGAACAGTGCTCACAAATAAATCACTTGTGACTTTGAGCTCTTGCTCCTGTGATGTGTACTTTATACCTTGTTAAATCTGAAATTAGCTATTACTGTTCAAGAAGAAGGTTACTAAGTCATTGTTGATAACTCTCTAAAAATCATTAGCTCACTGTATCTAAAAGTGAAACTGAGAGGCAGGTTAGAATGAGGCAAAAAATGCCAATTCTCATCAAAGATATGGCACTGTTCTTAATAAAAATAAATTATGCTGCCCTACCTTATAACTACATGAATAAGCAAACAGTACAGAAAAATGCTTCTCAGTCCTATTTGTCACACTTGGAACCAGTCCTTCCTCCATGCACCTGTAGGCCACATGGCTTCCATTAGAAGACACATTGTTCAAGTCTAAGGATGAAGGAGTTCACTTTTCCTGCATTCAGATTCTTTAAACCCAAATTTATATCACTTGTAAATATGAACAAATGTATGGATCAATAGGGGAAATGCAGCAAGTAAAGAGGTAGTACAGGAATACCTGGTTAACCTAAATGAATTTAAGTCTCCAGGACCAGAGGAACTACATCCAAGGATATTAAAATAACTGGCAAATGTAATCTCAGAGCCACTGGCAATAATCTTTGAGAACTCCTGGAGAACAGGAGAAGTCCCAGCAGACTGGAGGAGAGCAAAGATTGTCCCCATTTTCAAAAAGGGGAAAAAAGAAGATCCCAACAATTATCGCCCAGTTAGTCTGACATCAATACCGGGAAAGATTCTAGAACAGTTCATTAAACAGAGAGTCTGCAAACATTTAGAAGGAATGCCATAATCACTAAAAGTCAATATGGGTTTCTCAAAAACAAGTCATGCCAGGCTAATCTGATCTCTTTTTTTGATAAAATTACCAGCTTGCTAGATGAAGGGAATGTGGTAGACATAGCATATCTTGATTTCAGTAAGGCTTTTGACAAGGTCCCCCACGATATTCAAGCAAACAAGATAGTAAAATGTGGGCTAGACAATACAACTGTTAGGTGAATTAGCAACTGGTTGACTGACCGAACCCAAAGGGTGCTCAGCAATGGCTCCTCTTCTTCCTGGAGAGAAGTGACCAGTGGGGTGCCACAGGGTTCTGTCCTGGGCCCAGTGCTATTCAAAATCTTTATCAATGATTTGGATGAAGGAATAGGGGGCATGCTTCTCAAATTTACAGATGACACCAAATTAGGAGGAATAGCTAATACCCCAGAGGACAGGATGAAAATTCAAAATGATCTTAATAGATTAGAAAGCTGGGCCAAAGCTAACAAAATGAATTTCAACACAGTGAAATGTAAGGTACTGCACTTAGGGCAAAATAAATAAATAAATAAATAAAAATGAAATGCATAGATATAAGATGGGGGACATCTGGCTTAACGAGACTAAGTGTGAAAGGGATCTAGGAGTCCTAGTAGACCACAAGTTGAACATGAGTCAAAAGTGTGATGCCACAGCTAAAAAGGCCAATGCAATTTTAGGCTGCATTAATAGAAGTATAGTATCTAGATCAAGGGAAGTAATAGTGCCACCGTATTCTGCTTTGGTCAGGCCCCACCTGGAATACTGTGTCCAGTTCTGGGCACCACAATTCAAAAAGGATGTTGAAAAACTGAAGCATGTCCAGAGGAGGGCGACTAACATGGTGAAGGGTGTGGAAACCATGCCCTATGAGGAACGACTTAGGGAACTGGGTATGTTTAGCCTAGAGAAGAGACGGTTAAGAGGGGATATGATAGCTCTGTTTAAATATTTGAAGAGATGTCATATTGAGGAGGGTGCTAGCTTGTTTTCTACTGCCCCAGAAAACAGGACCTGGAACAATGGATGCAAGCTGCAGGAAAGAGATTCCACCTCAATATTAGGAGGAACAAACTGACAGTGAAAGCTGTTCCATAGTGGAACACACTCCCTCAGAGACCGGTGGAGTCTCTTTCTTTGGAGGTCTTTAAACAGAGGCTGGATGGCCAACTGTCAGGGATGCTTTGATTTTGAGTTCCTGCATGGCAGGGGGTTGGACTGGATGGCCCTTGTGGTCTCTTCCAGCTCTATGATTCTATGATTCTGAAAAAATGGAATGATATTCTTAGCCATCAGGTACATTTAGTTTATTTATTTATTTAATATCCCGCCTTTCTCCTTAATAGGACTCAGCACTGAAAAAACAAGCTGCATTTAAAACATAATTTTATCCAAAGTTAAAAAAGAATTTTGAAAATTACAATTAAAACCAAGATTAAAATAATATAAAAACACTGATTATTATTTTAAAAAAGCCAAAAAACAATCTCACCACAAACCATCGCTGTTAACATAAATTTTCAACCCAAGGCCTGCCTGAATAAAAAGGTGTTTCTGGGGAAGGGAAAGGAAAGGAAAGGAAGGAAACTCTGAAACCAACTACAGGCTGCGGTTCAATATCTTAACTTATTCTAACACAAGCCTACTAAATTTTCAAAACATTCCCAGTCTGCTTGAAGAGAAACTTTTTTTTACTGGAAAAGTTATTGAACCTAGACATGACATATCCAATAAATACATTTCTATATGAGATATGGCCCCTCCCACTTTAGGTTCTTATGAGACTACAAATTACCAACTGAATATTTTGTGCATATTTGTGAATGAGTTATGTCATTCAATTAACCGTGTAAGAAAAATTCCCACACACATACACAGGCAAATACACTGCATATATTTTAGTCAAAAATTGATCCCAAAAAACTGGATTGACACATCTATGGGTCAATATAAGTACTTTAACTCTTATCAAAAAATGAACTATCAGTGGCAAATGCTGAGAGCTTAGCCCATCCCAGAAGTGCCTAAAAAGAAGCACCAACCATCTCTACTCCCTCCACCATGATGCCACTTCTGACCTTTTTGAATGTCTGGGTGGGAAAATGGTGGTGGCGGTGGTAGCTCTTTGGTGCCTCCTCTTAATGGAGCATCAAGGGGAAATCGGGCTTTGAAAGGTTTGGATAAGACATTTGTGTTTGTTTATCTGGGTTAAAATCAGGCAAAGTTGTTACATTAAAGTCTATAATCACTGCTAATTTATCACCATATGCTTTTCATCCTTTCTGACATGTATGTGTTTTCTTAGCCCTACCTATGCCTGGTTGCTTCCACTCCACATCGCACAACTATCATTTACCATAGTTCCACCCTCATCCAACCAGCCTTTAGGATGAGCACAAACAGTTATGCCTGCTGGAATTTTCTAAGTTCTTTGGAATCATTTTCCTTTGCTTCATCCTTTACATCCTCTTTAATATGTCTTTAAGTTTTACCCTCTACTTATCCACAGATCATATCAAAATCCATTATTTTGGCTCCAAAACTTGCCTTTGACTTATACATGAGGTCGACTTATAGTGAAGCATATGCAGTGTGTGTGTATAGGCGTGTGTATCTCAAACTCTTGTTAGCAGTCTTGAAAGTTATTCCTTCTTTACCAGATGCCTTAATATAAGCCACATTATTTTGTTCTGAGTTTCCATGTATCCCCTTCTTTCCCCTTCCCAGTCCCTAAATTTCCTGTCACTGACTTTAGTTTCATACTCATTCCCCCATCTCACTCTTCTTTATTAGGGGAAGTATCATTTTTTCACTGTTTCACACCTAATATTACACCCATGTAATAATTTTTCTAGTCCCTGAAGAATTTGGAGATGGAATTTTAGCAATAGGATAGGCTTTTATAGCACAATCCTACACATATTTACAGAACTGTAGGTCTAATCGCATCTAGTAAAGCTTTATAGGTGTGTATCAGTGTATAACCTTTGGTTCCATGTCTAAAGTATCTTCAGTACTGTATGTTCTGTGATATATTTAACAAATCTGTGATATAATTGTTTGCCTGAATTATTATTATTCAGATTCATACTCTAACATTCATTTGAGCAATTGCATTGAATAACTCACATAAATTCCATGAAAATGGCTGAAGTTGTGAGTTCTATTAATATAACTTACTTAGCTCACATTCATTTTGCCCTCTTCTTAGCCCTTTAAATGTATATTCAATGCTTCACAACTCTTTGGTTGTGGGGAAATGGCTCGGTTATAATGATTACATTTGACATCTGACCTCACACTCTAGCTGTTTCATCAGAACTATCTGCAGGTATATGGAGCATGCGTTTGACTTGATTGTAACTCATTTCCTTCCTTTGGATCAGAATCAACTAGGCCAGGAAATTAATGTAGTAGAGACGAAAAAGCCATTTCATCCTTGGCTCTTAGTGCCTTAGAATCATTATAAGTGTTTCTTCTGGTTCAGATAGCTATTTTTTTTTTAAAAAAAAAATATGGATTGTTTTAAAAATGTTATGTTTCTTGAGTCCCATTATAAGGAGAAATGTGGGATATAAATGAATAAAATAAACAGCAGCAACAGCAACTTGCTAATAGAGGCTGGTGTACTAATTGACAGTGTCACACACAGAAGCATGTACACAAAGAAGCATCTACACACACAAATTTGTGTGCAGTCATGTGTGCATGCGCACACACATTCTCTCTCACACACATATACAGCATCAGTATCATTCCTGTTCAGAGAATATCTTCTACCACTCTTTCAGAGAACTTGGTGTGATTAAACTTGGCTGCCTTGTACCATTTAATAATTCAATATATAGACTTCTGCATGGATGAGATTACCAAAGAATTCGGGGGGGGGGGAGATTAAATTAACTCTCTTTTATTCCCATTGATATTGTTGAGATTTAAGTTGAATAATACAGAACTTGTCCCATAGATTTCAGTAGCATGTAGGTACAACAAATAACTTAGTTTGGAGTCAGTCTATGAGGTTGCTAGCGTGATGGTGAGTGGTTCCCTCTTGAGCAAAATCCATCAAAATTGGATAAACCCCTTGGTCACCATGGCTGGTGCTCCACTACTAACACAAAACAGTGCTTTCACCAGCCTTATCTTTGATTTTCTGATATCTTGGGCTCCATTCTCTATTCTTTCAGCCTTATTCTATAATGAAGCATGGTCTTCTTTGACTTAATGCTCCTTTACTAATGAACGAAAGCCAGGGAGAAATCCATCAAGATAATTGATTTTTAGTTATTAGTCAATTTTAAAAACCCCTAGTGGCTAAAGAGCATTTTGTCAAAAGCAGTTAATTAGTCACATTAAGTTATCTGTTAGACAATACCATAGCATAGACAATGCCAACTTCACAATAAAATTAACCCATGATAAATTTTCCTCCTTTGCACACTTTGTAAGAAGGTTAAATGAAGAATGCATATTCCTCAGCAAGAAAGAGCTAGGAGTTTCTATGCCTAGGAAAATGCTAAGACACATGCTCGTTTCATGGGTTGCCTCAAGAGATCTGAATTCACTGCATTTTATCTCTCTGGTGGTTTTATCTGATTTATTCCCAACATTTTTGTTCATTCGCTATTCATTCCCTAACCAAGGCTTCACTGTTGTGAATCCACACATTTTATCATGTTACTGAAAGAGTAGAAATCACAGATTCCTATTGCAAAGGCAAGAGGAGCTTTAGCTTTGTCCTGCATATTGGTCTAGTGCAGGGAGAGGCAACTGGTAGTCTGGCTTTCCAGCCTCTTGTTTCAAGTTGCATTGCACCTCACTTCAAGACTTCCTTGTTACTAGTCATGACCACTTGCTAGAATGGCTGTGGTTCCTTCCTCATAATTTGCTTCATCATTTCAATTTCCTTCCCACACTTAGGAAATAATGTGTTACTTGTACTGATATTGCATGAAATATTTTATTTTTAATAAAAGCATAACTAAGGGGGGGTTGCAGACTGCCAGAAATAGTGCAAATTGAGTCCGCTTTTAGGGTTAGGGATAGTGATAGGGAATCATAGGAATTTTTTTTTTTTCTGAGACATTGAGCCTTCTCTATCAGAGAGCTCTGGTGCCACAATAAACTACAGTTCCCATGATTCCCTAACCCTAAAAGTGTACTCAATTTGCACTATTTCTGGCAGTCTGCAACCCCCCTAAGTTACCCTCCTCCCATAACAGAACGACTGGGGGAGACACATTTGAAAGGATTTGGGATTCATTTTTTTTTTTAAATTTTGAAAGCATGAAGGTAGTAATGATGAAAAAGTAACATGCTAGTAATGCATTAATACAGTGCCCATTAATGTGGCATGGTAGTAAAGAATGAATAACATTAACAAGTCATTTTAAAAATTAGTAAAGGGCAAATAATAACATTTTAACAATAATATTTCAGTCTCTGTTCCCTCCTGAGAAATTTGTCTGTTCTTGGTTTGAACATCCTTTGTAAGGCTACCCAGCTGCCTGTAATTTTTGAAAGTCCTTTGGAGGACTTCAAAGTCCCAGGTGTGTTGGAAGGAGAGACCAGGGCAATATTTTTAAAGTAAAAAAGTTTAACTTGCTTTTTTAAAACAACAACAACACCCAGTGCAACAAACCTTTGCTCCTTAAGCATTATCTTGAGCAGTTGATACTTTGAGATCCTTTTTGGTGTGCATGAAAGTCTCCTGTGTATATATCAAAATGTTCTTGATTCCATGTTTATCTCTCATCTCACCATTTTTGTTCCACACACCACAACATTACAACCCTGATAGGTTGCTCTAATGGGAATGAGTGCTTTAGGAGTACAAAGACCCCAGACTCTTGATCTCTTGTATTGTGGGATAACTGACTTTCCAGGTATCTTTGACTTGTAACATCTGTCAGCTTTAGGCAGCATAGCTAGTAATATGGGGCTCTGGACATTGGAGAGACATCTAGAAGGCCAAAGAAGTCCACCCCTGTTCTAGTAGCACATTTCTTACTTTAATGTCTACAATCCTTAGATTCCATTCTTGGGCAAGGCTTTGTATTGGGGTAAAAATGGATCACATATATGGGGAAAAGGTATAGGTTGGTGGTAGTATGAGTGCTCAGCAAACAAAACATTGCCTTCTGTAGTTCAAATTCTGGAGACTTATACCTGGTCTATAGACAATGCTGTCTGAGATGAATAAGTGGTATGAGTTGGTATAAGGCAACATCCTACGTAGAAGACAGAGATCTTTCTGGGATTCCATTATATGCATATCGCTACGCAAGCTATAAAAGTGTTAGCTGCTGCCATGAAAGCCAAAGAATGCTGGAGGAGTTTTTGAAAAGTCTTATTGCTACATTTAACAGGACTGACCATTTTTTTTTCTTTTCTTTTCCTTCTGTAGCAAGAGAAGAGAATGTAGCCACCTTCCGTGGCTCTGAATACCTGTGCTATGACCTCTCCCAGAACCCCATTCAAAGCAGCAGTGATGAGATCACTCTCTCCTTCAAGACTTGGCAACGCAATGGGCTTATCCTGCACACGGGCAAGTCGGCCGATTACGTCAACTTGGCTCTGAAAGATGGCGCAGTCTCGTTGATCATTAATCTGGGGTCCGGAGCCTTTGAGGCCATTGTGGAGCCAGTCAGTGGCAAATTTAATGACAACCAGTGGCATGACGTTAAAGTGACTCGCAACCTACGGCAGGTAATGGGGAAAGAGAGGGAAGGCTTGGAAGGCTCCTCTCTAATGAATTAAAGCTGGGATAGCTGGTCAGTTAGAGGGCAATTTTTAGATAAATAGGGCCTTGGGTGGGGCTAAGAATTTGTACCCTAACATTGTTCAGTAACTGGAAGAAAAACAAGTGCTCATTAATTTACCGTAACCTAGCCTCACTGCAATATCTTCATTCCCACTTAATAATTTTCTGTCTCCTCCCTCCCCAATTTGATTTAACAATATGATTTTGTGACTTAACTTTACTTTGATCTCCTTTTTCCTTTGCTCCTTCCCCCTCCTTTTCTCTCTTTTTATTATTTCCTTAATTACATTTCAATCTTATCAGTAATATTCTTGTTGCATTTAATTACAGTAGGAATGGAGACTATTTTCTGCAGCCACTTTATCTGCTCCCTTTTTTTCTCCTTTATGTCCTGTTAATTGATTTAACCATTTCCATGATGTCATTACTCTAATTCTGTATGGGGCCCAATCCACTTGAATGTTCTCTTAATGCAAATCTCTGACAATGGACAGCATCTCAGTAAGTGCTTTTCAAAACAACTTGTGTGGGAGAACTTTCCAGTGGATCTGACCGATACTAGTCTTTATTTCTACCTTCCTCCCACTTTCTCTTTTTCCTTTTATGTGTGAGTTACTTATTTTAATCTTTTGCTCCTGACACTTAACTGGCCATACTTCTTCCAGATCTCCTTATTTATTTACTTTGGTTTGCGTTATGAGTCTACACTGCTGCTGCTCTTGTCTCTTTCCACTTTTCTCTGAGAGGACTTCAGAAAAGAAAGGACCTACTAACCAAGGCCACCATAAAAGAGCTCGTTCCCCCTCCTCCCAATTTTTGATTTTATCCTTTCATAAATCCAGTTATTCATTTTCTAAGCCAACAGCTCCATCAGGTGATATGCTCACTTGGATAGCCAGCCATGAAATATCGAAACCTTTCTTTCTCTCATAAAATACAAATATGAACTTTTAATAGGTAAGATAAATTTAAATAACCTTGCTTCTGAAAGCTGGTGAGAGATATCAAATCACGTGGGTCCCTGTGCTGTATGACTAATGAGCTTTATACTGTATACGTAAACTACTTGGTGCCTTATTGATAGGTAAATGCTGTGTAAATAGCTTGTAATTTGAGATTCTTTTAAATTAATACTTTATAGTTGTTGTTTTTTAAATGCAAGCATTCCAACCCACACATGTTGGTAAGCAAAATATAGTCTGTTTATTTTGTTTGCTCAAATGAATGTTAACACCAATCACTTTTATGAAAGTTTACAGGCTGAAAAAAAGCTGCCATAGGGGAACGTTTGTGCTAATAGAGAGTAATAATCCTCATGCCTAAGGACATTAACTAATCACAGCTGAGGGCCCAGGAAAAGCTTTTTTCCCCATGGACATTTCCTTGCATAATTAGGTTCAGTTTCCACAGCCTTCCAGTATCAGCAGTCCTAAAGCAAAATCAGCAACTGAGTTTTTATTTCTTTTCAGAAGTGTTAGATTGGTGGGTTCAAAGATGCTTCCACCCAAACATTTTTGGCATAATTTGAGATGCACTTGAATGATTCAGTCCTCTAAATATAGCACATATGATTATCTTACCTGCAGCAATATTAATGTTTGGCACATAACTTTGAACAGTCTGCAAAACTAATTTACTTTTCTTTTTGCAATGCATTAATAAGCACTACAGCTTTAAAGAAAACACATAGTAGTGGAAGCAAAATTGCCTATGCAGTCCTCTCCTGGATCCAGTATCAACAGAGTATCTAGGCTTTAAAGAATGCCCATACTAAATGCAGTGAATGGTTCCCCTAACAAACCTTCCAGTGGGTAGGCAACATCTCTAAAAGACTGTGGAACAAAAACAGCATATATATAATCAGAAGGAATAAAATTAATTTCCCAATTTCTTTTTTCTACTTGTCATACTTACAACCATGAGAGATACTAGGATTGAGATTGATTCATTGTCCATGTAACCTAGTAATTTAAGCATTCATATTTTCTATCAATTTATTTACTTTGTTCCTTATTGTCCAATGTTATAACTAGTGGCAGGGAATTACACAAACTACCTGTATGTTTAGGAGAACAGCTTATCTTCTATTTATTTCTTCATCTGATATCCAGGATGATGTGAAGATGTAAATATTTACTGAACTCATCCAAAATCTGATGGTCTTCAAACATGATGCCTGCTACCCCTCTTTCCACTCATCCTAAGTTGAAGTATTTTGAATTTTTTCTATATACTGTGTGTTTCATACACTTTTTCACAGACCCACTTTTTATCAGTATGATTAGCAAAATCTATGAAAGCTCATGCTGCCAACTTCTTTCTTTCAGTTAGTCTCAAAGGAACTACAAGATCTCTCTACATACTGATTCTACAGACTAACATGGCTATATCTTTGAATTGTGTCTTGTATGTATTATTTCCATTTCTTAATACTCTCCAACCCCATTGTGCCATTTTTATATCTGAGTAGATGTATTTCTTCTTCAAAGGGCTACCAAAACAAATTCCAAGATCATAAAGTTGGAAGCGACCTCAAGGGCTATCAAATTCAACCTCCTGCCATGCAGGAATATACAATCAAATGTAAGAATCGATACAAATCAGATGATATTATTTGAAGCTGTTTTCCCTTCAGCTCAGCATTTTCCTGCTTCCTTTCTTGTGTCTACAATATGTTCTTTCCTTTAGTTTCTACAGTGTTGCTTTAGACTTAACTCTCTTGATATACGATACCTATGGAAATATATGCCCCTGAGAATGACACAGTGGTGCTTTCAGATATCTAAGTAGCATCTTATGCTTTGAAAATTGGACAGGTCTAATTAGCTCTTCTGCTTGCTCTTCCCAAGGGACTGTTAGGGGGATGGCTGGGTGCCCAAACTAACCTAGATTATTTTAGCCATTTAGAACTAAGTGTATTCCTAATGGCATAGTCCAATTCAGGATTCTATTTCTTGGTCACCATTGGAAAGTTGGGAACTGGATGATAACTGTAAATACGTTTGCTGGACTAGTAAGGTGGATGTCTACAGTGATACAAATGGTAATAGGATGATGCCTGGCTAAGTAATCTTCATCTCCACTGTTGGCATTACTTGGTTGAATTCTACATCATGTAGAATTACTTGGTTAAATTGCGCAGTGCTACTATATTTCATCTTGTAGCACAAATCTCCTTTGTGGCAAATGGGAGACATCCCTCCTTAGTACATTCCAAGACCAGTAGAATGTCAGAGTATGAAGAAACATTCTGAATCACTGAATTAACACTCATAGTTTTTTTAGTGTTACTTTTGAGGCATGATTTCTCTTTGCAGCATTCATGCTGCCTCTTTCCTAATAGGTGTTGTTCAATAGGTTTAGTTATTCTTCTTTTCACCATTAGTTGTTATTTGCTAAGTAGCCTTTGACTTATGGCCACTTTAAAGAGAGACGTCCAAGAACCCTATCATCTCAGGTCTTGCAAATGGATTCCTTGATTGAATCAATCCACCTGTAGTATGGTTTCTTTCCTTGTTTTCCTACTGCCTTCTACTTTACCAGGCATTATCATAATTTTCTGAGTCATGTCATCTCATGATATGTTCAATGTATGATAGTGTCAGTTTGTCATCTTCGGCTCTAGTGAGAGTTCAGTCTTGATTTGCTTGAAGGCTCATTCGTTTTTTTACTAGTCCATGGTACCTGTAAAACTCTTCTCCAGCACCACATTTCAAATGAGCTGATTTTCTTCATGCCACCTTTTCACTGAGTTCTCTACAAATGTTATCTCATAAAATTAGACAGACTCATTGGTATGTAGATTCCTGATTACCTTTGCAACCTTTTAATTAGATTTGTTTTTATTGGCTTTCTTCTAGTTATCTGATGTTAAGGATGATATTAACACTGGAACAAATGGTTCAGTTATTTCAGGTTTAAGTTCTAATGACACTATTCTAGTATCCTGCTGCTTTTAGTATAGAGGTTTGTTCCAGAACTATTTATAAACATTTTTAGAGTGTAATAATTTATTAGATCTAAAAATAACAGCTTGGACACCATCTCTGATAAATTACTTCACAAAGGCAGACAGGATTTTTTTTTAAAATATCTCCATCATCCAGAACAGTTCATCTTATATCTTGGAGAATCAGTGGCAATGCTGATCCCCAGAAGACTTTTTGCTTCTTCTAATACATTATTTTCCTGCTGTATATTTAAATAAATACTTCTGAAAATACTTCTCAATTCTCTCATTTAATTTCCCACAATGCAGGAGTACTTTGTTTTCCTGCACATGGGTGATATTTCCACTTACTAAAGAATGCTGCACTTGAAAAGATGCTACTTTCCTCCCTTCCAATGCTGGGGCTGCACATTTTTCATTTCAGCAAATCTGGTGTATCTGTGTGTAAGCAGAACGATGCCATGGTGTCGCACTAAATTTTGCTCAAAGAGACATGGGACAGCAAGGTTGCATCTGAAGGCAATGTTTATTTATTTCCCCTGGATCATCTATAGATGTATGTTTCATTCCTCTTTCAGCGGATGGGTTAATGATTCTATTTCATTCAAACATTCTCATCAATGACAGCATATGACTCTCAGCCTCAAAATACAATTTAAAAATATAGCTTCATTGATTATTATTTTTTTTGACAATTTCAGAATGGCTACTTTCTGAAATTCTTTCTCTGCTTCATTGATCATTTTGTTTAAGGAAGTATCTTATTTTTTGGGAATGGGTGAGAATCAGTCTTCAGTGACAGGCAGTGTCAAAAGGAAATGTAAACTTCCTGGCATGTCAGAGATCTTTGGGCACAATGCAGGGATACAGGACAACAAGGATTAGGGTTTTCAGTAAATTTTAAAAAATACAATTTTTTCCCAATTTTTAAAAATAAAGTAAGGTTAAAAATATTGTCATGAAAGTCCATGATAGGTTTGACTTAGGGTTGCCATGCTGGAAATTACTTGAAGGCACATGACAGGAACAACATATATAGCCAGTATATATACATTCCAGAATAACATGTAAAATAGCACTTACTAGACTGTACCACTTCAGATTTCAGATGTGAGATCAATACTTTTGCATGCTGAAAAGGTTCCTAGCACAATGAAAACTAGCACATCAAAACCTTTGTCCTGAGATTACATTCACTCTGCTTCTGCTCTCTGTGTAGATAATTTTTTTGTTTGTAAATCATTTAGGAAGGTGAAAAATCTTGCTGTTGCCAAGATACTAGTCACCATGACAAGCATTTTGAAGATTATCTGCTCCCTCAAAGTGTTAAACCAACATATTGAGGCTGAGACACCATTTCCCCCCATTATGTGCAAATTTTCTGTCCCTGTACAAAACTAGTGCCTTTTTTCTTTTTATAAGCTAAGTGTGCACGCATGTGCATATATATACACACCCACAGAGTAAAAACAAGACAGCACACTGATTACAAGCCATGCAGTGCTAGTATTTTTACTACAAGGTAGAAATTGTCATTTTTTTTTTCAGGCAAATATATAAATACTAGTCACAAATAATATGAAGATTTCCAATTAGATGAAACTAATAAGAGATGATGATGATGATGATGATGATGATGATGATTTCCATACATCCCATATTTTCCCAGTTTCGGACTCATAGTGGCTTACAACAGTTAAGGCAAGCATAGTTAAAATTCACAACATACAGAAGTTAAAAACATAAACCATTAAAATAGAAAACCAGTTCAAAACATAAACCATTAAATACCTGACACAGAAATATCTTACATAAGTCTTGTTTGACTGAGGAAAAAGAAAAGTTTTCTTGAAACTTATAAATAAACTTTATTTATATCCCACATCCCCCCCCCATGTTCTCATTTACAATGATTAATCAAGCCAGAATGTACATCCCTAGTAAACATTCAAACATGTAATTCTTGCATCTGCAGCCTGAAATGGTACAGCCAATAAAAGCCCCATCATGTGATACTACTGCCGGCATAGTTTGGCTTATAGGCTCGAAACAGATGGGTCAAATAGAGTGACTTCTTGCCACTTTGGGGGTGTGGTGTGCAGATGATGCATGCTCCTGATGCAGCTGGAAGGCACTTGGAGGCTGCCAAGGGCAGCACAAATCCACTGGCAAAAGGAGCAGGGAAAAACCACTTGTTTTGTACTGTGGCAGTGGCCCACTTTGGAAGTAGACCATTTGGTCGCCATGGTCCCAGGCTGACTGGGGTCAATCACAGCTGGAGAGGCCAGAGGCTGCTCCTATCTGACCATCTGCTTCTCCCCTATAGTTAACACAGACCTGAAATGCATGCACCAAATAAAGCAGTTTCTGGCCATTTTGGGGATGTGGCGTTTAGAAGATGCACACTCCCAAAGTGGCCAAAAGCAACTCCGAGACCACGCTAAGGTGACAAGAGCTGGACCTTTTAGGCATGGATTAAATCAGCTCCTGCTGGCAGCTATGTGGGACTGCGGTGGCAGACTGCTTTGGAAGCAGCCTGTGAACTTGCGTCAGTCCCAGTGCAATTGGGGCCAGAGCAGTCACAGGGTACTCCTTCAGTTGCTTTTTTTCTTAAGCTATCACTGCTAGTGTTGAATAGTTGTTATTTAAATGAATATGTTTTAGTAAGTTTTTTTTCCAGTAGTAATGGGATTTTTGATATCTTTTCACCAGCACTTTCAGAGGAGGGTTATTAGTAGGATTGCTCTTTCCCTGTCCCTTAGAAATACAGTATGTCCTCCTTATCCATGGATTTTTTTTCCACGGATTCAAGCATCCATGGCTTGAAAATATTTTAAAAAGTATAAATTCCAAATAACAAACCTTAATTTTGCCATTTTATATAAAGGAGACCATTTTACTATGCCATTGTATTTAATGGGACTTGAGCATCCATGGATTTTGGTATCCACAGTCGGTCCTGGAACCAAACCTCAGTGGATAACAAGAGCTCACTGTACATCAAAATAAGAAAATAAAAAAGGGGTCATGTTTCAGCCCTGACAATAATTCTCTATAATCTTTGGCAGTCCATTTCTTCTGCTATATCTTTCTCCCTTATCAAGGAAAGAATAAGAATACTTTTGACATGCCCTGCAGTATGTCACCAGAGGATTCTAAAAGTATTGTTTTCCATCATTACAAATGAGAGGAAAAGAAATCAGCACATGGTGGCACCATATTGCAGTTCCACCAAACAAACACTGACTGATAATAGATGCGGATACTAAGTTTGCATCATGCCTTTCCATCAAATGGTGCTCAAGGCAGCTAACTGCAATAGTAAGGATAAAGTATAATAAAATATAGTGAAGCAACAAGAAAAATACAATAGAATAGCTAATAAAATAAAACTTGCAAAAGCAAACACATCACCACAAAACTATATTTAAACAGTTATAGAAGGCAAATAAAACATCAATAAAATTAATAAAAGTTGGTAAATGAGGCCAGTGATGCTGCCTATTAAATCACACCACAATGGTTTAAAACAAGGGAAGGCAATCTTTGGGCTGTAGGCATAATCTAGCCCATGAAGGATCTGGATCTAGTTCACCCAGAGTCTGGGTGATGTTACTGTATGAAGTCCTTCCCTCATAAAACTTCACCTCCACAGAGATGAACAGATTTCTCCACTTGCTGTTCAACTTCCAGTAAGGAACATTAGCATTAGAACACTGTCATTTCCTATTTATCATAGACAAGAGTAGGTCCCCTGCTCCATGTCCTGATTGCATTCCCAGTGAGGAAAATGAGAAGGATGGGAGAAATCTCAGTGTTACATCTGATTTGAAATCAGAGATAGCAATGAGATTTCATCCCATCTCAACCTGCTTTTATTCCTAAGAGGAAAATCTTGATGTTATCTTTGATTGCATCCTGGACAGATGAGTGGATTTCTCTCCAGCTCTGATTCCATTCCCTGTTAAGAATGCCCCTGCCATTTTCAACTGAGGCTGGGAATATTATGGGCATTCTCTGTGCAGAACCAGACACAGAGGTTTGTGGTTCTCTCTGCATAGTGAAAGTAACCTGGCTGTTGGGGAAGGGGTGGGCAAAGATGATATCATAGGAAGGGTGGAGCATAGAGTGCCCCCCAACATCATCTGGCCTACTGGCTTGTTCCCAAGATGTATTCAATTCTTGGAAGCAATACTCTTCCTCACCTTGGTTTAAAACTATGTGGGTGTCAGCTTTATAATGGGTGTCCAAACCCCAGCATTTTCAATGGGTTTCAAGATAGAGATAAATGATAGATTTTCTTCTGATCCACTGTTACCTCAAGCTGTACAAGTCTGACATGCTTTTGAAAAGATGTAAAGCCCGTTTACCAAAGGCAACAGTGAGATGAGTGTACATATCATGAACAACGATGCCTCTCTCATGCCACCTTCAATGCTTTCAGAAGAACACTCTAGCATTTCAAAATCATGGGGTTTGGAAGAGTCAGTGAGCCAACTATACTGATGAAAGTATTGTAGGATTCCCCATCTTGGGAAACAATTCCTGAACCATTATGTTTAACCTTTCTTTGAAACCAGTCAGTGGAATTAAAAGTAGAAGAACCTCTAGATTGTGCCAGTCCAATTAGTTCATTCTGTAATTAAATTACTATAAGGAATGCTGGAATGTGAAAAGTTTGCCAACTCCATGCCAGTGTCCCTGTTCAAAACACAAAAACTACTAAAAGAGATTACCTTTTTAAAAGGCTAAAAAAAAAAACCTAGGCAGCCATATTAATATACTAGAGACAATTAATGTGCCATGATATTTTTGATAAGAATCCAAAGTGTGCATGCCTCTTCCTCCACTAAGGAATAACATCCCTGGTAGATGCTTTGCTCTGAGAGCCAGTTCTGCAACCGTGCCAATGAGCAATAGAGCCATATCTTCCCCATATGTTAAATTCTATCACCTGTCCTCCCTTTACTCCAAAATACCTGATGCAAGATGTCATCATGTCTTCCACGGTTAGGCAACCTTCTCCCTACCTTCCTCAGTTTCACAGGTGAGCTTTACGTTGTCTCTATTAGTCTAGCCTTTCATATTCTGTATGTGTTTCCTGAGACCCAACAATCAAATCTGGAAATTGGGGGACGGGAAGGACATCCTCAGGGAATCGTCAAGCAACAGCCAGCACCCAAGAGATATACTCAGTTGGTTAGAATAACTGAGGAGCACCTGAGGATAGCAATTATTGGAATAACTAAAAGGAGACAGAATTGTGTGGGGCAGTGGGATGTAATATGTTTGATATATCTCAATGATGGTATATATTTGCTATGTGGGATGGAGAGGTAGCAATGGGAATTACACTTTTGATGGGCCTTTGGAAAGTAAGTATTGTTTATATTCTTTAATTTAAATCTATTGATTTTTCTTGAGGGGGAGACTAAATTTTCTCAAGGTGGGATCAGGAAGCAGTACCAGGAGAATGGGAAGGGTAGGCAACTCCCTTCCTCCTAACAATCTATATGGCATGGTTTCCCAGACAGTCCTGCTCATATTGTCCTCTTTTTCACTCTGTGTGTGTCAGGCGCCCCACGCCTTTTTTTGAAAGACTAACACTAGACCATTCATGCAATGTGTCATTTTTACTAACCAACTAATGTACTAACACCCTAACGACTCATCTTTGCTTTTAGTTATTTTAATTAACAATCGTTCTGTTCACAATTTTTTAATTTCCTTTCTTCCCCCTTTTCCGCAAAGCACTCAGGCATTGGACACGCTATGGTAAACAAACTACATTGTCTGGTAGATATCATTCTTATTGTCTCTTTTTTTGGGTTTGCCGTGTGTTACCTACCTTTACCTCTCCATTCCCTCACCCTGTTTCCCCCTCCTTTTTATACTTACCTGACCCCTTTCAATTTTTCTTTTGATTTTGCTGGAAACACCTTTTCTTCCTCTTTATTTTCCAATTAAAAAAAAAAAATAAGAAAAAAAACCAAGAAGCAAACAAACAATACAACAGTTCTGGAAATGGGGTTTCATCATCTCCTTCATTGGCTTCTCCACTTTACCTATTTTTTCCGCTTAAAAATAATTTCCCCACAGTACTTTACAAAATCTTCTCTCTCTTTCCTTCTGATTTTCTTTCTTTCATGCTCTCTCTTTTTGCCTTTCCATTTCTTTGGATTCTCTGAAGGTTTTTAGCTCAACAACCATGTCAGGGCTTATAGTTTGTTGTGGTGAGGTTGGTCTTTTCCCCCTCATCCTTTTGTTGTGGCAACGGCTGTTGTAGGCAAAACTGGCCAGAGCTTTCCTCTTCTACCCCATTCCATCCTGACCTCTTCCTCCTGCTAGCTTCTTCCCTCCTCTCTCTCTCTCTCTCTCTTTCTTACTCTTTCTGACCTCCACCTACCATGGCCAAAAGGAGCTCAGCCAGTTGTTTGTTTCAGTACATATACTGCATGGCATGTCCACGTCTGGTGAAACCCTACCTTCTCTCCCAACCACGTCCCTCTCCCACACTATAAGTCTAACTCTCTTTCCTCTCATCTTTTCTCCAAGCCACTAATACCAGCTATAAACCAAATGCACCTCATTTTCACTACCTTTCCCCCCCTGCTCCCCTTCCGTCTCCCTTCACCCTCCATGTGTTAATGGGGTTTAGATATTTTTTTCTTTTAAAAATTTCTTTTAAGGTTTTGTCTTTTTCCCCTCCTTTTGCTTTTGTTTTAGTTTGTTTTGTTTTGATTTTTTAATGACTGCATGCAAGTGTGAAAAATGGGTCTCTTTCTCTCTGTGTTTTTCTCTCTTCTTCTCTCAGTCTTTTCTCTCTTTCCATCTTAAAAACTTCCATTCTGTTCTTCTGGGCTCTGAGTATCACTGGCATGAGCGTGTCAAAGTATGGTGTTGTGCACGCTTGCCTTTTTTCCTCTCTTTCTTGCAAACTCTCATCTTCTGTCCCTCACACTTGCTAGTATTGGTTGATATTTTCTTTTCTTTTTATATTATTGATTATGATGGAATATATATATATTCAATATATATTATTTTATTTTATTTTTATTTCCTCCTTTTTATCCTATTTAGTTTGTGGTGCTGGGTGGTGGGTGTGTGTCTCTGTAGGTACATAGCATGCTCATCCATAATGTATTGGAAGTGAGACCCCTCCCGTCCCCCCTGCCCTGAATGCATGACCGTCAGTGTGCTGTGAGCAAAAAAGAAAAAAAAGAAAAAAAGAAGCAAAATCAAATATATCAACTTCGTCTTCATTAGTGTCTTTACTAATGGTTGTAACTAACAATATTCACTACCGATAACAATTAATCATAAAACCAGCTCAGATAAGTTCTCTCTTCCAAGAACGGTTCCATTCTCTGGCCTGATTACATGGAAACCATTGTGAGAGGCAAAATAGCTCTCCTTGGCTTTAGCAGTATTGAAATAAGAAAGCAAGTGATTTAGGAACTGAAGCGAAGGGGCAAAAACAAAAAAGGCAGACCAGAAAATGGAACTGAGCTACACTGAATAAGCAAAGTTCAGCAACACT
This sequence comes from Phrynosoma blainvillii, assembly GCA_026167975.1. Taxonomy (NCBI): domain Eukaryota; kingdom Metazoa; phylum Chordata; class Lepidosauria; order Squamata; family Phrynosomatidae; genus Phrynosoma; species Phrynosoma blainvillii. Next base: position 413,297,775 of record JANUYF010000001.1, read on the forward strand.
TGTGCTAAAAGTTTCATATAAAGTAGGGGAGATGATTTGCTCTTTTAAGAACTGTAAGGTCATTGCTGGGAATTTTGTTTTTCTTTTTTTCCCCTTTTTTTGTTTTGTCCATTGTGTCCTTCAAACAGGTGACAATCTCTGTGGATGGAATCCTCACCACCACAGGCTACACACAAGAGGACTATACCATGCTTGGTTCAGATGACTTCTTCTACGTGGGGGGGAGCCCCAGCACAGCTGATTTACCTGGTTCTCCAATCAGCAATAACTTCATGGGCTGCCTCAAAGAGGTAAATGTTTTAATACAGAAGCATTTTCTGGTTTGATATTGACCCCTTCCATTCTTCCTTTTCTGTACAGAATGTCGATCAACGTAATAGCAAACCCATTGTCAAAATGCCTATCCTTATCTAGCTAAAACTGAATTATCTGCACATGAAAGACCTATCAGTGGACTTAAAGGAACCCCAATGAATGCAGGAGTAGAAAAAAAAATCACTTTGGGAGGGAAATAAAACTAAGGGGAGAAGAACTTCCTCCCAAAAGCTCAGCAACAACTGCATATGCTAACTGAACATGGAATACAAAGATATAGCCATGTTAGTCTGTAGAATCAGTACATAAAGAGATCTTGTAGCACCTTTGAGACTAACTGAAAGAAAGAAATTGGCAGCATGAGCTTTCGTAGACTTCAGTCTACTTCCTCAAATGCATTGAACATGGAATATTTACTGGTTATTGTGTTGGTTAATATGAGGAAGGGGGACTAACAGTGGTGGATCCTGGGAGAGGGTTGGTGGCCTGGTAGAGCCAGCTCAAGGAATGTTGTGAAGGCAGGAATAACTTGGAGTGGTTTTCTGTCCTAGTGGTGGGATATTGTGTGTAGACCTATTTGGTTAGGAGAAAGCCAAAAAGAGGTCTTGAGTGGTGAGTTGGGAGAGTTTTGCCAAAAGTGATGTGCTGCGTGGAAGTTAAGTGAAAAAGGTATAGGTGAAGGAATGGGAAATGTGTAATTGAGGTAAAAAGTGATAGGGATAAACTAAGGAATCACCAAAGTAACTGTAAAACAAGCATAAATAAAATAAGAAAGAAGTTATTTGGAACAAAACAAAAGTATTTCCTGAGGCAAAAGTTGTTGGTAAACATAAGGAAATGCTGATATTATGGGTCCCAAAAGGGTAAGAATGGCTGCAGGAAAAAGCCTGTTCCAGAAGTCGAAGAAGTGAGTGACAACAGAATGAACAATGTAGACTCAGTCATAATTGAAACATCAGGCAGTGTGGAAATATTGAAAATAAAATAAAAAATTGAAATGGCTAAGCTTGAACATGAGAGAGAGTTAAGGGAACAAGAACTGAGAGAGAAAGAGATGAAACTAGAAGGAGAGAGAGAAGGAAAGGCTTATCACTTGCCAAATAGTTTATTTCTTCCGGCTTCAATCCTGGATATGAAATACCCCTGATGTTATTAGAAATAAATCGCTACTGATTTAGCCGCAGTGCTGTCAGCCGAATCTATCCTGGGTTGAAACCTCACTGAGCTGGACAATTTTTGAAGTCGGAAGCTCCCCAACTTCAAAAAAGTGCTAGCTGAGTGAGGCTTCAACCTGAGATGGATTTGGCCAGCAGCACTGTGGCTAAATCGGTGGCAATTTATGTCTCATAGCATCCTGGGGTAACCCATATCCAGGATTGAAGCTGGAAGAGGTAAGCTGTCTTATTTGACAAGCAATAAGCCCATTCATGAGTTAGCGATGTATAACATGGTACTGAAGGAAATGGAACTGACAGCAAATTTGACTGCTAATGTTTCCCCTTGCCCTGATATAAAGAGGTTTCCTAAATATTATAAAGGAGACAGCACCAATTCATTTATCACTAATTTTGAAAAATCATGTGCTGATATGGGAGTGAAAGATGAGGAGATAATGAGATATTTACCATTTCAAATTTGAGGAGGTCTGACAGAAATTTATGAGGAGATGAGACTGGAAGAAATGAAGGACTATGGATTTGAATAGTCTGCAGAGAATTAAATGAAGATTTGGTCTTAGAACACCCACCCACACCTAGACACAAAAGAGTCAGTTAGGAGTCAGTTAGGGATTACAGTCAGAATCAGAGGAATGATCAGAATAGAATTTTGGGATCTTTGCATGAGGAAAGAATTAAATAATTTATTGTTTATTTGTTATATAATCAAATTTTCACTTGTTTTATTTTCTATAAATGACTCTAACTGTTCAGTTTACGTATACTGTTCAGGCTTACCGTACTGAATCCACTAATCAATACATCCACTTATCCATAATAGAGATCACCTTGAGGCCCTAGAATCAGTATCTGGTTTTAGCTTAGTTTGAATAGGCAATCAGGGACCACATTTCCTCTGCTCACCAGGAGCTCTGGTGGTGCAGTGGTTAAATGCCTGTACTGCAGCCACTCACTCATAGACCACAAGGTTGTAAGTTCAATACTAGCCAGGGCTCAGCCTAGACTCAGGCCTGCATCCTTCTGAGGTTGCTAAAATGAGTACCCAGCTGTTGGGGGGCAATCAGCTTACAGTTGTAAACTGCTTAGATATCCCATAGTGCGATATGAAGCGGTATATAAATGAAGCTGCTTTGCTTTGCTCTGTGGGACAGATGCAGCTTTTTCTCCAGAGTTCTCATATGGATCGATAGCTGTGAAAAATTGAAAAATTGAAAAGTGCACATAGACAAATATGCACATTGGAGATGCACATATAATAATAATAATAATAATAATAATAATAATAATAATAATATAATAAAATTTATTTTTACCCCGCCCCATGGCGAACCAATCTGGGCGGCTTACAATTTAAAACAAGCATACATTATACATAGTATACAAACTTTTTGTAAACAAACTTTAGTCAATGGGAGAATACTTAGCCAGATATGGACATGAAAAGGCCCCAGCAGCTGATGAAAGGTCCTCCTTCTATCCCAACTACCACTGCTGTAGCCTCCGAGGGAGAGAAGAGGCAGTATCTGCAGATCTGTTAATCCCTTCTCCCACTTTCATTCCCTTTTCCTTGTGTATAAGTTTGAAGGCAGTGAACTGTCAAATGAACAATTTGTAAGCTGCCCTGGGAGCTACTTGGTTGAAGGGTGTGGTATAAATATACTAAATATATAAAGAAAATAAAGAAAAGAAAGACATGTCATGTAAGTAGGAAAGGGACAATGTCCACAGATGAAGACTTTTTAGATGTGTTTGTTCTTAATGTGTAGGCATCAGAGATCATGGAATAATATGCAGTCATTCCTGAGTAGTCCAGACCCAAATCTTTATTTGAACATATTGCAGATTCAGCAGCAGTTAGCAGTCAAATATGATATCCATAAATCACATGCACATTTTGAGTAGGGAATGGGCAAGGCTTTAGTAGAATGGAATGCAAAGAAACAAAATATGACAGCTAGAAAGTGTAGAAATGAGCTGTTGAATTTTTCTATCCTGCTTGTGTATAGAGAAACAGGAGAGACTGTCTCATGGGATATTACTATGAGTGTAAGACCATTGGTTGTTCTACATGATCCATTTTATCCTGAAATTCCTAGAGTTGGGAAGCCCCCACATGATCCAATACTTTGGAACAATCCAAAAATGGTAGGTTGGACACTGGCCAATAATTATCCATTATAGTGGAATTCAGGGGTGGCTTTTTCAATAAAGGCTTCACAACTGCCTCCTTTAGGCAAGTTGGAAAGCTGGCTTGTTGTAGGGAGGAACTGACTATCCCTTTGACCCTCTCAGCCTGTTTGATAAGCCAAGAAGGACAAGGGTTTAACACCCGTGTGGTGGCTCTCACTTCTTCAAGGATCCTGTCCTCATCATCAGGATACACAAATTGAAAAGTATTGATTAACATTGGAATAACAGGCCCCAAGGTTACATCCATTGGCAATGTATCCAGTACAGCATACAAGTCGAAGTAGATCTGAGTGACTTGATTGGCAAAGTGCTGAGCAAATTCTTCACAGCAGGCTGCCAAGTGATCTGCATTTTCTACTTGAGGGTGTTTGTGTAAGAGACTCCTGACCACTTGGAACAGCTCTGCTGGATGACTCCCTGCAGATGCAATGCTGAAAACAAAAATTAATTTCTTTGTTCCCCACACTGCCATGGAGTAGGCTTTCAAATAGGCTTTAGCCCATGTTAGGCCAGATTTGATTGGAGTCTTCCGCGAACATTGCTGTAGTCTCCATCTCATTCGCTTCATCACCACCAACTCCCTGGAGAACCAGGGGGCTTCTTTAGCTCCACTCCATAAGAAGGGATGCTCAGGAGTAATTGTGTCCACCGCCCTGGCCATTTTCCCATTCGAAAGGTTGGCCAGAACTTTAACAGAATCACCTACCAAGGTGACAGGAAGCTCCCTAAGAGCCACCAGGAATCGATCTGGATCCATCAGTCTTCTGGGATGGACCATCCTAATCTGCCCCCCACCCATGAAGAAGTTCTGAGTCCCAGTCAATCTAAACCTGACCAGGTGATGATCTGTCTATGACAACGGAATTGTGGAGAGTTCCTCCACACCAAGATCATTATTACTCCACCCAGCACAAAAAACAAGATGTAGAGCATGAGCAGGGCCAGATACCACTTGGGACAGACAATAAATAGACAGGCAGATCATTAAAGTAGAGATGGTCAAAGCAGGTACCAAACCCCTTATCTCTTCAAGGCAAAAGGGCAAAGTCTTGCCCTCTATACCCAGCACAAGCCTGCTGAGTCAGGGCCTCAGTCCTATAAAGAGAGGATTCCCACTAAGGAGGCAGAGGTCCGAGGCAGCAGCAGCAGACGCAGCAATTTCTTCCTCCCCACAGATATCATTACCATGGTCTCCCATCTCTCTCTCTGCTGTGGTGTTGTGTAGCAAAGTCCTGTATTTATAGACCATACAGGCAAAGCAGCTGTGCAGGGTAGAAAGCTGTACCTGCTGAGTAAAGGCCTCAGTCTTGCGAAGAGTGGAGTCCCACTAAGGAGGCAGAGGTCCAAGACAGCAGCAAAAGCAGCAACCTCTTCCTTCCCTCCAGCCCCCAGATAGTCACTGTGCCCCCCCCCCCTACTGTGGTGCTGTGCATTTTTCAAATATTATTTATAATTCTGGACTTTGCACAAAATTCATACATGGTTGTTTTGCACAGAAAATAACATTTCTGATGCAAGAAATAGTTTTGTTTTGTTTTTTTGCACAGGACATATTATTTCTGAGTGGAAATACTATTTTCTGCACAGAAGGGCTGTTTCCTGTGCAGAAAAGAACTGTTTTCAGAGCAAAAAACATGTAGAAATAAATGGAGTGTCACCAATTACAGCATTTTCTGCACAGGACACTGCTTTTTCTGTACAGAAAATAATGTTTCCATGCAGAAATATTATTTTATGTGCAGAAAATGCTGTTTCCTACACAGAAAATCCTGTTTCCTGTACAAAACAACTATGTGTGAATGTTGCTCAGAATAAGTCAAAAACTGCAAAGATTTCAGTTCAGAATTCTTCTCTTCAAGATTTCTCAATACATGTTTTTCTATTATTTTTCAAATATTTTTCAAATATTCTTTCAATCTATATTTCTAATAGTCTACCTATTTGTGTGAGTTTTATTCATATTCATGAGGATCACAGTAAAATTGTGGTCATTCTTTTTTTCTTTCGCTGCTACCATTTTCCTCTAGATGGAAGCTTTGAAATGTGCATATGTATTTTTCTAAATATAGATTTTTTTTTAACTAGAATTAGCAAGAGTAATTTATAGTACAGTCCTTTATTTAGACTGAAATTGCTACTTGCTGCATTTGTAGCTCAGTTATTTACATTAGAACTAAAATATATAATTTCCCATAGGTTGTTGTTTAGAATATAAATACCAGTTGTAATATGTGGCTCCCTATGATGCTCGGATCAAAACTTAGTCACAGTTAAAGTATGTATGTTTGTTTCAAAATGCTCTTGTTTTACTCTAAGTGCAAGGACTAAGTAAATCCAATACAGTAGTTTAAAATAATTTAAAACAATTAAGCTTGTACAGTTTAACATTATTAAAGGAAGGACCATTTATAATTTTATTTGCCAAACATTTATCTTCTCTTCCTTAAAAGTCATCCGGATTTGTAGCCATCACTCTGTGTTACAGTACTGAGTTTCATAATAATAAATAATAATAATGAAATTTATTTATATCCCGCCCTATGGTAACCCAATCAGGGCGGCTACAAGCATAAAAACATATACAGTACCCAACCCCAGAAACCCCCCCCTTAAAACAGTATTAAATCAATAAAGATTAAAACAAACAATTCAATTCAGTAAAACAACACAAACCAATATATAAACCCAGCGGCCATGATCCTAACCATCCTTAATGGGGCCACGTAAGGATCACTGGGGTGGGCATATCTGAGGCCGGAGAAATTTTTTAATCTGGAAAGGCCTGCCGGAAGAGATCTGTCTTGACAGCCCTTTTGAAGCTGTCTAACGATGTTAGCTGACGGATCTCATCCGGCAGGTCATTCCAGAGTTTAGGGGCGACAGCAGAGAAAGCCCTCCGAGAGGTAGCCGCAAGCCTCGATTTTGGGGGCTGCAGCAAGTTCCTCCCAGAGGACCGGAGAGCGCGGGGAGGATTGTATGGGAGGAGGCGGTCCCTGAGATAGCCTGGACCCAAGCCATTTAGGGCTTTAAAGGCTTTAAATAACCAACACCTTGTACCGGGCCCGGAAGCTGATAGGCAGCCAATGGAGGGACCTCAAAACCGGAGTAATGTGGTCCCTCTGAGATGTTCCAGAAACAAGCCTGGCTGCCATATTTTGTACCAGCTGTAATTTCCGAACCAAGCATAAGGGTAGCCCCATGTAGAGCGCATTACAAAAGTCGAGGCGTGAGGTTACCAGCGCGTGCACAACAGTCTCGAGATCCCTTACTTCCAAAAAAGGGCGCAGCTGGCGTATCAGCCGAAGCTGATAACAGGCGCTCCTGACCGTCGCATTAACCTGATTTGTCATCAGGAGTGACGAGTCAAGGAGCACCCCCAGACTGCGAACACAGTCACTGGAGGAGAGTGTGACCCCATCCAGGACTGGAGGTTGCAACCCAATTCTTGGTTTCGGGGCCGCTACCGTGAGCACCTCTGTCTTGTCTGGATTCAGCTTCAATCTGTTTTTCCTCATCCAGCCCATTACTGCTCGAAGACATTCATTGAGAGAGGAGATGCCATTGGAATTCGAGGCCGATGAACGAGACACAGAGAAATAGATTTGGGTGTCATCCGCGTACTGATAACACCCAGCATCATAACTCCGTATTATCTCACCCAGTGGCTTCATATAGATGTTAAATAATATCGGGGACAAAATAGCTCCCTGAGGGACCCCACAAGTGAGTTCCCTGTTACTGGAGCTACTGTCCCCCGAGCAGCACTCTCTGGGACCTACCCGAGAGGAAGGACCGGAACCACTGCAAAGCAGTGCCCCCGATACCTAACTCCCTCAGGCAGTCCAAGAGGAAGCTGTGGTCTATTGTATCGAAAGCCGCTGAGAGGTCTAGAAGCACCAACAGGGTCACACTACCCCTGTCGATGCTCAGACGCAGATCGTCGGTCAAGGCAACCATGGCAGTCTCAACCCCAAAGCCTGTCCTGAAGCCGGTTTGAAATGGGTCTAGATAATCGGCTTCATCCAAGACTGCTTGGAGCTGAAGAGTTTACCTCTACATTATGTGAAGAAATTATGCCTTTTGTCTATCCCAATTTTCTCCATATTTCATTCTGTTCAATGAGCCTGGTTTGTACTATGATGAGAGAAAAACTCACTTCCACTTTCTTGACACCATACATAATCATGACTGTGGCAGGGGTTAAAGCTCTCCTCCTTGCATCTCAAAATTATGCTGCTAGAGTTCCCACCCAATATGCCTTGGCTATTTGTTTATAGATCTTGCATGCTAGGGCTAAAGTTGGAAATAGTGTCACATTTAATTAATCCCTATGAATGTGAACCAGATCTCACTAGTCTGAATACTGTTTTAGTCAAGAATCCATTAATCCAGAAGTTAGTAACCTGATGCTGTCTGTGTTTTGCACCACAACTCCCAGAATTAGGAATGGGTGATCAGATTGTTTCAGTTCATTTTTGATAAAAACTTTCAAGAGCATGCCAACTTCTTCATACATTTAGTGGAAATTACTTCAGGTTGTTTTTTTTAAAAGAACTAGATAAGAAAGAAACTGAAAATGATGGCCAAACCACATGATAAGTTTAAATCACATTTTTCCAGAAGTGCTCTCTTAAACAGTGAAAATGTTTGAGAGGTGTGTGTAAACAAAATCCTGAAAACAAGAACAACAACAACAACAAAACCCCACATATAATTTGACCATTTTCTTAATGAGCTATCTTGATATGCCAACACACACTTTTTTAAAATAGAGAAGAACACTTGGCAAGTGGAGATGGGGGAAAAATTTGTTTCAAATTTTAAAAAAGAATTTGTCAAAATCTACAAATTGCCTCTTATTTGGGATTGGAAAAACTAGAAGTTTTTTTTTAATTAATGCAGAAGAAAGTGTTGCTGACAAATCTCCCTAATCCTTCTCAGAATCTTTGTCTAGTAGTAATGGGAATTTGAGAGTGATAAGTCTGTAGGGAACCAAGATGCCTATTCTTGCACTAAACAGTGTCAAAAAAGCTGCAGCTCTCTCAGTCCCAGCCTCTGCCCCTTACTGATCAGCAGTTCACAGATGATAAGATAATATTACTGGCCTACTTTTATAGAACTGAAGTTAGGATTTCTTACATAATGCATCCGAAGAGCTGAACACTTGAAATGCATTATGTAGCTGTTAAGTATTATTCTTAGTAATACTTCAGGCATGATTGGATATTTTGAGAAATCCAGAATCTGACAAGTATCTCTTTGTTACCTAGACCAATTTAAGGAAACAGCACCAACATTAAAAAGGACAGCAAAAAATAACAAATACTACTACTGCTATTGTTACCTCTGATAAGCAGAACCTTTTGAACACCTTTCACCCATGCACCAACTCAGGATGAGGCAGACTGGAGTTTCTATGATGTCTGGGTTAGTTTTGTTTTTAAATACTTGAACCCTGAGTTCCACCAGCCAGAGTCAGATGTAAAATAGGGGTAGAATGGTGGGATAGAAATTCACAAAATTAGGGCTTCTGAGTGTGTGTTTAGCTCAGGAATTCGTTTTTGCTTCAGAATGGAGTTTACATTACCTTTCTGAAAAAACTAACTCCTGGCTCTCTTCATTTTAACAGTTTAATGGGAACCCATTTGTTGTTAAGTGTTGTTAAACAATAAGAAGGAGTGGGCAACAGAATGGGAGCAGGGACCAATTCACCCCAACTCCCCTGCAGGCTGCATCCCATCACAACAAACTCAAAGGCGTTAGTTTTTTCTCTGCAGTGCCTCTCAAAATGGCAACTGGAAATGATTCGACATAACTTCCTGTTGCCATTTTGAGAAGGACTACAGAGAAAAATGGAGGTATTGGAGATAGTGAGTGGTATGGCAGTTTTGGAGTGTTGGCACACGTGGGGGAGGTTCTGTGTTTTTTTCAGGCAAAAATTGCACCAAACTTTTTAAAAAATGGGATGAGAATTTGCAGGTTTGGGGAACTGGTAATGGGATTCAGGATCTGCAGAAGTGTGGTCTGGAGGGATGCATGTGGTTTGAAAGCCACACTCTCCACCCCTGCAATAGGGAGTTACAAACTCTGTCAGTTTTACTGCAAATCGCTGTGAGAGCTGCACCACTACTGTCTGGTGATCCATCCAGCTAAGCAGGCTGTGCGGATGAATGGCTGTGATGAGAATTATGCAGTTCAAGCAATCCAGTACTCCCTCACCCTGGCTCTGTTAAGAGATGTGAAATGAGGCAGTGGCAAGCCATACTGGCCTCTTTGTTGTCCCCAGTGCTTCTGGCCACAACATTATTTTAAAAGTTACATGTTTTTGAAGGGAGGTCAGAAACTTCCAGGATAAGCATTCTGGAATACATGATCATCCCCACAACCATGGGTGCCAGTGGGTGCACATTTCAAGTGAAGATTCTGGCCACATCCTCACACCCCCTTCACAACTCCAAGTGGAGTTACATGAGTAAGGTGCAGAATGATTGAGACAGGAACTGTAGAACACTGTACAGACAAAGAATTGGGATGGTATAATTGTGCTCATTAAATCCATGCTTTCTTCTCTGATTATTAGCCATTTCAGATGAAATGGTTTTTGCATCCAGTCTCTGAACAGATGATTAACAGTTTAATCTCTAATAACTTTACATTTTATGGAACCCTGCTAGGACTCTGCATCTGGTGAGCCAAGCTATTTAAAGCTGTGTTAATTCTGCTAATTGCTCTATGTTTATTTGGATTTCTGGCACCTGCAGGCTTTGGGATAACATGCAGGGTTTATAGTTTCCCTGCACCTTGCTGAGGAAAATGGGCAAAGCCATTTTCCTCAGCTAGAGCTGATAACCTTGGCAGAAGGTCCTGACTAAAATATTTGTCCTCAAGATTTCCTCTTCCATCGCAGCTGAAAGCAATGATTTGCCACTCAGATCAGGGGATCTTGGCATGGCTAGGCTAATAACCATCCTATTTGCATCCATTTACTATTATAAGAAGATGATGGCCACATTCTCAAGGTATGGAGCCAGAATTTTGGGGAAATTAGTTTTCTTTCCATGTGTTTCGTTTCTTAGCCAGTTACCATGACACCACTTTCACCATGCAAAGGGTCTATTTCAAGAAACAGATGTTAGTGGGTAAAGAAAAAGCATTCTGGTAATTTTTGAACCCAAACCTTGAAAGTCATTAAATAAATACATTCAAGTTATTATGTATTCTAGTAGCCTGAAATTGAAAATCAGTGAGCTAGGGAAACTATTAAATCCATTGTTGAATGGAATATATTGTCATGGCCCCAGTGGAAACACCAGTTTTATTTTCTTGTTGCCTGTGGGGAACTCACTGTGGCGCCTCAGATAAACTATTAGCAAATAAATGTTAGATTCATTAGGGCCTCCTAACTAGTGATGGGCAAGCTCTCCCCATCCCCATTGGATTGGCACAGAAATAAGCTATGCAATTTCCCCCCAAACAAAGCTTGTGATGGCTGTGATCTTCCTTGCTTGCCAACTTTACATTTGAAAAGCATTCTTCACACATTATTTTATGATCCTGGTGTACAGATAAGCCATGAAGCTACATTGATGTCACAGCTGTGAACATCATTGTATGTAGTAGGGGTCTATGCATATAAGCTTTCTAGGACCAGAACCTACATTTAATGTGTGGATGTAAAAGAAAACTGAATAACATAAGGGGCCAGGTGAGTAGTTCAGACTTATTCTCTTCCCCATATGGACAATCTTCATGTGAGTAATAATGTGTGAAAAAGGCTCGGGTTGCATACTGTCCCAGAGACATTATGGTGAAACAATAATATTAGTTCATTAAATTGTCAGAGCTCAGAATTTTTGTACTATAGATCCTAGAACCCTCCAGCAAGCATGGCCTCAACAGTTTCTGCATTTTGTAGTCAAAACAGGAACTTCTCCAAGGTGTGAAGAAAACACATAGAAGTATTGACAATACTTTCCAAGCTGATGTTGCTTTGGGGGCAGCACTTCTCAGAGCTTGGAAAATATGTGTATATGCATGCGTATGTGTGTGTATATGTATGTATATACCTATAATGCTTCCAAAACCACTTTGCCAGCATAGAAAAAGATATGCACACAACTAGTTTTTCTACCAGTTTTCACTATAACTGCACTCACAGATGTACATTAAGCTCTAGTATTTCTGTGGTGTCATTTGCCTTCAAGTCGTTTCTGACTTATGGCAACCCTAAGGCAAACTTATCATGGGATTTTCTTGGCAAGATTTTTTTTCAGAGGAGGTTTGCCATTGCCTTGCTCTGAGGCTGAGAGAGTATGAGTTGTCCAAGGTCATCCCGTGGATTTTATGGCCAAGCTGGGAATCGAACCCTGGTCCAACACTCAAATGGCTACATCATACTTGCTCTTCTAGTAATGCATCATAAAAATTACTATCCCCCCTTACTTCCTCCATTTATCTATCCCTCAGCCCATTGTTTTCAGTGAAAAAATGTTCCAGAAATGTTGCCTTAGCCTGTGTGTGTGTGTGTATTCAAAGAATGTATTAGTATTGCTATCTTTTAGGAAGCTTGTAGCCACACTGAGCCATTGGGAGAGGTTGGGAGTGAGAAGGAACTAAAAAACAAAATAGAAACTCAAGATGATTATCATATGCTCACTTGAGCTCTTAGGAAATAAACCTATTTTTATTTATTTGTGTATATTTATGGGGTGTTTTTCCTTCCATGATTATCCATACTGAATGGGCTCTTAACATATGTTTGGATATATATGATAACGATCATATGGAAAGTTAATTTGTTTTGTCACAACACCTGTAACAGATGGGGGTGGGGTACTAGATATGGCAACATAAGGAAGGGGGATACTGTTGGAGAGTCCAATTAGGTATGAAAAGAAAACAAGTTTGAAATTATGAAAATTATTAGGATGATAGCAAGAAATATAACTAGAGTGAGCTGGCCACACACACACACACACACACTGTTAAAAAGAGCAAAGCAGGAGAAATGACCAGGTAGCATGGAATCTTTGAGTAAGAAGTCATGTTTGGTCTCACATCTTCTTGATCACTGTCATACCTGTTGTTTAGCTTGTCTTCCTCCTCTTTGGCAAGTCTCTTAGCTGCCAAGAAGATGGCAGGACGCCAAAGAAGAAATTGTCTTTTCTTTTTGTACCTGTTTTGTCACTCAAAGAGAACAGATGAACCAAAAGTGACAATCCAAAGGAAAGACATTAGGGCACTCCACAGGGTGGCACAGGACCCCTTGTTAGGCCAAATAAAGACCATGGAAAGTGCCCAATGATACCACACCCTATTGGTGGAGTTGAAAAAGGGAGAAACCAGACCAAATGTTAGTTTTCTGAGTAAATATCTGAGACCATATACATTAACTAAAATGAACATTTACAAAATTATAGACTTAATTGAAGGAGGTGTCATAGTATCCTCTTACGTTTCCCTAAAATAGCCTTCTAAATATCACTTCAGAAGTGGTATTTCAAACAACTGAAAATGGGTTAAAATTTTATGATAAGAAGTTTCCAAAAAATTTCTCCATAATCATGTCAGAAATAACTCCATTTAAAAAAAAAAATCAAATGGGTGAGAAAGCAAGACCAACAGATTTGCTGGGTTCAAATGTTTAGTTCTTAGAAGTCTGGGTTTTAATTCCTGTCTATTCAACCATAGGAACCTATGAAACTGGTTTATATTGAGTCAGATCAGCAATCCATCTAGCCTAGTACTATAAAGCCTAATTGGCAGTGGCTCTCTGAGTTTCTGACACAATTATTTCTAGCCCTAACTGAACATTCTGGGGACTGAACAAGGGATCTTCTCCAGGCAAATCTGGGACTCTGAGAAACAGGCCCGTCTCTAAGCTATAGCATCTAATTTTAAAAATATATATATTTTCACCTCGTTTTATTAAAAGACTCCCCATTTAGAATGGCTGCATAGCAGGGAGACACAGTATGGTCTTCTGCATACTGGGACTTCATGTACCCATTGAATTTGGCTTTTGAGAATTTTGTTTCACTCAGTTTAGATAAGAATATCATGTTTCTTCATAAAGACGTTGGAAAGAACTGGAAATTTTAAAAGTGGGAGAAAGCAAAATAGACAGATTTGTCTTTCTGTAGAATCAATGCATTTCTTTTGAAGGTTGTTTCAATTTACATAGTCCTAGCCAGAGAGAAGCAGCCAATACTCATCTTTAAATTTCAGCTCAGGAATCTCCAAAAAGCTAAAGCTAAAACCAACAATACAATTTTGGCATTTGTTTCCCTGGGGCTTGCAACCACAGAAATGAGTGTAAAAGCTTATCATTACCGCCCAAAGCACTCTGTGTTCAGAGCTCTCAACCTGTGTGGGGTCGTCCCTTCCTGGAAATTTTCAAAAGCAGGGAGTAGGTCTTAACAACCTCAAATCAGTGGACTGCTGCTGAGTTAAAAAAGGGGCTGATGAGGGACTGGCCCACTGAGACATACTTCAGAGAATCATAGGCATTAAACTCAGCAGCACCTTGTCCATCTCCTATGCCATGTACTCCATTGTTCCTTTCACTAGATTAACTCAAAACATTGCTACAAAGAGTAATTTAGACCAGCATTTTACTTGTCAATTTTCTATACCCTCCATTTCTACAAAAGAGATTTCTAAAGGAAAATAAGAATTTCACACCCCATCCCTTTCTCTTGTACATTTTTTGCTGCAGAGTGGTACCGTGGAGTGTAATAAAGTTGCACTTAAATGTTTTGTTTTGTCTCTGAAGTTTTCTTAGGAGTTTATCACACGGGGGGAAATTGGGAGTATAAATGGTGATTAACCCATGCTTAACCCACAATTGCGTGAATGGTTTTCACATGACATCAGCGTGCAAAGTGCTGTTATCCCATGCAGAATCTGTGATTAATCTGTACTTGCATGCAATTGCGCAAATGGTTTTCACATTATGTTGAGACGAAATATGATTAAAGTGTCATTATCCCACGAAGAACCAGGCAAGAAACAACAGTAATTCATTCACAGAATTTTCCTATGAATGACTTTTTGTTGATTCTTTCCTGGTTATTCCCTGGTTCTTCACAGCATAATGACACTTGTGTTGATGTTGTTTTAAGCACATTTTAATGTCAGTTGCACAATTTTCATGGGTTAATCATTGTTTAAACTCCCAATTTTCCCCATGTGATAAACTCCCACCCTGCCCCAAAGGATCATGTTACACATTTTTGAAATGCCCTTGCTTTGTCTTCTTGCTCTTTTCAGACTTCAATTGAATTTTCATTACAGGATGCAGAAGTAAATAATATCACTGTATATTATGGACCATTAAGAACCAGGACTAATTAAACCAAACAGGGGCAGCTAGCAATGGATGGTGGCTCAGCTAATAAACACTTTTGGTTTTTTCCTGTCTGCTTGGGATTGAAAAGGCCCAGGTGTCAGGGTTAGCCCTCTCATTTGGTAGAGTGGGGTATAGCAAAGCATGTGGGATGGTGAATCATGTGATATTCCTGTACTGGAAGAGATTCTCTGTATGGGTATTCTCTGGCAAATGCATATACTGCAGCTGGCCCAGCTCTCCAAAGCAGTGCTTTGATGGGCTCTAGAGAATTGTGTAAATGCTTCAGAGAGTAACCACTGAAGTATTGATCGTCAGAGCTAGCCAGCCTGCTCCTTGTCCCTTGTTCTGAAGGGGCCTGCATTATGGGTGTGAATAGGCTTTAGCCTTTCCATTCAAGCTCAGCGGTGCTTATTTCTACTGTATAGGTTCAATTTTTCATTTAGTGTCTTGATTTTGTTAGCCTGAATCTCTTTTCACATTTGGAGCTCTGATCTTTGAAAACCTTCCTTTCCTCATAGCTAGGTTTCCTACCAAGGAAGAAGTAGTAGAGAATCCACCTAGTTCTAATTCCAGGTCTTCATTGGAGAATGTTGTAGGTGCATTTATTTATTTAAGATATTTCTGTGTAACTCCTAGCCCACAAAGACTCTTGAGGCAATGAACAAATAAAAGTAAATAAGGGGCGAAACAGACCCCCACCCCGAAAGAGTGGCTCTATGCTGCCCCTTTGCTCACCAGACTGGGGCTGTGGCAACCGCACATTACGGCCCCGATCTGGCATTTTTCCAGTGGAAAAAGAAGTGGCAAAATGCTGCTTCTTTTGGTGCTGGAAAAAAGGTGCCCCTTTCACCACCACCATGGCTCTTTTCTGCTCCTGCAGCACATGGCATTCTGCCTTTATCAGTGAGAGAGTTTGAGCTGCTGCCATCAGGTGCGGTATGTGAAGCAAATGTCATGCGACAGTTTGGCTGTGTTTGCTTTGGTACATCACAAATTCTGCAAGGTTGTTTTATGTTATAGTAATTAAATATAACTATCATTCCTTGCCTTCTAGTTCTTAGCATAGGCTCTCTCTCTCTCTCTCTCTCTCAGAAAGAAACCAAATGAAAAAAAGCAAAAAGTAGAGAATATATTGCCTTTATTTGGATGTCATACTGAACTATAGTTCATAGCATTGCCCCCTGTTCATGTCTCCCTGCTTCTTTCCCCATCTATCTGTAAGAAATATATCAGAAGGTTTTACTTGGTTTTCAGCTAATGGTTACTTAACTAATGAGGAGAGAAAAGTTGACTAGACTCAGCAGTTTTAATTAGCTACAGTTGACTAGAATTTGTAGTTGTAGTTAGCTACAGTTTAACTAGAATCTGCAGTTGTAGTTAGCTATCATTTATGGTAGAATTGGAAAGAATATTTGAAAACTCAAAGAAAGAGGACAGAGGGACTTCTCAAGTGTCCAGAAAACTTGAGGAGCATACCCCTTAAGCCCCATTTACCTTCTTCCCCCAATTCTGAAATAGATTTTAGGATGAATCAACTCAAACTCATCCTTTTCCATCACCACCCCTGGTTGACCATGACATGGGTAGTAGGAAGAGGGAGCAGATGAGTGAGAATGATTGCCACCAGTATAGTCTATGCCTCATAATGACATTATCTTGCAGGACCTCTGGAAGACCCCTGGGACATCTCGAAAGATGCCTTCATTGGTGTAAGCTGGCTACAAAGGGCCTCTTATTAGTTATCTTTGAAAACTGCACAGTTTATGAAGATATTAATGTATTGGGGAGAAAACTTTTAAATTATGTGTTCACCCCTCAAGAACAAATCATTTACGCAAGTACATACCTAGTTTAGGGCAAGGTGAGGGAACATATGGGGCGCAGAGGGGCGGGCTATAAATAAAAATGTATTATTATTATTATTATTATTATTATTATTATTATTATTTCACTGGGAAGTCTGTTCAGCTGGGAGATAATAAGGCCTAAGAATATTCATAGAATCACATGTTCCCCATCTCTGCTTTAGAGAAGTAAGCTATTGTTTACTGGCTTATATTGTCTGCGTTTGAGTTTGGATATAATGTCTCCAAATCTGATGTTTTCGACAACTCCCCCCTACCAGCAGTACTGCTGCAAGTGGCTTAACCCCTTTCCTCACAGGAATGTGCAAACCCATTACCACAGAAAGATAGTAAGATGGTGAAAATTCTATTCATGAATGCAGTGAAACATTCTTTTAGGAAATACCTGCAGATTTTGCGAAGCTGCTCTTCTCCTAGATCTAGATAAAAATAATAACAGTTAGGTACTTTGAAAATTCTTAAGAGTCTAATCATAGAATTATAGAGTTGAAAGCAACCACAAGGGTTATCTAGTCCAACCCCCTGCCATGCAGGAATATAAGACTGAAGCACATTTGAAAGATGCCTATCCAAACTCTATTTAAAAACCTCTGAAGAAGAGGAGTCCACCACCCTTTGAGGTAGTCTATTCCCCTGTTAAATAACTCGCACTATCTAAGTTCTTCCTAATGTTTAGGTGGAATCTCTTTTCTTTGGTAATTTGAATGCTTGGTTCATGGAACAGCAGAAAACAAGCTGGCTCCATCTTCTACATGGCATCCCTTGAGATATTTAAAGATAGGTATAGTGTTATCTTTCGGTCTTCTTTGTGCAGGTTAAACACATGCAGCTCCCTCATAAGGCTTGTTTTCAGACCTTTGATCATCTTAGGGATGAAACAGACTGCTCTGAAGGAGCAGCTCTGCGCTGCCCCTTTGCTCACTGGATTGGGGCTGCAGCCCTGATCTGGCATTTTCCCAGCGTGAAAAGAAGCAGCAAAATGCCACTCCTTTTTGCACCAGAAACAGGTGCCCCTTTTGCCTCTGCCATGGCTCTTCTCTGCTCCTGGTGCATGGTGTGTAATTGTTGTGCTGCAGTAGCATTCCCATGCTGCTCACCATCTGGTTGGTTGGGCAGCGTGACACCGCTTTGGGGGTGGAGTTGGGGTATTTGACATGCAGCTACTATGCCCCCAAGCTGCCAAAATGCCATCTCTTTTTGCCAGTCTCCTTAGCCCCTTTGTCACCCTTCTTTGTACACATTCCAGCTTCTACTGTGGTGCTCACAACTGGAGACAGTATTCTAAGTGAGGCATAACCTATAGTTATGCAATTTGTTAGCTTGATTCCTTTTTTAGGGGGGGAAAGCCAACACTAGAAAAGCCTTGCAGATGCATCCACAGGTTACTGGATGACAAGTATTTTTATTACTTGAGTATCAGTCATCTTTTGTCATGTTTCCCTGCCTAGTCATAGAATCTTAGAATTGTAAGGCTAGAAGGGACCTCTAGTTCTTGCCAAGGCAGAAATTGTACAGCTGAAGCACCCCTGATGGATGGCTATCCAGTCACAGTTTGGAAGCCTCAAATGAAGGAAAGGTGGCCACATTCTGAGGTAAACTATTCCAGTGTACAACATTCTTTAACACCAGTAAATTCTTCCTCGCTATTAGGCAACATGTCTTTTCTTCTAATGTGGACCCTAATCCTCCATTTCCCAGGGCAGCCCATGGCCTCCCGTCTGCATCCCCCCTATATCTCTGGAAATAGAAGGTCCAAAATATGTACTCTAACTTTCTGACCAAGTTTCCAGCTGCTATTATGTGGCATTTCTTCTATCTTAGAGATACTAAGCTTGAGAAAGCAATATTAACTTTGTTTGCTTGGTCAGCTGTGAGGCTTGTATGGATCACCTCTGTGTCACTTGTTTTGTTTTGGCTAGCTATGCTATGAAGCAGAAATTACAATATTTCCCAAAGTTTTCATGGACAAGTGCATTTTAGACTTTTGATTTCTAACATATAGGGTGCAAAATAGCAAATGAATGCCAAAGTCTAGTGGATTTCCTGTGACAATTGGCAGAGCTTGGAAGATAACTTTAAAAAATAATTAGTTACGTTTATCATTTCAGGATGTTCCTCCTCAAAAATAGCTACCATCATAGCATAGAATCATAGAGTTGGAAGAGACCACAAGGGCCATCCAGTCCAACCTCCTGTCATGCAGGAATACACACCTGTCCATCTCTGTGTGTGTGTATAACTATAGATTTTGAAACACAACGTTTTGCTTCCATATTTTTCCAAATAAGCTACATACTTTATTTTAGTTTCTTTCTAGTTACTCTGAAAAGCATGACAAGGCTACAGGAATCATACTGTGGTACAAAACATACCTATATAGCTTAAGACAACAGTCAAAATAAATATACACAATGGAGCATAAGGCATAACCTGAGCCAGTATTTGAACCATATGATATTCTACTTCTACCATTTAATGAGTCTATATCCCAATAACCATTTATTATTTATTAATTTTTGAATTCAAATATTTCTGTCCCACCCTGTATGAGAAAATCTCAAGATGACATACAGATAAAATCTAATACTAACACTAACACTAACAAAGTAAAGTAATTTAAATAAATAAAAATACTTTAAATAGACTTAAATGTATTAAACATATTAACAAGTTAAAAGAGGATTAAACGATAAAGGCTGCATCTGCACTGAAGAAAGAATCCAGTTTGACACCACTTTAGCTACCATGGCTCAATGTTATGGAATTCTAGGAATTGAACAATTATAGAAGGCCAAATGTCCAATAAAACTACAATTTCCAGAATTTCATAGCATTGAGCCATGGTAGTTAAAGGGATATCAAACTGCATAATTTCTGCAGTGCAGATAAAGCCTAAAAGAGTTCACAGATCCTGTACATAAAATTTGAAGTTAATCAAGTTAATCAGTGATGCCCAAAAGCTTTAATAAGTAGCTCTGGTTTTACTTGTTGGCTAAATGGAACCAGTATTGTTGCCAATAGGTCCTCCAAGGGAAGAGTCTCCCAAATTGGGGTATCATGGCTGAGAAGGCTTTGTCCCATGTTCTCAACATACTGATCTCACTAGTTCAACACAGAGGAGGTCTCTCAGTGGACCCCAGTCCCTAGAGTGGTGCATGTAGGGAGACAAGTTCTCTCAGGTATTGAAGTTCCTAGCTATTTAAGGCTTTAAACCAGGGGTAGGCAACCTTTCCCCTTTAAGGGCCGAGGGACTTCAGCTCCCAGAATCCCAGGAGCTATTGGCCAACATGGGACTATTGGTCAACATGGCTGAGGCTTCTGGGAGCTGAAGTCCCTCGGCCCTTAAAGGGGAAAGGTTGCCTACCCCTGCTTTAAACGTTATCAAAAGCACCTTGAATTCAGACTAATATCAGACCAGCTATAATGATGGGGATAACTAATTGTATGTAAATTGAGATGCAGTGATTTAGTGGTTAATCTGGCAATCACAAGGTTAGCAGTTTGAGACCCAAATACTGCATGATGAAGCTCCTGTCACTAGTCCCAGCTTCTACCAACATAGCACTTCAAAAGCATGTAAAAGTAGATAAATAGATACCACTTTGGTGGGAAGTTAACAGCATTCACATGGCCATGAAGTCATCTTTGACAACACTGGCTCCTTTGGCTTACTAACAGGGATAAGCACTGCTCCCTATAGTCAGACATGACTTGACAATCATGTCAAAGGGGAAACTTTTACTTTTACTTTTTAAAAACTAACCGTAACTATAAAAGGTAACTAACAAGTAGATATTTGCTGCAAGAGAAGTGGAGTTATCTCTTGCTCATTTAGAATGTATTTTAATTAGTTATTTCCAGGCTCTGGAGGTGCTGGATATCATCCATCATGGATGAGTCCACCATGAGGCAGAATGAGGCAACTATCTCAGGTGACTGATGATAAGGGTGCAGCAAACAGAGAGGAGACATCCTCCACATGCTCTAAGATGGTCAACTGTTTATTCAGTAGTTTTTTGTGAGTTTGGGGGGCTGTGAGGCCGTGTTCTAGAAGAATGTATTCCTAACGTTTTGTCTGCATCTGTGGCTGGCATCTTCAGAGAAAGCGTACTGCTGATGTTGAGAAGAAAAGTGTAGTATTCACAGTCACAAGTGTCACTGTGTATCGGCACCAATATGCTGACACAAATCCATTCTTATAAGCATGACATTTATTCAGTGTTTATTCAGTGTTTAAAAAACATGTGTTGGGCTTTTTAAACACTGAATAAACACTGAATAAACAGTTAGAGAATGTGGGGCTTCTCTCCACTCTGCTGCTTGGCTACATGCTTTCAGTTCTTCCTTTATACTGATAATAGGGGTGGCAACAAAATGTTGGTGGAGATACCTGTGTACCGTGTACCATGTTTTCATTTCCAGAGATGTAAACTTAGAGATATAAATCTTTGACTATTCCATTCTTACATGTGATTACCACTTCCACAGTTTCTCCATGCTGCAGAAGAAAATGAATATTTCTAAGCAATTTTTGTCTGAAAACAGTTGAAGTGTTTCAGGAAATTTTTCTGCCCAGAAATGTATGTTTCTGGAAACAGTGGTTTGGGGTACAAAAAACCCATGTGCAAAAACACATGTTTCAGAAAAAACATCTGGGTATAGGTTTTGATTCATTTGAGATACTTGTTGCTCATATTCATCTTTGAAGTGCTATTCCTGAGTCCTTTGTTCTTCAGGAAAAGGCAGGCTATATATAATGATGACAGTGATAATAATAATAATAATAATAATAATAATAATGATAATATACTCTTTACTGTTTTCTCTTTGTTTTGAAATATTGATAGCATTCCTGAATCTTCAAGATGAGGTGGGTTGAAACACCAAATGAATACATTTCAAGGAGAGAATGGCACCAACATCATCCATTATGGGCACAAATCAACTAGTTCACAATTCTGAATTGTAGGCAGGCATGTACTGAATGGAAAAATATGTATGAAGAATTGGGGTAGTTGGTGCACTCATTGGCTTTCGTCAGCATGCACATCACAAGCACACACATATGAATAATATGTGTACAAATTTCTGTAAATGTGAGCATGCATATTGCTGATGCTGGGAAGAAAAGGGTAGTATTCACAGTCACAAGTGTCACTATATATCTGCACCAACATGCTGACACAAATCCATTCCTACAAGCATGATGTTTTCATATGTTCACAAATATTTGTACTGAATAGAAGAGAACTACCTCAGACAATTAGTATATATTTGTTGCTGTCTATGCTGCCCTTTATGTTTGGCGTTTTTATGATGGAGGATCTGAAAACCTCTAAATATGATATTTTTGTATTAATGCTGTACCCAAAGTCCAGAACAGGGTCTTTTTGGGGACACATTTGCAGGTGCTTTATGGGAAGCAGACTCAGAGAAGTTAAAGAAGCTCCAAGCCTTTGGTGAGCTGATGAATCCTTTAAATGTTCTGTTGGCCATTTATGATGGCTAGGAGATAAGTGAGGTAGCAGGGACAGTCATTCTCTCCCACAGTTCTCCTAGAAGTACAATACAAAGCATTCTCTTGTGGAAGTATTAAGGAATTATATGGCTCTAGAGAGGCAAAGAATGGTGCTGCCATTTGTCATGGTGATGACATAGCTTCTTTTTTTTTAATTGTGGAGGAAGAGGAGCTGCTGGCCATTATCAATGCAGATCCCTTCAACCATAAAAGTTTTAAAGGATTCAACTGTCATTACCTGTGACTAGAATGCCTCCCAACGTCTGTGCTTGGGAGTGAGTCTGTGGCATATTGTTCTGGATAGGGAATATGAATATCAGGATTTGAACTCAGAATATTTGGCATGAGATCTTGTGTCCTGTCACTGAACTGCCTCTGTCTCCCTTTCCCTCCCTGTGATTAAATGCTTTGTAAAATGCAAACCCAGTTTACATGAACTCATGTAATTCAGTAGTCTTTCATATTTCTCTCAAGCTAATAGAATTAATTATTAAATATAACTGACTTCAGGAAAGATTGGAGATATATTTGAAAAGCATATAAACCATTTCACATATATAATTAACTCACCAGAGTCTGCTTGTCGTGTTAAAAAAAACCCACTGTGCAAATATTTTTTGAACATTAATGCATGTAGATGCTGAAAACACTGCAAAAGGGGGGGGGGGTTGAACTTACTGTTAAAGGCACCTATGACGTAGCCTTGTATGATGAAATGTTACTTGCAAAGCTTGAAAAGCTGCTTTAAAAATAATTATTTATATTTCCATGCTTTCTCTTGATAATTAATTGCCATTATAATTACAATTCTTTTAAAAAGGAAGTCATTATTTTTGTGTTTTTTTTTTTTAAAAAAAAAAACCTTTTAGTCAATATTACACACAGTGAAACACACAGAGAGAATGAGAGAAAGAGAGAGATTGAATAATTTCCCAATGACTTCTGAAATAGATGTTGTGGAAAGTGAATCCTGTGGCCCCAGTTTTGCAGGTGTCAACATGAGTGCTCTCCAGATCCTGTCCAGCAGGGGTTTTTGCAGGGGTCAGGTTGGCAGAGCTGCATTTGTACAACCATCTAATCATCTGTGTTTTTATGTTTAGGCCAGCTGGCAGTAATGCCTCTCTGCCAGCTGCACCAGTTTCAGACTTAAGCTTCTTCTTTGCTTCCCAACACAAGACAGTGATACTAATCAGGTGCTTCTAGTTCATTTTTTTTAATTTTTTTTTTAAATCCGTTATGTCTCTTACACTATCTTGGAAATCCAGGACCAATTACAATATGCACTTGAAACATATATACTTGTCTGTCTGTGCAATTTATATACCTGTTCCTTCATGGTGAATGGTGCTGCAGAGGAAAGTGTTGATTTATTGGTGTGGTGTGCTTGAATGCATCAGAGTTAGGGAAAACTTCTTCCTCCATCAGCCTTCTCATGCTAAAAGCATGCAGACAAATCATGTAGGTCCAAAGTAGAGCTTTATTGTTCTATAAGATAAAAATAAGCAAAGAAAAATATACAGTCCACCATAGGATCATATCTTGCTGATGTATAGAACAGAAGAGTTACAGATCCATGTTTCTAGATCCTGAAGTTACAATTTGAAAGCAATCTAAGCATATTATAGTTCAGAAATTAACTCCATGGTTAAATCCATTGCGATCACACACACACACAAGAATGCAAGAAATATAGACAATTCTAGGCAAAAGGATTTTTTGGCCCTGCCCTGACTCCACCTTCTGGGTGTTAACCCTATGCTGATTGGATGTGGCCTGTATGATGTGTTTTAACCCAGCCCCTTGCTGTCCATCATCCACCCATGTGACTCCTTTCCCAAGACCTAATGATGTTTTGAATTTCGCTATCTGTTTCCCAGCTAAAATTGTTCATGTTATCACTCTCTGGCCATCTGGACCGGATTGTCTTTGTTTGCCTAGATGTTGTTCCCATGAGGAAAATTCCACACACACATTTCTACATTTCACCTTTGACTGTATAACCCATCCATATTCTAACAGAAGGTACACACACTGATGGACTCCAGGGAAAGAGACCAGAGTTTATTGCATATAGTACTATGTGACAAAATACTACACATGATAGGGGTGGAATCAGGGTAAGGCCTGGCCACCCCTTCATGAACCTTCTTTGAATTTTCACTTTGCAGCCCACCCTCTCACCTCCAGTGCAGTATGAGCTTTGCTGGTTGCTTCTGGGCTGGGTAGGAATTTTCTCCCTTTATCCTGATTTTGTTTTTGTTTTTGTTGTTGTTGTTGCCTTCCCTATATTGTATTTGAGGGATTTTGATGATTGGCTAAGCGAGCGGCCTCAAAATAGACTGTCAATGGCAGATAGTGGAGGTAGAATATATGAGTTTGGTGTATACCTTGGCACATTCTTGGTGAAGGGTAGAACTCTGGAATGGCCTCTACAGGTCATGAGAGCTGGAGTGGTGGTGAAGAAGTCTACCCTTAAGGCTGACCTGGGGATTTGTTCATAGAGTGCTGGGACTTGGGTATACCTTCCAACCAATGGCTGACCAGGGAGCAACCCAGTTGTTGGATGGCCCTTGGGGCTTAGGTGATTTATCCAACGGAAGGATGAGGGATTTATCAAGGATTGTCACCTGGATCTCAGCTGGGTCCACAACAGGTTGCTCCCCGCTCTTACTCCTTTTCAGATTCAACAAAAACAAAATGGGTTACAGGTCAAATAATGTGGCCCTTATTTAAAACAAAATTCTTTGTCTGGTCTCATTATTCCATGGTTGGTAATCAAATATTTTGCTTAGGTTTCCCAGTGACTGATCCCCTCCCCACCACTCGTATTGTCACAGCTGAGATTCTTGAGAAATATTAATTTCCCTTAAGGTCTCACGGTCACATAGCAGCATCATGGACAGCCTCCTCTGCTTTGCAATCTAAAAGGCTGCTATATTATTCCTCACAAGGAATCTGAGCTCATGCTCTGTGCGCACAGATTCCAGAGCAGACCGAATGATTAATGGGATGTGTCAATTGCAGCCAAGACATGCTCTGGCAGGGCTGTTGGACTCTTCAGTCGTGCTGATGACGTATTATGCACTGAAAGGCCTGGAAAACCAAACTAGGGAAAAACAGTATTTTATTTTATTTTATTTGGGATTGCTCTGCTGGCTAGGCAGTGGGAAATCAAGACAGTCTGTAAGGTCAGGGGAGAGATACCGTAAGCCCAGTGCCCCTCTTTCTAGTTCTTAGATGGGTCAGAAGGCAACTCATGAGCAGTCCTTTATGGAACTAAGAGGGGTTGCAGACTGCCAGAAATAGTGCAAATTGAGTACACTTTTAGGGTTAGGGTTAGGGAATCATGGGAACTGTAGTTTATTGTGGCACCAGAGCTCTCTGACAGAGAAGGCTCAATGTCTCAAAAACAAAACAAAACAAAACAATTCCCATGATTCCCTAGCACTAACCCTAACCCTAAAAGTGGACTCAATTTGCACTATTTCTAGCAGTCTGCAACCCGCCTAAGTTGTGCTTCATGTGGTTTCTTACCTTTCAGAGGAGAGGATATTGTTGGGCTTTTTGTGACAAAGGGAACACCAGCAATTGTGGAAATGGCAGTCCAAAACAACAGAGGTGTATTAGACAGCAATGGCCTGAAGTCCTGCTGTGTAATGAGGAGAGGTTGTGGCCCTCCATCATGCCACCCTTCCCAATGCATTACTTCCCCCCCCACACACACACACCATTATTATTGTTATCAAAGCATGGGTGTGCATGCTCTGTAGAGACTCTCCTCAGAATCAAGCTTTTGGAGTCTGACAAGTTCTGGAGAAATGTACACTGGCTAGGTAAGCCAATAACATTCTCTAGGGCAGGGGTAAGCAACCTTTTTGAGCCAAGAGCTGGGTTGCTGTCCCTCAGACAATTGGGGGGCCGAAGCAAAAAATAAAATAATATATCTCCACAGGGGTTTTGCCATGGCTTTTCTGGGGCTGAGAGAGTGTGCATGCATATTTTTTATTATATATATATATATATATATATATATATATATATATATATATAATAAAAAATATGCATGCACACTCTCTCAGCCCCAGAAAAGCCATGGCAAAACCCCTGTGGAGATTTTGCCAAGAAAACCCCAAGAACAAGTAATAACAACAATAATCATTATCATCATGGAAATGACTGGAAGGCAGGCCCACAAACAAGCAGGGATTCATGCACACTGTCTCAGCCCCAGAAAAGCCATGATGGCAAAACCCCTGTGGAGATTTTGCCAAGAAAACCCAAAGAACAAGTAATAACAACAATAATCAATATTATCACGGAGGGTGGTGATGAGGGTTGTCGGTGGCAGCGGTGGCAGGACCGGCCTGGGGCTGGTCCAAAGGCCTTGGAGGGCCACATCCGGCCCCCGGGCCGGAGGTTGCCTACCCCTGCTCTAGGGAGATAGTGGGCCTAATGATGGGGTGATACTGGTGAACCCCCCTCCCTGTTGCTTCAGGTATCTCCCCAATCCCTTAAAAAGATATATCACTTTACCTAAGAGGAAGGCCAGTGCTGGTAATAATCTTCCATTATCCAGAGGTCACACCAAACATGAGTAGAATTGAACAGATTAAAGACATTCACTGTAATGCCAAACTAGCCTAGATGTTAAATTCAGCATGGGGTATTCATCTCTATGAAAGGGCCAAAATACCCCAAAGGCAGCCAATCCTGTCTAATCTTGGAAGCTTATCAGGGTCAGCCTTGGTTAGTACTTGGATGGGAAACCTCCAAATACCAGGTGCTATAGGTTATATTTCAGAGGAAGGAATTGGCAAAACCACCCATGGGTATTCTTTGCCTAAGAAAATCCTATGAAATTCATGGGCCATGCATCCACAGACAAGTTGAAGGCACAAGTTACTGTTACAGCCAGTTTCTCACCTTTTGGTCATATGAGTTAGTAGAATTTGGCATGTCAATCCTATCTGTGGGTAGGTTTTCCTGGCTTGCCACCAATCTTTGTTGAATGGAGGAACAGTGAAGAAACACACTCTGTGATCAAAAGGATTTATGGGAAGGATTCATGTAGAATTCATATGGCTAGAGATGGATAGGAACTTCTGGCCCTACTAGTTTATTACCTGGTAATTAAGATTTTAAGATACATGCCTTCAGTTTGTAAATCTTTGCACAATGAAACTTAAGTCCTGTTTTACATACTTTAGTATACAGTCCAGCAATTTCTCTTCTGAATCCTATTTGAATGCCATTAAGTCATGATGAATTGTTACTTTCTGAAGTGTCAATCAAGACAAAAATCCAGCATCACATCAATTTCACATAACTCTTCAGTGTTTCTACTGTACAAAAACAAAATGGCTCAGCAGTAGCTATTTTTCCATTGTTTTGTGCTGTAAATTTAGATACAAAAAGAATCCACTTAGCTCTCGGCAGTTAGCTGTGAATCTTGGTTAAGAACTGACGGTGTTTAAATAAAACATCTTCTCTGGGATTAGCCTGGGCTCTCATTGCTTGCTTTGGTTAAGTGAAATCCAATGAAAGTGGGACCCAGCTGAGAATTCATTGCTCAGCACCAGGTATACAGGATACAGCTAATTTTTCATGGTCATGGAAAACCTGATAGTACTAATGATCCGGGGAAACTGCAGCAGCTAGGTGAAAGCACTGTGCTCACTTCTATCTCAGTACCTCTGTCTCTCATTATTATATCCAGGAAAGTTACTCAGTTGAGGTAGTAAGAAATTGTCTTACACAGAGTTTTATTTCTTTTTCCTTTTGCATTAGCAATGATCAAAATAACACAAATTGAAAAAGTTATTTTTTGGGTTACATCTAGAGTTTGCCAGCCTGCATGGCCATTCCTGGTAGTCACTTCTCCCAATTTGCAGCAGTGCCACTCACTACAAATAGCACTGAGATTATCAAAGTTCATGCAGGCATTCTGTGTAGTAACTAACAATAAACTGACCAAGATATTAAATTCACCATAAGGGCAGATATCCTTCAGTAGCCATCTGGCTGGATTCTGGAAGTTGTAGTGCAATGAAATAACTTTTCCAAGCTTTGAAAATCAACCATAGTAGCTATTGGAATAAACAAAAAGAATGGATAATGATTTATCAAGAAAATTAAATTATTTGTCTTAGTGTATGGGTAGCGTGCAGTAAATAAATAACTCCTCAGGCATGTATCCATCTGAATCTTAATTCAGAATGAGGTCAGCATTATTTAATTTAACTCTTATTTTCTAACATTCTTTAATCTGACTGGAATTGCTCATAGAAGGAGGAGCTATCGTTCAGTGGTAGAGCATGTGCTTTATGTTCATAAAGTCTCTGGTTTAATCTTCGGCATCTCAGAGCTAGAAAAAAAAAATCTTTCCTGAAACCTTGGAGTGTTGCTGTCAGTCGTGTCAACACTCCTGGCCTAGATAAACCAATGGTGTGACTCAGTGTGTGGCAGCTTTCTGTCTTCCTGTGAATGAAAGAAAATAACACAGGATCATTTCAGCAGCTTTAATCTTCTACCACTTTCACATACTTTTTGTCTATAAAGAGAGATTGCTGACCATTTTTTGATTTCTTCCTGCTACAGAGATTTCAGGAGAGTTCATTGGATACTGGAGCAAATTATGCTTGCAAGTGTTTCCTTCAGTGGTCAAGAACCTCAGTCATCTGAATAGAGCACTCACTGTGGACAAGGGCCACACTATGATTTAAACCAATTTGCAGATTGGTTTATTTGTGCCTCATTCACACTTGAATTGATTTCAGACCTGACTGTGTTCATTCTGATTCATGGTGAATTGTGAGGAAATGATGCAACTCCCAACCCCCCCCCCCAAAAAAAAAAAAACCACCAAAACTTATTTTGGATCTTTTGGCAGTTCTTTTGAAGAGAATCGTGTTGCAGTGTGTTGAACAAATGTGAACACATTTGCAATCACATTCAGGGCACACGTGATGGGAGGGTCAATGGGCAGAGGGGTGGTACCCATCTCAGTGCTCCCATGGGGCTGTTGTTGAGCTTCTGTAGGACTGTTAGGATTTCCATCACAGCCAAGTGGTATGCTGCAGTGTAGATTTTTTTAAAATGACAGTTTATGTTATCGGCCACATTTGTGTGTTTTTTTCTGACTCCAATCAGCTGTTGTCCCCATAGAAATAAAAGTTCCCCTGGGTCTGCATCTGCTACTTTGGCTGTAGAGAAGAAGGAAGAGGAGGAGGCACCAGGTTGTGGTGGAAGAAGGGAAGAAAGAAAGAAGGAGGGAGGGAGGGAAAGAAGGGAGGGAGAGTAACTTTGTATCCTCCTCCTCCTCCTTCTGGGTGGCCTCTTGCCATATTAATGCCCATGAGCATGAGCGTCACAGATGATGGGCTCTCCTCCTCGTCCCAGCCTCCTCCTCCCCCTCACTTTTGGGCCCATGGGATATGCTTTTTGGTAGGTAGACAATTACAGTAAGAGAGCCTACTGGGCTCTGGGAAAGGGTGTGGACTTCTCCTCCCCACATAGCTCCTTCCCCGCTGTGAAGCCTTCATACCCCCACATTTGACTGAGAAAAATTTTCATACATGCTAGTAGCTTCACAATTAGGAAGGTGAAGTACATGGGGACTTTGTTACATGTAGTTACTGGTCACTCCTGTTGGACAATGTAAGATACAAGAAGGGAGTGCTCCTAGAATCATAGATTAGAGAGCTGAAAGAAGCCACATTTTATAGTTCAATTCATATTCTGGTATCTGGGTATAATGAAGTAATTTGCACATTATTAGAAGTCATACCCAATGTTTCACATTGAGACAGACATTCCTGGAAGGTGATAAATCTATTTTTATCCTACCTACCTTCGAGACTGCCTCCTCCCGTACATTCCACCCTGCGCCCTCCGGTCCTCTGGGAGGAATCTCTTACAGGTGAATAAATCTAGATTGACGGCTACTTCCCAGAGGGCCTTTTCGATGACTGCCCCCAGATTATGGAACGGCCTGCCAGATGAGATCCATCATTTACCAACCTTAGACAGCTTTAAAAGGGCTGTCAAGACAGATGTCTTCCAGCAGGCCTTTCCTGATTAGGCCTCCCAGTCAGAGAACTTGTTCCCTGTACCTCTCCCCCCCCCCCCATTCCAGCTGCTATTATACTCTCTCCTGCCTTAATTTATTGTAATTGGTATTTTTTTTTTTTTTGGTAATTTGTTTTAAACTGTTTTTAAATTTGATGTTAATAATTTTTTAAGGGTTGGGAGGGTTGGGGTTTAGGGTTGATTTTACTGTATCGTATTTTTATGTTGGAAGCCGCCCCGATTGCTATGCAGAGGGGCGGGGTATAAATAATAATAATAATAATAATAATAATAATAATAATAATAATTTAATTGGGGAGGGGGGTTGTGCAGCTGTCCAGATGTTGCTAGACTGCAAGTTCCAGCAGCCTTATCAACATGTCTATAGTGAAAATACTGGGAGCTGCAGTTTAACAGCAGCAGCAGCACACAATTCCTACCCTTCCCTTAAGTTTATTGTTTGTAACCCTCAGCAATTAAACAGAACTCTACAGTCTTGTGACCTGAACTAAGAAAGTTTTTGTAAGAACTTGACATATACGGTGGGCCCCCCACATTTGCTGGGGTTAGGGGCAGGAACCTCATGAAACTGAAAAAAAATCGCAGCTAAAAAACCCACACTTTTTAAACCTGAGAGAATACATCTCTAGGAATCTCTAAGTCATCCAGCACAACTCCAAGGCCACCATCTGGCAGAAGTTGATCATAGAATTGCACTGGAAGACTTCCAAGTGCCTAAAGACATGTTTTCGGTAGGAATCTTTCAGTCCTCCAGTATGACTGTATGGTCAACCTCTGGCAGAGTTGTGCTAGAGGACTTACAGATTCCTAGAGAAAACATATTAATCAAACCCATGAATAATCAAATCTGCAAAAGTCAAAGCTGCAACTGTGGTGGGCCAAGAGTACTTTGTTTACCTTTCTATTCTGGTTTAAATAAGAGACATTATTTTCTTCCAGACTCTTGAGTAATTTGGTCATGGAAGCAATTCTCTTTAACATTCCTAAAACCTAATTTCTTTGAATGGGAGCATCAGGAAAGCATTTTTAAAGATCATTTATCAACTGTTGAGATAAATGGGAGTAGTAATTGTGAAAGATTATACTGATTTCTACAGTCCCCCTCCTCTCTCTCAGTATGTGTGTGTATGTGTGTATACACAAAATGCATGTAGTGAAATTGGATAACTAGGACATTCAGATAAGTGAAGTACATATAATTTATCTTCTGCTCTAATTGTCCATCAGTTTAAGTTAAGAAAGGCATAAGCTGCCATGGGCATTATCACAGAGATAGACACCACACAACAATAGATGGTCGACCATTAAAAATCCTATGTTCTAAAAAAAAGTCGACTCCAGAGTAGTTACATTTAGGGAAGATATTTGCTCCTAACCTACATTTAAAGCTCTTAACAACACAATCCTGTCACTGAAAGAGTGCTCTGAGGTCAGAATGGATCAGCACTTCCAAAGCCCAAAAGATTTCTACCAGTGGAGTAGAAGTGATGGAGGAGTGACACTTGCCTGGCTCTCTGACTAGTCTACATATATCCCCATTTTGGAGATGTACTGAAGTGCTCAGAGGCATACAGATGCAGAGCTTCTGTTTTGCCTTCACCATGCCTCCAGTCCCCTCCTTTCTAACATCAGAGTTGAAGGGTACAAATATTTTCATGGGACAAGGAGGAGAGAGTCAGAGATCCAAGATCAAAGCTCTGCTTCTATCTTGGGAGGGGGAATTTGCCAACTTGTCCAGTGACACCTGGGATGCTGTCTTCACATTGGTAGGATTGCAATTCAAAGGAATATGTTCTTGTAAAGCTTGATGGTTTGCAGCCAAAATAATAGATCCTCATTTTTCCTATGAACCAAGCCATTATCAGGGGTTGGCAAAAGGTGACCAGACGTCATAACCGCAAAGGAAGACAAAATACAGCAAAATATAAGACATTCAAGAAAAAATAGAGTACACTACCAAATAAAAGCTAAAAACACTACTTAAATAAAATTCATTTCATATGGTTTATTTACAGCTATATTGCATATACCGTATTTTCCGTCGTATAAGACGACTTTTTAACCCTGGGAAAGGGCCTCAAAAGTCAGGGGTCATCTTATACGCCGGGTAGAGGAGGGGGAGGATGAGAACGGAGGGGGGAGAAGGAAGAACCCAGGAAGAGCTGAAGGCAAACGGAGGACAGGGGGAGAAAAAAAGACCTTGGAAGAGCTGAAGGCAAACGGAGGGTGGGGGGAGAGAAAAAAGATCTTCGAAGAGCTGAAGGCAAATGGAGGGCGGGGGGGGGGGAGAAAAAAAAAGATCTTGGAAGATCGGAAGGCAAATGGAGGATGGGAGGACAAGAAAGAACCCAGGCAGAGAAGAAGGCAAATGGGGGGGGGGGGGGGGAAAAAAGATCTTGGAAGAGCTGAAGGCAAATGGAGGACGGGAGGACAAGAAAGAACCCAGGCAGAGAAGAAGGCAAACGGAGGGGGGGGGGAGAAAAAAAGATCTTGGAAGATCTGAAGGCAAATGGGAGGACAAGAAAGAACCCAGGCAGAGAAGAAGGCAAACGGAGGGGGGAGAAGAAAGGACCCAAGGTAGAGAAGGAGGAGGGGGAGAAGGGGGGGAGGAGAAGAAGGAGGGAGCCACTTCTAAGATTGTTGTTGTTGTATGCCTTTGAGTCGTTTCCGACTTACAGCAACCCTAAGGCAGCCCTATCATGGTGTTTTCTTGGCAAGGTTTCTTCAGAGAGAGTTTGCCATTGCCTTCCCCTGAGACTGAGAGTGTGTGACTTGTCCAAGTTCATCCAGTGGGTTTCATGGCAGAGTGGGGAATCAAACCCAGGTCTCCAGAGTGGTAGGCCAACACTCAAACCACTACACCATGCTGGCTCCTATTCCCATGTACTACCTATGAAACAATTGCAGAGTTTTTTGTTGCTCTTGTGTGTCTTCAAGTCCTTTCCGACTTATGGTGACCCTAAGGCAATCTTATCATTAAAGAATGGTATGTTTCTTCAAATGGGGGTTGCCATTACCATCCTCTGAGGCTGAGAGTGTGTGACATGCCCGGGGTCACTTACTTGGCTGCAAATTGTACATACCCCAGAATACATCACCTAGTAGTATATTGGCAGTCCTTCCCCCCCAACAACACTTTCCCATTTTCCCCCAAACATCTCATAGCTGGGAGATGGAAATAATTTTTACAGCAGCATTTAAATCTGGACTATTTTTTTAAAGTAAGGTCCAAAACACACTGCAGAAAGAAATGCTAGGGAACATGGGATCTGTAGTTTGTTGTGTTTATAAGTGACAGTTTTCCTGCTAAGTACCTGCATGTCATAAGCATTTGAATTAACATTACCATATTGAAATCAAATCTAATTTTTTAAATTTTTTATTTGGTGTGTGTTGGAAAGGGGGGTCATCTTATACGGCAAGTATATCCCAAACTCTATATTTTAACTGGAAAAGTTGGGGGGTCGTCTTATACGCCCAGTCGTCTTATACACCGGAAAATACGGTACTGTATTTTATTATGTACTCAACCATATTTTTACTGATGAGCTTATATTTGTTAAAAATGTCTTTTTGGCTTGCAATATATTTATAGAACCCTTGGTGCTGCTGATCTGCTTCAACAACCCTGATCCACCTTTTCTTTCCACACCTCCATCAGAAAAAATTAATAAAACCACCACATGGCCAGTGACAGTCTTCTCCGCAGCCCTCTGCAGCAGTCAGGGCAGTAATAAATCTGTTAAGCTAGAGCCACCAATGACACAAGGACAGGTTTTATAGCTCAAAATAGATGATGTTTTGCAATTTCTCCTGGATCTGTGGGCATAAGACTGAAATGTAGGACATGCCTGGGAAAAGGAGGATGTCTGCTCATACTGGGTTGACACTGTTGGGCATCAGACACCATTTGGCCCAAAGAGCTGCTGCCACCTCCACCTCCCCCTTTCCTCCTGTTGCTATCTGTTTTCCTGCCCTCTCTGAATGTGTGAAACCACTGACAAGAGAAAGCAGGAGAAGGAGTTGTGGGCTTCCTCTTTCTTTTCTTCTAGGCAGTGGTGCAGATTGCTTCCAGGGGAAGAGAGCCATTATACAGGCATTGATAACAGCAGGAAAGAAGTGGGGCCATTCAAGAGGGACTCAGAAACATTTTTGACCCTGAACAAAAGGGACAAATTAAAAATGACTTCTTTAAAAAGTGTCCCTCAATTGTAGCCTATCATGAAAAACAGCGTCTACCACTGGTAGTGAACATCTGTTTGGATGCCCAGTGCAAGGCAAGGGGGACATCTAGTGGCAATCCATGTAATTACCTCTGGGTGTTGCCCAAGGGAATCTGTGCATCATTGTCCTCAGGACCACATTGATGTTTCCTTCCATTCTGCCAAACTTGAAGTAAAATGCATACTGGCTATCTGCCAAGTGTGCTACTTTTCTCTCTCTGTATCTTTTAGTTGATTGCAGAGAGGCTCTTTTAATAGTTACAGGCCAAAGCACTCTGATTAGAAATGATTTTCTTTTCATTTAATTGAAATCAAAACTTGATAGCATAGGCGAGATTATTTAAGTGATGCACACTAGCAAGACATTTGAAACAAAGCATGACACGATATTGTCCTCTTGTCTGTATTATGTTAAGGTTTCTCAATACCCTTCATGTAAGAAACAGAAGGAAATAATCATGATACTTTCTTGGCTGTTTTCTTTTTGCTCTTTATTCCTCAGCTTACTTTTTGTGTTTAGTAATCAAAGGTCCATAGTCTAGTCTGCTCCTAATAACTGGATCTTTTGTATGTTTACTTGTAAATAAGCCACATTACTTATGCCCAAGTAGATTTTCGGAGGATTAAATGTTGTGAACAACCCGAAAGTTACACTGTGTTTAAGAGGGCTTGCTCACATATAAATCTGCCCAGGATTACATCTGTTGACCCAAAAGTTTACCCCATTAGATGGGGTAGAATTTTGTTAATTTGTGTTTCATGAGAATTTACCAAAATTCACAAGCTTTGAATCTGAGAAGAAACAAAACTGACAAATTTGCCCATCACAAATTTCATAAAGCCCAATCAGAATTGCTAAGACGTCCCTTTGAATTCCCAGTTAAATGTATATAGAACTACCACCCAGTTGAACTAAACATTTAATATTGTGCATACCTGCAGGACTGAATTTAATGGAACAGATCTCTGAATAAAGGGATAGGCTTTTGCCTAAGTACAGGCAAGTACAGACTGGCAAAAAAAGCTGGCTTTCCGCTGGTGTGGGGGAGTGTTGTTCAGACAGCAGCATGCCCCCATGCCACCAGGAAGCCACACAGCTGGCCACACGTGCGGCAGCTTCATGGTGTTTCTGCAATGAAGTGTTTACATGTACAGTGCTGCAGAAAACCAGAAAAATGCCACCAAAGGTGCCTTTTTCCCAGCACAAAAAGGAGTAGCTTTCTGCCACCTCTTTTTGTGCTGGGTAAATGTCACGTCGGGGGTGTAACATGCAGTTGCCGTTGCCCCAACCCAGTGAGCAAAGGACCAGCGACAAGCCCCTCCTTCGAGGCCATCTGTTTCGCCCCTAAGTGACCATAGGAGTAGCCTGCATTTTCATGAAGTGTTACTTGAGGGTAAGCTCCATTCAATTGAGTGGGATTCATTTACATGTGAAACATAAGGACTGCATGAAAACTTGTGCAGAAACAAGGGAAGACAAACCTTGCTTGAAAATAAAAATGTAAACAGATACAGAAAGTGGAATGGATATATCCATCCCTAAATCTAGTTCCCATGGGAGAACAGGGAATCAAGTATATTCTTTGATTGATTTGATATTCTAAAGCTCAAGTAAATATAAGGCTGTAAATGTGACCTGTAACAAAACATTACTGTACTCTGTTCAGTTTTCCAGCCAGCCATTCCCTCTCATGGGATATTCTATTGTAACCTCTTTTTTGTTATTCCTTCCACCTGTTGCCATTCAGCATGTTTTGTCCCTATTGAACCATATGAGGCACAGGAAGGTTACCTTGTTGTTTTATTAGTTGCTTTTCTTCAGTGTCTGTTTCTCTTTATCTCATAGAGATGGCAGACTATTCATAACTATTTGAATCCTAGATGCAAAAGAGGATTCTTGAAATTCCTTGATTGATGAGCATATTTGCAGTCTGGGAGTTATTTTATGTTTTAAAATGATTTTTTGTGTGCAGAAGATGCTATTTTATGTACAAAAATGCAATTTTTCTTAGAATAAATCTTGAAATGTGGATAACATACAGCTTTCAAGGACTTTCTTACAGCAGGGAGTTAATAATAGTTAAATTATTTGTATTCACCCATGAGAATGATGTTTATAAAGATCTATATCCCTAGTATGTCAAGGGTATTTTTGTAAGCTTGATGATATCTTCTTTTTGTTTCTCAATGATGTGTTTTGGCTGAAAGCCCATCAGTGTTCACCAGCTGACTATGCTATTAGAATGAGTAATTGAATTGGGACCATTAATGCAGTCAAAGGGCCAGTTTGGACATGCATTTGGAACTCTGACGAAAAAGAGGGCATTAAATTCATTGTATGTTCTTGTATGTTCCCACTGAACATGGTATGTTCAGTCAACCAAAGTCAGCTATTTTGTTCACTAGGTCCTTGAAGGAAGGACTCAGTTAAATATTATGCTGTAGCCAGAGGGTTTGTCACTGTAGATGAATGATCTGAAGGCACTTCTGCATTGTAGTTTTTCCTGTCTTATGCTCTGTATCCTATGGAGTGCCTGCCATATGGTTAGGAATGTAAATTTTATATTGTTCTTACATGCAAGAATACATTCAAAAGTTTTCTCCTTTATTTTTAGTTCTGAAAAAGCACTGGGAATATTGGTTGAATCTATTGGTATACAATTCAACCACAGATATTGGAGGCCATTTTGTATATTAGGATATTACTCTCTTACTTATTGTCTTAACCTGGGGTAGGCAACTGCATGAGGAGCAGGAGACAATTCCTCCCAGACACTTTTCTTGTGAGCCACAGCTTCTATCACAGCAAGTTTGAATACCTCCATTTTCCTCTCTAGTCACTCACAAAATGGCAACTGGAAGTGAACTCATGCCACTTCTAGACACCATTTTGGGAAGGACAACAGAAGAAAATTTAGGAATGGTGTGTGGGAGGGTTCTGCAGGGGTTGTGTGCAAGTGATTGAATGTTTTTACATATTTTCATGCCTTTGGGGAAAATTTTGCATCTCTTTCAAACAATAATTGCCCAAGAATTATGCTGAAAAAGTGTAAACATTATTTGAGGGCATAGTGGGGGACTTGGGGACACTGGTGAGGGCTTCAGGATCCACAAAGATGGGGTCCAGGGTCTGCATACAGGCTGCACTGCCCACCCTGACTTAAACAAAGAAAATTAAGGTTTTTTAGGAGCCCTGGTGGTGCAGTGGTTAAATGCCTGTACTGCAGCCACTCATAGACTACAAGGTTGTGCGTTCAATACTAGCCAGGGCTCAGGCTAGACTCAGGTCTGCATCCTTCTGAGGTGGCTAAAATGAGTACCCAACTGTTGGGGGGCAATGAGCTTACAGTTGTAAACCACTTAGACACCCCATAGCACTGTATGAAGCGGTATATAAACGAACCTGCTTTTTTGTATAATTGCATTGCTTTATTGTCTTTTTCTAAATAATAAAATAGAGCCAGTGCATATCTTTTCTGGCTTGTTCTTTTTAGTACATTGACTTCAACTTTAGTAATGATATAAATATCTGTGAATGGGAAAAAAATAATGCATCGGCTCTTGTTCTTATTTAGATGTCCAGTTGACATGAGGCAGGGCCCCAATCCAGGCCCCTCCAGGAGGAGAGGGGAGGAGGAGGAAGAGGAGGAGGAAAAGGAAGAGGGGGAGAAGAAGAAGGAAGCATCTTCTCAATGTCCCATTGAGAAAAACAAATCTCTGTCTCTCAGTCTCACATAACTGTAGTTTAATATCACATAGCTGTAGTTTAATATCACAAACCACTTTCTCTGCTCTGGAGAAGGGGCTTAGGTTGGGGCAGAGCCAAGATGCTTAACAGCCCACAATCCTGCTTGAGATTTGCCTCCAGCAAATCTCCCAAGATCTGGAAACAGATACAGAGAAGTATGTTTCTAGAAATACATACCCTCCAAATATCCTGACTTGGCAAGGACACTCCCAAGTAATCCTCTGTTGTCCCACATTTTCATCTCCTTTTCAGATATTTCAGTTTCTTCCTCCTACTTCACCTGCATGTCTTCAGCTTGCTTCACTTGTTGCAAACTGAGGGCCCGTTCCCACTACCATTTATGGCAAATTGCTAATCACTGTATTTGTGCCTCGTTCCCACTTTGAGTGGTTTCAGAAGCAACTGCGATCGTTTGGAGTCACTTTGAACCATGACAAATCCAAAAACCCCACACTTTTTGAGGAGTAATTTTCTGGCATTTTTTTTTCCAAAAAACTGATTCAGATCCGTGTTCAGCAAGTGTGAACAACAGACCTAAATCGCATTGTTAAAAAAGCAAACAGTTGTTCTGTTAATTACCTCTGAGTCCATCTCAGTTCATAACAAAACTGTGGATGAGATATCTCCAAGACCGCCCCTTGGAGCAGAGAATCAGGGCCGCTAAGCTGCATGAGCCAGGTGCTCAGTTGCCAAGGACACATCCTCCTCCTCCTCCTCCTCCTGGAACATCACACGCTGAGCGAGCAAACAGGAAGGTGGGCGATCAACTGGGTGAGCGGGTGGGCGGGCAGGCAGATGGGTTGGTGGGTGAGCCTTAATCATGGGGTTTTCTTTGGCAAGGTTGATTCAGAGGGGGGTTGCCCTGGCTGCCTTCCCCTGAGGTTGAGAGAGCATGACTTGCCCAAGGTCACCCAGTGGGTTTTGTGGCCGGGCTGGGAATTGATGCTTGGTCTCTTATTTGGTCTCACTTGCTGGGAGGAAATCAGCAATGGTGGTGGCCTTCTTCCCCCTCCTCTTCTTCCTCTCCCTCCTCTCCCACCTTTTCCTTTTCTTCCTTTTCCTCTTCTTCCTCCCTTTCTCCTCCTCTTCCTTCTTCTTCTCCCCCTCTTCCTTTTCCTCCTCCTCCCCTCTCCTCCTGGAGGGGCCTGGAGAGGCCCTGCCACCCCAGATCCACCCCCACCCAGAAGTGGCACAAATGGCACTAATAATAACAACAACAACAACAACAACAAATTGTATTTATAGCCCACCTCTCCCTGCAGATCGTGGTGGGTTACAACAAATAGGAATAACAATAAAATACAACATACAATTAAAATCAGATTTCTAAATAATCCCCTACCCCAAATAATCCCCTATAGTGGGCACTACTAGTGCTATTGCTACAATTCACTTCCATAGTGGGAACTACACCTCGACCTCAATCACTTCAGCCACCCAGTGTCAACACAATTCGCAAAGCAATGTAAATGTAAGTGGGAATGGCCTCTGAGTTCAAATGCAGAAGTAGTTTGCACTCAGCAGCAAGGAGAGCAGAGGAAGGATTGAGTCTCATTCTCCTCAGTAGACTCAGGCAAAAGCAAACTGATACATGCTCTCTTAGCTTGTTTGTTTTTCTGCATTAGTAACTTTTGCCATCCTTACTATAATCTGATGTTGCTTGGCCACATGTGTCCCATTTTTCATCTGTGAGATTTGGAGGATATGTAAATACTGTCAGACATGATTTACATTTTGTCTTCATCCCTTATTTTTCATACTAATGAGAATTGCAGCCTAGGTTGGATTCCTCTAGACTTCTAGGCCTGGTAAAATGACTTTAGGGCTAGGCCTGGAGAACAGAAGTATCAGGCATCTGCCAAGGCCCATGGCTTGGCAAGGGTCTCTGGAACTTCCAACATCGGTCCTCTTCCTCACTCTTGCTGCTTGTTCATCTGCCTTCTCTCAATGAGCAAGCAGTAACAAAATCAAAGAGAGGAAAGAACAGCCTCCATGTGCCTGATTTTCTCTATGGTCACCTGAATTGGTCCTGGAAGAAGAATGCACAGGAATGGGCATCAGAAAAGAGGAGGTATGGCCACTCAAGAATTGAGTTATCACTGAAAGCACACTGTCCAAAAGTACACCAAAACCTAAAATTGACACGGAGGACTTAGATTTCTCTGAATAGGCCCATATTTTCCAATAGAACTCTCTTGTGTAGTTGGAATTTCATATATGGATAGCACTGAATATTCTTTTATTTCTGTAGTGCTGTCATGTTGGTAAAGAATACCAATTATTGAAATACTTTGAGTCTAGAATCTAGAACCGTATAGGTTCAGTTTAATCCCAAAAACTTGTTTGGGGCTTCTTTCTGAAGTATGCTTATTTGGGGGGATTGATGTATGGTGTTTTCTTTTGTCCCTGACAGGTTGTTTATAAGAATAATGACATCCGTCTGGAGCTGTCTCGCTTGGCAAGGATTGGTGACACAAAAATGAAAATCTATGGGGAGGTGAAGTTCACATGCGAGAATGTGGCCACGCTGGACCCCATCAATTTTGAGACACCTGAAGCTTACATTAGCCTCCCTAAATGGAACACTAAGCGGATGGGTTCTATCTCCTTTGACTTCCGTACCACAGAACCTAATGGTCTTATCCTTTTCACCCATGGTAAACCCCAGGAGAGGAAGGATTCCAGAAGTCAGAAGAACACCAAAGTTGACTTCTTTGCAGTGGAACTCTTAGATGGGAATCTCTACCTTCTTCTTGACATGGGTTCTGGAACTGTTAAAGTAAAGGCCACTCAGAGAAAAGCTAATGATGGAGAATGGTATCATGTTGATATTCAGAGAGATGGAAGATCAGGTATGGAGGGGGGATCTAAAGAAACTGTAGAAACATCTCCCCCCCCCCTTTTATGCAGAAATCCAGACACTTGAAGAATCAGGTGAAAGGTGCTTTGGTATAAGTAGGAATATAGATCTTTGGTGCCCTGGTGATGCAATGGTTAAATGCCAGTTCAACAGCCACTTACAAAACATAAGGTTGTGAGTTTGATCCCAGGCAGGGATCCAGGGTTGACTCAGCCTTGTTGGGGGCAATTAGCTTACAGTTATAAACTAGTCAGAAACTGCTTAGTGTGGTATGAAGCAGTATATAAATGAAGATGGCTTTTGCTATTGCTATAGCAAAAGCCATCTTCATTCTTGCTTCTAAGAATGAAAAAAAAAATCAAAAGGTTTTCTCTCAGCTGAGTGAAATTACAAGTGTTTCTGACCATTATTTGATAATTTTTCATATTTGGGGACTTTGTGGTGAGAGGGAAGACACCATTTTCCATTCCTGAGCTCTGCATTTTGTGTGCTTCCCCTTTTAGTTTACACAAACAGAATTTTCACCCCAAAAAAGGTCCTAAAGGCTCAGTGGTTAAGACACTGACTCTGATGATTACATGATCAGCAGGTTGGCAGTTTGAAACCCAAGTGCCACATGATGGAGTAAGCGCCTACCACTAGTCCCAGCTTCTGCCAACCTAATAGTTCAAAAGCATGTAAAAGTTCAAGTAGATAAATAGGTACCACTTTGGTGGAAAGGGAACAGCATTCGGTTAGTCATGCTGGCCACATGACCACCAGAATCATCTTTGACAATGCTGGCTCCCTCGGCTTAGTAACAGAGATGAGCACCGCCCCCTACAGTCAGACACAACTAGACAACCTTGTCAAAGGGGAAACCTTTACCTTTAAAATGCAAAAGATCACATGGCAATTGATCATTTCCTCACTGGAGTGCCTTGATGTGTCAAGACATGCTTTCTCACTGAGGACCGAAGCTTTGCAGGATTTCTTTACATCTGTAGCTGCAACAAATATCAAAACCAATTTTCATGTGATTCTGTATTGCTGTAGGCATTTTGCTTAATTCAGAAACTGAATGTGTCATAAGGAAGAACTAAATAATATCCCTGTAATTTATTGTGCCTGTGAAAGAAAACATTGTAGTCAAGGATACTCCACTCCAATATAGACTGAATTTTGCAGAGGAATTTATGACACAAAATTTTATTTAATACTGATTTATTTATTTATTTTTACTGTTGCTTTTCTCAAAATTTTGAGGGCATTTCATGTCAGAAAGAACCTGATTCTTTTTTCTGGGTTTTGCTGTAAGTGAAATCTTGTGACAATATAGCACCTATTGGGTTGTTTAAAACTTCATTACACAAGCAAGGAGTGAGACCACAAAGCAAAGCCTTTCTCTTGATGCCACATATATTACACAGCCCATCGAGGTGATGTTCACATGTATAGTGCAAATACCTGTAGAAGGCAGGACTATTCACATACAAGAGTAACACTGTCCTCAGCAACAGCATCCAACAATGTAGAATACAGAAATACAGTGGTGTTAGTCTGGAATATCAGAATGCAAACATATCTTGTAGGACCTTTGAGACTAAGGGCTTCAGCAGACAGCTTAAAAAGCCGTCCTCGGCGCAAGGAAGGGGAGGGGCAGCCGCACGCTCGGCGCCCCTTCCTCCTCCCGAGGTTGTCCTCGGAGCCGCTGGCCCTCCGCACGGCCAGCACTCCGGGGGCAACCTCCCACCACAGCGTCCACACACGCTGCGGCGGAAGGGTCACCAAAAGTGCGCCTCACGCTTTTGGGGTGCACTTTTGGCGACGTATAAAAGGAGCGCTATTTTAGTGCTCCTTTCTTGGGGCACTGACGGTGTGCCGCAGGATCGAGGCATGAGGATGCCTCGGTCCCACGGCGCACCTTCCCAGGGCGGCGCAGAGCCGCCAGTCTGCTTCCCCCCTAACTGTGTGAAAGAAATTGTAGCATAAGCTTTTGTAGACTCGGGGTCTTATTGGACCATGGTGCTGTGGTGACATAGTAACTCAGCAATACCATTAGCAGTCATGCCCTACTGCATGACATTGTTGGTGTCCTGGTATTGTCCCATTGTAGTGCTGTTGCAAATGTGCATTTTTGCATGCTGGAAATAATCCATTAATGACAACCTTTTATTCCACCAAATAGTTTTGGTTTTTTTTTTGTTTTTGTTTTTTTTTTTTAGTGGAACTCCAATCCCGCTTCCTTCCATGAGAACTCCATTACTGAGTGGAATGTGGGCAGGTTGGGGCTGTAGCTAACTAGCTTCTCTCTTGGAATTCCCTAGGAGATTTGTACAGGGAATCCTCAGACTACTTCCTGTGTTTGGTCTGAGAAGATCACTTCCAGCTGCAGCACCATACTGGACTGGCCCTCCGATGCGAAGACACTATGATGCCACAGTGGCAAGGAAATGGCTAAAATGCCAAAGTACATCCCACTGCATGAGTTCAAATCAAAGGTTCAAAAGTAGGCAGTTTCAGCTACACGAGATGGGAAAAAATAGTGGGGTGGCATGGCCACTTTCTTTGCCTTATTAACCTAACACAATAAAAGGTCTCGCTCAGTGCTACACATTAGCATGACATCTTTTTGCCATGACACCATGATGGCAAAACAAGCAAACAAGATAAAGGGTCCAATTGTGAAACTGTGGGGCAGGATAGGGGAAGAGGATATGACATGGGTTCTGCAGAAGAGAAATCTTTGTGTGGAGCACGTTAATGGTGAGATTGCTGCAGAAAAGTGTCAAGATGCAGTACAATTTAGTATCCCTGCTGCAGATAGCTGGAGTGGATTAATGCACTGCAGTAAGGCTATAGATCTACTT
The DNA here is from genome assembly GCA_026167975.1 of Phrynosoma blainvillii. Taxonomy (NCBI): domain Eukaryota; kingdom Metazoa; phylum Chordata; class Lepidosauria; order Squamata; family Phrynosomatidae; genus Phrynosoma; species Phrynosoma blainvillii. The sequence continues at coordinate 413,341,959 of JANUYF010000001.1, forward strand.
CCTCAGGTGCATGGAGGATCAAGGGCACCAAGTGCACTAAAGCTTATGCAACAGCTTCTTTCACACAGTTAATCTCAAAGGTGCTACAAGATCACTTTGCATATTTAGCATCCTAGGGTGTTGGGAGTAATTGGAAATGCAATTTCAGAGTTTCTGAGGTCTGTATTCAGAACTTATTAGTATGGAAATTATAGTTTGCAGGAGTCCATGTTCATGGCAGCATTTTGGCGTATATGGAGGCCATATTCCAAGGGCCCTCTGTTCTCAGGTAATGGTATGGCAATAGGTTTTCATGAAATTGATATGTTTAATATGGTTGCCAGAATGAATCCAGGATGGAACTCCTGTAACTATAATCTTTCATAGATCTTTGAGTAGGATGAAGTACAGTAAAGCTCCATCAAGTGGAATAAAAGTACCTATTCTCCCTCATCTTCTAAACTCCAACTTTCAGCCTCACCTGTCCCCTTCCAACATGGCTATTGCCTCACTAGTAGAGATGGGAGGTGGAGTAGGGGAGCATCTTGTAAGAAGAATACATCCCTGCTGTACACCAGTGAAGCAATAGCCATTCTGGCAGAGAGTGACTGTGACTGAAAATTGGAAGGAAGGTAAGAGGGAAGGACTGTGATCTTCTACCTCATCCCATTCCAAAATCTGTTAACAATTAAAGTTATAGTAGCCCTATCCTGGATCAAGTCTAACAACTCTAATGTGGAATGATTTGTTAGGCTTGAAAAGTAGGAGTGGTAATTACAAAGTCCTCCAGATGTTGTTGAACTGCAATTCATCACCATTGGCTATGCTGACTAGGGTTGTTGGGAGCTGCAGTTCAATAACAACTGGAGGCCCACACAGTTCTTATCCTGTTGTAAGAGAAGCAAGGACACCCAAAAGTTGTGTTATATTTCTGATTATATCCTAGAAGCATACAATAACACTGAATTTGTGAATGAGCTCAGAAAATAGCTGTTTATTGTCCCCTGAGGAAAAATAAAATCATTTCATTCAAGACTGTCCAGGCTGATCAGGGTTGTAATTTGCCCATTGTTAGTCAGAACACATGCTTCTGCAGAGAATTTTTTGTTACAAATTTACAGTTAGGTCTGGCTGTTATTACAGGAATAGAACGTACATAATACTTGGTTAATATATCACCAATTTTGAGGCAAGCTCCAGAGGGAGTGGTATCCGTATACCATATGCTTCAGCATTTTCAAAATAATGTGCCTTTAAGGAATAATACAATGGCTCAAGTGGTTAAGACACTGACTCTGTTGATTGCAAGATCGACAGGTTGGCAGTTTGAGGCCCAGGTGCTGCATGATGGGATGAGCTCCTGTCACTAGTCCCAGCTTCAGCCAACCTAGCAGTTTGAAAGCATGCAAATGCAAGTAGATAAATAGGTACCACTTTGGTGGGAAGGTAAACAGTGTTCTGTGCAATCATGCTGGCCCCATGATCACAGAGTAGTCTCTGACAATGCTGACTCTTCAGCTTAGTAACGGAGATGAGCACCGCCCCCTATGGTTGGACATGACTTGACAACCTTGTCAACGGGCAATACCTTTACCTTCAAGGAATAGTACAAAGTCACGCAATTTACTTACTTTTCCCTTGTCAGGAAAATGAGCCTCAAAGGACTAGTTTTATAAGGAATCTGTATTGTGATCATCCACCCTGGTAGACTTTAATCTTGCCAGTTTCACTTCACTTGCACCTATTGGCATTTTACAAGCATGAAAATAAGTAATCTAATTGATTTTTTTTGCAAGTTGGCCTACATTTAATTAACAGAAGGATAAATTCAATAAGAAGTCTTTATTGCTGCTTGCAGCTTTGCTTACACATGTGGCATATATTTGGCCTCTGAACAACAATGTATAGTATGAGAAATAGAAACGAACTTGGGCAGAATCCAGCTAAAGTTGAGCATTTTATAATGCAATCTTATATACAGTTGGCCCTCCACACTTGTGGGTTTGACTTTTGCAGATTTGTCCACAGATTATTAGTACCAATGACATGGACAAGCTGCTTGAAAAGGTAAGGAAGACGACTTGCCCTTTCAATCCTTGTCCATCTTGGCTGGCCGTCCAGGGGGGTGATGCACTGAGAATATTCCTTCGGGATACAATCAATGCATCTTTCAGGGAGGGCAGAGTACCATCTTGCTTAAAGGAGACGGCGATTAGGCCCCTCCTGAAAAACCCCTCCCTGGACCCCCTGGATATAAATAACTACAGACCACTCTCCTTGCTTCCTTTTTTAAGCAAGGTGATCGAGAGGGCAGTTGCTTCCCAACTCCAGGCAGTCTTGGATGAAACCGATTATCTTGATCCATTTCAAACCGGCTTTAGGACAGGATATGGAGTTGAGACTGCCATGGTTGCTCTGACCGATGACCTCCGCCTGGGCATCGACAGGGGTAGTGTGACCCTGTAGGTGCTCTTGGATCTCTCAGTGGCCTTTGACACCATTGATCATGCCATCCTCTTGGATCGCCTGAGAGAGTTAGGAATCCGAGGCACTGCTTTGCAGTGGTTCCGTTCCTTCCTTTCGGGTAGATGCCAGAGGGTGAGGCTCGGGGACAGTTGCTCATCCAAAATCGAGCTTAATTGTGGCGTCCCTCAGGGCTCCATCCTGTCCTCAATGTTATTTAATATCTACATGAAGCCACTGGGTGAGATCATTCAGAGGCATGGAGCGCGGTGTCATCAGTACGCTGATGACACCCAAATATATTTCTCCATGACCAGATCATCGACCCAGACTTCAGATGGCGTCTCTGCTCTCGATAACTGTCTTAAAGCGGTAATGGATTGGATGAGGAAAAACAGATTGAAGTTAAATCCAGACAAAATAGAGGTACCAACAGTGACAGGCTCGAAACCAGATTTGGAAATACAGTCGCCAGTCCTGGATGGAGTCACACTCTCCCCTAATGACTGTGTTTGCAGTCTGGGGGTGCTCTTAGATTCGTCGCTTCACATGACTAGTCAGGTGAATGCGACGGTCAGGAGCGCCAGCTGCGCCCTTATCTGGACATGAGGGATCTGGAAACTGTAGTACACGCTCTGGTAACTTCAGGTCTGGATTACTGCAATGCACTCTACATGGGGCTATCCTTGTGCTTAACCCGGAAACTGCAATTAGTCCAAAATATGGCAGCCAGGTTAATTACTGGTACATCTAGGAGGGAGCACATAACACCTGTGCTTAAATCCCTCCACTGGCTGCCAGTTAGTTTCTGGGCACAGTACAAGGTGTTGGTTTTGACCTTTAAAGCCCTACATGGCTTGGGTCCATCTTATCTCAGGGACCACCTCTTCCCATATGAGCCCCCTCATACCCTGCAGTCCTCTGGGAGGAACCTGCTACAACCCATGAAGACCAGGCTGTCGCAAACCTCCCAGAGGACTTTCTCTGTGACTGCTCCGAGGCTATGGAATGGCCTGCTGGACGAGATCCGTCTCATTACTACGCTTGCTGCTTTTAAGTAAGCAGTAAAGACGGATCTCTTCCGGCAGGCCTTTCCGGAATAACTTCCCGGACATGAGGAGCCTGGCAAGCTGCCTCGATTTACTGTTCCAAATTGTGTCCGCTGCCTTGTTGTTTTATATTGTTTTAAAGTTTATATATGGTTTTTAATAGAATATTAGTTTAATTCAGTTTTAAGGGGTGGGAGGGTTAGGGGATTGGGATTGTCTGTTTTTAACTCTTTATGTTTTAATTATGCTGTAACCCGCCCCGATTGCTTAGCAGAGGGGCGGGCTATAAATAAAAATTATTATTATTATTATTATTATTATTATTTGCTGCTATTTCACCTGCTGCCCTAATGTCATTTTTAATGTGGACTGCAAGCCTTGTGGGACTGAGAGATTGTGAATATAGGGCAAATCTTGTAAGTCACTATTAAAATTGGCAGTAGAAGCAGTGCCAAGCCCTGCTAGCTGCCTGCTACTATCTTGTGAAGGAATCCCATCACCTCAAAGGCATTCATGGTGGGATGCATTTGTGGATAGTACTTTTTGAGTGTGGTAAATACGTGTTTTCCAGTTTTAAGAAGATCCTGTGCCCTTAACCCCAGAGGATGTAGAGAACTGACTGTAGGCCTTTTTTGTAAGTAAGGGGGGTTGCAGACTGCCAGAAATAGTGCAAATTGAGTCCACTTTTAGGGTTAGGGTTAGTGCTAGGGAGTCATGGGAATTGGTTTTTTTCTGAGACATTGAGCCTTCTTTGTCAGAGATCTCTGGTGCCACAATAAAATACAGTTCCCATGATTCCCTAACCCTAACCCTAACCCTAACCCTAAAAGTGGACTCAATTTGCACTATTTCTGGCAGTCTGCAACCCCCCTAAGTCTCACTAAATTCAATGGGATTTACTCCTAGATAAGTAGGCATAGGATTGTGGCCCATGAAGTCTCATTTGGTTTAGGTGAATTCAACATAAACCTAGCTCATTTCAAATGAAACAAAACTTAGAATTTCTGGACTGTGTATAGATTGAGCGCTGAATCCAGATTATCTTGCCACTTTTATTGAATTTAGTAGAAAAGCCATGCTTGTGCATGAAGGCTTCCATTTCAAATATACTGGTTTTTAAATGTGATTGTTCCAATCATAATTAATGGAGGACACTACACCTTTATCATCTACTTAGAAAATGCTATGATAGGGTCACCTTAGGGTTGCCAAAAGTTGGAAATTACTTGAAGGCACACAACAATAAAGTACTAACAGCATGCCTCATTTTTATCTGCAGGCAATATCAAAATGATTATATCTTTCACAAATATGACAATTTTTAGTTATGTAAGTTATAGACTAGTGACAAAGAAAAAAAAAAGGAAACAACAAGATGACTGTTGCATGCAAAGGTTACTAAAAGTTAAATAACAATTCAACACTTACTGAAGCTGACCTCTGTCCTGAAGCTAATTGCTAGTCCCAACCAGCAGTACTGATGTATTGACTCAATAAGATATATACAAACATTGATTCCCCCCCCCCCATTTATTAGTTGATTCTGTGGACCCACTCTATCTGGGACCAGCTGCTGAATTTTAGCCACAGTGAAATGAGTGGTAAACACAGTGGCCTAAGTCCAGTTAATGTTCCCAATGAGAATAGACCCATGATTTATATGTATTGGTTTACCATCAACAGTTGCTTTAATGGGTATACTCTGGTTGGAATGAGTAATTGGATTTGGGCCACACTGAAATGAACAGTGTCAGAATATAAAATGAAATAACTCCAAAGTCATAACAGAGAAAATAAGCAACAGTTTGTTACATAGTTTCACCTAAATGGCTTCCAATCTGGATTATTTATTTATTTAAACACTTCTATCTTGCCCCTTCTCACAGAATCTCAGGGCAGCATGCAATATAAACAATTTAAAACATTTCCAGGTTAAGCATAAATGATCTGAACACAATTAAAACACATTAAATGTTGCAGTTAACAAAATCACATTAAATACTGCAACAGTTTAAAACCATATATATGTGTACTCAAAATAAATTAGCCCCTGAAAGGTTTAATTTATAAAGCCATGTTTTCGCTTGTTTCCAGAAAGAAATCAATGTTGGTGTGACTTGAACCTCCAAAGTAGGGCTTATTCAGAAAAGGGAAAACTCCCCTCCCCCAAAGAAGGCAAAGAGGCAACCTCTGCTAGGAAAAAAAAAAAAACAGAATTGAGGAAAATTAAATGGGAAAAAAGCAAGGGAGAAGAAAATTAGCTCCTCTTCCAGGGTACAATTGCTTTTTGACCCACTGACTTGGCTGTGTTTTCCCATTGTATTCCTACTTCCAAGATTTCCTGCCATATGACTGGCTTCTTCTTCCTTCTCTCCAGATACTAATCAGAAATGTAACATTAAATTAGTAGATAGTTTGAACATTGGACTACGACTCTGGAGACCAGGCTTCAAATCCTGTTCAGCCATGAAACTCACTGGTGACCTTGGGCAAGTCACACACTCTCATGCTCAGGGGAAGGCAATGGCAAACCTCCTCTGAACAAATCTTGCCAAGAAAACCCCATGATAGGTTCTCCTTAGGGTCACCATAAGTCGGAAACAACTTGAAGGCAGACAACATCAACATGCTGCAGGGAAGAAGACATGCAGATATTTCTCTACTGTTTGTGTTTTTGTGTTTATGTGCACTCATGTTGCTTGTCAACTTATGGTGATCACATGAATTTCACAGGGTTTTCTTAAGCAAGGAATGTTCAGAGATGGTTTTACCAGTTCCTTCCTCTGAAATATAGCCTATAGCACCCGGTATTTATTGGCAGTCTCCCATCCAAGTATTGACAAAGAACTGACCATGCTTAGCTTCCAATATCAGACATGATATGGTGTTTTTGTGGGTTTTTTCAGGCTGTGTGGCCATGTTCTAGAAGAGTTTCTTTCTAACATTTCGCCAGCATCTGTGGCTAGCATCTTCAGAGAAAAAAAATCCTTCTTTTCTCTGAAGATGCTAGCCACAGATAGCCACAGATGCTGGTGAAACGTTAGAAAGAAACTCTTCTAGAACATGGCCACACAGCCCGAAAAAACCCCCAAAAACTATGGATGCCGGCCATGAAAGCCTACGACTTCACATGATATGGTGTCTTTTAAGGGTATTTGTGCCTTTTTAGGGTATTTACTAAGAATTCTGGGTCTTCTCATCAGCCCAATTGGGCAACTAGTTTTAGGGAGTATTTTCTTCTCACACAAGTCTCTTGTGTCATCGAAAAGCTAAAAAAGTCACCTATTTGTGAACCAGGTTTTTCTCCCTTTTAAATCTGTAGCTCTTATGTTTGCTTTCTGTTTCAAACACTTAAAGACCCTAGAATGGGACCTGAGGGGACAACCAATGGTCCTCCAAATAGTTTTGAAGTGTGATTCCATAATCATTTGCCATAGTGACTGGGACTGATAGGAGTAGAATGTTGTCTAAAATGTAAAACTAGTTTGTGAGATCAAATGTAGAACGAAGAAGACAGGCCTCCTGCCCCACCTATAATGCAGTGGTCATGAGCAGAAGTACATCTCTCTTGTTCTGAGTCTGGTACAGAGGCTAAAATGTACCTCCTTCTTGTGGTATAACTGAGACTACATTTGTACCATTTGTTCTTCCACTGAAGTCTGGGCTTTCTCCCTCTTTGCATTCTTTGTGCTTCACTATAATGTTAATATCTGCAAGGTACATGCTTCTCATGTAGAAGTGCATATTTTAGTTGTGTTTGAATGGTAACAATGTGTTGGATAAATTGCAATTGCTGTCAGTGGATACACTGTCAAAATCTCTAGGGGGGTAAAACAGCGTTCTTTGTTGTTGTGCACCACAGCACAACACATCTTTTGTAAATCAAGAGAAATCATTTGCTTTTCTGCCCAAATCTTCTGACACTAGGCAGCTAGATTGTTGATGCAGGAACTTCCAAGGGCATATATAAACATATATTGTTGAAGTTCCTGCATCATTGCAGAGGATTGGGTTAGATGTCCTTTATAAACCTTCTAGTTTATCACTAGTTCCTGTCCCAAAGACTCCACCTTTCATCAGGATTCAAAATATGCAGAAACTTGATTTGGTTTACTATTGGGGCTAGTGCTTAATGTGATTTCTTTGTTTCAGGTACCATATCAGTAAACAGCAGACGGACACCATTCACTGCTAGTGGGGAGAGTGAGATTTTGGATCTGGAAGGAGACATGTATCTTGGAGGACTGCCCGAAAACCGGGCAGGACTTGTCCTCCCTACGGAGCTCTGGACAGCCATGTTGAACTATGGCTATGTGGGCTGCATCCGAGACCTCTTCATTGATGGGCGGAGCAAAAACATCCGGCAGCTGGCAGAACAGCAGAATGCTGCTGGTGTCAAATCATCCTGCATTCGGGTCAACTCCAAACAATGTGATAGCTATCCCTGTAAAAACAATGCTGTCTGCAAAGATGGCTGGAACCGTTTCATCTGTGACTGCACTGGGACTGGATACTGGGGAAGGACGTGTGAACGGGGTAAGTCCAGAATCCAAAGAGATATTTGGTCTAGAGTGGAATGTTGACTCCAGTGTATTATGTGCATACAAACTTAGCCCCACTCCATTTTACACCACAGTGCAGTTTTAAAGCAGAAAAGTGGTTCAAACAAGCAATGGTAGCTTCTACCAGTAGCCAGTAGCTTCTATTAGTACTAAGAGTCTCATGATATTAATTGTACACAAGGGGCATCATGATTGTGCATGGTGTTAAGTGTACATGACATAAGCATCAACGTTGTACATGGCATTAAGTGTGCATGAGTTTAGGCATCAAGGTTGTGATGGTGTTAAGTGTACATGACATAGGCATCAACGTTGTACATGGCATTAAGTGTGCATGAGGTTAGGCATCAAGGTTGTGATGGTGTTAAGTGTACATGACATAGGCATCAACGTTGTACGTGGCATTAAGTGTGCATGAGTTTAGGCATCAAGGTTGTGATGGTGTTAAGTGTACATGACATAGGCATCCAGGTTGTGCATATAAAATGTTTGCTCCAGAATATAAATATATTCATTTGTTTCTCACAATGCTTCCTCTGCTTTTGAGAGAAAAGGATTGTGGGGCATAACTTTTACAATGTATTTCTTGAGTCATATACTAGAAATTTCCATAATGGCATTTGCAGGAATTATAGTGGGTTTGTTTTCAACACCCATGAGAACATTCTTTGTGTCTTTTTATATCTCTGAGTGTCTGGCCTGGAATAATCAAGGTGGACTGAAATTGGACAAATTTATAAGAGAAAAGTAGTGCCTTTATAGATACAATGGATGTCACATCACATTTCTCATTCTCTCTTCTGATGGTTAGCTTAAATAAAGGTACAGGAGATATTTGTGGAACAAATATTACCAATGTGGGCAGCCAAGACACATATCCATTCTTGGCCAAATGAGAAGAAACATCACAAATGTAAGACACTTAATCTATACACTGTTCAAATTCCAGACAGTCCCTTTAATTGTCAGCTCTGCATGGTCCCTGCTCCCATGCTCAGAATAAACTGACTGAGAGGGTTGAGGTTTGTTTTGTTGAGGAGGGAGGTGGATTTGTTTTGTTTTTTTAATACAAAACCTTGACCCATAGCTGAAATTCTCTCTAGTAAAGAAAACAGAATTCTCCCATTGATTTGTCCTAAGGCAAATTTCTCAATTTTTATTAGTATTAGAATGAACCTTCAGATTTACTTGATAGATTCTCACTAGACTTCAGATATGAACTCTTGGCAAAATCTCTTAGTCCCTCACCTGAATAACTTTGTAGTATAGCCTGACAGCATGAGTGACTGAATGAAAATCAAAATCAAAGGAGAACTTGTTTCCTTGTACCTTTAGCTAAGAAGATTGTGTGAAATTTTGGAAGTCAGTCTGTTGTTATTAGTTGCCATCTAGTTGATTTCGATGTATGGCAATCCTATGAATGAGTTTTCAAAGTATCCATGCTAGTTTCTTGCAGCATAAAAAGAAGGAAGGAAGGAGGAATGTAGCAGCCCCCTTAAGATTAACTAGTTTTAAATTTTAGCATGAGCTTTCATGGATATAAACCTACAAATGAAAGATTTCCAAGTCACCCTGTTATTAACAGCCCTGCTCTTATCTTGCAAACTCAGGGCCATGTGTTCATTGACTGAATTGATCCACCTGTAGTGTGGTCTTCCTCTTTTCCTGCTGCCTTATACCTTACCAAGCATTCATGTCTTTCTAATGAGACATGTCTTCATGTATTTCCAAAGTTCAGTAGTCTTGACTGGATTTGCTCATATATTTGTCTTTTTGGCAATCTATGGGGGGTTGCAGACTGCCAGAAATAGTGTGAATTCAGTCCACTTTTAGGGTTAGGGTTAGTGCTAGGGAATCATGGGAACTGTTATTTTTCTGAGACATTGAGCCTTCTCTGTCAGACAACTCTGATGCCACAATGAAATACAGTTCCCATGGTTCCCTAACTCTAACCCTAACCCTAAAAGTGGACTGAATTCACACTATTTCTGGCAGTCTGCAACCCCCCTATGGTATTGATAGAACTCTCCTGCAGCACCACATTTGAAATGAATTCATTCTCTTCATATCAGCTTTCTTCAATGTCCAGCTTTCACAACCATACATAGAGATCAGAAACACAAAAGAACTGTTAAGGCCATGAGGGCAAACAGAGAAGGAACTACTGTGGCAAGTGTCAGGGTATGAACGTCTTTCCAAATCAATATTTTAATTTTCTGAGTATCACCTACATTTTCTTCCCATACTTTTATCAGAGCACAAAACTATCAATGTTTTCATTTATTTGCAGAATTTACCTAATCTGCTATTTTTTTCTCCATTGACCAGTGGAGAAAGGTTTGTGCCTCCCCCCCCCCCCATTATATCCATTTCAGTCATTCAGATTTTAAAATATATGCATTGCTCTGTGTATACTTTCTGTCCATCCCTAGGGCACATAAAGTATGATATCTCACATGTATAACAAGCATTTTCTTGGATTCAACAAACTATTATTTTTGTAATTCAAACTGAGATTAATTACAAGCTAATTTACATTTTCTATTTTTCTGTACTATTCATGGTAGGCATCATTAAGCAGCCAAAATGAACCATCTTTGCACATGTTCAGGAGTTTTTTACTGTAACATGGCAAATTCAAGTGACCAGTTTTTGAGGCACATGCATGGAATTATTTTGCTCCAGCTGTTTGCCAAAGGGAACAATCAGTTTAAAAGTATGGAATGGCTTCCCCTTGTAGTGGCTCCTAGTTGACTAATCCATTTGTAATTGAAGCACATCTAATAATAGCAAATCTAAGAAGGATATATCATAATGTCATATGTCATGATATACAGGGTGAAAATAGCATGTGCCATGTCTCCAAGATTGACAAAATTTCTAAGATGTCTCAGAATCTATTAATAGAGAATTTTTTGAGGTGTTATCACTATGAAAAATGATTTGAATGTTTTCTTCTTTAGGGTCTACACTATCTCCAAATGTTACATGAATGAATGATGTTATACCCATTTTTGTTTTTCCAATGCAAGTCAGTGAGGCAGGAGTAGCAATTCAGATTCCAAAATCTCAGTTTGTGATTTGGGGCCCTGATTAAATTGGATTGGGCTCAGATAAAACTTGACTGAGTCAGGTACAGGTACAGATCCAAATTGTTGAAACTGGTTCCAGTCTTAATTGTTGGCCCAGTGCACAGTCTTCCTAAATACAAAGAATTTCAAAATCAGTACTGGAGAATGTACTAGAGCTGGGATGACAAATTTCAGGGTTGTTTTCTTCAGTGTTTTTTTTTTAAACCTCTGAAGTTCTTTCTGTTTGTTGTATGAAATATGTGGATTTTGGCATGTAGTATTTAAAAAGAAACCAAATGAAATTCTCACCCATTTCTAGTTGGAATGTAGTTGTACTCCAGGTTTTTCACTTCCCAATTCTTTCAACCTAGTTCTCATTTGAAATTAATATATCAGAATACATTTGGGAATTCCTGTTTTGGGAGCGACTCAATTCTAAATTGCTCTTTTACTTTGTGTTAGTGCAATTTTTGAACAGATATTTTTACTTTAGAAATGGCAATCTGATAGAAATGAATTGGATTGGATTTTAGGTGGGCACATGCAGAAGAGTGACAAACTAAAAATAGATGAATCTACTTATCCCTACTAGACACATTGCTAAAATGGTGAATACGTTGCTTTGTCTATGAAGAATGCCTTCCTTGAAATGACAATCGTACATGAGAGCATGAATATGAACGTGGCTCAGAGAGATACAAATGCTTGGATATGCAAAGACATATGAAGACTCTTAACAGGGATGACAACAATATTCAGGCAAATGGTGTGTGTAAAAAAGCAGTTACTTGACTGCAGGGATACCTCAGTGAGGAGAATCATGTCCAAAGCCATGGGTCTGACAAGAAGTCCTGGACCCAATTTACTGAATAGCTTGATTTGCAGGGTGAGGGGGTGGCAAGGGGTCATCCTCTTGTTCTACATGCCAGTCTCCTTACCAGAAGCCCATATATGTTTTCTGGAATTTTAAGAAGGCACTTGGGAGGATCTTGAAGTAAGAAAAAGAGTTATTAAAAAGGAGGAAGAGGATTAACAGGAAGAAGCCAAAAATGGAAGGTGGAAGGGAAGATAGAATGGGGGGGGGGGGGAGATGAAGGAGGACGAGGAAAAACAGAGAAGAAGAGATGTAGGGCACCTGTAATATAAAGAAGAGTGTTTCACTGAGCTTCTCAAAGAGAAAGATACATTTATTGAAAAGTCAGTATCCTCTGGAAAGCTGGAGCTTCAGAATACTCACACACACATCCAAACAACTCCTGCCACTCCCAAGATCACATAATCTTTTATAATAACACAATAACACAAAACAGGTGGATGAAGAGAGAGGATGTAAGACTTAAAGAAACATACCACATATATCACAGCACCAGTAGAAGTGTAGTGAAAGGGGCAGATCAGTCCCAAACTGAGAGATTTTAGAAAATGACAGGTTTTGAAGCTGTTCTTTCAGAGGGGAAAAATGGACAAGACAGTTGCATTGTACTCTTGACCTAAGAAATTATCGTACAATCCTACAATCAACTCAGATGTAGGTCCTGTTGAGCCCAGTAGGACTTAGTCCCAAGCTAATAAACATATAATTGTAAATGAAGTTGAAGAACTGTTTCACTGAACCAGATCTATGATGTCAGCATTCCATTGCCAGATAATAAATTCCTGCTTGAATTATTCCTGAGCATTGGCCTTGCTAGCTGGTGCTGGGCTAGAGGTTCTCTATTCTTGACATAAGGCTCACCAGGTGCCAGCCAAGCAAGTGGATAAACAGGGTATGAAAGTAATAGCCAACTCCATTGCATGCATTCCCTCTGTACCCATGATGACTCACAGATTGAGCTGGGGGATGCAGGTGTTTCAACCTGAAATTATGAGAGTAGTCTCACATATGCACACAGAGGGGGGAAGCAGACAGCGCAAAGTGCCGTCTTCAGAGCAAGGAAGGGGAGGAGCAGCCGCACGCTGGGTGCCCCAACCCCTTCCCGAAAATGTTGTCGGAGCAGCCAGCCCTCCGCATGGCCGGCGCTCCGAGGATGCCTTCCCGCTGCAGCGTCCGCATACGCTGCAGCGGAAGAGGCGCCAAAGGTGCGCTGGCCGCCTTTTGCAGCGCACCTTCATCGATTTGTGGAAGGAGCGCTATTTTAGCGCTCCTTCCTGGGGCGGCGGAGCTGCGCTGCAAGGCCGAGGAATGCGGATGCCTCGGCCCCGATCCGCAGCTTCCCGGGGCAGCCCTGTGCCGCCCGTCTGCTTAGCCCCAGACACTCTGCTTGCTCAATGGGCCACCCTTTTCCTGCATAATAGGCTCTTCTTAACTATCATAACTAATTTGCTGCTTGTATTGCTTATGTACCTGTCAACATTTAGTCAAATTCTTAGTGTGCACTGGTTCTATGGGAACTCATCTCCTTGATATATATATATATATAAATATATATATGCGCAATAAAACAATCCTCATTGCTTCTGGAGCAAGAACATGGGGCTGTCTTTCCCAGCAAAGGCATATGCACTATCAAAGACTTCTGGGGGAACTTATGTCTTTTTTAGCAACAAGGTTGAATTTGTGAACTTGTGCATGAAAGCATTCATACCTGTATTCTTGAAAACTGTTACAGCAGTTTTTTTAAAAAAAGCACACAAAAAAACACCCCAACACACTGCAGACCTGATGGACAAATAGCAAAACTTTCTCAGCATACAAAGTTGTGCCAATTTAGTTAAGGCAGATTGAGAGTGGACGAGATGTAGTACAGGGTGAGATGCGAGGATTGGTATAAGGACAGATGGGTTTATAGAGACATTAAAAGTTCTACACATTTTGGGGGAGTAATTAGCATTTTCTATGTCTTTTGGCACCTCATTTTCTAAAGAATCTGACAGCAGCTACAGCATTAGGTGAACGCAGTAGCTGTGCTGGCTGAGCTAATGAGGGTGCTCTGCAGATGGAAAGAGCTGCCTTATGGAGATCATGTGCTTTTCTGCTCTGCTACAAAACCTCTGTCTCAGAGTCTGCAGGCTGCTCTGAAAACAATACCCAAGTACTGCAGAAACCAGAGCATAGAGGATGTGTTGTATTTAGATTTGCTAAGTGACATTATGAGACTGGACTGAAAATGCCAGGGTTTGAAGAAAGTGTAACTCAATTTGGTTAGTGTCCAGATTCTTTTTGGAATTTTTCTTCTATATCCTTTATCTTCAAGGAGGACAATTGTGCTGACAAAAATCTGCAAAGAATAGATAAAAGACAGAACTGAAGTGCTGCGGGGTAATGGGAATCCATACTTTATATTGATTGAACCAAGAACCTTTTTCCTTAAGCCTACATAGCATGAGCAAACAAGCACACGAGAGAGATTTACTTATTGTTTGGTATTTTTCAATCTATATTGGTTTTAATAGTACGTAAGGCACCTTGAGTCCCAGTATTGGGAAAAGGTGAGATATAAATGAATATACATCTTTGTTGTTGTTGTCTCCCTCCTCCTCCTCACCAACATTTCCCATTTTATATTTACTGCCTATGCAATATAATTAGAATAATAAAATCACAGTATTGGAAGAGACCCCAAGGGCCATAGAGTCCAACCTCCTGCTGCATAGGAGTATACCATCAAAGCATTCCTGACAGATCGCCATCCAGCCTTTGGTTAAAAACCTTCAAAGAAGGAGACCCCCACACTCTAAGATAGCATATTCCACTACTGAACAGCTCTTACAGTCAGGAAGTTCTTCCTCATGTTTAGGTGGAATCTCTTTTCCTGTAATTTGAATCTGTACTTTGCATCCTAGTCTCTGGAGCAGCAGAAAACAAACTTGCCCCATTCTCCATATGACATCCCTTCAAATATTTAAACATAGCTATCATGTCACCTCTTAACCTTCTCTTCTTCAGGCTAAACATACCCAGCTCCCTAAGCCACTCCTCATAGGGCATGGTTTCCAGACCTTTCACAATGTTGGTCACTCTCCTCTGGACATGCTCCAGATTTCAATATCCCTCTTGAATTATGGTGCCCAGAACTGTACACAGTACTCCAGGTGAGGTCTGACCAGAACAGAATAGAATAACACTCTATTAGGGTTAACACCTTTGCAACCAGTATTTATATAATAGCTCGAATCTTCTTTGACAGTCTTCATAGAGTATAACCTTTGAATCAGTTGTTGAATGGTTTGTTAACATGTAGGTAAATTCCATTGATACAGTAGGTCGACTCTTTTTTGGGATTCAAGCCAATATATATATGTCTTTCAAGGTCATGCTTCTGTCCTAAAATTCCCTCAGAGACTTGAGAATCCTAATTGTGATACATGACAGACTATTGTAGTGATCTTAACTTGTTAGATTGAAGGAAAGAATTTCTTACAGACTGGATCATGTTGTCAGTCTTTTTTTTTTTTTTTAATCAGCTGTAGCTTAGCTCCAGTTCATTCCAGGATTTCACACAAAAATCTATTTCAGGTAGTGATGAGTTGAAACAATTTGCCTTGTTTCATGTTCATTGTCATAAGTTTCAAAAAATAGTTTTTTGTGGTTTTTCGGGCTGTGTGGCCATGTTCGTGGCCACACAGCCCGAAAAACCACAAAAAAACTATGGATGCCGGCCATGAAAGCCTACGACTTCACGGTTTCAAAAAAGCTTTCTATTTTAAGCATTTTTTTTTGTTCCTTGGAATGCATAAATATGATTCACAGAAGTGGTCACAGCAGTCTGATTCAGATAGCCTCTGACCTCTAATTATACAAATGGCTTTATATAATACCCAGCACCAAGGAAACCCAAACTTTGGGATTAGAATGTATCATGTTAGGTATATTACTTTGTATCAATTGTTCTGCTGCCATGATTATGTTTCAAATATATTCAAAAATATTTGATAAGAGATAGAATAGAAGACATCACAGAAAGAGGAGAGATGTGGGAGGAGAGAAGAGGAGACAAAGGCTCTGTGCAGGGATTATTTTGTCTCCGCCACAAAAAACACAGGGGGAAAGCAAAACCACATACTCTCCATCATTTCAGAAATGAAAGCAGTATATATTTGGCCAAGATACAACAGGTAACAAATAGATATTAATGAGGAAGAACAGATAATCTAGGAGAGGCTGCAATATTTTGCTTTTGCCTGAGCCTACTGGGAAGGCCAAGCCTGTTGGAACTATACCAGCTAGCTATCCCATCTCCAGTATATCCAGGTCAGAAACTCCCTTCTCTCTCAGACAAGGCTGAGTCATGTAGTCATGTAGGCCTTTGGATGTTGTTGGACTGCAGTTCCCAGCATCCCTCATCCTTAACTGTTCTGGTTAGCGCGGTTAGGAATTGCAGTCCAATAACATCTGGAGGACCACATGGTTCCAGTTTGTGCTCTAATCCAGTGCCCATGTTGGCTGGATCATTCTGAGTTGTAGTAAACACACACACACACACACACACACACACACACAGAGCGCATTTGAGGTAAGCATGTAAACTGCAGTTTATTAATTGGATTAATTAACTAAGGAAAGCAGACTGATATGAACATTCTCTTTTATTATTATTTTTTTCACAGTCCACTTTTATTTTACAACCACTGGAGGAAGTAGCTATCAAGGTTCCTTTGATATATTGCTGTATATTTTAAAATTAGAGTACTAGTTCTCAGCCCTCCCGGTATTTTGGACCTCAACTTCTAGAAGCCCTAGCCAGCCTGGCCAAAATATCTGGAGAATGAAATGCTGAGTTCTATTCAGTTAGAGGCTTGTTACCTGCAAGCAGAGGAACCTAAATGAAGTATTTAAATCCCACAATAACTTTATTCCCTGGGCATTCACACCTTTTTTCTGTGAGGACGGCTGAAAACCTCACTCAGCCTCTGAGAGAGGAGAGGGTTTTCCCCCCCCCCTCCCAATTTGGATTTTGGCTGCCCTGGTGATATAGAATAAAATATTTCTATTTCTTCCTCTTCCTTTTTATTGCAAATCTCAAGGATGTGAGCTTTCTCTATACTTTTAATAAGGAAAAGAATGACTGCTCCCCTTCTGGTTCCCCACAGACCAACCTTCTGATTTCCCAACAGGATTTCCAATTTTTCCTCCTCTTTTAACAGGCAAGAATTCAACAGACAGCGCTTCCTCTTTACTGCATCTTCTTGTTGAAGGGATATACCTGTTGCATTTGTTGCAGCAGCTGTTAAAGCCACAGGGAGCTTAATTTCAATGTGAAAGATCTCTGGCTCAGATCTATAGAAGTTCATTCCTGATACAGCATGGTAATCCCATTTGTTCAGAAGGGGGGTGCATGACATAATGTGGAAAGTTTGTGTTTGTCCTTCTCAATAATATGTTTAACTTATCCAAGGATGTTGAGCTGGGCCCCCTTTGGAGGTGGGGCACCCTCATGTCCTTTCCTACTAGCCTGATCTGTGGGCAGTCCTGCCTCTTTTCCTTTGGATCATAAGGGGAGATATAGCATTAACAGGATGGGGATGAAATACAAGAGAAAACAAGATTGATATTTGAAATCTACTCTGTTTTCCTCTCATCCTGTTAGCCTAAAACAGGGGTAGGCAACCTTTCCCCTTTAAGGGCCGAGGGACTTCAGCTCCCAGAAGCCTCAGCCATGTTGGCCAGTAGTCCCATGTTGGCCAATAGCTCCTGGGATTCTGGGAGCTGAAGTCCCTCGGCCCTTAAAGGGGAAAGGTTGCCTACCCCTGGCCTAAAAGAACCGAGGGTCATCCCAACTATACCACAGACTCTTACCTTGCTCCTCTGCAATGCCAGGTCAGTGAAGAACAAATCTCATATAATCCACAATTTGTTAGAAGAAGATGATGTCGACCTGGCTTGTTTTATGGAAACCTGGCTGGGAGAGGATAGCAGTGTGACTTGGGTTAAGGCCCTCCCAGCTGCCTATACTGTCAAGGAGCAGGTTAGGGAAAGTGAGTGGGGGGGTTGTCTTGGTCCATAAAAACAAATCACCTTGATCAGGAGACCTATCTGGAAAATGAATCACATTGAGTGTATCTACTTGACCCTGAAAGCGAGGGAAGAAGCCGATTATCTGGACCCATTTCAAACTGGTTTACCGTCCACCCCATTGCTTAACAGACTCCCTGGCCAAGCTGTCACAGTTGTCTCGGAGCTGGTGTTGGAGTCTCCCAGGCTTCTTGATCTGGGGGACCTCAACATCCCCTTCGAGTCTGGCTCATTAGATATAAAAGGTCTAAAAAAATTAACTCAATTACCTCCCATCCTGAACCTGTTATTGGAACCAACTAAAGCCTGCTGTGACACTTTTTTAAAAATTTATTTATTGCAAATTCAAACGTACAACATATTACATATTCTAACAAACAACTTACAGAAACATCTATTATTTACCCAATTTAAAATCTACTGTTAATGACTTTTTTATAGATAAAATCTCTCAGATAAGGGCCAATCTGGATGCGGATATTATAACAGAACCAATAAGAGAGATGTCCAAAGACTCTGTGGACTGTAGTACACTGGATTATTTTGACTTTGTTAATACTGATGAAGTGGACAAGCTCCTTGGAAGTGTAAGGAGGACAACATGCCCTCTTGATCCTTGCCCATCATGGCTGACTGTCCAGGGAGGTGATGCAGTAAAAAATATTATTACAACTCATAATTAATACATCCCTCAGGGAGGGGGAATTTCCATCTAGTTTGAAACTAGCGGTGGTTAAACCGCTCTTGAAAAAACCCTCCCTTGATCCCCTGGTGAAAAATAATTACAGGCCAGTCTCTCTTTTACCATTCTTGGGCAAGGTGATCGAGAGGGCAGTTGCCTTCCAGATCCAGGTTGTCTTGGAAGAAGCCGATTATCTGGACCCATTTCAAACTGGCTTCAGAGCAGGATATGGAGTTGAGACCCCCATGGTTGCCTTAGTCGATGATCTCTGCCTGGGCATCGACAGGGGAAGTGTGACCCTGTTGGTGCTCTTAGACATCTCAGTGGCATTCGATACCATAGGCCATGGTATCCTTCTGAAATGCCTGGGAGATTGGGGGCACAGCTCTTCACTGGTTCCAGTCCTACCTCTCGGGCAGATGGTGATGCTGGGGGATAGTAGCTCTTCAAAAAGAGAGCTGACATCTGGCGTCCCTCAGGGTGCCATTCTATCCCCCATGCTGTTTAACATTTCCATGAAGCTGCTGCCTGAGTTCATCTGGAGACATGGGGCGCAGTGTTATCAGTACAGTGATGACACCCAACTCTACTTTTCTATGTCTCTGACTGTTGCAGTAACTAAGGATGGCATCGCTACTCTTGATGCCTGTCTTGAGTCGGTAATGGGTTGGATGAGGGAAAACAAACTCAAGCTGAATCCAGATAAAACAGAGGTACTCGCGATAGGTACCCCAAGTCTGGGAAGGGAGCTTTGCCAACCAGTCCTCGACGGGGTCACACTTCCCCTAAAGGACAAAGTACGCAGTTTGGGAGTACACCTGGATTCATCTTTACAGTTGTCATCTCAAGTGGATGTGATAGCCAGGAGTGCTTGGTATCATGTTCGGTTGATCCGCCAACTGTGTCCCTACCTGGACCGAAAGGAGCTTGAAGCAGTAGTACTTGCCCTGGTAATATCTCGTCTGGATTTATGTAATGCGCTCTACATGGGGCTACCTCTGTACCAAGTTTGGAAGCTTCATTTGGTTCAAAATGCGGCAGCCAGATTGGTCACCGGACCATCTAGGTCAGACCATAAAACACCTATATTAAAATCTCTTCATTGGCTGCCCATTAGTTTCTGGGCGCAGTACAAAGTGTTGGTTATTACCTTTAAAGCCCTTTGTGGTTTGGGCTCAAGTTACTTGAAGGAACACCTCTCCCCATATAATCCACCCCGCACTCTCAGAACATCTGGGAAGAATTTATTAGATCATTACAAAACCAGATCAAACTCTACTTCCCAAAGATTGTTCACAGCCACAGCTCCCAAGTAATGGAACGGCCTACCGGAAGAGATCTGTCTTATCACTACACTAAATGCCTTTAAGAAGGCACTTAAGACAGAGCTCTTCTGGTGGGCCTGTCCATCTGATCTTCTAGATTTCTAGATACTGACGACGATTGGCTATTTTATTCTATTCTATTTTATTTATTTTATTTATTTATTATATTGTATTCTATTTTCTTATTATTTATTATTATTGTTCTGATTTTTCTATTTTATTGTTTGTATTTTGTACATTCTATACCAGGGGTAGGCAACCTAAGGCCTGGTGACCGGATGCGCCCCCCCCCCCCCGAGGCCTTTGGACCGGCCCCGGGCTGGTCCTGCTGCCGCCGCTGCCGCCCCCCGCCATGATGATATTGATTATTGTTGTTATTACTTGTTCTTGGGGTTTTCTTGGCAAAATCTCCACAGGGGTTTTGCCATGGCTTTTCTGGGGCTGAGAGAGTGTGCATGCATATTTTTTTTTATTTTTTAATTTTAATTTTAATTTTAATTTTAATTTATTTATTTATTTATTTTTGGTGCTTCGGCCCATCAATTCTCTGAGGGACAGCAACACGGCCCCCGGCTCAAAAAGGTTGCCTACCCCTGTTCTATACATTTTATTGTGTGATCCCACCTCGATCCATAGGGAGAGGCAGGATTCCATCTGTAAGGGGCATGTAAGGAATGAGGCCCCTTACAGATGGAATACTCATGCTTGAACTTACACCAGACTCCCAGCACAGCTTTGTCTGATCCCCTAGGGTTGGTGAGCCTTTCTTATGTACCACTGGGTGAGACTTCTGCACTATGTAGCCACTGTGACATCTTTCCCCCTGTAATGGGCATGTAGATGTCATCAGATGCAGCCAAAGCTGGGGCTTTACCTGATCCCACCTGTGCCCATGATGCTTGGCTGCTTTCATACTGAAAGATTTGTTGTAGAGCAGTCAAGCTGGTCCCACAAAATCCATGTATACCCTGTGAATAAGGTCCATATATCAAATTAGGGAATAAGCTCACCAGAGTTTGGCACTATCATGCCACTGTAAATAAAAAAACCAACAAATGACAGCCAGTTATGACAGTTCCTATTGACCTTCCTCTTGAGAACCTTGTTCCTCTTTTGTACATCCAAACTCTCCCAATGATTTTTTGCAAATTCCCTGAAAAGTAGTGAAAAAAACATCTACAAATCCACCCCTTAAAATTTTGGCTAAGGTGGATTGAGTCAAATGACAAATATCATATTGGCAATGGCAAGGAGTCATAAACCACCCCCACCCCCACCCCCATGGGGATCCATTCCTGGACATCCTAATGGCATTTGCACTGCAGATAATAACTGTCCCCATAGGTATGAGGAAGTGTTGCCCTCCCTGCTGGTTCTCGGAAGATGGCCCCCACCATGTGGGTTTAAGGGTCCCCCTCTAGACAATGGGAAGATGGCAACCCCCATGTGGATGTCCAGTCAAATGTGGCTGGGTATTCTTTTCCCCCAGTGTGATCAGAGCACCCCATAACAGGAAGTGGAGGAGGACAGGGAGCCCCCCCCCAGTAAAAACTCCCACATGCTGAATCAACTGACCCCCACTCACACATACAATTGAGGAGATACAAGCAATACAGAATCTAGAAACAATTCACCCACACTCATGTGCACAAGCCAGGAGAAACAAATGCTCATGAACTCTTACACACACAATCAAGGAGGAGGAGGGCCAGCAGGAGACAACCGCACTAACATATGCTTGCACATGCAATCAAGATGAAGGAGGACAAGCAGGAGAAAACCACACACACTTGTTAAAGCAATCCAGGGATATTCAGAAGAAGGAGAGCAGACAAGCAGAAATAATTTAACCCAAACAAAAGGGTGGGGTGGAGGACTCACACACATTCACGAAAGCAATCAAGTGGCAAGCCAGAAGAAGGAGGAGGGAATTCAAGGAAAAAGGTTTTAACTCACACAAGATGTGGGGGGGGGGGGCATCCCATCCCATTCCTCACTGGCTTCCCACTGGAAAAAAACATCCACACAGATAGATCAAGGAAGAAACACACAATCAGAGCAAATCAAAACAGAGAATTTACCAGAAGATGAGAGGACTTAGCAGAATGGAGAAATGGAGCTAGGTAACAACTGATGTGTTTCTTCATTGAGATATTTAAATGTACATGAGAGGGCGATAGACCCTTCAATAGCCTCTACCTTTGCCCCTGCATGTGATCACACTTGGCCCACTGGGCTAAATGCAAAGTCCCCTGGTCTCCTCTTATTTGTTTATTTACTTTTATTTTTATCCTGCCTTTCTCCCAAAGTAGGACCAAAGCGGCTAACAACACGGAGGCCAACAAGGAGCCCCCTCCCCCACAACGCTGTTTGCTATGTGGCTCGGTGACCAATTGTACCATAAGCTTTCATAGATTCAATCTACTTCCTTAAATGCAGTTAGACATAGGTTGGACCAAACCAGAAGAGAATGATACTATTACTTTCCTTGACCTAGACATTGTAGTTCTTTTTGATACAACCTAGATTTGCTTTTGTCTGAGTCTACTAGGAAGGAGACAATATTACCCCCTCCTTCTCCACTTCCCTCTGCTGAGTTAATGAACTACAAACTACATTTGCACTATGGACTGGGTTTGCATTATTTGAAGTGAGATGAGGACCAAGGGGGAAAGAGGAAAGAGGAGAGAGAAACTGGGACATTTAAAAATCAGCTGAAAAAATGGGATGAGGATTATTTGGTTCTCTCCTTGCTAAACTGGGACAGATAAGGGTATGTTGTATTACTCTTTCTTTTCCTAGATTTCCACTTACTGGGAATTGTATGTTATTTACTAATGTATCAGAGCTCTCCAAAATGATGTTGCACATTCTACCACATCATTCAGTTTTAACATATGTACAAGGTGTAATATGAATTTGACCTTGAGGAATTTTCAAATATTTAGCCGGAGGCAAGTCCAGTGTTTACGGAGGTGGCTGAGGGACTAGATGCATAGAAGACAAGGTTTTTATGAATGAATTTGTATTTTTATTAAGGGATCAAGCATACAAAGACATACATTCACTCACACGATCACACAAGGTCTCAGGAGTACATTTAGAAGGGAATGCCATAATCACTAAAAGTCAATGTGGGTTTCTCAAAAACAAGTCATGCCAGACTAATCTGATCTCTCTCTTTTTTTTTTTTTTTGGATAAAATTACCAGCTTGCTAGATGAAGGGAATGCGGTAGACATAGCATATCTTGATTTCAGTAAGGCTTTTGACAAGGTCCCCCATGATATTCATGCAAACAAGATAGTAAAATGTGGGCTAGACAGTACAACTGACCAGACCCAAAGGGTGCTCAGCAGATTCCCCATGATGCCTATTTGTCCTTTTCAGCTTGAGGTTCCACCTCAACATTAGGAGGAACTTCCTGACAGTAAGGGCGGTTCGACAGTGGAACACACTCCCTCAGAGAGTAGTGGAGTCTCCTTCCGTGGAGGTCTTTAAGCAGAGGCTGGATGGTCATCTGTCGGGGATGCTTTGATTGGGAGTTCCTGCATGGCAGGGGGCTGGACTGGATGGCCCTTGTGGTCTCTTCCAGCTCTATGATTCTATGGCTTCTCTTCATCCTGGAGAGAAGTGACCAGTGGGGTGCCACAGAGTTCTGTCCTGGGCCCAGTGCTATTCAACATCTTTATCCATGATTTAGATGAAGGAATAGGGGGCATGATTCTCAAATTTGCAGGTGACACCAAATTAGGAGGAATAGCTAATACCCCAGAATTTCATCCTGAAAATTCAAAATGATCAAAATACTGGGACTGAGGTGTCTATGGAAGTTTTTTTTCTCCCATTGCAGTGTATGGTGGTGGTGGGCCTCTCCTCCCATGTTTTCCCATTGGGGATTGTATTGGTGTAGTGCTTTGGCATCTTCTGGCCAAGACTCTTGAAGAATCTTGGTTTGAGATGCTGACTTTAAAATTTTAGGGTGTACAGTTACAATTGCCGTATTAAGATTTATTCTTGCTTCCAATTCTTTAATGCGGTGTTTGCATGCAGTGTGATCAGCTTGCACCACTTCCTCCATATTTTTTGTCAGTAGGAAGTCTGTGGTTTGCTTAGCTTGGTTTAATTTCTCTTCTAGTTCCCTTACACGATTGCACTGGGAAACTTTTTTCTTTTCTGCTCTTTCTGCCCATTGGATGGCATCACTAACATTGCAAGTTATCAAGGAATTATCTGCTACCTTTTCTCTGATTTGTGCAACTAAATCCCCTATTTGCATCTTCAGGGCTCCCATTTCTGTGCTTAACTTCTAATATTCCAAGGTTGCTTCATGGGATAACATCCAGATTCCCCATGATGCCTATCTGTCCTTTCCGGCTTGAGGTACTCTTTTTAACCCTGCCTTTGCTGTTTTTGCATTGTACACTTCAAGCAAGGTTGAGAATGGATCCTCAGTTAGAAAGCTTTCTGCCTTCCAGGGATTTGGTCCCTTCTTCGGGATCCCTTTTTCTAAGTGGTTCTGAGGCTGATCCTCCTTGAACAACTAGTGCCACTGCTTGGGACAGACCTTCCATCACTCTCACCTTTTCTCTCTTTTCTAGGGAACTGGAGGGGGGGTCAGGGTGAACCTTCTTAACCTTTTGCTACAAAGGGCCCAGTCAACCTACAGAATGCAACCGCAATGTGTTGTCCCTTAACTAGACCAAGGCCAGGAGTCAGATTCTCACTATCCTTTTCACTAGGGAGCTCTGATGATGTGTCCTGCTTGAGCTCAGATGACAGCCAACTTAAACAACACCAGGGCTTGGGTCCCTAGCTAGACTCCTGCCTTGAGTTCTTTTTATTCCATTGTCCTAAGACCTTGCCAGACCTTAACTAGAGTAATCTCCATGGCTCCAGTCCATTTAGGGTGGTCAGACTAGATTTTTTCTGCCTAACTGTCTGATCCTTGTGAAAGGTCTTATTACCAGAGGAGAAATGGCCTGTTTCCCATGGCTTTACTGCCTCTCAATGACCAAGGATAATTTTCATCTAAAGGTTTTCCACACAAGGTCTAACACCAAGGGAGATGAGACGCCTCTCTCCTACTGTGGCTTTACTACTTCATCCCAACCAGAACTTAACGTATCACTCTACTCCTAGATTTTGCCTAATTTTGGGATTGTGGAAAGGAGTGGGAAGGGACTTGTCACTGTCACTCAACCCACGATAGTGAAAAATAAAGATAGGGTGTCAGGATCTGCTCTGACATCACACCTAAGGACAGCTGGAAGCCCACAACTGGGTGACCCAATCTTCATGGCCAGAGCCAGTGTGCAGAACAACCAACCAAAGAGATGAAATGGGTTCAGCCAACCCATGTTAGTCCAGAGCCCTTGTGGCCACGCACACAGAATTCACACACACACAAAATTGCTCTTGTGTCTACACAATCTATATCCCTCTTTAACCTGTACATCTGGGATCAGAATATCCAACTGCACAATTTGGAATATTCAAATCTCGAGGGTTGCCTGCATTCTCTCCACCAATTGTAATATGAACATGACCTTGGAGAATTTTCAAGAGTTTCAAGGAGGCAAACCCAGCATTTATGGAGGTGGCTGAGGGGCTAGATGTATAGATAGAAGTTTTTTAATGAATTAATTTATATTTTTATTAAGGGATCAAGCACACAATGACATATGTTCACTCACACAATCACACAAGGTCTCAGGAGTAAAGCAAGTTAACTTGGGATAGATGAAAGGTTTTCTAATGGTGATAATTACCTGTCTGGAGTCCTCCAGATGAACAGATGGGAAGATGGACTCAATTGAGAGAAAGGAAGGGGACTCAGAATGAGCCGGAGCTGAATCAGAGTTCAAAGTAATGTAGTGTCACCAGGAATCCTAACCAGACACACTTAACCAGAATTTTGGTAGACTATTTATAGGCTGAAAATAGCCCCAAGTGAAGATTGATAGCTGTATATCAAAGGGCCAAACAAACATCTAAAGGTTTCCTTGAAAGAGATCACCACCTGGCTTCAATGGTGTATGTGACTGTCTCACTCTTGGATAAATGGCGGCATAGAATTTTCTGTTTTAGGGCCATGACAGAACAATGCACACGTAGGGGATATATATCAAGCAAGAAATTCCACAGGTCCAAGCTGGGTTCAGCACTTCACTTCTGGTAACAAAGGAAAGTGGAGCCATTAATGGTGTTGAGCAAGAAAACCCTGTGACAGGGTCACCTTAAGGTTGCCATAAATTGGAAATGACTTAAAACACACACAACAAGAGCAGTATCCTGTCTATTCCCCTCCCACTAAATTGGCACAAACTTGCTCCTGTACACATCTGAGAGCAGAAAACAGCTTACTTATTAAGAAGCCCTGAACTCAGCTTTATTTTTTCAAGTAAATAAATCACTGACCAGCTAGGATTATTAAAGTATTGTCTGCAAAACTATGGTTTAATGGGGACAGAGAACATTAGTCTGTCATCTTCTGTTGCTTCAGGGATTATTTGTAAAACCAAATGTTTTACTGAACCATTAACATGTAAGGAAGCAAATCTTTGTTAAATTTGTTGTCACTTGCAAGAATTAAGCATTTCAAAGGTTTTATTCTTGCTGAGTGATTTTACAAGAGTCTTACCTTCATCTTCTTATGATCTTTCAAATTCAGGACTTTTTTCCAAAACATATTCTTTTTTCTCAGGAAATCATTTTATGCAAGAAACACTGCATTTTACTTTGTAAAAGTGTGTGTGTGTGTGCACAGACACCAGTATTTCCATAGAATCATAGAATTATAGAGTTGGAAGAGACCACAAGGGCCATCCAGTCCAACCTCCTGCCATGCAGGAACTCCCAATCAAAGCATCCCCGACAGATGGCCATCCAGCCTCTGCTTAAAGACCTCCAAGGAAGGAGACTCCACCACTCTCTGAGGGAATGTGTTCCACTTTCAAACAGCCCTTACTATCAGGAAGTTCCTCCTAATGTTCAGGTGGAATCTTTTCCTGGAGCTTGCACCCATTGTTCCGGGTCTTAGTCTCTCGAGCAGCAGAAAACAAGCTTGTTCCCTCCTCAATATGACATCCCTTCAAACATGTAAACACAGCTATCATATCATCTCATAACCTTCTCTTCTCCAGGCTAAATATCCCCAGCTCCCTAAGTCGTTCCTCATAGGGCTTGGTTTCCAGACCCTTCACCATTTTAGTTGCTCTCCTTCCTCATTGGAACTGTTTGAAATTGTTCCTTCAGTATCTCTCTTTTGAGAAACTCCCATCCATCTTGAACTCCCTTCTCTTTTAGTATTCCTGACCATGGGATCACCCCCAGTATTTCTCTAAGGGGGGATTGCAGACTGCCAGAAATAGTGCAAATTGAGTCCACTTTTAGGGTTAGGGTTAGTGCTAGGGAATCATGGGAATTTTTTTTTCTGAGACATTGAGCCTTCTCTGTCAGAGAGCTCTGGTGCCACAATAAAATACAGTTCCCATGATACCCTAACCCTAACCCTAAAAGTGGACTCAATTTGCACTATTTCTGGCAGTCTGCAACCCCCCTAAGTTTACTAAAATCAGCTTTCCTAAAGTCTAGAATGCATGTCTGACTATGCCTGGCTTCTCCTTTCCACTGTATAATAAACTCCAGGAGAACATGATCACTCCCACCAGAGGATCCAACCACTTGCACCCCATTAACTAGGTCTTCCCTGTTAGTTAGGATCAGATCCAAAATAGCTGACTCCCTTGTT
This sequence comes from Phrynosoma blainvillii, assembly GCA_026167975.1. NCBI lineage: Eukaryota > Metazoa > Chordata > Lepidosauria > Squamata > Phrynosomatidae > Phrynosoma > Phrynosoma blainvillii. Next base: position 413,369,794 of record JANUYF010000001.1, read on the forward strand.
GCCTCTTCCACCTTTTGGACAATGAAATTGTCTTCAAGGCAAGTGAGGAATTTGCTAGACCTTAATGATTTTGCTGAGTTTGAATTCCAGCAAATATCAGGATAGTTGAAGTCATTCATCACTACTATATTTCTCCTTTATGAGTGTGTGGTCATCTGTTATAGAAAGGCATCATCCAATTCCTCTGCCTGAGTCGGGGGGGTCTGTAGTAGACTCCCACAATAACATCCCTGTTGTTTCCCTCCCCTTTAATTTTTATCCAGATGCTCTCCACCTGGCTTCCAGGATTGATGTCCTGGATTTCTTCACTGGTGTAAATATCCCTGACATATAATGCTATTCCTCCTCCTTTCCTGTTTGGCCTGTTTCTCTTGAAAAGGTTATACCCCTGTATTTCTACATTCCAATCATGAGATTCATCCCACCAGGTTTCAGTGATGCCTATTATATATTTGCTTTGTTGTGCTAGGAGTTCAAGTTCATCTTGCTTATTTCCCATGCTCTGTGCATTAGTGTAGAGACATCTAAGACCATATGTCCCCTTTACTTGCTGCCTGTGCACATTTTTTTGCCTCCCACTGTTGGGTCCTTGCACTGTTTGCCTTATTCCCTCTATGACAGTTTGACTGTTTTTTCCAGTCCTTTTGGCTTCCAGAACAAGGACAACTAGAAATGGGAGGGGGGTGTCTGTTTAATCACAGATGAAAATTTTTGTGGCAGTCAACAGGCTACCCCATATATATAATTAGTTTCACATCTAACATTTACATGCTATGTACATAGAAATAGAAATTCTTTATGTTCACTTTTAGAACAATGTACTTTTCTAAATGTAACACATTTACATAACCATTGGCATTTTCATGATTCCCTTAGCATTTACTCTTATAGTTCTAAATAATATATGTGGAGAGATTAGCTACATCTCCTTGACAGTAGTGATGAGAACATGAAAATGGGTTCCCCCCTTATATTCTCTATAACTCAAAACCTTCCTCACTCCCACCTCATGTATGTGTTAATGAGTGTTTGGGAATAATTAGCTCATTGGGTCATTGTCTGTTGGTTTTTTCTACAGCTGTGGCATTATCTCATTAGATTTCCTGATTAACTCTGAACATAATCCTATGCTTTAACCATGTATTAAATTTAGAGTGTTATAAATTTTTAAATTGCGAAAATGAAAAACTGCAAATATTCAAGCCCCATTGGCTTGAATGGCTGCGTGCTCCTGCATGCAGCCCTGCACAGGTGCTATAGACATTCACACCATTTTATCCCTCCCCACTTGCTGGTCGGCAAAGGACAGAGACCGTGGACTCAAAGTCTACGAACAGGGAGGGACTATTGTAGTTCTTTCTTGGGCAGATTCAGTGATACAAGAAGGCCCTCCTCAAATCTAGTCAGAGGTAAATCCCATTGAAGCCCTTTGTAATACTTTTGTGTTTATCATTACTCACAAAGTGCTGGACAGTGAGGTAATGATGTAGAAATTTCCTCACATCCTTTCCCCCCCTCTCTTGACCTTCCTTTCTCTCTCCTCTTAGCATTCTGCTTTCCACCCATCACCTTCTTAACTTTGAGGGTTTACTAAGGATGCAACTTGGAGCCAAAAGATACTGGTGGTTAAATTCACACCTTCCCATCTCTGCTTTTTTCCCTTTAAAAAATTAATCAGAAGTAAGTCCCATTAGAGCAAAACATGTTGCTTATCTTTGCAGATCCATGGGAGTTGTGCAGAAAAATATTCTGTATATTTTTGAAACATTTTGTGTGATCATTTCTGATTTTTGATTGAACATTCTCTATCCTTGATTCACTGATTCATCTTAGCAGCCAGCCACAAATTATTGTCCTTGCAGTGGGTCAGTGTCCTTTAGCTGAAATTAAAACATAATTCATTAATAACCTCTATTAATACTCCTTATTAATAACCAAGGTGTCTGAAGGGCAACATCAGAATGCATGTTGGCAAGGGTGGAGAAGGAGAAAAAAGAAGGCGAACAGATAGTTGACAAAATGGATTGTAAGATGAGATCTTATGTTTTAGGACAGCTGTTTTCAAATCTCACAGTTTTCAGATGTGTTGAAGTCTCACTATCCCTTTTTGTAGCCCATCTGTGAAAAAAGTCCAGTTTGCAGGAAGACAAATTTTAAACATTTTCTTAAAAATGAAACCAAACCAAACCAAAAAGCACTTTCAACGTGCCAATTACCATATGTCCCTCTGGGGTCAATGAAGATAGCCTCCTTGCCATTCTCTGTAAATCCCCATTTGATCATTATTTTAACTAATACATTAATCAATGACAAAACTACTAATTAAAATATTTGTGTATTAGTATTGGTGGCAGTTTTTGAACTGCTAATGTTTAACATGATTAATTAATGTTCCAAGATCTGGTGATAGCTTGTCGATTAGTATATGCTGTGGTGTAGCCACACACAATGAATGATTGGGTGACTGACCAGACACAATTCCCATCCTTTATCTTTGAAAAACCTCTGCTGTAAGTTCACATTAAGAGGCTTTCCTAGAAGCTGTCTACATCCTTGCAAATGAATCATTAAGTACTCATTAAGTAACCAAAATCTGAATGCAAGTGGCAAGGTTCAGGCAACACCATAGCATCACTTATACTTAAACTGACCAATTTCTTGGTGTTTGAGTGTTTATTTATATGTGAAGATTGGGGAAATGACTGTAGTGACCATTCTGCCCAGTCTCACAGATTTGATGGGAGTGGAGTTGTTCTGATAGCCTAAACTGCACCTCCTCTTTTAAGTATTTGCAGAGCATGGATCTGTAAATAGTTTAAAATGGTCCTACTATCTTCAGACTAGGGATGGAAAGAAAACATGGGAGGCAGGCCTTGCTAGCAGACTCTGCATACCCTGTGCTATACCCCCCCCCCCCCCCCGTATTTCATGGAGATAGTATATTTTTGAGAGATTGATGACCTTTCAGGAACACTAGGTCAGGTTCTGAGGAGAAAAGGAGTGTGTCCCAAGGCATGCGCACATCCAGGTAAATAAGACAATCAAATCCAGATGGATGTATTAATGCGCTTTCCCTTCCTCCAAATTATTTGCATTTCCTCTTGGACTTTGAGACAAATAATCTCCTTGCACCCAAATCAGTAAGCCAGCTTCTCTGCCTATCCCCTGTCATGTTTCCAGACAAATTTACCTGTCTATTCATCCTGGGGATATCACGATCCAATCACTGTTTTTGTTACAATAAAATTAAAGCCATCAACCAGTCCAGAATCCTATCGTTAATTCTTGGGGAAGACATCTAGCCTTTGTTACCTGGTGAGATAGCCCACTGCTTGGGGCTATATCTTAGGTATAATTATGGTTCCTAAACCTAATCTCTGCACTCACAGCTACCATACACCTCCACACTCTGTGTATGTTCTATGTTGTCCTCAGATCTCCCAGTTTGAGCCACTCCAGCTTTCCATGATCTACTCATCAGAAAGATAATTATCACTTCCCTGCAAATCCCTCAAACTGCACTATCCCCATATTTCAGTTTCAGTTAGCTCTATAGGCTGTGTCTGTATGAATTGCTATTGGGTGTGTGTGATTGCACTCTGCATATTTTTTCAATTAAACTCTCTTAATTCACCCTAAATCCTAAACTGATCAGGTATTACTGGTATAAACAGGTGCAAATCTTCCAAAGTTTACCCAACCCTCTTGCAAAAGCTAATTTCTCCAATATTTGAAGTTATGTTGATAATTGGTGGGGATCCCCAGGTCCCCCCCTTTCTTTGGGTAACAGTCCCAAAATGTTGCAGAGGAATTATTAAACAGATAAGTGCATGCCACTTTTAAAATGCAAATTTAAAAAGTTTCATAAAACATGCTTCTTTTTAAAAAAACAACAACAAACCACTGTTTTCTGTGTAGCAACACCCTTTCTCTATGGAAAACATGGAGGGGGAGGGTCCAAAAATTATTTTAGTGGATAATTTTTCCATAGCACATTGGAATATTTAAATGTGAGAAGAATACTATAGATAAATAATTCATTTTCTCCCGCAGCAGTGAGTAAACAGCAGTAATTATTCTACCTGCATGTGAAGAGGAAGTAATCTAGGATTTACATCCCTACTTCAAATCTAAAAGCTTTCACACATGATGTCTCTTCAGAGTGTCTATCAGGTCTATGTAACACAGGGGTCAGCAACCTACGGCCCATGGGCTGGGTGTGGCCCGCAGAGGCCTTGGGACCGGCCCATGGCTGGTCCCGACACTGCCACTGCCGCCCCGCCCTGCACACCACACTTGAATTCGCCCGGAGAAGGCGCGCTGCGGCCTTCCTTCGGCCCTGGCAGGGCCGCAGCACAGCGTGCGTGCGCCAGGGAAATTCATCCAGAGCAGGTGCACTGCAACCTTCCCTGGGCCCTGGCAAGGCCCCAGCGTGCCTGCTCTGGGTGAATTCACCCAGCGCACGCACGTTGTGGCCTTCCAAAATGGCACCCGCATTTGTGCACGCATGTGCACGAAGGCGGGCATCGTGCGTCATGCGCATGCACGTGTGGGGGGAAAGTGCCCAGCCATCCCCCCCCGGCCCCCTGGGCACAAATGTTGCCAACCCCTGATGTAACACTTCTGTAGATAAGCTGACCATGGTTCTGTGATATTATTATAATTCAAGTTTGCTAAATCAAGAGTATATAGGATTGCATAACAAATAAAACAAATTAATCACGATTGATTGATAAAAATGGAGAAATTAACCAAGCACTTCTTGATTGTGTTGAAGAAAGGAAAATGGAGAAATTCTACACCAGCACAACTGAAAAGTTGGATAAGATACATAAAATTGGAAAGAATGAATGTTGGAAATGTCAAGAAAAAATTAGAAACTTTCTACCCTATGTAGTGGAAATGCTTTGGAGCTCTGGTGGTGCAGTGGTTAAATGCCTGTACTGCAGCCACTCACTAATAGACCACAAGGTTGTGAGTTCAATACTAGCCAGGGCTCAGGCTAGACTCAGGCCTACATCCTTCCGAGGTCGCTAAAATGAGTACACAGCTGTTGGGGGGCAATGAGCTTACAGTTGTAAACCGCTTAGACATCCCATAGTGCAATATGAAGTGGTATATAAATGAAGCTGCTTTGCTTTATGGAAATATTGAAAAGGAATTCACAAGCAAATGATTAACATTTTAGAAAAGACTTCCCAATGTAGCCATAACTTTATTTACTAAATAGGACATTTGTGCCAGAAGAAAATTTTTAAAGGAAAAATTGGGGAATGAGCTTGTACATGATAGCAACCACAAGAATCCTGTATGCACAAAAATGGAAATCTAAAGATATACTAACAATCAACTTAATGGCTGATTAAATTGGCTGATATGATGGACATGGATAGAATTACAATCGGCCCTCCACATTTGTGGCTTTGAATTTTGTGGATTTGATTATTCACAAATTTGATTAATACATTATCTCTAGGATTCATTAGGTCCTCCAGCACAACTCTATGGCCAATTTTTGCCAGATGTTATGCAGGAGAACTTAGAGATTCCTAGAGAGAATACTGGTACTTCTCTAGGTATTGGTAGGTCCTCAGCACAATTCTGTGGTCAATCTTTAGTGGAGGTCGACCATCACATTGTGCTGGAGGACCTAGAGATTCCTAGAGAGGTGTTCTCAGGTTGTTGTTTTTTTTATAAAAAATAATAATGTTTTTTTTTTAAATGTATTTGTGGTTTCCCTACTTTCACTGGGGTCCTCCATCCCTATCCCCAACAAATGTGAAAGGCCCACTGTACTTATTGGCTGACAAATAATCTTCAAGAAAAGTCAATAAAAGTTGGAGTCCATAAATGAATTACTGGAAAGTTAAATGGTCAGACTTTGTAAATATCAAATGAAATGGAAAATCACTTACATTAGAAAACAGAAAATATAATTAATGCATCCAAATATTTCTTCTTTGTGATCTCTGCGAATCACACAAATGAGATCTGCACATGTGCAGCAACTTTGGAAACTTACAGGAATGGGGCTGAACAGACCACCCCAAAGGAGTGGCTCTGTGCCTCCCCTTTGCTTGCTGAATCGGGGGCGTGGCAACTGCATGCCGCACCCCTGATCTAGTGATTTGCTCCTTTTTAGAGTGGCAAAAAGCCACCCTTGCTGCTGCGGCAGAGGCTTTTTGGCGCTCCTTTGGCACAGCCTGTGTGGATGCAGTGCCAAGGGAGCACCCTGACACCTCCTGCTGGCACTGGGTGCATGGCATGAAGCCGACGTGAGGGCAGAGTTGGGGCAGCTGGCATGCAGTCTCCACACCCCCACTCTGCCCTCAGGCCAGCTTTTTATGCTGGTCTGCTTAGCCCCTTAGTAATGATAAATGTTTTTGCATCTAATCATATTGCTGCTTCAGATTTTGTTCTTTTTTATATGTATGTAAAATTGATTGTTTGTATTCATTTTTAAAAAATTATTTTTTAAAAATAAAATAAAATAAATTCTGCAACAGATTCCCCTTGAGCTTTGAATCCTTAGGATACAAGAAAAATGAGGGCTGGGTGGTTTGCCAAACTATACAGGGGACTTTCTTGTTCAAATTTCACTCACCTCCCTGTTTAACCTTGGCACCAACTGTTTTTCATTATCTGCTTTGCTGGGTGCTGCTTAGGAAGGGCAATGCATCTGCTGTTGGTTATGTGCCGGTAAACAGAGGGTTTGAGTTTCCATTTTATTATCTGCCAAGTACCTTTATGCAGCATTTTCTAAAAGCTCTCTAATGACAATGCACATCTGCCCATTATGTATCCAATAAATTTAGGAGCTATAAAATTATAGGGTAATAAGAAGTGCTACAAAATTATTTACTATGTGTAGTGAGTTGTACAGCTCTTGCTTTGTCTCTTTGGTTGGTTAAAAGGAAGAACTCTTTTCTGAACTGGCTGCACCATCTGTGAATTAAGGGCACAGTTGAAATGATCTCCTATATGTTTTTTTTTTAATATAAATTTATTTTTTAAAAAACATAAAAAAACATTTAAAATATATTCTTAGTCATTTTTACAGTATGTTTGCCCATAATTCAAACTTCTCGATAGTTCTTTGAAAGTAAGTACATTTTTTTCACATTTTGCATACATAATTTCTGTATCTCTTACTTCTGTCATCATCACAAATCCAGTTCATTTACACAATCTTAATAACTACTTAGCTGCTTTGTTCCCATTTTCTATTTATATATTCTTCCACTGGAGCCCACTCTTCCTCAACCAATTCCACATTCTCATTATTCAATAACCTTGTCAATTTATCCATTTCCTTCATCTCTGACAGTTTCAATAACCATTCATCTACCGTTGGAGTTGTCTCCTGTTTCCATTTGGAAGCTATTAGTAATCTTGCTGCCGAGACCATGTAAAGTATTACTCTCCAATATTTTCTAGTTATATCCGGTTCTAGTTTGTATGTCATATTTAATAGATATAATTCTGGATATAGTTCAAATCTATTTTTGAGTATATCTTCCATCACCATGTGTATTTTCTTCCAATACATTTTCATCTTGGGACATCTCCACCAGACGTGATACCAAGATCCAACATTGTGTTTACATTTCCAACATTCGTTCGTTTGTAATTTATAAATTTTTGCCATTCTAGCAGGGGTGAGGTACCATCTTTGTTCCATTTTCTATTGGTTTTCTCTTATATCCTGAGAACAGGTAAATTTTCTTGTCATTTTCCTTGCTTTCTCCCAATGATCTACCATTATTGTCCTACCAATGTCTGTTGCCCACTTGATCATGTTATCTGATATTATTTCTTTTTCCTGTCTTTGACACATTAATATTTTATATAATGATCTCCTATATGTTTTAGTTCCTGCTTTAACAATGTACTAAGGACTTGAACAGACTGTCAGAAATAATCCAACTTGAGACCACTTTAACTGCCCTGGCTCAATGCTAGGGAATCATGGAAATTGTATTTTTTTCTGATACATTGAGCCTTCTCTGTCAAAGAGCTCTGGTGCCACTATAAACTACAGTTCCCATGATTCCTTAGCACTGAGCCAAGACACTTAAAGTGATCTCAAACTGGATTATTTCTGGCAGTCTGTTCAGGCCCTAAGTCAGGGTAGGCAACCTTTCCCCTTTAAGGGCCGAGGGACTTCAGCTCCCAGAAGCCTCAGCCATGTTAGCTCCTGGGATTCTGGGAGCTGAAGTCCCTCAGCCCTTAAAGGGGAAAGGTTGCCTACCCCTGCCCTAAGTCATGTATCGCATGCTCAAATTATTCCGAATCTTGCCAACTCTTAAAATTGTCTCCAGTCACAATTCAAAGTGCATATGGTTACTTTTAAAGCCTTAATTTTTGGGGGACAGGGTCAGCCCCACCATTATTGATATTGAGGTGGTAGAGGGTGGTTGTTGTGAATGAATGACAAATATTTAGCTACTTATTTTGCTGTTTTCACAATAATAATAATAATAATAAATTTTATTTTTATCCCGCCTCTCTGCGTAATGCAACTGGGGAGGCTTACAACTTTAAAATACACATTCATATCCCACAATCCCACCCTCCCTTAAAATACAATTAAATAATGATGATTTAAAACACATTTAAAATAAGAACACAAAGAACAAGAAACAAATAACAATAGCTACAGCCAAATCAGGGATCAGCAGGATGGCTGTCTTTTGATGGTTGGGATATCTATTCAGGAAAGGCCTGCTGGAAGAGATCCATCTTAACAGCCTTTTTAAAGCTGTGTAAGGTGGTAATATAATGGATCTCATCTGGCAGGCCATTCCATAATCTGGGTGCGGTAACCAAAAAGGTCCTCTGGGTGGTTGCAGACAGTCTAGTTTTTATCGGCTGCAACAAATTCCTCCCAGAGGACCTAAGTGCGCGGGGTGGATTATATGGGAGAAGGTGGTCCCAAAGATAGGTTGGACCCAAGCCATTTAGGGCTTTAAAGGTGATAACCAACACCTTGTACTGGGCCCGGAAACTAACCTTATTATTGCCAGAAATGGATAGTCGTCCTAGTGGGACTCTTTGACTCATGTTCCAAAATGATCTGATAAGTTTGGGGTACATCTTCATTTGAGTGGACCATGGGAGTGTCAGTTGCTGCTTTGTTCCTGGGCTGGATCATTCTGTTAGCTGCACTTTCCCCTACATTTATTTTTGGGGTTTTTAAAATTTTCTTTCTGTCAAATTTATGGAGCTATTTTGAATTTTGAAAAGTTCTTATAAAAAAGCACAAATAAATGAAAATTTTAGGCATCCCTAATCAGCTTGCTACAACTTGGTGAAAAGCTGCAGGTGAAGGTCTGACGGTTCATGAAAACCCAGTGGAGATCTACATAGCATGTCCATATTCTGAAGAAAATAAATTCATTTGAAATGTGGTGCTGGAGACATTCAGATACCCTGGACTGCTAAAATCACAAATAAATGGGTCCTAGAGCCAATCAAGCCTGAACGCTCTCTCGAAGCCAAAATGACTAAAATGAGATTGTCATACTTTGGATATATGATGAGAAGGCATGACTCACTAGAAAAGATAATAATGCTTGGAGCCAGTATGGCTTAGTGGGTTGAGTGTTGGACTATGTCTCTGGAGGCCAGGGTTTGATTCCCAGCTTGGCCATGAAAACTCACTGAATGACCTTGGGCAAATCACATGCTCCGGGCCTCAGGGAAAGACAATGGCAAACCTCCTGTAAACAAATATAGCCAAGAAAACCCCACGAGAGGTTCACCTTAGGATCACCATAAATCAGAAATGAGCTGAAGGCACATAACAAGACGCAAAGGTGCAAGGGAGTAGAAAAAGAGAAAGACCACATTCCAGATGGATAGATTCAATGAAGGAAGCCATGGAACTTCCTTTTGCAAGACTTGAGCAGGGCTGTTGATGATAGGATGACTTGGAGGTCTCCCATTCATAAGGATGAAGTAGATCTGAGAGTAGTGAAAAACAACATTCTGAAATCACAACTATTCCCATAGGTGAGTCTGATTATGAAAGAGATCTGCAGGGATTTAGTAGTTTATTTAACTGTCCTGGAAGCAATAATTTTAAATTTCTGGGTTTAAAAAAATCCTTTCCAATGATCCTGAGTGCTTGGCTGCTTGTTCAAATTTCTTAATGTACTTCAAATAAGCCAAGTAATTGATCCACATTTAGAGAGGATGAAAAATGGTAAAATTTATCCTGGAACTCCAGAGCTCACCTTAAGAGTCATGAGAAAGACATACTGTCATCCATACAGCTCAGACCTTTCTCATTCATTGCCGAATTTCTACTGATAAGAGCAAGTGGGGAAAGGACTGAAAAAGAGAGACAATGTTCATCCCTTGCTCCCCTAGCAGGACCCCCTTAACATTAACCAACTAGTGGATGAATACCCACCACTACCTCACATTGGACTATTTGTCATTGTGAACTGGGATAGAATGTCGAGTATCTCATCTGAGACAACAGGGAAGATGGACTGAATTTATGACAGATGAATATAGGAGACCAACAGAAAGAGGCATCAGGAAAAGGGAATAAAGAGGGGTCCCCACCCACCTTAGTCCCTGCCATTGATATTTGTCCTGGCTACCACTTTCCCCCTTGGGAGAATGCATCTTTCAACCCTGAAAAGATTACTTGCCCCTGATGTAGGCCATGGTATGTCAAGAGTTTCATTTCATCACTGGCATTGCCCAATCTTGGTTGCTGATTGCTCACTCACTCCCGTTATGCTTTCTGCTTTTTTTGCCAAGCCAAGCAGTTACTGCTGGCATTGATAGAGTGAAATGCCTTGATGGAAAAGTGGCTGGGGAGATGTGGATTCATTTGTCATGAGAAATAATTTCCAATATTTAAAATTACCATATTGGCCTTATCTATGAAATGAGTTCACTCTATCTCTGTGCTTCACCCTGGGCCAGTCCTGTCCAACTGGGAAGTAAGCACTGCCGGCCCAACATTATGATGTGTCTTTTCTGTTAATTGCAGCACACGTGGAAACATTTCACATTAATGACTTGCCCTTAATTTACTCTCTCCTCTCCCTTCCCACATGAAGATATGCAGTCACCCGTTGGACATTTTGATGAATGGGCAGAAGTGTTTGTCTGATATGGAATGCGGATGCAATAGCACAGCTGTCACCATTGTTTGGAAAGGTCACACCTGGCAGAATGTACTGAATTCAGTATATGCTTCATTTGCCTGTTGTTTTTGCTTTTTGTTTTTTTGCAATCCAACTATTGACAAAGGTTGCCCTGGTGTGTGTGTGAGCCTCAAATGCAGACAGAGAATGAGAAGTATCCTGCCTCTCATTGAAAGCAGAGTACAAGATCATTGGTTTAATTTTTTTTATGTCTTTCATTCATAAATCTCACAAAGAACATGCCTATAGCTTTTAGAAGATGTTCCTGTGTTGCAGTTTCCATGATGCCAGGGCTACTTCATTCTGCTTATGAAAATCCTTCCATTAATACAAAGGTCACTACAAATGAAAGTGCGTCAAAGAACTTGGGAGTATAATGTAAAAAGTAAAGAAGAAAGATTATTAGAGTTTGTTGTCAGATCTACAGTGCTGCAGTGCCTTATGTTAACATGGACCTTAATTTTCTGAAATCTTGACCTTTAAATGTGAGACCTCCTGAGTCTTGATTGACCAGGCTATGACCTCAGTTAGAGTAATTTACCGAGTAGCAATCATATTTTTGTGCTCCAGGGAAGGAGGAAATATAATATCTTAAAATGTAACATACCCAAAGAACTAAGAAAAGTGAAGTTGTAGGCTTTCATGGCTGGCATCCATAGGTTTTTGTGGGTTTTTCGGGCTGTGTGGCCATGTTCTAGAAGAGTTTCTTTCTGACGTTTCGCCAGCATCTGTGGCTGGCATCTTCAGAGAAAGATTTCAGCATGATCTCATCTTAGTTTGGACACTTAAGGCATATCCAGGAAAGAGGAGAAAAGTTGACATAGGCTTAGCATAAGTTGCATGTCCTAATGTATGTATCATGATGCATATTTAGGGGGGAAATAACCTTAATATTAAATATAAATACAGTGTGTCTTGCCACAATGGAGAGGAAGATGATCCAGTGACCTGCAAAGCTATTGAGTCAGATATCTAGGTGCTAACTGCTGATGAGGAGTTTCAAGGCCCCTCCACTCTTTTTATTTTCACTTTTTGAACTGGCCTCACCTGGGCAAACCTTGAAATAGAGGATTCCTTTGGAAAAAATACTATCCCCTTGAAAGCAGGTGTCTGCATGGCCACCCATGCTGATAACCCTGCTCCTAAGAAAGGGGCAATGCTCTCCAAATAAAGGTACTTATCAGAGCTGATTATAAAGCATGCTGAGCAGTCAAGAGGTTTCTGAAATATCTCTCAGTCTGCTGCTCATTGCTGTAGATTCCAATTCAAAGCAGGCAAACACTAAAATTTCTTGCTTCTAGGTGAAACTGAGTTTATGTAAGATGCTGAGTGGGATGAGATGCCTTATGGGTATGGTGAGCATCTTGTGCCCCGAGTCCTAAATCAGGATGTGAAACTACAGTCAACCTCCACATTTGCAGCTTTGACTCTTGTGGATTTGATTATTCACAGATTTCATTAATTGGTTCTCTCTAGGAATCTCTATGACCTCTAAAGTCACTCTGCTGGAAGGTGATCATAGGGTCACACTGGAGGACCTAGAGATTCCTAGAGAAAATACTTCTGTAGGCATTTGTAGGTCCTCAGCATGATTCTGTGGTCAACCTCTGCCAGATATGGACCAGAGAACTGTGCTGGAGGACCTAGAGATTCCTAGAGAGGTATTCTCTCAGATTTAAAAAAATAATAGAATTTTTATTTGCAGTTTTTCCACTTTACTGGAGTCCTATGCCCCTAGCCCCAGCAAATGTGAAGGGCCCACTATATTAGCCTTTCTTTCCCTGCAGTGTTATCCAATGTTAACCACTCATCATTGATAGATTTTATCCCTCATTAATCTGTGTCATAAGGGTTGTAATAGGTGTAAGAAAATACAGATGTTGCCATAATGAATTTCTCATTGTTGTCAGGAGTCCCCTTTATTTGCAAATAAAGGGCACGCTTTCCTGTACATTCTGTACTGGATTAACTTGGCAGCAGCTGGGAAGAAATCAAGGGAGTACAGCTGCAGAATTTGGGGAATCAATGGCCAATGTTGCTGTATGGTGTCATTTTATAGTCCACCACAGTCTCAAGTGCAGTAACTGGGCAAAAGGAAAAAGGAAAAGATTAAAGAGAAATAAGAGACATTTAGAGAAGGTATCATATTATACAGCCTTCATTTGTTTTCTTCTTTAAAATGTTATTTTCTCTCCCTTTTTGCTGAAAGCTGGAGGCATTTTGCTGAAAGCTGGAGGCATCCTAAAAATAATAATAAAAACCCAGCCCTATAAACTGCCTTGTCAGAAGAATAATGGATTCACCAGACACAAAGTTGTGCACACAATTTTTTTTTATTTTATCTATAAGGGTGGGAAGGTGTTAAATTGAATGAATATTGACTGAACTGAGCACGTGGTGTCAGTACTCATGGATCCACAAAAGAAATAAGAACACTGTTGCTGTAAAACTTTAATCCCTTTGCTTTTGTATACAGGAAAAAGTGGTCAAGACATGCAGTTTAAAGTAAATACCCAGTTCCTACTCCTCATCTCCAAGGTTGTTTATGGAATCAAATTATAAAGCTAAATAGAAATGTCCAGTAGATAATTATCAGTTTTCTAAAACCAGCATTTCACCATGGCCTAATCTACTGGTTTTAAAACTTCCTACTAGAGCTTGGAAGCAATAGGTTACAGATAATGCAGTTACCTGTAACAAGTTAAGAGTTGTGGGTAACAAGGTTATAATGAAGTTATATTTCAAAAGTAATACAATAAGTGTGAATGAAGCTACTTCTCTGGTGCAATGAGTAAGTTTTTCCTTACATGCTTTTATGTTGATTCTGTCTTATGATGATCTTTTCATAGGGTTTTCTTGGCAATATTTATTTAGGGGAGGTTAGACTGCCTTCTTCTTAAGATGAGAAAGGGTGACTTGCCCAGAGTCATCCAATAAGTTTCTATAGCTGAGTGGCGATTCAAACCCCACTCTCCTAGAGACATAGTCCACTAGTCAGATCACTACATTACACTGTCTGTTACATTTTCTATCTTCTTTCACAAATTACTCTTCCAAGGCATACTTAGCAATCTGTTGATTGATGTTTTTTCAGATTTTTAAATGATTTTTTCACTACAGTCCATTTAAATTGGAAGTCCTAGTATGAGCATACAATGAGAGATTACAATTGAATTCTTTAAATAAAACAAATGTTTAAAATATAGATAAACACAGTCAGCCTTTTGTATCCACAGGGGTTCTGTTCTGGACCACCTTGGCGGATGCCAAAACCTCAAGTCCTGTTGGTTTTAATGGTGGTGTGCCATGCAAATGGTCATGCTGGTATGGCCACATGCATGCACCATCATTTAGGAGATGCTCCAGTTCACAGATGGCAAGCACACAGTTGGGGTGGGCTGACTGTATAATCATTTTCAGGTACCTGTAGAATTAACTGAAAAAGTTATTCCTTGAAATCTATACTTCTTAAAATTTTGTAGTCACCAATCAAAACATAGAATCATACAGTTGGAAGGGATTGCAAGAACCCTCTGGTCCAACCCCTGCCATGCAGGAATACACAATTAAAGCATCCCTAAGAGATGACCATCCAATCTCTATTTAAAAGCTCCCAAAGAAGGAGAATCCATTACACTCCTGGGCCATCTATTCCACTGTTGAATAGCTCATAGAATAAAGGAATTTGTGGTAGCGTTTAGGCAGAATCTCTTTTCTTTCCATTTGAATTCATATCTTTGTATCCTGAAATCTGGAATAGCAGAAAGTGGCTGCACCTGTGGCCAATACTGCAGAGGACTTGGGCTGGGGATAAAAACCCCGCCCAGGCACCATCTCCTCAGCAGAGAGGCGCTGGAGGACGCGGGGCCTTGGCTGGTGACATCTCTCCCCCCTCCCGGTGGGGCTTAAGTGGCTGCACCTGTGGCCAATACTGCAGAGGAATCGGGCTGGGGATAAAACCCCCGCCCAGGCACCATCTCCTCAGCGGGAAGTGGGTGGTACCTAGCACGTCCAAGTCTATTTCCCCAGCATAGCAGCATTCTTAACTTTGGATCAGGGTGCACCTTCTGTTCTTCTCCCTGCGTTCCCCCTAGGGAGTAATTTTTAAGGGAAATTGGAAGTCTGATTATATCATTATAGACTGGAGGAGCTTGTGGGTTGGATAAAGTCATCAGCCATAAAGTCTCTTGTCATCTGAGATGGGGTTAAAGGACTCGGTTCATCCTACGTCCCTATCACTCCATCTTGTCAGTGGCTTTCAATCTTATTACCTCACCTGAGGCCGGGAATGCGACGGGGGCGGCCATTGGAGTTGTGCTGGGGAACGGGAGGTATGGTTGGAATAGAGGGAACAAATGTTACAAAAGAAGACGGGATAGCTGTCTGAAAGTGATCCCGCCTTCAGTTCCCCCTATTTCTCAGAATGGCTTGGAGAGCAGACCAACCATTCCACAGAACCTCACTCTGCTCCTCTGCAATGCCAGGTCGGTTAAAAACAAGACTTACATCATCCATGACCTCCTTCTAGATGAGGATGCCGACCTGGCTTGCCTCACAGAGACCTGGCTGGGAGAGGATAGCGCAGTTACCTGGGCGAAGGCTCTCCCAGCCGGGTACTCTGTCAGTGAGCAGGTGAGGGGAAGTGGGCGGGGGGATGGAGTGGCTCTGGTTCATAAGAACCACCTGACCTTGACCAGGATACCTGTCCGCAACACAGTCCATTTTGAGTGTATGTACCTTAGCCTGAAGACCAGGGATAGTTTGAGGATTCTGCTAGTCTACCGACCACCCTATTGTCTAGCAGACTCCCTGATTGAGCTGACACAGCTGGTCTCCGAGCTGCTGTTGGAGACTCCCAGACTTTTAGTTCTGGGGGACTTCAACATCCCGCTCGAGACCAGTTTAACTCGGGAGTTCATGGAGACCATGACAAACATGAGCCTATCCCAATTGGTCGTTGGGCCCACACATTGTGCAGGTCATACACTTGATGCGGTCTTCAGTACGGAACAGGAATATCTGTGGGCGGAGGTGGTAAGTACCTCCGCATTGTCATGGACGGATCATTTCCTGGTCAATACGGAACTCAGAGCCAATATCTGCCCCACCGCGGGTGGTGGACCCATTCGAATGGTCCGCTCTCGAAGGCTTATGGAGCCAATTGGATTCCAGAAAGCCCTAGAGGGTTTAATGCTTGGAAAGGCCAGTGATCCTGTCAATGCTCTGGTCAATACCTGGAACACCGATCTTACCAGGGCTATCAACACGATCGCTCCCAAGCGTCCTTGCCAACCCGCTTCAAACCGAAGGCCTTGGTTCACACCTGAGCTTAGGAGAATGAAGTGGGTTGGACAACAACTAGAGCACAGGTGACGGAAGACTCGACTCCTATCTGACAGAACTCGCCATAACAACTTTCTTTGTTCCTATTGGGAGGCAATACGGGCAGCAAAGAGAGCTTTCTCTTTTGCACGTATTGTGTCTGCAGAGTCCCGTCCAGCAGAGCTGTTTAGGGTGGTGAGGGAACTGATGCAGGCACCCCCTGCGCCAAATCCCTTGCTTAACCCAACAACGGCCTGCTGTGACGTGTTTAATAACTTCTTTGCAGATAAAACCTCTCAGATAAGAGCCGACTTAGATGCCACTATTGGAACAGAATCTATAGGCGAGGTGTCCAGCGACTCCGTCAATGAAGTTATTCTGGATCACCTCCAATCTGTGAGTACCGAGGACGTGGACAAGCTGCTTGGTAAGCTGAGGAAAACAACTTATCCTCTCGACCCTTGCCCATCATGGCTGGCCGTCCAGGGGGGATGCATTGAGGAGATTCCTCATGGATATCATCAATGCATCATTCAGGGAAGGATATGTTCCATCTTGCTTGAAGGAAGCGGCTGTTAGGCCACTTCTGAAAAAATCTTCCCTGGACCCCCTGGATATGAATAACTATAGGCCAGTCTCTTTGTTACCATTTTTGAACAAGGTAATCAAGAGAGCGGTTGCTCTTCAACTGCAAGCTGTCTTGGAGGAAGCTGATTATCTAGACCCATTTCAAACCGGCTTCAGGACAGGCTTTGGGGTTGAGACTGCCACGGTTGCCTTGACCGACGATCTGCATCTGAGCATCGACAGGGGAAGTGTGACCATGTTGGTGCTCCTAGACCTCTCAGCGGCTTTTGATACAATAGACCATGGCATCCTCTTGGACCGCCTGAGGGAGTTAGGTATCGGGGGCACTGCATTGCAGTGGTTCCGGTCCTTCCTCTCGGGTAGGTCCCAAAGGGTGCTGCTTGGGGACAGTAGCTCCAGTAAGAGGGAACTCACTTATGGGGTCCCTCAGGAGGGTATTTTGTCTCCGATGTTGTTTAACATCTATATGAAGCCGCTGGGTGAGATTATATGGAGTTATGGTGCTGGGTGTTCCCAGTACGCTGATGACACCTAAATCTATTTCTCCGTGTCTCATTTGTCGGCCTCGAATTCTGATGGCGTCTCCTCTCTCAGTGAATGTCTTCGGGCGGTAATGGGCTGGATGAGGAAAAACAGATTGAAACTGAATCCAGACAAGACGGAGGTGCTCACGGTAGCGGCCCCGAAACCAAGAATTGGGTGGCAACCTCCAGTCCTGGACGGGGTCACACTCTCCTCTAGTGACTGTGTTCACAATCTGGGGGTGCTCCTTGACTCATCGCTCCTGATGACAAATCAGGTAAATACAATGGTCAGGAGCTCCTGATATCAGCTTCGGCTGATACGCCAGCTGCGCCCTTTTCTGGAAGTAAGGGACCTTGACACTGTGGTGCACACACTGGTAACCTCATGCCTCGATTTCTGTAATGCGCTCTACATGAGACTACCCTTGTGCTTGGTTCGGAAGCTACAGTTGGTCCAAAACATGGCAGCCAGGCTTGTATCTGGAACATCTAGGAGGGACCACATCACCCTGGTTTTGAGGTCCCTCCACTGGCTGCCTATTGGCTTCCGGGCCCAATACAAGGTGTTGGTTATCACCTTTAAAGCCCTAAATGGCTTGGGTCCAAGCTATCTCAGAGACCACCTCCTCCCATACAATCCTCCCCGCGCTCTCCGGTCCTCTGCAAGGAACTTGCTGAAGCCTCAAAAATCGAGGCTCTCAGCTACCTCCCAGAGGGCTTTTTCTGTTGTCGCCCCCAGGCTCTGGAACGGCCTGCTGGACGAGATCCGTCAATGAACATCTTTAGACAGCTTTAGAAGGGCTGTCAAGACGGATCTCTTCCGGCAGGCCTTCCCGGACTAAATATCCCGGCCTCAGCCCTCCTCCCCTTCAGCAGATCCTCCATAACCCTTCCCTTGTAGGAAGCTGCAGGGGTTTTATTGTTGTTGTATTATAATATATTTTAAACTTGTTGGAAAATTGGTTTTAATTAAATCTGGTTTAATAGTTTTTTAAGGGGTGGGTGGGAAATACGTTGGTTTTAGGCTGTATTATTTTAATGTTGTGAACCGCCCGGATTGGGTCACCAATGGGCGGTATATAAATACAATTTATTATTATTATTATTATTATTATTATTAGAAATCCGGCTCCACAGTTGCATGCCCCTCCAGATATTTTAAAATGGCTGTTATATCACATTTTAGTCTTCTTGTCTCCAAACTAAACACACTCAACTACCAAAGTCATTCCTCATCGGGCTTAGTTTCCAGACCTTTGATCAACTTGGCTGCACACGTCTGGACAAGTTCCAGCTTATCAATATCATTTTGAACTGTAGTGCCCAGAATTGGGCACAGTATCCCAAGTGAGGTCTGAACATCTGTGTACAAATATTCATATTACAGATAAATGCACATCACAAATGTGCATGTTCATGGAAATAATGCTACAAATGTGTTATTTGTGGAAAATTGCTTGTAGAAATATATTTGAGGAATTGCATAGAGAAATGCATATATTATGAGAAATGTGCACAAAAATGCATACAAATGTTCATGCAAACTAAAGAAGAAAAATCAAGATTTATGATATACAATCCTCAACATCCAGGAAAAATCAAGCTTTAAGATGTGTATAAAATGAGGAACGTAGAGAAATCAAAACTGACGGATCCATCCATTCCTACTGCAAAACATAGAACTGGCATTGCTATGATAAGACGATGCTTCTATGATAACACAGTGTTGGCCCTCCAAGCTGATTCCCTTCCACCTGAAAACAAGTATTTACTAGATGCTGCCCAGTCCAGCCAAATAAGCCTACTCTGTTCTGAAACAAATGTTTTCAGACATAATGAAAGTCTGCCTACTGGTTTAGGGAAGTGGTAGCTTATATCCACTGATCTTGTGCACTTGAAAATACCCCTATAAATTCCTCTTGGTAGCATTGCAACATCCTTTTGTTTACCATTGCTTGTTATTGGTGTTCCTAATGCTGTCATTTCAATGGGGTCCTGTCACTTTCAGGTTAAAGAACCATATCTGGTAGAATGAATTCTATTGAGCTTAAGGCACTCAAGGATAAAATGTCTGTTCATTGCTTTAGCATTACAGAGATAAAATCGTTGATTACCCTTATGAAACACCATGCATTGACCTTTTTTCCCTTTGTATGCCAGGATGTCTTTTGTGTAGAAGCTTGATTGAATTTATTTAACCGCTCAACAACAATGCCAGTATTGCATGATGATGAAGAGGAACATAGCCCTAAACAGTTTTACCAGCTGACCTTTGTCAAAATGATAAGCCCAGTTGTAGTCCCCTGTTTAAACTATGTAGTGGTGAAAGTGACATCTGGGACTTGCAGAGAAGATGTAGTGAGCAGTCATTCTAGCAAATATACATTATAAAAATAAAGGGCAAGAAAGTACATACTGTGCTGACATAATGGATTCCCTGTGCTATTTACACAAAAGGATCATAGAATCATAGAATCATAGAGTTGGAAGAGACCACAAGGGCCATCCAGTCCAACCCCCTGCCATGCAGGAACTCCCAATCAAAGCATCCCCGACAGATAGCCATCCAGCCTCTGCTTAAAGACCTCCAAGGAAGGAGACTCCACTACTCCCCGAGGGAGTGTGTTCCACTCTCGAACCGCCCTTACTGTCAGGAAGTTCCTCCTAATGTTGAGGTGGAATCTCTTTTCTTGCAGCTTGCATCCATTGTTTCGGGTCCTAGTCTCTGGAGCAGCAGAAAACAAGCCTGTTCCCTCCTCGATATGACATCCCTTCAAATATTTAAACACGGCTATCATATCAAGAAACTCATGTCAGATGGTTTAGATCTAACTAACCAGATTCCACACTGGAGGAACATAATTAGGTCAGGAGCTAGTGGCATGTGAAGCAGAATTGGAGATGGTGTTGCTTTAAGGACAACAATGGGTTATATATGGTTTGTGAGTGGCATGGTGTTTTGTTCTGTAGTCCACCGATTCTTGTGGGCTAAATGTCAATAGATAATACCACTGGGCAACTGTGCTTTGGTAGGCTTGATATCGATAAATGATATGTCCCCCTTTAACTATTGTTGGACTTTGAGCATTGTGTGGCCTGTTGTTAAGGAAGCCACAATTTAAATTTCCCACAACACTCCAATGCAGTGGTAAGCTGAGGGTAATAGAGAACACTGATATGGTGATTCCACTAGGGTCCTGTGGCTCAGTCACACATTACATTTTCCCCATGCTCTTAAAAATAAAAGCAAGTATGCCTAAAATATGGGCCATCATCCAGTGTATTCATAAATTTGCATTTATAATCATCCCTTTCCCCAACATCATCAGGTTTCTCTGTTACTTCTCATTAGGGTTACCAAGAAAGGGCTTGTTACCCTAAAAGGTGTGTGTGTGTGTGTGGTCCCCACCATCAGTGTCAGCATCTCTTTAGAATGTTGGGGTAATTAGCTGGAGAAGAGGGTAACTTCTCCTCCTCAGGGATCTTTTCACATGTGTATACCAGTACTAACTGCAGAGAGACTCCGGTTTTAGTGAATAGAAGGATTTTATTTAGAAATGTGCAAAGGTGCATGCAAACGCAGAAACCAATGCAACCTTAAGAACCATATGAGGCTAACAGAAAGAAAAGTGTGAAAGACAATATGAATAATCAGGAATTAATGAGGGCAATCATTACCAGTCTTGAAGATAGATCCTTGGAAGATGGAGAGTGGCTCAGGCAGTACCTGAAGACAACATAATGAGTGAAAGGAACCCTCTCTACACACATGAGGCTAGAGCTGGGGCTAATATTTATATCCTATTTCATAGCCCCTAGGGATATTTGACGTTATCACACAGTTAGGGTTGCCATAATACCCTTTCACAAAACCAGAACAAAATGTAGGGCGTTCAAGAAAAATGGAGGACATGACCAACTAAAAGCCAAAAACATTTTTTTTAAAAAAAACACACTACTATAAATTCATGCTTCTGAGTAATGTTCAAAATGGAGGAGATTTTGACATTCTTCCAGAACAGAAGGTTGAAATGTAGGACATGTCCTGGAAAAGGAGGACCTCTAGTCACCCTGTCTTTATTATGAGGTGTTTGTTTGGGGGGGGGGGGAACTGAATCCAGTTTGAGACCACTTTAACTGCCTTGGCTCAATGCTAGGAAATTCTGGGAAATGTAGTGTTTGTGAGACATGAGCCTTCTCTGTCAGAGAGCTCTGGTGCCACAACAAACTACAGTTCCCAAGATTTCCTAGCACTGAGCCAGGGCAGCAGTTACAATGGTCTCAAGGTGGATTATTTCTGCATTATGGCCATATTCATGAAAACAGGTCAAGAAAGCATTAATGTGTTAATGCAGGTATGGGGGGGGGGGAAGCTTGTTTTTGTGGATTTTGCAAAACAAAAGCTGGTCTTTATCATGAAGTATGTGTGGGGGGGGGTTGGGGGGAGGGTGTGTGGAAAACTTCTCTTCACTCTTCGCTGCTGCCAACAGGTTTAATGTAATGAGAAAGGAATGAGGGTGGGGAAACTACTTTTGAAGGACAACAATGACAACAGGATTGTTTCCAGTGAAGCCTGAATCTCCTCCCTTTTCCCTCAGCCATTCCTTGCCCTGAGAAGAGCCAGAGTTGGTGGTAAGGAAAGAGGGAGGTTATACTATTTCCTCCCCCAAAAGGCGTCGGCTTCCCATACAGTCTTCCTCCTCCATTCCCTGAGCGAGGAAAGACAGGAATCCCCTCACTTCACTTCCTCCTCCCCCTCATGATTACAACATCCAGTGTGCCTTGCAGTGGGACAGTGGTGTGCTGGGAGTTGTAGTTTCAAGAAGCTGTTTTGTTTTGTTTTAATTTATGAGGAGGCAGCCCTGTGGATGCAGGATGAAGGCTGTGTTTGGAAATACATGGCCTTACAATGTGACTGGACATGTCTTCCTTTTCTTCCAGGGCCTATCCTACATTTCAAAATGTACTTCATTTGGAACATGGCTAAGAAGCATAAGTTGACATATTTCCCTTGGGCTGGCCAAAAACAGGGCGGCCAGGCATTTTTCTTGTCCTCCATTTCAGCCTTCTGTCCAGGAGGAATCCCAAAATTGCCTCCATTTTGAGCAGGACTCAGAAACCCATCGATTAACACCATGGTTGCTGTTTCTCTTGGAAACTGGAACATGCAACTGCAACCGGCTGGGACATTTTTAAAAGCTTTAAAATGGGGACTGTCCCATTTTTTTGGGACAAATGGTAACCTTACACACAGTGTAACAAATGCTTGATGGTTTTCATGGGGAATTGACAAAAGGGACCCAGAACAGCTGATGGCTCTAACTCTGGAGTGACAAAATATTGGTTAGATTTGAGACAATCCCTAGATTGGAAGGGTGAATAAGAACACAGCCTGAATGGATTGACAAACGCATTCAGCATTTATTCTAGTACTACCTAGGTCTCCCACACGTCCTTAGGTCAGTGTGACCTCTTAGCTAATTTTCACAGGTCACTGTGACCTCTCAAGAACATGTCCAATTCTAGATATTAATTATGAAAGCCCCATATCCAGTGTTTGTGGGGAAGGGGTAGGGCATGCTAACAGGATCTTGCATCCTTAATGTTTATGTAATAAAGGCAATTTAAATAGGTTACATGGAATTCCCTCTTCTACAGAACCGTTACCTGGCAAACCTACATGCCGTACAGTTGCTTGTCTCCTGCTGGAATTTCCTCTTCTACAGAAACATTCCAAAAATTTATTTATTTATTTATTTATTTACTTACTTACTTATATCCCATCTTCCCCCCACCCAAATGGAATTAAAACTACATTACAGTTGTAACTTAAGAAGAGTTACCTTTATACCTCTGACAGTGCAACTTCCCAAACGCTTCTGGTCCCCAAACATTTGGGATAAGATAAATTCAACCTGTAATGGGATGGAGATGTTTAGATCTAGAATAGGAAATAAAGGGAAAGTTGTCTCTTTTTTTGCCCCTGGGAAGCTAGCCAAATTCCCAACATGGAGCCTTACCGTCTTCTGAAGATTTTAAGCAGAGACAGGGGAAGAGAGTCTAAGCTCACCAAGGTGTCAGTAGAAAAGCAGAGGTAGTCTAGTCTGGTCTAGATCATTCTTGAAATAGTATTCATTCCAGGAAGGCAGTCCAAAGGGTAATCCAACAGAATAGTCAGTGCCTAGGCAGAGTTTAAGGCGACAAGGAATCAGTCAAAAAACAAGACACTAGTGTGGCTTTCTCACAAGGAAAAGGATGGTTGCCAGTCATACTGGACCAAGGGAGGTGCTGGGTTATTTATAGTCTGTCTGGGTCCTGCAGGTGCTCTCTACGTACAATGTGCTTCTTATTTAAAAGCTGAGAACACCAGTGCTTTTCTCTTTCCTGGCACCTCTCTGCAGGGGTGGGTATCAGCAAGTCTGTCTTTTCATTTGAGGGTTGTGGCTGCAGGAAACTCTGTTCCTATGGCTGCAGGCTCTCCTCCTGGGGCTGATGGTGTTGTGGCTGCAGTTCTGACATGTCCCTTGGGCTCTCAGACTCTCCATCAGAGCCTTCAGATTCATAGGATGTGCCAGGATTCTGGAGGCAGAGTGTGACAAAAGTAATGTTCCACACTCTGTTTCAGATCTATTCCAAGTTATATGGACATTAGGTTTACAAGATTTAAGGAATTATGAAACTAATTGTGTGATGGGGGGGGGGGGGGAACTTAGGCCTTGTTTATTCCCCCCCTCCCGAACAATGTCTTTATGTTACATAGGATGCTGCTTTTGAAACTGCAGGGAGCGTCAAAGGAAACTTTCAAAATGTCAAAAGATTCACAGTCAGACAAAGAAGGTCAAATATTTCATGCAAAGTGCAAAGTTTTTATACAAGACCAAAAGGCAGTTTGGAGGATCCAGCTCACATTCTCAAAAAGGCTTCATTCATGAAGCAAGGTTCTCCCAGCCCCGGGAAAAATGTGGAATGATACAACCATACATAGAAAAATATCTTCCATTCTCTTGGATGCCAAGTATGCTATATGGTCTCATCAAGTATGTGTTGAACCTGGATACAGATGGGGATGTATCCCTCCAATGGGGATTTATCACATTCAGAGATGAGTGACTAATGATGGATTGGGGCACTATATTAGCTAAGTATCCAGGAGGAGTAATGTAATGTACAGTGCCTCATCTGAATTTGTGGTTCAACAATTATTTTAATTTAAGAATTCCCACCTTCCTTTTTGGGTTGAGAGTTTTACATGAATTCAAATAGGAACTATCATATTCTAGTGCTGTTGTCAAGATTCCACAAATCACTCAGTGTTGGTTACAAAA
This sequence comes from Phrynosoma blainvillii, assembly GCA_026167975.1. Classification (NCBI taxonomy): domain Eukaryota; kingdom Metazoa; phylum Chordata; class Lepidosauria; order Squamata; family Phrynosomatidae; genus Phrynosoma; species Phrynosoma blainvillii. The sequence continues at coordinate 413,394,721 of JANUYF010000001.1, forward strand.
TTAATCAACAAATGCTATTGAGTTATTCCTGCAGTTATATTCTATATGTATGGGTTTGGCTGTGATTTATCTTTCTGTTTTAAACTCAGCTACATGAATCAGAGATGCTTGCTAAATAAATAATTTTTTTCTACCAATTAAGGAAAGGAAATTGATAAAAAGGAAAACAAAATTTAGAACTATGCAATATTTGTCATCCTCAGTCAATCAATGTGCACTTTTTTCTTGAATATGTTGTGTATGTCATTCTGTACTAAGTAACAATATGTTAAACCTGTACATGATTTTTCAAAAATTTAATGTCAACAGATTTATACAATAAAAGATCAAACTATGCTGAGATCATTTTTGGATGGAATATATAGGCATGTTCCAAGAAATCTGTGGTTCTTTTTTTGTGACATGGGAGTAGAGGATATTTAATACATCTTATAGTTTCATCAATATCAAAATCCCAGGGAGAGATTCTTAGTATCCCTGCAGGGTGTGAGTTCTTTTGTTAAGATACGTTGGTTACTGTCAGATTGTGTCCCATACATTTTATTTTTTTAAAAAAAGAAGGAAATGAAACTTTTTTGACTACTACAAGACTTCATGGTACATAAAGTGAAGTCAGACAACAATATTGTAAATCTATCAAGCCACATCCTGAGTCAAGTAAAGGAGTCTATTCTGTCGCGGGGGCTATTTTTTTGTCCCTCCAAACTCACACACATGATATATTCCTGTGGTGATCTAGAAACTTTCTTCCACCACCTATACCTCAAGGAATACTTCCAGTAACACCTAGTCAGGATGACAACCTCCAAAGATCATTCCTTTCCATCTTGAACTGGAGCAAACCAGGATTTATTTTGCTCCAATGTTAAACCCTGGAGTGTGGCTCGGGTCCATTTTCCTCCCATTTCAGCCACATGGTTTGTCTAAAGAGGTGATTTCTGAAATAAGGCAGGGCCATTTCTTTCAGCCCATGCAGACAGCCCTCTAGTGTCTTTTGTGGTTCTCAACCTAAATTTTGGTGGTTGTTCCTCTAATTTCAAAGTTCAATTCAGACATTTGACAAAAGCAATTTGAAGCCCACTCAGTAAGGAGTTTATAAATGCTAAATAAAATATCTTACCTCTCCCGAGTGGCCCTCTTCTATTTCTAATCAGTTGGAACAATTCATTTTAGGAGGACTGTGGTACTCCAGTTGGAGAATGCCCTTATTGTGGATTAGAAGTCAGATAAGGACCAAATTAGCTTCATTTCAGTGCTAGGTAAAAACATTGTAAATTATTTAATTATTCATTAGTATTTTAAAGTGGCTTTGTAATCAAGCCTGAGATCTTGTAATGTAGGGTCAGCTATTTATATTTTAAATAAATAAATAAATGTAGGGATCTTAGGCTTGAAAACTGTTGAATTTATTTTTATTTGTAAAATAATACTCTCCTATTTTTCTAGTGGATTCAGAAGGTCTTAGAACAGGGGTAGGCAACCTTTCCCCTTTAAGGGCCGAGGGACTTCAGCTCCCAGAAGCCTCAGCCATGTTACCCAATAGTCCCATGTTGGCCAATAGCTCCTGGGATTCTGGGAGCTGAAGTCCCTCAGCCCTTAAAGGGGAAAGGTTGCCTACCCCTGTCCTAGAAGATACAGTATAGGATTGCATAGAATTGCAGTTTTAATGGCCTTTCCAGAAATATGAAATGTCAGCAATCTGGTTGCAGGTTTGAGTAACATGACTGCATGCTATGTGACTCTGGGTAGGCTAGTCCAGCTGCTGTAGTCCCTTAGTTATATTATTCTCTTTCTGTCCCCACTACTAGGATGACTATTAATATGCTGTGGAATGATTTCTGTAATAATGGCCATTTATTAATTTGCACTCAAAACTAGGTGTAAAAAGTTAGAGTTCAATTGAATCAATTTACCTGTTGATATAACATTTTTGGTTAATTTCTTGAATGCACAGCCAGTTGCAGAACAGGGAAGTTTTGTAAGTGCAGAATTTGGATGAATACCTTTTTTGTGTATTGTGGATAGTGTACCTATTTTATAACTGAAAGTCCTATTTTTATTTTATTTTTCAAGCAAAAGCACAAGCAAAAAGAGAAATACATGATAATACATAAATGTTTTAGTCTTTACAAATTTATCCTCACCCATCTACCTTACTCTTACCCACCTTATCCCACCACCTGTGTCTAAAAAAGACAGCTATTGTCTAGATCTAGACCTAATATTATATAATATCCTTTAATCCTTCCTGTAGTCAGTCCATTCATTGTGATTTATTCTTTTACTGTTAACACTTCATTTTATTGTAATGCCTATGTTACTTCAATTTTCCCCCCTATACGTTCTTGCCTGAGAGGTTTGGATTTAGGTTTAATTGTGTTTCAGAGATTATATTCTTTTCAACAGCTCCACTTTTCTTTACAATATGTTAGACAAAAATTCCAATCTTTTCCATCATTATATATCTCATTTATTGCTAATGATAGCTTATCCATTTATTTGGCTTCTAACAACTTAATCAACCATTCTTCAATAGTAGGAGTTTCAGTAGATTTCCATTTTTGCACTAACAGAATTCTTGCTAGTGAGGTCCTGTACAGGATGGATTTACAGTGATTATTTCTGATATTTGTTTGAATTTTGTTAACCATATTCAGGAGATATACCTCAGGAACAAAATGATATTCTACCTTAAGTATTTCAAAGATTGTTTTATGAAGTTTTCCCCAAATATTTCTGATCACTGGACATAACCACCACATTTGAAACCAGGATCCGGTGTTTTTCTGACATTAGTTGTTGTTGCTTATATATTTTAGCAAGTTTTACAAGAGTTAAATGCCATCTGTGTTCCATTTTATGGTAATTATCTCTAATATTCTGGTATTTTGTAAATCTATATGTGTATGCTCTGGTTAAAGAGTCCTGGTGGCGCAGTGGTTAAATGCCTGTACTGCAGCCACTCCCTCATAGACTACAAGGTTCAATACTAGCCAGGGCTCAGGCCTGCATCCTTCCAAGGTGGCTAAAATGAGTACCCGGCTGTTGGGGGGCAATGAGCTTACAATTGTAAACGACTTAGACATCCCATTGCGCGATATGAAGCAGTATATAAATGAAGCTGCTTTGCTTTGCTTTTAACTGAAAGTCTTATTTGTGCAAGTAATCTAAAATGATTGTTCTCTTAATCTGTAACCCTCTCGATGGCAGAAGATGCCAATCTTAGATCTAATCTGCATTGCAGAAATAAGCCAGTTTGACACTGCTTTCGCTGCCATAGCTCTAGGCCAGGGGTCCGCAAGTTTTCCTTACCTGGGGCCGGTCCGCTGGCCCCCAGGTCTTCCGCAGGCCGGGGGGGAATGGCGCGGCGTGTCCTTGCGTGCACGCATGTCCAATACACCGGAAGTACTGCGCATGTGCATCCACGCTCACTCGCTCATGTGCAGTACTTCTAGTGTACTGCGCATGCGCGAGCGAGTCACGGCTGCCATTTTGTTTTCCAAAATGGCGGTTGCGACTCATTTGCACATGCACAGTACTCAGCACATGTGCAAACGAGTCACAGCCGCCATTTTGGAAAACACGCGCAGCGATGGCGGGGGGCGGCGAGGGGCGGCGGGGGGAGGTGGCGGCAGGACCGGCCTGGGGCAGGTCCAAAGGCCTTGCGCATCCGGCCCCCAGGCCGTACGTTGCCGACCCCTGCTCTAGGCTATGGAATTCTGAGTTTTATAGCTTTGTGAGATCTTTAGTCTTCCCTCTCAGAGAGCTCTGGTGTCATAATAAACTACAAATCCTAGAATTCCATAGCATTGAACAATGGTGGATAAAGCAGTGTCAAACTGCATTATTTCTGCAGTGCAGATTTGACCTCAGTTTCCATTCTTGTCCAGGTTAATTCTACTCATGCGCTGAAGGTAATTTACCAAAACTAATACTGTAGAGGGGAGACACCCCATCACTATGGATGAATATAGGCTATACTAGGCACAATCTATTTTCCTCTTGCACTCCTTGGTGCAGTAGCATTGTTATTCCTGTAATGTTTTCTGCCTTGTTCTCAGACCATCATTGCCCAGCAGTTTCATAGTTTCACAAAAGTTACACATGAGAAAGTAGCAGTACTCAGATAGGGTAAGAAAGGAATGTGAAGAATTCTCCCTTGCTTCCTGGTGTTATAAACACCACATGGTTAAACTGGCATTTTAAATTTGGAAGGTGCAGGTTGGAACCTCAAATTAAGTGGCATACTGTAATTTCCCCCTCAGCTCGTATGCTGTCATTATCCACCTAATTGCTGCCTGCTCTATTCCATAACACTTTCCCAAAGCTGATTTATTTGTCACACTTAAAAATGTTCTCTAGTTTACAATGGGATTGTTTGTCTTACATTAAATGTAATAATTACTCTGCATCTTTCTCTCTCTCAGTCCCCTACAAGTACTACTTTGAATTTCTTCTGACAGATGCAAATCTGGTATTTCACTCATGGGTCACAAGATTGGTTGTACTTTGTTATTTTATTTGTGCAATCATGCAGAGCCACAAATAGCTGTTTATTGGCAGCTGAAGCATGCCCTAAGAATATTCATCTTCTGAGATTTCTTAGTTGTCTTCCCCTTATGTGCCTGTCATTCCAAACTTACCATAGATCAAACTATCGTACATCAATGTTTTTAACTTTGGAAACTTGATCCATGTTGATTTTCCTGTCCGATGACAATGTGTCTGGAAATCCATTGCTGTGTGAGAAGAAACTGGCCTTGCATTTCTTCAAAAGCTCAACAAAGAGAAGCATAAATTCAGAGAAATAGCTATGTTAGTCTGGGATATCATTGTGCAAAGGGTTCTTGCAGCACCTTTGAGAAATTGTAGCATGAGCTTTTGTAGGCTTGGTTTACTTAGACTGAGGCTATGAAAATTCATGCTACAACTTCGTTTGCACAATTAGTCATAAAGGTGCTGCAAGATCCCTTTGCATAGAGAAGCATGGTCACACTTTTTTAGGATCTCATTTGTAGAGGTGTGATGGTACACCTGAGAAGTTCTTGTTTTTGAGAAGGTGCCATCTGTCAGACATAACCAACAGATTCTTATCTAGGGTTATCATTCATGAGACAGGACATTGCAAAGCCCTGATAAAATTAATTTTGTTTTCCTAAGTATGTATTCCCAGGCACAGGCAAGTAAATAGATCCATGTAAAAAGATTCATGAACCAAACTGAAGTTCAGAATAAGGATGGAAAAATATTTGAAAAATGGTTGAAAATGGTTTTCTTGGGTATTGGGAAACCCTGATTATGAGAATCCTAGATTGTTGAGAAAAATGCACATGGTGTGTGTGTGGGTGGGTGTGCACGCACGTGCACACACGCACACAAATAATAGTATTTTCTTTAAAGAAAACAATTTCTGGACACATTTTCAAACAGCCCTTTCTGCATAAAAATATGCATTTTTGCATATTTCCAGACACATTGTCATCGGACAGGAAAATCAACATGGATCAAGTTTCCAAAGTTAAAAACATTGATGTACGATAGTTTGATCTATGGTAAGTTTGGAATGACAGGCACATAAGGGGAATTAAGTGAGACTGAGAATAGTCTTCAAAAATAGTGGGCAGAAAATTGATAAAATTACTCATTCTTGTCTGTGAGAATGACATTTATGAAGATTTAAATCCCTAATTCAGAACATACCCTTCAACACCTGGCTTTAGTACACCAAAAAGCTTGATTATGTATTGTTTTCTGACAACTAACCTTTTTGATAACTAGCCTTGCTCTAATATGTTGCTAGCAAATTCTTTGTACATGTCTTAGGTTACAACTAGAGACTGCTTATTATATTTACAGGAATGCTCTCACAAGTGGGAAAAGAAGTCTGGTTGTCATAGCAGGTGATATAATAATAATAATAATAATAATAATAATAATAATAATAATAAATTTTATTTATATCCTGCCCCTCTGTCACGCAGTCGAGGCGGCTCACAACAATTACAAACATCATACAATATTAAAATACCATCCAAATCTCACAGCCCCCTCACCCCTTAAAAAAGAATTAAACAATTTTTACATTAAAACAATGATTCAAACACATAATTAAAACAAACCATAATCAAACAAATAATAATAGGTGGGGCAGCATTTCAATCAAATGTAGGAGGGATAAAAGGACTCCTGAGGCCAGGAAACAAATCAGGGAAGGCCTGCCGGAAGAGATCCGTCTTAACAGCTTTTTAAAAACTGTTTAAAGTTGTCAACTGACGGATCTCATCCAGCAGGCCATTCCATAATTTGGGGGCAATGACGGAAAAAGCCCTCTGAGAGGTTGTCAAGAGCCTGGTTTTCATTGGCTGTAGCAAATTCCTCCCAGAGGACTGGAGTGTGCGGGGAGGATTATATGGGAAGAGGCGGTCCCGAAGATAAGTTGGACCCAAGCCATTTAGGGCTTTAAAGATCAAAACCAACACCTTATACTGGGCCCGGAAACTGACAGCCAGCCAGTGAAGAGATTTTAATACAGGAGTTATGTGATCTCTCCGTGATGTACCTGAGACCACTCTGGCTGCCATATTTTGCACTAACTGAAGTTTCCGGACCAAGCATGAGGTAGCCCCATGTAGAGCGCATTACAGAAATCTAGATGGGAGGTTACCAGCGCATGTACCATGGTCTCAAGATCCCTTACTTCCAGGAAAGGGCGCAGCTGGCGTATCAGCCAAAGCTGATAACAGGCACTCCTGACCGTCGCATTCACCTGACTAGCCATCTGAAGCGACGGATCAAGGAGCACCAACAGACTGCGAACACAGTCCTTCGTGGAGAGTGTGACCCCATCCAGGACTAGAGGTTGCAATCCAATCCTTGGCTTCGGGGCCGCCACCGTGAGCACTTCCATTTTGTCTGGATTCAGTCTCAATCCGTTTTTCCTCATCCAGCCCATTTTTTACTGCCTTAAGACAGTCATTGAGAGGAGAGATGCCATTGGAATTCAAGGCCAACGATCGAGATAAGGAAAAATAGATCTGGGTGTCATCAGCATACTGATAACACCCAGCCCCATAACTCTGGATAATCTCACCTAGCGACTTCATATAAATGTTGAACAACATCGGGAACAGGATGGCGCCTTGCGGAATGCCACAAGTAAGCTCCTTCTTGCTGGAGCAACTGTCCCTGAGCAGCACCCTCTGGGACCTTCCTGAGAGGAAGGACCGGAACCACTGCAATGCAGTGCCTCCGATACCTAACCCCCTCAGGTGGTCCAAGAGGATGCTATGATCTATCATATCAAAGCTGATGAGCGGTCTAAAAGCACCAACAGGCTCACACTACCCCTGTCAATGCTCAGACGCAGGTTGTCGGTCAAGGCAACCATGGCAGTCTCAACCCCAAATCCTGTCCTAAAGCCAGTTTGAAATGGGTCTAGATAATCAGTTTCATCCAAGACTACTTGGAGTTGAAGAGCAACCGCCCTCTCGATTACTTTGCTTATGAATGGTAACTTAGAGACTGGCCTATAGTTGTTCATGTCCCGAGGGTCCAGGGAAGGTTTTTTCAGAAGCGGCCTAACTGCCGCCTCCTTTAAGCATGATGGAACATGACCTTCCCTGAGGGATGCATTGATGATGTCCTTAAGAAACACCCTCAATGCATCCCCCCCTGGACAGCCAGCCATGATGGGCAAGGATCAAGAGGGCAGATTGTCTTCCTCACACTACCCAGTAGCTTGTCCATGTCCTGGGTACTCACAGATTGAAATCAATCCAGTAAATTTACATCAACGGAATTGCTGGACACCTCGTCAATTGTTTCTGTCAAAATATTGGCGTCTAAGTCGGCTCTTATCCGAGAGATTTTATCTGCAAAGAAGTTGTTAAATGCGTCACAGCAGGCTATTGTTGGGTTAAGCAATGGGTTCTGTGCAGGTGGAACCTGTGTCAGTTCCCTTACCACCCTAAACAGCTCCACTGGATGAGACTCTGCAGATGCAATACATGCAGAGGAGAAGGCCCTCTGCGCTGCATGCATTGCCTCTCGATAGGCCCAAAGAAAGTTCCTATGACGAGTCTTATTGGATATGAGTCGAGTTTTCTGCCAGATGCGCTCTAATCGTTGTCCAACCCGCTTCATCTTTCTAAGCTCAGATGTATGCCATGGCCTATGATTTGAAGTGGGTTGGAAAGGAAGCTTGGGAGCGATCGTGTCGATAGCCTTGGTGAGATAGGTGTTCCAGGTATTAACCAAAGCTTCGACAGAATCACCGGCGTTACCAACCATTAAACCCTCTAACGCTTTCTGGAATCCTATTGGTTACATTAGCCTTCGAGGGCAGACCATTCTAATGGGTCCACCACCCCTGGTGGGGCAGACCGTGGTCCTTAGTTCAGTCTTGACCAGGAAATGATCTGTCCATGACAATGCAGTGGTCTTAATGACTTCCGCCCACGGATGTTCCTGTTCCGTACTAAAGACCGCATCGAGGGTATGACCTGCACAATGTATGGGCCCGACGACCAATTGGGATGGGCCCATGTTTGTCATGAACTCCCAAGCTGCACCAGTTAGATTTTCCAAACTGGTCTCGAGTGGAATGTTGAAGTCGCCCAGACTAAAAGTCTGGGCGACTCCAACAGCAACTCTGATACCAGCTGTGTCAGCTTGGTCAGGGAGTCAGCTAGACAACGGGGTGGTCGGTATACTAGCAGAATCCCCAAACTATCACTGGTCCTCAGGCTCAGGTACATACACTTTTTATCACAGATGGAGATAGCAGTAGAGAAGGGCTGGGCAAGTGCCAAAGATCTCTCGCCCAAGCCCAAAAAACTTCTGTTGCTCCCACTGTCACTGTCACAGTTATCAAAATGCCCCCAGAGGTGATAAGATTTGGGCGGGCTCCTGAGCTTCCTCCCGGCCTTCCCTTGGCCCCGGTGCTGTTGCTGCTGCCGCGCTGCTGGAGGGGATGGTGCTGGGAGGGCTAAATACTCCCTCCTAGAGCCTCACAGCTGCCCTGCTGCTGCTGCTGCTGCTGTGCCGCCGCACCTCAGGAGGAGATGGTGTTGGGAGGGCTCCTGGGCTTCCTCCCGCCCTTCCCTCAGCCATGGTGCTGTCGCTGCTGCTGCGCTGCTCAACATCTGGTGCATTTAGTATGTTTTGCTTTGATCTTGGTCACTGTAAGGTTAACATAGCTGAATTTCCAAGTCTGATTGATGAGGCATACATTTCTGAGGAAATCTTTTTATTAGAGGAGAAATAGTACCCTCCATAATACACATTCCTTTTAAAGCAGGAGTAGGAAAAGTAAAATCCATGGCTACATGCAGTCCTACAGGCCTAGAAGACCTCAGAGTGCATTGTAATTTTTTTGTTTTGACTTCTATGCAGAGTACAAAACAATTGTGCAGGGAGAGTGCAGCAATGGGGAGGAGAACTGTACTGAAAAAACCTCTGTGCCCTACATCGTATTGAATATAGTGATAAAAAATGAATATGTTGCAGACTTTGATATTTTTTGCCAGGGTTTTAGATTTTAGATTAATTGAAATTAACCTTTGGGTAGGATCTATATTGTGGTAACCTGGTAGTTAGGTGGGAATCAGCATGTAACTATAATTCCCACATTTTATATGCTCACATGAGGACAACTCCTCTTAAAATAATTAGGTAGAAAATTTGTAGGACCTAAGGTACTTCTGGTTGTAGTAGCTTGCACAAAACCATCAGGGACATTTTGTTTTTAGTTGGTGTGAATTTCTTATTTAAACTGACTTCTTACAAATGCAAAAATAATAATTATTATTTGTAGCAGCAGATGTTGCTTACAAAAATGTTATGTGAAATTCAGCAATGATAAACATCTCAGTAAAAATCTGCATTATAAGTGGACTGAATTCTGGAGAAGGTGCATCTCTTGCATCTTAACTATTACTTTAAGAGAAGCATTGGGCTGCTGGAGCCCTCATGGGTTCCCTCTCATTGGACTTGCTGACTTTGAACAACTTTTCCCAGCCTTGACCTTCTCATTTGAGATTTATTCTCAAAACAGTTTCACGCAATTCTGCAAATGTTAGATTGACATTTGGATCAAGCTTCAGAAACTTGAATTCTCCCTTTTGGCTCCCTCATGTGCCTGCCAAGATTCAGCAAGGCTACAGCTTTCTGCTCCTTAGGTCTCTGGGCTAGTAATAACATTTACCAGCAACCATTTCGTCCATCTGTAAATGTTGTCACTGCCTTTGCTAAAGTTCTTGAACCTCTTTGCTAGTTTCCACACACACACCTGCCCCCTTGGATGCAGCCTGGAGAGGAGAGATGGCAAGTTCCAATGATTTAATAAGATTCACTTTTTGTTATAACTTTAGAGAGTTTATCTTAAAATTTAGTTTATATAAAAGAGATGCCCCATATTTTGTTCCCATGCATGGTGCTATTATTTCTAGTAGATTGGTCTATACTAGCTACAGCAGCTGAATCTTACAAACCTTTAAGTCTTATGAGGACCTGCAGTGTTTGTCATATTCTTTACATCTGTTTTACTTTTTAGTGTTGGTTTCCCTTTTCTTCTCTCTTGTTATGAATCCATAACCACACTCCATCATGCTTAAATTTGGTCAATTCAATATATTTCTGCCTGTGATGAAGAACAAGATAGCACACCACTCTTTCCTTCTACAAAAATAATTTAAATTTACAGTGGAATTTACTTTGCAAGTAGCATAGCACCTTTCATTATATTTCTGAGCAACAAGCCTGTGCAGTCAGCAAAGGATGGGCCTCTTGACACACAGATCTATCCAATCCTCAACATCTCTTACAACAGGTTAGGGATGTGACAAAGGGGGGTTGCAGACTGTCAAAAATAGTGTGAATTCAGTCCACTTTTAGGGTTAGGGTTAGGGAATCATGGGAACTGAATTTTATTGTGGCACTAGAGTTCTCTGACAAAGAAGGTTCAATGTCTCAGAAAAATAACAATTCCCATGATTCCCTAGCACTAACCCTAACCCTAAAAGTGGACTGAATTCACACTATTTTTGACAGTCTGCAACCCCCCAAAGTCTCATTCAACTACTTTTTCTTGATGAGACTGACTGTTCAGGCACCATTAAACCCCATGAGATTTATCATCTCTAGCATGCCAGTGAGAAAAAAAGTGCCCAGGTTTCCACAATTTGCACAAAATCTTTCTGTGTAAAAAGTGCATTTTCCCTCTGCATTAAAACCAGACATGCACAATTACAGAAGGACTGATTGATCAGAACAATTCAAGCAACTGATCTGATTAGTCTAATTTTTTAAAAGTCAATGCAACAAGGCAGCAGCTGTTGTCATTGAGCTACATAATTTGCACAAAAAGGTTCTTGCAAATGCAAATTTTTATGAAAAGTAAGAGAAAATATATCTTAGGTGAGGAAAAAAGACTTTCAGGGAAAGAATAAAATTTGGTAGTTCTTCATTTTAGTACACAGGAATGAAATGAATGAGGATTTCAGGCCAGATTTAATTTTATACAGTAATCCATGCAAAGAGTTAAACACACACCACATTTATACACTTGAGCCTTTTAGGATTCAGCCTCACATCATCCCACCTCCCTGGCTGAAGAAGAAACTAGAAGTGTCTGCAGCTGACCATTCTCTCTCTCAGTTGGGGCAGCTTATTGATTCTTTTTCCTCTGTGTTGGCTATCTCCATAGGGATGCATCAGTGCACTTCTGAATTTGATTTGTTTGATTAAAAATATCATTCCTGCTCATAGCTTTCATCTCTCGGGGGAAGATGGGGCCTTTGTGGACACTGAACAAAACTGACTGATACATGACAATGAAGACGATTTCTCATAACGATGATTAACTATGGAAATCTGCCTAGCCTTCTCTTGGAACTAGTCAAAGCAGTCCACTCCATCCTTTTACCTTTTGGCAAACCATCCATGATAAATAATAATAATAATAATAATAATAATAATAATAATAAATTTTTATTTATACTCAAGGTGGCTTACATTAAACGTACCGCCCACATTTTATAACAATCATATAACCCCCCCCCTTAAAATTACAATTAAATCAAAATCATTTAAAAACTAACATTTACACAGAAACACAATAAAACAAAACACTAAAACAAAGGCACTGAAACATCCCCAGTTTACAGCAAGGGCAAATTAACCCCTCAGAGATACATATTAGAGCAAAAGGGCTCTTAATAGGGGAGGATCAAAACTAACATCTCTCTTCTGGATGAGCCTGCCGGAAGAGATCCATCTTGATGGCTTTTTTAAAGTTGGATAGCTGGTAGATCTCTTCCGGCAAGGCATTCCAGAGACTGGGAGCAGTGGCTGAAAATGTCCTCTAGGAGGTCGCTGCTAATGTAGTTCTTGTTGATTGAAGAAGCTTCCTCCCAGAGGACCTGAGGGAACGGGACGGATTATATGGGAAGAGGTGATCCTTTAGGTAAGTTGGGCCCATGCCATGTAGGGCTTTAAAGGTCATTACCAACACCTTATACTGTGCTCGGAAACCAATAGGCAGCCAGTGAAGAGATTTTAAAATCGGAGTAATATGATCACTTATAGATCTTCCGGTGATCAGCCTGGCTGCCATATTTTATACCAATTGCAGTTTCCAAGTTAGGTATAAGGGTAGCCCCATGTAGAGTGCATTACAGAAGTCGAGTCGTGAGGTTACCAGTGCATGTACTATGGTCTCTAGGTCCCTTGTTTCCAGGAATGGGCGCAGCTGGCGTATCAGCCGAAGCTGATAGCAAGCACTCCTGACTGTTGCATTCACCTGATCTGTCATGTGAAGCAACGAGTCTAGGAGCACTCCCCAGATTGCGGACACAATCCTTGGTGGAGACCGTGACCCCATCCAAGACTGGCGGTCGCAACCCAATCTCTGGTTTAGAGGCCCCTACTGTAAGTACCTCCGTTTTGTCTGGATTCAGCTTGAGTCGGTTTTTCCTCATCCAGTCCATTACCATTCCAAGGCATTGATTGAGGGGAGAAGCGCCATATGCCGTCATGGCAGCAGACTGAGACATGGAACAGAATATTTGAGTATCGTCAGCATATTGGTAACATCCTGCTCCATGTCTCCTGATGATCTCTCCAAGTGGCTTCATATAAATATTAAACAACATCGGGGACAGTATGGCGCCTTGAGGAACGCCATATTTCAGCTCTGTTTTAGACGAACAACTGTCACCGAGTGCTACCCTCTGGAATCTGCCTGAGAGAAAAGAGTGAAACCACTGAAGAACAGTGCCTCCTATTCCCAGTTCTCTCAGATGTTCCAGAAGGATTCCATGATCTATTGTATCAAAAGCCACTGAGAGATCCAGAAACACCAACTGGGTTATGCTTCCTCTGTCGATGCTCAGGCGAAGGTCATCTACCAGAGTGACCATGGCCATCTCCACCCCATATCCAGGCCTGAAGCCGGTTTGAAATAGATCTAGAAAATCAGTTTTTTTTTTTATTATAACATAAATATTTTACAAAGCTATATATCAAAACCACAATATCCACAATTGTCCGGCTTATAAATCGGTATTATCAATACAACTCTGTTTTGACTAATTATACAATACAATACATTGTCATTGATATATCCCGTCTATAAGATGTTAACTAGTTTTATCATTCAACACTTCTTATTTTACAAGATTCTCTTGTCCTCTCTAATTTCAACTTTCCTTTTTAGAGTATCTTTCCCATATATTAATTCTTTTAATACATATCCTTTTAAACTTCTAAAATGTTATATTCCCCATCTTTTTTTACAATAAGTGAATAATGGATCCCACATATTATTAATTTCATTCTTTGTTTTCCCATCCTGTAACTGTTCTTTTCCATCCAACTCTGCGATGTCAATTAATCTAAACAACCAGTTATCCATGACTGGTATTTCTTCTGTTTTCCATTTACTAGCTACTAATATCCTAGCCGTAGTTATCATATATAATACTAGTTTCCAGTTTCTCTTCCTTTCTAGACCTTGTATCATTTGTACCATATTTAACAAAAATATTTCAGGAGTGAAATCAAATGATGTATTGGTTATTTCCATAATTATTTTATGTACCATATGCCAAAATTTAGCTATCACTGGACAAGACCACCACATATGAATCCAGGTACCTTGGCTTTTTTTACATTTCCAACAAATGTCATTGTTATTTTTGTACATTTTTGCCAATCTGTTAGGAGTAAGATGCCATCTAGTTTCTAACTTTAAAAAATTTTCTCGTAATATTTGATTACTTGTAAATTTATATGTCGCTTTTCTGGCTTTATTCCAATTTTCCAAGGAAATTTCATTACCAACATCTCTTGCCCAGTGTAACATATGTTCCTTAACAGCCTCATCTTCTAATTTTCTTTGCAGTAATACCTTATATAACTTAGCTATCAGCTTTGGTTTATTTGTTATTAAAATATTATCCAATTCATTCTTTACAAGATATATTCCTTGTACTTTAAGATCCGTCATCATCATACTTTGTAATTGATGGTATTGAAACCATGTTAGGTCAGGGTCTCTATCTCTAATTATCTCCAATTCTTTTAATTTGATTGTACCATCCTGTGGCTCCTGTATGATAATTTCCTCATATTTTAACCAATTTGTTACTGTTTTAAATCTACTTAGCATAGCCTCTTGAGGTGACATCCATCCTGGAATACCCCTATAAAATTTAGATTTTATCTTTGTCCATGAATTTATAAGCGCTCTCCTTATTATGTGATGTGAAAATTTTTGGTGCACCTTTTCCTTATCATACCATAGGTACGCGTGCCAGCCATATCTCAAATCGTGGCCCTCTAGATCTAACAATCTTTTATTTTTACTCTTGATCCACTCCTGTATCCATACTAATACACAAGCCTGAAAATATGATTCCAAATCCGGTACATCACATCCTCCATTATCTTTACTATCAATTAAAATTTTCCATTTAATTCTAGGTTTTTTCCCTTCCCAAATGAATTTTTTCATTTCTTTATTCCATACCGAAAAAGGTTTAGTATTGTGAATTATAGGTAAATTAGTAAATAGAAAGATTAACTTTGGTAACACAAACATCTTAAATGCAGCTATTCTTCCATAAAGTGAAAGCTTTAGTCGTGTCCACCTTATCAAGTCTTTTTTAATTTCCTTCCACGTTTTTGTATAGTTTAGATCAAATAGTTCGGTATTTCTATTAGAAATATATATTCCTAAATATTTAGCCCTTTTAACAATCTTACATGATGTTTTTTGTTGCAAGGTCTCCTCTTCTACACTTGATAAATTTTTAGTTATGATTACTGATTTATTCTTATTTACTTTAAATCCCGTATACTCCCCAAATTCCTCTGCCTAGCCTTCTCTTGGAACTAGTCAAAGCAGTCCACTCCATCCTTTTACCTTTTGGCAAACCATCCATGATAAATAATAATAATAATAATAATAATAATAATAATAAATTTTTATTTATACTCAAGGTGGCTTACATTAAACGTACCGCCCACATTTTATAACAATCATATAACCCCCCCCCCTTAAAATTACAATTAAATCAAAATCATTTAAAAACTAACATTTACACAGAAACACAATAAAACAAAACACTAAAACAAAGGCACTGAAACATCCCCAGTTTACAGCAAGGGCAAATTAACCCCTCAGAGATACATATTAGAGCAAAAGGGCTCTTAATAGGGGAGGATCAAAACTAACATCTCTCTTCTGGATGAGCCTGCCGGAAGAGATCCATCTTGATGGCTTTTTTAAAGTTGGATAGCTGGTAGATCTCTTCCGGCAAGGCATTCCAGAGACTGGGAGCAGTGGCTGAAAATGTCCTCTAGGAGGTCGCTGCTAATGTAGTTCTTGTTGATTGAAGAAGCTTCCTCCCAGAGGACCTGAGGGAACGGGACGGATTATATGGGAAGAGGTGATCCTTTAGGTAAGTTGGGCCCATGCCATGTAGGGCTTTAAAGGTCATTACCAACACCTTATACTGTGCTCGGAAACCAATAGGCAGCCAGTGAAGAGATTTTAAAATCGGAGTAATATGATCACTTATAGATCTTCCGGTGATCAGCCTGGCTGCCATATTTTATACCAATTGCAGTTTCCAAGTTAGGTATAAGGGTAGCCCCATGTAGAGTGCATTACAGAAGTCGAGTCGTGAGGTTACCAGTGCATGTACTATGGTCTCTAGGTCCCTTGTTTCCAGGAATGGGCGCAGCTGGCGTATCAGCCGAAGCTGATAGCAAGCACTCCTGACTGTTGCATTCACCTGATCTGTCATGTGAAGCAACGAGTCTAGGAGCACTCCCCAGATTGCGGACACAATCCTTGGTGGAGACCGTGACCCCATCCAAGACTGGCGGTCGCAACCCAATCTCTGGTTTAGAGGCCCCTACTGTAAGTACCTCCGTTTTGTCTGGATTCAGCTTGAGTCGGTTTTTCCTCATCCAGTCCATTACCATTCCAAGGCATTGATTGAGGGGAGAAGCGCCATATGCCGTCATGGCAGCAGACTGAGACATGGAACAGAATATTTGAGTATCGTCAGCATATTGGTAACATCCTGCTCCATGTCTCCTGATGATCTCTCCAAGTGGCTTCATATAAATATTAAACAACATCGGGGACAGTATGGCGCCTTGAGGAACGCCATATTTCAGCTCTGTTTTAGACGAACAACTGTCACCGAGTGCTACCCTCTGGAATCTGCCTGAGAGAAAAGAGTGAAACCACTGAAGAACAGTGCCTCCTATTCCCAGTTCTCTCAGATGTTCCAGAAGGATTCCATGATCTATTGTATCAAAAGCCACTGAGAGATCCAGAAACACCAACTGGGTTATGCTTCCTCTGTCGATGCTCAGGCGAAGGTCATCTACCAGAGTGACCATGGCCATCTCCACCCCATATCCAGGCCTGAAGCCGGTTTGAAATAGATCTAGAAAATCAGTTTCATCCAAGATCGCTTGGAGTTGAAAGGCGATGGCCTACTCGATCACCTTGCTCAAAAATGGTAAATGTGAGACTGGTCTATAATTTTTCAGATCCAGGGGGTTCAGGGAAGGTTTCTTCAGGAGTGGTCTAATGACCGCTTCCTTTAAACTGGATGGAACAATTCCTTCCCTAAGGGATGCATTGATGAACCTCTTAAGAAAGGCTATCAAGGCATCACCCCCTGGATGACCAGCCAAGATGGGCAGGGATCGAGAGGGCATGTTGTCTTCCTTACTTTTCCAAGGATCTTGTCCATGTCATTGGTACTCACCAACACAAACTGATCTAGTTTAATCTCACAAACGGGTTCACTGGACGCCTCATCAGTCACTTCTCTTATGACTCCAGTGTCTAAGTCAGCTCTTATCTGAGAGGTTTTATCTGCGAAATAGTTGTTAAAGGCGTCACAGCAGGCTGTTGTTGGGTTGAGTAAAGGGTTCTGTACAGGTGAAACCTGTGACAGTTCCCTCACCACCCTAAACAGTTCTGCTGGACAAGATTCCGCAGACGTAATACGGGCAGAGGAGAAGGACTTCTTCGCTTCCTGTATTACCTCTCGATAGGAACGAAGAAAGTTCCTATGACGAGTCTTGTCAGATAAGAATCGACTTTTCCGCCAGATGCACTCTAGTCATTATCCAACCTGCTTCATTTTCCTGAGTTCTTCTGTGAACCAGGGATGGCAATTTGGAGCAGGTTGGAAAGAATGCTTGGGAGCGATCGTGACGATAGCTCTGGTGAGGTCAGTGTTCCAGGTATTCACCAGGGCTTTGCCAACCAAGGAACCCTCTAAGGCTTTCTGGAATCCAATTGCCTCCATTAGCCTCTGAGGGCAGACCATTTTAATGGGTCCTCCACCCCCTGTGGGATGGGCAATGGCTCTTAGTTCAACCTTGAAAAGGAAGTGATCCATCCATGACAGTGTGGAGGTGGTTTTTACCTCCCCCCACGGATATGCCTGCTCCGTACTGAAGACCGCATCGAGAGTATGACCTGCCAAATGTGTAGACCGAAGAACCAGTTGGGATAGGCCCATGTCTGTCATGGAATCTATGAACTGCCGAGCCGCTCCTGTTAAACTGGTCTCGAGAGGGATGTTGAAGTCGCCCAGGACTAAAAGTCTAGGCAACTCCAGCAACAACTCCGAGACCAGCTGTGTCAGCTCGGATAGGGAGTCTGTTAGGCAACGGGGTGGACGGTATACCAACAGAATCCCTATACTATCCCTGGTCTTCAGGCTCAGATACATGCTCTCGAAATGATCTGTTTTCTGGATAGGTATCCTAGTCAAGGAAAGGTTATTTTTGTGAACCAGAGCCACGCCCTCCCCCCCCCCCCGGCCCACTTTCCCTCACCTGCTCAAGCACAGAATACCCGGCTGGGAGAGCCTGGTTCCAAGTAATAGCACTGTGTTCCCCCAGCTAGGTTTCTGTAAAACATGCCAGGTCAGCATCTTCATCCATGAGAAGATCATGGATGATATGGGTTTTGTTTTTCACCGACCTGGCATTACAAAGGAGCAAGGTGAGGTGCTGTGTCAAGGTTGATAAGCTCCCCAACTTACTTCGGGCAACAGAGTGGCCTGAAGGCGGGATCGCTTTCAAACATAGAACCCGCCTTCTTTTATAACAAAGCTCCACTCTATTTTTGCCATATCTTCCCCTGCCCTGTATCACCTCAATTCCTGCTCCCAGAGAATCCTCTAACAACTCTCCCCCCATATACTGCATCTAATTAAGCCCCTGAAATCCCAACATAGGTGCCCGTAACTACACAAACTGGGCATCTATTCACTCTAATTCATAGAATCTATATATAGATGTTAAACAATTAGGGGAGTTTTCCCAAAATCCGCTATTGCTGCTAGATGCTTCCGTGGCTTCAGCTGGGGGTGGTGCCGCCGGTGAGGGCTGGGAAGGGCTCCTAAGAATCCCCTGGGTCCTCCGATGCCGCCAAGCTTCAGCTGGGGGTGGTGCCGCTGGTGAGGGCTGGGAAGGGCTCCTAAGAATCCCCTGGGTCCTCCGCTGCCACCAAGCTTCAGCTGGGGGTGGTGCCACTGGTGAGGGCTGGGAAGGACTCCTAAGAACCCTCCTGAGACCTCCAGAGTCCTCCGCTACCTCCAAGTTTCAGCTGGGGGTGGTGCCACTGGTGAGGGCTGGGAAGGGCTCCTAAGAACCCTCCTGGGTCCTCCAGAGTCCTCCGCTGCCGCCAAGCTTCAGCTGGGGTGGTGCCCAGCTTATGATGAGTTTGTGGTTGAGCTCCTTTTTGTTCCTTCTCTGCTATCACATGGAAACCATAAACATTATTTTGCTGAAGAAAGGCCATGAGTAAAATATTTGCCAAATCAGGATATATCAGACTTTATGTTTACCATTACTTTGTGTTTATCATTGGGCTAGGTTGGAGAAAGTTCTTCCATTATGTTACCCTCAAATGTGAAACCATTTCTTTGATAAAGCTATAGAAGCCACCTTCCCAGCAATACTTTGTTGACCTTCTTTCATGTTGGGATTTGTAACCTGAGTTTAAATGTCCAGATGTGGGAAAGTGACAAAGGGTACTACAGATCACTTTACAGCTTGCTAGCTGGGAAAGTTGTTTGCAGCTAGGACTCAAAACATCTTAGCAGTGTCCAAGGTCAGGATGTGCCAGAGAGCACATAGACCAAGTGTAAACACATTATGTCACAGGAAGAGGCTGGTCTTAGAGGCCGCATGGCAAATGTCTATAAAAAACAGATACCACAGGCCTGTGTCAGTTGTTGTTTGCTGGTGGTGAGTCTTTATAGTTTTGTACATACTGCAACTAAAAAATAAAAGTGCCTCTTTGGAGTTAAACTGGCTTCAGTCTGTTTCAGCAGAAGCAGGGAGGAATGCATTCCAAAGCAGCCAGACAGCTCCAAGGTTGCCTGGTGTTTTTCTCTACGAAGTGAAGAAAGTTTCCGAAGACTTTGTCTGCACACTCAATTGCTTGACAGTCCAATATCCGTGGGAAACATCTTTTTTCCACATATTCCATTTTACTTCACTAACAACATTCAGTAAATTTAAACAGCCAAGCTCTCTTGTTGTTGATCCAGCTCTAAATATGATGTAACTAAAGTTATATAGTAGCTACATTATGATCTGACAAACTTGAGATCAACAGCAATAGCAATAGCAGCTTCATTTATATACCACTTCATACCACACTAAGCAATAACTAATTGCCTCCAACAAGCTGGGTACTCATTTTAGTGACCTTAGAAGGATGCAAGGCTGAGTCAACCCTGAGCCACTGGCTGAGATTGAGCTCACAACCTTGTGGTTTGTGAGTGAGTGGCTGCAGCACTGGCATTTAACCACTGTACCACCAGGGCAAAATGATGATGGTTTATAGTTCAAATAAATGAAAGTTCTCATTAAAAAGCAACTGCTTTAATGCCATCTGTTCTTCCACCATTCCAGCTTCTTCATTCTCTCTCCTTTTTCCAGGCTGTCTTCCTAGTTTTATCATCTTAATCATATGGTTTAAAAGCAGTTCTCTCTTGGCTTTGCAAATATGTATGTAGAGCTCTAATAAGTATTATAATAATAGTTCTTTGATACTGTGTGAAATATTTCTGAACAATATGTGGATCTCATCTAATGTTGCTGCTGTAAAATGTGGAGTAGGCCCCAATGAAATCTCTCCCTGTCTAGATAGGCATTGCCAGCTGTATGTACACACGCACAGACAATAGCACAACTAGTTTCATGCAAGGCACATTTGCAATGAAGGTGTCAAAAAGAGCTATTTCACGCTCAACTGCACTTCCTAATACAATTCACAGCAAGACTGAGGAGGTGTGGGTTGTGCAGTTCTGTACATGCAGCCAGTAAATATGTGTATAATATGCAGTATATTTGGTTCTACTGGCAACTAGAAGAAAGAACTTTGCAGTCACAAAAGTGAAAGAAAATGTGATCACATTTAAGGCTTTACTTTTCCTTAACATAGACTTGTGAAAGGGATCACCTCCATAGCCTATGACTGAATTGCTCGAACAGCTAGAGGTCTGGATAAATGCATGGGGGGCGGATGCTTATATGAATAGGTTGTTATGTTTCCATGAGGAGAATGGTCTGTCTCAGTTACTTAATCACACTATCATCATCTCTAAATTTTGCAAAGAGGCAAAAACTCATTTTGTCTGTAAGATATTTGGTTTAATTGTCATATGGTTTAATACAACATCCCCATGCAAATATCTATCTATATGCAAGACATAAACGTGGCCAACAAAAGTGTGTGTGTGTCTCGGGAGCTGGTACAAATGATCTATGCCTGGCAGTCCAGAAGGAGGCCCAGGATCTGCTATGTTGCACATGCTTTTGCATTTCTTGGTAGTATCACCATTTGTTGATTCTTTTTTTTTTGGACATTCATTGAAAAATTGCTGAACATAAAAAAAGAAAAAGGGGGAATATAAGAAATTCTGTATTAAACTGGTCCCCCTTGCTGTAAGAGAGACCAGGAATTGGGCCAAAGTCAGGGAAAGAAGACATGGGTGAACAAAGGGATAAAGTAGCACCAATGAAGCAGAGGAAGGGAACAAAGGGGCAGGCAGGTGAGCATCACTGGCAGAAGCTAAAGTGCAAAACCATCAGTGATTGTAATGGCAGCTGGAAAGAGAGATACAGAGTCAAACAGTCCTCTGTGCCTTCAGTGCCCAAAAGAAGAGCACCACCACCTCCATGACATAGGCAAGCAACTCTCCCAATTTATTGCCAACTCTTCTGTCTGAAAGACCAGATACTGAACATCTCCTGCCTGGAGTGGATTGATTGCCATAAGGCAGAAGGTGCGAAAGGGAGGCAACCTCTTGGGCTGCATCCACACTGCAGAAATAATCTAGGTTGACACCACTGTCATAGCTCTATACTATAGAATTCTGGGCTTTCGAGTTTTGTGAGATATTTAGTCATCTCTGTCAGAGACCTCTGGTGCCACAACAAATGACAAATCCCATAATTCTATAATATTGAGTCATAGCAGTTAAATGAGTGTCAACCTGGATTACTTGTGCAGTGCAGATGCAGCCTTAGTGCTGCTCAAAAAGTAAAGTCAGGCAGGTGTCCAGGGGTGAGTACTGGTTTTGGGTAGCAATGACTCTGTGTCCCCACAAAGGTTCAAGGGACTAAGAGGAAACAAGGGAATTGACCCCCCTCTCCCTCCAAAAAATACCAGAGTGCAAATTTGTTCTTGGCAGCCCTGGACATAGTAATGGTGTTCAAGAGTAAAAAAAAAAAAAAAAAATCAGCTTTACAGTGCAAATCTGTCTTCAAAAACAGTGGGAAGGACAAATGAGTTTTTTTTTTCAAACTTAATGATTTACTTATTGCACATTGTTTATAAAAATGAAGCCTTGTTTCAGTTATATCTCTGACATTCTAAATGTGGTGTTGTGGCCTAAGCACTGGACTAAGACTGTGTAGGCCAGGGTTCAAATCCCCACCCAGCCATGGAAACCCACTGGGTGACTTTGGACAAATCACATTGTGTCAAGTCAGAAATGACTTGAAGGCAAACAACATCATCAACAAGAACAACAAGATAAATATTTCTCATTCTGTTTAAGTTTTTTTTTAAATGTAATTATTATTTTACTTCCAATTTCCAGCTGATCCAGTGAATATGTGTATGACACAAAGAGGGGCAGAAGGATTTAAATTTAGTCCATGTCATTGTTACACAGGATCAGTGCAAAGACCTGTCCTATTTATGGGCAGATTTGGTTTAGGGTGCATATGAAATTTTCTTTAAAAAAGAAAATTAACAAAATGGTTACATAGTTTGTGAAATGATGTAAAGGCTTCTATTAATCTTACTTCCCCCTTTATTACAGTTGTAACTACTTGTTGCCCCACTTCTTGAATGCCTCCTCTTGGAGACCTACTGATGCCATCCCATCCACCCTTTTATCCCATCACCAAAGATAAAACATGGCACTTCATTAAAGCCTTTTTGTGCCCCATTGATCTTTCCCAAATGTACATGGACACGACTTTAAACTTTATTAACCTTTTAAACTATTATAACTTATTAAATTGTTTAATATATTTTTTAGTTCTCTAAATGTTATTGTTTAAAATTCTACATTGTTTTAAACAGTTTGAATTGAATTTATTTATATGCCACTCCTGGTAAAAAAGCAGGATATAAATATTGCAATACTGGTAGTAGTAGACATTGTAGTAATACTCAGAATAATTAAAATGGCAAAAGCTGCCTGCAGGTTTTGCAAATGAACCTGCAAAATCCCCTGAGAGAGCAAGATGACCTTCAGTTGGATGTGTACAGAAAAAAACACAAGATGACTGTTCAGACATAGCCATAATGTCCAAGATCCATTTCTTATGCTGGCACAATTATTCACCAAAGGTGAAGGAAAAGGCAGTGGTGTTGATAAGAAAAAGAAATCCCTGGGCAGCAGTAGCAAGGAAAACAAGAAGTAGTATCAACTAGTGAAGGAAGTAGTCAACTTCAATCTGCTTATTAATTCAATTTCTGATTTTGGGAAGTTAGATCCTCAAAGATATTGTAGGGATGAGTGGCTTGGACAATGACTTGTGCCACAGGATAGGTCAATATCCAAACCACCTCTCATAGAGTACCTTTTCTCTGGGGACCCACCACCAAGGCCAGGCCTTCAGGGAGCAGGCAGTTCATAGCTATCTGCCTCTTTTTTCCCCATCACTACCACCACTACTTCTGCTATCTCCATGAGCACAGACAGAATCAAAATCAAATTGCTCATGTAATTATTTGGCTAGACCACTATACCATACCTTGCAGCTGTTTTTCCCCCTATAAAGGACAAAATTCCAAAATGGAGGTGGCAGACGTAATTCTTCCCTATAAAACTAAACAGAGGAATGACAAGTACAGTAAGCTTTCAGTCATTAGGTAGTAGAAATATTCTGTGAAGAACAGTTGCAGCATAACCCCATTCATTTTTATTTAAAACTGGAATGATCAGCTGTGGCACTCCAGTTGTTTTCAGCATAAAATTTTAATGGGTCTCATCAACAACCATATTCAATAAAAAGGAATTAAGGCAGGGATGGACAAAGTATAGCCCACAGGCCACATGTAGCTCTTGGGACTCCTAACTATGACCTTTGAAGCCCTGCAGAAGCCCCCAACTCTCCAGAGCCCCCAAGGCATTTTTGCCTCTAAAACTGTTCCAAAGTCATGAAATCTACCCTCAAATGTAGTGGTTTGCCTCCCCGACCCCTAGAGCCCCCCAAACCTATTCATAAAAATTCAGAGAGAAAAAATCAGGCCAAACTTGGCCAAAATGGCTGCTGGAGGTGACATTGCATCACTTCTGGTGCACCAAAACTCTCTAGTGTGGTGTAAGATATTTAGAATTCCAGTACCTCACTAAACTAGAAACTGCAGGATTCCATAGAATTTAATCATGGCAGTTAAAGTGGAATGATTGTGATGTAACTGTGTGGTGTGAATGGGCCCCAGATCTCTTCATGTTGTAATATTTACTCTGCAGGATTCCATAGAATTTAATCATGGCAGTTAAAGTGGAACGATTGTGATGTAACTGTGTGGTGTGAATGGGCCCCAGATCTCTTCATGTTATAAGATTTAAGAGGCTTTTCAGTCAGAAAGTGTAATAAGCCTGGTAACACATCTATGATTTTGATCAGATAGCATTCAGTTTACTTGAAGGACACTGGGATTTATTTGTCTGTTTGTTTCATATATTTAATAGACCATTCACCTGTTTTTAACATTTAACATTTGGGCAAGCTTGTTGTAGAAATACTGTTCCTTAAACAGTTGTTGCCCAGAGATTACATTGTATAGTAATGTATAGTGAAGCACTTTAGCTATTGTGTCTTCGTGTGTAAAGGAAGAATCTTCTGAATGAATTGTATATATTAGCTTGAAATATAGGAACGGATGAGATCGCTTATACTCTGAATATTATTATAACAGATGATGGAAACTGTATTTGAATTAATGACTAGTTGTACAGAAGATAAATCTTTCTTGTTGATTCCGATCATTCACCTGTTTTAAGCCTGTAACATGTGGGCAAGCCTCTTGTAGAAACACTGTCCCTTAAATAGTTGTTGCCCAGAGATTACCCTGTATTGTAAAGTATAGTGAAGCACTTAAGGTAGAGCATCTTTGTGTATAGAGGAATTCTCAAGATCTGAAGGACTCTGGATTACTCATAATTAATTGCATGGATTTTTTCTTTCTTCCTTTTTCAGAGGCTTCTATCCTGAGCTATGATGGCAGCATGTATATGAAAGTCATTATGCCTATGGTCATGCACACAGAGGCAGAAGATGTGTCTTTCCGCTTCATGTCTCAGCGTGCTTATGGCCTGCTGATGGCCACAACATCACGTGATTCAGCTGACACCCTGCGCCTAGAGCTGGATGGTGGCCGCGTCAAACTGATGGTTAATCTAGGTATTGTACATAGACTTCCCCCCTTGGCTTTCAGTTTAAGCTTGTTTTTGTTTTCTTGTTTTGTCTCTTCCCCTCTTCCCCAGTTTGGTTGGACTGAATTATAAGTAGTTGCTGATGTACTTTTGTAATTATATTAATCATGGAGAAACAATCTCTCCAGATATCACTGCATGAAGATATTATGCTAATTCCTGGTTATGAATAATGTGGTTTTTAAGTCTCTTTTGTTGTTGTTTTTGTTGTTGTTTTTGTTGTTGTTGTTAAGTTTCCTTTCTGGTTCTTGAACTGGTTAGCTTTGTATAATACATGCTTTTCAGTCCATCTTTTGATCAATCACATTCTCATTGTTCCAACTATCTGCTATTGTTCAAAACAGTCAACAACGAAGTGTAATGCCACAATGATTTATAGCCCTTTAAAGGCTTTTAAAAATACATTTAAAATATTGCTATTATCAGGACTTTTACAAAATAGCATATGATAAAATGGCCAACAGGGAATAAATTTTAAATGCAAAGGAACACACATCGATTTGAAAGAAAATATTTGAAAAAGCTTTCTCCTAATACCAAATGAAGGTAGACATGAAGTTCAGGAGTAGGCAACATTTGACAGGATCCTGTTCAGTCAAAACACTTATGGAGTGGACCCTAGCACATTTAACATTTAATATTTTTGTCACTTGCACAAGGAGGCATTAAGGACCTGCTTGCACACATGGAAGTCACATCTTCTAAGTGGGGATTGCTGTGTGTGCAATGGCAATCTGTGGTGATCCTCTGTTACTACGAGGAGGGAGGGGTTCATTCTCCTGCTTTCGGTAAGATCTAAATATTCCAGATGTTTTTGGAATATAACACCCATAGGCAATTGAGCCAATGATCAGGAATTAAGGGAGCTTAAGTGCTTCAAAAAACTATCTGGAAGAGATGATATAGCCTCCATCTGTACTTCAGAAATAATCCAATTTGATACCACTCTAACTGCCATGGCTCCATGCTATGGAATTGTAGTTTCCTGAGACATTTAACCATCTCTTTCAGAGAACATGGTGCCACAGCAAACTACAAATCCCAGAATTCCCTAGCACTGAGCCATGGCAGATAAAGTGGTGACAAACTATCTCCCTTCCTGAGCTAGCCGGGATGGTCTCGGGGTTGGTGTTGCAGTCTCCTCATCTGATAGTGCTAGGGGACTTCAACATCCATGCTGAGACTGCCCTTTCAGGAGTGGCTCAGAACTACATGGCTTCCATGAAAACTATGGGTATCTGGCCCTACTCATGCTGCTAGGCACACTCTGGACATTGTTTTCTGTGATGAGTGGGGTGATGATGATCTTGGTGTGGAGGAACTTTCCACAGTTCCGTTGTCATGGCCAGATCATTATCTAGTCAAGTTTAGACTCACTGGGACTCAGAACCTCTGCAGGAGTAGGGGACCCATTAGGATGGTCCACCTCAGGAGACTGATGGATCCAGATGGATTTCTGAGGAGTCTAGGGGCGTCTTAACAGGCGATTCTGTTGAAGCCCTGGTTGACCGTTGGAATGGGGAAATAGCCAGGGTCATGAACACAAGTGCTCTTGAGCATCCCCTCTTACGGAATGGAGCCAAACCAGTCCCCTGGTTCTCCAGGGAATTGATGGTGATGAAGCGAGTGAGAAAGAGACTAGAGCGATGTTGGTGGAAGACTTGAAGTGAATCTGACTGAACATGGATTACAGCCTATTTGAAGGCCTACTCCATGGCAGTGTGGGCAGCAAATAATTTTTTTTGCTGCCAGCATTGCATCTGTACAAAGATGTTCAGCAGAGCTGTTCCAAGTAGTCAGGCGTCTCTTACACACTCATCCTCAAGTAGAAAATGCAGACCATTCAGAGGCCCCTTTTGAAGAATTTGCATGGCATTTTGCAGATAAAGTCGCTCAGATCCACTCCAATTTGGATGCTAGAGTTGAAACAATGCCAGTGAATGTAACCTTGCTCTAGTCTGTCCAGTGTTAAGGGATACTTTTCAACTTGTCCAGCCTCATGTTTTTCTTTTTTTGTAAGAAAAATATTTTTCTGCGCAAAAGTAATATTTTTCTGCAAAGTTTTTTTTTTTAACAAAAAAATCTTCAAGTGCAGAAAACTATTGGAAAATATACACAATTTTAAAAATAATATTTGAGAGAGCAAAAATATTTGTTTTTTCATTCTCATGTGCTCCAGAAATTTAACATGTAGACCTATTTCTTTCTCCTTTGGCAAAGGTTACATGACCTTTGACATCATGGTGTTTCAACTACTAAATAAAATTTGTTCCCATTGCTCAATATTTTCAGGAAAACATTCTTATACCATATCATTCACACAAAATGAAAGACTTTGTATCAGTTATAGTAGAGATCTGAGGACAGAATCAGAAAGTCCAGGCACAGCACACAATTTCTTTTTCAGCATTTCTCTGTCAAATTCCAAATAGTGAGAGGGAGTCTTGACATATAAATAGTTTGTGTATTTTTCCACACAGTGAGATGCAAACAATTCATAGTGCAAAGCTAATGCACTTCCTATTTTCTAACCCTTCTTTCAACCTGAGGAGACACACAAGAATTTCCCTTCACCATTGAAAACAGAAAGAATTACCAGAACCATGTGATATAGATAAGCTTAAATTAGCCGAGACCCTGCCTTTTCCAAACAACTAGTAGGACTGCTGTGGTCTTTTTCAGTGTTCTTGACTAGAACATTGCATAAAGCTTTCTCAAGCTTTACTCCACATGTTTATGTTAAAAGTAGCTTTCATACAAAAAGCTTGCTACATGAAAGACCCTAAATGATGGCCCATCTGTACCCCAGTGGAAAAATAAACCCTAATAAGCAATAAAGTCAGATTTTCTGTGCCTTGTCTCCAATGACTGCAGCATCCCTCCAACTTTGCCGCACAAATAGAGCTTTGGTCCTGCAGAGTTCTGAAGGTGACTTCCAGAACAGCAGCTCAATTATGCAGTAGCAAAGATTTACAGAGGTTTCAGATATTACTTGGTGTCTGAAAGTTTCCTATGGTAGCCCAGACTCTCAAGACATTGAAGACAAGTCAAATATGAGACTTAATTGGGGGGGGGGGGGCTTTTTAAAATTGCAAACAATCCAAAGAAAATTACCTTCAAAGGAAAGTTCTTTAGACCAGTTCTCCTTATGCTATCTGATGTGAGGAACTGATAGTCTCTCCCCCCCCCCCCCCCCGCTCAATATACCAGGGACTGGCACCATATTTGTACCCATTGACTGCAACTGGTTCTTTCCTTGCTGAAAACTCACCAGGGATCAGCAGCTGGTATCTCATGGACTACCCCAGTTCACAGACCATTATTTTGAGGATCACTGCTTTAGAGTATTGCAATATAGCAAATTCTAAGAGGAGGGTGGGACAATAACAGCCAAAAACCTTACGTTGGCTCATAAAGAAAAATTAACATTTTGATAACTCAGAGTGAAAAAACACAAGCTCAGAAACAATGAGTTCTTGTTGCTGTGGAATACCATAAAGCTGGAGTTTTTCTGATTTTCCAGAAAGAAACATTGGTGAATGACTGTTTTGAATAGCATTAAATATTCTTGTGCTTACTCCCTCTCCTTTCCCACTTTTTGTTCAATTCCATTTAGTTTGTTTTTAAGGGTTATCTGTTTATTAATGTCTTCTCTGTGATCTTTTTACGCTGTGTATCCAAGTTGTAAAAGCTTCCTTATACCCCCATTAGTCATGGTATATCAAAAGATGGTATTCAACCCTTCAAAGGCCTGAAGCCTGCGGCCCGCACAGCAAACAGCCTTTCGAACAGAGTGTACAGAGCAGCCTGCAGGGGCTGGCATATCCCTCTCGCCTGCACAGCACCATTTAGCAAAAAAGAAAAGAAAAGAAAACAGAAAGGAGGATTAGATGGATTGGGAGGGTAGAGGGAAGGAAGAGCCTCATGTGTATTCACATTACTTCTTTATGGAATTGTTAGATGGGAAGTCGGAGCACACTATTCCCATTCTTTCTTAATAACACATTTCACAACATACTGGATCCTGGCTCTGTCAAGAGGAGAAATCTGCATCAGATCTGACATCTCTGTTGAGAAAAACAGAGAGAAAGGGACTGGGAAAGAGAGAGAGAAAGAATTAAGTGAGTCAGAAATTTCAAATGTGCCCCAGAACTAACCCTGCTGTTTAAAGCTTGTACTGAGAGTGAGAGCAGTGGGCAGCCATACAGAAACAGATGCCTCTGGTCCTCAGCCTTCTTCCTTGGTATGTTGGCAGTGCAGGACTCCCACATGGATATATGACCTTAAGGTCATTTAGCATTTCCATCTTTCCTCCTGTAGTTGCTTCCCTACAGGATTGTAGGGAAGCTTCTGTCATGGTGCAGGATACACATATAGCTTGCCTCAACTGAAGGGATTATCTTTACATACCTGCACTTCTCAGGCTGCATCTACGTTGCAGAATTAATGCAGTTTGACACCGCTTTAACTGTCATGGCACAATGTGATGGAACTCTGGAATTTGAAGTTTGGTGCATATTTAGCCTTCTTTGTCAGAGAACCTTAGTGTGATAACAAATTACAAATCCTAGAATTTCACAGGCTGGCACCATGACAGTTAAAACAAACTGCATCACTTCTGTAGTGGGGTAGCAGCCCCAGTAGCACACTATGCTCAGGATCATTATTTTGGACACTAGTAGAGGGTTCTTGGGAGCTTGGAACCAAGATCATTCAAATCTTAGGAAGCTGTTTTAGAAGTAATTAGTTATAGTTCTGAGGCCTTTTTAATTACTTAAAAAAAACACCATCTGAATGCTGTATGTCACTGATCTGTGGTACAAAACAGTCTCCTTTCATCTACTAATCATCTAACACCCACAGGACAGCATGAAAAAGCAGCATAGGCCAGTGCTTGAACCATGTGATAACTTTTGCCACCATTTAGTGAGGCCCATGTAATTGTAAAAGTAACTCATAAAATTTTACAGTTATATTGGGAAAAGATTGATATTATCCCTCATTGATTTACAAACATAAGGCAGTATAGCTACTCATTAGTTATGGGGGAAAGTAATGAATTATAAGCAACTAATTATTTGTCAATTGTTACTTCTAAGGTTGCTTTTTGCTTCCTTCTTTTAAAAAAATCAAATCAAAATGAATTTTGTTTGATTCATGGCTGAGTTTACTGAGTTCATTTTCCTGATGGAGGAATTTGCTTCTTATTATAAAAATCAGAATATAGTTCATAACATTTATAATATATTTCCTGATTTCCTTATCATTTTTTAAAAATGTGTAGGCAGATTATACTGCTTTCTTCTCCACCTGAACTATCACTTTAATAGCAAACTTAGTGGATGTTCCCAACAAGCATCTTCTCGATTAGTTACATAAACCTGAAAAAATCCCTGTTGCAAACAATAGCAGGCAATAAAATTGTAATAAAAATAACTAGAAAATCACAAAGAGTGACAGGGAGCAGAAAGCTAAACTGAAAGAAACCAAATCTGTTAATACCACTGAAAAGAAGTGGGAAGAGGCTTAATTTATTAGAGCAACTCTCGAAGGAGTTTTTGCAACTTTGTATCAGTTCTTCAAACTGAGGGGCTCTGCAGATGGCGCAAAGCGCCATCTTGGAGCCAAGGAAGGGGAGGGGCAGCCAGACGCCTCTTCCCGAGGATGTCATCAGAGCGCCCACCGTTGCACATGGCAAGCGCTCTGATGACATCCTTCCGGTGCAGTATTTTTACATGCTGCGCCGGAAGAGGCGCAAAAGAGCCTATTTTGGTGCTCCTTTCGCAGTCGCTGAAAGGGTGGATTGGGGCTGAGGCATGGGGCAGCCTCACCCCCAATCCTCCGCATCTCAGGGTGGCCCATGGCTGCCCATCTGCATCCCCCCTGAGTTGATCTGTTTAGGGACTAGTAATAACCTTTTTAAAAAGTCCATTTTTAAAATATAAGTAACATTTTTATCCTAAGACGTAAACTTTCCTTCACATATAATACTTTAAGGGTTTTCTCTCTCTCTCTCTCTTGCTCTCTGCATCTCCCAGTTCCATATACATATATGTGAATATTTTTTATCTTTTCACCCCACCAGCACACATGTTAAAGGGATATAGCCACTTCTGTATGGTGATCGTACCAAATGCTCAAGGACTGTTTGCTCCCACTTTTCTGTTGCGGTTGACGACACATGACAAACCTAATCGCACGAAACCAAACCCATATTTTCTTAAGAGATGTTCTGCTGGACAACAGACTCTCTGTGGCTTCACTATGTCTGATTGGTTTATATCTCATCACTCAGATTGTTTGCCTTCTTCTCCTTTCCTTTTTTGCCCTTCAAAAATGTGTCTTCCCCCAATAAAAATAAAAGGTTGTTTCCCCACCACCACCAGTTAATATAATGCAAGGATGGTGGTGGTCCCCTACATGCTGTATGATTAACATAATCATAGACTAAGGTTACCGTTATCCAGATCCTCACCTATGAACAATAAGTTCTCAAAAATGCTTTTTAAATACTAGACTGCTGGCAATGTGAGAGCCTGGCTTTTGTCCTTGGCCTTTAATGTGGAGAGCAGCTCCAGTCACATTTGCTATTTAGTGTTGTGAGGTGTTACTCAAACACACCTTGCAAACACTCTAGCAAGGAACATATTCACAACTCAAGAGGTGAAGGAGGCAGAAGGATGCTTTCCTTATTCCTACTCTTGTAAAGTTATGACTAACCACCCAAGATATTTGCTGTATTGAAAAAAGACAGTGGGTGCTCAGAAGCCTCCCAGCTAAAACTAACTCTGCTGTCTATTTTTGCAGAGTATTAATGTGTACCCATTAAAAGGTCTATACATTACCTTGGCCCTTTCTTTGCTGGTTTGTTTTTGTCTCCACTGTATTTCTGAAACATCTGAGTGAAGCATATGGGGTTGCCAAAGATGATCAGATCTGCCACTGTACAGCGGACCTGTTTCTTCTTCTTCCTGGATGTTATAGGTGCATCATTCAAACCTAACATTCAGGCAGCAAGGTGAGGCAGGGCTCTGAAGAGCTGGTGGTCTGGTTGCCTTTGTATCAACACTTTCCAACCAAATAAAATGTCCCAACCCTCCAAAATGCACTGAAATCTGGGCTGGGCGTTCGTGCGGTTAGCTGTTTGCAAGTGGCCATTTTATGATAGGGGACAAGGGGAGGTATGGTAACCCTTTCCTCATCTTGGAAAACAACACACTCCCCACCCCAGCATTTTGGGTTTTTCCAAAGGCAATGGGGTCTGTCCTTAGAAGAAGTGGAAGGGGTCAAGTATAATCACAGAAAATCTTTAGGTAATCCTGTAGGTATATTACGTTGGGTAGAAGGTACATCTCTACAAAATCACTAGTCATTCAAAAGAAACAGTGTGAAGTTTATCCTTTTAAACTTAAAAGAATCCTAGGAGTTTGGCATTTTTAATAAAACCACTAGGGAAAAGGCTTGCATTTTGAGAGAGAAGATCTGTGCTTTAATGACATGCTAGCTATTTTTAATTAGCAATTCTTGATTAGTATCACAAGATACACTATCATTGCACCATTTGCCTTAGAAAAAAATCCCCAGAAGACCATATAGAGGCTTATAAAGTAGATACCATATAGAGGTATATAGTATTATTTGTGCACTTTGTTTCACACATGTACACATACACCCAATTATGGAGCAGGTATATGGAGCTCCTATTTCTGTAGAACATATCACACATATACAACCATTCCTGAGCTTGTACAGAATGTATATTAATATAAAATGGCCACATCTATTTGCGTGTGTCTGTCCCCGGAAGGGTGGACTGATTGTTTTTGGATGTCTGCAGCTGTTACCTTGAAGGATGCAATTTCATCTTTCATTTATTTTTCCCCATCTAGACTGTATCAGGATAAACTGTAACGCCAGTAAGTTTTCCCTCAAGTTTCATTTTGTTCTCTTTCTCTCTCTTTCTTTGAATATTTAAAAGAAATTAACATTATTTCCTTTGTTGTTTTATAAACTATTTCTTGTCACTTTATTCATTTTTTGGGAAAAAAAGTATTGGGATGGAGAGTTTGGTAGATGTTGAAGCTGGGGAGGATATGTGATGGCTGTATTGGATGTAATGTGTATGAAAGAGATTTCCTGAGGGATGAATGAAATGTTATATTTCCTGGCTTCGCAGACAAGCATCCAGGGAATGGGAAGAACTGAAAATGTATTTCAGTAGCTTTCTGCTGTCTTGAGGAAAATATCCTTAGAGGCAGCTTTGGTACTGCATAAAAATAACAGGTACTGTATGCACTTCTCCACTACAACAAATTTGTTTTATTGTGACAAATATATAGTTTGCTCCACAACAGTGACTGTTTTGTCTGATATTTCTTCAACATCCATGCTTATAGGGGATTATGAATTTAAATAAGAAAGCAAAATATTTTATTTGGGGTTTGGTGAATTCATAAATTCACAGGAGGATCACTTTGCCAAAGGTTTTCTTTAAGAGAGGAGAGTTCTGGAGGCCTATGTCAGCCTTGTGAATAAGCACACAGATATTAATAACCAGTGTGTGTGTGTGGGGGGGGGGGGGGGATAGTAGGCTACTGAGCTCTGGCCCTCTTCCAGTAGCCCATTGCATTTTTAAGAAGGATGGGGCCTCTTTTCCTCAAACCATCTGATTGGATTTTATTCCAAGCATACTCTTTGTCCTGCACATGGTTCCTCATAACCTCTAGTTATTAGGTGAATGCTTAAATCAGGGATGGGAAGGATTCCTCCAGATCTTGCTGCACTGTAACTCCTGGCAACCCTATTGAGCATAGTCAAAGATGAGGAATGCTGGGAGTTGCAGTCCAACAATATTTGGATACCCCACAGGATTCCCAACTGTGGCTTAAATGCAAGTTTGCCCTATGACACAATTTGGTAACTTAATTGCTTACAGGAATACAGGCCTGAGCATATAATTAGCCTAGTAAGCAATGCCATGGCTTAGAAAAGATCGTAATTCTCAGAATCCACAGTCAGCATGACAACCAGTTGTTCCAATCTATATAAGTCCATAAAAGTGATTTTTCCAAGCTGTGAAGAGCAATAGCCCCAAAAGAACATCCAGTTCCTGAAATCTGAAACAAAACAAAACAAAACAAAACAAATCAAATCTTCTTTCTCAAATTAAAAGTTCAAATAGGGTCTCTTGCAGGCCTATTGTTCTGTTATGCTCATTATGTCTTTATGTCTGTTATATTCTCTTGGGCCCTCCTATAAGTCCCATTGATTTATGGCAGCTATAAAGATGTTGGGAATCTCTTATTATTCAGTGTTTTATGCAAGGGCTAAGAGAACAATAGGCTTGACGTTTGCGTGAACATAGGTTCATAGCATGCCATCATATACTGAAGTCTACACACATAATTCTGCTGAAATGAATGGGAGACTCTACATGATACTAATAGTCAGTGTTAGGTAGGGGAAGAGCAGGAAGCGCCATATATTGTATCTACACTGCATTGGAATAACAATATACTATCACTTTATAGAACAGCCAGCATGGTGTAGTGGTTTGGGTGTTGGACTAGGACTCCAGGAGACCAGGACTGAAATCCCTTCTTGGCCATGGAAACCCATTGGATGACCTTGGGCAAGTCACACTCTCTCAGCCTTTGAGGAAAACAATGGCAAACCTCCTGTGAATAAATCTTGCCAAGAAAACCCTGTAATAGGCTAGCCTTAGGGTTGATGTGTGCCAGAAATGATTTGAGGTGAACAAGAATACTAAAAACCCACTTTATAGCTCCATCCTGTAGAATCCTGGGATTTATTGTTTGCTGAGACACTTATTGAATTCTATGCTACAAAACTCTAGTGCCTTTCCCTGAACTGTAGCACTAGAGCTCCGTAGAACAGAATTCTAAGCACATCACCAAGCAACAAATCCCAGAATGCCCTGGGATGGAGCAATGGCAGTTGAAATAGTGTAGCATGGCTATAATGATGTAGTGTAATTACTCTTACACAATATCATCACTTCAAAGATTCCTTTCTTCCCAAAGCTTTTAAATCAGATTGGACTTTAAAATGACCTAGCCGAATTGCTTCCTGATCCTTATTTAACAGAAACATAATTAATTGAAAGAGAATCAAAAGAAGAAAGGTTTAATTTTTTGCTTGAGAGCAATAGCCTACTTGGGGCTCAAAGAACTCCTTTGCCATATTCCCTGTAAATTTATTCCAAGATTTCTTCCCCCCCCCCCATTTTCAAAGTGCAGACATGTAGAGAGAAAATACCCCCCAAAGGAATTTTCCTACAGTATTGAAGGCATGCATAGATCTAATATATGCAAATATTGGACCAGCTTAAGAGTTTTGTCAGCTGTCTCATGTGGCACAGTCCATTGTGATCACTGATGATTTTCTCCTTGCATGAGGAAAAAGTGACATTAGAATTGAGGATAATCAAAGAAAAGAACAGAGAGAAAGAAGTGTGTGCTGAAGGGATACAATGTGGTTTTCAGGCAAGGGAGTGTTACTTAAAAGTATCAGATGATGCAGTCACTACTATTGCCTTAGCGTGGGGCAAATGGTCTGTGTTGTTAAGAGCAAACAGAGTTATTCTTAAAAGATAGCAATTGTGGTGCTTTGATATTTTCCCACTGTGGCCATCAAAGGTACTGGCTGTGAGGGTTCCCACACCTGACAACAGGTAAGACTGTAGGTTTGATTTTTATTATTCTGTTTATGTGTTCAAGGAACTGAGATAAATGAATGTGCCATTTTAGGAACTGGTTGTTCATTTTCCCTGAGATTACCATCTTGTTTCTTTCTCCCCCACATGCTTTGCTTTCCTTTGTTTGCTCCTTCCCTGTGAGGTGGTAAGCATGAACTAGGACTGAGTGATTCTGTGTGGGGTTTTGTGTTTTTTTGTTTTGTTTTGTTTTTTGGTAAATGAAGAACTATCAGATGACAAATGTTAAGACATTCAAAGATAATGTCACAAGCATTTTATAAAACAGAATTCAACAAAACTGGTAACATAACATAATAGGTTCTTGATTACCATCATAACAGAAAATCCCAGCTTTATTTCTTTAAAAACTCCATAATGCCAGGCAACTTTTGCAGCTTTGTGAGTTGCATGACAACTAATGAAAGGGAATTAATGACACTGACAGCATAATCCCATGCATGGTTAAGGGTGAAATCTTGTATGCATTTTACCTGGGGTTTAGTCCCATTAAGCTCAGTGGGACTTGCATATCTTCCAACATTTCACAGATGAAAACTGGGACATGTGTGGTTGAGCAATATCAGAGTGTGAACAAAAGTTATAAATTGAGGACAGTCTGTAGCAGTTTGCTTTTGAACCTTCAGGGAAGGGCAAGATCTAACCATTTCTCTCCTCTCTGAATTAATTGAGCGCTAATGACTTTTGCACTTTGAACTCAGTCTGCAACAATTGAAGTAAGCTGAGGACAAAGGGTAAAGAGGGAGAAGGAAAGAGAAACTGGGACATTTTAACAGCAACAGAAAAGTGAGATGACAAAGGATTAATCAGAATCGTCCTTGACAATTTGGAACAGTCGGTGGATATGGACTTCCTCTAAGTAAACATGCATGAAGAATATTTTTATTTTATCTCGTGTTTGCAAATACATATATGCAGTGGAGTTTGTTATTCTCATTTGCTCATAGTTATAACCCAACTAGATACTATATCAAGTAGAAAAGGCAGACTTTAAAGCAGGGGTAGGCAACCTTTTTGAGCCGGGGGCCGGGTTGCTGTCCCTCAGACAATTGGGGGGCCGAAGCACCATAAATAAATAAATAAATAAATATTTTAAAATTTAAAAATATATATGCCTGCACACTCTCTCAGCCCCAGAAAAGCCATGGCAAAACCCCTGTGAAGATTTTGCCAAGAAAACCCCAAGAACAAGTAATAACAACAATAATATCATCATGGTGGGTGGCGGCGGTGGCAGGACCGGCCTGGGGCTGGTCCAAAGGCCTCGGGGGGCCACATCCGGCCCCTGGGCCTTAGGTTGCCTACCCCTGCTTTAAAGTATTTGATTGATGAGTGGTGGAGGGTGGGGCTTTTTTTATGCTGAAGGACAGAGTAATACATTTTATGGAATTCTAACTTAGTCTTAGATGAAGGCAATGGCAAACCTCCTCTGAACAAGTTTTCCCAAGAAAGCTCTGTGATAGGTTCACCTAATAATAATAATAATAATAATAATAATAACTTTTATTTAATATCCCGCCCCTCTGGGATCAATCGGGGCGGCTTACATCATAAAAACATGATACATCAGTTAAGAACAATTTCCCCCCCTCTCCCCCTTAAAAAGTTATTAAACCAAAGACATATTAAAAACAACATACTAAGAAGGTAAATACCTCCACATAAAGTAAGTACACATTAATAACCAAAGGGGGAAAAAAAGAAAAAAAAAAGGTGCTGGCAACGAATATGAGTACCGGCTAAAAAAAAAAAGAAAAAAAAAAGACCTGGTCGAAAAAGGAGGGGCCATCTCCAGAAAGGAGGTTGAGCCGGTGAAATTATTCCGGGAAGGCCTGCCGGAAGAGATCCGTCTTGACAGCCTTCTTGAAGCTGTCAAGTGATGTCAATTGACGGATCTCCTCCGGCAGGCCATTCCATAGTTTGGGGGCGACTACAGAAAAGGCCCTCTGGGAGGTAGTCACCAGCCTCGTTTTCTGAGACTGTAACAAATTCCTCCCAGAGGACCGGAGAGTGCGGGGAGGACTATACGGGACCTTAGGATCACCATATACCTTAGGATCACCATAAGTCCAAACAACTAAAAGGTAGAGAACAGCAATAACAACAATGGCAGGAAAAGCATATTGGGAGCCAGATGGAACAAAGTAAGGATTAGGCATGTACAAGGACACAAAAATATAAACACACTGCCTCATAGAGCCTGGAAAATAACTTTTTTGTAGTCCAAATAGTTTACATTCTCGGGATACACTGTGTCTTAGCTCCAGATCATTCTTTCTAATTCATCTTTTTTCCTAGGGAAAAAAGAAAAGAAAGGCCATCAGGGTTTGGTTCAATACTTTTGCATGTAATGTGCCATTACATAGTCATATTTTCAGTGCAAAATACATTTTAAGATGAATGATGATGGAGTGCTGTTCTGACAATCAATATAGCATCCATATTATTGTTGTTACTCATAAGGGAACCTCAGCGAAAGTCTAATCAAAAACTGTCAACGTGTGTTCCCATATCCCCCTCGCTGCAGTCACTTCACAGTTGTTGAATCTGATGTTAAACAGTCTCTAGTCCTTTAGGGCACATGCCTTCGTTTAAAAAATTTCTATAGATTTTATTGCACCTGGGTCTTATTGTGAATAAGGGTCAAATCAGTTGCTACATTTTAAATTATCTTTAGTATTCCCAGGGGTAAATTACAATTTCTTTTCTCTCATGAATAGGAATGAGAGAATCATCAGTAAGCATGAAACAAAATGAGGATTTTATCATGCTAATTAACTGTTACCACAAGAGACACTTAGAATAAGCATAGGCTTGCCTTTAATTGCCTATTAAGAACATGTTAGCATGCTGACATCTTTCTGACTGGTGTGGTAGCTGCACCTCCTTTAGGAGAAGAAGCACTTTTTAAATTATTAGATATGGGAAATGGACATGGAAGATGAATCCAGAGTTTATATGGCCCTGCCTTTCGTATGCATTTGGTAGAAGTATGATTGATCAAGAATTTCAACACAATCCATAGCAATAATATGCTCATTCTACAGAAATATATAGACAATTAAGTGCCCAAATATTTCTTTAGAAGCTGCTTTGAATGAAATCCATACAGATGGTCTCATCGATAGAATAATACTCCAGGATAGCCATGTTTCTA
This sequence comes from Phrynosoma blainvillii, assembly GCA_026167975.1. NCBI lineage: Eukaryota > Metazoa > Chordata > Lepidosauria > Squamata > Phrynosomatidae > Phrynosoma > Phrynosoma blainvillii. The sequence continues at coordinate 413,434,130 of JANUYF010000001.1, forward strand.
TTTGATTAAGGGCAGCATTTAAGGCTGATTCTGGAAAAGCAAAAGAGCAAGGTATCAGACTTCCCCAACATGATGTCCTCCAAATGTATTGGACAACATCTCCCATAGTCTCAGATATGATCGATGTAGGATTATGGAAGTTGCAGTACTACACATTTTGTGAACCCCAGATTGAGAAAGGCTAGGGTATATGATAAGTTTTCTGTACTGTAAGTCTACGTATACTATGTGGGTGTCTTGTACATTGATTATTAGAGATAGTAAACATCAACTCAGAGTTATGCAGAAGTGGGTATTACAACCTGCTCCCCATTCAAGACTAATATATTTTTCTTTGCTGAGTTCAAATCTGAAATTAATGTTTGGTTACTCTTTCCACACCATAAAGGAAATAAGGTACTGGAGAATCAAGTTTGTTCAAAGCTGGTATGCAAACAACACTTAAGAAGGCTAAAATTGACAGCAAGAAGGGACTGCCAGAGACAGAAAAGCATCAATTGTGGTGTACTGTTGATTGTAGTGGTTTCATTTGAGTCACTACTATCCTTCCAGAATTCCTCCACTGTATCTGTATATAAAAAAAATTGATGCATGCCCTCTTGTCCCTTTCCACATACCTGACAGTAAGGAAACATTTTATACCATGCCTCTCTGTATCCAGTGGTGGCAAGGAAGTTTATTGAAGATAACAAGAGAGTTCTCCTTCAGAAATTTGGACACTCCTGAGGCCCTTTCACACTACAAAGTTATAGTTCGATGTTTCCACTTTAACTGTTGTGGCAACATCCTGTGGGATCCTGAGGTTTTTAGTTTAGTGGGGCACTAGAGCTTTCTGGCTGAAAAGTATAAATCCCATTCCCTAGCTATCAGTCTCAGGATCCTAAAGCATGTTGCCATGGCAGTTAAAGTGGAACCATCACACTATAATTGTGCAGTGTGAAAGGGGCCCTGGTTGTCCTCAAGAACATCTTTTCTTTTGGAGTGTATGAGATTTTCATTTCCTATCATTCTGAATCCAAACAGAATTGGGAGGCATAAGAGATGGTAAGTCTCATGCACCTCAATAGGCGGCTAAGGATGGGGTCTAAAAAGCTTCTCTGTCTCTTGCTGTCAGGTAGTTAAAGATGAGAACTAAAATGCTTTTCTGTCTCTGGCAGTCCCTTCTTGCTGTCAATTTTAGCCTTCTTAAGTGTTGTTTGCATTGGAAGGTGAGATGAACTGACAGGGAGGACTTTGTAATGTTACCGTAGTTAAAATATTGTAATCTTGCTGTTGCACTGCATTGGCACATGCATTATTTTTAGGGTCATGCAACCACAGCAATGGAAGGCAAAATCTGCCAGCTTTGAACAAACTTGATTCTCCAGTACCTTATTTCCTTTATAGTCATTGACCCCATGACTTTTTCCCTTCTTATTTCTGCCACCTACAAAAGGATGCCAAAAGGATTCTTAGTATGCAAAGGGATCTTGCAGCATCTTTGAGACTGACAGAAAGAAGTTGGTAGCATGAGCTTTCATAGACTTGAACCTACTTCCTCAAGTGTATGTGGATTCAAAATCAAAAGGGTTCTGGTCATTATGAACTGGTTCATATTTTACTGTGGTGTGGAAATTAGAGTGGAGGGAATCTGTATTCTGAATTCCCTATATGCACTAGCATTTTGAGAATCATATACTAGCAATTTACTTTTTTTCTCCATAGTGGTATATCTAATTCCATCTTGGGTGCCTAATGAGAAAGTAAGGGCCTTTACAGACTACCAAAAATAATCCATCTTGAGGCCACTTTAACTGTCCTTTCTTAGTGCTAAGGAATCATGGGAACTGTAGTTTTTTTTCTGAGACATTGAGCCTTCTCTGTCAGAGAGCTCTGGTGTCACAATAAACTACAGGTCCCATGATTCACTAGCACTGAGCCAGGCCAGTTAAAGTGGCCTCAAACTGGATTATTTCTGGCAGTCTGTATAGGCCCTTAGTTATGTGCCATTGATGACCACTGTGAACTACCTCCTATGTCTTCATATGCCTGTTTGTCACATATTTTAAATCTCATGGTTCAGCTCTAAACTAATAAATTCACTTTGCTTACTTGCACTCCCATTACAACATACCCTGGTCCACTGCTGCTACAGCATTACATAACAAACAAAATTCCCTGGGGCCAGAGTCCTCCTCCTTTTGTGAAAAACTCTCCAGCTCTTCATGCCATTCTGGAAGGAAAGTAATCAAATCACTTTGCTCTTTTTCTTCTTCCCCCTTTTAGAGGGTAGAGAGGGTAGAGAGAGTAACAAGATTCGTGCTGGACTGGTAGCATGTGTTAGATTTTGTGATTCCCAAAAGGAGGATGTACTCTCTTGTTTAATTTGCAAACTGCTAATCAAATCCTTATTATGTGTCCATCAGAGACAGGTCACTTTGAATACAATGCCAACTTGACTTTTTAGCATAGCATTGGAATGATACTGGAAACTTGGGCTTCCACAAACATTAATTGTTTCTCAGTTTTCACGTAAATGGTGTAGAAATGCGTGTCAGAAAAGCATGTTGAGTACATACTAATTCCTAATCCCTCATATTTGGAACATTTTTTTCTCCTGACTGTTGCTGCACTGTTGAAGCTTCTTTTTCCCATTGGTTCTTGCTTCTTTCTCCCCTTAACACTGCAGCAGTCTTGTACTTAGAAGTCTTCTCATAAGTAAGCCCCCGGAAATAGGTTTAGATTTCCAGCCTAAATTAGTCACATAGCTTTTCCAGAGAATGGAAGACAGAGGAGAATGAATATATTAAGATTGAATATGCTTCAAATGGTAAGATTCTCCTTCAAGGACATTTATAAACCAAATAAAATGTACAATCTATCAGTGTCAAGACTATTATAAAAACACTCAGCTACTGTGTATAATATTCATGCTTGGGAGCAAACCACATTGAACTCAGTGGGACTTTCTATTAAGGAGATATAGGGACAATGCAAACGGGCAAAAAGAGCTGCTTTGAGGGTGACTTGTAGGCATGGCGTTTAGATGACACATGCCTAAATGTCGCCAGAAAAGCACCCTCTAGCCATCATATACAGAAAAAAGTCACTTCAAAAAGGAGCCACTTTCTTCCCACTCTTTCGGTGAAGATGCGGACCTTCGCGTGTGCATATGTATGCAGCAACACTGGTGCACCAAAAAAATAGCTGTATACATGCACCACTGCACATGCGGCAGAAATTGACTTGGCGATCCAAAGCATGTGCCCTATGATGCAAGCTTTCATAGAATCGCAGAATCATATCATTGGAAGAGACCACAAGGGCCATCCAGTCCAACCCCCTGCCATGCAGGAACTCAAAATCAAACCATCCCTGACCGATGGCCATCCAGCCTCTGTTTAAAGACCTCCAAAGAAGGAGACTCCACCACTCTCCGAGGGAGTGTGTTCCACTGTCGAACAGCTCTCACTGTCAGAAAGTTCCTTGTAATGTTGAGGTGGAATCTGTTTTCCTGTAACTTGCATCCGTTGTTCCAAGTCCTATTCTCTGGAGCAGCAGAAAACAAGCTAGCACCCTCCTCAATATGACATCCCTTTAAATATTTAAAGAGGGCTATCATATCCCCTCTTAACCATCTCTTCTCCAGGCTAAACATACCCAGTTCCCTAAGTCGTTCCTCAAAGGGCATGGTCTCCAGACCCTTCACCATTTTAGTCTCCCTCCTCTGGACATGTTCCAGTTTTTGAACATCCTTTTTGAATTGTGGTGAAGGGTGAAGGGTCTGGAACAGTGAGTCAACATTTAAGTAAATCTCACCAACATAATGGGTTTGCATTAGTCAGGACTAGCTGTAAGATTTAGGCCATAGTTTGCAAGTAGTAGATTATTTACTGCATCCAGTCAAGTGTGCAAAGCCTGAAAAGGATATTATATCATCATTTCACATATTAGTGCCAATGATGTTTCTCCCTTTTAAGCCCCTGTGTATGTGGGCTTAAGTATGTGGGCTTAACTTTGTTTTTGTTTTTAAAAAAGGTAGTGAAAGATTTAATCTCCATCACCTGTGTGCACTGGTTCTATTCTAGATTACGGCTGCACATATTCACTCTCAAGTGAAAAAAAAATCCAGTCAGCTGCATGATATATATTTCACACATGTGATCTTGAAACATCTTGTACACTGCATATAGTGTTGTAACCAGTGCAGGAGTAAAAGTAAAAGCATACTCACAATAAACTAGGAGGTGAAATACATTTTGTTGGACTTGGCATTTTCAATGAAAATAGAATTTTCTCATTGCTTAGCCTTAGAGACTTGTTAAGGGAAAGTCTACACCTTATCTTGAGCATTCACACATTTTCTATGGTTCCAGGCATTTCTAAGAAATAAAGTATGTATAAAACAGTAGACAGATTTTAAAATGTGAATCGCTAAAATGCTCATGATTGGAGGACAATATATATTTACATTAGTCAATGGGGGAAAGTGATTAGATAATTAAATTAGATAGATTATACAAAAAAAAATGCACAGATTTAAAAATGCATTTAAAAGTATGAATTTCAGTACAGAAAGAACCCAACAAGAAACGAAGGGGCTATGCAGACAGGTGGCTCTGGGCTGTCCCTGCTAGCCATGGATTGGGGCCGTGGCAACTGCACGGCATGGCCCCGATCCTCCTTTTTGCCGCCCCTAAAAGAGCAGCAAAATGCCACTCCTTTTAGGACTGGCAATAGGCTGCCCTAAGAGCTGGTGCCACGGCTCTTCCATGCCGTTTCGGTGCAGCGTGTCTGCACGCTGCGCCAGAAGGGCATCCTGATGCCACATACCGTTCATACAGGGTCACAGCGTCAGGACGGCATTGGACTGGGGTTGGTGCAACCGGCGTGTGGCTGCCTCACCTCAACACCATACCCAGGCCAACCCTTTGGCCCGGTCTGCAATGCCCCTAGAATGAAATAGACCAGTGGGATATCGAAAAAATTCAGTGAAATCTAGACTGAGCAATTTTCACTTCCCTACAATAATCCAGTATTCTCACTTGAACCTGGTATCTCATTGTGCAATATTTGGATAAAGTAGATCTAATACTCTGGAAACCAATTCTATAGGAGGTTAAGGTATTTTTGAAAGGTGTTACAAGCTTCCCTTCCACGGGTTTTCGGGATTTGCAGTTTGTTTTTGCAAACAACTCATTTAACAGTGTAGTCTGTAGTGAAGAAGGGATAATAAGACAGCCTGGTCCCAAGATACTGAGGGGCTTATAATCAAATCTTTAAATGTGCTTGATAGGAAAAAGAGCCAGTACAATTTTCTCAGTACTGATGTAATACGTTCCTGGTAAGATGCTTCCAAAAGCATTCTAGCAAATGTGTTTTGCACTAGTAGCAGCTTTTAAACTCATCCCAGTGGCCTCCCTAAGGTAAAGGTAAAGGCATTTCCCATTGACAAAGTTGTCAAGTCGTGCCTGACCATAAAGGGCGGTGCTCATCTCCATTACTAAGCTGAAGAGCCAGTGTTGTCAGAGACTACTCTGTGGTCATGTAGCCAGCATGATTGCACAGAACTCTGTTTACTTTCTCACCAAAGTGGTACCTATTTATCTACTCGCATTTGTATGCTTTCAAGCTGCTAGGTTGGCAGAAGCTGGGACTAGTGATAGGAGCTCACCCTATCATGCAGCACCCGGGCCTTGAACTGCCAACCTGCTGATCTTGCAATCAACAGAGTCAGCGTCTTAACCACTTGAGCCTGTAGTGAAGAAGGAATAATAAGACAGCCTGGTCCCAAGATAATGAGTGGCTTATCATCAAATCTTTAAATGTGGTTGATAGGAAAAAGAGCCAATACAATTTCCCCAGTACTGATGTAATATGATTCTAGTAAATGTGTTTTACACTAGTTGCAGCTTTTAAACTCATCCCAGTGGCCTCCCTATGTAGAGTAAATTGCAATAATCTATTCTAGAGTTTCCATACTCTTCCCTATGCTATTACCTTCTACATAAAGGTAATGAGTACTATCAGGAAGAGGCAGTGTAGTGTAGTGGTCTGAGTGTTGGGCTAGGATTCTAGCAGACCCACATGCAAATCTCCACTTGGTCATGGAAACTCACTGGGTGACCTTCACCAAGTTTTTTTTGCCCCAGAGGAAGGCAATGGCAAATTCCCTCTGAAAAGATCTTATCAAGAAAACCCCTTAACAGGTTCACCTAAGGGTTGCAGTAAATCAGAAATTACTGGAGTACACACAACAACAGTCTTCAGGAAACTGAGGTTATGGTCGTTGATATGATGATGAGTTGCTCTGTCTTGTTTAATAAGCAAGCTTTGGAATTTGTAAAACATTGAGGTCATGGATGAATGTAGTTGAGGAAGCAAATAGATTGACACCATCTTGGTTAATAATGATGAACATTTGTCAATAATACAACCTGTTACAGCTGGTTGCACTCTCCTTTAAGACTTATTCACAGTTAGGGAGTAGTTCTGCATCTAGCCTTTCTCCTGTGGAATTACATGGTATCTGGTTAATTGTGTTTTTGAAACTTGAGTTTGTGCATCCAGTCTGGATAAAGAATATACAGATAGCATTCACACAATTTGATAATACTACTGTATATATTCACGTATAAGTCTAGAAATTTTAATCAAAAAATTTCCCCCAAAAAACTGAGTCAACTTATCCATAGGTCAATGGAAATACTGTACAGTAGCCCCTCCCAATTCATGGGGGATCCGTTCTAGAGCCTCCTGGTGAAAATGGTGGCTCACAAATTTTTGAGCCTATTGAAATCAATGGCGCATGCAAGTGCACACTCCATTTTGTCCCCTCCGTTTGCTGCCTGCAAACGGGTAAGGGACGTGGACTTGAAGTCTGCAAAAATGGAGGGGTGAGTGTACTTTAACTAGGTTTTTTTTGTTTTTTTTTAAGGAACCATCCCCTGGTGAAAGACAAAAGTGCATGGAAACACTCCCCTCCCCCACTCTCTCATCCATCCAGCCTTTAGTGTGAACGCAAATGTGCCTGCTGGAATTTTGTAAATTTTTTTGCATTGTTTTCCTTTGCTTCATCCTTTAGATCAGGGGTAGGCAACCTTTCCCCTTTAAGGGCTGAGGGACTTCAGCTCCCAGAATCCCAGGAGCTATTGGCCAACATGGGACTATTGGCCAACATGGCTGAGGCTTCTGGGAGCTGAAGTCCCTCGGCCCTTAAAGGGGAAAGGTTGCCTACCCCTGCTTTAGATCCTTTGTTACATGTCCCTTGGTTTTACCCTTGACTTTTCCACAGGTCATATCAAAATCCACAATTTTGCCCCCCCCCCAACCTGCCCTTGACGTATACATAAAATTGACTTGTAGTTGAGTATATACGGTAGGTTTGGCTTAGTGTAGCATGCATTATTTTATTTATTTATTTAGTGGATTTATATCTCAGCTTTCTTCCTAAATGGGATTATGTAGAGCTTTCTTTGAAGAACATTTCAGCTGATACAAACTTCAGTGTGATGCTTCTAGATTTTTGTCTGGGGGAAGTTTTTCAGATCATACAATTTCAGTTATCCCTGTGTAGGACTTCTGTTCTGTGTACAGGTACATCACAAAAAGGGAGATGACAAGGCTAAGTATGTCATCTCTATATCCTCATCACCCTCTGTGAGTTACAACATTATCATGTTCATTTCAGAGCTTGGAAAAATTTATTATTCTGGATTATAGCTACTAGTATCCCCCATATAGCATGACTGGTGGCCATTTTGGGTGGGACAATTCTATTAACTATAGTCCTAAAACAACTTGTCTAAAATCTGGCTCATCTCCACTATCTCTCTCCAGTGCATGTTGATTTTACAATGAAGTACATTCTTGAAAGTCTAATGTTACAGTAATTTCTCTAGTTCAATTTAGATGATTTTTGTCATTTTATTTGCTGAGGTATGCCTTCAGCTGGTAAAAGATTTTATTTGTCATAATACTTTATTTTTCTCACTTATTTAGTTTGTTTTACTATGCTCTGTTTTTTGATTGAAGATAAACACAGGTTTAAGTTGCATGTCTGATTGCAAAGGCATTGATTTTTGAAGAAATCTCATTATGGAAGGGACAATGAGTTAATTCCCTAATGTGTCTTACACTAGTTGCAGCCAAGTTAATATCTTGGTTCCTGATCTGATTTCAAGCTCAGTTCAAGGTATTAATGGTCAATATATTTAAAGTTCTGAGATCAGTATTCTTAAAAATGTCTTAAAATTTCCCAAGCATTTGGATGATCCTGCTAAGATGTTCCAGTCATCTGGAGAAACTATTCTCTGTGCCTCATCCATCAGCACGAGAGTGTTTTGATTGTATGCAAGTGAGAAGGAGCCTTCTCCATAATGCCATCTCTTTGATTGCCTTTTGATCAAAATGAAAAAGATTCTAAGCCCTGATAGTTCTCCACAGAATGCTGCCTTTCAACAACTATAAACATAAGTTGTCTTAAATAAGTATAACCTTTGCGAGTTAAATTGCAATATTGTTAGAAAGAAACCCCATCATCAATAAACTATTTTTAGTCAGTTTGGGAATTTGATATACAATATATATTTAGCCATTTCTTACCAGGGTGCTATGACATTCTTCTGCACTAGTGGAGAAGTGCTGGCTCTGCAGATGTTTCAACCTACAACACAGGAATCCCACCCAGCATGGATTGTAGAAATTGTAATTCAAAATCATTTTGACCATGACATCAGGAAGATATGCAAAATGAAATGAAACAAAAAGCAAAAGAGACAGGCTCAATTTTCAGTGGCTCCCCCTAAGCAGAATCACTGTAGAACAAATCAAAGTAGAACAAATCAAAAATGAGAACAATCCATATAATCCCACAAAACCCACTTCCTCTTCCAAGAATCTGGGATCAGTGCAGAGAACTGGGATGATAAGATTGCAATCCTAACCCTTGCGTACCCCCCCCAACTGCCCCAATATGGCTAAGAAGTTCTGATTAATTCTCTGTCATCTCACTTTTTCAGTTGCTTTCTCCACCTCCCACTTTCCCACTTCATCCTTACTTCATTTGCTGTAAATAGAGTTCAAAGTTCAAAGTAGAAAAATAATTTGCATTCAACTCAGCAGGAAGGAAAGGAGAGGAGGGAAGAAATCTTGCCTTTACGGTAGGTTCAGGCAAAAACAAACTGCTGCAGCCTCTCCTAGCTTGTGATTTCTTCCACATTAGAAACTTTTTCCATCTTGATCACACTTTAATGTTGCTTGGCCACACATACCCAGGTTTTCATCCATGAAGTTTTGTAGGGTGTGATCTTGGGTCCTCCATTTCACAAAAGTGTGTACAGCATACTGTTGTCAAGCACACTGGCAAAATGGGAGCAAAATATGCACTCCCTAAAATATGAGATTCTGATCCCATGGAGAGGGACTTCACATAAATATATACTCACATCCCTCTCCTGGAGTCCCTGAAATACACAGATCTCCTTCTGCCCACCCTGTTCCATGTTAGAACAACAATAATTTCATGAGAATAAAACATTATTTTTACAAGTACTCACTAGAGCCAGCATGGTTTTAAAATATTCAGACCTTATTACCGTACATTTGTTGGTGATAACAAAATCAAGACTTATTGACTCTGGGGGGTTGCAGACTGCCAGAAATAGTGCAAATTGAGTCCACTTTTAGGGTTAGGGTTAGGGTTAAGGAACCATGGGAACTGTAGTTTATTGTGGCACCAGAGCTCTCTGACAGAGAAGGCTCAATGTCTCAGGAAAAAAAAAACAATTCCCATGATTCCCTAGCACTAACCCTAACCCTAAAAGTGGACTCAATTTGCACTATTTTTGGCAGTCTGCAACCCCTGTCTGTCAATTTTAGTTTCTGGAATGAAAATTTCTCCACAACCTCTCTAAGATGGATGCAAATTACCCACTAACAGTAGAATGTGGGAGGATAAGCCATCTTTCAGTTGCAGTTTCATCAAATTTGGCACATGGGTGCCACATTCATACAGCTCTGACAGATATCTCAGTTGAGCTGATACATCTCAGTGGCTGGCGGGCAGAGTAGCATGACTCCCAGTCAGTCTCCCTGATTAAATTGCAGAGTTGCACAGAGAAAGAGTTTTAATCTGTAATAACTGGTTTACTGAACTAATATTCCAGTTAAAATAATCACACTACCTGTATCATGCTTCTGAGAGAATCAAGGTCCTTTTCAACACATTGCATACTGTTTTTCATTTTGAGATGGATATTTCCAGTATTTTCCTTTTATTTTTAAATTATCAGGGTAACTTGGAAGATTTTGCTTCTGGTTCTCCCATTTTTGCTTCTGTCGTGCATTTTGAGAAACAGCCTTGTATTGAGTAAATGAGTTCTTTCCATCCTTATTTAAAGAGACAGGTGTTCTTGAAATTTTAGTTGAAAGAATTATTTTCTCCCAGCTGTCTCTTTTTGTAAACATCTATATTATGCAGTAGAATTTCCCCAAGATATATTATCAATACATTATCTTGGACAGTTCATTGTCAATCATACCTATTCACTGTTTTATTGCATAGGCTAAACAACACACTAGGTGGGTTTTATTAAAAAGTAAACCAAAAGCAAAACAATGGTCTGTTAGAGTTTGGAAACTTAGTTTTGACAAGAAGAAATATAATGACATGTTGAAACCATCCATGTTATGAATGGCTTCCATCTATCATGACAGCCACTCTGTTGTTTGCTCAGACAGTCTAAAGAAAAGGCCAATACAAAGGAGATTATTGTACTACCTTTAAAACGCATAAAAACCTTGCCCAAATTGAAGTGAAATTCAGGCTACATCTAGATGCTTGCCCAAACTGAAGTGAAATTCAGGCTACATCTAGATGCTATCGCAAGGATTTCCCCCAAAAAACTGCCATCTGAATGCCGCCCAAATTCAGCCAGGCTGACTTAACTCACTCCGGTGGCCATTTTTCAAAGTTGGAAGTTGCAGTTCAGACTTTAAGAAATGGTTGCCCGAATGAGTTAAGTCAGCCTGGCTGAATTCGGGCTGCATCCAGATGGTGGTTTTGGGGGGAATCCGGATGCAGCCTGAATTTTACTTCAATTTGGGCGAGGTAAGTCTCTTTTTAATGTGTTTTAAAGGTAGTGTGATAATCTCCAAAGAATTAGAAAAAATTAGTTAAAAAAAATTTAAGTTTTAAAATAAGCACATATAAACCACACCTTTTTCAGTGACCATACATTATTGCAACTGATTGAGAAAAAGAAATCCAAAACTTTATCAGGTATTTGGAACTAGATATGTGGTTCTCTGATGACTGCTTCACATTTTAAGGCTGGAATCTTAACCACACCTCTTACAGAGTAAATCCTATTGAATTCAGTCAGACCTCAGAGTTAAGAACTGCATTGTTACTGATTATAATGTTCTGTGCTGCAACCCACAACCAATATTTCCTGCTAGTAAAAATATGCAAAATATGGAGAACAGATATACATTCTAAGACATATTATAGGTATTTGAGTATCCATGGACAGTCACTTTGGCACATGCTCTAGCAATACATGATTTCCCAGCATACTAGACATGTTTATTGATGGATGAAAAACCTAAGTATTATAAATTTAGGAGCCACTGTAGGTTGTATGGTACAAACTAGAATTTAGAGTAGTCAGTAGAAGACTGAATGCCACAGCCTGTATGATCTCTAGTAGAAAACAGTGTAGTATCAGAAACTGAGGAATTTGACTTTGTTGAACTCTGATATCAGCTTACATAACACATCCTTCCAAAATTCGTTGAAGTGCACAATCACAAGCCACCCATTTGCCTGGAAATTCCAGATTGGGTCTGATCATTACTTTTTCCCCCTGAGTAGACCATTGACTTTATCACTGGAGGGCAAGCAAGGAAAACATTATATTCTCCATGCTGGGAAGGCTGTATGCACTGTGGTTAAGATGATGGTAAAATTTGTTGCAGTTTATTTTTTAAAATAACTTATCAAGATGTGCCAATTTCTTCTTACTCTTCATTGAAGGAAAGAATTTAAGGCTTTAAAAATGAGAGAATAAAACTGTCAGATTGTTCCACCTCTAATTAAGATATCCATTAACGTGTTTATGTAGAATTTTCCAAAATAACCTCAAACCCTGCAAATTAATACAGAAGTGGGATGGAATGGCCTTATGAAAGTGTGCATGCATGCAAAAACAAAACAAAAGACAGGAACAGGAAATAGACAGATTGGTTCCAGGATCACTATGCTGACAAGTCTTACCTTTGTTCAAAAAGAAATAAAGGCATTCCCAGACTGTCTCATCTTCAAGGGTGTCCTGTTCTGCTTGTGATAGTGATGCCCTTCCTCAAGGTGCATTTTTCCCCTTGCAGAAAGGGAACTGAGTAGGTTTTTGAAGCACGTGTCTGTCAAATGTAACTGTGCTGAATATATGACAAATGAGCTCACTGTGAATTCACTAGGTGAGCTATGGCTTGTTATAAACTTTTTGTAGAATGTACTGTATATTATCTCTTCTGTTTTTAAATGGAAAGTAAGTGATCCCAGGGTTGGAAGCCCTGACCCTATTACAAGTTGCACCCAAATTTAAGTCCTCTTATTTCCCTTATTTTCTCCACTGCCACTAAAGTGATCAGGTTACTCTAATGTGGATCTTTCTCTGTCGTGTTCCATTAGACTTTTGACCCTGCAATGGGAAGATCTTGCGTGCAAGGATCTATAGGAAAAAGTTGTTCCTGAGGAACATGAGTTGGGCAGTAGCATGGGGGCTGAGATTCAATTTCCTCCCAGTTTCCACAGGCTGCACCCCCCTAAATATCTCTGTTTACTTGTCTGTTGTCATGTCACTTTGAGAGGGACTGTAGAGGAAAACAGACTTGTTTTAGGGGTAGCTTGGATTTTGTGGTGCTTTTGGGGGTGGAACAAGAGTATTTTTGCATGTTTCCTTTAGGGGTTTTCATCTTAAAATTATGCAGTATATTAAAAAAAAAAACTCAATAAACATGGAGTTAGGAACATTGGGGGACTTGTGTGGGACTTCAGGGGCTACAGAAGTATGCCCCACAGGAAACATGCAGACTGAAGGCTATACTATGTCCATTCCTATGCTAGTATCATTGGGATTTATGGAACCCCACTCTCCCAAGCCTTCAGCTGCCTCTCTGGAGACAACTGAAGGCCCATGAGGGGTCCCATCTCTTCCCCGCCCTCCTGGGCCTTCAGCTGTCTCTGGAGAGGCAGTTGAAGGGATGGGAGGGTGGGGGAAGAGGAGGAACAGGCATGTACCTGTTCCTCCTCTTCCCCCACCCTCCTGTCTCTCTGCATGCCCTCCAAAATGGCTTCACATGTCAGAGATCGCACATATGCCATAGGTTCGCCACCATGGGTATAAATGATTCTGCAAGTTATTCAGCAGTAACTGAACTTAAAACATTCGTAACATGAAAATGTAACCATTTACATAGGTTTGTTGGGTCATTGTACATCTTAGAAGTTTGAGGCTAGAGGACGGGAGCTCTAGTTTGATTCAGTAAGCTTCTTATATGGCCATTATTTATATTTTGTAATGAGACAAGATGTGATGTCTGATAATGTTTTATTGCTGTTCTGACACAGTCATTACCTACAAATGAATAATAGCTGATTTTATGGCACCTCTAATATTATTTGGCTATTCATTGCTTGTGTAAAAGTAGCTAGCAAGATAGTTTGTCATGTTTGTGGCACAAGTGCAATATTTTGACAGACCGTTTTAGTGGACATTTTTGGAATTCACATTGAATCTTTGATGCTATCAAAATTATATTTCTTGTAACATTTTCTCTCTTCAGTGCAGAAAGCTAGATTAAGTTGTTTTGCTTTTTTCCTCTGTGAAATACTTTGGTTTGGCTTGGCTTGCAACTGACTCCTGTATCATATATTATATTGGCTGTCAGTTGTAAGGAAATGGTATCAATAATACTGTTTTGATGCTGTTCTACATGTCCCCAAGGCAGCTGACTTTTCACTATTTATCTCTCTTACCAGTGGCATTTTTGTTTCTGTCTTCTAGTGGCAAGGGAATAATTTTCCATATGCTTTTCCTCTTTTGTTCCACAGCAAAAACAAAACAAAACAAAACACCAAAAAAAAAAAAAAAAGAAAGAAAGAAAGAAAAAGGAAAAAAAGACCCAGGATGAATCTATATGAAATTGATAGGATACATTTTTTTTTCATAAGACCAGCAAAACAGATTGTACCTTGCATAGCACTGTACACCTAAAACTTGAAATGCATTTTCAAAGGCTTTGAGTGACACTGTTATTAGGACCAGTTTAGGGGTGACTCTTGAGGGTGCTTTAGAGTTGTAAATAGCCTTACATATGTGTTGTGTGCACATATGTAAAGATAACCCTAAAGCACACCCAAGAGTCAACATGAATTATCATGAAACAGATAGAACAACACTTCTGCAATTAATTACAATTATGTAACTATATAAAATGGATATCAAAGAACCAAGTATCTCAAAGAGATACATACATCCAGTGTCAAGAAGGTGGACTTCTATTTGCATGATAAGACTTCCGTTTGCTATTCTCCCACCAAACCCATCTCCCATTTCCCAAACTGCTGTGCTGGATAGATTTCAGGGGCATGTACAGGCCTGCAGGTAGGGAATGCTTTCTGGCAACCTTACCAGCTATGCTGATTGATGAACAGCACTGGATGGAAGCCTTTGTTGTTGTTGTTAACTGCCCTCAAGTCGATCTTGACCCTATGGATGAGATAACTCCAAGACCCTCTATCCTCCACTGCTCTGCTTAATTCCTGCAACCTCAAACCTGTAACCTCCTTAATACAGTCCATCCATCTGACCTTTCTCTCTTCCTACTTCCCTTCACCTTCCGCAGCATTATTGTTTGTTTTTTTCAAAGAGTTCTCCCTTCTCGTGAAGCCTCTGAAGTACAACAGCCTCAGTTTGTTCATCTTGGATTCCAGGGAGGTTTCTAGGACCCATTTGTTTGTCCTTTTGGCTGTTCATGGGATTCTCAGCACTCTTCTCTAGCACCACATCCCAAATGAATTAATTTTCTCCTCTCATCTTTCTTAACTGTCCAGCTCTCACATCCATACATGGTAATAGGGAATACGATGGCTTGTATGATTCTAACTTTTGTGCTGAGTTGTATATCTTTGCATTTTTGAATCATTTCTAGTTCTTTCATGGCTGCCCTCTCCATTCTTAATCTTCTTCTGATTTCCTGACTTCAGTCCCCATTTCTATCAATGTTTGATCCCAAGTATGAGAATTCTTTTACTATTTCTATTTCTTCATTGTCTAGGTTGAACTTGTGAAGGTCCTTATATTCTGATGATCATTATTTTTTTTCTTTATGTTCAACATTAAGCCTGCCTTTGCACTTTCTTCTTTGATCTTCCTTAGTAGGTGTTTCAGGTCTGTGAGTTTTTCTGATAGTACTATGGTGTCATCTACATATCTTAGATTATTGATATTCCTTCCTCCTATTTTCACTCCTCCTCCTTCTGTGCCCAAGCCTGCTTTTCTTATAATATATTCTGCATACAAGTTGAACAGATAGGGTGAAAGGAAACAGACTTGTCTGACCCCTTTGCCAATTGGGAACCATTCTGTTTCTCCTCTTGTCCTGAGTACAGATTCCTCATCAGGACTATCAGATGTGTTGGCACTCCCATATCTTCAAGGGCATTCCATAGCCTTTCATGATCTATGCAGTCAAAGGCTTAGCTATAGTCTATAAAGCACATGCTGATTTTCTTTTGGAATTTCCTGGTGTGCACCATTAGCCATCATATGTTTGCAATGTGGTCCTTAGTGCCTCCTCCCTTCCTGAACCCTGCTTGGACCTCTGGGATCTCTCTTTCCATGTATGGTTGGAGTATATGTTGCAGAATTTTGAGCATGACTTTGCTTGTGTGGGAGATCAGTGCTATGGTCATACAGTTGTTACAGTCTCTTGTGTCTCTCCTTTTGTGGATGAGGATGTATATTGATTGCTTTCAATTTGTTGGCCATCATTTTATTTTCCATATCTGTTGACATATGTTGGTTAGTATTAATTTTCTTTATCTTTCTGCACAAGCCATTGTACTGTTGCATTCATAATTCTTAGTTTGTTCCTATCTCCCTTTTGTTTTCTTCTCTTTTCTTTATTGCTTGTAGTCTTTTTTTCTGTCATCCATGTTTTTTTCTCTTTCTTTTTGTTTATTGAAAGTGTCTGTCCGCATTCTTCTTTTATTATGTCCCTGGCCTCAGACCATAGTTCCTCTGGTTCTCAGTCTATTATTCTTAGTAGTGCAAATCTGTTTCTTATGTTGTCAATAAATTCTGTTGAGCTATTATTTAGATCATATTTTGATATAATCATTGGTTTTGTTTTCTTCTTGTGTCTTATTCTTATTGTTGTTATGATTTTGAGTTCCTGCATGGCAGGGGGTTGGACTGGATAGCTCTTGTGGTTTCTTCCAACTCTATGATTCTATGAGTAATTTGTGATCTGTGCCACAATCAGTGCCTGGTCTAGTCTTGGCCACCAGTATAGAGTTCCGTCATCTTTTACTTCCATATATATAATCTATTTGATTTTTGTGTTGACATCTATCTGTTGATGCCCACATGTATAGCCTTATTTCTGGTTGTATGAAAAATGTGTTTGCAATGAATAGGTTGATGATTTCACAAAAATCTATCAGACACTCACCTACTTTATTTCTTTTGCCTAATCCAAATTGCCTACTGTTTTTTATTCTTCTTTGCTTCTAACTTTTGCGTTCCAATCTCCAATGATCAGCTTGACATCCTGTGTTGGTGTGTTGTCAATTTCTTCCTGTACTCCTTCATAGAATCTATCAATTTCTTCCTGTTCTGCCTCTGTGGTTGGTGCATATACCTGTGATATTCATAGGTTTACCATGGAGTCTTACTGAAATTATTTGATCTGATTTTGCATTGTATCCTCTGATTGCTTTTGCCACATCTTTTCTTAGTATGAAAGCTACTCATTTCTTCTTGTCTTTTTGTTGCCTGAGTAGAACACTGTGTGGTTTTCTGATCCAAAGTGGCTCATTCCTGTCCATTTTAACTCACTCATCCCCAGTACTGCTATGTTCATGTGTTCCATTTCCATTTTTACTATATCCAGCTTCCCTTGGCTCATGCTCCTCACATTCCACATCCCTATTTTTGTGTAATGCTTCTTTGGATGACATCTGCCTTCCTAAGGGTGTTATATACAACATGGTTGTGTTATCCCTAAGGGCCATGCTATCCCTTAGATAAAATGGCAAAATCAAGGTTTTCTTTTTGGATTTCCCCCCACCCATATTTTGAAGCCATGGATGGTGGAATCCATGGATGCAGAATCCATGGATATGGAGGGCTGACTCTAATGTATACAGATTTTGGTAAGGCAATTAAAAAATAATAATTCTCTCTCAAGAATAAAATGGACTGGCTAGTTCTGATCTGTTTCTACTCAGCATGGTGAAATAAGGATGGCTGTATTAGCAATTTGCATTGGATCTGCAATGCTTGTTTGCCTTGGAGACCTCATAACATAAGAACAGTTGTTCTCTGCTCTTCTGTAAATAATACCAAACAATGGGCAATGCCGTGACAGCTCCTGCTTTGATCTGAGCAAACCAACTGCTGAGGCAGTAAGGTAGCTTTGGAATATAAAAGGGGAAATTATACGTGACAATTGCAGTGGAAACCTGCTTTTAAGGAGTACAAGAACAGGGTGGCTTTTCAAACATAGGGCTGCTCTGAGACTTTGCTCATTAGAATGCCCCTCCTGTGGCTTCATGGGAGGTACAGTCCCTGTGTTCACGGGATGTATATAGGAACAGAGTACATCTATCAATAGGCTCATCACCAGTAATGGCACTATGTGGCTGCTTATCTTTTCCAAATCTATCTATCAAGTCTGTCAGTCACTCACTTGGTCTCCATAGCTGTCAGATCTTTTTATCGCTTTATTGATCTGTACACATCCCATAGGCAGGGGAGAGATGGACAGCTAAAATTGCTCTATAAATAGGCTGGTAATCTGGTTGCTATTACCTCATGTTACCTTATCCAAGCAAACTTTTTTGTGGTTTTAGGTGCAGCATTTCACATTTTCTGAGGCTATGATATACATTGCTGAGGGTTGTTTGCTACTGAGGTTATATATGTGAGGAGATGTTGCAGAATTAGCTGTATGTTCTACATTTTTATTCTCACCCCACCCTTTATTCTCAGCTCTTAGTGGCTGGATGAAATACAGATGTCCAATATTTTAAAAAATACAAACTATAGGCAAGCCAGAGTTTCAGGAGAAGATTCATAGTATTCATTTGTTTAAAGAAATCAGGCCTCCAGAGTATTATGAGTATTATGGGTGTGTCTGTCTTGGGATGAATAATGGAATCATAGAAT
This sequence comes from Phrynosoma blainvillii, assembly GCA_026167975.1. Classification (NCBI taxonomy): domain Eukaryota; kingdom Metazoa; phylum Chordata; class Lepidosauria; order Squamata; family Phrynosomatidae; genus Phrynosoma; species Phrynosoma blainvillii. The sequence goes on from JANUYF010000001.1 coordinate 413,452,564, forward strand.
CTTAGAGTTGGAAGAGACCTCAAGGGCCATCCAGTCCAGCTCCCTGCCATATTCAGGAATACATAATCAAAGTACTCCTAGCAGATGGCCATCCAGATTCTGTTTAAAAACCTCCAAATAAAGAGACTCCACCACACTCCGAGGCAGCATATTCCAGTGTTGAACAGCTCTGACTGTAAGGAAGTTCCTCATGAGATTGGGTGGAATCTCTTTTCCTGTTGTTGGAATCCATTGCTCTGGGTCCTAGTCTCTAGAGCCATGGAAAACAAGCCTGTTCCCTCTTTGATATGACATCCATTCAGATATTTAAATATGACTATCATGTCCCTTCTTAACCTTCTTTTCATCAGGTTAAACATTTCCAGCTTCCTAAACCGCTGCTCATAGGGCATGGCTTCCAAACCTTTCACCATTTTGGTTGCTTCCTCTGGATGATTAGTGATCACCCAACCTTTGAGGTGTCACCTGGTGGACCTCTGAGGTGTCATCTGCTGTCAACACACCCCACACATCCCTCATATGCTGTCCACAGACCCCCATCCCTAGTGATTTCCCTGAATACATTATAGGAATTTAGGAAAACCCTGTGGCTGGAGATATCTTTGGGTATGTCAGGGATATTTGGATCTAATACTGGAGGGAGTAGGCATGGAAATAATATTTGCCATTACTATTTGCTTCCTATCCTAAAAATAGGATTTCCAACACTTGAGTAACCCAGTCAGGAAGAATGACACAGAAGCAAGAATTGTGAGCAGTTTACACCTAGTATTTGCACATCACAAAGTACACAAAAAACAAAACAAAAGCAGTGCACAAAATCACTATTTCCAGATACCCACTTTCTGATGGTGTAAATTACTGGTCTTAAAGAGCAATTTTCTACACAAAAAGCTCCACACTCCTTGATTTACAAGTACTGGCTGACAACTGTGCAGCAATATTTGTTTTCTGCCCCAGTGGGGTTAAAACTACAAAAATTATTTGTTCTTACATGTGAGGATTAAATAGGACTCTGTATTATTTTCTCTGGGAAGTTATACCAGAGGATATTAGTACAGGAGAAATAGAGAAAACTAAGTTCAGCAAGGAATCTCACAAATTGTTAAAGGAGAGAGATGCTCAGTCTTTGTTTGGTGTACAGAATGACCATGGAGTTGGATGGAGAAAAAAATGGATACACAATGCAGAGCCCAATGTTTAGAGCAGAATGGATGGTGAGCATTCAACAGTCTTTCTGCATCACTGTCTTTGTATGCCTAATACAGTTGGCCCTCCATATCCACATATTCTTTTCCATGGATTCAACCATCCATGGTGTGAAATTAGTATAAAAATATATAATTTCCTAAAAGCAAACCTTGACTTGGCCATTTTATATATGGGGTACCATTTTACTTTGCCATTTTATTTAATATGACTTGAGCATCTACAGATTTTGATATCCATGGGGTGTCCTGGAACCAAACCCCAGTGAATACCACGTGCCCACTGTATTTCTAACTTGAAAGCAAAAACAAAAACTGTGAGCATGCACCATTGATCTTTGCAGCAACACTGATAGGCTAGGGCAGGGGTAGGCAACCTTTCCCCTTTAAGGGCCGAGGGACTTCATCTCCCAGAAGCCTCAGCCATGTTAGACAATAGTCCCATATTGGCCAATAGTTCCTGGGATTCTGGGAGCTGAAGTCCCTCGGCCCTTAAAGGGGAAAGGTTGCCTACCCCTGGGCTAGGGAGTTGGTTGTACTGTTTGGCCCAGGGGTAGGCAACCTTTCCCCTTTAAGGGCCGAGGGACTTCAGCTCCCAGAATCCCAGGAGCTATTGGCCAACATGGGACTATTGGCCAACATGGCTGAGGCTTCTGGGAGCTGAAGTCCCTCGGCCCTTAAAGGGGAAAGGTTGCCTACCCCTGGTTTAGCCCTTGGGAAGCAAACCCAGCAGAAAGGCTAAGCATCCCATAGAGATTTTAAGGAGAGAAAGAGTGTCTGAGCTCACCAAAATTTCAACTGAGAAACAGAGGTAATCCAGTCCAGTCCACGTTATTCATGGTTCAGTATTCAATCCAGGCAGGGAGTTCAAAGGGTAATCCAGAAGTGTAGTGAGATGTCTAGGCTGAGTTCAAGGCAATCAGTCATAGAGGACAGCACCAGCATAGCTTCTTTCCAAGATAAAAGTTGGTTGTCAGCCATACTTGTCCATGGGAGGTGTTGTGTTACATATAACCCACCCAAGTCTTGTAGGTGCTCTCTAATTGCAGCGTGCTTCCTATATAAATGCTGCAAGAATCTGTGTCATTCTCTGTCTTGATGTCTTTCTGTGGAAGTAGGTAAAGGCAAGTTTGACTCTTCCTCTGAGGGTGATGGCTGCTGGAGCCTCTTCTTTTGTGGCTGCAGACCTGGAATGTCCTCTGGGCTTTCAGACTCTATATCACAGCCTTCATTCTCAGACTCAGAGTCCATCCCAGGGTCCTGGAAGCATAACATGACATTGGTTGGAGGTGGGTTTTTTCAAAAAATAAAAGCTTTGCCTTTGATTTTTTTTTTTTAATCCTCACCCTATCCCAGTGCTAACTAATATTAAAATTCTCTTATTGTTAACTGTGGCTTTTGTCTGGCTGTAGCTTAACTTCTTGGATTAATTGCAAAATTCAGTCTGGAAGTTTGTGTCAATTATAAAATAACTATAGGGAAAATCAGTGACTTTTTTATACAATTTATTAGATCCCTCTACTGAGCAAACAGTTTGACCAATTGGTATAAACAACCAATTTAGTCTTTTTAATTCATTCCTACTGGTACTCTTGAGTAGTAGAAACACAGCTGAGAATACAAGTATATCAGAATTTTTAAAATTTCATTTCATTTTATTTATTTTTTGCATTGGTACTTTTGTCTTTGCCACATTTTCTAGTTTGTACTTGGCAAATTATATTTGTATCTGGGTTGGAATGAATTTTAAATAATTTTGATTCCATATTCTTGTGCTCTGTTTCTTCTCTTAAGATAAAGTTTTTGGTTCCTTTGTTATTTACTCCTCAGCAACTGTTATTCAGTAATAGATTGCTTCAGAACATGGAGTTTTCACTGTTATTGACAGACCCACCATTGTTCCATGAAATTATTTAAGCCCTTTTAAAAATCCTTCTGAATTGGTGGCTGTCTATGCATCATGTGAAAAAAGTACTTTCAGTTTTGAATGCTCAGATTCCACATGGACAAATATAATAAAAACTAGAAAGTCAAGTAGGAGAGTAGTTTGGAAATCATCTTTGATATTCCAGCTTTAAGCAAATGGAAACAATTGATCAGTGTAGTTCAGAAAAAATCTTTCCACTTAATCCTACTGTATGAACTGGTATACAGTCACCCCTCCATTTTCACAAGACCCCCCCCCCCACGAAAATGGAAATTCACCAATATTAAAGCCCCATTGGCTTGAATGGCAGCGCACATCCCATTTTGTCCCACTCCATTTGCCACCGATGAATAGGCGAGGGATGTCCATGAAAACAGAGGGGTGACTGTATATTTAAGGTAAAGTGGAAGGTGAAACAAAAATCTGTTTTGGACAAGGCTCACTAAAAAATGTCCAAATCAACATTAGTCAGAATTCCATAACCAGACTTCATTCCTTCACAAATTTAAGGTCTTGCTCTCTGCCATTCCTCATTCTATCAATTTCAGGCATTTGTAATAATTATGATACTTGCCATTGTTTGTTAATTTTTTTCATGCATGTAATCAATTTGATATATTCCCCATTCCTAGCAATATTCAGTTTTACTCCTCTTCCCACATTGACAGTCATTGGTAGGTGAATATTTGTTACTGAGTAGAGAATACTTCCAATAGCATCATTTTAACATCTCTAAATCATAGCCACATATATAATTATATATGATGATCTTTTAATTTGTTTTCCCAACTATGTTTAAACATGGTCACCGCATGTGCACAGAATCATCTGATTGCCACCAGAATTTGCAAAATGCTCAATTGTTCTGTCTGTAAATGCCATTTATTCATACTGGGGTTAAGTGTCAATAAAAAAAAAAATCATTGTTGAATAATTCTCTTTTAAATGAACACACATTGGATTTACTATTTCTGCCATCAATATTAGTTTTCAGTCCTCATCATTTTGGAAGCTGAAACTCCTGTCTCACTAGAAAAGATATGTTCTGCTGGAGAGTAGGGATGTCCAAAATCATGGCCAATGCTTGCATCTTTCACTTTCCCTAAAATAAGTTTCTACAAAACATTGAGTCCACAGAATGGGCTGATGGCAGAAGGAGCTTATAGCATGGAAGTGAGCAGAACATGGCTATACTTATGCAATTTCTGATTGACTCCTTGCAGTGGCTCTAATGCAGGGGTAGGCAACCTTTCCCCTTTAAGGGTCGAGACACTTCAGCTCCCAGAAGCCTCAGCCATGTTGGCCAATAGTCCCATGTTGGCCAATAGCTCCTGGGATTCTGGGAGCTGAAGTCCCTCGGCCCTTAAAGGGGGACAGGTTGCCTACCCCTGCTCTAATGGATACCACTCTAAAAATTCTGTCATGTTCTTTGTTCCTCAGCCAAGCAACAATTAATTTTAATTATCACCTATGTGATTTCCCAAAACACTGATACATTAATCTACCTTGGGTTGCTCCTTCTTTAGAGAGCTAACTTTGTCAGCTATATGTTGAGAAGTGTTGTGTAGCTGTTGGTTTTGCTCTTTAAGTTCAAAAGCAGAGTTGTCTTATTCAAAATGCAGGTTCTTTGTTCAGCTGCAACAGCCTGGCTTGATTTTTTTAAATGTACATATCAGTTGCTTAGTGCTGTAAGTAAAAGTCTGGAAAGCTATAATTTAAATATTAACTGTCACAGAACAAGTGGACAGATTCTTGCTAAGAATAGCTAGTTTCTCCATTTTTTTAAAAAAATGAAAAATAGGAGTAATTGAGTTTGTTTCCATTTGTGTGATTTTGATGCAGTACTGAGTTTTGTGAATCTGGACATCTGCTCTCTAACTGAATTGGTTAGAATAATATCCTGTCTCTGTATGCAATTAGGTTGTTGTGAGACAACTGCGATATTTTGTGCAATAAAAGGCTTAAATTTCTCATTTGCTTTATCATTCTTTAAAACCTCCTTTCATTTTCTTTTTTAAAAAAAACTCTGATAGAAAAATGTTTCTTTTTGTTTTTGTTGCTTTGAGTGCATGTGAAAGTAAACTTGTTTTGCCCTTGCATTTGCAAAAATGCAAGATTTCCAACCAAAGTTCAAAATCGCTGGTATTCCCCTTTTAACAGATGTGCTATTTAGGCAATTTTATTCTATGGTGTGGTTAGTTCCAGCTTCATCTCTTTTTTAGATCTGGATGACTGTCAGTTGTACCTGGTAGTTCTAAGTAACAGGTTTGTCTGTTTATTGGAACTACCCAACTGAAGCTATAAAGCAGGGGTAGGCAACCTAAGGCCCGGGGGCCGGATGCGGCCCCTCGAGGCCTTTGGACCGGCCCCAGGCTGGTCCTGCCGCCGCTGCCACCCCCCGCCATGATGATATTGATTATTGTTGTTATTACTTGTTCTTGGGGTTTTCTTGGCAAAATTTCCACAGGGGTTTTGCCATGGCTTTTCTGGGGCTGAGAGAGTGTGCATGCATATATTTTTTACATTTTTTATTTTTTAAAAAATTTATTTATTTATTTTGGTGCTTCGGCCCCCCAATTGTCTGAGGGACAGCAACCTGGCCCCCGGCACAAAAAGGTTGCCTACCCCTGCTATAAAGCAACTGGATTTACCATTCTGTGTTGCTAGTACCCAAATGGGAAGCAATGTCATCCATGTAGAAAACCAGTGAACCAGAAAATCATGGAAAGTGTTCTGATAATAGCTACTGTGACAGTTAACACATTTTAAAGTATATTTCACCTACATACTTTAAAAGATAGAATGGACAGGAAACAGACAGGTGCTAAAGTAGTGTCCATGCAACATTGTGCATGAGATTAGTGCAGTTTTCTGGCACTCTGGTACCTTCTATATTTGAAGTAGTAGTGTACCGATCATTTTCTGTGTCAAAACCTAATGCTGTAATATGAAAAAGTATCTTTTCTCAACTGAGTTGTGGGAAATTGAAAGGGTGTCCAGTACAAATTGGTGGAATGACATGACAGCTAGAAAAGCCGCTAGGGCCCACTCACAAAGGAGGGGATGGCACCATAAAGAATATTGCCTGATAACTCCCTCCAATCTGGAGCCAATCCCATTACAGCAAATTACAAATACATAATTGTTTTGCCAAGTCCTTTCTTTTGATGCGAGATTTATTTCCCTCTAGGGGTTGTCTGCTTGAGCCAAAAAGCCCATGTTCTCCCTGGCCTCATGTTGTCCTGTTTGGATGATGCAAGCCAAAACCCTGGGGCCAGAATTGGGTTGGATCCTTGCAGACCAGACATGGATCCATTGGATCTGGCATAATACCGGGTAAACAGTCCTTAACATGAGTCGTGGTTTGTCATGGTGTTTTCTGGAAACTACATCAAACTGCAACTGTTTGGATGCCCTGCGCACTCCTTCCCTTCCCCCTGCATCTCTGCTATTGAGCAGACTTCCATCATCAAATGTGGCAACAGGGGCCTGCTCACTAGCAAAGATGCAGTGAGAAGGAAAAGAGCATGCAGCAGTAGTGAATACCCAGGCAGGCTCGGGAACTGACCTGGGGTTAACATCCAGGCCAGGAAAGCACAGCAAAGCCTGTGCTTTCCTGGCCTGTCTGCTCAGCGCCTAAGAAATATGTCTCATTTGGTTCCAACTTCTTAGAAATCTTTTTTGTTACTGTTTATTGTTGTTGTTTATTGTTGTTATTGTTTATTGTAAAGAATGTTGTTGTTGTGTTATTAAATGTTGTAAGCCATGCCAAATGCCCATTTGGACTAAAATGCAAGGTAGATATACCTAACTGCCTGCCTACCTTTCCAACAGTGCAGTCTTGTAAATGTAAGTGCATCCTAAGGGTGTAATGCTATACCTGCTTTCCTAAAAGCAAGTACATAGAGAGATCTTGTGGCACCTTTGAGACCAACTGAAAGAAAGAAATTGGCAGCATGAGCTTTCGTAGACTTCATTCTACTTCCGCATTTGCAGTGTTCAAAAGCTCATGCTGCCAATTTCTTCCTTTCGGTTAGTGCTACAAGATCTCTCTACATACTGATTCCACAGATTAACACGGCTATATTGAATTCCTAAAAGTAAGTCATATTGAAAAGACTTCCTTATGAGCAGGCACATGTAGGACTATACTATAAACATCTGTCTAATATGGCAAACGTATTGCTAAGTCAAAACACTCTCTGTTCCTATTAGAAGGATAAAAGGGATGGAAGAATAGCATCCTTTACTCTGTTTCCCTCATTTTTTTTCCTCAGAAAAAAACATTTCCCTAGGAGGGAAACATTCAGATATAGCCCACAGTGTGGTCTAAATCTTTTTCTTTGATTGATTGATTAATTGATTGGTTTAATGTATACCCTGCCTTTCTCCCAGGATGGGATCTAAGGAAGCTCTTTGTTGCCCTGGCGTGGTGTCCTAGAGAGAACTGAATTGTAGCCTAATATGAAGATTTTGATTTTTGTGAAGATGGAGTGCTGTGGGCAAAAGACAAAGAAAATTTAAATGGGCACTTCATTTTTTTTCCAGAGGAAAACAGGATTTAATTTATGGCTTTGGAGGCTATGGCTTCTTGCACACCACTGGATCACCATTTTATGAAAGAGCAATCATACATACAGAAATAAAAATTCAAATATTATGAACAAAGCATAGTTTAATTGAGAGGACATGGGAATGAAGTAAAGATGGACCATTTTTTACAGATACATATATTGCACAATATCACAAAATCACACATCAGCTTTTCATGTTAACAAGGTAGTTTGAACAATATCAAAAACATTTTTTAGAAGACAATAAAAGGAAAAAAAACATACTTATCTAACTGGCTTTTTCCTATCCACTCTGAAAATTACGTTCCAGAAAACTTTATCCCATATTTTCTTGAATCATTAAAATGCTTGAGGAATTTTAATGATCAAATCGATGTTGCAGCAAGGGTAGGTATCACAAACAGTGCCCATATTTTGCTGAGAAGCATCCATGAAGAAGGTTGGGTAGTTATGTGAAAAAAACATATCTGAATTATCCATTTTTGATGAACAGCTGTCTCTGCATATCAGACTTTTGAGTCAGCCTGTTCAGTGTTTATTAAGAGTGTGGCAGAGTCTCCTTCTTTGTAGATTTTTAAACAGAGGCTGGATGGCCATCTGACAAGAATGCTTTGGATGTATATTCTTGCATGGCAGGGAGTTGGTCCGGATGGCCCTTGGGGACTCTTCCAACTCTATCATTCCTTAATTCTAAACCTTGTAAGATTTCTCACCTCCATCATGAGAGCAAGGCAAGTATTACTTTTGCTCAGTTTTCCACAATTTGAGCTAAGTGTCTGCACAAAACTAGTGCCTAGCTAATTGACAAAAAAGATGCAAACAAGCAATCTAACATTTGATTTTTAAAAGTCAACAAGGCAGCAGCTATCAAGATTCAGCTACACAATGTACATAGTTTGCTCAACTTATGAAAAAAAATCTTCCAAATACCAGAATGATTTTTGCAAATGCAAAAACTTTCTGAAGAATGACAAAAAATTGTTACTTACAGGATCTTATAGGATCTTACAGGAAGGGAGAATATTTTTACAGGGTTTTTTGGTGCATCACACAAGAATTCTTTTTGTGAGCCATCTTGCCACTCTGTGAGAAAGGTGACTTAAAAATGAAATAAAATAAAGAATGAGACAAGTTAGGATTTGCATCCCTCATATTGGGGTGTATGGAGGGGGGGAGATTTGAGGAATTCTACTGGGTTGTAGTTTTGAAGTAGTATATCCATCTATTGCATTGTAGGTTTCCAGCAGTTAATCAATCTACCTGATCTTATTTCAAGCTTCAATAATTATATCCCCAATATATGTCTAAAAACTGGCCAGGCACTCTTATTTTCCCCTCTTCTTCCTATGCCCCTGAGGTGTTGGTCAGGTGGCATTTGTTTATGAAGGAGCACTAAATTGAAAGAGGCACTAATTGCATTCTCTTTTGCTTGTTGTATGGCTCTCTTTCTAAAGAGTACTTTAGAATTGCTCACCCACTCATTGCTTTTTTTAAGATGTGAGCTATGTCATTTAAACTGAATGTGTTCCTTTTTGAGCTGAATAATTAGTAACATTGAAGACATATCCTCTTTTCCTTTCTGTAAGTTGCTTGTAGTCCATCCTTGCACATGATGGCTAAGAAGTGTCCTGCTAAATTCTATTCACCCTGTATTAAATTTTTTTTGCATAGATTTGCAGTCATAGGCAATATTTAGGAAACACTCTTGACTCAGGCCTCACTATCTCGGGCTGCATCTGCATTGCAGAAATACCTTAACTTAATACCTTTGACACCATCTTAACTGCTGTGGCTCAGTGGTGTGGGATTGTGGGAACTGTAGCTTTGTGAGACATTTAGCTTTTTCTGTCAGAGAGTTCTGGTGCCTCAACAAAGTACAGTTCCCAGGATTCCATAGCATTGAGCCATGGCAGTTAAAGTGGTGTCAGTCTGAATTATTTCTTCAGTGCAGATACAGCCTTGGATTCTTTTTCCCCCCTGAGGTAACTGCCAATTTGAGCTTATCCATATCTGAACTTTCTTTTGGACTTAATTATTTTGAAATAATTTGAAGACCACACACATTTTTGTTCCTTTAAAGATGCATGGATGGAAGAAAGGACCTCCTATCTAGTGATTCTTCACTTGATCAACCACTCTGAAATAATGAACTAGTGCTTGTCTTGTATGAGTCCATGGATTGATCTTACTGTAATATTATAGTATTTTTGGCAGCAGTTCCTTGAAACTAATAATGCAAATAAGTGATTATCTCAACAGGGCTGGGCTTGTTTTAGCAACCTGGCCAGCAGACAGAAACAGTGCTATTAATTAAGCACTTCATTGCTCCCTGTGACATCCATTATGGACCACATCTTCCTTTTCCTTCCCTGAGTGAATCTGATTGAGATCAAGCCACTTGAATGATACAAACTACGTAAACACAAAAAGTTGTTGCTTACTTCTCAAGGATTTATGTGGCATATTAACATAATGAATGAAATAAGGCAAAACTGATGCACAGTCAGCTTCTCTGTGCACAGAGGGTCTTCAGAGGTTCCCATTCCAAATGCTGTTTTACCACACCATCTGATAATCTGTTGTTGAAACTTGATGGCCTTCTGGAATAGCCTTGTGTCCTGCAAATGGAATATGAATTGGAGTGTGGTGGAAGAATCCCAGGGTATCTCTTGACATTCTTACCTGCATATAAATACATTGGGTTTTTTGATCCCAGCTGCAACATGTATGATTCTGCAAAGGCATGTATGGAGGAGGGGGTTGCCTTTTTGGTAAGCAGTAAATACATGGTATTAAAAGATGTAGTAAAATACCCTAAAGGCACCAGATCCTGTCTGATCTTGGATGATAAGTAAGGTCAGCCCTGGTTAGTACTTGGATGTGAGACTGCCATCTTAGGGCCTTTACAGACCCACCTAAAGTGGCGGCACAGAGCCGCCCCTGGGATCGGTGGATTGGGGCTGTGGCAACCGCATGCCATGGGCCCAATCCTCCCTTTTGCCACCCCCCAAAGAGCGGCAAAATGTCGCTCCTTTTAGGGGTGGCAAAAGGCCACCCTAAGAGCTGGCGCTGAAGCTCTTCTGCACCCTTTTGGGCAGTGTGTGTACACGCTGAGCCAGGAGGACATCCTGACGCCATGCAGATGGGTGCATGGCATCAGGACGGCATCAGGGTTGAGTTGGGGCAGCCAGCGTGCGCTGGCCCCACTCCAACTCCACTCCCAGGCCGGCCCTTTAGGCCCATCTGCATAGCCCCTTAGACTACCTAAGAAAGCACTATGAACTTCATGAGGTCATCATAGGTTGGCAATGACATAAAGGTACATACAGAGAGAGAGAGAGAGAGAGAGAGAGAGAGAGTAACACACACATTTCACTTGGAAATTGGCAAAATCCAAGAAGCACACTACTGGAGAACAAATCTTTATTAGCATCCATTGTCATTACCTTGCAGAGGGTGTGATAGCTGTTCCCTCTTTCCCACTTCCTCCCCAGCTGTGCAATGACTTTTCAGGTACAATACTGTTCTTGTACAATCAGGTGTATTCGGGCTGCCCTTCTACACCAAGGGAAGAAGGAGCAGCTTCTTCCCTTAGTATAGAGTTGTCCCTTCTTCACTGAGAACATGTTGGCAGACAGCAGGGTTCTGAGCATCCCTATGCAGCTCATCAGTGGCCAAGAGGATAAATCTGCACCTGCAACCACCCCAGCTGCTGTTGTGTATGCACAGTGAGGGGCAATCCAAAAGGAGGTACAGCATGCCTCCTTCAGCAACATCCCACCACCCCAAATACAGATACATGCATATGTCTCAACAGAATTCTATCTTGTATCAGCTTTCTAAAACCAGTTGCTATCCCTCCTAACATGGCATTTGCTCACAAACTGATTCCTCTGATAGCACTGGAACTTAGCTTGGGTATAGCAATAGCAATAGCAGCTTCATTTATATACTGCTTTATACCCCGCTATGCAGTCTCTAAGCGGTTTACAACTGCAAACTAATTGCCCCCAACAAGCTGGGTACTCGTTTTAGCGACCTCGGAAGGATGCAAACCTGAGTCGAGTCTGAGCCCTGACTGGTATTGAACTCAGAACCTTGTGGTTTGTAAGTGAGTGGCTGCAGTACAGGCATTTAACCACTGTGGCACCAGGGCTCATTATTTTAAAGGCAGTACAGGTATTACTTTGAATGCCCTGTTTGATGTTGGTGTAGACATTAAGGTGTGCTGTGTTTGCAAGAAATCTGCTAGGTGCAGTATTCAGTCCTTTACTGCTATGCAATATCTCTTTGCACCTAGTTAGAGAAGGTGGTTTTCATGTATAGATATTAACTTGCAATAGCAACAAAATTAAGTATTGACCATTACAAAGGGTAGGATAGCAATAACAGATAACCATGATAGTTAATATTCCCTGGGGTTGGAGTGTGGGTTTACCAGAGGTGGAGCCAACTAGCTAGTTTGTTATACAAAATTGTCCTTTGCAAGTTCTAAGTACATCTTTCACAGCTACCACAGTGGTTGGGTGGTAATTGGGGGGTTACGTAGATGGTGCTTCCCAAACAAAAGGATCATATATGAAATGATTTCAGATACAAATAAATCTGCTTCTATATTTTTGTGTTCATGAAATCACGTATTTAGATTTATGGGAGTTGGGGCCTTTTACACTGCACAGTTACAGCACTGTGCTTTCACTTTAACTGCCATAGCTGTATCCTATGGAACCCTTGAGTTTGTAGTTTGATGATGCACCAGAACTCTCTGGCTAATTCTGAATATCTCTCCCTAAATTGCAGATTCAATGATCCATAGGATGTTGCTATAGCAATTAAAGTTGAAACATAGTGCTGTAATTGTCTACCCTTGTGAAAAGGTACTTGGGGACCTATGAATCCAAGACAGGACAAAAAAATGTGAAACACAACAAGGAAATATACTAAATTCTTTGACACTGATTAATCCTTATCTGGCAACTTTGGACCACAGTGGACTCCAATGTTTGAAGGAAGATTAAGGTGCCTGGGAATGAATTCAGAAGTGATCAACAAATATTGGGAGGCCCTTGCCTGAGCCAGAGGGGTCTCATCCCTTCCACTACAAGATGAGTTCCCTCTCTTATCAGAACATAAAATTCCCTTGTTAACAAATATCAAAAATTATGTTGAGAGGAACTAGATCTGTTAAGCGTGAAGGAAATAGAATTACCGGTAGATAACAAATATTTTTAGGGATGGAGTCCCAAAACAAAAGGAGCAGCTGTTGTACATTGTTTCTAAAAATAGTATACCAAGTGGGGAGAAGGAGGTAAATTATAATTTTATTTAACTTAATGTTAAGATTTTTTTGTAACTTAATGCTAAGAAAATTGATAACCCATAAGGTTTATGATTTTAAATATTAGGAAAGTAGTTATACAGGAGGAGTATCTTCCTAATTTCAGAAGCAGTTGGACAGTGGTATAAGAAAACTAAGGACTTTATCACCTGGGAGGCGTGCCCACATCCTGTGAATAAATGGCCATTTAAATCCTGTGAATATCCTGCAATAGTGGGAGTATTTTCAAACAACGTTGCTTGACGTCGCCATTATCCCAGCATTATTCTGAGAATAAAGTGGCAAAATCACACCGCTTTTCATTCATGGGAAAATCACATGTAAAGCAGTGTGATTTTGCTGCTTTATTCATGGGATAATGCTGGATAATGGCAACATCATCTGAAAACAATCCCGTTATTGTGGGATATTCAAGGATTTAATGGTCGTTTATTCATGGGATACAGGTGTCTGCCTTCCATGTGATAAAGTCCTTAAATTGTCCACTTTAGTAGTCAAGTAGAGATGGCTTCAGAGTCCCATTATGATACTATTACTAAACTAGACATGACAATAAATATTTATCTGCATGTAACATATACAGTAAGTCTTTTGTAATACAAATTAAATATGTGTATGTGTGAAAGATAATTATTGACATTACAGCATATGTTAATGTCAAGTTTAACACTGTCCTCCCCACTTGAGTCTTGATTTTTTTCTTTTAAAAAAGTTCCTTTGAGTTTTTTCTTTGTATTGGCATGAAATATCCCACTGCCATTGTAGGTGGAAATGGAGATTTAACAGACATGTACGTGTTATATTTAATATGATTTTTATAGGGGCATAATTATTGTTTGTCATTTAACAGTTACCCACAACTTCCAACCTTGAATCTTAGGAATGAGTGTAACCAGAGGATCCAGGGAATTTTTAACATTAGCTCAATATAGGGCTGGGTTACAAGCAACCCAGGATCTGTCCCAAATTTTACGGAGGTGAGGAGACAAAGGACCACAGAGGCAGAACTGCTCTATGAATTATATTTTATTAAGGGGAAAAGCACATACAAAATGCACATTCTCTCTCTCTCTCTCTCTCTCTCACACACACACACACACACACAAGAACTAGGAAATAAAGGTGTTAGGTTGGAATAGAAAACAGGCTCCACTAATGGTGATAATTACCAGCAGTGTAGATGTGGTATGGTAGCTGGGATGTGGGACTTGGCCATTCCTGGGCACTCAGAGAGATAGCAGCAAAACGGGTCTAGCAGAGTTCAAACCAACAGTGTGTCTGCCTGCAACCAAACGAGTCTGAGGAACACTGAAAATCAGGGGCTTTATAGGAGAATCCCACCTGGGCAAAGAACAGGGGATCCCATAGCCAAAGGTCCAAATTGCATGAGGTAATTGCTTGGGGGAAAGGTTTCCACGGTGCGAATAGGTGTGTAAGTGAGCAAATTTTGGATTTAGTTAATCCACAGGAGTGTGGGATGGGAACAAACATAACATCTGGAAATTGGTGTACAGTTCCCTATTGGATTGCCTAGCCTTCCTAAGATGTGTGTGAGTGAATCATCCCTGTTGCAACTCCTAACTGCTGACATGGCCTCACACTTAGGGGCTTATGGTGGGTCTGTTTAGGGTCATGAAGGGGTGAACCTCACTATATTAAAATGGAAGACACCCGGCTATCATAACATGAGGCAGGCAAGGAAACTGTGCCTATCTAAAGATGTAGTTGATATGTCAAGCCACTGTGGTGTAGTAGTTTGAATGTTGGGCTATAACTCAGGGTTTGAATCCCTGCTCAGCCATGAAAACCCACTGGGTGACCTTGGGCAAGTCACATTTTCTCAGCCTCAAAGCAAAGCAAAGTCAAACTCCCTCTGAACAAATCTTGCCAAGAAAACTCCATGATAGGTTTGCCTTAGGGTTGCCATAAGTCTGAAAGAACATGAAGACACACAACAAGAAAGTGCCATTAAAATATTGTACAATTCAAGGAACATGGTGGGCTGTTTAAAGTGATGGCATAGCTTTTGTGGAGAAAGAGATAGGAAGAGGGAGAGCTTAAACCTTTTATGGTCTTCTCTAAATGACTAATATCTCTCTGAAAATTAATAGCTTTTGGTACTCTTCCTTTGAAGTTGCCGTGGTTCACAAGGAAAAAAATGATCCCGTGAAGGGCCTAATAATGGTGTTAAAGAGGAAGAATTAACCCTTTAAGATTAATGAATGGAATCTGATAATAGACTGAACTCAGATGTTTATTTAACAATTCAGCACTGTTGAAAAAAAAAAGAAAAAGACAAGGAATTTGTTAAGAATATTTTTTTAAACAGATTTATATTGATCCAATAGTGTCTGTGAGAGTTTGGCTCTTACTAAGTGTTAGCATTCCTGTTGAATAGATAAGCATATTTTGTGGAAAGCACTACTTTGTAATAGGTTTCCTCTCTCATACACATATACAAAGCACATACTGGGCACAACAGCTAAAAATGTAGATCACCCAGTTTTCATACTACCAAAAGGGGAAAATATTCATGAAATGAGGTGGAATGCCTGACAAATATGAGGGTAACCTTGCTACTATCAGGGTTTTAATGTGTCATTTAAAGGGTTTTCCTGAGTGTTCAGTTGCTACTAGCCATGACAGCTAATTCTACATTCAGCATACCTTTAACTGCAAGATGCTGTTAATAAATTTCAGATAACATCTATCTCTATGACACCCTTCTGGTTAGTACCAATGGGCTGATCACTGTTGGATTCTGAGTGTTCTACCAAAGAAAGTGACCTGATTTAGGAAGGCAAGAGGTTTTTTGTATTTTTAGTCTTTACTGTCTCACCTCCATATTTTTACTCTGTAGTTCTACTTATCTGAGGAGGAATGAGGTACACAGAAAATACTGCCATGGCTTTCTGTTTTGATCTACACAGCTGTTTTCTGGCACAGAGGCTGTTTGCAACTGTTCCAGTCTTTTCAGTGCTTTACAATTGGCTGTTCACTCAGAGGTTATTGGGCTGAATCTATAAAAAATTATCTTTTTTGCTTCTTGTATTTTTCACTTAACAGGCAGGCTATGTTACCAAGATGTTTTATGGTCATTATTTAAAACCCAAAGTTTCCTGTTAATCCATACTGCCATCTACTGCTTAGTTTTTATAATATAGGCATATGTTAAAAGTTCTAAAGAGGTCTGTTGCTCTTCTCATTTATAATTTTGGGAACAAGTGAAAATTCAGGTTGCCAGTTTGTAGGGCTTTATGCCATTTCTATGCAAATATTCTTATACTAATTAGAGTTCTCATTTTTTAAAAATAATAAGTGATTCAGTGGGAGTCAAGAGGTATGCAAAAATGTAACATTAGAAGCATAATTTACATGATTGTTACAGAGAGAAAATGAATGCAAAGTTGAGTTCTAGACAATTCTTGGTTGAACATTTTGTACACAGCAAGATAGATTAAAAAATTATGTGGCTTTAGACATGAAAATGACTGAGGCCATGTGTTTGAAAAGGTGCATGCAAAAATGTATTTGAGAAAATTATTGTACACTTTTTCATGTGCATGAAAATGCATATGGATTTTCATGTGGACTTTTAAAAAGACATTTGCAAACTTATTTTGAAACAGGATTGAATGATTTTGTTCTTGAAAAACTATGAATGTTGTAGAAAGTAAAGTAGACAGAATAGAAAAGCAGAGTAATGAAAGAAAAGTCATCAATTAAATGGCTTAGAGAATAAAAAGATATTGACCTGCCATCTAAATAATAAAAAGTATTGCTGCTCTCCAAATGTTTTAGAGAAGGGTATTGTATAAGCTGGATGCCACCACTGAAAAGGCTTGTCACCCATCCAGTCTTTGAAGGCACATCTTAAACTGAAATATTACCCAATGAAAACATCAATCCCCCCTGCTTTTTCTACCTCATTACAGTTATGACAGGTTTTGTGTGCATGTGAATGATTTGAGGCCTCTTGCCTCTCTCTCCCCCCTGCCTCTAAAAGCAGTAGTGTGTATTGTACTGTGAATCGCTGTTAAAATTCCCTGCATCTAAAGTGGCTTGCCATCTGAACAGGCAATTTCCCTATAGTTTGCAGGACTGTTTCTAGATGTCAGATTTTTGAAGATGTCTTGAGATTGCATTGATCCATTGACTCTATTCAGACTAGTCTGATGTTACAAAAATGAATGTAGGGCCTTTGCAGACTGCTAGAAATAGTGCAAATTGAGTCCACTTTAAGGGTTAGGGTTAGGGAATCATGGGAACTATATTTTATTGTGGCACCAGAGCTCTCTGGCAGAGAAGGCTCAATGTCTCAGAAAAAAAAATTCCCATGATTCCCTAGCACTAACCCTAACCCTTAAAGTGGACTCAATTTGCACTATTTCTGGCAGTCTGCAAAGGCCCTTAGTTTTTCCCCGGTTCACATACCCTCCATTCTCCTTCTCTGATGGAAGCACAAAGGAGGGCTTTCACCTTTACTTCTGATTAATAACATCTTAGATCATCTGAACTATAGTTAATCTTAATTATAGTAGAGGCGGCAGTAGTTAATGACATAGCTGTCACATGTGCATTCACACATACAAACACACACCACTCCCATTCATTGGTATACATGTCTGTCCATGCATCTTATGAAGCAGACCCAGTCTGTAAAAGCTTATGCTACAGACTTCTTTTTCTCAGGTCCTGTCTGTACTGGATAGGATACTCCAGGGGCAGCCTGTTCCCAACCTCCCTCCATTACCTGGGGCTGTTCATTCTGACACTAGGTAGCTATTTGTGTGTGTCCTTCTGTGCCACCTGCCACACCTGCTGCTACTGTGCATAAGTGTTGATCGCATGGATGGGTACCTTGTTCTGACCTCAGAGTGAGCAAAATGCAGTGGCAGGTGGCACAGCAGGATAGAACTCTGGATCTTCCAAGATGGTCTGGAGCAAACAGGGAGTTATTTTAAAATGCTTTAAGAGGTGCATGCTGTATTC
The DNA here is from genome assembly GCA_026167975.1 of Phrynosoma blainvillii. Taxonomy (NCBI): domain Eukaryota; kingdom Metazoa; phylum Chordata; class Lepidosauria; order Squamata; family Phrynosomatidae; genus Phrynosoma; species Phrynosoma blainvillii. The sequence goes on from JANUYF010000001.1 coordinate 413,470,603, forward strand.
TGGTGCAGAACAGTCTAGGCATGGTTTGGTTTGTTTGTACCAGCACAAGGGTTTGGTCTGTGTGTCATCAAGTCTCCCTGCCAGGAGGATGGGGGAAGCTATTTTATTTGGTCCATACAGAGAAGGCCTTAGTCTCAACGGTGCTACCAGATCCCTTGGCATACAGCAGAGAATGTTATGTTGGGACCCTGCAGAAAAGGACCATAGGCTTGGACATCTTTCACCAAGTCCACTCCTACCTGTCTCTTTCCTTATACCTAATTCTCAGGTGGAATGTTATGTTAGCTTCTTCTTTAATAAAATTTTCAGCCTTGTCTTTGCAGAATTCAGCAAATGAGTGTTTTTCTTCCCAAAAAGAAGCAATGGGGGTGGGAGGAGCAGAAGGGGACAGAAAGGAAAGATTGGCAGGCCCATCAAATAGATGCTTATGGAATATTTAAACTATTGGAGACTCTGATGGGCAGCAAAGATCTCAGCCACACAAATAAGCTACTGTGCTGTGTCCAGACATGCTGAACCACTGGGCTGCTGCTGATCTTTTACTCTCATTTTTGTATTCCTGCTTGTAAGCATCCTTCCACTGTAGTTCCACTTTAGTAAGGCTCTTACTTTGGAGTTCAGATGTACAAATAAAAGAAAGATAAATAGAAGAGAAACTCATTATTTTACTTTATTTTATTTGGTGATCTGCACATGCTGAAAGGAGCAGCAAAGTGGGAGCCATTTTCTGTTCAGAGTACTGCATTTAGACTTATATCATGCATGTGGCTAATTTTTCTTGCTTTCAGGGCAGAGATGCAGTAGACCTGAGTGTGGGAATCAATGAATATTTGTGGTAAATTGATCTTTTTACTTCTCCTGGATTGCATGTTGAGGGAGAACAGAAGGAAGAGTAATGAAGAGGGCATGTACCATGCAGAGGAAGTTTGCATTGTATAGCAAAGTGCTGGTCATGTCCTATACTGGTTAGGTTCAGTTTTTTTTTTTAGCAAGATGATTTTAATCTGAAATTATCTAAAAGACTGTATTTTCCTCATACCAACCTACAAGGATTCTTAGATCTGTGAGGGAAGGCTTTCTTTCAGTCCCACCATCTTCACAGGCTTGCTTGGTGAGGACATGCAAGAGAGCCTTCTCAGTGGCTGCTCCCATGCTTTGGAATGCCCTCCCACCTTTGCTTTTGCCAGCAAGCAAAGACATTTTTATTCAGGCAGGCTTTTAATATATAATAATAATAATAATTATTATTATTATTATTATTATTATTAATAAATATTTATAGCCCGCCCCTCTGTGTGGCAATCGGGGCGGGTAACAACATTTAAAACAGACAAAGTTAAAAAACATTCCCTGGACCCACAGTCCAACCCTCTCATCCCCTTAAAACAGAATTAAACTAAGGAAGAGTTAAAATCAGCAGTACAATAAAATGATAAAACAATAAAACAGGAATCAGTGATGTGAAACAAGATAAAAACTCATCTCCCAACAAACAGCTGTTATTCTAGAAAGGCCTGCCAGAAATCCGTTTTTACTGCCTTTTTAAAAGCAGCAAAAGTAGTAATGAGACAGATCTCGTCCGGCAGGCCATTCCAAAGTCTGGGAGAGATAGCAGAGAAGGCCCTCTGGGAGGTCTGAGACAGCCTGGTTTTTATTGGCTGGAGCAGATTTCTCCCAGAGGACCGAAGGGCATGGGGGGGGGATCATACTGGGAGAGGCGGTCCCTAATGTAAGATGGACCCAAGCCATGTAGGGCTTTAAAGGTCAAAACCAACACCTTGTACTGTGCCCAGAAACTAATCGGCAGCCAGTGGAGGGATTTCAGCACTGGTGTTATGTGCTCCCTCCTAGGTGTTCCTGTAATTAAGCTGGCTGCCATGTTCTGCACCAGTTGTAGTTTCTGGGTTAGGCACAAGGGTAGTCCCATGTAGAGTGTGTTGCAGTAATCCAGGCATGAGGTTACCAGGGCATGTACCATAGCTTCCAGATCCCTCACATCCAGATAAGGGCGCAGCTGGCATATCAGCCGAAGCTGATAACAGGCGCTCCTGACTGCCGCATTCACCTGACTAGTCATGTGAAGCGACGAGTCAAGGAGTACCCCCAAGCTGCGAACACAGTCCTTAGAGGAGAGTGTGACTCCATCCAGGACTGGAGATAGTATTCCCAGATCGGGTTTTGGGCCTGTAACTGTGAGTACCTCCATTTTATCTGGATTCAACTTCAATTTGTTTTTCCTCATCCAATCCATTACCGCTCTGAGACAGTCATTACGAGGAGAGATGCCATCTGAAGTCTGAGACGATGATCTGGTCATGGAGAGATATATCTGGGTGTCATCAGCGTACTGAAGACACTGCGCTCCATGCCTCTGAATGATCTCACCCAGCAGCTTCATGTAGATGTTGAATAACATCGGGGACAGGATGGCGCCCTGAGGGATGCCACAATTAAGCTCAATTTTAGATAAGCAACTGTCCCCGAGCCTCACCCACTGGGATCTGCCCGAGAGGAAGGAACGGAACCACTGCAAAGCAGTGCCTCCAATTCCTAACTCTCTCAGGCAATCCAAGAGGATGGCATGATCTATAGTGTCAAAAGCCACTGAGAGATCCAAGAGCACAAACAAGGTCACACTGCCCCTGTCAATGCCCAGGCGGAGGTCATCGGTCAGAGCAAACGTGGCAGTCTCAACTCCATATCCTGTCCTAAAGTCAGTTTGAAATGGATCAAGATAATCGGTTTCATCCAAGACTGCTTGGAGTTGGGAAGCAACTGCCCTCTCAATCACCTTGCTTAAAAAAGGAAGCAAGGAGACTGGTCTGTAGTTGTTTCTATCCAGGGGGTCCAGCGAGGGTTTTTTCAGGAGTGGCTTAACTGCCGCCTCCTTTAAACAAGATGGTATACTACCCTCCCTGAATGACTTGTTGATTGTGTCCCGAAGGAATACCTTCAACGCGTCCCCTCCCTGGATGACCAGCCATGATGGACAAGGATCGAGGAGGCAAGTTGTCTTCCTCACCTTTCCGAGCAGCTTGTCCATGTCATCGGTACTCACAGATTCTAATTGATCCAGTAACATGCCATCAACGGAGTTCCTGGATGCCTCGTCTACGGATTCTGCCAAAACACTGGCGTCCAAGTCGGCTCTTATCCGCGAGATTTTGTCTGCAAAGTAGGTATTAAATGCCTCGCAGCAGGCTGCCATTGGGTTAAGTAGGGGGTTTGGCACAGGGGGAACCTTCGTCAGCTCCCCCACCACCCTAAACAGCTCTGCCGGGCGAGACTCTGCAGATGCAATACGTGCAGAACAGAAAGATTTCTGCACTGCACGTAAAGCCTCCCTATAGGAATCAAGATGCTTCCTAAGGCAAGTTCTGTGAGATAAGAGATGAGTCCTTCGCCATTTGCACTCTAGTCGTTGTCCAGCATGCTTCATCCTCCTAAGCTTCTCTGTATACCGGGGCTTATGGTTTGAAGTGGGCCAGAAAGGACGCTTGGGAGCGATTATGTCAATAGCCCTGGTGAGATCAGTGTTCCAAGTATCGACCAAGGCTTCGACAGAATCACCTGCGTTACCAACCATTAAACCCTCTAAGGCTTTCTGGAAACCAATTGGTTCCATTAGCCTGCGAGGGCGGACCGTTCTAAAGGATCCGCCACCCCCGGGAGGGCAGACAATAGCCTTTAGTTCCGCCTTGATCAGAAAGTGATCTGTCCATGACAATGCGGAGGTTTTTTTAACCTCCGCCCACGGATGTTCCTGCTCCGTACTAAAGACCGCATCGAGGGTATGACCAGCACAATGTGTGGGCCCGTCGGCCAACTGGGATAGGCCCATGTTTGTCATGGTATTCATGAACTCCCGAGCCGCGCCAGTTAGATCTTGTAAACTGGTTTCGAGTGGGATGTGGAAGTCGCCCAGAACCAAAAGTCTGGGCGACTCCAACAGCAACTCAGAAACCAGAGCAGTCAGCTCGGTTAGGGAGTCTGTTAAGCAACGGGGTGGCTGGTATACCAACAGAATCCCTAAACCAGGGGTAGGCAACCTTTCCCCTTTAAGGGCCGAGGGACTTCAGCTCCCAGAATCCCAGGAGCTATTGGCCAACATGGGACTATTGGCCAACATGTCTGAGGCTTCTGGGAGCTGAAGTCCCTCGGCCCTTAAAGGGGAAAGGTTGCCTACCCCTGCCCTAAACTATCACTGGTCTTCAGGCTAAGGTACATACACTCGATATAGGTCATTTTCCGGATAGGCTTTCTGATCACGGTTAAGGTGTTCCTATGGACCAAGACTATGCCGCCCCCCCCGGCCCACTTTCCCTCACCTGCTCACTAACTGAGTACCCAGCTGGGAGAGCCTGCACCCATGTCGCAGAGCTGGCATCCCCCAGCCAGGTCTCAGTAAAGCATGCCAGGTCAGCCGCCTCATCCACTAAAAAATCGTGGATGATATGGGTCTTATTTATATATATAAAGCCCGTCAACCAACTGGGATAGGCCCATGTTTGTCATGGTATCCATGAACTCCCGAGCCACTTATTTATATAGCTGTTATCAGGGAGGCTTTTATACAGGGTTTGTGCTCTATTTATGTTTTTAACTTTTGTATGTTTTATGTGATTTTATCACATAAAGAGCCAGTGTGATGATGTAGTTTGAGCATTGGCCTAGGACTCTGGAGACCAGGGTTTGAATCCCAGCTCGGTCATGTAAATCCACTGGGTGACCTTAGGCAAGTTGCACTGTCTCAGCCTCAGAGGGTGGCAATGGAAAACCTCCTCTGAAGAAATTTGCCAAGAAAACCCCATGATAGGTTTACCTTGGGTCTCCATGAGCTGGAAATGACTAGAAGGTACACAACAACAACATGTGATTTTATACATTTTAGCAAGATGATTTTATTGTTTTTAAATTTTTATTGTAAAGTTTATAAACTATTTTGTCTGTTAGCCAGCTTGGGTCCCTTTCTGGGAAAAAGATGGGAAAACAAATAAATAGCAGAGTTTTAGCTGTGGTTGCTTCCCAGAGAGTGGGCAGCTGTGGAGAAGGCTGGGGCAGTTGCAAATGAAGCATAGACAGGTGTTTGTGTGTGGGTGATTTACTGTAAATCAGCCCAGAATTGGGCTGATGCTGCTCCCATTCTGTCCATGTGTGTGTTTAACAGTGGGAGATCAGAGCTGTAGAGGGAGATCTTACTTCTGAGTAAATATTTGCAGACATGAGCTACTGCTCTGTGTATGTTTTATAGGAGAAGGTTAAATAAGCCTCAGCTGGAAAAGGGCAATGTTTTGAATAAATAGAGTTTTCTACATATTTGTTCCGCAAAATAAACTAACAGAATCTGAGCCTCTCGTTATTTCTTTATTCATCTAAAGCGGAAGCAGCTCCAAGGTGGGACTTCTCAGTATTCAGCCTTGTTTTTGCTTAGGGGAACACCTCCCATCTTGCATTCAGCCTTTTAAAAGCTGCACCATCAAGTGAACCCTCCCTATCCTTCATTACATACTGCCTAGATATTTCAATATTCCATTCGCTGCAGGACCTCAGGACCCTGAAAATGAATCAAGTGTCAAAAACACACTTTGAACAAATTATCAAAGTAACCTTCCTCGGAATAGAAAATCATTTCATTTAAAATTGTAGCTAAAAACTATGTGCTACATTTTGCAAGGTAATAGAACTAATTTTATGCTGAATATTTTCAGCATAAATCATTCTTGCAAATACTCATTCTTTTCTTAACCTGTTCTTTATGCTTTTAAGTACAGCCGATAGACTTTTCCAGATATACTAATAAATTTTCATCCATCAAGAATGTAAGCAAAGGGCTCCTTGAGATATTTTGCATTTCCCCTTGGTCTTTCATTGAAAATGAGACAGAGATGAAATTTAAATGAAGAAAAATGCAAGTCAAATGTAAATATAAATTAAAAATGCAAATAGACTATGGTTTGAAGTTGGCTTGCTGTCATATGTAAGATTAACCATTATTAGATTGTGTTTAGGATCATAGAATCATAGAGTTGGAAGAGACCTCAATAGTTTATTGTGGCACCAGAGCTCTTTGACAGAGAAGGCTCAATGTCTCAGAAAAAACTACAGTTCCCATGATTCCTTAGCATTGAGCCAGGACAGTTAAAGTGGTCTCAAGCTGCATTATTTTTGGCAGTCTGTAAAGGCCCTAAGTCACCTAGAGACAACTTTGGTGCCACAATAAACTGGAATTCCCAGGATTCCCTAACACTGAGCTAGGACAGTTAAAGCAGTCTCAAACTGAATTATTTCTGCAGTGTGTTTTGGACCTATGTGCGAAATGCAACCCAGACCCTTTACCTTTGAATGATGGTGGCTTTCATGCCATAGGGATGTTGGATCTACTTGGGGGAGTAAGAGATGTCTTCTAATTCCATCGAAGTCTCATTGCCACCCCTGAAACCAATCATCATACTGTAATTCAGGAGTGGGAATGATGTGGCCTTCTATGTGTTCTTCCTTCCAGCCCACCCCCTCACCATTAGCAATGCTGGCTAGGATGTGTGGGAAATACAGTTTAACAACATCTGGAAAGCCACATGATTCCCACATCTGCAGTAATTCAAGATCTCTAGTGACATGTCATCCTCTGCTCCCCAGTTTCTAACAAGTGGTATTATTGCCACCCAAGTGCCCAGGATATCTGTGTCAAGTTCACATCTAACACAAACACACACACACACACACACACACAGAGTTACTGTGTCCCTTTGACCTTTTGGTGAGTACTTAATTTGCTTTCATTTTTCTATTGTCTGAAAGAAGCACTTATTTACTTAGTGCATAAATGCTGAATTTGGCCTTTAAAAGAGGGAAAATTAGAGTTCTTAACCAAGAATACCTCTTCTCCCATATGATGCCTCGCCACTTCAGAACATCATATTATCTCTTGATCTTTTATTTACTTAGTGATGTGCCTCTCCTCTCACTCCCCCCCCCCCCCCGCCAGGATATAGTTTGTGGACCTCGAGCCACAATTTGTTTATGCCCCTATTGCCATCTCACTGTGGAACTGCAATTAGTTGTGGTACAAGGCTCATGATGTTCTTGTCTCCTAAAAAATGAACACTTTTGTGAGGGGATAAAGAACTAGAACTTCCACAGAGAGGGGAGATAGAAGAAATTCCTGTAATTGAATTTATATATCAGAATATAGTTTTCCTACTATCAAAAGATGTCATTTTACAATTTCTACCCCCCCCCCAACAGTTACTATAATAATGATCATTTTTTATCCATTGCCTATTGAGGTCAAGAAGAACAATTTGCTCTTACTCCAGAATGTTACATGATGTTATGTTCAGGGATATTTGCTATAGACCTGAATATGAACATCAGCGACTTACAATAATTGTTTCAAGGATGAGCATTATAAAAGTTTCAGTTCTTCTCTATCTTGGATTACAGTCCAACCCAGAGAACACTATAGTATTTAGTTTATATCTCTCAGCCATATGCAGACCTAAATTCTGACCTTACTCATGCCTTTCCTGACTTCATGAAGATGTGAAAGGCAGCCCCTGCCTGTGGATAGATGCATCTGAGGAAAGCACTACAGAGCCTGGGGGAACCCAATCATTTTAGAGGACTGTTTTCCTGCTAATATCCCCTGCAGTGTGTGTGTGTCTTTCTACCCCACAATGGCTTTCATGGGCATCCTCAATCCTCTGTTTATATCCTCTTATTCCATCTAATTGAGCACTTAGCTTGAATAGGAGACTTAAAGAGGCTGCACCTGCAAAAACAGCTGGTTGGAAGACCACAGAGGGCCCTTTTTTTCAAGTGCTATTCCTTTTATGCAGTAATGTTAGAAACATTGGATGTGAACATCTTGAATCCAAAGTGATGGCTAAAATCTTGTTGAAAATCTATTTTGCTTATGGCTTAGGAAAGGCATCATATGGATAAGGGAGAAGAAATCATGCATATTGCTGGAAAAGCAAATTCCTGGACTCCTACTATCCAGAGAGCCAGCCTCTGAGCCTGAGGGGTTCCCCAGCAGACTGGAAGAAGTGTAGCTTTTCATTCCTCCCTGTGTGGTGTGCATGTGCATCACAGAAAGGTTGTATAGATCCTAGGATGGCAGATATATAATGCATTCAAGATTGAACCAAAACAGAGTGAGGTTATTAGGCTACAAGGACACTATGGGTATTATCTCTTTGGCCAGAATACCTACACTGGCTTAGATGGTAGCATGGTGACAGGGACAAAATGTCTACAGGGCTGTGAAGATGCGGGGGGAGGGATGACAATGAAAGGACTGTCCCTGGAAAAGGAGCTGTCCTGCCAGCTCCCAAACTGTTTGGGTGCTGACATGGCAGCTTTTTCTAGCAATAAAAATGGATTTAGTTGCCATACCCACAATAATAATAATAATAATAATTTTTATTTATATACCGCCCTGTGGCGAACCAATCCGGGCGGTGTACATCAATAAAACAATAAAACAATCACTGCACACCAGAAAGTGCTGTGCACTGATGTAAGAGACCACTAAGGCAGTATCAGGTACAAACAGGATTATTTCCTGAGTCCAAAACTGCCCTAAATATCTACCACATGTCTGTTTTTGTATAGCATTAATGACTTCTCCCCTCTCCTTTTTCTTGATTTGGGAATAAGTTAAAAACTTGCCATTGGGGTTAGAAATAACATCTGCCTGTTCTGAAACATGCTTATATCTCATTTGGATATTCTGCCAAACATTTATCTTGAAGTGCTATTTTAAATGATTAGATGGAAATGGCTTGCCACATCTGTTTGGGCAGAGAACTAGAGAGAATCACTAGCATGAGATTTTTAAAAAGCCATTGCTTAACTTTTGCTAAAGCTTGGGTTTCTAGTTCAGAGTTGGTAAAGGCATCCTGCTAACCTGGAAAAGAGAATTGACTATGGGTAGCCAATGTCAGTAAGGTCTGGAATGGCTCCAAATTGTGCCACAGCCATGATAAACCAGATGTGAAGCTGCATATATTTATTTTGCAATGAAGCACTCGGGGGGGGGGGGTATTAAACTGCAGCTATGTGCAGCAAAACCCCAGTGGCTTCTCCTTCTTCCCTAAGCATTCTTTGGGCATTGGGGGAAAAGTGATTAACCATTCCCTACAAACCGTTTCCCCTTCCTTCCAAAATCCTTCCATTCCTAGCTGAGTTTTACTCCTACAGAATTACAGTACTGTATTGCAAACATGGATTGTAAAAACTCTTGAGGGTGAAAGCAATTGTCTAGGAGATATTTTGTGGCAAAGTTGGCAAAGTTCATATGAGAGTTGAGAAACATTTGGTGCTCCAAAAGTTTTGAATCATGAGTTCAAGAGTCCCATGACATTGACCATCCTTACTGGGGGTCCTGGGAACTTTAATCCAAAACCTCTGGAGGACCAAACATTTTCTACCCCTTGATTAAGTACTCCTTTACCCCTGCCCTTTCTTTGAAGGAAAGTGCCTTCTCTTGATGACGTCTTGCAAAGAAAAATGGGTTACTGAGGCTTTATTACACATGACATGTAGCTTGTACTTAATAAATGGCCCACAGAATCAGTGAGATCTCATAATGGTCACAATATTTTCTCCCCTTTTCTCTCTGTTATGAGTGTCTCCTCTCCTTTATTCACTGCAATAAGGAAAAACATATTGAGAGTACTTTGTAGTAGCACAGCCTTAGCTAGGAAATTATTGTTTTCTCTACATTTCATCTCATCTCTAATATTGGTTGACTTCTCTTTTAATGACAACATCCAAGAAGGGCAACCCACAGGCATTAGAAAGACAATAAAAAGAAAATAGAAATGGGGTAATGCTGAAGCATCTAAAACATTAAAAACAGCCTTCCAGAAGGTTGTTACTCCTCCTTCTCCTCCTCCTCTTCCTCCCCCATCACTCCCACCCCTTCTTTTTTTTAAAAAAAGAAACCACTATTGTGTGGGCAGTGAGAAGAAGATAATATTGGATAACTTGCTGACAAATGCTGCCCTGTCGAATTGAAATAATAAATAGTTCAGTTTTTGGAAGAACTTTGGTGTATGTGCTACCATTCTTGTACCTTCAGTACTTTTATTTTCTTAAAAGTTCCTGACAAGTCAGGACAGTGTGTGCGGGTGGCTGGCAATTATGCTTTTTTTTACTACAAATAATAATAGTTCAGTAGCTGCCATAATATGTACACCAGTACTTCAGAGGGGCAGAGTGGGAGACAGCACAGTTGCTGTGCATGTTGGGAGAATTAAGAAAGGAAAGATCACAAAATGGTATGGCATCAAGGAGCAACTGGGTTTGATGATATTACAGGAAAATCTCCAACAATTGCCCTTGACACTTTTACAATCACATTCAAAATGACATTTAATATATCAATGGGAAAAGTAGCTGGGGAAGAAAGGTAATGTTTCTAGCCCCAAATATTGCAATTGAATTCCTTAGAATATGCCATATGCCCCCAACAAAATTCTTCTTTAGCTGATGACATCTGGGTATGTTTCAGTGAACTGATTACAACTGTGCATTTATTGTTCTATAAACTGATTGTCTAGAAAGAGCCATTATTTTTCAGTATTATTTATGAGCAGAAATAACAGTGCCTGATTTTTAATGGCTGATTTTGCATCCTCTGGGATTGCAGTAAATAATGCAGAAAGAAGTTTTGGGGGTGGGGAAGAACTTGAGCAGCTTGGTACCTGAGGTTTGTATTATCTGCAATTACTATATATACTCATGTATAAGTCTAGAAATTTAGGTCAAAAATTGATCCAAAAAACCTGAACCGACTTATCCATGGGTCAATATAAGTACTGTACTATAACTCTTAAAAAAAAAAAAGGAATCAGCCCTGGTGAAAGGCAAGGGGCCAATCTGTCTTGGAAGTACTGACCCCACTCTACTGTCTCATCCATCCAGCCATTAGTATGAACACAAACAGTTATGCCTGCTGGAATTTTGTTCTTTGGCATTGTTTTCCTTTGCTTCGTTCTTTACATCCTGTTAGATGTCCCTAAGTTTTACCCTCGACTTATCCATTGGACATAGCAAAATCCATCTTTTTGGCCCCAAAATCTGCCCTCGACTTATACATGAGGTCGACTTATAGTCAAATATATACACTAATTTGCATCTGTATGTATTACTCTTAACACAAACCTCCCTTCCATCCTGTTCAGAAACTGTTGCATTTAAATATACAAATTAAACAAAAGCCCTTCCTGTGTTTGAAATGGGGTTTGAAATCCTGGGCATAGAATTTATTTTATACAGAATAAAATGGCTACTTCAGTGGTGAAACATGGTATGACTGGCTGGGCTCTGGCCCTGATATTCCTGCAGAAAAGACAGCACAACACAGAAAACTCCCTTTACCAATCATTACATCGGTGCTTTTGGTTTTTATAGTGTCTGCTGATTACTGGGGAATATGGGGCAGGGAGGTGATAAGGAGAGAAACTGGAATCTCTCTCCAGTCTCTGTCTATGCAAAGCTGGAAGTCTACATTGGAAGGAACTTCTATCAACCAAAGGGGAAAAAAACTACAATATAAAACCTTTACCTAATCACCTCCTGATCTACCTTTTCACACTATACAAATATAACACTATGATTACACTTTAACTGCCATGGTTCCAGCCTATGGATTCCTGGGATTTGCCATTGAGAGCCAGCATGGTGTAGTGATTCAAGTGTTGGACTACAGCTGTGGAGATCAGGGTTTAGTTCCTCACTCGGCCATGGAAACCCACTGAGTGACCTAGGTCACACACTCTCAGCCCAGAAAACCCTGTGATAAGTTAGTTTTAGGGTCCCCATAAGTCCAAAATTACTTGAAGGAACACAACAACAACAACAACATTTTGAACTCTCATCCAGAGACCTCCAGTGCCTCACCAGGCTAGAAATGTCAGGATTCTCTAGGTTTCAACAATGGCAGTTAAAGGGGAAAGGTTGCCTACCCCTGGGATAGATGAATACTGCTAGCCAGCTGGAGCTGGTCCTTTTTAATTCTCCAGCAAAAACCCTTAATGTTTAGAAAACTTGGGAAAGTTTTTTTAAAAACAAAACAAAACAAAACCCAGCTCCCCAAATATCCTAGCCAGCACTACTTTGAAATTATAGTTCAAAAAAGTAATCCATATAGTCTCTGAAAAGGTGGAATGTAGAACAGGTGGCAAAGAAACTTCTCAGGTAAGTGCCTGTCAAAATATAAGATGTATACCTACAGCAGAACAGAAATCATTGCACAAGCCAACACCTGAGCTGTGTGATACCATTTTCCTTCATTCAGTGAGACCACATCTCCATAGCTGTTAAAATAACTGAAAAGTTTAAATTACACCTCAAAAGGAATAAAGTTACCTCTTGCAAGTTTCCATAATGGAATACATTGGTTGTTAGACCAAAGGAATTCATTGTGAACAACTTGTTTTTTGTAACTAGTCACTTGCAAGTTCATTGTCATGAAAGTTATTAAATCCTATTTCTGCCCCCTCCCCCAAGACCCCAGCTCCAGCTCTATGAAGTTGCTTGGAACAGTGACATTAATTAGGTGACAACATGTCTGAAATGAGCAAAAACAAAAAAAAAATTCATTACCAAAAAGAATGGTGACAATATTTTTTAAAATATTAGAATAATGTAATATTGCACATAAAGGTCAATATACTGTTATTTTTACACCAGTTCTGTACAGTTGTTTTGGCCTCACTTAGGGCCTTTGCAGACTGCCAGAAATAGTGCAAATTGAGTCCACTTTAAGGGTTAGGGTTAATGCTAGGGAATCATGGGAATTGTGTTTTTTCTGAGACATTGAGCCTTCTCTGTCAGAGAGCTCTGATGCCACAATAAAATACAGTTCCCATGATTCCCTAACCCTAAAAGTAGACTCAATTTGCACTATTTCTGGCAGTCTGCAAAGGCCCTAAGTCCTCTTTGTTTAAACATTTGCTTGATTCTTTTTTAGTCTTTTTGATCAGAGCACTTATATATCCTCAATGGACCGAATCTATTGTTACAGCGTTAAAAAGCAGTGTTAGGCTTTATGAAATTGCATTCCTGTGCATATTTCACCTGGAAGTAGATACCAATGTACTTGGTGATACCGATTGCTGAGTTTTGTTTAAGTGAAATTATTTTGTATTTTTTTTTTTTTTTGAAAAATATCATCTGATCAGTAAAACGAGCCATTGCAAATTAACAAATGGAATCTTGTTCTCCCCATACAGATAGCCACTTTCTGGAAGCTTTTAAAGTTGTTCCTTTGTGCTTGACATAGTATTGGCTCTCCAATTCATGGAGGAGCTTTTAGTCTCATTTTTTCTTTTCTCTCAGACTTTCAGTACGATCGTCCTAGATCTTTGGCTGGAAAATCCATAGAAGTGCTGTTAATCTACCTTGTGCTTGGTAAACTGAACAAAAAGAGGATTAACTTGATTTCTGCATTTAACTGTGTTAAGTAAGAGAGTTTGCATTAGATTGTGGTCAGGAGTTTCCAGGATCTGTATTTGTGTTTGTTTTTCCTTTATGCTTTGCCTCTCAGAAGTGTGCTGAATAATTCATCATTGATATATGGCATGATGAATGCTTCTGCTCATTTGCATGGGTTGATGGCTTGTCATGTTATATAACTTGCTATTTGGAAGGCAAATAAGGTCAGAGAGCATCCATTCTTTTCTGGGAAAGATGACTCTAGTTTGTTAGATTTTGTTTCATGTATTAAATGCCCAGCCCATAGTACTAGGTCCTCACTGATAGGTTGGTACTACTAGTTTTCCTTGGAATCACATTTAGTTCTTCTTGGAAGAAGTGCAATGTGCACAACTGTTTAATCTCTGTTTGCTGACTAAAAGGTGATAACTTAACTGTATCATTTATAAAGGTGGCAGGAAAAGATTGATTGAGAAATGGATCTAGAACATTGCTGTTTACAGGGCTGACACTTCCATTAGGTAGAAAGAAATGGTACCTCACATAGCATTTAGAGTGTGTCACAAAAAAAGGAAGGAAGCTGTAGTTAATTAACGTATTATTATGGTATTCTTCAATGGAAGAAGTGAATGGGATCCATGGAAAAAAATTCTCTAGGGAAAAAATGGTTTGTGATTTATTTATGCTTTTGCCTTGAAGGTTATTGCTTTGGCTAAAGCTAGCCACTGCATTTTTAGTATTAAATAGCACTATTTGGGGACCATAGTATTCGCTGATAGTATCTACTAGTACATCTCCCAATAAGAGAGATTTTCCCTATAGAGTGTGCAAAGAAGAAGGAGTCAAGGAGCCATACCAAGATGAAGGAGTCAAAAGAACATGACCTGAAGATGATGGTAGCTAGCCTATAATTAATAGATTACCTCCAGAAATTTACAGAATTCCTTAAGCAAAATGAGTTTCAGTCTAGCTCTGTTCAGTCTAGCTCTATTGAGTAAACATGCTTGAAGCCAGTCTGTTAAAGTTTCACCACACAACCTCTTTTATTTAAATAGTCATTATAGTTGATGAGGAATTTTCCACAATGCATACAGATGAGAGTTTAGTACAAATAATTTCCCTTTAGATGTATCCAGAAAAATTATTCACTATTCCATGAGACTCTCCATATATGTTTATTATGAATTCAGCTGGAATATTCTCACAATGACAAATATAGCCTGGCCCTTTAAAGTGGGGCTGAGACACCAGTGACTTTCCAAATGTTCTAGGACTTTTTTGGGTTTGAATGGTACAGATTCGGGACAAGCAAATAATTGCATATTTAACAGATAGCAAACTAAAATATGCAAGTCACAAGATGTATTAGCATCCAGAGTTAATTATATCAGAGCTATTACTTGTAGATGTTTTTCTAGTGGCTTCATGTTTGGCCTAATGCCTGACATTTTTTTAAAAAAACAAAAACACAAAACAAACACACTGCTTCGTTTTTATTTTTGGCTTTTTTCATTAGTTGGATGGCACAGTTTAAGCTATTATACTGTCTACTTATTCTTTACTATGAATTTAGGAGCCTTTCAAAACGTGTGACTGGCAATAACATATTAAATGGTTTAATTGTGTCTTTATCTCTAAACCCTTAAACCCCTTACTCATGTTCATTTGTACTATGTTCCATCTTCCCTTCAACTTGAACCTATTATTTCAAATGTCTATAACTTGCTTTGACAGTGTTGTTTCATTGTACGACACTGTGTGTTGTTTTTCTAAGACGATACATCTTAACTTGCATCCTTGTGACAGGCTATCCAGGAGTCAGAAAGGTAAGAAATCTAGCTATGGTTGTCTTTACTCTCACACTGGATTACAAAACTCTGTTTCTCTTAAACACAACCAGGTTTACAGCCCAACATCACACCATGTAGTGGAGAAGGGCATATGGGTAGCTGCGTCAATTGCAATTGTCTCATTTTCATAGACTATTCCTGTGATGCTGTGTGATTTAGATGCCATTATGCATTTCGTAAGGGAATAGAAAATTGTTGTTTGTCACTGCTGTTTGTTGTTCACAGCTGGTTTTATGATGGGTTTTGCTCATAAACAGGTGGTTAGAATATTCCTTCAGCAATGCAATGCAGCCTGAGCTGTTTCAAATTAATTTGGCTCTTGTGTTGCATAGCGTCAGTGTTTTCATTGTAGCATTGAAAACAGTGATATTTCTAGCAATTCTAGAGCTACTGGTGTGAATACAAGTTTCAGAAAACATATCATACAACTAAAATAAATCCTCTTGGCTTTTGATTTAAAGAGAAAGTCACTTTTGGTTCTGTCACTGATTTTTGTCAAATAGGTTTAGTAGTGGGTTGACAGGTAAGCTTTCTGCTGGTTATTTCAAAACTGCCTTGCTTCAGGATCCAGCTCTAAGAAATTTATGCAGCACTGTTCCACTGATATTCATTTTATAGCAGCACATAAGCATCACGAAATACAGCTTTTTGCAGTGGAAAGATCATCTTGAAACAGGTAAGGAAGGCTCTTCTCCATCGTGCTATTGCCAAAACAATGTGCTCAACAGATCAGGTAATGCTTGTAAAAAGAAGTAAAATGTGGCCTTCAAGTGCTTTGAGTTAGTGGATTTTCTGGACATACTTTGTGCAAACTAAAGTGATTTCCATGTTCAACATTTCGAGCTGGTGACCACACTGAATCAATTCATGATTATCCTAATTGTTATTTAATTACTAATTGCCAGTTAGTGACTCCATTTATTGCTAAAATAGCAAGAGTCACGTGACACTTTAACACAGTTGTGCATAAGCTTTCATGGAATAAATTCCTTTTCCACTTACACAGACACACAAAATATACAATAATATGTTAGTTTTAAGATGCTACTAGACTCTGCTGTTTTTTGCTGAAACAGGTTAACATGGCCACTCCACTGGAAGATTTTTGCTAAAGGTTGCTTTATAAGAAAGTCAACAATACTTTAAAAGTAACAAGGTTTTTTATTAATAACAATGAAGAAAGAATATCTTTTGTATGTTCAACAGAACACTGTAAGCAGAACAGTGCCCTGTTTATAAAACTGCCTTCCTTGGGTAAACTCTGTAGAAGTCATTTCAGGCATTCTGTTAAGAACTGAGCCATTTTTTGAAATACAACATAATCAAGTGAAGAAAAATTGTTATTTCCAGTTCAACAGAGAAGCAAAGTAGCTACTTAATGCAGGAGTTTGTAAAGTAAAGGAAGTGTTTCTCAGTAATAGGACAGCTTTAATGTCCTTCCAGAATCCTTTTGTATACCTTTTCTGTGTACAGAAAGAGTCAAAATAATTTTAAGATGACATTTCTTTATATCCATCATTGGAAGCACTAATAACTGCAGGGGGGTTATGGTGCTGGTAAGAATTGCAAGTTTAACTTTTTTATTTCACATTATCAGTGGATAACCATTTGAAACCAAGGGCAAATGAAACAGCAGCATTTTATATAAGAAGTTAATATATCATCTTTGCATGGCTAATGTTAGAAAAGTGAGCACTGATATTTTTTATCCTATTGCCTTCATATGGAGTAATTCTGTTGTAACCAATGATACATATTATGGACATCTTAGAGACATTATCATTAAAATATATATGAGTAGAAGGGATGTTTCTAGGGGATGTGGGAAATGCAAACCACACCAGGTGACACCTTAGAGGGGGGTGTCTGCCTTCCAGTGTGGAAAATACTATTCCTCTCAGACGCAGACTCCCAGAGACAAATTGTGCTGGGAAGGATCCAGTCTACCTACCCAGAGGCAGTAAGGAGGTTGACCTATATGTTGTCTTTTGCCAGGATGAACTCCTGGAGGCCTCTCCTGTCACTGAATGGCACCTCAATCCGTTTTGGACTTGTGAACAAGGCGGGTAGACTGGAACAACCCAGGACACAGAAAGTTCCTCTGGGTGCCCCAGTCCACCAGCCATTAGGAGCAAGTAGAGTAAAGCCTTTCTTTTCCATAGCAGCCTGATCTACTCCTGAAGGACCATTAGTCTGGTGGCTCCAAGCCTGTGAGTGACTGCATGAGTTTTGCACTAGGGTGACACCAGCTTAGTGACATCACTGAAGGCCTTACATTAGTATCTATCTTCAGGGGCAGCAAAAGCCCCCCCCCCCCCAAAAAAAACCCTGGCATGTGGCTCTTTAGCACCCTTTCTGGTGCAGCGCATCAAAACACTGTGCCAGAAGGGCGTCCCGATGATGCGTGCCATGCGTAACAGCGTGTGGCATCAGGACAGTGTTGCCGTGGGGTTGGGGTGGCCGGCGTGCAGCTGCCCCACCTGGCGTGCAGCTGCCCCACCCCATCTCTGCCTCCAGGCCGGCCCTTTCGGCTGGTCTGCAGAGGCCCTTTGTCAGAATACAGCTCCCAGAATGCCCCAGCAAGAAAGGATTCTTCACATCTTTCTGGCTGGTTTGTACTTCCTGTAATTGCCCTACCTGAGTAGGTTGTGACATTCTCGCATGGAAGTAGTAGGAGGTATGTCCAGTTGCAAGATTTACCTTTAAAAGAAAATAAAGGAAGAAAAAAAAACAACCTTGCCCCCTCCTTGTAATGGTAAACACCAAACTGTGATATCCTGACTACATTCGCCTGTCCCAAATTTTGGTGACATCTTCAGTGCCCCCTGCCGCTAGCCGTGGATGGCTGAACAATGATCAGCTGTGGAAACGAGGCAAATTCAAATTCATACTACTGAGCAGGTTCCCAGCTTTTCATATTTGTAGACCAGATTAATAGATATGTGTATGTGTGTGTGGTTGCTTGTATCTTTCTGAGAATGAGAACCATGAGAGATTGATTATTGCCCCTTTGGCAACAACAACAGAAACTAGTAGATTATTTCAGCTGTTTTATGCAAGGAATATAACCTCTTCTAGTGAATGCCAAAAGCAACTGTGAGACTTTACCCATGGCATCATAAGGGGTGTGCGGGGGTGTGTGGACATATCAGGTGATACCCTAATGGGGGTGACACCATGCTGCTGCCCTTGCCTCCACCCCACAGCCGCCACACTCCCTGTTGCCTCTGTTGCTCATATGGGACCTGTGTGGAAAGAAAGGGGGGTCCTCTTCCTCCCCCTCCCAACGGGTGGAAGGGCCTCCCTCTCTCCTCACAGACTCAGTCAGCACCAGTCCCGCTTTCTGTCACTTTGCTTGAGGGGGGGCTACCCAGCTTCACCCTCAAGAGGTTGCAGCTCAGTCATGGGGGAGGTGTCTGGTGAAGGGTGGCCCCTGGGTGGATAGCCATTTCGCCGTGCCTGGGAGAAGCTGCCCCGGATGCCATGGGAATCCACTGCTGCCACCCCACGCATGATAAGGGGGGCTGGGAGAGGCTGTAGGGGTTGGGCTGAGGGCCAGAGCATCCCCACAGTTTAGTTTTGAATTTTCAATTCTCCTTTCTCTGGCCATGGAGGGGGAGAGAAAGTTTTGAGCGGATCTTTGCTCCTCCTTCTCTAAATCCTCCACTGCCTTTCAGATGCAAAAGAAACAGGGTGAGAAAGTCCTGTTTATGCCCAGCTGGGCACCCTCAAAGGATGGCACTTTGGTTGCTCAATTGCCCCGACTGAGTCCTGGCCTTTCATGTTGCCTTGCTCTTTTTGACACTTCCTTCTTTTTGATGAAAACCGGGGTGCAGCTAGAAGACCCTCTTTCTGGAAATGAGTGGGGGAGCCCTGGGTGACCTGAGGGGAATTTCCCACCTCTTGGCAAGCCAGGCCAGCAAGTCTTAGGCAGGGCACATGAGGGCTTGCCTTTCCTCAAAAGTAAGATCTGCTGAGTTGAATACAGGAGCTTACTCTTGGTGGAATACAGGTGGAATACAGGAGCTTACTCTTGGGATTTGCTTTTACTTGCAACAAAAACCAATGAAGCAAACCAGCAGAATCAAAAGTAGGTCTTTATAACACGGGGGGACAAGCATCGTTAAATCTTAAGCGGAGGAGGAGACTCCCTGGCTGCATCCGCACTGCAGAAATAATCCAGTTTTACAGAGCTCTGGTGCCTCAACAAACAACACCTCCCAGAACTCCATAGCCCTTATGAATGTGGGTGAAATGCTTTAGCCTCTCTCCTTTCATACTGCTTAACCACCTTCAGGAAATTCTTGGGTGCCTTGGTCAGCAACCCTTTTCCTCATTAAGGACAACCCAAGATTGTCCCTTTCATCCCCGACACTCCTGCCCTTAATCTCACCACCACACAAGGAATTTAGATTAAGATTCTTCCCCCTTTCTCTTTTCCACTGGGTGGGGGAAGCCATTTCCTTATTCCATCCCCTTTGGAATAAGGAGGCAGAATCAGGCTGGGACCTGCATCACTTTTTGAAGCTTTGTTTGGCCACTTGGTGTTTTTCTCCTCTTTGGGCTTTTGTGATCAAATCTGTCCTCCGGAAAACTCACCATCATCTCACTACACTCTTAAAACGTTGCTATTCTACTAACTGCCCTCACAGCCTCCTGTTGCATTTTGGGGTTTGTACTTCAGTGACGCCTAAGAGCTCTTTGGCTGAATATTCTAAATGCCCCTTCCTAAACTACAAGTCCCAGGATACAAAAGGAGGCAGCCAAAGCAGTTAAAGTGAAATAGCAATGTTTTAAGAGTGTAGTGTGATAAATGGTTGGGAGCTTCAGGACAGGACAAGGCTCACTCCTAGGCAATGGATACCCTTAAAACTTTTGGGAAAGGTGCTTGTTGGAGATTGGTTCTTCATGGTCGAAGGAACAGAAAATGACTGTGGGGGGGGATACTCCTGCTCCCCCAAACATCTGCTTTGGGCAGAAACAGGCTGTGGCAATCACCTGTGTCCCTTTAAAATGCTGAAGGGATTATTGAGTGGGGTTAGGCTCAGTGGCAGGAGAAAGGACAGGCTCCAGGTTTTCTTAAAATTTTAAAAAATTAAAATTATTTTTTTAAAATATTCTTTTAATTTTTTTAAAAAAAAAGACATCTGATTTTACCAAATTTTCTCTTTAACCATCCAAAACTATGTTTCATGTACATTTAGGCTGTGTGTATGATATTGTAACTTAAAGGTATAATTTTAATATTGGTAGCTGTTCATGTCACCACTATTACCATTACAGTCAACAGGAATTACAATTTATGAGTAACATTAGTACAAAAAAAATTCCTAAGGATTCTGTAGGGTATGGTATGGGAGGAGGTCCATGGGGTTGGGTGACATCATGAGTTACTGCACCGGATGATATCAACCCTAGTGATGCCACTGGACCTTACTGAGCTAGTTTCTCTCTTTATTACATACTCCATGTGAACTAATGTTTACACATGTTAAGTAGATTTAAGCCAGCAGTGGGAGTCCTGCAGCTGAGTCTTGATGTTATACTACAAGTCCTTGAAGCCCTAGCCTGCATAGACAATAGTACGGGATGCTGGGAACTGTGGCCCAACAACATCAGAGAGCTGGATGATTCCCTTCTCTGATTTAAAAATGAGTACATCAAGCAGTAAACTATAGGAGCATAGGAAGGTTGCGTTGTACTGGGTTAGATGACTGGTTCATGTAGCCTAGTAATGTCATGACTGACTGGCAGTGGCACTTCAGAATTTCAGACAGGATTAATTCCATGCATTTCACCCTTGTATTAACCAGGCCTGCGACCAGCAACATCAAATATGTTCAGGATAATGGGATGCTAGAACAGCTCTTTTGATAACTGTGTAACTGTAGCCTCAGGTACACTGAAGTAAAAACACAGATACATGTGTTAATTAGGCCTATCCCTTACTCATGTCACATAAGTATAAATAAATAAATAAATAAATAATCTGGTAGAGTCAAAATACATCTTATTATGTTCAATTTTGTCAGTGTTCAAAAACATTCAAAAGCATTTTTATAGTTTTTGATACTTACATATTCAAATATATTCATGTTTTCTTTGATTTTTTTTCCACAGTGACATATTTTCTTCTTTTCTTGTGCTCTCACTGTCATTGTCTTTATATCCCAAGACCCTAGATTAATCTGGCTGTGTTGACCTGTGTGATTTTTGTCAGTGACATCACAGAGCTGTATCTCTTCTGATGACAACACTGATACCCAGAGCTCAAAGAAAAAGCTATTCTTTTTAATAGCTATGTGCTTCATGGGCACATGCACAATTTTGTGTCTCTGTGCTTGCCATCCATGAAGGAGCAAGACCACGGTCTGCAAGTCCACAAACGGGGAGGGATGACTGTACTTTTTTTGGATGTCATCTTTCAGAATGCCCCAGCCAGCATGGCCAGTGAACAATGAAGTACATTTTCCAAACTCTGCAGACATCTATAAACAAAACCAAATGAATAACTACCTCAGCTATTCGGATTAAATGGCGATTTGGGAAATTTGAGGCTGAGATGGAAAAGGCAAGGAAGAAGGAAAACAGTGTGGAAAACAAAGAGCAGTCAAGAAAACAAAAGAAAATAAAATCCCTTGAATGCTTCTTGAAATAATTGACATATTGTTTTTCATCTTAACAAGTCTTGTAATAGGACCAAATGCATTGAGGTTTTGAGCAAATATTAAATAAGAGAAAATTGGAAGCAAACTGATTAAAATACAGTTGGACTTTCATATCTTCAGGGGATCCATTCCAGACACACACACACCCACATGCGAAAAATGTGGAACCTCAAGTCCTGTTGTCCCTATTGGCAACAATACATGCACATAGCTGCTAGCACGGCCGCATGCACGCACCGCCATTAGGATGCTTAAATCCATGGATGGCAAACCTGCAGATAATGAGGCCCCACTGTAGTACCATCACCACCACCACCACTAACAGCAACACCCAGTAAGAGTCCTATATTGCATAAAGTCCAATTAGGTTTTCTATCTAGATTGCATCCTGCTGTCCTTGGATGATTAGCTTCTTCTGTCTCTGTTGCAGTTCACTTTTCCCAATAGGCAAAGAGTACATTTTCTGGCACATTCTGTTTGTTTATATTGAGTTCTTGGCACTGAAGAGGAGGACCTAGTCACACAAAGCCAGTCTAATAACCTTCTTGATGGCTTTTTGGTGCCCAGTGGCTAGCTGAGAATGAATTGCTTGCTATGCCTTAGAGTGCCTAGTGGAAGACTTGAGCAGTGTTTGCAGAAGATTTATCACCGCTTGCTTTCTGTTGTCACTTGTTTTGTTTTTGTTTTGCTGCTATTGCCAATGGCATCTAACTTCCACAAGGTAGTGGGATTGAAATAAAGATGGGAAGGGAGTTGACTTAGCTAGAGCCAGACCTGTCTGAACTGGTATCTTTCTCTGTGTTCTCTCTATGTGATAGAGATAATACTTGTTAAGAGGCATTTTCTTTCCGTTGTTAGTTTGCATATCCCATTACTGGCAAGGTAACAGGTTCAGCAGCTATAGACCTCAT
Source organism: Phrynosoma blainvillii (assembly GCA_026167975.1). Classification (NCBI taxonomy): domain Eukaryota; kingdom Metazoa; phylum Chordata; class Lepidosauria; order Squamata; family Phrynosomatidae; genus Phrynosoma; species Phrynosoma blainvillii. The sequence continues at coordinate 413,493,478 of JANUYF010000001.1, forward strand.
GAGCTCTGGCTCAGATTTAAGCTGTATCATGAATCATAGAATCATAGAGTTGAAAGAGACCACAAGGGCCATCCAGTCCAACCCCCTGCCATGCAGGAAATCACAATCAAAGCATCCCCAACAGATAGCCATCCAGCCTCTGTTTAAAGACCTCCAAGGAAGGAGACTCCACCACACTCTGAGGAAGTGTATTCCACTGTCGAACAGCTCTTGCTGTCAAGAGGTTCCTCCTAATATTGAGGTGGAATCTCTTTTCCTGTAGCTGGCATCCATTGTTCCATGTTCTAGTCTCTAGAGCAGCAGAAAACAAGCTTGCTCCACTACAATATGACACCCCTTCAAATACTTAAACAGAACTGTCATATAATAATAATAATAATAATAATAATAATAATAATAATAATAATAATAATTTTTATTTATAGCCCGCCCCTCTGCTAGGCAATCGGGGCGGGTTACAGCATTTTAAAACAACACAGTTAAAAACATTCCCTCCAAACATGATCCCTCCACCCACCCCTTAAAATAAGATTAAACCAGAAGATATTAAAACGACACAAGGTTGAATTAAAAACACAATTAGGAATCAGTAGGCCAATGAGCAAGATTGCCCCTCCCAGCGGGCAAATATTATTCTGGGAAAGCCTGCCGGAAGAGATCCGTCTTTACTGCCTTCTTAAAGGCAGCAAGAGTGGTTATCAGACGGATCTCATCCTGCAGGCCATTCCATAGTCTGGGAGCGGTAGCAGAGAAGGCCCTCTGGGAGGTCTGGGACAGCCTAGTTTTTATTGGCTGTAGCAGATTCCTCCTAGAGGACCGCAGGGTGCGGGGAGGATTATACGGGGAGAGGCGGTCCCTAAGATAAGATGGACCCAAGCCATGTAGGGCTTTAAAGGTTAAAACCAACACCTTGTACTGTGCCCAGAAACTAATTGGCAGCCAGTGGAGGGATTTAAGCACAGGTGTTATGTGCTCCCTCCGTGATATCCCAGTAATTAATCTGGCTGCCATATTTTGCACTAATTGAAGTTTCCGGGTTAGGCACAAGGGTAGCCCCATGTAGAGTGCGTTGCAGTAATCTAGATGTGAGGTTACCAGTGCATGTACCACAGTTTCCAAGTCCCTCATGTCCAGATAAGGGCGCAGTTGGCGTATCAGCCGAAGCTGATAACAGGCACTCCTGACCATCGCATTCACCTGACTAGTCATGTGAAGCGACGAATCGAGGAGTACCCCCAAGCTGCGAACACAGTCCTTAGAGGAGAGTGTGACTCCATCCAGGACTGGAGACTGTATTCCCAGATCTGGTTTTGGGCCTGTGACTGTGAGTACCTCCGTTTTGTCTGGATTCAACTTCAATCTGTTTTTCCTCATCCAATCCATTACCGCTCTGAGACAGTCATTGAGAGGAGAGACGCCATCTGAAGTCTGAGACGATGATCTGGTCATGGAGAGATATATCTGGGTGTCATCAGCGTACTGAAGACACCGAGCTCCATGCCTCCGGATGATCTCACCCAGCGGTTTCATATAGATATTGAATAACATCGGGGATAGGATGGCACCCTGAGGGACGCCACAATTAAGCTCTATTTTGGAAGAGCAACTATCCCCGAGCCTCACCCTCTGGGATCTGCCTGAGAGGAAGGAACGGAACCACTGCAAAGCAGTGCCTCCAATTCCCAGCTCTCTCAGGCGATCCAAGAGGATGCCATGATCTATGGTGTCAAAGGCCGCGGAGAGATCCAAGAGCACCAACAGGGTCACACTACCCCTGTCCAAGCCCAAGCGGAGGTCATCGGTCAGAGCAACCATGGCAGTCTCGACTCCATATCCTGTCCTGAAGCCGGTTTGAAATGGATCTTCTCTTCTCTTCTCCAGGCTAAACATACCCAGCTCCCTAAGTCTCTCTCTCCTCATAAAGCATGGTTTCCAGACCCTTCATCTTTTTGGTCACCCTCCTTTGGACATGCTCGAATTTATCAACATCCAACTAGAAGTAATGGTGGCTATAGGTGTTGAGTTCCAGATGCTGAAGAATGGAAGTGGGGAATCACTATTACGCTTATGCCATGTGAACACTTCAGTGGTCCATGTGGGAACAAAATACTGGAGCTAGAATGGTCAGTTCCAATGTGGGTCTGCTTATATACTTACATTGTGCAAAAACAATCATGTTGTGGGCATACTACTTGAATGCCAATGCATAGAATGAGTGCTGAGACATAAGGGCTCTATTGGTTATGGTGTTTGGGTTTTGTTTTGTGTTTGTAAAATAGGTTACATGAGCTGCCAGTCAAATAATGTGCATGTGGCATCTTGTTTTTATGTGCTGGAGTGACTTGAGAGCAAGCAGAAGATGTGATGGGCAAACCAAACCCTCTAATCATGCACTGAGAATTTCTTCATCCCTGAAAGTGTTAAACCTGGCAAGGTTTCAGCACAACTGTGTGTGTTTTATTATTATGCTCTTCTTTTTCATTTTGTAGCACTCCAGGGCCCTCTTATTATCTTTTTAAAAGTTAAAACATAAAGGACTCAAAAGGCCACTTTATTCTCTGGCCTTTATTCCCCTTGAGGATAAGGTAACAGAGGGAGAAAAACCCTTCAGAGGCCAGAACAATCAAAATTGTTCTTTAGAAAAGCTTTACAGGTTCTGTTTAAACAAGGGGGAGGAAGGAGGACGTCAGGGAGAGGGAAAACCCATTTCAAGTCTCCAGCCAGTTGTTAGGGTATAAATATGTAAGTTCATCATAGGAGCTTTGATGTTGAGACTGGCAGTGCATAGGAGATGGAAGGCATTAAACAGAATAATATTCTACCTATAATTAGCAAAAAAGCCAATTTCTTTTATTGTGGTTTCAGTAGCAGGCTACAGAAGAATTAATTCAGACCATGTAATTCCTTCGTCTTCTCTCTGGTGGGAGGAAAGGAGGAAACAGTAACAAATCCTTCCTTTGTGGGGAGTCAGGTCCTGAGCAACAGAAGTGTCACATCCAAGGTCTACAAGTGCCAGTGAGGGTCCTAGCAATGAGTCACATAATTTTGCCTCACTAAAATGAACACCTAGGATCAGATGAGAAGCTTCACTTACACCCTTCTACTTCAACTGTTATTCTAACTCTTATTAGTATGATAATCAGGGAAGCATATTGAAATCCCAAATAATTTCCAACTGGATGTTTGGCCTATTTTATTATATCCAGAGAAAGTTTTGAATAGCTTTAAGTCTGGAGTCGGCACTGTGTTTGCCCCAGTTTTGAGATTCAAATAATTTCTGACCTACCCTGAAAACTTCTGCCTGGCTCCATATCCTATGATTTACTACGCAGATCTTTAATTCATTTCTTCACCAACTTTCCACATTTTACTTCCCAAAGCCCATAGGTGGAAGAAGGTGGGATATAGAAACCTCAACACTCCAAACATTCCTTCTAAACCAGGGATGGATTGGCCATTGATATTATTAGGCTGTTCTTGTGCTGGGGTGGGGAGGGGATGTGGAACCTATTGAATAATGTATTTACAAGTATTTACAACTCAAAATGTCTGGCGAGGCATCTATGTTTCCCATTAATTTGCCTGCCTTACCTATGGCAACAACCTATTCTCCCTGTTGCCTTTGTGGTGTTCCCATACTGCTCATTCTCCCCTTTTGTTTCATTCTTTTCAAAGACTAAGCAGTTTTTGCCATCAAAACTAATACAGAGATGACATTATGGAGGCTGTCAGAAAAAAAGCTTTGAATAAAGGCCACTGAGGGAACAAGGCAAGAACTTTATTGTCTTAATCTAAAAACCCAGAGTACTACATACTCTACCCAGATACAACAAAGTGTAATGTTGCTTAGTGGCTAACTAATATAAGGATATAATCCATCAATTTGTTTTCCCCTGCTGTATTAGCAGCCACTAATATATGAATATGAATATCTCATTGTCAAAAATTAGCTATTTTAGATAATCAGCCACAGATTATTCAGATATCAGGGGAAAATGCAAAAAAAAAATCATTTGTGGAAACCTTCACAAAGATTTGTGCAACATTTATTTGCAGTAAATGCTTTTGCATAGAATATTTTGTGTTAAACACACTGTTTTCTTCGGATATCTTTTTTTGGACAAAAGGCTTTTTGAAAAATGTGTAAAAGATCATTAAAAAAATGAAAAATGCACGAGAACTTGTAATTTCACCCAGCAGCAAGAAAAGGTTGCTATTATCTGTTCTTTCATGTGAGCACAAAATAAGTTAATATTTACATACCTAAGCAGGACATGAGTACAGTAATTGGTATAATAAAGGCCTACTGCTTTGATGTTGGAGGTTAGGGATATAAAGAACATTCATTTTATTTGTCACCAACAAGAAAGGGATGTATGTTAAAAGGCTGCATTGTTAGAAAATGTTGAGAAAATGGTCAACAGCTGCAAGATTTTGCTCATTTTGTGACTTTTTGCAAGAAAAAAAGTTTTCAGAAACTTTGTTTTTTCAAAAGCAAAAGTCAGTATTTCTTAATGTGGGTTTTGCACAATAAAGGTTTGTTTTTTATAAAAAAAATGCACATGTATTTTTTTGTAAAAAGTCCCAACATGTGAAAAATTACTGGAAAATGTGCAGAATGTCTCATAATTTTTGCCAGTAGGGGGAAAAAAAACTTCTGTAGTTTTCTGCTCTTGCATGCATCAGTGAAAAAAGGGAAGATGTACATCCCCAGTGTAGGACACACATACCCATTCTAACAATCACTGATAGCCTGTTCTGCCATGAATTTATCTACCATAATTTCCTTTTAAAATCTGAGTTCGGAACAAAGAGCAGCTTGATATTTTCAGTTCCTTTTCTAATTATGCCTAGTATAGAAATTGCTTTTTTCGCAACAGAAGAAATCAGGATGACATTTTCACTGCGCTTTAAAAAGATGGTTATATTGGATTTGACTGAGTAATCTGGAGGCTAAAGATGAACATCTTTCCATTCCATATCATAAGTTATGCACATGCTATGGTTGCCATCCTTTTGAATGCATTCAAATCACATTGGAAATTCATTGTACAGGAGAAGAAAAACACAAGCTGTTAATTATGGGCCATGTTAGTAAGACTGGCAAAAGCAGATAGATGATGTACCAGCAATAAACTAACATGATAGTTGCTCTTCTATCCGGCAAAATGACCTGTTTTCTCAGTATTCAGTGTGATCTTTGATGATATTGCACAGTGAAAGTGATTGATATCTTTGAGTTCCTTGCTGTCATTCTTCAAAGCAGCAAGAAAGCTTTAAAGAGGACACTAGTTTCTTCCAGCAGGAGTTCTTGTTATTCCTTTGTATTTGTATGTCTTCCGTACATTCATTCTGAAAGTTATATATGTGAACCTTTGAAAAAAGTTGCTTGATAACAACAAAAGCCCTGATGTCAGCTGAGTAGCTCAGATATTCACCTGCTGAGAAGATACGTCTTTTGATTTGCTGTTTCACTCAGCAGTTGTGTTTCTTTCTTTGTAACTGAGATTAAGGCCCAAAATGTATTCCAGTCTTTCCATATTCCACTCATGCATTTACCCCTTACCCATTAGAAAGCCAGCTTAATATCTGGCCTTTCAAATGCCAGTTCAGGCAGACACACTTTGCCCCCCCCCCCCAAAAAAAAAAAAAAATTCTGGGATTTTCTTCTGAGCTCTTGCTAGTTGGAAGCCAGTAAAGTCTAAAGATGTTGAAGACATTCAGCATCATATCTTTTCCTGGTGGTTCCTAAATGCAGACTTCATGTTACATAGTTCATGTTTGTTGTCTGCTTCTTTGTTTCTGCCATAGATCTCCCAAGCTGCAGCACTGGGTTGTTGTGATGACTTTAGGGATAAAAATAAATTCTGTTGGACTAGAATCCAATAAAATTGCGAGAGTCCAATGAAGTCACTAGATAGCCTCAGCACAGCATATTAACACTTTCTGAGGTTACTTGCCTCAAGTACTTACATGTATGTGAAGCTTATAGGACATTTATAAAAACAACAACATAATGTGATCACAAAACAGTCTGCTTTGCTTAAAATGCACAGTTCAAATGTGTTTTAATGGAAAAAATGCATAGAATCACTTTTTCAATTGGGAAAATTGCATACACAATTTCAGTGTGGAAAGATATTACAAAGTCTCAAGCCTACTATGGAACAAAATCAGAAGAAATTGCCAGTAGTATTTGGAAAGATTCACTCAAATGAAGACTGAATGCTTTGAACATCCCTAGACAATATCAGAAATGACTTGAAGTACATAGCAACAATAAATACAACATCTGTAGTGTAACCTCCTTAGGAAGATAATAATGATAATGATATTAACTGATACCCCATGTTTCCCCCCAGAATTAGGACTCAAACTGGCTCTCAATGTAAAAGAATGATATAATTAAAAACATAAAAAGATAGCATTAAAATAGAATTAAACTATTTGCAGTATTTAAACAAGTCAATTTCAGTAAAATAATAAAATTCAGTTAAAATATAAAAAGTTCATTAAAACAGTTCATTAAAAAAATACAGCATCCCCAGCATGTTCTTTTAAATCTTACTGTTTTAAAGGCCTGTCTAAATAAGAAGGTTTTGGTCTGCTGCAAGAAGGACAACAAGGAGGGGGCCATTCTGGCCTCCCAGGGAAAGGAGTTCCAGAGTCCAGGGGCAGCCACCAAGAAGGCCTTCTCTGGCATCCCCACCGACTGTGCTTCTGATGATTATAGTACTGAGAGAGAGTCTCTCCTGGTGATCTCAGAACCCAGTCTGGTTCCTACAGGGAGATATGGTCTGCTAAATAGCTGGAACTGAGCCATATAGGGCTTTATAGGCTGTTATGCATTTTGAATTGTGCCCAGAAACAAACTGACAGCTAGTAGAGCTGTTTTAACAGGAGCGTAGTATGGTCTGTTAAACTTGCCCCAGTTAACATCTGGTTGAAGCTCTTTTGATGATTTGAAGTTTCCAAACACTTTTCTAAGGCAGCTCCAAGTAAAGCACATTACAGTAGTCCAGACAGGATGTATCTAAAAAGCATGTGCCACTGTGGCCAGATCCAGCATCTCAAGGAATGGATGCAGGTGGGACACAAGTTTTAAATGTGCAAAAGCACTCCTGGCCACTGCAGAAACATGGGTGTTCAAAACTGAATACAGAAGTACAGCCAAACCTGTGTCTTCAGGGGGAGAGTTACCCCATCTACCACAGGCTAAATCCCTATTCAGCCTGTGAATAGAAGCAGTGTAATGGGATTTCATGCTTCTTACATAGTTCAACTCAATGAGATTTTAAAAATATTTTTATTCACTGTTACTTTTTTTTTGTCACATATTTTCCTTACCCTGATTTTCACTTCCATGCATATCTATTCCTCCTTTTCATGCTGAAGTTTGGAAATGCAGTTTCCAGTCCTTACCAAGACTTGGTGTAAAGATAATGGTGGGAAAATTGTGACATTAAATGGCAAAGTCAATAGGTGACCTTTTTAAGGATGTGAAAAGGGAAAAACAAAACAAAACCCAAAATTCAACAAATGTTCCACTATATTGTCTGAGAGGTGTTATTAATTGATGTTTTGAATTTCAAACATGTGCCCTACCTCTGTAACTCTCTCTTTAAAACACTTCTCTCTGAATCTATATTTCGGGAGCATATGGCCCAACTTAATAAAACTGGAGAACAAAGCAACCTAAATAGCTGTGAATATAAATCTAGTTGATTTACATTGCTTCTGTAAAGCATCTTTTTAATAACCTTCTAATGTTTCGTGAATCAATCTGTCAGATAATGAGCTCCATCTAGTGATTCAGTACTTTGCCTAATCTGTGCAGAATGACAGGCTGATCCACATGCGGCAAATGTGGTTGGCTGATGTTCAGCTGCTTATTTCAAAATACATCACTAAGTAGGCATCAAGGTGACATTTCTCAGGAGGAAAATGTCAGCACTAATTAATTGTTGATGTGAAGTTATTAGTCACCTAAGTACAGTAATTCTCCTTACAGTTTATTTTGTTTTCTGTATTTAAGATTGCAATTTTTAAAAGGCATGATTTTTGCAAGAACTTGGCATTCCCATCATATTAACTCTGTATTTAATAGTCGAGATTGTAATCCACATGAAGTACTAATGCCCTGCTGTTTTGGAGGCAGTGGACAGAAAAGATAGTGAGCTGAAGGAAAGCTCTTGGAAAATTATAGTAACACATTTGTTCAGGACAGAACTGAGTACTGCATAGTTATATCTGCCTGTCACTGAGGGGAATGAGGAGTCCATTGCTCATTGGAAGAGCACATGCTTTGCACACATAGACTGGAACGTTCTTGGGGACTTACCTGATGGATGTATACTCCATTATGTCAGTGGAAAGCTTTTTCTTTTTACTTTTTTAGCTGTGCACAGCTGTGCCAGGAACATGGAAGAGAAAGCCATCATCATCATCAGAGAAAGCTGCCTTGCCACATTTCTTCCTATGACCGTGTTGGCAGACCCATGGCACGCGTGCCCATTTGGGCATGTGGCACAGTCCTCAAGGGCACATGGTGTCCACGAGTGGTACAGGTGGTGGGGACGCACGCACACGCACGCGGCCTGGCTCCTTACAGCAGCCCAGTTTGCCTTGGGACAACTAGGCAGTGGCAAAGAGGGGGATGCTCACGTGGCTGGGCCGGCTGTTTGCAGCAGCCCAGTTCTCCTGAGGCAAACTGGGCTGCTGCAAGGAGCCTAGCCATATGTTGGCATTCCAGCCAGAAATTGCACCCAGAAATCCTGCCCCTTCCAGATGGACATCCCACCTCGGCCTATGGGGTTCTGGGAGTTGTAGTCTTTTTGTTGTTGTGTGCCTTCAAGTCGTTTCCAACTTATGGCAAACTTAAGGCAAACATATCATGGGGTTTTCTTTCCAAGGTTTGTCCACAAGAGGTTGTCATTGCCTTCCTCTGGGGTTGAGAGAGTGTGACTTTCTCAAGTTCTCCCAGTGGGTTTCATGGGGTTTTCTTGGCAAGATTTGTTCAGAGGAGGTTTGCTATTGTCTTCCTTTGAGGTTGAGAGAGCATGACTTTCCCAAAGTCTCTTGGTGGGTTTCATGGGGTTTTCTTGGCAAGGTTTGTTCAGAAGAGGTTTGCCATTGCTTGAGGCTGAGAGAGTATGACTTGCCCAAGTTTACCCGGCGGCTTCATAGAGAATTGAACCCTGATCTCCCAGAGGACTTGTCACAACAAACCTGTTTCAGGATTTTCTTTGCAAGGTTTGTTCAGAGGGTTTGCTATTGCCTTCTGAGGCTGAGAGAGTGTGACTTGCCCAAGGTCTCCCAGTGGGTTTCATGGCCGATCTGGGATTTGAGACTTGGTCTCCAGAGCTGCACGCTCAAACCGCTGGCTCTCTTTGTTCTTGTTACTGTGCCGCTGAATTGGCTCATATGTTAATGGCAGTACATTCTCATTTTTGTCAGGTTACCTTCTCACAAAAGGCCCTTACCTTTTTTGATGCATCCTGTGCTGCTTGGAGATAAGGATAAACATCTTATCCATGAATCCTAATACAGAGTAGTTAAAGAGTAGTCATTAGGAAAAATAAGGGCTTGTGTATGTTTTCCTGCAGCATTAGGGAGAATGCAGCATAATTAATAATAATAATAATAATAATAATAATAATAATAATAATAATTTATATCCCGCTTATTGGCAACAATCCAAGTGGCTTCCATGTCGGCTGCATTTCAAAGGGCCATTTTTGCACCCTCCAAGGCTCCCCTCAAATCTCCTCATTGTTCATTTTTAAAACTCAAAACAACCCTAGGAAGTGTAGAGAGAGTTTACCATATTTTGGGGGGCCAGCCCTCATTTAAGCCCGAGAGAGGCCTTTATTTAACAGGAAAGTAAACTAGAAATCGAGTTTATAGGTTATTGCTGGCTTTCACCACTTGCTAAACTGTGTGGTGTATACATACCCTTGGGTATTTTTTCCTGGCATTATTGCATCATTGATAACATTGTTACATGGTTGCTTTTCTAATAATCTGAAACCCTAGTTGGCAAACAACTTCACCTCCCATTCATTAATGCCTTGTTTCTTGCCCAAATAATCCTGTGTATACTCTGTTGAAAGCTTCTTAATGTGCTGTTATTCCAATAATGGCCAGGTAAAACACCCTGATCTGCTACTGTCCACAGGATCAGCATTAATTTCCCAGCCAGTAAGTAGAAGATGGTTAATTGTAATATATCTGCTCATTTTTTAGACAATGCAAGGATGATCATATCTGAACACCTTATGCTTGACTTTGCCTTTAACTACAAAATGGTGGAATTAGTGAGAGGTAGTGATTAGAGTGCTGGATTGTGACATGGGAGATACAAGTTCCCACTCAGTCATGAATTTCATCTGCACTGTAAAAATAATCCAGTTTGACATGACTTTAACTGCTATGGCTCAATGCTGTGGAATTCTGGGAACTGTAGTTCTGTGAGACATTTAGTCTTCTCTGTCAGAGAGTTCTGGTGCCATAACAAACTGCAGTGCCCTGAGCCATGGCCGTAAAAGTGGTGTCAGACTGGATTATTTCTTCAGTACGGATGCAACCTGAGTGACACTGGGTCAGTTACTGTCAGCCAGGTTTACCTCTCAGGGTCACTGTGGGGAGATGGAGAGCCATGTAGTTCTCTTCCTGCATTCACTGGAGAAAATGTGTATACATGTAAAGGAGGAGGAGGAACTTCCTGACAGTGAGAGCTGTTCAACAGTGGAACACACTCCCTTGGAGTGTGATGGAGTCTCCTTCTTTGGAGGTCATTAAACAGAGGCTGGATGGCCATCTGTCGGGGATGCTTTGATTTTGAGTTCCTGCATGGCACGTGGTTGGACTGGATGGCCCTTGGGGTCTCTTCCAACTCTATGATTCTATGATACTATGATGTGAGGAATATTTCTATGAGTTTATAGCAGAGTGGGCCTAACTCCATATTATATAGGAAATCTGTGACTCATTTACACTAACATTAAAAAGAGCACCTGAAATTCAGCCTTGAAGATCATCAGTTTACAGAAAGGAGTGTTTGACAGTTTCCTCATTGCTGATTTCCAAATCAGAAAGGTTAACATTTCCCCATCACTTCTACTCTGACAGTCCCCAGCAGCTGGATTTCATATATATATATATACACTCTGTGTGTGTGTATGGATAGATTGCCTTTATAATATGACATCTGCCTATGAACTAACAGTTTTCTCAGCTTGAAGCTGATGAGAAAGGTCTTGAGACATTTGTAGCACTCTTACATTTCCTATTGGACTCTGACTTTGTTTGCCATCATTCTACCTGAGCCTAAAATGCTTCTTCATTTTAAAGATCTATTCTCAGGCCACAAAAATAAGAGAAATTTCAGCATTTGGGGGAACATCATGGGTGAAAAGAAAGGTACAAACTTTCCTAGAGCTATGAGAATGTGTACGTATGGTGCTGGTGTTAACACTGAAAAGCAGAGTAGGCTTGTTCTTTCCTTCTTTTCTATTTAATAATAATAATAATAATAATATAATTTATTTATATTTCCCGCCTCTCCCTGCGGATTGAGGCGGGAGCACAAAGATAAAAGAAAAAGAAAAATACAGCAAGGCTAAAAACAGCAATAAAACCACAGCAAAACAAAAAGTGATAAAAACAGTAAAAAAGCGCAGTGAAAATTGATACAATTGAATTTTTAAATTACACTAAAAAAATTACAAAATTACATATTACAAATACAAGTCTATGCCATGGGTGGTGATGATCTTCCTTCACCGAGGAGGTCCTGATTTTATGTTCAATTAGGGAGATCAGGTTTATTTGCTGCTCTGGCAGAAGGCACTGGTTCTCTCACATTTGTGGCATGGCAGATGTTTTCCCCAATATTTCCTTTGGAAAATGATGCATCGTGATGGAGCCTAATTCAAGGGAGAGCAGAATCCAGCCCCCCCCCCCCCCAGTATCATTGATAACCTTTCAATATTGAAAAGATATGTGGTGGCAAGCAAATTACAGGCATTGTGGTGGTTGTTATAGTGTGTCTTCAAGTTGTTTCTATGGGCCTCGGCAGACGACTAATAGAGTCGTCTTCCGGGCAGGGAAGAGGAGGGGCAGCCGCACGAGCGGCGCCCCTTCCTCTTCCTGAGATCGCCTTCGGAGCTGCCGGCCCTCCGCACGGCCGGCGCTCCGAGGATGACCTCACGCCACGGCGACCACACGCGCCGCGGCGTTTGAGTCAGGGAAAGTGCGCCCGCCGCTTTTAGGGCGCACTTTCCCTGAAATCTAAAAGGAGCGCCAATTTGGTGCTCCTTTTAGAGTCGCCGACGGTGCGCCGCGGTGCGGCTGCCGCGGTCCAGCGGCGCTCCGTCCTGCGGCGCACGGGAAGCTCCCGTCTGCTTCCCCCCTAAGTTATCGTGACCTATCATAATCTATCATAGGGTTTTGCTGGCAAGATTTGCTCATAAAAGGTTTGCCATTGCCTTCCCTGATGCTTAGAGTGTGTGACCTGTCCAAGGTCATCCAGTGGGTTTCCATAGTCCAGTGGGGATTCTAACCCTGATTTACTGAAATCCTAGTCCAGTACCTAAACCACTATACCACACTTCTCCTACCTACTATTTATTTCCTGTGAGAACAACTTATGAATGTATCTCCCATAAGAAATATTTCTGGTAACATACTGGCTTATAGACATTTTCTCCAGGTAAGGAATAAGTGTGTTTATTGTTATAAACAAAATCTATATCATGAAGTCTCAGCTTCTGAAAGAGGAGGAAAAAGGATAGAGAGGACTGAGACCAGATTTGTTTATGAGTAATAGCTGTGAGATGACTTGGAGGTCTCTCATTCATAGGACCACCATGGTCAAAGTTAACTTGAAGGCAGTTAACAACAAAAGCTGTGGGGGTACCTTTGACAAGCCTGTTTCTTAATAGTATCTTGACTGTAGAATTCCTCCTCAAACAAGTTCAGGCTGACTGCATAGTTTCTGAGTTTCTGATAAGCAGGTAATACTCTGTTGTTTTGATTGGCCATCCGACCTTAAAATTAAGAGCGGGACTATTTTTTAAAAAAATCTCTGTGATTTTAGAACTATGCTTAAAGAGGAGTTTTAAATTTTATTTTGAAATATGTTTTAGTAATTTATTTATTATTTCAAATGCTTTTATCAATGTACATCACCTTGAGGATTCTGGTCAGCTAAGAGGCAGTAAACAGTGTCTTAAATAAATAATAGAGATTACTTATAAATAAATGAGGCAACACAAATATAAAAAAAAATAGTGGGCTTTCCTGAATGTCTTCCTATTTTTTTCTGTAAAACTACACCAAGCAATATTTCTGAAACCAGATGTGGACTTCTGATCATTTTGATTTTTTAATATTTTGGCATATTGGGCAGTCCTAAGTCCAGAAAATTGACCACTTCCACTTCCATTATAATGATGGTCACATTCCTTCTCATAATAATAATAATAATAATAATAATAATAATAAATTTTTATTTGTAGCCCGCCCCTCTGCTAGGCAATCGGGGCGGGGGACAGCAATAATTAAAACAGAACAACGTTAGAACATTCCCTCTCCCCTCTCCCCTTAACCCCTACCTCCCCCTTCCCCATCCCCTTAAAATAGAATTAAACCGAAGAATAATTAAAATACAATATTAATTAAATCAATAAATTAAAAACAAGATTTTCCAAGGAGACAGACAAATGGAGACCCCTTTAAGGGCCGACCGTTATTCCGGGAAGGCCTGCCGAAAGAGATCCGTCTTTACTGCTTTCTTGAAAGCAGCAAGAGTGGTAGTAAGATGGATCTCGTCCGGCAGGCCATTCCAAAGTCTGGGAGCGGTTGCGGAGAAGGCCCTCTGGGAGGTCTGGGACAGCCTAGTTTTTATTGGCTGTAACAGATTCCTCCCAGAGGACCGCAGGGTGCGGGGGGGTTCATATGGGGAGAGGCGGTCCCTAAGATAAGATGGGCCCAAGCCATGTAGGGCTTTAAAGGTCAAAACCAACACCTTGTACTGCGCCCGGAAACTAATTGGCAGCCAGTGGAGGGATTTAAGCACAGGTGTTATGTGCTCCCTCCTAGATGTTCCCGTAATTAGCCTGGCTGCCATATTCTGTACCAGTTGAAGTTTCCGGGTTAGGCACAAGGGTAGCCCCATGTAGAGTGCATTGCAGAAATCCAGACGTGAGGTTACCAGGGCGTGTACCACAGCTTCCAGATCCTTACTATCCAGATAAGGGCGCAGCTGGCGTATCAGCCGAAGCTGATAACAGGCGCTCCTGACCACCTCATTCACCTGACTAGTCATGTGAAGCGATGAGTCAAGGAGAACCCCCAGACTGTGAACACAGTCCTTTACGGAGAGTGTGACCCCGTCCAGGACTGGAGACTGTATTCCCAGATCTGGTTTCGGGCCCGTGACTGCAAGTACCTCCGTTTTGTCTGGATTCAACTTCAATCTGTTTTTCCTCATCCAACCCATTACCGCTCTAAGACAGTCATCAAGAGGAGAGGCGCCATCTGAAGTCTGAGTCGATGATCTGGTCATGGAGAGATATATCTGGGTGTCATCAGCGTACTGAAGACACCGAGCTCCATGCCTCCGAATGATCTCACCAAGCGGCTTCATGTAAATATTAAATAGCATTGGGGACAGGATGGCACCCTGAGGGACGCCACAATTAAGCTCAATTTTGGATGAGCAACTGTCCCCAAGCCTCACCCTCTGAGATCTGTCCGAGAGGAAGGAACGGAACCAGTGCAGAGCAGTGCCTCCAATTCCTAACTCCCTCAGACGATCTAAGAGGATGGCATGATCTATGGTGTCAAAGGCCGCTGAGAGATCCAAGAGCACCAACAAGGTCACACTACCCCTGTCGATACTCAGGCGGAGGTCATCGGTCAGAGCAACCATGGCAGTCTCCACTCCATATCCTGTCCTAAAGCCGGTTTGAACCTTTAATGTGCATTCCCACCTTTAATGTGCAAAGACCTTTGGTTCAATGCAATAAACTTGACATACCATTAATGAGTAAGTTAAAGCGCTAAAGAGTTTACTTTTGCAGATTGCCAGTAGTAGCAGTTTGGGATTTAATTATCTGACTTAAAAAAAAATCTGACACTGCTAATAATTTGAAGTTGCCTGTTAGTTCAGTTTAATTCTCAAAAGATCCTCTTTTCCTGTGCCCTTCCCTCTTTTTCTTTTCTTCACAATTCCTGCCCAACATGGTCTTAGGTAAAGGACAGATGCCTGAAATAGTTGCATGTATAACATTTTCCCAGCCCACTTTCCATTGTTCATACACATTCTCATTTATCTTTTTATTTAACATCCTAAATTTCTCCCAGGATGAAAGAGGTTGATTCAGACCAATCAGGAACGATAACATGGCTGACAAGTGGAAACCTCCGTATTAAGTAGTAGCCTGTAGTAATTTAGACATGGGCATTCTTGGAATCAAGAATTTAAGACTAGAAAACTAAGAACAGAACTAAAAAAAAATGTAAAAAATTAAAATAACAGAGAGGTTGCTGTCCAGATGGTTATTCAACAAATAGTCAAACCAATCATAATCCTTGTTGTAGGATTGTAAACTGCAGTAGTTGAAATTTCCAGAGTATCACCATGGGCAGTCCTATGTCTAACACATTACAGCAATGCAACCTAAAGGTAACCGAACTAGCGATCAATGTAGTGCACCTATCCCAGTTCAAGAAAAACAGCACATAGAAAACCAGGTGGAGCTTATAAAAGGTGCACTCCTCTAATGGTACTGTTAGACTCTGAGTAAGTATATGTTGTGCTCTTGGTCTTTTTGGGGAAGTGCAAGACCATCCAGTCTTACATAACCAAACTTCCTGGATTTATAATTCTTAAAAGAAACATTCTTCCATCTGTGTAAGACAGGAAGGTGTACCTCTTCTAAGTTGAAGCTATGTGAAAACTGTTTGCATCACCTAAAAACAAAGTAGGATTTTCTCTTCAGGACCTGTATTGTCTCAGGAGCCAGTTTCTTCAGATTTAATTAATCAGTTTATCAATTGACGTATGAGGGGGCATTTGATGTAACTGACTTCTGTTCCACTAATTAAGAGGGAGGCCATCTGATGGGATGGTACTTCTTGCTATTACCCCCCCCCCCCAAAAAAAAAGATCTGCAAGCTTAGATATCTTACCAGCTATGTTCTTTGAGGGCCAAAGCAATGCATTTTGGTGTTTTGGGGCCACAAGAACCATGGCTTCCCTTGTTCTTCCAATATGTTTACCAGTGGGCCCAAACCTATTCTAGCCCTCACATTGAATTTCCTCTCATTGGCCATAATGGAAGGGAGGAAAGATTCTATTGGCACATTGGGGAAAAAGCTGCACTCATCACCAAGCCTTAATGATAGTGAGCTAACAGGGCTTTGGCCATCATAGTTGCTCTGTCTCCTACTGCCCAGTTCTTTTGTTGGGTGATAGCTGTAATTTTTAAAAACTGACATATTTGATGTCAGGTGGAAATGAACTGTCAGTGTTCTTCAGGATGAAGTCTTTTAATAACCTTTGAAATGCCATGTGTAACTGAGGATCTACAGCTGATATACCAAATGTTTTAAAATTATTTATTCAGGTGGAATATAAACAGGTAGTGGCTAAGTGTGAGAGGCTAGGTAAGTGTAGTGATTCCTATCTGGTATAGAATGGGTCTTCTGCTCTCCATACTAGGTTTAGCCTTTTGTTTCAGTTGAGTAGACAACGACGAAGAGTTATAGCATCATAACCCTATATATAGTGAAGCTGTATGAAAGACTTCCACACACATGTCATAACTGAGTATCAGAGTAGTCAGATGTAGATGGGATGGACAGAGTCATGATAGAAAACAGTTGAATAGACATTGGAACAGTAATGTGGTATTGACAAATGGAACAAGCTTAATACAACTTAACATGGAAGTGGAAGGATCTTGTGCTTTCCGTCTTTGGATTTCCACATGTTGTTGGACATTAACTTCTCATAGTCCCAATCAACATAGCCAGTGGTCAAGATATCTGGGGATTGTAATCTGATAACAGCTAAGAATATCTAACCTAGAGAACAGGGCTGTGCATTGTTTGGTTTGGGCTGAATTGGTTTGAGCTAAATTCAGATTGGATCCTGATTCATTTTTTACCCGATCTGGGCCCATTTTACCAGATCGGGGCCCTGTTCAAAACTTGAATTCAAACCAATATTTCAAAATGCAAATTTTCAGGTATTCCATTTACTTTCATTGGGAAACCGAAAAGATAGAAGTTTTCTGATTTTTTTTTTAAACAGGGTAAATTCATTATATATTGGCCCCTTCAGAGCAAATACCCCCCTGCAAAATTGTAGACACATAACTCTGGTGACCATCTTTTAAATTTACATTTCTCTGCCAAAAATGGAGTATGTTTTTAAAATATATTGAAATGTATAAGCTAACTCCACTTCAGGAACACAGGCCTGCAGTAGTTCAGAAAAGCTTTATTCAGCAAGCAGAGATGATCATATTATACAGTTGTTGTCAGGACTGAAGAATCCTTTCAGTTACACCTTATACTAAAGTTCAAACAAGTCACCCACTACAAAACCCTTCATCCCATTTGTCAGCAAATCAAACATATTGTCTTTCCATGCCTCCCCCTCCTACTCCCCCCATCCCATCTCCAGCTTCCCCACCAGAAATACCTTGGTGATTTACATATTTTCCATATTTTCTTCCCACACACCTGCTCATTATCTGAGACCATAACTGATACACATGGTTTCCTTTTCCCATCCTCACCAATAGGATAACATAACCTCTCATCCCATATAAACACAATTATGCCCAAACATAGCAATTAAGTATGGTATCAGTTAAGCATGACAGGACCATATCTGGACAATGATCCTGACACATATAAAGTCAATTGAGAACTCGATTCTGCCCATTCATATCACTTTATACATTCTAGTGTTTGTGATGTATGTGCATGTGGTGGGGATACCTGAGACACACACAGCAGAGTCAAGCATGAAAGAAAAAAGATAGGGAGAATGAGAGTGAAATATCCTTTCAAATCAAGCACAGCCCTCTAATATTATAGGCATGATGCTGCTAAGGTATCTCCAAAGTTCAGGATTCAAGCACAGCTGTATTGACATGTGACACTCTTCAGGATGAAGTTAAGCAGTCTGGTAAAGACACAGCAGCTGTTGGTAGATGGTGGACAGGAAAGCTGACAACTGTTGGCAAAATAGTACAAACCAGCACGAGGGAATTAAATATTCCTCCTCCCCCTGCAACTCCATTGTGATTGCAGAGTAATGCTCAGATTCATGAGAAGGATTGGAAGTTACAGCTGTTAGTAAGCATAGAAAAGCCCCCCCCCTCCTATTCCTGGGATATTACTTGGTGTGGGAGGCTAATGCCAATGCTCCATTGATAGACTATGCCATCAGACAGGTAGTTTCCCAAACTGGCCTTCCCAGAACTTGCTACCTCTGAGGAGCCATCCAGAAACCAGGCACTGGAGAAGTAGGCTGCTTAGAACCTACAATTTTCTCCATCCCAAAATGGAAATGGCTACTATGCCTGTTTGCTCTTGTTTCTACTCTTTCTGGAAAGTGTTCAGCTATTAGTGTAATGGCCTTTGTGTTTGCGTAGTGCACCAATGCTGTGGGGCATAACAACAGTAGCCGCAATTGTCTTTTTGCACAGTCTGAATTGGTCCAGTTCACATCAGGCTGGACCATTATCCTCTCTTTCTTAGTCAGCATCTGTTCCAATATAATTCTGTCATTTTCAGCATCAGCATCAGCATCATTTAATTGTACCAAAAACCTGGCACTTCATTTTATACTCATAGTTGCAATCATTTACTGGCCGTTAGAGAACCTAGTAGCTTTGCATGAATGTATAATAATGCTGTTTGCTCTATGGTGACTGAGTCTGGAACTTGCATCTCTTGATAAGTGTTCAAGTACACCCCTCTTCCTCAGCTCAGTATCCTCCAGGTTTCTTGGACTACGACAGCTGTCTGCCATAGACAGGATAGCCAATAGTACATCTGGAGACCAACAAGCTGAGGAAGGCTGCAACTGCTATTTTATTTTTCAGCTGACTTACTTGCAACAGACTGCTTACAATATTGTGAATGATCTAATTGCTCTAGTACAGGGGTAGGCAACCTTTTTGAGCCGGGGGCCGGGTTGCTGTCCTTCAGACAATGGGGGGGGGGGGGGGAGCACCAAAAATAAATAAATAAATATTAAAAATTAAAAAATTAAATTTTTTTAAAAAAATGCATGCACACTCTCTCAGCCCAGAAAAGCCATGGCAAAAGCCCTGTGGAGATTTTACCAAGAAAACCCCAAGAACAAGTAACAACAACAATAATCAATATCATCATGGCGGGGGTGGGTGGTGGTAGTGGCAGGGGTGATGGCGGTGGCGACAGGACTGGCCTGGGGCCAGTCCAAAGGCCTCAGGGGGCTGCATCTTGCCCCCAGGCCTTAGGTTGCCTACCCCTGCTCTAGTAGCCTCAGAATTAGAGAATTCCGGGCACAGTACAAGGTGTTGGTTTTGACCTTTAAAGCCCTACATGGCTTGAGTCCATCTTACCTTAGGGACCGCCTCCTTCCATATGATCCCCCCCGCTCCCTTAGGTCATCTGGGAAGAACCTGCTTCAGCCGATAAAGACTAGGCTCTCTCAGACTTCCCAGAGGGCCTTTTCTGCTATTGCCCCTAGACTTTGGAATGGCCCCGTCTTATTTCGACTCTTGTTGCTTTTAAGAAAGCAGTAAAGACGGATCTCTTCCGACAGGCCTTCCCGGAATAACATCTTCAGAGGGGCGAACCCTAATCGAACCCTAATTGACCCTTCTTAACTGTTCCCATTTCCTCGCCGATTTCATATTTATTGTTGCTGTCAATTTTATAGTATGGACTTAATTTTAATTTAATTCTGTAAGTTTAATTCTGTTTTAAGGGGGGGAGGGTTGTTATGAGAGGGATTGTTCTTAATCTTGTTGTTTTTTAATATGTTGTAACCTGCCCCGATTGCGGAGCAGAGGGGCGGGCTATAAATAAAAATTTATTATTATTATTATTATAGAGATATAAAAATAATGTGAAA
Organism: Phrynosoma blainvillii; assembly: GCA_026167975.1. NCBI lineage: Eukaryota > Metazoa > Chordata > Lepidosauria > Squamata > Phrynosomatidae > Phrynosoma > Phrynosoma blainvillii. The sequence continues at coordinate 413,513,627 of JANUYF010000001.1, forward strand.
ATTATAATGGTGAAAAAAGCTGTCTTGCGATTTTGTCAGGTCTCTTCCCCCTCTCCAAGAATAAATAAATAAATAAATAAATAATAAAATCAGGTGCTGCAAAAAATGTATTTGGGAAATGCAAGGTGAAATGCTATGTTAAAATTTCAGAAAAGCTTTTATGTCCTAATTTTTTTTGCACAGGACATATTTTACACAATGTTTTTCAACAAAATGTTGCTTTTTCAAACCCCTCCCATTTGTGCAATCCCCCCTCCCACAAAAAACAACACCCTAGTGTGAATTTGCTGTTAAAAGTAAATTAATATCCAAACCCCGGATTTTCATTTTCATTTTCAAATAATTGAAAATGCACAAAAACTCTTGCCCACTGGGGAACAGAGACATTTTTTTCATTCTTGCCATAAGATTAAAAAAAACCAGTGAAGGTTTACAGTCTTAATACACCTGGAACTTTGTCATGTATACGTGGTTGCTTTAACAAATCGTACATACATTGCTTTAGGAAAGTGTTTCAATGGTTAGAAGATGGCTGAATACCCATTTGAAAAAGAAATAAAAACGGATGTAATCTTATACCCAACCCACCACTATCCTCCACTTCTAACATGTACCTTTGTCCAGGATTAATACTTAATAATTATCTAGGATGTGGAAACCAACTTCATCATTTGTGAATTATTACTAGGAATGAATGAGAACTTTGTTTGATTCACATTTCAGTACAATTTACTGTACTTGCACTTTGTGAACCTGTAGTTATATCAAGACCTCTACACTTTGAAAGATGTGCTGCAGTCCCCTTGTAAATGTTCACTAAAATATATGTATTTGGTTGAAAAATTGTTTGCAAAAATTCATGTATTTGTGCATGTAGAAATGCATATATTTTATAAATACTCTGGGGAATATGTAAACATTTTTGGTGCAGACATTCAAAAAAGGCTGTTCTAGAACCTGGAAGAAACAAATCTAGAAGCAGAGAAAAGAAAACCTGAGCAAAAGCAAACTTGATGGGGTTTGCCCATTCTTAATAGTATGAGAATTAAAGTTTTCAGCCCACTAGGTGAAATTACAAGAGTTTGAACACATTTTTCACATTGTGGCTATTTATTGCAAAAATTTCCCCAAGATTTTTCTTTCAGCATACATCAGTTGTTATGGGGTGGGGTGGGGTTGCAAAATACAAACACAGAGAGAGAGAGATGCATCTGAGGAAGTAGACTGAAGTCTACAAAAGCTCATGCTGCCAATTTATTTCTTTCAGTTACTCTCAAAGGTGCTACAAGATCTCTCTACATACTGTGAAATAAAATTCTGCTGTTGCTGCTGGGGTTTTTTTTTCACACTTGCAGTGGTTGAGATTTTTGAAGGAGTATCTTGATCTATTAATTTCACATGGCGAACAAGGAAATGTATAAATATTCTTTACATCCCTAATGCGAACACACAGCAGGCTTATTTATCACAAAGACTCAAATAACCCATCCAGTGCTACTACTTTAACTACGCAAAAACAGAACAATTGTCACATTTTTCACATGTGAAAAAAACAATCTTGAAAATGTCAGAAATCATTCTGAGAAAAACAACAAAAACAACTCACTGCTTTGCAGTAAGGAAGAAAAACATCATCCCTTGTCTCATTTACCATGTGAGGATTAATGAGGTTGGGATTTACACCCGTAATTATGTATACTAAAGAGTATTTATCTCGTATCACATGCTAGATTCTAAGAAACTGGTTTTTGTTGAGATCTACATGTTTAAGAAACAAACACATTTCTTAAATATGTATAGCAAAGAGCACTGATGAATGGGAGGCACAACATTAACTTAAAAGTAGTTGATGTTCAATGCAAATTGTTTCTAAGGCATAAGGATGTTATATTATACATCTGTAGAAATTCTAAAGTTCAAATGTATCTGTCATCATTAGTTTATTCTGTTGTTACACTGGAGAGACAAAGCAACTATATTTTCCTATTCACATTCCTTCTTGTAATTTGAGTTTTGGAGGAAAATGTATAGCTGCTTACGCAAAAATTAAACATCTTCCTTAGACCATCTCTGTTGGGATGATAAAGAAGAAATAGAAGAATGCTGGAATTTGTCATAAGTATTTTCAACAAATTGAAAATCACATCCTCTGTTGGGTAAGGGTTCAACGTCCCATGTAGAAGTGTTCATTTATTACGTTGTCCTTAACATGACTTCATCACACAGCCAACTTTAGCTACATTGGTTGCAACTTTAGATCCTCCAATGACCTATAATAGATTATCTGAGTGGTATGGAGTACATTACAAACTTACAAATTAGTACTGTGACATTTTACTCAGGCATGAGGCTCACTGAGTACAGCACAGGTGAAAATTTAATCTACAATCAGGAGTGGTCTGGAACAACATGCAAACAGTCCCACGAGGGAGTGAAATTCTAATTCAGATAATGGTTTTGTTTAAAGTCACTGGTCGGCCTGACAAGCAGTCCAATATTTAAACATGGCTATCATGTTACCCCTTCATCTTCTCTTCTCCAGGCTAAATATACCCAGCGTCCTAAACCTCTCCTCATAGGACATGGTTTCTAGAACATTCACCATTTGGTTGCCTTCCTCTGGACATGCTCCAACTTGTCCATATCCTTCTTGAATTGTGGTGCCTAGAACTGGACACAATATTCTAGTAAGGTCTGACCAAAGCATTTATTACTTCAGTTAATCTAGTCATTATATTCCTATTGATGCAGCCTAGACTTGCTTGGCTTTCTTAGCTGCCATATCACATTGCTGACTCATGTTCAACCTGTGGTCCACTAAGACTTCTAGATCTCGTTTGCATGTGTTGTAATGAAGCCAGGTATTACTCATCCTACATCTTTGCATTTCATTTTTACTGCCTAATTGTAGTATCCTACATTTCTTCCTGTTGAAATTTATTTTGTGAGTTTTGGCACAGCTTTCTACTCTGTTGAGGTCATTTTGGATTCTGGTCCTCTCCTTATTTAGCTCCCCCTCCTAATTTAGTGTAATCTGAAAATTTGATAAGCGTGCCCTCTATTCTATCATCCAACTCACCAATAAAGATGTTGAATAATATGGGCCCAGGAGAGAGCCCTGTGGCACCCTGCTAGTCACTTTTCTCCAAGATGAGGAGGAACCATTGTTGAGTAATCTTTGGGTTCGATCGATCAACCAGTTACAAACAGTCACATTGTCTAGCCCACATTTTACTATCTTTTTTTCAAGGCTATCATAGGGGACCTTGCCAAAGGCCTTAGTGAAATCAAGATACTCTACATCAGGGGCCGGCAACCTATGGCCCGCGGGCCAGTTCCGGCCCAGGTCCCGGTACTTACCAGCCCAGGCAGACCCCTGCTGCTGCCGCCGCACGCCACCGCCGCCACATGTTTTGGCCACCGTGTGGCTGCGCACACCACAACCACCATTTTGATTTCCAAAATGGCGGCCGTGACACTTTTGCGCATGCACAGGAGTACTGTGCATGTGCAAACGCATTGCGGTTGCCATATTGGAAATCAAAATGGCAGCCGCAATACGCACGGAGGTGGCTGCGGCAGCACACGCAGCGGCGGGGGCAGCGCACGCGTGCCGCCATTCCCCCTCTCAGCCCAGCAGAGGGGAGGACTTCAGGGGACCGGCCCCCAGCTCAAAAAGGTTGCCTACCCCTGCTCTACATCCACAGTATTCCTTTTATCTACCAAGGTTGCGACTATATAAAAAAAAGAGATAAAATACATCTGGCATGACTTGTTTTTGAGAAACCCGTGTTGACTATTAATAATCATTGCATTCCCTTCTGAATGCTTAAGACTGCCTATTTGATTATCTGCTCTAGAGTTTTTTGTGGTATTACTGTCAGGCTCACTGGGCAGTAATTATTTGGGTCTTTTCCCACCCCCAATCCATCTCCCCCCTTTTTTTGAAGATATGGGCAAAATTTGCCCTCTTCCAGTCTTCTAGGACATCTCCTGTTCTCCAGGAATTCTCAAAGATTGTTGACAGTGGTTCTAAGATTACTTCTACCTGTTCTTTTAATAGCCTTGGATATAGTTCATCTGGCCCTGCACATTTGAATTCCTTTATACTGGCCAAGTATTCCTGTACTACCTCTTTACTTGTTCTGTTCTGCATTTCCTCTACTGCATCATCTGCTCCGTTTCCTGCAAGTTGAGAACTTTTCTCCTTTTCAGAGATGACCAAAGCAAAGAAGGTGTTGAGTAGTTTTGTTTCTTCGTCTCTTACTAGCATTTTGCCATCTTCTCCATGCAGTAATTCCCATTTCTTTGTTCTTCCTTTTGCCACAGACATAACTAAAAAAGCCCTTTTTATTGTTTTAACCTCTCTAGTAAGCCTGAGCTCATTCTGTGCTTTAACCTTTCTGGCTTTCTCCGTACATGAGCTGGCTATTTATTTGAATTCTTCTTTTGATGATTTCCCACTTTTTCCATTTCTTGTACATCTCTCTTTTGTGTTTTAGGTCTGTTGAAAGTTTTTTTAGACCTCCATCCTGGTTTCTTTAAACACTTCCCATTTTTCCTCCTCATTGGAACGATCTGAAATGGTGTCTTCAATATCTCACTTTGAAGAAACTTCCATTCTTCATGAACCCCCATTTCTATTAGTATTCCTGACTATGGAATCACTGCCAGTATTTTCCTAAACTTATTGAAATCAGTTTTCTTAAAGAAAGCACTTGATTAGATGTAATCTATTGCTGAGGTTTATGTAGTCCGAATTTACATGAAAGTTAGGACTTTTATCACACAATGCTTGAAAAGTGGCATTAGAACAGGATAGTAGTATTTGTAGCCATGCCGACACAGCAGCAGGTCTGTAATCCATCCATTACTAGAGCGGTATTTCTCATTGATTGATAAAACTTGTCAATGCCTCCCAGTCATGCTGTTTTCATACTGTTGATGCATGTGTGATAAGTTCCTCCTGAAGCAGGTCTGATATGTAGGCAGTCACGTGGTGCAAGTGGATGATTATGCTCCTCTCCTGCTCTCTCATTCCCCTTTGCTATTGCCAAGCAGGCTGTTTCTCTTTCTTCTTTTTTGATTTCTTTTGTTTTCTTTTACTTAATAGATATCCATGGTCATACAATTGTAGTAAAAATAAGAATAAATAAAAATAAATGCAAGCTGAAAGGCATGCTGGGAAAGGGTTAGAGCAAGGAGGCAGGGTTATGGAGGCCAGTATGAGGAAGGCAGAGGCCATAACAGAAGCAGCACCATGGTGATTTGGAAGAACTGTGTGATAATGACTGTCCCCAACCCAGTATGTTTGCATTTCCCAGACTATGATAATTAAATGCCTGATGTGTCAAAGTCCTTAAGCTTCCACATGTAGTTTCTTGACATAAATAACACTGTCTTAGGTAAGCCCATTTAAATGATGATTACCATAAAAACATAAGAAGAGTTGTACTGTATTTGACCAAAGTTGTTTAGTCCAGTGTTCCCATCACAAGTGGACAGGTAGTTGCTTATGAGAAGCTTGCCACCAAGACATGAGTGCAACTACACCTTCCTTCTTATATACAAAGGCATACTATTCATGATATGAGGATATCATATATAGAGAATATATATAGCAATTACATTACATGCTGCCAACTTTTTTTATTTCAGTTAGTCTCAAAGGTGCTACAAGATCTCTCTACATACTGATTCTACAGACTAATACAGCTAAATCTTTGAAGTGAATCCCACAGTTTAACTATGAATGTACTAGTTGAAAACACTTATCCTAGCATGTGGTTCTCCATTTTGGAAATGGGAAGAAGCAGTAGAGATGTGGCATAATTCACCTAGTCCAGCCACATGTGACTTTGGAATAACTAGATGGAATGGTGTCTTGCAGGATGGCCACTAAGTAGGACTCCCAAGATGTCTTCAAATCAATTCCTTACCCCTTCACACAAAAAGCATATTCCTGATTGTCTGGGACTTAAGTCTTAGCTCTCAGACATTGATGCAAGAAAACAGTGGCATGGGTATCAATCTATAAAAGGCAGATCCAGATATCACTCTCCTAGTTGTTGTCTCTGCTAGCTAATATGCATTGGGGAGATTCAAACGAATACAGAATTGATTATATATTCTATGACTTGTATGAAAAGCAAGGCTTTGCAAAAATGTAAGTAAAAATGTGAGCTGGACTGGCATCTGTTATGCCTTTGGCTTTTACTGCACGTGATAGCACAAATTAGGTTTCTTTGTGTGCATACTTTTGAGATAGTGGTAAAATGGGTAAGAACTAGAGAACAGATATAATATGCAGATTGAAATATATAATTTTGTTGTATGAACCAGCTGGGTTTGCTTAAAGTGTGAAAACACTTTTATTGCTAACAAGGTTTTTTGGGGGGAGGGAGGTACATGCATAATGAGAATGTTGAGGGGAAGAAATCATTGTGGAATTGTCCTATACAGGTGGTGGAATTATCCTCTGGAGAGTTATGTACTAGATTTATGCTCCACCGGCTGAGGGAGATTATAGGGCAGTGAAGTGATGTGTTATTCACAAAATGATGCCATTGATGTTCAAAGTACACAAACACTTTGTTTTCAAGAATAAACTGTATTTCAGGCAAAAAGCTTTCCATGCCAGCTGCAATATTTAAAAGTGACAGAGAGAGATAGAGAGAAGAGAGGGAGAAGGAGATGTGCGGGAGCAAAGCTATATAGATATTATAAACATAAAAAGAATGTATAATCTGAATTTGCATTTTTTTAAAATTTTTCTTGCAGAAGGTTGAAGGCTTGACTGAGAAACAAAATGTCAGAACATTGCCTTCTAGCAAAGCCTAAGGCCATTTCACCAGACAGTTGTCATGAGTAGAAGAGAAAGCTATCTGCAGCATTTGTGGTGGGAGTGAGGTACTTTGAAACTTAGGTGCTCTAAGGGGTGAAACAGACCACCTCGAAGGAGTGGCATGATGTTGCCCCTTTGATCTTTTGGTTGGGGCTGCATCAGCTGCACACCATGCCCTCAACCTGGCATTTTTCCGGCTCAAAAAGAAGCAGCAAAAAACCGCTCCTTTCCGAGAGCTGGCTTTTCTACTGTGGCGACAGCTTTTCTTCACTCCTGCAGTGTGCAGCATATAAATGCCATGCTGCCAGAGTGGCACAATGTTGCTCACCATCTGGTCAGGTGGGCAGTGTGATACCTGCTTGGGGGTGGCATCGGGGCATGCGGCACCCAAATGCCACACCCCAACGTTGCCCCAAATCCAGTGTATGCTGCTGGTCTCCTTTGCCACTTAGATTCATTTGAGAGGCCTTTGCCTCTCTCTTGTTAAGTATTGCTCAGAGGAGATGTTGTCATGTACAAAAGTACAGAAAACACAATGCAATGAGAACTAATAAGTAGAGAGCTGGCTGCCTTCTTGAGGAAAGCCTTCTTTCTGCCAGATCCCTTCTAGATTCTGGTCAATAGTTTGAGCTGGTCTGAGGTAGGGATGCAAAGAATACTTTAAAAAATCAACTGCTATAGGAATGTTGTGAAAGTGTGTTTGCACAAAAAAATGGGCTGTTCAAAACATCCTGCATGAAATTCTTGCGAAAAGAAGCTGGAAACTGCAAAATACAATATAATGTGCACACTTCTTTTCCAACAGGGATTTTGTTTTGTTTTATTTTTTTCATTTCTGTATGTGACAAGGAAATATATTAAGATTTACATCCAACATCCTCAAAGACTTTCCAAGGTGGAGAGGGAAGAATTAGTGTTATTGGAATGCAAATGGAGAAAAAATAATAATACAATATTGAAACACTGTGATAATAACAGAATGGAAATAAGGAAATCTACCCATTTCAACAATAGGCTACTATTGTTTCTGTTTCTGAGGTGAGACTTGATGGCCCATGAGGTCTATTACAATTCTATGATTCTATAGTTCTGTGATGTCTGCCTCATCAAAATTTACTTTTAGAGTCATTGAACAAAGTACATACCAAAACGACTTTTTCAGCAGGACAGATACCCCAAAACAGCAATTCCATGTTGATGGAGAGTGGAGTGATGACCAGAGATGCATCCAGCTCATTTCTTTTAGATAGATTTACAGTGTCAGGCATCTTTTATGATATCCAGAACCACTTCCTATCTTATAGCATGTTATTGAAATTATCTGACAACTCATGGTTTGTAATAATATTTATTCTGATCTACCAAAGTCTTCAAAGTTATGCAGGTGTCAGAGTTGGACCAATTCTACCCTCCTTATCAGAGTGAAGGTATATCTGATGGCATCCCTAGACATGTTCCTTGCAGCGGTCACTCTTAGAACTCCCTGTGTAACAGCCGTAGTTCAAAACTTGGAAAAGTTAATTTTCGGACTGCAGTTACCAGAATCCACTAGACATCATAGGTAGGATGAAATATATGTGCCTCACAGTCATCCATCCACACACTCACACACACACACACATACACACACCACTGCTGTTCCTCCAGTCAATCAGCTCCTGCCTGTACACTCTGAATATATGTCCTGCCAACTGTCTCCAGACTCTATTGTTTAGCACTCCAGACATCCATCTACAGTATTTTCTAGCGTATAAGACTGGTATAAGATGACTGGGCATATAAGACAACCCCCAACTTTTCCAGTTAAAATATAGAGTTTGGGATATACTCGCCGTTATGTTTATGGAATTATACTCTTCCAATGCACACCAAATAAAAAATTTAAAAAATCAGATTTGATTTCAATATGGTAATTTAAATTTAAATGCTTATGACAGGGGTAGGCAATCTTTCCCCTTTAAGGGCCGAGGGACTTCAGCTCCCAGAATCCCAGGAGCTATTGGCCAACATGGGACTATTGGCCAACATGGCCGAGGCTTCTGGGAGCTGAAGTCCCTCGGCCCTTAAAGGGGAAAGGTTGCCTACCCCTGGCTTATGACATGCAGGTACTTAGCAGGAAAACTGTCACTTATAAATACAACAAACTACAGCTCCCATGTTCCCTAGCATTTATTTCTGCAGTGTGTTTTGGACCTTACTTTTTTAAAAAATAGTTCAGATTTAAATGCTGCTTTAAAAATTATTTCCATCTCCCAGCTATGAGATGGTTGGGGGGAAATGAGAAAGTGTTGGGGGAAAGTACTGCCAATATACTAGGTGATGCGTTCTGGGATATGTACAATTTGCGGCCAAGTAAGTGATCCTGGGCATGTCACACACTCTCAGCCTCAGAAGATGATAATGGCAACCCCCATTTGAAGAAACATGCCAAGAAAACCCCATGATAAGGTTGTCTTAGGGTTGCCATAAGTCGGAAAGGACTTGAAGACACACAAGAACAACAAAAAAGTCTGCAATTGTTTCATAGGTAGTACATGAGAATAGGAACCAGTATGGTGTAGTGGTTTGAGTGTTGGACTACCACTCTGGAGACCGGGTTTGATTCCCCACTCTGCCATGAAACCCAGTGGGTGAACTTGGACAAGTCACACCCTCTCAGCCTCAGGAGAAGGCAATGGCAAACCTCCTCTGAGTGAATCTTGCCATGAAAACCCCATGATCACCATAAGTCAGGAACAATTTGAAGGCACACAACATACACATATAACCTCCAAGTTAAGGAACTTGGTTCTTCTTTAGATAAATCTTCAAGGGTGCACTCTCTCTCTCATTGTGGTACCACAAAGCAAACTGCAGATCTTAGGAGTCCATAGGATGGAGCCATGGCCGTTAAAGTGGTGTCAAACTGCATTATTTCTGCAGTTTTAGGCTGCATTCATACTGTAGAACTGGCTTCTTTCTTCTCCTCCCCTCCTCCTCCTCCTCTCCCTGGCTTCCTTCTTCTTCTCCCCTCGTCCTCCTCCTCCCAGCTGGCTTCCTTCTCTTTCTCCCCTCTTCCTCCTTCTCCTCTCCCAGGCTTCCTTCTCTTTTTCCCCTTGTCCTCCTCCTCTCCCTGGCTTCCTTCTCTTTTTCCCTCGTCGCCCTCCTCCTCTCCCTGGCTTCCTTCTCTTTCTCCCCTCCTCCTCCTCCTCCTCTCCCTGGCTTCCTTCTCTTTTTCCCCTCATCCTCCTCCTTCTCTCCCTGGCTTCCTTCTCTTTCTCCCCTCATCCTCCTCCTCCTCTCCCTGGCTTCCTTCTCTTTCTCTCCTCGACCTCCTCCTTCTTCACCTGGCTTCCTTCTCTTTCTCCCCTCGTCCCCATCCTCCTTCTCCTCTACCCAGCGTATAAGACGACCCCCAACTTTTGAGACCTTTTTCCAGGGTTAAAAAGTCACCTTATATGCCAGAAAATATGGTACTATAAGAATAGCTATGTGATGTTTGGAGAAATCTGCCATCTAATGAGTGACCTTTGTTGGTTTTGACCTTTAAAGCCCTACATGGCTTGGGTCCAACTTACCTCAGGGACCGCCTCTTCCCATATGAGCCCCCCCGTGCCCTTCAGTCAGCTGGAAAGAACCTACTTCAACAGCCAAAAACAAAGTTCAAACAGACCTCGCAGAGGGCATTTTCCGTCATTACCCCTAAACTATGGAATGGCCTGCCGGATGAGATCCGTCTTACTACAACACTTACTGCTTTTAAGAAAGCAGTTAAGACGGATTTCTTCCGGCAGGCCTTCCCAGAATAATTCTCCTTAGAGAAATGAACACTGGATTCTCTCCTCCCCAAGCTCTCTGTTGATTGTGGTATCCCTTTATATTGTTATTCATTTATTTTATTTGTCTTATTCTGCTTTTAATTTTTTCAAGTTTAATTCTGTTTTAAGGGGTGTGGGAGGGATGTGGGTGGAGGGATTGGGATATTGGATTGTCTTTTAACTACTGTATTTTAATTGTTGTAAGCCGCCCCGATTGCTATGCAGAGGGGCGGGTTAAAAATAAAATGTATTATTATTGTTATTATTTTATTATGACGATAGTAGGGCAGGTTTCAACACAGATATTTGCAATGCTAAATATGCCAAAGTTATATTTGCTGCAATTAAAATTTATTGATTGATCTAAATAGCCTCCATGTACTTTTCCTAGGCTCCCCCTAATACAAATGCCAAGTTCCAGGTGTTTAGGTTACATTTTCTTGAAGCAATGGTCCAGACAGACAGACAAATAGATCAACAGAAACATTTCCTTTATTTTATATTTATTTTTTTGGTAATCACACCTAATTAGTCAATCTCATTATACTTATTATAACCCTGGATGAAACACACAAGTTGTCAGCAGGATGACTAGCATTCCATCCACTTCCTTTAATGGTAACCTGACAGTTATGTTTATGGAATTATGTTTCAATTATTCATTAGATCCCCCTTTTCTCTACAATATAAGCTAGTACCTTTCTATTCAAATGCCATCTTGTTCCATTTCTTAGTGGGTGATTATGTTAGAATCCTAATTTATAAACACAAGATGTTATCTTCAGATCATAAACAGCTGTTTAATGTAGTATATATAAGGTATGGCTTAGTAATTGGGCATGCCTGATTGCAAAGTAATTATTGAAAAAGCCTTTGCCTCCTTCTCCCCACTTTCTACTCTGGTGGTGTCCTCTGAATGCCATTCAGTGCACACTGTTCTTTTCAAGCAAGCTTGTCTGTATATTACCAGCTGTGAATAACAGATATTGAGGAACTGTTTGCGTTAAGAGTTCCTTTGCGCAGATGTTCCTGTGATTTAAACACATACACCTCTTTGCATGTAAACTTTTTGAGAAACTCTCTTGCCTCTGTAAACATGCAGTGACCAGTGTGTGATCTCAGTACAGCTCTTATTCCTTTTTGGGTTTCAAATCATGTTTTGTAGTCTAAGGATTTTTTCAGTATTGAATGACACCTTTAAAATATATCATATTGTTCTATCTACTGTGAAGCAGAGCTAACTTTACATTAACAATTGTAGCAGATTTTTTTAAAAAAAAAAAAAAAGATTGATGGAAATGGCATCAGTCTCTCATAGGCACATTACACATTATATTAGTGGTGAACAATATATGGCTTTCCAGATATGACTGGACTGAAACTCCCACCAGCATAAGCTAACATAGCCACTGGTGAGGGAAAATCGGAGTGCCAGTCTAAAAAACATCTAGAGTTACACAGATTCCCCAATTTTACATCACACACAGTTATTCCTTCCTAATTTGTTTGATGGATTGTGACCTGATCATTTTCTCCCCCTATTGCCTTGCCATTTTTGAAATTATCTAATAACTTGCTCTTTTAAAAAAAGCTTACAATCACTAGCAGTCATGACAAGGTGGACACAATGTAGTCTTGGGGCTTCATGTGAAACCTAGTGTTGTTTTGTGGTCCCTCCCAAACCCTGAGAATTCCTCTTTTGTTGAAATGGTGCTCTAGGAGCAGCAATCCACCCCTTGAAACTCTGCTGCTAAGATTCAGAATACTAGACACATATTTAATACCTGGTTAATAATATTTTTAAGATCTCAAATAAATGTTGAATTGTTAGCCGTTTGGTCTACTTTCTACTTTTTGTATTATGTTTTATAAGAGGAATATGTTGTGATTTAATGTTCTGTGGTCACATGGTCACATAATAGTACCAGTGCCCAGCAATTCAGCTTTTAAATAGGTTAAAGGTACCCCTTGCAATATTTAACATTAAAAACTATCATATATACTCTATTATAAGTATAAGTTGAGGGCAGGTTTGGGGGCCAAAATTATGGATTTTGCTATGACCCATCGATAAATCAAGGGTAAAATTTAGGGGCATGTAATGAAGGATGTGAAAGGTGAAGCAAAGAAAAACAATGCCAAAGAACTTACAAAATTCCACGTGCATAAGTAGTAACTGAACAATTGTGGTTTTTTTTTTGTTTTTTTTAGGACAACATACCTAGCTGATTGAGAAGTGCTACATGCATTCAGTGACTTCCTCATGTTGGGAGAGAAGTGTTGTCCAGTCTGAGTCTTAAAGATACTAACTGGACCTCTTATATCACATTAAATATGAGCAATGGAAAAGTGGGAAATAATACATAATTCTTAAGATGTTTCCATTGTTCCTATATTCCTTCTGGAAATATCTGACCTAGAAGAACACAAATGACTTTGGAGCTGGGACAGTCATTCCCTTAAGTACTGTAGTTGGTGAACTTTCTTAGATTTTGTTCAAAGAGCAAAGAAGTAGAAACCAACCTGAGGTAGACTTCAAGTTTTCACTAATAAATTCCAGTTTTAGCACCTGACATCTTTGGACAGCCCAGTGACCAGCCAGAACTCCCTACTGGGGCTTGCTGGAACACCTTTTTCTGGTGTCCAATTAGCAGAACAGTCATTTAAACTTCCTATAGATATGTTATGTCAGGGGTACAAAAGGGCACTGTAGAAAAATTACTACTGTGGTTCCAGGTTATCTCAGTCTTTCATTCTAATACTCCTTCCCTGCTATATAAGCCTGCCAGAATTCATGGGTGGGGCCCCATCAGACAATTCTATAGCAAAGGTCCTATATCAGCCTTTCCCTACCTGTTGCTCTACCAATGTTTTTGATTAAACTGCCCAAGATAAGAATTGACCATACTACTGATGACAGATGACGTACAAAATATGTAGAGAGCACCAGCTTTGGCAAGATTAGTTTGTACTGATGGTATAACTGTTACCCTCCAGATGATTCAACTACATTTAACCCATCACGCTTGCATTTGGTGGCTAGGCCTGTTGTAAGCCAAAAACATTTGGAGGACCACAGTTGCCCACTCGTACCTATGCAATGTAAATATCCATGGATCCCTAAGTTCCACGTACAATTTATATATTTTTCATGCTGAATATCTTGTATTCAAACAGTTTTCCTCATTTTCCTGACTTATTTTCTTTATATTTATATACTGCTTCATACTGCATTAGCAGTCTCTAAGGAGTTTACAACTGTAAGCTAATTGCCCCCATCAAGCTGGGTACTCATTTTAGAGACCTCAGAAGAATGCAAGGCTGACTCGACCATGAGCCCCTAGCTGGGATTGAACTCACAACCTTGTGGTTTGTGAGTGAGTGGCTGCAGTACAGGCATTTGACCACTGTTCCACCAGGGCTCCACAAGTCATTCCTTTAAGGCAGGGGTAGGCAACCTTTCCCCTTTAAGGGCTGAGGGACTTCAGCTCCCAGAAGCCTCAGCCATGTTGGCCAATAGTCCCATGTTGGCCAATAGCTCCTGGGATTTTGGGAGCTGAAGTCCCTCAGCCCTTAAAGGGGAAAGGTTGCCTACCCCTGCTTTAAGGTGTTCTGTTGTTGCAGACCATCGTTTCATTCTCTCCTGTTGGCAATTTTGTCTTGGCTCATCCATTCATTAAGTAACTGCTATAACCATGGTGCGGAATGTTCAAAGTGTTCTGATAGTTAATTGAAATGATGGGATTGCTATAGCTCTGCAGATAAGACATCCTTTAGCCTTGATAATTATGGTCTTCAGAACCAAATACACATGCTTAGTTTTGCAAATTCAAGTTAGAACATTGAGATTATTTTTGGAAACCTAATTCAGTTCACCAGAGATTTAGAGGCATTGCATGACAGTAATTAATTAAGGGGTCATGTGCTAAATATTATGATGCACAACAGGCTGAATTAATTGTGATGCCATTGAATGTGTACAGGTATTCTAGGTGCTGAATTAGAAACATGGAATGTTCATAGTCTGTGATTTACTGTGAAGTAAGTGACAGCTCATTTGTCCTAATAGCTGTAGGACAGGTGATGCTTGGTGGGCACTGTTGATGAGCAAAGTTTGGAAGATTCTGGGCACATGGAAACTAAGGATCAATCCTTTGGGAATCCAGAAGCAGGTTGGCCAAGATAAATGTTCAGAGATGGCAGTGGACTCAGATATATACAACCTGAAAGAGAACTAAGTAGAGACAAATAATTTAAAGAAGCAGAGACCGATAAGAAAGGTATACCAACAAGATCATTAATTTTTGGCAGGGGCATGATACAAGGTGAAAAACCATTCTGAACAGCAAAGTATGGGGACTGAGAGCTGGTGTAGTTGGAAGAACAAGATTAAATGGTTGATAAGAAGAAAATTTAAAAAAACTCAGATAAGCAGTAGAGGAATTGGAGAAAAGAGAAGTCATGGAAAAGGTAAATACACGGAGCCCACTAGGTGAAACAGATAGCCTCAAATACCAACAGGCATAAAATTGCTAGAATGAAAAATGGAGGTAGCTCCTGTACCTTTAATAGTTGTGTAGAAGAGAAAATTTCAGAAGGTATTGTTTGTAATGCAACCAGGCAACAAGTATCTGTTGATGTAATATGCTTTAAACAACAGAAAAATATTTTGATTGGCAGAGTTCAGTGGACAGCTGGATGTTGACTGTTGACAGCTGGAATGTTTAGTTCGCTGTGAGTTATGGCTGGAGCAGCAGCTGTTTTGTTGCTGTGAATGAGTGTGGTTTATTGTTGAGTGTGTGTGGAATAAGAGCTGATGCAGACGGCCAAGAAGGGGTGGCTCTGGGCTGCCCCTAGGAGTGGCAGATCAGGGCGCAGCAACCACATGCCACGACCCCAATCCTCCTTTTTACCACCCCCCCAAAAAAGAGCTGCAAAATTACAGCCCACACGGTGGCTCTTTTGTGCCATTTTGGTGCTGCACCAAGAGGGCACCCTGATGCTATGTGCCATGCAGACAGGCGTGCAGCATTAGGGTGGAGTTAGGGCAGCCAGCGTGCAGTTGCCCTGCCCCAACTCTACCCCCAGGCCGGCCTAACTGCCGGTCTGCATCAGCCCTAAGTTTGGACCTGTGAAGCAGATTGAAGTTGATTATGTGATATATATACATACATATATATACATACATATGCTGTATTATATTGTATATATATTATAACTGAAGATAAAAGTCTCCAGGAACTTTGGATGACATCAACTGTCTGTGACTGTTTTCTTTTAAGTGTAAAAAGTGGTCAGTGCACTGCTAATACCAATAGCTGGGGCAGGGGGTTATTTTTATACTCTGCTATGTATATAGCTGGGCAATATTTGGTTGTAGTTGGGTAATTTTTACCCAGACTGCACTGGGAATTGGCCTTGTCTCAAATGTATTACTGGCCAACAGTATCACCTGCTGAAATTCCCCCATCTACACAATTATTAAAGTGCAAGAGCCGTGTCCAGTTTTCAGACAAGTATTGCTGCCACAATTGAGCACTGGCTCAGCTTAATGAGAGTGAACTGAAGCCTTAGGAGAAGCAGCGAGTTCTAGCACTCTCAGAATCTACTACCTGAGGTGGCTAACTCATTCTACCTGATAGAGAAATTGCCCGTCATGTAGGTTCAAAGGATTTTTATTAAGCAATGCATCTACTAGTCCTGAGATGGAGATAGTTGTGCTGTTCTACAAAACTCCTCAGAACATAACGTCAATGCTAAAAAAAAAAAAAGCTTAATGATAGACCAAAATGAAGCCCATGGATCACATGGAGACCCTGGGCCCCATTTGCATGGTCCCTGAAGCACCCATCTCCCCAAACCTTAAGATTTTTTAAAACACACAATTTTCAATCAGTTCTTGCCCTCAAACCATGCAGAGCCCCCTAATGCACAAAAATTGTAAAAAGTACCCACAGCCCATGCCAACAAGTACCCCAGAATACCACACTTCCCACAAATACCTCAGTTTTCCTCTGCAGTTCCTCTCAAAATGGCAATTTTATCATTTTGAGAGGTAATGCAGAATAAAATTAAAGTATATGGGCTTGTATGAAGAGGTGTGACCAAAAGGGAGGCTCTGGAGGGAGAACTGACATCTTGTTTTCATGCAATTTGTGCACACCAATATAGGTGTTTTGACATTATTTCATTAATAATAATATAGGTATTTTACTACTGTTATAAAATACATTTTTTCACATAAAAATGGAATTAGGCTACAGAAGTTCAATATACATGCATGGTTACATAACAACGTACCACATCCTACCACATTTCTCACTCTTTCCAGACCAGATCTGTGTGAAGTTTTAATTTTTTCCCCCTGGTCAAGAAAATTGTTTATGAAACTTGCTTCAAAGCATTATTTATACTCTTGTTGATGTTAGGCAAATGTGCTTAGCTGGGTACCTGTTGAGATATTACTGTCACCTGTCTATCCATAAGGATTTCCAGAATTTACAGTCTTTCCAGTATAATTCTTGGGCCTGTCTTGGTTAGATAAGTTATAATTGATATGATAGGTCTAGGATGTGATGGTGGCATCCTAGTCTAGCTATGGTGGTTCATGACAGTTTCTTGGTGGTTTCTTCTTTTTTTCTAATGAGGTCATAAGTAAAATTTAAGTCATTGAGACTCTCATTATTGAGATGTCACAAGTTAGAAAGTTAGATACATAGGAGCTTCATTCTCTGTGTTATGTGCATGTGAATCAGATCAAAGGCTTTGGCTCACTGTTTTAGTTCTATTCACCAGACAGTGTCACCAGTTCTCCATGATTAACTTCAATAGTTCATCTTGGAGGCCCAAGGTGGCCTTGGGTTATCGCATATCTGCTACAATGGGCCAGGGATGGGCAGTGTGGAAGGAATGTCACCACATAATTTTTTAAAGAAGCAGAACTGGGTTCATAGATGGACAGCAGAAGTATTGGATTCCCCATTACTTGTTCATTGGATTCATATTTTCTGTTCAGCTGTCCACAGAGCTTTCATTTCCAATCCCAAAGTTAATTTTAGTAGCAAAAGCCCAGCTGTGGATGCAGCTAATTGTCCAAGCATGAGTAGAGCACCCCTATGCATAAGTGATATTATGGCATCATTATACCACATAAACACAAGTCTCTGAGGATGTTCAGTATGAAGTCAGCATGCATCTTCATAAATGCAGGGAACCTTTCAGATTGTGAAAGTCCTATTAGATTCTTGACTCTTGGAAGAAAAGTTCTAGCATTCCTACAGAATTTTCCATCTTAGGTAAAAATCATACATTCTCTTGTGAATTCAAGATTAAAGGTAACTTTGATATCTCAATAGCATTTGATCAGACCCAACCTCAATTCACATTGATCCTAAACATATATAGTTGTCCATTTTCATTACTGCTCCCCCCCCCCCCCATTTTTATAGTGGTGTCAATATCCACAGTACCTTCAAGAGAACATAAACCAGAAAAATCAAGTCTTTGCCGTGAGGAGCATACACTTTAAATTTTGATAATAAGTGAGACTCAACGAAGAGGAGAGAAAAGGAACACAGAACATTATGTGTAGATGAATAGTTCTGGGTTACTACTAAGCACATGCGTCAGAAACAGGCAACTGGAGGCTCTAGCACATGACAGGATTCAGGTATTGCTAAACTGTAACTCCTAGTATTCATCACCATTGGTGATTCTGGCTAGGGCTACTCTGAGTGATAACCCAGCAAGAAAAAGAGGGCTAAGAATGGACAAGGGGATTCCAGGCACAGAAAGCAACAAGTGGAAGGAGATGAAATTGTCTAAGAGAGCATAAGAATTTCCTATAGACTTCCAACATACAACTGATCCATGAACGTTCTTAGCCTTTGTTTTGAGATCTCACATGATTAAACAACACAAACAAAGCCCAGAGATAATCCAGGCATTTTCAACATCCATAAGTAGAGAAATTTCCAGCAGTTGTTTTGCAGACAAATGTTTGTTGCTTACTCATACTCATAAACAGAAGTTTTGCAAGACATTTGACATTTCTCTGAAATTAGGTCATGCCTATCTGAATGTAACCTAATGACTGTCCTGCTGCTCATAGCTAATATATCAGGCATACTGCATATATTTAACTGAAATACAATTACAATTACAACTACTTGCTTGTCATTAGAGAATGTCACTGCACTGTGGAGTGAATGCAGAGTGAACTGTATAGATTGAGGTGAGGGAAAGCAGTTTTGGCTGAGAGCCAGGCAATCACACAAGCCGATTTTGTTGCTAACTCACAAAGAGCAAAGGAAAGGTATGGGAAACAATAAAGGTTTTGTGTGTTTAAGATAAAGATAGCATTGCCAACTCTTGATGCATTTCTTCAACAGGGCTGACCTGGTCTCAATCGCGATGATTCTTATAAACTGCTATTCATATATATTCAGAGTATTTGAAAGACCGTATCTCCCCATATGAGCCAGCCAGAGCCCTAATATCTTCAGGAGAAGCCTTTATCTCAGTCCCACCAAGATCACAGGCTCGCTCGATGAGGACACAAGAGAGAGTCTTCCTGGTGGCTGCTCCCACCCTCTAGAATCTGGTCTGGCCCCCTCCCTGCTTGCTTTTTGTCAGCAAGCCAAAACATTTTTATTTAAGCAGGCATTTTATATATAATTGATATCAGGATAGTTTTTATGGAGCAGCTGGGCTTTAGCTGTGCTTTTAACTTTTGTATATTTTAATGTGATTTTATATTGTTGTAGATGACTTCATTGTTTTGAATTTAATTGAGATTTTTAAATGTTTTATCTGTGAGTCACCTTGAGCCCCTCCTGGGGGGGTAGGCAGCATACAAATTAATTAATTAAAAAATAAATGGGAAGATACATAAATAGGAAGATATCCATTTATGCAGCAAGTGGATTATTTGTATGCACTTGCTGCATAAAGCTACGCTAAAACTTCCCCTTAACTCTTGAAAAATTACTTTTCCAAACTGCATAGAACTGTACAAAACACAAATCTTAAATGCCACTTCCTACAATAAAGCTTATAGTCAGTGTTAAATGTTCAAGGCAAGAACTTAGGCTAGAAGGCCCAGCATTCTTCATTATTCAGTGGTCAGTGGGATATGGAAAACCAGGGCACAAATTGGTTAGATGGTTAAGGTAGGAATCTGTTGAGGAAATGAACATTTTGATGGTTGTTAAAGTAAGAGAATGAGAATATACTGGAAAAATGTATTTCTTTCTATAGCTATTCCTGCCAAATGGAAATACCAAACAGAATTGCAGCTCATTGCAAGGAAGGGTTTTATTGCTTCTTGAAAAATGAATAAAACAAAAATGAAAATATGGATCAATTATTTGCTCAGTGGATTGTGGTGAATACACCCTTGATTGAAACCTACTGTGGAGAGAGGGATAAAGAGTGTCCTCAACCTGTGTTCTGTCATCCTCACTGTTTCTCTTTTCCTGCTCTTGGTACTGCCTGCCATGACAAACAACCCTTATTTGGGTAGCAGAAGCCAGAATCAGCTCTATAAAGGTAGTCAATACTCTGTGCATCAGTAACCTTGAGAATATGTTTCCTTCGGGGGTGGAACTGGTTTCGATCAAGATATGTTGAATACAAATGTGCTTCACAGTTACTGAACCCATTTTGTGAACCAGGGTTATTGTCAACTAGGACCAAGGAAACCAGTTCCTCAGCACGGCCAGCAAAAGAAGATGCTTCTTGAGCCTACAATGATGAGAAAAGACCCTCTCCCCCAGAACCCTGAAGCATAGAAAAGGGTGGAAGAAACATTGGGTATCTTTCACACTTGCAGAGTTAATTTTGGTGTTGATCCTTTTGTGTGTTTTGACTTATGGTGCGTCTACACTGCAGAAATAAAGTAGTTTGATACCACTTTAAATGCCATGACTCAATGCTATAGAATTCTGAGATTTGTAGTTTTGTGAGATATTTAGCTTTCCTTCTCAGAGAGCTCTGGTGCCCCGCTAAACTACCAGTATCGGAATTCTATAGCACTGAGCCATGGAAGTTGATGTGGTGTCAGACTGCTTTATTTCTGCAGCGTGGCAGAAGCCTTAGAAAGTTAATAAAGGATCAGCCACTTTCAAAGTTGTCCTCCAGATCCACAGATTCTGCATCTGTGGAGTCAACAATCTACAGCTCAATTTTTTTAATACACACACACACACACACACACACACACACATTCTAAAAAGCGAAACTTGATTTTGCCATTTTATATAAGGGACACCATTTTACTATGCCATGGTATATAATGGGATTTGAGCATCCACAGATTTTGGTGTCCACGGTGTGTCCTGGAACCAAACCCCAGTGGATATCAGAGGCCCACTGTAATTTAATTTACTTCTGGACTCCTGTTAAGAACAGCTCTGCTGTAGCAAGCAAGAAGTATTCTGTTGACACATTGCCAGTATTGCCTATGTGAAATGTACAAGCAGGAAATGAGTACAATTGTACCTTCCTGTTTATGTTGCCCAGCAGCTAATATGCAAAGCGATACTTTTGCTGGAACTGTACAGCATATGTAACCATTCTGATCTGTAGCCACTAATAGCTTTGTCTTCTATGAATTATCAAATCCTCATTTAAAACTATGCAGGTTGGTAGCTATCACTGCATCTTGTAGTTGTAAATTCAATGGTTTAGCCATGTGCTGTATGAAGAAACATTTCATTTTGTCTCTCCGTATCTCCTATCTTCTCACTAAGAAAGAAGAAACATTAATGATGTGCAATGTTTCTTAAAGTATCATGTAGTTGTCTGTTACGCATACAGTGAAGTTGCAACATACCTTCACTGTGGCCAGGTGATTAACTCGATTTAACTGTGATTCAGAGAGATCCTGCTGTGTAATACAATGTGAAAAAGAATGGTGCACTTTTCAAGGACTTGTTAAAATGAACTGCAAACTTCCTTTCTCCCATCTTTATTGGAAGAGATATGTGATTGCTGTCACAGGAACACATGCCTGTTATGAATGATCTCGATCAGGATATCCAAAGTAGTATCTCATGGCACATTTCAGTAGAACCTAATGAATCTTAATGATGCTATCTTGCTAAGCAAACCTTTAAAATATAGTTCAAAGTAATTTAAAGTTTATCTGTTGTTGTATTTTGTTCTTGGAAAATGGGAGTAAAATTAACCTGCCAAAGTAACACTTGCAGCTTTCATCTGCTTTTCTTGTAATAGTATGTTTTTATCTTTGTATATGTCCTTGTGGGGTTGCCAGATCAGGTTTATCCCAGGTTCTGAGATTTCTGGTCCAAAATCTGAGACAAAAATCTGAGAGAAATCTGATGTCATGGAAGTGGATCTTGTTGTTGTCATCGTCATGCATTAAGCAACAACCAGGGTATCTTACAGCTTGTCATTAAAACATAAACGGAGAGAACACATTTTCCTGTTTGGAAATAAAGATAAATGGGATGTTCCCAGATAAGGGGGATTAATTCTTCTCACCAGCATAGGGAGAATGGATAAGAAACATTTACAGTGGACCCTTGTTATCTGCTGGGGTTTGGTTTCAGGATCCCCCATGGATAACAAAATCTGTGGATGCTCAAGTCCCATTAAATATAATGGCATTTCAAAATGGTGTCCCTTATTTAAAATGGAAAATCAAGATTTGCCAATTGGAATTTATGCTTTTTTTTTTGGAAAATTTTCAAACTGTGGATGCTTGAATCTGTGGATAAAAAATCCATGGATAAGGAGGGCTGACTGTATTTTTAATAGTACGTGCAGCACAGAAATCTTTCACCTCTGCATGTATTGCGTCTGCAGAGTCTTGTCCAGCAGAACTGTTTAGGGTGGTAAGGGTGCTGACACAGTCTCCCCCTATGCAGAACCATTTACTTAACCCGACAACAGCCTGTTGTGACACCTTTAACAACTATTTCACAGATAAAATCTCTCAGATAAGAGCCGACTTAGATGCCAGAATTATAGCAGAAGTGAGATGAGGAGTCTAGCAAGCCCGTTTTTGAGATTAGACTGGATCAGTTTGAGTTGGTGATTACCAATGATGTGGACAAGATCCTTGGAAAAGTGAAGAGGATGACGTGCTCCTTTGATCCCTACCCATCTTGGCTGGTCATCCAGGGAGGTGATGCATTGATGGCTTTTCTTAAGGAAAGGAATTGTTCCATCAAGTTTAAAGGAGGCAATCGTTAGACCACTCCTGAAGAAACCTTCCCTGGACCCCCTGGACTTGAAAAATTATAGACCAGTCTCTCGTTTACCATTTTTGAGCAAGGTGATCGAGCGAGCCATCGCTCTCCAACTCCAAGTGATTTTGGATGACCTGCGTCTGAGCACTGACAGGGAGAGCGTGACCCAGTTGGTGCTTCTAGACCTCTCAGCAGCTTTTGATACAATAGATCATGACATCTTCTTGGAACACCTGAGAGAGTTAGGAATTGGAGGCACTGTATTCCAGTGGTTCCGTTCCTTCCTCTCAGGCAGATTCCAGAGGATGTCACTCGGGGATAGCTGCTCCTCAAAAGTGGAGCTAAAATGTGGCGTTCCACAGGGCACCATCCTGTCCCCAATGTTGTTTTAATATCTATATGAAGCCGCTGGGAAAGAACATCAAGAGACATGGGGCGGGGTGTTATCAATATGCTGATGACACCCAAATATACTTCTCCATGTCTCAGTCAGCTGTTATGACGACAGATTGCAGTTCTCCCCTCAATCAATGTCTTATAGCAGTAATGGACTGGATGAGGAAAAAAATGACTCAAGCTGAATCCAGACAAAACAGAGGTACTTAAAGTAGGGGTCCCCAAACCAGGTATTGGGTTGCAGCCTCCAGTCCTGGGTGGGGTCACACTCTCTGCTAAGGACTGTGTTCGCAGTCTGGGGGTGCTCCTGGACTCGTCACTTCACATGATAGATCAGGTGAATGCTAGAGTCAGGAGTGCCTGTTATCAGCTCCGGCTGATACGCCAACTGTGCCCTTTCCTGGAAGTAAGGGACCTTGAAACTGTAGTACATGCACTGGTAACCTCACAACTCGACTTCTGCAATGCACTCTACATGGGGCTACCCTTATACCTAACTCAAAAACTACAACTAATACAAAATATGGCAGCCAGGTTGATCACCGGAACATCAAGGAGTGATCACAGTACACCTATTTTAAAATCTCTTCACTGGCTGCCTATTGGTTTCCGAGCACAGTATAAGGTGTTGGTGATGACCTTTAAAGCCTTACATGGCTTGAGTCCAACTTACCTAGGGGATCGTCTCCTTCTGTATAATCCGCCTGGTGCCCTTAGGTCCTCTGGGAGGAAGCTGCTTCAACCGATCAGAACTAAGTTGGTGGCAACCTCCCAGAGGACGTTTTCTGTTATCGCTCCCAGACTCTAGAACGGCTTGCCGGAGGAGATCCGTCAGATAACCAACTTCGATGGCTTCAAAAAAGCCATCAAGACTGATCTCTTCCGGCAGGCTTATCCAGAATAAACTATTCATGTGATCTCCTGTTGTCAGATATTTCTTATTTTTGCCTTGCCCCAGAGTACCTATTGTTTTTAACTTTGTATATTGCTAATTTTAATTTTAATTGAGATTGAATTTAATGTATTTTTAACGGGGGTAAATTGTGTTTGTTTTATATTGTTGGAAGGGTTATTTTATGTATTTGATTTTGATTTTAGATGTAAGCTGCCTTGATGGCCAAGGCTAAAGGTGGGGTACAAATAAATAAATAAATATTATTATCATTGTTATTATTATTAGTAGTAAATAAGATCAAAATAAAAATTGCGCCAAATCAAAACTGCCATTTGGAAGTTGAAATCAATTAAAATTTACAGATTACAGCAAGCTGCACAGCCAACTAGAAAAGTACAGACAGACCAATAGTCAGAAATCTCCCCTGGCTGGAGATTTTCAGAGTCTTGTCTCTTTTCTGAGGTTGACCTCATGAAAACTGGTGATTCAGGTCAAGGCCCTGAAATGTGGCAACCTTGTGTCACTATAAGAAGTCCTTCCTACTTCAGCAATATTTCATGTTCCATGTTAATAGAATATCACACCAATAACTGTATGTGATGTGTTTCTGTGTATGTATGTAAACATTGTTTCTTTGTTAAAAGTTCACAGACTTTATGAGTATGATTAGGACCATGTTGAAATTTCAACCACTTGATAGCTCTGTGTGACTTGATTTGAATACTTTGGACAAAGTTTAACTTGTTTCTGTAGTGGTGCACATCATAGCACATTTATCAGGGCAAAAGAGAAATGTGTCTGAAAACCGCTTTGAAATTCAGTAGTGCTTTTGGGGAGCCATTTACAGGCGCCTGGAATAGTGCTTGCAATTGCTTTCATTGTTGTTCGATGCTCTGAAGGATTATTCTGTTCTTCAGAGAAGCAAGAGGTCGCTCCTAAATACCAATTTCAACACAAAGACCTGCACTTTGCTGTTCTTTCTAGGCTTTGTGTTGGGGGGAAAACAATCCCCCCTTACTTTTTCAGCTTAACTGTCACATTGTAATTATGTACTTGGACTCCGGACTATCTTTGATAGCAATGCAGCTGTCCTTCCTCCCTCTTCATGGATTCCCATGGAATTTGACTTCCTTCTACTCATTTTCATCTGTCAACCAATGTGCCACGTCCCTTTTATCTTTTTCTTACAGTGTGAATTCACTGGCCTCTGTGCTTTTGCTTTTCTATACTATTATTGTATTTCTTCTTTGGGGGTTGTGTTATTATACCATGTCTTCTTGCTAGTTTTGTTATTGATGGTTTCAGTATACAGGGCTCAAGAAAAAAAAAAGAGATTTGCCTAACTTTCTAACTCAGAAGATTACAGTGCCTGGCCATAATTGTGCATTGTGGAAGAGAGTTGATTGAGTGTCTACTGCTTTCAAAAGTTTCCACCTTACTAGATGACATTTGAGAGTTTTTGCACATTGATGATTTCTTAGTATTGTGGGACTTTTGTGTGTGTGTATGTGTGTGTGTGTTTCATTTAACAGCCTTGATATATATATATATATATATATATATATATATATATATATATTGTTTTGCTTCTAAATTAAGAAAGCAGAGTTTTTTGCATCTGCCATAGATTTGTAAAAGAGAGTCTTCTGTAGTTCTGAATAGCATCAGTAAAGACTTCTTCCTTTTCTTTCTTGAAATACTGAAGATAAATATTGTGAGATTTACCACACCATTTCCAGTCTTTTCAGTTACTGCTCAATTTCTTTTTCTTCCCTGCTCTATATACAAAACTCTTTTTCTTGTATGGTCTTTCTTGCTCCATACTTCCAGTGCTATACTTTTTCTGGAAGACCAAACAGTTAAAGAATCTTTGAGGCCAGCCCAAGGATGGAAGTTTTCCCTCTACCTGAGAAGAGAAACAAAGTGCTGCTCCTGACGTCCCCCCCACCCCACCCTGTGTAGAAACCACATTGCATGGGGAATACTCACATTCTTGGTGTATGTGGCAACACAGCCAGCTAAATGTCATACTACAGAGGAAGACACCAGATTCCCACCATCACCACCACTATCATAGAACAATTTGGTGTCAGGAGGCAGCACCAACATGTTTGTGATCTTCTTGCCATGGAATTGGAAGGGAGAGGTAGGGAGGAGGAGAAAAACAAAGACAGTCCTGATACCAGGGCCTTGTACAAGGCACTGAAGGAGGAGGCACTGAGACTGACTCTGAAGCATGCTTGGAGCAAAGGAACTATGAGAGAGATGGGCAGAAAAATTGTCAGGGTCATGGCTCACCTTGTTCATTCCTCCCATATTTCCTTTGCTTTGAGAAGATCTCAGACCAAGGTGTCTAAAAATAGCCAGTTTTGAAGATCTATATGTAGTAGCAAGTTCTGTGCCACCTGTACCAACTATCCCATTGGGCCTCAAAGGAGTATCACCTAAAAACTCCAGGTTTCATCCCTTATTCTGAGAATATACTCCTTTCATATATCTTTCCCTGCAATTGCAGGGAGATTAAAAAAGAAAAAGAGAGAGAAGAGAAGAGAAGAGAAGAGAAGAAAAAAGAATAGCAGGAATGTCTTCATGTTGCAGTTCCACAGCCTCTGAGGCTGTCATGCTGGACTCTGAAGGGAAGAAACTACAACCCCCACAGCAGTGGCCGCTGCTCAAGGTGGTGGTGCTGGGACTTCCAGATGGCCATTTGGGATCTGGAATGGCTCCTCAGGAGAGCAGCCATGACAGATCCCAAACAAAGGGCATCACCTGTCCTAATTGTTCCCACTGCTGTGGTGGGCAGTGCTATGGCTCCCGATAGCCATTTGGGGTCTTGTTCAGCTGCTAGACAAGTGAGAAAGGGATGTGACACCATTTCTTTCTGGCCCACCAGCTGCACCAGTCCCACTGGGTGTACACTCCCCTCTGGGGTATCACCCAGTGTGATCTGCTCCCACCGCAGACCCCGATGATGCTACTGCAGAGGGCAACTCTAAATCTCATCGTCTCAGTCCCACTTGGACAGTACAAGTCTTTCTTTCACTTACTCTCTCCAAACCAGAGAAAGCAAAGACAAAACAATAAATAAACACCCTTTGTTTTTCCTTCTAGTACCTGGTTAGGATGAGAAATAAACAAAACACTTAATAAAAGACAATAAAAAAGACTGGGTTCTGAGATAGAGATGCTTTAGGAGGACAGTTTTGAAAGAGATAGTGATAGCAATACCAAGTACATTTCTGTACCACTTATCAGTGAACTAGCACTCCCTAAGTGGTTTACAATGTGTAAGCCAATTTCCCCCAACAAGCTGGGTACTCATTTTACCAACCTCTGAAAGGATGGAAGGCTAAGTGGACCTTGGAGCCCTCTTCTAGGATTGAATTTACAATGTTGTGGCCGCAGTACCAGTATTTAGCCACTGCGGCACCAGGGCTCCTTTGATGTTTCTTGTGCTGCTTTGTGGTTTGTCAGGGTGTTTAGTTTTCAGAAAAACAGTTGTGGGAACTGAAGCTTATGGAAAACAATTCCTTTCCTGCTGTTACCTATCTCTTTAATGAAATGGATGGACAAGTTGTCCCTTGTTTCATGGAATGGCACTCTGTGGGTAGAATCCTGCATGCCTCCATTGTAGCATAGTGCCACATGTGGAACTATGTTTCAGCTGGCCATTCACTGCCACCTGGGACTTATCATACAGCTATTGCAGTCTGCTCATGGCTATTCTGTGCCTGGTGGACAGTGGGGTAGTCAGTTACAAGGTCTGCTGAGTTCTGCTGGAGGTCTGGCAATGGAGATGCTTAACCAGATGCTTCTCTGATTCTCAGATGCTCTCTAACAGGCATGAAATGGCTGTGGAAGGGCTGTAGCATCTCTACAGTAAGTCCAACTCACTGTGGAAGGATATACCAATCTCCACAATCTTTCTCACAAACACAAAGACATATGCAGATGTAAGGCTGGTTTATGCCTACAAATTCCACTAACACAATTCTAGTGTACATATATGCTCAGAGATATTTTTACTATATATTTCTTGTTGAGCTATTTTTGGTGATCAAACTCACACAAAAAGTATAGATAATAGTCATAGACACCTCACTCCCATGTCCTGCAGTCTCTAAGTTACTGTCAGCCAACTGTATGTGTGTTGGGTGGTGGTGATGGGTGGTATCCAACAGGCATTTAAGCATGTTTTTGTGCATTTTTTTCAATGTATGCATTTTTGTTTGGGCTTTAATGTACACATTATATGTATTTTTTGCCATTTAGTAAAGCAAGTCTATGCATGTTTTTTGAAAACACACATTTGAATTTGTGTTTATTATTCAAATATCCACATGGCTTTGTGCACATTTTTCCCAGCGAAAGATGCTGAGAACTATGGGAATATTTGGATTTGGATTCACATTTCAATATCAAATGGGATTCATTCCTAGTTCATTCTGTCTTCTAATAGAAAGCTATGTGGGATATTTAGTTAAAATGGATGGTTATAGGATGGGGTTTATGGGTATCAACAATAGTTCCTTTCCTTTCAACCTACCCTTCTCTAATAAGGCTTTGAAATACATTTTTTCCCTCCAAGTAGACTGTTCCACCTACCCCCAAAAGATGGCTTAGTGTGGAGTGCATTCATCTATTTGGCAGGTCTTCCCCATCCTTGGTATTTTCTTGCTTTGTCAGATTTCTGATTAGTTACAGAAGGGTGGTAAACTTTTCCCAATACCACTAAATGGGAAAATCAGATTATCAGTTTACCAAGTGGTTTTTGTGGGGTTTTTGGTCTGTGAGGCCATGTTCTAGAAGAATGTATTCCTGATGTTTACCTGCATCTGTGGCTGGCATCTTCATCTTTCTCTGAAGGTGCCAGCCACAGATGAGGCGAAACATCACAAATACATTCTTCTAGAACACGGCTCACAGCCCAAAAAACCCACAAAAACCTATGGATGCTAGCCATGAAAGCCTTTAACTTCACAACTTACCAAGTGTTTATAAAATACCCTGGTCATCTACCACTTGAAAAGGGGCAAAGCTTGGAAATGCTTTTTGGGACTAGTATGTGTGGAGTGGCCATTTTGCCTGTGGGACTCTAGGTGTTGTAGTACAAAAAAAATTCAAAATTTTCCTGGTTCAGGAAAGTAGCCATATGTTCAAGATCCATATCCCCCGAAAGGGAGAAAGTATAAAATGATTGTTGAACTCGCATCATAGAATCATAGAGTTGGAAGAGACCCCAAGGGCCATCTAGTCCAACCCCCTGCCCTGCAGGAACACAGTTTCAAAGCACTTCTGAAAGATGGCCATCCAGCCTCTGTTTAAAAACCTCCAGAGAAGGAAACTCCACCACTCTCTGAGGGAAGTGACATTCCGCTATGAGTTGCTGGTAAATCTGTTGCTTCACAATGGCTTATCTACTCTGAATTTCATCACCGTTCCTCTCACATCTGCTCCGAGTTGATTCGAAGCTCTGCTGGCTTCAAAGTAGGGTCCAGCACTAGAAGAGCTCCTGTTTAACTTGGAACAGCTGCAGGAGGGGCAGCAGTAAGATTCATAGTAAAGTCCTCTCTGTTGGGGCATATTCTGGCTACCCATTTATGCCTTCTCATTGTGTCTCTTCTTCAAACAATGGCAGAGCTATATGACTGCATAGCCTTTATGTATTCCATGCTTGCTTTTAAAAAATAACCCAGCAATAACCCCAAGTGCTTCTCTAAAGCTTTTTCACAGATATATTCAATGTAGTTTTAGACAAGTGGTTAAAATCAGCCATGCAGAGAACATTGTAACCTGTCCCCTTCTTTTAAGAAAAAGAACAGTTTCCATAGTGAGCTCAAGAAGAAAAATAATAAAAAACAAACCTTTCCAAGCTTTTCTGTGCATTGCTGTGACAGTGAGGTGTCTTCTGTCAGCCATTCCTGTCTCATATCTGAGTTTAGCCATATGTAAAGAAGAGGAGTGTACAGGGCTGATCTGTATAGCTCCTGAATTACAGACAAAAGGAATGCCAAGTCCCAGGATAAAAGAAGTGCTTTTGGACCTTCACTAGCAACCTCCTATATAGGAAGGGCCATATATCCCACCCTAACCCTAGCTCAAAAGAGAATCAAGAAGGGATACAGAATCCTTATTGAATTTGATCCTTCCCCAACTTCTTCCACACAACTCCCCTGTATTCTTCTATGTATTCGCCTATACATGTGATTGGGTGACAGTAAGTTCCTACTGTGGGTCTTGAGTCAATTAAAATCTATAGAAAACCTACAGGTTCTTAAGAAGCTTACTTTTACACTTAAAAGGTGTGTATCTCAAAGAGTGTTCGCCATTTTCTGTTAGTATATCCATCAAAGTACACTTCAAGAAAAAGGTGGTCTCCAGGCTGTATGATCTGAGGAAATTTTGTTCTAGTAGCTCAATTTAGGTATTAGAAGATAACTGAACCATGAATTTAGTAAGCTATTATACATTCCCATACCCAAAATGGGAGAAATATTTATGCAGACAAATCTCATTAATTTTTCCTGGACTAATACCTAGTTAGAATATATCTATCCTTCAAAATACATAGTTTTCCAAATTTTGTGATGCATTTCGAGGGTGAGAAATTTCAGGACATTGTGTATAAATGTTATTCTTATAGGAGGTTGCATACAAAAAGTGTATGCTTTAGAAAGTTGTATATGAAAACACAGCATTCTTATGCTTGAAAAAGCAAATTTGCAGACATAAAAAAACTTGACAAAATGACATGTGAAACTGATGTTGACTAATTCATCCATTCACTCTTACTCCATACATTATTAAGAATGAACTAATTTCTCCATGATCATAGGGAGAAGTCAGTGAAAGAGCTAAACAAGAAACCCAAGATTTTTTTGCAATCTACTCTTTTGCTGGTGATTCCCCCCACCCCACCCAGTGTGTGTTATATTTCTTTACTTCAGAAATCATGTCAGCAGGGAAGATTTCAGCAGAGGGGAAAATGCTATCATGACAGCCAAAGACTGACATGTATCCCTTGAGGGAAAGGATAATATTCTTTTACTTAACACATGAGGTGTCATAATTTGTTGCTCAGAATGAACAAGATACTGAAGCATCAACCTTTTTATTGCATTTGTATTAATGTCAATCTCATTTCTTTATTGAGTGTCTAACAGCAAGTCACAAATTCAGTTGTTCTTTGGTGTATTTTGAAAAGCAGAAAGGCTGATGCAAATTAACAGTTTCTTCAGGCACAAAATCTCTTTAGCTGAAGACAGTGGTGTGCACCCCCAATCCCAAAAGACTGGTAAATATGGAAGGGGATAATTGTGCATGTTGTCTTAGCCAATAAGCAATCAAGTTCCAAATTGTGGATGTCAGCCCTCCTAGGATGGCCTAGTAATTTCTCATCAACATGGGATGTTATATTGATAGGGAAGGATGGAGGGTGGAGTATGTTCCTCATACTCCCTATTATTGCCCATCACCAGAAGTACATTTGTTCATGTTTGATTGCTTGTTTGCAATTTCCCTGCCTGAGAGACAAATGAGTGGCCCCTTGTTGCAAGTCTGCACATATCCAAAACAAGAAAGATGGAAAAACTCTTTTCTGGTGGATAGGAAAATGCATATCTGATCGATATGAAACAGGAAGTACAAATAAAAGTATCATATATTTTTCTGAACTTTATGCACTAGAATGAAGCATTTTTGTTCTCCCAGGGGGGAAGCAGACGGGCGGCACGGGGCTGCCCCGGAAAGCTGCGGATCAGGGCCGAGGTATCCGCACACCTCGGCCCCACGGTGCAGCTTCGCCGCCCCTGGAAGGGGTGCTAAAATAGCGCTCCTTCCACAAATCGCTGAAGGTGCGCCGCAAAAGGCTGCCGGCGCACCTTCGGCGGCTTTTCTGCTGCAGCGCATGCGGACGCTGCAGCGGAAAGGCATCGTCGGAGCCCCGGCCGTGCGGAGGGCCAGCTGCTCCGACGACGTCTTTGGGAAGGGGTTGGGGCGCCCAGTGTGTGGCTGCCCCTCCCCTTCCTTGCCCTGAAGACGGTGCTTTGCGCCGTCTGCTTAGCCCCCCAGTTTACTTTTTTCTTGCAGAATGTATATGTCACCTTATTGAATCAGTTGCTGAATAATAAGTCACCAACTGTATAAACTTTATTGACTCTAGAGATCTATTTTAATTTGGACTAACAACTGCAAAATAATTATACATTCTGTATTTTCTGTGTAAGGCAGGGGTAGGCAACCTTTCCCCTTTAAGGGCCGAGGGACTTCAGCTCCCAGAAGCCTCAGCCATGTTGGCCAATAGTCCCATGTTGGCCAATAGCTCCTGGAATTCTGGGAGCTGAAGTCCCTCGGCCCTTAAAGGGGAAAGGTTGCTTACCTCTGGTGTAAAGGATATCAGAGGTTTTTGCCTTGAAAGACCAAAAATGTATAATTATCTAACAAAATCACAACTTAGGGAATCACATCTCTATCTGTTTTATTGTCAGGGAGATCAGAATGGAGAGAGGATCTGAGGAAGCCTTCTGACATTGAGGACATCAGTTATGTGGAGGCATGGAAGTGGCAATTTGATATCTTAACACGGCTGATGCAAATTTCAGGACAGTGTTCTTCAGAACAAAAATGAAATAAAATTTGGCAGAACTCCACCCAAATTAGGGTCATTGAAAAATCACCTCAGCATGAATAGGGCTTAGTGCAGGGGTAGGCAACCTTTCCCCTTTAAGGGCCGAGAGACTTCAGCTCCCAGAAGCCTCAGCCATGTTGGCCAATAGTCCCATGTTAGCCAATAGCTCCTGGGATTCTGGGAGCTGAAGTCCCTCAGCCCTTAAAGGGGAAAGGTTGCCTACCCCTGGCTTAGTGGCTAGAGGCCCAGGAGCAAGGAGTACACGCGCTTCTCTGTGCCCTACCACTCACTTTTGGAAAGACTGTCCTCTTTATAGATATAAAGATTTTATCTCTTTCTGGTTCCCACAGTTGCTTGGCTCCAGCACTTACCTGAAAAATAGCCAAGCTTTGTGTCCCCTTGTCTCCTTCTGCCTAGAGAAGGTGTCAGAGGATAGGGTAGACATGAAAGAAAGATCAGGCATCAACAAGCAGACTCCATTCTATTGCCCTTTGTTAATGAATCCTTGCCCTTACCAAGCCAATGAAACTACCCCGTTGTATACCAATAGTAGTTCCTACCTACTTTAAACAGGAAGCAAGTATTTCATCTGAAAAGTTGATATAGCTAATGTAAAAGAAATTAACATGCACACTGTTACAGTGGGCCCTTGGTATCTGTGGGGGGATTGGTTCCAAGACCCCCATGAATACCAAAATCAATGGATGCTTGAGTCCCATTTTTATACAGTGGTGTAGTAAAATGGTGTCCCTAATATAGAACAGCAAAACCAAAGTTTGCTTTTTGCAGGGGGGAGGATGAATTGTGAATATTATTGAACTGTGGTTGTTGAATTCATGGATGCAGAATCCATGGATATGGAGGGCTACTGTATCATATTTCTGGCATTCATAGATTAATTAAAGGTTATAAAATTTAATCATTTTTCAAAGCAGCTGATAATTCTTTGGGGGAACTGATGTGAAACACACACATGTGCAGTTCTTTGTATAGAGGGTGAAATACTTGGTGTGAAACAACCCCATGAGAAGTATAAAGATAACAATACTACCTTTGGGGATGATATTGAAATGTTCCTTCAAATGTTCTCACTCGTAGTCTATTAATTTGGTGGCAATTTCTCCAGTTTTCAAGAGTTCCACACTGTGTTCAATCTTTGTTTTTTCTAGCAGTGGCAAAAGAGCTTCAAAATTTTGTTACAACTCCAGTTGATTTGATTTTCATGAATTCTTAGTGAAGCTATTAACTTGCCACATGTGCTCAGTAACTTGTTGGATTGAAAGCACACTCCCACTTGCTTTTATAATGTGTAAATCCTATTGTCCAATTCTTTATTACTGCAGGGAGGAAACATGTAAAGAGAATGGATGAATCCCTGAGATATACAGCATTAAAGTGGAGAAAGAAACGAAAATATTTAGCAAGTGAAACATATTTATTCATAGGTGACACACAACTCCCATTGTAGTGTTCATTAACCCCACCTTCATAAACTGATTTAAAATATAATGTTTGTGTGGTTTCTCCATACCAATTGAGCACAGATATTTTTTTTCCTCTGGACCATAAACATTTAATTCTTGTTGTTTGTATTGCATGTCCTGTATTTATCCTGTGCCAGCAGGTGAATACATACTAAGCAATTTACTGGTGAGGAATACAACACACTCACTTTGTAGGATTAGGCCCTTTTGAACATGTTGTAAATATGATTTGCATGATAGTGATACCTGCTCAACTGCAAATACACTCAAGGTGTTCTCTTGAAATCCACAGGCTTATCTAAGTGGATTTAGGGTTCAAATGCAATTGTTGGGTGTTTTTTTCCTTACTTTTTATGGCCACAGATCTAGCAGCTTATCTTATTTTTATGAGACTGTGCAGTACTGTGGAGCTTGTTCAAAATCTGTTTATGAAACAGCATTCTGTTCCTTGAAATCTTAAGCTGAAGTTGCCATGGGGGCAGGGAGAGATTGTGTCCTACAAAAATTCAGAAATGTCCTTGTATAGGAGAAAGTAGACCAAGCCTATGAAAGCTAGTGCTACGATCTCTTTTGCTCAGTTGGGGCCTTTGCAGACTGCCAGAAATAGTGCAAATTGAGTCCACTTTAACTTCCCTGACTCAGTGCTAGGGAATCATGGGAACTGTAGTTTATTGTGGCACCAGAGCTCTCTGACAGAGAAGGCTCAATGTCTCAGAAAAAAATACAATTCCCATGATTCCCTAGCACTGAGCCAGGGCAGTTAAAGTGGACTCAATTTGCACTATTTCTAGCAGTCTGCAAAGGCCCTTAGTCTCAAGGGTGCTACAAGATTCTTTTGCATAGCAAAGGAGTAAATTATTGCTGTGTGTCTTCATTTCTGACTTATGGTGACCCTAAGTCATATCACAGGGTTTTCTACGGCTGACAGTTTGTGACCTGCCCATTTTTACTCAGTGGGTTTCCATGACCAAGCAGGGAATCAAACTCTGGTTTCCAGAGTCTCCAGAGTCATAGTCCAGTGTTCAAATCACTATACCACACTGACTCAAGGAGAAAATACGGATGGCAGATATTCTGAGGGCAGGGGAGAGATAGAGGGGAAAAATACTTTTTACTTGAAATTCCTGATGTATTGAGTCAAAACATTCCAGTGACAACTGGCCTGATTTCTATCTCCTATTATTCTCCCATTAGGATCACTGACTGCACATGATTCTTTACCATTATGTGAAAGTATCCTTGCCTTTGAATAACTACACTACAACTCTGTCATCTGCACTGATACAAGGGGGTATCATAAAGTTTTAATTATCACCTTTAAAAAATTGACAGAAAGTTTGTTTTGATTTGTAGTTGTTAACTTATCTCTACGTAGTCACCATCCAGATTTACACATTTTTTCCAGAGTTGTTTAACCCTCCGAATACTGTTATTGTAGAAGTCTGCAGATTGCACCTTATGGGGATTTTACTCTTTAGTCACTTCTGGCACAAACTGTCACAAAAATAAGGGACACAATAAGCTGATTTTTCTCAACATCATGTACTTAGGAACCAATGATGGCACTGACAAAATTTTATCAATATACAATAATAACTTCTGGGTGATAATTATTATTTTACAATATCCCCTCTTAAGGCGCAATCTGCAGACTTCTACTGTATCAGGTATTGAGAGGATCAAGAAATGCTGGGGAAAATGTGTAAATCTGGTGACAATGTAGAGACAAGTTAACAACTACAAATGAAAACAATCTGTCAATTTTTTTGAAGGTGATAATTAAAACTTTATGATACCCCCTCAAAGATGACATTTCGGGTAATAGGTGTACAGCTATGCTGAGGGGAGCAAAATGAGAGTGCTGCCCCCCGTGAATAAGAATGTCATTTCACCAAATGAAGTGTTCCTTCAGTCTCCAAATTTCTAGCAGATTGAAACCTTGAGAATTGTTCACACCTAAAATTCTTGTATTTGCTACATTTCCTTGGTAGCTTTGCCTGCCCCTATTCTTTGGATGCCTGGATTGTCAGCTGACGTTGTAAGTTACTACAATGCTAGAAGTTTAGAGATGGAAGGAAAATTCATCCACAGGGCAGAATTATTATTTGGAGGAAGGGGAATACCATTATTCTGTCAGCTGCCCAGTTGCAATACGCCTGAACTGCACTGTATAGCACCAGATTTGCTGGTATACAAGCAAGTGAAGAAAATCTTTACCTTTACAATGAGATACAGAGAGAACTCACAACTTGTTTTCAAACTCCATCATCACTAGTCTACTCTGCACCTTTTAAAGAGACAACGTGCTGTTTTGGTTACCAATATTTGTTTTATTTTATTTTTACTCCTTAGAAATAAAGGTTGCTTTCCAAAGGAGGAACAGCCTCTTCTCCTTTCCAGTATTCTTGAACAACATGAGTTCTGAGGCATTGTGAAAGATGCAACACGTTGGTCAGGCTGCCAAGATAGTTGCTGCTCCTGCTACCCCTTACAGTGTTTGCCAGGAGAAAAGAAAGGCATAGGAAAAGAAAAGGCACTATGCTAATCTCACAGCTAATTGTGATCCCTCATCTCTGAGAAATTGTTGGATGCCTCCTCAGTTGGGCAATTTGGATCCCCTCCCAATAGGGGTAAAGATTTGTGATGGGCCATTTGTATACAGCTCTGAAAAATAAAATAAAATGACAACTAGAGTGATGTAGTGGTTTGAGTGTTGGACTAGGACTCTGGAGACCAGTGTTTGAGTCCCCTTTCAGCCATGGAAATCCACTGGGTAACCTTGGACAACTCACACACACTCAGCCTCAGAGGAAGGCAAAGGCAAACCTCCTCTGAACAAATTTTGACAAGAAAACCCTGTGATGTTGCTGGTGGTCCATTGTGGACTTTAGGGTTGCCATGAGTCCAAAAGACTTAAAGGCACACAACAACAACAACAACAACAACAACAACAAGGAAAATAAACATGCTTTCTTTCTGAGAATCTGTTTAGAAGCGTACAGTGTAACAGATGCAGGAGCCCTTAGATTTACACATGTTAAATCAGCAAATCTCATGGCCAAAATATTAAAACAATCTAAAGCATAGAGTCGTTGTTGTTGTTGTTTTTAAAAAAAAGAAGCTTAAAGGAATCAGCTATGTCTTTTACTTATCCAAATGTATGTGATCCAACACTATCTGAACACTATCCCTGCCTCAAATTTGAATCTTGATTCCATCCATTAGTGCTGCTAAAGCGACAAGTACTGTTGTAACACTGTGTGTGCAGTGGTATAATAAGAACATGAAAAGAGCTTGGTTGGCTTAGACCAGGGGTAGGCAACCTTTCCCCTTTAAGGGCCGAGGGACTTCAGCTCCCAGAATCCCAGGAGCTATTGGCCAACATGGGACTATTGGCCAACATGGCTGAGGCTTCTGGGAGCTGAAGTCCCTCGGCCCTTAAAGGGGAAAGGTTGCCTACCCCTGGCTTAGACTGATGATCCATTTAGTCCAGCACCTACTTGTAGCCTACCAGATACATCTGGGAAGACCACAAGCTCCAGGACATAAGGGAAGTAGCCCTCTCCTCTCCTCCACTGTGACATAATGATATAACAAAGCCTGACTGCATATAATATTTCATAGCATCATTGTGAAATCATGGCCATAGCAACATGCTGTTTAAGGGAAAGGAAAGAGAAAGATAGCTGCTTATAGTAGCAATTCTGACAATCTTGGGGGCCGGGGAAGATAGGTCAGTATTCCATCAATAATATAACAAGAGCCCTGGTAGATTAAAAAAAGAATTAAGCTGCTCTAATCTGATTTCAGAAGCAGGGTTGAACCTGGTTAGTACTTGGATGGGAGACCATCAGGGAATACCAGGGACCTGCAGGTAGGATTAAGAAAGAATCATGCCCGAAACTCTTCAAACCTATTGCTGGCAGTCAGAGCTGATATCTTAATACAAGGCAGCTTCCCATGCTCATGTGTTCTCTCTCCAGTTGTTAAGAGCTATTAATGAAATGATACTCCATGGATTTGTCTAATTATTTTAAAGGCATATCACCTGTTAGCCATAACATTTTCTGGTGATGGATCTTTCCATCCTGTGAGCAAATAGATTTTCACCAGCCTGATGTTCATGAACAGAAATTAGCCACAACCCTACTTCATGTTTAAAAAAGGACACATTGTTCCTCAACAGAGGATCAGATCACTTCACTAGACAATAGAACTACTTGATGAAACAGTATGACACATGTAATCTATAAGTTGTTACATAAACTAATTATCCATGAATAGCTTTGCAGATTACACATGCTAGAAACCTTCACCAGTTCGTTTCCCTTTGGAGTGGTGAACATATGTCTCTTCAAACTTGTTTAGCAGCAGCACCATTAGCTCAAGCCTTCATAGCCTTCAATGATGAAAGAATATGAGAATTGCTGTCCAATAACATTCATGAAGGTACCCTAGTGTACATCATAGTAATATAATGACAGTTTATAACAGCTGCAAAATCTCCTCAGCTGAAGCAGAACCCTAAAAATTACTATTTTACAATGCTTTGTATGTTTGTAGAGTACTAGTGGCTTTTCCGGTGGTTTCAGGCCATCTTTAGCTACCTCAGAGCAACTTCTGCCCTCTTTGGGGACATGCGTTATCTGAGCGCCATGCCCCCAAAGTGGCTGCAAGCTGCTCCTTTTGGTCCATCTGTTTTGGGCTTTTGTTGCCATCTCCCCACCCCCCTTGGAAGTTACTTCCTCCTTCCCCTTAAATGGGAAAGTTTTTAGAGGCTATCATCTAAAACATCTGGATCTAAAGTTGCTAGTCCGGTCTAGAACAGATCCACTGAATCAATTGGTGAAAAGCAAGTCAGCCCTTACATACATTCCATTGATTCAGTGGTTTGCCCCAGGTGGGAATAGGTCCCAGAAGCAGAATATTAAGCTTTGATCATGAGTTCCTGCATGGCCGGGGGTTGGATTGGATGGCCTTTGTGGTCTCTTCCAACTCTATGATTCTATAATTCTATGGTTCTAAGATATAAAGAAATTATCTCTTACCTTTGTACTGTTGCCATTAAAACAGGAAGATAGAAAGTTGCTGGATCAGACTAGAGGCATAATTAGCCCACCTTCCTAGCCAACCACACATCTGTGGGAAGCTTATATGAAGAACATGAGGGATATTGCCTTTTCTTGTTTTAGTTCTCCAGCAACTAGAATTCAGAAGTATGGTGTCCATGAATCTGAAAGTTATATTTGTCCATTAAATGCTGTAGCCACCAATTACCCTTTATCTCCCATGAATATGTCTGTTTTATTTTAAATCCCTTTAATTTGTTGGTCATCCTCACCTCCTCTGGTACCAAATTCTACAGCTGCACTCTTTGCTGTGTGATGTCTGTTCTGTATCTCCCACCATTCAGCTATATTAGATGACCTCCGGATCTTGTATTAAGAGAGAAGGGAATAAAAACTTCTCCTTGTTTTCTTTTTTCTACTAGGCATAATTTCAGAAACCATTATCCTGTCCTCCAATATTTGTTTTTTTCCTTCTTTCTAAATTAAATAACCTCAAATATTGTAATATTTACTTATTGTCCAGTTGACCTAGCTCAGTGGTCCTCAAGCTACGGCCCACGGGCCGAACCCAGCCCGTCGAGGCCTTTGAACCGGCCAGCGGCTGGTCCTGCTGCCGCTGCTGCTGCCGTGCACATGCGACGCAGGCCACCATTTTGTGTTCCAAAATGGCACCCGGAGTCGTGCACATGTGTGTGCAATGACAAGTGTCATTTTGGAACACAAAATGGTGCCCGCTGTTGTGCGTGCATGCGCACTACTTGGGCGCCATTTTGTTTTCCAAAGTGGTGCCCGGAGTCATGCGCATGTGCACACGACACCAGGTGCATGCGCATGACTCCAGGTGCCATTTTGGAAAACAAAATGGCACCCGAGTAGTGTGCATGCACGTGCGTGCATGCATGCCTCCGGCCCCCCAAAGATCTGGGGGCCAGCGAACTGGCCCCTGGATCAATAAGTGTGGGGACCCCTGCCCTAGCTCTTTAATTGTTTCCCTTTTCTGAAGCTTTTCATTCTTGGCAATTCCCTTTTGGTTATTTTAAGTATTTGGATATCTTTTTTGAGGTGTGACTTGTTCAAACCTGTGCAAGACAAGAATTTGAACAGTATGAAGTACTGTTCACTAAAAATGCAATATTTTGCTTATTATTATGCTTGTTTTCATGTTTTCTCTCCATTGAGTGTAGATACAAGAGTATTTTGGCCATTTTCGATACATTGGGGAGTTTTTGCAGAATTTTTCATTTTGTACAATGTCTTCCCCCCCCCCCCAAAAAAAACCCACACTGCATTTTCTGCTATTTTGCATACTGTGTTGCATTTGAGAAAAAGCATTTTTTTTAAAGAAAAATCTCTTTTATATTAAAAACAATCTCAAAATTCAATAAAATCATTGGAAAATGCACATACATTCTTGGGAGTGGAGATGCGTAGATGTGTCAAGAGGCTTACTCATTGGCAACAAGAAAATTTATGAATAGTCTATGGAGTCCACTTTAGAAACATAGGGTGTTTCAGATCCTATGGTGTTGGGATCCATAATGTGGATCTTTAAAGTGTAGAAACTAAAAATTAAATTGTATTAACTTACTAAACACTAAATTATGAAAGCAATAGGATGTTAAAAGTTAGCAAGTTCTTACATCTTGATTGCATTGTTTCTAGTTAACCACCAGAGGGCACCAAAGTACTAGTAGTGCTATGTAGAATCTTATTTCTTCCAGTAAGAGAAACCCAAGAGGATGTTTACTTCTCTCCATATAACACTTGTTTCAGGTATTCCCAATGTTGAACAGGTCCTTGCCACTGAATTCCTAGGACACTGACAGCAAGAAATATCCTCTAGTGTGCCGCAGTGATGATAGTTCTCTCACCCATTGTCCTAGGAATTCTGTGGCAAGGATGCCTTCAACTCCATGAAGACCACAAAGGCTG
This sequence comes from Phrynosoma blainvillii, assembly GCA_026167975.1. Lineage (NCBI taxonomy): Eukaryota > Metazoa > Chordata > Lepidosauria > Squamata > Phrynosomatidae > Phrynosoma > Phrynosoma blainvillii. The sequence continues at coordinate 413,554,885 of JANUYF010000001.1, forward strand.
AAAGCATGCAGTTCTTTCCAGAGTTTTGGTGAAAAGTTCAATAGTCATAGACTTGAATAAATGACTCAGAGGGGATTAAAAGGACTCTACGCTTTAAAGTGTTGTCTCATACAATGTGTTGGGGTGTGTGGCACTTTCCCCCACTACCTTGGACAGCTACTGGGATTCAGTTGACCTATCAGCAGAGCCTGAAGTAGCAGCAGCAACAGGTCAACAGCAGCATCAGTTGCTGTTCCTGCCTTTCAGCTGCTCTTTTCCAACTCTGTGGCCATTCCCTCCTGTTGTTAATTGGGCCTGGTTACAGGGATCAGAGAGCTCCCCTGCTCCAACACCTCCACTGGCTGCTGGTCTATCTTCAGACACAATTCAGAGTGTTGATCACCACCTAAAAAGTTCTGTATAGCTCAGGTTCAGGCTATCTGATAGGCCACATCTTCACGTAAGAGCCTTCCTAGACCCTGAGATTCTCAGGAAAGGCTCTTCTTTCACTCCCAACAGGTTCATAGTCACTGTTGGTGTATGGACATGTTCAGCAGCTAACCCTAGGCTCTGGAACTCCCTCCCTTTGAGGCTAGAATAACTCCTTCAGGACACGGTGGCTTACCTGTTAAGATGTTGACTCTGGCGGTCACAAGGTCAGCAGATCGGCAGTTCGAGACCAAAGCACCCCGTGATGGAGTGAGCTCCCACCACTAGTCCCAGGTTCTGCCAACTTAGCAGTTTGGATGCATGTGAAAGTGCAAGTAGATAAATAGGTACCACTTTGGTGGGAAGGTAGCAGCGTTCCATGCAGTCATGCTGGCCACATGACCACCGGCATCAACTTTGACAACACTGGCTCTTCGGCTAAGTAACGGAGATGAGCACCATCCCGGAGAGTCGGATACAACTAGACAATCACACCAAAGGGGAAAACTTTTCCTTTAACTCCCTCCTTGTTGTGCTTCTGTTGTCAGGCTTCTGTTATTCCAATGGGCTTTTAAAACTGAAAGTTTCCAAGGAAAGAACTTTTAAGTGGGTGTTGTACTGTTTTAAACTGCACTGTTGCTTCTATGTTTTTCATTATATTGTAATCATTTTAGTTTTTAAACTGCCATGATTAAATAAAAGTCATGGAATAATAGAATCATAGAGTTGAAAGAGACCACAAGGGCCATCCAGTCCAACCCCTGCCATGCAGGAACTCCCAATCAAAGCATCCCTGACAGATGGCCATCCAGCCTCTGTTTAAAGACCTCCAAAGAAAGAGACTCCACTACTTTCTGAGGGAGTGTGTTCCACTGTCGGACCGCCCTTACTGTCAGGAAGTTCCTCCTAATGTTGAGGTGGAATCTCTTTTCCTGGAGCTTGCATCCATTGTTCTGGGTCCTAGTCTCTGGAGCAGCAGAAAACAAGCTTGTTCCCTCCTCAATATGTCATTGGTAAAGGAAGGGAATCAGCAAGTCAGCTTTTGTACTCGGGGCAAGGGAGGATTTGCTATCTTTCTTTCAGCCTGCCCTGATACTGAAAAAATCCAGGGCATGGCCTGCCTGATCTGACCCACTTGTCCTGGCCCACTCCCACACTGGCCTGTTGGATCTGGCCCACTCCCACACTGGCCTGTTGGATCTGGGAACCACCATTTCATTCTTCCAGAATGCCTTAGGAGTAACCCTAGGTGAAGGATGTTTTGGGAAATGTAAACAAGAATTCCCATGTGAACTGATAGAAGTACTGCTCTATTGGCAGGGAAGTCCACACTAGTGATGTGGGAAGTTGGCCACCAGAGGGCACTTTGCAAGGATCTCTTCTAACCAGAGATAGCCTGTTTGTGTTACATTCAGAGGAAGATATAATGTGTAGTAATCATTGGATGCTTTAGGAACCAACAAATGATTACTCTTGATAAACAAAATAAAGCATTGCTATCAGTACAAAACAAAGCCCCTCCATAATTTACTAGTTATAGAGCTGTCTATTCACAGTTATCTAACCAGTTGTCACATTTATCAAATCTAACAATTTCACTTGTGGATAACACTTTTTAAAAACCAAAAAACCCAAAAATGAATATACCAACATGTAGATATTGTACTAATATAGCAAATATGCATGACATGGTAGAAAATATTTAGATTTTTAGTGTTTTGAAAATCCATGTGGAAGAAAACAAGGGTGCAATTTTCATCTGACAAATGTGGGGGGGGGCATCAGTTGTCAGGACTGCAGTCTTATTTTGATGCTCGGCCATACTAATCCAGGTCAGAATTCTTCAAGGACCTCTGTGACAAGAGGAACAAAACATCTGGAGGGTCATCCACACCCTCCCCCCCCCAGTCTTTATTAATTTAAATAATTATATTATCTGGGTTATGGAAGTTGTAGTTTTGGCCCTTGAGATTCCTTCCAAATTTGTAATTCTGTGTTTCTGTGATACCAGATTCTCTAACCCTGTTCTACAACACATTGGAGCTGATTCTGCTTTATGTTTCAGCATTTCCCCACTTATTTAGAAATGGCAGCAAGGTATGATTACCTAGCAACAGATATGCACTGTTGTTACTGTATGTTAAATGGCAATTTGTTGAGTATTTCAACCCTTTTGTTACTTAGGGTTCCCCCCCTCCCTTTAGAAGTACTACAAGTATTTCTCAGAATTTAATGTCAGGAAATTATTACCATTAAAACTGTTCTTTAGAAACAGTTGAATATTTAGTGCATGAAGTAATGTGCTGAAGGTGATTCCAGAGAGATGCATGATTTATATTGTATTGTTCAGGGAGCTGTAGAAAATACAAACACTGGTAGTGTAATATACAGGATGGGTAAATAATTTGTAAAAAGAACTCAAATGTGATGTTCCTCTTGAAGGGTTTGTGATTGGAATTAATTGTGAATAGGCTAATCTAAATAGAAATAACATTTCTATACTGCTTAGCAGTGCACTTAAACACTCCCTAAGTGGTTTACAATGTGTAAGCTTATTGCCCCCAACAAGCTGAATACTCATTTTAGTGACCTACAAAAGGATGCAAGGCTGAGTTGAGCCTGAGCCCCTGGCTGGTATTGAACTCACAACCTTGTGGTTTGTGAGTGAGTAGCTGCAGTACAGGCATTTAACTACTGTGTCACCAGGGCTCCTCAGCCTAAATCTCAGGCTGGTCCAAACAGAACGTGTGCTAAAGAGTCAGAAAGCTGCCCCACGGTCACATTGGAAGAGGCATGAGGGAAACCCATGTTTTACAAAAGGTTCAACATTCTTCTGAACAGTTTATTTAGTTATTTATGAGTACACATGGTCTGTTCCATGTATTTTTGCAGCTTCCTCAGCTTTTGCTATTGAATTCAATGGAGATGGGGAAGTGCTGGGAAGAGGAGAGGGAGGTGAGTAGATGAGTCTCAGTCTTAGCCTGCTGGCAGAAGGACAATCAGAAGGGGGCCATTCTGGCTTCCCTGGGAAGGGAGTTCTAGAGTCTAGGGGCAGCCACCAAAAAGGCCCTCTCTCATGGCCCCACCAATGAGATGGTAGTGGGCCTCTCCTGAGGATCTCAGAGCCTGGGCTGGTTCATACAAGGAGATACAATCTGTCAAATAGCCTGGACCTGATCCATACAGGGATTTATAGGTCATAATCAACACTGAATTATGCTCAGAAACAAACTAGCAGCCAGTTGAGCCGTTTCAATAGAGACATTCTGTGGTTTCTGTAACATGCCCCCATTAACAGTCTGGCTGCACCTCTTTCAACTAGCTGAAATTTCCAAACACTCTTCAAAGGCAGCCCCAAGTAGAATGTGCTACAGTAGTCCAAATGGGATGTAACTAGCGCATGAATCACCAAGGCCAGATCTGAGTTCTCAAGGAATGGGCACAGCAGGCACACAAGTTTTAAATGTGCAAAAGCACTCCTGGTCATAGCAGAGTCCTGGGCTTCCAAGTTCAAAGCTCAGTCCAGGGTACCCCCAAATTGTGAACCTGCATCTTCAGGGAGATTGTAACCTCATCTATCACAGGCTATATCTCTGTTCCCTGGTGTACTTTTCAACTGACCAGGAGCACCTCTGTCTTGTCTGGATTAAATTTCAATCCATTAGCCTTGTCCAGTCCATTTCTGATGACAGACACTGGTTTAGGACCAGGACAACATCCTTGGATTGAGGTGGAAAGGAGTAGTAGAGCTGAGTGTCATCGACATATTGATGGCACTGCAATTCAAAACTCTGGATGACCTCTCCCAGTGGTTTCATGTATATGTTAAATATCATAAAGGACAAAACAGAACTCTTGGGGACCCTATAGGCCAATGACCAGGGGTTGAGTAGGAGTCCCCTAACGGAGCCACTGTAAAACAGTACTTCAAGTCCCATACCTACAAGGTTACCCGGAAGAATACTATGGTTGATGGTATTGAAAGCCACTGAGAGGTCCAAAAGAACTAACAGAGACACACTCCCCCATCTAGTTCCCTGAATAAGCCATCCACCAAGCCTGTCTCTGTTCCACAGCCAGGTCTGAAACCTCTTAGAAGTGTAAAGGGAGTAGTATTAGTTGGTTTCTTGATATCTTTGCTCAATCATCCTTTTGTGCTTACTTGACCTTTTGTGCTTGCTGTGAGCATGTCCTTGCTATGCTAACTTTGTTGCTAACTATGCTAACTATGCTAACACATAATTTTTGTACAAATTGCATAAAATGGAATGAAAAAATTGTTGCCTTACTCTCATGCTGCAGATAAGAATTCTCATGGGTGTTATAAAATCCTTGTCATGCTGTCTTACTGTGTCAAGACAGACTGTCATGAACAAAGGCTCACCAACTGTGATTACCCCCCCCACACACACACATACATATTTTATTTGCAGTATATACTTTCTTTGGTTGATCTGCTATTGGGATAGAGGGAGTTAAAAACTGCCATAGAAGATGCTAAAAAGTCACCTAGCTCTCCTTACCAATTGATGCTATGTACAGCATGGAACTATTGTGTGTTTCCATAGCCCTGAATATTAATTGGATTGTCCTGGTAAGGACTGTGTAGACTGCATAAAGAAGGTAGTAACTAAAAGTAGGGTTGTAGTCCTGAACCAAGAAGCAAAATTAGCCCTTGATTCTATAGATCACATCAGTAGTCTGTAAATTTAGCATGCAATTATTTTCCCCATTTCCTATCCCTTGCGATTTAACTAATAACACATACCATAAATGTCCTTAGCACCTTCAGATACTTGGCTGAGGGCTGCTGGGTTGTTCTTTTTTTCTTTTTTGCATGCACATTTCCCAAAATAAATGTTGATCTAAATATAATGGCACAGTGGGGAACATTCATTACCACAGTTGACTTGTCAGCAAAATATGAGACCACACAAAGGATGCATAAACACTAATATTTGTTTGCTTTTTATGGCTGCAATTGCTAAATGAATAAAATTTCACTGTGCTCTTATGAACAGTAGAGAGCCTCTCCTCCTTCCTTACCAAAGGTGCAGCAGCTGCTCAGTTGTGCATGATGGTACTATGTGATAAAGTGTGAGAAATTTATTTGCATTATTTCCATAGTAGTTAAGGGAAGACAGTAATTAAGGGAAGTAGAGTGGGATAAAGGAAGATGGAAGGTTTCCAGCAGGGCAAGGGCTGCTATTCAGTGGAAAGGGCCAAGGTTTGCATGCAGAATATCCCACTTTCAATCAGTGATTTCCCCTAGTTAAAAGAATGCCAGTAAGAACACTGGTGAAGAGCCTGGCACATAATTATTTCCCAAAACATTTTGGGATGCTTAGATGTTGGGCAAATATTGTATAGAAATATTTATTTTTTTCCTGCAGTGCAGAGAAAACCTCAGAAATGTTTTGTCCTTACATGCAATGACAGAATTACTTGCACATAGAAGAAAAGTGCCTTGAGAGGAGGAGGAGGAGGAGGAGGAGGAGGAGGAGGAGGAGGAGGAGGAGGAGGAGAAGAAATGTATTATGGCCATACACCAACACAACCTTGAGTGATTTTTTTTCTTTTTCTTTTTGGAGAACCAATTGTATGTATTTTATTTTACCAAGATTTCTTCCTTCCAGTCTTGGCTATTGTCAACATATCATGAGAAGAGGAACTCTGGAAAAAACAATAATGCTGGGGTAGGTGGAGGGAAGTGGGAAGAGAGGAAGGCCACATGCCAGATGGACGGACTCTATTAAGGAGGTCGTGGGTATTAAGGGGTTGCAGGATTTAAGCAGAGCAGTGGAGGACAGAGGGTCTTGGAGTTGTCACATCCATAGGATTGCCATGAGATTGACTCGAGAGCAGTTAACAACAACAACAACAACAACAACAACAACAACAACAACACAAGATCTCTTGCATGTAGAGGATGTGAAGAACCATTAAAGCCACCATCCATCCCAGAAAAGTCAGCATAAGGACATTCTTTCTTTGGTAGTTTTCAAGGCGCTATTCAATGCCAGTACAAATCCTTGAGAACCTGATCTTGATAGTCGCAGAGGTATGAAAGCAATTGTTTTCTCTTGACTGTTGAAAGGATGGGACAGGCAGGCAGCATTAAGTGCTTAATTTACACCAAACCCTTTGACATCCACTAATGATGAGCTTTCAGTTTACTGAGGCATTTAGAAGTAGCCTTTATCAACTGGTGCTTAATTATATTTGAGTGTCTTTAGTGTTGTAGTGGTGGTTGCTTTGTTCCTTTCAGCTTAGGGTATAACAGGAGAGATGCTGAGGACAGTGCACTTACTAAGTTGTCCAAAGAAAAACCACAAGTTTAAATGAGAGAATGAACATCCAGACTATTTGCCATTCCATCCCTTTCACTGATCATGCCCGTTTTGACAAATTTTATCTGTCTGATCTACTTATGACAGAATTACTTGCACATAGAAGAAAAGTGCAAGTTGGTCCTCTGGATGTTGAAGATTGTAGGAAATTGGCATCCTTGCTAAAGTGGGATGGAAGCTAGAACGCCACATGTTGAAGTGTTGAGAGCCTCTTGTTATTTGGGTTTCTATCTGCAAGAGGAATAGGCACAGCTCTCTGTTTTATTTTATCCTGCCTCAAACCTTTTCCATTATGAATTTGAACAAATTTGACATGTGTTGTGAATTTGCCAGAAATGAATTCAAAATCCCCTACATCTGCAAAATCCAATAATTATGGAGAGGGCCTAGTTGCCTGCCACTTACCTGCTAAAGATGAGGAGTCTCTCAGTAAAAAATAAGTTGCAAACCCTAATTCAACTCTATCAATGTTGAATGTACAGGGATTCAAATCTAGACTTTTAAAGGTGCAATACTCAAAAGATCAAATACTGGCTGGATGATAGCAGGAAATTTCAGTTTCTTTGGGCCTTTGCAGACTGCCAGAAATAGTGCAAATTGAGTCACTTTAAGGGTTAGGGTTAGGGTTAAGGAATCATGGGAACTGTTTTTTTTATTGTGGCACCAGAGCTCTCTGACAGAGAAGGCTCAATGTCTCAGAAAACAACAACAATTTCCATGATTCCCTAGCACTAACCCTAACCCTTAAAGTGGACTCAATTTGCACTATTTCTGGCAGTCTGCAAAGGCCCTTTATCTTTCTTTTCTTTTTTTTAGAACCTCAAACTTTTCCATACTAAATATGAAGAAATTTGTGATTTTGATAAAACCTAATTTGGTCAAATACAAACTCATTCACTCTTAGTTCACGCCTCTTAAAAGAGCCCCCAACACAGTGTGGGATCTCTTTGTAGCAGGCTTTATCCACTTGAAATCCATATACTGTCACCCCTTTGCAGTACTTTTCTAATTCCTGTAGATACTTTTTGTTGCTCTATTCTTTATGGACTATTTCTATGACACAGCCTAGAACCCATTTAATTTTTAAATGTGTAGGGTATTTCAAAATTCTGCCTTTGTTATGTGAGGATCATGGGCAACCTCTCTGCACATGAGCTTGCTTTGTCTATGAAGAAGACCTAAGATAATTCAAATTTTAAAACTGGAAATGGAGTTTTCCACACATAATTATTAGTGTAAAAACAGTTTCAGGAAACCAGAAATGCAACAAGGTTCAGAAAGGTGCTTGCTGTAGGTCCACTCTCGCTGGCTTCTGGAAATGGTGGTGTCTATGCTGTTTAAAAAAAAAAAAAAGATTGTATCAGGATCCCTTTAGGTAGCGGCAAGTATTCTAACCTTAATGAGTTGCACTAACTCATGCTGCATTGATAAAGATATTTATGTCTGTATGGCTGTGTTTATCCATTGGTTTATAAAGGTCCATGTTAATGATGATTTTCCATTTTCCTAGTTGGCTACCACTCAGGTTTTGTTGCTAAAGAGGACATAGATGAGAATCACAGATGGCTTCGGCTATTGTTTTCCAAGAGATGAAGATGGGGGGAGGGTAGCAGCACAGTGTTGTGTTGTGTTGTTAATATTTATGCCATTTGATCAAGACATATGGCATAGTCATAGAGGGTACTAGAGGTAGAGTCATGGTCTCATGACCCTCTTTATCAAACTCCTATGTTTGCTTAAAGGAAAGGCACGCACACACACACACACACACGTTTGCCCTTTCTGTGTTCTCCATGGTATTCCCCCCCCCCCCGGGTTTCTGCTAATGCTGGTTTATTGTTTTATCAGAAATCACTATATTTGATTTTATGTACATTTGTTTCAAATAGAATTGTTATAGACTACACTGCTAGCTATTTATGACCTTTTGACATACTGCGTAAACTTTCTCACACTTTATGCATCAGAAGAATAATTCTGTTAGTTTTTACTGTCCCAGTGGGTAGGTGTTTTTTTGCTGCAGCACTTTATACATTATGACTGAGATCCAACAGAACTGCTGGTGTGTCTGCCAACACACTTATACCAGTGCTTAAGGGGTGTTTCTCCTTGCGTGGATACACAGAGGCAGTCAGAGCTGTCTGGATACAGCTGCATCCCCACCTCTAATTGATCCCCATCACTAGGATACCCCACCACTAGGTATCTGACCTAAATACTTGCATCCTTTGGACTGATCAATATAGTTCTGCTGGATAGAAACTACTTCATTGTGCTGCACCTTTGGCCTCCTCATTAGATTGTCTGTAAGAAAAGTTCAACAGTAGAACTGATTACTTTTAGAGATTACAGAATTTTACTTTCTCAGATATTTTTATTGAAAGGCTAGGCAGGTGTCTGACAAGGACTGTTATTTCAGGGTGTCCTGCTTTAAGAAAGAAGCTGGAATAACCAAACAAAATTGGTTCAAGGCGTATTCATACAATTGTTCAGCACATGGCAACCATGGAGAAAAAAGATTTGGGGAAATCTGTGCACCTGCCATCAACATCCTTCTGTGGCTTTGTACAGGATCTATCTTTCACAAATATTTGGACAGAGGAATGTTACAGGAAGGAAAGAAGGAAGGAAGAGATGTTGCATTAACATTTTTAATAGTGTGTATATGAATGGTATGAAAAATGGTGCATATTTACGTAAGGGGAAAACAGAATTTTTTGAATTTTGGTGTTGGGATATATGTATGGCAGCGGGGGGAGGTGATAGCTAATGCTCGCTTGGTGTTTGCTCTTTCCCACTTTGGCTTCTGATAACATCTGTTGCTAGTATACAGACCAACACTGGCTTATTGAGACAGTATGGCCCTTGAGACAAGAAGCTTCCCCATTCTAGCAACATTGCTTCATTAGTGCTAGTTATATCCTAATTTCCTCCAGTGAGCTCAAGGTAGTGTGGGTGACTTGTCCCTTTGATCCCCCATGAGATAGGTCATACTGCCAGAGAGTGATTGGCTCAAGGCCACCGAATGAGTGTAGTGGAGCCTAGAATTTGAGTCTTTTGAGTCCATTATGCAAAGTCTACATTGGGCCTCAACAAACATACACAGACCTTGTAGTGAGTACCATTCCACTGAACTGAATGTACTTCTGACTATATAGCATTATACTAATATCAGTTTAATTTTGCTGGCTGTATGGCATAGTTGAAGGTCATAAGAAGAGAGGACAGACCATATTAAAGGTGAATTGACTCATGGAACCCTGAGTTTGCAAGACAGGAGCAGGGCTGTTAATAAAAGGGTTTCATTCATAGGCTCCCATAAGTTGAAGCCTACTTGAAGGCACATAACAACAGCAACAACCAACTAACTACAGTTAGAAGATTAGAGATGAGAAGATATTCACAATGTTCCTCATTTTCAATGAGATGGGTTGTCTCAACATTTGAAACAACATCTGAGATATTTCTTGCTTCCAAAGCGAGCATCAAAGAAGAAGTTATTTGTTTTTATCAAGGTTTATGATTAGCCCAAAAATATCTGTCCAGAACTAGTTTTCTGCTTTGTGATACAAAGGACACACACACACACCACACAGTAAGGATAGGAAGATGCAAGCAGTCCATCGGAAACTTCTAATTTTAAAAGTCCACACAGCGCTCTTTTAGATCAACTACGTAATTATATCATTTGTACAAAAAATATTTTCCCAAATGTGAAAATTCTTCAAGATGGACAGAAAATATTCTGCATGCCTTTCAAACAAGGAAATTTTTGTGGTTATCATGCAATAACAAGATAAGTGAGGATTTACATTCCTATTGATAACAGCCAAAAGAGAAGAGAACTTACTTTTCCTTTAAAGGGTTAATTGATTCATAGTCCATGGGAACCCCTAAAGTTTTCATGCAATACCCTTGTGATTCCCATTATTTCCCCTCCTCCCAACACATTTGGGTAGGAAAGTTGGTGTGTGTGGGGGAGACAAACCTAGGTCATTATTTCTTGAACATGCTTCTTTGCTGAAATGAAATTTACAGAGAATAAATCTGCATTTCAAATGGATGCACAGAATTTGCCTCAGGTATTTTTTCTCCTTTTCTGTCTCTAAACCTACCCCAGTTCTTCAGCTTGTCACTGCAAATTTCACAGATTTCTTGGCATGCTCTCTGACCTTAGGAATACCTGACTCAGCTGAGGTTCTGCTCTGTAGGCTCTTGACAGCTCATATTGAACAAGCCCAATGCTATGGTTTTGAGAGACAGAAGGCTTAGAGAGATGGCAAAACCTGGAAAAGTTCTTTTTAGGGACTACAGCCTCCAGAATCCCCTGGGAGATTTTGGAGGTTGTACTCCCCCAAAGTGTCATTTTAGGCTCTGGATGGAGATGAGCTGGAAGGACAAAGTCATATCTAGGAAAGCTAATCAAGAAATATGCCAGAGAATTGGTAGTGTTAATATTAAGTGGGTATCTGAGTGGTTATTCTACACTGGACTGATTGTGGACTACACCATTTTCTCAAGAGGTTCTGTGGCTCAAGAGTCCTCCTGGTAATAAAGATTCAGCTTTCAAGTAGCTTTGATAGCACATGGGAGTAGCTTGGAGTGCTTTCCAGCAGTTTTCAGGCCTTGAATTAGATAATCAAATAGTGAACTTGCAGAATTTTGCTATGTCTGGTTTGGAATACAAATTAAGCAACTTTCTTAAAGTCCATCAGTATACTGTATCAAGCCAACTCTCAGTCTCCATCCTAAACATTTTTCATCCAGAAAGTTTTAAAAAACTGCTTTATGCAGTTATGGCAACAGTGATGGAGGCTACAAGATAAGAAGTCTCTCATTCTGTTTCTTCTTTTCTAGTATTTATAACGTTGCTATTGCAGAATGCCAGGAACCAGATATCCTGGAGAAATTAAAATTCCCTGTGGTCCTGAGATGCTGCCAAGCAGTTTCCCAAATATCAGACAAGAGGAAGGAGAGAGAAAAAGAAGCAGAATTACAGTCAGAATTGTAGGGTTAGAAAGGAACCCTATTTAATTCCAATCCCCAGTCACTTCAATTGGTCCACAGCTAAAGCATCTCTGAGGGATGACCATCCAATATTTGAAAAAGAGCCCATCACCTCCAAGGGTTATAGGAAGAAAGAGGGATTTTTTTTTCTTTGTCAGCATTGCCTCTGGAGCAGCTGCACATGTTGTAGCTGCTACTGATGCCCCTCTGGTAGTTGGGTGAGGGAATGTGGGTGAATTATGGGGGCTTATGAAGATGGAGGAAGTATCAGAACCCCTTGAACTTCCATTGATGGCACAGAAGCACACGGAATCTGGAAGGGTTTCAGAACATATGTATATATTTTCTGATTTGGAATAGGATTATCTCACTTTGCCTTGCTGAGTGTTGATCCAAATTTATGGAATGAGGATCACCCACTGCTGGGATTACACATGTTTTGTTATTTATCTTGATTTTAAAAGTCTAGATATACAAAATGCATCAATCTACACCAGCATTTTCTTGTCCCCATGATTTATTAGTGTCTAAAACTCGACTGATGCAGCCAATGGAGATGACATAGCTGCCTTCTTATACTGAGTGCCCTACTAGATATGAGAATCAGGAAGACTATACACCAGCACTGAAAATCAAGGAACCTGGAAATCCCAAGGTCCCTGCTACACCCCAATTGCATTTATTTGATGTCATAGTATACCCACTTTGGATTTTTCTGAAATGTCTACTCTCTGATAAAAGCTTCAAGGTGTGGCACATAAACTGCAGTTATCCAGTCCTTAATCAATAGCCACTCTTGGACTTCCAATGGGATATAGTACTATCCTTTCACAAGAGCTTCTTTTCTATTTCCAGGGTAGAAATAAGAAAGTCCCAGGAGTCCAAAAGCCATTTTATTTTCTCAAAAGACCCTCTGGGGGCACTCAGTCCCTTCAAATTTGGTTCAAAAACACCTTCAGCTTTTATTTTTCACTAAAACAAGGATTGGAAGCTTGTCATAGAGGAGAATAATGCCCTGTACTATGCGATTATCCTGGGTTTTTGTTTTATTTTGTTTTGTTTTTCAAGGGAATAATAAAAATAGGGGGATTATTTGCCTCTGGAGAGTTTCAGGAGCCACAAATAAAGCCTTCAGTGCATGATTCCCACCCATGTTCAAAAACAAAACAAAACAAAAAATCTGAAACTGGATTATGACCCCATACTTAGCCACTGTTATTTGTAAAGGCAATGCAAGGGGCAAATGGCAAGATAAAAGGAACCCAAAATAGCTCAGTCTTCTTTAAATGCAGAACTCTGATGGACATGTTCACTCCCTGAGGAGTCAATTTAGCCACCCTGCATGAAGGCACCTCATTGCCCTAGAGCACTTTAGTGTTCTTGCTTGAACAATGCAGTGTCTTAACAGGAACGCTGGCCATACCTGACTTTGAATGCAGGAAGCAAACTTCTAGAAGAGATCAAAGCAGAGCTGAGGTTTTATTTAACATCTGCAAACCCCCATCAGCTGCAAATCATAGAATCATAGAGTTGGAAGAGACCACAAGGGCCATCCAGTCCAACCCCCTGAGATGCAGGAACACACAATCAAAGTACCCCCTGACAGATGACCATTCAGCCTCTGTTAAAAAACCTCCCAAGAAGGAGACTCCATCATAGTCCGAGAGAGTGTGTTCCACTGTCGAACAGCCCTTACTATCAGGAAGTTCTTCCTAATGTTGAGGTGGAATCTCTTTTCCTGTAGCTTGAATCCATTGCTCCAGGTCCTATTCTATGGAGCAACTGCAAACAAGCTTGCTCCAGGCTCAATATGACTTCCTTTCAAATATTTATACAGGGCTATCATATCACCTCTTAACCTTCTCTTCTCCAGGCTAAATATACCCAGCTCCCTAAGACCTCCTCATAGGGCATGGTCTCCAACCTTCACCATTTTGGTTGCCATCCTCTGGACACGCTCCAGCTTGCCAACATCCTTTTTGAATTGTGGTGCCTAGAACTGGACACAGTATTTCTGGTGAGGCCTGACCAAAGCAGAATAGAGTGGCACTATTACTTCCTTTAATCTTTTCTTCTATTGATGTAGCCTAGAATCACATTGGCTTTTTTAGCTGCTTCATCACACTTTTGACCCATGTGGTCTACTAGGACTCCTAGATGCCTTTCAGGTATAGTCTTGAGCCAGGTGTCCCCCATCCTATATGTATGCCTTTCATTTTTTCTTCTTTTCTGTAGCACGTTATATTTTTCCCTATTGAAAATCATTTTGATAGTTTTGCCCCAGCTTTCTAATCTATTAAAGTCATTTTGAGTTTTGATCCTGTCCTCTGTAGTATTAGCTAGGTATTAGCTACTCCTCCTAATTTGGTGTCATCTGCAAATTTGATAACCCTAACCCTAAACATACCCAGTTCTCTAAGTTGTTCCTCATAAGGCATGGTTTCCAGACCCTTCACCATTTTAGTTAGCCTCCTTTGGACACGCTCCAGTTTCTCTTTCTTTTTTTTTTATTTTATTTTAATAGTTAAAACTATAACATCACTTCTCCAAAACGGAAAACACACTAGATATAGAACATTAATAACCATAATTGACTATTTCGTCTTAAACAATTCCTATCTCATTCTTGCTTTTGGCTCCTGGCTTGTTTATGACATGTTCATACTTGTTTATCAGTATCTACATATGAATAGATTTTATTCCATCTATTATCTAAAGAAAATATTATATATCTTAAACATAGATTATATTAATCCTATTCAGATAATAATTTTACTAATTTTTCCAGCTTCCTGTATGGCTTAATTGGTTGGCTTGAGTCTTTTTTAAGATTTCCTCTAACTTTCCCCACTTTCTTTCGTATTGTTGTGTAGATTTCCCAGTTGCATACATTGATAATTTGTCCAGAACGGCTAATTCACTTAACTTATTATACCACTCATGTATATTTGGTTGGTTATTTCCTCTCCAGTATCATGCATACGTGGTCCTTGCTGCCATTACCATGTATAAGATTAAACTTTTTTTTTTATTGAGTTAATTTATCTTTAATAATAGGTAGCATGTTTAATAAAAATAGTTCTGGTTCAAACGGTATATTCTTCTGTATAATGTTTTCCATCAGGGCATGTATTTTTTTCCCCAATAGTTTTTTTACCATTTTGCAGTGCCACCACATGTGGAACATAGTTCCTTTCTCAGTTTTGCATTTCCAACAAAAATCACCACTTTTTTGATACATTTTACTTAATCTGGTAGGTGTCAATTACCATCTATAGAAAATTTTTTCCTTTAGAGCATTGCATTTTGTAAATTTTTGTGTTTCTTTCCACATGATTTCCCAGTCTTGCAGTGGAATAACTTTCCCTATGTTTTGCATCCATTTTACCATGTTTGTTTTGACTGTTTCTTCATACATTTCATGATCAAGTAGAATCTTATACATTTTCCCTATCCAGTGTTTTTCATTACTCCTTATAAGTTGATCAAGATTATTGGGATCCAAGTCAAATCCTTGCTTTTCCTTATCTTTTTTAAAGTCCTCTTTTAGTTGGTGATAGTGAAACCAGTTGATATCTAATTTCTCATTTCTAAGTTCTCTCGTCTTAAGTGTTGGCCCTTCGTGAGTTTTAAACAGCACTTTCTCATATGTTATCCATTTGTTAGTGATAGGTCCTTCATTTTTATGAAAAGCTTCTCTGGGAGATACCCATAATGGTATTCCTGTCCAGAATTTTCTTTTGCATCTTTCCCATACATTAAGGAGGGCTTTCCTTATGGTGTGATTTTTAAAATCCTTTACATTGTTTTTCATATCCTATTATGGTATGCCATCCTGTTCTCATTCCAACTCCTTCCAACTCTAATAATTTTGAGTTTTGTGGTATCAGCTTTATTTTTGTGCACATGATTCCCATAACCATTATAAAAAGGAGAGAGGATAAGGGGCAGCCCTGCCTCGCCCCTTTGTTTATATTGTTGGTGTTTTCTCCCCATTTACTAACATTTGGGTTTTTTGTTCTGAGTAAATATTTCTTATCCAATTTATATATCGCCCTTGTATACCGCTTTCTTCCAGAGTTATTTCTAAAAAGTCCCAGTTTACATTGTCGAAGGCCTTCTCAAAATCTAAGAAGACAATTCCCAATTTAAATAATTTTTGATGGTCATATTTCTCTAACATATTAATTACTATTCTTACATTGTCTTTTATATTACGTTTAGGTAAAACCCCTGCCTGATCTTCATTTATTCATTTTTCTAAAAACTTTTAAAAGTCTTTTAGCCAGAATAGATGCATATATTTTGTAATCAGTGTTTAGTAATGCAATGGGTTGGTAATTATTTATAAATTCCGGGTCTTTGCCTTCTTTTGGAATTAAAGTGGTTATAGAATGTCTCCATGTTTCAGATAATTTCCATAGTCAATGCTCTGCATAGTTTTGCATAATATATTGTTTAATTCATTTTTGAATATCTTGTAATATTTGGCTGTCAGGCCATCTGAGCCTGGGGCTTTATGATCTTTCATCTCCATAATTGCTTGGTCTATTTCTGCAATTGAAATTGGTAAATTTAATTCCTTTATACTTTCCTCATCAAGTCCTGGTATTTGTAAATTTTTTTATATATTCCCTCATTTGTACTCTTTTTTCTTGTGATCTTTTTTCTGCTCTAAAAAGTTCTCCAAAGAACTCACTTACCATTTGTTTTATTTCATTTTGCTGTCTTAATTCTTGCTCTTTAAGTTTTAATTTAATAATTTGTTTTTTTTTTCTTTTTCTTTCTTCAATCTTAAGGCCAGCCACCTCCCTACTTTGTTCGCATTTTCAAAGTGATGTTTTATATATTTTATTTTATTCATTATTTCATGCATTTGAATATAATTGATCTGATTTCTAATATCTTTGATTTCATGGTAAATTCTTATATCCTTTGGTTTCTTTTTATGTTCTTTTTCTTTTTGTTCTAATCTTAGAATTAGATCTTTTTCTCTTTTTTCTCTTAACCTTTTCTTTCTATTGTCTTCTTGTATTAAGACTCCACGAATGTATGCTTTTCCCGCATCCCAAACCACATGTATAGGTGTTCTTTATTTAAATTTTCATGGAAAAAGTAATTTAATTCTTGTTTTATTCTGTTGACAATATCTTCATATGCCAAGAGTGACTCTTTTAGCCTACATGAATATTCTTTTTTCCTAGGGCAAATGGATACAGTTACTGGGCAGTGGTCTGTATGCGTTTTTGGAAGAATTTATCTTTTTACAGTTTCTTTTAGTAATGTTTTGGAGGCGAATATCATATCTATTCACAACCAGGATTTGAATCTATCTGAGAAGAACGTGTAATCCATAGATCCCAAATGTTTAGCTTTCCATACATCGACTAGGTTGTACTCTTCTATGAGTTCAAAAGCAGCTAATGGCAATTTCCCTTGCAAATTTCTTTTTTGAGATTTAGAAGATCTATCTATCTTTGGGTCTACCACACCATTCCAATTGCCAGCAATTAATATTTTTTCATAGTTATATTCCCTTATTATTATTTTTAATGAATCAAAAAAATGAGTTTTGTTTTCCTGTGGGGCATATATATTTAATAATAAGATCTTGCCAATTTGTAATTCTAATTCGATTGCCAGATAGTGTCCCATGTTATCTTTAAATATTTCTCTAGCTTTTATAGGTTCTTTAACATATGTAGCTACTCCTTTTTTTCTAGTATTATCATTTGATGCGTTAAATACTTTACCTAATCTCTAGTTTTCTAGTAGCCTCGCATCTTTGTTTTTTAAATGTGTCTCTTGTATACATATAATATTATTTTTCTGTTTCAATAAAAAGTGCATTATAATGTTCCATTTGTATTTATTTTAATTTTTAAAAAACTTTTATTGCTATTAAAAAACACATAACAACAAACAATACATCACAATTACATACATCTAAATCTAACAGTCTACTACAAACTTAGACAAAAACAAACATGAAATACATTAATACATAAAAACTTCCTAGCACAGTATAAAGAGATATCTCACAAGTCATTTTCATGACTACTTATCATCCACCTATAACTAAACATCACAGACACCCAAATCAAGTTAATTATAACAAATATTACAGATATTCCTCTGTATGGCCCAAAAACAGAGAGATTATTCCATGTTCCATTTGTATTTTGAATTTAATCCATTAACATTCAGAGACATTAATTTAATTGACATTTTTATTTCCTTACTTATTATTTTTTTCCCTTTTTTGAATGGTTTGATTTATTTTATGTTTATTTTATATAACAATAGGGTATATACAATTTTACTTTCTGTTGGTTGTCTTCTTTTTCTTTGTCTTTAACTTTGCTTGGGCGTGTCTTTTCTTTGCTTTGGTTTTCCCTTCCTGTTTTTCCCTTTCACCGCTAAAGTCTTTTCTGGCACTTGCAATAACTTGTTTTACTTGTCTTGTTGCTTCTTCAAAACTCTCTTCTGGTATTGCGTCCTCTTCTTCATTGCTTTCTTTATCATCGTCTGATTCTTCTTCCTTTGTGTTTGTTAGTTGTTGTGGAGAGTCACTTAGGCTTAGTTCATCTTTGCTAGTTGTATGTGTACTTTGTTGTCTTTTGGATTCAGATCTTGTTTTCATTTTCTGTACCATAGTGGTTTGATGAGTATCATCTCCGTTGTTTCCTTTAGTTGGTGACTCTTTCTCTGGTTTGGTTTTTTCCAAGAATTCTTTAGCTTTCTGATAAGTATCGATCTTTAATCTTTCTTTTCCGATTGAAAATATAACTCCTTCAATTTCCCCCCATTTATAGCTAATATTTTGTTGTAAGTATTGTGTTCATGGTATTTTTTTCCTTTTTTGAAGAATCTGGGCTGGTATGCCCCGATAGATCTGTATTTCTTGGTCTTCAATGTAACAATGTTTCTGGTAACTCATTTCTATGAATAGATCTTTAACCCTTTCTCTTACAAAATGTATTATAATGTCTCTTGGCAATCTTCTATTTGTTGCAACCCAGGAGTTTATCCTATACAATTTGTCTGTTTCCAGGTCCAGTTGAGCCATAGACCATCCTATATAATCTGCCAAAACTGGAATTACATGGGTGTTTAAGTCCTCCATATATCTTTCTTGCAGACCTCATAATTTTATAGCTTTGCCTTTAATTTTAATTTCTAGAGACATTTTATAAGTATCATCTTGCTTACAGGTTTTTTTCTATGTTAATTACATTTTCTTCTGTTTTTCCTGTCTTACCTTCGATTGCTATTATTCTCGTCTCCAAATCTTTAATTTCTATTGTCATATGTGTTAGATTTTCTTTGAACTCCTGAATCTCTTTGTGTATTTCGGCTCTGATTTCTTCCTTCCATTCTTTTATCTCTGCTCGTATTTCTGCTGTTATTTCAGCTCTAATATCTGCTCTTAAAGCACGAATTTCATTTAACAGATCCTTGCTCATATCTGACATTTTAATGTTTTCAATATTTTCAATATTTTCTTCCTTTTGTTCCTCATTCTAATTTTGCTCCAGCATCTGAGGCGTCTGTTCCTCAGCCATCTTTTAAATAACTGTTTTCTTCGATACAATCTTCGGTATATTCCTGTAGTAAGAATTTACTATTTCTATGACAGCAACAGGCCTTGTCACTTTTCTATGGTTCTATTAGAAATACCGATTTATAAAAGACATTTCCTAAGTTCAAAGTCAAGTCCTTAGATAATTCTGTTAACAAAGTTCCTTAATTCATTTTTAACAGATATTTTCAACTCGGCAAACTCTCACTTCCCATTAAGTATATACCCCTCAATATACCCCTCAAGGTTTTACAACATAATGTTTTAACAAAAATTTTTTTCCTGTCCACCTTCTAATAAAGCACAATGCCTGATTCTTCTTAAGAATTCTTTTAAATTCCTTTCCCAATTCCTTTATATCTCTTTGTCCTTATCAAATCTTTCTTTTAATGCCCCAATCACATTCATCCACCCAGCCACTCTATACCAGGACATATATTCAATTATGTAATTTGCTCTGGATATAAGAAAGAGAAGAAAACAAAGCAAAATGTAACACTGAGGACAATGCAGACTATGACACTTCAATTATTTCTATATCAATAGACCTTATTTCCCCCATTGCCATCATAAACATTCTACCACCTGAGGGGAGGTTGTTCATGGGTGTTTTTTAAGGTTTCTAGCCCCCTTAGCACCACTGCAGCTGTTGCGCTGCTGGGGAAGGTTACCCAGGAGCGTTTTAGAGTTCCTGGCTTTCCCACCACCGTCTCAGCCACTCTGCTGCCAAGGGGAGTCGCCCCAGAGCTTTTAGGGGGCTCCTGGCTCTCCCACTGCCGGCGCAGCTGTTCCTCTGCCCAAGAAAGCCACCCAGGAGCGTTTTAAAACTCCTGGCTCTCCTGCTGCCACCGCAGTCACTTCTCCATCAAGGGAGGCTGCCCAGGAACGTTTTGAAGGTTCCTGGTGCTTCTACTACCGCCACAGCTGCTCCGCCTCCGGGGAGGTTGTCCAGGAGTGTTTTTGGAGCTCCTGGTTTTCGTGCCACTGCTGCAGCCGCTTCGACTCCAAGAAAGTTACCCAGGAGCGTTGTAGAGGTTCCTGGCATTTCTATCGCCTCCGCGGCCACTCTGCCACCAAGGAGATTATCCAGGAGCATTTTTGGGGCTCCTGGTTCTCCTACCACCGCCGCAACTGCCTCACCACCAAAAAAGGCTGCCCAGGAGTGTTTTGAAGGCTCCTGGTGCTCCTGTTGCCGCCGCGGCCGCTCTGCTACCGGGAAGGTTGTCCAGGCTCTCCTGCCACCTCTGCCGCCGCTCCACCGCTAGGGGAAGTTAACCAGGAGCGCCTTATAGTTCCTGGCTCTCCTACCACCGTCGTAGCTGCTCCATCGACAAGGGGAGAGAAAGCAAGTTTAAGATACTCAGCAGGCTTTTACCTTCCTTATTGGTGGTTCAGATGCTTCACCGCAAGGAGGGTAAGACACTACTGTCTCAGCTGTATCTACTATTTCATTTCTAGGGTGAGTAATTAAGCGTGTTCTCAGTGCTTAAGTTTTGTTCTTTAAGATGCTAATAATACTATTCATTTTTTGTGTGTGTTTTCCATCTTTTAGTTTTTACCTTAGTCTTTTAAAAGGTGGTGGACACTGCTCTTGCCTTTTGGCTTTAAATAGAAGGTTTTGAGTTCCAAAAGCTCTTCAGTTCTTTCCCCTGACTTTCTTCCATCCTTCTTGGGAGGAACTCCCTTCGAGCTTTGACCGGTTCACTCTTCGCCCGGTTTTTCCTCTTAGTCTTCTTGGTCTTCTTTCTTCCTTCCAGTTTCTCAACATCCTTTTTGAATTGTGGTGCCCAGAACTGGACACAATATTCCAGGTGGGGCCTGACCAGAGCAGAATACAATGGCACTATTACTATCCTTGATCTAGACACAATACTTCTATTGATGCAGCCTAAAATCGCATTGGCCTTTTTAGCTGCCACATCACACTGTTGACCCATGTTCAGTTTGTGGTCTACTAGAACTCCTAGATCCCTTTCACACATAGTCACATTAAGCCAGGTGTCCCCCATCCTGTATCTATGCATTTCAATTGTCTGCCCTAAGTGCAGTACCTTACACATTTCTCTGTGTTGAAATTCATTTTGTTAGCTTTGGCCCAGCTTTCTAATCTATTAAAGTCATTTTGAGTTTTGATCCTGTCCTCTGTGTTATTAGCTAGGTATTAGCTACTCCTCCTAATTTGGTGTCACCTGCAAATTTGATAAGTATACCCTCTGTTCTTTCATCCAAGTAATTGCTAAAGATGTTGAATAGTACTGGGCCCAGGACAGAACCCTGTGGCACCCCACTGGTCACTTCTTTCCAGGATAAAGAGGAGCCATTGCCGAGTACCCCTTGCGTTTGGTCAGTCAATCAATTACAAATCCACCTAACAGTTGCATTGCCTAGCTCACATTTTACTAGCTTCTTTGCAAGAAAATCAGGGAGGATCTTGTCAGAGGCCTTACTGAAATCAAGATTTGCTACATCCACAAAATTCCTTTCATCTACCAAGCTGGCAATTTTATCGAGAGAGAGAGATCAGATTAGTCTGGCATGACTTCTTTCTCAGAAAACTCCATGTTGACTTTTTGTGATTATGGCATTCCCTTCTAGATGTTCACAGACTCTCTGTTTAACGATCTGCTCTAGAATATTTCATGACATTCATGTCAAACTAACTGGGTGGTAATTGTTGGGATCCTCCTCCCCCCCCTTTTTTTTTAAAATATAGGGACAACATTTGCCCTCCTCCAGTTTGCTGGGACTTCTCCTGTTCTTCAGGAGTTCTCAGAGATTAT
This sequence comes from Phrynosoma blainvillii, assembly GCA_026167975.1. Taxonomy (NCBI): domain Eukaryota; kingdom Metazoa; phylum Chordata; class Lepidosauria; order Squamata; family Phrynosomatidae; genus Phrynosoma; species Phrynosoma blainvillii. Next base: position 413,577,012 of record JANUYF010000001.1, read on the forward strand.
TGCCAGTGGCTCTGACATTACTTCTGTCAGTTATTGTAATACCCTTGGATGTAGTTCATCTGATCCTGGAGACTTAAATTCATTTAGATTAACCAGGTATCCCTGTACTACCTGTTTAAATATTTTCTGCTTTCTCAGAATTTCATTTTTGACGTGGTTTGAGTTTAAAGAAAACAAGGCAGTATTACCTGAAGGATGCCAGCCACAGATGCTAGTGAAACATCAGAAAGAAACTCTTCTAGAACATGGCCACACAGCCTGAAAAACCCACAAAAAACTATCGTCTCTGATATTTTGTCTTAAAAGAAATTCTCAACTATCCCTGAAAGTATATTTTGACCTCTTTGTTTGGCTCACATTATGGCACAAGTCATGGTTCCATGTTGGCAGCTGTGTCTTTTATTTATGAATGAGATATATATGAAGCACTTGGGTACAAGGATCCAGTAAAAAAAATAATTAAAAACATCCTTTAGCATATTAATAGGTAAAGTCTATTAAAGGCGGTAGAGGAAAGGAAATTAAGAAGGGATTAGCCAGGAATAGCAATAGGAGATGGGACAATAAATTAAAGCATGACTAATATCCCTGGCACTTTATAGCCAGCCTTCAAAAAAGCCATATACAATGACTTGGGATCTCCTGCATATTTCAGGGTCTATGGCTAAAATGTAATAACAGCAGATGTGAAGCTGTTCCTGAGAATATGAATGAGGTGACATTTCTCTCTTCAGCTCAGCAATATCAGAGCCCTTGACACTAAAACACACAGAGAGAGGAACTGGAAGTATTTATATTAGAAGCATAAGCTAGCATGTCTTACAGAAAACAGAGCATGTCATCTTAGTCATCCATCTAGCTCAGCTTCTTTTCTGTAGCTGGGGACAGTTTTGGAAGCTTTAGAGGCTGTGTGAAATAGAACAAGGAGATATTAAAAAGCATCTGGATATTTGTTTGTTTTCCACTGGTAGTTGTCATTTGTTTGGCTTAGCCATTTATATGAAATGGCTGAAGTCCTGTTAGTACCATGATTGTCATTTGCATTCTTATGAAAATCTGATGTGAGAGATTCTAGAATAGCTCAGCTGTGCCTTTCAGTTGGTGAGAACATTCCCTCTCATGCCCTGAAGAACTGTTTTTCCAAAATGGAACATTAAAAGCGGAATCTATTTTCAGCTGGACCATGTACTCGTTTCACCTCTCTGTACTTCTGCCATTGCTTCTGTGATGTGTGGATGGTGATGATATCATCCATTCTTGTTAAGTTTTGAGCAAAGTTTAAACTTTAAGGGCTATTTGTACTGACCAAAAAGAACTTTGAACATTCTCTGCCCCTTTTGTCAGCAGCAAAACATCAGCGTATGGGGACCAGTTCACTGAACTTCTCCAGGGGAGCTGTTTTCTAGCATTTTCCACACATATGGAGCTCAGCATTAATCAGTGACACAGCTTCTTTCTTTTTCCCTGAGGCTCTGTGGGAAGCCTGGCCATGGTATTCTGTACTCTGTTCACGTGGTGGCATAAAGTGACTTCTTATCAGCCATAGATATCGTTGTTTTACAATAATTGTATTTGTCATTTTTAAAAAGTTCTTTCTTTTCAGCTTTCATTTCTTGATTACCAAGTACTTTTTCTATCAAAGAGAGCTTTATGGTTTATGTTACCTACCAGATGTGAGAAAGAGATACATGCTGAAGTGCTAATGTCCACATGGGTTAAATCTTTGGCATGTGTCAAATAGAGTTTTTGACAGTGTCTTCAGATGGAGAGGAGGCATAGGGAAGAGAGCTGATATTAAGTCCAAAGGTACTGTGATTTTGGCAGTAATTGTTTTCACAGAAGACTGGGAGATTCTACCAGACTCTAAAATTACATCCACCTGTCCACAAACCTCTTGGCCCCCATTTGGGCTGTTACTAGAGCGTGACATTTTCTCATCAAATATTATTTGATAGTTCGTAATACTTGATGATTTGCCCAAAAATACACTTAGGGGGATGTTTCTATGGCCTGAACATCTGGGTGATTTTTAAAATAAATGTTAGAAGCTCAAAAAACTTAGTATGATAACAAGTATTATGGTAAAAGTTGCATACTCATAAAACAAAAAATTAAATAGTCTCTTTACTGTTCATTGTTGTAATTTAGAAAATCATTTCCATTCCTTTCTTCATTACTAAATCTCTAAGGGTGCTTTCTGTTAAATTTTTAGAACAAAACATTTTCAATCCCCCCAAGAGACTGGTAGATTAAAAAGTCTGATATTCCTTTTCTGCTACTGAAAGAGAGAATTAAGTGAATTATACTGATGGAAACAGTACCAAAAATATGAAAGGAAGTGTGGATTCACACAACCATTCTACACCAAAATCAAAGGGTCTCTCCCTTTTACTTAATGGTAGATATCCATAGTTTGTGGAAGGCACTTAGTACAGATTTAATACATTGTTTATTGCATTATCAAAGATAGCAACTTGAATATACAGTTGGCACTCCATTTTTGTAGGGAATCTGTTCCAGACCCCCTCACAAAAATGGAGACTCACCAATATTCAAGCCCCATAGGTCTGTAGAATCAGTTTGTAGAGAGATCTTGTAACACCTTTGAAACTAACTGAAAGAAAGAAGTTGGTAGCATGGGATTTTGAAGACTTCAGAATGTGAAGAATGTGTGAAGAATGTGGCATTTGTGTGAAGAATGTGGCACTTGTGTGAGTCCATTTTAAAATGAATATAATTCCCACCTAATAATAAATTCCAGAATATTCTGAATATTCTGCACATCTGTAGAATTTGTAGAGTAGACCTTCATGTAAGTACTGACAGGAGTTGTAGCTTAAGGCAAAAGCTAAGTTGTACTTATAGAAGAGGAAGTGAGGGGTTTTTTTCTGTCAAGCAGCAGGAAGTAAACATAGAGTTGTTTTTTAAATGCACGTGCACCCACACACAAACACATATACATTCAGTGGATTGGTGGGCATGCCTCAAGAACAAGTTAACATAAATATCCAATGGTCTATAAATTAGCCTTGATTTAATGTCTGTTAAACTGTGCCTTTTGTGGATTAGTAGATTGACATGACTATGACATAATGTGAAAGAGGACTGGATGAGTAACTGTAGCATATTTATTTATCAGTTGGCTATGTTAACTCAGTTACTTTAAACATGGTTACTTTGTGGTACCAGAAGTTTTGGATACTCATTATTATTCTTTTTTTTTTAAATCAATCTCTGATTAAAACAAACAAACTGAAATGACTGACCCCAGTGGTGAAGCTACCAAATAGATCTTTACAGAATCTAACAGGTCACTCATGGAATATTAACAACCCAGGTCACGATGTTACAAAAGTAGAAGCAGGCCATGAATGCAGTTCAGTTTGATCTTGGAATGGAATTGGTGACAAAAGGAAAAGGAGGAAACACTTTGTTGGGACAGCTCTGAGGTTAATGGTCTTTCCAAAGTGTTTCCACTTTTCTTTAAAGCTTTGGATCAAGGTACTTGAAGGAACCAACTTGCATCTGTATTGATATCATCTTTGGAGGATTTTCCTCACTATCCAAAATTAGGGATGTGGTGACCAGAGTGAGAACCTTCTCAGTAAGGGCATTCTGTAGAATTCTCTGTTTTCCAGAGAGGCCCATCTTGTGTTCACGCTATAATCTTTTAAATATGTTAAATCAAATTGTCAGTTATATTTTATTTTTATTTTTGTGTCTTATTGTTTGTGTATGACATATTTTGTCTCCCCCTGAAGACACAGGTTTGGGGGTATTCCTGTACTCAGCTTTGAACCTGGTGGCCCAGGTCTCTGCAGTGACCAGGAGAGCTTTTGCACATTTAAAACTTGTGTGCCAGCTGCACCCGTTCCTTGAGGCACCGGATCTGGCCTCAGTTGTACATGCCTTGGTTACATCCCGTTTGGACTACTGTAATGTGCACTACTTGGGGTTGCCTTTGAAGAGTGTTCAGAAACTTCAGCTGGTTGAAAGAACTGCAGCCAGACTGCTAACAGGAACAGGTTACAATGATCATACAACACCCCTATTGAAACAGCTCCACTGGCTGCCAGTTTGTTTCTGGGCACAATTCAAAGTGCTAGTGATAATCTTTAAAGCCCTTTATGGCTCAGGTCCAGGGTATTTGGCAGACCTCTATGAGCCAGCCGGGGCTCTGAGATCCTCAGGAGAGGCCCCTTTCTCCATCCCACCATCATCACAAGTACGGTTGGTGGGGACATGAGAGAGGGCCTTTTCCATGGCTGCCCCTAGACTCTGGAACTCCCTTCCCAGGGAGACCAGAATGGTCCCTTCATTGATGGCCTTCCCCCAACAGGCAAAAACCTTCCTTTTCAGACAGACATTCAACAGAAAACTTTTAATGAATAGCTTGGGATACTATATTATTTTAAATGAATTTTAAATATTTTTATCTTCTTTTTAATTTTATTGTAGTAGTTTAGTTCTGTTTTTATGTATTATTTTTGTATGTTTTAATTGTATTGGTGTTGTTTTCTTAATGTTATAAGCCTCCCTGAGTCTCAGTCTGGGAAGAAGGGCAGGATATTGTTGTTGTTGTTGTTGTTGTTGTTATGATCTTGAAGCTTTGTTGGCAGACAATGAAAAAATATTTCAACTATGTTAATAGTTAACATACAGAATGTGACTTTACTGTCACTGAAGTAACATGAAATGGTTGGCACTACCCTAGTTACACTCCAGACGTCTGTCACTGAATTTCAGGTTACATGTTCATATAGCAAACCACGTATCTCTATTTGGGGCCCTGCTTCATTTTACTTCATTTTAAATAAGTAACGGAATTATCAGAGGACAGTATATTGTGCTGGCAATTGACTTTCATGGACGAAGGACCAGAAGAGAACACACAGGTAAGGTGAATAAGAGCAGTGCTAACAAGATCCCTTTGAAATATCCTCTGTGACCATCTTTTAACTTCAACAACTTCATTGGTAAGCCATGTTTAAAAAAAACTGTATATGAGCAAAACCCATGTGTGTGTGTGTGTGTGTGTGTGTGTGAAAAAGAGACAGATCTTAGCTGGTAACTTAATGAGCTGGCAATGAATACTAAGTTCCTCTTTGTATTACAATGCTCCTCAAGGTACTGCATTTTCAGTGTTCATATTTAGTTGCATCAATTGTTGCTTCATCAATATATCAGTAGAACAGGCACAATATAAATGCATGAATATGTGTGCGTATACACCCATGTACTTGGCCATCCAAAGTGAGGAAACCTACCCCAGCAACCATTTTAAAATGAAAAAGTAGATCTAACAACTGTTGATAAGATGAAAGGCATCACTAATTTAAGCAAATAACATGGTACCATGGGCTAATTCATGGGGCTGTAGAGAAATTACTACCTTAGGATCTCTCGTAGAGGGAGGAAAGTTCATAAAATTCAAATATAAATGAAGATAAATAACCTGAAAGCATATTGACTTCTAGTTTTTCTCCTAGTGGTGCCTACATACCTACAAAGAGGATGATTTCCTTAAAGTCACCTGTTTCTCAGCATAAGTACAAATAAAAAGACCCCTTAACCAAACAAATCAACATTTCACTGTTTTTCTGCTTCTTGGTTTGCTTCCTGCTGCTCTTGTTGTGTGTTTTCAAGTCACTTCTGATTCATGGTTGCCTTGAGGCAAACCCATCACAGGGTTTTCTTGGCAGAATTGGTTCAGAGGCAGTTTGCCTTTGCCTTCCTCTGAGGCTGAGAGAGTATGACTTGTCCAAGGTCACCCAGTAGGTTTCCATGGCTGAGCAGAGATTTAAATTCTTGTCTCCAGAGTTGTAGTCCAGTGCTCAAACCACTATATCACACTGACTCTCATTTCTTCTGCTAATTCTGGCTAAACATGCACAACTCCTTCAACTTTTCTTAATAAGATTTGGTCCCCAAATCCAACAGAACCCTTCTTTAGAAAAGAAGAAAGAGACATGGCTCAAGATGCTGGGGAAAATATGCTTTTTTTTAACTGCTAAAAATATGATCTTTTCAGCATCCTGAGACATATGTCTTTTTTTCTGGTGGATTTCATTGGATGTGCTCCACTTTTGTTCTCCTTTTTAAAAAAACAAAAAACAAAACTAGAAACATTCCAGTTTTACATTCCACATTCAGTAGCCTTCCTCTCTTGCCTGGCTAAGAGAACTTTCCATGACAGAATGCTTTTGGCATTTATTTCTCTTGTCCTCTGCCAAATCTTCCCCTACCTCAGCTTTAGCCCTTTTATCCTTGCCTTCATTGGCATTCAGAGTAACATAATGATTTATCTCCTTGTGTGACAGGCATATTCCTTCCGGAAAACAAGCACAGCACCTTGATATCAGTTTGGTTTTGTGTGATCAAGATTTCCTTTTGATCTAAAATTTCTCATCTTCTCACCCAAAGCACTGTCCTTATGATAGGTGCTCTTTCCCCAATTTGCTTTCAGTGTAACTTAGGATGTAAGCACTAAGATTGCATTCAACAATACCACTGATAAGAGTATCCAATAAGTATTTTGTATTTCTCTTCTTTGGTTGAACATCTGGATCTCAGATTCCTGAGTAGGAATCTAGGAGGCTATAGGCTATATCCAGTGCTGCTATTCTACTAGCTTCTATCACTTTTGGAAATGACATTTGCATCCTGCTACAAGCAGTTCCACAAGCTATTCACCAAAATGTTATATGCAAGCTGATCTTTAAATTGTTTCACACACAAATTACAAATTCATTCAACTCTGTTGGATTAGGCTGCATGCACTAATGGTAGTTCTGATGGTGATTGCTCAGCTTGCTGGTGGAATAATGCCAGTTCTTATAATTTTTCTGCCAGCATATCACTGGCCATAAACTCATATAAAGGGATTTAATGACCAGCTGATACAAGAACAGCAACAGCAGAAGTGTTCCAACACTTTTACTAGTTAATATCTGGCTGAGACTATTAGAGTTTTTCTCTCCACTTTGCTGTATGCGAATCTTCCTGCCTCTCATTTATCATCTCATAAAAATTAAGTAATGATTTTTTTAAAAAAAAGAAAACAACACCTTGCTTAACAACCATCTGCCACTCCTTCAAAAGCATTTAAAAATAGAAAGCATCTCCAGCAGTTCAGCTTCCAGGATGACTGTTCCCCCTGCCCCATATTGTTTAATGCAAACTACCAATCTGTATATGGGGTGAGGAAGTGGTAATACACACACACACACACACACACACACACTTTTAATGTTTGGACCATCCACCTGCACTGACTGCTACTTCTACCTATTCTATTACACTTTGTTACCATGGCAACATTTGGGATGTAACACTGGGAGAAGTGATGTTGAGCAAGAACTTACATAGGTGATCACATAGGTGATCACAGATGAAAAAGGCATGGCTCTTTTCTTGCTGCAGATGTCTTCCAAGTGACAAAAACAACAGACGCTAAAGCAAAACACAGCAACAAAGCCTGGTAATAAAGGAGAAAGAGGTGATGAATAAATCTAAAATGATTTAAAATCATCTCTTTGCAAGCGTATTCCACAAGTAGCTGAAAAGCCTTTGAAGGTAGAATAATCTCTTCTCTCACGCCCCAGGGCTATTAGTTTTGAATCTCTGAATTTCTCTTGTTTTGAGAGTTGTTATGATCTAAAAGTGAGGCAGTACTAATAGCATATTTATTTTCCTTTGGAGTCTTTGAAAGCAAAACCCTGAGCCCTCATCTAACAGCTATAAGTGAGATGTCTGCTACTATGAAACAAAGAGCCTGGGGTTATTTAGATATCACAAAGGTGCAACTGCCCATTGATGCACTATTTATTTATTCTGCTGAATAGTAATCTGATATTGTTCATCAAACTCAGGCTTCCCCTCCACCCTGAATACAGTTTTGTGACTAATCTGAAAAACAGAGAGGAGGCTGAACATAGTAGAATGATTATAAATATTACATATCATTCTTCTTTAACACAGCCCCATCCCACACTATTTTTATACTTTTCATGAAATACTGAGAATATCTATGATCATCAAAGTTCAACATTTGACATATCTTTGTGAGGTGTCTCTTTTACTGAAAAAGAAGTAAAAAATAGTTGTCAGTCCTGTACATTCTTCTGTAGTGAAGACTATGGGCTTTTGCAGACTGCTAGAAATAGTGCAAATTGAGTCCACTTTAAGGGTTAGGGTTAGGGAATCATGGGAACTGTATTTTATTGTGGCACCAGAGCTCTCTGACAGAGAAGGCTCAATGTCTCAGAAAAAAAAAAAAACACAAGTCCCATGATTCCCTAGCACTAACCCTTAAAGTGGACTCAATTTGCACTATTTCTGGCAGGCTGCAAAGGCCCTATGTAATTCTGTGCTTGTTCATTCATTACTGGATCGATCGATTGATTCCAGACTTCAGAATATTTGCATTATTTTTTGTTCATTTACATTCACAAGAGATGCTAAAAATTACTCTCTCTCTCTCTCTCTCTCTCTCTCTCTATATATATATATATATATATAAAACCAAATAAAGTCACATAATAGATTAATTCAACAGCACCAACCAAAGGAAAAATAGAGATTTAAGAACCAGAATCTTGGGGCAGGGCATTATGTTGGCATTACCCCAGTCAATGCTGGTAGTAATAATTAAATGCTGGAGTAAGGAGTTATCTGCTATGTCTTTCCTCAAGCCATTTTCATATTCACCTGCAACGCAATGGCACCCACCCACAACCACCTCCACATGGAATAGCTAGTGACATGTGTCATGTGCAATGTCACCATCCCCTTTCCTAAAAATGAAGTATTGCATCTCTTTGTCCATGAATTGGATAAACCAGATCTACTGTCTTTTTCATTGATGGCACAGTGGAACAGAGTAGATGTTTAATATTGGAGAAGGGCCAGGCTCTTTACTTTTAATCCAAGTTATACAGTGAATTATTGCAGCTACTCAAAAGGTAAGAGATCTGCCAACAGAACAGAATAGTTTCTCTTGGTAATATTTCTATACATTGATCCTCCAGTTTGAATATTCTAGTCTAATCTAGAAACAATGTCAGAAAGCCACCCACTTTGTGTTTCGTTGTCAGTAATGCTACTCCCTTTGTAACATATGAGGTCTCTTCTTGGGCAAAAATGATATGCAGTGCCACCACTTGGGCAATAATTTACTGTAAAGGCCCAGTGCAGGTTTATATTAGTATTTGCACTTTATCCTAGGTTACTTACAGGGTTTGACTTCTCTTGCTACTACTTGGGCATTATGTCCCTTCTTGACATCTATGTGTTTTGAGGTGTTCTACAGACACTTTGAACAGCATCCTTTATATGTAATTGCATCTGGTTCCTTGATCTTCATTCTAGAAGAACTCAAAAGTCTAAGTCACTGACATTTACTGAAAATGGAAAGCCAGAAAGACTTGTAAAGCTGGTTTTTACCTTCAGGAGCATTGTCTGCCAGAGGATCTGACATTTTAGTACATAGAAACAAAATAACTTTACAAGTCCTAATGAACAAAGGAGAGGAAGGATTTTATGATGTTGCCAATTATCTATGGTCTACTGGAAGACTACTGTTGAGATAGCTATGGACTCTTTTATGCTGACCTTGTTTGGAGATGTGTTTGCTGAAATCAACGTGGTGTTATGATCATTATGAGAAACATAATTATTTGCTTACTCTGAAACATAAATATTGCCAGTTCAGTTTCCTTCAGAACAATCCAGTCTTTCTGATCCTTTATGAAATTTATTGATATGAGAAATGAGGAAATGCTAAATTTAGAAGGAGCATACAACTATGTATGTTTTTCTGGACTGAGACAGGAAGAAAAGAATAATTGTCTCCATTCAGTTGAAACTGGATAAGATGTACAACTTTATTTGATGTTTAAGCAGCGACTTTTGTGCCATGTGCATTCACTTTTGCATTATTGCACCAAAGTAATTTCAGCAACATTTCAACCAGGCAAGGTTTTTTTTTTTAATGCCTTGGGTCTGGATTTAACATTTGCTTATACTTGTGACCATTTCCAGGTAAAGGACCTGAGACCCTTTATGCAGGGCAGAAGCTCAATGACAATGAATGGCACACAGTCCGAGTAGTTCGTCGAGGAAAGAGTCTGAAATTGACAGTGGATGATGATGTTGCTGAAGGTGAGTTAATCAGTCTTTATAGGTTTCTAATTTGAGATCCATAATTTGTCCAAGCACTTACTTGTTTTAACTATTTCTTACTTTTAATGTTTATATATCTGCTGCTTTTTTCAATAACTGGGATGAAAACATGGATCAAGACACCTATAAGGGAAAAGATTGTGTTCTGTAGTAGACCTGTGGGTGTCCATGCCATCCCCACTAATGCAATCTGTAATATAAGAAGCTTGATTTCTGTGAGTCATCCCCCTAAAAAGGGAAGCATGAAGAACCTTAAGTATATACATTGTGAAATTAGTGATTAAGGATACAGCAGTCTGGATAATCATTTGAATTAGGCTAAAATCTCAGCTGATTTCATTTACACAGAGAGAAGCAAGGAAGAAGGAAATGTGACATAGTACCAAGCTTCTCTGCTTCTGTTCATAATATTCCCTTGATGTATAGAGTATGCAGAAAAGTGAACACAGCCTATAGCAATTAAAATAACTACTATTGTCCTTAGTTTAGGAAGGGGGCTCAGATTGCAATAACTGTTGGATCATTATCTACAAAGATTTTTTTTTCAGGATTTGAAAGATCAGCTTCCAAAAATTTGTAGGAAAGCAAACATACTATGTGTTTTGACAGCTGGAGGGATGGTACAGAGAGAAAGATAGATGAAAATGATCATGAAGTTGTGTACACACAGATGTACATAATTGTGTAACTGCACAAATGCATACACAGTAATATGGAAAGAGAGAAAACCCATGGGGACAGTCATCCTACTGTTTCTAAATAAATCCAGTTTGAAGGCCTCTCAGAGCATTAGATATTGGCAATTTTTCATTTATATCTGCTATTTAGAAAACATTAAAAGATTGTAGCCTCAGCATTTACACCTCTTTGGAAAATTTTGTACTAAAACTAATACCAAAATACAGCCACTTGATGGCATGTTCTGTATTAACAGTACAGCTAGAAAAAGGGCATGTGTGTGCAGGAGGAAGGGGAGGAGATAATTAATAGACCATCATTTATAAGACAGCATTATTATTATTATTATTATTATTATTATTATTATTATCATCACCTTCTTTTATATTAAGCTTAAGGTGACTAGTTGTGAAAACTATTGAAATAGGAAATGTCATTAAAATAATCACAATAATGATGTGAAATCCCAAATCACTTTAAATTATTCTTCTGTGCTAGAATGAATAATATATATTCATACATATAACATATCTGTGGATCATTTCAATGAATATAAATTACTAAATGTGTAAACAGGTGTGTGTGTGTGTGTGTGTGTGTAATAATTATAGATCTATAAATATGTGTGTTTGTGTGAATATTGTAGAAGTAATTTAATTAGAGCTTCTCTGGAAGCAAATAATTAAAGACCAGTGCAGAGACACACCATGCCCAAATGGAGAGGTAATTTGCTGTTTGAAGTTAATGAGGCTGTTTTATCCATCACCTTCTTTTTCCTTACCCCCTGCCACATCACTGAGCAGAACTAAATGATAACCAAAATAACATCAGACTATTTCTCCTTGCGTAAAGCAGCAGGATGGCTTTTGAGCACATTATCATTTTTATGACTATGTTCTCATTTTTCTTTCCAACCTCCCTCCTTCTCCTGATCTTCTTGCCCTTGACAATTTAATTGACAGTCCTCAGACTAGGAAGGAGGGCAATTTATTTCTAAAGTGCTTCTGGATTGTTTGCAAGTGGAAGACCCAATTCAGTAACTTTTCATAACTTAGACAGGGTTGGTGAGGAGCAAGCATTTCTACTGAACATTCAGTCCCTGTCCCACACCCTGATATGGAACATGGCACTTTGTAAAACCTTAGAAGACACATTTTGAAAAAAGTCTCTACTACAGAAGACCATGCTGCCTTATATTCTGTTCATCTTCCATGTAGCTCAGACTTGCATGTCTTACTTTATGCTCACAACAAAACTAAAAGGTAGATTGGGCTGAGAGCTAGTGATTTTATTTATTTATTTATTTATTTATGGGATGTATATTCCCCCCCCTTCTCCCAAAATGGGATTCAAGGTCACTGTTATTATTATTTACTTCCTAATGGACCTAATGAGTTACATGGGAATATCAATCTGGTCCTGCTTAACTAAGGGGCTGTATAGATGGCCCCTAAGGGGTGGCTCCTTGCTGCCCCTGGGAGCATCGGATCGGGGCCACAGCAACCGCACACTGCGGCTGCGATCTGGCACATTGCCACTCCAAAAAGTTGCCGCCTGCTCTCTGTTTGAGCAGGCAGCATGAGGACAACATGGGGGCAGAGTCAGGGTGGCCGGCATGTGGTCACCACGCCCCAACTGCACCCCCAGACTGGCCCTTTTGGCTGGTCTGTACTGGCCCTAAGTCTACCCTGTAGCTGCTATACAGTCGGCCCTCGGTATCCACAGGGGGTCCATTCTGGAAACCCCCCCCCCCATTGCTACCAAAATCCATGTATGCTGAAGCCTGCATTGTCCCCTATGGTGGCGCATGCCCATGACTGTGCCGATATTAGGAACAGTGCCCTTTGTCCCATTGCAGAGCGTACATGCAGCTGTGCCACCATTGAGGACAATGGAATTTAATGATGGCGCGGCCATGTGCACATGCTGCCATGGGACAACAGGGGCTGTCCCTAATGGCAGTGCAGCCAGGGGCACACTCCACCATTGGGGACAATGCAGGCTTTCCTCCACAGATGCCCAGATCCATGGATGGCAAGTCTGGGGATACCAAGGAACAACTGTACCACTCACTGACTGTTGATAATAAAGAATATTAGTGCCTTTCTTTTTGAACCCTCATGCATTGGCATGTCCCATAGAGTGACATTTTGTTGTGAAATCCTCACAAAATTAGATCTGTGTGTAGACACTCTGTGTCATGCAAATAATTTTAACAATGTCCCCAAGTTTCTGTACTTGTCACTTACAAGTTTTTATTTTATATCAACAATGCACAAGTCAAAAATTGAGCCAACATACTGGTTTGAAGTTTTTTTTTAAAACATGAGAGTACATTTTTGTCTAAGAAAGATAAAAATTTGACAAAAACTGGACAAAAATATCCCATGCTATTTTTCAGCAAACTAAGGAGCAGGTATGGCATACTGTGGTTGTCAATAGGTTGGTCCAATTCGTTGGGGACACTGGCGTTCTCAGCGGTCTCAAAAAACATAAGAATTTAACTCTAAACAATACTAACTGTACTGCTTGCCCTTACTGGAGTTTCAAAGGTATCAGGAAATACCTCATAACGCACAATGCAGATTTTCTTAATCTCATGCATGAAATTTAGAAGAATTATGTGTAGTACATCACTGATTTCTGAAAGTGTTTTTAATCCCAGATTTCTTGGTATCTCAGTATTCACGCAGCAACAAGATTTACCAACTGTAGAATGACTTTTGAGGTTATTGAATCAGAATGGACCAAGCAGGTTATATGATTCAATAAGCCCGTCAAAACTTCCATCATCTATGTAAGCATGACACAGATCAGCCTATGTATTCCAGATGAAAAGCAGGAGTATAGCAAAAGGAATGGAGATTATTCTGTTGCCATACCAAATAAGAATTCTATCTTCCAGTGAATTTTCCTTCAGTCTACAAATTTCTAGCACAGCAGTAACTTAAAACCTTAGGTAAGCATCTATGCATACAGATGAAGCATCAAAAGACAAGGGTAGGCAAAATTACCAAGGAAATCCAAATATAGCCAATATTATATTTCCAGGTGTGAGTGGTTTTCAATGTATCACTCTCTGGGTTGCTAGAATCTGGGGATTGGGGGGAAATTTCATTTCAGGAAGTCAGGATTCTTATTTGGTGGGCAATTTCCTCATTTTGCCCTCCTTTATCAAAATTCCTGCCACATTGTACCCCAAATAGAAAACAGTCACATATAACAGAGCAAGAGGTGACCCAAGAAAGTGAACCAGCCATATGCTAAAGGAAAGTGAAACTGAAAGGGAACAAGAATTAAAGCAAAATAAATAAATAAATAAAAATTCTCAAATCCAATCAAATCTTCTGCTGCTTTGAAGTGCCTTTGATATATTTGCCTAAAGATTTACTAACAGAAACCTAATGGTTGTTAATACTTAGGAGGTAGACCTTATTATCAAGCCTATTATACCACAGAACTTTCTTCAGCTGTGTTGTGTTCTGATCCTCAGGAACAATGGTTGGTGACCACACACGCTTGGAGTTTCACAACATTGAGACTGGGATAATGACAGAGAAGCGTTACATCTCTGTCATTCCCTCCAGCTTTATTGGCCATCTCCAGAGCCTTATGTTCAATGGTCTTCTCTACATTGACTTATGCAAGAATGGTGACATTGACTATTGTGAATTGAAAGCCCGCTTTGGACTACGTAACATCATTGCTGATCCTGTCACCTTCAAGACCAAGAGCAGCTACTTGAGCCTAGCAACCTTGCAGGCGTACACCTCCATGCACCTCTTCTTTCAGTTCAAAACAACCTCTGCTGATGGCTTCATCCTTTTCAACAGTGGGGATGGAAATGATTTCATTGCAGTTGAGCTGGTCAAGGGGTAAGTGAGATTTGGCATTCTGTCTGTGAGTGAGTTAGTCAATTCATGTGTGCAAGCACACTTTTAGTAGTCTAAATTTAAATTCTTCCTCTTTAGTGTTCAGAAAGTAACTGGGATATCATAGCCACTACAACTGTGCATATTCTGTCTGTGACCAATCTGGTTGTGTGTTTTCTTGTCCATGACCAGCTCTTTGGGACCATTTGAATTAACTTTTTTTTTAAGATTAGAAAATTAAAGTAATATGCTGAAGATATTTGGCATGTTCTCTGTATTTGCTGCTTTTCATTTTCATTATGAGCTTTTTTTCTGAGCCAGTACTTGTGTCTTTTGTAGGTATATACATTATGTGTTTGACCTGGGGAATGGACCTAATGTCATCAAAGGCAATAGTGATCGGCCTTTGAATGACAATCAGTGGCACAATGTAGTCATCACCCGAGATAACAGCAATACACACAGCCTAAAAGTGGATACCAGAGTTGTCACTCAAGTTATTAATGGTGCCAAAAACCTTGATCTTAAGGGTAAGTATTTGGATATAAATGCAGGCCTTATTCACCCAAACATTCTCATCACTGGTATTTCTTAATTAGATGTAGTATAACTTAAGATGAATGTGGGAGAATACGGGGCATAGCTTTGTGGTAGAGCATGAGACCTTTATGAAAAAAAGAGTCTCGGGCTGGCATTTTCAAGATTTTAGGTGGCAGATCTGGAAAAGGGATTCATCACTTGATGCCTAGATGCCATTTGAAGTAGGAACACTGCATCAAATGTATTGATTCAGCTGTGAGAAGGTTAATGTACAGCTATATATTCTTGGATGGAGATACATCCAGCAAAGAATATTGTTTTTCATGACACAGAATGAAGGGAAAGTTGTGTTTCTGTGGATGAAACTATGAAGCTTAATTCATTATCTATGTTACAAGTTGCTGATGAATGAACATTAATATATTTGTGAACGTATGTCCTCTTTAAACAATGTGTTTATCAGGGTTTTTAAAAAAAATAATCTTGAACCATACCATTATAGATTGTGGGTTTGGTAATTAATCTCTACAGGAATATGCATAAACAAATTAGGGATGGATCAGTCTATTTGCAATCCTTGCCACTTTCACATAATCCATAAATCCATTCTACCCCATCTCTGCATTAATTTGCAACTATTTTTAAATCAACTTCCAAAGGCTCATAGTAGTATTTTCAAAATATGCATTCCTAAATGTACGTTCATACAAAACATATACTTCCAAAAATATTTTAAAATGTATTTTGATAAATTTGTGGAGATAAAAAATTGAGTTGGAATAAACAGGAGCTGTGAAAAATCAATGGATAACACAATTTTGATATGCTCATTAGTCCAGGAGGTACATATTAGGTCAGTTCCTATTAGAATGAGCAAAGCCTGAATTCCTCAAACATCCTTAAAACATTTGTGACCACATGTGTGTAAGCATGCATGCACACACACACACGGCATGTAGAATGTGAAAGAGAATTTATATGGAATTAGTTTTCTCTGACTTATAGTGTGCAGTGGTTAAATGCCTGTACTACAGCCACTCACTCATAAACCACAAGGTTGCGAGTTCAGTACTAGCCAGAGCTCAGGCTAGACTCAGGCCTGCATCCTTCTGAGGTCGCTAAAATGAGTACCTAACCATTGGGGGGCATTGAGCTTACAGTTGTAAACCGCTTAGACACCCCATAGCGCGGTATAAAGTGGTATATAAATGAAGCTGCTTTTGCTTTGCTTTAAATGGAGGAACTCATCTACCACCTGCAGCTAAAAATGTCCACTCCAAGTATGTTTTTGGCATGCTACTCTCAGCAGCCAATGTTAAGGGACTGTGAGAGATGTACTCCACAAGATTTGGAGGACTAAAGATTCCCAGCCCCTGCTGTAGAGTAGCGAAAGCATACTAGAATCCCCATGCTGAGTTAGGGGGAATACAGACCGGCCAAAAGGGCCGGCCTGAGGGTGGAGTCAGGTGTGGCAACCGCACAACAGCCACCTTGACTCTGCCCCGATGCTGCTGTCATGACGTGTGCCCCACCACACAGCAGGTGGCATCAGGGTGCTCCCTTGCTGCAGCATTCAGACACACTACACCAATAGAGCACAGAAAAGCCGCCACTGTGGTGGCAGGGGTGGGTTTTTGCTGCTCCAAAAGGGAGTGGCATTTGCCAGCTCTTTTTGGAGCGGCAAAGTGCCAGATTGGGGCCATGGCGTGTGGTTGCTGCGGCCCCAATCCAACAAGGAAAGGGGCATCAGGACGCCACCCCTTAGGGGATGTCTGTGTAGCTCCTTAGTCTTTCAAAGTATGTCCTACACAGTTACCTGCTCTTAACAGAATGTGCTCTATAGGAGCCCCTTTCAGATATAGATATGGTTAAAAACAAATATGTGGAGAACTCCTACACATATAGAACCCTTATTAGCTTTCTTCTCAAGTGTAGGAGATTTACTTATATAAATTCCTATGTGTGGAAGGTTCTTCTCACTAATGTCCAACAAATTTTCATTTGTCAATTGAGGGCATACCATACAAGAGGATATTGTAAAGTTTTAATTATCACCTTTTTAAAAAAAATTGTCAGAAAGTTTGTTTTTATTTGTAGTTGTTAACTTTTCTTTATGTAGCCACCATCCAGATTTACACATTTTTCCCAGCATTTCTTAACCCTCCAAATACCTGTATTGTAGATTGTGTCTTATGAGGATTTTACACTTTAGTCACTTCTGGCACAACTTGTCACAAAAATAAAGGACACAATGAACATAATGCACTCAGGGACCAATGATGACACTGACAAAATTTCATCAATATTCCATAGTAACTTCTGGGTGATAATTATTACTTTACGATACCCCCTCATAAGGTGCAATCTGCAGACTTCTACAATATCAGGTATTTGGAGGGTCAAGAAACGCTGGGGCAAATGTGTAAATCTGGATGGTGACAATGTAGAGATAAGTTAACAACTACAAATGAAAACAAACTGTCATTTTTTTAAATGTGATAATTAAAACGTTACGATACCCACCTCCTGCAATGAGTGGGAGTAAGCTATGTACCCCCAACTCCCAAAACATGGAATACATGTGTTACCTTCCTATAGAAAAGGAGGGAATGTATTTTGTGGTAATGTAGGTTTGTCTTGCAAGATGTTGTCTTGATTTTCATTTTGCATTTTCTCTCCTTGGCGGATAAATTGAGCAAAACAGCTCCCTGTTTCTATAACTGATCATTGTTTATATCACACAGTGTTTTTTCCCTGTTGGCATCATCTGCTTTCTTGTTAAGGAGAAGAATGTTACAATATACTGGTTGTAATATGTTTATAAAAGACAATGCTATTTGACTTCTTTTTTCTTGTCCTTTCTCCTGTGTCCTTCCAGGTGATCTTTACATTGCTGGCCTGGCTCAAGGAATGTATAGCAACCTCCCAAAATTGGTGGCATCCCGTGATGGGTTTCAGGGCTGCCTAGCATCAGTGGACTTGAATGGACGTCTGCCAGATCTGATTAATGATGCTCTACATCGCAGTGGGCAGATTGAACGTGGATGTGAAGGTATAGCCTGCCTAAAATCCAAATCCTTTCCCCACAGCTCTCCCTTCCTCCTTGCTGTTCTCTGCATCACCACACATTTCCTTTGTAAATCCTCTTACTCATTGTGACATCCATCACTGTCATCCACATGCAGTTTACATGCTTTTGTAACCATCTTGGATGTGCAACATGTGAAAGGATGGGAAGCGTTCATCATAGTTCCCACATTATCATATAGCTTTCTTGTTTAATACATCTCCACCAGTGAGGGTGGTTAAACATTGCATGGATTTCATTAGGCTGTTTATTTTTATTTTTTTTATCATGAATTTGCTTATTAAATTATTTAACCTTTTATATTTTATAAATGAATAAATGGATTTCAGCAGTGCCTTCCACTGAAAAGCAGTAATGTAATGCAATACAGCATGAGATATGTATTTCAGCAGGGAGTGGAGCTCTGAATGAAAGACTTTTGATTAAAATTTGTCAGAGGCTATTTTTTAAACAAAAGGAAAAGTTTGTAGACATACAAAAGAAGCACCATGATAGATAAGTACAGTGGTCCCTCCATATTTGTTAGGGTTATGGGCACAGAACCCCCATGAAAAACCGCAAATAGCAAAAACACTATGTTTTTAGCTGAGAGAACACCCCTCTAGGTCCTGCAGTGCAGCTCTGTGATCAACATATGACCATACAATTGTGCTGGAGGAGCTACAAATACCTAGTGGAATGTTCTGTCTAGGAATCTCTAGGTCCTTCAGTGCAATTTTTGGTTAATGTTGACCATAGAGGTGCACTGGAGGACCTAAATATTCCTAGAGAGAACATACTAATACAATCTGTGAATAATCAAATCAGCAAAAGTCAGAGCCACAAATGTGGAGGGACAACTGTAAGAAAGGCCAGTAGAACAATGTTGAATTCAATTGCTTCCAATTCCAATGAGCAAGTCACCATCTTGAGGGTGAAACATGCATGTCCATTCACAAACTCTGTATCTGCAAAGGCATAACTGCTCCTTAGGAGATTTTCTTTCTGTAAGGGCTGAAATATTTCCACCATAACAGAAAATGCATAATCATTTAGGAAGTACTAGTAACAAGAAATCTGGATACAACCCCCACCAAGAAATTCAGATTGTACAGCATGCCTACATATTATGTGGTATGTTTTATTTTCCAGAATGCCAGGTCTTAGGATATAATTATCCATTATAGTTGAGATCTGCTCCAGAACATGAAGCTTTCAGTAAACTTTTACTGAAGACATTATCACTTTTTAAAATCAGTTTCTTCCTTGCAGCATTCCATTTGGGATCAATTCAAACATTAGGGCTATTACATGGAACCTATTGGGAGTGCTTTTGTATAATGAATTGTATCACTCTGATCACAGGAAACAAAACAAAAAAAGAACTGAATGTTATTTCTCAGATTGTGTTAGTTAACCTACCATTTAAACAAGCAAAACAATTCTGCATGCCTGGATTTTATGATCTGGTAAAATACCCTTAAGGCACTAGGTTCCATCTGTCCTTGGAAGATAAGCAGAGTCAGACCTGGTTAGTACTGGATAGGAAATTGTCAAGTTGTTGTAGGGTATATTTCAGAGGAAGACAATGGCAAACCACCTTGCCTAAGAAAACCTTACAAAATTCATGGGATCTTCATAACTCAACAGACGACATACACACATGCAAAATCTGCCAAGCCTTTTTGCTACTATCTACCAAATGGTCATGTCATTGTCGATACTTTGCTTTCAGGATGGTAAATGTGACCAACATCCATATGAACAAGTCCATATTTTTAAAACCACAAACAAGGATCTCCACAAATTTTTATGCATCTCCCAGTTGCCCTTCGTATTGTATGGGATGCTTGATTTTTTGCTTTCCATACCAAATCATACATTTATTAGTCTGTTTCTGTATGTTCTTGGTAACTTGCCATTGGTCTCCATGGAACTCTGTGAGCTTTATAGCCAGAAGACTAACCAATCACTCACATTTTATATTCCTTGAAATAAACAACATATTACATTGAGAGAATCTTCTTTTGTGCTGTGTTTTGATTTTGTGGGGAAATGTTAAAGAAAGGGAGGTCTGGACAATGTGGTATTTGTAAAAGTGCTCACCTCTTGAAAAAAGATGTGAGAAGATGACAGCACATCTCTCAGAAGCAGGCAAGATCAATTGAATGTTGCAGATCTTGCTAAGTATGGATGAGGGAGGTTGGAGATACCCTTGTAACTAGGGGAAAAGCTTGTGACTAGGAAAGGTTTTCTTTTGCACATTGAAAATTTCTCCCACCCTTGTAGTGATTCATGATGCCCAATGACCTATATGGTGTGGAAACTCTGTGTCCCCTCATCGAGAAAGTTGAGGGCACAGGAGGTGCCCAGGCAGCATCCAACTATAGTTCTGCCACTTGGAGAAGACATTAGATATCACTCTTCTGAAGATCCAGTGACTCGCAGTTCAGAACTTCAGCAACTCACTGGAGATCTGGGACAACTCTCTTTTCCCAGCAGCAAAACTGCAGCCAGATACTGCCTAGCCATCCCCGCACCACCAGAAAATAGTTATAGAATTGTGTCCTGGCACCTGAGAGCTGCCTTCTATAGGTTGATGGTGGGACTTTAAGCATAACTCCAGACAGAGCTTCATCTACACTGTAGAAATAATGCAGTTTGGCACCAATCTAATTGCCATGTCTCCATCCTACACAATCTTGGAATTTGTAGTTTTGTGAGGCACCAGCAGAACTTTCACAGAAATGTTTAAAGACACTGTAAAACTACAAACCCCAGCATTCTATAGCTACAGCACTTAATGGGGCCACAGCACTTAAAGTAGTGCCAAACTGCATTATTTCTACAATGTAGATGCACCCCAGGTTATACAAACATATGTCACCAACAGGATTCTTTTGGAGAGATGAAAACCACCCACACTGGGATGGAGTTTGCTTAGATAGCAAGAGACTGCTGTTTTATCACCCAGGTAGATTTTTTTTTTTAACACAAAGCACTTTGGTAAAATATACAGGGTCTATTACCTACATTTGATCAATGCTCTGTTTTATTTTAACCTCATAGAAACAGAACATTGTTAGTAGTTTTAGAAAAGCCATGGTAGGGCTTTCATTCTGAATAGACCCTCTTTCCTTATGCTGTTTCCATTCAGCTTTTTGAATGCCCAGTTCTTTTACTGCTCTATGGTTCTGCAGCATTACACACCACAGAGGCAGTTGTGTTTTCATATAGAATTCCTTATGTGTTCACTTGTTTCTTTTCAAACTTAGATTTTAATATTGTTAAAATAAATATAATTTCATGGACAACTAGTTATTTCATTCACTGGCAGTAGAAGGATTTTCAGCTTGCCACTAATTACAAAATTGCCCTATTAACTAACATTAACCACATTAAAGATTAAAACATTAAAAAGCAAACACTCCTCAGAGCAGCAGAATCTGAAAGGGGGAATGTACATTTTGCACATATACAATATTCATTTCAACATAAACCATCTCTTTTTCAAATATTTCAGTCAACCAGATTGAGAAAGACCATTGTCTGAGACCTTGGAGAGCAACTTTCAAACAATGTAGTAAGACCAGATATATCACCATTTAACTCAGCCAGTCTCATCAGATTTTGAAAACTAAACAGGGTAGGCCCTTGTTAATACTTGGATGGGAGACCAGCAAGGGACATCAGGGATCTCCATGTTGGTGTAGGAGAGTATCTTGCCTGAAATGTGGAGAGGCAGTGCCAGTCAAGTTTGGTTAGATAGACCAATGGTCTGAGTCAATCTAAAGCCTATGTTCCTATGACCTTAGAAGAACCATTGGCTTTAATCATTATACAGTAGTCCCTACTGTATTTTATCCTTCATTTAGTAGTACTACATTTAAAAAAACAAAAAGAAGATGCAGCATAATTTAGCACAGCAATTAGTTATGGCATAGGTGGGAAGCAACCATCTGAGGGTTAAATTGTTAGTCTGTCAGAGATAATAGTATGTAAAGGAATGTTTCAGAGATATATTATATCCAGCAAAAACCAAATTTGAAGCTTTAACTGAAAATATGAATTAAGGAGTAAGCAAGATTTTGAATGTTCCTCTGGATTCTGTAGAATTCATTTCTGTGTTCTTTTGCAGTGGTTCATATGGAAGGTGTTGGCAGCTAGTCTTTTATCCTGTTAAAGGTTTGCTTGGTGCTTTGCAGGCAGCTCATATACTCCTGTAAAGACATTTTAGCAAAGCCAAGGGCTTTGTTGCATCCAGCTGTGAGGAATCCAGTCTTTAGCTGGTAGTTATCACAGAGCCCTCAGGTATTCAGCCATGGAATGACATAATCATCTTGAGTAGCATTTAAGGTAGAAAGGCTGTATCAAATTATATGTTCTAGACATTAGTTATATATAAACTTTGGAACTTTTATCTGTGTAAGAAAATAGTTTGGTTAGAAAAAGCACACACTGTTGGCTGGAACAGTTATAGCAAAATGATCACTTGAGATCAGAAGCAACATGCTATTGCTTGGAGTCATGGAACTTTTTAGAGTTATTTTTAATTGGGAAAAAGTAAATGAAATATTTGTGTATTTAGTTATATTAATGACCCAGTCCTGCTTTTTCTCATCAAGATGGACTCCAAACATCTAAAAAAAAAAAAAAAAGTAACAACACACAAACTGTAAGAAAAATCACAGGTAAAATATAAAAACACAGTTAACAATATTTATATTTTATTTATTTATTTCAAGGATTTATATCCCACCTTTCTCCCATGATGGGATTCAAGGCGTGTTTCTAAACAATATATAAAACCAATGAGAAATAACCTCTCCACTGTTTTCAAAAGCAAGTCCTGTACCAGTACAATATAATATATAATTTATATATAATATATAAAAATGTATTAATCATAAATACTACATAAATAGTAATGTAATCAGAAACCACAAATAGTAATGTAATCAGAAACCACAAATTAAAAAATAATTAGAAATAGTTATGTCTTGGTTTGACTATAAGGACTACAGCACAGGGGCCTGCCACATTTCTCTAGGAAGGCTATTTCACATATTTGGTGACAACAAATTTGGGTTCTCGAGGTTCATATTCTATGAGTCTTATAACTGCAAAGAAGTCACTGCACTCTAGCTCATGTTTTTCTTGGTCTGATCATTTTATTAATTTTCTGATCATTTTATTAATTTGGTGGGGAAAGAATCCCCAGAGGTTCCTCAAATATCTATTTTAAAAAATTTAATAACCCAGAAGAGAAGAGAGAAAAATTATTTTCCAGTTATCACCTGAATCTCATCAATTCAGGGCTCCATGACCTTTGGTGGGATCTCTGAAAGAAAATTAGCTCCTTTCATTGCTTATGCAACCAGTCATTGGGAGACCTCAGGAGGAACTGAATCAATGCTAATGTTGGAAAAAATAGTTGTATCTTTAAATGGGAGAAGAAACCAGAGGAAATCTTAGAAGACAAGGCCCCTTGCTCTTTCTTAAAAATAAGCAATAAACGTATAGTTCCATTCTTTCTGTGTTGAAAATCCATTCTACCCAACACCCAATTCTCCTTTTTAATTGCTGCAAATCTACTGGTAACTATGCCATTGAAGTCACCAACTGAACACAGGTTTAGTAGATAGCCTGATGAAAAACTGTAATGAACCTAGACATTTTTGCAATGAATAACCAACCGTGTGTATGTGTATGTACTGCATGTCTATGACATCACCTTTATTTCATCAGTCATCTGTTAGTTATTTCCCACCATCTCTATTTTGACCACTCTCCAATGTTTAACCTGCAAGCTTCCATAATTTGTTCCCAGAGCAATTTGTAATTTGTTCCCAGAGCAATTAGCTACTATGTGTGAAGCTAAAAATCCATTTTTTCTCTCTCATTATTCACAACCCAGTAACAAATTTTGACTTTTTGGGAAACACCCTTATATGGTGAAGTAAGCCATCCCTGAAGCTTGGATTCCGATACTGATAATACCTTCCCTTAAGAATCGGATATTGGTAATGCTTTCCATGAGCTTATGAGAGTGTTGTGTTATCCCCTCCTGATCCTCTCCCACAGTTTTTGCCCTACAGTGGTTGCAACAATTATATGAATTTATGAAGCATGCGTTTGAAGAAGCCCCAATTCACAATTTTGATTTGAAAGTTAGCAGTTTGAGAATTTGGCTCGGGTATTTTGTTCATCCTTGGTTTCATCCTTGGAACAAATAATCAGGAAAAAAAATAGATGAGAATTAAGACAAGTTTGCCCCAATTTTCAAAATATACAACATTTTAAAATATATAATATTTTATCACTATCTTTAACCATTTTCATTCAGAGGTTGGGGGGAATCACAACTCCTTCAGCAGAGAGGCAATTACAGTGATGTGTAAAATAAAATCAAAGATTTAATAATTTAGATATTGTGGGAAGCCTTTAGAATCTGCACTCCACATGGGATTCTAATGCCAGTTCTCATAATCCTATGTCTCTTCAGATGTAAGTCCCACTGTACTGAATAAATCTTGTTCCCAGGCATGAATAGGATTGTATGAATAGGATTTCAGCCTTCAAAACTGCAAAATGGTGAAGGCATGGCAGAATCTTTTCGTCATAGTTACAACACCAGTGCTTGATGCTGGTACTCTCTGAAAAGAATGAGTGATGAAGGTTTGTATATTTCTTACCTTGCCCTGAGTGGAGGTGAAGGATGACTACTTCATCAAATTCCAGCAGTAATGGATATGAATGCCTTTATTCTTTTCTAGCATAATGAAAAGTTTTATTAAATATTTCCTCGTTCAGTTCCATTATCTTATTTTGCCCCCAAAGTGCCATCTAGGGAACAAGGAGGCATTTTAACCATCTTTTCAGAACTTTTGTAGCAACAGGAAGTGAGTGGATGTCACTTCCTCTCTTTTAAAGGCCTTTTGTAGGTTTAAATTGGTCCAGGCTGGGCCCAGAATGTGGTAGAAATGCCCCTCACATACCCTAAAGTTTTGGGGCCTGGGGACTTCAAATATGGTGGAAATGCCTTCCATACCCCCAAAGGCCTTTGTAGACATTTTGAAGCAAAACTTATTTGACTCCCTGTGGGCCATTCCTGAGCTAGATGGGCCATAGACGTGACTCAGCATAATGTTCATACATTGTTTGGATTGAATCTCAATCACATATGCTGCACATTTATAAGAAAGAGGCAATCATAGAAGAAATAAAGAAGTCTCTTATGTTGTAGAATAATGCCCCCATGAAAGTATTTCACCCCATAGAAGGCCAAAATTAAATTATGTGTCCAAGGGACAACAAGAGCTTGCCATGTATGTTCTTTGACTGCATTGCTTGATGAAGCATGAATATCTCATGCTTCTGTTTTTTCACAGTTCAAGTTGCAATACAGATGAGACTTATAGATATTAACATCTGTGGTCTTGTGGACTCCTGGACTTTCAAATTCTGACCAAAATTAGATCCTTATAGTGTCTACTCACCCCATGGGAAAGACCATTTTTTCTTTGTTTGTTTAAGACTTAAGGATTGCATTTCTGCAAAAGCCCCAAAGTAGTATACTATAGCATATTAAAAGGCAATTGAAAACAAAAAGGCATTAAATAAATATAATCTGAGTAAGAGCCGCACATTACTTCAAATGAAGGGCCCACCTAAATTAAATTCAGTAGTTGCTAAAACACTGAAAGATGCAGATGCTAAGGAGATCCAGGGTAACAAAACTGACAAATCTTAATTAAACATAACCACTGACTGTACTTCAGACAGTGAAAGAGTGTGGAAAAAAGTCATCTTGATTGAACTCAACAAATGCTAGAATCATATATCCCTGACCCAGCCCATTGAGGGTTTTAAAGATGAAAAACAGAGTTTTCATTAGCATTTGGAAACAGATTAGGCACCAACACAGAATGAACAATTCCAGAATTTCAGCATTGGGATACCCAGCATCAGAAGCCTTGCAGCAGCATTCTGAAAAAGCTGTACTTTTCAATGTTGGAGAAAGAACACCCAAATATGCTAAGTGATGGCCAGGCCTACCTTCTTCAGAAACATGCACAAGTGGCACAGGATATGCAACTGAGCAGAGGTGCTTCTAACCCAGCCACCATCTGATCATTCAGGAACTAAGATGCATTCAGAACATACAGAGATGGACACTCCAACTATTGACATCATATTAAGAATTATTGGAATCAGAAAGATTCTTCCAGAACACTAAGGGTTGCTTAAGTAGGAAGCCATACATGGAAGTCATCTTTCACTGTTGTTGATTGTGTTATTATTGTTGGAGAAAACATCATTCCACCCACAAAGCTGTCTTGTTTTTAAATCATTCAAATTCCAGTGAAATTTTTAAAATCCAATAGAAGGGAATTTGAGGAAGAAGTCTACCTGTATTTTTTCCAGAATGGATCTACATAGTGATCATAAATATTTTTGATGTTAAGAGAGTTTAGGCTCTTGTTGGGGAATCCAGAGGCTCCCCAGGAGGAACCCAAATGCCACTGTTTGCTACTTCTCCTATAAATCTTGGTGAATCATGTGTCATTCATGTTCCTTCCAGTATTACTCTGTGTATAAGTGTACCTATCCTTCTCTCGCCTACCCAATAGTTGTGCTGTGTTGCCTGTTGTGTTGGTTAGATGTTGTTCAGGGAGTGGTGGATTGGAAGCCATGATGGCTGCTTCACTCCTGCTGTGCCTATATGTTGTCTTTTGATGGTGCTACCCTTTTCACATTTCTTAAGTGTGCATAAGGGCTGTGTTGGTTATACCAGTTGCTTTTTGTTTGTTTATTTTTAGTGATGTTGCCCTGTTTTTAATCTGCCGTTTTACTAACCTCTGGTTTATTGTTTTCGCTTTTTCCGTTCTTTTGCTAACAAAGTTGAGTTGACCAAAGCTGACCTGCAAGGTAGAGAAGGTTTTATTTCCATTGCCAGTTTGGACTGAAAGATGCCTTTTAATGTAACCTTTGGTGCCTTTATATCTCTCTTTTTTTTCTTTTTGGATGCAGTCACATCTCTAAACCAATTCTATATGAGCTTGGGCTTTCCATAACATGCTAGGTTGAAGAGTGGGGTGGTTAGGATCTTTGGGAGAAATACAGAGGTGTGGCCTGGGAGTAGCTTTAAGAGGTTTGACTGTATCTCATCCTAAGAGTATCTATAACTGCATGGCTTGATTTCCTGAAAAAAAGGTTTAACATCATAAGATGGCACTTAACATCTGGATACTAAAACAAAGGTTGGATCAATCCTTTAGAGGTCTGAAAGATTTGCAGTCCAATCCTGTACATGCTTGCTTGAATTAATGGCCCACTAACATCTATCCAATCAACTTTTAAATAAGAATGTATATGATTGAGAACTTTTCAGAGTTCTCTGACACTCAAGAAACACAATTTTGACCATTTCCCAAATATTTCCAAATATTTATTTCCATTCCTAACTGAATCCGTGGCCATAATTTAGATTTAATTTTTATATTATAAAGTAACATGTTTCAACCCTATTTAAACACTTTTAACATTGTGATACTATGAATTCTGACTGAGATGAATTTACTAAATATATTCAATTTTGGTTTCATGAAGACTTGTTTAAGAAAAGAAATCCAGCAAGAAAATGAGTAATAAATACACTGTATGCAGAAACCCATGGAAGAAACAAACAATCGTATGAAGTAAAAGTATACTTAAACCAAATATAAAGCAGCATAATAACAACTTTTATTTTAAACCATATAAAATAATAACAGAGGTGCCTGGTGATCAGAGAAGATGAAAAGGAGAGAAATTCTCTTATCCACCAGCAGGACTTGTATATTTGATTGGGATCACATCATCAAAGAGGTATCTTTTTTGGACTATAACTTTCAGAATCCCCAAAGCAGCATGGCTACTGAGAATTCTGAATTTGGTTAAGTGATGTTTCTAAGCTCTAATTTGGAAGCAATGAAAGCCCATGGCCAGAAGTACCAGTTGGTAGTAAGCCTCTGAATACCACTTGCTATAGAACACATTGGCATTTGAGTGGCCACTGTGAGAGTGGAATACTGGAGTTGATAGGCCACTGGTCAGATTCAGCAAAGGTCTGAATCTGTCATACTAGAGCAGATAATCTCTTTCAGGTGCATCCTTCCATAGATCACTACAATGAGTACCCAGCTTACATTGTAAACCACTTAGGGAGTGCTTAAGTGCACTATTAAGCAGTATAGAAATGTAATTGCTATTGCTATTGCTATTTCCCCCTTTCAGGGCATACAAGAGCAGATAATCCATTTAATTTCCCTGGTTCACAAATGGTGACAGGAGCTAGCATATGAAACTTACAGATGGTGAGGCATAGAGCTGTGGCTTCAGAATATGTATTGAGATGCTGCAGTTGCCCATAGATTTCCATTCTGTCTACATACAATTAAATACATAAGTGTGATGGACATAAATGCCATTCAACATCTGTTTTCTTTGTGAATGATTGTTCTGTGCATGAAATGGGCAATGTATGCAGTGGCCCTCAAAGTCAATAATGTGCTTCACAGGACTTGCCCTAAGAAATCCAAAATATCCTGTTCTTCAAGATCACTGTTATTCTGAGGGTTGATCTTTTTAATTAATGCTGACTATGACATGTTTGTAAAGCTTGTTTAGAACCCTTACCTCTTTCCTATGGAACAGGGGTAAATATAAGTGCCAAACAGAGTCATGTGGAAGTACCTTAATTTCAGGAAACCAAACTTTGTTTTATAGGCTTGAGTCTCCTAGTCCACACAGAAACTTCAAAATCTCTCAGAATCTGAGGGGCTGTTTTCTGTGCTGCTGTGACCTGGACAGTGGGGAGGTCTGGTGGAGAAGGAGTTGCCACTATACCTTTCTAATATTCCACACTTTTACTTGATTTTCTTCCTTCTTTTCCTTCTTCTTGTTTCCACTGCTGATGAATGTTGTATCTGTTTCTTTTCCCTCACACACTTAACTTCCCCTGCCCTTTGCTTTTCCTGCCGTCAAATTCAGACATATTCCCTTTTATGCAGTTCACTTTCTTTTGGCTAGAGATGCCCCCTTTTTTATCCTGTTGCAGGCCTGGCCTCTGGGAGAATATAAAAGTGTTGTGAGGGGAAAAGGAGGTGAGGAGGGAAGGTATGTATCATTTTATTTAATCCTAGGAAGCCCATCTGCATCCAGGGAACTGTACCTCCACAGTACATATTTAAAAATAGCAGCAACATCTTTAGCAATAGCCATCTGCTCAACACAAAACAATTTGATTTTCAGAGTCTGGAAGCCTTACCTATTTGGACTACAATTTTAGGAGTCCCTCTGCCAGCATGGATTAAGATTTGGCTCCTGAATGAATGTGCGTAGAATTGCATTCCTGTGGCCACATCTCATTCATTTCAACAGGTTTGGGCATATCTAACTCTGGATAGGTCTGACCGGTTCACTGTATGAATTATCTGGCTATTTTCTCCACTACTCTGGTCAGTTAAGGCTGAAGTCCTCTATAAACAGGAAAGTCTTTGCTGGCCACTGAAAAGATTGCAGAGAAGGATCAAAACTCTCTTGGGAGGGAGTGCCAAAGCCTAGGAGCACCCATGAAGAAGACTCTCTTCTGTGCTGCCATATGTAATGTGTCATATGTAAAGACTCATATGGAGAGACCTGGGCAGACTAATATATGGGTTTTATAATGAAGGCTGGGCTTTTTGGACCAGTCATATTTATGATCCTAGTCAATTAGGGACAGGTTAGTAAATATGATCTGTTCTATAATGAACACATTGTGGCGTTATAGAACAGATCAGTTTTGACTAAGTACTGATGTTAGTGAAAACAAGCAAATCCAGTTAAGGGCATGGATGTGGCTTCTTGAATATATGCCTTCATCCTGTTTTGTAGGAGTCCTTTAAAACAAGGGTTCCCAACCTTTTTTACTCACAGAGTTCTCATTTCTGTGGCGGAGCCCCTAAGAGGCCTACCCTATGTCTTACAAGTTAATGGTATTTAGGCGTATATATAAGAATATATTCTTATTCTTTAATTTCATTCAATTTTTATTTCTTTCATGTTCCTGAAGTGGCCGCAGACCACCTGGGAAGTGCATGTGGAGCCCTAAGGGCTCCTCGGAGCACAGGTTGGGAACCCCTGCTTTAAAAGATTACTCAGGATGAGACAAGGCTTTCAGGGATGCTTAAAATGGTCATGAACAGCTCCAGCACTTGTTTTGTCTTAGTTCTATCAAGCATTGTTTTTCTTTCAGCTAGATACCTCTGGCAGAGAGCCAGTGTAGTGTAGGGGTTTGAGCATTGGGTTATGACTCTGGGTTTGAATCCTGACTTGGCTGTGTAAACCAGCTAGGTGACCTTGGGCAAGTCACACTCTCTCAGCCTCAGAGGATGGCAATGGCAAACCTTCTCTGAAGAAACTTGCCAAGAATACTCCATGATAGTGCCTTAAGGTCACCATAAATCAAAAACAACTTGAAGGCACCTAGCAACAACAATAATAGATACCTTTGGGAAGTTCACAAATACGACATGGAGTGTCTAGGCCTAACATATAAGGAGACACATTACCTTTCTCCCACTTTAGACCCTCATTACATAATGTACAAATCAAATTGCTAAAACGGATCCATGTGCTCCCATCTTTATGACAAATATCCTAATTATCAGCCTGTATACAGTGGCAGATGATGTCTTACATGGCAGTGAAGCAATGAATCCACTTCAGGCTTTAGTCCAACCTTTAACAAGATGTTCAGGCTGATGAACACTATTCCCCCAATATAGTTTCACCATCTTGAATAGCTCCTTTCAAGTTCAGACAAAACCTAGAGCAGATGCACTGTTCCACTGACATGGAAGACACCATCCATCACTGCCTTTAGATATGTCATACTGCATCTCTCTCATGTCCAGCCTGCATAATCAATGCTCATTTGTAGTCCAACATTTCTGAAGGGCAGCCAGTTGAGGAAGATTCATCCAGTTTTCAGTCCATTCTCTGAGAGGTGCAAAAATAAAAAGGTATGCCATATTTTATAGTTTGTTTGGGCTTTTAATAGTTGAAATTAACACAGAGAGAGCATGTGCTTCTGACACATTGCATATGCTTTTGTAGGGATGATAGCTCAGATTGTGCTGTTTTGTTTTAGGTTGACAGTGTTTCAGTCTTCCTTTCCCTGTCTGTCTTATGTAGACTGAAAAAAATGCTTCCTAAATGCAAAATAATAAATACTAATATTCCATTAAATAGAAAGAGTATTCAAGACATTGCATGCATGTTTCCAAGAGAGGAGGAGTGCTTATAACCCAAAAGATCTCTCCACAGATCGCTATGTATAAACAACCTTCCTTACATTTCAATCAGGGATCAAATTCTTTTCACAATGAAGCATTAAGATTTTAAAGCTTTGTGAAGTGGACAGGATCTTGTTAAATGCATCTGAGAAAGCATTAATAAAAACAGAGCTTCTGACACCTTGTGGAAAGATTTGAGAAAGATGTTATTTAAAGCCCTTTCTCCTTCCCAGTGCACATAAATTATGTATCTATCTTGCTTGCTTCTGCCCTTTTCCGTTATCACTTAATGTGTATGAAAACAGCCTTGCTTGGCATCTAAACCTCTAGTGGGCTTCTCATGCCATTTTGTCTGTAATCCTAATTCCTTGTGACATCCCTGTTGCTCTGGCCGAGATTGCAGGGTTGCAAACAGGGGACTTGTGACACCCATGAGAAACAAAAGCCTCAGCAGCAATGAACTCTCAGCCAGAAGGATCTGTAATACCCATGTAAAAATCCCTTGGTGAGTGACAGAGCAGTGAAGCAAGTATAAGATCCATAAACCCAAGCTCTGTCTTTTGAACAAACTCTGTAAGTAAAGCTGAGCTTCTTTGTCATTCTTGCTAGAATTCAGGAACATTTTCAGCCTTTCTGAGCTTACACTTAGGTCCAAAACACATTGCAGAAATAATCCAGTTCGAGGCAACTTTAACTGCCCTGGCCCAATGCTTGGGAATTCTGGGGATTGTAGTTTATTGTGGCACCAGAACACTCTCTCTGAAGAGAAGGCTAAATGTCTCACAAAACTACAGTTCCAAGGATTCCCTAGCACTGAGCCAGGGCAGTTAAAGTGGTCTCAAACTGGATTATTTCTGCAGTGTGTTTTGGACTTTAGTCTTTCTCTTTCCCAGGAACAATTCTAAGCAGACCTATAATCCTGTTTCACACATGACTTCTATTAGGTATACATTTACAAATTCTTTCAAGCATACACTATTTTGGTGTTCGTGTTTATTCAGTGTCAGTTTGTACAAATTAGCCTATATCTTGTTGTTGTGTGCCTTCAAGTCATTCCTGATTTATGGTGACCCTAAGGCAAATCTATCATGTTTTTTTCTTAGTAAGATTTTGTTCAGAGGGGGTTTGCCTTTGCTTTCCTCTGAGGTTGAGACAACATAACCTACCCAAGGTTTCCCAGTGGGTTTCAATGGCTGAGTCGGAATTTGAACCCTGGTCTCCAGAGTCATAGTCCAATACTTGAACCACCACACCACATCTACATGTACTTGAGTAGTTTAATGGGTATTTAATTATAAGCCTCCAATTTTTACAATTTCCTACAACATTTTTAAAGATAATTTTAATTACTGCCATAAGCATCTTATCTGAAAATATGTTTTGTATACCACATCATCTTTGTAATTTTTCTTGTATGCCTGTTTCCATGAGATACACATTTTGTATGCAACTTTTCCCAACATGCACATCTCTATATGCATTTTGAGGCAAAACTATACTGCCAAATTCAAAAAGTGAACTTTGTAGCATACCTGCATTCCATCTATGCATTCGTCCAGAAAGTGCAAATTAGACTAGTTCCCTTGAAAATACAGGCCAAACCAAATTTGCCTGCATCCTTCAGGGTACTTACATACTTATAATAGAGGTTTTAACTCATGGGGGGCACTTTTAGTCATTTCCAGTTTGAAAGACAATTCCCCATAGACTTTGAATGAGCAGATAGTCCTCAGAATGGGGCTAACTGTCCTACTCTATCACCTAAAGAGCATATTTAGCTATTTGGAACCAACAAATTGGGAGGAGTCAGAGATATTAGGTGTGGGTCACATAAAGTTGTTGGCTGCATGTTGCCTATCCCTGAACTAAACCATAAAAGATGCAATAGCAACAATTAAAAGGTGCACCAGGGATGATTTTGTAAAACCAGCACTGATAAACTTGAACAATTTGTATTTCCACCTGCCTGAATAAATCCTAAAAGAATATTTGGCTCAGGGCTCTGCAAATTCGGATCATAAGGTTGTAAAACACAACAGAAGTGAGTTTCAACAATGCTTTCTTTGTAGAACATGAAGTACAACTAGGAATGTGCAATTAAGAAACATTAAGACACCCCATCAAATAAACATACAAAAAAGTCAACTGATGTGAGGGTGTTTTTTTCATATTTTCAAGATTTTTTTTATTTCTTTGCAAAAATTGTTTTGTACAAAAACATAGTGGGGAAGCAGACGGGCAGCATGGGGCTGCCCCAGGAAGCTGTGGATCGGGGCCGAGGTATCTGCACTCCTCGGCCCCGTGGTGCAGCGTCCCAGGCCCAGGAAGGAGCGCTAAAATAGCACTCCTTCCGCAAGATGCCAAAGGTGCGCCGCAAAAGGCCTCCGGCGCACTTTCGGCGCCTCTTCTGCTGCAGCGTGTGTGGATGCTGCAGTGGAAGTGCATCATCAGAGCGCTGGCTGTGTGGAGGGCCAGCTGCTCTGACGATGTTTTTGGGAAGGGGTTGGGGCGCCTTCCTTCCTGGCCTTGAAGACGGCGCTTTGCGCCATCTGCTTAGGCCCACAATCTCAGTATTTTGTGCATTTGAAACTCTGGCCATTTTTTTCAACTCCTCAACTGAAAAAAGTCATTGGAAAATGTACAAAGAACAGCAGGCAGAAAACTTTTGAAATTCTACATCCTCAAGTGCAGTACAAGCCAAATAAGCTCATTTGATTATACAGTGCCTGTGTCTCTCAGCAGCTCGCTCTGCTTCTGAAATAATAATAGTTATTATTTCATTAAACTATGCATCTGCTTCCTTAAATAAAGTAGTACCATGTGGATGTGCTATAGTGCTTCCACATGTCCTGTGATGTGACTGTCAGTTCTTTGGGAATTATGTTATTTTGCTGGTTTTGTGAATGCTGACGTCTCCTGTGATTCACATAGATTTCTGAAGTACCTGAAGTTTGCAGTGGTGGCTGGTGGTTTCCACATCAGTAGAGTGATGAATCCACTCTGGATTTCAATCCAAACTGTACAGGAGCAATCCAGTGTGTTGAACCCCACCCTCAAAATAGGTTTCATGCCTTAGATCAGGGGTAGGCAACCTTTCCCCTTTAAGGGCCGAGGGACTTCAGCTCCCAGAATCCCAGGAGCTATTGGCCAACATGGCTGAGGCTTCTGGGAGCTGAAGTCCCTTGGCCCTTAAAGGGGAAAGGTTGTCTACCCCTGCCTTAGATTGACCACTTAAAGTTCTGACTACAACTTAGACTGGATTTATCACTCCCTTGATGTGGGAGACACTACCAATCACTGGCAAAATGATAGAATCAAAGAATCATAGAGTTGGAAGAAATTGCAACAGCCAACTAATATACAACTGAAGCACTCCTGAGAGATGGCTATCCAACCTCTCTTTGAATACCTTCTAAAAAGATGAGTCTACTATACTTCTGAACAGTGCCTAGGGTAAAGAAATTCTAGAGGCCATCTCAGATAGATTCTCGTGCATTAAATTAACTCCTGCTACAGTGTAGAGCAGAGGAGATAATGCATTGAGGATGCTTTTGTGGTGCTCAACTCCTCCAGAATCCCTGGGTCAACATTATTCTGGCCAAAAGAAGAAAGTGAAACACTGATCCTGGAAATCTCTGGGCCTAGCAAGTTATCTTTTAAATAGGCTGTAAGTCCTCCTTGTAGTGGTTAACATAACAATACCAATGTTTGAAAACAAGAAGTGAACTTCTGGTAATGATGAGCTTTCTGTCTACTTTGGAGGGTATGTGTTTGGATACCCAGAGGTGAATGTAGCAGTTCGTTTCCTGGTTAAGGAGGTTGATGTAGAGTCCAGTCAGGGAGTATCTGGTTTTAGCCCAGTTGAACCATTAAAAACAGAAGAGGTGTGTGTGTGTGTGTGTGTGTGTGTGTGTGTATTTGAAAATGAGCAAGAAGGAAAAATCCAAGTGCTGCTTCTCATGTAAGCCTGGAGCACCCATTTTTCCCCTGGTATAATAGCCTCCTCCTTTGATAAATTTACCCTGGAGTAATGTGTATGTAAGCTGGGCAGATGGTAGCATTGCTTTTACCTGAAGTCTTCTCCTGAGGTTTATTACACTGGATCTCAAATCGTGAGAGAATATTTGTTTCCCTTACCCCATGGCATGTTAACATCCTGCAATACAACTATCCCACAGTTCCCACTCACATTTATCTGTGAGAACTGCAGGATGCTACTGTTACTGTTTTGTAAACTAAACAGCTTCTAGATACACATGCATACAGAGAGAGAGAGAGAGAGAGAGAGAGAGATGCACACTGGAAGCTGTTAAGGAGATATCCTGAAAGCCCTTATGTTCCACAAGCTTCTAAATAAATAAATAAGTGGTGTTCTGAAATATCTATAGAGCCTGGTTCATGTTTGTGGGGTGTGTATGTGTGTGACTGAGTTGCATTCAGGAGAGCCCCATGAAAGGGGCACTACACTTTGTTGTAGATACTTGAGGAATGAGACTCTGATTTTCCTGAGTGCAGCTTTTAAAAAGAGGGTAAACAAGAGGGAAATCTTCTTCTCCTGTGACAAGCTGAAATTCAGCAAGTGAAGGTTATCTACTGCAACACTTGAATACTGGGAAGTACAGTCTCCCAGTCATTCAATAGAATGACAGTACTACAGAGAAAGTCCAATGAGTCTGATGAGGTGTTGAATGTAGAATGTGTTTCTGAAATCATTTTTTTCAAAGTCAGTTGTGATATCATATTGTTCCTGATCTTAAAAGAATCCCCTATTCTCTTTGTTTTCAGCATTTTTTTTAATCTTGCCTGTGAACTACTATTAGATATCTATGTTCACTGATTCAGATTTGCCTTCCATTTACAGAAGGAAGTTAAGATCCCCTTCATAGCCACTTGGGGTCCCATCCTGGCAGAAAGGCAGAATGTAAACAAAACAAAATAAAATATGGTTAGATCGAGGTGGAGGGGGACATGCAACATTTCCTTTGTGTTCAAGTATGAGCTGTTCTAGGAGTGGTAGTCCAGATAAATAATAAATGAAATATAGAACACAGTAGTAAGGAGCACACAAATATTCATGTCTGAACCCATTTTCAGCCCTGCAGATTCCAAGGGATTAATACCTGGATCTGATGTAGTTATTACCGAATTACTCAAGTAACGCATAAAATATTCCAGCACAAGAATTGTGAAATTCATGAGGTGACTGGGGAAGAAAAGAAAGCAAGCTCACTGTTTCATTGTTTTGGGGGGGAAGCCTCCC
Source organism: Phrynosoma blainvillii (assembly GCA_026167975.1). Lineage (NCBI taxonomy): Eukaryota > Metazoa > Chordata > Lepidosauria > Squamata > Phrynosomatidae > Phrynosoma > Phrynosoma blainvillii. The sequence goes on from JANUYF010000001.1 coordinate 413,613,933, forward strand.
CCCCCAAAAAAAACCAGAAGTGGACTGTCAATAACTTACAGGGTTTTCTATGACATATTTGGCAGACCATACAGCCCTTGGAGGGCCCCAGGACAAATAATTGGGTCCCAAACCGAACACAGTTTTCCTTCCCTACATTAGAGAATTAAGGCGGTGAGGAGGCCAACTCCTTTGTTATCAAACAACCCATACCATCTCCCATGCTGTTCTGAGGGCAACGTCAACCCTACAGAACACTTTTCAGAAGATATACCTGCCAGTACAGGTTAAAATTTCCTCCTCATTTCCTTGAGAAGAGGTATCTTGTGTCTGTAGATCTACTAAACTCTGAATCCAACTCATTAGGTTTCCCATTCCTCTGTTTTTATTTTTTCCTCCCTCAGTGGCATATCAGATGAATTTATCTATTGTTTTTTGATGAATATGTGAACATTGCTGAGGAGACAGAATTGTATGTTTATGACTCTTTTCTATCATTAATTCACCCAACATGCAGCCTTCTCTCTGTTGATGGAGAGTGGCATTTATTTCTCCAGTCTTTCAAATCTGCTGAGTTTTGTACAGCTGCAAAATAAACTATATTATAGATGATTGAACTTAACATTCCACAGTAGTGTAAGAGAGAGAAAAATTCTGATTGATAAAGCTACTCATACATTATATCCAGACGTTACACTGCCTTCGATTAGGACAAATTGTTTCTTGCTCTTCCTGGAATCTCCACTTCTTGTGCTTCTCTAGTTAAAGATGCAGGGCTGAATCACAGATTCAAATAGTATTGGAGAATAAAACATATCCTTTACTACAAGGACACACAAAATGGTAATTGAGAAGTAAATCCTCTAAATATGACTGGAATCCTCAAATTTTCAGGGGTGTTACATAAACCAACCACCAATGCAGATCTAATGTTCTTATCTCTTTGGTGGAGAAAATGCTTAGAGGAATGTAATATGGATGGGGGTGGTATATACGAAGGTAGAGAAGAAGAGGTATATAAGAAGGTATAGAAAAAGAGGAGGTGACATTTCACGAGATCTGACCCAACATTTTCCTTTCAAAGAGCATTTCAAAAGGCCTTGGCTGAAATGAACTCAAATGGGCTGTCAGTCCTTCCTTCATCTTCCAAATCCCCTTGGAGGATTCAGAGAACTCCATGTCCCATTCCAGCCTTGATGGAAAACAAGGACAGGGAGGCAAATAGTAAATAACTTTGAGGATCAGGCTGTAATGTGCCTTGATATTTTGCAGAGCAAACTTGAGTTATTATGAACATTTCTTCTGAGCCTGCCTAAGAGGGAATATGCAACCTTTCACACCTTCCTTCTACTGTGTCCCACAACTGTTTCTTTGTTGCTGAATGTGCAATTCTCTGTGTCTTCTATGTGTCCTGAATTTTTGTTGCATGTCCCTGAAATGGAAAAGTGTTTTGATTTCCTTTTCTTCCTTGCTGCATGGTGATGACAAATCATTGTTTATTTTAATGACTCCTTTCCAATGGCTGTTGTTTTTGTTTTTAATTTCCTCACTACTGCATCTTAGGACCAAGCACCACCTGTCAAGAAGATTCCTGTGCCAACCAGGGCATCTGCATGCAGCAGTGGGAAGGCTTCACTTGTGACTGTTCCATGACATCATACTCTGGGAACCAGTGCAATGACCGTGAGTACCAGCTTTTTCTAAATAGAATTTTATGGAAGGACCTGGAAGTCCTTGGTACATTATTTGGTGTATGATTTGATAGCTTAACATTGGACATGTAAGCTAATCTCAGCTGGCTCATCAGCTTCCTAGGAAAGTAGCTTTAAAAGATAGATTATTTGAAGAAAGGGAAGCATAATTATTTTGCCTTTGATCTGATATGAAAGTGCTTGAATGCATTCTGTTTTTATATTTAAAGACAAATGAAAAAGGAGTTATTGATGTTCTTTTTATAGCAACCAGATGGAAATGTATGTGCTAGACAATAATCAGAGCTTTGGTAAATGAAGTACACTCACTTCTTACAGTTTTTCAGCCACAGCATCCAGTTCTTAGTCTTTTATAAATGCATGCAAAAGCTGAAAAGTTATCAAGTAGAACTCTTGAAGTCTTTTGGCTCTATAAATATTGTTAACAATGGTCTGTTTGTGGTGTGCCAAGCAGTTTGGGCCAGTTCTCAGGCTAATTTCTCAACATGGTGAAATAGGTAACTTATTTCCCTATATTGTCACTCCAAACAGAAGCCTTCCTTGTTGAACAAGATACACTCTGTTGCCAGAACAAAGATAGCATGTTTGCATCAAGTTGCAAACATAGGACTACTCACTGTTTGTCAGTTTTTCAAAGTAGTGAAAGGGTGAAGGGAAGAAGTGGCAGATGGTAAGGAAGTACTTAGTCTCTCTTTCTCTTCTGATTTTCATCTGCACCTTATCTTTTTGACCACTTTTCTGGCAGTTGCAATTATGGAAAGGTGTAGAAAAGAACTGGTGCTAAGGGGAGCAGATGGTTCCAGTATCATTGGAGCCATGCATCCTTTCTAGGCTTTGTTTCAAACTTTAAGATCTGTCTCAGATTCTGAAGCAATTTTGGTGATAAAGTGATACCTTTGATGATACTTTATAGTTCAAACTACAACCTAGAGTGCTTTAGGAGCTACCCTCCTCTCTGGATAGAGGTTGAAGAGGGAAAGCAGCAAGCAGTTGAAAGGCTTCCCAACCTATTCTTTATAGCTGCAGAAAGCCATTTCTCCCTCACTGATTTGCAAATTTGCTGTAAATATAGCATTGCAAATTCCACCTTTAGTTTGCTGTAAGACAAGCAGGCTCATTTCAAAGGGAAGACATTAAACCATGTACACTTTCTCATAAAGGTCCTCACTAGCAGTTAGGAACAGATTAACATTTGACATGGTAATATTGTGAGGAGACATTTCTAAGTCATTTCATATGGTGAATGTTTGTGTGCACTAGCATTATTTAACTGTATCAAGAAGAGAGCTTTTGCTTTCAGATACACATGGGCAGGAAAGATTGTCCACATTTTGATACTTCACAAGATCAAAAATTAATTTGAGAATGGGAAGCTGGTCTACATACACATTGGCTTTGTGCGTTGCCATTCCCCACTCCCAGCCTATATCAGTTTGACTGCAGGTGAAAGATCACATGTTGAATTAATCCCTTCTTTAAAAAACTGGTACATCAAGGACAAACCTGCCCTAGAAGTCATCTTACTGACATTTTGGCATTGTCTGCATTCTCTGCACTCACTCTTTTTGTAGTTGTTTTTGTATGGAAAGGTGTAAATAGTTCCCTTCCTACTGTGAGAATGGTATATTCTGTAGATGGGAGTGACAATATTGCTCATTGTGAATTGTTGCATGTGTAGATGTGTCAAACTAGCTCTGGAAACCCAAACAAATCCAGTGAAGACAGATATACATCAGTGAACACAGAAGCATCCTTCCCTTTCTTTTATGCATAGATTCACAGATCACTCATAGGTAGGAAATAGAGCTAAAATTTGGCTGGAAAGGAGAAACAGATGCATTTGCTAGCTCTGTCCTCTCTCTCTCTCTTCCCTTCAAGATTCTTTAGCATTCCATTTATGACTCCTTGTCAAGTGCTTATTAGTACATCAGTTTTTTTTTTATATAGACACTTCTTTTGTCATTCTTAGCACTCTTTTTAACAAATTACTTTATCAGACCAACAGCATATAGGAAATGTAACCTTAGGACCTATGAGTCTCTCTTTAAGTAACTACTGCAGAGAGAGAGGTCTAGAGGGATTAATGACACCATGTTCTTCACTGGTTCCTAATGAATTGGGACACATTGTTTCAACATGTTGCAGCAACATGCACTGGCACTTACAAATTAGGCAGGCTCCAAAATTATCAGCAAACCAATGTCTGGGCTTATGATCAGTGATTCTTTAGCAGTCAAATATAATCATATGGCGAGTCAGGTACAGGAAGTGGATTGATGTTAGGGAAGATGACTCTAAGGGCTACTTCTAATGTTTAAAATGTACATCATGAGATACATGTCAAATATTGAAAGGCTGTATAGTAAGGGCTATAAGTATGCCTATTTTATAAAGAAAGTGCTGACAAACTGTAAAGACAATGTCACATACACACACACAAAATCTCAGGAAACCACTTGTATTAGCCCTCCTGGTGTAATGAAGTCATCAAGGTTTTTGGTTCTAAAAAGGTTTTTATATTTAACAAATAATGTCAAATGGTAGCCTCACCAACACAAGGCAAAGGAGATCTGAATTGCTACCCATTGTGCTATTGTATTCTTCTTAATGGAGATTCAGAAATGATGGTGGTGGGCAGATGTCTTCAAAAAGGAGCAGGAAAGGTAAGTCCATGTGGATCACTCTGAACTTTTCCAGCTGGGATCTGCAAAAGGTATGTCCTGTCTTGTCTTGTTTTTGCTAACATTCTGCTTAGGATGAAACTATGCATTAGTCATTTTTTTTAAAAAAATCACAGGTCTCTGTCTTATTCTCATGATGGATTCAGTCTTTCCAGTAATGTTACTCATTGTATACAGAGAACTAAATAAAGAGGCATGACACAAGAAATGGAGTTAACAAGGGCCACAGTAGTGATATGTCAATCAATAATCTTCAAGGAAGGGTACTTGTGTAGACAATCATCCCAAAGGAGCTTCAGGCTGAGTCCACACAGACCTACTTCAAAGAGGGGACAAGTGTACATCATCTCCTCCTTGGGTCCACATTCATGCTGGTGTGTGGGGATCTCCCATGTCACTCACATCTAGTGCCTCAGGATCCTGAATAGGTGTGGAAAGTTAGTTCCAAAAATGATTCCCTGTCCCTGTCATAGGTCTTGGAACTCTAAGCTTCTGGACTTGGGACTACTCACGATACCTGTGGGGACTCACAAACCCTAACTCAGGGGTAGGCAACCTTTCCCCTTTAAGGGCCAAAGGACTTCAGCTCCCAGAATCCCAGGAGCTATTGGCCAACATGGGACTATTGGCCAACATGGCTGAGGCTTCTGGGAGCTGAAGTCCCTCAGCCTTTAAAGGGGAAAGGTTGCCTACCCCTGCCCTAACTCATTTAAATTCCTACACAGCACTGTCAAATTAAATATGTCTGAATCAATCTCATAAATGATTACCATTTGCCAGGAATGAACAAGACTATATTAATTTGATTAAGAACCAGCTCTGTCTATGAAAAATGCCGCCAACTATTTTCAAAGAACAGGGAAAAGACACCACTCCCCATCTGAAGTCAGGTTAAAGCCAAAAAATCAACTTAAACCTCTAGTGAGCACAAGGAGGTTGCATGGATGCTGAAAATTGCAAGGGGAGGTCTGTCACAGGTCTCTGTAGGATGTAGAACAAGGATGTAGAATAAATAAACAAATAAATAAATAAATAAAGGGTGGACAAAGTGTGGCCCATGATCTCCATACTGTTTGTTGGTCCCCAAAATCCTTTCTTCTTTTTTTCTTTTCCCCCCCTTTTGATTAAAGTTGTGCCCAAGTCGAGTATTAAAAGAAACCATACCATCAATGCCTGGGAATTCTTTTTCTCCCCTTTGTAACAGATCACCTGTTTGCTTCACAGTCCTGTGAAAATGGTGGAACACTTGTTTTAGACAGATTTCTGATAAAAATGTTATTAAACCTCCTGGTTGAGAATTTATTAGTTTTTCTTCTTATTTACTGTTCTCCTCCCCCCATATACTCAGATTATAGGTTGTAATACAATGTTGCTTGGCATTGCTAGAACAGAGTTTTCATTCAGCCAATGGAAAAATCAAAATGTGCCTGTTTCTTCTTGTATTCAGATACACTTTTATGCTGGATTCCTTCCTCAAGGACACCAGGAAAGCAGGCTGATTGAATATTAAGCCTATGGTGGGACTGTTACAACTCCATGGTGTTGTCCCATGTTTTATTAGTAATGTCTGACATTTTATATCATGTTGGTCATTGAAGTTTGTTATATCTTATGCCAGTGTTTCCTCATATCATGTCAACTGACTTTTGTATTAGAAGTACCCACATGATCTAGATCAGGAATGGAAAGAAGATAGTTTAGAATTTAGTGGACATGACTGTTAGAACATGCCACTTCCATTTTGAATTGCTTTGATGGGATACAAAACAAATTGGTTCTACATGAGCATCAGGTCTGGGATGGATGTTGAATATGGATTCACTATGGAATCCAATTGAGGCTCCATGTCAACATTCAAAATAGCTTCATGCTATCATGCATTGGATTAATACTAAGGCAGCCTAGCAAGACGTAGGAATATCACTGACTTTTCCTGGACCATAGCATACATACTTTGAGGATATTGGCATCTTCCAGTGTGATGAAAGATTAATTACATTATTTAACTACACTGTTCAAAAGGTCCTGGAACATGAAAGGGCAATCTATACCTCCCAGCCACAATAGGTTTTAGTTCAAATGATCTTTGGAGGTCAGAAATACAATTGAGAGGAACTTGGCAACAAATCTCAAGGGGAATAGTGTGAACATCTTCTGTATTTTAGTACACAAGACTGTCCATCTTATACTTTTTAGTACTATTTTAATACTCTTTTATTATCTTTCTGTTATATTATCATGTCAGAGTTGTAAACACTAGTCCTCTTCCATCCTGGTTTGGAAGCCCTCCCAACTAGCTTTTGACAGGATTGAAACTGAGACAATTCATGTTCACAAACTTGTCTGTTGCTATCAGGTGCAATTACTCTATCCCTGGACTGGCTGACCTCTGTAATTCCATTGCCAGTGCATTTCAGCTTGATTTACTTTACAAATCCCCTTTTTATTGCTGGTGTTTAATTACCACCCACTCATTTCTAATGCACTCAACTTATTACTTATTGATACTGAAAGCAATAAGCATGGAAAAGTTCTGGCATGCAGGAAGTAAATCTGCACATGCTTCATTAACTGTGTGTGAATAAACCTGTTAGCTGCTAAATTTTATCCAGTAGTAGTCTCCAGGGCTGTTCATAAAACTGATTAGAAATATCCAGTTTACTTGAAAGAGATTTAATTCACATCATGTAAATTAAGCCTTAGAAGAACATGGCACATCCCTGCCCTGCCCTCAGTTTTCTTTGGTTCCTCTGTTCCTGCTACTCTTCCTTCATCTGCCACCACTGTATACCCTTTCCCAGAAAGTCTGGACTTAAATGTTTTGGGGGTCTGTCTGCCTACCTATCTATGTACCTTCCTACCATTTCTTGGATTGAGTGTGAAAACCTCTCCAGATCATCTTGGGATGGTGGAGAATAAATTTCTCTGAAAAGTCTGGATAGTGATGGTGATGCAATTTATGTGACTTTAATTTCCTAGGTGGCCATGAGCTTTCTGTTTCTCTCCTTTGCCCTTTCAGAGTTGGCAGGGAAGGAGATACTCTGCATCGCTCACTGTGATACGAAGCATTTCCCAGAACTTCCCAGTGAGCACACATCCCAGAATGCTATGGGAAGGGGCAGGGGATTTACTTCCTAGAATGTCTTGATTCCTACAGTGTAAGAGCCAGCCTTGAGTCTCTTGTCAGGAAATGTGACAGATCATAATAATTCTCTCAGACAGAGTTATTAATTTGGTAGGCAAAAGCTGAACAAGTCACAAGTCCACTCTGTCCCATAGACAGTGTCTAGCAAATAAAGGAATTAAGCCTAGTCTTCTTAATGAGCTACATGTAAAGTAGTTTTGCTCATAAATATTTGTGCATAATCAAGAAAAGTCCATCGGTAAGGAAAGAGTACTACATGGTATCAGGAAAGTTGGAGCATCTCACCTGGAGATGCTCTTATCACAGGTTTCATGGAGAAGAGAGGGGGAGAGAGAGAACAGTGAGTGCAGATGAGGCCCCAGAAATTAAAGGACTGTTATATGCTGCAGGAAGAGAGTGGGTGTGGATAAAAACACAAAACAAACAGGAAGTGATCATGAACATGCTAAACACCTAGTAGCATGGTCTCCAAATACCACTGAGAATAGGCATACAAAGCATACTAACTCCAACAGCTCTGAGCAGTGTGCAACTCTGCAAACAGGAAAAAAAGGGGAAGACCCTCAGTCATCATATCAGGTTAAGTAAGGTAAATGTCAACCTCCATGGTCAAGCTGGTGAATTTCTCTCCCCAGCACTCCACAATAAATTAGCAGAAAACAGGTGTTTGAAGGACCTGTTGTTGAGGAAGACTGGGAAGGAGATTTCAGATCAGCCTTGATTCCCATAAATCTGTGTAGCCAAAAGAGTTTACATAATTTTGGGGAACATTATGTCCTGGTCCTTTCCTATTGCCGTACATTACTTCTAGAATGGAAGCAGAAAGGTAAAGAGGAAACCTACTGTGGATTTTTAAAAATACCCCTGGAGAAGTATTAAAGCTGGTTTGTCAGTCTTGCTGTTGGGCTACAATGCCCACTTTGCCTCCCACGTCTTTACAGCAGCCTTTAGAAAGCAAAATGCTTTTCACATGCTCAGCCTCATGTGCCAAAGAAAAGCCATGGCTTCCAGTATTCAAGTACCCTGAGGGCCATCTAAATTCCTCTCAGCAAGCATAACAGCACCTCTCAGCAGCTGCAAAGCCTTTGGCTGGAAAGTAGACCAAGAGCTCCTTTGGAAGCAAGTCTACTTGACATAAGCCCTATAAATAATGAGGATTAACATCAGAAAATAGTTTTTTCCCAGAAAAAAAATATTTGTCAAGAGGAATTGGGTAAAGCCTCCTAAGCTTGCTTAGTAGATAAACCTGTATCCCAGTTTGGAATAGCATAGGCATAGATTTTGCCAGTTTTTGGTGCATGGCTCTCAGAGCTCTGCTATGAAATGTAAAGCAAGGAATGGAGGGTGTCTTCTGCCACATTTTGAAGTGTATCTAAAAGAACTGTATCTTCAAAGTCTCAGGCTGGCTGGAAACTGGCTGTGATAAATCTGCTGCACATCCTAGGCCCATTGGGGGCCAGTGCTTGGTTGTTCCTGTTAAAGTCATTCTCTCTTCTCATCCATGATACATTGCTGATATCAACAGTAAACTATAGGCCAAGCTGGTAGAAGGATCTTACCTGCTATTTCAGGATGAGGTGTGACATCCCCATTTGGTCCATGGGGTGCACCTGACTGACATCAAGCTTTCTACTTGAAGAATGGTGATGAGGGCTTACCATAAGTGAGATGTGTGCCCTTTCTGGCCATGGCCACCCACTGTATTTTGGGTTGGCAATGGCCTCAAATGCACTGCTTGATACACAATTGAGGAGGGGTGAATAGTAATCCCAAATGCGGAAGAAGAAGAAAGAGGAGCTGGATTGTTAAACCATGGTCTGAATGCAGTTGGGCAGTGGATCAAAGCTGAAAATGATGAACACATTTTACAAAACATAATTGCAACACAGTGTCAAGAAAGAGTATGGAAACTGAGCAAAAGTTTTACTCATTCCAGCCAGGAAGAACTGCCCTCATTCTGGTATGGTTATGTTCTCATTTGGTAATCACATCTAGTCAGTTGCCTTGTGTTGTCAAGAAGCCTAACCAGAGTGATAAGAATTTTGTTCTGCGATAATTCTGATATGGCTTTGTGATACTGTCATATATATAACACTGATTATCTATACAATGATACAAATTTCAAATTGGGGACATTACAGTAAAGTAGTCCAAAGTGCTTCTGCTCTGTATCAATATAGATACTTTGCTCTGTACTGGGCCCGGAAACTAATATACAGCCAGTGAAGTGCCCTTAAAATCGGTGTAATATGGTCTCTTCTTGATGTTCCTGAGACCAGTCTGGCTGCCATAGTTTGTACTAGTTGAAGTTTCAGGACCAAATATGAGGGTAGCCCCATGTAGAGTGCATTACAGAAATCAAGACGAGAGATTACCAGAGTATGCAGCACAGTTTCAAGGTCCCTAACTTCCAGGAAAGGGTGCAGCTGGCATATCAGCCGAAGCTGATAACAGGCACTCCTGACCGTCGCATTCACCTGATTTATCATCTGAAGTGATGGATCCAGGAGCACCCCCAGACTGCGAACACAGTCCTTTGAGGAGAGTGTGACCCCATCCAGGACTGGAGATTGCACCCCAATACCTGGTTTTGGGGCCACTACTATAGGTACCTCCATTTTATCTGGATTCAGTCTCAATCTTTTTTTCCTCATCTAGTCCATTACTGCTTTAAGACAATCATTGAGAGGAGAGACACCATCTGAAGTCAAAGCTGAAGATCGAGACATGGAGAAATATGTGTGTTATCAGCGTATTGATAACACCCGGCCCCATGTCTCTGGATGATCTCTCCCAACGGCTTCATATATATATTGAATAGCATTGGGGACAGGATGGCGCCTTGTGGGATGCCACAATTAAGCTCTTTCCTTGAAGAGCGACTGTCCCCAAACATCAACCTCTGGAATCTGCCCGAGACGAAGGAACAGAACCATTGCAATGCAGTACTCCAATTCCTAACCTTCTCAGGCGATCCAAGAGGATGTCATGATCTATTGTATCAAAAGCTGTTGAGAGGTCCAATAGTGCCAACAGAGTAACAACACTACCCCTGTCAATGCCCAGACAAAGGTCATCGGCTAAGGTGACCATGGCAGTCTCAACTCCATATCCTGTCCTAAAGCCAATTTGAAATGGATCTAGATAATCAGTTTCTTCCAAGACAGCTTGGAGTTGAAGAGCAACTGCCCTCTCGATCACCTTGCTCAAAAAAAGTAATAGTGAAACTGGCCTATAGCTCTTCATGTCCAGGGGGTCCAGGAAAAGTCTTTTCAGAAGTGGCGTGACCGCCGCTTCCTTCAAACAGGATGAAACATGACTGTAAGAACTGTAAGAAATAGAATTGTGAATATGCAGAACATCTGTATCCATTAGTGTGATGCTGTTAAGTAACTACATAGCACAGCTGCCAAAGGGACCAGTGCATAATGTGACGGAAGTGAATTTCATCCTATGTGCTATGGTTTTTGATGTACAGATTGGGCACCCCAATACTATTGGACACTCTTGCTGGTGTCGTGTTACACATCTTCGCAATAGAGTTAGCATCTCTGGTACTCAGTTAAGTGTATGCAAATTTAACTTAAGTGAAGGATTCTGGTCTTCATCCATATATTCATCTCAAAAAAAATCTTTAAAATTTACTCTCACCTGATGAAATCATTGTAGGCAACACAAATATTTATTTATTTATTCATTTATTAGATTTATATTCTTCCTTTTTCCCAAAATGGGATTCAAACTATACACTGTACTATGCACTTTAATATATACTATACTAAGAGTACTATAAATAGTGACAAGGATACTTATTTTTTTAAAATAAAAATCCTAGGAGATTGTCATGATACACAGATCTCATATTGTGCAATGTTATGTCAAGCCCCTTAAGAGTCTTTTTAATGGAAAAAAAATAGAAAATACAAAATATTAGTCCTTGTTATCTGTCAGGTGATTCCCCCAAAAAATAACAAGGTGGGGTTATTTTGATATTTCTGAACTAGGTTTTAGACCTGTGTGGTGGTGACTGATCAACTGATTGATACAAATATATCAGTATTTTGTATACATGTACATACATATAAGTATTCAGTGTGGGGTCATAATGGAATAGCTTTCTAGTTTTCTTTTCATTCTTAAAGGAAGCAATTAACAATTTTAATAATTTTCTCTTGTGAAAAAGTCTTGGAAAACAGTGTAGTTTTTGAAGATTATTCAAAGTTTAGGGCTGATTCTACATAAAATTCACTGTGGCTTTTTTTTTTGTCCTACACAGACAGTGTTATAGCTTAGGACCTATTCTGCATTAATACTTTTTTTTGCATAGAAAACAGTGTTAATATTTCTGTGCAAAAAAAAATACTCTTTCCTGCACACAAAATCTTGTTTCCTGTACAAAATATCCTGTGTACAAATCTTCCACAGAATAAGTCCTGAACTTTGAAGATTTTCTTGATAGTGATGGTTGACTACATTTCAATTTACATATTGATTTGGAAAATGTAAGATAAACATATTTATCTCACATCAATCATTATACTCCATCTTTTGAATATGGAGTAGGATGGGAGTTCCTATTAAGTGTGCAAGAGACATGTTCTTTGGCATTGCTGGAGCTTGTAGACATTTTGAATATTAACCATATATGGCTGCAATCCTGCATGGCTCAGTATAGCATAATACCTTTTCATGTCAATCTACACTGCACTGAGCTATCACTAGATGCACTGTTGAGTCACCGAAGGCCGCCCCCCTTCAAGTTATTCATGCCTTAGAAGGATCACAAAAGTGTCTTGCTATTTCCCTGTGGCCAGATACTAAGTGATTAGAAAATAGACATGCACAGTCATATACTTATGGTACCAACAGGATGGAAACCAGAATATCTTTCGTTTTAGGAGCTCAAAATGATTTGCATGAGAGTATCCATTATTTTCATTCATAGAATAGGCAAAAGGCTGTTGAATTTCTTGTCCAGACAACTTAAAACTAGAGTAAGCACCTGAGACCAGTTATCCCAGATGAATTTCTAACTCTTGGTCTGATGCATTGATTGCATCCCTGCACCATTCTGTCAACTAGTGATGGGTTTACTGTTTGTGGCCCTTCATAACTTGCCTTGCTTGTGTTTACATAGAAATGGGGTGGAAGGAAACAGAGCTAAATGAAAGAGAGTATGCTTAGCATGTAGAAAAGACCTAGCTCAATCAGGGCCTTATTTTATTAAGAAATGTTACTTGTTAATTTTTCAAAGTAGATGTTAATTGCTATTTTTTTTCTAAAATAAAGTTTTAGGGACTATTTGTAATGCATTACTTTATGAGTAGCACATTAGTAACATATTAGCATATTGGTTTTGTTCCTTTTGAATTATTTTATGGTTTTTTTAAAGTAATTGATATAGAATGCTGGACATTGTTATTAATAATGCATTATGTGTAAAGTCTGGATTAAATCTTTGACACATCTAGTTTAAGAAAGATCAGATACCAAGTTTCTCTATGGAAGTAGTTGGACATTTTTGATGCAAAATGGCTGTATTCAGTTCAAGGTTGTAAAATTCTACATGTGAAGATATTTTACATGAGAGGTCCCTGGGGATGTCTGTCACAGGGTGTCTATGCAATAAAATAAATAAATAAATAAATAGTTTTTAAAAAAATAGCTGGGCTTGCCTCAGACCTCCCAGAGGACCTTCTCTGCAACCTCTCCCAGACTTTGGAATGGCCTGCCGGACGAGATCCGTCTTATTACTACTCTTGCTGCTTTTAAAAAAGCAGTAAAGACGGATCTCTTCCAGCAGGCCTTCCCAGAATAACTGCCATCTGATGGGAGATGAGTTTTCATCTTGTCTTATTATTGCTGATTCCTTGTTTTTATTGTTTTATTGTATTATTCTTTTTTAATTTTCCTTATAGTTTAATTATGTTTTAAGGGGATGGGGGGGTTGGATTGTGGGATGGAGGGATGTTTTAATTTTGTTTGTTTTAATATGCTGTAACCCGCCCCGATTGCCGCGCAGAGGGGCGGGCTATAAATAAATTATTATTATTATTATTATTATTATTATTATTATTATTATTATTTATTCTACTTCTCCACTCTCCACTGACATGGACATGGCTATGTTTGGGAGGCTAACACATAGAAAAGGTGGGTTGGGGGTTGCATCAGGAGACATATCATAATTATGCGTCAGAGAGACATCTCCTTGATGTATGATCTCAACCAATACTGGACAGGATAGAGAAAGAATCTGAAAGAAAGAATCTACCATAAGATAGCTTTCTGTGTTTCATTTTATGTTATGTCTAGGTTTACTAATTCATTACTCTGGCATCCTTTTTGTCAAAACAACCTATCGCCATAAGATTTCAATTGTGCTGATGAGATTCATAGGTTCATTTAATTTATATGTATATCAACCATTTATTTATTTATTTATTTTATTTCAATAGCTATAAAACCTCTAATCCCAAAGGTGAAACTAGGTCTTCATGCTTGCAAAGCAAATGGGCTACCGTTGAACTACAATCCCTCTCATAAAGCTTAGTCCACCTATTAGTATGTACAATCTATGAAACCGAAGTACCACAGGAGTAGAGCGGGAACAACCTGAAGGGAATCTGTGATGTGCAGGGAAAGTGTCTTCTAGGTATGGAGAAGGACAAGCAATTTTCATCTGGAAACTTTTATAGGAATCAGAGAACATCATCTGACCTGCTCTGGCCAATGGTGCAAGTAAGTTCTGATGACTTGTTCATTCCTTTGGTCAGAGAGGGGTGATGACACTCCCTCCTAACATCCCCTCCATTCTGTATTTGGTAGAAATGTTGACTTCAGACCAATAGTGAATCTGCAATGAAAGAAAAATCCTCAACACAAGTCAATAATTCCTATCTCATGTCATACAACACACTTCCCCATTTTCCCCTATCCATTGCAGCACCAAACACTCTCAGGATTATCTAATATTTCACTCAATACAGCAAGCAAGTCTGTCACCTGTCATTCCCACTAGCCTGAAGCAGAGACCTGTATTGATTGGAAGTGGCGGGTTTCCTTTATAACTCAGTTTTGATGTTCAGAAATACTCTGTTCATGGCACTAAAAATTGTGACACCCCTCCTGGTTTGAGTAATACAACCATCACTGGTAGTGCTTGTGACATGGCTTAGATTAGATGGATTTGTTTTGTTTTGTGTAAATGACAGAGTTTCATAGACAGTAATGTTAAATAACTGCATAAACAAGAGTAAGAAATGTCAACACTTACTGTAGTAGCTCTTTTGAGAACTATGCTCAGTGAAACTTAATTGTTTTCTACATTCTATTTCTTCATGCTGACTATCAGATGGCCCAGGAAGCCATGGATGGAACGATGGAAAAAAAAAAAAAAAAGCTTTCCCAAACCTTTCACTCTTGCCAAGAGATTATAGGCTTCTTCTCTATATAGCCATTTCAAGCTGAACAAGAAATCCATTTGCCTTTGTTCCCTGTTGAAGTTTTGTTCATTGCTCTGTAGGACCAGAAGATGTCCAGATGGTAGGATTTCTAGTTGGAATGGTGGATAAATGTGTTGCTTGGTTCTTTTACAGTTTCCTACAAATAATACAAGCTGACACAATACAATGCAAATACAAACTGCATGTCCCAAACTCATATGCAAAGTAGGAGGTTTGCATTCAATGTACAGATGTATACCTTAGGGAAGACTTAGCACAAAGATGCATATATTAAGAGAAACATGTTTCAAAATACAGAGGAAGAATTCTGTCAAATGCAGGCTGCAGGAGAGATTTAGGCAACAAGACAGTTATATGTTGATGATTGTACCATAATACACTGATGCCTGAATATATTTGCACAGACTTAATGAGACCTGCATATGTCTGAAGATCGGACAGGCCCCACAGATCTTGCTTACATATTTCACTAAGCATCCCCCCAACAAGTACCATATATATAGGTCAACCTTGTGTATAAGTTGAGGGTAGATTTTGTGAACAAACATCTGGATTTTACTATGACCCATGGATAAGTTGAGGGTAAAACTGAAGGTCATGTAAACAGGCTAAAAAGAGGCATGGGGAGCAAATGCTGCATATTCCCAGCCCAGCTGCCCCCTCCGGAGGCAACCAAGCTGGGAAGAGGCTTGTAAAGGGAGCCTTCACTCTTCCTGTGTCTTCCTAGCCTGGCTGCCCTCTTCTGAGGGAGCTGGGCTGGGAAGAGGCTTGGAGAGGGAAGGCTCCCTCCTCCTGCATCTTCCCAGCCTGGCTGCCACCCTCCAGAGGCAACCGGGCTGGGAAGAGGCTTGGAGAGCAAAAGCTCCTGCTCTTTACCATATTGCCCCAACTGTAAGTCGATCCAGGATAAGTCGACCCATGAAGTTGATTTTGGGGCATAAATTTCTTGACTTATAATTGAGTATATATGATATTTTGTCCAAGCTGGGTGTCTACTCTAGATTTTGGATTGAATTGGATAGCCATTTTGCTGTTAGACAAAAATTTTAACTGGAGGTCCATTATAATGAGTTGCATGCTTAGATTAAAAAAAAGAGGATGGAGGAATAGATCTTGACTTGGGTGCTGATTAGAATACCTCTGTAGTGATACATTTCCAGCCTGAGAATATGATCAACTCTCCAAGGTGCTGAAGTTAGTCCCACATCTAAAATAACTTACTCAACTGCTGTATCAATACTATACCTGCTAGACACAAATTGTTCCTTTCAAATGGAACAGACCTTTCAAATGGACAGGAGGCCATCACCACAAAAGAAAGATGGCCAGGGGCCTATTAATCTTTCCTGTGGTCTTGTTTTCTAACTTAATTGCTTCACTTGGACCAATAAAAGCCACTGCCAGGTTTGTTGATTTCTCATAACTATTTGTCATAGCAGCTACTTTTTGCCTTCAAATTGCACTAAATGACCTTCCAACTGCTACATCTCTGTCCTGCTGATCTCAGTTGAATGATGAAGATGGATGACAGGCATCACAGATCATCAGTCATGTGATTGGTAGGGCCCTAGGAAGAATCTGTGTCTTTTATAGTTCATCTGCCACAGATCTTTCCTCCAGTGAATGGAAAATTACAAAATACTGCAAAGGATCTGGCATAAATGAGAGATCATCTGGGCCTGCCCTCCCAATGTAGAATAGAGTAACTGCTGACTATTGTTTGTTATCATTGTATGCCTTCAAGTCATTTCTGGCTTATGATGATCAAAATGCAAACCTATTGTGGTGTTTTCTTAACATGTTCCTTCAGACGGGTTTGCCTTTACCCTCCTCTGAGGCTGAGAGAGTGTGACTTGGCTAAGGTCAGCCAGTGAGATTACATGGCTGAGCCAAGATTCAAACTCTGGTCTCCCAGTGCCCTAGTTCAATGCCCAAACCATTACACCATACTGGCTCTCCCTGTTGACTACTGTACCAACATGCATTAGCAATCTAGAGAGTTGTAATGTGATATAAAGGACCTAAATTCCTTTATGGCACCAGATCCCTTCTGATATTGGAAGCTAAGCAGGATGAAACCTAGTTAGTACTTGGACGGGAGACTACCAATGAATACCAGGTGCTGTAGGCTATATTTCAGAGGAAGGAACTGGCAAAACCATATCTAAGTATTCCTTGCCTAGGAAAACCATATGAAATTCACAAGGTTGTCAGAAGTTGATAGGTGACTTAAAGGCAAACACACACATGGTGAAATAAACTAGGGTTGGATCCAGATAACCAATGAACAATCAGGAAGTATATATAGAAAAATGAATTTAAAATAAATCTTCTTGAGTTCAATTAATCAATCTATTTGATTTATGATACATACCTAATCCATATTTTATGAACATATAATTACTTTATACAACACACACACAATTCTGTACTAGTGGAGATCAGCTGGAAATAAATCTCAAGAGTACTAGAAAAATGGTAACAAACACTATAAAATAACTCAACATCATGAAAAAACCAGACACATTTTAATGCTAACAGTCTTTTTCAGTGGCTAACACTGGGGTTACTTATTACATGATGTTTTCTCACTCTTATCAAAAGTCTTAGTTCGAGGTCTGAGCTATTGCATACAATAACAAACACTTCTCATCCTCTCTAGTGACATCTGAAATACTGGATGAGATTCTGTCATCAGAAATACTCAGTTGAGGTCACAATGCTAGTGTGTTTCTTAATGGTGAGAAATTAGCTAACAACCTATTTAATGATTTCAGAGAGTAAAGCTCTACAACACTAGTTACACAAGAGGTCAGGAAGTGAGGGGTGAAGAAGATATGGGTACAAGGGAACTGACACAACAGAGGTCTGCCAGCACACACCATGACTGTTGGGTGGTGGTGATGGTAGAGTTGTGACCAGCACCATTCAGCTGCTTTGCACATGCTGGGGTAAATGACAAGTAAATGCCAGTACTGGATACCTCCTTGTTCAGTGCCACAAAAGTAGGTTTGTTAGTGTAACTGGTTATCTTATGTCATCACTAGTGCTCCAGCCGTGGAAGTCACAATTACAATGAGGAAGAAAAATGGAAGTAACGAAATCAGAATGGCTACATAAGGAATATTCAGATGAGCTAAGACTTAAAAGGAGGGCATATATAGGAATTAGGCGAAGGGGCAATTTATTTATTTATTGAATTTATATCCTGTCTTTCTCCCAAGATGAGATTAAAGGCAGTTTACTATGATTTTTTTTTTTAAATCAAGCTAAAACATTAATTTACAAAAGTTAAAAACAAAGAACAATATTATTTTAAAACATGATTAAAACGCTTAAAACATCTTTAAAACTTAATTTGAAATTACCAAGAAAATATAGAAATGGACAGTTGTCATTCTTAGTGAGAAAGGGCTTAAGTTAAGAATAAGTTCAGGCTTACAAGAGAAGTTATGAACAGTTAACCATGAGGTTTTCACAGCAAGAGGAAAAAGAAGGAAAAAGTAGATTCATTATGTGAAGAGGATGATGAAATGCTAATAGATGATAGAGAGAACCACCGAACAGCTACTTTTCCTTCATCTTTTCTGAAAAGTAAGGAAATGCTCAATTTGGTAAAAAATAGAACAGAAAATAAAGAGAGAAAGTTTTATTCTAATATGGATAAAGAGATAGTATGGAAATACCTAGCTACTTTAAATCAGGAGTAGGCAAGGTATAGAATGAAACTCTTAGCATTTGTTATAATAGGCTATATTGTCTATGCTGATGGGAGTTGTAGTCAATGACTTCTGGGAGACTGTGCCCATTTAAAGCAAATTAATTCAAGTTTCCAGAGCCAGATGGTACTACTGGAACTTGCAGATGCAGTCCTGAGAGCCCATGGCTTCAGTTTTGGGAATTCTTGAGAAACAGATGAAACCCTTGAGACTGATGGCAAAAATGTCATTTCTGTCTTCCAAAAAAAGTGAAGGGTCTGTGAAAACGTGCACAAAAGAACACAATGATTTAGGTACATCATTTTACCATTAGGTAGATCTGTAGCTGGTTAATGGATCATACCCACCAATAGTTCTTTGTCGTTCTGAAGAAAAAGTGATAAGTTAGGTGCTGTAGGACTGTGACCTGTCATGGTGTTTTTCCATATTTTTGTATGAATTACTTGTATGCAGGAATAGAGGAGATGTTAATCAAATGTTCAGATGGCATCAAACTAGGAGTGGTATCTAACATCTCAGGAGTGAACATTGGGATTCAAGATACTTCAACAGATTGGAGAACTGGGACAATACTAATAAGACGAATCTCACTGGGATAAATGTACAGTTTTACATTCAGGTAGGAAAAATCAGGTGTATAAATGCAGGATAGATAGGACATACAGAGTGGAGAGTGGACCCAAATCAGTGGATGCAAATTAAATCAATTAAAGAAAAGGAATTCTGATTAAAATGGAAGAACCTCCAGGTGTTAAATATGTATGACAGTGGAATGGACTACTGTGGAATGGTGTGTGTGTGTGTGTGCATGCGCATGCACCATAGTGAAATGGTTTTAAACAGAGGGTGGATAGCTATCTGCCACACATGTTTTTGTCATGGATTTCTTGCATTGCCATGGGGTTGGACTAAATGAACCAAATGTGTTTAAGGTGTTAAAGGTCTTCTTGAGGACCTATAATTTTGAAATACACCTGACAAAAATCACAAGAAACTTCCACAGGCGGGGAACCATTACCATATATATAATTCAGTCACTATGTAGTAACATAACAGCAACTCTCTCTTAGACACAGATGTCATGCAATTGTGCAGTTCTAATTCCTGCATATGTAAGTCCATTTATGGAAACATAAGTCCCCAACAGGATTTTGCCATTATAATATTAAATGGTGTATAGAATTAGTGTAAAACACTAATTTGAAAGCACAGATTATAAACATACAGTCCCTCCAGCCTCTCAAGCAGTTAATCTTATTGGTGGTCACAAAAAGTAGGGATTCTGGTGCTGATCTCACAATGTTAACAGCATGGTATGGATGCAATTAATCCTTTAGGCAACCTGGACTCAACCTTTTGGGGTTTTAAAAGTCAATGCTACAGTCCAGAAGCAGCTGGTGGCTCCCATACCAGTGGGATGGTAAATCCGCTCTGTGGTTTTGTCTAAACTAGAAAGAAGCTATACCAAATACTAATTTCCATTCCTCAAATAGATTCAGTGTCATGGAAATCTCCCTTCACATACAGACTATAACCCAGAACAGATTTACTTCCCTATTGATGTGGAAGGCAGAAGCCATCACTGTAACAGTTGTGACTGCCTAAAATTGTAGTGATTGCAATGAAGCTGTTCTAAATATGACTAACTCTAGATCAGGGAACATGCAGGGGTAACTCTGTTGGCCATTTAGCAAATTCAAACAAAAATCCATCAAACAGTGCTACCTTTTTTGGCCAACTAAAAGGCACAATATACTTGTTGCAAGCTTTCGAAGCTCCACTGGTTTCTTCATCAGGCAACATGCTACAAACAGGAGAAAAAATGTAGATGTTAGTCAGATGCCTGCATTTTGATGTTTCTATCCTTAGTTAAGATGGTAAGTGGAGAGTATCTTTTGCAGGCTGTCCCCTTTTCCTTCAGTCCATGTGGCTATTGGGAGATTTGCAAGGACCAAGAAATGTAAAGTTCATTTGCATCTATTTGCATGAGGTCACAGGCTTCTTTATAGTCAGAGGACAACCCCTGCAAGTTTCCTGATTGTGAGATACCACATTGTAGCTGCAACAGGGGGACCCTGAAGAGTGAGCTAGTGGATTGGGACCTCCAAGCAAGGTAAAACAATTTTTTCTTCTTAAATTTGAACTGGATTGGCATGTTTTACCTCAACACCTACTACAATGTTCCTGATGCAAAAACATGAAGACTCCTTGAGGAATCCATTGTCCTCTGCCTACAAAGAGGCCTGTCACCTCATAGGAATGGAGGCATGTTGGATTGCAAGAAAAGGGTCCTTGTTGAGATGCAAATGGACTTTAAATTTCCTGGTTTTTGTAGCTCTCCCAATAGCCACATGGACTGAAGGAGGAGGGTTCAGCCTGCAAAAGATACCCTCCATTTACCATCTTAACTAAGGATAGAAACATCAAAATGCAGGCATCTAACATCTCTAATTTTTTTCTCCTGTTTGATTTGTAACATCTTGCCTAATGAAGAAGCCAGTGGAGCTTCAAAAGCATATAACAAGTAACTAGATCAGGGAGTGTATTCCAAAGAGAAATCTTTCTATTCAATGCCATTTGAAATGGAAAGGAAATGTACAAAGGTGTGGTGGCTTGGCAAAATGGCTCAGTGAATCCCTAACAGCCTGTGGAAGTTTTGAGATGACATAAAAATAAGTTACTGTGGACCATTTAAAATTAGAATGCACATAATATTATGGCACACTCCCAAGAGAATATCCCAGATGATCAAGAGGTAATAGCTGAGCCCACACATCTCACCTTAACTCTGACTCCGATGATTCAATGCTGTATACTTCCAGCATTAGGAAAATAATATCAGAGATGTTTTCTAGTGCCTGGAGGTGGGAGGATGACAGAAAGATGTCAGCATGCCAGAGCTTTGACTGACCATGAGAGCTTTATGGATTTATATAGAGACATAAGAAGTATAGGGAGAATGCTATACTTCTCAGCACCAGAAGCTTGTAAAGCTCTGCCCCTATATGTAAGTCATTTAATGGTGATCTCAAGTTTGCTGTAATACATGCTGTAATGCTCCTAAAGAGCAATGGACTGCAGAAAGCTATGAACATCGCTAACTATGAGCTAGAACTGCTTGTTGATGGCTCAAGATTTGTATGTAAGTCTGACAGACTAAACAAACTGTTGTTCCAGGACTCATACACCCGATTTGTGCATTCAGAAAATGGATATGGTGCAGTCCTTTACAGAACAATATGAGTTCTGAATCCGATTTAACTTGAGAAGACTGCATGTTTGAAAGCATCATACATTAACACTGAAATGTTCAAACTAGTGGCAATTATATATACATATATATATATATATATATATATATATAATGGAGGAATCAGTCTGTTTTCATTCTATGCCATTTTTACATGTATTCCCCGATAAACTGATTCCATCTGCATTAATCTGTGGATTTGATTTGTTTTTATTAAAAACAACAACAACAACAACAAAAACAAACAAAAAATACACCTTACTGCATAAAAATTTACTTTAAATATTTGTCAAGATCCTTGGCAGATCCTGCCATAAAAAAGTTATTGCAGACTTACTTTCTTCCGTTATGCTACTGGTTTCTGCATTTGGTCATTGATTTTCATTATAGTTATGTTTAAACAGGAGTATAGTAGCATCTATATAAGATATGAGGGGCTATGTTGTAGCATATGATGGGACATAATGTGTTTGAACATGGCGAGGAGAAAAAAGAATTCATGGCTGCATAATGAGCAGATGTGTGGAAGAGAAGCACCGGTACCAGCAACTGTCAAGGTCTGTCTCACCCAAAGGAATGGCAGGGGCCTGGGACAAGAGGGGTGAGAGCAAGCAGATGTGTGAATGTTCTGAGGAATGCACAAATGCAGGGGGATCATGAAATCCTAGAAAGGTGTATTTTTAATATGTGTTTATAATGGAGTGGGGTAAGTATGGTAGTTCTGCCTGCAGAAGTCAAGCTGTTAACGTTGTTTTGGTTTCTGAGTAAAGCTTTTGCTGTTAACACACAGAGGAGTGAGGCAAATGAGCGGCTTAGAGTGGCCTATGGCCACTCCAGCTATGATCGGCCTGGGACCATGGTGACCCAACAGCCTGCTTCTGAAGTGGGCTGCCACCATGGTCCCAAATAAGTCACCGTCAAGGAGCAGATTTTGGCCACATCAGGGGCATGCATCATCTGCACGCCATACCTCTGAAGTGGCTGGAAGCCACACCTTCTGGCCTGTCTATTTTGGGGCAGAAACTGATTTACTGAACCAAGGAAAGTAGGCAGTTTCTGACAATATTTATTTGACAATGCATTTTCTCTCAAAACATGCAATTCTTAGAAATATTTTTTTTTCTGTCAGAACTGGCATATTTTATGCATGTTTATACTTGGATAAAATTTATTCAGAATCATGACAGAACGTCTGGGGAGAGCAAATATTCTCATCAGCATGTAGAGAGATCTTGTAGCACCTTTAAGACTAAGGGCCTTTACAGACTTCTAGAAATAAGTGCAGCTTGAGGCCACTTTAACTATCCGGTTCAGTGCTAAGGAATCATGGGAACTGTAGTTTATTGTGGCACTAGAGCTCTCTGACAGAGAAGGCTCAATGTTCCAGGAAAAAAATACAATTTCCATGATTCCCTAGCACTGAGCCAGGACATTTAAAGTGGCCTCAAGCTGCACTATTTCTGGCAGTCTGTAAAGGCCCTAACTGAAATAAAGAAGTTGGCAGCATGAGGTTTCGTAGACTTCAGTCTACCTCTTAAATGCATCTGAGGAAGTAGACTGAAGTCTACAAAAGCTCATGCTGCCAACTTCTTTATTTCAGTTAGTCTCAAAGGTGATACAAGATCTCTCTACATACTGATTCCAACACAGCTATATCTTTAGATTCTCATCAGCACCTTAGTGCAGGAGTAAATGCTGCTGCATGAAAACTCTGAAAGACCAGATTGCTCCAACTTCCCTAGTTGCATATGCAGAAAAAAGTATGTGCAAGGTTTTTTTTATAAAAAGAAGAAGATAGTTTTGCAGATTAATTCCA
This sequence comes from Phrynosoma blainvillii, assembly GCA_026167975.1. Lineage (NCBI taxonomy): Eukaryota > Metazoa > Chordata > Lepidosauria > Squamata > Phrynosomatidae > Phrynosoma > Phrynosoma blainvillii. The sequence goes on from JANUYF010000001.1 coordinate 413,637,701, forward strand.
AGCCAGTCCATAGAATTCTGTGAGGACTATACCACATTTCCCCAAATATTTTTTGATTGGCCACTAAATTCTCACCTTTCTCTGTCATCAGTAGAAAATGCAAATAGACAATTATTTTCATTGCAGTGATTTATTCAAATATGGCATACTGAGTGTTTCACTGGAGAGATAATAGGGGTGAAATAAAAGACCAACATCTGTAATACAAGCTCGAATGCTGATGATGTCTCATTTTTCCAGCCTCTTTAAATCCAAAATCCAAAATCATAATATCACAGTCAGGATATAGTTGCTGGCAGGCAACATACTGGGCAGATGGTTCCCTGCCCACTCATTTCTATTTTTGTAGAGGCCCCCAATGTTTATGTTAGCAGCTATGAGCTTGGGCAATTAAAAATAGAGGCTTGTTTGTTGTGTCTCCTGCAGAAGAGTTGAAAAGAATAATTTCTTTTTACAAAACATAAAGGATTTTTAAAAATCCAATTGATGTAATGGAAATATTTTTGAACTCACTGGGAAGAAAAAGGAACCACTGGAGTTGTCAAAAACCTCACATCTTTCAAAACACAAAATAAGGAGGGCTCCTGTATCTTTTAACCCCACTAGATGGCACTGTGGCTCTGCAGGTCAATGAGGAAGGGGACCACACCAGCACATGTATTGCAAAAAGCAAATCACAAATGAAGTTAAAAGAATCTATTTCACTCTAGTTGACTCCCCCCCCCCACTCCTTTCCAAATTAATCCCACAAAGAGGTTTTCCAAGATCACAAGCTCTATTTGGCTCTGGGCAGTTTTCATTTCCCTTCCTTGCTTACAAAACCCTGTGGTTCTGCCATCACTTAGGACAGTTTAGAAAGCTGCTGTAGGCTGTGTGAGAAACTACATTTGGGAAAACAGACTTATTAAATAGTAGCATGACTCCTCAGGAGCATTAAGACCAACTATCCTGTACTGACATGTCTGCTGAACCTAGCTTGAGAATGTGTAACCCTCAAAGCAAGAGAGAGTGAGAATAGAGCAAAGAAGCACATTATGAACTGTTTTTACCCTCTGCATGTGAATGTCTTGCTTAAGAAACCAGCTGTGAGGACCCAAGTGTTCAATGCATGGATAATAAAACGTACAGTGAACACTAGTAGCCAGGGGTTGTTATAAAAAACAACAACACAGAAGGTGGGACTGGGGGAGTCCCCACCAACTGTCAGTGATATTTCAAATGATGGGGAAATTAGCTTTGCAAGAGGCTTGGGTAACTTTTGGAACATGTGCACCAATATATACCAGTACAAGCTATGAAGAGTCCACGTTCTGGGTAAACTAAGGTTTTACTTGTTTAGAAAATATGCAGAGTGCAGTCACACACACAAAGTTGCAGTTCACACAAACACAGAATACAGAGCTAGCTGAGCTGGAAATAGGGAAGGGGGATAGCAGAGTTTTTAGGGGTTGCAGGCGGGTATAATTACTTGTCCGATGAGAAGACCATGGGAAGCTGGAGTGGCTCAGACTGGGAGGTCAGAGGGTGACACAGAATATTCACAGAGTTTGGGTGTGTATATGGGTTGGGCTGTGTGTGAAGTGGTCAGATTTTGAAACCATATTTATATCTTAGAACTAGTCCTTGGTGATGGGCTATCTAGCCAGGCAACAAAGGCTGAGCAGCTTGTCCCAGGAATTGAAAATGGGATTCCAGACTGGTTGTTGATTTTAACTTTAATTTAACAAAAACATTGACTGGATTGGCATATCCCTGAGAAGATGATGGAGTTGTTTGGCTGGGAACATAAGAGGAGGTAGGAAGAGAGCAATTGGTTTACTGCTTTAGATGCAAATAGAACCTTTGTCTCAGGTTTTGAGAGGAAATGTGGATTACTTGGGGGAAGAAAGGAGCACTTTAAATTTGTTTACCTGTATGTCCACATGTTTTGGAGAAACAATCCTTTTTTTTCCTGGGAGCCTTTGAACCCCCATATTCCTGAAAGGTAATTGTTCTCTCAAAAACATGCTATCTCAGATATAAAAATGTGAGTAGCCCCAAATACAGTGCAGGGTATACAGCAGTGCTTACCAGGATGGGGGAAATCTCTCACTTTTTCTTTCACCCATATTTTAATTTTGTTATGCCTTGTATTTTTTCCAGCCTGGATATGGAAAAAATGTTGTGGTGAATTCTCCATAAACAGACTGAAGGAAAATTATTGCTCCATTTGCACCAGCCAAATTCAATACATACCAAGCATGGAGGGTACTATGTTGTACCTGTATGTTGTTTGTTGTTGTTATTTGCCATCAAAATTGACTTCAAGTGAATGAACTCCAAGAGGTCATCAACTGCTCTGCTGAAGTCTTGCAAATTCAAAGCAATTAACACTTTGATGATGTTAATCTCCATATTGTGCAGCCTTCCTCTTTTTGAATTGCCTTCCATTTTACTAAGCATTATCTTTGCCAATGAGACATTTTCTCATGATATGTCCAAAGTATGAGATCTTTCTCAATTAATCACATCATCTCATAATATGTCTGGTACCATATATATATAGGTGTTAAAAGAAAAGGAGCCTACATCAGCATTGAATGTGGTGAAATACACAGGGATTCAGATCTAGATTTTTAAAAGCTGAATACTTAAAACCCTGCATCTGGATGGATGAATTTGTCAGTTTCAGTTTCCCCCTCAATTTCAAAGTATTTCCATTACAAATATGAAAGAAAAGCTGAGATTTTTAAAAGCAAATTCTTATTAAAAATAGCCTGAAATTGACATTTTGATCCAGTTCTGGCAGTAACTGACCTTTCATCAGAATCTCTCAAAGTGATAGTTCTTTCTGGTATCCCATTACTTTGATCCTTGGATTTTTATTATGAGTACTGATGTATATTAAAGTATCCAGAGGCAATGAATGCTAAAATCATCTGAGTATTCTAGAACTGAACCTTAACATTCAGAGAAATACTCATGTCCCCATATCAGTGTTGTCACATATTTAGCTTCCTTGATTTGTTCAGCTTGTTCTTCCTTCCCTATGTTGTGACAATCAAATTACTTATTTTTTAACATTCTTTCTCAATGGTCAGTTTGATTTTTTGCTTATAGTCTGTTTTTCCTGCTGTTGTATTGGTAATATAGGGCCTTTGCAGACTGCCAGAAATAGTACAAATTGAGTCCACTTTAACTGCCCTGGCTCAGTGCTAGGGAATCATGGGAATTGTATTTTTTTTCTGAGACATTGAGTCTTCTCTGTCAGAGAGCTCTGGTGCCACAATAAACTACAGTTCCCATGATTCCCTAGCACTGAGTCAGGGCAGTTAAAGTGGACTCAATTTGCACAATTTGGCAGGCATACGTCTCAGCACACACACACAAAAGGATTACCAAGGAAGAGAAACCCTGAGTTAATTTAAGAAGCTGCTTCTTTACGTACTCTTTCTGAAATTTCAAAGCTGAGTTAAATCGACGACAATGTTTTAAATAATGACTCTCTTTTCATCCTTGTTGCAAAGGTTACAGAGTTAGTTCAGGATTCACTTGAAGCTGAAGTCCTGAATTTGCAGTTTTCCAATGGACAGCCATTAATCCAATTGGTTCCGCTGTAAATAACCCCTCTAAATGTAATGCATCTTCACTAGGGTAGAGGGAGAACTTTCCATCATGAAGTCATCACTTGCAAGTTATCTGAAGGCCCACTAATTGCCTGCCAAGGGAGTGTAAAGTCTTTTTTAAAGCATTTCCTCAGAAGAGATTGGAAGAGTGGCATCAAGATGTACGTTACAACTAGGGATGTGTGGGGGGGAAAAACATGTTGCAGGATTATTTTGTAGACCATTTCCTGGGCTGTACATGGGCTCAGTGCAATTGGCTGTTTAAATCTGGAATTTGCACATTGATGGAAGGCTGTGGACATATGTGAAAGTCTCACCTGAAAAGTGCTAAGAGAAAAAGGCAAACACTTTCAATGTGCTCAGAACACAAAACATGTAAACATGCTTTACTCTGGGTGTGGAGAAAGTGTGGCATGTGGGCAGCATGAGGCTGCAACCCTTTTTTGAATCGCCAAGTCTGCAAGAGTCTCCAGACCACCACTAATTTTTATCCAGGCAAAAGAAAATTGCCCAAAGCAGTAACTGGAGTACTGGCAACACACGCACACACTCCCAGATGCCTTCCTCACCCAAGTAGCCCCCCCCCCCATGATCCCACTGATGAAAATTATCCTAAAGCAAAATTCAAGTAACTCCTCGGAGTAACTTTTAGCTGATTTTCACACAAAATCACAAGATATGGCCCACCATGGGGGCAGAGGGTTAAAATTGACCCGTACAATGGTCTCCCATCCTTGCTCTAGTCCACTGGAGACTACACTGAAAGAATGCATGCAATTTAAAGTATGCATATAAGTTGTATATGTAATTCTTTGCTATTTTCACTCTCTAAATAATCAATGAGTAGTTTTATCAACTCCCTTCCTATTGTGATAAAGTCTTACAAAACAACATAGTTTTCAAAAACTATTTGCAGTTTGGAGCTTATTTGACACAAAAATTTGCATGTGTTTTTAGGGGGTTGTTTTGATTTGATTTGGACAGACAACAGTATTTTCTACAAAGAGTATAGCATTTTCTGATCACAACATAATATTTCTGCACTGGGGTATGATTTCCAGGGTAGAAAACGAGGTTTCCTGTGAAAAGGGAGGAATTTTTCACAAAGAAAATCTTGAACTGTGAAAAATCCCATCCAAGAGGGAGGGGGAGACAGATTCTATTCCATTAAAAACAAAAAATGAAGCCAAAACCAGACTGGAATCAAGAAAGAAAAAAATGGGAAGAAGCACTGATGCACATTTTATAGATGTGTGTCTTCCTAATTGCAAAACAAAGATTCTGTGGACAGATTGAACAGGTGAATTTGTCTCTGTGTCTGAAAACCAGTCCATGCAATGTCTTTTGGAAGGTCACCTACAAAGCATATAAACATAGAAAATTGCTTTGGAATGGGCTCCATTTTCCATCTGTGCAATATTTTCCTAGAGGACTATGAAGAGGAAGGACAATCTTATGCTCCCTTTGCAACTGGCTCAAAGGACTGGCAGAGACTGCAGGTAATTTTTTCCTCCCCCAGCAGATATGGGGGCCAGACATAAACAGATTAATCTGCTGCTGTAAGTCTTCCCTGGACTGCAGTAGAGCTTCATTTTGTTGTGTCTGCTCTATTTTTGGTACTCCATCAGCACCAGGACCAAACATGGAGTGGTTGGGATAGCCAAGGACCTACATAATGCTTAGCTACAACATGATCCAGATTTCCCCAATAAAGCCTGAAACTATTCCAAACTAATAGATGGTATACTTAACTTCCTCCCTGTGGGTCAGGGAGAGAAAAATGACTGTCTGTACCAGGACTCAAGAAGTGGATGAGCAAACTGGCAGGGTTTAGAAATTTGCTGTATCTCCACTTCATTGTCCCTCCCCATTCACAGGATTGCTTTGCCCAATGAGTTATATTTGAAGGCTTTTGGTGTGTTATCCACCAGACATTCTCTGCCATACATTTAAGGGGAAGAGTCAAGATCAGCAGGTATTTGAGTGTCTGATTAGCATATTGCAATCTGGGGGCTTATTGCATTGCAAAATAAAAATACTTACCCCATTGAATTACAGTCAGTTTTGGGATGCTCTTGGGAATGGCCACATTAAAGATGCCACAGATGTCGCCAGGCGACTACATCCCGGCTACATCCCAGTTCCCAGCAGCGTTCAGCCAGCCAATTTTCAAGAATGGGAAGCTTCTGTTTTTGAAAATTGGCCAGCTGAGTACAGCTGGGAGCCGGGATTTAGCTGGCGGCATCAGCAACATTTTTAATGTGATAATTCCCCAAGTGCATCCTGAAATCGATTGCAGTTCAGCAGGGATAAGTAGCTTTATTTTGCAGTATGATAAGCCCCCTGCTCTCAACTTGCCTAAGTGGCTCCTTGAATAGGAGACATTGTTTGAAACTCATTGCATTACATGTGTTTGTGTGTGTGTGTGATTTTACAGTTATTGTAGAAGGAGATATCCCCGCAGGTCATAGGGCTGAGGAGAAAGAGCAGAAGAATGGTACAGCTACCATTCTCCACCTCTTCCTCCTCATTCTGTGACCGTTTGGTGATCAGAGGAAGGGGGAAATTGGCCATACAGCATGTGGCTGCTTTCCTGCAGCTGAATGAACATAGAAGATAGCTTTTTCTCCCTCCAATAAGTTCTAGTTTTCATTGTGCATCTGGCTAAAGGCATGTTGCTTGAAGCTGGCTGCCCTCACCCTGCCGCTGAATGGTGGTGGGAGGCATGCTGTAAGTGGAACAGTAGTTTGCATGCACATGGAGAGGGAGGAAGGATAGCTATACATGGTGGAAGTGTACACTCTTGTGTATTTATTTATTTATTAAATTTATATCCCACATTTCACCCAAAATGGGATTCAAGATGGCTTTCAATAAATTTTTAAAGAGCAAGCCTGCCAAGAAAATGAAGGATCTTTGCCATAGTGATTTGTATTTTGAAGGTGTTTGAGGTTTGTTTGTTTTTTAAATATATTTTCAACACTACTGGAGAAAGCCAGCTTAAGTATTTCTATTTAGTTGTGGTAATAGCTATTGACAGACTTAGGAAGGAAAAGAAAGGATTTTTAAAAATAAAATTATCCAATTTGTAGTCTGTAAGACTAATAAAAAAAGAGAACACACATCTTTCCAATTCTTGTTATTGAGAAAGAAACTTGAACAGGGGTAGGCAACCTTTCCCCTTTAAGGGCTAGGGACTTCAGCTCCCAGAAGCCTCAGGCATGTTGGCCAATAGTCTCATGTTGGCCAATAGCTCCTGGGATTCTGGGAGCTGAAGTCCCTCGGCCCTTAAAGGGGAAAGGTTGCCTACCCCTGACCTTGAACATCAGTACTATTTTCTGGCGTATAAGACTACTTTTTAACCTGCAAAATCTGGGGTTAAAGTGGGGGGGGGGTCGTCTTATACGCCGGGTATAGGGAGGTTCGTGATAGGTTTGCCTTAGTGTCAACATCAGTTGGAAATGACTTGAAGGTGCACAGCAACAACAACAGTTTTGGAAGTCATACTCTTCCCAAACTCTATATTTTAACTGGAAAAGTGGGGGGTCGTCTTATACACCCAGTCGTCTTATATGCCGGAAAATACAGATATTTTTTCTTTGTCATATTCATATTGTAGAAAAGCAAATGTACAGGGCTAAAAATGTACATAGAGCTATCTAGAGGGGTGAGAATGCTGCTACTCCATGTAAGAATTCTGCCCCCCCCCCATAAAATTCTCATTCAATCCCCAAATTACTAGCACCTCAAGTAACTTAAAATTTCAGTTGAGCATTTAGAAATGCAGTTTAGACATCCAAAGCAAAGGAGCTGGAAAAGGTACCAAGGTAACATGAATACAGCAAATATTACAGTTCTAGTTGTGAATGTTTTTCAAGGTCTCATTCTTTGGAATGCAAGAAACTTGAAGACTGAATGAAAAATTCTTATTTAGAGGGCAATGCCCTCATTTGCTCTCTCCTCCCCATAGCAACACCCCCAACACAAGCATGCTTTAGTTAGTGCAGAAATTATGTGCGAGTGTATACATTAAGAGAAATGTGTATTCCTGATTTTCCATTAGAAAAAGAAAACACACAAACCAATAAATAAATACTTTGTGGCACTAAATGGCACAAATCAATTTACACTATATGAATAAATAGTTCTTTTGGTCTGTCCTGAATCTACTTCAGATCTGTTCATTTGGTGATCATGGTGCTATAGGAAAGAAAGAAAGAAAGTTTTCTGTATTCAATTTCCTTTTGTTTTTACTAACCATTTCTACCCATAGTCAAAAGGTTCCAAATCCATTCGCTATTAGGTTCTCTCGAAGGGAAGATTTTGGCAAGATTTCCTATCTCTAGGCTTCCCTTATAGGAAAAGTGCTCCATTATATTAATAACCTGCTGTGGAACTCTTGCCAGATGTTTTCGTTTTTCTTCTATGCAATATCAAATGCACAGCTGTACAAACATACTGTCACATTATTTGTTAAGATGACTGTTTAATAGTTTAATAGGGCAGCCTTTTCTAACCTGGTACTCTACAGATGTGACTGGCACTTTCATAATCCCCAGCCAGGATTGCAGTGGTTTCTATTGGTACTCTCTGGCCGATTTCCAGTAGATCATCAATGATTTCTGATTCTTAATTATTTAACCATAGTAAGAACAAAATGTTTCTTCCCTCTGCCCTAAATTATATGCTGAAATGAACTAAATGTTAGATAACAAGGAATGGATTCTTATATGAACCGTGAGCTTTGTTCTTGAAAAGGACATTTCTGGATTCAGAAATCTTTGATTTTAAGTGCATGTCTTTCACACTAGGCTCCTGTTGGTAAACTTGGATTTCTATCCTATCTATGGACTTTATCAAATGGGGCAAATCCCATGCAGAAATGGGTTTTAAATTTTTTTAAAAACCTGCAAACGTGGGTAGATTTTCAGACGACATCGCTGTTAAAGTGTGGTTAACCCAAATGGAAAGTAGTCAAAAGCCGCTTCTTTTTACTTTTGGAAAATCCTGAAAGTAAAAAGAAGTGGCTTTTGACTACTTTCTGTTTGGGTTAACCACACTTTAACAGCAATGTGTGTGAAAATCAACCTACCTTTGCGGGTTTTCCCCAGCTTTTAAATACGGCTTCTGCATGGGAATTCCCCAGTGTGATAAGGTCCTATCTGGTGGATTCATCAAGACTGGCTGTCCCTAATCTATCTACACATGATGTGGGAGCACTTTTGACCCTGCATTCCATCCTGACAGTCTACAGTGGTGCTCCCAATGTGGCTTGAAGTCATGAAATTCTGGTTTCAGTTTTGGCCAATTTTCAGCAGATTTTGGCATCCGTCCCCCATTATTTAAGATATGTGGGGCGCATATGGGACCTTGATATGGTAATCCTTGTGCAATTTGTGGTGGTCTTAAACTATTTGTAGATATTTGTGAGGGTGAAAATCACCGGAAAAAAATTAAAAAAACCTTTTGTGATGAGGGGAGATTAAGGATTTTGAGGGCTTTAATATATGGGTCCCCACAGGCTTCATGCAACCCACAGACTGCACTTTTCCACCCCTATGCTAAAGGATTATGTTTTGGACCTGCAGTGGTTTCTCATTTCACACGGTGGGTTGATTCCTTTTGGTGATGAAAGCAATGTAATGGTCAGGGGACTGCATTTTGTTTCATGATGTCAGCTTTAAGCAATTATTTGGCATTAGTCAGCAATCACTCAGAGCTCAGGCTGTCAACCTCTTTCTTTCACTTTCATCATTTAAAAAAAAAAAGAATGAGTAAAATACAAAAAATAAAAGTATTCTCCCTCCCCCTGGGAAATGAATAAGGGAATATTAGAAAGCCTGCTGTTAGGGAGGTGAGGTGCTGTGAATGTGCAGGAGGCAAGTCTTGTAGAATTGGTGTCAGGACCTGGTCAGAGCAATGGTGATAGGACTTTTGGCTTCTTGTTGCTATGCCAGGAAATGCAGTTGTATTCTGCAGGTATAAATGTAGGCAGAACTTTTAGAACAAGGCAAGAGAAATTCTATAGCATTTTTAAACTGTGGTCTCGTGAAAACTTGAACATATATGGTCATTCAATAATTGGCAATGGTAGAAAAGTTTCCCAAAGAGGACTACATGTTCTCCATGACCCTATCTTCCCCATGGATGCAAGAAAAATCTGTAGGAGTTCACATTCCTCTACAGAAATATACATTTCATACTTCCCAAGACTGGCTACAGGATAAAGTATATCTTGCATTAGAAATCTTTAAACTTTTGTGGATTGTAGTGCATTTTGTTGAATGAACCTGTGCACAACATCCTGTTTATGGAACAGGTAAAATATATGTATTTGGAAAAAAATGCACCCCCAAAAAGCATTTATTAGTTTAAAAATGAATTATGAAATTGTAAATTAAGAAAATTGTGCACTAAAATGTGTACACCAGAGAAAATGAATTCCAAAATATGCACAGATTTCCATGCAGGGAGGGGGAAATGTAATATGATATGGAACTACAAAGGGATAAGAATTCTATTGAGATTCTAAGAAGGACAAACAAAATGAAACTGGCAGATGTTTATATCTACAATCTTCCCCTGCCACTTCTACTCAGGAGAGTGTTATAAAAGTTGAATATCCCTTATCTGGAATTCCAAAATCCCAAATATTCCAAAATCCAAAATTGTCCACATGAGTTCAGTGTACACAAACATTGTATCATGTATGGAATTATTAAAAATATTATGTTTAAAATTATCTCCAGCCTATGTGTACAGTCAGTCCCCCATATTGGTGGGCTAGCTATCTGTGGATTGTAGCATCTGCAGAGGCCCTACCCCATTATTTTCAGTGGTGATGTGTGTGCGCAGCTGTGTTGACACGGCTGTGTGCATGTCAGCATCCATTCATGTTAGTGGGACTTGAGGTCCCACATTTTTGGGTATCTGCTGGGAGGGTCCAGAACTGAAGCTCTATCAATATGGAGGGCTGGCTGTATATGGTTTTTTGGAACAAATAAACTTAATGTTTAGACTTAGGTCCCATCTCCAAGATTATGGATATGCAAATATTTTAAAACCTGAAAAAATCCAAAATCCAAAACACTTCTGAGACCAAACATTTTGGATAAGGGAGACTAAACCTGTAATCTGTAAAGTGCAATAACTAATTATACTTCCTTAAATCTCTTAATTTTCTATAGTAGGGTTCATCAAATCTGTCATACTCAATAGCTCATTTTTTCCACTGCTATAATCATTTCATCCTGGTTCCACAACAGCTAGAAATGCATACATATTTCTCTGCACTTTAAAAAAAAGTTTATGAATTTTTGAACATGATATGCATTGTTTTTTGTTTTGTTTTGTTTTTTGATCAGATATGCATTTATGGACCGTTTGAGTAGAAGCTACTTTAAATTTACACATTTCTGTGTGTATTTTTTCAAATATGCACATTTCTGAATGCTTCTTTTTCTGAATTGTATTGGAATCTTCAGAAGAATACAGATTCTGACATGTAGCTATATTCTTATTTGTGTGCAAGTTTGATAGTTTTCCACTGAAGTTTGAATCAAATGAATTTCTCACTCATCCTTACTCTGCAGTGTGTGCAAGTATTCCATGGCAGGTGCTCAGATGTTACTTGGCAGATAGATTGATTCAGAAAATGTTCTCTGTCAGGGGGTAACATGAAAACCATAGAAGCAGAGCTCCAGACTCCCTGTGATCTTGACAGGAGGAATAAATGGGCATGACTAAGACTTCGAAAATATAGAATATGTATCTGCAAGATAGCTGTTACTCTAAAAGGTGGGGTCCCCACTCAGGAGTGTCAGCATTTCTTTGAATCTTGGAGGAAATTATAGGTCAAAAGGAGACCTGTGAGAGGAGGATAACTTTGGGGATCTGTTCACCTTTGTATACCTGTACTAAGTGCAAAGAGACTCTGGTTTCAATAAAAAGGAAGTTTTTTATTTAGAAATATGTATGCAAACATACAAACTAATGCAACTTTAGGAACCATACAAGGCTAACAGAAAGAAAGGCATGGAAAGTTGAATAGCAAGAAATCAGGGTTTAAGGATGGTGATAATTACCAATCCTGAAGATAGGTTCACGGAAAACAGAGAGTGGTTCAGACAGTATCTGAGAGTGACACAAGAAGAGTGAGTATGACCTTCCATGCCCAAAGAGTCTGTAAAGGACACCCCTATCTGTGAACATGGTGGCTAGGACTGGGCAGATATTTATATCCTTTTTCATATCCTCAAGGGGTACTCGATGCTATCCCACAGTATAGCAAAGGCTTTGATGCTTTTCCCATTGAATTGACAAAAGGGAACTGGAACAGGTGGTGGCTTGAACTCCAGGATGACAAAACACTAAATGGATTTGAGACAATTTGGATAGTCAAACAGGATGGGTGAATAGAAACACAGTCTGAGGTGAGATGGAAGGGTATGGTCTTTATTTCGCAATGGGACTCACTTTGTCTCCATTGAGAGAGGAAATTCGAAGAGCAGGGGTGGGGTATAGTATATCAGAAAACTCATTCAACATTTATTTTAGTCATATCTAGGTCTCCCACATGTCTTTAGGTCAGTGTGACCCCTTACCTAGTTCACACAGGTCATCATGAACTCTCAAAATATTCTCAACCCTAGATATTAATTATAAGACCCCCATATACAGCTAGAGGGATGTAGGGTATGCTAACATAGAGACATAATTCTTTTCTTAATTTCATTATTAAAGGAATCAAGTAATTTTAGCAGTATTCTTTCCAACAGAAGAAACTCTTCAAAAACTGCACAGTTTTCAAAGACTGTTCACAATTTTGGGACATACAATTTTGGGACAAGTTAAATTGAAGTTGAATCCAGACAAAACGGAGGTACTCACAGTCACAGGCCCGAAACCAGATTTGGGAATACAGTCTCCAGTCCTGGATGGAGTCACACTCTCCTCTAAGGACTGTGTTCGCAGTTTGGGGGTGCTCCTAGATTCATCGCTTCACATGACTAGTCAGGTGAATGCGGTGGTCAGGAGCGCCTGTTATCAGCTTCGGCTGATACGCCAACTGCGCCCTTATCTGGATGTGAGGGATTTGGTAGCTGTGATACATGCCCTGGTAACCTCACGTCTGGATTACTGTAATGCACTCTACATGGGGCTACCCTTGTGCCTAACCCGGAAACTACAACTGGTGCAGAACATGGCAGCCAGGGTAATTACAGGAACATCATGGAGGGAGCACATAACACCTGTGCTTAAATCCCTCCACTGGCTGCCGATTAGTTTCCGGGCGCAGTACAAGGTGTTGGTTTTGACCTTTAAAGCCCTACATGGCTTAGGTCCATCTTATCTTAGGGACCGCCTCTCCCCATATGATTCCCCCTCTGCGCCCTGCGGTCCTCTGGGAGGAATCTGTTACAGCCAATAAAAACTAGGCTGTCCCAGACCTCCCAGAGGGCCTTTTCCGCAACCGCTCCCAGACTTTGGAATGGCCTGCCGGATGAGATCCGTCTTATTACTACTCTTGCTGCTTTTAAGAAAGCAGTAAAGACGGATCTCTTTCGGTAGGCCTTCCCAGATTAACTCTCAGCTGAGAGATGAGTTTTTAATCTGCTGCCTCTGATTCCTGTGTTATTGTATGTTCTTAATTATTTTTAATTTCAAATATGTGGCATTTTTAATTTGGCTTGTAGTTTAATCCTATTTTAAGGGGATGGGAGGGCGGGATTATGGGATGAGGGAATGATTTTTAACTTTGTTCTGTTTTTAAACTTGCTGTACCCCACTCCGATTGCCATGCAGAGGGGCCGATTATAAATAAAAAAATATTATTATTTATTATACGTCTACATAGAATTTTCACAGGGTATTTTTGTGCAGAAAAAAGGAAGCTATCATATAATGGGCAGAAAACACACATACACCCATCGTACATGATTTTGCAACAAATATATCCTGAACTATGAAGATCCTTTGCTGTCCAGAATTGCCCTTGTTGGGGTTTCCTGGCACATGGGAAACATAGTGTTTGTGTGCATGTGTGTGTTTTACCATTTTCCAAATATATTTGCATATTCTTTCTATACCTACTAATGGTTCATATATTTGTTAGGCTTGGCTCCTTTGCCTACAGGCAGTCTCAATCATGGAATCATAGAGTTGGAAGAGACCACAAGGGCCATCCAGTCCAACCCCCTGCCATGCAGGAACTCAAAATCAAAGCATCCCTGACAGATGGCCATTCTTTTCCAAAGAAGAAGACTCCACCACTCTCTGAGAGAGTATGTTTCACTGTCAAACAGCTCTCACTGTCAGGAAGTTCCTCCTAATGTTGAGGTGGAATCTCTTTTCCAGTAGCTTGCATCCTGTTCTCTGGAGCAGCAGAAAACAAGCTAGCTCCCTCCTTAATATGACATCCCTTTAAATATTTAAACAGGGCTATCATATCACCTCTTAACCATCTCTTCTCCAAGCTAAACATACCCAGTCCCCTAAGTCGTTCCTCATAGAGCATAGTTTCCAGACCCTTCACCATTTTAGTTGCCCTCCTCTGGACATGCTTCAGTTTTTCAACAATGTGTAGATGATTTTCATCAGAAAAGGAGCAGAGACTTGAGCAGGCATGGGGGTAGTGTGAGTCTTTCTCACGGCTACCTTTTTGTTCTTGGACCTTCCACTCTATGTATCTTAGGAAGTAGATTCTACAAACGCTCATGCTACCAGCTTCTTTCTTTTAGTTACTGTCAAAGGTGCTGCAGGACCTCCTTGCATATTGATTTTCCAGACTGACATGGCTATGTCTTTGAATTCCACCCCCATGGAAAGCCCCAAATTCAGCTGGATGGAGTGGAAATCTGTCAACCTCTTTAAGAGACTTGTCCAGGTGCAGACAGATGATTATCTTTCTCAAAAAGTGCAAGAAACAGGACATCATTCTGAAAAGCCTGCAGATGAAGAACCCACTAACCTGTCACCTCATAACCACATGTTTTGCATTTCTATTAGTATTCTCACAAACAGCCTGTTTATATAGGATTCCTGAATCCTTCATTCCATGCCTCTGAAGAGATATACTCTACAAAAGCTCATGCTACCAGCTTCTTTCTTTCAGTTAGTCTTAAAGTTGCTACAAGATCCATTTGCATCATTACTTTTTGTTTCATTGCTGAGCAGAACTCATTGACAAATGAATAGTGCTTGATAGGGGAGTGGTGACAGTTCAGTGGAAGACTGCACACTTAACATGCAGCAGATTCTAGGTGCATTAGCTTATCTAGTTAAAAACTTCAGGTTGTAGATGATAGGCAAGACCTCTTATTAGAATCTAGGACATGCACTGCTGTTTCTGAGTAGATAACAGTCAGATGGGCTAGATGGACAAGAGTTTGACCTGCTGTTAGACAGCTTCCCGTTGTTTGCTGTCTCTGAAAATGCCGCACAAATTGGCACCGAGGTTAATACAAGAAATTATTGTGGAGTACCAAATGGCTACATTTTATTATGCTCTGGGCAAATGAATCTCCTCAGCATTAATAATGTTGCCAGAAAAGATTGAAAGAGAGACAACTGGGGAAAGAGTTGCCAATCTGTGATGCATTCTTTTCCAAAAGCACCAAGGTGACCTTTTGAGACTGATGGTGCTATGTGTGCATCTTCTAATTTAGTCATAGTGAAGTTTATTGTTACCTGGATCTTTATCCTACCCTGCTTCTTCCTCATAGGGGACAACCTTCCACTGATTTTAGTTTCTCCCAGCAACAAAGTCCTTGAGTACAACCAACCTAGTTGCTGCTTTGATGTCCTGTATTTTATAAGCTGCAAAGTAGTTCCTATGTTGTTTGGTTAAAGTGATTGATGTTTCTCTCCCTGCCTTCTTGATGTTCAGGCCAAGATGCAGAAATGTAAGTTAAAAGGTGATTAATCATCTCTAATGAGATTGTACACTACAAACAGGATCTCACTGTCCATGTCTTTGTTAGCCCTGACTGGAGCATGCATTACCTCAGCCTGAGTAATAGGTCATTTATAATGAATATAGAAGTAATGGGGGAAAGGATGGCTGTTTGGTCAAGTGTCAGCTGCGCCTGGGGCATTTAGACTTAATCCCATTGTCTATGTGACCCTCAGCTTTGGGAGATGTTTAATTGTGTGTAGTGTGAGAGATGACAGTATCCAGCCTCCTGCAGATTATTTCATCTTTTTATCCCATTAACACTATTTGTGCTAAATTTCCTTGTAGCCTCTTAATTTATCTCTGTTCTTTTTTCTCTCTCCATTTAATCTTTCCCCTAAAAAAGAGGGGGGCATAACCCCTCTGAGTTCAGGACTACCAGTTGTTGTAAATACATGGCTGACATCATGAGCTTTTATGGAGCCATTCCATCAGCAACCAAGAAAACGCTTGCTTCATCCATGAGCCTTTTCAATGTCACTTTTGTGGATAGGAAATTATTTTCTTGGTTTGTGAAGTCGTAGGCTTTTTTCTTGGTTTCTTCAATGCCATCTGGTGGCTTCCATGTCAGCTGGGTAGTGAATTCAATCCAGAATTTTAAAGGGTAAACCAAGATGCTGAACCCTATCCATTAAATAGATTTGGAAACTTGGAGAACACTTTTAAAATACAGACAGAAAGAATTGATTTCTCCACTGATAGGGAAACCATCATCTGCTTCTGGGGTTTATCTGTTTCTCAACAAAGGCATCTATTTTGCATCTCTCAAAACTCACTGCAAAAGAAACTAGAACCCCTCCCTCCCTCCCAAATGTGCACATTTGCTAGACTTGAAGTCTGTTTTGAGCAATAAAATACCCCTAAAAATGCATCCATTGTCTGAAAATTAAGCACAGATGTTTTAGTCTATGGGAATAAAATATAAGGGAAATTGTACCTTTGAAAGACACAAACAGCTAAAAATACATACACATGAAAAATTAGCACAAATGGTTTAGTCTGTGAGGCAACCACACATGAAAAATCCCTTTTTAAAATTGTGGAGGTAGGAAATATATGGTGCATAAATTTCCTTGTAAGGGGGCAGGAGTTTTCTAACCTGATATGAAACACTGATGGGATGAAAATGCTGGTAAGGTTTGAAGAAACATAAGGAAATCAAGATGAAGAGGTTTTCATGTCTCTTAATCAACTTGCCAGTGCTGTTCTGCATTAATAGAACTGCAGGTTAGATGACAAATCCATTCACTAGTCCAGTGCTTCCCTAGCAAATACACCATTCTATGTGAATGTAGCTAAGATATGTCTATAGATATGGCTATATTGCAAGTCAAGCAGTAATCTCTGGAGGATGACCTGGAAAAGTTGTGGTTTAACACTGGAAGCCTGACAGAGCTTTTTGAGTCTGGAAGGTCCTTCCTCAGGCCTAAAAGGGAGAAGCAATGTGAAACTTTTTTCTGGAGTTGACAGGCAGACAGTCTACATCAGTCAAAGCAGGCATGAATTCTGGGAGTCCTAGGTTGAAAACAAGCTGCAGAAATAATCCAGTTTGAGATCGCTTTAACTGCCCTGGCTCAGTGCTAGGAAATCCTAGGAATTGTAGTTTATTTTGGCACCAGAGCTCTCTGACAGAAGGTTAGATGTCTCACAAAACTACAGTGCCCAGAATTCCCAAGCACTGAGCCAGGGCAGTTATAGCAGTCTCAAACTGGATTATTTCTGCAGTGTGTTTTGGACCCTATATGTCTGTCCTTACCTATATTCAAGCATCTATTTTACTGTATTTCAAGTCTTGATACCTTCATAGAATCATTAGAAAGGTCATCCAGTCCAACCCCATTCTGCCATGCAAAGAACTTCCAACAGATGGCCATCCAGTCTCTGTTTAAAAACCTCCAGAATAGAATGGCAAATAATAATTACCAAATGGGAATTGCTTAAGGAGACTTTTTGTCAGTAATGATGATTTTATCCAATAAAGGATGTCATCAGATATTACCAGCTCAATACCACTAGTAGTAGCTGCAGTGGGGTGATGATAGAGGGGAGGCTATCACTTTTTGAGTGCAATATGTCCCAGTCTAAGGCTGGAACCATTTTAGGGCTTTATGCTGTTGTAGCCAAGGCTTACATTAGCAATTCTACTTTTTCTGATGTTGTGCAAGGAGGTATTTAGTTCCTTCTTCCCTAACAGTTTTGCTCAGCAGCACAATGGCTGCCAGACATTGCCCAAATAGAGTTCTGTCCCTGATCCAAATGACCACTAACTGTGTGTGTGTGTGTGTGTGTGTGTGTGTCAGAAAAGCTCCCTCACGCCACCAGTCTAGCCATTTTCACCCTTCTTCTCCAGTGTCAGGACTGCCACATAAATATGCTCCATCAGCTGCAAGCAGGATCTCAGTCTGAGTGTTGTGGAAATGTGACTTCCCCCCCCCCCATCAACACATGCACATGTATGCGCATATTCATACCCTGAAGCATAACCATTGGGGAAGAAAACCCAAGGAGGGAGAAGTAATGAGTAACAGCTGTATATTCATGGACAGACACAGTAATCATGTGGAAAAGAACATTGGTGGGAAAGTAATATTAAAATGTATGTTTTCCTCCTCTTCGTTTAAAAAAAGAGGGGAAAAAAGGTGAGGGTGGATCAATCAAGGAGTTAGTTCTCAGGAACAATTAGGTGTTGAAAGGTTGGAAAAGTGACTGAGGTGTCAGAATTAACAGTCAAGGTTAGCCTGATTAGCAACAAAGAGGTGTTCTCAAAGAAGTCAATCCCAAGATCTCACTGTAGCTTATCTCCTGCATAATGTAAGACACTAAAAATAAAGTGAAAGTTCAAGTGCAACTTTCTTGCTAAGAGTGTGGAGTTGTCGATATTAGGCTATGCTGCTTTTGTCAGTTTGCTGGCTTTTTACCTGGCTCATTGTTTACACACCATGATGCCCTTCAGTTTTTGTGCTGGAAATGAACACAAGGAGTAGGTTCTTGATTCAAAAACATAAGCAGGACAGAGTTTCTGGGCTAGACTGGGTGCCTTTTTCACAGATCAGGTGACTGACATTGCTTCCAGTGACTGATGAATATTTGCTGCCTGCCTTATGTAGGAGGCTGATTGTTCAATCACAGCAGTTGAGACAGCACCACCTGATGTGTGTCAAACCTATCCCCAAACAATGCTATCCCAGAGAGAGAGACAGGACAGAAACCCAGGCTTGGTTGGCCCAGTACTCAATGGGTGTTCCTTTTTTGTTCTGACAGTAATGCTAGGAAGACATGCATTGCAGTTGGCCTTCTTTGGGGGAGGGCATAAAAATGCTCAAATAAATGCACTATCAACTCTAATATATCATCACTAATGCTGGTCCCTCATTTAATTGTTTGATTGTGGATCCAAAGTCCAGAATGCTCCAATGATATTTTGGCAATGGAAATGAACGGTTAGATGGTCTCCTGGTAGCTGGCAAAAAGGAACATCTCTCCACAAATTAGTGCCAGCAGGGGTGTAGCTATAGGGAAGGGGTGAAATTTTCCTTAATTTCTGACACTGCAGAGAGTGAGACACTGAATATTGTCCATACCTAGAGCTCTTTTACTCACTGTGTTGGCATTCCCTTTGCCTGCCTCTTTGGTTTCGATGCCTAGCTGTATTTATAAATGCTCAACCAAAGTTTTACATTACTACTATCTTGAAATTTGGGGACTGGAGGAAAATTTCATCTCAGGGGACAGAATTCTTATTTGGCAGAGAAACACACTAATTGTGCCCATCCTGTAGCATCCCTGAGGGATAGATGTGTACATGAGTTGTGAACAGCAGCTGGCAGAGAGAACAAAGAGTTTCTAGCTGGCATTGTCTGAAACATATTTAGTGGGGGAAAGTAGAACTTTGTGGGGCTGCTTAAAATGCTCTCTGGTGGTCTGATCTGAAGAAGTAGTCCTTCTACCACTTGTCTTCCATACATTTGTAAATGAACTATTTAAAGGAAAGAAAAGAAACTATAGGTTTCCAGTGTTGTCTCATATAAAGAGACCTGAACCCTATAGTGTTGCTCATTGGGTCTCTTGATGGACTGGGGAGGACATAACTATGCATAGGTCTCTATGCTTGTTGGTTCTGATATAAAAGCAGTGAGGAGTTGTTTTCTGAATGACACAGATGAGAGACAGTGTCTGTCAGTTGCAGAAAAACGATATGAGTGAAAAATCAGGAGAAATGTCTGCTTCCAATGATGTTTGCAGAGAGGAACAATGACACTATTAGCCAGTAAAAGGTGACAGAGCTTTCTGAAGCTAGAGTATGAGGGATGCCACTGGTACTAGCACTTTAGTCATTTATTTATAACTGTGAAGAATTATGGCATGATTCTTTGTAAGATAATTCCCCATCAAACAGCCCTGTCCCTTCTCCAGCATCATAGGGTCAGCACAAGTCAAGGGTAGAAGAGATTCTAGAAATGAAACCCCAGGAGCTTGCAGCTTCATGCAGAACAGATGGTGGGATAATGTTGGTGGAAGATGTCACCCTCCAGGAATGTCAGTGTCAAACATCTCACCGTCACAGGGCACAGAGCCTGATGGGAAGAAGAGTGAGAGGAGGTTAAATGAGGCGACTCTTGCATGGTGGTACTGCGCTGCTCCAGTGCTCTGCCAGAGAGAAAGGTTACTTGCTTGCCACTTCATTAGAAGAAGGGGAGGCACTTCAAGGAGCCTCATCTGTTGAGTAGACAGAGTGGATCCTAACAAAAGGAATGACAGATGAAGAACTGTCTGAGAACTAATGTACTGTTTACTGCACTATAAATGGCTGGTGTTTGGGGAATGACAGATGAGGGGAAGCAACAACCAGGTGGTAGTCATGGAGGTAGAGAGCTTTCTTCATTTCCAAAGCTCCTGCTTAGAATCTGACTGTGGTTTGGAAGGAGAAATTTTCAGTCTTTATTGGATTCCATCCCTTGCTATTCTGCCTAAACAGAACTCAGATATAGAGACCAATGCCCTCCCCCGAGGGGGGGGGCAAATTGAAAAATTGAAACCGGACAGCTTACTTCTATTGGGGAATATTTAATATTTAATAAGTGATATTTAAATTGAATAATTGACATTGTTTCATCATTGCCTACAATGCATATGCTCTGCAGATCAGAATGAAGCCCCATCCCTTCTTGTCTTCCTGCTCTGCCTCCAGCTTCTTCTCCCAACAACAACAACAAAAATAACAACAAAGCATGGTTGTTGTTTGCTTATAGTCCTGGCTCTGCTGATAGAGAGCCAGTGTGGTGTTGTGGCTTGATCATTGAATTGTGACTCTAGAGACCTGGGTTTAAATTCCCCGCTCAGTCATGGAACCCCACTGGGTGACCTTGGACAAGTCATAGTCTCTCAGCCTCAGAAGAAGACAGAGGCAAACCCCATCAGTACAAATCTTGCCAAGCAAACCATGTGATATGTTCACCTTAGGGTCACCATAAATCAGGAGTTACACAACAAATCTGCTGATAGCAGGTACAGGGAGCAGAATTACTTGTCAGGATTTGCAGACCTCTCAAAGACATTTCATATGTGTGGATCTCTGTTGGACATGTGAAATTGATATTTGGCTGCTCAGAGGGACTTGGTGTGCACAAAATCATACTGCCATAAAAATATGTCATGCTACCTCCTGATTTGGGGTGGAAAGGTTTGACCAACTTATTTGCACAGCTTTACCATTGTTGCCTCTGTGTATTGCTGTTTATTTCATTTGTATACCATCTTTCTTCCCGGTAAGTCAAAGCAGTTACACAGTTCTCTCCCAGCTGCACCCACCCTGCAATTTAAACTCACAGCAGCCTGTAAGATAAATTAAGCTGAGAGATGGCAACTGGCCCAAGATCAGTGAGTTTTATGACTGGGTCTCCCTTAATCCTATTCCAACACTCTTCAATATACACACATCTGTGCCTGTGCTCCCCTCCCCCAATCAGGGTGAAAAACGTACCTTTTATTTAAGTTCTTGGATGATGTACAAACCCTGCTGTAGCAGTGATAGTCGTTGAGGTCACTGTCCATCCAAAATATATGTTGGCTGTAATGGTTTAATAATCATATAACATGTTTCCCCATTCGACTTTCCTACATTGCAGGAATTCAATGCAATATTTTCTTAGATTCAAAGCTGTGTAACATGTAAGGTTTTTCATGCTGAGAAGAGTCACTCTTCAACAGCATCATTCTGTCTTGACAGATGTAAACATGAGAGACACAGTGTCTTGCCCGGCATGTCATCTGCTTCTAGCCTTCCTCTGGCCGTCTGTTTTTAAAGGATGAGCCTTTTCTCTATCTTTGCTCAGTCAGTCCAGCGGGCGGAATGATCTGCTAAATACCAGGCTTCACTTCTTCGCTCTTTCTTCCTCCTCCTCGTCCTCATCCTCCTTCTCCCCAGTTCTTCACCTTATGGAATAAAAGGATATTACTGATGGGAAAGGGGCATCTGTACTGCCAAAACAAAATAGCTGCTTTCTGCATGTGGGTGGTAACACAGTATTCTGTATGAAGAAGAACGTTCTTCAAGGTACAAACAGCAGATCCTTCAGAGCTCAGTCAACTTCTGGGAACTTGTGACAATGCTTTGATAATGATCACATGTCTCCATGCCACCATGTCATTGAAATGTGCTCTGCAGGCTTTCAGCAATAGAATGGATGCTTTATTTCTGCCTCTAGGTTACAAAGAAACAGATTTTTCCTTCTCCTCTGAGCCTGCAACAAGATTTCTAAATATTTCAACAGAAGAAATGGAGGGCTACTAAAACCATATGGAGAACATAGCAACATGCATAGAATTGGAAAGGACATAGAGTTGGAAAGAACCACAAGGGCCACTGAGTCCCACCCCTTTCTATACAGGAATACCCAATTAAAAGCACTCTCAAGAGGTGGCCATCCAACTTCTGGCCCACTGTCAAATAACTCTTACAATCAATAAGTTCTTCCTAAAGTTTAGAGGGATTATCCTTTTTTTAAATATAATTTGAATCCATTAATTCATAACTGCCATATGGCTTCAAAATCCCTTGTGGCTTAACAGAAGACTTTTTGGATGCCTTCAACATTTTCATGCAATGTGGTGCATTGTAGCACTTGGCTCGGTTCATATTTGTTACAGCCTTTGTTTCACACCATTTGAAAGGGGACCATTTCTTGGTTAGCAAAAGGGATGAGAGAACATTTTGTTTTAAGTTATTTATGGTAAACATTTACCACAATCCCCAGATTTCTTCATATTCACAATGCAATGAAATTGAGATTTCATATATATGCATGGACAAGAAACTAAAACTGAGAGGTTTGTCCATTCATTTTGAGTCTTTAAATCTAAAATTCTGGATTTAAATCGTGTCTCTTCGATTTAGTGAATAGAGATGAGCCAGCAGGACATTCCTTCTTGGCAATATCATCTATAGTACTCTAGCCTGTAAGTCTGAGGTGCAGAATCTGTTTTGAGGACAGGTTGATGCACTTTGGATTTCTCTTTTAAAATTCACAGCAAGCCTTAGAGCAGATTTATCACCCCACAGACACATCCACCAACTTCCAATAGTTATAGCCCATTGACTATATATTGTAGGCCATCAAGTCAAATGCCCTGCTGAGTTCAGGAACTCCAGAGCTACAGTATGTCTAATAGATGGTTGTCCAGCATCTGCTTGAACACCCGCAGCAAGGGTTAAGCTGTCTGGATCATTTATTTTATGTGTAAAAAATAGAAATGAAAACAGTATGTGGGGAATGACCTGGAGTCTGACTTCCAGCTGAGGTCTTAGCAGATCACAACCTGAAAAGGCCCATTAAGGCACAAAAGTTATGAAATTTGTGCTTCTAATCTAATGTCTTCTGAAATCATTCAGCTCAGCCAAACTAAGGAAGCAGACATATTTTGCTCTCCAGAATCCAAGAATAGATGGGAAGTGAATAGGCAAAGGAAACAGCAAAGAACTTGAGCCTTTAAATAATTAGGAGACTGAAATATGCAAAATTTGGATGGTGGCCAAATGCAGAGTGAGTGTTTTGGGATGGAGAGGCAGCCTATAGAAGAGGGGAACTGGACACTTGGGACAGCTGCTAAAGCAACATTTGAGACAGGCCCCCACAAAGTGCTTTGTCATCATTTGCGGAGAAGTTAAAATACGGCGCGGATAAGGACGTCTAAATTGGCAGCAGATTGTGGTTTATGGTAATGACAATCCCAGAGGAGCATCTCTCTCTTGGTGACATTGAAGTAAATTGCATTGCTCAAGATGTATACTAAGGATGGATAATGAGATGTGTGCACAGGGTAGAAGAAATTGTGGGTTTTATAAAGCTATTAAGCTACCAGAGATGAGTGTGTATGCGTCTTTGAGAAAGCTGGTTGTGGGGTGTGGGGGGAGGAGAGTGGCAATTCGAATGCAACGCTCCAGAGGAGTTTTGCCTTCCTGCAGCCCAAATACTAGTACTTCTGAGGATTCCTGATCCAAGACCTCCCTTTAAGTATGTTTGCATTACTTAAAGTAGGCACTTTAGAGTAGGTTTTTGCATCACCGCTGCACTCCACTGCATCGAAAATAACATGGATGTTACCTTGGGTTTGGGGTTCAGCTTATCTAGCAGCAGTTGTTTTTGTAAATGGAAGAATGTATAGGATGTATCAGTAGCACAAGGGATTTCTGGAAGTGTGTGTGTGTGTGTGTGTCAGAGAGAGAGAGGGAGAGAATGCTACATGTAAGAAATTCCACAAATCACTGTGGAGCTTGTCCAGTGGTATAGTAAGAAGAATCCTAATAATAACCAAGTAACAACTCTCTCTTTTGACTCTTCTATTCTGTGCATGGATATATAGTTCAGTCATTGGTCAGGATATGAAAAATAATTAAAACCAAATTATTATTATTTTTAAAAAAGATAAGGCTAGTCTGAAGGTCAAGCTAAATAGAGGAAGATACTAATTCCATTTGGGTTTTAACATGAAACAACTTAAATCACAGTTCTCAAATTAATACATGAACTGAAATACATTTAGCCCTTTGGTTTTCACATTTGTCTGGATTTTGTGATACAGTTCTCTCACTGAATAGAATATACAAAAAGAGCACATAATATAATTGCATACAGGGAGATATATATCTGGGGTAATTACTTGTAAAAATGTGTATTAGAGGAAATATATACAAAAATGTGTACACAGTTTAGAGGCATATCTAACTGAAAGCTGATATGCTCAGATGTATTTTTATACATACAAAAACATTTGTGTGTACCAAAATACAGCTGAGTTGACCAGCTGTCTGTGAGGGATTCTTCCAAAAATACTCTTCATCTGAATATCTTAAGGCTCCCCCCAAACCATATTTAACAGACAAGAAAGTACTGGATGGTTGGCTAGGCCCAATCATATGTACATTCCCTCACTTGCACTTGAAGGGGATGGGATGTGAAGATCAGGAGGAGAAAGCAAGGGAATACTTTTCCTATCCTCTATTTCCCTCCCACCTGTGTGAACAAGAGGGTGAATGTATACACCCTTCCTCTTCATACCCACATCCCATCCCATTTCCCCCTGCTTGCCCATGTGAATGAGCAAATGAATGAGGGAACACATACTTCTTCCGTTCTCATGCTTCCCCATCCTATCCCCTTCCCCCTGTCCTCCTGCCACCATAAGTGAGCAAGGGAACCCTGGCAATTTGATTTCCTCCCAGTGAAACCAGTGTTATTGAAGCTCCTGTTAAAAATGGCATAGGGTGGCAGTGGCAGCAAATACTGTACAACTGGTGAATGCTTAACCTGCTAATGTGCAGTGGCAACTGTTGCTGTTTGCTACTGTTTTCTCTTTCATCCATTCATTTATATATCCACTATCCCACTACACACTCATACTATATGTAGCCTATAATACATTCCTGAGGAGGGTAGAATGTAGAAAAACATGAAGTAAATTTTTAATCATGGCCAGCCCAGGATGACTTCATAGAATTATAGAATCATAGACCCATTTATCTAGACCCATTTCAAACTGGCTTCAGGACAGTCTTTGGGGTTGATACTGCCATGGTTGCCTTGACCGACGATCTGCATCTGAGTATCGACAGGGGTAGTGTGACCCTGTTGGTGCTTTTAGACCTCTCAGCAGCTTTTGACACGATAGACCATGGCATCCTCTTGGACCGCCTGAGGGGGTTGGGAATTGGAGGCACTGTGCTCCAGTGGTTCCATTCCTTCCTCTCAGGCAGGTCTCAGAGGGTGCTGCTTGGGGACAGTTGCTCCAGTAAAAGGGAGCTCACCTGTGGTGTTCCACAAAGTGCTATTCTGTCCCCGATGTTGTTCAACACCTATACGAAGCCGCTGAGTGAGATCATTCGGAGTTATGGAGCTGGGTGTTATCAGTACGCTGATGACACCCAAATCTATTTCTCCATGTCTCATTTGTCGGCCTTGAATTTCGATGGTGTCTCCTCTCTCAATGAATGTCTTCAGGCAGTAATGGGCTGGATAAGGAAAAGCAGATTGAGGGTGAATCCAGACAAAATGGAGGTGCTCACGGTAGCGGCCCCGAAACCAAGAATTGGGTTGCAACCTCTGGTCCTGGGCGGGATCACACTCTCCGTCAAGGACTGCATTCGCAGTTTGGGGGTGCTCCTGGACTCGTCGCTCCTGATGACGAATCAGGTAAATGTGACAGTCAGGAGCGCCTGTTATCAGCTTTGGCTGATACACCAGCTGCACCCTTTTCTGGAAGTAAGGGATCTCGAGATTGTTGTGCACGCGCTGGTAACCTCATGTCTAGATTTCTGTAATGCACTCTACATGGGGTTACCCTTGTGCTTGGTCCAGAAACTGCAATTGGTACAGAATATGGCAGCCAGAGTAGCGTCTGGAACATCTAGGAGGGACCATATTACTCCGGTACTAGGCTGGCTATTAGTTTCCGGACCCAGTACAAGGTGTTGGTTATCACCTTTAAAGCCCTAAATGGCTTGGGTCCAAACTATCTTCAGGACTGCCTTCTCCTGTACAATCCTCCCTGCACACTCCGGTCTTCTGACGAGATCCGTCAGTTGACATCTTTAGACAGCTTTAAAAAGGCTGTCAAGATGGATCTCTTCCTGCAGGCCTTTCCAGGATAGATATCCCAGCCTCAGGAATCCATCTTAGGAGAGTCCTCTAGAAGTCTTCTCCGGAGCCATAAAAACGACATCGCCAGCTTCCCATTTTGTTGTATTAATGGTTTATACTTGTTTGGTTTTAATCTGTATTGTTTTAATGTGTATTGGTTTAATACTGTTTTAAGGGGGGGAGGGTATAGGGGTTGATTGTATTGGTATTTTAACATGTTGTTAGCCGCTCCGATTGCTCTCAGAGGGGCGGGGTAAAATAATAATAATAATAATAATAATAATAATAATAATAATAATAATAATAATAATAAAAAAAAAAGGTGGGTCTGGAAGAGACCTCAAGGGCCATATAGTCCAGCCATGGAAGAAGAAGAAAAAGTCAGGAAGAGGTTCTTCCTAACATTTAGGTGGAATCTCTTGTCTTGTAATTTGAATCCATTGGTTCAAGTTCTAATCTCTGGAGCAGCAGAAAACAAGCTGGCACCATATTCTACATGCCATCCTGGCAAATATTTAAAGATAACAATTATATAGCCCTACAGTCTTTTCTTCTTCAAGTTAAACATACACAGTTCCTTAAGTTGCTCTCCATAGGGTTTTGTAGCCAAACTCTACCATCTTGATTCCTTTTCTCTGGATATGTTCTAATTTGTCAATATCCTGTTTGAATTGTGGTACCTAGTACTGGTATGCTAGGTGAAATTTGACTAAAGAGAAACAGAGGGCTACTTTGATTTTCCATTGGACTTTATCACATGGGAGAAATCCCATGCAGAAACAGGGGTTTAAATAGGGGTTTAAATAGGAAAAAATCCCCCGCAAAAGTGGGTAGATTTTCAGACGACGTCACTGTTAACGTGTGGTTAACCCAAATGGAAAGTAGTCAAAAGCCACTTCTTTTTACTTTCAGAAAATCCCGAAAGTAAAAAGGAGCAACTTTTGATTACTTTCCGTTCAGTTAACCACACTTTAACAGCAATATGTGTGAAAATCAACCTGCTTTTGTGGGGTTTCCCCAGCTTTTAAATCCCGTTTCTGCACATTTCCCCTGTGTGATAAGGTCCTTGGTCTGGACTTATACTGTTGATACAGCCTTGAATTGCAATGGCTTTTTTTGGCCAGTGCTGTGGCTTGTGAAGATCAGATGCACTAAGTAACTGAATCTATTTTGCTTTTTCCCACAGTGCCTTAGCAAAGTGCCCTCTTTCCCCAGTGGGAATTTTTGTGCCTGCCTGAAGTCACAGAACAGAACAAGCTTTTGTTGTTTTTTGCTCTTCTGGAAGTTAAACAAGTATAAGCTGATGATGGCAAAGCAAGGGAGATGATAACTCTCTTCCAATTGTTTGAAATGTGCCAATGACAGGGACCTTTATGTGTACTTTGGGGGGGGGGGTGTCTCCATGTTGCAATCTGCATTGTCATGGGTATAGTGCAGGAAGAAAATATATACCTACGCATGGAACTGTAAGGATGTAAGTGGGGTTACTTTCATCTTCTTCTTTCTAAACTCCTGCACTCAGATTCTGAATGTGGTGGAATTCTTCACCTCCAAGTGTGTGTCATCTTAAAGCTGACTTTCTCTAAGCACAGCCAGGCAGCCTTTACCAAGGCTGGCTGAAGTAAATTCTTTCTGTTTGACAGCTGATGAAGGAATGGAGGATTTATAACTTATTTGAGTTCCCATACATCACCCTTTGTGTCGCTTGCTTATGATGGCCTTGCCAAAAGATAAAGAAGTGCAGGACACTCAGTATGGGTTGTGGTGACAGCCCAGGGACAAATGTCTCTGTTGGGTAAATTGATTTGAATGGCTCTAGTGAAATATCAGGCGAGGCTGAAAATATGATTGGGTTTAATGATCCTGCTTGCATTGTATCCCACTAGAATTCCAAATGGTGGACAAGTTAATTAAAGTCACGTATACCAGTGGGAACTGGTGGGGGGGGAACATAATAAGTAGATATGGATATGTATTGCTGGAACATCTATTCATTAACTATATCTGTTGATTTGTCTAGAAGTCCCTCCCTTCTATTTCCAGTCTAGTGAGATTCCTGTGAATCATTTGTAATTTGTAGGGTGTTTATCCAAGTAAAACTGTGCAGAATATTTTCCCCCCAGTACTCAGAGTCTAACAAGCAAAGACCTAGAGTCATAAAAATGCAAAATGAAAAGATGGAGAGCAGATAAACTGTTTATTCTCCTCTGGTGAAATTTAGTGCACATAAAACTTAATACAGTGTTAAGAATGGAACATTCATTTTCTGTGAGCAAAAGAGGTTTGTGGCTCAAAAAGCCAAGAATTTGGAAGTGGAGTTAAAGTTGTTGTTTAATTACATTAATTTTAAAAAAAACACCACCCCAAACTAAAGCAGTGATGTCTTCATGTCCCCAGTCCTTCTCTTTGACTTCAGGCTGGATCCTGGATTTGTTTGAAAAATCATTTTGTTGTTAATATTTTAAGCTAACTTACAAAAATAATTATGTAGAGAGATCTTATAGCACCTTTGGGACTGGACTTAAGTCTATGAAAGCTCATGCTACCAACTTCTTTCTTTAATTAGCCTCAAAGGTGCTACAAGATCTTTTTACATACTGATCCTACAGACTAACATGGCTATATCTTTGAATTCTTACAAAAATATGTGTTTAAGATCTGTGCTACATATTTTGTGTCTTTGCATCTCTTGAATGTAATGTACAAATGTGCCCCTTACTCAGCAGAATAGGCATGTATACCCCATATACTAAGTCACAGAAATACAGTATGCAACATGCAGACAAAAGTATTGCGTTAGGAGAAAAGCATTTTTCCTAGTACAGTGGTGGTGAACCTATGGCCCGCATGCCAGAGGGGGCACTCAGAGCCCTCTCTATGAGCACGTGCGCCATCACTCCAGCACAGAGTTTGCCAGAGTTTATTACTAGAAAGTGAGAGGGATGTGGCACTTTGTGATAAATAAATGGGGTTTGGGGTTGCAGTTTGGGCACAAGGTCTCTAAAAGGTTCACCATCACTGTCCTAGTATATATACCCATATTTTCCGGCGTATAAGATGACTGGGCATATAAGACAACCCCCAACTTTTCCAGCCAAAATATAGAGTTTGGGATATACTCACTGTATAAGACGACCCCTCTTCCAATGGGGGAAAATAAGAAAGTGTTTTGGGGAAAGGACTGCCAATATACTAGGTGATGCATTCTGGGGTATGTACAATTTGTGGCCAAGTAAGTGACCCTGGGCATGTCACACACTCTCAGCCTCAGAGGATGGTAATGGCAACCCCCATTTGAAGAAACATGCTAAGAAAATCCCATGACAAGATTGTCTTAGGGTTGCCATAAGTCGGAAAGGACTTGAAGACACACAAGAACAACAAAAAAGTCTGCAATTGTTTCATAGGTAGTACATGGGAATAGGAGTCAGCATAGTGTAGTGGTTTGAGTGTTGGACTACCACTCTGGACACCTGGGTTTGATTCCTCACTCTGCCATGAAACCCAGTGGGTGAACTTGGACAAGTCACACCCTCTCAGCCTCAGGGGAAGGCAATGGCAAACCTCCTCTGAATCAGTCTTGCCAAGAAAACCCCAGGATAGGGGTTCACCTCTTATCCGCTGCTGCTTCCTCCTCCTGTCTCACGCCACACCACGCCACCCCTTCCTCCCCCGTCCTCCTCCTCCTCTGACCTGGACTTCCTCTCTTCCTCCTCCTCCCACCTCACACTGCGCCACCCCTTCTTCCTCCTCCTCTGCCACCCAGTGTATAAGACGACCCCCAACTTTGGAGAAGATTTTCCTGGGTTAAAAAATAGTCTTATACACCAGAAAATACTGTATATCGATTATATATAGCCACCTTGAATCCCAGTTTTGGGAGAAGGGTGGGATATTCATCAGCATTGTCATCATCATCATCATCGTTGTTGTCATTATCCTTACCTTTCTGCACAATTTCTCCCTTTCTGTATACTTCTTGAATGTAGCCCAAAATTTGAAGCAGTGTAAAAATTGAATAATTGCAGTTTGGTTCTAGTACCAATTTAGGAAGTCTATATTAGATTAGTTTATATTAAAAATGTTAACCATTTTCCCCCCTGGTTGCTAGCTGCCATGTCACAGCTGGTGAAGGGTTAAAAAGAAGCCTCTGACAAGACTATAGTTATGCTGTTCTGTCTGCCATGATTCTGTGGGCCAAATCCAATTGTAAGCCCCAGCTCAGAGCAACCATTGGATCTGGCTCTATGTGTGCCCAGAAGAAGTGCATAATATTGTGGCATATATAGAATTTATCTACTTGAGAATCCAAGCTCTAATTTAGAAAGAAAAGTTTTATATCTCTCATGGCTGCAAATATATACTTGAAAGTATGTGGGGAACACCTAAAGAAATTTCAGAAGCTAGACAGGTAGGTGAATACAATTTTCATGAGGATGGGGCTGTAATATCTGGCCATGGTCATTTTTAAATGGTGGAGGAGTGGAAATCTGTGCCAATGTACCTTGCCAACTGGAGATCTGGAAGGATAGTGGCTGTTCCTCTATTCCATCCTCACAACTCCAGCCAGACAGCGAGAACTCCCCACTCCCTGACCACTGTTTGACTATGGAAGTACTTCCTGGTATCTTCAATGTGAAGTAGCCCACAAGATGATGAGACAGGGGTCATGCACAGGGAAATACTGGATACTTCCTTCTACAATGACAGAAAAAAAGGCATAACGAGAAGTTACAAGAGTACATGAACTTTATCAGATGGAGAAAATCCCATACAGAAACAGGATTTAAAAGGTGGGGAAAACCTGCAAAAGTGGGTAGATTTTCGCACACATCGATGTTAAACTGTGCTTAATCTGAATGGAAACTAGTCAAAAGCCGCTTCTTTTTACTTTCAGAATTTTCCAAAAGTAAAAAGAAGTGGCTTTTGACTACATTCTGTTTGGGTTAAAAGCACAGTTTAACATTGACGTAGTGTAAAATTCTACTCACTTTTGTGAGTTTTTCCCCTATTTAAATCCCATTTCTGTATGGGATTTCCCCTGTGTGGTAAGGTCCCATGTCAGCAACAGGATTCCAGCCACTGTTTCTTCCCATAATTAACATGTGCAACATAGGGCCTTTACAGACTGCCAGAAATAATCCAGCTTGAGGCCACTTTAACTGTCCTGGCTCAGTTCTAGAGAATCATTGAAACTGTAGTTTATTGTGGCACCAGAGCTCTCTGACAGAGAAGGCTCAATGTATCAAAAAAACCTACAGTTCCTATGAGTCCCTAGCACTGAGCCAGGACATTTAAAGTGGCCTCAAGTTGCATTATTTCTGGCAGTCTGTAAAGGCCCATAATGATTAAAGGGCTGAGCTGTGAATTAGTATATTCTCAGGTTGAAATTTCTCTCTACTGCAGATAAACCACTTTCAGCCTTTGCTCTGCATTGTAAAGGTAAAAATTTGTTGTTGTTGTTGTTGTTGTGTGCCTCCAAGTCCATGGTCGTTCTGAGAACTATATTGAGATAATGTACGGAAAATACTTGACATGCTTGAAAGCACTACATACATGATTATTAGCAGCATAATTAGGAAAACTGGAATAAATATGTAAAATAATAAAATTGTAGAAAGAAGTATGTAAATTAAGAAAAAATGGACAAGTTGTGAAATTCAGCTGTTCTTATCATCATACTGTGATTGCCTAAGCTATGTATCTGTCTATCTATCTATCTATCTATCTATCTATCTATCTGGTGTGCTGCATATATAACTCTGGCTATGTTCTGATTTACCAACTAAGAAATAGGAATATCTAGGTTCTTCAGCAAGACTGGTCAACTTCAACCAAAAGTCACACTGAAGGACCTAGAGATTCCTAGAGAGAACACTCCACTAGGCATTTGTAGTTCCACCAGTGCAATTCTATATCTGGCAGATGTTGACCACAGATTTGCACTGGAAAACCTAGAGATTCCCAGAGAGGTGTTCCCCTCAGGTACAAGTATAGTGTTTTGTTATTTGCGATTTTTCCACATTTTTATGAGTCCTGTGCCCCTAACTCCAGCAATTGTGGAGGGATGAGTGTATTCTCACCAGCATCTGTACTTGGAATGGAGATGAAGATACTACATTGTCTTCTGCCTCAGGCAGTAAACTGTCTTGAGGCAGTTCTGATAGCCATCAGTTGTCTTTTCCTCCTTTTTTGTACGAGATCCTTTTTTATTTTAATGCACTTTAAAAATTTGACTGTGGATTGCCAAGTTGCCCTGCACCAAGAAGGATTTAAGGAGTACAGCAAAAAAATTCTCTTGACTTGCAATGATAATAGGTAGTATGACACTTCGATGCAATGTCACGGTTTGAAACACAGTGTCAATTTATCGTGCTTTATTGCTCCAACTTTGCTTAATGCAGGCCCATAAAATCAAAATAAAAACACAGCTACACATACACAATAAAACTACAATACAGGAAATGCATCAGAAAGCCAAAATTGCTGGTATAGCAAACATTATGTTAATGCACCATAGCTGATTATCAGCATTTAAAGGCATTGCTTGCAACAGTGTTTCTTTTTCTTAAGAAGTTGGGGGTACAATCCTTTGAGAAGTACTCCTATGTAAAGCTCATAGGAATAACCAAAAACTATATGAATTACGTTGTCTTGGTGATGAATGCATTCCTGGCTCTAGCATTTGATGGTATTACAGTAGTTGCATGAGCTTCAAGAAAGAGAAAATGCCAAACAGAAAGCAAACTTTTGGAGAGAAATGAGGAAGTATGGCCTTGTGGTTGCGGTGCAGTGCTTTTTCTTTGAAAAAGTATTTCTTGGAAAATAGTATTATATTTTTCCATTCCAATATAATCCCAGTTTTTCATTCACTGGATACAATCTTGGGAGAAAAGGAGAAACATGTTGTTCAAATCCATATATCATTGTCATCCTCATTTGTTAAATTCTTCATTTTACTTTCTGAAAATTGGTCATGAATAGAACATTGTGTGATTCATTTTTTTCCATTAGCTGTCTGCTTTTCGGCTTATTCACAGACCATTACCTGTTGACATTCAGCATATATATATATATATTTATTTGTGTAGTTCTGTGATAGCCATTTTCTAAGTGAACAGTGATTACAGCACAAGATGAAATCCTGTCTGATTTTATGGATATGAACAATTGGAATGGGACTTGGTGGCTTACAGTGCATACGTATCCATGTTACTCTGGAGCTTCAATGTGTTCAATAGAGCTTTGCCCTTAGTAAGTATGTGCATGGTTGTAGCCAAAATGAGAGTGAGGCTAAAATTCTACATTCATGTTTCTGGGAGTAAGCCCCATTAAATGTCAAAGGATGTATTCCTCAGTAGGCATGCACAGGATCACACTGTTACTCACTGCTACCTTTTTACTACTTTGCATAGTCCTACCAATATGAGCAGCAAGTTAACAAAGGTTCTTATTGGACCTTTATGGTGAACATACTATTAACTTTATTACTTACTTTTAGTGCTTTGAGCATTAGACTCTGGAGAGCAAGGTTTAAATCCCTGCTATGCTTGGCCATGGAAACCCACTGCATTACCTTGGGCAAGTCACACTCTTTTCAGCCTTTCAGGCAAAGGCAAACTCCCTCTGAGCAAATCTTGCCAAAAAGAAAGAAAAGTCATGATAGGTTGGAAACAAATTGAAAGCACAAGTTAACTTATGAAGAAAGTTAATAAAGGTCCTCATTGTATAAAATATAAAATGTAAATGTCAAGGGTCTATTCACCATCCTCATTGCTTTGCATAAGATTTATGCTTGTGTACCCAACTTGTATAAGGACGTTATCACACAGGGAGTTGCGGGGAGAAAGTGGAAATAAATGGGACTAGCGGAAGACTTTAATTTACGGGATTTGTCCCGTTCCGCCTCGTCTGATAACTAAATTCAAATTTAAAAGGGGGTTAATTCGAACAAAACCCTGATCTTTTCAAATCCTCAAAAATCCCGAAAATGAAAAGATCAGGTTTTCATTCGGATTAACCTCCTTTTAAATTCGAATTTAGTTATCAGACGAGGCGGAACAGGACAAATCCCGTAAATTAAAGACTTCCGATCGTGCCTGTTTATTTCCACTTTCTCCCCATGACTCCCCGTGTGATAACTGCAAATGAAGGACATGGATTATCTTTATTTAAAAATGAGTGGCATCTTGTTAGTGAGTTACAATAGCATAAGCCATTATTTTGGTCATTGTAGAGGTGAGAATTCGTTTCTGATCATGCAACATTCAGGATCTCCCCCAAAGTCAACTTTAAAGTGACAGTCCTCCTGCAACATAGCCATTTCTGTGTCATTAAAGAGCAGGGGATGAGCAGAGAGGTGTCCAGCTACTTTCCTGTAGTAGGACATGTTGCAAGCACATCACCTGCAATGACCTCCTGAGTACCCTCAGAGCTCCCTGCAGATGCCTCTTGTAGTGCATCCACCTAGAAGAAGATGGCTGGATGCATCTCCACTGATCCCCCCACTCTCCAATGACATGGAAATCTCTCTCTTTCTCTCTCTCTCTCTCTCTCTCTCTCTGTGTGTGTGGGGATTACTTAAAAGGGGGGAGCCCTGGGAGATGTAGCTATGGAAATGTAGCTACATGTCAGGCATGCACCTCTTAACCAATTTTTATAAATATCTTCTATTTTTTATCTCAACCATAATGTTTATTGCAAAATTCTCTTCTTTCATAGCATTTGCCTCCCTCCCCCCTTTACAACTTTATAATGATATCAGATAAGCTGGGGAACCAGGGAATGTATATGGCATCACCCTCCTTGATTAAAAAGTGATTACATCTTGCAGGGTCCTGGGTCTACTACATCACAAATCTGGTGCCATCCATTATAACAGTTTCCAGAGGACTAGCCATGCATAAAGAACAACTAAGAGTCTTCTTGAAACAAACAAATTTTATTGTGGTGTAAGCTTTTGTCAACTAGAGTCTACAGTGAACAATCTCATAAGGCATCTACTTCTTTAGAAACAGCCACAATAACCCTGGCCCAAAATGTATAGCAATAGTCATATTATTATTATTATTTTAAAATATACATATCTAGAAAGAGAGAGGGTTTTTTTAAAAATGATCCTCATTTTATAGCTACGTCATAAATTCATATTCATGCAAAAGTAGTTGATCTTATAAGTATGAAATAATGATTTCAACCCTAAAATGTAGGCAAGCATATCCAGTTAATTTGGCCATTAGAGTCACGTTCCAGCAATGTTAGTCTTTTAATTGAAGCAAATAAGCATAGGGATAGTTTTCTGAGTTTCAGGTACAGGAAGCCTACAATGTGGACTGAGCTATGGTGGGTATTAGTATTATGTATTACCGTTTATTTTAGTGTGATAAATAGATGTTGCTTCCCATCCTGTTAAAGCTACTTTATAGAGTACCATCGATGTACCTTTCTTAACATTCATGTAAGAGACAGGTTTCTATTAGTTTAATTTATTGGGAAATAACAACAAATCTATTCTGTACTTTCCACCCAAATGAGGTCCTCGGGTGGCTTGTAATCAAGTATTATAAAGTGATATAATGCAACAATCAAACAACAAAGCCCCATCAATAGCACATACAAAAACCTAAACAGCATCAGGAAAGGGGGGGGGAACCCCTCAGCTGCTCAAAATTAGCAAGCAGTGTCATAAAACATGCATTCAAGCAATAGTGGGGTTAGGTAAATTTAGACTATGGATTCAGTGGTTTTTGTGAGTGGGTGGTTTTATTAGATGGTAATGTATTTCAAACTGTGGTAAGCCCAGCCATTCTACATTGAAGGTCCTTCTGTTCATTCAGCTGAATGAAGCCCTGGATTTCTGCCCTAAAGTCCAGGCCAGATGGCATCATTATATCCATTCAAGATCCTTTAAAACCTACCTTTGGAAAGCATCAGGTGAAGATTTATTCATTTACTTACTTGTTTAAGCCTGCCTTTCTCCCAATAATGGGACCTGAAGCATCTTACAACATATTTTAAAACAATACAGATTCAAAAAACCATACACAAATGTGAATAAAATAGAAGCATAAAAGTTATTTAAATGATAATTAAACCATTTCTGGATTTAAAAACATTGAAATTCATTTAAAAACTATATAGCCCATAAATAACACAGCCATTCCGTTTCTGAAAGCCTGATAGCACAATAATGTTTTAACTTGCTGGTGGAAGGAGAGCAAGGGTGGCACCATCTTAGCCTCCTTAGAGAGGGAGTTCCAAAGTGTGGAAGCAGCCACCAAAAAGGTCCCTCCCCCCCAAAAAGCTAGATCTCCTGGTCAGTGAGTGCTATGATCTGGACAGAATTTGCAACAATTATCTTTTGGGGATTATAGCCATGTGGACTAAGAGAAACCTTCTCCCTTTCCTAATACCTGCTAGCCACATCTCACTCTTGCCAGGGTCTGTGATAGGGCAGGAATGATGTCTCCCTTCAGATGGACTGCAAGTCCCAGCAAACCTAGCCAGTATAGCAAGTGGTTGGAAATCCTGGGAGCGGAAGTCCAAAAATCTGTTGAGGGCTTCAGTATTTCTACACCTACTCTATGCAGTTGAGCAAGCTGGCTTCATAATGACTTATTGATATCTATACCTACATGTGTAAAGACACATCACCTTAGAGACAAGAAAGTCAGATATGGTGTTGTGGACAAGGACAGTGTTTGTGGTCTTAGGCACTTCACATATAAACATTACCCTGGGTTATCTGTCTGTGTAGGGCTGATATATAGCAGGTTCCTGTGCTTATGACCTTCCAGTATAAAGTGAAATGTCTGCATTTCTGTGGTGAATAAATAAATGGACATCCATTAAACATTTGTTATCTTTCCCACAGAAGCTCAACAGTTAATAAATGGTTCCTATTACACTTTCAGATCCACTAATGGAAACTGTTAAAGAAGGGCAGTGTATTATTATGGACTTATTATCTTACTAGTGCAAATCTTCTCGCTTAAGTGGAAGTATTTCCAAGTCACTTGGACACAGAGAAGTACCAATGCTGAGCTAGGAATAAATAGTGCAGTAATGTATTTTTGTGAACTCCTGGTTAATTACTGCAGCAAAATAGCCTGTCAGGTCGAAGCTCCTG
Organism: Phrynosoma blainvillii; assembly: GCA_026167975.1. Classification (NCBI taxonomy): domain Eukaryota; kingdom Metazoa; phylum Chordata; class Lepidosauria; order Squamata; family Phrynosomatidae; genus Phrynosoma; species Phrynosoma blainvillii. The sequence goes on from JANUYF010000001.1 coordinate 413,675,519, forward strand.
CATCTCCCCCCCCCTTCCCACGCTCTATCTTTCTTTCAAAAGCCTTCATTAGGGCTGGAGAAATAGGAATTGAAAATAAATATACCATTTATCATAAAAGCTAATTAGGGATTCTTTTTTAAGAACAGCCCTGTCCAAAATCAGGAAACCAGCAGAAATTGGAATGGGAGTTGAAAAATGTAAAAAGAAAAGGATATATACAGTAGAATCATAATTAATCTCTCTGGGTTAGTTGCATTTCAATAGACCCAATGTTTATTATGCCTTTCCTTTCACCTCTCCTTGTTGCTTCTTTATACCTTTTGCCACATCTTTTGAGGAACTGCCAAGACAATTGACATTTTCAATACAGGATCTGGGATATCCTTCCTATGTCTGGTAAATGTAATCAATCACACAGTATACAGTACCTGGCAAGCCAGACAGTCCAATTGCTGTCTGCCAACAAGTTTGTGGCTTCCCTGAGATCTTTTTTTAGTGACTGGATATTTGCTATGCCTTCGCTTACTTCATTTCCTAAGGTAATGTGGATGGATATGAGGATGCTTTCCCTCAGTTTACAAAATCTAATAAGATACTTAAGAATTTTATATTTAGATACAGACAAAAGAGGACAGAACATACATATCTGGGCTAGGATCCTCTTGATGACATACACTTTTGTGACCCAGGTTATGTCAAAAAATGCTTTTTCAGAAAAAGAGGTAAGCGGTATCAACATACCTCTTGGTGCAACAATCTCCACAGCTCTAATGACTGTTGGAGACTCTCTGTCAGATCCCCATTATGCTGCTGCCCTGCTTACAGCCATCACTCTCTTTGACATTTGTGTAAGTATGTTGGCAGAAGTTTATTTCATTTATGTATTTCTTTCATTTATATCCCACCACTTTGCCAAGGGGCCCAGAAATATATGCGCCTCCTTGATCCACATTTTATTGTTACAACATCTCTATAAGGTAGGGGTATACTTCTTCACTAATTTTCTTCTTGATGAAAGTAACAAGCATTTGATTCATCTTCTCAATGTAAGAAAGTGCACAAAAGTTCTGCCCAAATTTCACACATGGTATTTTTTGAGCAGAAAACACCTTTTTCCTGAGTTCAGAAAATGCTATTTTCTGCACAATATAATCATTACAAATTTTGTATATAATAAGTCATGAATCACAAAGATTCTTATCAGTCTAAGATGCTTCTTTTTAGGACCTCTCAACACTTGGGGGGGGGGGAGTTTTTCTACCATTTTTTTAAAAAAAATTAGCATATTCTTCCAATCCCTATTAGAAGGTAAGTTAACTAAGGTCCAAAACACACTGCAGAAAAAAATCCAGTTTGAGACTGCTTTATCTGCCCTGGCTCAGTGCTCGGGAATTCTGGGCATTATGGTTTATTGTTGAAACAAAGCTCTCTGATAGAAAAGGCTAAATGTCTTATAAAACTACAGTTTCCAGAATTCCCTAGCACGGAGCCAGGACAGATGAAGCAGTCTCAACTTTTGCAGTGTGTTTGGACCTAAGAAAGAATGAGGGGGGAAGTATTTAGCTCTGTGGCAGGGAGCATGCTTTGCATGCAGTTGGTCTAAGATTCAGTTCTTGGTACTTTCCATTGGTGCTGATGATTAAAAAAAAAAAAAAAAATGAGTTTAAAGATTTGTTTTCCATACCAGAACTGAATGACTCTCACAGTCCTTCCAAGTAACAATTTGTTTTTGCTAACTCTGAGCTTTCTTCATTTGGACACTATAATTTAGTGGAAGGTGTGGCAGTAGAAGTGATATTGTTGCTACCATTGTCAAACAATTGGGAGTCAGAAATCCTTGCTGAAATGCCACGTATCACCCAGGGATCTAGCAGTAGATCCTCTGGTTTAGGGCATATCGCTCAATACTATAAACCTGTATCGATTTAAACCACTTTAACTATTGTTGTTGTTTTGTATGCCTTCATGTTGTTTCTGACTTATGGCAACCCTAAGGCAGCACTACCACTGGGTTTTCTTGACAAGACTTGTTCAGAGGGAGTTTGTATTTGGCTTCCTCAGAGGCTGAAAGAGTGTGACTTGCCCAAGGTCACCCAGAGGCTTTCCATGGCTGAGCAGGGGTTTAAACACTGGTCTCCAGAATCATTGTCCAGTGCTTAAGCCACTACACCTTGCTGACTCTTTTTAACTGTCATAGTTTTTCCCAAATGAATATTAGGAAGAGCGAAGTAAAGAAAAGTCACAGGGTCCTTTTTTTGTCCCAAATCAAAGAAGCAATCAGCTACCATAAGATTTTTCAGTTCCTTTTGAGAGAGAAGACCTGGGCATGAACAGCAAAAAAATTTTTTTTTTCATTTTTAAAAAACCCAAATATTTTAATCAAAAGAAAATTTGCCCCAAATTCTTGTAGTCCAGTGGAGAGAAAACTATCAAAATAGTTTAATTCTCACATATGGGAATGAAATAAACAAAAATGTAGATTCCTAATTAGGAATGTGGTGATATTGCTTCCTTTTAGGACATTCTCTTTTGTTTGTTTATAGATTCCTTTTTAGGCAATTATTTTAAAATAGTTTATTAATATCACCATCGTCATCATCATCATCATCATCATCATCATCATCAAATGCACAATCATTGTCATCGCATTTCATAGTTTCTATTCTGCAGTGTCTCTAAAGAAGTCTCTTGCTTTTTGCTCTCCCTCTTCCATAGTGCTGCAGATTGTTTAAAGGAGCCTTTTCAGGACCTCACTTCTTTAGAAGTGAGCTCACTGGAGACGTATGGTGTCTTTGTGAAAGACAACATACATTTATATAATTGCAGTAACTGTGATCCCTGCTTCTAAAATAATAATCTCTTAACCCACTACAATCTCATTTTTTTGTTAGATGGTCAAGGGGTGTTTGGGACAAGATAAAAACACAATAAAATAAACTCCTAAGCAATACAAGCCTTTAATCAGAGTCTATTCTGATATCAGGGCAATTGATAAAAGAGACACTGTAGTAACTGTGCCAGGAGAAAAGGGCAGAGTACCTCTACACTAAGAGAAATGAGTTGTGCCTTCTCATTCCCACCAGCTCAGTGCTTTAAACCCTGTGGTCATTACTGTAGGGTCAATGCAGAAACAACTGAAAGTAACAGCTTCTGTAACCATCTTGGAAAATGCTGTTTTTTGCAGTAATCCTGGATTAGGAGAAAGTGTGTAAAATCAAGAGGACTTGAATTGACATACTAACCAACAAGGTTATACCTTTAGTAAATGGCATCTGGTTATTCCTGCTTACTAGTTTAAGAATCCTGGCTAGATGCTTCTGAAATAGCAGCCTCGATATTGGAATCTAACTCAATTTTTTTTCAAATGAAAATATATAAGAATAAAACATTATGCAGAGTGGTAAATTATATTGAACTGTTAGGTAATGAACTATGAAATTTAAAGTTGTTCCATGGGCAAGTTTTCATTTCAAATAAGAGAGGTGCTAGTAGGGGTCTGCCACCTTTTCCTATGGCTTGGCATCCATCCCTTTAAGAACCCTGTCTGTTGGGTAGACATTTTTCCAGATCTAGACTATCCCAGCACACAGAAGAAAAAGATGGGGGAGGGCTCTGTTATTCCTCTTCTGTGTAGAAGGCACATACAAGCAAGACATAGGGCCTTTACAGACTGCCAGAAATAATGCAACTTGATTCCACTTTAACTGTCCTGGCTCAGTGCTAGGTAATCATGGGAACTGTATTTTTCTCTGGGACATTGAGCCTTCTCTGTCAGAGAGCTCTGGTGCCACAATAAACTACAGTTCCCATGATTCCCTAGCACTGAGCCAGGGCAGTTAAAGTGAAAGGCCCATAGACATTCTGCCAGAAAGAAGGCTGCACAGCCTACATGTTGTTCATGTGAGATGCTTATCTGAACTTCATACCCAGTAACTCAAAAAGATTTTTATCCTTATCCCAAATATCCACAGCTGATGGGGATTATAAAAAAAGGCATTCTGCACATACTCAACACCATTCTTATCTTTTGAACATTAGCATTAGTGTGGAATCAAGGAAGCCATGGCCCCGATTTTGCAGAATCTGAGTTTCCAGGTTGAAGTCAATGTGATAACATATAATAACAACGATTGGGGAATAAGCCTGAGATAAGCCTTGGCTCAAAATAATCCCAGTGGTAACTCGGAGTAGCCTTTTGGTGAACTGCACTGCAAATGATCTTTATTTTGGCCAAAGTGAATTGTAATCCATCAGTACTGCAGAAGACTGAGCATTTATCTTGAGGCACCAATTTCTGATATTCCAATTGTTGACAGGAGGACCTTCTTGACTCCATATGGGAACAGTCTGGTTGCTTTCAAGTAATATTAGTAATATCAAGATCATGCATGTGACATTTATGTATACATGCTCTTTGCTATGTCTTCCTGTTGCGTCTGTCCTATTGTCTCTAGGCGCCATGTGATGGTAATCTGTCTAGATCTGAATCAAGAGACATGGAGAAATCCACAGAGTATCTGAAATGCTGTTTTTGTTTATTTTATTTCAGCTTCAGTCTGCTCTCCTTTTTGTAAATCCATTGTTGCCTGTGGCTTGGTTATAGAAAAGTCATGAGTATGACAATGATCATGGGCTGTTAGGCCAGGTAAAAGATAGGAGACTGACATATATTCACAGAGAGACAAATATAAAGGAAATGCAGCAAGAGATGTTTATTTCTGGTCTGAGTTGCAGTGTCTAAAGTGTTTTTACTATGACAGAAATTACTAGTGCAAAGTTGTGACTATAACCATTGACACATTAGGTCACCTGATGAGACCTTTGCTGTGTGACTGCATGCACATATTCTTCACTGAGTGACTTGGACCATATTGTACAGAGGTACTTTGAGACACAGGATGTTTTGTTTTCTTCCACCTTTGACCTTTTTTTTTTTTAAAAAAAATCCTCAGGTTCTTTCTATCTTTCTTATGAAGTTGTTGTTGTTATGCATCTTTAAGACAACTCCAACTTATTGCAACCCTATCACAGAGTTTTCTAGGGATTATCTATTCAGTAGAGGTTTGCCATTGCCTTCCTCAAAATGTAGCCTACAACATCTGGTATTCCCTGCTGGCCTCCCTTCCAAGTACCAATCAGGCCTTATCCTGCTTAGTTTATGTGGCTATCAAGTACTGGGGCAATTTCTTACAAACATATTGGTGCTTTTTACTATATTCTTTTAAAAACTGAGCCATACAAAATTCTCAACAATCTATGTCAGCCATATTCAATTGGTTACAACTTCTACAATGCAGTAGACCCATGATTTTCAAATTCTGGTCATTCAACTGTTTTGGACCACCTCAAAGAAGCTCCAGCCAACTTGGACAACAGTCAGGGATTCTGGTACTTAAGTCCAAAACAACTGAAGGACCAAAATGTGAGAACTACAAGAGTTGACCATGTGGCTTCTGTGTACTATGCAGCTGTTCCAAATGATGAATCAGTCATTGTGAAAAGAGGTAACAACTCTCATTAAATATCAATACACAGAACTTCAAAGCCACATTTTTTACAGCCAACAGTAACTTGGCACTAGTAATTTGGTCTCATTTTCTTCTCTTTGACGAGATGCAGCTCATCTACTTTAAGCCAGGCTGTATTTCCCTTCTTCCATTTGTTTGTTTGTTTGTTTGTTTAATATCCCTATCTTTCTCTTAACACAGGATCCAAAATGGCATGCAACATTTTAAAAGCACGACACAATTAAAAAATAATAATGCAAAAGTTAAAGCACAATTAATTTTTTCTATTAAAAACAACTTTTAAGAAGTTTAAAACAGCATTAAAAATTGTGTTGCTTTCCTCTTCCAATTACATACTTCTGCTACCCAAGCTAGCAAAATTGTTCATGTCAGAGATGATTGACAGACAGATTTACTTGAATCTGGTCATCTATGAATGACTCTAAAGTGCAGGGGTAGTCAACCTAAGGCCTGGGGGCCAGATGTGGCCCCCTGAGGTCTTTGGACCGGCCCCAGGCTGGTCCTGCCGCTGCCGCCACCCACCATGATGATATTGACTATTGTTGTTATTACTTGTTCTTGGGGTTTTCTTGACAAACAGGGGTTTTGCCATGGCTTTTCTGGGGCTGAGAGAGTGTGCATGCATATTTTTTTTATTTTATTTTATTTTATTTTATTTTATTTTATTTATTTATTTATGGTGCTTTGGCCCCCCCAATTGTCTGAGGGACAGCAACCCGGCCCCCAGCTCAAAAAGGTTGCCTACCCCTGCTAAAGAGGGTCAAACTCTAATTATCCAGGGTGAGAAAATGGCAACAAATTAGTCAAAGTGGTGGTCTCGGCAAAATGCCTTCCCACAGCCAATGAGCCATTGGATCTCATTTCTCAGATAATGAACTATTGCCTCACCTTGCTATAGAGAGGAAAGTGATCATGATTGTAACAACATAGGCCTTCCTCCATTTTTTTGGAACATTTCCATTCATAATGGATATAGACTAGATATATAACAGCTAATTCTGGCAGTTGTGTGTCTCTCCTAAAGACTTCCTGGCTGGAAAGGTGATTCATCTTCCGAACATGTTGGAAAGAGCTAGAGTTTAACTTTCAGGAATAACCCAGTTTATAGTTGATATTAACAGGACTGCAACCACAACAGAATGTTTGATATTTTTTAATGCACTGAGTGTCCTTCTTCCTCAATATTAGGATATAAGCACATTTTTAAAGTTTCTTCCTGCATTTCAGATTTTGGAAAGATTTCTCTTTCCTTCACTGCAGCCCCACTAACTTAAAGATGTCCACAGTGAGATACGCTTTTTGGAAAATCTGTCTGCTCCATCCTAGAGACTGATGACATGCCTACCACTTCAAAAGCATCCTTGACATTTGACATTAGTTTAGTAGTGGCTGCTACATGGAGGTGACTGAAGAAAATAGAGTGCTTGCTTAGAGTGATTTCCTGGTGGACAAGGAACTTCAATGTCAAAGGTAAACTGTAAGGGAGTAAGAGTGTGTTAGAACATCTTGCTTGCTCTCTTCCTCTGTGCTACACAGAATCTAATCTAATCATAGCACAAGTATTCATCAGAGGCAGGTGTTTCTGCCTTTGATACATAAGAAATATGCATATGCACATGAGCAAGGACACATCTACACTGATGGAAAAACACGCCCCCTCACCTTGCATTTTTTCTGGTCCACAATGATCCCGCAGCAACCCTGTTAAGTCCACACATACAAAGGACTTCAAAGGGACATTGGTACAATCAGCCACACATTTCTGCCTATCAAACTTGCTGTTTTTCCCCTTTCCCAGAATGCACCAACCTTATCAATCAATAACTATTACTGTTTGCCTGTCAATCTATTGCATCCAGTCTGATTGGATGCCTCCATCATCCAATCCCCTTTCCCCCTTTGCCACTGGAATGAGAGAATGAGTGAACTTTAAATATGTACACATAAATACACACACAATAAATAAATAAATATATTTTATTTATTAAAATGTTCAATCATGAAATCAGCTGTGATGGGGTAGATTGGGCTACCCCCACCCTTTCATATGATCACTGTATTTATACATTCCCTTTCCTCTGATCACTGTATTCATACACACCCTTAATCTGATTGCTTTATCCACACACCTTCTTTGTTCTGATCACTTTCCTGACTCACGGGAGGCAGGGGTGAGGAAAAGAAGGGGATACTTTGATTTGCCCCCTCACTGGTCATCTCATGGTTGAACATAAAAAATAGTGACACACACCATGCTTGCTATAACCAACCAGTCCAGCCCAACTAAACCTCCTCCCATCTCCAGCCCCACACTGATGTTGCAAAGGTGTGAACACACAAACATGAATATCTATTCAAGGCCTGCTCCCTTGCAGAAGAATTCAGCAACAGATATTTTAGGGATAAAGAACTATGGCATAATTCATATCCATGTAGTTTCGGGCAGATCATAACTGGTATTAGTAGCTACAGTATTCCACATATATGGCAAAAATATTTCTGGCCAGAGCTATAAGAATCCTTTACTCCATCTTCAATAGTTTTGATGATGGCAACAGCATATAAGCTGGAATTCTCTACCTTACATAACTTTATGTATACTTATCTACATAGCAAAGATACTAAGAAACCCTGTTAGTGAACTGTAATAATCTGACCTTGTATAAGGAAACTGAGACTGAATGTGAATGGGGTTAATATATGCAAAATACTTTCTGTCTGACAATTACCTGCTGATTTTCGTAGTTCTCAAGACATGGTTTTGGGCAATCTTTCCCAAAGTTGTTAGAATCTGCAAAGAAGCTGGTTTTGCATGAATTGAGTAGAAATGACAAAGTAGAAACATTCAGTTTTGTCAACTCATTATGAGATCTCATCAAGACCCCAGGAAATTTTGTAAAGGCTTATTGATTGCAAACCCAGATTCTGGATTGTCAGGGCTTGTTCTTGTTGCATTGCAATGTACAGTACGCCCTGCACAAACATGAGCAAGAAGACAGATGGCTGTTTATTTCATCTTACTAGAGCTAATCCATCATGGCACATGTAGCAATTGCAGCTTTGAACTCCACAAAGCTTTTATTTCCAGAGGTGAGATAAATAAATAACTAGGAACATGATTTTTTCTCTCAATCTCTTTCTCTCTTTCTTTGCCTGGCTTCTTACCGAACATGTTTGTTTATTTTGCTAAGCATCTATAGTTTGAAAATTGCTTTATTTAGCTTCTGGATATTTAATGCCATTACAATATTAGCTGAATTCATGTGTATAGAAAAGAGTAGACTTCTGACCATTTGATTAATTGCAAATAATGGAATTCATTGCAAAAAACAGCAAGGAACACCACCACTTTTTTTATCATATATTCAGGGTAGAAGGATGGTTTTATCTTCTGTTTCCATTAGTTTATTTATGTCAGGAGACAGATAGATAGATAGATAGATAGATAGATAGATCGATCTTGCTGTTCCTACAATAGTTCTTTAAAAATTGAGGGAAAATGTAATCAAATCTTCTCACTAGCTGTGGTTTCTCCATGGAATTTTTAACTTGATGTTCATTTTATTTTTCACTTCATTACTCTCTAAAAATACAGTTGTATATCTAGGAATTTTATTATTGATATAAAAACTATGAGGTGTTGCTCCTAACAACATCATATCACTGTATGAACAGGTTGTAGAGTGTGCTTTCTGTAATCGGACTGCCAACTGAATGGTCCATCAGGTACAGCATGGCAAGCACACTCCATTCTGTCTACGACCATTTGTGATACATGAACAGCTCACCTCCAGGGTTGATTAGTCATAGTGAGAAGCCTCAATAAGACAGTGTGCAGTGGAGGAAATAAGGGGGGGGGGGGAAGTAAATATTTGCAAAGTAAATATTCCCTATACCTTCATCAATGAAGGTATAGGGAAAGAAAACAGGGCCTTTGCAGACTGCTAGAAATAGTGCAAATTGAGTCCACTTTAAGGGTTAGGGTTAGGCAATCATGGGAACTGTATTTTATTGTGGCACCAGAGCTCTCTGACAGAGAAGCTCAATGTCTTAAAAAACAAAAAACAAAAAACAATTCCCATGATTCCCTAGCACTAACCCTAACCCTTAAAGTAGACTCAATTTGCACTATTTCTGACAGTCTACAAAGGCCCAGAGTTAGACACCTCTTTCAAGAGAGGGGCTGAGTGTGTGTTAACAGCAGAACAACACACTTACCTAACAAACATTCTGTCATACATCTGCATCATGTTTACCTTTCTAGGCATATTGCCGACATGAGCAAATGCTTGCAGAATAGAGGTCTGTTGTGATACCTACATCCCGGCCTGGAAAATCAAAGGCCACAGGCAATTCAGAAGGTTGCAAATTGAGCAAGCAGACTGAGGCAGAAGGAGAAGGCAAACAAACTTGAAAACAAAGTAAGTTAGTAGTTCTCTCAGGACCCTGACAATGCAACTTCATATCCACTGTCAAATATTTGGGAAGGGAGTATACAGCATTGCTCAAGACCTGCTCCCTTGCAGAGGAATTAAAAAACCTAAACAGGCTGGGAGGGCAGCACCTCAACTCCTCATGTCCTCCAAGTCCTGCAAGGCTGGGAGGGCACCACCTCAACCCTCCAATGCCCTCCAAGTCCTGCAAGGCTGAGAGGGCACCACCTAAGCCCCCCATGTCCTCCAAGGCTGGGAGGATAGCACCTCAAGCCCCCCCCATGTCCTCCAAGTCCTGTGAGGCTGGGAGGATACCACATCCCCCCCCCCCCATGTGTTAAGTCCTCCCCTGGATGTCTTCCATTCTGAGCATGCCTTAGAGAAGCCCTGTATTAACATTTCTAGGAGTGATTTTTGGGTTTTTGATTTGGGAATGTCCTCCATATATATATATATATATATATATATCCCTTTGGAAGGTCCTCCTTTTTGAGCAGGACTAAGAACCATGCACTGCCATTCCTAGGAGAGCTTTGGGCTTTGGTTTGGAAATGTCCTCCATTTTGAGCAGGACCAAGAGGCATGCATTGACAGTCCTAGCAGTGTTTTGGGCTTTGATTTGGGGATGTCCTCCATATATATATATATATATATATATTCCTGGACTGTCCTCCATTTTGGGGGGGCTGGTCCTCCCAGCCCACACTCCCTCCTCTCCCTCCTTCCTTGAGACACCGATGATGCATAGATGATCAATTAAAAAAAAAAAGACCGGGATGGATCGATCACAATCGATACTGAGCATGCATTTTGTGGCAATGACAATTGTGTCAAAAAAGAAATAAATCCATGGAATAAGGAAATAATTCACTCCCATAGCGGGAACTACATATTGGTCTGAATCGATTCGGCGACCTGGTGTCAATGCAACTCACAATGCCAGTGGGAATGAGCCCCTAGTGAGTTATGCAATTCATATTTTCTCAATGCAATTATATAATAATAATAATAATAATAATAATAATAATTATTTATATCCCGTGCCTCTGCCAAGCAATTGGGGCAACTTACAACATTAAAATTGTCATACAAATATAACACACATCCAAAAAAAAAAACCCGAAACCCACCCACCCCTTAAGAAAGTATTAAACAAATTATACATTAAAACATAACAATACATTAAAACATATTTAAGATAATTTTGCCAAAACAACAATAAAAGGATAGTAGCAGCAGCTGCGGCAGAGTTGGAGAAGAGAAAATAGACTGACTCCTGAGGATGGAAAATGTAGTCAGGAAAGGCCTGCCGGAAGAGATCTGTCTTAACAGCTTTATAAAAACTGCTCAAGGTTGTAATCTAATGGATCTCGTCCAGCAGGCCGTTCCATAATGTCAAGAAAGCCCTCTGGGAGGTTGCAGATAGCCTAGTTTTTATCAGCTGAAGCAAATTCCTCCCAGAGGACTGGAGTGTATGGGGTAGATTGTATGGGAGGAGGCGGTCCCGAAGATAGGATGGACCCAAGCCATTTAGGGCTTTAAAGGTCATAACCAACACCTTATACTGGGTCCGGAAACTAATAGGCAGCCAGTGAAGAAACTTCAGTACAGGTGTTATGTGGTCTCTCCTTGATGTACCTGAGACCAATCTGGCTGCCATGTTCTGTACTAATTGAAGTTTCCGGACCAAGCACAAGGGTAGCCCCATGTAGAGTGCATTACAGAAATCAAGGCAAGAGGTTACCAGTGTGTGCACCACAGTTTCAAGGTCCTTTACTTCCAGGAAAGGGTGCAACTGGCGTATCAGCCGAAGCTGGTAGCAGGCGCTCCTGACCGTCGCATTTACCTGATTTGTCATCTGGAGCGACGGATCCAGGAGCACACCCAGACTGCAAACACAGTACTTCATGGGGAGTATGACACTGTCCAGGACTGGAGGTTGTATCCCAATACCTGGTTTCAGGGCCGCTACTGTGAGTACCTCCATTTTGTCTGGATTCAGTCTCAATCTGTTTTTCCTCATCCATTCCATTACTGACTTAAGACAGTCATTGAGAGGAGAGATTCCAGCTGAAGCTGAAGCTGACGACCGAGATATTGTTGACATGAACAGCATAGTTTTTCTTCAAAGGGCAATGGACTGCGCTTTCAGTAAACATTTTGTTAACAGAGTGCCCATTTGTACTACTGAATACTGAACATTTGAAAAAGATTAGCTTAAATTATAGTTAGTGCAGAAGGCAAGAAGATGTGTACCTGAAGCATGTGCCAGCTGTTCTGTAGGTCAGGGATGGGCATCAGGGATGGAGACCAGTTTTCCCTTCAGTGCTTCTTTGTCAGATTGCATAATTACATAGAATCATAGAATCTTAGAACCATAGAGTTGGACGAGACCACAAGGGCCATCCAGTCCAACCCCCTGCCATGCATGAAATCACAATCAAAGCATCCCTGACAGATGGCCATCCAGCCTATGTTTAATGAGCTCCAAGGAGAGAGACTCCACCACACTCTGAGGGAGTGTGTTCCACAGTTGAACAGCTCTCACTGTCTGGAAGTTCCTCCTAATGTTGTGGTAGAATCTCTTTTCCTGGAGCTTGTATCCATTGTTCCATGTTCTAGTCTCTGGAGCAGCAGAAAACAAGCTTGTGCCATCCTCAATATGACACCCCTTCAAACAGGGCTATCATATCACCTCTTAACCATCTCTTCTCCAGGGTAAACATAACCAGCTCCCTAAGTCTTTCCCCACAAGGCATGGTTTCCAGACCTCTCACCATTTTGGTCACCCTCTGCTGGACGCACTCCAATTTGTCAACATCCTTTTTGAACTGTGGTGCCCAGAACTGGACACAGTATACCAGGTGAGGCCTGACCAAAGCAGAATAGAATGGCACTATTAATTCCATTGACACTATACATAGACTTCTATAGAATACTATACTTCTATTGATGCAGACTAAAATTGCATTGGCTTTTTTAACTGCTGCATCACACTGTTGACTCATGTTCAACTTATGGTCTACTAGGACTCCTAGATCCTTTTCACATGTAGTCTCATTAAGCCAGGTGTGCCCCATCCAATATCTGTGCATGTCATTTTTCCACCTAAGTGCAGTACCTTACATTTCTTAGTGTTGAAATTCATTTTGTTAGCTTTGGCCCAGTTTTCTAATCAATTAAGGTCTTCTTGAATTTTGATCCTGTCCTCTGGGGACTCCTCTTCCTAATTCAGTGTCATCTGCAAATGTGATAAGCATGGCTTCTATTCTTTCATCCAAGTCATTGGTAAAGATGTTGAACAGCACTGAGCCCAGGACAGAACCCTGTGGCACCCCACTGGTCACTTCTCTCCAGGATGAAGAGGAGCAATTGTTGAGCACCCCTTTGGTTTGGCCTGTCAACCAAGTACAAATCCACCTAACAGTCACATTGTATAGCCCACATTTTGCCAGCTTGTCTGCAAGAATATCATGGGGGATCTTGTCAAAGGCCTTACTGAAATCGAGATATGCTATATCTACAGCATTCCCTTTGTCTACTAATTTTATCAAAGAGGAAATCAGTCTGGCATGACTTCTTTCTCAGAAATCCATGTTGACTGTTTGTGATAATGGCATTGCTTTCTAAATGATCACAGGCTCTCTGTTTAAGTATCTGCTTTAGAATCCTTCCTGGTATTGATGTCAGACTAACTGGATGATAATTATTGGGATCCTCTATTTTCCCTTTTTGAAGATGGGGACAGCATTTGCCCTCCTCCAGTGTGCTTGGACTACTCCAATTCTCCAGAAGTTCTCAAAAATTATTGCCAGTGGCTCTGAGATTACATTTGCTAGTTCTTTTAATACTCTTTGATGTAGTTCATCTGGTCCTGGAGACTTATATTCATTTAGATTAATCAGGTATTCCTGTACTTTCTCTTTACTTATTGTGTGCAGCATTTTTCCTATTGTGTCCTCTGCTCCATTTTCCTCAGGTTGAAAACCCTTTTTCTTTTCTGAGAAGACTAAGGCAAAGATGGTGTTGAGTAGTTCTACCTTGTCTCTGTCTTCTGCTAGCATTTTGCCATCTTCTCCATGTAGCAGCCCTACCATTTCTTTTTTCTTCCTTTTGCTATGGACATACCCTAAAAACCCCTTTTTATTGTTCTTAACCCCCCTAGCAAGCCTGAGCTCGTTCTGTGCTTTTGCTTTTCTGACATTCCCCTTACTTGTGCTAGCTATTTTCTTGAATTCCTCCTTGGTTATTTCCCCCTTTTTCCATTTCTTATATATATGCCCTATTTAAAACTTAGCTCAGTTGTAACTTCCTTAGTCATCCATCCTGGTTTCTTGAGACACCTCCCATTCTTCTTCCTCATTGCAACTGTTTTATATTGTGCCTTCAGTATCTCCCTTTTGAGAAACTCCCATCTATCCTGAACTCCCTTGTATTTTGCTATTCCTAACCATGGGACCACCCCCAATATTTCCCTAAGTTTACTGAAATCAGCTCTCCTAAAGTCTAGAATGCATGTCTGACTATGCCTGGTTTCTTCTTTCTACTGTATAACAAATTCCAACAGAACATGATCACTCCCACCTAAGGATCCCACCACTTGCACCCCTTTAATCATGTCATTCTTGTTGGTTAGGATCAGATCTAAAATGACTGATCCCCTCATTGCGTCTTCCGGCTGAAAATTGGCTGCTAATTACCACTTGAATTACCAGAAGTTTGTAGGCCTCCTGGTAGGGGGGAGTGTTTTTGTTGTTTTTTGGCTATTTACACAATTCTTATCAGTTTGAAGTAGGAGGAATCAAAGGAGTTTGGGGTGCTTTGTTCTATTACATCTGATGACATTTTCTTTTGTTCTTAAAGAATCTAACACAGTCCAAGATGGAATAGCCAGAGGCCATGAGTTGTGGGCAGAGAGGCAAAGACAGCATTTTCATACAACTGTTGTGTGAAATACAATCAAGAAATGAGAAAATGATGACAAGTCTCAGTTGTTGTAGAATCTGTCTGAAGCTTGGTTTTGTTATGCTGTTGCAGCCTTCCTGTCTTTCTTTCTTTCCTTCCTCTACAGTTAATTATTAATATGCTTGCAAGCAGCAAAACAGTTTTGTTTTCCTTTAGGTGTAATTAGCACAATCAAAGGGTTTGCATTTGTAATACAACTGCACTTTTATTCTGTCTCCCCGTGTTTCTGTTTTATGTCTCTTTCTTGATTCTGTCTCTGTCTCCATCTTTCTGGCTGCCTATTTCTTTGTTCCCCCTCCCCTCTCTTTCTCTGTATAAATATGTCTGCTTACATGTGGAAAAATGTCATGTTGCATGTGTGTTCAATGAGTAGTGGAAAAATTAAAAACCATGAAACAAAATGAAATACGCATATACAGGTCATTGACAAGTCCTGTGGGGGAAATTGTTGTTGTCATAATAGTTATTGATCACAATGACTGTTTGCCAAACAAAAAGATTGTGCTGTTAAGGAAAATCATTTGTATGTTGCATATTTTGGTGGAAGGGAAGACAAAGAAGGAAAAGAAAGTGGCTGTGCAAAACCATTTTTACTGTACATTTTGTGAACAAATGGGAAGTGCAAGCTTCAGTGTCTACATGAAGCCATGAAAGTGTTACAGTGGAGAATGGGATTTCCAACTTATAGTAGTCACTTAAAAACAATCCAATATTGTTGATTGTACAATATTGTAGATTGTAGATTACTGTGACAATGCCTGTAGCCTCTAGCTATACAGATAACTAAAGGCCTAAGCAGACTGCCAGAAATAGTGCACATTAAATTGAGGCACTGCCCTGGCTCAGTGCTAGGGAATCATGTGAACTGTATTTTTTTCTGGGACATTGAGCCTTCTCTGTCAGAGAGCTCTGGTGCCACAATAAATTACAGTTCCCATGATTCCCTAGCACTGAGCCAGGGCAGTGCCTCAATTTAATGTGCACTATTTCTGGCAGTCTGCTTAGGCCTTAAACCTTCCAATGTCTCTTCCACCTACCACATCTCTCCCACTTAGGCTCCTCTAACTCTCCATGGCATATCAAAAAGTTTTTAAAGTAGATGCCATGTATGTAACAATAATCTGAGATGATGAACTCAAACATGTATTTGCCAGTTGTGAATAATGACTAAATCTGAGGAGAAAGATATAGTTGATGGGAAGGGAATGAACCAACTATTCAACAGTATCCACATAATGACAGATTTTTCTTTTGCACCCTGTGCACAGGTAAATTCACTGCTATTGCAGTTTATTACTCTCCTTGGCTTATGTTTTGTTATGGTAATTTAATTTTATTATATTTTATCCCAGTTTTCTGACAATCATAGTCAAATCAAATTTTATTGCTTTTGACCAAAGGTCATTGCACAATACACACAACAATGCATATAACGATGCAGATAAAATATATCTATAATAAAAAGTAAACCTTATATCTAATACAGAATTCCTAAATTTAATGTTTAAAACAATAATTATTGTTATACATTATACATTATTATATCAAATAAAGGTTTATCAAATATAGCCATCGCCTTTGCAGTTTATAGCCATCTCTGCAATATACCATACTTTTTCCTATTTTTTTTAGCTGCTAGAGCAAACAGAGCTACTTTCCAGGTTACATATTTGTTCAGATCCAGTAGAAAGTAAAAAACCACGTCCTGCAGGCTCTGACCAGGACTGGTTTCTATTACAAATGTGATGAACTTTTATCTTGGTTCTTTATAGAGAGAGCAAAATAACATGTAGTGGACAAGGTCTTCTACTTCTTGGCAACCATATATACATGTACGTTCCTTTGTTGGAATACCTCTATGCCTTCCATCTCTGTATGCTGTGTCCATCATATTTAATCTTAATTCAGTGAAAGCCTTTCTCAAGTTTACAAATGTTAGGTTATTAAAATAGACTGGATAGTTACAGAACTTCCTGAGTTCATAGTATAGAGGAGCACATGAGGACAAGCAAACAGTATTATGATCCTTTTGTGTAGATATTTCAGTTATTGAATTCTTAGTAGACTTTACCTGCGCTTCCAATTGGAGTTTTTTAATTTTAGCTAGAGAAATTCCATATTTAATAACCAATTGTGCTGCCTGATGTACCCAGTTTTTGTTGGGCATGCTATTATTCAGGTCTAACAAACATTTTTTTGGAAGTCTATTATTGTCCATCCCCTGTACTTTGAACCAATAGCATAAGATTCTCTTGTCTATTTGCTTTCTATACTAAGCATGTTGGTTTCCAATCTGAGCATGGCAGTTGGTGTGTCTCTGGGGAGGCCCAACAATGACCTCAAGAAATAGTTCTGGGAGGATTCCATACTTGTGATGTTTGATTTACCTGTAGTACCCCAGATCTCAGCCCCATAAAGTTTATCCCAGTTTTCGGACAAACATAGTCATTAATAGTTGCTCAGTTTTTGTTTTTAAAGATGATGAGGTCCAGGATAGAAGGAAGAGAATGGTATCAGCTTGAGAAAGCCAGCATCAAATTGTGGGTTGTAAAAATGCTAGCATGATTGCTACTACTGCTAGTATTACTGGTACCACTTTAGAAAATATGCTACATTTGACATATCAAAGATAAATGTTAATTACTGAGCAATAATCATTAATTCATATATTACCCGAGAAGACAAAAAACTGCCACAGAATTTTAACACATTGCAGTCCAAGGTCAAGAATTATGTACCACACCAAATGTTGAATTGAAGTTCTTCACCATTAACTGTGTGTTGTGCCTTCAATTCATTTCCAATTTATGGTAACCCTACAGCAAACCAATCATGGGGTTTTCTTGGCAAGATTTGTTCAGAGGAGGTTTGAGAGCATGTGACTTGCCCAAGGTCATCCAGTGGGTTTCATGGCCAAGTGGGACTCAAACCCTGGTCTCTAGAGTCATAGTCCAGTGCTCAAACCACTACACCACACTGGCTGTTTCTTGGTTAAAATTGGTGGGAGCTGCAGTATAACAACATCATAAAGGCTATGTTTCTGACCCTTGCCATAGTTAACAGCAAATCAGGAGATATGTCATCTCTAAATTTATCATTTATCAGTATAAAAACTGACAATTTTCTGAAAAGTCAGCCCTTATATATTTTGATTCACACAAGCTTTGATCTTATATCTATAGTCTAAAACCTAAAACCAAAATGAAACATACAGTCTGAAAAAGGCGAATACTCTTTACTCATTAAAATGCTACTGAGATTGTTTTTATTGTTTTGCCAGAGTTCCTTATCTGTTTAGACATATATCCTTCTAAATAATTTAATAGAATTCTCAAGGGTTCCTTTGGAATTGTATACCCTGTAATTTGCTCAATATAAAGCAGAACTAATTGACTTTTTTTTCTTTTCATACTCCCAGAAAATATGTATATAATCTGCAAAAATGCCAAAAATTGTCTTCAGTCATTATAAATTCAAATTTATAAAGGGTGAAATGCCTTTCTTTCAAAAGCATTTCTATTATTGTTTTGTCAGTGTTCTTTCTCAGCCAGTGCCATACTTTTCCTGGCTTAGTGTGTCAAGCTGTCCCCCTCCCCCTTGCCTTGTGAAAACAAGGCTTTTCCAAACTTGAAAGTTAAGCAAAACAGCTTTTTATTTTTTTTTCTTATGTGCAATCCAAGGGAGCCTACAGCATTAAAAAAAAAAAAAAAAAAGGTTACAGTTAGAACATTCTTTATACCATCCCACAGAATCCTTGCATTTGTAGTTTTGTGAGGTACCAGCACTCTTTGGGAGAGAAGGCTAAAGACCTTGTAAAACTATAGTTACTAGGATTCCATAGGATGGAGCTACAGCACTGTCAAACTGAATCATTTCTTTAGTGTAGATGTACCCTACAACAATATCAAAACAGAAATAATAAGGAAAAAAATATTTACAAAAACACATCCCTATCACAACTCCTTTCTGTTATGTAGATGTTCATCCAAAGGCTTGCAGGTCTTAGCCTGCTGGAAAAAAGAAATGAAAAAGGGGGCCAACTAAACCTCTTGTGGGAGAGGATTCTACAATCTAGAAGCAGCCTCTGAGAAGGCTCTCTTATATTTTTTTATAGTGAAGGCCAATCTGAACATTTCTTGCTGGTGTTTGTGCTTCTATAAAAGTGCAGCAATGACTCAAGAGTCTTTGGTCTTCTGGCTGTGGCAAAGGCCAGACTCTCATTCCTTTCATTTCTATGGTCCCAGGGCAACAGGCAATTGGAACAGAGTTCTTACTGAGAAAGATGGGCATAGGCCTTATTGTATGCTTCATGAAACACTGTTAGCATCTGTTGCCGGAGGATTTACACAGAAAACAGTTGTACAGGCAGTGATTGATTCAGTGAAGGAGGGGCATGATTTGGAAGTGTTTAAGTAAGGAAGATATGTGGTGGTCTACTGTTTCCCAAGACAGGCCATCCTGACACAGTCATACACTTGTACAAGTGAATAACTCCACAATTTCTGCTATCACAATTGGAACCCTACTGCTATCAGTCATCTAGTGATTTGGTCAAGTCAGACTGCAGCTTCATAATAGCCTGATGTAGTATGCCACATGTTGGTAAATGAATTATCAGGGAAGCAGCAGCCATTAGAAAACTCTAAATGGAAGGGCATGTGCAATGTGTATTTGCAAAATAATGTGTGTCTTAAGAGCGTAACAAGAAAGGCTTTTTCTCTTGACACTGTGGGTAGCTATTATGTTGGAGCAGTACCCCCAATGCAGATGTACTGCCTCAGGACACTGAGAGAAGAAGGGTACAGTTTTTGAAGATTTGGAGAAGGTCTTAAATGTGTAGAATGCAAATAATCAGAAGCATCTTGGCCTTTTTCTGTTGTGAGTAAATTATAGAAGGGGCTTTTTAGCTACTTAAACACATGCTTAAAGATGGTATGGGAAAAAGGAAATGATTTATTATAGCATTTAGGGAGGAGAATGCATTTTGATTTTTTAAAATGATATCTGAAATGGCTGAGTCTGACAAATTGAGACGGAGAAGAAATTAAGGCCCATTGCAGGGTAGTAAAGCTCAAGATTAATATTCCTAACATCACACTGAGGAGACCACTGGACCAAGAAGAGGCAAGTGGATATGGCAGTAATATTGATAATACCGATACAGCCAACAGTAGTTAAAGTGGGTCAAGGCCTGGATTACAATTAGGCAGAGTGAGGCAGCTACTCTGGATGACCGTTTGGGGATATAATAAAAAGGCTGCACATTTTTGGGTGGTTAATTATTATTTTTAAAAAAATATTTACTGCTAGGGAAATGAAGATAAATCGTTGTCAAGTTTTTCTGGTGTCATAATGATTTTAGTTGGCCTTGCGAACTATGTATCATGATCTTCAGATGCTCTCCTTCTTCTGATAGCAAAATATCTTGGTCTGGTCTTGATGTTGGAAGCCTTATAACCTGATAAAACAGCAATATTTAGCACACAGTAGAAATCATGAGAGGTGTGGGGCTGGGAATATAGAAACATATGAAGCCTCCTGCTCCTGAGTGAGATAAGTAATATATCAATATTGTCCACTCTGACAGTGGCAGAAACTCTCCATGGTTTTAGTTGTCTGCTCCAGTCCCACCTCAGGATGACAGAGATTTAAACCTGAGCCTTCTTCATGCAAATTATATCTTTTAAAATTGAGATACAGCCCTTCTCGTCATGTTTGATCTCATGACCAAATAAATTTTGAGTTATAAACGTTACTGCCAAAGAAGTTTTTTGCATTGGGTCATAGTTTTCCAATAAAACAGGATATCGAATTTGTCTGGTGATGGATCAGGCAGGTCTCAAACCAACTGTGGCCATCTGGCCATCTGATCAGATGCCAGTTTCTAGAACAGGAGACCATCCATAAATGCCAATATTGAAAATTATCCAAAGGATAGTTCAAGTGGCAAGGTGTTATATCAGTTGCTGCAGGAAGTATAAAGCTGTAGAAATATACAATAATGTTGTAAAGTATACATGTCTTCTGTGCACTCCTTATGGGCTCCATTTATTTGTGGCTACTTTTACAATGTGGTGATTGTGGTTTGTAAATCAGTGCTTTGGAACTTTGCAGCTTCCTTTCTTCCAGTTGTACTCAGGAACTGCCTTGCTATCCAGGGACACCTCTAGAGAGTTAAGCTGTGTTATTAACTAAGTTAATTGCCAAAAAAGCACTTAGCAACTCAGCCGGTGAGTCTCCTTTATTTATAATACATTCTCTGTGGAAAGAATAACCACACATTCTGGGGGGGGGGGGGAGGGGAGGAGGGGGTATGCCACATTTTGGCAACCTCATTTTTTGCCCAGGGAGCTTTCAAAAATAAAATGAAAGGATGGAGGCCTTCTGTCCAAAGGAGGAAAAGTCCCAAATCATAAAAATAGCTTTTTGGTTCCCAGCTTGATATCATTGTGAAGTTGCATTATCACAAAAGAGAGAGAATAGCTGCTTTTTAATAAGACACATTTTGTAGAGAGCTGCTTTAAAAAAAAAGTCTGGCCATAAAAGTGTGATAGCCTATGTCTCCTTCCATTCTTGACTGAAGCACAAAAGGTTTAATAATAATAATAATAATACGGGTTTGAAGGTTGATTCTCAGAATGGGGGATTAATTCATTTGATTCATATTTTAATACAGGTTGCATTTTCCAAAAGAATAATCTCAAATTGGAATACAGTGATCTGTTGGTTTCAAATTTCCCTGAATTTTGCGATGTGCACTAAGTACCCTAAAGGCACCAAATCCTGTTTGATTTTGGAAGCTAAGCAAGATAAGCCTTGGTTAGTGCTTGGATGAGAGAGTGCCAACAAATCCTAGGTGCTGTGGGCTCTGTGTTCTTCATCACTGAATTTGTGGTTTCAGGAACCATTCCAGAGTTCATTAGATTTCATAATAACTAATACATAAGTGCTATGCTTCATTCATAATAGGTTAATGTTGTTAGGATCGGAGGACCCAGTTCCCAATAACCAAGGCAGCATCATAGTGTAGTAAAAACTAGAGATTTATTTTGGATATTGAGACAGAAAGTTCCCCATCCCAGTTTAGTGTTAGAACTGAAGAAGATTCCCCTCGGACCATCAAAAATACATTACCATCCTCCAGCCCCCCTTTCCAACCTTGATCTGGATCAAAGGGTCCTTCATGTTTCCTGCCTTCCCCTTCTATGTTTTCTTTAACTCTCCCTTCTGGAAGAAAGTCATTCCTGTTTCACAGCTCCAATCTATGGCAGGAAGATTGGGGTCATAAACTACAACTCCTTTCCTCTGTGGCCATCTCCCCTCTCATTTGTTTCCCACGTTTAGATTTAGCATAATTGATATCCCCTTCTCAATAGATCACATACTATACAGCATTATTTCACCATATCACCATCATATATTCCTCCTCATATATTCATATCTTAATATCATCATATCATGACAGAACCATACATATGGATTCTGACAAACATTGCATATTGTCTTTTCAACTACAAAGTGATGCTAGTTAAGCAGATAGTTGTCTAGGGCTACATTAGGTGTGTCATAGCTCAGCAAAGCTTTGAGCTAGGTTATTTATTTATTTATTTATTCAATTTCTATTCCACCTTTCTCCTGACATAGTACTCCAGGTAACTTACAACAAAAGCTGCTTTGGACTTTGATTTTCCCAAGCTAATATTGTCCATGCCAGTTTCATAGGAATATGATAAAACACCATGAAGAATTAATATTTCAGTCAATCCCACTATTCTCTTTTTCTTTTCCTCATTTATTCCATTTTACTGGACTATAAAATTTGTAGCTTGCTGCTGTTGATTCTTTTGAAATTCGGTGATTTGTTTGTTCCAAAAACATAAATTTTCCAAGCTTTACAAAAAATATGCATGTTAGAGGAAAATGCATACAAAAATGGAAGTTGCATGCAGGTTAAAAAAAACTGCATATCAAAGTTTTATGATTGATACATATATAAATGCATGTATTAGGAGAAATAGTTTTTTAAAAATGCTAAAGAACCCATGGGAGTTTTTTTTTTAAAAAATCATAAACTGGAAAATACAAACTTGTGCTTCAAAAAAGTTAAATGGACAGCTCTGAGTATCCCTACCTGAGCACAGCAAATGGTGTTAGCTAGGCAGATGCAGATGGCATACAGCAGACTTGTCTCACTCTCTTTTGCAAAGCAGCAGAAACAGGACCAGCTGGTGGCTGTCCTTCCTCACGTCCCTCTTTGAAGTGCTGTTTTATTTTGCTTCTGTTTTTTTCCCCCCGTTCAGTAAACTGCTGTCGCACCAAATTACAGCCAAAATGATAAACCTTTAATTAGTTATGGGTATCATATGAAAAATGCTGCTGTTAGCTGGGATAACACTGGGCAGCGTATACATTGGTAATACACCTGTCAGCTTCCATAATGCCCTTGACAGTAACAAAACCAGGAATTTACACCAGCCTCTGGTTTCCGTTATGAAACATTAATCTTGGGATTGTTTTATAAAGGGAGGAAAACTTTCTCCCCTTCTTTTCTTTCCCCCCTAACAAAAGACAGATTGAATGAAATTAAAAATGTAGTAGCATCTTCAATACTTTGGTGACAGCCAGTGGCATCTCTTCAATTCAGCCACCCCAGTCCATGCTGCTGGCATGTGCAGCATTTCTACAGTGATACTTCAGTTGTCACGCAAAATAATGCTAGTACCTCTTAGAGAATTTGGAGTCTCTTCCTGCTTAGAGAACTGTCTGCTTAAAAGGCATCAGTTTCTTTTAAAATGCAGGTTTTAATAATAATAATAATAATAATAATAATAATATATCTGTCTCAACAAAGAATTCAACATATGGACTTCCTCCTTCATGCAGGCACAAGGAGTGCTATTTTCTGGAAGCATTAGTTTAAAGTTTGATTTCTTTCATTTCCTACAGGCTCCTCACATTGCATACTGGGAATGGGGATGTGACAGATTCCCTCCCACAGTTCCAAACCTTTGGGCTCCTGTCACTCACCTTGCCCCTTCAGGTTCCCTCCCTGGATCATGAACTTGGATCTCAAAGTGATCTTTGTATGGACCAGTGGATATGATGGCCAGTGGGTTCACTGTCGTAAGTGCGAACAGACTCTCTATCAAAACTTAACTGGAACAACCAGATACAGCTGGAAAAAAGAATAAACAAGTACACATTTATTAAAACACAATTAGATCACACATTAACCCCCTGAACTATTTAATTACCCCCAACCCCCAAAATCCCATTCAGTTCTTCCCCAAGTGACTGTCCTATCTCTGTTACAGCTTTCTCCTGTCTCTTGGCCATCTTTCTTCATTCCTCTGCAATCTTTTCCCCATTTAGTTTTCTATCCTTTTTCCTCTACAAGCCCTCCCTCACAGCATTCCCAAAGCTATGATTGGCTGGCAACCACCAGGCTTGTCTAATTCTTCTCTGTACAAGAAGAACTTAGAATCATGAGATCTTAGAAGTGGAAGGAACCACTAGGGCCATCCAGTCCAACTCCCTGCCATTGAGGAATACACATCTAAAGAACTCCTGAAAGATGCCCATCCAACTTCTATTTAAATACCTCCAAAGAAGAAGAGTCTACCACCCACTCCTGAGGCAGTCTGCTCCACTGTCAAACAACTCTTACAGTAAATATATTCTTCCTAATGTTTAGGCAGAATTTCTTTTCCTATTGTTTGAATTCATTGGTTTGTATTCTAATCTCTGGAGTAGCAGAAAACAAACTCACATCATCTTTTATGTGACATCCCATCAGATACTTAAAGATGATTATTGTTCACCTTTTAGTCTTCTCCAAGCTCTTTTCCATCTCTCTAAGCTGTTCCTCATGGGCTTGGATTCCAAATCCTTGTTCACCATACACATCCAAGTGCAGCACCCCTTAGCAATAAGGGCATGTGGCAATAACAATTCTGCCTTCCAGTAGAGATAAATGGCCAAGGTTGAGTAGCACCTGCTCCAGCATCTGTCACGTGAGGCAATTGCCTCATTTTACCTAATGGAAGGATTGGCTTTAAATTACCCACAGAGATATTCTTCACATGTTGGGATTTTTGAAAGGTGTGGGGGTAGTAGTAAATTCTGCACTAAATAATCTGCATCCATTAGATCATCTGTGGATATGTAGGAAAAGCACATAAGATAATTATACCTATGAGGAGCCTCTTTAGGTGTTCCAAATAGGATGGGCATAGACCAGAGGTAAGAACCTTTAACTTTCCAGATTGGTGTCATGATGCCATGCCATTCTTGATGAACATCATGAATCAGGAAATGTAGGTGCATCACGTACATCAGTGCTAATCCATCAAACCCACCAGTGCAGCCATCCCAAGGTGACCATTTCTGTGTGGTTGAAGAGTGGAGGAATCAGTGATGTTCCTGCAGATGATATCCTGACAATATGGATTCGAGGCTGGCTTTCTTAAATTCCTATTCTGTTTCAGTTGCTAGCTGCAAGGAGTGGAGCCCCATTGAGACCTGAAGCAGATGAGCCAAAGTGCTGGCTTCGGGCCACATTGAAGACATAGCATTTAGATGACATACATCCCGAATACCGCTGGAAGCTGTGTGGAGAGCATACCCATCCAGGAAAAGCCAGCTGCAAAAGGAGTGGGGAAAGTCCACTCTTTGCCAGCATCCCATTCATGACCATGGTGCCAGCCTGGATCAGGACCAGGCCTGTGTGGTCGCCATGGTCCTGTGCTGATCAGGACAGGAGTGGCCTCTGGCTGCTCCTTTTGCCCTGTCTGCATGACCCCTGAATTAATGTGATTAAACTGTGTATTGACTCATCATTGAAAAATTGACTAACCAATGGGAAACACATGCATCTGTAGTCATCTGACAAAAGAGGCATAATTGATGTTATAATCTAGTGTTGAAAATCTCATGATTGAACTGAACAGGCACATTAAGATCCTTCCCTTTGCTGAAATATTGGCAACTCAGAGGAGGGAAGTAACATCTGCCAAACCAACAATACCTCACTTTGCTACAGTCAGGGGTACATTGACCAACCATGGATTTTGACAATCAGTGTATAAAAGAACATGGGAACACATCCCCACTTGACAGAGCTCAAAAATGAAAGAAAAAGGATGCTCTGTTTAATACTTTGACAAGTACCAACAAGAACAAATAATATATTTTAATGAACCTGTTGAGAAAACTAATTAAATGGGAACAGAAGGAATAATAAAAACTTGCAAAAATTATTATTTTTCCCAAAAAGTAGGAGCAGAGACATACCATGCAGATGTTAATGTTGTGTCCATGTTCTAAGGTGACACATTCCTCAGTGGCTTTGCTGCTGTAATGTTCCTCCAGGAGAAGTTTTAATGACACCCTGTCTGTCAATCCTATGACTGTTGAAAGTCCTGAGATGCATACAAATGGGACTCCCATGGCTCCCTCTCAATGGGGGCTTGACAACTCCATTTTACAGACATCTTATAAACCACATTGCTTAAGATCATACAAATAACTGCAGGATTCCTGCCCATTTGTCTGCTCCAGCATGCTCATGCATGCACACACACACACACACACACGTGCATACACTTACATAGTAGTTACATGGAAAGCCAGACACTCTGAGTCTAAAAGATCTCAATTTCAAACACTGGCACAGCCAAGTAAGGTTCAAAAAGACTGCAGTCTTAATTAGAGAGTCACTGACTGTTAGAGTAGGTAATGCTGATACAAACAAGTGGTCTACCTATGTTCCTAACTGAGTGGTATGAGCCTTCCTGGGGAATATATCATCTACATTGGGCAAGGCAGGCAGGAGAAAGTATCAAGCATATACAGTGATTCATTCTGGTTCAGTAGAAGCTAGTGTCTCTTGATGTCAGTGTCACATTAAATCTCTTCTAGGCTTTATCCCAAACTTTAAAGGAGCTATCTGACATAATAAATCTATTTTAGGGATAGGGTTGAGATCTTTAAAGTTCAGAGTAGTTCCTGATGTGAATTCCCTCCCTCTGGTGGTCTGACTGGCACCCATATTAAAATCATTTTGGCACCAAGTTAAAACTTGTTTTGTTTTTTTATTAAAGCCTTTGGGCTAAACTGATTTTATCCAGACTGCACCCATTTTATAGTTATATCATTCAAGGTTGTTATAGCTGATTTTAAATTGTCTGTTTTCGAATTTAAAACTACTTAATATACTTAGCCTTTTACATTTTTGTGATTATTTATTGTTTTAAGTTGATTTAAGTCCTTAAAAGAGTAGGATAGAAATATAGATTGATTAAAAAAGAATGGTGCAAAACTGAATAAGAACAATTTTACTTTTGCACCATTCTTTTTGAATCGTCCTGTATTTTAATAAGTAAATAAATAAGTAATAAAGCACAGGGTAGATCCGCCACCCCACAGATATTGAAGCCACCTTTCTTTTAGATCAATTAACCAGCATTTTGAGATAAGACCTCCACAACTTGCCACTGGACAATGTCATTGGACAAAGTGTCTGGTGTTAAGTAAGCACATGCTCTTCAAATGTCCCAATTTGTGGGGGTGGGGGTGGGGTTCCTCATTAATCCTCATTCCTCCCACTTTTTCAGTTGCTTTTAAAATGTCCCAGTTTCTCCCTCCTCCCGCTTTGTCTTCAGCTTATGTCAATTGCTGCAAACTGAGTTCCAAGCCCAAAAGTACGTTGCTCTCAATTAACTCAGCAAGGAAGGGGGAAAGGGTTGAATCCAAGAAGCTCAGGAAAAAGCAAACTGCTGCAGCCACTCCTAAGTTGTTTGCATGTTCTTCCTCATAAAAAACTTCTACCATCTTGGACACAGTCTGATGTTGCTTTGGCCTTACATGCCCTAGTTTTCTTCTGTAAAAGGCTGGCAAATATGTAAATGTGGTGTAAGAAACAGTAATAGTATCAGTGATAGTATAGTGTCATGAATATTTTAATATATTAGCCTCAAATAATGCCTCTGTATTCTCACATATGTTACTTGAGGTGGTGGTGGTGGTGGTGGGGTTAAGTCTCTTACTCTACAATTCTTTGCACAAAAAGTGTGAGAGAAGCTCCAAAATGTTCAATGCAACTCTCTAATCAGTGTGTTTGGATGTGTCTTTCTGTTCAAGTCAATGATTCTCAATAGGTATTGAGTTTCTCAAAGTGCTGTACTTTTAGATTCCAA
This sequence comes from Phrynosoma blainvillii, assembly GCA_026167975.1. Lineage (NCBI taxonomy): Eukaryota > Metazoa > Chordata > Lepidosauria > Squamata > Phrynosomatidae > Phrynosoma > Phrynosoma blainvillii. The sequence goes on from JANUYF010000001.1 coordinate 413,703,623, forward strand.
AAGAGCCTTTTATAATCTATTGTGAATTGAGTACTGTTGCTGTTTGTTGCTGTTCTTGTTGTTTTCCCTCCTTCTCCCCCTGAGACTCTACAGAACTGTTTTGGAAGAGGCTGGAAATGCAAAGGAAAACTGAGGAGACAGGGCCAGGAAAATTAAACTTGATTTCGGCATATCTTCAGGTTTTTGGGAACGATGCTGTGTTTTGGGAGGAGAGAAATCAGCATGGACGGCAGTTTGGCCAACTTTGGTGACAGTCACAGCCCATGAGGCTGCTGTCACTGTTGCTGCTGGTAATGTTGTGGCTTGTGGCTTGGTCTGTTTGGACTGACGGAGGTTGCCCGCTGTAATCTGTGAACCATGTCAGAATCCCCACCCCTCCTTCCTTTCCACTTTGTCTCACTGCTGGGATTGCTTGTTGTGTTTATGAATCTGACAGATATGCACATCACAAGTTCAACTCTGCTACTGATCTGTGTGGAAGATAGGGCCCCCCTCAGATTTGCTTGACTGCAAAGCTGACTGACAGCAACAGCGGAAGCTATTGATTTCTGTCAGGTCCTTTGTTGACAGTTTAGGGCTACAAGTTCACCAAGGCACCCACTGATGGCAAAGCTTAGTCTATGTGCATTTCAGATTTAACATCTTAAGGAGGGAGGGAGGGAACAGATACATCGTATTTGGAGATGAGTGAACACAGTGTGTCATGCTTGTGGTTAGTTCCTTGCTCGTGATCTATTTTAATAATTTGGATTCTTGTAAGGTACATGGCCTCTCTCTCCCTCTCTTTCTGGAATAAAGCCTGCATACCATCCAATTGTCCCAATTTGTCTGGAATATTCCATATTAATACTCAATCATCTACCTTTTTCAGCTGCCCCAGGTCCTAGGTTCTCTCTCTTGCTCCCACTTTCACCACCATATTTCAGTTGCTGCTAACTTGAGTTTGTTGCACAGTAGTTTGCAAACAATTAACTCAGCAGTGGATGGGGGGGGGGGAACAAATCTTGGCTTGTGCACTAGTACAGTCAGAACTTGGAGATGTTATTTTTAAAGACTACAACTCCCAGAACGAATCCACCAACCAGCGTGGTGAGAAGATTGTGTAAATTGTTGGGGTTGGAATACTATTCCAATGTCCAGCTTTAATTTGTATCACTCAAGAAAAAAAAAGTTTCCAACTTTCTTTTGAAAAAAGGTAGGGTTTTTATGTACCTGAAGGAATGCCTACAAACACACACACACATACACAAAGAAAGAGAGAAACACACACTTCAGGGCCCAGCCTGATCATGTTGTGAACTTTATATATATTTTTATATTTCTGGGTTTTTAGTACATTTGAACTATACTTCTCCGAGGTTGTTGTGCTGCTGCTGCTACTTTGGGGGGTTGCAGACTGCCAGAAATAGTGCAAAATGAGTCCCCTTTTAGGGTTAGGGTTAGTGCTAGGAAATCATGGGAACTGTATTTTATTGTGCCATCAGAGCTCTCTGACAGAGAAGGCTCAATGTCTCAGGAAAAAAAAGCAATTCCCATGATTCCCTAGCACTAACCTTAACCCTAAAAGTGGACTCAATTTGCACTCTTTCTGGCAGTCTGCAACCCCCCTTTGTTTCCATCATCTTCTCCTTCTCTTTCCACTTCTTCTTCCTCTTTGGTAAACATAGTGGCAAGTAGACCACCTTCATGTTGCAAGGGTATGCTACCATTAAGGATAATACAAGTTGGTTTTGATTGATTGATTGATTGATTACAACAATAAGAATGCTCCCTAGAAAACACACATATACAAATACAAAGATAATTACAAGAGGTTTGCTAAAGAAGAAAGTTTAACACAGCTTCTATTTATCATCATCATCATCATCATCATCATCATCATCATCATCATCATCATCTATACTGACTGACGTGCTGTACAGTCCGGCATTTTGAGCTGGCGTTGGAGCAGAGTGGAGACATGGCGACTGCACACCAGGTGCCCAAATGCCACCCTGATGTTGGTGGTGTCACATCATGTCTTCAGTGCAGCGTTTAGACGTGCTGCACTGAAGAATCAGCAAAAAGTCAGTGCAGCGGTGGCACAGGTATCCTTTGCTAATCTAAAAAGGAACAGCATTTTGTTGGTTCTTTTAAGAGCGGCAAACTGCCAGATCGGTGCCGTGGCGTGTGGTTGCTGTGGACCCAATCTGGCGAGAAAAGGGGCAGCCATAGGCCACTCTGTCGGGGCCATGTGTCAAGCCCCTACTCTGTTTTATTCTGCATTTTGTGCGCATGTGTGTGGCCTTTTTTGCATTGTATTTTAGTATTGTATTTTAGAATTTTATGTTGAAATAGTTTTATTTTGTTCATAAAGTGCCACGTACATGGATGGTGCTATTATTATTATTATTATTATTATTATTATTATTATTATTATTATTATTATTTCTATCCTGTGTTTTCCCCAAAATTGGGACTCAAAGTGGCTCACAATTTAAAAGGGCAATACAATTGAAAAACATACAAAAAGGGAGTGTTAAAATGGAATTAAACTATTACAGTATGAAAACACATCACTCACTATGAGAATTAGATTCAATTAAAAAGAGAAAAATTCTTTTAAAAAAGTACTGTAGCTGGTGAGTACCAATTTATACAATCTGCAGAATCAAGCAGTAAAAGTTTCCCTGGAGTTAATTTACTTCGGGTTCTCTCTGTGTGCACACGTGTAAGTAATATTCAAGGGCCAAGCTTTTCATATCTGTGCATAGAAGACATTGGTCTGATCTGCTACTTCTTTCACTTTGTCATTTACTGCATCCTTCTAGCAGATTTAAGCAAGTTTTACTTTTATGGATCTTGAGAAAGTTCAGGGGGGAAAGTGATTGTCTGCCTACTAATTTAACACTTTATGGTAAATAAACCAGAAAAGTGTTTAGCTTTAGTGCATCCTTGCTTTATTCCTGCTGAGTATTCATATATACTAGTGATGGGTGAGTGGAAGAGCAATGTGGAGTACTTATCTGGTGCAAGTTTTAAACTAAGGGCCTCGGCAGACGGCTAATAGAGCCGTCTCCGAGGCCAAGAAGAGGGGCAGCCGCACGAGCGGCGCCCCTTCCTCTTCCTGAGGTCGCCCCTGGAAGCGCCGGCCATCTGGACGGCCGGCGCTTCCGGGTTGACCTCACGCCGCGGCGACCACACGCGCCGTGGTGTTTGAGTCAGAGAAAGTGCGCCCGCCGCTTTTGGGGCGCACTTTCTCTGAAATCTAAAAGGACCACCAATTTGGTGCTCCTTTTAGATTCTCCGGGGAGGCGCCGCGGTGAGGCTGCCTTGGCCCCGCGGCGCTGCGGACCAGGGCGTCTTGGACGCCCTCGTCTGCATCCCCCCTAAGCCACAGAACTTTTACAAGGAGAGTGAGCATTAAAGGGGCTAGAGAAAAATACCTGCTGCTTGGGCATGAGCTGCTCAGACACAGGATAGATGCCAGTCTCTGCCTTGCCAATTAATAATGAAAAGTCATATAGCCAAATATCCTGAAACTAAAATCCAGGAAAAATGATTAGCATGTTAGTGAAAATCCTTCACTGAAAGCTGTGTGTTGATACTCCATGTGAGGAGAAGCTATGGAATGGGTTCACCAGTTCTGCTACCTTACTTTATTTTATTTTATTGGACCTAATAATCTTTTTCCCAATATGAGATTCATCTTTTGCTGGTTTGGTTACCCTCCATGGGTGCAGATGAACTCTCTGAAGTGGAGAGTCTCTCCTCTCTGTGTGCTTCTATGTTTCAAGAGACGTCTATGCAGTTTTTGGGGCTTCTATGGTCACTTTTAATTAAATATGCAGCATCTAGGTGTCTTTTCTTCTGTACAAGATCATGGTCTAGGAAGTTGTTTTTATTCTTTTTGTTTGTATTTGTTTTATGTGTTTTGTGTGTTATGCTTGTAGTGTATTTTATACGTCTGATTGTATGTTTGTATTTTTGTTGGTTTTTGTATTTTATAGTTAATAAAATTTATATAAAAAGTAAAAAAGATCATGGTCAATATGCTTACTTTAGCATAGAGCTTTGAAAAGTGACCTTTTTTTAGACTACAACTGCCACCACATTGCAGATTTAACGCAGTTTGTCAGTGCTTTAATTGCCATGATGCCATCTTGTGGAATCATGGGACTTGTAGTTTGTTGTGGGACCAGACCTCTCTGGAAGAGAAGACCAAATACCTCAAAACCACAAATCTCAAAATTCTAAAACGATGAGCCATGACAGTTAAAGCAGTGTCAAACTGCATTAATTCTGCAGTGTAGATGCAGCCTACAACTCCCAGAATCAGAGGAACACAGCAAACCACTATTATACTAAATCAGATTATTGGTCCACGCTGGCAAGTATTGTTACCTCTAATTGACAGCTCCTCTTTGGATACCAGGTCCAGTGCTGCTTTGTTCGGTGTATAGGGCCATGCTGACTGGGGGATTCTGGGAGATGCAATCTGAACATTTCCACACTCTGCACTAAAGTAAGCGGATGGCTCCTGGTCTCAATTAAGACCATCATTTATGGGAAGGGGTGGTTAAACCTTCCCAGCTGCTTCTTTCCTTCCTGACCTTTCCCTTATGCCCACCTGTGAGTGTGCAAAGAAATATACCTCCCTCAGCATCAATTGAACTTTATTTGTACTTCTTTTTAAACACCTATGGGTGAAGGTAGGAGACAATCTTCAGTGGGACTTGGCTGGGAGGGGTGAGTTGGAGATCAGAATGAAAGCAGGCTGAAGCTGTCTTTGAAAAATATTCTCAAGTCTTATTCATGTGTTCCCAAGAGAAAGATTCTTGTTTATTTGTTTTGGAATGCACTGAGGATAGCAAAGTAAATACTTTTGGGAATACACTGGAACAACTGTTTGTTTGTTTTTAGTTTTGAACATGCAACATTGGCTATAAGGGCTCTCATGGTGATATCATGAATTGGGTCTGATTCCTATAGCTGCCATTGCCATTGCATTGCCTACCAGAAGACATGGAAACAGCAAGGAAGAAACTCTTTTTCAACTTCATTCCCTTCTTCCATGTAATGGTGAAATCATTAATAGAACATTCCAGTGCTCACTAGACTTGAGAATAGCTCATAGTCAAAGTTCTGTGCTTCCTTTGGCATCCAGTGGGGCACTTTTCATTTTGTTCTTTGAACAGCCACAGGAGATAGACTGGGCTAGGATAAAGTGAATTGCCTAACTCTGTCTGCTTCCTATCTTAATGAGTATCTAGTCTAGGTTTCCCAAAGCTAACATTTTATGTGTATTTCATTACACTGGCTTCTGATTTCATAGCAACATAATAAAGCACCAAATATTCCTACCTTTACCAATCAATGTTGCCTTCTCCTTTGGTGTCCCTTGTCTCTTCGTTTTTACTGTCTTACTGGGCAATAGATTTGGTTCCTGCTGCAGTTGGTTCTGTTGAATTTCCGCTGTTTGTTTATTTTTTCCTAGAACACATAGCTAATTATTAAGTGCTGAATCGATTAACAATTTAGCGGATATGGATAGAGCCATAATTGCAGCCTCTCTTTCGCAGACCAATCCAACTCACATTAAAATCAATTGCAGTTTTCATAGCAATTTCAGCTGCAGTCAGGTTGGGTCTTTCAGTTTTCTTTCTTCCTAACCCTGCCATTACCCAGAATTGAGACTTTCATCTTTTTCTAGTGGCCTTAATAGAAGGCGCATTAAGAAGGGGGTGTTTTGTGGGGAGGGAAACAAAAAGAAAGACCTTCTGCAAAGTTGAGCTTTTTCCAAGAGGGGGATGGACCTATTACCAATCCAGAATCTCTTTTATTGGACTCAGTAGTGCATCTTTCAAGCCTTTAATTAAGTCCTTCCTTTGTCTCAGTATCAGCCACAGCACATGTTCCCATTTTTCTTACTGCAGCACTTAAGCATAATTTGGTGTCAAACACTTGCTCTCTGATTGAGGTCCAACCAGATTTACTTGCAAATGTGTCTGGGTCAATAACATTTGTTTCAATTAGATTTATAAAGAGCCATTATGGTGCTTTAGCAGGTTAGTTGAAAGAGAGCTTGTGGGAGGGAAAGGGAGACTATGGCCTGCCAGGGGCTTAACTAATTTATGATTAAAAAGAGAGAGAGAAGGTGATAGTGCTGGCAGAAGTTGGGGGGGGGGACCCTATCATCTCTGATATTATTGGCTTCCTGCAAAATAGAGCTGTGTGCAGTTCAGAAGTAATCTCTTGCAAGGGCCAAGCCAGTTGTGCGCACTGAGCATCACAGCTCTTGTCTGAACATGTACTGAAAGTGAGTGACTGCTAGATCATGCTCTCTGTTGCACATCCAGTGGGAAGTGATTATGTTAAAGAATTAACAGAGGCACAGTCAATCCAATCAAAGCCAATCAAAAGCCATTTCTGCATTATTATTTTAAAACGCTTGGTGTAATGATTGTTTGAGGGGTGTATGGAGACAGATCGCAATGAGGTGTTCACCTATGTCAGGGGTAGGCAACCTTTCCCCTTTAAGGGCCGAGGGACTTCAGCTCCCAGAATCCCAGGAGCTATTGGCCAACATGGGACTATTGGCCAACATGGCTGAGGCTTCTGGGAGCTGAAGTCCCTCAGCCCTTAAAGGGGACAGGTTGCCTACCCCTGACCTATGTGATCAGCACTGGGTGCCTTGTTTTTGACCTCAGAGGGAGCAACTCACACCAGTACCAGTGGTGCCCAGTGGGACACCCAGCATCACTCCAGAGTGCCCAGGTAACAGTTGGAATTTTGGGCAGGTACAGGGCCCAAATACTCCAGATATATCCTGGACTATTCTGGCTAGTGTAGACCTGCCCTCAGTCTCTTTTGCAGTGTGTGCCATAGTGAGATATTTTGAAATGTAGTTATACCCGCTATGAGAGTACAGGCAGCTGGTTTGATCTATATCCTTAAAACAGTTCTTGAAATTTACTTCTCTATCAAAAGTAGTTTTTACTAAATAAACTCAACGGGATCCCGGTGTTGTTGCATTTCAACTCCCAAAGCCCTAGCCAGCATGTCCAGTAGTGGGGGAAGTCTAACAATATCTGGAACCTACTTGATTGAGCATGACTTTGTTATAATAATAAATATGTGATGTTCTTCATTTTTGAAAACAGTGGAGAAGTGGATTCGATTTTTCCAATTTAACTACAGGCATTGGTCTCAGAAATGGAATGTGACAAGTTACAAATCCCTTCCCACCCTCTGAGGCTGAGAGAGTGTGACTTGCCCAAGGTCATCCAGTGGGTTTCTCTGGGCGAGTAGGGATTTAAACCCTGTCAGAGTCAGTTAAGGCCTAAGCAGACTGCCAGAAATAGTGCACATTAAACTGCCCTGGCTCAGTGCTAGGGAGTCATGGGAATTGTATTTTTTTCCCTGAGACATTGAGCCTTCTCTGTCAGAGAGCTCTGGTGCCACAATAAATTACAGTTCCCATGATTCCCTAGCACTGAGCCAGGGCAGTGCCTCAATTTAATGTGCACTATTTCTGGCAGTCTGCTTAGGCCCTTAGAGTCCAATGCACAAACCACCACACCACACTGGCTCTCATTAATTAGTTGCTTTCCCCTATAATGAAGCTATAACTATGATTAGGTTATAGGATCATTTTGCTCTTTTTGCAGTGTAACTATTAACTCTTAATTACTTTTTCAAGTTAGGGCAGTGTGATCTCACTAAACTGGGAAGGAGGAATATCATATGGTTCAAGTTCTGGCTTGTATTGTGCATCATGTTGCTCTCTTGTGTTCTGTTGTGGGTTTTAAGGTAATGAGGTAGACAGTAGGAGAGTGTGTTTTATACTAAAAATATGAAGCTTACAGCATTCAGGTTTTTAAAGGTAATTAAAAGTTACTATTTTAATTACTTGTAAAGGTGATAAAGTAAAGAAGTACCTTTAAAATGGCAAGTGTAATGGTAATAATTTAGTTTGGGGGCCTTAGAATTATAACAGCAATTAATTACTTTTCAGAAGTTACTTTCCATGCTCTGGTTGGAATGGAGGCCCATTTAGTCTTTGGCCTACATCATTTAGTTTAGTTATGGAGATTTTAGTGTCTAAATGAAAGACAAATTTATTCAATCCATGTCAGATTACACTACTACTAGAGGCACTTTAGGCATGCATCATAAATATATTACTTCTTGAACAAGTAATAGAGTCTGGATTTTTTTTTAAAAAAAACTTTTTAAAGCTTCCAGCTGAGAGTAAGAATGGAATTGCCTGTGTGTTTTTGTTTCCCCTAGGCACCATCCAGATGGAGAACGTTTGCAGTAATTATGCATTTTTATCTAAACCCTGCTGTCAGACACCAGTGACAAAATGATACAATAACTTTAATGAAATCAACATTTGGGGCAGCATTCCTTTTCCCACTAACCTGTGAGCAAAGCTATATCAAGTTCTCCATACCATTGCTAAGAAAATTAGTGACATCCTAACATTCCTGGCAATACAGCATGAGAATATGTTCTGGGAAGGCATCTGTATCCTAAAGTAGTCCTGAGTCACCACTGCCAATTGGTAGAACATTTTGATTGGTGAAATATTTGATCACAATCAGTTCCTTGGTACCTTGCACATTTTTACCTGACTCTTCTCTGTTTTCCTTCTATTATGCTCTTCCTTAGGGCCATTCCCAGTTATGAGTTAGAGTGAGTAACTGTCTTAGAGTCAGGGAACAAATCTGGAATGTCATAAAAAGGCAGCAAATGAATAATTTTGTATTGTCTTATTATTGCATTTTTTTAAAATGCCAGAACTGGGTGAAACACTTTTTTTCACCTCAGACTGCAAAAGATCTTGAGCTGGGCTACCTCTTTGTTTTTCCATGGCCTTTTATAAGCTGAGGTTAAATGCATCTTAGTAGGGGATGTGGATTTCTTTCAACCAGTCCCCCCACTTCTTTTGTTCTGGTTTAACTGCCATATGACATTCTCTGCTACCCAGAGAGTGATGAACTGTTCTGAGAGTGACAGAGAAATGAACTCAGAAGCAGGTTTATAGGACTGGGGGGACCATCTGTTAATATAAATGTTTAAGGTAAAATGCATCAAGTCTGAAGTGCTGAGAAGATACCGTATTTCATTTGTATCCTGCCCTTGGGATTATTCCGGGGTCCTGCTGCCTAAGGACACCCAAGTGTCAGACTTGACGTAGCTGCAATTGCCCTATTTAGTTTGCTGTTTTTGAAGTTTTGCATGTTGGAATTTAAAATATGCTGATGGGCTTTAGAGTCTTAAATGCATTCACTTACAAAACATACATTTTGAAGATGAAAAGTAAAGAACATAGGAATTATGTGCTCAAGAGAGGGCTTTCCCCCCAGTTTTTTTTAAAAAGCATAATTCAAATGCATTTATTTAGGGAGTTGATTTCAACTTTCCTCTTGTCTTATCCTTGCTATCACCACTCAAAACCGAAAACACAACAGCTTTAGGCTGAAGGATAAAAGAGTGCAATTAGAAAGGAGAAAGTAAAAGCAACTGTTCTTATTTCTCTGCTCAAGATGACGGATAGGACACACACTAATCCTGTAAGCAGGGACTGGGACTGGGAAATAAAGTTTTAAGAATACATCTAGGCACTTGATTGTCTTTACAAATCCCAGTTGGCTTGGAGACAGTTATTTAAAAATATCCATGGAAGATCATTATTGTGTATATATTTATATTGCTGCTTGATATCAAGGATTTTAAAAAATATACATCTAAACTAGTTGCATTTAATACAAGGATGCTGAAGTACCTGGCCTAATTTGGATTAGTGTCTTTAAGTAAAAAAGGAGCTAAAATAAAAGATGTTCCAGTATTTCAGTGATTTTCCATTCTTTTCTACCTTTCTGCATTGTGTACATAGACACCTCGAAATAGCTTAGGCTGTGTACGAATCCTGGCCATCTGGATTTGTTGCATGTTTGGTACTGTCAAAAGAGTGATTGGTTGAATGCAGATGACTTTATTAGGAGAAATGTCTTGATGATAAGAGCAGTGTGGCAATGGAAACAATTATTTAGATCAGGGGTAGGCAACCTTTCCCCTTTAAGGGCCGAGGGACTTCAGCTCCCAGAATCCCAGAAGCTATTAGCCAATATGGGACTATTGGCCAACATGGCTGAGGCTTCTGGGAGCTGAAGTCCCTCGGCCCTTAAAGGGGAAAGGTTGCCTACCCCTGATTTAGATAAAGGGTTAGTTTTCCCTTAATAATGTTCTTCAAGTAGAGGCTTAGAAGTTGCCTATTGGGAATGCCATAATTCTGGATTCCTGTACTAACTAGTGGATTGGATTAGGCATCTGACAAAGCCTTTTCCATTTCTATGATTCTCTGTTGGTATGGATAGTAATTCCTAGTGGCTTTTTAAATAGATGAAACAGGAGATTAACATTTCTATAGCAACAATGAATTTGAGCTCCAGTGTTGTGCTAATGGAATTCCACAAGTGTGTGGTGACTTTGCCCTTCACTCCTTCTTCTCACATAGGCCCTTATCACATGGGGTCTGAAGCAGAGCTAATCCAAAGGGCATCCACAGCTAATACATATTATTCCCCCGTGTTTACACACGACGCTGCCCCAGAACACGGAGCTAATCCGTATTGTTCCCCCGTGTTTACACACGACGCTGCCCCAGAACTCGGCAGAATACGGAGCTAATCCGTAAGGAGTAGGGAGATTTTGACATTCGGTTTGTAGAGGAAGTACCTAGGGAGCCTTCGCATTCATTGCGAATTGGTGGGCAGGGCGAAAATCCCAGCGAGGGGAAGGGATTGCCTTGGCAAAAGGCAAACCGGATTGGAAAGAAGAGGAGGAGAGGAAGAGGGAAGAGGGAGGCGATCTCTCTCTCTCTCCATGGGCTGCCTTCCCTTCTCCAGTCCTCCAGCCCTCCTCCTCCTCCCCGGTTCCCATGGCTGCCTTTCCTCCCGGCTTTTTGTGACGGGAGAGAAGGGAGCCTTGGTATTAATTGCGAAATGGCCAAAAGGGCGATATTCCCTTCGTTTCGCTATGGAACCGAATTTATTCCTACTTCGGTTAGTCTTCGCTTTTTCTTTGCTTCGTGGCCAGCGTTTGATAAGGTCCATAGTCTTCCATGCCACCAGATGTCCCCCACCCCCAACAGATTTTTAGGTCACATATAGGTTGTTGGGTGAGTGAATATCCCCCTTCCAAGTTCTGCTGGTAGAGCTGCTTTTATCAGTAAAAGGTTGTCATTGATCCAGCCCAATAAAGTTGTAAGATGGGTAAAATCGCCACATGGAGTTGTTTCCCTGAAATGATTCTAATACCCAGAATTGGTCTTCCACATTGAAGAGGAGATAAAATGGTTAAAAAGTTCTACCATCTACAAAGCAGAAGACTAGAAACCGCCCATCACTAATCCTTAGGCCTGTATACTAGGACCTAGTCTTTCAGATTCCTACCTGATCTTACTATTTTTACAAGAAGTACCTGAGATATCAAATGAATTCAACAAGAGATTCCTTGTCAGAGATCATCAGGGAAAACCATAGATCCATCAGCCTCAGACAAGCTGACAAAGCTGTTGCAATAGGTTTAACAAGATTCATGAAAACGATGAGCAGAAAGCAGCATTATTGTCCATTGGTGCTAACTGCAGGTGTGGGACATTTCATACCAAAGCAAAGCAGCTTCATTTATATACCACTTCATACCGCACTATGGGGTGTCTAAGTGGTTTACAACTGTAAGCTCATTGCTCACCAACAGCTGGGTACTCATTTTAGGGACCTTGGAAGGATGCAGGCCTGAGTCTAGCCTGAGCCCTGGCTAGTATTGAACTCGCAACCTTGTGGTCTATGAGTGAGTGGCTGCAGTACAGGCATTTAACCACTGCGCCACCAGAGCTCCATCATACAAACTATCTGTTATAAAAACTTTTCTCCTCTGAAATCAGCAAGATTATATCAGTGAATCATTGCTCTTCACTGTCTATACAGTGGGTAGGGCTGCTAGAGATTGGTTCCAGGACTCCCTATGCATACCAAAATCCATACATGCTCAAGCCCCATTATGTACAATAGGGTAGTAAAGTGGTCTCCCTTATATAAAATGGCAAAAATCAAGGTTTGCTTTTTGGATTTCTTTAAAATATATATATTTTCCAGCTGTGGATGGTTGAATCCATGCATGCAGAATCAGAGGATCAGTTGCATGATGGAGGGAATATCAACATGCTGGATCCTTGAGAGATCTTGTAGCACCTTTGAGACTAACTGAAAGAAAGAAATTGGCAGCCTGAAGTTTTATAGACTTCGGTCTACTTCATCATATGTGTTTGGTGGAGTGGAGGCCAGGCATCTGAGGAAGTAGACTGAAGTCTACGAAAGCACATGCTGCCAATTTCTTTCAGTTAGTCTCAAAGGTACTACAAGATCGCTCTACATATTGATTCTAAAGACTAACATGGCTATATCTTTGAATGCTGTACTCTAGTTAACAAGTTAGTATTGTACTGACTACCAGGGGTTAGTAAGGACTACCAGGGTTAGTAAGGAAAGAACCAAAGCTTGGAATGATTGGAACAGTTATGTTTTGAGCTACAGCTCCCAGAATCTCCGGTAGTTCTATATGAAAAGTGACCTTTCCAAACTCTGCTTGCCTTGCACTGTCATAAAGAGAAATCCACCCAGTGTGTTGTGCTATGTGTAGCAAGACAGATGTTTGGTCTTCTGTTTCCTGCTGTTTATTTGGCATTATGCATTTTTAAATCTGAAAGAAAGAGAAAGAGAGAATACTAGTATTAATTCCTATATCTGAAAAGTTAGCCTGAGTAGGATTTGAGAGTTAATAGCTGGACTGAGTGTGCCCTTTCCTTCTCCTCTCCCTCTTGTCTCTGGTTTGTCCTTCAAACTCAGTCCAAGTACCACATTTTCTCATCTTTGCTTCCAGCCAGGGAAGATTGATGCACAATTAAGATTGCTAAAGAGATGTATTGAACCTGCAAAGACTTCAGTTTCTGCTGTGAATCTCTCTCATCTGCTTCTCCTTGTTCTTTTTCTCTCATACTACCCATTCCTCACTGTAAGTGTCCTGGTGACCCTGTCAGGCAGTGGAGTTAGCAGGGGGGGGTGGGGTTGAGAGTACAGGGGAGTGCCATCCCTTTCTCTTCTTCTGCTTCTTTTTTCTATATTCTGACTTTAAATTGATGCCCATTTTATGATGCTACTATCACTCCCCCCACTAGACCTCTCTGTTTGTTACACTTAGCTTTGAGAACTATGTAAGAAACTGTGGTGTATTGGAGAACAATGTGATACACATACCCACAACTTCAGAGTCATAAGAAATGTCAGATGTTTCTGTCCTTCAGCCAAGCCTTAGAAGAATGTTATAATAGGCCACAGTCTGGGATTCACTAACTGATCTCATTAAATTATTAAATCATTCACTTTTTCTAGTGGCTTTACCTAACTTTCTAGATTCCCCAGTTAATGCTGAAATTAAAAATAGACATTAGTGAATTAGGTTGCTGGAATTTGTTAAAATTCATTAGAGTGAGTTCCTTTTCCTCTCTCACATTCAGTAAAACAGGAAAGCCTGCTGCCTCAGGAAAAGAAATATCAGAATTGGAGTAAGTGCTTCATATGGCTCTGTTGTTAGGCTGATCTGTGTGATTTCTTTGGGAAGTCTTCAGGGAAGAGAATGGGGGGGAGAGAAAATTTTTGAATGCCAGATCAGAGTAGGGTTTGTGGACCAAAGTAACAGCATGGCTTGGAAAATTAAATGGAAAGAAGAAATAGAGCATACTGGTGACACTGAACCCCCCAAATTCCAGATAAGCTCCTCCAATGGTTTCAACATGAGAGACAGAGATCTGAGGAGTCCCACAGGTCAACAGCAGAGTTGTTGAACAGGAATCCCCAGGACCCACCTTCAGAATTTTCCCCTCTGGGAAGGAACAAAACTACTGTACAACATTGGCTCTAAGTCCTATTGCAGCAAAGTGACCCAGAAGGATACCATGTCTGATGGAATGGAAAGTTGCAGAGAGGTCTAGCAGAACCAACAGTGGCACATTCCCCTTATCCAATTCCTAGCATTGGTCATCCACCAAGTTGACCAAACCTATCTCCATCCCATAGCCAGTTTGAGCCCAACCTGAAATAGATCTAGATAATCAATTTCCTTCAGAAATCCCTGGCACTGAGAGCTCACCATATACATCTTATCCAAAAAAGAGGATATTAGAGACTGGTCAGCAGTGGGTTCAGGAAGCCTCTCCCTGCCCTAACAATTATTTACACAGAGAGAGAGAGAGAGAATAAGGTTTTACAGCACTCAAACAAATTCCTATTCTCCATATTTCTGTCTAAGAGAACTCATACTGCTATAGGATTTCCAGCAGAAAGCAAAGTGGCTGTCTTCCTTCTTTTCAGACCAGTTCTAGAACAGACTCCTTGCTGACCCATGTTTGTCTTCTTCTTACCCCAGGCTCAATTAGCACATTCTGGGGTGTAGGAGATGGGAGAGTCTTCATTTTCATGGATCTAGAAGTGTAAGAGATGGGAGGGTCTTCATTTTCATGGATCTAGAAGTGGTCAAGGTAAACCTGGCCATGCAGTTTGAGACTCTACGTGAATGCATTGTAATTTTACAAACACAGACTTTGAGGGTTGCTGGATTACTGAATGGTGGATTACTGAATTCATGACAGACTATTTGTATTACTCCCTCCATATAATATTTTTAAAATTGCAGTAGTACAATGCATCAGGATATTCTTAAAGAACTGAGTATTACATGTTGAAACATAGCTACCGTACCATCCTTCATCTTGTGGGAAGTAAGGAAGTAATCAATGTTCACAGGTATTCTTCATGAATGTAAAAGATGTATCAATATATTGCAATGTTTTTGTTCATTTTTTCAATTTTTATTTATTTCATTGCCTTTCAGAAAGCTTGTGGAAATTATTTTGTGGGTTTTGCGGAAAATCGTGAGTTTTGGACAATTTTTTTGGCAAAAAAATTCCTAGAATGTGAAGAATATTTTTAAATGCATGAAAACTCTCATAATCTTACTTTGTGGGGTGACAACTTTGCATATTTTTTCTTCTTATATGCAAGAATTAAATAAAGGAAGAGTCCCATCTTTAATGTGGACTTATAGCCTCCAGCAGGAAGATGGTCTCTGTTATGAGAGTTTCCTCATTAATAGCAGGCAATACTTGAAGTCCTAGGCCCTTCATGTATGATTGCCTTGAGATGAATGCCTCCAAGGAACACAGTTCTGGAAGTTCCAGCTGAGTATAGTGTTGCTCCCTTTGTGTTTTGTCACTCAAGAATGTTATGTTTTGCCCCAGAGTGGAGCTAGCTGCTTTGGAGCAACCAATGATATGACTTTAATGCTCACAACTTCAGATTGTTTAGAGATCCTCTGAAATGTACAGTGCTACACTTAGTGCCCCAGACATGACCAGTGTTTTGCTTCAAGCAGTGTCCTGATGGAAAGCAAGAAGGAGTTGAAAATGAATGCAAACAGGAGTCGATGCACAAGGAGATATTTGAAGAGCAGGGAAAGATAAGCACCTTGCTTGTATGTCTCTCCTCTACTTCCCTGTTCTTCAGTCTAAAAGCAGCCTTTATGATTAATTTAGCAGTCTTTGCTCCTTGGAGAGGGTGTTACTCATGGAGGACTGTGACTGAAAGAAGTGTGATTGGCTGGTCCCTGCTGTTGATAACACAAGGTTATGGAGGTGCTAAAATCCAAACAAGCACGTATTTCCCAGAATGTTGTTGCTGCTCCAGTGAAGGAGCAGCATGTGCTAGACAAAACTAGGGCTTCACATAGAACTTGTCTTTACTGTTCCCCCAAGGAGTACGCTAGCATATTTTTCGACTGCTGAAAAGTGGGGGGGAGGCTGTTGCTAGTCTATTTGATTTATTCTAATGTGTGAGGATTCTGTACGATCCATGTTATACCAAGACCTTAGTCTGATGCTCCTTAAAGCCCAGTTTGAGTTCATAGGTTCAACAAACTGCTGAACACCAGACATAACTTTCCCCCTGTTTGCAACACCTTGAGACTGTGGAATACCTTTGAGTTATTATTGATACTATCCCTTCTAAGTTTTGGCTGACTGATTGGTTTTACAAAAGAAATGCCTGCCATATATCCTGCCTTATACGAAACCAAACTGCCATAGATTTGCCCGCTGGTGACATTCTCATTATGTTTCCTTGACAGAGCAACCAACAGAAGATTACAATGACTCTTATGGCAGGAGACAGCTAAAAGATCGGAAGAAGAAGCCAAATATTACAGTACCGAGTTAGACAGGAGCATTGGTACTTTAACACCTTTTGACTCTGGATTAGTGATGATATCCCTGTGTCAATGCCTGTTCAATTTTCATAATGAATACCTTGTAAATTTATAATTTAGAGTATAATTTATTTTTTATAATTTATATTTTTTGCCATTGTGAGTTTCCTGATTTAAGTGTGATGTTTCAGGGATGTTAAAAGCTAAGTAGTATTAACTATGAACTTATTTAAAATATTTTTAATGGTCCTTCATGTTGAAAATTCTGGGATAATCTACAAAACTGTGAACAAAATTATTTACAGAGATACATAACATGCATGGAACACTTAAACATGGGTGGGATTGACTGGCTAACTACAAGGGAGAATCCTGTTGGCATCTTTTGCCTGCACATGTTCCCCTATGGAAACAGTTCAATATTTTTGTCCAAAGAGGAATATCCACATTCAGTTTAAGGTTGAGAAAGTAGAGTTATGCATGTGGTGCCAATGCACATGCATAGATGCACTGTGTGAGGGTGTGCATGCACATTTTGTGGTGTATTAAATTGCACATTTGGTACTTTGGTTCAGTAGTACAATGGACCTTTACAGACTGCCAGAAATAATGCAGTTTGAGGCCACTTTAACTGTCCTGGCTCAGTGCTAGGGAATCATGGGAATTGTATTTTTTCTGGGACATTGAGCCTTCTCTGTAGAGAGTTCTGGTGCCACAATAAACTACAGTTCTCATGATTCCTTATCACTAAGCCAGGACAGTTAAAATGGCCTCAAGCTGTATTATTTCTGGCAGTCTGTAAAGGTCCAATGTTAACACTCAACACAAGGTTTACCTAGCACAATTAATGTGTAACTCCATAATCACAAATGTATAATATACAGCCCCAAAATAAGGGCATTGGCCTCACTGTTTCTAAAATGCATTACCTTCCACAGCTTCTCTGGTGAAAATGCAGCCATATTTTGTTTCCATTAAATGAGAGGGTAGCTTCTCAAAACAGTAGAAAGTTAAAATATTACCAAGTCATTTTCATGCCATTATTTTTTTCATATGAATCTATCTGTCTAATATCATGCCTCTCAGAAGATCAGAGTAGCTACCAAAATTGCTGTATTTAGTGGAAGTAGGTAGTTTAAGGCCCCAAAGGACATTTAAAGAAACTACTGTAGCATTCAGTAAACATGTGAAGTACATAGGGAAGTGGTACATACAGTGAAAAAATAATAATTACAGTGAAGGAAATATTAATATAGTGTCAATATAGTTCTTTTCTTTATTATCAATGTTCTTTTTCTGTTTTTAAAGCTTGCATTTGTTTGAGCAGATCCTATATCTTTCAATCCATCTATGAAAAAGTTGTATGAATAATGGAAGACTATACCAAAGAGTATCTACATTCTCTTATCAGTTTTGTGCTTCTTAATGTGTTAATTTTAAATACTTTGACCTGAAGGAGAGGTGCACTGGACTCTACTCTCTTTCTACTAAGCTGGAAACACTTTCTTCAGCTTGGGTAAACCATCTTTCTTCTTGGCCATCAAAGAAATTTCCTTGTGTTAACATTAGCCACAGGAGGGCTCCATTATTGTTCCCCCAAGGTAAAGAAAACAGAGTGAGAGCTATAAGAAGCAACGTTAATTCATAAAATGCAAGATAGAACAAGTTCAGACAAAATAAACCATAACTCTCTTTCCTCGTTTGCATGAGCCAAGAATCAGCAACAGGAGAAATTTCATGCAATGCATGAAAGCATTTCCCACTTAATCCCTTTTGCTTCTGACATAATGAAACAACACTTGAGCAGTATGTTCCTGTATTTTCATCTTCCTGCTTTTTTGCTCAATGCAAGAGAGGGGCAATCTACTCAGAATTTTTCTTCTTTGAAGCCTCATAAAAGTAGGATTGCTTAGTCCTGATATCCTGTGATGTCAGCTTTATATCCTAGCACTATCCATTATCTATGATTTTTTTTTTTTGTCTTCTTCTATCATGAGAATCTATGGAGTTCTTTTGGGATTATTGGCACTTTCAGTATCCTGAAGTAGCAATCAAGGACACTCTGTAGAGCATGTGTTACAGAGGACACTACTATTTGAAGAGCTATCAGAAGACTTTAAGGGTGTCCAAATGAAGGACTTTCTGTCCCAGTCTAGTTTAAAGATAAAAGAAACCCTATAAGAATGGACAGATGATCCTATTATTTGTAATTAACTTTCTTGCCATAAATGTGTAATGGTTCCAGATATCATGAAGTCGAAGGCTTTCACAGCTGGCATCCATAGGTTTTTCTGGGTTTTTATGGCTTTGAGGCTGTGTTCTAGAAGAATATATTCCTGACATTTTGCCTGTATCTGTGGCTGGCATCTTCAGAGAATATATATATATATATATATATATATATATATATATATTCTGTGTGAACAAGGCCTCAGGGTGGGAGAATATGTGACAAGGATTAGTGTCTATTTAATTACTGGACCATTGTCTGCTGTGAAAGCCCCTACCCCTGGGTGAAGTTCATTTGCATTTGTGAGTCCTGATTTTGGTGTTTTTGAGGACTGGTAGCCAAACTTTGTTTACTTTCAGGGTTTCTTCTTTCCTTTTGAAATTGTCCAGGTCTTTTGTGGATTTCAATGGCTTCCCTGTGCATTCTGATGCGATAGTTGTTGGCATGGTCCAGAATTTCAGTGTTTTCAAATAGCATTTTGGGCCCAGGTTGGTTTATAATGTGTACTGCTATTGTTGATTTTTCAGGCTGACCCAGTCTGCAATGTCTCTCGTGTTCCTTGATTTGCATTTGAATACTGTGTTTTGTGGTCCCTGTGTATATTTGTCCACAGCTGCACGGTATGAGGTAAACTCCTGCGGCTGTGAGAGAGTCTCTCCTATCCTTCGCTGAGTGCAGCGTTAACTGGATTTTCTTGGTTGGTCTGTAGATCATTTGGAGGTTGTGTTTCCTCATCAGTTTCCCTATTCTGTCTGTGACTCCTTTGATGTATGTTAAAATACTTTCCCTTTGGGTGGATGTTTTTCTTCAATCCTGTGTTTTTTTTCTGGGTCTGGCTGCTCTTCTGATGTCTGAGATGGAGTAACCATTAGCCTGTTGAGCCCAGTTTATGTGTTTCAGTTTATCTTCCAAGTAGTGGGGTTCACAGCTCCTTTTTGTGTGGTCTACCAGTGTTTTTATTGTACTTCTTTTTTGTCCTGGGAGATAATGCACACACAGATCAGAGAGCAGCATTAAACTCTAGCTGCCTATGTGAGAAAGAACTGCCCATTATCAGATAACATTAAATGACATGGAAAAGAGGGAAGATGAGCTGTCTGGGAATAATTGGAAATTGCCAGGGGCTGTATATCCAGAGAGATGGTTGCTTTTGTTATGTTTTCCTCAGCACTGCATTATTTTCTCCAGTATTTGGGCTAATGGTGAGGCTTGGGAATTTAAACTGGCAAGATTACAGAGCAGTCCCGCAATACAATTCCAAAGAGGTGTAGTTATCATCTAGGAATGTAGCATTCAGGGAGATCAGTTGAATACTGAAAATTGCTCTCTGGAATACAAATTTTTACTGCAAGAGGTGCTGTTACATGGGTGATCTGCCAAAGAGAGGGTTTCATCTTGATTCCATGGTTGCTATATAGTCCTCGTGCATAGGGCAGTGGAGTCTCCATGGAGAAGTTGGCAGTTGGAAGTTGTATGGCTTACTGTTCTCCTAGCAATGGATTCAGAGCTTGGAAAAGTTACTTTTGGGATCTTATCTCCTAAACTCCCCCATCCAGTATGGTCATGTTGATTGGAGGTTCTTGGAATTGTAGTCCAAAAAAGTAAGTTTTTTCCAGGCTCTGTTCCAGTTTTTATTTGGAATCCTTCTCTTGGCAGTAGTGGTGGTGGTGGTGGTGATGATGATGATTTGTATCCTGCTTTCCCCCCAAAACTGGGGCTCACATTGCATTTCCCTCCCACACACACTTTGTCTCAAAGATGAGAAATAAGTTTGGGGATAGAGGAGGAGTTACAGGGAAAACCAGTGAGGGTATAACGCAGGGGTAGGCAACCTTTCCCCTTTAAGGGCCGAGGGACTTCAGCTCCCAGAATCCCATGAGCTATTGGTCAACATGGGACTATTGGCCAACATGACTGAGGCTTCTGGGAGCTGAAGTCCCTCAGCCCTTAAAGGGGAAAGGTTGCCTACCCCTGGTATAACACCCCGTCTACCAGCTGACAGTTCTACTCTGTAGATGTCTTCCTTAGCTTGAGCTGGAAAATAATGGGATTCTACTGTAGCCATATGTGTCTGCCTACAACAGGCACGGTAAACAGGAACTGCCTCCAGAATCCCTTACTGAACATGTGTAAACAGCAAAATAGAGAGAAAAGGAGAAAGCACATAAACCTACCTCATCTGTTCTCCCCCCCCCCCTCCAGCATGTTAAAAAAAACATAGATCTAGAAATTTGGCCACAAAAATTAAAATCATCAGGAAAATGGAGGTTGATGGAAAGGGGGGGGAATCTCTGTATGCACTTTGAAATAAACTGTCAAGTGGTCTTTAGAAGGTTCAAAATGTTTTTGTTTACTTATACAAGGCTTACTTGATCTGGATGTTTCATTTCAAACATGGAGATTGTTAGTTTTGAATAAAATGTTTTCTGCAACATGTTGAACCACATGTTGAACCATTTTTTTTTTTTTGTGGCATAGAAAACATCTAATCTTTCCATGTTATTTCTGTCTTTCGTTCCAAATTTTCTGTTAAAGAGGTAATGCATCTACTTTGTTAACTAAGGTATGTGTATGTATGTACTTCAAGTCACCTGTTGATTTATGGCATTCCCCATGAATTTCATATGAGTTTTTTAGACAAGGAATGCTCAGAAGTAGTTCTACAAGTTACTTCCTCTGAAATATAGCCTAGTCGTATTCATTGGTGGTCTCCTATTCAAATACTATCTAGGACTGATGCTGCTTAGCTTCCAAAATCAGACAAGATCAGGTGCCTTTGGGGTATGTAGGCAGATTAATTGAGGTATACCTGCATTTATTAAAGTAGTTTGTAATTTTTTATAAGGTATCTTCTGAATAAAATTTCTTAGTTCCTTCTGGAGAAAAATAGATTTCAACCTGTAAAACAAGAACAACACACAATCAGGTTCCAGCACTCATGCTTTTTGAGAATGGAAAGGAAATAATTATGGACACTAAAAGAGCACAACTGCTTGCTTTTTCAGTTCACTGTAAACTCTCTGATTTATTTTTTGGATATTGCTGAAACAGTCTGAAATGTTTCCAAAAATGATAGTTATTTTAGGATTGTAACGTAACCTGACCAAAACATCTGCAGTCTTGGCCTGAATTGGAGGTGGGAATCATTTGGCCCTCTAGTAGCTAGGCTACAACTCCCAGAATGTGTCATCTCTGCTTATATTGGCTAGGGCTGAAGGGAAATGAAGTTCAAAAATATCTAGAGGTGTCCATGATTCCCACCCAAGGACTAAATACAATTTAGTCCCAACTAGTGTAGATGCATTCAGAGCCAATGTGGTATAGTAGTTTGAGTGTTGGACTAAAATACTAGGTGACCAGAGTTGGAATCCCTGCTCAACCATTGAATCCCACTGGGTGACATTGGGCAAGTCACACTCTCTCAGCCTCAGAGGAGGGCAATGACAACCACCACCACCCCGAACAAATCTTGCAGAGAAAACCCTGTGATAGGTTCACCTTAGGGTTGCTATAAATCAGGATTATTTGAAGGCACATGCCAGAAAGCATAGCACTGAATAAGAGTAACTGTCATAGATTTTGACTTACAAAATCACATTGATACACTTACTCTGTTCTCATTTGGACTATCAAATGGATTTGAGTTCTTGACTGCAAACAAGTGTGACTCAGGATTAATGATGTTCCCTTGAATCACTCTATGTGGCCAAAATAGCAAGTGATGTGCATTAAAGAATAATTAATGTGCATTAATGAGTTTTAAGTATGTGTCATAAGAAATTAAATATGTGTTATATAGACAAAATGAGTAAAGGGTATGTATGTAGATTTAATTAGTATGGATTTGTAAATTTAATTTTAATTTTGAATGCAATATATAGAGTACACTGGTACAATTGGTTTGTGACTCAAAGTACATGCAGTTCTGCTCATTAAGGTTAATTGTGATGGCTGAAATCTTTTGAAGTCATGTATCCCAATTCACTGGTTGCTTATGTGTACAAGAGTTCTAGTGTGTGCAAGAATTTTTCAGATCATCTGCAAAAATAAACTCTATAGATTTATACTGTACTGCATCAGCAAATGGGAGCAGATATTTCTACTGACATATCTGAAAACAAAAGTAAGAAATCTAGGTGTGCAGCTGAAATGTACACAAACCTATGGTTTGGGACAGTGGAATGAAATATACTATTTAAGCTTCCTCCACTTTCTGAATTTGATTTGTTCACTTAAGTAGTATAAAAAGATAAATGCATGCTGCAGCACAGGGAGTGACGTGAAGCTGGAGCATTCTCTTGACTCAGCTAAGACTAGCAACAGCTTTAATCTTATTGTTAGTGCCTACTAGTATAAATCCATTATAACAATTAGATTTGCTTATGTGTTGACTCACCAGTTAACTAATGATTCAACTGAACTATTTTAGGTAGGACTAAGTAACAAGAGTCAGATCAATACTTACATGCCTAGTTTTGGGGAAACTAAACCAACCTCTAGCCCATGAAAACTCTTTAAAAAATCCAAGTGTTGACATTTTTAAAAATGGCTGCTAATTCTTCTGGAGTTGTTTTTGTTCTGGCTGGTCATTTTACAATTTCACTCTACACAATGTGTGCCTCCCCCCCATCCCATTCCCTCTTCTTTTTATCTTTTCTTTGGTGGTGTATTTTTGGATAGTAGACCAGAAGTTGAGGGAGTGCCTTAATACTGATCTTTGTAAGATACTCTTGTATAGTTTTCCTGGACTGAAGGGTAGACTAAAAACGGTTTAGAAAAAAGTCTCTAGAAAAAAGTAGCAGGTTGTGCTGTGCTCCTTTATGACTTTATTAAGAATAAGGTTAATACACTTACTATGGTGTGCAAACATGTGCACACATACATGCACATGGGCACACCAGAATATAAAATGCTGAACACTTTGCTGGTTTTCCAGCAACAAATTGACAAAACTATCCCCTTGGAAATGGTAACAGTTCATTAATTATGATGACCTGGGGCTGTTGCACACTACACAGTAGTGTAGGCATTGTGATTTCACTATGGATCCCTGGGATTTGCAGTTTACAGACGAACAATTCTCAGCCAAAGAGTTCTGGTGAGGGCCAACTACAAGCCCAAGGATTCTGCAGGGTGGAGCCATGGCAGTTAAAGTGTGATCATAATGCTGTAAATGTGTAGTATGAAAGGACCCCTTGTCTCTGATACCACTATGTGACTGTAATATCCTTCCCATGCAATACAAAGAACTCTGGGTGATTGTCATTTGGGGTCATTGTTTCACAAGCATCCCATACCCTCCAACTGTCCCAGTTTTTCAGAGAAAGTCATAATTAATCTTTTATCGTCTCACTTTTTCATGTGCTTTAAAAATCTCCCAGTTTCTCTCCTCCTCCCCTCATGTTCCATTTTTTTGTCCTCAGCTTACTTCATTGCTGCAAACTGAGTTCAAAGTGCAAAAGCAGGTTGCACTCAGTTAACTCAGCAGGTGGAAGATAAGAGGATGGGATGGAATCTTGCCCTTCCTAATGGGCTCAGGCAAAAGAAAACTTCTGCAGCCACTCCTAGGTTGTGTGTGCTTCCTCAGAGGTGTGTGTGTTTTGTTTTTTTGCCATCTGTATCACACTCTGATGTTGCTTGGCCTGGTTTTCATCTGTGAAATATTGGAGAGGATGGCATCCTATGCAGATTCTTCATTTCTGGAAGAGATTTTCCAGGTGGAGCTGAAAAGAATCATGAACCAAAGGGGCAGTCTGGGACATTCTTCTGTTGTTTGCCTGCAGCTGCCAATCTAAATTCAAAATGGTCTTGATGTTTAGGATTGGTGACGGTAAAATATCTTTAAGTGCTCCCCTAAGTGGCAGCTTCCCCACTGCTAAAGCATGGCGTTTAGCATGAATTATTTTTTAAAGACGTCATGCCTGGAAGCCTATCATAATCTGTCTTGTCACTGTGTCCCAAGAGAACAAATTTTTCACAAAGCAGCTGTCACTGATTTGTGTTCAGTGTGCTGGTGAGGGCTGGTGATGTCCCAATGTATCTTGGCTGCTTTATATTTAGTGGGGCATTCTCTCTCCCCACCCCCTACTTGCAACATCCTTGTATGAAGCCTTTTCTTTCTTCCCGGTTGCAGACATGTGTTGCGTTCCTTTATGTATCTGTCTACCTGTTGTGCTGGAAGACCGTGCCCTGCTGATCTGTAGCTAGCGGGGGCTTTTGCTTCAGTTGGAGTGCATTGGAGTGTGAAAGAGCAAGGCCACAGGAGGGCAATTCTAGAAACCTGCAGGCCACACAGACACTGACTGTCAGCACTTCCTAGTTAGTGCCACTGTATGAGCAGTCATTTCCACAGAGCTATCTGTATCCGAGAGTCTTCGTCAAGAGTCCATGTGGAGGGAAAGTCACACAATGCAGACAAGTTCATCTGCTTTGCTCTTTTCTTCTTTTCTTGGCTGTTGCTCACAAATGTTTTCCATTGTCTTCATTTCTCCTTGTGCTGTGATTGTTTAAACTTAGCCAAGGCAATTTACAGACCCCTTAAATCTGCCAGTGTGAGAGTTATACTTTCCACTTTCAGGTTAATTTCTCTCATTGCCTCTTGGTTTGTTCTGTTCCATTTTTGTCAAAGGGCTAGTTCCAATGTCATTTCCTCCTTAACTGTATCTTTCAACTCCTTAAGATGTGATTGGAGAGAATCCACATCTTAAAGGGAAGAAAATAACTCCAAGGCTAAAACCTCTGTGCAATGCATAGAGATGGTGAATGGTTTGACACAGAAATTGGCTAGGTTTTTCACTCAGATCTGATCCCCTCCTCCCAATTTCATTAGCTTCACATTTGAACATCCAAGAGATAGCAAGGACATCTTCTCTCCCCTTTCTTCTGTGCAACACTAGCTGGCCCAACAAATGGAAAGGAACAAGAATTACAGATACCATGAACTATTCATTGCAAAAATAACTGGTTCATGAAAGTTCTTCACATCTCACCCCCTACTGTCACATAGGAAAAGAAACAACGTTGGACTTCTACTGGTAAAAGATTGGAATCCAATAGAAGAAGATCCTACTGCAGATCCCTGTGTACCCCCAGAATTTCTCAGTGAGGTTGGAAATCCCTTCATAGCTTTGAGAGCACCGGGGGTGGGGAAGAATTCAAAGACACAACTGTGTTAATCCAGAAAATCCATATGCAAAGGGATCTTGTAGCACCTTTGAAAGAAAGAAGCTGGTAGAACAAGCTTTTGTAGACTTGACCCTACTTCCTCAGATGCATAGAGTGGCATCTGAGAAGGGGAAGAAGAAGGAGGTTTTCTAGGATTGGCAGTATAGATTCTGCTGCTGAGTAGTACACCATCTTGACAAATATAGGACAGGGTGGGGAATCTGTGGCCTTCAAAATTATCTCTCTTTATCTTTGGGTCTTACTTCTAGCTGTTGTAGAGGCAGCCTGTGTGTATGTGCATTTCCAGCTTGACATAGGTCAGGTGGATCTGCGTGACATTCATCTTCAGACTCACAATTGTTGTCTACTCATTTATAGACTATGTCTTTTCCCTGCCCATCTCTCCCTGTATGCACTTTTACAGGATCTGACACTTAAATGTCAGTGTAGTGATGGGAAACAAAGGAGAAGTGTGTGGTGTGGAATGATAGCTTTAGAGTTTTATGTGTATTTCTCTGTAGTTGCCCCCTTTAAGGAAGGAAATGTTATCTCTAGAATCTGACCTCTGTTTAAAGTCTGTTGGTTTGCAGATGTCCAGCTAGCTGACACATTTTCTGTACCAAATATTTCAGACATTTCTAAAAGACTCAGTCCTACAGACTGCAGAGCAAGGAAGAGATTCAAAACAGAACTGGGCAAGAATGTGCTTCTGCCCTATCTTAGTGATGCATTGATCACCACAAAGAAATATTCACCAGTATTGCAAGTGGATCTCCCTCCCTCCCTCTATATATGTGTGTGTGTGTGTGTGTGTCAGAGAGAGAGAAAGAAATGGCATAAATGTATATAGAAAAGGCTAATGATCCATACAGTTACAGATCTATAAAAATCTAGGATACATCAATATATTTTAGACAAACATAAAATGGATTTCAATTGCCATGATTATAATGATATTAGCTTGTATCTTGTATAAGGACCATCTGGGAAGTAGCAATATTTATGTTTGTAATGTGATTGTGTGGCTTGATAAACTGTTTTATTATTGTTAGCCATTATAAACAGATGATAGGAGATGCTTGCAGTATCTGTCATCCATATACACAAAAGTGCATGCATGGTTAGTTGGTTGATTAGTTTTAGTTGTGTAGATTCATCTCCCTTTATCTTTGAGCCATGTCTTTTGGCCAGTAGATCAGAGATCAGTGAGGGATTCTCCATGGGAAAGATCCTGTTACTGGCTACAAAGTTTTCATGAACCCATATTGCCTGTACCACAGGTAAAGTGGTCAGCAGCATCGTGTTCCAATGCAAAAAATAGCAGCTTCATTTATATACCGCTTCATACCATGCTATGCAGTCTCTAAGCAGTTTACAACTGTAATTGCCCCCATCAAGCTGGGTACTCATTTTAGCAACCTCGGAAGGATGCAAGTCTGAGCGCTGTCTGGTATTGAACTCGCAACCATGTGGTTTGTGAGTGAGTGGGTGCAGTACAAGCATTTAAACATTGCACCACCAGAGCTCTGTTAAAATGCTGTAACTCCTGAGGGAGGGACAAGTTATCTGTGGAGGGCCGCATGTCCTTGTGGGAAATATGAAAGGGACACTGAACTGGTGTGTTCTAGGTAGGTGGAGCCCAAATCAAAAGTGGATGGAGCCACTATGGACCTTATCACACGGGGGTCCCAAGCAGAAGGTATCCAAAGCTAATACGTATTTTTTCCCGTGTGTTTACACATATCCAAAGGCAATCCAAAGCTAATACGTATTTTTTTCCCGCGTGTTTACACATATCCAAAGGCAATCCAAAGCTAATACGTATTTTTTCCCCGTGATCCGAAGTCAAAGGGGATCTTTTGACATTCGGTTTTTTGGGGAAGTACAAGGGAGCTTTCGGAATAATGAGGACTTGTGTTAAGCTGCAGAGTCCCCTTAGCGGCTCAGGCATCACCGCTGCCGTGTTTTGAAGGGAGGATGGTCCGGGCGAGGCAAAATGGAGGAGGGAGGGGAAGAGAAGGAGTTTGTGACTGTGAGTCTCCTTGTGCGAAGAAAGGACCTCAGCACAACTGAGGGGTAGAGGCGGCCTATAAAGACATGCGTACGCAACCGCACACATACACCCCAAAAGGAAAAGCAATGGCTCCCAACTGAGGGAAGGAAGGGAGACACCTTTTCTTCTCGGTGGAGCCGCCCGTCGCCTCCTCGCCAGGCTCTATGGCGGCGGCCCTGGCAGCGGCGGCTTCGTCGTCCTCGACGACAGAGGGAGATGGTGAAGGCGAGGCCAGCTTGGCTGGCCGAGGGAGGCTCTCACAGGTCGGCGGTGGGCTGGAGTGCTGGAGGGCGGGGTGCGGGAAAGAACCGCCGCCGCCGCCTCTGCCTCCTCCGAGGCTGCCGGTTTTGAGGGCGGGCTGGAGGGCTGGTAAGTGCTGGAGGGCGGGGTGCGGGAGGGAACCGCCGCCGCCGCTGCCTCTGCCTCCTCCGGAAAGGCCCCGGAAAGACCGCGCAGGCAAAAAAGTTCCTTTCGGATTTCTTCTTACTTCGGTTAGTCTTCGCTTACTTTTCCCTTCCTGGCCAGCGTTTGATAAGGCCCTATGTTCTCTCTTTCTCTTTTTTTCTCTTTCAATCTTTCCTTTGTCACCTCTTTTCCCCCTTTCCTTTCTTTCATCACTTTTCTGAGTTTCTCTGTGCTCAGTGGGATTCCCTCTCATATCAATGTGCATAGGATTTCCACAGCAATTGGTAGTGAACCTCTCCTAGAATACAGTTTAGGGACTGAATTGATTTTAAGCACTATTAATCACAAATGGACTTTGCATAATTGTGTATCTAAAGCAATATATAAATTATAAATGCTAAGAATGAATAGAAGTGATATTTTCAGATCCCATTCTAGGAATCAACAGTTAAGACTCCTGTTACTGTAAATATGGAGATAAGCCAAGTGTTCTTATACTTTATGACAGAGGTAGGCAACCTTTCCCCTTTAAGGGCCGAGGGACTTCAGCTTCCAGAAGCTTCAGCCATGTTGACCAATAGTCCCATGTTGGCCAATAGCTCCTGGGATTCTGGGAGCTGAAGTCCCTCGGCCCTTAAAGGGGAAAGGTTGCCTACCCCTGCTTTATGAAAATTACGTGAGCAGGATTGCAACCAGTTTCCCTCCCATATATACTAAGGCATTGTAACATCAAAGGTAGCAAACTGAATCTCTTCCTCTACTGTGCAGGTACCTATCACAGATGGGCTAAAGATGAATTAAGGAATGGATACAAGAACGTCAGCTAAGGCACCACCTTCCCTGATCTTTTGCCATTCCATTTGCTGAAGTATCTGCTCACTTACTTTTCATCCTCACAGTCCTAAAGATGCACAGCTGCAAGGGGATGGCAAAATTGTGTTTCTGTACTTGTTGGGTAGCTAGATCTCCAAAAAACCAGAGTGGGCAAAAACAGATGCCTCCATACCTATGCTGTCTCACTGTATCACAGAGTCAGATCTAAGTTGCAAAGAGTTAGTGGAGGAATATTCTAAACAGAGAATGTGCTATCAGCAAACATGTCCCTTCAGGAAGTACCAAAGGGTTTTTAGGAGCACTCTTTTTCAACATATTTTGAAAAATCAACATATTTTGAGGAAACAATGTCCAATGCTTTCCCTATCTGGCCTATTCCTTATACCTTTTCATCAGGAAGGGGAATCCAACACCATCAGCTAGTGGTCCTCAAAACCAAAAGAGCAGATGTGCTGATCCTCTGGACCTCAAAAGAATTTCCAGAAAATCCTGAAATATATCAGAGGAAAAAATGCTGCCAAATGTGAGGTAGGTAGAATAGATGAGACTTAGGGAGGTTGCAGACTGCCAGAAATAGTGTGAATTCAGTCCACTTTTAGGGTTAGGGTTAGAGTTAGGGAACCATGGGAACTGTATTTTATTGTGGCATCAGAGTTGTCTGACAGAGAAGGCTCAATGTCTCAGAAAAAGAACAGTTCCCATGATTCCCTAGCACTAACCCTAACCCTAAAAGTGGACTGAATTCACACTATTTCTGGCAGTCTGCAACCCCCCTTAGAATGATATCACATTTTACTCTTATTTACACTATTATTCCACTTTAACTGTTATTGTTGCCTCCTGTGGAATTCTGGCATTTGTAGTTTAGTGAGACCTAAGAGCTCTCTGATTGAGAATTCTAAATGCCCCTCCCTAAACTGCAAATCCCACTGGATTCCATAGGAATCAGCCTTACCAGTTAAAGTGAAATAATGCTATAACAATGTAGTATGATATTTAGTCTCTATTGCTGTTTACAGGCCTAAGAGAAGCTGAGTGCCCTGCAAAGACCAATAAAGGGTAATTTAGAGATAGATGGGAAGATAGTATAGGACTAGTTTGTCTGGCTATTCTCCGCCTACCCATACCATGGTCATGTGATACATATAGCTACACTAGACTTATAACTGCAGCCAAATCCATGTATGACCAAAGTCTGCACAACAGCACATATATTAGTATAATACATGCATTTACAAAACCATGTTTGTGACATACAAGCATTACACTGCATGTGTGCAAGTAGCAGGATTGTAACACATGGTAGGCAATGTTAACAGTTCCTTAGGAAAACAATCCAGGATTGTCAGTGTGGTTGCTTGGATAAAAGCACCCAATAATTTCTGGTGGAGGGGAAGAAACACCCAGAGACAGACATTGTTCGTTGTCAGTAATGACCTTGGGGATATTATCACATGAGCTCTGCTCTTGCAGCAATCGTGTCAGTTTTTTTTTTTAAATGCAAGCCTATTAGTTTCAGAGCAGTCATCACTGCATATATCCTTAATTGTGTAACTTGGACTGCTGCTCCCATCATGACCTGTTCCTGACTCTCCCTTATCCCCACTTCCCATCCTTATGCCCTATCCTGCATACATTTCAGTTATATTATTTTTATTTTTTCATACAATTCCAGAGCTTTGCTACTACAAATTATTTTTTAAAGGAAAAAAGAAGAAGAAAAGAAATAGAAAAATAAATAAATAAATTGACACTGACACCACATGACTGACAGTCCAGCAAATGCCCTGGCAGTGATGTTTCACACCTGGGGACTTATGCAATTACAAATTCATTGACAGGTTTCCGCTGTCAATGAAAAGGGATGCAGAAGCTACAGGTCGGGGACAGAGCAGCCACAGGTCAGAGGTGGTGGTGTAGGGCAATACTTATTGCCAAAGCTGCTTTTTTTTCTTATCTAATTATGGTTTAAAAGCCAGGTGTAGTAATCTTCTGAGACAGTGAACTCTGGATTGTGATTGTTGGAATAAATTTTGAAATGGTTGGAGGAGTTAGCACCCTGATCCTACTAACATGGCTTTAGCAGGTCAGATTCACAGGATCAAGGGGTTAATGGTCTGATGCTTGATGTCTTCTACTCACTTCTGTGCATTATTTACCCATCCCAGGGAAGCTGCAAGAAATTTAATGGAAGAGAGAATGATTAGCAGTCTTGTCAGGAAAGGAGCAGATGGCCCAAGGCTGTTGCCCAGTCTGAGGAGAGATGCTCCCTGGGATTCCAGTGCTGATTTTGTTGCGGTTGAGGCTGTTGTCATATATCTGTATGCTTGCAGAGAGATAATTGCACCCAATGATGAAGTTTGCTCACCCCATCTTTTCAGTCCTGGAGTGTGACTGCTGCTCTATTTTCTACTTGGCTGGGCTTTACTGCAGACCTGGTGAGCCATAGCTCACTCTGATTGATTCCCCCCCCCCTTTCTTCTTTAAGAAAAGAAATTGCCAAAAGCTGGAATTATGGCAATGCAGCCGAAATATATAATTACTAAAAGATTGTCAAGAGGGGAAGGGGGGAAAGGAACACCCTCTGAGGACAGCTGATTGCCCACAAAATATTTGCCACTCCTTTCTCTTTTCTGAGCTAAACAAGTCTCACAGATTGTGGCTTTGCACATGTCTAGATTTGACACTGTGGATTGATTCTTTTCTCCAGGTTAGTTCCATATTTTTCTATGGGAAAGCCAACCATGCCTGCTGTAGTCTCTTTATTGTCAGCTGTTACATCTGGGCCAAAAACTTGCATCAGCAGTCATAGCTATGGAGATATCTTTGTAGCTTGTCTCCCAATGCTACCCCCCAATCGTACCTTTTAAGTAGTGTGGGCCCTTTCCAACATGGCCATTTCCATGTTCCTGGAGAGCAGGGGGATGATCAAAGATGCATCCAGTTATTTTCCAGTAGCTGAATGCATTGGGACACACTGGACACTACTGGAAAAGTGCTGGATGAACTATTGGAAAAATGCTGGAAAAATTATATCATTTCATTATCACTCTTCCTGAATTGTGATGCTGATGAAGTTTGTAAATAATATGTTTTCAAAGTGAATCTCAACTGCTCATAATTCTTGTTATGAATGAGATGCTCATATCCTGAAACTCTTCCTTGAAATTAATAACTATTTAGAGTAGGTAAGGGGAAATCTGTTGCTTTTTGCCACATTCAGATTTTTAAACTGCAAGTTCTTTATCTCCCAAATATGAAGAAATATGTGCATTTTTATAAATTCTTCTAATGGAAACAGAAATAAATTTTTCCTCTATTTGCAATAGCCAAATTGAGAGTGTCATGTATTTCCAAGAAGGAGATGACCATGTTTTATTTACCTGCTTTTGTAGGTATTGAAGACCAGGAGCTTCTCAGGAAAAAGAAACAACAATTAACATGATTGGATGCACAAGGCTTCAATGCCAGACTTGTGTAAGCACTCAAGGACTTAGGGGCTGTACAACCACCCCAAAGGGGCAGTGGCAAGCTGCCCCTTTCCTCCCCAGATTGGGGCCATGACAACCGCACACCACGACCCCAATCTGGCCTTTCCATGGCACAAAAAAGCTGCAAAAAGCCATGGAAAGGGCACCCTAGGTGCTGCCACCATGGCTCTTTGCTGGCTCTTCCGTGCCATGTGTCTGAATGCTGCACCGAAGACACTACCTTTTGCTGCCTGCCATGCAATTGCATGGGCAGTGTGATGCCAGCCTGGGGGTGGAGTCGGGGCTGCCAGCCACACCCCCACTCTGCCCCCAAGCCAGCTCTTTATGCCAGTCTGTACAGCCCCTTAATCTCTCAATTCTAGTTTTCCTCATATGATTTCTTTAAAAAGATGTCAAGTTCTTTTTATCCAGAATATAAAGAAAAGTGCAAACTTTGGTAAATTTGCATCCCAAACAAATGAACTTTTTAGCTGTCTCTAATTCTGATCTTTTGTTCTGCATGTATGCATCAC
The DNA here is from genome assembly GCA_026167975.1 of Phrynosoma blainvillii. NCBI lineage: Eukaryota > Metazoa > Chordata > Lepidosauria > Squamata > Phrynosomatidae > Phrynosoma > Phrynosoma blainvillii. The sequence goes on from JANUYF010000001.1 coordinate 413,736,617, forward strand.
TTGCTTGATTGTTCTCCCAGCCTCTCATTCAGAGTTTGGAAGTTACCTTTTTTTGTATTTTAACTCCTAGAATCCCCATCTAACATCCCCAGAAGGAGTTTCTGGGATTTATAGCCCAAAGAAGTAACTTTTCCTAGTTGCAATCAAATAAAGATATCAACAACACTGCTTGCTCCTAATGCTTCTTTCCCAGAATTTGATTACTTGAAATCTTTCCTCAGTTTTGATGAAAAGCTGTTTTCTCCCCCTCTCAAAGCTGCATATTTATCTAGTCTGGATATCTCTATTGTTTCATGGCTGGTGCTGTCTCATTTCTAATGCATCACAGCAGACAGGCCATTTATAAATCCATCATCCCTTCCCACAATTTCTGCTACTAGGAACTCACGTTGTGGCTCTCATGAGGTTCCATTTCCAGATATGATGTGTGGCAGCTGTGAACCAATAATGTGTATATTAGAAAAATGCATGCACATTTTTATATAGTCTCCCCCTCTCCCATCCAAAAATGTCCCAAACTTAAGAATTAGGGGAATCTGACACTGAAAAATTCATACATCCATAGGAAAGGGAAGTACTTTTTCACATTGAACCCGTTTGTTTAATGAGTTCACAATTTTTCACTTTTAAAATAACATTTAAAAAAACAAACATCTCCCCATGTTAAAAGCACACAATAAGAGAATCTAGGCTGGATTACTCCATCCCACTACATGCTTGTTTTCTATAGATGGAGTTTGTTTGTTTGCTTGCTTGCTTGTTCCAAGGAGCATTCAGTCAAGTGAGCCCTAACATACAGCCTGAAGTGGTAGAGGCCAGGGCCAAGCAAAGTATTACCTGTTCAATGAGAACTAGGCCTTTGTTGACAACTATTTTTTTTTTATTTTGCCCTGGTTCCCATAAAAAGATTTTCCATAACCCACCTGACAACAGTGAAGTGCTCCTTGGAGAAGACACAAGTGCCAGAGAATATGGTTAGGTCTGTGATCTTATGGAGTAGGTCGTAACAGAGAACAGGTAATAAGGCATAAGGGGATGAGGCCTCCCTTTACTGACTCTTAGACTGGGTTTGGGCTTAAATGGAACTTTGTGAGCTGATGAGTTTATTAGGGAAAGGAAGCGAGAGGGGGGCAGTACCACTGGGGCAGTTAAAATATTGCGCCATTCTATTTCAGGAGGCGTAAATCTCTCCACTCAGGAAGGGATGTTATGTGTGCATGAAGGAAGGAGGGAGAGCATTAAAGCTAATGCATCACAGTGGACAGGTCATTCCTTTGAATGAAGCTCAGCTCCTGAGTGTTTGGAGATTAGAAGCCGCAATAATTTCTGGCTGCCCTGCTTTATGTTAATGTGGCAGCTTGCGGTTGTATATTTTTGCTGAGAGGGCCACTTCTGCCAGGTTTAATTTGAACTGCAGCAGAAGCATCAAGGGCCCCTTGTATCGACAGCTGCCTATTGCTACTTTGAGTGCAGGGCAGTGAAACCAAGCACAGCACTCTTTTCTGTATGTGGGGCTCACCTCTTCTAATTGTCTTGTAACGCAGGGCATAAAGCAGGAATAGATGTGACGAAGAAGATAGCAACTTTGTAGCTGCATCCTTGTTGATCCAGTACCTTAAAATAAAAGAAAATGCAAGCATGAGAATTGTCTTGCTGAATCACCATTGAGTTCCCTATTCTGTTTCTTGAAGCAGCCATGCAGTTGCCTCGGGAAGCTTGTGAGCAAGATGTGATTATAATAATGGCTGTCACCTCTTGTTTATCCACATTGTGTGCCTTTCAAAGGCAACCTAGCTCTTTTATGCGTTGAGTAATTGTTACAGATGGACAGCTCAGTGTATTTCAGGTTTGGGCAAATCTCGTGTGTTCCTACATATGTCAGTTCCACCCCTTTCAACCTCAATATGGATGGAAATAAGAATCTTGAAAAAGAGAAAAAAATACTTTCTCTCTCTTCTTTTTTTCAACTTACTTTCCCACAAAATATGTACACCGATATGCGTTTATGAAAAACATGCCATTTTATATGAGTTTTGCTCTGAAATGTGGTGTTTGAGCTCTGTATTATAACATTCAGAGCTGTGTGGGAACTGAATATAACAGCAAGCTGACCTGTGTATTATATCAGGACTTTTGAAACAGGCTTGCTAGCTTTAAAATGTAGCCCATATTAATTCCTCAAGCATTCCTAGTTAGAGCCACACAATCTAGCTTGTTGTTGTTGTTGTTGTTGTTGTGTGCCTTCAAGTCATTTCCAACTTATGGCAGCCATAGGGTGACTCTATTGTGGGATTTCCTTGGGAAGATTTGTTCAGAGGGGATTTGCCATTGCCATTGCCATTCTCTGAGGCTGAGAGAGTATGGCTTGCTTAAGATCACCCAGTAGTTTTACATGTCTAGCAGGTCTCCCCAAACAAGAAGATGGAGTTAGTCTTTCCTGTATTCGCTTAACTCAACAAGATTTAGACTAGAAAGAAATGAGATGAGTTATATTTTACCTACTTTCTTACTCTCCCATTGGTTCAGGTGATGGAATTTTCATTGCTTATCAATCAGCTGCTCTGAGTTGAGAAAGGATCCCGAAAAATACTAAAGGAACTAAAGAGGGAATTCATAAAATGAGGTTATTGGTTTTTTTGTTTTACTTTTAACGATGATGGAACTGAAGTAGCTATTAAGAAAATGAATGAAAATTGGGAAGCACAAGAGAGATACTCCGAAAACAGCTTTCAGAAATAAATGCCCCCTTCTGCGTAATTCAGATTGGGCTAAATTAAAATCTGCAGGATGTCCCCTAGGTGTCCAAAATTAATCTGACTACAGGTCAAATCTATTCTGAATTAGCAACCTCTTCCACAATTGTCCAAAATCAAAAGCCCTCCCTTTTGTATTTTTCAGGTCCCTTAGCAAAGAAGCACAATGTAACCCAGAACAATTTTGGCAAAAAAGAAGAAGAAGAAGAAAATGAAAAGGGAAAGGAAGGGGAAGTAACAAGGCAGGGTGCATCCCTTTGACACCTGCTACAATCCCCTGTCTTTCATTTGCTTTGTGACTCTGCAGTTTCTGTGTAAATAAAACACTGTAAATAAGCAATAAGAAGACAGCATAGCGCAAACAGGGGGAAACTAAATCTGTGCCAGAAATGAGGGCATACTTTGCCTGTCTCCTAACAAGAGGCAATTGAAAGTGATATGAATCCAGAGCCTATAAGGCTGCCTTGGGCAAAGTTTGCTGTTTGTTATTAGGTCATAGAGCTTCAACATTAGAAATTAAGAACATAGGAGTTGCATTGCTAGGTCAGACCAGAGGCCTATGTAGTCCTACTTGCCATCTCCAGTAGTGGGCTATAGTGTAGTTTAATGTAAATAGTAGCTGCTGCTGTCTTTTGATGCAAAGGGAAAACCTACTATTCAAAACCTACTACTATTTTATATTCATATAAAATCTAAAAGGTAAGTCCTTCTAATTTAATTCCTCTCTTCTCCTGTACCCCATTCTGCCCTACTGCCTTCTCTCCCTTCTCTTAAAAAAATAGGAGAATCAAGATCGACTCTTGTTAGTTTTAGAATAAATAGTATAGTACTGTGTTAGCATTTGATACAAAATTAATGCTTTTCTTGCTAAATTTATAATGTAGGCTTTCTGAAGTGCTGAAACTGCTTAAAGGGCTCTTTCAGGGGAGAAATCTGTCAGTCAGATTTATGTCACACAGACCATTGCAAGGAGCTCATCTTCAGGAGTAGCCTAAAAGGGACTCCAAAAGGAACTGAAGTGCTAGATTTTAAACAGGACTAATTGTGGGAGGTCATGCTACCCAGTGCAGGAGGAGTTCAGGGCTAAATGCTGGATCCTCGCACATCATACAGCTGTAGTTACTCTGTTTTTCTTTTAATGAAGTATTTGAAATGTTTTCTTCCCACCAGACAAGAATTTGAGAGCTTTTACATATTATGAGGAGTGGGGTGGTGGTTTTTTTTGTGGGTTTTTAAAATTATTATTTTATTATGTTATGGTAAAAAATGTAAACAAAAATTGCTCTTGTATAGGTATTGACAAAAATATATGGTTTTGGCAAAATGTCCCAAAATGCTAAACATACACACACATCAACTGTGCATCACTTAACCATTTTTTGGGCAGGGAATCCCATTCGGGGGGGGGGGGCTTTCTGACTGCAGATGATAGCATTTCCCCCCCCCCCTCCACATTCCTAATCTATACTAATTCCCATTTATTGGCCATGTCTCTGTTAATTCAGTGATAACACAAATTATTTGTATGCAAAGTTTCCAGATTTAGTGCTAACCACTGTAAGTGATATGAAGTTGATGGACCAGTGGCCAAAGTTGGTAGAAGATAGCTTCCTGCACAGGTTCTCAAGCAGAAGTCTTTCTCAGCACAGATATTTCAGATATATTAAAAACAGAGATGCCAAAATTGAATTTGGGATGTTCTGTATACAGTTCATGTGCCCAGACACAGAGCTACAATCCAAGGGTTGGTGTCATGAGTCACAGAGTTGGACTGCTCCTGGGGGCCCAAAAGATTGAAAGGACCTAATTGTTCCCTAAACCTCTGATCCTGTACTTGGAATAATTTTCCCCAGTGGGCAAAAGTGCTTTTTAAAGGAATTGAGTCATATTGGTATCGGGATGAACAAGACATTTGGAGTAATCCTAGATGGTGGATGGCACAGTGTGGAACAGAGTGCTTGCTTATGTTCTGTTTGGAAATGCTACTGCCCATCTCAACAGCCAGCCATTCAACTGGCTGGCCTTCCTTTAACAAGCTTTGCTAGTGGGTGGCAGCACTTCCAAATGGGAATCAAACTGGATATTTACTCTGTTCCCATTCTACAGTGCTGCTGTTGTTACCTGTCCAAGAAAACACAGTCTGGTGGAGTCCAATTAGTTTGTGAGTGATGCAATGGAAGTTGGAAGCAGAGGTTTGGCACTGTTAGGAGTGGGGTGGGGTACTACTGTTTGAGAGAGTGGAGAGAGCCCATTGCCATACTCAGTTGCTGACTGGGCTGGCACTTGGGAACATTAACCACATCATTGCAGCTGTTGATGTATGTCATTTACTAACACAACAATCCTATAAAGAAGATAAAAACTTAAAATGAGGCAGGTCTTTTGACCCAGATATTTGGACTATAGCTCCCATCAACCACACCCAGCTTGGTCAGTATTATAGAACTGTGATATCTGTAACCCAAACTATATGGAGAGTTGACAATTAACCTATTGGATGTAGAGTTGCTACTTCCTACAGCAGTCACATGAAGCCTTGTTTCCATAAAAATATCATAAAAAATCATCTCAAAACACGCTGAAATAGAGATGGATTCAACCATGGATCTTTTTAATTGGAGAGACTAACGATGGCATCAGAGCTCTTTTGCATGCCAAAGTTCTACCACTGAGTATTATATCAGTCCCTTTACATCAGTTTTCATCACTCCAATTACATGAGTAAAGGAAGAATGAAGGTGGCCAGCATTTTATTAATAGAGAGTATGATATGACATTCTTCTTATTTCCAGAAGATTCAACTCACAAGCATTTTCAAACTGTACAGCTAACATTTGTCCATTTTGTTTTTCTTAGATCTGTGTTTTTTCTTATATTAAAAAAAAAAGATTTTACTAGAAGATGTTCCCAGTTTCATGATAATTACAAGCATTACAAATATTACCTGGCTGTTTACATTAAATGTTTCTGCATTTTATTTTCCCCATTAAAATGTTATGTCAGTGATCAATTACATCATAAATGCCCTAGTAATCAGTAATAAAGGACATTTAGGAAGATCAACCCTGCATAATAGGGGAATTAATCAACTCTAAAAATATGTATTGATTGAGGAGCCAGTTTCCTTCATCTTCTAATGTAGAAAAATTAAAAAGACTTCTGTGTCAGAAATTATAAATACAATCATCAATAAAAACCCAACATTGCCATTGCTAGGTACCTGCTTGCTCTGTAGGTAGTATAAGTTATTGATTTCAAGAGCTGTCAATATAAACCCTTTTGCAAGTATCCTCTTAGAAGATAGGAGGACAGTTTCATAGGAGAGGAGGACATCCATAATTTCTATGGGTGCTTCCAGAGGAATGTTTTGTTGAGCAGTCACTTTGCCTCACTAATGGAATTATATGTGAAGCCTAGATCTTACACTTAAGCAATCCTCCTATGTTTTCTTGATGCTACTTCTCTCTATTTTCTCCTTTCAACAATAAAATCCATTAAAGAAGAAAAGTCACAATAGCTATGCTGTCACAATGCCTTTGGTCTAGCAGTGTGGGAGCCTTTCTTCAAGAACCACCCCAAGGCTAGAAGACTGAAATATTTAGGTAACCAAATTCAATATCTAGGAATGAAAACAAAAATACTGTAAAATAAGGGAAAGGCGTTAGAGGGAAGGAGGACGATATCTTGGCAAGATATATCCTGGAGTGTTGACAAGACTCTTTGTCATCTGGATATTACAGATTTAAACCACTTTAAAATAGTCATTTAGGAGTTTGTGTGTGTATATATGTATATGTATATGTATATGCATGTGTATATGCATGTGCATATGCATGTGTATGTGTATATATGAGTTTGCCATATATGAGAAGGCTTGGCTAGTACTTAAATGGTAAGTACTGTAGGCTATACTGCAGAGTATTTGTGGCTGATGAAAACTGTATGATATTAATGGGACCACTATAGATTGACAGATAACTTGAAGGAATACACACAGATTTATGTACATGTATAATCAGGAATGGGTAGGCAACTGTGAAGGTGGAAGGGGCCATTTCTCTCCAGTGTCCCTCCAGCAGCCGATGCTGTCAAGATTTGATGTGCCAAAGGTTCTAACATTATTTCTAGCTGCCATTTTGGCTGATGTTTGGAGTGGATGGGGCACTCTTATGGATCCCCATCACATTTATAGTAATTGCTTTTGGCTGGGAGGAAATTGCCTGAAAACCAGGGCAATTTTTTAAAAAATTGGGGCATGGGAGTTGGTGGGGCTTCAGGGACCACACTTTGGAGTTCCAGAGAACACATGCAGTTCATGAGCCAGCCCTGATGTGTCTGCATTACTAGAAGCTCTAGAGTAGATTGCATCACATTATCAGTCAGGAGCTTTGAGGGGAGTTAAACGATGACTGCTGGGAAGAACCAGTGAACCTTCACACACACACTAATTTTGCCCCTGCCTTGAAAATTGCTGGAGGGATTTATGCCTATGCCAACTCCTAGATTTTGGCCAAACAATCTCTTTTGCAAATTGTTCTCCTAGGTTTGTATCTACTTTTATATAAAGCTTGTGGATTTTCATTTTCTCTGAGGAGCATCTTCATCAAACTACAATTCCTAGGATACAGGAGGGAAAACCAAGATGAACAAAGTGATATAATGTTAATGGGTTGGAGTGAAGACATGACCTGACCTCTGTTGGAAGAAGGTCTCTGTGCATGGAATGTTCCTCCACCCAGATTCCAGGATCTATTGTTTCTGACTTGGCAACATTAGCTATGTAGCTGGAAGGAAGGAATGTTATAAGGTTGTTGGCCACCAATATACTTTCTGAATATCAAAGCAAAAAGCAAAAAGCAAAGCAGCTTCATTTATATACCGCTTCATACCGCACTATGCAGTGTCTAAGCGGTTTACAACTGTAAGCTCATTGCCCCCCAAAAGCTGGGTACTCATTTTAGCAACCTCGGAAAGATGCAGGCCTGAGTCTAGCCTGAGCCCTGGCTATACCCCACTCTTCAGCAAAAAGGCTATCAGAGCAGCTTACAAATGGTTAATTAGACATTTCCTTGCCCTCAGGAATATCTCTAAATGAGTGTTTCTTGCACTGCCACCCCCATTGAACCAACATCTCAGCACTTACTAATCCATACAGATGAAAGTACTAACTCCCCACTCCTTCATTCAAAGTGCAGGTGTGGGTGTGTAAACCTGTGGAAACTATTTGTAAAGCTGTGGAAGGTTCCACAGCTAAAATAGCAGTTGTTCATCAGGTTAAAAAGATGGTAGAGCAAGATGTGCAATCCTCATATTCTGGAAAAGCATAGATTAAAAGTAAATGGATGATGAAGAGTAGTGTATATTGCCCAACCAGTGTTGCTCTCCCATGTTCTACAGGCAAGGGTTTTGGCTCTCATGATAAGCATGAAAATGAATGAAGAAGAGAAGTTTTTGGAATTCTCTCCTAGATCTATGGTTGATCTTTTGTTGAATCCTTGGGGCCTTTCACCTCTTTATACTGCTATCTTTCCACTTTAACTGCCACGACAGCATCCTATGGGATTCTGGGCTTGCAATTTAAGGAAGTTTATTTAGAATTCTCAGCCAGAGAGCTCTAGTGTCTCACCAACTACAAACCCCAGGTTCTTATAGGATACAGCCATTGGCAGTTAAAGTGGAATATGGTGCTACAACTGGTTAGTGTGAAGGAGCCCCTGAGAAAAGTTATTTTTCTTTTCTGTGTCACAGACTCCTCCATCTGGGTACTGGAGTTAATATATACCTGGAACTTGGAAAAATATTTGGGGGAAAAACAGCTCTCAGAAGTTGAGAATTCCCAGAAGTTGGGAGCTTTTGTCCCTCAAAATAATTTTTCCAAATTCTGTACAAATGTTAAGTCCAGTAACTCCAAATCTGGGAGCTATTGTTTACATTATTATTATTATTATTATTATTATTATTATTATTGCTGGGTGCTGGAAGGATACGTCTTGAAAATGTAAGAGGTAAAACTTGGGACAGGGAACTGAACTGTTGCTCTTTTTCTAGTGACTTCTGCAAAATTTTAAAGAGAGAATGTTAGCGAGAACAAAATAAACAGTTGAATAAGTTTTAGTTTTAATTGCTAGAGAAATAAAGGAGAGGAAGTGGCTTGCCTACCATCACCAGTGTGTTCATCTGAAATCCACCCACAAACCGGGTGGCATCAGGACAGATTGTGTTCTAAAAGAGGATTGTTTTTATTGATGAAGATCTACAATTTTTGAATTGCCATTAAATTAGTGCACTTTGTTAATTATAAAAGGACATACAGTATATAAATATGACTAAAATATCAATCTACCATACAACCTACTCAGAACAAACCATTCTCAGGAAAAATGGAACAGAGGGAGGAATTTAACCCATTGCTCCCATTTTATTGAAATACTTTGATTATTTTGTGGCTGTTATAGTCATAAGAACTGAGTCAGTAGATTGACTTCACAGTAGACATCAAGACTGGCTTACATTTTAAATATATTTCTCCTGTCCCCCGTATCTTCCCTTATATCAAAAAGTCTGATAATTTAAATTTCTGATGTTGCTGTCCTGCTCTGCCCTTCCGCCCAGAACTTGAAAAATTACTTTTTGGGCAACCAGAATCACATGGAAATTAAACTTGCTGCTGGGGAATTTTGAGAGCTGCTATCCAAAACAGTAACTTCCATGCTTTATTTCCACATCATCCTAACCCACTCCTGACTATATAGATAAATGAGGCACTGCTACAAATATACTTCTGTGTGTCTGTGATGTCAAAGGCTTTCATGGCTGGCATCCATAGATTTTTGTGGGTTTTTCGGGCTGTGAGGCCGTGTTCTAGAAGAATACAATTTTGTGTCTGTTTAGGAGAGATATCCAGGATTAGAGATGAATTCAGGTTCTGTTTGGAACTGAAAATTTAGCCAGAAAATATCCATAATTATATATATTTATTATTACGATCATTCATCATCATTCATAGATTGTTGTTTGTTTGATGTCTGATTGGTTGATCGTAATAATAAATATCCATAATTGGATTTTCAAATTAGGGCACTATAGTTCTACTCCAAAATTAATATTTGGAACCAAACCACTAAATCCAGGAAGGAATCTGTGCTCCCCCAGATGTTGTTGAACACCCCTCACTATTGGCTATGTCAACTAGAGATGATTTGATCCAAATCAACATTAGGAGGGCTAGTCTTGTACTAAACTAGTGGGATGTTTATTCATTTGCTAGTCTTGTACTAAACTAGTGGGATGTTTATTCATTTGACTTCTCCTTTGCATTTGTTGATAATTCCACATCTGCCTATTTTTGCATTACAATAGCACTGGCAGGGTTCTGTGCTGAGGTCCTTCAATTCTGTGTCACATTGAGTGTATATCATGAAATGATTTGGAATTAAAGTACAGTTTATATGCTAGAATTGTTGGGACTGAACATATTTATCAGACTTCAATAAGTTTTGTCCTGGTTTGTGCATCTGTGGCTTTGTTGAATGGAATATCTATCTTCTGTCAGATAAAACTTCTATATTATGTTTGAGGAAGATTGTCTTCTTTAGTTCCATGATGCACAATCATGACCATTCAACAAGTATTCATAGTATGTGAACAATGAGTTCAAACTAAATAAAATTAGAAAAGTTGTACATATGTGGTCATTTCTATAAATATAGTGATTTTGCTGATTGGTAGCTAAACTGAATGTTGCCCAAAGTAAAATTTAGAAGTAATTTTGTAGATTTCAATTTGAGCAAAACTAGAAATATTAAAAAAAATATGGATGCAGAAAAGGAGATTCAGTACTAGTTGCAAAATTTCACAGTGGTTCCACATATTCATATCCACAGAGTAACTTAGCTGACTGATTTATTCCAGCTTCAGCTTTATGTAAGCAAATATCACTTTTATTAGAGAATATCTATGAATGACTCAAGTTTTTATTAAATCCTGATGAATTTATGACAATATTACAAACAAACTGAGGTATGTATGTATAAAAATATGTCATGTTGCCACCTGGGAGTTTAATAGTTAAAAAGGTGAAAGCTAAAGTTAAAAAAAAAAAAAGTTTTCCCCTTCACCACCAGTAAAAGGAAAAAGGGAAAAAAAGTGATGCAAATTGAACATACTCACCTGTGGAATTTATAGTTCAAACATTAGACATGACACAATATTAATCCTAAACATTTTGAAAGATTAAGAATAGATACTAAACCATTGCTATAGTAATGCTCATTATTAAAATATATAATTAAATAGTTTATTACTTAGTGTTGTGAGAGAATTGTGTTGTTCTTGTGTGGCTTCGAGTTGTTTCCATCTTATCATGACCCTCAGGCAAACCCATCACAGGGTTTTCTGGTGCTGAGAGTGGGTGACTTGCCCAAAGTCACCCTGTGGGTTTCCATGGCCAAGCAGGGCATTGAACCCTGATCTCCAGAGTCCAACACTCAAACAACTACATGACACTGGTTCTCAAGAGTTCTTTATATGCTTGACAAATTTGATCATGAATTTTAATTTTGCAGCTTCAGTTGTGATTATGAACCTTTACCATAAATTTCTGTATGAAGTCTGTTCCATGAGAGCAATGGTAGCTGTGTCTTTACTTTTACCATGTCTTTCTGTATTGTAGTTGGACCCATGCAGCTAGAAGAACCATTACTGTTGCTACTGTGTGTGCCTTCAAGTCATTTCCAACATATGGCAACCCTAAAGAAAAGCTATCATGGGGTTTTCTTGGCATTATTTGTTCAGATGAGGTTTGCCATTGCCTTCCCTTGAGTCTGAGAGCATGTGACTTGCCCAAAGTTACCAGGTGGGTTTCTTGGCTGAGCAGGTAATTGAAACCTGGTATCCAGAGTCACAGTCCCAACACAAACCACTATGCCACAAGAACCAAAGGTATGCTTAATTATAATTGAGCCTCCATGGCACAACTATGTTTTATTAATCATCTTCTTACCCTTTGACTCCATGACCCTTTGACTCAGGTGGCAGAGGCTGAGTGTGAACCTCAGTGGCACTCCCCCACTGTCAATCCTGAGTTCCAGTCTGTTCTTTGCTATCGAAGGATAGAGGGATGAGTGTGGCACAAGTTGTCTTGCATCCCCTAAAACAAACTGCTGCTTTCCAGGGTGGTTGAAGGCCTTATAACCAATTGGACTGGCATTCTTTGTCCATAGAGAGAGCAAAATATTTTTGGCTGACCCTGTTATTTGGCAGGTAGAAATACAAATATGGGGTCATACTAGATGTGAATGACTTGTAGCCTGTATCATTTTGGAGGTTTTTTTTTCTCAGTGGCTAGCAAATGACTGTTCTATTGTGTTTTTGTTCTGTGAAAAGTTTGCAGACATAAAAGCAACCAGAAAGTAATGCAGTTCAACAGAGTGATCTGTTGTACATCATAGCAAGTCAAATGTGCAAACTCTGCTTGTTTCTGAGTCATACAAAGAGACAAAAGTCTGATTGTTCTCATCTGGGGTTCCTTCACACTCCTAAATTACAGCACTGTGATTCTGCTAAGTTCAATGCTTGTAGTCTATGGAATCCTGGGATCTATAGTTTGGTGAGTTGCTAGAGCTATCTTGTTGAGGATTGTAAATGCACCTCCCTAAACTGTAAAGCCCAATATTCCATAAGATAGGGTCATAGTCATAAAATTGGAAGTGGTGTTATGGGTCATTGAGTCCAATCCCCTGCTCCATGCAGGATCTCCATCAGGTAGCTATCCAGCCTTTTTGAAGACATCCAGAGAAGGAGACCTTACCATCTCTCTAATCAATTGATTAAATTGCTAAACCACTCTTACCACCAAGAAGCTCTTTCTAATGTTCAATCGACATCTACTTTCCCATAACATCAAAACATTTGACCTGGTCCTACTGTCTAGGACAGTAGAGAACTGGCCTGCCTCCTCCTCTCTGTGACAGCCCTTGAGGTATTTAAAGAGTGTGATCATGTCACCATTCAGTCTTCTCTTCACCAAAGTGAACAAGCCCAGTTCCTTCAAACTCCCTTCATGTTTTGTTCTCCATGCCTCTTATCATCCTCATTGCCCTTTTCTGAACCTATTCCAATGTGTCCATATCCTTCTTAAAAGGAGGTGTCCAGAACTGAACACATGATGAGGCCTGACCAGCACAGAATATAGGGGGATTATTACTTCCCTTTACTTGGAAACTATGCTTCTATTAATGAAGTCTTTTGCTGCAGCATCATACTACTACCTCATTTTCAATTTATGATCAGCAATAATCCCAAGATTTTTTGCCATATAGTGTAGTGCGGAACCAAGTATCCCCCAAGTATTTGTGGTGTGTGTTTCAAGGTTGTTAGTGCTTGTACATGCCTGTATAGACACACATTCCTCCAGTTTCACACCTGTAAAGCTTTTCAGGGGCTTCCTTCACTTTTCAGTAAAAAAGCAATGTAGAAAAGCAATGATCTCTATTTCATGATGAATCTGTTAGTTCATTGCTTTTTATGAGCATCACATTTAGGACTGTTCTAGGCCTTTCAGGGCTTAAAGTTCATATGCTTGTCAACAATGTGTATGTTGCTTAATGTCAGCTTGGCCATCATAAATGCAATGTGCATTTACAGAAAAGAATACCTATTCTTCACAGTGGGCCAGATTATGTGGCCATGGTGCAGCAAGAAGAGGCAGACACAGTTGAATTCAGAACGTAGTTAGAGGGGCTGGACATTTGGATAAAGACATCCATCTCTTGACTGAACTGGATTTTAGAAGTTCGCAGACTCAGACAGGCAAAAGCAAGATGCTCCTGTGAAAAATGCCATAGGAAGAGGAAAACACCTCCAACTGTATATCCCAAGAGATTGATTTAATTGGTTTTTGGTTTCTAAAACAAACAAACAAACGCCCTCTGCTTATCAGAAGTGGTAAGGGGTAGGGGGAGGATTCCAGCTGGGTTTGATAATTAGGTACACACTAGGCAGAGGTATATCTCAATAAATTCAGTGATATATATGTATATATAGATTTGGCTGCTCTGGAGCTGTAGCATTGTGATCATTATTTTAAATGGCCAAATGTGATATCATGTCACTCCCAGCCACACTGAGCTATAATTGTCACTCAGTATCTGCAGGGGATCCAGTTTACCCCCCCCCCCCCCGCAGATACCAAAATCCACGGATGCTCAAGCACGCATTGTCCCCAATGGTGGCACATGCACATGGCCACGCCACCACTAGGGACAGCCCCCACTGTCCCATGGCAGCATGTGCACATGTCTGCACTGCCAATATCTTTTTAAGGGGTGGGAGGGTTGTAGGGTTTTGTATGTATTTGTCTTGGTTTTAACATTGTAAGCCACCCCGATTGCGTTGCAGAGGGGCGGGATAATAATAATAATAACAAACAACAACAACAACAACAACAACAACAACAACAACTAAAGGAACTTAATGGTGGCACAGCCACATGCAGGTGCCACCACGGGACTGTTCGGTTTTGGTGGAGTAGTGTATTTGTAAATCCAGCAGAATCAGGAAGCAAAAATCCAAGCTTCTAAAAGTTGAGCTTTATTGTTGAAAGAATAATAACAACATGCAAAGTAAAACACAGTCCACTAAAGGATCACATCTTGCAGACGTGGCTAAACAGGAACAAAACTACAGATCCATGATTGCAGATCTTAAGGCTACATTGTGAAGCAGTATAAACATATTATAGATCCATTGCGAAGTAAAGAGAAGAAAAAAGTGCGATCCAATGGAAGCAAATAATAATAATATCAATGCCTAACACAAAGTTTCTCAGTCCAGCCCCTCTCCACCTTTTGGGTGTTAACCTTCAGGTTGATTGGATGATCTGTATGTGATGTATGCTAACCCAACCTCTTGTTGTTCATCTTCCATCATGTGATCTACTTTCCCATAACAACTTTTCTATTATTGTTTCCTTATGTAAACAAGGACGCTTTCCCATCTAGTGGTTCTCTATTGTTTTGTCTTTCTAGCCATCTGGACTGAGTTGTTTGTGTTCTGCCTAGAATCATGTTCTCAAGTGGAAAAATACAGACACACACATCTTTACATTTCACCTTTGACTGCATAGCCCATCTATACTCTGACAGGGACAATGGGGGATGCACATGCTGCCATTGGGGACAACACGAGCTTGCCATCTGCTGATACTTGGATCCATGGATGGCAAGTTTGCAGATACCAAGCATCAACTGTACATTTTTGGGGGGAGGGTCTTGATGTTTTGGAGTTGGTGATCCACTGAAACAACATACAGTTAGCCTTCTGTATCCACAGATTCTTTACCATTGGAGTCAATCATCCATGGCTTGAAAATATTTATCAAATAAACAAACACACAAACAAACTCTGAAAAGCAAACACTGATTTTGCCATTTTATATAAGGACACCATTTTACTACATTATTGTTTTTTGTTTTTTGTTTTTATAATTGAAAAATTTTTATTATTAAAAAAAATCGAAAATACATACAAACAATTTTTTTACAAAGACGCTTATCAAAACAAAACAGAATAACAGTCATTTGTTCTTAACACTATATGCCAAGCTCCCCATCACACATTAACCACATCATAATTTCCATTTCCATCCTTCCTCGATTTTCGCACACTATTATATAACTGTTCTGTATTGCAATCATATTAAATTCATTAAATTAAACTAAAGAATGAATTAGATTGATTTAAAGACATACCTGTGTCTACCTGCCATTTGTTATAACACAAAACTTTTATCCACTTCTATATTACATTATAAATTGTTATGCCCCCATTTCGTAATACTTCCCACAACGCATCCCTATGTACTGTTATTATTTCGCAAGAAAACAAGCTGTTCTTAACATAATCAAATTTCACATTTTTTCCTACAGAAGGTAAAAAGTGGTTTCCATTCTGAGTTAATCTCACTATTAGATTTACCTTCTGCTTCCTCATCCTTTTTGTCAAGATCCGCTATTTTTAATAACTTATCTAACCAGCTGTCTACTGTAGGTAAAACATCCATCTTCCATTTGCTAGCCAAAAGCATCCTAGCTACCGTAACCATATAGAGCAGAAGCTTCCATACATCTTTCCTCATTCGAATTTCCTTCTCCTGAATCATATTTAATAAATAAAGCTGTGGTGTACATTCAAAAGATATTTCCAAAATTCTACATATTACAACATGAATAGAGCACCAAAATTCCCTTACTTTAGGGCAATTCCACCACATATGCATCCAGGATCCATATTCTTTTTGGCACTTCCAACATATGAAGTTGTTATTATCATACATTTTGGATAATCTAGCTGGTGTAAAATGCCACCTTATTTCCATTTTGAAATAATTTTCTCTCAGATTTTGGTTAATTATAAGACGTGATGTTACCGATCTAGCTTTAACCCAACTTTCCAAAGATATTTCCTTACCTATATCTCTTGCCCAACGTACCATATGATCCTTTATCTGATCCTCTTCCAATTTTCTAGAGATTAGTATCTTATATAACCTAGCTGTTATCTTAGGTTTATTTGAAAACAGGGTATCATCTAATTCGTTTTTCGCCAAATATATTCCATATTGTTTCAAATCTTTCTTATAGATGTCCTGGATTTGATAAAATTGAAACCATGTGAAGTTAGGGTCTCTAATTTGTATATCAGTAAGCGGTCTCAACTGGTGAGACCCAATTCCTCCTACTGTAATTAGTATATCTTCGTATTTTAGCCAATTTTTGGTCTGCCTAAATCTACTTAGAAGAGCCTCTTGTGGCGAAAGCCACCCTGGTACTCCCCAATAGTATTTCAGCTTCACCTTTTCCCAAGTTGTAATTAGTGCTCTCCTAATTATATGATGGCCAAAGTCTTTATGAATTTTGGCTTTCCCGTACCATAGGTACGCATGCCAACCAAATCTTGTATCATGTCCTTCTAGATCTAATATCCTTTTATCCTTAAGCAATATCCAGTCTTGTATCCAGACCAAAGAACATGCCTGAAAATAGGTTTCTAAATCCGGCAAGCCACAACCCCCATTATTTTTACTGTCCAGCAATGTCTTCCATTTAGTTCGGGGTTTCTTCCCTTCCCAGATAAATCTTTTCAGTTCCTTGTTCCACATGGAAAAGGGTTTGCTATTATAGATAATTGGTAAATTTGTAAAGAGAAAGATAAATTTTGGAAGAAGCAGCATTTTAATTGCCGCAATCCTGCCAAATAAGGAGAGTTTCATCCGGGACCATCTAATTAAATCCTTTTTCATTTCCCTCCACATTTTCCCGTAGTTTAAATCAAATAAATCTGTATTTTTATTAGAAATAACAATTCCAAGATATTTTGCCCTTTTAACTATTTTACAATGAGATTTTCTCTCCAATTCTTCCTCCTCCTTCTTTAGCATGTTTTTAGTAATGATCACCGATTTCTCCTTATTCAGCTTAAATCCTGTGAGCTTACCAAATTTTTCCAAGATCCTCATAATTCTATCAATTCCATGTACAGGGTCTTCTAAGAAAATTATCAAGTCATCAGCGTATGCTTTGACTTTAAACTCTGAGCCTTTAACTTTAGGTCCTTTTATTTCTTTATCTAATCTTATCTTGTTATTTAACAGTTCTATGATTATCAAAAATAAGAGAGGGGAAATAGGACATCCTTGTCTAACCCCCTGTCCTATATTAAATTCTGTTGTCTTTTCCCCATTAATGACTAATCTTGCTTTTTGTTCTAAATATATATTTTTTATCCAATTAGTGAAACTCGCTCCAAAATTCAATTTCTCCAAGATTTGGATCATTGTGTCCCATCTTACGGAATCAAAAGCTTTCTGGGCATCTACCAACAAGAGTGCTAATTTTTTTTCATTGTTCCTTTCATAATATTCTAAGATATCGATGACAGTTCTTATATTTTGTTTTAATTGTCGATGTGGCAAAAAACCAGTCTGATCTTGATGTATTTTATGGTTTAATATTTGCTTTAACCTGTCAGAAAGAATATTAGTAAATATTTTATAGTCGATGTTCATTAATGATATTGGGCGAAAGTTTTCTATTTTTGTGTTATCTTTTCCTTCTTTTGGTAACAAAACTACATCAGCATACTTCCAGGAATCAGGGATTCCATATTCCTTTATGTCATTAATAGTAAGCCTCAATGGTTCACAGAGCTCAGTTATCATTTTTTGGTAGTATTCAGGAATGAAACCATCTGGTCCTGGAGATTTTTTCAGTTTTAATTTCCTAATTGAATCTTCAACCTCCATAATTGAAATTTCTCTATTTAAGAAAGTATTTTCTTCCTCATTGAGTCTCATGTAATCCAGACCTTGCAAAAAATAGTCCAAATTTTCAGTCCCCCCGTTCTCTACTTGCTCTGCTTTATATAGATTCGAAAAGTATTTTAAACACTTTGTCTGTATATCTTTTTGCAATATAGATTTCCCATCTCCATCTACTATTTCCATAAGTGTGTTACAACCAGTCCTCTTTTTTAATTTATTTCCTAACCATTTTCCAGTTTTGTTATCAAGTTCAAACTCGTCCTGTTTTCTTTTTACAATTTTCTGGTCAATTTCTTTTACTAAGATTGCCTCTAATTCCATTTTCCAAAACTTAAACTTTTTTAGCCAAAGTTCAGAGTTTGGGTTTTCCAAGAGCTTTTCTTCCGCTTCTTTAATTTTTTTCCTCAATTTCTTCAATTTGCTTATTTTTAGCCATCTTATCCTCTTTTGCTTTTTTCAAAAATATCCCCCTAATGACTGCCTTGTGTCCATCCCAAATTATTTTAGGGTGTATATTTTCATTGGTGTTCTCAAGAAAGTAGTTTTGAATGTTAGTTTTAATATATTCCACAGTCTTATCATCATTCAAAAGTCTAGCATTAAGCCTCCAATTAAACTGCTTAATACCCAATTTCATTATCAAAAGAATTGGTTTGTGGTCTGATTCAATTCTTGGCAATACCACCACTTCTTTGACTTTGGTGACTAAATTTGTTGATAACAAAAACATGTCAATCCTTGAAAAGGACCCATATTGTAATGAATGGTAAGTGTATCCTGGATCTTCTGGGTACATTTCTCTCCAAATATCACGAAAATCAAAGTATTCTTTCATCTCGAAGAAGGTTTTAGGCAATTTCCCATGTCTTCCTATCTGGTTATTTACGTTAGATCTATCTTGTTTTGGTTTTATTACCCCATTGTAATCTCCTAACAGTATTATTCTCCCTGCCTCGTATTTTCTTATTATTTCATGTACTTCCTTATAGAATCTACGACTTCCCATCTGGGGTGCATAAATACCCACAATCAACACTTTCCCTTGAGGAAATAATGCTTCTAGAACAATCAAGTGTCCTTCACCATCCTTACATAATTCTTTAACTGCTATGGTCTTTCTAACATAAATTACCAATCCTGATTTCCTTTTTTCGTTTAATGCGTAGAAGCTCTGACCTAATTTGGTGTTTTTTATAAAATACCAATCGAGTTTTCTAATTTTAATTTCCTGTAGGCATACAATGTCAAAATTCTTTTTTTTCTAAATAGTGGAAAATCTTATTCCTCTTATTCAAAGCATTTAGACCTTTAACATTCCATGAGAGCACTTTTAAGTTTCTTTCCATGTCTTGTTTATTACACTATTATTACAACTTTAGTAATAAAAACAAACCAAAACTCAGCCTCTTATAAGAAAAAAAGAAAAAAAGGGAATCTGCCAATAATGCCGCCCTATATTCAGGCTATGCCCACATTTTTGCTTAATTCTGAATCAAGAACTCCTTCTTCTGGATTTTGATTTATATCAGACCTATTTTTCCCCTCCGGAATATCCCCATCTCCTTGTTCTCCCTCGTCACTGCCATCATGATCTCCTTCTTTATCCTCATGAAATTTTTTGAGAAATTCATCAACTTTATTTCTAGAATTAATTCTGTACCTCTTCTGTTTATATCTGAACACTATTCCTTCTAGTTTATCCCATGAGTAACGAACATTTCTTTTTATTAGAAAATGTGTAAGATGTCTATAGTCCTGCCTTCGCTTCATAATAGAGGCTGGAATGTCCTTATAAATTTTAATCAGTTGGCCTTCTATTTGAAGTATCTTTTTATAACTTCTTTGTAGGACCTCTTCCCTTATTTTAGCTCTAGCGAAGCGAATAACGATATCACGAGGTGGGTTTTTTTTGTTAGCTGCCTCCGAATTGATCCTAAAAATTTTGTCGATTTCCATTTCAAGGAATTCTTCATTTATCTCCAAAAAGTTAGCCAGATCTGGTATCATCCTGGAATATAGGTCTTCATTAAATGTTTCATTTAGCCCTCTAAATTTTAAACATTTTTCTCTATACCTAAGTTCTTGTGTCAGAATTAAGTTCTCTTCCACTTTTTGTTGCTCTTCTAGATGTATTGTTATGACCTCCAAGTGGTCTGTTCTTTTTTTGATGTTATTTTGTTCTTTTTTCATGTTAGACAGGTCTCTAGTTAATTCCTCAAGAGTTTTTTCAAATTTTGCAAGGCCTCTGTTCAAATTATCGTTCGATTCTTTTCTATGTTCTTTCAGTTCCTGAGATATTTCCTTTTGAAAGTTTTTCAACATCTCTTCAAACATAGTTTGTAAATTAGTGTTCTCCTGCATTTTTGGAGGCATCTCTACCGAACCTCTGTGACTATATTGCTGTCTCGCTGATTGTGCCCTAGTTGTTAAGGACATACTATCCACTATCTCTGCTATTAATAAACAACACCTACAATCAAAACTAAACAGAATTCACTGCGTACAACACTATATGGTCTTAGCTGAATTTCCTATAGCCCCAAAGCAAAGCTAGAGCAACAACCAAAATACATTAAAAAAAGAAAAAAAAAAGAAAAACAACTTCCAGGGTCCGCTGGTTCTCGCTAAGGGTTGGTTACCTTACTTAACCCCCAATTAGCTATTATTACAGCTATTTGTTTTGGGACATCTACTGAGAAGTCACTGACAAAACAGCATGTAGTTTCCTATGTGAGATTTCCTGTAGCTTACCAGTGTTTCTGGAGCCTCCGATAGCTGATATTCCCCCGGATCTTAAGTATGGAGAGGGCTGTCCTACCGGCAAAATGAGTCTAAACCTCCATATTGCCTCCTACGGACCCCCCCTATCAAACCTCTTCTCAGAGGTTTAAAAATTGTGTGAAGGACACTCCACACTATCCCCCAACTTAAGAATAATGGGCATCCAAAACTGGATGCCCGACCTCCAGAAACACTTAACGTCCTACAGGTATGGCTTAAAAAGCAAATCTTTCCTCTCTCAAATGGCTTTAAACAGAGCAGATATCAGAGTGTTTGATAGATAGTCTTAAGTTAATTGGAAAAGCTGCTAAATAATAAAGCGGAGGGTGCTAATTTAACCCTCCTGGCCCGTCCTCCGCTCGCCGGTGGTGTCGTCGAGTGGGTGGGGGCTTAAGAAGGAGCGCTGCCGCCGCCTGCCTTCTCCACCGCTTCTCCTGGGCCTCCTGGCCCTTCCTCCGCTCGCCGGTGGTGTGGGCGAGTGGGTGGGGGCTTAAATAGGAGCGCTGCCGCCGCCTGCCTTCTCCGCTGCTTCTCCTGGGCCTCCTGGCCCTTCCTCCGCTCGCCGGTGGTGTGGGCGAGTGGGTGGGGGCTTAAATAGGAGCGCTGCCGCCGCCTGCCTTCTCCGCCGCTTCTCCTGGGCCTCCTGGCCCTTCCTCCGCTCGCCGGTGGTGTGGGCGAGTGGGTGGGGGCTTAAATAGGAGCGCTGCCGCCGCCTGCCTTCTCCGCCGCTTCTCCTGGGCCTCCTGGCCCTTCCTCCGCTCACCGGTGGTGTGGGCGAGTGGTTGGGGGCTTAAATAGGAGCGCTGCCGCCGCCTGCCTTCTCCGCCGCTTCTCCTGGGCCTCCTGGCCCTTCCTCCGCTCGCCGGTGGTGTGGGCGAGTGGGTGGGGGCTTAAATAGGAGCGCTGCCGCCGCCTGCCTTCTCCGCCGCTTCTCCTGGGCCTCCTGGCCCTTCCTCCGCTCGCCGGTGGTGTGGGCGAGTGGGTGGGGGCTTAAATAGGAGCGCTGCCGCCGCCTGCCTTCTCCGCCGCTTCTCCTGGGCCTCCTGGCCCTTCCTCCACTCGCCGGTGGTGTGGGCGAGTGGGTGGGGGCTTAAATAGGAGCGCTGCCGCCGCCTGCCTTCTCCGCCGCTTCTCCTGGGCCTCCTGGCCCTTCCTCCACTCGCCGGTGGTGTGGGCGAGTGGTTGGGGGCTTAAATAGGAGCGCTGCCGCCGCCTGCCTTCTCCGCCGCTTCTCCTGGGCCTCCTGGCCCTTCCTCCGCTCGCCGGTGGTGTGGGCGAGTGGGTGGGGGCTTAAATAGGAGCGCTGCCGCCGCCTGCCTTCTCCGCCGCTTCTCCTGGGCCTCCTGGCCCTTCCTCCGCTCGCCGGACTACATTATTGTTTTTAATGGGACTTGAGCATCCTTGGATTTTGGTCTTGAAACCATACCCCAGCAGGTACCCTTGGCCCAGTGTCCCAAGCTTTTTCAAGGTTTTTTTTCAGTCAAAAAAATTTCAAGCAACTTATTGGAGCCATGGACATACTCTCAAGGTCCACACTTGTTCCAAAGGATTGTATGTGAACCGCACTATTCCCATTTCTGCCATTGAAGCTCACAATCTTGCAAGCTTGCTTTTAGCTCTTTCCTGTTGTTGCCTGAGCTACTGTTGTTTCCAAGTGTTTTTGGAAGACTGCTACCTAATCCCTTGGGAACAGAATTCTAGCAACAAGCTATCACATTACCCTGCAATTAGAGCTGAAAATATTAATCAATTAATCTGTGTGATTAATACATCAAATCATAACATGCACATTGAGCATGTTGATTTTTAATTGGGTCTGTTGTCAGCATTATTCTAAACAGTTTAAATGCCACCCCTGATTCACACAATGTCTTTAATAAACAATTAAGTGTTTGCCAGTAGTTTGGGACTTCTTTGCATAATCAATGTGTTGAACGTTAAAAGTGAACTTGTTTTCCTTTTTTTCATGTAACCTAGACAGTCTTTTCTACCCCAGTTGTTCACTTGTTGAAGGAATGATAGGTCATGGTGGCCTCAGCAACAGCTGTAAAAACAGAATATCGCTCACTGTGGAATTCATGAAATTTTATCCAAAACATCTGGATGTTACTGTTAGAAGGAAATCTGGGATGTGGCATATTATAAGCAGAACTTGGATTTTAAAAGAAAGTAGTTAGTATTATGGTTCCAAGACCAAAGTAGTTACTGTTACAGTCATTTTTGAAAAAAGCAACTTTTTGATTCTATGGTTTTTGAAAGTAATAAAATACCTCATTTTGATTATTTTTGTAAAGTAAAAAGTTTTTTAAAAAAAATAATCCTAGAAGAGTTAGTGGTTAAAACACGTCAAAAATCTAAGGCCCCTGTATGTCACTGTAACCATAACTAATACCACATACAGTTACACTGCAAGTGAAGTGAGGATATCTTTGCCATGTTACAGTCATAATGCAACTTTGGTTATACTTTAGCTGCTATAAAAAAATGAATTCAGTATAACTAGCTCATCTGAAATTGGATACTTCCAAGCTCTAACTATATCAGAACATATGCTCATTGAAGTTACTGGTTACAATGAGAGAGTAAAGTATATACATAATTTTCTCTTCATTGAATTTCTGAGGTTTGAACATTATTATATTTGTCTCTTATTATTATTATTTATTTTCTATAAGGAGCTGGTGACAGAGCTGTAGTTATTTTTTTTGGGGGGGGGAATCTGGGCATCCCTCCAAAAGAAGAATTCTGTCTCCCAAATGAATTTTTCTTCAGTTCCCAAATTTGAAAGTGAGACATAGACAAAGACAACAAGTGAGACATAGACAATTATACATATCCAGAACTTTTATATTTGTTGCTTCCATTTTCTTGATACTTTTGCCTGGCCCTTTACTTTGATTGTATAAATTGTATTTCTAAATTCTGAGACATAGTCGTGTTAGTCTGGAATATTAGTATGCAAAAGGTTCTTGTAGTAGTAATAATAATAGTAGTAGTAGTAGTAGTAGTAATAATAATAATAACATTTATTTGTATCCCGGCTCACAGCAGTCAAAATTCCATACAGTATATTAAAATGCAACCCAAATCCCAAAACCCTCCCACCCCTTAAAAAAGTATTAAACCAATAATAGCATTAAAACATGATATTAAAACAATAAACATTAAATTGACAAAAATGCACAGACAAATGGATAAAATAAACAGAGCAGGTATTGCAGTCAAAGGTGGGGGGGAAAAGAGAGAGGAGGGGTACTCCTGAGGCTGGGAAATCTAATCAGGAAAGGCCTGCCGGAGGAGACCCATCTTAACAGCCTTTTTAAAGCTGCTTAAGGTTGTAATCTGATGAATCTCCTCCAGCAGGCCGTTCCATAGTCTGGGAGCGGCTACTGAGAAGGCCCTCTGGGAGGTAGCCGACAGCCTTGCTTTCATCGGCTGCAGCAAATTCCTCCCAGAGGACCTGAGTGTGCGGGGTGGATTGTATGGGAGGAGGCAGTCCTGAAGGTAGGTTGGACCCAAGCCATTTAGGGCTTTAAAGGTAATAACCAACACCTTATACTGGGTCTGGAAACTAATAGGAAGCCAGTGGAGAGACTTTAATACCGGTGTTATATGGTCTCTCCTAGATGTACCCAAAACCAATCTGGCTGATTCAGGATAATTTCATTAACAGAGTTACTGGACACCTCATCAGTTGTTTCTATCAAAACACTAGCGTCTAAGTCGGCTCTTATCTGAGAGATTTTAGCTGCAAAAAAGTTGTTAAATGCATCATAGCAGGCCATTGTCAAGTTAAGTAGCAGGTTCTGCACAGGTGGGACCTGCATCAGCTCCCCTTCCACCCAAAACAGCTCTGCTGGATGGGACACTACAGATGCAATATGTGCAAAACAGAAAGATCTCTGCGCTGCATGTATTGCTTCTCGATAGGACCAAAGAAAGTTCCTATGATGAGTCTTGTCAGATAAGAGTTGAGTTTTCCACCAGGTATGCTCTAGTCGTTGTCCAACCCGCTTCATTTTCCTAAGCTCTGTTGTATACCATGACTTCCGGTTTGAAGGGGGTTGGAAAGGACCCTTGGGAGCGATCATGTCGATAGCCTTGATAAGATCGGTGTTCCAGGTGTTAACCAAAGCTTTGACAGAATCACCAGCGTTACCAACCATTAAACCCTCCAAGGCTTTCTGGAATCCCTTTGGTTCCATTAGCCTTCGAGGGTGGACCATTCCAATAGGTCCACAACCCCCGGAGGGGCAGACTGTGGCTCTCAGTTCAGTCTTGACCAGTAAATGATTCGTCTATGACAATGCGGTGGTTTTGATAACCTCTGCTCACGGATATTCCTGATCTGTACTAAAGACAGCATCGAGGGTATGACCCTCACAATGTGTGGGCCCGACGACCAATTGGGATAGGCCCATGTATGTCATGGATTCCATGAACTCCCGAGCCGCACCTGTTAGATTTGATAGGCTGGTCTCAAGTGGAATGCTGAAGTTGCCCAGAACTAAAAGTCTAGGCGACTCCAATAGCAACTCTGAGACCAGCTGTATCAGCTCGGTTAGGGAGTCTGCTAGGCAACGGGGTGGTCAATATACTAGCAGAATCCCAAACTATCCTTGGTCCTCCAGCTCAGGTACATACACTCGAAGTGGACCATGTTCTGGACAGGTATCCTGATCAAGATCAGATTATTCTTATGAACCAGGGCTACTCTGCCCCCCTGCCCACTTCCCCCTCCCTCGTAGTACCTTTGAGACTAACTGAATGAGAGATATTGTAGCATAAGCTTTTATAGACTGTAGATTTATCTGAAGAAGTAGACCAACTCTGCAGAAACATATGCTTAGTTACCCTCAAAGGTGCTACAAGATCCCTTTGCATACTGTATTTCTAAATGCTCAACTTACTGAAGTGCTAGAAATTTGGACATTGAAGGAAAACTGGGGGACATAAGTATGAAGGGAAAATCAAAGGGGAAATTGGGGGACAGAATTCTTATGACGAGGCAGCACTCTTATTTTGCACCCATAGCAGTACCTTGGTAGCTGGAAAAATATTGACCAGAATCCTCTATGGCAGTTACAAATGTGTAACCTGGAGTTATACACTCATGATGGTTACATATTCATGGTCCCTATATAGCCCTTAGTTTAGGGGAAATGGTTGCCAGCTGCTTCCTGAGCAATAGGGAAATAGGTCCCGTTGATCACAACAGCTGCTGCTGAATAAATAGAGATTAGGTGGGGATATGGAATTCACTGCATAGAGCTGTAACAATGATGCTTAATAGAGACCACATGGTATTCTGGCCATTATCTTTCTGCAGGCCAGTTGTTAGTACCACAGTTTTCCCTCCCCAGCACTAAATTCACATTTACAAACTGGCAAAGATCTGCTTTCCCTGGTTCCAAACTGCCATTTTACTCTAGTGATGTGTAAGGAATCCAGTTTTAATTGGAGGGTCAATGGACCCCTGGGATTGTCCACCAGCTGGACACAGTGTGCTCTAGAACCTTCACTCACAGAAAGACAGATGTTGACTTGGATGGGAGGAAATGTGCACTTTTGAAAATTTGCATGCCAAATGTGAACAAAACACTGCTCAAATATTCTTTAATTAATATGGGAATGATATGAGAAATGTGCACAATTTTTTAAAATGTATACAAAATGTGAATGTTTGGTGGTAAGAAAAAACATGAAGAGAGATGGAATTTTGCCCTTTAAAAAAGTAAGTGTGGGGGAAGAACCTTGAGAGGAATTGGCAGGAAGTATTCATGTCAAAAGGAAAAAAAAGTCAGTAGATGCAGACTTTTATATGACATTCACCTTCATCATGAGAGTAAAAACAAGATATAAAAACAATAAAACAAGAAGGTAAACATTTCTATAAAAAAAATCAGTTAAAGATAAAGATTAGATAGATGATAGATAGATAGATAGATCCTAAATATGTTTACACTGTAAGCCTGATAAGTATCTGTAAATGACAAACTGGACCATGTTACAGATTTCTGATATTTGGAGAGTCTCTCACTAGTATTTTTATACTTTTAACAGGAGGAATATGCAATTCTTTGTTTATAACATGAATGAATTGAGACCTTGTGAGTGTTACAGAACATCTCAGATATTGTCAATATGATGCATACATTCATACACATATATGCACGCAGAGAGATGCTACACAAAGAGTTATCTGTCTTAACTTTTGTTTAAATGGTATGCATACTTCCTGGCCTACTGGGAGGTGAGTTTGCTGGCTAGGGATCAGAGCAGAGCAGGTGCGATGGTGCCTATCAGGTTTCCCTTTCCCAAAAGGCAGCATGCTTGTGCAGGCTCTGATGAAATGGCAGGAATTACCAGACAATCAACTCAAAATATTGGCTGGTGGGCTGTACCAGAGTGAGGTGACTGGCTAGTTTTCACTCCAGTCAGATACTGAGGGATATAAGCAGGTTTCCTTGGTATCACGAGCACAGCCTACTTTTGGGTTTTGGCCCACCCACTCTTATCTATTCACCACCTGTGGATACCAAAATCCATGGATGCTCAAGTCCCATTATATACAATGGCATAGTATGGTGTCCCTCATAAAAATGGCAAAATCAAGGTTTGCTTTTTGAATTTGTTTTTTTTGGGGGGGGGGTGAGAATATTTTCAAGCCATGGATGACTGCATCTGTCGATACAGAATCCATGGATATAGAGACCTAATTGTATGAGCTTGTCAGGATTGCAGGTTCAGTACACTAGACATTATTAGACAGAGAGACTAGATATTAGACAGAGAGACAGTTTCTGATTATTTTGAAGCTGGTGGTTTGCTCTTGAGTGATGCTTGCTTTTGTCTTGAGATAACCTATTTTGTTTGTTCATTCATTTGTGTTAAAGGCCTGACATCTTCATTCTTTTTTTGATGGTGATCACTACTGGTCCTCTACCTTCATGAGAGTATGATTATAGCTGAATCTGAGGGTCATTTCTCAAAATGTTGGATAGCTGCAAGGTAAATTCTGGGTTTCATTAATCAATTCTTCAATGCATGCACACCCACACATCCATATATTCACAGGGAGCAACTTGCTCCAAGGCAACTACTTAGCAAGATGGCTTATTGGAATCATTTTGTTGGAAGACTAGGTTTCTCATCATGTTTCATCTTTCTTGCTTCTTGTCTCATGTTGCCTTCTATATAATTACTTTGTACCATATTTAACACACTGCTCACTTTTACTGGTAAGTCTAACAACAGTTTTCCTGCTATATTTATCTGAAAGCAAGGTGCATCCTTCTCTCTCTTTCTCTTATCCTTTGAATGGAGTCATATAGACTATTGCTTCCTTGTAAGAGAAAGGAAGATGATTCATTTTAAGCTCATTTATTTATTTATTTATTTATTATTTGGAGTATTTATATCCTGATCCTCTGCCACAAAAGCTCTTAGAGTGGCTTACAAGTGGTTAATTAGACCATCCCCTGCCCTCAGGCTTACAATCTAAAAAGACATGACACAAAAGGAAAAAGGAATGGCAGTGAGGAAGGGGGATCAGGTCCAGCGGTTCTTCTCTCCCTCTGAGGCCTGGACCATGGCAGATGGACTGGAGGGAAGCCTCTCTTTCTTAATCTAATTAATATTAATCTCATTGGCCTTATGCATGATTTGTAACAAAACTGGAAATAGAGTGACACAACCTTTTCACTTTCAATATGTCTTTTTAGTTAAAACTCGTGTTTTGTCATGTTGGAATTAAGGTCTCGCTCAAAGATATATGTATTTGAATATTACTAGCTCCTATAGCTTCTAGTGTTACTTTGGCCAAGATGCTATTAAATCTGCAAGTTACTAAACCACTGCAAACCATAGCATGGATCTGGTGGATAAAAGTTTGCAGAAAACCGGTGGTTTCTAGTGGAAAGGCAGTTTGACTGAAGTCCTATTCAGTTCTAACAGAGTAGAAAGCCCTAAGGACAAGTTGCATAGGACTGTCCAGCCTGCATCTCTCTTTCATTTTAGACAAATGAACCACTTATAAATTATCCATGTGGGGAAAATGAAATATCTCAGTCTACCATACCCCAAAGGATTCTGGTAGAATGATTCCTTGAACATCTCCCCAAGATGCCTTACCACTTCTATCACATGGGTATAACTTCTCTGGTTCAGTGAAATAAGGTGAAGGTTCTGTGATTTGTGGATCCTCATCCCTGTGAGTCTATTAGATTGAAAAAATTCTTGCCTTTAGCTATCAAAATCAATCTTGCTGTAATCCCAGCTGAAAATTATAGCCAGTTTTAACAACTATAACATCAAAACAGCCATCTCATCCTCCTCGGGAGATAGGTTACAAAAGAAGTGATAAATATTTGTCAGAAAATGAATTTCTGGTCCTCATGATTATAAGCAAAAGATCTGGCAAGTATTTTGGTTGTGTAACTTACTCTTTCACAAGTACAGCGATTGTCACTGCATGTTGCCGGTTCCACTTTGATGCATTTGAAAAGGAGCCTGGAAGTTTGGAAGAGAGAAGAACCACTCTATCCAAGCTGGGAAGTGGCAATTGAAGATAAGAAGACAGTACAAAGGGACAGTTTTGAGGATCACAAAAAGCACAAAGAGGTGGAAGAAGAGGCTAGAAATAAAGAGTGACATCTATGGTCAAAAGAACATGATGTTCCAAAGTTATCAAGTGATATGAATGGGAAGTTGTTATTGAAAGTAGAAAGAAGAAATTGTAGCTGGAAACAGGGCTGT
Source organism: Phrynosoma blainvillii (assembly GCA_026167975.1). NCBI lineage: Eukaryota > Metazoa > Chordata > Lepidosauria > Squamata > Phrynosomatidae > Phrynosoma > Phrynosoma blainvillii. The sequence continues at coordinate 413,766,227 of JANUYF010000001.1, forward strand.
GGGCCAATGGTTAGAACATGTGGGAAGCAGTGGGCAACATTTTTTGCTTTTAGCATATGTTCATCTTATTTTCAAAGCAATCTAGCAAAAAGTGTCAACTGTTTGGAAACTGCTGGCCCTAACAAGATGTTGTGGTAAGGTGCACAATAGAGTATTGTTTTCAGGCACTTGTGTTTGCACCTATACAACAAGAATCTAAAACCTGTTGCTTCCATACACAGAAGGAGTTCAGAAATTAGGACAGTTCCCAAATCAAGCTGTTTCAGGCAGAAGATACTGTGGTGACCAAATGTTTTTCTTTTTGTTTTCAGTACTATTCATGGTGATAGATGGCCTTTGGCCTGATAACTGTCATGGACTGCCCTGGGTCTGACTTTGCTTTAGAGGCTGAGGCAGATTCTGAGCCTGAGGAGGAGACAGATCTGGAGTAACCTGGAGGCTCTGTAGTCTCAGAGGAGACACAGGAGGCTGCAGAGAGAGAGAGAGACTCTATGCTGTTGGTACTAGGACCTGTGGAGTGAAGAGAAGCCAAGGAATCCTTGAGGTGTTCATCTAGGCTAGAAGCCAAAAGGAGAGCTAATCGCAATCAACTGAGACATGCTGAGGCTGTTAAAAAGGCTCTAGCTGATATGATTCCCTGCAGCCGACAATCAGTCTTGTAGCCTCCCTAGTTGTTGTGTATCCTGCTATTGGACGCCTGTTTTCTGACCTCTGGAACTGCCTTGTGACTATGCTTCTGCTTTTCCCTTTGCTGTTAAGTACTGGACTCTTGTTGTATGACTTTTGGAATGAACTTTTGACTACTTCTCTGCTTACTCCTCTGTGGTCCTGCCCTTGGAAGAGGTAAACTGGACAATAACAGATCAGCAGTCAGAGCCAAGATCGGCTAGTGTTTCTGTGCAGTGATTACAACTCTGTATAGGTGAAATTCAGTATTGTATGAATGCACCTTTGCTTGCACAATAGAACTTTCTGCCTCCCACCACACCCCACCCTCCAGAATCAATTTTGGAGTGTCTCACAACCTTCTGGAAAAAATGTTGATGGTCTGCAAGGCTGTTGCCTAAGAAAGGGCAAATTGTTTCCCTCCCCATTCTGTCTATAGAAGTTGTTCCATAAACAAGAGGGACAGATTTGGTTACAAAAAGTAGAACCTTTTTAGCAATCTTGTGCTCTGATAAAGTAGAGTTCTTGATTTTGTGAAGGCACATACTTTCATGTAATCCAGTAAAAGCAGTAGCCCATTGAAGACCTCAGGATGCAATCTTTAAAAAGTAAGCCATTACTTCTTAATGTGGTTCATGTGTATTAGGTGCTACTCATTAGCATTATGTTACTAAAGCATTACTTCTTACTTTCTCTGTGATAAAAATAAGTCCCCTCTCACATAAATGTGTCAATTGTGATTACAAAAGGAAGGGAGTAGTTCCTGTTTGTCTTTAAAAAGGAAAAAAAAAAGCAACAATTGGCTTCTAAAAGTCCTGCATCTACTTCTTCTACACCTACAATTGCCTAGGAAACCACAAACATATGGTGCGCCTGGTCACTCAGATGACAGATCAGGGAATATGGATTTAGCCTGTGCTGGATGGGGTCACACTCTCCCTGAAATCTCAGGTTTGCCACTTGGGTTGTGCTCCTGGATTCACATCTGAGCCTGAAGACATAGAATTCAGCTATGGACAAGAGTGCATTTGCACAGCTGTGCCTGCTCCTTGAAAAGTGAGATCTGACTATGGTGACACATGCCTTGATTATATCCTGTTTGGACTATTGCTCTACATGGGGCTGCCTTTGGAAACTGTTCAGAAATTTCCAGAGGTTCAAAATACTGTGGTCAGGCTATTATCTGGGGTTGGGTACAGGATCATGTGACACCCCTGTCAAAATAGCTGCATTTGCTACCAATCTGTTTCCAGACAGAATTCAAAGTCCTGGTTTTCACCTTACACAGCTTGGGTCTAGACCAGGGGTAGGCAACCTAAGGCCCAGGGACCGGATGCGGCCCCCCGAGGCCTTTGGACCGGCCCCAGGCCGGTCCTGCTGCCGCCACCACCGCTGCCGCCCACCATGATGATATTTATTATTGTTGTTATTACTTGTTTTGGGGGTTTTCTTGGTAAAATCTCCACAGGGGTTTTGCCATGGCTTTTCTGGGGCTGAGGGAATGTGCATGCATATATATTTTTTATTTTTTTATTTTTTAAAAAATTATTTTTATTTTTATTTATTTATTTATTTATTTATGGTGCTTCGGCCCCCCAATTGTCTGAGGGACAGCAACCTGGCCCCCGGCTCAAAAAGGTTGCCTACCCCTGGTTTAGACTATCTGAAAGACTGTATCTCCTTATATGAGCCAGTGTGTGCTTTAAGACTGGCAAGGGAGAGCTTTTGCCAGTCCCACCACATTCACAGGTATGGATGGTGAGGACTCAGGAGAGAGCCTTCTCCATGGCTTCTCCAAGACTAGGGAATTCCCTTCTAAAGAGAGGTCTGATTGGCCCTTTCCCTGCTCTTTTTCTGCCAGCAGGTGAAGACATTTTTATTTTGGGAGATATGAGGCTGTAGTTTGTGTGTAAGCCATTTGCCGTATTTTAAAATCTTTTATTGTAATTATATTTTTAAATGTTTAAAGTGATTTTAGCTGTCTTAATCAGGTTTTTAATAATATTGGTATTTAATTCTTTTTAATTTTGGTAAATTAATGTTTTAACTGGATCATTTTTAATTTATTATGAATCACTTTGAATTCCATTTTGGGAGAGAAATGGGATATAAATCCAACAAACAAACAAACACACATAGTGAAATTGCCCCCATCACTTAAACTGTGTGCGTCTTCTCAATTTATAACCCCATGAGTTTCATAGGGTTTTCTGAGACTAAGAATACTCAGAGGTGGATTTGCTTGTTCCTTCTGAGCATTTTGAAGTTAAATATAAAATAAAAAATGGGATGTCAGGAGGGGGCAATCCTCTGGAGTCTCATGAAGGTCACCTGCAGCCCCTGGACCTTAGGAAAGTGCCTACCTAGGGTCTTCTCTTTTCAGGCATAATGTCTCAATAGACCACAAGCTAGGATATGAAAGCCTCACCAGAAAAATAAAACTCCCTACTCTGGGGAAAAAACCCACCAAACCTGGGCTTTTCTAAAGCCCTGTAGGTTTTGTTCATTATTGTCAGGGGGAAGGAAGTAGCAATCAGGGAAAGAACAAGGTCCCTATATTTATACATTTTTTTAATTAACTAATAGCAGAATCTTGTTCATGTACATCAGGGGTAGGCAACCTTTTTGAGCCGGGGGCCGAGTTGCTGTCCCTCAGACAATTGAGTGGGCCGAAACACTATAAATAAATAAATATAAAAATAATGTTTAAAAATTTTTAAAAATATGCATGCACACTCTCTCAGCCCCAGAAAAGCCATGGCAAAAACCCTGTGGAGATTTTCCCAAGAAAACCCCAAGAACAAGTAATAACAACAATAATCAATATCATCATGGTGAGAGGCGGCGGGTGGCGGCGGCGGCGGCGGCGGGCGGCGGCGGCGGCAGGACCGGCCTGGGGCCGGTCCAAAGGCCTCAGGGGGCCGCATTCGGCCCCCGGGCCTTAGGTTCCCTACCCCTGATGTACATGCTAAGGTAGATCCTATTGGCACTGATTTCAGCAGAACTGAGACCCAAGAAAAATGAATGTAGGACTGTAGGCTAAATGTGCTTAATTAGCTGTTCTTACCCATCCAGCGCTTTTGAATCGTCATGCTAAAAATCAAAATGCCTCCAACATATTGAACTTATTTCCCTTGGAAAGTAGTGTTTGCTAAAGAACTAGGCCAGCTATACAGAACAGAGAGTCTCTGTACAATTCACTTAACAATAGTGGAGCTTCTAACTAGACATCAGTCTTTTTAAGATGTCAGCAGTACAGAATTTGTTTCCACTCCTGGAGGTCCTGAGAGAGTCCCTTAATTTTATTTTAGATTTATATAAAGTCTTTTTTAAAAATAGATAATGCAGCTTCAGGTTATTCAGAAAGGTTTTTAAAAATATACATATTTTCTTTTCCTTCTCTAAAACTCACCCCTCCTTGAGTGTCTCTTGCTGAGAGGTTTGTCATAACTTGACTCCCAGTGATTCTAGAAATGTGAACTTCTAGCAGGAAGAATGTAGAAATAGTTCAAATTAAAATATAAGGAGGAAAAAAACTGCTAACTGAACCCAGGTATTAAGGGTTCTTTGCCTTCAAGAAACTTAGGAACAAAATTACAGAACTTTACTCACTCTCTTGAGGCAATTGTAAATGTATAGCAGTAGCAATAGCAGCTACATTTCTATACCGCTTCATACTGAACTAAGCAGTCTCTAAGTGGTAACAACATGTAAACCAATTCCCCCCAACAAGCTGGATATAATTTTAGCAACCTCAGAAGGATGCCAAGCTAAGTTGACCCTGCAGCCCCTGGCTGGAATCGAACTCACAACCTTGTGACTGTGAGTGAGCGGCTACCACTCTGCCACCAGGGCTCCCTAAATGTAGTCTACTTTTGAGTGTCACCAGAATCAAGCTAATCTAGTTTGGAGTGGGAAACTTCTTTAAAGTTGAGGGCCTTGTATGTGCAGTAGGTAAAGCCAAAAATGGATGGGACAACTTCTTTATCTCCCCTCAGTGGTTCCTCCATTCACAAATACGATGACATCTCCCACATTCATGTTCATCATGCCTCACATTTTCCCATATTCTCTCTTTCTCTCTCTCTCTCTCACACACACACATTTTGCATCAACCCATATACCCATCCACATATCCATCATTTAATAACAAACTTCTCTCCTCAGCAATTATCCAAAGACACTCTTCACTCTACATGTGAGAATTAGAAGAGGTTTTGTGTCTCTGTGTTGTGTGCCTTCAAGTCATTTCTGACTCATGGAGACCTAAGGTGATGCTATCATGGGGCTTTCTTGGTAAGATTTGTTCAGAGGAGGTTTGCCATTGTCGTCTTCTGAGGCTGAGAGCATGTGACTTACCCAAGGTCACCCTGTAGGGAACATATTTACCCCTCTGTAGCTAATCCAAATTGCCATACTTTGGGAGAAAGATTATGCTGAAATACATTCCAAGCTATTGTTCATTCCAAGAGTGGAGAACTGTGTTCCTGTAGATATTGTTGAAATACTGACATAGGTACAGTGAGTGTAATTTGCAGTACTTGTTTCTTTAGGAAGCAGACTTTAATTGTAATAGGAAAAGAAGCAGAAACTGGGAAGCATCCAGTGAAATCTGCAAAAGAAACTGGAGACACATTGCAAGATGCTCAAAAGGTTTTGTTTTTTTTAATTAGTAAACTCCTGTTTCAGCCAGAGTTTACTCTTAAGGCCTTCTTCAGGAGCATAAAAGGACAACATGTAAATACATAGCAGATACCTGAATGAGGCTTTTTCTATTGATAAAATGATCATCTTTTGAGAATCCTGAGACATGCTTCTGATTTCTTCTTTTGGTTGTAATAGCCCCTCTTCCTCTGTTAGTGGATGTGGATTCCTTGCAAATCTACTTAGAACTATTTGGATGCGTTTGGAGCTTATTGCACAGTTAATTAAATAGCCTTATCTGATCCGGCTTAAATTTTTAATCAGGCTGCATCCAGTGCCTATCACAAGGATTTAGCTGCTGGAATCATCACCTGAGTCCATGCCGGGTCCATCCCTGCTCGCGAGGTGCTCAGCGCAGCTTTTTTGAAGCCGGGGTTTTTCTGGCTTGAGAAAATAGCTGCCAGAGCAGCCCTGGGAGCGAGGATGGACCTGGGATGGACCCAGGTGGCAATTTTGGTGGCTAAATCCTTGTGGTAGGCTCTGGATGCATCCCGATTTAAAATTTAAACTGGATCAGGTAAGGCAATTTAGTTAACTTTGTGATAAACTCCTTAGTCCAGGGGTAGGCAACCTTTCTCCTTTAAGGCCGAGGGACTTCAGCTCCCAGAATCCCGGGAGCTATTGGCCAACATGGGACTATTGGCCAACATGGCTGAGGCTTCTGGGAGCTGAAGTCCCTCGGCCCTTAAAGGGGAAAGGTTGCCTACCCCTGCCTTAGTCTATTTGCACAGCATATCAGACCTGTTTTGTTCCTGTTGAGAACCTCTGCTGTTACATTAAAGAAGGCATTGAAGGCATCCTGTTTGCCCCACATTTCTGGCAGTATTGCAAAGTGTTTATAACCCCTCTCACTCATTGAGTAGCTTACTTCCTACTATAGAAGGAGATACTGCAGTGAGGAATGATGAGAGTTGCAGTCTAGCAACATCTAGAGGAGGGGTAGGCAACCTTTCCCCTTTAAGGGCTGAGGGACTTCAGCTCCCAGAATCCCAGGAGCTATTGGCCAACATGGGACTATTGGCCAACATGGCTGAGGCTTCTGGGAGCTGAAGTCCCTTGGCCCTTAAAGGGGAAAGGTTGCCTACCCCTGATCTAGAGGGCCACATATTATTTATCCTTGCTATACTTTCTCCACTTAGATATAACTAGATCAGGGGTAGGCAACCTTTCCCCTTTAAGGGCCGAGGGACTTCAGCTCCCAGAAGCCTCAGCCATGTTGGCCAATAGTCCCATGTTGGCCAATAGCTCCTGGAATTCTGGGAGCTGAAGTCCCTCGGCCCTTAAAGGGGAAAGGTTGCCTACCCCTGACCTAGATAGAAGAAGTATTGGTAAAACCAGGGAAGTGTGCTGTTGTACTCAGTTTATGAAGATATCCTGCCACTTTGGAAGGAACTGCTTCTCAATGAGGGAACATTTATCTACATATTGAAGATCCCCAATTCAATCTTTACATTGTGGTTTATAGGGAAAACTACCATATGGCCCTTACCATAAAACATAATTTTAGAAACTTGGGAGGGGATTTGAGAGTTTGGTTACTGAGAATGCCTAGCTTCCTGCACTATTTCATCATTTTGTAAGTTATTTAAGACAAGTGACAGAGTTTTTCATCCCTTCTCAGTCCATGCGGGAGTGAAGTGGGTCACTCACAGTGGTTGTGGTGAATTTTCAGAGGCCTGCTTAAGTGGAAACCCACAATAAGCCATGCTATCTGTGCCTAGAAAAGGTCAGCTGCATTTGCCATCAGGGAGATAAATGTGTAGTAAAGGTCAGAATGATTTTCAATCTGCCGTAGTCTGTCAGATACTCTAGTCTTTATGACACTAAATATTTTATGAAATGTAATACCTGATTAGACAGTTTAAAAATCCAACAACAGGCAAATTGTCATCCTGGTTCTCTTCCTGGAAAGATCTGGAAATAAGGAGGAAATGAGACACTTTTTGTATTGATGTTTAAAAAAGAAGTCACTGCAGAGCACAGCACTACAAATAAATAACCTAACATAATGTTAAGGGTTTGGGGGACACAATATGTGTTTTTCTAGACACAGAAGTTTATTGCATTCCAGATTCAATTTTAAAGCAGGTGGCATCTTGATATTATCAGAAGGATTTAACTGCCGAAATCGCTGCCTGGATCCATCCCCACTCCCAGGGGCACTCAGCGTGCCTCTTTTCAAAGCTGGGAGTTTTCCAACTTTAGAAAATGGCTGCTGGAGCAGCCCTGAGCGGTGGAGGAGCCTTGCCCAACCTTATCCTCATCGATCTGGACTTCTCCTCAGGAGAAGGCCGAACAACAGAGGAGCCACGTGGGGTGAGCACTTGCCCCTCTTCCTCCTCCACTGCCCTCAGGAGAAGGTTAGTTGGAGAAGGTGACTTGCAGGGTGAACCTTTGCCCATCCTCCTCCTACACCCGACCGTCTCCTTAGAAGAAAGCCAAGCAGCAGAGGAGTCTTGCAGGGTAAGTATTCGTCCGTCTTTCTCCTCTGCCGCCACCATCAGGCCTTTTCCTCAGGAGAAAGCCAGATGGCAGAGGAGGCTTGCAGGGCAAGCGTTTACCTGTCCTCCTCCTCCTCTGCCTGGCCTTTTCTCCTTGGGAGAAAGCCAGGCAGTGGAGGAACTTTGAGGGGCAAGCGTTTACCCATCCTCCACCTCCACCCAGCCTTCTCCTCAGGAGAAAACAGAGCAGCAGAGGAGCTTTGTAGGGCAAGCATGTGCCCTTCTTTCTCCTCCTCCACATGGCCCTCTCCTCAGGAGAAGGCTGAGCAGCAGAGGAGCCTTGAAGTTCCACATCTTTGTGGGCTGCCCAAAATCCTCTGATGGGCCGCATGCGGCCCCTAGGCCATATGTTGTGCAGGCCTGATTTATGTTAACTGTAGAGGCCAGCCAACATCTGCAAATATTAAAAAAAATCAAAACATATAAAGTTGCATTTTGAATATGATATTGTTACTTCCAAATTCAAATGATTTTGGCATGTTGGTGTCATTTGATTGATCTGATAGGTCATATAAAATCATATAATAAGCTATTAGATTTCACAAAATGTCAAATCGTGACTGTATATTATCTATCAAATCCTGTTAGATAAAATATACAGTTGAATGTTAACCATCAAATATTGATTGAACATGAAGAATAGTCAGTACTGTATCATACTGTTCCTGGCTTTCATTTAGTGAAACCAATGTCAGTAATGACATTGCTTCTTCCAGTATTTTTCCTCCTGGCTCTCATTTTCTTTTCAGTTCTTGAGAAATATTCATTTAATAGGAAACTTCACTACTGAAAATAATAGAAGAATAGATCTCATTTTATGTATAAACTTTATTTTCATTTGAGCAGTAGTTTGCAAGAGTGTGCAAGGAACAAATCTGGCAGTGAAAACAATGGAACAGAGAAAAGAATACACTTAATTTCATAACAATGAGGACCACAACAGCCACTATCTACTGCATGGCTCCCTGAACAATGAGGAAAGAGATACTTGCAGCAACACAGAGAATGTGATAAGAGCTAATGAAAGGAGAAAATGAGCTTAATAAATATAGAGCTTTAAAGTTGATGGGGAAAGCCTCTGGGGACAATCAGCCCTTCACTCACTAAAAGCAAAGAGTTTGAAAGATGTGAAGGTGTGTGACTTATTAGCGCTCCCCCCATTTCCCTTCATGTCCCTCAGAGATCACACCACCATCCTAAAAAAACCCTACCACATTTATTTGTGTGAATGTTCTCGCTGTATCTGTATGCACACATGCATGTGGATTTATGGGATAGAGGTTTTAATCTCAAACAAGTCCTACTCCACAATTCCTGGGGTAGTTTTTCTATGCAAATCAATGCTCAAGGGGAACTCTTAGACTGCATTGCTGCCAAGATTCATGGATGGATTTTTCTCTCTAGACTGACAGCTGTGGAAACAGACAAACTCTGTTTATACACTCCAGAGGCATGAATCAGAATAGTTTGTGGCAGCACAAACTCTTCACATACAATGTCTAGGCTTAGCATCTCTCCTTTCTATTTTTTTTTTAAAGGAATGCCAATTTAATAAATTGCTTCTTCCACTGGTTACAGTGTGCAGGAGTTGAGAGATGGGAAGAAAGATCCAACTGGGAGGCTGGGAGTTAAGAAATCTAGTCCAAGACTAGTCCTGGATTGAGATGGGGTAAGGTAGGGAAGGGAAGCAACATGGATGTTCCTGCGTTAGATGCTTAAATAATTTTATCAGTACTGTGCTGGTAAATTTGAAAACTGTGAACCACCACATGGGGGCAAAGGGTGCCATTTGTTTTTCTGTAGCCTCACTACAGTCCTCAAGCAAGACAGGAGTTAAATTACTTAGGACCACTGTGTGAACCTCGGTTGAGTTAGAATTGAAACTTAGAACTCATGTAAAGTCCGACATACTAGCTTCTGAATGTACGTTTTTTAGTTACCCAGCTGGTAGCAATATCAATTGGTGTTGCAAGAATCATCCTAAATATATGCTTTGTTAGGGTAAATAGATATTCATCTATGTACTACAAAATAATGAATTATAGGACTGCATGCTGCAAGGAGGCTAATGGTGCTAGGTAAAATGATAAGGTATGATGAGTGCACTTTCGACTAGTTCTAAACATATAAACTGGCTGTTTGACTTCTCAGTCCATTTCAACCATGTATAGAATTATATAAAGAAATCTCAGAATAAACCACATCAGCCATATCTACGACTTGAGGCTAGACTGCACATGGCTGCCTTCTCCTTGCCTGCATAAACTGGTCTTTTATTTTCATGTGATATTAATAGTTTTTATTCTGGTATTATAGAGTCATGCTTAACATTAAAAATTTACTTATAAATATTTTTGTTAAGAGTTAATGAATGATTTCATAGCTAATATAAGCATGTTGTGGAGATGAGCAGCATGTGTCACAGATGGCTGTAAGATACATCTGGAGAAGGTGTTAAGAGATTATTATAAACCATTGCTTGAAGCAGCCTGTTGGATTCTATACACACTTGATTAACTCTTTTTTAAAATATCAGTTAATCATGTACAACTTATTTACAAGCTATTTTTAAATGGACCTTTTTTCTAATAAAAGCTCAGCCTAATCATACGTCTCTTGTAGCATTGTTAGATACTTAGGTTATGGAAATATATTTGTGAGTAAGGTGCTGATTTTATCATGCAGCGCTATTTGCAGAAAGTTTATCCAGTATCAACCAGTTGCAGGATGCCACCTTTTCCATGACTGCTGTCTACTCCAGGAAGAGCACATGCTCCAACTGTCCCAGTTTGTCAGCCACAGTCCCAATTAATCCTTCTTTTTCACCTGCTTTTAAAATGTTCCAGTTTCTTTCTCCTCCTCCTATCTCCCCCCTTTTCTTTGGCTAACTTCACTTGGTGCAAACTGACTTGGGAGTTTATCACATGGGACAAATCCCATGCAGAAACTACATTTAAAGTGAAAATAACCTGCTTTTGCAGGTTGTTTTTCACATGACGTTCAGGGTTAACCTGAACAGAAAGTAGACAAAACTGCAATTGCGGGTTGTTTTTCAGATGACATTTGCATGAAAGAGAAATAACGTGAAAATAACCCAAATGGAAAGCCGAAAAACCCCACTCCTTTTTACTTTTGGGAAATTCCGAAAGTAGAAAAGAGTATTTTTGTCGACTTTCCATTCCGGTTATTTTTGTGTTATTTCTCTTTCTGCCAATGCATCTAAAAAACAACCCGCATTTACAGGTATTTAGTGGCTATTAAAATTCCATTTCTGCACAGTATTTGCCTCCGTGTGCCTCTGTGTGATAAACTCCTTAGAAATGAAAAAGTAGCTTGTATTCAATTGACTCAGCAAGGAGTAGAGGAGAGTGAGCATAATCTTCCCAGATTTCCTGCTGCTCTTCCCAATAGAATAGGTTCAAGTAAAAGCAAAATGCTACAGCCTCTACTAGCTTGTGTGTTCATCTTCATAAATGACTTCTGCCATCTCTACTGCACTTGATTTTGCATGGCCATACATGTCCTGACTTTCATCTGTGAAATGTTGGAGGGTAGGATAGTGCTCAAATACATCTCAGATACAGCTGCAACTGTCCCAATTTGGCAGGGAAAGTTCTGATTAATTATCTGTCACCCCACTTTTTCAGCTTCCTTTAAAAAGCCTGAGCTTCTCTCGCCTTCTCCCACTTTTACTCTTTGGGCTCAGCTTACTTCAATTGAGCTCTTAAGACTTAATTCTAAGTGCAAAAGTAGTTTGCACTGAATTAACTCAGCAGGTAGGAGAAGAGAGGAAAGGTGGAATCTTTCCCTTTTGACATTTTGACCACATTCTGATGTTGCTTGGTCACTCATATCCCAGTTTTCACCTGTGCAATGTTGGAAGGTATTACATAGGAAGCATCTTCCTATAGACTACCAGTTGTCCTGTTATGTATTGGGTGGGATTGCTGGAAGTATCATGGATACTCTGGATCACAAAATGGTACTGGCTCATATTTGGGGAAATGGTTTCAACAGGATTCTTCCATAGCCAAACTGCACAGTATATCCATAGCACTTTAGGTCTTTGGCTTATTTTAGCAAAAAAAAAAAAAAAAGCTGTTACTGGAATGTCACATACTTATGATGGATTGTAGCAAGTCTTTCTTTGTTTAGGGAAAGCTTAGCTAGTAATAATATCAGCTGCTATTGTCAAAAAATAGGTACCCAGCATTAGCCTCCTGAATCTATCTTAAGGCATGTAAAAAAGCAGCCTGGATTTCAAAAGCAATGAGCCTCTAGCCACTCTGAGCAACTGCTAACTACTTTGGAAAATCAGGCCATTTATTTATGTCCCTATATATTGATTTAGGAGAATAACTTTGGAAGGCTATATTTGGAAATCATGGCCTACATTTTTTTTTAAAAAAAAATCAGATCCTTCCTACTAAGAAGAACCATGAAACTGCAAAAAGGGAGAGAGAGACTATTCACTACTGGCACACAGCAACCTCCAGGGGAAAACATGTCAACAGGACAGTTGCACACAATTACAAATATATGCTAAACAATGCAAATAACTTCCTTTGCTCTATAAGTGTATAAAGATGGGAACTGGAAGGATTATTCTATTTATTGCATTTTATTTATTAAAATATTTATATCACACCATTCATCATGGGCTCTCAATATGACAAGATAAAAAATTTAAACAATTCTAGATTCTAAAAAATAGATTCAGTGGGACAAAAACATTAAACAAGACATGAATTAAAACAAAAGAGCACAACAGTCTGAAACCATGTACATGTGAAAGTAAATTAAACCCAAAGGTTTTAATTAAAAAGCCATGTTTTGACTTGACACTGGAAGAAAACAAGCATTGGCACCAGTCATGCTTCCAAGGGAAGGAACTTCCACAATTGGGGCCCTGCAGCTGACAAGCCGCCTCCATGTTCTCCCACACCTCACTGGTGGGACAGAGAGTAGGGCCCCTCCTGCAGACCTTAGTCTTTGGACAGATGCCTATAGGGAGATATGGTCCTTTAAGTACCAAGATCCCAAGCTGTGCTTAGTCATGAAGCTCACTGGGAGAAGTAGTCCTTGTAAGGATGTAGTGAGAATATAACTGGATAGCCCTAATCTTGCTTCCCTTATAAGGGAAATATGTTCTTAAATCAAGCCTGAAAGGGAATTGATTGGAAAGAAAACCCCATTAAGGGAAACATAATTTATCCCTTTCCTTTTGATGGAAGGCAGAGTCTTCTCTATATTATGGAATAAATATTAGCTGCCTGCTTGGTTTAAGAACTGGAAGTGACTCATTCTCCTAGGATGGCTTTTGATCATCATTTGAAATATATTTTTCTCTTTCCTATTTAGGTAAGCTGGTACTTACTGGGTGCAGTGTTCTCTCATGCCATCACATACACTGATGCATAGGCACAGATCTATGCAACATTGTTGTTGTTGTTGTTGTTGTTTTATTTTTATCCCACCCTTTCCCCAAAACTGGGACTCATAGCGGCTTACAAGATCAAAAACAGTACAGTTAAAAACATAGGAAAATGTTACATTTAAATCATTACAATATTAAAACAGATTGCATAAAAATAAAATCTAGTTAAAAAGATAAAAGTGTTTAAAACACTTTAAAAGAATACAACATCCAGCCCATTTTTTAAAAACCTTCTGATTTAAAGCCTGGCAGAAGGCCAACAAGTAAGTAAGTAAGTAAGTAAACTTGATTTTTGTACCCCGCCTTTTGCCTGGGCAATCAAGGCAGCTAACAACAGTTGCATATATAAAACAACCCCACAACGAACAACAGTAACATAGTAAAACAAGTTACCCCCTTTTTCAAATTACATATGATGCTATTTAAAAAAAAACTGGCATATTCACACCAGTGATTATAAAAATGACAAACATAAAACATAAGAATCTAAAACATAAAAATATAAACAGATAAAAAGAGGGAGAGACATATATTAGATATGGTCTGTTCTATTCAGGGAAGGCCTGCCAGAAAAGATCCATTTGGATGGCTTTTTTTGAAGTTCTCCAGACTGGTTGCTTGATGGATTTCCTCTGGCAGGGCATTCCATAGTCTGGGAGCAGTGACAGAAAAAGACCTCTGGGAGGTTGCTGTTAATCTAGTTCTCCTTTGTTGCAGTAGATTCCTCCTAGAAGATCTGAGGGTGCAGAGTGGATTATATGGGAAGAGGTGATCCCTTAGATAGGTTGGACCTAGGCCATGTAGGGCTTTAAAGGTCATTACCAACACCTTATACCAGGGGTAGGCAACCTTTCCCCTTTAAGGGCTGAGGGACTTCAGCTCCCAGAAGCCGCAGCCATGTTGGCCAATAGCTCCTGGGATTCTGGGAGCTGACGGGACTCACTCCCCCAGCTGTCACAGGGCTTTCTGGGATGCTAGGGACATGTGGGGCCCACTCTCCTTGCCACCATGGGTCTTTCTGGGCCACCACGTGGCTTTCTGGGCTGCCAGGCCCCTGCGGGACCTGTTCTACCAGCCACCGTGGGGCTTTCTGGGCTGTCACAGGTCCACACATGTGATTATCTGGTGTGTGTGCATGCACACATGCTCTCTGGAATGCATGAGCCAGAAGTTCCACCCCAGAAGCCCTGCCCCACCACACTCACTGACACCAAGTTGGAGTAAGCCACTACTGTAGATCACATTATTTCATCATGTACATAGGGCTGATGTACAAGGTGGGGGTAAAAAACAAAATGCACCTTCACTTTCCATGTACAGAGCTGAACTGGACTTCTAGATGAATTTTACTTCAACACTCATGATTAGACAGTGTTCTCCATTGTAACAGAGGACAACAGGCTAGTTGAGGTTGTACAGTACAAGCCAAGTAGCATACAGAACTCTATCTTATAAGAAAATTGCTAGTGGGGCTGCTGGTCACCAATATTTATCACTTGAGGCAATTGCCTCATTCTGGTTATTGGAAGGGCCCATTCTGGCTGTTTAAATCATGTCAGCCATACACTGAAAATGAGGCTTTATTTAGTCCTTGGGCTAGTAGGAAATTGTGGACTGCTATTGTAAATAGTAATGACCTTATCAGGACCTTAAAATTCCTGTGCCATTGATTGCATTGTGATTGTATGCAGATATGCACAATTACAATTTGAAATAACCTTTAAAATAGATTATTTTTATTTATTTGAATGTTAATTCCAAGGACCCAAGGGGAAAATTATTTCGTCAAGGCTGCCCTGGATGTTAAAGGTTGAACAAGTATTTCCATCAAAGTGTACCAGGTTCAAATGTAGATATTTATCCACTTCAAACTGTGTTTTATAACCAGACCAAATGCTGTAGGCAAGAATCAGAAGATGAAATTGATTACCCAAAAAGAGCCACAGAGCAGGACCTACAGATCATATTAAGGCAATTGTTCGGATGTAATCTATATCTATAATTGAACTGGCAACTTAAACAGCACAGAGATTTTACAGGACATGGCAGGGAATGTTTACATGGTATTCTAAGGCAGAACAGTTGTTGGCAATTCTCTCCCCCACCCATATACAAACGCTTTAGTTATGTGACCTTTTTCAGGTTCTTAAATTGGCTCTATTGGTAGATTTTGAATACAACAGCGTATTTAGATAGATGCTGAGCAGAGTCTGGTATACACTCTCAGGGTTCATTCCCACTTACATTTAAACCAATTTGTGAGTTGCATTAACACACGGTTGCTGAATCAATTCATGCCAATGTGTAGTTCCCTCTATCGGAAGCAAATTATTTCATTATTCCATGCATTCGTGTCTTTTTAACATGATTGTTGTTCACTTTAGATTTGCACAGCTACAAAATGCATGCTCAGTACTGAATGTGATTGATCCATCCTGGCCTTTTTTTTTTTAAATGTCAATCATATAATGTGCATCTACGCATCGTCAGTGACACAACCAGGAGACCTATTACTTGCTCTAGAGAACCCACAGAAATGTGAGTAATTGCAAAGTCCGTCATTATATATATGCTAACCCCCCTCCCCAAGGAAAGCACCCTCAGAGTTGTTCTACCTCTTGAAAATAGTCCAGCACAACTGGGGGAAAATGCAAAAACAACTGGATCAGGACCAGTGAGATTTACAGGGACCACTTGGCAGTGCTTAAAATCTAAAATCGAAAGCCCCCATGGTAGTCAAGAGACAGCACTGAGAGGGAGAAAAATGGCAGATTTCCCAAAACTTGGGGTGGATGGGTTACATCCCTCTGCCAACCCTCTACCATATAGTCCCTCTCCTCCAGTGCGATGCAATTGAGATCCAAACATTGTTCACATTCGTTGAACATGCTTGCAAAACGATTCTTTTCCAAAGAACCACCAAAGATCTGTCTTCAAAAAATGTGATTAATTTGCATTTGCCTTGCTTCACCTCAATTCTCCATAATTCAAACTGAAGTTAGTCAGGTCTGAAATAATTTCCAGTGTGAACGAGGCACATATAAACCGATAAACCAGGGGTAGGCAACCTAAGGCCCAGGGGCCGGATGCAGCCCCCTGAGGCCTTTGGACCAGTTGAATCAAGCATATATATAGTTCTGTTAAAAACACATAGTGGCAGCAATCACACTCATCCAAACTTAGCAGTAGGGCTGCATATGCATCTGCATTGCAGAAATAATGCAGTTTGATACCGCTTTAACTGCTATAGCTCAATGCTATGAAATCCTGGGATTTGTAATTGGTTGTGGCACCAGAGCCTTCCAACAGAGAAGGCTAAATACCTCACAAAACTACAAATCCCAGAATTCCATAGCACTGAACCATGGCAGTTAGTGGTGTCAAACTGCATTAATTCTGCAATACAGATTCAGCCTCGCACTCTTTCCTCCAAACTATGTAGGTCATCCTTGCTTATAATGATATTCTAGCTGAGGACATGGCCCATAATGTTTTGCACATGCTTAATGTAACTTAAAATCTCTAACAACTTACAACATTTTCTATGTCTAAGCAGACTTTCCCCCCCTTTAACATGGCTCTACCTTAATAGGCCTGAAGTATACTTTCAGACCTTTTCTCTTTAGTCTTCCCTCTCCTCCCTCCTATGTCTGAGGAGGATCCCCATTCAACAGCCTAAAACACACAACCTTCCAAGTGTCACAATAGTGTCACTATAATTCTTCTTGCCGTTTGCATAGTATCATTGGTAATTTCTATGTAAATTTGCACAAGGTAGCAATTTAGCAGCTTTTCTGTTGACAAATGAAGGAACAAATTAATAGCAAAGAGTTTCCTGAGACTGTTAGGAAGGGAGCTGAATTGCTGTGTTGAATGAAGGTCAGAGCCAGGGAAGCTCTCTTTGCTGAAAAATGACTGAAGGGAGCCCTCTTAGTTGGAAAGGCCCATATGACTCACAGCTGTCATGTCTTTGGATGGTTTCTGCTCTGTGTGCTTTGATTTCCATTAGTTGCAGCTCTGGGAAGGTAACAGCTCAGGGAAACCTGGCCTGGTGCCCAGTAAGCGTGTGTGGAATGGCGATGAGCCTCATCCTCTAGGGAAACAGATCCTAAGATTGAGCTTTGCTTTTTAATAATTAATCACGGGGGTGATGGGGCAGAATCCCTTTCAAGAGAGAGGTTGATGAGGAGGCAGATGCCATGACCCATAGCTCCCCTTTTAATATTTCATGTCCTTGACTAAGTGGAAATTATTACATTGCATGGCCTCCAGGAAAGGCTCAGATTCACAGCTCTCCTAGGCATCTTTGCAATTATTGGAGTTAGAAGTGAAGAACAGGCTTGGGTTTTGCTTTTCTAGTGGTCTCTCTTGTGAAACAAGGGGAAGGTTTTAAACCAGGGACTGTGGTCCCTAATTGTGAATGGACTTCAACTCCCAGAAGCCCCAGCCAGTGAGACCAGTGGTTCTAACAACCAAAGTCCAACATCTGGTATTCCAAGTCTGAGAATGGCTGGTCTAAACTTTCCCATTTCTATCATTGTCTTATGTTAGATTGACATTCCAGAAATCTCCACTTCTTGTTACATTTATACTAAGTCTGTTTCAAAACTACATCCTCCCTGTCTCTTGCATCCTTCATCATTGTTCTGTATCCTTTTTACTTTTTAGACTTCTGTTGGACTGCTAGTTTGGCATCAGCCTTGCCTATGCCCCCCCCCCCAAAAAAAATGTTCAAGGATTTTATCTATCTGAATTGTAATGAGAAGTCTAATTTGATCTGCACCTCCCAGACTAATTTTCAGCCTACAATAAAACTATCCATTAGATTTTTTTGCTTTTGTTGATACTGTCCTTGATCCAAAAAAGTATCAATAGGCATTTCAGTAATATACATTTTGTGATACAACATATTTAGAAATGTACACTTTGAGATAAAGTATGTTCAGAAATGGGTATTTTGAAAGAAGCTGTATTTAAAAACAAATTTTGAACATATAAATGCACTTTAAACCAATTTTAAAAGTTCAGATTAGCAAGGCCATAAGATAGAACACCCTTATGTCTGAAAATATATCTAAGTGACACAGAAAGAAAGTGTACTAGCCCATCTTCCTATTGCTCAGTCTGTTCTTGTGCTCATTCAATTGTTCTTTTTCTCAAGCTTCTCACCTTGCATGGTCTGAAGTTTGATTTTAAACATCACCGTTTCATATTAGTAGCATCAATCTAGTGTTGTTGCTTTTTTGCATGTTTACTAAATTTTAAATTCATAGGACTTTCCATTCTTAGGGATTTACTGCATGAAGCCATTCTCACATCAAGTGTGTGGGGGGGAACAGACTATTTTCAGAGAACAAATATCTTTGGAATCACATGTCTGTGGTGCCTCCATCACAATCTCTTCCTGATTCCCCTTTAACCCCACCTTCCTGCCTTATGCCCTACCCAGCATGTCTTTTGGTATTTTTATTTTTTATTTAATTTAGTTTTATTTGTTTTTCTTTGAACTCATGCAATTCTGGAGCTCTGCTACAGCAATGCCAGTAAAAAAGTTTTTACAAAGAAATAAAAGAAATGGAGGGATCAGGCTGCTTGGAAATAGCAAGTGGGGGAGGGGTGGGGGAGTGAAGGGGATATGGACACCATGTAACTAGTAATAATATGACTGCACCTGGTCACTTGCACTATTGACAGCTCATTGACAGGTCTCCCCCCATCAATGAAAAGGGCTGCCCTAATTGTGGTTGGGGGGCACAGCAGCTATGAGTCAGAGGTATTGTCAGGCGTCAAGTATTGCCAACGCCAATTTTTTCCAGGTGTAATCACAGTTTAAAAGCTGTACATAGTAATCTGCTTATACAACTTTATTCGATTTATAGGCCGCCTTTCAGCCAGACTAGTCCTCAAAGTACCTTAAGACCTGACAAGGTCTTGATTATGCAGAGACCTCCCCACCTAATTCTGTGAGATCCTCATACCTCATCAAGAGCTGCAAAAAGGAGGAGGGAACAAATTTGTTTTCTGCTGCTCCAGAGACTAAAACCCGGAACAATGGGTGCAAGCTGCAGGAAAAGAGATTCCACCTCAATATTAGGAGGAACTTTCTGACAGTGAGAGCTGTTCGATAGTGGAACACACTCCCTCAGAGTGTGGTGGAGTCTCCTTCTCTGGAGGTCTTTAAGCAGAGGCTGTATGGCCATCTGTCGGGGATGCTTTGATTGGGAGATCCTGCATGGCAGGGGTTGGACTGGATGGCCCTTGTGGTCTCTTCCAACTCTATGATTCTATGATTCTATGAAAAGGAAGTTACAGTTCAATTCTTCATTCAGACAATGATATTATTGCTTTGTGTTTCTGGGACATCATTAATCCAATTTTCTACCAACAAAATTGTAAATTAAATGTATGTACATTTATCCTGAATATAAGGCACATAAACTCAATCAGGCAACAGAACTGATTAAGTCATGTAATTCACTCAAAGAGAAACTGATTGTTGAAAAACAACATGCCACTAAATTTTAAAACAGAGGAAAGGTTATAAAGTGAATGTAATGCTACCAATTATGTCAATTCAGCTCTTGAATTTAAATTCATAGACATAAATGTCGAGGCTTATACATGTGTAGATAAAGAACTATGCAGAGCAAATAATTGCCAAAAATAGTCAAAGTGGTTATAAAGAAATAAGAACTGAATTGTGGTCTGGACTAAAATGGGATCATCATACTCAAAAACTAAATATCAGGTGCAGTACAGTATAATAATATGTCCTATTTGCTCACTACCATCTCTGTGTTTTCTTGATTTACAATCTAAATGCATTTACCATTTTCTCTGGAATGCCATTCCAATGCTTGGTCTTCTTCAGAGATAATGTTGCTCAGCTCATAAACTCTATTTTATGAAGCTAAGCAAAAAGCATAAGACCCAATGGCCCTCCCTCACAAGCAGCTTATATCCTTTAGACCAGATGAAAGTAAATTACAGTTCAAAATTATGTACATCTGCGCAAAAGTAGCTTTACTGAGTGCAAGGTAGAACCAGGATCAAATTGGGGGGTTCTGATCCCAGTTAGTAAATCAACATTAAGCCACAGGGGCTAAACAGATGGCCTCGAAGGAGCAGCTTGCCACCACCTCTTTAAGCACTGGATCGGGGTCATGGCAGCTGCACGCCATGGCCCCAACCCAGCGTTTTTTCTGCCCCCCAAAAAAGTGGCAAAATGCCTCTCTCTCTCTCTCTCTCTCTTTTTTTTTTTTTTTTTGAATGGAAAAAATATGCCCTTGCCACCATGACAGTGGCTTATCCGTGTTTCTTTGCTGCAGTGTGTCTAAATGCTGCACCTCAGAAACTTTGTGACACCACTTGCCCTCTGGTTGGGTGGGCAGCGTGGTGCTAGCTTGGGAGTGGAGTCAGGGCGGGTGGCGGGCGATTGCTATGCCCCCACTCCACCCCCAAGCCAGCTCTTACTGCCAGTCTGCTTTCCCCACAGTTTCCCATTTAGGCAATGACAGGAACCTGTCTTTATAAACCATGATCATTATGTGTAGACAATAATATTTGCTTCCTTGTATTCACCTCGTAGAGATTCTGCTTAAACTCCACGAACCCCATGACCCTCATACTTGATGTAACTTGGAATGTTCAGGTTTGCACCACAGCATTTCACAAATACTAAGAAATTCTGCTTTGGTCATATCAGTTCAATTGCTGCTCTATAAATTGTAAGTGTGTGGCATAGTTCAATAGTACTGTGATATCTATAAGACTACCCTGATCTTCTATTTTTTCACAATTTGCAACTCCTGACAATGTGGTATTATCAGCATCCCTCACCTTCCTCCTTTAGCAGTTATGCAGCAGTTCAGGGGTAACAGAATTAATCTGAGGGATACTTTGGGGTAATTGGGAAACATTTTTTAAAATGGTGCCTTCAAGTCCTTTCTGACTTAGGGCAACCTTTTTATCAAAGGCTTCTTGGCAGAATTTCTTCAGAGGAGGGTTTGCCCTAGCTTTCCTCTGAGGAGTTTATCACACAGGCAAAGGAAATGGGACATTAGTGCTATACTCCTGCAATACCCTGTGAGTATTGCACACTAACACAATGCTTTTCACACGACATCATCATAAATGAGTGATTATCCTGTGAATAAAGTGGCAAAATCATGCCGCTTTTTATTCAAGGGATTTTCCAAAAAATAAAAAGCAGCACAATTTTGCTACTTTATTCATGGGATAATCACACATTTATGATGATGTTGCACGACATTGTGTGAAAAGCATTGCATTAGTGCACGATATTCATAGGCTACTGCCGGAAGCATAGCACTAATATCTTGTTTCTATGTTTCTATGCCAAGCAGGTCTCCCAGGGTCCATGTCCAACATTCAAACCACTACACAATGCTGGCTCTCTTGAGCAAAATACCCCCCCACATACACACTGTTTAATCTTTCCAAATGCTTGTACTAATGCAATGGAATTATAGCACATATATGAAAGAGCAATATACAATGCAGTCTCCACTATCATGCAGAACCATTTTAAAAAAAATCTCCAACAGAAGACAGAAGCTCATAATACTGCTTACACATGAGGGAAGAGCCTCCAACTGGGGCTGAATGATTCCATGTATTAACTGGAAATAAATAAATAAAAAATATCTTTTGACAATGTACTTTAAAATGTAGTGGTTTCATGCATTCTCCTTTTTTTCTTTTTCAGCCTTCTGTTGTTCTGAATGGGTGTCAGAGACACTAGATTGTCAAAATGTGTTGGCCATTTTTATTCAGCGCTGTAAATTCACTTGTGGGTAGAGTTCCATGTAGAGCTCTACCCAGCCATGTGGGTAAAACTCCATGGGGTAAGCTGTGTTGGCGAATCCCCATATGATTTAGGCAGGATGTATCCACCCCAGCACAGCACCTATTTTTGAAGGCTGGGCATTGGCATAGCTAATATATTGCCTGCTCCACCCAGGGAGCCATTTATTGAAAAGAGCAACACTCTGTGAAGCTCTGCCCACTTTGTTACATTACAAGCAGCCACCCACATTGGGTCAGTGCTTGCATGAATCAGATTTTAGGGTTAGATTTATATTAAACACTGCAAATAATTACCAGACATAGCTGTATCGGTGCCTATATAGTAACTGCACTGGAAACCTCAGCTATGCCTGTCATAACAGATGGATGGAAGGATCAAAGATTAAGCACTGGAGGATAGGGAGAAGCTTGTAAAGAGCTTTAACAGCACATCTGAAGCCTAAATCCACAGCTATCTGCAAAACAGATTCACTGAAAATGAACATCCCATGATATGGAAAAGAAGAGCCCCAAGGGCAGTTTTTGGAATAGGGCACATGTTCCATTCAAAGGAAAAGAAATACAACTGAGAGAGGAAAGAAATGTGCAGAGTCTGTCTTATCTGTAAAACCTTCAGCTGCTGTAATGATGGATGTGAACTAGATGTTCACAAAAGTCACCTAACCCCCTATACCAGGATGAGATTTCCCACTGTACTAATATTTTAAACATGCTAATTAGTGTGAGTGCCAGGAACATCACTGTCTGGATTTTGTACAACTGCATGAGTGACTGCATAGTTTTCTTTCAAACTTGTAGTTTTTAGAATGGATGGTCTTGAACAATTGGTGGATGAAGAGACGTCAGGGTGTGGAGCAAGGTTGTTCTTTGTTTTGTTGCATATTTTCCTTTAATGTCTTTTCCACCCATCATAACAAAGGCAGTTTTGGAGGTACAAGATGGGCCACATGGGATACAGCTCTGTCCTCTAAGAGAGGAGACTGGCTAAAGATTTGATAATATTTCTGTCTAGCATCTACTACCTGAGACATTGGCTTCAGGTGTCTATGTATAATGATGGGCTCATTGAGATCTGAATCTGATTACCCATATATCTGTTTCCTGCCATCTCCGTAAAGGCAAGAACAGTTGACCGTTGAAAAGAGTTGCTCATTTCTTCATTCACAGTGTCTGTACAAACTCTCTTATACTCTTGAAGCACCGTGAAGTGATGCATAAGGTAATACAGACAGAAGTTCAAATGTAATCCAAACATAAAACTATTAAGCTTATTCAGTTTCATCTCTATCCCTCTCTAATCCTTCTTAAGTCCAACCTTTTAAACAATGAATAAATTCAGTAATCAAGAGCTATTACTTGCTCTGCATGCATTTCCTATTATACATCCTCTCTTTCTGACATAATGTGGTCAGAGTTGTATGTATTAATTTTGGAAGAGTGGTGAGAAAGCCATGCAGATCTGTAAACCCCTATGGATTCTTGTTTCTTACATTCCTTTTTGTTAACATGATAAACAATATCCTGAAGTCAATAGCCACCAGCCATTCCTTGCTATATGGGATACAAACATATGGGAATCCTATAGCTAATCAAGTCCATTGTCAGTGCTGGGAATTACCCAATTTGTTGTACTTTCTTTTCATAGGAGATTCATATATTGCAAGGAGTCTGAGGCTTAAATAAACATGGCAAATGTGGCAGTAGAGATGTCTTCTACAAGTTGTAAACCTTCTGGGATCCAGATCCACAAGTGCAATGTCATTTTTATTCTCCTTTTCTCTTTCTCTCTCATGTCCTCTCTCATTTTTCCTTTCTCACTCATACCCTTCATAGGGCCTTTGCAGACTGCTAGAAATAGTGCAAATTGAGTCCACTTTAAGGGTTAGGGTTAGGGTTAGGGAATCATGGGGACTGTATTTTATTGTGGCACCAGAGCTCTCTGACAGAGAAGGCTCAATGTCTCAGAAAAAAAAACAACCCATGATTCCCTAGCACTAACCCTAACCCTTAAAGTGGACTCAATTTGCACTATTTCTGGCAGTCTGCAAATTAGGCTATGAAAAAGTCTCCTTTGGTGCTAGCAGAGCAAAGGTGACAGGCATGCAGGCATACCTTCCAACTATCTTAATTTGGCAGGGAGAGTCCCAATTAATCCTTTGTCATCCCACTTTTTCAGTTATTTTTAAATGTCCCAGTTTGTCTCCTCCTACTACTTCAAGTGGTGCAAACTGAGTTCAAAATGCAAAAGTGGTTTGAACTCAATTGATTCAATAAACTCAGGCAAAGCCAAACTGCTGCAGTCTCTCTATGTTTGTGTGTTCTTCCTTAATAACTTTTGCCATCTTGACCTGATGTTGCTTGGCTACATATGTTCTGTTTTTCATTGGTGAAGTGTTGTAGGGTATACATCCAGCCCCTGCCATTGCAACTCCCAGCATCCCTCACCATTGACTAAGGGGGGTTGCAGACTGCCAGAAATAGTGTGAATTCAATCCACTTTTAGGGTTAGGGTTAGAGTTAGGGAACCATGGGAACTGTATTTTATTGTGGCATCAGAGTTGTCTGACAGAGAAGGCTCAATGTCTCAGAAAAATAACAGTTCCCATGATTCCCTAGCACTAACCCTAACCCTAAAAGTGGACTGAATTCACACTATTTCTGGCAGTCTGCAACCCCCCTAAGTTGGCTATAGATGCTGGAATTTGGAGTCCAACATTACCTGTGGGGTTGCATGATCTCCAGTCCGGCAACAGGCTTTTGAAAAAGCTATTTGCCATGGGAAACTTTTTTAGAAGATACCTTCTTGTCTTCAGCAACCTTATTTTAGTACTGACAATGGGACAGCATCACTAAGTACAACTGAGGGAACCAAAGTAGTTTAGAGGATTTATCCCATTCTTGAGGGGGCACTTTCTGGAATTAGTGTCGGAGTTGGCTACCTCATTTTGCCTGATGGTAAGGCTACCAGGATAGTGTGCTGGTCTGATGTTGGATTGTGACTCTCGAGACCAGACTTCATTTCCCCGCTCAGCCATGAAATCCACTGGATGACCTTGGTCAAGTCACACTCTCTCAGCCTCAGAGGAAGACAATGGCAAACCATCTCTGGAAACATCTTGCCAAGAAAATCTCATGATAGGGTCACCTTAGGATAGCCATAAGTTGGAAATGACTTGAAGACACACAACAACAACAGTAAAGGCTACCACTGCAAATTGTTATTGTTGTAGTTGTGTGCCTTCAAGTCATTTCACACCAGTTTTCTTACATAGACTTATCAGCATGCAAAGGGACATGACAGATGTCATCACAGTGTCCAGGCATTTTGAAACAAGAACAACAATGACCAGAGTAGGCTGGTGCTTCCTGTGTCAGTGCAGCTGTGAATTTATTCTGGATTTTAGTGTAAACTTTCTGAGAGGTATCGAGGGTACAGAATCCTCTCTCCAAAATAGGTTCACAACCTTGGATAGCTCCTTTAAAGTTCATACAAAAACCCAGCATGGATTGCTGCTCCAATAACATCAGTGCCATCAGTATCTTCTAACAATTTCATAATTGCAACTAATCACAACACATTGTTACAAGGATGGAATAATAACAAATCAATTAAACTCTAGATCAGCTACAAGAATGTTTCATTCAGAATGTGAGGTGGCCATATATCAGTTCAATTCCTGCTGAATCAAGTGAAACCTAAAGCAAGAAAACAATGTTGCCTTTCAGTGTAAAGACTGTGTGTCACTGAGAATGCTTGCTGGTTGGAAACAACTTAACTTTTGTACCATTTTTACATTCTTTAATTGAACCGTCCCCCAAAGTTTTGTATTTGTTGGTTCACCCACATGGAAGAATATTTCCATCTCACAGTGCTCTTCACCATCTCCTTTTTGAATCCTGTCTTGCTTCCCAGGACCATTCTGTGAAATGTTGATACTTGAGATGAAACAGCTAGTCTTCCATTTGTGGTAAAATGGAGGAGACTAATCCCACAAACACTACATTAGAATCATAGAATAGAATCATAGAGTTGGGAGAAGCCACAAGGGCCATCCAGTCCAACTTCCTGCCATGCAGGAATACACAATTAAAGCACTTCCTGGCCATAAACATTCAATCATAACAAATTAAGTAGTTAACAATTTGTTCCCCTCGCATAAAACCCCAGAATAGCTGCTGTGGTGGTTGTTTTACTCTGCCTCATGGTAGGGCAAGCCCTGTTGCATCCTGCCAGGTTTGCTCAGAGAACAGAGCAATGTCATTTCTATCTGAGCAATAGAAACAAAGTTTTTGGATGTAATCTTCCAGAAGAAAAGCTTTGTTGTGATGTTGTGTGCCTTCAGGTTGTTTCTGACTTACAGCAGTTCAAAGGCAAACCTATTACTGGTTTTTCATGGGGATAGATTTTGGAGACATAGCCATGTTAGCCTGGAATATCAGTACGCAGCACCTTTGAGACTAACTGTGCAAAAGAAGTTGTAGCATGAGCTTTTATAGACTTGATCTCCTTCTGAGGATGCATATAAAGAGCAGGTCACATCTACAAAAGCTCAGGCTACAACATCTTTCACACAGCCTCAAAGGTGTTGTAAGATCTCTTTGCATACTTGGCTTTCATGGTAAGTTTTTTTTAGAGGGGTAGGGTTGCTTTCATTTTCTTCTGTAGCTGAGAGAGTGTGACTTGCCAAAGGTCATTTGGGGGTTCCATGGTTGAGAAGGGATTCAAACATTGATCTCTTGGAGTCCTAGTTGGACATTCAAACTTGTGTACTTTATCCTCTTCTCCATCCACACCCTCATCTCTGCTGTGTTTTACTCTGCCTGCTACTATATGTGGCTATGATGGGCTTCTCAAGGGAGCTGTGTATGGCAGGAGAGAAAAATTGATTTTGACTACCAAGGTAACTTCTCAAAACTTCCAGCTAACTCCCAGCTGCCCTGTAATTCTTTCTGATAGAGATTCTGACTTGGTATGTCTTGTATGCAAACTAACTGTCACTGAATATCCCATCTTCCTAAGACTGGAAATCTATTAAACTGATCAACCCTTCATTGTGTTGCCTAGCAACATACTTGTCACCTTTTAAAAATATTTGTCTTTCTAAAATTATTTCTCTCCCTCCTCCCCTTGCTTTTTTTTAAACATTTTTTTTAAAGGAGTCTTCCTAAAGTCATGGAAAGACATGAGAATATGGATTTGCTTTGTTTGACTTGTTCAAGGGAACTAGATGTCAAGGTTGCATAATCCTGTAAAGCATTTTGGGGCAACTGAAGCTGATCTTTCTCAACAGAAGCTTACAGAAAAACAATGCATCTTTCTCACAGTTGTTTTAACTAAAAGTGATGACAAAGGGGGGTTGCAGACTGTCAGAAATAGTGCAAATTGAGTCCACTTTTAGGGTTAGGGTTAGTGCTAGGGAATCATGGAAATTGGTTTTTTTCTGAGACATTGAGCCTTCTCTGTCAGAGAGCTCTGGTGCCACAATAAAATACAGGTCCCATGATTCCCTAACCCTAACCCTAACCCTTAAAATGGACTCAATTTACACTATTTCTGGCAGTCTGCAACCCCCCAAAGAATCCACTGCCTGGAGGCCTGTGCTGCAAACTTTATTAACCTTGTGCTTGACACCAGCATGCCAACTGGGAGTCCATGCCTTTGGAATTTCACAGGGATAGTATTGGAATTATTTACTGGTGAATGAAATTCTTGCAAACAAGATAGTAAAATTTGGGCTAGACAATACAACTGTTAGGTGGATTAATAACTGGTTGGCTGACTGAACCCAAAGGGTGCTCAGCAATGGCTCCTCTTCTTCCTGGAGAGAAGTGACCAGTGCCACAGGGGTCTGCCCTGGGCCCAGTGCTCTTCAACATTTTTATCAATGACTTGGACAAAAGAATAGGGGACATGCTTCTCAAATTGTAGATGACACCAAATTAGGAGGAATAGCTAATACCCCAGAAGACAGGATGTACATTCAAAATGACCTTAATAGATTAGAAAGCTGAGCCAAAGCTAACAAAATGAATTTCAACACAGAGAAACGTAAGGTACTGCACTTAGGGCAAAAAAATGAAATGCATAGATATAAGATGGGGGACACCTGGCTAAATGAGACTATGTGTGAAAGGGATCTAGGAGTCCTAGTGGACCACAAGTTGAACATGAGTCAACAGTGTGATGCAGCAGCTAAAAAGGCCAATGCCATTTTAGGTTGCATGAGTAGAAGTATAGTATCTAGATCAAGGGGAGTAATAGTGCCACTGTATTCTGCTTTGGTCAGGCCCCACCTGGAATACTGTGTCCAGTTCTGGGCAGCACAATTCAAAAAGGATGTTGAAAAACTGGAGCATGTCCAGAGGAGGGCGACTAAAATGGTGAGGGGTCTGGAAACCATGCCCTATGATGAACAACTTAGGGAACCGGGTATGTTTAGCCTAGAGAAGAGACGGTTAAGAGAGGATTTGATAGCCCTGTTTAAATATTTGAAGGGATGTCATATTGAGGAGGGCACCAGCTTGTTTTCTGCTGCTCCAGAGAACAGGACCCAGAATAATGGATTCAAGCTACAGGAAAAGAGATTCCACCTCAACATTAGGAGGAACTTCCTGACAGTGAGAGCTGTTCGGCAGTGGAACACACTCCTTCAGAGTGTGGTGGAGTCTCCTTCTTTGGAGGCCTTTAAACAGAGGTTGGATGGCCATCTGTCGGAGATGCTTTGATTTTGAGTTCCTGCATGGCAGGGGGGTTGGACTGGATGGCCCTTGTGGTCTCTTCCAACTCTACGAGTCTATGAAGTAAGTTTTGTGTTGCCACAACTCCTACAAAATAGTCCTAGTCATTTGCAGATGCTAATTCAAGGATACATGTGGTAATTTTAAATTACTAATTGCCAAAAACTGCAGCCAAAAAATAAAGAAAAACTCAAACAGGAGCACAGTTCTGGTATTAAAAGAAATTTGGTAGCGGAGTCTTTCCTACTCTGGCTTATTCTAGAGTTACCATCAGGCCGCTTTAATTTAATGTGGGTGATTGTTTAGTGGTAGAACACATATCCCGGCTGCCAAAACCCAGGATCCCAAGGACTGTTTAAATAATCTGTATGAGTCCTTGAAAGCCATTGACAGTGGCAGAGGACAATGCCAGACTAATCAGAGCTTGGAAAAGTTACTTTTTGGATTATAACTCCAAGAATTCCCTAGTGGATTTTTGAAACTGTAGTCTAAAATTAATTTTAGAAATTTGCAGAAGCCTTATCGAAGAAAATACATCTTCATATGTTTTTGATATGAGACTGTTTCTAGGGGTTTGTGATGGCAATAGAGAATAGATATTAAGGTGCCTGTCGCTGACTCAAACCATTCCAGTAGAATTCAAAGACATAGGGGTGTTAGTCTGGAAAACCAGTATGCAAAGGGATCCTGTAACACCTTTGAGACTAACTGAAAGAGAGAAGTTGGTAGCAGAGGCTAGCTAGTGTTATAATGTGTGTAGTGTACAAGGAAGCCATTGTCTCTGTTCATCCCACTATTCAGGGACTGTAGTTTGTAGATATATTCCATTTTTGCTGTTTCTCTTTCCAATCTTCCCCCACCATCAGGAGGCTTCTCTTGACCAGTTCATCACATCTCCTTTCTGGTCCCACACTACATTCCATTACTTACAGTATTCATATGGTTATCTACTCACCTTGGCTTTAGGCAACATCATTCCTCCTGTCCACATCCATAATTAAAACTGAACTTGTCACTTCATCTCCACAGAAAGTTTTGCATTTGTATTGACATCCTCACACAAAGTCTGCTTATACATAAGTCTGTCCCTGGACTTTCCATTCCACCCCATGAAACTCAGAAAGTAGACTCAAGTATTAAAGCTCACACTACCAACTTTTCTCTTTCAGTTAGGCTCAAAGATGCTACAAAATCCCTTTAAACCATTCCAGTATATCTGTTTAAGATCATTCACTGGATGTTTGTAGACAGGAGCTTCCTCTGCTTCCACATAACACTACATTCAACTGGATTTTTTTTCCCCCAGAGCTGCTATCTGGCTAAATTGGCCATATTCAGCATTGCCAAAGCTAGCTGCTTGGAGGTAATTCTACAAATACTAATGTTGCCACATTTTCTGCTTAGTTTGCAGATTTTTTTAGATCATACCAACCCGGAGAAACCATGGAACCACAGATAACACTTTGTTACCTTGGGAGTGATGAGGAAGCAGTAAATCAACAGGCATCTAAAATTTGAGGAGAGTGAGAAAACCTCACCATTTACTTCATGGTCATGGTAAAACTAGGGCCATGCAAATGAAGTGTGTGTTTGTGTAATTTCCTGAAGAGGAATGAGGATACCATCCATACATTCTTGTTTAGTGAGGCTTCAACCTCACCAAAATTTTGGATGTTGTTCTCATTCCTCATTCTCACCCTGAGACCATCAACAGTTCGCTCTTCCCCTAGATAGCAGTCTCTTCAGGGATAGGCTGCCTGCTTTTGCAAATGAGGAGCATTCCAAAGCAAAAAAAGAAAAGAAAAAAGAGTTCATGAAAAACATTCCCTTTTGCTTCAGCACTAGTCTGGAATACTGAGAATGTTACTTAGGAGCGTTGCACGCCAGCCACCCCAACCCCAACCCGATGCTGTCCTGATGCCGCGCACCTGTACACATGGCGCACAGCATCAGGATACCTTCTCGGTGCAGTGTATAGGCACACTACACCGAAAGGGCACTGAAGAGCCGTGGCGCTGGCTCTTAGGGCAGCCTTTTGCCACCCCTAAAAGGAGTGGCATTTTGCTGCTCTTTTAGGGGTGGTAAAAGGGAGAATTGGGGCTATGGTGTGCGGTTGCCACTGCCCTGATCCGCCACTAGCAGGGACGGCCCAGAGCTGCCCGTCTGCATAGCCCCTTAGATTGTCCAGCACCATACTTAGGTAAAGAGGAGTGAGAATATTTTGCTCTGCACATACATTTGTGTTAAGTGGGAGCAACAACTTCATTTGTTCTTTTTACGATGTGACTCACGACAAAATTACCCCAGCTCTTAGGTATCTGAAAGAGAATGGGAATGATACCCACGTGGTTCCTGCAATTTAGTGCTTTTAACTTGAGAAAAATAAGAGCTCAAATTGATATTCAGATGTTTCACATGCTGCTGGCAGGAGCTGATGCATCCTGAGGAATGGTAAACACCCTTTAAAAAAATGGCATAGCTATGATGTTCCCATCCCATCTTCGTTTGCCACAACATACTCATCTCCCACGTTGCTAAAAAGTGATTTGTCAGTGGAGGGGAAATATATAGAGTCCTTTTAATGCGCCAAATTCTTCTTCATCTCTCTTCATATTCACTTAGCTTATTTTGTTCATCTAATGTTAATGCCACTACTTCCTAACACAACTAAAAGGGACTCTTTTTTTGGTTAATGTAAGTTGCATAACACACAGCTAAAGAACTTTGTTTTCTCTGGAAGGAGCTATTTTATTATAGTATGCTCCTATTGTAGATAGGATATTTGTTCATGGCCATGTAAGCAGAAAATGGCTACCAGCCCTAGGACACCTCAGATTCTTCATGGGACCTATGGAATAATGTCCTGGGATCCATTTCCCTTGATTTTCCTCACCCTCTTCATGCATTTTATGTCTAGCTACTGTTAACAAGAAAAATATCACTATTTGTACTTCTGGCATTTCTTTTTACTTGGATCTCACTATTCATGCCCTTTGCAACTATGGGCCAAAACAGATGGCCGTAAAGGAGTGGTGTGATGCCCCCCCCCCCCGCCCGCCTTTGAGCAACAGGTTGGGGCCACAGCAACCACATGCCATGCTCCCACCCTGGTGTTTTCCCAGAGCAAAAAGAAGTGGCAAAATGCCGCTCCTTTCTGCACCAGGATAAAGTCACCTTTGCCATCGTGGCAGCACTTTTTGGGCACTCCTTTGGCGTGCAGCATGTAAATGCCACACCGCTGAAGTGGTGCAGTACTGCCCACTGTGTGGTCAGGAAGGTATCTTCATGGTGGCTTGGGGGTGACATCAGAACATATACCTGTAATTGAGGACAAAAATTCATGTATCTGATGAAGTGGACTGCATTCGATAAAAGCTTGTGCCATACTATTTCAGGATTTGAAAAAAACAACAACAATTCTTCATTGGTTTTATTGAGCCCCCTCTGAAATTGCATGTTCTCTGTGTCTCCCTCAGTTTCAGCCTACATTTTCTTCCATTTTCCACCCACAACTCCACTCATCTCTGCTTCTCTGCCTCCTTCAACTAGGAATAGAAGTGGAGATGGGGAGACAAAAGAAAAGTTGGTTTGCATTTCCCGGGGGGGCATAGGTCCATTTTGCACAAAACCAGACTGTTTCCAAGGCTTGCAGTACATTTTGGCAAAGAAAAACATGTGCAGAAAACTTACATCCATTTGAAAAAATGCAAATTACTATAATGTGCAGAAACAAGCTTTAGGCAATAAGATGCAATATGTGTACTTTAGGACAAATGTATATCAAACTACTCTCACATTTTGGGGGGTAGAGATAGGGAAAGCTTGCACCCTGTAGTTGTACAGACATTAAGATCAGATTAGGCAGAGATGGTGACAGCTGAGTGTGGTTCATCACAAGCTAGTGAAGCCATGCAAGACCAAAGTTATCTTTTCTGACATATCAGTGAGCACAGCCTAACTTGAAAACTTCTGTAGTTATGTGACTTTATTTCACTATAAGTCTATTTAGGCTTATTTGGGGCTTGGGAAATTTACTTTTTTGGATGACAGTACCCAAAATCCCCCAGCTAGCATGCTGATCCAAAGAGCTGAAACTGTCTCATTGCTTGTTTTCTGGAAAGCATACCTGAAGAATCAGTGCAGGTGGGAAGGTATTAATAAATAATACAAAGTGTTGCAAAAACAACAACAACAACAAAAACCTGTAGAATTTTTGAACAAATCCAATTTTCTTTGGAAGCAAAATAAGTGAACTACATCCTTCTTGGGTTTGTTGTCAAGCTAGCAAGCAAGCATGTTTGGCTGATATTCCAGTCAGTTAGCTGTAGAGACAAGGAAAGAACTACATCACTTATTTAACACTATCCATCTTTGTATATCACCTAGGTAGCCATTTCCTTGTTATGTACAGATCTTGAGAAAAGGACAAAGGAGTTATAAAATGTGGCAAGAGAGGCACTCACTAGCCTAAGGCATGTATAGAATAGTGACATGGTTGGTGAATGCACCGCTCTGATTCTCCATGAGGCAAAGTACACTACAGCTTCTTTTGGTGGCCATCTTTGTCTAGCCCAGCTGCTTTCTACATGAGGAATCTAAGTTTCTCATCCGTTTCTTCTCTCTGCCACCTCTTTCATTATCTGAAGACCTAATACTATTTTAGCAGCATAGGAGCCATTCCAAACATATTGGATGCTCCAGATGATATGGAAAGAGCCCAGGTTGTGCTGTTAACCACACAAGTGGGTCCACACCATGCATTTCCTTTAAATGTCCTGGAGCTTCTGATGTTATTAAAGTGGTGTGTGAGGGAGAAACACTACAACATCTCTCATTTCCGTTCACTAAGTCAGGAGGGCTCAAACGCCTTTGGTAAATGCAATTCCTCTCTCCTTTCTCTCATCCTCTTCAGGGGAAATCTTCTTTTTTCCCATTTTTTTTTTCTCTGCTCCTCAAAGATACTGAAAATCTGTCAGGCTTTTAGGGTTTCTATAATCCTCTTTGCCATTGTACTATATTTTTCAAGAGGCAGAATGATGTTGTAGCTCTTTCTGCTGTTGTTATGTCTTGTTTTGAGCCTTATATGATACATGCTTCATTTGGGTCTAACTAAATGGGTGGAAATATGTTTGATGGTCCTGTTGTCCCAGCAAGACTGAAAAACATTCCTGAAAGAATAGAACTCCCAATGCTTCTTTCAGACTCCATTAACTTTAGCTGTGACCCTCTATGCCTGTTGCTGGCATCCTGTTTAGGAGTTACATCTTCATAAATGGCCTTAATTGGGGCAAAATTGAACTGAATAGTTTCACAATGTCCATATTCACCAATGCGCTGCCATGATGACACAACATATAAGCAATGGGAAATTCTGAGGTGACCAATGTGTCTTATGTGCAATGGGCATTGATGTGCAATGGAGCACAATAGGAGTGTCCCATGCACATCAGAGGTGCCCAATACACAATGACTGATGTGTTGTGCAGCACTCTTGTGAGCTCTGTTCTGGTGCCACAACAGACTACAATTTCCAGAATCCCATAACCTTGAGCCATGGCAGTTAAAGCGGTATCAAACCAGGTTAATTCTGCATTGCAGATGCAGCCAATGGGGTAGACATGAGAAGAGTGTATTGTATGGCAAGGTCCCAACAGCTTGTGGCATTCAATTCTTCTTTATATGAAATCACTTTAAAAAGAAGCTATTTTAGTTAATTCTGAGAATGAGAAAGCAAAGAGCTATTTTTAAAATCTGTAACAATAACAGTAACTAACTATATTTGTGGGAGGACTTTGGATTATAAAAGAAGCTAATTAATTTATAAATATTTTTTTCTAAACTGAGGGCTTGAGAAGAAGGACTGGTTGGCCTTAATGGACAGCTTATCAATGCACGCTGCTGGAAAAATGTTACAGCAATATGAGACGAAATGGGAAAAGATTATGAAGAACTGGGTGTAATAAAATAAACATGTTTCATGTTTGGTTATATCTGTTCGGAAAGACCGAAGGCAAAGTAACACAGGAAATAATAGTGGATTTGGGATTTGTATGTTAAATAAGTTGATATTGGGAAAGTGGTGAGATACCATCTATTGTTCTATTTTGTTCTTTTTCTTTTTAATGACTAATAAAATTTAAATTAAAAAAAAAGAGAAGAAGGACTGGGGAGATGGCAATCCCTTCACATGGCTAGAAGCATCTAGGGAATGCTCATGTGTGGTACAAAAGTTTTGAGCTTCATCTTTTGTGACTGCTCGACTCAGGAACTCAAGAAAAATCTGGCGTTCTTTGGCCTGAACTTCTCAAAGTTCTTTGCAAAGATCTCACAGAAACAGAGGCAGATCCCAAACATTTTTTTAAAAAAGACTAATTGTGATATGGATTAAACAGAGTGGGAACACCTTGCCAGAGAACTTTGAAATACTTGATATGAAAGGGGGTTGACTTCCATTCTCATCTTTCTTTCTTTCCCTAGCCCCCCCATTTCCACCTATTATTTAATGTTCTAAACAAGCATCCCCTCATGCATGCTATGTAAATATTGTCACTAAATTACTGCTTGTTTATTTAGCTCATTACAGAAAGCCATGATAAGCTTTTTAATTACAAAATTAGCTTCAACAAATCAATTTCTTTCATTTAATGAAATAAGGAAAACTGCAAAAGAGAGACATACTGTCTCCTACCCTCTCAGCATAATTCCCAAATCAGCTTCTGACTAAAACAGTAGACCAGAAATTATCTCAGTTTTATTATATGGAGCACAAATCTGTACCTGTAATAACTTTGTTAACTTCGAGATAATACAGACAAAATTTCTAAGAGGTATTTTTTCAGTACCATGCTCTGTGCTAAATGCAGTAATGCGTCTTGAGGCGGGCTTGATTACCATCAAAACATGAGCTTGGATTCTGATAATTAATTTCTGGTTTAAACTTACATTTGCCCCATGCGGGCTGGCTCCTTTAGTTCTATTAGATAATTTTCTTTCCTCCTGGAAAATGATGATTAACAGCATCCTGAGCAATTGCGGATTTTCACAAACTACCCTGATACAAATGGGCCACGAAAGGGCAAAATCAGCCTTTAGACAATGAATCTGGGATATAGAACTACAGAATCATAGGGGTAAAATCAAGAACATCCCAGTTTTAGGAAGCTTGGAAATGACCTTTGTTAGGCCAACTTATTTGACCAAGCTAATAGTACCCAAATTTAGGGCAGCTTTCACTGCAGCACGCTGCAACGTTCTTCCCTCTGCTGTTTTGGAAGGAAAATACAAGAAGATCCCTTATGAGAACTGGACATGCTTATGCTCTGATAACTTAGTTGAATCACTCCAGCATATTATACTATATTGCCCTTTCTATCAAGGTGCACACTCCTCTTTAATTTATCCCATTTTACAAAAATTTCCGGGGCGAACAGCCAATCGCTATTTGTTATTACTACTCAAGGATGTAGATCCACAAATAACTGAGAACATGGCCCGATTTTGTGCTGTAGTCATTGCTACACTCAAGCAAATTATGAAAGACCATAACTATTCCTAAATGAGGGAAACGAGATGTTAAAAGATCCCTTTCTTTACATTGGTGTGTAATGTAATGTTTCCTGTTTACATCTACATTTGTTTTAATTTTTATTTTATTTAGATTTATCAGTTGTGTGTGATTTTATTGGCTAATATTTATATAATTTTGTGATATTTTGGTCAAAGACTGTAAATAAATTCTGATTCTGACTAGGATCATATTTTAAATGAATTAGCTGGTCTCCTCCTCACTTGATGATCTTTTTGGTAGGTGTTTTCTACCATATTTTTTCTACCATATTTTTAATAATTTATTCTTCTCCATCTTCTAGATCTCTTCTAATATGTTCTGACATCCTTTTCTGTCATCTCAAGGAGTGATATGGAGGTATGGGACATTGTAAAGAAAAGAACCTTTCCCTATACATTTGCAGAAAGTTCTGTCTTTCTTTCAAGGTGAATGCACTTTGCTGAGGACAGCATTATCATCGTCGTCATCGTCGTCGTCATCGTTTTTGTTATTTTGTATCTTGCCTTTTCTTTAATATTGGGATTGAAGGCAGTTTACAGAATATTGGAACCATGACAGATTAGAATTTATAAAACCCTGATCTACAGTCAGGGTTTGTAGTGGTTTCCAGGGCTGAGCAGGGTTTTAAACCCTGATCTACAGTCATAGTCCAATGCTCAAACCACTACACCATGCTCTCAGTGTGGCTCTCATGTTGGTCCAGATTTCCTAGATTACTTAATGTTAATGTGACTGAATGTTAGGAGGCTATGGATGGCTCTTTTGTTCCATGCACACTAAACCAATGACAGAATGCCCTGCTTTTGGGAGGAAAGGGGCCATGTGCTCCCTCTCTTGCTCCCCTCTCTGTGACTGTGTTCATCTGTCTGGGCCTGCTTATGTAATCCTGCATCATCTTTTCCTCCTATTATCCTGACTGCTGATCCATGCCTGATGGCTGTGTCAGGCCTCCAATGCCATGAACACTTTGATTGCTACTCTCTACACTATTTAACATGACAATTAAAATGATTTACAAATGGTCATTTCAATTCCAAATGGAGAAGGAGATGGCATGCAAAATATTCTGCAGTATTGGAGATGCTTGGCTTCTACAGCAGCTGCCACAGCCTTTGGCATTCTTTTCCCAGTTTCAGTTTGCATCTTGGGTTTTTGTGTAAGATGCTTGTTCTGAAACAGTGTCTTATTGGGTTTGGAATCAGTTAGCAGTTTTAGAAAAGCCAGCATGGCATAGTGGTTTGGGCATAGGACTACGATTCTGGAGACCATGGTCTGATTCCCAGCTCAGCAGTGAAAACTACTGGGTGGCCTTTGGCAAATCACATGCACTCATCCTCAAAGGAAGGCAATGGCAAACCTCCTCTGAACAAATCTTGCCAAGAAAACCCCATGATGTGCCTTAGGATTGCCATAAGTCAGAAATGACTTGAAGGCACACAACAACAACAGGGGTTTTAGGAAAATATGAGAAGATACTTTTTAAACAATTGCAATGGAAGCTGATGCCTTCCATGCCAGTGGGATGGTCTTAATATAAACTCTATTATATCTCTGAGTATTAATATAAACTCTAAAGCAGGGGTAGGCAACCTAAGGCCCGGGGGCCAGATGCGCCCCCCGAGGCCTTTGGACTGGCCCCAGGCCAGTCCTGCCGCCGCCGCCCCCCCCCCCGCCATAATGATATTGATTATTGTTGTTATTACTTGTTCTTGGGGTTTTCTTGGCAAAATCTCCACAGGGGTTTTGCTGTGGCTTTTCTGGGGCTGAGAGAGTGTGCATGCATATTTTTATTTTTTAAAAATGTTTTAAATGTTTGTTTATTTATTTATTTATTTATTTATTTTTGGTGCTTCGGCTCCCCAATTGTCTGAGGGACAGCAACCCGGCCCCCAGCAGTAGAGTCTGGACTGTATTAAATCTGGATTGTATTCCAAGGCTGGAAATAGTAATATTCCCCATTGCTTGTGTAATGGTCAGAAGATCTCACTGCTCTAGCTACTGGTGATCATGTATTTTTCTAGACACCAATAACTAAAAAATATGTTTTGAAAATATGATCAACCTATATTAATGTAAATAGCCCACACCTATCTTGTGAACTCTCAGTTCTCTTCCCCCCCGCCACCTTTTTCTTTCTTCCTTTGTAATAATGTTTTTAAAAAAGTTTAGATCGAAACCCAGTGAATTCAACACCCCATCAGCCACCAGCAAAGACTTTTGGGAACCCACCTGATATGTATCTTGCATATACTTAGAAAGAAGTTTCAAGAGAGAGCTAGATACAGGATAAAAATTTGTATTGTCACCCTCAGTAGCTAGTAGAACCATAGAATCTTAGAATCATAGAGCTGGAAGCAGCCTCATGGGCCACTTAGTCCAAATTCCTCCTCAATGCAGGATCTTTCAGCTAATGCATCCCCAGCAGGTTGCTATCCAGCCTCCTTTGGAAGACATCCACAGAAGGAGCCCCCGCCATCTCTCTAGGTGATTGGTTCCATTGCCAAACCACTCTGTCAATGAGTTCAATTGAAATATACTCTCCTGTAACTTCAAACCATTAGACCTGGTTCTACCCTCTGTGACAGCAGAGGATTGGTCTGCCCTCTCCCCTTTGTGATAGTCCTTGAGATATTTATAGAGTAAAAACATGTCATTCCTCAATCTTCTCTTCATCAAGATGAACATGCTCAGCTCCTTCAACCTTTCCTCATATGTTTTGTTTTCCATACATCTGATCATCCTTGTTGTCCATCTCTGAACCCAGTCCAGTTTCTCTATTTCCTTTTGAGTAGTTGAAGATACTGAGCAGCCCAGCTTCTTAAACTGCTGCATGGCAAGGCTTCCTCTTGTTAGTCCTTAATATGTCAGAGATCCTAAGCAATAGTCCTGTTTACCTTAGGAATGTTTTGTTATGACCACTGGAAGTCTTCCAATTTTGTGGTGTGTGTTCCCTTCTATGGCCCTGAATGGACTTGGAACTGTGAGCAACGATGATCCTAGAAGCATCAGGTCACATACCCAGGGTGCTTAAATAAACAAATCAAATAGATAGTTTGGGAGCTGCCAGGGAAAAAAATCACACTTCTAAGGCAGGAAGGCCAGGTGATTTACAGCAGGATGTTTTGCACCCAAGCCAGAGAGAGATCATTTACAATCCTGTTCCTCACTTCTGAGACCCCTATCTCGAGTGATATTTTCCATTCAGATTTGGCCCTTTGATGTATCTTTGCCTCAAGCTGTTTTTGCTCTATATAAAGATCTAGAATTCGTGGTGACTCCACGTCACTTTGGATTCTGACTAGTTCTGACTTGCTGCCATTCCCCTCATCGCTTCCCAAAATGGTTGAGTCCAACGCCATACTATCCAATTAGACCTCCCAGAATCACCACGTTGATAAGTATCACCGTTAGTGGATTACCCTGGTCAGGCCACATTCTCTCAGCCCCAGATGGTAATGGAAATCCTCCTCTGGAGAAACTTGGCAAGTGGTATGAGTGTTGGACTACCACTCTGGAGACCTGGGTTTGATTCCTCACTCTGCCATGAAAACTACTGGGTGAACTTGGACAAGTCACACACTCTCAGCCTCAGGGGAAGGCAATGGCAAACCTCCTCTGAACAAACCTTGCCAAGGAAACTCCAGGATAGGTTAATCTTTGAGTTGCCAGAAGTCAGAAACGACTTGAAGGAACACAACAACCACAACCACATTCTTTGAAGTCACACTTTCTCAGACTCAGGGGAAAGCAATGGCAAACCCTTTCTGAACAAACCTTGCCAAGGAAACCACAGGATAAGTTTGTCTTTGAGTTGCCAGAAGTCAGAAACGACTTGAAGGCACACAACAACCACAACCACAACCACAACCACAATCACATTCTTTGAAGTCACACTCTCTCAGACTCAGGGGAAAGCAATGGCAAACCCTTTCTGAACAAACCTTGCCAAGGAAACCCCAGGATAGGTTCGTCTTTAAGTTGTCTGAAATCTTCCTCCTCTTCCTCCTCCTCCCTCCCAAAAGGCTCCAGGAGGGAAGGAGGGAGCCCAGTCAAGCCCTCTGCTCCCCAGAGATGCTTCGTCCACTGTCATTGGGAAGAAGAGGAAGAAGGCTGGCAAGTGCCGGGTCCTCAGAGAGAGAATGGGGAGGGGACTCCCTGGGAGAGAAGAAGAAGAGGAAAAGGAGGAGGAGGAGGAGGGCATCCCCACTCTGCAAGGGGGCTTCCTTGACCCTCTCTTTTCTTCCTCCTCCTCCTGCTCCTCCCCCTGTCGGGGGGCTTTTGTTGAGGAGGAGGAACGGAGGAATGGAGGAACGGAGGAAGGAAGGAAGGAAGGGGGGAAAGAAGGGAGGGAAGCAAGCTGAGGCTCCACCCTGAGGCTGAGAGAATGTGACTTGCCCAAGGCCACCCAGTGGGTTATTACAGGGCCTTCCCTGTAGAGAGGCAGGACAGGCAAGGCAGAGGAGGGCAGACCAGCCCAGGGCAGTGAGGGAGGAAGGGAGGCCCTCCCAGAAACACCACGCCTCGGCCCTTTTCCTCCTCCTCTTCCCCTAGGCCAATCCACCGCGGCACACAGGGGACTGGAGCCTGGCTGGGCACCACCTCACCCCTCCCCAAAGGAAGCCAAGCCAGAGGTGGGGCTCAAACCAGGAACAAGCCAGGCGGCAGAACAAAACAAAATGGGAAAACGGGTGGACCGTGGTGGCAAAAAAACCCCAAACAAACAAACATGCCAGGTGGGCCACAAGCCAGTTAAAAGGGCTCAGGAGGCTGGACCCGGCCCACGGGCCATAATTTGAGGACCCCTGTTGTAGATTATGTAATCCATCATGTACTACCAGTACAACCTATAACAATAATATAGGCCTGTTTTCAGTATCAAACAAACTCCTGGGGAGACCTGGAATTACAACTAGTTCCACTGCAGAACAGCTGTCTAAGGAGATTATCGCATCACTAAAAAACCTAGCTTACCCCTCTGGAGTTGAATTCTAATTTGGGGTGCAGCTGGGTCCTACCGCGTGTAATTTGCCACTGAATCCGCTGGCTGAATACAGCCCAGCTGCATCCAGGATCCCAGGTGCACTCAGCCAGCCACTTTTCAAAGTTGGAAAACTCCTGAATTTGAAAAGCAGCTTGCTGAATGCACCTGGAACCCTGGATGCAGCCAGACTGTATTCGGCTGGCGGATTTGGCAGCAAATTATGTGTGATAGGACCCTGCTGCACCCTGAATTAGAATCCATCTCAGGAAAGATAAGTCAGGTTTTT
Source organism: Phrynosoma blainvillii (assembly GCA_026167975.1). Classification (NCBI taxonomy): domain Eukaryota; kingdom Metazoa; phylum Chordata; class Lepidosauria; order Squamata; family Phrynosomatidae; genus Phrynosoma; species Phrynosoma blainvillii. The sequence goes on from JANUYF010000001.1 coordinate 413,807,936, forward strand.
TACCAGTGTGATAATCTTCAAAGATCATTCCTACCTCTTTCTGTTCTATATTAGCCAATGGTCTGTAGGTGAAAAAGACTGTCCTGTAGGGATATAAACAATATTTGCCAATTTTATCATCCTCATTAAACGTTTTTTAAACCACTGTAAGATTCCCTCCCCCCTTCCCCAACAGGAGAAAGAAAAAAATCAGCACCTGTTTTCATCATTGTCATCAATGGCAAAATGCCAAACAACAGCCACTGTATTTTGCATGAAAATCCATTGTTTTTACATTACAATAAATCTTGGCAAGGTTTTTGCAAAACATTATTTAAATACAAATACTATTGAAAAAAATGTTTGTTCTTAAATGTAAGAATGAAGCAATTGAAGATTTAAAACCCAACTGGTCATTTTTCAGTAAATTTCTTTTTAAAAATATATATCTATATGTATCTTATAAAGTGAGATATATCAGGCCTATACCATTTGAAAATGCAGGTGGAGGCTTCCTTAACTGAATTCCCTTCTATGCAAACATATTTGTACCTATGTGTTTTCTTTAAAAAAAACCTAGATCATTTGGAGTAATGTGTGCAGCCCGCAGGGGATTCCAGAGACAAAAAGATGAACGTTGGACCCACCACAGTTTTCCATCTCAGCTTTTAAATTTCCTCTACCTTCTGTGATACATTACTCTGTAGAGAACCTCAAACTGTTTTGGTACTTGCACCTTTTCAAAGATGTTAAAGATAATGAAATCCCACATAAATAATATATTTCAGATATTCTATGTAGTGTAGGGATGCAGTGGCTCAAGTGGTTAAGACACTGACTCTGTTGATTGCAAAATCGGCAGGTTGGCAGTTCGAAGCCCAGTTGCTGCATGATGGGATGAGCTTCTGTAACTAGTCCCAGCTTCTGCCAACCTAGCAGTTTGAAAGCATGCAAATGCCACCTCGATTGTCTGACAGAGGGGTGGGATATAAATAAAATTTATTATTATTATTATTAAATGCAAGTAGATAAATAGCCAGCCACTTCGGTGAGAAGGTAAACAGTGTTCTGTGCGATCATGCTGGCCACATGATCACAGAGTAGTCTGACAACGCTGGCTCTTTGGCTTAGTAACGGAAATGAGCACTGCCCCCCTATGCTCAGATATGACAACCTTGTCAATGGGGAATACCTTTACCTATATTAACAGTGTACTTCTTTATAAACACACTTAAGTTTTGTTTTTGTCCTTGCTCTGTACTAAAGCATAAACACTGCTGGTTCCTAGTAAGAGAAGAATGCAGTCATCAAGAGCTAGTGACTTTCTTTGAATTTTCAGTGTTTTGAATATAGCATTCATTAATTTGCCACATGTAACTTACACAATACTTTATGCAAAGAAACTGGTGAACTTGTGATACAAGGACATGTCAGCACAGAGGTTGATATCCCACATCCCATTGATGGATCATAAATTTCTGCCAGGTGTACTTAGATCTTGTCCCTCATCCCACATGTTTAATCTACTTGTTTTCTGGCTGCACACCCCTCCCCACAACCATTCAGTAGCCAGGGAATGAGTTGGGAGAGTCAGACAAATAGCCTCCAGCTGCAGGAAGATATCTTTCTGGACCTTTGGAGAACCCTTGGGAGGCTAGGAGAATGTGTTTTCCTTTCTGTGGACAACTGCAGGAAAAGAGCTGGCCAGCTGGCTGGCCTATTCATCTTCTCTGGCCATTGAATGGCTGTGAAGAGAAGCATCCAGCTGGAGTAACAGATAGGTGGCTCAGTGAGAAGGTTGTTACAGATGGAAGTGCCAGTTTCTTCTACCTATCATGACCAAAAAGTTACTTATGTATGTCATTAATAGGATCCCAGTCTAGTGCTTTCCCCTACAATAAGAAATGCATTACATGAAAATAGAAAAGGAAGGTATATTTTGCTGTTATATCAAATGAGCTGTGTACACCTCATGCTTGATAAACCACAGTGCTAATATAAAAACCAAGCCATGTCACCCTACATATATCCTCCAGTGTCCACAGCTCATTGAAGGGAAGCATCCAAAACATGCAGATTGTGGATGTCAGATATATTGCATAAGTGTAGCCTATCTCTTGAGAAGAGAAATATAGGGAGTCACATGAACACTATGGAGGCAAATATTTGCTTATTTGCCTCTTGCATGCAAAAACAAATAAAAGGTTTGGGCTGTTGCCCCAAAGTGGTGAAATGAAATGGGTTTTTGCACATGTCCCTATGGATTTTTCTCTGAGTGTGTGTTTGTGTGCATGTGTGTGTATGTGTGCATGTACGTGTGTGTGTGAATGCATGTATTTCAGGTCATTATTGCAAAAAGCAGGGCATTTGTGCAAAAAAATTGCTTTCTGCAAAATCTGTTTTGAAAAGAATTTGGGGCAAATTACCTTTTCTGTGAAATAATTAAGTTAAAAAAACAACAAGATTTTGCACAAAGGAATTTCTGACAAAAACATTCTCCAAGCAGAGATACAGCTAGAGTGAGAGGATAAGATTGAAATATTGCCCCCACAAAAAGAATTCTGCCTCAATGAATTTTTTTCTTCATCCCACAGATGTCTAACATTTTAAATTTCAATTTTCATTGCAGAGTGAGGCACTGAAAATTGACTCCTAGATGTTTTATATTTGCTGTGTTCATATTCCCATTTTTACCTGCTCCTTTACTGTATTTTTTTTCTCCTAAATGCTCAACTGAAGCTTTACATTACTGCAGTGCTAGGAACATAGGTACTGGAAGAAAATTGTAAGGGGGCAGAATTCTAATTGGGAGAGGCAATGCCTTCACCCCCTTCCCATAGCTATACCTTTGTCCCAAATGCAAAAATATCTCTTGGCAGTTGACCATTTGTTTTCAACCAACATACCATACAACATGTTGTATTGTGCAACTGTGACATAACATCCTCAAGAAGATCATTTGTGGGCTCTTAAGTGAGGGAAGGGGAGAAGTAGCCCTGGAAACAGAATTATCTTCCAGATTTGTCGCAGCATGTGTGTGTGTGTGTGTGTGTGTGTGTGTGTGTGTGTTTAAATAATGTTGTTTAGCTGTTCCTTTTTCCAGAAGAGCCAGGCCAAAGGTGGGACATTTATACGGTGTCATGTTATAACCCAACCCCGCCTGTCATAGTTTGAGGTGTTGCATACCCAGATATGACAGAAACTGACTCCTTTAGGTCAAGGAGGGCAACTTAATTGCTAGGCTTGTCAAACAAAGAGGAACACAGGTCCTTTCAAAGCTTGAATTTGTGTTATTTTCTTGAAATTCTTAGATGTTGGCATAATTATTAGTTGTCTTAGTAAGAGCATGTGTTAAAAGAATGCAGAGACCTGCCTTCCCTAAGAGACCATGCTGGCTATGAGTAGTGGGGTTTGAGGTACAATACATCTAGAGGGCACCAGGTTAAAAAAGGCTTACATAGATCAAATCTAAAGAGAGTGAGTGTAACACTAACTGTGCCTGAAAGTTTTAGCCTTTAAGTTCTCCATTCATATAGCAATAGCATAGCAATAGCAAGTACATTTATATACTGCTTATCAGTGAACTAGCACTTCCTAAGCAGTTTACAATGTGTAAGCCAATTGTCCCCAACAAGCTGAGTACTCATTTTACTGACCTATGAAAGGATGGAAAGCTGAGTGGACCTTGGAGCCCTTGTCTAGGATTGAATTTACAACGTTGTAGCTGCAGTAGCAGCATTTAACCACTGTGCCACCAGGGCTCCCTGTACATCACATGATGTACAGATAAATCTGAAATAATGGGTAACCATTTCCATGCATTTGCACCATCAGCTGCAGGTTTTCCTTAATGTCACAGCAGGTCACAATTTATTTGTTCCAATTGCAGTCCCTTCTTTGGGGAGCATTTCACCATACCATAAACCTTCATTGCTTTTAATTCCATTTCATATTGGTGGCATTTGGGCCTCATTAACAGAGTTCTGCTTCCTCTGAGCTATCTTGCACGAGCTATTATGTTGAAGCACAGTAGTAAATCTGGTTATTCCTATCATAATCTTCTTTCTTGCTCACTCTCTCTACCTCCCTTCCCCTCTCCCCTTCCCCTCCTGCGTGTTCCTGAACTGACATTATGGATCTTTACCTCTTTGAAGTCAATCCATGGGAAAAGGGGGAAAGGAGCAGAAGAATGGAAAAGAGAAGGAAGATGAGAAAGGCAAAGTATATAGAGATATAGGAGCAAGGTGAAAAACCTGTCTGGCTCTTTCTGTCTGCAGAATCTGGGAATGAGAAGGTTAAAGAGCCATCAATCCACACTGAATCCAAACCCAAGTCCAAAGTAAAGACCTGTTGAATAGTATGGAAGCTTATCCCTCATTGCATTTGGGATAGCAAGAGCAAATTTACCAGGAATCCAGGAAAGCTTATGTCAAGTATATATGTGCTGGCTGGGCCTCCTTCTGAATTTGTGACAGTTGTGTGCTGCTTGCTGAGGCACAAAAGGAAGCATCTTTGGGTTTGAGTGTTTTTATTCCTCTTCTCTTCCTTAGTTTTCTGGTGGGAAACGCCCCCCCCCCAAAAAAATCTGTAGAAACCATGCACTTGAGGAAGTGGTTGAGTTTTTTGGTTGTTCTAGAAGGCAAACTGGGAAAGCTAAGCATCTATGGCTGTGGGTGTTCATGCACACATTTTCTTCTTTCTCTGGGAGGAGAGAGAATGCAGATTTTTTCTCTCTGGAAAGAAAGGGGAAAGTAGATTCCTCTACATTAGCAAGGGAAAGCCTATCCCTTTTTGTTTCTTATGGCAGAGGAACAGCTAGAGCAGGGGTAGGCAACCTAAGGCCCGGGGCCCCCCCCGCCCCCCCCCCGCCCCCCACCATGATGATATTGATTGTTGTTTTTATTACCTGTTCTTGGGGTTTTCTTGGCAAAATCTCCACAGGGGTTTTGCCATGGCTTTTCTGGGGCTGAGAGAGTGTGCATGCATATTTTTATTATTTTTTAATTATTTTTTAATTTTTATTTATTTATTTGTTTGTTTATTGTTTTTGGTGTTTCGGCCCCCCAACTGTCTGAGGGACAGCAACCCGGCCCCCGGCTCAAAAAGGTTGCCTACCCCTGAGCTAGAGGAAGAAGGGAAATCAAATCAAACTGGAGCTCCCCATTCCCACCCATATGCTCCCTGTGCCACCTTCTTCCTTTCCTCATGTGGGCAATAGAGTGGGAAGGTGACGCAAATCCATTTTTCCATCTCCTTTCACTGCTGGAAGTGCACCCTGTGAACCCATGTAGCAACTAAGTTTAACAGAGATTTAATATTTCTAAATAAGAAAGATTACATCAAGCTATCAAGGCATGATATAAGTTGGAAACAATTGGAGGTGGGAGAAGGGCTGGCAACATCAGCACTGGCATATCCATAAATGATTACTCATGTCCTAACTATTCCCACTTTGATAAAATCAAAATAAATGAAAGTATGTGAAAAAAGATCAGAGGCCATATGTTGTAGGAAGAAAGGGAACTTTTCTGAGAAGTAACATGTATAGCTATACCACTATAAGGAGACGATCACTCATGACTTATCCCATCTTTTCCCCCAATGGGATGCACGTGATTTAACTGTCAATTATGGGTCTTATCGCATCTCCTGTGGCTGGGCACATGTAGCCCGTATGTAACCCGTGCTTGTCCCGTGGCTTTTCAAAGACAGGATTTTCCTGTCCTTGAAAAGCCATGGGATAACTTGTGTTATATACAGGCTGCATACACCCAGCTACTGGAGAATGTGATAAGACGCATTATTGATAGTTAAATGCATGTGTATCCCATTGGGCAAAAGATGGGATAAGTCATGTGGGATAATCTCCTAAACAAAACAGACGAGGGGGGGGGGGCGGGGAGGAAATACTGGAGCATTGGCAATGGCAGAAAGTATGTACTTGTGTGTGGAATTCTCTCTTAGACAGATTTCCTCCAGTACAGTGATTGGTTGAGACATAGTTTTGAATGCTTCTAATGTCTCTGGCTATCTATAGAATGACCATGGTAAGCTTTTTCCAAGTTGAATTTGACTGAGTTTGTTCGATGCCTGATTGATTTTTAACTAAACTGAGCAAAAGGCAATAGACATTTTTATGGTGTTTTTATGTTCTTAATCTAGGGTTTTTAATCAGTTCCTCTTGATGTTAGTATATTTCATTTCTATAGTATTTCCCTGACCTAAATACGTTTGTTAATCCCAAGAAGAGTAAATCTACTGAATCAATGGGGACCAAGGGGTCATGCAGATGGAGCAAAAGGAGTGGCTGGAGGCTGTTCCTGCCACAATTGGTGTGGGACCATGGCAACAGCATGGGCCTGGTCCCAATCTGAGTTGCAGCTACTGTCCTGAACAAGATGGTGGCAAAGAGTGGATTTTCTCTGCTCCTTTTCCAGATGGCTTAACAAGCTTCTCCACATGGCTTCCAGCTACTCTGGGGGCATGCATCTTCTAAATGCCACACCCCCAGAGTGGCCGGAAGCTGCACTTTCCTACTCATCTTTTTTGGGCTTTAGTAAGTAAAAACTTACATAAGTTTCTTTCACTTAATAGATCTACTCTAGTTGCAATTAATAGTTGAATGTAGGCATTTGTTCATGGCTGCCTCAAGCATGGAAAGAAGTGGAGATATAATGGTTGGATGGTTTTCAATATTGTGCCTGTGTGAAAGAAAGAGCTCTTACTTACAGCTATATAAGGGAGAATTTTAAATTCCAAATACCAAAAAAAGCCAAAAATAAAATAAAATAAATAAGAACACTGTTTTCTCCAGGGCTGGCATATGACATAGACTAAGTGGCTTTTTAGGCATCTCTTCCATCTCAGTGATTCTTGATTGTAAAATTGGGTAAGCCCAAGTGATTGAACAAATAGTCTGTTGGAGATTGCCTTAATGGCCCTGCCAGAATAGCCATGTACCTCTCTTCTTTGTGAATGAAGATTCTTGCCAGTACCTGAACCCTTCTGAAAAGAGGGCCATCAGGAGCCAGGGCTGATCTTCCTTTTCACCTAAGAAATGTTCTAATTCTAGTGTCTGCAAAAATGCAAGCAATTTCAAAGCAGTTGCTGTTGGAAGCAGGCATACCCTAGGTTAGTATATCTCATTTCTATAGTATTTCCTTGACCTAAATATGTTTGTTTGTCCCAAGAAGAGTAAATCTACTGAATCAGTGGTGACCAAGGGGTCATGCAGATGGGGCAAAAGGAGTGGCTGGAGATTAAAGGCCTGTATTGCAGCCACTCACTCATAGACTACAAGGTTGCGAGTTCAATACTAGCCAGGGCTCAGGCTAGACTCAGGCCTGCATCCTTCCGAGGTCACTAAAACGAGTACCCCACTGTTGGGAGGCAATGAGCTTATAGTTGTAAACCACTTAGACACCCCATAATGCGGTATGAAGAGGTATATAAATGAAGCTGTTTTGCTTTGCTTTAGGTTTGGGGCTCAGAAAGCGTCTTTATGGAGCTGAGTCCTTCCTGAAAATCTGATAGGGAACAGAAAATTTGGGGGCAGCTGTTGATACATATGGTCTTCTTGTGCTCAGTTTGAAAAGAGGTGCAAATATTGCAAAACACCAATAGAATAATAGAATCCTAGAGTTTGAAAGAGACCTCAAGGGCCATCCAGTCCAACCCCCTGCCATGCAGGAATACACAATCAAAGCATTTCCAACAGATGGCCATCCAGCCTCTGTTTAAAACCCTCTAAAGGAGGTGACTCCACCAAACTTGAAGGCAGCATATCCAATATCACTTACTGTCAGGAAGTTCTTCCTAATGTTGAGGTGGAATCTCTTTTCCTGTAGTTTGAATCTATTGCTTCAGGTCCTATTCTCTGAAGCTGCAGAAAACAAACTTGCTCTATCTTCATTATGGCACTATGACATCCTTTCAAATATATAAACAGAGCTATCATACAATTTCTTAACCATCTCTTCTCCAGGCTAAACATACCAGCTTCATAAGTCTCCCTAAGTCCATAAGTCTCCAGTTTCTCTGTTTCAAGAAAAGAAATCCCTGGATAAGCAATGGAACCCTTGAAATATCATCACTCAGAGACCTGCATTTGTTCTACTGGTGAATGTTCTTATAGGGGGCAGCAAAGTGTGGCAGGAGAGAGAGCATTGTGCCACACAACAGTTTCTGCATTTCCTCAGCTAGCCTAAGGCATTCAGGCATCATAGAAGGTGCTTTCGCATTACCACGCTGAAGGAAAATTTAACTGCCAGTCCAGTTGACTTTTGTTCCATGAATGGAAAAGAGGTGTTACTTCCTCTTTTATCTCAGGTGACAAAATGTCTTAGCGTTGCCCTAATTATGGAAGCTGGTGAGAGCCTTGCACAAAATTCTGTGCTTGCCTTTGCATGGATGGTCATATTATTCAGGGCCTTTTATTGCACTGGGTCCCATGGAAGAAGGGGAAAAAAAGAATGAAGCCAAATGTCCCTCAGAATTCCTTCTGAGTTTACTGGTGTGCTTCTTCATGGCAGGGGTTAAGTTGCATGGATTCCATCACACATTTCTCTGATGAGAATAATTAGTTCAGTGAATATCTTATTCCCTTGGCCACCCTCCCCCCCCCCCCCCAAACTTGGCAACATACCATCAACACACCATCCAAGATTTGTCTGTAATGCTGAAGCATTTCTGGGATTTGCAAAAAGAAAGATGTCAGATGTTGAACTGCAAGTAAATGCTTCTGAAATTACACTTAATTACAGTGGTGTGCGTGTGTGGGCGTGTGTGTCCATGTTTATATTGTACATCATTCCCTCCTACTTTGCCTTTCCCAACTGTGCTTGAAAACTCCAGAAAGCAAAATTGCAAAAGAAAACAAAATTGCTAGCTTTTCCAAGTAAAACTTTCCCCCCATTCCAAAAGCTAAGGTGGAGTTGGAGGACAACTGGTGGGATGGCTCTCTTAATCATGGCTTGCATGAGTAATTGTAGAGCAATGACAAAGTCCTGCTGGGGATGAACAGGGGGAAAAAGAGGGGAGGGAATCCAGTGGTTGTGCATGTTTCTCCTCCATATCTTGCAAAGTCTTTTCTGTTCGTGCCTGATCTCCACAAGCAGTCAGAGAAGCAGGCACCTTCCTTTTCCCCAGATGTTCAGCCCTCATAGACCATGATAAATTGGTAATATCAAGGAACATAAAGAGAATGAAGTTATCTTCTTTTACTTGGGTGTGAATTCTGTATATCAGGATGTTTAACACGCTATTAGGCAATTAATATTTCTTGTATCAAATCTGACATTATTCTGATGGTGGTTGTCACTGATGGGCAAGTCCTATAGAACCCATCTTTACAGCTTCATGGAGATGGAATTTTCACTTTTCTCCCTCAATCACCTCAGACTGTTTCTTACAGTCAATCCATGTTTTAAAATCTGTGAGATGGTCCTTCCACTATTTCAAATTTGATGAAGGACACCTCAGACCTGCAGCTAGCCTTTGTATTTGAGAAGTGGACACCAACCATTGATTTTTATACCCAGTAGGCATTGCTAGGTGTAACCTGCTCCCTACTCACCTACCAGTGATTCATTTTAGTCTGCAATCTCTGACTGAGTTTAACTGAAGAACATCTGGCTACATTTTTGGATATTTCTGTTCCATCCCAAATCTATTTTGGAGTACTACCAAAATTGATGAAGAGTTCCAGAGAACGTGAAAACTTACACATTTTGAGGCAGCTTAGTTGGTCCTAATAAAAATGTTGCCAAACTGTGGGTTTTGTTTTGTTCTGTTTTCCCCCCTCTAAATTTTATTTTCCAGTGGGACAGTGTACCAAATGGCACAACACACTATTTTGATTCTCTCTGCACAGACATAACTATACACACACCACTGAATTCTGTGTGAAGTCACTGGGGGAAAAGACTGGCCCACCACACTTGGCTATAGCATTTACAAATATATCACAGTTGTGTGGGAGAGCCCTATAGGGATAAAGCTTCTGTGAGACTGAAGCTGCTGCCACACTGCAGAATTAATCCAGTTTGACACTGCTTTAACCACTGTGACTCCATTGATTTGTAGTTTGTTGTGACACCAGAGCTCTCAGACAGAGAAGGCTAAACATTTCATAAAACTACAAATCCCAGAATTCCATAGCAGTGAGCCATGGCAGTTAAAGTGTCAAACTGCATTAATTCTGCAGTGTAGATATCACCCCAGTGTTCTTTTTGAAAAAGAATGTTGCTAGCAAGGAGCTTCTTTTACAACTGAGTGGGCATAGTGTAGCCTGCAGGCAACATGAAGCCCCTTGACCCTAATTCTGTGGCCCCTGAAGCCTCCCTTCCTCAAAGCTCCCAACCCCACATTTTATTTTATTTTTTACAAAATCGGTATAATTTTTAGGGACTTTTCTTCCCAAATCACACAGAAAGCTCCTCAAATGTGTGAAAATACCTCTAACTTACCCAATAAGCACCCCAGAACCCTTTAATACTGCCAAATATCTTCATTTCCCTCTGCATTCCCCCTTAAAATGTCAATAAGAAGTGATGTGACATCACTACTTGTCACCATTTTGAGGGAGACTGTAGAGTAAAACAGATGTATTGGGTTGGCTAGGGGGTTCAAACTATGGTGGGGTATTTGGGGAACTCCTGGCTTTCATGCTTATTCATATTTTACACCAATTTCTTCCTAATTACATGTGATAGTTTGCTATCAAAGGGTTGTTTAGACAAGGTGTCATTTGAATAAAGGCTGTAATCCTGTATCTGCCAAATATACCTCCTCCCTCATCCCCACCTTCACAGACCTATCAGTTGCCAGAAGAAACTCCCATGGTCATTTAGAGCCTTTACAGACTGCCAGAAATAATGCGGCTTGAGGACACTTTAACTGCCCTGACTCAATGCTAGGGAATCATGGGGACTGTAGTTTATTGTGTCACCAGAGCTCTCTGACAGAGAAGGCTCAATGTCTCAGAAAAAGCTGCAGTTCCCATGATTCCCTAGCACTGAGCCAAGATAGTTAAAGTGATCTCAAGTTGCATTATTTCTGGCAGTCTGTAAAGGCCTTTAGTGGCCAAGGAAGGGTGGGGTGCCCAGTCAATGTCCAGCTGGAAGCACAAGGAAGACACCATTATCTGGTTCTCTTGGAGGTTGGGAAGATGATGCCTTCTTTGTGCTCTTCAGAATCACTGTCATATTCTTCCTGAGAATTGTGTGTGCAAGGCAGTTGACATATTGTAAGGAGGTACTAGATATCTCAATCCCAACAATCTAAAAGCAAGATGCATGTATGTAACAGGTGTTTGTAATGCCTATGTCACCAGTAGCAATAGGGCTGCAATAGCATTTACATTTCTATACTGCTTATTAGTGAATTCAACACAGTGGTTTACAGTCTGTAAGCCAGTTGCCCACAACAAGCTGGGTACTCATTTTCCCAACCTATGAAAGGATGGAAGGCTGAGTCCACCTTGGAGCCCTGGGATCAAACTCACAATATTGTGGCAGCAGTACCGGCATTTAACCACTCCACCACCAGGGCCCCTACTGTCACCAGTAGGCATAATCCCTCTTCCCGTGAATATAGTGAGATGAATTGCATTTGTGCCCAACTTATGGTCATTATTTCTCAGTGTGCTTGTATGCATGCAACTAAGCATATGTAAATTTTATGTAAATCCTTGCTCTTTTTTCCCCCTTTCTTTGTGATAAATTTCCTCAATGCGCGGGGGGGGGGGGGCAGTTTGCAGAAGTTCTTACCCTGCTTACCACTGGAAAATGTCTAGACATGGGAATTGTGTACAAAGCAAGTCAATCTCAACTTCCACCAGAGAGGTAAGCCTCTGCTGTAGATTTTCTATGTAACAGACCAATGCACAGTAATCCCAATAAAAATGTTATTGTTGATTTGATGGAAGAAGTCTTGTAGAAGAACCCCTTCCACCACTGAATTTTCCACAACCTATCAGCTGACAGAACACACCCCCATGGCCATTTAGGGACCAGGGGAAGGCAAGGTACCTTGGGTTTTCCACATATGAATTGGCCCTTTAATTCCAACTGACAGCAAGATTGAGAATTTCCTTTTTCTGGACTAGAACTCCCAGGATCCACCAGCCACATGACCATGATGGCTGAGGAATTCTGGGACACATAGCCCCAAATAATAAATGTCCCAAGCTCTGCTCTGCTCTCCAGTCCAGTCAAGATTACCAGCACTGTAAGTGCAGCATCTATCCCATCCAGAAAAGGCCATCTCTCATGCTTTTCATGAGCCTTTAATTAGTTTGTGCCAAATTACCATTCATTTTCTGTCACACTACCCCACAGCCAGCACTTCAATCTTTCTGAATATGCATGAGCCTTTTAAAGAATCAGAGGTGTGAATCACACTTAAGCGGTCCCACCCACTCGCTCCCCAACACCAGGTTTCGCATAACCATGAAGTGAGAGTGTTTTTTTAAATTTAGAAAAACATGTCATCGGAACGTTTATCAGCCCTCAGAGAAAATAAATAAGTGCTCAAGATGTGGGGATTTGCTTAACAAGTGCTGTTATTTATTTTTCTCTTTGCACCTAAAATAAATAAATAAAAATGCTGCAAGTATATGTTCCGTAACAGCCCATCCCTTCATCCCCAATGCAGTCATTGTTGTCAGTGTCAGAAAATCCTAATGCATTCTAGCATTTCTGATGCCTTTTCTTAATCTATACTTTGCAGGTGGATAATGTTGGAATGTCACATATACATATATACGTACATACATGCCAATAACTTTGGCTGAAGGAGTGACAGTGTGGATGGGGATTTAATCCCCCTGCCTGCTCCTCACCAATATATATTGGTTTTGCTAATATTTATACTGAAAAGTAAGCCTTCTTGTTGAATAGAGTGGGCCCTTGGTATCCACTGGGGTTTATTTCCAGGATCATCCATGGATACCAAAATCCATGGATGCTCATGTCCCATTAAATACATTGGCATGGTTTTATTATAAAATAATAAAATCAAGGTTTTCTTTAGAGAATTTATATTTTTTAAAAATATTTTCAAGCTGTGGATGGTTGAATCTGCATATAAAGAATCTGTAGATAAGGAGAGCCAACTGTACTAAAAGGTGGCAACGGAAATCTTGAATCTGCAGTGCCAAATATCACAGCAAGTCTGCCTGCTTTTTGTGTTAGGTATTTGAGCTAATATGCTATAGGATGGTGGTAAACAGTGTTTATACTTACAGGACTGACACTTTTTCAGAGTGCAGAGCCCGGAAAGATTGCTTTTTTGGACTCCACCCAATACAGCTACAACAGGCTAGGGAATTCTGAGAGTTGTACTGGAAAATTGTAATTTTTCTATGCTCTCACTTTGTCGCTTTTTTCCTGAGAAATGTCCACCAATCACAGCCTGGTGCAAAATATTGTTTCAGTAAGGCAGACCTAGAATTGCTGTACAAGGTGTCTCTCAGCCCAGGCTTAGGTATTGGTTTTCAATACTAGAATTGCACCTTCCACACTGTTCCTTTCTTACAAAAATCTACTGTTCCTCCCCTTCCCTACTTGATTTCAGTATTCTAATTTAGAAATGGAAAAGAGATGTTTTATTGTTGCTGGAAACACTTGCTGATCTATCTCTTGTCTGCCTGGCTGTAGGATTATGGTTTAGGAAAATTTCCATGATTCAGCAGTATTACAGGAAGAAATTTAGAAAGTATTTCCAAAGGAAAAAGAGAGGGTGACTACTCAGAGATGCACTCTGGTCACTTCATGGCATAGGCTTTAAATATTTATTGTAGTCCCATGTAGAATAGAATCATAGATTTGGAAGAGAGCACAAGGGCCATCTAGTCCAACCCCCTGCCATACAGGAACTCAAAATCAAAGCATCCCCAACAGATGGCCATCCAACCTCTGTTTAAAGGCCTCCAAAGAAGGAGACCCCACCACTCTCTGAGGGAGTGTGTTCCACTGTCGAACACCTCTCACTCTCAGGAAGTTCCTTCTAATGTTGAGGTGGAATCTCTTTTCCTATAGCTTGCATCCATTGTTCCGGGTCCTGTTCTCTGGAGCAGCAGAGAATAAGCTAGCGCCCTCCTCAATATGACATCCCTTCAAATATTTAAAGAGGGCTATCAAATCCCCTCTTAACCATCTCTTCTCTAGGCTAAACATACCCAGTTCCCTATGTCATTCCTCATAGGGCATGGTTTCCAGACCCTTCACCATTTTAGTCGCCCTCCACTGGACACGCTCCAGTTTTTCAACATCCTTTTTGAATTGTGGTGCCCAAAAGTGGACACAGTATTCCAGGTGGGGCCTGACCAAAGCAGAATACAGTGGCACTATTACTTCCATTGATACTGTACTTCTATTAATGCAGCCTAAAATTGCATTGGCCTTTTTAGCTGCGGCATCACATTGTTGACTCATGTTCAACTTGTGGTCTACTAGGACTCCTAGATCCCTTTCACACATAGTCTCTTTAAGCCAGGTGTCCCCCATCTTATATCTATACATTTCATTTTTTTTGCCCTTACGTTTCTCTGTGTTGAAATTCATTTTGTTAGCTTTGGCCCATCTTTCTAATCTATTAAGGTTATTTTGAATTTTCATCCTGTCTTCTGCGGTATTATCTATTCCTCCTAATTTGGAGTCATCTGCAGATTTCAGAAGCATGCTCCCTATTCTTTCATCCAAGTCATTGATAAAAATGTTGAATAGCACTGGGCCCAGGACAGAACCCTGTGACACCCCACTGGTCACTTCTCTCCAGGATGAAGAGGAGCCATTGCTGAGCACCCTTTGGGTTTGGTCAGTCAACCAATTACTAATCCACCTAACAATTGTATTGTCTAGCCCACCTTGTCAGAAGCCTTACACAAATCAAGATATGCTATGTCTACCACATTCCCTTCCTCTATCAAGCTGATAATTTTACCAAAAAAAAAAAAAAGAGATCAGATTAGTCTGGCATGATTTGTTTTTGAGAAACCCATGTTGACTTTTAATGATTGTGGCGTTCCCTTCTAAATGTTCACAGACTCTCTGTTTAATGAACTGTTCTAGAATCTTTCCTGGTATTGATGTCAGACTAACTGGGCAATAGTTGTTGGGATCCTCTTTTTTCCCCTTTTTGAAGATGGGGACAGTGTTTGCCCTCCTCCAGTCTGCTGGGACTTCTCCTATTCTCCAGGAGTTCTCAAAGATTATTGCCAGTGGCTCTTGAGATTACATTTGCCAGTTCTTTTAATATCCTTGGATGTAGTTCATCTGGTCCTGAATCTATGGGATTGACATAAGTGTTAATATGTCATTCAGTAACTGATTCAATGGATTTACCCTAGTTGGGACTAACAATAGGGATTAGGCTTTAGACTCAGCAGTAATAATAATCCTAAAGTCATCATCATCCTCCCAAATGTTAAGGACATCAACAAAATTGCTGAATGCATTTGCAAGTGTTGCTTTAGTTTTTAGCCAATTTTATAAATTAGTTTTTATTTTTATTATTTTTAGCCAGTATTAAAAATGGATAAAGCAGAAATGCGGTCTGAGATCTTTATTACACATGCATAAGAAATAGGGAGGTTGGAATGGGGAGATATCACTTTTTGTCACAGCCAACTAATTAAAGGTGTATCCACACTGCACAATTATAACAGTCTTTAACTCACAGCTACAACCTCATGTTAATTGCCATGACTCCTATGGTATCCTGGGATTTGTCATTTCATGAGGTACTCCAAAATCTCTGCCAGGGAGCTGCAGTGCCTCCCCAGACTACAAATCCCAGGATTCCATAGGAGTCATGGCAATTAAAGTGAGGTTGTAGTGCAATAACTGTGCAGTGAGGGAACAACCTGCTAACTTAAAATTTGGCTTTATTCTATTCTGAAAGATTCTGACAAACTGATTTCTTTTTAAATTTTTTAAATAAAATCATAATCCATTGGGAAAAGTTTAAAATTCATGAATGCAATATATATAGTGGAGCTAATGGGTCAAATCAGAGAACAACATCATTCCATAAATTCAAATATTGAGACGGTCGCAGAGGAGGGTGTTCTAAAGAATTAGCAAAAATCAAAAAGGGTAACCATTTCTCCTCAAAAGGAGTGTGACACAAAGTGAGGCTGTTGATCCTGTCCAATAACTTTTCCATTAATAGGGTGTTCCAGACCCTTTGACACCAGTTCTCCATGAGTAAGCAGCCTGTGTCTTCCAGTTCTGCTGTCAAACTGATTTCAACATATTTCCCTATAGAAGTTGTAGAGCAGGGCAGAACTTCTTGTAGACCTCCAGGTGTTTTGTACTACAATTCCCACCAGCCCCAGCCTGCACAGTGGGAATCTTATAAACATTGGTGATTGTGGAATCGGTTAAGACTTTTTAAAAAAAAAAATCAAGAAAAATGCATCATGTTTTTGTTTTTGTTTTTTTTCTGGTGTGGAAGGCAGAGTAACAATGATGTCTCTTGCTTATGAGGGAATGCCATAACAAACTGAAATGTCTGATAGCAAGAAGGAAGAGGTACCTTTCATCAGCTGATAAATGACCAATAAAACAACCACTGATCTATCTGGACATAAATAGTCTTGCTATGGTTCTCCATGCTCTGGTTACCTTTTGTTACAATACAATGTGTTATTTGTAGGGCTGCTTTTGAAAATAGTCTAGTCTAGATTGTCCAAAACCAGAGTGCCAACTGGGACTACACAGTTAACTTGTAATTAACACCAGGCATTGAAATAATTTAATTATTGAATGAATATCCATTAATGTATTTCTTGAGTAAAATTTTTCATTAGTTATGTAAATGCCCAGCACTGTATGAGCAATAGTTTTACAGTCTTCAGAAGTTTACAGGGCTGTCAACATTTACCCTTGGAGAAAATTTAGTTACTCTCTCTTTCAAAAATGCTCTTTTTATCATTTCATCACTTCCCCCCACCCCCGAAAAACTACAGCACCCATAAATGCCTGAGAACAGTGGTAATCCAACACATATGGCTGAAAACTGTCAGGCTGGGAAAGGCTGTTCTTAATCACAGAATCCCATTTTACAAACTGTCTCTGATCTGCATCTCTCTTCTCTTGGGCACCCCACCTAACATGTATACTTTTCATTCACCCTTCAAACACCTTGTGGGTTAAAGTGTAAATCAGCCAGGAATTATATGTTTATTTCCACTAGAGGACCCTAATTCTTTGGAAGTGTGACAGTAAATAGCTGGCTATAAAAATCATCCAGTGAATCAAGGATGGATAATTCTTAGTCAGAAATGTTTAGAGTAGCATACACAGAAGATTTTCTGCACTTCTCCATTCTCAGACAACAAATGTAGTGTACAAAGATCAGTGGCGGGGCACATTTTTTGAGCCAGGGATTTCAAATTCAGTCTATATAATCTCCAAATTAAGAGATCAGGTACCTAATAAGCCCACTATTCTATGTATACTCATCTTACCTTAATATTGGATTTTTTAGATTTAACTTTATACTACGACGCTAATATAGTGATATTTGTATGCATACATTTTGTTGCCTGCTTGTGTTTTATGTGACATTACACAAAGTGTCTGCACCAAAGATCTAGGAAGAAGCTGAAGTTGTCTAGGGAACGATGAATGCATAATTGTTAAAGCAACCCAAAATATCTACTCTGGCTACCAGAACTTGCTAGTTTTCTCTAACCAAGTCCTAAAATGTCTTGATTGTCTGCTTTTCTAACTGAAGAAAAATGGACATATTGGAAATGAATACAACAGTCTGATAACACTCGTCTGGGAATAAGCTTCACTGAATTCAATGGGACTTCTCAGTAAACACTGAGGAAAGGCATGTATTCAGCTACTGGAATTGTTTAGCTCCAAACCAAACCAATAGCTCTAACTTTATCAAATAATGCAAAGTATGTGATCCAATGAAGTAGAGTATGGATGGAAAGTTAAAAGGGTAGTAAGACAAAAGGGGAGAAGGAAGAGGAAATCGAAGAAAGTTTTTCAGCTAACTATCCAAGTGCCCAGCACTATGTGAGCAATACATATAATTAAAGATTACAAAGGAATTGATTACAGTCCACCCTAAAAAATAACCTTCAAAAGAGTCCCCTCTACCATCACCACTCAAAATGTCACCAAGAGCTTTCAGACAGGCCAGTAGAAAGGGTGGAAAAACACTGTCCTTTAGCTTTAAAAGGCCTGCTATTCTGTAGCTGCTTGACTTCCCGAGGACTCCTGCAGAGCACACAAAAACAATCCATTGCACCATTCCAGGCAAAACCTCAGCATTTTCTTGCTTTTCAAATCTACAGGCCAGCCAGCCAGCCAGCCAACGCATAACCATCTGATACATTTCCTCTGATCCTTATCCTTCCTCTTCTGGTTCCTTCCTATTTTATTGAATGTGCCAGAAATAATGCCATCCCACCCTCTAATAAATTCTAATGAGCCAAAGCTATTAATTTGTAAAATTACAGGATTAACTTCAGCATTAATCAGAAAATCTATGGAGTTCAGCTAAACTGATGGAAATATAATGGATCAGTAATTTAAGGAATTAATTAATAGTTCTCTACCACCACCACATCTCAAGCCATGTAAGGCCCCCAATAGTAAGTGTCCATCTTCCTAAACAGAAATGCAGAGTTAGGTAATACTTTTATTTATTATATTTTAATTATACCAACATATAATTAAGAGGTTTAAACATTTGAGATTTTCAGAACTCTTCATCAGTGTGGGTACTAACACAATTTGAGATGAGTGGAGTAGAAATGTTCAGAAATCTTCCTGGCCAGATGTTATAGCTATGCTGTTACTTACAATTGTAAAAAGAAACTGTAGGCTTAAAGATTCGGTGTGAGGTTTTTTATTTTTATTTTTTATAGAATCATAGAGTCCTAGAGTTGGAAGAGACCACAAGTACCATCCAGTCTAACCCCCTGCCATGCAGGAATACACAGCTAAAGCACTCCCAACAGATGGCCATCCAGCCTTTGTTTAAAAACCAAAGGAGAGTCTGCCACACCCTAAGGGAGCTTGTTCCACTGTCACCATATCATGTCACACCTCAAGAGAGGTAGAGTTAATTGCTTATTATATTCATTTCTATAGACAAAGGACTTTCAGAGAAACATATTTCTGAACAAAGAACTTTCAGTGATCTATCAGTTGCCTTTTAGTTTAATCATATGGCTGCTATGGTGAATTTACCCTAACCCCTAACCCCTAACCCTAACCCTAACCCTAACCCCAACCCTAACCCTTGAACAAATCCGCAAATCTGAAATATAATTTTGAAGATTAAATGTAGGGATGGTGGACTGACAAAAACAGTCACTTCTAGTCAAATTGTGAGTACTGTCTAGTATCTGGAGGTACATGCGGACCCTCAGTGTAGTGTAGTGGTAAAGTCCCTTCCTCAGTGGTAGACCTCTACCTTGAGTGGGGGTTAGTGATATTCTCCATCACATTAAAAAAAAAACAAAAAACTGGTGACCTAAGAGTAAAGTAAAAAATAAAATAAGCAAAATATAAAGGTACCTTTATTCAACCACTGAAACGTAATTAAAAAGGCAAGCTTCAAAGCCCATAAATCTCCAGATTACAAATAACCTAAGGAATATTCCTTGCTCTATGTACCTACCTTAACCATACCCAAGTGGAGTAATGAATGTGACTACAAGGGAGAAAGAATTTCAGTAATAGAGACCTATCTGCAGCATACCTTCTCCACAGCAGCTTGTCTGTTGTGGTCTTTATCTTCCTGGTACCTCGCAGGCACTTTAGCATCTCTGTTTTGATGCATCTTAGTGCTTTTTAGATCCACACATAATTTGTCTCCATCTGCTATTGGTTTTATTTTGGTTTTCTTCTATGGCTGGTGGACTTTAATTCAGAGTTCTTCTTTAATTCAGAGTTCTTCTATGGCTGGTGGACTTTAATTCAGAGTTCTTCTATGGCTGGTGGACTTTAATTCAGAGTAATATTTCATTTTTGTGTTGCTTCTGCCTCTACATTGGAGGCAATCAGAGGGTTCTGCTATTTTTATGGTGTAAAAATGCTGGTAGTAAATACATCACATAGGCAGGAAGACAATAATCAAATTGGATGTTGATCAAAAATCTGGAATCAGTAAATAGAATAATGAATTTACAAAAA
This sequence comes from Phrynosoma blainvillii, assembly GCA_026167975.1. Taxonomy (NCBI): domain Eukaryota; kingdom Metazoa; phylum Chordata; class Lepidosauria; order Squamata; family Phrynosomatidae; genus Phrynosoma; species Phrynosoma blainvillii. Next base: position 413,828,083 of record JANUYF010000001.1, read on the forward strand.
CATCATTTTATTTCATTTCATATTCCATTTTTCCTTCAATTGTGGTAAGAGATGGTTTTTCTCCACTTCTACTTTTATCATCACAAGAATACTGTCAAGCAAAGCAGACGGCTAATTGGGCCGTCTTGGGGGCAGGGAGGGGAAGGGGCAGCTGCACGATTGGCGCCCCAACCCCTTCCCCAGGTCGTCCTCGGAGCAGCTGGCCCTCTGCACAGCCGGCGCTCCGAGGAGGACCTCCTGCCGCAGCATTTGCACGCACTGCGGCAGAAGAGTCGCCGAAGGTGCGCCTCAGCCTTTTGCGGTGCACCTTCGTGACTTGTGAAAGGAGCGCCAATTTAGCGCTCCTTTCAGGGGTGGCGAAGGTGTGCCGCGGGACCGAGGCGTGGGGATGCCTTGGTCCCGCGGCGCAGCTTCCTGGGGTGGCCCAGGGCTGCCCGTCTGCTTCCCCCATGTGAGTCTGTTTGGCTGAGAATTAATGGGTGGTTCCCAGTAACTCGGGAGCTCTACAGACTGCCCCAGTAGAGTGGTGTCCCGCTTCCCCTTTCAGCACCAGATTGGGGCCACAGCAACCACATGCTGTGGCCCTGATCCAGCAGTTTGCCACTCTAAAAAGAAACGTCAAAATGTCGCTCTTTTTTAGAGTGGCAAAAAGCCGCCCTTGCCATGGTGGCAGTGGCTCTTCAGTGTTTCTTTGGTGCGGCATGTCTAAATGTTGCACCAAATAAATCGTGTGATGCCACTCGCCATCTGGTCAGGCAGGCGGCATGACGCTGGCATCAGGACACAGTCGGGGCATGCGGTGTGTGGTCACTACAACCCACTCCACCCTGATACCAGCATTTATCGCTGATCTGTAGAGGCCCTCATTACCTTCGATGACACGGTGGGGATTAGAACCTAGAACATAGATCTCCCCAATGTTGATCTTAACTATCATGCCACATTATTTTAAATTACATTATTTTAAATCATAAGCAGAGATGGGGCTCAAGGAGCATAAAGTATTGGTAGTCCAGTTCACAGTTCTTCAAGTGTCCTTGGTCCACCAAACTTTTACTTCTGTAGGCAGTGCATTTTCACTTCTCTTCATTAGTATATGACAACATAACTAGCTAGATCCTTCCTCTTATATCAATACTTTCTGATAGCCTTCCTGACATTTTTGTTGCTGTTCATTAACATTTGACCACCTGGAAAAAGATCTCATCCACCAGGATAATCCAGAATAGTGCCTCTCCTTCTCCTTGCTGACACTAGTAAGCAGTGACAAAAATGGAGTGGCATTTTGCAAGCTGCTCTTTAGCCATTATGCAAGGTTCATCAAACAGCCCCTTCATAATGGCTCACTTGGGGCTCCGTCTCCAAACAGCTTGTGCTGTAACATTAACTTAAAATCACTTTTCCCACCCACAGTGAGTAAGTTGCCAAACTAATGATAAACTGCTTGGGTGGTAGATGAGGAATATACATAGAGCATATATGAGGATAGTCTTTGTGTATATTAGCAGGTGTCTCTATTTTGTGGGCTATCCATTCCAAAACAGGCCAGCTAATCAAAACCATTTTTTAAAAACAAGCCCATTTCCAGAAATCGTGAAGGTTAGTTTTTCCTCCATTGTAACTGTATAGATCAAGAGAAACAAGAGTCTTTTTAAACAAGCAAACAAATGTGCATTGGGGCTGTCTGAGCTGCACTGCTGTGGTCTGTTTGCTTTAGAAAAAGTGACAAGAAAATAGGAAGTTTAGCAACGCTTTTGATGAAGCACTGGGGTGTGCTTTTTAGACATAAAAATTCAAATAGGATATATGCATGGGGTAGCTGGCTTTAATCTTGGAGAAGATTCCTGTACTTCTTAACGGAACAGATCATGGAGAAGGAAGATGTAATGTAAATTCCTGCCAGACAGAACATCTACTTCCTCACTTCTCCCCACAACACCCTTGCTTTAGCTGTTGCATTCCTCCCCCCCCCCCAACATGGCCTTTGCTGGAGAGGGGTGGAGTGGTGGAGAAGTGTCTAGCTACAATATGGCTGGATACTTCACCACCACCTGGTGGAACATTTATGCTATGCCCTCCTACTTTGGGATCTCCTGACTATTAAAAGTACAGGAACTAGTCCCATAGTCAACTGGGCAACACTATACATGTGTAATATGACTTGACCAGTGCAAATCTTACTCAGTCTTATGTTGTGTCATTGCAATACTTGAGAGCAGTCAGAGAAATGAAAGCAACTACCATCCCTTGGTAATTATGTATGCAATTTTATGGATGTCACAACCTTGAGAATCTTAATTTGACCTCTCCTTTTAAAGAACAAGTTTCTAGTCCACATGATGCTGCAGTAAGAAAAATAAGAAAATGTATTCTATGTATACATATTCTATGTATGCATTTAAAGTGGGAGAGATAGATCTTGAGGGGGGGAATCTTTCCCTTAATCCTACTGGATGGCCATCTGTTGGGGGTGCTTTGTTTGGTGTTCCTGCATGGGAGGGGGTTGGACTCGATGGCTCCCATGGTCTCTTCCAACTTTATGATTCTTTGATTCTACTGTAATGGTTAATGACAAGCTGGTTTCCAATATTTGGGCAAGGTGCTGGAGCATGGGGTCGCATGTGGTGGATGAGACAGATTATCTAGATTCACTCGTATCTGGCTTTAGACCTGGTTATGGGTTGGATATGGCTTTGGTTACCTTGGTGGATGAGCTATATTACTAACAGGGAGGCTGTGTGTCCCTGTTGGCAGTGGCATACCTAATATATTTGACACCTGTTGCAGATCATTTTTAATACTATATGCCTCTCTTCAACAGCCTTTTCCAAGTCTGATGGAGTTGCTAAACAGATGAGAGAGGAAAGCAACTCCCTTTACCATCCAGCCAGCAGCAGCTCCATACCTGAAAGGCAGCCCAGTCTCAACAGTGGCCACTGGTGAGGGTGAACTGCTCCTAACATCCTGTAGTCTTTTCCAGGTCTAGTGGAGCTGCTGGGCAAGTGGAGGAGGGAGGATACTCGCTGTCCCACCTGGGCAGCTGAGCCACCAGCACACTGGGACACCCCCCCCCCGAGGTCTGTATCCACCACACACCTCTAGTGACCCCACACACACACACACCTGTTGGTTCTACTGAACTTCTCAGTAGCATCCAGTACCATCAACCATATTATCCTACTGGGATGTGACTTAGAGGCACTGATTTACAGGGACCCTGGTCCTTTTTGGAGGGGGAAACAGCAAAGGTGGTACTGGGATGTTCCTGTTCAAGTCCTTGGTCTGTGGATTCCCTTAGGGTTCTGTTTTGTCCCCCATGCTTTTTAACATATACAATAAACTTGTGGGAGAAGCAGGCAAAACTGTATTACTCCTTTCCACCACACTCTAGGGGAGCTGTTTCCATGTTGAATTGGTGTCTGACATCTGTAAAGAACTGGATAAGGGCAAACAAATTTAAGATTAATCCACATAAGAGAGAGGTGTTTCTGGTCAGCTGAAAGGCTAATCTAGGAATAGAGATTCAACTTGTGCTGGATGGAGTTGCATTCCCCATGAAGGTGCAGGTTACCAATTTGAGTGCATTCCTAGATTTGAATTCTATTGCAACGTTAAAGGTTTTATCAGTGAACTGCCTTGAGTCCCTCTGGGGAGAAAGGCGGGACATCAATGAAATAAATAAATAAAAATAAATAAAACCTTGAGCCTAGCGGCACAAATTTTGGTGATGACAAGGCAGGAGTTCATTTGTACAGGAAAAGGTATCTCACCAGCTGTGCACATTCCTGGAGATGTCTGATCTGCCGACAGGACACATGCTTTGGTTACATCTTGGTTTGGTTTACTGTAATGCACCTTGCATTGTGTTGCCTTTGAAAAAAGCTCAAAAATGTCAATTGGCACAAAGAGCTGCAAACGGATCATTAACTGAGGCTGCTACAGTGAACATGCAACTCCCTTACTGCAATAGCTTCACTGACAGGTGATCTGTTTCACAATTCAAAGTGCTGGTTATAACCTACAAAGCCTTACAGCTCAGGCCCAGGATATCCAAAGGACCATATTTCCATATGTGAGCCTGCCTGAGTTCTAAGGGGGAAGTGCTCCTCTCAGTCCTACTGCATTCCTAGGTGTGTTTGGTGGGTCCAAACTCAGTGGTTCCTCCCAGACTTTGAAACTTCCTCCCTATGGAGACTGGGATGGTTCTCTTTTTGTAAACCTTCCAGTAGCAAGTAAAAATTGCCTATTCCATCAGGCTTCAGGAATTGACTTCAAGAAGTTTTTCATAGTTGTGTTGTTTTGTTGCTTTTAATACTTTGTCTTTTAATTATTTTAATGGTTTTAATTCTATAGATTGTTTCATTGCTTTTTAAAAATTAAGTATATATATGATTGGTGTGTTTTCTATGCTTTTAACCTGTTCTTGCTGTAATATTCTGTGGGCCACCTTGAGTCCCATTATTGGAGAAAAGGTGGGATATAAATTAATAAAATACAATAAATCCTAATAAATCTTTCCATTACTTGAGACCAGGAGCCTAGTATTATTTCATCCAGCAAATGTCCTTGAATCGGCTCCTCATCTCTAGTCGTTCCCTGTGCCTTTGCACATCTCCTGCCCCCAGAGCCAGTTCTATGATTTTTCTTATTCCTTCCCTGTGTTCCTATCACTACAACAGAAAATGAGATTACTGAAAAGCAACAGCAAGCAAATTAATTTCTCGTGTCCTTCAACACAGTATATTACCATGTGTAGCAAGTCTTGAATCCACTATGTTCATTCCATTAAGGATTTGCTGTGGAACCATATATATAGATTTCAAAAATAAAATAAAATAAAAATCCCAAGCGAGGACATTTTCTTTAGCAATGTTTTCATTTAGGGTTGTAAAATTTCCCCAAGGCAAAATGGCAGGATGCTTCCCTCCCCCTATTGGAAGTTCCTTGCTGACTTCAGCAGACCGATCCTGCAGTCCTCTCCCTGCTGAGAAGCCTATGGGAAACCCATTGATTTCAGCAGTGTGTAGCACAGAGCTCATTACAGGCAAGGCCCTCTGGATTGTGAATGCATTAAAGCACCACACAAACAAGGTTGTTTTACTATTTTGTGTAAAAGAGCAGCTCAGTAGCAGAAAGCATTTGCAACTCAGGATTCTGCACAACCTCCTTCTCACCATGATCATGTTAATGAAAAGAAACACATATATATGTGGGAGCAGTCCTTATCACATGTGTATTCAATTGCAGGGCTGGGACTGTTCCAGCTATGGATAGTCCCATACTTGTTTCCCCAGATTTGCCCCTGCTCTATTGCTCTACCCTATTGTTCTATTACTATAATAGTCTCTGCCCCTGCTCTATTGCTCTATCCAGCATGCCTTTAGCTTTTTATTTTTTATTTCTCATTTAAAACAATTTAGCAACTATGGTAATGTGATTTAGTGATGGCAGTGAGAAAAGAAAAGAAAGTGTTAAAAGGAGAAAACCAGCCTGCTCAGGACTAGCGAGGGAGACAGGGGAGAAGGAGAGAGGAGGAGACTGAGACCGCTGGAATGCTCAATCCAGGAACTGCGGCTGGAAGCTTATTGCATGGGAGGGCTAATACAATAGCAGCACAATTGGCAGCCATTGATAGGCTTTGCTCAACAATGAAAATGTGTGCCATAGCCATGGGTGGACTACAGACAAGCTACAGGTCACTCACAACATCATCTGATAAGATTTCCACAGGCACTACTATCCTGCTTCAATTCCACTTTTCTATCCTCACGCAATAGTCTCCTTTGTCTTTCCTCCTTACCTTTTAGGTCAGGGGTAGGCAACCTTTCCCCTTTAAGGGCCGAGGGACTTCAGCTCCCAGAAGCCTCAGCCATGTTGGCCAATAGTCCCATGTTGGCCAGTAGCTCCTGGGATTCTGGGAGCTGAAGTCCCTCGGCCCTTAAAGGGGAAAGGTTGCCTTCCCCTGTTCTAGGTAAAAAAAAGAAATACAGAAGAAGAAGTGGGAGAAAAAATCAGGTTGAATTAGGAATGGTAAATCTCCCTAAATTCGCTGAATAAAATCCATATCTGAAACCACTATTCCTCAACCTGCCTCTTTACTTGGTTTCCCTTGTATTTTTGTGGAATTGATTTTCTTGACAAAAATAAAGGTCAAAAACATATCTTTTACAGCACCATAGATTGAAACTCACCTTGAAAGACAAATAAACATTTAGATATACCACCCAAGTGACCAGTGCTCGCTCTCTCGGTCTCTCTCTCACACACACATACACACACATCCCCCCCCCATGAAGCTTTTCATAGAACCACCTCTTCCAGTTAGTTACCACTGTAACTAAGCCTACATGTAAAAGTATGCATGGCATTTATTTAATTTATATTGTACCTTTCCTCCAATGGGCTCAAGGTGGTAGGCATTCATATCCGCTTTTCCACTTTCTCCTCCCAGCAAGCCTGTGAGGTTGGTCAGATTGAGAGGGAATGACTAGCTCAAAGTTGTTCTCCGAGTTCCCTGGCTCAGCAGGAGCTAGAATCTGAATTCCACAATTCTGTACAAATGTAGTTATTGTATACAGTTGCACAAAAATCGTAAATGATCCATTTGAGTGTGTGTATTGAAGGTTAAAAATACTTGTCTAAGGGCCTCTGCAGACCAGCCCAAAGGGCTAGCCTGGAGGCAGAGATGGAGAGGGGCAGCCGCATGCTGGCCACCCCAACCCCAGCCTGACGACGTGTGCCGTTATGTACGGCGTGTGGCATCAGGATGTCCTCCCGGCACAGCATTTTTACATGCTGCACCGGAAAGGGCACTAAAGAGCTGTGTGCCGGCTCTTAGGGTGCCCTTTTGCCACCCCTGAAAGGAGTGGCATTTTGCTGCTCTTTCAGGGGCAGCAAAAGGGAGAATCGGGGCTGTGGCGTGGGGTAGTCGCAGCCATGATCCGTGGCTAGCAGGGTTGGCCCAGAGCTACCCATCTGCAGCCCCCCTAAGTTGCTGCTGTGTTTAATTCTATTCCTCCTCTCGACTTGTTTCAAACTCAAAAACTCTGACTTTGCTGTGGTCAGGGAGCCACCACTGCCACAATATTTCAACCAAGTAATTTATAATAATCCAGTTCTTATGGAAGCAGTGGCATCATTAGGGGATGTGGGGGTGCAGCTTGCACCAGGTGTCACCCTAAGGGGGGGGTGACACCAAGCCCAGCCCAGCCCTCTAGTGGTGCTTGTACCCAGGTGGGGAAGAAGTTGTGGAGACACAAGCTTCATCCACTTGCCCAGAGCAGAGGAGGAGAGCTCTGGCTGCAGTCTCTGTGCATCCTGGCCGGGGAGTGGGGGGGAGTGGGAAGGGCATTATACTCCAAGGTGGCAGCTGGGGTAAAGGCAGCAGGGAACTCATGTGTCCACTTCTTCTCCTCCTCCTCCTCTTCCTTCTCCCTATCCCCATTGCTGGCTTGCTGCCCTCCTCTCCTCTCTGCTTGCTCCAGCCTTGTCCTCAGTCCTCCTTCTCATTTTCGGCCCAGGCTCAGCCGTTTTTTTTGGGGGGGGGGGGGAGTGGTGGACATAAAGAGAAGGGACGAGGCTGGAGAAGGCAGAGGAGAAAAGAGAAACCCTGCATCAGTGGCTGGCTACCATCTCACCAGGTCCCCCTTCACTTCTGCTAGGGCTGTCTCTGGTTGTGCTGCTGCTGTTTCTAATCCCTTGTAATAGCAAGAAGAGCAGCCGAACCTGGGTGGGAAATGAGGCAGCCTGCAGGGAAGGAGGGAGTCACTGGTGCTTTGTCCCTACCTGAGTGAAAGGTAGAGCCCACACACCAGAGATGCCTTCCTTCCCTGCTTGCCTCTACTTCAGTTATTTTCCTCCAGCTGTTTGGACACTGCCTGCTTGCTTACGCTTTCTCCATTCCACCCTATTTCCCTCTTTTGGTTCAGTCCTGCACACTCTCTAAATTTTACCCCTGAGGGAATGAAGCATTGTGAGTTGAGGGGGGGGGTGGTAGAAATGGAGGAGGAGGGGGGGTCCCGTTGGAAAAGAGGTGGTAAGTGGATATACCCTGGTCAGCAATGAGGGGTTTGTGGCTTTTGTCCTGGCTGTCAGTGCAACACATACATGCATGAGCATCAGGCAGAGAAGGGTCTGGCTAGGTGGGGAAGAAACCCTGTAAGAATATGACTGTTTGTGGAGTGGATGGGGTTTATGTGTGCCTGCGCCTATGTGCAGCTTGAGAGAGAGCAAAACCAAACCAACAAACAAACTTTGCCTTGCAGTTTGTTGCCTTTTCTAAGGACGTTATCACACGTGGACCAGTTTCGTTGTTAAAGAGATAATAAAGTGGAAATGAAGCATCCCGAAAAGAAAGTGAAAATAGAGTTTAATTACACAAAAGCTTTTCACACGTAATTACAGTAATAACGGAATTAAGTTAAAAGCGGAAAAAAAGACGTTTTTAACTTTCATAAACAATTGAAAAGAACCCGTACATGTACTGGAAATGGGTGTGTTTTGTGACAAGACTCCTCCTTTTCCAGGGCAGGTCCTGCATTTCCCAGGAGGAAATGTCAGACTGTCCTCCATTTGGGATCATGTCCTCCTGCACAGGTCCTAACCCCCTTCCGTTGGGGTTAGGACCTCTCAAGAGAGCAGAGGAGGAGGAGGAGGAGGAGGAGGAGGAGGAGGGTGGAAAGGCAAGGCAAGGCAAGCTGAGGCAAAGGAGGGATTGAGAGGGGGAAACTGGAGGTAGCTCCCATGCCCCCCCATAAGCCTTTCCTCTTTGTAGGACGTTCTGGAGGGCAGAATTTCATGCTGAGATGGAGCTCCAAGTTGCTCCAGAAGCACACCCCACACTTGCACCCACATCCACCCACAGCTGCTGCAAGGGAAGCTTCTTTCCCCTCCTTTCCCCTCTATCCCAAATGCCAAACTTCTCCTCCGTCCCAAACTTTTTTCTCCTGGGCTGCCTTCCCTTCCCTTCCCTGGCACTGAGGAGGAGCCCAGGACTCTCCCTCCCTGGAGGCCCCTCCTCCTCCTCCTCCTCCTCTTGGCCCTCCTCCAGGTTTAAAAAGAGAATTGTCCGTGCGTATTTGCTTTTCACATTACAGTAAATTTACTGTAATTTCGCAAATGCATTTCCTCTAAACTCCCGAAATTAAAAAGATCTCGCATAATACCAGTTTCTGTCCAGTTTCTGATCAGTTTCTGTGTGGTGTCGTGTGAAATCATGAGGCACAAATTCAGTTTTTGTTTGGGATTTGTGTGGATTAACCAACAGATTTCCCCCGTGTGATAACGTCCTACATCAGGGGAAAACGTGGAAGGAGTTTGGCATTTAAAAGTTGCTACTTTGCAAGAAATATCTTGCCAGAGTCCACTTGCTTCTGCCCCCCCCCCCCTTATCCAGACCCTCTTCTCTCAACAGCAGGCAGATTTGTTTTGTCTTGGGTGGCAAATTAGTTCTGCAGCATTATTCTTTCTTCTCTCTCTGTGTGTGTGTGCAACAATTATTTGCTGCTTACAAAAGTAGTACTCGTAAAATGTATTCTAGTATCCTATGTAAAGATCATAATGATCCTTTTTGAGTTTTGGGGCTTGTCCACATGTGTATATGTGTGTGCTGCCAACTGATATGGTATAACACACAGGGGCTTATATAACAATCATATACTTTTTCATGAAAACACTGAATTTGCACTATATGTTTACACCATGCAATGATCCTTGTTCAGATATTGAGCCTTTGTGTGCACATGTTTAGCTGATTGAAGTAATGTTTCTATTTAAAAGCAGTCTAACACACAGTGTGTGATTCATATATGACATGAGATTATATCAATCCAGTTCAATAAAACTATTAGAAGTGCTGGAATTGCTTTCAGTAATCATATAGTTGTAATTTGTGAATTTTGTTCAGCACTTCCAAACATTACAGTTGCATAGTTGCTCAAATCCTGGAATTTTATTAGAAAACAACAGCTCAAAACATCAACGTTTTCAACTAAATATTCCATGAGTATAACTTAAGCAATTACATTAAATTAATACTTGAATTAGCTACAAAGAGCTAAGACAGTACCTGCCCATGTATGCCTGTTTTAAAAGTAGGTTGTTAACACACACACCCCAAAAAAACACAAAACAGTTTAAGAGCAATTTGTTAAACTTTACAGCATCTTCAGTGCACAGATTCTTGTGAATCAGTGCATTAGCACAGAAAACATTACTAAGGATTCTGTAGGTTCTGGTATGGGACGAGGTCAGGGGGGTGACACCATAAGTTGCCACACTGGGTGACACCAACCCTAGGGATGCCACTGTATGGAAGGTGAGAATTTTCTGAAATCTGAAATGGAAATTTAGCAGAAAGGGTGTCTACCTGTGTGTGTCTGTATGTTTCTCCTTCAGTTCCTATTATTGGTAGTATGAGTTAGAATATTTTACCTGAAAATACATTTTATTTATATTTAGCACCAGTCTTTGCCAATCATTCTGTTGTTATCCACTTGTGGTATAAAAGTAAGACAACTGAGGCTGAATTATCCTACCCAATGCATGGTGCTAATTTATTTGACAGGAAAAGAGTGGTTATAGCTAATCCTTCATGAAACTGAATGAGTTGCATCATTCTCCCATTATGATTCTAGTAGAGAAAGAAGACAATAGCACAATGTAGAATGTAGGACAGATGTTTTTTCCCACAAGTTAAAAAAGAAATTTTACAGCAGAAAGAGATTCTTCATTTCCAGGGGAAAAGATTCAAGCCTGATTTAAGTTTCCTTGAAGGCACTATAGGGGAAAATATGTGGATAGGGGGAAATACCTCTGCTGTGGTGGTTTGACTGTTTCACTATGACTCTGGAGGCCAGGGTTCGAATCCCAGTCCTGCTTATTCTTACAGCAAGGGAGGACTGTTTTTTCCTTGGTACCAGCAAGCGATTTTGTAACAATGGGCAGTATTTGTTTTTTTCATCTCATTATGTTATTGCAGGATAGCCTATCAACTGGTCCTTTAGCATTATTTGATAAATAAAAGTATTTGTAAGTTGGGTCTCCTGCTACCCTGGTCTTCCTCCTGCCACATCCCTTCCACATATTTTCACCTTACCCTATTCTCTCTCCCTAGGTTTTCTCAGATTGAAAACGATGTCTATTCCTTATGGGGTATTGATTGTGTATTATCAGTTGAGCTCACACACCGACAATTACATGTAGCACCAAGGTAGCTGTGACAATGAAGGCTGGTTACCATGGCAGTGAAAGAGGCCTTTGCCACTACCAGTTGCCTGCTCTAAAGCGATAATCGGGCTGCTCATTTCATTTTAATTGAAATTGGAAATCATATTCTCTAGGATGAAGCAAATGGACTTTTCTCTCTTCCTATTTTTATTTCAAAACCCATGCCTTCCCAAAAAGAGAGAGAGAGAATGGTACAATAAGGAGGGATTTGCAGTAAAATATTAACTTGCTGATGGACCCTTTTCAAGCTGTCACTCAGTCAACACTGAAGAGCTAGGGCTGATACAGAAAGCTTTCTGAAAGGTTTTCTCCCCTTCTCTAATATTTTTCTTATTATATTCCTAATTAATTCCCAATTTCCCCCAAAAGAGATTTAATTTGCCCCCTTGTACTTAATTCTGGATGTTGGCTGATTCAGCATGTTGGATGTTTTGTACTCAGTGTAAGAATCTTCCACCAAGTGGAAAGCAAAGCATATATTCATACTTGGAGAGTTGTATCAATACAATCATTTTCAGCTATAATGGATGGACTGTAGAAAAGCAGGCATAGTTCAGTGGGTATCAATAGAGATATGCTTATTTAAACTCCTAGTGAATTTTATTTCAAAATGGCTTTTAGCTACCACATTTTCTCCCATCAGAATGGGCTTATGATTACTTTGCAATCATAGTATTTTACAGTTTAAAAAAAAAAAAAAAAAAAGTAGAGGGGGATTTGCAAAACATGTGGAAAATGGTTGTAGTCAGTTTGAAGGTCCTTTAGCTCTCTACAGATTTCCTCTGTAGTTATGGTTGAGTAGGAACCAACAACTTCATCTAAAATGTCTCTTCAGGTGTCATTCAGGAGTAGCCTAGTGATGTGAAGTGTGTGGTGTGAAATGTGTTGCTTGTCTTATCAAACTTATAGCTCTTTTTGTACCTGCATGAGGCATATTTTATTTTAATCTGAATATTTTGTATGTTTTAGCTATATGCGGTCCCCACACCTGAGAACAGCTACCCAAGAGGGCTCTGTCATGGTGAGGTCTAGCCATTACTAGGTCCTGGCTGAGCAGCTTGCTTTGTTGCTCTGTGAGGAATTAATTTCACAATGGTTGCATCTGCAGCCATCATGAGATTTGGAGGTAGAGGAGACAACACAAGTTGCTGTTATAGTATTCTGGAAGTGTTTTTGTTTTTTTAAGCTTACCAAAGTTTTTAAAGGTTCTCAGTTAGAAACACCAATGATCTCTTCTACTTGTATGTTTCTGATTATTAGGTGACTTTCTCTCTCTCTTAATTTCCATATATATGTGGAAACAGGACTATGTGATTTAGTGGTAGAGCACATGTAGACCAACCAGGGGTTTAGTTTGCAACCTTGACAGGTAAGATTAAGAAGACTACTATTGCAGCCCCTGCTAGTGTCAACAAAATTGGGCACTGTGAAGACCAGTGGTTTATAGCAATAACAAGTACATTTCTATACCGCATGGTATATGAGCATGGGACTGGGATTGGGACTGATTGTTGTTTGGTTTCTAATTTATCAGTTTTGCTACTGTGTATGAATTATCCAGTACTATCTCTCACATTTCCCAGCAGACCCATCTTACATGTTAACAGAGAGAGTGAGAGAAAGAGAGAGTGAGTGAGTGTGAGTGAGTGAGTGTGACCTTCTTAATTACAAACATCTCATTTTACAAATTTTGGCAAAGTAACCTATTGGACCTTTGGGTTCTGAATGGGGAAATAACCCCTACAAAATCATTTTTGTGCCTCCATAAAAGCCAGGACACTGCTGGTATCATTACTGACTCCGTTATATAGAAGAGGGATTCCCACTGCGTCATTCAAACAGTTCGCTACAGCAAGATGTTTCTTACCATCTCAATCAGTAGAGGCTCAGAGCACACCCATCCTGCAGAGTCCTATTACCTGTCCCTTGGATAAATTATATACAAAATGTGAGGTTAATTTCAAAGCTGTATAAGTTGAATGGCAAACAGTTAGAGGGCATACTTTCTTCTTGACAACTGCCTGGGCTCTCCATCTGGACATTTTACTATTCCCCTTTGGATGGCTCCTTGAAGACCAGCTGAGTTCTTAATTAAGTGTCAAAGAATTGATTAGCCGGTGCTCTTGCTGTTCAGTCCCATTGATGAAACCATTTTTGTCAGACCAGCTGATATAATTAGACCAAACAAGATGTGAAATCTTCTGTGTTTTGAGTTAGACTCCAGTAATTGTTTAATTTGTAATAAAAAAAAATTAAAGAGGGGAGAAGATGAGTAACCAGAGAAACTAAAGAGGGAGATGGAGTAACCAGAGAAACTGAAGAGGGAGAAGCCTAATGTGGAGCATTTTTGTTTGCTTTCTGTGTTCCCACCATACAGGGAAAGGGTGAGAATCAAGGAGTTCTCCAGATGTTGTTGGACTGGAGCCCTGGTGACACAGTGGTTAAATGCATGTACTGCAGCCATTCACAAACTACAAGGTTGTGAGTTCAATACCATCCAAGGGCTCAAACTCAACTCAGGCTTGCATCCTTATGAGGTTGCTAAAATGAGTACCCAGCTTGTTAGGAGCAGTTAACTTACACATTGTAAACTGCTTAGAGAGTGCTTAAGTGCATTGATAAGTGATATAGAATTGTACTTGCTATTGCTATTGCAATGAATCTCCCATCAGATCTAGCCAGCATTCCCAAAGATAAGGAATTGCAGTCTAGCAATATCTGGAGGCTTCAAGATTCCCATACCTCATATAAAGTGGAAAGCTCATGGAAAGTATTTTCACAGATTAGGATGACAAAATTCCCATTCCTATAATAGCAGAATGCAAGAGGGAATTTTAGCAAGTGTCATTCCTCATGCACACAACACTTCTAATACAGGAGTCTGGTTCTCTTTTTCATGTGGCCACCCTGAATGCTTGCATTGATTTTCTTATATTTCTGCTGTCTTAAAAGGAAAAGAAGAAATAAATATCTTCTTCACAAAGCTTCAGACAAATCTGTGGGATATTGCTGAATAAAAATAGGCTACTCTTCTCCTTTCACCTCTTTTAAGATTTTTCAAGAGGAGGGATAGAATGAATATCTGAAAATATTTGAAAAGTGGTAAAGAATGTTTTTACAAATGTTGAGAAACCCTGATTAAAAGAACCTTGAACTGACAAGAATCTTCATATTCAGGATTTATTCTGTGCAAAATTCAAGTGCCATGCAAAACTTATGGTGCTATATAAATAATTAAATAAATAATATGGTTGTTTTATGTGCAAAACAGTATTTTCTGCACAAAAAAGTTTTCTGTACAGAAACAGTACAGAACTGCTAATTTTTGTACGCAAAAAGCTACTTCCTGCACAGAAGTTCTGTAACTGGGGACTTTGTGCAAATTTTTATTTTATTTTATTTTATTTTATTTTGTGTTTGATTTTCATTTTTAAATAGCCCAATATTTTCTGCACAGGAAACAGCTTGTTCTGTATAGAAAATACTGTTTAATGTGGAAAATAACTATGTGTGAATTTTAACCAGAATAAGTTCTGAACTGCAAATAAGTTTCAAAAACGATAACCTTCTTATAGAGGGAAGAAAATTAATAAAAAAAATTGTGAGGGTAATTCCTCATCAATGTTAGTTAGAAAGAGTCAGATTTTAGAACACAAAATGTCACTAAGATGCTAATCTGGGCTGCTAGTGCAATCTAACAGGTGCAAATATATATATATATACATTTGGGAAGGAGAGCAAGGGAGACACTTCATGTCCTTCAAAGCACTGTTTTTCTATTCAAAATGTCCCATAGAGAGTATTCTGTTAATCTAGTTTCAGATTAACAGAAAGCAAAATGGTCCTTGTCAAAGTTAAGCTGCCAGTGGTATTTTTTTTAAAGAGATAAACCTGTGTAAAAGAGAGGGTGAATACACTGAAACTTGTCAAAATGCTGGTGAACATTAACATTATTTAAGATTTCTCAGTAGGATAGCTTGCTGCAAAGCACTGTGCAATGAGGAATCAATCACTCCTTTTGCAAAGATAACTGAAATGAAGAGCTCACTCACCAAACTGGGGGAGGTCTCCTTTGTTTCAAGCCTCATCTTTTGTGTGTTAAGTACATCAGTAAAAGCATTGTGCTGCAGAGAAAAAGTCTGGATCCTGAAACAATCTCTAATTACCACAGGCTCATCAAATTTTAAATCTGTCCAATTTTCTTATTTGCTATAATGCCACCTCTGGCCTGCTGCTCAGGATCTTTTGACAGCTTCCTGGGTTCACTGTGCTCTTAATTTATTATCAGGTAGTGCCCTCGTCGCGTTGGATTTATTGAGAAAGGGGAAAGAGAGACAGGCAGACATTCTAAGTGGGATGGCAGCGGTTTTAAGATACTTTCATCATCCTGAAAGCGAATGCCTTGGAATGTAGTTTATTGAAAGTGAAGCCCACCACACACAAAAACATTGGGTGGAATTCTGTTGGTTAGCACCATCTAAAGTAGACCTATTGAATCAGTGACTAAATAGTGAGTCAACACAAATGTAAATCACATTGATTAGTGCTTCTCCTCTAGTCAAGATTGACAATAGAATTCCAGGCAGAGTTCCCTCCCATCCTAGCACAAGCATATGCACAGTTATGAGAAGTCCCTACCCTGAGGGTCTTCCATTCTCTATGTTGACAGTGAAGAGGAGGAAGAGATAGGAAAGCAGCACAAATGTGCTTGCTGCTATTCCAGGAGTGATTACTGTATCTTGTTGAGTGAAGCATCAGTGGTATAGCCACACTGCAAAATTCTAATGTTTTGATCCCATTTTAACTGTCATGGTTCTATCCTGTAGAATCCTTGGGTTTTTAGTTTGATCAGAGATAGAATTGTTTGCCAAACTGCTATAGTATTATAGTTCAAGGAAGTGCAGTAGAGAATTCTAAGTTTCTCATAAAATTGCAAATCCTGGGGTTGCATAAGAGGGAGCCATGGCAGTTAAAGTGGGATCAAACAACTACAGTTTTCCTGTATGGATGCACCTGAAGGTAATACATTCCCTTGGCAAGAGCCTTCCTTGTATTTTTTTAAAGATTCAAACCAGTCTGTTCTGTATGTCAAAGATAAGTAGGAATGCAAGACAATTTTCTTACAATTTGTTACAAAATGAGCCATGCAAAGTGCCCCTCAGAAATATAACAACATGTAAAAATGGTGGGCTATACACTACATTGTGTTTTACTGTTATTTGCCTTGATGAGTCTTCTGATGCTGAGGTCAAGATGAAGGTGTCTATGCCCATTACAAGCAGTAACACAAAGTACTGGGACAGAAAGGTATTTAACCTTCCTTAAATACTATACTGTATTTTTGTCCATTTTCATATCCTGCACCTTCTTCACTGAAAGCCTTTTATTTCTCTTTTCTTATATCCTGATATATTCCTGTTCATTCCTATTTCAATTCTCCAACTCCCACCGTCCTTAGTCATGCGGTCTCTTCCTCACTTAAATGTCTCATTCTTTCTCCATTTCCAGGGAGATCCTCTAGATGCCACCTCTGATTAATTCAAGAAGCATTAGATCAGGGGTAGGCAACCTAAGGCCTGGGAGCCGGCTGCAGCCCCCTAAGGCCTTTGGACCGGCCCCAGGCCGGTCCTGCCGCCGCCACCACCCCCTCCCCTGCTGCCGCCGCCGCCTGCCATGATGATATTGATTATTGTTGTTCTTACTTGTTCTTGGGGTTTTCTTGGCAAAATCTCCACAGGGGTTTTGCCATGACTTTTCTGGGGCTGAGAGAGTGTGCATGCATATTTTTTTAATTTTTTTTTAAAATAAGTTTTTTATATTTATTTATTTATTTATTTATTTTTGGTGCTTCGGCCCTCCAATTGTCTGAGGGACAGCAACCCGGTTCCCGGCTCAAAAAGGTTGCCTACTCCTGCATTAGATAGACAAACTGTAAGCCTTGGCCTAATTACAAAATCCTGCTCTAAGCAATGAATTTAGACTTGGTAACACTGTAAGTACTTCATATGAAGGAGACACCTTGGGTCCTGTCACACTACAGAATTACAGTACTGTACAGTACTGTGATTCCACTTTGACTAATGTGGCAACATCCTAAAGAACCCTGGGATTTGTAGTTTAAGGAGGGGTATTTAAAATTCTTGGCCAGAGAGCTCTAGTGCCTCTGCAAACCTCTATATTCTATAGGATCCTCATCATTGTTGTCGTTGTCATCATTGTCATCATCTATGTCCCACCTTTCTTCCAATAATGTGGGTCAAGGCAGCCAACAACATCTTAAAACAATGCAGGATGCAGCCATGGCTATTAAAGTGGAAATATAGTTTCATAACTGTGTATTGTGAAAGGGCCCTTGGTGTTTCTAGACAGACAGCTTTTAGTGCTATCATTCAGAAGGTCCTCTGCAGCTATTTTATCTTTCCTTACTTTTCTGATAAGGATAACAATGGAAGAAGGAGTGGGAAAACATGTTTCACAATAAAAGCCACATATGGAAGCTTCCAGAGAGGTAGAAATAGTGAGAAAGAGGTGGCCCTGCCCACTTTTGGTTTTGGATCTACCCACCATTTTCTTTGGTTCATCGCATATCCAGTGTGAAGCCTCTATCAGATTATCCAAGAGGAAATGAAGACCTACGATAGAAAAATTGTTTTCCACCTCCGGCTTAAACCTTTAGTCTCTATTGTATACTAAAACGTATCATGTGTAACTAAATTTGCACATGCGGGCATGCCTCAGTTAATGAATCCTATGCTGATGAAACTGTTTGTGAAGGTTTTTTGCATTTGCCCAGCCCCTGCTTTTCCTCCTCCTCCTCTGGCTGGCTCAAAGTTGTTTTAGTACCATTGGTATTGGGGGGATGGTGAAGGAGGACTGGAAAAACAAAGACTTTCTGTGTCAGGTTGCAGCACCATGTATGTCTTCAATAAACAATGCAATAAGCAAAGCTTGAGCTGGAAGAGAGATTCTGCTCTAACCAATTCTGAGCATATATGATCAGCAAAACGGAGAGAATGGGGAAGAGCAGAGAAGACTGCTTCAGCAGTTACCCACAGGATCTTTTGAAATACACACATAGATCTACAAGTTTGATTACCAAAATGGAATCATAATAAGAGTATGATGAAAGAAAAGACAATTCCTAAATGCACTTTGGAAAACTTCAAGCAGTCACTAGAAAGTTCAAAATGCTTCTGTTTATTTTCACAAGGCTTACCTGAGCTGGCGATTTTATTCCACATATCTATATGGTTTTGTCTGAATAAAAAGTTCATGTTGAACTGGTCTTCATTTTGATGGTATAGGATTTTGCCTCTATTTTTTCCATGTCATTTCTGCCTCTGGTACCAAATTTTCTAGTAAAGAAGTAATGCCCAAGAACACATGTACTTCATTAGGTGAAGTTATATCTGAATTCCTCACCTTCTACCCTTTTCTCTGTTGGCTGTTGCTTCACCCTCTGTCAATTGAAGTGCACATTCTTCAGGTTTACCTTGTCTTCTTTTTATAATCTTTTTCTATATAGCATTGTGAGTAGTGCAAAAATAAACGTCATAACATCTCTACTTGTAATAAAGATCTATCTTCTTCAATGAAATAAGGAAAGCAGCAGAAGTCAAAACCTGTGAAAGAATGTCAGGCTATTGGTTGAAAATTAAATCCCAGATTTCTGACATGGTTGGAATCCCTTCTGTGCAAGTTCATTTTGGTAGGCTGTGATTGTTGGATGTTGATTTCACCCCTGTAAGCACTGTTATGAAATTCCATCATTAGCAGCTGACTAGGTGGACCTCCCCCACTTTTTTCCTTGCATTATTATTTTCTTTGGTGTGTGTATCTACACGAGCCCTGGAAAAAAGATAAAACCGGCGGTTTTGGAGATTGAAGACAAGTTTCAGGCAAGTTACAGATGGCAGGAAGTTAGAATTGTTTCCCTCATGCTGTTCTGATGGCAATGCATTGGATTAGACAGATACCAGGAGCTGCCAAGCACTTTTCCATCTCCATAGGTTTCCATGCTACCTGCAGCTGTAGTGATGTGACTTCCACAAGGAAAGGAGGTATGGAAAGGAAATGCAAGATGCCATGATAGAGAGGAAAGCAAAAGACAGGAGCAGTTGTAATCCTCCCTTGAAACAGTGTGATACCTTTTTTCCAGGTGGTGGACCAGATGGAATGGTAGATTGGGGCTAAGGCCTTCACCTGCCCTCACCATCCTCCTGTTTAGCTTCCTGTCATGTCCTGTCATTCCTGTTCCTATCCTAAATGCAGCAGTGGTTTAGTGGGGCCAGTTGTACTGTGGTGTGTGGAAATGCTGCTGTTCTTCCTTTGCAGCTATGTGTACCACTCTGGTGTGCCATCTATTGCACACCTCAATAATCAACTCATTGATTAAACTTCCTCCTTAGCTCCTCCACTGGTTTGCCTTTGTCCCATGGCAAGAGAAAGCCTCAGCAGTTGCTCACCTCTTCTCTCTGGATGATGGATAGGGGTGGGGGGGAATTTTCTTCTGTTGTCCTTACTGTTACTGCATCAGGTAATCTGTCCAAACTCCAGCACATTGCAGGAATTGAAATTCAGTCTCTTCCCTCTCCTGAAGTCCTGGGTTACACTGATCCTCTTGCTTCTTCCAATGTAAAAGACATGCTTGGTCAAGGCCAAGTGATGAGATAATGCCAGAGACCACTGTGGGAAGGAAGTGAAGCAGTAGTGTACTGTGTTGTTAAAAAGTTTAAAAATAGGAAATAATCCCCTATGTTCAAGCTGCCTTTTCAGGTAATAGCTTCAACTTCCAATGTGGCATGACTAAAACAGGTTTATTTGTGGGTTCCAGAAAGACTTGACATGGAGACAGCCTCCTCTTCTTTCTCCTCTTGGGAAACCTAGTGATCTGTTGCCATGCAATCAAGGAATGGAAATATTGGTCCTGTAACAAATGACTTTCAGGCTCTTGTTCAGGACTACAGCCTTTCTGTGTCTTGCAGCAGCAGGCTTCTTAGACTTCTTCTGTGGTTGCACAAAAGATGGAGGCACATGGGTGGAACAAGAGGATGTTTTGCTTGAATTTTGTCCCCAACTTATTTTTAATGAGTTTCTATTAGTCATCCAGATTTACAACACAGTCATAAACACCCTTACATACAAGTAAATCCCAGTATGCCAGGACTGGGTACAGCATCAGTCCTTCCCTCCTCCACTGTACTCATACACAATATTAATCCTTCTTTTCTCCTCAATAGCCTCCCCACTATACATACCCATGTACAAAATTGCTATTATCCTTGAAAAGAAAGGTTTCATTGGTATGAACGAGTGCTTCTCTCTCCACCTCTCCCCAAACTAATAGCACTGGGGGAGGGGGTCACCAGGCATTAATCAGTCTTGAAACCTATTAATTTCCTTCTCTGCACACTGTAGTCCCAATGAAAATTTGATCCCTATGATAGTTGCGAAGATTAAACAACATTATACACTATATCTACCTCAGCCCTAAATCTCATTTGAGAACTGTGGATGCTGTGCATTCTGTCATTGGCCAGTGACTTTCTCATTTTTGCAACTTGCTGTGTCCAGATCAGATAAGTTAACTTTCCTTTCTTTAGGCTGCTGCTGAAAAATACAGACAATTTTTAATGGACAGCTTTATTGTGGGGCGTTTATGAATCATTGCACCCACGTATCTACCCCACTGCCACCAAACCACCCACCCAGCAGTTTTCATGAAAGATAAGTTTTCCCTCTAACATAAAATCATTTGCTCATGTTCACAGAAACTAACAAAGCACTTGCTAGCAAACTCCCAAATTTTAATTCTATAATTAAGCACTGAGCCCTTATTTTTAACCTAGAATAAATACATTTCACATTTGTGCTTATTCTAAACTAGCAGCAGAGATATAACAGTTCAGGAAGACATAACATTAAGCTCATTTCCCATTAAGTTAAAATAACCTAATGGGTTACTTGATTCCTTTTTTTCTTCTGGTTTTTTGTTTTGTTTTTGTTATTGTTTTAAACTGTAATTCTTTTTTATGAATGATAATATGAACATCATTTTCAGAAAAGTTAAATGAGGGACATCACTGATGCAAGAATATTAACAAGGGCAGCCCAGGGTATTTAAAAGCACTGTTAATAATTTTAAGCACTTGATCTATACTTTTCTCTGGCATGAGCCAAGTGAAGTTAACATCTGACACATACAGCATGAAAGACAGGCTTGAGATTGTTTTTGGGATTAAGCTGAAGCCAAAGGTTTTGGAGTGCGCAGAGTATCAGCCAGCTCTGTCTGTGATGTATGACCTGTGCATATGCAAATACTGTACAAACTACAAACACACTTGCCATTCTACTTTAAGAAGGTGGAAACATCTTGAAGAAGAAGCTTCTGTATGGGAAGCGGTTGACATGATGGATAGCATTATTCCCTCTGCAGTTTTGCAAATATTAATGCAGATTGATAAATTATGCTCAATAACATTTTCTCTTTCTTTGCCCTCATATCATGCAGTGTCTTCTCTTCAGGAGCTGGAGTATTAGGTCTATTAAAAGTCTACCTTCATATGTATAATAAATTTTTTGTGTGTGTGCATGTCCATGTATGCAAGTATTATAATGGCAGTCCAGTTACTAGTAGAGCACAAGGAAAAGAAACAAGTCTAAGGCCATAGCTCTCCTGTGCAGTGGCCATAGGTCTATTGTGCCCATCCATAAACCGCAATGGTTTGCAATGGACTTCAGTCTGGAAAAGTTGGAGGTGATTGTCTCAAACATGAAGAAGCTTGGAATCTTGGGGCTTGAAACTGAACACCTAGCCCTGATCCTGGTCTAGTGCTTTAAAAAAGACAGAAAAAAGTTATGGTCATGTATTTGAGGTTAACCTCATAGAAACAAGCAGACATCATGTTCAGAAGTTATGAAATTGTAATCTGGACTCAAGATCTCATAATTGTTGGAGATTCATGACCCATAACCTACCTTTGTACCATGGCAACACCCTGAACAAAGCATTACCAAGGCGCTGAAAATCAGGACACTAGGGATTAATGGTAACAAGGCACATTGAGAGAAGCAGTTTTAGCAGAACACTGAGGGGTCACTCCAAGTTTTTTGGGGAAGGGGGTTGGCATCATCACATGTAATTACATGAACACTGCTCCATCATTGTAATTATGCTGATGATGCAGGATCTTGGCCAACCATCTGTAATGTGTCAGTACTATCCCCACTGGTGGACTGAAGTCTAGGGTCCTATTACTCAGAGGAGTCCCAAATGACCAGAAAGTAGCAGGTGGTGGGGCAAGAACAAGCATTCTTGTCATCAACACTTTATGTTGGCATGGGCATGTCAGAATCCCCTAGAGTTGCTGCTGTTTGCATACTTCTGATTTTTATTGAAAAATCTATTTTCATTTTCTACAACAAAACTGCTTATTCCCAAGTGATACTGCATACAATCAGAGCAGCAGAACTAAACTTGGTTTCCCACAGACATCTAAATGGGGATGTTGCCAAAGTTATTGAATCTCAGGAATCATGTGTTTTAAGGTCTAGGTCTGGGTATGGCAGCTTCTCATAGGCTTACTGTGGCCTTGAAATGCTCTGAATTCATCATAAGATGGAAAAGGTGGGAGGGAAAGAAGAAAGGAGGAATCAGGCAGCATCCACTTCTTCAGAGGCACTGTATCCACTTCTTCACTCCATCTAAAGAAGTGGATTGATGTCCTTGTCCATGAAAGCTTATGCTAAAATAAACCAGACCGAAAGATGCTGCTTGACTCCTTCTCCACCCATCTTCCACCTTCCCTTTTGTGCTGAACCAGAGTAGCACAGCTACCTTTTTGAAAACTCTGAACTCTATAGATTTCCCAGATACCAAAGTCTTCTTGTATGCAATCAAATATATAGGGGTTTGAAAATCTCAATTTTGAATCGTCAATATTAATTCAGTTTTTACACCATCATTTAAAACCTCTCATAGCAGTTAGACTCAAATATCTATTTATTGTACAAAGAGGAATTTGGATTTGGTCCAGTTCTAGAGACCTTGACAAGGTCACCAACACCCTTTATGCCATTCACAGGTACTTGCTTTGACCATTGTAATTAATGAAGAGGAGCTGTTGACAGGCTTCATTAACAGGATATAAAGATGATCAATTTACTTGGAGAGCTCTGAGGGTGAAAGAGAAAGCGTGTTTAGAAACATAGACAGTTTGAGGTCATTTCATGACTGTGCTTGCCTTCTGGCTGTTTCTGAAATAGTTCATACATGACTTGGATGGATGCGTGGACAGATAACTTCCAGCAATGAACAGGCTTGTCGTCAGAATTCTTCTTGTGCAAAGAAAGAACTATAGGGGGATAAAAACAAAGTACCTTAGCCATCAAAGTGTTATACTAATTATATCGGATCTGCTGATCTTGTTTGAGCAGCAGTATGACACCCAGTGGTGGCAGTTAGTGGCTACATCTTTGATGATACTGTTGGGAGTTGGACAGAATTTAAGAAATGTTATTTACTACTCAGGTGGACATGGGATAATCATTTTCAACTGCAGAAATTGTGAATGAGAGATGAATGTCAGCTGAGGCCAATTTGCTTGATCATACTGAACATAATGTAACCTGTCCCCTTTAATCTTTTAAGTTGAAATAATAAACAATACAAACAGTGACTATAGCACACAAACCAAAAGTTGGCTTTGCTTCTGAATGCACGAGCTAAAATGGCTAATTTTAGAAGAGTGTATGTGTGAGAGAGGAGGGGAGAGATGAAGACAGAAATATCAAGGGCATTCTAAGATATTTTGCTGCCTACATCTACAAAGGAGAAGATTGTTCCTTTCCACATACAAAAGCTGGCTATAGCGTAGGATCCTTTGAGGGTAACAGGCGGATTTAGAGGGTCCAGACTACTCTGCATAATAATGTTCTCCAAGAGAAGGAAAGGCCAGGGGACCCACGTGTAACTTTTTAAGAGCTGATCTAACTGCCCCCCTAAAGCTTCTACCACTGGAGGTCATTGACTCACCTGTATATTTTATTTATTTATTTATTTTATTTAGCATCGTTGTAAAACAATAACAAAACAGTTCCCTGCCCTCATGGAATGAGGTATAATCTAATGCTGTATAATGGTAGGGCTGGCCTTCGATGACGGTTATCTTTGCATTCCATTCCATTGAATTAAAACATGGCCTTAAATAAAGGGTTTGTGTTCTGGAAATATAATATTAATTCTTTTACCACCAAGGCTTTATTTTCTAATGACACTCCGATAATCTTTTCATGCTCCATGATCCTCAAAAGGTTGGCTATTTTGTCATGTCGTTGTTGCTTGCTGACAAAGTGCCTAATGGGCTAACAAATGTGTGTGGACAACCATTAGCGCAAGGAAGAAAGTGAATGTATATTTCTCAAATAGGTAGAGTTTGTCTCCCTACCAACGCGTAGTCCTCTGATGTGATGTGAGCTGACTTTTGAAAGTTGAATTGCTTTCATGACCTTCATCAGCATGCAGCTACCATCACAAAACACTCAGCCCAGTCCTACTCCCATCTCCAGCAATGCAGGCCAAGGAGGTCATGAGTCTGCCATCAGCTAGGCTCTACTTGCCTCAGATTTCAGAAAAGCAATGCAACTGCCTCATTATTTCAGGTGGTGGTGGCGGCATGCTGAAAGCCAGTCTGACAGAATTCAGCATGTGCTGGCGGCAGACCTCCAGTGCCCTCACTGTGTATAGATGATAAAGAAGATCTCAGTGCAGGACTGTGTTTCCTAACAGCAGCCAGACACATGTTGGTGTGGTTTTGTGACTGAGCCCTTTGGGTCTGCTCATTTTAGGTACTGTGGATGTATAGGAGGCTTAAGTTGTTTTTGAGTCTCCCTACATATTTCTCTTTCTCTCTCTCTCTCTCTCTCTCTCATACACACACACACAGAGAGAGAGAGGGAGGGAGAGAGATATGCACTTGCCTCCTCATACTTTATGTGGAAGAGAAAACTAAAGAGAGGCATTTCTCGCATGAATGGACATGGTGGCTCTATAATGTTTGACTTAGCAATATATTGTGATTGAAGCAAAAATGGTTTAAGCTTCATGTGTGAAAACTCCTTGAGATCACCCTAGAAGAGGTAATAGTAAGACTTTTATTCACACTTCTTCCAACATATTAACTAACTAGCTCTGAAGCCATGCAATGACCTCACTACCTTACTGTCTGAGACCATCATACCTTTCCAACCAAAAGGCCAAATGTCCCTGACTAACTTACAACAAAGCTAGAATTAATGGGTCAACCATTCACAATCTTGTCATTGGGGCAATATTTCCATTAGCCACCACATAGGACCTTATCACATGGGTCTGAAGCAGAGCTAATCCAAAGGGCATCCACAGCTAATACATATTATTTCCCCGTGTTTATACACGACGCTGCCCCAGAACACGGAGCTAATCCGTATTGTTTCCCCGTGTTTATACACGACGCTGCCCCAGAACATGGAGCTAATCCGTATTGTTTCCCCGTGTTTATACACGACGCTGCCCCTGAACCCGGCAGAACACGGAGCTAATCCGTAAGGAATAGAGAGATTTTGACATTTGGTTTGTCGGGGAAGTACAAGGGAGCCTTCGCATTCATTGTGCAATGGTAGGCAGGGAGAAAATCCCAGCGAGGGGAAGGGATTGCCTTGGCAAAAGGCAAACCGGATTGGAGAAAAGAAGGAGAGGAGGAGGGACGAGGGAAGAGGGAGGCGATCTCTCTCGCATTTTTCCCCACCGACACGCCACTGTGGGCTGCCTTCCCTTCTCCAGTCCTCCAGCCCTCCTCCTCCTCCTCGGTCCCCTTGGCTGCCTTTCCTCCTGACTCCTTCCTTCCATCCTTGCCATCCACATTCTGCGACGCCGGCTTTTTGTGACGGGAGAGAAGGGAGCCTTCGTATTAATTGCGCAATGGCCAAACGGGCGATATTCCGTTCGTTTCGCTATAGAACTGAATTTATTCCTACTTCGGGTATTTTTCGCTTATTCTTCGCTTCGTGGCCAGCGTTTGATAAGGTCCATAGGGTTGCCACCCAACAACCAGAGATTGAGGATTATCAAGAGTTTAAATAAAGCTATGCTTAGGGAGGTTGGCTTCTTAGATGAAAATAAAAAGGGGGAAGTCCTGCTTCTACCATTACCTTAAAGGACATGCTTTATGTTTAATCCATGTTTTAAACTTGAGATGGTAAATTTTGTAAGGCTAGCCAAGGTTTATGCTGGTTTTTTTATGTGCATTTTAACACAATATGTGCAGCTGGAAAAAGCTGTATAGTTGGAAAACTAATGATATACAGTAGAAGAATGGCAGGGAAACAATAAATACAAAGCACTTAAATGACAGTGTTCATCAGGCAATCTTGGTGAAAACAGGAAAAGCCCAGTTTTGGAGAAGTACCAACGTTGGCAGTACAAATTTGATAAGGCAACAGGAATGGCTGTTGCACTGGTGCAAATGTCACTGAGTTGGGAGTTACACTGGTCCATGAGCCATTCAATTGTCATTTGAGCTAGTAGGTGTATAAATGAATTATTGCTGCATACTGATTCCTGTGAAGAAACTGGCACAGATACAAGGACCAAAGCAGGTTTTGTGATTGAGGGTTTAAAAAATCTTAGGGGAAATGGTGCAGTGGAAATATTTATATATATATATATATATAAAAGAATCCCTGGATTGGCTCTCCCTTCCCTCAGAATACCTTGGGGCCATCACTGTTACCACAAGTACCAAAAAAATCTCAGCAATTCTATAAACGTCTTTGCTGTCATAGAAATACAAGAAGCCAGAATCTCTCACACCCATTCATTCATTCATTCATTCATTCATCTTCCTTCCTTCTTTCCTCCCTCCCTCCCCAACTTGCTTCTCTTTACGTGTTCCTTTTTTGTGAAACACCTCTGCCCATTTGTATGACTGAAAAATATATATTTATATTCTTCTTCTCTTGCTGTAGAATTGTCTTTCCTAACTGACCACCTCTTCCCTCCCTTCTAAGAAAGAGAAATGAACTTACTTTTGTAAGCTCTGCTGTATCTATTGAGTTAAAGGATTGTGCAGGCAAAAGATGGAGAGTCCTTAGAGCTTCTACCAGAGCATCTTCTAGGACAAAGTTTCCCAGGTTATCTGATTTACAGGAACAGCAGTTATTGACCAAGGACCATTGGGAAAAAAGATTGATTCCTTGACATGTGTATTATAGCCTATATTCCTGTTCAGAACCACACTGAGCTTGCAATGCCAAAGACTGCCAGGTGTAGGAGATTTTGCTTTACACCAGTGAAGCGTCTGGACAGGTTGATGTACCATTTTAATAGCCTTACATTAACACAGATAACTATATAAAAGATTTGCAGTTATCTCTTCACTAGAACATTTGGTGACCCTTTACCATGACTTTCCACAGAGAATGGCCCCACCAGAAGACAGATCAGAAGACACTTCTGTTCACATGTTACACTTACTTTCTTGCACTCTTTGTATTAACAATGCTAGGAGAAATTATGTTGAAAATTTCAATAAAAATATAGAAACAAGCCTGACAAGGAGCTAAGAACATGCTGCTGGAATAGCTTCCTTTTGGTTTTCAGATTGAAGCATAAAGCATCTGCCTCTTTTTTGTTGTTGATGATTCTCAATTAAGGCATGTTGGCTGACTGTGTCAGTACCTATGAAATTGATTCTCTTCCTTGTTTTTCTTTTTTTCTTTTTGCATTTACTGTCATTGCCAGGACTGATAATTAATCAAGACTGCATAGTGGCCAGCTCTTTTATTTCTCCTTCTCCATCCCCTTTTTCTGGAGTGAGTAATGAAGAATGATGTCTTCACTTCTTCACCGCCACATCTCCTGGGCACGCAGTGCTCAAGCTAGTTCCTTTAACAAGGAACCTGTGCTGGGGAAAATGCTCTGCAGATGACAAATGTGGCCTTGGAGTTTACCAAGTGTGAGGTTGCCTTTCTGACACTTCCCTCTTTGTCACCATCAATCTTCTTCTGTCATGAGGCTTGTTTTGTTTTGTTTTTTAAAGGTCCAGTTGTGTTGTTTCTTTTGTGCTTCTGATTAGGCACCATGTGCTACCTATATGCAGACTAGAGTCAGGTATTGCAGAGGGCATTTGGAATCAGAAATCCATAAGAGTGGTGAATGGGTTCACTTTTGCTTAGGTTTGATAAAGAGAAGAGAAAAGTGAGGGAGTCAGTAGAATTTGCTGCTTATCTTTTCTTCACTTGCCCCATTACACAAATGGAAAAGTATACTGAGGGCCTAAGCAGACTGCCAGAAATAGTGCACATTAAATTGAGGCACTGCCCTGGCTCAGTGCTAGGGAATCATGGGAGCTGTAATATATTGTGGCAACAGAGATCTCTGACAGAGAAGGCTCAATGTCCCAGAAAAAAATACAGTTCCCATGATTCCCTAGCACTGAGCCAGGGCAGTGCCTCAATTTAATGTGCACTATTTCTGGCAGTCTGCTTAGGCCTTGAGTCTCTGAACATATGTAATTTTAATTCAGTGATTGGTAGAAGCCTGGATAGATGTGAGCAAGTGAAACAATCATGTTAGTAACATTAAATTCTCATTTGGTTTGTGAGAATTATCTCATCTTGGAACCTATGTAGGATCAGTTCTGGTTAGTCCTTGGATGGGAGAATACCCATGAATATTAGGTGCTGTGGGGTCTATTTCAGAGGAAGGAACTGGTAAAAATACCTCTGAGTATTACTTGCCTAAGAAAAGCCTATGAAATGTATGGGTTTGCTATAAGTTGGCCAGCAGCTTGAAGGCATACATATACACACACACACACACACACTTGTTGTTGCACCATGAATGACAAAAATGAATGCATGAATGAATGAAAATTATTGCTATCAGACAGCAACAGTGTTCCTTCTTCTTCTTGCTTCTGCCAGTCTTGGAGAGATTTTGCAAATTTCTGAGACTGATTTTTTTTCCACATTTCCGTAAATGTCCAAAATTCAACATCATGATGATTAATGTTGCTGCATAGACTCTAGTAGTGGTTGATGGGTTGTTTGTGTCTTTTTGATCAGTCAACATGCCCTTTTGTGCTTGCTGTATATGTGTGCTTTGCTACACAAAAAGAAAGAGCATTTGTTTTATACAAAGCCTTTTGGACAAATTGTGGAAATTGTGGATAGGGGGGAAAAACATCCTTGGTGTTTAATTCTTCCTCTGCATGTGAAGACTCTCAAGGGGCTTGAAGTATCTTCAATAGGCTGTTGGAATGTGTTGAGATGACTTATCTTGACCAAAATCTCACCAACCATCCTACCCTGAACCTTGCAATGGCCATCCCTGGCTAGGGATTCTAGGAGTTGTAGTCCAAAAATTAACTTTCCTAAGCTCAGCAATAATGTATAAACCCAGATTTCCTTTTTTTCTGGGGGGAGGGTGAGAATGTGGTTTGGGCATGCAAGGACTAATCTCCCAGTTTCTCTATTCAGTGAGTAAACCGCACTGAAAGCATTCATAGGAGTATCACCTGAACTTTTATGGCCAGCTGGTGGAAGGAGGCACTTCTTTTGCTGGTACCATACTTTGGCTTGGTGGTGCATTAATTTGATCCTCATCTGACATCACTCATATCAAAGATGTACCTGAGCCAGCTTAAAATTTAAAATGGGCAGCATCTTGATGTTATCAGAAGGATTTAACTGCTGAATCCGCTGCCTGGGTCCAGCCCGGGTCTATCCCTGCTCTCAGGGCTGCTCCGGAGGCCACTTCCTTAAGCTGAAAAACTCCTGGCTTCAAAAAGAGGCATGCTGAGAGTGGGTCTGGACCCGGGCTGGACCCAGGTGGTGATTTCAGTGGCTAAATCCTTCTGATAACATCAGGACACCACCTGTTTTAAATTTTAAAGTGGCTCAGGTAAGCCGGTTTTATTATCGGTGTGATAAGCTCCTATGCTTCATATATTTAGAATCTATCTGAAAATATATGAACTAGACAATTTTTTTTAAAAAAGGCATTTTTCTTTTCATCAAGTCCTCTTCACACCTTAGAAAATATTCCATATGGCACAATACAGTAAATAGATTGAAGTATGTGACAGAACATGTAGGGTGGGGACATCTCAGGACAATCTGTTACTTTTCTGTGTGCACTGGAGGCATGCTTTGCTTTCCCCTTCTCATTGGGGAATCAGAGAAATGTGTATGGCTCTACAGGGACAAATTATAAATGTACAGCATGACTACATAGGGAGGGGACTGAAGTGGCTGAGTAAAATCAAACCAGGAATAGGAATATTTAGACCATACCTTACCCGAAGAGGATGTGATTAGGAGGTATCAGAAACTTACAGCATAGAAAGTTTACCCTGACTGTGACAAAAAGTTCTAGAAAGAATAAGGCATCCTCCTTAGGGAATGAATGGTAAACTTCCTGGAGATGGAAGCTTTTGAAACTAAATTCCAAGAGTAATTACATTTGAGTCTGTTGAAACACAACAAAGAGACTTGTGGCACTTTGAAGACTAGCATATTCAGGATAGCTTAAACTTTATTTCTATGGCAATCCTGAGCAATTATCAATTTTCACAAGACACAATCAGATGAAGTTAGAGAATCTAATTCAGCAACTGCTACTTATCTTTAAAAATGAGAAAGTAGTCTCAGAACCTGGCTTGTTGAGCCTGGCCAAGTACAAGAAATTTTGTATTTTCCATATAAGCAACAGTCAATCCACTGTTGCAGAAGCTACTCTTGCTCCCTCTCATAACATCATAATACAACTAGCCTTTCTTTTGTAGCCCCAAATTCCGCATCCTCTCCCCACAGCTTATCAACTCACTTTCATCCTCTCCTCCTGCTCAGTCCATCTTTGACATAAGTTGCTCCCCTACACAACCATGAAGTTACATATTTTCTTAGCTGGTATATGGGCTAAGAAGCCAGAGTGGTGTAGTAGTTTGAGTATTAGACTATGACTCTGGATTCAAGTTTCCAAGGTTCAAATTTCCATTTAGCCATGCTGTGTGAATCCTGCTGTGTGTCTCTGGGCAAGTTACATTCTCTCAGCCTCAGAGAAAGCCAAAGGCAAACTCCTTCTGAACAAATCTTGCCAAGAAAATCCTTTGATAGGTTCACTTCAGGGTTGCCATAAATTGGAAACAAGTTGAAGGTACACAGCAACAAATATGGGCTAAACCATTTTCCCATGGCTCTGTAAATTTATCTTCATTCTTCTATTTGGTCCATATCACCCATTCATAGTTTACTAATACCAAGAGGCCATAGACACATTGTTTTACATCTGGGGGATGCCTTGATTCCTAGTTTTTCAAGATGAATAGTCTCATCTCAAAAGCTCCACAGGTCATTAACACAGTTCTAGTTTTGTTTCCCATTCTTTCTCACCATCATTTTCTCATCCCTTTTTCCTCCAACTGCTTGGTTTGGACCATCTCACCTTTCCCTGCCATCTTACTGCTGGACAATTTCCAGAAACCTTGAGTTATGACCCCTTGATACTGAAAAAAAAATACCAATTTGATGGCTAGAGGCCTGGATTTTAACTTCAATGTCAGTAACAAAACTCACTAGTTGACCTTCAATTCCACCCCCCTCCATTACTCAAAAGACATTGTTGTGTGCATGAATGTGATAAGGCTTCTATAGTTGTTTACATGCTATCAGTGCAATATAAGTGATAGATGTGGTCTGAACTAGCAAACAACCCCTTATCATGATCTCTCCTACAATGTCATTTGGATTGTCTAAGTTGTCACTGTTGAAGTCTCACTTATGCTTCTCTTGTACAGCAGCACTTCTACTTCCAGTTATGAATCTACTTGCTATAATCTTTATGCATTTCTGGTGATTTCTGCCAGATCATTATTTGCTCAGATAATTCATGCAAATCTTTGTCTGCAAATGTCTATGCAGTTGTGGGACAATGTAATTTATTTACTTTGTGTCCTTAATATGTTATATTACAAAACCTTCATGTAATTCTGAAGAAAAGGAAGGTCTGAAAGTAGTAGAAGGAAAAGAAAAGGATGGTTCTTGAATCTGCAGTATAGTCGATCTACTTCCAAAAACCATTTTTCTCCATGCTCCACCAATCTTTTTTCCCTTCTTGAAATGTCTCCCTTGAAAAATGAACATTCCTCACCAGTTTCTCCATTTCAAAAGAGGCCATTGTAATCCACCACAGAAATATTTGTTCTGTTGGCATGATGCTGAAAATCATTCCAAATCTTCTGCATGTCACATGCCATATGATTTATAGCAATAGCACGTACATTTCTATATCGCTTATCAGTGCACTTAAGCACTCCCTAGGTGGTTTACAATGTATAAGCTAATTGCCCCCAACAAGCTGCGTACTCATTTTAGTGACCTTTTTAGCAAAAGTAAATGGATTTACTTTCCATTTCACTCTGTGTCAGATTTAATTTCTATGGGGGGGGGGGGGAGAGATCACCAACTATGGGCAAACCTTTAGGTACTCCATGAATGTGCAACAGAGTGTACAATGTGATACGCAGCCTACTTGCATGGAAATATGTTAGAACAGCATCATTATAAAAAAAATATGATGTACATTCCTATCTAATAATATAGGAACTAGTTGTACATGATTATGCAGCATCAATGTTGCTGGTAAAGGAATACTGTAATTTACTCCTGGTTTGCTCTCCATGGCTTTGTCTCTAGACTGATATGTACATACTTCTGCTTCTTTTCTTCCTAGACATTCTCAGGCTTTTGCCTGCATCTCAGTCCTGACCCAGGGTTCATTTTCTGCCTAAAAATCATCAAGCTGTCTCCACTGCTTCTGTGTAGGTGTGGGGATAGAAGGGGTTTTGGGATGGGAACCTGTGGCCCTCCAAATGTTCTTGGGCTTACTTACACTCTCCTATGCTTTATCCATTATGACCAACAGTCACAGAGAATGTAAGCTATAGTTCAAGAACAGCTGAACAATTTAGAATATGAATATTTTAAGGACCATCTTCTTCTATATCTTCTTATTCTATATGTTCTATGTATTATTCTATATGCATAGGCACTATTTCAGATCCCAGCCTCATGAAGCTAGGTAGGCAGCCATAAAGTCTAGTACTGTAGTGGCTATTGGACTGTAACTTCAAAATCTAGGTTCAGATCCCCACATCTATGAAAGTAATTGAATAAACTTGTGCCTGTCATTCTCTCAGCCTGACCTATTGTGAAGATAAAGATGAGGGAAGGAGAACTCAGTCATGTAGACTGCCTAGAGCTCATTGCAGGAAAGGTGAGATATGAATGTAACTAATAAGTTAATTAATAAATAGGCACAATGCAAAAATGAAACACTTTAGAAAAGCAACTGGTTAAATTTCTCATCACCCTTGAATGTTTTCTTGCCCCGAACTGCTGTATTTATGAATGATTTTTCTTGTTATCTGACTTATGGGTTGTGGTCTGAAGTTATTATTATTTTAAATCTCCCACCTTGAGTTTCCTCTTTGGAAAAGAAGCAGGATATAAACTTTTGAAATGAATAAATATGAGATATTTTCTGTCTTCAATGAGAATACACAGTCAGAGGAAAATGACTTAGGGATGTAATTATTAACTAAATTTCTTTTCAAAGCATAAACTAATTTTAGTATTTTTCCCCCCACTGTAAGAAAGCTTCCAAAGCCTATTCACAATTCGAGACTTATTCATTGCAAAATTTGCACAAGGTTGTTTTGCATGGAAAATAGCACTTTCTGTAGGAAACAGCATTTTCTGTGCAGAAAATAATATTGCATAAAAATATTATTTTCTGCACAGAAAAGGCTGTTTTCTTTGCAAATTAATGATGTGCAAATTTTGCTCAGAATAAGCCCCAATTACAGATTTTTCTGTGCAGAAAGTAGCTTTTCTCTTCACAAGGAAAAAAATCTGCATATAAATCATTATTTTCTATGCAGAATGTGTCCTAAACACCCTAAATGTGCAATTCCATCTGATGAGGGAAGCTAAGCAGGATTGGGCCTGGTTAGTACTTGAATGAAAGATCGCCAATGAATACTAGGTGCTTTAGGCTATATTTCATAGCAAGAAAGTGGCAAAACCACTTCTGAGAATTCCTTGCCTATGAAAAACCTATAACATCCATGGGGTCACTATAGGTTGACAGGTCACACACACATAATGCTTTTACCTATGTAAAACCATGATGTAAGAATTTTTGCACAGAATAAGTACTAAACTGCAAAGATTCACATCAGCCCAGTGTTCTTCTCATCAGGGTTCCTTCATAGTTGAAAAACATGGGGTGGGAGGTTGGACAATTTTTGGAATATTTTTGAAGATTCTTCTCACCCCTAGAGGATACCCATTTCATTAAGCAAATACCTTCTTTTCTTGAGCTACTTTTCTTTTGTCAATAGTCTTGCCTTTTCAAACCCTTCAAGAGGAGGTGCCCACTGATGGAATAGCTGTGCTTATGTTTACATTACAAGTTGTGTCATGAGTGTGAAGAACTTTTTTTCCTGTATAGTGCTGTTAACCTTTAGTTTAAGGTGATGGGGTGCTGTAACAGAAGAAGGGGGAAATATTGTTGTTTTGTATGAGAAAGAAGACTCCTACTTATATTGAAGATGGCCTGAGCAGAAGAGGTTGGAGGTGAGTTGATAAACTGTGGGAAGGGGATGGGCAGTCTTAAACAACCTGCACACTTCTGAAAAAAACCCCTCTAGTTTTGTAGTTTTAAAACTGATCTGGGGAATCTTGGGTTTCCCCATAAGATAAAAATGTTTCCCTGAAAAAAAGTGCATTGCTGTCCCCACTGCTGATATCTTGCCGCAATGTGGAATGGCAAAAGAGCAACTATAAGCTCAGTAGACCCATCTGGCACATCATGAAAGTTGGCTGTGCCACATATGACCCACTCAGGGTAGCATGGAAAGAGTTCCTGAAAGAAGAAGAGCTGGCAGGGGTGGAGGGTTGAAGAAACTCTGCCCAATATCAACAGGGAGTAAAACTTTATAAGTCCAGTTCTAAGGTGTGGGTGTTCTGCAATCACACAACAATCAAGAGTGTGAAACAGTGATTGGATGTAGGTTGAGTGTAGCTGATAACATTCTTAGTCTCACATTTCACACTCAAATATAGAATACAGTGACTCAGTTAGCTGCCACTTTTTCTGTTTGCAAATTGTCAGCAAGCAAAATCACTTATCTTTTCAGAGGCAGAAATCATTTGCGATTGTTTGCTAAGTGACATTGCCCCCAAATAATTACTAATCTGTGAGAAATCCCTCTCCTTTTTGGGACTGAAACTTCTGAGTTGTGGTTTGGTTACTGGGACTGTAAAATATCGTTGCATGGGTTGCAAAGACATTTCCTTGCTGCAAATATTGTCTTGTTAGAATGCCATCTTCTTTGAATACATCAGCATTCCTGTACTGTACAGGAAACTTGCTGTAACTGCCTTGCCTGGGCAGTGCCTTGATGTAAATTGATGCTAAAATGGTTTTAAAACCTGGCAAACAACATTGGTGGGTCTAGGAAAAAGAAGAGTTGACTGACAACTCTACTGATAACTCTACTAACTGAGGGAAGAACAAGATTACTTCTTCACAAGAGGCCCTTTTTCTAGCTTGAGTTTCCAGAATTCTTACAGAGACAAGCTCAGTGATACCCACAACTCAGATAAGGCAACAGTAGTTTCATGGTTGCAGTGATGCAGTGGCTCAAGTGGTTAAGACGCTGACTCTGTTGATTGCAAAATCAGTAGGTTGGCAGTTCGAGGCCTGGGTGCTGTATGATGCTCCTGTCACTAGTCCCAGCTTCTGGCAACCTAGCAGTTAGAAAGCATGCAAATGCAAGTAGATAAATAGGTAACATGTCAGTGGGAAGGTAAACAGTGTTCTGTGCAATAATGCTGGTCACATGACCACAGAGTAGTTTCTGACAATGCTTGCACTTCAGATTAGTAACAGAGATTAGCACCACCCCTATGATTGGACACGACTTGACAACCTTGTTAACGGGGAATACCTTTACCTTTAGCTTTAGTTCCATGGTAACTGATGTTATATTTGTGGAAGCGCAAGAAAACATTTTTGATTCTATATACACATCCTGATTTTGAGCCAGATGAGGCAAATATGTATTTCTAAATGGATAATTAATTATCTAAAGTTTTTTTTTTAATCAATCAAAATTGCTCAGTGAGATCCTTCAGTATTAATTTATAGACTGGCAACTTCTGTTAGGCCATTCCTACACTAGCAAAAGTTTAACAACTATCCCTTTTTCCAAGGAATCTTGGAAATTTTACTTCGGCAAGGGGGCCTATAAATTTGTCCATCAGCAAACTGCAACTGCTGGGTACCTTTTGGGAAAAATATGACAGATGAAGTAGTGTAAAATTATATAAGTGTATAAGATATCTATCTAGATGGCACCTTATGGCACTAGTATTTTATTTGATTAATTTAAAATAATTTTTGACAGCTGTTAAGGGTAGTATCCTCCCACTGCCCCTAATCTGATAAGTCTCTTCTTCTCCAGATAAATTTGTTATGAGCAAAACAGTTTTTTTTTAAAGTTGCTGGTATAAAAATAAGATGAAAAGTGCAAGTTCCATACTTGGGGTAGATTGTGTTTTGTTGTGTCTTGAAGTAGCAAAATAGAACTAAATATATGAAACAGCAAAAATTTAATTAAAACAAACTTCCATATATATATATGAGAAAGTAAACATAGTCTTGTCACCTAGCCTTATGACTAGATATTTTAAAAACAGTTGCCATTGTGTATCAGTTGACTGGATTAATTCAGCCATTGTTGCTCAGACAACTACATAAGTCCTGCCTTGGGGTAAACATTTTTTTTTGGGGGGGGGGGGAACTTTTTACATTTTGCTAGTTCATGTCTGCATATGCCGATTTTTGAACATTACTGCTGTGATTCCAGCTCCCAGAATCGTCACCCACATGCACAGGTTGATGGTGAGATTCTGGGAGTTGTTATCCAAAAATAATAATAATAACTTTTCCATGCTCTATTCAACAGTATAGGATAGCTGAAACAAATCACTGGAAATAGTATATCCACTGAGGATTTTGAACCTTGGCTTCCTTTTGCTAGTGTTCCATCCAGTAGCTAAACAAAGTCTTGTCTTCTTTGTAACCATTCACATCACTTCTTCTTCTCCCTCTATTCCCACACCCGCTGTGTCAAGGTCAAGAAACAAAGAAAGTAAATCTTCAATAATGGACATTTCCCTCTGTGAGGCCCCCTAAGGTAAAGCCTTGTTCTGCAATTAGTGTCGCTTCAGCAAGCGAGCACAGAAAGTGAAGCAAAGAGAAGCCCTTCCAAATTACAGTCATTTTCTCTGCAGATTTCTTTTCCTATCCCTAGGAGCACCAGGAAGCTACTGGCTATGGCAGCATGAGAGTGAAAAGAGAGAGAGAGAGAGAGAGATGGAGAGAGAAGCAGATTCCATCTGTGTCTCTGTGGGACAGGGTCACATCGGGTTGCCAAGCACTCAACATCTGGGCAGACATAGAAGCTTGCTGCAGCCGTGTATGCCACTGAATGGTATATGTCATGGGTTTAAGCCTCGTACCAATAGCAATAACAATAGCAAGTACATTTCTATACTGTTTATCAGTCAGTGCATTTAAGCACTCCCTAAGCAGTTTACAGTGTGTAAGCTAATTGCCCCCAACAAGCTGGGTACTCATTTTAGCAACCTGTGGAAGGATGCAAGGCTGAGTGGACCCTGGAGCGCCGCCTGGTATGAACTTACAACCTTGTGGCTGTGAGTGGCTGCAATACCGGCATTTAATCACTGTGCCACCAGGGCTCCTACCAGTCCAATCTTGGTAAATTAGCCAAGATCGCCAATACTCCTACAAGGTAAAACTACCTCCACCCCTTCTTATCCAATGTATCATGGTTAGGGGGGGAAAAACAGACCTTACAGCTAACATTAGTAGGAATGGATGCAAATTTCATTTCATTTCCCCTTTGGAGGAAAAAAAAGTTGGGTTTTTTTTTTCTTTCATTGGGGGGGATCATATTCAGGAAAGAAACAGTTTTAAAGTTGTGGGGAGGAGTTCAGTGGAGAATCCAAAAATGGAACATTTTCTCACTTTAATCCAGGGTTTTGAATGCCTAGCTCTCAAAAGTCTGGCCCTGAATCCTAGTGCATTCAGCTATGTTGGTACTGAATTAGGATCACAACCTCTTTCTTTCCCCCTCATCTTTTAACACTTACATGGCAGGTGGGTAAAAGTCAACACAGTCCTCCCTGTGCTAGGAATATCTGTACTTGCTCAATTTGTCTAATGCAGATGGACAAAAATTTGCTTTGCTTTGGTTTGTAAATGATGTTACCAAAATTCACAAACTTTTTCATAGCTGAGATGGAAAGAACTTGATTTTTTTTGGGGGGGGACTGCAAAAGAAAGTGAAATTGGCAGATTCTGTCATACTTAGAAGTCAACATGAGTCTTTCCAGAATGATGGAAAGTTTATGAATGCTCCATTATAATGCAATCCTATAACAATCTATTCAATTTGCCCAATGAAGATGACAAGAATTTTGTGTTCGTTTGGTTTTTATAAGACGTTACTTAAATTCACAAACGTCTTCATTGTTGAGATGGAAAGAACTTGATTTGTTTTGGGTTTTTTTGGGGGGGATGCAAAAGAATGTGAAATTAGTTTTTTGTGGGTTTTCAGGCTGTGTGGCCATGTTCTAGAAGAGTTTGTTTCTGACGTTTCGCCAGCACCTGTGGCTGGCATCTTCAGAGAAAACTGGAATGGAAGAGAATGGGACTATATATACTGTGAGACCCTGGGTAGGGAGGAGTGGTTCCCAGGTGAACTGTGTGTTGCTCTGTGTTGAATAGGTATTGTTCAGTTGTTAATGGCATGGCTCCAGGGTGGGAAGAAATGCACTCAAGGTTATTGTCTGCTAATCCCATGTAAACTGTGTATTGTTCTGTGTTGAATAGGTATGGTTCTGTTGTTAATGGCATGGCTTCCAGGTGAGGATATGCAATCAAGGAGATTGTCTGCTATTGTCTGCTGGGAAAGCCCCTAACCCTGATTGGTTTCCCATTTGCATTTGCTGAGTGCTGATTTTCTTATTTTGTAGGACTGGTAGCCATATTTTGTTTACTTTAAGGGTTTCTTCTTTCTTGTTGAAGTTATCCAAGTGTTTGTGGATTTCGATGGCTTCCCTGTGCATTCTGACCTGATAGTTGTTGGCATGGTCCAGAATTTCAGTGTTTTCAAACAGCATTTTATGCCCAGGATGGTTTATAATGTGTTCTGCTACTGCTGATTTTTCTGGCTGGCCCAGTCTGCAGTGTTTTTCATGTTCCTTGACTCGTGTTTGTACACTGCGTTTGGTGGTCCCTATGTAGACTTGTCCGCAGCTGCATGGTATGCGGTAAACTCCTGCAGCTGTGAGAGGGTCTCTCCTGTCCTTCGCTGAGTGCAGCATTTGTTGGATTTTCTTGGTTGGTATGTAAACCATTTGGAGGTTGTGTTTCCTCACTACTTTCCCTATTCTGTCTGTGACTCCTTTGATATATGGTAAAAATACCTTCCCTTTGGGTGGCTGCTTTTCTTCAGTCCTCTGGGTTTTTCTGGGTCTGGCAGCCCTTCTGATGTCTGAGCTGAGAACATGAAATTGTCAGATTCTGCCATACCTGGAAGTCTGCAGGAGGAGTCTTTCTGGAAAGTTATGAATGCTGTGTTGCAATACAATCCTATAACTGTCTCTTCAGATAGGATTGTATAGGGTTATAGCTTTAACTGCCTTTGCAGAGCCAAGAACTCTTTGCTAGGTAAAGCAGAAAGAAATGAGTAGGATTTCTTTTGGTTTGTTAGCCATGCTGCTTTTGTACAGAAAAACACCTCATAGGGTTTTTTTTATTCCCTAAAAAAGCTACAGAGAGGATACTGTACTTAAGGAGGGAATGTTAGACTGTGATTAGACTTTGCCTGAAGATCTGCACAATAGATATCACATTTAGTGGAAGCATTGTTTGGTTAGATGTCACAACACCCCACCCATTTCAGTAGCATAGTTTCTATAGTAACTAACCCAACTGAAAGAGACAAGAGCAAGAGTGTTAGGGGGAGAGGTAGAGAGAGAGAGAGATAAAGAGAGAGAGAAGGAGGAATCAAAGCTTGTGACTAACATGGTCCCCTGAAATGCGTGACGGCATTATAGCACCCACAGTCACGTCTCTTCCCTGTGTGGGGTATGCTTGGAAAAGTTATGGCAAATTACACAAAGGTACACTCTGCTAAGTGTTATTGTACAGATTAAGGATTGCTAAAATCTTCTCTCTTGTTTAATTCAGGAGGGTCCCCTGCAGCCCAAAAGAATTGCACTTAAGGCCATAGTGTGATTTCAACCACAGTAGTCTAAATCCAAAGCATAGGGTTTTTTTCTTCATTGGCTGCCAATGCAGGATTATTCCCTACAGAGCAATCACAAGGGCTTTAACTACTCTGCTTCAAGTAATTTAAGAAGAGAGAGAGAGAGAAAGTATTGTAGTCACTTTCTTTTGGTATCCTCCTTCTCCTGAATTAATAAGCTTCATTTTGAAAAGATGTCCTTGCTATGCTAGTAATTTTTTGCTCTGCATGACAGACTAATTTACAGAAGAGCCTTTACCTTATTCCAGTTCTACCAATTTTCTTTGAATGCAGCTGAGCTAGAAATATATATTGAGAGTTCTTTTTGTTATTGCTATTGTTATTACATGATATCCATCAAGAGTAAGGGAAAGAAGGGCTGATTCAGTGTATGTGAACCCATGTGATCTGAACTGATCTCTCTGTAGCCTGACCACAAGAATAGAAAGAATGTTATCGTATCGGTGAAGATGGTACAGATACAGACTATACAGGGGAAAAGCCATGCTGTACAAGAAGACTGAGTAGCTTACTAGTTCTTGAGTGTGTATGTACTGGACTTCTAAACCACAAGAGTGTTCACCACTGTCTTCTTCACTACTGTTCAGTAGCCATTGCTATTTCTAGGTGGCCATCACCAAGGTTCCTGCAACCACCTATGAAATTTGACAGCAGCTGTGGTGGTTCTGTATGGTAGAGAAAGTTGCCAAAGTTGTCACCCATAACACAAAGCCCTGCAGACTGGTACTGTAGTGTATATCCTTCCAAAGGGATAGAAGACTCCATAGTGTGGCAGAAATGAATTTCAGCATTGTTCTTAAGTCATGTCTTCAGTCATGTCAAGCATGGGAAATTCCCATGAGGACATGTGTACAATATAAGGTATATGTTGAGACTAATTCTTTTTGTGGTTGTTGAAAAATGTTGTCCTGTTAGATATCTGACTGTCCTACTTCAGTTTAGTGTTGTTGTTTTTACTGAACATTGTTTCTGGACTCTACTTTAGATTAGTTCAATTTAATCTTTGTAGACTCTGAATTAAAAAAATGAAGGT
The DNA here is from genome assembly GCA_026167975.1 of Phrynosoma blainvillii. NCBI lineage: Eukaryota > Metazoa > Chordata > Lepidosauria > Squamata > Phrynosomatidae > Phrynosoma > Phrynosoma blainvillii. The sequence continues at coordinate 413,869,807 of JANUYF010000001.1, forward strand.
CTGAAACAGACGGGCCAAAATGGCCACCATCAGGCTGCATTGGAGGCATGGCATTTATATGCCACATACCCCGAATGCAGCCTGAAGCTGGTCGATGTCACCCTAAGGGAAAAGAACTGGCCTGAAAAGGAGCAGAAATAAACTACTCCTTTTCAGCAGCTGTTTAGAAACCATGGCAATGGGCTGGATTGGGCCCACGTATGTGCGGTTGTCATGGCACTGGAGTCTGTGGCACCGGAGTGAGTGGTGCCAGGGTGTCTCCAATCCACCCTTTTTGGGTGGTCTGTTTTATTGGGCTCAACAGCCTTTATTCATGTGTCCTTGTTTCTATGCACTTATCTTTTTCCTGTGTGATTTGTGATTTCACATATTGCAAAACATGAACCTTTGGTTTTCTCAGAATTGAATTTTGACAAGGTTTTTCATATGTACATTTTTGCTTTTTGTTTATCTTGGTGTCCCAGCTGATGAGCCTAATTTCTTCCATTCAGAGGTGTGTTGGCTCAAAAAAATTATAGAATCATAGAATTGGAAGAGACCACAAGGGCCATCCAGGCCAACCCCCTGCTATGCAGGAATACATCATCCCAACATTCCCAACAGATGGCCATTGAATTCAATACTTGACCTTGTTTTGGGTTTCCTTTGTAACTCAAGCAGTGGAGTTGGGAGCAATTCCTTCCTGAAGAAGACCTTTTGTTTGTCAAAGATTGACTTAGAAAGTTGAACTTAACAGTCAATTGGCCTTTCAGGCTTCCGCAAGTAAGCCTGTATGCTTGCTAACCAGAACACCAAGCTAGAGTGTTTACTTCTTGAAATCTGTTTTTAAAATCTTTCCATCTTTCAAATGGCAGCATATTTTATTCTCTTAATAAATCCACTTTTAAATAAACTTTTATACCAGAAATATGTATCTAAAAGGTTTTAAGTCTACTCAAGCAGCCTTATCCACCCACACTCCACCTCCTACTGTACATTTGTGTGTGTGTGTGTGTGTGTGTGTGTGTGTGTGCACATGTGAATCTTTCCCATTTATTTGTTTGAAATATATTCTGTTCTGCAATTTAAATCCCTGCTTCAGGGATTCCCCCACCCCCATTTGCATATAGATGTCCCACAGATATTTGGGATTTAGTTCATACATTTTTCCCTACAGAACCTCTATTTTAAAGGTGGGGGATGGCAGTTTCTGTCATAAAAGAGCTATCCTGGGAGACATTTATTTCAAAGGGAACTGAGCAAGTTCACATTGATTCTCCCATTGATTGTCCATTTCTGGTTATTACTTTTCTTGGCAGCATCCTCATTCTCCCAATCCTGTGCACTTGAGCAGACATCTAGTATGCTGTCATAATAATAATTTTTAAAATTCTAATTATTTGTTCCTGCTTTGTTTAGTTTTACACCATTTCCAGAATGCCAGTATTTTTGGGCTAGGAATGCTGAAATAGCCAATGGGAGCAGAGATTTGTTCTAGGATTAAACTTCTCTCCTACATTTCAGATCTTAAACACCAGCTGTCTTCTTTCATGGGGGCATACAGAAATCCACATTCATTTTGGTGAAGCATCCACAAATCTCCCTCATAAGGTATAATTTGTCTCCAACTCTCCAGCCTTTCTTGTATACAGGTGCACTTTTCCTTGTCAATTCTTTAATTATCTGGCTAGGAGAGGACACATGGAAACTGACTGTATTTTTAATTTATGTTTGCTAACCTACCCAAGAGGCAGCTGCTGTTAATTGTCCTTTGCCTTGCAAACACTGTAGGTAAAAGTGTTGGGGATGTGTCAAGAGGCTCCATGTCGAGGCCCTCTTACTGTTTTCAGTGTCTTATCATTGCTGCAGCTCATTTGAGAGATTCCTCGCCTTTGTTTAGCTACTTGTGTAGTCATTTCAGGAACCTTGTTGAGCTGGGAGTACCAGGAAGAAATGCAAGAAATGAATAACAAAATTCTTTTTTTCTTTCAGAATACTGAATATACTAATACTAATACTATCAAGTAAAATACTCTGAAAGAAAATTACCATTCTACACCCTCTGCTGAAAGGGAACTAAGGGAGAGGAAAAGTGAAATGCAAGTCTATTATAAATAAAATCAATTATAAATAAAGTTTACACAATTCAAGCATCTCTAGTCTTCTGGAAGACACTTGCCAGTACCTAAGTTCCAGTATAATAATGTCAAATTTTATTGACACCACAGAAAAGAAACAAAAAATAATTTAAAGGAGTACTTTGTTACCCAGCTCAATCGTCTCGTCATGGTGGTAGAACATCACTGATTGGCCTGTAGTTTTGAGCATCACTTGTGCTCTAGGAGGTCCCTAGTATCTTCCCTATATCTGTCAAGGCCTTTTATAAAGGAAACACAGAGTGACCAGTGCCAGAATACTCGCAGTCTCAATGGTCTTAACACAACAGAGAAGGGGAAAAGATTGGGAAAGTTCTGTGAGTTTCATGTAAACTGGTAGATCACCTCTTGTAGATTAATAATTTATGAATTTATTATTTTGATACCATTGATGGATACACACAGTTTTATGGTGAAGGCTCCAAAGGCTCCTTTCATACTCAGTGAGGAATGAAAAGACCCACTCTCAACTGTGAAGTATTTGTTCTAGAGCTCTTTACAATGACTTTTTGGTCAGCAAAAGCCTGGGTAGTGTCTATTACATCTCCATGCATTTATCATTTAGTTATTGAACAGGGTGAGGATTCTTGTATGAACTACTTGGTTAAGTGAACATAACTAAATAATCTCTCCTAGCCTGTTCCTTCTGCTCCAATCACTGGCAAAATTGACCTCCTTCTCCCAACGCAACTGATGCCCAGTGAAGTAGGTTGGGGGTAAGTTACCTACCAGTTACCTAGATTTACTAATTCATAACTGTTCCATATTCACAATCACTAGTTAGTAACAACTGTGACACTATTGCCACAATCACAACGTCCCCCCACCCTACTTTACTGGGCATCAGCTGCATGGGGAGAATGACATCCATTTTGCTGATGACATGGATAAATGATGTTTATGTTATGTTTGAGGTTCAGAAGACATTACTTACCAGCAACTTACTTAAGTATGCTTAACTTAGAATACTTAACTAAGCAGCTGATACTGGCCCATATTTTTAATCCGATATTTGATGTCTTCACAGTGGTGTACAAAATAATATTATAAAATATGAAATGTTCTTAACTAAAGCAACAGCATTTTTTTTAAAAAAAATAAGAAAATAATATAATAAAATAAAGATCTGGATCTATGCATTTAAAAGCAGCCTGGAGCCAACCTGTGTGCATCTCACACAGTAGTGTGCACTATAAAGATGGGGCTGCTGTAGCGAAGGTAGAGTTTTTTGTGTGTGCTAACAGAATTTGCCAACAGGCACATGAACATGCCCTCCATGGACAATCTTCAAGCCTGGGGCAGTTATATACAGATGCAGGTGGCCCTGTAATGCCACTTTAGATTGAATCTCTCTTTTTTTTTATTTCAGTTGAAACATCTCATAGATTGAATCGGCTGGCTTAACATTTACACATTATAGGAATACAAAATGGGTTTTGATAACACTAGGTAAAATCTATTCCCAGGGCAAATTCCATAGGGCTAGCTAATTTACACCTGGGAGGACAGTAACTCACTGTGCCTGAGCTTCCATTTCAATGAATAATGTGATTCATTATTTACTTGGCATATTAGAAATAGATCATTGACTGGCACCTATGGTTAAGTCTCAGCAGTTGGGAGATTAACGTGTTTTGCAGCTTGGAATAATCTTTCCTCACCTCCAGACCACGTGAACTCTCTTGCCTACAAGGCAGCAAAGAGGTTGCTTTGAAAGTTGGCACTGTAAACATAATATTAGAATACAGCAAGAATGTATTGATGTGCTATGTACAGTATATCAAATTCCAAATAGCATTTGGCCAGTATAAAACTGGGAAAAAACTAAAATCCTGGTGTTCCAGATCACAAATAGCTAAGTAGTCCCTCTCACGATAACATAGTACAGATTTATTTATATTTATAACCCATATTGGTAGTTTAGGTTGGCAGCAACACTGAACAATAATGAAACTGAAATAGTAATGACTAGATATCAATAGATATTAATTGTATTAGCAAAACTCTGAAAAGTTACTTTTTTGTATTATGATCTTCCCAATCCCCCTGGGAATTATGGAGCTTGTATACAAAAGGTCACTTTCCCAACTGTTGAATACTAATGACATTCCTTTTTTAAAAAGTGATAGGCAATATTCTATCATAAGATAGAATGGCTTCTATTGACATCTGCCAGAGAGAGTAAAGGTACTGTAATAACAGACACTCTATGTGCAGACCCTTCTCAATTGTAAACTTCTTTCTCATAAGTCAGTGGAAGTTTTTAGCTGCTATGGGAACAGGATTCAAAAAATAAATGTCATGCTGAAAGATGTTTGTCTGCTTGTTTGTTGTCATGTTGGAATTCAGATGTATACTCACCACATCTATGAGAGGAGAATATACCACTTTAGAACTGCAGTATGAAAAATGAAAAATGTTTGCACAAGGTGGCATCAAATGTCTCCTGATGCAAGCCTGGAAAATTTGCAGCCATTTGTGCAACTAAGAGTTGTGTAAGTGTAGTACTACCATTGATCCAGTCCAATAACACTGACAGTTACATCCCTAGAAACAAAGACATAGCCATCTTAGTCTGGGATATCAGTACGTGAAGGGATCTTGTAGCACCTTTGAGACTCACTGAAAGAAAGAAGCAGGTAGCATGAGTTTTTGTAGATTTGAGTCAACTTCTTGAGGAAATAGACTCAAGTCTACAAAAGCTCATGTTACCTGCTTCTTTCTTTCAGTGTGTCTCAAAGGTGCTACAAGATCCCGTCCATTTCTTTCAGTCTATAACACATATTCCCTCATTATTGGCAGGGATGAGGAGCTGTCCAACAATTCAAGAATCAAAGCATTCAAGACAGTGGAGGAGCTTCCCAGCAAAGGAGTCAGAGCAGAGAGGGATAAGGTAGCTAAACACAGTTGAATAGCTTTGGAGTAGCCCCCACCTAGTCAGCACTAATGCATGTTGTGCCTGACTTCCTCATTGGGGGAAGGATAGAAGAAAGGGAAGCCACATGCTTTCAGATGAGCATTGTATAGTTGGTTCAGGGAAGCTATTGCCTTCACTTCTAAACTTTGGGAATGATTTAGCAGAGTTTGGATCTGGGAATATGATCAGTTGAGGTACACTGATTTTGGGGATTGGCATTGCCAATTTGGGGGCATTTTCCTCAGTGTGATCCCAAGGACTGATATCTACCAACTCCTCTTGTATCTTAATAGGCCAAGAAACCAAGAATCTCTGACCCCATACCTCATGAAATCTATTAGGATCTTCCATCTATCTATACCTACCTTACTTATATCTAGGTCAGAGATAACAGTTGGATTTCCTCTATACTGTTTGCCCTCCTAGTTGGGGAGGGCAATTGTTCATGGGGTTACTGGAAGAGTCCCACTGTTATCTGTAACCTTGCCAGCTCTGTATCTTCCCAAAGAAGAAAACTAATGCAGTCCTGCTGTACTGGAGCAGGACTAATACAATCCTGGTCCAATGAAATAGTCCTGCAAGGAAGTGGTGCAATGTGCTGCTCCCTGTACAACAAACCTTTGGTTGCATGATAAACCAACACTTTTCATTGCTTACATGGACTGCAAAGAGAGAAGTTTTTCAAGCACTTATAGTAGGCTACTATCTGTTCCTGCTGGGCTTCATGTTGACTCGGTGCAACTCCCAAGGAGTACTGAAGAAAGTGAAAGGAATGTAAACTGGTAGACTCTCTACAGAAGTTTAGGTACAGTGAGACTAGAAATTGTAGCTGTAATTTCCTCTTGGAAACTATAAGCCGCTATCCCTATGGACAACAGCTGAATCTCTGCTGCCAAGCCTCATAGTTGTCTTTCCTGTATCTCTGTTTCTTTTTGTTGCCTTTCAGAATGTTTTTCTGGAGCTTTAGTATGTGTGAGAAACTGCTGGCACCAAACTTGTTGATTGAAAATGTATAACATCAAAAGAGTGCCGTCTACCTTCACTACACACAAAAAGAAGCTGCACGGTGGGATTCCAGCCTTGAAACCTCTTCTGATGAATAGCTAGTTAAGGAGTGAAGCAATGAGTTGAATAAAAGTCTGATTATGTACCAAGAAGTAGAATGTAGTAAGAACCAAAGCAGCTAAACGAGTAATCCCTATGGCTGTGCTGAATGTTCTCCTGGTTTGCTTTTCCCTCCAAAATAATGATTTCACAAGACTCAAGCACTATGTGCCCTGAAACAACTTAATCATATATATTTGTGGTTATTTTCAACTGACCACAGCCACTATTGCCCCCTTTTCATGCTGCTTCTCTTTTCCTCCCTCCCCTCTCTCTTTCTCTCTGTTTGTTTGTTTCATTCTTCTTTGAGTGATTCCAGTCTATCAGGAATCATTTACCAGATGTGAATATGCCACAATGCTGTGCTCCAAATAATCTTTGGGATATGTTCTGGTGTATGAGACATTCTGTCTGGTACAGGCAAGATGGAACTTACAAAACTTCTTTGTGGCCACTGATTTTCTCAGAGGGAATAGAAGACTGAATAATGAAGCTTCAGACTCTGGAAATATAGAATGATCCATCTGGGAAGATTAGATATTATTGCAAGCAGGAACAGCATGGGAGTATACCATGTCTTCCTTTTAGAGTTCTATAGCTGAGTGAGAGAATTCCATGTCCAAACTGTTCAGTGGAAGTGAAGCAGCTCCACACCACAAAATACGCAGCCTAGGTCTCACTAACCATGTGTACAGTACTACAGTTTAATCCTTGTCCAAGCAAGTTTCTTTTCTTTTCATTTATTTAAAAAAAATAAAAAATAAATATTGAATTCTGGAGTGTTATCTGACCCCAAGGGGAATCCACTGTCTTGAAGGTTAGGGTTAGTGGAAATGTTGTCTTTACATGTATTAGATTTCCTAGAACCATTGAGAATTCCAGAACCTCTCCAGATGGGGCTAGCCTATTAACAACAACTTCTGCTTCTTGGAATCATGGTACATTAAAAAAGTATGCGGCTTTTTTTTGGGGGGGGGGCATTATATTGAGTGGACAAAAAACCAAATGGGGAAAAATAATGCATTCAATCTGTGTCTCAGCCATGTTAGATAAAAAATTACTCCCAACTAGAGTAGACACATTGAATCCATGGGAGTTTCATAAATTTTGGCTCATCTTTCAACAGTTGATTACATGAATCTGTTTAAGCTGGAACTAACCAGTAGGTTCAAGTCACTGTTCACAAATCTGCAGCTGGCAATGTTGTATAATGCCTACTTGTAGGTATAGTTCTGTTTGAATTTTTCAAACAAGAGCAACAACAACATGTATCTTGGGAACTGAAGTATCCCATCCAAACCAATGAGCGTTATTTAAAAGATACTTGGACTGTCTAGATCACCTGGGAAAGGGAGGCATAATCTTAATTATTATTTGCCTGTTTCATTTCCACTTCCTTGCAGTTTTAGTCTTCCCTTCTGCCTTTGGTAGTTACAAGGGGCCCTTTGTACTCTTCACAAATTCTTCTCCTTCCTCTCCCTTTACTCGGTGTGTTCCTTTTTTCTTGCTACTCATTTTGCCACTATTTTTTCTGTCTTCATTGTGACTGCTTCCATTTTTATAAAACACTTTCCCTTCATTATTCATAATCATAATCCTTCTGATTCTTTGCTTCTTCGCCCTCCCCCCAAACTGGCAAGGGACTTTTTGAGGGGGGGAGATAAGGGCCTGCTGTGACCTCCTGAGAGTAGGGGCCCACTTTAAGCCCATCTCCCTTTTCAGAGCATATGTAAGGATGGGCTCCATGAAAACAATATCTGGCAATTTTATACTAATGGTTCAAATTTAACAGGCTCCTGATCTTTTTTTTTTTTTTTTATCCCACAGCCTACATTGTTACACTTGCACACTTTACTAGATCTGTTCTCATATTGAGTGGCAGTGTGCAATCCACTGCAGCACACCTTCTTTCTGGGACACTTGGATCCTATGAGTTGTTTGCACATGTGGGCAGAAGCCACATCATGCCTCTTCCCTACTCCAGGATTGAACTATTTATCTAAGATGAGTGAAGCTAACAGGGAAAGTGCTTTGGGGTTTGTCTAGTTCAGGGGTAGGCAACCTAAGGCCCGGGGGCCAGATGCGGCCCCCTGAGGCCTTTGGACCGGCCCCAGGCCGGTCCTGCCACCGCTGCCGCCACCCGCCATGATGATATTGATTAGTGTTGTTATTACTTGTTCTTTGGGTTTTCTTGGCAAAATCTCCACAGCGGTTTTGCCATGGCTTTTCTGAGGCTGAGAGAGTGTGCACGCATATTTTTTATTTTATTTTTTATTTTAAAAAATATATAATTTTATATTTATTTATTTATTTGTTTGTTTGTTTATGGTGCTTCGGCCCCCCCAATTGTCTGAGGGACAGCAACCCGGCCCCCGGTTCAAAAAGGTTGCCTACCCCTGGTCTAGTTCATCAGTGAGCAAAACATGCCCTACAGATCACATCCATTGCCCCCAATCATTCATTGCAGCTCTTGGACCACCCCATACCCTGCAATCACCAGTGCTAGGGATGGGAATTTAATAGTGGCCCAGAAGCCTCTAGGAGTGGGAGTTCTCTTCTAAAGCTAGACAAAGGGCTTTGCTTTCTGAAAAAGTATGCCTTTCTTGGGTGAAGCAGGGGTGTTAAAACTGGCAATGGACTTTCTCGTCACATCTGGGTTTGAAAACAAACAAACTCAAAGTCATATTTTTAAAGGATGTCCAGCCTGAGTTATCCAAAAGAGTTTCTGGACCTGCCAAAGTTGCCCACTTCTGCTCTAATTGCTGAGGCAGCATAGGAAGGGGCAGGCTTGGTTCCAAAGCTATATATATTAAAAGGGTTCCTATGAGACTTGTGGATGTTCTGTTTGTGAATTTATTTCAAACTGTCCAACATTTATTCCTTGCCATCACCCTCAAAAGCATCTATTTATTTGTAGCACAAAGGCTAAGACTTCCATGTGGTAGAAGAAAATAGAGGACATGGAAGCCCTGGTGGCACAATGGATAAATGCCAGTACTGCAGCCACAAGGTTGTGAGTTTGATCCTAGGGGCTCCAAGGATGACTCAGCCTTCCATCCTTTTGTAGGTCAATAAAATAAATACCCAGCTTATTGGGGCCAATTAGCTTACAGATCGTAAACTGCTTAGGGAGTGCTGAATTAACTGATAAGCAGTATAGAAATGTACATGTTATATTGCTATATTGTTCATGATGTGTGGAGAGACCTCAAAATAGTGTATCATGGCTTCACCTCCCTACATGTTCTTCAAGGAGATAGGAGAAACAACCAATGGGAAGTTTATTCAAATAAGAGATCTAGGATTTGTTTAATAGAGAAAGAGTGGAAGACAGTAAGAACAAATGAGATGGGTATATAATTTGCAAGTGAGATTCTAAACAACACAATTAAACCAAGATGTGAATTGGATAGTTAGGGACATATAGATTAGATTGTTTTTTGTCCATGTGGGTTTGGAATGGGTCCAGGTTTATTTCTGGACCCATTCCAAACTCAGACCTGGACCATTCCAAACTCCATTCCAAATGTGCAGGCCAGTTCTGTCCTTTTTCCATGTTAACCTGTAGTTTTGTTTTGCTGGAAAAATAAATAAAAAGAACCACTTCAGGAAAATCCATATACCTTTTGTGGTAAAATGCATTCAGTATATACAAATAGAGATTTCTGTCAGCATTTTGTAATGAAACAACACTTTACCAATCTTGTACAGCCAATGAGGTATATTTGGATAGTGGGTTTAGGTTCAACAATTTCAGCTGTGAAACTTTCTGGGTGACTCTGGGCCAGTTGTTGCCTCTCAGCATGAGCTATTTCACATGGGTATGTCACCTTGAGTTCATTAAGAGAAGGCAGGATATAAATTAAGCAGATATAAATGCAGCAAATGAATAAACAAACTAGAAATATACTAGAACCAGCCTCTGTAGTGGTGTGGGTGTTGGACTACAGTTCTGGAAATCAGGGTTCATTTCCCTGCTCAAGTGTAAAAACCCACTGGGTGGCCTTGGATATGTAACACTCTCTCAGCCTCAGAGAATGGCAAAAGCAAATCCCCTCGGAAGAAATTTGCCAAGAAAGCCCCATGATAGGTTCTCCTTAGGGGCACCATAAGTCAAAAATGACTTAGAGACACACAACAACAACAATACTAGAAACTCTATTTATGCTGCTTTTTTAATTGGAAATTTTGAAGAAGTGTGGCATCAGAAAGTCAAATGTGTTCTCTGCATTTTACTTACAGAGGTACAAATCATATCACTTTCAATGAAGACTGTACAAATTCTTAGTTAGAAATATTCATTAAAAATCCCTGTTAGGCACAGGTGAGCATTTAAAGTCTCTTAGAGCTATCTCAGATGTAGGACAAAGGATATATTTTATGAGGACAGAAAGCAGCTGCAGTTTTTGGTTTTTTGGTTTTAAATCGTTTCTTCTTGCTCTGTCAATGAGGAGTTGGAGTTCAGAGGAGAAGGTGACCTGAGAACAGTGTTTGGGAGATTCTCCTTTAATTTTTCACTTTTTCTTATACACTTTTTTCTTTAAGGGGCTTGTTGCTCAGAGGAAGTGAATCAGAGACTTGCTTCCACAAGGAGCTAGTAGCCAGGAGATCTCTAGATAATTATAGGCCCAGTTGATTGAGCTTGCTAACAGAGCTTAGGGGCAAAGGCCAGGCCAACAGAGGACCTTTACTCTGGTGTTTAACAGGGGACTTTTTGAGGGGAAAGCCTACAGTCTTGTTTCTGTGCCTCCTTAAGACTTCTTAGTATGGACACTGAGGGACCTGCTGCAGTCACTTGCAACACTTATGGGATGTTTGTCTTCTTGCCTATGGATGTGGGGAACTTCACCTGCACCAAGTGCAAATTGGTAGCTCTGTTGGAAGAGAAGGTCCAGCAGCTGGAGGCCCAGGTATCTACACTTCAACATTTTAAGGAGCAAGAGGTTTTCCTGGACAGAACAGACTGGATGGGAAACACACAGAGGAAATTGTTGGGGAGGAGGTCACTGCACATAGACAGGAGGTAGATGGTTGGAAGAATGTCACATACAGAAGTAGGGAAACTAGTGATCATTCTGGGAGCTTGCAGCTACAGAATCAATTTGAAGCTCTCTCCCTAGTGAAGATGATGAGGAAGAGCAGCAGGGACAGAATTCAGGGACAGTGCAGGGGGGACTGAGAATATCATCAAAGATAACAACTGCTGCTAAGCCTCGGAAGAGGTGTGTGGTAGTGGTGGTGGACTCCTTGCTGAGAGTTACAGAAGCCATGGTGTGTGGGCCTGAAAGATGTCTCGGGAGGTGTGTTGTCTCCTTGGGATAAAAATCTGTGATGTGACCATCAGGCTGACAAGACTTGTCAAGCCTACTGACCATTACCCATTCCTTTTGGTCCATTTGGGAACCAATGATACTGCAAGGCATAGCCTTCAGAATATCAGAAGGCGTTATGAGGCTTTGGGTAGGAAGCTGAAAGAGCTAGATGCACAAGTTGTCATCTCATCTCTTCTCCCAGTTGAAGGGCATGGTCCAGGAAGGGAGAAGAAAATAGCAGATGTGAATAACTGGCTCCACAGATGGTGCCACCAAGAATGATTTGGATACTTGGATCATGGGCTGCAGTTCCATGAGGATGGACTTCTGGCAAGAGATTAGTTGCATCTCATGCCAGTTGGCAGAAACATTTTTGCCAGTAGTCTCAAAAATTGATCAGGAGGGCTTTAAACTGAGTTATGTTGGGGAGAGAGACAATATTCAAAAAGGCAAAGGGCTGGAGAAAATATTCATACTGTCATAGAGGGAACAAGACAAACAGTGCAAGGGCCCAAGAGTGGGAGGCAATATATAAATAAATATTGCACAGGCAGCAAGTAGGAGGGACACATGGTCTTAGATGTCTCTACACTAATGCCCAGAGCATGGCAAATAAGCAAGATGAACTTGAACTCTTAGCACAACAAAGCAAATATGATATAATAGGCATCACTGAAACCTGGTGGGATGAATCTCATGATTGTAGTAATAGAGGGGTATAACCTTTTAAAGAGAAATAAGCCAAATGGGAAAGGAGGAGGAATAGCATTATATGTCAAGGATATTTACACCAGTAAAGAAGTTCAGAACTTCAATCCTGGAAGTCAGGTGAAGAGCATCTAGATCAAAATTAAAGGGATGGGAAACAACAGGGTTTGTCAGATGGAAGAATTGGATGATGGCTTTATAGAACAGATGACCACTTGTCAGAAAGGAGAGATGTAGTAGTGATAGGTGACTTCAACTATCCTGATATTTGCTGGAAATCAACTCAGCCAAAACTTTAAGGTCTAGCAAATTCCTCACTTGCCTCAAAGACAATTTCATTGTCCAAAAGGTGGAAGAGGCAACAAGAGGATCCACTATTTTAGATCTGATCCTAACCAACAGGGATGACCTGGCCAATGGGGTGAAAAGGGGTGGGATCCTTAGGTGGGAGTGATCATATTCTCCTGGAGTTTATTATACAGTGGAAAGGAGAAGCAGGCATAGTCAAGCACACATTCTAGACTTTAGGAGAGCTGATTTCAATAAACTTAGGGAAATACCGGGGGTGGTCCCATGGTCAGGAATACTAAAAGAGAAGGGAGTTCAGGATGGATGGGTGTTTCTCAAAAGGGAGATACTGAAGGCACAATTTAAAACAGTTCCAATGAGGAGGAAGAATGGGAGGTGTCTCAAGAAACCAGGATGGATGACTAAAGAAGTTACAGCTGTGCTAGGTTTTAAATGAAACATGTATAAGAAATGGGAAAAAAGGGGAAATCACCAAAGAGGAATTCAAACAAATAGCAAACACATGTAGGGGTAAAGTAAGAAAAGCTAAAGCACAAAATGAACTCAGGCTTGCTAGAGAGGTTAAGAAGAACAAAAGGGGCTTTTGGGGGTATTTCTGTAGCAAAAGGAAGAAGGAAATGGTAAGCCCATTGCACAGAGAAGATGGCAAAATGCTAAAAGGGGACAGAGAAAAGGCAGAACTACTCAACACCTTCTTTGCCTCAGTCTTCTCAGAAAAGAAAAAGGGAGCTCAACCTGAGGAAAATGGAGCAGAGGTTACAATAGAGGAAATGCAGCACAGAATAAGTAAAGAGTACAGGAATGCTACAAGTCTCCAGGACCAGATGAACAGCATCCAAGGGTATTAAAGGAATTGGCAAATGTAATATTGGAGCCATTTGCAATAATCTTTGAAAACTCCTGGAGAACAGGAGAAGTCCCAGCAGACTGCAGGAGGGAAAACATTGTCCCCATCTTCAAAAAGGGGGAAAAAAGACGATCCCAACAATTATCATCCAGTTAGTCTGACATCAATATCAGGAAAGATTCTAGAACAAATCATTAAACAAAGAGTCTGTGAACATTTAGAAGGGAATGCCATAATCACAAAAAGTGAACATAGGTTTCACAGAAACAAGTCATGCCAGACAAATCTGATCTTTTTTTTTTTTTTTGATAGAATTACCAGCTTGCTAGATGAATGGAATGCTGTGGGTATAGCATATCTTGATTTCAGTTAGGCTTTTGACAAGGTTCCCCATGACATTCTGGCCAACAAGCTAGTAAAATGTGGGCTAGACAAGGTAACTGTTACATGGACTTATAATTGGTTGACTGGTTGAACCGAAAGGATGCCCAACAATGGCTTCTTTTCATCCTGAAGAGAAGTGACCAGTGGGGTGCCACAGGGTTCTGCCTGGACCCAGTGCTATTCAACATCTTTATCAATGACTTCAATGAAAGAGTAGGGGGCATACTTCTCAAATTTGCAGATGACACCAAATTAGGAGGATTAGCTAATACCCCAGAGGACAGGATGAAAATTCAAAATGATCTCAAAAGCTGGGCCAAAGCTAACAAAATTAATTTCAACATGGAGAAATAGAAGGTACTGCACCTAGGATGGAAAAATGAAATGCATAGATATAAGATGGGGGACACTTGGCTTAACGAGATTATGAGTGAAAGGGATCTAGGAGTCCTAGTAGACCACAAGTTGAACATGAGCCAATAGTGTGATGTGGCAGCTAAACAGGCCAATGTGATTTTTGTTGATTATTTAGCTGTGGTGTGATTGAAATGCAGCAGAGCTCAGGAAACCAGTTTCCTTCATCAGCCTTCCCATGCTGAAAGCATGCAGACAAATCATGTAGATCCAAAGTAGAGCTTTATTGTTCCATAAAATAAAAAAGGCAAAGAAAACATACAGTCCACCATAGGATCACATCTTGCTAATGTGGTAGAAAAGAAAAGTTACAGATCCATGTTTCCAGATCCAGGAGTTACATTGTAAAAGCAGTATAAGCATATTAAAAGCCAGAAACTAACTCCATAGTTAAAACCACTGCCGAACACACGCACGCACGCACACACACACACACACAATGCATGAAATATAAACATTCTAGACAAAGAGATCTCTAGGCCCTTCCCCTACTCCACCTTCTGGCTGTTAACCTTATGATGATTGGATATTGCCTGTATAATGTGTTTTAACCTAGCCCCTTGCTGTCCATCATCCACTCATGTGACTCCTTTCCCATGCTCTAAAATTGTTTTGGATTTTGTTATCTGTTTCCCAGCTAAATCTGTCCATGTTATGACTTGTTGGCCATCTTGGCCGAGTTCTCTTTGTTTCTCTAGATGCTGTTTTCATGAGGAAAATTCCACACACACATCTCTACATTTCACCTTTGACTGTATAACCCATCCATATTCCAACAATTTTAGGCTGTATCAATAGAAGGATAGTGTCTAGATCAAGGGAAGTAATAGTGTCACTCTATTCTGCTCTGGTGAGGCCCCACCTGGAATACTGTGTCTAGTTCTAGGCATCACAATTCAAAAAGGATGTTGAAAAACTGGAGCGTGTCCAAAGGAGGGCAACCAAAATGGTGAAGGGTCTGGAAATCATGCTTAGGGAACTGGGTATGTTCAGTCTGGAGAAGAGATGGTTAAGAGGTGATATGATAGCCCTGTTTAAATATTTGAAGGATTGTCATATTGAGGAGGGAGCAGGCTTGTTTTCTGTTGCTCCAGAGAATAGAACCTGGAACAACAGATGCAAGCTACAGGAAAACAGATTCCACCTCAACATTAGGAGGACAGTAAGGGCTGTTTGACAGTGGAACACTCTCCCTCGGAGAGTGGTGGAATCTCCTTTGGAAGTCTTTAAAAAGAGGCTGGATGGCCGTATGTTGGGTATGCTTTGATTGAGAGTTCCTGCATGACATGGGGTTAGACTGGATGGTCCTTGATTCTTAGTCTATCCATTCTCCCTCCAGCTTTCTCTTCTCCACAGAATCCTCTCCACAGAATCCATCTTCACTCTCCTCAAAATGAACTACTTTGAACATAAACAGTTACCCAGTCCAGCATCAGGTCCCCAGGAATAGAGCAGGACTCTGATCCAGGAATCTTGCTAGCCACTTCAATACACATGACAAACTATTTATTTACTTAATTATTTTTAAAAGTTCCCAAGCCAGCCTATATAATTTAAGGCAACCAGCACATGCAAACATATGGAAGTCAAAAATTTCCAAAGCTAGATATTAGGGGAAAAGATATTTAATCCAGAAGAACAAAAATCATTAGAAGCTCAATATGATATGATTTGGGAAACTTCCTCAGGGTCAATGCAAGAGCTACTCTCATTGGCTCCTTTGGGATTAGGGGGGTTGTATTTTTGACCTGTCTAAATACCCTAAAGGCACCAGATCCCATCTGATCTTGGAAGCTAAGCAGACTCAACTTTTGTTAGCACTTGGATGGGTGGCTACCAATGAATACCAGCTGTTTTAAACTACATTTCAGAGGAAGGAACTTGAAACCCACCTAAGAGTATGCCTTGCCTAAGAAAGCCCTATGAAATTCTTGTGGTTGCCATAGGTCAACAGGTGAATTGAAGGTAGACGCACACTTTTCTGGTTGAAAAATAATTTTTTAAAAAGGTTTATCAGGAATCTATTATTCAAAATTGTGTCAGAAATGAATAGTCAACTGTGATAATATTACCAAGTTTATCTTGCCCACACTTCTGTATTCCACCTCATCTGAAATTTTAGAACCTATTTCTTTCTTTTGGATCCTTCTTCAAAGAAATGGCATTATTCATAATCAAAACTCAGTTGTACAGAACAGATTTATCTGTCTCTGTTGTTACACTGGGTTTGCTGTGACTTCCCCGACGTTTCCAAAAATTGTTCTTATTAGTTTGAATTCCCCAAAGTTGCAGCAAGTGAAACTGCTTATTGGCTTGTTTAGAGATTGGCTATATTTTAAAAAAAATAAAGAGTTGTTTGTCCTTAAAACTCCAATAGCAAGATATCTACAGCCCTTTCTGATGCCTCTTGTCAAGTCTTAGGACTGATTTACTTGCACGCTGAGACCCAGTAAGCTCTGTTTCTGCTAGATGTCTGCTTTCATGTTCTAATACAGCAAGACTTTGTATTTGTATGCTTCAATTCCTTTTCAGCTACAGAGTGAATCCCATCTTGGTGCTGAAAGTGAGGTAGCAATTTCTCCCACTGTTCAGCACACACAGCAGTCATCTTTTGTGTTTCACCCCAATAGTAATTGCTGCTTTTCTCACTTGCTGTTTTTGGTTTCTAAACACAGAGAGTTTAGAAGGAGGATCAGTGCAAGGCTTTGGATAAAATCTTCCATTAATTTCACCTTGAGCCCTTCACAAATATTCTCAAAGTTCCATCCTATGACATTATCCCTTCATTCTTTAGCACTGGGGTGGTTTTATCCTGCTAATAATTATTGCAGTTCCAATCAAACTCTTTAGGGGAGTATGCTCTGGACAGAGAGAAGCTGGCCTATTTAAAAATGAAATTGTAGCATTGTTGCAGTAAATAAAGCATAGTTCTCTGTTCTCCTGCTAAATGACATTAGTATCTTTTTTCTAATTAAATTTTTATTGAGTTTTTACAATGAAACACATAAAGTCTGTAGAACAATGAATACAAAAACAAAAACAATGATTAACTAAGGGCCAAGGGTATGTATCTGTGAATAGTTATCCTGCAATAGAATCAAAAAATTAGTTCTCAGCAAAAGCCAGAGAGTCCAGCTTGTCAAGGCATAGAGTGTCTGTCCAAAGGTCCTTCTGTGAAGTAGGAGGTTGGATCTGGTGGGAGTGATGATTAACATAGTTGATAAAGATCATCCAGTCTTCTTGAAATGTGTCTGTCCTTTTGTGGCCAATGCAAAACCTCATTGTCGCAGTTTCTCCATCAACCACATACCCCACATTCTAGACCACCAGTTCTCAATGGAGAGGTCACCTGACTTCCAACATTTGGCTTCTTCTAATCTGGGAGCAATAATAAGAAAAATGATCAGTTTCCTATGTTTCAAGTTAGAATTACTTTTAACAAATAATAATAATACTAAAGCAAAAGCAAAATTGGACAGAAATTTATGGTTTGCTCATGAAATTTGATAGAGAACTGTATCCCAGAATTTTCTCATTTTAGGACATTCAATCCACATATGCATATAAGAGCCTCTAGATTTGCAACCCCTCCAGCAATCCAGAAGGAGCGTTTTGAACATTGTAGACAATGTTACAGGTGTGAGATACCACCTATGCATGGTTTTTAAAGTACTCTCCCTCACAGATGCTGAATGGGATTTGTATGGGGGTGAAGACCAAATATGAGCCCATGCAGTGTTTGAAATCATGGTTTTCAATTCTCCTTGCCAAAATGAATGCATACATTGGCCTTCCCCCATACGTGTGTTCCAGGAGATGTTTGTAGATAGCTGCCGCTGTCCCTTTAGTATGAGATGCAGAGATCAAACAAACATTTTCAAAAAAGGAGAGCAGACATGGAGATTCTCCTGCTAAGACTAGGTGTGATGCAAAGGAAGTAATTTGGTGTACTTGAAACCAGGTAATGTTAGTTTGTTGTAGGGGAATTTTATGTGGTGTTGGTGGGCTTTGGTAAACCACCAGAGGATAGGTCTAAGGTGCGGTAGAGTCCACATCTTCTCAATAACCTCATTAGTGGGAATTGGTCATCTAACGGGCTCTGCAGATGGCACAAAGCATCATCTTGGAGCCAGGGAAGGGGAAGGGCAGCTGGACACCGGACGCCCCAAACCAGGGGTAGGCAACCTTTCCCCTTTAAGGGCCGAGGGACTTCAGCTCCCAGAAGCCTCAGCCATGTTGGCCAATAGTCCCATCTTGGCCAATAGCTCCTGGGATTCTGGGAGCTGAAGTCCCTCGGCCCTTAAAGGGGAAAGGTTGCCTACCCCTGCCCCAAACCCTTCTCAAGGGCGTCATTGGAGCGCACGCTGTTATACATGGCGAGCGCTCCAATGACGTCCTCCTGGCCCAGCCTCTGCATGGGCTGAGCTGGAAGAGACACAGAAGAGCCACGCGATGGCTCTTCCAGCCCCCTTTTTGGGGCTTGAGGAAGGAGCACTATCTTAGCGCTCCTTTCCCAGGCTCCAAAAAGGTGGATTGGGGCTGAGGTATGGGGCAGCCTCGGCCCCAATCTTCCACTTCCCGGGGTGGCCCATGGCCACCTATCTGCAAAGCCCCTAAGTGAGCAAAAGGATGCAAAAACAAAAGATTTAATGGGAGAGGGGTCCAGAGCTAGTATGTGTTTCCATTTATGCCAGATGAGTAGGGAACTAATTAAAAATAGATTAGATAAACTACCAAGTTTCTTTTTTGAAGTTTTGGTGTAGAGGCAAATAAATTCAGTGGACTTCATATTATAAACTTCTAAATTTACCCATCTGGTAGCACTGTTGTCCTTAATTAATTGAATAGTTTGGCTGAGTTGGAAAGCTTGGAAATATAGTGCAATATCTGGGACTGCCAGACCACCATTCTTGAAAGTGATGTGTCTGGTGGATTTGGGAGATCTAGTTCTCTTTTTATTGAAAATAAATTGATCAATTAATTTTTGCCATTTCTTGAATCTAGATGGGGAGGAGTCAAGACATAGTAGTATCTTTCCAGAACATGGCCTCATGGATACTGTGTACTAATTCATGCAGTCTTGTATAACTTGCACTCTAAAGGACCATTTCTTGAGGACCATTCATCCTGCAACAAGCCATGTAATATAAAAGATAAGGACAGCCTTAAGGTGTTCCCAGTGAGTGTAGAAGCAATTGTAAGCTGTTGCAGGTTTTGAGCCAGGAAATCTAGCAAGGAGAATGCAGTCTGTTGTGGACAGTCCAACAAATGTATGGAAAAGACTTCAGATTCAGTTTGTGGCATCTCACAGGTGGAGCTGGGAATAAATTGTGGAGACCTGCTGCCTGTTGATACTGATATGGTGTGAGCACATCCAGAGGGCTGCAAAGCCTGATGTTTGGTTCCTCTGAAAGGGTGCAGGGCATTACCCCTTGGGGGCAGGCTCACACTGGACCTCTTCAAAGTGCCACATGCAGATGTTAGATCTCACACATCCCATTCTTTGACATAAACAGGGATCTTGCAGCGCCTTTGAGAGTAACTGAAAGATAGAAGTTGGTAGCATGAGCTTTCCTAGACTTCAGCATACTACCTCAGATGTATGTTGGTTCAAGTCTAGGAAAGCTCATACTACCAACTTCTTTTGGTTACTTTCAAAGGTGCTACAAGATCCCCCTGCATACTGATTTTGCAGACTAACATTAACTTTAGCAAGATGGACCAGTGGTCTGATAACATAAAGCAATTTCTTCTGTTCTCCTGTCATCATTGCCTCCTAAAAGAAGATGGATTTCTTTTCAGCTACCTACCACTGCTAAGGGCTGCTGGCACTTGCTAAATTTGTTGGCTCTTAAAGGACACAGACATCCCATGGAATCCCTACGTTCTAGCCAGTCTCCTCAGAGAACCTGTCTCTATTGAAAGTCTCAAGGTATTCATTTTTTATTTATTTAGGGAATTTATATCCCACCTTTCTCCCAAAATGGAGAAAGTATTTAGTACTGACAAGCTAAAACCCTGATTTGCCTCTTAGCCTTGTTTTATGTGCTCCATGCTGCATCCACGCTGCAGAAATAATCCAGATTGACACCACTTTTACTGCCATGGCTCAATGCTATGGAATTGTGGGAATAGTAGTTTTGTTAGGCATTTAGCCTTCTCTGTCAGAGAGCTCTGGTGCTACAACAAACTACAGTTCCCAAAATTCCATAGCACTGAACCATGACAGTTAAAGTGATGTCAACCTGGATTATTTCTGCACTGCGGATGCAGCCCCAGACTACTGTCCTTGCTGACAGTACCCTTTTCTTTATCCTCCTCTGCCTTGACTATGCCACAAGCACACCATCCACACCAGGGATTATTTTTAATCTTATACCTTTATCAAAAGGCAGTGTAGATGTCTGAGTGTTGGACTATGATCCTGGAGATCAGGGTTTGATTCTTCCCTTTAGCATAAAAATCCACTGCATGACCTTGGGCAAGTCACTCTCTTGCATCCTCAGAGAATGGTCATGGTAACCCCCCCTCTGAAGAAATTTACCAAGAAAGCCCTATGATATAGATTGGCTTTAGGATTGCCAGAAATCAAAAATGACTTGGAGGCACACAACAACAACAACAACAACAACAACAACAACAACAACCTGTCTTCACCTGGTTTTGTTTTTTCCAACACTTAAGAAAAAGTTCAAATAGTCTTTTAAAAAAAAGAAGAAGAAGAGTATCTCATGCTGGAAAAAGGCTCAACAACAGACACAAGAGGGGGGAAATCTGTATCACAAGAGTGGTCATGCATTTTATTTTCCCCATAGTTTATGGCCAGAACAGAGAATGAAAGTCAATTTCTTATCACTTCAGAAATAGATGGTTTTGTTTTTACCTGAAAGGGGCTGCTTTCTCTTCACTAAAACTGCACATTGATGACAGGGAAATGACATGTGTGCAGCTGGCTTATGACTGTTTTATGAAGCTACTTTTCACTTGTGTAGGTCTAGTCACCCTTTCTTTCTCCCTCCCTCCTTGCCCCAGAATTGAGCCAGGACCCACCCCCCACCCCCCAGTTACAGAAGTTTAAACTCTGACTCTTCTTTTTTTAGCAACAATCATTATAATTTGATTGTCCCCAGAACTTCAGCACCGTTGGTATTGTAAGATATTGTAGTTTGGACTGGAGCTGACATCCCCACACTATCTCTCTGACAGCAGCCTCAGAAGCATCAAGGGATTTCTTTCTAACTGCATTCTCAGCAGAACACAGTTGTACTGTGTGTCTCTCTCTTGCTCTCTTTTCTATACATCAATTACTGTCTGTTTATTCTTGCATTACTGTAGTTCAGCAAGGGCTTGCTGCTCCTCAGTCTTGCATCTGCCTAACCCATGTAGCATGGCAATATTTGGGCAGCTGATAGAACAAATGAACTTCCTTGGATTTCAAAGTAGGATGCTGACTGAAGCATGGACTTGCTTACAGGCACGTGCAGCCTTAACTTCATTCTGTCTGCACTATGCATAGAGCCTAATAGACACACAGACTTGCCCCATGGGCAATTAATCAAGCTGAACAGCTGAAAAACCTGGTTGGGGACCGATGTACAAATCTAGGATGAAACCAAATCAGCCTGCATTAAGTTCTGTGCAAAATTACTAGAGTCAGACAGTTACATAACTGCAATCTCGCAGATGCTAGCAGGAGTCATCTTAGAGATCTGAAGCAATGGCAATAATTTTCCCTACAGGCATGCAAGGACCTCAAATTTCTCCCTGCAATGTATAATAAGCAGTTCAGAGCTGCATTAGACCCTTGCCCAGTATATTCCAGTGGCTGCTATTCCTAGGGGGTGAGTGGGAGCTCAGCAACCAGGTGCTAGACACACCTTTCAAAACCATCTGCCCAATGGCAATTATTTCTCATAGACACCTGAAAGTCTCCCAAATTGCACCCCTCTCTTTCAGGTTTAACATTTGTCATCTCATTAAGAATAAACATAGGAGCTTATCACACAGCTAATTAAATCGCCTTTTCCGATCTGGCTTAAATTTTAAATCAGGCTGCATTTGGAGCCTATCACAAGGGTTTAGCTACCAAAATCACTGCCTGGGTGCATCCCGGGTCCATCCCCGTGCCCAGGGCGGCTCCGGCAGCCATTTTCTCAAACCAGAAAACTCCCAGCTTTGAAAAAAGCTGCACTGAGCAAACCTGGGAGTGGAGATGGACTCAGGTGGTGATTTCAGTGGTTAAATCCTTGTGATAAGCTCTGGATGCAGCCTGATTTAAAATTTAAGCCGGATCAGGTAAAGCGATTTAATTAACTGTGCGATAAGCTTCATAGAAAGTATGGATAGAAGGCATGTCTAAACAAAACATGAGCTAAGATAGGACATTAAGTCCAATTGAGGTCCTTCGGCAGACACCTCATGACCCTTCTCTCTGATAACAACAGGGCAATTATTTCAGAGAAGTTCTTAGCAGCTTCATTGGAGTGGTCAAAAGGGTGGCACTAGATGGATCATGGTATTTTTTAAATTTAATTTAAATCTCTTATTGCCAGTAAACTGAGCTTTAGGAGTAATTTCATCCTTGTAGAATGGAAAGAAAAACACTTACAAGAGCTTGGAAACCATCAAGTGATTGTTAAGGAGGTACAGCCATCTGACCTGTGGAAGGTTGCCAATTCCCTGCTCTTGATTCATTAGAACAGTAGCTTACAGACAGTGATCCAGGGAATTTTAGGATCTCTTGGCACTTGGAAAGTGTTCATCAGTGAGAAGATCAGATATGGTAAAAAAAAAAAAAAAAAAAAAAAAAAGCTTCCTGAGAAAAAAATGAGGCCAAAAGCCCAACAGGATTGTGGCTGCCAGAACAAGCTCCAAAATGCTCTGAAATGCAGAGGGTACCTTAACAGGGCTAAGCAAGCTGATGCATAAATGGTTTCCTCAAAGCAGGAAGTTGGAAGGCCAACATAATAGAAGAGTTCATTACTCTATAATCCTGGCATTCATTATTTGAAGTGGCAGTTTCATTCCTAGATTGCTGGTGGCACATTACTGGGAGAAGACCTTCCTGCATGGCTGATGAATGTGGCACATGGCTGGGGTTTGGTTCCATCCCCCCCCCCCCCCCCGGGGATACAAAAATCCTTGGATGCTCAAGTCCCATTAAATAAATAGCATAGTAAAATATAAAATGGCAAAATCAAGGTTTGCTTTTGGGAATTTGTATATTTTTCAATATTTTCAAGCTGTGGGTGGTTGAATCTATGGATAAAGAATCTGTCAATATCGGGAGCTGACTATATTTTGCTAGTATTTTTAGAAGTTGAAAGCTATCCTGTCATCTGATTCAGCAGGGCATGGTCTTATGTTTGGGAAATGAACTGTTAGTTCCCTATCCTAAAAGTACGTACAGCCTAATTGTACACATATTTGATGGAGTCCTGGTGGCGCAGTGGTTAAATGCCAATCCTGCAGCCACAATGTTATAAGTTTGATCCTGGAGGGCCCTATGGTCGACTCAGCCTTCCATCCTTTTGTAGGTCAGTAAAATGAGTACCCAGCTTGTTGGGGGCAATTGGCCTATGCATTGTAAATTGCTTAGAGAGTGCTCAGTTCACTGATAAGTGGTATAGAAATGTACTTGCTATTGCTATATTGCTATTTACCAAGAAATAAGTGTTCCTTCAGGTACACCACCTTATAAGAACATATAGGATTGTAGCCCTAATGATAAGCAAATCCCATTAAGGTTAAAATGCATATGTGCATGTGGAGTTACAGTCTTGATCTTGGTTTTTACCATCATTTTATAACAATAATTTTATACTATTTTTATATCCATCTCTGGACTTCTATTTTCCATTCAATAACACTGGCCAAGGAAGGAAGTGGTGGGGTGGAAATAACAATCCTGACACAGACAATTGCATGCATCTAGAAGTCACAAATTCATGTGTCTACAAGGCATAGAAGTTTTAAAATGCTAAATACTGCTTTTAAGAGTAACCAGTCACCCCTTTGACTCATTTATGATCTTATTTCCACCCACATGCTAGTTTCTTCTTGTTTCCTATGCTTTCAATTAAGCCTTCTCCTGTATTCCTAATAAATCCAATGAGGTATCACATCATTTTACATCTAAGGATCAGTGACTAGTATATAGAGCTCATCCTGGGGGGTAAGGAAGGGAGATTTGCTGTCTTCTTTTTTCTTCTTTTATTTTTGTTTCTCCACAAGAGCTTATTTATAGAATCCTTTGCATGCAGACAGATGTGAATTGATTTAAAGAAGTGGGCTGAGCAAAGCTTTATTCAGTCTTGCCATGTGGCTGTATGACCTAAAATCAAATTTGTAGAAGTAGCAGATCAGAAGGTAAACTTTCTGAATTGTATCTAATTGTTCTTCACCTAACTCAACTTTGTCTGAAACAGCTGAGAAGGAAATGATGGCTCAGAGCATCAAACATAATTGAGAGATCCAGATGTATACCATCAGGGTCAAACATCTGTTGTCTATTGCTGGAGGCTGATCACCTACCAGAACCACCAATGCAGTTTTTATTAAGAACCTAGTGATATATGTTGGCTATTTGTACAGCCATAAAAAGAAGAGGTGCATCTTTTTAAAAAGGCACTAAAAAAAAAAAGACAACAAAGAGCATCAGTTTGCATTAAAACATATGTTAAGGTATAAGTGTAGATGGGGATTTAGAAATCATTACTGTAATTTAAATCAAAATGTAACTTATGTCAGCATAGTAGTAAAAACTAGGTGACCTGTATATCTTCTCAGTCTACTTTTGTGATGTTAGCTTCATGGGGCATTTCGAGGTCCCTGTTCTTTCTTCTTGTAGTTCTTTATCTTCAAGCTGAACTTTGACTGGATAGCCTTTGAAATAGAGGATGCTTTCAAACCGAAGGCAGTTTCCCAGAAAGTAAGACCCCTGTGAAATAAGATACATAATCATACAGAATTTGATAGGAGTCTAAGGAATTTGTTTCCTCCAAGAACAGTCAAAAATTTAGAACTGGATCTCATAAATACATGCAATTTAAGCAGAGTTTGAAACCCAAACAGAAAATGTTTAACATGTTTTTTTTTTTAAATGCTTAATGAGAGAAAGATTTCTGTTTTAGAGCTCTCTCTCTCTCGCTCTCTCTGTGCATGTTCCATTGTTGTTATGGTAATAGTCAATATTAACAATTGACGCTTTGGGATGAATAGAGAAAATACCATGTTATTACTGTGGTGATACTCTTGTTCCCAACTAGCATATTTTGTTCCTTCACAAGTACTCTTTGAAGAATTTAGGATGACCTCTCCTTCTGGTGTTTTCCATATTCATACAAGTCCCACAACTTTGGGGATGGTGGGGCAAGTCTTCCAACATATCTGGGAAATTTGTCCTAAACAATGTAATCTAAAACCTGTGTTTTGCCACTGATCTGCTGCGAATCTTCTCTTCTTTGCGCATGCGCATGCGCAAACGCACCGCGGCCGGCATTTTGACTTCCAAAATGGTGGCCGAAGCAAGCGCGGCCGAAAATGCGCCCCGATGGCGGTGAGCGGCAGCAGCGGCGGCGGCAACCTACGGCCTGGGCTGGTAAGTCCGGGCCCTGGGACCTTAACCGGCCCCCGGGCCGTAGGTTGCCAGTCCCTGGTGTAGATGCACCCTACAACTTAAAAGATTCTTCACTATTGATTGTAGTGGCTTGGCTGCTGGGAATAGTGGTCTAACAACATTTGGAGGTCACATGATTCCAGTCCTTGGTTTAAGGTATGCTATATGTACATGCACACTTCTTGCTGAAATTGACAGAACAGTCCAGATGTATCTTCTAGCTCTAGGGTGGACACCCTGGAGGATCTAGGAGGGTGAACTGGAAGGCACTTATGATTTGGAGAAAAGGACCCACATCAGCCTAGAACTGGTTATCTCACCCCATGGCAAAATGGCTTCCTGGCATCTGGACTTGGAGGGCAAGGGCTTTTTCAAAGAAAGGGTAAGGCGTGCAGTGTGTTGAGGTTTATTTCCTGGTTAAATAAACCAGAGATTAAATTCCTGATTAAATAAAGGTCTCATCTAGGCCTAAAATAAGCCAGGGAATGCAAAAACATGGGGAAATTGTGCCCCATACCCACCCAAAGGTGATTCGGGGAACATATTTATTTATTTAAAGTATTTTCGAATAGCCTCCTAGCCCATAAGGGCATCCAAGGCAATGAATAAATAAAAACCAATTAAAACAATACAAAGATAAAAACATTTTAAAAGACATTAAACTACTCATTAAAAACCTCTAAAAGTAGTCTGAAAACAATCCTAGAATCAAGTTTTAAAACAGTTAAAACAGCAACTTCAAGCACTTAATGTCATGCAAGACAGCACTGTTTTGGCTGCCTGTCAGAAACTTAAAAGAGCTGGGGCCAGCCTAACATCTTTAGAACAGTTGAGGCACTGCTACTCTGAAAGTCCTGTTATGTGTACCCACCAACCTAACTTCATGAGGTGTTAACATACACAACAGGGCCTTCTTTGAAGGCTTCAAAGTTTTGGCAGGCTCATAGAGGAGGAGGTAGTCTTTAGCACATCTTAGCCCCAAGTCATTGAGGGCATTGTAGGTCAACACCAGCACTGTGAGATGAGCTTGGAAGCAAATTGAGAGCTAGTGCAGTCTTTGGGCCTTTGCAGACTGCCAGAAATACTGCAAACTGAGTCCACTTTAAGGGTTAGGGTTAGTGCTAGGGAATCATGGGAATTGTTTTTCCCCCCCTGAGACATTGACCCTTCTCTGTCAGAGAGCTCTGGTGCCACAATAAAATACAGTTCCTATGATTCCCTAGCACTGAGTCAGGGCAGTTAAAGTGGACTCAATTTGCACTATTTCTGGCAGTCTGCAAAGCCCCTTTGTAAGATTGGTTTTATATGGTTTCCAAAATGCACACTGACACCAGTCTAACATTAGTTTTAAAAATATTTTCTCAAAGATGTTTGGGAAGCTATGAGGACAATTGGAGGGAGGGGTGTCTCAAGAATGTCCTTAGTGGGAACATATGGCTTGCAGTACTTTCTCCATCTGGAACTAAGCCCCGAAAGAGGCAGGCCAAATAATGTGGCTTCCGGCTGCTTCAGGGGTATAGCGTATATATGATGCATGCCCCCAAAGTGACCTGAAGCCACTCTGAGGCTTCACTGAGGTGGTAAGAGCCATTTGGGACTGTGGTGGCAGCCAGCTTCAGGAGTGGGCCATGTGGTTGCTACAGTCCAAGTGTGATTGATGCTGTAGCAGCCAGAGGCTGCTCCTTCTGGGCTGTCTGCTTCAGCTCATAGAGGATAATATTTATTCCCTTTAATACCATCTTGAAAGGGAAAATAAATCAAAATTGAAAGATATAGCTGTGTTAGTCTATGGAATCAGTATGTAGGGAGATCTTGTAGCACCTTTGAGATAACTAAAATTAGTAAGTTGGCAGCATGAGCTTTCCTAGACTTCAGTCTACTTCTTCAGATGCATACAGTGGAGTGGAAACCAGGGACAGGCATATGTATGCCATTGATATGTGAGAATGTCAATTCAAATTCAAAGTCCTTTGTCTATGGAAATGAAATGGCAAGTCCACTTTTAGCAATGGTCATTAGTGAACAAAGACATTGTGAACTGGCCAATGTGTATGGAAATGAAGAGGCAAGACCAGTTTCGCTTCGAAAACTAGACTGTAGGTAAAGAAAATAGATGCGTGATTTGTAGTTCTTCTGTTCAAGGACTTCTGTTCTGATGGAATGCCCAGGGAGATTGAAATGCTCTGCCACCAGTTTTTGTGTATTCCCAAACAAAAGCACTACAAAGGTAGACTGGAAAGAGAAGCAACAGAATTGGAATCCATCCATCTACTACAGTCCCTCAGCAATGGATTGAACAGGGACAATGGCTTCCTGACTCACTACATACATCTCAATAGTATCTGACCCCATCTTCAGGGTGGCGTCCTACACTCATCCATTTTCTTCACCTACAGGCTAGTTTCCAAAGTCAAACTGGTCTTGCCTCTTCATTTCCATACACATTGGCCAGTTCACAATGTCTTTGTTCACTAATGACCACTGTTAAAACTGGACTTGCTACTTAATTTCCATACACAAAGGATTTTGAATTTGAATCGACATCCTCACATACCAATGTCCCTGGTTTCTACTCCACCATATGCATCTGAAGAAGTAGACTGAAGTCTACAAAAACTCATGCTGCCAACTTCTTTATTTCCTCTCAAAGGTGCTACAAGCTCTCTCCACATAATAAAAAATAAAATAAATCATTATCCTGTCAGGAAGATGAATGCTAGTGCTCCCCCCTTTCTATTTTTCAAATCTAAAATTTGAGAGAAAATAATGAATGTTGATAACAAGTGCACTCTGCTTTATAAATAGCCAGAAGACAATGAGCAGGAAAAGCAAATAACAGGTGCAAGAGTTAAAGGTTTGATGGTGATGATCACAAAATGTATTTCCACAGCCAGGGAGAAACTCACTGACTCCTTCAGCAATAAAAGAGATTGTTGAAGAGCAATGTTTAATTATATATGTGTGGTTTTAAAATGAAAATCAAGCAGCAAGATCATAGATCTGAGACTTATCTTTCCCTCAGCAGTTATGAGCATTGGATTATCTTGGACAGTGTGATGCACTTGTGACCAAGTGAGAAGATAATTGCATTTTATTGATATTTTCTCACCATGCTATGACAAAGCTGTACATCTTGAGCTGTGCAACATATGATTTTATGTGTGTACACACACACACACATATATAAAATCTCTGTTCTAAGCAAAATGATATTTGTGTTTATTTTATACAATTAATTACAAAAAGGAAGACCAAAGACTGATATATCTAGAAACTTATAGAGGAATTATAAATAAGGACTAACTAAACATGGGAGGAGGAGAATACATTAGGCTTGCCCAGTCATTGTTGCTTTGCTAACTAGAGAAAGAAAGAATCTTAGGCAGAAAATGCCCTGCATGCATAACATTTCTCTGTGCAAACCTTGACTGTTGGGGAGGGGGATGACCCAATAGGGTTCATAACTGAATGGCAGACCTCCCCACAAACAGGAGATTTTCTTTTTCCAACTCATTGCTTTTCACATGACCAAAGCAAGAAGGAAAGTAACACACTCCACACTTTCCTCCTCACATGTTCAGTTAACTCTTACTTACAGTACCTAAATAGAATGTAAAATAGGTCAGTGTAAAATTCTGCTGATCAGTGTTTTAAAACCAAGAGTATTTCTGGGAAGGGAATAAGGAAGGATGTCAGCAAGTCAGTAGGAAGAAGCAGTATTGGCAAGAGCACGAGTAGTAGTGGTTATCGAGATAACTAGTTTTGAAAGAAGTTATATAAGAACTGCACATGTTCTTGCACATAAGTGATGTGTTTAATACGGTTAACAGTTTAATTCTATTTTAATGCTAGTTTTCCATCTTTTTAATAAATTGTTAGTTGCTTTGAGTCCCAGTTTTGGGAAAAGAGGACTTTAAATATGATAATGATGATTGTTCTTATAGAGACAAGGTTACTACAGAGTAACTTAGTGATGGCTATATATTTACCCTCATTGATGAAGGCAGTATGTTTCTTAATATGTTTAGAGGAGGCAAGGGCAAACCTCCTCTGAAGAAATCGTGCCAGGAAAACCCTGCGATACGGTCGCCATAAGTCAGAAACAACTTAAAGGCACACCTGCACCTCAACAACACATTATACAGGCCTTAAATACTGACTACTCACTAAATCTATTCTGTTTCTACTGCTGCACCCAAAATAACCTAAAGTCTGCCAAATTGATTCCTCATATCTTTGACATTTGGTTGCAATGTGTGCATGGTATGTTCTATCTGTGCCGAGTGCACAACTCTTTAACCATATAACTTCTTTTTCACTTGTCCTACCTGGAATGTATTTACACTATCCAGTGGTAACACTTTGACACTATCCAGTGGTAACACTTTAGTTGTAATGGTTAAAGCTCATGGAATCCTGGGATTTATCATTTAGTGAGATAGCTAGAATTCTGTGGTGTGGCTTGGTGGGGAAAGTGCATTTGAACATTATAGCAGAGATTTCCACGTAAGTTATCAAACTGCAAATCCCAGGATTCTGCTGTATTAAAAAACTGATATCAATTTCATAATTTTATGTGCAGCTACACTATTAGTTCTCTCAATGGAATAGTTCACTGATTATGGATGGGTACACTGGCCCTCTTTAAGACCAAAAAGGGAAGCTCTAAGGCCAGTATACAAAGGTCAGTAGTAAGAATGTTGTACCCCAACTTATATTTTAAAATATTACTCACAAAAAGAAGAGGAGGGGAAAGCAAGCTTAATTCTTATTTACTTAGTTTTTAAAATAATAAACAACTGAAACCCTTTCAAGGAAATCAGTAGATAAAAGTTGATCTTTCAGCTGAGATAATGAAGTGGCATTATTTTGCTTCCCAGAACTGGCTTTCTACAAAAAATTGACATCTGCTTTCTGGAGACAGTGATAGGGAAACAGTCTGAAGATCTGGGCTTGTCAGTACATTCTCTGGTAGCCCAGATTCCCTTTATTTTCCATCCTGAGCCCCAGTGTCTTTGCTGTAGGAGGTAGCAATTGCAAACCACACATATACATGCATTAACATTAGGAAGAGGTTCTTTACTGTATGAACTGTTGAACAGTAGAATAAACTGGTTTGAACAGTGGTAAACTCTCCATCTTTGGAGATCTTTGAACAGGGGTTGGATGAGCATCTTTCAGGAGTACTTTACTTGTACATTTCTGCATTGCAGGGGGGTTAGACTTGATTGTCCATACAGTCTGTTCTGGCACTAAGATTCTATGTTTCTGTGATTATATGATTTACATTGTCTCATTCTCTGCAATGCTAGAAATTTGGGACTGAAGAAAATTTCATTGGGAAACAGAATTCTTACTTAAAAGGGCAATGCCCTTATCCTTCCCCTCAACTACACCCGGGAGAGACACTGTTCAAAAATGAAACTAGAAAAAATGACAATTTTAAAAAGCATGTAGATGACAACTAGGAACAAAAAGAATAGACAATTTTTGTCACACCCCTTCAAAAATTGTCAATGTTTATATGTTTTTTTGGCTCTACAGAAGAGCAAAAAGACTGGTGCTGTTTTTCATGTGCTACCACATTTGACTTCTCTGTAAACAAACAAACAAACAAACAAACCTCATTATTCCCTACCACCACCACCAAAGCTTATGTTCATTCACAAGGAAGTCTCAATTTTTTTTTGGGGGGGGGGGGATTAAAAAGTTCAAGAATGCTTGTAATTTTGAGATGCAACTTCTGAAATGTCTCATTCTCACATATGAGAACAAAACCCATGAAGATTAACATCTCTAATAAAAAAAGAATAGTACAACTCAAGAGATATTGGCTGAAATGAGAGAATAATTTGGTGTTTTCCATTTTTTTTTATCCTTTTTGCTTAGGCCTGATCTATATATGCAACAGAACATAATGCTAGAATGTTGAATTGAATTCCATCTTTAAAAAAAATCAGCCAATTTTTTTTAAGGAAAAGATTTAAACAACAGGGTAAGAAATTATATCTCATTTTGCTCTGTAAGGTGCTGTTTCTCCACCTGCTGAGTTATTTATAAAGGAGAACATTCAGCTGATTTTCTCACTTGTAGTATGAAATGGTGCGGTCCATTATATCACCTCAGAACTATGCATTCTCTTATCTAATATTCCACTGCATGTTTAGACCAGATTTTAATAATCCTTTTAAGACAGGACCTTGGTTCACTTTTTAAAAGAAAAATATGTTCTCTGATTTTAGAGTTAACATTTGAAGATTCCTTCTGAAGTGATTTAAAAAGCCACTTAAATGTATTATTTCCTAGTTTTTCATTAAATATATATATTTTCCAAGAGAATCAAGATATCTCTGATACAGGAAGGATAAACTCAGCAAGTCCCCATGGGAGCTGAAGGCATTTTTGATGAGTATCTGGCATTTCCCTCTGCACTTTTTTATGTATTTGTCACACTTCTTTTCCACATCAATGTAATAAAACATTCCTTGTCTCACATTTTGAAATATTGATATTATCCTACAGCAAAGATAAAAACACAACCAAGCAATATAGGATGGTGATAGAATTATTTGCAATACACAGAAATCTCTGCTGATGTTTAGGGCTGGCATCGTATTAAACACATTACTTTTGCTGACAGGCATTTTCATTTCCCTTCATCTCACAAGTGAAGGGAATTGGGAGGAAATCTAGTTTTCAGTTCGAGGCCCATTCAATAAAAAATGTAAACCCGAAATACTGGTAGGATTGGCAGCACCTAGTTAAATCAAAAAGGACCTAGCTGGAAATTTATTTTCAAAAGCCATATAAATATAGAGAGGGAGAAGGAAAATGATCAGCAGTTCAGATTTATGCATCCATCAAAGATGTCTTTCCAAGAGGAAAGGGGGGGAAATAGTGTACAAGCTGTGCAAAATATCTGATTTTCACCTCAGGGTAAAGGGAGACCAGATCAAGCAGACCAACTAGCTAAACGTTTGATATTTCAAGAAATTTTTCTCATTTTGGAGACCAACAGCAGCATGGAACATCATGAGCACTGTTCATTTTGCAGCCTGTTCTATAAATTAGAAGCCACAAATGTCTCTGATTTTTTAAATATTAATCTGAAAACACTTTCCTTCCTGCCAATATTGGGGGATATTCTGTCTGCAATATTCTGGATATTGTGGAATATTCTGAAGGGTATAGATACCAAGTAAGGATATATGGAAAAAAAACCTGTATGATTTGTACATGAGCACTGAGGACAAGACTGACTGATTTTCATATCCCTAATTCTAAGCTTGTTCTGAAAAATCTCAGTAGAAGCTACTTGTTTGTGACTAATTTCCTTTTTAAAAATAAGTTCAAAAGCTATTAGTGTGTTCTTTCAAATGAGCAATCTGGATACTCAGCTGGAGTTTTCTGGATAACTTTGGCCTTTTCTTTGAAGAGACTGTGGCATTTAATTTGTTCCTTTTTGGAAAAGGATGCAGTAATACATCCCTGGCAAGTCATAGTTCAAGGGTACACAACAGGGGCCTCCAGACATTTTTTGGTTTACAACTCTCATTAGCCAATTTAGGCAATAGTAAGGGATTGTGATACATCTGGAGATCTATGGTTGCGCACTTGTGATGTAAAAGCTGAATTTGTAATAGGAAAGGTGGTGGTTGTCTTTTCTGGAACTGTGCCATGCAGTTGAAAAAACTTTAATACATGGGTGGGCAACTTGTAATGTTCCAGGGGTACACCATCATGGGCCATACCAGGCCTTGAAGTGCGGGAGGGGGAAGGGAAGGAAAAATGGAAAGGAAAGGTGAGGAAAAAGAAACTGGAAGTGGAGGACCACTTCTAGATTATTATTATTATTTAATTTTGTGATTTGGGGCAGAGAATGTTGAGCCCTGTTTTAACTCCAAATTCCTACTCCTGGATTTTTCAGGGATCAGGCTGGGGAATCAATCCCCTCCCCAAACATTGTGAAGTGTGCTAGGTATAGCAATATGCTGCATGCAAAAAGAGCAGTTTGCCACCCTTACTTTATAGCATATTAGTAGGGTAGAATCATAGAATCTTAACTACAATGGCCATCTAATCCAACTCCTGCCATGGAGTAATAAACAACTAAAACCCTCCTGAAAGATGCCCATCTAATCTCTGTTTCTGTAATCTCCAAAGAAGGAAAGTTAAACAAGTTTGAAAGCATTCTGTTCCACTATAGAACAGTTCTTGAAAGGGAATCAACACAGAACAAACAATGGAGGAATCGGAAAGTAGCTTCTGACCAGAACTTCAGAGATCAAAGCAGAAACTTGTACTTTTCTCAACTTTTTAAAAACATGGTTGCTGGAGTCAACGCAAACAGGAAAGCTCAAGGACCCTCAGGCTAAGGATTGGTTTGAGAAACTATTTCTGACATTTGGTGACAAAAATTATAAAGACTGGGAGGGGATGGTTATTTGTATTAATCTGTAGAAGACACTTACTGCTTCCCTTCACACCTTGCTCAGCAAGCTAGAAAATGTACTTAGCACGCAGCTTAATATGGAGACACGTTCCTTGTGCTAATGCTCTTCGCAATTATTTCAGCTACTCTGAGACATGAGTGAATCTGCACATCTGGTACATTGTGGGATATTTGGCATTAAATCATCAACATTCATCCCCATTCTCTAAAACTATATGTGTGGTATAAAATACATGTCAATGTAGGTGTCAGCCTCCTAAACTTTTGCTTCACTTTGAATTAAGATGGGAAAGAAACTGAAATATCAGCATTATAAGTGGCCTGTTTGTTCAGTCTCTTTACACTCTATCCCAGGGGTAGGCAACCTAAGACCGGGGGGCTGGATGCGGCCCCCCGAGGCCTTTGGACCGGCCCCAGGCCGGTCCTGCCGCCCCCCGCCATGATATTGATGATTGTTGTTATTACTTGTTCTTGGGGTTTTCTTGTTAAAATCTCCACAGGGGTTTTGCCATGGCTTTTCTGGGGCTGAGAGAGTGTGCATGCATATTTTTTAATTTTTATTTATTTATTTATTTATTTTTGGTGCTTCGGCCCCCCAATTGTCTGAGGGGCAGCAACCCGGCCCCTGGCTCAAAAAGGTTGCCTACCCCTGCTCTATCCCATAGTTTTGTAAAGCTTTGTTAAAATGACATTTAGCTGTTCCAAAAAAGTGTATCAAACCGGTTGTGATACTCAAAACCCTAAGTGATCTCTATGTGCTGATGTGATCTGCCTGTTAACATGTTTCTTTCCTCTCTTTTTTTTTAGAAAAATATTTTAATTGTATGTATTTTAATTGGAACTTTACTGTGGTCAGCTATCTTCAGTGCAATATATATATATATATATATATATATATATGTATATGTATACACACACACACACACACACACACCAGATGGAAATGTTCACCAGAATGGTATATCACTTTTAACTCAGCATCACTTAGGAGCTTATCACATTTCCAAAAAGCCAGCTTACCTTTTCTGGCTTCAGTCTTCCTCTGGGATACACCCAGATGTTATCACATGTAAGTCACTGCCAATTCTGCTGTGATGCTGCTGGCCAAATACAGCTCAGGTCAGATGAAGTTTAAAGCGCATTCAGCCAGCAGATTTTCAAAGTCAGAAGCTTCCATTTTTGAAAAATTGCCAGCTGAATGTGGCTTCAATGCTCGTCAGACCCAGGCTGTATTTGACTGGCAGCATCATGTCAGAATTGGTGGTGACTTACATGTGATAACATCCAGGTTTTTCCTGGAAAAAGACTGAAGCCAGAAAATGTAAGCCGGCTTTTTTGGCAATGTGATAAGTTCCTTTATGCATACTTAGCCAAATAGCAGAGGAGCTAAGAAATCCTGTTAGTGACAATGTGGCATCCCTAGGGTTGGTGTCACCCGGTGTGGTCACTCATGGTGTCACCCCCCCTCCCCATCCTTGACCTCCTCCCCCCATTTCACACCCTACAAAAATCTTAGCAATGCTTTTTTGCACTAATGTTACTTCTCAATCGTCATTCCCATATATACCACTAAATGTCATGCTAATCATTGTGACATGAAACAACTAGCAAAATTAACAATTATACCTTTGAATTATAATATCATATGCACAACCTAAATATACTTACATAGACATAGTGAAGATTTGGTGAAATTGTGATGTTTTTAAGTAAAATTCACAAAGTATATATTTTTTAAAAAAATATCATTTTTTTTTTTAAAAATAAACATTATAAATTTTGAAATGTTAATTTTAAAATATTCTGGGGCCTCTCATTTCTCCTCCCCTTGAGCCCACTCCCACCATCTCTTAAAGCATCTTAAAAGAAAGCAGATGAATGTCAGAGCCCATTTCTGCCAAAACATAGATGTTTGAGGATCAGTGATGTCACCCCCCTCTGGGTGTCACTTGGTGCAGTCCACACACACTGCACCCCACTAGTGACACCACTGGGCTCTGCTACATAGCAGCATGACAGCAGCCCTCTACTGAATATGGACATTACAAAACTGACCATTTCTAATTACCCTATAGATAAAGGGGTAGGCAACCTTTGTATAGATAAATCCACTTTTTTTGTTAACTGCCTTCATGTCAATCTCAACTCATGGTGACCATGCTGATGGAGACATCTTGAAGACCCCCCTGTCCTCCACTGCTCTGCCCAACTCCTGCAAACTCATACTCATGATCTCTTTAGTAGAGTCCATCCATCTAGCATGTGACCTTCCTCACTTTCTACTTCCCTCCACCTTTCCTAGCATTATTGTTTTTTCTTCCCTCCACCTTTCCTAGCATTATTGTTTTTTCTCATGATTCATGCATGCCTTCTCATGATGTGTCCAAAGTATGCCAGCCTAAGTTTTGTCATCCTGGCTTCCAGGGAGATTTCTGGTGTGATTTGTTCTAGGACCCATTTGTTTGTCTTTTTGGCCATCCATGGGATAAGATAAGTCCACTTGCAAAGATTTAGCCTCCATGTATGTTTCTGGCCATAATAAATAAATTTCTCAACAAATAAGTCCCTGGTAAGCCAGTGCTAGAATGCAGTGTGTCTCATAAAAATGACTACTGGCCCTATTCTGGACCTGTTACATTTTCAGTGCTATGTTTGCCTGTTTTTTTTAATGACTGACTGAACACTTTCTCTCAGTGTCTATATTTGTATCAATATCTATAGATAAAAGCTTTGTAAAGTTTTAAATTTATATATAAATACTTTGATCAAACAAATAAACAATGTCCCCATATACAATATCACTGTTATACCTGATATTTCTTTCATATATTTCTGTCATTAAACTCATTGGGTCAGGAGTAATATGTAGGCATTTACAATAGATGTTTTAGAGCTTCCATTGCACTTTAAGTATCTCATAGATAGGAGATAAACCACAGAAAAATGAAGAGTTCAGTATAACTCACTCATGCTCCTTTTTTATTCTTTGTGTCAAGTGTTCTAACCCTGTCTTACATGTGATGGTGTGGTATTTAAAAGCATGTCTCTATTTGTGTCATGTACTAAGTAAAGCTTAGAGAAGTTATTTTTTTTGGGGGGGAGACTATAGCTCCCATAATCACCTGGCCAGCATAATTCTGGGAGTTATAATTCAAAATAAGTAACATTTCCGAAGTCTGTGCATTAGGCACTAGGACTTGGACAAGACATCTTTCTTCTACACACATTAAGTCTAGGTGGCACCTCTGGGAGTATTGCATTAATTGCCTCTGCTGCAACTTGGCAAACCTTCAGACACCCAAGAAAGCCTTATAAGAATGCCTGATTAAGGATACTAAAATTTCTACTAAACAAGGCGAATGGAGCTACCAGGTTATGATAACCTATCAATAGTAAGCAAGGTACAGAATAGTAACAATGAATTTGCTATTAACTACAATAGTATTTAATCACCCAGTCCCAAGTAAATCAAATCAGTGTCCATGTATGATCAAAACCAAACAGCAAGGTCAATTTCTGACTTTTATCTTGGGAGCTCTGTTACTTGATCAGGAGCCTAGGATGTAATGTCAAAGTATCACAGATGTTGACAATCTAGAAAGGAGTCAAAAGAGAGCTACAAAGATATTTAATGTTTATGCAAAGAAATACAATGATCTATTTAGCCTACATAGGTGGGGAGAGCAATCGGATTTAGAAATATGAACATTTGGAAAAGATTGCAGTTAGCAAACCTCTACATTGACATTTAGATGCTCTTACAGATGCTAAAATGGGATTTGGCACCTTCCCACTCCACTGTACAGGATTTGAAGAGTGAAAGGAAATAAAACAAAAGACTTGCCTGATAATTCTACCATGCCCCCCTAAACAGACATAATATTTTGTCTATTGATAGCATTTCAGCATTCTAGCAACCTGAAAAGATCTTTGACAGATGAAAAATTTTGATTTATTTTTTTTGTCCTAGGCTATTTATTTCTTTTTCATAATGAGGACAGATAAGGATCACACCAAATTCTGATCACTCTTAATGGGATATATTTAATGGGCTAATAGATATGCATTCTGTGATCAAATATGGGGCTCCAATCTGGGATAGTGGATCAAACAGTCACTGTAAAGAATATCTTATTTCCAAAATCCCAGTAGTACACAATGACATCCAAACAATGACACCTTTATTGGGCCAACCAAAATGCACAATTACATGTTGCAAGCTTTTGAAGTCACGCTGGTTTCTTCATCAGGCAAACAGGAGAAAAAAAAATTGAAGATGTGAGTCTTAGGTCTGCATTTTCTGTTTCTGAGATAAATTCAGATGTTAAAGACGACCTGCCCCCTCGACCCTTGCCCATCATGGCTGGCCGTCCAGGGAGGGGAACCATTGGTGAGATTCCTTCGGGATATCATCAATGCATCCTTCAGGGAAGGACAGGTTCCATCCTGCTTAAAGGAAGCGGCGGTTAAGCCGCTTCTGAAAAAGCCTTCCCTGGATCCCCTGGATATGAAGAACTATAGGCCTGTTTCATTACTGCCATTCTTGAGCAAGGTGATCGAGAGGGCGGTTGCGCTTCAGCTCCAAGCGGTCTTGGATGAAACCGATTATCTAGACCCATTTCAAACCGGCTTTAGGACAGGCTTTGGGGTTGAGACTGCCATGGTTGCCTTGACCGACGATCTGCGTCTGAGCATCGACAGGGGTAGCGTGACCCTGTTGGTGCTCCTAGACCTCTCAGCGGCTTTTGATACGATAGACCACGGCATCCTCTTGGGCCGCCTGAAGGGGTTAGGTATCGGGGGCACCGCTTTGCAGTGGTTCCGGTCCTTCCTCTCGGGTCGGTCCCAGAGGGTGCTGCTCGGGGACTGTAGCTCCAGCAAGAGGGAACTCACTTGTGGGGTCCCTCAGGGAGCTATTTTGTCCCCGATGTTATTTAACATCTATATGAAGCCGCTGGGTGAGATTATACGGAGTTATGGTGCCGGGTGTTATCAGTACGCTGATGACACCCAAATCTATTTCTCCGTGTCTCGTTCGTCGGCCTCGAATCCCAATGGCATCTCTTCTCTCAATGAATGTCTTCAGGCGGTAATGGGCTGGATGAGGAAAAACAAATTGAAATTGAATCCAGACAAGACGGAGGTGCTCACGGTACAGGCTCCGAAACCAAGAACTGGGTTGCAACCTCCAGTCCTGGATGGGGTCACGCTCTCCTCCAGTGACTGTGTTCGCAGTCTGGGGGTGCTCCTTGATCCGTCGCTTCTGATGACAAATCAGGTTAATGCGACGGTCAGGAGCGCCTGTTATCAACTTCGGTTGATACGCCAGCTGCGCCCTTTTCTGGAAGTAGGAGACCTTGAGACCGTTGTGCACGCGTTGGTAACCTCACGCCTTGACTTCTGTAATGCGCTCTACATGGGGCTACCCTCGTGCTTGATTCGGAAACTTCAATTGGTTCAAAATATGGCGGCCAGATTGATATCTGGAACATCTAGGGGGGACCATATTACCCCGGTATTAAGGTCCCTCCATTGGCTGCCTATTAGTTTCCGAACCCAGTACAAGGTGTTGGTAATGACCTTTAAAGCCCTAAATGGCTTGGGTCCAGCCTATCTGAAGGACCGCCTCCTCCCGTATAATCCTCCCCGTGCCCTCCGGTCCTCTGGAAGGAATTTGTTACAGCCCCAAAGAACGAGGCTGGTGACGACCTCCCAGAGGGCATTTTCTGTAGTTGCCCCCAAACTGTGGAATGGCCTGCCGGAGGAGATTCGCCAGCTGACATCACTTGACAGCTTCAAGAAAGCTGTCAAGACGGATCTCTTCCGGCAGGCCTTCCCGGATTAAATCTATCAGTCTGGTTCCAAGTCCTCTTCCCCCCCCCCCCGAGATGCTCTCCTCTTCAGGAATTGGGCTTCTTTGAGCCTGTATGTGATATCCGCGGCCATTTTGTTTGTTGTTCTGTCGTCTGTCTATGTATGTTATGTATTGTCATTTTAAAGGAGGAATTTTACCTCCTTTATGGTCTTAATTGTACTGAGTTTAATTATATTTTAAGGGGGGGAGGGGGTGGTAATTGTTCTTAACTATTGTTGGATTTTTATGATGTAAGCCGCCCCGATTGTTTTCAGAGGGGCGGGGTATCAAATAAAAATTATTATTATTATTATTATATTATTATTAAAGGAGGGCTGTCTGCAGGCTAGCTCCTCCTCCTTTAGCCATGCGGTCACTGGAGAATTTTTCAAGCCAAGGAAATTTAATGTCCATTTGCAATCCAAAGAAGATGTTTCCTTGGAATCCAGCATATCCAGCTCCAGTAGTGCATAATCAGCCATTACCATCCAGCTGAACCATACATTTTATTATATCCAGGGCAGAAATTTCCCAAGGGGACACAAATGTTTGAACAAAAGAATATGCCATAGTCAAGATTTGTTGTCCATTTAACCCTGACCTTGGTAAAGTTACTTTTTAGTAACTTTTGTATGTTTTTAATCTTAATTTTATACTGTTTAACTAGGTTATTTTGGTTTTTTTTTTAATTTGTTTTTAAAGTGTTTTTATCTTATGAGATGCCTTGAGTCCCTTTTTGGGAGAAAGGCAGCATAAAAATGAAATAAATTAAGAAATATATAGATATGTTTACTGTAACACCTAGATTTCCCCATCCAGCATGATAAGTGATTACATTAGTTGTTTCTGACATTTGTGGTCCAAAGATGTAATGTTTCCAAGTTCTGATGTGGCCTAACATTATCTAATCTAATTGGCAGCTGCTCTCCAAGGTCTCAGATACAGGGTTTCCCCATTACTTGTGTTGCCTCTCTTCTATGATCTGCACAGTGACAAAAACCAAAACCTAGGCCCACCAGAGATGCCAACTATCAGCACTGTCTGTGGTAACTGTCCCCAACAGTAGCTATTAACAGCAGAGTGTGGAAGCACCAGCTAAGTTAACAGTATTTGGCAATATTGCACTGACCAACCTTGAATGATTCACAGACACAGTTGGATTCTTCCAAACTCCTTGGAGGCTCTTTTATCTCTTGTTGCAATATATACAAGGTATTTACAAACTCTCCTTCAACTCTCACCAACATTCACTGTCTGCTATACAACAATCCACTTTCTTCAACCAACCATCAATGCACACTCAACACCCCACTCTCTTCAACCCACATGTACCCTGCATCTCAAGAGCACTTATATACAATGGAGATAGCTAAGGGTCACCACCTGGTGTTACTTATCATTTCCAGCCGTACAAACTATTTTACAACATATTAAAGGAACGTTGTTCCCAACAATCCCCTCCAAAGTATTTGTTATGGCAATTACACAAATATATAGTTTAACATTAGTGTTCTTGGCATGTACATAAGCCTAATAAGGCAACCATTTTCCCCTGACTCTGTGCTGCCAACGCCTTTGTTAGTACCTTGCACAAACACACTGAAAAAACAAACAAAATGCAAGCTGCAAACACTGTTCTTCTGTGGCAGTTTCCTCCTTCAGCCTCCCAGCAGCACAAAACAGCCTGGGATATACTGGACTTAACTCAGAAACAAAAATTGCTTGCAAACTAGAAAAAAAAAAAAAAAAACAACCCTGAAAAAAAAACTGTCTGCTATACAACAATCCACTTTCTCCAACCAACATCCCACTCTCTTCAACCCACACATGCCCTGAGTCTCAGAGCACTTTATATTGAGTGGAGATAGCTAAGGGTCACCACCTGGTGTTACTTATCATTTTCAGCCATACAAACTATTTTACAAAAGAACATTTTCCCCAACAACCTACAGTCTGATCCTTTTAACTGGAGATGACAAGGATTCAACCTATGGTATTTTGCATGCAAACATAGTGCTCTGACATTAACTATGCCTCTTCCTGATCCCATTTACGTGGATTCAGTAGGCTTCTGAATGGGCTGCTTGCTAACCAGGTAATCTCTGCTAAGAGTATTGCCTTGTCAATGAATGCAAGAAAAGACTTTTGGCAAGTCATTCTCTCTAAACCTCAGCCTCCCCCCCCACCACCACTATCTCCAAAATGGGAATAACAATGCACATCTCTACTACCAAAGAAAGCTGTTTTCAGAATTGTTGATATAATGGCTGTAAAGCACTTTCAATGCTTTAAAGTGCTATATGAATGCTAATTACTTTTAGGTCCATTCTGAGGTTTATAACAGACACACAAAGAAGTACTGGTGTTTCTGTGATCTCCCTGCTTAACAGAGAAGCAGCACCCTTTCTCTGGACATATTTCAATTAAATTAGAGAATCGTAATAATTTTACTGAGTCAATGTAACTTAATTTGTAGATCCTGCTAACTAGAGCTTGATGGAAAGGATAGCATCGTTCCTTTCTTCATCTCAAAGGAATGGAAGCAAACATGTTTTTGTTTTTAAAACAAACCAAAAAAACCCTTCATGATAGCTAGTATGTATTTGGATTTTCCAGTAGTAACCTGTTCCACCAAGGCCTTTATTTGATGTCAGTTCCAGGCTATGTTTAATTTCTATTCTGGATCTTTAAACTTTCCTATATCAAGTTGTTAAGCCTGGCATCTAGTTTTTTCTCAAAATCCTTTCAATGCAAGCAAGAATGCCTGAAAGTTTAGCTAAAAATTTCAATTCTAAGGCAAATACGATAGATGAAGTGGCACCATCATATGATTTCTGTGCTTCTTGTGCAACATTTTTGAGGTTGGGTAGCCTTGTTGGGTCAGAATCCTGTTAATATGTACACTTTTCCCAGGTTTACACAATGATGATGAGGGAAGGCACATATATGTTAAAAATTATGTCTGTGACTTATGTTGGTATAGGTCCTAGTTATGCCAGTGTTAATGCTTTCTCAGATATTGTGCAAGAAAACATCCAGTACCTCATTCTGCAATATCTTTGCCCTCGCTGTGAAATAGCAGTGGGATGGGTCTCTGGCACGAATCTTCCCCAGCACAGCTTAATTCTCTGTTGGCCACAGGGGATGCCTGGCTGATGTTACATAGACAAAACAGAAGGAATAGCCTTTGCTCCTGTTTGAGAAGGATGTTTCTTCTTCACCGGCAGCAGAGGGAAAGCCATTGCACAAAGAAGGCAGAACAACCATCAACTTCTGAACCACCAGCATAAGAACTATGATAAAACTTTATGCTCTGACACAGGCTGAATAGGATGATGTCCAATACTGGCCAGATCTGAAAATTTTATTTCTCCAGTGCTTTCATTTCATCACAGCCACTGTACCTGCACCCATTTTCCTCCTGCTAGTACAGATCAGCATAGTGTTACCAGCAGAGGGGAAGCCCATGCCATCAGATGCAGTGGGCAACACTTGATGAAATGTTTGTCAAATAGAACTTGTCAGTCTTGTGCTATCATAAGTAGGGCGATCTAAAGATATGGAAGCTTTTGAATAGGAATGTAATTCTTTGCTCATTTCATTCTAGGAAAAAAGTGAGTAATTTTAGTCATCTTCTTCCTTCTTCCTATTCAGTTGGGGACTTTGGGGGAAATGCACATTTTTGTGTGTGCAGGAAGCAGCATTTTCTGCACAGAAAAATATCCATGCATGGAAATATTTTTTTGAAAAGAAAATGTTTCTTGTGCAGAAAAAAATGCATGTTTTTCACAGAATATGTCCCCAATCCCAGCATTCTCCATGAGAAATGTTTCCTATGAATAAGTCCTGAACTGGAAAGATTCTTGTCAGTCATCAGGGTTTCTCAACATTTAAGAAAAAAATTGTTTACCATATTTGTATATCTTCCATCCACAGATTCCTTATTCACAGATTCCAGAATTCATGGCTTGAAAATAATAAAAAATATATAAATTCCAAAA
This sequence comes from Phrynosoma blainvillii, assembly GCA_026167975.1. Taxonomy (NCBI): domain Eukaryota; kingdom Metazoa; phylum Chordata; class Lepidosauria; order Squamata; family Phrynosomatidae; genus Phrynosoma; species Phrynosoma blainvillii. The sequence continues at coordinate 413,913,861 of JANUYF010000001.1, forward strand.
ACCAAACCTTGTTTTTGCCATTTTATAAAAGGGGCACCATTTTACTATGCCATTGGATTTAATGGGACTTCAGCATCCATGGATTTTGGAATCCACGGGGGCATCCTGGAACCAAAACCAAGCAGATACCAAGGGCCCACTATATTCTTTTCATACCTACTATTGGAAGCAGATGGCAGGTGATTGGAGACTAGAAACTACTTTATGAAGACATTTAACCCTCTGACACACGATTTGTTCCAGAAACTGTACTGTCATCCAGTAACCAGGCCTAGAAGTTTTTTTTTTCCTTGAGAAATTCTAGATGAATTTAATTTAGCCAAACTGACACACCTCTGTCTGATGCCGATGATCTGATATTAATGTTAGCTGAATTGATCTGGCTTGTGGTCATGATCATGCTGCAGTATTAATACATCATCATGCACAGTATGAGAACATAGCTCAGCAGCAGGAGCACATGCTGGGCAAATAAATGATCCTGTGTACCATCTTCTAAAACTCGTACTAAAAAAAATCTCAGGCAGCAAGATTGGGAAGAAAAAAGCCAGGGAGAGGATGATAGAGTTGAGGAAACATTTATTTGAATATATATGTAAGACTCATTAAAAGTAAAAACAGAAATGAAGTGAGATACCTTGAGTGTAAAGGCCTTTATTTTTCACAACAGATCTCAAGTTCAAAGGGAATGGCATCAAATCAGATAGTTTCCAAGCTAGCTGCCACTGAGCTTGCTTTCTTCTCGCCTTTCTTGTTTGCTTTTGTCAACATCCCCAGTTGATGGAGGCAGAAATAAGCACCAAGGGAAGCAGGACATTGTGTACATGCATGATGCATAAGCAAGGGATGGAGGGTGCATACGCATGCTTACTTTAAACTTCATGTACTGCATAACTTTCCTTAGAGCAATGGACTCCAAAGCATGTATTTGTACTTGTCCACATTGTATTTGTGTCAGGAACAATTTATGTCTTAGCTGTTATTTTGCAAAACATCAGGAGAGGAGGTATTATTATCCTTCCTTTGTTGTACTTACCAGTTTCCTCAGCTCCATAGAATTTAAATAATTTGTTGTTTGGCCTGAAGTTCATTTTCCCCCTCTCTTCCATTCTCTTTCTCTCATCCTGCTTTGTTCATATTGTGGATTATTTTCACAGTATATGAGATGTTCCTAGTGGACACCTATCACTCTAAGACAGGCATGTTAGTAAATGGAAAAAATCATTATTATTTTTTTCCAGAAAGGAATCCTTGTATCTACATCAACAGCCACAGACTCACTCACACACACTTCATATTTTTTGAAGGATGACACATGGATGGTTGGGCTAAGATGATAAAATATGTAAGCGTAGTCTTAGCCTTGGCTGTGAAGGCTTTGAAGGCAAAGGGCATGACCAAAACTACTCATACTTAATGTGTTGGCCTGGGACTTGGGACATCCCAGTTGAAGTCATCATTGAGCTTTGAAACTCACTGGGTGACCTTAGCCCTGCCCCTTTTATTCAGTCTGTCCTACCTCATAGGTTTGTTGTGAGAAAAGTGGGAAGAAGAGGCCCATGTACATTGCCTTGAGAACAAACAAATGCAAACAAAGAGACCACAGCACCTTAACACAGAAATGCACTTCATTTATAAATCAACACATAGCCACATCTGAGTACTGAGTCATGCTCTACAAGGCCTGCTTTATAATATCTTAAAAATAAAAATGTTTAAAAAAAGCTCCATATTTTAAGAGTATGCACCAGTTACTTTTTTGATGGTGTGAAGTGGGGCTTTTGGTTTAATCACCAGCCCTTCTGGCATTCCATTAGTAAGTTTACCTGTTAATTTCTTTCAGCAGACCTAGAGGATAATACTACCTTTTAGATTTAAATACTGGCTAATTTCCTTATCAGTCTCTTCAGGCTCAAGCAATGAATCTTCAGAATTTTGGGGAAAGATGTAATCCTCTCCAAGTAATGGCCCATGCTTTAAGTTTAGGGATGGACAAGGACTCAATTTATAAGTTGAAAATCAAAGTGTGCACTCATAATAGGGGTAAGCCAAGAACTGGAAGAACTACCAAAGTTAATTTAGGGTTTGTTCACACTATGTTATAAACTGGTCTATAAACCAGTTTAAAAAGGGGTCATTCACACTTGCATTGGGTTTTCCCAACTGAATTCGTGGTGGGGTGGGGTACAAATCTCCCTTGACCTGATGCTTTTGAAAACAAGACATTTTGTGTGTCTTTTTAAAAGAACCGGTTTTTGCCAGCTGCAAATGGGAACTTGCTGTCAATTCAATTTGGAGCATAGGAAGGGAGGGGTTAATGTGCAAGGGGTGGATCATGCTCACCCCTTTGCTCTTTCCCTGCCAGCCAAAGCCATAGCCATGGAGGAGATTCTCGGAACATCCCATCAGAATATGTACTTTTTTAAAACAAATAAAATTTGACAGAATATGTGCATGTGTACTATTGCACGGCTGCAGTAGACAGTGCCTTTCAATACTGGCAACATTGGTATGACAAAGGTGAGCAAAAACAAAAACAAAAAAACAAAACAAAACAAAAAAACCCTATCAGTGGAGGTGGGGGTTAGGAGTCTGAAAAACCAAGGTGTCCTCAAAAGGGCTTGCCATCCCCATCCTCCAAAGCTGATGCGGGGGGGGGGGGGGGAATCCCCCCAAGGAGAAGCTGTCACAGGGGTTTCTTGGCAAGGGGTCCATCGCCATCCTACAAGGCTGACGGGGAGGGGGGTCACCCAAGCAGTATGATGTAGATCAGGGGTAGGCAACCTGTCCCCTTTAAGGGCCAAGGGACTTCAGCTCCCAGAATCCCAGGAGCTATCAGCCAACATGGCTGAGGCTTCTGGGAGCTGAAGTCCCTCGGCCCTTAAAGGGGACAGGTTGCCTACCCCTGATGTAGATGCACATCATTTGATTGACAGTTTTAAAAAACCTAAGAACAATCGAAATGGCAGCTCCCTTTTAAATCAATACAAAAGGTAATGTGAACTTCAACAGGGTTAAATTGCCAGATTCAATTGGTGAGATCAATTCGATCAGGATAAATGTAATAGGAACTTTGATTCAGTATCACATCACCTAATCTCCCCAGATCTACTCGGCACAAAATCGTGAGTGTGAATGTGACTTTTATTGAGAATTTAAGTTAATTAATTAATTGGCATTGTCCATCAAAAAGTACTTGGAATACTGTAAGAGCTTTAAAAAAAAAACAACTTCAGCACTTTATTTAAATAACTTGATCCTTTCTCTGCCCCCAAGGCTTAGGATGTTTTTATAAACTAATGAAATGTGTTTAACTAATGAGATCCACCTGCCATCTCTATAAATGCTGCAAAGTAGGTGAATCTAATCAGCCCTTCCTGTTGGATCACTAAAAAAGCAGGAAAGGTACTATTATGAATTGGAATAGGAAGAGAAGGGCTCAAAGCAGATGGGCAAAAGCACCCACTTCAGGCCACGTTAGGGGCATGGTGTTTATACGACGCATACCCCCAAAGCAGTCAGAAGCTGTGCAGAGAGTGCAGCAACCTGGAAAAGCTGGCACAAAATGGAGCGGTGAAAAGTGGCTCCTGATAGTGGGTAGGTTCAGGACTGTGGCCGTGGCAATCGGGGCCACCGCAGTCTCAGTACAACCCTTTTGGCCCATCTTCTTCGGGCCAAGGCCATACATTATAAATCCCTTTAAATTTAAAGGGAGAAACCCCTATTCAAACTTCACAAAACAAGTTATATATGAAGTGAAAGATAAAGGAGAGCTTACACTACTTGTTTCATGGACTTTTTTTCTACATTTTTGTTGATTCCTTCCCCCCCCCCCCAGTAGCAAAACATTTTTCTATCTCAGTAACAAAAATGCCTCTGGTGAGGTAAATATTCCCAATGAAAGGTCATTATTTGTGCCAGCCTACTAAGAACAACAAGAGCACTTCACTGTAACATAATATTTTGTCTCCTCCTGCACCACCCCCAAAAAGGCCTGGGACATTTTTGTCCTAATATATTATATTGGCTTGATATAGTTTGACAGAAAACCCAGACAGATAAACAAACACACATGTACACACAAATAGATGATGATATGAAGACAGACAGACAAACCACCCTGTTATAGTGGTTTGAGTGTTAGGAGATTATCACAGTGCTAATTAAAGCAATTTATCTGAGCCAGCTTAAAATTTAAAACAGGTGGCATCCTGATGTTATCACAAGGATTTTGCCACTGAAATCACTGCCCAGGTGCAGCCCGGGTCCATCCCCACTCCGGCGGCCATGTCCTTAAGCTGGAAAACTCCCAGCTTTGAAAAAGCCATGCTGACCAGCCCTGGGAGTGAGGATGGACCCGGACTGCACCCAGGTGGTGATTTTGCAGCAAAATCCTTGTGATAACATCAGGATGCCACCCATTTTAAATTTTAAGCTGAGTCAGGTAAGCTGCTTTAATTAGTCTCTGATAATCTCTTTAGACTAGAACGCTAGGAGGCCAGAGTTCAGATTCCCTCTTGGCCACAGACCCAACCCCCAGGTGACCTTCAGCCCACCATAAACTCTTAGCCTCAAAGGAAAACAAAGCAAACCCTCTCTGGATAAATGTTGTCAAGAAAACCTAATGATAGGGTCACTATAGCCCAGAGTCTACTTGAAGGCACATAACAACAACATATAGATGAGTTGTTATATCATTTGTCCCAGATAATTTTATGTATATAAAAACAGAAAACTGTAAAAATGAATTGGATGAATTTAGAGGAAACTGTTTACTGCTGTACCTTGATGATCTATTTCTGAATTAATGCTGCACCAAAAAAGTGCACACGAGGGATGAAAATGCCCCATGACAGTTAGTGCATGAGTGCAGAATTAATGACCACTGTGGCATATCATCCACCAGTACATCAAACCTATCCCTTTGGTCTCACCTGTTTCCATATTTTGGTTACTGTGACATCTGGCAGCCAACAAACCAGTTGCTACATTCTGACCTCAGTAGTTGTTGCTTATCCCACAGTTGAGCTGCAGAAGTCTGGAAAACAGCAGCTGTTGATTTCTCCCTGGCATGAGCTTTGCAAAAGCACAGGAGCCCTGCCAGAAAAAGAAAAAGATGGCATCTTTAGCAGAAACAGGCACCAAGAACAAAAACAGGAAGGGCAAAGTCAGCTGAGGAAATAAAGGTGGAAGTTGAAGTGGGTATGCACACTCAGTTCAGTCTATATTTAAAGCCATTTTTTCATACACATTCTCACCATCTGCATGATATGTTGCTAGTCATGAAATAAGAAGATGAAAGACAATTTTCATTAAGAATGTGCCATTTTATAATACAGTTTTCTATATATTAAAATAGTGTATTTCACTCTCAGAGTGAGAGTGGGGGGGGGCAAAGCTCGAGATCCCTTTGAACAATATTGTTTTAACACTATCTCCTGGTTAACACAATCTTCTGGTGTACTCAAGAGGGGAAAAACAGAATTGAAATCTGCCCTTTTCCTGTAATGATGGGTGCTGCAAGAAATATGAGTCACCCATAAATTACAGAGCAGTAAATACATCCACTGACATCTAATAAACAATAGCAGAGTGAAGTCCAAATATTTTATGGTGTCACCAGAAATTCCTTGATGTATTTATGGCGGGGCTCACATTGGGGGATTGCAGACTGCCAGAAATAGTGCAAATTGAGTCCACTTTTAGGATTAGGGTTAGGGAATCATGGGAACTGTAGTTTATTGTGGCACTAGAGCTCTCTGATAGAGAAGGCTCAATGTCTCAGAAAAAAAAAACCAATTCCCATGATTCCCTAGCACTAACCCTAACCCTAAAAGTGGACTCAATTTGCACTATTTCTGGCAGTCTGCAACCCCCCATTGTTGGTTTTAATTTATTTTTATAAACAGTTTTATATTAGCCCAGTACAGAGTAGTTGTCAAAATCAGAGACTCCTTTCCTATTTGCTGTGGTTCATACACCATTTTCTTGGCCACCAGCCAAGCGATCTATAGAAATTAAAGCATAATTAAGATGGTTTGTCCTTTCTAAATGTTTGAGTAACTGCAGGGACACTCAGGATAATTGCAGCTAGAGTATCCATAGCAAGGCATATCCAGTAGAGGGCTGCTCTTACATTACTACATGGCAGAACCAGCAAAGTACCTGATGTGCAACAGAAGGACCAATGCACATCAGGTACTCTTGCTGGTGTCCCATTATGCATCTTTGCAATTCAATGAAGGGTTTCTCAGTGCCTCTGCCATGTAGCTACCTATATGTAAAGTTACATAATGTAACAGTTCATATAAGATTCCAGCAACAGTTTAGGCATACAAAGAAAAGAAGCAGACAAAGGGCCTTTACAGACTGCCAGAAATAATGCAGCTTGAAGTCACTTTAACTGTCCTGGCTCAGTGCTAAGGAATCATGGGAACTGTAGTTTATTGTGGCACCAGAGCTCTCTGACAGAGAATGTGCAATGTCCCAGAAAAAAAAATACAATTCCCATGATTCCCTAGCACTGAGCTAGGACAGTTAAAGTGGCCTCAAGCTGCATTATTTCTGGCAGTGTGTAAAGGCCCAAAGTTACCAAGGGAATGTGAACACAGCATATTCAGGTGTGAATGATTTAGAAGGGCTCTTTCACACTCTACAGTGCTAGAAATTTGGGGAACGAAGGAAACTTTCATTGAAGTGCAATTCTTATTTGGAGGAGGAAATGCCCCCATTCTACCCCCTCCCCAGTAGTTACACCCCTCTTCCCAACATTGTTTTAAGTAGTTTAGCCTTATTTGGTACCAGTTGCATTGTTGTTATTGTTATTATTATTATTATTGTTGTTGTTGTTGTTGTTGTTGTTGTTATTGTTATATATTCTGCCTTTCTCCCAATAATGGGACTCAAGGTGGCTAACAACATTTTAAAACAATATAGATTAAAGACACTACAAAAGTTAAATGAAAGTATAAAATATACCATTAAACAATCATATATTAAAACAATTAAAATATTAAAATGCAGAGACAGGTTTGGGGGCCAAAATTATGGATTTTGTTATGACCTGTGGATAAGTCGAGGGTAAAACTTAGGGGCACGTAACAAAGGATTTAGAGGGTGAAGCAAAGAAAAACAATGCCAAAGAACTTACAAAATTTCAGCAAGCACAACTGTTTGTGCTCACACTAAAGGCTGGATGGATGAGGAACTAGAAGGGAGTCAGTGCGTCCAGGAGAGATTATACTTTTGCTTTTCACCAAGAAAAAATATTTCATTTTTTCTTATTAAGAATTAAGGCCCAGTACTTACATTGATCCATGGATAAGTCGACTCAGATTTTTTGGGAGAATTTTTTGATTAAAATTTCTAGAATTATACATGAGTATATACAGTATTTAGTATTCGCAGCATTGCACCTGCAGAGGGAGGAGATAGCATTTTCTCAATTGTATTTTGAGTGCTGGGGTTGGGTGAGTGGGATGCTAATGCGTTGAAGCTCACTTTGTGCTGACATTCTAGTAATGTCTCTGTGATACAAGGGCTAAATTAAATGCTACAGATGTAAATAAACAGCTGAGCCCAACCTTCTTTTTAACTTTCAAGGAAGCATACAAAGGTCTCTAGCTGGGTCTACTACACACAGGCTGGGGAGATTCAACTCCCCAGTGGTTCCCCCTAACCACCTAGTCATTGGTGCCAATAGGTATTTCTGCCATTTTAACTCTGTGTGTGTGCATGCACACACATGTGTAAACATGCACAAACAGGTGCATGTGTATGCAAGAAAGAATATTTCCAGTTGGCAGCAGAGGGAAGATGTATACCTGTATCTGTTTCTGTGTACCACATATTTTGTTGTTATGTACCTTCAAGTTAGCTCTGACTTATGGCAACCTTATCCTGGGGTTTTCTTGGCAACAATTATTCAGAGGTTTTCTATTACCTTTCTGTAGGACTGCAAGAGTAGACTTGATTTGCCCAAGGATACAGTGGATTTCTGTGGCTGAGAGGTGATTCAAAATCTGGTCTACCAGAGTCTTAGTCCAGCACTTAGAGCAATACCATACACTGTGTCTCTGGACAATTGCAATAAACAGATAGAAAGAATAAAAAGGTGGAAGAACTTCTGTCTCCAAATATTAAAGTATCCACTTTAATATTCAAACCACTATAACCATGTTGGCTTACCCCTTTTATTTGCCCAGAAGTAAAAAAGAAAGAAAGAAAGAAAGTTGGGCTCAGTTACACACTACATATTTAGGATTGTGTACAATCTCCTGAGTTTATCCAAGGCTCCCTTAAAGAGAATGAATGCCACAGTATCTCACAGGGAACCCTTCTATTTTTTTTTAAAAAGTCTCCAAATTTATGTGTTCAACCAAATTCACCACACATTATTCTAAGGTTGCAATTTTATATGAATGCTTACCTGCAAGTCAGTCACATTGAACATAATGGGACTTGCTTCTCAGAAACCATATATAGGATTATGATATAAACCACTGAAACACAACATTAAGATAACTGAAGCTTTCTTTTAAATACCCACCTTAATACCACCCTGTACATACCTGATTTTGGGAAACCAAGCAGGCTCAGACCTGGGACCTTATCACATGGGGTAAAAAAGCCAGCTTACCTTTCCTAAACTGAATTCTAATTTGGATTGCATCTGGATATCATCATATGTAAATTGCCGCCAAAACCACCAGCCAAATACAGCCCAGATGCAGCCCGAGTCCCCGGAGTGCTTCAGCAGCCATTTTTTAAAGTCAGAAAACTCCTGGCTACATCTGGGCTGTATTCGGCCAACATGGCCACTAGTATTCATAGCAGCATGGTGTAGGTATTCCAAGTGGTAGAGTGACAAGAAAAATGATCCATATCCATAACAAATTACATTTGCACAAAACCTAAAAGGGAACTGATCAGAGATTTCCTGACATCATTTCTAGTTTGTCCTTGAGTCCGTCATCCTCTCTTAATCTAAGCTACGGCCCAAGGTTTTGGGGACTGAGGATAAAATGGGAGAGGGATACATGGGCCACTTAGACATCATTGAGGGAAAGTTGGAATAGAAATATGATAAATAGCATTTTTAAAAGCCTGCATATATAGAAAATAAGATATATATTGGTGGCTATTTCAAATTGCTGAGATCACAGAAAAACTAGATTCAGTTGGCATGGTTTTCCTTCCCTCTAATATAGATCCACCATCTATTTTTTAAAAAAATATATCAATTAAGAATCCAAGATTCTCAAAGCTTACAAAATAAAACAATAAAACACACCACAAACTCCTTTGCAGAAGAGCAGAATAAGAGCTTCCTAAGAGCCCTGTTAGATTAGAGACCAAACTATCTAGTCCAGCATTCTGTTCCCAAAGTGGCCATCAGGTGCCATCTTGTGTAGTAAACCTTGATGGCCTCCTCATCCATGAATTTGTCTAATCCCTGTTTAAAGCCATCCATGTAAAGCAATCCTTGTTACATCTTAGGGTAGCAAATCCCATAGTTTAAGTGCTGTATGAAAAACTAAGGGCCTTTGCAGACTGGCAGAAATAGTGCAAATTGAGTTCACTTTAACTGCCCTGGCTCAGTGCTAGGGAATCATGGGAACTGTAGTTTATTGTGGCACCAGAGCTCTCTGACAGAGAAGGCTCAATGTCTCAGAAAAAAAAAAAAATACAATTCCCATGATTCCCTAGCACTGAACCAGGGCAGTTAAAGTGGGCTCAATTTGCACTATTTCTGGCAGTCTACAAAGGTCCTAAGTCCTTTTGCTAACCTGAATCTCACATCTTTCAGCCCTTGTGGGTGGCTCTAGGTTCTAGACCTCTGACAAAGGGAGGAAAAATCCCTGTCTACTTACTTTATCCCATGTATAGTTTTACATACTTCTATCACCATTGTATCAATAGGAATATAGTGTCTAGATCAAGGGATGTCATAACACCATTTTGTTCTGTTTGCCTCACCTAGAATAAGGTGTCTGCTTCTGGGCAATACAGTTGAAGAAAGATATTGACAAGATGGAACGTGTCCAGAGGAGGGCAATCAGGGAATCAAGCCCTATGAGTAATGGTTTAGGGAGCAGGTATGTTTAGTTTGTTGAAGAGAAGATTGAAAGGAGATATGATAGCCATGTTTAAATACATGCAAGGATGCCATGTAGAAGATGGTGTGAGCTTGTTTTCTGCTGCTTCAGAAACTAGAACATGAACCAATAGATTCAAAATACCAGAAAAAAAGATTCCACCCAAACATTAGAAAGAACTTCCTAATGAGAAGAAGTATTTCTAGACTGCCTCAAAGGATGGAGGTCTTTAAGCAGAGGTTGGATAACCATCTTTTAAAAGTGCTCTACTTGTGTATTCAGGGGGCTGGATTAGATGGCCCTCGTGGTCCCTTCCAGTTCTATTATTCCTAAGTGAGAAATCTCAAATACAGCAATATTTCCTCATTTCCTCATTTTCAGTACCATTTTTTCCATTCTGAATCAAATCCCAACAAAGACGCAACACCTTAACCATGTAACAGGCAATAATTCAGTCTGAGCTGTCTGTATCTCCCATGAAAAAAAAATGTTTCATGTCATGAATTCTTACTCTCTCAGAAATATTAAAAGGCACAGAAAGAAAGAAAGAAAGAAAACTTGTAGATATCCTGTCCTAGAAGGTGCAGCCAAGCTTTTATTTCCCCTGTTAAAAACTACACAACCTGCACAATGCCCTGGTGGTGCAGTAGTTAAGAGCCATGCCTGTACTGCGCCACGCACTCACAAACTACATGGTTGTGAGCTCAATCCCAGCCTGGGCTCAGGGTCAACTCAGCCTTGCATCCTTCTGAGTCTGCTAAAATGAGTACCCAGTTTGTTGGGGCAATTAGCTTACACATTGTAAACCGCTTGGAGAGTGCACTGATAAGCAGTATAGAAATGTACTTGCTATTGCTAATGCCACCTCAGCTTATTTCAAATAATTACAGGGCTGGCCCTAGATTTAGATAAAACGAGGCCTCTATCTGGATCAGTATAATTCTAAAGCAATGAATGGGTTTGACTACCTGCCTTGCCACTTTCCCTGTAGCTAAACTCTCATGAGTCAAAGTAGTAGATTAGTGACATGAAAAGAAATTCTTAGTTATTTAATTGATGGTAATAGTGGTGATTTTACTGTAGGGAAGTACTTGTGTAGTCCTATAAAAATCATGGGATCATCATAAGTTGAGAGATGTCTTGAAGGCACATAACACATACTTAGGTGAGTGGGTGACATGATTTGCTGCTCAGCCTCAGGCAGTAAATTACGCCACTGTGAAGTTTTTCCTTGAATTCCTCATGAATTTGGATATGGGTAAATACCCTGAGGGCAGCAGATCCTGTCTGATCTTGGAAGCTAAGCAGGGTCAGCCTTGGCAGTACTTGGACAGGAGACTGCCAACCAATATCTGGGGAAAATTTAGAGCACGGGTAGGCAACCTAAGGCCCAGGGGCCAGATGCGGCCCCCTGAGGCGTTTGGACCGGCCCCAGGACGGTCCTGCCGCTGCTGCTGCCACCGCCCGCCCACCATGATGTTATTATTGTTGTTATTACTTGTTCTTGGGGTTTTCTTGGCAAAATCTTCACAGGGGGTTTGCCATGGCTTTTCTGGGGCTGAGAGAGTGTGCATGCATATTTTTTAATATTTTTTATTTTTAATATTTATTTATTTTTGGTGCTTCGGCCCCCCCAATTGTCTGAGGGACAGCAACCCGGCCCCCGGCTCAAAAAGGTTGCCTACCCCTGATTTAGAGGATGGAACTGGCAAAACCACCTGTAAGTGTTCCTTGCCTAAGAAAACCCTATGAAATTCATGAGGTTGCCATAAATCGACAGGTGACTTAAAGGCACATACACACACATGTTTTACACCCCCTCTCTGTAAAAAGATAGATTGCTTTCCCCACACTTTCATGATTCTATTTGCTACAAAGTGCTCACTGATGAGATCAGATTCAAAATCCTCATTTAAAAGCCTTCTGTATGTACCACAGAAAACCACACTGACAGGGCTTCTTCCATTCTGTTGCCCATAATCTCACCACTAGCACCAAACACACTGAAGAGGAGAGGGATTTCTAAAACAAATAAATTCAAGAGCCAAACCTCTCTACTTCCTGAATTATAAATTTGTATATTGAGATGCTCCACCTTGCTGGCATTAGACTCTTGAAAGAAGCTGCAATCTTTTTAACCCTTATCACCCACAGTTCCTCCTCTGTCAGCTTTTAGCCCTGCCCCTTTCTTTCTGCTTTGTAGCTTCTGGCTTAAATAAAGATGTATCTTTGGGGCTGGCAGCCATAAAACTGTAATTACATTTCAGAGAGCCCTTTGGAAAAGGATTTGAATGGGACTGGACTGGCGCCAAAATGTCCCTTGGGGTTTACAGGATGGGAGATTGGTTTCTTGTCCTGTCTGTGTTTCAGTGGGAAAACAGCGTTTTTCCATTATAAAGTCAGAATCTCAGTTATATTTGAGGAGGGGAGAATAGAGATTCCTATTAGCCAACACTCTGTCTGTGAAAGAGATAGAAGAACTGTTCAACACCTGCAAAACTCAGTCCATCATATCTTGGTCCCTATAAGCTTCACACACAAACACACATATATGGTGCATGATATATGCAAGTGATTTCTTATCCCCTATTCTATTAAAACAAAGAAACTGTGTGGTCCCAAAAAGGGGGTGGATCAAGAATCAGAGATGAGTAATATTAGGACACCAAAGTAATACAGTAAAATAATAAAGAAATATATTTACTGGTACTAATAAAGAGTATTACCCATCTCTGATTTTTATTATTATCGATTTTTTATTCTCCATATTCTTATACATCTCTGATGTTGATTTTGATTTTTTAAAAAAAGAAAATTTGCTTGTCCTACCAGTTCATTGATGGTGGTGCATAGAGGAAATCAGACTGAGGCAGGATATAGCAGATATTCTCTGGTACTGTTATTCCAGGAAACCCAAGTGAAAAGGGGGGAGGGGAGAAGGAGCGTGGCGAAGGGGGCTCCTGCCAACAGATGCTGCTGCTGCTGCTGTTTTGACTGCTTATTGATCATGATGGGTAATCCCAATTGAGTATAAGAATTCTCAAACTAGGGGCAATGAATGGGTAATGGGTTCCAGTACCTGCCTTGCCACTTCCCCTCTGGCTCAGCTCCAGGAGTCCAAGCAGCTTCTCCCAGAGAGTGGCCAAGGAGAGAAAGGTGTGTGTGAGGAGAAAAGGCAGATGAATGGAAGGGGTGGGATTGCAGGTCCCCTTCTCTAGCAGCCCCTCCTTTCCCAGGAACCAGCCAGTCCCTCTGCAGGGTGTTGAGGCGACCACGATTCGATCCAGTTTGGATGCGGCTTGCCCATTTGGGAATTGGGCTCCCTAAGGCTTGGCTTGGCTTGGCTTCACCTGTGGCTTCCGCTTTAAGCCAAAGGGCCCTGAGCATCCTGTTCCAGCTTAATAAAGGAGGGGGAAAGAGAAGAAGGAGAAGAAGAAGAGGGGGAAGAGGAGGAGGAGGAGGAGGAAGAAGAAGAGAGGAAATCTCTCTCTCTAGCGGATTCTGGACTTTCCTCTCTCTCTCCCTCACTTTACCTTGGCTTCTTCAGTCTCTGTTTCTCTCAAGTCTCTTCTTCAGTTTCCTGGGAAGATACTGGCCATCTCTCTCTCTCTTCTCTTTCTCTCTTTTTGCCAGGACACACGCTGCCTGCCTGGAGCAGAAGAGGCGGCGATCCCCTTTGGTGGTTGCGTGTGCGTGTTTTGCGTGGGGATGTGCGCGATCGCGTGTGTGGAGGTGTAAAGGAGAAGAGGGCGCAGGAGTGAAGTGGGGTTGGGGGGTGGGGGAGAGAGGGAAAGAGAGAGAGAGGGAGGGAGGGAGGGAGAAAGAGAGAAGCCTAAACAAGTCTGCAGTGCAACCTTGGCCAGTGGAGGAGGAATCCAGCGAAACCAACAACCAGCCAACTTGGAATTGGGATCAAGCAACCACCCCACAAAAGCAAAGAAAAAGAATCCCTACCCTCTGGGAGGCTTTGGCTATTTTCTCTCTTCTTCCTTTTTTTTTTTCTCCTTGAAAAGAGAAAGAAAAGAAATACCAACCTGCTTTGTCTTCTGCAAAAAGTGATCGAGAAAAGGAGGGATTGCCGGGCGAAAGGGAATCCTGGAGGATCCGAGGAAAGAAGAAGAAGAAGAAGGAGAAGGAGAAGAAGAAGCCGGGACGAGGAGCGAAGAGGAATCCTTGCCGCCTTGCAATGCGGGGCTCCCCCGATCTCTACGGGAAACTGGGCTCGTCTGAAAGGATCCTGGCACTGTCATTTTTGTGTTTTTGAAAAATAAAAAGGAAGCGTGGAGGAAGAGGACGGACGGGGGGAGGAGGAAGAAAGAGCCCGATCCTGGGAGGCTCCTTCCTTGCTTGCTTTGCTTGCCTGGCTCTTGCGTGGGTTGCCTGCTTAACCCTTTCCTCCCCCACTCGTGGTCTCAGGCCCCCTCTTCCCCTTCGGGAGCCCCTCTTCCTTCCTTCCTTCTCTGCAGCGGAGGAGGAGGATGGGACCCTTGGCATCAGGAACCACCATCTCCTCCTCTTTTCCCGCCTGGAATTGGAACTGCTCGGTCCGTAGCGTTGCCTTTTGATTTTCCTCCTCCTGCTTTTCCTTCTTTTTCTTCTTCATTTTTGGGGGTTTGGGTTTCCCGGCTTTCGAGCATGCAGTGGGGCGCTTGGAGCCGAAGAGCCCCCGGCGGCTGTCCTGCGTGGACCCTGTGGATGTGCTCCCTCTTGGGGGGCTCTCTCGTCGGCTCCGGGGGGAGTGCCGCCTCCTCCTCCTCCTCCTCTTCCTCCTCCTCCTCCTCCTCCAGCCTGGATTTGCCGGCCTCTTCGTCCTCCTCCTCCTCCTCCTCCTCTTCCTTGTCGTCGTCCGCCTCGCAGCCGGCGCCGCCCGAGCACCACCATTTCCATGGCAGCAAGCACCACTCCGTGCCTATCTCCATCTACCGCTCCCCGGTCTCCCTCCGAGGAGGACACGGTGGGTCCTCCTGCTTCCCCTTCCTCTCCTTGGTAGATAGAGGCTCCCAAGAGAAGGGCTTCTGGCTGCTCTGGCTGGGCATTATTGGGCGGGGGAGAAAGCGCCTTTTCTTTCTTTCTTTCTTTCCTTTCTATATATATATTTTTTGGCCTGAGTCCTCACTGCAGAAATAATCCGGGTTCACCCCGCTTTAACGGCCTCGGCTCCATGCTGTGGAATGGTGGGCACTGTATTTTGTTGTGGGGCCGGCGCCTAAGCTCTCTTGACAGAGAACTTTCTCTTGGCTGCGAAACACACTGCTGAAATAATCCGGTTTGAGACCGTTTTAACTGCCCGGGCTCCATGCTAGGGAATTCTAGGGATTGCGGTTTCGTGAGACATTTAGGGCCTTTGCAGACTGCCAGAAATAGTGCAAATTGAGTCTACTTTAAGGGTTAGGGTTAGTGCTAGGGAATCATGGGAATTGTTTTTTCTGAGACATTGAGCCTTCTCTGTCAGAGAGCTCTGGTGCCACAATAAAATACAGTTCCCATGATTCCCAAGCACAGAGCCAGGGTGGTTAAAGCGGTCTCAAACTGGATTGTTTCTCCAGGGTGTTTTGGACCTTGGTTTCCCCCCCCCCCCCCCCCCCCCAGTCACCGAAACCTATAGACTGCATCTACACAGCGGAATTAAGGCAGTTTGACACCACTTTTAACTGCTCTGGATCAATACTGTGGAATTTGCGGAATTGTAGTTTTGTGAGAGAGGTTAGAGAGCTCCGGGCAGCCCCCAAAATTACAATGCCCAGAATTCCATAACATGGTCCAAAACACACCGCAGAAATAACCCAGTTCGAGACTGCTTTAACTGCCCTGGCTCAGTGCTAGGGAATCCTGGGAGTTGCAGTTTATAGTAGCACCAGAGCTCTTTTGACAGAGAAGGCTAAGTGTCTCACAAAACTACAGCTCCCAGGATTTCCCAGCATTGAGCCAGGGAAGTTAAAGCGGTCTCACACCAGGTTATTTCTGCAGTGAGGATGCCGGCTCCGGCTCAGCCCCGAAGCACGATGCGGGGCTCGCTTCTCTTCGAAGAGCGGAGAAAGGGAGAGGGAGAGGGGAAGAAGAAGAAGAAGAAGAAAAGAAACCCCAAAACTTTGGAAGTGCCCCGACATTGCCTCGCTGCTCCCCGGCTGCCCTTTGGCGGGAAACCCAAAAGGACTTTAGGGAGCTGGAAAGGGGCCAGGAAAGCCTCGCTCTTCAAGGGCTGGGAAATAAATAAGTAAATAAATAAATAAATAAATAATGGGGGTTTGCTCTCAGAGACAGAAATTGGGGTCGTCTGGCCGCCTTTCAGGAAGGAAGCCTTGTGAGAGATGGAGAGAGGCTGTAGTTGCTCTTTTGTCTGAGGTTGACGGGCGGCAGACTTAGCGGCGAGTGAAACCTGAGGGGATTCTCTTTCTTTCCTTCACTCTTTCCATTTACTAGAAATCTCGTTCTCGACGCGATTTAGGGGCGGACAAGGGGACAAAAAAAACAAAAAACAGGCTCCTCTGCCGTTCTCCAAGGCTCTCCAACCTGCTCCTCAAGCGTTGTAGGAAGGACAGCAGAGAGAGCTCGCACTGCAGAAATAAACCGGTTTGATACCGCTTTAATGGCCAGGGCGCCATGCCATGGAATTCTGGGAATTGGAGTTTGTGGGGACACGAGAGCTCTCTGACAGAGGAGCCTAAATGCCTCACAATATTACAATTCACAGAATTCCGTAACATGGGACCGTGGCACTTAAAGTGGTGTCTAGCCGAATTATTTCTGCAGTGCAGATGCAGCCATGGAGTCACCGGCCACAACATTCCCTCCCTAATTCAAGGCCACTTTCTTTCTCCTCAGCTTTAATTCTCCTTTTTCCCCCCAAGAAGAGTTTTGAAGTTTAGTTCCCCAGGAAGTGTGTTTTTCAGTGTATTCTTTTAACTTGTAAGCCGCTTTAAGTTCCAATTTTGGGGGAAAGTGGGATAATAAGAATAAGAATAAGAGTGATAAATGTGTGGGAAGGGGAAGCACCTGTGGCCTAAATCTGTGAGTAATCCTAACTAGAGGAGAACCATTGAACTTGTGGAGTTTGACTACAGGTTGGGGGACCAGATGTCCTCACCCCAAAGCAGGACAAGGCGCTGCAAAAATGGAGGACATTCAGTAAAAAATGTGGGACATGACCAAACAAAAGGTTTTTTTTAAAGAAAAACCACTCATATAAAGATAAATGCATGCTTCTCAGTCATGCTCAAAAGGTTAAAATGTAAGACATGTCCTGGGAAAAGAGGATCCCTGGTCACCTTGGCAATGGGTCACCATGCAACCATGGGTTCATTGGGTCTGCTTCACTTAGGATTAGTTTATAGGATATGGGCCATTTTCTTGGGATTTGGAGAAACATGGCAATCCTGAAAGGGAAATGTATCATCAGTTTGGGAAATGTGTGTCTGGAATTACCTGTGTGTGATAAGATATTACAGCAACAAAGATGAGCAAGTAGGGATAGCCTAAACTTAGCTTAAAAAGGCTAAGGCCACCCATGTAACCTGAGAATAAATACTTCAGTTTACTCTGAATTCACCTATGGCAGAGTTAGAGTTTTGGGAGGATGGCTGGCATTTGATTGTCTACGAAGCAGCATTTCTGAAATGAGAAAAGGTTTCATACCCAAAGCAGCAACCAGTCTTTTGTGGCACTCTGAAGACTAACAAGTTTTTATTTGTCATAAGCTTTCAAAGACTCCAGCCAACTTCATCAGACTCCTTTGCCTTGAATCCACTAACTCTTGTACCAAATGGTCATAATCCACCAACTCTTATACCAAATAATCTTACAGCAAATAGTCCTCAGGATGCTACAAGACCTAACGTAGGGGTAGGCAACCTTTCCCCTTTAAGGGCCGAGGGACTTCAGCTCCTTTTGGGGCTGTAAGAGACTTCTGTTAAGAAGAGTTCTGTTAAGGGGTAGCAACCTTTCCCCTTTAAGGGCCGAGGGACTTCAGCTCCTTTTGGGGTTGTAAGAGACTTCTGTTAAGAAGAGTTCTGTTAAGGGGTAGCAACCTTTCCCCTTTAAGGGCCAAGGGACTTCAGCTCCCAGAATCCCAGGAGCTATTGGCCAACATGGGACTATTGGCCAACATGGCTGAGGCTTCTGGGAGCTGAAGTCCCTCAGCCCTTAAAGGGGAAAGGTTGCCTACCCCTGAGAAGAGTGACAACTGGCCAGGCTGCCTGGACCGTTAATGGTTGGGTCGAAGGGGAAATTTCATCAAGTGTTGCATATGACCTCATGGTGTGACAAGAAGTGCTGCCTGAAATGCCCTCACAGTTTCCACAGCTGTGAAAGAATTCAAATACAGAACCCTGTTAGTCTGGGAAATCAGTCTGCAAAGGGGTCTTGTAGCTGAGGTTTGTTAGGCTTCAGCCTACTTGCTCAGAGGTGTATAGGATGGAGTGGAGGGTCCAGAGACAGACCTATATAAGCTGGTTGTGTGTGAGGATGTTAACTGAAATTCAAAACCCTTGAAAGGGTTTTGGCATCCTCACACACAACCAGTTTATATAGGTCTGTTTCTGGACCCTCCACTCCACCTCATGGCTCTGAGGATATAGGTTCAAATCTTTGAAAGCCCATGCTACCAGCTTCTCTCTTGAGTCTCAAAGGAGCTACATGATCCTTTTGCAGACTGATTTCCCAGACTCACAGGGCTACATGTCTTTGAATTCTTTCATTTGAATTCTTGAGGAAATTTGGGACATTCTAGCCAGCATTGCTTATCACACACCATGAGGTAATATGCAACACTTGGTGAAATTTCCCCTTGAGAAGCCTAGCTGAGCACCTCCAACTCATGCAGATGCTTTGAGAGTATCCCAGGAGAATGAGATGCTGAGGGCTATATAATCTGTGCAGTTGCGATACGCTCAATGGTTTATTACTGAACCTAGAGATCCAGCGCTAAGGTTTTGGCATAATCTGATTCAGATGTGGGTTGTTTTTCCTTTGGGGGGCGGGAGGAGCCCCCCATAAACTCTCTTTTTTGCCCATGACTTGCTCCCAAGTAAATGTGGATATAAGCATGGTATTGTGGTTTGAGTTGTTTGATTAGGATTTTGGGAGATCAGGGTTTGAATTCCGGCTCAGGCATGGAAACTCAGTGGATGGCCTTGAGCAAGTCACACTCTCTCAGCCTCAGAGGAAGGCGAGGGCAAACACACACACACGAAGAAATCTTGCTAAGAAAATCCCTGGATAGGTTCACCGTGAATCAGAAATGACTGGGAGGCTGCTGTTGTGTGTCTTCAAGTCGTTTCCGATTTACAGTGACCTAAAGGGTTTTCTCGGCAAGGTTTGTTCAGAGGGGGTTTGCCCTTGCCTTCCCCTTGGGGCTGAGAGAATGTGACTTGTCCAAGGTCACCCAGTAGATTTCATGGCCGAGCTCCGAGGAAGGCGAGGGCAAATCCCCTCTGAAGAAACCTGCCAAGGAAACCTGTGTTATAGGTTCTCCTTTAGGGTCTTCCTAAATTGGAAACGGCTTGAAGGCATACAACACAACACAACACACACACACACACACACACACACCGGGGCTCTCGTTGCCACATCTGCCCGGCCCATCCTTTCTTCTTTGCTGAAGTTGCTATGTAGCTCGCTGGGCTTAAATGGAAACTCTTTTCTCCCAGAGCCGGATCTTGACTTGCATGTCTTTAGGTGAAGAAAGTAATAGGAACGGGAAGAAAATAATAGGCATTTAGGCTGCCTCTGCACTGAAGAAATAATCCGGTCTGACACCACTTGAACTGCCCTGGCTCAATGCTAGGGAATTCTGCCGTCAAACCGGATTATTCCTCCAGTACGGAGGCAGCCCAAGTGAGGGTCTGAACAGACTGCCAGAAATAAGACATCCTGAGACCACTTTAACTACTCTGGCTCAATGCTAGGGAATCATGGGAATTGTAGTTTTTCCTGAGACATTGAGCCTTCTCTATCAGAGAGCTCTGGTGCCACAATAAACTACAGTTCCCATGATTCCCTAGCACTGAGCCAGGGCAAGTTAAAGTGGTCTCAAACTGGATTAATTCTGGCAGTCTGTTCAGGCCCTGGGTGAGGGGAGGGATATGTGCATTAGGAGCGCTTTGGTGTAAGGGAGAGAACAAAGGGAAGGAGGGGGAAAGCTCCTGCAGGAGTCTTTAGAAAGCAGAGAGGAAAAGGAGGGTAGAAATAGGAAGGGGAGACTGGCATTGGGTGGGAGATGATCTCCATCCTTGCTTGGCCCATTCCTCTCCCCCCCCCCCCATTTGCAGCCATCGTAATGCCCTCCAGGAGTCGAGGAGAAGCAGGATTCCCCCCCCCCCCCCGCGGCTAGTTGGGCATCATTCTCTCTGTCCTCTGGGTCATTGAAGGGTTAGATCAGGAGTAGGCAACCTTTCCCCTTTAAGGGCCGAGGGACTTCAGCTCCCAGAAGCCTCAGCCATGTTGGCCAATAGTCCCATGTTGGCCAATAGCTCCTGGGATTCTGGGAGCTGAAGTCCCTCGGCCCTTAAAGGGGAAAAGTTGCCTACCCCTGGGTTAGATGGACGCAAAGAAGAGAGCTGGAGGAGTTTTGAATTTGATCGATCTCCTTCCTTGGCTAGAGAAAGGACCCCAGCAGTCCCAGGAAAGGATGATGGTGGTGTTGGTGGTGGTGGTGACAGATGGAGATCCGCTTGGAAAGAAAGATGTTCTCCATTTCCCAACTGCTGTTAGTCCTTAGTGCCCTCTGCCCATGCTGCCCGGGCATCTTTCTCCTGCCCAGCAGGGAGGGAAGTGGTACCTGTAAAAGACAGGGGAGGCCCAGGAGATAAAGTAGGGCGAGGTAAGGTACAGAAAGGGAAAGGTGCATTGGGGAAGGAGAGAGGGAGATTTGGTGTACCCAGCAGATTTCTGGAAATGTAAATCAGGTACAGTTCAGTGTGTTGTGTGCCTTCAAGTCGTTTCCGACTGATGGCGACCCTGTCATGGGGTTTTCTTGCCAAGAATTGATCAGAGGAGGTTTCCCATAGCCTTCCCTTGAGGCTGAGAACATCTGACTTGCCCAAGGTTACCCAGTGGGTTTCATGGTGAAGCTGGGAATTGAACCTTGGTCTCCAGAGTCGTAGTCTAACACCCCCAAACCACTATGCCTCGCTGGCTCTCTGTACATCTCAGATAGGGATGGAAAACATTGTTCCTCCTCCCCCCCCCCCCCCCGCATACACACACCTCCCTGCTTTTTGAACCTTAGTGGTTATTTTTATTTTTATTTTATTTTATTAGTTTGAATACATGCACATTCATTCAAACTTGATATTAAATAATGATATCCACAATATGTTCCCGATATATCCCAACATTACACAATATGGAGAGATGTCTTCTTTTTGTCTCCATATATCATCATACTTTATTAATTTCTCTGTCTTTACATCCATTTTCTTTCGAACCCATATCCCTCTCTATCGATTCTCCTTGCTTATCTTCCCTTCTCTGTACTCACCACCAAACTATCCATCTTCCTCCATCCATTCTCAACTAAAGTATCCTCATCTTCTGTTTCCTTATTCTATGTCTGCTTCTCATACATGCTTCTCCCTTCTACACCTTATATTTTACTACATTTTCTTACCCTCTTCGACTTACTTTCACTTTCACTTTCTCTTCATCTAACCTCAAATTACCCATTATCTCTCTCATTCATTCTTGACATACATCCATTTACTTCCTTTTTGTCTTAGTTGGGTTATCTGATATTATAAAGTGACCTTATCACTTTCTGTTTTCTGCTTTAATAGTTTGTTGCTCATCTATCTTTGATCCATTTGTGTTTTCAGATCTACATCTTAATCCTCATTCTATACATTATAAGTTGTATTGTTTCTGATCTAGTAGTCTCTGTATCATTTTTCCATTTTCCATTTTCTATTTATTATCTATCTACTTTCTGTTTTCTTCCCCAGCTAAGATAGTTCCCTTCATCTTTAAGAATTCTCGATATCTTTAATTTCAAAATCTATATCAAATTTTCTCTCTGTTTCGTGAAATATCTATACTTCTTCACTTCCTTCACTTCTGTCTCTTTCCCTTGTCTTTTAATTTGTATCCTAGTAGTTCGTTCTATTCTGGTTTTTATTTTGAACTGTCTCGATTATCTACTCCCTAGTAACTGTGTATAGCCAAGTTTGCCCATTGCTCTTTAAAGTATGTCATTGTTAGTATCTATTCGTTATTTCCATCTTCATTAATATTGGTTCTCAAAAATTTTGTAAGTACGTCCATTTTTATTGCATCATATAACTTAATTATCCAATCTTTCATGCTTGGGAACCTTAATGGTTTTGATGGAGTTAACTTTCAAATAAGCACACTGAAGAACAGAGGGATGGGTAACTAGGTGGGTAGGGGTATATATGCCATCAAGTTGCCTCTAGACGGCTGGAGACCCCTTCAAGCCACCTTGAATCCCATTTTGGGAGAAAGGTAGGATATACATCCAATAAATAAATAAAATAAAGAAGTATTGATTTCATTGGGTTTTCTTAGGCAAGGAGTGCTCGGAAGTGTTATTGCCTTCCTCTGAAATTTAGCCCACTACACCTGGTATCCCTTGTTGGTCTCCCATGCAAGTGCTCAGGCCTCACCATGCTTTGCTTCCAACATCAAATGGATCCAGTGTCTTCAGGGTGTTTATGTCCCTGAAATGCTTGAAGTATCCACCATGTTTTTAATTTCTAGCTCATGATCTAGTAATAACTAATACACATAATAACTACTTACACATATAGGATATCCAGTATGGCATGGTGGTTAGGATGTTGAACTGAGACTGATTCTGATTCTAATCCTAACCTACCCATGAAAATCACTGGGTGACCTTAAGCCAGTTGCTGTCTCGAGTCTGATCTGTCTTATGAGATTGCTATGTGGGTGAAACATGCTTTAGGAGAAAGGTGAAATATATAAATATAGTAAACAAATGAGGTTACTCTTTCCCTCAAGTAACTACATGGGCCTGACAGCAGGGGCTGCAGTACATCAAGTTTAAATAGATTGTTTCTATTTAGGCATAAAGGATAAGGAGTAACTTCTGTGAGGATTCTCTAGTATGGATCAGTGAAAACAACAACAGAAAGCTCACCATAACACATTTCTCCTCTCTCCCTGTCCCAATCTTCATTTTTAAACCCTGTAGGAATCACAGATAGTTTTGTATGAACTTTTTGTGGTTGTTGCTAAAGTGTAATATGTGGAGCTGTAGTTAATGTTCTCTGGAAGTAAGATGATGGTATGATGTGCCTTATAGTAGGAATGTATGATCTTTTCCAGATGTTTTTGATTTCAGTTCCCCAAAGTCCCAGTCAGCATGGACAATGATAAAGGATTATGGGAGATATGTTCCAGAAAATTCCCTACCTCTACTGGATAAAATTCTTTGAAATCACAAGGGATTAAAACTGAGGGACACCTTGGTAACAAGCTGGTAATAAAACTGGTATAGTTGGAGGACTGAGCATGTTGTATCAGGCCTCAAACTCAGCATCTCTTTTCACAGTTTAGAAATGCTGTATTACTTGAAGAAATAATAATGAGAGTGCTTCTGAGCACCTGTAGAGTGCCTTTCTCTCACCATGGACTAAGCTGTACATACATTAGACCAGGGGTAGGCAACCTTTTTGAGCCCTGGGCCGGTCCCCCGAAGTCCTCCCCTCTGCCGGGCTGAGGGGGGGGAAATGGTGGCGCGCGCGCTCATGCGTGCGCGCGCCCCCTGCCGTGCACGCCCCCCACGTGTACCGCCGTTGCCGCTGCGGTGCGGCGCGCACAGCCACAGCCACCTCCGCGCATAGCACGGCCGCCATTTTGTTTTCCAAAATGGCGGCCACGGCGTGTTTGCACATGTGCAGTACTCCTGCGCATGCACAAACGCGTCGCGACTGCCATTTTGGAAATTAAAATGGCGGCTGCGGTGAGCGCGGCCGCATGGCGGCCAAAACGCGCGGCGGTGGCAGCAGTGGCGTGCGGTGGCGGTGGCAGGGGTCTGCCTGGGCCGTTAAGTGCGGCGACCTGGGCCGGAATCGGCCCGGGGGGCGTAGGTTGCCGGCCCCTGCATTAGACTAAACAGCAGCATATTAAGGCCAGGTAAACCAGCTTCAGTCATTTTTCACAAGTGCTATTACTTTTAATTATTCTGTAGGAAAATCATTTAACAGCCAGGCCATGCAAACATATACAAAACTTGATTTCTCTACTCTTGAGTGTATGGGAGTGGGGAAGAGAAAATATGCAGTTCGTTCATGTGAACTGACTTTATTGAAGCAATATTGCTTTTGAGACAGAGCTTGGAAAAGTTACTCATTTGGAGTATAGTTTCCAGAATCCCCTATCCAGCATAATCACTTGTAATGGTGGTTGGTGTATTCTGGGAGCTATAGTCCAAAAAGCAAGTCTTTCAAGATCTAATTAAAGGCGGTATGCAATTCTGAAAGCAACCCAAAATACTTCTGCTGTTCCTGATCTCTCCCCCTTAGTACTTTCTGTGTAGCTGACAGCTCAAGATGGACTAACATTGGCCTCAGTGCAATGAGCATTGCTTTCTTGCACCCACCTCACTCCTTCATCATATGCCCTCAGCTTATTCCTTCACTGAGATGGCAGTAAATGAAGCATCTTTAAGAATACTAACTTGCCATTGCCTTATGCTTCCCATCTGGAATCGACACTGTGGGGCTCAAAGTGGCTCACAATTTAAAGGAACAATACAGCCTCTTACAGGGAGATACGGTCTGCCAAATAGCCTGGACCAGAACCACATAGGGCTTTATAGGTCATAACCAACACTTTGAATTGTGCGCAGAAACAAACTGGTAGCCAGTGGGGTTGTTTCAACAGGGATATAGTATGGTTTCTGTAACCTGTCCCAGTTAACAGTATGGCTTCAGCTCTTTGGACCAGCTGAATTTTCCAAACACTCTTCAGAGGAAGCTCCAAATAGAGCATGATACAGTAGTCCAAATGGGATGTACCTAAGGCATGTACCACCATTGGCCAGATCTAGTGTCTCAAGGAATGAGTGCAGTTGGTGCACAAGTTTTAAAGGTGCAAAAGCCCTCCTGGCCACTCAGGCCTCCAGGTTCAAAGCTGAGTCCAGGAGTACACCTAAACTGTGAACCTGTGTCTTCAGGGGGAGAGTAACTCAATCTAAGAGGGGCTGAATCCCCATTCCTTGACCTGCTTTCCAACTGTACCCTCTGTCTTATCTGGATTAATTTGTTTGCACTCATCCAGTTCAGCTTCAGATCCGGATGCAAAATGCAAATCCACCATGATGTAAAGTGGATCAGTGGGAGAATAAATAAGAGAGGCTAAGCCAAAGGCACCTATATGCATCACTATATGCATCTGAGGAAGTAGACTGAAGTCTACAAAAGCTCATGGTTCCAACTTGTTTATTTCAGTTAGTCACAAAGGTGCTACAAGATCTACATACCAAAGGCACCTTGTTATTTAAAGTAATATGAAAACCATCTATTTAACAATTATTTCTAATATGCTGCCATCCCTATTTAGAGTTTATTCTCACCTATTTATTTAACAATTTCATTTGTATTCCCCCCTTCTGTTTAAACAGCTAAAGGTGGCATATCAGCACCCTTTTCCCATTTTTATCCTCCCAAAAATCCTGTGAGATAAGATTAGATTGAGAGGCAGAGTCTGGACTAAGTTCCCTCAATGAACTTAAAAGCCAATTGGGGATTTGAAACCGTCAGCCATGATCCAATGTCATGAGCATCAGTCAAACTCCACATTTCTGACCAACAGATTTCCTTGGTACCACAGTCATTCATTGACTATGCAATCCAGTCTTGTACGTTTTGCTTTGCTCTACGTATAATTCTAGTCTGCTTACCAATTTATAACATTGTTTTAAAAGTACATTTGTCCCTCCCTTTTTGTGGACTTGGAATCCGCGGTCTCGCTCTTTGCAGAAGGGATAAGCGGCTATAAACAAAATGGCTGCACGTGCCATGGGCATGCACACCATTATTTCCTATGGGACTCAAGTTGTTGTTATTGTTTATTATTATTATTATTATTATTATTATTATTATTCCGCCCCTCTGCATGTGCAATCGGGGTGGCTTACAACATTTAAAATTGCAATAAAAATACAGTATATGTCCCATAAACCCATAAACATATCTGCAAGTCACAATTTTTGCAAGGGGGGGGGGGGTCTGGAACAGATCCCCTGTGAATTGGGAGAGGCTACTGTATTTGTAGCAGTAATTTGTTTCATATTTGCCTTAATAGCTGGAATCCCTACAGTGACCTTTAAAAACAAATGTTACTTACAGTTGTGTCACTTAAAGCTGCTTACTGAAGTCCCATTAGCTTCTGAAAGCAGATTTTGCTTTTGAAATAATCCAAAATATGTTAGAAGCAAAATATGTCCTCTTTATTTACATTTAAATTGTAATTAAAAATTTAAAATGTGGTTTAAAATTATTTTGAACTTTGTTGTGGAGTTAGTAGGATATGTCTGGGGATGAAAACGTCTGCACTGTGATATGAGAGGCACAGAAATAAAATGCTTAGCAACCTATCCCCTTGTATTGCACTGAGTCAATTGACATCATTGGGCATTATTCCAAGTACAATCTGTCAGATGTAATGGAACTTCAATTAGCTGCTTTCAGACAGTTGTGAGTAACTTTTGTGTTTCAGGTCAGACTGGAAGGATTCATCAATAATAGCCTTGAAATTTATCAATAAGAGTTAATGGTTTTTTGTTTTTGTTTTTTGTTACTGATTAATTTCAAGGCAATATTAAATACCAGCTTGCTTAAGGCTATACTGCTGGATCTTTTAAAAAATAGCCTAAATCCAGCAGCAGCTATGTAAATTGATATTGTGTGTGTGTGTGTGCGCGTGAGTGCATGCGCACCCACGCGTACACCTAGCACATCTTTTTGAATTAAGAGAATTGAGCTGAGTGCTTTTTGTTCTCACTGCCCCCATGAACGTTCTACTCTAGTCAGTTCATCATACCTTTGGATATCCATTATATGAAAGTTCAATAGAAGAAAAAGAGCAGAATCCATCATGACAAAGGGACTTGGTGCATTTTCTCTGCACCTTCATTGAAGTAAGGGAAGTGCCAAGCTCCATCAGTGGATTCCTGCCCATGGACCAGCTTGAGACTGTACTCATTTGCAGTCTCACCATGCAGATAGGTTGGCATGCAGCTCTTCCCTGGGAATGAAAAAGAAAGATGCAGGGGAAAAACAGGGAGCACAAAGACAGCTGGTGTCTTATCAAAACACACACTTGGTTTATATCAGTGTTTCCTTCCTTGTTGTACGATAGAGATGCTCAAAAGTTGGACCAGTGACAGCTTTGCCCAGTCACTTTTTAAGAAAGTAAAGAGAAGAGCAGGCTGTCTGTGTTTACACAGGGCTTGATTTCTTCTTTGAGGAAGGAAGAAAGCAAACAAACAAAAATCAAATCCTGCTTCCCCTGCATAGCAAACGTACCAAACCAGCATGGAATGAGAGCACCCAAGTCATTTTATCTTAAATGGACTGCAAGAACATCTAAACAATAACTTCAACATAAGCCCATTTCCCCCTTCCTCTTCTTTTCTCCACCCAGTTCAATTTGCTTATCATCTAGCTTGATGAAAACTCATGGAAAACTTGAAAGCTTGCATGGGATTTGGTGGCATTTGAGTTAGCTTAGTAGCAATATAACTTTATACTCTTTTTAGCATTCTTAGGTTTCAATGTGCCTTTATCTCATGTTGCCCTTACCTGTTCTTATGGCACACATTGGCTACTGCTTATGGGTGGCAATCATATGTTCACTTTCCTGGGGGGTAAGGTCCTTTGAACTCAGTGGGATTTCCTGCTGAGCAGATGTGCAAAAGATTATATTGAAAATGGCCAATTAATGATATCAAAACAAACAAAATAGCAAACATGACAATTTCTCCATTGTTTCCTCTGTCAAAAATCCAGCCCAATTAGAAATATCTAATATAGTCTGAACTGAGCCAGGTTGTGCCTTAATGTTCTGGGTTCATGCTTTAATAGCCTTGTAGGCTCCTTGAAACATCACAAAGAATATTGGCATATAGCACTCTGACGTTGTACAGGTAGAACTAGGCTACGTGTGCTAGGCTCTGTACTGGGCTGTGCAAGTGAAGCCAGTAGTAACCCCTTGTTCAGGGCTTTCCAGTTTTTTTCAGTTGTGCTGTTTTCACTTTGAAATGCTCTTCCAGGGCTGAGCAGCAGCAGATGAAGACTTTTAAAAACAATTCATGGCTTTTTAAATTTTGGGTGTTCTACATTGCATCATTTTAAAAATCATATTCTGATGCTGTGGATTTATGTGATTGATTGCTAGTTTGTTTTTAAATGAAAGCTGCTGTGAGAGTCTATTTCCTGAAAAGCATCATAAAGTCTCTAAACAAATTGTAAACTGTGCTTCTGCTGTGATCTGCAGAACCATTTAACAAAAAGATCACATGAACCTTCTTGCACTTCTGAAGATGTACACAGGAATGACTTGCATGCCTTCTGATTGATGAGCTGTCCCTTGTCTGAAACTTGTACATCCCACTGGAGGAAGTGGCAGGTAGCATCCTCTATTGTCTTAAACACAACATACACACACTTGCCACTTTCATTTGATATCAAAAGTCATCCACTTTCTGTGAATGTTAAAAGGTTGTACATTCTCTTTTTAACAGCAATTAGCCAATTTTGGTGTAGTGGTTTGGGTGTAGGACTTGAACTCTGGAAATCAGTGTTTGATTCCCTCTTAGCCATGGAAGCCTGCTCCGTGATCTTGGGCGAGTCACACACACTCAGCCATGTGATGGCACCTTCGGGTCACCATAAATCAGAAACAACTTAAAGGCGCAGAGTAACAAATGGCAACCTTTCTAATGTCCTTCTGTCTGTTGGATCAACATACCTCTTTATTGCCTGCATAGAATAAATCTTTCTCTGTTGTTTTTTAAAAATATATATTTTGGGGGTACCGTGTCTGACTGTGTCATGTGAAATGTTTCACTGAAGTTTGTGAGCAGAAGCTGGTTTGATGGCATTGCTAGGAGTGTCAGAGTTAATGCTGATATCACCTTCTTGGCATCTTCCTGTGGTGTTAGCAACAACCTGTGAATGTTGAAACAAGGCCAGAGAATTATACAAAGCAGCAGGTTTGGTGTAGAGTAATTTCCTGAACTATGTTTACACTTCTGTAAGCAGGCAGGCTAGCCAAACCTGGGCTGAAACAGAACAACATCCAAGCTAAAGCAGAAGTGATCACTGCAAAACAAAGCTTCTATCAGTGACAAGCAAAGGGAGGAAAGTTTTAATTCTGCTTGGCCTACATGGTACAGAGTTAGGTATTTACACACTATGGAGAATTCCATTCTGCAACATTCTCTCTCTCTCTCTCTCTCTGTGAGTGTGTGTGTGTGTATGGAACCCATTAGGTGTCCAGATACAATGCAGCTTTCTAGCTTCCAGAACAGTTACCAAGATTGCTTAGCTCCCTGCTGGGTCTGCTGCATATTCAAAGCTGACCCCAACGGCTAGCCAACCCTTCTCTGTGTGCATCTTCATTGCCAATACTAGGCTGTTGAATAATGCATGCTTTTAGTTGGCAGATAAAATGAGGGGATTTGCATTTGCTTTATGATGAATTAATTAATTTGGTTTCTTCTTTGCGCCTTCACTCTTATTGCCATTTTTAGGGAGCAAGGGGCCTGCAGAACACTTGTATGACACTACATGTAGTTAATCCAGGCCCTTAGGTACTGCTTGATGTGAACATAGTGTTGGGGGGGAGGCAGAGCTGGAAACATTTTGAATTGTTTTCGTCCCTCATATTAAGCAAATGGAGGGGAAAGCAAAGGCATTCAGTGGAGATTATCGCACGTCCTAAATGACCTCGCTTACCTCTCCTGAATTGGACTCAAATTCGGGCTACAGCTGCCTACTGGAGCGCGTTTTTGGACCCGCATTGGAGCGGGCATGTACCAGCATTTTTAGCTGCAAAACCCATTGATAGGACCCAGCTTCAGCTTGAATTTGAGTCCAATTGGGGAGAGGTAAGCGGGGTCGTTTAGGAGGTGCAATAATCTCCAGTGAGTGGACACTGCCTTGTCTAGGTGCTAACTACAAATGTCTGTTATTCTTACAGGTCCAATCACTTTTAATGTTCTGTGTCAAAAGCATTTAACAGTCAGTTCATGCAGACATATGTATTCCTTAATTTCTCTGTACTTGATTGTGTATATGACATCTGAGAGCTGATGGGTATGAACTCATTCATTTGAATGAAGAATTGCGTTCAGGTAATATTCATCTATGCAGTAAGAAACTTGAATGCTACTTGTGTACATAAAAGTTACTTCATCTATTTGCTTTCCTGTTGATAGGTGAAACACATGATAAATTGATAGGCTAGCACTTCACAAGCATGTAGTTTCCAGCCTTTGTACATGGCAACCTCACACTTTCTTGCTTCCCATATTACTCTAAGCTTGGTGCCAAACTCTCTCAGCTTAATGTTGGTCTGTGGCAGTGTATACTTTTCAAAAAGCAGAAAACTGTTTATTATAAACAGTTATCATTGTCCTCTGACCTACAGCTTATTCTCTTCTTCCATTCCTGACTGAAATCCCAATATCAAGAATGGCCAGCTAGTATGTTAATGTGTGCCAGTCAAGAGAAATGTATGCCTTTGTTCACTTTTAAACATGTAACTCTAACGCTTGGAGAGATCCTTCAGAATTCTGAGCACCCCAAAACATGTTACTGTAAGGGATTTGAAAATTAAAGACAGAGACTTTAATGAGAGCTAGAGAAGATCCACTGAATCAATGGGACCATGGTACAAAATCACTTACATAAATTTCTTTGAGTCAATGAGTCTACTCTAGTTGGGACTATTAGATTTATTCCACAATTGATCAAGAAATCAAGGCTTGTATTTCAAGAGTTCTATCAACAGGAATATATAGGATTAAAATTAATTGATGCTTACAACTACTAATGAATATACATTAAAAACACTGATGGGGTGGGGAAGAGGTCCTCGCAGTAGCTAGAAGGAAGGAGGGAGGGATTAGGGTAGGGAAAGAGGGAAAGGCAATGGTGGAACAGAAAATGGGAAAAGCTGGTTGGATTCTCCAGGAAAGTGGTGATACTGAATGATGATGGTGCAGGGATGATTGGATGAGCTACAGAAGAGTTTGTAAAGGCTGTAATGTTTCTTATGCTTTGTCTTCAGAGTGATGAAAGTGGAGCAAGGTGGTGCCACCTCAGCGACAGTAAGGGAATTGCAGAATCATAGAATCATAGAATCATAGAGTTGGAAGAGACCACAAGGGCCATCCAGTCCAACCCCCTGCCATGCAGGAACTCCCAATCAAAGCATCCCTGACAGATGGCCATCCAGCCTCTGCTTAAAGACCTCCAAGGAAGGAGACTCCGCTACTCTCCGAGGGAGTGTGTTCCACTGTCGAACAGCCCTTACTGTCAGGAAGTTCCTCCTAATGTTGAGGTGGAATCTCCTTTCTTGCAGCTTCCATCCATTGTTTCGGGTCCTAGTCTCTGGAGCAGCAGAAAACAAGCTTGTTCCCTCCTCGATATGACATCCCTTCAAATATTTAAACATGGCTATCATATCACCTCTCAGCCTTCTCTTCTCCAGGCTAAACATCCCCAGCTCCCTAAGTCGTTCCTCATAGGGCTTGGTTTCCAGACCCTTCACCATTTACACGCTCCAGTTTCTCCACATCCTTTTTGAATTATGGTGCCCAGAACTGGACACAGTATTCCAGGTGAGGCCGGACCAAAGCAGAATAGAGTGGCACTATTACTTCTCTTGATCTAGACACTATACTTCTACTGATGCAGCCTAAAATTGCATTGGCCTTTTTCGCTGCTGCATCGCACTGTTGACTCATGTTCAACTTGTGATCCACCTGGATTCCTAGATCCCTTTCACACGTAGTCTCATTCAGCCAGGTGTCCCCCATCGTATATCTGTACTTTTCATTTTTCTGCCCTAAGTGCAGTACCTTACATTTCTCCGTGTTGAATTTCATTTTGTTAGCTTTGGCCCAACTTTCTAGTCTGTTCAAGTCATTTTGAATTTTGATCCTGTCCTCTGGGGTATTAGCTACTCCTCCTAATTTGGTGTCGTCTGCAAATTTGATAACTATGCCCCCAATACTGTCATCCAAGTCATTAATAAAGATATTGAATAGCACTGGGCCCAGGACAGAGCCCTGTGGCACCCCACTGGTCACTTCTTTCCAAGTTGAAAAGGAGCCATTGTTGAGCACCCTTTGCGTTCGACCAGTCAACCAATTACAAATCCATGTAACAGTTACTTTGTCTAGCCCATATTTTACCAACTTGCAAGAATGTCATGGGGAACCTTGTCAAAGGCCTTACTGAAATCAAGATATACTATATCCACAGCATTCCCTTCATCTACCAAGCTGGTAATTTTATCAAAAAAAGAGATCAGATTTGTCTGGCATGACCTGTTTCTCTGAAACCCATGTTGACTTTTTGTGATTATGAAATTATCTTCCAGATGTTCACAGACTCTCTGTTTAATGATCTGCTCCAGAATCTTTCTGGGTATTGATGTCAGACTAACTGGACGATAATTGTTGGGATCCTCTTTTTTCCCCTTTTTGAAGATGGGGACAACATTTGCCCTCTTCCAGTCCGCTGGGACCTCTCCTGTTTTCCAGATTCCTTTCATAAAAAACAAGTCAATTCTTTCCCCTCAATTGTGTGGAATCTCTTGCTCTCTCTATTACCCAATAATTTGAGAAAGCACCAATGTTTATTTATCTGAAAGAGTGGTCTGTTGGATGGCAGACTACTGCCTATATGTCTCAAATTTGGATTTAATCATTAAAATTCAAAGAGTGGCAAAAATTAAAACAAAATCTTGTCTCCAGTAGCTCCTTGGAACTTTAGGACAGGAATATTAAATAGTTTGAAGTCTTTAAGTTTGGAGACAAAACTGTGACTCATCATTCTGCTTCCTCCAAACTTAACCAAGATAGTGAGCCCTACTAGGCTGCTTCCACTAGAGCAAGGAAACATCCTGCACAGTTGGAAGTCCCTTACTTTTGTGACACCTACAAAGTTGGACAGAGGATCTCAGATTTGGCTGTGAAAGGGAAAACAACATTTTTCCCCTTAAGAGAGGTCCATAAAGAGGGGAAAACACTAAAAAATCTAAAAGTGTGGCCCACTTTTCTGGAGAGTGTTGCTGATTGGTGAAAGCCAGCTTAGTGTAGTGGATTGGGTGTTGGACTAGGGCACTCACCACCAAGGTTCAAATTTATGCTTGGCCATGGAAACCTACTGGGTGGCCATGGACACATCACATGCTCTCAGCTTCAAAGGAAGGCAGTGGCAGGCCTCTCTGAACAAACTTACAAAGAAAACCCCATAATAGGTTTGTGTTAGAGTCACCATAAGGCAGAAACAACACTGTTGGTTAACTTAAGGTATTATGCAAAATTCTGAACAGTGGACCCTCCACAACTCCACTGGGGTTAGGGATGCAGGATCCTTGTGAAAGGGGGGGGGGGTGCGAATTAAAAAACCTTTTTTTTTTTTTACCAGAGAGAACACCTCTCTAGAAATCTCTAGGCCCTCCAGTGCAATTCTAGGGTCAACATCTGCCTACAAATGCCTAGTTCTCTTTTCTCTAGGAATCTCTCAGTCTTCCAGTACAACTTCTGGTGGGCATTGGCCACAGAATTGCACTGGAGGAACTAGAGATTCCTAGAGAGAACATTAATCAAATCTGTGAATAATCAAATCCACAAAAGTCAGAATGGCAAATGTGGAGGGCCAACAGTATTAATGCCTCCTTCACCTCCCTTTCTTCTTTTCCCTCTTTGTTATTTACAGCATGTACTTGTTTTGCCTGTCTCTACATGCTTGTAAGTGTGATTGGTCTGTATGCTGTTATTGTCGTTATAGGAATACCATATACATACAGTTACTGTTGAAAGTGGTGGTGGTAAAGTTGCTAGGTTTAAGTGGATTGGGTATAATGACTGGTATGCTTTTGCTGTATTAAGTAAAACACACCAGTAAAATCTGTAAATAAAAAATATGTCAGGAGAAGAAGAGGCATTACAAAGACAAATGACAACCTTCAAAAGTCCAAGTGTTTGTGTGTTTGTGTGTGACTCTTTTTTTTGCCTAGCTGGCATTAAGCTTCTCAAGCTTACAGTATTGTGTCAAAAAAACTAATATATTTCAGATGTATAGGCCCCTACTGAAGAGACCTATCTGGGATGATATAAGTATACAAATAGGACTTCAAATTATTTGAAATCTTTATTCACATTGAAATTTTTTGCTTCATCTTTCAGTTGTGGAGATCTAGGGTGTATCCACACTACACAGCTATAGCATTTTGATACTCCTTTTAACTGCTGTGTCTCTATCTTGTGGTATCGTGGGGTTTGTAGTTTTGTGAGGCACTCAGAATTCTCTACCACAGAACTGTATTTAGTTATCTGGAGAAGAACACTAGAGAATGGTTGCCTGATTTGTAGGCATCTAAAAGTAGTCTCCAATATTATATTCATGTGGAAGTGCTTCTAGAGGATACTTATTTTTCTAAAATGTTTCATAGAGCGGCATATGTGTACTGCTGAGAAACATATCGATCTTATTTAAGGAACATACAAATATTCAGTAGGTGGATCTTTCCCTCTGTGGCAAACGTATGTTCTTCCCAGGTTTTGAAGATAGCTCTAGACACTGGAGAGAACTGGAAACAGTGCCATGATTCATGAATGTAATATAGGAAGTAGCCATGAGATACTGTCATCTTCAAACTCAAAGTCACTAAAGGGATATGAAAGCCTTTGCTGAAAGGACTGTTTATCAAGGGACAAGACTTGCATTTTCCAGTCACATGTCATAGTGAGTCAGAAACCCTTGGTCATGTTAAGGACATTTCTCAAAAGAGCTGTATTACTCATTGTTTGCCTACTTAGTATAATAGACTCGTTCACTTTTCTGTATTTTATGTCCTCTATATTAAAAAGTCCAACTATGTTGGAACAAATCACTGTTCATAGTTGACCTGTAGTAACTACTGTCGAGTAGCTATTCCAGGATTAGAGAAACTTTGCTGTAAAATGTGTAGGGAACAATTAACCTTTAAAATTGCAAGAGTGTATCCTCTTTGTCCCTTTAAAAATTCTTCCCCTTCCCCTGCTGGCTTTCTTCTCTATCCCACAAAGTTCAACCCTATTTTCCCATACCACTTAAGTTTCCTAGAATATTTTATTAATACCACCATATTCTGTTCTCAATTTTCTGTGAAGCATCCAGAATTGGCCTGTATCAAAGCCAGAAGACAAGGCCAATGAATAATTAATCTATCTCAGTAAGACAGTATTTCTTATTTGAAGAGAAGTGGAGCTTGCTGTTTTTCTTCACATTTCCACACTGATAGAAAGATGGGTAGTAAATGGTTCCCAATATCACAGAGTTCTGTGGACTCACTGAATGTCAGATGCGTATATGTAAGTCCAGAAATGGAATGTGTGATTTTGTAAAATTTATACTCTTAGGCTATCACTTAATGTCACTAGGTACAGAATTAGAACAGAACAAAAAACTGGAAAGGACGTATTCACAGTAGAAGAATGAAAGGAGACTAGGAGCCGATGCAGACTGGCCTAAAGGGGTGGCACAGAGCTGTCCCTGGGAGCAGCGGATTGAGACTGCGGCAACCACACACCGTGGCCCTAAGCCTCCTTTTTGCCACCCCCAAAAGAGCGGCAAAATGCCACTTCTTTTGGGGGCAGCAAAAGGCCGTCCTTTCATCCACAGCAGCATCTTTTTTGTGCCCTTTTGGCAAACGTGCCAACGAGCGCGTGGTGTCAGGACAACATCGAGGTGGAGTTGGGACAGTCGACTTGTGGCTGCCCCACCCCAACTCCACCCCTAGGCTGGCCCTTTAGGCTGGTCTGCAAAACCCCAAAGTCTCACATGCTATATGATGGTCCAAAAATGTTTGTTTCTTTAAAAGCCCCCAAACATTGTTTTCTTAAAAAGTCCAAATTTTATTAAGAAATAAACATTTTTGGACCATCACATAGCATGTGGGACTTTGTCTCTTTTGATTCTTCTAATAAGTACAAAAGTCCACATCAAATGACTTATATTAATTAATCTGAAAAACTGCAACCAGGTTGTGGTAGAATCCACAATTCAACCCTACAGAGCCTATAATGGAAGCTAGTAGAGCATAATAATAATAATAATAATAATAATAATAATAATAATAATAATAATTTTTATTTATAGCCCGCCTCTCTGCCCAACAATCGAGGCGGGTTACAGCATTTAAAAACAGAACAATGTAAAAACATCCCCAAACCTAAGTCCCACCTCCCAACCCCTTAAAACAATATTAAACCAATATTAACTTTGACTGTAACAGCGGATTCATAAGCAAATGTGCTAGCTTATTTTGTTCTTAGCATGTACCTTTAGAAATGTTGAGCAATCAAACATGGCTTCACACACCTTGTTTTCTCTGTTGGGAAAACAGAACTAAAATTATTGACCTGCCTTTCAACCAGCCGGTAACTTTTCTCTCTGTTCATTTGCAGTTTGAGAACCTTGGCAAGAAGGAGTACAAGTATGTCATATTGCACTTGTTCTGTGGGGTGTGTGTTAAAGACAGTCAAACAAAAGCCACAATTGAGTTGAAGCTGAGGAATTGTTGAGACACTTTTGAACCCTGAAACACAAAGCCTGGTGGTATTTTCCATCTTGGTCCTGAAGCCTGAATGTGGGTCTAGTGACAATTGCCACCTTTGTTGTTTTCAAAAGAGTGGAGTGTGTGTTTTCATGCTAACTGCTTAGAATTCCAAGCATTTGCCAGGAGAGTTTGTGACTAATTCACTGTATGCCTCTGGCCCTTCAGCTCACTAAAATGATTCTTTTCTCTCTGAGAGAGAATGTGTGTACACACATGCACGGGCACATACACATGCCATGCTGATTTTGTACGTTAATACATAACTGTGTATACCCCTGCCTGACTTTCCCCCCCAAACTATGAATTTAAAGTACTTCTGATACTGTCTTTTTTAGAATTTGAATATAATTATATGCTTTGGGTGTAAATGGTGGTTTTTACTACATAAGAAACTAATGGAAATGATCTACCTGTTCTTGTAGTTTGCAGATTATATTCTTCAGATCCAGGGGGTGGGATATATATGTTTAGGCTGTTTTTCCCCAGCATGGTACATTTAAATGGAAATGGTGTGACCTGTGGCTGCAGAAGCTGTTATGCATGAGTAAGAAGCTGATCAAGGACAATGTGGAAGCAAGTCTATCTTAAGGGCATGCCTTAACATCTGTTTTCTCTCCTTCACACTGTTTTGCCTCTTGACTTCCCACTGATGGGGAAAGGGCAGCTTGGCTGCCAAGCCTCCTCTTGATTTGAAACAATTAAAAGGAACAGGATAGGTTTGAGTTAATCAGAACATCTTTGAAAACTGGAGAAGTGGTGGAGGGCTATTCTTTCTGAATACTGCACAGATAAAGAATTAATAAAAATAAGTGTGCTTATATTCTTATCAGATACTTGTATGTATTGGATTGACTTTTCTGGTTTATCTCACAGAAAAAGCACAGCTGAGGGTGGCAAAAAACACACCAGCAAAAAAGGAGGAAATGTATGACTTTGAAATAAAAAAGATGCCCATCATAATATTTGCATATGCTTGTTCACAAGTATACAATAACATCTTACTATAGCAGGGACAATTGTGGTTAGATGACTTGTGTGCCTGTGTAATCTGCAACCAGATGTTAACCCTTGGTGCCTACTTCCCTTCTTATGGTTCTTCATTGTTAAATAGGACTTGGACCAGGTGTGTGTATGTGCCTTCAAGTTGCCTATCTACTTATGGTGATCCCATGAATTTCACAGACAATGAATATTCAAAGATGGTTTTGCCCACCCCTTCCCCTGAAATACAGCCTACAGCTCGTGTTCTCTCATCTAAGCCTGATTAGCTTCCATGATCAGATGGGATATGGTACCTATTGAGTATTTTGCCCTCTTGGGCCTAAATGAAGCCCTGAAAGCCTGCTGGAACAGAATTCAAAAATATAGCCATGTTAATCTGTAGAATCAGTATGTAGAGAGATCTTGTAGCTCCTTTGAGACTAACTGAAATAAAGAAGTTGGCAGCATGAGCTATTGTAGACTTCAGTCTACTTCCTCAAATGCAAAGTTTCACTTGCCAGCAGAAGGAGAGCAAGATAAGAACCATTTTAGCTCCTCTATGTAGAAAGTTCAAAGTTTGGGAGCAGCCATTGAGAAGGTCCTGTTTATTATGCCAACTAAATGTGCCTGGGAAAGTGGTAGGACTGAGAGAAGGGTCTCCTCCAAAGATCTTAGAGCTCAGGCAAGCTCATATAGGGAGACTGGATCTTTCAGATATCCTGGACCTGAGCCATAGTACATAGCCACAGAACAGTCTTCTTGTTGCTGCTGCTGCTGCCGCCGCTATTGTTACCCCTTGATCACACAATAGCCTGTTTGCCAGGCAGCCTCTCATTCAGGCTGATAATGGGATCAAACTTGTTTAGCTTTGGCAGCAAAACTGTATCATGTGCCTTTGAATGATTTGTCTGACTTACACTATCAGAAAGACATCAGCCCTGCTCGGCATCCTCATTTCCTTCCCTATGCATATAACCATTGCATTTTCATCAGGATAGTTTCACAAAAGTATTGATGGCTTTGAATGCCTTTTCACTTTTCATTAGCTCACCACTAAGTCTGATTTCCTTCCTTTGCCCTCATGCCTTCCAAGGCAGTTCATTATAGGCAAGGAGAAAGCAAAGAAATTAATTTTCCTTGTGAGCTGCTTTTGCCACTTCAGAAAAGGAGGGAAATAGAGAAGAGGTTTATTCATTTTCTATTTCATTTTTTACATATTTATTTTTTCAGTGTGCTTATGTGAGAATTATAGAAGATATTTTTTCTCTTTATTGAGAATCCATTTAACCCTGGATTTTCCTTTGCAAGCCATTATTCTGCAGCTGTATTTGCATGCCAAGCTTCCACTGCCAAGGAGATAAAAAAACAGAAGTAGCACCACCTGCTTCAGGTTTGGTACTGAACCAAAGATCCTGTGTGATGCTCATTTTATGAGCTGTGGTGCACATTTTATGTTGATTTGCTTTGTTGCTTCCACCAACCCAGCTTCCACAAACAAACAAACCCAGCTTGACTTACAGTGTATTAAAATAAAATACAGCCTTCAAAAACCACAACAGTATCAAAACTAAACAATAAAAACCAACATATATACTTAGCATAAAATTAATTTCAGGAGAAAAACTGTGAGAAATGGATGGGGACATTTGAATGGTGCTAGAAAGATAAGAAATTTCCCCAGGGAGAGAATTCCACAGCTACCATAGATGTCACTGTAGTAAAGAGCCACCTCCCCTCAGAAGGTGGGGCATGTGGAAGAGGATTTCGGCAAATGATCTTAATGTATGGGGAGGGTGAAACAGAGGCAAATAGTCATTCAAGTATTTTACTTATTTCCTGCCTTTCCCTTCAGAAGTGGAATATATATATAAACATACAAGATGATTATCACTGTTAAGTAACCAAACTATAATGTTCAAACTATTTTAAAATATCCAATGGGGAAAAAAATCACAGATAAAAAGCAGTCAAAAAAGCATATTATTAAAAACATTTCTTTAGAAATGGCCAGTTCTGGACAACCTGTAACATTTCTGCCTGTGACAGAAAGACTGGAAGAACTCCAAGACTGACTTGGAAGGTATTCTCCACAATTGTGAATTGTGCCATGGAATCAGCATCAGAGTTGCTTCTTTAGTCCATCATTTGCTTAGATTTTAAAAACCATCCCATACCAAGGGATGGGGCAGGAGGTGGTGGCAAGACTTAAAAAGTTTTTGCAACAGCGCAGTGTCCAATGTAGCATCATTTCTGATTAATCACTTGCTGGTTGGAACAAATAAAATGAATGCTACAGACATCAGAAAACCAATCCCTGCAAGTTTTTATGGCTGATTTGGACATGCATGAACCATTGATTATTCTGTGACACTGGGGTGAGTGTATGAACTGATTCTACTCAATCCCGAGCCCTGAGTGCAGGATCTGAGTAGAGTAGTTGATGACAGAGCCTCCTTAAGTCAAAGTTGACATCAGTTAACAACAAACTGTGAGAGGAAATTGAATAAAACAGCTAGTACAGTAGCTGCCCTACACAGGATGATTTCCTTCTGGAATCAATCCTGCTGTGCATCATTTGGCAGTTGGTTGGGTTTTGATTATGCTGTTTGAAATGAATCCAAGCCTTCCTCTCCCTGAAAGATATGATGACAGAAATCAAAACTGGCTCAGCTGACTATCTTTATGATATTGTATATGTTGAGAGATCCTTGTGTTAGTGAAGTGCTTTGGTTTAGGATGTTGTGTTTGCTGTCAGGTAATTCCTGATCTTTCTGTGAAGGGAACCAGTTTTCCATGTGAGTATCATTTGGCATTGTAATAAAAAATGTGCTAAGTGCGCATGAATGAACCCAGTCTTCTCAGAACAAAACTACAAATACAGATGAGTCTGGGCTTTTTAATTCATTGCTTTTTTCATATGTTTGGGGAAATCTGCAACATTTTCATAGCTGGATGATATTGTTGTGTGCCTTAAGTAATTTGTCACTTTTGGCAACCTGTACTCTGGAGACCAGGGTTCAGTTCTCAGCCATGAATCCCACTGGTTGACCACTGGGAAGTCACATGCTCTCAGCCTCAGGGGAAAGCAACAGTAAACCTCCTCTGAACAAATGTTGCCAATAAAACCCTATGATAGGGTCGCCTTAGGGCCATAAATTAGAAATGACTGGAAGGCACACAACAACAACAAGGAAAATCTGCCATGGGGTTTTCTTGGCAAGGGGGTTCACTATTGCTTTCATGTGAGGCTGAGAGTGTGTGACTTGTCCAAGGTCACCCAGTGGGTTTTCATGGCTGAGCTGATATTTGAATCCTGGTCTCTCAGAGTACTAGTCCAACACTCAGACTGCTATACTATGCTAGCTGACTAGAAGATAGGTGAAAAGAAATAATAATGGAAGAACTTCTACCTCTAAACATTAAAGTACCCATTTCAGTTAGATAAACTCAAAATGAGAGCAAATCTATTGGGAAAACTTAAAGCTGAACTGATCTAATTTTGCCCATGGGAATTTAAAAGGATGTTCACCAGACCCCAGTCTCTTCATTTACTCATTCTATTCCCATCCATCTTTTTCCCATCAAGCAAGACCCTGTCTGCAAGTGCACTCTCAGTATAGTTTTTGATGAGAACTTCTTGTGCTAAATTACAGAGGTGATAGAAAGAAGATGTGGGGAGGGAGAAGGGCAAAAGAGAAATTAAGCTGAAGTGTAGATCTGTCAAGGGTACAGTTCCTATTCTTTTTAATCAGTAGTTTAAAAAAAGAGAAAAGGATCATCAGAAGGTCCATTAAGGATGCAAAGAGCTCTTAACTATAGCCATGGACAGGTTTTTTTTGGTTAGAGGAAAACCGTCTGTCTAAAGAAACAAGGCATGACAATATAGATAGCAGGGGAACTTACAAGTGACAGGCATGGTAGCCAGTGCTTCTACAGAGCTTTTGCATCCCAACCCTGGCTCCATTCAAATCTTCTTGTTTTGTAACCACTCCACTTGCTTGATGCAACTCTCTTCTCTTGAGACAGGAAAAGTAGGCATCTGTGGCAGGTATCCGTCATGTTGGCCTAGACCTCCCACCAGTTCTAGGTAGCACAGCCAATGGTGAAGGATTATAGTATCTGTAGCTCTGTTTGAAGGGCTAGAATTACTCACAGCTGATTTTCAGTGACACATGTTTACATTTAGACCCAGGACAAAATACAGTTGTACCTCTACTTATGAATGCTTCTTCTTATGAATGTTTCGACTTACGAAAGGCGCCTCGGGGAAAAATTTGCTTCGACTTACAAAGCATTTCGACTTACGAAAGGCCGCGGCTGGAAGGAGGCCTCCCTCCAGCCGCAGCCTCGGCTGTTCCTCAGGCTGGTCCTGGAAGTGGAGGAATCCTCCGCTTCCAGGGCCAGCCTAAGGAACAGCCGGCAGCTTCGGCCCTTCCTTGCGCCGACCCTGGAAGCGGAGCCATCCCCTGCTTCCATGGTTGGCCCAAGGAAAGCCGGCAGCCTCGGGCTTTCCTTGGGCCGAACCGCGAAACGGAGGATGCCTCCCTTTCCAGGATCAGCCCAAGGAAAGCCTCCTGGAAAGCTTTCCTTGGGCCGACCCTGGGGAGGGAGGTGTCCTCTGACCCTGGAGAGGGAGGCATCCTGCGACCCCAGGATCGGCCCAAGGAAAGCTTTCCAGGAGGCTTTCCTTGGGCCGATCCTGGGGTCGGAGGATGCCTCCCTCTCCAGGGTCGGCCCAAGGAAAGCTTTCCAGGAGGCCTTCCTTGGGCCGATCTTGGGGTCGGAGGACGCCTCCCTCTCCAGGGTCGGCCCAAGGAAAGCTTTCCAGGAGGCTTTCCTTGGGCGGATCCTGGGGTCGGAGGACGCCTCCCTCCCCAGGGTCAGCCCAAGGGAAGCTTTCCAGGAGGCTTTCCTTGGGCGGATCCTGGGGTCGGTGGACGCTTCCCTCTCCAGGGTCGGCCCAAGGAAAGCTTTCCAGGAGGCTTTCCTTGGGCCGATCCTGGGGTCGGAGGATGCCTCCCTCTCCAGGGTCGGCCCAAGGAAAGCTTTCCAAGAGGCTTTCCTTGGGCCGATCCTGGGGTCGGAGGACGCCTCCCTCTCCAGGGTCGGCCCAAGGAAAGCCGGCAGCCTCGGGCTTTCCTTGGGCCGATCCTGAATGCGGACGGCTCCGCTTCCAGGGTCGGCCCAAGGAATGGCCGAAGCTGTGGAACGGATTAGGGCATTTCAATGTTAAATTTGCTTCTACTTACGAAATGTTCCACCTACAAAATGGGCTGTGGAACGGATTATTTTCGTAAGTAGAGGTACCACTGTACACCCAATTCACCCAATAGATGCATTGGTGCACCCAATATTTAAATTATGTATTTAAAATGTGCATAAGGCAGCCTTTCCATTATCTAGAGATAACTCTTTGAGGATTTTTTTTCCAGATATCAAAGTCTTAAAAACAGTTCTTGAAAGGCTACACTTCACAAAACAAAATCAGACAATGCCCACCAGAAAAGAGAAATCTAGTTTGCAAGCATTGTTGTCACACCTGTTAGTGTTGTGTGCTTTCAAGTTGTTTCTGACTTATGATTAGGCAAAATAAATGAAGAAGATGAGCATCTCATAGATTTTTGTGAAGCCAACAACCTATTCATTGCAAACACATTTTTCATACAACCAGAAAGAAGGCTATATGCATGGACATCACCAGATGGTCAACACAAAAATCAAATGGATTATATAATAGAAAGTAAAAGATGGCAGAACTCTATATTGGTGACCAAGACTAGACCAGGCATCAACTATGGCACTATGAATGCAACAGTACAATGACTTGTGCAGAAAGATAAAGAAATTTACTACAATGACCAATGCAGAGAAATAAAAGACAACAGCAAAAAAGGACAAACAAGAGATCTATTTCACAAGATCCAGGAAATCAAAGGAAAATTCAAACCAAGGA
Source organism: Phrynosoma blainvillii (assembly GCA_026167975.1). Lineage (NCBI taxonomy): Eukaryota > Metazoa > Chordata > Lepidosauria > Squamata > Phrynosomatidae > Phrynosoma > Phrynosoma blainvillii. Next base: position 413,957,712 of record JANUYF010000001.1, read on the forward strand.
CCAGGATGATCTGTGACAATAAAAATAACATTATTCAAGACCAGGAAGGAATAAAAAGAAATCGGAATCAATACACAGAAGAATTATACAAAAGAGATGACAAAATGAAGGACACATGAAATGAAGAGCCATATGAAGATGAATCCCAAATCCTAAAAAGTGAAGTGCAAACTGCAATAAGAGAAAGAGAGAAAAACAAATAATGAGGAACAGATGGTATTCCAATAGAACTGCCGCAGTCAACATTGACAGAATCAACTCTAATGCTAATCAACATATGTCAACAAATATGGAAAACAAAATGATGGCAACAGATTGGAAGCGATCAATATACATCCCCATCCACAAAAAGAGAGACACAAGAGACTGCAGCAACTATAGGACCATAGCACTGATCTCCAATGCAAGCAAAATCATGCCCAAAATTCTGCAACATAGGGCCTTTGTAGACTGCCAGAAATAGTGCAAATTGAGTCCACTATAACTGCCCTGGTGCAGTGCTGGGGAATAATGGGAATTGTATTTTTTTCTGAGACACTGAGACTTCTCTGTCAGAGAGCTCTAGTGCCACAATAAACTACAGTTCCCATCATTCCCTAGCACTGAGTCAGGGCAGTTAAAGTGGACTCAATCTGCACTATTTCTGGCAGTCTGCAAAGGCCCATAGACTCCAACCATACATGGAAAGAGAGACCCCAGAAGTCCAAGTGGGGTCCAGGAAAGGAAGAGACACTAGGGACCATATGATGGCTATTGGAATGCACCAGAGAATTCCAAAAGAAAATCAGCATGTGTTTTATAGCAAAGCTTTTGACTGCATAGATCATGAAAGGCTATGGAATGTCCTTAAGAACATTGGAGTGCCAACACATCTGATAGTCCTGTTGAGGAATCTGTAATCAGGACAAGAGGCTACTGTCAGAACAGAACATGGAGAAACAAAATGGTTCCCAGTTGGCAAAGGGGTCAGACAGGGCTGTATCCTTTCACCCTATCTGTTCAACTTGTATGCAGAACTTATAAGAAAAGCAGGCTTGGATACAGAAGAAGGAGGAGTGAAAATAAGAGGAAGGAATATTAACAATCTAAGATATGCAGATGATACCATAGTACTAGCAGAAAACCTCACAGACCTGGAACATCTACTGAGGAAGATCAAAGAAGAAAGTGCAAAGACAAGCTTAATGCTGAACATAAAGAAAACAAAAATAATGACAACCGAGGATCTTTTCAAGTTCAACCTAGACAATGAAGAAATAGAAATAGTAAAAGAATTCCCATACCTGCGATCAAACATTGATAGAAATGGGGAGTGTAGTCAGGAAATCAGGAGAAGATTAAGAATGGGGAGGTTGGCTATGAAAGAACTAGAAAAGATTCTAAAATCCAAAAATATACAATTCAGCACAAAAGTTGGAATCATACAGGCCATTGTATTCCCTATTACCATGAATGGATGTGAGAACTGGACAGTTAGGATGATACGAAGAAAATCAACTTCTTTGAGATGTGATGCTGGAGAAGAGTGCTGAGGATCCCATGGACAGCCAAAAGGACAAACATATGGGCCCTAGAGCAAATCAAGCTGGAAACCTCCCTGGAAACCAAGATCACCAAACTGATGCTGTTGTACTTTGGACACATCATGAGAAGGGAGGATTCATTGGAAAAGACAATAATGCTTGGGAAGGTGGAGGGCAGTAAGAAGAGAGGAACACCACATGCCAGATGGATGGACTCTATTAAGGAGGTCATAGGTATTAAGGGGTTGCAGGAATTAAGGAGAGAATTGGAGGACAGAGGGTCTTGAAGATGTCTTATCCATAGGGTTGCCATGACTTGAGTTCGACTCGAGGGCAGTAAACAACAAAAGACTATCACAGGGTTTTCTTGGCAATTTGCATTTCTTTGTAGGAATAGAGATTCTGCTTTATCAGTGTTGGGTTTTGAAATTTCTAATTGTTACATAGACAGACTTACCTATTTTGTCTTTAATTTTTGTACATATATAATTTTTCCATTAGTTACTTGACCAGCTGAGTTGAGACATTACATATGAATGTCAGGGGGTGTATGGGGCATTTGGCATCACCAAGAATTGGCAGCCAGTATATGATGGTGTATTTCCCCTGGATCCCACTGCTTTTGCAATAATTGGTGATCTTCTCTCCTTTCCTGCAACTCACCTTGTACTTAAAAAAAAAAAATCCATCCTAGAAGGCTGGGGAAACTTTTAGAGCAGGGTGTTTATGTTTTCTTTTTCCCACAGAGTGCTACAGCAGGACAGGAGCAAGAAGAATCATAGAGTTGGAAGAGACCATGAAAGTCCCAATAGCAATGGTGTAGAATTCAAAAATATTGTATTGGATCTTGATCAGCATGTCTGAATAAGCTAGGTAGGAGGAGAAAAAACAGCATATATGTCTAGAGTGGAGAATCTTTAGAAAAAGGAGGGAAGAGAGAAATGAGATCCATATTAACCGGAATTCTTTTCATCTTCTTTATGTGTGTATGTGTGGGTTGGAGGGGGACATGCCCTGATTAGATGGATACCATATTCCCCCTAGTACTGTAATTTCATGCAAAAGTAATGATGCCTAATTTTCATAGTTCTGTGGGGAGTTAGGAAAAAGAGCAATGCACCTAGAGGCTGTGTGAGCTCTGTGAGAATATCTCCCAAAGGAATACAAACATAAATGAAACAGCTAGCTATTTCCTCAGTGAGTTATTTTTTCTTCCTTTATCCCAGCAGTAGCTTAGCCATCTTGCACCATTTGTTACATAAGCTTGCATCTAGTCCAATGAACTTACTTTTCGTATCAAATGTAAACTAAAATATAGTTTAAAAATTTAAACTAAATATAGTTTAAAAATACATATACAGTTGTCCCTCCGTTTTTGCAGGGGGGATCCATTCTGGACCCACCCACCCTGCGAAAATGGAAAATTGTAAATATTCAAGCCCCATAGGCTTGAATGGCGGCATGTGCCCCATTTTGTCCCCCTCCATTTGCCACCTGCGAATGGGCAAGGGATGCAGACACCAAGTCAACAAAAATGGAGAGCCGAATGTACACATACAAATATAATATATTCTCTAATGCAAAATCTCTAATATACTTCAATGTACCCATCTGGAAAGAACAATCATTGGATACTCCCACATCATATACCACAGGAAAGCATTCACTGTAATTGTGAATCATGAACATGTAGTTTCAGCAGCCAATTTCTTTCTAAAAGAAGACATAAATGTATCTAATATGCTGGAAACATCTGTTTATGCTGAACCAAACACAGTGTTAATTTTTATTTTAAAATTGGATGTTGAAGATATGGTTGTTTTCCATTGGTTGATTTGTTCTGAGCAAGCTTGTGTTCACTCCTTTTTAAGTTCACTTACATCAAATTTAATGTGTTCCAGAAATTTGTAAATGAACATTTGTTAGCTTCAGTCTTTTTGAGATTTCAGTTCATATTTATATCACAGCCAGAATGACTGAGGTACTCAGGGCTGAAGGCCCATATAAGAGTACCAAAAGGTGCTGTAGTTGCAAATAGTGCCTTACTGAGCTGAGGTTGGAGACTGCAGTAGTTCTTAATTTCTTTATTCTTAAAAAAAAAAAGGGAAGCATGTGGAATTTTGAATTGAATCCTCTTGGTGTGTCATTAACTGATTTTACTCTCAAGTAACAACCATTAAAATCAATGAAAGATGTTTAGAAATTGAACATAGACAGTTTTGTATTGGGATTCCTAGTCTAATAATTGTTCTGATTACAAACTGTGCAGCAAAATTCTATAGGTGTTTTACTCAAAATAAGTCATATTTAATTTAGTGGGACTTGCTGTTGCATGCTTCAAGTCGTTTCTGACTTATGGTGACCCTAAGGTGAATCTATAATAGGGTTTTATTGGCAAGATTTGTTCAGAGGAGGATTACTATTGCCTTCCCTTGAGGCTGAGAGCATGTGACTTGCCCAAGATCACCCAGTGGGTTTCACGGCCAAGCTGGGAATCAGACCCTGATCTCTAGAGTTGCAGCCCAACACTCAAACTACTGTGCCACACTGGCTTGCTTAATGGGGCTTATGACTTGCTTAATGGGGCCCAAGGCCCGGGAAGGCCCTGCAGGGGGCGGGAGACAGATCAGGTGTCACTCCCCCTTCTGGGGTGTCACTTGGTGCAATCCGCAACCCCACAACCCCCCCCCCCCCCCCGTGACACTACTGGGACTTACTCCCAAGTAAATTTTATAAATGGTATAAAACATTGTATAAATTGGCTTAACTTTCTCTATGGTTAAATGTATTTTCCTACATGAGGTGTAAATTGTCTTTGAGGCTCCTTTTCACTACGTATTTATTGTGAAGTTGTGATTGTTGTTTCTTCTTATTCATGAAGAAAGAAGAAAAGAGCAGTGCTTGCAATTTATACATGGGTTTTATATTCATTGCAAACCACATCTGAGTTCCCATATCCAGAGTAAGCCCCATCAAACTATGCATGGCTTACCTGTAAGTAGAGCTATATAGATCTTGATGCAATTCCAGGGCAATTATTTGTAGGCTTAAATTACATTGCAGTCCTTTTGTCAAGCTCAGGTATACAAATTCAGAATATTTGTCCCTAACTTTTCTTATGATAGCATCCAGAGAAGTGAAAACTATAATCCAGGGGTTGGCTAAACCCAAAAATCATCACTTTTACTGGTGATGCAAGTAAGCAAGAAATGGATATTGAAAAGTCTCTTTGAAGGCACCAGATGCTACCGGATTTTGGAAGCTATGCAGGGTCAGGCTTTGTTAGTACCTGTAAGGGGAACTGTCAAAGGTACTGTAGGCTATATTTCAGAGAAAAGTAATAGCAAACCACCTCTGTGATTTGTTGCTGAAGAAAACCATATGAAATTAATGGGTTTGCCATAAGTCAAAAGGTGACTTGAAGGTGCAGACTCATACATGCATGTATGCACGCACGCACACACATATAGGGTTCTTTGAAACACTGTTTTTTGTATTTCACAGCAGTTAACAACAAAAAAGATATTTAATGGTAATGAAGCTGGAATTCTTTCATTTATTTATTTCAATTGCAGCAAATAGTGTATGAGAGAACTTTGCCTGTGGGGTGGCTCAATAAGTAAGGTCTCTTTGAAGTTCCAGTGCAGTGAATGATGGCAAGCTAAATCATTTTTTTAATTCAATTGTATTTTAAAATTATAATTGGATCTGGTCTTGTAACATTTTGTGTTTTATCAGTATTCGTTTTAGTCTTGAGATGCCTTGAGTCCCAGTTTTGAGAGGAAGCTAGTATGTTGCTAAAATAAATGAAATGTTTGAATTGGACCACAGAGATAGTCACAGAGGGCAACACAACACTTCACATATCAAACAAGTTTCTCTGTGTGACTACACTGCAGACTCTATGGTGTTGCTTCATAGAGCTGAACATTCTCCCATTTTTTAAAAAAAAAAAATAATCAGAACATTCTCCCATTTCATATGAACATTTTCCCCCAACATCATATGAACATTCTCCCATTTCAACATCATAAAGCGGCTTTATGTTTGGGTATTGGGGAGAGGTGCATACACACACATGCACACACACTATCTGTCTCCAACATAAAATTCTGAATCTGTACCACTTTATAACATTAAAAAAAAAAAAAAAGACTGTAGAGAATACAATCGGCCCTCTGTTCTCATGGACTTGAAGTCCACGGTTTTGCATATTCATGGAGGGGCAACAACTGCTAAAATCAATGGGGCTTGAATATTGGCGAATCAACATTTTTGTGGAGGGGGGTGTCCAGAATGGATCCCTGCAAAAACAGGGCCAAATTCATGGGAAAACTTTGGTTGTTTGTTTCTTAAATTAGAATCTTCAAGAGATCAGCAAAAAGAATGAGAGGCAGGGAGGGTAGTTTTGCTCCTTTAGTTTTTGAGCTGTAATCAACTCTATTTCTACTTGAATCTTAACAGATCTCCACAATTCTACATGCAGACTGAGTACTGCAGGCCCTCAGACAGAACAAGCAAGGGAGTGGGCAGGATTCTCAGAAGGACATGTATCACAAGGCAAAGTGGTTGAATAGTGGTTCATCTGCACTGTCATTTGGAAGCAGCAAAAATTGGGGACTGTAACCTGAATTCCAGAAGTCCAGAAACTGTTTCACATGCACACACACAGCAAAACAAAACAAAACAAACAAATAAACATCAGAAATGTGTGGTACCATTTTTATGAGGAACCTCTTTCTGGCCTCATAAACTTCCATGGATGAAAGAGCTTTGTCAGATATCTTGTGCCAACTTAAAGATATCCCTTAAAATCCATGAAAATGTGTGTCACAGTCAGGGGTTGCTGTTGTTGTTGTGTGTGTTTCTGGTCATATTGTTAAAGTGAAATTTTGTTTCTTTCAGAAGGGCTCCCTTCTAGCTTCAGAACCCCAAATGATCTGTAAGGACATTTGCAGGGGAAAATCATGAGGTATGGGAAGAGCTCCTCAGCAGCAATGTAAACACTCATATCTGTTTGATCATCCAAACACATTGTCCAAGATTCTGTGATGGCCTTCCCTAATTGTACAAGTAGATGGACCTTTAAAACCTTTTCACTGAGAAGTATGCAATATCTCTTTGCACAAGTGTAGATGTAGCAGTACTCTCCCTGATGCTACTAAATGATGGTGGAAAGCCACACTCAGCCTCTTCCTGCTCTCCACAATGCTACACCACACTGCTTCACTCAGCAGCAACAGTTAGTGATGGAGGAGGAAAAGGAGTGGGCTGACACCATGTAGTTAGAGGGATGTAGGATAGAAGATGGAAGAAAGAGGTCCAAAACACACTGCAGAAATAATCAATTTGAAACCACTTTAACTGCCCTGGCTCAATGATAGGGAATACTGGGAACTGTAGTTTTGTGAGACATTTAGCCATCTCTGTTAGTTTCCTAGCACTGAGACAGGGCAGTTGAAGTAGTCTCAAACTGGATGATTTCTGCATATATTTTGGACCAGAGAACCATTGCTGCTTCCATTGCTGTTCTTGATGCTGCTTACCTCCCAGCATCCTTCATAAGTATGATATTGGGATTTTTGCCCTGCCAGTGTTATAGTGGATCCCACATGAGACTGGAAACCTTCCATGTCCCTTGTAATGTGCAGTGCCTTTTTCAGAATTACCATAGATCAGGGCAGATCACTTGCTTTGCATGCAAAAGATCTGAGTTTCAGTGCCTGGTAATTCTAAGTAGTGCTGGGAAACATTCTCATCTGAAACCCTGGACAGTAATGAGCTGAGTAGACTATTCATATAACTAAGACAGATTCATATCTTTCTAACCTATGAAGGTTCACTCCAGGATACTGTGATACAGGCACATATTTTGTGCCTGTTCTTTAATTGACTTCATATTAAAATGAGTCCCTGAGCTTCTTTTTCTGAATCTTATGTTCGCATCATAGAATTATAGATTCTAATATAAGATTCAGAAAAGGAAGCTCATGTTCTTAAAAGGTCTGCAGAAAATTCAGTCATGCAAATCATAGTTATTTCTTTAGGCTGAGATCCTAAATATACAATACCTGTGATTTGCCAAGGCAGATTTCCCACACAGAGTTCTTTTAGCTTTGAGAATCCACCTGTGATACAAGCATTGCAGAAATAGGCTGCTTGGGAGCCAACAGCTTCTTCTGCGGGTGGTGATGGAAGTGGGTTTCTTTGCCTTCTCCCAGCTGCCACTTCAGGACCCTGGAAAATATTATATTATAACCTCCAACTGTCCTGATTTGACAGGGACAGACCTGATCAATACTGTCATCTCACTTTTTCAGTTGCTTTTAAATGTCCCAGTTACCCTCTCTATCCTCATCTTACTTCAATTGCTGCAGACTGAGTTTGAAGTGCAAAAGTAGTTTGTACTCAAGTCAGCAAAGAGAGACTAGAATATGGTAGAAACTTCCCCTTCCCAGTAGGCTCAAGCCACAGCAAACTGCTGCAGTCTCTCCAGCTTTTGTTTTTTTCCAGATTAGTGACTTTTGCCACCTTGACCACACTCTGATTTTCCTTGGCCTTATGGTCCCCCATTTTCTTTTGTGAAATGTGGCAGGTATATTATAATACTATAGTGCACCAACTAGATTCCAACCTTTATACTAATTTAACTCAGCCTTCTTCCAATTGTGGAACACAGGGTACTTCACACTAGAAACTGGGGGCATGTTTAAAGGGGATATTCATTAACACTGTGATCTTGCTCAGACATTACATTTAATCTGTCTGCTGGGCCTGCTAGGTATTATTCAGATTTTCCTACTACTTACAATCCAAGGTCTTGGGGAAACGAGCTGGCTGGATTTGGCTCATCCCCTGATAGTTTACTTTTCAAGATAAGCCTAGATTGTCTATAAACTGCAATCTCATCAGGCTGACTCAGATAGCATCTTGCCTGACTGTCTCTCTGCCCTGCCTCATTCAATTAAATTAAAATGTCTGTGCTGGGCATTTGGGATGCTCAGCTTTACCCTCTTGGCAAGAATGGCTGATCTACAGAGGCTCTGGCTCTGACCCGTCATTTGCTCCATTAAGTGTGACAGCCCTTTCAGTGATTACACTGAGCTTGTTCAAGATGGGGTCCCCAGAGAGCATGTATTCCAAAGGAGAAGCAGTTCAGTCCCTTTCATGAATTCATATTAATCCCTTCATTCAAGGGAGATTGAAAAAGGATATGAGATCAGGCCTTGGAAAAGGCAGAATTTGGAAAAATGTCTTCCTTGGACTACAGTCCTCAGAATATGAGAAGCTGTAGTCCAAGAAAGTTATTTCCACAAGGGTCTAAATTGCACTGTGGAAATAATTCAGTTTGACTCTTTAACTGCCATAGCTCAATGCTATGGAATTTTGAGATATGAAGTTTTGTGAGATATTTAGCTTTCTCTGTCAGAGAGCTCTGGTGCCACAACAAACTACAGTTCCCAGGATTCCATAGGGTGGAGCCATGGCAGTTAAAGGGGGGGGCAAACTACATTATTTATGCAATGCAAATTAGACTGAAGTCTGCACAAAGGGTATTTTGATCTCCCTTAGTGATTTGAGTTCTAGTGTGGATATATAATTTTATAATGATTGAGTGTGAATGACGGTAACACCAGTGAGGTTGTCAAAGTATTTTGCTGAACTGCTAGGCCCAATGAAAAAGGGTTTTTTTCCCTGGAGCTTCATGAGTTTTGACTTCACCAGTAGCTGGATTTTTATGTCCTCTGGCTTCTTAATTCTTAGAAATTTCACATCTCTAGCCTGAAACAAAGCACATCTTTTTAGTGAAAGTGTGCATCTCTTAAACACTGGAATCAACACCAAGGCCCTCTTTGAAGATGAGGTGTATGTGCTGAACATTCTCTGCATTCTCCACCTGTTTGGTGTCTATAGGAATGAGGAATGAGTCATTTCATCAAATTTCTACAGAGTGAGGAGAAATACGCCCAAGAATTGGTCAAGACTGGAGCTCACAATTAACAGTGGCAGCACCACAGCTGGTTTATTATTATTTCTAAGCTATACAGTGGCTACAACTGCGCCAGCAGCCAGACCACCATTTCATATGCTACATGCTGTCTTGCCCCTGCAGTGTTTTTGTGAGTGAGCATGTCTAGGGGATCACAGCCAGAGCCAGCCCAAAATGGTTTGATACTGGAAACAGAGCAGCAACTTAAGGTGACTAGTATCCAAGATCAAACAAGTTATTTTGGCAACTGAGGCCCCATCCAATGATATTTTCACAAGAGTTTCACAAATTCCCTGGAAGCAAAAGTATATTATTATTATTATTATTATTATTATTATTATTATTATTAAAATGAACATTGCCTTTTTGTTACATGCAAAATAAGTGTCCTGATGTAGTTGTCTCATTCTCCCTAAACGTAGAGCTGCCTTTAAGGCAACCACCATAAAAAATTGTGGAGCCTTTTGAGAGAAAATTCTTCAAAGTTCCTCTTCTCTGGAGTGAAGGGAGGAGAAAAGATAAAATATCAGAAACTTCATCAGAAATATACGTTCTCTCAATATTTTACCTAGCTCTAATTTTAACCTGAATTTTCCTTAAAGGGCAAGCTCTTTAAAACAAATTCTTTATGTAAGCTACCAATGAAAACTACCAGTCCAACCTATTTTTGCAAACTATCCAAAGAAAGAGATAACATAGCCTTTTCATTCAACTTATTCCATTATTGGATTGCTTTAGCAGTTATTTACCACCTCACATTTGCCTAAATCTCATTTTAGTCTTTTGTTGCTAAGCTGCTATTTATTTGTACTGTATTGTTTGCTTTTATTTTGTATTTTAATCTTGTTATAGTTTAATATATTTTTAAGGGGTGAGTGGGTTAGGGAAGGAAGGGGTTGTTTGACTGTTTTAACCCGTATTGTTGTTTTAATCTGCTGTATGCCGCCTCGATTGCATTGCAGAGAGGCGGCATAAAAATAAAAATAAAAATTATTATTATTATTATTATTATTATTATCATCATTAAAACAAGCTGCTTCTTTTCGTCTTGGTAGATACAATGAACAGTTTTCCTGTTCCACTTGTTTCTGTGTTTCTGTGTATGAAGGATAAAAAAAAATGTTAACAGTGTAGCACTGTAAATGTGTAAATGATAGATGCTCTTTTGGGAAGCATTTGCTTCTCATACATGATTCCAGAGGGACCAAGGAACTAGCAATACACTGAACTCAGAACTCATGTATACCTGATTAGGTTGGAATTCTCTGTTGACTTCCATGGAGGCATTGCATACCATAACACTTAAGAAGAATGTAGCATGGGCATGAATCTCACCTGCAATGATACTGTGATTCCTACTGCATCCTCCCCTTCTTTGCCTCATCCCAGTCTGGAGCTCAAGCTGGCAGACAAGAATTGTAGCTAAAAAGTTTACATGGTACACAAGTTAAAAATGCAGTTAAACTATCAGTAAAGCAATTAAAAACAAATGATTAGAAACAAAGAACAAATAAAAATACTGTACATGAAAGGCCCTTTCCCTCTGCCAAAATAGAAGGGTCCTCAGCTGCCTATAAAAGGATTGCAAACTAACTACCATGGCAAGGGAGTTCCAGGTCCTGGGAACAGCCACTGAGAAGGCCTTCTCCTGTGTTCCCACACTAGATGTAGGGCCTTTGCAGACTGCTAGAAATAGTGCAAATTGAGTCCACTTTAAGGGTTAGGGTTAGGGAATCATGGGAACTGTATTTTATTGTGGCACTAGAGCTCTCTGACAGAGAAGGCTCAATGTCTCAGAAAAAAATCCCATGATTCCCTAGCACTAACCCTAACCCTTAAAGTGGACTCAATTTGCACTATTTCTTCCAGTCTGCAAAGGCCTGTAGTTGTGAAGGTGGTGGGAGAGAGACAGAGAAGAGAGTCCCTACAAGATCTTGATACAGGAAGGTGCATATGTGGAGATACGGGCCTTCAAATAACCTAATGCAGTATAAACATTATGTTGCAATTTGGGGCTAGATTTGAAATATATATGGCCTATTGGGGTTGCAATAAAAATCTTGATTTGGAGAGAAAGTAAAACTTTAGGCTATTTCAACATCAGAAGCCAAGTTTTGCTTGCATTGAAGTGTGTCCCCATGGAACTGCAAGTCCAACACAGCTTCCTGATAAATATATTTCTATACAATGCATGCATATGTTTCATGCTTTTCAGTTTTTTACATTTTAGGTAGTCATTTAGAATTAATTCCATTTGCAGTTCTCAGCTAGGGGAGAAATCTGGCATCTCATTCAGGTGTTGATTCAGTGGATCTGCTCTAGTTGAGACTAGCAGTTTTTGTGCTGCTACTTTTTTTTTCTTTAGATTTATACCCCCTTTTTTGTTTCCCGAAATGAGACTCAAGCAGCTTACTAGCACTCAAAGCAGGGTATATACCCATTACTTTAAAATGTAATGTATGCATTAACACATTAGAATAGGGGAAAGATGGTGCAAAAGCCTTTGCATAAATTTCCTCTCTCCTCTTTCTGTTCTGGCATTTTGGCAAGGATTAATGCATCCTTTAAAAAGCAAACTTCATAAACATGGACAGTGTTTCATCTTATATCAACAAATTAAATGATATTCACTACTGGTGTGATTTAATTTATAAGTTTTTGCTTGCTGTGAGATTACAGCTAGAATCCATCTCCCATCAAGTAGGTTAATTTTTTTTATTGGTTTTTGTGCCCTTAACAGTATTTTTTTCTTTTTTAAAAAAGCAAAAATGTAGACATGAAAATGGATAACAGATTGCATATGATATCATTTCTTTTCCTAGTCCATCCAGTATTTCATCCTGTCCAAGACAGTGCAGCAAAAGAAGCTATGACCTGGAAAACAATTGACTTGGTACCTTTCAGTGTCCTCCAAACTGCAAATAAGTCCTTTAGATGTCTGATAGTTTTATAGCCACATCATTCACTTGTTCCTCAGAAATATGGGTAAATGCTAGATTTTTTTAATCAAGCCACAAACAAACAACTCTATTAAATCTGTTAACTCAAGTAATTTTGCTGGCAACTAAATGGTAACTGTATTTCCCACAGGCTTGGCTCTTGCCTGTTTTTGATGAACAGAAAAACAGTCCATTGGCAGAAATTCTCTTCCATTTGCATTTTGAACTGAATGAGCCACTGCAATTTTCTACTTGAATGGAGGTGTTTTGGGGTGGAAGGAGAGACCACTTGTAACTGGAAGCACATTTTAGATTAGTGGTACCCAAACTTTGCCCTCCAGGTGTTGTTGTTTTTTTAAAATATTGTTGCAACTTTGAAAATATACATCAAAAATTAAAAATAAAATTCAATAGCAAACCATACACATCAAATACCTAGCAAAACTAAATAGACTAACAGCAGACTCAATAATAAAAAAACAGTATCTAAACACATATTTCTAGAACAATTACAGACTTTAAAAAAATCAACAGTTACTCATCTTTTACATCTAAATCTGTACTATAGTATTTTTCCTAACTTATCTTCCCTCATTCCATCCTTTTATTAATACCTTCAATCTTTCTTTCTTTTTTAGCCCTTATTCTACTTTCATAACCATCTCTATTGTCATTCATTTCCGTTACCTTCTTTTATATCTTTCAACTATCTTTCTTTGATTCCCACCTTTATTTAATTTCTTTCCCTACCTACTCTCACCTTTCACCACTTCCTTATACTTTCTTACTATATCTCTTTCCTTAACCAATTTCTTTCATGCCTTCTTTCCTCTTGTATTCTTAAATTTTCTAATTCAAACATTTACATCTTTCACCTCACCAAGCATACCGACTTCTCACTTCCTTCGTTGGATTTTGTTTTATTATAGAATAATAATAAAATAATAATATTACAGAATAAGAATAATAAATATAGAGTGATTATAAACAATTAGAAATTTACATATTTGATTGAAAAGAGAGGTGTAAAATAGGATGTATAGCGAATAAACAACAAATAGTTAAGTAATAGTTTAATTTATTTATATAGTTTATTAATATAACATTTCAAAACAAGTAATAAAAGATTATTACAATAAGTTAAGACTTACACAAGCAGACCAACAATATAAAAATCAAAGAGTTTTACAAGAATGCTATGATAGGGTATGTTTACAAGGAGGACGTTAAAGTACAAAACAAAATGCCCTCCAGGTGTTTTTGACTTCAACACCCAGAAGCCTCAGCCAGCTTGGCCAAGACCAAAATGTGGCAACCATTGTTTTAGAAGATAAACAGAATATCATACCTGGGAATCATTTTGTATGCATGTGATTTTCCTATCCAGGTATATATGCACATAGGGGAAAGATCTCTATGCTCATGCATAGCGCAATGTCTGAAGATCACACTTACATTTGCTATGTGTACACACATTGGGAGCATGCTGCCAGTTGTGGCTTCCTATAGCACTTTTAAGAATTTTAAGGATGACATGGCATAATTTGTATATATGATAATGTACATATTTTTCTCTATCTATCACATTGGAAAAAAATTGTGTGTGCCAAGCAGAGCTACTGGAATAATCACAAAGGTTCTCATCCCCAACAAGAAATGATGTCTTGACACCCCTTTGAGAAAATGGCCAGCTGCCATGAGATTTTTCATCATTTAGGATTGTTTTTTTTTTTAAAAAAAATCATTTGCTTTAAAATATTTGTGCAAAATCAGCAGTTTGTACTACAGCCAGCCAACATGCTGCACCACAAGGGTCACCATTAGTTGGAAATGATTTGAAGGCATACAGCAACAGCAACAACAATCCTAAAGAGTGAGAGAACAGATATCCTGGACCTTGACCCTGTTCACATGCCACTTGCTTTTACTTGGTGGTTTTGGTAGCTTTTTGATGTGTTCCAACATTTTTATTGGCATAGATGTGCTTAAATATAAAAATGGTGCTGTCAAGCTGTGAGGTCAGCTGTGGTAGCAAGTGGACAATAATGGGAAACAAGGGATGGGGCTATTAGTGGTGTAGCAACTGAAAGGGGACAAATTGGGGATTGCCCTTCAGTAAGAATTTAGCTTCCCAAGTGAAATTTACCTTCATTTCCCAAAGTATTAGCATTGCTGTTGAACATGTAAAAAAATAGTTTAGGCATCCAAGAAAAGGATATAGTAGAAGCCTGCAAAATCTAAATACTAACATTTTATGAAGGTTGTATTCAAAGACATAGCCATGTTAGTATGGAAAATCAGTATGTAAAGGGGTCTTGTAGCGCCTTTGAGATGGACTGAAAAAAAGAAGCTGGTACCATAAACTGTTCTAGACTTGAATCTACTTCCAAAATGCATCTGAGGAAGTAGGCTCAAGTCTATGAAAGCTCATGGTACCAGCTTCTTTCTTTCATTTCATCTCAAAAGTGCTCCAAGACGCCTTTGCATACTTAGTATAGCTTTGTACATGTTTAGCAATAGCAATAGCAATAGCCAGCATATTTCTATACCGCTAATCGGTGCACTTAAGCACTCCCTAAGTAGTTTACAATGGGTAAGCCAGTTGCCCCATCAAGCTGGGTACTCATTTTAGCAACCTTGGAAGGCTGCAAGTCTGAGTTGAGCCTAAATTTAAATTTAAGGAAGTCTTTCCATGCATATACACTTTGTAGATTACTCATCTTTGGTACCACTATATCATCGTGTGTTTCCAAGGAAGATTTTCCATGCATGTATACATTGTAGGCTGCAGTATACTTGGTAGGCTACAGGACTCACCTCTGTGGGGCATCCACAGTTCTGTGTGAAAATTCATTCTCAACGTTAACACTTATGCTGGTGCCATATGGTGCTTCATATGACAAAAGAACATTTAGTGATCTTGGCTTTTGAAAGTAACATACTGAAATACATTTCAAGTGGATAAGTTTGTCTACACATTTGCAAAAAAACCATGGCACATTAAAGTTTGTTAATATTTCAGAGTATTATTGCAGGGTGACTTGCACTATATGTGTATACTTTCTAATCACTGTTACTTTGGAGTTTATCACACGGGAGGAAATTAGGCATTTAAACAGTAATTAACTTGTGAAAATTGCACAATTGACATTAAAATGTGATTAAAATGAGATTAACACAAGAGCCATTATTGCATGAATAACAAGGGAATAGCTAGACAATAAACAGCAAAAAGTCATTCATGGGACAATTATTATTCACGAGATAATGGCACTTTAATCACATTTCATCTCGACATCATGTGAAAACCATTAGTGCAATTGCGGGATTATCACAGGCTAATCACCGTTTATACTTCCAATTGTCCCCCCGTATGATAAACCCCTTAGTTTAAACAACTGTTTTGCAACCGGAAAATATTGCACATTGAGTGGGTGGATGGGGGCACAGTTCTGAAAAACATTGACATGGGCAGATTTATACATGTACCTGCAAATTAGAAATAATTACTATCAGAGCCGCCCCGATTGGTCTCAGAGGGGCGGGATATAAATAATAATAATAATAATAATAATAATAATAATAATAATTTTATTTAAATAGAAATGCAATATATTTAATGCTTGTAAGGAAGACTGACCAAGTGTCCTATGTGCTTGGTTTGGTCTACTGCCCAGATGCCAGCTGTTGGTGGACATTTTCAAGGCCTCTGCTCTTGCTTTTTAAAAAACTCTATGAATAAAACTTGGACTGAGCAGCCCTTCAAACAAAAGACAACTTTAAATAGATAACTCTCATGTGTAAAGTAGAACATATGGCTACCCTAGCTGGATTTCTGTTTTATAGCTTTCAGTCCAGGGGTTGATACTACCCCAAATTTGTTTCAGGTATTATATATAACAGGTAAAGTGTTTAAAACATGAGCCATCTCAAATGCCTAGGCAAGGGCAGATCTGTCAGTTCCATTTCTGTGTATTTCTTCATTTCCCTACCTCCTAAGACTCTTTTTTCCCTGGTTTTGTGCATATTGTTTTGAAGGAATAAAATCTGTTTGCATTTTTGTGCAGTATTTTTAAAAAATAGGTGAATTTATTAATGCATTTCCCTGCTGCCTAAAGTCTGTTTGTGCACAGAAATTTGTACAAGTAGTGGGTATTTTCCCCCAAAAGGGTGGGCAGAGGCATCACTAGGGGGTGCAGGCTGTACCAGGTGACACTCTAAGAGGGGGGTGACACCACTCCTCCTCAAACATCTGCCTTTTGACAGAAATGGACTGTGGCATTCACCTGTGTCCCTTTAAAATCCTGAAGAGATGGTGTGAATAGGGCAAGGCTCAGTGGGAAGAGAAAGGAGAGGCCCCAGGTTTTTAAAATGAATTTCAAAATTTAAATTTAATTTAAAAAAAATTTAAAACCATATTTTTAAAAACTTTCTTTAAAAACATCACATTTTGCCAGATTCCCATTTTAACTGCATGAAACAATGTACGTGTAGATACTTTCAGGCTGTCCACATGATATTGTGACTTAAAGATATAATTTCCGTTGTTTATGTCACAACTATTGCCGTTATGTTCAGGAATACATGAGAGTTGCAATTTATGAGTAACATTAGTACAAAAAACATTCTTATGGATTCTGTATGGTGTGGCGGGGGAGGAGGTCAATGGGGGTGACAACAACCCTAGTGACTTCACTAAAGTGGGGTAACTTTTCCAAATATATGTGTTATTAGCCACATAATTTCTTGGACACAAGTACAGATTTCCAGTTGCATTTTGTGTGCATGTCTTTGTAATAGCTTTGTAAAAGAAACTTGATGGAGCACTTCTGTCAAACATTCCTAGAAGTAATGAGTGAGTGCTGACAATAAAGGAAGTTTTAAGAATGACTGCCAATCTCTGAGCAGTGCTGGAGAAATCCAAAGTCCACTCCTTACTTGAGAAATTGAGACCCTGCAGATGTGGCTGCAGTACAGCTCTCATAATCTGTTACAACAGGCTATACTGCCTAAAGCTGATGAAAGTTGAAATCCAATGACATTTGGAAGGCTATTAATTCCCCATCTCTGTAGTTGCTGGATATAGACATAGAAACAACAAGGAGCTGAAGTCCAGACTCTCTGGCTGCTCTTCCAGAGCAGTTGAAACCTTTTGTTGTTGTTTGTTATTGCTAACTTGCCCTCGAGTCGATCTTGACTCATGGTGGCCCTATGGATGTGAGACATCTCCAAGACCCTCTGTCCTCTACTGATCTGCTTAATTCCTGCAACCCCTTAATACCTGTGACCTCCTTAATAGAGTCCACCCATCATGTGGTCTTCCCCTCTTCCTACTTCCCTCCACCTTTCCCAGCACCATTTTATTTTCCAATGAGTCCTCCCTTCTTATGATGTGTCCTAGTATGACAGTGCCAGTTTGGTCATCTTGGCTTCCAGGGAGGCTTCTGACTTGATCTGCTCTAGGACCCATTTGTTTGCCCTTTTGGCTGTCGATGGGATCTTCAGCACTCTTCTCCAGCACCACATCTCAAATGCATTGATTTTCTTCCTATCATCTTTCTTAACTGTCCAGCTTTCACATCCATACATGGCAATAGGGAATACAATGGCTTGTATGATTTTAACTTGTGCTGAGTTGTACATCTTTGCATTTTAGAATCTTTTCTAGTTCTTTCATAGCCACCCCCCATCTTCTTCTGATTTCCTGACTGCAGTCCCCATTTCTATCAATATTCGAAAACTACCTCGCCATAAACATTCTTCAAAGCATGCCCGATTGTTCCATAGTAAGACAGTTGTTGTTGTTGTATGCCTTCAAGTCTTTTCTGATGACTTATGGCAATCCTAAAGCAAAACTATCATGGGGTTTTCTTGGCAAGATTTCTTCAGAAGATGTTTGTCATTGCCTTCCCCTGAAGCTCAGAGTATGTGACTTACTAAAGGTGGGTTTCATGGACAAAGGGGGGGGGGGGATCAAATCCTGGTCTTCAAAGTTATTGTCCAACACTCAAACCACTATGCCATGCTGCCTATATGCTCCCACAGTAGTTAAACTATAGAATGGAAAATGCCCTTTTCATAATTGTGCCTTTCTTTTGCTAAGTACGGAGCATATGCCTGAGTCTATTCATCTGGGCAGTCATCATCAGCCTTCCATGTTGGCATAGGTTCAGCCCCACTGTTAAACAACATCTTGAAATACAAACAAACAAAAAATGTTTGCTGACTTGATAGTTAATGGATTCTTGCTAGGGTCAAAGTGCATTAAAACTACATTAGCATGCAGTTAACAATCTCTTTTTTAAATTCTAAAATAAGTATGTACAGCCCCATGTGTAGGACCAGTGTGGGTGGGAAACGTTTAAGACTTTCCTTTTATCTGGCTTTAATCTAAAATTTGCCCTTTTTGCAGAGATATTTAATAACAATGAGCAGAGGAATTGCATTAGTAGCAATTGATATTTTTCTTTTGTTAACCCATGCAAGCATGGGGTGGGGATTAACATAAATAATGGGATAAGAGAAAATAAAATCTCTTCCATCCATACCTGCTGGTTCCATGCAGACTGGAGCAACATTTTCTATTGTTAAAGTAAAAAAAGAAAAGAAAAAAAGAAGGGGTATTACAGAAAACTTGGTTCTTTGGCTATAATGATCTGCAAGTACTGATGATGCTGAAACTCAATATTAGTTGGCTCATTAGTTGAATCTAGTAGGCTTATAATTATCAAATGCTATAGAAGCACCAATGACAAACTTTCATATTTTTGTAATTCCAAACAAGATTTAATAGTTACACTGCTCAGTATAGTATGCATGATTAACCATTTGGACTTCCCCATCTCTGAGTATGTGGACATGTTGATTATTATAATGAAAGTTATACCAGGTGACACCTCTGGGGTGTCACCCAGTACTCCCTGCACCCCCCACACCCTCTAGTGACACCACTGGCTTAAACCACTATATCATGCTGGCTCTGTTTCATTATAACAATCAACATCAATATCAATCAACACTTTCCAGATGGGGTGTCACTCATTGGGGTGGTACATCCAGCATGGTTGCTAGGTGAGTGAGAAAGGGCATTGTGTCACTTTCTCGCTTGCCCAGCAGCTATGTTTGTCCCTTCCTTTTAGGCTTCGGCATGACAGAAGCCATGCCTGAATACAGACAGACCTCCAGTGACCTGGCACTGTCCCCTCCAGTAGGTGTGGCTGCTGGGAGACGCAGTCCCTTCCGCTTCAGCTCTGGCATGGCTGCCGTCATACTGGAACCAAAACAGACCTCTTGGGACTGAGGCAATATGCCCCCCCTGCCTCCCCCCTGCCGAGTAACACCAACTCCCGGTACACCACTGGTTTGAGCATTAGACTATGATCCTGGATATCAGAGTTTGATTCCCCAGTCAGATATGGAAACCCTCTGGGTGACCTTAGGAGAGTCACACTCTCTCAGCCCCAGAAAAATCCATGATAGGTTCACCTTACAATCACCATAAGGTTGAAATGATTTGAAGGCACACAACAACAAACATAACAGTGTCATAACATTTTACACTATAATGCAGGGCAGGGGGAGCACCATATTTTAAACACCACTTTCCCATGAGACCTTTTGGTGTTGTCTGTGAGCATGCAGTTCAAACATTTGTAGTATCAGAGAAATCTCATTCTAGTATATAGTGCTAGATTGGTAATTTGGGGAGAAAATTATGAATTTATGATAGACTTTATTCATAAAATCTGGCTTAATTCAGTGCAAGATGGAGCCTTTGCTTTTACATTTCCTTGAGAATCACAAAGTGTATTTTTCAGACTCCTTTTCAGCCTGAAGGACTAGTACACTGCATACAAGTAGCGATGCTCTTCTGAGAGCAGTTTCTATTTAGTTGAAGAATAAGTATACTCATGGAAGTAATAGGTTTGGATTTCAAACTGCTGAGGGTCACAGTTCTTATATTTGTCAATAGTAGGGCCTATCAACTTAACATTAACCCTAGCGCATCTCCAGTCCTCATACATGCATCCACACATTTGCATCCACACACCTCTCTGAGAGAACCAGAATAATATGCTGAAGAGGGAGAGGTGACAATAGGTAGAAGAGAGTACCGTATGCATTCCTGTGCCTGAATGTCTTGTTTAGAGCTCTAGTCCTACGTCATTTCTAATTGCTTTCATATAGAAACTAAACTGTAGCCCCCTGAGTACCTTGAAGGATTAAATGCTGATCAAAGGCAGGTTTAGTTGTATCCCCAAGACATGCTGCTTACAAACCAGGAAGCACAAGCACTAGGTTAATGCAGCCACAGGAAAAACAGAATAAATTATCAATTAGCACTGAAAAGGGAACAAGAAAGGAGAGTTAGGTGGGGACTGGACATCCATGCTCTCTTTTTAAAAATCTGCACATACAGATGCTGATAAGGTATGCATTTAATGTAACGTTCTGTAGCTGCAGCTATGAGATCACTCTGTTTGTATCTCTCTCCCATAATCATTCTGTAAATCTCCCTCCTTCCCTGCTGATCACCAGCATCAGTTGCCAAAATTCCAAGATTCAGGCTTCCTAGAATTAATAGCATTAGGAAGATTAAGGGGGAGTTTATGTCAGTGGTTACAAGGGGCAAGGGAGATAAGCTTCATATACATCCATCCTCCCCTTTGCAGCTTAGCCTCCTCTGGAACTTTGCCCTGCATTGCAAATGATTGGGTACAACACTGTCTGGCAGGAAAAATAAGACAGGAGGGTATGAAGCTCTGTCTTTCAACATAATGGTCAGTATATTTGGTTTTTGCATTTGGTAGGGCAAGTGATGGTTGTTGGGCCCACTTGCTTGGATTCTGGTGGTTGATATTTGGCACTGAGCATAGGTTGCTCTCTGGAACTTTGCTTAACTAGGAAGTTTGCTTCATCTGGCTTACAGCATTTCTGATCCAGTTCATACCTCCACATAAAATCTTTACTTTGGAGGCATGGTGATAAGTGCAATAAGAACAATAGCATTTATTTCTAATCCCCTATCCACCAAAGGGCAAAACATCAAACATATACAGTCAAAGACAAAGAAACATAACATAACAATTAAAAAAAAAAAAGTAAAATGTCCAGCATCCCACCAGCCATTACCCATTTCAGCAATCTCAGGCACAACTCAGAAGCTTAATCTAGCAAATCAAAGAGCTGGGGATCCTTCTCTAGCTGGGGATGCAAAGAGAGACTCTTCCACAGATGTGGGCCAGATCTTGAATGGCTTCTAGCCTTAACAGAGCTGTGCACATTGGTGGAACAAACAATAATCTGTTGCCTTAAATTCTTAGATGATGCGTACCATCCTAGCAAAGCAGCCAGGTCCAGGGGAAGATTGGAGCATGAAGGATATGCCCTAAATACAAGAACCAAAAGTTTGAAACAGGCCCTGGCCAAAACTGGTAGCCAGTGAAGGGATCTATCAGGGGCACGTGAATATTCAGGGAGATTTAAAACAATTTGGATGACACTGAGCTGGTTCTTGCTACTTCTGCAACTTGAGATATGATATGGCTGTATGCTCAGACACTTTGCAGAAACTTCTCCCTCAAACAAAAAGGAAAAGAGCATTTAATAAATGCTCTGGAAATATAGCTGTGTCTCATGGTGCATTGCATGTGAAATGTGTATTGTCAAGGTAGACATGAGAGGGTAAACTTTTTTTTGTTTGTTTTTTCAGATGTGTGTGTGTGTGTGTGTCTTACAAGAATTCATCAGTGATTAATAGATTCTAAAATTTCTTTGCAAATTAAAACCATTCTAGGGTAAAGGTTGACATCCACCCATTGACTACCTTCCAACTGTCCTGATTTGGTACAGACAGTTCCAATTAATCCTCCGTCAGCACCAGGTGCTGTAGGCTATATTTCAGAGGAAGGAACTGGCAAAACTACCCCTGCATATTCCTCGTCTAAAAAAACCGTATTAAATTCATGTGGTCACCATAAATTTGTGGGGACACCACTATTTCAGATGCCTTTAAGAAGTCTCAATTTCTCTCTCTTCCTCCCATTTTCCTCTTTGTCATCAGCTTAGTCCAGCTGATGCAACCTGAGTTCAAAATGCAAAAGTACCATACACTCAATTTTTCAAGGAGACGAAGAGAGTGCAAAAGTTTGTATTTCCCGGTAGGCTCAGGCAAAACTAATCTGCTGCACCCTCAAGTTGTGTGTTTTTCTCATTAATAGGATCTGCCATTTTGACTATGTTCAGATGTTGCTTGGCCACATGTATCTTTGAATCAGTGTGAGCTACTCATGGTGGGGCATCAGTATTAATCTCTTACTTGGGCCATCATGGTTAGAATAGTGGTTGACACATGGCTACCATTTGTGGAATTTGATCTCTTCAGTGCCTAATTCTGTCTTGTTTTATTTATTGAGAGTTACTGCTACCCAGAGATGGTCATGTTTATTTTGTTTATCTGCATGGGTTTGCATAAATTGTAAAATAATAATCTTCTGGTCTGATCTTCCTGCTCTTGTCACATAGTTTCTTCTGGACTGTCACTTTTCAAGAGGCTTCTTGCAGGTCATTCAGTAGTTCTCTCCTTCATTTGTTTTAGGTATAGTGTTTGATGTTATGTGCAGAATTTTAAATTTATTTGTTTGCTTTAATGCATACCTTCCAACTCTCCTGATTTGGCAGTCCCAATTAATCCTTTGTCATCCCACTTTTCAGTTGCTTTTAGAATGTCCAATTTCTCTCTCTGCTTCCCACTTTCCCACTTTGTCCTCAGTTTACTTTAATTGCTGCAAAGCGAGTTCAAAATACAAAAGTAGTTTGCATTCAGTTAGCTTGTGGGGTGTGGGGAGAACAGGAGGAGGGCTCTTTCCCTTTCCAGTAGCCTCAGGCAAAACAAATTGCTGTCGCCTTTCTTAGCTTTCTTCTCATTAATGACTGTTGACATCTTGGCCGCACTCTGTTGTTGTTTAGCTACATGTCTCCTGGATTTCATCTACTGTTGAAGGTATGATAATGCAGGGATGGAGAAACATTTACTTGGACATATTGTCTGGGGATTCTGGGAGTTGAAGTCCAAAACTCCTGGAGAGTCAAAGTCTCCTCAAAGCTGGTATAATGGCTATTGCTTTGAATGCAAGTAGTTGTTTCCCAATTGATGGAAGAACAGGCTACTCTAAGGACGTTTTCACACTGGCCTTTTTGAGGACGCTAGCCGGCCTCCATCCGGCCCCACTCCGGCTCCATTTCCGCGTAGTTCACACACGCGCGGCGGCAAACCCCACCCCTTCCGGTGTCATCCCTGCATCCGTCCGGCTTTTCGCTCCGTGTGTTCAAACGCACGGAGCCCTAAGTCCGGCGTCACTCCGGCCAAAACAACGATAACTCCAGCTAAAGCGGCGGAAAGGTAATTCCGGCTGTCAAACAGGAATTAGCCTTTCGGCGGCGGAGCCATTCCGGAATCGGCGGCATGACCCGTTCCGGAATGGCTCCACCCAGCTTTAGGAGGACTAGTATGAAAACGTCCTATAAGTGATACAAACTTTGCAAAGTTCTGCAGATGGAAGATTCAACTATGATAAACATTAGTGTTTGAACTGAACACGTGCAGAAATGTAATGTATGAAACTAACACAGAGAGATGTGATCTATGAAAATTTCATAATGTTTAATACAGCTGCCTTACAAAGAAAGAACTATCTTACAAAAGGTTTTCCCAAGAGCTGATTGGAACAAGCTCGGGGCATTTGCATACTTCAGCCATCTATTATGAATGTGTGCATCTTGAGATGCAAATACCTTTATGCAGGGTATATCTTTATTTGTAGTAAATAATGAAAAGAATTCATTATGAGTGAATAAACCTGCTAGACAGATTTGGCTTGCATGCCCGTGCTTCTTAAATTCCTTTATGACTATAGCGATGAATAGATTAAAAGCCATCTATTTTCTTGCCACAACCTAGGATTTTTTTAAAAATAGAGTTGGGAGAGAAAGAGGGGGAAAGAAAGAGAGGTTTTGCCTTAACAAAAACTGTGTTGTGGGTTTTGTTTTTCAAAATGTGAGGAGCAGACACTATGTCAACTCTGACTTAATGGTTGCTTCTGTTGGAGAGGCAGATTCAGTAGATAAATCTGCAAGGTTACATGTGTTCAGTAAATAAGAATGGTTTGTTGGGACCCAAAATGCTTGGGGAACTAGGAGGTCAGGTATTGAACCTGATGAGAAGGATTGTTACTGCTACAACATTTTTATTTACTGAAGACCAGCAGATTCATCCTTGTTGGCTGATAGAAGGGACAAAGTATATAGTGGCTCGAACAACCCAATTTATGTTTGCCAAAAGTGAAATACCATTGAGGGATCTCAAAAAAATCTGGTAAATTTTAGATAGATAGATAGATAGATAGATAGATAGACAACCCAATTTATGTTTGCCAAAAGTGAAATACCATTGAGGGATCTCAAAAAAATCTGGTAAAATTTAGATAGATAGATAGATAGATAGATAGATAGATAGATAGGAGGGTGAGTGGGTGGATAGATGGAAGGGCAGATGGACAGGCAGGCAAGCAGGCAGACAGCCATGCCATATTGGGGATTCTGAAGGAACTAGTGTGTATACTGCACCAGGAGTAACAATCTTTCATGAATGTCCCACACTGCACTGTTACTGATTAAAGTATTAAGAGAGTTTTTCTCATATGGAAAAGTACATAGCTGGATTAAAAAAAAAACATGCATTATACTTGTGGAGTTTGATGAGAGCTGAATACAAATTCATGCACTTTGAATGAAGAAATAGCTATAGACAAAAAATAGAGTGTGTGCTATCAGTGTGGCAATAACTCTAGAGCAGTGATGGCAACCTTGGAGACTTCTTAATATGGACTACAGCTTTCATCATCACTGACTATTAGCTATGCTGATTGAGACTGATGGCAGTTGGAATTCAACCGTAACCAGCCCTGCTCTAGAGGAATTATGTAAATGAATTTTTACTCTTGTAGCACAGATAGACATATTGTATGCAGTCAACATAGGTAGGAGAAGTCCTGTGACAAATAATTAATTAATCCTCATATGGCAGAGATCTCTTAGGAACCCAAGAAGCAGCACCAAAGCAGCAGTGCTAATGTTGGGCTCAAGAACTATCAATGATAAAGCAGTGGACCACTGTTTCTGGCCTTTTGAGAAAGGTTTTCAATAGCTCTTGTGTTGCTTAAAATATTTCTAGACTACGGGAATCATAGTATAGTGTGTCTGTAGGGTAGAAATTCTGAAAATCTCATTAAAGTTATTTAATCCCGAAGAAAGTCTGCTAAAATTGCCATTCTACTGCCTGCAAAGGTCACTTACATATACAGAATCACTCTGGTTGTGGATCCAAATAATCTTCCTTCTCCTCACACTGCCTTCTACCTTTGAATGTCTGAATGAAAAAAAAAACAATAATAGAATAAGTGGTTTTATTACTGTTTTGGAGGGGGGAAATGAAATTTTCTTAACCTCTTGGGCAGCTGGGATTTTCCATCACCTTTGGGATGCTAATGTAAAGATGCTGGGAAATGTCAGCTCAGAGCATCTGCAGAAAAGCTGAACAGAGTGCTTTTATGGCTGCTTAAATCTGGTGGCAGCTTTAAGTCTTCCTACAGTCTCAGTTGAAGCCCTGTCATTGTTTATGTCCATTTCATATTTGTATGCCACTGACACCTTTATCCATAAAGATCTAGGCACCTACGTAAATTATGGATCCCTGGCCCAACATGGCCCATGAGTCACATACAAATATTTAAAGAAAAGGATGCATACTGTGGCTGGAAGCCTGTTGGTGTCTTACACATCCATAAGCTACCCTACAAAAGAGGTTAGACATTTTGTCTTGTGTGCAATACCCATATTTAGTTTCAGGATGTGAAAGTGGAGCTGTGTATGCAATGTTATGCATTTCTTTCTTTCATTTTATGAATTCAGTTGTGCAATTGATCATGCACCATTGTTATTCAACACAAGGGACATATAGCAATCCACATGTACGATTTTGGCCTATATGTGTTCGGTGTTAGAAATTTTGTTCACATTTAAGTAAGAGCTGATCATGTTCACACATGCCAAATTGAGACATGGACCACAGTACATTAAAAAAAAATACCAACTTTTCCTTTTTTTTCTTTTTCTTTTTTGCAATGCAAGTAAATATATAAAGAAAAACTATATAGTAATGGATTATATATATATATATATATTATATACTGGGGAAAGTTCCCATAAGTGTATATACAGTATTGGTAAAAACAGTGTTATGTTATGAAAACTATAAAAATGTGCATCTTTGGCAAAATTGTGTATAATAATGTTTACATTAGGCAAAAGTATGCACATATATCTTTAAAATATGCCATAAATGCATTTTCATTTTCATGAGAACTTTAAACCCCCCCCCCAAAAAAAAAACCCAAATGGTGTCAAATTTAAGATTGGAAAAACTGAAAAGGAGATAAACTGGAATTGATAGATTTGTCCATTCTTAGTGTAAAAGTGAATGGTCCTAAAGACAGTGGGCCCTTGGAATCTGCTGGGGTTTGATTCTAGGATGCCCCTCTCCATATGGATACCAAAATTTGTGGATGTTCAATGGCCTAGTGAAATAGTGTTTCTTAAGCTTTACTTTTTGGAATTTTTTAAAAATATATATTTTCAAGCTGTGGATGGTTTACTCCATGGATACAGAGGTTGCTCTAAATGCACTAAATCCTTTATGATCTTGGAAGCTAAGCGGGATCAGCTCTGGATAGTACTTAGATGAGAGCCCATCAATGAATCCCAGGTGCTGCAGGCTATATTTCAGAGGAAGAAACTGGCAAAACCATCTTTGAGTATTCTTTGCCTAAGAAAACGCTATGACATTAATTGGGTTGCCATACATCACCAAGTGACTTGAAGGCCTGTGTGTGTGTGTGGACATATGCACATACTGTGTAAAGGTGAGACTGCTTTGTGTCTCTAAGGATGTTTGTTTCAATGGTAATATGGAAAATGCCATTCTTACACTAAAAGGACCAGGCAAGACAGAGAGCTATGAACAAATTTGTATGTTGCAAAAAAAGGACATGGTATAAGTCTGTTTGTATTGTGCCATTTTAGGATGACGATAATGGCATAATTGCATGGTTCTAGCCTCCCCCCCCTCATACACCACCCATCAGACCCTTGACTGAGCAGGCTTGTAATCATTCTGATTTAGTCATTGCTTTCCCCCCCTCTATATGCTGGTAGTTTGTGGCATGAAGAAGCACCCAAACATGTTTTATTTCTGAAAGCATGCTTTTTTCATTCCTTGCTGAAAGGAAAGGTTTAATCTCTTTTTCTATGCTCAGGTCTCAGTCTGCTCTGTATCTGCTCAGCATGTTTATTAATAAACATGCCAAGCAACAAAATGGACTGCGCTATGTCCAAGCAATCACTTCACAGTCTTTAAGTTATGCCATTCTTTCTCATGCTATATTTCTAGTTATTGTTTCAGGCTGAATCCTGAGACAAACAGAGCAGGGAATTTGGAAGTGTTTTATACACAGTATTCATAACAAAACTGTAATTATATGAACCCATGGTTAAGGAGCAAGTTCATCATTGAACCACTGGATCTTTTCAGCCTATACTAAAACACACTTCAAAACACCACATGTATAGGCTACAGCTACAGACAGAGAGATGGTGATTTCTCATACAACAACAGAACCTTTCCAATTTTCTTCTTAAGTATATATCTACCCACATTCATTCACTCATTCATTCATTTGCAATTCAAATTATACATGTAGTAAAAATCCAGTCATATACATTGGAAGAGAGGAAGGAAGGCAGAGAGATCAGTAGGACATCTGGGCAACTAGGATATTCCAATAGATCTGTTGCAATCTACATTGACAGAGTCAACTCTAGTGCTAATGAACATATGTCAACAGATATGGAGAACAAAACGATGGCCAACAGATTGGAAAAGCTCAATATACATCCCCATCCACAAAAAAGGAGACAACAGACACTGCAGCATCTATAGAACCAAAATTGTACTCAAAATACTGAAACATAGACTCCAGCCATACATGGAGAGAGAAATCCTAGAGGTCCAAACAGGGTTCAGGAAAGGAAAAGGCACTAGGGTTCACATTGCAAATATATGATGCCTAATGGAGCATAGCAGGGGGTTCCAAAAGAATGTCAGCATGTGCTTTATAGATTATAGCAAAGCCTTTGACTGCATAGATGATGAAAGGCTATGGAACACCCTTAGAAACATGGGAGTGCCTACACATCTGATAGTCCTGATGAGGAATCTGTACTCAGGACAAGAGGCTACTGTCAGACCAGAACATGGAGAAACAGAATGGTTCCCAATTGTCAAAGGGGTCAGACAAGGCTGCATCCTATCACCCTACCTATTCAACTTATATGCAGAATATATTGTAAGGAAAGCAGGCTTGGACATGGAAGAGGGAAGTGTGAAAATAGGAGGAAGAAATATCAACAAACTAAGATATGCTGATGACACCATAATACTAGCAGAGAACCTCACAGACCTGGAACAACTACTAAGGAAGATCAAAGAAGAAAGTGCAAAGACAGGCTTAATGCTGAATATAAAGAAAACAAAAATAATGACCACGGAGGGCCTTCACAAGTTCTACCTAGACAAAGAAGAAATAGAAATAGTAAAAGAATTCTCATATATGGGATCAAACATTGATAGAAATGAGGACTGCAGTCAGGAAATCAAAAGAAGATTAAGAATGGGGAGGGTGGCTATGAAAGAACTAGAAAAGATTCTAAAATGCAAAGACATACAACTCAACACAAAAGTCAGAATCATACAAGCCATCATATTCCCCATTACTATGTATGGATGTGAGAGCTGGACAGTTAAGAAAGAAGATAGGAGGAACATCAACTCATTTGAGATGTGGTTTGGGAGAAGAGTGCTGAGGATTCCATGGACAGCAAAATGGACTAACAAATGGGTCCTAGAGCAGATCAAGCCAGAACTATCTCTAGAAGACAAGATGACAAGACTTAGGGCCTAAGCAGACAACTAAAACAGTCGTCTTGGAGGCCCGGAAGAGGAGGAGCCACCACATGCACGGCGGCCCTTCCTCTTCCTGAGGTCGCCCTGAGCGCTTCCGGGCCACCGCACGCCGGACGCGTTCAGGGCGACCTCCCTCCACAGCGTCCGGACGTGCTGTGGAGGATAAGTCGCAAAAAGGGCGCCCGCCGCTTTTGGGCGCTCTTTTTGCGACTTATGAAAGGAGTGCCTTTTTGGCGCTCCTTTCAGGGTCGCCGGGGAGGCGCCGCGGTGAGGCTGCCATAGCCCCGCGGCGCTCCGGACCAGGGCGCTCCAAACGCCCTGGTCTGCATCCCCCCTTAGACTGTCATAGTTTGGACACATCATGAGAAGGCATGAATTGTTGGAAATGTTAGGAAAGGTGGAGGGAAGTAGAAAGAGAGGAAGGCCACAGGCTAGTTGGATGGACTTTATTAAAGAGACCACGAATATGACTTTGTAGGAGCTAGGCAGAGCAGTAGAGGACAGGGGATCCTGGAAATGTCTCATCCATAGGGTTGGCATGGGTTGAGATCGATGCAAAGGCAGTTAGCAACAAACAAAACAAAAACAATAAGGTAGAAAAAGGAGGAAGGGAGGATGGGGATGACTAGAAAAGGAACGTAACAGTACCTGTAAGGCTAAGTGGTTTTTATTTTAGCATGAGTTTTTGTGGATATCAATCCACTTCTTCAAATGCAGTGCAGAGTAATATTAAATCCTCAGGTTATAGACTATGTTTATACAGTTGTGGGAGTAGGATTCAGAAAGTTGCAAATCATGATCCTTGCCCTAAGTATTCAAGGGTTGAGCAAGGTGATACAGGTCTTTCAAATCTTTACACTTGTTAGTTTGTGTTGATGTATGAAAGTAATAAACCTGCTTACCAAAAGTCAGTTTCTTTGGGAAACTGAGGTATATACCTTTTTACACTCATATATACACTAAGTTTTTCATATGGAGAATCTCAAAATGGAGTCACTCTTAAACAGTGATTTCTCTTGCAGCATAAACAAAGGGAGATAGACAAAAAGGCGTCTACATCTTTAAGAGTAACTGGTTTTTTATTTTAGCATGAGCTTTCTTAGATGTAAACCCACTTCTTTGGTTGCAGTACGATGGTTTTGCTTTGCTGTAAATGCAGAAGTTGGCTATAATTCTCAGAATCCCCCACCCTCTGATCAATATGCCCAGGTGGAGGATTCTCAATAGAAATATTTCAGAAAAGTAACATTTCTAATCTCTACATATATTATATAAATAAATCAGGGTACTGAAAACACAAAAGTGAATATTTGGATAGATAATATTATTTCTGTGACAATTAATGGAACATAAGTTTGAGGTGCTACACTGTGGCACCTCTGAATGGCTGAGCAGAAGAGCTGCCCTTCCTGCCACCGAACAAAGACAATATTGGAGGAGAATCTGCCCTCTGGCCTCTCTAAAGCACCAAAGCTTTTAGTGCTAACCCCCCTGCCAGCAGCGAAGCTGTGCAATGGAGATAAAAGAAGCCTCTCTCACAGTTCTCATCATCTCTGGGGGGAAAAAGGGAGAGATAACCCAGCCTCCATCTGCATTGATATTTACACACTTTGCCAAAATGACAACATCATTATCACTTTCTCAATATTTGAGCTAGTGAAATATTTTCTGCATAATTTAACGCTCATTCAAGATAATATATTCCAGGAAGGCAGGAAAGCATGCCACACCTCCCAGTTTCCCACCACAGTTCCTATTTTGGTTTCACAACCCTGAAAGGATTGTGGGGTGGGGGCTAAATGAGACACACCAGTTTTCCTTATGGCATGGGACTTATTTCTCAAAGCCCCAGGCACCAGCAAAATCTGAGGAGCCCTGCCAATGATAATGTTATAAAAATGTCATGCTAAACTCCTGGGACTTGGAAGTAGCTACAGCAGCACATTGAAACTGGAAAGGAAATGTGTGAATTTTCCCTGGGAGAATTAAGCTGGAATGCGGCATTTCTGAGGCCAAGACAGCACTAGAAAGCTGAGATTACCCTCACACAGCATAATCTTCTTAGGTTTTGTTCAGAGGCGTCACTGTCCTGCTTAAACAGAACAGGAGGGAGGAGGGAACAAAATTCCCATTCCAGTCATTTACATCTACCCAATTCTATAGTTTCTTCTTTTTCTTCTGCTTCCTTCTCTTCTTTCTATTCTATTGGTCTCTGCTGATTGACTACAAATGAAATAAATTGGTCCCCCTTCCTCACACACCCAAAGAAACACGGATCCCATCTACCCATGAAGCATGCTCCTGTGCTTGTAGTATAACTGAATCAGCTACAAGAATGGAACAGTCATAGTTGCTGGAGAGAGCAGTTCCTCTGCTGGAGGGAAGACATTAAAAATGGAGAATAACCAATGAAATTTCCTCCACCTCTGTTCATAAGGCTGGCCTATGTCAACAGCCAAAGAGGTTATAAAACTTTGGTTATGTTGGCAAGTAGCAGTAGGAGAAGTGTACGTGTGCGCATGCACACAGAGACACAAACACACAGAGTGTATTCTTAATGGGGGGAATAGTGCAAAAAACGGACATATCAGGAGAAGCAGGAGTGTAGCTATGGAGATTGGAATGAAAGCATTGCTCCTGCAAATAAGGAATTTGCCACCTCAAACGAATTTTTCCTTCAGTCCTCAAATTTATATCCCTGTATTAATATAAAATTTCAGTTGACCATTTAGAGATACAGTTCAAGCATTCATAGAAAAGGAAAGGCAAAGTTCCTAAGGGAATGCAAACACAGCAGTTATAAAGGTTTTACATGTGGATGGTTTTCAGTCACACTCTCTGCAATGCTAGAAATTTGGGGAATGAAGGAAAATGTAATTGGGGATAGCATTCTTATTTGGAGAGGCCATGCCCTAATTTTGCCTATCACCTGTAGCTACATCCTGGGAGAAAGAGCTAGCTAGGACCCTCTCAGCTGACCTCTCTCTTTTAATGGGAAGAAAGTTTTTGAATGCATTGTTAATTTTATTTATGCCCTCCAACCCTGTAAAAAATAAATAAGAGGACTCGAGGCAGCTTACACATTAAAACAAACACATTATAGATAAAATAAAGTAAAGGTCAACACTGAGCTGGTATTACACTTTCAGTAATATTAAAAACAATTTAATACATACACTCAAAAAGTAACAAAAAGCTGTTTTTAAAAAAGGTCAGAATTCTCTACTATGGTCTACACCAGGGGTTGGCAACCTACAGCCGGACTTACCGGCCCAGGCGGACCCCTGCCGCCGCCGCCGCCGGCGGCGCGGCACCTCTGCCGCCTGTATTTGTTGGCGCGCGACCACGCGCGCCGCGGCCGGCATTTTTTTCTCCAAAATGGTGACCGCGACGCATTTGCGCATGCGCAGGATTTGCGCATGCGCAAACGCGTCGCGGCCACCATTTTGGACAAAAAATGCCGACCGCGGCATGCACTGTCGTGCGTCAACAAAAGCGGGCATTGGTGGAGGCAGCGGAGGCGGCGGCAGCAGTGGCAGCGGCGGCAGTGGCAGAGGTAGAGGCGCCGCCTCTGCCGCCTCTGGCTCCACCGCCGCCTCTGCTGCCTTCTCTGGCTCCACCGCCGCCTCCGCTGCCGTCTCTGGCTCCGCCGGTGCCTCCGCCTCGGCCGCTGCGCCCGCTTTTGTCAGCGCAGGACGTGGCCGGCATTTTGGTCTCCAAAATGCCGGCCGCGTCCCACGCTGACGAAAGCAGGTGCAGCGGCGGCGGCGGAGGAGGAGGAGGAGCCAGAGGCAGCAGCGGCGGAGCCAGAGGCGGCAGCGGCGGCAGGGGTCTGCCTGGGTCGGTAAGGGGACTCGTGGGGGGGCCGCGCGTGTCAGTGGAGGGTGCGTGCGTGCGTGTGTAAGCGTGCACGCGCGCCGCCATTCCCCCCCTTGGCCCAGCCGAGACCTGGGCTAGTGGAGACTGGCCCAGGTCTCAAAAAGGTTGCCGGTCCCTGGTCTACACTGTAACGTTATGCATATTTAGGTACATAGCAGAGGTGCTAATGAATCTTGCTAGTGAATTTTGAAGATGTGTAATGTAATTCTGGCAAGAACATCCCAATGCACGTTGGGGTCTACCAATGCACATTGGCACTCCCTAGCTAGTGCCCTGTTGTGCATCAGTCCTGATGCTCAATGGTCACTTTGCTGGCTCCCCTACATAGTAATGTAACAGCAGCCCCTTACTGAATGGGGGCATCGCAAAACTGCTAAATTCTAATTCCTACAGATGTAAGAGAACTGACAAAGATGTAAGTCCCAGAGTGAATTTTGACCATTATAATTAAAAACAATACAACATCATATTAACAGCCCTTTCTTCAAAAACATTCAGATGTCAAAAGCCTGTCACAATAATAAAAGAGAGTTTTTACATGCTGACAGAAGGCCATTAAGAAAGATGTTGTTCTAGCCTCCCCATATTATTATTAATTGCTTCATGTCTACAATAGATAGAATGGCTCAAGGATAGTCTTACCAGACCCTCTCTTGTCTAGCCTGATTTCTCCACCTTCCCACAGAACAGGGAAGTGGTTTCTTTGCTTCTAATTAGTTCATTCCTAATTACTTCTCTATACATTTAAAGAGAAATGTTATAGGGATAGTGTCATTAACTACTATGATAAGGGCACAGTAGCACAGCATGTTTTCATGTAATTATCTGGAAATCTCAAAATAGTGGCCAGTCTCATTTTGTGATAGGGAAGCAATAACCATAGTCCCACCCTTGTAGTGTTTTAAACACCAGTGTTCAGCATGGCACAGCATAACAAGTTGAAAATCTGTGTTTTTCTGCTTTCTGGTGATTCTACAACATAGAATGTAGGCTCTGAAACAGAGGTATCTAGAGGCCATTCAATATCCTATAGCATCCTATAGCATAGCCCACGCAGAAAACATACTGCTACTTTTCCAGTCCATCAATTTGTTACCGTTTTATACATAGAAGCATAGAGTTTAAAGAGACTTTAAGGATCATCCAGTCCAACCCCATTCTGCCATGCAGGAACACATATCCAGCCTCTGTTTAAAGACCTCCAAAGAAGGAGACTCCACCACTCTCCGAGGGAGTGTCTTCTACTGTTGAACAGCTTTTACTGTCAGGACGTTCCTCCTAATGTTTAGATGGAATCTCTTTTCCTTTAGTTTGCATCCATTGGTGGGTGTCCTATTGTCTGGAGCAGCAGAAAACAAGCTTGCTCCCTCCTCAATATGATACAACAGTATTTGTACAACCTGAGACAGTGGCTGGATATATTCACTTCACATATACATGGAGATGTGTGCCTGTACATAATTGTATGAACTATGGATGGATGAGAAATGCATTGGGATGCATTTCAGTGTGGAAGTACTATTTTTATACTTTGCAGTGGTGCCAAAGTAATGCATCTTGCCTAGACAAAGTGTACAAAGATCTGCAAATCATTTCTGAAGGCAAAATGTGCATCAGGATATGCTTATGATGACATACTGAACTTAACTAAAAATGTGTACAATTCTGACATGTGCACAAAGACATTTCAGTCAATGGGGAAATGTTTACAATGGATTTGGTCAAAGAAGATTTACAGAAGATCCATACAATTTTAAAATGTCCATGGAAATGCAGACAAATTTCTGTGCAGGAAAAAAAAGGATGTGTAATATCATAGAGGACAAGGATGGGACAAAAATACCAGTGGGAAAAAATGAGAAACAGAATGAGAAGTAGATTAACAGATTTGTATATCTTCAGTAAGAGCACAGATAACAAAGATACATATCCATGTTCTGTTTCTACGTGCAGCTCCTGATCCTATCCTGGAATCTTCACATAAGAGCAGATAATGCAATTAAGAAGTCTGTGCAAATTTATTTCCCTTACTAGATTGAAGACCATGTGTCAGGTTTGTTAGTGCTCCCAGCCTCACACCAAGTTTCTCCTTGGTATTTAAAAGAATGGACCACATGAATTTTTTTTGTTTTGTTCCTTTCTCATTTGTCACACCTTCCAAGTCCCTCCCCTGCTGTGCAGAGAGTACTAATACTGGAGAAAATAATAGTATGGGCTCTCTCACCTTAAAGGAAATTTAACTGTATTTTATTTTTTAAATTAGCAATCTTATTTTAATATTGTAACAATTTAATTCTATTTTAATGTACCACTTTTCTGTACTTTTTTTTATTATTGTGAGTCACTCTGGGTCCCAGTTCTGGGAAAAGAGCAGGATACAAATAATAATAATACTATTGTTCTGCCCACCACCACTTCCAATCTCATGTGCCCACTTGGTGTACCAACAGGATTCTGGCTATAATTTGTAAAGGAGCAGGAACTAAACTCTCTTGCTTGCTGCTGGCTGACCAAATAGATTATAACTGGCAGCCCTGGGATGAGACACACAAAGTCTGAGTTCCTGTTGATCTTTTCTTGGTCAGGGGAGGGCAGGCTGTACCATGAGACTGACTGGAGTGCTGGCCGCACATGGCAGATTTTAGGTGACATGAAAGGGCAGCAAAATAGTTCTTTGTTTATTGGGAGGTTTTTGTTTGTTTGTTTGTTTTGTTTTGTTTGCCAGAAATGAGCAAAGGATCTTTGCTCTTTCCTGCTCCAGAGGCAAAATAATTTGCCTTGCCTTGGGAATGGTGATTTGTTATCAATTCCATTTTCTGCCCAGGTAGCAAAAGGTCTAGTGTGGGGCCCCAGTAAAGGGGCATGGTTTTCCTATAGCAAAATAATTTGCCTTGCAGATGTGTGAGGGTAAGAATACTGTAAGTAGAATGTTCCTTTGAAGCTGTCATTTGGGATGGCATCTTTGATTTCCAAGGCCCTTCATCTTGCTTTTAAATACCATCCATGTCATTCATAAACTAATGCCCTAATTACACAGAACATGACACTTAATGGCTAGTTTGCAGCATGACTGGAAATTATAGCAATTTTTCAGGTCTGATGGTGTTTTATGTTTCATTGCTTTTATAAGTTGCTGGTTAAGATGATGAATTAAGAGGTGGAGTTGCACCAGCTGCTGTCTCGCTTTGTAAAAGGAACTGTCTCACAGTGAGTCAGAGACCCGCAGCTTCTTGTTTAGCAGATCCAGGGATGAGGCAAATATTTCAACTTCTTCAAAGAATTCAACTGTTCACAGGCTTCACACGAGAATGCCAGTTTAGACTCAGAAGGAGGCCTATAGGTCACCAGTAATGCACATACCTTGCATGCTGAAGGTCTTAGGTTCAGTATCTGATATCTCAGGTAGACTTGGGAAAGACGTCTTTCTGAGATCTCGGGAATGCTGTGGTTGATTACTGATAATATCACTTTCAGGAGGGGTATTCTGGGAGTTGCAG
The DNA here is from genome assembly GCA_026167975.1 of Phrynosoma blainvillii. NCBI lineage: Eukaryota > Metazoa > Chordata > Lepidosauria > Squamata > Phrynosomatidae > Phrynosoma > Phrynosoma blainvillii. The sequence goes on from JANUYF010000001.1 coordinate 413,994,617, forward strand.
TCCAAAAAGTAACCATTCCAAAATGTCTGCTTCATACAATGTCCTGATTCTTCCATGAGAAGGAATTTCATATGTTTATCTGAGTGTCAGTCTTCCCAGTCATAGAACCTGTCCTTGTATCTCTTTTTTCCCCAATCTCAGCCACTATTGTATCCGCTGCTGCTGTAGTTATTGTAATTTGTAATTTGTTGGCATTTGCCTTATTTTAAAACTGTTTTAAATTTGATGATGTTTAATAATTTTTTAAGGGATGGGAGGGTTGGGGTCTGGGGTTGATCGTATTGTATTGTATTTTTATGTTGGAAGCAGCCCCAATTGCTATGCAGAGAGTTGGGGTACAAATAAATTTTATTATTATTATTATTATTATTATTAGATATTGAAATAAAAAGAGCATCTCAGGGCTTCGATACTTCATTTGCAATGGGGAAACATGTGTTGAATGCTGACCATCACAGCCATCATTACTACTGTCTACATCTTCTGCTTGAAAACAAGGCTGAGAATATGTAAGAGCACCTGAAAACAACATCAAAACCCAAATAATGACAATTGCATGGGCATGTTTTTCCTTAACCTCTACAGGGAGAAAAGGCTTTTTGTTCTCTTTTAGCCATAGGATTGCTAAGAATATTCAGGATTACAAATATTCATTTTATCAAGTACGTTTACATTCTCCCTTTTGGCAGTACTCTCAGGGCAGCAAGCAATACAAATGTGAAAAATACAAGCCCAATTAAAAAATCTCAATAAAACAGATTAAAGAAGACAGCAGCAGGATAAAACACAAAGTGGTAAGTTGAAATTGCATTAACTGGTGTCAAAAAAGACCTTTGATTAGAACCAAAGTGGGTACATTAAAGAGAATCAACCAAAGATGAGGCATAGTAACCAAAAGACGCCAATCTCTAGTCACCACTAGTCTCAGCTCAGAGGGTGAGAGATCTAGGAGAAGAGCTTTTGACAAAGATTTCAGCACAGGGCCACGAATATGTAGAGAACATGGTGGAGTGGTGCAATTTAGAAATCCTTGCAGGTACCACAGTGAGGGCAGATTAGGGATGATCCATGGAGGAAGGGGGTAGAGCAAGGCAGAAGTTAATCATGGAAATATTTGTTTAGCAGTGAAAGATTTTATTAGTTAAGATCGTAGATCAGTGGCTCCCAAACATTGGTCCTCCAGATGTTTTGAACTTCAGCTCCCAGAATTCCTAACAGTTGGCCAAGCTGGTTGGGGCTTCTAGCAGCTGAAATCCAAAACTCTTGGTGGACCAAAGTTTGGGAATCACTCTCCTAGATGAATGTGTGTGGATTGTACCATTCTACAAAACCAGACCAACCCAAGATTCCACCCCTCCTCTCCTTTCTCCTCCTCCTTGCTGAGTTAATGGAATGCAAAGTACTTAATCATAGAGTTGGAAGAGACCACAAGGACCATCCAGTCCACACCCTGCCATGCAAAAACACACAATCAAACCATCTCCGACCGATGGTCACCCAGCCTCTGTTTAAAGACCTCCAAAGAAGGAGACTCCACCACACCTCAAGGGAGTGTGTTCCATTGTCAAACAGCTCTTACTGTCAGAAAGTTCCTTCTAATGTTGAGGTGGAATCTCTTTCCCTGTAACTTCCATCCATTGTTCCAGGTCGTGTTCTCTGCAGCAGCAGAAAACAAGCTTGTTCCATCCTCAATATGACATCCTTTCGAATATTTAAACAAGGCTATCATATCACCTCTCAACCTTCTCTTCTCCAGGCTAAACATGCCCTGCTCCCACAGTCTCTCCTCATAGGGCATTTCACCTTTGAACTCAGTTTGTTGTAGCTGAGGTAAGATGAAGACAAAGGAGGGAAAGTGGGAAGAGAGGGAAACAGAGTCATTTTAAAAGCAGCTGAAAAAGTAGGAAACAGAAGATTAATCAGGGTTGTCCTTGCTATATTGGAGTGTATGTAGGCACTGTATCTGTGAAGCCAGGATTTTTTTCTACCAATGTGCTCCACTTTAAAATTGCATGCATTGAACTGCATTTAATCCCTGCTCTTTCACTTCACATTTTGAAGTTCTTTGCTGCCCTTTATTGTTCTAACCACTTTGAAAAATCTGGTGTTGTCATTAAACAGCCACTTCACAGCTCACCCCTAATTCCAGATCATATTTGAGTAAGTTAAAAGTGCTCATTATGACACCTATTAAGATCCTATCTAAGCGTAGCAGGTAATTGGGAGGGTGGCAAATGAACCCAGATAGCTTTCCTGCAGGCATCTTATATGATGTACATAAGCTGGAAGTTTGTTCTTTCAGACTGTTTATCTCTTGTGCCCATCTTTCATTTCATGTTGATTCAGACAATGTATCCATAGTCAGCACTATGGCAGAAAGCTAGTTTTCTTTTTTTTGAATGGAATTAGTCACCCTGATGATGGCACAGTTAGACATTCAATGAAGACCTTGAGAAGAGAAGAGTGTTAAACTGTGCACACAATTTCCTCCTCTCTTAGCATTAGCTTTTTTAAAAAATAGCATGAGTAAGCAAAGGAAGAAGCTATGGCTTTGAACTTCTAATGCTATCACTGAATCTTTGAAGTAATTGGTGCATGAAATGTTCTCAAAATGCTTTTTAAATATGATGCAGAATGGTGATGTGGAGTTTCAGGTTCCCCCCTCCTCGTAAAAGTTATATTATATGCTGTTCCAAAAAATTCTTGTTAACCACCATCGCATCAATCTCGACCCATGGCAACCCTATGGATGAGACATCTCCAGCCCCCCCCCCCCTCATTCTCTACTGCTCTGCCTAGCTTCTATGAACTCATATTTGTAATCTCTTTAATAAAGTTCATCCATCTCACATGTGGCCTTCCTCTCTTTCTACATTATTGTCTTTTCCAACAATTCATGCCTTATCATGATGTATCCAAAGCACGACAGTCTAAGTCTTGTCATCTTGGCTTCTAGGGATATTTCTGGCTTGATCAGCTCTAGAACCCATTTGTTTGTCTTTTGGCTGTCCATGGGATCCTCAGCACTCTTCTCCAGCACCACATATCAAATGAGTTGATGTTCCTCCTATCTTCTTTCTTGACTGTCCAGCTCTCACATCCATACATGATAATAGGGAATACAATGGCTTGTATGATTCTGACTTTTGAGCTGAGTTGTATCTCTTTGTATTTTAGGATCTTTTCTAGTTCTTTCATAGCCGCCCTCCCGATTCTTAATCTTCTCCTGATTTCCTGGCTGCAATCCCCATTCTGATCAATGTTTGATCCAGGGTATGGGAATTCTTTTACTATTTCTATTTCTTCATTGTCTAGGTTGAACTTGTGAAGGTCCTCAGTTGTCATTATTTTTGTTTTCTTTATGTTCAACAGTAAACCTGCCTTTGCATTTTCTTCTTTGATCTTCCTTAGTAGTTGTTCCAGGTCTGTGAGGTTCTCTGCTAGTATTATGGTGTCGTCAGCATATCTCAGATTGGTGATATTTCTTCCTCCCATTTTCACTCCTCCCTCTTCCATGTCCGAGCCTACTTTCCTTACAAAATATTCTGCATATAAATTGAATAGGTAGGGTGATAGGATGCAACCTTGTCTGACTCCTTTACCAATTGGGAACCATTCTGTTTCTCCATATTCTGGTCTGACAGTAGCCTCTTGTCCAGAGTACAGATTCCTCATCAGGACTATCAGATGTGTTGCCACTCCCATGTCTTTAAGGGTGTTCGATAGCCTTTCATGATCTATGCAGTCAAAGGCTCTGCTATAGTCTATAAAGCACATGCTAATATTCTTTTGGAACTCCCTGCTGTGCTCCAGTAGGCATTATATATTTGTGATGTGATCCCTAGTGCCTCTCCATGTATGGTTGGAGCCTATGTTGCAGAATTTTGAGCATGATTTTGCTTGCGTGGGAGATTAGTGCTATGGTTGTATAGTTGCTGCAGTCTCTTGTTTCTCCTTTTTTGTGGATGGAGATGTATATTGATCTTTTCCAATCTGTTGGCCATTTTATTTTCCATATCTGTTGACATATGTAGGTTAGCACTAGAGTTGACTCTGTCAATGTGGATTGCCACAGTTCTATTGAAATATCATCTGTTCCTAGAGTCTTGTTTTTTGCCATTTCCTTTATTGCAGCTTCCAACTTAGTTTTTAGAATTTGGGGTTCATCTTCATATGGCTTTTTGTTCCATGTGTTTTTCATGTTGTCATCTCTTTTATATAACTCTTCTGTGTATTGCATCCATTGTCTTTTTATTCCTTCCAGGTCTTGAATTATGATATGATGATGATGATGATGATGATGTATTTATACCCCGCTCTTCAGCCAAAAGGCTGTCAGAGTGGCTTACAAATGGTTAATTAGACATTTCCCTGCCCTCAGGCTCACAATCTAAAAAGACAAGACACAAAAGGAGAAGGGAATGGTGGTGGGAAAGGGGAATAAGTCCAGCAGATTTTCTCTCCCTCTAAAGCCTGGACCAAGGCAGATGGACTGGAGGGAGGGTCCTTCTTCTTACTGTGGCTAGGCCTGATGGAGCTGGCCTGCCTTCTCTCCCTCCAGATGATGGCAGATGGAGGGAGGCCCCTATTATTGTATTGTTGTAGAGCATCCGGTCCTTGGTTTGAACTTTCCCTTGATTTCTCAAATCTTGTGAAATAGGTCTCTCATTCTTCCATTTTTCTTGTTGGCTTCATTTCTCTACATTTGTCATTGTAGTAATTTTCCTTATTTTTGCGCACTAGCTGTTGTACTGTTGCATTCATAGTTCTTAGTTTATTCCTATCTCCTTTTTATTTTGTTTCTCTTCTTTCCTTTATTGCTTGTAGAGTCTTATCTGTCATCCATGGTTTCTTCACTTTCCTTTTGTCTATAATATATGTCTATAATATATATGAATATATGTCTATAATATATATGGATGTAATATACATGGATATAATAGTATATATGGATGTGGAACTTGCAAGAGAGAGGAAGAAGAGGAATTGCTGCAGTTGAACAAATGCCAGAATTCCTGGACATTTGACTAGTTTGAGATGTTTATTCTGATCTCTTGAGGGATGCTGTCCACTGTATTATTGTAAATATAGATCTTAATGATTTGGTGTCTTAGTGGTTAAGATGCCAGTTCTGACGATGAGAAGATCAGAAGGTTGTCAGTTCGAGGCCCAAGTATCACATGATCATAGAATCATAGAGTTGGAAGAGACCACAAGGGCCATCCAGTCCAACCCCCTGCCATGCAGGAACTCAAAATCAAAGCATACCCAACAGATGGCCATCCAGCCTCTGTTTAAAGACCTCCAAAGAAGGAGACTCCACCACCCTCCAAGGGAGTGTGTTTCACTGTCGAACAGCCCTTACTGTCAGGAAGTTCATCATAATGTTGAGGTGGAATCTCTTTTCCTGTAGCTTGCATCCATTGCTCCATGTCATATTCTCTGGAGCAGCAGAAAACAAGCTTGCTCCCTCCTCAATATGACATCCCTTCAAATATTTAAACAGGGTTATCATATCACCTCTTAACTGTCTCTTCTCCAGGCTAAACATACCCAGTTCCCTAAGTCGTTCCTCATAGGACATGGTTTCCAGACCCCTCACCATTTTAGTTGCCCTCCTGTGGACACGCTCCAGTTTTTCAACATCCTTTTTGAATTGTGGTGCCCAGAACTGGACACAGTATTCCAGATGGGGCCTGACCAAAGCAGAATACAATGGCACTATTACTTCGCTTGATCTAGATACTATACTGCTATTGATGCAGCCTAAAATTGGATTGGTCTTTTTAGCTGTGGCATCACACTGTTGACTCATGTTCAACTTGTGGCCTACTAGGACTCCTAGATCCCTTTCACACATAGTCTCATTAAGCCAGGTGTCCTCCATCTTATATCTATGCATTTCATTTTTTGCCCTAAGTGCAGTACCTTACATTTCTCTGTGTTGAAATTCATTTTGTTAGCTTTGGCCCAGCTTTCTAATCTATTAAGGTCATTTTGAATTTTCATCTTGTCTTCTGGGGTATTAGCTATTCCTCCTAATTTGGTTTCATCTGCAAATTTGAGAAGCATGCCCCCCTAGTCTTTCATCCAAATCATTGATAAAGATGTGGAATAGCCCTGGGCCCAGGACAGAATCCTGTGGCATCCCACTCGTCACTTCTCTCCAGGATGAAGAGAAGTCATTGCTGAGAACCCTTTGGGTTCGGTCAGTCAACTAATTAGTAATCCACCTAACAGTTGTATTGTCTAGCCCACATTTTACTATCTTGTTTGCAAGAATATCGTGGGGGACCTTTTCAAAAGCCTTACTGGAATTGAGATATGCTATATCTACCACATTCCCTTCATCTACCAAGGTGGTAATTTTATCAAAAGAGAGAGAGAGAGAGAGATCAGATTAGTCTGGCATGATTTGTTTGTGATAAAGTACATAGCCTATTTGGGTGCTTCAATTTTCTCTTTTAAAAAAATGTTCAGTATTTCTGATACTAGGAATTTTGGTGGAATTTCTCAACTGATAAAATTCCTTGACCCCACATGTATGACATTCATACCTGCCACTGTGTCCTATTCATTTCTTTTTGAGAAACCCATGTTGACTTTTAGTGATTATGGCATTCCCTTCTAAATATTCACAGACTCTCTGTTTAATGAACTATTCTAGAATCAATCCCCCATATTGATGTCAGACTAACTGGATGATAGTTGTTGGGATCCTCTTTTTTCCCCTTGCTGAAGATGGGGACAATGTTTGCCCTCCTCCAGTCTGGTGGGACTTCTGTTCTTCAGGAGTTCTCAAAGATTATTGCCAATGGCTCCGAAATTACATTTTCCAGTTATTTTAATATCTTTAGATGATGGGGTGAGCTCCTGTCACTAGTCCCAGCTTCTGCCATCCTAGCAGTTTGAAAGCATGCAAATACAAGTAGATAAATAGGTACCACTTCTCAGCAGGAAAGTAACAGCGTTCAGTGCAGTCATGCTGGCCACATGACCACCAGAGCACTTCTCGGACAACACTGGCTCTTCAGCTTAGTAACAGAGATGAGCACCACCCCCTACAGTCATTTATGACTAGACATTCATGTCAAGGGACTACCTTTACATTTACCTTTTAGATGTATTGTGAAAATAGGCTCAAAATCAAAGTTGGCATAGTTTTCCCCTTCAGAATCTCAATTTTCATTACAGGGTAAAACTTCCTGACATTGTTTTTAAAACGAGGGATTAGTTTGGTTACATTCAGCATCTTCAAAGGTGTCTGTAGATGGTTGTAAGATGCTGAACGATTATTTGTTTTATTAAACTCACTGAAAGTTGGTAAGATGCATCACTCAGTTTCCGATTTCAGCATGGAATAGGACTGGAAGCTCCTGCTTATGTGAGCCTTGCAAGAAATTCTCAGGGAATCAGAAATACCAGACAACTACAACTTTAGTCTTGGCAAAATGTGTCTCTCTCTCTGCTTTTGCTGCCCTATTTGGAAGCCATAAAAAAGGATTATTAGGGCTAGTTGGGGTTAGTTTAAGAATGGAAGGATACTAGTTTGACAGCATTTCTTATCATATTCCCCCCCCCCCCACTGTATTGTAGTGGTCTCATGATCTGTTTTCTGCATTCCCAAAGTCCACCTTCTGGGGGGAAGGGTGGGAATAAGTGATCGCTACTGCCAAATGCCTCCCGAAACCAGCTGGTGTTTAAAAATGCACACAGCAGCCAGCTTCAGGAAGGTGTTGGCCACCGTGATCACTGCTGAACCCATTGTGGGGCTGCTGTGTGCACATTCACACAACAACCCTGCACAATCACAGCTGCCAATTGCTTCCTCAAGCCAGCTTCTAGGTGAATGTACACACACAGAAGCCAGCTTCAGGAAGGTGTTGGCCACCATGATTGCTGCAAGGGAGGGAAGAGAGAGGGAGAGGAGCAGAATCACACCAACTCACACCACGTGACTACCTGATAAAATTCCTTGACCCCACATTTACGACATTCATACCTGCCACTCTGTCCTATTCATTTCTTTTCCCCTATTCTTTGTTGCTCTTTCATTTTCTTGATCTCATCACACTAATTGTGGGCTGCAGGATGTGGCAATTCTCTCCAGTATCCTGTCGTGTGTGAAATTCTATAGGAAAGTGACAATGCATCAGAATGTTAAGCTGGAAAATTTAATCTGTGGCTGCTTTTCTGGGCTACTTATTTGCCTACCTTCCTGCCTGCCTGCTTACTTATAGAAGACCATATGTCATTGTTCCTAATGTTTTCCTAAACTAGCTTGCACAACACCACTATGCTAAATGTTTATCACACCCTCAGCAAAGGAGATTCATTCCGCTCCTCCTCAATTATTTCCAAAGATATATGTTCCAATGTGATGTTAGTTTAACTATTGCATAATATCAGCCTTGTAGGGTTTTTGTCCTCACTGGATTATTTTTGGCTCTCTTGCACACAACTCTTTCAAACAACATATATGGCTCATGGTTCAAATTTTCTGATGCCATCCCTATATGTGCCATTGCAAGCTTTTCACCAGTACAGCCATTTTTGTGCTTCCCTTTGAAAACACCCTGAGAAGTAGGTTGCCATCATGAATGCATCCTGGATCTCCCCCCATCCTTGATGTGTCCAGAATGATCTTCTTCTTCCTTTGCCCGCCTTATTACTTCTGCTGCTTAGGTTATGTCTTTCCCTATATCCTTGATTTAAGTTGACTTGACTTAAGTTTCTTTCTTTAACTTTGTATCAACTTGGGGTTTTTTTAAAGCAGGCTGTGTACCTTACTTGAACTTGGTCAGTTGTATCCAAATTGGGTCTGTCGTGTTGAGAAAAGGAAGTAGTCATCATTTCTCCTGGCTAAGCTTTGAAACCAAAATTCATCCACCTGGAGAGAAACAGCCTGGAGGAAATGCTGGATGGAGGGTGAGATTTAGCATCATTCCCATGGGCTGTTTCTCCATTTGAGGTCACCCTTAACAGCCTACTTTGTGACTGTTTGGTTATTTGGTGAGGAATGATGGTACTTGCAGTCTTACATTTGGTGGGTCACTTATTCCCCATTCCCCATTCTTGCTGTGATACTTCACAACAGTGGTTCCCAAACATAAACTGTCAGATGTCATTGGACTTGAACTCTCAGAAGCCTCTAACCCCATTAACAGTGATCAATGATTCTGAAAGTTGTAGTCTAATAATGTTTGGGGACTCAAGATTGGAAATCACTGCTTCATAGTGTTCACCAATGCTTTAATGATATGGGAAACATTTGATGGTGGTGGGTAAGTGAGGAAGAGAATTAGGATACATCTGTTGGGAGTCTCCCTGCCATTGCAAGAGTTTTACATTGTGGGTGTGCTCAATTCTGGGTCATTACTTGTGTCTTAAAAAGAAATTTGTGATTGCATTAATTTGCACTTCTGTTGCACCTTTCCCTGAAAAATTCAAAGTAGTAATTAAGTTTTATGAGTCAACACCCTTGGGAATGAGGGGAGTGTTGATATTTCCATGTTAACAGGCAAGGGAAGTGGGTTGTGCAAAATGAGAGATCAGTTTGGTAATAAATGGGGAGTTGGGTTTGATTTCAGTCTATGTTTGCAGTGTGTGTGTGTGTGTCCAGATCCCTTCTGCATTAAAGATGAAACTACAATTCAAATGGGAGTTAGGAACTGATGTCTCAGTAAAGATTATCATTGATATCCTGAGATAACAGCAAGAAATTTCAGAGTATTTCAATAGGCTCTACTTTTGCTGACTATTTGTGGTCATTCCTGGGTCACTATGTTTCTATAAAGAACTGTGAACTTTTGCACACCATAGAAAACAGATTGGTGCTTTGTTTGTTTTTTGTAGATTTTTGTTATATGATTGCTTGTCCTCTGATGAGAAGCTGGTGAACGAAAGTCCATAAATTCATGGAGTATTCCCCCCTTTCTTTTCATTTACTTCAGTCTCCAATTCATTCCCCAAGTGTGTTAATAAACCATAAGTCCAGTTCAGTTTAGGGATTGTTATCACAATAGCATATGTGTAGGCATGTGCAAAACCATTTATATAAGAATGGGAGTCTCTTCCTCTTGCATGAAAAGGTCAGCCACAACAGCCGTAACTTGCCGCATTGGTATCCTTGTGTTACCTCATGGAAATACCCCACATGTTAGAGCAAGACTGAGAAGAAAGCATTAAAAAAGTCTGCTGCTTAAACTGAAGGTGTGAAGTCATCCTCAGAGTGTCAAAAACTGCGAGAAGTTCAAAGCAAGCAACAACAAAAATGGCATTTTCATCAATGACCATGTGCTTAGAATCGGTTATTGGCCACAGTTAGAGTGAACACGGGGAGTTGACTGGGGAATCATTTTTCATGTCAATAATGTATCACAATATGAATGTCCATTATGTATGAAAGGAGTTGGCATATATAGTTCTTCCCAATTGTTAGAGACAGCCAACAAGGTGTGTGTGAAGGTGTGTACATACACAGACACACAGAGGAATATTATTCTTTGCTTTTCATAATGAACTGGGTTGCTCTGGGTACATAATAGGGGTTCTTTACCTACTGTCTATCCACTGTCAAATGTGAAAACTCTCAAGTAACCCTTGTACCTCTTTGTAAAATGATGATAGATATCTGTGGGGCACATGGAGGTTTGGATTAGAAACCAGACTAGGTAAGAATTTGCATGCCTCCAAGAGAGTCTTTTCTTCCAAGTCTTAACTCTGTCTTTGTTTCACATATTATGGAGAATGATAATAATTACTAAGGATTTTAGGTTCAGATATTTGGTAGATTATGGAAATTAAAAAGTTTTTTCTTGATACATTATAAGTCTTGGTTTCACAGTAGGGCAACACTACTGCAGGCTTGGAAGTAACTGGTCACAAATAAGGAGGTCTGTGTGTGTACGTGTATGTGTGTGCATTCAAGTCACCTGTCTACTTATGGAGGCCCCATGAATTTCATAGGGTTTTGTTAGACAAGGAACACTCAGAGGTGGTTTTGCTACTTGCTTCCTTTGAAATATGGCTTTATAGTACCTGTTATTCATTGATGGTTTACCATACAAGTTCTAACCAGGGCTGACCCTGCTTGGCTTCCAAGATCAGACAGGATCTGGTGCCTTTAGGGTATTTAGATCCTCAAATAATGCTAACAAATTAATTTTTACAATAACCCAAACACAACTGTATATTATATTGTGAATGTAACATAGAGGCTCTGCAGACAGCGCAAAGCGCCGTCTTGGAGCCAGAGAAGGGGAGGAGCAGCTGGCCGCTGGCCGCTGGCCGCTGGCCACCCTAACCCCTTCCCAAGGACGTCATCAGAGTGTGCGGCATTGCACATGGCGAGCACTCTGATGATGTCCTGCCGGCACAGCATTTTTACATGCTGCACTGGAAGAGGTGCAAAAGAGCCATGTGGCAGCTCTTCCGGTGCCCTTTCTGTGGTTTGGGAAAGAAGCACTATTTTGGTGCTCCTTTCCCAGTCGCCAAAAGAGTGGATTGGGTCTGAGGCATGGGGAGCCTCGGCCCCAGTCCTCCGCTTCTCAGGGCGGCCCACAGCCACCTGTCTGCATCCACTCCCATACTTAGTGATAATTTCCCTGCTTTTATTGTGTAACTATGGACTTTATCACATGGGGAAAATCAGGGGGTTAAAGAGCCATTATCCCATGAAAATCATGCAATCGTGGTAAAGATTTTCACATGACGTCATGATTAAAGAGCCATTATCCCAGGAATAACCAGGCAATCACCAGCAACAAATCATTTACAGGGAAATTCCAGGATAATGGCTCTTAAATTATGATGTGTGTGAAAATCTTTCTGTGATCGCGCAATTTTCACGAGATAATGGCTCTTTAAAATCCCAATTTTCCCCTGATTTTCCCCTGTGTGATGAAGTCCTATGAGTGTTTTAGCTCATTTTCGTTACTTTTGATATTACGTTTGTACTTACTGAGCTATGTGGACTCCTGTTTAGGTTTATTAGTGCTCATTGACTTTTAGTATTATGACTAAAAATGGGTCAGGGTTTGGGGGGGGGGGGGAGATGGAATTGTTTTAACTTTGTTCTGTTTTAATCTTGTTCGCCGCTCTGATTGCCCAGCAGAGGGGCGGGATATAAATAAAAAAATATTATTATTTTATTATTAGTATTCTTATATTCTTTCAAAATAATTAAAATATCTATTTAGTTGTGTTTGTATAGTGAGAAGGTAAAGTTGCAATCGTATTTTTTATTCCCAGTTTTGAGGAAAAGGCAAGTTATAAAAAAAGATAGAGATGATTACAGTCATTGTTGTCAACATCATAATTGTGATTGTTGTCATAATCTTTGGGGGGCTTTGGAACTTGAACTATTACTAGTGATTTTTTCAAGCTGTGCAGCTATAGGACTGTCCTTTTGTTGAGGCTAAAGGCTCTCTAGCTTAGGTTTTGGGAATGCAGCTACAGGGGGAAGGGCAAAGTGTGGGCATTGTCCCACATAAAACTTCTGCCTTCACCCTGAATGTTTCTTTCATTCACCAAATTGAGAGAGAGAGAGAAAGAGAGAAAGACACAGAGAGAAAATAATTCACACCTAGAACTCTTATATTTGTTGTATGTGCATTCCCTTGGTAACTTTGTCTGCCCCTACTTTGGATGCCTAAATTGTATTTGTATCTAAATTGTATCTACTGAATGCTCAGTACAAGCTTTATGTTACTGTAATGCTAGCAATTTAGGGACTGAAGAAAAAATGTATGAGGGGCAGAATTCCTATTGGAGGCAATGCTCCCCCCACCTCCACGTAGCGACATGCCTGGTTTGATTCACAGTTTGGCTATAAAGAATGAAATCACAACATAAATCACCACTACCCTGTTCAATGCATACATGCATGCAAAGGCACACACACATTCTTTTATATACAAAAACTGGTTGTCACCAGTAAATGATTTAAATTTGCAATAGTTACACAGTGATTGGGTATTAGGTGCAATCTGGATCAAATTTAAGACATTTAAGGCAATTTGGTTTCCTTGCTAGAGGACAAGGGATGCTGTAAAACCAGCAACAGAAGCAAAGATAACAAGTAAATTAAATTAGTGTGCCAAAATTGCACTGGATTGTTTCAGTGACCATTTGTTAATGTACAGAACATCTGTAAAATCTCTCATTTAGAAAACTGCCATCTGCCTAACCAAAACAAGATAAATAGTGTGCTAACATTTGAAAGCAACAGGGCAGAGATTTGGGGCAGTATTTGCGTTGTTCATCAAGTAAAGCATGCTCAGCCTTTTACATTCCAGAGGGCCAAATAACATGTGATATTTACCATATGCACAATTAGTGTACATGCTTTTGTTCTAAGGAGTTTTCACTACATGCAACGTAGGCACTTTCTGTATGTCAGGTGTACACAGATTGTTGATCTGTGCAGTGGTACATTTATTCACATGTAGTGTAATTAATGTGTACACTGCTGGTGTAATACACTCACACACTTCTTCACATGTAATGGAAAGTACACATATTATATGGGACTTTCTGGGTCTACATTGCCATTGAAGTAGTCAAGCTTTTCAATTAGCAAACAGTAGAAATAAGCAATTTTAGGGCCTTATGCAAATTAGTTTTAATTTAAGCAGTTGTTCATAAAAGAACTGTAAAAGTCTCTGTGCAGCATCTGAGGGACAATGCAAAACTTTTTGACTCAAGTGGAAGGAGTGCTCCAGCCACTCCTGTTCTCATACTAAGTATAGGGGGCCAAGAAAAGGAAGTGGTTATTATTCATCAATCATGACAGGTCACTGTATTTCCTAAAACCATGCCAGATGATAAATGGAATGGAAGCCAACTGCTCACACTCTGGTGCAACTGTTCACATTACATCAACATGCCTTATTGCCTACCAGATTTTGGCAAAAAATTGGGTACTGTGAGAATTTCAGTGAGTAAAAGCAAGAGCTCAACTTGCTTCTAAATGAGTTTCTAAAATACATTTCAGTTGTCCAAAAAACAAGAGTGCTATCATATTTGGGTAAATACTGTGGATAAAATAACACATTTACCTTGTAGAAGAGTGATCCTTGCCAAGATCTTTGGCTTCATATGAAATGGAGTTATGTCAGATCTACCAGAAAGAAATATCTCTGTAATTCTGAGTGAATGGGGAGCAGGAGGAAAATGGCACAGTGCTCTAGAGTCACTTTTTAATACAAAATCAACTTGATCATATTTTAAAATGAGCTTGTTCAACCCTGTAATGAAATGATTATTCAGAGTGATTTGCCTTGGGTTAATTCAGCAATTACCTGGAATAGTTTTTAGATGTCACAAGCATTCTCTCCCATTTTCCAAATAGCACTCGAGCCATCTTCATATTAAATCTGAAGAAGCACTGGAGAGTAGGGGAGAGAGGTGTTCAGATGCTGGTTCATGAAACCTCACAAACCAGTAACTTAAATATCACTGTAAGCATGCCAAAGAATGTCAGGAAACACTGTTAGCATCTGAAAGAACAAAACATCCCATGACTTCAGCAGAAGTTCATTATTTGAACCAATAATTCAAGGCATGCTGGGGCAGTTTTTATTCAAGATGAGAATTGGTGTGGAATAGAATAAAATGCTGGAAATGTCTCTGGGCTCAAGAACGCACTGGGACTACACACACACACAACCACACAGCATATCCTTGGGAACTTGGAAGAAAGGCAGGATATAAATTGGAGTTCCTGCATGGCAGGGGGTTGGACTGGATGGCCCTTGTGGTCTCTTCCAACTTTATGATTCTATGATTCTATGTCAGGGGTAGGCAACCTTTCTCCTTTAAGGGCCGAGGGACTTCAGCTCCCAGAAGCCTCAGCCATGTTGGCCAATAGTCCCATGTTGGCCAATAGCTCCTGGGATTCTGGGAGCTGAAGTCCCTCGGCCCTTAAAGGGGAAAGGTTGCCTACCCCTGTTCTATGTAATACTTGCGGAGGGTAGTATCAAATCTCCCATTTTCCTCTGTGGGATTAAGGCAAGGGTTTTCCTATTGTTAACCATGACCTACATTAGGCTGAAATAGTTCTAGGCTACTTTCTTATCAGGTTGTCTAGAATTTGGCATGTCACATTACTGACACTTCAGGTAGATTCCAAAATATCTTAACTCTCTAATCAGTGAAAATTCGGATAGATAAGCTGTCTGCATCAATGTGATTAATGCTAGTTTTAACTCAATTGTCAAGAACTAATCAATTGGCTCGATACTTTTGGATTTATTTCAATAATTCAGTGTGCAAAATCATCAGTGAACATTTTCTGAATTAGGATGGACTGACATAAAAGGAAGAGAAGTAAATTGTTTTATGGATTTTCTAAGCCATATAATACAAACAATCTGGTTTAAAAGAAGAGAGTTTCAGTACTATATGTCTGTATCTCCAGGTTTTCACATAGGGATTTACAATTTGCTCACAGTTACATGTGCAGTAGATTCAGGTGATGATGACAATATAGAAGAACTGTCCTAAGGAAGGCAAGATTTGGTGGCTGGTAGCCATGTTTGGGTTTGCTCAAAATTTGTTTTTTCTATGTTGGTCCCTTAACTCAGCACAATGTAAGGTGTATATATGTATTTATTAAATTTTAAAGTTTAATGTTTACAACTGCCCATTAACAATTCTGCAACATTTTACATCTGAAACAATTAAAATTCATTACAGTAAAACTATTAAAAACTAGAAATGCCATGGCATATCTGGATAGGATAGGTAAATCTGTTATTTTCTCTTTCTTCCTTAGTCAAATATTTTGAATTTCAGTGCAGTGTGATAAAACAAGAACTGAAATTAAATTCACCTATCCCTTGAACAGGGGTGACCCCAGGCTGTTTACATAATCCTCAGGGGCCCCCAATGGTCAGAAATATGTTTTATGTTCTAAAATGCCCCCAAATGCACTGTAGGGGATGTTGAGGGCATATCCACCATATTTGGGGGGGCCCTGAGGCCCCCAGGGGTCAAACTCGATGTTTGCATTCCCCCCAAAAAAACAACATTATTGCATTGAAATGCTTCAAAATGTCCACTAAGAGATGTGGGGTGCATTTCCACCACATTTTGCAGATCCCTGGAGCTAACTTGGGTCCCAATTAAGCCTTTAAAAATGCCAAACATTGTAAAAATGCCCCCATATCTTCTAGAGGTGCTTGGGGATTAAAAAAAAAAAGATACATGTATTATGTAGCAGTTGCAGCCCTCCAAGGTTTTCTGTGGGGCTAGTGTGGGTCCCCATCATACTAAAGTTGCCCACCAATGCCCTAGGAGATGGGCAAATCTATCAGTACTGATTTCTCTCAGATTTTGATCTGTATTGTTGTTATTGTTTTAAAAAGCTGAAATGAAATGCCATTCATCCCTGGGCTTAACAGAGAAATAAAATCCAACATAGCTGATAAAACAATTGGTTAAAATCAATTTAGGGTAATATGCTGAAAAATGACACCTGTTGCCAAAAAAATAATATTATCAGATTCGGTTCCAGACAGGATATCTTAATAAGAAGGGTATTCCACATACAGATTGTCAGGACTAGAAAAGCCAATCTCAGCTCCTTGAATCATGTCTGGATTGGCAAATATAATGTAATATATTTTGTAACACATTCTGCATCCTGCATCTCATAGGGCTTTAAAAAATGCCATCAAGCTGGTCCAATAAAAGATAATCATCACAGTTTGCTCCTAGGCTCTTTGGTTCACAATTTTCAGAGGGTCCATATAAACTCTGATAGGATAGAAATGTGTGTGTATTTAAAATATGGACTTGAATACTAAGTCCATGAAGACCTGTAATGTTTCATGAGTCAAAAACATGGATGCCCCAAAGCTTTTGCAAATCAGAAAAAATGTTTTCTGTTTGTATTTGTTTAACTTACTGTGCATGCATTCATATGTATAGATGCCCCCCTTATCCAAATAATTACTTAAAGCCATTGATGTAGCTATTCTTGCACACAAAGCCATAACCTGAGAGTCAGTTAGCTTTGGATATTACACAGTAATGGGGAGAAGGCATGTGTGAGTGGGCCACACTTCCTTTTTCCTTTGTTCAACATGACACACAGAATAATAATGTATGAATTTCCCTCACAAGGAGGATAAATGTGCACTAGGCTGAGAGTTCTCACTTTGGACCTTATAGAAAAAGCACCAAAAGTAAGAAGATAATAAGACCCCCTCATTCATCTATCTTACATTTCAGTGTAACACATCCCAATGCTGAAGTCCTAAACAAACTCAACAGGGTGTACATCCCATTGGCTGAAACTGTATTTCATTTGGCATAAATATGGATAGGGTAGAATTTCACACCAAACTGGCTGAACCATCTGGAATAAGTTCCCTCCTGGTGGTCTCTCCTGATATCAGGACCAAAGCACAGGGGCATGGACCAATAAAGACAGATACAGTTTTGGTATGCTGCATTTTATAAGACTGTAAACCCAACCAGGTTTTTATCAGCACTGAACAACACATTTTGTTTTACTTTCTAAACTAAATAGAATATGCTTATCCCAAATTCCAACAGCGTAATATAACAAACATTGGCACATAATATTCATAGCTT
Source organism: Phrynosoma blainvillii (assembly GCA_026167975.1). NCBI lineage: Eukaryota > Metazoa > Chordata > Lepidosauria > Squamata > Phrynosomatidae > Phrynosoma > Phrynosoma blainvillii. Next base: position 414,012,221 of record JANUYF010000001.1, read on the forward strand.
TTGATGTTTATATATCAATGTGCAGAATATGGGGAATAAACAGGGTGAGGCTTGTACTCTTTGTACAGCAGGGGTACCCCCCATGGGTTGCACCAGCTTGACCAAGTGTCCTGGGAGTTACGTTGCATCATTTTAGTGCTTTTGGGGGGCATTTTGCAGTGGAGGGTGAATGAAGTAAACAATATTTCTGGGCATTTGGGAGGTTTGGGTTTGGGTTTTTTTACCATTTTCAGGCAAAATACATTAATGTGAATGTAGGTCATTTTTTTTTAAAAAAATGGAGAGGTTGGGGTACTTAAAACAACATCTCTTGGGGTTTTTTGGCATGCAAAAGTGGGCTTTGAGTACCACATGAAGCCTTCAGATCACACTTTCCTCACCCCTGTTGGACAGGAAGGATATATGACTCGACTGTGGACAATTGGATGAAGTAAGGCTGGATGAAAGAAGCCATGCTAGGGGGGAGAAACAGAAAAGATCTGCTGCTGAACCAGGTTTTGAGGAAATAAGCTAAGGAAGTTTTCTCCCCCACTTCAGTATGTTGTCAGAACTCCCAAACCAGGCGCCTACATCCACTCTTTCTTAATTTGGCTTCTGCCACAATACTCAACTGAAGCTTTAGGTAGCTCTTTCTAGTGCTGATCTCATTTCCAGGTCAACTTCAAAAGAGATGGGTTTTTTTGTTTTGTTTTGTTTTTTGTTTTTTGAGGAGGAGGAAACAGTCTAAGATTTATTTATTTTTTACTTACTTCAAACATTGTAACAAGAAAGAGATAAAATCCAGACTCTTTGGCTCTTTACAACAATCATTATTTACTATTACTTCTTCAAAGGATTGTTTGATTCTTAATGCATTCTGACAGCTTTAAATATTCTCTCTGATGGCCCGATACACACGGTTGATGGCATGGTCAGAAGAAAAGCACATGGAATCTGAGACTAGCATCTTAAGATGCCAGATTATCCATGATTTCTTTTCCAGTACAGATATGTGGAGAGTTGAAGTTGCAGCTGAGGGTCTCCAGGGAGAGCAATAGATTTCTGTAAAGCTAGTTTAGTTTGGGATGGGGGCAGGAGAGAGAGAAGGCAAAGATTTATGACAGTATGCAGGGAAGCTCACAGTTTTGGAAAGGATTCATAATAACCTGAACTGTCCTTTTTAGATGGATAAACACAGGCAATCTGCTTGTTACTAATTAGCTGTAGTCCTTCCCATTCCAAAATTCTTTGCAGTATTTTTACTAGTGGCATAAAAATATGAAGGATATGGACCTCCATATCAGAAAATGCAGTGGTGATCATTTGCCAGAGGTCCAAAGGCCGTACACTTGAAAGGTCCCTCATATCCTCTACGAGATGAAAAACTGCTATTCCCCTTCAGTATATTTCAAACCTAGGAGGGGCATATCCCCACCTTGCCAAAGCTGGAAATGAATGCACTTCACTTCTGGTTTTGTTTTTGTTTTTTTAAAAAAGATTGTTAACTGGGACTAGCTATGGAGAGCACTCACCTCATTTGCTACGACAGCTCCACCGGCTAATGGTCTGTCTCATGAATCAGTTCAAAAAGTTCTGGTTTTGACCCAGAATGTTCTATACAGCTCAGGTCCTGATCATCTCTAAAATGAGCCTGCTTGTGTTTTGACATCTTTTAGGTAGGTACTTCTCTCTGTCACACTACCCACACAGGTACATATGATACAATCATATGAGAGAGCCATCTCAGTGGCTGCTGCCCTCCTTTCTTAGAGTGCTTATGGTAAATTTTTACCGGCATCTTTTTCACCTTTGTAAGCTGCCTTGAATCCCAGACTGGGGAAAGGATAGGCTATAAATATTAATTGAATTAAAAACGTTTGGTATGAGGGCATGGTGAAATTCCTCCATGACCCTTAGAGAGTGTAAGTAGACATTTCATGCTTTAAAAACTTGGGTCATCAGAATTTGGGAAACACAGTCTGGCTTCACATTCTTCCCATCCTTGTTTAAGGAATAGTGTTTGATATATTAAAAGTGCAATTTTTTTTGGTCATGATTTCAAATCAAAAACTGTAGTGTGTATTTCAGATGCATGAATCTGAAATAGCACGTAAAACAACATTTTGAAAAAGTGTATCATTGTAAATATTGGACTTTCCCCCTCTATATAACTTGCTTGAATTGGCAGTGTTACATTTCACTGAGGCAGACATGTCAATGAAAAAGGTAGAGGGCAGAAGAAAGGAAGGAAGGCCTCATGCTAGATGGATAGACTCAATCAGAGAGGTCATGGGCATGAGTTTGCAGGACTTGAGCAGAGCAGTGGAGGACAGGCGGTCTTGGAAATGTCTCATCCACAGGGTTGCCATGAGTCAGGGTTGACTTGAGGGCAGTTAACAACAACAGAGGCAGTAAGAGGGGCTTTGTGGGATATTTATCCCCCTTAGGGACCAAAATAATTATGCTGACCATGTTAGTATGTGCAATGACTTTATTTGTTGTTGTATCTCCCTGAAACAGACTTGAAACAATGGAGCACTGAACATGCTTCGTTTCCACAATCTGTTTAAGTAGTTCTTCAATTGAAACCAGAAGACATGCAGGGGTAGGAACCTTTCCCCTTTAAGGGCTGAGGGACTTCAGCTCTCAGAATCCCAGGAGCTATTGGCCAACATGGGATTATTGGCCAACATGGCTGAGGCTTCTGGGAGCTGAAGTCCCTTGACCCTTAAAGGGGAAAGGTTGCCTACCCCTGAGAGTGTGGGTCAGAGAGGACCCCCCCCCCCAAAAAAAACCTGCAAGATGGAATGGGCTGAGAATCTTGTTGTTGTGTGCTTCAAGTCATTTCTGACTTATGCCGACCCTAAGGCAAACCCATCATGAGGTTTTCTTGGCAAGATTTGTTCAGAGGGAGTTTGCCTTCCTCTGAGGCTGAGAGAATGTGACTTGCCCAGGTCACCCAGTGGATTTCCATGGCTGAGTGGGGATTCAAACTTTGGTCTCACACTGTCCTAGTCTAACACTCAAATCACTACTTCATGCTGGCCCTCACTGAGAACCTACTCTGCTTAAGTCAAAGAGTTTTTGCCATGTTGGCAGGGATTTTTGTAGTGCTTCTAAAAAACCTCAACTCTGTATGACCAGATATTACAGTGAGGCAAAAATGCTACCTGTACACCATAAGATGTCATTGAGTTTGCTGTTTCCACCTTTCCTTAAACTACTGCCTTCAGCTCAGACTCTAGCAAAGCCATACACAAGCAAAAGAAAATGTGCTGTGAATATTGATAATATCTTAAATTATGACCCTTAGTTCTAACACATTTTTATGTACATAAAAAACTAGACTGCTTTATTAAACATGAAGAGGTTCTTCATCCTGTGCATGGCAATGGAGCTGTACATACAATTTTACGTGTTCACTAATTAGAGATTAACTGAAAATAAATGAACTATACCACTTAACATCATTAAAGCCTGATAATTCATTGCTAATAATTGGGCTTACCTCACTCTTTGGGTTCAGTGTGTTCAGTTCTATTTATTTTTCCTTGTGGTTAACCATCTTTAATTCAAAGCAACTATCTCAGTATATTTTAAGCACCAAGCACAAATTGTCAAAATGAAGAGGTAGAGTGAAACTGTAATGTTCCCCAATAGAGCTGTGGAGGGTATTTGGGAATAAATGGCCATTGAAAAAGATGCTCACAAAAATATTTTTTATTTACTCACAATGCTCCACTTTCAGCAGCTCTCTCAGTTGTATTTTCTGGTCTGCTGCATCAACAAAGCTACAACCTCAGCTGCTGGTGTCACCTTTAATTTACTATGAGCAGAGATGAGGAATGCCCATCACAATAACAAAAAATATTTTCAAATCTTTAGAGAAGGCTGAATACTTGAACACATGTAGGGTTGTGTATCCCCTTGCCAGTTCAAGGAACATATCATAGTTTGTGAAGCAAGGGAGGAGTAGTTGGTTACAAGTAGCTGGCTCTCCAGAGCCAAGATTTATTTTCAAAGGGTTCCTATCCACTATCCCAGCAATATTCAAAATTCCATTTTACCTTATGAATTTTTAGCTTCCCTTTGGACCTTAGAGCTTCTTTGGATCAAAGTGATGAATCTGAGAAGTCCTACCCCTTCCATTGAATTTCTTCTGAGTTGTATTTCATCTTGATGGGTTCTTATCTGCAATTATTTTAATATTCTGTGGGCTGGGTGTTTCTTTATTATTTACGGCTATTTGATGCTTTTATTGATTTCTACTGTTCTGTTATTTTAAATATGTAAGTTTTCTTTAGAGGTTGTAGCCTTCAAGGCAACCTAGGGTTTATCTGTCTGAGTATGGGAAAGGGCTCATGTATCTTTATTAGTTAACAAATCTTGGGGCAGGGAGATATAGCATAAAGTCCCACTGGGTAGAACTGTGTTACATCTCCTCCCTCATCCCCAGCCCACCTTGTAGCTGTTTCAGCTGTATCATCAACATGATAACAAGTTGGAGTAGCAGAGAACCATCCACTTAAGTTCCTATAGCTGGAGGCACAGCACTGACATCATCCTTCAGTGCTATGTGTCCAGTTATAAGTATTAGATACAGGAACTCTGTTGTGTATTCAACCTGGCAACCCCAAGGCAGCCTAAAGGTATTTTATAAAAATAAGAACAAGAATAATATAAAATAATAATGAAGACAGAAAATATTTTGCTATCCAATGTGCAAAAGCAGGCTTCCTGCTGAACATAAAGAAAACAAAAATAATAACTATTGAGGATCTACATAAATTCAACCTAGACAATGAAGACATTGAAATAGTTAAAGACTTCCCATACCTTGGATTAAACATTGATCAGAAAGGAGACTGCATTCAAGAAATAAGAAGACTAGGAATGGGACGGGCAGCTACGAAAGAACTAGACAAGTATACAACTGAGCACTAAAGTTAGAATTGTCCAAGCCATTGTATTTCCCATCAACATGTATGGATGTGAGAGCTGGACAATGAAGATGTGGTGCTGGAGAGGAGTGCTGAGGATACCGTCGATGGCAAAAAGACAAACAAATGAGTCCTTGAACAGATCAAGCCTGAACTGTCCCTAGAAGTCAAGATGATCAAACTAACCCCCTCTGCAAACCAGGGCGTCGGAGATGCCCTGGTCTGGAGCGCCGGCAGAGCTCAGCCTCCACACCGCGGCGCTCCTCCGGCGACTCTAAAAGGAGCACCAAATTGGCGCTCCTTTTAGATGTCAGGGAAAGTGCACCCTAAAAGCGGCAGGTGCACCTTCCCTGACTCAAACGCCATGGCGCGTCCGATCGCCGCGGCGTGAGGTCATCCCCGGAGCGCCGGCCGTGCGGAGGGCCAGCGACTCCTAGGGCGACCTCAGGAAGAGGAAGGGGCTCCGCTCGTGCGGCTGCCCCTCCTCTTCCGGGCCCGGAAGACGGCTCAATTAGCCGTCTGCCGAGGCCCTATGGCTATCATATTATGGCCACATTATGAAAAGGCATGACTCATTAGAAAAGACAATAAAGCAAGATGTGGTGCTGGAGAGGAGTAGAGGGGTAGTAGAAAGAGAGGAAGACCGCATGCCAGATGGATGGACTCAATCAGGGAGGTCACAGGCCTGAATCTACTGGACCTAAGCAGAGCAGTGGAGTTCAAGGGACCTTAGAGATATCTCATCCACTGGGTCACCATGAGTCAGGGTCAACTAAAGGGCAGCTAACAACAAAAACAAATTCTGAATTTAAACATGTTGCGTACTGAGATTCATTGCTTATTTTAATGGTGGCTAGAAAGAAAGCCAGCATGGTGTACTGGTCTGAGTGTTGGACTATGACTCTGGAGACCAAGGTTCTAATCCCCGCTCAGCCATGGAAACCCACTGGGTGACCTTGGGCAAGTCACACTCTCTCTCAGCCTCAGAGCAAGGGCAAACCTGCTCTGAACAAATTATGTCAAGAAAACCCAGTGATAGGTTCACTTTAAGATTGCCATAAGTCAGGAATGACTTGAAGGCACACAACAACAACAACAACAACAACAACAACAGAAAGAAGATGGAGAAAAATCCCTGCAGGATCTATTGAACATGGGTTAGACCAAGGGTTGGCAACCTATGGCCTGCGGGCTGCACCTGGCCCGTACACCCCCGCCACCCGGCCCCCGCAGACCCGCGTCGTGTGTGTGCTTCCGCATGTGCCGCTACCATCAACCGCAGCCGCCATTTTGCTTTCCAAAATGTTGGCTGCGACTCGTTTGCGCATGCGCAGTACTCCTGCACATGCACGAATGCGCACCGGCCGCCATTTTGGAAAGCAAAATGGCGGCTGCGGTGCACTGCCAAAATGGCACCCCCGGAGAAGGCCCGTCACCACTGAGGGAAGCCTCCCCGGGGGGACCCTTGGTGGCGCTGGGCCTCTAGGACACCCGCTGCTGCCGAGGGAAGCCTCCCCGGGGGGACCGGCGGCGGCGCTGGGCCTCTTGGAGGGAGCCCTCCTGGGGGGGCCTGCCGCCGTGTGCATGTGCCCGCGGGGGCGTGCGTGCCATTTTTTTCAAAGTGATGGCGCGCGTGCCCACGCCGGGGGGTGCGTGCGCGCTCATCTCCCCCCCTCCACCCAGCCCATTGGCAAAAAAGGTTGCCGACCGCTGGGTTAGACCATATTATCAAGCTTGTTTCATTACAGTGATCATGGAAAGGAAGGATTTTTTCTTCAGCTCCATTTCATCTTTATAGTGGTGCTTCAGAAAACTATTTTGGATGGTGAAGGATCTCTTTCAGTCTGGTGAAAGAGAAGAAAGAGAAAGAGTGGGATATACCCTGATTGGTGCACTATGACAAGTTTGCAAAACACTTTAAAGGCAAAGGCACTACATCTGTTGCTCACATTTAGATCTAACATTTTAATTCACACATAAGCTACATAGAGAACTAGTCCAATTACTATAATAAATATAATAAATAAAATGACAAATGTCTCCTGTAAGTCTGATTTTGCTTCATAAGGGAATGAATAAGCCAGAATTAATTACTGGAAGAATACAAATCTGTGAAAAATTATTTGAGACTAGTTCCACTAAATTCACTGGGAGTTGTGAGTAAGTGTACTTAAAATTGAACTCTATGTCCCATTGATACCATAGAACAGGGGTAGGCAACCTGTCCCCTTTAAGGGCCGAGGGACTTCAGCTCCCAGAATAATAATAATAATAATAATAATAATAATAATAATAATAAATTTTATTTATAACCCGCCCCTCTGCTCGGCAATCGGGGCGGCATACAGCAGAATTAAAAATACAACAAATAAAACAATTTCTACCTCCCACCTCTTACCCACCCACCCCTTAAAACTGAATTAAACCATCATAAGTTAAAAACAGCCGAGATAAAATAGAATACAGCAGAATCCCAGGAACTATTGGCCAACATGGGACTATTGGCCAACATGGCTAAGGCTTCTGGTAGCTGAAGTCCCTCGGCCCTTCAAGGGGACAGGTTGCCTACCCTGCCATAGAATCATAGAATCATAGAGTTGGAAGAGACCACAAGGGCCATCCAGTCCAATCCCCTGCCATGTAGGAACTCCCGATTAAAGCATCCCCGACAGATGGCCATCCAGCCTCTGCTTAAAGACCTCCAAGGAAGGAGACTCCACCACACTCCGAGGGAGTGTGTTCCACTGTTGAACCGTCCTTACTGTCAGGAAGTTCCTCCTAATGTTGAGGTGGAATCTCTTTTCCTGGAGCTTCCATGATGTGCAAGATCTAAAGACATATGTTTCCTTGGCTGAAATGAATGAAGTGAACAGCATTAAATTTGGAAAATTAAAGCTTCCATAGACTTTGGTGCAGGCAATCTGTAACAGTACAAAATTTAGGCTGAATTCCTATATCTACTTAACTGGAAATAGAAGACCCCATTAAAATCAATGCAGCTTATTTCTGAACAGACCACTATAGTATTGGGCTGAATGTCACACAATGTATACAATGTATAATGAATTCTGCCTGTTGCTCTGGCAATGTCGGTAACAAGTATGCACACAAGAGGCCCTACAGCAATTCAAAAAATAGAAATCTTTAGATGTTTTCTGATTATTCAGGGGGCAATCATAGGATATTTTGCTTAGAACAAGACCTGCTTCCATGCATGCAATCAGCATTCAAAATTAGTCAAGCCCTTTATTTCTGTCTGAAGTTTACTAGTACCATGTTATGCATTATGCAGAGGGAAATCTTGAATTGTCAACAAGTGTGTGTTCAACTAGCTGTTTGTAAGTTCACATATGGGAAGTTTATGTGTACAGTTAAAAAAAATTAAGCAGGGATGGAGAATATGTGACCCTCCAGATAGTGTTGGGCAGCAACTTCTGTCAGCCCTAGCCAGCCTAGCCAATGGTGAGGGACAAAGAGAAGTTGAAATCTTACAACTTCTAGTGGACCACATGGCCTCTTTTTTGAAGTTATAGATACATAGAATCATAGAGCTGAAAGAGACCATAAGGGTCTTGTAGGAATACAAAATCAAAGCACTCCCAACAGATGGCCCTCCAGCCTCTGTTTAAAAACTTTCAAATAATTTTTTAAACTCCATTACATCCTGAAATAGCATATTCAAACAGCTCTTATTACCATCAAGAATTTAGAGACATTGCCATTTTAGTCTGGAATATCAGTATGAAAAGGGATTTTGCAGCACCTTCAAGACTAATTGTACAAAAGAAGTTGTATCATTGTGCAAAAGAAGTTGCAAGTCTACAAAAGCTCATACTACAATTGGACTGAAAGGTAGGAAAAGGAGGAAATATGTGGAAGTGAACTTGACAGATCTATCCATTCCTAGATTGAGCACAGTTGTCCATATTTATTGGACCATTTTCTCACATACCAGTTTTCCCCCATACTGTAATTTACAGTTATTCTCTGGGTAACCTGTAACATCATGAGTAAGGTGAGTGGAAACCAGGTAGCTGCTCTGATTGTGAACATCCCTTCTAGGGTTGTATTGTCTGGAAGCCACTTTGCTATTATTTTAGCCCCAGGTATCATTTTATCAACACTTATTTCTCAAACTCTTTAGCATTTTAACACTGATGAATATTTTAGTTCTTCTTTTAAATGGCTATGAGTTTTAATTGACTAGAATTTTCTATGCTTATACCATTACTGTTATAGATCTTCTGTTACTTTTGCACTCATGCTTCTGTTAGGTGGCCTGGTGACAACAGTTGACTACCAAGAAGCAAGGCATACATTTTCAGAAATTAAATGAATTTTGGAAACTGTCCCTGGAGCGGTTGTCCTAGCCTCCATATAATTTCCCGCTTGCTATGTAGTTTAATAAATCCTTCTAAATGAAAGTGGTAGTAAGCCTGGAAAATGAAAACAGCAGTTGCATTCTACCATTCCTTCCTGCCTTAGGTACTCTGGTCCAGTAAGAGGGAAAGTGGTGCCCATGTCATGTGTGCAGTAAGGTTTATTTTTAATTCCATTTTTCCATTTGACTTGCAGCTCAGATTTGCTATGCAAGAGCACCAGACTGCCTGTCTGACTGGAGAAATGCATGCACACACGAGTGTGTGCATGCGTGCATGTGTGTCTTTTACTCTTGAAGGAGGATGAAAGGTTTCTTGTTCCTCTGGGATCTTGGTGAAAACCATACATTGCCTCTCAGGGGGGATTTCAGAGAGAGGGAAAAGTTAAATCTTGATGTGTGTATGTGCCTTCAAGTCACCTGTCAACTTATGGTGATCCTATGAATGAGTCACACATAAATGGCAGAACATACTGCTTTTAGAGAGGGGCTACTTCATAACAGTGTCTTGTGAATTGCAGCTTTTTCTGTGAGAAAATGAAACAAGAGTGACCCTGAGGCTGTTGGTCAGGGGTCTTTCAAAGCTCCTCGGAGCTTTCTTTTTCCATTTTTTTGTGATGTTGGGGAGAAAGTGCCCCAGGTACATCTTGGTGAAAGATGTCTGATGAAAGGAGTGATTCTCTTTCCAGCTGGGATAACAATTTTTCCTCCTAATGCTGGAACAGTGTCTCTGGCTGCCTCTTTGTGAAGAAACCTCTGCAATGGAATAGCAGATTAGGCTAGCCACAGGTGGGTTTTGCACCGGCATTTCAAAGGTGCTTTGATATTTGCTATCCTTTTCCGGAGGCATTGAATCCCCACTGGGTAGCATCAAGCCTAACCACTCCATTTATTTGCTATTTGAGATAGAGAGAGGATTTTGTGGCAATCTGTGAAAATGACACTGTAATAGGACTTCTTTCCACCTCCGCCACCATCACCCCCCCTTGCAATCTTTTATTCTGCTTCATGGAAATTAGATCCAAACACCATGCAGGCAGCCACTCTCTAGCTCTCCATGATTGAAAGAACCGGTCCTTATTCTTTCACTCTTCAGCCAGGTAAGCCCAACTATGTTGTGCTGCCAGAATAGGGAAGATCACCTCTTGTTGCTCCATCTATAGTGGCCAGTGGTCCAGTGTGGTAGTGAACCTCCTCTCACTTTTAATTCAAATTTTAAAAGAGCTATCCAATGTGCTGGGCCTGTTGTGAGGACAGAGTTCAACACTGAGTAATTCCTTTAGCATTTGGACAGAAGCCCAGAGTGGATTCATCACCCCACTGGCATGGAAGCTACCAACTGCCACTAGTACAGGCCAAGGGAACACAAAGAAAAACCATTATTTATCATGAATTATCATTATGGTCAATAGTTTAGTAATAAAAATGACAGTACTTTGGTTTTTCTCTACCCACACAGACAACATAAAAATTGTTAAGGGAGCCCTATTTGGGTGTTTGGATACTGGGCAAACAATGAGGTAAACGTACTAGCCCCAGTCCCCTCTACCATTGTTCTTCTCACAAAAGAGTGTATATATATATATATATATATATATATATATATATATATGATAAGGGGAACATGTTGTATCCATGTGAGTTCTTCCTGCAAGTCCCAGCCCTGATGTTTCTGCGGTCCAGTTCACATAGACAATGTCCACAGATACAATAGGGCAATCTGTTTAGTCATGCCACTTTCATGTGAGGGAAGTTACAATGGAAGGGGCAAGACTAGCATGCCCCCTTCATAATGAGTGGAACACATATGCTTACTGAACATTTGGATAGAGCTATGGGATAGAATTTAACTAGTTTCCTTCGAGTGAGTGAAGTATTTTGTCAGAAGAATGGGACTGACCACAATTTTCAGTGATCCCCTTTTTTTCTGCAGCCACCAACATACTTTCCATTTGCTTCAAACAATTGGTAGTCCCTCTAGAGAAGGTATTTGCTGGGGGTTCTAGGTAGGAGGCAGAATCACTGAAAAATACTGCCCTTTCCCATTCCCCTGATGGAAGCCTTCTGCTGCAAAAAAGAATTGGTTAGAATTGTGTCCATTAAACTGTACAGCCAGGTAAAAAAAGTGGGCATAATATCTTCCCCAAGCTAGTGCTCACTGGTGGGTTTGAAGAAGCATCTTCATCCATCAGTCACTGTAGGTGGCTTTTATAAGGAATTTAGGAGATTATCCCATCGCTCGAATAATCCAGCTTGCCTCTTCAGAATTGAACAATTTGGGATGCAGCTGGGTCCTATCACAAGGATCTTGCTGCTGAAACCACCGGGTGAGTCCAGTCTGGCTGGAGCCCAGGTCCCCGGCACACTTCGGCGGCCATTTTTTCAAGTCAGAAAGCTACCGGTTTTGAAATAAGGCTGCTGAAGCGTGCTGGGGACCCTGCCTACAGCAGCAAAATCCTTGTGATAGGACCCAGCTGCCTCCCAAATTAGACTTCAATTCGGAAGAGGTAAACCAGGTTATTAGAGTGGTGGGATAATCTCCTTAGGCTCAGGCCTTTAATATTTTGTAGTGAGCAGCATATCATTTAATCCATCTAATGAAACTGGGAATGTCATTGTAGGGATTTTTCATTCTGCAGTTTCATGTGATCTCAATCTACACAGACCCGCTGTGTGTGCCCATCTAAGCACACTACAGGGAAGAACAATTGTTTCCGGTATGGCAGAGGTCATGCTTTGACCCTACAATATTGTTTCTGCTTTGCTGAAAGACCTGCCAATTTCTTGCCTCGGACAGGCTGGACATGGCTTACAATTATTCTGGATGTGTTTCCCATCTCCAGATTCCCCCTTTTTTACATTTCCAAAATCTATCAGTTAATTTTTAGAAAGATGTTAAGAATTGCATCATCTGAAATTTATTGTTTCTCTTGATCACTGTATGACTGCACTGACTTTTTCTGCATATGAAACTTTGTGGCCAAGTTAGTCCTTTCCTATAATTTACACTTGAGTACTCTCCATTCCTTTTTCATTGGCTTATGTCTGGCTCTGCAGCTGTGCATGTCTTCACCCCTTTCCCTTCTTTAATTTTCTTTATCTTTGTAGTTCTTCTAGACTATGAGTGGACAGAATGAAGATTTGGATTTACTCAGTGGTGGCTGGTGGCTCAGTGGGGTGGTGAATCAACTCTTAATTTTGATATTTTAAAATGTTGTTAGCCACCTTGAGTCCCATTATTGGAAGAAAGGCAGGATATAAATTAATAAAATAATAATAAAGAAGTTTAATTTGAATGTTAAAGGAGCTCTTTAAAGTGCTGAAACCTATCACCGATACAGGATCTTCACTTTAGCTAGCCGCTTGAAAGTTTGGACTAGAATCTGGAGTTGATTTATTGCCCCAGTGGGAGCCATCAGCCACCATTGGGTTTAGTGGTGTTATCATTTATTTTATTTATCAAATTATTTAGCCCCCACTCTGTATCTGAGTTTGTCAGGGCAGAGTAGAATAAATTCAGTTTGAAGAATCTAAAACAATTTAAAACAATAAGAATTTGAGGCTAAAAAAAACAAGTTAAATCATCTAAAACTTAATACAGATTAAAAGTTGCTCATACAATTTAAAACCACTCACATATGCTCTTTGGATGAGATCAGTCATGACCCCAAAGAATCAGTAAATAGCCATTGCTTTTAGTTGGAATGACAGCAGAGTTGGCACCAATTGGGCCTTTAAGGGGAGGATATTTGATAACTAGGGAGCCACAGCAGAAATGGTCTCTGGGTTATTTGCAGAATATCAGCAAAAATGTCTGATTTCCACCTGCTTTCTCTAGAAATTGCATTTACAGAATTGCACTTTCAAATATGCCATCATCATTTTTGGATGGTGTGTCCCAAGATGTTTGTGCATTTGTGGTATGTGAGAGATAGTGGATATCTCTACCTGTACTTATTATAGGAGATTATCTCAGCGAGCAGCTTACCTGAGCCAGCTTAAAATTTAAAACGGTGGCATCCTGATGTTATCACAAGGATTTTGCCATCAAAATTGCTGCCCGAGTGCAGCCCAGGTCCATCCCTGCTTCCAGGGCCGCTCTGGTGGCCATTTCTTTAAGCTGGAAAACTCTTGGCTTCAAAAAAAGCCACACTGAGCAGCCCTGGCAGCGAGGATGGACCTGGGGTGCATCAGGGTCGTGATTTTGGCGGCACCATCCTTGTGATAACATCAGGATATCAGACGTTTTAAATTTTAAGCCGGCTCTGGTAAGCCATTTTAATTAGCGCTGTGATAATCTCCATACTGTCACTTATACCAAAATCCCAAGAGATTCCTGGGACAGATCTTGGCATCCATACAGGGTGAGAGTGGAAATAAACTGGTTACTGTCAGATTGTGATCCAGACTTCACACAGAAAATAGCTTTGTTTGCTAAGGCTGTATGAAGTACTTTCAGTGCTGTTGTAGTAGACCAGGGGTAGGCAACCTAAGGCCCGAGGGCTGGATGTGCCCCCCTGAGGCCTTTTGACCAGACCCAGGACAGTCCTGCTGCCCCCCGCTGCCCCCCACCGCCCCCTGCCATGATGATATTGATTATTGTTGTTATTACTTGTTCTTGGGGTTTTCATGGCAAAATCTCCACAGGGGTTTTGCCATGGTTTTTCTGGGGCTGAGAGAGTGTGCATGCATATATTTTTTTAATTTCTCATTTTTTGAAAAAAAAATATTTATTTATTTATTTATTTATTTATTTATTTTTGGTGCTTCGGCCCCCCAATTGTCTGAGGGACAGCAACCCAGCCCCCAGCTCAAAAAGGTTGCCTACCCCTGTAGTAGACTGTGCAGGGGACTTGCTAACCTGACTTTTGTATGCTCTTTATTATTGTAAAATATATTTTGCAACATAGCTTGTAATGGCTTTTAGCCAGTAAAAGGCTGACTGATTGATTCCTACCTGTTTTATAAATAGCAGCAGTAAATTAGCTTAACCTTTTATTTCCTAAATTATAATGCCAAAATGGGGGAAAGGCTGTGCTGTTCTGGAGCAAATGATCATTCACTTCTGATTCTCAAAACAAATTCCTGGGGCCCCTTCACATGATATAATTTTAGCACTATTAATCCCCCTTAACTCTAGCTGATTTTGACCATAGAGTTGCACTGGAGGACCTAGAGATTCCTAGAGAGGTGTTCTCAGGTTTTGTTTTTTTTAAGTGTTTTTTATTTAGGTTTTTCCACTTTCACAGGGGCCCTGTGCCCCTAGCCCCAGCAAATGTGGCAGGCCCACTGTAATACTTAAATTACATATAGTTTTTAAATGCGATAGAAAATGTATCCATGCAGCAGAAAGCCTGTACTGCCATACCCTGAAGGGCTGGGGCCTTGATGCCGCATACTGTGTTTTCCATGCCCCTGACTTTCAGGATGTCATCGACTTCTGTTAAGAAATATTGTTTAATTTGTTAATTGTATATTAGAGTAGAAGGTAAGGAGCTGTTGGTAGTGGGGAGAGAATGGAATGTCAGAGTGAATGCTGATTGGTGGAATGTTATTTTCATAGAGCTGGTGAATGACAGTTGGTGAGCGACAGTTAGAAGTTCGGTTAGACTAGGGTTGGAGGGAGACAAGAGTTTTTGAATGGGAGTTTGGTATAGTCTGAGTCAGCTTGAGAGGAGTGGGAGAGAGGGCATGTGATGTTTCAAATGTAATAAATAATTAGTCTGATGTGTTATATATTACTTCAATAAATAAAGTTTTGGTTTTATACATGTATCGTTTTATACACTTTGGTTTTATACACTCCAGAAATACTATTTGTCTCAGAGCCTGATTTTACACAAGGTATCTGTGGTGACAACACTGAATATAAAAGGGTCAATTGAGGATAGGGGGTGCCCCATTGATTTAAATGGAGGTCGCCCATCTGTGAATATGTAAAACCGTGGACTTAAAGTCTGCAAGAATGGAGGGGCGACTGTATATCAGTTTTCCAGTATCTTGTGTATACCATATGTGTGGTCATGGTCATAATCATATATAAAATTACATTTTTCCCTCATGATTTAATTTATCTTCAATTACTTCTGTTGTATTTAATAGGAACAATTCAGGTTTTAATGGAATATTCTTCGGTAATATTTCTTTTATAATTTTATATATGTTTGTGGAATCTCTTTTCCCGTAGCTTGCATCCATTTTTCCATGTCCTAATATCTGGAGCAGCAGAAAACAAGCTTGCTCCATCCTCAACATGCCATCCCTTCAAATATTTATACAGGACTATCATATCACCTCTAAATGGGTGCAAATTTAGCCACAGTGATGGGAATTGTCTGAGAAGAACCCTCACAGTTGATAGCACAGCTGGGATTGCCTACATAGAAAACCCCACCATTGGTGGTATGAGGTGTGCCTTCTCTTTAAGAGAACCAGTCTCTTTTCATGTTTTCCCTGTCTCTGATAACACATGTCTGTTCTGACTCACTGCAGTTTTATTATTCGAAACCCAGACCCTTGGAAAATAGAAAATAAAGTGAGACTAATGGTGTCTGCAGTTTGCAGCCCTCTCCTCAGCAACTTGCCCCTGCTTGGTTGAGCATAGTTGTAGGGACATTTCACTGAGCCACTCATCAGTGACCAAAATGCTCAAGAAGGTGCCTACGGTTGCCCTGTGGCACTTCTAAAACAATTTTCTAAAGATCATTTAGTGTGTAAAAGCTATTTTCAATTTTGGTTCAGCAAGGAACGATTGCAGGAGGCCAAAAATATGCATTCATGGGGAAAAGAAATCCATTATTTTATTGTGTGTTGGTTATTATTTATCTGCTTATGCACAGAGAATCCCTCCTGCTGGGCTGTAATCTTAGACAATTGTGGCTTCTTTCTTCCTCTTGCATTTGACAAAAGACCTTTGCAGTTTTTGCAGTTTTTGGCAATTGAATGTTTTGAAGGGAATCATAAACACAGCTAATCCCCTGCTGAGAAAAGCAGCTGGCCATCCCTGTAAACAGCTTTCATTGGACCCAAGACCAAGGCATCTGGGCAAAACAGAGAGGGCAGAGAAAGAATGTTAATATGTGTGAATTGTTAGGTCACTGGGCTGAAATGCTTAACACTGCAATTAAGTAATATTAAGTACTTATAAGGGAGATGTGGTGGCTCAAGTGGTTAAGACGCTGACTCTCTTGCTTGCAAGATTGGCAGGTTGGCAGTTCAAGACCCAGGGGCCATATGATGGGGTGAGCTCTCATCACTAGTCCCAGCTTCTGCCAACCTAGCAGTTCGAAAGCATGCAAGTGCAAGTAGATGAATAGGTACCATTTCAGTGGAAAGGTAAACAGTGTTCTGTGCAGTTATGCTGGGCACATGATCAGTTATGTGCAGTTATGCTGGACACTGTGCAGTTATGCTGGGCACATGATCACACATGATCTTTGACAACACTGTCTCTTTGGCTTAGTAACAGAGATGAGCACTGCCCCCTACAGTCAGACACAACTTGACAACCTTGTCAACGGGGAATATCTTTACCTTTTAAAGTACTTATCACTCGAGCCCTTGTCAGCCACCACTTGAAAAACATAACTTGCCTTCCATGACATCCATGGTGAGAGCATTGGTGGATGTTGCTAATGGTAATGGGGCTGACATGTTCCCTTTTTGCACAAATCCACTGTCAAGAAAAACTTGAGAAAAGTGAGGTTCAGGCCATACTGAAATGTATACCCACACTGCACAATCATAGAAGTTTGATACCACTTTTACTGTAATATTTTTATTCTGTGGAGTTCTGGGATTTCTGGTTTGGTGAGATACTTAGAATTCTCTGGCAGAGAGATACACTGTAATGCTCAGGGGAATGCACCAGAAAATTCTAAGTACCTCAACAATCTACATATTCCAGGATTCCATAGAATGGAGCCATGACAATTAAAATAGTATCAAACCTCCATAATTGTTCAGTGGAGATACATCCCTACTAAAGTCTCTGTGGCATTATCATTGTGAGTCCCACAGTGCATTTCAATCCAGCTATTCACACTTGATTTTTTTAAAAAATACTAGGGGTTGAATGTGGAGTGTATTTCCCTAGAGGCACCTAAAGGCACCAGATTCTGTCTGATCTCATAACCTAAGCAGGGTCAGCTCTGATTAGTACCTGGATGGGATACTGCCAATGAATACCAGGTGTTGTAGGCTATACTTCAGAGAAAGGAACTGACAAAACCACCTCTGAGTATTCCTTGTCTATGGAAACCTTATGAAAAATTCATGGAGTCACCATAAGTCAACAGGTGACTTGAAGGCAGGCACACACACATGTGCACACACACACTCCCTTAACTTTGAAAAAGAAAAAAAGGGAGATAAAAAGTAATGCCTCCCAGCTGTATGGTAGTATGAACAAACAGTCTATTATGGATGCAAGAACTGGAAGTTTCAAGCTGGCTAAGTGAAGTAGCCCAGCCTTTAGGGATGTCTTAGGCTTTAATCTGTACTATTTGTAGCCTATTGGAGGCTATATTTGTTATAGAATGGGGATAAGCTTAAATATTTGAATCTCTTCCCATTTCCTGCTGCATACTCAGCCCTTCCTCTTAGCTGCCTGGCCACTTCTTTATCAGAGGATTGTAGTAGGTTCATTATTTAGTTCCTTCTTTTCTGCCTTAGGTCATCACTGAAGTGTGCCCATAAAATAAACAAAGGAAAATGTATTTCTCAGAGTCCCTAAAGGGAATGAACAAAATCAGCATTTAAATGGGAGATATTTAGGAGGCTTTAAAATAAAAGGTAAAGCCAGGCAATTTAATAAAACGTTAATGTGCAGCTAAAACAGCAGATTTATATGTACTCTCATGTTAAATAACCACCTGTATTTAAGGAATAACTCTCTTCTATTAACTTTACTTTCATTGGGAGAGTCAGACGCAAGAAATTGTATAACATTAGTTCTTGTAATTGAATATGTGGAGTGCTTGCATTCATTTATGGAATTATTTACCCTCATGCAGTGCTAGAGTGGTTATTCTGAGGCATACAGCTTTTCCCCCTTTCTTTTTATTTGCAGGTTCTTGATAATGTAAAATATATAGAAATTAAACATTTTTGCATTCTTTCCATTTATATAGAGACTTTTCGGGGAATCAAATGTTCTCTCAGCTGTGAATGGGGCTGACTAGCTAGAGCGAGAGAGGTGTATAGCCATTTTACCAGACTTTGGGAAGTCTGGTGAGTTGAAGAGAGATAGAATGAAAGGATTGAGGAATGGAAGAGGAGTTCATGGTTCTTGGAATGTGGATTATGGAAAACAATCCTGATGAAATCAACAGCACTGTGAATGTCCCATTTATTCTAATTTAAAGAGGGGTAATAGGGACTACTTTATACCTTAAAGCAGCCATTCTCAAGCTGGTGCCCTCTGGATGTCCTGCCCAAGACATCAGGGAGGACACCAGATTAGAAGAGGCTTGCCCTGCAGGAATGGGCAGTTGTTATAAAATTACTCTTTATTATGACTCATATAATAACACAGAAAGTTCCTTTATACTGTGTTGAAGTATTTGTTCATCTGCTCTGTTCAGAAAAATGAATTAAGATAAGATCACTTGTCCTTATTTCCTGATGTATCAAAGATCCTTCCAGCAATTCCTTGATTTGCATTCTTGTATTTCTAATCATACCATCCCCAGGCATACTGAAGGAGATGGTAGATGTGGAGGGCATGGGGAGAGCAGAGTAGTAGTGAGGAGCTAGACAATGGAGCTATTTATGCTAGGAAAGTGTCCTTCAATGTGACTTGGGCCATCCTCTTAGTGATGCACCTTAATTCAAACATTGTAGCATTGTTTATGAAGCATGTTGAATCACTACACAAAGTAGGGGAATCATTAGCCTTTCCCCACTCTGGTACCATTTTCCTTGCTCTCCTCATGTGGATAGTGACAAGTCTGGAGAGCATATAAAATCAGGGTCCCCAACTGGACAGGGAACCTCCATGCATAGCAGAAGCTCTTCTGTTCACTCTTATTGCTCTCCATATGAGAGAGTGATGAAACTGTGACAGAGGGTGGGACTACTGAAATCCTCTCTTTGCATGTTCTCAGTACTCTGAATTCTCTCATATGAGCCTGCCTGTATTTTATTATCTTCTAGGGTGGGTGGGTGGGGGTCCCTTCTCTCTGTCCCACCGCTAATGAGGACATAGGAGAGGGCCTTTGGCTGCTACCAGGTTCTGGCACTCCTTTCATACAGAGGAAAAACCAACACTCTTCCTACTATCCTTTTGTAGGCAGTTGAAGATTGTTTTGTTTTGGCAGAGCTTTGAAAACTGGTTGTTCACAGAGAAAGGGCATAATATGCTACATTGCCTATTGCTTGTCTTCTTTTTAATGGCTATGTTTTAATTGATTTTAATGGTATTGATAATTTAATTATATTTTTACCTTTTGTATTATGTGAATTTTAGCTGTATTTGTTTTAACTTTTGTAAACTACCTTGAGTCTCAAATTAGGGAAAAGGCAGGATATAAATAAATATAATAATAAAATAAATATTATAACAATTGTTATGATAATACCTGAATAGAGCTCCTGTTTCAGCTATTTCCAATTAACTCACAACATGGGCCTATCTCCCCCCCCCCCCCCCCCCCGCTTTTTTCTGCTGCTGTGTTCTGGCTATTATCCACTAGCTTATATACTGGCTTTGAAAGTTCATGCTCACAGCTATTCTCCATTTTATAAAAGCCTTTAGTTTAAGCAGAAACAGTATTTGGGTTTATATAAGCCTCAAGCAGTTTTAATCATACTATCATTCTAAACAGTTTTCATAGGTTAATATCAGTCATCTAACTCTACCAGGCTCTCACATATTAAGTAATATCCATCAGATCCTAACCCTCCCATGCCAATAAATGCAGGTGCCAAACTGTATACCAATTACACTATGGAACACTGGCACTTTATAAAGTAAAGGGTTATTGATTGTAGGTATAAGTCATACTTTAAATTTAACTCCCAAGAGGAACCAACCTTTCTGTATTATTGGAGACAGTCCAAGACATTTTGCTGCTCAAGGCAAAACTGCTGCCTGAGGAAAATCTGAAACTCCCCTGGTGATGATGAATAGTCCTGAAAGTTATTCTGGCATCTGAGGTCCTTCTTCCTAAGAGTAAAACATGATCAGTGATATGTTTGAAAGCTAGCAGCTGTCTTTCTACAACCCTCAAAATCTGCTGTTTAATACAGTATCTCATCCTGCCTAATGGCAGTGCCAGCCTTGTATATTTTCTGGTTAACATGAGGTCATTTCAGTTAACACTGGCCTGAAGCTTAATTGGCTGTGGTCTACTACTGATTTAAAATGATCAAAACACTGCAAAGGATCAAGTACACTCTATTTTTCTTTTTGGTTTCTTATCCCCCCCCCCCCCAGCTCTTTGGAGGTAATGTAGTTGGCTGGCAGAATCCACTATCAGGAATTCTTTGTCACTAATCAGCCCATTTCCCTCTTGATGACTCCTGAGAGTTCTCCAAGTAAATAAAGCCATCTAATTAGTGATGTTCTTCTTACTGCAGTATTGGAATTGTTTCCCCCAATTCAGCTCAGTCTCTGCCAACTGCTACTGCTTCCACCTATCCTAAGGGGTCTTAGGGCCTTTGCAGACTGCTAGAAATAGTGCAAATTGAGTCCACTTTAACTGCCCTGGCTCAGTGCTAGGGAATCATGGGAATTGTATTTTTTTCCCTGAGACATTGAGACTTCTCTGTCAGAGAGCTCTGGTGCCACAATAAACTGCAGTTCCCATGATTCCCTAGCACTGAGTCAGGACAGTTAAAGTGGACTCAGTTTGCACTATTTCTGGCAGTCTGCAAAGGCTCTTAGTTTGAGGACAAGAGGTACTCCACAGCAGCTGTCATTTACAGGTGCCAGTGGGGCAGGGTTGGAAAAAATTTGCACTACCTTGGGTTTTAAAGTCAGGACTATTCCAGGTTCTGCAATCTTCTCCAGCATTATATCTCAAATGAATTGATTTTCTTTCTATCAACGGTTTCAAAGGCAAAACCAAAACCTTGTGATATCACAAGGAGGTGGCTTGTGATTATGTTAGAAGGCTGATGTTGCATAGCTCAGCCTCTGGTGAAATCTATAAGCAAGATGCATTAAGCAGCAATAACAGGTGCATTAAAAACATACGCCAAGTCTAATAAATGAGAAAAACATATATATTGTTGTTAACTGCACCCGACACATGGAGACCCCTGTCCTCAACCTCTCTGCTCAGGTCATGCAGTGCCAGGCCCATGTCCACCCTGATCGAGTCTAACCATCTAGCATGTGGTCTTCTCCTCTTTCTAATGCCCTCCATCTTTCCTAGCCTTATTGTCTTTTCTAGATTCATTTTTCTTCATGATGTGGTCCAATTATGAAAGCCTCATTTTAGTCATCTTGACTTCCAGATAAGTCAAGGCTTGATTTGTTCTAGAACCCATTTATTTGTCGTCTTGGCCATCCACAGTATCCTCAGTAATCTTCTCCAGCACATCTGAAATGAGTTTATTTTCTTCCTATCAGCATTTTTTTACTGTCCAGCTCTCACATCTGTACATGGTGATGGGGACTACAATTGCTTGAACTATCTTAAGCTTAGTGTTCAGAATTATGTCTTTACATTTTATGATCTTGCTCAGTCCTTTCATAGCTGCCCTTCCCAATTCTAGTCTTTGTTTGATTTCTTGACTACAGTCTCTGTTCTGATCAATATTTGAACCAAGTTTTATTTAGACACATACTTTTCAAGACAGTGCTCTTGCCTTGAGATCCCTCTCCTTCACCCTGAGGACCACAGAAGAGAGTTCAGACCCTGAGATCTTGTTCTGAATCACGAGGACATTATGATGTGTGTGTCCTCTCACACAGTTTTAAATATGCCAAAAAATCATTCCAAAACATTATTGTTTCATGCCCACCATGAATGGCTAGGAGGGCAAAGTAGCTTGATTCTGTCTTTCATGATAGTTATATTACCCCTTCCCATTCTTCCTATTTGATTGTGTTGCCTTAGGGAATTAGCAACACTTTAAATCCATTCAATCTATCTATTTCAAACCACTCTTGGCTCATATTCTGATAAGAAATTTATCCTGCCAGAGGTTTATCTGGACCTGATAATGGGTTCTGTGGCAATAGGGAAATATTGATACAGTGTGCTAGCATCTTTCATCTTGACATCTACTTTTGCATCAAGTGGAAAGAAATAATGTATGCAAGAAGTGCTTTAGTACACCAAATTGTCAGCAAAAACTTCATGACAGCTGGAAACATGATTTTGATTGTGTATTTCAGTGCCTCTTCATTATTTGTTTTTGGTAGACTAATCTCCATCCCTGTGAACTGGAAAGCTCCCCAAAAACTTTAAAATGTAGGCCCCACTTCAGATGGGGTGGGGAGATGACATGGAAAATTCTCCATAAATGGTGGCAATGGGAACATTCCTGCATATACAAAATTAGCATGTTGGTGTCAAAGCTAGGCAAGAATTCTTCTCCCTGATGGCAAATTTACTGTCTGCAGGGGTTTTATTTCATTTTATTTTTGGGGATGGGCAATTTAATCATGTGAAGCCCTCCTATTCTGCAATCTGAAGGGGTACACTGATATACAGGTTTACAATTACAGTTTAAGATGTGTTGATGAGGCTAAATTTGCATAGGAATCCAGCCTATGAAACAATAATTTTGGGATCTTTTGTATGTTGTACTAAGAAGTCTAACTGGTCCAGTCTTGGAGTGGCAATGGGGAAAAGTATTTGCAGCAAAGAAGGGAAACAAAGGATGGATGTATTTCCTTCCTGAAAATCCACTTCTTCAATGGACTCTGTCCAGTCAGTTTCCAGACCTGACTACTAAAGTCTAGGACAACAATTTTCAAATGGTAGTCCAGGGAAATGTGGGTAGTCCAGGGAAACTTATGAACTTAGGAACTTATGTAGAGCTTCCAGTGAGAAGATCAACATTGGAGGATATGTTTCCTTCAAAGGCAATTAGTCCACAACTAATAACTTTTCCTTGCACTGTACATCTCAATAGCAATATTTGCTGTAGAGGAAACACTGAATTGCCATAGGATTTCTATGAGGGATGAATGACTTCTTGGGTCAATTCTGAATGGCTTTGAAAGGCAATCTATTTCTCCCACAAATTAGAAATTGGACAGCTAGTTTTCTAAGCTAATCCAGCTTCAACTGGCCCTTGATTCTGCCATTCTCCTTCTTCTGTTTAAACACTAATTGACTTTACCAGGCCACTGGGAGCAGCAACAATGGACGTTATCACACGGGGTCTAAAGCAGTCCCATTCCCGTACCATCCCCGTCCCATTCCGGATCCTTTGCCCCTGTGTTCAAACGACGTCGCAGCAAACCCCGCCCCATCCAGTGCCATCCCCGGCGCATCCCCGTCCCATTCCGGATCCTTTGCCCCTGTGTTCAAACGACGTCGCAGCAAACCCCGCCCCATCCAGGGCCATCCCCGGCGCATTGCGGCATCATCCCCGTTCTTTGCAATTCCTCTTTCATTTGAGGAATTACATCTGCTGCGACCAGAACCATACTGGAATGATGCTGCTTTCTTGTCTGAAGCTACAGGGTCTATTCCGGTATGGTTCTGGATTGATTCCATGCCGCTTTCTTGCCGCCGCGTGTGATAACGTCCAATGTTTTATCCAGCCATGGGTAGGTAGGTGATTGGGGAAAGATGGAGGTTTTTCCCCTTCCTCCTGTGTTCTAACAAGAAAGTATATGAGTTTTTAAAAGATGAAAATCATTGACTACTACCCCTACTCTTGGAGCAATGAGAACTGCATTAGGTGTTTCCCTAGTGTACTGGAAAATGTGACCATGCTCAGCAAACAAGTATATTTCCAAAGCTTTAAGATCAACTGTGTTAACTATGCAACTTTAATTATATATTTTATTTGTCCTGATGGTCATAGAGCCAAAGGAAAGGATTTTATTTGTTTCCTTATATATCTGCTGATTAAAATTACCACTGCTGTAATTTATATGCCTTATTAAAATTCATATTTGGACATGTTATAGAAAAACAAATACTCTCCAGTTTTCCTTCCTCCTTTTTTGTTCATTTTCTGCTTAATGGCTCTGCACCTGGCTTATTTTTAATCGTCTTTGACTTTAGGGACATTGGTCTCTCACCACTTTACATTAATCAATGGCTAGAAAGAAGTATGCAAAATTCCTGTGTAGTCCAAAGGTGCCTTAATGCAACCATGCCTCAATCTTTTAAAAATGCCTGAGATCAGGAGTTAATATTCAGGGTGATATCTGGAAGATAATTTGCCTGAGAAATTGCAACATATTGATGCTATATTTCAGCATAACAATTTAGCGTAGTGCATGTAATGCACAGCATTTATTTAGGAAGGATTTTTAGGAGCATACAAAAGTAGGCATTTTATTTAGTTTTGTCTTTTTGTTCAGCACCACTGGATTATAACATGGTGGTAAATTATCAGCATTAAGCAAATGTTCAGATAGAATTTACACAGTGTCTTTTCTTTTAATGGAATGTATCTACAACCTGGGTCTGAAAATCATGTGAAACAATCATTCATTGAGCTTATTAATACTTACCACCCAACTATCCTAGTTTGTCAAGGACAACTCCACTTAATCTTCTACCATCCCACATTCTAGCTGCTTTTAAAATACTGTTAGCTGCTTTTAAAAGGTTTTAAAATACCCTTTTACCCCCTTCCTACTTGGCTTTCTTCTATTGCTGCATGCTGAATTCACAGTGTAAAAAGTAGTTTATCCTCAACTCAGCAGGTGGGAGAGGAGAGGACTGGGTGGAGTCCTGCCCTTTCTAGCAGAATCAGGCAAAAGCAAACTACTTGAAATTCTCCTTGCCTCAAAATAGAATCTTTGTACTGTGTGATTCCAACTTGCTTCCTAATTCTTAGTGTGTTCTTCCTCATTAATCACTATTGTCTTCTTGTTGCCTGGTTACATCCTTTTTACCACACTGATTATATCTGGATTATGTTGGAGGGTATGTTTGATATCCATCAAAAACTGGACTTGTGATACTTGGGACTCTTCCACACAACCCCTGTTCTTGCAGTAGTAATACAAGTAAAAATAAAATGAGAGCATACTGATTTCAAGGCAGCCATCACTGCACCTCTCTGGAACATCTAAAAGAGACCATATTATACCTGTGCTGAAATCTCTCCACTGGCTGCCTATTAGTTTCTAGGCACAGTACAAGGTGTTGGTTATGACCTTTAAAGCCCTACATGGCTTGGATCCAACCTATTTACGGGACCACCTCTTTCCGTATGATCCACCCCATGCACTCCAGTCCTCTGAGAGGAATTTGTTACAGCCTATGAAAACAAGGCTGTCGGCAACCTCTCAGAGGGCCTTTTCCGCTACCGCTCCCAGACTATGGAATGGCCTGCCGGACGAGATCCATCTTATTCCCACCTTAGACAGCTTCAAAAAAGCTGTTAAGACAAATCTCTTCCAGCAGACCTTTCCTGAATAACTATCCTGGCCCAAAGAGTCAGCTATTTTTCTCCCTTCCATGCTGCTGCTGTTTGTGTTTTTTGTTGTGATGTCTTTGTGTTATATTATGATTAATTTTAAATGTTTTAACTGTTTTATTTTAATATTTTTAAGGGGTTTAGGGGTTGGATGCATTTTAGTGGAATTTTACTTCTTGTAAGCCGCCCCGATTGCCCTGCAAAGGGGCGAGATAGATAATAATAATAATAATAATAATAATAATTATTATTATTATTATTATTATTAATGTCTGAGGCTTCTGCTCCTATTGTTCTCTCTTCCTGACCTCTCCTTTAATCCTGCCTCCCAGACTTATACCCTACACAGCATGTCTTTCACTTTTTTTGCACAGTTCCATAGTTCTGCCAGCCACAACTAATTTTTTTTCTAAAAATAGAAAAATAAATAAATAAAGGTAATTTGGGTGGTTTAGAATAACCAGAGGGAGGAGGGACAGGAGACAAGAGGACACTGACACCATGTGACTGGCAATCGTGCAACTGTCTTGGGAATGACATTTTGCACCCAGGGACTTGTGTGGTTGCCAGGTCATTCACAGGTTTCCTCCATCAATAAAAAGGGATGGGTTGGGGACAAGTAAACTATGGGTCAGAAGTGCTGGCATGTGATGAGCATTGCCAAAGCCACTTTTTCCAGGTGTAATCATGATTTAAAAGCTATGTGTAGTAATGTCCTTGGCTAAAGGATTTGATTCACAGCTTGAATCAAAAGTAAAACATCTGCTAGCAGGCATCAAGAGTCAAATAAATGTATACCACTGAGGGTATTTAGTAAACCAAGCATTAGGCAGAGAGAGTAGCCACAGAGCAGCTGGAGAACCTCAATGTTGCTAGATCACAAACAGCACCTATGTAGTGGTTTTGGCTGGGATGACACACAGAGTGAATAAAGAAATGGATAGGAAGTGAAGTGAAAATAGAGGTCACATTTTTGGCAAGAAGTAGGTTCTCTTGGTCTCTTGTAACATTATTTGATTCACTGGATTGGGAGAGGGTTCTTATCTTTCCACCTCCCCCATTGTCAGTGTCCAGACAATGGTGTTAAAGTAAAAGCTGGGAAGAGTAGATTTTCTTACCAATTACCAAACCTTTTTGTGTCAAGAGATCTGTAGAAGGAAGACCTGCCAGTCCTACAAAACTGTCATTTTGAAAGCAGTTGTATACAAAATACAAAATGTGCAGTTGAAAAGCTGATGGTTGTGTAGTTGGAAAAATGGGGATGAATTAGATACTGCTACCCTGTTTTGGTCAGACATAATCTGGAATAGTGAAATACAAATCATAGGAAGTTATCACACGGGGTCTAAAGCAGACAGAACCCCATCCCATTGCGGATCCTTTGCCCCTGTGTTCACATGACGTCACAGAGAACCCCCTCCCATCCCCCTCCCATCCCCGTCCCATTGCGGCATCATCCCCGTTCTTTTGCATGCCGGTTTCATTGGGAATTACATTTGCACGACCAGAAGCATACTGGAATGATGCTGCTTTCGTTCATTCCGGAATGATGCTAGTTGCTAGAGACCCGCGTGTGATAACGTCCTTAGTGAAAGCCACTGGTGTATTGGGTACAATATCCATCATAAAGTAGAAAGTTTACAAATAAAACACAATGGAGTTTCATTGAATTTTGTACCTAACTCAGAGTTTTGGAACATGGGACCCTGCCAAAGTTGTTGAACAGCAGCTTCCATCACCTCTCACCATTATCTGTCTGACAAATAGTTTTTTGCATCAGCTTTCTTGGATGTAAACCCATTTCTTAGGATGCAATACCTAAGTGGTACCAATCAACCGGTGTTAGGGTCATGCAATTAATAATAATAATAATAATAATAATAATAATACAGTCTTAAAGATGTTTCCACATTTATTTTTCTTCCCTTCTTTCTTTCTATACTACATATCTAAGAAGAAATTAAACAGCAAGGATGAGTGGGAAAGGAAGGCAATTGAAGGGTATGTGTGCAAAGGGAACAAGCATGAACAAAAGCAGCTCAACAGGCAATGTGCAAATCTGTAGTAAAATCACAGCTTTAGTGCTTTCGGTGGGAGGAGGTTAAGCAAATGTCAAAACCTTTTCAGAAGCTCCTGTTTACATTGGTGGATAAACAAATTTGGATTAAGGGAGGGAGAATCTGAGATGTCAGCATACTTCAAAAGCAGAATATTTTGTTCAGTACATTTTTCCATTAGCTGGATTGCTCCTAGCATTCTCTTGTATTTTCTTCACTGATTTTTCATGCAAGAGTGTCAATGGACCTTATCGCTCTTCTCAAATAGCCTGGATTGCCTCTTCCGAACTGAAGTCTAATTCAGGAGGCAGCCAGGTCTTATCACAAGGATTTTGCCACTGAAGCCGCTAGGCAAATCCAGCCCAGCTGCAGCCCGGGTCCCAGGTATGCTTCGGCAGCCTTATTTAGAAACCAGGAGCTTGCCAACTTCAAAAAATGATAGCCAAAGCACAACGGGGAACTGGGCTGTAGCCGGGTTGGACTTGCCCGGTGGCTTTGGCAGCAAAATCCTTGTAATAGGTCCCAGCTGCCTCTCGAATTAGACTTCAATTCAGAAGACGTAAGCTGGGTTATTTGAGAGGAGTGATAAGGTCCATAATGATAGAATTATAGGTGCAGACAAAAAGCTTAGTGAAACCAGCCCCATTTGTACAGTTCCAAAATGCTATTCAATTACACACAACACTCTTTTAGTACAATTTTCTGCACAGAAACAAAAAAATAGAGTGGTGCCTGAATGAAACTCCTTTTCTTCCTTTCTACAACTTCCCCCAAATATTACAGGTAGTCATGTGGGGAAGAAAAAGGTCCTTCAAGAATGGAGTGGAGCTCTAGAAGCCCATCCTTGCTTTTTGCTTGCTTCTTCCAGCTACTGGGTTTGATTCATAAAAGAGAGTGGGAAATGTATGAATTGCTACCTTGCCCATACAAGTACCTGGAAGTTACACAGGCAAAAGTAGCTAATAAATTGATTCACAGACATCCTGTTCTATAAATTCACCACAGGTATAATACATATATGTGTTACTTTTCTATTTCTGACAATAATTATGCTAGTTTTCTCCCTGTTGTGGGAGTACCTTCATGAGTTCACCTTCCACATTGAACAAAAGAGAACATATAATAAACCTTCATTATAACGAATCATTTATACCCTGTGAACTGTACCATTGCTTATAACACATAAAGACTGAGGTCCTGTTAAGATCATACATGCATACATTAACTGTACATGTGTGTATGTTCATATCTGATCATTGTGGAGACTGGCAATCACTTTGAAACAGGCATGGTTCCATACTTCTGTCTCTCTAAACTGAGGAATTCAGGGTCCTTTGCCATTTGTTGGCTAATCTGCATCTGTCCGGGGTCCCTTTCCTCACCTTCTGCTTGAGAAGCCAACTTGTGACCATAGTAAAAGTTTGCAGTTTAATCAGCATGGGCCTGTCCCCTCAAGAGTTACCAAAGCCTTCATGTCCCTGAAGAGACTGCCTTAACAGCTCCAGTTTCCAGAAGACCTTAGTCGAACTCAGTGGCTGAGGTAATCTCTTCACATTTGGCCATGCTCTGACCCCTCCCACTTCTCATCAGAGACAGATTGGCCAACGGGGTTTTTATAGTAAGTCAGGAGGTGATGGTAAATGGCTGCGCATAGTGGTACCTCTGCATGCAGAGATATGCTAATATCCAAATATGCTGCTGAGTCATGTTGGATTGAGGCTGTAGCTTTAGAATTAAAAGAACTTCATGTAATAGATGATGTCAAACAATGGTGGGCAGGGTGAAGGTGGGAATATTCCAGTGATGTAGACTTGAATTGATTGACTTGAATTCAATTCGGACTCAAGTTACTTCAATGACTCGACTTGGACTCAACTTGACAATAAAAGACACACTGACTCGACTCACATCAACTCACAACTTGCATATTTTTACTGACTGACTTGCTACCTTCATTCACTTTGAGCAAGAGTTAAGACCCACCTCCAGGGCACAGGGCATGTTTCTTGGACAGAACAATAAGTGCATTAGGGCTCAGTGATCCCCAAACTGTGACCTTTAAGGGATTTTGGACTTCAGCTCCCAGAATCCCAGACTATTAGCCAACATGGCTGTGGCTTCTGGTAGCTGAAGACCAAAATCCCTTAAAGAATACAGTTTGGGGATCATTGCTTAGGCAATAGGCTGGAGGTAGAAGGATTCTTCTAAAGCTTTCCAAAAGCTTTAGAAGGCTCCTCTGATGAACAATAGGGACAGACTGGCAAGCAGACCTCCACCTCCACCTCAAGCCCATTGCCCAATGCATTCGCTGTTCCCCTCCAGAAACTCATCCCATCTCCTTTTTTCGTATTAAAAGTTGACTCTCAGACTTGAGACTAGATTTGAGACTTGACCTGCAAATATCTTGTGAGGACTTGAGACTTACATTGAGCCTGGGAGGTAGAAACGTGAGACTTGACTTGAGCCTTGGAGTAGAAGACTTGATTACATCACTGGAATACTCTGTTGATTTATTTTCTCCATGATTTCTCTAGATTTTTAGGCTGCTATCCTAAACCCATTTACCGTACTAGTGAGTAGAACCCTTTCTGCTAAAACGTACATCTGATTGTGCTGCTGATATAATCTGAATCATAAGAATGTAAATCTCTTGCCTTTGCAGACTGCCAGAAATAGTGCAGGTTGAGTCCACTTTAACTGCCCTGACTCAGTGCTAGGGAATCATGGGAACTGTAGTTTATTGTGGCACCAGAGTTCTCTGACAGAGAAGGTTCAATGTCTCAGGGAAAAAAATGCATTTCCCATGATTCCCTAGCACTGAGCCAGGGCAGTTAAAGTGGACTCAATTTGCACTATTTCTAGCAGTCTGCAAAGGCTCAAAGTTCAGTTATAAGAAAGAGTAGAATGGACTATTTTGAGTGGTATCGGGCACCATGAAGAAATGTTTTGCAGGGCAGCTTATAGCCCCCAGAAAAAAAATCATAATTATGGTAAAAAAGAATGATAAAAATAAATGGAAATTTTGTTTAGAAAATGAAAACACAGCAATAAAAGATGCTCAGAAGCTATTTAGTGCCGCACATTACTTCCTCATCACTTGATTATTTTAGTTTCATTTCTATTTACATACCCAGTTGATTCTTTTGCATCTGGATTGTGCACAATTCTTTCAATAATGTATGGTTCAGTGGCTATAATTACAGGATTGTTAAAGTTCACATTTTACTATTCATCTTGTTATCTCCAGTAATGGAAGGTTGGAATAAATGCACATAATTACACGGTTGGTCCTAAATTATTTTTTATATTGCTCTCGCCAGGACACACTTGAAAAGAAAAAATTATTCTCAGTAAGATTTCCCCCTCCAAACTCCCCCCCAGCAATGTTCATGTTGCAAAACAAAACAACAGACTCCTTCTCCTGTTTAAGAGATCAGGTAAATAAAACATTTGTAGTGCATGCTGCATACCTTTTTTATTTTTTTAATTGCTCAGCTTTTCTAGTGTATTCCATTGAAATAAATGAAGTGAAAGATAGGTTTTGTTGCTTGTCAGCTATGCCCAAAAATGTGTATTGCATGGTTTATCCAGTAGGACTAAGTAGAAGCCACTGTGCCACTCCTTCTGTGCATAGATCCTCCTTTTCATCTGCATAGCCCATTCCCTAGTTTTCTCTTAAATCCATGCTAGAAATTTCTAACAACTAGGTTCTAGACTGGAGTTGAACAGTTTGGCCAATGGACCTTGGGACCCTGTTTTTAGCCACTGAACTCCCCATAATCCCAGTTCCATTTTAAAAAAATAGTAATTTTACTCCAAAATGGCTGAAAAGAACTCAGAACAACTTCAAAGCATGGTAGAGTCACCCACACAAATTCCAGATCCCACTCCCCATAACCCACAAACAAATCCCCCCCACTTCATTGGCCAAAAAGTGTTGAAAACAAACCCAGAAGTAGCATGGTGTCACTTCCACTCATGTCAGGAGCACCAGTGGCACCCATGGGGAGTTTGCACAAGGAAAAAAAAAAGACCACTAGCCCTACAGCATTGCCCTGTTCCAGAATTTGTGGAACAGAGTTCAAAATAATAATAATGGGAAGATACATCATGTTCACTATATCTGGTCTCACATATTCATCTCAAGATCTCAATTGTACCTACACATGTAGCAGTTATACTCTTCTAGGCTCTGGATATGGATTTGGGGACATATTAGATAGATCTTGACACCAGTAATCAAAGACTGTTGAGAGCTATTCTCTCCCCCCCCCCCCCTTGAATAGAGTTTTGTGAAAAGGGGGAGGAATGTTGGTGGGGAAACCCCAAAGGGTTACAAATTGAAGATGGCTACATTTGAAGCCCCTTCTCCCTTTCACATCTTGTATAATTCCAGAAATGAGGCTGGGAAATGGAAAAATAACAAGCTCATTAGAATAGAAAAGAATCTTGTAGCCACTTTGAGATTAACTGAGAGACATTGGTAGCATTAGCTTTCGTAGACTTGAGCCTACTTCCTCATATGCATGGGGACATGGGGTGTCTTTGAATTCTATCTTCTGTAAGAAGAATTTGAAGATAGGAGTGGGAAGATCTTGTGGGGTCTACTCTTTCTTTTTTTTGCTAGAACCATAATGTCTGTTGATCACCTCCAGGCATAAAATAGTGGCTTGGGAATGCAAACATACATGACAAATTCATTTCCTTTGCTTTTTATTATTAGAAATGGTGAGTTAGAAATCTTTTTGGTGTGCCAGAAGTCTTTGACACTCCTCTGAAAATCACCCAGAAATATATCAGTAGATCCAAATGTACAATCTGCCCACTCTTACCCTAAGAGTTCTTGAAAATGGAGGCCTCTGTTTTGACTGCATATGATGGGAGGAGATGAATGCACCACAGCTGGCAGAATAAGTGACATAAAATTACAGGTGGGGAAATTGGACTACATACACACAGAGCTTGCAGGAATAATGACTGAGAAGTTACTTGTGTATGCCTGTGTGTAGCACAGTTGCTGCAGTGGGATGATAGGTTTGTTACACACTGCTGAAGATGTAATTAGTGCACCTCAGCTATGCTTGCTTTTCAGAACCATTGGAGGATACAGTGAATGAATGGCAGCTCAGGAGAAATGAACTGTTTATGAGAACTAGGAATAGCCTTGCCCAGAAGCAACATGCTTGCCAGATAAAGAAATCCTTCCAAGAAGCTGCCGCTGGCACCCAACCCTCTTTGTTCATTTGTTTCCAACATGATAGATACTAAACAATGCAGCTGGCTTTGTTCAGAGCTTGCAAAAGTGACTTTTTAGGATAGCAGTTCCCAGGCGGGTTTCTGGGGATTGTAGTTCTAAAAAGTCAGGTTTGTAAGCTCTACCCTTTACTGTAGGTATGAATGAAAGTGGCATCATACAGATTTCTATGTATATGAAGGGAACACTCCCTGACCAAAACATCAGATCAAACTGTGTGTAGGAAGCTGCCTCTGCCCATTGGTCCAACCAGCCCACTGTTGTCTATTTCAGCAGTAAGGAATGTATGGTCCTCCTGATATTGTTGGACTGAAATTTCTGCCAAACTTTGCCAATATAGCCAATGGTGAAGAATCACAGGAGCTGCAGTTCAATAACTGCAGGGGGGGCATGTTCCCACTCTTGATCTGTTCTGACAAATCAGAGTTCTCAAGGATGGGTTCCTTTTAATTAGAGATGGTAAGCTTGGACTTTCTGTATACAAAACATGTGTCCTTTCACTGAGATACAGCCCCACCTCATGAAATACCATGGGCATCTGCTGGAGATTAAGGCCTAAATCCTATTTTTATTTCCCACTAGCATAGATCCATTGAATCAGTGGGATTTACCTATGTGCTGACTGACAATTCAACAGTTGATTCAGTTTATTTATTCTAGATGGAACTAAGTTGGATAGTTAGTGCATCTAGCCCAGTACTGCCTACACTTACTGGCAACAACTTTGGAAGATACCAGACAGGGAAGGATGTATCTTAGCTCTGCTATCTGAGAAGCTTCCTTAAGTTGTGGTGTGTGAAACTGAACTGGGGTGGGGACTTGTATGGATTGACCTCTACTCTACCACTAAACAAGGGCCTCTACAAATGGAGAATGAATAGTTAGCCCTCCATATCCAGGCATTCTGTTTCCATGGATTCAACTATCCACAGACTGGAATTAAAACCAAAAACCAAAAAAGCAAACCTTGATTTTGCCATTTCCTATAAGGGACACCATTTTACTATGCCACTGTATATAATGGGACTTGAACATCCACAGATTTTGATATTCATGGAGGATCCTGGACCAAAATCCCAGGGGATACCAAGGGCACACTGTATGTGACTGAGCAGAAATTGTTGTGCCTGTTTATTTTTATCATTGGAGCTAGTCATGACCTTCCCTTTAAAATCAAACTCTTGTTTCATCTTGGAAGTCTCTCATGGAACAGCACATAGGAAACTCAACAAGAAACACATGTGTTTGTTTTGTATATGCATTGTTTGTTCCTTTCTGAGCGCCTTTTATCTTATCAGCCTAATTATCATTCGATATAGGCTGTAGCTCATGTTGTCTCTGTTGTCTGCACAATGCTTTGCTCAATCTAGTTCTCAAAGCCCTTCACTTGACCTGCTCCTTTCAGGAGAGTCTTGCTTTCTGATTAATGAGGCCTGGCTGGCTATGCTTCTGCAGCACTGAGTGGCAGGGAAGGAAAGAAACGAAAGAAAACTAGCAGGCATTCACTTTATCTTTAAACCTAGATCTGTCCACCAGGAGTCAAGTTGCTGCTCAAGATGCTTGTTGCGTGCTTGTTGCATGTAATGCTTTTTGTATTCCCTGTTATAAAGAACTCACTGACTTGAGCTCCTCTACCAGCATAGAGACCAATGGAGCTTAGATCAGCCTTGGGAGACTTCTCTAAGAATCTGCCATTATCAGGGAAAAGAAAATGAGTGTCAGAGCTCTCCAGGGATAGAAACATCTGCTTTTACTCTTGGCCAGAGATGATGGGTAAATTTTGAATTATTTACTTTGTCTTCTGATATTGCCACACAGGTTTTGTAGGCAAGTCAAGGACAGAACAGTGAACTGGTTCCTGCTTTTGTTAGAATCTTTGGCTTTTGCTGAGGATAAAATAAAATGATTGTAGGTTGTTACAGAGAGCCAGCGTGATGCTGTGGTCTTAGCAATGTATGATGACTCAGGAGACCAGGATTCAAATCCTTGCTCAGGCATAGAAGCCCACTAGGTAACCTTGGGCAAGCCACACTCTCACAGCCTCAGAGGAAGGCATATGCAAAACCACCCTCCCCAAACACATTTTGCCAAGAAAACCCCATGATAGGTTTGTCTTTGGGTCACCATACATCAGAAACAACCTGAAGGCACACAATAACACAACAAGATCATTAGAAATAGTGCCAACTTGGCCTTCCAAAATCCGATGAGCTGTTGAATTTGGTCAAACTAGCAAATTTTTGGCTAGCTTTCAAGTCAGAACTGTTTCAGTTAGCAATAATACAGAGTTGGGTCTTCATATAGGAGTGTAAATGGCAATATCTCTGATCACAGGCCAAACAAATACAGACACACACACACACACCCCAGATTCTGCTAGTTTCCAAGGGTTACCAAGGATCAATGTGGCAAACAGCTGTTAGTGACTGGGGAAAAAGCCAATACTAGTGGAACCTCAATTTTCTAACAAAATTCCTCCTTTTATTAAGATGGGGGTATCATCCAATTTTCCACATGCCATTTGTTCCTGCTTATGACAATACTGTGTACTGGAACAGATTAAGCATTAGGTGGGTTTTTCACTGATGTAAATTTGGCAGATCAGTAGAGGCATATCCAGGTAAAAATTAATTACATGAATCCTATTTGATTTAATTAGATTTACATAAATATGCCCCCCCCCCATTTCTGATGGTCAGTGTGAACAAATGAATTAATCAAGGTGGAACTGTACAGTATTAAACAAATGAGTTACGATCCAAGGTAAACCCCTTGTTCTGCAGGCTGTTTTTCTAATCTAGGCTAAGTAATATGAATTTCATAGATTTAACAAATGAAATCATGATCATGATTGTAGAAGAGATCCAGTACCAAATGCACCAGTTTAAGTAAGCTTTTTGGTCAGGGCAAATGTTAACTTCTCAGAAATAACCCGGTTCTACACCAGTTTATTTCCACAGTGTGAAAAGGGCCTTAATTGTCTTCACTTTCCTGTGCAAATTTACATTTATTCTACCTCCCTCTGCTGAAAATGTGCAACCATGTGAATTCATGTGAATCCAAGCAAAGTGGATATGTGTACAAATATCTGATAATGCTCATCCTCATGGATACTTGAGGATACTCCAGTAAAAACCATGGATCCTTTTTCAGTGAAGTTTATGGAGTTTTTCACCACTGGCAAAAAGCCCGCTTTCCTCCAAATCATATGTGGCCAGATGATTCAATTCCAACATTTGAATTATGTAGAAAATCCCCATGTCTCTGGAGCAGCATAAAACAATCTTGCTCCTTCAATATGACATCCCTTCAAATATTTAAACATGCCTATAATGTTACCTTTAAACCATCTCTTCTCCAGGCTAAACATACCCAGCTCCTGAAGCCACTCCTCATGGGGCATGGCTTCATAGGGCATAGTACTATAATTCTGTAGTGTGGAATGGTTTGATTTAGGATTTTCTTTCCCCCCCCCTTTCTTTTCTTTTCTTTTTTTTTGGGGGGGGGGAGGGACACTCAAAATTAAGGGTGTACATGCAGTATAGGATTTCCAGTCTCGATTATTTTTCATAATATGTCATTTAGATTAACAACTCTAGGCATCCTGCATGCATAGTTCCATCTTGGAAGATCTTCCCCCACTGCTATATCTACCTTTCAAGAACTGTAAGGCAAAATTTACTGGTTTTTGTGGCCTTTATTGCCAGAGACAGCACCTTCACCTTGTTCATAAGCACACTTTTGCAGACACAGCATTCTAACAACTGGATTTCATCTCTGATCCAGACAAGATTACTTTCAACTTCCCATTCCCCAATGAGCAAACCTTTCACTGTCTCATTGAAAGTATAATTACATTGACTTAATGCCAAACAAACCATCATATTCATTTCCTGTTGACCTTCTTCCTTTAAAAGAAGAATACGTTTTGAAGGCTAGGAAGAGTCACAGCATCATAGGGTTGGAAGAGATCACAAGGGCCATCCAGCTAAGAAAATGTGAAATTTGTACAGCTGGAAATTGAAGCTTCATTGGGCCTTAGTAGCTTGTAGAAACAACAACATCAACTCTGAACTTTATTTATATCCCACCTTTTCTCCAAGACTGTGACAGCTTACACATTAAATTTTTTACATTTAAAAATGTACATCAGCATTAAAACCAAATCAATCTATTGTCCACATTAAAAACGTACACTTTAAAGAGATTTTAAAAAGTTAAAAGTTCTCAT
This sequence comes from Phrynosoma blainvillii, assembly GCA_026167975.1. NCBI lineage: Eukaryota > Metazoa > Chordata > Lepidosauria > Squamata > Phrynosomatidae > Phrynosoma > Phrynosoma blainvillii. The sequence goes on from JANUYF010000001.1 coordinate 414,049,626, forward strand.
CCCGAGGCCTTCTGAGGTGGCAAAGGGGTTAAAAGCAAGTCTGTCTATTTAAGTTCCCTTTAACACTACATCATTATAAAGATTTCATATCACTTTAGCTTCCACGGTTCCATAGTATGGTCTCCTGGAATCTTTAGTTTGATAAATCACTAGAGCTCTTTGGTAGAGAATTCTTGGTTACTACACCAAATTACATGTGCCAGGATTTCATAAGGTGGTGTCTTGGCAATTAAAGTGGTAGGAAAGTGCTATAATTATGTGTATGCAAAAGAGATCAACAATGGTAATGTAGAATGAAGCAGAGTTACAGGGTAGAAATCACTGTTTTTCTCATTTGCGTTCAGAAGATGCTTTCTCATTCTTTCAAGCAATGAATGAAGCACTCATTGTAACCCAGTTTTTTGCAGCATGTCTCTTCCTGGAAGGTCAGAATTCCAATGTATTTGACTACAGAAGTGAGGTTGTTAATTCCAAAGCAATAGTCCAGGTGCAAACTGCCTAACCTTCCTACATTCAGGAAGCTTTTTGCTGAAATCAGAAAGGCTACTTTGTCTCTCCTGCAGCATATGAATGAACCTGACATTTCCTGGCACTAACTACAGGATTATAACTTCATAGCGCAGCTAACAAAAAAATAAATAAATAAATCACAGGTGTCAAGTCTTGGAATTAACCATGTTCCCTTCTTGAAACTGGGTAAATTTAGTGCTCACAAAAGTGACAGACTGATGACACCCATTAGAGAAAAGTGCTGTGGGGGAAGGGAGTGCATAAACCTCCCACACATGCTGATCAACTGAAATCTTATCCTTGAGTATGTTGCAACATCCCATCTTTTCCAGTCTGGGACCTGTCTCTTAACACTACCTAAATGTTATATGTTAGGGGATTATCAGATAATCCTCTATATATATTTGGGTTTAAGGTGTGAGGTGGAGAAATGACTGAAAGTTCAGACTTTTGGCTTTCAAAACAAAACTCAGTTTATTTCAGCTGAGGGGCAGCTTACCTTCAAAAGGTAAAAAAACAGAACTGCCCACCCTTCTTTGTTCTCTCAACCCTTTATACAAAATTTTAATCACATAATAGACATGCGCATTATGAGAGCCCCCCTTTTTGAGGCCTCTCTTAATTAGTGAAGCAGACAGTAACAGACAAAGGGCTTACTTTGCACAGGCTAGCTAATGACCTTGTGCAAAATGATACATGTGCAGACCCTCACAGTTTAGGAATGTGTGAGCTGCTCTTGCAATCTTCTAAAAGCAAACTTAAATACAAGCTTTTATAAGCTAAGTGAATTTCTAATTTCTTAACATATGTTTAATGTATATTTTCATTCAGTTTTATAACTTACATTAGGTCATAGGTCACCTAGCCTCACTCACTGGTTCTTCCTCCAAACTAGCCAGAAGCTTCCCGGTAACCCATCCCTTAGCATAGAAAAGGGGTCCTTGTGGTCATTTATCTGAGCCCAAAAACTAACTATTTTCCAAGGGAATTTGATGCTTTTTCCCTCTCATTATACATAGTTTTCAATCAAACTGATGCCCTCCAGATGTGTTGGTCTACAACTCCTGTTATGCTCAGCCAGCAGAGTCAATAGTGTACCACTGGCCATAAGAAGTTGAACAAGTGCTCATGAGGATCTTTCACACTACAAAATTATATATATATTCCTCTCTAACTGCCATATCTGCTTTCTGTGGAGTTTTGGGGATTGTAGCCAGCATGGTGTAGTGATCTGAGGTATAACTCTAGAAACCAGGGTTCAATTCCTGCTTGTCCATGAAACCTTGGGCAAGTCATATGCTCTCAGCTGAACAAACCTTGCCAGGAAAACTGCATGATAAATTTGCTTAGGGGCACCGTAAGTCAGAAACAACTTGAAGGCATGCAACACACAACAGTTTGGTGAGGCACTGGAGCTCTATGACTGAGAATTCAAAATACCTTCTCTAAACTGCAAATCCCAGGATTTTATAGGATACAGCCATGGCAGTTAAAGTGGACTCATGGAGTTATATTTGTGTAGTATAAAATGACCTCTAGCTGCATCATAAGATATGCAGAGCACACTTTGGGAGCAGGACTTAAAATTATTAGTGTTTGTTTCTTGTAGTATTTTCAGTCTACACAATCTCGTCTCTTAACTGCTATATAAGGAAGGTTAGTTTGAGAGGCAGTGGCCCTGATCCAACTACAAAGAGTCATGTTCCCATACATTCTCACTGAAAGCAAGGCATGTTAAGTTCATTGTGATGAACTTAATACTTTTTTCATTACCTCCTAGGCTACAGGCATGGGAAGTGAATCTGTTAGCATGCGATATATAGAGAAATTTTGTAGCACCTTTGAGACTATCTGAAAGAAATTGGCAGCATGAGCTTTCATAGATTTCAGTCTATTTCCTCAGATGAATTCTATAAAAGTCCACAAAAGCTCATGCTGCCAATTTCTTTCTTTAGTCTCAAAAGGTGCTACAAGATCTCTCTATATACTGATTCTACAGACTAACTATCTGCAGCTATATCTTTGAATGTTAGCATGTGGGTTCCATTCTAGGTTTTTACATCCACTCGTCCACAACTTCCACAGTTGTACTGGAGCCATTCATATGCTGTACCCTACACACCTTCCTACTGTCCTAATTTGGCAGCAGCAGTCCTGATTAATCCAGTGCCATCCCACAGAAAACTTTTGTTGTTGTTACCAACTTAAGTTCATTAGGTCTTTGGATACAAAAGGAAATGGAAGCTTCACACACTCACTGGAGTTCAGAATGTGTCAGATTCTGGAATTAGAATTAAATTTGAATTGAGTAGATTCTGGATAATAAAAACCCAGTCTTTTATTTTCCTGACAGAATCAAATGGTTATGTCCAGCATTGTTTTACCCGTTGGTGGTCTCCAATACAGAACTGTTTATTTCTATAACTTCCCTAACATGCTAGAGTAGTTGGTTTTCCATCATTTCATTTTGTCAGCCTGTGCTACAACCCCACTTTATATGCAGTTGCTTAACTCATTAGCTTGGAAGTAGCTCTCATTATCTTTTCATTCTCTTATTCAAAGGGAAAGAAAAACTGTGCACATTTGTGCACATCTCAATATGGATTGTGTTTGTTTCATATAAAAAAGCTAGACATGAATTACTTGTACTTGATTCTGTTAACTCACATGTAATAAACTGAATCCAGACAAAATAGGGACTGCCTAAATCTCACCGGACACAGTGAAACACAATTGCACAGTTAAGAGTTTAGGATTGCAGCCCTACATACCATTACCTGGGAATAAGAGTATATCTACCTTACACAATGGTAACACTTTCTTCCCACTTTAATTACTGGATATATAGAATTTTCTGCCAAAAATACTAGTGCCTCACCAAACTATAAATTCCAGGACTCTTAAGGATGGAACCATAAATGCCAAAGTGGGATTAAACTGCTAAGATTGCACAGTGTGGATACATTCTATGTGACATTGAACTCAGTGGTAATTACTTTTGAGTAGACATGTACTGTGGATCCCATTAAACACTAAATTGTCCATTAAAGCACCCTGGTTTCCAGCTAAAATGCTTCTAAGACCCACCATCTCTTAAACATCCTTGATCTGTTAACTTCTATTTAAATCCCAAACTATTTGGACCCCTCTCCTGCTTTTCCTATTAATATGCTTTGTAATTTTGCATGACTGAATTCTTCCTTGAGTGCATAGTTTGTCGGTGGGATATTATTCTCCCATTTTTGTAATAGCCTTGATATCTGAATGGGAATGCATAGCTGCTGTAAGAATAGTTGCTATAAGTCTGAGACAGTGGTTCTTGTGGATAGGGCTGTAAAAGTTTTCACTTTCTTTTCCATACTATAAAGGCAGCAACAGAATTATTTTTATCTGTCTGAGTAATCCATAATGGTGAGAGTGGGGAGGAGCAAAATGTGTAAACCATTTGGCTCTTGTCCTTAGACACTAATGAAGCCTCACTGTTTATCAGCTGATAAGACTGGATTGTCACCCAATATAATCCATGTCCAGATAAGTGTAATATATTATAGATTTATCCCTTACTTAGCATTCATTTCTATTCCAATATTTTCAGAAATGGTTGTTCTTCTGCCTCCCAGCTTAAAGTGAGCTGGTTTCATCATGATATTCCAGTAAACTATCACCCTCCCCTCTTCAGACATTGAAATTTCATGGTCAAAGAGCTTGTATTTTAGAAAAGATGACCTTGCACAGGTGGTGATGGTGTCTTTCCTGAGTACACGAGCTTTGACTTTCTGCAGAGAGTTAAAGTTTGAAAGTGGGAGTGTGAATCCTGTTGGGGTCTTATGTCTTCATATGTGGACTTACATGTGGGGGAATTAGAATTGAACAGTTTCTGTATCCAGTGAAGGGCTGCTGTTCACTGGTCCTGATGTGCATCACATACTGATGGGCATTGTGCACCAATGTGCATTGGCCCCAATGCTCATTGGGCATTCTTGCTGGTTTCCTGGTACACATCTTTGCAAGGATTGGTAGGATGGAGATTTCATGTTTTTCTGTCCCTATTATTTGGACTTTGTAGTATTACTTACACAGAATGACTACCTCTATGTAACTGATTGCTCTCCCCTTCCTTTTTCTGGGAGCAATTGAATCTGCCTTCTTACTATACAATAGATATGGCATAATGCATGGTAAAATGGGAATCAATGTGTTCCATGTTTAAAGTGATAATTCAGTCTGTCTATTACAGGAAGTCAAGTATCATGACTTGCATGTGTGAAAGTGCAGCTTTCATGTGTGTATGACCCTTTTTGTACATTGCACAGAGAACTATTCTCTTGCCCTTATGCTCTGCCTCCTAACCTCTTACTCCTAACAGCATCACCCTTTGGGAAGAACTGCTGCTTTATTGTACCAGAGAGAAGAGTAGAATGGGGGGGGGGGGGTGAGGCAATTCAGACCATAACAATCTGGTTGCTCTGAGATCCTGGGGGAAGGAAAAAGCATGTACATTTCAATTGAGAATGTACCCCGCCCCTCAGTGTAGAAATTAAGCTTATTTGTGACTTTGTGGCAATCTCTCTTGCAGTTTATGGAAGAGAAGAGAGAGAGAGAGAATGAATAGTGGAAAAGGGGACAGAACCGTAGGCTTCTTGGATGAAGGGCAGGGAACATATTAATGAATAAATCTCCATCCACCTACTTTGAAGAGTTACCCAAGAGTCAGGATAACTGCACTGTAAAGCTCTACCTCATCTGATTTTTGATTGAGCTTTCAAATGAAATCTAAACAGTTTTTAATGCCAACTGCAAACCAAAGTTCAGTGACTGTGGATCTGAATATTCAGTTTTGATGCACAATTTGCTTTACATAGTAAATATTCCTAGAACCTGTAATTACCAAGGCTGGCAGAAATGTTTTAATAATTGTTTCTTATGTAGAAGGCACCCTGACTGCCTGGTGACCAGAACATGAGAAAATAACTTTGTTGGACTACAGCTCCCAGAATCCCCCAGCCAACAGTTGCCATGCTGGTAGGGGATTTTAGGTATTATAATTAAGAAAGTAACTTTTCCAATATGGAGAAGCTAGAATCTCCAACATGGAGATGTTATGACACAATGTTCCATTTGTGCCAACATTGCCTTTTGAAGTCAGCCTTTTAATCTTCTCCTAAACTGGGAAAATGAGCCATCCTGGATTAGACTAAAAGCCTATTGAGTGCAGAGTTTGGATCCCACAATGCCCCCCCCCATACTTTGTAGAATCCTGCAAGCTAGGTATCCTTGGACAATACGTGTTTAAAGGTATACTGCCTCCCAGTATGATCCAAATCTATAATTGTAATATATTATAGATTTTCTTTTGCTTATCATTCATTTCTATTCCAAGATTTTTCCAGTGTTGTTATTTTTCTGCCTCCCATTTTAGCATAAGCTTATTCTATCATGATATTCCAGTTAACTGGACTCATGTTATTCCAACGTACTGTCTGTGATACTGGAAATAATATATTGCCATTGATAGTCTCATCCTCAAACACCCAGACTCATTATCACAAAAGAATTAATGACTGAAATTACCGTATATTTCAGGGATAGGCAACCTTTCCCCTTTAAGGGCCGAGGGACTTCAGCTCCCAGAATCCCAGGAGCTACTGGCCAACATGGGACTATTGGCCAACATGGCTGAGGCTTCTGGGAGCTGAAGTCCCTAGGCCCTTAAAGGGGAAAGGTTGCCTACCCCTGGTATATTTTCTCCATGTTCTATAAGCATTGACACAAATAAGCCATCAGCGACTCACTGTTCATCCCAGAACTGACTGCAAGAGGCAGAAAGTTCACCAGGGAATTTAAGGTGAGGATTTTAAATGACTGGAGCTTATTTCTGATGAGTGCTCCTGCTGAGCTTGAACCACCAAATCAAACCATGCACAATCAGCACTTTTGCACTCTTGAGTGCACAGGAAGTGTAATAAGAGAAAGCAAATAGCTCTCTTGTACAGTTGTATGATAAATGATTATAAAATGACCATCCGTAATCCACCATCTTCAGGAACTATATGTCTTTATGGCAGCTGAAAAGAGGGACATGTGAACAATATCAAGAGATTTTCAACTTCAGTTCTCTGTTTCTGTGCAATCTGTTTCTTCACTATGTTCCTTGATAACTTTTTGGTCTCTAGCTTCTGTGGATACTTCCCACCCACCCCCACCCCCACCCCCACCAATCTAATAGTTCTTGGTACTCAAGCATTATAATCTACTGCTTAGTTAGTCAGGATAGATGGATTTATAATAATATCAGTGTGTTTGCATGCCTGTTTTTCTGTGGCAACCATATTTCTTCAGGACATTGTGCCAGATACTTCAAAATTTGACAGTGTGTTTTTGGATATTGTCCAAATTGCAGCACTGAATTTCAAATTGAAATTACAAAGAGGAGAGTCACTAGAAGCAAAAAAGGGTTAGTGGCCTCTCTCATCATCATTGTCACCACATGATCTCTTTCCTCTCACTTCCTCAACCAATCACCATCTGCAATGCAAATTCTCTGACCGCCTCACAGCCCAGACCAGCCACTCAGTCTTCATATGCACACCCTAGCATTACTTTCCATTGGGTCATCATGTCTGGTGCCTGAAAAGGGGATGTCAATGGGAAAATTAGGAGAGCTCATCCATCTCTTTGGGGGTATTAAGTAGAGACCTATGCAACACCAGGTATAATTTATATAGAAAAATAACATGGCTTTCTGAAAACAGAAGGAGCCATGGACTCATTTTGAGTGTTAGGCAGCACCAAGTACAGTTCAGTGCAGCTGGTAGATCCATTGCTGTGGGGACAGCAAAGCATGCTGGATTTTTTTCCTGCTTATTAGTTCTGCAAGTGAAAAGCTCCAACTCAACTTGAAGCAGCCACAAGAGAGGGGTGGTAGTGACATCCAGAGTGGATTTTCTACTCCCATAGCAGAAGAACTACTCTTCCTTCACCTATTGTGAAATAAAAAGTATAGAGTGCACCATAAAAACCATAGAGCAGAATTGAACTTTGGTGCACTTGGAAAAGCTAAACTTGATTGCTTCAGCTCAGCTCACCTCTAATCTACATTGCTCAAAGCAAGTCATGCACTCCCATTGTTGTTCTAAGCTGACAAAACCAGTAGAAATGCAGGACCATATGACTATGCTTGGAATCCTGTTGGTTACTCTAAATTAGAATAGGCCTATTGAATCAATTGTTAAATGGCGAGTCAACAAATATGTAAATCCCATTGTTTCAATGAATCTAATCTAGTTGAGAGTAATAATAGGATTGAGGTTTGTGCATAGTGATAGTAGCTGCTGTCTTGCTGGGAGAGAAAGACTGCAGTGTAGAGACTGGGGTAGTACTTTTGCCAGCCACTTGCTTCATCGCCAATTTATAGAGCATCTCCAGCCTTGGTTTAAATTTCCCTTTGATTTCTCACACCTTGCAGAAGAGGTCTCTCCTTCCTTTTTTTCAGCTTCTGCTTCTCTGCATTGATTATTACAGTAATTCTCTTTACCCTTATGCACTAGTTGTTGAACAGTTGAATTCAAAGTTCTGCCTGTATTTCTGTCACCCTTTACTTTTACATTTTCTTAGAGCTGAGGAAAGGAGGGAGTCAGCAGAAATGGACTCAACAAATATTCCCTACCTTAATATTATTTTAATCTGCAGGTGTATTGCTCACTATCTGTAATGTAACAATAAAAGTTATGAACCTTTCTTGAACATGCTAGACAATAGTTTGAAACAGTGTTCACATTGTTTCTTTTATTTCTTAATTAATCTGAATTTGCTATAAGTATTACATGTTATTGTCAGCCCTAAATCTCCCAATAAACTTTCAAAGCAGGCAAAAGGAAAACATGCACATTATACAGCAAAGCAAAGGAATTTCTAATGCATCACCGATTTGTTAAATTGCATATGGAAGCCTAAAGTTTCTGCACTGAACTAGGCATGATCTGGTTGAGCTGGAAAATGATCTGGTATTTAACTTTGAAGCAGTAGTAACTATAAGAAAATGGACTTATTGAATCACCTGGTGTACCAGGACATTTTAAACCAAGCATGGTATTTGCCTGATAATAAGTATATGGTCTGAGATGGCATCAGTTTTGCCAGAATTGTTTAGCACATGTGTGTGTGTGTGTGGGAAATCAGACAAATCAAAGGTTGGTTGCTAATACTGTAGTTCCAACCTACAATCAGGTGCTAGTGGTGGCACTTAGAGCTATATTCATTTTGTGACATTCAGTTCTGAATTTGACAAGGTAGGGTTTAGAAACAATTTGAAGTTGGAAACCTGAAATTTGTCTTTCAAATTATGAACAAAAATGAGCATAGCCTTCATTTTTAGAGACAACGTGTTTCAATGATTTTTCAATATGTTGGTAGATTTCTATAGCCAGCACAATATGTGTCATTAGAGCAGTCATAAAATGTTGACCTAACTGACGTGAGGTATTTGCCAAATGACAGCTTGGGTTGCGGCTGTCTTTGTTGTTGACAACTCTTTGTTAGTCATCATGAACAAATGCATCACCTTATAATAGTTGGAAATTATGGAGTTGCCAAGCCTTCCTTCAATGTACAGGTAGAAACTCCTGAAACAACCTTTATAGAGTTCAGGTTTCATTTCATGGAATTGGAGCCTAAAAAGGGAGGCTGCATGGCCTTGTGGATTTCTTAAGAGTGTTCACACCCTCAAAGAAGCAAGTGGGAAATGTAAAAAGAAAGAGAAAGAAAGAAAGAAAGAAAGAAAGAAAGAAAGAAAGAAAGAAAGAAAGAATATGAAATAGTTCATGTTTATGTGCTGGCACAAGAACATTGCTACCCAGTTGCTATCTTGTTCCTGCACCAGTATCAGTGCCCAGTATTCTTTGCCAACTTTTAAGGTCCTGTCACCTGGCAGGGCGAACCACTGAGGCCTGCCTATGCTTGACTCCCTTCAAATAACAAATCCATACCAGTGCTCTGATAAGCACTATGGTGCTAGATCTAGCTGTCATTTTAGTTACCTACAATATTCCAACAAAACATCTGAGGGATTGTAGGAAAGAAAATTGGCAGGAAAGGTAATAAGAAAGAGAAGTCTCATTTGATAAGAGATGACACTCTCCAAACAGTTAAGGACAGATGAGAAGCAAACGTTAAAGGTGACAGAGTCAAAACCCTGAATGCAGTTGTTCAGATACAAAAGGACTACTATAATAATCCATGCAGAGAAACAGAAAATGTCAATAAAAAAAGATGAACAAGAGACATCTTGCACAAAATCTGAAAAATCAAAGGGAAATTTAAACCAAGTGGAGATGGTATATGAAAACAGAAGAGCACACTACATGATCAGGAATAAAGGAAAAAAAATATGAAAACAACAATGACAAAGTGACAGCCCTGACTATCCATTATTATTTTGTAATATGGTCATTGTCCTCCCTTGTTGAAATGTAAACCTGTCAGGGGAGATAAACCACCAGAAAACACTTTGCCATACTCCCTATAAAGCAGTAGCCATCCTTGTGTCACTCTGTGTAGCTGCACAGAAAATAATATTTTTGCACAATATATTCCTGCTATAGTTGGCACTTTGGTTGCTGCCACACTGCAGAGTTAATGCAGTTCAACGCTGCTTAACTGTCATGGCTCCACCCTGACGAATCCTGGGACTTGTAGTTTGTTGTGGCTTCAGAGCTCTCTGACAGAAAAAGCTAAGTATCTCACAAAACTACAAATCCCAGAATCCCATGACATTGAGCCATGGCAATGAAAATGGTGTCAAAATGCATTAATTCGGCAGTGCGGATGTAGCCTTAGCCTGTGCAAAGTTCTTTTTTTTTCACAGTAAGGAGCATTTTCTGTCCAGAAAACAGAATTTTATACAAAGAAAATAGTATTTCTTTCCCCAGTCAGTTAATTTTCCAAGAGAATCATCTTTGGAAGAGTTGTGGGTACAAATCTTATTTATTTGGTGTGCTGTGTGTAAGGTAAGTTTTGGTTTGGAGTAAGACTCTTGTATGTTAGCAAAATGTAATCTGCCCCTATCCCTTCACCTGAGTAAAAACGCTGTAATTTTGAAAAGAGAAAGAAAGTCTTTACTTGAAGAGAATGATTTATACTCTCCTCCCATTAGAAATGCTTAAAGAAACTGAGGACAATACAAACAGAGTAATAGGAAGGTAAGAAAAGACATGAGAGTGAAGGACTTTTCTTTTTCAATGACTGAAGCTTAATTAAGTCTCTGCAAAATGTCATGTGCAACTTGGTGAAGCAGGCAGAGCTGATATATGACTGCTAGCTGTCTGATTCTCCCTCCATCCAGATTTACTTACATTTATTTACTTACAGAATTTGTGGCAACAGAGGAAGGAGATGAATAAAGAATGAAACATACAGAAATAAACAAGAATAAATAAAAGTAATGATGAATAGTAAAAAGATAAGGCGGAAAATAGTGTGACTAAAGACTGGGAGAAAAGAGGAAGGTAGGCTGAGGAGGATTAAGAATGAAGGCATGTATTAATAAACTGCATTCAGAGACCATGAACATATGAGAAGACAAGATTAGGAAGAGAAAGAAAGAAACGGAAACAAAAGAGAGAGGGTGGGAGGAGACGCTGCTCCAATTGTGCCTGGTTTGTTTAGGCACTGAAATCAAATGAGTCTATGTTGTTGTTGTTATTGTTGTTGTTGTTTATTCAGTCTTTCTCTTTGGAGAAGATTGAAAAGAAGAATGATCTTCCCATTGACTTTATTTTCCCTTCACACCCAAACACATTCACAATGCACAAAAAGTGCAGAGTGGGTGGGGAGTTAGGCTAGTGGATTTCTTTCTTTTCCTCTTTTTTTAAAGGAGAAAGGACCAGATTTGAACATCAGGGGGTGAAATCCATGTGATCCTCAAGTTCATCGCAAATTTCCCCAGGAGACTGTATCATATGTCAGCAAGCAGGAGGATGGCTGGAGGTTGCCATGGCAACAGAAGGCCTGAAAGATTGACTCAGAGTAGCAACAGGCCAGTGAAGCAGCCTAAATAGGATTTATAGCACATTATAGTGTGAAAAGCAGGAGAAAATTACTGTAAAGGCAGGAATTATATCACAACAGAACATATCAACTTTGAAATCCATCTTGCTAATTAAAACAGCATACTGTGTTGTGGTGTGCACATAGGACTGTGAGCCTTAATGATAAGACGTTATCAGTACTTCAAGATAAAGGAGGTTTTTTTTTTAGTACATTTTGAAAGTATTAGATATTGGTTGCATATACTATGGTATTTCTTTTTGCTAGACTTCCTTAGAAGGCGTCCGACTGGCATTTTGGGAAACATCTGGTGCAGGGTTGTTCATAGACCATTGCAATCTCTCCTGCTAATCTAGAAGACAAGAAGTTAGGAAGTAATTCTTCATTAATTGTCTTGTTGATGGAAATAATAAGTAATTTAGCAAATTTCCTACTCCTACAAGAAAGCCTTCAAATACTGCGGTTTTCAAAAACTATTCACAATTCAGGATTTATTCTGTGCAAAATTCGCACAAAGTTGTTTTGTGCAGAAAACAGCATTTACTGCAGTGGAAAGCCTTTTGTGATGCTGTTGTTGTTTTTTGCTCGAAACAAGCAAGTGTGAATCTTGCACAGAAGACTCATTTCTCAGCCTTTTGGATAAGGTCAAGTGTGAATGTTGTGCAGAATAAATCCAGAAATGTAAAGGTTCTTATCAGTCTAGGGGCTTTTCTACACTTGCTAGAATGCTCTTGGTTTTCCCCAGAGTATTCTGACTCCTGCATTCCTCTTGAATTTACCCCCCCCCCATCTGTTGAATAATATGGGCAGCTGAGACCCCTACAAACTGGCTAGTGCTGCCACTGTGGATATGAGTCGTTTGGAGGTCAAAACAGGGCACCCAGCCTTGTTCTGACCTGCAGACAAACTTGGCAGGGATGCTGCCTGTTATCACCATGTTTTGCTCCAGGTTTTCTGGAAATCCTGGAGCAAAAGGTAACAAGGGGTGGAAACACTGAATCGGATCCAGGCATTGGGTAAACAGCCCTGACCCAATTCAGGGTTTGGGGACTGCATGGTATAAACACTATGTGGCCAGCTGGGGGGGGGGGGAGAAATTGAGATATAGACCTAATGGAGACAAGCTTCAGGAGTCTTCACATTAGAGTTTGACACTCAAACAATATGTTTTCCTGATCATTTTTCAAATATTTTCAAATAATTTTTCCATCTCTAACAGGAAGTGAGTTTGGATATCAAGCCAACGTTTTTAGAGTTAAATAAATGTTGTGTCCAGATAACTCATTTGGATAATTTCATTGTCCAAAAGGTGGATGAGGCAACAAGGGAGTCATCTATTTTGGAACTGATCCTAACTAACAGGGAAGACCTAGTTAATGGGGTGCAAGTGGTTGATCCTTAGCGGGAGTGATCATGTCTTCCTGGAGTTTATTATACAGTGGAAAGGAGAAGCCAGGCATAGTCAGACACACATTCTAGACTTTAGGAAAGCTGATTTTACTAAACTTAGAGAAATACTGGGGGTGATCCCATGGACAGGAATACTAAAAGAGAAGGGAGTTCAAGATTGATGGGAGTTTCTCAAAAGGGAGATACTGAAGGCACAATTTCAAACTGTGCCAACGAGGAGGAAAAATGGGAGGTGTCTCAAGAAACCAGGATGGATGACTAAATGGGGTTGCAGACTGCCAGAAATAGTGCAAATTGAGTCCACTTTTAGGGTTAGGGTTAGTGCTAGGGAATCATGGGAATTGGTGTTGTTTTTTTCTGAGACATTGAGCCTTCTCTGTCAGAGAGCTCTGGTGCCACCATAAACTACAGTTCCCATGATTCCCTAACCCTAACCCTAAAAGTGGACTCAATTTGCACTATTTCTGGCAGTCTGCAACCCCCATAAGGAACTTGCAACTGAACTAACTTTTAAACGGAACATGTATAAGAAATGGAAAAATGGGGAAATCACCAAAGAGGAACTCAAACAAATAGCTAACACGTGTAGGGGTAAAGTCAGAAAAGCTAAAGCGCAGAAAGAACTCAGGCTTGCTAGAGAGGTTAAGAACAATAAAAAGGGCTTTTTGGGGTATGTCAGCATCAAAAGGAAGAAGAAGGAAATGGTAGGGCCACTGTGTGGAGAAGATGGCAAAAAATTAACAGGGGACAGAGAAAAGGTAGAATTACTCAACACCTTCTTTGCTTCAGTCTTCTCAGAAAAGGCAAAGGGTGCTCAACCCGAGGATAATGGAGCAGAGGACAGAATAGGAGAATTTCAGCACAGAATAAGTAAAGAGATAGTACAGGAATACCTGGTTAATCTAAATGAATATAAGTCTCCAGGACCAGATGAATTACATCCAAGGGTATTAAAAGAACTGGCAAACGTAATATCGGAACCATTGGCAAAAATCTTTGAGAACTCCTGGAGAACAGGAGAAGTCCCAGTGGACTGGAGGAGGGCAAATGTTGTCCCCATCTTCAAAAAAGGGGGAAAAGAGGATCCCAACAATTATCGTCCAGTTAGTCTGACATCAATACCAGGAAAGATTCTGGAGCAGATCATTAAACAGAGAGTCTGTGAACACCTGGAAGGTAATTTCATAATCACAAAAAGTCAACATGGGTTTCAGAGAAACAGGTCATGTCAGACAAATCTGATCTCTTTTTTTGATAAAATTACCAGCTTGGTAGATGAAGGGAATGCTGTGGATCTAGTATATCTTGATTTCAGTAAGGCCTTTGACAAGGTTCCCCATGACATTCTTGCAAACAAGCTGGTAAAATGTGGGCTAGACAAAGTAACTGTTACATGGATTTGTAATTGGTTGACTGGCCGAACCCAATGGGTGCTCAACAATGGCTCCTTTTCAACCTGGAAAGAAGTGACCAGTGGGGTGCCACAGGGCTCTGTCCTGGGCCCAGTGTTATTCAATATCTTTATTAATGACTTGGATGACAGTATTGGGGACATAGTTATCAAATTTGCAGACGACACCAAATTAGGGGAAGTAGCTAATTCAAAATGACTTGAACTGACTAGAAAGCTGGGCCAAAGCTAACAAAATGAAATTCAACACGGAGAAATGTAAGGCACTGCACTTAGGGCGGAAAAACAAAAAGCACAGATATACGATGGGGGACACCTGGCTGAATGAGACTACATGTGAAAGGGATCTAGGAATCCAGGTGGACCACAAGTTGACATGAGTCAACAGTGCGATGCAACAGCTAAAAAGGCCAATGCAGTTTTAGGCTGCATCAGTGGAAGTATAGTGTCTGGATCAAGAGAAGTAATAGTGCCACTCTATTCTGCTTTGGTCAGGCCTCACCTGGAATACTGTGTCCAGTTCTGGGCACCACAATTCAAAAAGGATGTGGAGAAACTGGAGCGGGTCCAAAGGAGGGCAACTAAAATGGTGAAGGGTCTGGAAACCAAGCCCTATGAGGAACGATTTAGGGAGCTGGGGATGTTTAGCCTGGAGAAGAGAAGGCTGAGAGGTGATATGATAGCCGTGTTTAAATATTTGAAGGGATGTCATATTGAGGAGGGAACAAGCTTGTTTTCTGCTGCTCTAGTGACTAGGACCTGAAACAATGGATGTAAGCTCCAGGAAAAGAGATTCCACCTCAACATTAGGGGGAACTTCCTGACAGTAAGGGCAGTTCGACAGTGGAACACACTCCCTCGGAGAGTAGTGGAGTCTCCTTCCTTGGAGGTCTTTAAGCAGAGGCTGGATGGCCATCTGTCGGGGATGCTTTGATTGGGAGTTCCTGTATGGCAGGGGGTTGGACTGGATGGCCCTTTTGGTCTCTTCCAACTCTATGATTCTATGATTCTAACTCATGTGAACATCAAAGGATCATGGGCTAAATCCAAAATAGTGCTGGTATTCATGTTTGCCCCTTCCTTCCTCTTTGTAGCATTCTGTGCTCCATCCCAAAATAGGCTCAGTGGATTCCATGGCCCTGTGATGATGGTTTTAGGAAAGTATTAGGGGTTGCAGTAGGGAAGAGGAATCCCTCTCCTGTTCTTTCACTATTCTGGCATTCTTCTAGCACCAGTCCACCACTGGATCCTTTCTGATCCATTCTGAAGGCAAATCTACAGACCTAAGGCTGGCACCTGTCTGCCTACAGTACATACCTACAAACCTACACATCTAAGACTGACTACCTACCTGCCTACAAGTACTTATCTACAAGCCTATGTATCTAAGGCTGGAGAAGCCTACATACTCAAGATTGAACAATGCCTGCCGTCCCTGTGTCTATATAATTGACAATTACTTTCCATGCACTGCTTTTCATTGTTATTTTCACTATGCTGATGCTGTGATTGTTATTACCTTCCAACTGACTGTAACATATGACAATCCTATTATAGACTTTTCTCAGAAATATTTATTCAGAGGTGGTTTGCCCTTTCCTTAGGCTGAGCGAGAATGACTTGCTGAAATAGATTTCCATGGCTGAGCAGAGTCCTAGCCTAACACTTAAAGCACTACACTATACTAGCAGTCATCACCGTATTCCTTATTCTTTGTTTAAAGCATTTGACCAAGTTGTTTGTCTGAAAAAGTGCCTAAAACAATTTATGAATATCAACAAGGAGACAGCCTCCCTCCTGGGTTTAAAAATTAAAAAAATGCAACACACACATACACAAAGTGATGGAAAGAGAGGGGAAATCTAAGCAAAGCCAGGCATCAATTTTTAGTTTTATACACTTCTTATAATACAGTGGGCCCTTCCCATACACAGGGGTTCCATTCCAGACCACCACCCCATGTAACGGAAAAAAACGTGTATGCTTATGCCCCATTGAAACAAATGGTTGTGTGCTCCTGAGTGTGGTGTGGCATGTGTGCCATGGGCACACACACCATTTTGTACTCCTGGGCTTGCCATATGCATAACCTCAAAGCCCTGTATGTCAAGCCCACGTATGGTGCAGGCACACTGTAATAATAATCTAGAATGGGATGAATCCAAGAAGAGTGAGTGAAAAAATGCTGCGGCCTCACTCAAACTAATGGAATGGCACAGCTTCCTTTTACTCATTCTACAGTAACCTGGAGCCTATTAACACTACATTATTATAGATCTATTATTCCACTTTAACTGCATGGTTCCATCCTATGGAATCCTGGGACTTTTGTCTAGCAAGGCACTAGAGTGCTCTGGGTGAGAATTTTATATGGCCCTCTTTAAACAGCAAATCACAGGATTCAACAGGCTGGACCATGACAGCTAAAGTGGAATAAAAGCACTATAATAGTGGTGAAATAAGGGCCCCCTGGTGCAATGGTAGCTTTCATGTGACAGCTAAGGATTGGGTTTCTTTGAATGGATCTGCTTCTCTTTATTCCCTCTGCTGCCATCTGATCGGACAGCTTTTGCAAGTGGACAGATGAGGGAGAGAAGCGTTGTTTGCATATTCCATTGTGAATGCTGGCTCAGCAACATATCAGAGGATAAAAATGTAAACAGTGTAGTGAAAGGCTCACTGGAATCTCAGGAGGATTATTTCTGAAGAAAGATTCCTAGAGATATTACAGATTTCATCTCTTAGCAGTAAACCAGGAAAATAAGTCTAAGAGCCATTACAAGCAAAACGACAATGTGAATTACACTTTTAATTGCATTTCTGTTTCAAGTCACAGCTTGTTAAAGTCTACCCTGAACTGTCATTCGTATTTATATAAGAATACCAAAGAAGTGAGGATTGGACATCCTATAGAGCGTAATTTGCATGTGCTCTTCTTGCTATTGATTTCAAGACTCATTTCAGTGTTGTTAAGAGTTTCAATCCCATTGTTTTTATGTGGTTTCTTCTGCAAGCAGCGCTAGTACAAAAATATTTCCTAATGGTATTTGAAATGCCGATACCCATTGCTTGCCGAAATAACTCAGACGTGTGGCCAGTAGAAGAGCATGCTGTGCAAACCCTCGTAACCACACATCTGTTGCATTTCATACTTGGATTTGCAATCAGTTGTTTGATTTGGTCTGACTTCCATAGCAGTATGTTTTCTGTAGTGTAATTCCCAAGAGATCTGAGAAGGCTGACCTCTCATTAACCTGAGAGCTTTGCTCATAGAACACATTTAAGCAAGTTTTCTTCATAAACCTCAATGGTGTAGATTTTGTTCTGCTCCCATTCATAACACAGTAGCTTCCACAGGAGATATTCTTGGTAGATACATTCTAGACTTTCAAGAGCAACCCTGAATGAAGTTTACTAGACCAATAAAAGACAGCCAACCCCATGCCAGACAACCAGAAGTTTCACCTAAATATTCCCCTTCTTGTATTTACTGCTACAGAAATATAAGACTGGGTGGGCAGGTGGATGGGTGGTAAGGTAAACTGATGATCCTGTGAATCTGTATTTTGACATTAAACTAACATGAAAAAAATGCAATTCATAAAGGCAGACATCCTTTCAAGATAGCCTTTCTTCTCTTTTTCTTTCCTTCCCATTATCAACAATTTTACCTCCCTAATTAAAAAATAATGTAATCCTCATTTCCCTCCCCATTATTTTCAAACCAAATGTGCTGCAGGCAAATTTGCTCAGTAATTAAGATCTTATAGGTGATATTGGGAAGGGTGACATATGCAGGAAAATCCTTCTTTAGAGCACCCCCCCATCATCACTTTCACCCTAACATCAAATTTTATGCATATTTTTATGTATGATCATCCTTCCTACCACCAATGATCTTTGGCAGCCAACAACAGCTTTCAGATATGAGTGCAAAGTTGTCACCTGGGAGATGAGTTGAAGAGAAGTGGGTGGTTTGCTGTGCAGGTTCCTCTGTTTAGGGAGCAGGAATGGGTCTGTCTGGGGTCCATGGAGCCATGCTTCAGGTCAACTGTCATCACTACAGCTACTTTGTTTGTGTTAAAACACTTTCAAGTACAACCGGAGGGGCTGTTATGGTGGCAGCTGACCCTGGCGCAAATCCATGAAGCCTGGTGAAATGCCTGACAAAAGTCAACTACTCAGGCTGGGCACCTGTTCACATTGGCTTGTAATAGGATGCAGCACATACATGCAGAGTAATGTCCCCCACTCCCACCTCAGGGCCCTCTTGTTCAACAGTGGATTCTTATCAGTGAGGAAAATGCATTCATTCTTCAATTCCATTGCATTTAAATACCACTCTTCTCCTGGAGAAGGCAGCTCACAAATAATAATAATAAAAAGAAATATTGACTACACTGTTAATTTGTAGGTTGATTGATTGCCAATGCAAAAAGTGACCAAAGTAACCAGCAATACATTTCTGCATGTCTATTATGTATTAATTGCACTGCTTGAGCAAGAGTTCAACTATCCATGTTCACCACCATTTAAATATCTGAAAGAGAGCTGGAAATGTTAATATTTAAAAAATGGACAGGTGAAGCTTTCATACTGCTTGCCCTCACCTGTAGCCCAATGGCTAGGATCCAACATTGTACTTTGGAATCAAACTAGAATTTTGTTGGTTCCAGCTGTCAAAAACATGTTTCTTTGGCAGTGGCAAATATTAAGGAACAAAATCTTTTATGAACATGGAGTTCACCTTTATATTAACTAGATGTACACATAACAGTTGGATTCTAGCCAGTATTTTTCTACAGGTGTAATACAAAAACTTTGTAAAAGGCATCTTCATTCTTTTCATTCTGCTACTTTTTTCTGTGCTGGAACAATAGCAACAAAAGATGTAAATACAGTATACTCAATCTTGGTCAGGAAAAGAGATATTAAAAAAAAAACATGGACAGTTGAACATCGTTCTCCCTTTTTTAAAAGTGCAATCCTAAATGCTATTTATAAATGCTAATCCTGGTGCAGTTTCTGGCTTGTTGTATGGACGGAGGCAATTCACTTAACCTTTCTGTGCAGTCATAATGACATGGCTTTCCCACAGGGGTATTGTGAAGATTAGTTAATTAATGTTTGCACTGAGTGCTAAATGTGAATTTAATTTGTAGCTATTAGTTCCCATTGGTACTGGTCACAGGAGCAAGGTGTACAGCCCCAGAACTGTGGATATAATCCTTTATTATAATGCTGTGCTGTTTGAAACTATAGAATGTATGGTGCAGGAATAATTGCTAGCGATGTTAAAATGAGGAGGGGAAACATGGAGATGAACACACACATACATCTCTCAGATTTCATAGGTATGCAGTGATATAGTGGTAAGCCTAGAAAATGTTCATCATGACAATCCCTATAGCCACACCCAAAAAGGTGTGTGTGGGAGGATCTGCCTCCCACCCCCCAACTATGTCAATGTCTTTAAATGTTTGGGGGATTGTTTAGCTCAAAGGATGCTTTGCAAGAGACTGGATAATCTGAGAGTCATTTTCACCTATGTATACTGATACTAATGTGAGAGAACTCCAGATTTAATGAAATAAAGAAGACTTTATTTTGAAATAAGTGAAAGTACAACACACATGATAGTAATTGAAACAGACAGACCATACAAAGCTAACTGAAGGTATGGAAACTGGATAGTGGAGACTGAGGGTCATAGAGGTGGTAATATTTACCTGTCCTGAAGAGAAGACAATGGAAAATGGAGTGTGGCTCAGACGAAATCTCAGAGAAACACAGTGAGTGATGAAAATTCTCTGTGCACATACAAGGCTAGAGTTGGGACTGATATTTATACCTGATATCTAGCCCCCAGGGATGCTTGGTGATACCTTGCAGTGTTACAAGAACCTGATTGTCTTCACATGGAACCAACCAACAATGGGCTTCCAGAAGGATTTATGGTTTTAACTTGAGATTAACAAAACAATGATTTTTTTTAGGACAATCCCAGGATATCTTGACAAGGAAATTAGCTGGGAAAACATCAGGGGGTAGATAGAAAATACTGGCTTACTAGCCTCAGTGCAATGTGATGTTTTTGTCTCTTGGTACAAGAGGATATTCAGAGAGTCTGGGGGAAGAAGGAATGATCAGCATAGCCATTTAACCTTTTCCTTGATACTACAACCTATGTCCTCCACATGTCTTGAGGTCCACATTACTTTCCCATGAGAAATTCCTCAAAGGCAGGGATAGGCAACCTTTCCCCTTTAAGGGCCGAGGGACTTCAGCTCCCAGAAGCCTCAGCCATGTTGGCCAATAGTCCCATGTTGGCCAATAGCTCCTGGGATTCTGAGAGTTGAAGTCTCTCTACCCTTAAAGGGAAAAGGTTGCCTACCCCTGGTTTAAACAGTACAGATGCCATCATAACACATTGTTATGCCAATGTACTGCCCAAAGAGGAGTTAAGCTTAAGACTTTGTGACTGTCCCATCCATATAGTTGTGACAGGCTTTTAAATGACATCACAGCACCATGGGATGCACTCAATGGCTTTTCACTCCCTTTTTTGGTGAGGAGTTGTGGGGCTAGCACACCCTGCATCCCCACACTGTCCATGGGGCTCTCCATGTTTTCATATTTTTATTATCTAGAGCCAGGCATGTTTTAAGAGGTTACAATGACCTTTGAGCAGGGGTAGGCAACCTTTCCCCTTTAAGGGCCGAGGGACTTCAGCTTCCAGAATCCCAGGAGCTATTGGCCAACATGGCTGAGGCTTCTGGGACATGAAGTTCCTCGGCCCTTAAAGGGGAAAGGTTGCCTACCCCTGCGGTGACTCCATACAAGTAAGTATGCTGGGGACTTCATCTCTGTTAAACAGGATCTTGGCTATAATCACTGAACAGCAGACCCCTATCATTCAGTCTGTTGATTATTTTATGTTAATGACATTTTTGCTGAATGTACTTAGCTCCAGAGCAATAATTTTCAAACTGACGCAGACCTATAGAAAATGGGATTATTTTAATACTACTATAATGTATAAAGAATGCCAAAGAGAAGACAGCTAGCAGGAAGTTGAAGTTAGGCTTCCTTATTCGGTCCCTGAATGAGGGCCTACATCAGGGGTAGGCAACCTTTCCCCTTTAAGGGCCGAAGGACTTCAGCTCCCAGAAGCCTCAGCCATGTTGGCCAGTAGTCCCATGTTGGCCAATAGTTCCTGGGATTCTGGGAGCTGAAGTCCCTCGGCCCTTAAAGGGGAAAGGTTGCCTACCCCTGGCCTACATGGACTAGTAGATTCAGCATGCAAGAAAGATCTACTACAACACCAACATCTTTGTTGTTTTTATAGTCAACAGACCATTAAAAGAGCAGGTTAGAAGAAGTAGCTCCCAACCAGAACTTTCTGTTTTCCTGATGCTGTTGCCAAGGAGGTCAGTACTTCAAAGGGTTTCCTAGGGGAGCTGTAAGGGCTGCAGACTTGCAGGTGTGTTCCGGATGTACAGATTAATCAGCATGTGCAGGGGGTGAGAGGTGAGCATGAACTCAAGAACCACTCAGGCCTACATGTATTAATTGGAAGGTCTGAAGTGAACCACTGTGCACTCAACTATATATACAGCGTACTCTTTCCCTACATCCAGGAAGTCTACTTTTCCAGGGGTCCTGGTCTTCTGGAGCAAGCTTCCAGTGCATGCAGTATTATAGTTGTATGTACAAGAACTCCCTTCACACTATCAACAGAGTGTTTGCACCACAATGCCACCTCTCCATATACATTCATTTGAACATCTGGAAGGGAGTTCCATGAGCAGCCATAACATTTGCAGTGCTCAACACTAACCTCAAGCAACTGGGCCTATCAACACTCATACTTGCCTGCCTTGCCTCATAACAAATGACTGAATCTTGCAGCTACATTTTTATTTTCCCACAATAGTAAAGAAAAACACAATAATGAGGACACTTGGTGAAATTAAAATGACTGCCTGCTACTTCCTGCTACTGAGGTCTCAATAGCATAGGGTCCACTAGAAGGAATTTTGCTGCAGCTACTTTCAAATCTGGAGCCAGCTCTAATAATGTCAGTGCAATGTCTCTTTCATTTTATCTAGAGCTGCATCTACACTGCAGAATTACTACAGTTTGCCACTGCTTTAACTGTCATGGCGCCATCCTATGGGATCATGGGATTTATAGTTTGTTGTGGCACCAGAGCTCTCTGACTGAGAAGGTTAGATATCTCACACAAATCCTAGAATTCCATAGCTTTGAGCTATGCATTAATTTGGCAGTGTGGATGCAGTCTTTCTTGCAAAGAAGCCCGTTCCAGTTCCTTCCACTGAGCATATATAAAAAGAGCTGGCATTCTGTGGGTCTTTTAATGAGCTGGAGCCTCTGAAACTTAATGTTTGTTTTCTGGACTTTGGTTTCAGCTTGATGTCCTAGAACATTCTTAATTTATTGGAGAACAGTTTTTGATGGAAAAATCACATTTCAGAATTTGGCCTACTACATTTTGGGAAACACATACCCAATGGGATAATTTGTATATAATGTGGTGGCTCTCCAGATTTTGTTACAATGCCCATCCACCCTAGTCAGCATAGCCAACAGTGAGGTTTCAGGGGAAGTGTAGTCAATACCAAGAGAATCCATACTTGCTCAGTCCATGTGTGAAAACTCTTGACTGGAACAAAATCTAGTTAACAATGAACAAATAATCAAATTAAAAATCTACAGCCTGTGCTTGCTCTGATACAGAAGTCAGGAAAAACATCTGCTGAAATAAGACTGTTAAAATAACCTAGCCACTTAATGAGGCATCTGACTGTTGCCTAGACTTTTGCCCTTCTCATCCAAGTGCTTTATATGGTTGCACTGGAAACATTTGGATCTCTTTGCCTCTCCCTCTCCCTCTTTCACAAGACCACAAATGTGATTATTTCCAGAAAGCTTATTGCTTATTCATTCATTCATTATCATTTTCTAATAAACTGTGTATAATTAGGACACAGCCTTTACTTGGATAGCCCCTGTGCCGATATGAAAATAGTAGTTTTATGACCTTTATTTCCATACAAGGAGGAAAAATCAAAGGCTGTTTATGTAGCCACAAACAATGTAATAATTCCATCTCATCTCCATATCCTCCTTTTGACCTTTTTGAGCATTTCTGTTCTACCGCTTATGCTT
The DNA here is from genome assembly GCA_026167975.1 of Phrynosoma blainvillii. NCBI lineage: Eukaryota > Metazoa > Chordata > Lepidosauria > Squamata > Phrynosomatidae > Phrynosoma > Phrynosoma blainvillii. Next base: position 414,073,192 of record JANUYF010000001.1, read on the forward strand.
TCCTTCTCTCCATTGCTCTTCCTCCTTTATTAAAAGCAACACTGTTCTTTCCAAAGCAGGAATTCAACTGTTCTTGGCAGGTGTCACTGCCCCAGCATCTGATGCTCAGTGGTAGCAGTGGTGCTTGGAAGAAGATGACTTGGACAAGTTCATTTATTTCCCATTGTGGCCAGCCTTGTGAGAAGCTACCAAATTGCAATATCCATGGGCTCCACACTGCTCTAGACTAGTAGGAGAGGAAGAATGCTTTCATTTAGCTACCCTTTGTACTTTCAATTTTAGCTAATGGAGCCTGTAATTGAGTGATTGGCAGTTGAGAAGGTAGCACAGAGTACACTGAAATGTAGTATTTTATTTTGCCACTGGCAATCTCACATTTATACATTTGGAGGGCAAGTATGGAGGTGGGAGGAGAGAAGAAATGTATCAAAGGCCTAAATTTGAGGAGCTACAGTTTAAGAGTATGAGGTAAATTAAAAGCTTCAGTATCTGACACTCTTCTCAGAATAAAGCCTTTGTTAATCAAAATAAACTGAAGCATCAGTTTGAAGTAGGTGAGGGATGCATATCAAAATGTACAAAGAGAAATGATTGCTTGGGGGATGAGGGCAAACTCACACACACACACACACTTTGAGAGTCTCATCTCAAGTGTTTTAGGGCCTCGGCAGACGACTAATAGAGTCGTCTTCCGGGCAGAGAAGAGGAGGGGCAGCCGCACGAGCGGCGCCCCTTCCTCTTCCTGAGGTCGCCCTCGGAGTCGCCGGCCCTCCGCACGGCCGGCGCTCCAAGGATGACCTCACGCCACGGCGACCGCACGCACCACGGCGTTTGAGTCAGGGAAAGTGCGCCCGCCGCTTTTAGGGCACACTTTCCCTGAAATCTAAAAGGAGCGCCAATTTGGTGCTCCTTTTAGAGTTGCCGATAGTGCGCCGTGGTGCGGCTGCTGTGCTCCAGCGGCGCTCCGTCCCGTGGTGCACGGGAAGCTCCCGTCTGCTTCCCCCCTTATTTATCATCACCAATTACATTAGGGATTCTTTAAATGGAAGAGGGACCAGTAAGGACAAGGTACAATATAGGTAGATAAAAGTATGCATATTAGAGAGAAAATGGCTAAGATATACATAATGCATATGTACAGACTACAGAACCCTTTTTAAAAAACCTTTCAATATGGTGGAACATTTCCAAGGTTGGATGTGCTAGGTCTGTCACAGAAATGTTTTTAAACAGCAAGTTGAACAAACAAAATATCAATAAATTGGATGTATAGCAGCATGAAAGTGGGGAACTCTGAGATGACTAAAGGATCAGTGGGGGCAGAGTATGTGTTTTACATGGAAGAATGTTCCCAATTTCAGTACCTGACGATTCCATTTGAAATACAGCAAGCAGTAAGGAGTGACAGGGACATATTTTCCACAACTTAGTTCAAGGTACCAGATGCAATCTTTTCTAACTCACCTGATTGGATAACAGTCATCCATCTCTTAGCTACATTGCACTGTATATGAGACTAATGTGTTCTTCAGTTGGGGAAACATGTGGTAGTTAAGCTGGTATCTGATCCACATCAATGAGATCATGTTACTCTGATACTGAAAGATTTGAACTGATCACCAGTTTCTTCCTATAGTCAATTCAATGTGTGGGAATTTTGAATTTTGAATTTTCCTGTCTTCTGAGGTATTAGCTGTTCCTCCTAATTTGGTGTTATCTGCAAATTTGAGAAGCATGCCCCCTATTCCTTCATTCAAATCATTGATAAAGATGTTGAAGAGCACTGGGCCCAGGACAGAACCCTGTGGCACCCCACTGGTCACTTCTCTCCAGGATGAAGAGGAGCCATTGCTGAGCACCCTTTGGGTCAGTCAACCAGTTACTAATCCACCTAACAGTTTATTGTCTAGCCCACATTTTACTATCTTGTTTGCAAGAATATCATGGGGGACCTTGTCAAAAGCCTTACTGAAATCAAGATATGCTATGTCTACCGCATTCCCTTCATCTAGCAAACTGGTAATTTTATAAAAAGAGAGAGAGAGAGATCAGATTAGTCTGGCATGACTTGTTTTAGAGAAACCCATGTTGACTTTTAGTGATTATGGCATTCCCTTCTAAATGTTCACAGACTCTCTGTTTAATGAACTGTTCTAGAATCTTTCCTGGTATTGATGTCAGACTAACTGGGCGATAGTTGTTAGGATCCTCTTTTTCCCCCTTTTTGAAGATGGGGGACAATGTTTGCCCTCCTCCAGTCTGCTGGGACTTCTTCTGTTCTCCAGGATTTCTCAAAGATTATTGCCAGTGGCTCTGAGATTACATTTTCTAGTTCTTTTAATATCCTTGGATGTAATTCATCTGATCCTGGACACTTACATTTATTTAGGTTAACCAGGTATTTCTGTACTTCCTCTTTACTTATTCTGTGCTGCATTTCCCCTATTATGTCCTCTGCTCCATTTTCCTCAAATTGAGCACCCTTTTCCTCTTGTGAGAAGACTGAGGCAAAGAAGGTCTTGAGTAGTTCTGCCTTTTCTCTGCCCCCTGTTGAATTTCTCCATCTTCTCTGCACAGTGGCCCTACCATTTCCTTCTTCTTTCTTTTGCTACAGACATACCCCAAACAGCCCTTTTTATTGTCCTTAACCCCTCTAGCAAACCTGAGCTCATTCTGTGCTTTGGCTTTCCTGACTTTTCTCCTACACGTGCTAGCTATTTGTTTGAATTCCTCTTTAGTCATTTCACCCCTTTTCCATTTTTTGTACATCTCCCATTCAAAACTTAGTTCAGTTGAAAGTCCTTTTGTCATCCAACCTGGTTTCTTAGGACATCTCCCATTTTTCCTTCTCTTTGGAACAGTTTGAGATTGTGCCTTCAGTATCTCCCTTTTGAGAAACTCCCATCCATCCTGAACTCCCTTCTCCTTTAGTATTCCTGACCACGAAATCACTCCCAGTGTTTCCCTAAATTTGTTGAAATCAGCTCTCCTAAAGTCTAGAATGAATGTTTGACTATGCCTAGCTTCTCCTTTCTACTGTATAAGAAACTCCAGGACAACATGATCACTCCCACCTAAGTATCCCACCACTTGCACCCCATTGACCAGGTCATCCCTGTTGGTTAGGATCAGGTCTAAAATAGCTGATCCCCTTGTTGCCTCTTCCATCTTTTGGACAAAGAAATTGTCTTCGAGACAAGTGAGGAATTTGCTAGACCTTGGAGTATTGGCTGAGTTTGACTTCCAGCAAATATCCGGATAGTTGAAGTCACTCATCACTACTACACCTCTCCTTTCTGAGTGTGTGGTCATCTGTTCTAGAAAGGCGTCATCCAATTCCTCAGTCAGACTTGGGGGGTCTGTAGTAGACTCCCACTATAATATCCCTGTTGTTTCCTTCCCCTTTAATTTTTATCCAGATGCTCCCCACCTGATTTCCAGGATTTAAGTCCTGCATCTCTTCACAGGTGTAAACATCCCTGACATATAATGCTATTCCTTCTCCTTTCCTGTTCGGCCTATTTCTCTTTAAAAGGTTATACCTCTCTATTCCTACATTCCAATTGTGAGACTCATCCCACCAGGTTTCAGTGATGCCTATTATATTGTATTTGCTTTGTTGTGCTAGGATCTTGTTGTGCTAGTTGATCTTGTTTATTTCTGCACATTAGTGCAGAGACATCAAAGAGCATGTGTCTTTCTACTTGCTGCCTGTGTGAGGTTTTTATCATCCCACTGTTGGGCCCTTGCATCATTTGCCTTGTTCCCTCTATGACACTTTGACTATTATTTCCAGCCCATGATGTACTCCTGCCTTCCAAGATACCTTCCAAGATACTGTCTCCCTCTTGATCAAATGTTTGAGACTATTGGCAAAAATGCTTCTGCCAACTGGTGTGAAATGTAGCCCATCTCTTGCTAGAAGTCCACCCTCATGGAACTGCAGCCCGTGATCTAAGAATCCAAATCATTCTTGGCGGCACCATCTATGAAGCCATTTATTCATGTCTGCTATTTTCCTCTCCCTTCTTGGACCATGCCCTTCAACTGGGAGAAGAGATGAGATAACAACCTGTGCGTCCATAATCCCTTCTGATATTCTGAAGACTGTGCCTTGCAGTATCATTGGTTCCCACATGGACCAAGAGGAAGGGGTAATAGTCAGTAGGCTTGACAACTTGTCAGCCTGGCTGTCACATCATGGATTTTTGCTCCAGGGAAACAACACATGTCCTGGGATATCTTGTCAGGCCCACAAACCACTGCTTCTGTACCCCTCAACAAGGAGTCTGATAACCACCTTGAGTGCTTTTTTTCTTATTGGAAAGATGGGATAGAAAAGTGTTTAACGAATTAATTAGTGAAATCGTCATTGCTTGGAAAGACCTTCTGGAAAAGACATTCTTTACACTACAGTTAGCAGAATCCTCCAGCCAGCATGATCACTGTTTTTGTTTTGTTTTGTTTTGTTTTGTAATCCAAAAATAATCTTCCCAAGGTCTATATAAGACCTTGGAGAACTGCTCCTAGTTACCATAGACAATACTGGATTACAGAATTAAAGAAAAAATGTAAGGGTGTTACAACCAGTTGAGAAAGAGCAATGTCTGTAGTTTTGAAAGTTGATTGGCTGCCAAGTAAACAGTCCTGAAGTGGCAAATTGGAAGACTGGTAGCAGTTAATGTAACTGAGAGGCAGTGAAAAGATGGATGCAATAGATAGTAAACTTGTATCTAGGAGACACAAATGAATTGCTTTACTGCAGTGCATGAAATATTCTCTTTCAACATCTATCAAGGCAATTTAGGAGCAAACTTTCATGGGAATATCTACCCCTACCAGGCTCATTGCTTGGATCCTGATTGTGAGATTGTAGGTAGCAATTTATTTTAATGATTGATTCTGCTAATGCTGAGTTGCCGCTGGCCTCCTGGAAGCCTAGATGATATCATCATGCATGGAAAGTGAATTCATTAGGATTAGTGTAAAGATAACAATCAATATAAAACAGAGGTGTTCAGCAAGTTCCAAACCACTTTCTTGACAGGCTTTGTTGGTACTAAACATAAAATAGTGTGCATTCCAAGTTGACTTCATTATCTACCATATGGTGTTTTTCGATTAGGTCACTGTTTACCTCCAGCTATGACAGCAGGTACTTCTTTTGTAAGGGGTTTCAAAAGGACTCCAACAGGGAAAATCAGCTTCTTATAGATGGAAAGGATGAGTGTAAATAAGATGTGGTCCAATATATGGAAGATTCTAGTGTTCTCAGGGATATTTATACATATTTATTTCTTAAAAACAGTTTGAGTCTGTAATTGTACTTAAGAAAACCAACTGTTATGTCAGATAGTGATTATAAAACATTTAGACATACATCCATTGTTCGAAGTCTCTTGAGGACAGATTCGGATGAAGGGCAGTCATTCCCTTATAAATGCTTAAAGAATCCTGTAAGATTGAACAGTATTATTATCTTTCCTGAAAACAGTGGCAGTGTTGGAGCCAGAGGATATGGGGCATGCAGTGATTGCTCATGGGTTATCTCCCCCTGCAATAGTAAGATGAGCTCCTCCTCCTCTGTGCTACTGATAGGAAGTTACCTTAGGTCACTTGGTGAGTTTACAGCATGGATGCTTTTGTCAGAGTTTCTTAGATGAGGGAGTCTTGAAACTAAAACACATAATTGTCTTTTTTTTTAAAAAAATAATGCTTCTAAACTCTGTTTTTTATGTTCTGCACAATAAAAACAATCTGCCAGATTTCTTATTGGAGTGACTGTGCGTCCTTAGGAACTTGTAAGCTTGTACAGACAATCAAGCAATGTATATGCAAAAATGTAATTTCCCCTGGGGAAATTACATGTTGCTAACCCAAAATGTTTCCATCCCATTAATAGTATAGTTTATCAGTCTGCATGTAGCAGTCCACCTATGCAATGCAAACTTCTTGTGCTAGCCTGGAACTAGCTAATAAATTATAATTTAGCTGTCTCTTACTCATTGTCTTATTGTCATTTTCCTTCACAGTTTCTCTGCTCTACCATGGCTACTTCTGTCATGATTATTTTTTATTGTGCAAAAATCATATTTTAAAAAATAGAAAGGAATTAAGTGAAAAATAATTAAATATAAAAAGCCAGCAGGGAAGAAACTGAAAATACACTTTTGAGAAACCATTTATACAAAAACTTCTAGAAAAGATAGCAAACTTCCAAATTTGTATCCGTGCAGAGTTGATACCTGTACGATATAAGCTCAAATGTTTGAAAAGTTATGAAGTTATCTGTCTGCAGAATTATAAGTGTTGGGTGGTTGTTTTTTTTTACAGTGCTATAATATATGCCTTATAGTCACTGAAAGGGAATGGAAAATTTATTTCTAGTCACCAAAAGTTAACTTCAAGAATTAATTTCAAAATATGGGCAAACAGTTCAAGAGCACATGTAAGTCGTTGACTGCTAACCTTTTCCCAAAGAAAACTAGCACTTGCAAAGTACCACTGATCATATGTTTAAACATGCATAAGAAAGGTAATAGTGCGAGCATTTGGTCTTTGTTAAAGAAATGTTTTAGAATCAAATACACACAAAACAAGATATTTTTGCTAAATAGGTTGGAGTTTAAAATTCATAAATATAGGAGTCATGGAGCCCAGATGCATTGATTAGAAAAAACATGATCTGTTCATTGGATAAAACAGTTATCTAATCATCATTCTGTTCATTCTAATAATATTGCATTTGTTGATCAACTAAATGCTTATAAACAAATGTTGTAGCTTTCTTGTATTGACAGGCTTAATGAGCATTTTAGAAAGAGCCATTCCTAGAAGAGATAACTTATAACTGAAAATGCTTCATTTCTGCAGAAGCTGGCATACTGTATGCCACATTTACTCCAGTGAACGGGAAAAGCTCATCATCAGAACCAAGAAATTAATTCATAGCAAGAATTGCTCTATGGGGCCAAATTGATTCTTCTTCTCAATTTTCGAATATGGATTGTTGCACTGTGAGGTTAATTTAGCATGAGAAAACAGAGGGGGAAAAACAGCTGTCATGACACTATACAGTCGTCCCTCCATATCCGCGGATGTACCATTCATGGTTTCGATTACTTGTGAATGGCAAGCCTGCGGCTCCCTCCCTCCCATCTTTCTTATCCTGGGCTTACATTTGCCTCAGCCGGTGGGGCAGCCAGTGTGGCCTTCTCTAGGCCAGCGCAGCCTTTTCCTGGCCACGCTGCCTACCATGAGGCTGGCGTAGCCAGGAGAAGGTTGTGCTGGCTGGACTAGGAAGAAGCCTGGGAGGAAGAAGAAGGTAAGAAGGAGGGAGGAAAGGAAGGAAGAAGGTAGGGGAGGGAAATATTCAAGTCCCATTGTCCCCAATGGCACTGCTGTTGGAGACAATGGGACTTGAATATTTGCAATTTTTGAATTTGTGGGGAGGGGGGTCTGGAATGGATCCCCCGTCAGTCTGGAGGGACATCTATATACCCAAAGGTCCCCAATGGCTAAAACACATAGGGAGAGGAGAGCATAATCTGCTCTGTCACATTAGACCCCCATTGCTAACCACTTAGAAAGACGTATTACAGGAAGATTCCAACACAGCCCAAGATGCAGAGTTTGGTATACAAGAAAAACCTCAACAACTAGTAAATGTGATTAAATGGGCCTCATGATACAGATCTGATATCTAGAAAAACTAAATCCACCTTAATTTGATAAAAGTTGCCTCTTTCCAGCATGGTGTAGAGAGACCAGGGTCCATTTCCCAGCTAGCCATGAAACCACCAGGTCAGGGGTAGGCAACCTTTTTGAGCCGGGGGCCGGGTTGCTGTCCCTCAGATAATTGGGGGGCCGGAGCACCAAAAATAAATAAATAAATAAATAAATAAATAATTTTTTTAAAATTAAAAATTATATATATATATATATATATATATATATATATGCATGTACACTCTCTCAGCCCCAGAAAAGCCATGGCAAAACCCCTGTGGAGATTTTGCCAGAAAACCCCAAGAACAAGTAATAATAACAATAATCAATATCATCATGGCAGGCGGCAGCAGCAGCGGGGAGCAGCGGTGGCGGCAGGACCAGCCTAGGGCTGGTCCAAAGGCCTTGGGGGGCTGCATCCAGCCCCCGGGCCTTAGGTTGCCTACCCCTGCACCAGGTGATTTTGGCCAAGGCACATGCTCTCAGTATCAGGGGGAGGCAATGGCAAATCTCCTCTGAACAAATCTTGCCAAGAAAACCCCATGATAGGTTGGCCTTAGGGTCATCATAAGTCAAAAAATACTTGAAGGCATACAGCAGCAACAACAACAAAAGCAAGCCTCCTTCTAATGGAAAACCATGGATGTGAGGGACCCCCCCCCCCATACCTTTTTGTAACACAGGATTGCATTTTTTTAAATGCAGAGAGATCCCTTGTAAAACATACATTGTGGCTATTTTAAAAGCATCCAGTGAGATTCCTTTTGGTTTTGAATGTTGCCAATTCTGACTTGTATTTGTGTCCATTAATTCTTTTGAACAGAGACTGATCTCTTGATACAGAAATACTGCATACATTTCTAAAATATATGTCATTAGTCAGCAGGGCAAATGTGTATTAATGTAGAATGGAGACAATAGCTGAATGGAAAATGTACAAGAGGATTGTTGACACAGATGATAAGAAAGGGAATGAATCCTTGATTTTCAATCCTGTGGGACATTCAATCTTGTAATATGTGAGTAAATGTGGCAACAGAGTTGGGTTTATTCTATGGTTTAACCCTTCTGTTTATATCCTTTCCTCTTTGTCTGGATCCTTGTTAATACCATCTGCTTAAGACATGGCAATTTTTGTGGAAACAAACTAAGACCTGCCACCCAAGGCCTCTGTATGAAACATGTTATTGTCCAGTTCACTTATCTAAGTGGTCTGAGTGGTTTCAGGTGCAAGAACACGATGTGTTATGACATCTTTGCTTCTGGGTCTGTCATGTAAATTATTTCTGGGTATTGGTCTGATTAGAGTGGCACCTGTCCATCAGCCATGCCTCTCTCTACTGGCCATATCACTGAGCACTAAAACAATCCCACAACTCCATCCTTGGGTTTTTTCCAAGGTGTCAGTTGAAGCAGGAGGTGCTAAGGTTGGAGAGGGAAAAGATGAGTGGTAGATTTCAGCCAGCATTTAATTTGCTACCTGAGAGCCTAGGTATGAAAGAGGCTTCAAAGTGCTGTAAACACGCTCTTGAATACACACTCTGTTGTCTTGCAACTGTCCACAGCTTGCAGAGGGAAATCAAACTGTGTAAAAGATGTTTCTAGAATATTTATTGTCAGGACATGCAGAGATTAGGGAGGCTGAAACTCACACAATGAACCTCAGATTTGGCAGCCATCCTTTTTTCTTGCTTCAGTTCCACAGCCCTTGTCCTGTTTCTCAAGTTTTCATTTCCCAAGTATTCATTAAAACAGATTGGGGCGTCCTCTTGCTCACCTGCTCATAAACCAGAAAATGTGGCCCATCTCAATGTTTCTTTACAACTGTTTCCATCCCTTCAGAAGGTGAGGAAATTGCTTTGTTGTAGTTGTTATTTTTAACTTTGGCTCCAATCTGGTGTTTTGACATTAAAGAGCAAGAAGGAAAGACTAGGAAAGCACCCAGTCATTGGGACAGTTAGACTCAAGCAATATTTTTCAGCCAGCTGTCGATAGAGTGTGCATGAGATTATTATTGTTTGCAGAGGCTTTATTGATCTTGGCTTTGTTCAAGCTCAGAAATCTGTTTACAGCAGCCTATAAAAAGAGCGGCTACTTCTTTTACTGAAGGTTAACACTCTGTGTTTATTTAATTGAATGGAAATGGCTTTATGTTGTCTAAATGTCATTGCTAATAAATTTTCAAGGGACTCTAGATTCTACTTGTGCAAAAGGGGAGGGAATGAGAGAGACAACTAGAGCAAAGTGTGGTAGCTGGAATTCCTTTTTTACATCCAGAAATGTAATGATTAAACAGTGATCTGGAGGGAAACAGTTGGCTTTTAGAACAATCAACTGCATTTGAATTTTGACCTCCCTTGTGGATTTTTATTTTTACTTTTTATCTCCCATCTTTTTTACACTTTTTCTTCAGATAAGCTCACTTAATGGTGTTTCCAGGTGGGAAAATGAGTTCATATTTCATACATGAATGTTAGACTCCCTCTGCCCCATTTTATTATATGCTTATCCACAGCTCCAACATTTAGGCTACAAACATGTTAAGCCTTTTTGTCTGTGTTTTGTGGAACAGACCACAGCAGTTGGAAAGGAGTCTTTGGAAGTGAAATGCAAATATAATGTTTGACTATTGTTAGAGACAATGGGCCTTTGCAGACTGCTAGAAATAGTGCAAATTGAGTCCACTTTAAGGGTTAGGGTTAGGGTTAGGGAATCATGGGAACTGTATTTTATTGTGGCACCAGAGCTCTCTGACAGAGAAGGCTCAATGTCTCAGAAAAACAACAACAATTCCCATGATTCCCTAGCACTAACCCTAACCCTTAAAGTGGACTCAATTTGCACTATTTCTGGCAATCTGCAAAGGCCCAATGAAGGCTAATCTTGTAAGTGGCAACCAAGGGATAGATTCCACTCTATAAAATCTAAAATCCATTTGCAATGGTTTTATCTTGATTAAATATGATGTGTGATAAACTATGCAAATATCTTTATGAAGGTACAGTAAACAGCTTTGCTTAAGTGGGACAAAAAGCAATTGTGTTTGCCTTGCAAGATTGAGCCATTTTAAAAAAAATGGATAAGCTTGATTATTTATGAAGGAAATCAAGACAAATCATAGCCACTATCATTTGTAACTGTAAATAGAACAGCATCTATGTACATACAGGTTCACTGTGACAATGCCTCAAATAGCACTGCTTTAAAAAAAAAAAAGTACATAAACTCTTATTTATTTATGTTCATTATTCAGTATTATGGAAAATTAGGGAACGTCAATGGCATCCGTGTCTCTCCTGACATGATGTAATGGGGAATAGTACAATGAATATCCAGTATGACAAGTCACAGGTTCCTATGGAGAAGAAAACCAAAATGATAGAATGTTAACAAGCGGAGTAGCTTTTTAGGGGAATGAAAAGTTTAAGGGTTCCTTACTGAAAACTCAGGACGTTATCACACGGGGTCTAAAGCAGACAGAACCCCGTCGCATCCCCGTCCCATTGTGATTCCTTTGCCCCTGTGTTCACATGACGTTGCACAGAACCCCGCCCATCCCCGTCCCATCCCCGTCCCATTGCGGATCCTTTGCACCTGTGTTCACACGATGTCACAGAGAACCCCCTCCCATCCCCCTCCCATCCCCCTCCCATTGCGGCATCATCCCCGTTCTTTTGCATGCCGGTTTCATTGGGAATTACATTTGCACGACCAGAAGCATACCGGAATGATGATGCTTTCATTCATTCCGGAATGATGCTAGTTGCTAGAGACCCGCGTGTGAAAACGTCCTCAGTCTGTAATCGTAAACACAGAGCCACCATGGCATAGTGGTTTAAGAATTGGATTGCAACTGGGGACCTGGGCTCAAATCCTCACCCAGCCATGGAAACCCACTGGATGACCTTGGACAAGTCACACTCTCTCAGCCTCAGAGGAAGGCAAGGCAAACCCTTTGTGAACAAATCATGTCAAGAAAACTCCATGACAGGGTTGCCTGAGGTCACCATGAGACAGAAATTACTTGAAAGCACACAACAACAACAGCTAAACACTCTTGCTAACACCTGCATGGCAGCAAGACTTACTTTTGAGTAAGAATGCTAGCATCACACTGCTAGGTTTCCCCCTGTGTATCTAGCCTCCACACTATGCTAGCTTACTTCATGTTTTTTTTTCACAAATGGCCAGTAAGCTGCTGTTCCATTATCATATACTGAAGTCAAGAAAAGTAATCCTGAACCCAGTTGTACTATGGAACTGCAAAATCAATTCACCTTGTTGATCTTATAGGTGAAGTCCTTTCCAGGTGAGGTTCTGAAGTGAAAACTTCAGGAGAATTCTCTCTACCTTAGTTCAATACAATCTAATTTAATGTTCCAGACAATTTTGCTTCAGGGCTCTGTGCTATATTTCCAGTTCAGTGCCTTTTTCTCACTTACTGTTTCTTTTCCTGAATATTGTTTTTCACCCCTGATGATGTGATGATGATGATGATGATGATGATGATGATGATGATGCCATCCACACTGCAACTAATTCTTGCACAGAGATTACACTTAAGAATGGGACCTGGTTACACTTGACATAGTGCTCTCTCATGTACCACAGTGCATCACAGCCTCAGGGTTCTCGTTGATACATCCAAGATACACATGAGGTTAGAGGCTGATGCTCCTACAGTTGCAGTCTACTTGCTATATTTTACATTTTCCCCATTTAATTATTTTGAATATATTTTAAAAAGCTAGCCTTATATTAATCTACATACACTTTGTAACAAGTAACTGTATAGACCATTTCTACTTCATGGTACTTGATGGCTGATAAAGAATAGGTTTTCTAATGTTCTGCAAAAGGTTAAGGTGCATAATTATCTCAAGGAGAAAGATTATTTAGGAAAGTACCATTATCTCACAGTATCTCTCCATTTTTTTTAACAGTCAGCCCTCTTTATCCATAGATTCTGCTATATATGGCTTGAAAATACCCCCTATTCCCCCTGAAAACCCCACCAACAATTTTTGCCATTTTATATAAGGGATACCGTTTTACTATGCTATTGTATATAATGGGACTTGCACATCCAGAGATTTTGGTGCCCATGGTGTGTCCTGGAATCAAACCCCAGCAGATATCAAGGGCCACTATACATGAGATCCTCTTTCTTTCTTTTCATTCAAGTCAAGTTGTTTAATATTAAAAGTTAGCCATGTTATTATTGCACATGAAGTAAAACAACAACAACAACAATATCAACAACAACAACAAAAAGAAGCAGCAGCAGCTCTCTCCATTCTTGGGAGTCAAAATGCAACCATAACAAACTTAAACAACTGACAATTTGCTGAGCTTTTATGACATCCCAAATCTGCTGCCTCAGGAGGCTATTTTGCTGTGCCTATGATACAGCACACTCTAGCTTCCTCAATCATGTATGTGTATGTATCTTCAAATCAGTTCATGACTTATGGCAACTCAATGAACTTCATGCGGTTTTCCTAGGCCAGGAATACTCAGAAGTGGCTTGCAATTGCCTTCCTCTGAAATATAGCTAACAGAATCTGGTATTCCTTGGCATTCTCCTATCCAAGGACTAACCTGAGCTGACTTTGCTTAGCTTCCAAAATCAGACAGGATCTGGTGCCTTCACAAGGTATCTATACCCTTTTCTTAGAGTAGGAAAACAGATTTAATCGCTCCATCAACCAACACACAAGAAACCAAATAAAATAGTAAGCTTTCAGGAGATACGATTGAAGTGAAGACCATCCAGCACTACTAGAGATTGGGATCCCAACCAAGGGTGTGCTTTACATTCTTGCTAATTTTTATTTTGGCACACAGCATGAGAACTGAGCAAGGTTGTTTTGCTATTAAAGACCCCTGATTTGCCAGATTTACCCTTGAGCTGATTTGGAGGTGGAACAGTTTGTCAGGCAGAATCTGTTTAGAACAGACCACTGGGAGTCCTGTGGGATGAGAGCTGCTCTCCATCCATAATGTCAAAATAACTTCTATTTCCTTTGTAGCAGTGGTTGCCAGTGGCTCATGTCTCAAGGGAAGTTATGAATCTACTTTGGGCCTTAGTTCAGACTTCCAAGGAACTATCCAAAGTGTTGAATCTGTGGATTTTTGTGGGTTTTTCAGACGGTGAGGCTGTGTTCTAGAAGAATTTCTTCCTGACATTTCATCTGCATCTGTTGCTGTCATCTTCAGAGAATGGTGGCATGGATGTATGTGCGGTATATATACTGTTTGATCCTTGGTTGAGATGATGTGATTTGCATGTTAATCTGTACATTGTTCTGTTGTTGAATGGCAGGGCTTTAGGGTGCCACTTTTTATTCACAGGAAAATCCTGAAAATAAAAAGTGGTGTGATTCATGCAGGATAATGGTGATGTGGGGAACATCATCTGAAAATCATCCTGCTCTTGTGGGATATTGATGGGATTAAATTTGCTTCATTCATGGGATTGCCTCCCATGTGATAAAGTCCATAGAATTAATCAGGACTGTCTCTGCTAAATGACAAGTGGAGGATATAATTTTGCCCTTGCTGCCTAGGTCCTTCACTTCTTGATTCATCCTTAGCTACCTGGACTGGGGATCCTACTATTTACCCACTATCTACTTACTATCTGCCTTCTCTAGACCTTAGTCATCATCTCATAGGAGTACAGCTTTTCCTTCTCTTCTGTCTCTTCTCTCCATGTCTGCTTAGCCCATTCAGATGGCTTCTAGGGAATGACCTCAGTTTATCTTGCTGAAGCATTAGTTTTTTTCAATCTTTCTTTCAGATGACTCAACCTGATCTGGTTCTGAGTGTTTGGGACATTGTGCAACACCTTGACATCTATATGTGGAACCCAGATGGTGGCCTAGGAGGCCAACCTGTACTGGTTGTAGATATAAATGTTTCATCCACTGCATGCATTTTTTCAAGGGCAGTGTTACCAATTCCAGGTAGTTTATTTGTGCTGAATGTACCAGAAATGGGAGAAAAATATGCAAAAGCTTGTAAAAAATCATCATCTCTTTGCTGAGTTGCATTTAGCTGTAGCAGGCCAGCCAGTGTCTCTTGGCATCTTGACAAACCATTTTCAAATACTGTGTTTTTGCAACTAATTATAAGAACTTCCTGGCAATAGCTAGAGAAAAAGTCAGTACAAATACTTTAAAAATAAACATTAGGAGCATATTTCTGATATATGAGGAATAATTCAGAGCTGTACGATGGCTGCAGCACTTAATAAACATTAAAATATTGAACTGAGGGGAAATGACAGATCTACTTGCCTGAAAATATACATTTGCCCAATCTTATTGAAAACAATTCTTTAAAGTCTAATTTAGATTAGAAACCATTACACACAGAGAGAGAGAATGACAATATATTTCCACATTCCTAGGGAAAGGTAAACTAGTTTACCCAGCAGCCATAATGGAAATGGATGTATGTCATCATCACTATCTCTGCTGCTGCTACTACTACTACTACTACTACTATTTCTAACTTACCACTGTGTGATTCAGATTGAAAATATGAACTAGCATATTCTGTCAAAAATACGCAACACCATATTATCCAGAGTAGACCATTATCACTACAGGGATACTGAAGGACAGAAAGAACAGCCTGAGTTCATACTATATTGTCAGAATGGCAGTGAATTGTGTATAAGACTACGCAAGTCCTGGTCCTTGCTGACTTGCTCTATTCATGCTTTAGCATCTCAAACCAGCCCAGCATGCTGAGTATATGTCTACACACTGAAGGACTGTGGAGATAATGTTAGGGAAGGAAATGATTAGAAGCAATTTGTTAGCAGACCACAGTTGTTTTGCAAGTTGTCAACAAGTAATGAAGCAAAGATGCCAATCGACAGGTGGACATATCTATTCAGTAGGAGGCAAGAGCAAATCAGTTCCAAGTACAATCGCTTTAATTGAGACTGTGAGGAGATAAATGAGGGAAGTTTGTAACAGCTGGATATCACTCTGAAAGGAAACTTTGACCATTCCTTATCATCTGAGGTGGTCTTTTAGTTGTCATGGCAATGCTTTGAGCAAACATCACCCAGAGGAAGAGATGGGGGGAAAGCCACAACATTTTTTTTTAAAGTCCTACAGGCAAGAAAAAGACCTGGAGGAAAAATAAAATAGAATTGATCCTGAAATTCTATTTTGTTTGCATTTGAAAATATTTTAATGAAAGCAGAGCTTGAGAAAGTTCCTTTTTTGAATTACAACTTCAAGAACTTCCCAACTGGATGGTCAGTGTTTTAATCCACATGACAGCTCAAATGAGATCAGCAAGTGTTTTACTGTTTCCCATGACAGCTAAAATGAAAGGAGCCCATGAAACCTAAAATGAGATCAGCGGGTGTTTACTGGATCAGACCAATAACTCTGAGTATGCATTTCTGAAGCCTCTCTCAGGACTACAGAAAAGTCACTTCCATTGAGAGAAATTCATGCATATCACATGTCCTTTATCCATTTTGACATGTGTAAGGCATCTAACTTGCTATCGATAATGTATGGAGAGTCCAAGAACACAGGATCACAGGCACTTCAATGTGTATCCCCACATATGTGACAGTCTAATTACATGGTGATCTTGTCACACTGGTATTATATCACATGATTATTAACTGCCGTGGAAACACCTTGTGGAATTTAGGGTCTTGAAGTTTAGGAAGGGGGCATTTAAAATTCTCTGCCAAAGAGCTGTAGTGCCTCACCAAATGTCATGAAATAGACAGCAGCACCTTTAGACAACCAACCAGTCAGTTTAATTAAAGAATTAACAGAACTTTATTGGAAGATCCATAGGTCAGTCCTGGCTATCAGACGTTTTAGCTGAGACTGAAAAAATCCCCCCCCTACAGTTAGTGAAAAGAATGTGAAAAAAGCCCGCGCTCTCACCCCTCCTTCCTTTTCCCAAACATCTCATCCATTTCCAGCCAGCCGAGCCAGCCACCCAAGGTCACTTGATAAAGCACCTGCACTCTCACATAACTAACCCATCTTCCCATCATCCCCACACTATACTACATATCTGATAGAATACTAACAGGATTCTAACAGTCTGCCCCCCTGAAAACAGACCCCCCCCCAAAAAAAATGAAAGAAACATCAAGCAACTGAAGACAAGGAAGGCTTGTCTGGATAGCGTTCATGAAAATGAGCAATCAAATCAGGAGCATTGACATGACCAGCAGATACCCATTCAGAATGGTCAACAGGAAAGTGTTTCCACCGGATCAGGTATTGTAGTCTGCCTCGATGAACCCGAGAGTCCATAATCTTCGAAACTTCAAAGTGTTGATGTCCATCAACCATCAAAGGCAGGGGTGGTGAGTCAACGGGTTTCCAGGGGTCAACCGCACAATCAGGTTTTAACAAACTGAAATGAAAAACTGGATGAAGATGACGATAGGTCTTAGGAAGAATCAATTCAGCAGTAACATCATTAACAAGTCTCTTAACTGGAAAAGGACCCACAAATTTTGGGCCTAGCTTTTTGGAAGGAAACTTAGACCTCAAGTTCTTGGTGGAAAGGTAAACCATATCACCAGGCTTAATATCCCAACCTTTTGCCCTCTTTTTGTCAGCCTGATTTTTATACTGCTTTTTAGCTTCGTGCAAAGCTTTGACAATGGTGGGCCAAGCCCCTCTGACTTTGTCAGCCCACTGGGTCACCTGAACCGGGTCAGTTTTATTTACAGGCAGGGCAGGGAGGAGCTTAGGTTCAAAACCATAGTTAATCGAAAAGGGAGAGCTCCCAGTGCTGCTGTGTATTGCGCTATTGAAAGCAACCTCGGCATGTGGAAGTAAATCAAACCAATCATCTTGCAGGTAGTTAGTATAAGAACGCAGGTATCTCTGGAGACTTTGGTTAGTCTTCTCGCTTTGACCGTCAGTCTCCGGGTGAAAAGCCGTGCTAAGGGCCAATTGAACCCCCAATTTGTCTTGCAGCACCCTCCAAAATTTAGAAGTAAACGAACTGCCTCTATCGGAGATTATTCGGTCTGGGAGGCCATGGAGTCTATATATGTGCGCTATGAACAGATCAGCTAATTTGGGGGCCGAAGGCATCCCCTTGCAGGCCACATAATGTACTTGTTTGGAAAACAAATCTACCACCACCCAAATAGTGTCTCGGCCCTTGCTAGGAGGCAGGTCTGTTATAAAATCCATAGCAATGTGTTTCCAAGGTCCTTCTGGTGTAGGCAGAGGTTGAAGTAGTCCTCTAGGCTTGCCCACTCTTGGTTTGGCTCTAGCGCAAACCGGGCAACTTTTAACATAAGCCTCTACATCTGCACGAATTCCATCCCACCAGTAGGTGCTGCGGATCTTGTGCCAAGTTTTTAAATATCCCCAATGCCCTGCTGCCTTAGAGTCATGGTATATCTGAAGGATGTCTTTTCTTAAGGAAGCAGGAACATAGATCTTTGAATTCCACACCCATAAGTCTTGTGCATTTTTAGACAGTTGATTTTTATGCTGTTGTAGCCACTCATCCGTTTCTGCCCCCTGCTGGATTTTTAGCAACAGGTCATCTAATGGCGGTGGTGAGTCACCCTGTGAAGGGGGTTGAACTAAAGCCTTGGCTCTACTGCGGGTAATTACCGCCAAACCCAACTGTTCCCGGGAAAAGATGGTCTCAAGAGGAACCGCCTCTTTTCCCCCATGCTGTGGCAATCTGGATAATGCGTCTGCTAAAATGTTTTGACGGCCTGGGAAAAACTTTAACTTGAAGTTATATTTATAAAAGTCTTTAGCCCATCTCCTTTGTTTGGGGCTCAGTTTGCGGGGAGTCTGTAATGCTTCTAAGTTTCTGTGATCAGTCCATACCTCAAAAGGGTGTGCCGCCCCCTCAAGGAATTGTCTCCAGCTTTCTAGGGCATGTTTAACTGCATAAGCTTCTTTTTCCCAGCACGGCCAAGATAATTGGGGCCCCTGGAACTTTTTGGACAGGTAGGCACAAGGTCTAAGCTTATCTTTATCATCTTTTTGTAGCAGGACAGCCCCCATAGCAAAGTCACTGGCATCAACTTGAACCACAAAGGGTTTGGCTGGGTCTGGGTGAATTAAAATAGGTTCAGAGCTAAACAACATCTTCAGTTGTTCAAAAGCCCTCTGGCATTTTTCAGACCATTGAATCGGAGTGGAGGGCTTGGGAGGCTTGGCCGCAACCCCCTCCCCACTTTTGGGCGTATCTTTAGTCTTGAGTAAGTCTGTAATGGGCAATGCAATCTTAGCAAAGTCAGGAATGAACTCTCTGTAGAAATTTGCAAAGCCCAGGAACTTTTGTACATCTTTCCTATTTCTCGGGGGTGGCCAGTCTAACACTGTTTGTACTTTAGCTGGATCCATTTCTAAGCCCTGGTTAGACACTCGGTACCCCAAGAAATCTAGTCTCTCGGTGTGAAAGTGACATTTGGACAGTTTCACATACAGTTGGTTATCCCACAGTCTTTTGAGTACCTCTCGCACCAGTTTGACATGACTGTCTAAGTCCTTAGAATAGATGAGCACATCGTCCAAGTATACCAGAACACCTTCAAAAAGCAAATCATGCAGTACTTCATTTATATGCCTCATAAAAATCCCGGGAGCCCCCGACAGTCCAAAAGGAAGGACCAAGTACTCAAATGCCCCCAAAGGGCAGTTGAAAGCAGTCTTATATTCATCTCCCTCCTTAATCCTAACTCGATGATAAGCATCTCTTAAGTCCAATTTTGTAAAGAGTTTGCCCGTGCCCAGTCTCCCCAACATGTCTTTCATTAGGGGCAAAGGGTACTTGTTGGTGTTGCAAATCCCATTTAGATTGCGATAGTCTACCACCAGCCGCAAAGAACCATCTTTTTTTTCCCTAAAAAATATTGGAGCAGCAAATGTAGAAGTGGAGGGTCGAATGAACCCTCGAGCCAAGTTCTTTTTTATATAGTCTTTCAATGTGGCCAGCTCTTTTGGGGTCATTGAATACAGTTTGGGTTTAGGAAGGGGTGCCCCTGGCAATATTTCAATAGCACAGTCTGTTTCTCGGTGTGGAGGCAACACATCACATTTTCTCTCTTTAAACACCCCTTTTAAATCTCGGTAAACCGGAGGGATGACTGGCGACCCCTCCCCGCCGTGCCCAATGTCTCTGTCTCTGGGCAGCCCTTCCAAGTGAGTAGCTGCGTCTTTCTCTATTTGTCCGGGAAGCGCCACCGTGGGGAGAAGAGGGGGGAGCACCATCCCGTGGGCAAGGCAATGGTTTGCACAATCCGGATCATTAAAAATTAACTGTCTCTCCCTCCAGCGCAACTCAGGGTTGTGATGGTGTAGCCAGTCTATGCCCAACATTAGGTGGTAATTATAAGTATTTCTCACCACCAACTGGAGCTGTTTCCAATGGTCTGTTATCCCTAGCCACACAGGAGCAGTTTTTTTTCTGCAGCACGGCCCCCCATCAGAGACCCATCCATCTGAACAAAGGGAATGGGCTCTCTCAGAGGGTGGGTGGCTATGTTCAAACTGTCTATTACTGCAGGGTTTATTAAGCACCTTGTACACCCACAGTCAATGGCTGCAATTAATTGCATAGCTTTTTTCTTGGGCCCCACCATCAAAGTCACTGATACAGACAACAGGGGAATGCCCCCACTCACCATCTTTTTGCGGCTCTCTGCTCCCACAGCCCGCCTTTCGCCGCTTCCTAAGGCAGGCTCTGGAAGTTTAAAGGCTCCCCTCCTGAGCTTGTAAAACTGTCTGAGTCGTCTGAGTCTGTCCAGATCTCCTGTTCTTTGGGCTCTTCTACTTTCAGGCTGTGCTCAGTAGAGGATTTTTTTTTCGGCTGACTCTTTTTCTTCTTGGAGCCTCTGCCGGGGGGGGGGGGGCCCTGAGAGGAGCCAAACTACACACCCTAGGATTCATAAAAGAGAGCCATGGCAGTTAAAGTGGAATCCTAGTGCTAAAATTGTATAGTGTGAAAGGGTTCAAAGGATTACAAATGGTAATAGGACTAACCAAAGATTCTGAAAGGAAGACTCACAGTGGTCATGTAAATATAATTATTATTATTATTATTTGTATGTCCCACCTCTCCCAATGGATTGAGGCGGGAGTACAGCAATAGAAATAAAACAAGGTTTAAAACATGGCAATAAAAACATGACAAAATTACAATAAAAATTCTTAAACATTAAAATTACAACTGCAATAAGACAATAAAATTAACATTAACATTAACAATAAAATTGACAATTACATTTACTAAAGCAAATCCAGGTGATAATGGAGGTTTTCCTTCCCGGGGGATCGTCTAGTGTTATTTTTTAGGTCGGATGGGTAAGCCCGCCTGAAGAGTTCTGTTTTAAGTGCCTTTTAAAAAGCCTCCAATGTAGAGATGGTGCAAACCTCTTTCGGCAGGCTATTCCATAATTTAGGGACCCCAGCCGTAAATGATTTCTGGGAGGTGGAAACCAACCTAACATTATGATATTTCAATAGGTTTTTTCCAAAAGTTCTGAGAGTGTGGGGCGGATTGTGTGGGGAGAGGCGTTCCTTTAAGTCACACGGATCCGAGCCATATAGGGCTTTATAGGTAATAACCAACACTTTCTATCATACATTCTAGAATTAATGATGCCTCCTCATTGTTAATTGTTTTTATAAAGGTTACAATAACTCTGTCACATGTGCTTCATTTAACAAATGGCTTGGACATCACTTTTGCTTTTCTAAGATAATCTGATTTTGAGATTTCCCCAAAACCTGTACACAAAATACCCCCTTTTCACCTCCCATGTCCTGCGTGTCCATCTGGACAATCTTTGATCCATATCATCTTGTCAGCATTAAAACTACTGTGAAAATTACCCACATGTTGGAAGTGAAATGAGACAGAAATCAGGAGCAAAACATTTTCCTGCTACAATGGAAGAACTGGGTATTTGGTCTCTGCCCATCTCTTTGAATCAGGATCTTGGCCAAGGACATACCTGGGGATAGTTTAGTAGAAACTGCCAGTGCAAGTTTCTGCACTAAAGGAAAGTCCTTTAAATTTAACACAGCTGAATCATATGATATAGCTGGTTCTTTAGGACCATAGGAATCTGCCTTACTTCAACGTCTATCTTGTTCATAATGGCTTATACTGACTATCAGTATCACTCCAGAGTTCTGGATAGGGTAGAGCTGGGGAAACTGTTGCTCTCCAGATATTGTTGCAAACTAGTTTCCACCAGCTATAGCCAGCCTGACCCATCATTAGGAATGATAGGAATAGTAATGCATAATTATCAGGAGCACAGATAGAGTTTTCTTCCCAGGCTTCCTAGCCAGAGATCTGCATACACAAAGCATTTTGCCACTAAACTTCAATCCCTTCACAACAGTTCTTTGTTATAACCCTAGATCCTCCTATGGCATTTGAGGGTTTACAGTGTGTGTGTGTGTGTGTGTGTGTTGCTCATTGTGTTGTGTTGTATTTTTGCCGTGGCGAAACTGTTGTATTTTGTGATATAATAATTTCTTTGGTGGTCGGTTAGACAGAAATCTTCTATTTTATAGACGAGAGACAAAGTCCAGTCCAGGGCCACATACTGTCCCTAAACTTGTTTGTGCAAACTAATTTTTTCCAAATTACCTGAACTGCCCTTTTTTTCTGAGAACAAAGTGGGTGAATTGCCTGATGGGGAAGCACTAGAAGTGGCAATTCATCTTTTAGAAAGGTTGCAGCTCTACATGCACTGTTTAGCATTTAAAAAATTGCCTGTGTATTAAAAATGACAAGTGGCCCTCCAGACCCTTCCAGCTTTTTTGTTGTTCCTTTTTCTTCATATTTTTTTTGCACATTGATGTGACCACTGGAGAGTCCCAGGAACATAAGAAGAGTGCTGAGACCTCCAGCAATTGCCCAGCTCAGTTTAGATGATCAACTCTAAATCTATTTGGTTTCCGACATGTGTAGCTGATTTTTTTTCCTTTAGTGCAAAAAGGAAAGATCAAAATCAATGGGAAGGGAGGGAGGAAGCTGTTAATCAAGTTAGAAAGATCCAGCTGGCAAAAGAAAGAAAGCACATTGTCTTTCCACCTCTGCAGTGAAGAGGTTCTTCGATGCAAGAGATGAAGGATCACACACTCATATACACACTGACACATATGCTTGGTTTTGTGTTACTGAAGCATGCAAACTCCCTGCTAGAGCAAGAGGTGAATCAATATATTGCATTTGCAGTACAGAGAGAGAGAGAAAGTATATGAGGGTTTACTTTTTCTGTATTATTTGAAATGTATTTGTGCTCACTGTGTGGTTGTTTTGTCCCCAGTGGAGCTGTGTTGTATTTTGTGGTATAACCATTTCTCTGGCGATGAAATAGGCAGGAATCTTCTGTGTTTTGATGCATGGGGTGACAGAGGCTTAAAATATTTTGATAGATGTGTGAGTAATGGACAATGACCTCAAAACATTAGTTGTCCCTTCCTGTTTGCGGATTTTGATTCAGCGGTCTTGCTCTTCATGGGAGGAACAAGTGAGGAGGGATGAAATGGCAGTGCATGCCCGCGCGTCTCCCCACCCACATGGCATGGGTGTGCATGCACCATTATTTGCAGTGGGGCTTGAATATTTGTGAGCCGTCATTTTCATGGAGTGGTGGTGGTCCGGAATGGATCCCCTGCAAATTGGGAGGGGCTACTATATATTCGTGAGAGAGATATGCACAATAGTCTCTTGTAAGGACAGCTGACCCTGAGATCAGTTTGTTCAAATATGCACATATTCCTTTGCCCTTCTGTTGCTTGTTCCTGTCTTTATTATAGTCTTATAAAGACATTAGAAAATAATGCACCAAATTGTCCTTATTATTCAGTTTATTTCATTGTTTATCAATTTTGCTATTGATTTCATGGATGAAGTGCCAAGCTGGTCTTTTTGCACTGATGAATAGCATTTGACACCATCAAATTCCATCCTCTACAGTGTGCTTGTTCTTTAGAGCTTTTTATTTATGTGACTATTTATTTACATTTTTCAGACTAGCATAACATTTTACAGAATAACAGAAGTTAATTTTACAATGTTAACAAATAATCTTATCAGATATATACAGAAGTGAAGAGAGGGAGAACATCTAATTAAACATTTAAACATGAGCAGGTAAAACTAAATTTATAACATTACTTTGAATAGTGAGCAGGGCCATTTAATATAAGGAAAGTAATCATTCTATTATATCACCTACTCCATTTTTTAAAAATAAAGCTGCTTCTAAAAAGTAAACTAAATAGTAAATAGATAATAAAGATGCAAAAGGTATACACACACACACTGTAGGTTTCTCTCAGGCCTTCTGTAGTAGTGAGAGGTTCTCCTTCAGACTGCTTCATGCACATGTTTTTGTTTATTTTTATTGATATATCTGTTCTCTTTCCTCCTTAATCTACAAATTTAAATTGATTCCTCACAAAATATAATTTTAAAATTATATATCTTCTCAAAATACATGATATGTCAAAACTGCTGTTTTAACTGCATTGCAATATTAAGGGTTTTTGCATGACTCTGGCAAAAAATGTAATTGTTGGCATAATGCACTAAGTGTGTGGATAGTTTGTGTTCTTTATCTTCCTTATCTGCTGGCTTCTTCTTATTGTGCCTCATTTGAAGGAGTATCATTGGGATTATTGTATTGAAGTGTTGTCCACACCTTCTGTACATTGCTAAAACTCTGTTACATTTAATTCAATGGTGGGATCATTTCCAAAGCAGTTCATAAGTTTATAATTATGCCAGAAAATAAAATTAATTTTGTGGCATCAAAGTATTCATATATATATATATATATATATATATATCTGCCTCTATGAAGAAATATACCATACATTACTGAATAACAGTGGCCACATGCTAAAGTCTGAAAAATGAAAAAAGACAGATGAGTGGCAGAAATAAGTTTGTGTAGTTGTGAGAACAGAGCTTGGATAGCACTCCCCAGAGAAACATTCAAGACCATTTGTGTTTATCTGGAACAGGGTACACAACCAGGAATGCTTTTATTAGATATGCATTAGTTTACTGATACCAAACTAATGCTTACCAAAGTGTGACTTTATCATCTAGATTATTATTGCTTTTCTCACTTCAGTTAATCCAGTCAAATCAATGAAATATATCACATGAGTCACATAACGGGGGGAGGGTTTGATTGTACTCTGTAATTTTTTAACATTTGTTAGCCGCCCCGATTGCACTCAGAGGGGTGGGGTATAAATAATTATTATTATTATGACTCAAGTTATAATTATTTTGACTACAAAAAAGGTCTTTTAACATTGGAACTGAATTGAAAGAATGCTGTGGCAATCTTCCTCAATCTTAGAGGTAGCAACTTTAGGAGGCCTATACCCAGAGTGCTACTGTGCATGTATCTCTAAAAGTTTAGGCATAACATGTATTCACGTTATTTCATATGTATTGCTCTTAGGTATATCCTTGGTCTTCCTGCATGAATTAGTCTGCAGTTAGTCTGCAGTTCTTTGTCTTTTTTTTGTCCTTCATTTTGTATCCTGCAAGTCTCTTTCTGTCACCTCCATGACTGAAGAGCACATTTTACAGAATTTCCCAATGCAAGTTCTTATGAAACCTTTAATATTTGTAAGCAAACCTACTTCATATATTTTTTACCAAAGAAAACTGACCCTGCTTTATTTCTGTTAGTCCCTGGGGTGGGGGTGAGCAACTTCTGCTTCTGAATACAAATTCCTCTGCTTGTGAAATACACTATCTACCATATTCCCCACCAAATGGATGTGTTCTGTAATTTGGATTTTAGACATCCTTGATTTTGTCTCTCACAGCGTTTTGAAATTGATAGTAAACGCTAGTAGGAATATATCTCGATTCACACCAATGCTTTATTTTTGAAACATAAATTTAAAAGTAATCACCAGTTAGTAAACTGAAACCTAATCACAAAATGTACAAGAACTGAATTTCTTAATGTAGAAAACACTACTACCATTGCTTTGTAGTCTTGGGGGGGGGGGGGATATCTATTCCTATACATTTTTCTCTGGATTTTCCACATTTCCAGAATTCCACAAGTAAGACATATCCTTTGAACTTTGCTCAAGGTTTGGGCTAGGGAGCCCTGGTGGTGCATTGATTAAATGCCAGTACTACAGCTACAAGGTTATGAGTTTGATCCCAGGGCTCCAAGGTTTACTCAGCCATCTATCCTTTCATAGGTTGGGAAAATGAGTACCCAGCTTGTTGGGGGCAATTTATTTACAGATTGTAAACTGCTTAGAGAGTGTTTAGTTCACTGATAAGCAGTATAGAAATGTACATCCCTGCTTGCTTGCTTGGTTAAAAACAACAACATCCTATATCAATTTTCCAACTCACTCACTATGGGCTGTTGCAGACTGGTGCAAAGGACGGGCCTGAGGGTAGAGTTGGGGCGGGGCAGCCACACGGCGGCTGCCCCAACCCCACGCTGGCACCGTCCTGATGCCACATGGGTGTACTCATGGGGTGCGGTGTCAGGACACCCTTCCGTGCAGCGTTTAAACACCGCTGCGCCGAAAGGGTGCTGAAGAGCCATGGCGCCAGCTCTTAGGGTGGCATTTTGCCGTATCTAAAAGGAGCAGCATTTTGCTTCTCTTTTCAGGGCAGCAAAAGGGAGGATCAGGGCTGTGGTGTGGGGTTGCCACAGCCCCGATCTGCCACTCCCTGGGCAGCTCTCTGACACCCCAAATGGGCCGTGTGCACCAGCCCTATGTTTTCCATAGAAATAAATTCCTAGGTCCTGTTTTTCATTTTTGTCTCACTGCAATTTAAAAAAAAACCGTTAAGTCAAAGGCTTTCATGGCCAGCATTCATAGGTTTTTGTGGGTTTTTCGGGCTGTGAGGCCATGTTCTAGAAGAATTTATTCCTGATGTTTCACCTGCATTCCTGATGTTTCACCTGACTTTTTCCTGTGGCTGGCATCTTCAGAGAATGGTGGCATGGAAATGTGTGGGG
This sequence comes from Phrynosoma blainvillii, assembly GCA_026167975.1. Taxonomy (NCBI): domain Eukaryota; kingdom Metazoa; phylum Chordata; class Lepidosauria; order Squamata; family Phrynosomatidae; genus Phrynosoma; species Phrynosoma blainvillii. The sequence goes on from JANUYF010000001.1 coordinate 414,099,947, forward strand.
TATATATATCATGTGATCCTTGGTTGAGGGGATTAGCATGTAAATTAGCATGTGTTGTTCTGTTGAGGCAAGACCTCAGGATGGGAGGATGTGTGAGGAGGATTAGTGTCTATTTAATTAGTGGTCCATTGTCTGCTGGGAAAACCCCTGCTCCTGGGTGAAGTACATTTGCATGTACTGAATCTTGATTTTGATATTTTTCAGGACTAGTAGCCAAACTTTGTTTACTTTCAGTTTTTCTTCTTTCCTGTTGAAGTTGTCCAGGTGTTTGTGGATTTCAATAGCTTCATTCTGACCCGATAGTTGTTGGCATGGTCCAGAATTTAAGTGTTTTCAAATAGCATTTTATGCCCAGGTTGGTTTAGAACACGTTCTGCTACTGCTGATTTTTCAGGCTGGCCCAGTCTGCAGTGTTTCTTATGTTCCTTGATTCACATTTGAACACTGGTTTTGTGGTCTCTATGTAGACTTGTCCACAGCTGCAGTAAACTCCTGCGGCCAGTATATATACCCCACACAATTCCTTGCCACCATTCTCTGAAGATGCCAGCCACAGATGCAAGTGAAACACCTGGAATAAATTATTCTAGAACATGGCCTCACAGCCTGAAAAATCCACAAAAACCTATTTTTAAAGATTACACACAAGCATTGAGTCAGTGTCCGCAGGAAATACTGCTAAGCAGGAGAGATTGGCCAGATTATTTTTGGACACATCGTAGAATCACCGGCAGGCAGATCCAAACACAAATTCTATAATATTGTTCTGTAATCCAAAAATAAAGTTTGTGGGGAGTCTGGAAGTTTTAATCCAAAAATGTCAGTTGGTTAGCTTGGGGGATTCTAGGAGCCTAGGACGAAAGGCAATATTTCCAAGTTGTGCATTTAATAAATTCATGTGAATAAAATCTTTTGGGAATGGCAGTCAGACTTCAGCACTTTTCTTTCTTGCTGTTGCTTACTTTTGGGGGGCATAGTTGTATTTGAGCACTCAAAGTCAGTATATCAAAATAAATGCTTTATTGAGTAGGGTAAAAGGAATTGCTGGCAAGACAGTAAATTCTTCTGTGGAATGAATGATAATTCAGCTCAGGAGCCCTTTTGTCTTGTAGGGAGGGGAGTATAAATTCTCTGAAAGTATCTGCTGCTTGGAATTGCTTTGCATTCATCATGACAGACTTCTGCATCATTCATGAATGTCATAAGAGACTAAAGAATTGGCACTTCATTGTGAGGATGATTAAACAGCTATTGCACATGTCTCTTGCTTCAGTCCACTACTTTTGAGCAAATTGCATGTAAACCACTCCCACAGAACTGCTTCTTAACGGATGAATTTCCTCTCCCACTGGCAGGAATACAGTGGCATGGAAAACAGACTTTAAAATTTTGCCCTCCTAAGACCCCTCAATGTCATTTCTCCTATTCTACAAAGGGGAATGTCAGGTTCACTCTGGGTGTCACTTGCTTAAGGTATTAAAAGAAATCAAAGTTAGAAATAAGACTCAAATGTTGATTTGATGACAATATTCTAAACAAGCCTTTAGACCCTTTGAATAGCCAAAAAGCTCAGCCTCTCAAATAATTATAAGTTTGTAGAATCATGAGAAGCTTCCATATGTACTGTTGGTCCATCTACTTCAGTATTGATTATGTTGAGAGGTAAACGATAATGACCACCACCACCTCCTCCTCCTCCTCCTTCTTCTTTTTGGGCTGTTTTTTTTTTTTTTTTTTTTTTTTACTTTGGACAGAATACAAAAAATGTGCTCTACCTGCAGTGATTCCCTGATGTTTGCTATTCCTTGACAAATTCTCAGTCTGGTAGAAAGGTGGGATATAAATAAAGTGATGGATAGTGATGGAAATTCCATGCCATATGATGTTAACATATTTTGTATACATGTGTAGTTGAATTATTAGGGTGATCTAGAGTACTTCCTTGGACAATACCTTTAGGTAGCTATCATTGGTGACTGGACATTCACAGCAATGTACTGCCTTCAGCATCAAAAGCAGTTTGCTTCTCTGTACCAGTTACTTAGAAACACAGGTGAGAAGATACAACTGTAGAGGATTTATGTTATCATCTTGTTGACTATTATAAGAACACAGTGCATGACCAGCTAGCCTTTCTATATGCCCCAGCATTTATCCTTTTATGGTCTCTGACTGTATTGCAAAATGGTATCTAGGACTACCTGAGCATGATCTCTGCAACACTGAATTATGATATGCATGCATACTAGAGGACCTTTCAACTAACTCGTTTGAGTATTTCAGTGTTTGTGAATGTCTCTTCAATTGTTTTGGGTGCAAATAGCCCTCATTCAGCATGGTGTAGTGGTTTGAGAGTAGGTCTAGGTCTTAAGGGATTAGATCTTGGCCATGAAACCCACTGGGTGACCTTGGAAAAGTCACACCCCTTCAGCCTCAGGGGAAGGCAAGTCCCATTCTTCTCAATGGCAGCACAACACATGTGCAACCACTCTGATGCAGGCACGTGCATGCACCACCATTGGGAAGAACAGGACAGGGCAGCTGCAAGCCTATGGTTGAGAAGGGCTGACTATACAACTCTAGGTGACGATATCATGACTTATTTATCTTTGAGATTTAGATGTAAATGCTTCAATAGAACCTGTATCTGGGAGAACAAAATGTAATGTCTTCCTAGCAAAGTGTTACGAAGATGTTGGATAGCTCCTTTGAAACTATCAAAACCCTGGAATGGATTCATCACCCATTGGCAAAGAAGCCATGAGCTGCCATTTTGTTTATGTGTCTGGGGGCTAAACAGACAGACAAACTGTAATCTACACATTTTCTTCTGTAAAATACTAAAGTCTTTGTAGACTGGAACAACACTAAGGGCCTTTGCAGACTGCCAGAAATAGTGCACATTAAATTGAGGCACTGCCCTGGCTCAGTGCTAGGGAGTCATGGGAATTGTATTTTTTTCTGGGACATTGAGTGTTCTCTGTCAGAGAGCTCTGGTGCCACAATAAATTACAGTTCCCATGATTCCCTGGGACTGAGCCAGGGCAGTGCCTCAATTTAATGTGCACTATTTCTGGCAGTCTGCAAAGGCCCTAAGTAAGGGGAAGGCAAATCACTTGCTTTCACTCTTGTCAGGACTTCAAAGAACAAGTCATCCCTACTTGAATCTCACCACTCTCATTATTGGCTTCTACTGATGAGTTCAGAAACAAGAGAAATGGTGGCTGCAATTATGCAGAAGAAGAAAAAAAAATACTATATTAAATGTAATGAACTGGAGAGCCAAGAATTTATATTATTTCTGCTCAGAAGTATTTCTCACACATAGAGGCCAGAATCCTACTGGGACACCATGTTAGCATAAAAATAGCTACACCATAGCTGTGCTTTCTCAGAGGCTGTATAAATGTAGTCTGTTTTGTAGCCAAACCTTTTGCCAGCACTGTTTTCCCATTTTTGACTTGGGGGTAGAGAGTTGGTTGACCTTTGTGTAGGAATGGGTGTTCTCATGACCTTGGCACTCATTTGTTAGTACACAGCTGTGAAATCTATCATAACTACACCAGCACATACTTACACTATTCTTAAAGTGTTTAGGGGCTTGGTCAGAAACAGTAAGGGCCTCGGCAGATGGCTTATTAAGCCGTCCCGGAGGCAGGGAAGACGAGGGGCAGCCGCACGCTCGGCGCCCCTTCCTCCTCCCGAGGTTGCCCTCGGAGCCGGGGAAGGAGCGCCGCAGGATCGAGGCATGGGGCTGCCTCGGTCCTGCGGCGCACCTTCCCGGGGCGGCGCAGAGCCGCCAGTCTGCTTCCCCCTAAGTGAGAATGGGCATACAGACTAGCTCCACCTTTGACATCTCTGCATAGAGTGTGGATATGTACATAGAGATTGCTTTTCAGAGTACAGCTGAATACACAGTGGCTTTCATATTATCTGGAACAATCATGTCATAGGATATCAAATCACATGGGAGTCTTTGCAGATGCAGTTGTAGTTTTAGAGGCTCCTTCCTGGCAGACATTCAGATGGCATGTACAGATGCCAAGAGATAAGCTTAGTCAGTACCTGAGGTATCAGGGTTAGCACTAGCTGGGTTGATCTTATTCGTCCCATACATTTTTTTCAACATGTAACACTTCTGAATTATACTATAGTACTGAAGACATATAACCTGGAAATAGTGTAGGGCCTCTTTTCAGGCACTGGAATAGGTATAGAGATACCAGCATCAAGGAATGTGAGAGCCACAATCTTGTGCTGATGGTTGCTGATGATGCCAAACAACCTTGCAGGAACAAACAAGAAACAAACATCCCTTGTTATGTAGACAAAGACACACTTAGGACAAAACTGAGATGGTTTACACAAATAAAAATTCTGGTTTGCTCACAGTTAATATAGGCACCTAAAATGGACTCATTCACCAGTTAATCTAGATACCCCCTAGTCAATTTTCAAGAGAATTGTGAGTGTTATTATACTATTATGATTATTATTAAGCTCTATTTATAAAGTGCTGTAAATTTATCAATTTAAAATCAATTAAAAATAGATAAGATAAAATAAACCTGCCTGTGGCATACATTCTATGAAAAACAATTAAACATAATACATATTAATACATATTAACGTTCAAATAATAAAATATAGCAAACAACAAATCAAAATAAACATTGGATAACAATTATGTAATGTCTGGGAACGCTTCTCTGAACAGTATTGCCTTTAACTTATTATGGCTCCAGAGCTCTCTGATAGAGAAGGCTCAATGTCTCAGAAAAAAACTACAGTTCCCATGATTCCCTAGACTGAACCAAGGCAGTTAAAGTGGTCTCAAGTTGCATGATTTCTGGCAGTCTGTAAAGGCTCTTGGTTTTAAAGCTGGTTAAAGAGGTGATGAACCGTGCTCATGGGGGGGGGGGGGGAGGTTCCAAGACTGAGGAGTAGCAAGTGAAAAAAGGAGATCTACTGATGGATAATTCCAGATTTGTTGCTTTGGCATCTTGTTGCCTTGGTTTCTCCAAGGACATTCTCTCCATGGGCTTTGTATTAAGTCATTGCCAAGAAAAATGAAACCATGTCTGCTATTGGCAGCAGGATAAAGTTTTGAACAGTGTATCATATAAAGATCAAATCTGAGCAGTTTATTTTCACCCATCTGGCTCTTCCTTTGGGAATTCATTTGGTTTATTCCTTACAACACTTGCCCATGTTGATTAAAAGGGGGACATTTCAGACTTAATTTCAGCCAAAGAAGAAATACATATATATCTTATTCATCTAAAATAAATATTTGGTATTTCGATCACCCTTCATTTTAGTGTGTGAATGGAATTCTAGGAAATACAAACTGAATGTGTGTCTTTCTAGCTTTGATGCATAGAAACTTTGCACAAAGCAAATCTGATGTGCTGCTCAGAAAAAGCACATCTCTGTATTTCTGATCAGATTAGATTCATAATTCATTGAACATCAATTACATCTTTTCATTTGCTACACTATCAAGGAACTGTCAGACCAATTTGTTAGTTGTTTTTACATTGCTTTGGTTGGATGCAAAATTAATATAGAATTCAACAGAATAGATTGTCAGAACTCCATCACAGAAGAATAAGATGGAGGTCAGCTCTAAACCAGCTGGCAGTCCTTCATTTACACTTCTTGGGTGAACTCATAAAATGGTGGAATCAGAAAAGGTTTGGAAACCAGCTTTTCTGGCTTGGTGACAGAGGCTCTTTCCTGCCTAGATTAAGTCATAAGAAGAATGTCTCCCTTCCTGTTGCATGGATCAGTGGCAAAAGTAGATTGGGAAGAAGATGTGGTGTTCCATGGAGTCATAGCATGCATAAAATACAAATAAGATGGTGCTTTCATCTGGAGAAACTGCTGTTCAAAATGCTGTGTGTCAGGATTTAAGTTAAACAGGACTCTTCCTCAGTCAAAAAAATATTGGACATCTTGGCTGAATGCTACAGAACATGACAGCTTGCACCCCAAATTCTCAACAGCAGTTTCCTTAATTCGTCATATCAACTTGCTCTTTGCATTTTGTACTGGGGTGGGAAACTACAGAAGGGATGGGGCTCATTTTTCACCTTCTAGGAGGACTACATCAGCAGGCCTAACAAAACTGTTTTTGTTTTGGAATGATTTTTGACCACTTTTTATTTTGTTTTGTTTTAAATTGTGTTTGTGGTGCGGTTTCAACTAATTGGGAATCTTGGGCCATGTGGAGGGAAACTGCTGCATTTTGCAGTAGTTTTGAGCCATTTGAGGCAGATGAAAAATGGCTCATTTTTTAATGCACATTCATCTGGGGATTTTGGAGCTGCAAAATGGGATCCATGAGCCAGATGCAACCTGCACTTTATCCACAGCTGATTTTGTACTCATAATCACTGCAGAATATGGTAACAGTTTTGTGTATAGTCATTGCTAACAGTTTTTCTTTCTCTGCTTTTGATTATGGATTTTAAAAAATATGTTTGTTTTTTAAAAAAACTTCATTTGTTTTGTTAGTAGACCAGGGTAAGAGTTTTGTTGTTGCTGCCACAATGAGGGAGAGTTGTTGTTGTTGTTGTTTTTAAGGTGATGTGTACAAATTGATCTGTAATTCATTGTATTCCAGAATTCCTGGAACACCTTTTGTCTTTTCTTGCTTCACCACTGAGCTCCATTAATTCAGTGTAACTAATAAGAAGCAGCTTATTGTCTGATCTGATTCTGAGCTAATACTACACATTCTTGAAATGTGACTTTTATTAATTTACTGTCATTTAAAAAAGACAAACAGAAAAGGCATGATCCAAGTTGCTGCTTCTATTTTGCATCAAGCTTCTCCTGGAGATATATCTCTCTGCCTCTCTTTTTATTACAGAAAAAGCCCACTATCTTGTGATTAAAAAAAAAAAAACAATAGTGTGAAATTCTGTTTAATTAATGTCAAACAATGTATGTCTTTTAAGGAAGGATGGATGGGGTTGCTGTGCTCATCTTGGGTCTCTGAGGATTTGTCTGGCCAAGAGCAGAATCTTGAATAGAAAGCAGCTGGTTTCTGAGAACTTTTTTAAGTGAGGAAGCATTGCTTATCAAATAAGCTTATCGCACAGCACTTAAGGAACGGGAACGGAACGGAATGCAAGGGAATTAAATGGAGCAAAAACGCATTTTACTGCATGGGAGAACGCCACCGATGCTGCTGGGAGTCCCCGATCTGTTCCCCAGCCGTTTCTCGAAGCTCCTTCAAAAATCGGCTGCCAGGAACGGCTGGGGAACGGATTGGGGACTCCCGGCGGCATTGGTGGCGTTCTCCTGTGCAATAAAATGTGTTTTTGCTCCATTCCGTTCCCTTGCATTCTGTTCCGTTCCCATTCTTTGAAGTGCCATGCAATAAGTTTAAAAGTTTAGACTTTTGCCCTGAATGTGCTGTATTTTCATAGGACTCTTTCCCAGTTTTTATTTATTCTCAAGCAAGGCAGGACTCCTACAAAAGAAAGAGAGGAGAAAAATAAGACTCTGTCTTTGGAGGTCTTTAAACAGAGGTTGAATGGATATCTCACAAAAGTGCTTTAGCTGTCCATTCCTTCATGGCAGGTGGTTGGACTAGATGCTTCTTGTGGACCCTTCCAACTCTAAGATTCCATGATTCTATGAATAGAAAGAGATACTACCTGTGCAGCTTATTATATACAGCACCTCCCCCCCCCCCCCAAAAAAAAATCCAAAGTTTTCTCCCTAACAGGAAGGATTGTAAGAGTTTTGTTTTGAGTATTTTACAATGGTTTGATTGTTGCGTTTTGTATGTTTTGTTTTTGTTTGTTTGTTTGTTTTGCACAAATGAGGGGGTAAAATATTTGTCTCAAACCATGTTCTACATTCGTGTACAAGCAAAATGATTTTTTAAAAAGAAAAAGAACGAGGCCTGTAGACTGCCAGAAATAATCCAGCTTGAAATATGTATTGTTTAGTCCTTTAGCTTTGGTCCCTTCCCCGGCTCCTTATCTATTCCATGTTACTCTTCCGAAGTTTAGGAGGGCCCTAACGCTGGCTCGCTTTAATGTGATGCCCACGGCCATGCTCGAAGGCAGATTTAAAAAAATACCCTTTGATTTTCGTTTCTGTCCGTGTGGTTCGGGCAATGTTGAAACCAATGAGCATGTTCTCCTTTACTGTCAATTTTATAGGGACGCTCGACATCAATTGATCAGCCCACTATTGAGTAAATTCCCAGGCAAATCTGACACTTTTTATTTACGTCTTCTTTTAGACAACAATGACCTTACAGTATCTCATATGGTGGCCAAATTTTGCTACATTGTTTGTAAATTGCGACCTCGATTGATAAATTGATAAATTGATAAATGAACATCTCACAATTGTGTAGGAAGATTTGGTTGGTCATTGTATTTATAGTTTATTCTTAGTTTGTCCATTGCTCTGTTGGTCTATACTATATATATATATATATATATATATATATACATATTATATTTTAGACATTTTGTATATTTTATATATTTTATGTGTTTTAACATTTTTGTACTGGTCAAGGACCGAATAAATTAAATTAAATCCAGCTTGAGGCCACTTCAACTGTCCTGGCTCAATGCTAGGGAATCATGGGAATTGTATTTTTTTCTGAGATATTGAGCCTTCTCTGTCATAAAGCTCTGGTGCCACAATAAACTACGATTCCATGATTCCCCAGCACTGAGCCAGGGCAGTTAAAGTGGACTCTAACTGCATTATTTCTGGAAGTCTGTACAGGCCCTAATGCTTTTTATTTCAGGGAAGGGGGGGAACTTGCAGCAACTTTTTTTTCCTTTTGAGGATGATGATATTTGTGAACATTTTTATATCCCTAAGCAAGATAGATTCTTCTTTCTTGCCTGATAAGATTCCCAATTAGGAAAGAGATCAAATGAACCAAATGCATTTCATTATAACACCTCTTATTCTTTCAATTCTTTGAAGAGTCTCCAGCTCCTGTGATAAACGTTTAGCAAACCTATTATGCATAGAAGCAGGGAGAGGAGAGAAGAGAAATGCTGAAGGACTTATTGAAATTTGCATTGTTCAGCACTGGAAGACTTAAAACATCTTACATTTACCATTTAAGTGATCCCTGATTGTTTGGACTCATGTAGCATAGTAGAGGAACAATACTAAATAGGGGCATGGTGACTGCAAACAGTCACAAAATCGAATAAGGTCACTTTGGCATTTTGGAAGAACACTCTACAAACCTTACACTCTATAAACCTCCCCCCCCCCTCCGGGTTTTTAAACCATACATCAATATGCAAAAAATCATTGCCTTTTGTTGCAGCAGCATAGAGGAATATAAAAGTAAAGGTTTCCCCTTGACAAGGTTTTCATGTTGCGCCTGACTGTAGGGGGCAGTGCTCATCTCCATTACTAAGCTAAAGGGTCAGCATTGTCAAAGATGACTCCATGATCATGTGGCCAGCATGACTGCACAGAATGCTGTTACCTTCCCACCAAAGTGGTACCTATTTATATACTTGCACTTTTACATGCTTTAGAACTGCTAGGTTGGCAGAAGCTAGGACTAGTGACAGGAGCTCACCCTGTCATGCAGAACTTGGGCCCTGAGCTGCTGATCTTGCAATTGTCAGAGTCAGCATCTTAACCACTAAGCTACCACTTTTATAAAGGAATATACTTCCCTGGAATTACAGCAAAATCACCCTGGATACAGGATCAGTGTCAAAGAATACAGTTTCTAGCCAGGGCTAAGCATTTATCTCACTAACCTGTACTTGACTGGTACAGAAGCCATAGCCTCTGTGGGAAGATGTCCTTCAAAGTGGCCAGTTTGCATGTCCCTTCAGGACTACTTACTTTTGAAGAACACCTGTGTTTGAGGGTTAAAGAAATAAAAGGTTGGTAATTTGATGAGAGGCTGGCATAAGTGGCTGTCAGATGTATGTCTATGTGACAGCTGGTAAGTGATATAAGGATGAGGACCTGGGTAGCCAACAGGTGAGTGGTTGCTGGATGCCTTTGATGTTAGCTGATAAGTAATAGCAAGGTGTTCTGCTTAAGTCCTTAAGTAGTTTCAAGATAGTCCCCTTAGTGAGCCAATTATAACAGAAGGTAGAAGAGAGACTGAAAAGGTGGTGTCCTTTGAGAATTAGTGTTCTGGGAGGAAGCAAAAACACATCTATAATAACAAAGCAAAAATAACATAGGACATGAAAAGGTATATATCACCAGCCCTCTCCTGACTCAGGATCTTGCTTGGCTATGCTTTGCTTAGTAGAAGGTTCATCTCACAGCCCCCACCCCCATAAGTCTCTCTCCCTTTAAGGCTCACCAGAATATATCCTCTCCATTCTGTCAGACTGTCAAAGCTTTAGACTAGCTGCTGTGCAAGTCTTGGCTAAGGGCCCCTTGTTCTTTTCCAGCTTATATCCAGAGAACAAATCTGTGCATTCTGCCTCACATCTGCAACTTTCCACTCTCTCTGATATATATCTTTTCCTTCAGGCTAGTCTGTGCATTTTTATTGGCTTCCTGTCTCCCCCCGTGTCCCCACATCTGACCCCCAGCAGAAGCTTTAACTGAGGCCATCATCTGCCTCTCATCCACTACTGAGACCAAGGCTCTGAGCAGGCAAGATGGCACCTCTGATGAGCCCTACCCTTCCAACATTCATGGAGCAAATATACTCCATACATTGAGAAGTGAACACAGCAACTTCTCCAATAACTTTTAGCATGTTACTCAAAGATCTGGACTGGATGTCCTTTGCCGCTGAGTGAGATGATACAGCATCATTTGTATGCTGCACACTTCTATCTCTCCAGTTATTCATTATAAGAGCACTCCTGATCTGTGCCCCCTACACAGCTCCACTCTACTTTTCTTCCCTGATGTATAGACCATACTCTCAGCTTTCTCTCCCATCTTGATCCCTTGTTAACACCTTCTTACTGATTGAAGATTGCTTGAACCAGAAAGCCTTGGTATCCTGAGATAAGTACCAATCTATTATTTTGCATTTCCTTGCTTTTCTGAGTCTGTCAGACCTTTCATCTTATTTTAATGTAATCTTGTGTAAGCATTAAACACCCATGTAAGAGCTTGGTTTTTCTTAATTGCCACTTTATGGAGTTCTTCAGTGCAGTCTTCACTAAGATTTCTTTTCTGAGCCTAACTGGTTCCTGCTGCATCAAGCTAACTGCACTTTAATTGTTAGTGATGTATTACTGATTCCATCCTTCCAGCATGCTGGTTACTAATAATGTGCAAGATAATTTCAGCTGCTTGGTAACTTGAAAATCCAGCAAAGTAAGAAGATGAAATCTGCTGTGCTAGTAAATTTGGCTTTTAGTTGAACTGATAAGTCCTTGGTAGCGTGCCCTGAAAATTTACATAGGACGTTATCACACGGGGGCCAGTTTCATGGTTAAAGAGATAATAAAGTGGAAATAAAGCATCCTGGAAATAAAGCGAAAATAGCGCTAAATTGCGCAAAAGCATTTCTCATGTAATTAGAATAAAAACGGAATTAAGTGAAAAGCGAAAAAAAGACATTTTTAACTTTCATACTCAAGTGAAAAAACCCGTAAATGTACTAGAAATGGGCGTGTTTTGTTTTGCTTTTGGGTGACCAGACTCCTCCTTTTCCAGGGCAGGTCCTGCATTTCATTCAACCTTCTCTCTTCTCCAGGAGGAAATGTCAAACTGTCCTCCATTTGGAGCAGGAGTAAGAAGCATGATTTTCTATTTCTATGTGTGTGGTTTTTTTTAAAAAAGCTTTTCTTGAGTCCTGTGCTCCTGGACAGTCTTCCTTTGGGGTTAGGACCTCTGGTCCCCCTGATGCGGATGGAGAAGAGGGCAGCATCCCTCCTCCTTCCCTCCTCCTGTGGGCAAACCTTTTGCCGAGGGAATAAGCCTGCCGCCTCTTCAGCTGTGAGGATGTCTGTGGGGTTCTCCTTTTTGCCTTGAAGAGCAGCCACTTGCTAGCCTAGGTCCTATTGCTCTGGGATGGGCTGAGAAGCAAGGCGCCCCAAATTGGGGGCTGACTCACTGGAGGGGTCCCCCTTTCTCCCGCTTTTTGGTGTGCCTTCCGACATAGGATGACCCTAAAGCGGTGAACCTATCCTGGGATTTTCTTGGCAAGTTGCTTCAGAAGGGGTTTGCCATTGCCATCCCCTGAGGCTGAGAGAGTGTGACCCACCCGCGGTCACCCAGTGGGTTTCATGGCTGAGCAGGGATTCTGTCCCACTTCCCTCCAAAAATAGGGACAAAGAGCAGCTTACAAATTAAAACAACCCCCACCCAATCCTATCCATGGTGGGTTGTTGGCATGAGAAACCTTTTCCCTTCCTCAGCCTCCCCCTCGTCTTTTTGACTCTGCAGTCACTCTTTAGTTTGAGGGAAATGCGCCTGTTTGCTCAACTACCAGACAAGAAATTTTAGAAAGAGAAAAGTGGACAATACCTATTCAACACAGAACAATACACAGTTTACATGGAAATCACTCCTCCCTACCCTGGGTCTCACAGTATATATAGACCCACTCTCTTCTATTACATTATTCTCTGAAGATGCTAGCCACAGATGCTCGCGAAACGTCAGAAAGGAACTCTTCTAGAACATGGCCACACAGCCTGGAAAACCCACAAAAATCTATGGAGAAGCTCATGTCTGCCTGGCATGTTGTCACCCAAGCAAACTAGGAAGTAAAAGCAGCCCCACAGAACCATGGGAAAACCGGGAAAAAACTTTAAAGGAGATTTGTTTGTGCGAATTTGAATTTCACACTACAGTAAATGCACAATTACTTTAAAAGCGCAAATGCATTTCCTCTAAACTCCTGAAAATAAAAAGATCTCGGATAACACCACTTTGTGACCACTTTAATGTCAGTTTCTGTGCGACGTCGTGTGAAATCGTTAAGCGTAAGTGCTCTTTTTTTGGGATTTGTGTGGGATAACCTATAGATTTCCCCCATGTGATAACGTCCATAGCTACAATGATTAGTAAACATAATAGGGTCTGAGCACCACCATTTTGGGCAACCTTTCAAGAGCCTTGTCAGATCTACTGTACTCAGCATAAGATCTGTATTGAAACTGTGGATATTCATGGAACAGGAACAGTGAAAGAACAGGCAAAGATCTGACTCCCCCGCCTCTACTTTTCAAATGATCAGGCCTTAGCAAAGGTCAGTTTCTCCCTTTGTTAACCAATTGCTTAATAAGCTCCTCCTGATCTTTATAGAGAACAAGGATTTTTAAAAAATGAAACTATCTACATTTACTAGAGATTACATGTAGGAGAACAAAGAGACATTAATAAACTGGGAGAGGGTGGAAGACCTCCCTCCTCATTCTCTGCATGCATTATTTCAGTAGAAATTGTATTATCATTTCTATTCTCAGACTACACTGGACTAACAGAACAAATAGGTACTTTATTAATCACAAACGGGTTCATGATCATAGTCAGAGATGCATCTATATTACTTTAAATAGTACTATTATCAGATGAAATTTATTACCAAACTTTATGGCCTTATATATTTTGGCTCAGAACACTTATAACTAGAATCTCCATCCTCCCTCCCCCATTGCCCTTTGTGAGTCTTGAATGAAACTTTGCAAGTCTTTGGAATCCCATGAGCCCAGTTTCCTTTGTTTTGGGAAAATGCCATAGCGGGTTCAAGATGTATTTTGAGTACACATAAATAAATGTTTTAAAATGGATGGGAAAACAAGGGATGCAATCCTCTGAGATCTGAGGAAGAGAAGATGCAGCCCATAGAACCCTTGGGTAGTCTAAATATTATATGAGTGATAGGCATGGTATTAGGCATGGGAGTTTCTTTCTATCATAATTCCAGTTCATAATTCAAAGCATCCTGTTCAAGATCCAGCTTCTTGTGCTTGTTATCACAGCTGGCTGAATAGCAGGCAGATGGTTTCCTCAGGTAACATATAACTAAGATAAAGATGTGGCACTGAGATATCAGAGGACTGATGTGCATATAGCTCACCTTGTTTCTTCTAAAATAGCCTGTTGCTCTCAAGTGTAATGGGGCAGACAACCTATGTGTAAGATTCAGCTGCCAATTTTGGCAGTTTCTGTATATGAAAATAGTAAGGGCAGCAAAAAGTCTTGGCGACAAAAGATCTTGGGCCCAACTTTGTGGTTAGGTTCTTGTGGCAGAATTATGTTCTGACATAATTCAGAGCTTGGAAAAAGTTACTTTTGGGATCTGCAACTCCCATAAGCCTCTAGCCAGCATGGTCAAGTAGACATGATGGCTGGAGTATTTGAGCAGTGAAAGCCCTCGGAAGTAATTTTTCCAAGCTCTGAGGTAGCTTGAGCAGGTGTAGTCTCAGAAAGTTTTTCCCCCATGTTGAATGTCCATTTTTGTGTATAGAACTCAGATTTGTTCAGTGCCTCTAATATAAAGATGTTCTTGTTTTTGTTGTTGTGTTCATTCAAATCATTTCTGATATGGTGACCTTAAGGCAAACCTATCATGGGGTTTTCTTGGCAATATTTGTTCAGGGGAGATTTGTCATTATTTTCTCCTGAGGCTGAGAAGAAGGGAATACATTCCTCTGAGACCTGGTGAGGAGTGGATACAGCACCCAGACCCCTTGGTGTATTCTTGGCAGGTTTGTTTAGGGGAGATTTATCATTGCCTTCCCCTGAGGCTGAGAGCATGTGACTCACCCAAGGTCACCCAGTGGGTTTTGTGGCTGAACGAGGAATTGAACTTCATGCAGAACATATTGTAAGGAAAGCAAGCTTGGACATGGAAGAGGGAGGAGTGAAAATAGGAGGCAGAAATATCAACAATCTGAGATATTCTGATGACACCATAATACTAGCAGAGAACCTCACAGACCTGGAACAACTGCTAAGGAAGTTCAAAGAAGAGACTGCAAAGGCAGGGTTACTGGTGAACATAAAGAAAACAAAACCACAGAGAACTTACACACATTCAAATTAGACAATGAGGAAATAGAAATAGTAAAGAGTTCTCATATCTGGGATCAAACATTGATCAGAATGGGAACTGCAGTTAGGAAATCAGAAGAAGATTAAGAATGGGGAGGGAGAGTATGAAAGAACTAGAAAATATCCTAAAATGCAAAGACATACAATTCAGCACAAAAGTGAGAATCATGCAAGCCATTATATTCCTTGTTACCATGTATGGATGTGAGAGCTGGATAGTCAAGAAAGAAGATAGGAAGAAAATCAACTCATTTGAGATGTGGTGCTGGAGAAGAGTGCTGAGGATTCCATGGACAGCCAAAAGGACAAACAAATGTGTCCTAGGAGCCCTGGTGGCGCAGTGGTTAAATGCCTGTACTGCAGCCACTCACTCATAGACCACAAGGTTACAAGTTCAGTACCAGCCAGGGCTCAGGCTAGACTCATGCCTGCATCCTTCCGAAGTCGCTAAAATGAGTACCCAACTGTTGGGGGGCAATGAGCTTACAGTTGTAAACTGCTTAGACATCCCATAGCGTGATATGAAGCGGTATATAAATGAAGCTGCTTTGCTTTGCTTTTGCAGATCAAGCCAGAAATATCCCTAGATGCTAAGATGACAAGACTTAGACTGTTGTACTTTGGACACATCATGAGAAGGCATGAATCATTGGGAAAGACAATAATGTTAGGAAAGTTGAAGGGAAGTAGAAAGAGAGGAAGGCCACATGCTAGATGGATGGACTTTATTAAAGAGACCATGAATATGAGTTTGCAGGAGCTGGGCAGAGCAGTAGAGGACCCGAGGGGGGGGGGCTGGAGATGTCTCATCCATAGGGTCACTTTGCTTCATCTATTTGTTATTATATGAAATAATTCTCTGCCTCCACACCCAGATTATGGAATGGCCTGCTGGATGAGATCCATCTTACTACTATTTACTGCTTTAAAAAAGCAGTAAAGGTGGTTCTCTTCCAGCCGGCCTTCCCTGAATAATATCCCTGCCCAAAGAAAAGTATAAGGAGATGACAATGATTCCAGCTCTTTTGTTGCTAAGCTGCTATTTATTTGTACTGTATTGTTTGCTTTTATTTTGTATTTTAATCTTGTTATAGTTTAATATATTTTTAACGGGTGGGTGGGTTAGGGAAGGGGTTGTTTGACTGTTTTAACTTGTAATGTTGTTTTAATCTGCTGTACACCGCCTTGATTGCCCTGCAAAGAGGCGGCATAAAAATTATTATTATTATTATTATTATTATTATTATTAATTTATTTTAACAATTCTAACTTGCCTCTCAAGATATAATTTAGGAAGTACCTCACAGTATCCTTTGAATATTTTCTTAAAACTGTATAGAGTTTTTGAAGGTGTATACCACCTTGTGTTTCATACTCACAGAAAGACTGGATAAAAGGAAAATAAAAAAATAAATATCCTTCAAAGTGTTACCTTTGAATTTACAGATTTATAAAGTTGTGTACATCTTTATGTCAGATTCCATCTTGCTAGAGACTCTTCAGTGCCATGACAGGCCAATCATTGTAACTGAGTGTAATTGGCACTCATCAGGATTCTGTCATGCACTTTGGGCAACCAAGTGGCTCTTGGGAAGATGTGTGAGTGTTTTTTCAAAGTTGGTCCTCTCAAAATCTGTAGTGAGTAGAAAGAAAGCCATTTTCAAAAGTGAAGCATAATTTTCTGCATTTGTAATTTAAATTAAATCCTGCCTTAACAAGAACACATCTTTCTCTCTCTTTTTCTCCCTCTCTTTTCCCCCTAATGGCTTTCTTCTACTTTGCATACAGCATTAGCAACAATCATGAATGGTTCATTTTCAGCTAATAAATGGTATTAAAGGTACAAATGGACACGGTGCACAACACAGGTCTGCTGCCGAATATGGCAACCTCGTATCAAAGCCTCCTTCCCCTAGTATTGTTAGACTGGCAGACACCATTTTATTTTCTGCATTTCTTTACCCCTTTGCCAAAGATGCATACACAGGGAAATACAGGTTGTGATGGTGTCAAGACAAGTGCAAGCTACCTCAATATAGGAGTGAGAGGTGGAACAGTATGATATAGGGCTACCACAGAGTCCAGTTCCACCTTGAATGTCACTAGCAACCCCCCCAAAAAATCCCCAAAATCAAAGGCACTTTTAGGTATTGCTTTTATGATGATGTGAACCACATTGTCAGCAGGAGCTGATGAGACTACCATAGACAATTTGTTTCATGCTCTGATTTGTATTGTGTCATGTTGTGAACAGATATAATGTGAAACATAATAACTGGGTAATAACTGAGAGGGGAAAATCATTGAGAATTCTTCCATTCACTGTAGACTGTTCGAATTGTTTACACGTGGAGAGGAACCATGTTAATTCATTATTACAGACAGTTTTAATTAATATAAAGGCATGACTGCTGTTCTTGGGACAAGCAGAGGGTATATGAACATCTTAACACCAAACACAGTGGAATCTAGGAAGAAGCACAGGACCAGACAGCAAGCTGCTTTTCAAAGTCGGAAAACTCCTGACTTTGAAAAGTGGCCGGAGAAGCATTCCTGGGACCCAGGCTCCAGCTGGGCTGGACTCGGCCAGTGGATTCAGTGGCAAAACACGTGTGATAGGATCCGGATGCCTCCTGAATTAAAATTCAGATAGGGAGAGGTAAGCCAGGGTTTTAGCAGGGCAATAGGCTCCAGAATTAGAGGTACTAAACTTACTATCAGAAGCTCTTTAAGGGAGAAGGCATGCACAAGGACAGGTATGGAGCAATGGAGCTGTGTGAAGTGTTCAAAGGAGTGACATAAATTGAGAGGATGGGTGGGATGAGCTAAAATGGGAAAGAGGGATGGAAAGAAGCTTTGTTGGACTTGACAGGCTCTATAGAACTAGTACTTATGTACCTCCTGAGACTTCTTTTGTGAAAAATGCACTGTTCATCTCAAGCATTTAAGTACAGTTGTCCCTCCCAATTTGAGACTTTAGCACTTGCAGTTTTGATCATTTGCAAGCCCAAGTCCACCACTCTTCCCTCCTTCCTCGCAACTAGCTCAGTTGAGCTAGTTATGGGGCAGTAGGGAAGAGTTTGAGGCAAGCGCCCCCATACTTTCCTCAAACCCTTCCCTCCCACTCCATAGCCAGCTCAATTGGGCTAGCTGCAAGGCAGGAGGGCACTTGCCTTAACCTCTTCCCTCACACCCCATAGCCAGCTCAATGGGGCCAGCTACAGGACAGGAGGGATGAGACAGAGTTATTCATGAATTTTTTGGATTTGTGAGGGTCTTCTGTCCCTAAACCTTGTGAATCCCTAAACCTTGTGAATCACATAATTGAAATAAATATACAGAAGCACAATTTGGTCAATGGGTAAAACGTGCAAAATTAAGTAAAATGCATACATTTGGGGAAAATGTTAAAATTTGCATAGATTTCAGTGTGGGAACTAATGCAAACTAATGCAAAATAAGGGCAGGAAGCAAATGTGAGTGGAATTCAGAGAAGATTGAGAGATTTGTACATGCCTGCATTGTAGCTGTAGGCACTGGGAGAATCAAGTAGTGGGAGAGCAACTGGTAGTTATCAAGACAAGAAAACACCTTTAAGAATCCAATAACTCTGTTGGACAAGATCGAAGGTCCATGTAGTGTCTCCTTTTTTGGAAAGCCCACATGGCATGACAGGAGCAATCCTACTATGAGCTTGCCACCCTCTCAACAAGTTCTTCTGAACCAAGAGGTTTGACTAGTTTATTTTATTAAACTGTTTGTCCCCCTCTCTATCAGGATCCCTCTTTCTGTGGCAATCTTTGGAATGCAAGTCTTCTCTCCAGAATTTGTACTGAGCAATTACATTAAACATCCACATGTATATATGATGGTTACAGCTAAGCACAGATGCCTTGTCTATTGATTTAACAGGGTTGAGGTGTTTGTTCTGTTTTGCTGTGAAAGCAATACAACTTTTGGTATTGTTCCAGCTTGTGTTCATGGCAATGAAATGGTGGGTGCTTGATAAAACTTGCCAGTTGTCTAGCTTATTTTAATGTGGACATGGGTGCCTGAAGCACGATTTAAAAAACTGTGTACAGTACCATTGATTAAACTAAGTACAGTAATGCCTGTCTCCTTGATTTATTCTCCCCTTAAAGAAATCACTACTTAGCTATTTGTGATTCTTTTGTTAATCCAATGTACATTCACCAGAAACAGCATGAACATTGTTTTCAACAGTGTTCAGATAGTGTTCATCTTTGTCAA
This sequence comes from Phrynosoma blainvillii, assembly GCA_026167975.1. Classification (NCBI taxonomy): domain Eukaryota; kingdom Metazoa; phylum Chordata; class Lepidosauria; order Squamata; family Phrynosomatidae; genus Phrynosoma; species Phrynosoma blainvillii. Next base: position 414,119,204 of record JANUYF010000001.1, read on the forward strand.
AAAGCCATAATAATTCAGGTAGCAAACTTAGTTTGAAGCAGAGGATCTCAAAAGTTTGTAGTCATTCTTGGAGTTGACTACTGTGGCTGATAGTTTTAATGGATTTGACAAATGTGAAATCATTTCGCCAATGAAAGCCTCCCTGAGGATGGGAGACTGAATCATCAAGAGTGAGCAAATAGTGCAATGAGGAAGACTGGATGTGTTTTAATGTGTGCCGGAAAACTGTGAAAAGAATTTCAGTGTAAAAGAAGTCAAAATGGGTTGTATCACAGTGTACTGAGGCTATTAGAAGCAATGCATTATGTGCTCTGTGTAGAGTCTGGAAATGTTTGCACATCTCTCTTTAGTGTCTGCTTAGTTATTAATTCATTTTGTTCATGTCTTTAATTTCTAATGATGTTGCCTCCTAAGACTTGGACTTTATTTTCTCTAATGAATCTTGTCTGTATGCATATTGTTATCTGTTGCCATTGTAATGCTGACACTACTGGATAAACTAACTCCTTCTCTGCTGTTTTTGTTTTACAGCTGGTGCCACCTATATCTTTGGGAAAAGTGGAGGCCTCATTCTTTATACTTGGCCAGCAAATGACAGACCCAGCACAAGGACAGACCGCCTTGCTGTTGGCTTCAGCACAACGGTAAAAGATGGCATCTTGGTTCGGATCGACAGTGCCCCTGGCCTTACTGATTTTCTACAGCTTCACATAGTAAGTGCCTTCATTCCTGTTTCAGTTTGGCTTTAGTCCCTACAATTTATGAGACTTTGCTGAAACCTCTTCCATGTTTTAAACATACTGGTCATAAATAGAACATATAGGAATGGGTACAATAGCTTGTCATGCAGAGAAGTTGTGACTGAATTGAATAGTGTTGTTGTCACAGTTATAAATATGGCTCAGGAATGCTCTCCTATCACTTGGAGGGTTGCTTTGGTCTATGTATTTTTGATGATTTATTTCTTGAAATGCATTGGCCCCTCTTTCATAAATCACTTGTCTTTGCACAGAAATGCTCCATATTTAAGACACTAGTTAATGGTTTCTCTAGGGTTGGTGGCTCTGTTTGCTAGTGTTGTTGCCCATCCATAGAGCTTGTATGACAACTTTTGAAAAAGATATTGCTTAAAAAAATGACATTATCTCTCATTTGATGTAAAGAGCTCAACTGTATCTGTTCAATACTTACTTGTGACCTAAAATAATATCAACACAAAATTGTGATTTGGGAATGTATACATTTCAGATCGATTAGCCATGGCAACATATATGTTGCTTATTTGTTGTTTATCCAGTGAAGGTGATTTTACCTTTGCACTAATGTTGGAGGATCAGGAGCAGTTGCAACCAACATGATTTTGTGTTCAACAAACTCCCATAATGTCAGCTCTGTGGAGAGAGATAATGTCATGACTGAGGCTATCCATGTCTGATCAGCATATGTATGTTTAAACAACAAGACTCGAACATAGATTTTAGCAGGAAACGGGTCAATGATCATTTGCAACTGGTGCTATCCTACAATCCCTTGAGTTTAATGGGATCTGCTTCTACTATGTGTGCATAAGATTACATTCCCCATAATAGTTATGTCATGTAGAAGACAAATCAATTGGTGTAATTTTTATCATGCTAGTGTGTCAATATGATCCCTACTTCCCTGTGGATGCATGATGAAAATATAGTGCTCAGTTCCTGTATAGGGCTGAAATCACCCAAGTTCTCAGATATTTGTAAATAAACTATATCTAAATATAAGTAATAACCATTATGTGAACTATATTGAAATATTTTCTCAAGGCTAAACTATTGCACCATAGAAAGAATATAACAGAAAGATGTAGACAAGAAAAGGATAAACAATCAGTTTAACAAGGAAGCTAGATTCTAGCATGCAGATCTCAACAGTGATGCCAGTCTTGAATAATAGTTTGCTGAAGCAAAAACAGATGTCAGTTGAGAGTTGAGAATGACCCAGAAGTACATCTAGGGAGTGGTGATATGGAAATGAACCCTTCTACTCTGCCTGGCTCAGAAATGTAGAGGGAAAGCAATGCATGCAGCCTCTATCTGTTCACCTAATGTCCTATCCAGTACCTGCTTCTGCTACCCTTGCATGTGGTAGTGACCATGCTTTCCTTGTGACAAAAACTCCAACCTACAGTCAAATCACAGTCTCAAAGCAGTTGATTGCTTTTCTTTAGTAATGACAACTATAAGCCTTGCTGCAATATGGATGTTCTGAGATGCTAGAACAGTGCATGTATTTAACATATGCTATTTCAAAACCATCTGTTGTGAAATGTTTTGCGTGCTTTCTTTCAGCATGTACAATTTCCTGTAAATATTCTTCCCTACTTTGAGCTTATCATCTTGACTTGGAGCTCCTGTTAGTTGTCCATTTTGTTTCATAGTTAAGTAGCTGTCAACTTCTTCCCCAGCAATGGCAACATCCCCATACAGCCTTTGTTTTGTTTTATTTCAGTGTCCCCCAAACATTTGTGTCTATAACCTAGGGACAAGATTTTTTTTTAAAAAAAATGTAGTGAGCCTCCTGGTAGTAATCATGTGGAGAAAAGTGGTGATATGTGCAAACATTCTAAATATGATGGTGAATTGCTGCTCATGTTGGTCATTCTCCTGAGTAACCTCCATCTTGACTTCTTACTCACAGCTCAAGGAAATCACAGGACGTTTATTACCACATAATTTTCCAATTTGCATACCGGGTGAGGAGAATACAAAAAAGTATCTTATTAATTTCTTTTGTGAATGTAATTTATGGAAAATCCATTTGGATTCATTTTTTAATTATGAGCCCTTTTGACATTCTGGATATTTATGTGCTCAGGCATCTGTTTTGTATGACAAGAATCTATAAGCTTGGAAACCTTTCCCCTCCTGATTTACAGTGCAGATGTGAGTGAGCTGGCAGCCTAGGGAAAATGAATGGTGCATCTTCTAGAATGACTGGACTCATGAATTTCTAGGCATTTATATTGCCCCTATAAGTCTAGGCGGGTGGAGAGGAATGAGAGTTGCTGCCCTGGAAAGAGGCTTATGGTATATTGAGATGGCCCATCCTTTTGGGGGCTAAAGAAGAAGCTGGGCAGTTTCCCCTGTTGTTGGTTAGATTGCAAGGCTGGAATTTGGCCAGACACTTCCATACACATATTCACCTTACTTCTCACCACAGCTGCTGCCCTGTGATTTACAGCATGCAAAATGCTCATGGAGAATAAACAGAGAGTGATTGGGACAGCTGTGGCTTATGATGGATATTGTGCTGCTGAGGTCTATAGGGAGAGATAAATCACCTGCCTATGTGCTGAAGCTTTGTTTTGCTGCCTTTCATCCAGGTATTCATTGCAAACTCTCAGTGCACCCATGGTTTATTCTCTGTGGAGGAGTTATGAAGGGAGTAGATTGGACTCAATTCCACAGACTGCTTGGGGATAAGTGAGGCATGGAAAGAGGAGGGCGAAAACCCACAATCAACTTTAGTTCCTATAGTGGAGTTCATACCTAAGCAAATCCCCTGGGAAATCTAGGATGTTTAGATACAATGCAAGAGTACACTTCTAGAGATGTTCTACATCCTCAGTAGGGGGAACTGAGGGAAGGACTTCTTGTCACATATTTGGGCTGGGAAAATCTTTTCACATTTCCTCTTCACCTGGAACTCCTTACAGCCTCCATGACAATGATATTGGTATGAAATGAAACCATGTCTGGAAAGTTAGGTAGATATGTTTTTGTTTAACAAATAAATCAATGTTAGAGACTGTTTTCAGAAAATGCATATACTTTTAAGTTGGTAAGGGACTGCTGGGTGATCATTCTTTCTTTGAGAAGATTGCTTGTTAATAGCCCATAACAGTTTGTTGATGTTTTCTCACTAAAAGCTAGCTAGTTACATTCATATAGAGCAAACCAGTAACATTATTCTCTGAGAAGGAGCAGAAAAAGATAAAATACACATTTAAAACCAACATTATAAACTAACAGTTGTAAGCATAAAGAATGTTGCTAGAGAAAACAAAGGCAAATTTCAATACACATGTGTGCACGCACGCGCACGCGCACATACACACACACATAGAGCATATAGTAGTTCCAAAGCCTAATGACACAGGCATTCACAAGGGCTAGGAGAAGTAAAAAGTCATCACTTTGTTCTGCAATGACCATGGAAGCTTCTCTGGGCAAGACATTCTACATATGAGGTACTGCCACTGAGAAGGGCCTCAGTTTGGTAATGATTGCTTGATATCCAGAACATCTTTTGAGTATCTACAGGAGGGGTAGAAAACTATGGAGGACCCAAGGACCACCTCTTCCCCATTTTTCACCCCCCCTTTGCCCTATGGGCTCCAACTGCCCCTGTAACAAAACAAGATGTATCCAGAAGGTCACTTAGGCATTTCTAGACGTGAAATTTGGGCCCCAAACAAAATGCTAAAGGAGGCCCAAATTGCACTTAACAGGGAAATAGTGGGGCCTTTACAGACTGCCAGAAATAATGCAGCTTGAGTCCACTTTAACTGTCCCAGCTCAGTGCTAGGGAATCATGGGAATTGTATTTTTTTTCTGGGACATTGAGCCTTCTCTGTCAGAGAGCTCTGGTACCACAATAAACTACAGTTCCCATGTTTCTTTAGCACTGAGCCAGGACAATTAAAGTGGCCTCAAGCTGGATTATTTCTTGCAGTCTGTAAAGGCCCAGTTGTCCTGGAAGCTTTTAATGGCATGGCTCTCCATTTCATGCCCCAAATATTTATTTCAGTGATGAGGAACCTGCAGGGATGGTGGGTGGGGCAGAAAAAAGATTTTATGGGCTGCAACCCACCCAGCCCCAGTGTAAATGAGATAGTCATTAGTGCTTGAAGTGGAAACCCTACCATAAGAAGGGGCTGGAGTAGGTGTGTATAATAAGACATAGTAGATGGGCAGTATTGAGACAGACACCAACAGACATGCATGTATATGACCTGCAGTGTGGAACTGAGGCTTTGTTTGAGGATCTGATGTGGGTGAGAAATTATGCTGCCCAGTAGGAGCACTTGTTGCTTGCCTCCATTCATGTTCTACTTCTAAATATAGGAAAAGTGGTACCACTCTATTCTGCTTTCATCAGACCTCATCTGAAATACAGTGTCCAGTTCTGGAGGAATATTGACAAGCTGGAGTGTATCCAGAGGAGGGCGACCAAAATGATGAACAATCTGTAAACCATGCCCTATGAAGGCCAGCTTAGGTAGCAGGGTATGTTAGCCTGGGGAAGGGAAGTTAAGAGGTGACATGATAGCCATGTTTAAATATTTGAAGGGATGCCTTATTAAAGGTGGAGCAAGCTTGTTTTATGCTGCTTCAGAGATTAGGACACAGAACAATGGATTCAAACGACAAGAAAAGATTAGGAAGAACCTCCTGACAGTAAGAGCTGTTTGATAATGGAATACACTGCCTCAGAGTGTGTAGGAGTCTCCTCCTTTGGAAGTTTTTAAACAGAGGCTGGATGGCCATCTGTGAGGGGTGCTTTGATTGTGTATTCCTGCATGGCAAAGGTTTGAACTAGATGTCCCTTGGGGTCTCTTCCAACTCTATGGTTCTACGACTTTCTATTAAAAATAACAAGTCTCTGTGACAGCCCATTGTGTGATACAGAACAAGCTGAAAGGCATTTTTTGTCTCTTCCTTAGAGGTAGTGCCACTACCTCTTGTCTGGCACTGGGATTTGCAGCCCAACATCTTGTAAATTGTTCTTTGTAGTCAGCCTTGTGTGCAGCAAGTCAGTCTACCCTTGTCTGCATCAGCCTATGGGCGTTTTCACACAGGTGGCTCTAAAGCCGCCTGGAAGCCCCCTGGAAGCAATCAAGAGCCGTTCCGGCGGCGAAAACAGCAGCCGCCGGAGGGCTCCTGATTGCCTCCGGCAGCAGCCCCTCTAATTCCTTTTTAGAAAAGGAATTAGAAATATGGGGCTAAAGCCGGGAGGGCGCAGGGATGGCGCAGGGATTGCACAAGATGGGGCGGGGCTTGCTGCGACGTCGTGTAAACACGACAAGCAAGACCCCGGAGTGAGGCAGGGATGGTGCAGGGATGGCGCAGGATGAGGAGGGGCTTGCTGCGACGTCATCTGAACTTTTAGGTTCTGGAGCCGGAGTGGGGCCGGACGGAGGTAGGTTTGCCTCCGTTTAAAGCCCCGTGTGAAAACGTCCTGAATTAGGGTTGCCAATTCCCTCCTCCTGCTCTTGTACCTGTGCCTTCAGGAACTACCTGTTGCTCAGAAATTTAGGAGGTAAAGTTTCTCCTAGTGTTGGCGATAAGGCTCCCATTTTATTCTGCATAGCTGAAATCATAATGCCACCTCAAATTTTCTTGCAGGCCCTCCAAATAAACTTCAATCGTATCTTTGTTGCTCTTGGTACACCAGGTGTATAGCTCAGTGCAGCAGTGCAAGAAATAACTCTGTGACACCCCATAGCTAAAGATGATGGATTTCTGATCCCCAGCTGCATCCAGCCAGCATGGAGGCTCAGTGCAGTGATATGCGGATTCATTAACCACCCACTCAAGAGACATCATATGCTTAAGTCCTTGCTCTTTCAACTGCTGAATGCTGAAAATTACTTAATGCTGCTTTGATGATGGATATATAGCAAAAGAAAGTCTATGACTGTCTTTTCACTGAGTGCAACAATGGGAAGTTGGACTAGCAGCTTTTCTGGGAGTGATGCTTGAACTTTGATTATAGTTAGTGAAATGCAAATGGTGGGACACACTGCTGGATTTGTACACAGCTATTCTGGGCAATACTATTTAATGACACTAGTAATTCAGTGAGGATCTTTTCTTGAGCTGCACTTTAGAAGCATCATCCATCTGAGGAGACCAAACTACATTAATTGTATATTTTTCAGGGCTTTGCTATAGTGGACTGAAAATTACCTGGTTTGTATTCATGACTGTCTTCTGTCTTTTAACAAAACAAAAAACAAAACATCTTGTGTGTTTTTAAGTGTCAAGGTAGTCACAAACTTTTTGCTATTGTGACATATTTCTATCCTGGAAAAGGAGTTCCTTCCTTTTATACAAATAAATGTAAATAATAAAATACCATATAGTGTTAATGAGAGTACAGAGTAGGGATGTAATTACTTGCTAATTTTACTTGCAGTTTGGGACTTAATCTATGTAAAATTCACACATGTTTGTTTTGTGGATAAAACAGCATTTTCTGCACATTTTTTTTCCTCCAGATAAATTGTTTTCTGTGCAGAAATTGCTGTTTTCTGTCTAAAAGGACATATGCAAAGTTTGTGCACAATAAAGTTTGAACTGCAGATATTCTCATCAGTCCACGATTCTTTTCATTGGTTTTTCTCAACAAAGAGATATTTAAAAATCTTTTTTAAAAAATCTTTTCATTCCCCCTCCCCCTCCATAAGCATTGTACAACCATGCTTTTTCGAGAGTAACAGATTTTGAAGCGGTCAGATTTAGATTCTACACTGTTTTCTTTTCTAGGGCTGGGCCAACACATTTTGCTACCCGATACAGAACAGCAAATAATGCCCCTCTACACCTAACTTAGGGCTGATATCATCCGAAGATAAAACCCACACTCCACTCCACTGTTTATCTGGAAATGAGTATAAGGCAGGGACAGGCAACCTTTTTGAGACTTGGGCTGGTCTCCCATCGCCCAGGTCTCGGCTGGGCCGAGGGGGGGGAATGGCGGTGCGCGCGCTCATGCGCATGCGTGCACCCTCCTCCTCTGTGCGCGACCCCCCGCGCATGTGGCCGCAGCTGCCACCGCAGCTGCCACCACCACGGCGCATGTCGCGGCCGCCATTTTGGAAGTCCAAATCGTGACCGCGATGCGTTTGTGCATGCGCAAGAGCACTGTGCATGCGCGAACGCGTCACGACCGCCATTTTGACTTCCAAAATGGCGGCCGCAGCAAGCGCGGCTGAAAACGCGCCCCCACGGCCGCGAGCGGCGGCGGCAATGGTGGCAACCTACGGCCTGGGCCAGTAAGTCCAGGGCCCGGGGCCTTAACCGGCCCCCGGGCGGTAGGTTGCTGGTCCCTGGTATAAGGGCTAAACCCAGTAAGAACTAAATCGATACATCTGCTTATAATTTATGTCTTGCCGCATGGATATTCTAAGCTAGTGAATTTCATGGTGATTTACTGTATTTCACCTCACTGCTATGTCCTACAACAGGAACTTTTGTATCATTAATAGTATCATTAATAGAAATTATGTGCATTTTATTTCTGCTTTGAAATTATCTGCTTGCAAATTACATCTGCTTGTAATTTATGTCTCTCAGCCTGGATAACCTGTCCAGTGAATTTCTAGGTGATTTATTGTATACTGTTACTAAAAAGGCATTTCCTGGTATTTCATTACTCTACTTTTATATTAGCACCTAGAAACTCAAGATTTGTCTGTTTATTACTGTCGTTCCTTCTTGATAGATTCATAGAATCAAAGAGTAGGAGGAGACCAAAAGGGCCATTCAGTCCAACCCCCTGCCATGCAGGAACTCAAAATTAAAGCTTCATCGACAGATGGCCATCCAGCCTCTGTTTAAAAACCTCCAAAGAAGGAGACTCCACTACTCTCTGAGGGAGTGTGTTCCACTGTCAAACAGCCTTTACTGTCAGGAAATTCCTCCTAATGCTGAAGTGGAATCTTTTTTCCTGTAACTTGCATCTGTTGTTCCAGATCCTATTCTCTGAAGCAAGAGAAAGCAAGCTTGCTTCCTCCTCAATATGACATCCCTTCAAATATTTAAACAGGGTTATCATATCACCTCTTAACTGTCTCTTCTCCAGGTTAAACATACCCAGTTCCCTAATTCATTCCTCATAGGGCATGATTTTCAGACCCTTCACCATTTTTGTCATCCTCCTTTAGATACACTCCAGTTTTTCAACATCCTTTTTGAATTGTGGTGCCCAGAACTGGACAGAGTATTCTAGGTGGGGCCTGACCAGTGCAGAATACAGTGGCACTATTACTTCCCTTGATTTAGACACTATACTTCTATTGATGCAGCCTAAAATCACATTGGCCTTCTTAGCTGCCACATCACACTGTTGACTCATGTTCAACTTGTGCTCTACTAGGACTCCTAGATCCCTTTCACACATAGTCCCATTAAGCCAGATGTTCCCCATCTTATATCTATGCATTTCATTTTTCCTCCCTAAGTGCAGTAACTTATATTTCTGCATGTTGAAATTCATTTTGTTAACTTTGGCCCAGCTTTCTAATCTATTAAGGTCATTTTGAATGTACATCCTGTCTTCTGGGGTATTAGCTATTCCTCCTAATTTGGTGTCATCTGCAAATTTGAGAAGTATGTCCCCTAATCTTTCATCCAAGTCATTGATAAAGATGTTGAATAGCACTGGGCCCAGGACAGAACCCTGTGGCACCCCACCGGTCACTTCTCTCCAGAATGAAAAGGAGCCGTTGTTGAGCACCTTTTGGGTTCAGCCAGTCAACCAATTACAAATCCATATAACAGTTACCTTGTCTAGCCCACATTTTACTAGCTTGTTTGCCAGAATGTCATGGGGAACCTTGCCAAAGGCCTTACTGAAATCAAGATATGCTATATCCACGGCATTCCCTTCATCTACCAAGATAGATAGAAGTAATTGATAGTTAGACAGAGGTAGTTGACACAATACAGTATTATATACATATGTACTGATTTAGTTCTTACTGGGATTTAGCAGTTATACTCATTGTCAGATATACAATAGAATAAATTCTGGTTTTTATCTTTAAGTGATAACTACCTTGAGTTATATGTAGGGGGCATTATTTGTTGTTCTATGTTGGATAACAAAATGTCTTGGCCCAGCCCTGTTTAGAAAAGAGTGTAGAATCTAAACACTACTGCTTAAAAATAATCCCATGAGAATCATTAAACTATAATAAATTATTTGACTAATAATTTGTTGCCCTTTCATGATCTTCTGTGTGAGGCAGCTGTCTCCCTATATCCTTGTTCTTGTTTTGTGCCATCAGGCTGACACTGGCTTATGGCAACTTTTTTTTGAGAGGTTAACCATTGATTTTGTTTTAGGCTGAGAGACTGTGACTTGCACAAGGCCACCCATGGGGTTTCCATGGTTGAGCAGGGATTGGAACCCTGGTCTCCCAAAGTGCTACTCCAACACTCAAAATCACATCACATTGGCTTTGTTCTCTTCATCTCGGTTTACTGCGTTTCTCTGAACATCACCAATTTTCTTCCCATTTGTTGTTATTAACTGCCATCAAGTTGACTTTGACTTATGGTGACCCTATGAATGGCAGACCTCCAGATCCCTTTGTCATCAACTGCGTTGCTCAGGTCTTGCAGACTCAAGGCCATAGCTTCCTTGACTGAGCCTATCCATCAGAAATGTGGACTTCCTTTTTTCCTGCTGCATTCTACTTTACTAAGCATTATTGTCTTCTCTAGTGAGTCATTTCTTCTCATGATATGGCCCATTTATCTTTCATATATTAGGTTACAGATTTTTCCCCCCACACTGAAATGTGTGCATTTTTCTACATTTTTCCTGATTTGGGTATTGATTTGTGCACTTTACCTAATTTATACAACTGTCATTACCTTAAGTGTCTTTCTGTATATTTCAAACAATTATGCATATTTTAAGTTGTTCATACTTTGAAATGTGAGCACCTTTTATGTTTATTTCCTGGAAACACCCTGATAATCTTGTAAATATGTGAATCTCCAAATTGAGCTGTACATTTTCCCACAAGTTTTTGTAGGTCCAAAATACTACAGTACTTTAATCAAGCCCATTGAAACTTTTTTTTTCTAACTCTATTCTGTCTAATGGCAGTGCTGGCCCTGTTTCTCAACCATCTAACTCCTAACATAACGGGAAGGGAGGATGGTTTTGGGGAAGACTGAGAAACCAATGTAGTCTTCTTAGTATTCTAGATGTTCTGAGATAATTCTGAGCATATGTTCCTCTTACTAAAAAGTAAATGAAGATGTAAAAATATGAGTTCACACATTTCATATTCATACACGACAATTGCAGCTATTTTTTGAATCAAACTGCTATCAGAGAGAAGCTGCTGGGATTATCTGCCAGTAGAAGGCATGCTGTGGAGGTGTTAAACACATTTGTTTGCTCTAAACTAATTCTATGCAAAACCTATTGTAAAACAGAGTGATCAAAACCCCACTGAGCAGTTCTGGTGACTTCAGCGGCACTGTGATAAAGCAACTGGATTGCACTAGAACATGTCTGCTTGCTTACTATTCCTTACCCTTCTCTCTCTCAGACACTTGTCAAAATGATTCCACACAAGAGAAACGGAATCAAATGTACCTACAATCAAAAGCTTTTTTATTTCCATTGGTGTTAACCACCACTTGAATTCCAGCATCCAAATCTGAAATCGCAGCCTCGTTGCTAATGGATGGCGGCAGGGTGCAGCAATAACTCAGTGACCACTTAAACACAGAAGCTGCCTCTTGGATGAAATTAAAGCAGAGCAATTATTAATTTAATTTACCCCATTTTGACATCTCATCTCCTTGTAGTAGCAAAGATTAACTACTACTTGATAAATCAGGTTACCCTGAAATGTATATGTATGCATACATATACAGATGTGTTCTTAAGGCAAGGGCATAACAATAATTATTGTAAGGAAACTAAAGCTTAGCCAAATTTAAGATCATAATGTATTTACACAATGTTTTACCAGCTTTTAACTATGTAGGAAAGAACTAATTGGTGGGATCACTCTCAACTAAGATGTCATAACATTTTCAGATCATTAATAAAATGTGGAGAACTGCCTCTTAAAACGTTATCTAATTATCCTTGCAACATCTCTGCTAGCCACAGAGGTATGAGTACTATCTCTATCAGAAAGACAGAGAAGTGTGGTTGAAGCATATAGTGGTATCAGTTAGCCAAAGATGGTTATGTAAATGGATTTGTATTGCTGTTTGTTTTGGTGTGTACTTAAATAGTTCCATCAGTTTGCCATGTGAGCATTTCTTCCTCAGTGGAGTGTTTGCAGATGTTCTCAGCTGCCTCAGTAAGGGATAGGCAACCTGATATCCTCTAGATTTTGTAAACTATGCAAACTGCAGACCCAAATATTTAGAGGATACAAAGTTGTCTACCCCTGACCTATGGTTATCTTCATAATAATACTTTCTTGCTTTCTGGGGTGCTCACAACTGCCACAGTCAAACACTTTTAATAATTCTGCTAGAGTTTACAAAAGGTTGACTAACTAGTGTGGTCTAGTGGTTACAATGTTTGTTTGTTTTTAATAATAGAGAACTGATTTTAAATTGCCACATGAACCATGAAGAACATAATGTGACCTTGATTTCCATCACATGAGGTTTGAAGTAACTGGTTAAAATTATGAGTTATCTGTAGTTTATTCCTTTCTAATAGCTAAGACACAAATAGATTATATTATGATAATTATACAATGAAAGATAACTCTATTTCGTTTATGATGTAACTGTTTTTGTTCCTGTTATAATTCAGGGGTAGGTGAGTCTTCTTCCAAAAACCAGTAGTCTGTAGCATTTCTTCTTCCAAAAACCAGTAGTCTGTAGCATTCCCCTCCCCATTTTTAAATATTAAAAAGTATCCAACAGAATAATAGTACAGTCAGTCCTCCGTATCCATGGATTTTGGATCCAAGGCTTTAAAATATTCCTACACCACCCCCCAAAAAGCCCAAGACAAACCTTGCTTTTGTCATTTTATATCAGGGACATCATCATTTTACTAAGCCATTGTATATTATGGGGCTTGAAGATCCCAGGATTTCGGTATGGATGGGGGGAGGTGGCAGCATAGAGGTTCTGGAACTGAACTCCAGGGTTTTTGTTTTGTTTTGTCTTTTTGGAACTGCAGTGGGCCCTCCACATTTGCTAGGGTTAGGAGCACAGAACCCCTGTGAAAACAGGAAAACTGCAAATAATAATAAAATATAGTTTTTTAACCTGAGAGAATATCTGTTTTGGAATCTCTAGGTCTTCCAGCGCAACTCTGTGGTCAACATCTGCCAGACATTGACCACAGAATCATACCGGAGGACCTACAAATGCCTAGAGAAGTGTTTTCTCTAGTAGTCCCTAAGTTATTCAGCACAACTCTGTAGTCAGTATCCAGCAGAGTTGTGCTGGAGGAACTAGAGATTCTTAGAGAGAACATATTAATCAAATCCGCAAAAGTCAAAGCTGCAAATGTGGAGGGCTGACTGTACTTATGAACAACAGGAATCCAAAGAGTTGCTTTCACCAAATTGTATATCTCTAAAGGTTACTAACTTCTTTTGGGTGTTGGAATTGTGTGTGTGTGTGTGTGTGCACTCAAGCCTTCAAGTCACCTGCCAACTTAGAGTGACTTCTCACTAACTGCTTTAAAAAGTAAATTTCCATGCAGTACTCTCTGTCCAACCTGATGAACACATTCTGAGATGTAGCCATGTTAGCCTGTTTCAGCATAAAAACATATAAAGGAATCCTGTAGCCCCTATGAGACTAAACTGAGAAAATGGATAACCTGAACCCCATACAGCTTTTTGAATTCTTCCAAAAGAGTGGGTTATAAATGTGACAAATAATCAGTTCCGTTCTTGAGAGAAGGGGACCATTCACACTATGGAATTATAGCACTATCATTTATTCCACTTTAATTGTGAAGGTTCCAGTCTATGGAATCATGGGATTGGCAGTTCAGGGAGGGCATTTAGAATTCTCCGCCAAAGTTCTCTAGTGTTTCATCAGACATCTAGTTCCTGGATTCCATAGGAGCAACTATGGTACCGTAGTTAAAATGGAATAATAACTATAATTCTTTATAAAAAGAAGGGGGAAAGAGAGAGAGAGAGAGAATGTAATGTAATAGCACCTTTAAGACTAAAGGCCTTTACAAACTGCCAGAAATAATGCAGCTTGAGGCCACTTTAACTGTCCTGGCTCAATGTTAGGAAATCATGGGAATTGTATTTTTTTCAGGGACATTGAGCCTTCTCTGTCAGAGAGCTCTGGTGCCACAATAAACTACAGTTCCCATGATTCCTTAGCACTGACCCAGGACAGTTAAAGTGGCCTCAAGCTGCATTATTTCTGGCAGTCTGTAAAGGCCCTAACTGGTTTTTATTTTTGCATGAGCTTTCATTGATATAAACTCACTTCTTTAGATGCAGTCCTGAATGGGTTTATCCATGAAAGTTCATTCAGAAATAAAAACCAGTTAGCCTTAAAGGTACTGCCACATTTCCTTCCTCTCCCCCCCTCCTTTTTATGATGTAAAAGACTAACATGGCTATTTCTTTGAAAAATATAATTTTGTAGTGGGAATAGGGTGGCCAAATGCAAAAGAAGACAGCTCTCCTGCATTTTTAATGACTACAGGTTAAGTCTCTCTTATCTGAAATGCTTAGTGAGCCAACTGATTTGGATTTATTTTTTTGATTTTGGAATACCTATATTTTCATATACATACACAATGAGATATCTTGGGGATGGGACTGAAGTGTAAAAACAATATTCATTTATGTTTCATATACACCTTATACACATAGCCTTAAGGTAATTTTATACAATACTCTTAATAACTTTGCACATGAAACAAAGTTTGTATACATTGAACCACTGGAAAGCAAGGGTGTCAATCTCAGCTACCCATGGAAAATGTTTAGGCTTTTAGAATATTTCAAATTTTGGAATTCTAGATAAAGGAGACTCAACTTGTATATAGAAATGGAAATTTCACTAGGCACAGTTTGTCATGCAAACTACACCTACTGACATTTTCTCTTCTACATAATGAGAAAAGGTGGAAAACCCCTTTCTGCTGCTACTCTCCATACTTGAAACCGTTGAACCCTCAATATGATGTTTCAAGAAGCTCTACAAAGGTACATGGGTTTTCTACTGAAGGAGCCCTTTGAGAATGGGTGAGGCCTCCTGCCCATCATAAAAATGGATGAGTTTAACAGTGATATGAGCCTTGTTTAATTACACATGTAATCAAAAGCTTAATTAAAACTGCCCTGGTGAAAGGTTCCCCTAAACCCTCTTATTTATCTGAAGGCTGACATTTTTGTCAAAGAAAATATTTTCTTAATTGACATGAGATAAATAGAAATAATCCTTTCTTAATCCGAGGGGAAGTTGTTTTGTAGAGTTTGAGGCTAGTTTGACGAAACTGATTTACATTCACATCCTGAGCTGAATTAGTTCAACTATTTTATGTTTGTTTTTGTTTATAGATAAAAAGGCTGGGGGCACAAAGCTTTTCTAAAAATGCTGCTGAGCATTGCATCACCTCCTTTGAGATGTCCTTTCAAACATACAAGGGCAGAAATGGGGCTTTACTTAGCTTGGGACATCTGTTGGGAACACAACCTAGGGTGGTATTGCATGTACTAATAAGCATTCCCTCACATTGGCTAACCTTGCAGCATAGAAAACATATTTGAACTGAACAGGTGTCTGCCAATTAGAAAGGCTTATAATGGGATATATTCTGTTTCCTAGCTTCTCTCCACTTAAAACCAGAGATGGTAAAACAACACCAAGGATAGAAAATCAGAAGGTAGAAGAAAGCTCATTTTTTTCTAATGAGTTATGAGGTGCCTGGTTACATTTTGCATTAATGAGTTGGAGCAGATTAACCTGGCACATTTCACTGGAATGAGACTAGATGTCTGCCTATTACTGTTTATGGGGCATGAACCTGATCTTTCGGGGAATAGAAACCCCATCCAGAACAGGTTATGATCACAATCCCAGGTTGGTTTTCTTACTGGCCAGCAGCACCTCTGCCTTGTCTAGAATAAGCCTCAGTCTGTTCCTCTACATACACTCCTTTACTGCATTCTAACAATGATTCATTGCTACCATAGCATTCTTGGCATCGTCATAAAGGAGACATAGAGCTGGCAATCATCAGCATACCAAACACCAAAGCTCTGGATGATTAATCTCAGTGGCTTCACATATAGTTGGACCTCTATATCCATGGATTCTTTATCCATGTATTTCAAACTATCCACAGATTGAATATATATATATATATATATATATATATATATATTGTTTCAAGAAGCTCTACATATATTACATATATATATATATATATATATATATATATATATACACACACACACACACACACACACACACACAATTCCAAAAAGCAAACTTTGATTTTGCCATCTTGTATAAGGGGTACTGTCATGAACCGAGGTTCTCTGTTGTTCTTTTAATCCAGAGAGAAATTTAGCCACCCTGGACTATAGGACTTTCAACAAAGACACATAGGAAACCAGATCTGGGTTTAGACACTTTGCATGTAACATTTATTGAAACACAGAAACAGAGACACCTGAAACAATCATTTCTAATATCAGATACTCAATATAACAACCACCTTAAGTATCAAGAGCTCTTTTCATTCACTCACACATTCACACACATTCATACTCACGATCCTTCACTGGAAGTTGATCAAGCCTTCAAGAAGGGTGGATGGCCCTGTTGCCGCGGATCAAGGAACCATAAGGTGAAGTGGGAGAAGTACTGCCTTTTATACCCTTTTTCTCTTCTTTCTTGAAATAAACATGTTCTGCTCACCATGGGTTCAGAACAGTCCAGTTCTTTGCACAAGTTTCAGTACATTCTGTGTGTGCCGGATCTCACTCGGCCATATCAACATCATTCATATTCGACAGATTGTATTGTCCTGGTTATGCTTGGTCAGCATCTCCGCTTCTGAGGCCAAGTTTCTCCCATTCCTCGCTTCCACCATCCAAGTTCCTCCTTCAATAGTGCTTTGCACGGCATCCATTTTATTTGGTTCTTTCAGGGCCTTGTCACTCCAGGAACCCATTCACCTTCCACATACTCAGCCATTCTCTCACAGTACCATTTTACTGTGCCATTGTATATAATGGGACTTGAGCATCCCTGGATTTTAGAATCCATGGTGGATCTGAAACCAAACCCCAGTGAATACCAAGTCTCACTATAGATTTTTAAAAGCATAAGGGGCAGTATTGACCTTTGTAGAATCCCACAGGCTAATGGCCAAAAGGCTGAATAACAGTCCTAGAGCACTATTGCTCTGGAATGGTTATACTAAGAAAACCAGAACCACTGCAAAGCAATGCCCCCATGTCCCACATTAGCTAAAGGACCCAGAAGGATACCATGGTAAGTGGTATCAAATACAAGCTAAAAGATCCAAGAGGAACAACAGGGATTCCCCCTGTTCAACTCCCAGTATAGGTCATCCATCAAGGTGACCATGACTGTTTCTGTCCCATAACAAGGCCTGAAACCAGATGCCATGATGCCACTTACACTGCCATGGCAATTATGATGTTATGGCAACTGTCTGTGGAATTCTGGGATTTTCAGTTTGGGGAGGAATATTGAGAGATCTCAGCCAGAGAATATACCAGCCGAGTCTAGTATCCCACCAAACTGCAAAGCACAAGATTCCATAGGATGTAGCCCCGGAGTCAAAGTGAAATCATAGTGTTATAGCTGTGTAGTGTGAAAATGGACCTCAGTTTGAGCAGAGAGAGGGGGAGGAAGAAGGATTACATAGGTAACTGCCTTGTACTGTGTTCAGAAAAGATTTCTTTATAGAGTCTTTTAGCATTTTTCTCCATTTTTTCCCCTCCAAATTTCCAAGGGAAAATGTCTGAACGGGCCACTTGGGAGAACTGGCGAGTGCTTTCCTGTATTTTCTGTCAGCATAAAAATAACAATAATTTATTCGTAGTGAATAACTTGGCAGGATATCTTAATGTAATGACTTGTTGGATGATCAGAATAATGAGTAAAATAACTAGCTCTTTCTAAACCTCCCCCCCAAACATTCTAAGTTCAGAATAAAACCAATCACACACACACACACACACACACACACACACAGAGGGTCCCCATCTGATATGAAACTTTTGGGATACACAACAGTATCAGGAAAAAACCCTTCTGGCTTTCTTCTCTAGTTCTGCATTCAACGCAATAGCAATAGTACTAGCATGTACATTTCTATACTGCTTAATAGTGAACTCAGCACTTTCTAAGTGGTTTACTATCTGTAAGCTAATTGCCCCTATAAACTGGGTACTTATTTTACTGAAAGGATCAAGGCTGAGTCAATCTTGGAGCCCTGGGATTGAATTTATAACCTTGTGGATGCAGTACTAGCATTTAACCAATGCACCACCCTAGATGGAATTCTATCTGATTCTGAAAGGGGTTTTATTTGAAGATTCATCCTCTTTCGTGTGGTAGTTCATAGTATAACTAACACAATTTGGGGGAAGGCATAGCAGCAGCTGAGAATATTTCTTCTATGAAGTTAATGATAAGGTCTGTTGCTCACCTGAAGCCCAAATTTACTTCTGCTGCTCACAAGCCTGGAATTTTTTTAATTTTTTGCTATTTCTGTAAATTACTGAGCCTAGGAAAACAATATCTTAAACACAAATCTGCAGAGATTGATTATGTTCAATCTGGCAAACAGGTGAATCTCAAGTACATTTGCTTTCTTTTGGCCATTTGATGACTATTGGCCTTTGCAGACTGCCAGAAATAGTGCAAATTGAATCCACTTTAACCGCCCTGACTCAGTGCTAGGGAATCATGGGAACTGTAGTTTATTGTGGCACCAGAGCTCTCTGACAGAGAAGGCTCATCTCAGAAAAACTACAGTTCCCATGATTCCCTAGCACTGAGCCAGGGCAGTTAAAGTGGACACAATTTGCACTATTTCTGGCAGTCTGCAAAGGCCCTATGTTTTCTCTTTTATGTAAGTTTGACATTTGCTAAATTGTTAATACTTTTCCTAGGTGGGAATCTGTTAACCTTTGTAAAATAAAGGCAGGAGGATTGGTCAGTGGAAGCTTTTGGAGAGTGTATTTCTCTAGAACAGGGTCTCATGTTTTCCATCTTCCTTCATGAATTGCTTCTTAGCTAATTTACAAAAGAGTGTACTGGAATAGTGGGAAATGGTGTGGTATGTCAGGGTGGGGGACAGGATCCCTTCATTTCTTGGCTGATCCCCCACATAATAATAATAATAATAATAATAATAATAATAATAATAATAATTTATATACCGCCCAATGGTTGCTCAATCCGGGCGGTTTACAACATAAAACACAATTACAATAGACAGCATTTTCCCTCCTAAAACATTATTAAACAATAACATGGTTAAAATCCAATTAGCAAATCAAACAGGATAAAATCATAACAATTTAAAATGATTAAAAACATATCACAGTACCCCATTGTTGCACTTCCAGGAGAACCAGGGTTCAGAATAGTATCGCTGAGGGGAGAGGGGTACTGTGATATGTTTTCCTATTCTAGACTCTAAAAGGATGAGCTGAATTTGTTGTGCATAAAATAGGTGACTGTCCCCCAATATTCCTTTAGAACCAAAATGTCCACACATTCCTAGGTAGAGGATAATAATGATAGTCTGTTGGTCATGGTGTAATAATGATAGTCTGTTGGTCACCCATAATGATAGTCTGGTAATAATGATAGTCTGTTGGTCACCCATAATGATAGTCTGTTGGTCATGGACAAGGATGTTGGGGGAGGGGAGAATGAAAGTTAGGTTTTATTTTGTTTCCCAAAGAATATGAATCTGAGTGGGTCCATTCAAGTTGGGTTGAGAGAGATTGTTGATCCTTTAAGAAGCTGAAGGAGTGGAACCAAAGCTCAACAGATGACTTTGAATGCAGAAAGACCCAGCTTCATTTTCTGTTATCTCCAAGTTGGGTTGAGAGAGATGGGATGGAATGAAAGTTCACCAATTTTTTGACTGGGATCAAAGTTGGAGTTCCTGACTCCTCAAGAAATTGATTATGTGTGTATGTGGGTGGGGGGAGCACATCAA
Source organism: Phrynosoma blainvillii (assembly GCA_026167975.1). Classification (NCBI taxonomy): domain Eukaryota; kingdom Metazoa; phylum Chordata; class Lepidosauria; order Squamata; family Phrynosomatidae; genus Phrynosoma; species Phrynosoma blainvillii. Next base: position 414,139,172 of record JANUYF010000001.1, read on the forward strand.
AATGTCCTGCAATGCTGAGGTGTTTTGTTTTTTTTTGGTTTTTGTTTTGTTTTGTTTTTTTGTTCGTTCTCAGAACATTAACTATATACTTTTGAGAACTGCACAAGAGTTCAAGAAACTATACAGCTCTCCTGTAAATCCCTTTGCTTACGGTCTTTTCCCTTTGCACAGAAAAGCTTTCTGAGAGAGAGAGAGAAAAAAAACCCACCCACGTATACTGTTTTTGGCTATGTACTTGGGAAAAGTGTGCAATATGCAAAACTAAATTGCATGCTATATTGCTATACAAATAACACAGTGAAGGATTTGACATTGTGGCCATTTGGGGTGGTGAGAAAAGTAGTGGAAAACCAAAGGGAGAGAGAGTGAGTGACTTTTGAGAGTTTAAACTTTGATTTGAAATAGGGTAGACAAGCAGTGTTACAGGCAGGGGCATTGCTTAAGGGGTGCTTTGAGTGCAGTCTACACCAGGAGACATCATTAGTGGCATGTGACACCACTGCTCCCCAGACATCTGCCTTTTGGCAGAAATGGGCTGTGGCATTTAAAATGCTGAAGAGATGGTGTGAGTGGAGGCTCAGCAGGAGGAGAAACACCACATCTCACCAGATTTTTACTTTAACCACATTTACATGTAAATACATTTAGGCTGTATGTGTGATATTGTAATTTAAAGATATAATTTTAATTTTGGGGGGAAGCAGATGGCTTAAAGAGCTGTTTTGGGGGGAGGGAAGGGGAGGGGAGGGGCAGCCACACGGTGGGTGCCCCAACCCCTTCCCCAGGTCGTCCTCGGAGCAGTCGGCCCTCCGCACGGCCGGCGCTCCGAGGAGGACCTCCCGCTGCAGCGTTCGCACACGCTGCAGCGGAAGAGTCGGCGAAGGTGCGCTGGCTGCCTTTTGCGGTGCACCTTCGGCGACTTGTGGAAGGAGCGCCAATTTAGCGCTCCTTCCAGGGGCGGCGAAGCTGCGCCGTGGGGCCGAGGTGTGGGGATAACTTGGCCCCGTGGCGCAGCTTCCTGGGGCGGCCTACAGCCGCCCGTCTGCTTCCCCCCTTAGTCAGTTGCTTATGCCACAGCTATTGCCATTAAATTCAGTGATATATGGGAATTACAATTGATGACTAACATTTGTACAAAAAACATGACTAAGGATTCTGTATGCTGTGTAATGGGAGGAAGCCAATGGTGGGGGTGACACCACTCGTTACAGGGCAGGAAAGGAAAATTGGGCCAAGAGAAGCTGCAGCCTTTTCCAGTGTAGATGCTGTGCAATTTGCTTTCTGTGTCAAAAGCTGCACAGTTTTCCTTGTGATTGTGTAGTTTCTTGAAAAGTGCAGAGTTTTCTAGCAAGCTGGGGAGTTTCTGTGAGAAAGCTCCAGTTTCCCAATGCAAGGGGGAAATGGGACGAAAAATTGATGAATTGTTCTCAACATCTGCAGGGACTTAGAAAATTAAGATTCGCCATTACTAGTTGGATTGAGAGTCCTATCTGATTCTGAAGTCCTGCTAGTCAGAGTCAACAACAGTGAGCTAGATTAGTTGGTGGTCTGACTCTGTAAGGCCCTTTAATATAGATTTTGCATGGAAAAGATCCAAGGTTCACTTCCTGGCATCTTCAGTTTAAAGGATTCCAGATTGAAGGGATAAACAGAAGTTTCTTCCTAAGGCTGTGTATAGAATGTCAGTATAAGCAGGATAGATGGACTATAATAGAGAGGCCAGAAGTTGTAAAGTATAGCCATTAAAAACAAAAACAATCAAAAAACACCTCCACTATGAAATCAGCAGGAATTGAATGTCACAAGTGACATTATAAATGTATTTTTATCTATTTCAAATTGTTTGTATGTCATATAATGCTGTAAACATCTGGGTTTTTTTAAAAAAACCAAAATGATCATTCTTAGAAATATGGTTATTTAATTCAAAACCAACTGTTACATTTCTCTCTTTTTTTTCTGTGAACAGATGTGATCTTAAAGATGCACATTACTGACTGCCAATTACCTCTCCTCCACTTTTACCATAGAGAAAGCTAGCATCTCTTGGGAGCAAGGTCCCTCCTGAACTAGAATCTGGTAGGCCAGGTACTTTTAATATGAGCATACATATTGCTGATTAGTGTAATGCCACTGTGTAGGCATGGGAAATTAAAATGTAATTTTAAAAGTCTTTGTGAAAGCAGCTTTCATGTATTACTTTAAATAAACTGGGGCCCAGTCTCTATTCAAAACATTCTACTCCTCCCTAGACCAAACTTTTCCTTTCTTAGATGTGTGCTGCCTAATGCATCCCACCATCTTCTGAGACTATGAATAATTTGACCTCCTGCATTTATATTGTTACCTTGAAGATAATTTATAGTGTATGATCATCTCAACTCTGAGTAGTCTCCTCTTTCCTGCACTGTATAAGGTGGTTATGAAGAAACTACATCTTGGACCTTATTGCTCCGCTCAAATAACCTGGCTTACTTCTTCCGAACTGAAGTCTACTTCGGGAGGCAGCCAAGTCCTTTCACAAGAATTTTGCCACCGAAGCTGCTGGGCGAGTCCAGCCTGACTGCAGCCTGGGTCCCCTGTTCACTGTGGCAGCCATTTTTTCAAGTCAGAAAGCTCCCGGTTTTGAAATAAGGCTGCCAAAACATGCTGGGTACCCGGGCTGCAGCCAGGCTGGACTCGCCTGGCAGCTTTGTTGACAAAATCTTTGTGATAGGACCTGGCTGCCTCCAGTCTTGATTTCTAAGTTTTATTCTGTAGCTACTGCACTCAGTCACTTTTACCTGTTATTGGTTTTTCCCCAGTCCTCCATATAGTTTTCATTCTATAGAAATCTGAATTAAAGATGGCAAATGAAGTTTAACAAGCTATACATGCAGTTGACTTCTGCTGTGTGCATGCTGTTCCATAGCCAATTTTAAAGGTCCCAGGTTGGACTAACCATTCTGGTTCTCGCTTTTGTCACTTTCTCATATATTCAACAGTAAGTCCAATTTCTACTGTTTTTATTTGTAGAGTTGATGTTATTTTTTAATAAATGAAAAATTGTATTTTAATTAAGGATGTGAATTTCATAGTGCTATAGGTATGTGTGAGATAAATCAAGAAGCTGGAAATTTTCCTCTTCTTTTTTGAACTACAACTCCAGAATCCCCAGCAAGGTTCAGGGACTCTGGGAACTATAGCCCAAAAGTTAAAATTCAAACACATCCAAACTTTTAATAGATAGATTTGGCAAGAGCTATGAACTGATCACTTTCAAGGGCTTCCCCCTATTCTCAATGGCATTGTTCTGTCTCAGTTCCTACTGAGAGCATGGCTCCCTCCGGACTGCCTGAGGGCCACAAATGGCTTGCCCCTGAATTAGCAGCACTAGCAATTATACACTGAGAATCTATTTATGAAATGTGTAATGCACACAGTTCTCAACTACAGGCTAATGAACATGAATATTATTTTTTTTTAAAAACAAACAAACTCATAACTGAAAAAAGAGTTAGAATCATACACTCATGGAGTTGGAAGAGACCTCAAGGGCCATCCAGTCCAACCCCCTGCCATGCAGGAACACACAATCAAATCACCCCATAACAGTTGGCCATCCAGCCTCTGTTTAAAAACCTCCAAAGAAGGAGACTCCACCAAACTCTGAGTGTGTTCCACTGTCAAACAGCTCTTACTGTCAAGAAGTTCTTCCTAATGTTGAGGTGGAATCTCTGTTCCTGTAGTTTGAATCCATTGCTCCATGTCCTAGTTCAGGGGTAGGCAACCTTTCCCCTTTAAGGGCTGAGGGACTTCAGCTCCCAGAATCCCAGGAACTATTGGCCAACATGGGACTATTGGCCAACATGGCTGAGGCTTCTGGGAGCTGAAGTCCCTTGGCCCTTAAAGGGGAAAGGTTGCCTACCCCTGTCCTAGTTAATACAATTGATTAACTAGTGGGTGTAATGATGAAGAAACAACAACTAAATATTCCTTCATTATAATCAGATTTTACCAAAAGTGAATTTTATAGTGAATTTGTAGGATACTCATCAGGTAAGACATTTGAGGAATTTCAAGGAAAGCTGAAAGGGTATGGTTCAGGCTGCAAACTTTCTTAGAGGTAGGTTGCACTGTATATCATTTGCTACAGCTAAGGCATATTAATATTTGAAAGGTCTGGTACAATGTCTGAATTCCACTACGGTCCAAAGCACACTGCAGAAATAATCCAGTTTGAGTCCGTTTTTACTGCCCTGACTCAATGTTAAGGAATTCTGGAAACTGTAGTTTTTTGTTTTTTTTTGTTTTTTTTTTCAGGTGTATATATATTTTATTAACATATACTATTCAAACATATCTATAAAGTTAACACACCAATTTCTTTTCCAATAATTAAATACAAATATTTACAATTGACTTCCAAAGTATCTCCAGTTTGTACTCAACCTTGATTCAATGTTCACTCATTGTCTTCATATATATGCAATTTTAGATATTGAATCCACTGTGTGTTATAACAACAACTTTAATTATCTTGATCTTTAATAGTCACTTTTCACCTATTTTTAAGTCAGTTTACTAATTTAAGGTATCCCATCAGTCTATATCTCTATTCAATTAAATTTTCTCTCTTACAGTGTTGCAGTATTGGAGTCCAGTCTTGTTCAGTATTCTCTACATTTTGTTTGTTCAATCTGGCTGTGAGTATGTCCATACTCATCATTTCAATAAGTCTTGTGGCCCACTCACTGGTTGAGGGCACTTCTGCTAGCTTCCATTTTTTTGCTAATGTAATCCGAGCTGAAGTTATCATATACAATAATATCCTTCCGTATTTCCTTTCCATTTTCACTGGGATCTTATTTGTCATGTTCAACAGATATATTTCTGGTAACATGTCATATCTTATTTTAAATATTTCACAAATTACCTTATGAACAGTTGTCCAATACTTCCTGACTTTGTCACAATTCCACCATACATGTAGCCAACACCCTGTAGTTTGCTTACACTTCCAACATCTGTTATTACCATTCCTACAAATTTTTGCTAATTTCGTTGGGGTGAGGTACCAACGTTGCTCCATTTTTAAATAGTTTTCTTTCAAGTCTTGACATTGAGTAAATTTTTGTGTCTTCAATCTTGCCCACTCCCAACTTTCCAAATCAATGTCTCTACCAATATCCTTGGCCCATCTAATCATCGTATCTTTTACTAAGTCTTGTTCCAAATCTATGGCTTGTAAAGTCTCATAATATTTGGAAGTTAGTTTTTTTCCATTTTGCTTAATCACTTTATCCAATTCGGTGTCTGCCTCTTCAAATCCCAGTTTTTTATCATCTGCTTTAAATCTGTCCATTAGCTGTTTATATGGAAACCAATGTAAATTTTTATCCAATTCTTTCAAATTCTCTAAAGGCTTTAATTCATAGCTTCCACTCCTTGTTTTGCTCAAGATGTCTCGATATCTCAACCATTTGGATACTTCTCGCCATCTTCCAAAAAAGGCTTCTTGTGGTGACACCCATAAAGGTTTTGACACCCATAAAGGTTTTGAGACATTTAGCATTCTCTGTCAGAGAGCTCTTGTGCCACACTAAACTACAATTTCCAGAATTCCTTCTGCAGTGTATTTTGAACCTAAGTCTCAAAAACTGTTTAAAAATCTATAATATATTTCCATAGTTTTAATATGTCATGCATTAAAGTGAGAATTTGGAAGTGTTACTTTAATGGAATACAACTCCTAGACTTCCCCAGCCACCATGACCACTGTGATTTTTCCAAGGTCTGATTAAATTATACATTATGTTGTGATTGAATTCTACTGAATTGCCTTGTGTCATATGTTTGCCTTCAGTCACAGTCTCAGCACTGTGTTTTGGAATGCCATTTTTTTTGAATGCCTGTGCTTCTCTGGCCTTTATTGAGTGTTATTAAATGATAAGGTTGTGTTGGAGGGAGAGGCTGCTTTGTGGTATGTGGTTGTTATCAGGAACCAGGAAATAATCAGTATTTTTGACATGCAAGATTGGTAGGTTGACTCCCAGTATAGAAACATTGCATCTGGGAGAGAATCCTAGTATATGATTCTATCTGAGGGATGTCACCATGTTCTGTAAGATGATGATAAATGACCTCTTTCTTCTCACCTCCACCCAAAGCCCCTTTCTAGCCTACACACTATTTTCTGGTTATGTCAGCCTGCCATGTCTGGGCTGTGAGATAAGTGAAGATTTGTCCTTCCTAATGATAGCATTCACACCAAACTCTTCTCTATTCTGCAGTGTGTGTGTGTGTGTGCCATTTCTGTTTTGTTGGGCAGCAGTGTTAAACACTAGCTTATACTCTCAGTACTGAAGTGGATCAGTATATGTTCCTATCTGCACTGCCCTCAGCTGTCAGCCTGTTCTCTGGTTCTCTATCCTTTTGTGTCTCCATCAAATAGATTCTTAACATGCTCTACTTAAAAGTATTTCCTATTCACTTCTTTAGTGGAAATACAAGTTAACGAGTTAAATCCAAGATAATTGGATAGAACAGTAGCATCTCTATAACACAGTGGTCCCTAAAGTGGGTGGTACGCTCCCCAGGGGGGGCAGTGGAAAGATCCAGGGGGGTGGTGAGGGGGAAAGGGAACAGTAGGGGGGAAAGGGGGTGGCAGAAGGGTCTTTAGTCAAAATACTGGTGTGCAAGGAGGTAGGAGAGGTGAGGAGACGGAAGAGAGAATGGAAGGAAAGGAAAAAATGAGAGTTGGTGTAGAAGGAATTAGGTAAGGGATTAGTTAAGGGGGGTAAAGAAAGAGTTTAAAGAAATCAATCAAATAGAAAAAAATTAATAATAAGAAAATAAGATATAGAAAAAATGTTGAAATAACATGTATGAGGATATAATGAGTTGATCTTTCTTTGGTTGAGCCCGTTGCTCCTCTCTCTTTCGTTAGTCTAATGTTGATAAATGTATATGGATTTTTTTTGTATGTGTGTGTTTGTATGTGTCAATGTATGTGTTGGTACGTATAATTTTAATTAATAAAATTTATTTTTTTAAAAAAAAATACTGGTGTGCAAGAAAGACAAGGGGGAGCAGCAGCCTCTAGGACCATGATGGGGATGAGGGTTGCATGAAAAGTCTTTTCAGAATCCCTTAAAGCCACAACACAGCCTCACTGATCATTTCTTGTGGAGGTGTCTCCTGCTGTTCGCCTGTCTGCACAACCTCACTCCCTTAGCTACATCTTTCAGTGGTGGCAGTGACTGGGAAACTCTTGTGAGTCTTGGATGAAGGACATCACTTCTACAGCTCAGAGTGGCACCATTTTGGGACATGGCAATGGGGGAGAAGTGGTGGCAAAAAGGCGCTTTCAAATTTGGGACCCTGCCTAAGCTTTGTGAGCTTTGCTGAGATTTGGCTGGCAGATTGGAGCTGCTCTGTTGCTTCTGTTTTCATTCATTGGACAGGCTGAGAGAAGAGATAGCAGAAGTAACAATGCTTCTGTAGGTGTAGGTGTGTGGGAACACCTGCAGCTATGTGGGGAAGACATGTCTCTGGGGAAGGAAGGAGAGGAGTATCTGGAGTAGCTTCTTAGAAAGAGTCCTTCACCTTGGAGCAGCTCCTGTAGTTAAAATATTTTCCTTTCTTGATCTGCACCAGTCTCCAGTCCATGGCACGTGATCTCTGTAAACCCCCAACACACACACTGGCTGGGACCATCTCCACCCCATCAAAGAAGGACTGAGAATCCTTCATCTCCAGGTAGAAGCTTCTCCCTTGGCACCTGGTCATCTTTGGACCAGCAACTGAGCAGCTGGTTGAGCTGTGACCAAGAGGCGTCCAGCCCACACTGGCCTTTGCTGGAGGGGTGGCATGGGTGAGAGGCTTCTTGGTTGTTGTTCAGCCAGCTTGGTTGGTTGCTGCTCCCAGGGTGACCAGGTACAAAGGAAGCAGTGACTGAGATTAATTGTTTTGCATTTTCAGTAAAACAAGTAGACCTAATATCAGGAAATGTACATGGGGGGCAAAAGGTTTGGGGACCACTGCTATAACAGAATCACAAGGAGAGATGAGTAAAACATAATAATTTTATGGTAGTATAAGAAACCTAAAAAAGAACCCACAAACAAGTGGAGAAAGTGAATATTGTTAACTTAGGAGAACTGGTAGATGACCATTTCATTGTTATCTTCCTGCATGGTGCAAGGATTTCTACTAAGTTTAGCTCAATTACTATAGTAAGTTTAATTCATTTGCTTACTGCTGATATATTTAATATGTTGGGTTTAGTTTTTATTTAGTTTTGTTTTGCTATTAAAAATTTGATTGTAGTTTAAATGTCTGCATTGCCTATAACAGGGGCCGGCAACCTACGGCTCCCGGGCCTCTTCCGGCCCAGGGCCCCACGCTTACCGGCCCAGGCGGACCCCTGCCGCCGCCGCCACAGTGCGTTTTGGTTTCCGCACACGCCGCAGCCGCCATTTTGGAGAACAAAATGGCGGCTGCGACATGCGTGGAGGTGGTTGTGGCAGCGTGCGCAGCAGCGGCAGCGTGCGCGGGGGGTGATGCACAGCGGCGGGGGTGCGCGCGCGCGTGCGTGCTGCCATTCCCCCCCGGGCCCGCCGGAAGGGACGAGTTTGGGGGATCGGCCCCCAGCTCAAAAAGGTTGCCTACCCCTGACCTATAATATATAAAAACAACTGTTTTAGAATTATGCTGCAAATGAATCCAGCTGCTTTTACTAGTAATAGGAGGATATCAAATGTAAAATTGTAATCATTCTTCTTCCAACCTTTGCCCCTTTTAATTCCTTTTTTAAAATACACACACACACACACACACACATACATACCATAATAATAAGGTATCTTCAGTTTTATTGACAAGCCTCATGACATTTGGGACATGATCCAGGCAATGTTAAGCCTCAGTTTTAGTGGGAGAAATTTAAGTACATGCCTAATTTTCTTATTGAATTCAACAGCAGCTTCTGAGTACAAATTTCATTCTAGCTATAATAACATGTGATTGAGCTCATTTTTGTTCGTTGTTGAGAGAGGACCTGTAGGTTGGTTAGAGCTTGTGTTGAGACCTGCACAAATGTACTGTGTGACACTTTTCTTTTCATCATTTGCCAGTTCTGAACATAACATGTAAAAGCTTCTTTAATACCTTTTCAGAATGCTTTGAATCTTTTTAAATGCTGAAATGACTGATCTCCTTTGGAAACTCCTTTTGCCACACTCCTTTTGCCTGATCCCATCAGCCAGCTAATGGCAAGAAGAAGAAGAAGAAGAAGAAGAAGAAGAAGAAGAAGAAGAAGAAGAAGAAGAAGAAGGCTAGCCAGTTCTGAGGTCATGTGTATGTCCCCCTGCTGCTTTGGGTCAGAAGAAAGCATTTGGACAAGTCAATACAACCAGTGTCTTACCGCTAAACATCTTCTGTGCCTTTTAACAAGTCATTCATTTTTAATGCTAATGTGTCTCCTTAAAAAGCAAAAAATACAACCCCAAAAAAACAAACAAAAACCAGTATGGTTAGATTAATTTTTTACACAATGCCTCATGACTACAGTAATGGATTTTAGGTTCCTGCAGTGAGAAAACTTTTCAGGAGTTCAGCTTAGTGATGGCTTCTCTTCCTGTTTTAGAAATGATGTGACATTTTGGTCATTGATGATTGGTTTTAGGCTCATGGAAACATATATTTTTTTTGTTTTTTGGTGTTGAAAACGTATTTTTCATAGGGATGTCTAAAATGATATATTTTTTTTAAAAAAAGTGTTGCTTATTAATATTCACATAAAACAACCCCCCAAAAAACAACCCCCCCCAAAAAAAACAGGACAAGAAAGGGAAAATAGCAATAACAATACATAATTTATAGTCAAAATACACTCTGTGTCAATATCAAAGTTAAAAGAAACTATGGTTTAGTTCAGGAGTAGCAGTGGCCACAGTGCTTTGCACTCTGTGGTTGCTAGAGATTAAATTTGGCAGGTGCTACAGTGTCAGGAGCTGAGTCTGCTATAGCTTTGCTTGCTTATAACAAATTATGTGGTACTGATGTGGGTAATGGGACATGTAGTCACAAGTTAATTATTAGGACTATGGATCACTTTCCTTTGGTGCTTAATAAGCAGAGAGAAAAAATGGAGATGAGACGGTGCCTAGAAATTCAAAGTCAGTCCCATGAGAATGGATGGTATAGGGTGAAAGGAGGGGTGCCTGGGGCTGCAAAATAGAGGAACAAGATCTCTTTGGAGCTAATGTTTGCAGAGACATATATGCTACCCAGAGCAATTCACTAGAAAAAAAGAGAAGTAATTAAGTTTTAAAGGACTTTAGAGATGAAAGTGGTTTATTTTGTACAAGAAATCCTTAAGGTACAGGACAAATGAGTTAATGAGTTAAGATGGAACCATAAAAACAACAGGAAAAAGGTATAAAAATAAAAATGGACAGTATAATTAGGTGGAGATGTTACTAATGGCATTGAAAATAGTACGAAATAATTCAAATAAGCTACCACAGTAGGGCCTCCACATTTGCTGGGGTTAAGGGCACATGAAAGTGGGAAAAACACACACACAAAAACTATTTTTTTATCTGAGAGATCACCTGTCTAGGAATCTCTAGGTCCTCCAATGCAACTCTGTGGTTGCCATCTGCCAAAAGATGACCATAGAATCATGCTGGAGGTCCTACAAATGCCTAGAGAAGTGTTTTCTCTAGTCATCTTTAGATCCTCCAGTGCAGCTCTATGGTCAATTTCCAGAAGAATTTCTCTGGAGGACCTAGGGATTCCCTGAGATAACATATTAATCAAATCCACAAATATCAATAATTTCAGCAATGAAATAAATGGGATAGAGATTAAAGCATTGATAGCAGAAAAAAAGTAGATCTGGCTGATAAAGGGCTAGAGCTCATTGGAAGGCCTAAACAAGAAAATGTACTTCTGTGCCACTATTGCACCAGCACAGAGTCATCCAGCACAGCTGCCCTGAGTGGTTAGGGGTTTCTGCACTCTGCCCTGCAGGAAAGTAGAATGCAGTCTACATGATATCCCACTGTGAGGAATTTGCAAGACATTTTGCAGCCAAAACTGCTCAGATCTTCTCTTACTTGGATATTGTAAATGATACAGGTGCAGTGGATGTAAATTTTATTTCTGATTGTCCTGTTGTTTTGGATGCCATTCATTATGTGCAGACAGAGGATGTAGATGGGATGCTTGGAGAGAGAGACAGAAAGATAGAGGGAGACCACTACTTGCATGTTGGACTCTAGGCCTTCCGGGCTAATTCAAACAATCAGAAGGAGACTAGCTGAGCAGGTAAAAGGAATGGTGAATGTCTCACTGCAGTAAGACATGGTTCTGTCTGGCCTAAAAGAGACTCTGGTAAGACCTCTACTGAAAATGCCCTCCTTGAACCTCACCATATTAGGCAATTAGCAACAAGTCTCCAATATCCCTTTTTTTGGATAAGGTTCATGAGAATGTCATGGTTTCCCAGCTCCAGTGGCTCCTGGATGAAACAGATTTATCTAGAACCATTTCAATCTAGCTTCAAGACAGGTTACGGGACAGAGACATCTTAAATGCTCCACCAGGAACTGGACAGAAAGAGTGTGTTCCTGTTGATTCTGCTGGAAATCTCATTAACTTTGGTACAATTGACCCATGGTATGCTTTTGGGCCACCTCTCTGGAATGGGACATGGAAGCACTGTTTTTCAGTGGCTCTGGTCCTTTTCCTGGAGAAGTGCACTCAGGAGGTGCTGCTGGAAGATTCCAATTTGATACCCTGGCTATTTGGTATGGGATATCCCTTAGGGTTTCTATTTTTGCTTTGGGGTGTCTTGCATGCTGCTCAACCTATACATGATACTATTTGGAGAGGTTGTTTGAAAATGTAGAGTTCAGTGTCACAATGACACTCAGCTCTATCTCTCCGTTCCATCTAACTCCAAGGAAGCCATTTCAGTACTAAATTCAGTACCTATTGTCAGTAATGGACTGGCATTAATGGAGCTTAATCAAACAAGACATAGAAGATCGTAGTCAGCTAAAAGACAGATCATGGAGTGGGGATTCATTCTGTCTTGGATGAGGGTACACTCCCCCTGAAATCTAGGTTTGTAGTTTGTGTGTAATCTTGGGTTCAGTGCTGCCTGGAGGTAGGGTTGCCATAATTCTCTTTCACAATTCCAGGACAAAATGTAGAAAAAAATGTAGGACATTCAAGAAAAATGGAGGATGTGACCAATTAAAAGCCAAAAACATTAATAATAAAAATAATAATATAAATTCATGCTTCTCAGTCATGCTCAAAATGGAGGACATTTTGACATCCTTCCTGGACAGAAAGTTGGGAAGTAGCTTTGTGTGGTTTGTGTGTTTGACTAGGACTCTGGAGACCAAGGTTTGATTCCCTGCCTATTGGGTGACCTTGGACAAGCTACAGTCTCTCAGCAGAAGGCCATGGCAAACTTCCTGGGAACAAATCTTTCCAAGAACCCCCCCCCCCCCCAGGATTGGTTCACTTTAGGGTCTCCATAAGGGAAAGGGATGACCTGAAGGGAGGATCTTCAGGGTGGGGGTGGGGGTGGGGGAATGGACGACCTGAAAAAAGGACCTGATTGGGGGATCTTCAGTTAAAATGGAGGACTTGAAGGGAGGACCTGAAGGGGGAAATGGAGGACCTGAAATGGAAATGGGTGATCTGAATTGTAAATAGAGGATCTTTGGTGGAAATGGAGGACCTGAAGGGAGGACCTGAAGTGGAAATTGAGGAACTTCAGTTAAAATGTGACAGCTGTGACTTCTACCTGATGTGCCAGTTGCTACATGCAGGAAACTTTTTATTTTATGTGATGCTTAGTTCAGAGACTAGACTCTACAATCTGTATTCTAAAGAGGTATAGACCAGAATTTTATTGATGAGGGAAAAGGGAAAATGTAGAGGTAGATGGTGACAAAGGTCAAATTAGGAAAGGTTGTTTTTTTATTCTAAAACATATTAGTAAGTATAGAACATATGAGTACCAAGTGAATCTCTGTCTCTTTGCAACCCCACAAATCTGGCCTGGCCAAGGGCTGTGTATCCCCAATCTCTTTTTTCCCACTGAAAAGTCAAATAGACTAGAAAGAGCATGTCAAGGGTGCAATTTTTCATCCACTGTGTGAAGGATAGACTAATCTATCATTTTTATTTTCTCCTACATTTAGATTTTGACAATCTTGTTATTTCTATCTTTCCAATCTTCCATTCTTTTCACTGGGAAAGTTCCTTTAAAAAAACATAAACTGAACAAAATTCCCAACCATCTTCTATGACCTGATTCAAAAGATACACTGATTCTCAACTCAAAAGCCAGACTTTTAAGAGCCAGGTGCTTAAAGCCCTTGTGTGAGAGCTGAGCGTTTTTTTCTTCTGGCTTATAACTTTTCATTGGTAATGAGGGAGGGACTTACCTGATATTTGAAGTATCATGAAGGAAGGGGAAGTCTCCTTTCATTGGTTAACTATAATGGGTCTTCACTTCACAAGTGAGAAAAATATAGAAATCTAATCCTGTTTTCAAAATGGAAAAGAGAATGCAAAATACAATCAAAAGACTTCAAAATAACCATTAAAATACACATTTAAAGTGTTAATTAAAAAGGAGACTCAAATCTAAAATTTTATATCACATTTTGAATGTAACAGTTTGAAAACTTGTAAGCTTCCTTTTTGTTTAAGACATGGCTTGGAAATGTGTCTCCAAGGTAGCAGTGGATGTTGTTGAAAGGAAAGATGACATGAGTTCCAGAGCAGGTGAAATACATAGTTTGTGTGTCGTGAAAGAGGTTTCATTTTAGACTCATCTTGCCTGCTGCCTACATGCCAGCTCTTTGTATCGGTCCACCTCTCCTATCTTAACACAAGGGTGAGATTTAAGAGTGTCTGAAGCAGAAAGGAGAATGAAAATGTGCTAATAGGCTTTCTTCTATGAAGAAAAGGGAGGGTGATGTGTGTTGAAGGAAAGATGGAACAATTTTATTGTACTTAAAAACCTTTTAATGAAGATCCCTTGTCAAGCCTTAGGCTCTGTAATAATCACATGGCTTAGTTCATCTATTCCGGGATGCCACTGATTTTATCTCTTCTGCCTTGAAGGGAAGATCTAGAAAAAAGATTGAGGTTTAAGAAGCTGAGCGATAAAGGAGATCAAACCTGCTTACACTTAAAGATCATCCAAATTATTAGTTCGTAGAATAACTTTGTGTGTAGGCAGAAGGAGTTTTCTGGAAGGCTGGTGGTATGTTTCTATTGCTATTGAAATGAACCAAATGTGATGCAATATACAGTGGGCCCTCCACATTCGCTGTGGTTAGGGGCACAGTACCCCCGTGCAGGTGGAAAAACTGCAAATTAAAAAAAACAAAACAACTTTTTTTAACCTGAGAGAACATATCTCTAGGAATCCCTTGGTCCTCCAGGGCAACTTTATGGTCAACATCTTCCAGAAGTTGACTATAGAATCATGCTGAATGACTGACAAATGCCTAGAGAATTGTTCTCTGTATGAATCTCTAGGTCCACCAATGCAACTTTGGGTGGAAGTTGATGATAGAGTCACACTGGAGGACCTAGAGATTCCTAGAAAGAGCATATTAATCAAATCTGTGAATAATCAAATCCGCAAAAGTCAAAGTAGCAAGTGTGGAGGCCCAACTGTGTTTTAGTAGGTATTTAAGATGGAGTATTAAGAGAGATCTGGATAAATCCCCTCAAGGTTCAACTTCACAAATCTTTTGTCTCCAACAAGGGCCAGTTTGATATTTGTAGATACTCAGGGGTACAGCATGAAGGTGGATAAATCTCTGTGTACATAGTATTTGGAAAGAAAAGCCCCAGTGGATTAGACCCAGGATTCTGTGTAGGACAGCCTTTCCCAACTTTAAGATTGGGAGATGTAGACTTTTTGGTAGTAAGTGGTTGTAGCACTGCCCTGTCGTGGCCCTGCATAGTGTTCAAATACTAGTCTTTAATGATGGAAGCTGCCTTCAGCTCTCAACTGGTTCATCATCCATAGATTTTCTCTCCTTCTAGAGAATCTAGAGTCATCTAAGCTGGGGCCATCAAAAGCTAGTGGCAGTGAATTCCATAAATTAATTTTGCAATGTGTGGGGAAAGGGCTTTGCTTTGTCATCCCTGAGCCTTCATCCAGTCAACCTCATTGACTGGAGGACTATAAAAAGAAACTCATTCTGTGTGTGTATGTGTGTGTATGTTCATAATTGTCAGAATATTGCTCTCCTTATGTCTCTTTTTATTTGAAGCATTTTTACTCTATTAAAAAAAAAGGCTACAAGAGCAGCTTATGAAGATAAGACAGGTCTGCCCTCAGGCTGACAATCTAAAATGCAAGATCTAAAAAAAAAAAAAAAAAAAGGAAAGGAAAGGAAAGACTAAGCGACATGAATCAAAAGAAAATGGGACTGGGGGGGAGGAGATTGAAAAACAAACAAACTTGAGTTCTAGTAGTTGCCTGCAAAGTTCTTATGTTAGCCAGCTGGAATGTATGCAATTCATGCAGAAGAGGAACCAAACACTGCTGTTCTCTCAGAAGAGCCCATGGAATATTTCTCCTTTCTGTTGTACCCTCTGTTGCAACCTGATGGCTATGCTAACAACATATCTATTTCCCCTTCCACCCACTAGTTTATCCACTCTCTACTTTCCATGCAGAAAGAAAATACATGCATTGTATTGCTGTCAATAAATTCCATAGGACTTTTTCACTCAGGCTCAAGCAAATATAGGTGGGTGTTGGATTATGGTGCAAGGACAGACCTAAACCTAATAGATTCAAACAAAAATCCACCAAACAATAACTTTATTGGCCAACCAACGTGCACAATATCCTTGTTGCAAGCTTTTGAAACTCCACTGGCTTCTTCATCAGGCAAGATGTTACAAACCAAATAGGAGAAAAACAATTGGAGATGTTAGTCAGATGTCTCCAATTGTTTTTCTCCTGTTTGGTTTGTAGCATATTGCCTGATGAAGAAGAAGTCAGTGGAGGTTTGAAAGCTTGCAACAAGTATATTGTGTATTTCCGTTGGCCAAGAAAGGTATCACTGTTTGGTGGATTTTTGTTTAAATTTGCTAAATGGCCAACACAGCTACCCTGCATATTTTCTAAACCTAATAGATATAATAAAACAAATTCACTCCTTCAGAATGACTTGAACTTCCAAACAATTAGTAAAGTTGGTCTCTACCTTGCTTTAAGTGGAAAAAGAATGCAGTGACCTAAATATTCTTTAAAGAGGAAATAATCAATGTTTCAATAACATAGAGGATGAAAAACTATTTTGGATTTTATTCTGGAAATAAAGGTCATAGGAAATTATTGACTCTTTGATCTAACATTACCACTATGGCAAACTTTACTGCAATTTGCCACCCTTTGGAAGAAGATTAAAATAATTGTCATCTTTCCTGCCTACTCCTTCGACAGCCATCTCAGGAAGCCTGCTACCTTTTGTGTTCTGAAAGGTTGCAATGGCTCTGTTTTGCTGAGAGAAAAGCAAGGCTCAGCATAATTGGACCATTTCCTTGTCATACTGCTTTGCTTCTGAATCTCATTATTCTCTGTGGGTTGCAGCGAGTTCAATCATATGCACTCAAATGGCTGAGAAGATAAAACAAAGAGTACAACTAGAACTACATACCTGATGTCTTTGCAGTTTGGAATGGGGAGAGGGAAGACGCAGGGCAGCTTTGGGTGAGATTCTCCAAATGACCTTTTCTATGTTCTATGATACCTTTGGGCTAAGACTGGGGCCTGTCTAGATTAGTCATGCAGAGCAATCCACTGAGTGATTCTGATTATTCTTCATATCCCTATCCCATTAGTTCTTCATCAGATGATACAAAACCCAGCATGGTTTCTTTTGCAAATTGACTTATTCTCACAGCAAGGTTATTTGTGAACTGCCACTTCCGTCTTTTGTTGTCTATTGCTATCAATGCAGTCAGTGGCATTACTAGGGTTGGTGTCACACCCCTTTGACATCCTCCATACCACACAATACAGAATCAGAAGTAATGTTCTTTATGCGAATGTTATTCATAAATCATAATTCCTGTATATCACTTAATGTAATGGCAATAGCTGTGACATAAATCATGATGTTAAGATGTGATTTAAAAAAAATGTAAAAAGCATTTTTTTTATTTTTTTAAAATTTATTTTTTATTTTAAAAACTCCTGAGGACTCTCCTTTCTCCTCCCACTGAGCCTCACCCAACTCACATCTTCTGATCTCAAGCATTTTAAAGGAATGCAAACACCACAGCATGTTTCTGCCAAAAGGTAGATGTTTGGGTGTCACCCCACCTTAGGGTGTCCTCTGATGTGGTCTGAAACTCACCCCACACACCCCAGAGACCCCCCGAATGAGATGTGCATCCAGTGTTTCAGGTATGTATGAACTTTCCTTTTGAGAAATGTGGGAGGTTTTGTTTCACTGCATCTTTTTTAAAAACAAAAAGAAAATATAGATGGTCTAGTGCTACTGTACCATTCGGAATGTCCAAAAATGGCTGTAGGACCAAAAGACCTGTCCACAATTGTACAAAAAGATAACATAAAAGGAACAATCTAACCTGTAAACACACACACATAATACAGTTTCATATGTTTTGTCCATGCTGGGTGAGAGTTCAATTATTTTCTTTATACTTCAAGACATTTGTTTTGGGGAAATTTTCATTTGTGCAAAATATTGGCATTTTGTGCAAAAGTAACAATTTTGAAAGTGGAGGCTATATCACTTGTCAAATTTTCAGATTAACCCTTTCAATCATAAAGATGAGATTTGGGCAGGATGGAATCCACAAGAGAATTATCGCTACATTTTTCCTTGAAAATATTGTTGTTGTTTTTTTGTTTTAAAAAATTGATGGAAAATTTATTTGGCAAAGAACATTTAAAAAGGGCAAGTACTGGTCTTGCTGAAGGACAAAGCAACTGTTTAAGCTGGAAGACACTTTTTAAAAAAAGCTAGAGTAGCTTCAAACATAGAGACATTCTTATTAAGGAAGGAGCAAAAAATGTGAATATGTTTGCATCCCTAAAACACACACACACACACACACTGGGACAATTCTCCTGCACCAGCTGATTTGAAATAATACAGCAAGAAGAATTGCAGTATGACCTAACAGGAAAAGCTTCAGCTGCTTAAAGTTATTTCTTCCATTCAATTATTAATGGCACAGGATCATGTATTTTCTCTAATATCTCTAGCTTGATGTTATCTTGGAATACATAATTGTTGAATTATTTGAACAAGGAAGAGTGAAAGTGAAGTATATATCACTTGTCAAATTTTCAGGTTAATCCTTTGAACCATGAGGACTAGATTCTATTTAAAAAAAGAAAACCTAGCAAAAGCTATTGAAATCTTTTTGTATAGAAGCAAATGTAGCAGTAATGTTGAAATTCCATTAATATGTCCCTTTCTTTCTGTTAAAAAGTCAGTGTGAGACACATTTCAAGGATTTAATTGCTATTAATATCTAGTATTTGAGGAATTCAGGGCTACAATGATGTTACACAAAACAATTATATCATGACAGGAATATTCATCCTACTCCGAGCACTGCCTACTTTGATCTTTATCATGGCAGATACCAGATCCTTTACTGAATTCTTTAATATGGGGTTTTTCTGACCCCAATGAGAATCCCAATTCTGCAGGGTAAAAAATGTCACATACCCACAAGAGTGATTATGGGTGCAGGATCAATGGTATTCCACAAAACCCAAACACCCAGTGCCAGGAAACATGTTTATTCACATAAAATGGATTTGATTTTCTGAATAGTTGTCAGCCTCCACTAGGGTGTTTTTGTTTGTTTTGTTTTGTTTTTTGTGAAAACACTGCAATTAACACAAATTGATCTTTTTGGACAACTGTTGCACAAACAATTGTTTGTCTAGAAAAAATGTACATGGCAGGTAACTGTGTGTGTATGCTTTCGGGTTGCCTGTTGACTTATGGTGACCCCATGGATTTCATAGGATTTTCTTGGGCAAGGAACTCAAGTTTTGCCAGGGTCTTTCTCTGAAAAACAGACTGCATCACCTGGTATTCATTTGAGATCTTCCATCCAAGTACTGCCCAGGGCTGCCTCTGCTTAGCTTTCAAGATCAAACAGGATCTGCTGCCTTTAGTGTATTTAGGTTCTAGATATTGTTTACAACTCTTACACCCTCCAAAATTTAAAATATGAAAACAGTGATCAAGCAAGATGAGTTTGATAAGATGGCAAAAGTTATTAATGAGAAAGAACATATAAGCTAGGAGAGACTGCAGCTGTTTATTTTTGCCTAAGGGAAGTGGGTGGGGGGCGTGGAGTGGCTCTGGTTCACTAGAACAACCTAATCTTGACCAGGATACCTGTCCAGAACACAGTCCACTTCGAGTGTATGTACCTGAGCCTGAGAGCCAAGGATAGTTTGGGGATTCTGCTAGTATACCGACCACCCCATTGTCTAGCAGATTCCCTAACCGAGCTGACACAGCTGGTCTCAGAGTTGGTGTTGGAGTCACCCAGACTTTTATTTTTGGGCAACTTCAACATCCCACTCAAGACCAGTCTGTCAAATTTAACAGGTGTGGCTTGGGAGTTCATGGAATCCATGACAAACATGAGCCTATCCCAATTGGTCGTTGGGCCCACACATTGTGCAGGTCATACCCTCGATGCAGTCTTCAGTATGGAACAGGAATATCCGTGGGCGAGATAATAAATACCTCTGCATTGTCATGGATGGATCATTTCCTGGTCAAGGCTGAACTAAGAACCACTGTCCGCCCCACCGGGGGTGGTGGACCCATTAGAATGGTCTGCCCTCGAAAGCTAATGGAACTTATAGGATTCCAGAAAGCCTTGGAAGGTTTAATGCAGGGGTAGGCAACCTTTTTGAGCTGGGGGCCGGGTTGCTGTCTCTCAGACAATTGGGGGGACCGAAGCACCCAAAATAAATAAATAAATAAATATATTTTTAAAAAAATTAAAAAAATATGCATGCACACACTCTCAGCCCAGAAAAGCCATGGCAAAACCCGTGTGGAGATTTTGCCAAGAAAATCCCAAGAACAAGTAATAACAACAATAATCAATATCATCATGGTGGGCGGCGGCGGCGGCAGGACCGGCCTGGGGCCGGTCCAAAGGCCTTGGAGGGGGCGCATCTGGCCCCCGGGCCTTAGGTTGCCTACCCCTGGTTTAATGGTTGGTAACGCAGGTGATTCTGTCAAAGCCCTGGTGAATACCTGGAACACTGATCTCCCAAGGACTATTGACACAATCACTCCCAAGCATCCTTTCCAACCCGCTTCTAACTGGAAGCCTTGGTATACGGAAGAGCTTAGGAAGATGAAGCGGGTTGGACAACGACTGGAGTGCACCTGGTGGAGAACTCGACTCTTATCTGACAAGACTCATCATAGGAACTTTCTTTGTTCCTATTGAGAGGCAATATGTGCAGTGCAGAGATCTTTCTGCTCTGCACGTATTGCGTCTGCAGAGTCCCATCCAGCAAAACTGTTTAGGGTGGTAGGGGAGCTGACGCGGGTGCCACCTGCACAGAACCCACTACTTAACCCGACAACGGCCTGCTTTGATGCGTTTAACAACTTCTTTGCAGATAAAATGACTCAGATAAGAGCCAACTTAGATGCCAGTGTTGTAACAGAATCAATTGATGAGGTGTCCAGCAACTCCGTTAATGAAATTATACTGGATCAGTTTCAATCTGTGAATACCGATGACCTGGACAAGCTTCTTGGTAGAGTGAGGAAGACAACCTGCCATCTTTGCTGGCCATCCGGGGGGGGGGGGGGATGCCTTGAGGATGTTCCTTAGGGACATTGTCAATGCATCCTTCAGGGAAGGCTATATTCCATCTTGTTTGAAAAAAGTGGCTGTTAAGCCGCTTCTGAAAAAAACTTCCCTAGACTCCCTGGATTTGAACAGCTATAGGCCGGTCTCCTTACTACCTTTTTTAAGCAAAGTGATCAAGAGGGCGGTTGCTCTTCAACTCCAAGCTGTCTTGGAGGAAACCGATTATCTAGACCCAAATCAAACTGGCTTTAGGATAGGATTTGGAGTTGAGACTGCCATGGTTGCCTTGGCTGATGACCTTTGTTTGAGTGTCAACAGGGGTAGTGTGACCCTGCTGGTCCTCTTACATCTCTCAGCGGTTGTTGACACAATAGATCACAACATCCTCTTGGATCACCTGAGAAGGTTAGGAATTTGAGGCACTGCTTTGCAGTGGTTCAGTTCCTTCCTTTCGGGCAGATTCCAGAGGGTTTTGCTTGGGGACAGTTGCTCCACTAGGAAGGAGCTTACTTATGGCGTCCCTCATGGCACCATCCTGTCCCTGATGTTGTTCAACATATATATGAAGCTGCTGGGAGAGATTATCCGGAGCCATGGGGCAGGGTGTTATCAGTACGCTGATGACACCCAAATATACTTCTCCATGTCTCAGTCATTAGCTATGACTTCAGATGGCATCTCTCCCCTCAGTGACTGTCTTAGGGCAGTAATGGGCTGGATGAGGAAAAACAGATTGAGATTGAATCCAGATAAAATGGAGGTACTTGCGGTAGCAGCCCCAAAACTAGGTATCAGGATACAACCTCCAGTCCTGGACGGGGTCACACTCTCCGCTAGGGACTGTGTTCGCAGTCTGGGGGTGCTCCTGGATCCATCGCTCCAGATGACAAATCAGGTAAATGCAACGGTCAAGAGTGCCTGTTATTAGCTTCAGCTGATATGCCAGCTGTGCCCTTTCCTGGAAGTAAGGGACCTTGAAACTGTGGTGCACGTGCTGGTAACCTCTCATCTTGATTTCTGTAATGCACCCTACATGGTGCTACCTTCGTGCTTAGTCTGGAAACTTCAACTAGTACAGAATATGCCAGCCAGGTTGGTTACAGGGACATCCGATGCCATCTGGGAGACAGACGCTAGGCCCAGCACCATCGGGCCTGGAATAAGAAGAAGAGCCCTCCCTCCATTCCATCCAATGCCATCTGGGGGAGAGACACTAGGCCCAGCACCATCGGGCCTGGAATAAGCAGAAGAGCCCTCCCTCCATTCCATCCAATGCCATCTGGGGGAGAGACACTAGGCCCAGCACCATCGGGCCTGGAATAAGAAGAAGAGCCCTCCCTCCATTCCATCCGATGCCATCTGGGGGAGAGACACTAGGCCCAGCACCATCTGGCCTAAAATAATAAGAAGAGCCCTCCCTCCATTACCATCCGATGTCATCTGGGGGAGAGACACTAGGCCCAGCACCATCGGGCCTAAAATAATAATAAGAGCCCTCCCTCCATTACCATCCGATGTCATCTGGAGGAGAGACACTAGGCCCAGCACCATCGGGCCTAAAATAATAAGAAGAGCCCTCCCTCCATTACCATCCGATGCCATCTGGGGGAAAGACACTAGGCCCAGCACCATCCGGCCTGGAATAAGAACCCTTAAAGGACGGGTGGGAATTGGGATTTTTATGTTTTATTTAAATTGTATTAATATATATGTATGGTAATTTTAATGTTGTAAGCCGCCCCGATTGCTCTGCAGAGGGGCGGGATATAAATTATTATTATTGTTGTTATTGTTATTATTATCAAGGAGTGACCACATATCACCTGTCTTAAAGTCACTCCACTGGCTGCCTATCATTTTCCGGGCTCAGTACAAGTTGTTGGTTATGACCTTTAAAGCCCTAAATGGCTTGGGTCCATTCTATCTTTGGGACCGCCTCCTTCCATATAATCCACCCCACGCACCCCGGTCCTCTGGAAGGAACTTGCTTCAGCTTATAAAATCTAGGCTGTTTGCTACCTCCCAGAAGGCCTTTTCAGTAGCCGCTCCCAGATTATGGAATGGCCTGCTGGATGAGATCCATCATATTACCAGTCTAAATAGCTTTAAAAAAGCTGTGAAGATGGATCTCTTCAGGCAGGCCTTTCCTGATTGATCTCCTGACCTTAAGAGCTAGTTTATTCCTTCTCCCATTCTTTGCCACATTCATGCTGCCTGTTCGCTCTGCCATTGTGTTTCATTTTATCTGTTTATTGTTTTATTGTGTGTTACTGTTTTTTAACCTTTGTTGTTTAATATCATTTTAAGGGGTGGATTTGGGGATTGTATATTTATGCTGTTTTTATTGTTATAAGCCACGACGATTGCATCTGCAGAGGGGCGGGATATAAATAATGATGATGATGATGATGATGATGATGATGATGATGATGATGATAATAATAATAATAATAATAATAATGCCTACTGGGAAAGGCAAGATCCCTTCCTTTCCTCTCTCCACCCTTCCCTGCTGAATTAATTGAGGCCAAGCTACTTTTGCATTTTGAATTCAGGGTGCAGCAATTGAACTAAGCTGAGGAGGAAGGGGGAAGTGGAAGATGTAGACAGAAATTGAGACATTTTAAAAGCAGGTGAAAAAGTAGGATGGGAGAAGAAAAATCAGGATCATTTTTTGCCAAATTGGGACAGTTGAAGCCTTTTTTCTATATTGTAAAGTGCCTACCTTGTGGATCTAGTTTTGTGTGTATTCTGAAAAACAAACAAATGAAAACACCTTAACCTAGAAGAGTAAAATATCCTAGAAGCCAGGGTCAGAAAGAAGTAAAGCAATACATTATAATTTTGGCAAGGAAAAGCTTCTGCTTTATTCCAGTAAAAGCAGGTAAGGAAAAGTGAAAAAAAGGTGCAAATTCTACATAATAATATTAGAAAGTCATCTAGATATGAAAATATTATTTTCTAGCACTAGTTTACCCCCCCCCCCATACTTATTGTTTTACTGTTTGGTTTTCTTCTTTTCAAATTTTTCATGGGTTCTACTTTATGGAACGCCTTTTCTCTCCTCCCCAGGGAATATCAGAGTGGTGGTAGTGGCGATGTTTGCCTGATAGGGACAGGAAATCTCCTATTCAGTTTAAGTAAATAATTAACACTGGGGGGATGCAGATGGGCGGCCCTGGGCCACCCTGGCAAACGGAGGATCGAGGCTGAGGCTGCTGGACACCTCGGCCCCAATCCTCCCTTTTGCCAGCCCAGAAAAGAGCAGCAAAATGCTGCTCCTTTCATAGCTGGCAAAAGGGCGCCCTAAGAGCTGTCGCGCAGCTCTTTGGTGCCCCTTCCAGTGCACCAAAAGGCTGTGCTGGAAGGACGTCCTGATGCTGTGCGCCATGTGTAATGGCGCGTGGCGTCAAGACGTCTTCGAGGAGGGGTTGAGGCTGCCGGCGTGCGGCTGCCCCTCCCCATCCCTGCCTCCAGGATGGCCCAAAGGGCCTGTCTGTAGAGGCCCATTGTTTAGAAAGAAATTTGCAATGCCTGTTTGCATTGCCCAAATGGGATTAGAAAAGAGCTTGTAGAGAGCTTCTATTTTTCTGCCCTCAGGCATGTCCCCTGATCAGTGGTCAGTAACTGATTCAACTCACTCTCTTTCTGCTATAGTTTGTTGTCCACTCAATATTATTATAGCTGAACTGCTCAGCAGATCCTTTTTTTTTCAAACCAAGAACAGTGATGATGTGTAACTAATAAGTATTTGGAATACCATGAGAAAGAGAAACAAAATAAAAGATTGCAAAACTAATCCTGATACTGACAAACACACTTACACACACAGAATAAATCCACTTGATTGAAGAGATTAATTGCAGTTCATTTCCCATCTTATAGCAAAGAATCAAGGCACTTTCTGAATTTATTCTTTTCATATTTGATTTGTACACTCCCCTTGCAAGGTAGGTGTGATGGGTTAGCCACATTGTGACTTGGAAGGTATCTGTACAGGCCAGAACACTGCAGGAGCAGACCAAAGTATGTCCACTTATAACCTGGGCGTTCTCATTACGACGCGGGGCAGTCAATTGCATGCATGTCCCACTATGCCACCTGGCACAGCTGTGATGGTGGCATGTTGTTTACTCTGAGGTTAGAATGAGGTATCTTTTCTCAATCACATGGCTTGGCACCTCATTCTGACTGCAGAGTAAGTAGCTCATTGTGGCAGCCAGTATGCTGGTGGTACAGTGGGACACATTGTAAACAGCCACATGGCATTGCGAGGAGTGTTCCAGTTCATCCTGGAAGATGAGTTATTTTAATCCATTAGGCCCTCCTAATAATGGTATACCCTAGGTTTGGTGCTGCACTGGCCGGACATTGTCTGGACTGTTTGCACCAGAACTGAGGTTTGGGCTGTATGCCATTCAGACTCCCCACAGAGAGGACAGAGGGAGGACATATTATTTGGCCTGCACAAACAGGGCCTTGACTGAGGCCATGCAGCAAATTGGACTAGAGACGTCCTGTCTGTGAATGCAGCATTGTACTCATTACACTTTGTTAGCTCCACACTGTGTGATGGATTCATTTTATAAAGAAATTTCACAGTGGGGCAATTTATTGTATATTGCATGTGTTGTTTCTAGCCCTTCATGTTGAGCAAAGTGTGAACTTTCAACATGCTAGTTACAGCCTTTCTAGGGGAATAGCTATGGGCGGGGGGAGAAATAAGGGCATTGACAATGAGTATTCTTTCCCTTCCAATTAATTTTTTTCTTTCACTTCCCAAATTTTTAGCATTGTAATAACTTAAAACTTCAGTTGAGCATTTAGAAGTATAGTTTAGGCTTCCAAAGTAAAGACGTAGGGAATGTGAACACAGCAAATGTAAGAGTTCTAGGTAAGAATTGTTTTCAATGTCTCGTCCTCTTCAGTGCTAGAAATTTGGGGACAAAAGGAAAATTTCACTGGAGAGTTTTATTTGGAGGAATAATGGTCTCATTTTGCTAACCTCCACATACCTACGTGCCTGAACCCTTCCCTCATTATACCACCACATAAGTAACTGTTTATCATAAGTAATGATGATTAAGGGCAAACACTTAACACTCTTTCTTGGCCATGAAATCCACTGAATGATCTTGGGCAAGCCACATGCTCTCAGCCTCAAGGGAAGGCAATGACAAACCCCCTCGCAACAAATCTTGTCAAGAAAACCCCATGAGAGGTTTGTCTTAGGCTTGCCATAACTGGAAACAACTTGAAAGCACACAACAGACACACATACTGGGTGTGAATCAGGGCTGGGTGAGAATTTTTAGTTAATTTGTATAAAAACTTTTGAATCTTCAAAAATGTCTTCATATTCAGGATGCAAAGAACTTAGGTTAAAACAAAACTGGCAGATTCTTCTACTGAGGTATAGGACTAAATCTGTAATTCTTAAAAAGTCTAGGTTTGAATTGCTGTGTATTCTGGGGATACATATCTTCACTTTTCACATTTTTTTCACCTGTGACAAGATCTTTTCTGTCAGTCCTGAGGGAGTTTTTACATATATGGGAGGAGTTTGGTCCAAATTTCATAAATGGCTCAAACTGGGTAAATTCTTCAAATAGTATAGCTAAATGACAACAGCTGTTGCCTTGTTGCAAGGATTTTTAATTAAAAGCATTGTCTTGGTGTATTTTCTTGATAAAGCAGACATTCCTTATCTGCTTGCTGTGTGTGTGTTCCTTGCTTCAAAAATGGTGAGGGGATACTCGTGTCATATAGAGATGTGCAAATTGCTGAAGACTTCATGGATAAGAAATGCTTGTCTCATTTTTGTAGTGAAAGCAAGACATCTCACAGGGTTTATCAAACTTTCAATAGCCTCATCAAGAATTGAATAATTTGGCACGATGTCTTCACATCTCTAGGGGTTCCAACCATGTTAGTGTAGAGTTTGAATTGTCACATATTTGTTATGAGAGGCTCTTCTCCTTTAGTGGTTACAAGGCTGGCAGAAACAACAAGATGCTTTGTGTGCTAGAAATTCTTACACATATTGAACCTGCCCACTGCAAATAGAGGGTACCATATATACTTGTCTATAAGTCAGAAATTTATACTCTAAAATTCACCCCCCAAAACTGGGTCAACTTATAGACAAGTCAATATTGTAAGGAGGAGGGAGCGTTCACTCTCCAAGCCTCTTCCCAACCTGGTTACCTCCAGAGGAGGCAGCTGGGCTGGGAAGATGCAGGAGGAGGGAGCATTCACTCTCCATGTCTCTTCCCAGCCCAGTTATAGGCCCTTCAGTTTTACCTCCGATCTATGCACGGGCCATAGTAAAATCCAGATTTTTGTTTCCAAAACCTACCCTCAACTTATACATGAGGTCATCTTATACACCAGTATATACGGTAATTTTGTTTCTGTTAGTTTTTCAAAATTTTACCCAATTTTATTGTTTCCCAATATTGGACAAAGAAGATTTTTAAAAAATGAGTGCAGGTGAAAGCAAAATTTACATCCACCCATTCCATTTGTGATGTGAATATAGGCAGATTTTTGCTTTGGAGAACACAGAATCAACATTACTAAATCCATAGCCCTCTCTTATATCACACATGTGGGTGCCATTTTCTCTTGTTAATTTGTGGTTCCCATGACTGGTCCAGTATACCTCCTGAGGATTGCTTCTCATGTGAAGAGAGCAACATTGAGGGTGGTAGAGATAGTCTGCTCCTTTTGCTCTTTTGTTTATCTTAACCCTCCTTTGAACACCTAGTAGAATTTCTCCCTTTGCAGCTGCTTGCATGGAAGATACACCAATGAGGAGCAACACTGGTACACTGTTCTGCTATGTGCAGTGAGTGTTATGTGTACGTATGCATGCATGCATGCATGCACACACAAGCACATATATGCATGGGTCCATAGGTAGGGGGATAGAAAAGGAGAATGGGTCCCAGCTTTGAGGAAAAGGTGAAGTGTGTGTGTGTGTGTGTGAGAGAGAGAGAGAGACAGAGACAGAGATGGCAATCCAGCTATTACAAATATTCCCCATTTGTTAGCACAAATTGTGCTGGAGCCAATGGCTTCCAAAAAGACCCAACTGTCTGAAAATAGTTTAAGTGTTAAAAAATACTAGAAAAGAATGCTACAATCCTGTTTCCAGAGAGGCCATTAATAAAACCATATGCTTTGCCCCATGCTTTGACTAAATCACATCCTCTGGCCATCCTCCACAAATTGGTATCTAACAAAGCTTTTACAACAGGTAAGTGGGGCCAGGCTATCTCTGCCCTCCTCCTCTAATGAGTGCACTGGAGTGCTGTTCTCTTGAAAGGCATTATTAGTATGCAAGCAGGTACAGCTACCTCTTCTAATTGTAGTCAGTGGCTTTGAAATCCAGCCTCTGTTTTATGGCTTTGTGTTGAATCTGTTCAGAGAGTCTGTGTGACACAGGACATCAGAGTTAGACAGAAGGCATTAATCAGGAGTGATGCTGGAATCAGCACTTGCCCATCAAACCCAAGCCTCTCATGCATACATGTACAGAGAGACCAAATGTAGCGAAGTCAAGCCTATTTTCTTCAGAAAAGTACAGAAAAGAAGAGAGCTGTCATATAATTATCTTGCTCTGAGCAGAATTGAAAAGAAGAAAGATTTAATAATTAGTGTAGCTCCCAGCGTATGCTACCCAGACCTTAATGTGTTGAAAATGACTTCTGAAAGACCGACACGAGGAGAACATTGACAGAGAGAGCTTTTTAAATGATGTAAGATATATTTGCTTAATGTTGCTAACATTTCCTTCTACATTGCCCCCCCCTCCACAACTCAGCAGTTTTCTTTGTAAACAGCTATAATTAGTAGTTGTGAAAAATGATAAAGTGTGGCGGTGGTGGAGGTGGTGAGAATATCAATACGACATTTGTGGAAAACCAACAGAAATGAAAAGCTGGGGTGGGAAAGCACTGGACTCTTTGTGCCCACTCCAAAGTAGCAAATCTCATGGTGATTGACTTTTTTTTTTTTAATTGCCTGCATATCAAGACATGCTACAATACGTTGACATGTCAATGTGTCAAGACACCCTTTCCTTTCAACAAAAAGAAAATCTGGAAATATTATTAATTGACAACATATTTGTTTTTGGATTAGTTTGACTCAGTTCATAAAAGCAGCAACATTCATTTCTTAAAATCCATGCAAAAGTTAGCATACTTTTTATGTACAGTTCCCCAAATATATGCATTTTTCAGCACGCATCTTTTAACTTTACACCCTTTCTGCAAGTAAATTCGTTGTTGCATCAGTTCCTCTGCACATTTCCTTTTTTTTTTTAAGTTGCCAACAGGACTGCAGAATTCTGACAAGAATTTGGGCACACAAATCTGATTCACTTCTCAGTTCAGCAAACCAGAATTTTATCAATTTTCCAAAAAATTGGGCCCAGCCTATTTCTTCTACATTCCTAATTCCAAGTTGACTAGGCCACACACAGTAATTCCCCTCTCCTCCCTTGTATAATTTGTTATGACAGACCACTTCTGTAGAATTTTGTTCCGGCAGCACACTTGCAATAGACAGAAAGCACGCAGCACTGGAAATTCACACACACCTTTCTCATCACACAGACGATAACTACATATTGGCTGTCACCTTTCAATTATCTCTTCTGACCTTAGTTGGGAGGCAGGATAAACCATTTCCCAATTGCTCTTCCTATATGGGCTTGGAGATGAGCTCTTTGTGCCTGCTAGTTCATTTTTATCCTGCAGCCATTGCCTCCCTCTACTCCAATCCCATCTGATGGCTCTTCACTCCCCCTTCTTCTCACTTTACTTCTTTTTCTGCTTGTGTTACAATAGAAGAACACCCTAAGAGGCAATAGATTTATCACCCCATATTACTAGGTAAAGGCAGTGGTAGGCAACAGGGCTCCTGCAGATAATTTTGGCCTGAAAGTCTCATCAGCACAGCCTAATGTGAAGGATTATGGACACTACATCCACCAACATCTGCTATAAAAAAAATTATACTTTTACTTAATAATGGGGTTTGCTTGTCTTTTGCATATATGTGGCAACTGAATTCTGGAATTTATCTAAAAGGTGTTACTTGTGTCATGGAAAGGAATATCCCTATTTCTTACTTCAGATATAGTCATATGACTGTTTGTTTGATTCCCTTGCTTTAGGATCCGTGCACCTGGAATAAGTTAAAGGTATGAAATACATAAGGTGTTCTTAATATTAGTTAGCATTTTCAAAGCACCAGGTATACTTTCACAAATAAATCTTCAAAATTAGCAGTCTTTTTCCACTGTTCTCCACTGTTGTCAAGTGAGAGCTGTTTGACAGCGGAACACACTCCCTCGGAGTGTGGTGGAGTCTAAACAGGCTGGATGGCCATCTGTCAGGGATGCTTTGGTTTTGAGTTCCTGCATGGCAGGGGGTTGGACTGGATGGCCCTTCTGGTCTCTTTTAACTCTATGATTCTATGATAGGGAGTTTCTGGAGACTTGCCTCAGGTTACATTCAGATAGTATTAAAACCAGGATACAGCTAAATCAGTCATGTTTACTTTCTGCAGCACCTCTTGGCCTAAGTCACCTGTATTGATTTTAAGAGAGAATTTTACATTATTCTCCATATTCAGTACCTCTGTACATCAGCTCTTTAATTTATCTCCTTTGTTCTAGTATGACAGAAGTTGCCATTTCTTGAAAAGTTCAAGGTGAACTTGTGGGGCAGTAGGACAGGTAGCATGGGATGGGTAGAATGGTCAAGGAAGCTGGAAATCCTGCTTCTGATTCCTAAGAGCAGGAGTAGGAATGAATTGTTTTGATGTTGTTTGACTGCAACTTTTGTTATTCCCAGTTAGTGTGGCCAATGGTTAGGCTTGCTAGGATCTGCAGTTCAACAATATGCAATATATCTTCCCCCTTTCCTACTTATTATGACCTTACCAAGAAACCTTTGTTGAAGGACTCTCAGCAAACAATTGAAGGCAGGAATTAATTTGAGGCAGAACTCACTAATGCTTGAGCTTTGGCACCATTTTTAGAATTATGTGTAGGTCTCTAGATGAGAAAGCGAGGATGATGTAGTGGTTTGAGTGCTGGACTATGACTCTGGAGACCAGGATTTGAATCCTGGCTCAGCCATAGAAATCCACTGGGTAACCTTGGGCAAGTCACACTCTCTCAGCCTCAGGCAATGGCAATGGAAAACCCCTTCTGAGGAATCTTGCCAAGAAAACCCCATAATAGATTTGCCTTAGGGTCACCATATGTCAGAAACAATAACAAGCTGGTCTCTGGAACCCACATTTTCCTCATATAATAGGTAGGAACATATTGCAATTCAGCAGTACTCTGTTTCATACGCTGGTTTCTTGGTCTCTTATACAAGTCAAGGTGTAGGTTTGGTCATACTTAGAAAGGTCCATATGAAGAGGCTTAAAATTCTCAATTTTAAAATGCCCTGGACTAAATATTTATAAAAGTCTGGTACAACATGGATCTCTAAAATCAATTCTGCAGTCAATAAAAATGATCTGCTGTTGGGTCCCATTGCAGCAAATGCTGCTCATGGACATTATCTCAGGCCATAAGTTGTATATTTATTTAATATAAACCCATTGAATGCAATGGGATTTGCTTCTGAGTAAGCATTCATAACTTCATAGTAGCAGTTGGCACTCCAGATGTTGTTGAACTTCAGCTCCCAGAATTCTTCAGTATTGACTATACTGGGAAGGCTGCCAGAAGTTGCTATTCAACAGCATCCAGAGGGCTGCACAATTCCCATTTCTGCATCATGATGTCAGTTGATTATAAGGAAACGAGATTTGGACCAAGATCACCCAGACACTGGGTTCTATGCCAGACCTCTTTCTGTGTGCCCCATCAGGTTCTTCAAGCAAGATTGCCCTCTTAATTACAGATTCCTAGGAGACTCGCCAAAAAAAAGTGTCCTTCCATAAATCAATTTTATGAAGAATGGTTTCATAACATGAAGGATAGGCTAATGTAGTAGAGGGCTGGCATTACAGAAAAACTCAGAACAGCAGCAAAGATTAACTAAGTTGTGGTTCTCTCCACTTAGGAATTTATAATGTCATAAACCAATTTATGATCACACACTTGAGAATTGTAGGATTGTTCAATGGTCATATTTTCAGGAATAGAATGTAATTGAAGCTGTGACATTGGACTATTTCACATGCAGAGTGAGGAGTGTGGCTGTTTCACAGTGGTTGAAATGCATAACAATGCAGAGCTTTGTGGGACAGGTTACAAATGCAAAATGTTAGTGCAAGCAGAGGTGGGCAACAGCCCCTAGAACCATAGATTACAGCTAATCCAGAACTCAGGGCAGTGGAAAGCCATGGTTGCCCTGCACTTGTATAGAAAAATATCTCCACTTTTTACAGTGCCCTATTATGTGGTGTTATGATTCGTTTCTCAACAGGACATCTTGCATTGTGTCCTATTTCACATAATCTCAGTTCTCTAACATGATTACATACTAAAATCCACCAAACAATGCTACCTTTATTGCCCAACCAAAATGCACAATATACTTGTTGCAAGTTTTTGAAGCTCCACAGGCTTCTTCATTAGGCAAAATGTTATAAACCAAACAGGAGAAAAACAATTGGAGATGTTAGTCAGATGCCTGCATTATGTTGTTTCTGTCCTTAGTTAAGATGGTGTGGGGAGGGTATCTTTTGCAGGCTGGCTCCCCCTCCTTCTGGCCTATGACACAGCTAAAAATGTAAAGGCATTCCCTGTTTACAAGGTTGTCAAGTCATGTCTGACCATAGGGGGTGGTGCTCATCCCCATTACAAAGCTGAAGAGCCAGCGTTGTCAGAAACTACTCTGTGGTCATGTGACCAGCATGATTGCACAGAATGCTGTTTACCTTCCCACTGAAGTGGTGCCTATTTATCTATTTGCATTTGCATGCTTTCAAATTGCTAGGTTGGCAGAAGCTGGGAGTAGTGACAGGAGCTCACCTCATCATGCGGCACCCAGGCCTCGAACTTCCAACCTGCCAATCTTGCAATCAACAGAGTCAGCATCTTAACCACTTGAGTCACTGCATCCCTCGTGACACAGCTACCAAAACTAAAATCTCCCAATTGCCAGCTTTTGTAGCTGTGTCATAGGAATGGAGACACATTGGATTGCAAGAGAGAAGTCCACATTGAGATGCAAATGGACTTTAAATTTCCTGGGCTCTGAAAATCTCTCAATTGTCACAGGAGGAGGAGGAGGAGGAGGACCACCCTCTGGAAGGAAGTCAGATAAAAATCAAACAAAAGGCTGAAAATCTGCTCAAGTTTTCTTTTAGAGTTCTTTTTTTAAAAAGTACTATATCATCAAAGATCCTCTAAAAAATATATCAGGACAGGAAATTTCAGATTCTAGGCATCTAGGAATCTAGATCAAGAGCTTCTCAGGCTGTGAGATTTTAGCACCCAAAACATGAGAGCTAAAAACATCCTCTGTTGATGTCATTAAGCATAATACATGAAGCATCAACCACAGGTGTTCACAGCGTGTTATTTAAATAATAAACATCAAGTCAAACAATTCTGAAAATACTTCTGTGCTTGGTGGGCTTTGCTTTTCTACATTCTGCATTGAATGCTGGGTGAGCACACTTTTACAAGCTTTATTTAGACAGTTGAAATACCCCAAAGGCAACAGATCCTGTCTGATCTTAGATGGTCTGCACTGCTTAGTACTTCGATGGGAGAGTGCCAATGAATACCATGTTCTGTAGACTTTATTTCAGAGAAAGAATTTAGCAAAACCACCTCTGAGTATTCCTTGCCTAATTAAGCCCTATGAAATTAAGTTGGAGTCATCACAACTTAACAGCAACTTGAAGGCGCATGCGTGCGCGCATGCACACACACACACACACACACACACACATTACAATCCATGCTTTTAAGAACAGATGGAAGTTCTAGTCCCACCAGAGAAAGTTTTCCAATATAGAACAACAGAGTCTAGAGTAGATATTCAAAAACAGTCTGTAGCAGCAGTGGATCAAGAACACACAGATGTATGCAATTTACAAAGCTATCCCTTCTCACTGAATTTCTTCCCCTTTGCCCCAAGGACTTGAGAAGAGGGTCTAGAACAGTGGTTCCCAAACTTTGGTCCACCACATGTTTTGGACTTCATCTCCAAGAATTCCTGACTGTTGACCAAACTGGTTGGGGCTTCTGGGCATTGAAATCCAAAACACCTTGGGAATCACTAGTCTAGAACATGAGATCTGGGGACCCTATGGCCATTATGATCAAGGACACTGTCTTCCTTATTCACGCAAACCATATTTTGTATGTGTGCAGCACATCAGTAATGAAATTGTTCTTTTTGTTTTGTTTTGTTTAGATCTTGTGTTCTTTATTTTATATTTATCCATGTTGTATTTTTTTGCCACTCC
Organism: Phrynosoma blainvillii; assembly: GCA_026167975.1. NCBI lineage: Eukaryota > Metazoa > Chordata > Lepidosauria > Squamata > Phrynosomatidae > Phrynosoma > Phrynosoma blainvillii. The sequence continues at coordinate 414,173,525 of JANUYF010000001.1, forward strand.
ATGCTTTTTTAATTGGTAACATATGCATATAAAATGAGATAATTGTTTCTTATGTGCAAGGTCATAATGTCCAAGAAGGAGCCCACCTAGAAATCTTGGCATGGATTCTTGTCATTAAAAAAATATCTCTGCAACATTTTCTCTCTGTGTCATTCTGGTCTTTAAAAACAGAAGGAAAATGGAGCCAAGAGAAGCAAATGGTGAGGACAAATGGTGCAGAAGTTACAGTAAAGTGTTAGTGCTTCATTGCTTCCCCAGGAGAGACATTATGCTAACAGCTGCAAGAAAGAATACTCCCTTGCTCATCAGTGGTAGGACCTTGTCTTCTGACTTTTCGTAGGGCAGCTGACAACAAGCAAAAACCATACTGAGCAATGTTTAGAAACAGAAAGGAGAGGCATTCCATGATACAAGGGAATGATTGTTAAAGCAGGCAAAAATAGAGGTCCTAGAACAGAGGAAGTTGACAAAGGGGTTGGGAAGCAAAAATCAGAAGAGTTGAGGGTTGAAGTGGATAAGATGCAGAGATTATCTGAGGGCATAATGACAAACATAAGCGCCGCAAGTCTAGTGATATGGAAAACTATCCATTTTGTTTTCTTCCAGATTCATACCTTTTAAGAAAACCCATTCTATCTGTTTCAAGTATGGAGAAATTTGTAGGGATTGTTAAATTCTTCAAAACAAAAAAGTTGAACAAAATTATTCTTGTACCAGCTAAGTGCAATAGATACAGCCATGACCACCATTGAGATGACTTTTTGCCATAAAGTTGTTAATGGCAAGGAGCATCTACTGTATATACTCATGTATAAGTCGACTTATCCATGGGTCAGTGTAAGTACTGTATTTTAACTCTTAGTTTTAAAAAAGGAACCATCCACTGATGAAAGGCAAGAGTGTAATCTGTCCTGGAAGCACTGACCTTACTCTACTCTCTCACCCATCCAGCCTTTAGCATGAGCACAAACAGTTATGCTTGCTGGAACTTTGTCTTTTGGCATTGTTTTCCTTTGCTTTGTTCTTTACATTCTTTCTTACATGCCCCTAAATTTTACCCTTGACTTATCCATGGGTCAAATCAAAATCCTTCATTTTGCCCCCAAAATCTGCTTTCGACTTATACATGAGGTTGACTTATAGTCAAGTATATAAGTTAAAAATTAAAAAAGTTGGCAACTCTAATTTAACATGGTTGAACATGCAGGGATTCAAACCCAGGCTTTTAAGAGTCAAGCACTGGGTTAACTCTTTCAAACTGGATACATTTCAAGTTATTTCCATTCAAATATGAATCCTTACTCAAAATCAAACAAAATCTAAATTCTCATCCTTCGCTATATGTAAGTTGGCACAGGAACAGGCAGCTTCCTTGCTGATCCTATTCCTGACATATCCTTCATGGCAAATCAGCTTCAGTTAAGCAGGTGCTTTGGTTTCTTTGCAAAAAGCATTGCCCTCCAAAATTTGCAATCCTTTCCCCTTTATTGATTGGATTGAAGTTAAAGGACCAAGAACAGAGCAAGCTAAAATGAGAGGGGAGTGAAGATGGGAACAATATATGCTATCACCTTTGGAAGGAAGACCTTATGGTGGTCTTCCACTTACTATCTCAACCTTACTGGACTGACAAATTTGGTATTGATTTCTACTTAATGCAAAGAAAAGAAAGGAATCTACACTGTAACCATTTCGAAAATTATTCTCTGTGTGAAATAAGCCAAAATTTCTAAATCATTAATACACTCTGAAGCCATTGTACATATGTGCCACGCTAGTAATTTCATTTTAGCATGCATGCTAAAGTGGTTTTAAATGGTCTAATAATATCATATATAAAGATGAGCAGATTTTCTCTCTTCTATTATTATTTAATGGATTGTTTCTGCCTACATTTGACTCAGCCTTCCTTTCAACTGAATATGGAGAACTATTCTTACACATGTGTAGTTTGCTGCATCTTTAAATTCCATGTTCATTCCTGTCTTTCATCCCCATCACCATTCAGCTTGCCAGTGTGCACGAGTGTCTATGTGCATTGATGAAACATACTGCAAAAGGGAATCTTGATGTAATTGTGTGAACTATCACATCAGAATTTCTTTTTGTACTTTACTTCACCTGTACAAACAAGCACCTGTGAAGCATCAGTATTCTGGATGAAAAAAAATGAAAAATGAAAAATGAACAGAGGAAACAATGCTGTAACAAACTGTGTTTATAACAACACTAAATGACTATTCTTCCTTGTTTTGGTTTCTAGAGTTTGTACACATTCCTAATGCACTGGTGCACTCCACAACCAAGGCTAGGCAATTTGCATTTCCCAAATCTGGAAAGAAATTAGACTGGAATAATTTCATGAGCAGGGCTAATAATGCATAGATATATATTTCCATAGATGCTCAGGGCTTTCTATGGTGTTTTGAGCTCTTTTGGACTCATGTCTCATAAGAACCATTGGACATCTCAGAGCAGGCATGTGTTTATTTAATTAGAACTGTTTCTTGTTGAGATACTAGTGTTAAAACTGAATTATCTTTCAAAATATAGTGCTGCTTTACTTGTATAAATATAGACCCATAGGTAAAATGGGTGACCTATTTTTGTGCACACACAGACACACTTCTGCCCATCATCCCATTGAAGGACAGTTCCCCAGCTGCCTCCTAAATGTAGAATTCCCCAGCTTTTTCCCCTCTTGAATGCTACAGGCAGAAAATCCAAATGCTGTCCCATCCAATAAAAATACGACTAAGCCTTAAATAACTGATAATTTGATGCCCCAAATCAGCTGTCTAAAATCTGCTGCTAGCAGCTGCCTCACTTTGCTTAACGGTAAGGATGGTCCTAAGAAGAACCTCAGGGTGATATTGTGCCTAATGTCTAAGGACATAATTTGCACATGGCTTAATATTTCTTTTTAACATAAGAATAGAAGAAGAGCTCTTCTGAATCAAACCAGTGGTCCATTTATATTATATTCTTTTAAACATTTATTTTAAAACATCACCTTTTACCCAAGGCATTTGCAAACCACTCCATATGAAAGATTTTTGAACTGACAAGAAAACAAATACAACATTTAGAATAAAACTAATTACAATAACAAAATAGTGACTGTTGGAAGAATTATGCATTGCATTCTCCTGTCTCTCCTTAGTGAGATAGGGATTCCCTCTTTCTCATTCTATCTCATGTGACTCCTGTCACTCTTGGAAAGCACTTTAACAACTCTCTCCCAAGATTTGAAACTGTTTGTAACAGTAACCAGTAAGTTGCAGTCTCTTCCTGCTATCTAAAAGATGGTGAGATTTATTCTCTTTACCCAAGCCATCTCCAATTAGATTAGGTTTTAGATATTTTATGTAAAGCCACTATTGTTTGTTTTTTAAACCATAAACTACATGTTTGTCAGTTTTGAGTTAGTCTTTATTCTTTAGGAAGGCAGATTTAGAATAAATAGTCTGCCCCACACTTTTGCTGTTTCTGATAATGAAAGCTGGGCTCAAACAAGTTCAACTTGTGAGAAGTTCATATTTGGGTTCTGGATCTAGAAAGAAGTCCCAGTTTAGACTCAGTGAGGTCTCAGAAGAGGTTCCAGATTATTTTTAAACTGCTTCTCCTGAAGATACTAACTTCAAGAAAGTTTTTTTTTCTACACAAACAATAGAGAATGGCTTCAACTAATCCTAATTCCACAATGATTACTGGAATTTTAACTGGAACAAATTATAAAATGTGGTCATTGAAAATGCAAATGTACCTGACTGCAATGGGATTATTTAAAGCAATAAATGTGCAGAGATCCACAGAAGCAGAAAAACATCAAAAACAGTTTGATGAAAATGCAGAGAAAGCAGCAGCTTATATTTGCTTGTCTGTAGCATTGCTTACCATATTCAAAGTTTAACTGATGTAAAACAAATATGGGACAAACTACAGAAAGTATTTAAATCTCCAAGTACTTCTAATCAAACAGCTCTCATGATCAAACTTGTTAACATCAAGTTGCATCATCCTCAATTTTTAAACCAGTTTATTAATGGCATTTTGACAACTTTGTCTGGAATTACAGCAGCTGGAGAATCTTTTCCAGAACATGCAAAACCTGAATTGTTTTTGGCAAGCCTTCCAAAATACTACTCTCCAATAATTAATGCTTTACAAGTTAAAGGAGCTGTTTCTTTACAGGATGCCATTGCTCAAATTGTTGAATTTCAAAATAGACAGAACATGATGGAAGACAACTATAATACAAAAACAACAGACAATTTTCTGCAGAGAATTTAAAAAAGAATCCCTTTTCTTCTAAATCAAATAGAAGCAATGTTAATAAGTCAAATGCTAGAGCTGAGCTACAAAAGCTGCAAAGTCAGGGATTGAATGGCATAAGCAAAAGCAACTTTAACAAAGAAGCTTTTAATCCTAATCAGAAATCTTCCAGCCATGTTGATATCAGGTTGATTCAACAACAATTATTTCGAATTGCTGGAGATAAATATAAAAACCAGGTTTTATTGATATTGGAGCAAGTGTACATTACTTCAACAGCAAATAATGGTTAGTTGATTTTGATGCAAATGTAACTTTTCTTGTCTATCTTGCTAATGGTCAAGAAGTTTTTGCACAAGGAAAAGGGACTGTTATTTTGCAAACAAAACCTGGTTCACTCCAGGCACTGTTGATAGACGTGTATACAAAAGATTCAAAAATAATAGATGGACTTACACGACTAGTTATGTTAATGATCTGATCCTATGCAGTGAGGACAAAGAAGATAGTGAAAAGATAACCCAAAATCTCAAGAAAGAGATTGATATCAAAAATTTAGGAGACATTCTATCTTTGGTTACAAATACAAAGAGGCAGTGATGGAAGCTTCTTTCTGAATCAGAATCAGAAGATAATAGATCTTCTAGACTGTCTTGACCTGATGCAAATGCAATGCCAACTCCATTGGAAGTAGGATTCTTAAATGACATTAAGAAATCCAAACCTTTAAAAAATGGAGACAAGTATAGGACTGCAGTTGGAAAACTCCTATACATTGCCAACTTTACCAGACCTGACATAGCAAATGTTGTTGGCATCTTATGCAGAATGGTCAACTCTCCTACTGAAAGAGATTTCATTGCAGTGAAGAGAGTTGCTCGATATTTAAAAGGAACAGCAGATCACAGATTGATGCTGCCAGCCTGTAACCAACCACAACTGATCACGTATGTGGATGCAGGCTGGGCAGCAGATCTGTCAGACAGAAAATCAACAAGCAGAAATCTGATCTTCTATGGTGGGGATTTTTTTTACAGATTCTTCTACTGGTGCTGAGTGTATTTCAGCAAAGACAGCATGTGATGAAATCAAATGGCTGCACAACTTACTTCTAGATTTTGGGATAACAGAACCCAAACCAACAAACTTGATGCAAGATAATCAAAGCTGCATCAAAATTTTGCAAAGTGAAAAACCACTTAAGAAAAACATTGACTTTGTCTTCCACAAAGTGAAAGAGATGTGCAAGAATGGACTTGTCCAGTTGGAGTATTGCAACACAGAAGTAATGATGTTTCAGACATTCTCACTAAACCTTTGCCAAAAGATTGGTTACAGAGGCTACGCGAAGGCCTGAAGATTATTGATGTCAGTCCAGGAGAATGAGAAGGGGATTGTTGGAAGAATTATGCATTGCATTCTCCTGTCTCTCCTTAGTTAGACAGGGATTCCCTCTTTCTCATTCTATCTATCATGTAACTCCTGTCACTCTTGGAAAACAGTTTAACAGCTCACTCCCAAGACTGTAAACTGCTTGTAACAGTAAGCAGTAAGTTACAGTCTCTTCCTGCTATCTAAAAGATGGTGAGATTTGTTCTCTTTAGCCAAGTTTTCTCCATTTAGTTCTTTTAAGTATATATTTATTAAAGCCATTAGTGTTTGTTTTTAAACCACAAACTACATGTTTGTTGTTTTTGAGTTAGTCTTTAGGAAGGCAAATTTAGAATAAATAGTCTGTCCCACACTTTTCCTGTTTATGCTAATGAAAGCTGGACTCTAACAAGTTCAACTCTCATACTTGCATATATTTTGTTTCCTTTAAAAGGGTTAACACACTAGGAAGCTAAAACTCCCCAACAGTGGCTGGCATTTAGTATGATGTTTGTCTGAAAACAAAGATCTTTTATAGAGACTTAACAGAAAGAAGGATAGGCACATGCCTAACCTCAGTTGGAAGACCATTCTGCAAGATAGGAGCTGAATCACCAAAGCTGGGATGATCAAGTTCCAGGGATCTAGAGATCAATTTTCTGCTTCTAACACCCACTGTAAACCACACCAGTGCTAAAAATAGGTAAGAGCAAAGTCAAAACTGGAGATGGTGGCATGTTCATTTTTGTTTTGTGAGTTGGGGCAGAAGTTGAGAAACAAAACAAAGCATAGGTGGGAGATATACCTTGCTTTGATGCAAAATTGACACTCCTGAAGGTTTACAGGAACAGAATTTGACAGTTTGGGTGGAATATTTTCCAGTGGAAGACATTGTGGGGTCTCGGTCATAGAATCATAGAGTTGAAAGATGCCATCCTATCCAACCATCTGCCATAAAGGAATACACAATCAAAGCACTCCCAATAGATGGCCATCCAACCTTTTTAAAAAAATCTCCAAGGAAGGGAAAGGTTCTGACATCACTTCTGCCATTGCTTTTAATAATCTTTAATAATCTTACAAAAATTGTGTTATGGTTGAAGAGCTACACTTTGCCCACTCCTGAATTAAAGGCCCTACTTCTGGTAGGTTTCATTCAAATTTGAGACCATCTAGAAGTACTGTAAGTATTTGAGCTTGAAGTCCTCCGTGATTAGGCAGGATGATAAAGGAGGAAATGTCTTCAATTATGCTTATGAGCTTTGTTTAGGATATTATACACTGGTACCAGAAAGTTGAACCTGGCACAGTTTATGGTGAGTATGCAACAATAATATTTTCCTTCCTTCCCTAAGCAGTGTAGAACAGGGTAGGAATGTACATTTTTGCCTATTTTGTTCCCAAACAGGAGAATAAATTTACACATTTCTTTGTACTGAAGATGGGAAGAATTTGTGTTGTGTTTTTTTTTTTTTAATAATTGTAAGTGTGAGAAAAAAATAAGCCTGACAGATGTGTTTAGAGTTCAGAATGCTTACCACTTAAAAACTTGGCTTCAAATTTCTGTGTTCTCATTTATGTTTGTGATACTGAATTATTAATTTATTCAGCAAGCAGATACAACAGGGTCCCCCATAAGTTGGAAGTGTAGAATGTAGCTAAAGGGTAAAAACTTCATTTCAGTTCATTTTCAAGAATTTACCAGCATTTTCAGACTTGGGATGGAAGGATTTTAGGTTTCAAAAAATGGAATGTCCAAGAAAATGAAACTGACAGATTCTTCCCACCTGAAGTGGTGTTGGCAGCAGAACTATTATAATTGTCCCCATTTCTTGCTGTACTTTATTTCTTTTCCCTCAGTACACAAATACTGGAATGGTGCCATTAACCACATTGTTAGGACATTGGGTGAAAGACTATTTCTGTGCTGGCTGATTTTAAGTGTTTCTATATGTGTGAGACATCGCTCTTAAATTCCCTAATTTTCAGTTTACATGGAAACTCTAATGCAGACTTTCTCAAAAGCAAAGCTTTCAAAACCTGTACTTGATTATTAGATTTGATGTGGATTGTCGTTTCCTGTTTCCCCTGAGAAAGTATAGTGTGTTAACTTTATTAAAAAGATCACAGTTATGGGATCCCAAATCAGTTTTTGATTTTTAAAGAAACAACAACACACAACACTGTCTTTCGTTGTACCTGCACTGGAGGAATAATCTGGTTTGACACCACTTTAACTGCCATGACTCCATGCCCTGGAATTCTGAGAACTGTAGTTTGTTGTAGCACAAACTACAGTTCCTAGAATTCCATAGCATGGAGCTGTGGCAGTTAAAGTGGTGTCAAACCAGATTATTCCTCCAGTGCGGATGCAGCCTCTGTTTTATCATGCTAAGGCTGCAATCCCACCTGCTTGGGAGCAGGTGCCATGGAAATACATAGCTACAATACATGTATAGGTGTCTAATAGATTGTAATGTTAAAAAAATTCTATGAAGTCTGCTTGTGCAATATATTGAGTCCTGCTCTCTGAGGCCCCATTTACATTAGGAAATAACCTGGTGTGGAACATGATAAAATGCCATGGAGAGATTCAATCCTGGTGGCGGGGAGGAAGAGGAGGGAGGACAGACTTAATAGCAAGTGTGGGGGAGAGGAAGAGGAGAAAGAGGGAGAGGAGGAAGGCAGACCAGCGGCAGGTGCTGGCTGCAGAGGACGAGAGGAAGAGGAGAAGAAGAGGAAGGCAAACTGGCGACAGGTGCAGGAGGCAGAGGAAGAGAGGAAGAAGTGTTGGATATAGCAACTTCACATGCTGAGACCTTCTAGGAATATAGATACATGCCTACGGTAGTTTACTGCTTACTAACAACCCATCCCTCATTTCCCATTTTTCTAAGAGCACATCTTCCTTTGTCCTTGGAGAATCACCTTTGTTTCTTCACTGAGCAGCATGTTCTTTCCTATCATGATGAACGAACTATCTTAAGAAGCATGTAGTCATCTTTTTATCTGATTTTACTTTGCAACATGAAGTTCGATCTGTACATGATTTTGTAAACAAATTTATTTTATATTACTCTCACTAAAGACTTTGTCTTAATTCTTTAAAGGGGCAGACATATGGGTCTGGGAGAACTTGGTGGACTAATTCCTGCTCTCACATATTCTGCTAAAGTAACTCTGCTGGTGAGATTAAACCAATCTCTCCTATTTTGGGCTTTTCGCAAAACCCAGAATTCCAACAGATTATGGGCTCAGGTGCTGTGAGCAGATGAGAACAGGTTAAAACTAGATTGTTTGGGCTTTTGTTATGGTTGTTATTGTTATTTTGTTGCAGTTTTCTACTTCTCAGTTTCCTTTGATTAACACATGGTCTACCAGAGAGAATTTTAGTTTTGCTTTTGAGCTGCTGTTGCTTTGATGCTAAATTTTGTTTGTTTTTTTAATTTTAAATTTTTTATTAATTTTTGAATTGCTAACCAAGCAACCATGTCATTGCAAACCTCCAAATTGAAGTTAACTCCCCATAATTTTTCAGAATGGAGGCAGAGACTGAATGTTTTTCTCTTAGCACATGGACGTTTTCATTGTTTAGAGACAGAAATGCCAACTGATGCAGCAGAAAAATTTACTTGGATTAAAGAGGAAGCAACAGCACAGCGTATTATTCAGGAATCTCTCTCAAGTGAATTAATTAACTTAATATAGGACTGTGATACTGCAAAATACATGCTTTTGAGACTTGAAGAGAATTTTAGGAAGAAATCTAACAAGACTGTGTGTTGTTATGAAAGAGCTGATGAATATGAAACTGAATCGTAAACAGAACTGTGAGTCTCACATTGCTAAAGTGAACAGCCTTTTTGAGATAATGACTTTGTGTAATTTTAAACTATCTGAAAATCTTAAAGTTGCTTTTCTTATGGGAACACTGGGGAGATTATTTGATCCATTTGCAACCATGGTTAGTACTCTGCCAGAAATGACTTATAACCAGGCTTTGAGTAGACTGAGAGAAGAATGTGTAGATCAAGCAGGAAATTTCTACTTTGCTAATGAAAATGCTTCTAGCTCCAATTACATGGCTGCAAACAGGGGCAGGAGAAAAGTTACTCCTCCCAACCAATCAGAGATTACTTGCTATAGATGTAATAAAAGGGGCATATCTCAAGGAATTACACCCTCCCTAAAAATCCTCCAGCCAATGGGAGCTGTACCCAAGTTCAGGCTGCAGATTTTAAGAGACCAAGAATGACCAAGAAAAGGAATCAACAGAGAGGAAACAATCTTTTCCTGAAAGCACAGGTTTTGGCAACTAATAAAAGTAAATAGGATTCAGATGCATGAGTCATAGACTCAGGTTGCACAAATCATTCTACAAATGTTGAATCTTATTTTGATGAAATTGATAAAAGTGTTGGTGGTTCTATACAGACTGCGTGTTCTGAAAATTTGGAAATTTCTGACAGAAGCAAATTTAAGCTGCATTGCAAGGTACCTGACCATATAATAATGAAAAATACTGTCAATGATGTACTATTTGTCCCCAGTCTACATGGCAGGATACTTATGGTCAGTGTGTCAAATTTAGATAAGAAAGGATATGAAATTATTATTATTATTATTATTATTATTATTATTATTATTATTTCTAAAGATAATGTCACATATGTACAAGCTTTTGAATGTAACTGTATCTATGAATTAAGTCTTTCAGCTCCACAGGTAAATATGCTTCAGGGACACATGGATAAAGACACTGTTTTGCTATGGCACAGACACTTTCCTCATCATGACACCAAAGCAATTCTTCAGCTACAGACCAGAATTTGGCTACTGGGATCAAGGTAAAGTCCCAAGACTGTGAAAACGCCAACAGGTGCATAGTTTGTGTTGAACAAAAGGCAACAAGTCCTTCATTTAGACCAAGTACTGAACAGAGAAGCTGTCAAGTACTGGACCATGTGCATACAGGCATATGCAACCCCATCAATGTGCCTTCACTTGGTGGAAACAAATATATATTAATTTTTATGAATGATTTTTTAAGGTATGGTGTCACCTACCTTCTAAAGCAGAAGAGCAGGCTCAAGAGATGCTACAGAAGTATGTTGCCATGGTGACAACCAAGTTTGAGAGGACACCCAAGGCCATCCAATCAGATTCTGGAAGTGAGTACTTATTGCACTACATCCAATCCTTCTTAGAGGAACATGGAATTCAGCATAGAAAAAGAGTTCCCTACACACCTTGTCAGAATGGCTTGGCTGAACGAAAGCTAAGATCTCTCCTGGAGATGACAAGATGCATGTTTTCAGACTCAAATCTCCCTAACAAATTTTGATGTGAAGCTATCATCACTGCAATGTATCTCCAGAATAGATTGCCAACCAAGGGCACTATACAGACACCACAGCTGTGGCATGGCAGAGTGCCAAACATGAAACACATCAGAACTTTTGGCGGTCTTGCATATTCTTACATACCACCACAAAAGAGATACAAGTTAGATGACAGATCAGAATAAACTATCCTAATAGGATATGCACCTGGAGCCAAAGAATTCAAGGTGATGAACTTAAAGACTGGTGAAGTAAGTATTAGACATATGGTTCATTTTGATGAATGGAGCAGAGTAGACAAGAATGGAACTATTCTTGAATCCATAGAAGAACAAGGTGTTGTATTGGATTTCTCAGAAGAGAAAGATGCAACATCTGGGTTCTTTGATCAATCAATTTGTTGTACCTATCAGAGAAGACGTACAATCAGACTCTACACCAACAGAAGGGGATGCAGACTATGCTGACCTGATGACTGGACCAGAAGATGCTACAGAGACAGATCACGATCCAGACCAGGTTCCCAGATTACTCACTGTGACCCAACAGAGGTGTACCACTTACACAATTTTCTTACTTTGCAAAATCAGAACTACCCAGAGAACCATCAAATATAGAGGAAATTGAACAAATGCCTACTGATGAAACAAATAAATGGAGAAAAGCTGCAGAGGAAGAAATACATGCATTGCATAAAAAGGAAACATGGACACTTACAAAACTCCCACCAGGAAAGAAAGCCATATGATCCAAATGGGTGTTCAAATTGAAACAAGATGCAGAAGAAAAAGCTGAATGCTACAAGGCAAGACATGTTGCGCAAGGTTTCTCACATAAACATGGAAATGACTTTGATTAAACTTTTTCACCAGTTATGATACACACTGCTGTAAGACTATTTCTTAGCTTAGCTGCTTCAAAACAGATGAATGTCAGACATGTTGATGTGAAAACTGTATTTTTGCATGGTGTGATTACAGAGGATCTCTTTATGAAGCAACCTCCAGGCTTTGTGGACAAGAAAAAGCCACCCCTTGTTTGTAAGCTCAAGAAGGGGCTATGTGGACTTAAAACAGGCTGCTAGATTAGTGCTTGGAATGAGAAACTAGATGAAATGCTGAAACAATTAGATTTTCAACAAGGAGAAACAAATAAATGTCTATATACAAGGATCAAAGATCAATTAACTTTCATTCTAACATATCTTAATGATCTGACCTTCTAGGCCTCACCTGGAATACTGTGTCCAGTTCTGGGCACCACAATTCAAAAAAGATGTGGAGAAACTGGAGCGTGTCCAAAGGAGGGCAACTAAAATGGTGAAGGGTCTGGAAACCAAGCCCTATGAGGAACGACTTAGGAAGCTGGGGATGTTTAGCCTGGAGAAGAGAAGGCTGAGAGGTGATATGATAGCCGTGTTTAAATATTTGAAGGGATGTCATATCAAGGAGGGAACAAGCTTGTTTGCTGCTGCTCCAGAGGCTAGGACCCGAAACAATGGATGCAAGCTGCAAGAAAAGAGATTCCACCTCAACATTAGGAGGAACTTCCTGACAGTGAGGGCGGTTCGACAGTGGAACACACTCCCTCGGAGAGTAGTAGAGTCTCCTTCCTTGGAGGTCTTTAAGCAGAGGCTGGATGGCCATCTGTCAGGGATGCTTTGATTGGGAGTCCCTGCATAGCAGGGGGTTGGACTGGATGGCCCTTGTGGTCTCTTCCAACTCTATGATTCTATGATTCTATGATTCTATGATCATAGCTACTCAAAGAGATGCAGACCACACAGTAATTGTAAGTCACCTGAATAAAGAAGTTGAATTGAAAGAATTAGGAAATGCTATATACTACTTGGGCATACAAATTCAAAGAGAACAAGATGGATCTTTTCTACGATGTCAAAATCAGAAGATTGCTGATCTCTTGGAAACACCAGGACTTCAGGATTCACATCCTGTAGCAATGCCCATGGTAACAGATTTTCATAAAAGCAATGAACAAGGAGATAGTATACCAGACAATGGTTTGTACAGAACAGCAATAGGAAAACTTCTGTACCTAACCACAAACACTAGGCCTGATATTGCTGCTGCTGTAGGAATATTGTGCAGAAAGGTCAGTGCGCCTACCAGTTAGACTGGACTTCAGTAAAGAGAGTAGCAAGATATTTGAAAGGAACCATAAATCTTCAATTGAAGTTGCCAGCCAGCAATAACTCAAGCCATGTGTTTTACAGTGATGCAAACTGGGGTGGTGACATCAAAGATTGCTGCTCTGCCAGTGGTTATCTATTTGTGTATGACAATGGACCTATTTCTTGGGCCAGTTACAAGCAAGAGATATTGGCTCTGTCCTCCACAGAATCAGAATACATAACTGCATCAGAAGCCTCTAGGGAACTACAATGGCTTGATCAACTGTTGATTGACTTTGGAATAAATGAAAAGAAGCCAATTCAATTTTTTGAAGATAACAAGAGCTGCATCAAAATTTCTCAAACAGAGAATGTAACTGGATGTAGTAAGCACATTGATATAAGAATTCATCATATGTGTAACTTGATGAAGAAAGGCATGATCAAGATGACCTACTGTCCAACCGCTGAGATGACACCTGATGAAGCCACTACCAAGAGATGGTTTTGAAAACCTATGAATGAAAATGGGGCTGGTTGGGTACATGCTCAGTTGAAAAGGGTGTTGGATATAGCAGCTTCACATGTTGTGACCTTCTAGGAATATAGATGCATGTCTATGGTAGTTTATTGCTTACTAACAACTACTCCCTCATTTCCTGTTTTTCTAAGAACACACCTTCCTTTGTCCCTGGAGAATCATCATTACTTACTCTTTTGTTTCTTCACCAAACAGCATGTTCTTTCCTAGAATGATAAGCAAACTTTCTTAAGAAGCATGTAGACATCTTTTAACCTCATTTTCTATGCAACATGAAGTTCGACCTGTGTATATGTGTACACATGATTTTGTAAGCAAATTTCTTTTATATTACTCTCACTAAATACTTTATCTTAATTCTTTAAATGGGCAGACAAGTGGGTCTGGGAGAACTTGGTGGACTATTCCTGCTCTCACATATTCTGCTGAAGTAACTCTGCTGGTGAGATTGAACCAATCTCTCCTATTTTAGGCTTTTCACAAAACCTAGAATTTTAACAAGAAGAGAGGAAGAAGAGGAGGCAGACATGGTAGCAGGGGCAGAGGAAGAGGGGGAAGTAGGAAGACAAGAAAGGAGGATGTGGTGGTGGGGCAGAGGAAGGGGAGGAAGAGAGGAAGAGGAAAAAAGAGGAAGCAAAGGAGGGCAAACGTGGCAGTGGGGGCAAGAGGAAGAGGAGGTGAGAGGAAGAGAAAGACAAAGAGCAGCAGTGGTGGGTGGAGAGGAGGAAGAATGGAGGCAGCTGGATGCTCTGAGTGGGATCAACTTTGAGTTCCCTTTAGCAGCTCCCACAAAAAACCCAGTTCTTTTGAAAAGAACTACTAGAATCCCTGTTTCCAAAAAACCCAGGTTAAGCAGGATTTGCACCCTCTCCCTGAATTTGGGTCAGGAAAACCCAGCACAAGTGTGAATGATCCCAATTTAAACTGGTTTACAAACCAGTTTAAAATGGAGTGTAAATGGGCCCCGAGAAGGAGAGAGGGGTTTTGATATGTGACAAGTTGCTAGCTACAGAAATTGATGCCCATATAATTGGGGGTGGGTGGGGAATCTTCAGACTCACAGACTTGCCTTCTATCTCATCTACAATTTCTTGCAGGTTCTACATTGCTGGAAAGTGCTAGGTAGAAACCAGCCAGTGCAGCTTCTTAAACATGCTTTGCTACCTAACCTGAGGCAGGGTGCAAGCTGTTTCCAGGGCCAGCATGGCTGCTGTTTGTTGCCTTGTACAGCTGCTCCCCTGCCAGCTGCTAATTAACTGCTTTATTAAAGCACTTTCTGCTACCTGGAGGATGAAAGCAACAATACAAAACCCAGTTCTGCCTCTCTCTCACCCTGTGCAGAACTATTTTACAATGTGTAAAGAGGTAATTGTGCATCATGTTGCTGCTTGGTGGTTTCAGCCAAATCAACAGCAGAAAACAAGCGGTGGATTTTCAGGCAGGTGTAAGGTGTATGAATAGGCGCAGTGTGCAGGGTGATTAAAGGAAGAGAAATGGCTCAATCCCCTTCCATCCTTTATTTTGTGCATTGAGAAGAGTAATTTCTAGTCAGTGCTACATGGAGATAAGGATTCCAGAAAGGAGGGAAAGACATGCCAGTGCTCTTTTGCATGCTTAGTGTTTTAGCCTAAATGTTCCTTGGAAAGAATGGACACCCACTCTGGTAATACTGAGGCTTCCGCCAGCACAGCCTCAGTGCTTTGGCTCATCTTGGCAGGCACTTCTTTTGTGTAGGGCTGTGTGAAGTGTCTGTCTTCTGCAGTGCAATTAGTCATTAAGAGCAGCAAGTAAAGTTCATGCCTCATTTCCATCCCAGCAGTGTCAAGAGCCTACTAGCAATTTGCACTTCAGTAATAAAGTTTTAGGGATAGGTCACCCACCTTGGAGGAAATGGGTTGAAAAAAATCTTTCCTTGCCCGAGGGAGACCAGAAGAGTGACTTGGCTTGTGAGAGAAATATCAATAGGAGCACCATCAGCTTAAAAAAAGGTAAATGGAAGGAAAACTGGTGATTTGAAATGAAAAGAGAACTAAATGGATGTGTGCACCTTGGATACAAGTACTGCACTATGTTTCACAATCATGGTTCTAAGGTCTTTCAGAAAGTTAAAGCCAGTGTTGTATAATGGTTTGAGCATTGAGCAACGACTCTGGAGATCAGGGTATGATTCCCCTCTCAAGCATAAAAGCTCACTGGGTAACCTTGAGCATGTCACACTTTCTCAGCCTTAGAGGATGACAATGGTAAAACCCCTCTAAAGAAACTTGCCAAGAAGGCCCTATGATGGGTTTGCCCTAGGGTCACCATAAGTTAAAAATGACTTGGAGAGACACAACATCAACATTGTTTGCCCAATATGACTTACACAGCAAATGGGGAACAAATGTCTCAGTGTGTGGTACCTTTTGTGTTATTCCATGTCAAATGCTTGCAGGTTAACAAAGTGGCTAGGACTCAGTATCATAGCAGAACAGAAAGCATCTTATGGCCTGTTCACTGTGCATAAGGTCTTCATGAAAATGATCTTTGTGATTAGCGCATCTGAGTAGTGCTATGGACCCTATTAATATGCCACATACTCTTAGTGACCTAAAGAATGGGTATAGATAGAAACAATGTGCCTTGTTATGGAGTGGCTTGCATACAGCTACTATCATTGAATTGTAACATAGGGTGGGGGCTCCATTTTACAGTTATTTCTTTCATTTGTATTCCATTTTTCTTCCAAGGAGTTCAAGGCTGTGTACATGGCCTTCCTCTCCATGTTTACCCTCACGGCCCTCTGTAGTGGGTTAGGTTATGAAATACTGACTGTCTGAAAGCCATCTTCTTTGTATGACCAAGTGGTGATTTGAATTTGGATCCTCACCCTGCACGACACTATGCTGCCTGTCTTTGTGTGCCTCTGGCTTTAATTGTGCATTTTCCTGTCCATTCCCATGGAATTCTGTTTGCATTTACTGCCCAGAGCTATAGAGCAGTGTCAGATATCTTGGGGAAAGCTGGTCATGTGAAGGAAAGCTGGTTGCATGGGGCAGCTACATCCACACCGTGCAGGGGCATGGACATTGAGTGCACAGTCAGGTACAAGCCAACGATAGCAATGAGTCACACAGCTGGTAGTGATTCAGTAGCCACATTTTGTTGGCGTTGGCCAAATCAGGCTTTGCTTCCACCAGGTTATTTAACTCCATCTTGTAAGAGCACGGGGACCTACCTGGTGATATCAATACAGAAAAAGAAAAACACTGTGCCCCTGCTAAGTGCATTAGAGCAACTAAGGTCTAGGTGTCTAGATAATGTAGTTAAATAGACATATAAACAATACTCTATATCAGAAGATAACTAAATAAATATATATTTTTACCAACACAACCATATATGACAACAGTATGTAAACAGTGTACAGTCAAAATATACAGTATGAAGGTAATAATAATAATAATATTAATAAAATTTATTTATATCCCACTTATTGACAAAGACAATCCAAGCGGCTTACATAAAAACTCATACAATATCACCCCTAAGACCAATCCACCCCCCCCCTTAAAACAGTATTAAATATCTCATAATTAAAATAATAAAACAATAATAAAATTATAATAAACCAACAGAATAAAACAGACAAACAAAACAAACAAACAAAACAACAAAACAAACCCGGCCAACCTCTAAAACGTTCCTCATCCATCAGAATGATGGGGCCATGAGAGGAACAGGAGGCCGGGTAAGGTAGGAGACTGAATGACCCGAGGGGACTGGGAAGCCCAAGGCTGGGGTAATTAATCTGGGAAGGCCTGCCAGAAGAGATCTGTCTTAACAGTCTTTTTGAAGCTGTCTAAGGATGTCAGCTGACGGATCTCGTCTGGCAGGTCATTCCAGAGTTTGGGGGCAACAGCAGAAAAAGCCCTCTGTGAGGTCGTCGCAAGCCTCAGTTTTTGAGGCTGCAGCAGGTTCCTCCCTGAGGACCGGAGAGTGCGGGGAGGATTGTATGGGAGGAGGCGGTCCCTGAGATAGCTTGGACCCAAGCCATTTAGGGCTTTAAAGGTGATAACCAACACCTTGTACTGCGCCTGGAAGCTAATAGGCAGCCAGTGGAGGGACCTCAAAACAGGAGTAATGTGGCCCCTCCTAGATGTACCAGAAATGAGCCTGGCTGCCATGTTTTGCACCAACTGAAGCTTCCGAACTAAGCACAGGGGTCGCCCCATGTAGAGCGCATTACAGAAGTCAAGGTGTGAGGGTACCAGTGCGTGGACAACAGTCTCGAGATCCCTTACTTCCAGAAAAGGGCGCAGCTGGCGTATCACCCGGAGCTGATAACAGGCACTCCTGACCATCACATTTACCTGATTTGTCATCAGGAGCGACGAGTCAAGGAGCACCCCCAGACTACGAACACAGTCACTGGAGGAGAGTGTGACCCCATCCAGGACTGGAGGTTGCAACCCAATTCTTGGTTTCGGGGCCGCTACCGTGAGCACCTCCATCTTGTGTGGATTCAGTTGTCTTGTCCTGGGAAGTCCTTGGTGTTATTGGAACCGGAAAAGAAGGAGTATTTTTATTTGCCAATATGGTTGTGCTGGTAAAAAAATATACCTATTTATTTGTCTTCTGACATAGAGTATTGTTTATATGTCTATTTAGCTACATTATCTAGACACCTAGACCTTAGTTGATAAAATATCAATTCTACACACCCACAAGAAGCTAGTTGAAGCCTTTTCAATTCATGTAAAAGTGTTCCATTTCTCATTAATTATTACATTTTTTTTCCTGTCTTTGCCATGTAGCACTGTTATGGATATAGTACTATTTTGGAGCTTTTTTGTTTTTTGCCAAGAGTAAACCTTATTTTAAAAAAGAAAAATCAGTAGAAATAAGATACTCTCTCTCACACACAGTTTATCTTGATTGTAAAGAGAATTTTGTTGTGTTTTTTTTTTCAAAGAAGCTTTTTTAATAAGGCTGCTTTTGGCATAAAGCTGTAAAACTCTAGCTCCTATACACTTACATTGAACCATAAACTCCCATTAGAATTAGGTAGAAATTCCTTCATCGTCAAACAGAAGCTTTCAAAGAATGATTCAACACAAATGTTGGAAGTAATTCTACCACAGCCAAGGATCCTAGCCCATACTTACACCCCTTTCCAGCAGAACAGAATCTATCCCATTTTACCACTGCCTGCAGCATTAAATGAGATTTTGATGAGTGTTGTTGGCTCCTTGTACTGGCAGCAGCCTCAGTGGCTTTAATTTGCTTGACCTGATACCAATCCAAGGAATGATGCTACTTGAAGTAAGACAGAAGAAAACAGAGAGAGTATTCTGCGAGAGTGAAATATATCTTTACAGGTCTTTCTTTTGCTTTTTTGGTTGTTTTCTACTGTTATTTATATGGAGTATATGGTCATTGTAAAGATCATTGTATTGTAAATTATCATATTAACTGAAGCTCCAAATCTTTCCTCTTGCATTTGTTTCTTTTAGAAGGTAGTTTGTGTAATGTAGATGAACCACAGACTATGAGCACTGAATCCACTGTGGATTGTCAATAATATCTTTTGATGGGGTCTCTTTTAAAAGTACGGTTCTCAGGAACACATGATTCCTCCAGTCTTCAACAGAAGTCACCTATGTAGAGAGCTAGTTGGCTGATTGGCTATAGTATTTGGGGTTTTCTGTGTGTGTTGTTTTGTCAAAAGTCTGTTCCAGGCATGGGTGGGGGGGACAAAAGTTCATAATGCACAGAGTCAGGTGTGTGTGTCTGCAGACTCATGAATGGAGAGGGTAGCAGTAGTCAGAAAAATTGTATTGATTACTGTCAAGAGATACACCTCACAATACTTGCATGGCAATTATTTAGTGTTTGTTAATATACTTAAACCTATTTATATTCTACCCTTAAACCCAGTGCAGCTCATGATTAATTAAAAGAAGCATTAATATTAAAACATAAAGTAGAACTTTAAGGACATTATTAATTCTTAAAACCACATAGATGCAGAACCAGAAGAGTATAAACACATAACTGTAACTAAAACATGAAGCAGTGCTGGCCCAAGACTTTTGCTGTCTGAGGCCTAGGACACAATAGTGCTCTTCTATGAAAAACCCACCAGCAGGATCTGACTGTAAATGCACCCTCCACCTACACAAACTAGAAAGTGATATATAGAGAGATACTGGTTCTAGAGAAGGTATGTAGCAGTACTACCTCTTGTTGTCAATTGCTATCCCACCTTTTTTTCTCAATCCTGGGATTCTTTAGCAGCCTTGAGGCTCTTTCTGCAGCCCTGAGGCCACACCCCACCCTGCATGAATTTATCCACTTCATTCAATCCTCCTTGGTAGCTGTTGAGATTGGCAGGCATAACTACACCTTGTGGCAGTGAATTTCACAGGTTAACAATCTATTGAGCAAAGTAATGTTTCCCTTTATCTGCCATCAATTTCTCACCATTTCACTTCAGTCACTGGCTTTGTGATGTGCCATTATGAGAAAAGGAGATACGGTACTTCTCCACAACATGCATAATTTCACCCATCTCTCTGGGGCTACATCTGCATTGCAGTAGTCCAGATTGACACCACTTTAACTGCCATAACTGAATGCTATGGAATTCATGGATTTGTAGTTTTCTGGGACATTCACTCTTTCTGTCTGAGAGCTCTGTCTGAGAGTCACAACAAACTACATTTCCTAGAATTACATAGCATTGAGTCATGACAGTTAATGTGGTGTCAAACTGGATTATTTCTGTAATGCAGGTGCAATCTACGCCTCCTCTTGCCATTTTTCTAAGTTAGACAAACACTGTAACCTTTCTTCATAGAGCATTTTCTCCAGTAATCAGTTTAATTGCCCCTTTCTACTCCATTACCAGCTTTAGAATATCATGTTTAGGTGTAGTGAGCATAACTACACAGTACTGCAGATATTCTCACACTATGGCTATGTGTTGGGAGAATGAGATGTTGACAATTTTATTTTCAAATCCCTTTGTAATTGTACACAACATGGAATTCACTGTTTTTTTAGCAGCTACACACTAAGGCTAAAAATGCTAAAGGCAGCCAATTCTGATTGATCTTAAAAGCTAAAAAGGGTCAGCCTGGGTTAGTACTTGCATAGAACTCCCCCCCCCATGAATATCAGGTGCTACAGGCTATATTTCAGAAGATGGAACTGGCAAAGCCACTTCTGAATATTCCTTGCCTAAAACAACCATATGAGATTAATATGGATGTCCTAAATCGACAGGCAACTTGAAGGCACGCACACATACACACACACACTGGGACCACATTACCCAATTTCAAGATACCTTTCTTGTGCCAGTTCTGCCAGTGGCTTAAAACAAACAGGTGGTTAAAAGTGACAAGTCAGAACTAAAGGACAAAACAACAGGCAGGATCAAAACACAAATCGGAAGTCAGAAGGTAAGATGGAAAAGCAAGCTGGAGCTAGGAGACAAATCAAAATCCCAATCTGAAAGAATAGTTAACTAGGAACATACCAAATTTTTGTCAAATAAAGTTCTCAAAATATGAAAAAAATGGTTTAACAAAGATCAAAAGATCTTGTAATCTCACCCAATAGAGAGTGATATTTTAAAAAAAAAATCATTCTCAACAGCAAATATTTTTATCCTTCTTTTGAAAGAGTTTCCTTGGAAACCAAGGTTGGAGTATTCAAACCAGAATAGAAAAGTCACTGTGTGGTGCAATCCTGTGTAGGTCTGTGGTGTGGCTGTGTGCCTTTAAGCAATTTCCAACTGATGGCAACCGCCTAATGAACCTATCACAGGGTTTTCTTGGTATTATTTGTTTAGAAGTAGTTTGCCTTTGCCATCCTCTGAGGCCGAGAGAGTGTGATTTGCCCTTGGTCGCCCAATGGATTTCCATTGCCAAGCGGGGATTGAAACTCTGTTCTCCAGAGGCATAATCCAATGCTCAAACCAATACACCATGATAGCTGTCATGTATGGTAACTCAAAAGTAAGTCCCATTTACTTGAGTCATAATTCTATCCCAGATCTTGTGCACATAGCTAACATGGGTCATTTCAGTCAGGGTGGCAGTTCTTCTAATTGTGAAGCTATTTGGGGATATGCCTATCCTCAAGTGTTGTTTATCAATTCATCCACGGTTGTTGCCTTGACTTCCCTGGGGAGGGTAGGAGAATATGGAGAGGGAAACATATATAAATATGCATAGCTGACAAATTAGTTTTTTAAAACCACAGAATTTCTCTGAGTACCTTCCATTCTCACCAGTGTTTCCTTGCTTTGCATACATGGAAACAAATGCAAAAATGAATTTCCTTTCCACAAATGATTAGCATTCTTCTCCACAAAATCCTTGAAAATGGCCTAACACACTCTTACAACAACAACGTCGTATTATGTGCCTTAGACCAGATGGCTTAAAACACTTATGTGCAGATGGACTCTGTCCATATCTCATTTAGAATGAGGAGATGAGGGAACACAGTATCTTTTGTATGTGTGGCTGTGCGCTCAAATGATTGTGACAGGCCATGCTGTCATTCGTTTCTGAAGGACTCATTACAATCTGGTAACTTTGGCATCTTATGCTAAAGTACAGGTAGTAGCTAGAAAAGATTTCTGACTAGGACATGCTTCAGATATTCCTCTCCTGGCATTATTACTTGTTTACCTTTTCGGGTTTGTTAATGAAATAGTTTCTGTCCCAGTAGCTCATCTGATATTATTCCATTTGCATGGAACCCAGAACTACTGTTTGCGTTATGAGAATGAGGATGAAACCCATTTTGCCATTTTATCTCTAATCAGTATGTCAGCAAGAAGGATTTCAGAAGCCTTTGCTTCTCCCCCCATTTTTTTCCTTTTTTTCCTTTTTTTTTTTTTTTTACAAACCATAGCTTGTCATCACAATATTTGGCATATAAATAGTGGCTTGTCTTAATTACAATATATGGAAACAAGCCAACAGTTCGTCAGGATGACTTGTTTTCACTAACTGTGGTTACAGTAAGCCACATTTTGATCCATCTTATCCTCATAATGTGAATCTCATAGGATTAATCTCTCTTTACTACACCACTACTTCTCAACTTTCCACATGTCAGGTGTTTTGAACAGCAATGCCCAGAACCCTTGAACAATGGTTGTGCTGACTGGGGCTTTGGAAAACTCTTACAGCAACAAGTCCACTGCATCAGGTGTGCCCAAGATTGAGGAACACTATATGTTTGTTACATATGCAACAAATGCCAGTGTTTTTGAATGCAGTGATAACTGTAGTGATGGAGAAATAATATGTGTGGAAACTTGGTGTACAGATAAAGTTCTCCAGAAAATGGCTGAGGCTGAATGTTTGATGGTCCTGAATTAGAAAAAAAACACCCAAAAAAACAGGTGTCTAACTTTGTATTTTGTAGCTTCTTATCCATTATGCACAGACTAAAAGTTTTTCAAAATGCAAAGAAAAAGCACTTCATGGGATTAGGCAATGGCATAAATGATAAAAAGGAACAGATAGTGTGTTATATTGGGGATTAATTTATCTATTTAAATGCCACATAGATGCTGCTTCTGAATGTTGATTTCATCTCCATTTTTAGGAAGCTCTAATTACTATAGTTGAGCTATTCCACAGACTAATTTATTCACTGGCTTTCCCACACATCTTCCATATTATGAGATGTGTGAGTCATTATTCCCATCCAGCTTTCATAGCTTTTGGATCTGCGGTGTTTGTTTATGTGTGTTGACCCATTACCCCCAAATATATATATTTGTGTGGCTTGAAGATCTGTCAACCTGATTTTGGGCTTCTTGTGGTCAGAATGATTGGGATGATTAATTCTCATCCACTTATTATTATCATATTGTTGTAGCTATATTATACTATACTACTGTGAATTAGCTCTAATTTTGTCCCAGAATTACATACTGTCTGAAGGACCTAGAGCAGGGGTCAGCAACTACTTCTTACCTGGGGCCGGTCTGCTGGTCTCCAGGTCTTCCACGGGCTGAGGGGGGGATGGTGCCACGTGCACTCGCGCGCATGCACAGTATGCCAGAAGTACTGTGCATGGACGTGTATGCTTGCTCACGCATGCACAGTACTTCCAGCGTACTGCGCATGCGCGAGCGAGTCATGGCCGCCATTTTGTTTTCCAAAATGGCGGCCGTGACTCATTTGCGCATGCGCCGAGTACTGTGCATACACAAATGAGTCTCGGCCGCCATTTTGGAAAACAAAATGGTGGTCACAACGCACGTGGTGGTGGCGGCGGGACCAGCCTGGGGGCAGTCCAAAGGCCTCGGGGGGCTGGATCCGGCCCCCAGGCCATAGGTTGCCGACCCCAACCTAGAAGATGAATCAAAACAGAGATCTCTTATACATCAGTATTGAAACAAACACTGTCCCTTTAAATAATAAATTCAGGAACAAACTGTAGTATCAATGCAGTTTTTCATTAATCTGTAGGCTCTTTTAAGAATTCTATTTTCAATCACATCTGTGTTGCCTTTGCTTTGCTTAAACAGTTAACTGAGTGACACCCCAGTAATTGATAAGCAAAGTACATCTAAAGGAAATGGCATACATTAAATGATCTACCACTTCTGGTCAGCCGGGAATAATTAACCAATTAATAGCACCTTCATCCAATTTATTATGGGGTGAGAGAGAGCCAATGTGGTATAGTGGTTTGAGTGTTGGACTAGGGCATTGGAAACCAGGGTTTGAATTCCTACTTCCCCATGGAAACCTACTGGGTGAACTTGGGCAAGTCACACTCTCTCACCTTTAGAGAAAGGCAAATGCAAACCCCTTCTGAACAAATTCCATCAAGGAAACCCCATGATAGGTTCACTTTAGGGTCATCATAAGTCAGAAATGACTTGAAGGCACACAACAATAACAACAACAAACATCTACATGGCTAGTTAAATGCTGTGGCCATATACAAATTGATTGTCAAAAAAATATTTCACTGATGAAGATAATTACTCAAAAGAAAAATCTGAATCACTGATCACTAGCATCCACAGTCAGTGGAAGCTGGTGGCTTTCGTTTTATTGGGTTAATGTGTACATTCTCAGTTTTAACTCAATCTTTAAAAGGAGCTGTCTGTGGTGCTGAAGGCAGTTGCCAAAACTGGTGGTTCACTTTGTATAGCTCCTTTAAAATGTGGATTACAACCCATAGCAGATTTACTATCGCACTTCCATGGGAGCCACCAGCAGCCACTGCCTGTGGGCCCATAGTGTTCAGACAAAAGCACTCCTTGTTCCTATGAGACAGAATATATTCCCTGCCTCATTTTATAGCTTCTTTCCTTCCGTTCCTTGCCATGGTATCTTCGTTGGCTTTAGGTTAATTCCTTTTCTTAAAAGCATGAGTCGGTGCCTCCGAGAAAAAGGAAGCATTGGTAGCTGATCCTACTCCCTGGGGATTTAGGATGCCTAGAGGAAAGGGAGGGCAGGAGGATGAAAGTAAAACAAAGCAAAGAAGTTGTGTAAACAAATTAATTAATTGTCTAGAAGTGAAGTGCACGTTTGTAATTTTGCCCTTGCTGAATGGAAATTGAAGTTCATTATGCTCGCTGTCTGATTTAAAAGCTTCCTTCTACAGCTTCACCTAGAGGAGGGAGGGATGGAGAGAGAGAAGCAAGCCCATTTGGAACACACACATAAGCAGCAGCAGCAGCAGCAGCAACTTCAATTAAAACAGGAATTCATTACTTGAATCCTCTGGAGAGAAAGTTGTTACTTGACTGTGCTTTGTAAGGAAAGGGCTGTGTAATACCCTGTAGCATCTTCCTTTCGGTTGAGTTTTGTGATTGGTAAATATCTGTTTTCCTTGGAAGAAAAGCAGGGATAAAATACTCAGGCTGTATAAGTGTGCACACCTCCCCCCTCCCCCACAACTCCTTTAAGTTACAAGGCTGCACATTGAACAATTTAAATGTTAATTTTGAGTCAGATGGGGGACTCTTTCTGGAATTCTAATTAATATGAATTGTGTCATTAAAAGGTCATTGTGATTAAGATGGCAATGTGCACTTTTTTGGAGTACTTTTTTAAAAATGAGCGGTAGAAGTTGAAGTTGTGCTCTACCTGAAAACTTGTCCAGTCCACATCTCATTTAAAGATAAAGGACCATATATGCTTGTTATTTTTTGTATGTCTTTTGTTTATATATATATATATATATATATATGAAAGAAAGAAAGAAACCAGGCAATCCTGAAGTTGTCCACAGTTAGCATCTGGCTAGGAGACTCAATAGGCGCACAGATTGCCTGGTCACTATCTTACCCATTTGAGTGAGTTGATTTTTTTCAAATTATAAAAATCATTTCTGATTTAAGATTTGTAGATCAGAAATGATTTTTATAATTTGGAAAAAAAATCAATCAACATTTGCAGTTTTATGCAACTTGCTACCTTCTTTTGAACCCTCTTCTGGTAATGCATGGCTTCACTTTCATCATGAAGTGTATGAGCCACTCTAGCCATAGTGCAGGTTGTATATTATCTTTTGTAAGGATCTCTCTTGTAGTGCAAGTCCTATAATGTAAGCACATTTAATTCAGTGGCTATGCCTGGGTGTGGGTATTGGATTGTAGCCTTTGTTGGATAAAAACAAACTCACTCCTTGGTATTATAACCAGTAGAATAGGCAATGAGCAAATGGTAAAATTGTTTGCACTCTCATGGTTCTTAATTAGCTTTGTTGCTAATTTATTTTGTTTGTGGTCAACCAAGGGCTAAGCTAGTACAGCCTCCTTATCCACAGATTTCTTTTTTAAATCTATGGATTCAAGCATCCATTGCTTGAAAATATATTTTTTAAAAAGTATAAATTTTCAAATAGCAATCCTTTATTTTCCATTTTATATAAGGGACACCATTTTGCTATGCCATTACATTTAATGAGACTTGAGCATCCATGGACTTTGTTATCCATGGGGTATCCTGGAACCAAACTCCAGCGGATAACAAAGACCCACTGTATCAGTTTTTACCACTCTCTAATTGCAGACAGATCAGTTGAGAGGGATCCTTAGAAGAAAAATAGCAAATAGAAGCCTTATCTAATTTCTCCCCAGGGCAATCAAAGCAAATTGCATGTTCATAGTCTCTATCCCCATATGGCTAGACTTCTTAGGGAAATCTATCCATGAACAGCAATGGAGACTACCTTCCTTTGCTCTGGTCTGATCTCTGCATCAGATCAGGAAATAGTGACTCAGATTTAGTCCAAATGCATGGACTAAAGAACATCCTAAAACATCTCCACTTTGGCCCCAATGCACAGAGGTGTCTCTTTTTTTAACTGGAAAAACAACTCCTCTTGGATGACATTATTAACACTTATTCCCAAATGACAGCATGGTTCTCCTTCCTTATGCTTATCTAGCTGTAGAGGTTTCCTCCCATCCTATGAAACACACACAACCATCAGCTTTTTTCCTCCTGCTCTTATTCTTTGGGGAAATAGAGAAGGTACAACCAAGCGTGAAGAGCAGAGCCCCCTGCCTGCAGATCCGAAAACACTAGCTTGCTCCAAGAGGAGGAGAATTGGCAGCTCTCCAGACTTTTCAACAGGTGCTACATCCCTGAAATTCATCACAAAAGCTTCACTGAAACAGGTGTAGCCTACATTTTTGAAACATCAAAAAAATTACAGAAGTTAGGAGCTGGGGATACCTGTCTTGATTTTCTCTCTCTTTCTCTCTCTGTGTGTGTGTGTGTGTGAGAGAGAGAGAGATAATGCACAATTAAAGATATTTCAGAGGCAAGGAGGATCTTTCCAGCTTTACAAAGAGGCCTGAACTCATTATGCTTTCTTGAGAGTGTGGGGTATTTTTGTATGTGGGCAGGGTAAGGATATCTTTGCAGCTTTTTTAATTCAAAAAAGGAGAAGCAGCACTAGCAGCAGCCACAGCAGCTGTTATCTTCAAAACAAAATTAGCACAGGATGAGTATGTCGTAGCTCTGTGGTGGCATTCATTTATTATTTTATTCATCATTTTTATTTATTTTATGTCTATCTTGATTTTCTCTTACATGTGATTCAAGATAGCACACAACAAGATTGAGAAGCAGGCAACTTCCAGGCTGCAAATGGTGTTGTAATGCTGCCTCACAAGACACTTGAGAGGGAAGCAAGAGCTGATTGTGATGCTTCTGGTGTAAAAGGATATTGCTGTCAATTAACACAGCAGGGGGGAGAGGAGAAAAGGGGCAGAATTTTGCACTTTTCTGTAGACTCAGACAGATACAAACTGTAGTAGATCTTCCTAGCTAGTGTGTTTTTCTGAAAATTTTGCCATCTTTCCTACTTCCAGATGTTGCTGGGCCACAAGTGCCCCAGTTTTCATCTGTGAAATGTTGGAGTGCATACTAGGAATCAAAATGTCATCAAAATGACATATGCATTATGAAGTAATTGTGTCACTTGTTGGTGCCTGTGGTATCACACATTATTCAGTAGGTACATTTGTCCATTCCATACTTCACAGTCAGTTACAGTGTGAGCAATAGCAGGGACATTGGCTACATTTCCAAGTAACAAAATATTGCTGTTTTGATTGTGAGGAGTGGGGAGTGATATCCATACACCAAAGTGCCAGATCGAATAAAGCTACCTGATTTCTTTTACACCTTAAATGAGCAAGGACTGCACATTTATTGTGTCATAAACTGTTCACCTGGAAATGCTGTAAATGTTTGACAGTCAGCAAGAAAACATGAAATGGGAGATATGTGAGGGACTGAAAAAATGTTTTATGGAGAGCTGTGTGTCTTGATACTAGATGAAGAGGTGTGGGAGACTATGGGAGTTTGTGTCAGTTATATGTATTCTCTAGGACATGTTGTGGCTAAACAATTTTCTGAAAAGGTATGTTTACTAGATGCCAGCAGAAGAATAACAAAGCTTCATTGTCTGCCTCTCCCAGGGTTATCAAATTTAGTCACTGTCACACATCAAATTTAGTCAATGAGTAGATGTACTCATCTACTGAGGTAAAGGTATTCCCCATTGACAAGGTTGTGAAGTTGTGTCCAACCATAGGGGGCAGTGCTCATCTCTGTTACTAAGCTGAAGAGCCAGCATTGTCAGAGACTACTCTGTGATCATGTGACTAGCATGATTGCACAGAACGCTGTTTACCTTCCCACCAAAGTGGTACCTATTTATCTACTTGCATTTGCATGCTTTTGAACTGCTAGGTTGGCAGAAGCTGGGACTAGTGACAGGAGCTCACCCCATTATGCAGCACCCGGGCCTCGAACTGCCAGCCTGCCAATCTTGCCATCAACAGTCAGTGTCTTAACCATTTGAGCCACTGCTGTGCGATGCCAGTGCGATGCAGCAGCGAAAAAGGCCAATGCAATTTTAGGCTGCATCAGTAGAAGTATAGTGTCTAGATCAAGAGAAGTAATAGTGCCACTCTATTCTGCTTTGGTCCGGCCTCACCTGGAATACTGTGTCCAGTTCTGGGCACCACAATTCAAAAAGGATGTGGAGAAACTGGAGCGTGTCCAAAGGAGGGCAGCTAAAATGGTGAAGGGTCTGGAAAGCAAGCCCTATGAGGAACGACTTAGGGAGCTGGGGATGTTTAGCCTGGAGAAGAGAAGGCTGAGAGGTGATATGATAGCCGTGTTTAAATATTTGAAGGGATGTCATATCGAGGAGGGAACAAGCTTGTTTTCTGCTGCTCCAGAGACTAGGACCCGAAACAATGGATGCAAGCTGCAAGAAAAGAGATTCCACCTCAACATTAGGAGGAACTTCCTGACAGTAAGGGCGGTTCGACAGTGGAACACACTCCCTCGGAGAGTAGTGGAGTCTCCTTCCTTGGAGGTCTTTAAGCAGAGGCTGGATGGCCATCTGTTGGGGATGCTTTGATTGGGAGTTCCTGCATGGCAGGGGGTTGGACTGGGTGGCCCTTGTGGTCTCTTCCAACTCTATGATTCTATGATTCTATGATTCTATGATTGCAAGATTGGCAGGCTAGCAGTTCGAGGCCCAGGTGCTGTATGATGGGGTGAGTTCCTGTCACTAGTCCCAGCTTATAAATTATGAAATAACATAATTCAATAAAAATAACTCCTTTAAAAAAATAAAAATAACATAATTCAAGACCAGGAAGGAATAAAAAGATGTTGGATGCAATACACAGAAGAACTATGCAAAAGAGATAAAATGAAGGACACATGTAGATGAACCCCACATTCTAAAAGCTGAGGTGAACACTGCAATAAAAGAAATGGGGAAAAACAAGACTCAGGAACAGATTATCTACCAATAGACCTGTTGTAATCCACACTGGCAGAGTCAACTCTAGTGCTAACCAACATTTGTCAACAGATATGGAAAACAAAATGATGGCTAACAGATTGGAAGTGATCAATATACATTCCCATCCACAAAAAAGGAAACACAAGAGTCTGCAGCAACTATAGAACCATAGCACTAATCTCCCATGCAAGCAAAATTATGCTCAAAATACTGCAACATAGACTCCACACATGGAGAGAGAAATCCCTGAGGTCCAAGCACGGTTCAGGAAAGGAAGAGGCATCAGGGATCACATTGCAAATATATGATGGCTAATGGAGTGTAGCAGGGAGTTCCAAAAGAAAATCAGCATGTGCTTTATAGACTATAGCAAAACTTTTGACTGCATAGATCAGGGGTAGGCAACCTTTCCCCTTTAAGGGCCGAGGGACTTCAGCTCCCAGAATCCCAGGAGCTATTGGCCAACATGGGACTATTGGCCAACATGGCTGAGGCTTCTGGGAGCTGAAGTCCCTCGGCCCTTAAAGGGGAAAGGTTGCCTACCCCTGGCATAGATCATGAAAGGCTATGGAATGCCTGTAAAGACATGGGATTGCCAGCACATCTGATAGTCCTGATGAGGAATCTGTACTCTGGACAAGAGGCTACTGTCAGACCAGAACACGGAGAAACAGAATAGTTCCCAAATGGTTAAAGGAGTCAAAACTGCATCCTATCACCCTACCCAGGGGTAGGCAACCTTTCCCCTTTAAGGGCAGAGGGACTTCAGCTCCCAGAAGCCTCAGCCATGTTGGCCAGTAGTCCCATGTTGGCCAATAGCTCCTGGGATTCTGGGAGCTGAAGTCCCTCGGCCTTTAAAGGGAAAGGTTGCCTACCCCTGACCCTACCTATTTAACTTATATGTGGAACATATTGTAAGGAATTCAGGCTTGGACATGGAAGAGGGAGGAGTGAAAATAGGAGGAAGAAATATCAACAATCTGAGATATGCTGACGACACCATAATACTAGCAGAAAACCTCACAGACCTGGAACAACTACTAAGGAAGGTCAAATAAGAAAGTGAAAAGGCAGGTTTACTGTTGAACATAAAGAAAACAAAAATAATGACCACAGAGAACTTACACACATTCAAACTAGACAATGAGGAAATAGAAATAGTAAAAGAGTTCTCATATCTCAAACATTGATCAGAATGGGGACTGCAGTCAGGTAATCAGGAGAAGATTATAAATGGAGAGGGCAGCTATGAAAGAATTAGAAAAGATCCTAAAATGCAAAGACATACAACTCAGCACAAAAATCAGAATCATAAAAGCCAACGTATTCCCTATTACCATGTATGAATGTGAGAACTGGACAATTGAGAAAGACGATAGGAGGAAGATCAACTCTTTTGAGATGTGGTGCTGAAGAAGAGTGCTGAGGATTCCATGGACAGCCAAAAGGACAAACAGATGGGTCCTAGAACAGATCAAGCCAGAGATATCCCTAGAAGCCAAGATGACAGGATTTAAGGCCTTTACAGACTGCCAGAAATAATGCAGCTTGAGGCCACTTTAACTGTCCTGGCTCAGTGCTAGGGAATCATGGGAACTAGTTTTTTCTGAGACATTCAGCCTTCTCTGTCAGAGAGCTCTGGTGCCACAATAAACTACAGTTCCCATGTTCCCCTAGCACTGAGCCAGGACTGTTAAAGTGGACTCAAGTTGCATTATTTCTGGCAGTCTGTAAAGGCCCTTAGACTGTCGGATTTTGGAAAAATCATGAGAAGGCATGAAACATTGGAAAATACAATAAAGTTTGGAAAGGTGGAGGGAAGTAGAAAGAGAGGAAGGCCACATACTAGAAGGATGCACTTTATTAAAGAGACCACGAATGCAGGTGCTTGGCAGAGCAGTAGAGGACAGGGGGGCCTGGAGGGCCTGGAAATGTCTCATCCATAGGGCTGCCATGGGTCGAGACCAACGCATATATATATTCCAAAACATACTGCAGAAATAATCCCGTTTGAGACCACTTTAACTGCCCAGGCTCAGTGCTAGGGAATTCTGGAAACTGAGACATTTAGGGGGGTTGCAGACTGCCAGAAATAGTGCAAATTGAATCCACTTTTGGGGTTAGGGTTAGTGCTAAGGAATCATGGGAATTGTTCTTTTTTCTGAGACATTGAGCCTTCTCTGTCAGAGAGCTCTGGTGCCACAATAAAATACAGTTCCCATGATTCCCTAACCCTAACCCTAAAAGTGGACTCAATTTGCACTATTTCTGGCAATCTGCAACCCCCCTTAGTCTTCTCTATCAGAGACCTCTGGTGCCACAATAAACTACAATTTAGACTCTCTCCCTTATTCTCACCAAAGGAGTCCTGGGGATTTATGAGAGACTAGTGAGAGTCTGGGGGATTCTACCCAGCACAAGGGCTACTTTTCACTCCTGGCATAGCTGAATAATTAGCATCTCTGACTGGAAGTCAAAATGCTTTCAAGTCATATAAATAATACCAGCTGCTAACAAGGAATCATCACCACTTACTTGTTCCACCTTTTTGTTGCAATCTGTCTTTTATTTTTCATTCCCAAGAGTTTGTTTCTGAGTTTGCAGAGCTTGTAAGAGTTACTTTTGAGCAAGTTACAACTTGTTTGTTGTTGTTGTTGGAGGATGCCAAAATCTATAGTCCAAAAAGTAATTTTCTAAACTTTGTAAGATCCTAAGTAATATTTTACTGTGGTTTTGCTCACTAGCTTGTTTCAGTTTTAATCTTATCACGTTCTGCTCATCCATGTTTTGCTGAAGTTTTCTTTCTAAACAGGTAAAGGTAGTTAGGTGAACATGATCACTCAGTGAATTCTTCTTCTGTTACTTATACCTTTGGTGTGATAAAGCAAGATATCACCATCTGCACTTAAAAATCTCACATTCTCTATTCAACTCACATACACTATACTCAGGGGTTTTTCCTCATTTCATTCTCAGCTGCAAGGATGCACAAGCCACAAAGGGCATCCAGGCTTTCCTTTTCCCCTTCATTAAATTTATTTTTTACTTTAAATAGAAGATGCCATTGTAGATAAAGTTTTATTTTTTAAAAACTCAGAGTGGAGAAATAATGATTCTGAGAACACTAGCAGATGTGAATGGTTGCAGTTGCTACTGGGACAGTGGGTCTATCAGTTAGGTTCAATGTGATATGAATGTGGTTGACATTGTTATGAGACTCCTCGTATACTTGATGCCCCTTCCAAATCGATGATTCTAATAGTAACCTGACCCATTAGTGGTGGAAGGGATACATCCACAGCTCAGTAGCACAATGTAGAAGATGTTTTGTGTCTTTCCCCCCCCCCTCCAAAAATGATAATTGCAATGGTCATTATAATGCAGAAGGTTTAATGTCTAGTCATGGATCATGCAAATATTTATGAGAAAGAGGGGCACTGGCAATCAAACCAGGATGGGCCCTGGAAACTTTGGAGGTTCCAGTCTGAAAAAGTAACATTTCTAAGCTCTGACCAGGGGTGTGCAATCTTTTCAGCCCCAAGGGTTGCAGTAGTGTCAGCTAGGGAGCCAGAGTCTAGAATTTGCATACACACAATTGCACATACATTCCCCTCCCACTCTTCCCTCCCATATATACTCGCATTCATGCTTAACACAGACAAAAACACAGATGCACATATCTTTGCATGCAGAAATGGGGAGGATTAAATTCTTTCCTTCCTTCATTCCCTCCCTTCCTTTCTGCTTGCCCTCCTTCCTCCCTTCCCTAACTGTTCATTGTCAGTGCTTCCACTCCTGAGTGCTATTTTGGTAACTGCATTTATTACTTTTTTCTCCTTCCTAAACTGATTCTAGCCAGTCAGGGATCACAGTAATACAGAGTCAATCAGATTTGGTTCCATTCTGAAATGAAACTCAGTTAAAATGAGCACAATGCTTCTGAGTGGGCAACCTATGTTTTGTCCCCTTGCCAAAAGAACTGAAAACTGTGGAAATAAAGCTGGGCCCCTGGACAGTAGCAAAAAAATTTGCAAGATATACATACCCTCTCTACTAAGCCCTACCAATATCTATGTACATGGATAAATGAACTAATACATTTTTCCAGCAAGAAACTTTTTAAAGGCTGCACTGATGTGTTAGAAATTGCATGCTATATCTGTCTGAAAAATTCAGTAATGCATCTAGTATTCTGTAAGCGGCCTTTAGGTGGAAAAGATAAAACCTGTTATATTTCATTGGAACTATCCAGGTTCCATTTATTAATCTGAAATGTATATAAAATTGCATTCTGGGTTGTTAATACAAGCAGAAGGCAGCTGCTTCCAATTGGGATTGGCTCCTTGATTTGAAGGAGTACATTCCTACCAAGAAATGATTATTTGGCATATTTCCAATCCATTCCTCTCTTTTTACCAGCAAATGATCTTTACCAGAGACATTTTGTTTCATAGAATCATAAAATCATAAAAGGTTTACTGCTGGAACTTTATCACTTTCCCCATTGAGCTGGGTTATAGGGATCTGGAAACTGTGGCAATACAGACACATGCAAAAAATTCAAAATTCTGGAGTGCATTCTAAAAATTAGAGGACTGTCAGGGTGAAGGTAAAATTCCCACTATGTTCTAATCAAGGCTGATCTTACCATTTGCAAACTGGATAGCACAGAAGATACTGAAAGGTGCCAGAGAAATGTTCGGAGTAGAGCACCTAAATCCCCTAAACTGGCCTCCTGCTTTCAGGTATGGTGGAGACTCTTGTCCATCACCTATATTCAAAAAATGTTCCCCTTCCAGGGCTTTCTATATGGAATGGAAGTGAGCACTATTTAGGTCTTTGCCTTAGGAAGTGAAATATCTTGGACCATCCTTAGCTCTGATACCTCTGTGCTTGATGGACTAAAATCTTGCTTCCCTGCAGTGCAACTCTTTCACATTTTATTGACTGCATAGGCCATAGAAATTCAAACTGTGCATTTTTAATGTACAGAGAGGATGGTAGTGAACCTGTAGATACTGCCTCCCTCTCAGAATTTCTTGTTCTTAACTGCCATCAAGTGAACTTAGAATGATGGTGCCCCTATGAATGAAACATCCCCAAGTCACTCTATCATCAGTAGCCCTGCTCAGGTCTTGCAGACCCGAGGCTTTCTGACTGAGTCTGTTCATCTGGAATGCAGCATTCCTACTTGCTACATCCCTCCACTTTACCAAGCACTATTGTCTTTTCGAGCGAGTCATGTACTCTTATGAAGTGCCCAAACTACACCAACCTCAATTTAGTAATTTTAGCTTCTAGAGAGAATTCAGGCTTGATTTGCTCTAGGACCCATTTATTGCTCTTTTTAGCAGTCTACAGTATTTGTAGAACTCTTCTCCAGCACTACCTTTCAAATTATTTCCTTCCTATCAGCTTTCTTTAGTGTTCAGCTTTCACAACCATACATAGAAACTGGGAATATTATGGCATGGATAATCCTAACTTTAATATTCAACTATATATTATATAATGATATAGTCCAAAATATATCTTGACATTTGCAGAACTTGTCTAGTTCTTTCATAGCTACCCTTCCAATTCCTAGTCTTCTTCAGAAGAGGGCTGGTGGCACAGTGGTTAAATACCTTTACTGCAGCCACTCACTCACAAATCATAAGGTTGTGAGTTCAATACCAGCCAGGGGCTCAGGCTCAACTCAGGCTTGCATCTTTCTGAGGTGGCTAAAATGAGTACCCAGCTTGTTGGGGGCAATTCGCTTATACATTGTAAACAGCTTAGGGAGTGCTTAAGTGCAATGATAAGTGATATAGAAATATACTTGCTATTGCTATTGATTTCATGACTTCAGTCTCCATTCTGATTAATAGTTGAGCCAAGTTATGTAAAAATGTTCACTATTTCAATGCCTTCATTATCCATTTTAAAATTATGTCAATCATTCGTGCACACATAAGCAGCAGATATTAGGAACTGAAAAATTTTGGTTACTCTTTTCTCTTATTAAAGAATGAAGAGTTTCAGATTTTATTTTTCCTGTACAAGAGTGCAGCAGGAATTCTTTCTTTCTTGCATTCTTTCCAGCAATTTTCATATTTCAAGACTTTTTTTTTTTTGCAAAAGGATTATTTGTACAAAAAACATCATTTTTTGTGCAAATCAACTTTTGGGGAAAAGCTCTGGAATGCTAAAATATTCCTGGCATTTGGGCATTTTGTATGATGTGCATCAATATGTTGAGATACCCTTTCTAGTTGAGGAAGAGAAACTTTGTCAGCACTATTTTATTTCTTTAGCAGAAATTCAGCTGAATGTTCATAGGTTGGGGCAGGACCTGCTTGTAATGACTCTTCTTCTGCCCCTATCCTAACTTGTATTCATTAATCACAGCTTGATTGTCTGCAAGGGATTTATGTCTCTGCACCAGCTTAAAAAGAGCTCTCACAATCTGACTCCAGGGTGGTATTTATCATAAATGGTTGTACTGAAGAGAACCTTCCAAAGTTAACTTTGACATTCAGGCACTTGCCAATAACCCAACCATGCTGATTCACTGTCTGAAACCTGAGGTGGAAAGATACCTTGTGATGTTCCATTTCATTCATTCGTGTCACTGATATTCTAAATTGCTCCTCCAGAACGAGGGTTCAAGGCAATTACAATGTAGAACAAAAGCAATATAGAAAATATATAAAAGATGTCACAATTAAACTGTAATTAAACAATCATTATAAATAATTTTAAACTTACATCAAAACAAATATAAAGTAGTTAAAACCCAGTATAACACTTATTAAGGAGGCCTATTTTTAAAATTAGTCAATTCCAAAAGCTTGTTGGAACAAAAAAGTTCTTGCTTGACCATGGAAGGACAGCAAGGAGGAGCCCATTCTAGCCTCCCTTCGAAGGACATTTCAGAGCTTCAAAGCAGCAACTAAGAAGGCCCTCTCCTGCATCTCTACTACATCTCCCACTGCCCATGAGTGTGGTGGAACTGAGAAAAGGGCCTCTCCCATGATATATCAAGGCCTGGACTGGCTGACTTATTTATTTATTTATTTATTTATTTGGTTAATTGATTGATTTTTATCCTACCTTTCTCCCTGAAAGGGAGCCAAGGTGGCTCACAAATAAAAATTCCAAAAACATATTACAATAAAACAATTTAAAATGTCATCTAAAAACAGACAAAACGTTCAAAGCAGAAAGCTTTTAAAGAATGGCCTGGGGTGCTATATTTAATGTATTTTATGCATTTTTATCTTTTTAAAGTATTTGATATTTTAGTATGGAATCTGTTTTAATTATTGTGGTAGTTTAATTCTGTTTTAATGTACTATTTTTGTATGTTTTTAATTGTGTTGTTTTTTAATGTTGTAAATGAGTCCCAGTCATGAAATCATAGAATCATAGAGTTCGAAGAAACCACAAGGGACATCCTGTCTAACCCCCTGCCATGCAGGAACTCAAAATCAAAGCATCTCCAACAGATGGCCATCCAGCCTCTGTTTAAAGACCTCCAAAGAAGGAGACTCTACCACACTCTGAGGGAGCATTTTCCATTGTCAAACAGCTCTCACTGTCAGGAAGTTCCTCCTAATGTTGAGGTGGAATCTCTTTTCCTATAGCTTGCATCCATTGTTTCGGGTCCTGTTCTCTGGAGCATCAGAAAACAAGTTAGCGCCCTCCTCAATATGACATCCCTTCAAATATTTAAAGAGGGCTATCATATCCCCTCTTAACCATCTCTTCTCCAGGCTAAACATACCCAGTTCCCTAAGTCGTTCCTCGTAGGGTATGGTTTCCAGACCCTTCACCATTTTAGTCGCCCTCCACTGGACACGCTCCAGTTTTTCAACATCCTTTTTGAATTGTGTGCCCAGAACTGGACACAGTATTCCAGGTGGGGCCTGACTAGAGCAGAATACAGTGGCACTATCACTTCCCTTGATCTAGATACTATACTTCTATTAATGCAGCCTAAAATAGCATTGGCCTTTTTAGCTGCAGCATCACACTGTTGACTCATGTTCAACTTAGGATCTGCTAGGACTCCTAGATCTCTTTCACACGTACTCTCGTTAAGCCGGGTATCCCCCATCTTATATTTATGCATTTCATTTTTTTGTCCTAAATGCAGTACCTAACATTTCTCTGTGTTGAAATTCATTTTGTTAGCTTTGGCCCAGCTTACTAATCTATTTAGGTCATTTTGAATTTTCATCCTGTCTTCTGGGGTATTTGCTATTCCTCCTAATTTGGTGTCATCTGCAAATTTGAGAAGCATGACCCCTATTCCTTCATCCAAATCATTGATAAAGATGTTGAAGAGCACTGGGCCCAGGACAGAACCCTGTGGCACCCCACTGGTCACTTCTCTCCAGGATGAAGAGGAGCCATTGCTGAGCACCCTTTGGGTTTGGTCACTCAACCAGTTACTAATCCACCTAACAGTTGTATTGTCTAGCCCACATTTTACTATCTTGTTTGCAAGAATATCATGAGGGACCTTGACAAAAGCCTTACTGAAATCAAGATATGCTATGTCTACCCCATTCCCTTCATCTAGCAAGCTGGTAATTTTATAAAAAAAAAAAAAGAGAGAGAGAGAGAGAGAGAGAGAGATCAGATTAGTCTGGCATGACTTGTTTTTAAGAAACCCATGTTGACTTTTAGTGATTATGGCTAGTTGACTTTTAGAAACCCATGTTGACCTTTAGTGGTTATGGATAGTTGAAGTCAGCCATCACTACTATATCTCTCCTTTCTGAATGTGTGGTCATCTGTTCTAGAAAGGCATCATCCAATTCCTCAGTCTGACTTGGGGGTCTGTCGTAGACTCCCACAATAACATCCCTGTTGTTTCCTTCCCCTTTATTTTTTATCCAGATGCTCTCCACCTGATTTCCAGGACTTAACTCCTGGATATCCTCACAGGTGTAAACATCCCTGACATATAATGCTGTTCCTCCTCCTTTCCTGTTTGGCCTATTTCTCTTAAAAATGTTATAATCCTCTATTCCTACATTCCAATTGTGAGACTCATCCCATCAGGTTTCAGAGATGCCTATTAGTCCTGGAAGAAGGGTGGGATAATAATACTAATACTAATGATATAAAATTACAGGCATTAAAATAACACAAAAACCATGATACCCACCTTATATAACAAACACTCAAGCCACCCCATGATTATACATCAAAAGCCTACTTGAATAAAGCAATTTTTGCTTGCTGACAAAAAGCAAGGGAAAAAGGGGTCAGGCTTTGCTTCTCATGGAAGGGCATTCCAGAGGGCAGGAGCAGCCACCGAGAAGGCTCTCTCTCATGTCCTCATGAGGTGAGCCTGAGATGGTGTCGGGACCAAGGGAAAGCCTTCCCTGGAAGATCTTAGGGCTCTAGCAGGTTTGTATGGGAAGATACAGTCTCTCAAATAATCTTGGACCTAAGCTATGTAGGGATTTATAAGTCATAACCAACACTTTGAAATGTGCCCAGAAATGAACTGGTAGCCAGTGAAGCTGTTTCAGCAAGGGAGTTATATGGTCCCTATAACTGGCTCCAGTCAGCATTCTGGCTGCAGCTTTTGCACACGCTGATGTTTCTGAACAATTTCCAAAGGTGGCCCCACGTAGAGTGCATAGGAGAGGTTAGTCTGTGAGGCAGCTTGGTCAAAGAACATATTAAGCTTAGATATACTAGACCAGGGGTAGGCAACCTTTCCCCTTTAAGGGTCGAGGGACTTCAGCTCCCAGATTCCCAGGAGCTATTGACCAACATGGGACTATTGGCCAACATGGCTGAGGCTTCTGGGAGCTGAAGTCCCTCGGCCCTTAAAGGGGAAAGGTTGCCTACCCCTGTACTAGACCCATGTATTACTTCCAAAATGGCTCAGTGGACTGGCTGTTAGGATGACATCTGTAGCAAAATGAGATGATTCAATAAGGAAATAGCAGAATTGAATGCCCTACTTTGGACTGTGAGAGATGTAATAGGGAAATGGTAGAATAGAAAGCATTGCTTTGGGTTACAGGGGGAGATTGTATTCCTGAAATCTTACCTGGGCCTAGAACTAGAGAACTGCAACTGTGTCATAACTTATTATGTCATATGTGTCAATTCTTCTGTTGACTGGCAGTGAGTTTATATGGAAAAGCTCTCAAAATGTGAGCTGCCCTCTATAGTCTAAGCCAGGGGTCCCCAAACTTTTTGAGCTGGGGGCCGGTTCACCATTGCCCAGCTCATTGGAGGGCTGAAGTAAAAAAAAAAAAAAAATGGCAGTTGGAGTCGCGCGTGCATGCGCACGACTCCGGGCACCATTTTGGAACTAAAAATGGCGACGGCAGTCGCGCGCATGTGCGAGAAAGGTGGCGGCGGCGGCGGCGGCGGCGGCGGTGGCAGGACCAGCCACGGGCCAGTTGAAAGGCCTCGACGGGCCGGGTTAGGCCCACGGGCCATAGTTTGAGGACCCCTGGTCTTAGCTGTTGCAGTATCACTCTACCCTTCTATCTCTATTTCATTCTTCTGCATTTAAACACCAACGCAGGCTAAAGCCCATTGAAATGGCTCAACAAAGTTGTCTGTGTTACATAGTGAATGTATGCCAAACACACACAAACAATTAAGGGTAAATTAACAGGGAAAGAAATTATAACATTGTGGTCAAACATTGTTTACAGAGAAAGGTTTGTGCCTTAGTTAAACATGGCACAAAAAGCACTTGTACAATCATACAAAGATAACTTTTGTGTATGTATGCAAAGTGTTTTCTCAGTGCTCATTGTTGCATTCTAAATGTAGAGATTGGAAAAACCCCACTGAAAAGGGAAACGGTATGCACAGTTTAGAAATAAACAAGTGAGAATTGCTAATTCATCCGTTACACTTCAGAAACAAGATCAAGCAATCCACAATCAAAAGAGGAATTTGGGTGTGGAGAATTATATAAGCTTCCCTATTATACTAACTTCACAGTCAGAATTGTGTAGAAACAGTTCTGCTTTTCAATGCACAGAAAACCTTGAGGCTTAAGAAAGTAGTTTGCTCTCACAGTCTGCATTTGGACATCCTTCCATTTGACTTTGGTCAGAGGACATTGGCTGTATGCATTGCTTTGCATTTTACTGGCAGGGAAAGGGACAAATGTATGTGGGGAGGGGAAACTATCAAATGATATTTATTCTGGAATTAAAAGTCAGATTTTTCCAATCCAATGAGTGGACTAGAATTTGTGGGGTACATTGGTGTGTAGGTTAGTAATGGTTGGAGTGAGGTACAAAGAGTTGTAAATGCTCAGAATTAAGAAAATAAATCCTGGCTGCCAATATGGTCTTTGCAGTGGTGAGTGAGAATGATAGGTAGATTTTCTTTTCCACTAGATTTACTTTCTGATGTTGGAGTTTATCACTCAAGCCAGGACTATTCATCAAACCTTTCCTGTCAGTAATCCAAGGCTCAGTTTTTATGATTCACTCTTTTAAAAGAGAAAATGCCCCCAAGGTTCTTATTTCTCTGCCGATGGCTGGAAAAGGAATTGTGAAGGAAGGAGAAAGAAAGTCCATTTTCATTTAAACTGTTTTCATAGGTTTGATTTTATATGATTGTGCAAATAGTAGAAGGAGAACCAAAGGAATTGGGTATGGCCATCAAATATTTTGGGCAACACTAACACAGGTAGCCTGGAGTTTGTACAAGTTACTTTTTTGTTTTACAAAATCCATCAACCAACATGATAGCTTGAGGAACTCTGGAAGCTGTGGTTCAAAAAAGTAACTTATCTATGCTCTGAAGATGTAGTCTCCCTCTGTGTGTATTTGTGTGTGTATGTGTTTGTATAGTTTGCTCCAGTTTATGATTCATTCATTTATTTCTCCTTCTGCCCACTCATATTAACAATGAAAATATAGAGATTCAGATCCAAAAACTTGGCATGGAATTCTGGGGCGGGGGGGGGGGGTATTGAAATTCAGTTTAGGCATTTTCTATATTCCTGCTCCACCAACAGCACATAGCATTTTTGTTCTTAGGCTTAGAAATTTAGGCATTATCTCCTTTCTCTAAAGTACCCACACAGAGAAGATAATCCTAAATTGTCCCTTAGCCATTTGAGATGTTTCAGCCCATGCCTGTTATGTTCTCTTGTTCTCCAGCTTTCAATTACTCAAACCAGTAACTGGATTGTACTAGATTGCCAGAAAAACTGACAACTATTTGCTTGCCCTTCTCTCTAAAATCATGAATATCCCTAGGCATGTGATAATAGTAGGATCATGTGAAACCTATTGCACAACATCGGCATCAAAACTGGGTTATTCTGAGAAAGCTTTATTGAACTTCTGATGTTCATGGGACTTCACCCAATGTAGGAGTTGTTGAATATATTCCAGGCTATAACAGCATAAGTTTGCATATGTGTAATATTCTCAGAATCGGTGCCAACAGGAATGACCCATAATAATAAAAAAAAGTCAACATGGGTTTGATTTATGTACTATAATTTCAAAAACACATGGGTTTCTCAAAAACAAGTCATTCCAGACTAATCTGATTTTTTTCTTCTCTTGCTTTTTCTTTCTTTTTTGATAAAATTGCCAGCTTGGTAGATGAAGGGAATGTTGTGGATATACCATATCTTGATTTCAGTAAGACTTTTGATAAGGTCCCCAATGATATTCTTGCATATAAGTATTAAAATGTGGGCTAGACAATGCAATAGTGAAATGGATTTGCAATTGGTTGACAACCAAACCCAAAAGGTACTCAGCAATGGCTCCTCTTCACCTTGAAGAGAAGTGACAAGTGGGGTGCCACAGGTTATTGTCCTGAGCCCAGTACTATTCAAAATCTTTATCAATGACTTGGATAAAAGACTAGAGGACATGCTTACCAAATCTGCAGATGACACCAAATTAGGAGAAGTAGCTAATACCCCAGGGGAGAGGATCAAAATTCAAAACGAACTTAATAGATTAGAAAGCTGGGACAAAACTAACAAAATTAATTTCAACAGGAAGAAATGTAAGGTACGGTAAAGGTAAAGGTAAAGGTATTCCCCATTGACAAGGTTGTCCAGTCATGTCCAACCATAGGCAATGGTGTTCATCTCCATTACTAAGCCGAAGAGCCAGCATTGTCAGAGACTATTCTGTGATCATGTGGCCAGCATGATTTCACAGAACGCTGTTTACTTTCCCACTGAAGTGGTACCTATTTATCTATTTGCATTTGCATGCTTTTGAACTGCTAGGTTGGCAGAAGCTGGGACTAGTGACAGGAGCTCACCCCATTATGCAGCACCTGGGCCTTGAACTGCTAAATTGCCAATCTTGCAATCAACAGACTCAGTGTCTTAACTACTTGAACCACTGCGTCCCTCTATACTGTACTTAGCCAGAAAAAAATGAAATGCATAGATACAGGATGGGGAACGCCTGGCTTAACAAGACTACATGTGAAAGGGATCTAGGGAGTCCTAGCAGACCGCAAACTGAGTCAAAAATGTGATGCAGCATCTAAAAAAGCCAATGTGATACTAGGCTGCATCAGTAGAAGTATAGTGTCTAGATCAAGGGAAATAACAGTGACACTGTATTCTGCTTTGGTCAGGCCTCATCTGCAATACTGTGTCCTGTTTTTGGCACCACAATTCAAAAAGGATTTAGACAAGCTGGAACAA
The DNA here is from genome assembly GCA_026167975.1 of Phrynosoma blainvillii. Taxonomy (NCBI): domain Eukaryota; kingdom Metazoa; phylum Chordata; class Lepidosauria; order Squamata; family Phrynosomatidae; genus Phrynosoma; species Phrynosoma blainvillii. The sequence goes on from JANUYF010000001.1 coordinate 414,217,177, forward strand.
GTCCATAGGAGGGCGACCAAAATGGTGAAGGGTCTGGAAACCATGCCCTATAAGGAGAGACTTAGGGATCTGGGTATGTTTGGCCTGGAGAAGAGAAAGTTAAGAGGTTCTATGATAGCCCTGTATTAGTATTTGAGGGGATTTCATATCGGGGATGGAGCAAGCTTGTTTTCTGCTGCTCCAGAGAATAGCAAACTACAGGAAAAGAGATTTCACCTAAAAATTAGGAGGAACTTCCTGATAATAAGAGCTGTTTAACAGTGGAACACACTCCTGCAGAGAGTGGTGGAGTCTCCTACTCTGGAGATTTCTAAACAGGGGCTGGAAAAATGCTTTGATTGTGTGTTCCTGCATGGCAAGAGATTGGACCTCATGGTCCTTGTGGTCTCTTCCAATTCTATGATTCTATGACTCAGTATCAAGCTAGTGTTAAAGACAAAATGAGCACTTTAGGATGTCAGTTTGTGTGGTTCCTTTCTTAGAGTGCTTGACAGAAGGGGTTGGAATAGACCAGGGGTAGGCAACCTTTCCCCTTTAAGGGCCGAGGGACTTCAGCTCACAGAATCCCAGGAGCTATTGGCCAGCATGGGACTATTGGCCAACATGGCTGAGGCTTCTGGGAGCTAAAGTCCCTTGGCCCTTAAAGGGGAAAGGTTGCCTACCCCTGGAATATACGGTCTTTGTTGTCCCTTCCAACTATATTTCTATGACTTGCTCTCAAATGCACATCTCAGTGCAATGTCTGGGTGTGCAGGGAGGCTAAGAGTAATTCTCCTAGGAGACTAGACTTGGGCAACAGTGTAGACTCATGGTAGCATCACTCAAGGCAAAATGCTCTAAGGGCCGATGCAGACGGCCCGTAAGGGGTGGCTCTGTGCCGCCCCTGGGAACGGCGCATCAGGACTGCAGCAACTGCATCCCGCATCTCCAATCCTCCTTTTTGCCAGCCTCAAAAGAGTTGGCAAATGCCACTCCTTTTTGAGGCAGCAAAAAGCCACCCTTAGAGCCACCGCTGCAGCTCTTTTGCGCCCCTTTGGTACAGTGTGTTTGCACGCTGCACCAAGAGGGCGCCCTGATGCCGTGCATCATATGGTCGGGTGTGCAGCATTGGGAGAGCATCAGGGCAGAGTCAGGGCAGCCGGCATAAGGTCACCCCACCCCAACTCCACCCCCAGGCCAGCCTAAAGTGCCGGCATGCACCCCCCCCCCCAAGTAGAGGCACCTAACTGAGATGTATCCATCCTCTACAGGGAGTAATGGCTGCAACAGAAGAGAACTGATAGTTCCAATGGTGAGGGTTGTGGAGAAGCTCCAAAAAGGAATCTGTTGGATAGCAGCAGTAGTGAGAGTTGACACTGGCAGATGATCTCTTACAAATAAAAACAGTGGCACTTTAGCTAAGTTTTATTAGAAGATGTCTCTGGTAAAACCCTTTCTGAAAGTTTTGTTGTTGTTTTTTACCTTGAAAACTCTACGATGAGACAATCCAAAATAAAGGAGGAGGTAGCATTGGAACATGAGACACCTAGGTTAGAAAGCACTCATCCAGCTACTAGGGAAGAGCAAAGGACAAGTACAAAAGGTATTGAGTCCAATGACACAGCTGGTACCAAGCTGTATGGATATTCAGCTTCTGAAATACTGAAATGTGACACAAAATTTTGAAGCTACATTATGCTTAATATAGGAGGAAAGAAAGTGAAAAACATAATTTGTTGGAAGCTAGAATGAATAAAACAAGAAACAGAGGGCAAGTATTGCAATACTTGGGATAAGTAAACTAAGACTGATGGGAAGGAAACAACTACTGATGAAACATGTCAGTTTTAAATCAGTATTAATGGCCAGATAAGGTTTACATAACTTTAAAATGTATGATGCACACACTGGAATTGTTAGATTTTTTTGTACTTGGAAGGACTTGGAAGGGCGTTATGAAGGAACTAGGTAATATCCCCAGGTGTAAACATAACTAATTAACTACTAGACTCAGAAGGAAGAGGAATGAAGATTGAAAGAAGAAACGCTAACAACTAAGAGTTGAGCAGTGATGTTAATGACAGGGCCTCTTGGAAGGCTCTTGTTTATAGAGTCAGTATAAGTCAAAGCTGACCTGATGACACATAACAATGAAAAAGTGTTTGGGAAAGGGTATCCAGGAGCCACAAACTTGTGACCTGCCAAGAGCCATACTTTCATTTAAAAGTAGAAGTGCACTTCCATTTCTGTAAATCTTTTTTTCCTTTTTTTCTTTTTGGTATTTGGTATTATATAGATGTTTGTTGTTGTTGTTGTTGTTGTTAGCCACCCTCGACTTGATCTCAACCCATGGCGATCCTGTGGATGAGACATCTCCAAAACTCCCTATCTTCCACTGTCTTGCTTAGTTCCTGTAAACTCATACTCGTGACCTCCTTAATAGAGTCCATCCATCTAGCATGCAGCCTTCCTATCTTTCTACTTCCCTTTCCTAGCATTATTGTTTTTTCCAATGAGTCATGCCTTCTCATGATGAGTCCAACATAAGACAACCTCCATTTGCCGAGGAAGGTGAGAGATCACAGAAAGGATACCAAGACATGTAGTTGGCAGGAAAAGGCCACAACTTTATTGAACACGGATGACAGGTAGGGTTGGCCCAAATGCATGGATCTGGATCTGGCATCAGCTAACCTGTTTGTTGCTCGATGAACCAAGTTGTCCAGTCATGGCCAGACTTTGGCATGACAGAAAGAGTAAGTGACTGATTGCATGTTCGCATCTTCTCCCCTTTGTCACTGGGGGACGCTGTTCAGGAGTTGCCACCTCATCCCTCTCAGCAACCCCAGGTCCCCATGGGACTCCTGATCCTGTGCTCTGCAGTACAGGAAACCACACCCACCAGATCCATGGCCCATGCTACCACCCGTAAAAAGTTGTGACAGCACCATAAACCAAAAAAACCCAAGTAAAGGGAGGGAGGGTGGGGAGAGCCAGTCTGTAATGGCACCTTTGTCCCCAGCCATGTGGCCTTAAATAGGCCCAATTATCAATGAGCATCAAGGGTGAGTGGAAGTCCTTTTCCGGCCTCCCAACCAATCAAGGAGGCTGCTGGCCGGGACACAGGGGTAGGGCTTCTGGCCACAAAGGCTGCTGGGACGTGTAGTCTCCAGTGACTCCCGGAAGTCCTGCCTCCCCAACAGCCCAGACAACTAATCCAGACCCCCAGAATCGCTCCCAGTGCCCCCTGGGAGCCAACCACCCTCCTCGGTGAGCAGACTGGTCCTGCTGGCCTGACACCTTCCCCCAGCAACCGGCCTGGCCTGGCAAGTCAGGGTTGCCCCATATCTGTTGACATACGTTAATTAGCACTATAGTTGACTCTGTAAGCATGGATATAGATGTACAATTGGCCCTCCACATTTGTGGCTTTGACTTTTGCAGATTTGATTATTCATGGATTTGATTAATATGTTCTCTTTAGAAATCTCTAGTGTGACTCTGTGGTCAATGTCCATCAGAAGTCCCACATGAGAACCTAGAGATTCCTAGAGACAACACTTCTCTTGGCATTTGTAGATTCTACAATGCAATTCTGGGGTCAATGTCCCAGAGTGGTGCTGGAGGACTTAGAAATTCCTAGTGAGGTGTTATTTCAGGTAAAATAAATTGTGGGTTTGTTTTTTTTAATTTGCAGTTTTCCCATTTTCATGGGGGTCTTGCTTTCCTAACCCCAAGGAATGTGGAGGGTGAACTGTACATTGTTTTAAAGGTACCTCATAGATGTACCTTGTTTGTTGTTGTTTTTTTTTAAATTAATAAATTTTATTGGTTAAAAACATCGCTGGTTCCATTCATATAACGCATAAAATATAAACATAAATAAGAGTACAAAACAGTATAAACCAAGAAAAAAAACAACGCAGTATTTTGCATGTATAATACATCAAAAACAAAAATCTATAACAATACTATAAAAGAATGCAAAAAACAACAACCAGAAAACAGAAAACAAAATATCAAAATAAAATAAACAAAATAAACAAAATAAGTAATTTTAGACGATAAGAAAGACTTCCTGTGTCTATTACATCTTGTTCTTTAGCCTGTTATTTTGACCTAATCAGGAGTACTAGGTGGACATACAGTATAATTGCCAATATATTATCCAATCTATTATTGAACTAATAGCTTCAGCAATAAAAAAATAAGAGCAAACAAAGAAGAAAAGAAAGGAGACTAAAGCCTATTAGTATCATACTTATACTAGCATATGCTTAATATTCTGTTAGCAAATTAACATTGTATTGTCAAAGTAAGCCCATACTGGTAGTTCCATTGATTCATTCATCTATATCCTTAATCTGATACCTCGCAGAGCAAAGTTCTGGATCCATGGATGCCAATCCTTTTTAAACCGTTCATAATCCATTCCTCTTATCAAACCCGTCAGTCTATCCATTTCCATGAACTCAATAATTTTCTAAAACCAGTCTCGTAATAGAGGGATATCTTTCTTTTTCCAGTTTGCTGCATACAGAATTCTAGCGGCGGAGAGAGAATAAAAAATCAATTTCCCATAGTTTTTCTCCAAGGATTCATCTAACTTTATTCCCAGCATAAATATTTGTGGGTCTAAACTGATATTGTAATTTAATACCTCGCTGAGTGTGGACCTAATAATTTCCCAAAAACTTTGTGCTTTTTTACATTTCCACCATAAATGATAGAAAGATCCAATTTTTTCCTTACACTTTCAACAGGTATTTGGGTATGACTTATAAATTTTAGCCAGACGAACTGGAGTAAGGTACCATCGCTACATCATCTTATAGAAGTTTTCTTTTAAATTATAACTCAGAGTGAAACTCAGTCTCTTAGACCAACATTTTTCCCATTGTGATAATTCTACAATTTTCCCAAAATCCTGGGCCCACTTGATCATTGACGGTTTAATAACTTCGGATTCCAATTCAATTGTTTGCAACATCTTATAGAATTTAGAAATTTTATGTTTTTCTTTAGTCCAAATAATATCCCTCAAATTGTTGATCGAATTGTCCTATCTTCCTAGTTCTTTGGTCTAGTTTAAATCGTTCTTTTAATTGTCTGTAAGAGAACCAATTATAATTGTAACCCTCTTGGTTCAATTGCAATTGCGTTTTGATTTCTAAATTTGGTCCTTTTACTATCAACAATTCCTTATAAGTTATCCATTTAGAATTTCAAATTTATTATCTTTCGCCACAACCTTTCCAATTGCAGTCCAGAATGGAAGTAAGTCTCGCCAATTATTTTTAACTTTACTCCAGACTCTTAAGAGGGCCCTTCTTATATAATGGTCATTAAAATGTTGGTGACATTTTACTTTTTCATAGAATAGATAACTATGCCACCCATATACATTATTGAATCCTTCTAATTTAAGATTTTTTTCATTTATTAATTTAAACCAGTCAATGAGCCAAAAAAGAGAACAGGCATAGTAATAATTTTTTAAGTTTGGGAAGCCTAGACCCCCCCCCCCCCCTTTCAGTTGAATCTTGTAAGAGCTTGAGCTTCACTCTTGGTTTTTTCCCCGACCAAATAAATTTTGAAATTTCCCTATTCCAATTATTAAATGGTTTATCATTAAGGATCACTGGAATATTTTGAAATAAATACATTAATTTGGGAAGGATCGCCATTTTAATAACCGAAATTCGACCCATCCATGATATCTTTAATTTATTCCATTTTTTAAAATCCTCTTTTATCTCTCCCCACTTTTTGTCATAATTATTTTTAAATAAATCTCCATTTCTAATTGTAAAATTTATTCCTAAATACCTCACCATTTTTTCTCTCTTGAAGTTTAGACAACCGTACAAATTCTTCTTTCTCGTTAGGCGTTAGATTCATAAGAAGTACTTCATTCTTATCCCTGTTGATCTTTAAGCCCGCTGCATTTCCATACATGGTTAATTCTTTAAATAAACATGTTATGTTTTCACACAGGTTCGATAACGATATCATCAAGTCATCGGCAAACGCCCTGACTTTATACTCTTCTCCTTTAAATTTCACCCCCTGTATTTCTCCGTTTGCTCTATGACTATTCATTAAGATCTCAAAATTCAAGATGAAAAGGAGAGGTGACAAGGGACAACCTTGCCTAACCCCCTTTTCTATACTTATTGGTTTGGTAAACTCCCCATTTATTATAATTCTAGCCTCCTGTTCTTGATAAATAGCCGATACCCATTTGCACATATTGTCCCTTGGATCTAATTTTCCTAATAAGCTTTCTATGAACTCCCAACTTAAGCTATCAAAGGCCTTTTCTATATCTAAAAATACTAATGCCAATTTCCTATTAATTATTTTGTTATGAAATTCAACAAGGTTAATCAAATGCCATATATTATCTTTAATCATATGACCAGGGAGAAATCCCGCCTGGTCGTCCAATATCCATGTTGCTAACCAACTTTTAAATCTGTTTGCTAAGATTATTGCGAATATCTTGTAATCATTATTTAATAATGATGTACCTTGTTTTAAAGAAGAATTGCTGCTCCTACAGACTTCTATGTATGACATTTTTTGTCCTTTTTTGCCAGTTTAATTTCAGTGGGGAGGCAGGAGGGATTGAGGCTTAAAGGCAGGCAAGGAGCACATGTCACCTATGGATGAGGAAATCCAGGCTGAAATCCATACCCAGCCATTACACTGCAAGAATTTGGGCCAGATCCTTTTTTCAGGCTAAGCTGATATTGTGAAGTTAAATGGGCACTAGAAGATGTATATATGGCACCTCAGCTTCTTGTGAGAAGTGTGATTTAGTAATGAAACAATCAAGTAGCATGAAAATAAAGGGAGTGGAAAGGGATGAGTCTTTCACCACCTTTAAGGCTAACTGGTATATCAATAGAACCATTTCTACTTTTGTATTCCCTCTCAGTACCAGACACTTTTTATTCTGTGCTCCTGGGGACTTTTTAGAATAACAACAACAATCATTTTCTGCTTCTCATTTAAAACTAGGCCCAAATCTCCAAGAGCACTGAGGGGTAAAATGCATAAAGAGGTGTGTGAGGCAAAGCACCATATAGCAAAGCAACATTATTTATCTGAGAGATGGGTCTGCAGTGCAAAGCTGCAATCTTCGAACATCTTGTTTGCTGCCACTGGGCCAGCTTTCATATGAGTAGAAATGATTTTTGGTTCCCAACGTGCTGTATTATGAGAACCTGGGGGATGATCATGAAACTGAGAGAGATGATAGAAGGTACTGAGGGAAAGAAAGATAGAGAGAGGTTGTAAAACCAAGGTAAATAATACAAACTCTGATCTTCAAGAATATATCCCATCCCCACCTCGTCTCGCAACCAGAGCATAAAGAGAAGACCATTAAAGATCACTCCCAATGAGTAATATTTTAAGTTAATGGGACTAGTAGAAATGCAGCATTAAGTGAGACACTGGCAATTATGGCTTTATGGACCAATTTCTCCCAAGTGCTGTCTCCCTTTTATTTTTGTATCAGTATTTTTATATCCCAGCACTCCAGGTTCTTATTACCATCTCAAAGAGAGATAGGAAAACCCTGAGTGCTGCTGCTCACTGCCTTGGCGAGTGTGCACCCTTCCTCTTGGCTTTGACTTGAATAAATGGAAGCATTTAATCTTGGCCCTGAAGCTAGAAAGTTGGGGGTGTGAGCTGCTTGCTGTGAAACTGAAGGCTTTGGGGTGTGTGTGTGTGTGTGAGAGAGAGAGAGAGAGAAAGAAGCTGCTGTGCTAATACATCCCTCGGGAAGCTTCCAGTGTTTCTTGATACGACTGAGTGCATCGCTCATAAAAATTGCACCAGGGCACTGATGGCATTTGATTCCAACAGCAGCAGGGGAGATGAAGAAACAATTGGCTGGGTTTTTTGCTATCCAACCCTTGGCAATCCAAGCCCTGGCTAATCAAAATGCCATTTTCAAAGTACCTGTGCTTGATGTGAGAGCTCAACTGAGACCAGTGCCTTCTTACAGCATGTCAGGACCAGGGGATTGAGAACTGTGGGGCAACTGTGGGAGCCAGGTTGCTTGAATTGTTCTGTTGTCCTTGTGCTTTATTATGATGCCATTTTTGTTAAGAATGCTTTCGTTTATGGATTCATTCACTCCTACATTTTCCAGTCTAAATACAGTCCAAGATGCAATTTCTAGCCAAAAATCCATACACCATTAGGATTGTGATGCATTCTGCGAAAAGAAAAAAAATATCTCTGACAATGTGCACATCTGGGGAAAAATTGTGTGTTATCTATGCAGAGGTAACTGCCTGAGCGGTTGCTCCACTGACAGTTTGGAAATTTATCCTAGTTTTTACTCACATGGTTGCTTCTAAGGGTGTTGATAAAATTTGCAAACATTTGGACTACAGAAATTTCCTTGGCTTCAGGTATCCTTCTTTGTACAGGAAGGCATTTAAAAAAAGAGAAAATAAAAGAAGGAACAAAATAAAATATGCAAACAATATCACATGTCTGTAGAATCGATCCAGATTTATTTGTATTATGTGTAATCATAATGTTGAATGGAGACCTGTTCATGTTCCTAGATAAGTGAAGAATGGTTCTGCAAGCTGCAGCCACAATTTTGAGAAAGGAATGAGGAAAAGGGAATCTTAGAGATGGAAATAAAAGTTGATGAACTTGACAGTCTTGATAGGAGCCCTGGTGGTGCAGTGGTTAAATGCCTGTACTGCAGCCACTCACTCATAAACCACAAGGTTGCGAGTTCAATACTAGCCAGGGCTCAGGCTAAAATCCTTCCGAGGTTGCTAAAATGAGTACCCAGCTGTTGGGGGGCAATGAGCTTACAGTTGTAAACTGCTTAGACACTGCATTATTATTATTATTAGCTTTATTTATTAAGCGCCGTAGATGTACACGGCGTTGTACAAAACCAAATAAAAAATCCAGAATATATAAAAAGCCTGCCTGTGGCGTACAATCTAAAAGTAAAACAACAAATTAAAACATCATGAAAAACAAGTTATATGCATAGTGTGGCATGAAGTGGTATATAAATGAAGCTGCTTTGCTTTTGATAAAAGGAGCATTTTCATACTTCTCAAGACTTTGCCTTAAACATTTGCACATTTCTAAACCTTATATGTTATGGTCTGCAAAACAGCACGCATACAAAGAACACACTTGTTTGGCAATCAGTTAAATTGCACATAATTTGCAAGGAATGTAGAAAAAATAATTTAGTCAATGTAAGAGCTGCTTGAATTAGGGCAATTACACAAAAAGATAGGCCACTTGGGAACATTGCATTAATAATTCTATGTGTATGGAAGAAGAAAAATGCAAACTCTCACAACCTGTTCCAAAACAAAGACAGGAAAAATACAGGAGGGATTCAGGGGACAAAAGTGCCACTGACAGATTTTCCTATTTCTAATCTCAGTTTAAGACAGCATTTATGTGTCATATTCATGGCTGCGGGAGACCTAACTCTCACCTATGCTCCTGGGCACATCCTTCTGGACCATAAAGTATTCCTGCTGTGCCTACATTCTTTAGTGCTGCTCTGCAGTAATCTGATATGAAAGCATGGTCAGGAAGCATTTCTTTAGATGATGATGCCAAAATGAGATCTGTCTATGTAAGAAATGGGAAGCCAAAGCAGAACAAGGGGGTATTTCCCACCAATATCCTGATGTGGGAAATGATGCTGAAACACAGCATCAGGAAGCAAAGCTGTAACATACGTTTGAAAAATAATTAATTACTGCTATGTTTCCATCCCTTCCTGGTCATTAGTTTGTATTATAGCTACAAATGTATAGAAGTGGCACTTTACTATTCTGTTACTTTTATGACACAGGGCAGTAAAGTTATTTTCATTAATTTAGTAACGTATAGTTACTTTTGTAAGCATCTCACTGCTACAAGGTCTGCAATATTATCCTCTTTTCTGCCTCATTGTTGCCTCATATTCACAACACTGTCAGGCAGTAGTGAAAGGGACAGTATGTGCCAGTATGAAGCATGTGATAATTCTCTTCTATCATTTCATGAGGTTACACCCCTATAACTATATAAGTAGCTTTGAAAGTGAAAATTCCACAAGAAAAGGAATGACAATCTCCCTTGTTAAATTACAGATGTAATACAATTTACAATTGTCAAAATTAGTTAAGTACAGTTGGCATTCCAATCCACAGATTCTACTATTCAGAGGTTGAAAATATTCCAAAAAGATATAAATTTCAAAAAGCAAACCTTGATTTTGCCATTTTATATAAGGGACACCATTTCACTATGCCATTGTACTGAATGGAACTTGAGCATCCATGGGGAGCGGGGCTGGAACCAAACACAAGCAGATACCAAGAACCCACTGTACAACTAACTAGTTATTTGTAAATCATTCCATTTTCTGTGAGAAACACTTCAGTTAACACTGGTATCATGAATGATCAGATGATGAAAAAAGAGCATTACATCAAATGTAGGGTTTTTGTCTTCTCCACTACAAAGAGATCCTTGTTTAATCCTCCAAATCTAGAAAATGTTTGGCTTCATACTACTTCCTACATTTCTCTTTCTATTGTTTCCTTTCCTTTCCTTTCCTTTCCTTTCTTTTTGCAGTTTGATTTCTTGTAGGACTTTCCTGCAAGGTAGAAGTCATCATAATTGCCAAATCCTGCCAAACCCCGTCTTCTTTTCCCCACATCTATTCTTGAACTGGTCACTTTCAGAACTGTTGCGCTCTTATTACTGCAGTTGGCCAAGGAGAGGCAGAAGGAGAGTGAAAGATGTGGGTGAACATAGCCCAAGTAGTAAGGTGAGCTACACCAAGCCATCTTGCTGCTGGGAAAAAAACAACTAACAAAGTTGTTAAATAAAACAAACTGAAAGAAAGAAGTTGGCAGCATGAGCTTTCATAGACTTCAGTCTACTTCCTCAGATGCTTTTGGACCAAAAGCATCTGAGGAAGTAGACTGAAGTTTACGAAAGCTCATGCTGCCAATTTTTTAAATTAGTTTCAAAGGTGCTATAAGATCTCTCTGCATACTGATTCTATATACTAACACAGCTATATCTTTGAAATAAAACAAAGGAAGACATGAGAAATGACAGAATCAGTCGAGGAGCAGGTGAGAGAATGACTGCTCTGTCTGATTAGGAAGATGAAGATAGGCTTTATACTGAACCTCTTGAGTGTATCTACACTACACAGTTACAATAATCTGATGCCACTTTAACTATCATTGTCTCCATCCTATGGACTCCTGTGACTTGCTCTGTGGTGAGGTAGTTTGATGAGGCCACAACACACTCAGACTTAAGCCATGGATGCAGCAATGAAGGATAGCTCAGTTAGAGCTTTAAATTAAGCTGGAGGAGACAGAAAGTCTGGAAGGTACCATCTGAGGCCAGATACAGGCCCTCAAGGATTGTAAGTATGGTTTAGGCCAAGATGCAACTGGCAGAAAATATCTTATTGACACAGTGAAGAAAGCAGAAGGCTGCTAGCCATGGTTGGAGTAAGCTGAGAAGACCTCCCTACCTGGCCCACAAACATGGCAAAAGAAGAAAATGCCTCTTAAGACCTGAAAGGACAAACATGGCTACAATACATTGTGAAACTATTTGAAGAAGCCTGTCCCAGCTCCTCCCCAAAACAACTTTGTCAGCATAAATGGCAGATGGCAGCTTCCACATTTCTTGGGCGTATTCCCCATAGGACACAGTGGGATGTATTTCAGAGTAAAAATGCATAGTAATGTGATGTTTCCAGGTGAGGCAGTCAATTCATGTGTGCAGTTGTTGGGCAAGGAGTATACTTGACTTAGGGCCTTTGCAGACTGCCAGAAATAGTGCACATTAAATTGAGGCACTGCCCTGGCTCAGTGCTAGGGAATCATAGGAATTGTAATTTATTGTGGCACCAGAGCTCTCTGACAGAGAAGGCTCAATGTTCCAGAAAAAAATACAGTTCCCATGATTCCCTAGCACTGAGCCAGGGCAGTGCCTCAATTTAATGTGCACTATTTCTGGCAGTCTGCAAAGGCCTCATCAGGTTATCCAATTATGGCTGTGGGCTCCCAGGTCAATGTGGGAGTAAATCTGCTTCAGGTTTTAGACTGGACTTTAAATGAGCTGCCTAAGATGCTAAACCTGTTTCAAGGTAATTGTTCAATACCTCAGATAGATCTTTTAAAGTTCAGGCTAAAACCCTGAGCAGATTCACTGTCCACTGACATGAAAGCCTCAATCCACCATTGGTCATAATACGATGACCTGTTCTGATGACCACATGTTTTGCTTGTGTGCTGACCATAAGCCAGTTTCTAAGTTACACAAACAATAGGGAAGAATCTGAGACTCAATATCATATTTATAGAAACCACTCTGGTGCACAAATAAACAATGAGTTTGGCAGTATCCCCACAATGTTGTTTTTTAAATGGACTGGGTCAAATTCCTATTTTTCAACATTTTAACTTTGCTGGAGCTGGACAAAATCAATGAAGCTGCAGTCTGTCTCCTAGTCAACCATTTCTTTCAGTCTGCGTTTACTTCAAAATCTAAAAAGAGCTGAATTTCATGTAAGTGGTGTGAGAGATTAAAATATAAGAGAACAATCAAGCAACTTTTAAAAAATATATCTTTGATGAAATATTTACAATTGTTTTTGGGAGTAAGCGAATACCATTGTCTGATGTGGTGACAGAGAAATCATATGCTTTTGTATGGTATTGTAGTTTGGTATCTAGATGTTATATACTTAATAATTTGTTTCTTTGCTGTTTCTCTTTCATATTTGGCTGAAATGCATCATGAATCACAGAATCATAGAATTGGAAGATACCACAAAGGTCATCCAGTCCAACCCCCTGCCATGCAGGAACTCACAATCAAAGCACCCCTAACAGATGACCATCCAGCCTCTGTTTAAAAACCTCCAAAGAAGGAGACTCCATCAGTCTCCAAGGCAGCATATTCCACTGTTGAAAAGCTCTTACATTCAGGAAGTTCCTTCAAATGTTTACGTGGAATCTCTTTTCCTGTAGCTTGCCTCCATTGTTCCATGTCCTATTCTTTGGAGCAGCAGAAAACAAGCTTATTCCATGAAGAGCCATAGGCTCTGCCATGTCTTCATCCCCACACAGGAACTGAGAATGACATGATCATTTGGCAACAAGGGCACAGGATGGTACATAAAGTTATGTGTGCCAAGTGACCTCTGCACAAGTCTGTGCATACCTTTAGGGGCAGTAGAAGATGCTTTCTCATTTCCAGTATTATCTTGTTGCCACTGAAGGAAGAGTCAACAGTTTGTCTTTTTCTGATTTTGTACCTTGAAAGGAGCAGGGATGCCATTTTGTCCTTTGTCAGCAGAATCATTTAGGTTAGCCCTGGGTAATGATTTATTATGGTGCAGAATGCAGTATGGTACAGTGGACCATTGGTATCTACTGGGGTTTGGTTCCAGGCCCCAAGTCTCATTATATACACTGGCATAGTAAAATGGTGTCCCTTATATAAAATGGTAAAATCAAGGTTTTCCTTTTGGAATATATATATATATATATATATATATATAATATTTTTAAGCCATGGATACGAGGGGCAACTGTACAAACATCTCAACACAATGTGATGTGTTTCAGCATAAACATGCAGAGGACTTTGCTGTTTATTGGTCAGTTAACAATATGTGTGTGTACGTATGTATGTATTTATTTATAAATTTTATTTTATTTATTTATGCCAAATTGGACCCAAAGTGGCTCATAAAAGATACTTTAAAACACAGTACAATTTTAAAAACAGAATTTAAAAAATATCACATTAATATAACAAGTTAAAAATATAAAATCACTAAAAACATATTACGTTATAAATATTAAACAATTAAAAGCATATAAAAGCAAACATCCCAATCAGATGCCTCCCTGGGTAAGAAGCTACATTTTAAAAGCCTACTGGAAAAGAAATGTTTTGCCTGCTGGTGAAAAGAAAGCAGGGAAAGGGCAGCCTAGATTCTCACTGTTCCAAAGGGTGGGAGCAGCCACTGAGAAGGCCAGGGGTAGGCAACCTTTTCCCTTTAAGGGCCGAGCTCCCAGAAGCCTCAGCCATGTTGGCCAATAGCCCCATGTTGGCCAATAGCTCCTGGGATTCTGGGAGCTGAAGTCCCTCGGCCCTTAAAGGGGAAAGGTTGCCTACCCCTGGAGAAGGCTCTCTCTGGTGTCCTCACCAAATGAGGCTGTGATGGTAGCAAGACTGAGAGAAAGCATTCCCCTGAAAATCTTAAGAGTTCTGGCAGGTTCATATGGGGAAATAGGTTCATTTATGTTTATCCCTTGTGTTTTCTTCCTCATAACAGGACAAAACTGGGGCCTGTCACAGAGTTTTATAATTGATTTCCATTCTGCCATTATGTCTCATCTTCCTCCTTTGAGCAGTTCTTTCTTTAGCAGTGGAAGAAAATGCATGCAGTTATCCGGCCAGCGATGCCGCTTCTTGGCCATTGATCTCTGTCATGCTATTGAGTGGCTGGTGAATTCCATATCCTTGTGGTAGTCAATCAATGCCAGTATTAGTGCGAACTGGAGTCAAACACTTTGGAGAGTCTCTTAATGTTGAGACCTAAAGCTATAGTAGATTCACTGCCCCACTGGCATGGAAGACACCAGCCAGTACTTATGCTATAGCAACTCATGTAACAAACTTGTAAATATTTGAGAAGGTAACAGAAGATGGTTTGCATGGGCAAATGATTATTTGTAGCCATTGTGATATCTTTCAGTGCAGAAAGGAGAGCAGCAGGAAGAGTTGTGTATGCATGTGTATGAAATCGTAGCAAGGAGGAGGCCTTGTGCAAGTCACATTCTCGCAACCTCACATATGGCAATGGCAAACCCCCTCTGAAGAAACTTGCCAAGAAAACACCATCTTAAGGTCACTTTAGAGTCACCATAAGCTGGAAATGTCATGAATCCCATTGTGGAGAAAGGCAGGATATAAATCCTAGAAATAAATAAATAAATAAATAAATAATGAAGGCAGACAACAACAGGGTTGCCATAAGTTGGAGGTGACTTGACGACACTTAACAACATTAACAACATTGAATTATTTCCATGAAAGTTGGATGATCAGTGCATTTTTGATGGATAGTAGAAGTACAGTAAATAATTTAGACTATATATGGTGGTGCTGTAGCATTCAGCAATTGTAGATCTCCCTGTAGCTGAATGTGCAGATCTTCTTGATGAAAGTAGGAAGTAACAAAACATTTACATCAATATTATTTTGCTTAATAATTAGTGATTGCTCTCCCTCCTCATGAGCAGGAAGTCTATCAAGAGAAGATCCCAGTCCTTCAAGTAAGAGTTTACCCAACCAAGCATGCAAATTCTAACAGGTTCATTTAATTATGCACATATTTCCATATGAGAGCTGGTACTGTGTACTGCTTTAAGCATTGGACTGTACAACTCTGGAAACCAGGGTTCAATTCCCTGCTCAGCCATGGAAACTAACTGGGTGATCTTGGATGAGTCACATACATTCAGCTCCAGAACACCCTGTGACAGGGTCACCTTAGCGTTGCCATAAGACAGAAAGACTTGAAGGCACACAACAACAATAACATGTGCACACACACACACACAAATATCTCTGTGTGTGTGTGTTGCTGTATAATATGATGATGATGAAGATGATGAAGATGATGATGATGATGATGATATTTACATCCCACATATTTCCATGGAACACAAAGTAGCTTACAATTATAACAACATTACAAAACATACAAAAGTGAGCATTAAAATAGAATTATTATTCTATTAAATACAGAATAATATTTTAATAATATCAATAATTTAAATATTAAAACACACCACTCATTAAAAGAATAAAGTGCAGTTAAAAGTGCTTAAAACTGTAAAATTAACACACACACACACACACACACACATATCAGGCCATCTGATTCATTTATATTTTATTCCTTGTGTTTCCTTCCTCATGACAGGACAAATCTGGAGCCCCTCATATTTTTATAATTGATTTCCATTCTGTCAGCATACTTTATGTTCCTCCTTTGAACAGGTCTTTCTTCATCAATGGAAGAAAATGGCCTCACATTTTGACTGGTGTGAGATAGCCCTCCTGCAAATAGCTCTGTGCCATATTGACTTCTCAGCATGAGGAGAGAAAATTGCAGCTCAAATGGCTTCATGTAGCAAGCAGACACAGACCTGCTGCTCAAGCACTAGGTCATTTTCTTCTTGGATTGTGCTGCTGGGGAATGGAACATCAACAAACACCATGATGCCCAGAAAACAGGAGGAGAGATTTGGGAAGTATTATATGATTATTTCCAGAGATTAGCTGACCTGTGAATTCTTTTAATTCCACTCTCCACAGTTGTGCACTAATATTAATATTTATAGCAACGAGCAGTGTGCCCAAGGGTTGATTTCTTGTGAAGTTGTATTGGATGGAGAACGGGAGATGAGAGATTTTTTTTACTCAGGAAAGAGCCACATCTCCTTACACCAACCCCAGCTGAGCAGTGTCTTTTATAGACACATAGGCCCAAATTGTTCAACATTTCTATACTTTCATTGTTTCTATACTTTCTATTGGGTTTTCCAAGCTAATGATCAGATCGTCTGTGCCTGGTCACAATTTGTAGCCTTGGTCTCCAAAAATAAATGAAAATATATCTCATGTATTTATTTCTGGATATATTTAGCTTAGTGAGGAGAAGAGTAAGAAGAGATGTTCTAGTACCTTTTAAACATTTTAATGGCCATCCTGAAGAAGATGGAATAGCTTTTTTTTCTTTGTTGCCCAAACAATGGGTGAATATTTCAGGGAAAAAGATTTTAACTAAGCATTAGGAGGAACATCCAACAGTATGGTCTGTTTAGCAGAATGGACCAGTTCACAAAGTGGTAGGCTGTCCTTCACTGAAGTTATTTAAGCAGAGGCAGAGACTAGATGACCAAGAATCATAGATGCTGCAGTTGCATTCTTCATTTGGAGGTGGAATGGTTATCTTATTCACTATATGAAAGTATTTATTTGGAATAAAAGTTTAGTGTTAGAGATTCTGAGGCTTAAAGTATGGTCTTAGGCTGGGACATAACCTAGTAGGCTATAGCCAGATGTGTTTGCTCTGGTCTAAATGGGCTTTTCATGAAGAAGACAAGAAGGGCAGGACAAGTTCAAAAGGCACATGATAGCGGCGAAGTTAAGCAGAATGAGCTTGATCAGTGCTTCATCAGAGACTTCCTGAAAATCCTGTATATTTTTCTTTGAATTTTATGATGGTAGTGTCCAAATAAATACTCATCAGTCCTTGTGTAAACCCACTTGGCATTACCTATGCCTGACGACAGGATCATCAGCATTCTGCTTTTTGTGCCTAACAAGTTCAGCTGTTTCAGATGACCCAGCTCCAGCTACCTACCTGATACATACAGAGATGGAGCACATTATTTTGGCTTGTTGGTTTAAGATAAGAGGGATACCAAAGAGTAAATTAATGATTTCTTAAAATATATAGTGCCCTCATTAAAATTTTATAAAAAAATAATTAGTTTGCAGCTTGGGCTGCATCCATACTACTGAAATAATCCAGGTTGACACCACTTTAACTGCCATGGCTCAGTGCTATGGAATTCCAGGAATTATAGTTTTGTGAGACATTTAGGGGGGGTTGCAGACTGCCAGAAATAGTGCAAATTGAGTCCACTTTTAGGGTTAGGGTCAGTGCTAGGGAGTCATGGGAACTGTATTTTATTGTGGCACCAGAGCTCTCTGACAGAGAAGGCTCGATGTCTCAGAAAAAAAACAAACATTTCCCATGACTCCCTAGCACTAACCCTAACCCTAAAAGTGGACTCAATTTGCACTATTTCTGGCAGTCTGCAACCCCCCCTAAATGTCTCACAAAACTATAATTCCTGGAATTCCATAGCACTGAGCCATGGCAGTTAAAGTGGTGTCAACCTGGATTATTTCTGCAGTGTGAATGCAGCTTTGGAGAGCCAGCATGGTGGAGTGGTTTGGACATTTGGCTACCATTCTGGAGACCAGGGTCAAATCCCCACTCAGCTGTGGAAACTCACTTGGTGACATTGGGCAAGCCACACTCTCTCAGCCTCAGAGGAAGACAAAGGCAAAACCTCTCTGAACAAATTTTGCCAAGAAAACTCTGTGATAGGTTCCCCATAGACTCACCATAAATCAGAAATTACTTGAAGACACAGAACAACATCAATAATCCTGGAGAGGTTTTTGGATCCCTGTTGTACTGTTCAGCATCTTGCAACAAAGACAGTGACCCTCCAAAAGTTTTCCAGATTATTTGTGCTGCAGTCTCAAAGTCATATTAAAATTTAATTGCTCATCCAGAGTTACAAAAGTCCAAACCCAAAATTGATGTAATATGTACAAGGCAAGTACAGTATTCAATATTGTCTAGCTGACTTATCAGAGCCTTTGTAGCAATGATGGAAATTATATTTTAAAATATTTTAAAAGTGGTTCAATAAAGTATTTCTCAAGTGATGGGAAACCCTAACAAACAAAATCTTGGACTGATGGAAGTTTTGACAGATTGGGATTTATTCTGCAGAAAAATTGCAGGAAAAATGTTTTTCTCAGTTTGTGTGTGTGTGTGTGTGTGTGTGTGTGTTTGCATAGAAAATGCTGTTTCTTGGGTTCATATATTAATTCTGTGCTGAATAAGTGCCCAGTTACAGCATTTTCTGTTCAGGAAACAGCATTTTGGAAAAATAATACTTTCTGTACAAAAAAACCTATGTGTGTAAAATTGTTTCTTCCTGTACCAAAAATACCATGTGCACACAGAAAGAGTTCCTCACAGTGGGAAGAACATTTCTAAAATTAGTCATTTGCATTCTTCAAGAATGAATTCAGCAAAGAAGTACAGTGGGCCTTTCCCATTCACAGGGCTTTGGTTCTGTCTCCTCTCCCGCAGATGTGAAAAAAGTGGATGGTCATGTCCCATATGATTCAGTGGGTAGTGACATGCATTCATCCATGTCAGCATATCCTCATGCATGTGTCATTGTTAAATAATATTGGGCATGGTGATCCATGGGTGGCAAATCTGCAGATTGCTACTCTGCCGATGTGGCAGACCAACTGTACATCCTTATTGTAGCATTATCAAGCAAGGCATACATTAGGTCAGAGAGATCAGCAGGTCTATCCTACAGATAACACACAAGAACCAAAGTGTTGACTAGCAAGGCAGTACTTTTAATGTCCTTATGTACTACAGCTGTATTTTGCCATAGTTCAGTGTCCTAAAGTTGTACTAGAGTGGCATCCTTCATTAACAGAGTTGAAGGTACAATCCTGAGAAGAAGAGGGCTAGACAGAGTACTCCATCACTGGAATCTCCAACCAAAGCCCTGATGGGCTCTTGACAGCAGTATAGTTAGAAATGGAGTCATTTTTCATCTTTTCCCTCTGTGGGGCTTTTAGCTAATTAGGCAGTAGGCATAACTCCAATCTCCCTTACAAACATGACCCTCCAGCAAGATGTACTTAGCATGGCCTTAAAGCGTTTTATTTAAAGAAAAATGAAATAAAGGAATGCTGAAGCTTGGTCAGAAATGTTATTTGTACTGTAGATTGAAGAGAATTTTGTGGTCGTAGGCTTTCATGGCCAGCATCCATAGTTTTTTGTGGGTTTTTCGGGCTGTGTGGCCATGTTCTAGAAGAGTTTCTTTCTGACGTTTCGCCAGCATTTGTGGCTGGCATCTTCAGAGAATCATTCTCAGAGAATCATTCTCTGAAGATGCCAGCCACAGATGCTGGCGAAACGTCAGAAAGAAACTTTTCTAGAACATGGCCACACAGCCCGAAAAACCCACAAAAAACTATGGAAGAGAATTTTCTTAGTCCTTACATTTTGGTGTACTAACATTTACCCTCCTGAACTAACAGAATGCAGTTATTTTGGGGTCTATATACTATTTGGATTTTTATGATGCAATTATCAGCTAAAACATTGTGTAAAAATACACTCGTTAAAGAAAATTGCATACACAAATGTATATACTAGAGGGAATTGTAAGTAAAATTGTTACATGTAGAGAAAGTTGCACATGAAAATGAAAACAAATTTTATACTTTAAAAACAAACAAACAAACAAACAAACAAACAGATTATTGTTGAAATTGATCTGAACTGTGTTCTGAGAATCTGGCAGAGACCAGAAATAGGATGATGTGTTCAGTCCCATTTTGCACACTGGCTATACCCAGGAGATACAATTCTTTAGAAAACTACAACTATCTTTGGCATTTGAATGCATTGATAAAGACTTAAATTTTATCAGCGCTACATAGTTGGAAGTGATGTGCATTCCACTTGCCTTTATCTCTCAGCCTCTCCCTTTCTTAATATCACATGCCAGTAGGATGAGGTAGTATTTATCACAGAAGGCCAGCACTTTTATGCAAGACATATAGGATGTTAAAATTCTGGAAGAGCATATGCAAATCAGTATCTGAACTTTGATGCTTATCTTACTGAACCCCTGAGATTCATCACCCATTCCCAAATGTGAGTTGCAAGGAGACTGGGTGAAATAAATCATTTGTATAGAAGATGTGCAATCTCCCACAGCTGGTTTTCATATTTCAATCTCATCAGAAAACTCAAAATTGCACTCATTGTATCCAAGGGTGTCATTTAAACACGAGCACCATTTGGATTGTAAGAGTGAAGTGATGTTAACAGGAGAACATTGGCTTATAATTGTGACTAGCATGACTATTTACCTGGGTGAGATAATGACTTTCCTAAGGAAAGCAAGCTGCTGCAGACACCAAGACTGCCATGTTCATAAGGTTGGTCACATAAAGCTAAGATGGTAATTATTTTGCTAGAAGAACTGTCTTTTTCAATGCACATAGATATTGACTTGACTAGTAAGATTATACTGTGTCAGGCCAGCTGAGTGCTGCATGAAGAAAACACCAGTAACTAGTGGGGATGCCCTGTTATTTGTACTGTGTATGGTGTTATTTTTTCTATGGATGTAAGTAACATTATCAGGAGTTTAGTCCCAGCTGATCCTTAGGAAAGTTTCTTGGAATTTCCTCATAGATTTTGATTTTCAGATTTTGTGTTCTGTGAAATTTTAGTAACCACACCACCTATGTCTAGAGTTATTTAGGAATTTTATATTAACAAATTTAAAAAGAAATGTACTTTGAAAGCAGTTTAACTTTGATTCCTTGTACCTAGAAGTGATCTTGCCATTATGATATACAAACCTGTGGGGGTAGGTACATGTCCATCCTGACCAAACTCAAAGGAATTATTCAAGAGCTAAGGACTAAAGACATATTGTACATTTTGTAGATTCAAGATTAGGTTTTTACAATATGGAGATACTTTCATATGAGAAAGGATTGGGTGCCAAAGTTTCAGGGTTATTTAATCTCTCCTGGTTGGAGGAATCATAATAGATCTCAAGGACAGGAACCAAATATAGGACCAATTGAATTCTGAGACAATCACTTTCTATTTCAAGAGCAAGAATGGTTAATTGTTATGACAGAAATTCAGTAGAGTAGAATTCTACTCAGTTTGAATACCTTTTACTTTTGCATACATATTTTACATTATAGATCAAATGGCTGTATTCCAATATCACAGTAAATCATAATTCAGTGTTATAAGAATGAGCCTTGATGAGATCAGGTTTCCTGGTGCCTCTAACTCTTCTCTGGTATCACTACATTTGAAGTGCTCATTTCCATTTTAGATTAACCACAGTTTAGTGAATCATATAAAATCTAAGTCAGTGGTGACTGGTAGAGCAGTTCCACACCTTGGATAGCCCTTTTAAAATTCATACTAAAACCCAGAATGAATTCACCACCACATTGACATGGGAAACTTTGGTCTTCCAGTTGTTTGGGACTTCAGGTCCACAATTCCTGACTGTTGGCCAAGCTGACTGGGGATTCTAGGAGTTCAAGTCCAAAACATTTGGAGGGCCAAACTTTGGAACTACTGGTTTAGTGTGTCAAATAATTCAGAAATGAAGGAAAAGATAAAGTATGCCAAACGATCCTACAAGATGTATTAATGAAGTCACATCATACATCCAGAATATGCAAAACCACATTTTAAAGTGATATGTGAAACAGCACCGAAGAAGCCCACAACTTGGTTCCGATACGTGGATGACACGTTCATCATTTGAAGCCATGGAGAAGAAGATCTGGTTGGATTCCTGAATCACCTGAACAACATCCACCCGAACATCCAGTTCACTATGGAAAAAGAAAAGGAAGGAACACTGCCATTCCTAGATGTCCTAGTCATCCGCAAACCTAACCAACGTCTGGGACACACAGTATACAGAAAACCCACACATACAGACAGATACCTGCACAAGAACTCTAACCATCACCCAGGACAAAAAAGAAGCACAATAAAAACACTTGCAGACTGGGCAAAACGCATCTGTGAACCCCACTTCTTGGATGAGGAATTGAAGCACCTAGACCGGGCTCTACAGGTGAATGGTTACTCCAGCTCAGACATCAGAAGGGCTGCCAGACCCAGAAAAACCCAGAGGAGTGAAGACGAGCAACCACCCAAAGGGAAGGTATTTTTACCATCCATCAAAGGAGTCACAGACAGAATAGGGAAAGTGGTGAGGAAACACAACTTCCAAATGGTTTACAAACCGACCAAGAAAACCCAAGAAATGCTGCACTCAGCGAAGGACAGGAGAGATCCTCTCACAGTCACATGAGTTTACTGCATACCATGCAGCTGCGGACAAGTCTACGTAGGGACCACCACACGCAGTGTCCAAACATGAATCAAGGAACATGAGAGACACTGCAGATTGGGCCAGCCAGAAAAATCAGCAGTAGCAGAACACATTATAAACCATCCTGGGCATAAAATGCTGTTTGAAAACACTGAAATTCTGGACCATGCCAACAACTATCAGGTCAGAATGCACAGGGAAGCCATCGAAATCCACAAACACTTGGGCAACTTCAACAGGAAAGAAGAAACCCTTAAAGTAAACAAAGTTTGGCTACCAGTCCTGCAAAATAGGAAAATCAGCACTCAGCAAATGCAAATGGGAAACCACCAAGGGTCAGGGGCTTTCCCAGCAGACAATGATCACCAATCAGCAGACAATAATCCTCGTTTGCATATCCTCCCACCCTGAAGCCATGCCATCAGCACAGAACAATACACAATCAACAACAGAACAATACACAGTTTACATGGGAATCACTCCTCCCTACCCATGGTTTCACAGTATATATATCCCCACTCTCTTCCATTCCAGCAATCTCTGAAGATGCCAGCCACAGATGCTGGTGAAATGTCAGAAAGAAACTCTTTTAGAACAGGGGTAAGCAACCTTTCCCCTTTAAGGGCCGAGGGACTTCAGCTCCCAGAATCCCAAGAGCTATTGGCCAACATGGCTGAGGCTTCTGGGAGCTGAAGTCCCTTGGCCCTTAAAGGGGAAAGGTTGCCTACCCCTGTTCTAGAACATGGCCACACAGCCCGAAAAACCCACATAAAACTATGGATGCCGGCCATGAAAGCCTACGACTTCAGATATGTGAAACAATTAAATCAAAATGATAAAAACATCATATGAATTAATATGAATTTATTTCAAATAACTATTTATGTATTTATCTATTATTTTATTCATTTATATCTCACCTTTCTTTAAATCAGGGGTAGGCAACCTTTCCCCTTTAAGGGCCGAGGGACTTCAGCTCCCAGAATCCCAGGAGCTATTGGCCAGCATGGGACTATTGGTCAACATGGCTGAGGCTTCTGGGAGCCGAAGTTCCTCAGCCCTTAAAGGGGAAAGGTTGCCTACCCCTGCTTTAAATGATGAAACTCAAGGTGGCTAACAACATATTTAAAAGCAATATAGATTAAAATTATACTTAAGCATCAATAAAAATATAAGTACAAAAACCCCAATTAAACAATAAAGTTAAAACATTAGCATTAAACATTAGAAAAATTAAAAATTTATTAAGTAGATAGCATACAAACCTTAAAACAGCACCGCACAGAATAAAAAGCCCATCTCAGTCAGTTTGCACAATCTTGATGGCATAAAAATGACTTAACTTGCTGGCAGAAGGAGACCAAGGATGGAGCCATTTTCACCTTTAAAGAAAAAGTCTGGGAGTAGCCACTGAGAAGGCCCTCTCTTTTGTTCTCTCCAAACTAACTGAGAAAATGGTGGGACAGAGAGAAAGGAATAACTATGGGACTATGCAGACGGGCGGCTCTGGACCACTCCTGCTAGCTGCGGATCGGGGCTGCAGCTACCACACGCCGTGGCCCTGATCCTCCCTTTTGTCGCCTCTAAAAGAGTGGCAAAATGCCGCTCCTTTTAGGAGTGGCAAAATGCCACCCTAAGAGCCGGTGCCGCGGCTCTTCCATGGCCTTTCAGCACAGCTTTTCTACATGCTGTGCCGGGAGGACGTCCTGATGCTGCATACTGTGTGTACAGGCGCATGGTATCAGGACAGTGTTGGGCTGGGGTTGGGGCGGCCGGCATGGGGCTGCCCCATCCCAACTCCATCCCCAGGCCAGTCCTTTAGCCTGGTCTGCAATGCCCCTATGACTGGGTCAGTTAACAGTTGTTGGATCAGTGTTGTTTTTGTAGCAAATGACCTCATCCTCTTTTTAACAGAAAAACGGTGTCGATTTGCTTATTAGTCTTTCATCCTTACATTACTAAAATTAATAGTATGAGGGTGGATCAAATAACAACTTCTAAAACTACTGTTTTTCAAAGTTTCTCACTTCAGGAGAATTGGCAACAAGCCCACAACTGGTTTTGAAAGGATCCCTATAGTTTGCAAAATACTGGGATATGTTCTAGAGCAACACTATTCCAAGTGGTGGCCCATGGAGTCCTGACAGTCTATGAACCATTAGCTGTTGATTAATGGCAAGCTTCCAGCAAGGAAACAGTTGTGGCTAGTGGACTCAGAGCTTGGCATATTGGGAAGAGAAAAAAAAATGCTGATTCCACACATCAGATAGGTTCAGATGCACTGGTTCAAGGTGCATATTATACTTCAGATAGGACAGAGTCAAGCCTATTGAGCCTCATTGTTGCCCAACATAAATTGATGACTTATCACAAATTCTCAATGTTCTTTGGTGTTTTCTATGGGAAGCTAAGTGATGCTGTTCAAAGAAGCTGTCTGCCACCACTAGTCTTCTCATTGAGACATCCCTGATAATTTCCCATGAAACCTCGGGATTCCTTGGAATGCAGCTAGAAAATCAGTACTATAACGATTAAGCTCCAGTTCATTAGTGTAAGAGAGTTAGTTTATCAGAGAAATATCACCATCTAAGTTAATTTCAATAGTATTTGAAATTAACAGTGGTAACAGAAATAAATAGTACTGACAGTAAAATAATGGTAAGGTGGTTTTTTTCTCTGATTCATGTAAAAGGATGTACAGTTGGCTTTCTGTATACACAGATTCTGCATCCACAGAATCAACCATCCATGGCTTGAAAATATATATTTTTTAAAAAATCCAAAAAGCAAACTTTGATTTTGCCATTGTATATAATGGGACTTGAGCATTTTTATATCCACAGGGGGTCCTAGAACTAGACCCCAACGAACATCAAGGGCCCACTGTACAGAGAAATTAAGAATGTAGTGGGAAGTATCCTGGAGTCCTCCCAGCTGTATAACTCCTAGTATTTTTTGATGTCAATGGTCTTTTCTTTTTCTTTTTCTTTTTCTTTTTTTTTGGCCTTGAAGCATTAGGAGTTCTTCTTAGGCGATTTTGCTGCATGTGTTTCAATGAGACGCTTACAAATTCATTCATGCAAATTGTCCAAACAGCAGCATTAGCTACAGTATCTGCTAACTCTTGTCAGGATAAAGAGAAGGGGTGCACGCTGTGATATCACAGACCCACCAGGGTTGCATTAATCTCTGATAAAACCTTCGCAGAAGGATGAGAAGTGATTTTCAATAACAACATGGTTGTTTCACCTAAAATATTCACAAAATCCTGATGGCATAACTCCTACCCAAGGTAATATATTCACATTCAAGATCTCCAATGCCTTTCTATACAATTTGGGTTTGTGTCCCAAATATCCCACCCTTTCTCAAATAACAATATATTGAATTATTTTCATTTTTAAAGGGACATAAAATACCAAATGTAAAAATAATCTAGGCATTTAGGTCTCTGCCCACTGCAAGTTTGTTCCCAGAGAAAAATAACACTAGTTCTAGAATCTGTGTTTATAACAGAGGATTGGTGATGTTTTGAAGAAGCAGGTTCCTACAGATATGTAAAAGGTACTTAGCATGCTTCCTCTTATGACCTTGATTCAAGAAAATGGTAGGTATGCAATATTGTTAAAGCATAGTTTCAACCCTCTGTTAAAGCACATGACAGTTTGTGTGGAGGTCCCATGTTCCATTCCTGACATTGTTGGTTAAGAATGATCAGTTAGCAGGTAATGTGAGAGTCCTCTGCTTGAGACCTTAATGTAGCCTATAGGCCACATACAGCCCCAAGGGTCATTTTGTAGCCACTAGGAGCCTTAAGGAGTGGATGGATAAATAATCTAATCTAGTATTTGAAAGCTTTTTATGGATCTACACTGATGTATTCAGATCTTTTAATATGAAATTCACAAGTCAAGTCCTTAGTCTCTGCCTTCAAGTTTCAAGTCAAGTCTATAGTCTTGGAGCCAATCTTAATATAAAAAAGGAGGTAGGGCACATTTTTTGGAGGGGAACAGCAAACACATTAGCCAATGGTCTTGAGATGGGGGTTGACCTCAAGCCCTGTCTCAAGCCCATAAAGTGGTGCTTCAAAGCCATACAATGAAACTCTGTTGTGCATTTTGGAAAGGCTGTCGAGTTGACCTGGATCCCCACCTCAGGACAAAACTGCTGGTGAGGGAAGGTAAGCATTTGGAGAAATGGTTCTGATTTGATTCTGAGAAGAGGACATAACTGTAAACCAAAGCAGGGGGGGAGGGAAGAGAGGAGAGTCAAGAAATGAACTACCTAGAGGCATGTTTTCCTCATTCTTGCTCTGTCGCCAAAGCCCCACCCCACCAAACCTTCTGCACCCTTTAACTCTCCACATCCTCCTCCTCACCAACTCCCTCCATTCTCTCTGCTCCCCCACTGGACCCTCATGAGGTGAAGCTGGCTAGTCTCATTGTAGGAGAGGAATCTGAGGATGCTTTTGATGGCCACAATGGACAGGCCCACCAGAGTGTTGCTTTGGGGGAGCTGTTCCAAGGCCTGGGCTTCCCTCATGGGGCTGGGATAGAGGCAAAGGCAAGAGCTGTGATGAGTCCATTGTGTCTCCTTTCCCCTCTTAGATGGGCTGTTCAGCTACTACTGCTGCCACCATGGGACTTTTCCCCTTCTTCAGCTTTGGGAGGGGACACCTCCTGTAGTGGCATTCCTGCCTCCTTCTCCAGCAGGACACTTAAAAAGACAGGCTTCTCACTCTCAGGCCAGAGTCTTGCTTGCTGCTCAAATGACACCAACAAATAAATTACTAAAACATATACAATCCATGAGTTGAATCAAGCGAGTGCATCATTTATTTCCATGTTGAGTCCAAACTGAATCCAGCTTGAGTCACTAAAGTGACCTGAGTCCAAGTCAGTCGACACGAGTCTACTACATCACTGTGTATCTATATCACTGAGTGTAATTCTTATAGTTTTGATCTGAGGAGACACATTATTAACAGTGTGCCTGTGATCTTTCTCATAGCATTGCCACCAGCATTTCTCATAAAGCAAATATCAACATTTCTGCTTCCCAGGTGAAATATCTGAGGTTCTTTCTTTTCAGTTGAAAAATGTGTTGATGAAAACCAGGTTTCAGTACAGCTAATGATTTCTTTTTCTCTCAGTGAGTTCTTCTTATCACAAGACAAGTGCGCTTTTGAGATGATGTCCATGCACAGCAGCCTTTGGGAGTTCCTGTGGGGAAAGAACTGTGTTCTCATTTCAAAGCATGTCTTGTCAATAGTATCCACCACAGTATGGGTCTGGCATTTGGTTTTTAGAGAAAATAATTGGGAGAATGTGAAAGTGAGAGAGAAGAGAATTTTATGTATATATGTACATATTTGTTTCAGATCCATTCCATTCCATGACATTAGTTGTCTGTCTTTCTTCTCTGATACTCGAGACAATATACATGCAATTTCCAGATTATCTCTTATCTGGGGGTTGAAAAAAGCACAGATTAAGATGATACTCCTTCAGTTCTATGCACAGCACCTTCCTGAACCACTAGTTGACTCCTTCATCAGTGTTGGAAAAGGGATGGGTGTACCTGGAGACAGAGGGAACTTAAAGAATCCACTACTGTATTTGTGGTATACAGAAACATGTCCTTGTCTAGTTTCTGCCATTGCTGCTCCTAACATTTGCTGCCTCGGCCAGTTGCTTCACTCTGCTTTATGGTATCTCCTCAATTGTTTTAAACTATTTTAACCAGTTTTAATCTGTCCTTTTAACTTGTAAAATTGTTTAATATCATCTTATTCCTTTAAAAATCATTTAAAAAAAACCACATTGTTCTAAATTTGTTAGATCTATTGCCCTTTTACCCTGAGTTCTCTGGATTTAATGTGGTATATACATATTTTAATTAATAAATAATAAATATATGTTTGATTAAATGAATTAATGGAGTGATATGACCAATAAGGCTAATGAGACAAGTGAAAGGGAGATGAAAATATGAAACTACCATAGACTTATTGCTTAATCTGAGTCAGAATTATCTTAAGTGTCAATAGACAAATTTAAGGCTTCTAAAATCTACTTCACAAGCCAGAAAGAAGGGGAAAAGAAGGATTTAAAAAAAATCCTTGCTCCTGAGAGAGATTATGAAGTTATTTCACATTTCTGGTGACCTTTCATGCTTCAGAACGCTTGCCAGGAAATTGTGCAAAATTGTGTAAAACAACAGGATTTTCTGCATAGACAATGATGTATTTGGTACAAAGTCATACCATCTAACATGCAAAAATTATTCTTGTTCAAAAAAACAAGGTTCTTTTTTTTACATGAAAATGTCCCAAAATATGAAAACCTTGCAGTAGTTGACCATTTTCTTGGCATAGTGAACTGAAACACAGTTTCTCATTTGGGACAAGAAAATTAGTGAAAAGTATTTAAATTCCCACTATCAGCAGCTCTCCCAGGTTTCAGAGGTTTCCCCCCGCCCCAGCCCTACCTAGAGATGCTGCTAACTTTTCCTGCAGACAAGACTGTATCATGCCACTAAGTTCTAGTTCATGAGCTCTGCATGTCACCAGTGCTTCATTTCTTGATCACTGAAGGAGTTTCCCAGCTCCTGTAGACATTTAAGTCTTTTTTTCATCCAACGTTATCACTCCTTTTGGTGAGGTGATGAAAACCTTTCATCCAATAACAGCTTTAGTTCCTGTGTGGAATATAGACAAACATGCTAGAAAACATTAGTGACCTATTAACATCTTCTCTCACAGGATGAAGCCTGAAAACCTACACTACGCAAAAGAACTGGACTATATATATCATGAGTGTGCATTTGTATGTCCATGCATGCATGCCCGCACACGTACAAACGCACACACACACACCATAGTTCTAGTATTGCCTTGAAACATGCGGATTTTAGCTGGCCTTATAATATCTTAGCAGCATTGGAAATGAATGGGCTTTATTCTCTAGTGCTCTTAGCTCCTCATCAATTATATTTTCAATTAATTATCAAGGTCATTTTTATACTGTGCCGTGGTTAGTGGCCCTTTCTAATGATAAAATCACCAGATTCCCTACAGGTCATCTATAAATTGGCTTTTAATTGGAGAAAATCTCCACAGATAAAGGGAGAATCAGTACTGCTTTTTGCTGAAGATTTCATCTATAGAAAGTTTGTTTCATGCACAGAAAATGATGTTTTCTGTGCAAAACAGTCACAGATGAATTTTTCACACAATAAGTCTTGAAATGTGAATAGTCTTTAAAACCTGCACCATTTTAGAAGACTTTCTTTTAGTAAGAAGATTGCTACAATTACTTGTTGATTCCCATAAGAAGAAAATTAACAAAGTATTACATCCCTAGGAGAGAAACATAAACATCCAAGTGTCAATATCTGTCAGCCAGAAAGAAGGATGGCCATCTTATCATTCACAATTGCTTAACAACAAGCAGTTTCAGTCAATCATGCATTTCCAATATAAGTGAGGAAAAGGAGCTGAGACACAATAGCCTGTCTGCTTTAAAATTGATCAGCCAACTGAGCAGAGCTTTGTTTTTGTTTAGTTTAGCTTAGTTGGCATAAAAGGTGGGCGCAGATATTCTTTCTTCTAAGAAAAGCAGAAAGAGAAATAAAATAAAATAAAACATTGCTAACAGTAAGAGTTGAGTTTGACAAAATTTACTATCCTCAGCTGAGCTGATTTCAAGGGGGAAGAGCAGAAGGAACATGTAATTGTTTTACCATAGAGCTGATGGAGAGGAATTTCTCTTACACCAGCACTATCCAGAAATTTGGAGTGGGAGAAAATTAATTAAAATTTCAATTTCCTGAAGGCTCTTGTAAAGTGGTTCAAACAAGCAAGGGTATAAGCAAAATGTCTATGTATGTCTTTCTTTTATCAGTTGAGAGAAAGAAAGGAGGGATTAAGGAACGTGGTGTGAGGAGGAATGCATCCATTAAGGGTAAGAGAGAAAGGAGAGAACAATAGTTAGATGCTCATTTCAAAAGCACAGTTGTGGAAGAAGAGGTGCAACTTGCCTCACCCTTCATCCTAAAAGAGAAACAGAATCTGAATGTTGCAAACCCTCTAACTGTCCTGATATGACAAGGACTGTCTGTCATCCCACATTCTGAGCTGCTTTTAAAATGTTCTAGTTTTCTCTTCTCGCTTTTCCTCAATAATAATGTTTGCCATCTTGACCATACGCTGGTTTTGCTTGGCCACATGTGTCCTGATTTTCATCTATGAAATGCTGGAAAGTACATACCCATATTTTCTGGCGTATAAGATGACTGGACATATAAGATGACCCCCAACTTTTCCAGTCAAAATATAGAGTTTGGGATATACTCACCATATAAGATGACCCCCTCTTCCAACAGGGGAAAATGAGAAAGTGTTGGGGGGAAGGACTGCCAATATACTCGGTGATGCATTCTGGGGTATGTACAATTTGCGGCCAAGTAAGTGACCCTGGGCATGTCACACACTCTCACCCTCAGGGGATGATAATGGCAACCCCCATTTGAAGAAACATGCCAAGAAAACCCCATGATAAGATTGCCTTAGGGTTGCCATATGTCGGAAAGGAATTGAAGACACACAAGAACAACAAAAAAGTCTGCAGTTGTTTCATAGGTAGTACATGGGATTAGGAGCCAGCATGGTGTAGTGGTTTGAGTGTTGGACTACCACTCTGGAGACCTGATTTTGATTCCCCACTCTGCCATGAAACCCACTGGATGAACTTGGACAAGTCACACACTCTCAGCCTCAGAGGAAGGCAATGGCAAACCTCCTCTGAACCAGTCTTGCGAAGAAAACCCCAGGATAGGGGTTCACCTCTTATCCGCTGCTGTTTCCTCCTCCTGCCTCACGCCACACTACACCACCCCTTCCTCCTCCCTCCTCCTCCTCCTCTAACCTGACTTCCTCTCTTCCTCCTCCTCCTGCCTCATGCCGCACCACCCCTTCTTCCTCCTCATCCTCCACCCGGCGTATAAGACGACCCCCGACGTTGGAGAAGATTTTCCTGGGTTAAAAAGTAGTCTTATACGCCAGAAAATGCTGTAGCTGTAGTCTGCAAAAGTAATGTTTCCAAAACCTGCCTTAATCCCAAGAGCTACAGTATGCATTATAAATAAGAGCTGGTTAACTGTGACTTGTATGCCATGAGTGGTTCTCCAGGACCCATAGTGCAGCCCTCTGAAACCTCTAACACTGCCACAAAAGGAAGAAAAACAATCTAAAAATGCCAGTCCATTACCCACTTCTGGTTGCTTCTGTTTGTTTGGAGGTTTGTTTTTTTGGAGACGAGAGGGATTTTTTTGTTTATAAAAAGAAGGCTGTTTGCCACCTCAAAAATGCCCCCCTGCATTTAGGCCTTGAATAGAAAGACTATTCAAAAAGATATTTTTTTAAAAGGTCAAAAAACCTTGATGGCAAGAACTCTGGACTGAGAAGAATCTTCACAACTTGGGATTTATTGTTTGTAAGGCTTACGTGGGATTGTTTTCCACAGAAAATAGCATTTTCTGGACAGAAAACATTTTCTCCATAGAAATTAATATTTTGGATTAAAATATTATTTTCCATTAAGAAAATGCTATTTCCTGCCCAGAAAATGCTCTTTTTTTATGCAGAGCAACAATGTTTTTTATGCAGAGCAACAACAATTTTACACAGAAGAAGTCTCAAATTGTGAATAACTTTAAAATTGTCTGCTCTTCAAAGACTTTCTCACTGCAGGAACAAAACTGCTGAAATTACTCATTTCTACCTTTCAGAATGAACTGAGGGGGGAAGCAGACGGGTGGCATGGGGCCGCCCCAGGAAGCTGCAGATCGGGGCCAAGGCATCCGCATTCCTCGGCCCCGCGGCACAGCTTTGCTGCCCCAGGAAGGAGTGCTAAAATAGTGCTCCTTCCACAAATTGCCGAAAGTGCGCCACAAAGGCTGCCAGTGCACCTTCGGCGCCTCTTCCGCTGCAGCGTGTGCGGATGCTGCAGCGGAAAGGCATCCTCAGAACGCCGGCTATGCGGAGGGCCGGCTGCTCCGATGACGTCTTCGGGAAGGGGTTGAGGCGCCCAGCATGTGGCTGCCCCTCCCCTTCCTTGCCCTGAAGATGGCGCTTTGCGCTGTCTGCTTAGGCCTTTAGTGAAGAATTACCTCCCTATTTCAGGCCTCGAGATGAAGTTGGCCATTTTTATACCAAAAAGTTTCAGCCAGTTGAAACTAATAGATTAAAACACAACTAAAATATATGACAAAACTTTTAAAAAGCACCCACACTTCTAGAAATCAAATGCAAAGAATTTGTGAACCTCATCTACACTTCTAAAAAGTGGAAACACAATTTTGTTATGGGGGCCATGTAGCAGAGCCACATAGGCTTGAGCAGGTGCTGTGCTCATGAAAAGTTCAAAATATGTGCCTATTTCCCCAAGGAGTCTTGTATGTCTTTAATTGTATTGTGTTTCTCCCTGCTTTCCTGATTCTGATTGACAAGCATCAGAAAATATAAATAATACACTTTTGGTATGATCTTCTCCCCATACAGAGAGAGAGAGAGAGAGAGAGAGAGAGAGATTAAAAACCTATCATAGAGTAAAATATCACACCCTCTAACACTTCTGGTTTGTTAAGGACACTTCTAAGTAAACCTCTGTCCTCCGACTTTTTCAGCTGCTTTTAAAATGTCATTTTCTCTTTCCTTCTCCCACTTTCCTCCTTCATCTTCAGTTTACTTCATCTAGTGGAAAGTGAATTCAGATTGCAAGAGGTTTTTTTTTTGCACCACTTAGGAGTTTATCACACAGGGACCTATGTGCTTCCATCCCAAAAATGGTTAAAGTGTCCACATCCCAGGAAAGTATGCAAATTTGTGAATGATTTTCACACAGAGAGCACAACAATATGTTAAAAGCACATTTACAATGTGTTAATGTGAGGAAGTGGGTAGAAAGCGCATTTGGTTTTCACACAGATGTGGATAAATCCCATTGATGATTTTGAAATAACTTTTTTGTGCGCATGCACAGAAGTAGTTGTGGTACCAGAAGTCACCCAGAGAAATAAACAATTTTATTTACACAATTTTATTTATAAAAATATACTGTATTGCCATTACTTTCCAAGAAATGGATTCCAACCTGAGTAAAAAGAGCAGAACATTACCCAAAAGAAGTAGGAAAGGAAAGAGAAAACTTCTCTCTTGCTCTTGCTGCGTCCCTGCCTTCCTCACCATCTGTTCCTTTCAGAGCCCTGGCTAATGGGGAAGGCTGGAGGAGGAGAGAGGTGTGCGAGGGAGAGAAGCAAGTTGTTTTTCTGTGTGTGTGTATGCCTGCTGATCCTTTAAGAGCCCTGGCTGAAACATAAAAGGCTGCATCCCTCTCATTCCTCTTGGCACAACAAAGCAGCAAAGAACCATGGGAAATCTGGCAACAAGCACACAAAAGGGGAGAATCCCACAAATAGCTTTCACACTACAGCAATTGCACAAAAAAAGTGAATTCTTGAATGAAATGGAAATGAAAACACAGTATTTCCCCAAAAATGACTATTACCTGATTCATGTCACTTTCTGTTTGGATTCTAAGTAGTTTGCGCACAATGTCATGTGAAAACCATTCGCTCAATTGTGCCTAATACGCTGGATAACTGTGGGTTCTGACCTGTTTAAACTTCCAATTTTCCCCATGTGATAAACTCCTTAGTGGGGGGAGAGGCAAGGAGGGGTTGCCATTCTCTGAAGACCCAGGCAAAAAACAGCTGCTGCAGCCTCTTTTTACCTGTCTTTTCTCCACATTATTGTGGCTGCATTTCTCCACGTTTTCATCTGTAAAATAATAGAGAGTATG
Organism: Phrynosoma blainvillii; assembly: GCA_026167975.1. NCBI lineage: Eukaryota > Metazoa > Chordata > Lepidosauria > Squamata > Phrynosomatidae > Phrynosoma > Phrynosoma blainvillii. The sequence continues at coordinate 414,251,867 of JANUYF010000001.1, forward strand.
AAATATAACTTTAGATTACACTCTATCTATTAGCTAGTTCTACCTCATTTTACTGCTAATATATAATCTCATCTGTGTGTACATGGAGACAGAGGAGGTGAGGAGGTGAAACATTAGCATAAGCAGAAATACTGGAAAATTTCTGGAAGTTTCTAAAGGTGCTCTATGAATTATAGGACTCCTTTTTTAAAAAAAACAAACAAAAAAAACCTTTTTTGCCCTTTTTCAGCCTTTAGCATTCAGCTGAAAAATTTGTTCTATTGTAGCCATGATTTCAGAAACAGTTGAGGGAGAGGCAAGGAGGGGTTGGAATATTGCCATTCCCTGAAGACTCATTCAGTAGCTAACTGCTACAGCCCCTCTTTGCTTGTCTGTTCTTCCTCATTAATAATGTTTGATATCATGACCAAACTCTGATGTTGCTTGGCCACATATGTCCATGTTTTCATCAATAAAATACTGGAGGGTATAAAATATAACTTTAGATTGCAATCTATCAATTATCGATAACTACCCCATCATATTGCTAATATATAATCACATCTGTGTGTACATGGAGACAGAGGAAGTGAAAAGGAGGTGAAACATTAGCATAACAAAAAACACTGGAAAATCTCTGATGTTCCAGGAATAAATCTCCTTTTCTTTGGCTAATCTTTTTTGTCCAGCTTCAACCTTTAGGATCTGGCTGGAAAGTGTCTTCTACTATTTCCATGATTTGGGAAGGAATAGTGCCTCAATACATCCAAAGTAAGGACTGATGAGTCCATCTATTTCACCTTTGCAAACTCTTTCTCCTTACCCATGCAATACCAACTTATTTTCTGTCAGTCTTGATTGGTTGTTTGCATCTTTTTCATGCATCGAGTTTTTCTGTGTTGGTGGTGTACATATGCTTTGCTTCACAAAAAGAAAAGGCATTCATTTTGTGCAGTATTTTTTCACAAATAGTAAAGATCTCAGTTTTCTGTATGTATATTAAAAAGTACTTATTGTCTTAGTCCCCCACTGGACATGAGAAATGTTGCAGGAGGTTAGTGAAAATGTATAGGCTGTCTTATTGAGAATGAGTAATTTGGCAACATTTCTTCACATCCTACATAGTAGTCTAGAACAGTGGTCCCCAACCCCCGGTCCGCGGCCCGGTACCGGCCCACAGAACAAATGGTACCGGGCTGCCCTGCGTCTGCCGATGTGCCCCGGCCCAGCTGATCAGCGTGGGGGCGGGGCTTCTGTGGGCTGCGGAAAAATTATCAAACATTGACCGGTCCACGGCAATAAAAAGGTTGGGGACCACTGGTCTAGAAGATAAGAAATGCTGCAGACTATATAAAATGGTTTTGTTTTTTTTAAACTACATTTTCACACAACATTATTTCAAAGTGTATCACACTATCATGCTGTCACCTTTGTTGCAAAATTGTAAGGTATTTCTGGTATTCTAAGGCTACATGTGGGAGAGGTCTTAGACTTAAAAGGTTACCAAGGGTTTGTGCCAGGAGTGATATTTGAAATGGAAGCTACTTCATTCATACTCCAGTTTCCTCACTGCTATGCGATGCAAGTGGTAAATGTCATCTGTTCTATCTTTGCCTCAGACCCACATGGATCTGCTATCAACCATCCCTGTCACAACTAGTCACACTTTTATACACCATTGTCTACTTTCTGATATAGCTTGAGTATCTCTTATCCAGAAACCCAACATCCAAAATACTCCAAAACCCAAAACTTTTTGAGCTATATACCTGTACTGTATTTGAGAGACTGGAGAGAGACATGAAGATCTGTGAAATGGGGCAAGTGTGGATTTGTGCCAAGAATGTGGATTCCCACCACACAGATTTTACGCTGTCTCTGATCACTCTGCAGTCTCAATATGTCACATTATGTATATGCAAATACAAGTATTTCCAAATCTGAAAGAATCAGAAATATGGAACTTCTGGTCCCAAGCATTTTGAATAAGGGAAACTCAACCCATACTTTGTTTCATCATCTCCTTAGAGATCTTTTTAAAAACTGCATCATGTATCTTCTTAGTCAACCTTGTGTTATCAGTTATCTAGAGATGCATTCTGTTTAGCCTCTGACAGTGTACTTTTCTCATGTGATCCTTTCTAGTAGCAGCCTAGGGGAAAACCCTTTTGCAGTTTCAGGGGGGAAAACCCTTTTCCAGTTTCTAAACATGTGAATGAGGCTGCTTCGTACAGATTGTCAGATGATTAATCTATTTGTCTCTTTGCTATTCCAAGTAGGCACTTTCCCCTTTTCCTTTTCCTTTCCTTTCCTTTCCTTTCCTTTCCTTTCCTTTCCTTTCCTTTCCTTTCCTTTCTCTCTTCTTCTTCTTTTGACGTACCTGAGATAAGAACCTGTTAAGTGAGGTTGCTAGGGACTAATGTATTCTGCATCAGGGATGTATGTGGAATCTGATTTCACTGCCAGGTTCAATAGGCATATCTCAGTCCACACATATTGGATTGTCTGCAGAGCAGGCAAAATTTGCACTCTAGTACCCTCATATTGATAGGCTACTTGAAATTGCCTCTGGTAAAAATTTGCATTTGAAAAGTGTGGCTAGATAATGCGTGTGTTTAACCTGAGAATAAAATGCTGATTAAACATGGTTCAGTTCAACTTTTCAAGCAATGTTTAGATCTTAAAACATGTGCTTCAACATATGTAGGAGCAAAGAAAGGGACAGATTTCCATTAATGAAAGCAAATAGATTTTATAGATATTATGTATACAATGCATGTGTTCCATCACACAGCTAAGGCCCTGTACTCTTTAAGGATATGCAGACCTCCCGTAAACATAAAAAAGAAATCTATGTATTCCATTGCTGTCTTACTTCATCCTCTGATCAGCTTATGTAATTTATTTAGAATTTTGCATTCAAAAAGGAAAAACAACAAAGATGTTTTAGTCTCATTGAAGCTCCTTTTTTCTCTTTTAAAAATATGTTTTGCTTTTCTCCCAAATCCCTTAGATGTTTTGCTCAAGCAGGAACTTCCAAATTCACCTTGAAATTTAGCTTTAGGTGAAATGTGGCAGCTACTCTACTTCTGGCTTGCCAGCCTCTTTGCCTGTGGGTGCTTCCCTTGCAGGAATAACATAAGTACCCTTAGAAGCATTCAAAAAAACCTAGGCTTGAGACCAACTCTGACACTGGGATTCTTCAATGTCTCTTTCCAGGCTGTGGGGTAAGTTGCAGCTGCATAGTTGTAGATAAACCTTAATTACTTTGCCATGTCTCTGTCCCTATTTGGAAAAGAGGCATTAAGAATGGAGGGAATTATGTAAATGAGCATCCCCTTTGTCTTCTGATTTATTGGATAGGATCATCTCTGAGGTTATTTCTTACAGAGGGGTTTAGTGAGAAGATAGCTTAATTTTGGAATCTGGCTTTTTGTTTTGTTTTGTCTTTATTTTCAGCTTTAAGGAAGAGGTTATTAGAGTGGTTGTCGACTATCGCTGGGATGGGTCAGGGACAGAAACCTTACTTTGTCTAATCTTCCTTCACAGGTTTTCCACATCTCTTGTAAATTGTATGTACAGGTCTGTGAGAAATAGACACATCTGTGAATCCCCAGTGATACCCAACAGCTGCATCAGGACAACCTGTTTGAGAAGTGGGATGCCTCATAGTCCCTGGGTTTCATGGCTCAGGGAGGGAGTATGAATGGGATCAGGGGAGTGTGAAAGACCCAATTTTCTGCTTTCCTAACATAACATCTTTTATTCAGGGCTTGAATTAAAGAAAGAGTTATTGGGGACACACTGATTGTTCCAGGCATTTTTGTACTTTGCATTGAGGGAGCAACCAGGAAAAGGAGGTAGGTTCAAGCCATTCATGCTGGTGCTATTCAGAGGGCAAGATAGTGTCAATTGAAGAGAAGACCTTGGTATATCAACAAAGTATCATACCTTATCTATTAGCTACTTTTCCATCAGTAGTAGTATGGTAACTACAGTTCCCACAATGCCCAGCAACTATTGCAGCTACACACCAAGCATGGGACCATCTTGCACCCTTCAGCATCCTGTACCTTTCCTGGGAAATAAAGGGTCAAACTAGGTGTAGTAGGGAAAGTGTATTCCCTATGATTAACATGTTTCCTTTCCCATAGTCAGATTTCCTCAGAGATACGGCTCTCAACAATCAGACTTCCACATGAAGCATGTGTGTACCTTCAATAACCACTCAAAAAGCAAAACATGTTACATGCAAGATTAGCTGAGTACTATGATGAACAGAGGCATTTCATCACATGTCAGAGCACCTCTAGAAAAAATAGTGCTAAGTGTATCATCATGATTGATCCTCAGTCTTTCTCTGCCACCTCCATTTTCTGTATGGATGAATAGGGCAGAAGGGGCAATTGTTGGCCCAGGAGAGGCACAGCATACAGACAATCTCTTAATTCTTCCATGTGTCTAATGAGACCATCATGCATTGATAAAAGCCTAAAATTTTAGGAAGCCCAGGCCCATTTTGAATCTATTTTGGATTGGGCATTTTATCCAGACCATGAAATGGGGCTTGGAAAATCTAATAATAAATAAATCCTTCAAATCAGCTGTCAGGTCTACTCATTCTAGTCTTTCCCACCATGTTTAGTTGTATAAAACTTCCCAGTGAGAAAGTGCTAGCTTCATAAGGAGAGGTTTTCCAATATAGATAAGATACAGTCTTGCTATTACGAAGAGGAAAATGAAAGAGAGAGAATGAATATTCATTGCTTGTCTATTCTCAACAACTCCCCCAAAAATTCAATAAAGTGTTTGAAAATGATTTGTAAAACAGTTTAAGTGTTCTTTGCCATTAAGTTGAATTAGACTGGTTAGAGAGAAATTGTGGGAAAATGTTTTAACATATTACAATACAATAATATTTGATCATTATAGATCTTGTAGGCTTGCAGAAAGATGCTTCAGAAAACCTGTGTGGTAGATGAGGCAAGAATGTTATGCATTATTATGCTGAGAGGGAATGGTAAGCTTCCACCCTTTTGCCTCTTCCCTTAACAAGGCTGAATCTACACTGCAGAATTAATGCAGTTTGACATCACTTTAACTGCCATGGCTCAATGCTATGCAATTCTGGGAGTTGTAGTTTTGTGAGATATTTAGCCTTCTCTGTCAGAGAGCTCTGGTGCCACAACAAACTTCAAACCCCAGGATTCTATAGCATGGAGTTATGACAATTAAAGTGGTGTCAAGCTGCATTAAATCTACAGTGTGACTGCAGACAGCATTGCAAAAATAATAATAATAATAATAATAAAAATTGATAAAATAAAATATTTAGGAATTGTGTTAACAAACAAAAATGGAGATTTATATAAAAATAATTATAAGAACACATGGGCTAAGATAAAAGCTGACTTATTATCATGGGACAAGCAGAAACTTTCTTTATTAGGAAGAATTGCCACTATTCAAATGAACGTGTTGCCGCGGATGCTTTTTCTTTTTCAAACGATACCAATATTAGTATCGAATCTTCCATTTAAGAATTGGAATTGTGATATTTCACAATTTATATGGCAAGGGAGAAAGGTTAGGATAAAAGCAAAGACACTTCAAGACAGAAAAGACAAAGGCGGAATGGGATTGCCTAATCTTGAATTATACTATAATGCATGTGCCTTCTCTTGGATTAGAGATTGGATCACTCTGAAAAATACTAAACTATTAGAATTGGAAGGCTATGGAATGAAAGTAGGATGGCACGGTATAATGGGTTTTAAGCTAGATAAAATGGAGAAAGATTTTAAAAACCATACTATAAGAAAAGCATTGCTGATGGTTTGGAGAAGATATAAAGGAAAATTTTGGACTAAAATATCTTTATGGATTTCTCTGCGAGAAGCACATCATAAGAAAGAAGGGCCAGTTAACAATCATTGGTTAACATATGAAAAGGTATTGAAGAGATCACAAGAAGGGTTAAAAATTAAAATGAAGGAAGAGTTAGAGATAGAGGGGATAAAAATGAATTGGTTTGAATATTACCAATTAAAAACAGATTATGGAAAGGATAAGGAGAATCAAGGATTTGAACTGGAAATAAATAATTTTGATCGAGCCGTAAGGGAATTTGGAAAACACTGGATTACTAAAATATATAAGATTTTATTAGATTACGAACTGCAAACAGAAGTAGTTAAGACCAATATGGTAACTTGGATGCAGAATATAGGAAACTCGATTTCGTTACAAGATTGGGAAACCACATGGAAAGACACCCAAACTTTTTCAAAATGTAATACTTTGAAAGAAAATTTCTATAAAATTTTCTTTAGGTGGTATATGACCCCCACCAGATTACATAAAATCCAAAAAGATGCAGGAGAACGGTGTTGGAAATGCAGAGCAGAAAAGGGAACATTTTATCACATGTGGTGGACCTGTAAAAAGGCAAAAAGCTATTGGGAAAAGGTACATCAAATGATGTGTAAGATCTTAAGGATAAAATATCCCATTTATACCTGAGCTTTTTTTACTCAATATGTTAGCTAAGGTTAAGATTAAATTAAGTTTAGATGATAAAAGCTTAATTTTATATATGGTATCATCAGCACGTATAGTCTATGCTCGATATTGGAGACAACAGGCCACACCTAATTTATATGAATGGATTATGAAGCTGAAGGAAATAGCTATCATGGATATATTGTCCATGTACGCCGCAGGGAAAATAATGCAACAATATGAAAATAAGTGGCAGAAAGTGATAAAGGACTTTTGAAAAGGACTCCAAAGCTGTGATTTATAAATATAAATATCGATATTGATTTAGAATATTACTGGAAGTAGGGAAGATATATGAGTAAGGTTAATTAATATTTTGTGGGAGAATATTTGTAAAAATGTGTTAAGATTTCTGTTTGATGATAACTCCTTGTAATATTTTATTTTATAGACAATAAAATGGAAAATAATAATAATAATAATAATAAAAAACAAAAAATAATATTTTTTTAAATACACAATTAAACTGTACATTAACCCCTGAAGTATTTAATCATTCACAGCCCACCCACTCACAAACTCTATCCAGTTCTTCCCTAACTGACTGTCCTGCCTCTATTACAGCTTTTCCATAACTCTAGGCCGACTTTCCTCATAACAATAGCAATAGCAAATACATTTCTATACTGCTTATCAGTAAACTTAAGCACTCTCTAAGCAGTTTACAATGTGTAAGCTAATTGCCCCCAACAAGCTGGGTATTCATTTTAGTGACCTTGGAAGGATGCCAACCTGAGTCAAGCTTTAGCCTTTGGCTGGTATTGAACTTGCAACCTTGTGGTTTGTGAGTGAGTGGCTGCAGTATAGGCATTTAACCACTGTGCCACCAGGGCTCCTTCTGTTAGGGACAAGCCCAATTTTACATCCTTTCTCCCACCCTTTCAACCCCACTTCATAGCATTCCCTGAGCTGTGATTGGATAGGACTAAACAGGCTTGCCCAGATCCTTCTTTTGCACTTGGCCATCTGACAACAATAAAATAAGCTCAACCACCACAAAAAATAAAAATAAAAATAAAAATAATAAAATAAAATAAAATCCACAAAAAGAAATTCTAAAGCTCCTTTAGAAGGAAAATTATGAAGACCTCTTTGATGGGGGAAACAGGGTTCAACATAACAGAGTTCAGAATCTGGTACAGCAGTAGTAGGGTATATATCCTAGGTTGACTTCCTCCTACCATTAGCCCATGTCTTTTTAGCATCTTTCGAATCTTCCTCTTGGTTGCCTAGGCTTGCTATTACAGTGTGGATATAGCTGCTGAGTCCCCTCATCCTCATCCTCATCAAGAAACAGTGTGCAAATTGGACACTGTTACCAAATGACTTGATATTTATAGCCATATGGAGACATTCTAAAGCCTGAAAAAAGTAAAGCTATGAAGAGAAGGAACACATGCTAGGCCTTTCTCCCCTTCTGGTATCCTTTTTCATTGTTCTCAACTTATGGGTGAGCTATGGCAACCCTAACCATCACACGGTTTCCATGGTTGAGCAGGGAACTGAACATCAGTCTCCAAATTCCTAGCCCTGTGCTCAAACCACTATACCATGCTGTTACTTTACATGTACTTTAGAATGCATGAACTGATTGCTTCTATTTGATGCTTTCACATGTTTGTGGCTGACACATTTTGAATGTGTTCTACTTTGTTCACCTACCATTCAGTATCATGCAAAAAGAATAAGTCTTGTCTGTCTCTTGTCTTCCAAACACAAAATGCCCAGTAATGATTTCTGAAGTGACATTGTGTTCTAATGCACTTGTGTCAAGCTAGGTTCAAAGCAAAGAAATCAGAGGGATTGTGGTTCAGGGCTCAACTAGGCATGTAAATTCCTACTTGGAAAAGTGAGAAACTTCCACCTTTCTGCACTCACCTGTGAGACAGTGAAATAATTTTTGTGCTCTTGATGAGAGTATTCACACTTTGTGAAACTGTGGAGTTCCCCTCATCCAAATTGTACAAATGCATTTTGGGCTTTTATTGTTGCTGTTAACCGCCTTCAAGTCAACTTCAACCTATGCCAATCCTAAGATTGAAAAACCTCAAAATCACCCTGTCCTCAATCACCCTGCCCAGCTCTTGCAGATTCATGGCCGTGGCTTCTCTAATTGAATCTATCCATCTGGTATATGGCCTTCCTCTTTTTTTATTGCCCCCAACTTTACCAAACATTATTGTCTTTTCTAGTGAGTCCTTTCTTTTCACGATTTGCCCAAAATACAACCACCTCAGTTTAGTCATCCTTGCTTCTAGGGAGAGTTGGAGTCTGATTTGCTCTAGGACCCATCCATTGGTCATTTTAACAATTCATTGGTTGTTTTAACAGTATTCACAGAACTATCCTCCAGCATCACATTTCAAATGAGCTGATTTGCTTCTTATCAGCTTTCACTAACACGCTCTCACAACTGTACATAGAAATGAGAAATACAATGGCATGAATAAGCTTTCAATACCAAGCTTTAGTATTTAATTATGTATCTTCACACTTCAGGTTCTTGTCTAGTTCCTTCTAGGCAACTAAAAGAAACAACTTGATCAATTGCAACAACTTGATCAATCAGTTAGGTCATTATTGTGGGTATGCATGTTCTGTGTCTGTGTGGTTTGCTTCACTGTATCACGTTGAGGCTTCCTGTCTCACTGCCAATGAGAAATTTTGTAATTCACATTCCTCAGCCTCGAGGCCAAGGAAACTATACTGTAGAGAAACCAAACTGTGTTGCTTCTGTTTTCACAAGGGTATTTGAGAGGAGGGTTTGCTTCCCTCTTTTGATTTGCCATCTCTCCAGTTCTCCTCTGAAGGCAATAAATCTCACGAATATGCACTACTGTAGCTCTACATTGATATTATGCTAGTATTATTTATTTTAATAGTTGTTGTTGTTGTTGTTATTATTATTAATATTATTAACATTACTGCTATTAGTATTTAATAATATGCCAATATTGTTACATCATTTATCCAGAAATGAATAATTCCTGGAATCATCTCTAATTAAAGACAATGAGTTTCAGAAATATAAAATTAATTTATTCCAGCAGAGTTCTGCAAATTTATGATTTTTAATTTGTTACATCCATTTCCCTGCATAAATAACATTGACCAAAAAAAAAAAAAAACCAAACAAACTATGGACCCCTAGGGAATGGTACATTGTGCCTATAACATCTGGCAGGGTTGCTTTCCAGTTCAAGCCATGTGTCTTTTGTAATTTCATACATAGTATGCAACAAGATATTAGAGCCTTGGAAAGGAGAACAGCATAATGCACATAAACTTCCTTTTGGTGATAACAGAATGTAAAATAAATATTTACTGAAGTATATTATAAGATATGCAAGCTGCAATCCTTCCACACTTAACTGGGATTAGTGAACTCAATAGGACTGACTTCACCAAGTAAGCATGCATAGAATTGTGCTATTTGGGTATGAACCTATACCCGAATTTACTCCAAACTGGTACTGCCAACATGTTTTGGATCTCAGCTGTCCGAAACCATTAGTTATGTTAACTGGGACTAATGGGAACTGTAATTCAAAACACTTGGAGGGCTCCTGGTTAGGGAAGGATGATATATCCACTTTCTAGTAGTTAACCTTCTTGAACATGGGACCTATTTCAGATGGCACATAGATAGGGTGAAGCTGTAAGCTGAAACTCGTCTCTTATCCGACAGAACTCGCCTTAGGAAGCATCTTGATTCCTACAGGAAGGCTTTACGTGCAGCACAGAAATCTTTCTGCTCTGCACGTATTTCGTCTGCAGAGTCTCACCCGGCAGAGCTGTTTAGAGTGGTGGGGGAATTGACGAAGGTTTCCCCTGCGCCAAGTCCCCTACTTAACCCAACAACAGCCTGCTGTGAGGCATTTAATATCTACTTTGCAGATCAAATCTCTCGGATAAGAGCCGACTTGGACGCCAACGTTCTGGCAGAATCCGTAGACGAGGCATCCCGTAACTCCGTTGATGGCATTTTACTGGATCAACTCCAATCTGTGAGTACCGATGACGTGGACAAGCTCCTTGGAAAGGTGAGGAAGACGACTTGCCCTCTCGACCCATGTCCATCATGGCTGGTCGCCCAGGGTGGGGACGCATTGAAGGTGTTCCTTCGGGACACAATCAATGCATCTTTCAGGGAGGGCAGTATTCCATCTTGTCTAAAGGAGGCGACGGTTAAGCCTCTCCTTAAAAAACCTTCCCTGGATCCCCTGGATAGAAACAACTATAGACCAGTCTCCTTGCTACCTTTTTTGAGCAAGGTGATCTAGAGGGCAGTTGCTTCCCAACTCCAAGCAGTCTTGGATGAAACCGATTATCTTGATCCATTTCAATCCGGCTTCAGGAAAGGATTTGGAGTTGAGACCGCATGGTTGCTCTGACCGATGACCTCCACTTGGGCATCGACAGGGGTAGTGTGACCCTGCTGGTGCTCATGGATCTCTCAGCGCCTTTTGATACAATAGATCATGCCATCCTCTTGGATCATCTGAGGGAGTTAGGAATTGGAGGCACTGCTTTGCAGTGGTTCCGTTCCTTCCTCTCGGGCAGATCCCAGAGGGTGAGGCTCGGGGACAGTTTCTCTTCTAAAATAGAGCTTAATTGTGGCATCCCTCAGGGCGCCATCCTGTCCCCGATGCTGTTTAACATTTATATGAAGCCACTGGGTGAGATCATTCAGAGGCATGGAGCTCGGTGTCTTCAGTACGCTGACGACACCCAGATATATCTCTCCATGACCAGATCATTGGCTCAGACCTCAGATGGTGTCTCTTCTCTCAATGACTGTCAGAGTGGTAATGGATTGGATGAGGAAAAACAGATTGAAGTTGAATCCAGACAAAATGGAGGTACTGACAGTTACAGGCCCGAAACCAGATTTGGGTATACAGTCTCCAATCCTGGATGGAGTCACACTCTCCTCCAAGGACTGTGTTTGCAGCTTGGGGGTACTCCTTGATTCGTCGCTTCACATGACTAGTCAGGTGAATGCGGCGGTCAGGAGTGCCTGTTATCAGCTTCGGCTGATATGCCAACTGCACCCTTATCTGGATGTGAGGGACTTGGAAACTGTGGTACCTGCTCTGGTAACCTCACGTCTGGATTACTGCAATGCACTCTACATGGGGCTACCTTTGTGCCTAACCCAGAAACTTCAACTGGTGCAAAATATGGCAGCCAGGTTAATTACCGGAACATCGAGTAGGGAGCACATAACACCAGTGCTTAAATCCCTCCACTGGCTGCCGATTAGTTTCCAGGCGCAGTACAAGGTGTTGGTTTTGACCTTTAAAGCCCTACATGGCTTGGGTCCATCTTATCTTAGGGACCGCCTATCCCCGTATGATCCCCCCTATGCCCTTCGGTCCTCTGGGATGAATCTGTTACAGCCAATGAGAACTAGGCTGGTGCAGACCTCCCAGTGGACCTTTTCTGCGACCGCTCCCAGGCTATGGAATGGCCTGCCGGATGAGATCCGTCTTATTACTACTCTTACTGCTTTTAAAAAAGCGGTGAAGACGGATCTCTTCCGGCAGGCCTTCCCGGATTGACTTCTGCCCTAGGGAGATGAGCCTTCTTCATTTTGTCCCTACTGTTGTTTACTTTTGTTTTTTATTGTTTATTGTTTTACTGTTTCACTGTATTGTGGTATTTTAATTTTCTCAAGTTTAATCCAGTTTTAAGGGGGTGGGAGGGTTGGATTAGGGGATGAGGGAATGTTTTAACTTTGTCTGTTTTAAATGTTGTAACCCACCCCGATTGCCATGCAGAGGGGCGGGCTATAAATAAAAATTATTATTATTATTATTATTATTATTATTATTATTATGGGTTTTGCTGGTGAGGAGAATGTGGTAAGATGTATTGTGCAGATATATCATTATCTGGCTGCCATTGGCTAAATGCTTATGATCCTAGAGAAGGGTGACATATGTAAAGGAGAAACAGAAATACCACCATAGAAAATGAGGAAGTGAAGATGGAGAAGTCGCCAATGAACAAAGGATTGGGACTGGCTGAGAGGGAAGATAGAGGAGGAGGAAGAAGAGGAGGACTGAGATAGGAAGATAAATGAGAGCACTGGCACATGTTCATTTGAAATGACCAGTTAAATGTTGGTTTTAGATACCTGGTTCTTTGTTAAGGAAGCAATCCTGTTTGACCTTAGCTGCCAGTAAGTGCTATTGAAGTCAGAAATTAACAACAGGTGTCTCTGTGTGTGGTTGCACTGTAAATAACTTACAAGCAGAATCCTATACATGTCTACAAAGAAGAAGGTTCAATTAAGTGCAATGAGGCTTGCTCAGAAATAAGTAGCTATAAGATTACTGCCATATGTAATGGCTAATCTAGTCCCCTCTTGATAACTATTACTGGTTTTGTCAATTTTTAATTAATGTAATTCTAGCAGTAATTAATAAACTTTTTTTTATAATCCCATCTTTTTAATTCCCTGTCTTTATAAATTTTGCTTGCTCTGATATAACACCCAAATTACTAGCATGATAATTTGGACCTCATGACTAATTATCACTAATATTTTTAACAATACTTTGCCAGTGCTTTTTGACAACTTTAAAGTTTGTCATCAGATTGACATCATAGAAAACTCTGGCCTTTCACCTGGTATCTTCAGGATGAGAAAATACTATGCAAACTCGAATTGATCCCATTCGTTAGCATGCTTGTAGACAATTTGGTCACCATAGAAAACAGAAAGATCCTTTCATGAATTTTTGATCTGGGCCAGCAGGTTCAAATTCCTACTAGGGAGACTATCACTCTACAGTCTTAAAATGGGACTAGGTCATTTTAACTGCTCTGCCTGCCCCCAGTTGCATTCTGGAACTTGTAGTTTAAGAAGAGGCATTTAGACTATTCAGCCAAAGAGCCTTTAAACCTCACTGAACTACAAACCCCAAAATACAACAGGACGCAATCAGAGCTGTTAAAGCAACCTAGCCTCATTTTAAGAGTATGGTGCGATAAGCTGCTAAGCCTTGTCACTGAACGGTATCTTGGGGGGATGCAGCTGCACAGTGGCTGCCTCAACCTCTCCCTAAGGAAGTCATCAGAGTGTGCACCGTTACACATGGCGAGCGCCCTGATGATGTCCTCCCAGTGCAGCCTCTGCATGCCCTGCGCTGGAAGAGACACGGAAGAGCCACACAATGGCTCTTCCGATGCCCTTTCTGCGGCTTGAGAAAGGTGTGCTATTTTTGGCACTCCTTTCACAGGCACCAAAAGGGGGGATTGGGGCCAAGGCATGGGGCAGCCTCAGCCCCAATCCTCCGCTTCCCAGGGTGGCCCATGGCCACCCATCTGCATCCCCCCTTAGTCTAACCTACTATACAAAATTATCAGGAGGATAAAATTTTGGCAACAATGGTGGAGAGAACTGTATATACCATCCTGATCTCCTTGGATCTCCAGCAAAGGTAGAAAACAGAACTGGATAAAACCCTGGAAAGGTACTGCTAGTCAGAGTTGACAACACAAAGCCAGATGGACCAGTTGTCTGACTCAGTATAAGGCAGCTTCTTAAGTTCCTATTGGATGTCAGTTTATTTTTTAAAATATACAAATGCAGCATGCTTTATTAGAAAGATTAAACAAAGAATGATGACAATGACTAGTGAAGTGATTCCTGATGTTACAAGTGGGGTATTTATTTATTTATTCATTTATTTATTTTTCATTTATTCATTACATTTATACCCCACTGTGGGATTCTGCATATACCTCTGTTGCCATGAAATGTGAAGACTTCCACTTAGCTTTCACACTCCCACCAAATGTGAGGGCTTCCCCTTATCCCCCTCTCTGCCAGAAATGTAAGGACCTCTTCCTATCCCACTGCCAACTGTGGGGACCTCCTAGATTATCTCATGTTTCCTATGTGACATATTATTCATCTCCAATGGACACCATCCCTCTTTATTAGCTGCTACCACTATAAACACTACGTGAACCCAAGCGTTGTAGTATATAGGAGAACCAAAAGCATGTAATAATACTTTTGCAACAGAATTTGAACATAGCACAACAAATTAATAGTTTAATACATTTAAAACACATCTCTCACTCTCTCTTACTCTCATCTCCTAGCTATCTCAGACCCTCTTTAACTCTTTTAACCACTCAAACTGTTAAACCTCCAGCTGCTGATTACAGAGATTGTCACACCGCCAATTTTCATAGGGATAGATGCAGGTTGTAACCATAACAGAAGGATCTCATCAGACAGCCCTGTAGCTGGCAGTAGGTAACCCATATCCAGTCTGGGCTTCCCCTGCAGCTTTTCAAGAACAGGATTTTCCCATTCTTGAAAAGCTGCAGGATTGGATCTGGGCTGCCTACTGCTGGTCACAGAGCTGTTTGATTACTGGGAATTTTGATACGTCTGTTACGGTTACAATCCGCATCTCTCCCAGTGAATTGGCGGTGAAATAATCTCCAGAATCTGACAGACTACTCATGCTAACCCTAACAGATCATTCTCTTCATTCCCCCTCACTCACTGTATCACCTCCATCTGACAATCCTTGCCTTATTACCTCTGATTACTTCCCTTGAACAGTTCATAACATCACACCCACCTTTTCCCCCACACATGGTTATCAAAATATTTGGGAAGAGTAAAATCAGTTGAAACAAATAGATTAAAACACAATTAAAATATATGAAGAAAATATAAAAAGTACTTTCACTGTTAAAATCAAATTCATAGAATTTGTGAACATCCTGTACAGTTCTAAAAGGTGGAAACACTATTAATTTTGATATGGGAACCATGTAGCAAAGCCACATAGGTTTGAGCAGTGTGCTGTGCTCATCAAAAGTTCAGAACATGTATCTACTTCCCCGAGGAGTTTTGCATGTATTTAATGATTTTGTGTTTCTCCCTGCTTTCCTGATTCTGATTGACAGCAAGCATCAGAAAATATAGATGGTATACTTTTTGTATGATCTCTCCCCCCCCCCCCACCCACAATAAAGATTCAAAATCTATTGTGGAGTGAGATATCACACACTTCAATGGTCCTGCGTTGGCAGGTACACTTCCAATTAATTCTCTCTCATCCCAGATTGTCATTGCTTTTAAAATGCACCATTTTCTCTCTCTTCCTTCAACTTTTCCCCTTCAACCTCAGTTTATTTCAGTTCCTAGAAATGGCCTTCAAATTAACTTGGGATGGTGGTGAAGAGGGGTTGGAATATTGTCATTCCCTTAAGACTCAGGCAACAGGAAACTGCTGCAGTCCCTCTTTGCTTGTCTGTCTTTCCTCATTCATAACTTTTGATATTGTGATCATATGCTTATGTTGCTTGGCCAGATGTGTCCAAATTTTCATCTGTAAAATACTGGAGAGTATGAAATATAACTTTAGATTGCTGTCAACCAATTGGCCATAACTACCCCATCATATATGTTTCTAATAACACTCCATGAATTATAGGGCTCTTTTTCTTTGGCCATCCCCACTCCCCAATTCTTCAGCCTTTTGGATCTAGCTGGAAAATTTATTCTATTGTTTTCATGATCTGAGAATGATAAGTGACAGTGGCAACCCTTGGGTGGGGGAGCAAATATTGTCTGGAGACAGTGGGGTGGAGGAAAGAAAGAGTAAATTCTAAGAGAGCAAGCTCTGTCTTGCATACTAAATCTTCCCAGAAATAAACATCTCTATATGTCACATCAGTGCTGTGAACCTAAATCTATTTACTCAGAAGATTTCAGCAAGACTTACATCCAAGTAAATATGTTTAGAATTTTAGCCTTAATTAACTTCTCATTTATACTTCTATTCATTTGATTTTTTTTGGTTGTAATCTGTAGGTCTTCCGGGAAACCTTTTCAGAATAGAGAATGGTTACAGAAAGACTTAGTAGTGTGCTTTGTAGAAGTAGGTTTTATCCTAGGTTCTTTTTTGGCAGCTGTGTGACAGAGCTGCAACAGGAGACCCTTTTCCCAGAAAAGAGGCACAGTGTTGTAAAGCAATATTGCCTGAATTTCCCATTGGCTTCAGCTGTTAAAAGGTGTAAGAATTCAGCTGTTAAAAGGGTGTCTGTATCTGTAGGGGAGGGGGGTAACATACACATTAAAAATGGGTGCTAATTTTGTTTCATTTCATTTTTTAAAGAATTTATCAAAACCCACAAATTTCTTCATGTTTGGGAAGGAAAGAGTGCAAGGGCAGGAAGCTCATTGGTTAGTCCCAAATACAGTAGTCCCATTCATCTTTTTTAATGGTAAGTTGACATATAGGTAAATCCTATTGATTCAGTGGCTTTAATCTAGTTGGAACTAGTGATAGGATTAGGCCTGAGATTTTTGAAAATTCAAATGTAGGAGAAAGTGAAACAGAAAGAATTTCCTACTATAGTAGTTCTTATTTCTGGTTTTCTGTGCTTTCAAGTTGTTTTAGACTTATGAAGACCCTAAGGTGAACCTACAATGTGGTTTTCATGACTAGATTGTTCATAGGAGGTTTGTCATTGCCTTTTTCTGAGGCTGAGTGAATATGACTTGCCCAAGGTCATACACTGGGTTTCCATAACTGGTCTAATTTAAATCTTGGTCTCCCAGAATGCTAATCAATGCTAAACCACTACACCATACTGGTACTCATTACCATAGTTATACCAGAGTAGTATTACAGGTGCCTTGAGAAACGTTTTTGTAAAACAATCCAGGTTGCTCAAGTGAGTTAGCCAGTCAGTATACCTCCAGGCAGAAAAGCCAGTGAAGATAAAAGAGAAAATGTTTCAAGAAAGAAAAGGAGGTAAATATTCCAAGTAAATATTCCAAAACAGAATTAGAGGTAAACCTAAGGTTGGAAGATAAAAGTTAAGAATGATGACTGCAAATGTGATGACTGCAAATGCTTTTGAAAAGATGAATAAATTTAACCTATAGCATATTATAGTAATTGACCAATCTGTTGGGTGTATGGTTCATTTCATGGCTGAAACTAGTTTAGAGTGTTAGGAATCTCATTTCAGAACATTGCAGTGTATAAGGCAAGTAGGTCTGATAGAAGTGGAAGGAGAGAATCTTGAATCTTGAGCTACAGTTGGAGTAGTTCCTGACATTTCAGTTTGTTCAGGAATTAAGTATGCTTTCAAAACTGGAAAATAATCATAAAAACAAAAGGAAAACAAAACAAAACAATACAAAACTCTCCAAACTTAGAACAGTGTTATAATAATGCCTGACAGGTCATAATAACCAGAAGAGAAAATAAATGAGCCAGAACATTTGAATAATTAAATATAGCACATGGGTTGGTCTTGCTGCCTGAATAAATGTTTGTGGCCAAACTAAACACTACATTAATGTAGATGTTGCCTGTATGATGTATGATAATTGCCATTGTCCCTCAGCACAGAGTATGCTGGATGGAGTAATAAGATTTGTAGTCCAGCAACATCTGAAGGGCTTATGTTGTCCACCATGTGTTTCAAATAACAAGAAATAAAGATGGGGGGATAGACACTCCCCTTATGGAATGATCTTAACCAAGAACCCTCCCCCAAAGGTTTAATTTGTGTTGAACTTCAGTTTGTGTTGAATTATCATTCAGAGATTCACTCTCAAATCAAATTGCAGCTGCAAGGAAAAGTGGTTTTAATAAGATCATTGTTAATCCATTGTTTTTGATTTATGCCTTCATGTCATTTCTGACTGAAAATGAACTATTTCAAACTATGATGAGGTTTTCTTGGCAAGATTTGTTCAAAGGGCGATTCACCTCACCTTCTTCTCTGAGAGTGTATGATTTGCCCATGGTCAACAAGTGGGTTTCCATGGCTGAACAGGGATTTGAACTCTGGTCCCATGAATTCCTGTCCAACTTTCAAACCACTACAGCACACTGGTTCTCATTACTCCTTTTTTTTATCATATAAGAACATACAAACCTCTTCAGTAGCCATGCAGTAATTGTTCCGTTGGGCCAAAATATTCTAAAGGTATCACATTCTGTATGATCTTGCAAGCTAGCACTCTGCTTACTACTTGGATGGGAAGCCTTTGTAGGCTATATTTCAGAGGAAAGAATTGGCAAAACCACCTCTGAGTATTTCTTACCTATGAAAACTATGTGAAATTTATGTGGTCACCATAAGTCAAAGGTGACTTGAAGGAACATATATACACACAATTCTTCCATCACTGCATGATTATTGAAGAGGTCTGTGTGCTGTTACATGACAAAAAAATGTGAAAACTGAATGGAATGGCTCTTATTTCAAGCTTTAGCTCTGACTTTATCTCAAGAAGTACTTTCTTAACAAGACTAGATGTAGCATTTATTTAAGTGCATTTGCCTCTTCTGCTGTATCTTTCTCCTTCGGTATTTAGAATAAGCAAGATCATTGTCTTTTTCACTTCCAACATCTGTCAAATAAAACACTGGACAAAAGCCATTCCAAATCTTCACCAAAGACCTCCATACTGGGTTGCCAACATTTGTGCTGTGTCTGCTTCTTTCAGTTCTTAAAGATTAGGATGTATAAACCTGATAAATGTGCATGCTGAGGCATTTAAATAAAGAAACACATAAATTAAACTTCCAAAATGCCAAAGCCTGCCACAGAAGAGCTGTGTAAATTTCAAAGCCTGACAAATAAATGTATCTAGAAAGTGGAACAGTTGAAATGTAGTTACTCCTCCACTTATGTTCCAAGATCCAGTTTCAAAACAAGTAAATCCTAAAGGGCTTAGCTTTTTACATAATGCAAACATACAGACACTCTAAGGCTAAGTTCAGTGGCAAGTGTTCTGTAGCTCCTCGCCCAGGCAAAATGCTTGCTGACCGATAATAGTCAACTTAGAGAAAGACACACACACACACAAACAACAGCAGCATATTGTTGTGCAGTACTGCAGGCTTCTTTTCTAGCACTAGATATTCAGGATGGGTTGTTTTCAATTCATCTTTTTAAAGACTTTATTCAGATTTGTAAGTTTCTTCATATTTGGGACAGAAAGAACTTGAAACCTAAAAAAAAAAAAAAAAAAAACAATGTGGGAAAAAACCAGAAAGATTTTTCCATCCAGAAAGAATGTTTAACTCTTGTAAGACTGGATTTTAATTCCTTTGTATTTAGTCGTGGTGAATTATGACCACTTTGTCTCTTTTTCTAAGAGACTTCTCATCATTAACACATGTATGGTAGGTAGATATAATGTGTAGTTCTCTACATGCTTGGAATAGTTGCACCCATTAAATTTGGCTGGTGCTGGTGGGGGTGAATTTTGTTTTGGTGGATTTACCAAAAAGTTCTTCAAGTTTCTTTATATAGCATGAAATAAATTGAGGTTAAAAATTCAAATGCAGGGGGGAAATGGTCAGATTTTACGATCCCCACCAAACATGTTGGTGCAAATTGATTTTCTCCCATGGAAGCAGTAGATGGTGTGTTACACACTTGGACCAAACACTGACATTGACCTTTTATTGTGAGTTTCTAGCAGTACCCTGTAGGATGCAGAATAACACAATGATCTTGAGAGATTCACAACAACTGTGTAAACAGTGAACCACACACTTTTTCAGTGCCACAACTGGTCAGACTGAATAATGGTGGATTCATTACTTTTCTACTACAACTAGAGAAAGGCTACCAGTTGTTGAATTATCCCTTGTGTTTGTGTATGAGATAGGAATGAATACAAAAATAAGCATTTTTGAGTCACAGATGGTTTGAGTTGTGTGTAAATTTAATCTTTGCTTATTACATTCTCATATGCAAAAATGAATAGATTAAAAAAGTTTCCTTGCTGGCTAGAATTGTAGGAATTTTTGTACATTTTCCCTTTTCTGCATGTTATTCTGCATAAATTGTGAGAAGTGTGATGACAGAATGAGAGGCATTAGCATACTTTCCTGTCTTATTATTATTTCTTCAAGTATATTCCTATTGTGACCTCTGAACAGGGCTTTTATAAACATGTCAAATTTTTGAACATCAAATGTTCTGAATTTTCTACAAGGGTATGCGAATATATAAAGTCCACATCCATGGACATCCTTCATTTGTCTGATTTGTGCCCAGTTCATTTTTTGTAATAGAATGAGACACAGCCTCTTCTTCTTCTTTTAAATGTACAGAATTGTCTGTATGGTTTAAAATGTGCACATCATTTGAACATATCCTCCATGGCCAGAGCATGTTTATACAATGCTGTGTGCACAGTTCTTTGGAACCAATTGTTAAAATTGTTGAAAGACATGGAGGCTGAGGAGGTTAAAAAGGGAGCCAGGAGTAGCAAAGGCAAGGAGAAGGAAGAGGCTGGAGCAGATGATGATAGAGAAGTGAGAAGATCTAATATACTGGGAGAAGGAAAAATGACAAATAAAAATTGGAAAATACTATAAATCCCTAAGTACTTCAAAAAAATAAAAAATAAAGTTCAACATATAGAACTGAATGTATATATATTTATGAGAACTAAATATAATTAATCAGTGCAGCAATAATAGAAAGGATACAAGAATAAACATATACAAAAAACACATTGTGGGAGAATGTAACTCAGTAAGTGCATATGAAAATTCTTGCCACAATGTCCCAAAACCCATTAACCTAAAGTAACTTCCAAAAAAGGTCCTGTGAAAATTATAGTCTGAGTCCACTATTTTTAAATATGTTTTGGAGATTACACTTGAAAAATATATACTTGGAAAGTAGACCACTGTGGACCAATTTGCTATGAAGATGCCATTTGGAGATGCCAGACGACTACCTCCGGAGATTTTATGATGTCGTTTCGACGGAGTTGTCTTCTTCAGTAGTATATTCAAAACACTCTATTCCATGTATTCCATATGTATGGTCCTTATTATATCATATTGTTGGTCTTCTTCAGAAATTCATTACAATTTCAAGGATAATCCTCATAATTCTAAATATATAAAATTAACACAATTTACCATATACAAACTTAAAATGCAGAGAAATATCCCAAACAGTAACCTTTCTCCCAGTATATTAGATGTTCTCATAAGCCTCCTGTTCTGTTTGGTTTCCTTAGAGAAGTGAGAAGGTCAGAGAAGAGATGACCGGATCCTCCAAAATCATGGGGGAGTGCTAGGGGTGCAAATGTACTGGACACCCTACCATCCAGCATGGCTGGCACCAAGAGGCTAGAGGAAAAAATGGCCAGAGATGGAGCTGGGGAGTAACATTGCCAGTTCCTGGGATCCTGGCAGGGAGACAGCGAATATCCACAGAACTGGTTGTTAATTATTTGGAATAATACCACTGTCTGCATATTTGAAACATGCACATTGTTCTCTGCACACTTTTCAAATGTGCACATTTTGATGCATTTACATCTATTCATCAACATGAAGACTCAGGAGATCAAACTGCATAATAATAATAATAATAATAATAATAATAATAATAATATTTATTTGTATACCGCCCAATGGTTTCCCAATCCGGGCGGTTAACAGCATAAAAACAGTACCAAAACACATCCCTCCCACCCTTAAAACAGCATTAAACAATTTCAATTTAAAATCAATAACAACAATACTAAAATCAGTTTCAGTTCCAGGAACCCCTTAAGATATTTCAATTTTCCGCAATAGGGGAACCAGGTACCACAGGTTGGACGTATAATATAGAGTATAGAATCACCCGAGGTTGATTATCTAGTCTGGAAAGGCCTGCCGGAAGAGATCTGTCTTTATAGCTTTTTTAAAGCTATCCAAAGATGTGAGCTGACGGATCTCATCCGGCAGGTCATTCCAGAGCTTGGGGGCAAATACAGAAAAAGCCCTCTGGGAGGTTGTAGAAAGCCTTGTTTTCCTTGTCTCCAAAAATTTCCTCCCAGAGGAACGGAGTGCACGGGGGGGATTATACGGGAGGAGGCAGTCTCTGATATAACTTGGACCCAAGCCATTTAGGGCTTTAAAGGTAATAACCAACACCTTGTACTGGGCCCGGAAGCGGATAGGCAGCCAGTGGAGGGACCTCAAAACCGGAGTGATGTGGTCCCTCCTAGATGTTCCAGAAACAAGCCTGGCTGCCATATTTTGAACTAATTGTAGCTTCCGAACCTGGCACAAGGGTAGCCCCATGTAGAGCGCATTAGAGAAGTCTAGGCGGGAGGTTACCAGTGCGTGCACAACGGTCTCGAGATCCCTTACTTCCAGAAAAGGGCTCAGCTGGCGTATCAGCCGAAGCTGATAACAGGTGCTCCTGACCGTCGCATTTACCTGATTAGTCATCAGGAGCGACGAGTCAAGGAGCACCCCCAGACTGCGAACACAGTCACTGGAGGAGAGTGTGACTCCATCCAGGACTGGCATCCAGCCCAGGGGTGGCCTGAGAAGAGAGAACGCTATTGAACCTGAGACTACGATACAATTCCTCATTTATCCTGAATTTTCTTTTTTTCTGTGTGCTCAGTATTTTAATTTCAGTAAAAATTTCTCCCTCTGTCTATCCCACAAATAGCCTAACTACTCCCTGCATCGTCTCTGTAAATCCTGAACTAAGGGTCCCTGTGGGCTATTGCTGAGATGCTGTGGTATCATAGTTTTCTTTCTTCCTTCACAATAGCAATCAGTTGTGGTTAAGTACCACATATTATCATCTTAGCCTGTTCTCTTTATCTCTTAAATCATTCACTCATGGAAAGTGTGGGCATAAGCATGCAAAAGTCAAATACATTGGATCAGATAGGGGGGAAATGAATGGGACATTAAAACCTAAGTGTGAGTAATCTGGAATACATTTGATATAAAACTGTTTTTAAGTAGCATTTCCTCTTGCTACAAAGGACATTATTAAGCAAAGAACAAGCCCAGTGCAATTGGATTTGAATTTATCACTCTATTATTTTAATATATTTACTTGGGGTTAACAACTCATTGAGTTCCAAATTGCTCACTCTTAATGAGTCCCTGATGGTAGGATTGAGCTGCCTAGAACTGTACAGTGAAATAACGACATTGGTAAAGCAGAAGCAGCGATAAAAATTGAGTGATATTGAACATTTGGAGAATGGAAGCAAAAATCAACATTATGGACAGTGTGTGATTAGGAATGGGAGAATCAGTATGACCGGGGGTGCATGGATCAGTATATTTTCAGTCCATGGCCATTTTGTTTGTACCAGTTGTATGTTGATTCCATCTGCTTTTTGTTTCATTCTACATTTTTTAAAAAGTACATGAAAATTCACATTCATTTTCATATGCACTTTTCATATGTAGTTTTCCATATATTATACTAGCTATATGTGCAACTTCAGTACTACATGCAGCTTTATATGGAAGCCTAACATACTGCATTCCATAATATAGGCATTTTTGTATGCAATTTTAAAGCTGAGAGCTATGTTCCAAAAGTCAGGCATGTTAGGGGGGAAGCAGAAGGGCGGCCGTGGGCCGCCCTGGGAAGCTGCGCTGCGGGGCCGAGGTATCCCCACACCTCGGCCCTGCAGCGCAGCTTTGCTGTCCCTGAAAGGAGCACTAAATTGGCGCTCCTTTCACAAGTCATTGAAGGTGTGCCGCAAAAGGCTGTGCCGCACTTTCAGTGACTCTTCTGCCGCAGCGTGTGCAAACGCTGTGGCGGGAGGTCCTCCTCAGAGTGCCGGCCGTGTGGAGGACCGGCTGCTCCAAGGACGACCTGGGAAAGGGGTTGGGGCACCGATCGTGCGGCTGCCCCTCCCCTTCCCTGCCCCCAAAATGGCTCAATTAGCCGTCTGCTTCCCCCCTTAGTTATCTTAGCTGAGTTCTGCTCTGCTTTTAGTCAGGAAAGAAGAAATTAGGTTGGTTCTCTAAAAGATATGGCCCAAATGAAATTGTTCCCCATCCCTACAGGCTTGTATATCTGAAACAAGACTGGTTTGCTCCAAGGGAAAGACACAGTGGTGTGATTTTTATGATTCGGGACTATAAGAATGATACAAGAGTTGAAAATATATGATTTCTGAGATTGCTTTCCTAGTTATAGCTGAAGATCTGAAACTGCAGAGTAAATGGTAAGGGCTATGTTTCCAGAAAGTCCTACTTTCCTATAAATCCTATCTCTTCTTTGCAGCTGAAATGTGATGTGGGGAAAACCTTACCCATTGTTTTCAATAAATTTTTATTGCACTTGTTATTTTCATTGTTCCTGTTATTTTCACTTGAACCCTAAAGCCATGTCAATACTAGCTCTTACTTTTGGAGGGGCTCATGCAATAATACATGATAAGGGCAAGACTCAATGTTTGAATTACATACAATAAGAAGAGAAGAGAAAGTCATAGTTGGATTATATGTAAACATTTAGGACAAGGATAGGGAAAATGTAGCTCCTCAGGTGTTACTGGACTGGAATTCTCATCATTCCTAGCCAACACAGTTTATAGCGAGGGATGATGGAAGTTGCAGTGTAATAACAACTGGAGGGCACTGATTTCCCATCCCTGATTTAGCACCAGTTTCAACTGGAAGGTCACAACTTTTGGGATTGGCCTCTGAATTAATCCAGAAATGGGGAATCTTTGGCTCTTCAGATATTGTGGATTCCAGTTCCCAGAAAGAAGCACCAGCCAGCATGGCCAGTATTATTACGAAAAATATCTAGTAGACCATCTTCATCCCTTCTTATGTAGTCTTCATATACTTCCCATTTTTCTGCCCCTTACAGCTTCACAGCTGCATATCCAAACTATGCACTTGTGGAACCAATAAAATATCTAGAAGCCAGAACTATATATAAAAAACCAGAGGGTCACATGTATACTCCTATATTTTTGTGCCCTTTCACTTCACTGAAACCTCTGTGTTAATACTTGACCTTATATATCCCAAACCTTTCCCTTTGTTTATATAAGATGATGTAATACTTTGCTAAATAAGTTGTTTATTGAAGCAGCAAGTCATTTTACACTTTTCTTCCAACTGCAAGAAGGTCTCTGAAAATTGTACTATTTGCAGTTCAGGACTTATTCTGCACAAACTTAATTCATGTAAGTATGAATAGCATTTTCTGTGCTGAAAATAATGTGTTTATACAAAAAATGCTGTAGATTGGGATTTATTCTGTGCAAAATTTGCACCTGGGATTTAAAAATCAAACCCCTATGTGAATTTTGTGCAAAATAAATCTTGAAATGCAGATTCTCATCTGTCCAGGATTCTCCTTATCAGGATTATACCAAAACTCAAGAAACATGCTTTATTGATCACATTTTCAAATATTCTTCCCATCCCTATATGAGCCTAATAATCCCTATCCCAATATACAAGCTCTTTGAAGAAACTATAAGTTCTAACCCTATGTTAAGCTTCAGTGGGATGGATGACATGTCATTCTAACTGGAAATGGGGAGAAGAGAGCTTCTACAGGTTATCTTCAGGAACAACTCAATGGATTTGCCTGAAACTTGCAGTGTCAGAGAAATTAGTTTTACAATGGACTGTGCCAATTTTGAAAGTGCTGTAGTGGCAGATACATGAAAGATGTTTTGTAATTCAAGGACTTTGAATGGTGCTGTCAGGAGGCAATCATGAGTTCTGTTTCAAATGTGATGGTTGCAATGCTCATAATGAGGCTTTTCTCCTTAGATATCTTATTTTTTTAATACTGGTCACATAGATGCTGGGCATTTCACTAGAGAGTGTTCTGGAATAAGCTATAAATCCATTGCAGGTGGTTATCAAAATTGACCTCACTATTATGTTAGGACCATGAAGGAATATCATGGAATTCAGCCTGAGGCTCATTTGTTGCTTCCAGGAACTGAAGGGACATAATTAGCTTATTCTTTTTGTTGCTGCTGCTGTCTTTTTCCATTTCCATATTGCTATCAAAGAATCTGGGAGAAGACAAGTACTTTGAGGCTAACTTAAATCTCAAACCCTTGATGCTGGTTGGCTGGACAAAGGCTAGGAATGGTGTGTTTATAGGAGTTTTGTATATGGTTATTTTTAACTTGGGCATACCCCTAGAATACTTTCTTTTCCCTTCTCTGCTGCTGGAATTCTAATAGCAGATGAGCAAATGCCTGTGGACCTTTCCACCACCACATGAAAGAGGCTTCTTGGGACGAGCCTCCCTCTTTGTGAACAGTGATTGGGTGCAGATAAATCCTGTGCTCCCTTGGAAGCTTACTTGGGGACTGTAAGCTTCCCAATTGCTAAATTGAGAATATAAAGTCCACATTCTATCTACTGATAAACAAAAGAATACATCTCATACCTGGTATGAAAATTATGGCATTTTGTATGACAAGAAGATGTAACACAAATCCCTCTTTTAGAGGAAGCCTACATGTTTCCTGCTGAGGCTTTGATACAATATAGAGTCGTATCTAGCATGGTGTAGACATTTGCTAGCAGTCTACTTACCAACTTAGAGTACATGATACTTATATATGGCTTAGGTGATGATTTGCCAAATTCACAATGCTTCCAGCTTCTAGGTGTGTTTTTTTTTCTACTGAAAAAGGCCTTCATGATCCCTTCAAGAACTGACATTAAATTCCTTTTTCATGTCCGTGAGGAACAACTGGTTTGATATAAAATTAATTTATTGATATATGAGCACGATAAAGTATTACATGAGAAATGTAGGTGAAATCTTGACTTTCTTTTTATAGATGTTTTCTAAAGTGTGGTACATTTTGCATTAATATTCTCATTAGAGAGGGAAGTCAGTGTTGTTATAATGAGCACATACTCTTTGAAAGGAAATTACTAGAGTCTGCTTTACATATAATACACATATAAACACCAGGCACTTGCAAGGCAAAGAACAAGTGAAAAATGCAAATAGCTAAGGAAACATAGGGGCTATGCAGATAGGCAGGAAAAGGTGACCTGAAGTTGCCTTTCCCCTAAGCTGCAGTAACTGCACTGCCTGCTCTGAGGCTGCCCTAAATGGGGACAGAGCAGCTGCACTGGGGCGAGTCAATGCAGCTTTTCTGAGGCTGTATTGAAGCCCCAGAAACTGCACTGCCAGCCCCAAGGATGCTGCAAAGGGAGATGGAGCAACCGCATGGGCTGGCAGTGGCTGCTTTAATTTTTTTTTCTCAAATGCACGTGAGCAGGACCATCTCTCCACACCTGTGCATCTGTGCAGGAAAACATCCCTGTGCACCTGCACAGGACCAGTCATAGGCTACTATACAATCTGTCACTATCTGTGTACAAAGGTGACTAAAGTTCGGCATCCCTGTGCACTTGCACAGGATCTGTCATACACCCACATATCATGCAAGGATTTGCTGACCTCCACTTCCCCCCAAGGGGTGGGTGCAGTAGACAGGTGCCACTGTCTGATTGTGCCACCCTTGGGGTGAAGGAACAGGTTTGTAAACTGAAAAGACACTCCATCATCCTCCACAAAACATATCCCACACAGATCAGGGGGGAGGGGAGAGGTACATGCAAGGGAAGCTTGTGTGGACAGACTTGATACATGCAGCTGGTGGTCATGCAAGGGACATGGTCAACAGGACACACAGACAAACATTATTCCAGGAGCCCGCCCCCCCCATCATGCCAGGAAATGGTGTGCAGGTCTTATGTACAACTGCACGCCTGCACAGGAGAGGTCACAAAAGCCTCTTTCATGGAAACTGCTGTGCATGCTGACAGCAAGCGTACATCCAACAGAATGCATTTATTGTCATAACAGAGGACAGTTGCAAGGGCGCATGCATAGGGTTACAATTAGGGTTAGGGTTAGGTTTCTAATATTCAAGTGCACCTGTGCCAGTGCATCTACACCTGGAAGCATAGGACGCTTTAAATTAAAACTTGCATCATAGGGCGCATGCTCTGGATCGCCGAGTCAATTTCCGCCGCACATGCGACAGTGCATTTATATGGCCATTTTCTGGTGCATCAGTGTCACCCCATACATACACACATGCAAAGGTGCACATCTTCACTAAAGGAGCGGAAAAAAGTGGCTCCTTTTTGGAGCGGCTTTTCTCAGCATACGACGGCTAGAGGGTGCTTTCCTGGAGACTTTTAGGCATGCATCATCTAAAGGCCACACCTACAAATCACTCTCAAAGCACCCCATTTTGTCAGTCTGCATAGCCCCTTAGTTCTTAAGTTAATCATTTACAGCACCTTGAGCAATGGTTTTGTGAGAATTGTGGTTTTTAGGAGATATGCTAACCAGCCAAATTAAGCACTATTTCAGCACCACTGAATAGTTAGACAGCTCCATCACTCACAAAAGGAAGAAAGGGAAACTACAGCAGAATTATTCTTGCTATTGTAGATATAATTATGTTTTCATAGTTCACTGTTGGCCTGAATAACTTTGGCATTTGGCTGGTCAAATGGCAGACACAATCAATTTTAGAAATTTTGTGATCAGCTAATATTGCATATATTGTAGAAGAGGTAGTCAGATGGGAAGGCATTGTTATATCAAAATTTGTTTCTTATATATACATATTTCACTAAAGTACTCTGTTATTATAAGCCCTTTAGTTCTATAAATAGTGGTTTTAATAAGATGAAGCTGAATCCTGTTCTAAAATTGGGAAGTCTTCATATATTTGCTGATAATACCAAAGTCAAAGAGAGGTTCCTCATGAAGGAGTGAGGCCATATTTGCCAATTTCATCTTCCATGATTATCCCTTAAAATCACCCCCCCCCCATACTTCATAGGAGGCTCCCTCCAAAGCACAACTTGCTGGATTGGGAGGATGCATGGGGAAGACAGAATTGATCAAAATTGCCTCTCCACTTTCTTCAGAGGAGGAGCAGAAATCACACAGTCCTCGATATTTTGCTTGACTGCAACTCCCATCAGTTCTGGGCAGCATAGCCAAGAGTGAAGAGTGCTGTGCACTGCAGTCTAACACTACACTCACAAGTTATCTGGATCCAGACCTACATTGAGAAGAAATACTTGTACATCACATATGCACTTTTGTTACTAAATCAGTGTTCTAAAATACAATATTCTGCTACTAACAATATACGTATCCCACACCTTTCAATGATATTTTCTTTTGACGCTATTATTACCAGAATCCATTCATCTGATGCATAGTCTTTGTGATCATATCTGAACTCTGTCACATGGAACACTGTTACCATACAGTTAATATAATATATAGTAATATGGGTCCCATGTTTCAACAGTTTCTGCTTTGTGACAGTGTTCTAGTTTCTAACCTGTCAAATAAGTGGGGGGGGGGGGACTACTGTAGTAAATGTTTATCAGTTCACACAAAAGCTAACAGTTCAGCTATTCACAGCATTGCTGCCCAACCCAGTGAATAACAAGGCCAGACATGAACTGGGTTATAAAATGGGCAACTTTATTTATCTCAACTTAGGGGGGAAGCAGACGAGAGCTTCCCAGACGCCGCCAGATGGAGCGCCGCTGGACCGCAGCCTCCGCACCGCGGCGCTCCTGTGGCGTCCCTAAAAGGAGCTCCAAATTGGCGCTCCTTTTAGAAGTCAGGGAAAGTGCACTCTAAATGCGTAGGGCGCACTTTCCCTGACTTTTCCACTACAGCGCGTGCGGTCGCTGCGGCGGGAGGTTGTCCCCAGAGCGCCGGCCGTGCAGAGGGCCGGCGGCTCCAAGGACGACCTCGGGAAGAGGAAGGGGTGCTGCACGTGCGGCTGCCCCTCCTCTTCCCTGCCTCGGAGACGGCTCAATAAGCCGTCTGCCGAGGCCCTTAATTAACTTTATTTCTTCAAGATCTAAAAAAATGGGTGGGAGGACCTCATACAGGAACAGCTGGCAGATGGTCTGCTCCCAGACCAAATCCTCAGCCTCCCCTGGCGAAACAACTGAGCCCCAAGGGCAATCCAGAAGTGGGTTGCTTCCCGGCCAGCACACATCTGGAAGGTCAACTCAAGACTCCCCCATTTAACTCACAAGATTTAAGTGAGGGTTTAAATCTCAGGCCAGCCCCAAGGCAGGTCTCTTTCCCCTCCTGTTTAGTCACAAGATTTAAAAGTCAGTTCAGAGACTTACCTTCACCCTTTAGGAGGGTGCCAAGGTGTTCACCTGAACCTCTATCTCCCCCCACCTATGCTGTGGAACCTATTTATGACCACATCCAAGGCCAATTGTCTCAGTCCCCAAACTACAGTGTGGGGTAGGCAAATAACCCTTGGAAAGGAGAAAAAAATCCTACCTGGCCCTGAAGTGACCAGTAATACTTATACTGGTGTTGAGGCGGGAGGGTGGGCCAGCATTTTACAAGACTGAGAAGGTGGGGTGGGCCAGTTTGGAATAGGTTGAACCCCACTCCCAGCTCTCTTCTAACAGCTTGCCAGAGTAGGCCACTTGTTATAAAAGTGCTGGTCTTTCCACTGAGAGGCAAGTAAAGGCTGCTGTCTCAATCATTAGATCAGAGGAGAAGCAATCTGTGTATTTCTCATTTGGATGACAGATAAAACAGGTTTTGTGTCCAGCTTGAATTTGCCATAAAGGCTAGACAATTAAGTACAAGAGTGAGCTACAGATTTAAAGTTACCTCTCTGTTTTTCCTCAGTAACATTTAGCTGCTGCCCATCTTGTTTATCTTTATAATAATTGCATCCAAATATCTTCTTTAGGACCTCCAGCTGACTCTTTTTTCAGGCTTTCTGAGAGCTAGCATTAAGAACCAATGTAGCACAGGTCCTAAGAAGACTACAGTCCTATACCTACTCACCTGGGAGCCAGTCCCCACTAGACTTAGTTAGACTTACTCTTGGGTGGACATATGTAGGATTAGTCATCTAATGATCTGAAAATCATATAAAGTGCCTAATCCATACCTTACCTGTGCAGTTGTTACCCTAGGATCCAGTCACCTCTCATTAGTTTATATCAAATTAATATAAAAAAGGGATGTTATAGGCAGATAACCAATAGGATTATCAGCGCAAGAAACTAGTCATTCCATATTAGGAAATCTAGATGGCTCAGCACGGGGGAAGCCAAGGCACTTCACTGAAATGAGATTGCTCAAGATCTCATCATCATAAACTCTTCACCAAGGAGTGTTATGTTGGGTGCTGGACCTGGTTGTTGCTTTTATATAACAGACAAACAGAGTTTGCTTCTGGGAATGAAACTCTTTTTGTTTGAGAACATTCATGTTGATTGTCCTGTCATTCTCACATATCTTGTTCCATTCTTCCCTCCTGGGAGAGTCATTTAACTCTTGGAGAAGCTATTTAACTCCCGAAACACTGTCCCAGGACCCATTTCTTGCTATAAATATACAGACTTGGACAATAGCAATCCGTTATAGTTTAAAACTGGACAGCATCTCTGTTAGATTTTGACTGGACACCTCGGTAGCTGGCCACTCCACATATTGCAGGTGGCTAGTGGGCCATCTTCATTCTAGCTACCCTGTGATTGGTGCTATGCTTCAGGATTGATATAGTAGTGACTCTTTAGAACCCCGCAACTCACTGTCTTTTACTGCCTTTCCATTATTAGTTCTTGTGTATGAGAGAGAGTGTGTGTTTAGTGTGTATGTTGATGTCCCTTTTATAAATAAACTAAACTAATTTGGAAACTTCTTCTGGAGTTCCTTGGGGTTCAGAACTAGTACAGAAAGGTTTAAGATCTTGGCTTTATGTTACCTAAGCCTTCTCACTGCTTCCTATTCAGCTAGATCAGTTTCCACATTGACTGCAATTTGTGGGTGTCCTCTCTGGCCCATTTGCAGTTTAGGTTATACTACCCCCAATTCACTTTTTCCTCAACTACTCATTGTTTTCCTTCAGAACATACATTTATTGCAGATTGAACACTGAAGACTACTGTTCAGATCTTTTGATTGGGAAGGAATACATTTAAAAAGAGCTTACTTGATGTTTTCATGGAGGTAATATGTGCTAGGCTGATATTTTGTTGTGGGACCAAGAGTGTGCTCATCAAGAAAGGGCTTTAGAAGAGTGATGAATGGTTTATATTAGCTTACACGAAGACAAGGTTTTCCTTTGGGAGAAGAAATTTGCTTTGTTCCCTCTTTTCTAAAGGAACTGATTGAGAAAGGGGCAGTATATCTGATTGTGTTTAGAGTTTCTCCTGCCCTTTTACAATTACTGTGTGAAATGAATCTCTTGAATCATTTTCTTTAAAGGTTATCTTTATCCTGTGATATTTTTGAAGAAAATAATAAGCTGCTGGTAAAAGATACACTTAAAGCGATACATGCTCTAGCCAACACTCCATTTCTCCATATCACTACAGAGTGACTTGACTTTTTCTCTCCAATCCCGCCATACAAGTTAGACTGCAAACAAATGACAGTCATATAATTCATATGTTCTCTGCATCCTTTGATTCTTTTTAATTATATCCATCAAAAGGAGAATGACATGTGACAATCTCTCATTTCCACTTGAGTTGTGAGACTTTGTTTTTATTTTCTGCATGGCAGTTCGTATGCATTTTCTGTATGCACCTTTCCTAATGTGCACACTTCTTAATGCTTCTCCCCCCCCCCCCCATAAACACATTTCAATCCATTCCCTGTTGACCAAAATGTGCGTGCGTGTGTGTGTGTGTGTGTGTGTGTGCATTTGTCAAAGATATGCATGTTTTCATCTTAATAGTTTCCCAGGGCAAAAATGGGATACATTTCTTTTTAATATATGAATTTTGAGAGTTTCCTGTGATCATTGCCCTCCAAATAGGTATTCTGGGTCTCCCATAACTATTCCCTTCAGTCCCCAAATATCTAGCATTGCAGTAATTTAAAATATCAGTTGTGTATTTAGGAATACAGTTTAGGCATTCAAAGGAAAGGGGTAGGCAAAGTTAACAAGGGAGTGTGAACACAGCAAATATTAGGGTTCTAGCTGTGAACGATTGTCACAGTCCCAGTCCCTGTAACTAGAAATGTGGGGACTGAAAGAAAATTCAGCAAAATCTTTATTTGGGGCCAATGCCCGCATTTTGTCCCATCCCCATAGTTACACCCCTGTTTGGAACCCAAATTAAGTGCAAAATAGTATGTGGTAGATCTTTTTGTTAGCTTGTAACTCTAAGCTGATAGCAGAGGGGAAATCAGGATTTGGATAGCAGCAGAGTCCTCATCTCTAGGCTGAAACTTTGTAAAAGTCACATGCTGTGGAATTAGTTAATGAGCCTTCTTTCTTTAAGCCTTGGAAGGCCTCCAAAACCCACTCAGGAGAGAAATTAACAAATGTCTTTAGGTTACCTGTGGAGATATAGTCAGAATGAAAGTTCTGAGCTTAGAACCCCTTCATCATCCTTTTCCTAATCAGCTCTCAGGTGGTCTCAGCTGGAGACTGGAAGTGAAGTGTTGTCAGAGAGTGGAGGAGAAAAGAAGAAAATTACTTCTAACTTTTGTCTTTTTTTTCCTGAAAAATATTTTTCCTCTTCACATTTCTGGGTTGTATTTGAAGCAGTAGGTGCCATGATCATTTACACCACTAGACCACTTTTAGATTATCTGTAGCATACAAGTTCCAATGAAAAGTTTATATGATTTTTAATGTAGATTATACACCTCCCAAAATATGCTTAGTACTTCTTGCAAATTCAAGAGCTCTAACACAATATATGAGGAGATTAGTTTTCCAATATTTATGTTAAAAATGTTTATTATTTCAGGATAATCATTTTGTTATAACACTTTCCAAAGAAAGCACCTACAAAATATCCCTTTTATTTATTAGATCAACATCCCCTGTTTCAGGGACCTTAGGATAGGGTCAAAGAGTCAATGTGATGTACTGGTTATAGTGGTAGATTGGAATTTGGGGAAACAGCCATGAAAACCACCTTGGGGTTAGCTTGGGCCAGTCATTCTCTTGCTCAGGCTGATCTACCTCATGGGGTTGTTGTTTGGAAAAATATGGAGGAGGAGAGCTGTAAGCAGAGCCTCGAGCTCCTTGGAAGAATGATGGGCTAGACATGTGACAAATAAGCAAAGCAAAGCAGCTTCATTTATATACTGCTTCATATCACACTATGGGATGTCTAAGCGGTTTACAATTGTAAGCTCATTGCCCCCCAACAGTTGGGTACTCATTTTAGCGACCTTGGAAGGATGCAGGCCTGAGTCTAGCCTGAGCCCTAAGTAATCAAATATGGACAGGAAGGTTAGGCTGAGAAATAAAAACCAGCCATTGTTGAAGTTCATGACTGAGTGAAGATTTCAGCTCTGATTTCCCTAGTCCTAGCCATTATACTATGTTGCATGGAGATCTTTCAGATGAGAGGGAAAGAGGTGGGTATTTGGGGGAGCATTGTGGCCCTTATTGAAATCAATCAGGTCCATGCCTTATTTCTACCCAGTTCAGCCAGCCCATGTCCATTAAGCCTTCCCAAAATTGTTACTAAGAGACTATCAAAAAATAGAAGGGGGGCATATCTGCTCTGCCCCCTTCAAATTGCTGGTGGGGAAAAAGCCCACTGCTTGCCAAATAACTTTGGAAGAGCAGCACCCTTTTGCAAAGGAGTCCAGTCCAAGTCCCTGCCATGGAGAAATAAGTAAAATATCCCCAAAATATGGCTATTCAAGCTTTGTTTACAGACCTCTAAAGAATGTTCAGTTCAGTTCATCTTTATTACAGTCAGAGACCAGCACAACAGTCATAGACTAGCAGATTCCAAAGAATGAGATTTCACCACCTTCCAAGGCAATCTATTCCACTTTTGAACTGGTTTTTCAATAAATAGTTTTTCCTATTAGATGGATTTGTTGATAAATCCATCTAAACATTAGATAAATCTGTTGGTTTATGTTCTAGTCTCCCTTCACCTCCTACATATATTTAAAGATGGCTGTCATGTCACATCTCAGTCTTACCTGTTCTAAGCTAGACATACCTAGCTCCCCAAGCTATTCCTCATAATTTGGTTTCCAGAACTTTCACATCTTTGTCTGTCTTCTCTGTACACACACCTGTTTGCCAGTGTTCTTCTTGAACTGTGGTGCCCAGAATTGGATACATTATTCCAGGTTGGGTCTCACTAAAGGAGAATAGAGTAGTACTACTGATTTGTTTGGTCTGGAAACTATACTCCTGTTGATGCAGTCATTTTACCTATTTATTTATTTATGTTTAATATTATATCTTTCTCCTGGTACAGGACTCATTGAAATGCAGTGTAAACAATATTTGTTCAAAAGAGTTGATTTCTGTACACTTTTAAGTTTGTTTGTTTTTTCATTTGAAGTGTGAGCCTGACTAAATTATTCTTAATATGTTTTCTTAAAGAATAAAGACTAAATCATATGTGGTTTGTTGTTCAAAAACAAACAATAACGGCTTTAATAAATATTTACACAAAAGAACTAAAACCTACTCTAAATGGACATGATTTGGGTAAAGAGAAATAAATCTCACCATCTTATAGATAGCAGGAAGAAACTACAACTACTGACTGCTGACTGCAACTACTAGCTGTTTAGAATATTCAGAGAGAACTGTTAAAAGATTCAGTGACAAAGTCACATGATAGTTAGAATGACAGAGAGAGGGAGGGAGTCCCTATCTATATAATGAGGGACAAGAGAATGCAATGCATAATTCTTCCAACAATTACCCATCCATTTGTTGACATACTCTTTAAAATGGAAGACTATATTCTAAGGAATGGCAGGTTTGTTCAGTAACCTAAACATTGGAAGAAACTTGGATAATTTTTCTATTCTGAAAATGTTTTTAAAGAAAGAAATAAGGAAAGAAAGACTTCCCTTCTCCAGAGCTACTCATATTTTTTCAGACAGATGAAATGCAGTGAAGCTGTTGGAAATAAATATTTCACTCCAAAACAGGCATACAAGAAAAGTGTGTACATAAGTTCCAGCTGTGAAAAAACTTCTCTTCACCTATTTATGAAGAAAACAGAGAAAGAACAATTAGGGTAGACTTCAAGAAAGGTTTAGTGTAGACCATGGATGGTCTTTCGAGTTGAAGTTAAGAATGTTTGTCGCACATATATGTGTCAGAATGTTTTCACTATTTGAGCATTCTTCTCTCTCTCTCTCTCTCTCTCTCTCTGTGTGTGTGTGTGAGAGAGAGAGAGAACAGAATCTTGCCAGTTGTTAGGGGACATGAGTATTTTTGTTACCCAAATTGCAGGGGGTCCCATGAAGACACCAATTTATTGACTTCAATGTGGAAATTAATTTAGCTCAATAGGGAGCAGTGAGAGGGCTATGGTAACTCAAAGCTGAGACTTCTAGCCTATGTATATCAGTTCCAAACCCAGAACTCCAATGGCAGGTTCCAAATCAGTTAGTTTTATTTATAACAAGGGGAAATCAACATTCACTCAAGTCTCTCTCTCTCTCTCTCTCTCTCTCACACACACACACACAAGAACTAATGATTTAAAAAGTGGTAGTGATACCAATTTCAGAGGGTTTGGTGTTATCAAGTTCAGGCACAAAGTTCTGATTGGGAGTGTGCAGTTGAAGATTCTGGCTCAGCACATAGCCTGGGCTTTGTGCTGAGGAGTCAAAGGAGAAAGAGACATAATAAATAAAATAAAACTAACTAACTAACTAACTAACTAAATAAATAAATAAATAAGAGTGACTGTCTGTGTCCAGCCAAGGCCATTTGGGTGTGTGTAAAACAGGCATATTTATATGGAGAAATGAGAACTGAGACAGTTTTCCAGGGGTTGAAAGGATTTTTCCAGAAGGAAGAATGGCCATGGTTTGGGGAAAATGGCAGGACAGTCAATCTACATGTTTCACACAAAAAGGTGTCATATCCAGAGGGAAGTGCCCTTTGATTCCCAAACTTTTTGGCAAGTGCCCTCCATCACACACCTGTGTGAAGGGATTATGCAGATTCCAGTCTCAAAAAACCTATCTTGTCTATGTGCGCTACTACTTGCAAGCCAAGTTTTCCAGATCTCCATATTTGGACAGACTGTTGTTTTTATGTTGGGGCACCTCCAGTGTCATCCAGAGCTGGAATCAAAGGTCAACTAAAGATGACAGAGGGGTCTTCCGTGGGGTAACATTACAATCCAAAACATGTGGAAGGCACAAAGGTCTCCTATCCTGGAAAGGGATTTCTAAAGTTTGGTTTCACAAATGAGAAAGGTCATGTCTTAGGCACAGCTCAAAAGACTTCCCTATCTGCTACTCATACTATAAATGTGTGCAGAATAAATAAATGGGAGGAAAGGCATGCATTCATACTGGAGACATGAATAGGGCCACTGAGGGTATAGACTTTACAAGTGTAAAACTTCCCCATGTGAATCAGGATCCTGCAAAAGAATTTAAACTTGGAGGTCAATGGTAGCACCATTCAGATGTCATCCTTTGATATACTCTAGTTGTACTGAATGCACATCACAAAATTCAATACAGTGTAAATATTCAGTAAAATGTGCCTTTCAGTTCACCCTAGGGTTATAAAGTGCCTCATCCTTGCATACAAGAATAAGAAAACCCTAATTTCTTCTCTTCATCCACAGGACAACAAGATATTTTCTGTCAGTGTATTATTATTATTATTATTATTATTATTATTAAGCAGCCAGTCCTTCTGCACTTGATATATGTGTGTGTGTTCTTTGCCTCACAAGTAGAAAAATTGTTCATTTTGTGCAGAAATGTTGTTGCAAATGGTGGAAACCTTGGTGAAACAAAATTGTCCTCATGCTGGCAACAAAAACATGGGGGGGGGGTAGGGTTAATAAACTCTCAACAGGGTGTCGGGACATGTTAGGACTACCAGTCATCTTGAAAATTAGTAGTTTAGTGGGGTTGCTTCATATCCCTCCTTTTTATATTGGTTGGAAAGTGTGAATTAGGTGAGTTTGCATTTAAATGTGGACTAAACTACTTTCTTTTCCATTCTTACCTATGAATAAATTATTATCACCAAATAAAAGTGGTATGTATCAAATAATGCATTAATCCAAAACAAAGGTATGTTTATGCAAAGAGATTTACACAGAGAAATGCTGATAATGAGGTGTGGGTTTTTTTTTTTTTGGTTTTTTTTAAATGAGAGATGGAAACAAAGAAATTTAACTGATTTCTGGTATATATAAAGCTGCTGCAAAGCTGCATGACACTTGGCCATGAGGGACAATACAGCAATGACTCACAGTAATGTGCTGGCCTCTCTTTCTCTCTTCCTCCACCCTAGTGGAATTCCTTCTTCCTTTATTAAGTGATTGCATGCAAAATTAGTTATCATTCCTGTCACATAGTACATTGCTGGCAGTGGTCAAGTAATGTATTATGGGGAATGTGAGCACAGTTTTCAGCTGCTTAATTGTCTTTCCTGCAACCAGGGAAATGTTACATTAACTATATCTAGTGGCCATATTGTATTTGATTTTCATAACAAATGGGTGGGTTTTCATTATTTGGATCTCCAGCATTTGATTGTGTGGCTGCATCCATCTGGCTGTCCCATTGGGCCAATACTGACCAAATACACAGTCACAACAGGCCCTGAAAACTCAGCACCACAAAACGCCTGGTGAAAGAAGAAAACCCTTTCATGGACTAAACTGCTGTATGATTGTCGTCATTACCATCTTCTTACCCTTTCTCCTGATCTCCAGTCAGCATACATGCTCTCTTAATGAAAACCCTGAGAGATCAATTTGACTGAGAATTTGTTCCACCACCCTCGCTGAGGTACACAACTCCATCTCATCCCATGCTCATCCTCATTAATGTCAACATTTTCTGCAACCACTGATGAGGGATTCATTTCATAACAGTTATTTTTCTTGGTGCCTTCCCCTTTCTTTTATGTTGCTCTCTCAGTCCTCAGGCTTAGGGTTTTTGCAGACTGCCAGAAATAGTGCAAATTGAGTCCACTTTAACTGCCCTGACTCAGTGCTAGGGAATCATGGGAACTGTAGTTTATTGTGGCACCAGAGCTCTCTGACAGAGAAGGCTCAATGTCTCAGAAAAAAATACAATTCCCATGATTCCCTAGCACTGAGCCAGGGCAGTTAAAGTGGACTCAATTTGCACTATTTCTGGCAGTCTGCAAAGGCCCTTAGTCTCTCATACTGCCATTAAAACCTACAGGATGTGGCAACTCATATGACTGAGCCAAAATATGATCCCACTGGCATCATACTATAACTTGTGCAGTGCCAACTTGTCACTTCCATGTCAACAGGATAGAGAATTCATTGCAGGTTTTAGTTTAAACTGTAAAGGAGCAATCCACATACAGTGTATATACCCCACACACCTCCATGCCACCATTCACTGAAGATGCCAGCTACAAATGCAGGCAAAACATCAGGAATACATTCTTCTAGAACACCGCCTCACAGCCTGAAAAAACCACAAAAACTTATGGAAGCAGGCTGGGAAAGCCTTTGACTTCACAATCCAAGGTATGTTTGTTGGTGGTGGTGTTGTGTGCCTTCAAGTCATTTCCAACTTACGGTGACCCTAAGGCATGGTGTTTTCTGGGGCTGACAGTGTGTGACTTGCCCAAGGTCACCCAGTGGGTTCCCATGCTGTAGGGAATTGAACTCTGACCACCAAAGTCATAGTTCAGTGCTCAAACCACTACACTATGCTAGAATCTAGAATGCAAGTTCAGCATGTTGGATAGCATATTTCAAATGTAAGCAAGAAAACCTGAGCAGATTCCCCACCTAACTGACATGGGAGCCAGCTAACCACCACTGATCGTATGTCACTCTGTCTCATAGTGATGTTGTGGTATCAGAACTAGCTTGATGGCTAGTAAGCAAGATGGTTATGAATAAGGGTTTGCTTATCACCTGTTTCAGGTAGAATGAGCAAGTTTATCCAATCCTGGGAAGTACCACTGCCTCTCCCTTCCCCTTGGCAAGGAGGTACAGGAAGGAGAAGTCATTAGGTACTCCTGAGGACCCAGTGGAGTATACTTTCTTATTCTGAACTGGGACTACATTACAATTCATTAATAGTTCATATTGATATATGTGTGGACTTGTCAATAATAGCAGAGCCAGGGTAGTTAGATTGACTGGAGGATGGAACTGGCACTTGGAACATCCTAGTTGTAGTCCCAATGAGTTAGGTAACATGTCGGTTAAGCTTGGACCAATTATCCTCTCTCAACTTGGTGTACCTCATGTTGTGAGATTAAAACTGGAGGGCAGGGAGGAGACCCATGTAGGCTGCCTTGAATTCATTGGAGAAAAGATAGGGTATAGCTGTACCTAACAGGTAATTAACTGACTCATCCTCATTAATGTCAACATTTCATAGCAGTTATTTTTCTTGGTGCCCTCCCCTTTCTTTTATGTTGCTCTCTCAGTCCTCAGGCTTAGGGCCTTTGCAGACTGCGAGAAATAGTGCAAATTGAGTCCACTTTAACTGCCCTGACTCAGTGCTAGGGAATCATGAGGACTGTAGTTTATTGTGGCACTAGAGCTCTCTGACAGGGAAGGCTCAATGTCTCAGAAAAAAACTACAATTCCCATGATTCCCCAGCACTGATCCAGGACAGTTAAAGTGGACTCAATTTGCACTATTTCTAGCAGTCTGCAAAGGCCCTAAGTGATTAACTAATAAATGATACCTGTCCCAGACCCCAGGGAGGAAGCTGACACTCCATGTACATTTCAGCTGGGAAAAAGAGTCATGTATATGATGCATACATGAAGATGTGAAGCATGTATTTTTTGCTTCCCATTGTGGATTCTTGAACTGGTAATGCAAAATTTTCCAGTTGGAAAGGCTTATGGAGTACCCACTGCTGCCTTTCCCTCTCCTGACCACTAGTAATGTGGAGAAGGTAAATGTGAGGTGGAAGAAAGAAAGATGGTTTTGAAATCGCACAAGGTGGGCAGTAAAATGTGTCTCCATTCTAAATATCTGACATTCTATGCTGCATAGACCTAATTTGGATTAGTAACTAGACCAAAGTGGCCAAGGTGAGTGAGTGAAAGAGGAGGATTTTACCTGAAGGGAACAGTAGTTGCTGGAGGAACAGACAAAGCAAAGTGAATGGCTATGATTTTCTTTTTTCTGGCAATTTTGTTTGGTGGTGTTGGCTGTTACTGTGTATTCAACCACAGATCTAAAACAACTTGTAGTTCACATTTGGAACTCTCATAAAAAGCAGAACTACAAGTTCAGTGGTGAAAGTGGTTGAAATGTTATTAGGAAGGACTTCATCATGTTTAGCTAGAAATCTGTACCTGTCAAAACCTGCCCAGTTTCACCATTGGATTCTCCCCATTTACACAGTGTAATTCATACCTGCCAACTGAAATTTCACCAGAGGGAAATTTGTACTTACAGAGGAACACTCTTAAAGTACACTGTTCTTCAGTTCAGCAAGATCAGCACTTAGGAAACTTATTTTAATTGACAAGACATAGGTTAGAAACTCCAAACAAAGTGAAGCAGTAGGTTGGTTCAAAAGCTCTAAAGGTAGCAATACTGAAAGTAATATCATTGTGCATTCAACAGAACATGTAGATCAAGTATCTGTGAGTGCATCTTTTCTTATCAATTCTTTTACCACACAGAAGGAAGGATTGAAGATGATATGATATATTTACTATAAGTGCTATAATGCAGTTCCTTTGTAAGATGAAAACAAGTCATGTCTGCCTGTTGAACAGGTCAGACGTGATGGGCATGGTTGCAGAAACACCAAAAAGTTTGAACCCTTTGATCCATATGATAAGAAACATTCAACAAGTTACTGAAGGTGCAGGGCTAAGAAACTTGAGTTTACTTTTCATCAGTGAATATAATGATCAAACTAGACAATAGCTTCAGTATGTTTTCTGTAGAGGTGTAGAAAATATAGGTTTCTCATGGCACTTGATTATCCTTCCCTATTCAACTTGAATTTAATATGCTTTGTTTTGTGACTTTTTACTGGAAGATAAACAAAGACTTAATTTCCATATCCATTTGCTTCAGCACATGTTGTTGTGTGCCTTAAAATTCTTTCTGACTTACATTGACACTAAGGCAAACCCATCACAGTGTTTTCTTGGCAAGATTTGTTGAGTCACTGTTTGTGTCATGGCCAGCCAGGCTGAGGACATGGAGGACTCAGAGGATGAGGAGGCCGAGCCAGGTCCTGGCTTTGCTCTGCCAGTTCCAGTGGAGTTGGCTGAGCCTAGACCTGGCTCTGTTGTACCCACTGAAGCACAGCCTCTGCCTCAGCAGCCTAGCCTCCCCCCAGCAGAAAGCCTCCCCCCAGCAGAGGTTCCAGGCCTGGGAGATATAGAGGAGCAGGACGAGGAGGTACCTACCTTTAGACAGAGAAGGACAGAAAGGGCATGCCTCTGGCGTTCTCTGAGATTATGTGAGAAACACTCTGCTAAGTCCAAACAGCTGTGATTGAGAGCTGGGCAATATAAACAGCTGGGAGACACCAGGCTCCTTTGTCGGAGCTTATCTGTGTTCTCTGGAGAAAGCATCAGATTCTGACTCCGTGGCTTCATAGACCTCAGATTGCCTTGAAACCCCTGACCTTTGGACTGGACTCGACGACCTGCTTACTAGAATCCTTGATCCTGGACTGCACTTACTGACTTGCTCTCTGGACTCTTGAACCCTTGGCTTGCTCCTGATTTTGCTTCTTGGAACATTTGGACTGGTATTGTACTTTGTGAACGGCCTTTGTGTTTCACACTTGCATTGGTGTGCTGGCTCTTATCAGTTACTTGGCTGCTTTCTTGGACAGTTTGCTTTCCTCTTAGGCTGAGGGAGTGTGACTTGCCCAAGGTCACCCAGTGAGTTTCCATGGTGGAGTGGGGATTTGAACCCTAATCTCCAAAGTCCTAGTCCAATGCTTAGACCACTACATCACACTGGCTTTTTAGTGCTGTCTCTATGGAAATCTTATTGTGAGTGTAAAATGGGTCAATTGTGGGAAATACACATTTTCCTTAATATCTAGGTTGGCCTTAAGCAGTGATGGTGAACCTTTTAGGGGCTGAGTGCCCAAACTAAAAGGCCTTCTGGCACCAGATGTTACTCCGTGCTGGGGGCAGGACTTCTACCCTCTGGGGCAGGACTTCTGGGATGGGAGTTCTTCCCCCTGCCCCCTAGGCCTTCAGCTACCTCTCCAGAGACAGCTGAAGGCCTAGAGAGGTGACAGGGAAAGAAGAGGAACAGGAGCACACCTATTCCTCCTCCTCCCCCCACACCATTCCCAGCCTTCAGCTGCACAAGTGGAGTGGGAGGGAATCTGTCAATTTCATTTGTGTTGTGTTACCAGTGACAAGTAGGGTGCCACAGGGTTCTGTCCTGGACCCAGAGCTATTCAACATCTTCATCAATGACTTGGATGAAAGAATAGGGGACATTGTGTTTTGTGGGTTTTTCAGGATATGTGGCCATGTTCTGGAAGAATTTATTCAGAGAATGCAGGCATGGAAGCAAGTGG
Source organism: Phrynosoma blainvillii (assembly GCA_026167975.1). Taxonomy (NCBI): domain Eukaryota; kingdom Metazoa; phylum Chordata; class Lepidosauria; order Squamata; family Phrynosomatidae; genus Phrynosoma; species Phrynosoma blainvillii. Next base: position 414,295,758 of record JANUYF010000001.1, read on the forward strand.
GGTATATATACTGTCTAACCCTTTGTTGACAGGAAGTGATGTACATGTTAATCTGTGTGTTGGTCTATTGCTGAATGGCAAGGCTTCAGGGTGTCTATTTAATTAGTTATCCATTGTCTGCTGACAAACCCCCTGACCCTGGGTGGTATTCATTTCAATAGGGGGCATGCTTATCAAATTTGCAGGTGACATCAAATTAGGAGGAATAGCTAATATCCCAGGGGACAGGATGAAAATTCAAAATGACCTTAATAGATTAAAAAGCTGGCTAACAAAATGAATTTCAACATGCAGAAATGAAATGCATAGATATAAGATGGTGAACATCTGGCTTAATGGGACTACATGTAAAAGGGATCTAGGAGTCCTAGTAGACAACAAGTTGAACATGAGACAACAGTGTGATGCAGCAGCTAAAAAGTCCAATGCCATTCTAGGCTGCATCAATAGAAGTATAGTGCCTAGATCAAGGGAAGTAATAGTGCCACTCTATTCTGCTTTGGTCAGGCCTCACCTTGATACTGTGTCCTGTTCTGGGCACCACAGTTCAAAAAGGATATTGAGAAGCTGGAGCATGTCCAAAGGAGGGTGATTAAAATGGTGAAAGGTTGGAAAGCATACCCTGTGAGGAGTGACTTAGGGATCTGGGTATGTTTAGCCTGGAGAAGAGAAGGTTTAGAGGTGATATGATAGCTGTTTAACTATTTGAAGGGATGTCATATTGAGGATGGAGCAAGCTTGTTTTTTGCTCCTCCAGAGAATAGGGCATGGAACAATGGATGCAAGCTACTGGAAAAGAGATTCCACCTAAACATTAGGAAGAATTTCCTGCCAGTAAGAGCTGTTCTGACAGTGGAACTAAGGGCCTCGGCAGACGGCTAATAGGGCCGTCTCCGAGACCCGGAAGAGGAGGGGCAGCCGCACGCGCGGCGTCCCTTCCTCTTCCTGAGGTTGCCCTGGAAGCTGCCGGCCCTCCGCACGGCTGGCGCTTCCAGGGCAACCTCCCTCCACAGCGACCGGACGCGCTGCGGAGGATAAGTCAGGGAAAGTGCGCCTGCCGCTTTTAGGGCGCATTTTCCCTGAAATCTAAAAGGAGCGCCAATTTGGAGCTCCTTTTAGATTCGCCGCAGGAGCGCCGCGGTGTGGAGGCTGAGCTCCACCGGCGCTCCAACCCACGGCGTCTCCGGGGCCTCTGTCTGCCGAGGCCCTAACTCCCTTGGAGAGTGGTGGAGTCTCCTTCTATGGAATTCTTTAAACAGAGGCTGGATGGCCATCTGTTAGGAATGCTTTGATTGTGTCTTCCTGCATGGCATGGGGTTGGATTGGATGGCCCTTGTGGTCTCTTCCAACTCTATGATTCTATTCATTTAATAAACAAATTGCTGTATGCACCATGCTTTCCCTCCATATCTGAGAATTATGATACAAAAACCCCTTTACCAATTTTCCCCAAAGAAGATGAGCACAGTTGAAGACTTGCCTCTTCCATATTGATTCCTGTTGCTATTGTGTGCCTTCAAGTCATTTTCAACTTATGGTGATCGAAATCAAACCTATCATGGATTTTTTTTTAAGTATGTGTGAAAGTGTATGACTCACCTAAGATCACCCAGTGGGTTCCCATGGCTGAGTGGAGAATCAAACCCTGATCTGCAGAGTCATAGTCCAGTGCTCTAACCACTGAACCACACTGGCTCTCACTATCCCTTTACTATTTGCTATCCAAGTACAACCTTCTAGAATGTAAAATGATGTGTGTTCACGAGGCAGAGAGATAGAAGTAAACTCAAGGGCTCAACTCTTTTCATGGCATAAGCCTGAAAACATCAAGGTGAGTTATGGAGCTCTCCATGACCCTTTGAAAAAGAAGGAATAAATATTTAATAGGTCCAATCTAATGCAATCATTGAGGAGGAACGGAAGGAAAAGGGAGCCTACGACAGTGATCGATGGCTGGTGAATATTCCACATTGGTGGCTTCTGAAAACCTTCTTGAGGAAAGAATACATACATCATCATGTAGATTAATGCTGATTTCAATCTTTTTGAATATGCACAGCTGCAACAAAAACCACCCCAACCCTGAGCAAGACAGAAGTTATCAGCAGATGTGAGGCAAAGCATTAATTTTTGGTTGTTTGAAAACCACCACACCACTCCTTAAAAAGAAGCCCAGAAGCTTCTGTCTCCCCACACACCCCATTCCCAACACAAATAAAAGAATAGAAAAGAAAAGAAAAGGGGTGACTTGTGATTTTGTTAGCTTTTTATGAATTGTGCTTCTTAGTCTTTGCAATGCAAAGGACCGTGGACAGTTTAGACAGAAAGTAAAATGCTAATGCCAGAACCTCTGCCTTTTAAGATTCTGATTTACTCATGTGTTCCTTTGTAATGCTTGGGGGAGAGGGAACTTACCCATGCTCATAAAAGACTTCAAAATGGGAATTGGTGCATTAAATGCCTTTTGGCTTTAATGGTCAGGTAAGTTCTTGAGAAGATATAGCAGCTAATTTAGGTGGACAAAGAAGGGATAACATGGAGTCCCTGGTGACTGAGTGACTAATGACTGCTGAATAATTGATGCACCAGAAGAGATTCCATTGAATGTTAAAGAGAAAATTGTTTGTTTTTGAGTATTTATATCCTGCTGTTCATAAAAAAAAAAAAAGACTCCTAGAGTAGCTTGCAAATTGTTAATTTGACAATTCCCTGCCCTCTGGTTTATGATCTAAGCAAGATACAAAGCATAAGGAAAGGAATGGTCAAGGGCTAGACTAGAGTATTAAGGCCAGCAGATACTGCCTATTCTTCTGTCCCTTGAAGCCACAGCAATTGCAGTTGGAATCGAGGGGAAGGTCTTTAATCCACTTTTGGGGATAAAGCATGAGAGAGCTGTACTTGCCCATTCTTCTCTCTCTCTGAGGCCAGAGATGTGGTGGTTGGGATGCAGGGAGGACCTTTCATTTGCTGCTGGGGATAAGACATAATGGAGTAACTTAGCTGTTAGCTAAGATCAGGGCCATGGCAACCACATGCCACGGCCCCAATCTGGCTTTTTGCCACTCCAAAAAGAGCTGGCAAATGCCGCTCCTTTTTGGAGTGGCAAAAATCTGCCCTTCGAGCTGCTGCCCTGGCTCTTTTGCACCCCTTTGGTGCAGCATGCCTACATGCTGCATCAAATAGAGCGCCCTGATACCGCATGCCATGCAGTGGGGCGTGCAGTGTGACGGCATTGTCGGGACAGCTGGTGTGTGGTCGCCCCAACCCAACTCCACCCCAGGCTGCCCCTTGTGGCCATTCTGTACAGGCCCTAAGTTAGGGTGCCTTGGGAGAAAATTTACTTTCACTTAACATAATAAGAGTACATACATTCTTGGAACATGTGAGGGAGCATCGTGATGTTCTGGACTTCTGTGAAAAATGTCATTGAATCTATATTAGGTTGCATCTACACTGCAGAATTAATACAGTTCGACACTGTTTTAACTCTCATGGCTTAATGCTATGGGATTCTAGGATTTGTAGTTTTGTGAGATATTTACCCTTCTCTGTCAGAGGGTTTTTGTGGCATATTGAATTACAAATCTCAGGATTCCATTACTGCATTCCATTTACTGCATTCTTTGGTTTCCCCTTTGCCAAGGTTATCAAGTATGTCCGGCAGTAGGGGCAGTGCTCATCTCTGGTGCTAAGCCAAAGAGCCAGTATTGTCAAAGACAACTTTGTGATCATGTGGCCAGCATGACTACACAGAGCAGTATTGAGTGGTATTAAAGCATATCTAAACATCTGTGAGAATATGTAAATGTACCTCTGATGTTGTGAATGATGTTATTGGTCCCTGTAATATTGCACCAGAGTACATGTGGGAATAACATTGCCATCTGGGTTTCTGGCAGGATCTTGTCCCTGTGTTACCATCAGTGTTATGGATCCTGCTGTGAGTAAGCAATTGTTTATGATTTGGAGGGTGTTTGTAGGATAATAAAGGCCTGCCTCCCAGAACTTGTGAAAGGGCTGTGTTATTCCCCAGAACTGTTTGCAGTTGATGATGTTCTGAGTTGGGGACTGTAGCTGACCATAGGGGTGTTTTATCATTTTGTGGTTTTGCTCTGTCTTGCAGTAGATGGTTCCTGGGTATTAATCTTGCTTTGTCAATTTGTTTCTTCAGTTGGATCCTTAGTTGGTTATTGTAGTTTGAGAAATGCCTGTTGTAAATCCAAGTGTTTTGACTCTCTGTCTTGTGGGTCTAGCCAGATGTGGTTGTATCAGATCACTTAGCTGCAAACAATTGATTCATTCAGTCAATAAGCCATCTGCCTATTTTTCCTGGTGGGAAATGGTTGTTGGGAAATCCTGGTGGAACTTCTCAAGTGATTGTTTTCCATTGACCAAATTACAAAGATATAATTGAGAGATCAAAGGTACATGACACATTTTTGGGTACATATGCTGAGGAAACATTGTTCCAGGTCAGCCATGAAGATGTTTGCATACTGTGCTGCCATGTGGGTGCCTATAGCAGTGCCATTAACTTGAAGGTACATATTATTCCCAAAAGTGAGGTATAAAGTGGGAGAGCTTGATGGCTAGGTCTGTTGTAGCCTCGTTCAGGATGGTATTCTTGATGGCTTGTAGTCCAACTTGGTGTGGAATGTTGGTGTATACAGATTCCACATCCATAGTAATAATAATAATAGTGTTCTCTGGGAGGTTGTGGATGGGCTGTATTTTGTTCAGGAAGTCAGTTGGATCCTTCACATAGCTTGGAGTGTTGGTGGCATATGGCCTGAGAACTGGGCCCATATATCCAGATATTCCAACAGTCAGGATTCTGCTGCTTGAGGCAATAAGTCTCCCTGGATTGCCTTGTTTGTGTATTTGGGGTAAGAGATAAAAGATGCCCAGTTTGGGTTCCTGGGGTGTGTTCATTTAAATTTGGTTCTCCATAACAGTGGAAAATTCTTGGAGTAAATTCTGTAGGTCCTTCAGATATTCATCAGTGAGATCTTTGGAGAGGATTCTGTAAAATGAGTGTTGGACAATTGTCTCTCAGCCTCCTCTATATAGTCTGACTTGTTCATGATGAACACAGCTTCCCCTTTGTCAGCCTGTTGTATAATAATGTTAGGTTGTTTCTGAGACTTTGGATACCATTTCATTCCATATGGCTGAGATTGTGTGATAAATTGTGTTTCTTGATTATTATCTCAGTTTGGGCACAGCAACAAAAGTATTCTATCTAGTGATTGAATTCCACATTCCAGTGTTTGGAGGGAGGGTCCATGTAAAATTCTTTTTGTAGTACCTGGAAACATATTTTTGTGTGTTGGTGCAGTGACCATTGTCATGTGATGTAGACTGAAGTGATCCGTGTGAGCTGTTGTCCTTCTTGGTATCACTTTCCCTGAATATTCCTTCAGTTATAGATGTTGGAAGAAAGCCTCCAGGTCACCACAAAACTGAATCATGTGTGTAGGTTTTGAGATTTTGGTCAGTTAGTTAAAAGCCAGGTTTTAGTCAGGTTTTAGGCAGTTTTATTTTAGTCAGAAAGGAATACTGTCTATTGTGTGATTGATGTAGGCCCTTTCATACTAAAGAAATACAGCACTGCTATGGTAACATCCTAGTGAATCCTAGGCTTGTTGTTTGATAAGGCACTAGTGCTCTCTGACTAAGAATTCTAAACACCCCTCCCTAACTGCAAATCCCAGAATTCCATAGGATGGAACAGTGGCAGTTAAAGCAGAATCATAATGCTATAATTGTACAGTGTGGAAAGGTCCATTGATAAATAGTGAAATTAATATTAACAACTAAATCATTGCAATGATATGCATCAGCACACAAAGTAATCTTGACTTGTATGTTTCTTTTCTGTTTTAGAAATGTTTTGTAAAATACGCACATGCCTCTGGTAATGCTACAATAATATTACTAGGATTATTAATAAAGCAAACATCGGTATTTGTGGTGGCAGCAGTTGTCTTTGGTGATTATTGAGTAGTTAACTTTGGTGTTGGGACAAAGGCATTCACACAAAAAGAACCACAAAGGTAAGGTCACAAAGTGTGATTGATGTCTGAATGATTGTAAGGGTCCCTCACAAGTGATGTTCAGTAGTGTCACTAAAAGAATCCATTTTGAGGCCTTGATGACAATTAAAAAACTCCACAAGTGGTGATAGTAAATGGGATAAAAGTGGTGTTGACAGAAATGAGACTAATAAAGATTACATTTTCACAAGCATGTATGGCCTAATTCTGTCTGTCAAGCCACAATCTATGGTCCATAGATTCAGCATATACATTGAGGTATACCCATAGAACCTCTTAATGCTGCGTGAGATGGAGGCCTGATTTGGATACAATTCACCATTGTGTGGAGGAATTCATCACCTTTATGTTGGTATGCAAATTGTCTTGTTCCTAATGAGAGGGACTCATTCCACATACCAGCACAACCTGCCAAATCTCCAGACTCAGGGAGAATTTTCACTGCCAGACCAAGCAAAAGACAAGGAGTGATTTGCTTTTTTTGTTGTGGTTTCCACCATGGGCCCAAAATTGTATCTGCATGAAAGAACTGTTTTTTTCATTTGTGAAGCAAAGGAACACAGACATGGACTGCACAGAAGGATGGCCTGATTGATCAAAAAGATTTTAGAAACCGAATGGATGCTTCTAAATTTTAAAAGTCTGTGAACATGGCAGCAGCTAGTATGGTTTTAATAATGCAGTTTACCCAATTTGTGCAAATTACACAGCTTATTCAATTTGTGCAAAAATAATTCTTGCCAATGGAAAAAGCACTCTCAGTACAGACAGAAATGTTCTCTCCAGTATTGTATGCAAGGAGAAAAATATAACAATTTTCATTTCTGTATGAGAGAATGAACCAAGGGAAGATTTGTGCTTCCTAGGGCAGAGAACCCTTGCTCACATGTGTCAAACTCTCAGTGGGCAGGGTTATCTGTTCAACCCTGCAACCACTCTTCCATGTTCTTAGAATACTGTACAACTGACTATGAGATGAGGGTACATGCATAGACTCCATGCAAAGTAGAGACCTGACTCTAGCTGAAGGCACATTTAAAATTTCTCTTGCTGGCATCCCTGACTTTCTGATCCACAGATGCCTCATATATTAATTGGTTTGGTTCGCATATTAATAAAAATAAGTTGTATTTGTTTGTGAGCTAGTATCTAAACTAGAATGTAACAATCATTCATTTTCCCCCTTTTCTGAATCTGGCATTGCATTTCTCCATTTTTTAAAAATGAACTTTTTAAAAAAAAGAAATTCTGTTTTCAGGACAGTATGTATTAGGGAAAATTTCTTGCAAAAATCTGTATATTAGTGGAAATGACAGACAAAAACCTATAGGAGAATTAGATTCAAAAATAAGTGAAAATGTGTACAAAAATGTATGCGATTTTTCATGCAGTCATTCCACCAAAAAAATGTGTCAAATCATTACTTGTGCTTCAAGAAATTTGTAAACATTAAACAGAGAAAGAGATGGACTTTTTACTCTTTATGTTTAACTCTCATGAGTACAGTAGAGAATACAGTCATCCCTCTCTATCCATAGGTTCTGCATCTATGGCTTCAGCTATCCATGACTTGAAACTTATCTTTTCTTGATTGTTCCTTCTACTTATTATTACGTGCTCTTTGTTCAAGGATCCAAGAGGTACATTCCTGAAAACCTTGTTGGCTCATGGAAGTAGGAGTGCTCTTGTTGAGCACTTTCATTTGAGGGATATGAGTGGCTACTTGATGCACGAAGTGGCTCTTTTTTCCTTTGCCAACAAAAAATGAAGTATTAGAAAAAATGTTATGGGTTATCTTGGGGCCTTTGCAGACTGCTAGACATAGTGCTAATTGAGTCCACTTTAAGGGTTAGGGTTAGGGAATCATGGGAATTGTATTTTATTGTGGCACCAGAGCTCTCTGACAGAGAAGGCTCAATGTCTCAGAAAAAAATGACAATTCCCATGATTCCCTAGCACTAACCCTAACCCTTAAAGTCAGGGGTAGGCAACCTGTCCCCTTTAAGGGCCAAAGGACTTCAGCTCCCAGAATCCCAGGAGCTATTGGCCAACATGGGACTATTGGCCAACATGGCTGAGGCTTCTAGGAGCTGAAGTCCCTTGGCCCTTAAAGGGGACAGGTTGCCTACCCCTGCTTAAAGTGGACTCAGTTTGCACTATTTCTGGCAGTCTGAAAAGGCCCTTAGAGATTCAGAGCACTAATTTCAGTTGAAGATTGTTGGTATTTCTAAATTTATTTTTCTGTTGTTAATTTTTTTTATCATTTCATTGTACTTGTGTATACTTTTGGATACTTTTAACATATTTATCATGAACTATGACTAGCACAATAAACCCACCTGACTAAAACTGAAAGTATGTCAATTGGCTATGCATTGATACCTTTCTTGTTTGGCAGAAATAGTCCCAGTTATTTCTCTGCTGCCCCACTTTTTCAGCTGTTTATAAAATGCCCTGGTTTCTATCTTCTTCTCCCTTGTCCTTAGCTTAATTCAGCTGGTAAAGGTAAAAGGTAAAGGTATCCCCCGTTGACAAGGTTGTCAACTCGTGTCCGATCATAGGGGGCAATGCTCATTTCCATTACTAAGCCAAAGAGCCAGTGTTGTCAGACTACTCTGTGGTCATGGGGCCAGAATGATTGTACAGAATGCTGTTTACCTTCCCACCAAAGTGGTACCCACTTATCTACCTGTATTTACATGCTTTCAAACTGCTAGGTTAGCAGAAACTGGGACTAGTGACAGGAGCTCACCCCATCATGCAGCACATGGGCCTCGAACTGCCAACCTGCTGATCTTGCAATTAACAGAGTTAGTGTCTTAACCATTTGAGCCACTGCATCCCTAATTCAGCTGGTACAAGCTGATACATTGTAAAAAAAAGTTGACGCTCAGTTAGATATGTAATTCTTCCATAAGTTTCTTTTAAAAGATAGCAATAAGTAATTTCAGGATTTTTTTCCCATTGAAAGAAAGTCTACCACACAGTATTTGAAAGCTATTCATAGTCTGGGACTTAATCTGCACAAAACCTGCATATGGTTGTTTTGCATAGAAAACATCATTTTCTGCATGGAGAACAGCATTTTGAGTATGGAAAATAATATTTTAATGCAGAAATATTAGTTCCTTTGAATAGAATTGTTGTTTTCTGTGCAGAAAATGCTATTTTCTATTCAAATCAACCATGTGCAAATTTTATGCAGAGCAAATCCCCAGTGACAGCATTTTCTGTTCAGAAAGCCAATTTTTTTTTTCTGTACAGGACTTAATATTTCAGCACTGAAAGGTTATTTTCCATGCAGAAAATGCTGTTTCTTATGTAGAAAATACTTTTTCCTGTAAAAAACAAGCTTGTGTGAATTTTGTGCAGAATAAGTCTTGAATTGCAAAGAATCTTGTCAATCCAGGATTCTTCTCACCAGGGTTTCTCAACACCCAAAAAACATGTTTTCCAACCATTTAAAAAATATATTATTTCCATTCCTACATTCAGTTAACTAAGCAGGGGACAGAGGAGAAGAGGTGGAGTGGAGCAGAATCCTGCCCTATCCAGTAGGTTCATGTAAACACAAACTGTTACAGCCTCTACTAGCTTGTCTGTTCTTTCTCATTAATAACTTTTGCTCTCTTGCTGTCCAATGTTATTTCGCTACATGTGGCCTAGTTTTCATCTGTGAAATGTTGGTGGGCATGGTTACCCAGTCTCACACAACATATTTCCCTCACTTTTGACAAGAAGCACACAAACTTAGAGGAGCCCTGCCCATCCCCTCATCTGAGGGCTTTGAAATGGTAAACTCCTCTCAATAGACTGAAAAGTGGTTTGCAGCCCCAAAAAGTCAACATCATCTATGCCCCACATGTTAAGGCCACACTAAGAACTTCTAGAAAGAATGTGTGGATGTATGGATTTATTTGTTTTGAATCTGGCTGGTAACATTTTCATGATGCAGCAGAGCAAGGAAGAGCTGCAGACTTAGTGTGTGGACTGGTGTCAGAATTTCCATCTTACATTGTGATTTGTCCACTCAGCATTTCATATAGATTTTCTGTTGTGGAGGAAGGGAGCACATTCTTAAGGTTAAGAAGGTCACTAATAAGCTAATGCCCTGATCCTGTCTGCAGGGCTTTTGCCAGTAATAATCAGTCACACTTAGAAAGCATGTTGAAACACTAGTAACAAAACTGAGTTGCCCTTTGCCACAGCAAGTGAACTTATCATGGTTATTTTCTTCCTTCCTTTGCCCTAGCTTTCTGTGTGCTTCTATTATAATAATATGTATGGGTACTTTTAGTCTTTTTTCTAGGCACGGGGAAGGGATCTGGGGTGGAGGACTTGAGTTCACGAATAATTGAAACCGCAAAGGCCATGAATTTGGAGGGAGAACTGTATATATATATATATAGATATAGATATAGATATAGATATAGATATAGATATAGATATAAGTATAACAAGAGAGACAGAGAGACTGAGATGGAACCTGTTTGTATAAATTTCACTAGGTGACATGCTATGCTCAGAATATTTGTGTTGCTTCAGAATTTTGTATTAAAAAATCCCAAGGAATTTTTGCTAGATTTGTAGTTGGATGGGTAGGAGAGCTAGGAAGTGTGTGCGTGTGGGTCATCTTTCACAAATAAGGCAGAAATGTTTTGATACGCAAATCCAAAATTATTTCTAAGTTTGAAACAGGCATAAGATAAAATTCCATACATATAAAACCTTCAGGAGGTAAATGACCTCAATTAAAAATCTCAGATGGTGCTTGATGTACAAAGTATAAATGAAAACCTGGCCAACCCAGTCATTGCTTTTATGTGTTTAACAAAGATGCAAGAATCTCTCCTGCTGTTTATATGCACAAATACAAAAATTGCTTAGATTTATACTTCAATTTGGAAGAGTTTGCTTGGATCATAGACTCATGGCACAGTACCTATTTGTTCTTTCTCTCTGTGTGTATGTGCCTTCAAGTCAATTGTTGACTTATAGTGACCCCATGAATTTTGACAGGTAATTTTGTCAATTTCTTCCTCTGAAATATAACCTACAGCATCTGATACTCATTGGTGATCTCCCATCCAAATACTAACCAGGGTTGATACTGCTTAGATCAGAGGTAGGCAACCTTTCCCCTTTAAGGGCCAAGTGACTTCAGCTCCCAGAAGCCTCAGCCATGTTGGCAAATAGTCCCATGTTGGCCAATAGCTCCTGGGATTCTGGGAGCTGAAGTCCTTCGGCCCTTAAAGGGGAAAGGTTGCCTACCCCTGGCTTAGATCCTAGATCAGATGGGATCTAGTATTTAAGCAGACCTTGTGTATGTGTGCATTGGTATAAATGTATCAAATGCTATATAAATGATATGCTATTCCCTATCAGAACTTCATTTTATGCCACAAAACTATATGTTAAACTAGGGTTTCTTGTTATTATCTCTCCGAAGTACTAGCCATGTGACTGAGGAAGTTTAGGAATTATAGTCCAAAAATAGCTTCCTTTTGTTGCTAGATTTTGAGCACTTTCCATAACAGGACTTTAGGCCTTCCAAAAGATTCACCAGCAAACTTCTTATCCTCATAGGTTAATCTTCCTAATGCACTGGGAAAAACTTTCTAGTGGTTAGAATTGTTCAACAGTGGTACATTATTGGAGGGTTTTTTTTAGCAGAGATTGGACAAATACTACTAAAGGATGCACTTAGCTATAGATTTCTGCTCTGGTAGATAGTTGGAATAGATCACTATTGATGTTTCCTTCCATCTCTATTTGATTCAGTAATATGATGAATCATTGGACACAATCCTGTGCCAGCTTCTTTTGCACTTTTTACCAATCTTTGAATCTGTCCTGTTGTGTTATTCTGTTAACTGCTGTCGTAAATTCAAACTGCAGTTTTGTTGTGATGTTTCATTGTTTTTTGTTGTTGTTGTGTGCCTTCAAGTAATTTTTGATCCTAAGGCTAAACAATCAAAGGGTTTTCTTGACAAAATTTGTTCAGAAGGGGTTTGCCCCTGCGTTCCTCTGACGCTGAAAGTGTGTGATATGCCCAAAGTCCACCCAGTGAGATTCCATGGCTGAATGGAGATTCAAACCCTGCTTTCCCAGTGTCCAGTTTTGCATATTGTAAAATACTATGACAGACAAGGAAAAGTTAACAAAACAACAGTGACAATAATAGGTATAAACAAAAGTATACAGAGCCTCCCTGAGAAATTTCAGACTTCTCATCTAAACTTTTTTGGATCTCTCTGGTAAATGTCAGCTGTTTCACTTGAGGAGGGAACCTCAAAAAGCACTTCATGTTAAGGAAAATGCAACATGGGACATACAGTAATAGAAATAAAATGTGTATGTGAAAGTCACAGTGATTAAGCAGGAGCAATCATGAAGCTACACAGGTGAAAAGGATAATGTAATTTGGAAGCCTTGAGAGCCAAGGACAAAGTTATAGAGTGTATATTGAAAACACCTGTTATAGATTGCAAACACCTGAGATTCATTAAGTAGTCAAGGTAAAATGATGAAATACTTGGGTTGGTCTTAAGTATGGGGTGATCTATGTAAACCAATCAAAATGAATGTACACGCCCACTGGGTGGAAACTGACTAGTGGGTGGTGACTAACAATGGCTATAAGTGCAATGTTTGCCAATGCATATTGTGGTGGTGGAGTAGTGTGGGAGATATTGTGATTTGTAGGGCATATAGTATTTGTGTATATAGTAGAATAAAGTAGATCTTTTATATAAGACTACTGAGTTGTCTGGTGTCTTGAGGGAAGATACAAGAGCCAGAAGAATCCTGGAGAAGTTTGGAGACATCTCAGGAAGAAGAGTGAGAAGGCTTGGAGAGTTTGTCAGGGTCTTCAGCCTATTCTCTGAAACTGCTGCTTTGGAGAAAAGCATTAACCACTGATCAAAGCTGGTCAGCTCTGCTGCATAACAAGGTGGTGAGTTAGAGCCAGAGGTGAAGAGCTACAACTCCCATCATCCCTGACACTTCAGGCATGATTTTATGTTAAACTGGGAATCATAGTGACAAGAGAAAATGGCTGTCAACATGTTGGGTAGGGGCTTGTGGGAACTGTAGCCTAAAACATTCCTTTCCTGAGCTCTAAAAGTAAAGATAAAGGTATTTCCCATTGACAAGGTTGTCAAGTCATGTCTGACTGTAGGGGGTGATGCTCATCTCCATTACTAAGCCAAAGAGCCAGCGTTGTCAGAGCCTGATTACAAAGAACGCTGTTTACCTTCCCTCTGAAGTGGTACCTATCTATCTACTTGCATTTGCATGCTTTTGAACTGCTAGGTTGGCAGAAGCTGGAACTAGTGACAGGAGCTCACCCCATCATGCAGCACCCGGGCCTCAAAGTGCCAACCTGCTGATCTTACAATCAACAGAGTCAGTGTCTTAACCACTTAAGCCACTGCATCCCTGAGCCCTGCTTAATGATACTTCCCCCTAAAAAGAAACAGCCTGGTAAATCCTATGCAAAAACAAAAACAAAAAACACCCAGTAAGAGCAGATGAAAAAAACCCAACAGCACCTGGGAACCAGATCTGAAGCAGTTCAGTTGGTGGTAGCATAAGTAAGGGAGGAGCGCACACTCAGCACTGTGAATGGGAAATTCTGGAGGAATGATAGTTGAAAATCTATGTCTGTTCATGGCTTAGATAGAAGTAGGAAGCATAGGTGGAGTGATAAACGTGATATCTGCCAATTCATCATCATTATTATATGCTATAGCAGAAGAAGGGGGAAGATGCCCATACTTTCAGAAATTGGAAAGTTACTTTTAAAAGTAATTTGACAGGGTTATACATACAATCCCCCCAAAGTAATTACCATCGTAGTTTCTTGTTGTGTGCCTCTAAGTCATTTTTGACCCTAAGGCAACCCTGACATAGGGTTTTCTTGGGAAGTTTTTTCAGAGGTTTGCCATTGCTATGCTCTGAGGATGAGAGAGTATGATTTGCCCAAGGTCACCCAGTGGGTTTTTATGGTCAAGTGGGAATCAAACGCTGGTCTCCAGAGTCATAGTCCAATGCTCAAATCACTACACCACACTGGCTCTCACCATCATAATTACCTCTTTTAAAAGAACCATTTGCTTACCTATTTTGCAAAAGTAAGTGCACTAGTTACCCTCTTAGTTATTTAAAAACCTGCATGATACAAGCCACTGTCCTGTGGTAAAGTACACTCTTATCCTCTGCAAAGTGTTTGGTTACAGTCACAGTACAATTGTCGTACAATTCCTGTTATCGGGGAAAGGAACTAATTATTTGTGATTAGTTTGGTTCAAGTTCTGCTGTTTTCTCCCACTCATAGCTTCTGTGTCAGTATTTTGAAAGGCTTGCAATTGAAAAGCAACTGTTGTATCAAATATCTTAAACTGAGTGTCCTATAAAAATAGAAAATGCACAGATTGGGCTTTCTCTTGGGAAGATTACTGATGAATACCACAATGGATGTTGTTGACTAGCCACACAGGATCTTGAATGTAATTTCCTTAGCACACCTTCCTTTCCCCTTATGTTTAGTATTCAAGCACAAGATGCTTTTGGTAGTTTAATGCGATGGATGCTTCATATGGTATATAGAAAAATTGATCTTATGTGAAGTCGTAGGCTTTCATGGCCGGTGTCATGTAATAACACCATAGTTTTTTGTGGGTTTTTCGGGTTGTGTGGCCATGTTCTAGAAGAGTTTCTTTCTGACGTTTCGCCAGCATCTGTGGCTAGCATCTTCAGAGCGAAACGTCAGAAAGAAACTCTTCTAGAACATGGCCACATAGCCCGAAAAACCCACAAAAAACTATTGATCTTTCTTGTTTCTTAATTAATTAATTATAAATATTTATGAATTATTTCATCTTTAGAGTTGTTCAGGCTTTTTTAAAGTTATAGTTGTTTTGAGCAGCTGTTGAGGGACTGGAGTTATTATAATGCCATTAATGAGCAAACTGTAAAATGATATTTTTAAATTGTGTTGAATATCTGAGCAGGGGAACATAACTATTAGAATCACATCATGTAGCTATTAGGCATTTAGTAAGAAAAAGTGTGTGTAATTCAACTGTTTTATATCATGTTCTGGGGAAGTGTCTTCACTAGGAAACTGTAAAGGGGGAGAGAGAGCATGGTGCAAATAACAATATTTCCAAGAATCCTTGTCATTTCACAGTGAGGACTTTGCTACACATTATGTGTGTATATGTGTGTTCAAGACACCTGTCAATGTATGGTGACCACATGATTTTTATAGGGTTTTCTTAGACAAGGAAAACACAGTCCTGTTAAAGCACTAAGTCATTTCTAGCTCTACTAGAAGGACAGGACTTACAGAACCCATAAATAAGGACTTTATGACACAAGGCTGCCAAAGTGGAATTACACCAGGGTAGTTGCATCTGTGGGTGTACCTTATTACATGACACCATCTCTATCCTGTAGCTGCTTTGTCTCCCATCCACTCCTGGAGCACTCTTTTTCATTGACTGGCAAAACTTATGCCTCCCAATCATGCTGCTTTTCCACTATTGATGCACATATGATAACATCATTTTGAAGTAGTTCCAATATGTAGGGAGTTATGTGGTGCTCCTCTCCCCCTTTCCCCTCACTATTCCCAAGCAGGCTGTTTTTCTTTTCTTTTTATCAATTTCTTCTCTTTTATTTTTAAAAGCTTAACCAATTGCAATGACTGTGCAATTGAAAATAACACTGATTAAAAATACTGACTGAATGGCATGAAAGAGAAGGGCATATGGCAGGAAGGTGTGGTTAAGAAGGCTGGCATGCAGAAGACAAAGCCTGGAGCTATAGCAGAACCATGGCATTTTTGAAGAGCTGTGCAATTATGACTGTCTCCAAAACAGTATGTTTGTCTTTCATACACTAAGGGGTTATTCAGATGGTGAAACTAATCCCAATAGAATGTGGGTTGAATCTTTGTTGTTCACATGGATTTTGAATTCATCCAAGTACACTGGCGGAGGGGAGGGGCTGCCACTTAACCTAGGATAATCAATCTCAGGTTTTCCCCTGAGTTTTCCTAAAAGATTTGCATTGCTGGTTGTGTGAATAACTGATGTGAATAGACCCGGGATAAACCAGGATAAAACTCTGCATGCCTTGAATGTGTTTTAAATACACCAGCATAGTCAACTCCATCTTTGAGTGCTAATGCATGTGAGCAACAGAACTTGCACAGATGCACATAGATGTGGTTACGATAAAAAAAATAGTGTGAACAACAAAACTAGAATGCATGAGTGAAATTATTCACATGGTTGTGTTAACAAAAACAATGTCTGAATAACCCCTAACATGATTGTGCCGTCTTAGCAGCCTGAAGTGCTGAAGTCCTAAACCAGTGGAGGAGAATAAAAGTCTGATACTTGCAGTGAGGGCCAATGTGGTTATATTGTGAAGTGATGGTGCTGCAAGTTCTAAGGAGGACCTGGATGAGATGTTCTCTAACCCTAAACCCACTTCAATCCCTATGAATCTGTGATTCATTCCCACCTTGTGCATTTCTTCATATGTGCAGAAAGAAAGAGAGAGAGAGATGTTTTAAAATGCACATAAGAAAAGGAGACCTCTCTGATCTCCTGCTGCTGCCTGATAAGCAAAGAGAGCAGAAGGAACATGAATATCCTTCCCCCTCATTTTAACAAAAGAAAGGGGAAAAATCATGCTCATTCTTTCCACTCTCTTTGCTTATCTGGTGGTGGGAAAGGGTCAAGCAGGTTCCCCTTTCTTCCTTTTAGACTCCTTTCACAGGTAGTTGTGCATGCTGGCTCTAGGCAGGAGCCACATCTCTCTGTGACCTTCATAAACCCATAACAGAATGAGAGGAAGAAGGACATGTTCAAGAGTGGGACAAGGTGGTGTCAGCAGTTGTTCCAACAGCTTCCCTCCTTCAATGTTTTGACCTTGCAGTGTAGGTGGGTGCACTGCTGCAGAGAAAGGTTCCATGGTCTCATCCACCATTTTTGTTTCCTAGAAGGCCCCTTGAAACATGTGAAGACAGCTTTGTTACATATGCCTACATGTGCATGCAAACCTCTGTATGTGTGTATGTGCTCTGTTCAGGCACTGAAAGGAGTATGTATAGGTTGAAAGAGAAGGCTGGTTCCGTGCTTCCATTCCCCTGTTACACCTTCATTGAACCCAGTAGAAAATTTTGCAAGGAGTTCACAGTGTACTGGTTTCATCTTTGGTCCTCAGTGTTGGTTAGGTTGGCACTAAAAATTTCCTTTCTCATAGCTGTACATCACAGGTAAGATAATTGATAACAAATGTTTCATGAAGTAGCTACTGTCTTTGGCAGAAGCATGTTTCCTAAAACTCAGATTCCTAGAACATAGTTTGAAATCTACTGCATTAGGGCTCCTAATATCAAAATTTTATTCAGCCTTGGGATGATTCCCAGCATGCTCAGACTTACAATTTTCTGAGTGATGAACAGTAGCTATCACAAAAATTGCTTGTTTGTACAAAGCCATTATCACAAATGAGCTGCTGCAGGTTGCACTCTTTTTCACCCTAACAAGGGAAGGGAGGCTGGAACATGATCTGAAAACACAAAACTAGGATAGCATATTGTTATAATGGCTCCATTTAAGAAACAGCACAATCTAGTTTATCTCATGAAAGACTAAAACTATTATCATATTATGTCAGGACTGGAGAATGTGTGGCCCTCCAGAGGTTGCAAGACTGCAAATTCCATTGTCCTTTATAACTGGCTATGCTTGTACTATGTTTTGCTATACTAAGCTTTGCTAAAGCTGATGGAAACTAGTACAACAGCATCTAAAGGACTACATATTCCCCAATCCTCTTTTATATGATTTTATTAACTAGACCTGAATCCAAATTCACCAAATAGTCTTCCCATCTTGCCCTCTGTGTTAGTTTTTCTAGTAACCTTCCCCAGGTTAATGTCCTTCATATGTGCAGGAGTTTAGTTCCTATAATCACTAGCTAGCTTGGCTACTGGTTGGAGGATGATGGGGAATTTAGTGTGCAGATGTAGGAGCATGCTACATTATCACACAAATACACTAGTTCCAAAATGGTTTGTTTTCTAGCTTTGTGCATTCATTAATGTTTCATATTCATTAGTTCCTGCTTTTTATATATTCTAATATTGATTTGCTTGGATTAATGTTTTACCATAACTGAGGGGAAGTGGAACTGAAAAGCGTGTAGATTTAGCAACAATGTGTTTTGGGATAATTTTGGAATAACAAAATTAAAATGGCCAGGAAACTAATGAAAATGCTTTTGAATTGTCAGAGTTATGTGCAAACATTTCTTAAATGAATGTATCACTTGGAGGGGAAGAAAATATAGCAAGAGTGGGCAAATTCAAGAACTCAAGGGGCTGCATTCCAGGACTTCAGAAGATCACATTCCTCACATTCAACTTCCCATTGTGTGTGTGTGTGTGTGTGTGTGTGTTACATACCTTGGGCTTTATTGGGTATTTAACTGTTGATGAGGTGAATCTCAAGGAGGTTATTGACACATTAACCACTCAGACAGGCGAGTCTTTCTGATAAGACAGACCAACAACTTTGCAACATTTAGATAATTTTTTTCATAGAATCAATGATTACACAATCAAAGCACTCCCAGCAGATGGCCCAGTCTCTTTTTAAAAACCACTAAAGAAGGAGACTCCAATACACTCCAAGGCAATGTGTTCCACTGTTGAACAGCTCTTACCAGCAGAAAGTTCTGTTTAGGTTGAATCTCTTTTCCTGTAGCTTGAATTCATTGCTCTGTACTCTAGCCTCTAGAACAGTAGAAAAAAAACTTGCTCATCCTCAATATGACATCTCTTCAAATATTTAAACATAGCTATTGCATCATCTCTTACCTGCTCTACCCTGGGCTAAATAAACCCAGCCACCTAAGCCTGGGCACCATTTTGATTGACTTCCCCTGGACACATTCAATAACCTGATTATTGTAGTTAATTTGTCAATAACCTCCTTGAATTGTGGTGCCCAAACATAATATTCCATGTGAGGTCTGACCAAAACAGAATAGAGTGCTACTAATACCTTCTTCAAGCTAGACACTATACTCCTATTGGTGCAGCCCAGGATCATACTGAGTTTTTTAGCTGCTGCACCATACTGTTGACTCATATTCAGTTTGTGGTCTACTAAGCTCCCAGATCCCTTTCACATGTAAGAGTATTGTCAAGCCAGATGTCACCTATCCTATATCTGAGCCTTTCATTTTTCCTGCCTAAGTGTAGTGCCTTATATTTCTCTGTATTGAAATTCATTTTGGTACTTTTTGTCCAACTCTCTAATCTGTTAAGGTAATTTTGAATTCTTATCCTGTCCTCTGGGTTATTAGCTACCTCTCATAATTTGGTGTTATCTGAAAATCTGATAAGCATGCCCTCTGTCCCATCATCCAAGTCATTTATAAAAGTGTTGAATAGCACTGGACCCAGGGCAGGACCCAGTGGCACTTTGCTAGTCACTTCTCTGCAGGATAAAAAGAAGCCATTGGTGAGCACACTTTGGGTTTGGTCTGTCAGCCAACTACAGGTTCACCAACAATAGCATTGTCTTCCCCACATTTTATGAGCTTTTTTTTTTTTTTTTTGCAAGAATGTCATGGGGTATATTTTACAAAGTAACTATGGGGGGAAGCAGACGAGGGCGTCCAGGACGCCCTGGGCCGGCGCGCCGCGGGGCCGCAGCCTCCGCACCTCGGCGCACCGGCGGCGTCCCTGGAAGGAGCGCTAAATCAGCGCTCCTTCCTCAAGACAGCGAAAGTGCGCCCTAAAAGCGGCGGGCGCACTTTCTCTGTCTTTTCCGCCGCAGCGCGTCCGGTCGCCGCGGCATGAGGTCATCCCCGGAGCCCCGGCCGTGTGGAGGGCCGGCGACTCCGAGGGCGACCTCAGGGAGAGGAAGGGGCGCCGCTCGTGCGGCTGCCCCTCCTCTTCCAAGCCTCCAAGACGACTCTATTAGTCGTCTGCCGAGGCCCTATGCTAGAAAAATGGGAAAGTGACATTAGACTTGTTTTGTTTTTGTTTGTTTTTGAAAGTACAGTCAGCCCTTAGTATCTGCAGGGGATCTGTTGCAGGGGGCCCCATGGATACCAAAATCCACGGATGCTTAAGATCACGTTGTCCCCAGTGGTGGTGCAGCCATGCAGCTGTGCCTCTATTGGGGACAATGGAGCTTTACCTAAATGCCTGGCCAAGGGCAGCAGGGGAAAGAAGGCCGCTCCCAAGCCAACCACTGGGATCCCTGTACTGGACTCAGGGACCATCCTCCTCCTCCTCCTGTGCCTCTTCCTCCCTCCTCCTCTTCCTTTTCCTTTTCCTCCTTCTCCTTCTCTGCGTCTTCCTCCTCCACCTCTTCCTCTTCCTCCTCTGCCTCAATGTGGGCTTACCATCCATAGATGGTTGAATCTGTGGATGGCAAGACTGCAGATACCGAGAGTGTACTGTACCTATCCTAAAAAGTTACTAGAGGACTTGGAACTAAAACTATAATTATAGGTTATGACCCAAAGCAGATGGGCCAAAAGGAATGTGTTAGGATCGCACCAGGACCATTCATGATGGGGCCACAGCAACCACACATACCCTGTCCCGATCTGAGCCACCACTGCAGTCCTGAGTTAGGCCGCTGGAAGGAGCAGATTCTACCTACTCCTTCTTGGCCCAGTTCTTTCCAAATGACACAGCATAGAATCATAGAGTTGGAAGAGACCACAAGGCCCATCCAGTCCAACCCCCTGCCATACAGGAATTCCCAATCAAAGCATCCCCAACTGATGGCCATCCAGCCTCTGCTTAAAGACCTCCAAGGAAGGAGACTCCACCACACTCCTAGGGAGTGTGTTCCACTGTCAAACAGCACTTACTGTCAGGAAGTTCCTTCTAATGTTGAAGTGGAATCTCTTTTCATGGAGCTTACATCCATTGTTTCGGGTCCTAGTCTCTGGAGCAGCAGAAAACAAGCTTGTTCCCTCCTCAATATGACATCCCTTCAATATTTAAACACGGCTATCATATCACCTCTCAACCTTCTCTTCTCAAGGCTAAACATCCCCAACTCCCTAAGTCGTTCCTCATAGGGCTTGGTTTCCAGACCCTTCACCATTTTAGTTGCCCTCCTTTGGACACGCTCCAGTTTCTCCACATCCTTTTTGAATTGTGGTGCCCAGAACTGGACACAGTATTCCAGGTGAGGCCTGACCTAAGCAGAATAGAGTGGCACTATTACTTCTCTTGATCTAGACACTATACTTCTACTGATGCAGCCTAAAATTGCATTGGCCTTTTTAGCTGCTGCATCGCACTGTTGACTCATGTTCAACTTGTGGTCCACCTGGATTCCTAGATCCCTTTCACACATAGTTTTATTCAGCCAGGTGTCCCCCATCGTATATCTATACTTTTGGTTTTTCACCCTAAGTGCAGTACCTTACATTTCTCCATGTTGAATTTCATTTTGTTAGCTTTGGCCCAGCTTTCTAGTCTGTTCAAATCATTTTGAATTTTGATCCTGTCCTCTAGGGTATTAGCTACTCCTCCTAATTTGGTGTTGTCTGTAAATTTGATAACTATGCCCCCAATACCATCATCGAAGTCATTAATAAAGATATTGAATAGCATTGGGCCCATTGGTGTGGCTTCCCGCTGCATTCAGGGCATGCATCATCTAAATCCCATGCCCCCAACATGGCCCAAAGCACCAACAGCTTTCAGCCTCGGTGTCCCTTATCTAAAATGCTTGAGGTGTTTGGGATTTCAGGTTTGGTTTTTGTGGAGTGGGATTTTGGAATACCAGTATTTGCATATATGTACATAGTAAGATATTTTGGAGATGGGACCCAAATCTAAACACACAATTAATTTATGTTTCATATACTTCTCATACCCATAGCCTGAAGGTAATTTTATACAATATTTTAAATAATTTTGTGCATGAAAAAAAGTTTGTGAACACTGAACCATCAGAAAGCAAAAGTGTCACTATCCCAGCCACCCTTGAAAAAAAGTTTTGTTTTTTGGAATTTTTCAGAATTTGGAATTTTGGATAAGTGGGCTCCAACCTATACTTTTGAAAAGCAAATTCCCAAACTATGCCAACTTATTTTTGATAGGGCAGAATGTCAAATTCTGAAATAGGTTGTGAATTGGAAGGCTTTATGAAGTGACTTTCCTCCACATGTAACTTGGCCACCATGCATTTGGGCCTCATTGCAGAAGCCATGATTGGCTGTTTGCATTAAAACAAAAATCAAAGTGTGTGAGGGGTAGAGGGACTTGGAAGGGAGGTGGAAGATGCTGTGAAGGCCTTGAAGCTGCATGTGGCCCATGACCATGGTCCATACTTTGCTCATCCAAAAATAGAATGCTTGTATTTGGGTTCTATACAAATTTCACCTCCATATTCAATGAATAAACATTTGAGACAATTTGCTTATCAGCCATGAGCCAGCTCAAAAACATGTTGAATCCCAGCTGCCAGTACAATGGAGCTTTCTTCCCCTCCTGTTGTCCTCCCGAATGCCTGAAAACTAGTTTCAGAAGGTTTTTCTTAGTTCTCTGGAATAGGTTTTGGAGCTGTATAGAGGCTCTTCTGTGGGTAGATGAGATTGTCCCCTTTGACCCCTGCTGGAACTTCCAGTTCCTTTGAAAAAGTAACTTGCTAGACTCTGCTGAATAAAGGATATTTAAATTGCCTAAAGTAAATCTGAAGGTGTGTGTGGATGGTCCAGTTATGCTAAAGCCCTGTAGGGGTCTTGAAGAAAGTAGTGGGATAGGATTTGTACCTAACTGAAAATGACATTTCACTTTTGAGCTTTCTACCCAGGCAAACAGCCACAGGCCTTTTAAAAATTATAATAACACTACCCAACTGTATCCATTTATTTTGGAAAAATTAGGCCACCCTTCCAAATACTTCAGACTGTTGCACAATATAAGAAGAGAATCATGAAAGCACAGTCTTAAATATCACCAAGCAATACAACTATAAATTAAAACTATGAAAAATAAAGCCATTTCAGCCAAATGCCTGTGAGATATGAAAGGCCTTGCAACCCCTCTGAAAATTTAATAAGGAGGTAGCTTATTGATAATTCCATAATTTTGTAGCCAGAGCTAAACATGACTGGCACTTAGTTGTTTTTGTCTTAACCTGCCAAACAGGCATAAAGGCTGGAGATACCTGCCTAGATATTGTTCAGCTGGAGAATAGCCTTATTTGAGGAGAGACATTTTGCTAAAATACCTGGCATGTGAAAAATACTGGGTACATAGAGCATTCACAAATGACCTTCACACATCCTCTGGATTTATGAATAGGAAGATAGTCTGTGCCTGCCAGCCCCATCCCATCATGTTTGCACCCCATAGGTTCAACCATTGCCAGCCCCTGAAATCTTCAAATGTTGGGTAATAATTTTGAACAGGGAGAGTTCATGAATGTACTCCTCTGTATGATTAGGAATTCTCTGTGACTGACACTCCCAGTTTTCTGGAGGAGCCTATGTATATACAGCTGTACCAGGATTAGAAGTTCTTTTTGTGGACTTCAATTCCCAGATTTCAACTGGAGATGTTCTGGAAGTTATAGTCCAAATAAGCAACTTTCTTGAGCTGAGCTCATTCACAGATATGATCCTTAATGATCTGTAACATGCAAAGGTTACAAGTGTGTGCATGTGTATGTGTGTGCCTTCAAGTTGCCTGTCAACTTATGGCAATCCCATGAATTTTATAGGATTTTCTTAGGTAAGGTATAATGAGAGATGATTTTGTCAGTTCCTTCCTCTAAAATATAATCTACAACACCTGGTATTCATTGGCTGTCTCCAATCCATGTAATAACCAGGGCTGACCATAGTTAGCTTTCAATATGAGGCATGGTCTGGTGCCTTTAGGTATTTAGGCCATTCAAAGGTTAGAAGCAGCGCCTACAAATTCTCTGATGTTCCAACCAGAGCCAGCATGGGTGGAAGCATTAAAAACATTTTGGCTATGATGGATGAATTTGTCAATTTCAGTTTATTCTATTCCATTCCTTTGTCTGTACAAAATGCATATGTCGTTTTATGTGTTTCCATTTTAAATATGCATTTGTGTTTGCATTTTTGTCTAATATGCACATTGTTCTCAAGCTGTATTCCATGTTATATACTTTTAGTGTATTCTTCCCCACTACAATATATGCATTTTTATATCCCTTTCCCTTAATTTTGTTAAGGTGTTTTTTGTGTGTTTGTTTTTTGTTTCAATTAATTTAATCACAAAGTTCTGGAAAGTGTAAATACTTAAGGATAGCTTTTGTTTCAGTTCACAAAATGATCCAGTAATTGTGAAATTGGTAAGCTCATACCAAAATCCAAATGAAAATTTTCTTCTGCCCATAGTTATGAACAAGGGGGGAAAAAAGAAATCATGAGTAGGAGTCCAAGTCAGCTTTATATAAATGTCTTAAGTTGTAACAGATTTTATTAGATTTCGATTTAGCGTCATGCCTCTGTAAGGTCATCCATTCATTTTCCCCATTGTAGTGACAAAATGAAACCATAAAGAAGATATCCAAGTCTCTTCTCAAGTTCTTGGCTGAAATGGGCTTTGAACCCACATTGCAGCACTCCAAATTCAAGATGCCATCCACTAGGTCACACTGACTCTCAGTACTTACTTAACCAAGACTCATTTGTTTTGTGACATTTCTGCCAGCAAACTACTTTAAGGATCAGGTGGATACAGAATGGTTATAAACCCCAGAAGTAAAATGGAAAAGTTCACCATTAGGTGATCTGAAATTGCAACAGGCTGATCATGGGGGTTGCTGGTGGAGAGATGCATCTGATCATCCTGGTCTTTGCAGCCTCTCATATCTGCAATTTCAATGAAAAAAATAAACCTGAATGGCCTTTTTCAAGCTAACAACACCTCTTCTGAAATCACCTTATTATCTTTTAAAATAATAGTATAATGGCAAGGCTATTATGTATGTCATCATGTCATGCACATCATGCTATCATTACCAGTGCATAAAGTCAGAACTGTTCACAATTGTGTCTCATTTTATTGCTAATGGATATTTCCTTTAGCACAAAATGGGAGGTGCCTGCAGATTCTGAAGCAGGAAAGTCATATTTCTCTCTCTCTCTTTCTCTCATTAAAATTAAAAAGAGTAGGACCAGTTAAAGATTATATAACTATGATTTTAAAAGACTGACCACTATCAACGGATTAAGCCCTGTTTTGTAAAGAGTCAAAGTATGGCAGTGAAATAAGAGAGAAAAGATTTTGGATCTGGAATGCTCCAAAGCTTCCAAGGACCATTTTGTAGCATCAGCAGAATAAAGTGATGAAACTTTTCTGGACGGTTACATTTCAGGCTGTGGGGGGCTGAGATGCCATGGTTAAATATTTCTTTCCTTCCCTGAAGATAGAAAGAGAGCATTTCAGGGAGAAACTTAGAATGAACATTCTCTTCAATGGGCTGGTTTTCTACATGTAATGAGTCCATACACACACAGAGCGAAGCACTGCTCCAGTTCCCCACTCTTCCCCACCAGGAATGAATTCCAGGAATAAAAATGTCACCTTGATTCTCATGATTGTATGTAGTCTAGAAAATGAGATAATCTGGAAATCTGTTTCCCCATAGAGAATAACACACTAATGGTTCTTTCATGTTATAGCAAAGGGATTCTCCTTTCCAGTTACCTTTTCTTCCCCCCAAGGATTTAGCTATTGCAACTTGAAAGGATGTCAAACAGAAGCAAACCAACAGGGAAAACTGGGAGCAGAGTGCTCCATCCACCTCCTCAAAGCCCTTTGATTCCTGTAGTTACCATATTTACAATTTGTTCCCATTAGCACTAAAAGAGCATCTCTTTCACTTTATTTCTCCTTTAATGATACTGTCCATAACCATTTGATTTGTGAGGCAATATTCGAGCATTCCCTTGGAGTCTTTGGTTTTCATACAGCAAAGGGCTTCTCAAATAACCTCCTCCCACTTCAGCAATAAAAAAAGGATACTTTGCTATTCTAGCATTAGTTCCGATATTGCACCAGTATTGGAAGATTAGCCTAGCAGTGAATGGAAAAGCTTTTTGTAAGGTGTGTGTTCAGCTTTTTAAATATAGAGAGACATGTACTCTGCCACTGCAAAAGAAAAAAAAAGTGGAAAACCTACAATAATAATCTGGATTGTCATCTATATTGTAAGGGTAGTGGCAGAGAGCAGGACCAGCCCTGCCATTAGGCATAATGAGTTGCCTGCCTCACAGGACTGGTCTGAGGTGGCAGTTTTGTAGTTCTATAGTTGGTTGTTACTAAAATTTGTATAGTGGAAGAAGAAGAAAACATCGTTTTGTCAATTGTGGTGGTGAGATGCATAACTCAGGTCAAATGCATAAATGAATGTGCGAATTAGGAAAACATACACAAAAATAATAAATATTCCATTGAAGAAAGAAAGAAAGAAAGAAAGAAAGAAAGAAAGAAACAGTATGAGACAAGGACTAGTGAAAGGTTTCTTACTTTTAATCCATACTTTTAAAGAGCTGATTTCCTTCAAATAGGTTCGGTACCTTGGATAGCTCCACTGACATGGGAGTCACCATCTGCCACTT
Source organism: Phrynosoma blainvillii (assembly GCA_026167975.1). NCBI lineage: Eukaryota > Metazoa > Chordata > Lepidosauria > Squamata > Phrynosomatidae > Phrynosoma > Phrynosoma blainvillii. The sequence continues at coordinate 414,322,481 of JANUYF010000001.1, forward strand.
TGATTAGTTATGGGTTTTTGCAGTTTTCCAGGAAATTGAACCACTGTACAGTAGGGTTATTTATTGCCTGAATATCTTGAAAACACAAGGTCCCCTTTGATTTTGGAAAGTGAGGAGGATCAGTGCTGGTTAGTACTTGGAAGGGAGATGGCCAGGGCATGTCAAGTGCTGATGGCTATATGTCATAGAAAGACAATGGCAAACCATTGATTAATTGATTCTTTTTGTAAACTATCTTGTGTCTCACTCTGGGAGAAAGGTGGCATGCAAATGGGAGGAATGATTTCACAGGACTGGGTTGTTGTTGTTTTAAGGCAAGGGATATTCAGGGGATTGTTCCTTGCCTAGGAAAACCGTATGAAACTATTCATCCCGATTCTATGCCATCTTTGTCCCAGAGTGAGACCAAGGTCCACAAAAAAAGAATCAATTAAAAAAACTAGCAATAAAATAATAATAATAATAATAATAATAAATTTTATTTTTATCCCGCCCCTCTGCTTAGCAATCGGGGCGGCTTACAACAATTAAAAATACAATAGTTAACAACATTCCGGTATCCCAATCCCTCCACCCATCCCTCCCACACCCCTTAAAACAATATTAAACTTAAGAAATTTAAAAGCAAACATTAATAAGATAAAAGCATTGTTATATAAAAATGGCAGAGCAGCAGAGAGCTTGGGGAGGAAAATTCAATGTTCATTCCTCTAAGGAGGATCATTCTGGGAAGGCCTGCCAGAAGAGATCCGTCTTAACTGCTTTCTTAAAAGCAGTGAGTGTTGTAGTGAGACGGATCTCATCCGGCAGGCCGTTCCATAGTTTAGGGGCAATGATGGAGAATGCCCTCTGTGAGGTCTGTTTGAACTTTGTCTTCGGCTGTTGAAGTAGGTTCTTACCAGCTGACCGAAGGGCACGGGGGGGCTCATATGGGGAGAGGCGGTCCCTGAGGTAAGTTGGACCTTTAAAGGTCAAAGCCAACACCTTGTACTGTGCCCGGAAACTAATTGGCAGCCAGTGGAGGGATTTAAGCACAGGTGTTATGTGCTCCCTCCTTGATGTTCCGGTGATTAATCTGGCTGCCATATTTTGCACTAGCTGAAGTTTCTGGGTTAGGCACAAGGGTAGCCCCATGTAGAGTGCATTGCAGTAATCTAGACGTGAGGTTACCAGCGCGTGCACCGCAGTTGCCAGGTCTTTCCTGTCCAGGTATGGGCGCAGCTGGCGTATCAGCCGAAGCTGATAACAGGCACTCCTGACTGTCGCGTTCACCTGATTAGTCATGTGAAGCGACGAGTCAAGGAGTACCCCCAGACTGCGCACACAGTCCTTGGAGGAGAGTGTGACTCCGTCTAGGACTGGGGGCTGTAATCCCGAACCCGGATTCGGACCTGTAACCATGAGCACCTCCGTTTTGTCTGGATTCAACTTCAGCTTGTTTTTCCTCATCCAATCCATTACCGCTCTAAGACAGTCATTGAGAGGAGAGACGCCATCAGAGGTCTGAGACGATGATTTGGTCATGGAGAAATAAATCTGGGTGTCATCAGCGTACTGAAGACACCGTGCTCCATGCCTCCGAATGATCTCCCCCAGCGGCTTCATATAAATGTTAAATAACATCAGGGACAGGATGGCGCCCTGAGGGACGCCACAATTGAGCTCTATTTTAGAAGAGCAACTGTCCCCGAGCCTCACTCTCTGGGATCTGCCAGAGAGGAAGGAACGGAACCACTGCAAAGCAGTGCCTCCAATTCCTAACTCTCTCAGCCGATCCAAAAGAATGGCATGATCTATAGTATCAAAGGCCACTGAGAGATCCAAGAGCACCAGCAGGGTCACACTTCCCCTGTCGATGCTCAAGCAGAGGTCATCGGTCAAATATTAAAACAGTAAAATAATCATCCCATTAAAACAGTACAAAATCGTTCCATAGTTCCAGAGGGTGAGAGCAGACACTGAGAAGGGTCTCTCTTGTGTCCTCACCAAGCAAGCCTGTGATGGTGGTGGGACTGAGGAAAGCCTGCCCCTGTAGATCTTAAGACTCTGGAAGGTTCTTTATTTGTGAGGTCACTTTAAGATGTTAGGCAACCTGAAGTACCATGCTTTACTTTATTTTAGGGATGTCAGGAGGAAGGATGCTCAGCTGGCATTCATTTCATTTATCCTTTTTTAAATGATCAAATAAGGGCAAGCTTTTCAGACATGGGAGCATCAGTAACATGACATCCTGGCTTTGTATCACAAACCACCTCCTGAATCAGCCTCAACCAGAAAGAGATAACTGTTTCAAATGTGTTGTGTGTTGTGTGTGTATGTGAGACACACACACACAGAGAATATTAACTGCCTGTGTATGCAGCCATTTCCTTTCAATGGTATTATTATTGTGAGCATGGGATTGGAGCTGAGTAGTGCTTTGACTGATAGATTTAATGATGGAAGCCTACAGTTTACAAGCAAGCATTTTGAGCCCAGTTATCATTCCCCAGCACTCTTATGATGGACCAGCTACAAAGGAACTGGTGGATTTTCCAAATTCAGTTCCAGTTCTGCAGAAAAAAATATTGCTTCTTTCTGTTTTCTTCCTTTAATTTTTTTTCTCCACCTCCCATGCAGTTTCCTCTACCTTCAGCAGCTGCAACGTTTATACACAACATTTTTTTAAATATAAAAAACATAACTTGTGTCACACAGGCAAGGTTCTTAGAAATGCCATTCTGTTAGCTAAATCTCTTTTTCTACATTTCAAATTGGTGCTCTTTTAATGTTTCATCTCTTCTCTTCTTTCTTTTACTCATAAGTTTTTAGTGCATGGATAATCGGATTGTTCAGAATTGCTTAATTATAAGTAACATTATGAAGCGAGTCTAAAATGCATTGGAATATAAATATTTCTCAGTGATTATCATTGGGTTTTGTTTGTTGCCTGTTGACACACAGTCCAATTTTGTTGATTTTATATTAAAAAGTAATCCTTAGTTGAGAGAATGTCCCATTTTGCTAGATTTTATACGTTTAAAACTGTGCCTAACTGTGATGCTTAGTAATATCAGCATGAAACAAGGTGCAAATTTCCTTGTTGTTGTTGTTGTTGTTGTTGTTGTGTGCCTTCAAGTCATTTCTGACTTATGGCAACCCTAAGGTGAACCTATCATGTTTCTTTTTGGCAAAATTTATTCAGAGCAGGTTGGCCATGGCCTTCCCCTGAGGCTGAGAGTGTGTGACTTACCCAAGGTCATCCAGAGGGTTTCATGGCCAAGCAGGGATTCAAACCCTGGTCTCCAGAGTTGTAGTCCAAGACTGAAACCACCACACCACGATGGCTGACCCACTGGATGACTTTGGGATAATGACTCTGGGCCTGTACAGACCAGTCAAAAGGGCCAGCCTGGGGGTGTAGTTGAAGCATGGCGACCGCACGCCAGCTGCCCCAACTCCACCCCCATGTCATCCTCATTTTTTTTTAAAATTTATTTCTAACCCGCCCCTCTGCGTCGCAATCGGGGCGGCTTACAACAGTTAAAATACAATAGTTAAAACAATCCCACATCCCAATCCCTCCACTCGCATCCCTCCCACCCCCCTTAAAACAGAATTAAACATAAGAATATATTAAAACGAAGCGCTATAACAATATAAAATACTATAATATAAAATACAACAGAACAACAGACAGAACAACAAAACAAAAAGGCTAACAGAAGAGAGGGTTCGATATTCATCCTCAGAGGAGTTATTCTTCTGGGAAGGGTTATTCCGGGAAGGCCTGCCGGAAGAGATCCGTCTTAACAGCTTTCTTAAAAGCAGTAAGTGTTGTAATAAGACGGATCTCATCCGGCAGGCCATTCCATAATTTAGGGGCGATGGCAGAAAATTCCCTCTGCGAGGTCTGTGCAGACTTCGACTTTGGCTGTTGCAGTAGGTTCTTTCCCGCTGACCGAAGAGCACGAGGGGGCTCATATGGGGAGAGGCGGTCCCTAAGATAAGTTGGACCCAGGCCATGTAGGGCTTTAAAGGTCAAAACCAACACCTTGTACTGCGCCCGGAAACTAATTGGCAGCCAGTGAAGGGATTTAAGCACAGGTGTAATATGCTCCCTTCTAGATGTTCCGGTAATTAATCTGGCTGCCATGTTTTGCACCAACTGAAGTTTCCGAGTTAGGCACAAGGGTAGCCCCATGTAGAGTGCATTGCAGTAATCTAGACGTGAGGTTACCAGGGCGTGCACAACGGTAGCAGGCAGCAACAGGGTGCTCCCTTGGAGCAGCATTTAGACACGCTGCACCAAAGGAGAGCAGAAAAGCTGCAGTCTAAGCAAGGAAGGCTTTTTGCCACTCCAAAAAGGAGCAGCATTTGGTTGTTGCAGCCCCGATCTGGTGCTCCCAGGGGCAGTACGGAGCTGCCCCTTAGAGGCCATCTGTAGAGCCCCGTCTTTCTGCCTCATAGGTTACTCATGAATAAGAGGTGATGGAAGTGTATATGCATCCCTGAACTCCTTAGAGGCAAGACAAGCAGGCAGGGTAATATATATCAATCACTGAAGTGATGGAGTTACAGTTTGTAGAGGAAATTGTCATACCACATAGTTATAATCATTCTTTTTTGCAGTTCTTTGTTAATATCTAGGGCTCCATGACATGAATTTACACATACCCTTGCTACCCTTTACCCTTCTGTACCAAGATTACTCATGCATAGTGATAGGCATTGGTAATGCATGAAGTGTCACCATCCAAGCCTCCACAATTGATTGCTGATTCCCAGAACTATGTCATCACAATGGGGGAGTGAAGTGCTTATGCATTATAGGCAGAGTTAAAAGCATGGGCTGGGAATTAGCAGTGACCCACCTTAATCTTACATTTCTCTTTAGAAAAACAAAGTAGATCAATATAATCAAAACATAGTGAGGTCATAGATATTTTTTTTTTTACTTACTCATAAGCTAGAGAGAATGAGCATTATATGAGTATAGGGTGTTTGGTTCTGAATCACCAAAGAAAAGAAGGAAAACATGGCTCCCACATACCTAAAGATATTTCTTCTCATGCTATGTCATGATTAGGTCTATTGTTGCTAGTGCCATGCAAAATCACCTCTGAAAAAAATGTTGCTAACCTTAGTAAAACTATCTAAGCTTCTCTCAAAAACTATCCAGATATTTTAACCAAAGCTGAGTCTGACTGCATGGTTGCTTCAAAACTCATTTGTGTCCCATCCTTTTTGTTTCAGATCTTGTACTGAGTTTTCTCTGGTATCAGAAAAGTATTGTGCAGTCATATCAGAATGTGGAGTAACTCCTTCAGAAATTTCAGTAACTCATTTGAATTTGAGGGAGAGTTGTTGGGATATAGCAACCTCGCATGCTGGTCTCTCTAGGAATGTGTTTTATGCATGTCTGTGGTTGTTTTGTCACCCACTCGTAGCCCCTCCTCTTTTCCTGTCTTTTAACTGAGCTCACTTCCCCTACTGGCCTAAGTTTAAAATCCTTCTTTACTCTGCTGTTCCCGCTCTTTTTTTTCTTCTAACATGGCTGACCAGCAAGCATGCAGAGCTACTTATTCTCTCTCTTGTTTTTGCAACTGAAGATGAACCTGTATATTTTTATATACATGACCTTTTGTAAGTAAAGTTTATTTTTATTATTCTACTCAAAAATGTCTGACTTGTTTTTATAGACACGTGGGTGTGGAGAATTTAGGTGGACCTAGTGTGTGTTCCTGCTCGCCATCTTCTGCAGTGCCTTACTCTGCTGAAGAGATTAAACAATCTTTTCTTCTTTCTTGATAATCTTAACTGGTATCAAGAATATATTCCAACAGGTTATGGGGCCCAGGTGCGCTGAGCAGAAGGGAACAATTTAAAACTAGATTGTTCGGGTATTTTGCCTTTTGCTGTTTTTGGATGCTGCTGGTTTACTTAGCTGAGTTGTTATTGATTATTGCGGTTTTGTCCACTCTCCCTTAATAACGCGTGTCTAGCAGAGAGAGTTTTAATTTTTGCTTTTGAGCAGTTGATGCTTTTTATTGATACTGTGTTTTTGAGCTTTGATTTTTGGCTGACTATTTTTGCAAAGATGTCCCTACAATCTTCAAGATTAAAGCTTACCCCAGATAATTACTCTGAGTAGAAAACAAGGTTAGAAGTTTTTCTTCAAGCCCATGGGGTATTTCACTGTGTGGACTCTGAGATCCCAATTACAGAAAAAGAAAGATTAGTTTGGTTGAAAGAAGATGCAATTGCAAGACACATTGTGCAAGAATCTCTGTCTAGAGACTTAATTTGCTTAGTACATAATTGCAAGACTGTCAGAGAGATGCTTTTAAAACTTGAGGAAAATTTTGGAAAGAAGACCACTAAATCACTCTCTTTTATCATGAAAGATCTTATGAATCTTAGGCTGAATTCTAAACAACACTGTGAAAGACATATCTCCCATGTAACAGAACTGTTTGAAAAAATGACTCTTTGTGATTTTACACCTTGTGATAACCTTAAAATTGCCTATTTACTGGGAACATTGGGAAAAGAATTTGATGCCTTTTGTACAGTCATTAATGCTTTGCCAGAAATGGGATACAACCAAGTTTTAAGTAAATTGAGAGAGGAATGCATCACAGAAACAGGAAGTTACCACTATGAAAGCCAAGAAGCTTCTGCTTCACTTCACTATTTTGCAAATCCAGGGAGAAGAAGAACCATTCCTACTGGCCAATCAGAGGTTACCTGCTATAGATGTAATAAAAAGGGGCATATCTCAAGAAATTGCTTGCTTCCTAAGAATTCTTCAACCTATTCTCAAGCTGATTCTAGAACCCAGAGACAGGATGATTATCTTCAAGCTGATTTCAGGAGACAAAGACAGGACAATTCCTCAGGGAAGGAAGAGAGAGGAAAGACCTTTTTCACAAAGGCACAAGCTTTGTCCACTGGCATTAACAGAGATAATTCAAATTTCTGGATTATCGATTCAGGCTGTACACAACATTCCACACACTGTGAGTCTTATTTTGATAAAATTGATAAAAATGTTAATGGACACATTGAGACTGCAGGAGATCAGTATTTGATTGTTGAAGGAAAAGGAGATTTTAAACTGCCTTTCAAGGTGCCTGGTAATAGAGTCATGGAAAATACTATCACAAATGCATTGTATGTTCCAAATTTGAGAGGAAATATGCTTAGTGTGTCAGTTTTAGACAAGAAGGGATTTGAAATCAACTTCAAAGATGGACAATGTACAGTTTCTAAAGACAATGTCATATATGCACAAGCATTTGAATATGATGGTTTATATGAAGTGAACCTTTCAGCTCCACAAGTGAATGCACTTCAAGGACACATGGATGAGGACAGCCTTGAGCTATGGCACAGACGCTTTGCCCATCATGATACCAAAGCAGTTCTTCAATTACAAAAACAAAATTTAGCTACTGGGATCAAGATAAAGTCCCAAGGCTATGAAAACTCTGAAAGGTGCAGAGTTTGCATTGAACAAAAGGCAGTGAGTCCTTCCTTTAGAGCAAGTACTGAACAAAGAAGCTATCAAGTACTGGATTTGATCCATTCAGATATCTGTGGTCCATTTTCTCTTCCCTCAATGGGTGGAAACAGATATATACTAATATTCATGGATGATTTTTCGAAATACTGTGTCACCTACCTTCTAAAGCAAAAGAGTGAAGCTCAAGAGATGCTAAAGAAATATGTTGAAATGGTGACAACAAAATTTGAAAAAAGACCCAAAGCCATCCAAACGGACTGTGGGAGCGAGTATCTGTCAAAATATACTCAATCCTTCTTGGAAGAACGTGGAATTCAACACAGAAGAAGTGTCCCATACACACCGGCTCAGAATGGTTCAGCTGAAAGAAAGCTAAGATCTCTCTTGGAGATGACAAAGTGCATGTTAGCAGATGCAGGTCTTCCTAACCAGTTCTGGGGAGATGCCATCATGACAGCCACATACCTTCAGAATAGATTGCCAACCAAGGGCACTACACAGACACCTTTCCAGCTGTGGCATGGCAAAGTGCCAAACATGAAGCACATCAAGACTTTTGGAAGTCTTGCCTACTCCTACATACCCTCACAAAAGAGAGACAAGTTGGACGCCAGATCAGAACAAACTATTTTCATTGGATATGCGTCTGCATCAAAAGGATACAAAGTGATGAATTTAAAGACTGGAGAAGTGTTCATCAGGCATGTGGTTTACTTTGATGAACGAAGCAGAATAAACAAGAAAGGAACTATTCTTGAATCCTTAGATGACCAAGATGGTGCATTGGATTTCTCAAACGAGAAAGATGCAACATCAAGGTTCAACCCTCAGCCGATTGTTGTCCCTATCAGAAAAGATGCACAAACAGACTCTACATCTTCAGAAGGGGATGCAGATGAAGCAGATGAGATGCCTGGACCGGAGAATGCTGCAGAGACAAGCAAGGTTCCAGAGCAAGATTCCAGATACTTACTGCGACCCAACAGAGGTAAACCACCTACCCGACTTTCTTATCTTACAAAGTTAGAATTGCCTAGAGAACCATCAAACATAGAAGAAATTGAAAGAATGCCTGCTGATGAAGCAGTTAAATGGAGAAAAGCTGCTGAAGAAGAAATAGAGGCACTACACAAAAATAGAACATGGACACTTACAGAACTCCCACCAGGAAAGAAAGCTATAGGATCCAGATGGGTGTTCAAACTAAAACAAGATGGAGAAGGAAAAATTGAACGCTACAAGGCAAGACTTGTTGCACAAGGCTTCTCACAAAAATATGGAGAAGACTTTGACGAGACCTTTTCACCAGTGGTAAAACATACTACTATAAGATTACTTCTTAGCCTAGCAGCTTCAAAACAGATGGACGTCAGACATGTTGATGTAAAGACAGCATTTCTACATGGAGTGATTACAGAAGACATTTTTATGAAACAGCCTCCAGGTTTTATAGACAAACAAAGACCACACCACGTTTGTAAGCTTCAGAAGGGGCTATATGGGCTTAAACAGGCTGCCAGAGCTTGGAATGAAAAATTGGATGAGATGCTAAAACAGTTGGACTTTCAACAAGGAAAAGCAGACAAATGTCTATACACAAGGATCAAAGATGGACATTTAGCATATATTCTGACATATGTTGATGACCTAATCATAGCTACACAAAGAGACACAGACTACACTGAAATTGTGAATCACCTGAATAAAGAAGTTGAACTGAAGGAACTTGGAAATGTCACATACTACTTGGGGATTCAAATTCAAAGAGAACAAGATGGATCCTTCCTACTGAGTCAAAAACAAAAGATTGTTGATCTGTTAGAAACACTAGGACTTCAGGATGCACATCCTGTAGCAACGCCCATGGTGACAGATTTTATTAAGAACAATGAACAAGAAGAACCTCTAAAAGATAATGACTTGTACAGAACAGCAATAGGAAAACTACTGTACTTGACCACAAATACCAGACCAGATATAGCTGCTGCTGTTACAATTCTTTGTAGAAAGGTCAGTGCACCTACCCAAAAAGACTGGACTGCAGTAAAGAGAGTAGCAAGGTACTTAAAAGGAACTATGGATCTTCTGTTGAAGTTGCCAGCCAACAATAACCCGTACCTTGTATGCTACACTGATGCAGACTGGGGCAATGATGTTAAAGATCGCCATTCTACCAGTGGATATCTATTTTTGTATGGCAATGGACCTATTTCTTGGGCCAGTCGAAAACAAGACATATTGGCCTTATCCTCCACAGAGTCAGAATACATAGCTGCATCAGAAGCCTGTAGAGAGCTACAATGGATTGATCAACTATTCCTCGATTTTGGAATTACTGAAAAGAAGCCAATTGAAGTCTTTGAAGACAACCAAAGCTGCATTAGACTTTCTCAAACAGAAAATATATCAGGACGAAGTAAACACATTGATATGAAGATTCATCATGTGCGTGAGTTGATAAAGAAAGGCCTGATCATGATGACCTATTGTCCAACCGCTGAGATGACAGCTGATATCTTGACTAAACCGTTGCCGAGAGATGGTTTCCAGAGACTACGAGTCAAGTTGGGCCTGGGGTGCATGCTCGGTTGAGAAGGGGTGTTGGGATATAGCAACCTCGCATGCTGGTCTCTCTAGGAATGTGTTTTATGCATGTCTGTGGTTGTTTTGTCACCCACTCGTAGCCCCTCCTCTTTTCCTGTCTTTTAACTGAGCTCACTTCCCCTACTGGCCTAAGTTTAAAATCCTTCTTTACTCTGCTGTTCCCGCTCTTTTTTTTCTTCTAACATGGCTGACCAGCAAGCATGCAGAGCTACTTATTCTCTCTCTTGTTTTTGCAACTGAAGATGAACCTGTATATTTTTATATACATGACCTTTTGTAAGTAAAGTTTATTTTTATTATTCTACTCAAAAATGTCTGACTTGTTTTTATAGACACGTGGGTGTGGAGAATTTAGGTGGACCTAGTGTGTGTTCCTGCTCGCCATCTTCTGCAGTGCCTTACTCTGCTGAAGAGATTAAACAATCTTTTCTTCTTTCTTGATAATCTTAACTGGTATCAAGAATATATTCCAACAAGAGTTCACTCAAAACCCCTCATTTTCCCCCAGTTTTCTGAATTTTACTTCAGAAGAAATGCCAGTGGCTACTCTAATGTTTTTTTGGGGAAAAGGACAATCAGAGCGCTTAGTTTTTGCCACTTCCTACAGTTCACTGCCACCTGGTGGTTACATTATGTCCTGCAGTTCTAACAAAGCCAAAGATTTCTGCTTTGGTTCATTTTGTTTTCCTGGGCTGCAGGAATCTTGCCATGTTTGTAAACTGTGGATGCCATTTCAGAAAAGAGTTTCCATGAACAGATCATCTTTCTTTTTGTACTGTTAAAAGGAAATAAATTAGAAAAAAATTAGAGTACAATGGAATGATGTTCTTCCACTGCATTTTGCCATCCCCCCCCCCCCTTTCTGCTTAGTATCTGTTCAACAGAGAAGCTATTCTGCTGTGCTTTTCTTCCATCTGGATGGGAGGAGTTGGTGTCTGTTGACTGCTATCCCCTTGCTAATAGCACTTGGCTCTTGTAGCTCTAGTGACTATCCAAACCAGCCTTTGCCATGCTTGTGAAGGGAGATGCCATGTTTGGCTCCAATTGCTGTTCTGTTCTCCCTGCCTTTTGTAGCATCTCAGAAAAGGCCAGTTGTTTGACATTGGCAAACACACTCTGGCAGCTTGGCTTCTTGCTTGCAGACATGGCTACATGTTTTGCCAGAAGGTCAAGCGAGTCCCAAAGGCCTTGTACCAACACATAACACAATCACCTGGACAAAGCTGAATGTCAATGGCAACATTAACAAATACCATCAAAAACAAACCAACCTCCCTCTCCTGCACTGAAAGAAAATGCTGCCCAGATTCCTGTTGTCCTAACTCATGTCAGGATGATGTAATAGGACATGGCAGTTGTTAAACCCACAAGACACATGGGAAAATTGGGCAGGGGAAGGGATTGTCATTCCGTTTTTCAAGCATCCTTTCAGCTATTGATTCTGGTACTCGATTTAAGCCTTCTCCTCAGCTGGGAGATAGTGGTATGATCTGGTGTGGATAATCAATGCTGACAAGGAAGAGATTGGTCCCAGGTAGCATTTTCCTCCACTTCTTTTCATCATGATTTTATGAAAGCCTATGAGGAATTTTGATTATACTCCTTAAAAGAATACATTTAGGATACTATATATCCTCCCATGTCTACGTGCACCTTGGGAGCCATACTTGAGAGGAATCTTATGTCTTCAGAAAATGAAATGTCTAAGCAGGCTACCATGCAATGTATTCCCAAGGGGGTGAGGAGTGAAAGGGGATAACATCTTTCCTCATTTCTTTGGCTGATTTTCTACTTGTTTCCCCCCCCCCCGCCCGCCCCCCCCCCTGTGCCTAGCCAGTGCTGAGACAATGCATAGCATAGAAATCAAAGTGGATATCCTTGTCTAGCCTGAAGCAACATTTGTTTATGCCCCCAGAAAAGCAGTAGTCCAATGCATTAAACTTTCAGAAGGTTTCTTGAGCAATGCATTGCTCTTCTCATCATATCTGTTTGTTTTTTTCTTTGATTAGTCAGAGAAGATGCTGCTTGTTTTGGACACAGATGCATGAACTTGGCTCATGCCTCAAGCTGTTGGTAAAATGAGATGCACAGATGAACACATTCAGTGTGGAAGTGATAATAAGAATGTTAGAATTGTACTGCCAGTTTTCCAAGATCAGAGCTTGGGAAGGTTATTACAGTGCCTACAATCCCCCCAGCTAGAAAAAACACTGGTAATTTTCCTTAGCTTTGTGGTCCAGATTGAGGACCAACTAGATGAAGATTTTATTCCCAGTAGTCACCACCCAGATGCCCCTTGGAGCTCACAAATCAGGCCATAAAGCAGAGTTTCTGGTGAAACTAGAATTGTAATAGGATTACAGCTCTGATTATTCCTCATAACTGGCCATACTGGCTAGGGGTGATGTGAACTGGAGTCCAACAACATCAGACAGGACAAAGGTTCAGCCTCCTTGCCACAAATAAAGTTTTCTCTCTTTTGTTATTCCCTAGCTTTTAGTACTTAGAGGTCCACTTCCACTGTACATGGGTATTTTATGACTATCAGCTGTTACCGAGCTACTCTCTTTCTAACTATTCCTAACTAACCCTAACTATTACTTCTCAAATCCTTTCCCAAAGTACTGGACATCACAAGATCTTGTAGTAATGAATTACATTTTGTGTAGAAAGACATTTTAAGGTAGAAAAATCTTTCTGTCAATTAATGATTATAGTCAGTAATCCCCCCTTCCTTTTCATACAGAGGAATGAGACGAACAAGGATTGTCTCACTGAAAAAAGAACATTATATTTGTGGCAATGAGGAATCACAACTTACCTTTTCCTATGTGTGAGTGAGAGAGAAGATGGAAGAGAGCTCTTGGTTTCCATGCACAGGGGCAGGCAAAGTGGCTTTCAGAGTGGGGAAAATTGTAGTAAATATGTTCATAATGGTGGTAGAATTCAAAGACATAGCATTGTTAGTCTGGATCAGTATGCAAAGGAATATGCATGAGTATGAGACTGAGAGAAAGAAAGAAATTGGTAATACAGGATTTCGTAGACATAAGTCTACTTCCTCAGATGCATCTGCAAATTTAAGTCTACGAAAGCTTATGCTACCAACTTCTTTTTTTCTATCAACTGTCTCAAAGGTGCAACAAGACCACTTTGCATACTCATAGTGGACCAAAGATTCAGCATTGGTTCTGGCTTCATCACAAACAAAGATAAAGGGCCTTTGCAGGCTGCCATAAATAGTGCAAATTGAATCCACTTTAACTGTCCTGGCTCAGTGCTAGGGAATCATGGGAATTGTATTTTTTTCTGAGACATTGAGCCTTTTCTGTCAGAGAGCTCTGGTGCCATAATAAACTACAGTTCCCATGATTCCCTAGCACTTAGTCAGGGCAGTTAAAATGGACTCCATTTGCGCTATTTCTGGCAGTCTGCAAAAGCCCGAAGTCTCTCTTTCTCCCCATCTCTGCAGGGAAATTCTGTGCAAATTATGGAAAACATGACAGAAATGAAAACCCACATGTCTCATTCTTGCAGTGAAAGTGAGAAACCTCACAGATTTTAATTAACTTTTGTTAGGCTCTCTTGATGATCAGGTTTTTTACATGGTGTGTGTGTGTGTGTTTTAAAAGGTTAGTAATGCACTGGAAAGTGAGAAAAAGACAGTGGTGTCTCACTTCAAGAGTTAATTCAAACATGAAGCTGGCTTAGGGCTTAACCAAAATGGAGTGGTGATAGCCAGGTTTTGTGAGGTGGGGAGTTAAAATTCCTGATATTCATTCTTTTCATCAACACTTTTATTTCATTCTAAAAGCCATCAAAGGGCATGGCATCCATCTGCAACAAGGAGGAGCACCATTGAAGGGTGATGTGCTTTATTTTCCCCAGCCCAATTGCAGTTGCCTTATTCTCAGAATTCACCAAATGGTTTCAAGACTCATTTTTCATACTCAGACACAGAGACAGTATGAACTGAACATGGTGTTTCACTGCCATATATCATATATTATCCTTGAGGTTTCTGTTGAGAACATCTAGTTCAAGGGCATCTTGGATCAGGCCCAAACTGGCTGCATCTTTTCTTTTCTTTTCTCTTCTCTTCTCTTCTCTTCTCTTTTCTTTTCTTTTCTCTTCTTCTTCTTCTTCTTCTTTTTTCTTTTCTTTTTTGGATGGGGGAATACCATTTGGAGACATTCTTCTCAAATCCAAATGCTTTCCCTGCTCCTGGCCAAGTGATAACTCTTATTATTTAGCTCATATCATCTCCGCTTGATTTAAGCTATTTTCTTATATTTATAGTCAGTGAGCGGAATTCTCAAAGATGTGTTTTTTCATTGACAAATGTGACATGATGCATGCTGGTGAAGCACTATGTTTGGCTCATTTACTTTGATAGGGATGCAGCGTTAACAGAATTAACAGTGCAATTCTTCCCTGTTACATCAGTAACAAATGTGCTATCTTTCTAGTCTTGATAGTTCATTCAACATATTAGAAATGGGACTCCCATGTTTCTTTCCACTGGAGTCTTTTCCAGAATCAAATTCCACTTTGCCTTCTTTTTGGTTCTGCTGGATCTGCTGGTTTGCAAAGTCAATGAGAAAGGGGAGATATGGTATCCAATGAGTGATCAGAATTATCAGCAGTAGCCTTTGCTCTGCTAGGCAAAAGAATAGAGGCTGTGGATTGGGGCATACCAACTGCTGCATTCAAGCCAAATCTCAAAGCCAGTGATGCTGGGATCAAGGCACTGAAAGCCTACATATGCAAGTGCCAAAGGTTAGAGCCAGAGTGCCAGCAAGGCAGATAGCAGGCAGTAGTACTGCTGGCACAGTGAGTGAGGAGGAACTTGGCGTTACTCATGCCATCATGGCAAAAATAGCATAGAAGCAGCTGGTAGGCTGTCAGGCTGATCCTAAGGAATAAACATGAAGTACTTTCAGTCAGCATATTAATCAAGAGTTATTTGGCTAGAGATAAGGGTACAAGGGAAGGAAGCCAAGTAGCAACTCACCTGTCATTGGGCTTTTAAAAAAAACCCACAAAATTCAGTTTTAAAAATTACCTACTCTACTCAGTGTTTCACACCTGCAGGAGTGAACTGCCAAATTCACAGGTATTAAATTGCTCAAAGAAGAAATGGCTTCAAAAATGTATCCTACTCCAACCTGTCCCATCCCCAAACACAATACATTGATACTAACATCTACTCTAATCTCAAGACAATGTAAAAAAAAGTCTGTGACAACAATATTGTGGTCCTGGATATAAAATGCCACAGGAATCAAAGAATCATAGGGCTTTTCTACACTGGAAAAAAATGTCACACTCACCCCGAAGCTGGTGCATAGGGCTACTTTGGGGGGAAATACCACAGTTATGGGGCTTAACCCAACTGAACCTAAGTCAGAAAAAAGCTCAGTGCATCTCAGAAACCCTGAAGTGACCTCAGGTTCTTTTGGCATGTGGACAACCAGATTGGGTCTGATTTGGCCTGACCTGTCGTCCACACACCAAGAGCTGTACCCTCACTCTTCCTTGTACTAAGCAACACAGGGAAAGGGGGTGGCCTGTTTTTTGAGCCCCTGTTGCTGCTTAGAATCATAAGTTTGGAAGAGACCACAAGGGCTATCCAGTCCAACCCCCTGCCATGCAGGAACTCACAATGAAAGCACACCCGACAGATGGCCAGCCAGCCTCTGTTTACAAACCTCCAAAGAAGGAGACTCCACCACTCTCTGAAGGAGTTTGTTCCACTGTCAAACAGCTCTTACTGTCAGGAAGCTCCCCCTAATGTTTAGGTAGAACCTCTTTTCTACAGCAGCAGAAAACAAGCTTGCTCCATCCTCAATGTGACACCCCTTCAAATACTTAAGCAGGGCTATCATATCACTTCTTAACAATTTCTTCTCCAAGCTAAACATACCCAGCTCCCTAAGTGTTTCCTCATAAGGCATGGCTTCCTTGAAAACAGGAGCTTCCTGTAAAGTCTACCTGGCACTCTACTACTTCTGCTGAGGACAGAAATGGGCACTTGTGATCAACAAGGAGTCTGGCACTCATTTTTGTCCTCAGTAGATGTGGTGGCAACCCTAGAAAGCTTTACATGGAGCTCCTGCCCATGAGGAAGCAGTGTGGTTCTAAAAACAGGCCGCCACCACTGCAGCCTTCTCAGCCAAGCAAGTCCATGCGAGAGCCTGGCCAGCACAGGTGCCTCCACTAAGGTCAGAACAAGGTGCTCTGTGCAATCAATGCAGAGGGGGTAGAGTGGCCCCCTTCTTGTGGATCACATGGCAAAGCACCCCAATTTGACATCAGCAGAAGCAACTGCGCTAGCCAGGTTCTCACAGGGAGCTGCTGGGCTGATAAGGCTACAGTGGCAGTGGTGGCACTGGGGATAAGGGGACAGGCCAACAGAGTTGATGTGGAATCAACCTGGCCAGACTGTGTGTACAATGATACACCAGATTTGGCCCAGTCATTATCATGGTTAGTCTGGGTCAGTCTGGGGCATGATGCTCTGGACTGGCCCAAGATTAAGCAGCCAGTGTAGTTGTAGCTATAGAGATGGAAGGGACTGTAAGGACCATCTGGTCCCTTGCCATCCTGTCTTTACAGATAATCATCCAATGCTGCAGTGATACTGCAACTAAAAAAGCCAATGCATTTCTAGGCTGCATCAATAGAAGTATAGCGTCTAGATCAGGGGTTGGCAACCTAGGGCCCGTGGGCCACACCCGGCCCGTCAAGGCCTGCTGACCGCCCCCTGCCCAGTCCTGCCTCTGCCGGCGCTGCCGCCACCACCTTTCACCACCATGGGGGTCCTCCGGGGCACCATTTGGGGTTCCAAAATGGCGCTTGGAATCTCGCACGACCTTTGCCCTGCAACAGGAAATGTCGCGCAAGACTTCGGCTGTCATTTTGGAACACAAAATGGTGCCCCGGAGGGCCCCTGCGGCCGCGCTGGGCCTCTCCTGAGGCTCGGCGTGATCGAGGGAACCCTCCTGGGGGACCCCCGCAGCCTCGCTGGGCCTCTCCCAAGCCCGGCGTGGTTGGAGCCCTTCTGGGGGATGCCCGCGGCCATGCTGCGCCTCTCCCGAGGTGAGGTGATATGATAGCCGTTTAAATATTTGAGGGGATGCCATGTTGAGGATGGAGCAAGATTGTTTTCTGCTGCTCCAAAGACTAGGACCTGGAACAATGAATGCAAGCTATGGGAAAAGAGGTACTTCCTGGCAGTAAGAGCTGTTCAACAGTGGAACTCCCTCAGAATGTGGAGGCTGGATGGCCATCTGTCTGGAGTGCTTTGAATGTGAGTTCTTGAATGGCAGGGGGTTGGACTGGATGCCCTTTGTGGTCTCATCCAACCTTATGGCTCTATGATTCTATGATTCAATCTCTTGTTTCAAACATCAGAAGAAGGAAAGCTCACTGGAAATCCCATGGCTGCCACTCCAGAGCTTTCTGCAGGGGCTTCCTTGATGAAGATGGAATTCTGACTGGGTTGTTCCCACACTGCAGAAATAGAACAGTTTGACACTACTTTAACTGCCATGACTCAGTGCTATGGACTTCTGGGACTTGTTTTGTGAGATATTTAGTGTTCCCTGTCAGAGAACTGTGGTGCCCCATCAAACCACAAATCCCAGAATTCTATAGCTTGGAGCCATGGAACATACAGTGGTGTCAAATTGCTTTATTTCTGCAATCTGGCAGCAACCCAGGAAAGTAGGGAGATCTGTGAAAGGCATACCAATGGGTGGTGGAGGAAGCAGGGAAAGGGAACCCCCAGACATAACCTCACTGCTTTGCAGCCCCTCCTCCTCAGTGAGAGTACTAACTTCATAGACAAAGCTATTGCCAAAACTTCTATGATGGCTTGAGGGGCTGGGAAGAAATTCTGGGATTGGATCTAGCTAGTGACTTCCATTTCAGTGAGGCACAGAACCTCTCAAGGTTTTAGTTTGAAGTTTAAAGGAACTATCCAAAGTGCTGAGCTCAATCCCTCAGATAGGTTCAGTGTGCTGGATAGTGCCTTTAATCTATGGACTAAAACCTGGAGCAGACTCACTATTCCACTGATGAAGGCACAAGCCTGTCCTGGAGCAACTTGGAGGAATTTTATTCTCTTCTGTCAACAAACTGTGCCATCCCCATCAGGAAGAAGGAAGGGAAAAAATGTTTCTGTCTTCCTAGCAAGACCCCAGTAGGGCCTTGGGTAGATTGGAAAGGTAGTTGTACCATCATGGTTATGGCATTTAGAATTTTCTTCTGTTATTTTTATGTATCTTTCCCCTTAGTTCTGAATGTGCCTTAATTTCTTGCATTTGTCATTCTCTCACTCACCATTTTTTGATTGCTGTTTTTAATGCATTATAGTTATAGATCAAGAGAGGCAGGCTTGTCTGAGATGTAAGAAAATAACTCAGATTTTATTCCAGTGAATTCCCTTCTTGCAAGACTTTTTGTTTTGAACCTCTGTGTGGTTGATGTATGGGAGTAAGGGAGATGGAGTGTGACAGTTTAACTGAAATGATGATGTTATAATTATGAGTAATGGAGAAGGACTTACTTTCCAGTAAAATCGCATATGTGTCAGAAGTAACTCAGAAGTAAGTTCCATTGAGTCTAACAAATTTACTCTCATGAAACTTTATAGGATTATGACCTAAAAACACAATCATATACAAGTTTACTGTCAGCCTGTTACTAAGATATATTAAGTCATGTCCCAGAAATGAGATGAACGACACACATTATAAGCAAAAGAAAAGCATATTGCTCTTATCATAGTAGTAGTAGAAGAAGAAGTAGTTGTTATCATTTCCATCAAATCAACTTAAACTTATGGTGACCCTATGAATGAGAGACCTCCATGATCCCCAGTCATCAATTGCCCTGCTCAGGTCTTGCAAGCTCAGGGTCACAGATTCTTTTATGAGTCACTCCATCTGCCACACAGTCTTTCTCTTTTCCTACTAGCTTCCACTTTACCAAGCATTATCATCTTTTCCAGTAAGTCCTGTAATATCGTGGTATGTCCAAAATACAACATCCACAGTTTAGTCATTATCATTTCTAGTGAGAGTTAATTTTGATTTGTTCTCAGGCCCTTTCATTTGTCTCTTTTTGTCTGTCTGTGGTATTCACAGAACTCTTCTTCAGCAACATATTTCAAATGCCTTGATGTTTTTTTTTCCTGGCAGCTTTCTTCACTGTCCAGCTTTCACAGACCATTATATTTCCTTTTGTCTTTACATAATCCAGCTCCTTTTAAAGGCTTTAATATAATTATTGTTGTCATTGTTGTCATCGTTGTTGTTATTTTTTGTATGGGGTTTTAACTGATGTAAGCCGCTTAGATTGTTTTCATTTAAGCGGGATATAAATAAAATTGTATATTATTATTATTATTATTATTATTATTATTTCTTTCCCACAGATTGAGGCAGGGGACAACAACAATTAACAAACAACATCAGTTTAAAATACACATCAAATTAAAAAGACAAATAAGATATACACAGATAGTGTATTCAGCTGTCTAATCTCTTCCAGTAAGTCATTCCACAGTCTAGTGGCCACTAAAGAAAAAGTCTTCTGGCTGACAGTTGCCAACCTAGTCTTGGCTGACTGAGTAAATGTCTGCCAGAATAATCTATCTCCAAAAGGGGGATCTTTGCATATGAAATACCCCTTTATGATGACAAAAAACATCATCCCAGCAGATTCACCATCCCACTGACATGGAAGCCACTGATTACTAAAATGGCAATGATAAAGCTGTTATTTATTCCTTACCTTACACTATACACTCTTGGATACAGAATATGTGGACATCTTTGGATATATATGGAAACAATGAATATATCATTCCTTTACACTCTGTAAAAGTTAAGGTGTTGATGTATGGGAGTAAGAGCGCTGAATCTGTTTGGGAAATAGGATTCAGTACTGACAGACTAAAACCTACAATGGATACATTGACCACTGATATGGAAGCTGCCAGCCTCCAGTTGTTACAATCAGTAGTTCCCAATCCCTCAAAGCAAAAGTAGCAAATTGCAACTCCTGTTAGCCCTACCCAGCATAACCAATGGTAAAGTAGAATGGCCCCAGAGTTGCAATCCAGCAATGTCTGGAGGACTGCACATTCCTTATCCATATCCTAAAACCTCCTATTACTTGCTGAGGAACTTTCTACAGTCTTCTTTCTTGATATTATCTCTTGATATTATTTTCTGCTCCTTGGACACAAAACAGAGAATTTAATTGAATGCAAAAGCACTCTTCAACCCCTGATAATAAAGGCACACTGTTTTTCTTTAGCTTTTTTTGCAAGCTGGACAGTCACATGGGGAAATATGTGCAATGGACTTGTTACATCTGACTGTCCAGGGCAAACTGTCCAAGGCTAGTGAGCTTCCTGCATGGCTCTGGTTCACTAGATGTGGCTCATTCATCTGTCGAAAGCTTTTCCATGGGAGTGACTGTGCTATAAAAGGGAGAGATGGATGAGCCTTCTTTAAGCAATACCTTATATTGTTTATACTTATACCTTTTGGAAACAATTCCCCCCCCCCCAAAAAATACATGAAAGATCCTAAACTATGCACATCTTCAGGGAATCCTGGTATGAATGACAATGGGGCTTATTGTAATGCAGTGTGCACAGTATTGCTTGTACAAGCTTGTAAAAATCCATCTCCTTACATTAGCAAAAGGTAGTAAGCAAACTTGCATGTTCCTTTTCTATAGCAGATGAATTACCTATCTAGTTAGCCCCAGGCCAGAATCTGTTAGCATAGCTACACTGAAATGGGTAGCAGCAGGTAGGGGGAAAATAACTGTGGCCACAGCAGCAGCTAGGGAAGGAAGGTAAAGCTATTGTTGTCAGGAATAAAGGACAGGTTGGGTCCTAACAGCCAGGATAGTCTAGGAGAGCTAGCTTGGAAACTCACCTTTGACATGGGACAGGCAATTTTCCAAGCAGGCTTTCCCACATAACCTTGGCTGTGAGGACCCACACTGAAGCCCTGGAACAATAAGATGGTTGGAACCAGCAATCTTTTTCTCTACTGTAGATAATGATGACTTTCCCTTCCTTCTTTCACTGCTGCTATGTGACCTTGGAAGACATGCAAGCACTAATATAATGGACCGCTTTACTTATACAATGCTCAGATAAAATTCTGCCCCCAATATGCTTTCATTGGCAAAGACATCTTCTTGGAAACCATACCTCTTGTTGTCACACACTATTTACTTATCTTGCACATTTGCATCCCAATCCTCTTACAAGGAACTCTGGGAAGCACTCACAGAAGGTATTAACAATGTGTAGGAAAGCAACTCCACCAATGTGTTTTTGTTTTTACTTTGTTCTATCAGACCAAGCACAGAAATGGATGCAATTTGTGATCTAAAAATCCATACTTTTCTGACTTTGTGGTATGTTTTTTCAAATAAAAGAATAGTTTCAGTTGGATGTGCACGTTTGAAAGATGCATGAAAATAGTGTACACTATTCTGTAATGAAGGAAGGAGGATGAAGTCTTTGGAAATTGTTTTTACAGATTTCTCTGGCCCTACATGTTTTCCCTTTTCTTCCCGCTCTCCCAATCTTTCATGGTAGATAAGGCATTATTGCAAATGTGATTTATACTTCAGTTTCTAAAGTTACCATGCACCTAGGAAGTCTGGCCACTGGTTCACCGACACAAAGTTGTGGTGTGCATGATGACATGGAATTGGAAGGGGAGAGGATGTGGCACACACTAGTGTCACCTTTCTCCTTTACCACTTTAAGCTGGCAGTCCTGTGGGAGCTTGTTATCCCTACCCTTGCCATCTAATGAAGTGTAAGGGACCCACACTGTCTTTTGTATGATGCCCCCCCTCCAAATCCTCAAAATATTAGTAGCGTGTTTTGTGACTAAAACATAGGCCAAGTGATGTTGGAACAAGAAGAAAAGTTTATTTTAAATCAGCATGTAATAAATGTAACTTGCTTCAGAACTTGCTACTATAGTCTTTCTTGGTTACAAAATTATAACGTTTGTTTCTCATTCACTCATAGTACCTCAGCCACACTGGCTAGCACTATCTGGAGAGAACACGACAGCAACTCTCTTCTTTAGAGCTCTGTGAGTGTTCAGAGTCTCTCCTTTCTAGACTCTACCTCCCCAAAATACAGTTCCCTCAGGAACACCCTAAAACACAGCCCTCTCTCTGGCTTAACTTTCTCAACACTCTACTCCTCTCAACACTAACTCTAACTGTCCACCAACTGTCAGCCTGGGCTTTTTAATTGCTCCCAGCTGGAATCCCATTGGCTGGCTCTCAGCTGCCTCCTGATTGGCCAGCTGGTCATTCTATTCACCATAGAGGGGGTCTGATCAAATCTTAGAATCATGGAATCATAGAGTTGGAAGAGCCCACAAGGACCATCCAGTCCAACCCCCTGCCATGCAGGAACTCAAAATCAAAGCTTCCCTGACAGATGGCCATTCAGCCTCTGTTTAAAGACCTCCAAAGAAGGAGACTCCAGACATATAAAGAGAATTTTATTAGATTTTTATACAAATTTATATAAAAAGGATCAGGATATCAATGTGGAAAAAATAAAGAGATTTTTAACACAACAGACATTATTTTCAATTTCAATAGAACAAAAAGAGGAAATAAATAAGAAAATCACATTACAAGAAGTATTGAATACGATCTCTGCTTTAAAAATTGCTAAGTCCCCGGGACCAGATGGATTTACATCTGAATATTATAAGACCTTTGCTAGTCAATTAGCTCCTCCCTTATTGGAAACGATGAATGCTTTATTAGATGATAAGATCCCCCATACATGGTCTGAGGCTTATATTTCTTTAATTCCAAAAGAGAACAAGGATAGAACAGATCCGAAAAATTACAGACCTATTTCATTATTAAATTGTGACTATAAGATCTTTACGAATATAATGGCAAATAGATTAAAAAATTGGCTTAACTCAGTAATAAAAAAAGATCAAGCAGGATTTCTGCCTGGTAGAAAGATTAAGGATAATACAAGACATCTATTGAATTTAATCGAGTTTTATAATAAGAATATTGATAAAAAGGGCGTATTATTGTTTTATGATATTGAGAAAGCCTTTGATAGGCTGAATTGGACATTTTTAAAATTCATATTGGAAAAATTGGATATGGGGGAAATTTATACAAAATGGATTGGAATGATTTATCGAGACCAAGAGGCTAAAATTTTAGTAAACGGAGAAACAACAAAGAGTTTTAAAATACAAAAAGGAGTTCATCAAGGTTGTCCCCTTTCCCCTCTATTATTTATTATATGTTTTGAAATGCTCCTGCAAAAAATTAGAGATGAAAAAGGAATACCAGGTGTGAAAATTAGGAATACAGAATTTAAAGTTAGAGCGTTCGCGGATGACTTAATGATATCACTTGCGGACCCTAATGAAAGTATAGATAAACTAAAGGATATATTAGCAGAGTATGGTAAGATTTCTGGCTTGAAAGTTAATAAGGATAAAACGCAAATGTTAATGATGAATTTGACTAATAAAGAAAAGGAAGAATTGAAATATAAAACAGGTTATCAGGAAGTTAAAAAGGTTCAGTATTTGGGAATTATTTTCACAAAAAAGAATTCTGAGCTCTTTAAAAATAATTATGAGGAGAAATGGAATGACATTAAATTGGAAATGAATAGATGGAAAAATTTGAATTTATCCTTATTAGGAAAAATTGCCTCCTTTAAAATGAATATTTTACCTAAAATGTTATATCTATTTCAAAATATTCCAATTTTAATTAATGATAGCCCTTTTAGAGGATGGCAGAGAGACTTATCTAAATTTTTAATGAATAAGAAGAAACCAAGAATTAATATGAAATCATTACAAGATGTTACTGAGAGAGGGGGATTAAATCTACCAGATTTTATTGGATTTTAGATAGATTGGATAAAATTAGAAAATGATGATAATTTGAAATTAGAGGGTTATGACAATGTGTATGGTTGGCACGGATATTTAATATATGATAAAGTCAAAAAGCATAGTGGGTTTAGAGACCATTTTCTGAGGAGAGCCCTTTTAAGGGTGTGGAATATAATTAAGATTAAATGGGATGATAAAATTCCATTGTGGACTGCAGTAAATGAAACACCACTGAGAGAAAATAAAATGGGTAAAACAAAATGGCTAACCTATCGGGACTTACTGAAACAGACTTGGGAACCCCTGACGATAAAGACGCAAGATCAACTTAATTTAGAAGGTTATAATTGTAACTGGTTTGCTTACTGGCAGATAAAGGAGCGTTTTTTGATAGATAAAAAAACAAAACAAATTGGCTCAATGAATAAAGA
The DNA here is from genome assembly GCA_026167975.1 of Phrynosoma blainvillii. NCBI lineage: Eukaryota > Metazoa > Chordata > Lepidosauria > Squamata > Phrynosomatidae > Phrynosoma > Phrynosoma blainvillii. The sequence continues at coordinate 414,346,977 of JANUYF010000001.1, forward strand.
ATTTGAACAGATAATAGATTCAGTACAAGACCATCACATATCAATAATATATAAGATGTTATTAAAATTTAATCTAGTTAGTGAATTGGTAAAACCACAGATGGTCATATGGGCCCAGGATATTGGATGTAACATTGAACTAAGCCAGTGGGAAAAGTGTTGGACGAGGAGATTAAAATATACACTCAATGTGGATATTAAGGAAAATTTTTACAAAATGCAGTACCGTTGGTATTTGACACCAGTAAAATTAGCTAAAATGTCAGGTAATTATTCCCCAAAATGTTGGAAATGTGGCAAAAAAATAGGTACATTTTTTCACTTATGGTGGAGCTGCAATAAAGCTAAAAATTACTGGAGATGTATACATAAGGAAATCACGGATATATTTTCAATCTCTATCAGTTTGGATCCTCAACTTTTTTTATTGAGTATAGTTAAAGACGATAATCTAGAAAAGAAATTTGGTAAATTATTATTTTACCTAATATCAGCTGCAAGAATATTATATGCTTCCAAATGGAAATTAACAGTTACCCCTACCATTTTGGAGGGGAGACAAAAAAATTGGGAGATAATGGAAATTGAAAAATTAACGTCGTTATTCAAAAATCAAGATTATGACACTTTCCAAATAAAGTGGAAACCTTTACTGGACTATTGGAAATCAGAGAGTGGTCTACAGACAATAATGAATTTTGATTGATCTTTTGCTAATAATAGGTGGCTTGTTTTTTTGTTTTTTTTCTTCTAATTATTATTGTTATTATAAATTGGATTTACATTATTCTCTTTTTTCCGTTTAAACATTATATGTTAGGATTAATTAATTATAATTTAAAGATAGATCTATTTTAAATGTGGGATATAAGAATTAAAAGGATACTAATAAGAGAGGTAACAAAAATATTGGGCTGTTTAGTAAACACTGGTCAACCTAGGAAGTCTTTTTAATTATTAGATATATGTTGTTGTAAGTAGTTGTTGGTTTTATTGTTTTCTGTTTGTATTCATGTATTGGGTTTTTTTGTCTGTTTGTCTGTTTTTGTTTTTGTCTTTTTAATGTTAATAAAATGTATTTAAAACAACAACAACAACAACAAAAAACAACAACAACAAAACAAAGAAGGAGACTCCACCAGTCTCCATGGGAGTGTGATCCACTGTCGAACAGCTTTCACTGTCAGGAAGTTCCTCCTTCACCATTTTAGTCACCCTCCTCTGGACACGCTCCAGTTTTTCAACATCCTTTTTGAATTGTGTTGCCCAGAACTGGACACAATATTCCAGGTGGGGCCTGACCAGACCAGAATACAATGGCACTATTACTTCCCTTGATCTAGATACTATAATTCTATTAATGCAGCCTAAAATTGCATTGGCCTTTTTTAGCTGCGGCATCACACTGTTGATTCATGTTCAACTTGTGGTCTACTAGGACTCCAAGATCCTTTCACATGTAGTCTCATTAATCCAGGTGTCCCCTATCTTTTATCTATGCATTTCATTTTTTTAATTTTTATTTATTTATTTTTGTAAGTGCAGTACCTTACATTTCTCTGTGAAATTCATTTTGTTAGCTTTGGCCCAACTTTCTAATCTATTAAGGTCATTTTGAATTTTCATCCTGTCTTCTGGGGTATTACTTATTCCTCCTAATTTGGTGTCATCTGCAAATTTGACAAGTATGCCCCCTATTCCTTCATCCAAATCATTGATAAAGATGTTGGATAGCACTAGGCCCAGGACAGAACCCTGTGGCACCCCACTGGTCACTTCTCTCCAGGATGAAGAGGAGCCATTGCTGAGCACCCTTTGGGTTCGGTCAGTCAACCAGTTACTAATCCACCTAACAGTTGTATTGTCTAGCTCACATTTTACTATCTTGCTTGCAAGAATATCGTGGGGGACCTTGTCAAAAACCTTACTGAAATCAAGATATGCTGGTAATTTTATCAAAAAATCTTTGGCTCATTGCTTAAAAATATAAACAGAACCATGTTGGATCACACTAAAGGTCTATCTAACTCAGCATCCTTTCCAACCATGGCCAACCTAATGGTCCTGGGAAGCTCTTCAGCACAACAGACCCTTCTTACTTATGTTCTCTAGAAACTGGTGTTCAGAGGCATTCTTTTAACCCCATTACAACTGTTTCATGCATAGAGCTGGAAACAGAAAAAAACTTTGCCTTAATAATAATAATAATAATAATAATAATAATAATAAATTTTATTTTTATACCGCACTTTGGCGAACCAATCTAGGCGGTTTACAACATTAAAAACATGCAACATAAACAATATATTTCCCTCCCCCCTTAAAAAGTTATTAAACTATATATCAATTAAAATCATAATAACAAATTAAAAACAGAAAATAATACCAACAATTTTAAACCCCTGTAACTACAGTTCTAAGGGGAGCTATGGAGACACAGCTAAGGAGGAGGGGGGGGAGATCCCGAGGCCGGAATATTTTAGTCTGGGAAGGCCTGCCGGAAGAGATCTGTCTTGACAGCCTTTTTGAAGCTGTCCAAAGATGTTAGTTGACGGATCTCGTCTGGCAGGCCATTCCAGAGTCTGGGGGCGACAACAGAAAAAGTCCTCTGGGAGGTCGCCACAAGCCTAGATTTTTGAGGCTGCAGCAAGTTCCTCCCAGAGGACCGGAAAGCGTGGGGAGGATTGTATGGGAGGAGGTGGTCTCTGAGATAGCTTGGACCCAAGCCATTTAGGGCTTTAAAGGTAATAACCAACACCTTGTACTGGGCCCGGAAACCAATCAGCAGCCAGTGGAGTGATCTCAAAACCGGAGTGATGTGGTCCCTCCTAGATGTTCCCGACACAAGCCTAGCTGCCATGTTTTGAACCAGCTGTAGTTTCCGAACCAGGCACAAGGGTAGCCCCATGTAGAGCGCATTACAGAAGTTAGGCGTGAGGTTATCAGCGCGTGCACAACAGTCTCAAGATCCCTTACTGCCAGAAAAGGGCGTATCTGGCATATCAGCCGAAGCTGATAGCAGGTGCTCCTGACTGTTGCATTTACCTGATTTGTTCGAGAAAAGTGAGATCACACATCCAACCCTTCTCCACCCAAGCTTGAGGCCATCTCTCAGCTGCCCACTGACCTTTCCAATAGAGGCCAAAACCATGTGCGCCAGAGGCATCGGAGTGTACCTGGAGGTCCGCTTTTAAAAGCATTTCAGACCTCCAAAAAGAGACTCCATTAAATTGATCCAAAAATTATTCCCAAACCTTCAAATCAGCTCTTATCCTGCTAGTAATCCTAATATGGTGATGTGGAGCGGAAACCCCTTTAGTAATAATAATAATAATAATAATTTTTATTTATATACCGCCCTATGGCGAACCAATCCGGGCGGTGAACATAATAAAATACAATATACAATGGATACAATCTAAAACAACACCATTCCCCCCTCCCCCCTTAAAAGACTATTAAATCAATTGATTTAAAAACAGAATACAACTAATAAATTATAAAAAAAATCATACCAACCAGTGACCCCTGCTAAAGGGAGTTTAACAAGAGTTTTTTGAGAACAGTCGGTCGCAAGTCTCAAGGTCGGGTTGTTTAATCTGGAAAGGCCTGCCGGAAGAGATCCGTCTTGACATCCCTTTTAAAGCTATCTAAAGATGTTAATTTACGGATCTCATCCAGCAGGCCGTTCCAGAGTCTGGGAGCGACAACAGAGAAAGCCCTCTGGGAGGTCCCCGCAAGCCTTGTTTTCTGAAGCTGCAGCAAGTTCCTCCCAGAGGATCGGAGAGCGCGGGGAGGATTATATGGGAGAAGGCAGTCCCTGATATAGCTTGGACCCAAGCCATTTAGGGCTTTAAAAGTGATAACCAACACCTTGTACTGAGCCCGGAAACCAATTGGCAGCCAGTGGAGGGACCTCAAAACCGGCGTAATGTGATCCCTCCTAGATGTTCCTGATAGAAGCCTGGCTGCCATATTTTGAACCAATTGCAGTTTCCGAACCAGACACAAGGGTAGCCCCATGTAGAGCGCGTTACAGAAGTCTAGACGTGAGGTTACCAGTGCGTGCACGACAGTTTCGAGATCCCTTACTTCCAGAAAAGGGCGCAGCTGGTGTATCAGCCGAAGCTGATAACAGGCGCTCCTGACCGTCGCATTAACCTGATTTGTCAGCAGGAGTGACGAGTCGAGGAGCACCCCCAAGCTGCGAACACAGTCACTGGAGGAGAGTGTGACCCCATCCAGGACTGGAGGTTGCAACCCAATTCCTGGTTTCGGGGCCGCTACCGTGAGCACCTCCATCTTGTCTGGATTCAACTTCAATCTGTTTTTCCTCATCCAGCCCATTACCGCCTGAAGACAGTCATTGAGAGAAGAGATGCCATTGGAATTCGAGGCCGACGAACGAGATATGGAGAAATAGATTTGGGTGTCATCAGCGTACTGATAGCACCCAGCACCATAACTCCGTATTATCTCACCCAGCGGCTTCATGTAGATGTTAAATAATGTCGGGGACAGAATAGCTCCCTGAGGGACCCCACAAATGAGTTCCCTCTTATTGGAGCTACAGTCCCCGAGCAGCACCCTCTGGGACCGACCTGAGAGGAAGGACCGGAACCACTGCAAAGCAGTGCCTCCGATACCTAACCTTCTCAGGCGGCCCAAGAGGATGCTGTGATCTATTGTATCGAAAGCCGCTGAGAGGTCTAGGAGCATCAACAGGGTCACACTACCCCTGTGAATGCTCAGACGCAGATCGTCGGTCAAGGCAACCATGGCAGTCTCAACCCCAAAGCCAGTCCTAAAGCCAGTTTGAAATGGGTCTAGATAATCGGTTTCATCCAAGACAGCTTGGAGCTGAAGAGCAACCGCCCTCTCGATTACCTTGCTCAAAAATGGCAGCAATGTCACAGGCCTATAATTTTTCATATCCAGGGGTTCCAGGGAAGGTTTTTTCAGAAGTAGCATTGTATAGGTGAGCGCAAAAGGCTCGTCCAGGAATAATAACTTTACAGTCAGGGATTGAAATTCTCAAAGCGTTGCCTTATTCCTACTGCTCATTATCCTTACCTGGTGTCTCATCGCTTCGAGTTTTTCTACTGGGAGGCGAGAGATTCCCTCAACTGTGTCTAACTCAATGCCGAAGATGGTCAGATGGGTGCCAGGACCCTCCGTCTTTTCCTCCGCCAAAAGAACTCCCATCTCATCCATCAACACAATGCCGACAAGGTATCTACACACCTTGTAGTACCATGAGCTCCAGCAAACAAGAAGTCATCTAAATAATGAGTAATAGCTTGATTACCTGACCTCTTGACTGCGCACCAGTGCAAAAATGTACTAAATTTTTCAAATGCAGAGCACGAGATAGAAAACCCCATTGACATAGCCTTGTCAAAATAGTACATCCCTTCAAACTGAAAACCTAACAAGTCAAAATCGTCAGGGTGTACTGGCAAAAGCCTGAAAGCTGATTTTATATCACACTTAGCCAATAAGGTACCCTTACCTAATGCCCGTACCATCTGTACTGCTGCATCAAATGATGCATATTTCACAGATACCAAAACTGGATCAATGGCATCATTAACAGAATCCCCTTTTGGGTATGACAAATTGTGAATTAAACGGAACTCACCAGGTGCCTTCTTAGAAATGACGCCCAAAGGTGACAGCCTTAGTGTTGGCATTGGCAGATGTTGATGAGGCCCTGATATCCTACCCACAGCCAACTCTTTAGCCAGCTTCTCCCAGACTAGCTCTGGTGACTCCCTCACCGAACGCACATTAGGCGCGAATCGGTGCACCCTCAAACCTGTATAAGGAATATGAAAACCATTTGAAAACCCGTCTAACAAATATTGAGCGGAATCCCTGTTCGGGTAAATCCGCAACCAAGCAGCCAACACATCCAGTTTAATTGGTGTTGGCGCCTTTCCCTCCCGCTGCTGAATGTTGCCCGGAGACTCCAGCCCCGCCTTTCTTCCCCCTGAAACGGAGGTGCCTGGGTGATTACCCTTGCAAATGTTGCATTTATTTTCGAATCTACATTGCTGTCTAGCCCACTTGCCAGAGTTGAAATCCCAGCATAAACCTGTAACCTTTTTGTCCTCCGAGCTAGGCCTCGCATACTGCCCTTTCGGCTGCATGACCATGGGCACAAAGCCATTATCACACCTGCTCGAAGGGGAGGCCCCCCAGCATAACATCTGCCCAAAGTTCAGATTGAACGTGCTGCCATGACAAAGACGGATCCATAACAGCTCTCATCCTGAATTGTTCATCGTACTGGAGCCATGCCGCTCCACTCGAGTTAAAATGACAGTTTGTGTAAGCTTTGATAATTATTTCTTGGTACTTTGAAAAATCAGGGGCCCTGGACTGGTCTTTTTGTTCTATCACACCCCTGTATATGGTAAATCCCATCATCCAATTTACAAAGTTTCTTTCCAACTTAGGACGCTTATGCACCTGGAATTCTTTGGGGAGACTGAACATGACCCCATCTTTGACCATAATTTGCGGCTCAGGGTCACGAAAAGTCAAAGAAAATAGGTCTATGTATTCTCTTTTCCATATTCTCTCTTTGGTAGAGAGGGGAAGGTGAGATCCTAAGGGCGTTGACATCCCCGCATAGGAGTTGCACTCCACTGCCCGATTGACTCCAGCCAAACCTAGGGCTCCCACTGTGACCACAGGCCTTGCGTCACTTACCTTGGTAACCTTAAGATGTTCAGCTTGGACCCTCGAGTCAGGCACCTCAGGTGCAACTGATAAAATCAAAGGTGCAGCTACAGAAACATTTACAGAACTTGTCCCACCAGCATTGTGCCCAACTGGGCCACTAGAGGACCACACTGAGGTGGGCAAAGAAGTTGTAGCATTCAAAGACGGGGACAAACCTGTACTAGCCAATTGCTGAGCAGCCTCTCCCAATGTTTGTGATGCTCCCACCAAGTGTGCCACAGCCACTGCTCGGGTGCCAGTCTGCAGAATAGAAGAAACACTTCCCCCATCCCTGTTAGCAATTTCCACAGTTTCAGGTGCAGGCACACTATCCTGACCTGAAACCACAGCCCTCTGTACCAAACTGTACAAGTCTGCCAGAGTAGGCTGCTCATGCACAGGAACAGACGCACCCTGTTGCATCACACCTGGAACTCTCTTTAACAGTTCCATAATATCTGCTATGGTTGGCTGACCAACCTCCATAGCAGATGAGACCGGGGGACGACATACCACATCCTCACAAGACATGCTAGATGAAGTACTTGGTTGTACCAGTGTAGCCTGCTGCCCAGAAACTTGATCCCGACTTGACAATGTACTTGATTGGGACCCTGTATTATAACCATGAACCCTAGTTTGTGCTAGCTGTTCACAAGCAGCGACATAGGCCTGCATAGTGCGGCCTAATTGTGTCAACTGAGCTGCAATCTCATCATCCCTATTTTGAGGATCATTTGGTCTCTTCAGTGCTGACCGCCCAGAATTGGGCCCAGCTGAAGCCACACACCGCTTAGACTGTGGCTTGCTGCGCGACATGACTCAGCTATAATTAACTGAGAGACAGTAATATTATTTATTATTTTAATATCTTAATATGGTAATAATTTTAATTAGCACTTTATTATATATATATAGCACTTTATTATATATATATATATATATATATATATATATATATATATATAAATATTATTATTATTATTATTATTATTATTATTAGTCTTTAATTTAAATGGGCAGAGTGTAAACTTATGCAATGAACACGTGTCCCCCAACCAGCAGCCTGACCCAAAATAGGGACCAGATTAATGGCCAAAGGCCTATTACTTCCCTTTGTGGGACACAAGAACCCAACCAGAATACACTGGCTAGTGTAGGACCACCAGATAGAGACCCAACCAAAGGGGCCTATCAATTGCTTTTTGGATGCCAAAAGGCCCAAAACTTCCCTTTTTGGGACAGAGAAGCCAAGCCATCAACCCTTGGCAAGTGTATCAACTTTTTTATTGTTATTTTTTACATTTTTAAATTATTATTATTATTTATTGTATTTATAATTAATATTATTATTTATACTGTTATGGTTTATGGGACACCACACACACCCAGGATACCAGGCAGATTGCAGCCAAACCTGCCCAGGCCTCCAAAGGCCTCCTGCTTATACTATGCAGTTGTTGCTGTAAGTGAGATTACCATCGAGAAGGGATCCTAGAGGATCCCTATCCTGATTGGCTGGGTGGCAGAGGAAGGGGCGGGACTTCCTCCCCACCCAGCCAGTCATGCGTCCGGCATCATTTTAATTTGGCCGGCGCAATGGAGAACCCCTCCCAACTCGTTGGGGGGGGGTCTTTCTCTGGAGCAGCAGAAAACAAGCTTGCTCCATCCTCAGTATGACATTTCTTCAAATATTTAAACAGGGCTATCATATCAATGCTTAACCTTCTCTTCTCCAGGCTAAACATACCCATCTCCCTAAGTCAGTTCTCACAGGGAATGGTTATCAACCAATTCTATTGGATATTGGTGAAATCACTATACTGAATGTTATTCATTACTTTTCCTGTAGGTCAAATGTGTTTTGTTTTTTTGGTTTTTTGCAAGAGGCTCTCTCCTATTATTTGTTGGATAAAACTTTTTTTTCAAGTCTACCAGCTATCTTTATAAAAATCCTGGCTTAGCTCGACTTCTCATCTTTTTGGTGGTTGTTCCCCCCACCCATGATTTAGTGGCTTGTTGGTATAGTGATTTAAGAGTTGGTCTAGTACTCTGGGAAATCAGGGTTCAAATTCCCACTTAGCCATGCAAACTCTGTAGGTTACTCTGTGGATAAGTCATACTCTCTTGGACTCAAAGGAAGGCAAAAGCAAACCCATGCTGAACATATCTTGCCAAGATAAACCTGTTTCACGTTAGGGTTGCCCTAACTCAGAAATGAATTGAAAGCACACAGCAACAGTTTCTTTTCTACAGCTCTACTCCCAATCACCATTTTGACAGCCTGCGCATAACAAATAGCTATTTTGCTGTTCCTCAGATTACTTTGTAAGATAACCTTTTGAATCTTCTCTACAGATTTGCTCTGGCATTATTGCCATATTCAGGGAGAGCAAACGAGAATTAGACTAACAGACAGTGTTTTCTTATGTATTTTCTGGTTCACTTCTCAGTTTATATGAAAGATTGTTACATTTTCTTTGCTCTCCAGGTTAACGTTTGCTAAAGAGAAAAGCTAATAGGCATTGCATTTGATTAGGTCATAGCTCTCGACACTTTAAAAATCAGCTGAAGAGGGCCTTGAATCTCTTGCAATTGTATGTTTGAGCCAACAAGCTTGCTCCTTCTTCCTAGACAGTGATTTATGACAAGGGTGAGACTGCAGTAGCATCTCCAACCATTAATTAAGGCTCTTATTCCATCACTTCAAAAACCCTCAAGGCCCAAACAAGACCTTCCAACCACCATCACTTCCTTATTATGAACACCATCCCCCTTGCAGTCCTCAAAAAGACAAAAAAGTTTATTTGACACAGAGGCAGCTCTGATTACAACACTGAGTGTATTACAGGCTTGATAGGCTTTTAGTTACATGAATGAGAAACATGTCAGGATGTCAGGAACTTTATGACAGCCTGCAGTTTGTGATGATCTAGCTTCAGAACCACAGCACAATAAGAGCAGTTTAGGGTGGCTGGATTGCCAAGCAGGACAAAGCTTGTTGCCAGCAAAATTTGTAGGGCTCAAAAAAGTGACTTTTTGGGACTATACACAACATGGTCATTGGGAATTGTGGGAATGGTACTCTAAAAAGCTTTTGGTGTGCCCCCCAACCCCAATGATACCAGGTTAAGTCCCTGGTATTTCAGTATAGGCCTTCACAATGAATGCTGCCCAAAATCCCGAAGAGCTACTGAACATCTGTGGTGACAATACTAAATTAGTATGTTCCGGGTGTGTGCAGATGAATCAATAGGGAAGCCATTGTTGTCGTGATTTTTGTATGACAGGTTGCATATGCCAAGAATAGCTGTTCTGCCCAATTATGGTAGTAGAAGTGGACAATTTATGGCCTTCCAGTTGTTTTGCACTAGACATACAATTTTATTCAATTTTCTATAGTGGCTGGGGCTGCTGGGTATTGCAGTCTAACAACTTCTGGAGTATCAAAGATTCACCACCACTTTGTTGAAGAGTCAGGTGCTTTCCTTCCTTTGCATCTAGTAAGAAATCTCTTGCAACCCATGGACACTTAGAAAAGTGAGGTATGTCTTGCAACAATGGGAATAGTTCAAGCAGTATTCCTAAATTTTCAGTGTGAAGGTTAATTTTTTTAATAATAAAGTCCTACCTCTTTAATTCGCAGAGATATGAGTGCCTGTGTGGATTCAATAATAAGACTAGAAAGTAAACTTAAGTTCAACTCACTAAGTCAGAGTTACTTAATAGGGAATTTGGGAAGTGGTGGAGTTTCTGTTTTGTGTCACACTAACCACCCCTAAAATGCAACCTTATGAGTCATCCTTGATCCTGTATGTCTGCAATATAAACTAAGAAAATTGCTTCTTTGGCAATTAGCAAACTGACCTTGAAATACTATTCATTTTCATGTTGGTGTAAGCTCAGCTGAATGCAGTAGGACAGACTTCCAAATAGACTTACATAGATTGCTCTGTAAATAATTTTAATAATTTTTACTTCCAACAAAGTTTTACTCTTCCAACAAAGTCTGGCTTTGCAGACTACAGTCCTGCTTAATATTCTCATAACAGGAGTGTACATTTGTGAGGACTTTGATTTCTTCATGAATATATGATGGATAGAAGCAACTTGAGACAACTTTGAACAACCCAGTTTATTTATTATTTACTTTACCTATTTTCTAAATAATAGATGAAGGCACTGTATATGACATGAGTGAAAATGAAACCTTATGACACTTTTGTCTGACATAGGTTACCTGTGAAGTAGCTTGCAATTTAATGAATTCCCACAAAAGATTTGTCCTGCCCCAGCTAAGAATACTACGTGCATGGAAATAGGCCTATAGGCACATATCCTTAGCTGCGTAGAGAGAATAGTCCACCCTTGGAAGAGTTACTTTTTGGATAACAGTTTCCCAGAACGTGTCAGCCAATAGAGATATGCTAGCTGAGGGAGCTTGGAGTTGTAATATAACAGTAACTTTTCTAAGCTATTTGCTATTAGGTGTAGCTAGGTCTTTCTTCATTAAATAAGACAGGTGGAACTATAAAGGCCCTATGTCTCCATGTAGGTCTCCTAAATTATAGAATCATAAAAGGATGCCACCTCCTACCTTGCAGGAACCCTCTGTCAAACAGGAAACAATTGGATGTCCTATCCAATAAACAATTGGAAGTCATATCAATCAATGGAGAGAGTCTGGATAGCAATAGCAAGTATATTTCTGTACCACTTTCTGATGTACTAAGTGGTTTACAAAGTGTAAGCTAATTGCCTCCAACAAGCTGGGTTCTCATTTTAGCAACCTACAGAAGGATGTCAGGCTGAGTTGACCCAGAATCCTGGGCTGGTATTGAATTCATAACCTTGTGGTTTGTGATTGAGTGGCTGTGCCACCAGGATCCTGTCCACCCCCTGTCCACTAACCCTTCCCTATTGAAAAACTGGTTGGCAAGACTTTAGCTTTTTTCTTTTCTTTTTTCTTTTTTTTTTAAAGGCCCACACATAAAGCTGGAGCTACTTTTATGTGCTGCATTGATTTAGTTGGATGGTGGAAGAGTGAGTTTCATGATAGATTGGTTTAGGTGGGCACCATTCCATTTGCAAATCTTTTTCCAGCTAAGCAAACCCAATGTGTTACTCTACCTACATTGTTATGATGAAAAGAGTTTGCAAAACAATATTTGCATCTGTGGTATATCTAGAACCAAGACTGCATGGGGCTGTGAGCAGTACCTAGAATGATACTGAATTGTTTGGTTTTTATAAAGAGAAAGCTTCAATTTCTGTCATTTTAGTCCTGCAGAGTTGAGAAGGTAATAAAGGAATGGATATGGTATGCTGTTTGAAACTAAAAAAGGGAGATGTCTCAGGAAACTGAGATGGATGGTTATTGAGGTTTCAACTGAGCTAAGTTTTAAACGGGGCATGTATAAGAAATGGAAAAGGGGGAAATAACCAAGGAGGAATTCAAGCAAATAGCTAGCTTGTGTAATGGGGAAAGTCAGAAAAGCAGAAGCACAGAATGAGTTCAAGCTTGCTAGAGAGGTTAAGAACAATAAAAAGGGCTTTTTCAGGTATGTCCATAGCAAAAGGAAGAAAAAGGAAATGGTAGGGCCGCTATGTTAGGTGGATTTGTACTTGGCTGACAGGCCGAACCCAAAAGATGCTCAACAATGGCTCCTCTTCATCCTGGAGAGAAGTGAAGTGCCACAGGGTTCTGTCTTGGGCCCAGTGCTATTTGACATCTTTATCAATGACTTGGATGGAGGAATAGAAGGCGTGCTTATCAAATTTGCAGATGACACCAAATTAGGAGGAGTAGCTAATACCCCAGAGGACCAGATGAAAATTCAAGAAGACCTTAATAGATTAGAAAGCTGGGCCAAAGCTAAGAAAATGAATTTCAATATGGAGAAATGTAAGGTGCTGCACTTAGGACAAAAAATGAAATGCATAGACATAAGATGGGGGACTCCTGGCTTAACGAGACTACATGTGAAAGGGATCTAGGAATCCTAGTAGACCACATATTGAGCATGAGTCAGCAATTTTAGGCTGCATCAATAGAAGTATAGTGTCTAGATCAAGGGAAGTAATAGTGCCACTCTATTCTGCTTTGGTCAGGCCTCACCTGGAATACTGTGTCCATTTCTGGGCACCATTGTCAAGCAATTGAGTGCATAGACAAAGTCTTCGGAAGCTTTCTTTACTTTCAGAGAAAAACACCAGGCAACCTTGGAGCTGTCTGGCTGCTTTGGAATGCCTTCCTCCCTGTTTCTGATGAAACAGACTGAAGCCAGTTTAACTCCAAAGAGGCACTTTTATTCTTTAGTTGCAATATGTACAAAACTATATACACTCACCACCGACAACCCACAACTCACACAAACCTGTGGTCTCAGTTTTTAATAGATACTTGCCATGCAGCCACTAAGTCCAGCCTCTTCCTGTGACTTTTTCCTGTGTCACTTGCGTTGTTGTCCCCCAAACATGATGACATAATGTGTTTACACTTGGTCTACATTATCTCTGGCACATCCTGACCTTGGACACTGCTAAGATGTTTTGAGTCCCAGCTTTAAACAACTTTCTGAGTTAGCAAACTGTAAAGTGACCTGTAGTACCCTTTGTCACTTTCCCACATCTGGACATTTAAACTCAGGTTATAAATTCCAACATTCCCCTCCAAATGTACAGATGTGTGTGTTGTGTTGTTTGTTTGTGTTATGCATCTCCTGATTTTTGCACTTTAGCTCAGCAGCTAGAATTGTGCATTCATGGCGCCATTCCTACTAGACGTGTTAGCTGTTCATGCCACTCTACTGGCAACGCCTTTGTGAGACATCAGCTTTGTTGTCTCTGGTGTCTATGTATTCCACACTCAAAACTTTGTTCTGGATTATTTCCCTGACATTTTGATACCTTACACCAGGGGTAGGCAACCTTTCCCCTTTAAGGGCCAAGGGACTTGAGCTCCCAGAATCCCAGGAGCTATTGGCCAACATGGGACTATTGGCCAACATGGCTGAGGCTTCTGGGAGCTGAAGTTCCTTGGCCCTTAAAGGGGAAAGGTTGCCTACCCCTGCCTTACACCTATGTATTTCGTTCGGCATTTCAAATCCTCGGTTTCTGAAATTGCAATGCATGATTGTGAATCCTCATGTACTACATTAGGTTCAGTGCATTTTTCACCTAAGTCTTCAAGCAATTCTCTTATCCATTGTATTTCTCTAAACCAGCTCTGACAGTGCTACAGATTCTGCTTCAGTCATGCTAAGAGCTACACAGTTCTGCTTCCTGCTGTGCCAAATTATCGGACTTTCTGCACACTTTATCAACAAACCCGAAACTGACTTTGTGTCATGTAACTCTGACATGAATGAACTCTCAACAAAACAATCAAGTTGAACCATGCTGCCCTGTATCACCAATTTCTGTCTTTGCTGCCTTTCAGATACCTTAACACATGTTTTACTGCGGTCCAGTCCTCAACGTTTGGATTGCTCACCTTCCTGCTAAGTACTCTAACTGCAAAATAAATGTCTGGCCTTGTATTGTTTGCAATGAACATCAAGCTACCTACTATACTTCTAAACAATTCTGGTTTTTCAAACTCCTTTATTGACTCACAACTGGTGTAACCAGGAGTCATTGGACTTCTCACCACTTTAGCACTTTGCAGTCCACATTTTTTAATCAACCTGTCTATCTTTTTCTGTTGACTCAACAAACATCTACCATCCTCAGTCCACTGTACCTCAATCCCTATGTAAGTCTTGAGATTTCCCAAATCTTTAAGCACAAATTTCTTTGCCAATTCTTTCTGTATTGTCTGGATCTCACGCTCTGACTTCGCTGTGACAAGTCATCAACGTAAATCACCAACGTTACTTCTCCTTTGGTGTATACGCATGCATCTGCAATGCTGTGTTTGTACCCCAGTTTCACCAATTCCTCGTGAATGCAATGATTCCAACTACGTGCACTTTGTTTCAATCCATACAATGCCTTTTTCAACTTGTACACTTTCCTATCACTGTCCTGTTCAAATCCTAAAGGTTGTTTCATGACTTCTTCATCAGGACTAGCATTCAAGTAGGCAGTTTCAAAATCAAAATGCCTTACCACTTGGCCTTTCCTCACTGCTAATGCCAAAACCAACCTAAGGCTTTCTGGCTTAGTTGTAGGCAAAAACGTTTCATCAAAGTTCTCAAACTTTTGCTGTGCAAAACTTTTTGCCACCAATCTGGCCTTGTATCTATGGGTACCATCTGGCATTTCCTTTCTTTTGAAAACCCATCTACAACCTATCACCTTGTGGTTTTAAGCCTCTCAACAACTTCAAAAACTTCCTTTTCTAGCAATGACAAGTACTCTTGATCCATAGCAGAAAACCACTTTCCCTTCTCCTCCTCAGGATAACTCTGCAGATCCTTAAAACTCTCAGACTCATCAGCCACCACCATACAGGCCCTTGCACTCTGCACTACAAACCGTTCTAGAGGTCTTCTCACTCTCTGAATCCTCCTGGGTATGATCACCTTTGTTCTACCTCTTTCATCCTCACTCTCAGAACTAGTTTGAACCTCTGTATCTCTCATTTGTACTGGCTCAAATTTGCTAGCTGTGATTGGTAAATGAAGTGTTGGTTGTGTCTGTGTAGGGTATGCTGAAGTACTAGGCTCACTCTCTGGTGATGCTTCTTGTTTTATTACCCCTGTATTTCCAGCACTTATTTCCTTTTGTCCCAATCTGAGAAAAACCTCTTTGTTGTAATGCAGCCTTTCCCATCCTGAGTGTTTTTCAATGTTGGCACTTCTGGATAGCAAGATTTCCCCATGACCAAGATGAAATCTGTAGCTATTCCCAGAATACCCTACAAACATTAACCTGCGCCATTTAGAATCACCCTTTTTTCTGAAACTAGCAGGTACATACACATTTGCATACTACTTAAACACTCTCAAGCACTTCAAGTTAGGTGGTCTACTATAAAGCATATGAAATGGGGTCTTCTTTCCAGCAGAATTCCACACACGATTAGCAATGTGATTTGCTTTCAGAATGGCTTCTCCCCAAAGCTGCTCAGGTGTTCTGCATCTCACATCATGCAGTCTTTCATTTGCTTTAATACACCTATATGTCTTTCTGCCAACCCATCCTCCTGCGAAACTGCAGGGTTTGTGGTGTTGTGATGTATTCCCTTCTTCCTTAACCAATTTTTCAACTTGTTTGACAAGAATTCTCCCACTTTGTATTCAAATTCCCTCTCAACCATGTTGACCCAATCCTTGAAATGTTGTGCTGCTTCACTCTTTTCTTTCAGGAGCATTACCTATGAGTACCTGGTAAAATAATCCACAATTACCATAAAATATTGATTATTTCCCATGCTTTTCGCCAAAGGACCAGTCAAATCCACATGAATAATCTGAAAAGGTCTTTGTGTGCTGCATTTGCTGCATTTGGCCACAGGAAAAGCCTTCAACTTTATCCTGCTGCAAACTGAACAATCTAGGTGATGTGAGCAAGGAGACATCCTAAATTCTGGACATCCCCCCCCCAGCTTCCCAAGACTTGTGAAGCTTGAACGAGACAACAACCAATGGTAGTAATGTGCACAGTCCAAATGCAAAGACATATTGTTGACTACAGCACACTCTGCCTATTACACTTCCACCATGTAATACATTTTGTTCCTTTTCAATGCTTTTGCACAAACTTGATCATTCATGGTAATTACACACTCATCCCCCTTAAAATTCAATGCATACCCATCAGTGGTCAAAGCAGACACACTAACTAAACAGTTTTGAAATTTAGGTGCACACAATACATTATCAAAGTCTTTAGCAAAACCTGGGATGAACACAGTTTCCATGTCCTTTATCTCCCTCAGTGCACCATCAGCCAAAGCAACTGAAGGCACATTGGAAGATTTCTTACTCTTCAGGAGCTTAGGTGTGTTTACCATATGTCCTGTGGATCCTGAATCAAGAATCTGAACTGGATTAGACTTGACTTCTTGGTGGGTAACATAGTCACTGCCTTTTGCCACAGCCACAACACCCCTCCTAGTCCCAGAGTCTTTGGGCTGCTGTTTCTTAGCTGCTGCAAGTTTTCTACAGTCCTTCTTCAGATGACCAGGCTTTCCACAATGAAAATACTTTATCTGTCAGGACACTGCTGCCTTCTCTGATTGCAGATCCCTAGAAGCCTCCAATATGTGTGCAGATCTCGGCGCTGCTTTCTGCTGCTTCTGGAGCCCTGCCTCATACTGGCAACACTGGCTTTCTTCCACAACCCTTGCAGCTACCAACTCCATTGTAATCTGCCCCTCAGGAACTCCCTGGAGATCATACAGAATATGCTCATAGTCCTTTGAGAGATTCCCCAGCAAAATGTATGCTTTTTTGTTCTCATGGGATCTTGAAACCCCTCATCTGGACTTGGATGATTTCCAGATGCTTTTCCGGAGATTGTCCCTGCTGCATTTTGCAAGCATACAGTCTCCTGTATCAAATCATCCTTGACAACGCAGTACTTGACTGATGTATGTCCTTAAGAGCATCCCACACATCCTTTGCGGTTCTCTTCTCCCGGACATAATTAATTTGAGCTGGTATGATTGATAAAAAGATAGTAGCTTTTGCTTTTTTTTAATCATTTTCTTGAGTGCCTACTGTAGCTCCATTCTGATCTACATACCACAGTCCCTCTCTGATTAGCAAAGATTCAGCATAGGCACTCCATGCATTATAATTGCTTTCATCTAATTTGGGCAATTTAGCTGCCTCCATGATTAATTAGAACTCAAGAGTCCTGGCAGTTTCCCACCTTCCACTGTCTATTGTGATAAAACACAGACCATAGTCCAAAAACTTAGCACTCTTGCCTTCCGGCACCAACAGTGTGGAGAGAGGAACAAATCACAGCAACAGAATTAGTGCCACTCACAACCTGATGAACTCCTCAGTGCAGTGGAAGCATGCTGGGCCCATAACCTTTGTCAACCAATTGAGTGTGCAGACAAAGTCTTCTGAAGCTTTCTTTACTTCCCAGAGAAAAGCACCAGGCGACCTTGGAGCTGTCTGGCTGCTTTGGAATGCATTGTTCCCTGCTTCGGATGAAACAGACTGAAGCCAGTTTAACTCCAAAGAGGCACTTTTATTCTTTGGTTGCAATATGTACAAAACTATATATACTCACCACCGACAACCCACAACTCACACAAACCTGTGGTCTTGGTTTTTTATAGATACTTGCCATGCAGCCACTAAGTCCAGCCTCTTCCTGTGACTTTTTCCGGTGTCACTTGAATTGTTGTCCCCCCAAACATGATCTACATGCTCTCTGGCACATCCTGACCTTGGACACTGCAAAGATGTTTTGAGTCCCAGCTGCAAACAATTTTCCCAGCTAGCAAGCTGTAAAGTGACCTGTAGTAGCCTTTGTCACTTTCCCACATCTGGACATTTAAACTCAGGTTACAAATCCCAATGCACCACAATTCTATAAGGATGTTGACAAATTGGAGTGTGTCCAGAAGAGGGCAACCAAACGGTGAAGGGTCTGGAAACCATATCTAATGAGGAAAGACTTAGGGAGCTGGGTATATTTAGCCTGGAGAAGAGGTGATATGATAGCCCTGTTTAAGTATTTGAAGGGGTGTCACATTGATGATGGAGCAACCTTGTTTTCTGCTGCTCCAGAGACTAGAACACAGAACAATGGATGCAAGCTACAGGAAAAGAGATTCCACCTCAACATTAGGAGGAGTGTTTTAACAGTAAGAGCTGTTTGACGTGGAGCACACTGCCTTGGAGTGTGGTGGAGTCTCCTTCCTTGCAGGTCTTTAAACCGAGGCTGGAAGGCCATCTGTCAGGGATGCTTTGATTGTGATTTCCTGCATGGCATGGGGTTGGACTGGATGGTCTCTTCCAACTCTATGATTCTATGATTCTTCCCAAAAAAGAAGCTATAACTCCAGAGAGTGCTACACTAGAGAGAAGATGGAGAACAACTTATGATTTCATGAAAAAAATTGGTTACTGCAACTATATGTTTTGGCCTTATATTTTTTCATTGTAGTGCACAATGTAGTAGGCAGCGATCATTTGAATGTGGTTGTAAAGAAAAGGCCCAGTGCCTCTCCTCTCCTATGGAGGTATACCACCTATGAAGGATGACATCTCATGGGTAGCATACATATAGAATGACCTAAGTTCAGCTCCTGTCATCTACAAGCAGGTTGAAAAAGACCTTCATCTGAAACTCTGGATATCCTGTGCCAGTTAGTTAAAAGCTAACTGAGCTAGGTGAACCAATTGTCTGATAGGGCATCTTCCTACATTTGTAAATTAGAATTTGATGCAGAATTGGTAACTGAAATGCCAACTCTTGCTCTTTGACCACATGAATTCCAGCACTGCTTTGCAAACCTTTATCTGTGTGCTTCCAGCTGTTTCTACTTCTTGTATCCCCCTGGGGATAGAATGCATAGAATGCTATGCAGAAGCTTACGAAGTATACAGCTCTCTGAAGAGGTTTTTAAAGGTAAAGTTTTTCTAAAAGCTCTGCTATTACTCATTAGAGGTAATAGCTGGAAAAGGTTATGGGTCAGATAGTCAACCCTGTGGGCTTTACCCGGGCAATGACTTGGAGACAGATGCCCCATCCCTGACATAAAGTTACTGAAGTGAGCAGTATTTAATAGGAGCTCACAACAGAGAATGGCTGTGCAACATTAATTCAACTTTGATGGCTGAGCTGTGAAATAGGAAGACCTCTCTTGCATTTAGAGAGAAGGGACAGAAATAGTCCATGACAGTAGTAAGAAGTAAAGCAATGAACAGATTGGATAGAAGCAAATATCTTATTGGTACTATTCTAGCCTCAAGAGCCCCCTTCCCTCCCCGGCTCGGTCTGTGTATAAGAGGCAATAAAATTCCTGGAAATTGTTCCATTTGTTAACTAAAGCAGAGATTGTACCATGCAGTGAGAGTGGATGGCAGGCATGGTTACCTAAATGTAAACAGTAGTGTACTCGCTTCACTTTCATCCATTGACATGGTATCATTATCATATCTGCCATGTGATGGTTATAAATATAAGCTGGGATATGCAAAATGACAGTGGACAGCCACGCTGTCACTCAGGTGGGGAAATAGCCCTGTCCAATAACACAGTCATGGGCAATTGTCTACTATGTCTGTGTGTGATGAGGTATATTATAGTACCATTCAATGAGGAAAGCAGTCTTCTTGGCCTATGATCCAGCTCTTAGTCAGGAACAGGGTCCAAATGGCAAGTGGTTTTCTTTGTCTTCTCTCTGGCTCAGTTTCTGGGCTGCTTGTCACTCTTAACCGATGCCTTCAAGCCAGCAGCTACTTTCTGCTTCTTCCCAAATTGGTACCCTCCTGAGGGACTGTCATCTTCCACAGCCTCTGAGAATACCTCCTGTTGTCTCCACCTGTCATTGCTCCAAGTGCCACTTATTTTCTTTTTCTGGCTATCATGTCCTAGGTCCACTTGCTAGTCACAGCTCTAGTAGACCTATTGATTCAGTTATGGTATGGTAAATCAACCTTAAGGTAAATTCTATGTGTTTATGCAATAGATTTATTCAATGGGTTTACTTCAGTTAAAATTAGCAACTGGACTTAGTCCCATGATTTCTTTTTCTGACACTGTCTATAATCTCATTTGTCTACTTAAACAATTAGATAAAGTCAACATTTGATTTTTACAATTTGTCATGATTGCCTCTGCACAACCCTCAATTTTACACTGACTAGTCACCAGTTTTATACAAGGATTTGGAGAGGGGGAACCAACAGGAATGGCATTCATACCTTGGTTAGCCCAGCCTCACTATAGGTCACATATTCAGCTAAGGATGTGGTCCAAATCAATATGCAGTCATGGTAGGTGAACAGTGCATAGAGTTGCCAAGTTGAAAACTGGAGAGGACTCTTGTACCTTTAATGGTCATCTAAAAGAAGGAATGTTAGCAACATTGCTTGTCACTCAATCAGACAACAAGAAACATGTGTTGAAATTTTCTCTTCTACACAATCATTAAAGATCCAGGAGTTGTCAGTGTGTGGATGATGGGTGTTGCAGTGATGCTCTTTGACACCCAGCAGAATCTGCAGGACAAGCTGGCTGCTGTGATCCACAGCCACTTTGTATCTCTTACCATCAACTGGTTCAGCTTTCCTTCTTCAGGATCCTGTCTTCCTCAATCAAGAAGACACATTGTAAAGTCCAAAAACATAGTTTTATCATGCATATAAAAGAAAAAATAAGATAACTAAGTAAAATCCATTGTGATGAACTTGTCCAGTTCAGCCATGAAAGATTACATCTTTAACAATCCCAAAAGCATAGGATCCCAACTTGTTGCAGTTGAAAGTTAAAAAGAAGTTACAGATCCATGTTTCCAGATCTAGGAGTTACATTGTAAAAGCAGTATAAACATACTAGAAGCCATCTCCTAACTAACTCCATGGTTAAAACCACTGCCAGGCACGCATGCACTCACATCTTGAATTATAAACATTCTTAAACACAGTATTCTCTAGGCCCTTCCCATACTCCACCTTCTGGGTGTTAACCTTATGTTGGTTGGATAATGCCTGTATGATGTATATTAACCCAGCCTGTTGCTGTCCATCATCCACCATGTGGTTTCTTTCCCAAGCTTAACGATGTTGATGTATTATTGTTTACCTTTTTGATATCTCTTGTTTCCCATAACAAAATCAGTGTCTATGAGTTGTACCTTTGGGAAAGTTCATGTTTATGACTTCTTGGCCATCTGGTGTTAGATTCATTTTGTTTCTCTAGATGTTGTTCTCATGAGGAAAATTCCACACACACATCTCTACATTTCACCTTTGACTGTATAACCCATCCATATTCTAACAGGAGTCCTCTCTAGTTATAATTCTGAGAATTGTACTTCTAGCCCTTGTTACTGATATAACTTTCAATACCATGAACTGAAGGCCTTTGCAGACTGCCAGAAATAGTGCAAATTGAGTCCGCTTTAACTGCCCTGACTCAGTGCTAGGGAATCATGGGAACTGTAGTTTATTGTGGCACCAGAGCTCTCTGACAGAGAAGGCTCAATGTCCCAGAAAAAAAATACAGTTCCCATGATTCCCTAGCACTTAGCCAGGGCAGTTAGTGGACTCAATTTCCACTATTTCTAGCAGTCTGCAAAGGCCCTGAGTTAGGGCTTCTGTAGCAAAGGAGAAAAGCCTATCAGGTGGGACCAACTAGCCAGAAAAATTTGACATCTCTATTTCTTCCTTTCTTTGTATCTCCCTCTGAAAGTTATCTTATCTGCCCCTCCTCATGTCACAACCTTGTGCTCTCACTGCCATAAGTTGCAATTCTTTGGTTTCACTTGCATGGGATAGGATAGAAAGGCAGTTGGAGCAATTTATCATTCCTAGCTCTTCCCTGTATTTTCATTTCACAGCACTGTTCTCCTGAACCACTTTAAATGAATTCTTGCAGTCAGCTGAGCTGACAGGACAATTTGACAGAGGCCAAAGGAGGTGGCGAGTCATATTATGGTCACATTAGAGCAACAAGGTCAAAAAACCCTCCACCTTTTGTTTCTCTGCTTCTTTGAGCAGCTTCATTTTGTTCCAGAGTAGAATGCAACTACATTTGAGATTATTTTTCCCCAGGCCTGCGTAAAATGTGGATGCTATCTGGGTATAACCCAACCTACTAGCTTTGAAATCATGATATTAGAAGCAATCATTTTACATGGCAGGGTTTCCCCCCCATTATTTGAAATTTTCTGAGCAAAGATAGTTGACTGCTGGAATCAAACTGCAGTTTGCTTATTCGGCAGCATTTTTATTTATGTATGTATCTTCTTTTTTCAAAAAAAAAAAAATCATGTGTTTCTTTTTTTTAATTGCATTTTTCTTAAAAAAATTACTGTGCTGCGTACTTCCTTTTTTAAAAAAAGAAAAAAAACTTCACCATTCCATCAGTTTGAGGCAGCTTCCAACCAACTAAAAAGGCAATGCAGTATAAATCAGAAATTTCATCATGATCACAGCAATACTGTAAGCTTCCAAATGCTCCTGTAAACATATGTTTTAGGTTTGCATCAATTTTCCATGGAAACTCTGCCACTTTATATAAGTTGATGTATATGTATGTGTTTCTGTGTATTTTACCTTGTTTTTTTAACAGCCTGCTGGGTTCTTAGATTAGCCTTTTCAGTTTAATAAATGGTGCCAACAAGTGATCTGAGCATCTCAGAATACATTCTAAATATTCAGCAGGCCATTAAAAAAAGCTATATTAAAACACACACACACACACACACACACACACACACACATGTATCAGCTCATTTGGCCCAGCAGGTTTGAACTCATTTAGGTTAACTAGGTAATTCCTGATTTATTCCTTATCAATCTTGATTTGCAACCTGAATTCCTTACCAAGGTCTCTGCTGCTGCACACAGTCCCCTTTTTGAGGGGAAACTGAAGCAATGTAGGTATTGAGCAGTTTTGCCTTTCCACTGTGATATCTCAATTTTCTCTTTTCCAGGCTAAACATACCAAGATTCTTAAGCTGCTTCTTGTTGGTTTTGGTTACCAGACTCTTTTACATCTTGGTAATCCTTTTCTAGATATATTCCAGGTTGTCAATATCTGTCTTGAATTCCGGTGCCCAAAACTGAGTCCAGTACTTCAGGTGATTTCTGACCAAAGCTGAATAGATTGGTACAATTACTTCACTTGGTGTTGGTCATGGAGTCCAAATACCATCTCTTTGATAGCAGATCTCTGGCATGATACACTGATGCACCTCAATACCAGTGTTAAGTCAAGAGTTTGTGTATTTTCTCAAATGAATCTTGGAGGTATCAGGTGAGTTCCATTGTTAGTTCCACTAAAGCAGTGGTTCCCAAAAATGTTTTGGATTTCAGCTCCCACAGTTTCTTACTGTTTGCCAAGCTGGCTGGGGCTTGTGGGAACTGAAGTCCAAAACATCTAAAGGACCAAAGTTTGGGAATCACTACACTAAAGTATCATAGAATCATACAGCTGGAGGAGACCACAAGGGCCATCCAGTCCAACCCCCATCTATGCAGGAATACACAATCAAAACACTCCCAACAGATGGCCATTCAGCCTCTGTTCAGAAGCCTCCAAAGAAGGAGAGTCCACCACACTCCAAAGAAGTGTGTTCCACTGTTGAATAGTTCTTACTGTCAGGAAGGTCTTCCTAATGTTGAGGTGGAATCTCTTTTCCTGTAGTTTGAATCCATTGCTCTGGGTCCTATTTACTGGAGCTGCAGAAAACAATGCTCCATGCTCAATGTGACATGCCTTCAAATATTTAAATATTTAAACAGGGCTATCATATCATCTCTTAACCTTTTCTTCTCCAGGCTAAACATACCCAGCTCCCTAAGTCTCTCCTCATAGGACATGGTTTCCAGAACTTTCACCATTTTGGTCACCCTCATCTGGACACATTCCAGCTTGTCAACATCCTTTTGAATTGTGGTGCCCAGAACCAGACACAGTATTCCAAGTGAGGCCTGACCAAAACAGACTAGAGTGGTACTATTATACATCTCAACTCATTGATTCAATAGGATTTACCAATCTGTTGACTTACTGGCCAGCAACTGATTCAGAGTCTAGAATTTTGCCTTTCTTGTTGCGTGTGAAAGAGTGAAGCAATAACTGATCTGTTTGGTGTGTTGAAACAGGTTGATTATGTGCCAAGGTAGTTTCATGTAGCTATATTTTTCTCCATCATTCTCGTCAATCACCCAACCATTTTTGTTGATTTTTCTCAGAATCTCCCACTAGTCTGTCAATATCTGTCTGATAATGAAACATCTGCAAGGGAAAGCAATATCCCAGCTGTGGGCCTGCTGAAC
This sequence comes from Phrynosoma blainvillii, assembly GCA_026167975.1. Classification (NCBI taxonomy): domain Eukaryota; kingdom Metazoa; phylum Chordata; class Lepidosauria; order Squamata; family Phrynosomatidae; genus Phrynosoma; species Phrynosoma blainvillii. The sequence continues at coordinate 414,371,630 of JANUYF010000001.1, forward strand.
TACATTGAGAGCCTATTACATCTTTGCCCTGCTACAAAATACTTTGGAATATGTGTTATATAATTATACCAGCAGTTCCATAGCTAAATAAATTGCCTCAGAAGGGATAGCTGAAAATAGCTGCAACCCAATAAGCAGCTTTCAAAATCAAATTGCAGTTGATTCATGTTGTCAAAAGCTACTTGACCCTTAACCTTCTTTATCCTGCAACATTGCAGCTAATTGGCCTGTGACAAAATGATATGCATGTTTACATATCCTTTCTGGCACTGGATTGTCTCTCCATATACGATTTCTTTTAAGAGAATTTACACACACATACATTCACTACACCAGGACAGACAATTCAGATCAGTTCTGAAGGTGCACAGCACAGAGCTTCTGCCACCATGTGAGCATTGGGCAGTTGTGCTGATCTTCTTGATCAAGTTGCCTAATGGTTAAAGCTTTATGCAGTGATTTGGGCCTGATTGAGTCATTCCTGATGAAGCTGCTGCCAGCTTCAGTTGCCCAGAATTGTTGAATAGTACCTATGCCCTCCCTAGAGATGTTCTGTGATTTATATCTTACTCAGCTTAGCAGAATTCCTGATCTGGGGATTGCTCCAGTGCACAATGTAAATATTTGCATGTTTTGTGTTTGCCCACAAAAGAAGAATTGTGTTTGCACACAATATTTAGCTCTTTTGATTTTGGGACTTTTTAGTGAATATTTCTTTTACCAAAACCATTCACTTTTTTTTTTTTTTTTTGCACAAAACAGGTTTTTGTGTGTGTGTGTGCAGACAGTGTTTTGTTTTGTTTTGTTTTGTTTGATGCAGTGCAAATGAAACTTTACAAAGTCCTCACATAATGAAAAATCTCAGACTGACTGACCATGTTTTTCTTCTTCTTTGCTTTGGATGATAACATCAGCCTAGGAGAAAGGCAGCAAATAAATAAATAAATAAAGCAAGTAAATAAATAAATACATACATAATCTCTCCATTCCTATTCCTGAATCTTTGTTATCTCAGGATAGATAGAGTAAAACACTGATCTTAACTCATGCAAGCTGTATACCAGAAGAGACTCGCAAAAGCAACAAAACCAAAAAGAAAACTCTAAGCCTCCCAATAATGTAATTTAAAAGAACAAATGAGTAAATTAGTTTAGACTGTGGCATAATAGATTAAAGGAGAGGTTTGAAAAAGGTTCCAGGCTGAAAAATTTAGACTACTGTACTAGAAGATCCTTGAAGGTAGACAATCACACAAAGTAACTCTTCAGAGGCATCAAAGTTAACTGTAAGAGTTCTCTTGAGCTTCAGCTTACACCCAGCTTTTAGAGAAAGTTAAGATATACTGGAACCTTAATAGATGAACAAACCTATAAAATGTAATAAATAATTCCTTAGGAAGATCATTTTGGACAGTAAATCTCAGAGCACTCATAATAACAATTAGAGAACATGTATGCTGAGTCTGCTTTTCAATAAAAGGGTATTGCTGATTTGCCTATATGAATAAGGATGCCAATTCTGACTTGGTTCATCCTAGCAATGGAGAACATTGATTTAAAAAAATAATAATAATAATAATCACCCTGACACAGCATTTTTCCCAACACTGGAGATATTATTATTATTATTATTATTATTATTATTATTATTATTATTTGTATCCTGCCCCTCTGTCAAGCAACTGGGGCGGCTTACAACAATTAAAATTCCATACAGTATATTAAAATACAATCCAAAAATCCCAAAATCCACCCACCCTTAAAAAAGTATTAAACCAGGTATTCATTAAAACAGCATAATTAAAACATCATAAATAACTTAACTCACTAAAAGAAAACAAAGAGAGAGAGATAGAGCAGTGACTTCAGCCAAGGATAGGAGAGGAGAGGATAGAAAGACTCCTGAGGCCAGGAATTCTAGTCAGGAAAGGCCTGCCAGAAGAGATCCATCTTAACACCCTTTTTAAAGCTGCTTAAGGTCGTGATCTGACGGATCTCATCCAGCAGGCCATTCCATAGTTTGGGAGCAGTTGCCGAGAAGGACCTCTGGGAGGTTGCAGATAGCCTTGTGTTTATCGGCTGCATCAGGTTCCTCCCTGAGGACCAGAGTGCACGGGGTGGATTGTATGAGAGGAGGCGATCCCGAAGATAGGTTGGACCCAAACCATTTAGGGCTTTAAAGGTAATAACCAACACCTTATACTGGGCCCAGAAACTAATAGGAAGCCAGTGGAGAGACTTTAATACCGGTGTTATATGGTCTCTCCTTGATGTTCCAGAAACCAATCTGGCTGCCATATTTTGTACTAATTGAAGTTTCTGGACCAAGCACGAGGGTAGCCCCATGTAGAGCACATTGCAGAAATCAAGACAGGAGGTTACCAATGTGTGCACCACTGTTTCAAGGTCCCTTACTTCCAGGAAAGGAGGCAGCTGGCGCATCAACTGAAGCTGATAACAGGCGCTCCTGACCGTCGCATTTACCTGATTGGTCATGTGAAGCGACGGATAGAAGAGCACCCCCAGACTGCAAACACAGTCCTTCACGGAGAGTGTGATCCCATCCAGAACTGGAAGTTGTATCCCTATTCCCGGTTTTGGGGCTGCTACAGTGATCACCTCTGTTTTGTCTGGATTCAATCTCAATCTGTTTTTCCTCATCCAGTCCACTACTGCCCTAAGACAATCATTGAGAGGAGAAACACCATTGGGAACCGAGGCCGACGACCGAGACATGGAGAAATAGATCTGGGTGTCATCAGCATACTGATAACACCACACCCCATGTCTCTGGATGATCTCTCCCAGCGGCCTCATATATATGTTAAACAACACTGGGGACAGAATGGCATATTGAGGGACGCTGCAAGTGAGCTCCTTTTTTGTGGAGCAACTGTCCCTGAGCAACACCCTCTGGGATTTGCCTGAGAGGAAGGAACAGAACCACTGCAATGCAGTGCCTCCAATTCCTAACCCACTCAGGCAATCCAAGAGGATGCTGTGATCTATCGTATCGAAAGCCACTGAGAGGTCTAAAAGCACCAACAGGGTCACACTACCCCTGTCGATGCTCAGACAAAGGTCATCGGCCAATGCAACCATGGCAGTTTCAACTCCAAATCCCATCCTAAAGCCAGTTTGAAATGGATCTAGATAATCGATTTCATCCAAAACAGCTTGGAGTTGAAGAGCAACCGCCCTCTCAATTACCTTGATCAAGAATAGTAATAAGGAGATTGGTCTATAGTTGTTCATATCCAGGGGGTCCAGTGAAGGTTTTTTTCAGAAGCGGCCTAACTGCCACTGCCTTCAAACTTGATGGAATATAACATTCCCTGAGGGATGCATTGACGATGTCTGTAAGGAACATCTTCAATGCATCTCCCCCCCCTCCGGACGGCCAGTCATGATGGGCAAGGATCGAGAGGGCAGGTCATTTCCCTCACACTACCAAGGAGTTTGTCCATGTCATCTGTACTCACAGATTGGAACTAATTCAGAATAACTTCATTAACGGAATTACTGGACACCTCCTCAATTAATTCAGTCAAAGTACTGGCGTCTAAGTCGGCTCTTATCTGAGAGATTTTATCTGCAAAAAAGTTGTTAAATGTGACACAGCAGGCTGCTGTCGGGTTAAGTAAGGTAAGACCTATGTCAGTTCCCTCACCACCCTAAACAGCTCTGCTGGACGAGGCTCTGCAGATGCAATCTGTGTAGAGGAGAAAGATTTCTGCGGTGCACGTATTGCCTCTCGATAGGAACTAAGAAAGTTCCTATGATGAGTCTTGTCAGATAAGAGTGGAGTTTTCTGCCAGGTGCGCTTTAGTTGTTGTACAACCCGCTTCATTTTCCTAAGCTCTGCTGTATACCATGGCTTACGGTTTAAAGCAGGTTGGAAAGGACACTTGGGAGCGATCATGTCAATAGCCTTGGTAAGGTTGGTGTTCCAGGTATTAAGCAAAGCTTCGACAGAATCACCTGCGTTGACAACCATTAAACCCCCCAAGGTTTTTTGGAATCCAATTGGTTTCTATTAGCCTTTGAGGGCGAACCATTCTAATGGGTCCACCACCACCAGTGGGGCAGATAGTGGTTCTTAGTTTAGTCTTGACTAGGAAATGATCTGTCCGTGACAATGCAGTGGTTTTAATAACCTCCACCCACAGATATTCCTGTTCTCTTCTATAGACCGCATCAAGCGTATGACCTGCACAATGTGTGGGCCCAACGACCAATTGGGATAGGCCCATGTTTGTCATGGATTCCATGAACTCCTGAGCTGCACCTGTAAGATTTAACACACTGGTCTTGAGTGGAATGTTGAAGTCACTCAAAACTAAAAGTCTGGATGATTCCAGCAGCAACTCTGAGACCAGCTGTGTCAGCTTGGTTAGGGAGTCTGCTAGATGACAGGGTGGTCGGTATACTAGCAGAATCCCCAAACTATCCCTGGTCCTCAGGCTTAGGTACATGCACTCAAAATGGACCATGTTCCAGACAGGTAACTTGGTCAAGATCAGGTTATTCTTATCAACTAGGGCCACCTCCCCCCCCCCACTTCCCCTTACCTGCTCACTGACAGAGTACCCAGCTGGGAGGGCCTGCATCCAGGTTATGGCGCTATCCTCTCCCAGCCAGGTTTCTCATCTTGGAGGAGATCGTGTATAATATGAGTCTTATTTTTAACCGACCTGGCATTGCAGAGGAACAAGGTAAGGTTCTGTAGAATGGTTGGTACACTCTCCAAACCAAAACAGAGTGAACTGAAGGCAGCATAGCTTTCAAACAGTGATCCTGCCTTCTTTTGTAACATCTATTCACTCTGTTCCCACCATACCTCCCTTTCCCCCACACAACCCCGATTTCCGCTCCAGGCCATTCCCGGCCTCTGCTGGTAAAGGAGTCAAAGGAGTCAAATAACCCTCCTGGCCACTGTTGCTGCTGATGCCCCAAATGGCAGGAAGGCAGTGCAGGCTAAACAGGGAAAAACTGTTAAAATGGGTTAAGCAGGCTAAAAAGCCTTTCTGCTGGCTGGAGGGCTGCTTCCCAGGTGTTTTGAGGGAGGAGGGGGTGGGTCAGAACACACACCACCTGGCTCCTGAGCAACTCTCCGCCGCTGCTCCTGCTGGTGGTCGGACTGGCGCACTGGCTAAAAAACCTCTCTGCTGGTTGTAGGGCTGCTTCACAGGTGTTCCGAGGGAGGAGGGGCAGGTGAGAACACACACTGCCCGGTTCCTGAGCAACTCATTCTAGGTGAATTTTGTGCATTTCTATAAATGTGCAAAATTTAAACAATGATAAATCTTAACTTTTGCTGTGGACTATTAAAAAGCAGGGACATGGAGAGTGCATCTTTTTAATCTATCAGCCTATCCTTTTTTGCATGTCTATATCTGTCTCTGTGTGCATACATGTGCTTAGTTAAAGAAAGTAAAGGTATTCTAATTTTGCACTGGGGTTGTTGTTGTTTTGCACAAATTGTGGAAAGTACAACAGGGGAAATGGTTCTTGGTGCCTTGTTCTCACAATGACGGCCAGGTTAAGGCAGCTGGCAGTCTCCATTAATGACTGAGGGCTGATGCAGGAGGGCTGATGCCTAATGGGGTGGCAGAGAGCCGTCCCTGGAAGTGGTGGATTGGGGCCGTGGCAACAGCATGCCACGGCCCTGATCCTCCCTTTTACTGCTCCCAAAGAGCGGCAAAATGCTGCTCCTTTTGGGGGCGACAAAGGCCCCCCTAAGAGCCAGCGCTGTGGCTCTTCCACACCCTTTTGGTGCAGCGTGTGTACACACTGCTCCAGGAGGACGTCCTGATGCTGCATACTGTGCAGCCAGGCACATGGCATCAGGACAGTCGGGGTGGCCAGCGTGCAGCTGCCCTGCCCCAACTCCACCCCGAGGCCGGCCCTGTAGGCTGGTCAGCAAAGCCCTTGAGTCAAGGTATAGAAAATCTTTAACTACTTCAATGATTTCATTATGTACTTTAAAGATAGGTAAATAATCAGTGTTCATTATTTTTTATTTTCTTAATATTCAACTGTAAACCTGCTTTTGCATATTTTTCCTTGATTTTCTTCAATAATCACTCCAAGTATTTTTCTGCTAGTAGTATGGTATCATATACCTATAGTTAATTGTTGATGTTCTTTTCTGCAATTTTCATACCTTTTCCCTCCTGTTCTGCATACAAGTTAAACAGATAAGGTGTTAAAATATAGCATCGAATGATCCCCTTGCCAGTTGGAAACCATTCAATTTCCATAATCTGTCCTAACAATAGCCTCTTATCCTGAGTACAGTTTACACTCAGGGTTCTGACTCTTTTTGTCACCTTTAACCTTCGCTTCTCCTCTGTTCTTAACTGTTTGAAAAGTTTCATCTGTCATCCATTGAGACTTCTGTTTCTTTTTGGCTGCAGGTAGTATTTGCATTCCACCCTGACAATATCCATAATTTCAGTCCCTGGAGATGATTTAGAAATGGCCACTACACATTTGAACCAGCCCTTGTGGTTGATAGGAACATAAGACAAAATCAAACATCACAGGAGAAGATCTCTATTTGTGCAATGGAACTTCTGCCATCTCTTCTCCATCCTTTAGGACTGTGGCCATCAGAATGTGCTCCAGAGCACTCTTCCACCCTTAAGAAGCTGCTTTGTGTGAAGATGGACCATTGATCTATTTCATCTAGCATTTTCTACTCTGGCACTGTCTCTCCAGTGTCTCTGGAGGTGTTTCTCATGACTTGCTGTCTGATCCTTTTAGCTGGGGCAGCCCCACACTAAACTTGGAATCTCCTTGCTTACAGGAGCCTGTAGTACAAGAGATTTTTTTAATTGCTGTTTATATTAGTCATAAAAGTGTGATGGAAAATACACAACATATCCAACCATCTCTGTGATGTCTAAAGACTTCTGTAGCAGGACTTTATATCACAGGGCAGCTTTATCAAAGTGCTTATTGGGCATCTGGAGTGGCATCTAAATTTTTTCAGAGTACTGTAGCTGGCAACTATATTGGTTCTGCATGCATTCTCCCGTGTGTTCCATTTTCTTCTTTTGGCACTCATGTAAGATATTCTGGCTGTCAAATAGCCTGTTGAAACACTGCTATTCTGTTTGTTCTCATTTTTGCCGATGTGTGGAGACTTATTTAAGGGGGAAGGAAGTATGAAATGGGATCAGGTCCATCTTGTTTACATTTATCTCCATGTTAAATTTGATGTTTCAATCTATTAGCCTTTGAGGGCGAACCATTCTAATGGGTCCACCACCACCAGTAGGGCAGATAGTGGTATGCTACAGTTCCAAGCCCACAGAAAACTAGCATACCAAAATGAGACCTGGAGCAAACCTTGCAACCTTTGCTGGTTTTCTTTATGAAGCTTCCAACCTTTGATATGGAGTAACAGTCAGTCAGGTGAATTCTTAGCTCTTGTGAAGGCAGTGAAAAAGGAGAAATATGGAGTCATTTTTAAATAAGCATGATCTGGAGACCTTACATTTATTTATTTATTTATTTTGGTGTATTTATACCCTACTCTTCAGTTACAGACACTCAGAGCAACTTACAAATGGTTAATTAGATGGTTCCAAATGCATGTTATTCTCATGGCACATGTTAAAAGTGGTTGAACTAAAGACTGCCAACAGATGATCTCTCAATACTTGTATATGAATCTGCAGCAAGGTTTCATGTTCATGAACAGAGACATTGCCACACATAATTCATAATTTACTTATAAGCTCATAAATTTAGACTGGAAATTTTAAAATTGGAAGGGATATGGGCGCTCATCTAGTTGAGCCCTTGTACAGTGCAAGAATCTTGCAACTGTGGTATCCCTGAAAGATAGCCATGCAGCAAAAGCCTCTGCTTTAAAATCTTTAGTAAAGGACAGCCCACCACCTTCTGAAGCAGTCTATTTGATTGTCACATAGCTCTTCCAACCTCAAAGTTTCTCCTAATATTTAGCTGAAATTTATTTTGCTTCCTTGAATTTTCAGGCAATTAGTTCTGTTCTTGCTCTCTGAAGCAATAGAGAACAAGTGTGCTGTATCTTCTGTATGGCAACCCATCATATGTTTGAAGGCCATTATTACCTCTCTCCTTTATTTGTTCTTCTCCAAGCTAAACACACCCAGATCTTTCAAAAAAAATTTCCTGGTATAAGTTGGTTTCTAGATCTCAGTAGCATTTCCTGTCCTTTTCTTCACAGGAACAAGGCAAGATTGGTGTAGTTTTCAACATTGGCACAGTAGATATCTCTATCAAAGAAGAAAGCACGCCAGTGAATGATGGCAAATATCATGTGGTGCGCTTTACTCGGAATGGAGGCAATGCAACACTTCAAGTGGATGGATGGCCAGTGAATGAGCATTACCCTTCAGGTAAATGTCTCACTAAAAATCTTTGTTTTTGTTTTTCTTTTTCTCTCTCAAGCTAGGCCTTAAAACAGGAACTACAGAGTAATTTAATGAACAGTGAAGAAACATTCCATAATTCTGCCTGCAGGAATGAAGAGCTTAGAATGGATTTGTTTCAGTTCAAGAAAACTTATGAACTTTTCAGGTCATATTCACAATGTTTGAAAATTAAAGTATTTTGCAGAATTTTTCATGATTTTAGAAGAGGTATCAAAGACACACAGTGATTAATCAAAACAAAGACACATATAATGTGTGACCTCTGGGTATAATCTGATTCTTGGAGAATGACAAAATGAAACCCTTAGCCTGTGAACTCTGGAGCAGGAGTAGGAATCTTTTGATCTTCCTAGTGGTTGGTCTGTTATGGACATTGTTGTCTCAGAACAGGTCAGAGCTTCCCCACCCCTGTGCTGGAAGATTCCTGTAGAGTTGAATGGAAGGTCAAAAATAATACTTCAGTGCAAGTTGGTACAGACTGCAACTAAAATGATCTGGCAAATATAGAATTGCTACTTGTGGCTTTTTAAAATCAATAAGGGGATGAAACACAGGAAGGTGGGAAGTAGGAGCTTCAGTAAATCTAGTATAGAGTTAATAGGGTGATGAGTATTTTGTTTTGTGTTTATTTTTGTTCCTGATTCCTTTTAGTCTGTTGCACCAGAAATTTGTGTTTGGGATCTGATTATCACAGGTGAAAAAGTCAGTTTTACCTGTCCTGAAGAAAATAACATACAGATGTGAAAGAAAAGATTATTTGATTAATGCAGAGGCTGCTATTGGTACTTGTCCACTAAGGGCCTTTACAAACTGCCAGAAATAGTGCAAATTGTCCTGGCTCAGTGCTAGGGAATCATGGGAATTGTATTTTTTTTCTGGGACATTGAGCCTTCTCTGGAGAGAGAGTGCCACAATAAACTATAGTTCCCATGATTCCTTAGCCCTGAGCCGGGACAGTTAAAGTGGCCTCAATTTGCACTATTCCTGGCAGTCTGTAAAGGCCCTAAGTTATTTCAGGTTTTGTATTATTTTATTATTAAAATTTGTATTGATCAACTTTTGGGCATATTGCCTTCCAGACTGCCTCATCCTTTTAGCCGTGTCCTTAATTACTGTTTATCTCATTTATTCTTGTGGCTGAAAAAATCTGTTGAGAATCTAATTGCAATGCCTAACAATGGTGGCACAATGGGACCAGGAAAGTAGTATTTCCACATTTTCAGTGAGAAATGATCTCTTGATATTTTAATTTCATTGTATTATATTTATATTTTGGACCAAAAATGTATTTTCCCCACAAAAACACCTTGCACAATTTTCAATTAAAAATCCTGAAATGTGTAAACAAACAAACAAACACAACATGATCAAAAGGTCTTATATTTGTACCCAGTGGGATAATTATAGACTTATAGAGCTTGAAGGGGTATCATGGGCCATCACATCCAACTTTTTGCTCAATGCAGGATCTCCAGCTAAAGTATCACCAATACCAACTGACTGTTTTTTGTTTGTTTGTTTCTTTGAAGATGTCCTGAGAAGGAGACCCCACCACCTCTAGGGTATTAGTTCCACTGACAAACTGCTCTTAATGTCTTGAATCATAGAATCATAGAGTTGAAAAACCACTAGGGCCTTCCAGTCTACCTCCCTGCCATGCAGGAAAACACAATCAAGATGTTCCTTCCATTTTTAAAAAAAGGGTATCTTCTCATGTGAAAATCACATATGCAAAGATTTACATCCCTAAATGGGACAAACAGGAAAGACAACAAGTGGGATGAAGAAAAGAAGACTAGTGAATTGAGGGGAGAGAAATAAAGAGATCATGAACTGAAAGCATCTTCTGCTTACTTGGAGTTATTAAGTGTATCTATTATTCATTTGGTTCTCTAGCTAACATACTTGCTAATTTATTCGAATAGCATGGTTAATTGCTTTTAGAAAACATAATGACTTGATACTTCTAAAGAAATAATTGGAGTAATTAGTGAAATCATATCTTTAGTTCATGAACAATAAGTAGACCTTCTGTTTCTAATATCAACTGTATTTTTTTGCCTTCTACCGTAATGTGTTATCATGTCTGAAAGCTAAGGCATATGTTAACAATCTGCATTTTGAAGAGTGTCTTTCATACTTGCAAAAATGGACTAGGAGATAAATAACAAAGTAAGGTGCACACATCCCATAAAAAAAAAAAAATCAGAAGAGGTGGCAAAAGTGGAAGACTTTGATCCAAAGTCCTGTTGGTACACCAGGAAACAGTCGTACTTTTTCCAGAACTGAATAGCAGTGGAAAGGGAAAGCAGGCAAAATCTTCATGGCTACTGTGCCCATGGCATTTTTCTTCCTTCAGACATCACCTAGATCAGGGGTAGGCAACCTTTCCCCTTTAAGGGCCGAGGGACTTCAGTTCCCAGAATCCCAGGAGTTATTGGCCAACATGGGACTATTGGCCAACATGGCTGAGGCTTCTGGGAGCTGAAGTTCTTTGGCCCTTAAAGGGGAAAGGTTGCCTACCCCTGACCTAGATTGACAACATACACTAACAGGATTCCTGCCTTTGTCTTTGGGCCTTTATAAACTGCCAGAAATAATGCAGCTTGAGTCCACTTTAACTGCCCTGGCTCAGTTCTAGGGAATCATGGGAATTGTACTTTATTGTGGCACCAGAGCTCTCTGACAGAGAAGGCTCAATGTCTCAGAAAAAACTACAGTTCCCATGATTCCCTAGCACTGAGCCAGGGCAGTTAAAGTGGACTCATACTGCATTATTTCTGGTAGTCTGTAAAGGTCCTTAGTTACTTGCAAACTTATATAAAAAAGAAAATTCTCCTTTTAACTTCATTTCATTTAATCCATGGTTGGCCTGGGATTTGTACTGTATTCCAGACACCAGGAGCATGTGTTTCAGACATCAAAGACTTTGTGGATATCATGCTGGGGTTCTTAAAAGTAAATAAGCAAATAAATACAAATTCAACAAATGAGATAAACGGGATGTCAAGAGAATAGCTCAGGGGTTGACAATGTGATACCAATTTGTCTCTGGACCCACTGCATATGCCCACTTCAAAAACATATAATAGCAGTCATTTAGAAGCAGTAAGGTTGTTGGCAAAATGGGAGTAGAATGGCTAGACAGTGAGGCTGTATTCAGGGGCATAATCTATATTGTTTGGGAGAAGATGCAAGTCAAACCCAATGGCTTTCAGAGTTGTAGTGAATAAGCATTCGATCTCTCTCTCTTGTTGGACTATGTTCTTGGAGCTGGCTTCTAGAGATGGAAAGAATATTTGAAGGAAAAAGTTTGAATAATGATTGAAATAGTGTTTTCTCAAGCATCAGGAAATCATGATTAGGAGAATCCTGGACTAAGGAATGTCTTTGCTTCTCAGGACTTAATCTGCACCAAATTCACATGTGGATGTTTTCTTTAGAAAACAGCATTCTGTGTGTAGGAAATAGCATTTTCTACACTGAAATAATATATCTGCACAGAATATTATTTTCTGTGCAGAGAATGCTGTTTTCTGTGCAAACATCCACATGGGAAAGTTGCACAGAATATTCTGAACAGCACAAAGTATTTGAAAACTGCAGTTTCTTTCTTGCAATGAGAAGAAAATTGCTAACATTGCTCACTAATTACTTCAAGGGAGAAAAAGTAAACAATTGCATCCCTGCTGCCTTTCCAGAATATCTCTGTTTTTGCTTACTTCAACTCCTAATTTAATTGAAAATTTTGGACATTTCTCTCACTCAGCTTATAACCATGTTTAAGGAGGTGTAACTGAAACAGCTGCATATTGCTTCCTTGTTTACCACGTCTTCCATTTCCTCATTTCATTCTGTGTGTTGAATTTTACATTAAAAGCTACTCAAGTCAAAGACCTCTCCTTATGCACTCTAAAGTGATGTGCCCATTGATGGTAGTAAATAAATTCATCCTTAAAAATTCATAGAAATACCTGCTGGAAGGGAGAGCTGGATTGAATTTGGTTCAGATTATTGAACCTGAAAGATCATCATGTTCACTCTATTGGAAATAAGTAAAGGATCCAGAATATGTTGCATTTATGTTGCAGTGAAATCACTGTTAAAAGGGAGTCATGACTAAATGATATCCCACTGATTTCATAGGGAACCAAGTTCAACTAACCTGCTGTTTGTGATGCATTTGCTGAGTTTATAGAAATAGCCTCTAATACAATGGACAAGTGTTGATTACTGGAAAAAATTTTTAATGGCTGTGACTGACTTGGATGGAAAGTTTTGAACTGCACCTGTGGCTTTATACAGTAGTTTCAGTGGCCCCAAACTGCTCTTAGTGGATTATGGGTAATTACAAGTAACTCAGAGAGCCAAGATAGTATAGTGGTTTCACTGTTGGACTAGGATTCTGGAAGACCAGGGTTTGAATCCCTATTCAGCCATGGAAAACTATTGGGTGACCTTGGGTAAGTCATAGTCTTAAAGGAAACCACATATAATAAGTTTACCGTAAGTCAGGATTGACTTGAAATCACAAAACAACAAGCTCCCAAATAACTGACCAATGGCATCTGTGCAGCATGTTTGTTTATGTACCTTCATGTCACTTGTTGACATACAGCAACCCCATGAATTTCATAGGGTTTTCTTAGGAGAAATGGTTCTTCATCTGAAATATAGCCTACAACACCTGATATTCATTGACAGTCTCCCATCCAAGTACTAACCAGGGCTGACCCTGCTTAGTTTCCAAGATCAGATGGGATCTGTGTCATCTGAGTTTACCAAGCCAACTTACAGCACAGTGTAAGGACAATGCACTCAGACGTAGCTAAAAACAATATTGTAGCAGAGTATGGAAATAAAAACTCCCATCTTTGGTAATGCACTGTCCACTTTTCACCCTTTAAAGAAGAACTCATAGATACAGTTGATTCATCCAAAGTCTTTGGAGGCTTTATCTTCAGTTGCAATATGATACAAATATATACAAACTCTCTTCTCCAAATTCTTATCAACTTCTCCATCTGCTTTACACCAATGCACAGTTCCAAATCAAATCTCAACCAACCCACAAGTGACTGTCTTCTGGTCCACTTATATAGTGTGTAGGCTATGAGTCATCATCTGGTGCCACACAGCATGATGCAACCTTTGCAGTAAATTTGCATCATACCATGTGCTCTGACTCAGCATTCTATGACTGCCCCACAGATTGTGTGACACCTATCATTCAGATTATTTCCTCAGTTGGTTAAAGGCATATTTCTCTAACAATCTGGTTTCTATATGGTATTTAGGAATAATCTCCAACTATTCTGATTTGTTGGCAGGGACAATCCTGAATAGTCCTCTACTGCCCCACTGTTTCAGCTGCTATTAAAATGCCCCAGTTGCTCTCTCATTCTCCAGTGTCCTCATTGTTCTTAGCTTAATTGTTGCAAACTCAGCTGAAAGTGTAAAACTAGTTTTCATTCAATTAACTTGGCAGTGAGGATAGAAGAGGAGGGTGCAGAGTTTTCCCCTTCCCTGTAGGCTCATACAAAAGTAAACTGCTGCAGCATCTCCTGGGTTGTGTCTTCTTTCCCATTAATAATACTTACCATCTTGACCACACACTGATGTTACTTGTCCACTCATGTCCCTCTTTTCATCTGTGAAATACTGTAGGTCATATGTGCTGACATTTGGGGATATCTTTATGCATACCCTATGCAATTTCTGTGTCTTTAATTTCTCTCTCACACATTATAGTGATTATATGAAAGAATATACAGTTATTTGAACTTAAAATTGTCTAAGTGGGTAGACCAATTGTTATTAATTAAATGAACCAAGAGATAGCAGTAGCATCTTGCCTCAAGGCACAATGTCATTCAAAATAGAATTAAGATGAAATCAGCCCAATGGAATATGAACACTTTGTAGCTTTGTGGCTCCATGTCCAAAGTGAAGAAAATGGAGAAGACAAAACACTTTTATAAAGTGCAACATCTCAAACAGTTGTAAGGCCAATGTTGTTCATTTATGGGGGTGGGGGTGGGGGTGAAAGGAAGGCTAGAGGTCAGCTATTAAGGAAGGAGAACAAGTGTGGTGTAGTGGTTTGACCATTGGACTGCAACTGTGGAGATCAGGATTTGATTCTTTGCTTGTCCATGAAAACACATTGGGAGACCCTGGGCAAATCACACACTCTGAGCTTCAGAAGAATCATAGAATAATAGAATCATAGAGTTGGAAGCGACCTCAAGGGCCATCAAGTCCAACCCATTGCCATGAAGGAAGACACAATCAAAGCACTCCTGACAGATTCCATCACACTCCAAGGCAACGTATCCCACTGTTGAACAGCTCTTAGTCAGGAAGTTCTTTCTAATGTTGAGGTGGAACCTCTTTTCCTCTAGTTTGAATCCATTGCTCCAGATCTTTTTCTTTGGAGCTGCAGAAAAAAACCAAAACTTGTTCCATCTTCAGTATGACATCCTTTCAAATATTTAAACATAGCTGTCATATCATCTCTTAACTTTCTCTTCTGCTAAACATACCCAGCTCCCTAAGTCACTCCTCATAGGGCATGGTTTTCAGACCTTTCACCAGTTTGGTCACCCTCCTCTGGACATGCTTCAGCTTCCCAAGATCCTTTTTGAATTGTGATGCCAGCAACTGGACACAGTATTCCAGGTGAGGCCTAGCCAAAGCAGAATAGAGTGCCATTATTACTTCTCTCAAATTAGACACTATAACTGGCAATGAAGGCAATAACAAACCACCTCTGAACAAATTTTGTCAAGAAATCCCTGTGATAGGTTTGTCTTAGGGTCACAAGTCAGAAACTTCTGGAAGGTATGCAATGCACACAACAACAACAATTAATCAGTGGATTAAGCTTTGAGAAACTGAGGGCCTTTGCAGACAGCGCAAAGCGCCATCTTGGAGGCAGGGAAGGGGAGGGGCAGCCATATTCCAGGCACACCAACCCCTTCCCAAGGACGTCATCAGAGCACCCGCCATTGCACATGGCGGGCGCTCCAATGACGTCCTTCTGGCTCAGTGTTTGGACACACTGAGCTGGAAGAGGCGCAAAAGAGCCGCATGGTGGCTCTCTGGGCGCCCCTTTCACAGCTTGTGGAAGGGGCACTATTTTAGCGCTCCGTTCCCAGACGGTGAAAGGGGGATTGGGGCCCAGGCATGGGGCAGCCTAGGCCCCAATCCATTGCTTCCCAGGGCGGCCTATGGCCGCCCGTCTGCATCCCCCCTGAAATAATGTTCCTTAACCTTAAGGATAATGTCCTCGCATTTTGTGCTTGTTAATAAAATTCCATCTTTTGTGGACTTGTGTGGAGAAACACAGGCAGAATAGAACATTCAGGGCAGCCGATAGCAATCAGGCTGGAAAAGGTGAGGGCTGCTCTCAGGAGCGAGTATAAAAGAAGGAGGAGCCAGTGTTATTGAGGAGTGTGTGTCAAAGCCTGCTGTGCCAGGAGCTGCAGTTAGGATTAAGGGGCTCAGTCTGGATGGGATTCAAACTCCCAGACCAGGAAAAGAATATTAGAAGCGACAGGAGAAGTCCAGTATTAGAGAGTGTGTCAGTGTCCTGCAGGATGTATAGCCAGAAAGGCTGAGGAAAATATTAGAAACTGCCTGAGGAACAGATTTTAAAACAGCTGAGCTGAGAGAGAGCTGAGCTGGGTGTATTGATAATGTAACAAGTTAGCTGTTAACTGTTAGCTGTGTATTGATAGTGTAACAAATTAGCTGTTAACCTGTGAGGTTAACAACTAATTTGTATAATGTAACTTAAGCTTGAGAACCATCCACTAAAAAATATACAGTAATAAGATATAGTAATGTGTTCAAGAAGGAGTGGCCTGAGGTAATTTACAGTTAACAGCAAGCATGCTACCAAGTATATTGGAACCTACCAAAAGTATTAAGAACAGTTATTAATAAATACACTTCAGTTACTGGGCTGATAGCTGTCACATATAAATTGGTGCCAAGTGTTTGGGATTTAAAAGATCCATTGTGCTGGCATCAAGAGAGATTCAGTAGATTAACACATGGAGGCTTACTGTCCATAAACATCCCTAAATCATCCAGCAAGCACAAAGGTGTGCTTGTGCTTGTCCCCATGATTAAATTGTCATGGAGGTATCCCCTCGCCTCTCCCATCATTAAAATATTCACAGAGCCTGCCATTTGTTAATAATGGGAACTTCTGTTATTAACAAATAGCAGTTTCCGCAAATGCTTTAATGATGGGAGAGTCAAGGGGATGCTTCCACAATAATTTAATCAAGGGAACAAATGTGACTGACTATCACACCTTCACACTTGCTGGACAATTTAGGGACATTTTATGGATGGCAAGCCTCTGTGTGATAAGCTTAGTGAAGTGGGGCTTCTACAGTAGTGGCAGCTGGTGAGATTCAGTGGTGAGATCAACTTTCCTTGATGGGCAGCAGGAGTAAAAGCTGTGGTGCAATAGATGAGCAGGCTGAACCAAGTTGATTCTGAGAACCCTTGAAAACCATCCACCTTCTCTCTGATGTTTTAGGACAACAGGGAAAGCTTTCATGAGATGGGAGAGGGAATGCATCAGCCTCTTGTTAGACTGCATTATGTCTGGGAAGAAAACCAACACTCTGGCAAAATAGGAAGCTTCCATCTAGTTCCTTTTTCAGCGGGCTAATATATTCCGCTTTTCTGTTGCCATTCAGAGGGAGGATAATCCAAGGTATTTGATTGCCCTCAGTAATTTCACTAAATTCTATTGGCTACCTAATACCACAATATCATAATTGAGTGGAATTTCATGGTAGCAGAAAGAATACTATTTTTAAAGCAAAAAAAGGGTAAAGGGAGAAGGTCAACAGCAAAAATTGCCTCAACCTCCTCACTGCATATGCACATGTGTCTATGTGCACATTTGCTCACAATCAGCTTCTAGTACAGGTTGGCCATCCACCATGAGATGAGGTCACCCATGGGACTGTGAAACAGGTGCGGTTCCCCATATCAATCTCTTGGGATTGAAGGTCCTTTGCCAGCTGTCACCTAATCTGTATTAGGGTGGAGGTCTCTCTTGTCACCCTCTGGTTGCTGGCTTCCCAAATTGTGATCAATGTTATAGTCCAAATAGCCTGAGTTGTTATCAACATTCCACTTAAGCAGCCCAGTCTTGTACTAAACATGCTCTTGGTACAAAAATAAAGTGGGATGATCTGTATGTCTTGCTGATGAGACCTTTCCCTATACCTCATCTCCATTTCCTTTATAATCTCAAGAATATAGTCTAGTCTATTGTCCTGCTGGCTTCTAATGAAGTTTATGTAGGCATTTGAAGCCTCTGACATACTTCTGCATCAGATTATGCAGCTCATCATATTTGAGGTGTTTTACTTTAGGTTCCAAAATGTCTAAAAAAATTATCTCCTTGAGTAAGGGAGGAATCCAAGATGGCTCACATCAGTTAAAAATAAATCTTTCGTGTTGACATAGAAGCCAGACAGCTAGGTTTCTGTTAGTTTAGACTCTAGAGAAAATAGCCTTGCTCACCCACCACTTTCCTCCTTGTTTTATTTTCTTGGTCTCTTTCCTTGCTATAAGCTATATGGGGCCTTGCCAGAAATGAAATGTACATAGGCACAAGCTTCCATCTGTATGTTTGTTTATCTATACAATGTCTGAGTATCCTTCTGTATTGTCGAAGAAAGAACTAAACCCTTGCAAAGCAAAACAGTTTGGATTACTTCAAGTGAGCCTATGCCATGGGGAAAAGCAGGAATTTTCTAGGGTCTTTGCTAGAATGGAAGAAAATTGTTCAAAAATCCATTTATGATGATCACTCGGATCACAGGCATAAGGAAAATCATCCTGTAAAGTTATCCAAAAGACTGTTTATAAATTACAGGAATAGACCAAAGTAGATGTTTTTCTGGGCATCACTTCTTTACCAGAAAATCTGGTGAAATTTTAGAGGGAAAAATAACATGGAAAACATAAGGATAGGTTTCTACATCACAAACAAGAAGAGAACTTTGACATGTTTTTGCAGGAAAATTAAATTATTCAAAACTCATGATATGTGCATGTGAATGTAAAAAAAAAATTGAGCCTCCTAGGAGCTTGTCGCTTGAGGTTTTAAATCGAATCAAACCTCCCAGGCTGCAGCCAGGAGGCGGGATGGTGGTGGGGATTATCACATGCTAAATCATTGCTGAATTTGGAAAACTGGAAAGTGTTCCAATTTCTAAAAAGCGCCGGCTGAGCCCGCTGGGCCCCGGGCTGATGACAGCCAGCGATTCAGCGGTGATTAACCTTGCAATTATCCCTGCCTCCATCCTGCCTCCCAGCTGCAATCCAGGAGGCTTGATTCAATGTAAAACCCCAAGCGATAAGCTCCCTAGAGAACACCTGAAGGTTTTTGTGACACTTTCTTATTGTTTACCTCACTTAAGTCACTTTACTTTTCTTGTGACTCCCAATGCAATTGTGAAACTGCTTCACTTTTGTATAAATGCCAGAGGTGTACTTTAACTATGCTGTAAAATACTTTGACTGCTAGTAGCGCAGATATTCAATCACGCTGCAGACAAGCTTTTATTAAAACAATAACAGAACTTTATTTAGAAGATGTTTCAAACAATAGACATTTAGTCATAAGTGAAAAAGACATTTGTTACTTCATGTATTTGTGTTACTTGTTTCACTTGAGAGTTTTACTTTCTTAGTTTCAACTTTGTTACAATGATAGTTTCTTGTACACCACTCTCCTTAGAGAATAAGAGTTACTGTTACCCAGGACCCTCACACAGTCCTTCTTCTGGATTACTTTCCTCGAACCTAATGAATAAACCTGCCACTATGGCTATCTATGGGGGGAAGCATACCAGGGCGTCCGGGACGCCCTGGGACAGTGCGCCGCGGGACCACGGCAGCTGCACCATGGCGCACCAGCAGCATCCCTGAAAGGAGCGCTAAATTGGCGCTCCTTTCAGAAGTCAGGGAAAGTGCACCCTAAACGTGTCGGGCGCACTTTCCCTGGCTTTTCCGCTGTAGCGTGTGAGGACGCTGTGGCGGGAGGTTGCCCCCGGAGTGCCGGCCGTGCGGAGGGCCGGCAGCTCCGAGGGCAACCTCGGGAGGAGGAAGGGGCGCTGCTCGTGCGGCTGCCCCTCCTCTTCCTTGCCTCAGAGATGACTTTATTAGTCATCTGCCGAGGCCCTATATCCCTCAAGATATCTATTCACTATTACTCCCTCACTTGGAGTTCTTCACAGGCATTCAATCCCTCACTTCTACACTTTAACACTCAGTTTCTATCTAGAAACCTCACAATAACTGTCCCTCTCTGGAACCTTCACTGTAACTGTCCCTCACAGCTCTAACCTATCTGATTTCAGCACTCACCAACCATTTTTCATTTCCAGCCTTTGATTTGATTGTCTGCCACCAGCTCACTTTCTGTTGGCTGTTGTTGGGGCTGGTGAAGTTCTGCCTTCTCTCCACAGCACTCCCCCCCAAAAAAAAAATCCATTCAGGGATAACTTTTTCTTTCACCAAACTCCAATTTTCTCATTATTTTCATTTTGGTGACCAAGCTTACAGCTCTATGCTTTTTCATCCTGTTGGGGGTAGCTGGTGAGGCAGACTTATTTGCTTTCCTCATTTCTTTCTATTTTCTCTATTACTGTCCATGCTTGCTCAGTAAGGGATTATTATGGAAGCAGCTATTCTTTCCTTGCCTGTTGTAGCAAGGCACACACCGCTACAGTAGAATCCCATTCTTTCCCAGCTCAAATGTTATTGCATTGGTCACTGCAAACATTGTGCTGCAGTCCAACTCAGAAAGTCTGTGTTTCTCAAGCTCTCCTTCACCATCCTGCTAATGTAAATGCTGCTAAAAGAACCTTTAGTTAGACAGAGGATGAAGAGGAAAAGGATGCCAAAAGATGCCAAAAGAGTTACTAAAAAGGAGTTTCACTGTCAGAGGTTTGTTAACTGAGCATACCTGCAATCCAATGCATGTTTATTCATAAATAAGTTCTACATTGTTCTGCCTTATTAAAACAATTAGAACTCTAAGTTCTATAACAAGTATGTTCAAGATTGGAGCCTTAATTGGGCAGTGAAGATTTTGGCCAAGGGCATGGCCTCATAGCAAATAAAACATCAAGTGTACCGAAGCAAGATGGGTGTGAGTGCACCTGGATGAAACACTGCCTTGGAAACCCACATAAGTTACTCAGAGTTTCAGGGAAGATTGCTGGGATATAAATATAGTAAAAGGTAAATAAAATAAGAATTTTCCCTAGATCTTGTAGTTCTGATGCCCTTGAGCAAAAAGAGCAAAGGCATGGAGGGGGCTGCTTCTTGGCAGCTCTAAAAATGGGGTCAAGTGCTTCTGCAAGGCAAAGATTTATGGAGTTTGAAGAGCAATGAATTGAAGGTGTGTCCTTTTCTTTTCAGCTCTTGCTCACCTCACACCTTCCCCTTTTATCTCCTCCCTCAAAAGGCTAGGATTTTACACAATGGAAAGTCCACTTCTTGTATCACCTTCCCACTTGGGGTGCAGTAGATAGATTGTTTCTTTTCTTCTTTGCTTCCTTTTTGCTTTTATTTCGTGTTTTATCAGCCAGCATCCTCCATTCTTCTCCCCTCTGATTTCCTAGACATGAGATAAATAGTCCTGTATCTTACAAGCTAAATACAATTACTGCTATCAAAACCAGAGCCTTTCTCTCCTTGTAAATGTCTCTCAGAAGCTGATAAGCTGTTCAGGGCAAACCACAGGCTCTGGCTTAATCCTGAGATTAAACCTAACCACCCAGAAGACATCAAAAGATAATATAGGGAGCAGGGAGGGTTGAAGAAAAAAGTGAGATTCTCTCCTAAGATATGAAGAGATGGCATGCATACAACTCAAGGTTATTTGTAAAGAAATTAACCAAAACACAGAGGAGTTTGCAAATATGATGGGGTATTTCATCTGATAGTGCTCTGGCTGTTGTAGATACTGGAGATGAGATTTAGCAGGGAGACCTTTGGGAGCAGTCGATTGAGGTGGGGATATGTTTGCAGATGTCTGTGGCTGCATATTGGGAAGTTAAATCTGTGGAATCCACAATGCTAGAATTGCTCAATAGAACAGGTTATACTGTTGTTCTGAGGCCACATCCAGTTTTTTGACAGATGCATGATTTCCTCAAAGATGACAGTGGTCAGGTTTCTAAAAACCAAGAAAAAAAGGTTAGAATATGTATCCTGGGCCCTGAACTGTGTCACATCATCATCATCATAAAAAATGTAATTGAAACAACCAGACAACAAATATATACTACTTTTCTATGTCTAAAAAAATACATAAGGAAAAAACACCACTAAGTAACATCTAACAAAACTAAACACAAGAACAAATCATATACACAATAACCAAGAAAGGGAAAACTTCCAGTTTTATCTAACTCTCAAGTTTAGTCAGAAACTTAAACTAACCACTTAAGTAATCTTAAATAAGATATCATGCTGAAATTAAAAGCCCTTAAATAGGGCCTAATATAAATCTATAACATTTAAAAAAAGAAAATAGCCTCTACTTAGTATATCACTTTTGAAGACCTAAAATCATAATAAAAACCCTTCATTTTTCATATATTCAGTCAAGCTATGTCACATTTAAGTGGCCCCATGTGTATGTATTTGCCTTCAAGTTATCTGTTGACATATGGTGGCCCCATACCATTATTATTTTTTGTACCATTACAAAATTTTGTACCATTTATTTTTTGTACCATTACAAAAAAGAGAGAGCGAGAGAGAAAACATTATATAAAACTTGAAACTTAATGATATACAAGTATATGCTATATCTAGATATAGATATGGCTATCAATCTAGGAGATTTAGATATGGACATAAATCTAGATGGTTAGAAGCCTTTTGCAATCTAAGGTCTTGAAAAATGATGTATTTAGCCTGTGCATCTTTAATATAGCACTGCAGAAATTGTTAATTTGTTAGCCAAGAATATGGTTGTCTGGTGAAATAAGGGCCAGGGCTCCTGTACCTGAAATGGTGGTGCAGAAGAGGGAATTTTAGCAGGTGTTGCTTATTAACTGGTTGCCTAACATGCAGCACCTGCTGAAATTTCCCCTTCTACACAACCATTAAAGTCACAGGACCCTGGCCCTGGTTTCACCTGGCAACCCCAGTCAGAAATAAAGAATGCAAAACCATTCAACAACTTTAACTCTTGCCAAAATTCTATTTCTACAACAGAACTTCCCACACACAGAGAGAGAAAAACCCTCCAAGAAAATCCAACCACTTCTGTAAACCCACAATAGGGTTCTGTCCAATATTTGATAACAATCCGCTCACTGGTCCTAAGCAATTCGCTAAGCTATTCATTTTAAGATACCTCACCCACATCAAACTTGCGGTAAAATAGCAGGAAGACAAAAGAGCAACAAGGAACTTCAGACATCCCTTAAAACAACAGAAAGAGATTTCTCCCTTACCAGAATCCAGAAAGTATAGCTTATCCGGATGGCAACTCCCTTCTTAGTTGTCTCTGGGGAAAAGAGCATCAAGAGAAGCAAGATGGAAAAAAGCTATCCCTAGGATTTTGTCAAAAGGGATAGCACTGTAAACATTACAGACACCTTCACTCTCATCAGGGTAGCAGCAGAAGTAGAAGTATATAGAACTGTATACTGAGTGCACCTTTTGGAAATCCAATATGCATGGTAGGGATGATTGAAAAATGTGTTCTTTGGAAATATGAGTTAACACAGTGCACATTGTTGTTATGTTCCTTCAAGTCATTTCTGACTTATGATGACCCTAAGGTGAATATGTCATGGGTTTTTTTTTGGTGGGGGGGGGGGTTGGCAGATTTTGTTATGAGGGGCTTTGCCTTTGCCGTCCTCTGAGGTTGAAAGAATGTGACTTGCCCAAGTTCATCCATTGGATTTCCATGGCCAAGCAGGGATTTAAAACCTAGACTCCCAGTATCATAGCCCAATACCCAAACTACTATACCACACTGGCTCTCTCTAATGCACACATTAAAGTCTATATTGTGGTTTGGAACAGTTATATTCCAGATTTTCCACTATTCCACATTTTGCAATACAGTTCTTGGCAAAAAATAAATAAAAAATACCAAAATCTGTACTGAAACATATGTTTTAAAATAAAATATAAAGGCAATAATGCTAGGAAAGGTTGATGGTAGTAGAAAGAGAGGAAGACTGCACTCCAGATTGCTAGACTCGGGGTGAAACATATAGCCTCAGTAGAGTGGCTTTTCACTGCCCCTTTGCTTGCCGGGTTGGGAGTGCAGCAACTGCACACCACACTCCCAACCTGGCATTTATTTCCCTGGCACAAAAAGGAGCAGCAGAAAGCCGCTCCTTCTTGCAATGGGGAAAAGGCACCTTTGCCACTATGGCAGCATTTTTCAGCATTTCTGCAGTGCAGCATGTCTAAATGCTGCACTGCAGAAATGCCCTGATGCCCCCCCCACACACACACACTGTGCAGTCAGTGGGGCAGTGTGATGCCGGTTTCAGGATGACATTGGGGCGTGCAGCATGTGGTCACCACACTCCCACACCACCCTGCCAGTTTGTTTAGAACCTCAATTAGGGAGGTCATGGGCATGAGTCTGCA
This sequence comes from Phrynosoma blainvillii, assembly GCA_026167975.1. Lineage (NCBI taxonomy): Eukaryota > Metazoa > Chordata > Lepidosauria > Squamata > Phrynosomatidae > Phrynosoma > Phrynosoma blainvillii. Next base: position 414,395,730 of record JANUYF010000001.1, read on the forward strand.
GGACTTAAACAGAGCAGTGGAAGACAGGGGACCTTGGAGATGATGATGATGATCAAACTTTATTGATAAAGCACTGTAAATTTGTACATTTGGAGATGCCTCATCCACAGGGTCACCATGAATTGAGGTTGACTCGAGGATAGTTAACAACCACAAATACTAAGAATTGCAAACTTTGAGAGAAAATACATTTAGAATTATGTATTGTGTGGGCAAAAGTTTATAAAATGTTATTTATATACAATAGTACTGCAGATTTCTAAATTTCTCCTAATTGCAAGTAATAATGAAACTGGATAGAATATATATATATATATATATATATATATATATATATATGAGGGTCACAAAACAAAAACAGACTGACCCACCCATTCCTGTATTGTTCTGGACCCCCAGAAGAAAGCCTTGGCCAATGATCTTCAGATTCAGATAGATAAATGTAGGCGAAAGATCTCCTTTAAGTGATGGCCCTGATCCCTTTAGGCATTTTAGCATATTCTGAGAGCATGTTGAAAAGCATATCCAGAGGGCACTCCTCAGGAAATTGGTTAGATTCCCACATGTTTAAACACTACTTTATAGGAGCTGTATTAGGGACTGTGAGATGACTTCAGTTTTGAATTTTGATCAATTGTGTGGGTTGTCTCTAATGCTGCTTTTCATACATGGCGTTTGTACTGTTCAGTTGTTCATCTCTTCCTCATTTTGTGGGACTTAAATTAGTGTGGATTAGAAACTGATGGAGCTCTTGATGTGCAGACTGCATCTCATAAGGAGACAAAAATAAATTAAAAACCAGAATTATTTTTTTTAAAAAAAGTGTTGCGGGTGCCTGTTTGAGAAAATGGCACTATAGCATATGTTGAACGAATCTGCCACAAGGAATGATTAAAGCAGGACAAGTTGATGAAATCATGAACTGATTGTAGCTTGTCACTGCAGGGTTAGGATATGTGAATTGTATTTATAAAAGCCAAATCAAAACACAAACATTGTTGAGTGCCATGTTTGCATACAATTATGCGTTTCCACACCTCATGGAAACTTCTGCAAATGACAGTTTGTACATAAATGCGTACATCCATGTCATGCCTGCCCCCACCATTTCTATGGGTTGAAAGGACTTCCCTTACATTTGCTTTTTTTTTCCTGGTTCCGTTGAGGTTTAACTTGGAGAACTCCTTGGTGCATCTTATTTGCTGCAATTTGCACTCATTTTGGTTGTTTGCATTTTCCTCACTTAACCTTTCTCTATTACTTAAGTATACCTATGCATTCAAAGCGTGTAAATGTCATGCTGGTAATGAGGCTTGGATGAGTCTTCAGTATCTGCATCCAGGGACTTAGATACCATTGTGGAATGAAGAAGCTGGACTGGACAGTTCAAAGGTGAAAAGATTTATTTACAAGTGCTAAGTAGGAACTGTACAGCAGGAACTGTACAAACAAAACAAAGTTCCTCTCTGACTCTCAATAGCTCTCAATAGCTCTCTAACAGAAACTTACACAACAACTCACCAACTGCTCTTCAACTCTGTAACCCATAATTGTTTACCTTTAGACACAGCCTTATATAGTCTTGGCTGATGCAACCACTCCAGCACATGGCATAAGCCATTATCTCACTGTGCTGCCTAGGAAGATCACTCTGCAATGGAAAAATCACAGGTGTAATACAGAATACACATCTTGATGTCTGGCTCAAGGACATTTATCTACATGTCCTGGCCTTATCATAGAAACCACACACACATGATGACTTTGCAGTTCTAGATGTTAATTTTCCATAGCTAATATAGCTGACATTAAAAGTTTATCTTCCATACATAAATATACATCAGGATTCTATTTCTCCTTGTTTGTGCATTGTTTTATTGATACCCACGCATATCCCCAGCACATTAGATAGAAAAAGGATGCTGATTTTTTTTCAGTTAACAGGGCTGTGCTCTGACCATAACACTCAATTTGGATTTCAATTCCATAATTCATAAAACAGGACAACTCAGATCAGACTGAACTCAATTCAGTTGCTGCCTGAGTCCAGACCCAACATTCAGATTGGAAATCCAAATCTTCAGTTCTCCCATTTATTGTTGCAGCAAATCAACAAATGGTTTTTTTCTGTTTGTCTGAATTGAATGAATTATGCTTAGTAAATACTGAGGAGGAGGTTACACAGTGCTGTTCCCCCTTTTCACTGTGAGAAGCTTACCTCTCTGCTTCTGGGATACCCCCATAGTAATTTAGTGGCCAGGGCAGGGTGGTCAGGAAGTGTTGCTTGTGTTTCTGTAGGTGGATGCACAAAGACAGTCATCCTCCAAAACCTCCAGATGATCCCCCAAGAGGTCCAGAAGGATGACTTCATCTTCATGTGTAAGGTGCAAAAACAAAACTAGATGTTCCTTGAGTACTCTCCCTTCTCTCGTTGTCACTAAGTAGTCACAAGGAACACCTGAGGTACTTGCATGATCAGGAAGATCATCATGCTAAGGAGGCTCTGGATATCATCTTCTGTATGACCATAAAAGAACATGCAGGGTTAATGTGACATTACATCTGTGTAAGCAGGGCTACACTGGACTCATTAGAATCAGGACTCATTAGAAAAGACAATGATGCTGGGGAAGTTAGAGGGCAGTAGAAAGAGAGGGAAACCACATGCCAAATGGATAGACTCAATCAGAGAGACCATAGGCCTAAGCAGACTGCCAGAAATAGTGCACATTAAATTGAGGCACTGCCCTGGCTCAGTGCTAGGGAATCATGGGAACTATATTTTTTTCTGGGACATTGAGCCTTCTCTGTCAGAGAGCTCTGGTGCCACAATAAATTACAGTTCCCATGATTCCTTAGCACTGAGCCAGGGCAGTGCCTCAATTTAATGTGCACTATTTCTGGCAGTCTGCTTAGGCCCCATGTGCCTGAGCCTGCAGGACCTGAGCAGAGAGGTAGAAGATAGGGGGGCTTGGAAACATCTCATTCACAGGGCTGCCATGATTCAAGATCGACTTGAAGGCAGCTAACAACAACAACAAGCAGTTGAATATTAAGAAAAGAAAACTTATCCCACAGATAATAGTGAAGACATCAAAATAGTTAAATATTCTCTATATATTGACCCAGTCATAAATCCAAATGTACATGGTAGTCAAGAAATCAGGGCTGCTATAAATGGAGAAAAGAGCCTCAAGTGTGAAGGTAAATTATTAAATGTCAAAGTCATAATCATCCATGCTATAATATTTCCAGTTTCTATGTATAGTTGTGAAAGCTGGAAAGTGAGGAAAGCTGACAGGAGGAGGATCAACTATTTAGAAAGTGCTGGAAAAGAGTTCTACAGATACCATGGACTTGCAAAAAGCTTCAAGACCAAATCTAGTCTGAACTCTCTCTAGAAGCCAAAACAAATAAACTGATACATATTCAGCCATATCATAACTCATTGGAAAATGGGATAAAGCTTGACAAAGTGGAAGGCTGTGGGAAGAGGAATTATTAGAGAGGGATTGATTCCATCAAGAAAGCCATGGTCCTAGGTTTACAAGAGCTGAGAAGGGCTCATGGAGGTCTCTCACTCATAGGAGTACCATAAGTTGAAGCCAATTTGATGACATATAACAGGTGTTACTAATAGGATTCCAGGCAGTGTGATGTTGCTATATGCATGAGCAATTTATGGCATCTAATTCCCCCTTTTCAAGATAAAAGAACTCATGAATTGTCCATGTTGATATCCCAATGTCATAGACATTGGGATGCCTGAGGATGCTCTTCTGTTTTTCATATAAACATTCCTTCCTAGTAAAGCCACACAAAATTAATTATTACTGGTTTGCCCACAAATGGTCTTGCACCATTTTCATGCTGCTGCCTGTGAGCCTAATGTGATGAAGGGTGTTATGGCAGAGATGGAGAAGCGGCCTAGGAAGATCATTGTGCAATGGAAAAATCAGGCATGACACTTCAGCTTTGAGAACCTCCGGGTCCTAATGTTGCTACATTTCTCTGTCAGGTTACTTCTGTTTCAGTTTTATGGCCAAACTGAATAATAATAATGATAAATAGTCTGAGCGTGAACACGCACACAGAGTCCCCTCCATAGATGCACTCACACAAATAGCAAACAGCTGGCCAGAGGGCTTGGCAGCTTGAGCAATAACTTTGTGCTTTCCAGACCCCATTGCCTCCAGAAAGAACAGTGCCAGCTGCAATCCCAGGCTAACTCAGATGATGTGCAGTGATAGAAGAGGCTTTGACACACATGTCAGCATTTCTATTGCTCTAAGAAAGACAGAAAACACACACAGAGCCTTCAGATGAAACAATAAGATTTATTTTAAAAGGGAGACAATCAGATGGCAGAAGGGGGATTCTGTCAGGATGAATAATTTCACTGCAAGATTTGAGGAGCCAGGGACCTTTTGATTCAGCATTCAAAACCTGTCAGTAGTGGAACAACTGTTCAAAATTGGGTTGAAGTTTACTTGAGTTCCATTACTGCAACCATGCTCTCTCCTATGTCTGATACAGAACCAATTTCCTATCACCAACCTTGGATTACTGCTGTGTAGCCATTTACAGTTGCCCCTCCATTTTTGCAGACTTTGAGTCTGTATCCTTCACCCATTCACCGAGGGGGGGGGGAACGGAGAGGATTAAAATGGGGTGAGCCCTGCCACTCAAGCCAATGGGGCTTGGATATTGGTGTTTCTCCATTTTTGTGGGGGGAGGGTCCAAAATGGATCCCCTGCGAAAACAGAGGCAATTGTGTAACATTTGAAAACTTTCTTTTTAAAAACAACAACAACAACTTTACTCCAATCTGCACACTTTCCATTACATAGTGCTAGGGCAGTTAGCTGCAGATTTGGAGATGTTGTTAAAGGATGGCAAATTCTTAGTTTTGTTTTGTTTAAAAATTGTACACATTTACAGCTTTGACTTTTGCAGATTTGATTAATGTGCTCTCTCTAGGAATCTCTAGGTCCTTCAGCATGACTCTGTGGTCAACATGTACTGGAAGTTTATGACATAATTGTACTGGAGGACCTAAAGATTCCTAGAGAGAACACTTCTCTAGGCATTTGTAGGTCTCCCAGTGCCATTCTGTGGTCAGCGTCCAGTGAAGCTGGACCTAGAGATTACTACAGAAGTGTTCTCTGAGGTAAAAAGAAGAAGAAATTGTTTTTATTTGTGTTTTTTCCACTTTCTCATGGGTTCTATACCCCAACTCCAGTGAATGTGGAGGGTCCATTGTATTTGTTTACTGTCAGGAAGAGGAGAGTAGCTTTTCTCCCTTGGCACCAAAATAACTCAACTGTCTTAAGGAACCTTGACATTTGACGTTTAAGTGCTATTTGTTGCTCTACCTCAAGCAACAGAATGTATTTGTAGTTTTTTGTGGGTTTTTTGGGCTGTGTGGCCATGTTCTAGAAGAGTTTCTTTCTGACGTTTCACCAGCATCTGTGGCTGGCATCTTCAGAGAAATGTATTTGTCTGGCCACAGTCAACAACCAAAGAAGGCCCTTTGAAAAAAGAAAAAAAGCCTGTGCTGATTTTCAGTAGCTATTGGTGGCTTCCCTGTCAGTGCAGTGGTGAATCCACTCTGGAAGTTATTCTGGACTTCAAAGGAGCTGTCCACGGTGCTGAATCTGTTTGGGAGTAAAGACCTTAACAAGCTCCTTTAAAACTTATCCTAAATTCTGGGGTTGATTCTCCAACCCATTGACAAAGAAGCCACCAGCCACAGACGTTGGTTTTTACAGTAGTATTTCATTAATGTTTTATTTATTTATTTTAAAAACCTACATTTAGAAATTCAGATGGATTATTTTAAGTCGCCTCTTTTCCACCTGTTCCTAGCAATAAAGTGCCTTACATTTAACAAGCAATGAAACACCTGTAATTGAATCTTATTGAAACAGCACTTAATTTTGCTGCAGTTGGCAGACCAGCTATAGAAAAACATTGTCATCTAATATTTTATCTGGGGAGGGGACTTTTTTAAAGGTGTGCAAGCATCATTAGTCCACTGTTCTTAATATATTACATTAAAAATATAATACAAAATAAATTAATGTTCTTTCTTTGATCCTCATAGGACAAGCTACAGAACATACTGCAGAACCACAATCTGGATTATTTGGGAATTGGAATCTTTACTATAAAGACATGACACACACACACACACACACACACACACGACTTTTCACCCTCAATGGTGGAGGTAGTGGAGGGGTGACAAAGCACTGTGCTGCAGAACAAAGAACTGTTGCTTTTTGCTCTCACTCTCTAAGGCTGCATCCACACTGCATAGGTAATCCAGGTTGACACCACTTTAACTGCCATGGCTCCATGCTATAGAATTCTGGTATCTGTAGTTTTGTGAGACATTTCGCCTTTTCTGTCAGAGCTCTAGTGCCACAACAAACTACAAATCCCATAGTTCCATAGGATGGAGCCATGACAGTTAAAGTGGTGTCAACCTGGATTACTTCTGCAGTGTGGATGAAGCCTCAAAGGGAGAAGGAACCCGGAATAAGTAGCCAGGGCAGAAGAAGTTGAAAAACAGAGCTTATTAGCACAAAATTGTCCACTTAGAGCTCTCCAGGGTCCAGCTGAATAATGACCATTCTTCTGTTTGGCTACCTGATCCATAGTAGTCTTCCATTGTTTATAACTAGGAAATATATATATATATTCAGGGGTAACCATGATGGTTGTGCAGCAAAATACAACAGAATCCAAAATCCACAAGCAGTGGTGCATTTATGGGCATAAAATGCATTATACAAGTTTTCAGATCTTCACTGACTTCTTCATCAGGCAAAGATGTTAAAAATCATACAGGAGAAAAATGGTGACAATGTTGGAATCACAGGCCTACATTTTGTTTGAGATGTTATCATTTTTATCATTTATGGTATTGGGGGATTTCAGTGCAGGCAGAGGCCACTCCCATTATTGGCCATGTGAGGACTAGCGACAAAGAGTAATAAAAGACAGGTAATAAAATTTTAACTCATAGTTATCAGGACAGCCTGAAATGTTACTATTTTCTGAAACTCAAAGATGGTAAAGAAATGTGAGCTAGTGTGGTATAGTGGATAGTTCTAGAATTAGACCAAGGTTCAGATACTTGCTTAGCCTCAAAGCTTTATTTATTGATTTTAGTCTGGGCATCAATTCACAGTGCAACCTAACTCATGGACTTGTTGTAAAGGCAAATGGAGTAAGGGAACCTTCTTGAGATCTGTGGAAGAAGGAAAAATACATCCAAACTCTTGGCTATTCTGCCTCATTAGATAAAGAACATTCATAATTTGAAGCCAACAAATACCTTGATCCTTATATGGTTACCTGTCTCAATGGTCTACTGAAACTGGACAGGTGTACATTTGACTCCAAAGAACTGGAAGGAAACATTTGATAGGATACAGGAAGTTAAAAGTAGAGTGATATTTATAGTAATAAAGGTTACTTGAGGCTAGAAGAAACTTGGGAACAAGTTCACTTGGGTGATATAGGATTAACTTTATCAGACTTTCTTTCCTCACTTCACTCCAGTCTTGCCTGCTAATTCTGTCTCCTGTTCCGGGTGTCTTTTGCTGCCCATGTTCTTTTTTGTTCCAAAGCCTGTGGGTTGAGGTAGCCTTGGTGTGAAGTTCAGCTCTTGACAATGAAAGCACCACAATGAGAGGAATGAAAGAATGAGATGAGACGTAAAGGAAATGACAGGATCAGAAAGAGGAGGTCAAGGTCATCATGGACTAGAGGAAATGAGAGGACAGAAAAGAAAGGCAGAATCAGAATAGTAGGTTCTGTAACTTTTTCAAACAAGGAATGCAGGGGGGAAAGGACAAATAGTTGGGAACTGAAGCAAGCTTGAATAATGAAAATACTTTGGTCTTCACTTCCAAGTTTCTTAATGATGCTTTTCTGGGGAAAACTGAAGCACAAGTAGGTTACCTTGATAGGGTTGTGGAAAACTTGGTATAGAATTCAGATGGCCTAACAAATTCTTGCTTTATCAGGGAGACTTGACAACACTTAACAGTGTTTCAAATCACTTTCCGAAATGATTGATCGAATTCAAGTTCAAATCCAGTCAAATCATACGTTCATGTTATCATACTGTGTGAGGGAGGGGAGATGGATCTGTTGCTGTGGAGGTGGTCTGCTCACTCTCAGCTCTTCTTGCTGCTTCTCCCAGTGCTGAATATATGCTGGAAATAGGATTGGTATCTGGGTGGCTCATGTGCAACCTGGAGCAGCTGAAGGAGGAGCAACCATAAAACAGAGAGTGAATTTCCTCTTGTATTGGCAGTGGATCCACAAGCTCCCTCAGTGCTGTATAACAAAATTAGCCATGAAGTGTCTCAAGCCTTTTCTTTTCCTACAAGTGAGGCACTGCCGTTTGGAAGAAACACCATACAGTAGCCTTTGAAATAAGCTCATATTTCTGTTACAACATTGCCATCTCTTATGGGTCTTCAGCAATATTACTCAAACCTAGGATAAATATAGGTGATATTTGGTTTTGTTCCACAAGAGGGTTCTTATGTCTGCTTCTTCACACCCTCTTTGGCTGAGTCCTTCCTAGATTCCTAACTGCCTTGACATCCTGGGAGAGGCCTCCATGTATTAGCCAACCATGACAGATAGATGTCCTTCTATTTGCCCTATGCCTTTTTGAGGAAGGATGTAATGATCCTATGTACTGCTGGCACAATACTTGGAATATAAATCAGCTCTCATTGAAGTAAGAGTCTTCCCTCAAAGTTCTTTGACTGCTTTATTTATGTTAGTGGCCCAAGAGTTACCTCAAATATTAACAAATATTTTACATGGTGATACTGTTTATAAAACTGTTCCCCATGTATTAGCATGGTTGAGTTGAGCAAATATAACTCACAGGTTTAGCTGAAAAGTCAAAAGATTGTAAAGCAGAGGACAAAAGGTGTAACTCTGAGTAGTAAGGGCAATATTTCAACCACTAACACCAGTACCAAAATGTTGCATTTTTAGTGCATAACCATCCTCATAGAGTCTTACTAGCTAAGAAGATCCTTCCTGGATCAGACCAAAGCTGATCTATCCCAGCATCTTGTTTTTACTCACAATCATCAGCCAAGATGCTCCAACCAGGAAGAAGGGGACTGTGATTTTTGCCAGCTTTCCCCTCTTCATGCAGCCTCCCATACAACGTTCATTGATTTTCTAGAGGTTTCTCTAATCCTTCATTGCTTTTGGGGGTGGGCTGGGGGTGTTGAATGGGAAAAAGAAATCGGGGGATGTCCACCATTTATTCTGTCAGTAGGATCGAAAGCCATCTGCAGATGCAGATGAAAGAAAGACAAGCTCTGGGTTAGCCTCTGGTCCATGATCCTAATCCAGCTCATAGAGGTTTGCAGACTCAGTAAGGTCAGGCCTCCAAATGTTATACCTTCAATCTCATCTGGTACTTGGTCTGTGAAGGTGAAGAGAATCCTCTGCAGTAGGTTAGAGCTATAAATCCTGCCTTGGTTTGTCCTTGTGAGGTAAATAGGACAATACATATGCGCACACAATTCCTTCACAACTTGGCAAGATGTTGTCACCACAGTAGTGAAAATTTTTCACATTTTCAAGACTGTTTTGTTTCACATTTCTATAAGATGCACCATCAAACCTCCCTATGTGCATTACTTTCACATTGGAGGCAAGAATTCATGCAAGGGTTGAGAAATCCTTAACACTCTGTTAGGATAATCTCTTGACCAAAATGTCAACAAGAATGTTTTACATTCCTAAATGGATATTACATTGTATTGCCTCCCTACAATTGATAGAAATATATTGGCCAGAATTTGATTGCTGTCTGTCTTGTTGTTGTTTAATGTCATGTTTTCACTTATAGTGACCTTAAGAATGATGCCAGAGCCCAGTCAACAGAAACTCTGCTCAGGTCTTGCAAACTCTGGACCATGTTTTCCTTGATTGAATCAATCCCTTTCTAATTCAGCCTTCCTCTTTTCCTATTACCGTCCACTTTATCAAGCATCAGCTCCTTTTCCAATTAGTTATGCTCTCTCATGATATGGCAAAAATATAATAGCCTACTTTAAAACAACAGAACAGTCATGGTTTCACCACCACCCTTGACCGCCTCCACACACCATACCAAAATCTTAGTACAACTGACCCTCCATATCCATGGATTCAACAATCCACAGCTTGAAAATATTTTTTTAAATACATACATTTTAAAAAAAACAATCCTTGATCTTGCTATTTTATATAAGGGGCACAATTTCACCATCCCATTGTATTTAACTTGACTTGAGCATCCACAGATTTTGGTATCATGGGGGGGGGGGGGGCAGGAACCAAACCCCTGTATGATGACTAGAAATTTAAATCTCATTAAAGCCAAATAAAATCAAGCTTTTATTATGAAGCACACTGACTTTGGGCCTTTGCAGACTGCTAGAAATAGTGCAGCTTGAGGCCATTTTAACTATCCTGGCTCAGTGCTAGGGAATCATGGGAACTGTATTTTTTTCTGAGACATTGAGCTTTCTCTGTCAGAGAGCTCTGGTGCCACAATAAACTACAATTCCCACGATCCCCTAGCAGTGAGTCAGGACAGTTAAAGTGGACTCAATTTGCACTATTTCTGGCAGTCTGCAAAGGCCCTAAGACCTTAACTCTTCTGTGCTAATTTCCTCCAAACATAAAACAATTCCCAACTGTGTGTTCTCCTCATTTCCCCCCTTCTCAATCTGCATCCCTTTCCAACCCTACAGGCTCCTCCTGCTACCACAGCTGCCTCTTAACCCCCCCAAAAGTAAATAAATAAATTAAAAATTAAGAGATTGCCCCTAGTATCCAGAATGACTAGATGTCCTAACTGCAAAGAAGGAGAAGGCACCACAAAAAGGTTAGATCTTCAAGAGAAATGGAGGACATGACCAATAAAAGCTAAAAACACTCAGATAAATGTAAATTCAGGCTTTTTAGTCCAGCTCCAAATGGAGGACACTTTGGGATTCCTCCTGAATAGAAGGCTGAAATGGAGGACATGACCAAATAAAAGCTAAAAGCACTCATGTAAATGTAAATTCAGGCTCTTTAGTCCTGCACCTAATGGAGGTCATTTTGGGATTCCTGGATGCAGTGGCTCAAGTTGTTAAGATGCTGGCTCTATTGATTGCAAGATTGACAGGTTGGCAGTTTGAGGCCTGGGTGCTGCATGATGGGATGAGCTTCCATTACTAGTCCCAGCTTCTACCAACTAGCAGTTCGAAACCATGCAAATGCAAGTAGATAAATAGGTACCACTTCAGTGGGAAGGTAAACAGTGTTCTGTGCAATCATGCTGGCCACATGATCACAGAGTAGTCTCTGACAACGGTGGCTCTTTGACTTAGTAACAGAGATTAGCACCATCCCCTACGGTCGGACACGACTTGACAACTTTGTCAAAGGGGAATACCTTTACCTTCTTACCTAAACAGAAGGCTGAAATGGAGGACATAACCAAATAAACTGTCTTGGAAAAGGAGGAGCTCTGGTCACCTTGCATGTGCCACAGTTTGCCTTACAACAGCCCCTCAGCCCCCATCTTACCTCTGGGAAGGGCTCCAGAGTAGTTTTTTAAAAAGTGCCACTCAGTCTTGCTCCACATTTGTTGTCTTTTCTCTCACTGTCTTCTCCCCTTTTATTTAATTTATTTTATATTTATTTATTTATTTATTTTTGCTCTTCCTTGCCCCACCTCTCAGGCTCATCTCCAGATCTCATTGGTCTCCTTTGGGACTCCAAATCCCAGGAGGCTTTTCATTTTCGTTCATCAGGAGGCCATTTTCAGCCAGGGAAGACTCCGTGTGGCTCTGGTTTCCCAGCTGCAAGAAAAAGGGAGCTTTTACATTCCAGCAAAAGACACTTTTTTTCCTGTTGATTTTATATTATATAAGTAAAGACTTTAAAAATGTATTGCTGCTGTAGCTTGAAGTTTTTGATTTCCCATCCTGGCTTTCTAAGGCAAGAGGGGTAGCAATGTCTCTGTGTCTGTGTGTGTGTACCTGCATGTAGGTGGGTATTGAGTGTCCATGGGTGGGGCAGCAGGGGTTGTTGGGGACACAGTGCTGATGTGTCTGTGCACATATAGGGGCTGAAAACATATGTGTGTGCCTGCGCGCACCTGCCCACACACATGTGCATGTGACAGCATTTGTTTGTGGTGAGCTGCAATAGGAGGCAGGATGTGTGTGTATGTGTACAGGGAGAGTGTGTGTGCATAGGGGCAGCATGAGTGTGAGCAGGGTGACTAGTTCTGTGTGTTTGTGTTGTGTTTGCAGGGGGTGGCAGCAGCGGTGTGCATGTCGGAGAGGAGGTATGTGTGTGCAGGAGGGCCTGCGGCACGGTGTCACCCCCTGCAAAGGAGTCACCTGGTGCAGTTTGAACCCCCTGCACCCCCAGTATGCTAATGCTTGGAAGCAAATGCTTTCTTTCACTCGTTGCAATTTATTGGGACCTTTGAGCCATCCTCTGCTTGCTTTTAATGACAGTACATCATCATTACTAGCATCTCAGCCAAGATGCAACATTTGTCACTGTCCAAATTGCTCTTTCGTTTCTTTGACTTGAGAACTCAGTTTGGTTTATAATTGGGCCAAATGGAATAAACTTAGTTTAAATAGAAGTCTGTGTATTTTTAAAACAAAAACAAAAACTAAGAAAGGGGGAAATTGACAGTTTAATAGGAGGTGAATTCTAAGCAGCTTGTGAAATATTTAGTGAGATAAATAAAATAATGAAACTGGTAAGAAGCATAAAGCACTTTGTGCACAAGATAGTAGACATGATAAAATGTAAGATAATCATAGCAATCAGCAATAAGAATTATATTTTCATGTTATTTACCAAATCATGACCATATTGTTTTTCTTCTTGTTCACAGCATGTGCTAAAAAAAATCAAGTTTGTGTGAAGCCAATAAAAATCTGGCACTAAGAAAGATTAAGGCCTCATTCCCACTACGTTATAAACCAGTTTGCTAACCAGCTTGAAGTAATTTAAATGACCCTTGTTCACACTTGAGCTGAATGACTGCACTAGACCCATTTAATGTGTGTCTTTTTGACGCTCATTTTTCCTGCATCTTTTGCAATAAATCAATTCAGAGCAAGTGTGAATGGGATATGGATCAGAATCGATTTAAATTTGCCCTTTAAATTTGCCGGCTGGCTGAAGAGGGTAAATTTTGAATTGATTAATTTGTCAATGTGAATGACTAGTGGGTTATTTTACAACAAGAAAATGCAATCGGGGCAAATGTAGTGTAAACCATGCTCCACTGTCAAACTGATCCATCGATTCACATCCCAAACTGATTTATTTGTAAGTGGGAATGAGGTCCCAGTCTACAACCAACCAGTATAGATTATACAAAGTAAGCACATTCATATACATTTCACAGCTGATCATAATTCTGCTTCTATTAGTTATAATGGTGGGATGTGGAGCTATTCAGGGTACTTAAGGACACTGGGAGACTTACCCCACATGGTCAGAAAAGAACACTAGTCAAACTGGTTTCACTGCAGAATTTTCCTCTACATGGAGGCATTCAAAACATAGTTCTAAAAATGTTTGGGTGGACACTTAAGGCAGTTTCTTTTCTGCATGATAGCAAAGCACTGATGGTCCTATGGTATTTCCTTGCCTTGCCTTGGCACAGAAACATCAGTGGACAAAAGTACTAGGTCAACAGATGTTCCTTAGCATGTGTGAGCCAAACTGATCTTATCTTCATGACCTTCTCTTCTCCTTGTACCATGCATGATGATACACACAACTTATTCAGTCTATTCTCTGCTCTTTCATATTAGTTTTGCTTGCTTTTTTGTTTTCCTTTGCAACTGGGAGCATAAAATCCCTGACTATTTAGTTAGGGGAAGCAACACTGAAAAACTTGGTGACAGATGTCTTTCTTGGCCAATATATGTGCGTAACTCTTGGTGTAATGTATTTACTCTGGTAACAAGTGCAACATCAGAAGAAAGAGCTTGTTTGAGCTTATGTTTCTTCTTCTTAGTTCCAGAAAAGTGTTTTTTGTCAGAACAAGTAGGCATGAAATAAATTGATTTATTTTCTGTTCTTGGTGGAAGAGGAAATCTGATGTTCCACAGGTGCTTTCTTTTTACATCACACAGGTCTCATAAATAGATTATTCTTACAAGCAGTTGAATATTTATATTGGGCAGAAAGGAAAGTATGTAAAATATATCAGGGTCATACTGATTATCTTGTAATATTACAAAAGGCGCGCACACACACTATTATGTTGGCTTTGCACATGGGAGTGGGAAAAGTGGGATCATCATATTTACTGTTTACTAAAGGCACCAGATCCCATTTGATCTGGGAAATGAAGCAGAGTCAGCTCTCATTAGTACTTGGATGGGAGACCACCAATGAATACCAGGTGCTGTAACAAAGGAAAGACTGATCAAAACTACCTCTGAGTATTCCTTGCATAAGAAAACCTTATGAAATTCATAGAGTCACCATAGGTCAACAGGTGAACTGAAGGAACACACATACACACAATGTAAGATTTACAGAGAAAGTTATTGTGCCTTTTTCATGACAGGTCCTCATACATCATGACCTTACACAAGTTGGATGCATAATGGCCTCCTTCATATATCACAACAGAAACATTAAAAAAAAGTTCAGGGTTCTCACTTGTATATCTGTTCTTGAGGTTTCTTCATTTCAATTAAAGTTTTTTCAAGTATAGTAATTCAATTGGGGATTTCTGCCTTTGCCACATCTATACTCTAGTTTTGAAATCCAATGTGCAATTGAATAACCAGCAAGAATGCTTGTGAGTTCATCTTGACGGATCCATTCTTTCAGATTCAGACCTGATGGAAGATGCTAGGATTTAAGAACACTCTGTTCTTAAACAGGATGGCATGGTTATAACTCACAGTGAAACCAATGGTTCTGATTGCCTCCTAAAAGTATGAAGTACATATTTTTAAGTATGAGATATAGCTGCATTGAGATACAATTATAAACTTGTTTGATTTTAAGGGGTAGTTATAATAGTCAAATGTGTATGTGCAAATATTTTATCAGCCACAAGTAGCAAAACTAAATGAAAGGTTTTTTTAAAAAAATTACAGTGTGTTTTTGCAGTCTTCCTACTTAAATGTGAAGATTCCATATGAAATTTATCATATTTATCATTAGCATATCATTATTTATGTCTTTTCTATCTGCCAAGAATCAGATTTTGACTCAAATAATGTAAGTGATTTTCACTGAAGGAGAGATGGTTCCTTAAAGGTCTGTTTCAGAGATCATATTGTCTGAGGCAACATAAAGTGTGACTGCTGTACATTTCTCTTTCTTGTGATTGGCTAAATATCCAGTATCTTTCTGAAGTAGGATTGAATGGATTTTTAAATGATGTTACTGCTTTCTGATGAAGTTTCACAGTGATAAAGAGAATTTTTTCCTTTAACTCACTCATGTCCATGCACATGTTGTTAAAGTCAGTTGAATAATGGTGAAAATAAATGGAGGAAAATAACTTTAAAAAGGAACATGAAAAGATGCTAATGTTGTAACTTAAACTTTTTGAATTTTCAAATGTCCCTCAGGTTTTTTTCCTAGTTTTTAAAGGTATGGTATTTTGATCTGCAAAAGTCATAATAATAATAATAACAACATAAACTTAAAATTAAAATTAAAATCAAAATTGTTAAAGATGTGGTAGAGACTAGTAACACATTTCCTGGTATAGATAGAAGTCTAGGGATCCCTTTGGTTCCTTGTGCTGAATAAGCTGCATACCATGGGCTAAAAATGTATAGACATAAGGGAAATAAAAATGAAGAATGCGTTTGGGGTCTCTGTCCTTGGACTCCTTATTTCACAATCAAATAATCAGTAGAGTAATTCCAAAGTACAATGATTTGAGAATTTCATTCTTGATCTCTTTTTATGATTATTCAAGTTATTCTGGATTTGTGAAATATATCTTTTCAGGTGTCTGTATGCCATATAGGCAACTTCCTGTTTCACTAATGCAACTGGAAGGAAGCATGTTTCCACAATTTTACATTGCCTTTTGAGTCATAATAGTAGATGTTTTATGGCAATGTCAGGTTGACACTAGGCTTCAGGCACAAGAGCAGCAGAAGCAGTATGGAGATGTCTGTCCACTGTGCTTAATTAACTGGCTCTTCTTCAGGAACTGGTATCTTTTGTAATACCCATCCATATAATGGCAGATGTTTATGAAAAGCTTTTGTTCTCTGTAATGCAGACTGTGTCTGATCAGGGCAAACATTCACTAGACTGGGTCTGTCATTTTCCCACATCCAGCAGGCCTTTTCACAGTCAATTGTTTGTGACCTTTGCCCTTTGATCCAGCCTGACTACAGAGCCTTCACATTTCAAATGTCCCAGCCCAGCAGGGAGGTTTTAACCTGATATTCCAGTCTGTAGCCCTCTATTTCTGAATTTAAAGAAACAGATCTGACATCTAAATGTAAACTTAGTACCATATTGCTTATGTTCAAATTCAAATATGAATGACCATCAGATAAATGCCAGTCAGTCTGTTGGAAGAGTCATCCATTCTCTAGGAAAGCATTCAGTGGGTATGAAGACCAGAACTTGCAAGATGAGATCTCAAATGCATCCCCTTACATCCCAAGATATCAGACCCTCCTTTAATCTTAATATAAGTGGCACAGGCATGTTGCTATAAGAATGAATTTTTAAAAAAAACTGTAATGTTTTGAATGGAGGAAGGGAAATGACTTGGCATATCATTGGCTAAAGTGCATTTTCTTTGGCTGTCTTTCTCAGAGAAATTCCCTACATTCCTTTTCCCTTTGGAACTGTAATTCGGCATTCATCGTACTGTAGCACCTGTCTTTTCAGTCATTCTAACTCTAAAAATATATATGAATAGATCAAAAAATATCCATGAATGAAAACAGTCAACCACTGACTTATCTACCTATCCAATCCCCATCAGTCCACAGAATCATCCTCCCTAGTGTTCTCCCAAGGGAGCATGAGAGTATAGGACTGTTCTGTCGATGGGCTTACTATAGGGATCTAGTTGAACACTTTATGCACAAGATACTGGCCTCAGTAGTTCTTTGGTCTGATCCAGCATAGTGCTTCTTATGTTCTTATTCTGAGTGTGGTGGGTTGTGGCTCTAGAAGCTACTACATGCTCCACATTTCCATAGGGAAAAACATTCACATTAGAGACCTGAGACCTTTGTCACACCTGAGAAAGTGTGACAAAGACCTTGTCTAGACAAGGAACAGAATGTGGATATGAGGTGGCAGAGCCTTGAGACAGAGCACTTCAGACAAGAAGCAGGGATGACATTTTTGAATGGTTCCCCGTGTAAAAATCTTACCACATTTAGTATACTACTTCCATTACAGTAGGTAATGGGGTTCCAATCTTTCTCCTTGATATTTTAGGCTGTTTCATTTTGATTTCTGGGAGTGTTTGTTATCTTTACACATGGAGCATTCAAACACGGTATCCTTCACCTATGACCTGAAGTGGAAGAGCCAACTCTATCCCAAATCCAAAATTCAAGAAGTAGTTCAGGAGAAATTACAAGAGTGTACTTGGAACAATCTTTGGATGGGGCTTAAACCTATTTCTGGTGTCCCCACCATAAAGAAGAAACCCTTCTACTATAGATAGTCTCATCTGGGTTTGGTTTCTTGATATTGGTAGAGCACAACAGAATGCTGGGAGCTAGATGGATTTTAATACATTGACATCCAAACAATGATATCTTTAATGTCCATTTGCAACTCAAAGAAGATGCTTTCTTTGGAATCCAACATGTCTCCTTCCTTTGTGAAGCCACAGGCCCCTTTGTGGGTAGAGAACACTGAATTTCTCAAGAAACCTTCATATTTTGTGTCATGTCCATTCGAGTTGCTAATAGACATTTCCTTGACTTTGAGAATCTCCCAGAGACAACAAGGCCAAAGGAGAAGGTGCCATTCTGCCTGCAAATTGCCCTCTCTACCATCTGAATTAAGACCAAAAATAGCAGAATGCAGGCTTATGACTAACATCTTCATTTTTTTTTTCCTCCTGTGCCTGATGAAGAAACCAGTGTGGCTTCAAAGGCTTGCAGTATGTAATTGTGCATTTTGGTTGGCCCAATAAAGGTTATCATTGTTTGGATGTTATTGGATTTGCTATATGGCCAACACAGTTATCCTGGGATGTGTGTGTGTATATATATATATATATATATATGTATATGTATATATATATATATATATATATAGAGAGAGAGAGAATGAGAGAGAGAGTCTAAGGTCATCATTGCCTTTTCTGAAGCAAACTGTGGTGTGTGTCTCACACATATCCCACTCTCAGTATCTATATTTTCTCTGGAAAGCTTCATGTGTGTAGTATGAAGGTACAAAAATATATCCAAAGCCTGTCCATCTGAATGCATTGTCAAGATTCTTGATTGAAGAAAGCTGTCTCAAGTGCACAGAGGAATGATGGAAGAGGGTCCTGTGTTATCTACACCAGGTTAACCTTCATGTGCACATCTAAAGGCAGTGCCTTATGCCCCAAAGTTGACCACCAGTAAAAAATATTCTAGGAAACTAGAAGGCTTTCTTTTAAAATTTTAATCCCTTGATCTTCTAGAATTCCAGGAAATGAAGGCTAACTATTCTCTACCACACTAAAAGAAGATTAAATATATACCGTCATGTTTATGTATATTTAAATTCCTTCATAAATAAAAGCAAAGAAACAAACCTAGGATGTTTTTAACTATTTCATTGACTTTTCAGATTGTTTTTAAGCTGTTTTTTAAACTTTAAAGGCAACACTGATACTGCGTTCCAATTGGTAAAACAGAAAATCCCCTTCAAATATAACCGGCCCGTAGAGGAATGGCTGCAGGAAAAAGGTAACAGTTGTTAAAGCTTTCATTTTAAATCCATTTTGATTCTAAACCCTCATTTTTAAAGCCTGCAAATAAATGTTTCTTAAATTAGAATCGCCTGCTGCATAAATGACTCTTTTAATTTTCATTATAATTTGTGTCAACTTCCACCTGCCATATGTCAATAAATCATGCTATAATACATTGCTATTAAAACAAAGTTAAAGGGACAGAATGCTAAGCTTACTATTGAAAAACAAGCAAGCAAGAAGCAAAATAATAATAATAAAGAATCACTTTAAACAAACAAACAAACAAACAAAAAATATATATTATGGCAATTTAACCACTGCATGAACTTTTTTTTTTTAATTAAACTACATTTCTATCAAATTACATGTAGCATCACACATGTCTTTTAAAAAGTCTATGGAATCCTATTTCTTCAAGCACTTTCAGTTCACCACCCACTCCCTTTCTTACTTATAGTGTTACAGTTATGGTTATCCTAATCATTTTCACATACAAATCTGTTTGGGGTATTTCTCCCCATTCCCTAGAATGTGGAGACCACATATTTAATAGTGTATAAATTATAATAATGAGAAGGGGAGATGTTGTGAGCTTTATATAAATCTAATTATTTCTTCAAAGTACACATTCACACTGTTCTAGTGATCTTTTTCCACAGAGGAAATTTTGCATATTGAAAACAATTCACAGGGCACAACCCATTATTGAATTTTGTTGTACATGGATAATGAAGTAACCCTATGTGTATTAGTAGACCAGACCTGTAGATACATTTCTGCAATACCAGTTATGTATGTATATGACTGAACAAGTCTTTATTCCGAGACTAGCCATTCTTATTTTTGCTGCCGTTCTATACACTCATATCTGGGAATAAACCTAAATAGATTCAGTCAGACTTGTGTAGTGGATATGTATAAGACTGAGCTGTTGCTAATCTAATCAAAGAAACATGCACATACATTTTTGCAGCATCATTTTGCTAACCATCATCTCACAATATGAGTCCATTATATTTTTTAGCCACAGTGATTTCAGTAGGGTGATATGTAGCCCTTAGGACGCAATTCAGATAAGCATACAGATGTTCCAATGTTTTTGTGAGACTTCTGCATGTGCTTAAGTGTTTCCAATGGGAGGGCATTCTGCCTCCTGGTGGTTTGTTGAAATTAATGGAGAAGTTATCCTCAAGGATAAGAGTGGTCATGTCTCACTGATGTCAGTTGGATCTTACCATAAGGAAGTTTCATAGATTCCAGTCTACAGTATCTGTAAAGCCCTATTACAATATTCAAGTGCACATCATAACTCAGGTTTCTTTTCTGCACAGAGCTCTTCCTGCTGCACTGCAGGTTGCTCCTAAAGGTCAACTGAGTTTATGTAACTGTTATCAGCATGGAATCAGGTCATATATAGAAGACAGCTCTTTAAAATATCACTATGTATACCATACACAAATGCAATGCTTTGAGCCTTTGTACTATGCACTGACATAAATCATATTGTAATCCTGACAATGGTAGACCAGTTGACCCATTGAATCTATTAGATTTATCTACATCTAGACCAAACCATTCAATGATTGAATAGGTATATTGTAGGCAGGACTAGCCAACAGGATGCCAGCCATAAAATTCAAGGACTGCATATTTAAGTTCCACATAGATTTTCAGAAAGTTTAGCTGGGCAGAACAATCTCAACTTTTATCTCAAAGAGCTTTTATGGCACAGTTTCTGAGAAATCTAAAGCCCTTAAACTATCTGAAGTGGGGAAGAATATTGATTCCACATTGTTTGCCTCTCTTCAGCAAAGTTTCCCTCCTTCATGAAACTATCTCCCATTTGAATCAAGGCTTTAAGCCAGTGGTCAATTAGTTCTGGCTTGGATCTGGAACCTTCCCCAGACCACTCTTCCTCAGCTCTCCTTGATATCCTATAGTGTTGGTGCTGGAGAAGTAAGAATTGGGAAAGTTTCTGGTGGAGCTTAGATGGAGAGATTCTGATATCAAATTTCCCCCTTTGAGCATTGCTGTCTCTCTTCCCCTTAGAAGAGAGCTCATTCATCCCGTGGCCCCTGTGATGCTCTCCTGGGGACTGAAAGATTGCAGCTCAAACATGACTTAGAAGAGAATGTTATTGTTTCCTATTTTGACATTTATCAAAACCTAGACAATTTTTTGATTTAAAAATACATAAATAAAAAGCATCCCTTCTGTACAAAAATATTGTAACTGTTGGCATCAAACCTACAGTTACCAGGGTTGTTGTTCTTTAAATTATTAGCCTTTACAAATGTTACCAAGGTAAGTGAATGAGACCAAAAAAGATAAAGAGATATTGACCTAAATCTAATTGCCAGTCCCTACTAGAATAAACCCATTGAATCTGTGAGATTTATTAAATCCTGATTTACCATACACAATTTACTATACAGTGGAGACATGCTAGCTGGAACTAACAATTGGATTGAAATAACTAAGTAAACATCTTGTTTACTTTCTCATTTCTGGCCTGAATCTTTTAATAGTTTTAGCTGAGAGCCTGGGAGAGCATCAAAACTGCAGTGAGGCAAAAAATGCTAAAAGTTTTGTTTTAAGTTAATTGATTTTTCTGCAAGCAGAAAAAAAAAATATTCTGCTAAGGAAGCTATTAGGAGAGTAGGTTTGTCCATTTGCCTTATCAAGGGATGGATGGGAACTGATAAATAAGAATGCCTCAGCTGGTTGAGTAATGATGACATATAAGGAGAAAATCACACAAATGAAGAGAAAATTGGAAGGGAACAGAATGAAAACTAGTGTTGCACAGTGACTGTGATGCAGTCATTGTTCAGATCTTATCTCGCCCATGAACCTACTAGTTTGTCCTCATAGAGCCACTGTCTTTCAGCTTCCACATCTGTTCTTCAACATGGATATAATCAGGATGATCACCAGTCCTAAGGAGACTGCTCAGTCAGCTCAGGCCTCTTCCAGTTGATACCCACCCTTACCCCCCAGCCCAGCCCAAGTCTACCTCAAATTATTACACAAATGGCAAATATCGTCACTAACACACACACACACACACACACACACACACACATTAATAAATGTTGACTTAGAATGTCACAATCTGGCTTGAAAGGATAAATCTTTTTAGATTAAAAAGTGAATAACTATCTTTTGTTAATCTCAAATAAATAAAGTCCCTTTAACATGAAGGACAATGATAGTCTTGCTTTTATTAAAACCAGTGCATGCCTGATTCTGTGATGAAGCTCATGTGCTTGAGAAACCCAGTTTTATTTTGCACATTGTTTTCCTCCCCCTGTAGTTTCACTTTTCAGTTTGGTCTTTTATTCCATTGCTTTCCCAAGCCTGAAAAAAGCATGTCAAATCATTTTATTTATAAGTTTCAAATGTTTGAATTCTGAAATCGATGGTGGTGGTGATGATGATGATGATGATCATGATTTGTTAAAAGGCAATCACATGTGGGATCTAAAGAAAACAGCTGTTTCAGCAATCTCAAATACTCCTAGGAATCACAGGGGTGAAATGGGAGGTCATTGGTATATGTTGTCAGCTGAGAAGATAAGCTAAGCATTTTTGTATTATTAGCCATATTATGCATTGGGTTATAGAATGATCTTCTATAATACCATAGTATGTTAAAAAGATATTGTTTGAAGTTGTGGTTACTTCTGCATATGGGAATCAGTGTGGGGTGTGTGCATACCATCCACGTGCCAGCCTGTCATTAATTCAGTCATCTACACTTGCCAGCCCATCCAGTCATTCATTCATTTCCTAATGCATCAAGAAAGTCTTATGTCAGAAGACCTCATAAAGATGAGTGAAAGACTAGATAGCTATCAAAATGGAACATGATAAATTGATGGATGCCTAGATGGATGGATCAATCTTTAAAAGAGACAGCAGAGAGAGAGACAGTCACTATCTGCCAGACATAATGGACCTATAATGAAATAATTTACAATTGATGCAATGGTTGGAATTTAAAGAAAGTTAGGGGTCCTTAAGTCCTAGTTCAATCACTAACACTTAGGTGTATAATTAAGCATTTAAGAGCCTTTGATTTCCAAAGGGTTGTTAGAGGGAGTTTAGACCCTTTTTCCAAGGCACATCAGGATTGTAGAGTGGGAAGATATATCCAAAGGGGCAAAATATATAAGAGGAATTCACAGTCCAAGTAGATTACTTTTGTAATCTTCAATATAATTGCAAGGCCAGTTAACCTATTAAAAGATATCATGTGCACACTTACTTAGTATAAGATCCCATTGAATTCAGTGGCATGTACATCTGAGTAAACATGTGTAAGGCTGTATTGTGTTGAACTGTCAGCCAAATAAGTCCTGTTTTCCTATGGGACTGATAATACCTATATTTGAAATTGCATCTTAACAGATAAACAATAGCAAGTACATTTCTATACCACTTATCGGTGAACTAGCACTCCCTAAGCAGTTTACAATGTGTAACCCAATTGTCCCCAACAAGCTGGGTACTTATTTTACTGACCTACGAAAGGATGGAAAGGCTGAGTGGACCTTGGAGCCCTCCTCTAGGATTGGATTTACAGCATTGTGGCTGTAGTACCAGCATTTAACCACTGCACCACCAGGGCTCCTAAACAGAAATGACTTTAACATATATTTGGAACTACAAGTGTTTAAGAACAACTTGATGCACATTGTTGTGTAAGAGGGAGAACGTGAAATCAGTCCCTGCAAGTTGTGATTATATAGTTACATATTCCATGCCTGCATTGGCTCTGCTGCTCAGTATATTTGAGGATGAGATGGTGGCTGAAATAGGGAGGTAGGGAGATTGATCATACACCTACATTGTGAAGTGCTTTGGAAACTAAGGATCCTTTCATACTACACAAATATAACACTATGACTCCTCTTTAACTGCTGTGGAACCATCCTAAGGGATTTTGGGACTTGCAGTTTAGGAGGGAATATTTAGAATTATCAGCTGGAAAGTTCTACTACCTCACAAAACTAAAAATCCCAGGATTCCATAGGACAGAACCATGGCAGTGTACATGGAATCATAGCACTTTGATTGTGTATTATGTAAGGGCCCTGGAAGAAGGAAATCAGCACCAGTGACTTGGAAAGACAGTCTTGGGTCACCGCATGGGTCACCTGTGCCCTTACATGTCTGCCAACAAGTATAGACAGACACACTTCCTTTTTTCATTCTTCCACTACAGAACAGGGAGAATTAAGATACAATAGATAGGGATACATGTGTTGCAAATATCTGGTTCTGCTGCTGTTGACTCCTGTTTTGTGGGTTGGCCCAGGTCAAGTAACCAATATGAAATCTGGAGAACAGTGGAGTGTCCAGCTAAAGGCAGCTCTTTGCTGGACCCCCAATTTCTGGCAGTCCTAACGTCTAAAGTAAATGTCGTTTAACACCATGGGAGAGGAACTATACAACATCTTCTTTGTATCAACCTCTTAGGTTTATTTTCTTTTCCTTTAGCCTGGAAGAACAGGATAAATGATGAAATATGGTAATTAAAAAGTAGTCTATGTTTGCATGTGTGTGAGAGAAGTAGTAGTGTATCCAGTGAGTTTTAGGAAATAGTTTAGACTCTGCATCAGCTGTTTGTGAAAGCTGCCCTGGAATCAAAGGCCACAAATTATTACTGGCTGTCAGCATCCTGTTCCAGAATTTCCTGTTTGGCAGTTTTAGATACAGAAGTCTGTTTATCCAGAATAAAAATTGCTGTAGGTTTACACCCAAATCCATTTGAGCATCATGAACCAGATTAATGCAATCACTATTGGAGTGCCTGTTCTGATGTAAAGAGTAGTGTTGGGTGTTTTTTGTTTCCTATTTTATTTTTTAATGATTTTGTCAGTAGGAAAATGAGGTTATACAGATATTTGGGGATGGATCCTAAACCAAATCAAGCATTTAGTGAAACCTAACAGAATATCTTCAAGCAGTACCAGCCTGTTTTGTCAACTGTGTTATCCACTATAATCCAAACAATAAGGGACTTACAAATTATACGATCCAAATGCACATAGCCACAGTAAGGCCACAACCTACAATAATGGGGTATGACTGGAAATAAGGAGTATCTTTGGAAAAATAAACTTTAGCTTGCAAGAATAAATTTTGCAGAGTTAGACAAAACAAAATCAAGAGGTCTGACATGACATATTTCAGCTATGCATGTTTTTTCACCACATTTTTTTTGGCCCATTGTTTTCCACCTGGTCATTCAAGCAGTGATGCTTCACACAGGAGTTTCCTCTTAAGAACAGGTATACCTAGAGAGATGTGATTGTCCTTTTAGCAAACACACACTGTAACTTTAGTGTTGTGTTCTAAAGTGTAGCTGTGCAGTGTGTTGCATGCCTTGTCTGCAGCTCCTGAACTAAAACAAAAAAACATTACTCAAGAGGAAAACTCAAGCTCCTTCATGCATTTTCCAGGAAGTGGGTCATCTTCCTGGGAGGGTTGTAGCTAGCATATTAGAAGGAATGATACACATACCATGATTACACTTTTTAGGAAAGACAATATAATAAAAAGGGTTCTTGTTCAGAAATTGGAAGCAATCTTTTAGACTACCCATCCCAGAATCCCCAGATAGCATAGTGTTTGGCCAAGTTGACTTGGAGATTCTGGGACTTGCAGTCAGAAAGTAACTTGTCCAAGTTCTGCTTTCATCCAGTTAAGATCATTCAGTTCCTCACAGTTTTACACTCTAAAGGGTTTCCTACCAACTAACTTGGAAAAGCAATGAAAAGAATTCTGATCTGTTCTTGATACACCTTAGTTTTGTCTCCTCCCTAGCTTTTCAAACCCAACTGGTCTATGGTGAAGGTGAAGGCAAGTTATATTCTTGGATTGGACCAAACACTCTAGAAGCAACCAATTTCTAGTGATCTAGAATAGTCATATTCCATTTGGGACAAGAATTGTGAAGAAAACATTCAGCAAGTCTCATTTTTCTTCTTAAAAAACTGTTGTTGCTATAACTGCTATAGAACGGCAACATATATATCACTTGTCCATCTTGTAAGAATCTCCAGGTTGAAAGCAAGACTTCCTCTTCTCTCTCCTCAGATTTGTTAACTGAATGGGGAGCCTGTGCTTAATTTCACCTGGGAGTTGCTACTCATTGGAGTATCCAGCTAGAGTTGAGCCTCAAGCTAGTTTTCATCTGCTGTGAACAGAAAAGTGAGGGAAAGTCTAGGGCAGGGGTAGGCAACCTTTCCCCTTTAAGGGCCGAGGGACTTCAGCTCCCAGAAGCCTCAGCCATGTTGGCCAATAGTCCCATGTTGGCCAATAGCTCCTGGAATTCTGGGAGCTGAAGTCCCTCGGCCCTTAAAGGGGAAAGGTTGCCTACCCCTGGTCTAGGGGAATTCTAAACCAGCTACCTGTCTAGTAACTGGAAGTAATGAAAGGAAATCATAAGATTGATTAATGTTATAGATTCAAATAATTGCAAGCTCTGAAATCAGCTTTTGTATTTCTACATCTCTTTGGCTGTCTGTACATTTAGTCTTTGAACTCCAAAGGGAAGGATGACATGTGCTTAAGTTAAGAGGGGAGAGAGGAATATGAGCACAGGCAAGGCCATTCTACTCTTCTGTTTGGTCACCTTTCCTACTTTAGATCAAAAGACCTGAGGAAAAATATCCTTCAGTACACAAGATATAAGCCTAGCTAAACTTTCTCCAATTTTGGGCTTCAAGGACTGTAGTCAGTTCTTTCTTGCTAGGGAATTTCTCCCCCAAACCCACAAACATACACAGAAGTTTTGTCTTTTGGCACCCCCTGAAAGCTTATGTTTTCTTTGAAATGCTGTTCCTTTATATGATATTCCTTACATGGAATGCATGGCAATTCTGAGGAAGGACCAAAGAAATACTCTTTTTCCTAACAGGGAAAGATAACCCCATACACAGGCATAAAGCAGAACTTGATATCAAAATGTCTCCCTCCAATATTACCTTCCCAGCTAATGCCATTTGAGGAATGTGGGATGGGGTGGATATAAAAAAAAAATCAGTTTTGATAATGGGAATAGAATGGCACTCCCAAAAGAAGTCTGCAAATGGAATTGTATGGCTAGTGTTAATGAGAGCCCATAGTTACCCATGTGATAACTATAGCTATCATGTCATTACTTGGAATAAATTGCTGTGAGCAGAGCCATGTTATTATAACCATCTACTATCTAATAATGTCTGATAAGAAAGATTACAACGAGTGCAATTATTTTTATATAAAGTAATTGAGCCTTGCCCAAATTGCTGTTCACTCATATATAGATAGTGGCAATGTGTCATCACTGAAAGACCATGTAAGAAATCCACACAGTGAGGAAAGGGACAGCATGAGAGGAAAAAGGAGAGGAGTTTACAGAAATTGAAATTTAGTTGCTTTCCAAAGGAAGAATATCTCAACCCTTTCATTTGTTTAAGTTGTTATTTTTGCATCTATTACACAAAACCATCTTGCTCAAGTCTTGATATTTTTGTTTATTGTAATGGCAGTGGGGAGCACTAGGGGATGTGCACTCCACGCTATCTCATACTGTAGGCATTTCACATACACATCAATTTTGCTTGGTTAGCTAGAGTCCTCCTTGGGGCATAGGAACTCCTTTCAGATACATTTCTTCTCTTGTCCCCATTCTCTTTCCCATGATCCATCCTGTCACCATTAGATGATGCAACACCGCATCACCACTTGACTTCGAGACCTGCCACGACGACAAAAATTGGTGAGCTCCCCCTCCTATTCTGAACTGCTTTGACCACTGGCTATGAGGGAATGGAGAGTGCAGTTTAGGCTCTGGCTTGCTATATGGTGGCATTTGGCATTGATCAGAGTGTACTAGAGAAAGAAAGTGGTGAGTGTGCAGGGATGAAGGGAAGGGAAGGAATGTGTGTGAGAGAGAGAAACTGTGAGAGGCATTAGGTTAAATGAAACAAAATTAATGCATTCTGCTCTGCTTTCAAAAACATAGTTGGTGTAACTCTGTGCTCAATATCCATTTGCATTTAGTGTACTCCAATACCTCATATTTAAAGTATATAAAATAAGGCTAGGATGAGTTCACATACTAGGATTTATTGTGTGAAAATTGAAGCTGTCGTATGATTAACTTAATAGGTGAAAAATATATATCTGTGGTGCATATTTCTTCATCACCTCTGACAATTTCCTACTGGTAATGGGTGAGGGAGAAGACAGAAATGGGTATGTTTAGATTACTTCTTAAGCTAATGGTGTGAACTCACCCTTTATGTGGGAAAATAATTATTTGTGGGATCCATTCCAGAATGCAGTCTTCATGCTTTATTGAAAAAGAGTCAGGAAGCAAAATGTTGACTGTTGAACTCAGTTACTTTGACCATACTGTTTTCTGTAGCTTATAGGTAGGTAAGTAAGTCACGGATAAACCCTCCTTCCCCCAAAATATATCATTTTTATGACTACATCAAGAGTGGGGAAAGTGCAGCCTGTTGGATATATGCAGCCTCTAAATCTGCTTTCATGACCTGGAATGACACACACACACTATTTGAAATTTTATTCTACTCAAAGTGCCCCCTGTACTCTCCAAGGGGCATGCTGGCAATTTCACCATGTCCCTCCTCCCCCATGATAAGGCACCTTTTTCATAACCATAACTGACTTCTAGTCATTTCCTGTTTTGGTAAAAAGGACTCCCCTGGGAACAGACCAAGGGGGCAAAAACATGGCGAAATAGCTCCTCTAATCTCTATAGAAGGCACAGGCAGTTGCTCAGAGAAAAACAGACTGCTCAAAATTGAGGGGAAGGTATAGGGGACATGGCCCTACAAGACATGTGCTCCTCGGGACCTTGTGTAGTTGCCCATACCTTGTCCAAAAGGAAGAGGGTTGCAGAAGAAATTGTGAGTGTATAACAATGAGACTTTACTTTGGGGTGGTAGTGGGTTTCTGGTTTAGTAACCCCAACACCTTCTCAAAATGGCCCTCAAGGTGGTGAAATGGTTGTTGGCCAAGAACAGGTCTACATTGAGTTGATAAACCTGTGGATGAGAACTAATACTTCACAATGTAGGTAAGTGATGGGAGAGGGTGTACCAGGAGGCTGCTGGAACAATCCCGTTTTAAATTTTCTATGTGGTGGAAATTTTTGTTTGAATGGTGAAAGATTTGATCATTTGATATCCCACCTATACTCTGAAGCCATACATTCCAGACACTGTTTTGTTTGAAGACCATAGTCAACACTGTAGGTTTCTTTGTGCACACTAATTCATTCTGGAAATTTATTTTTCTTTTCCACAGCAAGGATGATCCAAAAACAGTGTTGAATTCAAATTTTAATTAACTAGATTTTGTCTTCTGCAGCTTTAAGTGTAGCTATTATAGGTTTCCAGGGGCCATACATATATTCATCCCTTGGCACATATCTGTGTTTTCCATCTTTTGCCAAATCATAGGACAGGACTGAATCTCCACTCTATCCATTCAAGGATCCAGGTTTTTCTTTTGCTTTGGAATTTTTTACATTCTGGAGTAACCAAAATTTAGGGAGGTTTTTATATTTGAACAGGACTAAACTCTCTCAGGTTCCCAAATTAATACAGTACTTGTGGTGAGCTGGATGTGAAATTCGGAGTGAAATCAGAGTTTGGGCAAAGTTCTCCTGAATGTGATTATGTTTATCAAGAAGATCTGGATCCATTCTCTTGTTGCTCAAGCTTATCATGTTTTGTAACACATCAGAACAGCTATTTATAGTACTGCATTCTTAAACCACCACAATTGCCACTACCACTACCATCAGGAAACTTGTTCTGACCTTCAGTCCATTTCAACAAGGACTCAGCATTAAAGGGCTTTGAAAAAGGAGAACTATTCCAGGCAATAATCTTGTTCACCCCCTTCACTTAGGACGACAGTTAACGATCTTCAACACCCAGGCGCAAATAGCCATTGGAGGAAAAGACAGAGGGCGTCTCTTCCAAGGCCAGCTCTCCGGTCTCTATTACAATGGTCTGAAAGTGTTGAATATGGCAGCAGAAAACAACCCCAACATCAAGATCAATGGAAGTGTCCGGCTTGTTGGAGAAGTACCCTCCATCTTAGGAACAGCACCCACAACGTCCATGCCACCAGAGATGTCTACCACTGTCATGGAGACCACCACTACTATGGCCACTACCACAACCCGAAAAAACCGTTCCACACCCACGATTCAGGTAAGTCATTTGATTTGTACATACCCAAGTTTTATTTTCTTTATACTTTGCCATATTTGTGTTTTTCTAATTTTATACAACCATTAAAATCCAGTACAGAATTTGACCTCTCTTAGACTTTGTTTGTTTGTTTTTTCTTCATTATTGTGGATATAAACTAACAGGGCCAAGTATTTCTGAGGTATCTTTCAGAACTCCACTTTATGCTTGTATGTATAGTGGATAACTGGATTTGAAATGCATAATTTGAAAAAGAGGTAAGCACCAGGACTGTGTATCCTAAAGAGCCAGTGATGGAAATACTGATTATTGCTTTTTAAGTGTGTTTCTCAGTTATTGGTGAAGATTTTGATAGAGAGAATTGCAGTGTTCAAGGTGAGTTGCTCTTGAACAAAGTTTTGTAAAACTAACAGAAAGGTGGAAATTGTCAGAGAGTTGCTTCAAAATTCAAGGAATATTAAATCAGATATTTTGATGTATGTAATGGCTCTTATTGTCAGGGAGGTATTGGCTTATGTTCTTGCTTTAGCCTTAAGTCTGTAATGGGTACACAGATTCTCAGTATGTCTATTAGATAATAATAACTGAACAATTACTTATTTTAAATTCCTATATTATGCTTTTCCAGAGTGGCATACACCAAACTTCTAAAACAATGATGCAAACAGTATGACCCCCCTCCCCCTCCCTCATCATCCAAAGTACCTAGGAGAGTTCAAAAGCCTGCTTTTAAAGAAAAGCTTTAGCTGAATGTTAAGAAATCATCAGTGGAGGCTGATGGCTTTAATGTGAGTGGATGGGGATTCCACTATGTTTCAGTATAAACTTTAAAGGAGCTATCCAAGTGCTGAATCCAATCTCACAGAACAAGAGGTTCCAGAGGTAGCCAGGGAAGCACCAGAGAACAGTCTTTCCCATATTTTCCCCCTTAATGGATTCCTGCAGGTGCATGGTGAAGGTTCTTTGTGGAACATCTCAGCTGTTGGGCAGAATTATAGAAATGTAACCTGCTCACAGGCCAGGTAGATTTTTGTGAATAGAAGCAGATAGGCAATCAATCCAAATGAGAGAACAAAGTAGCAGGGGCAAATAAAAGTTCCCCAGAACTCTCAAAACATCCCTGTGGAGAGGACTGGAACCATCACAGAGACCCATGTTGCAATTTAGAAGGATGCCATAGCTGATAAGTGTGAAATGCCTCTGAGAGATCATGCAAAATCTATAGTTTTCTATAACTTCAGTACCATGGATAGCTCTTTTTAAAATTTAGGCTAAAAGCCGCAGAAGATTCACAAGCTCACTCACATAGGAACCTCTGTGAGTGTGTGTGTATATACAACTTGAACAAGCCCATATAGAAGTGGAACAGCATACAGTAGTTTCCTGCATTTTGGATTCTCCTTGGGGACGCAGCTTATGGGGATTGTCATGATCAGTGCCCACAGCTCAAAATTGACTACTATACCACTGTGCTTGCCATAGCTCTTTTGCGT
The DNA here is from genome assembly GCA_026167975.1 of Phrynosoma blainvillii. Classification (NCBI taxonomy): domain Eukaryota; kingdom Metazoa; phylum Chordata; class Lepidosauria; order Squamata; family Phrynosomatidae; genus Phrynosoma; species Phrynosoma blainvillii. The sequence goes on from JANUYF010000001.1 coordinate 414,427,472, forward strand.
ACTGAAAACCCAGGTGGCTGTGAATTAGCCATTGTTGTTATTAGCTTCAAATTAGTGCTGCTTGAAATGATCATGCATTTTATAAAGTCTTCAGGCATACTCACCCATATCTAATTTGGATTGTGAATCATTGTGAAAGATTTGGAATGTCTTCTTTTATTTGGATGCTACATGGTCAGGAAAAATAAAAAGTCATAGGTTGGGTTTTGTTTTAGTTCATGATTTAATCAAACTCTGTAAAACTTTATTAAGCTCCTTCCAGTTATGTTAGTGTCACCCACTTAAGTTGCTGCTGACCCCATTTAGTGAAAGATACCCACCCAGATATTTTTCTGAGAGGTTTTGGCCTCATTTACATGGTAGTTTGCTAAGCCTATGGCAGCCTTTATGTTCTTGAAAAAGCATCAGAATGATTTAATAAAGTGTAGAACAGTCTCTAAAACATGATTAGAGGAATGATTTCCTGGATGCACCCACACTACAACAAATGGTCTCATCTTAGCTTATATTAAAGCAATAACTCTTGACACTTCACTCTTCTCCACTGAAAGAAAGATAAAAGTCAATATGCACCTCCATTACAATTCTCTGTTTCCCAAGAGCAGGTCAGTTTATTGCTGTCACAGAGCACAATAATTCTTCCTTCCTTTCATTCACCTAGAAGAATTGTTCAGCCCCCATCTGCATAACCTGCATTGTATGTAGGCTCAGTACCATAAAGAGGCATGCTTGGGCAGCTACTAGAATCTAAACAGCTAGTGAGAGACTGTACCTGATACTTATGTGGGGATCCATTTTTAAAATTTACAGAGGTTTACCGCTCATTTTTAAGTTATTTTTTTTCTCCTGGCATTCTAGTGCTAAGTGAATTTGAATTCCAATTTTGGATTTTCTGCAGTGGCTCTGGAAGTTAATGCTAATGTTGCAGAGATGAGTTTTGCTACCTTTTGAGAGACCAAGCATCCCTCCAAACACACACATGCTAAGGATGGAAAGAATATTTGAAAATATTTGAACAATGGTAAATTTTATATTTCTTCAGTGTTAGAAAACCCCGATGCACAGAAATCTTTCCAGTCCAGGACTTATTCTGGTAAATTTTGCATGTGGGAATGTGTGCACACACACACTCTCACACACACCATGAAAACTTTGTGCAGAATGAGTCCTCAATTGCAAATAGTCTTTGAAATGTGTTGTTTTTGAAGTCTTTTTCACAGTAGAAAGAAAATTACTAAAATTACTCATTGCTTCCTTCAAGAATGAAATTAGCAAATAATTACACCTCTACCTCACACCAATCCACAATGCTCCTGAATGAGCAAACATCTGGGAGAATTGTGAGAAAATTCAAACTGGTCCCTGGAAGCAACTTAGGTCAGCTTGGGAAAGGAACTAAAAGGTAGGAGGAGCATGCCCCAGAGGAAAGAAGCCCACAGAATTCAACTTTGCTATGGGCCTCCTTTAGTAGCGAAGAGTATATGTTCAGCTCAACATGCATAAATAATTTATCTTGAATAGGAACACTGTTTATTAGAATGCACAAGAATCCCATTGGTACATTTCTGTTCAACACAAGAAGATCAGGATAGAGATTGTTCATGGAGACATCACAAGTGAGACCAACATGAATACCTCCATGGCCCCTATATATATTGTAATCTCCCCTTCAAGGAGAAATATGAAATAATTCTTCTACCTGAGATTTGGGGTGCCTCATGTGTGAATACCTGAGAATGTTAAACAAGCTCTTATGCTTACTTACCCTATACCTAATGAGAGTTTTTTTCCCTTAATTAATATATATATTTAATTAAATAGCAATTTAGACACTTTTTATTGAAATAGAACCTAGCTGATTCCTTGGATATAATTAAAAATGTCAATAAATACCTGATAATTCCTTGCTTCATTGAAACACTGAATGCATTCCTTTGTGCTTATGACATGTTAAGAATTCTGTGAGTAGGTTTAGTATAAGTGGATTATGTAAAAGAAAAATATACTTCCAATGATAGGCAACTGGAATCTACTTGTAGTTACAGTATGAAGGCCCATTCTTTTCTTAGCTGTATTGAGGTCTGTGAAACTGTAAAGCCTGTACATGGTTATGCCAAGAGAAATTAGTGTAACTAAAAATATTGTTTTGCCTGCTTGGGATTTGTGTTTCCTGCACATCATTTAATGAAGCATGCCTGCATCAAATTGACTAACAGAGCTGCTTGCTGACCCCGAGTAAAAGTGCTGCTTTGACCTCTTCACACATGAGTTTGCTCTGCACTGGAGCTTTGGTCTGTTTGGAAATGACATGTGTTGTATTAAATTATGCCCACAGACCTTAGGTCCCTGACACACAAGATTCTCCTGTACTAACAATATCCTCTTTGGGAATTCCACTTTCCCTCAGTACTGTGCATTCAACACAGAGGCATATGGCTACCATACACTTAAAAGCTTCTTTTAACTCCCAAATGCCCTGGAGTGCAGGTTGCTACTTGACTGGGGCTATATTGCATCTGGATGAGAGAGGGGTGTTATTATTTCTCTCAGGCAACATATTGACACAGGCCTTGCTTCTGCAGCTGTGGGTCTTGAACTTTGCTTGACCAGCTTCTTAAGCAGCCAAAGATTTTCCCTAATTGGCCAGACCTAGAGTTGATAAAACAACACAAACACTTTCCTCTTCCACCATTTTTGGTCTGCTAACACTCTGATACATACTTAGAGGGAAAGGTAACAACAGTCACAACAATGGTCTCCTGTGCAACCCCCCCTCCTCTCTCTTTTTACATGATCTATTTATTTCAAAATTTAAATGTCCCCTCAGTAGATTTTTATGAACCCACAGGTCTTGAATATATTGAATATATTTAAGCTGAACTATATATTATTTAGTACTTGTCATTACTTTTGGTCATGATTCTGTACTTATTCCAGTATAAAAAAGTGCCATAGAGTATTATATACACTTTTGTGAGGTCATTCAAGGAACATCAACATAAAATGTAATAAAGGAGGAAGGGTATCTTTGATTAATGTCAAATCTAATACGAATTAGGACAAGAGTCTAGCTCTCATGCTTTTACCAGTAGTCCTATACATCTTTTTTTTTAGGTTGCAAGCCATGGGAGTTTGATCAAGACCTTCTCCTAAGACACTGCTCTGGAAGCACTTTTCTTTCAGGCATGGTTTGTGATGGAACCCACAAAGATTTGCCACTTTAGCCCTAACTGTCAGGCAAAGAAAGATCTAGTTGTCTCCTCTTGCAATTGCCAACCTACTTTTTCCCTGTCTTAGAAAATAATTTTGGGAGAAGGAAATTCACCTCTAATTTACTCATTGCTTGTTATGGCTCTCCAGTGCCATTTTCATCTGCTTACTAAAAAGCATTAAAGGGGGGAGCTGGAAAAAGCTTGTGAGGCTCACCTTTCAAGTCTTACTACAGAACACTATTCATGTTAGAGAAGACTGCATTTTCTCCTTCCACCTGCTCTTCTCTTAAATATTATGTCCTTTACTGGGGGGAAATTGTTTAAAATGCTAGTTTAAGACAGTGGTTTGCATGTGCATTGCAATGTGCAATCAACCAGTCTAAAAAGCAAAATCTGTCCACATAGGTATGTTACATGGGAAATAAGAAGATGAGGGAGATGTGTCTTATTCTTGCTCCATTTTTCTGTGATCTGTGAGTAATTAGAACATATATTGATGGCTGTCTATATGTGATAACTAGACAAACATGATAAAGTGATGGCGGATTAACATGGGGTGGAAAGAATTTTTGAAAATATTTTAAGAATGGTTTAAAAAACACCTACCAAGTTTCTCAAGAGTCAAAGAACACCAATAAGGAGAATCTTAAACATGCAAGAATCCCCCCAGTTCATCACTTGTGTGCAGGTGTCACAGCCCCGATCTGATATTCAAAGGGCCAACCAGAAGCTGCTCCTTTAGGGGTGGTCTGCTTTGCCCCTACATTAGCAGTGATTATAGCTTTTAACTTCAATATGATAATTTTGTCTGATTTTAATCCAGAATATCTGACAAACATACACAAATGTCTGGTTTGAACCCTAGACATCCCAATTCCTCTCACTGATCTTTTGAGATGAAGCTCCAAAGAACTGCCACTACTGCCATTTTCCTACCCTGGTTCTTAAAAAGATCAGAAGCAGTGCTGTGGCACAGAGAGGAGGGAGATGCCTCTTTTAGGTGTTCCTGGGATGGACTATGCTCTCATTGTCCCCCACTCTACTCAGAGAATGGGATGGTTCGTTTTTTATTACAGTACTTACATTGCCCCATGAATAAGTTGACCCAGGGGTTTTTGGTAATTTTTTGACTCAATTTTCTAGACTTATTTGAAGGGATGTCATATTGAGGATGGAGCAAGCTTGTTTTCTGCTGCTCCAGAGAATAAGACCTGGAGCAATGCATTCAAACTACAGGAACAGAGATTCCACTTAAACATTAGGGTGAACTTCCTGACAGTAAGAGCTGTTTGACAGTGGCACACACTCCCTTGGAGCATGGGGGAGTCCCATTCTTTGGAGGTCTTTAAACAGAGGCTGGATGGCGATCTGGTGGGAGTGCTTTGAGTGTGTATTCCTACATAGCAGGGGGTTATACTGGGTGGCCCTTGTGGTCACTTCCAACTCTACAGTTCTTTGATTCTATGAGTTATATATGAGTATAAACAATAATTACTTGTTCTTGCCTGCACGAATGAAGTCTACAAAATTTACATCCCAGATGGCAATCCAGTGGTGAAGAGTGCAAGTAAGTAGGAGCTAAATATATTCTTTGCTACCATCCTGCCTGGGATCCAGTCCAATAAAATCAGTTGTGTAAAAGTCTGACTGTCACTTCACAATGTTATATCACTCTGTAAAGCCACACCCCATGACTCTGCTATCACTAAATATCACCCTGCAGTAATAACCAGACATCCCCCCCTCATTTACCATCAAGCCAAGACTTGACTTGACCTGACTTCTCTTCTCTTCTCTTCTCTTCTCTTCTCTTCTCTTCTCTTTATATATTTATTGTAACATGTTATAATCAAGCTTCATCCATAGGGATATAAAGCCAATGTACAAAAAAATTAAAGTAATACTTAAAGCAATAAAAACTCCAATCATGACATCAGGACAAAAAAAAGTGGCAAAAACAATCAAATAAACAGAGTCAGCTCATCTTATAATGTCTGGTCAAATGAAGAAGCAGCACTTCCACCCACACAACCCAGCACTGGCATGCCTCTGGTACTGATGTTCTTCAAACAAATTATACCAGAGAAATAAAAAGGTTAAATAGTTGGATTGAAAGAAATTCTGCTAGTTACTTTTGGGACTTTTTTTATTTTTCTGTGCATGTGCGTGTGTGTGAATTTAAGGACTTTTTGCAAACATTTCATGTGTGGAAAAACATTTTTTTTTTTTTTTGCATTCTTCCAATTTCGGACAGGTTTTTTTTTCATACAATACAACTTCTTCTATGAAACATTGCTTTTTGTACAGAAACAATGTTTTCTGTCCACACACAAACACACACAAAAGTAAAAGAAGACAGAAGAAAAAAAATCTATAGTCTTTTAGCTCCCACTGTTAGATAAAATCTTTTACCACAAGTGACACATTTCTCCATGAGTTATCTCAAGGATGAGAAAATTTGTGGATATTCTTATATCCTAACCTTGAGTGTGCAGCCCTACATGAAGAGTGAAAGATTAATCTCACTGGAGATAGAGCAAATTATCTAGGGAGACCATCCAGCCTTCTTTTTGGACACTGGTTTCCTGTTCTAGAAGAAAACCAAATACCTCATAACAGTTGCATTTCAAAATGTTTAGGTTGAAGGAGTGAGAGATGCAGTGTAAGGGCTTGAACTGAATATTTCCTACAGTTTTTCCCTTTGAAATGGAGCCAAATTTAGGAACCTGATTCACTGTAAATAATGTATGAAGCTGAAGCAGAATAAGAATACTGGTATACCACAGTTAGGGCTGAAATAAACGGGCAGTAAGAGGTGGCTTTCCATGGCGTGGGGGTGTGGGGTTCAGATGCTATACGCTCCCACGCTGCCAGGAGGCTACATGGCTGACCGCACATGCACTGGCATTGCAGTGTTCTTGCACTGCAGTGTTTACATGCGCCGTGCCACAGGAATGCCAAAAAGCTGTGGCAGGGGCAGAAAAGCCAGCACAAAAAGGGGCGGCAATTTGCTGCTTCTTTTTTGTGCCAGCTAAACACCAGAGTGGGGCTGAGGTGTGTGCTTGCCGCGGCACCCTCCCAGCTCTTTCAGGGACAGTGTCATGCTGCCCCTTCAGAGTGGTCTGTTTTGCTCCTTTGTGAACTAGATGTGTTCTTGGTATTATTTTTGTAACAAAATATTTGGTGCCAGAGGCAGAAATAAAATGAAAAAAATATGAATAGGTTCGTATACCACTAAAAAAAGAGCAGGTTTTAGCAAACATTTTATTTACAACTGGCAATATGCACTTGTGAAATGAAACACTCAAGTCAGATAAGCCTTGCATAAGTAAACAAAAACACTTTGAACCTTTCAGAGACTAATTGAAGGGTCTGTCGATGGTCCAAATAAAATGGTCTCACTCATGACACAGGGCCAGATCCCCAATTGAGTGCAGGCTATCTTCATGATGTAAGGCTGGTTCCACCCTATCCCATCCTTAAACTGATTTTTAAAAACTTAACTTTTCTTCTGGTTTTTGTAGGGAAACCCAGAGTGCTGCATAGTGATGTTAAGGAAAAAGCAACATGGGATATACAGTAATAGAAATAAAAATATGTATGTGAATGTCAAAGTGACTAAGCAGGAGCAATCAGGAAGATACACAGGTGAAAAAGATAATATAATTAAGAAGCCTTGAGAGCCAAGGACAAAGTTATAGAAGGTACATTGAGAACACCTGTGATAGATTGCAAACACCTGAGACTCATTAAGTGGTCAAGGTAAAGTGATGAAACACTTGGGTTGGTCTTAGGCATGGGATGATCTATGTGGACCAATCAAGATGTATGTACACACCCACTGGGTGGAAACTGACTGGTGGGTGGTGTCTAACAATGGCTATAAATTGCAATGTTTGCTAATGTACATTGTGGAGTAGTTTTGGAGATATTGTGAAGTGTAGAGATTGTGATATAGTAGAATAAAGTAGATCTTTTATATAAGACTACTGAGTTGTCTGGTGTCTTGAGGGAAGATACAAGAACCAGAAGAATCCTGGAGAAGTTTGGAGACATCTCAGGAAGAAGAGTGAGAAGGCTTGGAGAGTTTGTCAGGGTCTTCAGCCTATTCTCTGAAACTCTGCTGCTTGGGAAAGAAGCATCAAACACTGATCAAAGCTGGTCAGCTCTGCTGCGTAACAAGGTGGTGAGTTAGAGCCAGAGGTGAAGAGCTACAACTCCCATCATCCCTGACAAGTGATGCCAGGCAGCTGTTTATATACTTGTCCCCATTATGTCACCCAGCAACACTGACACTGGTGCCATCCACTGTCTCTAAGGTCACAACAAGGTGCCAATTCATGAGATCGATGCTGTGCACTTCCTTCCTAAACTTAGAAGGAATGACTTGTGCAAGTGACAGCACTGTTGGGTGACACAGTGGGAATGCTTGTGTAGACAGCTGCAGCATTACTACAGAGTGTGGAGGTAAATAGGGGAATCTGGAGCAGCTCCAGGGCCAGAATTCTCAAGGAGCAGCCTGGAGTATTCTACCTGGCATAGATGAGTTAGAAGACTTTTTCCAAAATTCATTCAAGGATAATATTTTCATTCACCAGCCTCCGCTTTTCTTATGATTTCCATTTTGATGGCCAGGCCTACAGATCTATTTCTTAAACATATGTTGGGGTCATCAGGTAAGGCAGGCTTATTTGCTCTCCCTCTTTTCTCTCTATTTTGCTGTTCTCTCATCTTCAGTAATTCTGGAGGCAACCACTGTTTATAGCTTGCCTCTTGCAATCACCCAGACACAGCTACAGTAGGATTGGCTAGAGCAGAATCCCATTCTTTCCCAGCTCTATTTCTATTTATTGCATTGTTTACAGCAGACATGCTGCTGCAACTTGATACTAAAAGTATGTGTTCTTCCAGACTTCCTTCACCATCACCTTAGTGCTGGTGGTGCTTTAAATAATGTCCAGCTAAAGAGAGGATGAGGAGAAACAGGAGGCTAGGGCAAGCATAAAAAAGCTTTATAAAAATCATCTTCCCTATCTACCTTGTTAACTGAGGTATGTACATTGCTCCAATGCAGTCATGATATGGCAAGGATTTCTTTACTAGAAAATCTTATCTGAGCCATTAATTGAGCTATCTCCTGCACACAATGAAGGAAATGTTCTAATGTTTCTAATGTTCTAATCTTCTAAATTGGCTTGTAATGTTTTAAAAAATGTACACTTTTGCCTGACCACTTGGGAAGTGTATTGTGATGTGAAATGTTCTCTAAGCCTCCATTCATCAAGCAAAAGCTTCAAAAAGTTACTATGGAGGTGATTAATTTGAAGATCTTTGATATTGCAGCTGTTCATTTGAATATAGACTGTAGAGGAGGAAAGTGCTTCAACATCTCTATTGGATCAGTGGTGGCAGCAGTCCTTTCCTCCAGGGAACATCATTGCTCCTACCCTAAAGCAGGCTTCTGTTCCTTTATTGAACATTCTACTTCCCTCCCATAATTCACTTTTCCAAATGGTAACGGTACTCAGTGTCAGCAAGTGTCTCAGCCACAGATGTAGGCAAAAGCAACCCCCCCCCCAACAAATCTTGCCAAGAAAACCCCATGATAGGTTTGCCTTAGGGTTGCTATAAGTCAGAAACAACTTACCCACAACATCAACAACTCCTGGAGAGCACCATTGGTCAATTTACTGCATTTGAGGGCATTTTAGCCATGCCTGAAAATTCAACAAAATGACACTAGTACACCCCCCCCTCCCACCACAGAGAGATGGTATATTATTGGACATTTGGCACTGAAAAAAAAGTTAGGAAATCCACAAAACCATTGGAGTGGTGAGGATCCTTGGGAAGGCATAAGAACAATTGTACAAATAACATGAGGTGCACTTTCCCCAACTTGCTTTCACCAGAGATGACAGAGGTGGCACTTGGGATCCAAGCATGTGTAACTCCTCTTGGTTTCAACTGGGAAAACCTAAGCATACACTCCAATTGACTGATGGTAACTGAATCCTATCCTCTACTCCTCTGTTGTGTCTTTAGTGTCTACCTCTTCAGTGAAATCTGTCTCACTTTATTACAGCTTAGTCAGTGTGGTAACTGTGAATGAATGAGTTTATATGTGGGTGGGTGTTATGGGCACTGGACAAATGCAGATGGTATTATTTATATAATAAATGATGTCAGATATATGGTTATTTGAAAACATTTGATAATCTGTGTTGTGAGAGAAAAGACTTAAATAAATTATGATCTGCAAGTTGGTCTCAAAGCTGTTAGTTGTGAGTAATCACTATTTGAAATGCAAGTTCTTTTGACAAGCGTATGGCATTTTTCCGGAGCCAGTTTGCTTTCCAAATGCAATTACAAGTTTAAACATCCTCTAGTATTCTATAACAGTCTGTTAAAATTTGCCACTTTGGGGGGAAATGGCTGTTAGGAAATAGATTTGCAAAAATACATTGTTTTCAGAAGCCATGGATAAAAGAAACACAAATATATGCCAAGAAAAGCCCTAAAGTGTAGACAATCTGAAGAAAGGTTTCATAATCTTTAGCTGCCTGGCACTAACAATTAAAAAGGCAGATTCTGCCTTGAATCCTATTTTTAGTCCCAACTGGAGTAGATCCATTGTATTAGTAGCACTTACTTAACTATTGATGTATTGAGTTACTGTTTAGTCAGAGCAGGGGGAGGCAACCTTTCCCCTTTAAGGGCCGAGGGACTTCAGCTCCCAGAAGCCTGTTTATAATGTTTGTAGCACATTTTTGCTCTGATATCTCTTTTTCTAGAAACGAAGCACAGATGCCAGTGCTGGTTTCAGTAGTTTTGTTTCAGGGTAGTGATTAGGCAAAATGTTGTCAGTCAAGAGGCCTTCCTCTTCCTTTGCTGCCATTATCACAATACTTGATTTTGGGGCCAATTATCATGTGCCTACAGGCCACCAGTGCCAGGAGAGACAGGCAATAGTAGGGAGAAGCAGTTGTGGTCCACATCATACGCAGTCAGGGGTAGGCAACCTTTCCCCTTTAAGGGCCGAGAGACTTCAGCTCCCAGAAGCCTCAGCCATGTTGGCCAATAGTCCCATGTTGGCCAATAGCTCCTGGGATTCTGGGAGCTGAAGTCCCTCGGCCTTTAAAGGGGAAAGGTTGCCTACCCTGGTCTACATCATACACAGGTATTCAAGGGAGGTTACCAAGGGTGAATGGAGGTGTAGTAGCAAAGTCTCAGCCATTCCAGAATCCATCAGGAGAAGCCAGCAATCATGGAAACACAAACCACAAGGGAAAGCCAAAGAGGCACACACCTTAAGCTAGTTAAGAAGCCAAATAAATCCACAAGTAGGAAGTGCATAGAAGCCAGGGAGAACTAATAATTCTGAACAACAAAAGTTCCAAGGAGCTGCCTGACCCTGAGATGCTAGGTACTTTATTGTTCAGTATTTTTTATTTAAGAGATGATGGTATTTTTGCTACTGTTCCTTATCCTAATGATGTTCCACAAATGAAGGAGGTATTGCCTTTGTATCTTCAAATGCAGCTAAGGTGTGGGGGTGGGTGGGGATGGGGCTTATCCTGCTGAAGTTCCTCATCAGTTGCATTGATTACTTAGCTGCTTAGATTCCAGCAGGTAGGTGGGGAACCAACATCTGGAACCAGAGGTCTTTCTATATCTAACTGTTCTGTACCAGATTCCTTGGATTCTGTGGGGTGAGTTGTGACATTTATCCATATTATTGCTAGCATAGGTTATATACTAAAAATGACTATATCACTACCAGTATCAGAAGCAATATAGAATCACAGAATTGTAGAGTTGGAAGAGACCACAAGATCCATCCAGTCCAACCCCCTGCCATACTGGAAGACACAATCAAAGCACTCCTGACAAATGGCCAGCTAACCTCTGTTTAAACATTTCCAAAGAAGGAGACTACCACACTCTGACAGTATTCCACTGTCAAACAGCTCTTACCATCAAGAAATTCTTCCTGCTGTTCAGGTGGAGTTTCATTTCCGGTAGTTTGAATCCATTGCTGGAAAAGAGATTCCATCATATGTACATCATTTCTTGTGCACTCATGTCCGAAAGGTGCAATTTCTGTAAGCAACCATGCAAAAGCAGTGTTTGACTAGACAGACTTTTGGTCTGATGCACCATGAGTGTTCTGTACTTTTCTTTGTATTCTATATAAGAAAGAAGGAAGAAGAGAGAGGAGTGTGTGTCCCTTTTGTCAGTCCTGTCTCCTTGTGCTTGCTCACAGATGGCACGCAGACAATCACTGTGGAGGAAATAGACTCATGAACCAGGGCTGAAAGTAGACTTTCTCATTTATCATAGATCTCGATAGTTGCCCAACTAGGCAAATCTTTGATACCATTCCTAACTGAAGTACAGTCTCTTCAAATCATAATGACTCTGAGAACTACTGTGTGCTAGAAACAACAAATGGCAAAACACATGCAAGTGTAAGATAAGGTTAATGTTGAAAATCATTGTGGTTTAGTGAATAGAATATTGTTAACCACTTGATAAGTGGTTCAGTTCATTGTGTGGCATAGGGCAAAGTGTTGTACTTTAGTCTTGGATTGCCATATTTGGAACAGCCATCATAATGAGCAATCTCATGTGGTAACTTTCTTTCTTTCTTTCTTTCTTTCTTTCTTTCTTTCTTTCTTTCTTTCTTTCACTATTTGTCTATCATCTCTTGTTCTGTTGGGGCCCCTAAAGTAATATACAATGGATGAAAAAACATTATTGAAAATATTGAATATAGACAGATAAAAGCATTACTTAATAAAGTGACCTGCCCTTCCTCTCCTCTCACTGCCTCACTTGTCTGCCCCTTCCCCCTGGTCATGCAGCTGTCCACTGCCCACTGCCCAGTCAGACCAGGAAGAGCTGCCAGGCAGCAGTGGTGGCAGCCTTACCTGCCATCCCTGACTTCCCCTTCCCTTGTCTTACTCATCTGTGCCCCTTCCCAGCTGCTCAGCCACTTGCTGTCTGGCCAGAGCAAAAAGGCCAGGTGGGTGGCAGTTGCATAAGCAGTGGCTTATCTTGTCCCCACCCCTCTCCTCCCTCTGCCTCACTTGCTCATCCAGATGCCTGCCCCGATGCCTGCCCAGGGCTATTGGGGGGTGGGGGGTGGGTAGGCAAATGAAGCAGTGAGAGGGGACAGAAAGGGTGCACTCATCCCTCTTTCTCCAATGCCTTGGCTTCCTCCTCATATAGAGGGCCAAGGCAGTGGAGAAGCCATTAGAAATGCACACTTACCCCTCTTTCTCTGCTGCCTTGGCTTCCTCCTTGGTGGAGAGAAGCAGGGCAGTGAAGAAGAAGGGCAGCACTGTCCACACACACCCTGCACAGACAGGAGGGCCTAATTGAGTGTCATCCTTCTTCTGAGGTGTCACCCAATGCAGCTGTAGTCCCCACACACCCCTAGTGATGCCACTGAGCCCAGGAGTACTCCCAAGCTGCAAACCTGAGATTTAAGGATGCACAGGCTAAATCCTTATTCCCTGAGCTGCCTCCATATTGACCAAGAGCACTCCTGTGTTGTCTGGATTAAGATTCAATTTGTTTGCTCTCATCCAGTCCAAAACTAAGAGCAGACACTAGTTTAGCACTAGGACAGCGTCCTCAAAGTTAGATGGAAAAGAAGAGAGAGTTGGGTGTCATCAGCATACTGGTGACACTGAATCCCAAATCTCTGGATAATGTCTCCCATTGGTTTCATGTAGCTATTAAACAGCATGGGGGACAAAACCAGAAATCAGCCAGAGTTTCAGCCTGATTACTGGAATGCAACAGGAAACTCCTGAAAGCCATCAGGAATCCATCCAGATCCATAAGCCTAATGCAGACTATCTGAATTGGTCCCCAACCCCTGCAGAGGTTCTAAGTCCCAATGGGTCTAAAGCCCACCAGATAGGGATCTGTCCATGATAATGGAACTATGAAAAAAAACCCTTCTACATCCAGATCACTCTAATCTCAGACAGTACAAAGCAGAAAAACACAAACAAGCAAACAAACAGATCCAAAGTATGTTCTGCAGCACAGGTGACACCAGACAGTATTTGGATCAAAACCTATGGTTGTCCTGACCAATCCTGAAAGAACCCCCCCCCCCCCCGGTATGGCTGTAGAAGTCCACTAGGGCAACAAGCTGGGGACGGAGCAACTACAGCATCTCTGGCAAGTCCAAATTAGCAAGCTCAGGAAAAGAGACATTGAGTAGCAGTTACCACTCACCATCAAACAAATACATTCAGATCCAGCAGACTACACAATGATCAGGAAAATAGAGATCCTATAGACCACTGCAACTTCCTCCCTTGGCATTGAGCAGCAACATTTCCAGCTGTTAACAAAATTGTTCCAACCTGTTAATAAGGTTGTTCAGGCTATTTGATGTGTGGTACCATTTGGGAACAATCAAGAACCTAGTGACTTCTCCTTTCTTCTCCCCTGATGATAGCACTATACCATCCCCATTCCAAATCTGTCTCTAGCCATTACTAATTCAATGGTTGTTCTCTAATTTACTTCCGCTCCTGTATTCTCCATATTTTTCTCCTAGCAGGTCACATTATTTAAGACTTAAAATATCATCATCATCAACAACAACAACAACACCTTTATTTCAGCCAATAGGTCATTAGGCAACATAAAATGTATGTAAAACATGTTAAAATAGCATCATAAAATGAACATTCATAGTAAACTTACTGTAAATAATAAATAATATTTAAATGTTAAAATAACACTATAGGAACAAATATTCATAGGAGATTTACAATCCTAATATAGTGCTTAGCATATATAAATGTATGTTACATATATATAAATATTTACAGACATGTTAGATGTTACATGTATTTAGTATTTAGGAGTCATTTTTCAATCGACCGCTGGTTGGGTATCCCAGTGGTCAGCTGCCATCCAGTCAGCAACAAATAGTGCTAAAAAAATTTATATACTAAGGAAGGCCAATTTTCCCGGTTGCAATTAGGGTGTTCCAGGCTAAAGTCTTGCCTAAACTGCTATTTGGCATCCCAATTTGGATCCTAGGTTTTTCATCAGCATTAGAACAGATCCTTTTGGCTTACCTTCAGAAATGATTTGGGGTGCCCAACTGTGTGGCCATCAGCTGTTTTACAGCTACAAGCAGGTTGCCATTCAGTTGAATGTACTGCCTGGATGTGGGCCTTAAGGTATTGGTTTACACTTTTCTATGTGGCCCTGAGGCTGGATATCTGTATCTCATAATGGAAGACAGCTATTTCACCCTGTGGTCTAAAAATAGCAAGGAAAAACTGCAGAGATTGGGCTTTTCAAATGACTTCCTCAGCACACATGATTTGCCCAGGGCGCAGCAGATTCTGGCGCGCAGTATAAAGGATATTGATATACAATATTCTTTATCCTCTGCCTGCTCATCTTGTGCTCCCATTAGTCTAGGGTTGCAGTTTAATCTTGAGAGGGGGGCACATTATTTACAAAATTTGACCATCCTAAAATACTGAGCTATGTTTACCAAAACACAATTTAATGTTATCCCCGCTGCTTTATTAGGGGGCCACTTTGAGGGAAACCCTTACAATGAATAGATCTGCCATTCTGGTGAAGATTATTTGAGTTTCTAAATCATGTTTTGTCTTCCTGTATTTTTTATAAGGATGAGAGACTAAAATTAATCTCACCCCTCTTGCTTAAGTTTCCTGGTAGTCTTCTCAATTGGTACCTTGTGTACCTGTTAAACAACTCTGAGAAAAATATAACAGAAACAGTGGCAAAGTTTTTCCTCTTTGCTGCTAAAACTCGTAAGATTTAAAATATGTAAATAAAAACAACCTTCTGTCCTGCTCCCAAAAAGAGCAACATGACCCCCCACACCTTCTTTTCATCAATTATTATTATTATTATTATTATTATTTGATACCCCACCCCTCTGGAACCAATCGAGGCAGCTTACAAATGATAAAATTACAATATATAAAATACACATCCCATCCCCATCCCCAAGAAGCAACCTCTGTTCAGTGGCAACTCATCCCGCAGAGGTGGACCCATCATCTCAGGCAGGTGACTTTTATTATTTTTCAGGAAGGGGACCGATGTATGTCTGGCTGATTAGCCAGCAGCTGACTTACATCTGGGGCCTGGTCCTGCAGGCAGTGGAGGTCTAATAGGTAGGCAACAGCTTGCAGGAGAGAGGCAACACCTGGCAGAAAGGACCCTCTCTTCTCTGGGTGGTAGTGGAGGTGGTGATGTTCTTGGGCTCTAAAATGTACACAAACATGCTTTAGTTGATGAAGGGGTTTGTAAAAATGCATATGTTGAGGGGGGAAAAATTAAGACACATAGATCAGGAAAAGTTCATACCAAATACACAAAAATAGTTTTACACCCCAACACAAAATCTTGGACAGGATGAGAATGCTGGTGGGATTCTCAGAAACCCAGTGGAAACAGAACTGACAGGTCTTCACATTCCTACTTTGTAGAATGGCTACATTCTCAAAATGATAATATTCAGTGCAAGACACACTGTAGAGTAAATGGCTGCCTAGGAATGAACATAGAAGAATCATTGGCTCAGAAATGCAGATCTGGTTTGCTTTCTTCTTTTTCTTTAAACCATGTCTGCTTTGCTTGCTATTTATACCCTGCAGGGAAATGATTGGGAGTTGCAGGCATTGCCAAAAGACTTCCAACATGAGATATTTTCATTTTGTTTTTGACAATGCTCATTGAGAGGTGGAGAATGTATGCCTTACTTTTCTTGGCTCATGTTTGGATGAGAATGTAGAAATTAGAAACACTTCCGAGCTGTTATGACAGC
This sequence comes from Phrynosoma blainvillii, assembly GCA_026167975.1. Taxonomy (NCBI): domain Eukaryota; kingdom Metazoa; phylum Chordata; class Lepidosauria; order Squamata; family Phrynosomatidae; genus Phrynosoma; species Phrynosoma blainvillii. Next base: position 414,443,534 of record JANUYF010000001.1, read on the forward strand.
CCTATTTCTTGAAACCATCTAATTAACACCTTGGATTTTCTTCAGTACAAAACAGTACTGTGTAGCTAATAGAAAGGAGGAGAAAGAAAAGAAATTCCTACCACATTCTTTGTCTGTGAGCTGTCACTAAAATGGGAGCTACATCTGTCACTGCAAGCTCTTGGATTTGGTACAAGCTGCTCGATAAGAACTGATTGACAGCTGGGACTATCAAACTGGTACACTGAGCACATTTACCCTCTTACATGCACGGTTCATTACAAAGGAATGTAGAAACTTTAGAATAAAGATTTATATGGATTCAGTCCAGAAGATAAATGTTTATGAAGTGATCCCATAAGACAATGTGTATTCCCCAAGTTCAGAAAGAAGTCTAACAAGAAGGATGAGGTAGTCTTTAAGTACAGGTGGTTACTAAAATATCGACATTTAGGAGCCTAGCTGGAAAAAAGAGTGTGATGAAGCATCCAGAGATGTCGACTATAGGATACCCTTCCTGTGTTCACCATTTCAAAGAAAATGACACAACAGTGGGCAAAGATCAGTGCTGGATTTACCTACAAGCTACATAAGCTACTGTCTATGGGTGTAGATAATGTGGGGAGCTATATATAATTTTTTAAAACCATGCTGTATATCAAACAGAAGTAAATTTTAGATTTTTCATAATTTTTAGGGAAATACCCCTTTTCAGTAATGGTAATGCTTGGTAATGCTATGAGGCCTCTTATAGTTGGCATTGTTTCAGACCTCCACATGTCTTAATCTAGCCCTGGGCAGGAGACCTTCATGGGTCAATAATTAAAGGCACAGAGTGCAATGCAGCACACCAAGCTAAAAGTATTCAATTTTATGCTCATCTGCTGTGTTGGATTTGGGTCCCAGTCTGTAGGGCAAGACAGGAACAGAAACTGGATTGGATTAGATGAATAGCAAGTTCAAGCAGAACTAGGCAAGTGAAAGAAGAAAGAGAGAATTGTGCAGAGGGAAATTAGTTTGTAACTTGAAAAGTGTGATCTACAGCTGAGATTAAATATGAGGAACATCTGCATACTCTCCAGGGAATTCTACAGCAAAAGCCAGAAGAATTATAGATCTGGGGTAGATCAGGCTAGATCCTGAATGGAAACCATGAGAAAGCAAACATTCAAGTGCAGTGTCTGACACTTTATTTTAGCAGCTATCCCTACCTTTAGGCAGGCTGTGGTAAAGCTCCCAGATGGCAGGTTTGGGAGCATTGTTAAAAGATAGTACACTGACAATTATTCAAGATATTTTTCACAATCACCTCTTGGATTTTCTCAATTGGGAATGATAAGAAGGAAACCTTTTTCAGGTGAAGGGCCAAATTCAATTTCAGAGCAGTTCTCAGGGACTGAATTGCAATGTTGGGCAGAAGCAAAGTTAAAAAGGTGGCCCCTAAAGTAGAAGCACATTTTAGTTGAAGGTGCTTACTGCCAGTAGCCTTAAGAGAGGCATTTCAACCTTATAGGAATGGGTTGCACATATCCAAAAGCTGGGAAACAACCAGACAGTGGTGTCATAGGGAAGAGGGTGTGGCTGTTTAATGAAGTCCAAAGAGCCTGAGGTTCCCCATCCCTGGACTAAAATATATTGAGCCATCCCTCCCTTACAACAATCTGTTTTGCAACCCTTGAATCCTTCTCTTGGGCCCCTTTCACTACAGAATTACAGTATTATAATTTCACTTTAACTACTATGGCAACATTCTATTGAATCCTTAGATTTGCAGTGGGGGGGGGGGGTATTTCAAATTTTCAGCCAGGGAGCTAAGGTATCCCACTCAGCTACAAACCCTATGATTCCATAGGATGGAGCTGCAGCAGTTTTAAGTGGAATCATAGTACTATAACTGGGTAGTGTAAAAGAGCCCTGGGAAAGAGCCAGGAAACATTTAAAAAGCCCATTCTAGTAATCTGTTGTGAGCTGGCTATAGATATACTGAACCAAGAGAAATTGCAGGGCTGGCTCTTTTTCCCTTTGGGTGCTTACTATGCCTCATAACCCCCTGGCACGCTTGATTTAAAAAATGGTAAAAATTTAACTTGTCACAATATTTGTCCCTTTTCCTGAAAGGTGACCTCTGATGAGAGTAGAAGGATGTGCATGATTTTAATCTGCAAGTAATAATGATGAACCGGTCCTGACTGACCCCAGCAGTTTAAATATATAAAATGACAGATTATTCTGCTGCTCCCCCTTCCCCTTCGTGCAAGCATACACATATACACACACTATAATGCACAGCTAAATTCCAATTGTGCTTTATCTCTCCACTGCTGCCCCAGTGATTAATGCTGCACTTTCTGGGAGACTGGAAAATGAGGGGAGACAGAGAGAGAGGGAGAGAGAAGTGATATGTATTTCTCATGTGGTTTATCATTATCATTATTCCTTTATAATAGTTTTTTTCTTCCCTGGAAGAAGAGCTTAATTTACTAGAGGAGCAGGGGCCATGACAGGTGAGAAGAGAGTTGTTGGCAGGTGGATGGATGGGCAAAGGCAAGGACAAAGATAGGAAAGTGTAGCTAGAAGTAGCTAACATTTCTGGGAAGGGTGGCAGGTGTTGGCATTTGGAAAGACTAACCAGATTTCTCCATGGTTTGCGAGTAAATCCCATAATTCCCCAGCCATGTTTGCTGAAAGATTCTAGGAGATCATCCCCCAAAATTACCTTTCCCATGCTCTGGGTTTATACATTCAAATAGTGTTCATTTGGACCTTCTCACATCAGTTGTCCATTCCCAATGGTGGTGGCGATGGCAGGAGGGGGAAGTGTAGCTCAGTGGCAGGCCATATGCCTTGCATGTAGAAAGTTCCATCTCTTGCAGCTCCAGTTAAATGGTCAGGTTGGTAAAAGTCATCCAGCAGAGACCTTCTTCCAGCCAGAGTAGACAATACTGGGCTAGATGAATCTATGACCCAATTGTGCAGTGTATATGACAGGGGTAGGCAACCTTTCCCCTTTAAGGACCAAGGGACTTCAGCTCCCAGAATCCCAGGAGCTATTGGCCAACATGGGACTATTGGCCAACATGGCTGAGGCTTCTGGGAGCTGAAGTCCCTTGGCCCTTAAAGGGGAAAGGTTGCCTACCCCTGGTATATGACAACTGCATATGCCCTGTGAACATCTTTAGCATGAAACTCAAACATAGGGAATTCATAGTGCCCACACTGCTCAGTTAATAAATGAACCCTTTCAACAGTCCAGTACACTGTTCAGATCATCTGAGACCCAGAATGATCAATGTAACTCTCCTGCTTTATTACAGCTAGCTTTGGGGGTAGAGATATGAATCCTAAACTATTTGTCCTGGCATGTGAGACTACTTACAGTAGTTTTCTCCCCACTGTGGAAGGAAATGAATATTCCTCAGCAGTATTCACCCCCTTTCAAGCTGCTTCTGCAGGAATTATTCTGTGCAGGTTGGTAGAACAAAGGTCCAAAACACACTGCAGAATAATGCAGTTTAAACCACTTTATATGCCCTGGCTCAGTGCTAGGGAATCCTGGGAATTATCATTTATCACTCTCTGACAGAGATGGCTAAATGTCTCACAAAACTACACTTCCCAGAATTCCCTAGCATTGAGACAGGGCAGTTAAGTGGTCTCAAACTGGATTATTTCTTGCATGTTTTGGTTTTTGCATAGGGAAAAAATATTTCTTGCAAAACAAACAGTGTCTTCTGTGCAGAAATTGGGTGGGGTTACACAAGGACTGTATTTTCTGACCAAAAAATGGGTGTTTTTTTTTAATACACCCACCACACACACATATTTCAAGGCAGAAATTCCTCTGCAACACATTCATATTTGATGGGGGGGGGGGGACCTGCAGAAGATTTTCATTTGTTCATTATTGTACTTGACAGGGAGTCTTGATTATCAAGAAAGCCATTTTGCAACTAGGAAACAAATAATGAATTACCTTGATCAGAATACCTGTCCAGGCACCCAGATATATTTTGCCATGTCTCGGTCTACAGCTTTGACTTCGGATGGCGTCTCCCCTCTCAATGAATGTCTTAAAGCAGTAATGGACTGGATGAGGAAAAACAGATTGAAACTGAATCCAGACAAAATAATAATAATAATAATAATAATAATAATAAAATTTATTTATATACCGCCCCAATCTAGGCGGTGAACAGCAATAATAAAATACAACCAAGTTAAGACAATATCATTTCCTCCTCCTCCCCCTTAAAAAGTTATTAAATCAAATACAGTTTAAAACAACTGCAATTAAGCAGTAATTAATCAATGAAAAAACTTAACTACCATTAAAACAACAAACAACAAAACAACAATACAACAATCCCCTGCTGATCAACTTTAAAGGGAATTATAATAAAGTCCTGATAAAAATACCAGGATTCGAAGGGTCCCAAGGCCCTTGGAGGTACTAACGGTAACAGCCCCAAACCCAGGTATTGGGACACAATCTCCAGTCCTAGATGGGGTCAATCTCTCCTCAAAGGACTGTGTTACAGTCTGGAGGTGCCCCTAGATCCATCGTTTCAGATGACAAATCAGGTGAATGTGGTGGTCAGGAGTGCCTGTTATCAATTTCAGCTGATACGCCAACTGTGCCCTTTCCTGAAGGTTCGGGACCTTGAAACCGTGGTACATGTGCTGGTAACTTCTCGTTTCGATTTCTGTAATGCACTCTATATGGGGCTACCCTTGCATCTAGTTTGGAAACTTCAATTGGTACAGAATATGGCAGCCAGGTTGGTCTCAGGAAAAACCAGAAGAGAACACATAACAACTATTCTAAAATCACTTCACCGGCAGCCTATCAGTTTCCGGGCATAGTACAAGGTGTTGGTTGTCACCTTTAAAGCCCTACATGGCTTGGATCCAACCTATCTTTGGGACCGCCTCCTTCCGTATAATCCATCCTGTGCTCTAAGGTCCTCCGGGAAGAATTTATTGTTACCTATTAAAACTAGGTTATCTGCAACTGCCCAGAGGACCTTTTTGGCTATCGCTCCCAGACTGTGGAATGGCCTGCTGGATGAGATCCGTCACTTGACCACCTTAAACAGCTTTAAAAAAGCTGTTAAGATGGATCTCTTCTGGCAGGCCTTTCCTGAGTAGATAACTAGCCACTGAAAATAGTCATGCCTGAACCTGATTTCTCCACTACAGTTATTTTAATTTATCTGTTGTTTATTGTATTTTATTACAGTTTGTTATTTTTTAGTTTGTTTTTAAACTTTGATGGTTTAATTGTATTTTAGGGGGGGTATTGGAGGAGGGGATTGTTTGTTTTATTATTTAAGCCGCCCTGGTTGTATTTTACAGAGAGGTGGGATATTTATTATTATTATTATTATTATTATTATTATTATTATTATTACCATTCCAAACTGGGTGTGATTTCTTCATATGGCTCATGCAGTCCAAGGGTAGGTGCAGTACAAGAGTAGGTGCGTTCAAGGGATTAATTCATCCAGTTGTAAGAGCTTCATTCCCAGTTGAGCTGGATTCTGAGGATGCCCTTCTTCACTAAGTTTTTACTCACAATATTCTATGAGTAATTTTAGTAATTTTATTCCTTCTGTGAGAAAGTCTTTGAAAACCTCAGTTTTCAAATCATATTTGCAATTCAGAAATTATTACGTACAGAATTCACACCTAGTAATTCTGCAAAGAAGCAGCTTTGCTTTGCTTTTTTGCACAGAGACCAGCATTTTCTGTGCAAGAAATAATATTTCTATTATTTTTGCACAGCAAATCATGATTCTTATACAAATTGCCCATGTGCTAATTTTGTGGGGAATTAGATCTCAATTATATCATTTTTCTTCAATTGGAGAGGGGCTGGAAAGGGAAGATGCTGGGCTCTTTGAGGAGGGAAAAGCCGGACGCTCTCCCTTTGAGAGTATACCTTTAATCAGGCTTATACCAGCTCCTTCTCCATGGTCTGAATTCCCTCGCCCCTCCTTCCCCTCCTCACCAGTAAACAACCACTATACTGGCTCATCCTGGGAACTGACAACTGTCAGATCATTTCATAGGATGTGGAGAAACTGGAGCGTGTCCAAAGGAGGGCAACTAAAATGGTGAAAGGTCTGGAAACCAAGCCCTACGAGGAACGACTTAGGGAGCTGGGGATGTTTAGCCTGGAGAAGAGAAGACTGAGAGGTGATATGATAGCTGTGTTTAAATATTTGAAGGGATGTCATATTGAGGAGGGAACAAGCTTGTTTTCTGCTGCTCCAGAGACTAGGACCCGAAACAATGGATGCAAGCTGCAAGAAAAGAGATTCCACCTCAACATTAGGAGGAACTTCCTGACAGTAAGGGCTGTTCGACAGTGGAACACACTCCCTCGGAGAGTAGTGGAGTCTTCTTCCTTGGAGGTCTTTAAGCAGCGGCTGGATGGTCATCTGTCGGGGATGCTTTGATTGGGAGTTCCTGCATGGCAGGGGGTTGGACTGGATGGCCCTTGTGGTCTCTTCCAACTCTATGATTCTATGATTCTATGATTCATAGAGAAATTTGCTTTCAAAGCTATGCACAAATGTAGGATCTCACCCTATATGTGAAAGAGTTGTAAATGAATTTATCTAGTTTTGTAACCCAATGTAAGTTCAATTCAATTCAATTCAATTGGGATTTGGTTCAATTGAGGATGCTCAAATCTTTCCAGCCTCATCAGCAAAACCTGTGACGTCTGTGTCACCCAAACCTTTGTGCCATGGCCTCATTCACAAGAGGTGTGTGGATGTGTGCCTGTTAGGCAGCTAGTCTGTTCTTTCTACTCTGAAAGCCAGTAACAGGAATTAATTTCCATCAGATTTTTCCTGATACATACCATACAAAAAAAGGCTGTTGAAAGGTTAGAAAAGTAATTTATTTTTATTTTTTTACTAAACAAACCTTGCCCTTGCTCCAGAAAGCTGAAAGCATCTTCTACCCCATGGTCTCCCATCCCATCATTGCTGAAGTCAGTAATTGCTTAGCATCAGAATATATTTACTCCTTGACTAATCACAGGGATACACAGTCTGGTCAAATTTGTTGTCTTCTGCTCTTCTAGAAGAAAGTCACAAATGAAATTAACTCTAGGATATAGATTTTTCTTTACCTCGCTACAATGACGCAGATTAATGATCTAGCCTTCCTGTTTTTCTGATTTTGTCAAAGATGGTCATTTTGAATTTTGCAGAGCACTTTTCTGATATCAAAGCCCATTTAATGGCTGTCAATGCTGAAGGTCATTTTCCTTGAGAACCAAGATTTTTCCTCTCCCCATTGAATACTGTTCTGTTTCCCCCTTCGGTATTTTGAATGACACCTCTTCTGTGATGGCAGCAAAAGGTGGCTCTGATTCAGCACTGTCATTCTTCGTTGCCTCAAAGCTATTGCAGATGTTGGTGATGTGTTGTGTTGTGGTATTTTTAAAGCCAATATATGTCTTGGATAATAAGTAATGTGGTATTTTTAATTCATAGCATCATTTTTTATTGAAAGCTCCAGATGTGGTAAGATATAAATCATTGTATAAAACAGTGAAGGAAGTAGACTTTCCATACTAAAAAATAAAATAAAATTATTTGTCATTACATTTGCCCCTTAAATTCTTTTGTCCACATACTCATCACTATCAACTACAGATGTCCAAATCCCTCAGTCTCAATTTTGTTGAGTTCTTGCAAATCTTACCTGTATAGTCTTCCTATACTCATTTTATATTTTCTCCACACTGAAATTCACTGAAATTCTAATGCATTTCCTAATTTGTGCAGTATTTGCACAATTTCCCTAATTTACAAAATATTTCACACCAATTAGATCATATGACTACATTTTTTCTTGATTTTTCACATTTTAGCTATTCACATTTTAAAATATAGGCATGGTTTTGTGCATACTTTGGGGAAAATCATATGCTTAAGTTTATGCATGCATACGTTCTCCTACAGATGCATTTGCACATTTTGATGTTGTGTGTATAATGCTATTGTGCATGCAGATGTGCATTAATCTGTGGAAATGGTTCTGTGTTTGGTTGTGAAATATTGCTATTCTGCAAGGATTGTATAGACAAAGTCAGTGTGAGGAGCTTCATAGATTCATGCTACACAAACGTAATGTAGAACTTGGCCTTTATATCTTGCATATGTCCTGTAAAGTGCACATTTTCTCATGGCAAGTCTCAAGAGGTGTGATCATGCTACATTCATTAAAACTCTAAAAACCAAAACAAAATATTTTTGGTCCCTAATACTTGGGATGACATCTCTTGGTTGTAAACAATAACATCCAGTAAATGCTGTAAAGTAAGTCTTTCTCCCAATTACTAGGCCTGCCTACCATTGAATGTAACCCTCTGAATGGCATTAGATCCCTCACTCTAATAGGTATGGGGAGGTTGCCATTCCAAATTTCCCAGAATGCCCTTGAGCTCCAGACATTCAGATACATTGGAAATGCAAACTACCTGTCTCCAAGTTGTGCTGTGCAGCTGTGATTTCAAATCATAGGGTCCTACAACTGGAAGAGACCTCAAGACCCATCCAGTTCAACCCCTTGACATGCAGGAATACACAATCAAAGCATTCCCAATAAATGGCCATCCAGACTCTGTTAAAAAGCTTCCAAAGAAGAAGACTCCACCACAGTCCAACAGCTTATTCCACTGCAGATCAGCTGTTACCATCAGGAAGTTCTTCCTGATGATTAGGTGGAAACATCTGTAGGGTCCCAAATAATGGAGACTATTGGCCTTTGCAGACTGCCAGAAATTGTGCAAATTGAGTCCACTTTTAGGGTTAGGGTTAGGGAATCATGGGAACTGTATTTTATTGTGGCACCAGAGCTCTCTGACAGAGAAGGCTCAATGTCTCAGAAAAAAAATACAATTCCCATGATTCCCTAGCACTGAGCCAGGGCAGTTAAAGTAGACTCAATTTGCACTATTTCTAGCAATCTGCAAAGGCCCTGAGAGTGACTTACCATATATATTCATGTACAAGTCAATCTCATGTATAGGTCGAGGGAAGGTTTCAGGGTCAAAATCCTGGATTTTGATATGACCTGTGGATAAGTCAAGGGTAAAACTTAGGGGGCTATAAGGAAAGATGGAAAAGGGGAAATACCACTTGCATCCCTCCTTCTCCTTCTCTGGATCTCTCCTGACCAATTCCCAGGTGCTGGACTAGAGGTTTTAACATTGGATTGAAAAGGGAAGCAAGTGGATTTAAATGGAGAGTTTTCTTTCCCATAGGAAGCAAGGTCTTGCAAAATAGACAAGAGAGAGAAGCAAGTGGATTTAAATGGAGAGTTTTCTTTCCCATAGGAAGCAAGGTCTTGCAAAACAAACTAGAGAGAGAAGCAAGTGGATTTAAATGGGGAGTTTTTTTCCATAGGAAGCAAGGTCTTGCAAAACAGACTGGGGAGGGAAGGAAATGGTGTTAAATTGAGGTTGGGGCATCCGGCTTGCTTGTTTTAGGACCTTTCTATGCACTACTGGTGTATTCCCAGACTGATCCCCTTTTGAGGAACGAATACTGAATTTCCCCCAGGCTCTCTGTTGTCTTGCCACCATTATTTTATAGTTTTATTCTTTTATTGATTCTTGTTTTTAATTCTTTCTAGTTTAATTTTGTCTTAAGGGGTGGAGGGATTGGGATACCTGAATGTATTTTAATTATTGTATTTTAACTGCTGTGAGCCGCCCCGATTGCTATGCAGAGGGGCGGGATAAAAATAAAATTTATTATTATTATTATTATTATTATTATTAGTGGCCTGTATATAAGTCAACCCAGGATTTTAGGGTCAGTTTTGGGGCACACATTTCTCGAGTTACAGTCAAGTATATATGGTAGGTGCTTTGGGGCATTGTGGAATTCAAAAATTCCATACTCAGGAGAACTTGATGGTGCCTGTAGTGGAGATTCAGCACAGGTAGCCTCTACTAAGCAAGTGCCTGAGAGTATTAGGTGGAATTCTAGCACTGGCTTTAAACTACATGTTAAGATGCCATTGATTTTTCACAGGTGTATCCTTTTTCCCAAGAGTGCACAGAGTAGCAGTTATGAGTTGTTTCATTTTATCAATGCCACAGCCAGTGTAAGATTCACAACTGAGCATGTATTTGAAGCCAATACTTGAAATATCCATTTAGGAAATGTAAGATCCTGTTTAGCCCTACATTTCATTAATTGAAAGACACTCAAACCTTTGTGATTAATTTCTCACATTTGTAGCTCCCACTGAGGAGTTCAGAGTGATTTATTTTTATTATTATCACGTTTTATCCTCACCACAATGATCTACAGTTTATTAAGCTGAGATTTCAAGGGCATCCAGAGTTCTGCATGAGTGAGCAGAGAATTGAAGTCAGGTCCCCCCAATCAAAGTGGATACTAGTACAAGTTGAGTCTCCTTTATTCAAAATGCTTGTGACCAGAAGTGTTTTGGATTTTGGAATATTTGCATATACATAATGAGATATCTTGGAGATGGGACCCAAATCTAAACATGAAGTTGATTTATGTCTCGTATACACATTATACACATAGCCTTTTATACACTGTATTTTTACTAATTTTGTTCATGAAACAGTTTGCATACATTGAACCATCAGAAAGCATAGATGTCACTATCTTAGCCATCCATGTGGACAATTTTGGATTTTGGAGCATTTTGGATTTTGGAATTCTAGATAAGCGAGACTCATACCGTTACTGTATATTATTCCCAGTATCAGAAGACTGGGGCTTTATCGCACTGCCCTTTTCTATCCTTCCCTCCTGATCTAGGTGTGGGATGAAAATTGCCCAGGTTGGAGGCACCCATACCTGATCCAGACTTCTCCAGTACTTCACAAAGAATGGGAAAATCCAGTTCTTTCAAAAAATAAGAGAGAAGTCTGGATTGATATGGGGTGCCATGATAGGGTATGGGATGTCTCCAGCCTGGGCACTGAGGCATGCTATAAAATCCATGCTTAAAAGTTTTTATCCCATGCCTAGAGTGGGAGGGAAGGACAGAAAAGGGCAGTGTGATAAACTCCATATTTAATATCATTTGCTTGATAACTCCTAGTGGGAGGGGTGCTATTGGTCTTATGTCCCACTTTGGCATTTTCCATAGGCATTTTCTTGGCCAGTATGGAAACAAATGGTTGGACTAGATATGATTTTGCTTCAGTCAGTCCAGCACAGCTTTTCTTCAGAGCTTGAAATAATTGGTTTTTGTTCAAGAGTTACCCAAACCCCTTGTATTGAGGTGGCAATAAATACATTTTTAAAACTGAATGCACATTTGATCACAGCCCAGATCTGCATGTTCAAAGCAAAGAAATATAAATTTATATCCTTCCTTTCTCCCAATGGGGACCCAAAGCAGCAAAACCAAAATGTAACTAACACAACAGATAATACATTTTAAAAAATAAATAAACATTCAAATTAAAACAGTTAAAAACAAATTTAAAACATAGAAACAAGATAGAGAGAGCCAACATGTTATAGTGCTTTGAGTTTTGCACTAAGACACCATGAGACCAGAGTTCAACTCTCTGCTCTGACATGAAAACCTACTGGGTGATCTTGGACAAGTCACAATCTCTTGGCCTCAGAAGAAGGAAAGACAAACCTATTCTGTGGTAGGTTTTTCTTAGGGTTGCCATAAGTCAGAAATGACCTGAAGGCAAAAAACAATAATAATAAGATGAAACCCCAATGCACCCATTAAGAGCCACCTCTTCCACAACAAATTAAGAGCTAAGGGCTGTTTTCAAAAGGCTCTTTTTATAAACTTGATTTTCTTCTAACCATCTAACATGGATTGACTGCAAATGATAGGAAACAGAGATTTGGGATATATTGAAATCTTGGCAAAATACAACTTAATTTTCCCCCCACCAATGTATGTTTTGTTTTAATTTTTTAAAACTTTATTTGAATATTGTTAAAAACGTATAATACACACCAAAAAGATTAATACATAACACATACTAATGTAGTACATCTACCTACTTACAACAAATAACATAAGACATAAAACATCATATGTTTGGGAAGTTTATGGCTATGATGCGGTGTAAGTCCAATATGCAGAGAAAATCTTACTTACAAAAACTTCATCTCCTGAACATGCTTTACAGCTGAGCTTTGCTTCTGAAAGATGTTTGGTTTATTCTCCTCAGAGCTCACAGATGAAGGGCATTCAGCTACTGGTTAAGAATGTTGCAGCACATGGGTGTATCAGTTAAAGCGAATTATAACTTGATTGACTTGTCTTGGCACCACTTTGCCCAAGAGTGTTCTTTCTAACTGGGCAAGATGAACATTTTGCTTCGTTGTCTCATAAAGAGAGAAATCATGATATTCAGAAGACATGCTGTGCAAATGGATTTATGGTTTGTATCCCAGAGGGGCGCCAGCCTAGATGGGTCATCATGATATTTGTGTTAAACCAGTTCATGCATGGAATGCAAGAAAAGATTAACATACTCAGTGTTTATTATGAGGAAATAATTTGAAGTTTGGAATATCTTTTCTTTTCCAAAGTTGCATGTACTGTATATATTAATCCCTATGTGCAATCACCTAAAATGTTTAGCACCTGCATTAAAATTGTTGAAGTACCACACTGTCATACCAAACCTCATTTTTCAAATTCAGGCTAAACCTACCATATTTCCCACCCTTGTCTTCTGGAATCTGTTTTACAAATTGTATGTCTGGTATGTTCTGCAAAGGTATATGTTTGATTATAGTAAACTTGTTCTGTTATCTAATGGGATAAAAATAAAAGTTAGTCTGCTGTGTTTTTGTTTTGTTGTTAATTGCCCTCAAGTCAATCTTGACTCATGGCAACCCTATGAATTAGACATCTCCAAGATCCTCTGTCCTCCACTGCTCTGTTTAATTCCTGCAACCCCATACCCATGACCTCTCTAATACAGTCCATCCATCTAGCATGTGGCTTTCCTCTCTTCATCCCTCCCTTCATCTTTCCTAGCATTATTGTCTTTTCCAATGAGTCCTCTTCTCATGATGTGTCCAAGGTATGACAGCCTCAGTTTGGTTTCAGACCCCATCTGTCAACTATGGTCCAAAACACACTGCAGAAATAATCCAGTTTGAGACTGCTTTAACTGCCCTGGCTCAATGCTTTTGAATAGCACTGCTTTAGTGCACTACATTGGGATAACTTTGCCATTCATGATGGCTGGAGGGAAAAGGCCATGGGCACAGTGGTCATGAAAAGAAGAAAACATTTGATAAATTGGGCACTCAAAGCCAGCAGATTTTGCCTACCTTCCCTCACCACCACTGCACAATCCTGGAAAAAGTGAATCTCTAGCATAGAGCATCATCAAAATTCCAGTCTATGGTCATAATTTAGCAAAGTATAATGTCACTCCTTTTGAGATGAGACAGTAATTTTATTTACATTTATACTGATGGTGTGTGTTTGTTGTTGTTATTATTGTTGGGTGCCTTCCAGTCATTTCCTCCTTATTGTGACTGTAAGGTAAACCTATTTCTTGACATTGCCATCCTCTGAGGCTAAGAGAATGTGACTTGGCCAAGATCACCCAGTGGGTTTCCATGGTGAATGGGGATTCAAATCGTGTTCTCTAGAATCATAATCCAACACTCAAATGGGATGTAGCTTCACCAGATATTGGAAAAATAATATTACATTAATAAAGTACTAGGTCATGTTGATTTATTGGTTTTCAGATGAGAAGGAGTTGAAGGCAACTAGTTTGTGTTTGTACTACACATACTTTATCATCCAGAATATTTTTATAAAAGAAACTGAAAGCAACTATTTAGATACTGTAAAGGAACACAAAAGTGCAGTTACTTTTAATATTACCACCTTAAATATGACTATCTACTTTAGAGGGTATAGAATCTGTAACAGTAATTTATTACTTTTAAAGAGTTACTTTCCAAATGTGTGTGTTGAAAATTGAAGAGAACTCCCTTTGATAAGGTATTTTTTTTTAGTGCATATGTAAAAAAAAATCTTGCAGTTGGTGTTCATCAAGGAAGATCATGTTACTGAGGATTCTCTAATTTAGGGGTAGGCAACCTAAGGCCCGGGGGCTGGATGTGGCCCCCCGAGGCCTTTGACCGGCCCCAGGCTGGTCCTGCCGCCGCCGCCACCGCCCGCCATGATGATATTGATTATTGTTGTTATTACTTGTTCATGGGGTTTTCTTGGCAAAATCTCCACAGGGGTTTTGCCATGGCTTTTCTAAGGCTGAGAGAATGTGCATGCATATTTTTTAATTTTTATTTTTTAAATTTTATTTATTTATTTATTTATTTATTTTTGGTGCTTTGCCCCCCCCCCCAATTATCTGAGGGACAGCAACCCGGCCCCTGGCTCAAAAAGGTTGCCTACCCCTGCCTAATTCCACAACAGTTTGCCTTCCAACATCAAGAGATTTTTCTGCAATTTGTGCAAAAGGTCTTCATTCCAAACTAGCATCTCTCCCTTTTCTGCAGCTAAGCACACATAGAAACCAAGCAAAAAAAGGACAGAATGATCAATCAAAAGATGTAGACAACCCACTGCATGCTTCTGTTTTTCAATAGGCTAAATAACAAAGCAACATTTATTACAATTTTGACATAGGCAAGGATTCATCACAAAAATGTGAAGAATCTCTCAGATGCCAGTCAAAAAGAGGAAAAAATTCTTTTTAAAGAATTTCAAGAAATTCTCTAGTGTCAAATGTTTTCATCATTCCTTGAATACGAACTGCTGCCTTCAAAGAATTTAAGACCACCAGATCACTGCATTGCCTTTTTTTTTTTTTTTTTTTTGGTCTCAGCTTTCATCATTATTCTCTCTGCAGCCCCTTATCTTTCTCCCTATGATACTCTGGCTCCTTATCTCATTCCCCATCCTTGCTGCTTATGCTATTAATTCTGCCCATATCCTTTTTCCATTGCTTCCTTCCTCTGTTTATTGTATTTTCTACATGATATCAAACATTGCCACTAATGTGGTAGTAGAAGAATTGTCTCTCCATCCCCAAACACGCTACTTTTTTGCCTGGTAATTCTAGGCAGCTGCCACTGAGTCTTTTTGCTGTTAGTATATGTCATTTTTACTTCCTTCTGATGTTCTAAATACCAAATGGGAATTTGTTACTGATTTTTGGGAAGGTTAATGAACCTCCACATTACTCATTAGGTAATGGAAAAATTTCAGAAACATTTTATCAAAGGCTACTAGATGTATTGAAAAACTGACCTTGTGCATTACACCTTATGTAGATTTGCACACCAATAGGTTTCTGCTGTGTGCCATGGGTGGCATGCAATGCCATTTCACCTGGAAGGAGTCAGGGAGGATGAGAAACAGGTGTGCACATGCCTATGGCTCCTCCTCCCTGCCATTTCCCAGCCTTGAAGCCAGGAAAAGCACGAGGGGAGAAGGAGCCACAAGTGTGTGCCCATTGCTCCTCCTCCCAGATGTTTCCTGGCCTTCAGCTGTCTTTCAGAGACATCTGGAGGCTGGGAGAAGGGTGGAGGGAGGAGAAGCGATGGCCGTGCGCCTGTTGCCCCCCTCCCGGACCTTCCCTGGCTTCTAGCTGTCTCTCAGAGACAGCTGGAGGCAGGGAGAAGGGCAGGGGAAGAAGTCCTGCCCCTGAAGAGTGGAAAACCCACACCCTGGCTACCCAGTGCCTGGAAAAATGTTACTTAGGGCCCGCAGCCCCAAAATGGTTTGTCATCACTGTCATGGAATTATGTTTTGCCCTTCATGTTAAACAACCGACAATATTAAGAAAGTGAATTCAATGTAAAGGATGAACGTTACTCCTTCCACAATGATGCATGCAGAAGTTTAAATGTATTATTTTAATTAGATAATTTAAACTATCCCTTTCATAAATAATTGCCTAAAATATTTGCTGATTTTTGTCTCTGCCTTCCAGGGATCACAAGAGGTATCTAGAATAAACACACCTAGGAGCAGCCATACACGCTTGCAAACAAACAGGCAGATAAGAATAGCAATACAGAAAACTGATATCAAGATAATTCCCTTTGGAATCTAGTATTTATGTAATTTTTCCAAGTTCTGACTCTGACAGCTGTCATCCACAAAAGTAACCTTTCCAATCCATGAAAAATAAGAGCCTGACAAAAAGAAAAGGCCAGTGACAACCCTAACTCAGCATCAAGTACATGGCTGATTTTGTGTGGTCAAGTGAGAATATATGTGATTCAAAGCCGTGAAAGATTCAGTTTTGATATTTTATTGATAATTTTGAGGTCTCAAATTCTTTCCATCAAATTTATTTTCAAAAAAATAAGGTCCTCACAAAAAATGAACCTGAAGAAGTTATCTCCCATCTCTACTCATGAATCAAAACAGGACAGAGCCTGTGTCTTTCCTAACCAGCTGATCTACCCCCTGCAGAGTTCCAGCATCATTTATGGAGACTTTCCTTGAGGAGAGAATGGCAAGGCAGAAAATGCCTACTTGCCTTTCCTTAATACAGAGGGATACATGAATCAATGCTTAATGACAGATAGTGTTGTGGGACAGCACAATTTAAACTAAAGCTGATGTCATGCTGTGCATGTTCTATTCCAAGCTATGTAAAAATAACTCCTTTCTGGGGAAATCTGAGTATATCTTTTGCAATATGTTCCTCTACAGGCCTGCCATCAACCTAACTCAAACCTGGCTCAGGTTACCTCCAGTGGACATCTGGTTGTAGCTAAAGTAAGAGTAAGCAGTGCCACCGTGGTTTGTGGGGAACAGCTGGGTGCTGCTTCTATGCCTGGGCTTTGCCCAGAAGTGTGTGGGGGGGATGATTCCAATACAGAAAGCTCAGCTGATTCTTCTGAATGGCTAGAGGCACACACAAAAAGAGCAGAGCAGCTGTCGCACAATTTCTACAATGGCCAATTCCAGCACTTGGGCTTTGCAGAAAGAAACAGTTTATGAGCATTTGATGTAAAGTTTCTGCAGGGCTTTTGCTTCATCCCATTCTGCACCATCAGATGGAGAAGAAAATGGTAGAGAGGGACTTTGGGGAGGGAAGATCAAGCCAAAGGAAGGAAGTAGAGGTCTAGTGGCAAAAAATAACATGCAGGAATGGAGACTTGGCTTTTGTGAAACCGAATGAGTGCCTCAGTTCCACGTAATGCTTTCACGTAAAATGGAGACAATAGCAGTTAACTTTATCACATCTGCTTACCCATCACATGCACATGTGCACACCCAATGTGCTACACATTGCAGAGAAGCAAATTCTAGGGAAGTCAGTGTAACTTAACCAGGGGTGGACACACTAGAGATGTAATATTCAATGAATTTCATTCTCACAGGATCAATGAAAACAATGTATTCAGGTTTCTTCCTGCTCCAAGAATGGCTTCAAAAACTGTACAAAAACTGTTCTTGCAATAAGGAGAAAATTGGGTTGCAAATATTTTAACTCTCCTTCCCCCCTGAGACTCACAATTTTCCTGCACCTTGTACTGGCCAAGGGAGGACAAGGGACAATGTTCTGATAGCTGGATATATGATGATGTCAACACCAATTAGGACTTCCAAAGGACCCCTGGGAGGTCCTGGAGGGTGTCTGCATCATTGCTTAAATGGATATCAGGACATGGCGAGACAATCTTCAGATGCCCCACCCTCACCCCAACATGTTCATGTAGTGTCTGGGGGGAAAGGAAAGGGCAGAAGAGTATCATCCAACTATGTTCTGATATCTGGATGCAGAATGATGCAGGTATCCTCTAGGATTTCTTAGGGGAGGTTTCAGGAGATGACATTGGTATATTTCAGGCTTTCAGACCATAGCTGGACATTCCTTGCCTATCCCTCTTATCCTGGCCACTGTAAGGCCATGACAAGGGAGGGCTAGCTGTGTAGAAGAGGAGAAACATGTCACGGCTAAGTACATCTCCTCAATGCAGGATCCTGGGATTTGGGTTTTTTATCAGGGCCTAGGCTTGGCAAGGATTTTCCTCCTTGGTGTTTGCTAGCATTTCAGAAGTCCTCTTTTCATTCCCCCCACAAGTCTTCAAATATTCTTACCATCCCTATTAGCCATAATTATAGCAATTTGAGACTACTTTAACTGCCATAGCGCCATCCTATGGAATACTGAGGTTTGTAGATTGGTTGAGACTTCTCTGGTGCAGTGGTTTCACAGCCTTTGGTCCTCCAGATTTTTGAATTTTTGAACACCTGAAAGTTTCAGCCAATATTTTTTTTAAGTTAATTGAAGACCTCTCCTTATCAGATATCTGGAGAAGCAAATACAGAACAACAAAGGGATTTACATTCAATTCTGAATCATGTAAATCTAGATCAAGGATAGATATGTTTTTTGCTTCTAAAAGTATTTTACCAAAAGTTTAAAAAATGAGCATACTGGATAAAATAATATCTGACCATTTCCCCATTACAATGGAGATAACAGAAAGGAATAAGGAATTTAATTGGAAACTCAAAGAATATTTACTAAAGAAGGAAGAGAATGTGGAAAAACTGAATAAAGAAATAAAACAGTATTTCAAAGAAAACACTACACAAGAGTTAGCCAATAAAACAATATGGGATGCCAGTAAGGTGGTTATGAGAGGGTTAATAATTAAAATGGAATCTGAAGAGCGTAAGAAAGAAAAAGAGAAAGAAAATGAAACATTACAAAAATTGAAAGTTAAGAAAGAGGAATGGGAGGATAAAAAAGAAAATAAGATGAAAAGAGAGATAGAATTATTGGAACAGGAGTTAAAAACATTGACAATAAAAGAAATGGAACAGAAGCTTCAAGAAAACCGACAAAGATATTTTGAAATGGGGAATAAAGCCAGTAAATTATTAGCAAATATGATAAAAAAGAAGAAAAGTAACAAAATAATTACTGAAATAAAGAGTAAAGAAACTATAATAACTGATCAGGATAATATTAAAAAGAGTTTTAAAATGTATTTTGAGAATCTTTATGAGAATATGAAGAAACACGAAGCATTTGAGGGAAAAGTAAAAGAGTATCTTGACAGACAGAAAATTCCCAAATTAACCGAGGAGCAAAGGGAGGAATTAAATAAAAAGATAACAGAAGCTTCCTCTCTCCCACCTCCACCCATTAATCTCTGTTCAGCATTCAGCTGCATGCATTATTTCACTTGCTCGCCGTTATGATCATGTCTCCCCTCTGTTATCTTCCCTGCACTGGCTCCCTTTTCCTTTCCACATCAGGTATAAACTTTTGTTACTCACCTTTAAAGCCCTGCATGGGCTGGCTCCTCCTTATTTAACCGATCTCCTCTCTCCCTACATCCCTACCTGCTCTCTTCGTTCTGGCAGTCAAAGTCCCCTGGCTCAACCCAGGATTTCCTCTGCCCCATCCCAGATCTGTCCATTCTTTCTTGCTGCCCCTCATTCTTGGAACTGTCTTCCTCTGCATGTACAGCTCATCACCTCCCTAACCAGTTTTAAGACTGAATTGAAAACCATATTGTTTAGGGAAGCGTTCTCAGGTATTTTGTGATTGTTATCTGGCTGTTTGATAATCTGGTAATTGTTCTGATAATGTTAATTGTGTTGTGATTTGTTTGATATTTGATCTTTTAATTTTCTTTCCTCTATATGGTAATTTGTTTATCTATTTATTTTATTTTATTTCTTAGAGTGTACGCCGTGGGCAGGCTTTTTTATATTTGTAACTTTTTTACTTTGTACAGCGCTGTGTATAATTACAGCGCTCTAGAAATAAAGTTTAATCATAATAATAATAATAATAATAATATATCGGAAAGCATAAAAAGATTGAAACCGGGAAAAGCACCCGGCCTGGATGGCAGACCCATTTCCCTAATTAACATCGACTATAAAATGTACACCTCTATAATAGCAGATCGATTAAAGAGGATACTTAACAATATAATAACAGATGATCAAAACGGATTCCTCCCGAAAATATACATAAAGAATAATGTAAGAACTGTAATTAATATCTTAGAACATTTTGAAAAACACAATGAGAAGAAACTGGCTATAATTAGTATAGACGCAGAAAAAGCTTTCAATCAGGTTAATTGGGTATTTTTGAAAGAGGTGGTAAAAAGGATGCAAATGGGCAACGTTTTCTGCAAATGGATAGAAACAATATAATAATAATAATAATAATAATAATTTTTATTTAATACCCCGCCCCTCTGTGCACAATCGGGGCGGCTTACAGCATAAAATCATCAAACAATAATTAAGAACAATTTCCACCCCCTCCCCCCCTTAAAAAGTTATTAAACCTATTACAATTTAAAATACAATATAAGGAGGTAAATTCCTCCAAAAAAAATGCCAAACAGTACTTAAAAGGCAAAGTGCAGGCGGTTATGTAAGTGCTGGCTTATAAAAAACCCGGTCACAGAAGAGGGGAGCATCTTGGAGGGAAAAATTCTGGAGCCAGCTGGTGGATTAATCCGGGAAGGCCTGCCGGAAGAGATCCGTCTTGACAGCTTTCTTGAAGCTATCAAGTGATGACAATTGGCGGATCTCCTCCAGCAGGGCATTCCACAGTTTGAGGGCAACTACAGAAAATGCCCTCTGGGAGGTCGTCACCAGCCTCGTTTTTTGAGGCTGTAACAAATTCCTCCCAGAGGACCGGAGGGCGCGGGGGGGATTATACGGGAGGATAGCCTGGACCCAAGCCATTTAGGGCTTTAAAGGTAATAACCAACACCTTGTACTGGGTTCGGAAACTAATAGGCAGCCAATGGAGGGACCTTAATACTGGGGTGATATGGTCCCACCTTGATGTTCCTGATATTAATCTGGCTGCCATATTTTGAACTAACTGCAGTTTCCGAACCAAGCACGAGGGTAGCCCCATGTAGAGCGCATTACAGAAGTCGAGGCATGAGGTTACCAACGCGTGCACAACAGTCTCGAGGTCTCCTACTTCCAGAAAAGGGCGCAGCTGGCGTATCAGCCGAAGCTGATAACAGGTGCTCCTGACCATCGCATTAACCTGATTTATCATCAGAAGCGACGGATTGAGGAGCACCCCCAGACTGCGAACACAGTCACTGGAGGAGAGTGTGACCCCATCCAGGACTGGAGGTTGCAACCCAATTCTTGGTTTCGGAGCCTGAACCGTGAGCACCTCCGTCTTGTCTGGATTCAATTTCAATCTGTTTTTCCTCATCCAGCCCATTACCGCTTGAAGACATTCATTGAGAGAAGAGATGCCATTGGAATTCGAGGCCGACGAACGAGACACGGAGAAATAGATTTGGGTGTCATCAGCGTACTGATAACACCCAGCACCATAACTCCGTATTATCTCACCCAGCGGCTTCATATAGATGTTAAATAACATCGGGGACAAAATAGCTCCCTGAGGGACCCCACAAGTGAGTTCCCTCTTACTGGAACTACAGTCCCCGAGCAGCACCCTCTGGGACCGACCCGAGAGAAAGGACCGGAACCACTGCAAAGCAGTGCCCCCGATACCTAACCCCCTCAGGCGGCCCAAGAGGATGCCGTGGTCTATCGTGTCAAAAGCCGCGGAGAGGTCTAAGAGCACCAACAGGGTCACACTACCCCTGTCGATGCTCAGACGCAGATCGTCGGTCAAGGCAACCATGGCAGTCTCAACCCCAAAGCCTGTCCTAAAGCCGGTTTGAAATGGGTCTAGATAATCGGTTTCATCCAAGACTGCCTGGAGCTGAAGAGCAACCGCCCTCTCGATCACCTTGCTCAAAAATGGCAACAGTGACACCGGCCTATAGTTCTTCATATCCAGGGGGTCCAGGGAAGGCTTTTTCAGAAGCGGCTTAACCGCCGCTTCCTTTAAACATGATGGAACATGTCCTTCCCTGAAGGACGCATTGATGATATCCATGAGGAATCTCACCAATGCATCCCCCCCCTGGACGGCCAGCCATGATGGGCAAGGATTGAGAGGGCAAGTTGTCTTCCTCACCTTACCAAGCAGCTTGTCCACGTCCTCGGTACTCACAGATTGCCATTGATCCAGTATAACTACATCGGCGGAGTTGGTGGACACCTCGCCAATAGACTCTGAACCAATAGTGGTGTCTAAGTCGGCTCTGATCGGAGAGATTTTATCTGCAAAGAAGTTGTTAAACGCGTCACAGCAGGCCGTTGTCGGGTTAAGTAAGGGATTTGGCGCAGGGGGTACCTGCGTCATCTCCCTCACCACCTTAAACAGCTCTGCTGGACGAGACTCTGCAGACGCAATACGTGCAGAGGAGAAGGCTCTCTGCGCTGCACGTATTGCCTCCCGATAGGACCAAAGAAAGTTCCTATGGCAAGTTCTGTCAGATCGGAGTCGAGTTTTCCTCCAGGTGCGCTCTAGTCGTTGTCCAAATTGCTTCATTTTCCTAAGCTCAAAGGTGTACCATGGCTTATGGTTTGAAGCGAAATGGCAAGGACGCTTGGGAGCGATCGTGTCTATAGCCCTGGTAAGATCACCTGGTAATGACCAGAAGGCCCATTTATTGATAAATGGGGAAAGAACAGAAAATATCAAAATAGAGAAAGGTACGAGACAAGGTTGTCCCTTATCTCCTTTATTGTTCCTATTAATACTGGGGGTCCTGATAATAAAAATTAGAGAAGACCAGAAAATTCAGCATCACAGAATTATTTGCACCATTGACTGGATATCTGTCTGCAGTTTAGTGGGATAATATTTTAGCCAGCTGTCAACCACATCACAATTCTGCTCTAATGCAATTTCATGTTGTGCTCGCTTCATTTCTGCTGAAAAGTAAGACATGCACACACACTGAAACACTGGAGTATCAAAAATATATTTCCTTTTGATTAGTTCCTGTGTCCTAAACTGACCTCTTTGAAATCAGCATAATCCCATCCTCCTCTTCTTGTAATTGGATTCAGACCAGACTAGGGAGATACTTCCTCTCTAAATCCATGAACATAACCTTCTTCTGAGGGACTTTTCTAGCCCAAAATGAATGACTAGGCTGATCTCAAACATTATTAACTTTCAACTGAAAAAGAAGTTTGGAGGAAGACAGTTTCAATAGTCCCCTGCACACTTTCACCCTTTTTTGATATCACTGGTCCTAATAGTGCATCTGAAAGACTACAAATGAAAAATAAGGTGCACAAATACATGGAGTAAAGTGGGAGTGAAGGCAGTTTTTGTTTCAGCCAGCTTTGAAAGGTGACCTTTTTTTTTGGTTTACAACTTCCCAGAATCTCATGGCCAATAGCCATGTTGATTGGGGGATTGTGGCAAATGTAAAATTATATTTTCAAACTGCTGGTTCTTCACATAGTCCCTGTTTGCACACACCCTGGGTAAAAATTGTAGAACAAGGAAAACTTATGAACAGGGCTGTGAAAAATAAATAGTGGGGAGCCCCTATGAACACTCAGATGGATAAGTCGTATCAGCATCACAGAATTATTTTCTATCATTGTGGTGATAAATCAGTCTTTTTAGTAGTCCTCAGAGAAGACCACCAACCATGTAAAAAGTTAGCTTAAGTAAAATGTTATTCCTCTGCCTGAATCTCTGG
Organism: Phrynosoma blainvillii; assembly: GCA_026167975.1. Lineage (NCBI taxonomy): Eukaryota > Metazoa > Chordata > Lepidosauria > Squamata > Phrynosomatidae > Phrynosoma > Phrynosoma blainvillii. The sequence goes on from JANUYF010000001.1 coordinate 414,467,107, forward strand.
GCCAGCAAACACAGTTTGTCAAGGACAACAATGACAACGGCAGTTTATAGACTGGATAGCCTTCTTAGAGAGTGTTCTGCCATTCCCTATCATCCAAAATTTCAACAAGGGCCAATGGATAATGACTGCTGAGCTCATGCTGTGCTGTGGTTCAGCAGATGAGCTGATCATGTTAGTCTTAAAATGACATAAATATATGGAAATGCTGCCAGAAAAAAAGCTTGTTTGTTTTTAGGTCGAGGCACCATCAATGCCCTCAGGTAATTGGATCCACTAAAAAAAATACATTGGCTGGCTTGACCTTTGAAGCTAACAAATTTTGTTGCAGTCTCTCCCAATCGCTCTTATTTATTCATTGCAATGGTTGTTTAAAGCTTGCTTATTTGGAACAACAGATAAAAAAGGGAAACATGTACTGTTGAGCTTCTTCCTTGTTAAAGGAGATGGCTTTAAAGGGAGCTTTAATTGTATGCAAATTTAAGGGTTCTAGAAGAGTGATGAGTACTTCTCAGAGACTGGCCATGAAGCCTGTACTTTGTAAATGTATAGATGGTAGGATCTCATAGAACAATTTCTCATGGATCCCTGGACCACACCATATGCCACTGCTTGTTTTGCCATCACTCACTGCTGATTTTTAAAAATATGATTTGTTCATAAACCAAATAAAGCCATAAAGTTCTTAGTTTAGGGTTTTAGAAATGATATTCCATATCTAGATCCACTGCACATTGTGAATGAAGGTGCATTGCACATTGTAAATATATAGTTAAGTGCATTTAGGTGTGCAATATCAATTCACTAATGGGTCAGTACTGTGCAACTTCCACATACCTCTGTGCACATAAAGTTACTTTTCATGTCATCCATGTAGGATATCAGACCACCATATGAGTGGTATCAGAAAACGAGACCTTATGACTGATTCCTTTCCAAAAACCCCAAAACATGATGTTTCTTTCCCCACCCACCACCACCACTCACCATTTTACTCCATACAGCAGTAGATTAACAGACAAACGCATGAGAATGCATGAAAGCCTGCCAGGTTGATGTTTTGTTAAGATGTATGCATCCTCCAAAATGGTAGCTTTTGAAATAAGAAACAGCCCTTACCAAATTTGGATTAGAAGTGACATTCTCAAAAGCACACAAGAGGCAGTCATTTCAGGGATGAAAGTTTGTCATTTCTATAGAGGATTGATCCCCAGTATTTTCTGCTAAGACAGCCAAACAAGGTGGTTATCCACTGTATAAGGTCATTCTAAACAGAAAACTCTCTCCCTTACTGACAAAGGCTCCCACATTCCAAGTTAGGTGTGAGAGTCCAGGCAATGGTGTCTAAATCCTTGAAGGTAGAAGCAAACAGAATAGCAGGCTGACATAATGATTTTTCTTTACTCAGCCACCTTGAAGTTTGCTCCAAAATGTCCTAATGGAAACTTATGCAATATGGATTTTGCTAGGGATGATTAAATGCTACCATGAGCAGGAAAGGCAGGCTCAGCTTTCTGTTCTCTGCACTTCTGACAGATTTGGGCATGATATTACCATAAGAGTACTCCCAAATTTTGTCACTCATGAGGTTCCACTGATGGTTTGCTAAAGAATTAGTGAGGCCCAATAGATCCAATGGACACAAGGTAGCAGAGTGCACTCAAATTAAATGGAGCTATCCAAAGTGCTGAAATTAATCTCTTGCAAAAATCCAGGACCTTGGATCACTCCTTTAAAGTTCAGACTAAAATCCAGGCTGTTTTGTAAAAATAAAATTATTTAAACAAACAATTTTTTCACAAAGTAGTACCAAGAATGCCAGAATTCTGACAGCATTTAACAGTGTCCTTGAGAAGGTATCTCAATGAGTCAAGATAAACTTCCTCTCTGTGAACAAGATAATGTGTAAGTATTCTTTCTCTCTCTACTTGAAATGATACTACACTACCCACAATATCTCACTTGGAACAACACTATTTTAAATGAGACATTGTGGGATTTGAATGATCACACATCAGAAGATAGTATAATTTGAACTGAGATATATTAGTGCAGAATTGTACCTGCCCAAGCACTAATTGCAGTTCCAACTACACTGCATTTAAACAATTGGGGGGGGGGGGAGAGAGAGAGAGAGAGAGAGTTCCTGTTATCATTTTGCTTAGTTTGCATAAATCCTGAAAATTCCTAGAATTCCCCCTCCATCTACCACCCTTCAAAAACTGACAACCCTATGAATGAGTGACCTCCACATTGCTCTTTCACCAGCAACACTGCTAAGGTCTTGCCAGTCCAGGGCCATGGCTTTCTTCATTGAGTCTTCCCACCTGTAATTTAGTCTTCCTCTTTTCTTACTGTTTTCCACATTACTGAGCATTATCATCTTTTCAAGTGAGTCATATCTTCTCATATTATATCCAAAATATGTCAGCCTTAGCTTAGTCATCTAGGCTTCTAAAAATTTCAAATCTGATTTGCTCTTGCACTCATTTATTTGTCTTTCTAACAGGAAATAGAATGAGATGGATATAGTGTGCCCCATGGGATCCCACTAATGTGATCCCTGAAGCCCCCTACCAGACCCTCCCTAAAATCCCCCTAATTCTTTTTGGAAAAAATGGTACAATTTTCAGTATTGTTTGACCTGAAACCATCCAGCCCCCAGCATACGAAAACATGCAAAATACCCCTCACTCAATCCCCAGAACAGATTACTACCCTAAACCTGTTTCCCTCTACAGTCCCTCTCAAATGCAACAGAAAATGATGTCATTTCCTACCACTATTTTGAGAGGGACTACTAAGGAAAATTGATGTATTTGGGCTTGCTGTGAGGTGTATGGCCTGGAGGAGCCTGTGGTAATTGTTTTGTGGGTCTCCTGTGGTTTCTCACTCTTGATAGAGTAAGGCCACACATTAGAGTAAATGTCACAATCCAGCAAGCAGTGGATGAAAAATGTGTAAAATCACCCTTCTCTCCTCTCCCTATTGGATTGGATAAAGTAGTCTAGTCAATTTTCAATGCCAAGCAGAAATTTTTCTTACTTTTCTTCTTATAATCCAGAATCCTGTTGGTGGATGCCAATATAGATCATGGCAGCAGAAGGGAAAAGACCAAGGGTACACCTGCCATGAAGGAAGTAAGGCTTTAGGGAAATTGGCTGCTGAGAAATGACAGATTTTATTTGCCTTCTCTCAACCACTGTTGGAACCCCATCACAGGTGTAACTGCTAGAGTAGAGCACCAACTAGAATTTTGGCCTGTTTCTGCTATGGAAATGAGGATGGTTCATGGTGTAATTTAGTAGCTAGGAAGAACTGAAAATGAATTAGCAATTCTCATCTGATTTTTGATACTTAGTTTCACACCAAAGTACTCATACATTATTTTATCTTCAGTTTTGCAATGTCCATTGTGGAAATCACAGCTAAGCTGTGTGCCACCAAATGGATGGCAATCCATCCCATTTACAGACTGTGTTTCTGTGATGATGTAAAGGAGGTCTCGGGCTGTCCTGAATGGGAACAGGAAAGAGGGATAAGAGAAGAGTGTATGCTGGACCCAGAAGGGACAGAACAAAGAGTGGGAGATAGAAGAAGCAATTGTGAACAATTGGGAAGAGAAGATGAGGAGAGAAGAGAGTGAGGGGGATTTAAGGAAGGGAAAAAGGTGGACGTGGGGAGGGAGAGCACGGAAAAGAAGGGAGCTGAGGTGAATGCAGAGAAGGTGAGTGCTAACAGACCACATTCAGGATGAAAGAGGTGGCCCATGTACTTGCAATGCCAGGGCATATGCCCACAGAGGGGACGCTGGGGTCCGGGTTGCTTTAAGGATCCCATAGAAGAGGGGTTCTTGGGAGAAATCCCCAAAGTGGTGACAAAGACCATAATTCCTCAAGGGAGAGACTCAAACTTATCTACCCAGGACACTTACTCATGCATGTGTTGGGATATTAGGAGTCATCGGTGGATATTGGGTCAGTCGCCTGGCGCCTGGGAGAAGGCTGATTGGGAGCCAACAGAGAAGAGACGCAGCCATGTCTGAAGTTGGAACTTATATTCTTTGATTATTGGATGACAGTTGTGAAGCAACAGCTAGTTCCCTTATTGTTATCATTGTTTAGGTGGAGTTAATATAGTTGGTGGACACATAGCATAGCAACAACTAGTTTGGAGTTTTCTTCATCCACCCTTGAGATGGAGTCTAATAGACGCCCTGGTGAAAATACAAACTAAATCTTTCCATTCTATTGCACTCCTTAATCAAGATGCAAAAATATTTACTTCTTTTTTTTTTGAATTTTTTTTATTATCATACATTTAAAACATAAACATACAATCCACAATCATGTCATCACATAATATACATATACATACAAATTTACATACATTCTGTCTTTCACACCTAAATACATATTCTTTCCTGCTATTTGTTTTGTCTAATAAATTCTGACTTCCTTATCTTTACCCTTATTTTACATAATTAATCAAAAACCTTGTCATACGCCTCTAAATTTCTATTGTTTTTTTCTTTCTTTCATTGTTGTAACCCCTTTATTTAGCCTAATCCTAATTCTTTTCATTTTTTTAAATATTTTCCCAAAATTTTATTTTATTTATAAATTCATGTTATATTCAGTAATTATCCATTTCCCAATAATCTTTGAACATCTCCCATTCTTTTTCTACTTCTTTTTTTTGGTTTGTCTTTCATCATTGCTGTCAACATATCTAGTTTCATTGCTTCTTTCATTTTATCTTCCCATTCTTCCACTGTTGGGATACTAGTCTGTTTCCAATGTCTTGCGTAAGTGATTCTTGCTGTTGTTACAATGTATAATATTATTCTTTTAAATTCCCTTTCTGACTCAAGTTTAAGCACTTTTGTTATATTCAGTAAAAAGAGTGTTGGATCGAGTGGAATTTGTATCTTTAATACCGCCGTACTTTTTTCTTGGATAATTCTCCATTATTATTATTATTATTATTGCTATTTTACATTCCCACCACTGGTGTTATAATGTTCCTATTGATTTTTTACACTTCCAGCACTTCTCGTTCCCCGATTTATAGGTTCTGTTGATTGTTACAGGAGTCATATACCAGCGGTAAAGAATCTTTATATAATTTTCTTTATAATCTTGACATAAAGTGAATTTTTTAGTGTCTACTCATGATTTTTCCCACATCTCTAATTCAATAGTCTTTCCAATGTCTTGAGCCCATCTAACCATCACTTGTTTTACACACTCATCTTCTAGTTCTCTCTCCTTTAATATTTTATAAAATTTAGAGATATGTTTGCCCTCTTTATCAAATACTATCTTGTCTATCATTGATTTATCCTTTATAAATCCCCTATTCCTTTTGTCTATTTTAAATCATTCTTTTAGCTGTCTATATAAGAACCAATTTTTTCCATTTATATTGCTTAATTCTTCCTCTGTTTTCATCTCTATCTCATTTTCATTTCCATTTTAATAATTCTTTATATGTCAGCCATAGTTTCTTATCTATTCTTGATTTTCTTAGAAAAACCTCTTGGCTTGATATCCAGCTTGGGATCTGACTGTAATATTGTTTTCTGATTTTGATCCATATTTTATATAACGCATTTATATAATATTATAAAATATTAATGCAAAAATATTTACTTCTATTATGGCCTCCAGAATAAATGAGTTTATTTTGGAATACATTGATCCTGACCAGGTGCGCTTCATGCCAGGCAGATGCCTAGCAGACCCAGTCTGCAGGGTACTCAGTATCATCCACCATTCCAAGCAGTCAAAGACTCCTCTAGCCTTACTTTTGCTTGATGCTTTGAAAGCCTTAGACAGGTTGGAGTGGCCATTTCTTTTTGGGGTCCTTCAAAGGAATGGATTTTGGAGATGGCTTCATAGGAGCAATTCACCTTATTTATGAAAAATCAGAGGTGACGGTGTCAGTCAGTGGCCTTGACTCAACACCTTTTGCACTTTCCAGGGGTACCAGACAAGGATGCCCATTGTCACCCCTCCTATTTGGACTGACAATAGAGCCCTTGGCTCACATGATTTGGCATAATGATGATATCACTGGCCTTTGCATCAACAACCAACACCATAAGGTTGCACTTTAAGCTGATGAGGTGTTGATTTTTTTATTGCACACAGAATGATCATTTCTGCTTCTAAAAAAAAAAAGTTGAGTCCTTTGGCAGTTATTCAGGTCTAAAAATTAACTTTAACAAATCCACATTAATGGCTCTAAACACCAACAGCAAAAATCCTGGCAGGACCTAATGGGCTTGCAACATTTAGTCCCTCAGGTTTTTCCTATTTGGGAATAATCATCATGAAAGACATCCAGCAGCTCATTCCCTGAAATTATAAGCCTGTAGACCCATGAATGCTACATAAATCTAAAAAATGGAAGGCTTTAAATCTTTCCATCCTTGGCAGGATTGCATTAGTCAAGATGTACATGATCCCTCAGCTCTTTTTCCTGTTTCAAACAATCCCATTGACTCCTAGATTCAAGAAATGGCAAAAATTAATTGATCAATTTATTTTCAATAAAAAGAGACCTAGATTTCCCAAATCCACTAGACACATCACTTCCAAGAGCGGTGGTCTGGCAGTCTCAGATATTGCACTATATTTCCAGGCTTTCCAACTCAGCCAAATAATTAAGGACAACAATGCTACCAAATGGGTAAATCTAGAAGTTTATAATATGGAGTCAACTGAATTTACGTACCTCTACACTAAAACTTCAAAACAGAAAATTAGTAGGTTATTGAATCTATTTTTATCTAGTTTCCTACTCATCTGGCATAAATGGAAACACATATTAGCTCTGCACCTCTCTTCCATTAATCTCCCCATTTTTGCATCCTCTTTCTCACTTAGATGATCCATTCCCATTAATAAGTTAACTGAAGGCCTTTGCAGACTGCCAGAAATAGTGCAAATTGGGTCCATTTTAACTGTCCTGGCTCAGTGCTGGGGAATCATAGGAATTGTATTTTTTTCTGAGACATTGAGCCTTCTCTGTCAGAGAGCTCTGGTGCCACAATAAACTACAGTTCCCATGATTCCCTGCAAAGGCCCTGAGAAGATGTGGACTCTACCATACCTGAGACCTGTTCTCTGGTGCATTACCAAAGCCCACCAACACCATAAAAACTTTCCTACAACAAACTAACATTACTGGCTTCAAGTACACCAAATTGCTTCCTTTGCATCACACTTATCCTCAGCAGAAGAATTTCCACGCTCACTCTCTTTTTTTGAAAACTTTTGTTTGAATTCGCTTCTCATACTAAAGGGACAGCAGCAGCTATCTACAAACACCTCCTGGAACACATGTATGGAAAAGGCCAATATGTGCACTCATTTTGGTAAGAAGAATTGAAAATCATGATTCCAGACACTGCATGGGCTCATATTTTGTCTTCACCCCATACTAATCCCCTTCAGCATCTGTGAGGAAGAATACTTTGAAAACCATCCATTGGAGATATCTCACACCTGTAATGCTGTCAAAAATGGTTAAAATGCTCTCCAAATTGATGGAGGGGTTGTAAATCTAGTGGCTCTTATATGCATATGTGGATTGAATGTCCTAAAGTGAGATGATTCAGAGATGCAGTTCTCTATCAAATTTCATCTATCACTGATCAAACTGTAAATTTCTGTCCAATTTTGCTTTTGCTTTATATATTTCCTAGAATCATAGAGTCATAGAGTTGGAAGAGACTACAAGGGCCATCCAGTCCAACCCCCTGCCATGCAGGAACTCAAAATCAAAGTATCCCAGACAGATGGCCATCCAGCCTCTGTTTAAAGGCCTCCAAAGAAGGAGACTCCACCACACTCCAAGGGAGTGTATTCCATTGTTGAATAGCTCTCACTGTCAAGAAGTGCCTCCTAATGTTGAGATGGAATCTCTTTTCCTGTATCTTGCAGCTGTTGTTCTGAGTCCTATTCTCTGGAGCAGTAGAAAACAAGCTAGCACCCTCTCAATAGGACATCCCTTCAAATATTTAAAGAGGGCTATCCTCTTAACCGTCTCTTCTCCAGGCTAAACATACCCAATTCCCCAAGTTGTTCCTCATAGAGCATGGTTTCCAGACCCTTCACCATTTTAGTCACCCTCCTCGGACACACTCCTTTTTGAATTGTGGTGCCCAGAACTGGACACAGTTTTCCAGGTGGGGCCTGGCCAACACAGAATACAGTGACACTGTTACTTCCCTTGATCTAAATACTATACCTCTATTAATGCTGCCTAAAATTACATTGGCCTTTTTAGATGCGGCATCACACTGTTAACTCATGTTCAACTTGTGGTCTACTAGGACTCCTAGATTCCCTTCACACATAGTCTCGTTAAGCCAGGTGTCCCCCATCTTATATATATGCATTTCAATTTTTTGCCCTAAGTACAGTACCTTAGATTTCTCTGTGTTGAAATTTCATTTTGTTAGCTTTGGCCCAGCTTTCTAATCTATTAAGGTCATGTTGAATTTTCATCCTGTCTTCTGGGGTATTAGCTATTCCTCCTAATTTGGTGCCATCTGCAAATTTGAGAAGCATGCCCCCTACTCCTTCATCCAAATCGTTGATAAAGATGTTGAAGAGCACTGGGCCCAGGACAGAACCCTGTGGCCCCCCACTGGTCACTTCTCTCCAGGATGAAGAGGAGCCATTGCTGAGCACCCTTTGGGTTCGGTCAGTCAAACAGTTACTAATCCACCTAACAGTTGTATTATCTAGCCCACATTTTACTATCTTGTTTGCAAGAATATCATGGGGGACTTTGTCAAAAACCTTGCTGAAATCAAGATATGCTATGTCTATCGCATTCCCCTCATCTAGCAAGCTGGTAATTTTATAAAAAAAAAAAAAGATCAGATTGGTCTGGCATGACTTGTTTTTGAGAAACCCATGTTGACTTTTATTGACATTCCCTTCTAAATGTTCATAGATTCTCTGTTTAATGAACTGTTCTAGAATCTTTCCCAGTATTGATGTCAGACTAACTGGGCAATAGTTGTTAGGATCCTCTTTTTCCCCCTTTTTGAAGATGGGGGACAATGTTTGCCCTCCTCCAGTCTGCTGGGACTTCTCCTATTCTCCAGGAGTTTTCAAAGATTATTGCCAGTGGCTCTGAGATTAATTTGCCAGTTCTTTTAATATCCTTGGATGTAGTTCATATTTGTTAAAACTAATTCTAACTTGAAACATGGGAAACTAATAATTTTTCTTATTACTGCTGCCAGATTAGAAGTAGTCAAATGTTGAAGTCAGGTGACCTCTCCGTTGAGAACTGATGGTCTAGAATTTGGGATATGTGGTTGATGGAGAAAATGTCTGCTACGATGAGGCTTTTCATTAGCCACAAAAGGACTGACACATTTCAAGAAGACTGGATGATCTTTATTGGTTATGTTAATGGTCACTCCCACCAGATCCAACCTCCAACTTCACAGATAGATCTTTATAGACACTCTACATCTTGATAAGCCAGACTCTCTGGCTGCAAACTAATTTTTTGATTCTGCTGCAGAATAATTACTCATCAGATGCATTCCTTGGGCCTTAGAGTTAATTGTTGTTGTTGTTGTTGTCGTTGTCATTGTTTTACAGATGTTGTTTTATTGTAAAAACTCAATAAAACAGATGTGTTTTATTGTAAAAACTCAATAAAAATTAATCAGAAAAATAAAATAAAGGGGGGGGACCATGGACCCTACCACATGGGCTCAGTGAGATATTAGACATGGCTAGAATACAGAAAATGTCATACGTATATCAACTCTGCAGGCAATGTCTTGCATGTGTCAACTCTGACCACAAATCACAGATTCCATTGGCCAAGGCCATGTTACTATAGAAAACATTCCCCCCTTTCCTTCACTAGCATCTTCTCAGCATGGACCACTAGAGAAATTTAATGTACAAAAGGGACAATTGAATGTAGGCCTGTTCCACGCTAAAACAGATCTACCACCACTGAGTTAGTGGTCATAATAACATCTTTACATTGCTCCAGCAACATGCAAAGATGTTAGGAATATATACACACACATATACTAAGGTATTCCAATAGGTTGGAGATGCCTTATTTCTTCTCAACACACTTACCATTTGTGCTATACTGCTTCCCTAGCAGCCATGGTCTCTTGGATTTTCTTTATGCCTTCCTTAGAGGCATAAAGTTCACATTGATGCATCACTTGGTAGCCTATTTTTATTATTCAAATTGATTTAAAGTTAACTAAACTTCAGTAATGTACACAAAGAAATGTAAAAAGTCAGCACACAACTCTACTGCTTGACTTAATTTTGTCACAGAAATATTGTAAAGAATAAAGAGAAAAACCTGTTCTAGCAAGAACCATGAGAACTGGAGTGAGAGAAAAGAGCAGAGGGAAAGGATGAATTAACATTTCCACAGGTATGATCTATGGATGATATGGCCCTACATCTGCCATGAGAAATTTTATATTTCCTAAAGATGTTACAAGCTACTTAACTCAAGTAGGGAATGAAATAGATCAGATGACCTAAGAAGTAGGCTACATAAATTAGATTGGGTTCACTCAGATATGGCAGAACAATTTGTGTTTCCCTTCTGCAAAGCCTGTTGTCGCAGTGCCCATTTGTTATAACTGTCATCTTGCCCTTTTCCCTTAAATAAAGGAAAGAGTAAGGAGAGAGACCAGTATTCTGTGAGCATGCATGTGCATCCCTCTGTGCCAGCGAGGATTAAAGTCTGGCTCAGATGGAGGCCAGAATAAATGTTTCAGGGTTATACAGCACCAAAGCACATGGAGACCAGAAAAGTCATGGATAAAAATCTAAGTTTTAAGAGTCCTCCTGTGAAAAGGGAAGAGGCAACCCAAACTCAGGCATTTGAGATCCCATGCATTAAAAAGCAGGCTGGTCAGACAATCAGTATGAAGTCTTTGGGGACAGGTATTGCTCCTGAAACAGAATTTTCAAAATCTTTATCATTTTTCTATGTGCCCCTTCTAAGTGTAAATCTCCCATATGTATCCAGACCTCCTTCAGAAAGTGTTATAATGAGGTTCAAGGGGGGGAAATTGGATTATTGAGGAAAACAAGTGAAGGAAAGAGCTGAAGAAAACTGACTTCAGGAAATCAAGATTTTAAGGAAATCTCTTTGTACAGTTGACCCTCTGTACTTTTATCCACGGATTCAACCATCTATGGATTCAGTCTTTTTATCCATGGATTCAAACATCCACACTCAAATATATTCAAAAATAATATAAATCCCAAAAGCAAACCTTGTTTTTGCCATTTTATATAAGGGACACCATTTCATTATGCCATCGTATTTAATGAGACTTGAGAATCCAGGATTTTGGTATCCACAGGAGGTCCTGGAACCAAATCTCAGTAGATACCAAGGGACCACTATAATTAGCTTAATGATTAACATTTAGTGGTGGATGTGATAGAATCGGGGGAAGTTTCTGGGTGGTAGTAAAAATCAATGGGTAATGAATATAGTATAACAAGGATATATGTGATATGCTAATTATTAAGGAAGAACAAAGGAAACCACCATACTGTTTCAATTAGATATGGCAATTATATAGCTTCAATATGATTCTGTGGTGTGTGTTTTTCTTGTGATAGCACTGACAGCAGGATTCTGAGAACAGTTAGGGTGAGGATTGCAGTTCATTTAGATCACTTAAAAGCTTTGGCAGATGAGAAAAAGGTGCTAGGAAATGAAGAATACACTAAAGCTAGCTACTACAAAATAGACATCGGCATTTTGTTTATTTTGTTTTGATTTTCTGCTTGTCTTGGTTAACTTCGTAGTCTGCAGTAATGAAAAAGAATTGTGTGTGTGTGTGCCTCTGTCATAGCTCTAATGTTGTGAGACTATGTATGAAACCTACCATGTGTTCCAAAGAAAACTTCAAGTATATTTGGTTTTTTTAGATGAGTGCATTAACTTGAGTTAATTTCAAACTATCTATGTAGCCTGCAATGTGACCTTCAGTCACTAGGTGGCAATCTTCCCTAATCGGAATGCTTTAAAATGTTGCAAGTGTGTGGGTGGGTGTGAGAGAGAGAGCGAATGAGTGAGTGAGAGTAAAGGCAGTGAGCCTATTAAGAGAGAAAGGCTTTTGAGTAGGGGGAATGTTGTATGAGACCTGGGATATATAGTGTGAGAAAGGCCAAGAGAAAGAAATAGTGATGGGGAGAGAAGAATGAACAGAAAGAGCACTGGAATGTAGTCAGAAATATTTCTTGGGTGGCTGAGTTGGTGGGTGAATGAAGAGGAAAAAATACCTGAGTGGCTAAAGGGAGAAAAGCAGCACCTAGGTAGGTAGGGTGAGGGGAAATGCTCTTAAATTTCATGGGGAAAAAGGGGTACCAAGGTAGATGAATAAGGGAGGAGGCTTGTTTGGGTGTGTGATGTGAGTGAAAAGGCACCTTGGTGGGTGGGAGAGAAAGAGTCAGGGTCAAGGAATTTCTACTTTATGAAAAGCTGAGTGCTTCCTCCACTACAACATGCTCACTGTTATTTCAAAGGGGAATTAAGTGCACCATTGCTTATTCAGTGTGACTTCAAAAAATTAGATACTCACAATGTTAAAAGGGATACAACTCTCGCAGTAATAGGCAGAGTACCTTGCTATATCTGAAGCTGCAGGATTACTACTGGAAAGCAGTAATGCCAAGAACAGATTAGTAGGAAGGTTGGTGTGGTACAATAGAATGTACCTATTGTACAATAGGTACAATAAAATGGAGGTTTCAGTTCCCCTTTGAAGAAGTGCATGAGATATTCTTTGAGCTATCATAACAATCTACATTTGAGCAGAAGCATCATTTTCCACGCGTTGTTTAATTAGAATTTTCAAAGCATTTAAAATGCTGCATACATAACTGGCCCACACCATCACAACATCACCCTCTTCACTCTGTAGCCAAGTCCGTGTGTTGGCATAATGATCAATAAAAGGAGATGTCCTCATATATGACACACTGAAAGGGGTGAATTCATTCTATAATTAAACATTTCTGTTTCCTTATATATGGCTCCAGTTGGAAGTTGCTAATGGTCTCATGGTGGTTCATGGAGAAATGCACGTTTGGTCATTAGTATCAATAGAGGTAGCTGATAGAATACCACTGACAACTCAAAGCTTTACCAGAAGCATTGGTTTATCTAATAGGCTGTTATTTGTTTATTCCATCCAAACTGAGTGAACATCACTCTGTATGTTACATAAATTCATAAAATGTATCTCCATATTTTTTTTGTTTATTTATTTATTTATTGCCAACAGCTTACTTCTTTCCCTCTATCATACTTATTTTCAAGATTTTGCCACAGGATGTCTGTTGATGTTGTTTTTAAGAATGTCAGCAAATTTCTGAGAGGATATAATATGTAGTCTTCACAAGGTGATAAGAGTTCAGAAAGACTGAGCTGATCAGAATGTCCCTTGGTTTCTTATGTATGGATTAGATCCAGCATAAATCTCCCATGGATGGAAGAGCTCATGAAATTGGCAGAAACAATCTTTCCCCACTTTTCACCAATAAGACTGTTCTCAAATGGGGATGCTCCCATCAACATAATAAAATTCAGTCCTTTAGCTTCTATTCTTTAATGAATAGGGATAGAAAGAATATTCAAAAATAGCTAAACAACATATATGTTGGAAAACCTAGATGAAAAGAATCCAAGACTGATGAGAATCTTCATAGTTGAGGACTCATTCTGTAGAAAATGTGCACTCTGGGTGCATCAAACATGATATTTTCTGGGTAGAAACTTTTTCTGTGTAGGAAATACTGTAGTTACATGCTTTCTCTCACAAAATGTGCATTTTCTCTTTCTTCCTTTGCAAAGAAACCATCTGTTTCTCCACAGAAGTCTTGGCTTTTGTGCAGAATACATTCAAACTGCAAAAGTTTCTGACAGAAGGAAGAAAACTTTCTAAAATTACTTGCTGCTTCCTTTTGAGAACTAATTTAGTGAAGAATTGCATTCCTGTTAATGGTGTGCATTTCTGTGCATGTGTATGCTCTAACTGCCTTCATGTTGACATAAATCTATAGTGACCCTGTGAATGAAACATCTCTAAGATGCCCTTTCCTCAACAGCCATGTTCAGATCTTGCATAATCACAGCCATGATTTCCTGGATTGAGGCTCTCCACCTGCAATGCAGTCTTCCTCATCTCCTATTGCCATCTACGTTACTAAGCATCATTCTATTTTATAGTGAGTCATGTCTTCTCATGGTATGGCCAAGGTATGACAATTTGAGCTTCTAGGGAGATATCAGGCTTGCTTTGTTCTAGAAGCCATTTATTTGTTGTTTTTTAGCAGTCCAAGGTATCTGTAGAACTCTTATCCAACACTACATCTTAAATGAGTTGATTTTCTTCCTATCATCTTTCTTCACCATCCAGCTCTCTCATCTATACAGTGTGATGGGAAATACAGTGGCATGGACAATTCTAACTTTAATATTCAGTGACATATCTTTGCATTTCAAGGTCTTGTCTCGTTCTTTCATAGCTTCCCTTCCTAGTCCGAGTCTTCTTATTTCTTGACTGCAGTCTCCATTCTGATCAATGACTGAGCCAAGGTATGAAAAAATGAACTATTTCAATTCCTTCATCATCTATTATTATTATATTATTATTAGCTTTATTTATTAAGTGCTGTAGATGTACACGGCACTGTACAAAATCAAATAAAAACCAGAATATATAAGAAGCCTATGTTATCTATGTTAAAGTCATGCAAATCATCCATGGTAATTATTGTTATTTTCTTAATGTTCAACATTAAATGTACCTTAGCACTTTCCTCTTTCACTTTCTTCAGCAATTGTTTCAGGTTTTGCTGTTTATCACTAATAGTATGGTGTCTTTTGAATATCTTAAATTGTAGACATTCCTTCCTCCAAATCTGATTTTCCTTTACATTTGATATTTTCAACATATGAGTTGAAGAGATATGGTGATAAAATGCAGCCTTGCCTGACCCCCTTTCCAACTGGAAACCATTCTGTTTCTCCATATTCTGTTTTAACAGTATCCTCTTGTCCTGAGTATAGGTTACACATTTATAACTATATGTACAAAGCTACAAATTGCCTATGAATTATGCTCATTAATCATGCATTTCTTCTTCATAAATTAGAGGTGAGCAATGTATGGTCCTTCAAATGTTGTTGGGCTACCACTCCCATCAGACTTTGGTAGGATGGGTCAGGGTGAGGATTCATGGGAGCTATAGTTCAATCACATCTGGAGGGCCACACCATCCCCATATTGACCTCTTGCAAAATTATTTACTATCTTGAATCCTGGGATGTTTGGGAGATTCTGAGAGGAAATTCAGAAAGCAGTGGAAGATAAGTAAGGAAAACTGAGCTGCAGTGACTGTATATCTGCATTTCGGGGGGAAACAGATTTTGAATTTTTCCATGCACACTTCTGGGTTCTGAACTAAGATGAAACTATTTAGAGAAAAGGCCTTAGGGAGCCCTTAGGGATATCTCCACTGAAACATCTGCTCATTGTATTGGGGCAATCAAACAGTGAAAACGAAAAAGTAAGCTATCTAAAGAATGAGTTGGAACTCATAATGACATGTATCACCCATGGGATAATTCAGTGTCATTCCTTTATTTTATTTTTTAAAAAGAATGACACTCTTTTCTGCTAAAACAACACCATAGAAGTACTTACATTTCTGGATGGTTGATGATGATAAGCAAAGGACAAAAGACATTTGAAAGGAACAGAGATCTTTCTAGCATGATCCATGAACAGTCAGGATGAGTGCAGTATGAACTCTCCCTCTGACCAGCCACTTGTCATTTGAGTTGTTGTGTGCCTTCAAATTGTTTCTGACTTATGGCAACCCTAAAGGGAACCTATCATGGGGTTTTCTGGAGCTCAGTATGTGTGACTGGCCCAAGGTCACCCAGTGGGTTTCCATGGCTGAGCAAGAAATTGTACCTTGACATCCAGAGTAATAGTCTGATGTTCAAACTACTACACTAGGCTTTAAAAATACTCCCCTGGACATTATTCACCCTCTCTGCTTTTCTAGTTGGAACCATGGTTAGTCATTTTAAGCAACCCTGATAGTAAGCATTCACCATAAACCAGGGTTTGAATCTGCTTTAGCATCACTCGTGGTTAGAAAGAGAACTGTGTATGGGCACAGTTCCATGATTTGGGTCATGTCCTGTTCCAATCCAGATCAATGAAGATTCAGAGTTACAGCGCCTACCGCTCATGTATATTAGGAGACTGAAACAGCTAGAACCTCTTATATTGCAATAAAACCTGGAGAGATAGTAGACTTTAAAGTGGGAATTAATTATGCTAAATTGTAATCATGTAGCTTTTGCAAATCAGGTAACTTTGGCAATTTTCTTATGTTGTTGCTGTTGTTGTTGTGTTCCTTCAAGTTATTTTCAACTTATGGCGACTCTAAGGTGCATCTATCATGGGGTTTTCTTGGGAAAATTTGTTCAGAGGAGGTTTACCATTGCTTTCTCCTGTGGCTGAAAGCATGTGACTTACCCAGGGGGTTTCATGGCCAAGCATGGAATCAAACCCTGGTGTCCAGAGTCCTAGTCCAAAACTCAAACCACTACGACACTAATATTAGTCAATTTCAAATGTCTGTGTTTTTTTACCTTTAGGTTATGTTATTTTCACTGAAAAAATATCCTTTTTTAAAAAAAACTATTGCCAGTTCCTGTTACTATGGGCCTTTGCAGACTGCCAGAAATAGTACAAATTGAGTCCACTTTAAGGGTTAGGGTTAGGGTTAGGGAATCATGGGAATTGTATTTTATTGTGGCACCAGAGCTCTCTGACAGAGGAGGCTCAATGTCTCAGAAAGAAAAACAATTCCCATGACTCCCTAGCACTAACCCTAACCTTTAAAGTGGACTCAATTTGCACTATTTCTGGCAGTCTGCAAAGGCCCTATGCTACCAAGCAAGGCTGTGTCTGTATCTGTCTCTTTCTGAATTGCTGAATTAATCCAAGACAGCCAAAAACATATTTTGTGACTACTTTTATGAATAAGCAGACAGGCCCTAAATGTTTGGCAGAGAATGTAAAACAGAAGAGAATTGGAGCCAGTGAAACTTGAACAAAAGTGTTTTCTAAAGCGACTCCTATTAACAAACACATGCAGAGACACACATGCATATGCTTTCCTTTACCTAAATGGCAGCTCTCCCAGTCAAAAGCCATGTCTGTTTCATCAAAATAATGGAACAATAAATTTAATTCCTAAGAAAAATGCAAGGAATGGACCCTCTACTATCTCACATATGTATTCCTACACACAGATCTGGAACAGTTACATTTAAACCTAAGGAAAATGAGAAAAACCTCTTATTTCTAAGCATTCTCTCACAAATGCACATGGGCAAACAGATTCAAAACATAAGAATGAGGAAATGTCTCATGAACAAACATATAGCCCTCAAATCTTCTCAGTTTCTCTCTCTAGTCTCTACCTAGCCCCAAACAGACTCTGAGGGAAAGGATGATGATGATGATGATGATGATGATGATGATGATGATGATATTGATTGATTGATTGATTATATTTATTTTCAACCCACCTGTTCCCCAGATTAGGAAAAAAATGTGGCTTACACTGATGGGAAAGTAGAGGAAAAGGGAACAGAACTTCAGTAATACCACACGAATCCACCCTACAAATGCCACAATTTAACAATTTGAAGGTTCAGAGCATGCTAATACTGCTCTTGCCAGAGATTGGAAAATACAGCTCTTAGTCTAAGCCTTTCCCATCCCTTCCCCGTCACCCCACACCATGATGTGCCCCACATTAGAGGAGAGACAGACACACTTTCTATATCATTTTAGCTTGTGTGGAAGCATTTGTTATTCCAAACACTCCAGAACCTGGTGGAGTGCTTTGGAATAACATGAACCAATTTGGAATCCACTTTGGCCAACATGATCTGAGCAGCATTGTTAGAACTGCGCCCTAGTTATATTTTTAGCTGATCTTGGGGTTGTTGCCCCTTGTCCCTCCCCTGGCCACTTATGATGATGCTTGCTGAGGATTTATTCTAATCCAAAAAGGAGCTTTTGTAAATTTATATAAATCCTCCCAATTTCTCTTCTTATTATCTGTATTGCGATCAATATCATCGGAATCTTTCCTGTTTTCTTTTACTTTTTGATATTATATAAATATATAAATATAAATATATAAAGGAAAAGTGGACAAATATTCAAATTATAAGTTAAACAAGGGGTAAGAAAGAACCTAGATAAAAGATGTAATAGCATTAAAGTTTGTACATAGGAAAATGAGTATAAATAAATTGTAAAATGAAAGGGTAAGAGGTGGGTCTAAGGAAAATAAAATAATATTTAAAAGAAGATAAGTAGATAAGAAAAATGGGGAAATGAATCGGTGGAGGATGGACAAAAGGAAGTAGTTTGAATGTAGGAAGATTGTTATTTTTGTATGTAAAGTACGTAAGTTCAAAGATGAAAGGACTGTTTTGATTGTATAATTGGGTAATGGAAGTTGATTGGATGTAGTGTTTTATTAATGTAATATTGTTTTAATTAATAAAACCTAAAAAGATTTAAAAAATAAAAAACAAAAAGAAACTTTTATATGTTCTGATATTGAGTGATTCACTATAGATCTGATTTCAGCAATGCCAGACCTGATCAATTCTCCCAGTCTTCAGCTGCTTTTAAAATGCCCTAGTTTCTTCTCATCCAATTTCCTCCTTTGTCCTCAGCTAACTTTGATTGTTGCAAGTTGAGTTCAAAGAGCAAAAGTAGTTTCCATTCAAATAACTCTGGGAAAGAGGAGAGGAGAGGAGAGGAGAGGAGAGGAGAGGAAGGGGTAGTTTTGCCCTTCCCAGTAGGTCCATGTAAAAGTAAACTGCTGTAGCCACTTCTAGCTTGTGCACATTTCCTCATCAGTATTTTTTGCTATCTTGGCAACAATCTGATATTGCTTGGCCACATGTGTCTTCAGCATTGTAGTGTATGTATGATAAAGTCAGCCATGGAAGCACATGCATAATTTGCCCCAAATCAGGAGGAAGCTCATGGCACAGACTTGTTTGTAATTCTTTGACTGTAACTTCTTGAAACATGGTTAAAGGCGGCCACATATACATTATCAGACTATTGCCTACTGCACATACCAGCAGGTATGTTTTGTGTTAAAACAGTATAAGAATCCCTGTTTATTCATAAGCCACATCCTGATAAACATATCCCACCATAGCTTTCTTTTTGCTCAAACATTAAGGACCTGTTTTAGTCCCAAGAAGAATTGCTAACAAATTCTCCTTGGTCATAGAAATGAGGTACAAAGTTAATAGTATTCACAGCAGCAAGTTTGTCTGAAAAATACATACCAAAGATAAGGAGCTGCTATCTGTGGTGCAATTAAGCTGCTGCCTGTCATGAAATCACTAATGTGATCAAACTGTGAAATACACAGCAGATGAATAATTAAATTCAGATGTCTTTCCATAATGATGTGAGAAAGAAAGCCCTACAAACTTTTCAAAAGAAAGAAATTATTAATAAAAGAGGTAAGTTCTATTTTTACCTTCCAAAGGATAGGAAGAATCCATCCACAAACAAATCCAATATATTGGTTCATAAAGAAAATCAAATCAATGTGCTATTTAATAGCTAGTCATAGAAAAGACTTATGTCAAGCACACTGTAGATAATAGATTCCACAGTGTGCTTTCCTTAAGGAGAAATAATTTAGTTATCATTAAACTGCTTGAAAACTAGCAGTAATAATGTTCTTTGGTTATCAAGGGTATCACTTTTTCCTTTAGGCAGGGCTGGAGAAATGTGAATCTAAAAAACCTTTATTGCATGTGATAATGAAATGAGTCCATTTCAATCCAAAACCATGACAATCCTTTATCTCTCCAAAAAAGGGTGTGATGCTGAAATCCATTTGTCTACCCTGCCAAAGTTGCTGAGTTCACAGATAGCTATCACTTACAGAATATTTCCTTTATATTATTCGCAGCGGGATTTTTTAAAAAGCCTGCAAGATGATTAATTTGAAGAAATCTACAAAAGAAAATATAATCACAGCAGTTGAAATTTCTTCTTCTGTTTAAGTCTGTGATTTACGGAAGAGAGGAAACACATTTAAATCCCTCAATTTTTTTTTTTTTTAGTTCATAAAGCAATGAGTTTTCTACTTCCCTTCAGATGTACCCCTTGCTCATGTGTATCTTTATTGTATCACCTGATTCTCTCAAATAATTCCCAGTTTTAACCTCACCTGAATCTCACCTTCCCCTCCTACTAATCATTCTTTTTTTGTGCCTATGACAACTGGACATCCACATACAGTGGATGCCCAAGTTGGTCCCCAGTCCCAGCATATTCAGTGACCATCACTTCAAGAATGTGTTTCATGGGATTGTATCCAGAAGAGGGAACCAACATGGTAAATAGTCTGGAAATGAAGTCCTGTGAAATACCATTGAGAGAACTGAGAATATTTAGCCTGAAGAAGAAGAGATATATCAGTTTTCTTCAATTTTCTGAAGGACTGTCACATAGCTTGTTTTCTCCAGACAGTAGGATCCAAACCAGTGGATTCATATTATAAGAAAGGCGATTCCGATGAAACAGTAGATAGGATGCTTTAGCTGTGGGTTCCTGCACTGGTAAGGGGTTGGATTAGATAACCTGTGGGATGGAGGAGGAGGAACAGGAGGAGGGAGGAGGAATCATCATCACCATCATCTTCATAGAGTCATGATGAGTAGTAGCCACTGACAGACTTGAGATTCTTTAAGCAAGATATGATCAGAAAGGGGTTGTCATTGCCTTCCTCTGAGGCTGAAGGAGTGTGACTTTGCTTTTTTCCTGAGCCTATTGGGAAGGGCACACTTCTGCCCCCTCATCTACTATTCCCCTGCTGAGTTGAATACAAACTACTTTTGCAGTTTGAGCTCAGTTTGCAGCCATTGATGAAATGGCATCACTTGTAGGGTTTGGACCACACCGGACTGTGTCACTTAGTGGGGTGGTATACCCAGCATGGCTGCTTTGTGAGCAAGAAAGGGCATCATTTCTCTTTCTCACTTGCCCAGCAGCCATGGTAGTCCCTTCTATTTGGGCTTCAGCATGGCTGCAGCCATGCCAAAGCCAAAACGGATCTCCAGGGGCCTGGCACTTCCCCCCCCCCAGCAGCTGTGGCTGCTGGGAGATGCAGTCCCATCCATTTGGTCTTTGGCATGATTACAACCACAGCAGAGCCCAAATGGACCTCCAAGGGCAGAGACAGTCTGTCCCTCCACTCTACTCCTCACCCCGCACTGGGTGACACCAACTCCCAATATGAGTTGATGTAAGCTGAAGAGGAAAGTGGGAGGTAGAGAGAGAAGCTGGAATATTTTTAAAAAGTCAGATGAAAACGTGGGATGACAGATGACTAATATGGACTGTCCCTGACAAATGGAGAAAGTTGAAGAGTATGGAAACACAGTCCAACACAGAGAGACATGTTTCTTTTACACAAAGTAGCTAATTAAAAAAAGTGAGCCATGCAACATTTTTCTCATAAATTTGTTTGCTAAAAAGAGAGGAAGAATTTGGTTTCAGCCAAGTTAAATTCAGCAGCCAGCCAGTCACTTCCCAGTGCCACTGGCATTAACTGTCCCAGACCCAACCAAACCCATCTCAGCTGCTGCTTCTATTTTTGTCATGATTCTGTGGCCCAAAGGAAAAGAAGCCCATTTTCTTTCTCTTCAATTGTTTCCTAATCACTGTTTTTAACAGGGGGGGGGGAACCTAGATGTTAACACATCTGCAACACTGAAAACCCAGCTTGGTCTTTTTCTAAAGCCAGGGGGAAATAAATGATAACAATCTGGGATCAACAAGCACTTGTATAACATTAAAGCCTCATTTCACAGAGACTGAAATTTTTCATTTAATTTTTCTTTAACCATGTGATCGTTAGAACATTTGTATTTAAACAAATGCATGCACTTGCTTGAATGACAACCTTATCAAACGTGCTGGGAGAACACAAGTGAAACCATATTTGTTACATCTCCTCTTGGTTTGTGTCATAACAACACTGTGTCTTATCATCATCATCATAACAATCCCTGTTCCAGGGACTGAGTATTATTACTCACAAATTGGTTTCTATATTCCAGTAGGTTCTTTTGCTAGGTCAGCACTCAGTAAAACTATGCAAAAAAGCTAATGAGAGAGTGAACACCTTCTGCTGTTAGAAATGTCTAAGGAATTTGTGTGTGTGTGTGTGTGTGTGTGTGAACATGGACCAGGATGCAATATGATCAGAAAACCACACATTTCTGGGATTTGGATACTTTCTGAAGAACAAAAATATGCATAGATTTTTGAACTTTATAATGGTAAAAGTGAGCATTTTGAAAATGTACACAAATAGTGGATGGATGATGCACCCCCACAAGTATAAAACTGGGGGGGGGGGACAGTGCACAAGAGAAACCACAAACATAGTAAAAAAAATGCTAAAAAGTACGTATAGATTTTTGTGCAGAAAGGTGAGGCAGGGCGGGCAACACAGGACTAAAGCAAAATGAACTCAGTGGTGGACTCTGCCCATCTCTAACCCTTTTTGAACCACCACTCCCAGACTCCATTCCTAAGGATCTGAGGAGCTGGTACTCCAAAAGTAACATTTGCAAGCTCTGCTGTTGTCCATTATGCACTAAATTTGTTAGATAGATAGATAGATAGATAGATAGATAGATAGATAGATGAAATGTATTGAAAGACTTGGGATTTTGCTTTGTAGAAATAAAAATATGGCTTATTGGGGTGATAGTTATCCAAATAATCCATGGTCATGTTTTCCCCATAGGCTTGCTTGTTAGGTGTTCATGTAAGAAAGCTCACCTTCTAATTTGCAAAAGCCAAGGTATCTTACCCAAGCCAGATTCTTAGACAATAGTAGTACAGCACGCTTATCATATGAAGAAACACTGATGAAATTGTACCCAGGGAGGCTTTTTATTGGAGTGTTGTTTTTTTGTATGTTTTTAATGGTTTTAAACTTTTAGCTTAGCATGTTTTTAATGATTTTCTATTTTTAACTGTGTTTTTTAATGCAACGTTTTAATTCTGTTTTTAAAGTTGTACTTTTAAAAATCTTTTGTGAGCCAGCTTGGATCCAATGTAGGAGAAAGCTGATATATACAATAAATAAATAAATAAATAAACTTAATTGTATCAATTCAGAAATAATAATAATAATAGTAATAAAAGTGTGAGTTCAAATAAATCATTGCTATTGTCTAGTCAGAATGAATCTAAAATAACCACTTTTCCGTATTTGCACAATTTAAAGAAAAGTATTATTATAATCAATATTAATGTAAAGGCATTTAATGATATGCCAGCCTAGCAGTTCGAAAGCATGCAAATGCAAGTAGATAAACAGGTACCACTTCGGTGGGAAGGTAAACAGCATTCTGTGCAATCATGCTGGCCACATGATCACAGAGTAGTCTCTGACAATGCTGTCTCTTCGGCTTAGTAATAGAGAAGAGCACTGCCCCCTATGGTCGGACACAACTTGATAACCTTGTCAACATGGAATATCTTTACCTTTTAATGATATGCTACATATGTAAAATGTAGTTGGTGCTTATTAGAGTAGGAAATTATATCATAATATCTTAGGGTTTTCTCCCTGGTATTATTGTATCAAGGGATGTGGTGGCTTAACAGTTAAGATGTTGACTCTGACAATCACAAGGTTAGCGCCGCATGATGGAGTGGAGTCCCATCACTAGTCCCAGTTTCCACTAGGATAGCAGTTCGAAAGCATGCAAATGCAAGTACATAAATTCATACCACTTTGGTGGGAAAGTAACAGCATTCCATGCAGTCATGCTGGTCACATGACCATGGAGTCATCTTTGACAATGGTGGCTCTCTTGGTTTAGTAATGAAGATGAGCATCACCCCCTATAGTCAGACATGACTAGACAATCACATCAAAAGAGGAAACCTTTACCTCTATTATTGTTTCACCAGAAGCATCATTTGCTGGCAGGAGGGGTCTGTCATGTGAGCCTGCAGCATCTTGCTTTGTAGCAGCACACATGTCTATTGCTTCAGGTGGCTAACTAGCTTTTAAGGTGGGTTTTAGGTCTTTTGTGGTCAAGACAATGGTATCACAATCGCAAATGAGAATACAAATCAATTATGGTATCCTGCATCTAACTTACAACATTATAATTAATAGGACACCAACAATAACAACCCAACCAGTAAAATGATCATTTACAAAAAATACTCTCAATAGGTTTTTTTCAGTACTCAACTGAAACTTACAAAGAATGGACAGTTCATTCCCAACTCTTAGCTAGGGCATCCTCCATCAGAGCATTGTAGTGTCCTCCTTCTCTCACCAGGTACTACAAAAACACTGCCAGGTACCAGGATTTCCTCTTCCATCTATAGAAGGAGCATCTTTTGTATCTGGAAGCAGCTTCCTGGGCCAGATGGTGATAAGAAATTCAGAGGCTAAGTCATGTTATGAAGGCTTGGAGAGTTAGAATACCTTGAAATCAAAGGCATGTAATTGCAGTATCATGTCACTATTAAAACAGGTAATTGCACAAAATGAAACAATAACTCTACAAAGCTTAATTTATTTAAACATTTCTGCTATTAAGTTATATTAATAGGAATCAGCATAATCTCCTTCAAATGTAAAAGCCAGCTCAGAGTTTTGTAGGGATCTGTATCTCTATTGCTAATGGGGTGAAAATATGATTGCTCTGTGATTACTTCTATTCATGCCTGGTGAATATATAATTGCTTGCCATCATGTACCCGACAACAAAAGGTGTGTATACGTGAGTGGATCTTATTTTCTCTGCAACAATTGCTGTGTGGTTCTTTGTAAGTACACAGAGCCAGATAAGGGAGATAATGTTGCACACATTCTTTCTCCATAGGATGTGTTGCACTGGTTGTTGTTCAGAGCCAGGGAAAACACTGATTGGAAGCTGTTTATAAGAGCTGCATTGCTGATACCGTATTTGTTCTTCTTCATAAAAATAATGACATTCCATTTCTAACCTCGAGGCAACTCACGTAATAAAAAGAAAGCTTAAATGAGAAACTGAATGAGATGCTACAGAACTTTAGTTCATTTCTGAATCTGAAACAACTTCAACAGGCCTTAATTGTGGCTTCTGGTTATCAAAGTACATCTAGCAACTTTTCCCAACCTCTTCTTTGGTAGATGTTTGGAACTGCTACTCTCATCAGTCCCAGTCTTATGGCCAATGGTAAAGTATTATGGGAGTTGGAGTCCAAAATGTATAGACAGTACCAGGCTGGATAAGACTGACACAAAGTAATCACTTGTAACAGGTGGCATTATATAAGCCAGTCCAAGCCTAAATGACTGGAGTCTGAAAACAGTCAGGAGCATTGTGACTCCCCATAAACATGGCTGTGACCTCTGAAGATCCCAACTATGTTTTTGAGGGATCCATCCACCCTCTCTAATCATTGGTCACATGGGTGAGCCACCCTTAGGAAAAGTGACAGTGTGCAAGGTGGCCTGTCCATGAAGCTCCTGCGTGTACAGTTGAAGTTCTAGAGAAAAGCCATCCCCCTTCCCTGCACTACTTAGGACATGGCACCTGAAATGTGAACAGTGGGCTGGCCTAAGTTGGGCAAAATTCTGCTTGAACCCCAGAGTTTCATGGAAACACCAGGCCTTCCTGTGACTTTGCTCCAGGGCAAAGTTGGGTTAACAGGGAAGATCCACAAATAGAGAAGAAAAGCAATGGTATTTGGGGGTAATCTTCCATGCAGTTCATGCCTTATGCAACAAAATATGATTAACACAAACCATGGCATTTTGTGGTTTGTGCACATGAACCCATAGTAGCTTACATTTAAAAATGTTTTATATTTGCAAAGGTCCTAAAATGTAAAATAATAATAATAATGGAACAGGCTACCACTCTTTTGATGGGGTAGATGTTCCATGCACCCTTTCCTGTCAACTGCAAGACAATTTGCAATCCTAGTTGGAATTGACTCTAATAATTGGCAGAAAATTTGGAGATAACTGTAAACATGTATAGGCTGTAATCATGTATATAGATATATAGAGATAAGACAGGGTGGAGTAGTGGCTTCAGTACTGGCCTAGGACTCTGGAGAACAAGGTTCAAATCCCTATTTAGCTATGGAAATCCACAGGGTCACCTTGGGAAAGTCACACTCTCTCAGCCTCAGAGCAAGGCAAAGGCAAGACCCCTCTGAGCAAATCTTGTGATGGGTTTGCCTTTGGGTTGCCATAAGTTGGAAATGATTTGAAGGCAGACAACAACAATAATAACAAGAAGAAGATTTTTAATGGCCTCCACATGCTTTCTGTAAATGAGAAACAATCCTCATTCAAGAATGTATCCCTCCCCGCTCAGCTTGCCTTCTGATGTGATAGAGTCCGCTGCCCTTTTTTCTAAATGTTTGATCAAACTCCCTTTGCATGATCAAGGATGGAAGACAGATGGAGATCTACATAACTTGAAAATATTTTTTAATATGCTGCATAACTTAACAAGAGTTTCTGAAATGTCTGAGCCAAATGAATTTGCTATTTGAATGTTCTCTTATCACAGAATCCTCTGTTGGCTCAGTGTATCTGATTCTGCACACCTTTCCATGTACTGATCCATAAAACTTGTTTATGTAGCATGAAAAAAAAATGCAGCAATCCAAGCTCAACAGCAGAGTGAATAGAAGGCTTAATTAAATGGGGATGTAACTCACCTTTATTGAAAGGACAAATCACTGCCATGATGCCCTGGCCTTTTCCACCTGCCTGAATTGCAGATTTATATGTTGCCTGATATGACAATGGAGTCATACAGGAAGGCCATCGAAGCGAAGAAATGGCAGCCGGCTTTAATTCAAAGATGGGAGTAGTGCTTCAAGGTAATGTGAGAGTAAAGTCAAGATAAAGATTTGAGAAATCATGGCTAAATCTAATTCTTAGTCCATTGAATAACTGAGACTTGTTAAAACAACACTTATGTAAATCCTGTTGACTCAGTGTGTAAGACGTACAGTTACATTTAACTCCATGATCAATTTCTGTGCAAATACTTTAGGCCCTTTTCTGGTCACATGTGGTAACAACTACAAATATAAACAGAACTGCTGTTTCTGAAAATATGAAAACTGCACAACAGTTTACACTACACAATTATAGAGCTATTATTCCACTTTAACTGGTTTCAAGCCATGAAATCTTGGGGTCTGTAGTTTGTTGAAGCATTAGAGTGCTGTGGCTGAGAATTCTAAACACACACACCCCAACTGCATATCCCAGAATTACATAGACTATTGCTGTGGCAGTTAATGTAGAATGTAGCACTATAATTGTGTAGTATGAATGGGACCCTGGAAAACTTCTGTCTACAGAAGGAAATGTGTACATTGTCTTCATTAGTTTCCTTCAGGACTGATTATCTAAATATTGATACGCTGACCTCTTGTTTAATCATTTTCAAACCTCTCGCTGTCTTTAAGTCAAGAATAATCATGCGTAATTGGCAGCTATTTTTTAATTTGTTGTGAGAGCTCCTGGTAGCAACAGAAGAAATGAGGGCCCTTGGATCCCCATTCCAAAAAGGTTTAGGATCCTAAAAATTCATTTCCTTTCACTGAGGAGAAGGCTGTCCTAGAGCACTGAACTGATTCATTGCAAAAGACAAGGGGAATTCTGCAGCTCCAGAAGAACCAGTTTAAATGGGTTTAGCGCTGGGGGGGGGGGGGGGGCTCAACAAACTGCACCAGGAATTCAGAACAAGTGTGAACAAGGGCCATTTAAACTGGTTCAGATCGTTTTGCAAACCAATTTATTATGTAGTGGGAATGAGGCCTAAGTGGGTCTTTCCACTGTCTCTACTTTAAGGCCTTCTGTTTTCTCACCTATGTAGTATGGCATAACTAGTAACCAACTGCCACTACTAGGTATGCTTATGGATTTAACTCAGTCTGGATTTGGAAACAAATGTCTTGAATTTGTAATTTCCAAAGTAATATGTGGATCAGAAAAAAAACACTTTTCTGTCCAATTCTGTACATCTCAAAATTGGGTGAGGTAGTTTTTTCTTTTCTTTATAAATGTAACCATTTATATTGTTGTTTATGTTGTTAACTGTTCCCAAGTCAACTTTGGCATATGGCAACCCTATAAATGATAGTTCTCCAGGTCACCCTATTAGCAACAGCCCTGCTCAAATATTTCAGACTCAGGGCTATGGGTTAGTTGGTTGAATCCATCTATCCATCTGGAACATTGCCTTCCTCTTTTCTCAGATACATTGGAAACAATGAAATCACTGGAGCATCCTTAACATGAGACTAACTGACAAAAAAAGTAAATAAGTAAAGGTTCTAGAATATTCAGTGAATATTTAGGAAGCTAATGAAGTTTAAGGAGCTACAAAAACCATGGTTAACATGTTGTTGTTCTTGTGTACCTTCAAGTAGTTTCCAACTCATGGCAACACTAAGGCAAAGCTATCATGGGGTTTTCTTGGCAGGATTCGTTCAGAGGAAGTTTGCCATTGCCTTCCCCTGAGGCTGAGAGCGTGTGATATGGTAGAGTCCACTGTCCTTTTTCCTGAATGCTTGATCAAGCTCCCTTTGCATGATCAAGGATGGAAGACAGATGGAGAGCTAGATCAACTTGAAAATGTTATTTTTAAAAAATATGTCACATAACCAAGGTCACTCAATGGGTTTCATGGCCAAGCTGAGGATTGAACCCTGGTCTCTAGAGTCATAATCCAACATTCAAATGTTCAAAGGGGAGGGTGTAATGTTGACTGTTAAGGCTAATCAATAGATTTGGGGTTCTTGACAGAACATTCACTTGACCATGCAGTCCTGAGCATGTCTACTCCAAAGAATTCCCTGCTTGTTTTCCATCTTTATGACTTAGGACCAAAGCAGATGGGTAGGAAGGAGTGACCAGAAGCCACTCCCAACGCAATCACCCTGGGGCCATGGCGAACAGATGCCATGGACCCAATGCTACCTTCCACCACAGTGGAAAAGATCTGTTCCTTTTGGGGCTGGATTTGGGCCACCTTATGCAGGCTGGTGCAGCCCCAGGGTGGCTTCTGGGTGCTCCAGGGGCATGTGTCATGTAAACACCATGCCCTCAGAGTGGCTGGAAACCACCCCCATATGCCCATCTGTTTCAGGCCTTATAGTCTTAAAGCCAGTGTGTTTAGGGTTTAGTGTGGCTGTGTCCCAATTGGTACAGACATTGATTTGATGGCATTCTCTTATCTTAAGGGCTGACTCTTAAACAGTCCTTGACTGATTTAAAGATAAATCAGAAGGGAGAGAAAGGGCCATGAAATTGACCATCAACAGATACAGTTGGACAGCAGACTGTGCAGACAGTCACACAAGCCACCTTCACACAGCCTTCCCCTCCATGGTGAGATGTATGGTATTTCCATCTGAGGCCTTGTCTACACACGTGTTTTACTTTGAATTGGACTCACTGTATCCTGTCTACATGGCACAGAACCAAAATCCCAAGTCTGGTCCAGACTGTCATCATAATACCCACACTCAATTTGGGGCTTTCTCCTCCTAACCCACATTTAAATAACTCAACTCTTGCTGCAGGTTTTGTGCCCTCTCTGCAGTGGCAGTAAAAGTTGCCTTTTCACTTATGACCCCTGCAAGCTGCCCAGCACCACACTTGTAGGTGTAAATCACTCTGGGGTCAGAATGATGTGCCCAGCATTGATAGCATGGCTGGACACCTCATTCTGACTTCAGCAGCTGTGCTGGGTGATGAACAGAGCTGTGTAGGAAGGCAACTGCCTGTCATTTACTGCAAGAGCCAAAAACCCACAACAGAAAAGGAACAGGTAAGGGGCAAATTCAGAGCAAATTTGGAGCTGGAAGGAAAAATCTTCTGAGCAGCCCAGAGTATTATGGCAAATGTAGACCTACCCTAAGTTACAATAATTACTTAAACAATTATGCTTTTTTAAAATTATTTCAGAATATGCATCTATGCCTGTAAATTAGCATTCACAAAGTATATGCAAGTTGTATTCTCTTTTTTCGTATTTCTGTGGAATGGGTGGTACATAAGTGGTCACATTATCACTTGTCTGTCAAATGATGCTACCAGAAAGTCAAATTCCATATCTAGAAATCTTGATAATTTAATGGAAGATAAGCCAACATGCATCAGAATATCATTGTGTAAAATCTGTGGTTTGTCCACCCTTAGAATAGTGTGTATAGTTTTGGATATGTCTTCTAAAAATACATTGCTGGTCCAGGGGGGAAAAATATAGAAACAGCTGAGAAAGCAAATCAACATGTAAGAGACTGGCAAAACTAAAGAGACTGTAACTTTGTAGTTTAACAGTAATGGAATAGATCAGGGGTAGGCAACCTTTCCCCTTTAAGGGCCAAGGGACTTCAGCTCCCAGAAGCCTCAGCCATGTTGGCCAATAGTCCCATGTTGGCCAATAGCTCCTGGGATTCTGGGAGCTGAAGTCCCTCAGCCCTTAAAGGGGAAAGGTTGCCTACCCCTGGAATAGATGTATACCTATCAGCTTCAGAAACTCAAACTCAAAGGCAGATAAGAATAAAAATAACACATCTCAGTATTGAAATGCCACCAGAGAAGGAACCAAGTGTTTCCATATCGTGCTCTTGGGTTTCCCTTGAGCATCTGTCTAGTCATTGTGTCAACAGGATTCTGGTCTAGATAAGCTGTTGATCTGATCCTGCATGAATCTCCTTATGTTTTCCTGTCCTTGAGCAAATTTTCTGATGTAGGGAATACCAGTCTAAGCAGTCATGTCGCACAAGGCTGTGTCCTCAGTTCCTGCCAACCAGATCAGACCTGTCATGTTTGTTAGACACAAACATTATACTTCTCTACCTCATTAGGGATGAGTGAGAATTTCAATCGATTTATCATTTTCTTTATTTATAGAATCTTTCCAAAAGTTATAGATTCATAAATTTGATGGAAATAATTTCCCTTTTTAAAATGTAAGAGAAAGGAAAACAGAATTCTCAGTCCAGGTAGGGAATCTTTGGTGACAGTCTTGAAAGTCAGAATTTGAATCCTTTTGTATCCAGCTATATTTGTGGTGTTGAATTGGGGTTCTTAACTGTTCTTTTTTCTGTCAGATTTCCCATCTTTAACAGCCAAAGAACAAGCAGGCACAACATAATCTTCTCCATTCTGCACAATTATATGGAGGAAATATCTATTTTATATGACGTTCCATTTGACTAAAGCATTTTTGCATATTTTCCCAAGTATACATATTGTATTTATTTAAATATTAAAATCTGAGCACTGTTTTTTATGCACCTTATTTTTCAGAAATGTCTTATAAACCTGGCAATTATGTCATGCAGTATTTGGCAAAGTGGGCATTACTCATAACTAGTCTCAGGGTTTGCAATAATAATAATAATAATAATAATAATAATAATAATAATAATACATTCCTTTAGACTGTTGATCCAACAGTATCATCTTTCCATCCAGTGGAGCTTCAAGGGCTTAGTGGGGCTCAGTGACTATCTGTAACCCAGGGACCACACTTTTCCAATGCTTGATGTATCACTGTGTAACGTTTTATTTTAGGAGGAGATAACAAATGTATAGTTATATATTTATATATGCAAATTTAATCTGGCTATTGACATTAGCTATGTCTGGTATAATCTGATGTTACATATTGTGAATATTATTTTAAAAGTCAAATCAAATATTAGTTTAAATGAGAACTCAATGTGCATGCAACTTTTACAAATGTAAATAGCTACTGAGCAGGATCAGAACCGTTGGTTGGAGAGGGAGAGTTTAACCTTTTCCATCTTTAAATGCTCTTGATGAAAGTCTCCCCATGAAACTCATAATTTGTTTTCATTAGAGGAAATTTTCCTCTAGTACTACAATATTTAACATCAGATTATACCAGACATGACTAATAAGTAAATAAATAAAACACATATACCAGATTACATTTGTGTATATAAATATAGAACTATAAGACAATGCTGTTGGATCAACAGTCTAAAGGAATGTACTATTATTATTATTATTATTGCAAACCCTAAGAGTAGTTATGAGTAATACAGATACTTTCAGAAGTTGGCAGGGGATTTTCAGTGGGACTCTGGCAAGGGGAAAGGCTTAAAATTTTCAATGCTCCATGGTCTTAACCTGTTCAGTCCATGATAGCAAGTTTTTAAAGGGCATGTTCATTGCTTTCATGCAATTAATGTATTGCATTAATTGGTTTGGCATTTAATAATCCATTTTAAATTGTAAATTTGGGATGGAAGGAACATTCAAAAACATCAAAAGATAGTCATGTTGATTTGTGTTGATGAATTTATTGCAAACAGTCCATAAAGCCAATCACCAAAAATCTGGTATCTCCAGCAAGCTTCTTTTATTGTAAAACAGCATGAGCAAAAACAAATAATGATAATAATAATAATAGCATCTTCACTTTAGCCAGAACAAAGCTTATCTGCTACATGGTTCAAAATTAGTTAAGCTGCAGCATCAGGAAAATATTTTAATTAGTCCATTTCAGCTTAAGGTTAAAAGACAAGTGACAAACTTTTCAGGATCACAACTTTCAGCCCCCAATTCTCCACCCTTTTGGGTGTAGCCCTTACAGACTGGTTGATGAGCATGACGTGTATTAGCCCAACCTTTAATTACCATATTAAATCATGTGACTGCAGTTCCCATAACATTCCCATGTTTATGAAACCCTTTTTGTAAACAAAGCTCTTTCTCACAGAACTGTAGCTCGTTAACTGCTTGTTTGGGCTAAAGCACACCTGGGCTGATAATTGTGAATCTGGCTTCAGAAAACAACTTTTCTCAGCAAGGAAAAATACAGACACACATCTTTACATTTCAACATTTTAACATTGACTATATATCCCATTCAAACCTAACAAGTCAAAGACACTCAAACACAGTCAAAATAATAAACAAATATTTCTCAATTATTGAGAAACCCTGATAAGGAGAGTCCCAAACTTTTGAGAATCTTTGCAGTTTACAAGTAATTGTGCACAACATTCGCTTGTGGTATTTTTGTACAGAAAAGAACATTTTCTACACATAAAACATTTTCTATTCAGAACCACTATCTTCTGTGCATGCTATTATGTTTCGTGTACAGAAACTGTGTGTGTATTTTCTTATGCACTATAAAAATAAGTTTTATAGTATTTTATAGTGCTTTCATATGGTGCTTTAAAATTTGCCTTGACCTTTTATGTAAATGTTTTTAGTGTGTTATAGTAGCCGCCTTGGGTCTCAGTCTAGGAGAAAGGCAGCATATAGATAAAGTGAATAAATAAATAAACTCTTTCTACATGAAATTTGCTTGTACTTTTGTGCAACCTCCTTTCCCCCCTAGCATTTTCTGTGCAGGAAATAATATTTTCACCAGAAAATGCTTGTTTTCTATACAAAAATGCCAAGTGCAAATTTCACACAGAGTAAAACCTGAATTTAAAATAGTATTTGAAAGCTGCACTTTTTTTGAATACTTTATCACAGCAGAAAGATAATTGCTAAAATTACTTATTCCAGAACAAAATTAGTGAACAATTACATTCTTATTGTGAAATCACTGGCTGATGACCACCACATTACTTTTCTATTCAATTTCTAATATGCTATTTGCTATTAAGTATGTACTCTGTAAGAGAAGAAGCAGCAGTGGTAGTAGCAGTAAAACTTTGTGGGCTACCAGGGGGAAATGAAAGAGGGAAATGTGTCAGCAGTCAAAATGCATTTGTCTAAATTGTAGAACTATTCACAGATCCCAGAAGCTGGGGAAGCACATAGCTAGAAAACAATAAGGGAATGGGCAGCTCAAAAGGATGTGGGGGTGCTGGATGAGGTCAGAGATGGAGAACAGAGAGGATTCACATTTGGAAGCAAATGTACTTGGCAAAGCTTTGCACACAACTCACACTAGCCAGCATAGTAAATCAATTTTTATGAGCTGTAAAAAATTCAACTAACTTATTAGGAGGGAAATAATAAACACTTAATAATTTCTCCATTTTTCACAAGGAGAGCATAAGGAAGAAGAAGGGCACTTGCTGGTTCTTTACACATGCCACCCAAAATGCTCCTTTGATAGCTTTCTGGTCATTTTTTTCTCTATAAAACACTATTTATTCCCAATGCTGACAACTCTTTGAAAAGTTGTATGCCTTCTGCATAGTGTTGTATTATGGACGATGTATTAGGAGCCATATATCTAGTCTGCCTTTTTCCTGGGCACCTAATAACTATGCCTGAGCTCCATAAAGAAAAAGCCAGTGACAGGTTTATTCATCTTTTTATTTCCTTGTTGTGCTCAACTCCCTTTTGAAAATGGCTTCTTTCCACTTTAGTCTCTTTTTGCCTTGTCTGATTTGTAAATGTCTAATAAATTTCAGGAGCACAGGGAATTCAAGGGCGTCACACATCTACTTTCCCCCCACAGCTAGTACACAATCGAATGAAAGTAGGGTTTATTGTCAGAGATTAGGACTTTCATTCAAACTTTGGCAGAGCAATTTAGTTAAATTAGGGCTGTGTGGGCTTGTATTCAAACCCAAATGAAAGTCAAGTTTGTTATTGTTAAATAATAATAATAATAATAATAATAATAATAATACATTTTATTTATATCCCACCCCTCTGCTGGGCAATCGGAGCGCGAACAAGATTAAAACAGAACAAAGTTAAAACAATTCCATCTCCCCCTCAATCCCTGCCCCACCCCCCATAAAAATTGAATTAAACTGTATAAGAATTAAAATACAGCAGTAATTTAAAACCATTAAACAAACAATGGAGGATGGGAGCAAAGAAACAATCAAATTCAAATTGGTCAGGAGAGTTATTCCGGGAAGGCCTGTCGGAAAAGATCAGTCTTTACTGCTTTTTTAAAGCAGTCAAGCGTGGTAATAAGACGGATCTCATCCGACAGGCCATTCCATAATCCTGGAGCAGTGACAGAGAAGTCCCTCTGGGAGGTCTGCGACAATCTAGTTTTCATAGGCAGTAGCAGATTCCTCCCAGAAGACAGAAGTGCATGGGGGCGATCGTCTGGGAAGAGGCGATCCCGAAGATAAGTTGGACCCAAGCCATGTAGGGCTTTAAAGGTCAAAACTAACACCTTGTACTGTGCCCAGAAACTGATCGGCAGCCAGTGGAGAGACTTCAGCACTGGAGTTATGTGTTCTCTCCTAGATGTTCCCGTGACCAGCCTGGCTGCCATATTTTGGACCAGTTGAAGTTTCCAGGTTAGGCACAAGGGTAGCCCCATGTAGAGCGCATTACAGAAATCCAAACGTGAGGTTACCAGAGCATGTACCACAATTTCAAGATCCCTCATGTCCAGGAAAGGGCGCAGCTGGTGTATCAGCCGAAGCTGATAACAGGCACTCCTGACCGTCACATTCACCTGACTAGTCATGTGAAGTGATGAATCTAGGAGCACCCCTAGATTGCAAGCACAGTCCTTGGAGGAGAGTGTGACTCCATCCAGGACTGGAAGGTGTATTCCCAAGCTTGGTTTTGGGTCCGTCACTGTTAGTACCTCCGTTTTGTCTGGATTCAGTC
The DNA here is from genome assembly GCA_026167975.1 of Phrynosoma blainvillii. NCBI lineage: Eukaryota > Metazoa > Chordata > Lepidosauria > Squamata > Phrynosomatidae > Phrynosoma > Phrynosoma blainvillii. The sequence continues at coordinate 414,502,887 of JANUYF010000001.1, forward strand.
TCAATCTGGTTTTCCTCATCTAATCCATTACCGCCTTAAGACAATCATTGAGAGGAGAGATGCCATCTGAGGTCTGGGCAGACAATCGGGTCATGGAGAGATATATCTGGGTGTCATCAGCGTACTGAAGACACCGTGCTCCATGCCTCCGAATGATCTTTCCCAGCGGCTTCATATAGATATTGAATAGCATCGGGGACAGAATGGTGCCCTGAGGGATGCCACAATTAAGCTCTGTTTTAGAAGAGCAACTGTCCCCGAGCCTCACCCTCTGGGATCTGCCTGAGAGGAAGGAACATAAGCACTGCAAGGCAGTGCCTCCGATTCCTAACTTTCTCAGGCGATCCAAGAGGATGGAGTGGTCTATCATATAAAAGGCCGCTGAGAGGTCCAAGAGCACCAGCAGGGTCACACTACCCCTGTCGATGCCCAGGCAGAGGTCATCAGCCAGAGCAACCATGGCAGTCTCAACTCCATATCTTGTCCTAAAGCTGGTTTGAAATGGATCAAGATAATCGGTTTCATCCAAGACAGCTTGGAGTTGGGAAGCAACTGCCCTCTTGATCACCTTGCTTAAAAAAGGTAACAAGGAGACCAGTCTATAGTTATTCCTGTCCAGGGGATCCAGGGAAGGCTTTTTCAGGAGAAGTTTAACCGCCGCCTCCTTTAAACATGATGGAACAGTGCCCTCCCTAAATGACGCGTTAATGGTATCCCGAAGGAATACCCTCAACGCGTTTCCCCCTGGATGACCAGCCAAGATGGACAAGGATTGAGAGGGCAGGTCATCTTCCTCACCTTACCAAGGAGCTTGTCCACGTCATTGGTACTTACTGATTGAAGCTGATTCAGTAAAATGTCAACAATGGAGTTGCTGGATACCTCACCTACGGATTCTGTCAAAACACTGGTGTTCAGGTTGGCTCTTATTCGAGAGATTTTATCTGTGAAGTAGATGTTAAAAGCATCACAGCAGGCCGCTGTAGGGTCAAGTAGAGGGTTCTGCGCAGGAGGTACCAGCATCAGTTCCCCCACCACCCTAAACAGCTCTGCTGGACAAGACTCCACAGACGCAATGCATGCAGAGGAGAAAAGTCTCTGCGCTGCACACAGTGCCTCCCAATAGGAATCAAGATGTTTCCTATGGTGAGTTCTGTGGATAAGAGCCGAGTCTTCCACCATTTGCACTCTAGTCGTTGTCCAGCTCGCTTCATCCTCCTAAGCTCCTCTGTATACCAGGGCCTACAATTAGGAGCGGGCTGGAAAGGACACTTGGGAGCGATTGTGTCGATAGCCTTGGTGAGATCGGTGTTCCAGGTGTTAACCAAGGCTTCAACAGGGTCACCAGCTTTACCAACCATTAAACCCTCTAAGGCTTTCTGGAAACCAATTGGTTCCATTAGCCTTCGAGGGCAGACCATTCTAATAGGTCCACCACCCCCGGAGGGGCCGACACTGGCTCTTAGTTCCATCTTGACCAGGAAATGATCCGTCCATGACAAAGCAGAGGTTTTGCCATCAAGTTGACTTAGGAGTTTATCACATGGGGAAGATTGGAAGTATAAGCGGGTCAGAATCCATGGTTATCCAGTGTATTAGGCTCAATTGCACAAATGGTTTTCACACAATGTTGTGCACAAATTGTTTGGAATCTGACACGAAAGTGACATGGATTAGCAAATAGTCATTTTGGGGAAAATACCATAAATTCATTTCTGTTTCATTCATGAATTTGCTATGAATTCTATGAATGAGAGACCTCCATGATCCTTGGTCATCAACTGCCCTGCTCAGATTTTGCAAACCCAGGACCATGGTTTACCAAAAAATAAAATAAAAAAAAAAATAAAAATAAAATTAAAATGCAAATATCCTTGGCTTTAATTCAGGTTTAATATTTTATGTCAAACACATATTTAAATCATTGGGACTTAAGTTAGCCATCATGACTCATAGTCTCATCGGTAGCAATAAGCCTGATCTAAATATAACTATATCTGACACCAATTCCATTCCTGTCACAGATGGGCCATAGAAGTGGGAAATATGCACCCCTATATTGTTACTGGATTGCAACTTTCATTATTCCATAGTTAGCTGTTAGCTAGAGCTGATGAGAATTGAAGCCCAGGAACATCTAATGGACCTGTCATAGAACAAAAGCCACACCTGTTCAAGCTATCTTGAGTCCACGTCTTGGGGGAAAGGCAGGATATAAAAAAGAAGAGGAAGGCTGAGGGGGAGAAGGTGGGAGAGGAGAAGGAAGACAACTCTGAATTTGAAAGTTCTGGATCCTTTCTCCAAAATAGATTCAGCATCTTGGATAACTCCAAAGTATCAGTTCTAACTGAGCCTCAGAGCAGATTTGCCACTCCATTGGCATGGGAGCCACCAGCTACTACAGACACAAGATCAGAAACTCACAAACCAGAATCCAAGGAACCAAAAATTAGAGACTATACTTGCCAGGCAAAGTTCCTGTTTAACCTAAGCAGAGTTATTCAAGGGTCAAGGAAATATGATGACTCACTATGGCAGCAATGCATAACAAAACTTTGATAGATTCAGTGAAATAATCAAATGTAGTTAGGTTAAAATTTTGGCACAGGCCCCACCTTCCTGGCTCCAGGGAATTACAGTGTGTCCATGTTGAAATAAGGAGCCTAGAAAAGTGGTCATTAGTTCAGTTTTTGTTCTCATTCAAGACTGGGCAATTTCCAGAGGTCAATGGGCTCCAGTCACACTTGAGACCTAGAAGGGCTCATCCCTTCAGTTGTTTACCCAGTGATCCAAAATAGTTATTCATACCCTATAAGGGTATGATTAGCTATTCTGCTATGTGTGGAAAGAGGGCACTGATCTGATTTTAGCTCAGGTCATTCACTTCCAGTTGGGGGGTGGGGGCAGAAAGTCCTGAGTTACCTTCAGTCATAACTCGAAGTCCAGACATGTCCTGAAAGGTACCATTAATCACTTTTCAGGGGTGGGGGATGGTGCATGTCAAAATGGGGAGCCTTGATAGGTATTGATAAAAGGCTGTAAAGTGGTCCACTACCCTACACCCTAACAACTACACTTATTCTACTGACATAGATTAACAATGTAAACCTAAAGGAGCCAGTATATTATGATGGTTTGAGCACTGGAATATGACTGTGGAGACCAGGGTTCGAATCCCCACTTGGCCATGGAAACTCACCAGGTGACCTTGGGAAAGTAACACTCTCTCAGCATCTGAGGAAGGCTAAGGCAAACTCCCTCTGAACAAATCTTGTCAAGAAAATCCCTTGATAGGTTTGCTTTAGGGTTGCTACAAGTCGGAAGTGACTTGAAGTTAAACAATAACCTAGGAGTCCCATCCAATGTAATATACCTGGATGTCTCCTTCTGCAGCTTGACTTCCCCTCTGGAACAGATTTGAGGAGCACACGAGAGGGGGAGTAATGCAGGGGAAGGAATCCATCCCATCAACACTTTTGTTAAGGCTTATGGATTGGAGAGGACAAGATAAAACACCTATGTATGTCTACTCCCATTCAATGGGAATTTAATCCCACTAATTTCCATGGTGCTTATTCATTGATAAATGTCCATAGGGTTGCAGCCTGACTTCAATTTTAAAGGTTATATTTTCTGATTCTTTACAGACTGTAACCAATGTATAACAACTTAGCACATTTAAACACATTAGCCAGAACATGTCTATGATTATGTATCAAAATAAATCAGAACAGATACATAATTCCCTAAAAATCCTTGAAAGATTGACAGTGTTAACGATTTTTTAAAATAAAAATTGATGGTTTATTGTTAGCTAACTTGAGTACTCTTCTGTCAAGATCAGGAGGAATATAACTTTTAAAAACAAATAACAGAACATTTCAATATACACTCACCCCTCCACATTTGTGGCTTTGACTTTTGTGATTTTGATTATTCACGAATTTTATAAATATGTTATCTCTAGGAATATCTAGGTCCTCCAGTGCAACTTTGTGCTCAACTTTAACCAAAAGTCGCACTGAAGGACCCAGAGATTCCTAGAGAGAACACTCCACTAGGCATTTGCAGCTCCTCCAGCGCAATTCTATGGTCAGTGTCTGGCAGATGTTGAACACAGAGTTGCACTAGAGGACATAGAGATTCCTAGAGAGGTGTTCTCTCAGATAAAAATGTAGTGTTTTTTTTATTTGTGGTTTTTCCACATTCACAGGGATACTGTGCCCCCAGCTCCAGAGAATGTGGAGGGATGAGTGTATTCTGCTTCACAGCATGTTCCATCTCTATATAAGTTGTCTTACAATCTAAACACTTGTTAAATCACTCATAAAAGCAGTATGAATGCGAATATCTGCCACCATATCATCTCTCACAGTCAAAGAGAGTATGACTTCATTCTTGTATACCTACATGCTCCCCCCCCCCCGATACAGCAGATGTGTAATATTAATAATTGTAATCTGCACGTACATTCAGCATGATATGTACACCCTTTGATATGAACATCACAACAGATCATGATCCATCAGCCTGCCTATGCTTGGATTTGCACTCCACTGTGCATGCAGAACACATTACATCTTATGTGTCTGTATCCTCCTTCCTTTCTTTCTCATTTATGAACAAATACAGAGATATCACCTACGCACAGCCTCACTCCATCACTTGCCAAGTAATATGAAAGTCTTATTACTCTCTAACAAGTGAGTTCGGAAATGGAGAGACAATGGGAGCTCATGAATTGTGATGTAGTCACAGCCTCTTGAATACCACATAGGATTTTATTCGCAGATGTTATCTCATTTCAAGACATTTCCTCTTTACAGTATTTTCTTTTCAGCTCTAATGTACATGGGGAGCACTCATTTGAACTGCAGTCAGAAGGTGATGATTGCTTTAATGGAAAAAGCTCTTAATGAGCTAGTTCATTTTACTGGGATGGGATGCCATGTGCAGGTTCACCAGAACTGTTGAAAGGTCTGGTAGCAGCAGTCCACTCTTATTATTGTTAAAGTGCCTTCCAGCTTTCTAGAGCAAGCATGCTTCTACTGGTTCTTCCAGGGAAAAAATTCTCTTTAACTCACCTGGGAGAACTGGTATCTACTGAAGTTTGGTGTGTGTGTGCACCTTTAACTGATGCCAGCTGCAAAAAGTTGGGCTTGTTAGCAGAAGAGGGGTGGTGTTCAAGTTTAAGGTAGTAAAGAATATACATTTTCTTATGCATGCCAAATACACAACAAGAAACTCCATCAAAAAATGGTAGCAGTCTCAAGCTTTTTCATATTTTGAGATTTCATTGTGTATGTGTGTAGGAGGGGGGAAAAATACTTTCACAAAAAAGATGGGGATGTTGAAACCAACATTTTGTGCAGAAAATGGGTTTGTGCAAAATACGGATTTGTACAGAAAAAGTATAAAAAAGGATGTTTTTTTGCACAAACTTTTTTTTTAAAAAAAGAGAAAGTAAGTCCTTAAATGCAAATAAATAAGTAAATTACAAAACCTATTAAATATGTGAAAAACCTTTGATACTCTTGCCCAGCAGTGTGAATATTTTTTAAAAAAATCTTCACATTTGAATGCATGAAAGAAGTAAGAAAAGATTTGCATCACTGTTCAAGTTCCAATCACTGTTGAGGCTGCCAATTCATTGCTTCTCAATTAAAAAACAAAAACAAAAAATAAACCAAGCAACCTATACTTCAACCTTGCATTCACTAGTGGAGTTTATATTGTGAATGCTGGGCTCCCAACCATTATTTTTATGATCACAATGTTGTACCTCCTGAGGTTGAATTCCCCCCCCCCCCCCCCCCGGCTATTTCCTAGCCAAGCTGCTGATAGACACAGCATTTATCTCATGGAAATTTATTAGTAAAACATATCCTGTTGTGTCACACTTTCATTTGTTGTGAAAAATGTCTGTAGTTAAAAATGTGTAGGGTTGTTTATAATCTTGCAGTCACAATAACAATGAACATACAACAGTGCTGAAAATCTTAAAAACAGAAATAGAAGTACAACAGGAAAAAAGAAAAATCGGTCGCATCAGTTTACTAAGTATTAAAAGTTTGAGATCATAAAGATGGTGATGACAATATTCATTAAACCGAGTGCCAGATAGGCAGTCCTATTGACAATCTGGGTATCCTTAATCACTACCTACTTAACTTCTAAATGTGGAAGCAAATTACACTGCTTTGTGATTGTAATCTTAAGTAATTGTCAAATTCATACAGGAGTGGTACTAAAGATACATGGACCCTAAGTATATAGAGAGCTTTAGAAGTTAAAGACAATAATTTTAATTGTACCTGGAAACTGAAAGAAAGTGTTATTCTGAAAAAGCCTCCAGGAGATGCAATTCTCCATTTTAAAGCTACTTCCAAGGCCATGCACCTTTTTGAGTCCAAAATCATTTATTTATTTTTGAAAATCAGAAATGACCATACAATCACTTCTTGTTTCAGAAAAAAAAATGGTGCTTGTGGTTTGTAGAGTTCCAGGGGTAAAGGTGAAAATGATGAAGGAATGACCTCTAGCCCAGACTCCTAAAGCTGCCCATGTCTAGTTATGAAATCCTAAGGAGGAAGGCTTAGAAAGCTATCTGCCTAAGACAGCTAGTGATAGTCCTTGTTGAAATTTCTGGCCTAGATGAACTGAGAGTCATATAAGGTGGTTTCATAAATTCATATAAGTTCAATGGCAGCTGATGGCTCTCATGTCAATGGTGCAATCTGTGTGCTCCAGGTTCAGTCTAAACGTCAGATTATAAACTTCAGGTTCAGTCTAAACTTCAGCATCCAAGCTGCTGAAACTGATTCACCTAATATTACTACTGCAACCAGTGATGTCCAAACCACTGCTGCACTGACATGGGAGCCACTAGTTCACTGTTTATGTTGAACCAACCAACAAACTATGCAAAATGTATTTTCTAATACTGAAAAGCACTTACTTCTCAATCGAGAAAGAGTGACTAGTGGAATGGATCTAGATAATTTAACAGATTCAAATTGGCAACATAGTGTTCATGCCTGTCCCTCTGTGAGAGTCTAAGCCTGGCCTTTTCATACTCCTTTTTGGAAGGAACAGGGAGGATTTTTTATCTTTCAGAACAAGACAGCTACAAAGCAGTTCCTTTTGCCAGGTAATTCTGCAGAGATCTTTCTGAATTGGCTGGTAACATTTGCATGATAATTCAAAAAAGTACCTCAAATAAATAGATTTTTTCCCTAAGAGTAGAAATGTTTGAAAGTCCAGAGAACTATCAGGAACAATATAATAGGAGATGAGCTCATATCATCTATATCAGACAATTTAGGTCCTTCTGAGTATTGGGGGAACACAAGCATTTCTCATGATTTGCTTGAGACTGTAGGCAAGCTTTTGTCTCTCTTTTGATGCCTTCTCCACTGCCTCTTATTCACATCCAACCACATCCACTTAATCTAATGAAACTAGCTAACCACCATGGGACCAAGGAAAGATGGCAATAAACTGAAGTTTCAAGGAGCGTTTTATTGCTGAGATTTACCAAGCCTGGCTAGGTATTCCCACAACCATCATTCTGAGAAGTCACTGAGAGTTCAGAGTCATAACCTGGAATCTAAGGAAAGAAGAGAGGGCACCAACCATCACATAGATAGGTCAAAAAGTTGTGAAAATATATTGGAATTATTGGATATAATTAAATGTGTCATGAATAACTATTACTTCCCATTCTCAAAACAGTATGTTTTTAAAAAACAGAATTTGCAAATTTCAAATAAGAGAAAGTGAAATTGACAGGTTTCCTTGTGCCTAGAAAAAAGACACACTTTTGTTGGTGTAGCTGAATCTCCCCAACAGACCAAATAATTTAAGTTGTGTGTTGTTTTTTGAGGGGGTATTGGACATATGAAAAAAGGAGTCACTTAACTGTGCAAGTGTACTTAATTGTGTAACTGCAACTGTGTGATTTTATTAGTTAGATCTCTATACATATGATTTTCTCATGGTACATGTTTCAGTTTATTGATGACAAATGAATTATCTTCTGTTTAGTAAGCCATTGCAAGAGATCATTGGAGTATTAAAATCAATAGTATGTTATACTTTGAAAATGAATTTAAAAATAAACAAATCTAAATCTGCATTAAAATGCTGAGATTTTAAACGTGGAATGCTGTGAATTTAAGTCAGATGTGCAACATGATTCACATACATATTTTGCTAATTTGAAGTCCTTGATTTGGAATGGGAAAGACAGTGCACAACAAAAGAAATCATGTGTCTTATATGTGACTGTCAATGTGATGTTGCAAACACATAAAGAGTTGGTAAAATTCCACACACACAAAATGCAAAAGGGACCTTGTAGCACCTTTGAGACTCAACGTTAGGAAATTATATTGCATCTGCACAGTGTTGTCCAGTGGTGCTGTTGTGAGTGGTTAGGAGCCGTCTGCATTCGGTCCCACTAGAGCAGTATAAACAACTCAGTAGTCCATTGTGAAAAGTTTGCACAGCACTTTGCAGATAAAATCACTTGGATCTGCTCCAATTTGGATGCTGTCATTGATACAGGTCTGGTGGATGTAATCTTGGCCCCTGCTTACCCAGTGTTATTAGATTTGTTTCAGTTAGTGCAACCTGAGAATGTGGACAGAATCCTTGGAGAGGTGAGAGCCACCATGTGCATGCTGGACCTATGCTGATCTTGGCTGTTGAAAGCACTGATTGGGTAAGGGAAGTAGTTAATGCCACACTACAGCAAGGCAGGTTCCCAGCTTATCTAAAAGAAGCTGTGGTAATGCCACTACTGGAAAAAAAATCTTCCATAGATCCCACCAGATTGGAGAACTATCAGCCAGTCTCAAATATCTCCTTTTTGGGCAAGGTTCTGGAGTGAGTGGTGGCCTCCCAGCTCCAGGGGTTCTTGGATGATGATGATGATCATCATCATCATCGTCATCATCATTGTTATTGTTATTTGTATCCTGCTCTTTTCCCAGAACTGAGACTTAGAGTAGTTTCTCAGTATTAAAAAAATACAATTAAAAACATAAAAAGTGTTGCATTAAAAAGGAATTAAATTATTACAAAGTTAAAACAGATAGCTATAAAAGAATAAACTACATTTTAAAAGATAAACTGTATAAAACACTTTAAAATGATACAACATCTCAAGCCATTCCTTTACAAACATTCAGTTTTTAAAAGCCTGTGTGAACAGGTAAGAAGGCCAACAAGGAAGAAGCCTTTCTGGTCTCTCTGGGAAGGGAGTTCCAGAGTCTAGGGGCAGCCACCGAGAAGGCCCTCTCTCATGTCTCCACCAACCACGCTTGTGATGGTGGTGGGATGGAGAGAAGGACCTCTCCAGAAGATCTCAGAGCCTAGGCCAGTTCATACAGGGAGATACAGTCTACCAAATAGCATGGATTTTATAGGTCATAACCAGTACCTTGAATGCTGGTGCACGGAAACAAACTGGCAGCCAATAGAGTTGTTTCAATAGGGACATTGTATGATCTCTGTAACCTGCCCTGGTTAACAGTCTCGTTGCAGCTCTTTGGACCAGCTGAAGTTCTTGAACACTCTTCAAAGGCAGCTCCACATAGAGCCCATTACATAGTCCAAATGGGATGTAATCAAGACATGTACCACCATGGCCAGATCCGGCATTTCAAGGAATGGGTGCAGTTGGTGCATAAACTTTAAATGTGCAAAAGCACTCCTGGTCACTGCAGAGACCTGGGCCTCTAGGTTCAAAGTTGAGTCCAAGAGTACCCCCAAATGCAAACCTGTGTCTTCAAGGGGAATGTAACTCCATCTAACACAGACTAGATCCCTATTCCCTGATCTGCCCTCCAACTGACCAGGAACACCTCTACCTTGTCTGGATTAAGTTTCAACTTGTTTGCCCTTATCCAGTCCATTACTGATATCAGACACTGGTTTAGGACCAGGACAGCCTCCTTGGAGTGAGGTGGAAAGGAGTAGTAGAGTTGAATATCATCTGCATATTGATGACACGGCACTCCAAACCTCCGGACAATCTCTCCCAGCAGTTTGATGTATATGTTAAATGGCATAGAGGACAACACAGAACCCTGAGAAACTCCACAGGCCAATGGTCAGAGAGTCAAGCAGGAGTCCCCCAGCACCACCTTCTGGGTTCACCCTTCCAGGAAGGAATAGAGCCACTATAAAACAGTACCTCCAAGTCCCATCCCAGAGAGGCAGCCCAGAAGGATACCATGGTCGATGGTATTGAAAGCCGCTGACAAGTCCAGTAGAACCAGCAGCAACACACTCCCCCTGTCCAGTTCCCTGCTTAGGTCATCCACCAAGGTGACCAAGGCTGTCTCTGTTCCATAGCCAGGTCTAAAACCAGATTGAAATGGATCTAGATAATCCATTTCACCCAGAAACACCTAGTGTTGGAAAGCCACCACACATTCCAGTACCTTGCCCAAAAATGGTAGGTTGGACACTGGTTGACAATTATCCATTATAGTGGGATTCAGGGGATGATTTTTTTTTTAAAAAAAAAGGTCTCACAACTACCTCTTTTAGGCACATTGGGACTTTGCCTTATTGTAGGGAGGCACTGACTAGCTCCTTCACCCACTCAGCCAGTCCCCCTCTGGCCTGTTTAATCAGCCAAGATGGACAAGAATCTAAGACATATGTGGTGGCTTTCACCTCTCCAAGGATCCTGTCCACATCATCAGGCTGCACAATCGGGCTGTTGGATGAAACAGATTATCTAGATCCATTTCCATCTGGATCTAGCCTGGCTATAGGACAGCGACAGCTTTGGTCACCTTGGTGGATAACCCACACAGGCAACTAGACAGGGGGGATGTATCCATGTTGATTCTGCTAGACCTCTCAGTGGCTTTCAATACCATAGACCAGGGGTAGGCAACCTTTCCCCTTTAAGGGCCGAGGGACTTCAGCTCCCAGAATCCCAGGAGCTATTGGCCAACATAGGACTATTGGCCAACATGGCTGAGGCTTCTGGGAGCTGAAGTCCCTCGGCCCTTAAAGGGGAAAGGTTGCCTACCCCTGCCATAGACCATGGTATTCTTTTGGGTCACATATCTTGGGTGGGGTTTGGAATCACTCACTGTCTTACAGTGGCTTCTGTCCTTCTTGAAAAGGCAAATTCAGAAGGTGGTCTGAGAGACTCCTGTTTGACCCCCTAACCATTGGCCTATGTGGTCCCTCAGGGTTCCGTTCAGTCCCCCATGTTATTTAACATCTACATAAAACTGCTGGGAGAGGTCATGCAGACTTTAGGGGCATAGTGCCATCAGTATGCTGATGACACCCAACTCTTTCTCTCCTTTCCATCTGACTCCAAGGAAATTGTCTCTGTACTGAACCAGTGTCTGCTGTCAGTAATGTACTGGATGAGGGTGAACAAATTGAAACTTAATCCAGGCAAGAGGTGCTCCTGGTCAGTCAGATGACAGATCAGGAAATAAGAACTTTACCTGTGTTGGATAGGATTACACTCCCCCTGAAATCTCAGGTTCACAGCTTGGGTGTGCTCCTGGATTCAGATCTGAGCCTGAATGCCCAGGTTTCAGCTGTGGCCATGACTAGATTTGCACAGCTAAAACTAATATCCCATTCCTTGAGAAGCTGGATCTGGCTATGGTGATACATGCCTTGGTTACATTCCATTTGGACTATAGTAATGTGCTTTACATGGCACTGTTTACACTCCCCCTGAAATCTCATGTTTGCAGCTTGGGTGTGCTCCTGGATTCAGATCTGAGCCTGGATGCTCAGATTTCAGCTGTGGCCATGACTAGATTTGCACAGCTAAAACTAGTATCCCACCTGCGCCCATTTCTTGAGAAGTTGGATCTGGCTATGGTGACACATGCCTTGGTTACATTCCATTTGGACTATTGTAATGTGCTTTACATGGGACTTTTACACTCCCCCTGAAATCTCAGGTTTGCAGCTTGGGTGTGCTCCTGGATTCAGATCTGAACCTGGATGCTCAGATTTCGGCTGTGGTGCTGATTAGATTTGCATAGCTAAAACTTGTATCCCAGCTGTGCTTGTTCCTTGAGAAGTCAGATCTGGGTATGGTGACACATGCCTTGATTACATCTTGTTTTGACTATTGTGATGTGCTTTACATGAGGCTGTCCTTGGAAACTGTTCAGAAAGCGGGTCCAAAATGCTGAAGCCAGGCTGTTGACTGGAGCTGACTACAGAGATCATATGATTCCCCTCTTGAAACAGCTGCACTGGCTACCAGTCCATTTCTGGGCAGAATTCAAGGTGCTGGTTTTGACCTTTAAAGCCCTAAATGGCTTGAGTCCAGACTATCTGAAGGACCATACAACCCGAGCACTATGATCAGCAGGGGAGGGCTTTCTCTTAGTCCCACCACCTTTGCAGGTTTGGTTGGGAGACTTGGGAGAGAGCCTGCTCTGTGGCTGCTCCCAGACTATGGAATTCCCTTCCATGGGAGGTTAGATCGGCCCCCTCCCTGCTCTCTTTTTGCCAGCAGCTGAAGATATTTTTATTTAGGCAGGCATTTGGTAGATTAATTTTACTTCTGTTGTGCTGTGTTCTGTAAAAGTTTTATGGTTTTTACTGGTTTTAACTAAGTGTTTTAGTTTATGTTTGAATATTTATAATATATAATTATTTTTAACTTTTGTAATGTTGTTACTTCTGCCTTTTTAAATCGTTGTAACTTGCCTTGAATCCTATTGTGGAAGAAAGGCGGGATATAAATCCTTGAAATAAACAAAATAAATAAATAAGTAATAAATGGATGCAGTGTCTCAAGTGGTTAAGACACTGACTCTGCTGATTGCAAGATCAGCAGGATGGCACTTTGAGGCCCAGGTGCTGCATGATGGGGTGAGCTCCTGTCACTAGTAGCAGCTTCTGCCAACCTAGCAGTTCAAAAGCATGCAAATGCAAGTAGATAAATAGGTACCGCTTCGGTGGGAAGGTAAACAGCGATCTGTGCAATCCTGCTAGCCACATGATCACAGAGTAGTATCTGATAATGCTGGCTCTTTGGTTTAGTAATGAAGATGAGCACCGCCCCCTATGGTCAGACACGACTTGACAACCTTGTCAACGGGGGATACTTATACCTTTAATAAATAACCACACTATACTCATATGGTGCTGCTATTCCACTTCTACTGCTCTGGCTGCCTCCTATTGCATTCTGGCATTTGCATTTAGAATTCTCAGCCAGAGAATTCTTAGGCCTCACTGACCTAAATCCCCCAAATGCAACAGGAGGCAGCCAGAACAGTAGAAGTGGAAAAGTAGCACTATAAGAGTGTAGTGCAGTGATCTCCTTAATCTCAAAGGTGCTACAAGATCCCTTTGCATACTGATTTTCCAGATTAGCACAGCTATGTCTTGGGGGGGAGGGATGTTATGCCTAATGATCAGCAAAGTGGAAATATCCGCAAAAATGAATTAGAAGGATTTACACACCTTTAGATCTATAAAGGGAAATGTCTCCAGTGTCACAGTGTAGTAGAAATGCAGTCACATTTTGCCCCAGAAATTGAAGGGTTCCATTGGCTCAGGATTATCATTGTATTCCTTCCTTTCATAGCAGTTTTCAACTCTGAAGGCTTTACTAATTCAATCTTATGAAACCACCTGTGGTTTCAGTGGAAAGGCTCAGCACCAAGTAGTTGTCCCTCTTCAACAAATCAATGATGGGGCCAGAAATAGAACTCTAGAGCCCTGGCTTCCATCCTCTTACTATAGCTGCCAGATAACATTTGACCTATAGCCTTGTGCTTCAGCAAATCGAATAACAGAAGACAAGTATCTCCCCACCCTGTCAAGTGTTATTGATTTATAATGTCATTGCTCAGCTTGAAACATCAAAGCCTTTAAGTGCTGCTTTACTGCCATGTGGATCTCCTGCTCAGAAGGCTGTTCTTTAGTTTGCTGTCAGCATCTGAATCTATCTGTTTCTAGGAATGGCAAGAGGTCTTGGCTGTACTGGTGATATTATAAAGGCCCTATATATAAATGGTGTATTGAAATCTAAAAGTATGATTGGTCATGACAAATTACAATGTCGTTGGGAAAGGATAAAATTGTATCCTCTCCATTCCTTGCACATAAGCCAACTAAGGGCCTTTGCAGACTGCTAGAAATAGTGCAAATTGAGTCCACTTTAAGGGTTAAGGTTAGGGTTAGGGAATCATGGGAACTGTATTTTATTGTGGCACCAGAGCTCTCTGACAGAGAAGACTCAATGTCTCAGAAAAAATAACTGTTCCCATGATTCCCTAGCACTAACCCTAACCCTTAAAGTGGACTCAATTTGCACTATTTCTGGCAGTCCGCAAAGGCACTAAGTGGATAGTTCAATGTTACTTCAGTGTCAGCCACTGGATAGTATTTCCTCAAGGGCTACGTTAGGCAAAAGTAGGTGCCATGTAGATTTTGGTCAGGACAAACCTATTCTATATGTTGAGACACCTGTGGATGATTTTCCAAGCCTTGCCTTTTCTCTGCCAATGACAGAGCAAAGCATAAATTCTTAAATCAGGGGTAGGCAACCTGTCCCCTTTAAGGGCTGAGGGACTCCAGCTTCCAGAATCCCAGGAGCTATTGGCCAACATGGGACTATTGGCCAACATGGCTGAGGCTTCTGGGAGCTGAAGTCCCTTGGCCCTTAAATGGGACAGGTTGCCTACCCCTGGCTTAAATAATGGCCTGAATCCTGTTTGCAGCCCCATCTATAGTAGATGTACTGAATTAATGGTATTTACATAAATGCCAAGACACTGTTCAACAATTAATTCAATGGGTCAAGTCAGTTGGAACTAACCAGTAGGATTCAAGCCAACTTTTTAATTGTCTACACAAGAAAGCAACAATTATTGCAAAAATCAGTCAGTTTCTGAGACCAAAACAAAAACAAAAAACCAAAACTCAAACCAACTGCCACCTTATCATCTCACAGTATGGAGAATCCCTCTCTCATTTTCTCTTTTACTCTGTAAGGATGAACCAAGTAAATATTTACATCACTACTAAAGGAATGTGGGAGATCTGCCACTCTTGCCTCTTCCACCTGAAGTAATTGGTTCATTCTACCTGCCCCTGATCATAGATTTGTTTTGGAACATGTCTTAATTGTTAGGACATGAGGGACAGTCATTACAGAATGTTAAAAATTATATGGATAAAACATCCCTGCTAACTAACTACACTGTTTTTGTGAGGGTCTTTAAATGCTGCATGTTGCATAGGTGTGCCATAATTTTGAAGTGTCATCTTAACCAGCAATTTTCGCAGCATCTTAACCAGCAAGTTCCAGGGGTGGAATCACTTGAGTTTAGTTTCCATTTGATAAGACAGCACAGAGGACAGATGGCATTTTTGTAATACTTATTTTATATCACAAAAAAGCAGTAGAGGCAAGCAGTCTTTCTTACAAGACAACAAACCTGCCACTAGGCATGAGATCCCAAGGGTGCTTAGAGCATTTTACAAAATCATACAGTCAGCCCTCTGTATCCACAGATTCTGTGGATCCACAGATTCAGCTATCTGTAGTTTTAATTTAAAAAAAAATCCAAAAGCAAACCTTGATTTTGCCATTTCACACAAGGGACACCATTTTACTATGTCCTTGTATACAATGGGACTTGAGTATCCACAGATTTGGGTATTCACAGAGGAGGGAGATCCTGAAACCAAATACGAGTAAATACCAAGGGCCCACTGTATTCATTCTCACTGTCACAAGTCAGGAATTCAAAATTTCTGGTCTGTGAGGTGATGGTGCCATTTTCTCTAATAATGATAGCTACTTTCTTCACAATACACAATAAATTTCCAGCTTATTTTAATTGTCTCCCAACAATTGGCTCTAATTATGGAACCATTCTCTTATTATTGGACAACAATTATCAGAAATGTCTACATAAGAAGGACAGAAGGCATATGAGGTTATAAAAATTGCATTGTTAACAGCTTTCAAAAATGATGTGTGAATATCTTCTTTACTTTCTTTATGGTTTCCCCATGATTAATGGCCACACTATTATCTTTACAGAGCATTTAAGGGTGGAGGAATGGGGCAGTTCTGGAGGTGGTAGCACTGACTGCTGAATGGTAACATAAATATCAGGAATATCAAAAATGTAACTATCATTTTCATATCTGTAAAGTTACAACAAGAGAACCACCATGCTGTAGTGGTTTGAGAGATGGACTACAGCTCTGGAGATCAGGGTTCACATTTCTGTTTGGCCACAGAAACCAACTGGGTGACCTTGGGCAAATCACACTCAGCCTCAGTGGAAGGCAAAGGCAAACTCCTCTGAACAAATCTTAGCAAGAAAACTCTTTAATAAATTCACTTTAGGGTCACCATAAGTCAGAAATGACTTGAAGGCACACAACAACATTGTTACAACAAAGACTAAATTGGATTCTGAGACTGTTGTCTGTTTCACACAAAGTCCTTACTAGAGGAGATTAACCTTAATAGAATTGCACTTTTTATTAAAGTAGGGAGAGGGGGCCATTATTCCTGTAGTCAAAATAATTAGACTATAATGATGGTGCCATTTGTATAGTTCCTGCCCTAGTTGACTCAAGATTCACTCCAACAAGGACATCCACAAAATATTAGTCATCTAATAAGAACCAGGGAAGGGGCAGGTGGGTTTAATGAATATGAGTGTTTCCAATTATATATACTCCACACTCCTGCACTCTCCAGCTATTGCTCATCTTTTTTTTTTTTAAGGTATAAGTATGCTAAAGAACCAATGCTTTATTCTGATACATTTTGTAGAATACTATGGCCACTGAAAGGTCACTTGGCAAACTTTTTGCTCTCAGTTAAGATGCTCTTTAAAAACTAATCATTGTGACCCAAACTAATATAATACAATTGCATCTTTGACAGTTGTAAGTAAAAGGTGCCACAAACCAAGTGTGTGAAGGTGAATCTGCTAAAGCAGGGGTAGGCAACCTTTCCCCGTTAAGGGCCGAGGGACTTCAGCTCTCAGAATCCCAGGAGCTATTGGCCAACATAAGACTATTGGCCAACATGGCTGAGGCTTCTGGTAGCTGAAGGCCCTTAAAGGGGAAAGGTTGCCTACCCCTGTGCTAAAGCTGCCTCTGGGACAGATGCTAAGTTTTACTATGGGCCTTTGCAGACTGCCAGAAATAGTGCAAATTGAGTCCACTAACTGCCTTGATTCAGTGCTAGGGAATCGTGAGAACTGTAGTTTATTGTGGCACCAGAGCTCTCTGACAGAGAAGGCTCAATGTCTGAGAAAAAAAATACAATTCCCATGATTCCCTAGCACTGAGCCAGGACAGTTAAAGTGGACTCAATTTGCACTATTTCTAACAGTTATAGAGCCTTTGCAGACTGCCAGAAATAGTGCAAATTGAGTCCACTTTAAGGGTTAGGGTTAGGGTTAGGGAATCATGGCAACTGTATTTTATTGTGGCACCAGATCTCTCTGACAGAGAAGGCTCAATGTCTCAGAAAAAAACAACAACAATTCCCATGATTCCCTAGCACTAACCCTGACCCTTAAAGTGGACTCAATTTGCACTATTTCTGGCAGTCTGCAAAGGTCCATTCAGGCTGTATCCCACTCTTTGAAGCCCATAAGTTTTCTTTCCTCCAAAGTCAGAACAAGATGAGCAGTACTTTCTGGGTACAGGCTCTACAATGTTTGCAGAGTGCATAAACCTTAAACCCTTTCTCTTTGAGAAGCAGACGCACACACCAAGCACAGAATGCAAGGTTGTTTCAAAACAGATGTAAACCATTCACTTGATGGTTCTAATCCCCAAATGTCCATATAAACACAGTGTGTATAGCTTTGCAGTGTTTTTGCAGTTTCAATATTTGTGAAATGTGTACATTTTTGCCTGTGCAAGAATGAAGGTGCTAACAGACAGCTTATCCTCTCTGTGGGCAAAATGTTGCCATATCTCATCCTTGCATGTTTGGAGGCAAGTGGGTACCTATATCCCTCCTTTTCCAAGCTCCGTCAAAAGACAGTTTCATTGTTGGCATTTTATGTTTCAAAATCGTTGTTTCTGGTGCTCTCTGATGCTCTCCTTGAGTAGTGGCTGTAGACCTCAGGATGAGGAGTTGTTTTCTTTTTGCTAATCTCTAACCTACTGGTCTAATGCACAGAATGTGTGTGAGCAAATCCTGCTGGTTCAGCACTGCAGCTTAACGTTCACAGGGAGACTGGCATGAACAGCAGCAGCAGCATCAATAGCAACAGCAGAGCCATCTGTTCCAGCAGGGTGTTCAGGTCTGGTGCACACTCCTAGGCATGCTGATTAAATGCAGCTGCACACAAATTAGTTTTATTCCAAGTGCTATTTATTGACTTCAAATTAACTATATCTGCATTAAAACTGAAAGCAAACAATCCCCTCCAAATCCTAGTGTACATATAAATAAATATCTAGTTTGGGGGCAATGTCCTCTCAAATCCATGTTGGCTGCACCTGATGTTTCAGTGACCCTAGAGAGCCAAGCAATTGGTCAAGAATTGGCCCTGTTGATAGTTAACACTATGATCATATGGTTTGAGGCTTTTAGCAGATGAGCTATACACAGGGATTATTTCCCAGCCCAAATTATGAGGGATTGCTTTTTTAGGAATAGTTCCACTGCCACAGTTGCAGAGATTACATGTGAAATTTGAGCATGGAGTTCTGTATGGGGCAGTTAGAGGCTGTGATGATTATCCAGTGTGATTTCTTTGTGAATTCTACTTATATTGCCTGACATCTGAATGGAAAACATGACCTATACAGAGGACGTTTTCACACTGGGCAAAAGGAGGACGCTAGCCGGCCTCCCGCCGGCCTCGCTCCGGCGCCATTTCCCGTGTGTTCACACACACGCGGCGGCAAACCCCGCCCCTTCCGGTGTCATCCCTGCGTCCGGCCGGCTTTTGGCTCCGTGTGTTCAAACACACGGAGCCCTAAGTCCGGCGTCACTCCGGACGAACCAAAGATAACTCCGGCTGAAGCGGCATAAAGGTAATTCCGGCTGTCCAACCGGAATTAGCCTTTCGGCGGCGGAGCCATTCCGGAATCGGCGGCACGACCCGTTCCGGAATGGCTCCAGCCGGCTTTAGGAGGACAATGTGAAAACGTCGTGAGTTTGCATGGATTCTTCCTCCAAGCTACACAACATATCCAAAGAATCTTTCATTATGCACTACTGTTCACAGGCATGTTGCTGGCAAGAGAAGCACCATGTTCCCACATACCTTGTCCCCCCTTTTATTCCTGCCTTTCTGATTGAGCATTAAAATCAGATTTTCTGGAATCCATTGGATCACAACTCCAAGTGGCCATGTTGACTGATGTATTTTAGGAGTTGTAAATCCACACAAAGAGTAACTTTCCCCAGCTCTGATTAAAATATAAGCTGAGAGGGTAGAGGGTTTCCAAAGAACATACATTCTGAGCATGTCTCTTGCAAATTTAGTGTTTAAAAAGATTTCTGAGCATCAGCATTTATATAAATATATTTTATGTTTTATATCTTCATTAACTTGGTAAAGATTTCTTAATCTTAATCCTTGTAGTGCTGAACTGTTTTGCCATCTTCCAAATCAGATATAGCTCTATTTCAAAAGGAACCAGTTTAATTTGTTTGTAAAGAAAACTGTGGCTGATCTCAAAAGTGGATTGTGTGTGTGTGTGTGTGTGCATTCTGTGCTTCTCAATACTAGGGATATAATTCTTCACTAATTTTCTTCTCCAAGGAAACAGCAAGTAATTTTAGCAATTTTCTTCCAGCTATGAGAAAGCTTTCAAAAAACACAGAGTTTTCATAGCCTATTTGCAATTAGGCACTTATTCTCTGCAAAACTTGTACTAGAAATTTTTGAGTGGAAAACAAACTTTTTTGCGTAGAAAGTACACTTTTCTATTGAAGTCAACCACATGCAAATTCTTTGCAGAATAAGTACCCAATTATTTTGTATACAAAAAGTCTTGTTTCCTGCATAGAAAATACCATTCTCTGCTCAAAACAACTATATATGAATTTTTTGCAGAATAAGTCCTGAACTGCAAAGATTCTTGTCAGTCCAAGATTCTTTTCAGGAAGGTTTCTTGACACTCAGAAAACAATATTTTTTTCAAAAATAATCTTTCTATGCCTACTCAAGATTCTTAATTTGAAGTTTTCAGGGATTTATACTAGTACTAAGATGAAAGGGCAACTTCATCAAAATTTCCATCAAAACCTTTTGAAGAATCAAAAGGACCTCTGGTGATTTGGGGGGAACTCAGATTCTTAGACCTGGTCACCAGTTTGCTATTATTTATTCATTTACTTTATTTTATTTATTTCTTGCCTTTCCTTCAATATGCATTCCAAGGCAGCTGACAATGTATAGCTAGGATTGTTCACCTGTGTGAAGGAATGTGCTGCACTTTGATCTTCATTAGACCATAACACATCCTCTAATTTTCACATATGAAAACTGTGGACACATGTGGCTAAGCAACAGCAGAGTGTGGTCAAGATGGCAAAAGCTATTAATGAAAAACACCCAAGCTAGAAGAGGCTGCCTAAGCCTATTGGAAAAGGAAAGATTCTGCTCCCTTCCTTCCCCACTACTGAGTCATTAGAGTGCAAACTGTTTATGCAATTTGAACTCAGTTTGCAGCCATTGAAATAAGCTGAGGGCAAAGGAGGGAATGGAAGGAAAGGAGAGAAATCAGGACATCCCTGCCAAATCAGGACAGTTGAGGGGTATGCCATGAAGCAGGAATGGGCAATGTACAAGCCATGGACCACATGAGGCTTCAAAAGCCTTTCTGAAACTCAATGGTTCCTGCTCTGCTCATTCTCTTTGCCTCTCCCAAAAGATAAATGCCCCAGTTTCTCATTTCTCCTCCTACTTTCCCCCTTTGTCCTTAGCTTATTCCCATTATTGCAAACTGATCATAAAGTGCAAAAGTAGTTGACAATCAATTATCTGAGGAGGGGAGAGGGTGGAACATTGCCTTTTACTGATTCAGGCAAAAGCAACTCCCAGCTTGTATATTCCTTAGTAGTAACTTTTGCTATCTTGGCCACACTCTGATATTGTTTGTACGTCCTGGTTTTCATCTGTGTAATGTTGGTGGGTACAGTACAAAGATCCCTGGATGGGATGTACAAAGATCCCTGTCAGGATGACAGGATTTTTCATGTCTTAGGGCTTTTACAGACTGGCAGAAATAATGCAGCTTGAGGCCACTGTAGTTTATTGTGGCACCAGAGCACTCTGACAGAGAAGGCTCAATGTCCCAGAAAAAAATAAATTCACATGATTCCCTAGCACTGAGCCAGGACAGTTAAAGTGACCTCAAACTGCATGATTTCTGGCAGTCTGTAAAGGCCCTTAGTAAAGATTACTTGCTTAACAACACATATAGTTTACCCTTCTCTTAGAATATGCCTCTCTGGCTTATCAGCCTGCTTAGAGCATATGAAGTTGGCTAAAGTTAATGCTGTCAAGGTACCCAACAGAGTCTGGGATAACTCAAGACCTCGGATACTATGCTGTCTTTTGCAAGCCTGAACCCAAATTTCAGGAAAATGGGTACTTGCTGAGATTAGGCTATATTATCAGTTCTAAAAAAAATGACAGTGAAAGTATTTTAGACATGCCCATGTACAAGTGCTCTTTTTTTCAGGAAGCATTTATTATACCTGCTGCTTTTAAAGAAATGTACAGATGTATCTTTTGTGAGTCATTATCAAGCCATTTTCTTATGATATCTCTATAGATAATGACAGAAGTGAGACAGCTAATGATTTCTTACCATTTTACTTTGGCTGTACGTCCTATGAAAAGCACAAGGAATAATAGCATATTGTAACCATGTTTAAATATTGCTTTTTAACAAGCTAGAAAAGTTTTGGAACTTCTTTCAGAGAAAATAAACACTTTTGGAGTGACACACTGATCCAAATCAACAATGGATTTATTATGTGCATCTGCTTAAAAAGTGAGAAAGAATAAATAGTTTCAGATACATTTCTTGCAATGAGTTGCTTAAACTGATAAATTATTTTGACTCACTTAATTACTTGGTTAAAACTAAAATATGCTGAGGATGCTGGAAAGAAAATTTTGCATTGCCTTAATGCTTTATAATAGCACCTCTGTCTAGAGTGAATAAAAATTACAAAACTAATAGTACACAAAGAACGAAGTGTGCCACATTTTTACTATTATTGTGCTGTTGTTGTTTAAAAAATCAAAATAGCTCAGATCATGTTTCATTTTAGAAATAAGCAACACATTTTGGGCCAGCCCTACATCTGTTATGAGATGATAATGCAAAGATATAAATATCCATTAGTGGGTATGTTAAAATGATTGCCCACATTCGCCTCATCCTAAAAATCAATAGGACTTTGATATAACCTTATGTCTATGCAGGCAAATTCCCCTTGATTTTATTGCCAGGGATAGTTTCATGTACATATTCCCAGATGTTCAACATACCTTTTCTCAAACATTGAGGAGGCATCTACAGTGTAGAATGAATACAGTGTCACACCAATTTTAGTGCCTCCAACTTACAGAATCCTGGGATTTATAGTTTTACAAGATCATTAGCCTTCTCTGCCAAAGAGAGCTTGTGCTTCACAAAACTACAAATTCCAAGATTCTGTAGGATAGTGCCATGGCAGTTAAATTGGTGTCAAACTGAGTAAACCAATGAATCTTAGGCCTGCCTAGAGTTGGATAGAATTTGCTGTGAAATGAAGGCAGAGCCTTAGGATCTGAAGTAATCCAGAAACTGTACCTTTTCTTCAGAGCTGCTGGATTGGTGGTTGGCTATTTAAATAGTAGTAAAACAATTATGAAACAGTTAATATTCCACAGTAAGGAATTATTCCCATGTATAGTTAGCAGGGAATACCTCATAGTGGGATATCAAATGTTTAATCAGTGTTTACTAGTATAGCTAGCAGAGAGAGCCAGTATGATATTGTCATTATTGGAGTATGATTCTGTAGATCGAGGTTCAAATTCCCACTCAGCCATGGAAACCCATTGGGTGATCTTGGGCAATTCATGCTCTCTCAGCCTCAGGGGAAGGCAAAGGCATACCTACTCTAAGCGAATCGTGCCCATGATAGGTTTGCCATAGGGTTGCTGAAAGTTGGAAATGACTTGAAGGCAAACAACAACAGCAACAACAACAAATAGTTGTTAGCAGAAACTGTGTACATAGTCACTGTTACTGTTAAGAAAAAGGCATAAATTTAAAAACCATAGCAAACTGTGCAAACAAATGCTCTGAAAAAAGCACCAAGGGATTTATACACCTTTAAAATGACATAACTTGGGGGGGAAGCAGACCAGGGCGTCAGGGATGGTGCGCCGCGGGACCGCGGCAGCCGCACCGCAGCGCACCGTCGGCGCCTCTGAAAGGAGCGCAAAATCAGCGCTCCTTTCAGAAGACAGGGAAAGTGCGCCCTAAACGCGTCGGGTGCACTTTCCCTGGCTTTTCCGCCGTAGCGTGTGAGGACGCTGCGGCGGGAGGTTGCCCTCGGCATGCCGGCCGTGCGGAGGGCCGGCAGCTCTGAGGGCAACCTCGGGAGGAGGAAGGGGCGCCGCTCGTGCGGCTGCCCCTCCTCTTCCTTGCCTTGGAGACGACCCTATTGGTCATCTGCCGAGGCCCTTAATCCCAGATATTTAGGGTTTTTTTGGAGGGGAAACCTAAGTTGGTGGCAACCACCATTGCCATTGGCGGCATGCATTACTGAATCCTAATAAAGATTCCTTCAACACTGAACAAAGTGGACACACATCACCAGTGATGGGGGCCCTGGCAGCTAACCAATGTTGCTAAGTAGGACACATAGGCTTCTTTTAGGAAGCTTATCAGGTTTTGTTCTCACTGAGGATAGTTACAAGTTTTTGATGGAACTGATAATCCCACTATGAAATGAGAAGCTGAGCAAGCCTGGGAAGAACCAACAATTACAGCACATTTAATGTTGTGAAGGGGGACCTATGGAGGTAAAAGCTATGCCCTAAAGCCGGGGTAGTCAACCTTTCCCCTTTAAGGGCCTTCAGCTCCCAGAAGCCTGAGCCATGTAGTCCCATGTTGGCCAATAGCTCCTGGGATTCTGGGAGCTGAAGTCCCTCAGCCCTTAAAGGGGAAAGGTTGCCTACCCCTGCCCTAGAGTGTTGTTTGTATGTGTGTATGAGAGAGAGAGAGAGAGAGAGAGTATGTCTTTGGGTCATGACCTTATTAATTTCACAGGGTTTTCTTAAGCAAGGAATACTCAGAGGGAGTTTGCCAATTCTTTCCTCCGAAATATAGCCTATGGCACCTGGTATTCAATGGTGGTCTCCCGTCCAAGTACTAACCAGGGCTGATGCTGCATAGTTTCCAAGATCAGTCAGGATCTGGTGCCTTTAGGGTATTTAGGAAAACAGCCTAGAGACTTGTCTGTAAAAAGAGTTGAGGGCAGTTAGACACAAAGAGAAGACCAGTTAGGAAGAGAGGAATTGATAAGATCTGAATATGGTTTGGGAAGCTGGGAATGTGGACAAAGTTCAGGAAGTTCATGCTTCACTTAATTGTTCTATAATAAATCTTTACTGAGTTTTTTAAGTAAAAAGATACCTGGCCGTTTTCATCTTGTAAATTGGTATATTAATAAAAATATATTTTTAAAAAAAGAAGTGAAAGGGAGAATCATAGAATCATAGAATCACAGAGTTGGAAGAGACCACAAGGGCCATCCAGTCCAACCCCCTGCCATGCAGGAACTCCCAATCAAAGCATCCCCGACAGATGGCCATCCAGCCTCTGCTTAAAGACCTCCAAGGAAGGAGACTCCACTACTCTCCGAGGGAGTGTGTTCCACTGTCGAACCGCCCTTACTGTCAGGAAGTTCCTCCTAATGTTGAGGTGGAATCTCTTTTCTTGCAGCTTGCATCCATTGTTTCGGGTCCCAGTCTCTGGAGCAGCAGAAAACAAGCTTGTTCCCTCCTCGATATGACATCCCTTCAAATATTTAAACACGGCTATCATATCACCTCTCAGCCTTCTCTTCTCCAGGCTAAACATCCCCAGCTCCCTAAGTCATTCCTCATAGGGCTTGCTTTCCAGACCCTTCACCATTTTAGTTGCCCTCCTTTGGACACGCTCCAGTTTCTCCACATCCTTTTTGAATTGTGGTGCCCAGAACTGGACACAGTATTCCAGGTGAGGCCGGACCAAAGCAGAATAGAGTGGCACTATTACTTCTCTTGATCTAGACACTATACTTCTACTGATGCAGCCTAAAATTGCATTGGCCTTTTTAGCTGCTACATCGCACTGTTGACTCATGTTCAACTTGTGGTCCACCTGGATTCCTAGATCCCTTTCACACGTAGTCTCATTCAGCCAGGTGTCCCCCATCGTATATCTGTACTTTTCATTTTTCCGCCCTAAGTGCAGTACCTTACATTTCTCTGTGTTGAATTTCATTTTGTTAGCTTTGGCCCAACTTTCTAGTCTGTTCAAGTCATTTTGAATTTTGATCCTGTCCTCTGGGGTATTAGCTACTCCTTCTAATTTGGTGTCGTCTGCAAATTTGATAACTATGCCCCCAATACCGTCATCCAAGTCATTAATAAAGATATTGAATAGCACTGGGCCCAGGACAGAGCCCTGTGGCACCCCACTGGTCACTTCTTTCCAAGTTGAAAAGGAGCCATTGTTGAGCACCCTTTGCGTTCGACCAGTCAACCAATTACAAATCCATGTAACAGTTACTTTGTCTAGCCCACATTTTACCAACTTGCTTGCAAGAATGTCATGGGGAACCTTGTCAAAGGCCTTACTGAAATCAAGATATACTATATCCACAGCATTCCCTTCATCTACCAAGCTGGTAATTTTATCAAAAAAAGAGATCAGATTTGTCTGGCATGACCTGTTTCTCTGAAACCCATGTTGACTTTTTGTGATTATGAAATTATCTTCCAGATGTTCACAGACTCTCTGTTTAATGATCTGCTCCAGAATCTTTCCGGGTATTGATGTCAGACTAACTGGACGATAATTGTTGGGATCCTCTTTTTTCCCCTTTTTGAAGATGGGGACAACATTTGCCCTCCTCCAGTCCGCTGGGACCTCTCCTGTTTTCCAGGAATTCTCAAAGATTATTGCCAATGGTTCCGATATTACATTTGCCAGTTCTTTTAATACCCTTGGATGTAATTCATCTGGTCCTGGAGACTTATATTCATCTAGATTAACCAGATGTTTCTGTACTATCTCTTTACTTATTCTGTGCTGAAATTCTCCTATTCTGTCCTCTGCTCCATTATCCTCAAGTTGAGCACCCTTTGCCTTTTCTGAGAAGACTGAAGCAAAGAAGGTGTTGAGTAATTCTGCCTTTTCTCTGTCCCCTGTTAACTTTTTGCCATCTTCTCCACACAGTGGCCCTACCATTTCCTTCTTTTTCCTTTTGCTACTGACATACCCCAAAAGCCCTTTTTATTGTTCTTAACCTCTCCAGCAAGCCTGATTTCATTCTGCGCTTTAGCTTTTCTGACTTTACCCCTACACGTGCTAGCTATTTGTTTGAATTCCTCTTTGGTGATTTCCCCATTTTTCCATTTCTTATACACGTTCCGTTTAAAACATAGTTCAGTTGCAAGTTCCTTAGTCATCCATCCTGGTTTCTTGAGACACCTCCCATTCTTCCTCCTCGTTGGCACGGTTTGAAATTGTGCCTTCAGTATCTCCCTTTTGAGAAACTCCCATCCGTCTTGAACTCCCTTCTCTTTTAGTATTCCTGTCCATGGGATCACCCTCAGTATTTCTCTAAGTTTAGTAAAATCAGCTTTCCTAAAGTCTAGAATGCGTGTCTGACTATACCTGGCTTCTCCTTTCCACTGTATAATAAACTCCAGGAGGACATGATCACTCCCGCCTAAGGATCCAACCACTTGCACCCCATTAACTAGATCTTCCCTGTTGGTTAGTATCAGATCCAAAATAGCTGACTCCCTCGTTGCCTCTTCCACCTTTTGAACAATGAAATTGTCTTCGAGGCAAGTGAGGAATTTGCTAAACCTTGAGGATTTTGCCAAGTTTGACTTCCAGCAAATATCCGGATAGTTGAAGTCACCCATCACTACTATATTTCTCCTTTCTGAGTGTGTGGTCATCTGTTCTAGAAAGGCTTCATCCAATTCTTCTGTTTGAGTTGGGGGTCTGTAGTAGACTCCCACACTAACATCCCTGTTGTTTCCTTCCCCTTTAATTTTTATCCAGATGCTCTCCACTTGTCTTCCAGGATTGATGTCCTGGATTTCTTCACTGGTGTAAATATCTCTGACATATAATGCTATTCCTCCTCCTTTCCTGTTTGTCCTGTTTCTCTTGAAAAGGTTATACCCCTTTATTTCTACATTCCAGTCATGAGACTCATCCCACCAGGTTTCAGTGATGCCTATTATATCATATTTGCTTTGTTGTGCTAGGAGTTCAAGTTCATCTTGCTTATTTCCCATGCTCTGTGCATTAGTGTAGAGACATCTAAGACCATGTGTCCCCTTTACTTGCTGCCTGTGCACATTTTTTTGCCTCCCACTGTTGGGTCCCTGTACTGTTTGCCTTGTTTCCTCTATGACAGTTTGACTATTTTCTCCAGTCCTTTTGTCTTCCAGGACGTTGTCTCCCTTTCCCACACAGTTCAGTTTAAAGCCCTCCTAATCAAATTCTTCAGACCGTTGGCAAAAACATTTCTTCCAACTGGTGTGAGATGCAGCCCATCCCTTGCCAGGAGTCCGCCCTCATGGAACCGCAGCCCATGATCCAAGAATCCAAATCGTTCTCGACGACACCATCTGCGGAGCTAATTGTTGACATCTGCTATCTTCCTCTCTCTTCCTGGACCATGCCCTTGAACTGGCAGAAGAGACGAGATGACAATCTGTGCCTCCATTTCTTTCAGCTTCTTTCCTAGAGCCTCGTAATCCCTTTTGATGTTCTGAAGGCTGTGTCTTGCTGTGTCGTTCGTTCCCACGTGCACCAAAAGGAAGGGGTATTGGTCGGTAGGCCTGACCAGTCTTGTCAGCCTCTCTGTCACATCTCTGATCTTTGCCCCAGGAAGACAACACACCTCTTGAGACATCTTGTCAGGCCCACAAATCACTGCTTCTGTCCCCCTCAGCAAGGAGTCCCCCACCACGACCACACGCCTCCTCCGAGGCTTAGCAGTGACTGTTCCCTGTGGTGGAACTGCCAGGGTCCCCTGCTCTGTCTCTGAAATCTGTCCATGCTGCTCTTCTGCGTCCTCCTTGCTAAGAGTAAGAGCTTGAAATCGATTCTGTAGCCGCAAGCTCCCAGTACGATCCCTGGTCTCCTTACTTCTGCGTGTGACCTTCCTCCAGCTTTCTACCTCCTGTGTGTGTGATGTGACCTTCTCTTCCCCAGCGACTTCCTCTGTGTGTTCCCCATCCAAGACCGTTTGTTCTGTTCTGTCAAGGAAAGCCTCTTGTTCCCTAATATGTTGAAGTGTAGCTACCTGCGCCTCCAGCTGCTGTACTTTGTCCTCCAACAGGGCTACCAACTTGCACTTTGAGCATGTGTAGTTCCCCACATCTGTAGGTAAGAATACAAACATGCCACAGGTATTGCAGGTGACGGCAGCAGTTCCTTCAGTGTCCATACTAAGTCTTAATTAGTACCTGAAAGTGGACTACGACTTTCCTCCTCAAAGAAAATCCCTTGCTAACAGTATTTAAGTCTGCTGGTTATAAAATTTGCGCGCTGCTAGGCAGCAGTTGTATAGAGCTAACTGCCTAACCCACCCCCTATTGACTTGCAAATGCTACTCAACAAAGCCCCACCCGCTGAGTCACAGTCACACTCCCCCCAAGTGTTTTTAAAAAGAATTTAAAAACTTACCCACTCAAGATGGCTGTCTGGAAACTGCTTTCTCCTCTTTCCTAGCAGGAACTGGCCTTCTTCTCTGTCTCCTTTCCTGGCAGAACTACCTAGAAAGTCTCTTTCTCTTTCTCCTTTCTGTTAGAAACTGGCCTGGAGAGCCTCCTCCTCCTCCTTCCCTGTCCTGGCCGAAACTGACCTGAAACTGGCCTCTGGCAGCAGTTGTATAGAGCTAACTGCCTAGCCCACCCCCTATTGACTTGCAAATGCCACTCAACAAAGCCCCACCCGCTGAGTCACAGTCACACTCCCCCCAAGTGTTTTTAAAAAGAATTTAAAAACTTACCCACTCAAGATGGCTGTCTGGAAACTGCTTTCTCCTCTTTCCTAGCAGGAACTGGCCTTCTTCTCTGTCTCCTTTCCTGGCAGAACTACCTAGAAAGTCTCTTTCTCTTTCTCCTTTCTGTTAGAAACTGGCCTGGAGAGCCTCCTCCTCCTCCTTCCCTGTCCTGGCCGAAACTGACCTGAAACTGGCCTCTGGCAGCAGTTGTATAGAGCTAACTGCCTAGCCCACCCCCTATTGACTTGCAAATGCCACTCAACAAAGCCCCACCCGCTGAGTCACAGTCACACTCCCCCCAAGTGTTTTTAAAAAGAATTTAAAAACTTACCCACTCAATTAGTTGTGCATTACCATACTGAACCTATTGATCAGCACAGCCACTTGTCCAATATAGTGGTCACCTTGAGGCCTTAGTACCAGATCCAGTGAGCGATCCTAAGGGCAAAAAGACAAGATGAGTGACAGGAGCCCAAGAGTTAGAACTGAAGGAGAAGCCTTGTAATGTCTAGTATAGTATAGTGTCTAGATCAAGGGAAGTAATAGTGCTACTCTATTCTGCTTTGCTCAAGCCTCACCTGAAAACTGTGTCCAGTTCTGGGCACCACGATTCAAAAAGGATGTTGACAAGGTGGAGCGTGTCCAGAGGAGGGTAACCAAAAGGGTGAAGGGTCTGGAAACCATGCCTTATGAGGAGAGGCGTAGGGAGCTGGATATGTTTAGCCTGGAGAAGAGAAGGTTAAGTGTTGATATGATAGCCCTGTTTAAATATTTGGAGGGGTGTCATATTGAGGCTGGAGCAAGCTTGTTTTCTGCTGCTCCAGAGAATAGGACTGGGAGCAATGGATTCAAACTACAGGAAAAGAGATTCCATCTCAACATTAGGAAGAAATTCTTGACAGTAAGAGCTATTTGACAATGGAATATGCTGCCTTGGGGAATGGTGGAGTCCTCTTCTTTGGAGGTGTTTAAACAGAGGCTGGATGGCCATCAGGGTGCTTTGATTCTGTGTTCCTGCATGGTAAGAGATTGGACTGGATGGCCCTTGTGGTCTCTTCCAACTCTATGATTCTATGATTCAAACCTGAAGCAAGATTTATTTTGTAAGATCTATTTATCTAGACCAGGGGTAGGCAACCTTTTTGAGCTGGGGGCCGGGTTGCTGTCCCTCAGACAATTGGGGGGCCGAAGCACCAAAAACAAACAAATAAATAAATAAATAAATAAATTTTTAAAAAATATGCATGCACACTTTCTCAGCCCCAGAAAAGCCATGGCAAAACCCCTGTGGAGATTTTGCCAAGAAAACCCCAAGACCAAATAATAACAACAATAATCAATATCATCATGGTGGGCGGTGGCGGTGGCAGGACTGGCCTGGGGCCAGTCCAAAGGCCTCGGGGGGGCTGCATTCGGCCCCCGGGCCTTAGGTTGCCTACCCCTGATCTAGACAGAGGGTCATGCTGCCTATCATGTAAATTAGTTAATGCCATTTCCAAAGCAAGTATGGGTAACTCTTCTCTTGCCAACCTCCCATTTTGATGTTACTCAAACAAGCAAGAAAAAACACTGCAAAAGAACAGAGTGTTTTAGCAAGGAATTCCTTAACTGGCAAAGGGTTGGACTAGTTGGCCTTTGGGTCCTTTCCAATTCTGTGATTTTATGACCTTATGAAGTCATGCTATGGCCTACATGTCATATACTCAAAACCCACCAAGAATATCAACTGACACATTAGTAGCATGGTTTTCACATACAACCTGCCACGTTAATTGAACAATCATTAATTTGCATAGGGGAATTATCCGATTAACTCTGCACCATGAACCTTCTTTATAATTATGCAAATTGTCTAAGACCATGTTGGGGGGGAGGGAGACTCATTTTGTTCTCTTCAAAAGCAATGAAAGATTATATGACAAAATGGGCCCAAAATATTGGTTATAGCCTGGAAATGGACCAATGGGAGAAAACTTGGGAAAAAAGACTTAGCTATATGAGATGCCTGGATTTGAAAGAAAATTATCATAAAATCTTTTTTAGATGGTACCTGACGCCAGAAAAGATTAGTAAAATCTATAAGAATAGCAATAGCAAATGTTGGAAGTGTGAAAAAGAAAAGGGAACAATATTTCATATCTGGTGGACATTTCCAAAGACTAAAAAAAATTGGAAGCAAATTAGACTAACGATCAATAAGATGTTGGGCACAAATATTGAACTGAAAGCAGAAATATTTCTGTTAAATATTGTGGATGAACAAAACGAAGAAAAAAACATGATGATATTCTATTTTACATGATTTTTGCTACTAGAATGGTCTTTGTGAAGTACTGGAAAATCAATAGAATGCCAGAAATAGAGGAATGGGAATCTAAGATGTTTGAGGTAATAGATTTAGATAGATAACAAGCATCTTTGAAAGCCAAGATGTAAACAAATATTTAAAAGATTGGGATAAAATAGTAAAACATTTAGATCAAAAATGTAGAGAAATTGCTATCTTGAAATTCAAAAGAGAATATAATGGCATTAGAGGGAGTAAATCAGTAAAAAGAGGCTTTTATTTAGAGGTTAAAGAATATACAGAGGATTAGGTTAAAGCCTTACATTTAGCTACGGTACATAGAAATGTAAGACAAACTGAAATTGGGATGACATACCGTAGATGGAGGAAGAAGAAAAAAGGGCAGAAGATAAACCTTAAGCAGTGAAGAAAGAATCAGAGATGAAGAAAAAGGAAGTCATCAAAAATCAAGAAGAGTAATAAAGCAGTGAATTAAATGAGAGTTTTGATTATTTCTTTTCTTTTCTGAATAGAGTAACTCTATGAATGTATAAATGCAATGTATGATGTTAATTTTAATATTTATATATGTGTGTATGTTAAAAAAAAAAAAAGCAATGTGTGTGTTTTAAATAGCAGGAGGTGACCAAACCCACTGATGATACACAAAGAGTCAAAAAACAGCTTGGCATAGATTTTGCTTTAATAAAATCCACTGATGGCGAACAGAAACAGCAATGCTGATAATCTTGCATGCAATAGTTTCAATGACTGATAGTCGAAGTGCTGCCCATATACTGGCCAGGTTCCAATGGAGTTGTTCTGGTGATGAAACTGCTTTGAACAGTAAGACTGGTAGTGGTGTCTCTTGCCAAACATTTCCCTATATGAGTCTTCCTGGGTTCTAAAGATCTGCAAGGGAAGTCTATCTTTTGGCCCCACTACCATCCCAGACAATTTTAGGAGTATACAAGAGAGAACCTTTTCAGTGGCTGCTCTGAGTTGTGGAACTCCTTTCCCTGGGAAGTCCAGTTGGCCTCTTCCCTGATGTCTTTCCACCAGCTGGTAAAGAACTTTATTATTTAAGGAGGCATTTGGTTTTTAGTATGTTATGGCAGATAGAACTTTTAACAGTAGGATGTAATGTTTTTATTATATGTTATTTTTAATGTTGTTTTTATATATCAGGTTTTTTTTAAAAAAAATGAAGTTTAGATTAATTCTTGTTTTAATATTTGTTTCAAGAGGTTTATTACATTTTTTAAAAAAATTATACACCACCTTGAAGACCATGCTGGATCTTATTAATTCCCACGTATTAGTAAAATAAAATACGGAGAAGTCTTTTGAAGGTTGCAGGGGAGTGGAACAAATTCCCATTGCATTAAACATCAGCTACTAGTCTGATGTTAGATTTAGGCCATAACCTTCTTGTGATGCTAAGAACAATATTTAAATGGGTAGGTATTGTTATTCCCATACTGTGTGCTGGAGTGGGGACAGGGTGACCAAAGGGCATCCTTTTCCTGGACATGTCCTGTATTTCAACCTTATGTCCAGGGGTCCAGGAAAAAATGCAAAACATCCTGTTTTGAACCATAAAACCTGTCCTTGTTTCAACCCAGCAAGCAAAGAAGAGATAGCTCAACAGATTTATTACTGCCCCAGTTGCTGGTTAGTTGCAGGATGCCGAGAAGACTGTTGCTAACCATGTGATGACTTTGTTTTTTTCCGATGGAGGTGTGAAAAGGAAAGGAGGAATTGAGTTGTTCAAGCAGATCAGTGACACTAAGAAAATAGGGAGGGAATGTGTGTTTTGGATTGAGAAAGAAGCAGGAGGGATGAGAGAACAAATGGGAAAACTACAAATTAAAGTAATAATTTAAATGTAGATTCAGTCAAGAGCTTGTTGCTAATAAAGTTCAATTTTAAGCACAGTGGGTCCTTGTTATTCACTGAGCTTTGACTCCAGGATCCCCCATGGATAACAAAATCCGTGGATGCTCAAATCCCATTAAATATAATGGCATAGCAAAATGGTGTCTCTTATATAACATGGAAAATCAAAGTTTGCTATTTCAAATTTATACTTTGAATATTTTCAAGCTGTGGATGCTTGCATCCGTGGATTAAAAAAATCCGTGGATAAGGAGGGCTGACTGTATATGAAATATAGCTGTAAATAAACCGTACGAAATGAATTTATATTAGTGTTTTTTGCTTTTATTTTGTAAAAGGTACATTTTTCTTGAATGTTTACACTTTGCAGTATCATGTCCTTCTTTGTGGTTATGATATCTGGTCACCTTAAGTGGAGAGCCTGAGACTAAGAGAGAATAGCTTCCCTAAGGAGGTAATTGTGAGTTCACTGCCAAGGGCAGATTTGAACCCCGGACTTTTTGTTGCTATTTTGTTTTTGTTTTTTACAGCTCTACCTTGTAACCCATGTGCCACATTCAGCTCAGTAGCATAAAAATGTCATCTTTAAGTAGACAAGTATTTGGTAATCTCTTCTGTCTTTCACATCCCCATCCCATGGATGACATTGGCCTGCCATAAAAACAGAAGTATGGTTTACAATAAAGTCACTGTCATGTTTGCCTTCATGTTATGTTTGCATTTTGAGAGATACTGTTAATAGAAAAGATCTGTTAAATAAGAATAATTATGAGAAATACCTTCATTTCTGTGAAATCTCCAGTATCGCATCAATATGTCTATGATTCTGAGCGCAACTTCTCCTTGTCAGAATCAGTTGGGACTGTGCAGGTGCCTAGATGCTCTAATGGGCTGAATGGGGGTCAATAAACTGAAGCTGAATCCCAGTAAGATGGAGGTTCTGTGAACTGGTGGTCCTTGGGTCTGGGAATTGGGTAATTTACCTGCCCTGGATGGAACTGCATCCCCCCTGAAAGAGCAAGTGCATAGCTTGGGAATACTCCTACCGGTAGATCCATTTATGTCACTGGATGCCCAGGTGGACTCCGTAGCTGCTTGGCACTAGCTATACCCTTTCCTGGACAAGGTTAACCTAACCCAGTGGTGAATGCACTGGTAACTTCCCCATTAGACTAATGTGATGTGCTCTGTGTGTGGCTAGCCTTGAAGATTATTCAAATGCTGCAGCTGCTGCACTCAGCTAGATTATTTGCTGGAACAATGCATAGAAAGTGTAACACCCATTTTAAAGCAGTTGCACTGGCTGCCAATATGCTTCCAAGTCTGAAATCACAATACTGGTAATGATAGTTAAAGCCCTAAATGGATTGGGACCTTGATACTTTTCTTAACATATGATTGCCCAAGGTTTGAGGTCTGCTGGAGAGATCTTCTTCTATGTTACCTTAGTCAGAACAATATCCTGCAGAAGGAAGTAGGAGAGGGTCTTCTCTATTGTGTTACCCCTGCTATGAAAATATCATCCCCTTGGAGTCCTAGTTGGCATGAATGCTGGTGTCACTCCACCAAACCTGAACACTCTTCCCCATCCCTGACATAGGCTGCTCACAATATGACACAGGGAAGGAGTTCCCCCCATTACAGAGAGTGTCACAGTCATTCATATGCCTGTGTGAACCACAAACATATCAAGCTTTATAACCATTGTAATCAAAAAAGATTCTATTTACTGCTCCAAGGTAGCAAGAGAGATGCTTATATTAATTAACTTTCACTTCTGTTTATTTACTTTATTGTATTAGGAACTATGTGGAACTATAGTATACCAGAGCCAAGAGTCTCCATTGGGGTTGTGGAATGTAAATCCCCACATGTGGTGTTATGTATTCATTGTGCCACACAAGTCTTGTGTTGAATGGAAATATTGAGCTCCTGAGTATGGAATTGAATGTACAACCAAAGGAGTATTACTGCTATTTTTAACAGAGACAGATGGGTGTCAGCTCAGAATGCACATCCGTGTGTACAACAGCACTGCATGCACAACTTGATTTCCATGACTTTGAACAGAATGTGGGTATTGCACAATGGACAAGAATTTTCAACCACTTCTGCAGGGGAACTTACATAACCATAAGACACCGACAGGCTTCTCCCCCCCCCCATCTAGCAATAGCAGCTTCATTTATATACCACTTCATACCATGCTGTGCAGTCTCTAAGTGATTTACAATTATAAGCTAATTGCCCCCAACAAGCTGGGTATTCATTTTAGCGGCCTTGGGAGGATGCAAGCCTGAGTCAAGCATGAGCCCTGGGTGGTATTGAACTCACAACCTTGTGGTTTGTGAGTGAGTGGCTTCAGTACAGGCATTTAACCACTTTGCCACCAGGGCTCTACACACACACACAAACAGAGGAAGAGAAAGAAAGAAGGGGGAGAGAAGATAAAGAAAGAAATAGAATGTTTATCAGCTGTTATTTTCAGTGGTAGAATTCTCAATTATAGTTACAAATGGCTTACTTAGTGTTATACATTTATAACTTAATTGTATTCACAATCTCTTAAGTATTCAACAGAATTACTGTACAGCAGCCACTGCAAGCAATGGGGTTGGGGGGGTCTTTTCTCCTGTTGCTTGGGCCACAGCAGACTGACGTGACCATCCTCCTCCCTTGAGCAATCTCCAGTATGAGGAGGAATTATTACAGGGATCCTGCTTTTGCCTTTTGCATCAGAGATTGTGGACAGGAGGGGGTATCACATAAGTCTGGTGTGTCCCGATTGACAGCGGAACAGACTGTCATGACTCACAGCGGCGGCTGCCTGTTAAATCAGGATGGAAGGAGTCAGGCCAGAAGATGCTACTTAGCTATGCAATTACAGTAGTTATGTAACTAAATAGTGCATGTAGAATTCCAGCCAATATTTTCTTTTTATTAATTTCTAAATGCATTGTTCAATGCCATCCCAACATTTCAATCTCCCCCCTCTTTCTCTCTCTCACACACGTTTATTTCACTCCCTTTCACCTTGTATTTGCTGTTCCATTCTGCTTGTTTTAACCCCCCCCCCTTTACTGATGAAGCAGAAAGCAGGAGGCTAGGGAACAAGGGGTACTGCTGACAAATGGATTTTTCCTTTAGGGTGATGCTGACTTCAAAAGGCGAACCAATTTGTGAGTGGGGAAAATTTAATCATCAAGAACAATAATTACTTTTCAAATATTATCATAGATGATAAGGAGAGGAGAATTGAAATTGCAAGCAAGGCCTGTCCAGATAATTTGCTAGGCTTCTGTGATTTCTGTGGGTGGACTTCCAGTGATATTGTCCAGACAACACCCAAGGAGCAAATGCTGGTGCTTAGAGGCTGCCTTCCAGGAAAACTGCAGAACTGTACTATCAGAGCATTATATTTGGGCAGAGCAATGCAGGATCACTCCCAGTGTCACCTCTAAAGCTCATCTGATCTCTGAAATTCATGTGTTGAAGAAATCTCATTGTGCAACATCATTATACACACACATACACACACACATGTAATGCACTACTACCATGTAACTCCATATCCATAAATTTATGTTCCATTTCCTTCATGTAAGCCAATGCCCCTCCCCTCAACTCTAGCCTATTAGAAAGGACATGCAGAGCTACATATAAATGTTATCCCCACTGCAGCACATCTTTTGAATCCAAGCAACTTGCATAAGTGTTACATTAACAAACCCCACTCATCCAATGGCTCAACTGGGAATAACAATTGCATTTTGCTCTTAAGCCATGGTTGACACATTCTGGGTCCAGGGTAATTGTTGGAGTGCATTTTAATTATCTACTGCAGTGGCACTTAATGTTAGTTAATCAGTTAATATTCCACCTCTTTCCCAATATGGCCCCAAGGCAGCTCACAACATAGATTTAAACAAAATAGTATTTTTTTAAAAAACTATCAACAACAATTTAACTATTCTACTTAAAACAGCACTGAAATTTAAAACACTTTAAAAGCATTTAAATCATGACAATGATGGTTAAATTACAAAAACCATGTGAGAGTTTTTGTTGGTCCACCTCCTTTCCTCCTGAGCTGGATGGGACCCCTTGAGACCACCTATCTAAAAGAGTTTGCTGCCACCTGTCAATGATTAACTTAGCACACTTGTGCAATGCATTGGAACATTGCTGGGGAATTCTAACTGGCATTAAAGAAAAGCTTTATTCTAAATAAAGGAATTTTATAGCAAAAGGATATAACTATATGAAGAACCAACTTGCCCTCTAGGCACAGAGATCAAGAGAAAACCCTCCTGTGCAGATCTTAAAAGTCAGGCAGGCTCATATAGGGAGGTCTGGATTAGCATTCTGTTGGTGATTTACATGCAAGTTCCTTTATGGATGTGTTTGTTTGGGGTTTTAGTTGGTTGGTTGGTTGGTTTTGGCCATGGTGTTCTCTTCACAGTTGCTTGAATGGAGTTCCTCAGACTATTATTCAGCACCTGCAATGTGCCACAATTTGCTTGGAAACAGGGGACACATTCACAAATATACCATCAATTGCATAAGGTTGGTATTCATCAGAAGAGTCCTAACATACAACCACCTCTTAAGTATGTGAGTCTAGATCTGCCTTGCACAAGCATGATATGGGATCTCTTGTTGGATGAGCTTCCAGCTAGTCTTGGGCCAAGATGTTATGGTTTTATAGGTCAGAATCAGCACTCTGAACAGAAATGAACAAGTAACCAATGCAGTTGTTGCAACAAGGGAGTTATATGTCCCTTGTAACCAGCCATAATAGCAAAAAAGTCAGGGATACCCATAATAACAGAAGAGCCCTGTTTTATTGATTAGTTGCACCATACAAGATCAAATTATACCCAGTCATGAGATAAAGAGCCACACACTCTATTCAGAATGCAATTTTGCTTTCCAAAGTAATCAGATGGATAGAGTAAAGAAGATCTAGGTTGAATGCACCTTTCATTAAGTAGCAGCTAGCTGGATTGAAATGAAACACTTATGGCAACGCTCCTTTTGGCTGGAGCCATTTGCCTTTTAGCTCCCTTCTCAGAATCATGGCCATTGGATTTGCTGGCTGGAAAATTCTGGGATTTGTAATCCAAAGAGGTAATTTTTAGACACATTGGAAGTGGCCTTCTCACATGTTCATCATGTTCCTTCTTTACTGAACAACATGGATGCTTCACTACCTGAACTGGCTTACTTCCTGGTTCCCCCTCCCTCATTTTCTTTTCCTTTTTCATTATGTAGGATTGAGTGATGAATCAATTCCTGTATGAAGCAGCTCATAACAGTATAAATGTATCAAAATCTGTAATATGAAAGAAAACACCTATTTAAAAGAATTGACAAAACTTCATATTTAGGATCAATAAAACTTGGTGGTTGTTTGGTTTTTCCTTTTTTTAAATTGAGTATAAAGAGAAAGGGGAAGATTTCTACCTACCTGTGTGGGCACGTGCATATAGCTAACATTTTGCACCTGGAATTTCAGTAAATTTATAGCTGAGCCTTTCAACAATACAAGGAGAAATAGAAAATCCTGAGCTTTTAAACGACAGTAGCTGAAGCACAGGCCACAGCTCTCTTATCTGCTGGAAACTGCTTGAGTTAAGTATTCAGGGAGATTGGCCCAGGGTGCTAAACTTTTTGATCTAGTAATATCAGCTAGATGGATTTGGAGATCCAATAAGCAGCTCTTTACCTGCTGAAAGAAAAACTGATAAATCTCATTCCTGAAGCAGCAGACAGTGGAGAAGTCTGTTGGTTTTGTCTAATGTAATCTGCAGTTAGAATTACCATTGAATGCTAACATACCAAGGATCCCATGTGCTTTTCTGAGACTGGTCTCCACAAATGTGAGGAAAGACACAGTTGGCAGAAAGCTCCCTCTGGTCTTGTATTCAATAGCTAGACCTCAACATGTGACAGGCCAAAACGAAATACCTTCCTTACTGTTGTTCAAGAAACAGCAAAGTGTTGAACCAAGTGTTTGATATCATATGCCAGTACTCACAGACTGATAGTACTTGCAGTGGAACTGAAATTTCTCCAAAGACATTTTTTCCTGTGTAGATGTCTAAAACTTTTAGCATAAAAATCACCAAATCTTTGTAGAAAAGTTCCAAAATGCAAAACAAAATCTGTAAAGCTTTCACAAGAGGGAAATATTAATATTTTTCATTTTTATGTGCAAGAATGAAAAAAAGAATATCTACATCCCTATCAGTTTCACTCCTTCCTTTCCTTTGACATCTTGTCCTTTTTTAAAAAAATCAACAACAATAGACCTGGTACAGAATGCAACCTAGAGATGCTCGAGATGCAACAAACACTTGATGTCAGGCCCTAATGCCAAGCACTTAGCCATTCTTTTGTCTTCCACACCTCCTGCAATTAGTAACATCCCTCTGTCTTTGTGCAGTACAGTGTACAAGGACATGCACCAAAAAGACCTTCATAGGAAACCAAGAAGGGAAGTGAAAGGATCTCTTTGCAACTTACTTGAAAGCCACCAAGCAGGCATCACTTTGTACTCACTCTAGCAGTGACATTTTAATTTATGAGCTAAGAATGCACTGATTGCCAACTACAAAAATTGATTTGGTTGTTCATCTGATTCAACCCGTGTCAGAGTTTGAAAGTAATTATGATAGCAGAGCTGATAGGCAGGCAATTACATTTTTGTTCTCTCTCACACACACACACTCTTATTATTGCGCTCTCTCTCTCTCTCTCTCTCACCCACCCTATCCTGAGGTTCTTCTTGAAAGCTTAGGCAAGCATTAGTGTGTATGTGTGTTTCCTCCTTAGGCACTGTTGTGCAGAATATTAAACTACAGTGCTGGCAAGTTAAGCTACACCATACTAGACGATATGTATTTCCCCTCTGTAATACTTTAGTATCTTTATCAAGTTAAGATTAGGTGTTAGGGTGCACATTTAATTGTTTGTGCACACATGGAACTGTTCCATTTCTATTGATGTATATGCCATTTGGTTCATAAATCATACTGCAGTATATATAGTCAATTTTCTCAACCACAGACTGTTTTGTTGCATGGAATACTGGACAATATAGGCATTTTCATTAACAAAGCCTCTGATTAAGAAACTCCTTTTTGTGAAGTCTTCCTGCCACCACCACCCTCCACTTCCTTGTCTTTTGTCTAACTTTTAAAGCCATCTTGGCAAATGGAATGAGGGCTGGAGAAACACAAGTTTCAGTGTTAAATTACAAAAACATTTGGGAACTCAAATTACTATTCCAGCAGATCACACTGCAGCTGTGTGTACTCACAACAGGCAAGGTATACAGCAGCTGTCTCCAGAATCTCTTATTAAGCATTTGTGAACAGCAAAACAGAGAAAAGGGGGTGTAGATAAGCCTGCCTCACCAGCTACTACTGACAGATTAAAAGAAAAACAGACACAGAGATTTGTAAGTTTGGCCATCAACATGGAAATCATAAAACTGAATGCATTTTGGAAGAAGCTTTCAAATGGTCTCCAAAGGCTTCAAAATGTTTGTGTTTTTGTTTGTTTTTGTGCAAGGCTTACTTGACATGAGTGTTTTGTTTCATGTGCATATTATCAGTTTTGGATAAAAAGCTCACTGCAGCATGTTGAACTGCCTGTGGGGAGAATTTATCCTTATTCTTTTCCATGTTATTTCTACCTCATGCTCCTGAAGTTTTACACCCTAACAGATAATGATAGAAGGAAAATGTAACTCTACTGTCACCAGTGGGGATATACTTCCCTTATATCAACTGGTGCTTCTACTAGTAGGTTAACCCAGTTATTGGTATTTTGGACTAAAGGTGCTTAGTCCCGAGTGCTTTCTTGGGCATCCAATATACAATAGAGACATCCTCAGACTGGGAACAGCAGGTGAGGGGACTAACCAACCACCCTTCCTTCAGCAAGGTCCTTCAGAATCTTTTGCATTTTGGACTTGATGACCACTTTGCACCAGTCCCTAGGGGCTCAGTCACATGGAAGAAATGACCTGCATCCACAGCTGAGAGAGTGAGTGAGTGACCTCCTACTGTATGCTGCCATCATTCTAAAAGACCCTTCATATTGCAGGCCACGAAAAGTCTACATGTGCCCTATATACTATATCAATGTACTAATGAAGGAATAAGCCCTATGGAGCTGCATCTGAGTTATAACATCCAGATAAAGAAAGAAGCCAGACAGCCAATTAGCCTAAGTTCAGTCAACTCTATGCTCTTTTAACTTCTTTTCCTTGTCATCAAGGCCTTTCTTCTTTTTCTCTGACTCCTGATATAACAGAGAGAAAATGTCTACACGTTATCCACACAATACCCTCTCCTTAGTCACTCCAGATAATGGTATCTCACCCCTGGAGGAAGGTGGACATCCTGCCCCCAGAAGTCCCACCCCCAGCACCCGGTGACACCTGGTGTGGGAATGCCACTGAGTTTGGGCACTTGGTCTTTAAAAGGTTTGCCATCACTGCCTGTTGAAAGGATTCTGATAAGATTCATGAAATGCTTCAGGAGGTATTAATATATCTCCTGGTGGTATTGTTAAAGTTTGCCTAAAGGAAAAATTGAGGTGAATTTGGAGGGATCAGCATAGGTAATGAAACAATTACAAAGATTTCTAAGACATATTAAAATGTATGTTAATAAGATAGTGGGATTTCTTGGGGGAGAATTCCCATATTCATGTAACACAGATGTAGAGGTTGTACCACACAAACTATCCCAGCGTGAACTCTCTCTCATTCTGTCTTGGGTTACAGATGGTGAAAATAATCCAGGTAGAATCTGGGTTGAATCTTCATATTCACATGTGTTTCGAATGCATCCAATTAAGTTTGGGGTGGGCTGCCAGAAAAACCACTGAACCCAGGAGAATTGATCTTGGAGGTTTTTCTGAGTTCTTCTAAAATATTCACATACTTGGCTGTGTGAATAACCAATGCGAATAGACCCTGGATAAATCTTTTCATGCCTTGAACATGTTTTGAATACAACTGCATCATCAACTCCATCTTTATTTGAGTGCTGACATGTGTGAGCAACAGAACTCACAGATATGTGTATATATGTAGTTCCATAGGGTGAACAATAAACCCAGTATGCTTGAGTGAGATTATTCACTTTGTCATGCTATATATATGTTTGAATGATTCCTCTACTTGGTTATATAAACTAGGGATTAATCAGTTGGGGGGGTCAATCCCCCTCCCCAGTCCCACTACAACCAACTGTCTGGATGAAAATCTGAATTTCTTGTGGTGTGGGTAGAGTTTAGTTGGCAGAGTTTAGAAGTTCACTTGTAACTTTTAAAATATTAAA
The DNA here is from genome assembly GCA_026167975.1 of Phrynosoma blainvillii. NCBI lineage: Eukaryota > Metazoa > Chordata > Lepidosauria > Squamata > Phrynosomatidae > Phrynosoma > Phrynosoma blainvillii. The sequence goes on from JANUYF010000001.1 coordinate 414,545,707, forward strand.
ATGCACTTTATTTATTTATTTATTTATTTATTGGATAAAGTCACAAACCTTGTTTTCAAGGACAGTCATGTTTCCTGGAGGTTTCCAGCCAATCAACACTGCTTGTTTGGGTTTTTTTCTCCAGTTAATTTTTTCAGAGTTGGGAGGGATGTTCAAAGACTGTAAAATTGGCAAAAACAATCAGAGGGTTGCATCTGACCCATAGGCCATGTGTTACCTACCCCAGTATACATGATCATACCAAGTGGGATGGAGAATTATAATACCAGTGTTATAAATGTTTGCAATGATAAAATGTGTAGAAATATGTAGGAAAATGGAGGGTGGTGTTTATCCATGGAGATTGGCCTGAAATTTTTAGTTGTTGTTTCATTTGAAAACTGGGACACTAGTGAAGGAAAAATGGGCAAATCTAAAGTAACTGTTTTACTTTGCAGTGTCCAACTCCTTTTCCTTCTGGATGCCCCTGAACTTCATAGTTGTCCTCTCCTCTCTTCCACACACACATGGGTTTTCTTCTTTGCTTTGAAATAGAAGACATGTCTCTTTCAGCTATTCCTTTCTACTGCAGGCAGATAACAAAGCAACATCCTGAATCTTGTTCAAACTGTTGGCACCTTGCAGAGCAAGCCAAATTGCTAAGGGAGGGGATAAAAATATAGCTTCCATACCCAAGCTGCTTTGAAGCATAGGAAAAGAATGCCAGATAAAAAGCAATTTATGTAATATGTTGGCAAGGTGGCGGGAAGCCAGCCAGTGGAACTTAATGAGCTGACATCTGTCGACAACACTGTAGTGTCAGATATTAGCATTTGTTTCACTCATTTGCACATTGTGCGTAAGTAGAAAACTTAGGTGGAAAAGAGTAGCTGGGGCCTGTCATCCAATTTGTTTGGTTTTTCACTGCAATTGCTGAGACAAGAAGCCATCTCAGTGCATTCAGAACACAGTTTCTCCTTTGTAAAATGCTGAGCATCATGCAGTCCAACCTAACATGGAAGGTTGTAAGTGGACAAAAGCTAGGAATCCACCATGCCTTGTCACACTTTTGGACTCTGTTCACAGAGATTTTGTAGTGGTGACTGGTAATGTTTTCTAGATAGTGGCTGCTGGGCTGGCTTCAGTTTCCATGGATGACAAATTACAGTGGAAATTGCTTGTGGTTTTATGCAAGTGTCTCAGCCAGGAAATGTATGATTCTATTCACTTTGCAAAAGAAAAGCACTGTTGGAAGCTAGCAAATCCATCACACATGGACATGGTACTGTTTTTCCTTGCATTGTATGTTAACAGTTTAGCCTTATGTGGCAACAGTGTGGCAGTGATAATCTTGTTCTTCTGCTCTTGTTGTACATTTAACTATCTGTAAACTTTGTTGTTTGTTCACAAATAATCCTTGGTATTTAGAAAATATTTTGTTTCTGACAATGACAGAAAGACTGTATTAACCGAGAGGCATGAGTCAGGGCCTCCATTTCAAAATAGATGCAAGGGTAATCAGGATGAGTCAAACCCACTTGTATAAAAGAAGATTGGATGCAGCAGGTGCTGCCATTGGAGGCCACAGTTGTCTTGCAAACCTCTGCACACTCCATTACTCTGGAATATATGCTATGGTTGCAAAGCAGGGTGGGTAGTGGATTATATATTGTCCAAGTGGCTAGATGAAGACACATCCTCCTTTATAGACAGTGTTTGTGCATTTTCAATTATTTTTTACAGTTTGGAACGTTTTGGTCAAATGTTTGTGAAGGCTTTTTTTTTTTTTTTTTTTTTTTGCACAAATATAATGTCCCCCCACCACCATGAAATGGCCTGAATCCTACTGTTAATCCCATCTATACTACACTCAGGGGGAGTTGCAGACTGCCAGAAATAGTGCAAATTGAGTCCATTTTTAGGGTTAGGGTTAGTGCTAGGGAATCATGGGAATTGTTTTTTTTTCCTTAGACATATAGCCTTCTCTGTCAGACAGCTCTGGTGCCACAATAAACTGCAGTTCCCATGATTCCCTAACCCTAACCCTAACCCTAAAAGTGGACTCAATTTGCACTATTCCTGGCAGTCTGCAACCCCCCTCAGTGAATCAATTGGATTTAACTGACAATATATTTTGCTGACAAAAGATTTAGCTGGCAGTAGAGTCAGTGGAGTCTGCTATAATCAGGATTAACCAATATGATGGAGGCCATTTTATTTATTTATTTATTTATTTTGCTGCTGCTGCTGCTGCTGCTGCTGCTGCTGACGACGACAACAAAAAGGGCTGGTCCTTTTGATCACGTGTCTGTCTGCGTCTTCAAGTTACCTGTTGACTTATGGCATCCCCATGAATTTTATAGGGATCCCTTAGACAAGGAGTGCTCAGAGGTGGTTTATCCCTCCCTTCCTCTGAAATATAGTCTACACCACCTGGTATTCTAGGGTGTTCCCCCATCTAAGTACTTAGCAGGACTGACAGTTCAGGATCATCTCAATCCCTGGGGTTTCTAGACCAAAACCTGAAACCGAGAGACAGCCCCTAACAATATCATTAAGCACTATCTATCCAGGAAGACCTTGAACAAATTATGAGGTATTTTAATACATTTTAAGAAGAGTATAGCCCAGTTCCGATGCTGAACAGCCCAGCCATCATCCAGTCTGCACCAGAAGCTTGGTTTGGGCCAAGTCTAGTCCAGTCTCTCCACCAAGAGGATGGGGGGGGATTTTATTTGGCCCATGCAGATAGGACCAAAATTGGCATGGATCAGAAACAGACTGATATCCTATGAGAACAAATCTCACTAATGTTTAAACTGCTAAGATGTGGATCTCACCCTCAGTTGTGATCCAGTACCTGTGACTGGTGATGGAAGCAATTAGCAAAGAGATTCTTCTGTTATTAACTCATTATCATTAAAAACAAGTAAGTTGACTCATTTTCATTTGAGCTGTGAGCTTTAAGTGTTTCCCAAATATTCAGCAAAGCTGAAGTACATTTCTTTCTTACTCAATTAAAAATAGAGTTACATAAATTAAAGATACATTTAGAGTGTAATGAGTATAAAAGACTCATCCTGAGCAATACCCATCCCCCAGTGCTTTCTAAAAGAGTCAGTATTGCAATCTAATTTTTGATTAGAAAGAGTTATGCCTGGAAGAGTAACCCATGAAGAAACAAAACTGGCAGCGGATAATTCTGTTGTGTCTCTGCACTGAAAATAATAGAATGATCCAGTTACATTTCATGTAAAGGCTGGTTGGAAAAAGTCAAGGCCAAAACAGTGGATCACACATGGTTGTTCTCGTGAAAGGTGGTCCTTGTAGCCAGGAAGTGTTTAATACAGGGGTAGGCAACCTTTTTGAGCCGGGGGCCGGGTTGCTGTCCTTCAGACAATTGGGGGGCCGAAGCACCAAAAATAAATAAATAAATAAATTAAAATTTTATATATATATATATATATATATATATATATATAATATGCATGCACACTCTCTCAGCCCCAGAAAAGCCATGGCAAACCCCCTGTGGAGATTTTGCCAAGAAAACCCCAAGAATAAGTAATAACAACAATAATCAAAATCATCATGGCAGGGGGCGACGGCGGCAGGACCATCCTGGGGCCGGTCCAAAGGCCTCGGGGGGCCGCATCTGGCCCCCAGGCCTTAGGTTGCCTACCCTTGGTTTAATAAATGTATTCCTTTCAGCCCATTTGTAGTTTGTTCTTGTTATACTAATTATTATTATTATTATTATTATTATTATTATTATTATGCCTTTTTCCTACTTTGGGACTCAAGACAGCTTGCAATAGATTTTTAAAAATAGTAAAAAATATATATCACAAAATACAAAAGTTAAAGAATAATTAAATTAACAAAAAAATTAATACCAGTTAAACACATAAAACATAAACAAACACAACAGCATTTCAACATAGTGGTAGAGCACAAGCTTTGTAAAGAGGTAGTTCTAGGATCCAACTGCATCTAAGAATGATCTCTTTTTGAAAAACTGGAGAACCACAGCCAGTCAGCATCAACAGTGCTAAGTGAAATAAATCAGTGGTCTGACACCTTAAAGCAGTTTTCTGTGATTCCTACTGTTGGGTAGCCATAAGTAGGTTACATTTAGACAAGTTTCACATCTGTAAGTGTAAATAGGAATAATAATTTGCCCTCCAACTGTCCCAGTCTGGTAGAGACAGTCTCGATTAATCCTGTCACCTTAGCTGCTTTTAAAATGTCCCAGTTTCTCCCCCTTTCTTCCACTTCCCCCCTTTATCCTGGCTTACTTCATTTGCTGCAAACTGAATTCAAAGGGCAAAAAATAGTTTGCACACAGTTAAGTCAACAGGAAGGAGAGGAGAGGAAGAAACTTGCTCTTCCCAGTACGCTCAGCTAAAAGCAAATTGCTGCAGCCTTTCCTAGCTTGAGTGTTCTTCCTCATTAATAACTTTTGCCATCTTGAACACACTCTAATGTTGATCAGCCACCATATCCCGGTTTTCATCTGTGAAATGTTAGAGGGTAGATAATAGCAACTCACTGTCACCATAATATGATGTGAAATTAGATCTGCAGAATTGCACAATTATGATGTGTGTGTGTGGATTGTGTGACAAGGCCAGGACATCTGGTAATTAATGTCCTTGAAGTGGCCAGACATTTATGTATGTATTGCACACTGCACCTGTGACTCTGTATGTATGATGTAATGTCCAATGCCATGTACTGGAAGGTTGCATCAGCCAAGTGTATATAAGGCTGGACCTAATGTAAACAAGTGTGGGTTATAGATGTGGAGTCATGGAGAGTCTGTGCAGTTGGTATTTGTTAGTGAGTATCAGTGAGAGTTCTTTTTTCGCTCTGTGCTGCTGTGAGCTGCTAAGGAGAAAGTCAGAGTGTTTGCTTCCATCCTAGAACTCTGTTCTGCATCTGTAAATAGCAACTCATTATTATCTGTAAATAAACTATCCAATCTTGCTTCCTGATTTCTATGAGTATCTCAAGGTCTGGAAGAGATACTGAAAATCACATTCATGCCTCAACCTCAGCATGACACTTACATCTCAAGGGTACTGTGAGGGTAATCATACCCATAGATCAGCACCAGGCAATTCTATCCTTCTTAATGTTGTTGGATTACAACTTCCATCTTCCCTCATCATTGGCTATGCTCTCTAGTGCTCATGCTAATTTCAGTCCAACAACACCTAGACAGTCACAGTTGTCCATATCGGCTGTAGCTGGCAGTAATGTTCTGAAATTTTTATTAAATAATTAATTAGTAGTGGCATTAATGAAATTGAGATTATTTATAGGTGGTCTGTATATAAAATAGAATGTTGTCATCAAATGCTGAGCTGGTATAATGGACTGTTCTACCTCAGAATACAATTAGGGAATTGCTTATCAAAAAAATTTCACCAAAAGAAAAATAAAATCCTTTGAAATAGGAAACCAGGGCCAGAGTCCAATTGCTAATGCTAAACTGAGCAGAATTAACTACGAAATGGTAAGCTACACTTCCATGAATCCCATTGATCCAGTGGGTCTACAGTCGCTGGAATTAGCTATTGGATTAGGCCCAGCACAAATCCTAGACGCGCTGTGACTGAAGGTTGGTCCATAGTTCTACAACAGAATATATATTTTGCCTGCAAAAGATCCTGGGTTTTATTTCCAGTGCATGCATGCAAAGATGGAAGAAGATGGTTCTTGAGCTGCTATCAGTCAAAATAAACAGTTCTGAGTTAAATGGTCCAAGGTCTTACTTGATATATGTCAATTTCAAATGTTCACACTGTGAGATGATGTTGTTATATTTATTTATATACTACCTTTTCCCCAGACTAGGTTTCAAAGCAGCTTACAGAAATTAAAACAGATATAGCTTTTTTAAAAAAATTGCATCATTCAAAAGTTAAAAATATAAAAAGAACAACAGATATAGACAACATGACATATGATGGCCCCTTTCCCCTGAGCAGTCAGCCTTGAAAGATCTTCCAAATAAGAAAGATCACTTATCTAGGAAAGTATAGCAAAGTGGGTGCTAATTTAACCTCTCTAGAAAGAGCCTGTGAGCAATAACTGAAAAGGACCACTCCTGTGGTCCCCCCAGAGGTAACTGTGGGAATGGTGGGATAGAGAGAAGGGCCTCTCCAGAAGATCTCAATACACATGCAGGCTTATATAAGGAGATACAATCCTTCAGTTAACCTGGACTTGAGCTGTGTAGGGCTTTATAGCTCATTGGCAGCACTTTGAATTGTGCCTGGAGAAAAACTGTCAACCAGTGGAGTTGTTGGAACAAAGGAGTTTTGTTTTTTCCCATCAGTTATGTTCTGCAGTTCTTAGAAGACTACCTCTTTATACTGTTAACAGCATTGGCTTCCTGTGTAGAACCTATGCTGTGGACAAGTGTTCCTTCTCTGATCCATAGTCACATAAGAGTTAGAAACACAGTAAGGGGCCATTGCTGCCCTGGAGCTCTCCATTTGTTATGGTATGCAGGCATCTTATCTATCATCATTGGTGACTACCAAAATGCCGTTATCACATGGTTGCATTTAGAAACAATGTTAACTTGTCCCCATATGGTGGAAACTTTCCTGTCCTCTGATCACTGCCTTCAGTCACCCAATCAGCATATTCCTGAAAAATAAATAGCAAGATAAAAAATTTGCAATAGTGTTTTGATGGAACAACATCGGGATCCAACAGCAGAATGAAGCAGGCTCCAAAGAACTCTGAAGTCTCTCCACTCGGGTGCATTTTAAGCATTTGCTTTTTAAATAGTTTAAAAAAAAAGTCCTCAGAAGAGCTCAGCATGTTCCAGATGGTGGTTAAGGCCACTCAAGTTCTTTTGGTCTAATGTGCTCTTCAAAAAGTGCATTCCAGCTGAGTATCTATTGAGCCATTAAAATCAATTTCCTTAATTTTATGGTGCCTCCCCTCCTTGCGTAAATGCAGATACACAAAGGACTGATTTGTCTTTACTTCACCTAATAAAATCCAATAGGGATCTAAATAAGTAAGCAAAGAAAATTGCCTTGTTAACTATCCCAGGGGGCAAATGCTGTGATTACACTGAGGCCACAGGAGAGTCCAATACAATCAATGCTCAGGGTGGCCAATTGTCCATGGGATTTTTTTGTTGTTGTTTTTTACCCAATGGCAAAATCTGATTCCTATATGCTCCATACTGCTTGGATGATTAGGTGTGCCTACTGTTTGAAATTATGCCCCAAGATCCTCCATTCAGCAACCAAGGAAGTGGCATTTCTTTGCCTTCTTAGTCTCCAGCAATGCACAATGGGCCAGTTTTCTTAGTGAACCAAGAGCACATTTTCATATCCAATTTTGATGCCAGGTATTTACTTAAGGGAGCAGAGATTTTTTGCAAAATCCAAATTTGGGGAAATCTTGGCCAGTCACCAAGTCCATTAATTTAAATTAATTAAAATGGTGGATATAGGTCAATTAGGGATGCAATTTGAGATGTGATGAGTAACTTATATTTGGGGATAGAAAGAATGTTCAAAACCGTTCCAAAAATATTTATGAGGTGTTGAGATACCCTGATAAAAAGAATTCTGGACAGGTGAGAATTTTCATAGTTTGTGACTGATTCTTTGCAAAACTCACACATGGTTGTTTTGTGCATAAAAAACAGCATTTTCTGTGCAGAAACCACATTTTCTGCAAAGAAAGCATTCCCTGCATAGGAATTAATGATTCTTCATTTAAAAAATATTTTCTACACAAAAAATGTTATTTTCTACACACATATGGGGTTTCTTGGCAAGATTTGTTTGGGGGGGGGGGTCCATTGCCATTCTCTGAGATTGAGAGAGTGTGACTTGCCACAGTCACCCAGTGGGTTTCCATGGCTAATTTGAACCCTGGTACTCAGTGATTTTTGAAGATTTTCTTGAGCTGGAGGAAAATGCTGTAATTACTTATTGCTACCTTTAGTGAAAATTACATTGCTACTTCTAATCAGCAGGGATGCAAATTATGGGCATTATTGTTGTTCTCACCTATTTGCAGTGGTTGCTGGTGGATTCCACATCAGCGGCTCAGTAAATCTGATCTGGATTTTATTCTAAACTTTAAAGAAGCTATCTAGAGAGTCGCTTGTGGAGGAAGCGCAAGGATGGCAGTGGGAGCGGCGCGTGGGATAGCGGGGATGATGGCGTGGCCATTGGGAGCCAAGGAGCCAGTGGACCTGGGCTCCTTCCTGGGGCGGGTGGTGCTGGTGTCTAACATGGCCTCGCTCTGAGGCACCACCGCCCAGGATTTCACCCAGTTCTCAGAGCTACAGCAGCGCTTCGGGCCTGCAGGGCTGACTGTGCTGGCTTTCCCTTGCAACTAGTTCAGGCACCAGGAGAATGCCACCAATGAGGAAATCCTGAAGTCACTAAAGCATGTCCACCCATGCAGTGGGTATGAGCCCAACTTCACTGTGTTTGAGAAGTGTGAAGTCAATGGGGAAAATGCTCATCCTCTCTTCAAATTCCTGAAAGAAGTGTTGCCTTACCCACATGATGACCCTGTGTCTCTGATGAAAAACCCGCAGTATATCATCTGGTTACCTGTGTGCCGCAATGACATCTCATGGAATTTCGAAAAGTTCCTTATTGGTCGTGATGGTATACCATTCAAACGTTACAACAGGCACTTTGAAACCATCAAGATCCAGGATGATATTGAAAAGCTGCTTCAACAAGTTCCTTAGAGACACACTGAATCTTGCTACAATTGGTTTCTACTTCTTTGCTTTCAGCTAGGCTTATCCTAGGGTTGTTTGTGATAATTCCTATGCTACAGTAAAGTAAATATGCACCCCAAATTAAACAGGGTAATCTGATTGCATGAAGCAAAATCGCTTGTGAATTACAACAGCAAAGCTTCCCTAGAATTGATCAGTCTACTTTGATGCTATAATGTAAACTGTAAACCTTTAGCTGTTTCTTTCTGTAATGTGTTGTAACATCTTGCAGTTGCTAAACATGCTTCAGTGTTATCAGGTACCCATTATAACATAGTATTTCTGCTAAACCCAAGGAGATACTAGCATCAGTCTAATGTTCATCCCTGATCTGATACTCATACTTGAAACATTCCAGATACGTATGAGTATTTCAATCATGGCAATTTAGTAGCTACACAATGTGGGTCTGTATCATGTATTGCTTAAAATAATACTTTGTGAAACAGCAACCCTCTGACTTCTAGACTTTATATCCTGCACTTTCTATTTTTCTATGTCTTAACAGCTGTTTTCTTGATAGTAATTTTCTATTCTCCATCAAAATTTTATTCATGATGGTGCTTTTTCTAAACCCTTGAAAAGCACTTGATCTTCTAAAATTTTGTCTGTGAAGCTATAGTAAATTACAGGAGGGAAAACAGTTTGAAATTAGCAGTTTGTGAAAATCACTGTACAACAATAAATGATTGAAAACAAACAAACAAACAAACAAACAAATAAGCTATCTAAAATGCTAGCCCTGTCCTCAAAATTAGCTGAGTATTTTGGATATTTCTTTTAAAGTTTTGAGAAAATGTAATGAGGCATGGGGAAAAAATCTAACAATGTTTGATGGATATTCTATATCCATTTCTAACCTATGAACGTATATTGATTTTGCATATTAACTAAATATATTTATATGTAGTTTATTCATTAAAAGAAAAATGATTAATCAAACAAAATTTTGTAATTGCTTCTTAGCTCACGGAAAAAAAGCAATTGAAAATCTTAATAATCATAGCAGTAGAAGCCACACTGAACACAGGATTTAGCTGCCAAAATCACCATCCGGGTGCAGCCCAGGTCCATTGCTGTTCCTAGGAGTGCGCAGGGCAGCTTTTTCCAAAGCCGGTAGTTTTCTGGTTTAAGAAATGGCCGCCAGAGCACCCCTGGACCCAGGCTACACCCGGGCAGCAATTTTGGCAGCTAAATCCTTGTGATAAAATCAGGATATCGCCTGTTTTAAATTTTAAGCCAGCTCAGGTAAGCTGGTTTAACTTGTTATGTGATAGTCTTCTAGGACACAGAGCAATGGATTCAAACTACAGGAAAGAGATTCCTCCTAAACATTAGGAAGAACTTCCTGATGGTAAGAGCTGTTCAGCAGTGGAATATGATGCCTTAGACAGTGATGGAGTCTCCTTCTTTGAAGGTTTTTAAACAGAGGCTGGATGGCCATCTGTAGGGGGAGCTTTGATTCTGTGTTCTTGCATGGCAGGGGTTGGACTGGATGGCCCTTGTGGTCTCTTCCAATTCTATGATTCTATGATTCTAAAAGCAAGACCATGAAAAAGAGAACAAACAGAACAGTACATCTTGAAAGTCCCTTTCCTCCTAAGCAATCAACCATCAAAAGCCTGCTGAAACAAAAGGTACACACCTGCTCCCAAAAGAATAGCAGGAAGGAGTTCCAGAGCTTAGGAGCAACCACAGAGAAGGCCATCTCCCTTGTTCCCACCAAATGAGTCAGAGAAGGTGGTGGGACAAAAAGAAAGCCCTCTCTGGTCCAAAACATGCTACAGAAATAGAATCATAGAATCATAGAGTTGGAAGAGACCACAAGGCCTTCCAGTCCAACGCCCTGCCATGCAGGAACCCAAAATCAAAGCATCCCCTCAGTTTAATGCTTTGATAATCCAGTTTGACACTACTTTAATTGCCTCGGCTCAGTGCTAGGGAATTCTGGGAATTGTAGTTTGTTATGGCACCAGAACCCTCTGACAAAAAAGGCTAAACATCTCACAAAACTACTATTCCCAGAATTCCCTAGCATTGAGGCAGGGCAGTCAAACAGTGATAAATTATATTATTTCTGCCGTGTGTTTTGCCACTCAGTTAAACAAAATGAGTCATGCTGGTCAATAGACAGAACTCCAAGATCCTTGATCAATTAATACCACAGTTATTACCAACACAAACAACACAAATTTATTAGAGACAAATCTGAGTAGCAAGTGGAGTCTATAAATATTTAAATCAGACACTATCCCTTCCTTTGTCTCAATAGTCAGAGCTCTTAATCTAATCCAACAAATATTTATTTCATCCTACATTCCACAAGACTGAACATGCAGACATCATATTGTCGACATTAAGCCCAAGAATTTTTTGCAAGTGTGACTATGCTGAAGGAAGAAGAGAAAGCAGAAGAGGCAGAGTGCAGGAAGAGAAGAAAAATGGCCACAGGCACTGTAACCACTGGGGGGATGGCAGTCAAAGCAATCTAAATTTGGAGATAAAGGTGCCTTCCTAGGAGCCAGGAATCATTGAATCATAGAGTTGGAAGAGACCACCAGGGCCATCCAGTCCAATCCCCTGCCATGCAGGAACTCAAAAATCAAAGCATTCCCAACAGATGGCCATCTAACCTGTTTAAAGACCTCCAAAGAAGGAGACTCCACCACTCTCCAAGGGAGTGTGTTCCACTGTCGAACAGCTCTCACTGTCAGGAAGTTCCTCCTAATGTTGAGGTGGAATCTCTTTCCCTGTAGCTTGCATCCATTATTCCAGGTCCTGTTCTCTGGAGCAGCAGAAAACAAGCTAGCTCTCTCCTCAATATAACATCCCTTCAAATATTTAAAGAGGGCTATCATATCACCTCTTAACCATCTCTTCTCCAGGCTAAACATCCCAAGCTCCCTAAGTGCCCTCATAGGGCATGGTTTCCAGACCCTTCACCATTTTAGTCGCCCTCCTCTGGACATGCTCCGATTTTTCAACATCCAGGAGGTCAAGTTTATATTCTCATGAAGACAAATGTAATGCTGTCATTTCACTGCCACTGGGCATGTCTACACAGGCCACTTGCATTGGTTTCCCCTCTGTCCTTTTGTCACCCTGTCCACATGGTGCAGAGCCAAAGGTCCAATTCGATTGCAGACTATCTACACAAGGGAAGGGCAGTTCTGCACTGAATCCAAGTCATCCTTTATAGGAATTTAAAAACCTCACCATTTGAGCCAGATCTTCTCAGAAAATCCAGAGCACTCTGGAATGATGCCAGGCAGCTGTTTACAGTGTCCTACTGTGGCACCCACTGCCACCAGCACGAGTTTCTATGCTCAGGTCACACCAAGGTTCCCAGCCATGTGATAGTTGCTGGATACCTTGTTTCCAATGTAAGAGAGAGTGACTCATATCAGCAACAGCAGCAACAGGTGGCTCATCCAGGCACGTGAGTAGAGAACTACCAGGTGTCACTCCAGAATGCTCAGGTAATGGGGGGAATTCAGGGCAGCTCTGGAGCCAGAGTATTCCAAGAGCACCCTGGATTATACTGGCCAGTGTATACCTGCCCTGGTCAAAAAAGTGAATTATGGCACCATAAGTCATCCTTTTGCCAATGTAAGTCACCAACAGGATTCTAAGATCAGCTTTCCCCCTCTCCTCACTAACTTTTCTAACATTCAGTCTAGAACTGAAGTGGGGGGGGGAATCCTACAATAGAAAATCATTGATATAACAGTCTGTTATAGGAGCAATTTGACACTTTCCATGTTTGCACAGATGGCATGAGCAATGACCCTGGAGTTAGGGAATGGCTGGCTTGAGTCCTTAAATGCCCCTTTTGGAGGGATGGAGGTGGAGTAGAACCAAGGCTCTGATGGAGTGGCTTCAACAACTGCTGCAGAGATGATTATCCAATCCACCCTTACAAGAAACCCCCACCCCAAGGCAGGCATTCAAGGAATAGACAGCTCAGACCCAATTGCATCCCTCTGTCACCATTGCTGATTCCTGTTTCTCTATCTCCTCACCACTCTCCAAGGATTTACGCATGGACTAAGATCTCAGCCTTAGACTGTAGCTTCCAGAATCCCCCAGCCAGGACTGCCATTCAAAGAAGTAACATTTCTAAACTGATCCAATCTGGTAAAATGATCTTAAGATCTCAAAGCTTTCTAACACTTTTGGGCATTTTTGATTGGCTCTAATAGTTAACCTGGCTCTGTGACTATTTGTGCTCAATCTCTCTCTCTCTCTCTCTCTCTCTCTCTCTCTCTCTCTCTCTCTCTCTCTCTCTCTCGTGCACCTGTTTTATATGTTGATGAGCATGTGATCTGTAAAGATATTAAAGAACTAGTTTTATATGTAAATGTGCTTCTGGCATACAAAGATACTTAAGAAGGATTTATTCTGCATTTAAAGGTGTTTGGAGACCCACCCTGGATGCTAATATGTCTGCCCTCAGAGTGCAGGTATTTAAACATCATTTCCCATGAGTGTGTTAATGTGTGCAGGGAAAGCAAATGAAGTGCAGGAAAAGAATGATCAACTGTGCTAACAGCACATTATTCTATTTAAGTTTGGAGAAAAACAGCTTAGTGCATCATGATGAATATTCACGGCTAGATTTTTTTTATCATATTGGACTCTAAGGTACATCTAAACACTATATTTTTTTAAATGGCAGATTAAAGAACATTTATTGAAATCTATTGGGTTTTTGTTGCTTTATAAATACTACTCTTGCTAGATAAGCTTTAAATAAAACAGTATTGGAAATTGGTACCATCTTCTCACTTGGAGATTTCTTCTCCGGTTATAGCCTATGAAAATTTCCACTTGGCAATCCTTGATAATTCTGATAGTGTATTTAATAATGACCATTAATACTGGAAACTATTTATCTAGTGGGAGACAAAGTGGTATACACATGTTAGAGATCACTTCACAAAATGTGTAGTGTAGCCACTATTGGTCATATATTATCTAAGTCCTTCTTACATACTTTACAATGTAATTTTGAAACTTTAGGATCTTGTTAGTATTAATTAATATATGTGAGATATGTGTATTCAGGGAACTCTAAGATTGTTGTCCTCGAGGTAGCCCCAACTCATGGTGACCATGTGGATGAGATATCTCCAAGAACCCCTATCTTCTACTGCTCTGCTTAGGTCTTGTAGATTCAGTCTTCTGTCCTCCCTGACTGAGTCTGTCCATCTGGCATGCATTCTTCCTCTCTTTCTTCTGCCTTCCACCTTTCCTAGTGTTATTGTCTTTTCTATTGAGTTGTGCCTTCTCATGATGTGACCAAAATATGAAAGCATCATTTACATCATCTTGCCTTCCAGTTTAATCATTCAAGAATCCATTTGTTTCTCTTTCTGGCAATCTGTGGTATGCTCAGCACTCTTCTCCAGCACCACATATCAAATGAGTTGATTTTTTTCCCCTGCCAGTTTTCTTCACTGACCAGCTTTCACATCTGTACATTGTGATAGGGATTATAAGGGCTTGGGCTATACTAACCCTAGTGCTCAGTGGTATATCTTTACACTTTCGGATCTTATCTAATTCTTTTATGCCTGCCCTTCCCATTTCTAGCAGTCTTCTTATTTCTTGATTGCAGTATCCATTCTGATCAATATGTGATCCAAGGTATAGGAAATCTTTAACTATTTCAAATTCTTCATTATCTAGGTTGGATTCCTCACAATCTAGGTTGAATCTGTGGTCATTATTTTTGTTTAATTTATGTTCAGCAGAAGAACAGGAAAACAAACAGACCAAGAAGAATGATGTGGCCTAGTTCTCTCCTTGCTGTGTTAGCCTTTAACTTTTATGAAATCCATTTATGTAGAAAAAAATTCTGAACTCAGCTCCACGCCAGCAGTGCCATTGGACATATTCTTATTATAGGACTGGGCCAAATTCATTGGCTCACTCAGAATTTGCCACACAATGGGAAGGATTTGTCAAAATCCTCCATGATGAGCTAATTATGGTAGAAGTCGAAATGAAAGGAAGAAAAGTTCAAGTGTGGGGAGGTAATGTAGGGTGGACTTTTCTTCTTATTTTTTTCTACTTCCTACTCTAGTTGGGACAATAGGGTTTAAGTCATGGTTTTCTGGTTCAGATAAGCAAGAAACTATTGTATACCATTCAACTGTTTCAATTTTGCAGGGACAGTTTTGTTTAATCCTCTGTCATCCCACTTTTCCAGCTGCTTTTAAAATGCTTCAGTTGCTCTCTTTTCCTCCCCCTTTCCCCTTTCTACTCCGCTTACCTCAGTTGCTGCAAACTGAGCTCAACATGAAGAAGATGTTCACACTCAGTGTACTCAGCAGGAGCAGAGGAGTGGGGAGGAGTGAGAAGTGCCTTGCTCTTCCCAATATACTCAGACAAAAACAAACAACTGCAGTCTCTCATGGCTTGTGTATTCTATTTCAACAATAATTTTGCCATCTTGACCAGAATCTCATGTTGCTTGGCCAGACACATCCCCATTTTCATCTGTGATATGTTGGAGAGTGTGCTACAGATAATTCTTCATTACATGCAGACATGCCAAGAATGGAGGAAAAAATGGTTCATGTTAGGCATAAGGCTCATTCCTATCTCAGCTTATTAAATCTTCCAATACAGCCACTGTCTGCCCTGGAGGCCTTTCAAATATTATTACTAAGACAAGGCATATTATGTTTAGCCCTATAATCACTGCTCAGCTACTGGAGGTGGAGTGGTGGTGGGAAGATAGAATCATCAGGCTATTTTTAAAAAATGGCACAAGAGGCATTAATGAAGACAAGGGGTCAGAACACAGGTTGCATTGCATATGTGCTTACCTTAACACATGGTAATCTAGATGTATAGATTTTGTTTTAATTTTAATTCACCCATTAGAAGAAGAGGTAACATATCCCAGGGCTCCTGAGCTTTAAAAGGTTGTCATTAAAGCCACTGTGCTGTACCTAGTTATTTATTTCTTTCTCTGAATGATCTAATCAATAACAGGGGGGAAATCAAACGCAGCTTCCCTCCCTTGAAGAGAGAAAAGACAAGTTAAATAAAGATGTCCAGAAGACCAGAGCAAAACATGCCAGCAAAACGACATATTGATTTCCAGCAAAGAAGCAGATTGTAAATGAAAAATATTCTTCTGGCACAGTTATTAAGTGAAGGGCTGACACAACAAGCAGAGAGGCTATTTTCTTTTGCTGGGGGCTGAGTTCAGAAAGGGCAGCTGATGCTTCTTTGGCCAGCTGAGCCTTTGGCTTTTGGAAATCCAGGCCATCTTTTGCTAAGTGAGTAAGGCTCAAGTTCTGAGACTTTGGCTTTTTCATATTTGAAGATTTTAAGGATCAAGGATAAAGAGCACTGTCAGGGTCAGAGGTCCAGAAACTTTAAATTGCCTTTCTTGCTAGGGAATATATCTCCATTTGTGATAATAGTAAATATACATTAAGCTACTAGTAATCATATTTTTAAAAAATCCCTCTCAGTTTGGAAAAGTTACTTTTTGGTCTATAGCCTGCAGGATCCACTAGCCTGGATGGACATCTCCCTCTCCACCCTCTGTCCTTTATCTAAGGAGCTCAGAATGGCATATTGTCAGTTTATGTTGAAAGAAGTCTGAATTTGGTACATTTGTGTCTTTTTGTACATTTTTGCACATTTGAGGGGCTTTCTCTGTGGTATTTGGGTGAAAACCATCAGAAAATCATAACTG
Organism: Phrynosoma blainvillii; assembly: GCA_026167975.1. Taxonomy (NCBI): domain Eukaryota; kingdom Metazoa; phylum Chordata; class Lepidosauria; order Squamata; family Phrynosomatidae; genus Phrynosoma; species Phrynosoma blainvillii. Next base: position 414,562,188 of record JANUYF010000001.1, read on the forward strand.
CCTCTTTTTTTTTAAAGGGAATTGAGGGACTCCTGTTCCACAAAAGTGAGATGCAAGGGGGTGCATGCATCCCACTCCTGCATTACATAATTGTGGCTTCAGTAGAGCTGGCTGGTGTATTACCTACATATGGTTTACTACAGGCTCCTAAATAACTTAGGTATATTTTTATGCATCTTTTAGTAAAATGCCACGTGGGATATGTGGCTATCAACTGCACAGTGACTGATGAACTCACTAAACCCCAGCTCACCCATCTGATCAGTCAGAGGAATTGGGGAAAGGAGAGTAAATCAGCTGCACTTTGTTTCCCCCTTCTAGATGGGGCATGATCCCACTCTAAATTACACCAAGAACTGCTAAGTATTGTCTGTAGAAAAGAAGGAAAGCTTAAAGTCTTGTGTGGCTGGGAGGGTATATGAATCTGTGGGGGGGGAGGGGGGGAGAGAACCTCTTTGTGTGTGTTAAAGGTAAAGGAAGTGTGTGTGTGCATAATCAATAAACAAGCAATCTAGATTCCCTGAGATGCCTGTTTTATTTATTTATTTAGCTCCTAAATAATATGTAATTTCTGCAGGACAAGAAATAAATGGAAAGGATTTAGAGGGATTTGCTTATCAGCGGAACACCACGTAGCATTACATTTCTCCTGCTTTTGGGAAGGTACATTGAAGTTTAGTTTAAGCTGCTGTGGTTCAATACTCCTCTTTCCTCTGTCAGGGTGCCTTGAACAACAGACAAATTAATCCTTGCCTTCTTTTTCTTCCCTGCTTTTTTTTTGCTTTTTTTTTTTTTTACCCCTTGTCTATTTAAATTCCCTTGCCCTTCCTGCTAAAATGAGAGGGAGATATGGGACCAGCCCAAAGCCTGACTTCCTTCATTTTTCTGCCCCACCTTTCTCTGGTCCTTGGAAGAGTCATCAGGCCTGGATCAAAATTCTCCTGTACTTGACACAATATGTAGGGTGGAAGCCGGGGGCTTTTATGTGAACAGCAGCAATGAACTACTGATTCTGTGGAGTAATTGTGTTTCCCAAATGCTAATTTCACCTCACAATGCGATTTACTTGATACACCCAGACAGAGTGCAGAAATGAAGGCTGATTTACATCCCCATTTTTAACTTGTATGGCTAGTTATTTCATCTCGCGTCTGCTGTGGTAATGATTGAGTGGCTGATTTTGTTACAGTGGGTAGCCCCATTGTGCACCCTACTTAATGATATAATTTGGCAGTGAGTACAGCTTCCACTTTTATGTCCAACAGTGATCACATATGCAGAAAATATAAGGGTTGGGAGGTTTTCCGAGAAAGGAGGTTTGGTTTCTTTGTTGTTGTTAACTCTGGTTAATGTGTAGAATAAAGGGCATGCTGGTTAATAACTAGTTCCACATTAATCAGGATCCAGTGTTTATAAGAAAGAATTTGTTCGTATGATGAGACCTCTTGCAATTTCTTCCTTTAAGTGAAATCTGGATGGCAAGAATTCTTCCCATAGCTTTTTTAAAAGGAGGTGGAGAAATGGGAAAGGGTCAGGGTAGGTTTTAGGAGCCAGTTAAATACTTAACAAGAGATTAGGGCCTCAGATGATGATGGGCTTTTATTTTATTTTTTTTATTTTTAAAGAAAAGCACCTAAATTTCCAGTTTTACTGTTGGATGCTGGTGGCTCCCAGGTGAGCAAAGTGGTTAACCTACTCTGGATTTAATCTGAACTTTAACAGAGCTGAATCTATTTTGTCAACCTACTTATTTGGTTAACCTACTCTGGATTTAATCTGAACTTTAACAGAGCTGAATCTATTTTGTCAATAGGGTTCAGTACCTTGGATAGTTCTTTCACAGTTTGGATTCAGAACAGATTCATTGTCCCATTGACATGGGAGCCACTTGTTTCCATTAGTTTGGATAACTATTGAATGCTGTTAAGGGTTTTTGTGTCCCTCTCCTGCTTCTGCCTCAGCTAGGTGGGGTCCATGGAGACCACTTATCTAGCCGCCGTCACCCATGGATTTGAGTTCCCCTAGCATAGCACTACAAAAGCCAGCATGGCATACTGGTTTTGAGTGTTGGACTATGACACTGGAGACCAAGGTTCAATTTCCAGCTTGGTGATAAAACCCTCTGGGTGACCTTGGGCAAGCCACATGCTCTCAGCCTCAGAGGAAGACAAAGGCAAACCTCCTTTAAACAAATCTTGCCAAGAAAATCCCATTATAGGGTCACCTTAGGGTTGCCGTAAGTCAAAATGAATGGTATAGCTGGATCACACCATGGGTCTGTCAGTCCAGTATCTTGTTTTCAACAGTGGTCATATGCATCACCATGTGCAGATTTGAGAACTAGACAGTAAAAAAATTAAAAGCCTATAGAAAATCAACTCATTTGAGTTGTGACACTGGAGAAGAGTACTAAGAATACCATGGATGGGCAGAAGACAAACAAATGGATCCTTGAACAGATCAAGCCTGAACTCTCCCTGGAAGCCAAAATGGTTAAGTTGAAGCTGTCATACTTTGGCCATCTCATGAGAAGGCATAAATCATTGGAAAAGAATAATACTAGGAAAGATGGAAGGCTGCAGATAGACAGAAAGAGCACATGCTCAGTGGATAGACTCAATCAGAGAGGACACAGGATTGAACCTGTACAGTTGAGGACAGGGGATCATGGAGATATCTCATCCACAGCATCACCATGAATTGAGGTTGACTCGAGGGTAGCTAACAACAACAGCAACATATACAGATGGATTGCAACTTTTAGAATTACCCAGCCAGCATGGGAAGCATTCAGAACATTTCATCCCAGGTTTGGCGAAAACCTGAGATACAAGTGAATTTCATTGGATGAGTTTGCCTGGGGTTTTAATATCTCCAGGAGAGACTTTTCTCTTCATATTAACCATCATCTGGCCTCAGAGGGAGAGAGAGCTGGGCCAGCTCCATTGGGTTTAGCCAAAGTAAGATGAAGAACCCTCCCTTCAGCCCATCAACCATCGTCAGGCCTCAGAGGGGGAGAGAACTGGGCCAGCTCCATCAGGCCTAGCTCAAAATAAGATGAAGAGCCCTCCCTCCAGCCCATCTGCCATGGCCATGGCCCAAGAGAGAGAGAAGAAGCGATGAACCTGATCCCTTCACCATCACCATTCTCTTCTCCTTTTGTGTCATGTCTTTTTAGATTGTAAGTTTGAGCCTGACTGTAGGTCTAAATATTTTTTAAAAAATTGCAAGCCACTCTGAGAGCCTTTTTGGCCAATAAATACTCCAAATAAATAAATAAATAAAATATTGTCACCCTCATAGGCAGATTTAGTGGATGAAACATGGCTGATCCTTGACTGTGGATATTTTTCTGAGGAAAGTTAGTCTGGTCCCCTCACTGTTGTTCTTCTTCTGGCAGGCAAAGGCCTTTTAAATCAAGTGCATTTTTGACAACTGACCAATAGTTCAGGAAGCGACTTTGTGTGGCAGGGGGTTTCCTTGTTTCCTAGATTTTTTAAAAATAATAATAATTCAGTTCTCCAGTTTTTAATTCAGTTTAATTTGATAATCTGTTTCATTGTTTTCTAATATTATAACATACTGGCCAAGATCTGCCATCATGTTTGCACATTCACATAGTTATAAGATGGTTCAAATGACAAAAAATTTGGACTGGAAGGGAAAGAAAAAGAATTCCATCTATCTTCTCTAGTGTTATAACTGTTCAAGAGTGAAATAGACTGCCTCAGAGGGTGGCAGACGGTCCTTCTTTGGAGGTCTTTAAATGCAGATTGGATGGGCAGCTTTCAGGAGTGCTGTGACAAGAGGCTGCCTTCAGAATGGAATATGGAGAAACAGAATGGTTCCCAATTGGCAAAGGGGCCAGGCAAGACTGCATACTAGCACCCCATTTATTCAATCTGTATGCAGAAGATATCGTATGCAGGGCAGGCATAGACTCAGAGGCAGGAGGAGATAAGATTGGAGAGAGGGACATTAACAACCTAAGATATGCAAATGATACAATACTACTAGCAGAAACCAACAAGGACCTGAAGCAATCACTGAAGAAGGTCAAGGAGGAAATTGCCAAGATAAGCTTGTTGTTGAACATGAAGAAAACAATAATGACGACCACAGAGAATCTACAAGACTTCACCCTAGATAATGAGAGCACTGAAATAGCCAAAGAGTTCCCATACTTTGGATCAAATATTGATCAGAATGGCAACTGCAGTTGAGAAACAAGAAGGCTGGGATTGAGAAGGGCACTTATGAAAGAATTAGATAAGATTATAAAGTGTAAAGACATACCTCTGAATACTAGTTCAACCCATTGTATTCCCCCATCACCATGTATGGATGTGAGAGCTGGACAGTGAAAAAAGCCAATAGAAAGAAAATCAACTCATTTGAGAAGTGGTGCTAGAGAAAAGTGCTGAGGATACTGTGGACAGCCAATAAGACAAGCAAATGGGTTCTAGAACAGATCAAGCCATTGAGGCTGTCATACTTTGTTGTACTTCAGTCACATCATGAGGAATCATTAGCAAAGGCAGTGATGCCAGGAAAGGTAGAAGGCAGTACAAAGAGAGGAATACCACATGCCAGATGGTTAAACTCAATCAGGGAGGACATGGCCCTGAACCTGCAGGACTTGAGCAGGGAGGTAGAGGACAGGGGGTCTTGGAGATGTGTAAACTACAGGGTCACCATGAGTCAGTCAACTCGAGGGTAGTTAACAATAACAAAAGTAGTTGTGTATTGCTACATGGCAGGGGGTTGGAGTAGATGGCCCTTGTGACCTCTTCCAGCTCTGTGATTCTATGGTTGCACTATACCACTCTTCTGCTGATTATCAAAGTTGTGCATACTTGTATCTGCTGGAGTACTTGTCTATTGTTCCTTTGTGCAAAGGAGAATGCACAATTATTATCACTACAGTCCCAGTGGAACAAATCATACACTGAAGGCGCTGATTACTAGTTACATACCATCCATGAATGCTCAAATGCATTGAAATTCATTGAAACGGCTACACTTGCAAAACTTTGTTTTTCAATACAATCGTTGCACAATTTCCAAAAAAGGCACAACCAGGAAAAAGGAGGCACATCGCAGCATGCTAAAAAAGATGGTCTTTATTCTCTGAAATTATATTGTGGCCCACCTTAATTCCCCGTGTTGAGAGAAAACATTATAATTAGTGAATTAATATTGCTTAAACTGAATAACTAGAAATGTGTACCCCGAATAAATCAAATTAATTTTAGGAAAAGTGATTATCACATTTCACATCTAGAGGTGTGTGGGTTTTTAAAAAGAGCTTTAAATATAGATAGTGCATCTAGCAAGCTCTGAAGTATTGTGTAATCCCTTCTCTTTGCAAAAGTTCCTGGGCCGTTTTGACATTATTTTATATTTTACATTTTTAAACAATCCTATAACTGAAGTTCTCTGGGGGGAGGTTACAAATTAAAAATACAAAACAATAATGCTTGAGTAGAACAAATCAGATGAAAAGATAAAAAGACTAGTGTCAGGGATTTTAAAAATGGGAAAATCTAATGCCACTAAAACAGCTCCTAAAATATCTGAGGAAATTGAAGGATCTTAGACTAGCAGAATATCATCATCATGTAGGCATTGACCTCTGTCAGACATGCCACAGAGCAGATGCCATCACCGAAAAGGCATTCTCTTTGGTAGTCACCTCCTCGTCTCATTCTGTGAGAGCATTTGCAGAAGGACTTCTGATGATGTCCTCAGGGTCCATGAACTGGAACCCACTATCCCTTCATTAGAAAGCACTCAAGGTGGGCAATTTAGATGGTGAAATGAGGCAGGAGTTTAGTGGGTGAATTGGTTTAGAGAAAACAAATCTCTAGATATCTAAGAGAATATAAACCACTTAAAACATGTTATAAATCAAAAGTGATTCAATCATGAAGAACATGCTGTGGCCCAATTTGTCCACTGGACTTTAGAGGGGAGGATATTTATAGGTCTCTCCTTTTTCATTCACACTAAGAATGAGAAATCCATCATTCACTGGGTGGATTATTTATAATTTCCTAAAGCTGTTCCATGGTGGAGCACTTTATTTTATCTTGTGGTTAATACACAAATCATGGCACAGTGAGTGAATGAGGTAGTCTAAAATGGATTGTTTTGAGTGGAAGATTTTAGAGACAGGCATGTGGAACAGTGAGTCAAAGGATGCAGTTTTGGAGCATAAATTCTAATTTTGGGCTCTTGAAGAGGGGAGGAAGGGATGTAGTTGTCCTGACCACACTTTGCCATGCTATCTAGAATTCTCCCTCAGTGCCCATGATGTATAGTAATGAAAACAGATGTAGGTCCCTCACCAAACACAAAGATTGATGAACACCTTGGAGTGAATAATTAGAAGGTGGTAATTGCAGAAACAATAATTCATTAGAGACAGTTTTGTGAAATGGGGAATTTGAAGGTAAATATGCTCATAAATCCTCAAGGTTAGATGCAATGTTCTGAGTTTTTGTTTTGTTTTTTCAATTGTGCTGCTCTTTGATACCAAGGCAATTACAATAAACACTACAGTGAAGCAGGAGGACAATTATATTAATAATAATACAAATGCAATAAAAGTTATCTCAGAAAACAAAGAGTCTCCTGTCTGGGGAGATATTTTATTGAAAATAATTATAATACCTCCCTTTAGTTTTATTGCCATTAAATACAAGGCTGAGCAATTCCAGTCCTAGGATGATGATGATGATGATGATTTTAAAAATTAAACATATATTTTATAATAGGGCATGGTGAAATATATTTTGTGTAGATGCTATGTTTTATCTACCTGATATACAAGCCAGTTAAATATATTTTGTTTTTATTTCTCATCATCCTTTGCAAATGGAATATTTTTACTACTTTATTACAGAATAACAAACATATTAAAAACAAGATCTGATCCTCTGTTTAGTGAATATGGCATAGTATTTAAAATTCTATATACTCCCTTGAATTACAAGATTAGAACTCTCTGTCAGAGAATTCTAAGTATTTCACAAAATTAAAAATGCTAGGATTTCATAGGATGGAACTATAACAGTTAAAGTGGTATCAAACTGCTACAATTGTGTGGTCCAGGAAGGGAGAGGAAGATAGCAGATGTGAATAACTGGCTCCGTAGATGGTGCCACCAAGAACGATTTGGATTCTTGCATCATGGGCTGCGGTTCCATGAGGGTGGACTTCTCACACCAGTTGACAGAAACATTTTTGCCAATAGTCTCAAACATTTGATCAGGAGAGCTTTAAACTGAGTCATGGGGGGCGGGAGGGAGACAGTATCTTGGAAGGTATCTTGGAAGGCAGGAGTACATCATGGGCTGGAGATAATAGTAAAAGTGTTATAGAGGGAACAAGGCAAATGATGCAAGGGCACAACAGTGGAAGGGGAAAAAAACCTCACACAGGCAGCAGGTGGGAAGGACAAATGCTCTTAGATGTCTCTACACTAATGCACAGAGCATGGGAAATAAACAAGATGAACTTGAACTCCTAGAACAATAAAACAAATATGATATAATAGACATCACTGAAACCTGGTGGGATGAGTCTCATGATTGGAATGTAGGAATAGAGGGGTATAACCTTTTTAAGAGAAATAGGCCAAACAGGAAAGGAGGAGGAACAGCATTATATGTCAGGGATGTTTACACCTGTGAGGATATCCAGGAGTTAAGTCCTGGAAATCAGGTGGAGAGCATCTGGATAAAAATTAAAGGGGAAGGAAACAACAGGGATGTTATAGTAGGAGTCTACTACAGACCCCCAAGTCAGACTGGGGAATTGGATGATGCCTTTCTAGAACAGATGACCACACACTCAGAAAGGAGAGATGTAGTAGTGATGGGTGACTTCAACTATCCTGATATTTGCTGGAAGTCAAACTCAGCCAATACTCCAAGATCTAGCAAATTCCTCACTCGCCTCAAAGACAATTTTTTTGTCTAAAAGGTGGAAGAGGCAACAAGGAGATCAGCTATTTTAGATCTGATCCTAACCAACATGGATGAACTGGTGAATGGGGTGCAAGTGGTGGGAACCTTAGATGGGAGTGATCATGTTCTGGAGTTTCTTATACAGTGGAAAGGAGAAGATAGGCATAGTCAAACACTCATTCTAGACTTTAGGAGAGCTGATTTCAACAAACTTAGGGAAACACTGGGAGTTATCCCGTGGTCAGGAATACTAAAGGAGAAGGGAGTTCAGGATGGATGGGAGTTTCTCAAAAGGGAGATACTGAAGGCACAATCTCAAACTGTTCCAATGAGAAGGAAAAATGGGAGATGTATCAAGAAACCAGGTTGGATGACAAAAGAACTTTCAACTGAACTAACTTTTAAATGGGAGATGTATAAGAAATGGAAAAGGTGTGAAATCACTAAAGAGGAATTCAAACAAATAGCTAGCACATGTAGGGGTAAGGTCAGGAAAGCCAAAGCACAGAATGAGCTCAGGCTTTCTAGAGCGGTTAAGCACAATAAAAAGGGCTTCTTTGGGTATGTCCATAGCAAATGAAAGAAGAAGGAAATGGTAGGGCCACTGTGCAGAGAAGATGGAAAAATTCTAACGGGACAGAGAAAAGGCAGAACTACTCAATACTTTCTTTGCCTCAGTCTTCTCACAAAAGGAAAAAGGTGTTCAACCTGAGGAAAATGGAGCAGAGGACACAATAGAGGAAATGCAGCACAGAATAAGTAAAGAGGAGGTACAGGGATACCTGGTTAACCTAAATGAATTTAAGTCTCCAGGACCAAATGAACTACACCCAAGCATATTAAAAGAACTGGCAACTGTAATCTCAAAGCCACTGGCAATAATCTTTGAGAGCTCCTGGAGAACAGGAGAAGTCCCAGCAGACTGGAGGAGGGCAAACATTGTCTCCATCTTCAGAAAGGGGAAAAGAGAGGTTCCCAACAACTATCGCCCAGTTAGTCTGACATCAGTACCAGGAAAGATTCTAGAACAGTTCATTAAACAGAGAGTCTGTGAACATTTAGAAGGGAATGCCATAATCACCAAAAGTCAACATGGGTTTCTCAAAAACAAGTCATGCCAGGCTAATCTGATCTCTTTTTTTGATAAAATTACCAGCTTGCTAGATGAAGGGAGTGCGGTAGACATATCTTGATTCCAGTAGGGCTTTTGACAAGGTCTCCCACAATATTCTTGCAAACAAGATAGTAAAATGTGTGCTAGGCAATATAACTGTTAGGTGGATTAGTAATTGGTTGACTGACCGAACCCAAAGGGTGCTCAGCAATGGCTCCCCTTCATCCTGGAGAGAAGTGACCAGTGGGGTGCCACAGGGTTCTGTCCTGGGCCCAGTGCTATTCAACATCTTTATCAATGACTTGGAGGAAAGAATAAGGAGCATGCTTCTCAAATTTGCAGATGACACCAAATTAGGAGGAATAGCTAATACCCCAGAAGACAGGATGAAAATTCAACATGACCTTAATAGATTAGAAAGCTGGGCCAAAGCTAACAAAATGAAATTTCAACACTGAGAAACGTAAGGTACTACACTTAGGGCAAAAAAATGAAATGCATAGATATAAGATGGGGGACACCTGGCTTAACGAGACTACATGTGAAAGGGATCTAGAAATCCTAGTAGACCACAAGTTGAACATGAACAACAGTGTGATGCAGCAGCTAAAAAGGCCAATGCAATTTTAGCTGCATTAATAAAAGTATAGTATCTAGATCAAAGGAAGTAATAGTGCTATTGTATTCTACATTGGTCAGGCCCCACCTGGAATACTGTGTCCATTTCTGGGCACCACAATTCAAAAAGGATGTTGAAAAACTGGAGCATGTCCAAATGAGGGTGACTAAAATGGTGAAGGGTCTGGAAACCATGCCCTATGAGGAATGACTTAGAGAACGGGGTATGTTTAGCCTGGAGAAGAGATGGTTAAGAGGTTATATGATAGCCCTCTTTAAATATTTGAAGGGATGTCACATTGAGGAGGGCTCTAGCTTGTTTTCGGCTGCTCCAGAGAATAGGACTTGGAACAATGGATGCCAACTACAGGAAAAGAGATTCCACCTCAACATCAGGAGGTACTTCCTGACAGTGAGAGCTGTTCGACAGTGGAACACACTCCCTCAGAGTGTGGTGGAGTCTCCTTCTTTGGAGGTCTTTAAACAGAGGCTGGATGGCCATCTGTCAACGATGGTTTCATTTTGAGTTCCTGCATGGCAGGGGGTTGGAATGGATGGCCCTTGTGGTCTCTTCCAACTCTATGATTCTATGTTCACTTTCCAATCATATTCATTCATGACCTATGCATCATGTTTGAACTGTGTAGACACACAGGCACATGCAATCGTAGATGTTGAACTCAGATCCGGCTTGCTATTTCTGTGTGACTGTACCATACCTCTAACTATCCTGATTTGGCAGGGACTGTCCCAATTGACCTCTGTCATCCCACTTTTTCAACTGCTTTTAAAATATCCCAGTTCCCCTCTCTCCTCCCACTTCCCCCCTTTGTCCTTAACTTATTTCAATTGATATAAACTGAACTACAAATCCCAGGATTCCATAGCTTAAGACAGTGATAACCAGTGGCTTCTATGTTGGTGAGGGATTAATTAAAACTTTAATTAAAACTTTAAAAGAGATATCTCAGGCATTGCACATATTTGGGGGATAGGATTCTGTACCTTGTATACATAATGTAGCTATAGTAATATTTCCAGTTCATTCCTGACTATGTAAACCAGAGGATGGGGGAGATAGCATAAAGAGTCTACTGAACCAAAATCCTCACATGCATTTCTTAGCTGTAAGTCAGTCACTTTTCATTCCAGTAATGAGAAAATATAAAACCCATAGTGAAGGATAGCAGGGGAAGGTATCCTCTTGTGTTGAATCCAAATCTGAGGATCATTGTAAGCAGCTTGCAAAAATTGTTGGCAAAGACCAAGCCTGCCAGCTCCAGCCAGCCACATCAAAGTGGATTCTCTGCAGCATATGAATCAGGAATTCTTACTACATAGACCCCACATATGAGCAGCACCTTTTATGCATACCAGGGAGAAATAGCAAAGCAAAAAGAACTTAGTGGCAGACTTCTGTTGAGCTCATGTCACTGAGGGCAGGATAATTTTGTACTCTTATGCCTGAGCATGTGTCCAGAGGCTTCCAGAGAAACTTCCTAATGGTCTCCATTAGTAATTCTACTAATTGTAGCAATTACATGAAGGAATTGCTGCTGGGGAGAGAAGCCATTACACTTCTCTTTAACACACTGCAGTACATGCTGCTCATTAATTAAACAGCCACAAGAAAAGAGGGAGAGAAGGAAAAACATTACCAGCTGGAAAGTGCAAGGAACATGTGCTGGGTCTGTGGAAACTCTTGATGTGGCCTTAGCTTTTTTGAGCTAGCATTCCCACCTCCCCACCCCTCTATCTCGCTTTGTTCCAGCTATTGCATTAATGTGGCACTGGGATCCATCCTGATGCATTCCGTATAGTTGCGTATTTTGCTGTATGTGAAGGTACCAAGAAAGAATATTTTGTCTTGCTCATTTAACAGTGTAGTACACCTGTATAATCCACTTTTAAAAAATCTATCCAGAAGGATTAGCTGTGCAAAAGATGCATGCTGGTCATTGGGGAAATGATAGCCTCAGCTAGGATGTAAATCTGTGCTATTTTGTTATCATGCGCAAGATAATTCTCCTCTCTCTCCTGCACACAGGGCAAGATTGTGAGAGTGGGGGCATTTTTCACAGTTGAGAACTTTTTGGTGAAAGTATTCTGAAGTTTTTTTATTTAATAAAATGGTTGTGTAAAAAAACCTATTTTGGTACAAAAAAGCCCTTCAAAATTACCCAATAAATTAATGAAATGCACCCCCTATCCCAAAGGGTAGTTGGCAACATGTTGGGACACCCCTTCTCACTAGGAAGAAGAATGTCTGCAAATACTGACCAACATCCTACATCAGAGGTCTAGCTACAATATCATAGCTACATTCCATTGCCTCATCTGATCCTTAAAAACCAAATTAGAAGCCAGCCAGCCAGCCAGCCTGAGTGGTGGTCTGCATCACTGGCAAATGTGATACTGCAGGATGAGGGACAGTGCAGCAAAGAGTTGTGATAGACCCCCACTGAGCTCCCTTTTTTTGCTCCTCACATTATTGCTTGCTGGCGGGGGGGGGGGGGAGATAGGCCCATCATCCTGTAGCACTCCACAGCACTGCAGAACTCCACAGTTTTGGAGAACTAACTATGTATTTATGATTGTGGCAAGGGTACCATGATCATAATTGTGAACAGGAAACAGTTACATACTTGCAAGTCTAAGTTACAACATTGTAATTGACTAAGAGGGTGCCAGTCCTTCTTTTCATCCTTGTCTTCAGCATCAAATCATATCTGTATTACTTAGAGGCAGAGTATAGCAAAAATACTATCTTGAACTACAGATTCCAGAATTCTGCAGCCAACATGTTTGGTGGTTATGATGGATGAGGGATTCTGAGGATTATAGTCCAATAAAGTGACTTTTCTGAACTCTTCTTAGAACTGTATTTTGATACATTGGGAATGTGTGAGGATAGATGAATCTCTTACACACACATGCAAACATTTTAGAGTACTTTCCATCCTGTTCAATGAAAAGTTTTTTTATCAAACATAGATAAAACAATGTTCTCAGCCATCTGAAATGGCAAAAATTAATATAGACATTCCCAGTAAGCAGAGGATCATGCATTTGCCCTTTCTCATGACAGTCTTTCTTTTACCCATTCAAGCCATCCTGAGGGCAGAGGAGGAGGGGTCAGCATCTTATTGTCCAACTCTTGCCAGTTTCAACTCTTGTCTCTGCCCCCTAGCTACTGTTTTTCTTCCTTTGAATCTCATTCTATCCGACTCTTCTTTCCCTTAAACCTCCGTGTTGCTGTCATCTATCGCACCCCTGGTTCTGCCAAGCAATTTTTGTCTGATTTTGAGTCTTGGCTCACATTTTTTCTCTCAGATTCTGTTCCCTCCCTGATTCTTGGTGACTTCAATATCCATATTGATGATCCTACAAATTCTTCAACCTCTTGCTTCAATTCCCTCCTAGCTTCCTTCGATCTTCTGCTTCACTCTAATTCTTTAACTCATTCTCTTGGTCACTGTCTCGACCTTGTTCTTGATGCCAGGTGTCTCATCTCTGACTACTTGGCATCTGACTTTCCTCTTTCTGATCACCATCTAATTTCTTTTACTCTTACTTATATCCCACCCCCTCGCCATACTGCCCTTCGCCAGTTCCGTAACCTCCAATCTGTTAACTCTAATCTTCTCACTCAGTCTCTGGAATCATCTCTTGCCTCTCTCAATCTTGGGGACTCTACAGATTCAGCTATGTCCTTGCTTAATTCCACTCTTTCCTCAACTCTTGACAGCTTTGCCCCTGTAACCACGCGTGTGTCCTCCTCTTCCCCTATGACTAGGCCTCAGCCCTGGATCACTCCCATCGTTAGGTTCCTCCGGTCTTGCTCTCGTGCGGCCGAACGTCTCTGGAGAAAGTCCAGGAAGTGGGCTGATCTTATCCATTTTAAGTTCATTCTCTCTTCCTTCTCACGCACCTTAGCCATGGCAAAACAGAATTATTATAAACTACTGATCTGCGCTAACGAGAGGCGCCCGCAGCATTTGTTCTCTTGTTTCAACTCTCTACTAAAACATTCTGCTTCCCCTGTTTCTTCATTATTTTCTCCCTCTGATTTTGCCAATTACTTCATTACAAAGATCACTACTATTCGGTCGGAGGCGATTCCTTTTGACCTGGTTCCCACCACTAATTTCTTAACTCCCCCTGCTAACATATTCTCTGCGTTCTCTCCCATTTCTCTGGATGAACTTTCTACGCTGCTGAACTCTTCCAAGCCCACAACTTGTTCTCTTGATCCAATTCCACTTCGTCTTCTAATCTCCATAGTTCCTTCTTTGTTGCCCTCCCTCCTCTATATCTTTAACCTCTCTCTCTCTACTGGATCCTTCCCCTCAGTCTTTAAACACGCTCTAGTTTCCCCTATTCTGAAAAAACCTTCTCTCAACTCTTCTTCCTTGTCTAGCTATCGCCCAATTTCTCTTCTTCCTTTTCTCTCTAAAGTTCTGGAACGAGTTGTCTACTCTCGCTGTCTTGAGTTTCTCGACACCAACTCCATTTTGGACCCTTTCCAGTCTGGATTCTGCCCACGGCACTCCACAGAGATGGCCCTCACCAAGATCTCAAATGATCTCTTGCGGGCCAAGGCGAATGGCCTTTACTCTATCCTTGTCCTCCTCGATCTGTCTGCGGCCTTCGACACCGTTGACCACTGTCTTTTAGTTGACTTACTTTCTGACCTTGGCTTCTCAGGCTCTGTTCTCGATTGGTTTAAATCTTACCTGTCAGATAGATCTTTTGCAGTGGTCTCGGGTGGACAGACTTCATCTTCTGCTCCCCTATCTGTTGGAGTTCCTCAGGGTTCTGTCTTGGGTCCCCTTTTGTTCTCTCTATATACCTTGTCCCTGGGTAAACTTATCAGCTCTTTTGGTTTCTCTTATCATCTGTACGCCGATGACACCCAGCTCTATCTTTCTACCCCTGACCTTTCGCCAGGGCTTGAGCAGCAAGTTTCATCTTGTCTGACTGCTGTCTCCCACTGGATGCACCATCGGCGCTTGAAGCTCAACATGGCCAAGACAGAGCTTCTTGTTTTCCCTCCTAAGCCCACTCTTGAATATTCCTTTTCTATCTCCGTCAACAACATCTCTATTCAGCCAGTCCAGGAAGCCCGCAATCTTGGTTTCATTTTCGACTCCTCTTTATCATTTATCCCTCAGATTCAGGCCACAGCCAAGGCCTGTAGATTTTTTCTTTATAATATTTCCAAAATCCGTCCATATCTCTCTCCTTCTACTGCAAAGACTTTGGTCCATGCCCTAGTGGTCTCGCGCCTTGACTACTGTAACCTTCTCTTGGCAGGGCTTTCTCTCTCTCACTTCCACCCATTGATTTCTGTTCAGCACTCAGCTGCCCGTATTATCTCACTTGCTCATCGATATGACCATGTCTCCCTCCTTTTGTCATCCCTTCACTGGCTCCCCTTTCCCTTCCGCATTTGATATAAGCTTCTTTTGCTCACCTACAAAGCCCTGCATGGGCTCGCCCCTCCCTATCTCTCTGAACTTCTTTCTCCCTACACCCCCTCTCGTTCCCTCCGTTCTGGTAGCCAAGGTCTCCTATCCCAACCCCGGATTTCCACTGCCCCATCCCGGATCCGTCCCTTTTTGCTTGCTGCCCCTCACTCCTGGAACCTCCTTCCCTTACAAGTACGACTCAGCACGTCCCTAACCAGCTTCAAAGCCGAGTTAAAGACCGTACTGTTTAGGGAAGCGTTCCCAGGGAGTCTGTGATCGTGACCTGGTTGTTCTTGATGCATGACCTAATATTGGATATTTGATGTTTTAACTTGTTTTATACGATGTTTAAATTTGTTGTTTTACTTTTAGATTGTACGCCACAGGCAGACTTTTTATATATTCTGGATTTTTTATTTGGTTTTGTACAGTGCCGTGTACATCTACGGCGCTTAATAAATAAAGCTAATAATAATAATAATAATAATAATAATCTGTCTATAAGTAACAAGATGAGAATTCTTTCAAGAAAACAAAAGGTGGTGACAGTTGTAATTTAGCAGTACAGATATGGTTAAATGTATAAGGATCTCCCTCTTTTATCACACTAAAAGCTAAGAACTGTCCCAGCTAACATAAACAGTAACAGAACAACATTTGGAGGACCACAAGTAACCCACCATTGCCCTAGACCAAGGGTAGGCAACCTTTCCCCTTTAAGGGCTGAGGGACTTCAGCTCCCAGAATCCCAGGAGCTATTGGCCAACATGGGACTATTGGCCAACATGGCTGAGGCTTCTGGGAGCTGAAGTCCCTCGGCCCTTAAAGGGGAAAGGTTGCCTACCCCTGCCCTAGACTATCCAAGAAAGCATATTCATCCAATAATGGCTCTATATTACTTTTAATATAAAGGGAAATCTGCCTCTGAATATCAATTGCTGGAGGTGGAAGATGCTTTGGTACTCATGTTCTGCTTCTCATAAGGAATTGATTGGTTACTGATAGGACCAGATGCTGGATTAGCTTTTGGTCTGGTCCAGAGCAATTCTACTTGTATTCTTATGCTCAAAATTTATTTTTTGATAGAACTCAGAAACTTGGAAAATTTAATTTTTTAACTACAGTTACTGGAAACTCCCAACCAGCATGAACTTTCCGGCTGAGGGATTTTAAGAGATGTAGTCTACTAGCTGTAGTGGTTGCTGGATTCTTGAATATGCAAACTACTTCAGCTATTGTGGCTGAAGATTCTGGCAGTTGTAGTGCAAGATAAAATTTTGAAGCTCTGGTGATGCTCTTTAACTAAAACAGCACAGTTATATTTTGATTATAACCCTGCCCACTGTATGATCTGTTTTTAATATTCCACCCTTATCTGATCAACATTTTTCTTCTTTCTTTGTTCTCTTGTCAAATGTCAGACAACAGATGACCTTGTTTCTTCAGCGGAATGTTCTAATGATGATGAAGATCTCATTGAATGTGAACAGAGTGTAGGTAAGCCAGGTCAGTCTTCTTTCTCACTTGCCTTCTTTTTCTTTTCCATTTGCAATAAACAGTGCCTACATGTGTGTGTGTGTGTGTGGATGTATACATATATATGTACACTTATATATGTATATGTGATATATGTATATATGTGCAGAACCGTATATCCAATATAAATGCATAAAGCCAAGCATCCAATCCCATGGAGTTGGCCAGAGTAAAATGCAAATATCCCATCATTTTGGGAAGCCATTTTTGAACGAATCCAGACATTCTTCAACCACAGCCTGCTCAGTTTCTATGAACCCTTGTGCTACATATTTAGATTGGTTTTTGAACTGGCTTTGGTGTGAGGAGAAAAACAGTGACATGTATATAATTTTTACAAGTATATTAATAGTTTGGGCTACTATTTCATCAGAGGTGTAGCTAATGTCACATCTGTTATTTAATCCTTCCTAATGGATGTGAAAATGTGATACAGATGTTCCATTTGTCCATGGGATTTGGAATGCAGTTAACATGGCAGTGTATTCACATGATTGTTGTTCTCTGTTTATTTGAGTAATCTGAAACGGACCAAAGTGTAGTCAGTTCAAAACAAATAACAAGCTGTGCCATGTTACCTGCAACAATGATGCTTCAAAATGTATCCAGTGAACAGTTAAAACTGATTGTGGCAATCTGAAAGGGACTCGATTTCTCTCTTTGAACCTAGATACATTTTGACGGTTTGATGGCTTTTTTTTTTTTTTTTTTAACCTGGTAGGATAGATATGACACTGTAATATCCAGCAGGCAACTGCAGTCTGTTTCATTTTTAACTGATTTTTTTCCAAGTCTTTCTTTTCTTTCTATTTATTTTTTAATTCTAAAGCTTGCCGTCAGTTAAGCATTTATATAATAGAGAACAGAATTTCATTGAATTTCTGTGTACATTGTAAAAATGGAGTTTTATGATAATCTGTCCTTAAAAGTGAAACACATAAACAATATTATTTCTTTTTGTTTTGTTTTTATTTGTTTTTTTAAACAAAAGAGGACAATTTCGTTATTTTTATTTTTTGCTTTAAAAAACCCCAAAATCAAACAACCATCAGATGGTTATGTTCTCAGTTTCCTGAAGCATTTCAGATTAATACAATAATAATAATAAAAGTCACTCAAGGCTAGTGCTTTCACATTTCTCTTCCACAAATCATATTCTGCTTGCATTTTGGGGGTAGGACTTGCTCTGGGAGTAACAAGAACCATTGTGGCTTTGCCTATAGCTATGAAGTTCCATGATAAAGCAGAAGCAACATAGCATTATAAATTAAAGAACATGTCAGTGCACCATTGGGTACAAGAAACTGGCAAATTAGTCTTTTGCCAAATTTTAAATATTCTTAGGGCTCTCTTCCATCTTGTGTTATTGAACATTGCCCTGTTCAAGCACTGATGATAAAACAGAAGCAATCTTGTATTAATTACACTATTGTTCATTCTAAAAGGTTACATTTGTCACAGTCTTTACAGTATTTAGTTGGAATAAGCAATGCAGTTTCTGAGATGCAAACTCAACAGGGTGGTAGGCTTCTGGCTCAAAGCTGTGATTTTGCACAGGTCCTCAGTTGAGTACAGGAACATTGACCCTTTTGACAGATAGTCTTTCAATTTTCCTTCTTTTCTCCCCATCACTTCCTACCAATGACCTTTCCTCACTGCCACAATTACAGTGTAAGGATTCTGCTTATACTGCCATGGGTCCATTCTGTAGAATCCTAGGATTTCCTGTTTAGAGAGGGGCATTTTGGATTTTCAGCCAGAGAGCTATAGTGCCTCACCAAACTGCAAATGCCAGGATTCTATAGGATGGAACTATGGCAATTGAAGTTGAATCTTAGTACTATAATTGACTACTATGAAAGTGCCCCAACTTTTCCTGATCAAATTACATTTTTTTGGAACTATAATCTCCCAGAACCCCTACTACCAACGAACAGGCCCATTGGCAGTGCTAGCTGGGATATTCTGGGAAGGGAACTGTAGTTCAAAAAGCTACTTTTCTAAGCTCTGGTTATGGTTCTCCTCCAGTAGCTGTCTTCATTGTATTTACACATGTTGTAATATCAGCTAGAGGGAAGGTACAACAATGGCTCCCTATAACTGATTGGACACTACCCCAGATTCACACTAAGTGTTCATCTTAGGCCTCAGAGATGTTGTAGCTAAACTCTAAAGGGGTTACCAGGTTTGGTATTCTAAATAGCAGTTAGGGAATCATTGATTTAAATTCCACTGCTAACCTTTTAGGACTTCATTAAACTCCCCTCTTTTTCTGGTCAAGAAATTTGCATTTAAAACACAAGCCTTTGTCTCCCCTTTATCAATCTGCACCTCTTATCCATTGCCTGCAGAGATGTTGTGAAGACAATATCACACAGCTATGCCAATGGTGATGAATTGCAGTGGCACAGAACCTTGAGATGTGGCATCCATGAATGAATCAGGTTGCTACAAATGAAAGAAGCACCTGTCCATCCATAAACATGCAGCTTGGAAACATTGGGGTCATGCCACAGAACCACAATGTCAAAACAAACTTTAAAGGAGAGCAGACTTCCTGCCAATCTGGATTTTGCTTTCTTTTTTGGTCGTCTCCTTAGCTGATGACGTTTCTGTTGTATGTCTTTCATTGGAGGCATTCTCTTAAGTCCTCAAGCCACTTTCACAGATTAAAAGACAGAATAGATGTTTTGCATGAAAAAGGCCCCAAACTCAAAGTCTGACATTTCCAGTTAAATGATCTCAGCTACCAGGGTATAATTCAAGAGAAATACACATCTGACTGGGATTCTAAGAACCAACTATCACACAGAATAAATAGTATTATACTTGATGGACAGTTGATCTGAGTTAGTGATATAAGGTTATTTTCTTCAACCTGATAACTCCCAGATCTGTTAGACTACAATTGTCTGCATTCCTTTCCAACATAGGTACAACATATTGACTAGGGTTTTCTGGGAATTTTAATGCAACACATCTGCTGGGCATCAGGCTGGGAAAGGTTGTATTCTTTCATCATTGTTTCTTTTCCTTTTACCTTTTTTCAGTTTTGCTAACACATATGAAGTGAATGAAATGTGATCTCCACATGGAAACCCCTCCCTCAAACCCCCAAAATCATGTGAGAGAGGGCCACACCATGACTCTTGTTCATGTCAATATCAACCCATTTGTCAAGGATTCACACTGATGTGTGGAAGAGCTTCATCATGGATTTTCATCTGTGGTCTAAGACAGGGATGCAGAATTGTGGTCCTCCAAATATTATTGCTGCAACTCCCATTATTTTTTCTGGCCTTCTCTCCCTACCTAGAGGTATGGAAGTAATTGGCATTACTATAGCTCCCTTCGTACCTCAGCATAAATGCCTTCATTCTCCATGATATTGTCACAGTTATCTTTCAGTCAACTGCAAGGCATTGTTGCACATGTCTATAGCTGACATCAACAAGTTGCATCTAGAGATGGGGAACTGTCATTTCTGCTTTCTACTACTTTCAAATTCTATGAATATTGGCAAATTCTACTAAAAAAATGAATTCAAACAAATTCTCATCTATCACTAGTTATAGCCACACTATATGTTTTAAGACATGGGTGACAGACATTTCTTCTTTATCCCAGAATGCTAGGTGTTATCTTATGCCCACTAAATCATTCTGTGTTCAGTTTCCATGGTTTCATAAAGTAACAGTATGTGCACTAGACCACAGAACTTTGATATCATTGTGACTGTTATAACTCCTTGCTACTGGGATTTGTGGTTCAACAATGTCATTAGAATTCTCTATTGGAAAATTGTAATGCCCTCCCCTGCATTACAGAATTCCTGAGCATAACATTCTAAGTACTTTATCAAACTAAGGGTGCAATACCAGATCATTGTTCCCATTATGTTTGGGTTTGTGAATCTCTCTGAGGTATTTTAACCTTGTGTGTTATTCACACATGCCTGAGCAGCACCCCTCACCATGGTAATCATAGGTATCTCCCAGCCCATCCTGGCAAGAGAGAAGCCAGCAGTCTTGGGAGCTCTTCCCAGTATTCTTCTCCCTCCTCCCCCCAGCCTCAGAGGGGTCAGCAGGGTGATCCAGATTGATTTGGTAGTGTATTCACACTGCTGAAGATGCGGATCGATATGGATCTTTCAAGAAAACTCAGTAAAACATCTGGTAGCGAATATCCTAGGTTAAGTGAGGTTTTGGGTACCCCCCCTCAAAAAAAAGTGCACTGAGTGCATTCAGAGTAAGTGTGAAGACCAAGGAAATAACCCAGGTGAAAGGGGCCTAAGAATCCCTGGGTTCTGTAGATAGAGCTATGACTGTTGAGGCCATATGGAACATCTGTAGCTGTGAAGTGTAGGCCATGTAACCTCATAGTCCCAACATTTGTCCTATTTTTCATCCAGTTTTTTCTTTATCTGCAACTTTTTGTACCTACTGCCCTAAGAAAGAATTCTGATTAATTCTGAAACTTCTGTGGCATTTTTGGTAGATACTAATAAAGGGTTAAATCTAAGGTTATTTCTAAATAGAGTACCTCCACTAAAACGAATCAGACTTGTTAGTCACCACTTATACAAATTTCATTTATTTCGGTGAGTTTGCTCTAGGTGTTATCAAAATTGGATTTAGCTTTGGATTTTTTCACTCTGCTATCATTACTCTGGAGCAGAACAGATGGGCATGAAGCCCCAATCCATCAGCCCAAATAGGAGTGGAAAAGATTTAAGGTGCCCTGCCACAGCTCCAGGGTGGCTTCTGGGTGTATGGCGTCTAAATGCCATGCTCCCTAGATTTGAAGCTGCCGCTGTCTGATTGACCGGGTGACTTCAAGACATCTTGGAATGTGTGGCATCTTAACACTATACTCACAAGCTGCTGCAAAGCAGGCTTTAGAGCTAGTCTGTGCCAACCCTCTTTCTCTTTTACTCAAAAGAAAGAAAGAATTGTTTTTGCTTCATCCCAGCTGTGCTAGATATCTGCTTCATCAAAGGTGTCTGACTGGAGCAACCTCATACAGTCCAGTGGACTTCTTTCTTTTGAGCTTCTACTTGTTTATGTTCTTTAAAAAAAGATGAAGTAAAAATTATTTATTTACTTACTGTTTTAAAATCAGACACAGCAGACACCTCTCATTTTAATCTCCAAGATGAAACAGCACAGTCTTCACTACTGGCCAGAAATTCATAGAATCATAGAATCATAGAGAATCATAGAGTTGGAAGAGACCACAAGGGCCATCGAGTCCAACCCCCTGCCATGCAGGAACTCAAAATCAAAGCATCCCCAACAGATGGCCATCCAGCCTCTGTTTAAGGACCTCCAAAGAAGGAGACTCCACCACTCTCCGAGGAAGTGTGTTCCATTGTCGAACATCTCTCACTGTCAGAAAGTTCCTCCTAATATTGAGGTGGAATCTCTTTTCCTGCAGCTTGCATCCATTGTTCTGAGTCCTATTCTCTGGGGCAACAGAAAACAAGCTAGTTCCCTCCTCAATATGACATCCCTTTGAATATTTAAACAGGGCTATCATATCCACTCTTAACTATCTCTTCTCTAGGCTAAACATACCCAGTTCCCTATGTCCTTCCTCATAGGGCATGGTTTCCAGACCCTTCACCATTTTAGTCACTCTCTTCTGGACATGCTCCAATTTTTCAACATCCTTTTTGAATTGTGGTGGCCAGAACTGGACACAATATTCCAGGTGGGGCCTGACCAGAGCAGAATACAGTGGCACTATTACTTCCCTTGATGTAGATACTATACTTCTATTGATGCAGCCTAAAATCGCATTGGACTTCTTAGCTTCTGCATCACACTGTCGATTCATGTTCAACTTGTGGTCCACTAGGACTCCTAGATCCCTTTCACACATAGTCTCATTAAGCCAGGTGTCCCCCATCTTATATCTATGCATTTCATTATTATTATTATTATTTTGCCCTAAGTGCAGTACCTTACATTTCTCTGTGTTGAAATTCATTTTAATAATAATATAATAATATAATTTATTTATATTTCCCGCATCTCCCTGCGGATCGATGCGGGAGCACAAAGATAAAATAAAAAGAAAAATACAGCAAGGCTAAAACATAACAATAAAACCACAGCAAAATAAAAATGATAAAAACAGTAAAAAAAACCCAACAAATTTTGTTAGCATTGGCCCAGCTTTCTAATCTATTAAGATCATTTTGAATTTTCATCCTGTGTTCTGGGGTATTGGCTATTCCTCCTAATTTGGTGTCATCAGCAAATTTGAGAAGCATGCCCCCTATTCCTTCATCCAAATCATTGATAAAGATGTTGAAGAGCACTGGGGCCAGGACAGAACCCTGTGGCACCCCACTGGTCACTTCTCTCCAGGATGAAGAGGAGCCATTGCTGAGCACCCTCTGGATTCAGATGGGATGAAGCCAGCCTGACCTCCTTTGGAGGGACATGTCACATCATCTGATGACCTTAGATATCAGGCAGGTTCATATGGAAGGTGGCAGCATTTCAGAAAATAAAATGATTGGAGCCGTTTATGTGCTGCTAAAAGATATGTAAATGAAGGCACTTTTCCCCTACATTGGCCCTCCCTATGTGCACACAGGTCCTTATCAGCCATTCCCCCCCACCCACACACACACACACCATGTGATGATCATTGTGTGAGGAAAAGAAAAGAAGTAAATGATTGCCCTTGTTCCCTCTGACAGATCTCAGTCACTGTTCATGAAAACCCTAGATCTTGCCAACTGAGCAATTGCAGCAGGGAACATTCCCCCAAGTGGGTTTTATATGTCACTTAGAACTCTGACCTTCCAGGGTTCCAGATTTTCAGGCCCACACATGTAAAAAGCTCCAGGAATGGTGACAGAAATATGTGGGTGGGGGAGAGGGGAGTCGACAGGTTTGTCTCTGCTCTGCTTCCCTCACACAATAGTAATTGAGGGAGAAATAGAATGATCAAATATCTGTGGAGTCCTATGCAGATTTCCCAAAAGTGTTCAGTGATTCTTACAGAAACAATTGCATGTGGATCATCCTGACCTATCTGCATTACGACACACAGATGTTCCTACATGTACAGTTTCTTGCATTCATTAGAATACATGTAGCAGACCCTCGCCATATGCAGATCTGTTCCTTCTATTGAATGCAAAGTTATTTTTTATGTAAGGAGCAAAAGGTGAACTGGTATAGAATAACCATGTGCAGACAGAGCCCCTGAACCCTCTTTGGGTCATGCTCAGATTAAACATGGCTAATTGGAAAGCTAGTTAAAGCTGCAGCCTCACATGCTTCCTTTAAACAGCAAGAGAACAGCAAAATCTCCTAGCATCACATTAGTCCTAAGCTACGGCTTTTGAGTCTTCTTCATGCCCTTTAGCTTCGCACACAGTTTGTGTATGCCAACTCTAGTTTTATTACCTGACAGGAATTCTTCCTTACATTTTTCCCCAGAATAAAAATGTCAGTGTATTTTATTCTTCCAAGACTTTTTGATAAGGTGAAGCTGACACCACCGAATAAAGCCAGCAGGCTTTTCTTAACAAGAGTCCACATACAGTAGTGCTCTGTTGAAATAAAGTGATTGAAAGGGTATTGCATTAAAACATGTCAGCATAGTGTGTGTGGTATTCTCTTCTTTATCTCTGTGGGTATGGAGGTGGAGGAAAGTACTCACTGTATGAAAAGATCTTTCACTTCACCAAGAAATAGCCATTGTTGAGTAACATAAAGATAATGCCTTATGCAGGAAGAATAGACATCAGCAAAAACATAGCTCAGAAAAGTCAATGTTTGGACTACAAGTCCCATCATGGCAAGGGCACAGAGATTCTGGGAATTGTAGTCAAAAATATTTCAAGCTCTGAGGAAGAAAAAACAGCTGGGACATAGAAGTGTGTACCAGTAGCCTCCTACAGTTCTCCGATTTTTTTCACAGAAAAATTTGGAAGACAATTTCATTCTTTAGGTTATGAGTGAGCAAAGTATGGTCCACAAGCCACATGTGACCCCCAGGGCCTTTTGGAGGGGGGCAGGGGTTTAAAAAAGTCTTGCAAAACAAATACAAAATGCAATGGCTGGACTCTTATGTAGTCTATATACATGTGTATAGTGCTACACAGTGAATTCCGCCAAATCCCCCATCCCCACATATTTGGCAGCAGCCCCTGTAATCAATGGGGATTTGTTCCCCTGTCCTTCGGTAATCAGCTGGCTGGCATTTCCACCCCCTCCATTCTGACAGACAGAAACAAGGTCCCTGTTTCAATTCCACCTCATGCAAGAGATTGCTTGTACAAGGTGCAATGGGAATGACAGTCAGCTGCTTCCCAAAGGATAGGAGAACAGACCCTATTCCCCACTGATCACAGTGGCTGTTTCCAGGTAAGAGAAAACTCCAGCCTATGTTTTGAGCATTATGCCGCTGACCTTTTCACACTCATGCAGGAGCAAGAACACGGACTTGCTATATACCAGGGATGAGACTCTTGAGTCTCTCAAGAAGTTGTTAAATTTCAGTTCCCGACATTACTTACAATGCACTATGCTAGCTCTGCCTACTAGGAGTTACAGTGCAATAACCAGCCTCACATGACAACCCCCCCCCACACACACACAACACAGAAAAACACCCTAAAAACCAGAATTCAAATATAGCTTTGCTAGTTTGTAGAATCAGTATGTAGAGAGATCTTGTAGCACCTTATGAATAACTGAAAGAAAGAAGTTGGCAGCATGAAATTTTACAAACTTAAGTCTACTTCCTCAATTCATCTGAGGAAGTAGACTTAAGTCTTCAAAAGTTCATGCTGCCAACTCCTTTCTTTCAGTTAGTCTCAGAGGTGCTATAAGATCTCTCTACATCCTGATTCTACAGACTAGCAAAGCTGTATCTTTGAATTCTGGTTATTAGAGTGTTTAGCCATACCCATCCAAAAAGGAAGAGGAGCTACTATTGTAATCTACACCATACTCCCACCAATCTTTATTGTTAATTGCTGTCAGGTTGGGTTTGAGGTATGATGACTCTATGAGTGAGAAACCTACAAGATACCCTGTCATGAACAGCCCAGGACCTGTAAACTCAAGTCTGTGTTTTCCTTGATGAAGTCTAACCACCTGTAATACAGTTTGGAAGCCAAGCCGTATGAGGGCCAACTAAAGGAGCTGTATATGTTTAGCTTGGAGAAGAGAAGACTGAGAGGTGACCTGATATCTGTCTTTAAATATTTGAAGGGATGCCATGTAGATGACAGAACAAGCTTGTTTTCTGCTGCTCCTGAGATTAGAACACAAATCAATGGATTCAAATTACAAGAAAAGAGATTAAATGTAAACATTAGGAACAACTTTTTTTTTTTTACTGTAGGAGCTGTTTGGCAGTGGACTAATTGCCTCAGAAAGACATTTTTGGAGATTATTAAAAAGAGGTTGGATGGGCATCTTTCAGGACAGTTTTAGTTGTGCATTTCTACATGACAGGGAGTTCAACTAGATGGGCCTTGTAGTTCATTTTAGCTCTATTGTTTTCTTTTCCTGCTGCATCTCACTTTACCAAGCATTATTGTCTTTTCCAGTAAATTATGTCATTTCATGATATGGCCATATAATTGTCTTGATCTTGTCATTTTTGCTTCTAGGAAAAGTTCAAGTTTGATTTCCTCTAGGACCTATTCATTGGTCATCTTGGCAATCTGTGGTATCTGTAGAACTCTACCCCAGCACCATATTTCAAATAGGCTGATTCTCTTCCTATCCGTTTTTTTTTTTTATTGCCCAGCTTTCACAACTGCACATGAGCTGGGTTTCAAGCCCTGTAACCCACCAGCTGGCATGGTCATATTTCATGTTGTCTGGGAAAGATAGGAGTTGAAAGCAGATCTAGTAATACCATTAGCATTTACATTTCTATACCACTTAATAGTGAACTCAACATTCTCTAAGCAGGTTACAATCTGTAAGCCAATTGCCCCCAACAAGCTGGATATTAATTTTATTGACCTACGAAAGGATAGAAGGCTGAGTCAGCCTTGGAGCCCTGGGATCGAACTCACAACATTGTGGCTGCAGTACCAGCATTTAACCACTGTGCCAACAGGGTTCCTACAACTGGTCGAGGAACATTGATCAACCTGTTTCAGGACACACTATGCATACCGCAGTATGAATGTCTACACACAGTGAAGCCAACAAAACTAAATGAATATTAGGTGCATATGCAAGCCGCACTTAAGTATATACATAGAATTAAATTCAGTTGTGTGTCCCAACTAGAATAGACCCATTATGTCAAAACAAGCATTGGACAGAACCCTGTTGGTGACATACGCTTGTGTAAACTTCTCTGTGTGAAATACCTGTGTACTTTTTTTTTTCATTGCAGAAGGAGGTACTCATTAATTCCCTGCACACCAGCCTTCCACCATGACACAACTAGAGCTTGATAGTGCCACATAACACAGCCAATTAGAGCTGGTTTGGCATATGTTGAAATGCTAGATGCACAACATGGAGGATCTGCAAATCAGTACTGGGAGGGCATTAAGAGTTTACTGCTATTTGCATGGATTTGTAATACCTTTTTTAAAAGATGGAAAGTAAAATGAAGGAAGACTTTGCACATTTTGATAGATCTCATTTATCATAAAGTAGACATTCTCTGAGGAGTTTAGTTTTTCTTTTTTTCTGCATTGCTTCTTTCAATCATTCAGTGGTGCAAAATTGTGCAGTGCTGTCTTTTTAGAGACAGACATCATACATGTTCTACTTTCAGAGATGTACTGAAGTTCAAACTCAGAGTAAAATCCATAGAATGGAACTACAAAAAAGGCTATGTTACTATAAAGGTTGTTTGATGGAACTTCCTGGCTATATCTGCTTTTTATTCCTAACAAGAAAAAAAAGAGCAAGTAACCACTCTGCCAACATTGTTGTTCATGTAGATGATGTATAGGCTTC
Organism: Phrynosoma blainvillii; assembly: GCA_026167975.1. Taxonomy (NCBI): domain Eukaryota; kingdom Metazoa; phylum Chordata; class Lepidosauria; order Squamata; family Phrynosomatidae; genus Phrynosoma; species Phrynosoma blainvillii. The sequence goes on from JANUYF010000001.1 coordinate 414,589,864, forward strand.
CTTTTATTTTAATTTTTATTTGTTTTAACAGTTTGTTTTTAATGTATTGACTCCCCTCTCTCTAAGTCCCAAAAGCCCATCTCAAGGATTTGATATCTATATGTACACTATGAATAAAACATATAAACATAACTAAGTGTACATATAGATATATATAGATATAGATACTTATTATGTATTTCTGTTGCAGAATGATATAAAACCAATTTCAGAAATAGCCCTCATCATCCAGTCACATGTTTACACAGAAATTCATGCCCTCATCTAATCCTGTCATCCACAAATGTGGAGAGATGCATGATACAGTCATTAATGTACAAAGCATGTTAAGTTTGATACAGTGTTTTTATGTTATGCTGATTTTTTTTAAATGAATATTTTCATTCACCAGTTATCCTTGGGGAGGGCTGGGGCAGGGAGAATTTTAAAAAATATACAGACATATCTATCAATATCTCCATTATCAGCCTGGTGCACATATAGATAGATATGCTCATTGTATATATTTGGAGAATATTTTCTGTCGTTTCACCTCATCTTGTGCCGCATGAATTTTTGGTAGTTGACAATTCCTTTTATATTATTATTATTTAGATCATGGTGGTACCATATTGCCATTTTTTTTAATTTGAAAGCCATTGCTATACTTTTTGCAAAATTTTATTTCTGGAGTAATTCCAATGAAATAATAATTCAGTCAACTCAAGAGACATATAGATCTGCAGTCAAACAAGGGCAACAAAATCTTTTCTTGCCATCCTAATTATTCCAAATTGCCATATGGAAATAACTTCACCTGAGAAAGTTGTGTGCAAAAGAATGAAAATACTTGCTTTCCCCTTTCACTATTTTTTCTGCCTTTCCCTTTCCTTCTCTCCTCTTCCTTTTTTCTTATGTGGTGTGCCTTCTTCTCTCCTAACCTCTTTGTAGACATATTTTGCTTTTGAAAAAGTAAGAGAGTAAAAAAGTGTGACAAAGAGAAAGTCCCTCTAAAAACCCTCCTTGAAAGCCATGCACATCCTGCACATACAAACTGCTGATGGCATAAAAAGAATTTTATTGCAAGTGCAGAATATCTGTTGTATTGATTTTATTTCTTTTGGGGTCAGTGCAAGAGCATTTCTGTGGCATGCAGTAGCTGTTAGCTGACATAACTAACCATTTATGGCCTCCATTGACTAATGCATGGACTGTGGTCACACCATCTTGTTTCATCCAAGTGATGCATCCAGGCTAAGCCAACATACCTTGCAGGGAGGGGGAGAATATCTGCTTACTTCTGAAAGCATTTTAGTTTCCTATGACTGCGATTTTTAAATATAATTTGTGCAAAAACCATTGGCTAATTCAGCTGCCCCCAATGTTTATATTTATTTACATTTTGTTGGTTTTTTTGAAAAAGTATTTTTTATTTTCCCGTCCCCTCCTGAAACCCTCCCCCAGGTAGCAATCTTACATCTTGTCTGTGTCCATCTGTCATGTTATTGTGTCTTGGAATCCATTGTTTCTAGCGTTGTTGTGTGATTCTGTTCTCTGTTTGTAAGGTGTTCGAAGTCCTCCCACTCTTTCACTTCCTCAGTCCTCTTACCTCCTCTTTCCCTTTCAATCTCCCTCAAAGAAATTCCACAAAGGGGCAAAAACATTTAGTAGTATCTGTAACACTGATGCTTGAATTGTATAGAGAAATGTTGCATCTGGAAAACAATTGGTTTATAGCAAGCATTTGTCTACTTAAGCTATATTGTTTCTTATTGTTGTAAAAATATTAACTGTATGGAAATGTGGCAAGCTTCTAATTTCTATTTTAAGTGGCAACCACAGGGCAAATGAGTACAATTCAGTACAATTTGAATGTACCTTTAACTGAAGATACTTAGGGGTGTTTTGGTTATTCCAGTAATCAGATATTCAGATCTTTTTAGTTGTTGTGTATATAGTATGATTGCTGTATGGTTAAATTACAGTTTATTGTTCCTGTGAGCCTTCAAGTCATTTCTGATGTATGGTGATCCTAAAACAAACCTATCGTAGAGTTTTCCTGGCAAGATTTATACAGAAGGGATTTACTTTTGCCCTTCATTGATGCTGAAATAGTGTGACTTGCCCAAGGTCATCCAGTGGGTTTTCATGGTTGGGTGGGGATTTAAACCCTGGTCTCCAGAGTCATAGTGCAACACTCAAACCACTACACTAAACTGTTTGAGGATTGGGCTATGTGTCTGGAGACCCGGGAGATTATCACACAGCTTTAAAAAACAAATTACCTCTCCCAAGTTGAAGTCTCATTTAGGTTGCAGCTGGGTTATATCACATGGATTTTGCAGCTGAATCCTCCAGCTGAGTGCAGCCAGACTGCAGCCCAGGTCCCAGGAGTGCTCAGCAAGCCACTTTTCAATGTCAGGAGCTTTCCAACTTTGAAAAGTGGCTTGATGAGTGTGCCTGGGACCTGGGCTGCACTTGGTCAATGGATTTGGGGCAAAATCCATGCAAGAGACCCAGCTGCAGCCCAAATGAGACTTCAACTTGGGAAAGGTAAGTCACTTTTTTAAGCTGTGTGATAATCTCCCAGGTTTCAAATCTCTGCTTGATCATAGAAAGCCACTGGGTGATCTTGGAAAAGTCATACTCTCTCAGCCTTAGAGGAAGGCAAAGGCAACCCCCCCCCCAAAAAAAAACAAATCTTGCCAACAAAAGAAAACCCGGTTCTAGGTTCACCTTAGGATCACCATAAATTGGGAATGACTTAAAGACATGCAACAACAACAAACAAATAAAAGGGCAACCAATGAATTTCAAATGCCTAGGAATTTTGTACAGTTGGTGTTAAATTGGTATAATAGAGAGGCTAGTCCTGGCTTGAGCAGTACACAGGGCACCTGCTTAGAGTACTGATGTTTTCAGCTGCCGTGCATCATATCTTCCTACCACCACCACTAAAATTGTTGCAGTAAAACTAACATTTTCCCTTGCTTTGAAACTTGGAAACAAAGCTAGCATGGTATGCAGTTTGTTTCTGAAGTTAATAGCCCTCCTGGAAGTCTATTAGCCTTATAAACAAGATGCAACACCCTTTTGCAACTTGCTGCTGATCAAAACAGCACTTCTAGAAGCAGTCTTAAGAGTGCGAAGTACACTGGGTGCCCTGCATAAGCTTTCTTTTAAAATACAAGTGGGGCGAGGTTTTTTGTTTGTTTGTTTGTTTTTTACTGGCATGAACCATAGCTAATTATCCATGGGATGCTGACTAGAGGATGTAGCAGAGAGCATGGAATGGAAAACCAAAAGGTTGGGAAATGGAATGAAATATCCTAGAAAAGGACATAGTTGTCTGTTTGTCTTCTAAACAGAAGTACCCTGACTGCAACATTTTTGTGCAGATCCCAAGTGAGGACCCCATAGGAGATTTCATCTCAGAATTCTCCCACAGAAATAGGGAGGCAACACTTATAGATTGTTTGACTGACTGACTGACTGACTGACTGACTGACTGCCAATTTGTCTTCCCTCTGCAGCTCCCAGCTGCACCCTTCCCCTCTATTCCAGAAGGTCCTCCAACCCTCCAGAGCTGATTTTGAGGCTGCAAAGGCAATACAACTGGAGGGAGGGAGGGAAATGAAAAAGGATATCGCCTCCCTAGTTCAGCCACCTCCCAGGATTCCCCAGCCAACTGGTCATGTTTCTGAGAGAGTTTCTGTAGGTGTAGTCCAAAAAGAAGAATCATCCAAACTCTGCAGAGGGACCATCCCCCCTGGCCTGTGTATGTGTGTGTATCCATGTTCACATGCATGTGCACACATGCATTGAGCCATATAAAACAGAGGAAGCAGGAAAGCCCAATAGCAGCATAGCCAATGCTAGAAGTTGCTGTCCAGCATAATCTGGAGGAATGAGCTCACCTCTACTCTAGGCTATTATTTTCCACCATTAATAAATGTGGGGAGGGGGCAGGTTGTGTAGACATTTACACTGCTATTTTTAATGTTCTTTGTTTAGGGATTTATTAACCATCCTGCAACATGGAACCCCTAGGGTGGTGTACAGTTTTACATAATAAAAACAAATGCAATAAAACTCAGTACAGAAACAACTTTTAAAACAGGGGATTAATTCATTAATTTCTAGCAGAAGCAAGTAGAGGTCACTTTCCTATGGAGCTTAGTGTACCAACCACTTTTCTAGTGATCCTATAAAAAGCCTTGATAGAGTTCTCAAATGAACAAAAGTGCCACTGCCTAGTACAGTCTTTTAAAGCTGATATGAGCATCCTTTTCTGTCTCTTAGCTTTGATACTGAGCTTTACCAGGTTAGTGGAAGAGGAAAAGGTGGGGTGGGGTGAAACCATTCAGCACATGTTATAAATAAGAACAGTACATATTTTAAAAGCAAGGTTTTGCACTGCAAGCAAATGCATTTTTGATAGAGTTTATGTATATGGGGCAACAGATGCGAAACAGAACAGCAGGAAGTTTGCTTCCAAGGTGGGGAAATTAATATCCTGGCATTTTCTATAAATTGTAGAGTATGTTGCTAACAGAAAACCAAGTCCAGTATCTATTGACCATGCATCTTTGAAAAGAGATTTGAAACTTCAATATATTTGTACTTTCAATGTTTGTATTCTATATTTATTTGTGACATTGTCAGGTGCAGAGAGTGTCATGAATGCAAAAGCATAAACAGATGGACGGATATGTAAGCTGCTGTGTCAGAAACAGACTCAGGAAAGGACTAGAAAATTTTCTGTGCAGAGGAACAGAGTAGGCTGTGCATTAGGCTACTGAACTGCTTGGGGTCTGCAGATATGTTTTATCACCTCTACTCTAAGGGCAAACTCCCATGTGCAATTGAAATGATTTCCTCCCAACTTAGGCTGCATGGCCAGGCTATGAATAAGAGAATGACATGTAATAGCGATTTATGATAACTCTGGAAGCTACACACAATCAAGTTATCAAGTGAATAAGTGAAAGAGTGTCATGTGAACAATGTTAAGTGGTGGATGTAATCTTAGAAGTTACACAGCAAGGTGCCCAAAAGTCATCAAGCAGTTTGGAACGACTATAGTGTAGAACAAAAAGATGCTGATCTGGGATCCTATTGCATGTGTATGACTGTGAATGAACTCCCAATGGGTACACTGTCCCACCACTGCTCCCTCTGTCATGCTGAAAACCATGACTGCATGACTATCTTACTATGATAATGAGGAATGCTTTCTTGCAGGTTCACCATTAGACTGGAAACAGCAGATTTGTTTTCTATCAAGTGTGAAGTCAAATGAAGCATGAATAGAGGGAACAATGCTATCAACAATTGGCTGGTAGCAATAGATCCAGATACAGCTGTCAACAGTACAGACAACTTAGCACCTAGCACTGAATGGCCAGTATCCTATTGGTACACCATCATAACCCCAATCACACCAGCTCTTTAATGGATATTAAAGAAAGAGGCATTCACTGTCTCCTTATTCAATATACTCCCTCCTCAGTGCAACTATAGCTTGACAGCAATAGGACACAACCCACTCTACAAACCATTAGTGGATAAGATGATAGGAAGGTAGGAGTGCAGTTAGGAAACTGAGGAAAAAATTCCAGTGTTGTATGTATTGTGCTGGAGGTCTAGGAGGACAATAGATGTCCCTTTGTTCTGACTTGCCCGGCTGAACCCCCGCCCTTAATTGTCATTGGGGTGTGCCCTAATACTGTCATTTTGTGTTGTGCAAATATGAAATGAGAAAGTCAACATAATAATCCAGACAAAACTTTACACCTCTCCTTATTACTGTTGGAATTTGACCTCTGAATACTGGAAAAATTGCAGGCAATCGTTTCCTGAAAAGTCTTTTGTCCATCCAGCAATATACTTGCTCTGTTGAAAAATGCTTCTTCAAAATCACTCAATTGTTTATGCATTTGCCAGAAAGAGATCCTGAGAATGCATGCTTACCTTATAAATAAAATATAATTGGTGGATTCTAGATTTTTAAAACAAAATTAAATTAGTCCATGTAGTCAGTCCACACTTGAAGAATAGCTTCCAGCATGTACCTCTCCTCCATTAATTGCTTTAAATTGTCCAAAGAAACAAAGTGAACATTTAGCTGGAAACTGGTCTTAGGAACTGTCCATGGTGCTGATAGAAAACGTTAGCAGTAAGGTTGTGTTTCTTTGTGGCCACTGACTGTCATCTATATTGACTATAATGAGCAGAACAAATCATTAGCAGTTGGGCCGCATAGGGAGAAAGGATGTGAAAGGCCCATCTTTTCTTCTGCTAACACTGAGCTTCTGATGATTTCTAGGTTAAATTCTGAAACTGTGGATCAAACAAGTCAAGAACTGGAAATTATTAAAGCAGAGCAGAAAAGAGGACAGTGAACTGACTCTTTTTCTCCAACCCATCACCAGATGGTGCTACTTTTTCCACAAAATCTATCCCTCACCCCACCCCACCCCATCCCACCCCCACTTCAGCCCTTTGTTTAATCTCCTGACTGCTTATGTTGTGACTTGGAATGAGTCCAGTGTCAAGAGGGGGAAGGTGAAGGAAAGTGGAAGTGAGCTCCAGTCACTTCAAAGAAATATGTGGGGCTTGTTTTAAGTGAAAATGTAGCCTAGCAGGAATGAAAATGGGCCCTACACAGATGCCCACCACTGTTTTAGTCCTTTATGAACTGATTCTTTTTCTATATGTGGAGAGGTAATAATAATAATAATAATAATAATAATAATAATAATTTTTATTTATATCCCACCCCTCTGCCACACAATCAGGGCGGCGTACAACACATTAAAACATGACAAAAATTTAAAATCAATTCAAATCCCATACCATATTCCCACACCCACACACCCCTTAAAAGTAAATTAAACTAAAATTTGTTAAAATATACAATACAAAATACAATAAATTTTTCAGTACAAAGATACAGAGCGGTGTTAATCAAGGCAGTAAAAGGGCGATGGTCAGATCTTAAGTCTTCTGGGCTAGGATGTTATTCAGGGAAGGCCTGCCGGAAAAGATCCATCTTAACTGCTTAACTGATCCATCTTAACTGATCCGTCAGATGATGGATGAATGGATGGATAGATAGATAGATAGATAGATAGATAGACAGACAGACTTAAATGAGGTCAACTTCCCATCTCCATCTTTATTCTGAATACCATTTAAAAAAAAAACTTTCTGGAAATCTGGCCCCAATGTGACATGGAAACTGGGGACTACTTTGATACATATACAAATGTCTGAGAAATTAAAAGAGTTATGGGATTTTTTTTTCCACTGAATTGATATCATACCATTATTTGGCAGGGAAAAATGGTTGCTAACAATTTATGATACGTACTTAATGTGCACAATGGACAGAACTTGGCTCACAAGGCTTGCAAATTAAGATTATGCTCAATATCTTGAGTGCATAAATAAATGGGCCACATATTTAGTTGTTCAAATAAATCTAGGGAACACTGCTGTAACAGATTAAAGATTGTTTATGTACTTGTATAAGATAACTTTTGGAATCATCATCATGAGGATCCAAGCATTATATATATATATTGTTAAGATTCTTTAAAAATATTTTGAAAATAATGAAAGCATAAGTGAGTAGGATCAGCTCAGTCATTCACTTTACTGTAAGGGTTCAATTCCTTTTAGAGCTGGGTAGGGAACTTGTGATTCTCCAGGAGTTGTTACACTGTAATTTCCACCAGCACCACCCTGCATAGCCTATGTTGAGGGTAGTGGGATCAGCACTGCAGCATCTTAGAAGGCCAGAACTTCTTCATTGCTGTTTATTAAAAACCACCTATCAAAATACGTGTTGGAAGGATTTTAACTGGGAGGGCATTTAAGAAGAGATGAAACTCAATCAGTCAATCAATCCAGTTTTATTTGTCTGTAGAACATCCATTACAAAACATTCAGATAATACAGCATAGTACTGGCATGCATGATTAGACAAAGGAATCACAAAGCAGGTTCTTTAAAAGTACAAAATAATAAGTTACAAGATAAAATACAATAATAATGGCAGTTGCAACAATTGATCTCCTTTGCAACTCACTGCTGATGTTTTTAAAAATTTGCAACAGATCCTTTGGGCTTCCACTGCAAAGGTGGCAACCTTGGAACTAATGGATTTAGAATGACCTGCCAAAAGGTCACAAATGATATGAGGCAACATCCAACCCACCCTCACTCTCAAGAGATCTCCCAAGAAATGTCTCCTGGGTTTGCTATGTTACAAATAGTGGACTAGGTCTTCCACCTCCCCAGAGCCACAGATGGGAGATGGGAAGCTGGATTTTTGTGTGTGTATGAAAGAGAGAACCTAGATATAAATCAACATTGTGGATAATTGGATGTTGTTTCTGGGCAACAGGAATTATTTATATTGCAGGAAATCTGTTAGTATATCATGCTCTGTCTTCATTTATTCATAAATTTTGAAGTATTTCTTAATGACAAAGAACAATGGAATTCATTCTGCACCATCCATTTCCTCTTTTTCTCTTTAAAAAGGAAAACATTTAAACATTGTTCAACATGGATTGGCTATTTGTCACAATTTCCACCATCAATTAATTTATTTTAATTATCAAGTTTCTCCCTCCACATTTTTTTTGTTTCCATTTTTATTTTTCCCTTGACATGACATCCAGAAAATTAAACCCATCTGCAGATTAGTGGAGCTTTTTCTACCTCACAAGAACATCTGTTACAAAAAAATCCGCAGTGATTGTATTAGCAGAAGAAGCCCTTTGATTAGCTTTGTAAAAAGCAAAAGAAGGGAAACAGGGATACAGTGGCATTTTCAGTTGTTTCATTCATAGCTTTTCATTATTATTTTTGAACAGTAACTCTGAGACTAAAAGTCCATCCCTGAAGCTGTGTGATCTTCCCAACAGATGCTATTTTCCATATCTATCAGTAATGTTGTTGTTGGGGTTTTTTCCTCTTGCTTAGCATAAAACACCCCCTAAAATTAAAACAATTCAAAATAAAGGAGACAGAAACCTAAAGATATTGTTAGAAACAGCTGGTAAAACAAACCCTGGTAAATGTTATGCCTGTAGCACTTCTATTCAAACAGGCTTGTTTCAAAATTAAAGTAGCCAGTGGGGCTTTGTCCTTTTTTGTCCGGGTGCTAGTAGTAACTGCTACATGTAGAAAGGAAGACCAAAGGGTTCTGGTGAGAACTATCAAGACCCACTTCTCCTTTCCCCATGAACCATTTGAACCATTCCTTAGAAATGGCAATATAACAAACACAGCAGAGAACACACATACAGAGAACAAAGCACATCAAGAGTAGGGTTGTCATATGCCAGTTTTAGCCAGGGCATTCCTGGTTTTTTTAGCATTTGAGAATGTCCCAGCTTGGTTTTAAAAATGTCCCACCGACACGACCCCCAACCATGCTTTCCCCTTGCCTCTGCTGCTCTCACTCAGCCATTGAATGAAAAACCTGCTCTTCCTCAGGGCCTTGCCAATGGATGAAGGAGCTGGAAGCCCGTCCCCTGCAGCCTCTCCCACAGTGGCCCAGAGGAGGAAGAACTTTCCCATTCACAGCCAAGAGAGAGTGTTGGAGAGGGAGTCTTAAAGGGCAGTGCAGCCTGGCAGGCTTACCTGGTCCCGGGGGGGTGGGGGGGGGTGGAGCATCTTCAGCCACTGCTCGTGCTTTTTGTGCAGCAGTGGCAGCAACCAGCAGTGAGGCCTAGGCCTCAGAAGGCTTGGAGGACTTGCTGGGCCTGGGGGGGGGGAGGTTGGGGTCTCACTGGCATCTTGAGGGGTTCGGGGCCTGCTCTGCCACCTCCACTGTCTCCTGCCATGTTCTCGCCATGGCAGCAGTGGCCTACAAGGTCTAGCAGGCTTGCTAGACCTTGCTGGGGTCGGGGAGGGGGGGTTTCAGGGCTGCTCCACCTCTGCCTCCTGCCATGTTTTTGGCACGGTGGCAGAAGCCCCGCTGGGGGCTGGGGCGGTTTGGGGCCTCTGTGTCCTCCGTGGCTGCTGCCTGCCTCCTTCCCCATGCTTTTGCCAGTGCGGGAGGGCAGATGGGCAGGCAGGCAGTCCTGCAGGGGTGGCCTGGTGATGGGGGGGGGGCTGGGCCACCTCCCCACCACCTCACCGGTCTGGGAAGCCTGGCAGCTATGGATGAAGGAGTGGAGACAGTAGCCGGGATGTGAGGGATGCAGCAATGATGGTGAGGCAGAGGAGATGGGAAGAGAAGGAGGACAATGAGGAACAGGCCTTTGGGGAGCCCTGGGAGCCTGATAAGGCCTCACTGTGAGCTTGGAGGGGCTTGAGGCCAATGCCACTTTTCCTGGGGCGGGCAGGCAGTGGGCAGGTCCTCTGGGACCCTGTGGGCTTTTAGTGGTCGTGTCCTCCATTTTTCTTGAATATCCTACATTTTGCTCTACATTTTGTCCTACATTTCACCCCGTTTCTGAGGAAGAGAGTTCCCCCTCCCCACCATCTTCCTGGCAAGTAGTCTAGACGATGCAGGGCCCAATCCCCAGTTCTGGTATAAACTGTCCAGATGACATCCAGCCAGTTCAGCACCAGGCCTAAGGTATACCACTCTTACAACAGTTTAAAATAAGTCACTTTTTGCTCTGGATGTTCCCAGAAAATCTGGAAGCCTTCATTGTTATGCCAGGTGGGTGTTTACAATATGTCCCACTGTGCCAGCTGCTGCTGCCACCACTGGCATGAGTTAATCCCTCTGAGGTCACAATGAGGTACCCAGCCATGTGATCAATGCTAGGTTCTTCATTCTGATCTCAGAGTGAGTGACTTGCACCAGTGGGAGAAGCAACCACACGGTGGGACACACATGCAAACGCTACCCCATGTCACAATGGAGTGCCTGAGATAACAGGGGAATGTTAGGCCAGCTTCAGGGCCAGAATGCTTGGGGTTGTTCCCAAAGTATTCTAGCCCATGCAGACCTGGCCTTAGTACAATTAGCCAACTTCATCTGAGAAGAATTATTTAACATCTATATGAAGCCGCTGGGTGAGATAATACGGAGTTATGGTGCTGGGTGTTATCAGTACGCTGATGACACTCAAATCTATTTCTCTGTGTCTCATTCGTCGGCCTCGAATTCCAATGGCACCTCTTCTCTCAATGAATGTCTTGGGGCGGTAATGGGCTGGATGAGGAAAGACAGATTGAAGTTGAATCCAGACAAGACGGAGGTGCTCACGGTAGCGGCCCCGAAACCAAGAATTGGGTTGCAACCTCCAGTCCTGGATGGGGTCACACTCTCCTCCAGTGACTGTGTTCGCAGTCTGGGGGTGCTCCTTGACTCGTCGTTCCTGATGACAAATCAGATTAATGTGGTGCTCAGGAGTGCCTGTTATCAGCTTCGGCTGATACGCCAGCTGCGCCCTTTTCTGGAAGTAAGGGATCTCGAGACTGTGGTGCACGCGTTGGTAACCTCACGCCTCGACTTTTGTAATGCACTCTACATGGGGCTACCCTCTTGCTTGGTTTGGAAACTACAACTGGTACAAAATATGGCAGCCAGACTTGTATCGGGAACATCTCGGAGGGACCACATAACTCCAGTTCTGCGATCCCTCCACTGGCTGCCTATTAGTTTCTGGTCCCAGTACAAGGTGTTGGTTATTACCTTTAAAGCCCTAAATGGCTTGGGTCCAAACTATCTCAGGGACCCCCTTCTCCCGTATAATCCTCCCCGTGCTCTTCGGTCCTCCGGGAGGAACTTGCTGCAGCCTCAGAAATCGAGGCTTGCGGCTACCTCCCGGAGGGCTTTTTCAGTTGTTGCCCCTAAACTCTGGAACGACCTGCCGGACGAGATAAAAAGGCTGTTAAGATGGATCTCTTCCGGCAGGCCTTTCCAGACCAGTGATCTCCACCTCGGATACAAACAGCCGCACTAATGGCGATCCTCTCGTGGCCCCATCGATTTGGTGGTGAGGATTGTGTGTCAGGCTTTTTAATCTATTTTGTATTGGGTTTTTAAATTGTACTGTTTTTATTATTATTGATTTAATATTGTTTTAAGGGGGGAGGGGAGTATGTTGTATTTATTGTTTTTGGGATTTTATGTTGTATTCTGTGTGTTTTAATTTGTCAGCCACCCTGATTGGATTACCATTGGGCGGGGTATAAATAAATTTTATTATTTATTATTTATTATTATAACTCCTTCAGATAAAATAACTTCTATTTGGGAAGGAAACACTTTTCTACCTGGAAAAAAATATGACCTACTTTCTTGCTGGCAACTCTCAGCATCAGTTGGTGGTGACTAGTGGCTTCCCTTGTGGAGAGAATCCACTCCAAATTTTAGTCCAAACTTTACAGTCTCCTTGGTAGGTTCAGCATTTTGTATAACTTCTTATGAGACTAAAACATGGAGCAGATGCACTTGTCCATTGACAAGATAGCTACCACTAACACCAAACAGAAGGTATTAAAAGACATTGTTAGTTACCTTGGAGCCCTGGTGGTGCAGTGGTTAAATGCCTGTACTGCAGCCACTCACTCATAGATCACAAGGTTGCAAGTTCAATACTAGCCAGGGCTTAGGCTAGACTCAGGCCTGCATCCTTCCGAGGTTGCTAAAATGAGTACCCAACTGTTGGGGGGCAATGAGCTTATAGTTGTGAAGCGCTTAGACATCCCATAGCGCGATATGAAGCAGTATATAATGAATCTGCTTGCTTTACCTTGTACTTCCTTGTGCAATGCCTTTGCCACTGGTGTGTAAGACCAGTTAGAGGCTTCCATGCACAGCTCCCTCTCCCCACTCTTGGTCAGTGATTTATGACAGGGTTGTACTCTAGCATTGTCCAAGTGTCCTGGAAGTGAAGAACATTCTAGCCTTGCTTAGTAGGTGACAGATTCTCATTATCCTCCCCTGTGCAAGCAAGGAGAGTTAGGAGACTCCCCCAAGAATCCCCCCCCCCCAGCCAAGCAGTGGCAAAGCCCAGAGCTGGCATGGAAACTCTGGCTGCCCTTGAACACGTAGGGACAAAAAGCAACCATTGATCCAAACATCAGTATGGGCCTGTTGGAAATTTGTGTTCTGCCAATGGTCCTCTTGGATTTCAGCCATAAAGTCTAGGAACTCGGTGAGCTTGTCTTCACTGTCTACAAGACTCTAGGCTGCCACAGAGTATTCTGGCCCCAAATTCCCCATTACTCACTCTCTCTGCAGTGATGACAGCTGGTTGCTTTCCCACACTATCCCTGTTCATTGCATGACACCACCACCAAGGTCACAATAAAGCACCTGCCCATGTTATTGACACTGAGTGTTCTAATCTCAAAGTAGCTTGTGCCCACAATAGTGGCATTGGTGGCTCTCAGGGACTGTGTGGGAAGGCAGCCGCTCATCATCACTGCAGAGAAAGCTGAAAACCCAAAGCAAAAGGTAAGGTTTTAAAACTTAGATAAAGGGGAGGAAAGACCAAATGGGGTACAGATGTTGTGAAGACAGTCTGCACTCAATTTGAAGTTTTGACCCTGTAACATGTAAACAGGGTTCAGCAAACCTGGGAGGGGAGGGTTGGAGTAAACATGGCAAGGGATGAGTGTGCACCTTTTTTTCATAGCAAAATCAAGCTCGTTGTAGTGCTGGGAGCATGATTCTGCTAGAAAAGAAGGCATTCGTTTCATGCACACCTTGTTTCCCTGGCATTTTCTGAAAAGCAGAAAATGCAGCATTGATAGAATTTTAGAAGAGTGGAGCTCCTTGTGAATTCTGGAGGGTGTACTGTACCCGCTACCCCCAGGAAATTCAGTATGTCTCTTTATTAGAACCATGGCAGCTGGAATAGCTTGCACAACACATTCACTTCTCCTTGTCGTCTACCCATAGTTCTAACAGGTACCTGTTACAAACACCACATGCCACAAACTCAATAAATAATTCCACAACTATGTCTGGACATGGATTTCTGCTTTTCACTCTATACAAATTGGGCAGTTTATTATGCCTCTGAGAATGATACACTTAGAAAACAGCTCCTTGACTTTGTGTGAGCCAGTGCCACAGCCACACAGTGAAGGGCGGGTTTAGTCAGAATGTGGCAGCACTGAATATCCAGCCCAAGATTTGAAATCAGCAGCCATGGGTAGGAAATCTAATTGAAGATGGAACAAGCACAGGGGATGGAAAAGGTTTGTCATATTGGGGGGGGATTAAATAGTAAGAAATGTACCTCCTCTTCATAACATCCTGGAAATTACAGCTTTGCAGTAATGACTACAGCAGTAGGAAAGGTAATAGAAATGGGGATTCTGTATGAAGGAGAATATATTAACAGATATGTATGTATGCGGAAACTGAGAAAAATACAGACTCCCTACATCAGGAAAAGAACATTGTCTTTAGCTTTGTGCATTACCAGGAAATGTGTGTATTGCATAAAGGTGTGAGGGGTGGGGGAGTCTGCATTCTTTTTTAAATGATACCCTGGAAGGTTCAACAGATGGCCCACTTTGTGTTCTGCATTACTGGTATCTTGGGCTAACTCCACAATGCAGAATTCCTGTATTTATAGCTGTTGCAATGATTGCTGACTTATACAAATTTAGAACTTTGAGAAGGAAGCTGTGTTGGACTATTGTAGCAAAACTCAACAGATTCCTACTGGCAATGTAAAGACTTTTTTTTTTTTTAAATGGCTTAGGCTTTCCTATAGTCCAGCCCACATCATCAGATTCATCTGCTGACATGAGATGGAGTCCTTGAAGCTTAGCCCAAATAAAATTTATTAAAGTGTCACAAAACTCTATAGATTTAAAATTGGCCAATGAGAGGTGTATTGGGAGCTATAGTTTCAAACATTAAGGGGTTCTTGCTATGGTTCCAAACCTTTGTATTCCAACATGTCAGAGGTTGGCTAGGTGACCCCTCCATCTTTAGAAGTACCACTAAATACCAATTGGGAAGGTAAAGAGTGCAAGAGGTTACCTTCATCCTCTCTTTGTGAGCTCCATAGAGGCTTCAGATTTACCACTGTGGGAAACAAGAATGCTGGACTAGATTGTTGCTTCAGCAGGGCTGTAACTAGCATTAGCAGAAGTAGGGATATTTGGCATCTTAATTACTATTTATCCACTCAGTAGAAGTCATCCATTCTCCTCAACCTGCTCCATCAGATTTTTCAACCTTTTGGAACAGATTTAGGACAACAATGGGGCTTTCAATGAGGTAACAATTACCCTTTGTAATTGGGCAATGCATGCCATCCATTGGTAGAGGAGGTACTGTAGTTAGAGTCCAGCAATTAATTAGAAATTTATCTTCATAGAAATTTTTGTTGAAAAAACTGTATAGTATAAAGCTGCATAAAAGAGAGAGCCAACATGGTATAGTGTTTTTAGCATTGGACTTCAATTCTGGAGACCAGGGTTTGAATTGCCACTTGGCCATGAAAACCCACTAGGTGACCTTGGCCAAGTCACACTCTCTTAGCCTCAAAGGAAGGCAAAGACAAACTCCCTCTGAACAAATTGAGCCAAGAAAACCATGTGACAGGATCACCTTAGGGTTGCCATAAGTTAGAAGCAACTTGAAGGCACTCAACAACAAAATATAAAAGAAGCAGATTGTTGAAAACAACAGATAAAAGTGAACACCTCTACAGGTCAAAGGACTGTTTCTTAGTTTAAAACATGTCTTGTGTTCTTATATGACCTCTATTAAACCTTTGAGCCAAAACACAGTTACTGTGGAGTAAACACATTAAGCTCTGTGCAACTTGCTTCCAAATAATAATGCACAGGACTGTGCTGTAAATTTCACTGCATTTTGTGTAGACCCAATTTAACAGTAACAAAGGCAGATGGATTGGTTGTTATACTGGAATAACCACATGACAATTCAGTTTTTGCTTGGCAAGGCAACTCTAACAGAATATCAAGAATTTAAACTCAATTAAATAATATAATAAATATTAGTGCAAATAAATAATTACTCAAGAGATACTAGAGCAGTAGAATGCCCTGAATTGGACTAAAAGAACTGAAATATAAAGATCTATGCAAACTCTGGGGGGAAATTTCAGAACACTTTGGCTGGCAACCTGCTAATGAGTTACAATAGTGTAAATCCAGGTTATTCTATTGTAACTCCCATTTTTGGTTGTTGTGAAGGTTGGAATTCTTTACCAACTCTGCAATGACCAAACTACCCCTAACTCAACTTTTATTTAACAAAGACCCCACTCAACACAGCCATTTGCATGTCATTGAAGAACTGGGGGGAAATCAGCAGAGATTTTCCAGTTATTTTCCTGGATACATTGCAATGGGCATCAACAGGGACCTCACAGGGCTCCTTATGAGGTCTGTGTAGATGACTTCTTGCAGCACATCCATATACAGAAAAAAATGGTTAGATGAACCTCTGTCAATACCCTTCTCTAATGAAATGGAAATGGTTGTGTTAGGGTGGGGTTGTGTCACTTAAATTGTGGATTTGTAGGTAGACTAGAATCATAGAGACACAGGGAAGCATAGAATCATAGATTTGGAAGAAACTTCAAGGGCCATATAGTCCAACCCTCTGACATGCAGGAATAAACTACTAAAACACTCCTAGGAGATGGCCACCCAACCTGTGTTTAAAACAGTCCACCATCCTCTCAGCCAATTTATTCTTCTGTCAAGCAGTTCTCATAGTCAAATATATAGCTACACACCAAACATATAGCTACACACCAGACATACATTCCATAATGCAAGATCTCAGCCTTAATGTTTTGGACATTAATGTTTGGATGAGTTGTCATCCAAAAAGAGGTAATACTTCCCTCTTCCTCTGGGGTTTTCTTACTTTGTAGCTAGGGCAGTGCCTTTATTTATTCATTGCTGGAATACATGTTTATAATGCACCACCAGTTTCAGTCCCTGGCATCTCCATTCAAGGCAGGGATGGGCTCATGGCACATGATGTGATTCCCCATAGGTTCCAATGCAATCTCTGAAGATCACATGCCTCTTAGATATTGGGAGTTTCTTTTTCCCAGTGGGGAAAAACTTTCACCAAGCTAAGGGAGGGAGCTCTCTTTTTTAAAAGGCTCCTTATGGCAGGCAGGGAGGCAAAAAAACGTGGTAAATTTGCCATCTTTTATCAAGGCAGGGTGGAAATACTCTGGGTTTGATGGACCATTTTGAATTGTTCTAGGATGTTGAGAGCTATACCACACTGCAGCTGCCATTGTGGGCAACCAAAATCATATGCTATCAGCCCCAAATGCTTTCACAGGTTGTTTAGGGCTGTTCTTGCTGTTTCAGGGTATAGGGGGTCTGACATTTTCAAATGGAATCTGACCATAAAAAGGGTGGGTTATCAAAAATGTGCATAGTTATTATCAAGCAGACTCACAGGCTGATAAGGCGCCAAAGACATCAGAGGTTAGAGGTGAAGTCTAGGAAACACATACTCTACAGCTGCAGTAAAAGGAGACTGGGTTTAAAGAAACGTAACACCGCAATGTGTGTTTTAACTAAAAGAAATTTGGGGTTCTGGAAGGCTTGCAGGTTTTGATGTGATTCAAGGATCACAATGGACCCTAAAAGGGTTGCATTTGGTCCATGGGCTGCATAATTCCAACCTGTGATTTAAAGCATCTCAAGGCTGGAAAAGTTATATAGAATATGCCTGGCTAGATGGTCCCATTACCCTATTAGATGGCAGTTTCATATATTCAGTATAGTGAATACTCTCCAGAGCTCCATCAAATGCTTACTAGTTTCTATTGTTTTAGCAGATGTTGCCTTTTTGACAAAGTAGAATATTTCATTCAAAAAGTAGGTAATCTCTGTGAAAACTGTGTGCATGTATGTTTAAGGTAGTTTGTGGAGCCTAGCTTTAATGCTATGAAGTTTCCAGATACACAGACTCTACTCAAAAAAATTGCTTAGTCCTCCCTTGCAAGCCTGGGGGGGAAAGCATGCCTGTGCAGAAGAAAGGCAGTGCAGTCCCCAGTGAAAGGGGGCAAACTGGAAGAAGCTGATCAGCCTTTCAAAGAGGATCTGAATCGCCCCTAGCTGAAGCCTCTAGCTTACAACTTTGCAAGAGCTGTGCAATCTTTCATCACATCAAAAGGATTCTACCAGAGAATATACTCAACTGAGCAGAGTGAGAGTTTAGTGAGTCTCCTTTTAAGTAGCTAGAGATGTTCAAATCTTTCAATTCTTTTGTTCTTCCCAGACTCTCATTGGCAGTCTCAGTCCATTCTAGTTCTGTACAGAATAGCAAAACTTTTTCTTCTTGCTAAGATATTTGGGCATAGTTTTGTGCAGGTTTTCCAAATTAATGCATTTTTCTAATGTGCTTTGTGTGCATTTTTCCATTGACTAAAGCAGGGGTAGGCAACCTGTCCCCTTTAAGGGCCGAGGGACTTCAGCTCCCAGAATCCCAGGAGCTATTGGCCAACATGGGACTATTGGCCAACATGGCTGAGGCTTCTGGGAGCTGAAGTCCCTCGGTTCTTAAAGGGGAAAGGTTGCCTACCCCTGGACTAAAACCTATTTGTCTGCATTTTTCAAATTTACACCCTTTTAGGTGTGTCCCTTTAAAATATATGCAAATATTGTGTACATATTACATATATATATATATATGTCCACATTTCGCCTCCCAAAACAGAATGCAAATCAGAGCAGTATATGGATTTCTGAGGTAAAATATCCTTCTTCTTTTTCATCACCAGTTTTGGGATGTAGAAAATGGCTATATCCATAGGGAAATGTGAACTCAACACATTTCTTTTCATCTCTGAATGTATTCTTTATTAGCCATAGCCCTATGTCACATGCCAGCCACAGGAGCTGTTTTGGTCCAATCCCAGGTCCAGGGTTTTAGTGAGGATTGAGAACTATAGCAGCTGAGCCAAAGGCTTCATAAAATATATAGGTTTGGAGTAGGGATGAGAAAGAAATGAAATGATTTCACACAGGAGTTCAGTGTATCATGTCCAAGCACATAGAACAGTGAGAGAAGAAGGGTGATATAGAGTCATTTGGAACAGGAGCAGGTGCACAGTTGGGAGTACAGTCCGCCCTCCACATTTGCAGTTTTGGATTTGATTATTCATGGTTAATGAATCTGATTAATACATTCTCTCTAGAAATATCTAGGTCCTCCAGCATTACTCTGTGGCCAACTTCTGTCAGTGGTTGCACTGGAGGACCTCTAGGGATTCCTAGAGAGAGCACTTCTCTAGGCATCTGTAAGTCCTCCAGCACAATTCTATGGTCAACCTCCAGGAGATGTTGACCACAGAGCTGTGATGGAGCACCAGAGATTTCCAGAGAGGTGCTCTCTCAGGTAGAAAAAAATAGTGTTTTTTTATTTGCATTTTTTCCACTTCCATGGGGGTCCTATGTTCATAAGCCCAGCAAATATGGAGAGCCTGCTGTACTCCTAGATCTTTGTCACTGGAGGCCCAAGTGAACTCCATGGCTCAGAGTGCTCTCACTGGTGTACCAGCTGTAGCCTTTCCTGGTCAAAGATAACTTAACCAGAGTAGTGCATGCACTGGTAATTTTCTCATTAGACTGCTGCACTGCACTGCACTCTACATGGGACTGCCCTTGAAGACTTGGAAGCCACAGCTAATACAAAATACAGTGACAAGATTTCTGACTGAGGTATCATATAAACAACACATAACATTGGTCTTAAAGCAACTGCACTTATATTCTGAATTTAAGGTATTTGTGATGACATTCAAACCCGTAAGTGGATTGCAACTTCAATACCTGAAAGAGTGCCCCTCATTATATATGCTTGCCTAAAGGCTGAGATCTTCTGGAAGGGCCCTTCTCTGTTGCCCTACCAGTCAAGAAAACATGAGGGGAAGGATATAGGAAACGGCCTTTCCAGCTGTGGCACCGCATTTGTGGAATCCCCTCATCTTTGAAACCTCATTTGATACCATAGTTGGTTTCTTTTCACTGGCAAATCAGTACATGATTTTTTATTAAAGCCTTTGAGACCTTTGCTTTTAAGCACACACATGATTTTAACTCTTAAAGCTTTTTAAAGCTCTTTTAGCATGTTTGCATTGATTAATACATTTTTAAATAAAAGGGTGAGATCAAAATATTGTAATAAGTAAATGCATAAGTAGTTGAGAGCCAGCTCACTGGTTTGATCATTAGATGATCACTCTAAGTTTGAGTCCCAGCTCAGCCATGGAACCCCTTGGGTGACCTTAGGCAAGTCACACTCTCTCAGCCTCAGGGGAAGGCAGTAGCAAACGACCTCTGAAGGAACTTGCCAAGAAAACTCCATGATAGGTTCACCTTAAGGTCGCCATAAGTCAGAAATGACTTGAAGGCATACAACAACAACAAATGCATAAACAGTAAAAGAGCAAGAAATCTTCAGTTGGGTAAAGCATGGTGGGGTGAGTTGAACAAAGATCATAGGCAGGAAATTGTCAAAAATACAGCAGACATTAAAGCAGTCTCAAGAGAAATATTCTATGAAACATGCAGGAAAAGGAGGGGTGTGTGGGAGGAGCAATAACTAATAGCTTTCTCCTAATTGTCAAATACTGTTGCTTCTTGCCAGGATGGGAAAATGTGGAGATGTCTTTTCTCTTTTCTTTATGAGAACCCATGGATGAATCAAGAAAGGGAGCAAATCACATTGGAAATTAGTTCTGTTTGACCTTGTCAATTGAAACAGACAAGCTGGCAGGTTTCTATTTGTTGTAAGACAACAGGCGGACTATAGAAAGAACACCCAAAGTGTTCAGCTTTCCACTGTCACTGAATTGTCCAGCTTGTTTTGATTAAGGGGTATATCACACCCATTACTTACTGTATTTCATTACAATGTTGTGATCCAGTCCACATGCTCTGAATGGATAAGACATGCTTGAGAGTATTCCAAATTCAGGCAGTTCTCTCCCCTCGCCAAGCACTGTTGCTATATCTCTCTGATACACACTTGTTTAACTGGAAATGGGTTTAGACTAGACTGCAGTTTTAATAATACTTGGAGGGGGGGAGGGTTTGATGTCATCAGGTGTGCTCACTCTCCAAAAAGATAGTGCTGGAAAGATTATTCCCTTCCACGAGTTCCAGATCTCTTGCATCCTTCCCTAGTGGCTTTGATAAATGAGAGATTGTTAATCTATCATGAGTCAGGGGAATATTATTAGTGTCCTCATGTGACATATAGTGTCTAGCAAGTGCCTAGAATCACAATGATTTCTAGGCATTGTGGTCTTGTTGCTATTTTTGTCTAAAAGCTGTTTAATTCTCATGAAGAGATATGAGTAAGCAGGTTAGTAAATTAAATTTTCTGAGTTCAAAATTAACTAACGGGGGTGGGGGGGAACTATCATGTAGTACCTTTAAGCCTAGCAAATGTACTGTGATATAAGCTGTCATGGCCCTAGGCCTACTTCTTTTGGTGTCTGTGTGTCTCTCACAGCATAAGTATGGAAAGGGTGGTTGTGGCTGATGTCATTGCATGCTCAGGCCAAAAATCCAGCCATGCTCTTCATGCTATGAAGAGCATAAATATAAATGAGATCTAGTAAAAAGAATTAAATCCAGTCAGAGTGGGTGTGCAACTAATTCCCACCACTAATGATTTGGCAAAGCAAGATGAATAGCACATATAAATACCTAACAGGTGATAATTACTTTCTGGTGTGAGCTGGTCATGCTCACCGAACTCAAACAGGTATGATAGAACAAATCTGCAAATTGATTCCAGTTTAGTAGTATCATGAAACTTTCTAAGTATGTCAGCTTTCAAGTCTTGAAATGCTCCCATATAATTCCTGGTTGACAGATTGCTATATATAATCATTAGTATTTATTCTTTATTTGCTAGGAAGTTTCATATGCTTCCTTTCCACCATTCAACACCTGAGACAAAGTTTAAAAACAAGGCTATCATTTTGAAAATAGATTAATATAAAATCAGTAAATCCTTTACCTACACTGAATGATATCATATTCTGCTTAATATGGGGACAGTTTTATCTCCAGAGGTGACTATGGCATTTAGGAAAATCAACAAGTGTTATTAAAATTTTGGAATCCTTTTGAAGGATAGCATACTTGAATATTCAGGAAAATGTAAGGGCTCATTCCCACTGTGATTTACATGGTTTGCTGATTGCTTTATATGTGCCTTGTTTACACTTGAAACGGTTTCAGGCGTAACTGCAATCATTCTGACTCACTTTGAAGTGAGACAAATGCCAAAAAAAAAAAAAAACACCCACTGTTTTCGAACACCAGTTTTTTTTGGCAGTTCTTTTTTAAAGAAGCGATTAGCAAGTGGAAACAATGGACCTTAATCACATTGCACTGGAGGGGAGGGATTACTGGCAGAAGGTTGGCAGAGTATGGCACAAAATTCCTCCCCATTTCTTTGAGAATGGAGGGTCGTGCCCTGGAAAAGAGGGATGTGTCCCTCCTGGACAGAAGGTAGGAATTTGTGTCACCCTGCCCCCAAGGGTGCCAGCGACTCCTGGGATCAGTTGCCCTCCATCTGCCACAGTGTCCTTCGCCCCACCATAACCCCCACAACCCTTCCTCACTTTCAATAAAGACCATCTCTCTTCCTTCCCCACCACCGGGAGCCTCAAAGGAGGAGCAGTGGTGAAGGGAACAGGGTCCCCGGGGCTGCCCTCCCATCCAGAGACCACCCTCTGGGGCCTCTCCTCAGCCTCCCTCCTCTACAACCCCCTCGGCTCCAAGCAGGACTGGCCACTGCCTCCTCTTTATGACATTTTCCCACCTTGGCTCCTCTCCTCAGCCAAGAAAAAAAGGTCCCAAACTAGATGGGCATTCAGGGCCATAGGAGCCAGGGTCACAGGAGCCAGCAGCCTGGGGGGAGGATGGGAACTGGGGTCCATGGGGTTAGGGGCTCCCCAGGATGAACTTGCTTGGGGCTCTTCACCTTCTGCTCCCAGCTCCCTTCCCTCAGCCACTGCACCTGCCCTCTCTCTCTGAGGGGTCTCCAGTACCAGACGCCAACCAAGCCCCCCTTCCACCGCCCTGCCAGCTGCAGCCTGGGCATTGGCTTCCCATCACAGCCTCCTTGGATGGACAGACAGACAATGCTTCTTCCAGGCTGTGATGGTGGAATTCCTCCCCCCCCCCCCCAGTTCGTCCCCAAGGAAGGCTGGTGGGCAGACAGACCTGAGCATGGCTCTCATGCCTGCCCCCAGCCAGGGAAGGGGGGACTCTCAGACTGGTCCTCTGAATCCCCCCCAGAAGACCTTGGCTGCCCCAAAGCTGGAGCAGGCAGTTGGGCAGTGGGGCTTACCTCCTCCGGCCCAGGCAAGGAAAGGCAGGGATCCCTCGGACGGGGTGGTCAGTTGTAGGGCTTGGCTCCTTCCCACCTCCCTTCCTCCAAGGCTACCCAAGTGACTCTCTTTCTGTCTCTAGCTCCTCTCTTCCACTGTGCTTCAGCTTTACACACCAGGCTTGCTTGCTTGCTTGCTTTAGGGTCTCAGGTCCTCAGGGTGCAAAGGGGTGCTGTGGGTGGCCCCCAAGATTCTCGGGGTCCCCTCTCCCTGTGCTAGGGAGAAAAAAAGGAGACTTCCTCCTCCCCACTGATGACACAATATGATTGACAGACAGTGGGAATGAAAATCATGTCAAATAAGACATGAATTTATGGAATAAGGAAATAATTCATTTACATAGTGGGAACTACACATTGACCTGAATCGATTGAGCCACCCGGTGTCTATGCGACTTGCAAACCAATCTAAATGCAAGTGGGAATGAGCCCTGTGTGAGAGCTTCTCTGGAAGTATTTAAGCAAAGGTAGGATAGGCATCCTTCCCAAACATTGCTGTCACATTCTGTATTGTAGAACCTTCACTGAACTGAATGTTGGACAAGATGGCCCCCAAGGCACCTTCCAGTGCTAGAATTGTATGTTTCTATGATTCCAGCCTGCTCTCTGTACAAGATGCTACTGTTTTATATTCAAGAACCTTTTAACACAATAAAGCATTCAAATGTGGATTCTCACAGCATGTGGCTTTTAAAGCACTTTTGCATTGTCATAATAAACACAAAGCCTCAGGTCACTGGGTTTTCAGCATGGTTATTTGCTGGCCTTAGAGGCAGTATGATGTAGAGGTTTGAGTGTTGGACTAGTACTCCAGGAGTCCTGGGTTTGAATCCCCACTCAACCATGGAAATGCATTGGGTGACCTTGGGCAAATCAAACTCTCTCAGCCTCAAAGGAAATCAATGGAAAATCTTCTGATGAAATCTTGCCACGAAAAACCCATGATAGGTTTGTTTTAGAGCAGGGGTAGGCAACCTTTTCCCTTTAAGGGCTGAGGGACTTCAGCTTCCAGAAGCCCCAGCCATGTTGGCCAATAGCTCCTGGGATTCTGGGAGCTGAAGTCCCTCAGCCCTTAAAGGGGAAAGGTTGCCTACCCCTGTTTTAGAGTCACCATAAGTTGGAAATAACTTGAAGGCAAACAACAACAACCTTTCCAACCTGATTCCTTCCAGGGCAAACAACAACAACAACCTTTCCAACCTGATTCCTTCCTTCCCACAACCTGACACCCTGCTAATTTGTTAGGTTGGAATTCTCAGAATCACACAAGTGGTTGGCTAAAGGACTCTGGGCATTGACATCCAATGCATCTAGCAGGTCACAGGTTAAGTGAGGTTGGTTTAGAGGTTTTGGTTGTGCCAACATCGGGATTACGTGGGAAAATTGTTTATTCTTTTTAACAAACCCTTTTTCAATCTCACCTTCAGGTTCATAAACTAAGGACCATGAAAAAGAATAATGAATACATCACTATGAAAGAAACTTGCAATTCTGAAAGTAATAAAGATAAAAGAAATTAGTGTCTATGAGAAACTAATAGCCTTTCCTATTAAAATCCACCCATATAACATCTTAGTCTGTAATAGAAGAAAGTCTAAAGTGATGAGTTTTCTGCTGCTGTTAATTAACATTCTATCCTATTAGATTTGCTTCACTGTTAAGTTTCATTTTGTGGGTAGTTATTATGCTTCTGTGTATTAATAATCACTCAGGAAGCTCAAATTGTAATGGTTATTAGTGACCTAGAAGTTATTCTATGGATACTTTCCATCCAATAATAGCTGAGATTACAGGCTGTAGTGATATGGGAGGAGAAGACAGAACCTGATGCATTCATATACCTCTAAAGTATAAAGCCACCAGAAAAACCTTGCAGTCATTTTGCAAGGTCATATTCGTACACCAAAGGAATAAGCTCACTGTTTTCAGTACTGTTGTTGGAATTACCTATTTAATTTCAAAATGCTGTTTCCCCCCACCTTAAAACAAAATTCTGTTATCAGCCACTCAAAAAAGATGAAAACCTGTTGAACCTTTTTAGTTTTACTTCTCACTTTGACTTGGTGGCCAACTGCTGGCTATTTGTTTTAACAGCAAAATATTTCAAGTTTCTTTTCATACAAGACAGAGCTTGAAAACATGATTTTTTTGGACTACAGCTTCCAGAATCCCCAGCCATTATTGACATGGTTGGGATCTGGGGAGCTTAGTCCAAGGCTCATTTTTCTAGGCTTAGCTGCAGACTCACTCAGCTTGCAGAAAACAAACCTCTTTGCCCTGCTCTTTTGTAAATGACAGGCAGCAAACTGAGAGCACCTAACAAAACAAAGCAAAAAATGAAATTAACCACCCCCCAAACAAACATAAAAGTGTTCCCTGCAGTGAAACAGAGAACCCAGCTAGTTA
Source organism: Phrynosoma blainvillii (assembly GCA_026167975.1). NCBI lineage: Eukaryota > Metazoa > Chordata > Lepidosauria > Squamata > Phrynosomatidae > Phrynosoma > Phrynosoma blainvillii. The sequence continues at coordinate 414,615,614 of JANUYF010000001.1, forward strand.
TACACCAGGCAATTCCTATTGTGTTTTCACTGCAGTTGCAAGGACTTGTGTACCAGAAGAATTGAGTTCAAAGTATAGATTGATAACCGCTGCAATTTAGTCTCCAGATACTTTTGTCTTAGAAGCCTGGCACTTCTAAACCTTAGAACAATGAAATAGAAAGAATACCTCAGGCTCTTGAATCAATACAAGCCAACAGCCCATAAGATCTCATGGTAAAGACCAGACTTAATGAAGTTAAAAATCTTCTTTTGCAGTGATCACAACAAAGCAGGTTTTCATTGTTTCTTGTTGTTGACCTTTCTTTTAAAAAGGAACTTTCCCAATCTTTTCTTTTCGCTCACTTCCTATTATCTTTGTAGCTAAGATCATGTGAAAAATCTGTCAGACTCACTTTGTTTCTCAGAATCTGATCTGAATTCTCATTTTAGAATCATGGAAACATAGAGCTGGAAGAGATCACATGTGTCATCCAGTCCACTGCCCTGCAATGCAGGACAACCTAATTCTATAGTGGGATGCAAGAGCTGTCCTCCATCTTCCCTCCTGGAAATATAAGCAAACTTTTTCACAACATACACAATTTTGTATGCCCTCTTTACAACAGATAACAGTATGTTAGAGCAAATTTCAAATGTATACATTTTAATTGTCAAGATTTTTTCAAAGGTATGCATAGACTCATAAATGTACCAGTTTGTACAGAAAGATACACTCCATTCTCTTGCCGTGCTCAGGAGTATGAAATGGACATGTCCATAGTACAGGAGTGGGAAAAATGTGGCTCCAAACTCAATTGTGTGTCCTCCCCAAGAACCCCTGACCCCACAAAGTTGCTGGGTCTTTGACTCTCACCAGAGTTGCTCACCCAGCTAGATGGAAATGAAAACCCAGTGGATCTTCCCCCAATCCTATGCATATCAGGAAGTGATCTGGAGCTTTGCTATAATAGGGAGAGGTTCCTGTTTTTGAAAAGCCACTGAGTAAGCGCTGCTGGGATTCGGGCTGCATAAGGTTTGCACTTGTCTGGGCATGGCTGAGTGCAATGACACCCATTTTAAAAATTAAATGCAACTGTATCCCATCAGGGATAAGTCGCTTTAAATAGAATGTGATAATCTCCTATGATGAGAAACCCCAGCTATACAATACAGATCTATTCCTGGTTTCTGTGCCAACACTACATGGGGGAGGAAACTTTAAATAACACAACATTTAAAAGGCTTTGTAATCTTTTGGAAAATGATGATTAGCCATGAATTGATGATGAGTATTTTTCCCCTGAAGAAGAAATCATGCAGCCCTTCACATGCTGTAGCTGCACAAATCACAACAGTCTTAATCAACATAGCAATTGTGAGGTATATGGGGAGTTGTAATCCAATCTGAAGAGCCACATGATTATCACACACCAAGCGAACATTGGGTTGACTTATGAGAGAACCATGCAACCCACTCTATTACATTTCCATCACTATTTTCACTAGAGATGTATATTTTAATTTACTTCATTCATATACACTGGGGCGGGTGAGTGGGGACTGTTAAATCACTCTTGCTGAGTGAGACTGAAAGTGTTGTACATTCTGATGGGGTAGTGTGTTTTTTGGGGGGGGGGCAGGGGCAGCATTCCAGGTCTTTTTTTTTTTTTTTTGTATGCGTGATGATTTTGTTCATGCAAAAAGCAATTTTTATAGACTTAGGACCTTATCACATGGGGCCCAAAGCAGTCAGAACCCAAACGAAATCCTGACCTGATACGTATTATTTTTCCTTGTGTCCACACGACATCGCTCAGAACCCCGACAGAACCCCGACAAGGGGTTCTTGTCAGGGGCAAGAACCGAGATATTTTGTATTTCGGTTTCTTCAGGAAGTACAAGTACGCGACGGGAATCATTTCGCTTTTACCGTAAGGACCTTATCAGTTTGAAAAGACAGTACGTATTGGGGAGCATTTCCCTGCCCCCGCCTGCACTCCAAGGAGGACCTGAGGAGGTCCTCCTTGGAGCTCGGGCCCCGCGCAGGGTCCGCGCTCCGAGCAGAACATCCTCGGAGAGGCGCCTCTCCGAGGACGTTCTGCTCGGAGCTCAGGCCCCACGCAGGGTCCGAGCTCCAAGGAGGACATCCTCAGAGAGGCGCCTCTCCGAGGACTTTCTGCTCGGAGCTCAGGCCCCGCGCAGGGTCCGAGCTCCAAGGAGGATGTCCTCAGAGAGGCGCCTCTCCAAGGACATTCTGCTTGGAGCTCAGGCCCCGCGCAGGGTCCGAGCTCCAAGGAGGACATCCTCAGAGAGGCGCCTCTTTGAGGACGTTCTGCTCGGAGCTCAGGTCCCGTGCAGGGTCTGAGCTCCAAGGAGGACGTCCTCAGAGAGGCGCCTCTCCGAGGACGTTCTGCTCGGAGCTCAGGCCCCGCGCAGGGTCCGAGCTCCAAGGAGGACATCCTCAGAGTTCTGCTCGGAGCGCAGACCCTGTGCCGGCTTGGGAAGGGGTTTGGGGGACAGCCGGCTTGGGAAGGGGTGTGTTTGACAGCCACGGCAAGTAACAGCCACAGCTGTACTGAGCATGTGCAGGGCATCATTGCTTGGCTATGTCCGGGATTTTCTCACTTGTGTGCGAAAAGCAAATACGGTTCCTGGGAGCGCTTCATCGCGCTTTCCTTAATTGCGCGATGATGCTAGTTGCGTCTGATAGCCATTTACGTATTGTGGGGTTTCTTTCGGTTTATTCCTGGATTTATTCTTATTTCACTTTCTTATCGCTTTGTGGCCCGCGTGTGATAAGGTCCTCTGATAAGGTGGACTCTAGTGTACTACGCTTGTACTTTTGCCCCAGTTAACCATGTGAGCAGAAGTTATTTCACAAACTGATCTCCTCCCCTATTCAGTACCTTCCTCCTAGAAACCCCTTTCCAAAACTTCATCAAGTTACCTCAAGACTTTTCAGGGGTAGATATTGTATCTGTTGCCAGGGAGTGAAGTTGATCCATTTTCCGATTTACCACTGCTACCTGGAGCACTTTTTAAGGAGTGAACATACAACCGAGTGTGAATTCATTGTGTTCATGACAACAGATCCACCAGCTGCCTTGCACTCTTCTTATTTTCCCAGCAATGGGGTGACACAGCTGCCCCTCAGGAAATCAGAAGTGAGAGAACAGGAAAGTATACAGCTATTCCAGCTACCTTACCAGTTCCTAAGATTTTTTTTTAATGGCTTGGAATGTTGCCTTGCTATACTGAAAAGTAAAATATTTTTAAGCTTGAGCAATGCCTGATTTTGTGTATTTAATGACAGACCTTATTTCTTGCACCCTTGCTTTGACACTGATCCCTTTAATGACCTCAGTCAAGCTGCCACCCTTTCCACACTTCAGTGGAACAGAGATTCTTGTATGTCACACCAAAATGCATCACAACTTAAATATTTAGCACCTCCAGAGTGCTTTGAAGATGAAAAGCTAAAGCTGTGTTAAGGGTTATTTACAAAAAACATGTACACTTCCTCTTCTTCCTGCTATGTATGCTGTCAGTAAAAGACCTCAGGTCCCTCAGGCAGGAACTCTTGACTAGAGGAGGGCAAACAAATGCTGTTTGTTTGTTATTTGTGCAAGTGTGGAGGGCTGTTTGTGGGAAAATGTTATGTGAAAATTCAGGAATGGTTTATTTCATCACCTCAGTCCTATCACATGGAATCTCCCATGTCAATGGCAAAAATCCCCAGGGAAGTGTGATGCTGGGGTGTTGCACATGATAAGGAGAGAACTCTGGGAATATATATCGGTTACCAATAGAGGCATCTAGCCTCACCTACATGGGAAAAAAAACTTTCAGGGAGAGGAGGATGTATTATCTCAGGAATGTGTGAGAAACAGCTATCAACAATGAATTTAATATTACAGTACTTACTACTCATTTAGTACAGGTTTTACAGAATAATAAACAGCTTAGTTGCATACCCTCCTCCTTTCTTGCGTTGGTAAGGTAGCCTTGATTAATCCTCTATCATCTCACTTTTTCAACTGCATTTAAACTGTCATTCTCTCTTCTTCCATTTTTGTCCTTGTCCTCAGCGTACTTCAGTTTTTACAAACTGAGTTCTAGGTTTTTTCATTGAAGAGTCCAGATAACATATGGTCCAAACCCTGAGTATAGCGTGAAAAGACCGGATAATGTCTGCCCCATTCAAACCTGGGGTATACTCCTCTTAATACAGACTTTAAAATCTCCCTGTTTGCTCCAGATCTTCCCGGATGATCTGTAGCCCTCTGTTCCAATGCTGGATGGCTCTTTAAAATGCATCCCACTGTTCTGCCTGATACCGAGAGTTACTTGCTCTGGGGTCAGAACAAGGCATCCAGCCATCTGACCAATGCTGGCCACTCATTCCAAACACAGAAGCAAGTGACTCGCTGCCAGTGTTGCAGGCAGGACAGTGATAAGAGTATTCAAAGAGCTACCTGACATCACAATGTAGGGCCCCAGGTAATGGGGAGAGGTCAGCGCAAATCCAGGGCCAGGATATTACGGACTGCCCCTGGAGTATTCTGGCCCTAGACTCGGGCAAAAGTAAATTGCTGCAGCCTTTCTTAGCTTATTTGAACTTCCTCAATAATAAATTTTGCCATTTTGGTCATGCTCTGATGTTGCCTAGCTACACATATTCCAGTTTTCATTTGTAAGATGTCAGAGGGCAAGCAGGTGCAGTGGAACTTGTTTACAAAGCAATAAATCTCATAATTTCAATAGGACTGATTCACAAGTATGCATACCTAGGATCACTGCCAAGAAAGTATGTGTATATTGACTCATAAATGAGTCCCAGCCTTCCCCCAAAGATCTCAGGGTTCTGGCAGTTTCTATGGGGAGATACAGTCTTTCAAATAGTCTGGGCCTAAACCATAAAGGGCTTTATAGGTCATGACCAGCACTGTGAATTGTGCCCAGAAATAAACCAGTAACCAGAGAGGGTGTTTTAACAAGGGAGTTATATGCTCCCTATAACTGGCCCCAGTTAGCATTCTGGTCACAGCATTTTGGACTCGTTGCAGTTTCCAAAGGTAGCCCCACATAGAGTGTGTTATAGTAGTCCAAACAGGATATAATCCTGGCACCATAGCCAGATCTGACATCCCAGGGATGGGCTCAGTCGGTGCACTAGTTTTAACTGTGCAAGTGCACAGTGTGGCAAATTATCTGATGCCTTTCTATTCACACATTCATCCAAGCCTCAGAATGTTTTTCTCAGTTCTCTTTAATTTTATTTTTTCCCCAAAATAATTTCTAACTGAACGAAGGCTACTGAAGATTTTGTAGGAAGCTTAAAGCAGATACATAGATAAGAGTGCCTTTTCCTAGCACCAGCAGCATTTCATAGCTAACCTACTTATGAGGGCATGCACATTTCTGAGTACATCTGTGCTTCTTAGCAGACTTTTACAATGGAGCCAGTGATTTAAGAACTTTTGTGATTTGTCTTCCTGACCTGCTTCAGCATAGAAAATAGCACTGCTGAATTATTATGACAGAAGTTGTCTCATAAAGAAAGGAAGGTAGAATTTGGTTCCTTTCTGTATGGGCCAAATAAAAAGGTCTCTTCCCCCCCCCCCAGTCATCTTAGTGGGGAGTCTGGATGAGAAATGTCCAAACCCCAAATCTGGCACAAACAATCTGGATGACTTCCAGCCCATATAGGAGTATACCCCTCTTAAAATGCATTTTAAAAAATCCTGTTTCCTCTGGACCTTATTTGAAACATGTCCTCTTCTGCCACTTGCTGTGGCAACAGCAGCAGGCCAAGATACTTTGGCCCAGAGTATCCTAGCCCTGGAGTTGCCACAACCCCCCAACATTACCTTCTGTTGTGATACTAGTGTGGCTGTTTGCATGCATATCCCACTGTGCTACCTGGTGTGGCAGTTGCAGCAGCAAGTCACTCTCTCTGAGGTCAGAATAAGACTAGTATCATAGGCCTAGAGCTGTCCCAACATCCCTTCATTACCTCAGAGCCTGTGTGCCAACATCACATGGATATTTGCATGGGTATCCTGCTGTGGTAACTGGTGCAGCAGTTGTGGCAGCAAGTCACTTGCTCAGAACAAGTTGTGTATCTTCACCCCGAGCTGTCTCAAGCTCCCTTCATTACCTCAGGCCCTCTGTTGCAATGGCAGGCAGCTGTTCACAAGAGTATCCCACTGTACTACCTGGTGTGGCAGCTGTGGCAGCAAGTCACTTACTCTGAGGTCAGAATAAGTTGGGTATCTTCACCCCAGAGCTCCCTTCATTACCTCAGACCCTCTGTTCCAAAGCCACATGGGTATCCTGCTATGCTGCCTAGTTGGCAGTAGTGGCAGCAATTTCTTGTACTGACATCAGAACGTGGCGAGTATGTTAGCCACAGAGCTGCCCCAACCTCCCCTTAGGCCCTCTGTTTTGATGCCAGGCAGCTGTTCATACAGGTGTCCTGCTGTGCTACCTGGTGTGGTGACTATGGCAGCAAGCCACTCATTCTGGGGTCAGAACGAGTATCCTAGCCCTGGAGATGCCCAAACCTCACCCCATTACCTCAGACCATCTGTTCTACCCATGGCGCCTTGTTCTGACCACATAGCAAGTGACTTGCTGCTGCAGCTGCCACACCAATAGCACAGCAGGATGCACACACAAACAACCACCTGACATCAGAACAGAGGGCCTGAGGTGATGGGGGAGATTTGGCATCTCTGGGCTAGGATACTTGCCTCAGAGCTAGTAACTTACTGTTAGAGCAGCCATGCCAACTGGCACAGTGAGATGCACATGTGAACAGCTGCCTTGCATCAAACCATGAGGGAAAGGGCCTGGGGTAACAGAGAGAGGTTAGGGCAGTTCTGGGACCAGAATACTCTGGGCTGCCCACAAAGTATCCTGGCCAGTGGAGACAGAACCATAGTCATGCAAAGGACAGGATTAGGTCTTCTGGGATATGCAATAAGAAAACATTTCTAACAAACTTGAGGATACTTTTTTCTAACAGGCCTTTAAAACACAGGATTCGGGGTTTGGAAAACATATTCTTCTCTTCTTGTTCATATTAATGATGGGGACACCAACATAAGAAAGAAATGGTATAATGTCCTGAATCCTATTAGTCCCATCTAGAAGAGACCTATTTAATCAACTGTTGAATAGTGAGTTGACACATAAGTAAATCCCATTGTCATTGGGACTAACAATAGGAATTATGCCAGTGAGTGCTTCTGTGATCTTTCCATCTAGGTATAAAATGGAAGGTAATTTTGCTAAGAAATCCTGTTAAGTCAAAGCTTGAGAAAAGAAGGAGGCAACTGCCTGAAGTGAAGAAGCAAATGGCATCCCTCCTTGTCCCCCCACCCCATTCCCTAGACACAATGCATTGAGGCCAGTGGAGTTCTTTTAGCAATTGAGGAAGAAAATCCCAGAAGCGTCTGGGGTTGTAATACAAATAATTGAAATAACTAAAAATGTGCTGCCTCATTGTGCCAAACAATAAGACCAGCTTTAGCAAAGGAAAAGCAGCATAGCCTCCAATTATGTATCAGTGAAGAAACTGAAAAGATATCTGTTGAGTAAAGCAGATGGCCAGGAAAGAGCAGCCTCTGGCCGCTTCAGCCATGATTGGGTCGGGACCTCAGCAACTGCACGGCCCTCTCTCAAAGCAGGCCTCTGCCTGTGGTTCCAAGCCATGCCACCCAGAAACCAGATTAAAATGGCTCCTTTTAAATCCAGTCCTTTGCACCAGAGGGTGGCATTGGAGTGGCTTCCAGCCACTTTGGGGGCATGCATCATGTAAATGTCATGCCCCCAAAGTAACTGGAAGTTGCTTCATTTAGCCCATGTGTTTCAGGCCTGAGCAAATGTATGGTAACACATTTGAAATGAAATGTGCATGAAAATGGATGAGTGTGGAGTGGGTTGGGGAGAGAAAGCTACTAACTAAAAGAGAACTCAGAGCATGCCAAGTCCCTGTGATTCCCTCCTTCATCTAATTTTTAAACACTCTCTTTTAAAAAAAAGTTCAGCATTCATTCACTCAGTGAAAATCAATACTTCCTTCACAATAAAGCAATTTAGGGGGGAAAGAAAGATTTAACAGGTTGTTGAGTTGGAGTTGTGCTTTATTTGCAAATGTAATGCAAGATAACCAAGTAAATAGGACATCGTCAGAATACATGACCTGAAATGTTTAGAAAAGGAATGAAAGGATATCACTTGGTGTGCAAAGGTGTAGCATCTCAATATTTTATTTCATAGAGCATACCATCATACAGAGGGCTTGATCAGTTGTTTGCTTTTTATTGATAATTGCAACCTCCTTAGTGACTTGGTGTTGATGTGTTGCTTTTCTGGTGTCACACACAGGAGAGGATAGTGCACAAGTTTTGGGTCAGGAACAGTAGCACCATGTTGTATTCTCTGAAGGCCAAAGGCCAAAACAGTTCAAGGTTTACAGTGAGACTGATCAATAATGTTGGATGGAAAGCAGTAGTATTCCGGTAGAGTGCTTGTGCTGTGGATCTTGAATAAAATGAATTCTAATTGGCTGAAATGTCTGAATAGCCAGGTGGGTAAGTTTATGGAGTTGTAAAGCAATTATGTTGGAATACAAATCACTATTTGGAAGTCAAGGCAAGCCATGGTTGCCCATTTGTGAAATTTCTGGAGACTGAAATAGACCAGAGGCTAAGGAGCCTGGTAGGAAATAGCGCTCAGGGACTTAGTTTTTTAAAGTGTTGATAAAAGCAGCTCATTGTGCTATGTGAAGTTGAGTATTCCTGGTTTTCTGAATACTATCCCCAAAAAAATCTACATTCATAAAAAGTCATCTCAATAATTACTCAGTTGGGTTTTGTCACATCAACAAAGTATACTCATCATACTGTCCCTGAAGCTAACCCAGCCTGGCTTCTTTGTCCTGGTTGACCCTCTTCCAAATGTAACCATCCCCCCACAAAGGGGGCAGTATAGATTTCCAGTGCACACCTCCAGTAGAGATGGAGGTCATTCTTGCCATGTTTATTCTCTTAATGGCCAGGATGGCTTCATACTTGTTGCCCTTCCATGGAGGTGGGGCAGTTTCTCATCCTTCCCCAATTCCCTCCTCAAATTTTATCCAGCCTGGGACACTTTTTTCAGTAAGACAACCAAGACTATGTTTGAGGATTTATTGATTCTCTTTCTCAGTTTTTGAATTATGGATTTTTCATCCATGCCCTTGACAATAGCCCTTGCTTTCTCAGTGGGGTCTGAAAGTACAACTAGTCATGCTATAAAAGATACCCAGTAAGCTGAGCTTTTCGACATCTTTATTGTATTTCTAATGATATTGCTCTTCCATTGGCTTCTAATATTGGCAGAGCCCAATGGCTTATTAAGATCTTGCTGATTAATAGCACTTCTTAATAATATGCAGAAGATCCAACCCTGCAGTCCTTATCATATAACATTAACTGTATATAAATTTGCACCCCAAATCTTCATATATTAACAGTTGTGTTCTGTTTCTGATTGGCAAATTGATCATTAGTTGACCAAGACTAAAATTTGTGATTCAGTATTCTACAATTGCTCTTGGGAGATTTATTACTTTGTGGTGTATCGCTTTCAAAAAAACTTTTCTTCCATGCAAAAATAAAAGCTTCTCCTGCATTTGAGGGGATGTAGAGCATTCACCCATGCTACTAAGACCGCAGTCCTGTGCATGTTTACTTGGGTGTAATTTTGCTGTGAATGCCTTATTCAGTAATAAGTTAGAAAAGCTTGTACATATATAATTCCTATAGGACTATCTATCTAGTAGAGTGTCGTTGCTTATTGGTTAAGATTTGATAACTCAGTCAACAAGGACTGTATGATTGGTTCAGATGACCCTGATCCAGTGTTATAAAGAGCTGTCAATTGATTTTCTAGTGTTGCCTCCAGTTTCCATTCTCTTTGCCTGTATTCTCTCTCCTGTAGCTTACACAGTGCTCTCTGGAATGTGCTTTGCCCCTACTGAACAGTTGTGGAATGACATACCAGCAACCACCCTTTTCCTTGAATCGTCTCTTTTGCTAACCTACCTCCCCCTCCCTTTCCCCTTCCACTCCTAGCTTGCTGTTGTTTCTTCTACTTTCCCTAAATGCAACTTACTTTAAGCATGCATTATTATTATTAACATCCTACAGTAAAATGAAGCTATTTTATAACCCATTTGTCAATCTCAGCCAAGTTCTTATATATTTTCGTATGTTTATTTATGACGTACATCCAGACTGCACGTTCCCCCCATATTTATTTATTTATTCTGTTAAAAAAAAATAGAGACTATTAGCTTTTTTTAATTAAAAAAAAGCAAATGTAAAAGGGAGGGTGGTTTTTAGTACCAAATATTTTGCTGCCAAATATTTTGATTTTATTATTATTATTATTTTAAATGGGACTTAAAGCCATTGGGGAAAAAACAAGAAAGAATTTGAAATGATAAAAGTGTCCCTAGACTGCTTTGTCTGTTCCTTTTTGGTGTGTGCATCTGGTTTGTTCATCTTTGAAAGTGTGTGGATTTTTTTTCCTTTACAAGTAATTTTTTTTTTTAAAAAAAATTAAAACTCAAACAGTTGTTCTCTTCTCCCTTCTTGCTGGGAATAAAGTGCTTTTTTTTCTTTTTTCTTTTTTTTAAAGTATGCCTATTTTATGTCTTTTCTTTTCAAATGTTGGATTTCTATCTTAGATTTGGTTTGTTCCAACCTAACTACATAAACATTATTAAATTGTTTTCTGAATTTTTCCCTTCTATCTCCCTCCCCACTTTATATAAGGGACTACCTCAACTGCAGAATCCTACAGCCTTACATTTTTTAAAAAAACAAATGCACTCCTTTTGAAGGCATAATTGTCACATCCATTAAATCCAAGATGGGGGCAAGGATTGTGAAAGCACTAAAACAAAAAACAAATAAAAAAGTCTGTTACTTTTGAACAATTGTGGCTGCATACACTCATACCCCAATTTGAATTGATACACGAATATTAAACACTTTATAAGAAAGATTACAATAAGGAGATGAAGCTGAGCAGAGCTGCAGTTGAAGTTGCTCTAGTTCCTATGCATAAATTCTAGTTTCCTTGTTTTCATTTTTATCTGATTATTATTATTATTATTATTATTATTATTAGTTTGTATATTTTACTGGTTTTTAAGTAGGGGAAAAGTTTGAACTGTTCTTATTCTTTGAGAACTTTAAAGAAACTGTAATTCTAATTACTACTATATTTCTTAGTATTTTTTTGTAATTTGCATGTTGAAGAAGTTGCAGCTTAGGGTTTGTGAGATTGTCAATGTTAGAGTTCTGTTCTTTCTTTTTGTTGATGGGCATGAATATGCTCATTTGTTTTTGTATATTGCCCATCCCTTCCTTACAGCCAGAAGCTCTAATGCTGCTAGATCACTCCGTTCCGCACTTACATGGACATGGCAACTGACTTACACATTCACTCCCATCATCTTCATCTGTGTAGTACACTCATAGACCGTACACCCCCACTCCATCCACCCAAGGCATCTTTTCTTCCCATAAGTCCCTCCCTCACTCTCCCACCCACCCTTTCTTTAGCATTGTTTAAAATTTTATGTGCAGTCATCCATTCCTTAAAACACACACACTCCAAATTCTAGGAAAAAAATAAAATAAAATGTGTTTTCAAAAAACTAGAGAGCTATATCCAAACAATTTTTTAAAAAAGAAAGAAAAGGCAAACATGTTGGTTCTCAAACACCATGTAATGGTGTGATCTACAGAACACTGCTATTGTGTAAGTCCTCTTGATGTTGGGATTGCATGTGAGCAGTGGTTTGGGTATTATACCACTGATCAGTAGAAAAGAAAGTAAATCAAAGACAAATTCTATAGAGTGTATCTTTTTTTATTTAAAAAAAATCTAGAAATCATTACATGAGAATTTGTTTTTTAAAAAGGAAAATTCTGAATTTTCAAGAACAACAGAAAAACACAGTAGTTAAAAAAGTTCCAATTTGTTATAGTGCAGGGTTATGATTTTTTTCTTCTTTTCATGTTATGTGGTGTGGATGTATGTGTTGTTGCCTCCCTGTATCACCCTTTGTCGTAAATAATTATTATATTTTAAAAAACTGAAAATATTACACATTTTGATTAAAAAAAGTTTTTTAAAAAGAAAAAAGAAACAAAACAAAACAGCAAAATAATAAAAGGCAAACGTTTCTCGAATGTGGCAATTCTGCTTGTCCAAGAGCATTCTTACACAACTTTCTTTTATAAATTTTTCTTTCATGCCAAAAAACATGCGGGCAATTTGTTGATGTAAGTTGACAATATGAAATCGACGTGGTATGATGCTTTCTTCTGACTATATTTATATGTGTATTTAGGAGTTTTTTGGGTTTCTTTTTTGTGTATGATTTATATTTCCTGTTATCTTACGTTTTCTCTTTTAGTTTTTTTATTAATGTGAATGAATTGCTATTGTTGCTTTTAGTTCCGAGCTTTTAACCTTTACTGTAAATTTATTATTTTTCAGTGTACAGTTACTTTTCTTTCTGTAGATGTATTCCTTGATTTAATTTTTGCAAGATTTTTGTTTTATTATTGGCTTTTGTGATCTTCATTTGCTATGTGTTCTTGATAATTACATGCTTTTGGGGGAAAAGTTTACAGAATCAGTAGTAGTTTTCCATTTATGAGCAACCGCTCTCAAGCCGACTTCTTCCTTTTCCATTTATATTTTTTTCTTGTAAGAGTGGGTACACCATACACAGAAGAACAAAGGAAATTGCTCTGATATTTGGCAAAAAGTTATCCATGCCGCAAAGTCCACTTGTGGTATTCCTACAAATGGACTTACCACATTTCCTAAATGTAAGTGTTTTATGAACACTACTCTTTTGGTCAAGAAGATACTCTCAAGTGTACTATTCTACCATCATATTCCACATCCAACTCTTTGAAAGTAGAAGACAGTTGAAGATAAGTGTTGAAGATCAAACCATGGTATCTTTCACCAGGATACCATGTTTACGTTATTTTGGTCCAATTTCCTATGTTATCAAGTTTCTTCTTTCTGGAGTTTATTTTTTAAAGAAAAAGGAACAACTTCCATCTGTCAAAACAGATGGGATTTTTAAAGAGTCACAACATTCACCTGAAGTCAGATACAATAAAGAGACTTGCTAGAAGAACTACTGCTAATTGACTAGAAAAAGTAATTCACATGGGTTAGTTAGCTAGTTATAATTGCTGCATATAAAGTACTTTTAAAAAAAACAGTAATGGCACCTAGTGAAAACTGTATTTGGCAAAAAGGAAGAGATCTTCCATGTGGACCTCAGATTGGTATAGCCAGGTAGTTTTGCAAGATTAATACAAATGGATTGATAGGATAGTGAAGCATACCTCTCACCTTCTCCCTTCCTGCCTGGAAATCAATTTAAACTTGTCCTCTGTATCCTTCACCAATGTATAGCACTTAATTTGAATAAAATGAACATATCAGAATACAATGTAGATAGGGTCATGTTTCACAAACTTCAAAAAGCAACTTTCATTCAAATCCAGCTCTAAGCAATTTCAAGAATCTGAGATAAAGCTGCATTATCCCTCCATTTCTAGCCTAAGCCCCTTCTAGGCACGTTTAACATTTGTGAGTATAGCAATCCAGTAAATATCTTTTCCTTATGTTTCCTAATTTAGATCAAGGAACTGTCAAATCAACAACTCTGGGAGCCCTTTTTAAATACTCTAGATAGATGGATAGATGGATGGATGGATAGATAGATAGATAGATAGACCCTCTACTTTCACTTACCCACCTTTTCAGTGTGACAGTCATAGAATCATAGAATCATAGAGTTGGAAGAGTCCACAAGGGCCATCCAGTCCAACCCCCTGCCATGCAGGAACTCCCAATTAAAGCATCCCCGACAGGTGGCCATCCAGCCTCTGCTTAAAGACCTCCAAGGAAGGAGACTCCACCACACTCCGAGGGAGTGTGTTCCACTGTCGAACAACCCTTACTGTCAGGAAGTTCCTTCTAATGTTGAGGTGGAAACTCTTTTCCTGGAGCTTGCACCCATTGTTCCGGGTCCTAGTTTCTGGGGTGGCAGAAAACAAGCTTGTTCCTTCCTCAATATGACATCCCTTTAAATATTTAAACAAGGCTATCATATCACCTCTTAACCTTCTCTTCTCCAGGCTAAACATCCCCAGCTCCCTAAGTCGTTCCTCATAGGGCTTGGTTTCCAGACCCTTCACCATTTTAGTTGCCCTCCTTTGGACACGCTCCAATTTCTCCACATCCTTTTTGAATTGTGGTGCCCAGAACTGGACACAGTATTCCAGATGAGGCCTGACCTAAGCAGAATAGAGTGGCACTATTACTTCTCTTGATCTAAACACTACACTTCTATTGATGCAGCCTAAAATTGCATTGGCCTTTTTAGCTGCTGCATCATACTGTTGACTCATGTTCAACTTGTGGTCTACCTGGATTCCTAGATCCCTTTCACACGTAGTCTCGTTCAGCCAGGTGTCCCCCATTGTATATCTGTGCTTTTCGTTTTTCCGCCCTAAGTGCAGTACTTTACATTTCTCTGTGTTGAATTTCATTTTGTTAGCTTTGGCCCAGCTTTCTAGTCTGTTCAAGTCATTTTGAATTTTGATCCTGTCCTCTGGGGTATTAGCTACTCCTCCTAATTTGGTGTCATCTGCAAATTTGATAACTATGCCCTCAATGCCGTCATCTAAGTCATTGATAAAGATGTTGAATAGCACTGGGCCCAGGACAGAGCCCTGTGGCACCCCACTGGTCACTTCTTTCCAGGTTGAAAAGGAGCCATTGTTGAGCACTCTTTGTGTTCAGCCAATCAACCAATTACAAATCCATGTAACAGTTACTTTATCTAGCCCACATTTTACCAGCTTGTTTGCAAGAATGTCATGGGGAACCTTGTCAAAGGCCTTACTGAAATCAAGATATACTATATCTACAGCATTCCCTTCATCTACCAAGCTGGTAATTTTATCAAAAAAAGAGATCAGATTTGTCTGGCATGACTTGTTCCTCTGAAACCCATGTTGACTTTTCGTGATTATGGAATTACCTTCCAGGTGTTCACAGACTCTCTGTTTAATGATCTGCTCCAGAATCTTTCCCGGTATTGATGTCAGACTAACTGGACGATAATTGTTGGGATCCTCTTTTTTTCCCTTTTTGAAGATGGGGACAACATTTGCCCTCCTCCAGTCCACTAGGACTTCTCCTGTTCTCCAGGAGTTCTCAAAGATTATTGCCAATGGTTCCGATATTACATTTGCCAGTTCTTTTAGTACCCTTGGGTGTAATTCATCTGGTCCTGGAGACTTATATTCATTTAGATCAGGGGTAGGCAACCTTTCCCCTTTAAGGGCTGAGGGACCTCAGCTCCCAGAATCCCAGGAGCTATTGGCCAACATGGGACTATTGGCCAACATGGCTGAGGCTTCTGGGAGCTGAAGTCCCTCGGCCCTTAAAGGGGAAAATCTCTTTACTTATTCTGTGCTGAAATTCTCCTATTCTGTCCTCTGCTCTATTATCCTCAGGTTGAGCACCCTTTGCTTTTTCTGAGAAGACTGAAGCAAAGAAGGTGTTGAGTAATTCTGCCTTTTCTCTGTCCCCTGTTAACTTTTTGCCATCTTCTCCACACAGTGGCCCTACCATTTACTTCTTCTTCCTTTTGCTGCGGACATACCCAAAAAAGCCCTTTTTATTGTTCTTAACCTCTCTAGCAAGCCTGAGTTCATTCTGCACTTTAGCTTTTCTGACTTTAACCCTACATGTGCTAGCTAGTTGTTTGAATCTCCAGTCCTATCTCCAATGGCAATTTTGGTGTTGGGGACATTGAGAGGTCCCTGAGGATGCCATTATTGCTGTACATCCAGCAAAAGGAAAATAGCTGGATGGATCTCTGATGCTTCTCCCATTCACTATCAACATGGAAATGCCCATCATTGGGAGTGAGGACACCACACTGAAGAGGTCTTTTTGGGATAATATTAGTCACTATGTGGTTGGAACAGAATTCCAACATCTGCAGTTACCAAAGAAGTCACTTACAATGGTTTAATCTGATCTTCTGCCATCAAACCTCACTAACAAGATGCCATCCTAGATTTTATCTGACTAAGCATTGGGCAGTAAGCAGTAGAGAACATTCATAGGGCCGTCTCCGAGACCCGGAAGAGGAGGGGCAGCTGCACGCGCGGCGTCCCTTCCTCTTCCTGAGGTTGTCCTTGGAGCTTCCGGCCCTCCGGCCGGCCGGCACTCCGGGGATGACCTCCCTCCGCAGCGACCGGATGCGCTGCGGAGGATATGTCAGGAAAAATGCGCCCTACACGTTTAGGGCGCACTTTTCCCTGTCTTGTAAAAGGAGCGGCAATTTGCCGCTCCTTTTAGGTTCGCCGCAGGAGCGCCGCGGTCCGGCTGCCACGGTCCCGCGGCGTTCCGGACCAGGGCGTCCCCGACGCCCTGGTCTGCATCTCCCCATAGTTTCATAGTGCATTCAGATGTGCATCCATTCAATGGATACCTGAAAATCTTAAAAGCAAAGATACCTAAGAGTGTGAAAATGGAAAGCTCTTCAGAGAGAAAACAACAGATTTACCATTTGTAGGCTATAGACATACACGACTCACTGCTATAAATTGTCATGTTTGTATTGGTCACAGAATTTGGGTGATAAACAATAGTTTGGCCTATGAACTGGGCAAATGCTTAATATCCTTTATTCCTATTATCAATACTTCCAAGAGTTCTCTCCAGAGGCCTTTTGGGAACTACATTTTTTATTCAAAATATTTGAAAAGGGTGTGATTTGTACAGCCCAAGGGGGAGGGACACAAATATTTTCCTGAAAGGTAGTCAAAGGACTTAATATTTATCAAACAGTAAAAGAGGTTTTTCAGTGGAAGAGAGAGAGGTCCCTTCTTTGTTGTATTGTCTGCCAGTTTCAATCAAATGAACTAGGAGAAAAGTGAAAGAATATTAAAAATGCTTTACATTAACCTCAGGTTTCCACTAGCAGCTCAAGGGATGTGACTTCAATATTTTCTCATCTTTGCCCACAATGAACTGGTAAGAATGCAAATCTCCAGGGGGAGGGAGGTTAAAACTGCAAAGTTCTCTCCTTCCTCCTGTTATTTATTTATTTATTTATTTAATCAAATAAGGAGGTTTGCAAATACAAACTTGTAATCTTTCCTTTTAAAAAGGAACATTTGAAGTTTTGTCCCCAAACAGAATATGTTTCTTCCTAAAAGTACACCTGAGTTGCAGGGTGAAGAAATAAATGTGAAATGCAAATGAGAGTCTTTAGATATTAAAATTCAAACACCTGAGGATGGAGATACACTGTTCCAGTCTTTCTTGCTGATATTTAAAAGCCTTTCTGCCACATCTGGAAGAGGCAGAAGGATTGTTGCATTTCTCTCTTTATAGTCATCATGAGACTTTGAATGAGACCCTTTCAATATTTTTTCTTTTTTCAATTTTGGCTGTACATCTCTTTCATGGCTGGCAAACCAGTGAAACTATCTTTGTTATAAAAATAAGGAATGGAAAGGATTTTAGCTTCTTTTCTTCACTCTATTCCCCCACCCAACTTTGGTTGTTTATGGCCCCATACATTCATGTTTTGCTCACAAACATCTGCACAGTTCAGAGAGGTTCTTATTAATTTTTCAACACTCCATCTTTTCCAGTGTCAGAAAGACCCTTACTAGAGAGCGGCCCCAGAGGTATGAATAATATATCTATAAATACACTCATAAAGCAAAATGCAGGGCAGCCTTCAAGGCTAAAGTAGACCTTTTATGTCCCTAGTGATATTGCTAATTTAAAGGAAAGCACAGCCCTATCAAACAAGTCTATGCCCCAGATTTTAAAATGCTAACTTTAAGGAGTGCTTATTCTAAAAAAAAAGAAAGAAAATGTACAACTGATCTTGGATATTTGTCGGTTCTAGACTACTATTTTTCACCAGGCAGACCTCAATCCCCTCAGAATGGATTGCTTATTATATCTGTTGCATTTTTTATTTGACCAAATAGAAGCCGATCTGGCATCACTAATGCAGCATAAGAAGTCATTTTAAATGCTCCTTTCTATTTCATCTTGAAGCATTCTGTTGTCAACACAAATCATTTCGATAAATGTGTGACCTTCTGCTGGAAGTACAAAGCAGGCAGGGAGAAAGAAGAGGTTAAATTTAAGGTTCTGGTAAGAACAACACTTATCTCTTATGTTTTTTTTTTTTGTTTTTGTTTTTTTTGTTTTTTTGATCTAGATGATCTTAAAATAATATGTTGAATCCTCAACGTATACTAATTGGAGCCCAGAAGTGGGGGGAGAAGAAGATAGGGGGGAAACAGCCCCATTGAGTTCAAGCAAGAGACTATTAAACAGATACAGTAGTCCCACTATATCCACAGGTTCTTTATCCACAGATTCAACCAGTCATGGCTTGAAAATATATATATTCCAAAAAGAAAACCTTGATTTTGCCATTTTATATAAGGGGCCCCATTTTACTATGCCATTTTATTTCATGGGACTTGAACATTCACAGATTTTGGTATCCACAGGGGGTCCTGGAATGATACCAAGGACCCAACACCCAATTTAAATTGAGGAACTTTCATTTTATGTTCCAGTCTGGCAAATGTTGGTTTTACAGGCCAAACTACTGGTTAATACTGTGAAAACAAAAGTAGGGCTGGTCTCCAGAGCTTGGAAACATTACTTTGAGGGACTACCATTCCCAGAATCCCTTAGCCAATAGGGACAGTGTTCATACTGGCTTGGAGTTCTGTGAATTATAGTCCCCAAAATGTAGAAATGTAAATTTACAAGCTTGGTTTATACCATATAGTGAAGTGAAGCTTCTCTGCTATCTACTGGCAGCTAGGAAAACGCTCTCTGGAATCGTCTGCTTTATTGTATGAACCAAGCTTATAAAAGTACACTTCTACAATTACATTTTTGGGAACTATAATTCACAGAACTCTAAGCCAGTGTTGGGTATGAGTTCCTATTCATCCAAGGAAACCCACTGGGTGACCTTAGGCAAGTTACATTTTCTCAGGCTCAGAGGAAAGCCTTGGCAAAAACCCCCTCTGAACAAATCTTGCTAAGAAAAATTCATGATAGATTCACCTTAGGATCACTACAAGTTGCAAATGACTTGAAGGTGCACAGCAACCACAACCTTCTATGCTGGACAACAGAGTAGTTTTGGCCAGTATGCTAGAGGGACCAATGATCTGACTCCATAGATAGCATCCCCCTATGTTCCCTTGTTGCTATGGGAGAAAATACTATCTCTGCTTACTCTAGATGCAGCACAGCTTTGTCACACAGAGACTAAAGGCCTTTGCAGACTGCCAGAAATAGTGCACATTAAATTGAGGCACTGCCCTGGCCCAGTGCTAGGGAATCATGGGAACTGTAATTTATTGTGGCACCAGAGCTCTCTGACAGAGAAGGCTCAATGTCTCAGAAAAAAATACAATTCTCATGATTCCCTAGCACTGAGCCAGGGCAGTGCCTCAATTTAATGTGCACTGTTTCTGGCAGTCTGCTTAGGCCTTAAATTCCAGATCAGATGCACTTGTGTCAGATCCAGGCTGTTTTCACATTGTTCCTACAGACTTCCCACCCAACCTCAAGTGTTCCAAGTGCCTAATTACTTGTATTTTCAGTTGTGCTGTAAGCCACAAGGCTACAAACTTTACATAACAGATAGGAAGAGTCAAGCAGTCTTTTGTGATTTTCAGACAGTTTCCAAATAGGCACTCAATTGAGTTCAGTTCCAGACAGTCATCATTAGTAGCACCCTGGTTTAGCTATTTAAGATGGTCATGGGCTACCTTTGCTGTGTATTGTCTTCTTTTGTGTACTACTGCTCACACTCTGAATAAAGAGGCATTCAGAAGAACACTGAGTAGCACAGCAAGGACTGAGGCTATTAGGTAGAGCACTGCACTTGGTTTGCATGTGTGCATCCCAATTCATTCTTAATTCAGAATGGGACATAGCAAGCATGGCACAAAACAAAATCTTATTAGCAATGCCAGTGCTAAAGAAGAGATTAGAGAATGCTTCATAGATATTTACAAGGAACATTTTTTTGGCCTGCTCCCAATGTATGCTGAGAAGTCACCTTGTTTTCTCAGCATTCAAGCGTTCAAAAGGTCTTGTCCTTGGAGTCCAAGGACCTACAATCAGAAGGGAAAATGGGTCAAGCAACTATCCATGCATAGAACACCCCTTTGGATCTTTGCCCCAGACATTAACATTCTTTTAAATTCTCCTTGAATCACCTGTAAGGCATCATCACATGCCACACAGGATCTGCCCCAAACATATTGTTGCCTGAAGCACAAGAGTAAGTAATGTCTCACCCACAGTACACAGTACTTAAAAACCATTGTTACTTTGGATCTTGAGGCAGAAAATCCCATCAGTGCTTCCTTCCCTTCTTGACAGTAAAAATGCAATAGTAACAATTTAACTAACAACCAATTGCCTAGTGTGATCAGGCCAGTCTGAAACCTTTCCTTCACTGCTAGCAGCATAACCTCATGTGAGGTTTTCCATAGATATTTTGTAAGATTGCCTCTAAAAAACAAGCAAATGAATTTCTTTTTAAAAGACAATACAGAGAATCCTTCCTTTCACCTATTATCATTAAATCTAGCCATGTTGCTTCATCATTCTATAATAATATCCTGAATGTTGTAAATATTAATGTCAAAGGAAAATAAAAACACTATTTCAATGATATAACTAACAGAAATGCAAGTAATACTTATAGTGGAAGTCTTGCTTTTTAAAACAGAAGGTTGCTGTTTCCTTGGATTTAGGAGGAGTCATGTCCAAGCAGGTAATAGTAAAATAGCCGACTTATATTTACCAGCCCCTCCACATCCCAGGACAGCTGCTTGGGTAGGCAAGAAATCAACTGTACATCAAATCTCTTTATAAGTATAGGAGATTTTAATAACAAAGGTACATCAGATGCTTTAGATAGGAAATTAAAAACTACCAAATTCATTGCTTCAATTTTGAGCCACAGATGGCATAGTACAATGGCAGATGACTGCCACTACATTGTGGTGGCTAAACAATACCTTCAACAGATTTTCAATGTTGTTCAGGAACTTGAATCCCCATTCAAAAGGTATCTTGATTCCATGTTAACATTCCTCTGAATTTAATTACACTGCCTTTTCTCAACTATTCCTGTTTTTCAAAAACTCAGCTCAGTTCTGCTCTCAAAAAATTAAAATCACTGGAACAGATGTAAAAAGCCAGAGAACACGACAGTGGCAAGAGATAAAAGAATGACACCAATTGCTTTTGTGATAAATATAAGAATGAGTGCAGTTGATGGCTACCTTGTGACTTCTGCTTCTGGGAACTACAAGCAGTCTCCAATATGGCCACTGTATTTATGGGCATTGTGTCGTTAGCAACAAAATCTTATACATCTTGTTTAAAGGATGCACCAGCTAACTATATCACAGAATGTGCCTGATTATTAATAGCAGTGGTCATCATTGCAGCAGTTAAAATATTTATATCCTACCTTATATTCTAAGATCTCAAGGTGGCACACTAGTAAAATTTATTTTAGCAGGTTAAAACTATTTAAAATGATAAAAAATAGTTTGCACAGTCTAAAAGATATTAAACAATTTAACAAGTCAAAAAGAGATTTTAAAGGTCCAAGTCACATAAATTCAATTGTAATGTTTAGACAACTAAATACATGTTATAGTCAAAAGAAGAGTCAATAATAAACAAACAATACAATCAAAGGTAATATCATATAGTTTAAAACTGCTTACAACATCTATCCAAAGATTGCCCTCTCCTATATCCTCAGACATTGTCCCACTAGTGGAAGAAGAACACTACCTGCCACAGGTCTCAGTCTTTAGGCTGCCATCTATAGGGAGAGGCAGACCTTCAAACATCAAGATCCCAAGCCATTTAGTTTTCAAAGCAAAGCAGCTTCATTTATATACCGCTTCATATCGCGCTATGGGATGTCTAAGTGGTTTACAACTGTAAGCTCATTGCCCCCCAACAGCTGGGTACTCATTTTAGCGACCTCGGAAGGATGCAGGCCTGAGTCTAGCCTGAGCCCTGGCTAATATTGAACTCGCAACATTGTGGTTTATGAGTGAGTGGCTGCAGTACAGGCATTTAACCACTGCACTACCAGGGCTCTTTTCATTTAATGCAATTTTTTTATTATTAGGATCCCTGGTGGCACAGTGGTTAAATGCTTGTACTGCAGCCACTCACTCACAAACCACAAGGTTGTGAGTTCAGTCCTAGCCAGGGCATCAGAGTTGACTCAGCCTTGCATCCTTCCGTAGGTTGCTAAAATGAGTACCCAGCTTGTTGGGGGCAATTAGCTTACACATTGTTCACTGCTTAGAGAATGCTTAAGTGCACTGATAAGTGGTATAGAAATGTACTTGCTATTGCTATTATTAGATGTGTATTAGAGTCTTCTTATTTGACTTCAAAGATAGGTTTTAAACAGGGATGGAGAGAGCAACTCAAAATGTACTGGCGGGCCTTATTATTGTCTTTGAAAGGATAATGAATGAACACATTCATCCCTCTCACTGCACACCAGTGCAGCTGAAGTTAGTGGATTGTGGCCCAGAACAGACAGGCCAAATGAAGCAGCTTCCAGCCACTTTGGAAGTGTGGCATTCAAATGACACACACCTCCAAAGTGAGCTGAAGTCATGCTCCAGTCCTTTGGTCCAGAGCAAAAAGGAGCTGGGATAATCCAGCAGCCACAGCCTGTCTTGGGAGCAGAGTGTGTGGTCGGTGCAGTCCCAAGCCACTTGTAGTTGGAGCGGACTTGGGCCACTTTTTTCTGCTTCTCTGCTCTGGCCCAGAGTTGTTGAACCAATGGAATAAATTAGCTCAGACTAAATTGTCCCAATGATTTACAATGACACCTATTCATTAAATTCAGTGGCCATTCTGGCTGGGGAATTTGGGGAGTTTTAGTCTTAAAAAGTAATACTTCCTTGCTCCTCTGATAGAAGTCGTGTAGGAAGCATGATTGAGAAACTTCAAAGTAGGGCTTATCCTACCAAATTTCCTAGATAGGTTATGTTCTGATAGTTACAGCTTCCATTCCTACCCATAAGGCTTCAGTGTGAAGTTCATCTGACAGCTGAGCATGAAATGTCACAAGAAATTTTTGTCCAAACACCACTCAGTGATTTCAACCACTCATACATCCATTTCACTTAGTTGTAAATTCAAACCATAGCTGTGAATAGCACTTGATGAAAGCTGCATATCAAACAAGCTGAAGAAACCAAATACTATGTAAAAGTGGAGGGAAAAACAGCTCAGTTGACCATGCCATTTCTCCCTAAACCCAGCTGGAGTCTACATAGACATAGATATAATGAATGAAAAAGTATCAAATATTAAGTAAACTATCAACCTACTAGAAACCTGTTTGAATTCTGCAAGTCACTTTGAGAGTATCTTCAAAAACCAAATCACACAGAAACTGCTTCTGTCAAATCTTAAAAATTATAGACCTGACCTCTCCTGCACCTAAGTGTCTTGGTTGAGAGGCTGCAGAGAGCTCTAGAAAGGTTGTGCTCATAGGAATAAAGAAGGATGTGAATCCTGCTGGTTTAATACTTTAAGCTCCCCCCTCCTGCTGCTACCAAAGCACACAATACCCTTTCAATTGGGTGAATTGAACATCTGATGATGCACTGTATGCAAGATGTACTAATGTTTTCCTTTTTGTTTTCTGTCCAGGAGGTGAATTAGTTATCCCTCTTCTTGTAGAAGACCCTTTAGATATCCCTCCTATTGCTACTCGTGCACCTTTCATTACACTCCCCACTACCTTCCGCCCCCTCCTCACCATTATTGAGACCACCAAAGATTCCCTGTCCATGACCTCTGAGGCGGGGTTACCTTGCTTGTCGGACCAAGGCAGCGATGGTTGTGATGATGATGGCTTGGTGATATCTGGGTATGGCTCAGGGGAAACCTTTGACTCTAACCTACCCCCTACTGATGATGAAGATTTTTACACCACCTTCTCCTTGGTAACAGATAAGAGTCTTTCCACTTCAATCTTCGAAGGTGGCTACAAAGCACATGCACCCAAGTGGGAAGCCAAGGACTTTAGACCTAACAAAGTCTCCGAAACTGGTAGGACTACTACCACAGCTTTGTCCCCTGAGCTGATCCGCTCCACAGCTTCGTCCTCGACTGGGATGGTGCCCAAATTGCCAGCCGGCAACATGAATAACCGTGACCTCAAACCCCAGCCTGACATAGTCTTGCTTCCGTTGCCCACTGCCTATGAGCTAGACAGCACAAAACTGAAGAGCCCGCTAATAACTTCCCCCATGTTCCGTAATGTGCCCACAGCAAACCCCACGGAGCCAGGAATCAGACGGGTTCCGGGGGCCTCAGAGGTGGTCCGTGAGTCGAGCAGCACAACGGGGATGGTCGTCGGTATTGTGGCTGCTGCCGCCCTCTGCATCTTGATCCTCCTGTACGCCATGTACAAGTACAGGAACAGGGACGAGGGGTCCTATCAGGTGGATGAGACGCGGAACTACATCAGCAACTCAGCCCAGAGCAATGGCACGCTCATGAAGGAGAAGCAACAGAGCACAAAGAGTGGCCACAAGAAACAGAAAAACAAGGACAAAGAATATTATGTGTAAAAAAATATATACTTATTTATATATATACATATATAAATACTTAATGAGCTATAACTGAATCAAAACTGTTAACAGCTAACAAGATTGGGAGCTACAGTTTGTGGTTTAAAACAAATATTGAGAATAAACCTTTCAGCTGTTGACTGCTAAGTTTTCAGTCATTGCTTGGAGTCCTCAAACTCTGCCCTACTGTATTATAAAGCACACTTAGCGTTCCGAAGAAGGCCTATGCAGCATTAACCATGTTGGTGGACTTCAGACTTCCTCCTCAGCTGAACTTTTCTGCAAGGGCAGAAGACTTCATGGCTTAATTGTTTCGTATCTCCAAGTGAGTCTTTAAAGATGTTCATGATCTTTGACTGTATGCTAATTTTTTTCAGTTTAATTATTTTAAAAAAATACAAAAAAATAAGAAAAAGGAAAAAAATGCAAATGTTATAAACAAAACAGAACAACTGATCTGGCCATGCCCAGCCTACGTATCATTTTCCAAGATGTGAGGGGGAAAAGAAAAATAAATGGTTTGGGGTTTTCATTATGGGTTTGTTTTTTTTGTCTGAGTTTTTTTAATTTCTATGAGAGTTTTTGGGAGAATGAGCCAGGACATAAGTCAAGAAGAAAACGTGGGATTTTTTTTTTTAATAAAGAAAGACTATTGCCATATATGAACTCAAGTTTCACCACGGTGTTTGCTCTACATATCAGATTGTGTTGTCTCTTGAACCTGTTGTCTGCAGTAAGTTGTTAACGTAAAAAAAAATGTGATGGGGTGGCAATGATGGTGATGATGCTGAGAATGAGAGTCATGGAAAATTGGAAACTAGCACACACACACAAACACACACCCCAGATCAGGCCCCAATGTTTTAAAATAAAAATAAAGTCATGGGAAGATGAAACAGGGTTCTCTTCTTTGACTAGGGGTGACAAGCTGTAATTTTCCTGCCATTTAATATATTTTAGCACAGCTAAGCTGTAGA
The DNA here is from genome assembly GCA_026167975.1 of Phrynosoma blainvillii. Lineage (NCBI taxonomy): Eukaryota > Metazoa > Chordata > Lepidosauria > Squamata > Phrynosomatidae > Phrynosoma > Phrynosoma blainvillii. The sequence goes on from JANUYF010000001.1 coordinate 414,641,396, forward strand.
GAAAGGGGGGAATTAAAAACCAAATAAATAAATAAAAACAAAAACATGTAGCCATTTTGAATTGAGTACATGAAGCAAAACGAAGGAGCCATTCTCTTGATTTTGACTCCTTGGCTGATGGCAATGCATGAATAACCAATAGTCATCTATTGAATTCAACATTTTGAAAGATTATACTGAGTTCAACTTGTGGCAAGAACCACAAAATGTCATACACGCCAAAAAAATGTGTCACAGAGGAGTACAATATAGGGGTGGGTTGTTTTTTTTTTAAATCATGAAGATGTGTTTCATGTGTAACAATTTTAATTTTGTAGATTACATTTCTGGTTTGCTGTCCTTCCATTTGCCTGATTCCCCCTTTCCCTCTTTTATATGAAAGAAGATAAATTTAAAAAGTTATTATGACACACAGAAATAAAAAAAAATTAAAGAAGCTTATTAATAGTATAATATATATAAATATATATATATATACAGATATATTTATCATGGTATGTTTGTTGGAACGACTGGAACAGAGATACTGTCAAAGTCTTACTATGAAATGAGAATGTTGTAAAGAAAAAATGTTTTTACAAAACAACAAAAAGCTAAACTTTAAAAATGTGAAAAGAGTGTGTGTTTTAACTTTGTCACAGTTACCTGTGTCAAAAAGATTTTAAGATAAAAAAAATAAGATTTTGTTTACATATTTTACTACAATTTTTTTTCTGGATGGTGTAATTTCTAGATGGGTACTCTGATGTACATAATGCTATGAGGTTTCATTGGGCTGTTATTTATATTCAGTGTACTTAATTTTGTTTGTTGAGGTTTTTTAATTTTTCTTCCATTATTTTGAAAGAGAGCAATTTACTGTACAGGATAAAATAACCAACTGGGTGTTTTTGGCCACAAATATCATGTGCAAAAAAAATAAAATAAAAATAAAGCAAAAAAGAGAGACAGAGAGAATGAAGGAGAGAAACAGGGAAAACACACACGATTTCCAAGAGGACTCTGGCATATTAGAAATGTACATTTTTTCTGTGTACAGATGAAATCTAATCAGCTGTTTAGGTTTAGAAATCTACTCTTGCTGGTGTTTATAAGTCGCATGAATCTTTGACTATGAAGAAGTGTTATCCAATGCACACACGCACATGAGAACAAAATAAAAAAGGCAGCCTTCTCATATGGTTTGAGAAGAGGCTTACCTGGCTAACAAAATCTTTTCAGTGTGTGTGAGGTTTGTTTTTTTATTATTATTTTTAATTATATTTTTACACTACAACAGAAGGGGGGAAATAGACAGGTTTTCAAAGGTATGAAAGCACGTTTTTAGACAACTTAACTGGCCGAACATATACAGAGATGATTATACCTTGATGTCTGTAAAAGATTGCTGCTGTTCTTGAAGTCTTGGAGTCTTGTGAAATGATTTTCTGCTTTCTTTCTTTATCTTTCTTTATTTTTAAATTTGAGAAAACCCATGTTTCTGTTCCCTTTTTTATTTTGGTGTCTGTTTCTATTGGACAATCTTTTTGGGAACATGTGCATTTCTGTATGTGGGCTTTTACCATATCCCTACTGTTTTATGGAGAGAACCTTGAAGACTTTCTTTAACATTATTGTGTTATTACTGCTTTTTTTCCCCTTTCCCTCCATCCCCTCTTTTTTCTCCTTTTCTTTTCATAATTGCCTTTTTGTTCAAGGATATGCTTAGCAATAAAATGTTCTTCCCAAAGCCCTAGTTGTTTCTGTCACTTTCTGTCCACAGGTATGTAAGAGTCACTCCATTTTTATAGGAAGTCAGGAAAAAAAAGAAGTTTTCAGTTTGCTTATCATGTTTTAGATCCTCCAAGAGAGGTGATATATATTCTGGAGTGGGAGAGGCCAAGTGAGAGCCATGCAGGGTGGTGATGTGGAGAGGCAAAATGAGGACATTCCCTTCTAAATAAGAATTATGTATGCATACCCCTTATGATTTTCCTTTAGTCCCATGATTTTTAGCATTGCAGTAACTTAAAATACTAGCTGAGCATTTAGAAATACAGTTAGGCACCCAAAGAGGGAATGTGAATGCAGCAAATACAAGTTCTAAGTGTGAATAGTTTTCAGTGTTTCATTCTCTGCAGTGCTTGAAATTGGGAATTTAATGCATTATAGCAGTGATGGTGAAACCCAAATCCCAGTTTAAGGACGTTTTCACACTTGGGGTCTAAAGCCGCATGGAAGCAATGAAAGAATCATACCGGAATGGATCCTGCAGCTTCAGATCGGTGACAGCAGCATCATTCCAGTATGATTCTGGCCGCGGCAGATGCAATTCCTTTTAAAAAGAGGAATTGCAAAGAACGGGGCTGATGCCGGGGATGGGACAGGATGGGGCAGGGTGGGGCGGGGCTTGCTGCGATGTCGTTTGAACACACAGAGAAAGGACCCGGAATGATGCCGGGGATGGCACTGGATGCCGGGGATGGCACTGCGACGTCTTTTGAACACACTGGCAAAGGAGCCGGCACGGGGCCGGAGTGAGGTAGGATTGCTTCTGCCTTAAGCCCAGTGTGAAAACGTCCTAAGATACCCAAAGTCTCACCTCACTCTGAACAGAAGGAGAAAAAGAGCTCTGTTATATTAGTCTACCAATGACACACTCAAAACCCAAAACTGATCCTGCTCAAGGCTTTGATGGTGGTATTAAAACACCACATAAGATGAAATACAACCTGAATTCCTCAAATCAAAGATGCCAGCGAGTCAAGGAGGAACCAATCTAGTACTATCATCTGTAAAAGACCATCCAAATATGAGTGCAAAACAATCACTACAAAGTAATCTCACTATATCTGTTCTAAACAATATCATGGATGATGGTATCAAGTGTTATTCAGAAATCATGATGCATTAACATCATGAATCGATTATAGAAGAATTAATAGATTAATTGGGGGAGAACAAGATAATCAATTTTAAATTCATTTTTAAAAAGATTAAAGATCATATTCAATAGTTACAGGATTGTATATCAGATTTATAGCAGCTGGGGATTCACATTTATGGTCATTAATGACTAAATGCAGTCCCAAACACCTTTTTAGATTGGCAGCGCCCCAGCTGAAGGGTTTCTGAGGCACTGTGAATTGTGGCTCTGGAATATAACATCTCTTCTCCCAGTCAAAGGACTAACTGAAAACAATCAGTTGTAGCAGCACTCTGTGGGTCTCTCTAGCTGCCCATTCTCAACACATTTGGCAACCAGGAAAGTGCTCCAGCTTTCATTTCTCGGTGCTCTGGTCTGCACCACCTCATAATTCCTCTGGTTGAGGTGCTGCCAGACTGAAAAAAGAAAGGTGTGGCGGCATTTGTCAGATGTCACTACAAATATAAACTCTATCACTGATGAAGCAGGATGTTAGCCAACATATAGCAGGAATCAGCAACTCTGGCAGGTCCAAGGCAAACGACAGGACCATCTAGAGAGACTGTCAAAAATGCCCCCCCAAAAGGATGTAGACATAAATTTGGTTTTGAAAAATGGGAGGCCTCCAAGAGAGGCAATTCAACCCTGCCCATTCCTGCTGCCCCCTGCCCAGAAAAAGACCAGGCTGGGGAGTCTGGCATGGCTAAAGGTTGGCAAAAACAGCCTTGGAAGGCCACATACAGCTCTATGGCCTCACTGTGTCCACCACTAGTGTATGGGGGAGAACTTGGAGAATTATATCTTAAATGTAATTAAGGAGACATAGCTCATAGATAGCACACAAGGTTTCCATGTAGAATTTCTCAGGTTCAATCCACATTTAAAAGGATAACAACAGGCAATATGAAAGACCTCTGAATTGTTGGTAAGCTGCTAGTTCAAGCAGAGAATAATATACAAGGCTAGATGGACAAATGGTCTAATCCAGGGGTAGGCAACCTTTTTGAGCCTGGGGCCGGGTTGCTGTCCCTCAGACAATCGGGGGGCCAAAGCACCAAAAATAAATAAATAAATAAATAAATAAATAAATAATAAAAATTTAAAATATATATTTAAAAATTAAAAAAAATGCATGCACACTCTCTCAGCCCCAGAAAAGCCATGGCAAAACCCCTGTGGAGATTTTGCCATGAAAACCCCAAGAACAAGTAATAACAACAATAATCAATATCATCATGGTGGGCGGTGGCGGCAGGGGGGTGGCGGTGGCAGGACTGGCCTCGGGCCAGTCCAAAGGCCTCGGGGGGGCCACATCCGGCCCCCGGGCCTTAGGTTGCCTACCCCTGGTCTAATCTAATATAGGATAGGTATCTAAAAAGGAATTAGAAGCCATGCTCAAGGTGGAAACAATCTTGAGGTTATTATTTTTCACATCATTTAGAATGAGTGAATTAGAATAACAGAATAGATAACAAAAACATGTGAGGAACCTTTCTTACATTTTAATAACACTGGAACACTGGAAGGAGTTTATCACACAAGCAAAAGAAACAGGATATTAGTGCTATGCTCCCGCAATATCCCAGGAATATCACACAATAATGCAATGCTTTTTACAAAAGTCATCATTATTGCATGATTATCCTATGAATAAAGCAGCGAAATTGTGTCGCTTTTTATTCGCAGGATTTTCCCGAAAATAAAAAGTGGTGTGATTTTGCCACTTTATTCACGGGATATTCACACAATACTGATGACATTGCGCAATGTTGTGTGAAAAGCATCACCTTATCACATGATATTTACAGGATATTGATGGGAGCATAGTGCTAATATCCCATTTCTTTTGCACATGTGATAAACTCCATAGTTGCATTTCCTGGCCCAACTCCCACAAGCCCACATTAAAAGCCAGGAGCTCCATTGGGTGAAAGTGGTTTTTCACCCAAGGAAGATGCTGTTTGGGATGCATGGAGAAGAATATTTCCAACTACTTCTGCCAGCAAGTGAGGCTGTGACAAGGAGCTGCTTTTGATTGTCACATCATTATTCACCAGTGAGAAAGGGCTGGGAAGTCATCCTCCTTGTGACACAATCAGCAGATGAATAGCCGCCTGCTTGATGAGGCTGCTGGCTGTCAAGGCAGACTAAGAGAGGCATTTAACAATAATAACAATAACAATAATAAAATTTATTTATACCTCACCCCTTTGAGCACAATCGGGGCGGCTCACAAGTGATAAAAGTACAAATACATTCAAACCCTTATACCCTCCCCCCCTTAAAAAAATATTAAACCGACTAAAAATTTACAACCATACAGGTTAAAACAAACAAACATCAATAACAGATGAATCAATAAAGGAGAGATAGCAGTCACAAGTTGACTAGGAGCCAGGCTAATAGGAAAGTTCCTGGAGGGCTCCCCTAAGAGGGGTTCTGAGGCCGGGATATCTATCCTGGAAAGACCTGCCGAAAGAGATCCGTCTTAACTGCCTTTTTAAAGCTGTCTAAAGATATAAACAGATGGATCTCACCCAGCAGGCCGTTCCATAATCTGTGGGCGACCATAGAAAATGCCCTCTGGGAGGTAGCTGAAAGCCTAGCTTTTTGTGGCTGGAGCAAATTCCTCCCAGAGGACTGGAGTGTGCGGGGAGGATTGTAGGGGAGAAGGCAGTCCCGAAGATAGTTTGGACCCAAGCCATTTAGGGCTTTAAAGGTGATAACCAACACCTTGTACTGGATTCAAACACTAATAGGCAGCCAGTGGAGGGACTTTAATACCAGAGTAATATGGTCCCTCCTAGATGTTCCAGAAACTACTCTGGCTGCCATATTTTGTACTAACTGCAGTTTCCAGACCAAGCACGAGGGTAGCCCCATGTAGAGCGCATTACAGAAATCTAGACGTGAGGTTACCAGCCCATGCACAACAGTCTCAAGGTCCCTTACTTCCAGAAAAGGGCGCAGCTGGCGTATCAGCCGAAGCTGATAACAGGCACTCCTGACTGTCGCGTTTACCTGATTCATCATCAAGAGCGATGAGTCAAGGAGCACCGCCAGACTACGAACTCAGTCCTTTACAGAGAGTGTGACCCCATCCAGAACCGGAGGTTGCAGCCCAATTCTTGGTTTCAGGGCCGCTACTTCCATTTTGTCTGGATTCAGTCTCAATCTGTTTTTCCTCATCCAGCCCATTACTGCCTGAAGACATTCATTGAGAGAGGAGATGCCATCGGAATTCAAAGCTGATGAATGAGACATGGAGAAATAGATTTGGGTGTCATCAGCATACTGATAACACCCAGCTCCATAACTCGGAGTAATCTCACCCAGCGGCTTCATATAGATGTTGAATAACATCGGGGACAAGATAGCACCTTGTGGAACACCACAGGTGAGCTCTCTTTTACTGGAGCAGCTGTCCCCGAGCAGCACCCTCTGGGATCTGCCTGAGAGGGAGGACTAGAATCACTGGAGTGCAGTGCCTCCAGTTCCCAGCCCCTCCAGGTGATCCAGGAGGATGCCATGATCTATCGTGTCAAAAGCCACTGAGAGGTCTAAGAGCACCAACAGGGTCACACTACCCCTGTCAATGCTCAGATGCAGATTGTCGGTCAAGGCAACCATGGCAGTCTCAACCCCAAAGCCTGTCCTGAAGCCAGTTTGAAATGGGTCTAGATAATCGGTTTCATCCAAGACAGCTTGGAGTTGAAGAGCAACCACCCTCACAATTACCTTGTTCAAGAATGGTAATAAGGAGACTGGCCTGTAGTTGTTCATATCCAGGGGGGTCCAGGGAAGTTTTTTTCAGAAGCAGCCTAACAGCCGCCTCCTTCAAACAAAATGGAATATAGCCTTCCCTGAGGGACGCATTGACGATGTCTGTAAGGAACATCCTCAAAGTGTCCCCCCCCCCCCCCGGACGGCCAGCCATGAAGGGCAAGGATTGAGAGGGCAAGTTGTTTTCCTCACTCTACCAAGGAGCTTGTCCACATCATCGGTACTCACAGTTAGAAACTGATCCAGAATAATTTCAATAACAGAGTCGCTGGATGCCTCGTCTATAGTTTCTGTCAAAACACTGGCATCTAAGTTGGCTCTTATCTGAGAGATTTTATCTGCAAAGAAGTTGTTGAACGCAACACAGCAGGCTGTCGTTTGGTTAAGTAAAGGGTTCTGCACAGGGGGCACCTGTGTCAGCTCCCTTACCACCTTAAACAGTTCTGCTGGACGGGACTCCAGAGGAGAAGGATCTCTGCACTGCATGTATTGCCTCCCGATAGGACCAAAGAAAGCTCCTATGGTGAGTCTAGTCAGATAAGAGTCGAGTTTTCCACCACTTGTGCTCTAGTCATGCTGAATACAGTCAGTTATGGATTCATAACTCTAGGTTGCAAATCTGTAACAGAACTACAGCTTATTATTATTACCATTATTATTCCCACCTTTTTCCCAATCTAGGACTCAAACCAATTCACAAAAGTTAAAATAGATGCAGCTAAAAATTGACATTGTACAAAAGTTAAAAATATGATTAAATTATCAATAACAATGAAAAAGAAGACCTAAAAAGAAGAACATTAAAAAGAAAAATAAATATAAACAACAAAGCACATGAATAGGATTTGCCCCTAAGCAGTCAACTCTCAAAGGCCTGCCAAAATGAAAAGTCCTCTGCTGCCTATGAAAGGATACCAAGGAGGGGTCCAGTCTAATCTATCCAGGAGGGAAATTTCAGAGTTTGGGAGCTGTCTCTGAGAAGGCCCTCTCCCATTTTCCCCTCAGATATACCAGGAAAGATGAGTTAGCTAAAAGGGCCTTCCCAGATCTGAAGACACAGGCAGGCTACAGGGAGATATATTTCTTCAGATAACCTAGACCTGAGCCTTATTGGCCATTGAAGGTCATAACTGGCACTTTGAATTGTGCCTGAAAACCAGTCAGCAGTAAATGAAGCCAGTGCAAGAAGTTGTGCGTCCCTGTAGCCAACACTAGTTAAAAATGTGGCTGCAGCTCATTGGACCAGCTAAAGTTTCCAAACATTCTTCAAAGGCAATCCCATGTAGAATCACAGAATCATGGAGTTGGAAGAGAACACAAGGTCCATCTAGTCCAACCTGCTGCCATGCAGGAAATCGCAATCAAAGCATCCCCGACAGATGGCCACCCAGCCTCTGCTTAAAGATCTCCAAGGAAGGATACTCCACCACTCTCCGAGGGAGTGTGTTCCACTGTCGAACAGCTCTCACTGTCAAGAAGTTCCTCCAAATGTTGAGGTGAAATCTCTTTTCCTGTAGCTTGAATCCATTGTTCCGTGTTCTAGTCTCTGGAGCAGCAGGAAACAGTTTTCTCCATCCTCAATGTGACACCCGTTCAAATGCTTAAACATGGCTATCATATCACCTCTTAACCTTCTCTTCTCCAGGCTAAACTTACCCAGCTCCCTAAGTCTTTCTTCATAAGGCATGGTTTCCAGACCCTTCACTATTTTGGTCTCCCTCCTCTGGACACACTCCTATTTGTCAACATCCTTTTTGAGTTGTGGTACCCAGAAATGGACACAGTATTCCAGGTGAAGCCTGACCAAAGCAGAATAGAGTGGCACTATTATTTCCCTTAATCTAGACACTATACTTCTATTGATGCAGCGTAGAATTGTATTGGCCATTTTAGCTGCTGCAGCACACTGCTGACTCATATTCAACTTGTGGTCTACTTAGACTCCTAGATCCTTTTCACACATAGACACATTAATCCAGGTATCCCCCCATCCTATATCTATGCTTTTCATTTTTCCACCCAAAGTGCAGTACATTACATTTCTCCATGCTGAAATTCATTTTGTTAGTTTTGGCCCAGCTTTCTAATCTATTAAGGTCTTATTGAATTTTGATCCTGTTCTCTGGGGTATTAGCTACTCCTCCTAATTTGGTGTCATCTGCAAATTTGATAAGCACGTCTTCCATTCCTTCATCCAAATCATTGATAAGAGGACAGAACCCTGTGGCACTCCACTAGTCACTTCTCTCTAGGATGAAGAGAAGCCATTGTTGAGCACCCTTTGAGTCTGGCTGGTCAACCAGTTACAAATCCACCTAACAGTCACATTGTCTAGCCCACATTTTACAAGCTTGTCTGTAAGAATTGTCTGCCCGGGTGCTACATGATGGGGTGAGATCCTGTCACTAGTCCCAGCTTCTGCCAACATAGCAGTTCGAAAGCATGTAAATGCAAGTAGATAAATAATAACACTTTGGTGGGAAGGTAAACAGTGTTCTGTGCAATCATGCTGGCCACATGATCATAGAGTAGTCTCTGACAACGCTGGTTCTTCGGCTTAGTAGCAGAGATGAGCACTACCCCCTACAGTCGGACACAGCTTAACAACCTTGTCAACGGGGAATACCTTTAGCTTTACCTCAAGAATATCATGGGGGACTTCATCAAAGACCTTACTGAAATCAAGATATGCTATATCTACAGCATACCCTTGGTCTACCAAGCTGGTAATTTTATTTCAGATCAGATTAGTCTGGCATGACTTGTTTCTCAAAATCCCATGTTGACTTTTTGTGGTAATGTTTTCTAAATGTTTTCTAAATGTTCATAGACTCTCTGTTTAAATATAAACAGACCTGTTTAATGAGTGTAAACATCCCTGACATATAATGTTATTCCTCCTCTTTTCCTGTTTGGCCTATTTCTCTTAAAAAGGTTATACCCCTTTATTCCTACATTCTAATCATGATATTTATCCCTCCAGGTTTTTCCGTGATGCCTATTCTAAGCAGCAATTATTATTATTATTATTATTATCATCTTATATCCCGCCTTTCTCCCAATACAGGGATCCGGGTGGTGAACAACACATTTAAAACAATACAATTTAAAAACAGTCTGGACATTAAAATGTATAAATATTAAATTTAAAAAACAATTAAACCAGTTTAAAAGTTAAAACAGTTATGAGCTAAAATAGAAAATTGCAATACAAACCTTAAATGTTTAAATAGCACAGCAATCTCAGATCTTACCAATTTGCAAAGGCCTGCCCACACAAGAATGTCTTTGCCATCAGCTAGAAAGATAGCAGGGATGGAGTTCCAAAGCTTGGGAGCAGCCACTCAGAAGGCCCTCTCTCTTGTTCCCTGAGAGGGTGGTGGAACAGAGAGAAGGGCTTCTCCGGATGATCGTAATACTCTGAGGGGCTCATACAAGGAGATACAGTCCTTCAAATAGCCTGGATCCAAGCCGTATAGGGCTTTATAGGTCAAAATTGTCCTTTCAATTGTGCCCAGAAACAGACTGGCAGCCAATGGAACTGTTGCAACAAGGGAGTTGTATGCTCCCTGTCGCTAGCTCCAGTTAACAGCCTGGCTGAAGCTCTTTGCACCAGCTGAAGTTTCTGTGCACTTTTCAAAGGCAGCCCCACATAGAGTGCATTACAGTAATCGAGGCAGGATGTGAGCAAGGCCTGTACCACAGTGGCCAGATCTGACTTGACCAGAAACAGGAGCAGTTGGCGCACAAGTTTTAACTGTGCAAAAGCACTCCTGGTCACTGCTGATACTTGGGCTTCCAGGCTTAGTGCTGAATCCAGAAGTACCCCTAAACTACGAACCTGAGTTTTCAGGGGGAGTGTAACCCCATCTAACACAAGCTGAATCCCTATTCCAAGATCTGTCTTTCGACTGACCAGGAGCACCTCTGCCCTCATCCAGTCCATTTCAGCAGCCAGACACCAGTTTGGGACAGAAACAACTTCCTTGGAATTAGCTGGAAGGGAGTGATAGAGCTGGGTATCATCAGCATACAGGTGACACCTTACTCCAAAACTCTGGATGACCTCTCTCAGCAGCTTCATATAGATATTAGAAAGCATAGGGGACAGGACTGGGTCCTGAGGGACCCCACAGGCCAATGGCCAAGGAGTTGAACAGGAATCCCTCAGCACTACCTTCTGAGAATGCCCCTCCAAGAAAGAGCAAAACAACTGTAGAACAATGCCACCAAGCCCCATCCCAGAGAGGCAATTCAGAAGGATACCATGGTTGATTGTATCGAAAGCCACTGAGAGGTCCAGTAGAACCAACAGGGATACACTTCCTCTGTCCAGTTCCCTGCATAGGTCATCCACCAAGGTGACCAAAGTGGTTTCTGTCCCATAGCCAGTTCTGAAACCAGACTGACATGGATCTAGATAATCCACCTCATCCAAGAACCCCTGGAGTTGAGAGGCCACCACACACTCAAGCACCTTGCCCAAAAATGGAAGGTTGGACACTGGTCTGTAATTATCTAATACATTAGGATCCAGGAAAGGTTTTTTTTTTCAACAGAGGTCTTACCACAGCCTCTTTTAAGAATGTTGGAACCCTGCCTTGCTGTAAAGAGGCATTAATCACTTCCCTTACCCACTCCACCAGTCCTCCTTTAGCCTCTTTAATTAGCCAGGAAGGGCAAGGGTCAAGTGTACACGTAGTGGCTCTCACCTTTCCAAGGATAATGTCCACATTATCAGGATGCACAAATTGAAAAGTATCCATCAATACTGGACAAGCAGGAGCCAAAGTTACATCCACCAAAACTGTATCAACTCTGGTGTCTAAGTCAGAGTGAATCTGAGTGATTTTTACCAGCAAAATGGTGGGCAAATTCTTCACAGCGAGCTGTTAAGTGGCTTATGTTCTCCTCAGAACCAGATCCCTGACTATTCAAAACAGCTCAGCTGAACAATTCTGTGCAGCCTCTATAGTTTTAGTCAAAAAAGCCTTTTTTCCTCCTTCTATTGCACCACCGTATGTCTTCAGGTAAATTTTATCCTGTTTTCAGTTGGATTCAATCTGAGTTTTCCACTACTGTCATTCTAGTCTCTGTCTTATTTGCTTCATTTGCTGCCAGCTTCTTAGAGAACCAAGAGGCTGGTTTAGCTCCACTCCGTGAGACAGAATGCTTAGGAGCTATTGTGTCAACTGCCCTGGTCATTTCTCCATTCCAGAGCAGCAGGAAACTCCCCAAGATCCATCAGGAATCCATCCGGATCCATAAATCTCCTGGGGTGGACCATCTTAATGGGTCCCCCACCTCTGCAGAGCTTCTGAGTTCCAGCAAGTCTAAACTTGACTAGAAAATGATCTGTCCATGACAACTGAATGGTAGAAAACTCCTCCATTTCCAGATCACCATCATTCCACCTCCCCTTACAGAACACAAGGTCTAGAGTGTGCCCAGAGGCATGAGTGGGGCCAGATGCCATTTGGGACAGCCTCATGGTTGTCATGGCAGCCATTAAGTCCTCAGCCACTCTCAACAGGGTAGCCTCCGCATGGATATTGAAGTGTGTCCCAGCAATATAACCCAAGGAGACTCCAACACCACTCCTGAGACCATCCTGGCTAGTTCAGGCAAGGAGACTGTTGAGCAGTGGGGTGGGTGGAACACCAACAGAATCCCTAATCTGTCCTGGCTGCCCACCTTTAAATAAATACACTCAAACCCTGCAGACTGAGGGATAGATGCCTGGTCAGGGAGATAGTATCCTGATAGACCACTGCAACTCCACCACCCCCTGCCCCCCAGGTCTTGTCTGCTGCTGTACTGAAAATCCTGGTGGATAAAGCTGAGAGAGATTAACCCCTCCCCCCCCCCCCCCATCCAACCAGGTCTCTATAATACAGGCCAGGCCAGGTTGTTCATCCATGATCAGGTTCTGAATGGCAGCTGTTTTACCATTCACTGACCTGGCATTCAGCAGCAGCATTTTCAACCTGGGGGGGGGGGGGGGGGTTGCTGCCTTGACTATCCAGATTATTTGGGATGGGAAACAGTTTGGGGATGACTAATACCCTATCATACTTTCTACCCTCATGATGGTGCAACTGTCTCCCATTTCCATATCTCGCAATCCCCTGTATAACTTTTAAGGATGCTCCCTGGGTAGCATTACCTCCCTCCTTTTGCTGGCGATACATCTCCCCTCTCCACAGGATTGGTCAGATTGGGGGGTTTCAGACTGCCAGAAATAGTGCAAATTAAGTCCACTTTAAGGGTTAGGGTTAGGGAATCATGGGAACTGTATTTTATTGTGGCACCAGAGCTTTCTGACAGAGAAGGCTCAATGTCTCAGAAAAAAAAACAATTCCCATGTTTCCCTAGCACTAACCCTAACCCTAAAAGTGGACTCAATTTGCACTATTTCTGGCAGTCTGCAACCCCCCTTAATTAGACTGTTTATCAAAGAGGCAGCAGGGAGACAAGCCTTCACCCTCGAATCACTCCCCAGCGACCCCACCAGCGGCAGCCCCACCCCCACAGTAGTCCCTGGCCCGGTGGCTAACCCAAGGCATCTGGGTACTTGGTGGAATTGCTGGCTGGGCCTTACTCCTGAGAAGAGGCAGATTTCTCCGTAGTTGTGAAGGATAGCCTGGGTGAAGGAAGAAGTGGCTGATGGAAGATGCAGTCGCTAAGTAGCAAACTCCCTCTCTTTCACTCCCAGATGGTCTGTAGGATCTCCTTGCTCTCTACAGGGTGCTGTGATAGGCTGTTGGCTCCTCCCCTATAACTCACCAAAGCCCCATCACTCAGGAATAAAAACACTCTAAGTTTAAAGAAAACTCACCCAGTGAAAATGGCTTCTCAGCCACAGGTTTCTCTCTCCTCTTGTGCATGAAATGGAGTAGCCTCTGAAGCAGAATGCATTATAGTAATTCAAATGTAATACACTTATGAGCTAGTGGCCGCTGGATCCTTCCCATGATTGTGAGCAATGGAAACAACTCACAAGTCACATCGGTCTATGCAATAACTCTTTCCCAGAAGAGCATTGCAAGAAATTGGTGCAATGCTTATGGAGGAAGGAGTGCAATGTGGAGTCTTCTCATTTGACTGAAGACTTCTGATGTTACCAAGCAGCATAGTAATGTGTCACATTGCAGCTACTCATATGTTGCTAAGGTTAGAAAAGGAAAGAGCTTTTACTTTAATCCATCCCCAAAATAAAAGACCAGGGGAGGATGGAACTTTGTTGAAGCACATGCAGATAGCACTGGATCGATGAATTTTCACCCACCCTTTCTTAAATATTATGTTTTTGAAGGAGGAAAACAAGATTCCACCTTTTTGTACACTCCCTTGGCTCCACCCTGAGCTTAATTTGGCCCTTTATAACTCATGTTATAACTCATGTTATAAATGGCAGTTCTTCTGCCATTTCAGCCTGGGAGCATATCAAATATGAGAGGAAGCTTACACAGAATTTTCTTGTCTTGGGGAGATCTATTCAAATTTAGGCCAAGCATAGCATAATAGTTACTCAGACAGAACTATAGTATGATGTACTGTTTGGGTGCAATAGCCTGTCCAAAACTATTTGGTGGCTGATGATTAGCAAGAGGATATGCCCCCATAGCCAGACTCAGATTGATGACATTGGCCACTAAGATCCACCAGAAGCCTCCAGAAGTCTCATTGGATGAGATAATCATTCTGTGTCTGGACACTTTTCTAACTGAACCACAACCACCCTCTCTACCAGCCAATTTTTGAGGTGGAGGGAGTGGGGCCTTCTCAATTGTGTTTTTGGTTGTCACTGAGGGAAGAAGAGAACACACATCTCCAGAACAATAAAAAAGGCATGCATGGCACACGTTGGACCTACCATCATATGAGTCGCTAACAGCATGCAAGCCATAGTGTGAAATGTTTCTAAGACATTTGCTAGTATATTATATGCACACTTTGCCTACTTGCTGAAGCTTACAAAATGCAAATATTTATGCAAATAGAATAAAAATAAGCTGCTTTCAAATTACTGTTAAGGTAAGTTGAGATTTCATTTTTGAATTATTTTAATAAATGGGGAAATAAACAAAACAAATAAAATTAATCAAAATCAACAGTGCAAGTATGCTCTGCTCCAATGAAAGTATGTTTAGGCTGCATCATTGTAAAGTTCTTGGGAGAAATAAAATTCAAAGAAATAAACAACTAAAGAAGAATCCTGTACTTTGTAGGCGCTATGGGGGATATGAAATCTCCAATGCTCATTACACAGGTAAAAATTGAACTAGATTTCACAATAAATAATCCATACCATAAACCACATGACTATCTGGAAGCAATGTTTTCTGCATGCTCTCTCACACACACAGCAATTTTCATTTTTAAAATCCACATATATTTCTGTGCAGAATGATTTCCTGATGCATTTCATGATATGCAAATACATATAGGGCACAAACCATGCAAAATTCTTGCTACTGTGCTATTCTTCCTGAGTGGGTTTTCTGAATATTGGGAATCCATCCCCCCCCTTTTTTTTTTTAGCCAGAAAAGGAATAACCAAAATATTTTTCCATTTCAACTCCAAACAGGACAAAGGCAGATCAGCTGTTATGTGGAGGACAAATTAACTCTGGGTCTTACCACCATTCCTCCCACAACTCTCCTCATTCTGCTTCTGCCAGACCTCTGAAGAGGAAACTCCTGTGCAATTTGTGATTGTTACAGAAGGATTAACATTCAAAACTAGAGTGGATCTTCCCCTTCTACCCCTTTGCCAGGGAATCCAGCTCCTTCAGGTGTGTTGGAACCCTGCTGTTAAAAGCGGACAGTAGGTTCACTAGCTAGGGGAAAAAGCTCCTCCAGGCACTAATTTCCTGCAGGACCATATAGGTTGAAGGTTTTAAAAACAAACAATTAACCAGAATGATTCCAAGTGAGAATGGGGTAAAAGGGAAGTAATCAGATTAAAGACAAGCTGAATTTGCAGCAAAAACAGATATTTTCTTTATTAAAAAGACAGAAAAAGATATTATGAAACAGCTGAACAGTCTATACTCAATGCAAGTTGTTTCTCAAAAGTAAAAGAGGAGAAAAACAGCATGGAAGCTAAAACTCTACTCCCAACCAATCTAAGAGGGGTGTAGCAAAGCTTAAGGGACTCATACACATTAATATTAATACAATATTAATGTGAAAATACACATTAATTTTCTCAATCTCCAATGTGAAGAGGAGTCTGGATGACTGGAGATCAGAAGTCAGGGAGGCAGGACTCTCTGTCTGTTTCTCCTAAAGGTGAAGAGAATGCCTCTGGATGGGGCAAAACATGACAATGTCCTTGAAAGGGCCAGAGGTGAATTTTCCTTTCAAACACTGATAAAGACTCTTGGATGGGCTGGCCCGTACCAAACAATGGAGATATATACACAAGACAAAGCCAATTAAGTATAGACATTTACCCTCTTTCAAATCCTGATAAGGTAGTTCAACATTTCCAGAAGTTGCAGAATACCCTTACCGGGAGTGGGGAGGAGGGGCAGGACAGTGTACCAATCTCAGCCATTGTTGGTGTGTCTCCATTCAACGAAAGTAAACTTGCTCTCATCATTGCAACCATTTCCTTGTCAACAGGAAGGAAGGTGATGGAGGGAATTTCCAGTTTGCATTTTTGAAATGAGACTGGACTCTTTTTCCAAGATGCACAGAAGTCCAGGACATTAGCCCTATCTAGTCCAGTATGAATTTTTGACAATTTGTGCAGACTCTTTCCTACCTTATGCATCCAAGTCTAGCATTCATATTTATTCAACATAAATTGTTAAACTGCCTTGTTGTAAAGAGTCATTTACTTCCCTTACCCACTCAGCAAGTCCTCCTGTGGCTTGTTTAATTAGCCAGGAAGGACAAGATTCTAGTACACTTGTGGTAGCTCTCCAACAATCCTGTCCACATCCTCAAGCTACACAAATTGGAATGTTTCATCGGCACCGGACAAGCAGGAGCCAAGGTTGCATCCACTAGAACTGAATCAACTTTGGTGTCTAAGTCAGAACAAATCTCAAGTATTTTATCTGCGAATTAAGCCTTTCAGTTGGACACAGTCTGAGTATTCTGCCACTGTCACTCTAGATCTCTGGCTTGCTTTTTTCATTGCTGCCAGTTCCTTTGAAAACCAAGAGTTTGGTTTAGCTCCACTTCATGAGGCCAGACACCTAGGAGCAATTGTGTCTACCACCTTGGTTATTTTCTTATTCCAGAAATCAGCCAGGTCTTCAACAGGATCATCTGCCAATGTAGCAGAAAACTCCCCAAGAGTAATCAGAAATTCTTCCAGATCCATAAGCATCCTGAGATGGACCATCTTAATGGATATACCACCCCTGTAGAGGCTCTGAGCCCCAGCAAGTTTGACCAAGAAGTGAACTGTCCATGACAATGGAATGGTAGAAAGTTCTTCCATTCCCAGATCACCAACATCCATACCTCTCCCATACAGAAAACAAATTCTAGAGTGTGCCCAGCAGCATGAATGGGGCCAGATACCACTTGTGACAGACCCATGTTCTCATGGTGGACATAATGTCCTAAGCTACTCCCAATTGAGTAGCCTCAGTATGGATGTTGAAGTCTCCCAGTGTCAGAGGTGTCACTAGAGGTGTCACTAGAGGCTCATTAGGCCCCCACAAATTTCATAGGCAAGGCATTTAAAGGCCTCATAAGCCCCCATTAGGCTTCAACAGGCATCATAGGCCTTGTTAGATCTTTTTGATTTATTAAGGTTTCTCTGGTTTTGTAGCACCACCTCCTTCCTCCATTAGGCCTCCTTAGGCCTCATAGGCCCATATAGCTCCAGAAGGCTTCAGGTTTCACTAGGCCATAGGCCCCAATTGGACCTTTGCAGGCCTAGTGGGCCCCCATTAGGCTTCCATAGGCCTTGATTTTGCCTCTGAAGGCTTCCCAGGTTTTGGTTGGCCCCTGTCGGTCTCGTTGACTCCATTTTGGCTCTGCAGGTCTTGTGGGCTCTCACAGGTTTTGTAATACCCCCACCCCCTTTAGGCCTCTATGGCTTAATCCACGTGCTAGGTAAGGCCTCTGCAGACCTCTCAGAACATTTGACCTCTGCAGACCTAGTGGGCACTGTTTAGGCCTCTGCAGGCATTGTAGGCCCCAACCAGGCCTCTGCAAGCCTTCTTAGATCAATTAAAGGCAAAGCAGCTTCATTTATATACCACTTCATATCACGCCATGGGATGTCTAAGTGGTTTACAACTGTAAGCTCATTGCCCCCCAACAGCTGGGTACTCATTTTAGTGACCTCGGAAGGATGCAGGCCTGGTGGCACAGTGGTTAAATGCCTGTACTGCAGCCACTCACTCATAGACCACAAGTTTGCGAGTTCAATTCTAGCCTGAGCCCTGGCTAGTATTGAACTTGCAAACTTGTGGTCTATGAGTGAGTGGCTGCAGTACAGGCATTTAACCACTGCGCCACCAGGGCTCTTTTTTAATTAAGCCTTTGTAGGCCTCCATTGTACTGTGGGGGGTTCTGGTTAGGCCCCTACAGGCCTCTT
Organism: Phrynosoma blainvillii; assembly: GCA_026167975.1. Lineage (NCBI taxonomy): Eukaryota > Metazoa > Chordata > Lepidosauria > Squamata > Phrynosomatidae > Phrynosoma > Phrynosoma blainvillii. The sequence continues at coordinate 414,659,656 of JANUYF010000001.1, forward strand.
AGGACCAGTTTAGGCCTTGAAAAGCCTCACAGGCACTGAATAGGGCTTTACAGGCCCAATTACACCTTAGTAGGCGTCATAGGTCGTTGGTAGCTATCCACAGACCCCATAGGTTGCCTTTGGACCCTGTTAGTCCTGTTAAACTTATAATCATGTGATTGAGTGTTGATCTAGGACTATTGTCCTGGTTAGGGGCAAAGGACCAACTTAGGCAGCCACCTGCTAAGTACCCACCACCTGAGCTGTCTTCATCCTCTGATCATGAAAGGGAGATAATGGTTGAGGTATAAATCCCCCCCCCCCCCCACACACACACACAATGCTGAAGAAATTTGCTGGCAATTTAGCCATTTCTGACCTGGGTCAGACCAGTTCTTTGGTAAGGATTTCATTTGAATCTGGGTAATCAGGTCGCTGTAGTTTCTTTCCATTGTTTTAATTTGAACTTAGGGTGGGCTTCTTGTCTGTGTGAGGGAGGAGGCACAGTCACAGCCCTGTTGGCTAGTATTCTGGTGAATGTGTACCAACAGTACTTCGTAGGTGTCTCATTGCATAGGCTGGTAGAGGCCTGGTTTTCTAATCATAGGCCCAGCCCTGGTCACTAGATAATAATAATAATAATAATAATAATAATAATTTTTATTTATATCCCACCCCTCTGCCAAGCAATCGGGGCGGCGTACAACAATACAAAACTTCAAAACAATAAATCAAATTGAAATCCCATCCCTCCTTTGCCCACCCACCCTTCCCCCAGAACATACAGAACAAATTAAATAACAATAATTAAAAATGTACAATTTAAAAATACATAATTTTTCATGTCATTGTGGTCCTCCAAGGGCTGCAAGATGGTAAAAACAGTCCTCCGTGGCCATAGAGCACTGCCGCTTGCCGCGTGGTGCTGGCAGGAGATGGAAACGGGTGGGTTTTAAGTCCGCCGGTGCCCCTCCTGGCTGCCTTGTAGGTGCGGCGGCTCAAGCGACTCAGGTGGTGCTCTGAGGGTGCTGGTGTTGTGGGCTGGAGGACTCACAGCCGGTGTTGTGGGCTGGAGGGCGGGGTTTTTTGAAGGATCTGCGGTGCCTCTCCTCCTCCACGTCCGCTTCTTCGACTCACAGTCGGTGTTGTGGGCTGGAGGGCGGGGTTTTTTGAAGGAGCTGTGGTGCCTCTCCTCCTCCACGTCCACTTCTTCGACTCACAGCCGGTGTTGTGGGCTGGAGGGTGGGGTTTTTTGAAGGAGCTGCAGTGCCTCTCCTCCTCCACGTCCGCTTCTTTGACTCACAGCCAGTGTTGTGGGCTGGAGGGTGGGGTTTTTTGAAGGAGCTGCGGTGCCTCTCCTCCTCCACGTCCGCTTCTTTGACTCACAGCCGGTGTTGTGGGCTGGAGGGTGGGGTTTTTTGAAGGAGCTGCAGTGCCTCTCCTCCTCCACGTCCGCTTCTTTGACTCACAGCCAGTGTTGTGGGCTGGAGGGTGGGGTTTTTTGAAGGAGCTGCGGTGCCTCTCCTCCTCCACGTCCGCTTCTTCGACTCACAGCCAGTGTTGTGGGCTGCAGGACTCACAGCTGGTGTTGTGGGCTGGAAGGCGGGGGTTTTTGAAGGAGCTGCGGTGCCTCTCCTCCTCCACGTCTGCTTCTTTGACTCACAGCCGGTGTTGTGGGCTGGAGGGTGGGGTTTTTTGAAGGAGCTGCAGTGCCTCTCCTCCTCCACGTCCGCTTCTTTGACTCACAGCCAGTGTTGTGGGCTGGAGGGTGGGGTTTTTTGAAGGAGCTGCGGTGCCTCTCCTCCTCCACGTCCGCTTCTTCGACTCACAGCCAGTGTTGTGGGCTGCAGGACTCACAGCTGGTGTTGTGGGCTGGAAGGCGGGGTTTTTTGAAGGAGCTGCGGTGCCTCTCCTCCTCCACGTCTGCTTCTTTGACTCACAGCCGGTGTTGTGGGCTGGAGGGTGGGGTTTTTTGAAGGAGCTGCAGTGCCTCTCCTCCTCCACGTCCGCTTCTTTGACTCACAGCCAGTGTTGTGGGCTGGAGGGCGGGGTTTTTTGAAGGAGCTGCGGGGAGGGCGGGGTTTTTTGAAGGAGATCACAGACTTCCTTGGGCTGAGCCTTCTCTGGCCTTTGTTGTGAGTATTAGCAGTGCACACCCCCATCCCATTCTCTTTTGTAGCTAGCTTTGCTCATTCAGGATTGGGGCTGCATTCAAAGACAGCCTGTGTAATGATGCTGCAAAGCCTTTGGGTCCTTATAGGCAGGGTTAACTCAGGGGAGATGATTCATGTTAGCCAATGGAAAGTGAGAAGGTGGGGAGATCTGATTGTGAGTTAATCAAGGACTAACAGTAGAGACCTGCATTTAGGGCAAGGTGACCTGCAAAGGGCAAGGAGCTTGACAGCCACATTCTAAAGGTGCCAGTCCAATATAGGAGCTTATCACATGCTCTAAAGAGGAGTCAGCTTCAATCCTTAATCAGGAATACAGCTGGATATTATCAGTCATAATTCACCACCAATTCTGCCACAATGCCACCAGCCAAATGCAGCCCTGGTCCAAGGACCACTCCACTGGCCAATAGAAAACTTCCGTTTCTGAAAAAGTGCCAGCTGAGCATGGCTTCAAGCAGGGCTGCATTCAGCCAGTGGCATCACAGCAAAATCAGTAGGGAATTATGTCTAATAACATCCAGCTGTATCCCCGATCAAGGATTGAAGCCAGAAGAGGTAAAATGCCTCTTTAGGGCATGCAATAAGCTCCTTAGTTAGACATGGTAGATCCATGGTGCATGGCTATCAGGAAGTTTCAGATGCCCATAATATATGTGATGGTTTTAAATCCAGCATTAGCATTCCTTTTCAAATTTCCCACATCACCCTTTTTATTATTTATGCTCATTTGAAATCAGTTAAGCATCTGGAATCCATAGTTAAGATAGCAAGTTGATAAGGAGGCACCTTTCTTGTTCTCTTGCTTCCTAGTTTGAGAGTTTCTCCATTAGGTATTGGCCCAAGAAGACCACTGGTGAATATAGTCCTACTCAGATTTCTGGAAGCTTGAAGGGGTGATGCGATAAGGGCCATTAGTCTTTCACTTGCCCCAGGCACAAGGAAGAGTTATCTTTAGGGCATGGTGATAGGGCATCATGCTTTGTATTGACATTGCCTGAAATTTTGCAGGTCAAGGCTCTGAGACTGGTTCTTTATTCTACCATGCAGATAATTCTTCTCTCACCAGATAACAATTTTGGGTGGTTACTGCTGATGTAATGTCTGGTTTGGGCCTGAATGGAGTTCAGTTTGGGACTCATTCTTTTAGAATCAGAACTGCTTTAAACACAAATGGTTCAAAAAAGTGGAAGGAAAGTAATGTAATAAAACAATTAATAAACATAATTAATATTTTTAGTATTTTTAATATTTTTAGTAAGAAGATATAAAAGTACTATAGTACCAAAGTTAAAATGGAAAAGAAGGTCACCAGAAATACCAGATAATCCAGCAATGACAAGAAGGAAGTTGGTATGAATGTGGTTAAGGAGGACTGGAATAATGAGGGGAGAGTTAAATGTGTAGAAGGGATATGAAAGTAGCAGAGGGTGAGAGAATGTAGTAAAGAATAATAATAATAATAATAATAATAATAATAATAATAATAATAATAATTTTTATTTATATCCCGCCCCTCTGCCAAGCAATCGGGGCGGCGTACAACATATAAACATCAAAACAAATACAATCAAATTCAATCCCATCCCTCATTCCCACCCCCAAAAAACAAATCAAACAAAACAAATTAAAAACAATTAAAATTCACAAAGCACATCTATACAATAAACAAAAGCAATCCAAATATACAGGAGAAAAAAATTTCCCCATAGCTCCCGCTGAGCATCAGGGCCACACCCCCAAGAGTCTTAAAGGGCTAAGGCTGGGGCTCTACTGCTACATCCTCCAATCCTGTCCCTGCCTCCACTCTCATGATGCCAGATGTTCCAAAGGAGGAGGGGGCGGGGGAGGAGGCTCACCGCCCAGCTTCTGACTCTCTTCCCAGGACTCTGCAGCAGCCGGTGGTCAAGCTTGGCTTGCAGAGACTTTAAGGGCTCTCATGATGCCAGATGTTCCAAGGGAGGAGGGGGCGGGGGAGGAGGCTCACCACCCAGCTTCTGACTCTCTTCCCAGGACTCTGCAGCAGCCGGTGGTCAAGCTTGGCTTGCAGAGACTTTAAGGGCTCTCATGATGCCAGATGTTCCAAGGGAGGAGGGGGCGGGGGAGGAGGCTCACCGCCCAGCTTCTGACTCTCTTCCCAGGACTCTGCAGCAGCCGGTGGTCAAGCTTGGCTTGCAGAGACTTTAAGGGCTCTCATGATGCCAGATGTTCCAAGGGAGGAGGGGGCGGGGGAGGAGGCTCACCACCCAGCTTCTGACTCTCTTCCCAGGACTCTGCAGCAGCCGGTGGTCAAGCTTGGCTTGCAGAGACTTTAAGGGCTCTCATGATGCCAGATGTTCCAAGGGAGGAGGGGGCGGGGGAGGAGGCTCACCGCCCAGCTTCTGACTCTCTTCCCAGGACTCTGCAGCAGCCGGTGGTCAAGCTTGGCTTGCAGAGACTTTAAGGGCTCTCATGATGCCAGATGTTCCAGAGGAGGAGGGGGAGGGGGAGGAGGCTCACCGCCCAGCTTCTGACTCTCTTCCCAGGACTCTGCAGTGTCCTGGGATTGGAAAGAAGAAGAATGAAAGTGTCCTAATGATTGGAAAGAAGAAGAATGAAAGTGGATAAGGAGATGGTTTGAAAGAAAGGAGATGGAAATGATGGGGAAAAGGGAAGAATGAAGAGGAAATAAGGAAGGAATAAGGAAGATAAGGGAAGGGACTCAAGGATGAATGTAAATGAAAAGGCTTGAGGAAAGGTAGGAAAAGAGAAGAAGAGATTATAATGGATCAGTAAGAACTACATTACTGAATTTAATAGATTAAGAAATAATTGATGTAATGAGACAACTAAGGGCCTCTGCAGACGGGCAGCCATGCCCCCCCCCCAAGAAGCCGCGGATTGGGGCCGAGGCTGCCACACTCCTCGGCCCCGATCCATTCTTTTTCCAGCCTGGGAAGGAGCGCTAAAATAGCGCTCCTTCCGCAAGGTGTGGAAAGGGCGCCACAAGAGGTGGCATGCACCTCTTTGGCATCTCTTCTGACTCAGCGTGTCTGGATGCTGGGCCAGAAGGACGTCATCGGAGCACCCGTCGTGTGCGATGACGGGCGTTCCAATGACTTCCTCAGGAAGGGGTTGGGGTGCCCAGCATGAGGTTGCCCCTCCCCTTCCTTGCCTCCGAGACGGCACAAAGCACCATCTGCGAAGGGAGTAAATTACTCATCTATAATTGGAAATGTCTGAATTATATGTTTGAATATATTTGGTATACAACTTATAATGAAACTAATATGACAAAAGACAATTATGTACAATAAGAATTGAAATGTATGTTTGAATGTGTTTTCAGGTTTTAATTAATTTTTTTTTCAAAAAAAATAAAAAAAAAAGAACTGCTCAGTAGCATCTGCAATGGGCACGGACATGGGCACCATTCAGAAACTGGGCTGATGAAGGTATTTTGCTTATAAGAGGTATATTCACATTCTTAAGTGTTAAAGTTGTTTATTCAATAATGCTTTTGTTTTTAAAATTCTAGGGTCTACTTAGTGCACATTAAATTGAGGCACTGCCCTGGCTCAGTGCTAGGGAATCATGGGAACTGTATTTTATTGTGGCACCAGAGCTCTCTCACAGAGAAGGCTCAATGTCCCAGAAAAAAATACAGTTCCCATGATTCCCTAGCACTGAGCCAGGGCAGTGCTTCAATTTAATGTGCACTATTTCTGGCAGTCTGCTTAGGCCTATAGTGTGGTCTATTGAGCAGCACAACAGGAATGAACATGATATTTCAAGTCATATCTGACTGCCCAAGGCACAAGCATATAGCTAGGGAAGAGAGGTCTGTGACGGCATGGTTTGCTTTCCTTGTTGCTTGGTGAATGCAAGGGGCCTCTGCCATACATTCTGGTCATCACCTCGGGGTAATGACATTGGATTGCTCAAGGGGAAAGCCCTGATTTTCTAAGAAGCCCATGATTTTCAAATTACTTGAACCCAATGGTGATGCATTATTCATAGTCAGCCATTCTTTCCACCAGGTTTTGCAGGGTACGATGATCCACATTGTTTGGATAGGTCAATGAAGAAGTTAAGAATGCATTGATGAAAGGTTTGGGCCATTTTTTACCACATCCCCAAACAGTATTTCAGAGGTCTGAGCTTTACAGAGCTGATGGCATTCATTTCTCTGAGGAGGGCAATGTTGGTTTTGGAGTGATCTGCATCAGAGATTGAGAACCCTGTTGGCTAGTATGGTGGGGAAAGGTGCTAAGCAGCCACTTGCCCCTGAGGCAATTGGAGGGGGAAGTAAAGTAATTATGGTGAACACCTATAACACTCATTTTGGTGAAGGAATGGCCTCTGGAACTGCCTTTTAAGGTCATGGGACCAGAGGGTGGGTAAGGAGACTACCCTTTGGGCTGGCCTGGGGGCTGTTTCCTCACTTTAAATCACACAGCTTAGGGGAGGGATTCCCTGTGTTTGGCTTCCATTAGGGCCAGCCAGAGAGCAAACTGGGTATTTGGGTTCTCCTTGGGGCTTTGGTGTTCACCCAGGGGAAGCTGAGGAGGGCCTCTGGTGGAGACTACTACTACTGCCTCAGTTGCTTCCTCACCAGGTTTCCCCTTCCCATTACTTATCACAAAGTTTAAATTAGTTAAATAGTTTAATAGGTTAATAAAGTGGTCCTTCTTCAAGCCAGGTTCTCTTGTCTGGTCTCTTTATTCCTGCTGTGCATTGTAGTTCAGCAGATATTTAATAGAATAGAATAGAAAATTGAGTATTTTCTCTCAATATAGGAATTTAAATTCTATTTTCTCTTTAAATGCATGTGAACTTTATTTCAAAAAGCATATTATAACATATAGTTTAACTAAAAATGCAGATTCAATGTATGTTTTTCTCTCAGAATATATGTATTTTCATGTGTTGTTTTTTTTTTAAAAAAAGCTGAGAAATGCCTCACAATATCTAGAGAAGAATAAAATCTGATGAACAGCTATGTTCCAGTTTGCACATTAGTTCAAAGCTAACAGATTAGGTTCGGCTGATCCATCGTTACCTCTAACTCGCAGTTCTTGCCAGAAAGTTAGCCATATTTAGCATACATCAAATTCCCTATGTGAATTGGGCAATTTTCTCTGTGACATTGAAGACCATGTTGGGTTCCCCCTTTCTTCCTCCTAACCCCTTGCCACCCACTGGAAGCTGCTGCAAAGGATGAATAACCCCTTTGTATTCCTATGCAGGCTCCATTTCGCCTGAACCTTTACTGGCAATCATAAACCATAAATTAAATTGTTTCTCATTAGTGAAGTGAGGGACTGGCAGACCTACTAGATAAAGCTCTCAAGTGGCCTCTGGGCAAGGAAAGAGTTGGTGTTTAAAAACCCTCTATTTATTAATTTTTTAAGAGAGGGGAAAATTGACACACGCAGAGTAAACATAGCACAGGTTTTATGCTAAGAACATTTCTGCTTCAGAGTAGTTATCTCTCAATGCCAGAATAGCCCTAAGGATTAAGATGGTTTATAGGGATCAAATGCCTTGGAGATTTATTATAGCACGGACTGTTTATTCATTCGTATTAAAATACTGAAGTTGGCTTATTTCTCGCTATGTGTATCTTCACTCAGTCATTCCTCCTGCATATGCACTATCTCTCACATGCACATTCTTTCTCTTTCCTTTACCTCAGAATGCTCTCTTTCCCCAGTCCCCCACCATCATACAACTCTTAATGGTCATTACTGAAGTGGGAAAACTCACCAATCTGTGGAATGGAGACTCAGCAACTTGTTACCACAGGCTTGGACCACCAAAATCACCTCTCTTGTATTTGATATCAATTTAATATTGAAGGAGTGACCTGAGATTGCCCCCATAGCAGGACATTTGGCCCAGACCAGTTGGCTCCAGCAAGGGTGTAAAGGAAGGCATCCACCACAATAGGTCACCAAAAAACATCAATATACCATATGTACTTGACTATAAGTCAACCTCATGTATAAGTCGAGGGAAGGTTTCAGGCCAAAAGTATAGATTTTGATAATGACCCGTGCATAAGTTGAGGATAAAACCTAAGGGCATGTAACAAAAGATCTAAAGAATAAAGCAAAGGAAAGCAATGCCAAAGAACTTACAAAATTCCAGCAGACATAACTGTTTGTGCTCACACTAAAGGTTGGTTGAATGAGACAATAGAAGGGAATTAGTGCTTCCAGGACAGATTATGCTCTTGCCTTTCACCAGGTGACCATTTTTAATAAGAGTTAAAGTACAGTATTTACATTGACCCATGGATAAGCCAATCCAGGTTTTTGGAGTCATTTTTTTAACTAAAATTTCTAGATTTATACATGAGTATATACAGTAATCCCTTTGATCTATGGAGGGAGATGATGGGATTGCAGCAAAGGAAGATGGCAGTGCTTGTAAAGACAAAGATCTCTCTTGCCAAGGTGTAAATTGCCCTTTGTCTTAGGAAATAATACCTATCTCTAAAGATTTACAACACCCAGCTTTTGGTCTGAGAACATTTGCTGCAGCATAGACAATCAATCATAGACAAACAATCATAGACACATCTACTGCAATTCCCATCCAATATTTATTCCTGGAAAACAATATGGCATATAGTTAATCCTTTCAAGTCCTTGATTTCTGCCCTCAAAGCACATTTCACAGTATAAATACAACCCTTTAGACCACAGTTCATTGATCTAGTTTGGAAGCAGGCATCCATGCTGCCAGTTTTCATCTAGATTCCTCAGTAGTCAGTCACTCCCCACATTTCCAGGTGGCTATTGAGTCCATTTCTGTTCCTTCAGTTGGAAGCAAGCTTCATCATTGGTAAGTATGGCCATTAGCAAGACATCAATCTATTCACCTCTCCCACCTTTGTTTCTTAGCTTTTGTGTGTGTGTGTTAATGTATGTGCTTTTGTACATTTGCTGCTCATTCCCCTAAGAAAATTTCACCATTAATTTGGAACTACCTCTGGAGATCTGTGTGATTTGGCACTGATAAACATTGGGTTAAAGGTACGTAAAACTGTATGTTGCCCCAGTCAAACTATAACTCTCCTTTGAGCTATTATTAAAATTCCCCTGAAAAAAAAATTAATTTGTGGGTGCCTTCAACGACTCCCAGAATTTTGGGTAACAACTTGAGGAACATCTCAACATCCAAAACATGCATCCAAATCATGAGTAAAAATGGACACAAATCCTTCTTCTATTAAGCTTCCATCATGAGGGTGATTTGTGGACACCATCCTTTCAAATAATGAGAAGACAGAACATTACCATATAGCTGTCAAAAGACTTGTCATATGGAGTGGCAACAAAGAAACCCATATACCAAAAACAAGGGAATGCATTTCCAGAATGAAAATTTACATAAACATTTATATGTACAGTAGGTAATTTGATATTTATTGATAAAAAATGAAAATAATTTCTATAACTTAAATAGAAATACAATTAATCTAGCCATAGTGTAAAACACTGTCAATGGGAGTGTAGCTATGGTGGGGTAGGAGGACAAAATTAGAACATTGCTCCCTCCCAATGAAAACATTATTTCTTCTCAAATAAGAATTCTACCCCCAAATGAAATTTTCCTTCACTCCTCAAAACTCTAGCATTGCAGAGAATGAAACATGCAAAACTCTTATATTTGATCTGGTTACATTCCCTTAGTAACTTTGCTGGCCTCTTTTCTTTGGATATCTAAACTGTATTTCTAAGTGCTCAACAGAAGCTTTAATCTACCACAATGCTAGAAATTTGGAGAGTGAAGGAAAAATTTATGTGAGGGGACATAACTCTTATTAGGAAGGAAGCAAGTTTGCAAAGGGGTTTTGAAATTGCCCACCAGCAGTTAGCACTTGAACTTCAATCTGAGAAGACACAAAGATAATCTTGTCATCCCTTGCAGGTGTGTAACTACAGAAGAGTAAAAGTGTAGGGGGGTGGGGATTGGAAGACAGAAATTTCTCCAAAATTTTTGAGTGAGATTGAGGTTTGGCAAGGTTTTTCCTTGATTAATTTAACCAGATGCCAGAGATTCCCCACTTTCTGCTGTACCTTTTCTAAACCTCAAGACCATGAATACTCAGTGTGAGGTGAAGGTGAAATTTCTGGGGCCTAGGAACCATGAAGTCATGACACAGCATGGTTCCCAGGGGCATTATTAAAGTCGTAAGGCAAGCATGTTGAAAGTTCCCATCATGCTGGATGTTATTGACATCTAAAAAGTTTCTAATGGCTGCTTTAACATTCATGGGTTCAAATAGAGCATTTTAGCTCCCTAGAGACATACTTTGTTGCAATAAATTATACCTTGTTACCAGAAATTGAGCATTTTCCCATTCTCTCTGTGTGTATATAGGTCTGGCATGGCCCTAAAACAGAAGTGTAGTTTCAGCCATGCACCCAAGAGCAATTTGGTCACGTAGGGCCTCAGAGCTAGATGGCCATGTAGGGCCTTTACGGACTGCCAGAAATAATGCAGCTTGAGGCCACTTTAACTGTCCTGGCTCAGTGCTAGGGAATCATGGGAATTTTAGTTTTTCGGAGATATTGAGCCTTCTCTGTAAGAGAGTTCTGGTGCCACAATAAACTACAGTTCTCATGATTCCTTAACACTGAGCCAGGACAGGTCTCAAGCTGCATTATTTCTGGCAGTCTGTAAAGACCCTTAGACTCCAGCATTCATTTACAGATCAAACACTTGGGTTTAGGAATTGCAAACAGAAAGATTCACATCTCAGGAGACAGGGAAGCCAGGAATTTACAGCCCGGATGAGCTTTGGCTGTAAGACAGATAAGCCTATTAGCTTATCTGGGAGCTATCTTCTTCAAGGAAACCTCTATAATGCTAATTTGGCCCTTTGATATACAGCAATCAACCTTTGCCCTGGGCTATTTGCAGCCTATAAACAGACTACCAAAACTCTGGTTAGTGTGCCTGGTTAAAATTCCTGGTAACACTACCTCACTCTGAATTCTGATCTAGCTCCGACTCATTCTGTGTCCCCATCCATTCTCCCTGTTGAGTCCAATTACACATCCATCTATCTGGAGCACTCTGGACAGGTAATATCACCCTTAGAAAGCCTCATGTCTATCCTGCACTAACTTGCTTTATTCCTGAGGTCTTGTGTGAATGTGTGCGTGAACATATGTCTTGTATGCTTGAATAAATAGACAAATTGATTTGGAAAAAACTTGTCTCTATACATCTGTTCCCTTAGCCACCTCCATATAAACTGGGTTCACCTCCTGCTAAATAATTGAGCTATATTAAAATTCCCTTAAGTCAAATTCATATTACAACCTTTATGTTGACCATTTTATGAGATCATCACTTGAAGAGCTGTAAACATTGACTAGTGTCCTCTTGGTAAATTACAATAGCACAAATCCAATTTATGCTATCATAGCCTACTTTTTGAGTCATTGTAGGAGTTGGAATTCTTTACAGACCATGCAGTGTCCAAAATTCCCCACCACAAACTGACCTTTTAATGACATAGCCATTCTGTCCCGAAACACAGCCATTTCTGTGTCACTGGAGAGTGGAAGGGGAGGGTCAGCAGAGATGCATCCATCAGTTTTCTTGTAAATGGACATGCTGCAAGAATGTCATCTGCAGAGATCCACCCCCAAGGACCCCGGGAAGTCCCTGTGGCACATCCACATCTCTACTGGTCCTCCAAATACATGGAAATTGTCATCTTGAGCCATGTTGGGAGAGGGGACTTAAAAGGTGAGTTGAGAGTAACAGCAGGAGACATAGATGTTTATCAGACTTACATTTCTCAATGCAAGAGTCTAGCCAGTACACCCAGATTACAACCAACTTCCATGTATATTTAACTTTTCATATATATATATATATATATATATATGGCTGGGTAAATCCCCCCTCCCCATAAAACTACTGCTTCTTGCAACTAATTTAATCTTTTGACCCAGCCCATGAATTTTTCAGGCCCACCATGATACCAAAAAACAGAAATGACATACATAGGGTATGTCACATAGGGTTCCCAGCGTAACAACTGGAGATAGCACATGCCCCTTTGATGGTTGTGTAGAACAGAGAATTGCAGCCAATGTAGTTTGTCACACAACCAGATAACATTCTTACTGCTGACATTCTTACTTCTGCATAACACTGAAGGTACAGGAACCATCTCCAGTTTGCACTCTGGCAATCCTAGTTGTCAGTAGGTTGAACCCATTGCAGGAGGGAGGATGCAGAAAGACCACTGAGCCACATGGATGCTTCAAAGTAAACATGGGGCAAGTAAGCATTTGTCTCCATAGTATGTATTAGCCCTGTTGCTTAGCAACAGCATTCTCAGCATCCCTGTTTGATGGTGGGCTGGAGTGACTTGCACAGAGACGTCCAGAAGTGGTAATTTGCATCAGAAAATATTAATGTCCATTCCAATTAGGAGCAACACTTTATTTGCTGGTTTATTTATTAAAATGCTTTGCCACAGGGAATAAAAAAAGAAAAAGTAAATTCTACTTAGGGAAGAAAACCATGGCAGGAGAGGGAGGGCTGACTGGGACTACAGATAGCCAATATGCAGACAGCTTCTATACTAGGGTCATTTATAAGCCAGAGACAGGGGAGGGATTCAACCAAAGGAAAATGTGAGTATCTTGGAGGGGGAATTAAAGTACATGACAATGGCCAAATGAGATAACACTTTATGTTTAAGGGATAAATGCAATTTTCATTTAATTTGTCTACTTTGAAGCTGCAGTGCTAAAAAAAGCAACCATACTAGTGACACTGAAAAACGAACCCTTCTGTTTGATTTGAGATATTTTTTTTAAAGAATGTAGTTCAGGACCCTATGTTGGCTCAGCTATTTTTCTATTCAGTTCTGAGTGACCCTTCCAATTCCAGCATTAGAAGAAGAATTGTTGCCTGACATGCCTGAAATTCTCAGCAAGGTAATAGTTCTAACATCATCCACACTTGAAGATAATAGCATGTGATCATTATGAATTGATGCCATGGTCTCATGACTTTAATTAAAAGGATTAAAGATATTACTAAACAGGCTGTCACTTTGCAAGAAATTTTTTAAAAATACTTTAGGATGTTGTTTTACATGAAACAGAAATTTCTTTTGTGCCTATCAGGAGATAGTGGCAACCAATGCCTTCTATTTCAGAAGGATAGTGAATCCTCTCTGGCCTTTCATCTGCAATTTAAAGGAGACATCTAGTGTGCCTAACCCAAATTTTGTGTATTGTTTTGTGGTAATGTAATGCTTGGGAGATCCTGTAGCACAGCAGCCACAACATTCAAGCCCTGCTGGATCACAGAAGCCAGTGGGAGGCAAGGAACATTGTTCTCATTTTGCCATTTTTATCTTACATCTCACCCCCATCAACCACACGGGACCATAACAGCTGTAGGTTTGGCGTTGTGCCAGAACTGGGCAAACCCCTAAATTTCCCCCTTTTTGGCTAAGGATAATTTTTCCCAGTGTTTTAACTCTCTTTACATCCCATTTGAGAAGAAATTAATGTGTCAGTTCTTATCAAAATCAAGCCAAACAAAATGTTCATCTGTTTATACTAGCTGCATTCAATACGTCCATCTATTATTATCATAGATGTGTTGTTGCAAGCCTTGTTACTGTTAAAAGGAGGAGGAGGAGGAGGAGGAGGAGGAGGAGGAGGAGGAGGAGGGCCAAAAATTTTCTGCACTACAGACATGCTTGAATTCAGAGGGATTCACATCCAGACCTTTAAGAGCTAAGCATTCAAAGAATCAATGAATCATTTTTAGTGTTAATGTTTTTAAGCTCATGTAAGAATGGACAGATTGTCATTTGGGAAAACTTGTCCACCATTACTGGCCTTCTCATTAATGAGCTCCTGTCCCAACATAATATAACCTAAAAACCACTAATACAGAAAACACTGAGCTAGATGGTCTTTGACTTACTAATGGCGAAGACCATTAGATGTAGATGTAAGTTTTTGTGCTATGAGACAAGTTCTGTTTCTCTTCACCTTTTCTTCTCTGTCAACTGTTTCAGCATGGTCACTCGATTTATGTTATGGGGGAAGAGGTCTCTTCTTTTCTAGGACTTCCCCCCTTTATGTTTATGAATATTTATTCATGTAATGCCTTTAAAAATGTCTACCTTGCTTTAAATTTGAAAGATTGCTAGGAGTGTATGTAGCTTCATTGTTGCAACAAGGGTCAATCCAGTAGAACTATGCACCACTGAACAGAGGCAGTCTTCATAATTCTGTTGGCCACTCTTATTAGCTAATGTCTGGTAAAAGAATGAACTGATTTTTCCTCGGCATGATTCAATTTTAAGATTTATACTTCTGTTACTAAGTATAGATCTTCAATGGTTTTCAAGCTATGTATAGCAGGTTGGATCCAGAATGTGTCTCTTGTAGATGGAAGCATTTATAGTTTGTATGTGATATGATGGTATTTATTTTATATCCCTCCTTTATCATTTTGGGACATCAAGCAGTTCAGGGAAGGTGCCTCCTTCTCATTTTGGGGACACACACACACAAACCCAACTACAGCTTATCCCAGAGTCTCAGTAGAGTCTTCCAACTTTCTCTCTAGCATTTTCTGTAATTATAAGGCTGCCACAAAAGAAGTGGGCCAGAGAAGCTCAGCATCACCTGTCTAGTTGTGCTTACCTAAAATATGGATTAGTTCTTCTGTAATGCACTTCATGATCTTATATCTTTTGTGACTGAGCTAATATTAGGATGACCTATAGTTCTTCATTAGAGAAATATTGTGATGACAAACTGGGAAAACCCTCCCCAATGGTATCTGGTTTGGGTGAGACTGAAAACATTTATTTCATCCTGGGTTAAGAATGGAATGAATCAGATCCTAAATAACCCATAAATTCTTCCCATTCTCTTGAAGAGCACATGAACATGATCTATGATATCATCCAGCTGGAAACGTCTATTGCATTGTGTCATTGCACTACCAATGATATCATATTATTTATCTCTCATGAGCTAATACTGCATAAAATTGTTTGTCCATTACACAAATATTTCATACGACTGCGCATTACTGCATTCAGGCATCACCTCCTACTAACCGTTTTGTGCAGCTTTTATTATTTTGTGGCTGTGTGTGTGCTTGCCTTCACTTTCATTGTTATGTTCCTTTTGTAAAGTGATCTGGGAATAGAATTGAAGGGCAGTATAAAACTTTGCTGTTCCTGATATGTGCCTTCAAGTTGACTCCAATGTATAGCAATCCTATCACAGGTGTTTCTTGGTAATTTATTTACAGGATGTGTGTGTTTTCCTACATTCCTTTAGAATTGTAAATGCTCAGATCAAGAAGTCTAGATGCAACAAAAATGAGGACATTATATAGAAATTTTAAGTGTAATATTTTAGGAAGCCATGTCCATTCAATGATGTGTGTGTTTAGAATTTTAAATGGCCAGATGAAAATATTTAGAAAAACAATCTTGAAAACTGTTATATTCAATTTTATGCACAATGTTTTATGAAACTGTACTTCCCTTTGCAAAGAACATGGTTTCTTGATGCTACCTTTTCAGCTCTGCCCATTAGATAAGTAGCTTAAATGCAATACCATATTGAGAGAGGACACCATGAGACAAATAATGTAAGTTGTCTTGAAATGCAAAAATCCTAATTTTGGCTGATATCCTCTTCAGGAGTTACAGTGCCATAATGTGGACTTACTACATTGTGGTGCAATGGCCAAGAGTGTCTCCTCCAACAGCCCTACAGCACATCCAACAAGCAGTTGTGAAAAAACAACAGCTGCCTGTCAGAAAGAATCTTATGCGTGACTGCTGGGAGAGGGATGGATGCTTCTTCACTCACTGCTTATCATCTCAAAAATCCCGGCTTCTAAAGAGAGTTTGAGGAGCTCACATCAGGAGTTTTAGCTCCATCAACATGGCTATGTGTCTCTTGATGTAGGATTTTGCCCGCATTTCTGGCCATCTTATAGAATCATAAACTTGGAAGAGGCCACAAGGGCCATCCAGGCCAACCTCCTGCTAGGCAGGAGCACACAATCAAAGCAACCCTGACAGATGGCCATCCAGCCTCTGTTTGAAAACTCCCACATTTCCTCTATAAA
This sequence comes from Phrynosoma blainvillii, assembly GCA_026167975.1. NCBI lineage: Eukaryota > Metazoa > Chordata > Lepidosauria > Squamata > Phrynosomatidae > Phrynosoma > Phrynosoma blainvillii. Next base: position 414,675,948 of record JANUYF010000001.1, read on the forward strand.
AAGCACATTTCCCATGCATAAAACATGTTTCCTGTGTAGAAAATGTGGGTTTTGCACAAAGACATATATATTTCTCTACATATATTCCTCTGGAATTATTCTCTGGATCAGTATCCTTTGGAACACTTTGATACATTCAAATAGTGAAAAAACTATGCAAAAGTCTTGCTTCTCTGGTCTTCTTCCTGTCACTAACTGTAACTAATATTTTTCCATCCCATGGAATCCAAGATAGAGAGGAGTCAGATATAGAAAGGCCTCTGGCTCTAGATGAAAGTTCTGCCCCCTCCACATCCCTCATTTGAGCAATTAATGGTGTATGTAGCTGATGAAGAAACACAGTAGGATGGGTCCCCACCTTAGCCAGAGTTGAGGGGCACTGAGGAGACAACCCCATTATTTGTTCAAAATTGTCATGACAAGGAACACCTGATGTCTCTTAAATAAGAAGCTCTGAGCAATCAAGTACCTTGTATCTCAAGGTCAAGTTGGCTATAAATCCCACACCAGGTACCTGGAGTTTTTGCTGGTCAAGCCTTTTTTGTAGTTTCCTCCTCATGAATGTATTTAAGATTTTGGCCTCTCATCTGGTTACAGTATACATTTCTTTGTCTTTCCTTTGTGGAAGTGGTTATCATGACTGCTGGATTCTGAAAAGGATGAGATGTCACTGCGGCAACACCCTTCAGCCTTCGTAAACTTCCTTGATTACTTGCATATGAATTGGATTTGCTTGATCCTCCTGGCATTTCTTGTCTGTAAACACAGTACACTTCTTGATTTTTTTTAAATTTGTTTCTTTAAAAAAATCATTTTTGACTGGAAAATCAATAATAGAGAATATTCTTTCCACCTCTATCTTGAGGGTTCCATGTAGTCGACATGTCACATTTTCCACACACATTTTACAGCTGTAAATGTTGGAAGAACCAAAAAAAAACTTTGGATTTTTCTTTCACCTTATATATTGAAACTAACCAACTTCTTTCATGTTAATGAAAAAAATGAGTCCTTTGCAGCAATTTCACTCATTTCTAATTGAGGTAAACTGTCTCTCAGCCTCCTGCCTTTAGTCATCCTCTCAGTCATTATCTCTTGCCACTATCCCCTGTGTCCTGTCAGTCACTAAACTATTTAATCCATTCCAGAAGCTTTCCCCTCCCGTCATGCACACTGACTTTGCTGATCCATCTTCTTTTTGTCTCCTTCTTTCTTTGTTATGCCCTGGGAAAGTTAGATAGGCATCTTGGACAACTTCTCAATTGTCTCCTAATTCAGAAAGACATTTAAAGGATCAAAAGCAGTTGGTGTCAGGCTTGGTTTCCCTTTTATGAATCTCTGTTGCCTGCTGGTTGAGATAAGTCACATCTGAAGGAAAGTTTGTTCTGCATTTTAGCAAAGGAGCTGAAGAAGTGACCCTTTTGCCTCCCTCTGCCATGAATTAGTTGCATGACCTCAATTGTCCCATCAGTTGAACTCCTGCTTTTAGTCTAGAATGAAAACAAAATGTACCCAGGACATTCTGAATGAAACTGTGATGTTTGACTTTCCTGTAGGGCACACCTTTAACACCAAGTAGGCATTGTGTGTTGACTATGACTATGGAGACCAGGGTTTGATTTCCAAGTGGCCAAAAAGCCCACTGGGTGACTTTGAGCAAGTCATGTGCTCTCAGCCTCAGGGGAAAGCAATGGCAAACCTCCTCTGAACAAACCTTGCCAGGAAATCTCCAGGTTTGCCATAGGGTTCACAGCACACACACACAGAGGCTGTAAAAATGAAAACTGAGCCAACATTTCTCAAAAGATACTTTTTGTGAAAATGTTTAAGATTTCATCTTTTTCTCATCCCATGACCCCACAAAATACAGCCACTTTACATAAAATTTTCTCCAAATATCATGCACTGTTTGTGTATGTTATAGACACAATTTCCTGCCCACAGTGCCTTGGGATGATGTTGATTCTGGGCCTCTGGAGCATTCTGGAGAATGCAAAAAGGTGGCTATTCTGCCAATACAGTTGCTGCTGATATCACATGGAAAGGAGGGAGGCAGGCAGACTGGCTGTGCTATTTTCCCTAATAATGAGACCCATTGCCAGGAAATTGTTGGATAATTTCTTCTCACTGTGGAAAAATCTGATGAAGCGGTGCACCCCCCCCCCCAAAAAAAAAGGGTGTCTGAATTACTATGTTGGCCATTTGTACACAGATCAAGAATAAATGATTTCAAAGGTCTTTATTCAAAAATAAGTCACACAGACCAAGGGGGGTTGCAGACTGCCAGAAATAGTGCAAATTGAGTCCACTTTTAGGGTTAGGGTTAGTGCTAGGGAATCATAGGAACAGTATTTTATTGTGGCACCAGAGTTCTCTAACAGAGAAGGCTCAATGTGTCAGGAAAAAAACAATTCCCATGATTCCCTAGCACTAACCCTAACCCTAAAAGTGGACTCAATTTGCACTATTTCTGGCAGTCTGCAACCCCCTCAAATTGGGGCTTGCTTCCTATTCAGTGTGCTTTCAGTGTGCCTTCAGTAGCTGCTTGATTTAGGCTTGCTCTCTATATATACATGAAGTAGAATGAGACAGAATGCCAAGGTGGTTCTGAACTGCTTTAGCCTGAAGAGAATAAATCGTATTTTAGGGTTTCCTGATATGAAAACAAAAATAAAACCCTAACATTCTAGGATTACAAGGCATTAAGGCACTTATTGAAGTTTCTGGTAATTTATATGCCTCCTTCCCTGGATCTTCAGGTGAGAAGATATAACTGGAGGAGAACAACTGATTGTTGTGCCTGTGAGATGGCAGTCAAAGCAATGTGCCCATCTCCACCCATTTCTAATTGGTGCTACGTCTCACTGGTACAGCACAATGGTGTTGGCATGTTGTACATGTTCAACAGTGATGCATTCAAAAACCAGGAGGGAATGGTGGTGAAGGCTGAGTGCATACACATGAGCCCACTGTACCATTTGTAACAAGGCAGGAAGTGGAACATAGCAACCTGTGAGCCTTCTTGTTCCACAAGCCTGGGCATTAGTAGAGCAAATCCTGGGGAGAGCTCCCTACAGGCTGATGGTTAGCTTTTCACAAGCCCTAGAAGCATCTTAGGAGGCAATAAAATTCCCCATGTCTCATGCATGATGCAACTAAGGCTTCAAAGGATGGGATGGAAGATCTAATGAAGATGGTGGTGAATGGTACAGCTGCTGGGCTCATTTCACTACTGTACTGGTGCTGAGAAATTATTTTCCCATGCATAGCTCTCAATTGCTATATTACATAGTCAGCTGGGTTTTCCCTGCATTCTAGGCTCGTTTTCATAAATTCCCCTTCTGTTTGTTTCCACAATCAGCTGGCTCAAAAACATTTCTTGCCCTCCTTCCAATTCTTCCCTGCCTTGCATTAGTGACATCACATGGATCCACTCCTTGTGATATTACAAAGGCATGATCCAATGATGTCACAAGGCTTTGGTCCTGAAATCTCAGGGATGTGAAGGTGCTGACCTGCCAACCCTACCTAACTTGCAAGGACAGAAGTTCTAGCCTAGCCTACTCCCAGATGCTCACTACAGGCCTATTCCTACATTATACACACTGGGTATATTAAATATGAGAGGAAGCAGAGTGTGTCTTCTGTTACTAAGAACACCGTCTACTCATGGAATACAAAGAGAATATCAAAGAGACCAAACACCCTTTCCCTAAGAGAACACCTTCTTTATTCATGGTTCAAAATTATGATTTCCCCAGCGCTTTGGAAAGTTACTTTTTAGACTTTGTAGACATTGGCTGCAGGATTCTGGGACTTGTAAACAACAATAACCTTTTCCAAGCACTGGATTTTTCCAGAGTATGGTTGTAATAATAATAATAATAATAACAATAATAATAATAATAAAATTTATTTCTATTCCACCCCTCTACCGAAGCAATCGGGGCGGCTTACAATAATAAAATCTCACAATGAGCCCTCCCCAACCCCAACCCACCCTCCCATTAAAACAGTATTAAACATCATAAATTTAAAACAAATTACAACCAATAAAACAATTATAATAATTTACAACATTGACTGTTAAACCAGTCTGATAGGCAGCTCACTAGCGTTGAATAGTATAGCAAGATGTGGCGGCAGGTAAGGGGAGAATTTACTTACTGCTTGGCCGGGAATTTAATCAGGAAAGGCCTGCCTGAAGAGATTCATCTTGACAGCCTTTTAAAAGCTAAGTTGGTAATTTGACAGATCTCGTCCAGCAGGCTGTTCCATAATCTGGGAGCGGTTTCCAAAAAAGCCCCCTGGGAGGTTGTTGATAGTCTAAACCAGGGGTAGGCAACCTTTCCCCTTTAAGGGCCGAGGGACTTCAGCTCCCAGAAGCCTCAGACATGTTGGCCAATAGTCCCATGTTGGCCAATAGCTCCTGGGATTCTGGGAGCTGAAGTCCCTCAGCCCTTAAAGGGGAAAGGTTGCCTACCCCTGGTCTAAACCTAGCAGGTTGAAGCAAATTCCTCCCAGAGGACCGGATTGTGTGGGTGGAATTATACGGAAGGAGACGGTCCTGAAGATAGGATGGACCCAAGCCATGTAGGGCTTTAAAGGTGATAACCAATACCTTGTACTGGGCCCAGAAACTAATCGGCAGCCAGTGGAGTCTTTTCAAGACCAGTGTAATATGGTCTCTCTTAGATGTACCAGAGACCAACCTGGCTGCCATATTCTGAACTAATTGAAGTTTCCGAACCAAGCACGAGGGTAGCCCCATGTAGAGCGCATTACAGAAATCTAGACGAGAGGTTACCAGAGCATGTACCACAGTTTCGAGGTCCTTTACTTCCAGGAACGGGCTCAGCTGGCGTATCAGCCAAAGCTGATAACAGGCACTCCTGACCGTCGCATTCCCCTGATTAGTCATGTGAAGCGACAAGTCTAGGAGCACCCCCAAACTGCGAACACAGACTGGTCAGCATCTGTGCACAGCCTGAATAATCTAACAGAAGGAACATTTTGTCTGGTCAAACTACAGATATATGGCACAACAAAGACTGTCTTACTTCCATGGTATCGGCATGAACGCTTTTGTGTGTTGTGCTGCATACAGACATTTTGACTTTCTCTGTTTCTTTTGAAAGTGAGTAGCTGAAAAGATCTGGCCAAGTACTGTTACCCAGTTAGTCTTTTGCTTTGGCATCACATGCTTCTAAGTTCATTCTCTTTTCCATTGACAACAAGGTAAATTAACCTATTAGACAAGAAAGAATGAAATATGACCTTCATTGCCACATTTAAACATTGACATAAGGAACTCCTTGAAGAATCACAGTAATGTGGTCTGATACTAACAATTTACTTGTGCCCTTGAATGGGATGTAAGCTCTTTCTTGACTTCTTGTACTCTTGCACACACAAGGGTAGACATGTGCATCTGAACATATCAACAGTCTATTTTACATCATGGTACCCCTAGTTTGAGACCTACTGTTACAATGAGTAGTTTGATTGGTTTTTATACCAAGATCCCTTTGGGTCTCTATCAGAAGCCCTAGGCTGGAAAGAGCCTTCATCGCCATGAGCTCAAGGTTGAGCCTCACGTAGGCACTCCAATCAGAGTTAAATCTGCATTTACAACCATTTGCAGATCAAAAAGGCCAGGCATAGGAGCTGTAAAACCATTCAGGATGTGTCCATCTGAAAAGTGAGATAGCATCAACATCCTTTCTCCCCTCTTTTGAAAATTGTCTACTTCAAAGAATCCTTTGATATACAATAGCAACTATTTGCCTCAGCTTAGTCTTAAGGGTTTAAATGCTCCCCAAAATCTTGGGAAAGTAGGAGTTCTGGGTAGATGTCATGATGGCATTCTGCCATTGTGAGCTCTAACTAGAGTTCTCAGCTCTATTCTTTGTCCTTTCCCTGTCATAATGGTTAAGTCTATCTCTCCATTCATCATTGCAGCAGCCTCCTGTCAGGTAACTATCACCATTAGAATGCCATCGGCTTCTTATCCAAGCTAACTCCTTGTGTGTGTGTGCATATATGTTAGGGTGTTTTTGTATGTTTTTTTAAAACAAATTTTATTTCATATACATACAGTTACATACATACATACACAAACACTAACATACAAATATGTACAAATACAAATACAAACATATCTATATACGCACATTCTATTGTACATATAAATTCATTCTTACATCACTATCATCTCATAAATAAGATAAAATAAAGTGTATATGTCAAAATTAGAATCTTTGTTATATCTATATATTCTTGAATGTTCATATTTCTGTACTTCCTTATGTGATTCTACCGTCACTTGTATCCTTTAATTTCATTGTCAGCTTTTTTTGCTATCTTGTGATCTTACTATAATTTAGGTAGTTTTCCATCCTCTTTTTTTACCTATTATCTCCAATTCTGGACATGCATCTTCTATATCCTTGTTTTTAAGGTTTGCAGTAAGTTTATCTAAAGTGGCAGCTTCTAATAATTTAATATACCAGTCTTCTTCTGTTGGTATCAGCTTTTGTTTCCAATACTGAGCGTATGTTATCCTGGCCATCGTAACCATATATAATATTTTCTTTTCTTGTGTCTTTCTAATTGTCTTGTTTATATTGGTTGTAATATTTAATAGGAAGAGTTTTGGATCTTGTTTAATATCAATCCCTAGCATCTCTCCCATTGTTGTTGCAACCATACTCCAGTATCTCTTTGCTTCTCGGCAGTTCCACCACATGTGGATAAAGTTTGCTTCAGGATGTTGGCATTTCCAACATTTTGTATTACCTGTCCTGTACATTTTGTGCAGTTTAGCTGGTGTGAGATACCATTGATGAAACATTTTTAAATAATTCTTTTTCAAGTTCTGACAAAGTGTGAATTTATTGGTAGCTTTCCAGGATTTTTCTCATTGTATTAGTTCAATCTGTTCTTTAATATTCTGTGCCCATTTGATCATAGTGTTTTTGATTGTTTCATTTTCTAAATCTCTATATTTCAAAAGTTTGTAATATTTGGTTATATGTTTACCTTGTTCTTTATATATTATTTTGTCTATTTCATTTATATCTTTCTCTATTCCTGGAGATTTCATATCTTCTTTGAATTTGGATTTTAATTGGTTATACAAAAACCAGTTGAATTTTATATCTTTTTTTCTGTATAGTGTCTATTGTTTTACATTTATATAAATTCTTAATGTCTTTTTCAATCATATCTTTATATAAAATCCATTTCTCTTCCTTAATTCTTGTCGTATGGTAGAAAGCTTCCTGTACGGATACCCAGGTAGGTATTTTTATGTAAAATTGTTTTTTGATTCTATTCCAAATTCGTAGAAGCGCTTTTCTAAATACATGATATTCAAAATCTTTATTAATAGTGGCCTTGTTGTAGCACAAATAAGCATGGAAATCAAATCTTATGTTGCTGCTTTCAAGTTTGTCCTTTTCTAACTTTATCCATTCCTCAATCCATATCATACCACAGGAATAATAATATAGTTTTAAATTAGGAAGTGCCATTCCTCCCTTATTTTTTTTCTTCTGTTAATATCTTCCATCTGGTTCTAGGTCATTTTCCTACCCATAAAAATTTAGATAGTTCTCTTTGCCAGGTGCTGAAACAATCCTCTTTTGCAATTATAGGCAGATTTTGGAATAGGAACATGAATCGAGGTAGGATATTCATCTTTATAACTGAGGCTTTTCCAGAGAGTGATAATTGTAATTTGGTCCATCTTACCATGTCTGTTTTGATCATGTTCCACATTTTACCATAATTATTTTGGAAAAGGTCTATATTTCTTTTGGTTATTGTGATACCTAGGTATCCTCCTTTTTTTTGTACATCAAATCCTGATATCCGTTTTAATTCTTCCTCTTCTGTTGGTTTTATATTCTTTGTTAATATTATAGTCTTGTCTTCATTGATTTTAAAACCGGAATATGTACCGTATCCTTTTATTATTTTTATTAAGTATTGTAAACTTTCTTTTGGTTCTTCTAAAAAGCAGATCAGGTCATCTGCATATGCTTTTAATTTAAATTGGGTATTTTTGATTTTGACACCTTTTATGTTTTTCTCTTCTCTTAACTTTGTATTTAATATTTCCAAAGTAAGTATAAAAAGCAGTGGCGACAACGGGCATCCTTGTCTAGTGTCTCTTTCAATTTTTATGTAGTCTGTTTTTTCTTCATTAATTAATATTTGTGCTCTTTGTTCTTTGTATATTTCTTGAATCCATGAGTTAAATCTGTCTCCAGTATTCATTTTCTCTAGAGTCTTTAATAGAAAATTCCAATTTACTCTGTCGAAAGCCTTTTCAGCATCAATCAGTACTAGAGCTAATTTTCTATCGCTGTTATATTCGAAGTGTTCTAAAATATTTATTACCATTCTTATATTATTTCTAATATGTCGTCTGGGTAGAAAACCGTTTTGATCTTCATGGACTATCTCCGCTAGAATATTTTTTAATCTTTCTGCAATGATGGAAGTAAAAATCTTATAGTCAGTATTAATAAGGGAGATTGGTCTATAATTGTTTAAATTCTTTGTATCTTTTCCTTCTTTTGGTATTACTGTTATTAATGTGTCTTTCCATGTATTTGGTAAACCTTCTGTATGTATATTGTTTAGCAATTTTGATAGTGGTGTTAAGATTATCTCTTCCATTTTTTGTAATAAATTGCTGGAAATCCATTTGGACCTGGAGCTTTCCCCAGTTTGAGGGTTTTTTTTATTGCGTTAGTTATCTCTTCTGTTGTTAGTTCCTCATTTAATTTTACTTTCTGTGTTGCATTAAGACCTGATATCTTCTGTTTTTGTAAATATTCGTTTATAGATTTTTCTTCTTCTTCTATATCTTGTTCTTTTGTATATAATTGTTTATAATATTTTTCGAATTCTTTTTTGATATTATCCTGGTCTGTAATATGTTCATTATCTATTACAAGTTCTGTTATTAATTTTTTCTCTTTTTCTTTTTTTAGTTTATAAGCTAATAATTTTCCTGCTTTATTGCCAAATTCAAATTCTCTTTGTTTGACATATTGTATCTTTTTTTGTAATTACTTAATTATGAAAGATTTTATCTGTTGTTGCAAAATTTGAACCTCAATTTTTAATTTTTTATCACCTGTCTGTTTCCATTCTTTTTCTTTTGATTTCAGTTGATTTTCTAATTCCTTTTTCTTCCTCAATTCCGATTTTTTCTTGTATTTTCATAATTACACCTCTAATAATTACTTTGCTCGATTCCCATATTATTGTATTTGAGGTCTTATTATCTGTATTTTCTTTGAAATAGTGTCTTAGTTTTTTCTTTATTCTATTTGTAGTTTCTTCTTCATTAAGTAAATTCTCTGCCATTCTCCAAGAGAAATCTTTCTTCCTGTCTCTTATCTTCAAAATTATCATATTATGATCTGAAAGGTCTCTAGGTTCTATACTCATTGATTGTACATATGGTAACAGTGTTTTTGTAGTGAGAAAAAGATCTATTCTGGAGAAAGATTTATGTGATTCTGAATAAAAGGTGTATTCTTTAGATATTCCATATTTATATCTCCATATGTCAATTAATTCATGTTCTTTTTGAAGTCTGAAAAAATTTTTAGATAACGTTCCTTGATTTTTTCTTATATTTTTCATAGTAGAGAATCTATCTATTTCCGGTTGTATAACTCCATTGAAGTCTCCCAGCATTAATATTTCATTATATTCAGTTTCTTTATTGCTTTGTTAATTTTTTCAAAAAATTGTTCTTTCTTATCAGATGGTGCATATACTCCAACTACGAGACAAGTCAATTCTTTTAATTTCACTTCTAACACGAGCATTGATCCTTCATTGTCTTTAAAGACTTCTTTTGTGTTATATTTTTGTTTCACATATATTACAATATCTTTTTTCTTTTTATCCTCTGTTAGTGAGTAAAAACATTCTCCTAACTTGGAATTTTTAAGATATCTAGATTCATTGTTCTTTATTTTTATCTCTTGTAGACATACTATATCTCCTTGTAGTTTTTCTAAGCAGTGAAAAATTAAGCTTCGTTTATATTTATTATTTATTCCTTTGACATTCCATGATATTATTTTGAGTGTCATTTAATCAATTATTGTCTTATTGTCTTTCTATTGTTATTTATTGTTGCTGTTATTATTGTTGTTCCACCCCTTCCACCCCTTTATTTTTGTACTTTATTGTTTTTATTTATTTGTTTATTTATTGAATTATGTTGAAAAGTCTTTCAGTTAGAAAAAAATAATAAATTTTCACTATTCTTCTTCCCGACCCGTTTTCTCCTCTTCTTCTGAATCTGTAATAGGTTCCAAATTAGGATTCTTGTGTTCTGTCTTACTATCTTTGCTATCTCTGTCTCCTGTTTCTTCCTCATCTTTATTTCTTTTAGCCCTCCATTCTCTTCTTCTTTGGAATTTTTCAGTATGTTCTGCATCTGGATCTCTTCCTTTATCTTTTTTTTCTTTTAGAATTATTTTTTCCATTTCTTTAGACTTTTCCAAATTGTCTATTTTATACCTTTTTTGTTTGTAAAACAATGACAAGCCTTCAATTCTTTCCCATCTAAAATCAAGTCTTAATTCCTGGAGTAGGTGGGTAAGGAATTTATATTTCTGGCACTCCATTATTAATTGTGGTGGTATATCTTTAAATATCTTTGCTTCTACATCTTCGATTATGAGTTTGTTTTCATAGCTTCTATGAATTATGTGGTCTCTCGTTGAAGATCTAACATAGCTTATTACAATGTCTCTAGGAATTTTACGTTCTTTTGCTTGCGAGGAATTAATTCTGAAAATGTTGTCCAGGTCTAACAAAAGCTGCTCCAAACTGCATCCTAAAAATTGAGCTAGTGATGGCATAATAATTTCTTTTAGATCTTCATTTCATCTTTCAGTTACTCCTCTAATCTTAACGCATTTTTCCCAATAACGTAATTCATTTATCCAGTCTCTGTAATTATGTTGTTCTTCTTGTCATAGTTCAGTCGTTGTCTTCTCTAATTGTAAGGTTTTATCTTTAATTTTTTCTACTTCCTTTTGTGTTTTATTTAAATCTGATGTTATTTTGCCTATCTTTTTACTTAGTCCATCCAGATCTTTTTTTATTTCTAATTTACTGTCTTTAATTTCTTCTTGTAATTCATTGCAAGCTTCCTTAAGATCTTCTTTCATCTCATTCCTCATTTCTTTCATCTCTTGTCTAATCCTCCGTATTTCTTCCAGGACAAGCATATTTGGATCTGTAACTTTTATTGTGTCATCTGTCGATGCTCTTCTTTGTGTTGTAAATTGTAGTTGTGTTTGCGAAGAGCTTTTCTTTGTTGCAGACATTTTTTCTAATTTGTCCTTTAAATGTATTATGCAGATATCATCAAATAAAAAAAAATTATTAAATGATAATTAACATTAATGCAAGAAAGATCATTCTACTGTATAATGTTCAACTTATATTTCTTTATAACATATATAACATGTATTATAATGTATATGTTTTATTTTTAATTGTGTCTAAGCCTCTTATTACTGGTTATATTCATGTAATATAATCTTACACCTCCATTCTAGTTTTATTTCCTCTATTCTTATAGTTAATCAACATTAACATTAACATTAACCAAATATCAATTTTTAACTCTTTCTTCCAATTATTAATTTAATAATTAGAATTAGAGGCTATTAGAGGCTATTGATATATCCCAAAATTATATATATCTTCTGGTAAACAAGCTCACAAAGACTTAAATTGATAACTTAATATAATTCTCTTCATACAGACATTGATAGCTTAACTTAATATTTTTAAACTATCTGAAATCTTCAAGAATTCATTCATACATATATTTAGCTTATTATCAATCAATTTTCAAGTTCATCCACTTAATTCAAATTATTTAGACAATTATCAAATTATAATTCAATTAATATATATTTTCTTTATCTATAATTAAACTTATTCCATAATTTATACAATTCCTTGATTCATTGTTTCAATTCAATCTTACTTTGTCTTTTCTTCTTGATGTTTCCCTTGTGTCCATAAAATATGAATTTATTGTTGTTTGACTATTCGAGTGTCCTTAAATTTCTTTCCTCTTTAATCACTGTGTATATTCCTCTTTTGTTCTTTCTTCATATATCATACATATACCATGTATTAACTCTGTTCATTTACAGTTCAGAAATTATATAATCCAATGATGTCTAATACAAGTTCATTATAATTCAAGATATCTTTTTTCTTCTTCTGAAAACTTAAAAAAATAACAAAGGAAAGAAGATCTTTTACTCTTTTAGATTGCCAAAGTTCACCACAATACAAAGTATCTTTCTTTTCCCAGAAAAGGACAAATAAGAATGAAGAGAATCTTTTCTGAGTTTACCACAATTCAGAGTGTCTTTCTTTTCCGATGAGAAAACAGTAGGTGTTATAAGAGATCTTCTGCTATTTCAACATTTTAGCGTTGCCCAGCTGATTCTTGTTTAAGCCAATTAGTTACCTTGTGGCACAGTAGGGAATTAATTATCTTGTAACACAGCAGGGATTAATCTTGTTATCTCATTGTATATTCTTCCTTTTCTATGTTGGTGATTCTAAAATGTTTCTATGGTATTTCTATGATATTTATAATTCACTATAGTGATAGTCCTTCTCTTCAGTCTACCACAATTATAGCAGATTGGGAAAACATCTTCTTGTGACTCAAGTTTATCCCGGTCCACGGGATCACAGGCATCTCCGAGGCACAAATTTCTAAGTGTTTATTTTACAAGTGAGTAATCACTTTATTAGATGCTAGTAATTGATTACTTCTCTTCTCTGTAGCGATGTTATTTGTGCGGGGTTTTGATGGTCGCTTTTCCGCGCCAGAGAATGGTTAGGTTCGACCCTCTGCACCTCTTCGCTGGATTCCTCTCACTAGCACTGAGACACTGCGGCTGCTGGAGCAGATCCATAACACTTCAAGGTGTTTTCTAAGGTTTTCCTGTGTTATATGTTCTTCATTTGTACCCGAGGGTCAAATCGGAAGTTCCCTTTCACTGGGCGACTAGGGACAGGCAAAAATTATCCCCATTTCCCCCCCCCCCCAAATTTCTGCAAATCTCGGAGGTAGGGTTGCGAGTCTTTCACCCCCTCGTCCTCCTCCAAAACCTCCGCACCGGAAGTCAGAGTGTTTTTGTATGTTTGATCTTCTGTATATGTGTGTGATTGCTTATTGATTTATTTCTCTCTCTTAATAAAAGTACCATTCTTTTGGACAAATGCTGTCTCTGCAGGAACTGTTTACTCTAGCCCCCTGCATACAATGGGTTGGATCCTATTTACTATTTTTGAGCTAATCATAAATTCTCCAAGGTCAACTTCTTATTACACTACCCCATATTGTCTTCTGAGTATATAACCCACCTACTCCGTCCTTTCCTGATTGCTCATAGTTTAAAATAGAGACTAAATGGCATTTTTATTGTCAGAGACCTCATTCTGGAGAAAATATTTTAAGCTCTCAGACTGGGGTGACAGATGGTGGGACACTGGGAAAATCATAGCTTGTGCTGAACAATTGACATGTTTGTCTAATGAGAAAGTCCCTGCTGTCTTCTCCTCCATCCCTTTTCTTTCTGACCTCTAAAGCATTGGCTCCATTGCTGTTCCCCTTCCCTTCTGGTATTCCATCACTGCAAGTCCTTCAGCTAAGAAGGGAAAGGAACTCCCATCTATCAATGCCACTCACTGAATCAACCACAGGGGTCAGTTGAGGGGAAAACAAGCAAGGGTGTTTTTGCTCAAACAGCCTTTGAAAAGACATTCTGAGGGTATGGAGGACTGCAGAGGGATGAGGCGAGTAAGCTGCAGGACATGTGTACAGTAAGCCCTGGTACTTTTTCAACAGCATTTGCCAAACTCTTAAAGTGATTCACAGGGCTTTATCACACTAGCCCCTTTTTCGCTGCAATCACAGGGGGAAAAACAAAATGGCAATGTACCACTTTTATTGCCACTGTTACTGCATCGGGTTTTTTCACATAACTGGAGACTGCTGCCCCATCACGGTCCCTTCTCGTCTTCTGCCTTAACTGCCCTCCCTCCCTACCTCCCCAGAATGGCTTTATTTTATTTATTTTTAAACTTTTCTTGCAACTATTTCAGAGCTCTGCAGCCCAGATTTAACATTTTAAATTTTTGTAAGGAACCTTGATGCTGCAGAGCTCCGGAATTGTATATAAGTGGTCTTAAAGACACTTTCAAATATGCATATATATACCTCAATGGGCTGCATTTTTCCAGAGAAAAAAATTAAATGGTGAGGGGGAGGAGGGAAAGGGGGAGGAGGGGGCAATGACACGATGTGATTTCCAATAATGTGACTGCCCCGGGAATGGCTTTCCACACCCAGGGCATTGTGCTATTGGCAGCTTATTCACAAGTTTCTCCTATAAATGAAAATATATGGCTGGGGGATGGGGCAGCTATGGGGGAGAAATGATGTCATACGATCAGTATCTCCAGTGCTACTTCCCTCCTGTGGGAATCACAGTTTAAAAGCCACGTGTGATAAAGCCCAGAGTCCTAAAAATGCAGCCCATTGCAGTATGTATATGCATATTTGAAAGTGTCTTTAAGGCCACATATATAGTCAAGCAACTCTTCCACATCATCAAAAAAGAGGAAAGCTTACCCCCAAAAGGTCCCACGAATGCATGACATTTGCATATGCAGTTCTAGAAATAATCACTCTGTCCTAAATTCTATTGTTAATCCTGGTACAGTAGGCCCACTAAACCAATGAGATTTATCTATGTATTGACTCGCTATTCAACAATTGGTTCAAGTTGTTTACTCTGTCTGGAGTTTGTTGCTGTAGCTAGAAAGGAAGGCAAAATGAAAACTTTGTCCTCAAAATATTTCTGTCCCTAGCCCCATGAAATTTCCCTTCTTTGCCTGACTGTTTTGGTTTGTTGTTGTTTTGTGTTGCTTGGTTTGTTTGTTTTTTTTGGATGCCTAAACTATATTTCTAAGTAGTCATATGAAGTTTTAAGTTACTGATGCTAGAAATTTGTGGACTGCCACTATGCCACACATAAGATTGGTTTGGTGCCTATGGATCAAAATGGCAGCCATAGCAGATTTTGTTCAAACTGAAATGAAATAAAATGGCTTTCACAAAAATGCAGGGCCTTGATAAGATTCACTTCAACGAACAAAGGACTTCCTTGAATAATTTGCAGCGCTGGGAAGGAAATGTTCTTATCCAAGGGTTAGTCCCAACTTGAGTGGGCCCACTGAATCAATGGAACTTACATAAATGCTGACTTGGCAAGTTCTAATTAGTTTAATTGTCTACCTTGGTTATGACAAAAATTTGAATTTAAGGAAAAGGAAAAAGGGATTCTCTTTTGCCCTTTCTTTGCTTCCCCATACCCAATTCTTCTAGATCCTCCTGAAAGCCAGTTACACAGAATTATCTTGAGGAAGTGTGATAACGGGCTCTCACATTATCTGGGCAACACAGCTCAAAGATATAGTCCCATTGCAAGTAAACAAAATATTAAGGATGTGTTGGTTTTAAGTTACATTTTTGGGACTCAGCATCACAGAGGATTCACAGAGATCACAAGAGACAACTGTCCAATGAGATGACCACTTGGGGTAAAATGCCAAAGCTTCAAGATGCTTTGTGGATCTGACCTACAGAGAAACCTGGATGTTGACCCTACCACTGCTTTGAAGGAGGGAGCCTTGAAGAATTCCTTCTTTACAAATTCTGATCTGATCTGACCTGACCTATACTTTCCAAAAAAGCATGCAGATGGGACTTTAAGTATTTCATGAAAATACAGTATCTTTCCTTGGATCTTTGTCACACTGTTTTTCATTAAATGTAGTCTTCTTGAATTTTTTATGTTGTGTCTATCTCCATTACAATTTTTGTAATACTTCCTCATTTACAACCCACCTTATGTGGTTTATGGATAAAATAATGAACAGTTTTACAGGGGCTTAGTTTAATTCTCCTAAGAGACTCATTCAAGATGTACTGGTACAATAAGACAGCCACAATGTGGAAATGATTTCTTAAATGGATAGTAGCAAGATGGTATGGCAGAAGGGAGTGAACAAGCAACACCATGGGAAACAGACACAGTAGAATTTAACCTTACATGAGATTTTATTTTAATTTTACTTTAAATTATTTATTAAAATATTTATATCCCATAGGCAGGCTGTTGACTGGGATCATGTACAGGGAGTGTGCATCTTCCTCATTGCTTTTTTAAGGGATGGGTGGGTGGGATGCAATTTTAGTTTTTTGTATGCAATTTTTAATTGTTGTAAGCTGCCCTGATTGTTCAACAGAGGGGAGGGATATAAATAATAATAATAATAATAATAATAATAATAATAATAATAATTGCTGTGAATGTAGCATATCTTGATTTCAGCAAGGCCTCTGACAAGGTCTCCCATGATATTCTTGCAAATTAGCTAGTAACTGTCTTCAGTTAAAATAGTATGTGGAGGATAACTTTTGCAGGATGACTTCTCTTTCTGGTCATGTGGCAATAGGGAGATGGCTGAGGGAGATGGTGGATTTTTGTTTGAATTTGCTAAATGGCCAACACAGCTACCCCTGTATGTTTTTCAGGAATGGCTTAGAGAGCTGGGTGTGTTTAGCCCATAGAAGAGAAGATTAGGAGGTGACGTGATAGCCATGTTTGAATATATGAAAGGATGTCATATTGAAGAAGGAGCAAGCTTGTTTTCTGCAGCTACAGAGACTTGGACCCGGAGCAATGGATTCAAACTACAGGAAAAGAGATTCCACCTTAACATGAGGAAGAATGTCTTGACAGTAAGAGTTGTTCAGCAGTGGAATATGCTACCTTGAAGAGTGTGATGGAGTCTCCTTCTATGGAGTTTTTAAACAGAGGCTGGATGGCCCATCTGTCAGAGGTGGTTTGATTGTGTATTCTTGCATGGCAGGGGATTGGGGTATCTTCCAATTCTATGATTCTGCCAGCAAGGTTTTGTTATTCAGGTAGGCCTTGTGTAGTTAAGCTGGGTTACTATTAATGTGCGTTTAATGGTTAGGTGCTGTTATTCCATTTTTATTGATGGGTTTTTAATTGTGTCTTTAATCTGTCTTTTATGTTTTGTCTGCTTTTATTTTTATTTGATTTTTTTTTACTGCCCAGAACTACCTGTAGTGCCAGGAAGGGGGGGATAGAAATTTAATAAATTTAGGGTTTTTAAATCATTTAATAAAATGTATTATATTTAATTAAATAAGTATGCCAGGATGCCACTGGGGTGTTATAACTGCATAAATTCTAGATTATGTTGGCTGTTGTATTTTGTACATGCTGCATAAGGAAGTAATTGGTTGCACTACACAAACAGTTCCTCATTTTTCCAGTGTGGTGGGCCAGCTGAAAGGACAGTCCAGTGTGTGGGTAAAGCTATTCACCCCATAACCCAGACTGGCCACCAGAACAGCTGCTCCAACAGCACAAAATGACTGCTAGAACATTGTCCAGAAAATTGCATTTATGTAAACTTGACAGGAGAACTTTGTGCTATGCTTGCATTGAATAAGATCCTAAGCCATAGTGCTGCTCCTGCAACTTCTCACTCTTCAGAAATCTAGGAACACTAACAATAGTCATAATTCCCCAATGACAGGGAAGGATAATTGCCACTCTCATCATCATCATCTGGAAACCAAGCCTTAGGGAGAATAACACACGGAGTTTGTTATGTTGGACTGGAAAAACAAAGGCCTCCTCAGATGAAGAAGAGGGAAAGGAGAAGCAGGATTATGGGTCCTCAGTTGGAGACAGAAGTGGCTGGCAGTCTTGTCATGGCACCAGCAGAGGAAGAGCCCAGTCCACCCCAGACAGCAGCTGCAGATCTAGCAATGTAAGTTAAAGTGTAGGGAGCAAAAGTTCAGGAGATGCCCTGCTTGATCTTAAATAAATGCATCCTAAACCTCCATGCAACTCTGTCTAATATTTCTGGCTTCCTTGTTCTCTGATGTTTGATATGTACTTCTGGGCTAATCTTCCTGGCAATTCCCCTTTCAGTTTTTGGACTCTGGTAAGGACTGCTTTCTTCCTTTGACTGTCTGGACCATGTGTCAGTTTGCCACCCACTATAAGTCTTGGGTCTGGCTTTCCTCTGCCAATTCTTGTGGACTATGGTTGTGTTCACTTGGGCAGGATGGACATTTTACTACAAGTGCTTTTAGTTGTGTATCCCTGCAGGTAGAGGGTTGGATTTGTTGACCTTTGTGTCCCCTTTCAGCTCTATGATTCTATCATTATGTCATTGGCTAAGCAGACAAGGGTCAATAGGAATTACAAGCCAATAATATCTGGAGAGCTGGATGTTTCTCATGCTGTTCTGAGGTGTAGAGTAGGCTGAAAGATGTTTTATGAACAAGTGGATATTTGATCCCAGGGCCAGTACAGGAGTAAGAAACTACCATACTGGTATGGGTATGTTCGATACCACTGTTTCATGAAATGTGGCACATAACACTGATGGAGACACAGATGTCAGGACTGTCACTAAGACAGTCTAAGAATTGTAATATAGTTAGAAAATCTTTAGAACACTTCCAAAACTGTGAAGTCGTAGGCTTTCATAGCCGGCATGGTCTCTCATGTTCCTTGACTCCTATGGGACCACCAAACGCAGTGTACAAACACGAGTCAAGGAACATGAGAGACGCTGCAGACTGGGCCAGCCAGAAAAATCAGCAGTAGCAGAACACATTATAAACCATCCTGGGCATAAAATGCTGTTTGAAAACACTGAAATTCTGGACCATGCCAACAACTATCAGGTCAGAATGCACAGGGAAGCCATCGAAATCCACAAACACTTGGATAACTTCAACAGGAAAGAAGAAACCCTTAAAGTAAACAAGATTTGGCTACCAGTCCTACAAAATAAGAAAATCAGCACTCAGCAAATGCAAATGGGAAACCAACCAGGGTCAGGGGCTTTCCCAGCAGACAATAGCAGAGAATCTCCTTGATTGCATATCCTCACCTGGAAGCCATGCCATTAACAACAAACAATACCTATTCAACACAGAACAATACACAGTTTACTGGGAATAGCAGACAATCTCCTTGATTGCATATCCTCCTACCCTGAAGCCATGCCATTAACAACATAACAATACCTATTCAACACAGAACAATACATAGTTTACATGGAAATCACTCCTCCCTACGCAGGGTCTCACAGTATATATAGACCTACTCTCTTCTATTACAGTATTCTCTGAAGATGCCAGCCACAGATGCTGGTGAAACTTCAGAAAGAAACTCTTCTAGAACATGGCCACACAGCCCGAAAAACCCACAAAAACCTAAAACTGCTTGCCTTGGAGGCCTTGGCACCAATATTCCCCTTATTTTGATGTCAAGTTAAAACTTGGCTGTTTACCCAAGCTTTTGAAGCTTAGTGATTATGGCTCAGTTGATCTATTTGACTTCAGTTATGTTGAATTGTTTTATACAGTGTGGAGAAGGGAAATTTGGCAGTAGGTTTGGGGTTCCTTGCATACCTCTGTGCTGTATTTTTTGGGGTCCCCATATTTTCATATTCTTTATCTGGAGCCAACATGTTATTGAAAGGTCATGATGACTTTTAGAAACAATAGGTCAGGCTCCCAGGAGAAAAAGTAGTGAGACCCAAGGCATGTGGACAATCCAGGTAATAATACAATCAAAGCTAAAGGGGTGTACTAATTCTTCCTTTCCCCAAGTCATCTGCATTTCCTCTTGCACCTTGGACAAGGGAACTCCTTGCACCCAAAGCAGTAAGTGAACCTCTCTGCCTCTCCCTTGCCATGTTCCCAGCCACCTCATCCAGTCCTTACACCATGGGATTGTCCCAATCCAATCACTGTTTTTGTAAGTCCAAAGTTAAAGCCACCAAACAGCACAGAATCCCATTGTTAATTCCTGAGAAACACATCTAGTCTTTGTTACAGTGTTAGAGATCATCAAGCATATTTCAGGTATAAATATTGGTCTCAAAACCTAGCCTTTTCGCACACAGCCATCATATACTTCTGTGCACAGAGTACACATGCAGTTGTCCCAGGCTGCACTCTGTGCATGTCCTGTGTCCTTCAGTCTGAGCCGGTCCTGCTTACAGTGGTCTGCTCTTTGGACAGGTAATAATCACTCTCACTTCAAATCACTCAAACTCGGCTATCCACTTTGCATATTTCCTTTTTGGTTAGCTCTGAATGCTGTCTGTGTGAATTGCTATTGTGTGTGTGTGTGATTATACTCTTCATTTTTCTAAATAAAACCCTCTTACTTCACTCAAACCTGGGGTTCTCCTCAGTTATTAGTATTAGGTTCAAATGGTCCTAAAGGTTATCCAACCTCTTGTTAAATTAATTTCCCCAACATTTAAAGTAACACTGATATAGTTTTTTGTGGGTTTTTCGGGCTGTGTGGCCATGTTCTAGAAGAGTTTCTTTCTGACGTTTTGCCAGCATCTGTGGCTGGCATCTTCAGAGCTCTGGCTGAAGATGCCAGCCACAGATGCTGGCGAAACGTCAGAAAGAAACTCTTTTAGAACATGGCCACACAGCCCGAAAAACCCACAAAAAACTATGGATGCCGGCCATGAAAGCCTATGACTTAACACTGATATATTTGGTAGGGACCTCCCCCCCCATCCCCCGCCTTTCTTTGGGTAACAGTTTGCAGCTATTGAAGTAAGCTGAGGAGAAAGGGGGAAAGTGGGATAAGGACAGAGAAACCAGAACATTTGAAAAGCAAGTATGAAAGTGGGATGACAGAGAATTAATCCAGACCTGCCAAATTGATAGCAAAGAAAGCCACTGCAGATATATATTTGGTCCACTAATTTACACAAAAATGTTTTCCTTTTTATTGTTATTGTTGTTGTTATTATTATTATTATTATTATTATTATTACAGTTTATTTATATAGTGCTGTAGATTTACACAACGCTGTACATATAGTTGGTGGCGCAGTGGTTAAATGCCTGTACTGCAGCCACTCACTCATAGACCACAAGGTTGCGAGTTCAATACCAGCCAGGGCTGAGGCTCGACTCAGGCCTGCATCCTTCCAAGGTCACTAAAATGAGTACCCAGCTTGTTGGGGGGCAATCAGCTCACAGTTGTAAACCGCTTAGACATCCCATAGCGTGATATGAAGCGGTATATAAATAAGCTGCTTTGCTTTGCTTTAATAAAATAGATAAAAATAGATAAAAAAGCCTGCCGATGGCGTACATTCTACAAAATAATAAAATCCATATTAATACAAAGAAAGCAACAAATTAAAAAAACATCAAATAATCATCATACAATGCCTGCGAACGCTTCCCTGAACAATATAGTCTTTAACTCAGTTTTGAAGCTGGTTAAAGAAGTAATGCCACGCACTCATAGGGGAAGGAGGTTCTAGGAATGAGGGGCAATTTTGTTCACTCTTTCATCAGGGAAGTGGCAGGGAGAGACGTGTACTTTCCAGCCATTCCACCTAGAAGATATTTTACTAGGTAATTACTCTGGAAATGCAGACGCAGCATTGTAAAATGTGAAGCTGCCCATATTTTTCCTCTTCATCTTTATAGACAACAACAAAATATCTTCGAGCCAATCAAAGCCCTTTAAGCCTAAACTCAGCTATGTAACCAGCTCCGCTGAAGATGCTGGCTATCCATGCGAGAAATAAGCAGGCAGAATTGTTAGAGATAATTAGTTTGTACTCCACAGCCCCGCCACAATTCTTGGCACTGTTATATATTTAATAAGAACAACATGGGCTGTTACACTAGGAACACAGAGCCAGTGTGCGCATATTGGTCCATGCCGCAAATGTTATGCTTTTTCATTTGCATGTGAAGTACTCTGCGTCTAGCAATGTTACACTCAGGCATGCCTGAAGGAAAACAAAATTAAAGAAATATCTTGAAGGCAACAAACAGCATGGGGTATAGGACAGAAACTGCCTAGTCTTGGGCTTGGCAGTATGCATGTTTTCTATCTCATAGGAAGTTGGGGAGCTGCTTCATACCATTGGCCCACTTTATCTTTACATCAATGATAAGCAACTTTGAAGAGGTCCAGGGGACACATTCACCCCTTCTAGGTCTTGGAAGGGCAGATCACTTCTGGTTTTGAAAGAAATCTCCCTGCATATGGGCCTAAGATTATGTTGGGCAGAGAACAGGGTAACATAGCCAGCAGAACCTCTGATCTAGAGGGTAAGATTGGATGTTTAAGGCAAAAGAAAAAATGGCAGGCAAGGATGCAGGGATTGAGGGTAGGGCTCTGGAGGCTACAGAGGGACCAGAGCGGCCACATGTGTCTCACAGGCTGCATTTTGACCACCCCAATCTGTCACTGAGTGACAGTGACTCTCCAGAGTCCTTGACAGAGGTCTTCCCCTGCCTAGGAAAGCCAGGGGTTGGTTCTTTGGGTCTCTAAGATACAAAGCATGTGCTCTAGCATTGCAAAGTCACTTTCTACAAGTAATTAGTTCTCCCTAAATAGCCATAGTGAAAATCAGTTCCCAAAAGTAATTAAAATTGTTGCTTAACATTGTTGTTGTTTATGTTTTAACCCAGGGGTAGGCAACCTTTCCCCTTTAAGGGCCGAGGGACTTCAGCTCCCAGAAGTCTCAGCCATGTTGGCCAATAGTCCCATGTTGGCCAATAGCTCCTAGGATTCTGGGAGCTGAAGTCCCTCGGCCCTTAAAGGGGAAAGGTTGCCTACCCCTGTTTTAACCAATGTAAATTCTATACATTTGGCAAAGTACAAAGTGTTAGTTATTACCTTTAAAGCCTTACATGGTCTGGGTCCAAGTTACCTATAGGATCACCTTCTCCCATATAATCTACCTCATACACTCAGGTCCTCTGGGGAACATTGACTTCAACCAGACAAGGCTAGACTGGCAACCATCACCCAGAGGGCTTTATCATCTGCTATCCCTAAACTGTTGAATAACCTACTGGGAGAGATTTGACAGCAAAATATGCCATATGAATTTAAAAGATAATTAAAGACTCTACCTCTTCCAGAGGCCTACCCAGTCAATTTTGAACTATGAATTTTAAATTAAATTAATATATTTTAATTTATGCTGGATGATTTTAATGTGTCCTGTATTTCTGTATTTTAACAGTGTTTTAACAGTGTTTAATCATGTTGTAGGGAGAGGTGGGTAAGAAATAAAATGTATTATTAGTATTAAGTGCCTATGATAATTTAATATTTTTACCTAACTTCATGCACATCGTCTTGATTTTCTAGTTATTGAAACTCCACACACATTCACACACACAACCACATTCTCCCTTTTCTCTGTTAAAGTTGGCTCTCTGACTTGAGATTCAACTTGAGACTTAACTTGAAAGTATTTTGCAAGGACTTGAGACTCAGCCTAAGACTTGAAAGTAGAGACTTGAGACTTGGAGTAAAAGACTTGAATACATCATTGGTTCTCTTACAAATGAAGGGAACTGATTACAGTTAATGAGTTCAAATAACTACTTCTAAGATCTTCATCCTTTACTACAAAACCTACTTGTAATAACCTTTTATTATTAAAATCAAGTGGAAATATTAGTTACAAAGTGGGAATACCAGAGACATTGACCAAGATCCTGTTCTCCCAATGGCAGAGCTCTTTGACACAACTCCTTTCTTCATTAATTAGCCACTGCTGCATGCTGGGTGATGATATTCTGAATGCTAGGATATAGAGTGCTATTGCTGTCCTGGCACTAAGGTTGCTCCAAGCAGCAGTGCAGAAGAGTGCATGTATTCCCCATGTCAAAGATGAGCTGGGTGTAGATTAAGGACACATTGCTAAAACCATATTCAATAAAGCTTCCAACATTCTCTAGGTGAAACCAGGGTTACACTTGTGCATTAGTGTTTTAGGGGGGTTGCAGACTGCCAGAAATAGTGCAAATTGAGTCCACTTTTAGGGTTAAGGTTAGTGCTAGGGAATCATGGGAACTGTATTTTATTGTGGCACCAGAGCTGTCTGACAGAGAAGGCTCAATGTCCCAGAAAAAAAACAATTCCCATGATTCCCTATCACTAACCCTAACCCTAAAATTGGACTCAATTTGCACTATTTCTGGCAGTCTGCAACCCCCCTTACTTTATTTTTTAAAAATATTTGTTAACCAGTTCCCTACCAGTCAGAGTTCCCCAAATGATATACATCAAGAAACATAAAAAGTTTAAAACCATCTTAAAAGTCACTTTTAAAAGCAATTTTTCAAACAAAAGGCTGCTTAGAATAAAGGCATTTGACCTTCTACTCAACCTGACTTCCCTCGTAAGGGAGTTCCACAAATAAAGCCTTGTCACAAGGACTCACCAGCCCTGTCTCTCAAGGAATAGGACATAAAACAGAGCATCCGATGACTTCTGCACAAAGCACCACTGCTTGAAATTCTGATTCCCCCACTGAAAAATAATGAAAATTCTTCTTAAATGAATTGCTTCTCATTTCTTCTGACTTGGCCCCTATGCATTGTCTTCTCCAAACAAGTGTCTGCTCTAACAGAGTTGCTGTTGTTGTTTTTCCCCTCTGGATTTAATAATGCTTTACAGAATGCTTGATCTCACAGTAAATCTGTTTGTACTTACTAGAAAATCACTGGAATAAAAGAGAATCTTAGGGCCTTTACAGACTGCCAGAAATAACGCAACTTGAGGCCACTTTAAGTGTCCTAGTTCAGTGCTAAGAAATGATGGGAACTGTAGTTTATTGTGGCACCAGAGCTCTCTGACAGAGAAGGCTAAATGTCCCAGAAAAAAATACAACTGTGGTGGAGCAACACCCTCTGCATCAGATAAACAAAGTGTTATCAGTAATTGGAAGACACACTGCACAATTTCTAGGTTTGGGAACTCCCTGTGAAGGGAGACTTGGGGCCTTTACAGACTGCCAGAAATAATGCAGATTGAGGCCCCTTTAACTGTCCTGGTTCAGTGCTAGGGAATCATGGGAAATGTATTTTTTTCTGGGACATTGAGCTTTCTCTGTTAGAGAGCTCTGTAGCCACAATAAACTACAGTTCCCATGATTCCTTAGCACTGATCCAGGACAGTTAAAGTGGCCTCAAGCTGCATTATTTCTGGCAGTCTGTAAAGGTCCTTGGTTACCCCCCATCTCTTTTTGCTGGCAAGTGAGGGCCTTTTTATTTAAGTACAACTTTGTTGTTTACCTACTCAGAGCTGAGAATTTTTTCTCTTTATTTTTATTAAACAGTTGTATATATTCTTTAAAATACAACAAGAAATCAAGCTCAACATAAATCACAACATAAATCAACAATATAAATCAACCACTTCATTCACTAACCCACGCCCACTCATTACCCCCCTCTAATCCCCAACTCACTAACAAACACTACCACAACACTTTACAAACAATTACTTCCTTTTCCCACCTTTTTGAGTTATTATTACATTTTCCTTGTTCAGTCTATTTGCTTTGTCTTTATTTCTGTATTTGTCCCCTGGTTGAACCAATAACAATAAAAAAGAAAAAGGGGAAAAAAGGTTATTGTCCGAGAAAGCAGCCAATTAACTGATAAGAGCCAGCACACCAATGCAAGTCTGAAACACAAAGGCAGTTCACAAAGTACAATACCAGTCCAAATGTTCGAAGAAGCAAAATCAGGAGCAAGCCAAGGGTTCAAGAGTCCAGAGAGCAAGTCAGTAAGTCCAATCCAGGGTCAAGGGTTCTAGCAAGCAGGTCGTTGAGTCCAGTTCAAAGGTCAGGGGTTTCAAGGCAATCTGAGGTCTATGAAGCCAAGGTGTCAGAGTCTGATGTTTTCTCCAGAGAACACAGATAAGCTCTGACAAAGGAGCTCAGTGTCTCCCAGCTGTTTATATTGCCCAGCTCCCAATTACAGCTGTTTGGACTTAGCAGAGCGTTTCTCATATAATCTGAGAGAACACTGGAGGCACACCCTTTCTGTCCTTCTCTATCTAAAGGTAGGTACCTCCTCATCCTGCTCCTCTATATCTCCCAGGCCTGGAACCGCTGCTGGGGGGAGGCTTTCTGCTGGGGGGAGGCTAGGCTGCTGAGGCAGAGGCTGTGCCTCAGCGGGTACAACAGAGCCAGGTCCAGGCTCAGCCAACTCCACTGGAACTGGCACAGTGAGTACAACAGAGCCAGGACCTGGCTCAGCCTCCTCATCCTCTGAGTTCTCCATATCCTCAGCCTGGCTGGCCATGACAGTTATTTTCATCTCTTTACTTTCATTTCTTTTTCTTTTCTTTTCCCCCCACTGTATTTATATCTACAGAGAATTATTGCTCTCTTCTCTTCCTTAGTTCCCGAAGAGAATTGACACTTTCCCAGTTCTTTTCTAAGTACTTTGGTGTCTTATTGCCTGGATAGTATGTTAATCTATTCATCTCATCCATATCTGCCAGTTTAAATATCCATTCTTCTAACGAAGAATGGATATTTTATTTTATAGCATAGATTATCCTAACCATTGTGACCATATATAATAGCACTTTCTCATATATTTTTTTCTCTATTTCTCTGTCTAACTTGTGTAACATATTTAATAAATACAGTTCTGGTGTCAGTGGAAAGTTTGGAGATGAGAATTTTTTAATATGAGGTGTGATGTAGCTTTTGTCAACTGTTTATTTTAACTTGTTGGTTTAACTAAATCACTTGATACAAGAGTGGGAAAATTGTGGTCCATGAACTGCATGTGTCACCAGTGCCATTTTTGTGAGGGTCCCCCAAAAATTTTGTAAAAAATTACAAAAATATTTTTGCCCCAAATACTCTTTAGTGGGTGTGGGGGGCATTTCCTCCATGTGTGGCCCCGCAGAACTAATATAGGCCCCAAAGAAGCATTTTTAAAAAAAAGAAGTGAAAAGGAAGAAACTTAATCAAAAAAGGCCTCTTTTGGGCCTAAAATGCCCCCGGAAAACCCAAAATATGGTAAAAATTCCCCCATGCCTCCTATATGGCATTTGGAGGCAATGGATGTGGTAGGGGTGTGTGACCCTCCAAAATCTGCCAGGGGACTATGCAGCTTCCTAGCCTTCCACCTTTGCCCACTCCTGATTTAAAGGTTTTTTTAAACATTGGCATTTTATATTATTTAAGCTATAGTTTTTTAAACTATAGTTTGTTTTATAATGTGAGCGGTTTTGGGTCTCATGTTAGGAGAAAATGCCAAACAAACAAACAAACCAAGAACTCATCATAGGCAATTCCTTTATTCCTATCGAGAGGCAATACGGGCAGCGAAGAAGCCTTTCTCCTGTGTCCATATCGCGTCTGCGGAATCTCGTCCAGCAGAACTGTTTAGGGTGGTAAGGGAACTGTCACAGGTTCCACCTGTACAGAACCCTTTACTCAACCCTACAACAGCCTGCTATGACACTTTTAACAACTATTTCGCAGATAAAATCTCTCAGATAAGAGCTGACTTAAATGCCGGGTTTATGACAGAAGTGACTGACGAGGTGTCCAGTCAATCCGTTTATGAGATTAAACTGGATCAGTTTGGGTTGGTGAGTACCAATGACGTGGACAAGATCCTTGGAAAAGTAAGGAAGACGACGTGCCCCCTCTACCCCTGCCCATCTTGGCTGGTTGTCCAGAGGGGCGATGCATTGATGGCCTTCCTCAAGAGAGTCATCAACGCATCCCTTAGGGAAGGCATTGTACCACCAAATTTAAAGGAGGCAGTTGTTAGACCACTCCTGAAAAAACCTTCCCTGGACCCCCTGGAAATGAAGAATTATAGACCAGTTTCACATTTACTATTCTTGGGCAAGGTGATCGAGCAAGCCGTCACCTTCCGACTCTAGGCGATCTTGGATGAAACCGATTTTCTAGATCCATTTCAAACTGGCTTCAGGCCTGGATATGGGGTGGAGACGGCCATGGTCACTCTGGCAGATGACGTGCGCCTTAGCACTGACAGGGGAAGCGTGACCCAGTTGGTGCTTCTGAACCTCTCAGCGGCCTTCAACACTATAGATCACGACATCCTACAGAAACGCCTGAGAGAATTAGGGAGGCACTGTTCTTCAGTGGTTCCGCTCTTTTCTCTCGGGCAGATTCCAGAGGGTGGTACTCAGGGACAGTTGCTCATCAAAAACTGAGCTAAAGTATGGCGTTCCTCAAGGAGCCATTCTGTCCCCGATGTTATTCAATGTTTATATGAAGCTGCTGGGAGAGATCATTAGGAGACATGGAGCAGGATGTTACCAATATGCGGATGATACTCAAATATTCTGCTCCATGTCTTGGTCAGATGCCATGACAGCTGATGGCGGTTCTCCCCTCAATCAATGTCTTGAAGCGGTAATGGACTGGATGAGGAAAAACCAATTCAAGTTGAATCCAGACAAAACTGAGGTACTTATGGTAAGGGCCCCCAAACCATTGATTGGGTTGCGACCGCCAGTCTTGGATGGGGTCACGCTCTCCACCAAGGACTGTGTCCATAGTCTAGGGGTGCTCCTGGACTCGTCGCTTCACATGACAGATCAGGTGAATGCGGCAGTCAGGAGAGCCTGTTATCAGCTTCAGCTGATACGCCAGCTGTGCCCTTTCCTGGAAGTTAGAGACCTAGAAACTGTAGTACATGCACTGGTAACCTCATGACTCAACTTCTGTAATGCACTCTACATGGGACTACCCTTATACCTAACTCAGAAACTGCAATTAGTACAGAACATGGCAGCCTGACTGATCACCAGAACATCAAAAGGTGATCATATCACTCCCATTTTGAAATCTTTGCACTGGCTGCCAGTTAGTTTCCGGGCAAAGTATAAGGTGTTGGTATTGAACTAAAACCCTACATAGCCTGGGCCCATCTTACCTAGGGAATCGCCTATCTCCATATAATCTGCCCCGTGCCCTTAGGTCCTCTGGGAGGAAGTTGCTTCAACCAATAAGAACTAGGCTGGTGACGACCTCCCAGAGGACTTTCTCTGCTATGGCCCCCAGATTATGGAATGCCCTGCCTGAAGAGATCCGTCAAATAACCAGCTTAGATGGCTTTAAAAAGACCATCAAGACGGATCTCTTCCGGCAGGCATTCCTGAAATAATATATTCCCCCCCCCCGCCACCAAATAGTTTCTTCCGGGATATTTACAGTGGTTGTTGTCTGCCCATGATAGGCCCTAAGCAGACGACTAATAAAGTCGTCTTCTGGGCAGAGAAGAGGAGGGGCAGCCGCACGAACGGCGCCCCTTCCTCTCTCCGAGGTCGCCCCCAGATGCGCCGGCCGTCCACACGACCGGCGCATTGGGGATGACCTCACGGCGCAGCGCCCACATGCGCTGCGCCGTTTGAGTCAGAGAAAGTGCGCCCGCCGCTTTTGCGGCGCACTTTCTCTGACATCTAAAAGGAGCGCCAATTTGGTGCTCCTTTTAGAGTCGCCGGCGGTGCGCCTGGATGCGGAGGCTGCAGCCCCGCGGCGCTCCGTTCGGCGGCGGCTCCGGGGCCTCCGTCTGCTGAGGCCCCTAGATGTCTCTTGTTTTGCTGTAATTGAGATTTTAATCTGTATAGTGATTTAATTCATTTTTAAGGGGGTGGGGTGGGGTTATTTTGTTATTGATTGTATGGATGTATTTTTTAACTTGTAAGCCGCCTTGACAGCTTTGGCTAAAGGCAGGGTATAAATAAAGTTTTATTATTATTATTATTATTATTATTATTATTATTATTAATCAAGGGGAAGGGAAAGATGGTCAGGAGTGACCAAAAGGCATCGGAAATATAAGCAGTTCAGTCAGTCCCATTTCTGTGTGCAATCCAACTGATTATAAACTGAGAATATTGATCATTCATAATATGACAGCTCAAATCCCTTCAGCAACATTTATTGTCTTATTAGTCTATTCTGGGTGGACTAATAAGTAGTGTACTCACATTTTTCTATCCATTTATCAAAGCTAGAAAGTTATTTATATGTACTACAACTCTCAGAAACCCAGACTTTGGAAACAGTAGTCCAAAGAAAAAGGAACCTTACATACATGTACAGTGGGGACAAAAGTAATGATATCATAGGGAATGTACTTCTGGCTTCAGAAGTGTGTCAAAGGGCCTCTGCAGATGGGCAGCACAGAGCCAAGCCAGGAAATGGTGGATCAGGGCCACAGCAACCCTACGCTGTGGCCCCAATCCTCCCTTTTGTTGCCCTGAAAAGAGCAGAAAAATGCCACTCCTTTTAGGGGCGGCAAAAGGCCGCCCTAAGCGCCGGCACCGCAGCTCTTCCTCGCCCTTTTGGTGCAGTGTGTTCAAATGCTGCGTGGCGTCAGGACAGTGTCAGCATGGGGTTGGGGCGGCTGGCGTGCAGCTGCCCCGCCCCAACTCTACCCCCATGCCGGTCCTTTGGGCCGGTCGGCAGGGGCCCTAAGAGCACTTGGGAAACCCATCTCAGCTACAAGGTAAGTGTTATAATTGCTCATGTCTGCATCTATAGCTTAGCTCTCCTTTGCTCCTTCTCCCCATGCTCCTTTCTGTTAATAACAGGAAAGAGGAATTTGAGAACTCTGTGGGCAGTTGGAGAGCTGTTAATTTGTCATGTAGTATATGCCGGCTATTACTCGTCTATAAGTCTAAAAATTTATGGCCAAAAATTGACTGCAAAATCCCAGGTCAACTTATTTATGAGTCACTATGGTAATGTGATAGCAGATCTTTCAGATTTCCTCATGCAGTTTCTTTCTCTCTTGAACCAAGCAAAAAGAATCCTGGGTGACTGATTGATATTGCTGTTTGTTTAAGAGTCCCTTTCGTGCCCTCATGCACACTGAAGCAAAAAGCCTCAATGAGAGTCCCTCTTGCTGCATGCACACACACACACACACACACACACACTCACACACTGAAGGAGCCTCCATGTTTTACCCTTGACCTGTCCACGGGTCATGTCAAAATCCATAATTTTGGCCCCAAAACCTGCCCTTGACTTATACATGACTTATAGTTGAGTATATACGGTAGTTCTAGTGAGCATGTGTATGGACACTGCCAATGAAGAATTGCCAACCTTGCACTCAGGGACCAATTAGATAGTGACACTGTGTTATTTGGGAGCTTTAAACATGTCCTATAGAAGTTTGAACATGTGTTTGCTTTTGCGAAGAATCGCCAGGCACTCCTTTCTGCAGAGAACTGAATAACAGTTTCTTGTACACACACACACACACCATCCTCCTGTGCTTCATTGACTAAAAGTGCACCATGCAATGGACCCTCTGTTGTTTGGGATGTCACCAACACCAAGGATGTCATCATCCAGGAAAAAAAGTGTTTAAAGGGAAGTGGGCTAAATCCAAGGTTATAGTTAAGGGGGGTTGAAATGTGGGAATTGCCCCCTCCAAAAGAATTTGGCCATCCAAAATGAAATTTTCCTTCCATCTCCACATTTCTAGCACTGCAGTAACTTAAAACTTCAGCTGATGGTTTAGAAATACAGTGGGCCCTTGGTATCCACTGGAGTTTGGTCCCAGGACCCCCCTATGGATACCAAAATCCATGGATACTTAAGCCTCATTAAATACAATGGCATAGTAAAATGGTGTCCCTTATATAAAATGACAATAGGCCTAAGCACATTTTAATGTGCACTGCCAGAAATAGTGCACATTAAATTGAGGCACTGCCCTGGCTCAGTGCTAGGGAGTCATGGGAATTGTATTATTTTCTGGGACATTGAGCCTTCTCTGTCAGAGAGCTCTGGTGCCACAATAAATTACAGTTCCCATGATTCCCTAGTACTGAGCCAGGGCAGTGCCTCAATTTAATGTGCACTATTTCTGGCAGTCTGCTTAGGCCTACATCAAGATTTGCTTTTTGGAATTTATATATTTTTAAAATATTTTCAAACTTTGGATGTTTGAATATGTGGCTAAAGAATCCATGGATACAGAGGGTCAACTGAATTGCGCCTAGGCTCTGGAACGGCCTGCCGGACGAGATCCATCTTTTAACTTCTTTAGACAGCTTTAAGAAGGCTGTCAAGACGGATCTCTTCCAGGAGGCCTTTCCAGACTAGTTATACTAGATCAGTCCTTCCAGCCTCAGATTAATAGCTATCTAAGAGACGATCCTCACGTGGCCCCATCAAGTGATGGGAGGATCTTCGAGCCAGACTTTTGCAGTCACCGAGTTGGAGGGTCAAATATTTTAACTTGATTTGTTGTTTTTATATTGTCTTGATTTAATACTGTTTTAAGGGGAGGAGGGGGTTTGCTTATATTGTATGTTTTATGTGAACGGTATGTTTTAATTGTAAGCCGCCCGGATTGGACTACCAATGGGTGGGATATAAATAAATTTTATTATTATTATTATTATTATTATTATTATTATTATTATTGTTTAGGCATCCAAAGAATATGAGTAAACAAAGTTACCAAGGGAATGAGAATGTATGAGTTATTAGTTCTAGGTGTAAACAATTTGCAATGTCTCACTCTCTGCAGTGATAGAATTTGAGGATTGGAGGAATATTTCAGAATTCCTATTGAGGAGCAATGTCCTTATTTTGATACCCATCTTCAGTTACACAGATGGGTAAATCTTGTACTCCCCCTACCCACACTGTTCATGACTTAACTTATCTGAAAGATCTGCAGCTTCTGTTTCTCAACAACCTAGACCTCAGCAATCAGAAAACAAAGGGGGCTGCAAAATCCTGTGGGCAAAGTGCTTTGGCATTGCAATTGCTTCTTTCCCTTGCTGGCCGCTATTATATAAATGTTCAGAAATGAAATTGCCAGTCTTCTTATTGACCCGTTTACCCAGGATGAGGCACCAGAAGAAAAGATGTGCAAAGGTTAATTGGTATTATTGTTAAGATGTTCTTTCTCCTCAATTCACTGCCATCTCAGACAATGTTCAGATAGTCAGTGGAAACACAAGCAATGTGGGATGCTGGTAGATTGGCAAAAGTGTTCTACATAGAGGTCAATAGCACATTGTCATTTGCGAACAGATAAAGGAAACCTGCTAAAAACAGCTTGCCAGGAGAAATCAAGAGATGGGTAGATGGAAAGAATAGCCATGTGTCCAAGAACCAAGGTACACAGGTATATCCAGCCATCTTGATTTACTTTACAGTAACCCTCCTTGGTTTGGTTGCATCATGCTTGTTCCCCTCTTTCTCCCCCAAGTTTAGTTTCAATGTAAGTCGGCGAATGATTTTTCCCCTTTGTCTCTATGGGTGCATCAACACTGTAGAATTAATGCAGTTTGACACCATTTAAACTGTCATGGCTCCATTCTACATAATCCTGGGATTTGTAGTTTTACAAGGTCTTTAATTTTATCTGCCAAAGAGTGTTGGTGTCTCACAAAAATACAAATCCCAGGATTCTGAAGGATGGAACCATGATAGTTAATGTGGTATCAAACTGCATAATTTCTACAATGTAGATACACCCCCTGTGTCAATGTAGACTCATCAGTGTTTTCTCACCCTTCACACTGGTCAACACCCTAAGACGTACAGCCATGCCTCAGTTAACAAAACCTCTGAAAAAGAAACTCCTTTTTACAAAGTCCTTTTACACCCAGCCCCTTTGTCTTCTTTGTTATCTTTCTAGCTGGGATGGGTTATTTTAGCAGCAGCAGCATTAGGAAGGCTGCAGAAACACAAAATTTTGGTGCTCAGTTGCAGCAGAATGTCTGCAGTAAATAATACCATAAAGCTTCAGCTGAGAAAGAATGAGCTTTACTTTACTCTACTTGTGTGTCTGCTCATAACAGGCAAGGTAAACATCAGGCTGCCTCCAGAATCCCTTACTGAGAATGTGTAAACAGCAAAACAGAGAAAAAAGGGGGAAGCAGATTAGTCTGTTTCACTAACTACCTCCAGTATGTTATTAAAAACATAGCTCTTTAAATTTGGCCACCAAAATGGAAATCATAAGAAATGGGGGAAGCTGAGAAAAGAGGGGAAAACATTCCTGTATGCATTTTGGAAGAAGCCTTCATGCGGTGACTAGAAGGTTCAATACGTTTTGTTTACTTACCTTACCCAGTTGCACTTTGTTGTTCAACACGTGCACATTGTCAGAGTTGGAAGAGACCACAAGGGTCATCCAGTCCAACCTCCTGCCATGCAGGAATACACAATCCAAGCATTCCCAACAGATGGCCATCCAGCCTCTGTTTAAAAACCTCAAAAGAAGGAGATTCCACCAGTCTCCGAAGAAACATATTTCACTGTCATATATCTCTTGGATGACGATATTTGGGGCATAGTTATCAAATTTGCAGATGACACCAAATTAGGAGGAGTAGCTAATACCCCAGAGGACAGGATCAAAATTCAAAATGACTTGAACAGACTAGAAAGTTGGGCCAAAGCTAACAAAATGAAATTCAACACGGAGAAATGTAAGGTACTGCACTTAGGGCGGAAAAATGAAAAGTACAGATATACGATGGGGGACACCTGGCTGAATGAGACTACGTGTGAAAGGGATCTAGGAATCCAGGTCGACCACAAGTTGAACATGAGTCAACAGTGCGATGCGGCAGCTAAAAAGGCCAATGCAATTTTAGGCTGCATCAGTAGAAGTATAGTGTCTAGATCAAGAGAAGTAATAGTGCCACTCTATTCTGCTTTGGTCAGGCCTCACCTGGAATACTGTGTCCAGTTCTAGGCACCACAATTCAAAAAGGATGTGGAGAAGCTGGAGCGTGTCCAAAGGAGGGCAACTAAAATGGTGAAGGGTCTGGAAACCAAGCCTTATGAGGAACGACTTAGGGAGCTGGGGATGTTTAGCCTGGAGAAGAGAAGGCTGAGAGGTGATATGATAGCCGTGTTTAAATATTTGAAGGGATGTCATATCGAGGAGGGAACAAGCTTGTTTTCTGCTGCTCCAGAGACTAGGACCTGAAACAATGGATGCAAGCTGCAAGAAAAGAGATTCCACCTCAACATTAGGAGGAACTTCCTGACAGTAAGGGCGGTTCGACAGTGGAACACACTCCCTCGGAGAGTAGTGGAGTCTCCTTCCTTGGAGGTCTTTAAGCAGAGGCTGGATGGCCATCTGTCAGGGATGTTTTGATTGGGAATTCCTGCATGGCAGGGGGTTGGACTGGATGGCCCTTGTGGTCTCTTCCAACTCTATGATTCTATGATTCTATGATTCTTACTGTCAAGAAGTTCTTCTTAATGTTGAAGTGGAATCTCTTTTCTTGTATCTTGGATCCAGGTCCTAGTCTGTGGAGCAGCAGAAAACAAGTTTGTTCCATCCTCAATATGACATCCCTTGACATATTTAAACATGGCTATGATGTCACTTTTTAACCTTCTCTTCTCCAAGCTAAACACACCCATCTCCCTAAGCCGCTCCTCATAGAGGATGGTTTTCAGACTTTCTCCATACAGCTACCTGGATCTTTCCCCATTACCTGACCCTCCGTTCTTATGCCATGATGGCTTTCTGCATGAGCTTCCTCCTGTGCCCAGCAGTGGCATCACAAGGGGCTGCAGGAGGTTCAGACTACACCAAGTGACACCCTAAGGGGGAGTGACACCACTTCTCCTCAAACATCTGCTTTTTTTGCAGAAATGGGCTGTGTCACGCTCCTGTATCCCTTTAAAATGCTGAAGAGATGGTGTGAGTGGAGTGAGGCTAAGAGGGAGGAGAAAGGAGAGGCCCAGTTGTGTGTGTGTTTTTTTTTTAAATAAACATTTTAATTTAAAATATTTTTTAAATTTTGTTTTAAACATTATTCTTTTAAAATTTTCTTTAAAAAACATTCACGTTTTACAAAATTATGATTTATGAGTAACAGTACAAAAAACATTACTAGGATTCTGTATGGTTTGGTATGGGAGGAGGTCAATGGGGGTGGGGGTGATACCATGAGTTACCACATGGGTGATGCCAACCCTAGTGATACCACTGGTGTCTAGCACACAGGATTCCTAATGAGCCACCCAGAGCATTTGCTGCTGCCACTGCAGTCACATATGATCATTGCTGAGCAACTCATTCTGACCTTGCTAGCAAGCAACCCATGCAGCCAATGCATTGGGAGGCTTAGCTGGACATGCATGAACACAGCTGCTGTGGTGCAGGAATGGAGTGTTACCCTGGAACCAGGCCCCCAGTCACTCCTCTCATATTTGATATCAATCTAATATTAAAAGGGACACTGAGGCAAGTGACTGGTGGGTGACCTGTAAAGGCAATGCCAACACAGAAATGTGGCCATAATCCGGTTGGCTCCAGCAGAGAGGAAGCAAGGCACCTATCACAATGAGATCACCCAAGACATCAACATCATCCCTTTTGCCTATGGAGGGCAATGATGGGATTCTGGCTGAAGGAAATGTTCATGCATACACAGACAAAGGACGCTTCTCCGGAAGCAAGGAGTTTGTCTTGTCTAAGATATTTACACCAATCCTCTGAACATTTACTACAGCTTCCAATCATTTGTTTCCTTCTGGAAAACCATTTAGCAGAAAGTTAATCCATTCACCCTGAAAAATACTGCCCCTGGACATGATTTGGGGTATATATACCAGTGCCTTGACACTAGAAATTTGGTCTAGTTTGTAACCAGGCAGGCACTCTTTTGGTTCTACTAGGCACTTCAAAAAGCAAGCCACCCCACTTGTCTCAGTAGCTATTGAGTCCTTCCCTTTCTGGATGCCCATCTATTTGAACCACGTTTTAAGATCGGCAATGTATCACTCTTAGCAAGTCCTCCACTGTTCACCCTTTCCCACCTTTGCTTTGTTAGTTCTTGTGTGAGTGTTTGTTTGTTTGTGTGCTGATTATTTCCTTAATAAAACTACAAAAACCTATTTGGAATTGCCTCTGAAGTTCTGTGTGATTTGGAAACCTTATACATAGGGTTTTAATCCCATGGCTGACTGTTGCCCCCTTCAAAACATAATTTGAGCTATTGAAATACCCCTAAAGCATATTAATTTGTGGATACTCTCCCAGGGCCCCAGCATTTTGGGTAACAAGATGACCAGCTAACCAGGGGAGATCAGGGCAGATGCAGGGGCAGGATAGTCTGGACTTCCCTGGAATATTCTGGCCCATGGAACAGGGCCAAAGTCAGGCTTAAATTTCTATGTATTCAATCATGTTTGCAATGTTTCATTAGGGTTCACACTTTTTTTAAAAAAAAAATTGTAATGGCCGGCTTGTCTTTAACATCTACATTAAAGGCAGTACATTATGGCCGTTATGCTGGAATGCCTGCACTTGGTGAAGTTGTCCAAGAGTTAGACCTTTAATACCTATATGGTAGACTGGTGAAGCATGGCCTTCATGTGACAAGTACCCATTCCTATTTAATTTGGCTGATACAGATGGCAAAGGATGTTAATTGTTTTTTAATAAAAATTCCCCCCAAACACCAATTTCTTTATATTCAGGATGGAAAGAATTTAAAGTTCAAATACGTCAAATGTGAGAAAAAAGAAATTTGGAGATATTTTGCCATTCCTGTTTTACAGCAGATTCTGAGAGAGAGTTTGGGCATAATTGTAGCATCATGTTGAGATTTCCAAGCTTGCCCAAGCCACGGAAGCTTAATTGCAAATGATAATCTATGTCAGATGCAATTCTTTTTAGTGGTGACACTGACAAATATCAGCGAAGATCATGAATTGTCAACTAATATAATAATGAAAGATCAACTATTTAAAATGAGGAGAGATCAAGGATTTTGACAGGATGGAAGGGTTCCTCATCAGTCAAAAGGCATATCAAGAAATATTGATTCAGCCTGTGCTGGAAGGGGTTACATTATCCTGAAGATGCAGGTTTGCTGTTGCTGGATTCAGCCCTGAACCCCCTCAGGTTTCAGGTGGCCAGGAATGCATTTACATATTTAAAAGTAGTGTGCCCACTGTGCCAGTTCCTAGGGATGTCTCATTTGGTCATGATGACACATGACTTAGTTACATCTCATCGGGTTACTGGAATGCTCTCTATGTAGGGCTGCCTTTGAAGAGTGTTCAAAAACTTCAACTGGTCCAAAGAACTGCAAGCAGATTGTTAAATGGGGCTGCCTATAGACACCATGAGAGACAGCATGGCATAGTGGTTTGAATGTTGGACTATGACTCTGAAGATCACAATTCAATTCCCCACTCAGCTATGAAACCCACTGAGTGACCATACTCTCAGTCTCAGCAATGGCAAACCTCCTCTTAACAAATCTTGCCAAGAAGACCCCATGAAAACCCTTAGGGTTGCTATAAGCCAGAAATGACTTGAAGGCACACAACAACAACAATAGAACGCATACAACTCCCTTCTTGCAGCTGCTCCTCTGACTGCCAGTGTGTTTCCAAGCACAATTTAAGGTAGTGGTTATGATCTAAAAAGCCCTATACAGCTTGGGGCCAGGCTGTCTGAAGGCCCATGACTCCCTATATGAGTCAGCATAAGAAATAAGACCTTCAGGGAAGGCCCTTCTCTCAATCTCACAACTTCACAGGCATATTTGGTAGCGATGTGGGCCTTCTCCATGGCTGCTCCCAGACTCTGGAACTGCATTCCTAGAGAGGCTTGGATGTCTTTTTATTCATTGTTTAAGCTATAATTTCAAATGGTGTTAGTTGAATACTCTTAATTACAACTGTTTGTATTCACTCTCCTTTATAAGCTGCTTTGAGTCCGGGTCTGGGGGAAAAGTAGGGTATAAATGTTTTAATATTTGAAAGGCTGTCATACTGACGATGGAGCACATTTGTTTTCTGCAGCTCCAGAGAATAAGACCCAGAACAATGGATTCAAACCACCTCAACATTAGGAAGAACGTCCTGACAGTAAGAGCTGTCCAACAGTGGAACATGCTCCCTTGGAGTGTAGTGAAGTCTTCTTTCTTAGAGGTTTCTAAACAGAGGCTGGATGGCCATCTGTCAGGGGTACTTTGATTGTGTCTTCCTGCATTGCAGGGGTTGAGCTGGATGGCCCTTGAGGTTTCTTCCAACTCTGATTCTATGATAAAAAAAAATTAAAGTGGTGGATAAGTGGATGATGGATTGTACATACATGTAAATTACATGAGTTGTGTGAAAAGAGGCTCAGGTAATCAATAGTAAGGTGGCCATGCCACCATTTCTACCCATAAGTTTCCATGGCTTTTTCTACTTCACCATGAAATCCATGCATTAGGCATGGACATAAGCAGGGGAGGACCAACATAAAGAAATCAGGAATGGAAGAAGTTCTGCCACCTTGAGAAAAGGGCCAGTGGTGTGAAGACAGAAAAAAATCTGTTACTATGAGGAGTTAATATAATTCACATCTGATTCTGAATGGCTGAAGACCTTCCTTTTGCTAGAAGCCAAGACATTAGGCTGTCTGAAGCAAAAACAAAGATGATGCCCTCTCCCATTCTCTGGGCAAAGACAAATTCGACTGGTCATCACATTTTTCATTCTCCACTATAATGAAAATAGCAAGCTAGCCACTAGCAGACCACATGTTGCTCAGCTCACTCCTCCAAATTACCTCCCATGACCAGTTTTCTGAGGAAAAAGCCCTCATCCTGGCTAATGGCAGGGCTGGCCCTGCTATGATGGAACAATCCTAAAGTCACTTACTGTAACTGTGACTGTCTGGTTTGTCTTATGCCACTGATCTTTTTAAAACTGTTGAACTATTCCCTTCTCGCTCTCAACTCTTTTAATAATAGAAATTAGCAAGAATTTCTCAGCTGGCTTTTCACACTTTGTTATATTGATTGTAAGTAGAAAAATACTCAGGGAGGAGAGCTGAATTATACAAAGCAAAAAGCCATCCAAAAGGAAGTACCGTACTTTTCTTTAACCAGCTTTATTTGTAGATGCCTACAGTGCTAAAGAGCTCTCTCAGATCCTTTATGATTATTTTTCCCACCAAGCTTTCTCTTTGATAGACTAGTCCACTACCGTGTTGTAAGTGTCATGGTAAGAAGGAAGGAGTGGGTGTGATGTAAATTGAGGGGTAAAATGTTAGTGTCTTCAATTTTCAGCCTGGTATTGTCCCTTTATTTGTACAATACACTGCTGTATCTCCCCACCCCACCAGCATCACTTGTCTGGTTAAAAAGAGGAGCTATATAAACGGGCAGGAAAAGATGATATGAAGCTGCCTTTTTCCTAAGCTGCAGCAGCTGCACCGCCTGCCCCAAGGATCCCCTAAATGTGGATGGAGCAACCCCAATTGGGGGGGGGGGAGTCTATGCAGCTTTTCCAAGACCGCATTGAAGCCCCGCCAACTGCGCTGCTGGTCCCAAGGATGCCACAAAAGGAGACAGAGCAACCACATGGGCTGGCAGCAGCTGCTTTAATTTGTTGTTGTTGTTGTTGTTGTTCTCTCAGATGCATGTGCACATGTGCAGGGGCACATCCCAGCAAACCTGTTCAGAACATGTCATAGGCTGGTATACAGTCTGTCACTCTCTGTGTACTGAAGTTCAGCATCCCTGAGCACCTGCACAGAACATGTCATAGGGTGGCATACAGTCTGTCATTTTGTCTGTACAAAGATGACTGATGGTCAGCATCCCTGTGCACTTGTGCAGGACCTGTCATATACCCACTTATCATGCAAGGATTCACTGACCTCAGCTTCCCCCAAGTAGTGGGTATCATAGACAGGTGCCACTGTCTGATTGTGCCACCCTTGAGGCAGAAGAATGAGTTTGTCAACCGAAAAGACACCTAGTCTGTCCTCCTCCACAAAACATGTCCCACACATATCAGGGTGGAGGGGATAGGTACATGCAAGGGAGGTTTGTGTGGACAGACTTGATACATGTAGCTGGTGGTCATGCAAGGGACATAGTCAACAGGACACACAGACAAACGATACTCCAGGAGCCCCCCCCCCCCCCCCATCATGCCAGGGAAGTAGTGTGCAGGTCTTATGCACACTTCCACACTTGTGTAGAAGAGGTCACAAACCCCTCTTTCATGCACACTATACTTGGAAGCATAGAGCGCTTTAAATTAAAGCCTGCATCATAGGGTGCATGCTCTGGATCACCGACTCAATTTCTGCTGCATGTGCAGCAGTGCATTCATACGGCCATTTTAAAACTCCGTTTCCCTTCTTCTGATGTAGCGGTGTTGCTGCATACATACACACATGCGAAGGTACACATCTTTCCAGAAGAAGCAGGGAAAAGCAGCTCCTTTTTGGACCAGCTTTTCCCAGCATGCAGCACTTAGAGGGCACTTTCCTGCTGGCTTTTAGGCATGTATTGTCTAAACACCACACCTCCAAGTCAGCCTGAAAGCACCTCTTTTTGCCCGTCTGTACAACCCCAGAGTCTCATTTACTTTTATTGTATTGTTTTTCATTTCTGTGACACTCTTAAGAATACATGGGAAGTGATGGTTATTCTCCTGATCTGTGGTCCATTTCCTTGAAGGCTCTATGGCCAAAATATTATTTATATGCTATGTAGTTTCACTTTTTCCTGGGTTGCACAGCAGTGGCAAATAAAGACAAGGCAAAGGCTGAAATCCTGCATTGGGAGATGTACCTCCAGCATACAGCTATGATGTCTCCTGAGGCTAGCCCCACATCTCTCCTTTTCAGTGTGGCAGTCCTCCTGAAACAGCCATTTCCATATCAGTGGAGAGTGCAAGGAGCAGCATACATGTGTCCAACTATTTCCCTTGGTTGAACACACTGCAACAAGCATCCTTAGGGACATTCAGGAGATCCCCAGAAGGCCCCAGAGGATAATATCAATACTATGCATCCAGCTAAAGGAAAATAGCTATGTATTGTTAAGAGCTGGGGTTTACTGGTTTGGGGCAGTGGCATCACTGGGGAGGTGAGGTGGGGAGGCCCACACCAGGTGACACCCCAAAAGAGGGGTGACACCTGATTGGGCCATCCTCCCACCGGGGGGGGGGGTAAGTGTGCCCAGCCCTGCTTCCCTGCAGTGACAATGGTAGTATCCTCATAAGGAGGCCACTGCCGCCATGATGAGGAAGACGGCCCAGCCCTGATTCTTGGCAGCAATAGCAGTTTCATCACAAGGAGTCTGCTGCCACTGTGAGGAGGGAGAGAGCCGTGCACACCCAACCCAGATTCTTCATGGCGGTAGTGGTCTTCTCATGAGGAGGACGCTGTTGCTGCCATAAAGAAAGAGAAAGGGTGAATGCTGCCTTTTTGCCCACTCACCCAACCCTTTTCTTCAAGCGACAGCACAATGGGTTTTACTATCCCACCACTGCCACCAAATTGGAAAGAGAACCACTGAAACTGCTTATTTATCTCTTTATTTTAAAAACTTTCCTTCTTGGATGACAGCACCTGTTTCCACTATCACCAAATTGTGATGTACCAGACCACTTTTATGTTTTACTAATGATTTACTTCCAAACTTGGTTTTTGATTGTTAGTAGTGTGGAAATTCAATCCAGGTTCAGACAAGCTTGTAATTAAATAACAATAAAACTTTATTTGACTGATGGTTAACAATTTTTCACTTGTTCAGTTGTTATGTTGTATACACTTGTTCTTGTTACAATTTGTTACACAACTCTCTATCTAAAGAACACCAGTTACTCTCACTTAGGACTCCCACATTGTCCTGAACTTCGGTTATCTTCCCAAACTTCTTCATATACTAGCCACCCATGGTAACTATGGGGCTTTGCAGATGGGCAGCCATGGGCCGCCCTGAGAAGTAGAGGATTAGGGTCGAAGCTGCCCCATGCCTCGGCCCCAATCCACCCTTTGGGTGGCCCTGGAAGGAGCAGCAAAATGCCGCTCCTTCCAGAGCCAGTGAAAAGGGCACTGGAAGAGCCATTGCATGGCTCTTCCGTGTCACTTCCGGTGCAGTGCATGCAGAGGCTGCACCGGGAGGACGTCATCAGGGCGCTCACCCTGTGTAATGGCACGCACTCAGATGACGGCCTTGGGAAGGGGTTGAGGCGGCCACTGTGCACCTGCCCCTCCTCTTCCCTGCCTTCAAGACAGCACTTGGCGCTGTCTGCATCCCCCCTAAATCCCAGAAACTTCCTCACTTGGAGTTCTGTCCTAGAGCTAAGTCCCTCCCTTCTGAACTTTAGCCCTTACAGTCCCTGTCTTCTGTACTGTTACACTACCAGACCCAGTCTGCTCCAACTGTCAGCAACAGAATTCTTTATCTCCTACAACCCACAATTCTATTGGCTGTTGCCAGATCACTCCTGATTGGCTGTTGCTCAGCTGGCCCAACTCTACCTTCTCTCCACAGCGCCTAACCTAGATTCTTTATGGCAGCAGTGGTTTCCTCATGAGGAGGCAGCTGCTACTGCTAAAATGAAAGAGAAAGGGTGAGCACTGCCTTTTTGTCATGCCCCTGGTAGCTCTGCCCCAAGCACCAGGTGACACTGGGGAAGGGGGCAGAGTGCCACTGGTTTGAGGAAGAATCTCTTCCAGGTGCTAACTCTCTTCAGGACCTTACAGGTTAAGGCTTTAAAAATGGATAATTAAACAGAATAGCTCCCCAGCCCCACAAAAAGAAAATTAGGCTGAGGATAAGCACAGACAATTATTTCTTTATTAAAAAGACAGAAAAAGATAATAGTAGAAGCCAACAGAACAGTCTATATTTAGTGCAAGCTGTTTCTCAAAGTAAAAGAGAGTAAAAATGGCCTGGGCGCTAAAACCCTATTCCTGACCATTTTAAGGAGGCTAGAGGGTGCCTTGAGGGTGATTTGTATGCATGGCCTTTAGACGACGCACACCTGAAAGTCTCCAGGAAAGCGCCTTCTAGCCGTTGTATGCCGAGAAAAGCAGCTCCAAAATGTGTGTATGCATGCAGCGTCACTGATGCACCAGAAAACAGCCATATAAATGCACTGTCACACGTGTGGCGGAAATTGAGGTGATCCAGAGCATGCATTCTACAATGCCAGCTTTAATTTAAAGTGCCCTATGCTTCCAGGTGTGGATGCACTGGTGCAGGTGTGCTTGATTATTAGAATTCTAACCCCAACCCTAATTGTAACCCTACGCATGTACCCTAACTACTGTTCTCTTTTATGACAATAAATGCATTCTGTTGGATGTATGCTTGCTGTCAGCATGCACAGCAGTTTGCATGAAAGAGGCTTTTGTGACCTCTTCTGTGCAGGTGTACAGGTGTGCATAAGCCCTGCACACCATTTCCTAGCATGATGGGGGGGGGGCTCCTGGAGTAATGTTTGTCCGTGGGCCCTGCTGACCATGTCCCTTGCATGACCACCATGTCCCTTGCATGTATTAAGTCTGTCCACACAAACCTCCACTGCATGTATCTTTCCCCTCCCCCCTGATCTGTGTGGGATATGTTTTGTGGAGGATGATGGAGAGTCTTTTCAGTTGACAAACCCATTCCTTTGCCCCAAGGGTGGCACAATCTGACAGTGGCACCTGTCTACTGCACCCACTCCTTGGGGGGAAATAGATGTCAGCGAATCCTTGCATGATATGTTGGTGTATGACAGATCCTATGCAGGTGCACAGGGATGCCAAACTTCAGTCACCTTTGT
Source organism: Phrynosoma blainvillii (assembly GCA_026167975.1). Taxonomy (NCBI): domain Eukaryota; kingdom Metazoa; phylum Chordata; class Lepidosauria; order Squamata; family Phrynosomatidae; genus Phrynosoma; species Phrynosoma blainvillii. The sequence goes on from JANUYF010000001.1 coordinate 414,720,546, forward strand.
GCACAATGACAGACTGTATGCCACCCTATAACAGGTCCTGTGCAGGTGCACAGGAATGTTTTCCTGCACAGATGCGCAGGTGTGGAGAGATGGTCCTGCACACCTGCACATGCATTTGAAAAAATAAAATAAAACAAAGCAGCCGCTGCCAGCTCATGCAGTTGCTTAGGGCCTCGGCAGATGACTAATTGGGTCGTCTCCAAGGCAAGGAAGAGAAAGGGGCAGCTGCACGAGCGGCGCCCCTTCCTCCTCCCGAGGTTGCCCTTGAAGCTGCCGGCCCTCCGCACGGCCGGCGCGCCAAGGGCAACCTCCTGCTGCAGCGTCCTCACACACTGCGGCGGAAAAGCCAGGGAAAGTGCGCCCAACGCGTTTAGGGCGCACTTTCCCTGTCTTCTGAAAGGAGCACTGATTTTGCGCTCCTTTCAGAGGCGCCGACGGTGCGCCGTGGTGTGGCTGCCGCGGTCCCGCGGCGCACCGTCCTAGGGTGTCCCCGACGCCCTGGTCTGCTTCTCCCCCTTAGTCTCCCTTTGCAGCGTCCTTGGGGCTGGCGATGAGGTTGCCGGGGCTTCAATATAGCCTTGGAAAATCTTCAATGACTCCCTCCAGTGTGGTTGCTCTGTCCCCATTTAAGGCAACCTCAGGGCAGGTAGTGCAGTTGCTGCAGCTTAGGGAAAAGGCAACTTCAGGTCAACTTTTCCCGCCCGTCTACGGGCCTCGGCAGACGGCTTATTGAGCCGTCTTGGAGGCCCGGAAGAGGAGGAGCCACCACACGAGTGGCGCTCCTTCCTCTTCCTGAGGTCGCCCTGGGAGCTGCCAGCCCTCTGCACGGGTGGTGCTTCCGGGGCAACCTCCCGCCGCAGCGACTGGACGCGCTGCGGCGGAAGAGTCAGGGAAAGTGCGCCCGCTGCTTTTAGGGCGCACTTTCCCTGACATCTAAAAGGAGTGCCAATTTGGAGCTCCTTTTAGGGACGCCGCAGGAGCGTCTCGGTGCAGAGGCTCCACTCCGCCGGCACTCCGTCAGGCGGCTTCCCGGAAGCAGTCGTCTGCTTCCCCCCTACATAGCCCCTAAAATACACACATGGATTGTTTTCAGGCAGGTTGAATGGAAAGTGAATGCAGACGCCTTAGAGGCTGGGAACTATTTTGGATGTGAGGAACAGGCAACAATTGCAAAATGTCTAGAAGATTATGGAAGTAATAGACCACAAAAGTTACTTTTCCAGATTCTAGGAATGGATTGCCTGTTTAAGGTATGTTAAATAAAGAAATCATTTGTTGGTTTTGTTCCAAAAAGACTGCATTTGCTGCATTTTGTTGTTGTTAACTGCCCTCTAGTCAATCTCAACCCATGGCGACCCTATGGATGAGACATCTCCAAGATCCTCTGTCCTCCACAGCTCTGCTTAATTCCTGCAACCCCTTAATACCTGTGACCTCCTTAATAGAGTTCATCTATCTGGCATGTGGCCTTCCTCTCTTCCTACTTCCCTCCACCTTTCCCAGCATTATTGTCTTTTCCAATGAGTCCTCCCTTCTCATAATGTGTCCAAAGTATGACAGCCTCAGTTTGGTCATCTTGGCTTCCAGGGAGCTTTCTGGCTTGATCTGCTCTAGCACCCATTTGTTTGTCTTTTTGGCCATCCACGGGATCCTCAACACTCTTCTTCAGCATCACATCTACCTGAATAGACCTCTGTGGCTTCCCTCTTCCCATTTTTCACACCCAGACATAAGGATCAAATTGATAACAGATTTACAACAGGTTACACAGAATTATAGGCCTTGTATATCACATTCTCATACAATATTTTAAAAGGAGCTTTCCCAAGCGTAAAATCACTAATTGGACTTGCCTTACAAAAATAAAAAAAGGGGGGATATAGAAGATAAATAAAATAAATGTTTCATTATTGCCAAATGTTTGATTTTTTTTTGTTTCGTATACGGTAAAATGGACCACTTTCATTTGTGCAACTAAGGGGTGGAACAGACCATCACAAAAGGCAGATTGGGGCTGCCTGGGCACTGCTCAGCCTAGTGCTGCATCAACCACATGCCATGGCCCCAATCCACCCTGGAGCCAGTCCAAATAGGAGCGGAAAAGATCCGCTACTATTTGGGCCAGTAAAAAGCCTAAGCAGGCTGGCGGCTGTGGGCCGCCCTGGGAAGGTGCGCCGCGGGACCGAGGCATCCCCATGCATCGATCCTGCGGCGCACCTTCACCACCCTTGAAAGGAGCGCTAAAATAGCACTCCTTTCACAAGTCAGCGAAAGTGCGCTTCAAAAGCTTGTGGTGCACTTTTGCTGACTTTTCTGCCGCAGCATTTCCAGACGCTGCGGCAGGAGGTTGCCCTCGGAGCGCCGGCTGTGCGGAGGGCCAGCGGCTCCGAGGACGACCTCGGGAGGAGGAAGGGGTGCCGAGCGTGCGGCTGCCCCTCCTCTTCCCTGCCTCCAGGACAGCTTTTTAAGCCATCTGCCGAGGCCCTTAGGCAGCCTGGCTGCAACCCCAGGGCAGCTTCAAGCCACTCCGGTGGCTTGTGGCATGTAAACACCATGCCCCTGGAGCATCTGGAAGCCACCCACATCTGGTCAGACAGGGCAGCTTCTGGATATCTTGGGGGCATGTGGTGTCTATATACCACAACCCCAAACTGTGTGCAAGCTGACTTTACCAGACGGTCTGTTCCAGTCCTTCGAAGTGCAAGATAACCCTTCCTAGAAGAAATCATTAGAAACTGTTTATGTTTCTTCTAATGGAACTTATTTCAATCTGGCAATAATTACAGTACTTCTCCTAAGGTCCAGACAGAGAGTGAATTGTTGAGCTGCCTTTATTCAAAAGAATGTTAACCAGTAGTCAGAGCTGAAAGGGAGGTGAATGGGAACAGACTACTACAAGATTACAGTATCCTCTGCTTGTTCTTCAACAGTTTTTGTGAATGACTTTAAGAGAAACTTTTACCAAAGGAGCTGCCATTTTCAGTCTCTGTCACTCCCCAACTGTCTATCACAAGCTTCTTATACTATTATTTCCATCCATTGATTACAACTTGTATTTCCTTGCAGCCTGGATTGTTCCTGAAAGGATGCTGCTAAGAGCTTTGGAGCCTATGGTCCTGACATAATGATGTTGTTCTGATAAACCGTCAGGTTGGTGACTCAGGAGAGAGCCTTCTCTGTGGCTACTCCCAGACTGTGGAACTCCCTTCTATGAGAGGTCAAGCCAGCCCCTCCCTGCTCTCTTTTCGCCAGCAGCTGAAGACATTTTTATTTAAGAAGGCATTTGGTGGATGGATTTTACTTGTGTTGTGCTGTGTGCTGTAAATGCTTTTTACAGTTTTTATTGGTTTGGGCTATGTGTTTTTAACTTATGTTTTAATATTAATAATGTTTAAATTTTTTTAACTCTTGTGATCACTGTTTTTACTTCTATCTTTTTAAATTATTGTAACCCATCTTGAATCCCATTGTGGGAGAAAGGCGGGATATAAATCCTTGAAACAAATAAATAAAAATAAATAAACCATGGTTTTTGGAGTTGACAATAAGCTTTGTTGCCACATATTCCCTCCTCACCCTTCCCCTGTTCTCTGTAAACCAGTCATCCATGTGATAAGAGCTAAATGTTTATTCAAAAACCAAAACAAAGTCAACAGCTTGACTTCTGCAGACAGAACTCCCATAATCCCTTTTACAACATATATACAACTATATTTGATTATAAGTCGATTCTGTATAAGTTGACAGCAGGTTTTGAGGACAAAATTATGGTTTTTGATATGAATAATTGGTTGAGGGTAAAATGTAGCAGCATGTAAAAAAGCATGTAAAGGATGAAGCAAAGGAAAACAATGCCAAAGAATTTACAAAATTCCAGCAGACAAAACTGTTTGTGCTCACTCTAATGGCTGAATGGATGAGAGAATAGAAGGGGGGAAGTGCTTCCGGGACAGGTTATACTCCTGCCTTTCGCCAGCAGATGGTTCCATATTATATAAGAGTTGCTACAGTACTTATATTGACTTGTGGATAAGTCGACCCAGGTTTTTTGGATCATTTTTTTTACTAAAATTTCTAGACATATACATGAGTATATACAATAGAAAGCAGTATGCCATCCCAGGATTTTGCAGCCTTTCTTCCCATTTGCCTATTGTTCAAAACATTGACACAGCCTGCTCATATCCCTCTTTTCTTTCTCTTTTCCTTGCCATACCTTCCTATGAGACTGACCTTGGCAATTTCTAGTATCAGTGCTACTCCCTCAGGCATCTACTCATTATCTAGCCAGGCATTGCTTTCTCTCTCCACTGTTACAAACACAACATATCCCAGCATACACTAATACATATGTATCCTCTCATTACATTAAATGGATGTCACTACAATGTTACTTGAATTTGAACATAACCATATCAGAAGAACTAACGTCAGCATTAACGTTTCATGGCAAGATCTACTAAGGATCCTGACATATATTTGTCTTGTCAAACTAAGAAACTATGGTTTCTGGCTGCTAACAGAGGTGAATGAAAGGAGAAAAATAAGGAGAATGATGAGGGCAAGAGGCTCCTTTGCAGCCCATATAAATCATGGGTTTGTCTGTTAAAAAAACAACCATGGTTTATTGAAGTAAGACCCTTAAATGTCCAATATCTATAGAATTAGAACTCACGACTTCCAGTTTTCAAACCATACCCTTTTGAAAGAGAATTTTGGTCAATGAAAAGTTCCTGAGGCATGCAAGTCTTGTTTCAAAAGTCTCCCTGAGGAAGACATTCCCATTATCTTGAAGAAATCATATGATAGCCATTGCACTTGCTAGGATAAAATCAAAAGGGCTCTCAGTCCATATGATTAACAGCAAATTCTGTTTCCTGGCTGAGACGGGAATATATCTTCTCTTCAGGATATAGTGCCAGACAATTAGACACATTATGGACTTTGTGTGCCTTGTTCTGAAATTCTGCCCTTGCAGGAAGCACATTATTGAGCCCAAGGGATCAGTATTCCATTGCAGCATAGTGATGCTTATGGCACTATAATAAAGTATTGGAATACATCACCTATAAAGACACTTAACTGTAACCTGGTCTATGTGATCCAATTCAGATCCCATTGGAATCTTTATTTTTAAATAGTTTTATGCACATTTCACCTGGAAAAATAGAACAAGCCAATGTCTATCTCCATTGACTGTATCCAAGAGAGAAAGACACAACAATTTCTTCTTCCTCTTCTTATTTATTTATTATTATATGTATAACTTGCACTTCTTCCAAGGGTCCTACTCCCCATTTTTATCCTCACAACAGCCCTGTGAGGTAGATTAGGCTAAGAGATAGTGATTAACCCAGAGTTACCCTGTGAGCTTCACTACAATTTAATTTTAAAAAACCCTTAAATTAAATTAAATTAAATTGCCATCACAAGGAAATTCTAAAGAAGGAGCCATTGCACTGGAACCTTGTTATCTGAGGCTTCTGCCTCCAACAAAGGTAAAGCCATTTTTTCTAATATTGGGAATGAATTGGTATGCTTTACCTCTACACCACCTAAAGTTTTCCTGATGCAAAACATGAACAGTCTTGAGAAATTCATGTTCTCTACCTACATAGGAGCCTGTGACTTCACAAAGGAAGGATTCCAAGGAAACATCTTCTTTGAATTGCAAATGAATATTAAATTTCCTTGACTTTGAAAATCTCCCAGTGACCGCACAGCCAAAGGGGGAGGTGCCAGCCTACAGATAGCCCTCCCTACCATCTGAACTAAGACCAGAAACAGAAAATGCATGCCTATGACTAACTTCTTCATTTTTTTTCTGTTTGCTGATGAAGAAGCCATTGTGACTTCAAAAGCTTGCAACATGTAATTGTGCATTTTGGTTGGCCCAATAAAGTTATTGGATTTTTAAAGCTTAAATCATGTCTACAGAGCTCCAGAACTGCATGAAAAATGCTGGGGAAAAATAAAAAGAAACCCCTCAAGGCATGCTGGGTAGAGCATAAGGGAGATAAGTGGGGTTAAGGGAGAAGGCAGGAAGAGAACATGATGGCAGCAGCAGCCCCAGTCACGCAAATGAAAAAGGTGCAGTGGCGGCAGCTCTACCAACTGTATGGGCCTCTGCAAACTTGCCCAAAGGGCTGGCCTGGAGGCAGAGTTGGGGTGGGGCAGCTGCATGATGGCTGCCCAAACCCTACACCCACACTGTCCTGACACGGCGCACCATTAAGCACGGCGAACAGTGTCAGGATGTTACCATTTTATTATTACAAGTGTTACTGCAGTGAGAAAGAGTCTGGTGTGATAATCTCCTTAATCCAGACAGGATGGAGGTGTTCCTGGTCAGTCAAAAGGCAGATTAGGGAATAGGGATTCAGCCTGTGCTAGATGGGGTTATACTTCCCTTGAAGACATAGGTCTGTAGATTGGGTGTGCTCCTGGATTCAACTCTGAACTTGGCAGCTCTGGTTTCCACAGTAGGCAAGGATGCATTTGCACAGTTAAAGCTTGTGCACCAGCTGTTCCATTCCTTGAGATGTCACATCTGACCTCAATGATATATGGCTTGGTTGCATCCTGGCAGGATTACCATAACATACATGATGGGCTGCCTTTGAAGAATGTTTGGACATTTCAACTTGTTCAAAGAGCTGCAGCCAGATTGCTACCTGGGGCTGGCTACGTCAAACTAACAATCTTTTCCAAACCTTGTTGCAACAGCTTAACTGGCTTCAGTCTATTTCCAGGCATAATTCAAAATGCCGGGTTGGACCTCTAAAGCCCTATATGGTCCAGATCCAGGTCCCGGTCCAGGTTATTTGAAAGACTGTATTCTCCCTTATGAACAAGCCCGTGCTTTGAGATGTAAGTCCGTGCTTTGCTGGGGAGGCCCTTTGCTCTGTCCCATCATCCTCACAGGTACATCTAGTGGGATCACAGGAGATGGTCATCTCAGTGGCTGCCCCCTAGCTCTGGCTCAGAGGCTGCCCCCTGACTCCCTTTCCAGAGAACTTAAATTGACACCATCCCTACTTTCGTTTCACAGACAAACATTTGATGAATGACTGTATTTCTGTTTTGACAAGCATTTGTCGGGCAACTGTATAAGACCCATCTCACCTAAACAATGTGTTGGATCTAATTAATAATAATAGTAATAATAATAATAATAAATTATTTATATTCCACCCCTCTGCTGAGCAATTGAGGTGGCTTACAACATTAAAATTCCATACAAATAAATTACAATACAATATAGACAAGGCCAAAATCCCAAAACCCACCCACACCTTTAAAAAGTATTAAGCAAAATATACATGAAAACATTTTAAAAAAATCTTGCCAGAGCAACAATAACAGACAATAGCAGTGACTGAAGCAGAAATTGGAGAAGAGAAGATGGGCTAACTCCTGAGGCCGGGAATCTGGTCAGGAAAGGCCTGCCGGAAGAGATCCGTTTTGACAGCTTTTTTAAAGCTGCTTAAGGTTGTAATATGATGGATCTCATCCAGCAGGCCATTCCATAATCTGGGAGCAGTTGCTGAGAAGGCCCTCTGGGAGGTTGCCGACAGCCTCATTTTTATCGGCTGCAGCAAATTCCTTCCAGAGGACTGAAGTGAGCGAGGTGGATTGTATGGGAGGAGGTGGTCCTGAAGATAAGTTTGATCCAAGCCATTTAGGGCTTTAAAGGTGATAACCAACACCTCATACTGGGCACGGAAACTAATAGGCAGCCAGGGAAGAGACTTTAATACAGGTGATATGTGGTCTCTCCTTGTTCTGAACTAATTGTAGTTTCCAGAACAAGCATGAGGGTAGCCCCATGTAGCCCCATGTAATTGTTGTGTTGGGGTGTGTGTGCATGTGTGCATGTATGTATGTGTGTGTAATGATATATGTATCAATCTGGTTTTAAATGTTTTTTGTTTGATCTTTTTTTAACTTTTGTAGCCTGTGATTTTTTGAAAATGCTTTTTAAGTTGTTGTAAGCCACTTTGAATCCCAAACTGGCGGGAAAAGGTGAAATAGAAATTAATGCTGAATCTGCTTAGGAGGCAGAGCTTAGCTCCTTGGATGGTTTCATCCATTCTAATTGCAAGCTAGTGTGGTACATAAAAGATAGAAATGTGTGACATTAAGAGCTTGAAACTTACTTTTCTATACTACATCTCTCAGACTCTCTCAAGTAGCATAGTCATAGAATTGTAACCTAGTTTAAAAGTAACTTTTCCAAACTCCAAACGTGTGTCCCATATGTGAGATGCAATCTGCAAAGGCCATTCAATCTTTTCCAAACTCTAATTTCTGGAAATGATGTAAAGACTATAAATGGTTGCTGGGATGTACAATTATGGGCACTTATGCTGCCTGATCCATTGGCAACTGTAATTGCTCCACTGAGGAGTGGGGAGAAACTGAACAGACACTCAGCTGAGCGGCTGATACTGTACTGCAATTTTGCCTTGTGGAAATTTACTACCCAGCCTTGCAGACACTGATATCGCCTCACTTCATGCTCTGGAAGAGAAAATTTAACACTCCTTCCCAGCAATTGCCTAAGAAACAGGTTTCCCCCTGCAGCTTGGTAGCCTGCAATAAGCAAGCGACATCTGCAGTCAAGTCCATTGAAGATTAAAAGGGCATGGAGGTGTAAAGAATTTTGTGCTAAAATGCTCAAGCAGCAGGATTTTGCTCTGGGCTTCAAAAGTAGCAAGGGTCTGAAGATGGTGAGCACAAAGGTTTAGTTTAGTCTACATCAAATCAGAAAAGAGAAGCAAATGGTTTTGTACAAGGGATCTGCCCAGGAGGTTAGATTGGTCAGCGATATTGATCAATTGTTTATCTGTTTTTTCCAGCAAGTATCTTAGATTAATCTCCCATCCAAACACTAATCATGGCTGACCCTGCTTAGCTTCCAAGATCAGACAGAATCTGGTGTCTTCAGAATATTTTCCAGGTGCTGTAGGCTATATTTCAGAAGAAGGCAATGACAAACTATATGTCAGAGGATTCCTTCCCTAAGAATACCCTATAAAACTCATGGGGGTACCATAAATTGACAGGCAGTTTGAAGACATACATACACCTTTAGCTTGCTTTGGTTGCTTATTGCAACCAAAAACCAGCTTATTGCTGGTTTTAACAGCAGATAGTTTGGCTTGGTTGTGTTCTAAGCCATGTTAGAATCACATCCATCAGTTCTAGCCAGTAGAGCCAATGGTGAAAAATTCTAGGAGCTACAGTCCAACAATGACACAGCAAGACACAGCCTTCAGAACATCAAAAGGGATTACGAGGCTCTAGATAAGAAGCTGAAAGAAATGGAGGCACAGATTGTCGTCCCGTCTCTTCTGCCAGTTGAAGGGCATGGTCCAGGAAGAGAGAGGAAAATAGCAGATGTCAACAATTGGCTCCGCAGATGGTGTCGTTGAGAACGATTTGGATTCTTAGATCATGGGCTGTGGTTCCATGAGGGCGGACTCCTGGCAAGGGATGGGCTGCATCTCACACCAGTTGGAAGAAACGTTTTTGCCAACAGTCTCAAGAATTTGATCAGGAGGGCTTTAAACTGAATTATGTGGGGAAGGGAGACAGCGTCCTGGAAGCCAAAAGGACTGGAAAAAATAGTCAAACTGTCAAAGAGGAAACAAGGCAAACAGTACAGGGACCCAACAGTGGGAGGCAAAAAAACGTGCACAGGCATCAAGTAAGGGGGACATATGGTCTTAGATGTCTCTACATTAATGCACAGAGCATGGGAAATAAGCAAGATGAACTTGAACTCTTAACACAACAAAGCAAATATGATACAATAGGCATCACTGAAACCTGGTGGGATGAGTCTCATGACTGGAATGCAGAAATATAGGGGTATAACCTTTTCAAGAGAAACAGGCCAAACAGGAAATGAGGAGGAATAGCATTATTGTCACGGATATTTACACCAGTGAAGAAATCCAGGACATCAATCCTGGAAGCCAGGTGGAGAGCATCTGGATAAAAATTAAAGGGGAGGAAAACAACAGGGATGTTAGTGTGGGAGTCTACTACAGACCCCCAACTCAAGCAGAAGAATTGGATGATGCCTTTCTAGAACAGATGGCCACACACTCAGAAAGGAGAAATATAGTAGTGATGGGTGACTTCAACTATCCTGATATTTGCTGGAAGTCAAACTCAGCAAAATCCTCAAGGTCTAGCAAATTCCTCACTTGCCTCGAAGACAATTTCATTGTCCAAAAGGTGGAAGAGGCAACAAGGGAGTCAGCTATTTTGGATCTGATCCTAACAGGGAAGACCTAGTTAATGGGGTGCAAGTGGTTGGATCCTTAGGCAGGAGTGATCATGTCCTCCTGGAGTTTATTATACAGTGGAAAGGAGAAACCAGGCATAGTCAGACACACATTCTAGACTTTAGGAAAGCTGATTTTACTAAACTTAGAGAAATACTGGGGGTGATCCCATGGACAGGAATACTAAAAGAGAAGGGAGTTCAAGACGGATGGGAGTTTCTCAAAAGGGAGATACTGAAGGAACAATTTCAAACCATGCCAACGAGGAGGAAAAATGGGAGGTGTCTCAAGAAACCAGGATGGATGACTAAGGAACTTGCAACTGAGGTATGTTTTAAATGGAACATGTATAAGAAATGGAAAAATGGGGAAATCACCAAAGAGATTCAAACAAATAGCTAGCACGTGTAGGGGTAAAGTCAGAAAAGCTAAAGCGCAAAATGAACTCAGGCTTGCTAGAGAGGTTAAGAACAATAAAAAGGGCTTTTTGGGGTATGTCAGCAGCAAAAGGAAGAAGGAAATGGTAGGGCCACGGTGTGGAGCAGGGGTAGGCAACCTTTCCCCTTTAAGGGCCGAGGGATTTCAGCTCCCAGAAGCCTCGGCCATGTTGGCCAATAATAATAATAATAATAATAATAATAATAATAATAATAAATTTTATTTTTTATCCCGCCCCTCTGCTTAGCAATCGGGGCGGCTTACAATAGTCCCATGTTGGCCAATAGCTCCTGGGATTCTGGGAACTGAAGTCCCTCGGCCCTTAAAGGGGAAAGGTTGCCTACCCCTGGTGTGGAGAATATGGCAAAAAGTTAACAGGGGACAGAGAAAAGGCAGAATTACTCAACACCTTCTTTGCTTCAGTCTTCTCAAAAAAGGAAAAGGGTGCTCAACCTGAGGACAATGGAGCAGAGGACAGAATAGGAGAATTTCAGCACAGAATAAGTAAAGAGATAGTACAGAAATATCTGGTTAATCTAAATGAATATAAGTCTCCAGGACCAGATGAATTACACCCAAGGGTACTAAAAGAACTGGCAAATGTAATATCGGAACCATTGGCAATAATCTTTGAGAACTCCTGGAAAACAGGAGAAGTCCCAACGGACTGGAGGAGGGCAAATGTTGTCCCTATCTTCAAAAAGGGGAAAAAGAGGATCCCAACAATTATCGTCCAGTTAGTCTGACATCAATACCCAGAAAGATTCTGGAGCAGATCATTAAACAGAGAGTCTGTGAATATCTGGAAGGTAATTTCATAATCACAAAAAGTCAACGTGGGTTTCAGAGAAACAGGTCATGCCAGACAAATCTGATCTCTTTTTTTGATAAAATTACCAGCTTGGTAGATGAAGGGAATGCTGTGGATATAGTATATCTTGATTTCAGTAAGGCCTTTGACAAGGTTCCCCATGACATTCTTACAAACAAGCTGGTAAAATGTGGGCTAGACAAAGTAACTGTTACATGGATTTGTAATTGGTTGACTGGCCGAACACAAAGGGTGCTCAACAATGGCTCCTTTTCAACCTGGAAAGCAGTGGGGTGCCACAGGGCTCTGTCCTGGGCCCAGTACTATTCAATATCTTTATTAATGACTTGGATGACGGTATTGGGGGCATAGTTATCAAATTTGCAGATGACACCAAATTAGGAGGAGTAGCTAATACCCCAGAGGACAGGATCAAAATTCAAAATGACTTAAACAGACTAGAAAGCTGGGCCAAAGCTAACAAAATGAAATTCAACATGGAGAAATGTAAGGTACTGCACTTAGGGCGGAAAAACGAAAAGTACAGATATATGATGGGGGACACCTGGCTGAATGAGACTACATATGAAAGAGATCTAGGAATCCAGGTGGACCACAAGTTGAACATGAGTCAACACTGTGATGCGGCAGCTAAAAAGGCCAATACAATTTTAGGCTGCATCAGTAGAAGTATAGTGTCTAGATCAAGAAAAGTAATAGTGCCACTCTCTTCTGCTTTGGTCAGGCCTCACCTGGAATACTGTGTCCAGTTCTGGGCACCATAATTCAAAAAGGATGTGGAGAAGCTGGAGCGTGTCCAAAGGAGGGCAAGTAAAATGGTGAAGGGTCTGGAAACCAAGCCCTATGAGGAACAACTTAGGAATCTGGGGATGTTTAGCCTGGAGAAGAGAAGGCTGAGAAGTGATATGATAGCCGTGTTTAAATATTTGAAGGAATGTCATATTGAGGAGGGAACAAGCTTGTTTTCTGCTGCTCCAGAGACTAGGACCCGAAACAATGGATGCAAGCTGCAGGAAAAGAATTTCCACCTCAACATTAGGAGGAACTTCCTGACAGTAAGGGTGGTTCGACAGTGGAACACAGTCCCTCGGAGAGTAGTGGAGTCTCCTTCCTTGGAGGTCTTTAAGCAGAGGCTGGATGGCCATCTGTCAGGGATGTTTTGATTGGGAATTCCTGCATGGCAGGGGGTTGGACTGGATGGCCCTTGTGGTCTCTTCCAACTCTATGATTCTATGATTCTATGAATATCCACATTATTGTTGGACCACATTATTCTTGGTCATGTTCTAAGCACAGCTTTCAAATCTTCCTTTTTTGGACAAAAATACCCCACACTTTGCAAGTCATCATGGTTGCTGGTTTTATTTGTTTGTTTGTTTGTTTGTTCTGCTTTGCTGTTTAAAGAGCTGTAGTCCAAAAAGTAAATTTTAGACTCTATATCTGTAACATGAAAAGATCATGCAATAGACAAGCCTTTGGATAGATGCTAGCATGCAACATACTATGACAAAGGCCAAGGTCCAGATGCTTTGGCAGAACTCACCACCACCATGTTGTAGCTGCTACTAGTATGGCACAGCTGGCTGCTAGGGACTGAAAGGATAGATTGTCCTGGCAGGGGTGCAAAATGGGGGAAAGAGATTGCAGACTTGGCATTGCTGGAAAGAAGAGGCTTCCATTGCCTGATTAAAAGGGGGAGTCTGTAGATTACAAGAAGCACAAAAGAAGATGTTCATCTAATACAGGGGTAGGCAACCTAAGGCCCGGGGGCCGGATGCAGCCCCTCGAGGCCTTTGGACCGGCCCCAGGCCGGTCCTGCTGCCGCTGCTGCCGTTGCCCCCCGCCATGATGATATTGATTATTGTTGTTATTACTTGTTCTTGGGGTTTTCTTGGCAAAATCTCCACAGGGGTTTTCCATGGCTTTTCTGGGGCTGAGAGAGTGTGCATGCATTTTTTAATTTTTTTAATTTTTTTTAAATTATTCATATTTAGTTAGTTAGTTAGTTAGTTAGTTAATTTTGGTGCTTCGGCCCCCCAATTGTCTGAGGGACAGCAACCCAGCCCCCGGCTCAAAAAGGTTGCCTAGCCCTGATCTAATATATACATATAAAACTTGATAAACACCAAATGAGTAATCTAAAGGGCAAACATGTCACGTCAAACATACAGATAAAAAAAACACCCAATAACAATAATGCTATCTTTGTGGTCTTGTGGTCTCTTCCAACTCTATGATTCTATGATTCTATGATTCAGAGCAACCATGGCCATCTCCACCCCATATCCAGGCCTGAAGGCAGTTTGAAATGGATCTAGAAAATTGATTTCATCCAAATCGCTTGGAGTTGGAAGCCGACAGCTCTCTCAATCACCTTGCTCAATAATGGTAAGTGTGAGACTGGTCTATAATTTTTCATGTCTGGTCTATAATTTTTCATTAGGTCAAGGAAAGGTCTCTTCAGAAGTGGTCTAACGGCCGCCTCCTTTAAACTAGGTGGAATTATTCCTTCCCTAAGGGATGCATTGATTACCTCTATAAGGAAAGCCATCAATGCATCACCCCCCTGGACTACCAGCCAAGATGGGCAGGGGTAGAGAGAGCATGTCTTCTTCCTTACTTTTCCAAGGATCTTGTCCATGTCATCGGTACTCACTAACTCAAACTGATCCAGTTTAATCTCATAAATGGGTTTACTGGACACCTCATCAGTCGCTTCTGTTGTAATCCTGGCGTCTAAGTCGGCTCTTATCTGAGAGATTTTATCTGCAAAATAGTTGTTAAAAGTGTCACAGCAGGCTGTTGTTGGGTTAAGTAAAGGGTTCTGCATGGGTGGAACCTGTGACAGTTCCGTTACCACCCTAAACAGTTCTGCTGGATGAGATTCCGCAGACGCAATACGGGCAGAGGAGAAAGACTTCTTCGCTGCCTGTATTGCCTCTCGATAGGATTGAAGGAATTTCCTATTATGAGTTCTGTCGGATAAGGGTCGAGTTTTCCGCCAGGTACACTCTAGTCATTGTCCAACCCGCTTCATTTTCCTGAGTTCTTCTGTGAACCAGGGGTGACGATTTGGAGCGGGTTGGAAAGGACGCGTGAGGGCGATCGTGTTGATAGCCCTGATGAGATTGGAGTTCCAAATATTCACCAGTGCTTCGACAAGGTGAAAGTGTATTGCCTCTTGATAGGATTGAAGGAATTTCCTATGATGACTTCTGTTGGATAAGGGTCAAGTTTTCCGCCAGGTACACTCTAGTCATTGTCCAACCCGCTTCATTTTCCTGAGTTCTTCTGTGAACCAGGGTTGACGATTTGGAGCGGGTTGGAAAGGATGCTTGAGGGCGATCGAGTCGATAGCCCTGATGAGATTGGAGTTCCAATTATTCACCAGTGCTTCAACAGGGTCATCACCTTTACCAACCAAGAAACCCTCCAAGACTTTCTGGAATCTGATTGGCTCCATTACCCTCCGAGGGTGGACCCGGTGGGATGAGCAATGGCTCTTAGTTCAACCTTGATCAAGAAATGATCCGTCCATGACAGTGCGAAGGTAGTTTTTACCTTCGCCCACGGATATACCTGCTCAGTACTAAAGACCGTATTGAGAGTATGACCTGACGAATGCGTTGGCTCAGAAACCAGTTGGAATAGGCCCATGTCTGTCATGGTATCCATGAACTGCCAAGCCACTCCTGTTAAGCTGGTCTTGAAAGGAATGTTGAAGTCACCCAGAACTAAAAGTCTGGGCGACTCCAACAGCAACTCCGAGACCAGCTGTGTCACCTCAGATAGAGAGTCTGTTAAGCAACAGGATGGACGGTAAACCAACAGAGTCCCTACACTGTCCCTAGTTTTTAAGCTCAAGTACATACTCTCGAAGTGGTCTGTTTTCTGAATAGGTATCCTGGTCAAGAATAGGGTGTCCTTATGAACCAGAGCCACTCTCCCCCCCCCCCCCCCCCGCCCACTTTCCCTTACCTGCTCATGTACAGAGTACCCAGCTGGGAAAGTTTGGTTCCATGTAATGGCACTATCTTCCCCCAGCCAAGTTTCTGTGAAGCAAGCCAGGTCGACTTTTTCATCCACTTTTATTTTTCCCTGACCTGGCATTGGAGAGGAGCAGGGCAAGGTTCTGTGGCAAGGTTGGCAAGCTCCCCAACTTACTTTGGGCAACAGGGTGAACTGAAAGTGGGATCGCTTTTAAACATCGATCCTGCCTTATTTTGCAACATAGTTCTACCCTGTTATCGCCATATCTACCTTTGCCCCATACTACCTCAATAGGTATTCCCTTCTTTGACTCTCTCCCAGCCTGAGCCTCTCTGGTCTCGTTGTAGCTGCAGCTACTCCACCACCAAATGGTGATGTAAATAGGCTCTCGCTTGGGCTAGGTGTCCTCCAAGAGGAGGGGGCAGGCCAAAATGCACACCGCCCGGCTCTTCTGTTCCACGCCGCTGCCGGTGCTGCTGATGGTTGGGCTGGCAAGCGGCTAAATGGGCTCTATTCAGAGAGCCAGGTGTCTGCCAAGAGGAGGGGGTGGGCCAAAACACACACCACCCAGCTTTTCTGTTCCACGCCACTGCTGGTACTGCCAATGGTCAGGCTGACAAGAGGCTAAATGGGCTCTATTCAGAGAGCCAGGTGTCCTCCAAGAGGAGGGAGTGGGCCAAAACACACACCGGCCTGACTCCTCTGTTCCACGCCACTGCCGGTGCTGCCGATGGTCAGGCTGGCGAGCGGCTAAATAGGCTCTGTTCAGAGAGCCAGGTGTTCTCCAAGAGGAGCGGGTGGGCCAAAATACACACCGCCCTGCTCCTCTGTTCCACACCACTGCTGGTGCTCACTGCCCGGCTCTCAATCCACTCTGAGGCCACCACTAAACTGCCAGTGGTAGGGTTTGTGGGCTCACGGAGGCTTTGAAGGCTCCCTTGGGGCCAGGTGTTCCAGGAGGGGAGGGGAGGGGGCAGGCCAAGTGCTCACCACCCGGCTCCCACTCCAGTCCGAGGCTGCCACTAAACTGCTGGTGGTTGGGCTTGTGGGCTCGCAAAGGCTTTGAAGGCTCCCTTGGGGCCAGGTGTTCTAGTAGGGGAGGGGAGGGGGCGGGCCAAGTGCTCACCGCCCGGCTTCCACTCCAGTCCAAGGCCACCACTAAACAAACAAAAACTGGGACTGCCCCATTTTCCCACTAATGGTATATTGTGTACAGACTGCACACACACTCTATGAGGCACTGGTAAATGGGGTGGGGAAAGAGATAACTTAATAATACATTAGTGCTATAAGATTTGTATTTTTAAAAAAATAATGCTTAACATTGAGTTCACAACAGGGACAAGATGTGACAAGGGGATTTACTGATTCATCGTTCAGTCACTTTGTTGTTACAATAGATCAGCAATCTCTCTCTCTCTTCCAAGTGAGAGGTTGCTTATCTATTGTAGTAACAAAGAGACTGAACTATCAATCACTAAGTCCCCTTAATGGGGGCGGAGAAAGAGAGCACGGTGTAGTGATTCGAGTGTTGGATAGGAGTAGGACTCCGAGGGACCAGGGTTTCAATCCCCACTCAGCCATGGAAACCCACTGGGTGACCTTGGGCAAGTCACATTCTCACAACTTCTGAGGAAGGCAATGGCAAACCACTCTGAACAAATCTTCTCAAGGAAACCCTCTGACAGATTCACCTTAGGTTTGCCATAAATTGAAAATAACTTGCCAACACACAGCAATATCAGAGAGAGAGAGAGAGAGATTATTTATTTATTTGGTACATTTTTGTCCTCTCTTTCCTTCAGTGACCCCAAGGCATTGGCTCTCTCCCCCCCCCCCTTATCTTGATAACATTCCTGTAAGGTAAATCAGGATGATAGGAAAATAAAACTGCCCCAAGGCCACCCAGTGAGTTTCATGGCTCATACGGATTTGAAACCTAGATCTCTGAAGTCTCATTCCTCCTTTCTAGCTCCTACAGGCTCCATTAAACTTTCTTCCAGGTAAACATCCATAAAATCACCGCTAATCTGCAGCAGTAGGAACCAAGTAAACCCTCCAGATGCTGTTGGACTATAGTCCCCATTAGCCTAAGCCAGCAAAGCCAATGGTCAGTAATGTTGGGAGTTGCAGTCCAACTACATGATTCCCCCACCCTTTATTCAAAGAATAATATACCCTCTTATTACTTAAATATGGATGCTCTTAAGTCCCACATGAATTCACACAATTTGGCCCTTATGAAAACAAGAAAAGCTTCCACTGGTCTGAAGATGTTAGACAAGGAGGAATACAGGGCATGTGGAGTCAAAAGTACAGGGTCCTTGATGCCTGTCACTATTAATTGATGGGGAAGGAAATGATCCTTAACTAAATGCTGGAAATTGATTTAATGGGCTGAATTTGTGTTTGAATCCTGTATTCGGCCCTATGATAAAATTACAAGTGTACTCTGCATCTGTTTTCAATACAACTGCCAACTGAAGAAAAGACACACCAGCCAAACTTCATGTTTAATGGCTCGAATCTGATCTTCCCTTCCTCTCTCATCACAGCAAAGTAGCCTGAGATCTTAGAAAAGAAAGAAACGTTTCATTACCAAGATGTTAGCTGATGGTTGTACATGCCTCTAACTGAATTGCAATGCATTTTTTTAATTCTCTAGTTTACAGGGGAAGTCTAAATGTTTTAACTAAGTGCAAAAAGCAGCTGTTACCAAGGGCATTTCCACACTTCTTGGGAATGATCATTTATAGAAAGAGAGAAACAGAAATAGAAGGCTGTCAGTAAGCAGACCGTAAATCGGGGGATGGCAATTCTATGGAGTCATATTATTATTATTATTATTATTATTATTATTATTATTAGAGTTTGAAGAGCTATAGTAGATCTCAGTTCCTAAACTGTGTGATTAATCAGTGATAGGCCATAGTGCTTTGAGGAAGTGCAGGCACTCAGCTTCGAGTTTAGAGACAGGACATTGTATATTGGTGTTGAGGAAGAGCTGATGAAGTCCCATAGAGAAAGATCCTTAAAGCAACATGAGGAAAATCCATGCGTTATTGAAAGCAAGTGCTCTAAGGAAAGGAGGGTGGAGGATATTCTGGTCTAAACATTATTCCATTCTGTCTTTGGGCCTTTTCACACTGTACAATTATAGGTTTATATTCTATATTGTGTGGGACTTAAGTAGGATTCTACTTTAACTGCCATTGAAGCATTCTATAGGATTCTTGATTTTGTTTCTTGGGAAGGCACTCAAGCTGATTTTCCACTGTTACAATTGATGTGGAAAGCCCCCATTTATAGAGAAGTCCCTCCTCTTCAAAAAGTCAGTCTTCCTGAGAGGAAAGTGACAGAAGCAGTGGATGAGAGGAATGGGTGAACTCACATACCTTCCTTGCATGCCCGCACTCCTGGTATGTTCATAAAGCATGGAGTCATGTCTAAATCTAAGACAGTAATACACACTATTTTCTTTAGTCTATAGGACAGGGGTAGGCAACCTTTCCCCTTTAAGGGCTGAGGGACTTCAGCTCCCAGAAGCCTCAGCCATGTTGGCCAATAGTCCCATGTTGGCCAATAGCTCCTGGGATTCTGGGAGCTGAAGTCCCTCGGCCCTTAAAGGGGAAAGGTTGCCTACCCCTGCTATAGGGGTTAACTGTCACAAATGTAAGGTTGATCCACTGATTTTTTTAAGAAAATCATTATCTTCCTCGCCTCCCTGCCCACTAACTTGTTGCATAGACTAGTAAAAACAGTTGCATCTGATGAGTTGTTTCTGTCTTTGTGCTAACTGAGCCATTCCTTTCTGTGCTTATCTTCACAATTTTTCAGAGAGTGGTTTAGTGCAAAATGTTGAAAACACAACAAGGAAAAATGCTTAATGTTTCAGTCTCACTCTGGAGACAAGGGGGGGTTGCAGACTGTCAAAAATAGTGTGAATTCAGTCCACTTTTAGGGTTAGGGTTAAGGTTAGGGAATCATGGGAACTGAATTTTATTGTGGCACTAGAGTTCTCTGACAAAGAAGGTTCAATGTCTCAGAAAAATAACAATTCCCATGATTCCCTAGCACTAACCCTAACCCTTAAAGTGAACTGAATTCACACTATTTTTGATAGTCTGCAACCCCCCAAGCTCTCATAAGGGGATTGGTGAATCCTCTCTCAAATAAACTCTTGAGAGACCAGCGAGATTTTTTTTCCAGATCCCTAAGAACATAATGGTAAATCTGTTCCCATTTCCCCTAAAGGCACTGATTTCTTAAGTGATGAGAAGCTTTTATTCTTTCCTGCTTATACACCACATTTCACATGGAAGGCTGTTAAATAAAAAGTACCACCTCAAAATATCATTGAAGGCCTTTAGAGTGAAGTGAGGGGGTGCATATTTTTTAAGTTCATTCATAACCTAGATGACTTTCCTGTATTGATTAAGCAGTATTTTCC
This sequence comes from Phrynosoma blainvillii, assembly GCA_026167975.1. Taxonomy (NCBI): domain Eukaryota; kingdom Metazoa; phylum Chordata; class Lepidosauria; order Squamata; family Phrynosomatidae; genus Phrynosoma; species Phrynosoma blainvillii. Next base: position 414,740,554 of record JANUYF010000001.1, read on the forward strand.
AAGCAGGTATATTATCTTAGAAAATAATCAGTAAATTAACTCCAGGACATCAACCTCCTAGGAAGATTAATGATACATAATTTACTTCTATGAAAGAAGCAAGCATCCAATAAATTAGAAAATGCACAGCACCATCAAAGCAAATTGTTAAATATCTCCAGTATTCACTTTATTGAGTGGTTGATATATGGATTTTACATTCATTCAGTCACATCAGAACTGCCTCCTTGATGCCCATTCTGCTATGTGAACAATGGTGAAGGTAGCTTGCAGAGCCTGCCATGGACATCTCATGCCATTGTAGCATGTTGCAGAGAGAGTGAGAGAGAGCAGATAGGAGTGGTTAGTGGCTTTCGTGTCAGTGGGGCAATGAATTGGTTCTGGGTTTTCATTGAATTTGAATTTCATTTGAATTCAAACATGCTAGACTCAAACCCAAAATAGGTCCTGTTAGCACCTTGTTTACCCCACAGTGTATTTTTGGGATCCTTGTATTTCTTATCTCATATCTAGAGACAGCATGTTCTTGAGAGATCAATGACCTTTCAGGAACACTGGGTCAGGTAACCCAGGAGAAAAGGAGCATGACCTGAGGCATGTGCACATCCAAATAATAAGATAATCAAATCTTAATGGGTGTACCAATTGCTCCTTCCTTCCCCCAAGTCATCTGCATTTCCTCTTGCACCCAAAACAGCAAGCCATTCTGTATGCCTACCCCCTGTTGTGTTCCCAGCCAAAACTCCCTGCCATCCATTTTAGGGATATCCTGATCCAATCATTGTTTTTGTAATACTAAAGTTGAAGCCATCAACCAGTCCAGGATCCCATTGTTGATTCCTGGGAAAGGACATCTAATCTTTGTTACCTGACAGGATAGTCCACTTGGAGCTAGATTTTAGGTATATGTATGGGTCTTAGAAACCTACTAGTCTCTGGTCAGACAGACAGCATACACATCTGCACTCTGTGTATGTTCTGTGTCTCAGACCCCCCAATCTGAGCCACTCCAGCTTTCCATAATTATCAAAGCAAAGCAGCTTCATTTATATACCACTTCATATCGCACTATGGGATGCCTAAGCAGTTTACAACTGTAAGCTCATTGCCCCCCAACAGTTGGGTACTCATTTTAGCGACCTAGGAAGGATGCAAGCCTGAGTCTAGCCTGAGCCCTGGCTAGTATTGAACTCACAACCTTGTGGTCTATGAATGAGGGCCTCAGCAGACGGAGGCCCCGGAGATGCCGCGGGTCGGAGCGCCGCCGGAGTTCAGCCTCCGGACCGCGGCGCTCCTGCGGCGCATCTAAAAGGAGCACCAAATTGGCGCTCCTTTTAGATATAAGGGAAAGTGCGCCCTAAAAGCGACGGGCGCACTTTCCCTGGCTCAAACGGCGTAGCGCATGTGGACGCTGCGCCGTGAGGTCATCCCCGGTGCGCCGGCCGTGCGGACGGCCGGCGCTTCTGGGGGCGACCTCGGGGAGAGGAAGGGGCGCCGCTCGTGCGGCTGCCCCTCCTCTTCCCTGCCCGGAAGACGACTCTTTTAGTCGTCTGCCGAGGCCCTGAGTGGCTGCAGTACAGGCATTTAACCACTGCGCCATCAGGGCTCCTATCACACACACCTGCAAACCACTCAGACTCAGCTATTCTATTTCCATATTTCCATTTTGGTTGGCTCTGAATGTTGTGTCTGTGTGGCTTGCTATTGTGTGTATGATTGCACTTTGCACTTTTCTAAGGGCCTTTGCAGACTGCCAGAAATAGTGCAAATTGAGTCCCCTTTAACTGCCCTGACACAGTGCTAGGGAATCATGGGAACTGTAGTTTATTGTGGCACCAGAGCTCTCTGACAGAAAAGGCTCAATGTCTCAGGAAAAAAAAATACAATTCCCATGATTCCCTAGCACTGAGCCAGGGCAGTTAAAGTGGACTCAATTTGCACTATTTCTAGCAGTCTGCAAAGGCCCTAAATAAAACTCTTTTAATTCACCTCAAAGCTGGAGTTCTACTCAGTAATTAGTGGTATTTACAGGTGCTAAAGGTTGCCCAGCTCCTTGCAGCTAATTTCCTCAAATTTAAAGTAACACTGACATATTTGGTGGAGACCTCCCAGTCCCTCACCTTTCTTTGGGTAACACTCTTTTAAGGTTTAGAGTAGAACCCAGAGCAGATTGATGTGGAATTGTTTTCCCCAACCACACCAGGAAAGATTAGTAGGCCGTGTTGGTGAATCAAGGTACCAGACTTCATTTAGAGAAAGAAACACATTTTTGTTCCCCACCCTGACAGACCAGAATCTGATCAGAAAAGGAGTCCCAAGCCATGAGTTCTTAGTTTGTTAAATTTGTCAACTCACTACTGTGAAGCGCAAGTGCTGGGAAAATTACATCAAGCTAAAAAATTCAATAAAAGTTTTGAGTATAGGCTAGGCACTTCACCACATACAGCCCATTTTAATGTAAACAGCCATTCCTCACTTTTTACTAAGTAACTCATTCACCAGTCCCTTTGTGTCATAGAGAACAAGCTACGCCATGTAACAGAATCAGCATGTTGTTCTGAAGGAAATTTCCTGAGACAAAGACATGTTCAGAAGAGAGACAATCAGTTTTCTGCATCTTTTGTTGTTAACTGCCTTCATGTCAGTCTTGACTGGTGACCCTATGGATGAGACATCTCCAGGCCCCTCTGTCCTCTACTGCTCTGCCCAGCTCCTGCAAACTCATATTCATGGTCTCTTTAATAAAGTCCATCCATCTAGCATGTGGCCTTCCTCTCTTTCTACATCCCTCCACCTTTCCTAACATTATTGTCTTTTTCAATGATTCATGCCTTTGCATGATGTGTCCAAAGTATAACAGTCTAAGGGCCTCTACAGGATTTGGGCCGTCCTTGAGGCAGGGATGGGGAGGGGCAGCCTCACGCCAGCTGCCTCAACCCCTCCCTGAAGACATCAGAACGTCCTTCCAGTGCAACCTTTTGACGTGCTGCGCCGGAAGGGGCACTAAGGAGCTGAGCACTGGCTCTTAGGGTGCCCTTTTTGCTGGCTCTGAAAGGAACAGCATTTTGCTGCTTTTTTCCAGGCCAGCAAAAGGGAGGATCGCTGAGGCGTCTGGCAGCCTCAGCCTCAATACTCTGCTTCCCGGGGCGGCCCCGGGCCACCTGTCTGCATCCCCCCTAAGTCTTGTCATCTCGACTTCTAGAGATATCTGTTTCTTGATCTGTTCTAGGATCTATTTGTTTGTCCTTTTGGCTGTCCATGGAATCCTCAGCACTCTTCTCCAGCACCACATCTCAAATGTATTGATTTTCCTCCTATCTTCTTTCTTGACTGTCCAGCTCTCACCTCCTTACATGGTAATAGGGAATACGATGGCTTGTATGTTTCTGACTTTTGTGCTGAGTTGTATGTCTTTGCATTTTAGTACCTTTTTTAGGGGGGATGCAGACCAGGGCGCCGGGGACACCCTGGGACGGTGAGCCGCTGAAGCGAGGCACTCGCACGGTGGCGCACCGGCGGCATTCTTGAAAGGAGCGCCAAATTGGCGCTCCTTTCAGAAGACAGGGAAAGTGCGCCCTAAACGCGTCAGGTGCACTTTCCTTGGCTTTTCTGGCGCAGCATGTGTGGACGCTGTGGCGGGAGGTTGCCCTCGGCGCGCCGGCTGTGCGGAGTGCCGGCAGCTCCGAGGGCAACCTTGGGAGGAGGAAGGGGCGCCGCTTGTGCGGCTGCCCCTCCTCTTCCTTGCCTCGGAGCTGCCGGCACTCCGCACAGCCGGCGCGCCGAGGGCAACCTCCCGCCACAGCGTCCACACATCGTCTGCCGAGGCCCTTTGTTCTTTCACAGCTGCCCTCCCCATTTTTAATCTTCTCCTGATTTCCTGTCTGTAGTCCCCATTCTGATCAATGTTTGATCCCAGATATGAGAACTCTTTTACTATTTCTATTTTCTCATTGTCTACTTTGAATGTGTGTAAGTTCTCTGTGGTTATTATTTTTGTTTTCTTTATGTTCAACAGTAAGTCTGCCCTTGCACTTTCTTCTTTGATCTTCCTTAGTAGTTGTTCCAGGTCTGTGAGGTTTTTTGTTAGTATTATGGTGTTGTCAGCATATCTCAGATTGTTGATATTTCTTCCTCCTATTTTCACCCCTCCCTCTTCCATGTCCAAGCCTGCTTTCCTTACAATACGTTCTGCATATAAGTTGAATAGGTAGGGTGATAGGATGCAGCCTTGTCTGGCTCCTTTGCGAATTGGGAACCATTCTGTTTCTCCATGTTTTGTTCTGACAGTAGCCTCTTGTCCTGAGTACAGATTTCTCATTAGTACTAATAGATGTGGTGGCACTGCCATGTCTTTAAGGTCTTTCTCATAACCTTTCATGATCTGTGCAGTCAAAGGTTTTGCTATAGTCTATAAAGCACATGCTGATTTTCTTTTGGAAAGAAAAATCTGCTACACACATATATCTGTGCATGTGTATATGTGCAGAGCTTGAAAAATACCCAGAATTCCCAAGACAACATAGAATAATGGAATCACAGAGTTGGAAGAGACACAAGGACCATCCAGTCCAACCCCCTGCCATGCAGGAATATACAATCAAAGTACCCCAACAGATGGCCATACAGACTCTGTTAAAAATGTCCAAAGAAGGGGACTCCACCACCCTCCTAGGGAGTGTGTTCCACTGTTAAATGGCTCATAATGTATCTTCCTAATGTTTAGGTGGAATCTCTTTCCTGCAGTTCGAATCCTTTGCTCTGAGTTTTTATATCAGGAGCAACAGAAAACATGGGCACTTCCAACATTTAGCAGTTGTCATCCAAACAAAGTAACCTTTCCCTAGATCTACATGCATGTTCATGTGAGATATAAATCACTCTCTAAACACAGACACATCTGGAAAAGTTGTCAGGAAATACATAGATTCCCTGTCTTCTTGACATTTTTGCCCTTAAATTTAAGGCATTATGAGAAGACTCCAAAAGGGAACCACCCATAGCTTAGTTTCTGGGTATATGCTTTGTATGCAGATGATTTATTACCTGGAAAATCTTGCTAAAATAAAAAGGAAGAGATTTGGTGATGGCATAGACATTTCTGGCAGAGATTTGAAGAGTTAACAGTGTAAGCAGTACTGGGTTGCTAGACGGACATAAATAATCTGACCTATTATTACCTAGTTTCTTATATTCTTTGTGCCAGTGATTAGGGTACTCTCAAAAGGTAACTTAAGTATGACCACAGTAACCTCTATACACACAGACACACAGACAAATGCACACACACTGCAGTGCTTGTTCCTAAGTCAATAAACAACATACTTCTCTGAAGTGGCTCTGCTGTTCAGCAAATCCTGGAGAGGGAAACTCCTTTGAATTACAATTCCCATGATAGTGGAAGGGATTCTGGGAGTTGTAGTACAAAAACAAATTCCTGTGGTCAAATGTAGAGAATACTAGCCAGTTGTACATATGTCAGACCTAATATAAGACAGCTTCTATGCTCTTGTGCAAGCTCACCATTGATGGCTGTGATGTCCAACAAGGACTTAAGTCTGAGAAAAGACAGTCACAGATCTATATAATATCAAGAATATGCATATCATTGCAGATACAATGCTTTTAGAATTAATCAATCCACATATTCAGTTGCAACTCATCAACTGGGGACTACAGATAAATCATGGAATCACATGAATAGAATATAGATAAATCATGATTACGGGCACCAGACAAGAATGTTTGGATACCCTGGAGTAGAAGCAATGTTCCTATTTTATCTTTCTGAGAAAGATATAGAAGATGTGGACAGTGAGATTAGCTAAAAGAATTTTTTTTAAAAAAAAAATCCTGCTGTGCCATAGAGAGGACAATGCTAGTTAAAAAAATTCTGTATCTTCCAATCTTGGCAAATAATTAAGTCTCATGATATCAGTGCCAGGATGATTAATGAAGAGGAAAGGACAATCTTGCTGGTACTGCTCTGCATTTCAAGTCACAAGAAACCTTTAACCCTTTCAATCTAAAGATGATTTATCTCATTTCAGCACTACAATTGCTCTTCTTTCTTCCTTTTAGAAATTGAATCTGACCATCAAGACTCTTCCCTATTTTATGTCAGAGGCTGTGAGAATTACTCTATCAAGCCATCCCAAGTTATTGTTGTGTGTGTATGTGTTTCTTTTTTCTAATCTAGTCAAATTAAAAAATTCTCTTCTTCCTACCCTGCATGTCCTATTATATGCTGAGCGAAATAACAATAACTCATCCAGCAATCAATATTTTACACATTCTGGGGTAAATATTTTTCCTTGCCCTGGCTTTCTGGGCAGTATCCTTGATAAGCAGTAGTATATCTATGCCCTATATACATATCCTTGGGAGAAAAACCCCGATTCAGTAGACAAGCCTAGGGATGTATTGTATATTGCCTATAACAAGCGTGCAGAGGAGAACAAAGGAGGAATCTCAAGGTGAGGCAACTATATCTCATTAAGACATTTCCATAATAACTGAGGCAGATGCTATTGGAATATCAGTCATTGTCTAGTTCAGAAGTGGTCACCTGTGTCCAGTCCAGGGTAAGGATGTTAATTCTTCACTCATTTCAGTCTTGAAGGAAACAACAGGTAATTTTAGAAAAGTTCTTCCTGTTGCAAAGTGTTTGAACATTATTCAGAATTCAGAATTTATTCTGCACAAAATTCAGGAGTAGGGTTATGCAGAAAACTGCATTTCATGTACAGAAAAAAAGCAGGAAACAGAAACATTACTTTCTATGCTGAAAAACAGCAAAGACACAGAAACATTGTATTTTTCTGAAAATATACCAATGTCCAATAGTCTCATCAGGGTTTTCCAACACACTAGAAATATGTTTTTATCCCCTCCACCACCAATATTTTCAAATATACTTTCTATCTCTTGTCAAGGCCCAGGTTGCTCTGGGAGCCTCAAGGACTGCCAAAAATATTTCTGAAAGGTGGTGTTTATATTTAAAAAGTTAAACCATGCAAAGTGTCACACAACCAATTCAAAACATGAACTGCCATTCCAGAACACTTCAAGAAGAAGTGATTCACCCTGTTTTGGCAAGAAGAAAGGCAATCTGGGAAATCTGAAGAAACTAGAAAGCACAAAAACAAATGTGGGGGCAACATGCAGTACTAGGGCTGCATTTTGCCCAATGTGGGTGCAAGTGACCTTCATAGTTGGAGTGATCTTACTCTCCATCCTATAGAAGAGGGAGTTCCTGGGTGGATTTTATGCTGATCCCTCAGAATCTTAGCATATCCTGCAATATATCACAGATTAAATTCATGATACATGTGGCCATGTAACATCAGAGTATGATCAAGATGGCAAAACTGATTAATGAGGAAGAACACACAAGGTAAGAGAGGTGGCAGCAGTTTGCTTTTGTCTAAGGACATTGGAAAATGGGAAGATTCAGGCCCTCTTCTCCCCCTGCTGAGGTGAGCACAAACTACACATGACCTATTCACTGCTATAGACTGAGGCTCTGTCACACCTACTAGAGCTAAACTATCTATATATTACTCACATGTCATCTGTGCCTTGTTCCATTTCCCATGGAACCCCCTCTTCAGGACTTGTCATTATCACCCCCTCTTACTCGCAATTTCTCACTGTGCAACCTTTCACATCTTTCTTTCTGTTAGTTCTGTATGTTTCTTAAAGTTGCATTGGTTTTGTGTATTTGCATGCACCTTTGCACAGTTCTAAATAAAACACTTTTATTCATCAAAACTGGAGTCTCTTTGCAGTATGGTATACATAGGTGGAAAGATCCCACTAAGTTACCCAACCTCTCACAGACCTCCATTGTGCTAATAAATTCACCCAAATATCAAGGATATGCTTTCACTGTTGGTGGGGACCCCAAGTGCCCCCCACCTTTTTGGGTAACAATGCTGATTAGGGGATTCTGGGAGCTGTAGTCCAAAAGAGAAACAACCCCGAGAGCAAGGGAAGTTTATCTATCTATCTATCTAGTCCAGATTTTGGCTCCACTTTCATGTGCCATGAAAAGCTCAGAGGTGGAGTGATGAAGTACACTTCCTCTAATCTTGGAGGCCATATTGCTTTGGGAAAGGACAGACCTCTCCTCCATGATTTTGCCTTTTCAATTATTGTTTTTTTAAACAAGAATAACCTTTACAATCAGTTATAGCTAAGATTATCACAAGTAAATTATGCACTGTTTAAAGAAGTACTTAAGATTTTAGGAGTCTTTACTAGGGATATTTTTGTTTCAGCTTGGTTCTGACAATAATTTACCAAAATTTACATAATTTCTTCATATTCGGGATGGAAAGAATTTGACAGTTTTCTTTTCTTTCTTTCTTTCTTTTTTTTTTTAAAGGATGAATGTGGGAGAAATCAAATGAGCAGATTCATCTAGGCCCAGGGATTTGAATGCTTTTAATAGTTTGGATTTGAATTCCTTCATATTCAGCCATATTGTGTTGCAGAATTAGGGTTGCCAACTCTTTTTTTCTGATAAACTCTTCATGTTTAACAGATACACAGCCAGCAGATGGCAGCAAAGTCCAAATTCCATGCTTGAATTTGGCCGCTGCATATAAATGAGCATTGTATTTCTGTTTAGTTTCTGTAGGAATTCATCCAAATTCTTCATGTTCAAGTTGGAAAAAACTTGAGATTTTAAACATGTAAATGGAAACTGATAGATTCTCTCATTTATAGCACAATTGAAGACATAGGAATGCAGTGAACATAAAAATAAAAACATAATATAAAAAAGACATAAGTCTTAAGCTGTGGTAGCATATGGGTTGAGAAAGGTGGGCAGTGGTGTTGTCTCTGCTCATTCCCTAAGCCATTCCTGATCTTAAGACAATATCAGTCAAATGCCAATGGGCAGAAGGGGGAGAAGACAGGCTTTTTTGTCTCTTGTCATTACTGTTTTCCTTGACCAAGTGCCTCATGTCCAAGCCATCCATGTCACATGCCACAGACCCTCCCTCTCTTTCTTATATAAGCAATTTTCCCAACCTGATATACTCTCTATTTGAAAAATGACCTGCTTTCCTCCTCTCTATTATATGAAGCTGTTATCCATGGAGATGTAAGTGGATGATTCTGATTACCACTTGGTTATGCTTCCTCATTGTTACAGGAAGGCTTCTCCTGTAATGAAGACAGTGAATAGCACTTAGATAATAGCCAGGCGTGGGGTTGATGATGTGTTAAATTATTCCTGATGTATATGAGAGAAGGAGGTGATTAGTATTAGCATTATATGAAAGAATTCTAAAGAACACAATGTGGATATTGAAGACAGTGTCCAAAAAGAGTCCTGTGTCTGAATACATTCTAACAGTGTGAAAAAATTAAAAAGAAAAAAAAATACCTGAAGCCAGTAGATACTCTATGCATTGTGTTTAAAAAGTCATACTTAAGAAAAGTATGACTTGACTTGACAAGGGGTGTCTAGAAGCTATAGTTAGAAAAATAATTTCTCCAAACTCTGCTGAAAATTTAGGGCATCTGTTCAGGGCCATATGACAGAGTTTTTCTCCAGATCTGAGAGAATCTGAGAAAAATTCAGCTCCCTCCTTGGTCAACAGGCAGCAAAAGTCTTTCTTAGCTGTTACAGAAACACAATGCTGAACAACTAGGTTTAGCTATTTTTAATTTTCTACAGTTAGTGTGTCCAGAGGAGGATGACTATGGTGAAGGTTCTGGATACCATGCCTTTTGAGGAGAGGCTTAGGGGGCTGGGTATGTTTAGCCTGGAGAAGAGAAAGTTAAGAGGTGATATGATAGCCCTATTTAAATATTTGAAGGGATGTCATATTGAGGAGGGAGCAACCTTGTTTTCTACTGCTCCAGAGAATAGGACCCAGAGCAATGGATGCAAGTTACTGGAAAAGAGATTCCACCTAAATATTAAAAGTAACTTCCTGACAGTAAGAGCTGTTTAACAGTGTAACACACTCCCTAAGAAAGTGGTGGAGTCACCTTCTTTGGAGGTTTTTAAACAGATTGGATGGCCATCTGTCAAGGGTGCTTTGATTATGTATTCTTGCATGGCAGGGGGTTGGATTGGATGGCCCTTGGGGTTTATTCCAACTCTATGATTCTATGATTCTACAATGCCCTAGAACAGGGATATTCAACACATATATCCACAGGTCATATGTGAATCCCAAGGATCTCCCCCCCCCCCAAAAAAAATCACCTCACCTAATCCATGCCACTGAAGTGTACAGACAATTACCAAATTTCACAGGGCAGGACACTAAAAACTCTTTGAAAGAGCAGATCCTGCTCATTTTAACTTGGCTTTTACTACCACATTTTGGTACTACAGCTGCAATATAGTGGGTGTGGGTAGGTATGCGTGTGTATGGTCCATAGCAGGTCCCAGTTAGCTACTCATACCAGCCCTGTTGGAGAACCCATCAAGATATTTGAGTGAAAGCACAGAGAAATTCTAATCATGTGGGGGAATGATAAAAGGGGTTTTAGAGCTGTAAAAATGCAAAATTAGGGTTAACAAAAAAGGAATAGATAGATAGATAGATAGGATGAAAGCTTTCTTGATGTTCATTAGTATGTTAGAACTATAGTTCATTTTTGATATTAAACTGTTTCAAGCAATGCTGAGGTGTTGGTATCAATGGATCTTGCCTCTTTTCACACCTGTAATCAGCACCTATCTATCAACCAGGAGGCCTTGGAAGGAGGACTCTGGAGGACAGGAGCCGGGCGGTGAGAGCCTTCCCCCGCCCCCTCCTGCCTTGGAACACCTGGCCCCAAGGGAGCTGAGCCTTCAAAGCCTCCCAAGCCCTGACCATCGGCAACACCAGGAGGCCTTGGAAGGAGGACTCTGGAGGACAGGAGCCGGGCGGTGAGAGCCTTCCCCCGCCCCCTCCTGCCTTGGAACACCTGGCCCCAAGGGAGCTGAGCCTTCAAAGCCTCCCAAGCCCTGACCATCGGCAACAGTGGGTAGCCCTGGAAGAGAAATACTGCCTATATGCGGTGCTCTTGGAGGACTCAGGCCCCTGAAGGACTCTCTTGCCCCTTGCCATCACCTGGGGTGGCCGGGAGCAGCTGTGGACAGCGCGGAACTGGGGAGAACACCAGCGGGCTTTAAATTATTGTTTAATTGTTTATTGTTTAATTGTTTAATTATTGTTATTTGATTTAGTTTGATTGGTTTTTGGGGGATGGGTGGGTGTGGGAAGGAGGGATGGGATTTAAATTGATTTTATTTGTTTTTATGTTTTGAAATGTTGTACGCCGCCCCGATTACCTGGCAGAGGGGCGGGATATAAATAAAAAATATTATTATTATTATTATTATTATTATTATTATTACTTATGTTCCATGCACTTTTCCAAAGCTGCCATTCTGAATACTGAGCAAGACTTCAGTTTCATCTGTGGAGAACGTCATCTATTATGAGCCTATTCAAACCAACAGTATTGAATATCCCATTTGGCAAGAGGAAAGGATATGAAGAAGGGGGACATTTTTCATGTTCTGAAGCATTCCTTTATTTGTCTTCCTTTTCCCCCATCCCAAAAAAGAAATGTAGCAAGAACATGTGAAATGCCTACCTTTATGAACGCCAGTACTTACTGCATAATCCAAGCCCTCAGCTGCCACTTGAAACCACTCCTTGCATCTTCATCAAGAAAGGATGTTTTCTGTCAACCTTCTTGGATTCAGTCAGCTTTGCGTCACATGAAAGAAAAGCTCAGACACAGCTCAGATTTGGGGAGGGCAGTATTTTTGTCTAATTTGGTTTGGAATAATTCTTGAGTGAGGACTAGAAAGGGATAATTTAAAATGTGCTAGACCAGCATTAAATAGCCATTTCTCTTTCTCTCCTTTTCCACTCAATAAGAATTCAGACCAGTCTTTTTCTCAGTAGGAGTTGTGAAAATTAAAATGGCAATAGAACTACAAAACCTGCTACCTGTATGTCATAAGACATCATTAAGATTTCCTGGGGAAATTAATAATGCCATATCATACCGGGGGGCGGGGGGAAGCCTAATGGCCAAAAAAGGGATAGAATCTAAGGGTATAAAAAACTCTTGATTTATGCTCCTATTTCTTTGGAATCTGTGACATTTGGTATTAAGAAAAGGCCTATGTTCTTGATTATTGTAAAATGCCTTTAGGGATCATACCCTTAGGGCAAATACATTATAAGGATAATAAAATACCTTTAGGGATTATGTGTATATCTGGGATTATCTTCTCCCAATGCACAAATTCCACATGTGCTGTGGTGGACATGCACTCCAAATAGAATGCATATTTAAGAGTATTATCTGCAGATCCATACACACACACAAAAAGACAACAACATGTACAAACCAAAGAGTCATTTAGCCCATTGATAACAAATATACAGGCACCCTCACTTATTCAACAGGTTAGGGACCAGAGCACTGTAAAAAAGTGGAGATTGTCAAAATGCAGAACCACTATGTGCCATTAGGAATATTACTGTACAATGCTCTGGTCCCTAATCTGGTGAATAAACAAGGGGTGCTAGCAAAAAAGTCCAAACTTTCTGCAGAAAAAAAGTAAATCCCTGATACACACAGAGAGAGAAAGCCTTCCCTTAAACCCAGCAGGTGGTGTGATGTCCAGCCTAGACTGTTAAATTCTTCCCCTGCATTTTCCTTCATTTTCAGTTGTATTTGAGCATAGGAACGTTCCATTGTATTAGTTTGTGGGAGGAGCTATAGGAATCCCCTGCATTTTTCTAGTTTTTGGTTTGCCCCTTCCCTGCAAGCTCTGCTTCAGCTTGGGATTTTTAGTTTTTCTTAGGCAGGCTTGGCTTTATCTGTTTGGTGGCAAACAGGCACAGACAGACAGAAAGGGCATTTCTTACACCATTTAGCCATTTTATTTGCCAGTTAGCCAATTTAGTTACCATTAGCCAATTTAGTTACCATTTAGCTAGATTAGTTACCAAAAGCAGTTAATTAAAGTAAATATCAACAACAAAGAAGTCAAGAGCACCAGAAACTGAAAGACCCTGCACCAGCTTCATTGAGTAGGAGATCAAACGAAGATCAAACCCAGAGAGATGACAACACTGAAGATTGCTGAAACCTAAACTGTAAAGTACCTTTTATTTTAAGTCTGTTAGAGCTTGGGAGGAGAAACCTTTTCCTTTTGTTCTTCAAAATAAATTTCCCCCTTTTGGACTTTACATTCAGCTTTGGAGCCTTTTTGGGTAAAAGAGTTTGATCTCACCAGGGTACTGGTGTTGCACACCCATATTTGCCACCACCTTTAGTTGGGTGTGTCTTCACAGGTGGTATTTTCCTTTCTCCTCCCCCCCCCCGCCACTCTCCCCAATAGTACAAACTGACTACTCACAACCTACAGGAGAGTCCTCCTCACAGCTGCCATCTTTGAACAAGAAAAATATCATCTGCCCTTCCCCAGGCAAAGGAGAGGAGAGATCAGAAAGGGGTCAGAGAGGGCCCTGCAGGACTACATTTCTGTTTGATTTTTAATTTAGCCATAGCATCCCTAAGAAGATTTAGGGGTTCTGTAGGCTGTTAGCCCCACATTTTCTCTCTTTAATGTTCCCATCTTATGTATTCCATACCCTACTTCCATTTTTTCAACCCATTTAAATTACTGTATAGCCAGAATTATTAATTCAAGGTGTGGTCAAAAGAGCACATCAAGCACTGAATATACAAGTATATTTTAGAACAGTCGAAAGATTGGGTCATTGAAAAATGAATTGGCAAAGAGTGGGAGATGCCTATATGTGTGCTCTAGCAATTCAGAGCTGTATTACACTGCTTAGAGAGATCTGTGCTTTTGAGTGGCAAGCATTAAATATGACAATTCTTGGCATCTCCAGGTAGGAATGAAAATGTGGAAATCAGCCAGTTCCACTCTAAACCAGGGCTCAGGATTGACTTAGGCCTGCATCCTTCCGAGGTCACTAAAATGAGTACCCAGCTGTTGGGGGGGGGAATGAGCTTACAGTTGTAAACCGCTTAGACACTGCATAGCGCAGTATGAAGCAGTATATAAATGAAGCTGCTTTGCTTTTTTGCTTTGCTTTAAATGTGTTTCTCATATTCTGACTCCATGGGTGTTCAGAACCAGGATGCAAAATTTCTCTCTTTCTTTGCTTCCTACATACAAATGCTTACATATGTTTGCTACTGTGTGCCTTCAAATCATTTCCAACTTATGGTGATTCTAAGGCACCCTATTGTGCTGTTTTCTTGGCATGATTTGTTCAGAGGAGGTCTGCCATCACCGTTCTTTGAGGCTGAGAGAGGCTACTTGTTGAAGATCTACCAGTGGGTTTCCATAGCTGAGCAGAGATTTTGTCTCCTGAAGTCCAGTGGTCCAATATTCAAACCACTACACCACACTGGCTCTCTATGCATACATTGGCATGCCCTTTTCCCTAATTTACATATTTTCCCCATTATTCTCCATTGAATATTTATGTGCATTTTTCTAATTCATGAATTTTTAGTGGCATTCTTTTACTTGCATATACTTTTAAAAAGTAGAATGCTTATGGCTGCCTCCCAGTGAAAGGCACATGGATATATCCGTAAAAGAATCTTGCTTAAATTAAATGTCTTTTCCATCTCAAAATAGGGATAGAACCACAACCACCCCTCCGAGATACATTGCCAGTCAGTGTAGGCAATACTGAGCTACATGGATTAGGGTTTGACTAAGTATCACACAGATTGCTATGTTTCTTAGGAAGTGACTGAGTTCCTATGTGATTGAGACCTACATTCTAAAAACAACAACAACAACAACAACAAACTATATAATCACTTTTGTGGCTAGGTTTCAGGCAGGAATATTTATTGAAATAAAGTAATGGATGCTGGCATCTCTAGCATGAGAGCATAGTGAATATTTGTGATGAATTGGCTAAAAGAAAACTGTACAAGAGAGGATTTCTAAAGGGACTTTTTAGACCACCTTTCAGCAAAGCATTTATACACAAGGTTACAAAATGAACATAGGGTGAATTGAAATGCAGAATAGGGTGTTGTAGCTGTTTCATCTTCCTTGGGCAATACAACAGAAGGTACCTCTATTTTCCAGGAGAGCTTCCGGCAGGGCTCCAGCTATTGGGCAAGTGAAAGATTTCAGGCCAGTACATCTTATTACACGGGTGGTCGAGTTATTGAACTCTATTGACAAAGGGCTGGATTTTCTAGCAAGACAGAGCTTCATTAAAATTCTGCAGAGACTGAAAATTCAATAATCTCTCTCACAAAGAACTGCATGAGTGGGGCTGATTAGGCAATTTCTCTCTCATTCCATTCCTTTTGCTAAAAGCGTTGTTACTTCTTGTTGGTACAAAAAGACAATCATTAAATGAGTATTTGCTATAGTTGATCGAGTGGAAAGTTTTAAAGGTGCACTGGCGTCTTGCTTAAGGCTTTATTGAGCCCTTAAAAAAAAAAAAGCAATAACTCCGGCACAACATGGCAGTACCAGCACTAGATAATTCTAGGCTGAATGATTGAAATACAGCCCAGATAATTTCATTCTAGGCTGCTTCAAGACCAATGCCCAGAAAGCCTTTTTACAAAGGAACCCACATGGTTCCATGTGGGAAAGAGTTCAGTACAGCCCAAGACCTTTCCAAAATTATTGTGGTATTTTGTTGTTTCAGGGGCAAAACAGGGCCAAAGGAACAGCTCTACACCCATCCCCTTTGTTCACCGGTAACTGCATGCCACAGCCCCAATCTAGCATTTTTCTGGTGCAAAAAGAAGCAGCAAAATGCTGGTCCTTTTTTGCACCTGAAAAAAGGTGCTCCTTTCATTCCCACCATAGCTCTTTCCCACTCCTGCAGTGTACAGTGTGTAATCGCTATGCCGCAGGAGCATTCCCATGTTGTCTGCCATCTGGTTGGATTGATGCCACTTTGGGGGCGGAGTCAGGTTGGGTGGCGGGCAGCTGCCACACGCCCAAGCCACCAAGACGCCGGCCCTTTTTGCCAGTCTGCATAGCCCCTCAGTCCATATCAAGCTTGGGTCCAGGCTATCTGAACAAATATATGCTTCCCTTCAACCTTAGCTGGACTCTATCTTTGGGGGAGACCATTCTCTCAGTCCATCCACCCTTAGAGACATCATTAGCCCCATTATATTCTGCATTGGTCATGCCTCATCTGGAGTACTGTGTACAAATCTGGATGCCTCACTTTAAGAAGCATTTTAACAAGCTGGAGTAGGTTCAAGGAAAGTCAGTAAGGATGATAGGGTATGGAGAACAAAACATAATGAGGAGAGATCGAAGGAGCTGGGCATGTTCAACTTGATGAAGAGATTGAGTGGCAGGAGAGACATTCCTTTCAGTTCCCCCATCTTCACAGGTATGATTAGTGGGGAAACCTAATAGAGTCTTCTCAGTGGCTGCCCCTGGCTCTGTATCTCCCTTCCTAAGGATGACAGAATGCCCCTCTTGCTCTCCTTCTGTCAGAAGGCAAAGATTTTATTCCAACAGGCTTTTGAACTAGGGTTGCCAGTTCAGGGTTGTCAGAAGCCCTGAAGTTTCCAGGCCAAAATCTGAGACTTAGGGATAGCCCCTGGTGATGTCATTAAACTTAATCCATCAAGTACTAAAACACTTACAGAAAACACCATTCTCCTCTTTGGAATTTAAGACAGAAATCTTAAATAAAGCTTTTCCTAGATCAAGATTAAATGAGGGAATTATTCCTTCTCTCTTACAAAGGGGTGAAGCAGACTGCCCCTTTGCACTGGCTTGGGGATGGCATCTGAGCACAGTGTTTAGACACCACATGCTCTGACGCTGTCCTCAAGCCAGCATCACACCACCTGCCCAACCACACAGCAGGCAGCTTTGTGGCATTCTGGCGGTATGGTGTTTATATGCTGCATGCTGCAGGAATACCGTAAAGCCATGGAGGCAGCAGAAAAGCCAGCTTTTTCTGGTATAAAAAGGAGTGGCATTTTGCCACTTCTTTTTGCGACAGAAAAAAAGCTGGAGTGGGGCCATGGCTTGTGGTTGACACGGTGCTCACCCAGCTTTTTCAGGGCAGCATGATGCTGCCCCTTTGGGGTGATCTGCTTCGCCCCTTAGAGAGGTGGGATAAGGAACCTTTAATATAGCCTCCATGCTTGTGGTCAGAAAGTGGATGCAGAGTAGACCAAAGTGTGAGCCTTAGCACCACAAACACTGGCAAGGAAGGATAAAGCTAACCAAGTAAATAGATAGACCTCCTGGAAGACTTTGCAAATTGCAGCCATAAATCAATGAAGCCTTGGAAATGGTAACAAGGTGTTACTGTACTAGCTGAACTGGAGACCTCTCCTCACACTTTTCTTCATTCCAGAAGTCCCACAAAACTGGAAAATTTGCACCCTCGTCTCTTGCCTGAAGAGAACTGGTGAGAATTGGAGACTCTCAATAAATTCAGCTGTGCTATTTTTAAATTACTCTTTATTATTTTAATTGCAAGTTTTCAATTGATTTTAGTATTGTTAATAGTTTAATCACGTTTTAATGTTGATCTTTTTTATTATACAACTATGTTGCATTTGTTTTAATTCGTAAACTTCCAGCCCCAGTCTGCAGAGAAAGGAGAGGTATAAATAGATAATTCAGACAATAAAGATTATAACAGTAACAGTAATTCTGGAGATTCTAGAAGTTTTCCTCCAAAAATGTAACTATTCCAAGCTCTGTGCAGGAAACCTCCATACTGTTACCCAAAATGCCAAGGTCCCAGGAGGGCACCCAGAATTAATATTTAAATAGGGGGTTTTATTTGCTCAAATGACAGCAACCGAGAGGGCTCAGACAACTAAAGCAGGGACCAAACCTTTGTGTACCAATTCTAAGAAACAGAACTCCAGAGTGCCAATTTAAATAGTTTTATTTATGAATGAAAAGAAGGGACTCACCATTGATGCAAAGACACTCACTCATGCACACATTCAAGAACTAATGATATAAAAGGTGGTAGCAGATAGCAAATTAAGGGGTTTCAGAGAGCAGTACTGTACCAATTCAAGATGTGGAGCTCCAACTAGGGGACACTGAAGTGGATATGGCTCATCAAGCTGCCTTAGGTGTGGCCAGCTATGCTGAGGAGTCAAGTGAGAGTGTCTGTCTGACCTCCAGTGACACTGAATTGGCAGCACCTAGGTAGGCATATTTATAGGGCAAAACCTGTCCCCGTCAGAATTCAGGATTAAGTGGTAGCTTGCAGGAAAGAAGTATGAGAAGGGAAATTGTGAATGGCTGAACAATCAGTGCAAATATCTTTGGACAATGGAGTATCACTCCCAGACAGAAGTGTGTCTGGAGCCCGATACATTCATGGTGCTATTGGAGCATTCACTTCAAACCTGTTGTCACCATCAGAACCTGACCAAGGGCTGTCCAACTGTCAGTGGCTTGGGCAGCAGATACAGTCCCTCTACCTCATCCCTACAATGAAACAATTCAGGCAGAGATTGTGGTTTAACAGATGCTTGACACCTGTCACTCAGGTCCTTTACAGACTGCCAGAAATAATGCAACCTGAGTCCACTTTAACTGTCCTGGCTCAGTGCTAGGGAATCATGGGAATTGTAGTTTATTGTGGCACCAGAGCTCTCTGACAGAGAAGGCTCAATGTCTCAGAAAAAACTACAGTTACCATGATTCCCTAGCACTGAGCCAGGACAGTTAAAGTGGACTCTGGTTGCATTATTTCTGGCAGTCTGTAAAGGCCCTCAGTTTTCCACAGATCCTAGCAGGTAAAACAGGAGACTCAGTGAGCTCTTAATGGACTGTTATACTGTACTTCACAGCAAGAGGAACTTTGTTGTGAATATGCCATGTGTTCACTCTGTAGTGTTCAGCTGACTCAGAAAATTCAGCCATTCTCTGTATTACAAATACAGTAAAGAAAAGAACAGAGCCTTAGCTATTCCCATTTACTTGAAAACTGCTTCCTTGCCTGGCCCAAGGTGAGAATATATTGTACCTCAAGGAACAGTTGCTGCAGAAGCATTGCTTAAGTGCATGCTTAAGAATTATTTAATACTTTGCCCTTGAGGGGCAAACAAAAACAAGTTCTGAGTCCCCATCCCCTATAGAAATCAAAAGTTATCCAACTAAAACTTATTGGACAGCATGCATAACTCCCCACTAGAGGGCAGGCAAAGCTAACATTCTCAAAGGCCAATGGCAGTTAAAGATGGAAAAATCCACTCCTATTATCTCCAGTGTTTTCCAGATGTTTGTGAACTTTTAGCCTGCTCTTCCTCCTTCACTTGGTCCTATAGCCTACTGCACACCTAGCAAGAGGAAAATCTGCTTGGTTTAGGCTAAAATGACATCAAAAAAGGGTTCATGTTCATTAGATTGCCAGTGCTAATTGAAATCTGTGCAGTTTTGCTGTCTGAGAAGATGGGAACTTTTTTTTCTGGCATGACCTTTGACCAATCTGAGGTTTGAAGGAAGGGAAGTTTGAAATTACTGAAAAGGTAACTTTACTAAAGTGTACCCTCTTTAAACACTTGTAGCAAACATAGGAGATTATCACACAAGGGACGTCCCATCCCTGTCTCATTACTGTCCTGTTCTTCCCACGCAGTCGTGGGAAGAACTTTCACACTGCATTCACACTTATCCTGTCCAGGAAGTGTGAATGACGGTAATGGTGCTAAAGGCTTCCAGATGAAGTCACACCAATCATGTCATTAACCTGCCATTAACCCATAATTAAAGCGACAGTGGCTGGCATTTTGTATTAATGGAAGTTCATGTTAATACAATGCCGCTTTAATGACAGGTTAATGGTGGTTAATGACAGGATTAGCACAACAATTTGAAAGCCTTTCATGCCATCAAGGTTAAGGATGGGATAAGGATGGGGGAGCGATCCCATCCTTATACCATCAGTGTATGATGATCTCCATAGAGAAACCTTCGATCTGATGTCCTTCAGAAGGGTTGGGATACCACTTCCATAATTCACACTCAGTATTAGCAGTGGCCAGGCTACCTGGGTATGATGACACTTCTAATTCAACACACCTGGAGGGCACCAGACTTAGGGAGGTTATAAGAAAGTGTTGAAACCCAAAAATGTACCCAAGGTGAGCCTAGAGTAGCAGTGGAAGTAAGTATTGACAATTTAATGGAATGATTTTCCTTATCAGGCTTGCTTAGGGTTCCCATCTTTTGTGCTGGCCCTGGTCTTGGACCTTTAACAAGAGCTTGCCCAGTTGGACTATTAGGATCAATGCTTGTGTATAGTTCTATGTTTTCGTTGAGAAGGGGCAGTGTCTTCTACAGAGAAGCACTGATGTATATCTCTATGGTCATTTGGTCAGTGTGTCTGTGAAGAGGTCACTTCCTATACCTCTCCTCTTCCTGGGGTTTCTTCCTGGGGTAATAAAGTTTTATGTTTCTTTGGTAGCACACTTTCCTCTCTGCTCTTACCAAGCATGGACACAGAAACCAGGCTTTGCTCCTAAAGATGCTTTTCTTCTTAGAAGCTCAGATCTAGTTGTTTTTTAACCAAATACCTGTAGAGTACACACTTGTTGCTGCTGTGTTGCTGCTGCTAAACTGATTTAACCACAAATTACCAAATCAAAATTCTAACAACAAGCACTTATGTGATGTTTGGAAGAAAAAATGCATCACCCAAACATGAATCATAGTATCACAGAGTTGGAAGAGACCCCAACAGATGGCCATCCAGTCTCTGTTTAAAAACTTCCAAAGAAGGAGACTCTACCACACTTTGAGGCAGCATATTCCATAGTTGAACAGCTCTTACCATGAGGACATTCTTTCTAATGTTTAGGTGGAATTTCTTGTCCTGTAGCTTGAATCCATTGCTCCAGGTCCTAGTCTCTGGAGAAGCAGAAAACAAGCTTGCTCCATCCTCAATATGACAGCCTTTCAAATATTTAAACGCAGCTATTATATCATCTATTAACCTTCTCTTCCTTAGGCTAAAGATACCCAGCTCCCTAAATTGCTACTCATAGGGCATGGCTTCCAGAACATTTTGGTCACCCTCCTCTGGACATGCTGCAGCTTGTCAATATTTCTCTTGAATTGTGATGCCCAGAACTGGACATAGTATCCAATATGATCAACAGAATAGAGTGGTATTATTCCCTCGATCCAAACACTATACTCTTATTGATGCAGCCTAGCATCATATTGACTTTTTAAATTGCTGCAATACACTGTTGATTCATGTTCAGCTTGTGGTCTATTAAGACTACCAGATCCCTGTCACATATACTGTGAAAGATATCCCAGATTTAGTACAACAGTTACATATATTAATTTATATGTATAGCTGCAAATTTAGATAAAATTTCTAATATTTAAATAAAAATACATTTAGACAGAAAAAACATATTGGGGAGGATAGTGACCAAGGAGATGATCACACTAGAATCATAGAATCATAGATTTGGAAGAGACCACAAGGGCCATCCAGTCCAAACCCCTGCCATGTAGGAACACAAAATCATAGAATCATAGAGTTGGAAGAGAACACAAAGGCCATCCAGTCCAACCCCCTGCTATGCAATCAAAGCATCCCCGACAGATGGCCATCCAGCCTCTGTTTAAAGACCTCCAAAGAAGGAGACTCCACTACACTCCGAGGGAGTGTGTTCCACTGTCGAACAGCTCTCGTTGTCAGGAAGTTCCTCCTAATATTGAGGTGGAATCTCTTTTCCTGCAGCTTGCATCCATTGTTCTGGGTCCTGTTCTCTGGAGCAGCAGAAAACAAGCTAGAGCCCTCCTCAAGATGACATCCCTTCAAATATTTAAACAGGGCTATCATATCCCCTCTTAACCATCTCTTCTCTTGGCTAAACATACCCAGTTCCTTAAGTCAATCCTCATAAGGCATGGTTTCCAGATCCTTCACCATTTCCTCTGGACACAGTCCAGTTTTTCAACATCCTTTTTGAATTGTGGTGACCAGAACTGGACACATTATTCCAGGTGGGGCCTAACCAAAGCAGAATACAGTGGCATTATTACTTCCATTGATCTAGATACTATACTTCTAGTAATGCAGCCAAAAATTGCATTGGCCTTTTTAGCTGTGGCATCACACTGTTGACTCATGTTCAAATTGTGGTCTACTAGGACTCCTAGATCCCTTTCACATGTAGTCTCATTAAGCCAGGTGTCCCCCATCTTTATCTATGCATTTCAATTTTTTTTTTATTTTTTTTTATTATTTTTTTTGCCCTAAGTGCAGTACCTTACATTTCTCTGTGTTGAAATTCATTTTGTTAGCTTTGGTCCAGCTTTCTAATCTATTAAGATCATTTTGAATTTTCATCCTGTCCTCTGGGGTATTAACTATTCCTCTTAATTTGGTGTCGTCTGCAAATTTGAGAAGCATGACCCCTATTCCTTCATCCAAATCATTGATAAAGATGTTGAAGAGCACTGGGCCCAGGACAGAACCCTGTGGCAGCCCACTGGTCACTTCTCTCCAGGATGAAGAAATGATTCTTTGGGTTTGGTCAGTCAAGAAGTTACTAATCCACCTAACAGTTTTATTGTCTAGCTCACATTTTACTATCTTGTTTGCAAGAATATTGTGGGGGACCTTGTCAAAAGCCTTACTGAAATCAAGATATGCTATGTCTACCGCATTCCCTTCATCTAGCAAGCTGGTAATTTTATCCAAAAAAAGAGATCAGATTAGTCTGGCATGACTTGTTTTTGAGAAACCCATGTTGACTTGTAGTGATTATGCCATTCCCTTCTAGATGTTCACAGACTCTCTGTTTAATGAACTGTTCTAGAATCTTTCCTGGTATTGATGTCAGACTAACTGGGCGATAGTTGTTGGGATCCTCTTTTCCCCCTTTTTTTAAGATGGGGATAATGTTTGCCCTCTTCCAGCCTGCTGGGACTTCTACTCAAAGATTATTGCCAGTGGCTCTGAGATTACATTTGCCATTTCTTTTAATATCCTTGGATGTAGTTCATTTGGTCCTGGAGACTTAAATTCATTTAGGTTAACCAGGTAATCCCTTACTTCCTCTTTACTTATTTTGTGCTGCATTTCCCCTGTTGTGTCCTCTGCTCCATTTTTCTCAGATTGAACACCCTTTTCCTTTTGTGAGAAGACTGAGGCAAAGAAGGTGTTGAGTAGTTCTGCCTTTTCTCTGTCCCCTCATAGAATTTCTCCATCTTCTCTGCACAGTGGCCCTACCATTTCCCTCTTCTTTTGTTTGCTATGGACATACCCAAAGAAGCCCTTTTTATTGTGCTTAATCACTCTAGAAAGCCTGAGCTCATTCTGTGCTTTGGCTTTCCTGACCTTACCCCTATATGTGCTAGCTATTTGTTTGAATTCCTCTTTAGTGATTTCACCCCTTTTCCATTTCTTATACATCTCCCATTTAAAAGTTAGTTCAGTTGAAAGTTCTTTTGTCATCCAACCTGGTTTCTTGAGACATCTCCCATTTTTCCTTCTCATTGGAACAGTTTGAGATTGTGCCTTCAGTATCTCCCTTTTGAGAAACTCCCATCCATCCTGAACTCCCTTCTCCTTTAGTATTCCTGACCATGGGATAACTCCCAGTGTTTCCCTAAGTTTGTTGAAATCAGCTCTCCTAAAGTCTAGAATGAGTGTTTGACTATGCCAGGGGTAGGCAACCTTTCCCCTTTAAGGGCCGAGGGACTTCAGCTCCCAGAATCCCAGGAACTATTGGCCAACATGGGACTATTGGCCAACATGGCTGAGGCTTCTGGGAGCTGAAGTCCCTTGGCCCTTAAAGGGGAAAGGTTGCCTACCCCTGCTCCAGAACATGATCACTCCCACCTAAGGTTCCCACCACTTGCACCCCATTCACCAGGTCATCCCTGTTGGTTAGGATCAGATCTAAAATAGCTGATCTCCTTGTTGCCTCTTCCACCTTTTGGACAAAAAAATTGTCTTCGAGGCGAGTGAGGAATTTGCTAGATCTTGGAGTATTGGCTGAGTTTGACTTCCAGCAAATATCAGGATAGTTGAAGTCACCCATCACTACTACATCTCTCCTTTCTGAGTGTGTGGTCATCTGTTCTAGAAAGGCATCATCCAATTCCCCAGTCTGACTTGGGGGTCTGTAGTAGACTCCTACTATAACATCCCTGTTGTTTCCTTCCCCTTTAATTTTTATCCAGATGCTCTCCACCTGATTTCCAGGACTTAACTCCTGGATATCCTCACAGGTGTAAACATCCCTGACATATAATGCTGTTCCTCCTTCCTTTCCTATTTGGCCTATTTCTCTTAAAAAGGTTATACCCCTCTATTCCTACATTCCAATCATGAGACTCATCCCACCAGGTTTCAGTGATGTCTATTATATCATATATTTTTTTGTTGTGCTAGGAGTTCAAGTTCATCTTGTTTATTTACCATGCTCTGTGCATTAGTGTAGAGACATCTAGGAGCATTTGTCCTTCCCACTTGCTGCCTGTGTGAGGTTTTTTTTCCCCTTCCACTGTTGTGCCTTGCATCATTTTCCCAAAAAAACCCACCACCATAATGCAGCCCAAATTCAGCCAGGCTGACCGAACTCGCTCCAGTGGCCATTTTTCTAAGTTGGAACTTTAGCAATCCTCCAGATCAGTGATTTCCAAGGTGGGTGGTAAGCTCCCCCTCTCCCAAGAGGACTGTTTAAGTTTTGTAAGCTTTGCTGGGACTCAGCTGGCAGACTCAAACTGTGCTGCTGCTACTACTTTCTTTTATCAGGATGAGAGAAGAGGTAGTAAAAGAAACAATGTTTGAGTATCTGGGGAGGGACACATCTCTGGGGAAGGAGAATGAAGGATTGGTTCTTGAAAAGAGTCCTTCACCTTGCAGTGGTATTTGTAAATAAGATCTGCCCCTTTCCCCATCCACGTCAGTCTCCAGTCCCGAGCATGTACCCTCTGTAAACTGCCTACACACATACTAGCTGCACCCCTCTCCACCCTGACAAAGAATTGAGAGTCCTTCCTCGCTGGGAAGGAGCTTCTCCCTTTGCACCCAGTCACTCTGAGAGAGCAACCAAGAGGTCTCTTGCCTGCACTAGCCCTTTCTGCATTAGCGAGAGGCTTCTTGGTTAGTGCTCAATTTCTGCTCCCAGGGCGACCAGGTGCAAAGGGAACAGTGATTGATCTTGGTTGTTTTGAATTAGTAGTAGAACAGTAGACCTAATATCAAGAAACATGTGTTTGGGGGTCATTTGGGATTGTCACCCAATAAAAAAAGGGAGTGGTAGCCTGAAAAAGGTTGGGGACCACTACTCAAGATACATATAAACACCCATTTTTATACTAAGAGAGACACATGCTCCAGCTGAACCTAGGCACATTTGAGTCTTATACCTTTCAACAGAAGAGCTGTGCATGCTTAATTCTCTCTCACAGAAACCAATAAGGCTTTAGTGTTGAATTTTGGCTGGACTGTGTCCTACATAAGTAAAGAGTTTGGCTCTCAGTCAGAGGAGAAAGTGTTGGTTTTTGTGAGCAGTTGAAGGAGAAGATCGCCTATAGTTCATGAGGTCGAAAGGCCTGTGTGTTTGGTGGCTAAGAGAGCTGGAGTCACACTCTCTATTCTCATATGTGCTTGATTTAGAGGTTGATATTGGATCTGAAAGGAGACTTTCCATTGACTTCAAAGGCCCTTGGATCAAGCTGCTGTGTAGTCATTGTATCAGTGGCCTGAATTCATTTCAGATTGGCATCCAGTCAGCACAGCTGACTGCTGATTTGTTACAGATGCAGAGAAGTGGCCTGTTGCAAGCCACTCTCCTATCCAACATCCACAACAGAATGAAAAGACTTGCCAGGTCTAAGTGCAGATTCCTGGGCACTTTTTGATTATTTAACTGTTTGAAGAGCATCTCCCAAGGAAACAAAGCATGGGAATAGAGTTGTTATACTACCTAAAGCCAGCTCAATTTTGTGGGAAGAGACAGAACTTGGAAATGTTACTTTTTTGATGAAAACTTTCAAAATTCTCCAGCTCATGTTGCATGGATGATCTAATAATTTTGACCCCAAAGGTAACTTTTTCAAAGTCTGATAGGAAATCAGGTGCACAGCAAATCTTTCCTCAGCGTAGGAGAGCCATTGTTGAATGTCCCCTTTCTTTGAAGACATTAACTGGTTTCCTGGAAGTATGACCTTTGTTGTTTTGTTTTATTTTTATTTGATTTTATGTTATGTTATTTTTAGTATGACCTAGATTAACATTATACTCCTATGCAAATGCTTTGGAATATCTCCCATGCTTCCTGGGGAGACTTGACCATCTTGACTTCCTCTTTCAAGTAGTACCCTCATTTTTAGGTTCTTTCTTTTTTTGAAGTCCAATGTGAATTTATTGATCACCCTTACCAAATCAAGTTACTTTTCTTAAACTTTTTCTTATAGAAAAAGAGAATAATTTTGTTTTTGCAGAATACGGATATGGGCCTAGAATTTGTTTTTGCAAAGAAGAATAGAAAAAAATGGAGTGTTCTTTTATATAAATCAAACATTACAACCTAAACTGATTTTTGAAGATGAACAAGACAGACATGTAATTGTGGAAATTAACTGAATGGTAAAATAATGTATTTAATGGATATTTATGGCCCCAATAATGAGAAATCAACATTTTATGAAAAATGGTTGAGCAAGGCTTCTGATCTAGACTTAGAAAATCTGATTTGCATGGGCGATTAGCTTGGGGTTGTTGATACTAATAAAGATAAATTTTCCAGTAAGGGCTTAGGTCCAGAGTATTGGAGAGACCATATCTCCCCATACAAACCCCTAAGATCTTCAGGAGAAGACTTTCTCTCGGTCCTGCCAAGATCACAGGCTTGCTCAGTGAGGACATGGGAGAGAGTCTTCTTGGTGGCTACTCCCAGCCTCTGGAACTCCCTTCCTCAGAAGCCTAGGCTGGCCCCTTACCTGCTGTCTTTTCACCAGCAAGTAAAAATGCTTTTATGCAAACAGGCATTTGGTATATAATGCATAGCAGGGTGATTTTTATGGATCAGGTGTGTTTTTAGTTATGTTTTTAACTTTTGTATATTTTTATGTGATTTTATATTATGTCTTGTTTGTTTTTATTTGTTTTGAATTTTACTGAGATTTTAAATGTTTTGTCTGTGAGCTACCTTGGGTCTCTCCAGGGAGAAAGGTGACATATCAATGAAATAAATAAATAAATATTAAGGAAGATCAAGGGAAACTGCCTAGAAGTTTGTTTTTTTTAAAAAAATACACAGTGTACTTTGGATCAATAGACAGTTGGAAATATTTAGAGCCAAACTCTAGTGACTATACAGAGCACATTCCACATTCTGGAATGTTTTGGAAAACTATTCTATACAGAAGTGTGTTGGTTTTGGGGCATGAAAATCATGGAGTTTTATGCAGAAAACACATTTCACATTTTAAAAAACCCATAGGTTAGCATCCTCTTAGTGACGTTGTTAGCTGCCCTTGAGTCAACTTTGACTCATGGCGACCCTGTGGATGAGACATCTCCAGGTCCCCCTATCCTCTACCTTTCTGCTCAGGTCCTGCAGGCCCATGGTACAAGGTCTTCCTCTCTTTCTACTGCCTCCTATCTTTCCTAGCATCATTATCTTTTCTAATGATTTATTTTTCTAAAGTACAAAAGCTTCAATTTAGTTTCTAGCACCATATCTGAGATCACCATATCTCCAGCACCATATCTCAAATGAATTGTCTTCCTATCAGCTTTTTTTCATTGTGCAGCTCTCACATCCATACATAGTGAAGGGGAATACAATGGCTTGGACTATCCCCACTTTAGTGTTCAGAGTTATGTCTTTACATGTTATGATCTTATCCAGTTCTTTCATAGTTGCTCTTCCTAATTCCACTCTTTTGATTTTCTGACTGCAGTCTCCATTTTTATCAATACTTGAAGCAAAGTATGGGAACTCTGACTATTTCAATTTTCTCGTTGTCTAGGGTGAATTCTTGTAGAACTTCTGTGATCATTATTTTTGTTTTTTGTTTTTAATGTTTAACATTAATCTGACTGTGGCATGTTCCTCCTTGACCTTCTTAAGTAAATCTCCAGGTTTTTGTTTGTTTTTTCTAGTAATATTGTGTTGTCTGCATATCTTAGACCAGGGGTAGGCAACCTTTTTGAGCTGGGGGCCGGGTTGCTGTCCCTCAGACAATTGGGGGGGCCAAAGCACAAATAAATAAATAAATAAATAAATAAATATAAAAATTAACACTGTCAGCCCCAGAAAAGCCATGGCAAAACCCCTGTGGAGATTTTGCCAAGAAAACCCCAAGAACAAGTAATAACAACAATAATCAATATCATCATGGCGGGTGGCGGCGGCAGCAGGACGGGCCTGGGGTTGGTCCAAAGGCCTAGGGGGCCACATCCGGCCCCCGGGCCTTAGGTTGCCTACCCCTGTCTTAGACTGTTTGTGTTCCTTCCTCTAATTTTCACTCCCCCTGCCTCTGAAGTCTAATCCTGCTCTGCATATATGTTTTTTCTAGTAATATTGTGTTGTCTGCATATCTTAGACTGTTTGTGTTCCTTCCTCTAATTTTCACTCCCCCTGCCTCTAAAGTCTAATCCTGCTCTGCATATATTTTCTGCATACAGGTTGACTAGAAAGAGTGATAGAATGCAACTTTACCTGACCCTTTTGCCAATTGGGAACCATACTGTTTTTGTTTATTCTGTTCTGATGGCAGCAGCTTGTCCTGAGTAGAGATTGCACATCAGGCCAATCAGATATAGTACTACTATTTCTCTTAGTGCAATCCATTGCTTTTTATGATCTATGCAAAGATTTTGCTGTGGTCAATAAAGCACATCCATCATCCAACATATTTTTACTTTGTGATCCCTAGTGCCTCTTCCTTTCCTGAATCCAGTTTGCACCTCTGCAATTTCATGCTGAAGTGTAATCTCACAAGGAGGTTCCTGAAAACAGAGCAAATGCAGTTTAGATGGAAACTCAGTGCATATTTATTTCTGAAGATGGAAATATTACAACAATGTAAAGAAGAATTGAGAAAATCTTTTCAGCTGAACCTAAATAAGGGTGTAGAGTTTACAATAATTTGGGATGCAAACAAACCTTATATGAGAGGACAATTTATAAAACAGAGTTCTAGTCTGAAAAAAGAAAGAGAAGCTAAAAAAGAGGGAGTTGATGGAAGAAATACAGAATCTGGAAGAAGAGCAGAAGAAAAAAATAATAAAGAAACTCAACAAAAAATTAAGTTAATCCAACAACAGTTCTCTTTGTTTACAGTGCAAGAAATGAATGCTAAGCTATTATATCTCAAGCAAAAAAACCTTTGAATTTGCTAATAAACCTGGGGGTGTGTGGCTTTCCTATAAATTGAGACAGGAAAGATCAGGATGGGAGATCAGTTTGTAATTGATAATTTGAAATTATGAAAAGCCTTTGATGATTATTACTGAGATTTATATTCAAGAGGCAATGAGAAAAATTTAGATATGGAAGACTATTTAAATAAACTGCAACTGGACAAATGCTTGGAACAAAAGCAAGTCCTGAATGAGTCTGTGACAACTATGGAATTTATTAGAGTGATTAAAAGATTAAATCTGGAAAAGCTTCAGGCCCAGATGGACTACAAGCAGCATACTATAAGAACTTTGAAGATGAACTACTTCAACCATTAAAAACAATGTGTGATAAGTTATTAGAAAAAGGGATAGATGGAACATTCTTGAAAATATGCCTGTATTACAGTGATTCATAAAGAAAGTACAGATGACACATTAACAAAGAAATAATAATAATAATAAAATAATAATAATAATAATAATAATAATAATAATAAATTTTATTTATATACTGCCCATTGGTGACCCAATCCAGGCGGTTCACAACATTAAAATAATACAGCCTAAAACCAACGTATTTCCTACCCCCCCTTAAAAAACTATTAAACCAGATTTAATTAAAACCAATTTTCCAACAAGTTTAAAATAAACTATAACAAAACAACAATAAAACCCCTGCAGCTTTCTACAAGGGAAGGGTTATGGAGGATCTGCTGAAGGGGAGGAGGGCCGAGGCCGGAATATTTAGTCCAGGAAGGACTGCCGGAAGAGATCCATCTTGACAGCCCTTTTAAAGCTGTCTAAAGATGTTAATTGACGGATCTCGTCCAGCAGGCCGTTCCAGAGCCTGGGGGCTACAACAGAAAAAGCCCTCTGGGAGGTAGCTGAGAGCCTCGATTTTTGAGGCTTCAGCAAGTTCCTCCCAGAGGACCGGAGAGCGCGGGGAGGATTGTATGGGGTGAGGCGGTCTCTGAGATAGCTTGGACCCAAGCCATTTAGGGCTTTAAAGGTGATAACCAACACCTTGTATTGGGCCTGGAAGCCAATAGGCAGCCAGTGGAGGGACCTCAAAACCAGGGTGATGTGGTCCCTCCTAGATGTTCCGGATACAAGCCTGGCTGCCATGTTTTGGACCAACTGTAGCTTCCGAACCAAGCACAAGGGTAGCCCCATGTAGAGCGCATTACAGAAATCGAGGCGTGAAGTTACCAGTGTGTGCACCACAGTCTCAAGGTCCCTTACTTCCAGAAAAGGGCACAGCTGGCGTATCAGCCGAAGCTGATAGCAGGTGCTCCTGACCGTCGCATTTACCTGATTTGTCATCAGGAGCAACAAGTCAAGGAGCACCCCCAGACTGCGAACACAGTCACTGGAGGAGAGTGTGACCCCATCCAGGACTGGAAGCTGCAACCCAATTCTTGGTTTCGGGGCTGCTACCGTGAGCACCTCCGTCTTGTCTGGATTCAGTTTCAATCTGTTTTTCCTCATCTAGCCCATTACCGCCCGAAGACATTCATTGAGAGAGGAGACGCCATCAGAATTCGAGGCCGACGAACGAGACACGGAGAAATAGATTTGGGTGTCATCAGTGTACTGATAACATCCAGCACCATAAGTCTGTATAATCTCATCCAGCAGCTTCATATTGATGTTAAACAACATTGGAGACAAAATAGCCCCCTGAGGGACCCCACAAGTGAATTCCCTCTTACTGGAGCTACTGTCCCTGAGCAGCACCCTCTGGTACCTACCCGAGAGGGAGGACCGGAACCACTGCAATGCAGTGCCCCCCAATACCTAACTCCCTCAAGTGATCCAACAGGATACTGTGGTCTATTGTATCAAAAGCCACTGAGAGGTCTAAGAGCACCAGCAGGGTCACACTACCCCTGTCGATGCTCAGATGCAGATCGTCCGTCAAGGCAACCATGGCAGTCTCAACCCCAAAGCCTGTCCTGAAGCCGGTTTGAAATGGGTCTAAATAATCGGCTTCCTCCTAGACAGCTTGCAGTTGAAGAGCAACTGCCCTCTCGATTACCTTGCTCAAAAATGGTAACAAAGAGACTGGCCTATAGTTATTCATATCCAGGGGGTCCAGGGAAGGTTTTTTCAGAAGCGGCCTAACAGCCGCTTCCTTCAAGCAAGATGGAACATATCCTTCCCTGAATGATGCATTGATGATATCCGTGAGGAATCTCCTCAATGCATCCCCCCCGGACGGCCAGCCATGATGGGCAAGGGTTGAGAGGGCAAGTTGTTTTCCTCAGCTTACCAAGCAGCTTGTCCACATCCTTGGTACTCACAGATTGGAGCTGATCCAGAATAACTTCATCGACGGAGTTGCTGGACACCTCGCCTATAGATTCTGTTCCAATAGTGGCATCTAAGTCAGCTCTTATCTGAGAGATTTTATCTGCATAGAAGTTATTAAACACGTCACAGCAGGCCGTCGTCAGGTTAAGCAAGGGATTTGGCACAGGGGGTGCCTGCGTCAGCTCCCTCACCACCCTAAACAGCTCTGCTGGACTGGACTCTGCAGATGCAATACGTGCAGAGGAGAAAGTTCTCTTCACTGCACGTATTGCCTCCCAATAGGAACAAAGAAAGTTCTTATGGCGAGTTCTGTCAGATAGGAGTTGAGTCTTCCGCCACCTGTGCTCTAGTCGTTGTCCAACCCGCTTCATTCTCCTAAGCTCAGGTGTGAACCAAGGCCTTTGGTTTGAAGCGGGTTGGAAAGGACGCTTGGGAGCAATCGCGTCGATAGCCCTGGTAAGATCGGTGTTCCAGGTATTGACCAGAGCATCAACAGGATCACCGGCATTTCCAACCATTAAACCCTCTAGGGCTTTCTGGAATCCAATTGGCTCCATAAGCCTTCGAGGGTGGACCATTCGAATGGGTCCACCACCCCCGGCAGGGCAGATATTGGCTCTGAGTTCCGTATTGACCAGGAAATGATCCGTCCATGACAATGCGGAGGTACTTACCACCGCCACCCACGGATATTCCTGTTCCGTACTGAAGACTGCATCGAGTGTATGACCTGCACAATGCGTGGGCCCAATGACCAATTGGGATAGGCCGATGTTTGTCATGGTCTCCATGAACTCCTGAGCCATGCCTGTTAAACTGGTCTCGAGCGGGATGTTGAAGTCCCCCAGAACTAAAAGTCTGAGAGTCTCCAACAACAGCTCAGAGACCAGCTGTGTCAGCTCGGTCAGGGAGTCTGCTAGACAACGGGGTGGTCGGTAGACTAGCAGAATCCCCAAGCTATCCCTGGTCTTCAGGCTAAGGTACATACACTCAAAGTGGACTGTGTTCTGGACAGGTATCCTGGTCAAGGTCAGGCTGTTCTTATGAACTAGAGCCACTCCGCCCCCCCCCCCGCCCACTTCCCTTCACCTGCTCACTGACAGAGTACCCAGCTGGGAGGGCCTGCGCCCAGGTGACTGCACTATCTTCTCCCAGCCAGGTCTCTATGAAGCAAGCCAGGTCGGCATCCTCATCTAGAAGGAGGTCATGGATGATGTAAGTCTTGTTTTTAACCGACCTGGCATTGCAGAGGAGCAGAGTGAGGTTCTGTGGAATGGTTGGTCTGCTCTCCAAGCCATTCTGAGAAATAGGGGGAA
The DNA here is from genome assembly GCA_026167975.1 of Phrynosoma blainvillii. Classification (NCBI taxonomy): domain Eukaryota; kingdom Metazoa; phylum Chordata; class Lepidosauria; order Squamata; family Phrynosomatidae; genus Phrynosoma; species Phrynosoma blainvillii. The sequence continues at coordinate 414,773,579 of JANUYF010000001.1, forward strand.
CTGAAGGCGGGATAGCTTTCAGACAGCAATCCCGTCTTCTTTTGTAACATTTGTTCCCTCTATTCCAACCATACCTCCCGTTCCCCAGCACAACTCCAATGGCCGCCCCCGTCACATTCCCAGACTCAGCTGAGGTAATAAGATTTAAAGCCACTGACAAGATGGAGTGATAGGGATGTAGGATGAACCGAGCCCTTTAACCCCATCTCAGATGACAGAAGACTTTATGGCTGATGGCTTTATCCAACCCACAACCTCCTCCAGTCTATAATGATATAATCAGACCTCCAATTTCCCTTAAAAATTACTCCCTAGGGGGAACGCAGGGAGAAGAACAGAAGGTGCACCCTGATCCAAAGCTAAGAATGCTGCTATGCTGGGGAAATAGACTTGGATGTTCTAGGCACCGGCCACTTCCGGCTGAGCAGATGGTGCCTGGGTGGGGGGTTATCCCCAGCCCGAGTCCTCTGCAGTCTTGGCCACAGGTGCAGCTGCTTAAGCCCCACTGGGAGGGGGGAGAGATGTCACCAGCCAAGGCCTCGCGTCCTCCAAAGTCCTCCGGAGGCCTTGCCGCTGCCTCTGCCACCTGTCTGCTGAGGAGATGGTGCCTGGGCGGGGGTTTTATCCCCAGCCCGAGTCCTCTGCAGTTTTGGCCACAGGTGCAGCTGCTTAAGCGCCGCTGGGAGGGGGGAGAGATGTCACCAGCCAAGGCCCCACATCCTCCAAACATCCTCCGTAGGCCTTGCCGCTGTCTCCGCTGCCTCTCTGCTGAGGAGATGGTGCCTAGGCGGGGGTTTTATCCCCAGCCTGAGTCCTCTGCAGTCTTGGCCACAGGTACAGCTGCTTAAGCCCTGCTGGGAGGGGGGAGAGACTATAGGCCTGTCTTACTACTAAATAATGACTAAAAGATTACTACTGCCATTTTGGCAAGCAGATTAAGAAGACTCATTTCTCAGATTATCCAAGAGGATCAGAGTGCTAATTTGTTTGTTTGTTTGTTTGCCAAAAAGACAATTAAGAAACAATGTAAAAACAGTTCTCAATATTAATTTTTGGAATATAATGACAAAAAGGATGTTTTGATATTTTTTTAGATGCAGAGAAAGCATTTGATAATATTTCTTGGAACTATTTATTTCAAGTATTGGAGAGAATGGACTTTAGTGAAAATATTATTCAGGCAATAAAGACAATCTATTCAGTCCAAAAGGCCCAGATTCTAATAAATGGCAATTCAGCAAGACTGGCTGAAATACAAAAGGAGACCAGACAAAAGTGTCATCTCTCACTTTTACTGTTTATTTTGCTACTGGAGACACTACTAAGAAACATTAGTCAAGACAACAGGTTCTATAACGTGAGGGCAAAAAAAGAACAGTATAAGCTGAGAGCTTATGCAGATGATAACGATGATAATGCAGATGACAAAACCCACTGGACTCAATGAGCACTTTGGGGGGAAATTAAGATGTTTGGGACATGCTCTGGGTTTAAAGTGAATTGTGACAAAACAGAATTGGTAAGTAAAAGTATGATTTTGGAAGAGGACAATAAACCTGCTGCCTTTTCAAATTTTGTTCTTGTATTATGAGGTCTATTGTTTCGTACAGATGAAGGAATTGATCATGCTCAGAGATGTGAGTATCCTGGAACCTAAAAGCCATAATTTAAGATTTGGTTGGCACAGTTACTTTGGTACCATAAAGATAAGGCAAATGCTGAATTTAAAAAATATTGTATTAGAAAGGCTCTTCTACAAGTTTGGTATAAGTATAAACAAAGACTTTTCATAAAATAAAATTAGCAACCACACAATAGGAAGCCTTTTCTGGGGAAAAGAAATGGATTAAAAATTGGAGATGGTTTAAAGAGAAAACCATTTTCAAAGCAATGTTTTAAGGAACAATGAGAAAACACTATAGTTATGCAAAAAACAATTATAGTTGTGCAAAATACAATTGCAAATACATTTTTACATAGCTTTTTTAAAAATAATATTGCTTTTAATGTCAGTGTCCCTAAAAACACACATACACACACACGTTACAGGTAACATGATTGCTTGTGATACATTGTTTCCAAGTTCCAAGCTTATATCTACATGCATTCAGATACAAGCAACCTTTCATATTACACAATTATAGCACTAGGATTGCACTTTAAATGCCAGGGCAACATCCTGTAGCACCCTGGGCTTTGTTATATGGTGACATGCTAGAATTCTCTGGCTGAAGATTCTAAATACCACTCCCTAAACTGCAAACCCAAGGATTCCATAGTATGGAACTATGACAATCAAGGTGGAATCATAGTAATATTAAATGTGTAGTGTGAGAGGGTCAAAGGATAACATGCTTTCAGATAATTGGCCATGGAGTGAATTGGTCATCAAAGTGTAGTGAAAATTAATAACTACTTGTCTGTCAATGCTGAGCCCCCTCCCTCAAACAGTTCCAGGGGTCATGACCTCAATTCCTTCTGCCAGAATTACCACCTTCCATTCTATCCCTTTTTATGGTGGATTGAGATCAGGACCCCTGGAACTGTTTTGAGGGAGGGGGCTCAGCATTGACAGACAAGTAGTTATTAATATTCACTACACTTTGATGACCCTTTGGATCCTTTCCAGCTATATGTTTCTGTGAATCAGATTTGAACCATCACTTTCCCTAAGTAATGCACCTATCACCAGATTGAGAAAAAATACTATTGGGGAACTATACATATTGTGGGAAAGCTACTTACTCATAGATGACTCTGAGTCACAATGGTATAGCAGGTTTTTCTTCTTCAGATTTTCCACCAGTACACAAAGCTGTTGCAAGGTTGTCCGCTCTATCTTCCTACTCTAAGAGTAGGAAAGCATCATTGTTGGCTCAATGAAAAAAAGCAAAGATAATAGATGTTTCTTAGGACCACTGAGGGCACAGAGGTCTTGTGTAATTTGGAATCTCTAGTGAGACCATCACAACAGCTATCATAGTGCCTAAAGGCACATACAGTGGGAGGTCAAATTAATTCTCCCATCTATTAGTATTCATCCTTAACTGGGAACATTTTTACAAGACCAGTTCTTTAATGTTGCTTACTCACAACTAACTCTGCATGGCTTAGATAGCATGCAGTCTTTCTTATTTCTGGAAGGGCTCAAGAACAATTCTCTTAGTATATGCACACTTGATCACTGAGTATACATAGATGTCTTGATGGTCTAATTTTTCCAAATCATTTCCTGTGGGATCAAGTGTAGTTTTAGCTTGAGATCATTGACATGACCCCAATTTGACCTTGCTGACTCCACACCATTTGATCTGCAGCCTTCTCAAGCTTCCAATGAAATAAAGCAAAAGCTTCTGGACTGGAGATACTGTAGAATCAGTAACCACTACCAGCACAAAGCTTCAGCTGTTTGCTATCATATTACATTTATAGAGCCCAAGGACCTACATTTTATTAAAATAGCCCTTTCTAAGAATGTATCTTAGGGGGGAAGCAGACGGGAGGCCATGGGCCGCCCCAGGAAGCTGCTCCGCGGGACCGAGGCATCCCCACGCCTCGGTCCCACAGTGCACCTTCACCGCCCCTGAAAGGCGCTCCTTTCACAAGTCACCGAAGGTGCACCGCAAAAGGCTGCGGCACACCTTCGGCAACTCTTCCGCCGCAGCGTGTGCAAACGTTGCAGCGGGAGGTCCTCCTCGGAGCGCCAGCCGTGCAGAGGGCCGGCTGCTCCGAGGACTACCTGGGGAAGGGGTTGGGGCACCGATCGTGCCCCCCAAGACGGCCCAATTAGCCGTCTGCTTAGCCCCTTAGATTATTTTAAAGAATCTTTTTTAAAAAATATATATATATACATTTAAAAAGAATAATAGGAAGTTGAAGTGGCAGCAATTAATCAGAATATGGAACTTGGGTTTCTTCAGAGATTCATCTGAGCCTGGCATCTGGTAAATAATAGTGGTGATCTCTGTGTCCTTCTTAGAAGTGAAATAGAAACAGTGATAGCAGCAACTGTAGCAGCGGTGATAGGTAGGTGTTGCTCATGATGGCAGCTACTCTAGGGAGTGGTGCTTATCTTCTTATCCTCTTGGACTGCCCTGGCACTGCCTATAGCGGCTTTCCTTGAGGCTGTGGCTGGTCTAGAGAGCCTCCCAGGCTATGCTCAAAGAAGATGCTCAAAGGAGCAGAAACAATTATCCAAATATTTTTCCTCATAATTAGAGGAAATTACCCCCATGGAAAAGTGGAAAAGTTCTATTATATTTGGTGGGGCTTACTCCCAAGCATGCTAAGGACCATACTCTCAAGCTCTAAAAACTGCAGATATGTACAGGTGAGTTTTATCAACTTCTGTAACTAAGGCTGGCCTTATCATTAGCCACAGTGAGAAAGCCACCTCAAACAGAAAATGCAGGGTGTGGGAATTGATGGGAAGGTATGGCAGGAAAGTAGCATTTGGGCCACAAGGTCTGCTCTGTGACCCCTAACCTTCCTTGCTGCTCCTGGGTCTCTCCTATCATTGGCATCTAAATAAGAATAAACTGTGAAGTCTGATCTGTTTCTGCCTATAGAATTCAGACACATGCATGGTGTCAGAATACTCCAGGAGCATTTTAGCCCTGGTCCTGCATCATCTGGACTCCCTGCCACCCTGGGAAGGATGGGAGACATGATTTCTTTGGCCCATGCAGACAGGGTCCAAGTCTATGAAAGCTTATGCTATAACTTCTTTCTTTCAGTGTCACAAAGGTACTACAAGATCCCTTTGCATACTGTCTATAAAATTGTGACCTCTGTCTCAGGATGCAAAATGTCTTGGGCCAGCCATATCAGTGAGACTCAGTTCAAGATTCAATCAAGGATTCTTAATAGGGAATAATGTACCCTTCTTCTTCCCTTCCCTTCCCTTCCCTCCCTCCCTTTCTTTTGTTTAATTCAATTTAATTAGTTGCTTTTCTTAATATGAAAATCCATCTAGTTGTTTTTTCCCATTCAAACTTACTATATTTTTACTGCAAGATGATCTTGTGGCACCTTGGAGACTGAAAGAAAGAAGTTTGCAGAAGTTGATGTTTAAAATTATCTGCTTTTAATCATGTTGTCAGCTACTTTGATTCCCTATACTGAGTGAAATTTGAGAGATAACATAAAAATCTGTATGTTTAACTGCAGTGAATATATTCATACAGCTACACCTTCTCATTCTTTTGGATTTGTTTGCAGAAGCAACATGGGGGGGGGGGTTGCAGGCCGCACTGGGTAACACTCCAGAAGTGGGGTGACACCAAAGGAGGGGGTGACACTCAGTCAGTCTCCCATCTCTTCTCCCACCTCCCGCAGATGCTAGACCTACTCGGAGGCTGCTGTGCACCCCCGTGGGGAGCTGCTTGGGCGTGTGTTGGGTGCTCCTCTGGGCCATGATGCCTCTCCCTGTATGGCAGGGCCTCTCCCCAGACCTTCCTGGGGTGGCAGAGCCTCTCCCTGGGCAGTAGAGCTTCTCCCCAGACCTTCCTGGGGCAGTGGGGCCTCTTCCCGGACCTTCCCAGGGTGGCAGGGCCTCTTCCTGGACCTTCCCAGTGCAGTGGGGCCTCTCCTCAGACCTTCCCAGGGTGGCAAGGCCTCTCTCCAGGCAGTGGGGATTCTCCTCGGACCTTCCCAGGGTGGTGGGGCTGGTCCCTGGCGCCACACAGGCACACCTGTGCGGCCCATGCTCACTCAAATGCCACCCAGAAGTCCACGAAAAGTTCCACTCCAGAGGTCCCACCCCCCAAAAGTCCTGTGCCCCACACTGGGTGTCACCTGGTTGGGGAATGCCACTGCTTGTTTGCACTGATGTTTATATTGTCCCTTCCTGAAGCACTCAAGAAGTAAGGAAAGGGGATTCATACCAATCCAATGAGCTTTTGTGTGTTTGTTTTTAGTTTTGGATGGGTGGGGAGTGATGACTTGACAATATCTTGTCATATCCAAAAGGAAAAGACACTGAAGCCAAAGGTGCTCCTCCAGAAAGGCACATGGAACTATTGCTTGGGGAAATTGCTTTTTGGACTACAATTACAGTCATAGACAGCAATATGCCAGTGGCACTAATCCCAGTAGCACCTCTGAGAACCTATGCAGGCACAATTTCTTTGCATACCACCAGTTTGTTTGAAGTGTGAGCCCACTCACCTGATAAGCTTATACCAGAGAAGTGATTCCTACACACACACACACTAATGATTCACCTAAATAAAATCTGGAGTAATTTAATGCTGTGCTCCTTCTTTCATGAACACAGTGGCAAATACACCACTTTTTTTCTCAGTCTTTTTTCCCATGTGTGAACATGCTCTCTGCTCTGGAGGCATGCATCATCTGATCCCAGTGTTTTAATCTTTTCAACATGATTGTGACTTATATGATGCATCCTACTCCTGAAATCTAATCACATCTGCATTTTATGACTCCCTGTTGAGCAATAAAGAACTAACTTACTGCCAAACTAGAAGGGATGAATGGATTTGTTTTAGGTAGAAATTTTTAGATACAAATTTTAGATAGTTTTAGGTAGAAACGCCAGGTCAGTCATTTCCAAACGGTAAACAAGATGACATGCTCATGTGCAATGAAGTGGGTTGGTAGGTTATCATCCACCACTTCAAGTCATTTGAAGCTGATTTCTTTCAGCCTATATATGAAAGGAAGGTGACGTCACCAAGGGTGCTTGAGGGTTCTGTCCTGAGCCTGGCATTGTTCATAGAATCATAGAATCATTGAGTTGGAAGAGAGCACAAGGGCCACTCAGTCCAACCCCCTACCATGCAGGAATTCACAATAAAGGACCCCAACAGATGCCCCTCCAGCCTCTATTTAAAGACCTCCAAAGAAGAAAACTCCACCACACTCCAAGGGAGTGTGTTCCATTGTCAAACAACTCTTACTGTTAGCAAGTTCCTCCTAATGTTGAGGTGGAATCTCTTTTTCCTGTAGCTTGCATCTACTGTTCTGTGTCCTAGGAGATTATCACATGGGAGAGGGGATAAGGCCAGATCGCCCCCCCCATCCTTATCCTGTCCGTGACCCAAGTGAAAGTAATTGCCTAAATCACTTTCACATGAAAGTGAGCTGAAAAGTGTGTTCAGTCATCATGGTATTAACAGGTTCTTCTGTTAATACAAAAGACTGCAAATGACATGAGAAAGCACTTTCAGCTGATGGCTAAAAGTGCTTTTCAGCCTGCTTTCATGTAAAAGTGACTTGTGCAATCACTTTCACTTGCACTTCCCAGGCGGATGAATGATGGGTTCAGCACACTTGCAAGTGAAAGTGATTCATGCAATCATTTTCACTGGTGCTTCCCTGCTGGGTCATGTGTGAAGGTCATGTGCGATCGGGCAGGAAGGACAGGACAGGGACGGGACAATGACATCCCATCCCTCATGAGATAATCTCCCTAGTCTCTGGAGTAGCAGAAAACAAGCTTGCTTCAGCCTCAATATAACATCCCTTCAGATATTCAAACAGGGCTATCATATCACCTCTTAATCTTCTCTTCTCCAGTCTAAACATACCCAGATCCCTATGTTGCTTCTCATTGGGCATGGTTTCCAGACCCTTCACCATTTTAGTTGCCCTCCTTTGGACATGCTCTAGCTCAGGGGTAGGCAACCTTTCCCCTTTAAGGGCCAAGGGACTTCAGCTCCCAGAATCCCAGGAGATATTGGCCAACATGGGACTATTGGCCAACATGGCTGAGGCTTCTGGGAGCTGAAGTCCCTCGGCCCTTAAAGGGGAAAGGTTGCCTACCCCTGCTCTAGCTTATCAACATTCTTTTTGAATTGTGGTGCCCAGAACTGGACGCAGTATTCCAAAATTGGATCAAAGCAGAATAGAGTCACACTATTACTGCCCTTGATCTAGAAGTCATTATATTGCTATGCAGCCTAGAATCGCACTGGCCTTCTTAGCTGCCACATCACACTGTTGATTCAACTTGTGGTCAACTTGTGTTCTACTAGGAATCATAGAATCATAGACTCATGGAGTTGGAAGAGGCCACAAGGGCCATTCAGTCCAACCCCTTGCCATGCAGGAACTCTCAATCAAAACATACCTGATAGATAGCCATCCAGCCTCTGTTTAAAAACCTCCAAAGAAAGAGACTCCACCACTCTCCAAAGGAGAGTGTTCCACTGTCAAACAGCCCTTACTGTCCAATAGTGGAACTCTCTCCCTTGCAGAGTGGTGGAGTCTCCTTCTTTGGAGGACTCCTAGAACCCTTTCACACGTAGTCTTGTTAAGCCAGGTGTCCCCCATCCTATATCTATGTATTTCAAATTATTTATTTGCATAAGTACAGTACCTTACATTTCTCCATATTGAAATTCATTTTGTTAGCTTTGGCACAACTTTCTAATCTATTAATCTCATTTTGAATTTTGATCCTCTCCTCTGGGGTATTAGCTACTCCTCCTAATTTGGTTTCATCTGCAAATTTGATAAGCATATTCTCTACTCTTTCATCCAAGTTGTTGATAAAGATGTTGAATAGCACTGGGCCTAGGACAGAGCCCTGTGGCACCCCACTGGTCACTTCTCTCCAAAATGCAGAGGCCATTGCTGAGCACCCTTTAGGTTCAGCTGGTCAACCAATTACAAATCTATTTAACAGTTGCATTGTCTACCCCACATTTTACTAGCTTTTTTTGCAAGAATGTCATGTAGAACCTTGTCAAATGCCTTACTGAAATCTAGACATGCTATATCTACAGCATTCCCTTCATCTACCAAGCTGTCAACTTTATCAAAAAAGAGATCAGATTAGTCTGGTATGACTTGTTCAACATCTTTATAAACATCTTGAGCAATTCAATAGAAGACATGCTTAGTAAATGTACAGTTGGCACAAAACTAGAAGAGGTTGCTATGTCAGGATCAGAATTCAAAATTAGGAGAGGTTAGTGAGTTATAACTAACAAAGTGAATTTCAACACGGATAAATCTAAGGTAGTACATTTAAGCAGGAAAATTGAAATATAGGATGGGTGACATTTGGCTTGTACATGGGGGGGGAGGGAATCGATGCATCTTAGTAGACCACAAGCAAACTGTTGTAAATGTGTGTGTGTGTGGTGGTGGGGGGGGAATCTAGGCATCTTAGTAGGCCACATGCGACATATGTGTTTGTTATATGGGGTGGGTATTTTGCTTTTAATGTATGTCATTTTATATTATTTTATCTGATGTTTTAAATTGTTTTTATTGTAATATGTTTTTTAAATGTTTTTATTTGTGAGCTGCCTTAGGTTACTTTCTGGGAGAAAGGTGGCATAAAAAATGAAATAAAAAAATAAGAATAAAATATGAGTCAACAGTGTGGTGGGGCAGCCAAAAAAGACAATGTACCATATATACTCATCTATAAGTTAAGAAATTTATGCCCAAAAATTGAGCCCAAAATCCCAGGTCAACTTATTTACAGTTCAGTTTGGTAATGTGATAGCAGCTCTAACAGATTTCCTCATGCAGTCGGCAGAGCAGTTTATTTCTCTCTTGCGCCAAACAGAAAGAGTCCTGAATTTCCACGGGTCATGGAAAAATCCATAATTTTGGCCCCCAAACCTGTCCTCCACTTATACATGAGGCTGACTCATTGTCAAGTATATATGGTAATTCTGAGTTGTATCAACAGGTGTATAATGTTGAGATAGAGGGAAGAGATAGTATCATTCTATTCTGATTTGATCTGAGTTCAAGAAGGCTATTAACCAGCTGGAACATGTCCAGAGGAGGGTGCCCAAGATAGTAAAAGGTTTAAATTTAAGCTGTATGAGGAACAGTTTAGGAAGCTGGGTATGTTTAGCTTGGAGATGAGAAGAGTGAGAGGTGATGTGATAATGATGTTTACATTTCTCAAGGGATGTCATATAGAAGATGGAGAAAGCTTGTTTTCGGCTGCTACAGAGATTAGTAGAAAACAAGAGCTAAACTCCTCATGCTGCTAGATGGTCAACTATTTATTCTTTATAAAAGCCCTACACATTTCAGCCTATATGAAAGCAGGCCTTCTTCAGGGGCATTTAATAAAAATCACTGCTGATCCTCTGCTAATGCTAATACTTTATGGTCCAGCCCTTTGGAGAGTTATATCGACAACTCCTGTGATTTTTTTTAATGCCCCTAAAGAAAGCCAGCTTTCATTCAGGCCAAAATGCATAGGGTTACTTAAAAGAATAAACAGTTGACCATATAGCAGCACAAGAAGCTTGTCTCGTTTCTATTTTCTGTTTACATATATGTGTTTTTCTATCCTCCTGAGATTAGGATGGAAAGCCTTAGATTCCAATAATAAGGGGAGGAAATTCCACCCAGACTTTACAAAGAATATCCTGATAGTAAGAGGTTTTTGACAGTGGCATAACTGCCTTGGAAGGTTGTGGAGTCTCTTTCATTTGAAGTCAAACAGAGTTTATATTGCCATCTCTCAGGAGCACTCTAGTGTGTATCCTTCCATGGTGGGCCATTGAAACAGATAAAAATAATTGTGGTACCTTCAGATGGCCCATGTGGTACCTTCAAACTCTAAGATCTTGAGAGCTAAGACTATACTTGGATTCCTTAACACAGCTTGGGCTATAAGAACCAGACTTGGAGTCATACAAGAACCACTGCTGTAGAATTCAAAGATACAGCCATTTTAGTCTGTAGAATCAGTATGTAGAGAGATCTTGTACCACCTTTGAGACTAACTGGAAGAAAGAAGTTGGCAGCATGAGCTTTCGTAGATGTCAGTCTACTTCCTCTTCCTAGAAATAGCTATATTTAATTAATTTGATCAGTGCAAATGGGGGGGGGACAGGATTTCATTTTGGTTCATTCTTGAAAAATTAATTAAACATGGAAAATTTCTTTATATTTGGAATGGAAAGATTTTTTTAAAAAAAAAAAAGAATGTCAGAGAAAGCAAATCAGTCAGGTTGTCTCATTCTTTTCAGTAACAAAATAAATAACAAATTTGAAAATTCTTATTTCTTTTTTCAAAGTTAAATGTGAACTTTTATTTCAAAAGCTACATTCATTCTCAAGATTTGTTCAAAAGAATCCATCCATTTATATGATTATATTAGAAAGCTGGCCCTAGCCAATAAATATCCAAGCTAAAATCCAAACAATAAATTTTACTGCTTAAAAAAAATGGGACTTGTCATTTTTAAATTAATGTGTTAGCAACAGTGCATTTTTCTGAATTTTGGTGTGTGTATGAACTCCACATGGCCCCAGATGTACTCTGCAGTAGACCCCCTCAGTGCCTCCATGGCAGGCAAAGAGGCCATGCCCAGATCACTTGGAAGACTGGAAAATCCCCAATCCCCAGAGCCAGGCAGACAGTGTGGGAGTTGCAAATGGACCATCATCACCTCCAAACTTAAGACAATGAAAACTGTTTGTTCATGGGACGTTATCACACGTGGGCCAGAAAGCGGAAATAAAAGTGGAAATGAGGCATCCCGAAAATAAACGGGAAACAACCCTTGTTTCCGCATACATCATTACCTTCATTGCACATTTACAGTAAGTGTATTGAACGTCCATACACAAGAGAAAAAAACCCGTAAATGTAGCCGAAATGAGCCTCCTGCACATGCGCAGAGAGAGGAATGCTCGCTGGAACCATGGCAACAGCGGGGAAATGCGCCACAATACATATTTGGTTATCAGACCTACGGTAAATGCAAAATGATTCCCGTCGCGCAATTGCAATTCCTGAAGAAACCGAAATTCAAAAGATCTCAGATCATTCCGCTTTCTGTCGGGGTTCTGTCGGGGTTCTGTGTGACGTTGTGTGAAAACACGGGCCAATAATACGTATTAGGTCGGGATTTCGTGTGGATTTTGTTTGGATTGGACCCCATGTGATAACGTCCATAGTCTCACACTTGATGGGCCAGTGATCAGCTTAACAACTCACCTTACCTGTTCTCCCCAATTGTTGTCAGACCTGATTACATTGATAGTGCAGTGCTACACCTTTGTTTGGACATCACCTAAGCAATCAAACACTTTTGTCCAGGCTCCAGCCAAGCAATTAAGCACCTTGCCAGGAGCTAGACTGATCCCTTAAAAACCCCTGGAATTTTCTCCTCAGTGTCACTAGTCTGAGTTCAGGGGACCCTCCGTCACTTTGTACTCTGATCTAGTTACTTGCACCTCCATTCAACCCACACTCTCAGAACTATTGTGTCTCACATCACTTCACCCAATTAGATCCAAGAGAAGGCTTCATCTGTAGTAAGTATCACATGTAGTGTTGTCTCTGAACCTTTCCAAGCTAACCCCTGATCCCTAAGCCTTGCATGAGTGTGTATGTGAATTGCTGTGTGATTTTCCCCTTTAATAAATAATACTTTAATTGGAGAATTCTGTCTCTGCACCAATTCTTAGATCCACCTGACTTTTGGTATACACGTGGGAGATGTTCTCGAAGGGTCCTTGTAGTTGACCCCCTCTCGATTTGAGCTAAATAAAATTCCCTTTCATAGACTCTTGGCTACAATGATAAAAGCTTTGGAACCATTAGCTGTGACATGGAGCAGTCACTGAGGATGAGACATTTTCAGACACCAAATGCTGACATTCTTATTTTTCTGTAATATATAGCTTTTAAGAATGTGTTGTCTATTTCAGTTAGCAATAGTCAACAATAGTCAACAATTTCAGCTGCAAGAGACTTATTTCAAATCTAGAATCATTTTTTATGAAACAACCCTCTAGGAGTCTAGAAAAGAATATGCACATGATGTTAACACTATGTAAGGACAGGCATGGAGAGAGATCTTGTAGCATCTTTGAGACTAGAGACTTGAGACTACACAAGGACTGTTGAGCTGAATATTTTCTGTATGGTAACAGGTAGAAATATACAAGCCCCAAGGCCCATTAGGCAAAAGGAAATTGTTGCCTTAGACAGAAAGGCCTGGAAGGTAGCATCCAAGCATTGGAGGAGAGATTATTGTTTTACAGCCATACCATATGCTGTTTCAGTCTCATGGTGAAAGCCTAGATCATGTTTTGGGTGCAGGACTTTACATCAGGAGAGTTTTCACTTAAAAATATGTTCCGTTTCATCATGGTTTGGTCAGACCTCACCTGGAATACTGTGTTCAGTTCTGGGTACCACAATTGAAGAGGAATATTGAAAAGCTGGAGCATGTTCAGAGGAGGATGACCAAAATGTTCTGAAAACCATGCCCTATGAGGAGCAGCTTAGGGAGCTGGGTATCTTTAGCCTGGGGAAAAGAAGGTTAAGAGGTGACGTGATAGCCATGTTTAAATGTCTGAAAGGCTGTCATATTGAGGATGGAGACTAGAACACAGAGCAATGGATTCAAATTAAAGAAAAGATTCCAGCTAAACACTGGGCTAGATGGCCCTGGTCTCTTCCAATTCTTTGATTTTATTATTCTATAGGACACAGTGGCTCAGCAGTTAAGACTCTGATTCTCTCAACTGAAAAGTCGGCAGGTTGAAACCTAAGTGCTGCATGACTGGGTGAGCTCCCATCACTGGTTGTAGCTTCTGCCAACCTAGCAGTTCGAAAGCTTGTAAATGTACAAGTAGATAAATAGATAACACTTCAGTGGAAAGATAACAGCATTCTTTTTTGTATGTCAAATTTTATTGTATTACAATTCATGGATTATGGCTGATGGAGAAATAGCATTCTGTGCAGTCATGCTGGCTACATGACCCACAAAGTAGTCTTGGCAACGCTAGCTGTTCAGCTTAGTAATGGAGATGAGCACTGCCCCCTACAGTCAGAAATGACTTGACAACCTTGTCAAAGGGGAAACCTTTACCTTTTACCTTTATGGTTACATATAGGTATTTAGTTATCTAGATGCCATATCTTCTGAAACTTTAGAGCCACTATCAAACTATTACTGGCATTAGACTACAATTCTCTGCTCACTAGCACAGGTATAAGTGGACTCAGTGTTACCCCGGGACCAGGCCTCCAATTGCCCCTCATATTTCATATCAAATTAATATTAAAAAAGGAAGCTGAGGGGTGAACTAGGCATGACCCTGGACCTGCTCACATGTGCAAAAACCTGTTAGGGCTAGCCAGGGTCTAGAAGGCACCCACCATAATGGAATTCTCTGAGGCCCCAACATAATCCCTTTTGTCTACAGAGAGCAGTGAGAGGATCATAGCCAGAGGTGATTGCTCAAAACTACTGGGACAGGAAAGCACTGGCAAATCCCTTGTCTAGCACATTCACACCAATCACTTAACTATCTGTCTCTAGTCTGAACAATTCTTTTCCCCTGGGAAACCATTTAGCAGAGATTCTAATCCTTTCAAGCCTTGGTTTCTGCCCTCAAGACACAATTCTGAGTATATATATATATCTAGCAAAGCAACTATTATTTGGTCTTGGTCTAGTTTGCAAGCAAGCAGGCACTCTGTCGATTTGGCTAGACTAGGCTCCTCAATATGCTGACTAACCCCCCCCCCCCTTGTGGTAGCAACTATTGAATTTTCTCCATTCCAAGGCCTTAAACCTATTCCACTGCTTCCATCTTTGCTTCTCTAGCTCTTGTGTGTGTGTGTGTGTGTGTGTGCTTGTGTGAATTGATTATTTCCTCTAATAAAATTACAAAAACATATTTGAATCTGCTTCTGAAGTTCAGTGTGATTCGGGCCTGGTATATTTGGGACATAAGGATGTGGTGGCTTAGTAATTAAGATGCCAATTCTGATAATTGGAGGACCAGAAGGTTGGCAGTTTAAGGCCCAAGTGCTGCATGATGGGGTGAGCTCCCATCACTAGTCCCAGATTCTGCTAACCTAGCAGTTTGAAAGCATTGGTGAGAAGGTAACAGTGTTCAGTGCAGTCATGCTGGCCACATGACCACCATAGTAGTCCTTGGACAATGCTGGCTCTTCAGTTAAATAACAGAGATAAGCACTGCTCCCTACCGTCAGTTATGACTAGACATTCATGTCAAGGTACTACCTTTACTTTTATCTTTATAGTTGGGTTGCTATCCTGAGGTCACTGTTGCCCCAGCTGACTATAACTCTCATTTGAGCTAAATTTCCCTAAACCACAACTTGTGGGAATCCTCCCCAGACCCCAGCAATTTGGGTAACATCATTAGGACCCATCTCTCTCTCTCTTTCTCTCTGTGCACTTGTGGACAGGCGCAAGCTCACTATTCTTCTGTTTGTGACCAGAGTTTGGAAATGCTACATTGGTACAACTCCCCGAATCCCCAGTCTGGGGATTCTGAGGATTGTAATAACATTCCAAAGCTTTGATCCTAACTCTGAGTATCTGCACTATTAATTAATACTCTCCAACTGTTCCAACTTTTCCGGAACAGTCCTGATTAATCAACTCTCATATTAATTTTTTGGCTGCTAATTCAGCATGAGGGAGAGGAAAGAGTAGAATCTTCCCCTTCCTAGTAGGCTCAGGCAAAAAACAAACTTCTGCAATGTCTCTTACAGTGGTTCTCAATGGGGGGTTGCAGACTGCCAGAAATAGTGTGAATTCAGTCCACTTTTAGGGTTAGGGTTAGTGCTAGGGAATCATGGGAACTGTTATTTTTCTGAGACATTGAGCCTTCTCTGTCAGACAACTCTGATGCCACAATAAAATACAGTTCCCATGGTTCCCTAACTCTAACCCTAACCCTAAAAGTGGACTGAATTCACACTATTTCTGGCAGTCTGCAACCCCCCAATGTTTGGTCATCCAGAAGTTTTGGACTTCAGTTCCCAGAATTCCTGAGCATTGCCATACTGAATGGGAATTCTGGAAGATGAAGTCTAAAATATCTGAAGAACCAAAGGTTGAGAACTACTGCTCCCCTAGCTAGTGTGCTCTTCCTCATTAATATTTGCCATCTTGAGCACACTCTGATGTTGCTCAGCCACTCGTGTTCTAATTTTCATCTGTGAAATGTTAGAAACCTTTTAAAATAAGTATGTTCTTTTACAAAACAGTATTATGAACCTCTTGGAGTATTAAATTTGTATTTAAACAGTTTCTTTAAAAATATTTCCTCTCCACTCCAAGTCCAGATGGTGATGTAATTAGTATGCAGTAAGCAACCTGCCCCATAAATTTCTTAGTAAGACATTGTAGGAGCTCTGAGGTGCTGCAGAAGGGGCTATTGTACCTTTGTGGGAAATGATTTGCTCACTTCCATTAAAACAAAACAAACAAATATGGTGAAATGGCTGGCCAATGAGTACACTCACATATCTCCTGTTCCAGCTGCATGCAAGACAGCCAGCTTTACATGTGGTTGGAACACTCTGCTTTGTTTGAATACCCCAGGGTCCATTGACCTGGACTTTTTACAAAGAATTCCAAGTACATTTATCCAGAATAATATTGGGATATGGGTGAGGTGTACAAGTGTGTGCCAAGAGCTGGATTTTTAAGGCCACATTTTCAAAAGTGAATGTCTGTTCAGGAAAAGGAAAAAAAAGACTAAAGTCCAATCTAGCATTGCCAGATTATTTAAATTTTTTTACAATTCTTGTGACTCACTGAACCTGTGTTTTCCAGGGGAGGGTGGTTGCTTTTGCTGGTTAAATAGGACAAATATCGATCATGCAAAATGGGTGACAAAACACTGTCTATTGCTACAGCGTTCTGGATTTGGCCAAGTAATGCTCTTACTGAACAGAGATGGTGGATTATAAACACAAAAGCACAGGAAGGTTTTTGGTTTGTGGGTGTGTTTTTTGTGGGGTTTTTTTTTTTTTTTTTTTTTGGTAGGAGATTAAGTGTGAAAACAAGGAAAACATCCAAGATAAGAAAAGCAGATGTGGTTGAAATAGACATATGAGAACAAGAGGTCAGAAAAAAGCAGTGAAGCATGCACAAGATAAAAATGGAAAAATAAACTAGTGGGACACATTCTGTGTAAATACTGATAGGACATTGGTGACATAAGCTATAAATAGAAAGGTTGCCATTCCATCCCCAGTAACAAGGAAAGAGCTAACCCAGGAGTTTTGAGGAAATAAGTGGAAACAGAAGACAGAATATAGTAATTAAAAATATTAAGAATAAGACTGTATTCCACAGAGGTGAAGCAAGAACTTTAAATATCCACATGACTACACTGGATATATTATTATTCAAAGTAGGATATATTATACATTTGTTTACTTATTTGATTTTAAACAATTAATAATACACTAAAAATAAGAGAAAACTTCTAGATATGTAAAGTCAACACCCAAAGACCACAAGGCCTCAACTTATTAGATAGCACCTAACATCATTCTTTCACTTGGGAATATTCCATTCTTTGTTCTGTAACCAAAACCTTGGCAGTATTATACTTTGACAGAGAGCAGCTA
This sequence comes from Phrynosoma blainvillii, assembly GCA_026167975.1. Taxonomy (NCBI): domain Eukaryota; kingdom Metazoa; phylum Chordata; class Lepidosauria; order Squamata; family Phrynosomatidae; genus Phrynosoma; species Phrynosoma blainvillii. The sequence goes on from JANUYF010000001.1 coordinate 414,790,947, forward strand.
AAGAAGGCTACAAACAAAATAAAGTATTTTATGATATTTCAATATTTAATATTTCTGTTCAATAAGTACTCTGACATATCTTAAGAAAGATATTGGCAAGCTATAACATGTTCAAGAGGACAGCAACCAAGATGGTACAAGACCTGGAAACAGCTTATGGAGCTGGACATGTTTAACTTTGTGAAAATTGAGATGTGATGTGATAGCCATGTTTAAATATTTAAAGTATGTCAAGTAGAAGCTGGAGCAAGTTTGTTTTCTGCTACTCCAGAGACTAAAGTTGTGTCCACATGGAGGAAAATAAATGTTCCCACTCCTCTTCCACCCTGACCTGTTTAGATTATGCACAGGGACAAAATGGCTAAAACATCTGCTGTCCAGCGTGATTCTCCAGAGTAAAAACAGTCCCTGTTCGTTCTGCATCAGGCTGGAAACTCCAAAGAATCCCCTGGATGTGCAGATTGCATGTTGGTGTGAGGAGCCCTGAAGCAAGTTTAAATTTGTATAAATAAAGACCTTTTAAATAGACAAATTTATTGCAAACATACATACACGCACAAGACAGACAAACAGACAAAAGCAATAGTCCACAAACAATATGTTCTACAGCAATCCTATTGTCCAAATGGTGACGGCTTGTAGCTTCCTTTTCATTGGGGTGAAGAATCCTTTCCAGGTATTAGTATGAATTTTAAACAAGCTATCCAAAGTGTTGCTCCCCCAACCCAAAAAGTTGAGTTCCCTTAAAGTTTTGACTAACAGAGCAGATTCAGCACTGACATAAAAGGCCCAGCCAATATAAATCTAATAAAGAAAAGGTATGGGCTACCTGTTAACAGATAAATAAAGTGTTAGTCCCTCCCTTGAGTTTATTCTACCATTACAGTGACTTCCATGAAATATATTTATTGAAAATATAAACATTTATGTGCCATGACAGCCAAGTGATATATTGCTTTCATAAAGCTAATAAATACTAGCTATAAATACTACTATTGTTTCTCCAGTTAACATTGACTTAAATGCAATTGCTGGGTCCAAAGTTCTACAAAATCAAATTCTGAATGGTCAATCCAATGGCATCACTAGTGGGGTGTGGTGGTTTACATTGCATTGGGTGATACTGATCAGAGGGGGTGACACAGCCAGGGAGGCAGTGGCAGCACCCTTGCCATGCCAAGGAGATGTTTTTCCTGGTCAGGTGGTGTCTCCAGGAAAGCAGTAGCAAGTGCCAAGGTGTCTCTGTTCTGGCTTCCATCACCTTTGTCCCACCATGGCTGCTCATGCTTAGGCTTCTCTGAGGCCTGGCATGTGCTCTTGCACACAGAGAAATTGAGCACTGCTGGTGGTAAGGGTTTGTGTGGCATCATGTGGATGCCTGTAGGCTTCCCAGTTCCCACAACAGTTGCGCCCCATCTTCTAACTAGCCAGAATACCAAACCTAGTAACAGCACTGGGTGAATCAAGTCTGTAAATCCCATTGATTCGGTGGGTCTACTCTAGTTGGAACTGGTAACTGGATTTAAGCTATGGTCATTTTTGACCATATGGTCATGAGAAGACATGAATCAGTGGGGGGGGGGAATAATGCTAGAAAGAGAGGAAGGCCGCATGCCAGATGCATGGATTCTATTAAAGAGAGTATGAGTATGAATTTGCAGGAATTGGGCAGAGCAGTGGACAGGGGATCCTGGGGGTCTTGCCATGGGTTGAGACTGACATGAGGGCAGTTAACAACAACACAACAAACATTTTTGTTATTTTTGTCAGACCCTTTTCTTTGCTTAACCAGTATTTTAATGTTTTAAAACATTATGACAGCACCACATTTGTTTGACACAATCTTTTCAACAATGTTAACAAATTCCAGACTAACCTGAAGTGCCCTTTCCATGATGCTCTGTCGAAAGTACCAAGCAAGGCATTTAACAAGTTACTTGACAATCTCCAATTTATTTTCAAACTATTTGTATACAGCAAGTGTGGGCATGTGATTTTTGTGACCCCTGAAGCCCTTTATCAGTTCCCCCAAGCGAAAGGGAAAGCCCATAAATGACAAAAACACACAAAAATACACCCACAAGAACATGAAAAATGCAAAATACTTCAGTTTTTATTAACAGTCCCATTCCAAAAGATGTCAGAAAGTGACACAAAATAACTTTCTATTGCCATTTTGAGTAGAGCTCCAGAGGGAAACTGAGGTATTTTAACTTGTTGTAGGGGGCAACCTGCAGCATTTGGGGTGGGGAAAATTGCCACATAACCTAAATATAATTGCCTATCTTGATGCAGAGATAGGAAAGTTTGTTGACAAACTATTTATTTTGGGGCAGTTCCATGATATAAGTAAAGTGTGTGACTTTTGTTGTTGCATCGAAATAGTCAAAGATTTCTTTTACCTGGGATCAAACATTGCCCAGAATGGAGACGACAGTCAAGAAATAAGAAGAAAACTAGGAAGGGAAGGGCAGACATGAAAAAGTGATAGAAGATCCTAAAGAGTAAAGATATACAACTGAGCACCAAAGTTAAAATCATTCAAGCCATACTATTCCCAATCACTATGTAGGAATGTGAGAACTGGACTGTGAAAAAGCAGATAAAAAGAAAATAAATTCATTTGCGATGTGGTGTTGGAGAAGAGTACTAAGGATACTGTGGACAGTCAGAAAGACAAACAAATGGCCCCTTGGAAGCCCAGATGATTAAATTGAAGCTGTTGTACTTTGACCATATCATGAGAAGGCATGACTCATTGGAATAATAATAATAATAATAATAATAATAATAATAATTAATAATAATTTCTAGCCCGCCCCTCTGCTCAGCAATCGGGGCGAGTTACAGCATAATTAAAACACAAAGAAGTTAAAACATCTTACATCCCAATCCCTAACACTCCCACCCCTTAAAACTGAATTAAACCAATGAATAATTAAAATACATTATATAATTAAAATCAAACAGTTTGTGAGTAGCATACATCAGTCATGGGGGGGGGGGGGGGGGCTCAGAGCAGGTAGCTGGACTCCTCTCACCGGGAGGCTATTCCGGGAAGGCCTGCCAGAAGAGATCCGTCTTTACTGCCTTTTTAAAGGCAGCAAGAGTGGTAATAAGATGGATCTCGTCCAGCAGGCTGTTCCAAAGTCTGGGCGCGGTCGCAGAGAAGGCCCTCTGGGAGGTCTGCGAGAGCCTGGTCTTCATGGGCTGCAGCAGATTCCTCCCAGAGGACCTAAGGGCACATGGGGGGTCATACGGGAAGAGGCAGTCCCTGAGATAAGATGGACCCAAACCATGTAGGGCTTTAAAGGTTAAAACCAACACCTTGTACTGTGCCCAGAAACTAATCGGCAGCCAGTGGAGGGATTTAAGCACAGGTGTTATATGCTCCCTCCTAGATGTTCCAGTAATTAACCTGGCTGCCATGTTTTGTACCAGTTGTAGTTTCCGGGTTAGGCACAAGGGTAGCCTCATGTAGAGTGCATTGCAGTAATCCAGACGTGAGGTTACCAAAGCGTGTACCACAGTTTCCAGATCCCTCATATCCAGATAAGGGTGCAGTTGGCATATCAGCCAAAGCTGATAACAGGCACTCCTGACCGCCGTATTCACCTGACTAGTCATGTGAAGTGACGAATCTAGAAGTACCCCCAAGCTGTGAACATAGTCCTTAGAGGAGAGTGTGACTCCATCCAGGACTGGAGACTGTATTCCCAAATCTGGTTTCGGTCCCGTGAGTGTCAGTACCTCCGTTTTGTCTGGATTCTGCTTCAATCTGTTTTTCCTCATCCAATCCATTACCGCTCTGAGACAGTCATTGAGAGGAGAGACACCATCGGAAGTCTGGGCCGATGATCTGGTCATGGAGAAGTATATCTGGGCGTCGTCAACGTACTGATGACACCGTGCTCCATGCCTCCGAATGATCTCACCCAGCGGCTTCATATAAATGTTAAATAGCATCAGAGACAGAATGGCACCCTGATGGATGCCACAATTAAGCTCTATTTTAGAAGAGCAACTGTCCCTGAGCCTCACCCTCTGGGATCGGCCCGAGAGGAAGGAGCCGAACCACTGCAGAGCAGTGCCTCCGATTCCTAACTCTCTCAGGCAATCCAAAAGGATGGAATGATCTATCGTGTCAAAAGCCACTGAGAGATCCAAGAACACCAGCAGGGTCACACTACCCCTGTCAATGCCCAGGCAGAGGTCATCGGTCAGAGCAACCATGGCAGTCTCAACTCTATATCCTGTCCTGAAGCCGGTTTGAAATGGATCAAGATAATCGTTTTCATCCAAGACCTCTTGGAGTTGGGAAGCAACTGCCCTCTCAATCACCTTGCTTAAAAAAGGTAGCAAGGAGAATGGTCTATAGTTGTTTCTATCCAGGGGGTCTAGGGAGGGTTTTTTCAGGAGTGGCCTAACTGCCACCTCCTTTAAACAAGATGGTACAGAACCCTCCCTAAAGGACGCATTGATTGTATCCCGGAGGAACACTTTCAGCGCATCCCCCCCCCCAGATGACCAGCCAAGATGGACACGGATCGAGGGGGCAAGTTGTCTTCCTCACCCTTCCAAGGAGCTTGTCCACATCATCGGTACTCACAGATTGAAAGTGATCCAGTAAATTGCCATCAACGGAGTTGCTGGATACCTCATCTACAGATTCTGCCAGAACACTGGCATCCAAGTCGGCTCTTATCCAAGAGATTTTATCTGCAAAGTGGATGTTAAATGCATCACAGCAGGTTAAGTAGGGGGTTTGGCGCATGTGAAACCTTCGTCAGCTCCCCCACCACCCTAAACAGCTCTGCCGCACGAGACTCTACAGACGCGATACGTGCAGAACAGAAAGATAGGTGCTTCCTATGGCGAGTTCTGTCAGATAAGAGTCGAGTCTTCCGCCATTCGCGCTCTAGTCGTTGTCCAGCTTGCTTCATCCTCTTAAGCCCCTCTGTATACCAGAGCTTACGATTAGAAGTAGGCTGGAATGGACGCTTGGGAGCGATTGTGTCAATAGCCTTGGTGAGATCGGTGTTCCATGTATTCACCAAGGCTTCTACAGAATCCCCGGCGTCACCAACCATTAAACCCTCTAAGGAAGGGGTAGGCAACCTAAGGCCCAGGGGCCGGATGTGGCCCCCCAAGGCCTTTGGACCAGCCCCAGGCCAGTGTCCTGGACTACAGCCAGCCTCAGTCCCAATAGCTGCTGCTAGGGATGGTGAGAATGAGCAGCAAACAGCAAAGCCAGCTACAAACCTTCCTGTAATCGAAGCACCAACAAAGCAGAGTTCAGAATTCAAAGTAGTCAGTCGGTCTAAGGTCAGGGCAGGCAGCAATCAACAGAAGTCCACTCCGGTCCGAGGTCAAGGCAACAGGGTTCCACAAGGCAAGAAGCAAGGGGCACAAAGCAGGAAACAAGGAGCCACACTGACCATAGTCTCACAAGGAAGCTACAATAAGTCTGGACACTGAGGAAGCCTTTTGCAGATGTTTAAATAGCCAAATCCTACCTCAGTGCCAGCTGAGGCTTGTTGAGCAGCCGCTTCTCGGCCAGCCTCTTGGACCTGCGAACACCAGCACTCTCAGCTCTCCTCTGCCTAAAGCAGGGGTAGGCAACCTTTCCCCTTTAAGGGCCGAGGGACTTCAGCTCCCAGAAGTCTCAGCCATGTTGGCCAATTGTCCCATGTTGGCCAATAGTTCCTGGGATTCTGGGAGCTGAAGTCCTTCGGCCCTTAAAGGGGAAAGGTTGCCTACCCCTGGCCTAAAGGAAGGTACTGGCCCTGCTGTATCTTCCTGATTCTCCCCACTAGGCAGCTGAGCCTCCACAGGAGTAGCACTAGGACCTGGCTGCTCTGGGGCTGGGAGAACAGGGCTTGGCTCAGGCAGAGCAGAATGAGAGCCTGGTGGAGCCTGTATCTCTTCCTTCTCTGGAGGAGACCCATCCTCCTCCTCATCCTCTGAGTCCTCCTCATGGCTGGCCATGACATCTGGTCCTGCCGCCGCTGCTGCTGCCGCTTGCCATGATGATATTGATTATTGTTGTTATTACTTGTTCTTGGGGTTTTCTTGGCAAAATCTCCACAGGGGCTTTGCCATGGCTTTTCTGGGGCTGAGAGAGTGTTCATGCATATATATTTTTAATTCTTATTTTTTTAAAAAATATATTTTTATTTATTTATTTATTCATTTTTGGTGCTTCGGCCCCCCAATTGTCTGAGGGTCAGCAACCGTGCTCAAAAGGGTTGCCTACCCCTGCTCTAAGGCCTTCTGAAAACCAATTGGTTCCATTAGCCTTTGAGGGAAGACCATTCTAATCGGCCTGCCACCCCCGGGGGGGCAGATAGTGGCTCTTAGCTCCGCCTTGACCAGGAAATGATCCATCCATGACAGTGCGGAGGTTTTTATGACCTCCTCCCATGGATATTCCTGTTCCGTACTAAAAACTGCATCGAGGGTATGACCAGCACAATGTGTGGGCCCGTCAACCAGTTGGGATTGACCCATGTTTGTCATGGTATCCATGAACTCCCGAGCTGCGCCAGTTAGATCTTGCAAGCTGGTCTTGAGTGGGATGTTGAAGTCACCCAAAACCAAAAGTCTGGGCGACTCCAACAACTCAGAGTTAGCTCAGGTTAGCTCAGTTAGGGAGTCTGTTAGGCTACGGGGTGGCCTGTATACCAACAGAATCCCCAAACTATCCCTGGTTTTCAGGCTAAGGTACATACACTCGATGTAGGTTGTTTTCCAGATAGGCTTCCTGGTCAAGGTTAAGTTGTTTCTATGAACCAAGGCCACACCGCCCTCCCACCCACTTTCTCTTATCTGCTCACTGACCGTGTACCCAGCTGGGAGACCCTGCGCCCAAGTCGCAGCACTGGCATCTCCCAGCCAGGTGTCAGTAAAGCATGCCAGGTCGGCTGCCTCATCCAGTAGCAAGTCATGAATGATGTGGGTCTTATTCTTGACCGACCTGGCATTGCAAAGGAGCAGAGTAAGGGCCTGTGGAATGGAAGGTGCGCTCTCCAAGTTTTCCTGGGCAACAGAGTGAACTGAAGAAGGGATAGATATTAAGCATCAATCCCTTCTTCTTTTGTAACATTTTTTCACTCTGTTGCTGCCATACCTTCCCCTCCCCCACACAACCTCGATGCCCACTCCCAGACTATTTCCGACTCCATTATATGATGGTGGTAACAGGTGCTCCAGCTAATTCCTGATCATTCCTAGGTGGGCAGTGTTGTATGGCCAACGCTGGTAGGGACCAAAAGTTTTTCAAAATTTGGCTCCCTTCCAGGCTTGACAAAATACTCATAGCTAACATTGTACAAGGACTGGGAAAAGATCAGATGGGCCACTGCTTGCTGTCCTTCAGCTGCACTGCCGGGGTGGCTTCTATTCACAGGTGGAAACGATCAGGCACAGTCCTCTCAGCCCAAGGACGCCGCCTCTGCCATTGTGCCAATGGTCAGGCTTCGGCCAGCTTTTCAAGGCTCCCTCCTGCAGCCAGGTGTTCCGGAGGAGGGGGGGGCAAAAGCGCTTACCACCCCACTCCAGTCCTTGCCAAGGCTGCAATCTGGTGCCGATGGTCAGGCTTCAGATCTGGCTTTCCAAGGCTTTTCAAGGCTCCCTCCTAGAGCCAGGTGTTCTGGGGGGGGGGGCCAAAAGCGCTTACCACCCCACTCCAGTCCTTGCCAAGGCTGCAATCTGGTGCCGATGGTCGGGCTTCAGATCTGGCTTTCCCAGATATGAAGACAATAATCCTGGGAAAGTTTGAGGGTAGAAGAAGGACAATAATCCTGGGAAAGTTTTAGGGTAGAAGAAGGAGAGGTAAACTGCACACCAGATGGCTAAAGTCAATTAGAGAGGATACAGGCAGGAGTCTGCAGGAAAGCAGTGCAGTAGAGGACATGGCTACTTGAAGATGTCTCATTCACAGGGCCGCCATGAGTCAAAGTCAACTCGAGGGCAGCTAACAACAACAGCAACAGCAACAAAGCCATAGACACTATGATGACATCAGTGCTGAGATGTACTTGGTTCTCCATGGGTCTTGGCATTGCTGTAATCATTGTGTTTCTGGCTATGGAGATGTAGACAAATGCTTCTCTGATCCTGGCTGCTTGCTTCCTGCGAAGTTGGAGGGGAGGGTACATGGTTCAGTGTAGGGTAGGTGCACATGCATATATTTACAGTATGCTGGGGGGATGCTGGAGTGAGGTCAAAATGTGTACAGAGAAACTGCATATGAAAAAAATCCTGCTGCTTTAAAAAAATATTGGCAGCATGATACTGAACTTGGCTATGATTCACTTCTAATTGCTGTTCTTTTTGTTATATGTCTTCAAGTTGTCTCCAGCTTATGGTGACCCTCTTCTAGTGCTTTCTTGGCATGATTTCTCTTAGGCTGATTTGTCAAATGTCACTCAGTAGGTTCCATGGTTGAGTAGAAATTTGAACCCTGGTATCCCAGAATCCTAGTCTATCACTTGAGCCACTACACCACACTGGCTGTCATGCATGTGAACATGACATAGACTGGAAATACACTGATCCACCAAGCCCTACCCCTGAAGCATATAGTCTATAAGATGAACTATTTTGAACTGCAGTTGCAAGAATTCCCCAGCCATCATCACATTGGCCATGCAGGTTAGAACATTCTAGAGAATGAAAAAGTAACTTTTCAGAGCTTTGTATAAATCAATATAAAATGTCAAATATTTCCAGTTCTTCCTACTTGATATTAGAGTTTCAAAAGGTGATATTTTTAGTTTTAATTTCCCAATCAAGCTACTTCCATAAATGAAAATATTGAAACCATGCACCCTTGTTTCTCCACATAAAGGCTGGTATCAGTCTTTGAATCAACCATATTAGAAAGCTGAAGCCACATGTGATTTCATTATGTTTGCAATCCTGCTTCCATACCTATTTGCTTAATAGTAACGATGGAAAGAAACAAAACACAAAATATCATGCAAGGATGTCATCAGATTTTATTCTTCTGCACAAAGGATATAGTTATAATTTTTTTTAAAAGGGGGAAGTTTTTATCTAATAAAGTATACCATATTGTGCTGCAATAGCATACTGAATAGAAATCCATTATATCTCTTCTTTCTGTTCTTTTCTTCTTCCCCTCCTTATTCCACTTCCCACTCATAATGAAACAGAGTGGAAAACTGGTATAGCTCTTGATCCCTAGACCTAGACTATAACAACTACATATCATTAAAATAATCTTACATAAGGGAACCCACATTTGTTGAGCAGAATGAGTAGGAGAAAAGTCATGTATTAATATAGAGTATCTACACATTTGGGACAACAAAATGAGAGCCAAAACTCTAATCCAAGGTGAAGAAAAACAACAATTTCATAACCAAATTAGGTTTCTTCTCAACAGTTTTAAGGCCCTGTTGGGAACTAGGAACTACCAATCTTCTTTTTATAACCACATCAGACTTTCTTAGCCACCCTAACATATGAATAAACAAACATGCACATTAAGGAACACATAAGAGATTCCTAGAAACAATGCATTTCAGACAATGAGAGAGAGAGAGAGATTCACTATGTTTTATGATGTACCTCTTGCCAAGAAAGCCCCATGATACGGTCACCTTAGGGTTGCCATAAGGGGGAAATGACTTGAAGGCACACAACAACAACAAAAACAAATGATGTACCTGCAAGGACAGTAATAACACAACTAATCTAGGTGGAGAGAGGTGGTGATCTTTGATGTGACATACTCAGAAGTAGGCTCAATTCAGTCACACAACATACCACAACAATAACATTATGTTGTTGCTGTTGTTTGCCTTTAAGTCATTTCAATTCTGACTTATGGTAACTCTAAAACAAACCTATAATAAAGTTTTCTTGGCAAGGAAGTTTGCCATTGCCTTCCTCTAAAGCAGAGAAAGTGTGACTTGCCCAAGGTCACCCAGTAGGTTTCTGTGGCTGAGTGGGGAGCTGAACCCTCATCTCCCAGAGTCCTAGGAGTTTATCGCACTCACTTTTGTTAACAATCCAGGCGTGGACTGGGAATACACATGACCAAAAGAAAATGGATTTTATCACACTTGGAACAATTGGCAAGCCATTCCCATGCTATCGCTCATGCACAACCCATTCCTGAGCCACACTGAGCTGGCCAATTTTGCAAGGATGGAAGCTTTCCCTCCTTGCAAAATCGGCCAGCTCAGAACTGCTTGGGGATGGGTTGTGGTTGAGCAACAACATGGGGACAGCTTGCCGACTGTTTCAAGTGTGATAAAATCCATTTTCCCTTGGTCATGCAGCCGTTCCTGGATCATTAACAAAAGTGAGTGTGATAACTCCCTAGTCCAGCACTCAAACCACTTCACCCCACTGGTTCTTAGTAACATGATATAACATAATTATTTTATCGCACTAGCACTGGGTTTTCTTTAGGTTGCTTTCTTTACCTCACCCTGTAATCCTTTTTTGAAATGAAAACTGCAATCCTGCACGTCATGGGCTCCATACTGCAGCTGCCCATCCCTCAGCTAACTACACTCATGAAACCCTGAATTTTAGCAGTGTGAATGGACCACATGCAAAACAAGGTGCACAGGAAAAGGACCATGCTCCTAGTTAGCACACTTCTCCTCAATGTACAGACCTGCAGCTTCTCCAATGAAAAGTATTTCTAGATACCATGGCATGAATTTAGGCAGCATATGGTGACAGGAAGAATTACAGCCCATTTTAGAATCCATGAGGACTTAAACTGCCTCCTTTCCCAAGCCACAAAAATTGCCCACCCTGTTATATACAATTACCTGGTGGTATGGTCCACAGAATTCAGTGTTTCTTACCCTTGAGGAGGCATGGTTTGGACTGTGCTATAAGTCTGATAGAAACACACACACATACACACACACACACACACACACCTGTTAGACCCAACTAGAGTACACAGCGGGAACTTTGTGAATCTGCACTTATCTATGTGCCACTGATTAAATGAGCAGGGACTGGCAGACTTAAGCCAATATTTCTGTTGTCTGTATAATGTGGTAGGTAGCCATATATACAATACTCAAAATTTTCTATGGCCAAAGCAATCCAACATAATAGTCTATTTCCAGTTCTTAGTTAAAACTAATTTAACAACCTCTAGTAACCATAGTTCTTGTAGTATTTTTCATTTCTCTTTTTTCACAGAGTTTAATAATCTGGACTGTTTGTTTTCTATATTTTTCACAGCTGGACTGGATTTTTTTTTTTAAAAAAAATCATACTTTAATTTATATTCAGAAAACAGGCAGAGAACACAGAACATATTCCAGGAGTTTGAGCTGACCAACAAATACTTGCTGTGGGTCAGTAGCAGGGGATTCATTCCTATGGAATAAGAAGGGCTTTGTTAAATTTCCTCCTTCCGTTCCAGAGAAAACTGACCTTAGCCTGCCTTCTATTTTTATGAGATTTGCATTTAAACCTTCACTTATCTGTTCACTGGCTGAATGTATTTTATTTTAACCTAATCCTGAAATTCCACAAGAAGCACTGAACTGTAACAGCCAAGGTCTTAAAAGTGTCCTTTGCTCTCATTGAACTTTAAAGAAAGGTGAAGGCTAAGTCTGCCACTATGGCTTTTTTAGGATTGCCAGATTGAATATGGGACAGGAGTCCTGTGGCTTTAACAGTTAGCAGATCCTGTGTCAGGAAAACAGACTGTAAAGTTCCATAGGAAGAATTACAGCACAATCTCCTCCTTCACCCTCTCAGACACCACTATTTTACTTACATAGCCCCAATATAGCTGTAAGAAAGTGCTGTGAGTCCAATTATAGGAACGCAGCTGAATGCATCACCTTCACCAGCATCAACATCACCTATTCCCCACTGGCCAGCAAATTGATCTTTGGGGGGTTGAATCAGCAAAAGGGTATGTTGAGGCTGAGAGAGAAGGTGTGTCATAATATCAGGAGTTGCATAGGCAACTTGCCTGCCATAATATGTTGGGAAGTGGGTGTGATGGGTTATATGTAGAAATGATATAGATAAATCATGGTGATTTCAGACACAGATACTGAGATAGCATTGGAAGGGAGGCAAGCATGAGCCAAACATGTTCAAAGTCATGTCTGTGAAGGAATTTGGTTGTAAGAACAAAGAAGAGGATAGTATGGGAAATGGAGGAGAAGTGTGTTTATTAATTATATCGAATAAGAATTAAGACCACCTGAACTTTGAAACTGTCTGTGGTTTAATTAGGCAATTTTAACAGTTGCTGGTCAGTTCTAACAACATTGCTAGACTAGATGTATAGTTTTTCAATATCAGTTTTCTGAGTTTTAACTACTGATTTCTGAACTAGGTACTCTGCTGGACTTGGCACATAGTTAGTTAGATTTGTGGCAACCCTATGAATGAGAATCACCCTAGCATCAACAGGCTTGCTCAGGTTTTTCAGACTATCCTTCTGTAATTCTGCATGTGCATGTGAAATGAATTCAACATGTTCAGAAGACTTATACTGGAACAGGTACATGTGAAATGAATTCAACATGTTCAGAAGACATTCATTTCACATGCACATGCACATGCACATAGAACAGATGTCAAAGATCAGTCTTCACTGTGAAATTCTCTGCAGGCTGCAAATGCTGCAAGGAAAAAACCTCCCAAACAAGCAGCTGGACTCTCTCTAGTCTCACAAAGAGGTTCTTTATTCTTTCGTTACAAACTATGTACAGACCAACAAAGTGCTCCACCAGTATCTCTATATACTATCACCCACACATGAGTATCCAAATCACCCACCTATATACAGTATCCCCTCCTGGGATATTAGTCCAGCCCACTCCTGGAACATGACCCAGTTTCAGTCACCTGACTGATGTGACACAGCAGAATTGCAGATTTCTGACTCAACCCTTGGCCTAGTGTTGCATCAGCCCACTGTACAAATGCTGAGTCATCCTGGCTCCCAACTTTACGAAGGTAACTGTCTCACCTTTGTCCCAGTTACATCTATGTCATTTTCTCTTCAGAGTGCACTTTACTCTGACAGGGGAGCACTGAGGTGGGGTAGAAAATATACTTAGCCAAGTTGTAATAGAATAGAATTACAACAATAATGGAATTTTGTATTGTTAAAAATTTATATGTATGAATTTTAGTTCCAATAAAAAAAATTTAAAAAGAAAAAAAAGAAAAAAGAATTGGGTCTACTTGCCAGCCCAATTTTTAATCCAGTAAATTGTACTACAAGTGAATTGAGAATTACTTGTGAAAGGAGATACTGCATACCTCCTTATTCAAAAGTATAAAATTTACAACTGCTTGTGTAACCTGGCTCCAACAATATTCTAGACTAAAGAGGTCACTTTTTCAAGCTCTGTGGATGGACAGAACAGGAAATTTTGCTTATTCTTTGTACAATGAGCCCTTCATATTCACTGGGATTAGGGACACAGGACTCCTGTGAAAGTGGAAAAAATGCAAATAAAAACCACTACTTTTTTAACTTGACAAAACACCTCTCTAGAAATCTCTAGGTCCTCCAGAACAACTCTATGGTCAACATCCACTGAAAGTTGACCACAGAATTGTGTTAGAGAACCTGCAATTGTGTAGAAAAATGTTCTCTTTAGGAATATCTAGGTCCTCTAGCATGACCTCTGGTGGACATTGGCCACAGAGTCATGCTAGAGGATCTATAAATTTCTAGAGAAAACATATTAATCAAATTCATGAATAATCAAACCTGCAAAAATCAAAGCCACAAATGTGGAGGGACAACTGTACATCTCTGCTCCTGATGCTTCCCCCCAAATCCTGATGCATGTCAACAACGTTCAGACAAATTGAACACTGAGAAAGTTGTAATTGCTGTCATTAGCATGCAAATGTACAGGGGTGTGTCTGTGTGTGTGTACTTGGAAGAATTATTAAAGATTTGGAACTTCAGGTTTCCTTTCCATTGAATGCTATTCTACAAAATCATTTTGGCTGATGTGCACTGAACAGCCTTTCCAATGAATAAAACCTACTGGCTTCTGTTGCTCAGCCACTGAGGATTTACTCCATGTACTTTTAGCAAATGGCAATATGTAGGAGACTTGAGATAATATATAAAATTCAACTAATGACCAAGTCCCAAGTGCCAGTTTAAATAATAGGGAAAAATGATTACATGTCTAGTAAATCTGCTGGCACTCGGTAGCTGGCAGCAACCCAGATTTACCTTCTGTCCTCTCTTTTGAAGCCAGTATTATAAAGAAGGGGGGGGGGGGACCACCCAGTAATCATTGGTGTCAAGCAATACCTTCTGAAACTCTATTGCCCCCATTAGACTAAATACATAAAATCTAAGCCTGCATCATTACAATTGAGACAGCTGGAAGAACAGTCACATGGGAACAGTGGGTGGAATGCTAAGCTCTGAGAATTTATAATAATGATCCGAACACATAATAGCACAGAATGACATGTTGATGTTCCCCTTGGTTCTCGTTCCTTCACAGCCTGAGAGCAGGGAGCTTCCAGTGTCACTCGTAGATATGTATGCATATCATTTAACTGGCTACTAGGCTCAGTGGAGGCATTACAGTTTTCAAAAAAAAAGAAAGAAAAGGGAGCTCCTGGGGGAAAATCTTACTGCTCATAAGTGATCCATATGAAGCAGGTGTCTACCGACAGAAGAAATGATGAAAAAAAACCCTCTAGACTTGAGGAAAACTTGTCACTTTCTGAATGCAATGAGGTTCTGACATAATGCAGCCCTAGATTTTTCCAACAACAAAACAAAACCAATAGCAGATCCCATGTAGAAAAAGAGGACCCAGTGTAGGCACAGGAAATAAATTTCTTGAGATCATATTGCCCTATGCATATGTATCCATTTCACACCATTTGAGACTACTTAGAAAGTGGAAGCTTTGCTTTGGTGGAAATATTTGAATAGAGGTGTAAGAGAAATCTGTCAGAAGTGTTGTGGTTTCAATGCTGATTTCCTCCTGATTTTCTAACCCTATGGTGAGTAGGTTTGACTAGAAGACCTCCATTGTTCTTTCCAACAATGTGATTCTGTTGCACCAGCATTTTGCTGCCTAGATCCCACCCCATTCTTTACAAGCAGATTCCCTTGTCCTTGACAGAACAGGTTTTAAGGTCAGCATATCTATATAGCCTCAATTCAGGACCTGGCTTTGTTGGCTCTAACTAAAGGCCAAACAAGAAATTATATTCATGTAATATTCTTTCTCTCTGTCTCTTTTTCTCTGATAAATGTATCTTACATAATAGGATATGGCTGTGTTTGTATGCAGTTCCCACAAGACAGGGTGGATAACTTTCTTAAACTATTCACGTCATATATCCCTCTCCCATTTCATCTCATATTCAGTTGACTCATTGTCTTTTGCTACAATATGAATCTGCAGGAAGCTCTCTTAGATCACCTCACAGAACTGCAATATCCTCTTACTAGCAAACAACAATTGATGTAAGCTGATATGCTGAAACTTGCATACACTTGCAGTGTAGATGGTTCCTAAGCAATCCTAGAGCACTCTCCAAGGCAGGGGAAGGAAGCTTCTGGCTCCCTTCAAAATCCAGGGAGGTCTGCCCTGCCTCTGCAAGCCTGTTCCCCAAAGGCTTTCTTGAAGAGAATCTCCATTTTCAGTGATTCCAATAAGGGAAACATGGTAACAGGGAGTCCTGTGCTAGTTTTTCTCCCCCTTCCCTTTTCTTATCCAGGAGCAAAAGTGCTAGAATGCCATCCAACATTTGCAAATGCCTAAGTACCTTAGATGGCACCTTCACTTCTTAAAGGTAAGCAGGTTGAGTCTGGTCAGTAACTTGATGATGGGATATTCCATCCATCCATCCATCTTTTTATTTATATCCAGCCTTTCTCCGAAACTAATTGGTTCCTGCCACAGTGCAACATTAATGATGTTTGACACAACTTTAACTGCAATGGCTTCATCCTATGGAAACCTTAGTTTTGTAGTTTATTCTGGTACCAGAACTCTTAGACCAGGGGTCAGCAAGTTCCCCTTACCTGGGGCCAGGCTGGGGATCCCCTGGTCTTCTGGTGGGGGGGGAATGGCAGCACATGCACGAGCAAGTCGCAGCCACCATTTTGGAAAACAAAATGGCAGTCATGACTCATTTGCGCATGCGCAGTACTTGGCACATGTGCAAACAAGTCGTGGGTGCCATTTTTTTCCCAAAATGGACATCGCGACTCATTCGCACATGTGCAGGAGTACTGCGCATGCACAAACGAGTTGCAGCCGCCATTTTGAAACAAAATGGCGGCCGCGACATACGCGGCAGCGTGGCAGCAGCGCACGTGAGCAGTGGTGGAAGTCGGTGGGGGCCAGTCCAAAGGCCTCAAGGGCCGGACCCAGCCCACAGGCTGTAGGTTGCCAACCCCTGTCTTAGACAGAGAAGACAAATATTTCATAAACTACAAATCCCAGAATTCCATAGCATTGAGCCATGGCAGCTGTGGATGCAACCTACAACTCAATTTCAAGGCAGGAAATTACAATAAAAGCCCATATAGTTAAAAACAAAGTTTTTAATATTTTTTATAAAACATTTTTATAAAAATTTATAATTTTTATAAATATTTTTATAAAAATATCATTGAGATTAAAACAGTATTAAACTAACAACAGATATAAAACTATTTAAAATATTACTTTAAAACAAGGAGTAAAAGTACAGCTCCATTAAAAAAACCTTTCTCTTGTTAACAATTAATTCCCAAAGACTTGCTGGAATACCTGCCACCAAAGAGACAGCAAAGAAGTAGCCATTTTATCTTCCCTAGGGAAGGAGTATCAAAGTGTGGGAGCATCTCCACCAAACTTCCCGTGAAAGTGATGGGATACAGAGAAGTGCCTCTTCTGAAGACTTCAAGGCTCAGACAGGCTCAAATGGAAAGATATGGTCCTTTAGACTGCATAGGAACTCTATGATAACTTGAGGTCCATGATAGAGGAAAAGCAGTATATAAATGAACTGAATTTAATAAAAGTAATGTTTTAAAATTAGGAATGACACTGATAGCAAGTATAATGGATTTGACTTCAAATGTTACTGACTAGAATCCTGTTGGTGGTATATGCGGAGCATATGGGGTCTTTGCACATATATGTCTCATGTTGGATGGAGCACAAGGGGCTATCATGACTTTTTACTCTGTATATGAACTCTTATGAGTGTATTTTAATGATTTTATATTAGTGTATTTTCACTGTGGGTTTATGTATTTTTAATTGTGTTTTGTATCTTAATGAGCTGCAACCTGCCTTGAGGCAAGAAAGAAATAAGATATTATTATTATTATTATTATTATTATTATTATTATTATTATTATTCCCTTCCACACCACTGGAAATATCTTCACTAAGGTTGCTGTCAAGCTGAGGGTTAGACAGAGCACATTGCTATGGCTGTTTACTGGTTGGCAGAGAGGGAATTTTACTAAGTTAGAATGGGTCATAGTTCCAGCTGCACAGTCACCTCCTTCCTTCCCCTTTCTCAGCCATTACGTCCCTTTAAGGACAGCCCATGGGGCTTGACATCTGCTGGGGAAATCACATATGAAGAGTTATGCTCTATACTAGGGCTATTCAAAGTGGTGGTTCATGGACTGGTGTCAGCCCCTGAGCCATTCACTGCTGATCCCTGGCAAGTTACCAGGAGAAAAAACAGTTCTAGCCAATGGGCACAAATGTGATGCCAGTCTGTGGCACATGGGGGAAAAATAATTATTATTATCTGTCACTCACATGTGGTCACCTGAGAAGCACTGCTCTTCATGGCTGATGAAGCAGCTCAGCCCTTATATTTAAGTACTCAATTTCTTTTGTCATTTTATTTTTCCATAGCACAATGAGAATAATGTGTTCTAATACCAGTATGATGATGATAGTGTGATGATTAATTAGTTAATGCCCTTAAATACAAACTGCTAATCCCAGATCATCATCAAGGGGAAAGCCAAGAGACTTGAAAACATGTTTAGACCTGCTGGAGCTTGTTTGTACAGAAGAACATGTGGGATCAGGATGGAGAAGAAATTGGCACATCTTTTTCACAGATCTTTTCTCTCTGCCATGTACCATTTCTTTAAAATGATTTCACCTCTTAAAGTCAGTGTTGAGAGGGGAATCCTGCTGCAATGAGTCTCTTCCATTGCACAATCAGGATGATGTACATATAGATTGCTTTGCTCTAGAATAAATACATAAAATCCATTTATTTCAGAAATCATGCCAGTGACTAGTTCACTAATTGTGCAGGCATACCTCAGTTAACAAGGTCTTTCTATCCCTGCAAAGCCCCCTTTCCCTCATCCTCTATTTATCTGAATGTCTTTCAGCTGCATTAGAATTTGGAAGATGGTGAGGGAAAGCTGGAGAAACAGAGACATTCAAATGTCTGTGCAATAAACCTAAAATGGGATTCTGCTCTAGCCAGTCTTACTCTATGAAGCTTATAGCATAGTTCATTAAATTGCCTTACATGATCTGGCTTAAAATTTAAATTGGGCAGCATCCTGATATTATCACAAGGATTTAGCCACTGAAATCACTGCCCGGGTCCATCCCAAGTCCATTCCCACTCCCAGGGCCACTCAGCACAGCTGTTTTCAAAGCCAGGAGTTTTCCAGCTTGAGAAAATGCCCACCACTGGAGCAGTCCTGGAAATGGGGATGGACCTGGGTGGTGATTTTGGCAGCCTTGCGATAGGGTCTGGAGGCTGCCCGATTTAAAATTTAAACCAGATCAGGTAAGGTGATTTAATTAACTGTGTGATAAGCTCCTATCTGAGTGCACCTTTCTACAACAGGCAAGATAAGCAGCAGATGAATCCTAATCTCTTACTAATCATGTATGAACAGCAAAATAGAGAGAAAAGAGGAAAGAACAATAGTCTGCTTCACCAGCTATCCCTAAATATGTTTTTTTTTAAAAGTCTAGCCACCAAAATGGAGGGGGAAAGTGGAAGCTGCCAAAAGAAAGGAAAATCATTCCTAGATGCATTTTGGAAGAACTTTCAAGTGGTCTCTAGAAGGTTCAAAATGTTTTTATTGACTTACCTGATTTATGTAAAGCTTACCTTATGTCCTTTTTTAAATGCAAGGTTCCTCATTTTTAACACCTGAATGGTGAGGAGGTACAACATGGTTGTCTTGATGCTGGGGATAGTTGTTCTTGAATTTACCTGGTACAGATGGCAGATAATTTTGTTTCATTTTGTGTTTGAAGAATTTATCAGACTTGGCAAACATTCAGGTCAGCAAGAATTTAAGTTTTAAAACATTTAAATGCATGATAAAATAAACAGACCAATTTTGTCATCCCTAGATGAAATCCATTGCCTTAGCAATTATTTTGGCACCATTATCAGGAAGGCTTGTATTACCCCACTAATGTATATACTGGGTTGAGGTGGAGAGACTACTAGCTTGCTTAATGGCTGCTGGGTGACTTCACAACTGAGACAACCAGAGGCAATTTGTGCTTCTCATCCACTATATTTCTCCAGATCTTGTTCTCAACAGTAGGATGGCAGGAATAAAGAAATCGAGATGAGTTGTTCAAAGGCAAATCTGGCACCAAGACAAAATAAACCTTGTCCCTGGATGAATTTACCCCATTAGTCAGGCATTTTCTTTGATCACACTGTGGAAGATATAAGGAAAGAAAACTTCCCAGCGTGCTTTTTTGGTTGTCACCCCCAGACTATGGAATGGCCTGCTGGATGAGATCCATCAATTGACATCGTTAGACAGCTTTAAAAAGGCTGTCAAGATGGATCTCTTCCGGCAGGCCTTTCCAGAATAGATCACCCCGGCCTCAGGAACCTCCTGGGGGAGTCCTCCAGATTCCTCCCAGCTTAAAGAACCACCACTGTACTTCTTGCTTGTTGTTGCAGATACACATGGCCATATCTGCATATATTGTATGTTTTAATCTGTTTGTTTTAATTTTATGCAATTTGATATTGTTTTAAGGGGAGGGAGGGAATAGGGTTTGGGTATACTGTATCTTAATATTGTGAGCCGCCCCGATTGGTTTCAGAGGGGCGGAATATATTATTATTATTATTATTATTATTATTATTATTAAAACTGATGGGGGGTTGTGCAAAACTTACACTGATGATGAATTCTTCTAGTCTTCTCATTATACTTTGCTTTAATATTAGTTTTACGTAATGAGTATGATACTCAAACTAATTTTGCATTCAAGCATATGTGCAGCTGATCACAAGTTAGGCAAGCTCTAAATACAATTGCTAGTACTGACAAGAATAGATCCAACTGAATCAATGAGATTTATGTAAATGTTGGCTTAATAGTCAGCAGTTGATTCAATGTGTCTAGCAATTGGATTTAAGCCTCAGTGACCAAATATTTCATCAATTAGGGCTGCTCTATGTAATAAATGTTAGTAAAAGTGGATGGGGAGTTAAAGATAAATCCTGTCATCAGACTAAAACCCACTGTGCTTTTTCTGAGTTATTAAACTAATTCCAAAATTAAGATGTGCGACCCCATTTATTACAAGAGAATGTTCACCATCAAATCCAGGGAAAATATTCCCTAGCTTTTCTCCAAACCTTCATTTCAGAATCCAGTTTCTTCACACTCAATGATACCACTGGAAACAACAATCAGAATTATATGGAGTATTTTTAAAGCATTTTGTTTTTTGTATAGAAAAGCAGTTTCCAACATTTTACTATGCTATGGGACTTCCAATAAAGAGAAGCCAAAATTTTGCTATACAGCCAAGAGTAGTCCTCTTTATTCTGGTTGCAAGAGCACTAAAAGCAGATTGTAGGTTTAGTTGCCCAGCTTATTATATTTTATTAGACTATCCTATCCATCCTATCCTTCTATTTGCAGGAAGAACAGGCTGCCAAGTAGAGGCATTTCTCAAAGGGGAACAGCAAACGTGGTGCTGTTGTTGTTGTTGTTGTTGTTGTTATTATTTACTTATATCCTTTCACCCAGTATAGGGACTCAAGGTAGCACTACTCAAGGCTACTCAATGGGCTTCTTAGTCATGCTCAAAATGGAGGATATTTTGAAATTCCTCCGGGACAGAAGGTTGAAATGAAGGACATGGCCTGGAAAAGGAGGGCATCTGGTCACCCTGCCTTAGGGTCACCACAAGTTGGAAACAACCTGAAGGCCCACTACAACAAGGGGAATAATCAGGTCAGTCTGCCAAATTGAAATAGTTGGAGGGGATGTAATCTTCTACAAAGAAAAGTCAACCACTGCAGTGGCAAATGCTATTGTGGTGAGGAAAAACTTGCCTGCTATCACTGATCTTGAATGGCCCAGCCCTCACTGTTGGGCATGGTGCAGAACATTGTTTCCAGCAGTGTTTGGTGAAGGGTTACACCATGTTGCTATGTGTACGTCTCACAGAGATGCGCTGCACCCAGCCTCTAAGGCATCTAGTAATATGCATGTCTTTGCATCATTTTGCTAGTTAAATAAGCCTCAGGGGAAGACAAAGATGTAGCATGTTTTAGCTTAATGAGGTCTCCACAAGCTATGAGTTGCAGCCCACAAAAAATTAAGAAAGGATTATGATGACATGGGGGGAGGGGGGAAATCTGAGCCAGTCATAACTTTAGAGCAAGAGACATTGGAATAGGCTTGGAGAGAAGCAGAAAGCTTCATTATACCTGTCAACTGTAATCCTTTGTTGGAAGAATACAAATATTAAGGTCAGATCCAAATTTTAATAGGGGCTGTTATCAGGTGGGCTGCTTTTCTGATAGCTAGTTTTACATTGATGATGCTATACAGCAGCAGCAATAACAATAGTGATTTCTTGCCTTGTCTGAGGTTGTTGAAACATACTTGCCCCGATTGCCTGAAGAAAAAGAACATGAGAACATTCCTGAGACTGAATTATAACCCTTTATAACCACTTCACTGGCATGGTTCTATCCTATAAAATCCTGGAATTTATAGTTTGGTGGGGACCTCCAAATTCTTTGCTATAATGCAGAGGAAGTTTGTTAGAGGTATCTGACACGGACTTCTCAGCACCATGCCAAATTAAGCTGAAGGAACCAGATCCTGTCTGATCTTAGAAGCTAAACAGGATCAGGTCTGGTTAGTACTTGAATGGGAGACTGTCAACAAAAACCAGGTGCTGTAGGCTATATTTCAGAGGAGAGCAATGGCAAATCACCTCAGAGTATTCCTTGCCTAAGAAAACTCTACAAAATTCCCCCTCAACTCTGATTCCACCATGTAGTTATGGTGGCGGCGGCGGCAGCGGCGGCTCTTCTTCTTCTTCTTCTTCTTCTTCTTCTTCTTCTTCTTCTTCTTTCATGGGGCTGCCTTTAGAAACTTTGGCAGGACCAAAATGTTGTAGCCATACCATTAGCCAGGGCTGGTTGTGGGCAATACATATTTTCCCTTGTGGGCAATACATATTTCCCTTTACTGGCTACCAGTCTGTGTGTGGAATACAGTTCAAAGTGCTACTTATAACATTTAAAGTTATAAAGAGGCTAGACTAGCTCAGAGGCTCTTATCTCTCCATATGAGCCAGCTCACATTTTGAGATCCACAAAGAAAGACTTTCCGCTAGTCTCATTACCATCACAAGAATATATAGTGAGAATATTCAGAAGGGATTTCTTAATGCCTGTTTCCAAGCTCTGGAACTCCCTCTCACAACTGGCTAGGCTAGTGCTGACATTCTCCTTCTGGTAGCAGACAAAGGCATCTGGGGTCTAATATGCACTGCAGAAATAATGCAGTTTGACACCACCTTAACTGCCATGGCTCTTTGAGATAGATTTCTGAGATTTGTAGTTTTCAGAGATATTTTGCCTTCTCTGTCAGGACTCTGGAGCAGACCCTTCCTACTTCTTCCATTGTCCCTCTCATCATTCTCCATTTGCAAATGAATGGCATACAAAAATCTGAACATTGCTCACAAGCAGATGTCCAGAAGGTAAAGCAGAAATATTGCATCATGCACAAGAGGGAAACTTTTGTTTCTCCAGAGGTTTTAGACTTCAGTTTACTTAATCCATTACTGTTGGACATGCTGGGTGGTGCTAATGAGAGCTGAAATCCAAAGCATTTGAATTTTCTCATCACAGGTGTAGTGTGTTCAACTTGGTCTAGGGGTACTAAAGTATATGCAACAACATTGTGGTGATTGATGAGTTAAAAGTTGGAGGGAGGGGAGGGAGCAACAGAATGTGTAAACTTTGTGGTTTATTGTTACTGTTAAAATGACCGGTTGTTGTTAGATGTACTAGGAGCCATTTATACTATAGAATTGTAGCACTATTATTCAAGTTTAACTGTCATGGCTCCATCCTGTGGCATCCTGGGCTTTGTAGTTTCGTGTGACAGTATTCCAAATGTCTCCACTCTAAACTGCCAATTCCAGTGTTCCATAGGACAGAACCATGGCAGTTAATGTAGAATAATAATAAAGACCTCAATTCTGTCTTTATACTCATATAAACAATTTTAGAGAATTTCTAAGAAGCTGTGCCTCTTCTTAGTGAAACCAGCGTACATCACAGAATGAATCTCTGTTTCAACATGGGAAAGTACTAGGTCAAATCTACAACACATTTTAATGAATGCATGAGATGACTTTGACAAATGATCTCTTGGTTTAATCTGCCTAACAGGGTTGTTGCAAAAATAAAATGGGATAAATCTTTGTAAGTTGCTCTTAGTTCCTTAATGGGAGGGTGGAGTCCAGTGTGATTAATAATGGGCAAAGGATTCAACTTGCAGAGCAATGTCAAACAGGTATCTCATACTTGGTGATCAGAAGAACCTGCCTCTCTGGAAAAGTGCAAGCAGCAGAAAAGGAATTGTGCAGTTACAATGCTATCTGCTTCATCAAGTGACAGGAATTTCCAGCAGGATGGCTTATACTTGGTTCTGCAAGACTGCCATGAACCCCTCTTCTCTCTGACAAGAAAAATGCAATAAGAAATTAGCATCCAGTGATCTCCTGTCTTTACATGGCCAAAATGAAAAAAAAAAATGCTGGCTGAGAGAGCAACCTCACTCTGTCTAAAATAGGGTTGTTTTCAAACATGTTTACAATACAAAAAGTTATAGGCCATTTTATAACTTTCAGACATGGGCCATGCTCACATAAACAGATACTCCAGTATAATGAAAACATTTTAAGAACGCAGAGCTTCTTCTTGCACTGCCAGTAATGAGGCATGTGAAATGGCTGATGCTGGTTGCTCCTTAAGTCTACTCTCTCTCTCTCTCTCTCTCTCTCTCTCTCCCTCTCCCTCTCTGTATTCATAAGCTGGGAAAGTTATTTTGGATCTGCAACTCCCAGAATTAACCAAGCAGGTTGAAGGATTCTGGGAGATATAGTACAAAAAATAATTTCTCCAAGCTCTCATAGAATCATTGAGCTGAAAGGGGTTTCAAAGGCCATCAAGACCAAACAACACCCCCACCCACCCCCATGAAGGAAATCCAGCTAGAGCATCCTGGGCTTTGAACTTGAGTTTGCTTTATTCCTCCTCCCATTTCCTTTTCTTTTCTCTTTTCCTTATTTTGATGATGAGCATGTCATTTAAACTGGGCATTCAAACTGTGCTTTATGGATTACAGCAAAGGATTTCATTGTGATGGGAAATTAAAGTGCACTATAAATGAAATGGGTGTGCCATAACATCTGATTGTCTCAACATGCAACCTTGACTCTGGACAAGAGACCATTATCAGAAAACATTATAGAGAAATAGAATGCATTCCATCAACAAGGGGGTCAGGCAAGACTACATTTTATCACCATGTCTGTTTAATTTATATGCAGAACATATTGTATGGAAACCAGAATTATACTTAAAGGATGGATGGATGGATGAAAATTGGGAGAAGGAACATCCACAATATAAGATATGCAGATGACACCTTATTATTTGGAGAGCATAGCAAAGATGGAACAACTATTGATGAAAGTTAAGAAATAAAATACAAAAGCAAGATTACAGTTGAATACTAAGAAGACACACACACACACACACACATAGATGATGTACATAACTTTATAGTGGGTAATGGAGACATCAAAACAGCTATAGATTTTATATACCTAGGCTCAGTCATTAATCATAATGGAGACTGTAGTAAAGAGGTCATAAAACAACTAGGGTCCAAAACACACTGCAGAAATAATCCAGTTTGACTAGCAAGAATAGACCTAATCCTAGTTAATAAAGCTATGTTGGATGAAATAAAGGAAATGGAAATTTTACCGAGAACAATCTTGGATCACAATCCACAAATTCTAGAATTTAGAGAACAAAAGAGAGAAAAGAATTGGAGACTAAATGAGGAGCTATTAAAAAAAAAACTCAGATATATTAGAGAAGGCAAGAAAAACAATCCTACATTTCTTTGAAGAAAATATGAACAGAGGTATGAAGATGGTAGTAATTTGGGATACCTTCAAAGCAGTACTAAGAGGGTTCTTTATACAACAGAACACTATATTACAAAAGAAAAAGAAAATGCAGATGTTAAATGAATTGATAAAAGTTAAAGAAGAAACTTTAATAGAAAACCCAGATAATAGGAAAGTGTTGAAAGATATAAAGATGTTACGAAAGCAAATTTCATTGGAAATGGTCACAGAAACAGAAGGTAAATTAAAGAAATTAAAACAATATAATTTTGAGCATTCAAATAAAGTGGACAAATGGCTAGCACTAAAATTAAGGAAAGACAAAGAGAAAAAAACATATAATTAAAATTAAAGAAGAGGACAATATATATGTGTATATATATATATATATATATATGCAACATGATAAAATCAAAGATGTATTTTACAACTATTATAGCAGGTTGTATAAGGAGTATGCAGCAGACAGACCAAAAACTAGAGGAATATGTGAGTCAGGAGGGGATTCCAAATTTGAGTGTAATACAAAAAGAACAATTGAATAGTGAAGTTACAAAGGAGGAAATAATAGAAGCTATTTTACAAAGCAAGGAGGGTAAGACCCCAGGCCCAGATGGCTTGTCAGCAATTTTTTTATAAAACATTTAAAAATTAGATAATTACATATTTACAACTAATATTCAGAAAATTCAGAGAAGAAGGAATCCCAGATTTGTGAAGAGAAGTGAATATAACATTGATTCCCAAAGAGGGTAAGAATTTAGAGAACCCTGCAAATAATCAACCAATATTCCTACTTACATTATAAGATCTTTGTGACAGTTTAAGCAAAAAGATTTTTAAAAATTGTCTAAATATGTTAATAGGTGATGATCAAAGAGGGTTTTTACCTGGTAGACATATGAAGGACCATATAAGGTATATTTTGAATGTACTGGAATACTATGAAAAACATTGTGATAAAAAAAATGGGACTAATATTTTTTTGATCTAGAAAAAGCATTTGACTCAGTTAATTGGATGACACTATTGGAAATTATAAGGCAAATGGATATAGGAGAAAACTTTCAAATCTGGATTATAGAGATATACAAGAATCAGAGAGCATATATTATAGTTAATGAAGATAAAACCAAAGCTGTTCAAATTTGTAGAGGAACAAGACAGGGAAGTCACCTATCACCACTGGGTTTTTTTTATCATAATAGAATTATTAATTAGGAAAATTAATAAAGAGGATAAATTATAGGGGATTAAGAAGTATACATATAAAGTAAGAGCTTATGTGGATGACCTGGTAGTCAACTTGGATAACCCATCTGAAAAAATAGAGAGATTAATGGAACTAATGAAAGAATTTGGAGACATAACAGGATGTAAGATAAATAAATTGAAATCAGCGATGGTTACAAAAAACAGATTCGAAAGAAGAAGGAAAATTACAGGGGGAAACAGGAATGGAAATAAAGAAAAAGGTGAGATACTTAGGAATCCAGATTACAAAAAAAATGAGTTATTCAAAAATATACAAGGCTATGAAAGGAGATCAAAAGGGATTTGAGGAATTGGAATAGATTGAAGCTTTCTCGTCTAGGAAGAGAGTAATCAAAATGACAATCCTACCTAAAATGCTATTTTTATTTCAAATATTACCAGTTATAAATAACAAGGAACTTTTTGTGAATGGCATATCTCAAGATGTATATAGCAAGGGAAAAAAACCAAGGGTTAGATTTAAAGTACTTCAAGATGCTAGGGAACGGGGTGGATTGGCACTTCCAGATTTGAGGATTTATTTTAAATCTTGTGGATTGGAATGGGACAAAGACTGGTTAAAACTA
This sequence comes from Phrynosoma blainvillii, assembly GCA_026167975.1. NCBI lineage: Eukaryota > Metazoa > Chordata > Lepidosauria > Squamata > Phrynosomatidae > Phrynosoma > Phrynosoma blainvillii. The sequence goes on from JANUYF010000001.1 coordinate 414,818,248, forward strand.
GAAGATAAAAGACTTTTCGAACTAGAAGGAGAATGAATAAAATTTGGTTTGCATGATTATCTAGCATATGATAAAGAAAGGACAAATCAGGCCTTTAATAACCATTGCATAAGGAAAGCTCTCCTAACAGTATGGAAAAATATAAAAATAGGATAATGAACAAAATACCTACGTGGTTATCCCCCCCAAGAGGCATTCTATAGGAAGGAAATGGACAGAGCTGATAAATGGTGCACTTACAAGAACTTAAAAGATAAACAAGAAGGGAAGGTCAAGATAGTGAAACAAGAGATATTAGAGAGCAAAGGATATAAGCGTGGATGGTTCCAATATAGACAGATCTATGAGAGGGCCATATTAGATATTAGAATCCAAGGAATAGCTGAAGGAAAGACAGAATTAGATGAAATTTTGCTTGGGAAATATAAGAAGGCAATAGGATTATTATATAAAAAATTATTGCAAATGCAAATGGAGGATGAGGTAAAGGATGTAATGATAAAGTTGGCAAAGGATATGGGATACCTGATACAATTTTACCAGTGGGAAAGAATTTGGAATAAAGGACTGAGATATACAGTTTCGCAAGTACTAAGAGAAAACTGGTATAAAATGTTTTATAGATGGTACTTGTCTCCAGATAAAATAGCTAAAATGTATAAAGGGGTTAATAATTGCTGTTGGAAGTGTAATGAAACACCCAGAACCTTCTACCATTGTTGGTGGAAATGTAAAACGGCCTCTAAATATTGGAAAATGATCAGTAAAACAATTAATGAAATGTTAGGGATAAAATGGAAATGAAACCTGAAACCTTTTTGTTGGGAATACTAGAGGATAAATTGGGGGGAAAAAAACATGGGAAAGTATTATTTTACTTACTCACTATGGCAAGAATTACCTTTGCTCAAAATTGGGGGGGAAAGGAAATACCCACAAAGGAGAATTGGATATGGAAATTATATGATATGATGGAAGCAGACAAGCTAACACAAAGATAATACACTGAAGAAATTTAACAAAGATTGGGAAACGGTAATTAAATATTTGAGAGAACAATGGGGACAGCTGGCAACTATAGGCCTATTAGAGAGAGAAAATAGTGAGAAATTTAAAAAAAGGAAATGGAAAGAAAAAAAAGAAAAAAGAATATAAGGTTGTATATAAGGTTACAGTAGATTGATACGGGGAATAAGTGAACATGATAATGGATTCAAGAGAAAGAATGGAAGTGTTTTGAAAATAGAAGTTATAAGCAGAAAGAATAGTATTAAAGAAGATCAATAGAAAATAATAAGGACACAGAACAGTGTAAAGAATAGAAAGAAATCGGAGGTGAGGAAGTTACGAATGATGAAAGTGAAGTGAGAAGTAAATAAAGAGCGTAAAGAATGTAGATGAGGCTTTGAGTAGGTAGATAGAAGGTTAGTGCAGGTGGATGAGAGGAAGAGAGGAAGGAGAGGTGCTGAGGGGAGGAGATAGAAGAGAGAGGGGAAGACAGGAAATGGAAGGAGAGAAAGGTTGGAGGATATTAAGAAAGGTAGAAGTAAGAAGATGGGAAGAGGAAAGAGAGTTAGGAAGAGATGTAAATATGTGAAAGGTATGTTTACGATTGTGTGTTTGTATGATGTTTTCTTTTTTATATGTTGATTGGTTTGAATAATAAAGTTAATAAAAAAATTTAAAAATTAAGAAATAATCCAGTTTGAGACTGTTTTAATTGCCCTGGCTCAGTGCTAGGGAATTCTGGGAATTGTAGTTTGTTGTGGCCCCAGAACTATCTCTGACAGAGAAGGCTAAATGCCTCATAAAACTACAGTGGCCAGGATTCCCTAGCATTGAGCCAGGGCAGTTAAAGTGGTCTCAAACTGGATTATTTCTGCAGTGTGTTTTGGACCAAAGACTTGGAAGGGCAGCTATGAAGCAACTGGATACAATCCTAAAGTGATATGGGAACCCAAACTTAAAGAGCCAGGACAACATAATAGTGTAAATTAATGAATGTTTTATTCTGGAATCCAAGACAGTGGTTTGCCACAGATGTGCTAGTGTCAAATCTGATTTTTCCCCAGAAGATTCAGCCTTATAGGCTTTCCCTCCAGCCTCTCCTTTCCTGGATCATGGTCAGCACTCTTTGAACTACATCAAAGGTCCTTTAAAGTTTTCGCATTTCCCCAGCTTCTGCATCTGTCCCAGGAAAGAAAGTTGTTATCTTACTTTCCATCAAAGTCTTGTCTTTGGAAATAAACACAGTCATAAAGTTGCCAGTTGCCCTTGCTCTGGCCTCATATGTTACCTGGTTTCAATTACATTCGGATTACCACCCTGCCTTTCAATTTCTATTTATTTCTCTATATCGCTATTCTACTGCATCATTATTTTTCTATTCCCCCATATCAAAATGTTATTACATCACCATATCTACTCATTTTTCTGGTCATGACAGATCCATTCACTTCCAGATCTGACATTCCACCACCTCGGAGCTTGACTCTTCCCTTTACTAATCCACCCCTGGTTTATCTGGATAATTTTCATGAAACAATTGAATTAAGCCCAGAGCATCTATATGTCTGCCATATAGATATCCTGACTGCTTCAAAGTACTGCTCCCCACCACTAGTGGAACTGGAGGATCCAGATCTACCCTCCAGGGATCTGCTGCTAAAGCTGGTTTCAGCAGGCTGAAATGAAATACCGGATGTAAATGTCTGTATGTTGTAGGCAGGTCCAGTTCAGCAGTTTTTTTGTTGACCAGTCATTTTACTTCAAAAGGTCCTACATATTTTGGCCCCAATTTCTGGGAAAGCTGATAAGTTTTTAAATATTTAGTTGACAGATAAACCTTGCTCCTGGGTCCCAGTTCCCACTCTTTGCTCCTCTTGCAATCTGCAAACTTTTTGTATTCCTTCTTTCATAGAATCATAGAATTGGAAGAGACCACAAGGGCCATCCAGTCCAACCCCCTGCCATGCAGGAACTCAAAATTAAACAATCCCCGACAGATGGCCATCCAGCCTCTGTTTAAAGACTTCCAAAGAAGGAGACTCCACCACACTCTGAGGGAATATATTCCATTGTCGAACAGCTCTCACTATCAGGAGGCTCCTCTTAATGTTGAGGTGGAATCTCTTTTCCTGTAGCTTGCATCCTGAGTCCTATTCTCTGGAGCAGCAGAAAAAAAGCTAGCGCCCTCCTCAATATGACATCTCTTCAAATATTTAAAGAGGGCTATCATATTCCCTCTTAACCGTCTGTTCTCCAGGCTAAACATATTCAGTTCCCTAGGTCGTTCCTTATAGGGCATGGTTTCCAGACCCTTCACCATTTTAATCGCCCTCCTCTGGACACAATCCAGTTTTTCAACATCCTTTTTGAATTGTGGTGCCCAGAACTGGACACAGTATTCCAGGTGGGGCTTGACCAAAGCAGAATACAGTGGCATTATTACTTCCCTTGATCTAGACACTATACTTCTACTAATGCAGCCTAAAATTGCATTGGCCAATCAGATTAGTCTGGCATGACTTGTTTTTGAGAAACCCATATTGACTTTTAGTGATTATGGCATTCCCTCCTAAATGTTCACAGACTCTCTGTTTAATGAACTGTTCTAGAATCTTTCCCGGTATTGATGTCAGACTAACTGGGCGGTAGTTGTTGGGATCTTCTTTTTTCCCCTTTTTGAAGATGGGGACAATATTTGTGGCTTCTCCAGTCTGCTGGGACTTCTCCTGTTCTCCAGGAGTTCTCAAAGATTGTTGCCAGTGGCTCTGAGATTACATTTGCCAGTTCTTTTAATACCCTTGGATGTAGTTCATCTGGTCCTGGAGACTTAAATTCATTTAGGTTAACCAGGTATTGCTGTACTTCCTCTTTACTTATTTTGTGCGGCATTTCCCCTGTTGTGTCCTCTGCTCCATTTTCCTCAGGTTGAACACCCTTTTCCTTTTGTGAGAAGACTGAGGCAAAGAAGGTGTTGAGTAGTTCTGCCTTTTCTCTGTGCCCTGTTAGAATTTCTCCATCTTCTCTGTGCAGTGGCCCTACCATTTCCTTCTTCTTTCTTTTGCTAAGGACATACCTAAAGAAGCCCTTTTTATTATCCTTAACCTCTCTAGCAAGCCTAGAGGCTTTGCAAACTCCTATAATGTTAAGCACAAAGCAGAGTCGATGGGCCAAGGAGTTCTATCACTGCAGGTTACCATTGAAACTGTGGCCAAAATATGTAGGACCTTTTGTAGTAAAATGGCTGGTCAACAAAGTGACTGCTGAACTGGATCTGCCTACAACCTATAGACATTTACATCTAAGATTCCATTTCAGCCTGGTGAAACCAGCTTTAGCTGTGGAACCCTAGTGAGTGGATTTGGAGCCTCCAGTCCCACTGGTGATAGAGGGGGAGCAGTACTTTGAAGCGGGAAGGATTTTGGACTTGAGGTGGCACTGGGGCAAGTTGCAGAACTTAGTCAATTGGAAACATTTCCTGGACTCTCATAATGAAGGCGTACATGCCAGACATATAGACGCTCTGGACTTAATTTGATTGTTTCATGAAAATTATCCAGATAAGACGGGGGGGGGGGGAGATTAGTAAAGAGGGGAGTCAAACACCAAGGTTGTGGAATGTCAGATCCAGAAGTAGATGGATCTGTCATGACAAGAAATATGAGGAGATATGGTGATGTAATAATATTTTGATATGGGGGAATAGGAAAATAATGATGTGGAATAGCAATACAGAGAAATAAATAGAAATCAAAAGGGAGGGTGGTAATCTGAATGTAATGCAAACCGGGCAACAGATGGGGCCAGAACAAGGGCAACTGGCAACTTTATTACTTTGTTTACTTCAAAAGACTAGGCTTTGATGGAAAGTAAGATAACACCATTCTTTCCTGGGACAGATGCAGAAACTGCAGAAGCTCGGGTAACACGGAAACTTTAAAGGACCTTTCATGTAGTTCAAAGAGTGCTGACCATGAGCCGGGAAAAGAGGGACTAGAGGGAAAGCCTACAAGGGTGAATTTTCTGGGCAAAATCAGATTTGACACCAACACATCTGTGGCAAACCACTGCCTTAGATTCCAGAAAAAAAGCATTCCTTAATTTACACTATTATGCTGTCCTGGCTCTTTAAGTATGGGTCTGCTAAACATGACAGCTCAGTCATTAATCATAATGGAGACTGTAGTAAAGAAGTCATATGAAAACTAGGGTACAAAACACACTGCAGAAATAATGTTTTCATTACCCTGGCTCAGTGGTATGGAATCCTGGGAGTTGTAGTTTGTTGTGGCCCCAGAACTATCTCTGACAGAGAAGGCTAAATGTCTCTCACAAACCCACAGTCCCCAGGATTCCGTAGCACTGAGCCAGGGCAGTTAAAGCAGTCTTAAACTGGATTATTTCTGCAGTGTGTTTTTGACCTAAGACTAGGAAAGGCAGCTATGAAGCACCTAGATAAGATCCTAAAGTGATATGAGGTGAGGGGAAATATTAAAGTTATAATAATCTATGTCATAGTGTTTTCAATTTCTATGTATGAGTATAAAAGCTGCATGGTGAAGAAAAAGAAGAAAATTAAGCATGGACTGCTAAAAAGATGAATAAATGGATCCTAAAGCAAATCAGGCTTGAATTCTTACTAGAAGCCAAGATGACTAGTAAGACTGAAGCTGTTGAGATTTGGACATACTATGAAATGACAGGATTCACTGGAAAAGATGATAAGGCTTGGTAAAGAGGGAGTAGGAAAAGAGAAAGGTGGCATTTCAGGTAGATTGATTCAATCAAGGAAGCCACAGCCTTGAATTTGCAAGACCTGAGCAGGGCAGTTGATATCTGGGGTTCTCATTAATAGATTCAACATAAGTCAAAGTGAACTTGATAGCAAATAACAACAACTTTAAGGATATAAGCCTCAAGACAGGGACTGTCCTGTTTTCTGTAAGATGTTCCAGGAGGCTTTTGGGGTGAAAAGAGAAAGATAAATACTGCAAATAAGAATGAATGGTAAAAATACCAACAGCTTGAAGAAGGTGATACAGCTAAAATACTGGGAGGGGGGGGGAAATGATGATGATGATGATGATGATGATGATGATGATGATGATGCAGAGGTCCATGGGACAAGTGGAAATCTGAATGGAGGGGAAAAAATCTCCTCTAAAAACAGCATTGTAAGGAACAATCTTGAACCTGTCTCCAGGAGCATGGATTAAATGAAGAAGCAAAACATTTCTTTCTCAAAGGCAGCAGTTTTTATTATTATCTGAATTCAGAAATCATTATAGAAAGAAAAACATAACCAGTGGTCAAATTGTTGCTGCCATCTCTTTGAATACATTCTGGTTCTTTGACTTAGAAGTCAAAACATTCCTATGAAGTTCAAGGTCACATTTAAAAAGCCATTCATTTCTAGTATAATACAATTGGTCATAAGCAAGAGACTTGCTCGTCTTCTTAATTGTTATAGTGGATGTTCTCCTAGCTATTGCTACTCACAAAGGTCCTTAGAAAAGATTGAAGAAGCTGCCCAAGAGGTTAATTAACAGCAATGGATGATAAGAATTGTGGAAAGAGAAAGGAGACTCACCCAAAAGCCAATGCAGGAATCAGATACCATAAATAAGTCAGAGAAAAGAGCCAATTATTTGTAGAAGAGAAAGAGCTGGTTTGGTGCATACTTTATAGTAGACCTCTTCACAGACACAGGTCCACCACTGAAATCAAATAAGAATAAAAGTTCTTCCACATAGCAAACATACAGATATATATATATATATATATATATATATATATATATATATAATGTTATATGGTCTCTCTTCTTGTTTTATCTGAGACCAGCCTGGCTGCCATATTCTGTACCAGTTGAAGTTTCCAAACTAGGCACAAGGGTAGCCCCATGTAGAGTGCATTGCAGAAATGGAGACAAGAGGTTACCAGCACATGTACCACGGTTTCAAGGGCACAGTTGGTGTATCAGCTGAAACTGATACTAGGTGCTCCTGACCACCACATTCACCTGATTTGTCATCTGAAGCGACAGATCTAGGAGCACACCCAGACTGCAAACACAGTCCTTTGAGGAGAGTGTGATCCCATCTAGGACTGGAAATTGTGTCCCAATACCTGGGTTCAGGGCCGTTACCATTAGTACCTCTGTTTTGTCTGGGTTCAGTTTTAATCTGTTTTTCCTCATCCACTCCATTACCACTGCAAGTGTTTGCAAATGCAATCTATGAGTCACATGTTGCTTCCCCAAGACCAGGTCACAATAACTCTGGGAAAATTCCCTCCCAGCCCCATAAGACGATCAGCCGCAGCCTGAGAATAATTACTGAAGCAGCTATTAGTAAAGGGCGGGTGGGTTGGGTCGCTTGTCTGTCTGGGTGCATTTGTGGCCCTTAGCCCTCATGCTTTCTGCCAACTCCTTAAATGTATCAGCATTCAAAAATAAATTTCTCAATTTCTCCAGAATGTGTAGCTGTGACCACACAGCTATGAGGTCAGCCATCTCTGCATGGTACCACGATGTCCCTCTCCCTCTTTTTGGCTTGCCGCTTATGGATGGCTGTGCCATTCTGCCATTTGTACAAGGCAAGTGCTGAAGGTGCACAGCTATGGAGGTTCGCAGCTACAAAGGTCCACTGTGAAAATGTCGCTGGAATGTATGTGGGGGTCCAGCTTAAAAGTGAAACTTTCCCTTTAATCACTTTCACACTGATACATTCGGTTGCAACAGTTTCACCTTCCCATTCTGGTTTATGCACACTGCAAAAATTAGGGTTAGGGCTGGAATTCTTATGCAGGCACACCTCTGGCAGTACATCTACACCTGGGCCATCAGGACGCTTTAAATTGAAGCTTTTTTCACAGGGCGCATGCTGTCAATGGGAAACTCAGAATGCGGCACACATGTGCTGGTGCATTTACAAGGGCATTTTTAACTCTCAGGTGCCCTTTTTCCACCGCACCTCCATTGCTGCACACAGATGTACCTCTGAAGGTGCGCATTTTTTAGGAAGAAGCGGAAAAAAGCAGCTCCTTTTTGGAGCACCCTTTCACAGGAAGAGGCAGGTAGGGGGCACTTTTTAGGTGTGTGTCTTCTAAAGACCACACCTTTCAGTCACCCTCAAATCACCCCTTTTTGCCTGTCTGCATAGCCCCTAAGTGCGTAATACTTTCCACTAGGTTTGATATAGTGATGAGTACATCATCTGCAAATATCTTAGCTTTATATTCCTGCTTTCTGATCTTTATTCCTTGGATGTTTTTATCTTCTCTTATTGTCTTAATTATTACCTCTGTAGTTATTAGCAATGATAGTGACTTCTGGTTAGCTATGGTGGTTCAATTGGATGTGTTCTGAGGGAGCTCCCAAGAAACGCTGACTGCACAGGGTGAAAAACCAAGCCAGGAGTGAACAGAGACTAGTAAAATCTCACCCCTGGCATGGGGAGAGCAGAAGGTCTCACTAAATCCCCTGACTTCAGTTCTTCCCCCCTCTTTTTCTTTTTTAATGAGAAAAAAAGAGGAAAAGAGAAGAACATGTGAAGTAGAGGGGGCATGAGCATTCAAACCACTATTGCATGCAAGGAGGTGCAAGTCAGCAAAAGAATAACCACCAATTTTTAAAAGCTTTTTGTATGGAGGTTGTGTAGGAAAGCAGCCAATGGAGTAGCTGATAAGAACAAACACACAAATGCAATTACAGTACCAGTCCAATAGAGCAAAACCAGGGGGCAAGCCAAGGGTCCAGGAGTCCAGAAATCAAGTCAGTGAGTCCAGTCCCGAGTCAAGAGTTTCAGAGAGCAGGTCAGTGAGTCCAGTCCAAGGTCAAGAGTTCCAGGTCAATCCAAGATCTAGAAGGCAAGGTTTTAGGCAACAAGGGAGTCAGAGTCAGATGCTTTCACCAGGGAATGCAGATAGATTCTGACAAAGAAGCTTGGTGTCTCACAGCTGTTTATATTGGCCCAGGTCCTAATCACAGCTGTTTGGTGATTGCTGAGCATTTCTCATATAATCTCTGGGAATACCGGAGGCACACTCTTTCTGTCCTTCTCTGGCTGAAGGTAGGTACCTCCTCATCCTGCTCCTCTATGTCTCCCAGGCTTGGAACCTCTGCTGGGAGGAAGCTAGGCTGCTGAGTCATAAGGCCTAAGCAGACTGCCAGAAATAGTGCACATTAAATTGAGGCACTGCCCTGGCTCAGTGCTAGGGAATCATGGGAACTGTATTTTTTTCTGGGACATTGAGCCTTCTCTGTCAGAGAGCTCTGGTGCCACAATAAATTACAGTTCCCATGATTCCCTAACACTGAGCCAGGGCAGTGCCTCAATTTAATGTGCACTATTTCTGGCAGTCTGCTTAGGCCCATAGTCTCTGCTGCACTTGGCATAGCAGAGCTAGGTCCTGGCTCAGCCAGTTCTACTGAAGCTGGTAGAGCAAAGCTAGTGCCTGGCTCATCCTCTGAGTCCTCTGAGTCCTCCTTGTCCTCAGCCTGGCTGGCCATGACATTGGTTCCGCTCCATTCATTTATTTTTTTTCTTGTTTTGCTCCTCATTTGTGGAGCATATCAATCAAACCGACAGACATTTAGAGCAAATAATATTGCTGCTTACAAATTCTAAAGCAAGTAAATTGACAGAGAACGGAAAGCAATGAACTGTGAGTATACAGGACAATTGCAAACTTAAAAGGAAGAAGGCCTACTACTTTGAGAATAATAATACTAAAGAAGAGAAGAGAAATTAACAATTAACAATTAAGTAGCAGAGTTGGTAAACTAGACCCTTTGGGGCAACAAATGTCATGGAGAGAGAGAGAGAGAAAGAAAGAAGGAAGGAACAAACACTGCAATTGCAGAACTTTTCATTATTATTACTACTACATTTGGTTTGGTTTGAACTAGGAGAGAATTCCTTTTTTTATCCTGAAGTTTCCTTAATTCAGAACTATGGTAGTCTAATTTACATTTATTTTTTAAAAAAACAGAGAAGGAGAGAGAAGAAGAAGACGAAGATGAAGATGAAGATTAGGACGAAGACGAAGATGTTATTCTATGGTAAAGAAAGGAAAAGAATAGAGACAGCTGTACCTAAGAAGATAATTAAGATAATTAATGCAGATAAAGACTGATACACTTAATGACTGATATACATAAAGAGACTACTAAGGAAACTATTTAAACCAGGGGTAGACAACCTTTCCCCTTTAAGGGCCGAGGGACTTCAGCTCCCAGAATCCCAGGAGCTATTGGCCAACATGGGACTATTGGCCAACATGGCTGAGGCTTCTGGGAGCTGAAGTCCCTCGGCCCTTAAAGGGGAAAGGTTGCCTACCCCTGATTTAAACTATTAAAGCTGTTAAAGGAGTTGTCAAAGGAAGAACTGAACGCTAAAAGTGGAATAGAGCAGAACAAGGGAAGCCTTTGAAAGGAAACAAGGCTATGAGATTTAACAAGAAACTTACATTAGTTTAATTTCTACTTGCTTCTGTTATATTACAACATAACACAACTTTATTACAGAAAGGAAAAGAAAAATAAGATCTCAGGAAGATAAAGCTAGAAGGTCAAATAACAAAGTAAGGAGTAAATTAAGAGAAAGAAAATAGAACAAAGTCCTTAATCCATAATTAAAAACAGCTGAAGGGACTGATATGCAAGAAGATTGGTAAGAAAGACATCAAAATTAAAAGAGAGGACATTGATATTAAAAGAAAGAACACTGATATTGATATCTAAAGTTGATTGGAAAGGGAGAAAAGAGGAAACAACTGTTGAGAACTAGACAGAACACAACAAAAAACTACAAAAAGGAAGAGTAGTCTGAGAATTGGAAGGTTAGCATTAAAGTAAAACTGAAGTTGGATAGGGGGAGATTACTAATGATCCTTTGAAATTTTATGAAGGAGCCATTTGGAAAATATTGCTTTGGCAAAAATTAATTGGAATTGTAAATCTAAAAGGAACAGAAATTTGATTACACATATTTAGAATTTAAAGCTGACTAGAATTACTGTATAGAGAATGAACTGCAATTGCTTAGAAATTGTTAAGAGATTGAAAAAGTGGTTTAAGAATTATATATGAAATTAAATAGAATAATTAAGGCTTGGATGAATTGGACAATATCGATTTAGAGATTGACTAATTAATTGATTTATAGTATAGTGTAACAAAGGATTAGATTTAAAGCATTAATACACATATATAGACACACACACACATATATCTGATTTGTATATATCTTTGATTTGTAGTTAATTATTTGCAATCAAATGTAATTAATTTGATATCTAAGCTAAAACATGTGAATTTATTAGGGAAATTAGAATAAATACTTATATAAGTGGTTATATAGAATTCATATGATAAAATTGGTGAATGGGCTGCTGAAATTTATGATATCTCAATAATCTAAGTGAAAATCTAAATAATTGGATGATTAGGTAATAAGAAAATATAGAGTATTGGAGACACTGAAAAAATAAATGTTATATGTAAAACTACTGCATGATAAGATAGGTGTATTGATAAACTAAATCTGTGTAATTGGAGGAGATAATCAGAAGTGGAAGTGATTGGAGAAATGGTGCATCAACAATTTGAAAAAATTGAATATTATCTACTGAATACTATCTACTGGAACACGACTACAAGAAAAAAAAATTAAATTTATATTTCCCGCCTCTCCCTAGGGATAGAGCTGGGATTACACAATTAAATGAATACAATATGCAAAATATAAACAATAAAATAGTGAAATCAAACAACAGTAATAAATTATAAAAGCATAAAATCTAATAAAATAAAATAAAATAAAAATAGAATAAAATAAAATAAAACAGCCAATCATTGTCAGAATCTAGAAATCTAGATGATCAGATGGATAGGCCTACTGGAAGAGCTCCATCTTAAGTGCCTTCTTAAAGGCATCTAGTGTAGTAATAAGACGAATCTCTTCTTTAAAAGGGAATTAAACCTCTTTGGAGACAAGTGGAGAATAGAAAATATAAAAGAGAAGTGGATAGAGGAAATTAAGAGGAATAGAATATACAAAAATAATTATCAATAAACATATTCCAAAAAAATCATCAACAAATCAACTCTTACTAAATTGATCAAATCAAATTAAACTACCTAAATAAAATAAAGGAGAAAGATGGCAAACAGAAGTAGAGCAGTGATGTAACAACAAAGAAGTCCATCTCTGGAACTAGATCCAAGGTTAGCAGAACAACACTCATTTATGGAAGATACTAAAGCAATGCAAAAAGAGATAAGAAAAGAACTAAACTCAATAAAAGCAGAAATGAGAGCTGAGATGAAATAAGACATTTAAAAAAAACAAAGGGTATTAGACAATCAATGGAAAAATAAGAGAAGAAATGAACATCAAGTAGAATAGACTCTCTAGAAGAGAAATCAGAAGATGTGGATAAAAAATAAATACAATTACAAAAGAACAGGAATGTGAATTAGATGAAAGAGCACTACAAGAACTGAAAATAAGAGGAAATTGTTTGGAAATTGGAGGATTAAAAGAAAAGAAAGAAGACAATCTATATGAGTATCTGACCACAATTTTAGCAAGGTGGGTAGGGAAAGAAACAGAGCAATTTGAATGGGAGATAGATCAAATTTATAGATTAAATTCACAAATTGCAAAAGATAGGAAATTCCCATGAGACATTGTGGTATATTTTACAAGAAAAAAAAGATAAGAGTCTTGATATTACAATTAAATTATGAACAGAAGGTGGAAATTGAAGGACAGGAAATTTATATTTACAAGGATAAGAATATAAGACAAGTATTAAACATAATAGAATATCATGAGAAGAATATACAAAACAAAGTAGCACTAGTATTTTTGGACGCAGAAAAAGCATTCAACAATGTCTGCTGGGAGACAATGACAGAGATCTTAAAGAAAATTAAAGCAAGTGACATTTTCATAAGTTGGGTAACAATGATATATAAAGAACAAAAGGTACATGTAATAGTGAATAGAGAAAGATCAAAAGAAATATCGTACCCCCTCCTAATTCATGAGTGATCCATTCTGGACTGCCCCCCATGAAAATGGCACCTCACAAATATTCGAACCCCATTGAAAATAATGACATGCACACCTGTGGCATGCACGCAGCCATTTCATCCCTACCTGCTTGTCCTTCCTGTGAAGAGCAAGACCACAGACTTGAAGTCCACAAATAGGAAGGAATAACTGTACAGATACAGAAGGGAACTCACCAGGGATACCCATTATCCCTGCTTAGGAAAATTTTTAGAGGATCCTTCTGTCTCAAGCCTTTTGCCAAACAATTTTTTTTTGCCTTTTGCTTTAGAAGACTCCTCCCACTACAAGACCAGCAAGTTGGTAGCTAAAAATGTTCAAATCTCAAGTAGAGTCAAGCCAATGCTTCATTTATGGCAGAATAAAGTCCAAATCAAGTCACTGACCCCCTAACTAGACAGCTTAAAGGGCCATCTTGGGGGCAGGGAAGGGGAGGGGCAGCCGCACGATCGGCACTCCAATCCCTTCCCCAGGTCGTCCTCGGAGCAGCCGGCCCTCCGCATGGCCGGCGCTCCGAGGAGGACCTCTCACCGCAGCATTTGCACGCACTGCGGCGGAAGAGTCAGCGAAGGTGTGCCACAGCCTTTTGCGGCGCACCTTCATCAACTTGTGAAAGGAGTGCAAATTTAGGGCTCCTTTCAGGGGCGGCGAAGCAGCGCCGTGGGGCCGAGGCGTGGGGATGCCTCAGTCCCATGGCGCAGCTTCCTGGGGCAGCCCATGGCCGCCCGTGTGCTTCCCCCCTGAAATGACTTGAGTCCAACTCAAGACTGAGTCAAATGACTTGAGTCTACATCACTGGTCATTCCACATTTTGAGATGTTTTTTAAATGTTTCTCTCTCCTCCTCTCACTTTCTTCTTACTTCTTTAGCTTACCACAGTTGCTGAAGACTGAGTTCAAAGTGCAGAACTAATTTGCACTCAATTAATTCAGTAGCGGGAGAGGAGGAGAGAAATCTTGACAGTGCTGAGGTAAAAGCAAACTGCTGCAGCCTCTCCTAGTTTGTCTGTTCTTTCTCATTAATAAGTTTTGTGAACATGCCATTCTTATGTTGCTTGGCCAGACATGACCTGGTTTTCATCTCTAAAATGTTGGAGGGTATGCCCTAGTGGTAGCAAATTCTTTTTTGACAACAGGTTTGGAGCCAGGGCAAAGGAAGGAATCTATGGGAAATTGATACCTGAAAAGATTTATCACATTCCATTTTTAAATCGTTGTTGTGATAAGTGGGAGCCCATTCATTTATCAATGCCTTCCTCCCAGATAACAGGGTTAAAAGGTGGGGGGAGGTACAGTTACATTTTAATGAAAGTCTACATCACTGGTTATGAGATGGCAACTGTCCAATCAGATGGGAGTTTGGGGGAGAAGTTCAAAACTTCAAAATAGTTAGGGAGAGGTTTTAAAAAAACCTTTATGCAACAAGAGGGTTTGAGGCTCTCTGCCTGCCTGCTGGGCCTTTATCCCTGGTTCAAATGAGGCAGACCATGAGGAGGTTGGTGGAGCTGGACAATGGATTCCAGGACCCAGCTATCCAGAAACAACAACGGCTACAAATCCTGTCTAATCTATGAGTAAGATTAGGAACATATACCAGTCAGTGGCATCAGGATTTTGATTTATTTTTCTTTGGCTGAAATGATTGTCCTCTGTAACTTATACTTTCTGTCTGTGCCTGTAGGACATGTTGGTCTTTCATGTAGTGATGTCCTTTTCTATGGAATTCCTGTACTTAAAATAAAAAATTTCTTTAAGCTACTCTACATCTCTTGCACTCTTTTTCACATGCTTTAGCTTAGCTAGTTCTTCACTAGGTTGGCAAATACCAGTGGTATTCCCCAGCAACATTCAAATTTATTGCTAAGGTTAATAAGTTAATCATTGGATGGTGGCAGCAAGGTTTTTTTCAGCTAAAAGGTGGTCTCAAGGGGTCCCACCCAGCTCAGAAGGAAAGGAGGGGGTCCCACAGAGAATCTTCACATTTGTACAGTGTGCCCACCCCATACGCAGGCTTGGTATCTGCACACTTGAGCTCATGCAGATGGCAAGGCCAGAGGGACAGATCCCCCATGTATAACAAGGGTCCACTGTATTGCAGTTTTCAAAGTTATCCTCCCATGACTGTTCAGAGCAGTTTTGTGTTTATCATCTACCTGTTCCATTTTAGTTCACTCACCAGCTTGCCCAATGTGGGCCAGAAGAATTCTATTAAGGTCTTTTTGGAAAATTGCACCTTTAATCTAAAAGTTTTTTATTGGCATACTCTGCCTTTATATATATATACTTCACAGTAAGGGAAGGAAGAATGAAAGGGGCAAATTGACAGGAACCTTTCTCATCAGGAAAAATACTGATTAAATTTGAGACAATTACGGAATAAACACTAAGTTGCTCTGACTAGGAAAGAAATAAAATGGTCTGAATTTACAAACAATTGTAGAATCACAAAATCATAGAATTGGAAGAAACCATAATGATGATCTAATCCAAATACCTGACATGAAGGAATATGCAACTAAAATAATTTTGAAAAATAACATTTCATCTTCTGTTTAATGATTTCCAAATCAGAGAGCCCACAGGCGGTCTATTCCACCGCTGAAATTATTTTACCATCACAAAGTTCTTCTTACTAGTCAGGTGGAAACTTTTTTCTTGTAATTTGAATCCATTAGTTCAGGTCTTACCCTGTGAAACAGCAGAAAACAGGGCATCTCTTCAAATATTTAAAGATAGCTATCATATTGTTAAGGAAAAAGCAACATGGGATATACAGTAATAGAAATAAAAATATGTATGTGAATGTCAAAGTGACTAAGCAGGAGCAATCAGGAAGATACACAAGTGAAAAAGATAATATAATTAAGAAGCCTTGAGAGCCAAGGACAAAGTTATAGAAGGTATATTGAGAACACCTGTGATAGATTGCAAACACCTGAGACTCATTAAGTGGTCAAGGTAAAGTGATGAAACACTTGGGTTGGTCTTAGGTATGGGATGATCTATGTGGACCAATCAAGATGTATGTACACACCCACTGGGTGGAAACTGACTGGTGGGTGGTGTCTAACAATGGCTATAAATTGCAATGTTTGCTAATGTACAGTGTGGTGTAGTTTGGTGTGGTTTTGGAGATATTGTGAAGTGTAGAGATTGTGATTTGTAGGGCATATAGTATTTATGTATATAGTAGAATAAAGTAGCTCTTTTATATAAGACTACTGAGTTGTCTGGTGTCTTGAGGGAAGATACAAGAGCCAGAAGAATCCTGGAGAAGTTTGGAGACATCTCAGGAAGAAGAGTGAGAAGGCTTGGAGAGTTTGTCAGGGTCTTCAGCCTATTCTCTGAAACTCTGCTGCTTGGGAAAGAAGCATCAACCACTGATCAAAGCTGGTCAGCTTTGCTGCATAACAAGGTGGTGAGTTAGAGCCAGAGGTGAAGAGCTACAACTCCCATCATCCCTGACACATATAACCTCTGTTACATCACATTCACACATAAGGTAATTAAATAAAAATCATTCAATTAGGTTACTCATGAATAGACATTAGAAAGGGATCTCAGCCAGAGGAAAGGGCCTTGCTAGATTATTTGCATTATCTTAAATGCTTCACTCCTGCTCTTAGCTGATTGTGGGAAAGCAGCTCCTCAGAAGAATTAAAACATAAAAAAACCCCCATTGTGCTCAGGCATTGCCTCACTCCTCAATTCACACTGGAGGTCCCGCCCTTGCCGGTCCGCTCAGCCAATCGCGGGGAGATCTCGCAGGCTGATCTCGCAAGAGTGTAAGTCTCGCGAGATTAGAGGCGAGATTTCCGGGGCTAGCTAGCCCCAAGCTGCCTCGTGTTGGCAGCCATTTTGACTTAGCAGGCAAGCAACCCATCCCTCCCACCCTTAAATAGGTAAACATATTATTTACTCTCAGGCTTCAGCTGGTCGCTTTAGGGGGCCGGGAGGGAATTTTCCCAGAGTTATAAGCTGGGTTTTTTGCCCTCCCTGAGAACAATAATATTACCGATAATAATATTGTTAATAAATGTTAATAATGTGGTTGTTATGAGTTATTAGGGGTGGATGCACATAACATTGATAAATTGGTTGATGGTGGTAAGTTTCTCAGGTTATTCATTTATAATTTTAGTCGCAACTAGAGGTTCAGGGTCTATGTGGTTTAATGTTATTGTTGTTTTCTTGCTGGTGGGCAGGGCCCCCCCCCCCTCGGGGGATAATTAGGTTAATTGGAATCTACTAATTGGGTTAATAAAAATTCTAAATTGGGTAGATGTCATTATGTTAACCAAATGCATATGACATTATCTAACATTTGTTGATGTCATATTGTTATGGCGTCATAAGACTTCTTATGACGTCACTTCTGGTTGGGGGAGGGGTTAGATAATTATCGTTTGATATAATACTTAAACTAATGGACTTGACGCATGCCGTGATAGAGGTGGTTTAATTAATAGCGTTTGCACTTAACTACATGAACACATGCGTCAAGAATAAATTCTCATTTAAGACAATATTTATTTCAATTGTTTGAAGACCTTGTATAAAATAAAAGTTGTGGCCAATGATTTACCCAAATAATCGCGTTTGGTGTCCTTTGTGCCGATGCAATTACAGTCGTTCCTTCTTATCCACAGATTTTTTAGCCACAGATTCAAGCATCCATGGCTTGAAAATATTCAGAAAAAGCATAAATTCCAAATAGCAAACCTTGATTTTCCATTTTATATAAGGGATGCTATTTTGTTATGCCATTGGATTGAACGGGACTTGAGCATCCACTGATTTTGTTATCCACGGGAGGTCCTGGAACCAAACCCCAGAAGATAACAAGGGCCCACTGTACTTCTAGTTGCTGCTGGACAAAATATTATGATTTAGAATACCAGTTACTGAAGGAATGTGGTGTGTGTGTGTGTGTGTGTTTATTTGATATCACCATTAGCATGATCCAGTAGAAGGACCATGTTTCCAGACATCTGCAGACAACTTTCTGTTGTAGTTCCTTGGCAGCTCCCAAGCTTGTCTGTCTGTCTGTTTTTGTTTTCTGAAGGATTTGCATTTCATGGAGCGAGAGGAACATCCTTAGCCTCAGTCTCTTTTTCCCTTTCTGCTGTTAATTCAGAGAATTGCTAATAAGTTCATGCTGCAATTGCCATAACTCACCCTATGGAGTTGGAAGATTCAGACCCAGAACAGTCAGATTCCCAGGAATTTACAGCTTCTGATGACAGTAGCCTCTCCAAGTCCAAGGAACTGTGGGCTGAGGAAGTTAGGGGTACTCCCTAGCTGGAGGTGGCAGATGCTGAGAATGTGCTGCCATTCATTGAAGATCATCAAAAAGACAAGGAGAGACTATGGGCCAAAACAGACCAGCACAATACTCCAGCTTGGGGGTGTGGCATACACATGGTGCACACCTCAACATGTCCCTAAGCCAAGGTCACACTGTCCTGTTGACCACACAATGAACGGCATCACAGCATTCCAGCAGTGTGGCATTTACACACGCTACGCTGCAGAAACACTGAAAAACCACCACTGTGCAGAAAAGGCACCTTTTTCCTGACACAAAAAGGAGCACCTGCAGTTGTTGCAGCCCCAACCTGGCACTCAAAGGGGAAGCATCAAGCCACTCCTTCAGGGCTATCTGTTTTGCCCCGTCAATCCCAGTAGCTGTTAAATAGGAGACACTGAGTCATTAAACACCTGGTGTCTTGAGACATCTGCCTATAGATCTTCCATCAGCTCCCTGCTGGCTTTTTTGCTTCCAATACCTCTATCTTGGTGACTGGCAATATTCTTTGACATTAGTGTTTTCTTGTCCTTGGAGTGGCTACAATTGATTACTCCACTCGTTGATGGCTTTGTTTATCTGGACTACTGACTTGCTGTAATGACTTCTGGACAGGCTGACAATGACCCTCTTGTTTCTCCCTTCATCTTGCTAGGTAACCAGTGACTGACCTGGACTGGATTAAAACTACCTGATAGCACTTGCACTCCAGTCACCTGATTTCTGCCCATCTCCAGGTCAATCTGGATAATGTTGCTCACCTGGATAAACAATGTCCAGATAATGGATGGTCTGGGCATCATGCAAAACAAGGTGGAGGATGCCCTTGACCTTGAGATACACTGCTGAAAGGGGCAGTTGGAAGGGGTTTAGAATACCCAGGTTGGCCTTAGAAGAACTTGTGGAACTTGAATTGGTGTGACTAGTAGAGTCATAAAGTAGCAACAAAGTTTTAAAGCTCAGAGTCTAGTCAAAAGTCCTATGTGAACCTGTAGCCTAGAGACCACTCATAAAATATTGTAAAGGATACTATAATTTTTTTTACAGCTGTTTAAACACATAAACACTGTATCAATTCTGAATACCAACTAGAAGAAAGATACTGTAACCAACTATCTTGTAAATAAAGTTTTCTTTTGTTTTGGTTCAATGTGTGATCACTTGAAGTATTTTAAGTAACTATAAGTCAAATGCTACCAGGGATTTAAAAAAAACATTGTTTGACATCAGAGAAAAATAGTTGCATGAGTGAGACTCACCATCACAAAGAGGTGACAGCGATGGCACAAAGAGGAAAAGAGGAAAATGTGTTTGTTTGTTTGTTTGTACTTATTTTTATTTACACCTTTTCCTTTTGTTTACATTTCTAGTTTGCAAATTGCTGTTTGTATCAATTCTAAAACATAAACATTATTCTAAACAAGTATTCTTCATTTGTAGAATATGTTCTTTTCAGCTGTCTATTTATTCTTTGTCTTCTTTTTGTAGATTTTCTCTCTCTTTTTCTTTCCTTTCCCTTCCTTGTTCTTCCCCCACCTTTTTCTTTCTTTCTCTCTTCTTCTTTTTTTCAACTGAATCTTTCTAATTTTTACTATATTTTTATATATATATAAATTCAGTCACCCCCGAAGGAGAGAGAGGAAGAACAAAACAAAAACAAAAACAGGAGGAAGAAGAGGAGGAGGAGGGGGAGCCTGTTTATTGATTCTTTTTGGTCCTCTTTGGCCTTTACAGACTGCCAGAAATAATGCAGCTTAATGCCACTTTAACTGTCCTGGCTCAGTGCTAAGGAATCATGGGATAAGGCTCAATGTCCCAGAAAAAAAAATACAGTTCTCATGATTCCCTAGCACTGAGCCAGGACAGTTAAAGTTGCCTCAAGCTGCATTATTTCTGGCAGTCTGTAAAGGCCCTTTGTCCTTCTTTTTGTTCTTCTTTACCTTTCCTTTCCCTCTTACAGCATCTCCATTCCTAATCCTTCTTTCTCCTTATGTCTCTCCTTCCCTAAGTCTCTCTGTCCCTTACCCTATCTTCATCCTTAAACTCTTTCTTCTGGTACCTTTTCTACCTCCTCATACCTTCTCACATTCTCTTCTCCCTTTTCACTTACTTTATTTCTCTTTTACCATCATTTTCTTTTCTTTTTTTTAGGGTCCTCTCTGACTATTTAGGTTTTCCTTCTTTCTGTCTTTCTTCTACTCTTCTTTTCCTCCTCTCTGTCTCTTTTCTGTTTTCCCTTTCACTGCACCTCTTCCAATCTCTTATTCCTTTCTTTATGTTGTTCTTCCATTCCCCCTTGTTTTCTCCTTTTCCTTCTCCCCCCTTTCTCCCCTCTTTCCTTCCCCTTCCCTTCCTTCTACTCTTCCCCTTCTTCCTTCCCCACTCTCTCCTCTTCCTCCCTTCCCTTCCTCTCTCCCCTCTTTCTCCTTTCCTATTCAACCCTTGACTTCCCCCCTAGAGTACTGGGCAATTTTATTTTATGCTTTTCTAAAGCTTTTCCCCCCTCCTTTTTCCTTTTTCTAGTTACTTAAATACTATATTGCCTTCTTATCTCTTTATTTCCCATCCTGTTTGAATCAAATAAATCCTTTTTAAAATTATTTGACTATTTATATCTCTATTTCCCTTTTTCCTTTTTGTTATATTTATTTTTCCCATTTTCCCTTTCATACTTTCTCTCTTTTGAGTTTCTTTTAATTGTCTGTCTCTTGAATGTCAATCTCACTCCTCCTTTTTCTCCTCTTTAATTTCCCTCCCCCTTTTCCCCCTCCTTCTTTTTCTCTCATTCTTACCCCCTCTTTTTTCTGTTTATGTCTTCCTCAAATTTAAATCATTGTTACTCACTATTTCTTTACACCAGTTTTCTTCCCATAGTTTAGTTACTATCTTCCACTCTTCTTTGCATTTGTTAGCAGATTTACCTTCTGATATCTGGGTTAACATGTCCATCTCATACATTTCAAATAATTTGTATAATCAATCCTTTATTTGGGGAGCCTCTTTTAATTTCCAATTTTGCACGATTAACAGTCTTGCCATCACCATGTGATTCGCCAGTATTTCTCTTCTGACTGTTTATCTAAGACTTGTACCATATTCAACAGGTATAACTTTGGTTTCATAGGAAAGCTAATCTCTAAGCAAGATTTTATATTTCTATGTATCTCTTTCCAGAATTTTTTATTATGGGACAACCATACATGATATAGCGTACCCTTAGTATGCTCACACTTCCAACAGATATTATTAATATTTTTTGAAATTTTAGCCATCCTTTCTGGGGTTAAATACCATCTAAAATATAGTCTGTAAAATTTTTCTTTTAATGTGCAACTGTCCATACATTTTAGGTATTTGTCCCATCCTCTTTCCCAATCCTCTAATTTAATCACCTGTCCAATATTTTGTACCCATTTATTTATATTGTCCTTTATTATTTCTTGTTCTTGGTCTAGTTTTAATACAATTTTTTAGATTTTGGTTATAATTTTTTTTGCAACCTGGTTTTATTACTTCCTCAAATTCTGACTTTCCTTCTTCAAAGCCTTCCAATTTTTGGTCAATTTTAAATCTTTCTGTTGTCAATGTGGGAACCAATGGCATACTATCTCTTCCTCCACTAATTCTTCCCTAGATTTTATTTGAAACTGCCCATTAATCTTTTTTTAACAATTCCTTATACATTATCCATCTATCCATAGATAGACTGTTTTTTATTTAAGAAAGCCTCTTGGCTGGAAACCCACAAGGAATTTTGGAATATAATTTATTTTTATACTTTGACCAGATCATTAACAATGGCTTTCTTATATAGTGATGCAAAAATTCTTTATGGACTTTTTCTTTTTGATACCATAAATATGTGTGGATCCAAAGCAGGTGTTAAATCCTTCTAAGGCTAATAATTTTTCTTTTTCTAATGAGATTCAATTCAAAATTCACTTTAGACAGCATGCTTGATAGTAAAATTGCAAATTTGGCAGTTCTAAGCCTTCTCTTTCTTTTAAATCTTGCATGTCTTTCCACTTTATTCTTAGTTTCTTCCCTGCCCATATAAATTTTGCCAATTCTTTGTTCCAATTTTTGAATATGTTCTTATTTGTTATAATTGGGAGGTTTTGAAAAAGATATAACATTTTTGGCAGTACGCTCATTTTAATTGTTGCTATCCTTCCTAAGAGAGAAAGATCTAATTTGTTCCATTTCCTTAAATCCTCTTTTATTTTATTCCAAGTCTTTTGATAATTGCTGTTAAACAATTCAGTATTTTTCTTAGTTATAATTATACCTAGATATTTTACTTTTT
This sequence comes from Phrynosoma blainvillii, assembly GCA_026167975.1. NCBI lineage: Eukaryota > Metazoa > Chordata > Lepidosauria > Squamata > Phrynosomatidae > Phrynosoma > Phrynosoma blainvillii. Next base: position 414,840,949 of record JANUYF010000001.1, read on the forward strand.
TCCTGTACCTTGAAGCTTGATTTTTCCTCTAATTTTTCTTCTTCTCTCTTATCCAGATGTTTTGTGATTATGGCTGTTTTTTCTTTATTTATTTTGAAGCCTGACCATTTTCCAAATTCTTCCAATATCTGGACTAATGTGTTAATGTTTTCTTTTGGATCTTCCAGAAATACCACAATATCATCTGCGAATGTTCTTAATTTAAATTTGTGCCCTTTAATTGATAATCCTTTTATACCTTCCTCCTTTCTTATTCTTAATAGTATTTCCAGTACTGATATAAATAATTTTTTTTTAATTTATATCAGTACTAAAAGGTTTTAAAGAGATTTTGGCAGTGCCATGTTGTTGCCTTCACATTCCACTTGAGACCTCCTTCCAGTTTGAAGTACAGACATTGATGACAATTCTGAGCATGGTTTTTCAACCAGTTACAGATCCATCTGACAGTGTTCCCATCTATTCCACATTTGATAATCAAAACATTATGGAAGAGCTAATCATCTATATAAATAACAGTCACAGACAGCATTCCCATTGTGTACTAAACAAGTGACCTGATTGAAAAAAGAAATAAGATTAACTTGGCAGGATTTGTTCTTGACAAACCCATACTGGCTCCTACTGGTCACTTTAGCACATTTTACTTCTTGGGAAATATTTTGTACATTTATTTGTTTTGCACATTTGGGTTTTTTACCATTTGTTAAAATGTATAAAATCTCTCTTGCCAGGTAGGTGGCTTTGGAATGGATCAAGTTGCCATACTTAGTATATTACACTGAATAAGCAACAAAGAAAAATCCTTTCTTCTTTCCTTTGCCAAGAGTACTTAAAATTTAATTATTTATCATCATGCCACATAGCTGTTTTCTAATTTCCTTTTTGCAATTATGGTAATTTGATCTATCCTGAGTGAAAGAGATTGCAGTCTTTTACTTTCAAATTATGATGAGATGTTTGGATAGTGAAGTCTGAATGAAAGAGATGTAACTATTTAATATACTTTTTAAGAGACATGAGTAAACCCTCCATTTCTTCTTTTTTGCTACAGAAACAGATTGTGTACAAGAAAGATGTAGAAGAAAAATTAAAGAGATGACAAACTTTTGAAAAAAGGTGGAGGGCTCAGCATCAAAATAATGCTTCTACCACTTAAAACTGTTTGTATTTAGTACAGACAATAAAGTCCCAAAATGATTATAAATGGAGGCTGTCTTCATAATAACAAGACAAGTGACTGCAATCCTTGCAGACTGATGCTATACATGACTACTCAGGACTACTTACTATTAAGTTTACCAGGCTTTACCCTATCTAAGTGTTCAGAAGCTGCAGCTAGTGCAAAATGCAGCAGCCAGATTGACATCAAGTGTGCATTTTAGACATGATGGGGTGCTTTTATTGTGTATTCTTGCATGACAGAGGGTTGGACTTGAGGGTTGACCCTGAGATTTCTTCCAACTCTATGATACTATGATTCTAAAACCCAGCTTACAAGAGCTACACTGACTTCCATTTTGCTTCCAAGCTCAATTCTAGGTGCTGGTGTTGACACACAACACCCTAAAAAACTTGCGCAGAGAGATCAGAAAGACAGCCTCCTCCCATATGAGCCTCCTCCCATATGAGATTTGAGATATTCAGTGTGGGTCTCGTTGTGTGTCCAACACCTTGGGAATTACCACACAGGGAAAAGGATGTCCTTTTTCCATCCTTATCACATGATTGTGCAAGGACTATCAGATGACATCATGTTTATCCTGTCATTATTTCATCTGTCAAGTGGAATTATCATGCATTGCACAAAACATTATCAGATGACATCACAATTATCCCATAATTATCCCATCAGTGAAGTGGAATTGTTCCATCATGTTTCATTAATGGAAGTTTCCATTATTGAAAACAGGACAATTCCACTTCATTGATAAGATAATGATGGAATAAGCATGACATGTGTGATAGTCTTTCACGTGATTGTGTGATAAGGATGGGAGTGATCTGCTTCACTCCTGTCCTCCCCATCTGATAATCTCCAAAGTGAATTTAGGGTGGTGGGTACATGTAAGAGGGCTTTCTCTGTAGCTAGACAAACAGACTTTCATTGTTTTTGTGGGGGTTTTTTGGGACTTTCATTGTCAGGCTTCAGTAGTCTGTCTGCAGTAATCACTACAGTAAAACCTGAGCTGAGAAAGAATAGGATACTGCTCTGGGCAATCCTACTGTAGCTTTCTGTGCCCTGCCTACAGCAGACAAGGTAAACAGCAGCTGCCTCTAGTGTTCCTTACTGACCAGAAAAGGGGAAAGAAAGGGGATATGAGTCTACCTCACAAAATACTCCCAGCATGTTAACAAAGCATAGACCTGTATTTTTGGCCATCAAAACAGAAATAATAAGAAAAGTGGAAGCTGATGAAAGAAAAATAATCATCCCTGGATGCATTTTGGAAGAAGCCTTCAAGTCACTTCACACGTGCATATTGTTAGTTTTGAATAACAGGTTTGCTGGAAAATGTTGAACTGCTCTTCTTTGTAGTTCAGGAACCTATCCCTATTCTTTCCATGTTATTTCTGTCTCTAGTACACATTTGTAGCCATTCATATTTTTTAAAAAAATCTTGTTACTGTATTTCTTCAAGTTTCCAACTTATGGCAACCATAAGGTGACCCTGTCATGGGGCTGAGAATGTGTGTCTCACCACAGGTCATCCAGTAGGTTTCTGTGGCTGAGCAGGGAATTGAATCTTGATCTCCAGAGTCTTTGTCACATCAAAACTCCTTGAACACCATTCCCTGTTGATCTCCTTCATGGAAGTCAAAAGCCAAGAGGCTACTAGCACATTTTGTTTCACAAGCAATGCACATATCAAGAACCCAATTAATAGTCCTGAAATTATATATTAATGATAACAAACCCTTTTCAGTAAAACCATCTATAACAGAAAGACTGAAAGTGAGTTGTAAAGTGGTCGGTGATTCCAATTTTAAACTTTAGCTCATTCATCCGAATTTAGTATCAGCCCTAGGAGAAGCACAAATGAATCGAAGTAGCAATGGTCCCACATAATGCCTAATTTTTTCACCATCAAGGACAGAACAGGCAACTGTGGAAGGCTAAGGGGGTGCATTAGCTCCTCCTCCCCCCTTCTTTTCCTCCTTCTGGTCTTTTTCAGACAAGTTAAAATAAATTTAATGGTGATGGTGCATTCTCTTTAATATGAAAATATGTCATAGCATTTCCTCCTGTTTACTTGATTCAACATAAATGTAAACTAAAAAGGACATTATGCTATATGGCAATGTCCCACAATCTGACAGCATGTTGATATGGTGGTTTACAACTGCAGTCATCCACAACTCAAAACAACAGCACCAAACAACTGGAGTGAAGGTTGAGGAAGTTTAATATGTATTATATATAAGCATTAAAACAGCTAGCTCTAAAATTCAGCTTCATTATAGTCTGCCAGTGTAAAAAATAATGTTCCCAAATCCTTCAGTAATATTAATCATAATCATTAACATTAATCATAAAGCAGACCTTTAGTTTTGCAACTATATGCCTTGTCCTAAAGGAATCATTGATTGCTACATTCTTGGGTGGCTTGTGTACAACTCTGGTTCTGGTTATAGGGGATGTAAAAGACTACTGAAGAGTTCACTACTGAATAGTGAATTCTTGCATAACTTATGCCTGAGGATACAAAAGTAAAAGTAGTAGATTTTTAAAAATGTTTTTTAGTCTCTAAAATGTTTCACATAAACTGCTATTGGTTGCAAAAATTTCACAGCAATGGAACATTGGCCTAAAACAATTGGGCCAAATGATACAGATTCCAGCCACATTCAGGGTGTAGCATTCAGATCACACACATCCTGAACATGGCCAGAAGCTGTGCCAAGCCTGCATCATCCAGGCAGTCTTGGATGAAACCGATTATCTGGACCCATTTCAAACCGGCTTCAGGGCGGGATACAGAGTTGAGACTGCCATGGTCACCTTAGTCAATGACCTCCGTCTAGGTATCGACAGGGGAAGTGTGACCCTGTTGGTGCTCTTGGACATCTCAGCGGCATTCAATACCATAGACCATGGTGTCCTTGTGGGACGCCTGAGGGAGTTAGGTATTGGGGACACTGCGCTCCAGTGGCTCCGGTCCTACCTCTTGGGCAGATCCCAGATGGTGTGGCTGGGGGGAAGTTGCTCCTCTGAAAGGGAGCTGACATCTGGTGTCCCACAGGGCACCATACTGTCCCCCATGCTGTTTAACATTTACATGAAGCCGCTGGGAGAGATCATCCGGGGATATGGGACAAGGGGTTATCAATATACTGATGACACCCAACTCTTCTTCTCTATGTCTCCAACTACTGCAGTGACTAAGGATGGCGTCGCTCCTCTGGAAGCCTGCCTTGGGTCGTTAATGGGCTGGATGAGGGAAAACAAACTCAAGCTGAATCCAGAGAAAACAGAGGTACTTGTGATAGGGACCCCTGGTCCAGAAAGGGAGTTTTGTCATCTAGTACTGGACAGGGTCACACTTCCCCTAAAGGACAAAGTACGCATCTTGGGAGTACTCCTGGACTCATCGCTACAGTTACATCTCAAGTAGATGCGATGGCCAGGAGTGCTTGGAATCAGCTTCGGCTGATTCTCCAACTGCGCCCCTACCTGGACCAGGGGGACCTTGAAGCAATAGTCCTTGCCCTGGTAATCTCTCGTTTGGATTACTGTAATGCGCTCTACATGGGGCTACCTTTGTACCAATTTCAGAAGCTTCAATTGGTTCAAAATGTGGCAGCCAGGTTGGTCGCTGGAACATCTAGAGCAGACCATACTACACCAGTACTAAAAGCTCTTCACTGGCTGCCAATTAGCTTCTGGGTGTAATACAAAGTGTTGGTTATTACCTATAAAGCCCTATATGGATTGGGTCCGAGTTACTTGAAGGAATGCCTCTCCCCACACTATCCGCCCCACATGCTCAGAACATCAGGGAAGAATTTATTGAATTATTATAACACTAAATTGACATCCACTTCCCAAAAATCATTCACTGCTGCGGCCCCTAAATTATGGAACAGTCTGCCAGAAGAGATTTGTATCATCCCCACGCTAGAGGACTTCAAAAAGGCACTTAAAACAGAACTCTTCTGGCAGGCTTACCCATCTGATCTCCCTAATTGAACACAAGATTAAGGACCTCCCAGGTGAAGAAAGAACAATTACCACCCGCGGCATAGACTTGTATTTGTAATTGTATTGTAATTTTAATTTTTAATAGTTAATAATAATTTTGCAATTTTATTGCAATTTTAATAATTCAATTGTATTAATTACTGCTGCTGAGTTTTTGTTTTTGTTTTTGTGTTTTTGTCTTTATTACTTTTATTTGTTGGGTTTTATTGTTATGTTTTAGCTTTGTTGTAATTTTTATCTTTGTAATCCCGCCTCGATCCGCAGGGAGAGGTGGGATATATAAATAAACCATATTATTATTATTATTATTATTATTATTATTATTATTATTATTATCCAGAAAGAACTAGGCCAAGAAAGAGCAGACATCTTGAACACATGTAGTTGGACTGTCCCAAAGTTAAAGATTTTGGGATTCAATACTGATGCAAATCTCTCTTATTGTGAAACAAACTGTAACCTTCTGTCTTTTAATTATATATAGTAAAGAAAGAAATGAGTAATTTTCTTCCTGCTTTGAGAAAGTCTGAAAATCACAGTTTTTGAAGATGATTTGCAATTTGGGACTTATTGTGTGCCAAATTCACATGTGCTGTTTTTGCGCACAAAACAGCATTTTCAGTGCAGGAGAATCTTGTTTTCTAGGTAAATCAACCACATATAATTTTGGCACAGAATAAATCCCCATTTAAATCCTGGAAAGAAAATAATATTTCTATGTAGAAATACTATTTTATGCACAGAAAATGTTTTTTTTTTTCTGCACAAAGAATAATATTTTCAGCATTAAACAGCCATGTGTGAATTTTTTGTAGAATAAGTCTCAAACCAGAAAGATCTTCTAGGATTTTTCTCACCAAGATTCTCAACACTTAAAAAAACATGCTTTTCTACCATTTCCTGATTTTTTCAAACATTCTTTTCATCCCTACACAGCATATATCATAATTATTGGCCCAAGATAAAGCAAAACTTATCAACTGTTACTGCTGCTATTTTCCTCATACACATTCCCCTCCCTGGACACTGATAAGACAATTCACTTTTAGAATGTATTTAATTAAAGTCTTATTGTTGGTTACAGCACATGTAGCTGACACTTGACAGAAGCCAAGATAATTAAAGTACAGTCAGCTGATTTTCTATATTTCCATCACATGGACAGACTTATCCACTACCCATAAACAAGCATTAGAAGGACTTTAATGGCAGCTTAGTAGAAGGAGGCTTGATAGAATACCAGCAGATGGTTTTCTGGGTAATGATCCAGGCTATAATGATTTCAGTAATAGCTTGTTTTATCTATTTACCTGGCCTGGAAGAAAGCACACCAACAAAAGGAAGTTCAGATAGTTCACCAGGATTAGGTTGTGATAAAAGCATTTAAATCACTGAAGCAGCCAAGTTGCTTCTGTTTCAGGAGAAAATGTGGAATTGATTAAAAACAGTTGGAACTTAAAGCATGAGAGGCCAGCCCTCTGCTTCTCCCACCTTTAGGCACTTGAATAAATCTTTCACAAATTGCACAATGGGATTGTACCATTTTCATGAAACAGGGAGTCTAACAGGGTACATTACATCTAAGGAGATGAAATGGGGAGACCAAATATTCTATTAATAATATTCTGTTTGTGAATGTTGTTACATATTTTGCCAGAATGGAAACATGCACAGGCAAGAGGCAAGAGGCAAGTCTGAGAAGCATTAGGTGAACCCTAAAGTTTGCAAAAGATCTGTACCTATATCATGTATATCTATAACATCTATATCCATGAAGGGGGGAGGTTACTGTTTTTGAGCAACATCTTCCAGGATTGCCCAGTCAACAGGGGATTCTGAATGGGAGATTATGGGAGTTTCAGTCCAAAATGTAACTTCTCCAACATCTTCTTGACCCACAAAAGACCAAAAGCAGGTTGAGTGAGGGCAGCCAAAGAATTTAATGATTGTATTGTGTTCTGAACTGTGGATTGTTGATTCAAGTGAAATCAAGGATAGGACAGAATGCAAGTGAAAGTAGGGAACACCCTGTACCACAACTAGCCGCCTCGATTACTTGGTAGAGGGGCAGGATAAAAATAAAATTTATTATTATTATTATTATTATTATTTGCTTACTTAAGTTTATTTATTTATTTAAATATACCTAATCTACCCTATGTCAAAAAGATCTCAGTGCAACCTACAGATCAATGAAAACAAGTTTAAACAGTTTAAAGCAATAAAATAATTTTGATGGGATAAAACATATTAAACATGATTAACAAATAAAGAAAGATTTAAAAGATTAAAACAGTTTAAAACTATGTACATTACTGTTTGAGATAAATCAATAAGGTCCAAAGGCTTTGATGAACAGACAGGTTTTTATTTGGTGAGAGTATTCCACAACTGGGATCTCATAGCTGAGAAGGCCCTTTCCCATGTCCACTCAGTGTATTGACCTCATAGTATAATAATTTTATTTTGACACCATTCCACTTATCACATCTAAGCAGCAAAACTCAGATTACATCCTATAGCAGCTGCTGATGATTATGATTATCATTACATATCATCATCATCATCATCATCATCAATTATTATGATTATGATAATATGTAAATTACATTTTCGTAATCTTACCCACAGATCAGATGGGATTTGTAGTTCTTGAAGTTTGTGGGATAGCTGGAGCCTAGACTCCATTGTCCAGCTTTGACTTGCCTTCCCAGTGGAGCCCATGGAGTCCCCACTCTAGATGTACCTTTGTTTAAAAACTTCTCCTTATGGTTCTTCACCAGCTTTTAATAACCTCTGCTGAGAATCACCTTGAAGGTTTGTGATTCTGCCTGACTGCCCCTCTCATTGGGCAGTTGCTATCTTGTCACCACTGATGCTGAGCTTCATTACAATGTAACTGGTGTGTCTCCTCCCTCATTTAACCCTTCCTTATCTAGGCAGAAGGCTCTGACCAATGGAAGGACTCCCATTTATTGCACAGGGCCTGTGTTTGAAGGATGAATTATGTCTTCCAGACAGTCTGTTCTACACACACACACACACACACACACACACAAATGTAACCTACCATCTTTGACAATTATATCATGCTGTCCCACCAACAGTGCAAAGTTAACATTCAGCTATCATTCTGAGCATAGAATGAGGATATCACCATTAGGTTCCCCACTTCAGATAGCAAAAATGTTCTTGGCAGGTCCTGATAATTTCCACTTCATACAAGCACATACATTATCACATTCACATTTATTCAGGGACAAAGAATTTACTTTTAGGAAATTAGCCTATAGAATTAAACTTTAAAAAGGACATGACAGGTCCTCAGAGCAGGAGCTACAGCCAAACGCAAATTTCTTAAAAAGTGGAAGCCTTTTCTATCTCCTTCATGCTGAAGGATGGACTGAAGATTGATTACATCTAGCAGTAAAAATGAACCATGGTTATTTTTTACTGCCACAAACATACTCACATTTATTTAGGGACAAAGAATTTACTTTTAGGAAATTAGCCTATAGAATCAAACTTGAAAAAAAGGACATGACAGGTCCTAGAGCAGGAGCTACAGTCAAACACAAACTTTTTAAAAACTGGAAGCCTTTTCTATCTTCTTCATGCTGAAGGATGGAGTGAAGATTGATTAGATCTAGCAGTAAAATTGAATCATAGGATCATAGAGTTGGAAGGGGCTTCATGAGTCAATGAGTCCAACCCCATGCTCAGTGCAGGATCTCCAGCTAAAGGATCCCCAGGAAGTAACCTTCCATCTTCTTTTTGAAAACATCCAAAGAAGGAAACCCCTCCAGCACTGTAGGCAATTGAGACACAATTTTTAGAAAACATGAACTGAATGGATATGGGGAGTCTGTATCTGAGATTAATCAGTCATACTTATCTAGATGGAGCACCTGGCTTAGGGTTCCAGCAGCAACATATACATAAATATATAGCTACCATGTGGCTTGTAGATGCCAATCACACTATATGAGTTGCCCAAGATTTTGGTGGAAGTGTCATGGACTATGGGATAAAGAGGAAATGAAGGAAGAGATTTCTTGAGAGCTCAGTATTTTTTAGGAAATCTCTTTATTCATTTGAGTAGTCCATCCCTTAAATATGGCTTAATGTTTTCTTTTTCTTCCTTGTTCTTAATGATGGGATCATCTGGTTTCCTGGAAGCTCCTGAAGGTTTTTCTCAAATCCCTGTTGTAACAAACCAATAAGCCACAGAATTTTGGCATGCCACCAAGCCATCAAATTATACAACAATGCACCAACCTTTTTATGCACCCATGCATATAGATGGACTGTGAGGATGAGGAATGTGGTCATTATCATGGCAGGCCTAAGATGTTTTGGTACTTGCACCCAGAGGCGTTGCTTAGGCTAGAATCTCCCACTGTGAAATATATTCCACAAAACTGAAATTAGCTTGGACTTAAATCACATTCTTTTGAAATCTCATAATTTGTCTTAAAGAGACATTTCAAACCACTGTTCAAGTATTCACAAGTGATGCAATGCAAGTATTCACAAGTGATGCAAGAATAGTAGGGGAGGAGAAGTGTCTCCGATGTGAGTTAAATATTATGAATACAATTTGGAGTTTGGAACAGTTACTTACAATCCCTGGACCTTCTGCACACTGACATCATGACCACTCTTCAAGGAACCTAGGATCTGTAGTTCAGAATGGAAACTTCCAAATTCTTTTATGATTAATGAAGTACATAAAGCAGGAAAATGTCATTTCTAATCCTATTAATAGTCTCCAGGAAAGGGGCCTTTTCAATTATGATGTCCTGAGCAGTGCATATAAGCTTGTTCCTGTGCATTTTTAATTTTGTGCATTCTGATGAGTGTCTTCACAATAGACAATAGGCTGTATGTGGTCCTTGGATAGTCAGTTTTCACTTTTGTTCATCTGCCTACAGGATCTCCAAACTTTGCCAGATTTTAATACTGTGACATCATAGAGTATAATCAATGTACCAAACTGAAAAGGACCATTTCTTAGCTGTCCATCCACCTCAAAGTTGTCTATTTTGTTTTGGCTTTATTTTGACAAGGGCTGACATTCTTTTAGAAGTGATACAATTAAAGCAGTGGCCATGTTGGTCTCCCAAGTTCTCATGTAAACCTTGAACCTCATAGAATTTTAAAAAAAATCTGCTTTAAAAATGGCTTTACCAGTTATTGAGAACTATTATACTGGACAGCTGTTAGAATATGGATGGGCTATGCAGTCAAAGGTGAAATGTAGAGATGTGTGTGTGGAAATTTTCTCATGAGAACAGCTTCTAGGCAAAGCACAAACAACATCTAGAGAAACAAAGTGAATCTAACACCAGATGGCTACATAGACATAAACATATACTTTCCCAAAGGTACAACTCATGGACACAGACTTTGTTATGAGATAGGCTTGATAACAATATGTAAACATCGTTAGGCTGAGAAAATAGTCACTAGGTGGATGATGGACAGCAAGAGGCTGGGTTAACATACATCATACAGGCATTATCCAATCAACATAAGGTTAACACCTGGAAGGTGGAGTATGGGAAGGGCCTAGAGAATACTTTGTTTTAAGAATGATTACTATTCAAGATGTGAGTGTGTGTGCGTGTGGCTGCCTGGCAGTGGTTTCAACTGCAACAAATTGAGATCCTAAGCTTTTGGGATTGTTAAAGATGTAATCTTTCATGGCTGAACTGGACAAGTTCATCACAATGGATTTTACTTAGATATCTTATTTTTCTTTTATATGCATTAATAAACTATGCTTTTGGACTTTACAATGTGTCTTCTTGACTGAGGAAGACAGGATCCTGAAGAAGGGAAGCTGAGCCAGTTGATGGTAAGAGATACAAAGTGGCTGTGAATCACAGCAGCCAGCTTGTCCTGCAGATTCTGCTGGGTGCCAAAGAGCATCACTGCAACACCATCATCCACACACTGACAACAGCAACTCTCAGTGTGTGTGTTTGTGTGTGTCTGTTAACTGTCCTCAAATCAATCCCAACCTATAGTGACCCTATGAATGAGACATCTCCAGGACACCCTATCCTCAACAGCTCTGTTCAGGTCTTGCATGGCTTTCTTGATTGAGTCTATCAATCTGGAATGTAGTCTTCCTCTTTTCATACTACTTTCTGTCTTGTCAAGAATTATTGCATTTTCTAGCAAGTCTACCTTCCCATGATATGGCCAAAGTATGATAGCCTCAATTTAGTCATTTTGGCTTCTAGGGAGAGTTGAAGCTTGATTTGTTCTAGGACTCAGTTGATTTTTCTAGTAGTCCCTGGTATCTGCAGAACTCTTCCCACATTTATTTACTTCCCGTCAGCTTTCTTCACTGTCCATCTCTCACAGCCATACATAGTGATGGGAAATACAATGGCACTGACAATCCTAACTTTAGTATTCAGTGAGATATCTTTGCACTTCATCATCGTGTATAGTTCTTTCATAGCTGTCCTTCCAAGTCCTAGTCTTCTTCTGATTCCTTCACTGCAATCTCTGTTTTGATCAATGATTGAACCAAGGTATGAGAAAACATTAACTATTTTAAGGCAGGAGCACTGAGAACACCCAGTTAAGCTGCTAATACATTTGTAGTATGCAAGGATCATGAGGGAATGACCAATATTCCAAGGAATCTGACTGCTGAGAAATGTCCAGCCAGGGAGGGGGCCAGGGAATCATGCTCAAGATGCAGAAAAGGTGGTTATTCAGAACTATGAAGGTATGAGGAGAAGTATGGATAGTAGAAGAGCCAGAAGAAGGAGGAGAAGAAAGAAAGAAAGAAAGAAAGAAAGAAAGAAAGAAAGAAAGAAAGAAAGAGAGGTGAGGTGCCAATGGTCAGTAGTGGGGCCAGAGTTCAAATCACTGAATAAGATGAGGCTGAGATAGACCTGTGACAGAACAGTAGAGAGGCAGACTCACACTGTATCTTCACTGCAGAATTAATGCAATTTGGCACTGCTTTAATTGCCACTGCTCAATGCTAAGGAATTCTGGGATTTGCAGTTTTGTGAGATATTTAGTCTTCTCTGTCAGAACTCTGATGCCACAACAAACAACAAATCCCAGGATTCTACAGGATGGAGCCATGACATTTAAAGCAGTGTCAAACTGCATTAATTCTGCAACAGCCTCAGTTGGCAGTAACTTTCAAGTGATGTGAGAATGTAATGGTGAGAGAGAAGCTTGGTCTAGAGCAGGGGTAGGCAACCTTTCCCCTTTAAGGGCCAAGGTGTTACCCAGAATCCCCTTCATATCCAAAAATATTAATAACTCCATATGCCACCCTTGGATCCCTTGCTAAATTCCCAAATGACCTCCAGATGAACCCTGGCAGTAGAGTCAAGAGGCCAAAAGCCCTCTGCACCCATGGCATGGGCAGCCCACCCTTAATTCTTAAGGAATGCATTTCCTCCAGATAGTCAGGAGAGTTGCGAATGGGATTTTCCATGATGAGATCATCCAAACCATCAAGAGGTGTATTGTGTCATCCTTCCACAAACACCCTCAGCCATCCAAGGTGTAATGTTTGTATTGTGCCACCCAGTCTAACACCCTCCCACCCATAGGAAGGTGCATTGTGTCACCCACCCACACATTTCCCCAGGATATTGACCCCTCAGATTAAGACCACCACATACAATGGAACCCTATACAGCAGGGTGCCATCATCGCAATTATCGCCTTCCGCCCCCAGGGCCTATTTGGCCCTATATAAGCCCCAGATTTTGGCCAGTCAGTGTGCTACCTTCTTGGTCTAAACGACTCCACGTCACTCTGACCTCTGAAGTTAGTTACCAGCAAGTCTGCTCAAACCCCAGGCTGCGGAGCTAGACTTGTCTTCCATCATCTCGCATCCCATTCGCTTCCCAGAGGAGGTCTACATTTTGGTAAGCATCACCCTTAGTAACGCCTGCATTTCTGTTCCAAACTCCAACCTTGATCTTCCTGAGCCTTGTGTGTGTGTGTGTGAGTGAGTGCATGTTCTGTGAGTGAGTTTTCCCTTATTTTAATAAATTAGACATCTAGTGGTTAACCAATATCTGTCTCAGCTCCATTTCTTGGGATTCTCTGGTCTCTTGGTATAAACACCGGGAGAGCGGTCTCATTGGGCTGTTGTAGCAAGCCTACTCTCGCATATTTGAGCTAATAATAAAATTCCCCTAAGGATTCGTTGCTACAATTTGGTGGAGAAAGCTTGGGCATTTTGGACTCTCCCCCGAAACCTAGACTTTCCAAACTGATCACTTGGGCTGTCTAGATCTCGGTACATAGAGAGAACAGGGATTCCAAAGAGGTTGCTGCAGACAGGAATAAATAGGGAGGTGTATGTGTGTGTTCTTGTGCGCTTGGCCATAAGGGCAAAGGGCTATCTTGGGTTGGCTGACCCCGTTTCATCTCTTTGGTTAAGTGTCCAGCTCATTGGCTCTGGTACGCCATCCAGTGGTTGGCCTTAATCATCCTTGGGCGTGTTGTCGGAGTAGGCATCCCGACGCCCTATTTTTATTTTCGCTGTCGTGGGTGGGAAAGCAGAGGAGAGGTCCTCCCCATCCCCGGCCTTCACTAGCCATAAGAAAATTAGGATCACCCCAACAGTTTAACTCCCTTGAACGGGCAGGGTAGGCAAAGGAAGGAGACGTCCTGGTCCTGAAGCTTACACCCGGGGTCAAGAGGAGGGAAAGGCAGCTCCAAGGAGTGCCATTTGGTGGGATCCTCAAGGAGGTCCCAAAAAGGGAAAAACTCAGGCAGAAGTCTAGCTGGGGACCAAGTTTGGGGTTGTTAGCCGGGCCACGCCGGAGTGGAGCTACAGCATCCAAACTCCCCAGTGAACGTGAGGGGGGCCGAACTGACTTCTGACCGGGTCTAAACGGAGGATCACCCCTAAGTCGCTAGCTGCAGCAGCGCAGGGCCCTCGCGTGAATTGGCCAGCGTCCCTGACCCAGAGTTTTGGTTTTAGGAAGTTCTGAGGGAGATCTCAGGGAGATCCCCAGAACCGCACTTCTCTAGGGCAGAGAGGGGCATTGGATTTGGATAGGAGAGGACTTAGGCACTGTAATCTCTCCCGCCACAGTAGGAGGTACCACAAACCCACATACTAGGAACAATAAACTGGTTAAGAGGCAGATTAAGGCCTTGAAGGAAGAACTACGGCTACAGCAGTCTGTAGTCTCCACTATAAGCCCTCAAAACCCAGAGGCAGTGGAGTGGGGTGAAGAGGAAATTCGCCCCCTTCCTTTCGAGGCCAGATAGGAAAATAGGATTCAAAAGAATATCCGCCGAGGAAAGGCAGGGAAGGTCTATGCTAGGAATCTCAAGAGGCCGAGGTTCCATAGAGGGCTAGTAGGGAGGATCCCTGTAGAAGCCCCAAGGAAAACTGTTTCTTTCTGTAAGCCAAGGAACCCTTTTAAGGTCTTGGCATTGTAAGCCAGTGACTGTTAACTCCTAGCTTCCTTCTTGGGTGTACTTTTGAAAGTCACAGCCCATTCAGCTCAGTGGGTCTAAACCCCAAGCTATCTATCGCTGGTGTGCTCATTAAGGGACCCCAGTCTGGCTGCCTAGGTCTTAACCTTCAGCCTGCATAGCTGTAACTAAGAAGAGAGAACCCTGAACAGGAAAAGAAATGGACCTAGTCAAGCCAACCCCGAACAGACTGCAGAAATGGATTCTTGAAAAGGGGCCCAATCCATGGAGGTCTGGGGCATTCCTTACTGAGGATCCCTTGGCAACTCTTTTGGAGGCATACAACCTAAAAACAGCAAAGAAGGGAATAAAAGGTGTTTCCAAGGCAGAAAAAGATAGGTGGGCATCATGGGGTATTTGGGTACTGGCCCACGATGCCGTAGAAGAGTATAAGAAATTCAAATTGGAAGTAGAGATGTCTAGGGAGCAGATCGATGATCTGGCCACCCAGATTAGGTACAAGGTAGCTGAGAAGACCCTGTTGGCACGCACCACCAATGAAGCCAACCAAAAGGTAGAAAGAATAGAGAAGGAAAATTTCAGATTGAGGGAACAGGTAAAAGAATTAGAGACAAAGTTGAACCACGCTCAGCAAGCCGCAGACTTCCTGCTGGCCAGACAAACAGAACAGGCAGTATTGGCTGACCACACTGCCTGCGAAACCCACATAAAAGAATTAGAGGCTAAATTAAATTTAAGGCATGCAGTAGTGGCAACTGTACGCCCGGAAATCTTGGAGTCTGCCACTCGAGCAAATGTCCTCCAGGACCATCCCACGCCTGGAGAGGCCAGAGACTCCCCTCCCCTCAATAAAATGGAGACTGGAGACTCAACAAACCAAGTCAATCCCCCTAAGACAAAAGGTTCCCCTTTTACAGCCACCCTAATAGAAGCAAAACCCACACTTTCTATTAATGAGGCTTCCTGCATAGCACAGCTATTGGGACCTTTAAACTCACAAACCTTGTTGCCATGGCTGATGCAAGTATCAAACTGTTGCCCCAGTGCAAAAGGTCCAGATCTCACCCAAATTGCCAGAATGTGTATGAGCCCAGAGGATAGACAAATGTTGGAGTCAGCAGTAATAGTTTGGGACCTCCTATATAAAGACAGTTATTCCTGGATGAGAGAAATTGCCTCCCTTTTAAAGCCAGGAGAAACTGTCAGGGGGATGTACTATAAGGAAAGGCAAGCCAAGAATGAAATCCCAGAGAAGTATGTTTCCAGAAAAATGTTCCTGGCCATTTTGTCTGGTGAAGTAATACCTGATGCCCAGGGACAGATTGTGTGGGACGATGAGGCATTTTTGGCACAATTATACTCAGGATCCTACCCCCAGACCCAAAAGTGCTTACAGCATGAGGGAGTGTCATGCTTCCCAGACTCCTGGAAATCCTTTTTCCAACCCCTGAAGAAGATCTCTGATAAGTTCCGCGAGGTCTTAGTATGGAGACAAGAAAAGAGTCTACAACGCAAAAGACAAGCCAGAAAAAGCCCACTAAGTAAAAACCCCACTGAGCCTTCCCCCACTCCCCAAAGGGAAAAGGAAGCATCAGAAAAATCTAATTTTCAGAGGGAAACCTTTAGGAGACCTCACTCCTCCCTTTCCCAGGAGCCACAAAGAAGTTCTCCCCACCGCAGAAGGGCTGAAAGTCTCCCCCTCTCTTCTGTTACAGTCCCCAACAGGGCATGGGCACAATCCAAAGACCCTAAGTCTCGGAAGCCCTCTCATTCAGCCATGCCAGAAAACGGGACCCCACACGCTCATTTGTTCCAACCCCAGATTAGACCCAGGAATACAGAAATAGGCACTCACCCACGTGGAAAGAACTGGAATGGAACTGGGAGATGTAGGAGACCAAGCCCTTCCCCCTCAGAAGAGATAGTGGAGTTAGGCAACACTGTCTCAGCCTCTTTTTCCCCTGCCCCAGAGATAGGCAGCACTGTCTTAACCCCAGCTTCCCCAGTGTTCACCAGAGCTAAGAGCCCTCGAAAGGCACTCCTAGAAACTGCGCTTTAAGACTTCTAAACTGCTTGGCTTCATTGCCAGAGAAAGGTTGCAAATCCCATCATCCTGCAGGCTGTCCTTGTTTTATTTGGAAAGTAAAAGAAATGGATTTCCCTTGCCATAAGTTTGTGACCCCCTTTGCTTTAAAAGGAGAGTAAAAAGCTGTGCCCTAGATTCCTTGGAAACCCTCCCTCTTCTTGGATTGAGAAATGGACTGTTAAGGTTGCCTTTTGGTTGTGTCTATATTTTAGTATTGGTCTCTTGTCCTTGTGCCCCTAAGGGAAGTGGGCAAGAGCTTTGAGTAGAAACTCCAAGTTGTGTAGAGTGATTTGAGAAGTTAAGAAGTAATTTGGTCCCAGGACAATAAGGAAGAATTAGGAAGGAAAAATAGCTTAGAAAAACTTGGGAGGGATAGCCCCCCCTTCTCTAGCCACTTTACAAAAGGACTCACTATTTCCTGTTGTTGGCACTCTGCATGTGCTCAGATGCCATGGATTGTTAAGTTCAGAGCTGCAATCTCAGGATTGGTTGCAGTGCCCCCTAGGTTTTTCCAACCCTTTCAACTACTTTAAAGTTCACATGGGTGTTTTCTCAAACCCATTCACCCTTGTGTGTTCTCTTATTTTATTTTGGCATAGTTAAGTGTGTTTTGGCTTGTGTTCGTTTCTGTACTCTGCTTATGCTCAGAGGCTACTCTATTCTTTCCCATTAACGAGTACAAGTCCTCTAGATCAGAACCAGTTGTTTGTATTTCCTTTCCTATCTCTAGTATGTGCTGCTAGGAATCTGTCTTTTTCAAGCTATAGGTTATCGCTGTGTGATCCTTAGGAACACATGGTTTCCCCTGCTGCCATGTGCTTGGGGCTGCATGAGTTTTCAGCTGTTGTTTCCTGTTTCTGCTTTGCTCTCTTTACATGCTCAGGGGCTAATCCAGCCATCCAGCACACCTCTGTCTTTTCTAGGAATAATACCAGCTTTCCAGTCTTTCATTTGGAGTTTTGGGAGCAGTTTTGGCTTTTGCTCTGCATTGTTCAAGTCTAATGGCTAGAGAATAGACCTCTTGTGTTGTCCCCATCAATTTGTGGTATAGGATTGCGCAATGTGTAAGGTTTGGTTGTGTGTCTATAAGTTTGTGATTCACTTGGTCTGTGTTTTGAGACTTTTTGTGTAGAAATTCAGGTTCAAGTCTCCTTCTGGTTCAGTGGTCATGCTAAGTTTTGTGATTTTCCTGTCTCATGAGTGTACAAAACCTATAGGAAAGAAAATTCCAGTGTTTTGGTAAAGTTAAGACCTGTGCTTAGTGGTACTTGGGAAACTACATGTTCCAAGTGCCATCCACATGAGAAACTCTGGCTACTCTGCTGTGTTCTGACTGGCATTGGCTGCCTGAGTCACCCTAGCAAAGGAAAAAAAAAAGAAGCAGATTTAGTTCTCTTGAGAGCTGATTTACATAAGCCCCCAGGAATCAGACCAAACCATTAAATCCCATTTTCCTGTTAATTGTTTGCTTAAGTGATTTGGAAACACCCAAAGATTGTGTGTTAGTCTGTTAATGTATCTTGGGTCTGTGATAAATTCCATATGGCTTCTCCATTTTAGCCTATCTGTTTTTTTCCCCCATGTTCCTTTATTCCCTTCTCACTTGCTGCAAGTGATACCAGTTCACCTCACAGCGCCCCCTGTATTTTCTAAGCTGCGACTGCTTCTGCTTCTGCTTTCTGCACTCTCTTTACATGCCCAGAGACTATTTGTTCAGAACACCCTATCTTTCCTTTGGATGTTGAGCCAAGTTTTTTCTGCTCTAAAGTTGAAAGGCACAGTCTCTCAGCCTAGTCAGTTGGCAACCGGTAATCATCACAACCCTCATCACTTTTCTTTCTTTTCCTTTCCTGTCCTCCATAGAAGGGGAAGACATGTGAGCCCTTTAAACTTCTTTGGTTTTCCCTTGCTTTGCCATAATGCCACTTGGCGCCCCTTCTCAGTTTGTATGTTCAGAGGAAATAGGATCAAATCTGTTTTCTTGTTTGTCTGTTTCCAAATGTCTCTATTTTCTTTTGTTACCAGACAGTGTGACTAGTCACATACTCTCAGCCCAAAGTCAGATTCAGCTTTGCTCTTTTCCAGATTGCTTCCTCACATCCTCCTCATATTGTTGTTATTGTTTTATGGTTGTTGTTGTTTGTAAGAAGCCAGTGCTTCAGTACTGATTTGTTTTATTTGTGCTTCATGAGTTTTAGGTATTTTTGTTGTTGTTGTTGTTTTTCTTTCTGCTGATCAGCAAAGACCAAGTAGTTAAAGGCTCTTCTAGCCTGCATTTTGCCATGGATCTATTTTCTATAGTTTCTTTGAGCTGCTCCAGCTCTCTGTTTTTGATTAGATAACGGTTTTGTTTTTGCATATGAGTTAAGTGAGCGAGTTAAGAGAAAGGAAGGCTTTCCTTCCTGCCTTGCCATTTTCTTTTAAGGTTTTTGCTAGGTTTTTGTATTTTCTTTTATAGCAGGGTGGGTGCCCCCATGCTCTGATTATATTTGCTCCAAACCTGACAAGAGCCCCCATGTATCTCCAAATGGTTGCGCCTGCTTACTAATTTAAGCGAGGCCGCCCAACAAATAAAGCAGACTGAGGACTGCATCAAATTAACAGTAGACCTCCGGGCCCAACAAATTCTAAAGGTCACTCAGGAAATACAGCAAGCCACTACTAAATCCTGGTGAGGAAACTGGGATTGGTCCTCAACAGGACAGGCCATCCTAAATTTATTCACCAACCCCCTAACAGTAATAGTTATAGTTCAGGTCATTATTTTAATCGGGTCCACTAGCTTAGTATGCTGGGTGCGAAGGCAAATGGCAGAGTTTAGGGCCATCCGTAGAGAATTGGACCTCCCACCACCGCCAGTTAAGCGCAGCTTGCGCTCCGACTACTAGGCTTCATGATCAAACCAACTATCTTTTACAGTCTTGGGCGGGCAGAGGGGATCACCCCTCTGCCCTGGTGAGGTAGGGATTGCTATCCTTGGCAAAAGCCGCGACAGGTTTGTCCGCCCAGCCAAGGGCAGCAGTCACTGACTCCCACCTAGGATTGAAATCATAACCGGCGACCCGCTACCACTCCACTCCGCAGGGCCGCCTTTCAGGTCATGGCAAGTCCCCAAAATCATAGAAAAACAGAGCACAGGGCTGACTGACACTCTCAGGCACGCCCACCTACCTCCCCAGAACTAATTCGGCCTGGCTTGCTGTCTAATTCGGTTGCACATCAAAAACAAAGGGACAATTTGGAACTATCAGTGGCCATTTACATATTAAATAGCAGGCATCCAATCCAAAAGGGCTAGTCGCCTGCGGCCCACTCTCTCTTGGAATATAGTCACTGAGGGAATCAAGGGGGGGAGGACTCCTTTTTCCTTTTTTCTATCCTTTTACACCATTGGGCGGGGCAGGGGATAGCTCCCCCCGCCCCTATTAGCAGGCTGAGCTAGATTGGCATCCTTGGCGGGCTCACGGCAGGGAAGCTGTGGGCGCCCGG
Organism: Phrynosoma blainvillii; assembly: GCA_026167975.1. Lineage (NCBI taxonomy): Eukaryota > Metazoa > Chordata > Lepidosauria > Squamata > Phrynosomatidae > Phrynosoma > Phrynosoma blainvillii. The sequence goes on from JANUYF010000001.1 coordinate 414,861,174, forward strand.
TGGGTAGTCTCATGAGACAACTCACCAGGGAGCACTACCACCACTACGACCTCAGAGGGTCATTCCCTGGCACGGCTCCACCAAGGATGCTCATCTACACCAGCATGTTGGGTTTCCCTCACGGGAGCCCCGACTAGGGCAATTGGCAACTCTAAATTTCAGACACCTCACCCACTCACACTACCTTCAAGGTAATAGTGACAAACCCCCCTTTAAACGTCTCCGCTCAAATCTGCCATCCGCCCTCGGACTAGCCGAAGCTGGGGTCCCCAAAGTAAACACAAGGCTAATCGAGCTGTAAACAGCACCAATAGCCCACATCAGAACGCAATTTGTATATTTTCCCAGCATGATCCACCCTTGCCTTTTCATTGCCCCGCCGGCTTCATTGCCCAAATTGGGCTAGCCAATCATTAATCCATCCCCATCCACATGACCCTCACTAACTTCTCCCGAAAATTAACCCTTCCTTGCCTGGCTCCCGATCCTTCATCAAGGGGAAGGTAAGCCCCCGACGCCTCAACCTGGACCAGACTCCACAGGCACTCCCGATGATGTCCTCCAGAAACACCACCCCAAGTCCCGCCAATGCCTCCGTCCTCCACGATTCCACTCGCATCCAGACGAGCCTCCTCACTGCCGCTACAGCACCCGCATGCCCGCGACGGCCCCCTTCTTGGCGCGATTTTCTCGGAGGAAGACAGCCAGGGATCCTCCAAGGGGACTACTTGCCACTGGACTGCCTCAAATCATGGCTACCAATACTTCAGTGCCCGCATTCTCAGGCACACATAGACTTTAATAAAAATGAAACACAGACTCTATCCCATACACCCTTGGGAATTTGCCTGCATTTTTACAAACTGCAGATTTCTCATTCATGTACATTGCTTTGCTTGATGTTTCTTCTTCTCAATTATTGCTGTGCCATTGTTATGTGTGTATGAGTGTGTGTGTGTGTGTCCCAGGATAAGGCAGGCCTTACAGTGGAGATGCTTCCCTTGATAGGACTTCCTCCCTAAAATCCACACCCCTAAATTTATTTTGGCGAAGGCTAATTCGGAAAACACTCATCCACACCACTGTGCGGCTTCGTGGTTTCCGAGGGGGGGAATGTTACCCAGAATCCCCTTCATATCCAAAAATATTAATAACTCCATATGCCACCCTTGGATCCCTTGCTAAATTCCCTCCAGATGAACCTCCAGATGACCTCCAGATGAACCCTGGCAGTAGAGTCAAGAGGCCAAAAGCCCTCTGCACCCATGGCATGGGCAGCCCACCCTTAATTCTTAAGGAATGCATTTCCTCCAGATAGTCAGGAGAGTTGCGAATGGGATTTTCCATGATGAGATCATCCAAACCATCAAGAGGTGTATTGTGTCATCCTTCCACAAACACCCTCAGCCATCCAAGGTGTAATGTTTGTATTGTGCCACCCAGTCTAACACCCTCCCACCCATAGGAAGGTGCATTGTGTCACCCACCCACACATTTCCCCAGGATATTGACCCCTCGGATTAAGACCACCACATACAATGGAACCCTATACAGCAGGGTGCCATCATCGCAATTATCGCCTTCCGCCCCCAGGGCCCATTTGGCCCTATATAAGCCCCAGATTTTGGCCAGTCAGTGTGCTACCTTCTTGGTCTAAACGACTCCACGTCACTCTGACCTCTGAAGTTAGTTACCAGCAAGTCTGCTCAAACCCCAGGCTGCGGAGCTAGACTTGTCTTCCATCATCTCGCATCCCATTCGCTTCCCAGAGGAGGTCTACATTTTGGTAAGCATCACCCTTAGTAACGCCTGCATTTCTGTTCCAAACTCCAACCTTGATCTTCCTGAGCCTTGTGTGTGTGTGTGTGAGTGAGTGCATGTTCTGTGAGTGAGTTTTCCCTTATTTTAATAAATTAGACATCTAGTGGTTAACCAATATCTGTCTCAGCTCCATTTCTTGGGATTCTCTGGTCTCTTGGTATAAACACCGGGAGAGCGGTCTCATTGGGCTGTTGTAGCAAGCCTACTCTCTCATATTTGAGCTAATAATAAAATTCCCCTAAGGATTCGTTGCTACAAAGGGACTTCAGCTCCCAGAATCCCAGGAGCTATTGGCCAACATGGGACTATTGGCCAACATGGCTGAGGCTTCTGGGAGCTGAAGTCCTTCGGCCCTTAAAGGGGAAAGGTTGCCTACCCCTGGTCTAGAGTATCAGCAGGCAAACTTGACTGAAGACTTACTGAAAGGAGAACTGCTGAGTAATAATTATTAACAAAATCAAGCACTTGCTGCTGCCTGAATCCTGGCATGATGCAATGGTGTCTGGTGTTGAGAGTTAAATCACTTTTAAAGAAAGGACACTGGTTTAAACAAGCTTGCCATAGATATAAAGCCAAAATGTGCATTTCCATGTGAATCTCTTTTAACATTTTTATTAGTAGAATTTTATTAAACATTTATATTTCTTCATTTCCTTTCATAATAATTTCTTCTTAGAACAGCAAAGATTCTTTATGCAAAAACAAACTCTCAAGTTTAAGCAACTTTGATGGGGATGAGGAGGAAGGATCAATCAGAATTAACATGGCATGTCTAATCTGATGTAAGCCCTGATGGGTAAAATGGAACTTACAAGGTAAATTTATTGAAAAATCCATAAAATGGTTTGAAGAAAGCAAGCTAGGGGATGAACCATTTCATGAAATTTGCATTACTTGCTCAATTTCACAAATATTTAAAACAATCAGGCCTGACATTCAGCATCAGGACTGTTGGATTGTTTTTGAGTCCCTGAACCCTCACCAGCCATGCTGGCTGGGAGATTCTGGAAGCTGTAGTCCAAAAAAATTACTTTCCCAAGGTCTGATCTATAGTCAATACAGAATTGTTCAGTTAATATTGTAAAGATTTATCAGTTAGATGTTACTCAACAGTTTCCATGCTTAATTATAAACAAAGTTGTTTTTTTGTTTTTTTGTTTGTTTTTTTGTTTTGTATTGTGTGATGCTGGGCAAGATAGTAATCCCTAATTTGTAGAAAACTGTGCATGGGAATATATCCATGTTAAAGAAAATAGTCAGATGCAAACAAAACACAAAAGAGAATCCATCTGATAGAAACAATGGGATTTTGTGATGACCCTTTTCTTTCTTTTAGTTCTGCTTCAGGCTATAGGCCATTAGTTTAGAAACGGCATTATGGTCATTATAGTTACTACACAAATGATTAGTGTATGTGAAGGAAGGGGGTTTACACTAAATGATATATTACAACCACTTCCCAGTTCTTGCTTGAGAACTAAGAGTTTGAGACAAACAGTAGGCATCCCAGAATGTTTCATGCCACATTAGTCTTTTTAAAACATATGTACATCAGTGGGTTCATTAATGTGACTGGCAATTTAGAGGCAGGCAGGCAGGCAAAATGTAGTGAGTCAATTAATGCAGTGAACTATAGAGGAGATAGTGACTTTAGCTAAAATTGATAACTTGTCTGTGATCAAGGTCTTTAGCCAGCAATTAGGCTTTTGTTGAAAGTTTATATTTGGAAAAAGGTTAATTATGCCTTAAGAATGTTGCTCTTCTTTGTTGTGTGTGAGAGAGACTATGCATGCCTGCATATGTTCTTGGGTTCTGATCCTTCCACAAGGCCCTGCATTGAGGATGTCATTTGGCTTCCTTTGGATCAACAAGATTCCATCCCTCTTTTCCCAAACAGTATTTCTAATTATTGTTGCCCATTAGTATCCTATATAAGAAGTCAGTCTGTTGGCTCACCTAGACTAGTGTTGTCAACTTTTAGTGACAGTGGGTTTCCAGGGTTTGAGACAAAGAGTCTTCCCCAGCCCTATCTGGGAATGTTGGGAACTGAATCTGGGACCTTCTGCTTATAAAGTCTGCCCTCAGCTATAGCTCTTCCCATTACTGCTGTTTGAATCAAGCAATTTTGTGAACAAGTGCATTAGCACAACAGGGCATGGACATAAGCAAAAGAATATTTTTACTTGCATACTGTTGCAATAAGTATCTATTTATCCATCCATCCCACCTTTGTACTTTTTAACAAACCTCAAATGAAGTCAGCTGACAATAACAAAATTCTGGAGATGAAGACTGTGGCATTATGTGTTGCATTATGCAACACATAATGCAAGCTCATGGGGATGATGATATCAAGTGTCCACTCTCCAGCTCTTGTAAGTTGCTGCATCTTTTGCTCATCCCACAGTCATCACCAGGTTTGATAGGTCCCTCATTGCTCTTCTGCTATTGAACTTCTCTGTGATGATGGCAGAACCATCACCCCCTTACCTTATACAGTGACAGGCAAGTACAAAAGCAAAAGAAGAAAGAGAGAGAACATGTGTGCCCAGGAAGTGCAGTTCCTAGTAATGGCCCAAAGGGTTAGGCATGATGATTTTAGGGACTTGTAGGTTGTACGGTGACCACAGGAGACAATCTGCCTTCTAAGTGTGTTGATTAGCATGCTGAGTGCAAGTTGGGGAACTGGAGTCTTCACCCAAGCAGGTAGACAGACAGCTATCATGGCAGAAACAAAAACCAGCAACCACTGGCTTTTTAGCATAATGGTGACAGGGAAAACCCAATATATTTTGTTGTTTGTATCAAAAAACAAGATGGATTCCTCCCTCCAATTCCATATAAAAAATCTGACTTGACTAGACATTTAATCTTTCTTCAGTACTGTAAGAGCTTGGAAAGATGGCTTTTTTTTCTAATTAAATTTCTATTGAGTTTTTACAATAAAACACATAACACATAACATCTGTAGAACAATGACAACAGCAGCAACAGCAACAACAACAACAACAACAACAACAACAACAACAACAATTGATTACAAGGGCCAAGGTGTAGCCAAGAGTGTTATTAGGGGAGTTTATAATTAGCTCAAATTACGAGAGGGGCTGGCTACTGCAGCCCTGCAGATATTGCCTCCTGATATGCATACCGAGTAGACCAGGGGATTCAAGAAATGGAACTGAGACAGCTTCTCCAATTAATATCCTAGTTTATTAATAACAAGGGCAACATGCACAATACACAAACATGCACACACTCATACAAGACTCAAGAAGTTCAGGGGTTTGCTTGAGAAAGATTTTGAGGCAAAACTACGGGTGATACTCACCATAGATGAAGCCTTCTCAAGGGTCCAGTTGGGTGAAGTGGCGTGAGACACAACTGTTCCAAGAACGTGGGATGAACGGAGGTGCTGGTTACTAGATCAAAGAACAAAGTGACACAGGGTTCCTCTGAACTCAGACTAGTGACACTGAGGGGAGAAATCTAGGGGTTATTAAGGAATAAAACTAGCCACAGGGCAAAGGTGTGAGACTACCTGGGTGAGGGAATCTGGTCTGGCAATATTCATGGGGACATGGGAGAGGATTAAGATCATTAGCTGGCCCATCAGGTGAGACATCTAGGCCATTATCATCCATCCTTCTGATTATGGAGGTGATGGTCCATTTGCAGCTCCCACACTATCTGCCTGACAATGGGGATTGGGGATTTTCCAGTCTTCCAAGTGACCTGGGCATAACCTCTTTGCCTTGCCATGGAGGCACCTGGGGTTCACTGCAGAGTGCATCTGGGGCCATGTGGAATTCATACACACACCAAAATTCAGAAAACTGCACTTTTGTTAACAAAGGTATGCATCTGATGAGTCTGGCTTGTCAAGGTGTAGAGTGTCTGTCCAAAGATCTATCTGTGAAGTTGGAGGTTGGATTCAATGAGAGTGATGATTAACATTATCAATAAAGATCATCCAATCTTCTTGAAATGTGTCAGTCTTTTTGTGGCCAATGCAAAACCTCATCAGTTTCTCCATCAACCACATATCCCAAATTCTAGACCACCAGTTCTCAATGCAGAGGTCACATGACTTCCAACAAAGATGATTTTATAAATATTTTTCCCCACTTTCTTGCTATACTTTCCAGGTATACCAGGTAGTGAAAGTATTGCTATAGTGTTTAAAATTAGGCCACTGACACTGCTTTATAGAAGTGATTTGTTGCATTAATTTTTGCATTTCATTGCTCATGCTGCACACCTCTGCAATCCATCCCTACAATCTTTGTGAGCTTTTGGGGAAAGCAAAGGAGAATAGCTTACCCAGGACCCCCTCAAGCATGGTGCCTTACTTTGAGTGTATAGTTCTTTATTTAGTTATATTATTTTCTCTTTAAATGAATTTAAATAAACTGTTTTCACAGTACTTTTCCTAGATCTCTGAAAGATCAAACCACTCTGAAGACTCTGGCTTTTAATAGACCTTTTGTCATTTCATTTTGAAGTCTGTGATTACCTCTACCACATATTCACAACAGTAAAGACAAAAGCTTGTTCAACTTTTATTAAAATACAAGAGAAAAACAGTTCTATAAAGTACATGGTCTGACCAATGTTGTAACATTTCTGCTTCTTTTTCTACAGAGTGTATTTGTAACATCTAAACAAGGATACATGCGTACACACAAACAAATGAATCCCTACCACATTGACCCAGGACTCATATTAAATGGATTTCAAAGACATTCCCATTTCTGAAGGTTGAGAAAAAAAGGTAAAGGGAAATGCTAGTGCCAAGGCATCTGAACACCAACTGAATGAGACATTCTTTTGTTAGTGGTCTTCATGAAGACACCAGCATCTCTGCCTCATCCTCACCTCTCAACTTTGCATACCAAGTCTTAGGTCCAGCCAAAGTTTGGTCAATATGGGTCCTGTGTTGAATATGGTCTAGAGGTGAATATGACTGGCCTGTATTCCCTACCTGATATATCTTTTATTGCTTTGGTTATATTATTGAATGCAGTTCAATAAGTCCTAAATCCAACATCCAGCAACACAAAAGGTCACACACAGAACACTAATTAAGTTCATGAGAAGCTTAACTCAGCTCAACTTCATATAAGTTATTTCACCTTAAGCTTTCTTACACTGTTCTAATGTATGATGGTCTGTGAAGCCCATTTTTCACAGGCCTGTACAGTAACTCAAAATGTAATGCAGAAGGTTAGTCTCCCAGACACCAGCTTAGGTTCTACATTACCTATAAGAGGTTGAATCCAGACTTGTTTATAATTAGAGTGGACCCACTGAAATCAATGGGATATAAGTTAGTTAACTAAGCTAATTTAAGTTTAATTATGTCTGGATCAAACTCAGTGACTTTTTATAAACCCTTCACTACCTCACTGGCCATTAGATCGATCTGGCCCAGTGCATACCATAGTAATGTTCAAATTTGTATCTTCTCCTGTATTTTTTTTTATTTATTTTGCTGCCTCAGCCTATCCAGAACATTTAAGTGCAAACTATATGGCCATGTAACTAGTCCTTCTCAGCTATAATTTGTAATATTTATCCAAGAATCTACCACCTATTAGTGGGACAAAAATGTAAGTGACACAGAGAACTTTTTGGGGAGGGGAAATCCTTTTAGCCTAGAAACAAAATGAATTTAAATGTGGCATTCTCCTTCCAACAGAAGCCAGCTAGTTGCATAATGCATTGGCAATTAAATTAGAGCATGTTTATTCTGAAACACTTTTGTGCTTACACTTCAAGGCTTGTGGTCTGATTTTATTTTATTCTTTTATTTTATTCTTTGAGTCTTGCTGAACTGCTAGTAGACCCTGGTCTTTCCTCTTTGTTGTCTAATGTCTCCAGTTTTTCTTTCATTAAATTTTAATAGGTTGTCCATGAACTCTAAAATCTTTTTCTAGTAGATGAGGAAAAAATAATACATCTTAACAAGATAAAACCTTGAAGGAAATTGAATTCAAATCAGGAAATTACAAAACTTAAAACATCTTTGTGGGAAGTCGTAGGCTTTCATGGCCGGCATCCATAGTTTTTTGTGGGTTTTTCGGGCTGTGTGGCCATGTTCTAGAAGAGTTTCTTTCTGACGTTTCGCCAGCATCTATGGCTGGCATCTTCAGAGAAAACTGGAATGGAAGAGAATGGGTCTATATATACTGTGAGACCCTGGGTAGGGAGGAGTGGTTCCCAGGTGAACTGTGTGTTGTTCTGTGTTGAATAGGTATTGTTCTTTTGTTAGTGGCATGGCTCCAGGGTGGGAGGAAATGCACTCAAGGTTATTGTCTGCTAATCCCATGTAAACTGTGTATTGTTCTGTGTTGAATAGGTATTGTTCTGTTGTTAATGGCATGGCTTCCAGATGAGGATGTGCTGGCGAAATGTCAGAAAGAAACTCTTCTAGAACGTGGCCACACAGCCCGAAAAACCCACAAAAAACCATCTTTGTGGGGTGCTTATGGCAGAGTTGAATTTTAAAAAATTGCATTTCCTACTTGTGGGATCTGGAAAGGAAATCTGTTGTTTCTTAGGATATTTTTCAAATGTATCCCTATCATAATTATTCTTGCTGGTTCATAGGCATAATTAAGTTGGTGGAATGAGTCACAAATGTGTATCGTTGAAAAGAAAGCAAGCTGGTGGATTTTCTGTTGACAGAAACTAGTTTCCTAATCCTTGTACTGTATGGGAAACATATCTATGAATAATAAGCATTTTGCACATAAGGAAAAAAACATTGCATTGAAAAGAGAAAAAGAGAAAATAGCCATACAAAATTGCTGTGACTTTAGATATGCAAATGTGTATTACAGTTTAGTCACTCACAATCCCTCTTGTGAGTTTAAGGTATATTCCAACCATCACAAAAATACTTTGTCTTTCTCATGGAATTCAAATGAGAAAGAAAAGGATTTTTTTTCTCATACAAATATATATATTTTTGAAATGTTTTCAAGAGTTTAGAGAATGAGGATAAAGAAGATGGGGGGAAGTAAACCAAGTTTTGTGTCAGTCCAGAATTGTAATTTGGCTTAGTTGATAATCTCTACATGAAAAGAAAACAATTACCTAAAAAACCCCAAAATGAAATGAAAAATGATCAAAAACATGGAAAGATAATGGGAGGGGAAAAGGAAACAAGTATAGTTATATAAATGAAGAAATAAAATTGGTATTGGATGTCTATTCTCCTTAAGAAAAAAGAACATTCTGTGAAATGATATGATAACAAATTTAAATATGACCAAAAAGTTCATTTGGATTTATATAGCCTACTGAATGATCCTGTGGATAAGGTCCATTAAAGGATATCACTCCCAGGTAAGGGAGTAAAGTAAGGGATATTACTCCCAGGTGAATAAATTTAGGATTACACTGCACAGCATGTCAGTAATTCAGCCCCATTTGAAACAATGGAACATAGAATACTCAACATTGTTTTCATCATGGCATTATAATTATTTTTAAATGATGAGAGCAACCTCTTAAACCCCTTAGCAGGTTGCCACAGACTGAATTTGCCTCCATGTAAAATCCAGATTAGACTATCTGAAACAGGATATTGGATTCAGTGGATTAAGCTGTTATCTATTTAGTTTAATGCATTTATATCATTCCTAATGGTTAAGGTGGCTTCAGGTTTTTGAGCCAGTAATCTTCCAACAGTTATTGACCTGCATATATCTACTATGCTTACTCAATATATATCTGAATAAACACAGTTAGTGATGTTAACTAGTAATGCTTGCTGTTAACTAGTAATGCTTGATGTTTCTTAGAAGGGTTAAATAATGTGTAAAAAAATAATTGGTAGAAATGCTGATTACTAAGGAACCTAACAATTAGAAGATTAATTAGAAAGAATGTATCTTGAAATATTTGCTAAGAAATATGTCTCATATGCTGCAACTGGAGAAGATCAGCATTCTATGTAAATGTATTGACCATGGCTCCATATCTTTCCTTACTTGTAATCATATCTTCTTTACCACAAGCTAATGAATCTCACATTCCATGCCACCGCCCCTCTCATTCTCCTCAACCTTACATCTCTATGTTACTCTGGAGTGAAAGAACATGTCACCTCTTTGCCCTCCAGCTGCCAGCATCTCACTGTTCATTCATTCTCAGCTTCTCTGACATTCTTTTTCAGTATTTGTGTGCCCATGTGCTATATTATCTGTGTAAAGGAAGGAAGGAAGGAATGAGGGTGGCAGAGGGGGGAAATGGCATTCATGCCTCACTGTCAAGTCTGCATACCTACAGTGGAGAAAAACATGTTCTAAAATGTCTTGTGCACTAGCTGAATTGACACAAATCAAAACAAAAAAGATATTCAAAATGCACAAATAAAGCAAAGCAGCTTCATTTATATACCACTTCATATCACACTATGGGATGTCTAAGCGGTTTACAACTGTAAGCTCATTGCCCCCCAACAACTGGGTACTCATTTTAGCGACCTCAGAAGGATGCAGGCCTGAGTCTAGCCTGAACCCTGGCTAGTATTGAACTCACAACCTTGTGGTCTATGAGTGAGTGGCTGCAGTACAGGCATTTAACCACTGCGCCACCAGGGCTCTCAAATAAGGTAGTAATGTCAACTTAAGGGGAGTAAGGAACATTTCTAAATATTGCTGTGTGTTCACCAAAGGTACTGTTGATTAGTTTTGTTTGTTTGTTGGCCATCTGAAGAAAGAGACCCTACAACCCTGAAGTCCCTGTAACCCAAAATGAGATTATATATAACCCAGGGGATATTCTCTTAACAGCATTTTAAAAAATGAAATGGGCTGAACTCTATGAAAACATGTCAAATGAAATGTGTCACATCTTTAAGGTGACACTACTCTTTGTCATGGTTATGCAGCTCTTGCTCATTCAAATGGAGCCTGTACATAAGACCTTCTGGAAGAATTGTGCTCAATGTCCCTTTCAAAATCACTTTTCCTCTTTTTCTTTACTTGAGAAATTCCATCTAATTCATAACACTGCTTCTATTCCTTATCATCCTCTCAGTGATGATGATGGGGGGGAGGGGGGTTGCCAGTGAGGGCAACATGAATTTTTTGAAAATGTTCCTTTGAAAATGGAAGATAGGCAAAAGCAGTGGCTTGCTGCAGTTCATCAACCCTGAGGCTGAAATATCTTTCAGACTGAATTAACTTCACTGAACTAATACAATTAAAAACTAATTGCAGGCTTCTAGGATAGAAAGAGGGGGAAAAAATCAACCCTACTACATTTAACTAATGGAAAAAGTTTCAATACCAGTGAGGTAAAGTGGTGTGTAACCCCATCCCCTTTCTTTTCCCACACACAAAAATACACTTTCTGCATCATTGTTTCCAAATATAATAAATTATTTTCCTTGTAAAAAACAAATCCTAAATACACTGTAATTCATAATCCTAACTGTACTGCTGTTATTTAAAAAAAAAAGAAAAGAAAGAAAGAAAACAAGCACACTGATAAATAAATTGTTTCAGTTCCATGCATCCAGGGCTAGTACTAGCCAAGTTCATCTTTCTCTATCAGACATGATCTTGTGTAATTGTGAATATACACAAATGCCAAATGATAAATCTAGGTGCAAGAAACCATGACTGATTCCAATATCAAAATGGCATCTTCCATAACAGACTGCTTGTTATACATAGTTTCTTTCCCCACCTTGCCTTTCTTTCCCTGCACTCTTTCTAGAGATTGTAATACATACAATGACTTTCCTAGAGGGATGCTCTTACAATGTACTCCATTACACAGTTGTTTCTCCTTTCTCAGAGATTACCTCAGTGTAGGAAGAATGTCATATGCCAGTAAATCTAAAGGCATGTTTACATAGTTCATTTTTTTATGAGACTGGATGCAATGTTTCACTGCATGCTGTCCCCAACAACACCCACCAGGATCTGACTGCTTATACTTGTCCAAAAGCTGAACAGAATGTGATAGGCTCAGAAAAGGCTGAAAACCTTTTCCAATTGATTTCTCACAATACAAGAACAACCTGTTTTATTTAATTAATTTATTTATATCCCACTTTTCTCCTTGTACAGGACCAAAGCAAAATAACTGTTCTCCCAGTTGGGTGTGGTGGAGTGAAACCTAGTGTGCAGAAGATTGTCATGCAGGTGTGCCCCAAAAGCTCCTTCAGGTGGGGAACTGGGTATCAAGGGAATACCTGCTCATCTGATGAAGTTGTTTGCAATACAACATTATGCTGATATTATTAGAAAGTTTTGTCCTTGTTGGTTGATCTAAGAAAAACAAATTAAGTTCACCCGAATGTGCCTTTCAGAAGATAATTGTGACTATGACATGACATGGATATGAGAAAAGAGAAATACAAATCAGCTATCCTGGATGTAACCAAGCTTAGTCATCCTAAGACTATCATTTGGTATCTCACAATCAAAATGTCTGTGTGAATTGGCTCTGACAATACAAAAAGGCCCATGGGTGGATTCACATCAACCAGTCTTTCCCCATGATTGAGATTTCTGCACTCAACATGTGAGGGGAATCCATTGGAGCTAGATTGGTTAAGGCACAACAGATCTTTCTGCTATAACATTTTTATGTTATTCAATTCTCAGTGGCAAATTAAAATTCAAAATCAGCCTATATGATTTTCATGTTGGTTGTTGCTGCAGCAACTTTAAGACTGAAGATTATCACACAAGCATAAAAATGCGACTTACCTCTCTTGAATTCAAGTAAAATTTGGGCTGCATCTGGGTCCTATCGCATGGCTTTTGTCACCAAATGAGCCATATGAATGCAGCCCAAGTGTAGCCTGGCTCACTTAACTTGCTTTGTGGCCATTCTGACTTTGGATAAATGGTCGCAAAGCAAGTTAAGTGAGCTGGGCTACACTCAGCTGCATTTGGATGGCAGATTTGGTGACAAAAACCATGTGATAGGACCCAGATGCAGCTTGAATTTTACTTGAATTCAGGAGAGGTAAGTCATGTTTTTATGCTTGTGCAATAATATCCTATATTACAGCATTAAAACACCATATCAGTTTCACCCAATGAATAATAATGGAGAAATCACAGAACCATCTGTTGCAAAAATACTGAAACCAACCAACTAGCATCAGATTATTTAGATTAAAAAGCTTCAGGACTGCAGCTATACTGTGCCTGAAATATCTCTAGCTCCTGGTCTCAGCAAATAAAACAGCATTACTAATAATTTCATAGCAGATGCTGGAACTTGTGTCTAAGATTCTATTATCACTCTATCACAAATTAAAGAGTTCTATTTCACTACATTGGCAAGCTTCCAGTTTCTAATATTTTGCTGAATTGAAATTCAGTGGGACAAATGGAGAATAACAAAGGGATAACCCTTGATGTCAGGTGATGGTACAGTTTTCACAATTAACTGTTTTTCTGGAAGCGAATGCTTTCAATTATGTATGTACATCTCAGCAAAAGGAACATCTGCTTATGGAGCATATATCTCATCATACCAGTCTTCACATCTTAAAGGCGAAACTTTCCCCAACTCCATTCTGGAAGAGCAAAGAGGAAATTCAGGTAGGAATGGAGGAAACATGTTGCTTATCTGTTTGCTTTGCATCTGTTGTGTTCATTTGACCTTTAGGCCCACTTTTTTGTAACAAAGCCTTTAAAAAGCCTATTCAAATCAGGATGTATTTACTTCCCTTCAGCATTACTTCAAAGAGGAACTATGCCCAGTATCTCTTCCTGTGATAAGTCTGGATTTCATCTCTTCCTAAAGTTCTGCTCCAACCAAAGTCGAACCTCTTCGAGGTTGTAGAAAAAGGGTCCCTTGCCCCCAAGGTAGGCAATTTTTTGTCTCTGTACAATGCACACACGCTCAAAGGAGACCCCATAGGCCACATTGGCATTATTGTCCATGCAATCTGCCACTATCTGACACTGAGGTGGCAAGGAAAACCGCTTCAGCAGCTGGTGGGCAGCTGCACATCTGTCTTCTTGGTTCCTATGTTTCTTTACCTCAAAGGAGGAGGAGACACCAGGAGCAGCCCAGCCATCTGATGGGTGAGCCTCATCAATGTAGACTAACAGAAAGTCAGCCACACTAGAGAACTCTTCCACCAACTTGCCAAAGGCTGACAGCTGGTTTGTGAAAGGAGGTCATGTGGCTGAGCCAAAATTGACCACCAGTGGGCGCTCTGATTTGGCAAAGTCTAGGAGGTGGCACTCAATGCCATACTTTCCACTGGAATTTTTCCATCTGCTGCTGCTATTGTTGCTGTCATCAGTCCCATTGGGTATGTGGACTACACTGGAGTTAGGAGCTTCTCCACCCAGCTTCACCTGTTGCATAAAATAAAACAAAAAATGGTAATTTATTTAAGATTTCATTAAGCAAATAAACGTCAACTGTGTCACTAATTGTTTTATGTCACAGAAAATAAAACAGGAATCTCTTTCACTTTCTTCTATTTTCCCTCTTTCAGTCTGTGTTATATGCCAATATTTTCATTTCTTGACCAATTTTTAAACAAAAATTAGATCTGATTTATGAAATTCTGAGATCAAATTTCAGGGTTTTTAAAGGGCAGGAAGACAATGAGACTGTGTTAGGATATGGGATCCTAGGGAAAATGTCCAGATGTAGGACAAAGGTAACAGGGTTACCAAAGATCAATAAACAGCCATGATGAGTCAACATTTGGACCTAGCTGAGTCATACATTCTGATGCAATCATGGCAGAATATGAAGTCACCATGTGACTGAAAGTGCACAGTCATGCCACATGAGGGACATGTATACACACCAGGAAGAGGCTAGACTAAATGCCCAGGGATGGCATGTGTAAATAAGAGGAGGAGCCTCAATGTACAGCATGGGTAGTCAGTGATGTGTATGTAGCTAGACACTCTGTTGGTGAGGATGAGCTCTGTAAACAGTGGAATGAAGAATAAAAGCCTCCTTGTGAAGAACTCAGTGTGCTGTCTTGTTTGCAGCTTCTGTGACTGGGAGAAGGAGTTCTCCAGCCTGCACCAAGCTCCATCTGATTTCTTGGGTGTTCATCCAGGTGCACAGCTTCAGCGCAGTGCACTCCAGGTTGCACAAGCACTCCAACAGACTGGTCATTTTTTAGCATATTATTCCAGTGCTGACTAGTTACTAGCCAATTTCCTAGCCCAATACAAATTGCTGTTATTGACCTTTCAGCATGTTAATTGCCTTAAGGCAAAGCTAACTGAAGGAGTACTTAGTCCCACATTCTCCTTCACAATTGTTAATACCAACTTTAGGTGCCACTCAGAAGCATTCCTGCACCAGGTGACACCTGGTGTGAGGGGCAGGACTTCTAGGGTGAGTGGGACTTCTGGCCCCGGACTTCCAGTAGGACTTTCAGGGGGGAGTGCATGGGAGCACCTGCACAGGCCTGAAGGATGTCTGTGAGGGCCAGAGGCACACCCCCACAGGCTGAAGCCATGCCCCCACAGCCACAAGCGCTACCTGTGCAGGCCCAAGAAGCACTCATTGGGCTTGAGGAACACCACAGAGCAGGTCCCACGTAGCCCAAGACAGCACCCAGGGGTGGGGGGCAGGGAGCTGACTGGATGTTACCACTCCCTTTCTGGGGTGTCACCTGATGTGGCCTGTACCCACACACACACACACACACCCCAGGAACACTACTGATGCCACTGCCCACAATGATGTGATAGGTGGAAGTCAGAGAAAGAGACCTGTAAAGTGCCCCCCTCCATTAGTGGAATGTCCTTCCAGGGAAATCTTCCTGGTACCCTTGCATATGTTTAGATAGCAGGCCAAGACATTTTTCCTCTGTCAGATATTTAATCTTTAGTTACTTGGGGGGGGGGGGGTTAATTATTAATTCTGTTGCTAAGTTTTTGATATGTTAATATTTTAATATTGAAATTAACCACAGTTTTGCTTTGATTGTTATTGTTTATTTACTTTTTTGTCTATTTATGACTGTAAACCATGCTGAAGGCTTTTGCAGGTTGGGCTGTATATGCATTACAAATATTAAGAAATATAAATAGTAGCAACAGGAGAAGGCCAATGCAAAGTAATCAAACCCTGTCTACTAGCTACTTTGACCCTATCATGCCTTCTGAGGCAGTTTCTACTGTCTAGGTAGTGTTTCCACCTGTACAAATTATTATTTCAGACATGAAGATGCGGGGGGGGGGGGGGATTAAAAATTAAAATCCAAACCAAAGAATCAGCAGTAAATCCTATATCTTTTACCTGGATTGCAAGATCAGAGGCTGTGAAGCTGCCCATACCCTATTAGCACCTGGACAGCAGACAGGGCAGGCATACAGGCCACTTGGTATTATTTGTCTTTCTGACTATGGCAAGATATACTGTACTGCACTTCTATTTAAATTACCGTATAATAATCTAAATTTGATTTAAATAAATAAATAAATAAATAAATAAATAAAATTTATTTATATCCCACCCCTCTGCATAGCAATCGGGGCGGCTTACAACATAAAAATACAATACAATAAAATCAACCCTAAACCCCAACCCTCCCACCCTTAAAAGATTATTAAACATTGTCATATTTAAAACAGTTTAAACAAATTAACAACAAAATTTTTACCAACTACCATAAATTGCGGCAGGAGAAAATGTAATAGGTGCTGGAATGGGGAGAGAAGAGAGGTACAGGGAACAGGTTCTCTGACTGGGAGACTAATCAGGAAAGGCCTGCCGGAAGAGATCCATCTTGACAGCCCTTTTAAAGCTGTCTAAAGTTGGTAAATGACGGATCTCATCTGGCAAGCCGTTCCATAGTCTGGGAGCGGTCATCGAAAAAGCCCTCTGGGAAGTAGCCATCCATCTAGATTTATTCACCTGTAACAGATTCCTCCCAGAGGACCGAAGTGCACGGGGCAGATTATATGGGAGGAGGTGGTCTCGAAGATAGGTTGGGCCCAAGCCATTTAGGGCTTTATAGGTAATAACCAACACCTTGTACTGGGCCCGGAAACTAATAGTCAGCCAGTGAAGAGACTTCAGGACAGGTGTCATGTGGTCTCTTTTAGATGTACCAGAGACCAACCTGGCTGCCATGTTTTGCACCAATTGGAGTTTCCGAACCAAGCACGAGGGTAGCCCCATGTAGAGCGCATTGCAGAAATAAGCACACAGAAATGTTATGCCAATCTGTGTTCTTCTGGTGCTCTTTTTTTGAGGTGGGTGGTGCATGTGACCATCATGAGAATATGATCAGCATATGTAGCTTTAGTTTTAAGGTCAAGAAATAAGTGTTGATAACTAAATATATCAAAATATATTTATCAAAATAAAGTCTTACATGCATAAACAGTTAACTTGAAAAAGCCCCTTTGACTATAGGATTATTCTATGTATGAAGTTCATGAAGGAAAACCATTTAGCCTACCAATTGTGATAAAATAAAACCATGTATCTCAAAGAAGATCTCTGAAGTGTGGAAAAAATATATGCATACCACCAAATCACTGAACTATATGTGAACAGGGAGAAAGTGTGAATGAACTGTTTTATAAGAATGCTAGAATGAGTCAAAAGGCACCTAACAGTCCAATCTTATGCATGTTTACTTTCTCCCACTATATTCAATGGCATGCATTCTAAATAGTGTGTAGGGTTTCATAGTAAAATGCTAGTGAACTTTTACAATTAATTCATCAGAAATTAAGAAATTCAGGATCTGTGCACACTATTCACACAACCAACCACCTGGTGCATGGTAATTGCAGGGAAAAGAATGGGATTCCCAAACCCATAGTCTAGGTACATCTGCTGTCATGTGCAGAATATGTGCTTTTCAGGCTACCCATGCATACAAAAACTATCTTTTCCTGCTGTGATCATATGCCCAGGTAGACATTTGGCCTATTGTTTGCTATATCTAATGGAAAAGCAAGCAAAAAATTATTCAAGAGTATATTTTAAAATATCACTCAATTGTACTTAACACTCTTCTTAAAATGAATGGTTCCTTAACACCAGAAAGGAGAAAGGGAAGAGAAGAACCCAGATTCTATGGGCATTTGTTATCACTTTCAAGTATTAAAACCCCTTTGGTGCCAAGGCATTGGTTTAATTATGTAGAAACAATGGCACAGGGTTCTCTGTGCCTTTCTCCAATGCAGTACCTTATAAACAAAGGGGACTTGAAAACCAAACAGCAGCAAGTTTCACGTCATCACATATCTGGAAAGAAACTAAGTTGTCACCTAGCATGGGTAGCATCACTACATTTTCCACAGCAACAAAGGAAATCTAATGGCCATGGGTTACCTATCATGTTAATTTTTGCTACTAGGAGTCCGGTTTGGAGATTTTTGTCCTTAATGAGAAAGGCTTGCCAAATAGACATTCACAAGGCCTCCACTGCTTTTGCAGTAAAGTAATTAGGTCGGTGCCTTGTTCTGTGCTAACATCAGCCACTCCAAAAAAACTAACCTTGCCCAGTAGTTAATGCTCAGACACAACCAGCAGCATCTCCTGCTAATTGGTCTTGATGAAGCTCTAACATTTCCAAAAGGCCTATTTATTCTAACAGACTGGAATGGGATTGACATTCGCTTCATGGGGCTTTTTTGCTTCTTTGTTGTTGTTATTCATTATTGAAAGGGAGGGGTAGAATTAGCTCTTGGAAAGATACCCACAACACACCACAATGAAATGTCATCCAAAAAAATAAATAAAAATTATTGCTCTGCCAAACCTCTTTTGAAATTACAAACAAAGGCAGGCAAAAGAGCCATTCTGAGAAACAAACCCAGAAAATTTTGCTCACACGCAATAACTCTGGCTCCAGAGTTCCTTATATTCACAGACTCCTGTGCTAACCAGTCAGATCCATTGTATGTCAGGGATTTGACAAAGAAACTGGGCTATGATTTTCTATCTAATCTAGTTACCCTCCATGGGGAATCTAAGAAGTTGTTCTTCCACAACTAACTTGAGTACTTTAATCTTCTCAACTCAAAATAGCAATTTAAGTTATTCTCTTTCTTATTAAAACAGTCCAAGGAAATGGCTGGACAGGATCCTGACAAAGGGAATATTATTTCATTCCATGCATAATTAACTTGTAGAATTCATTGCCATGAAATGACACAGTGCTTAGATTTTTTTTTTAAAAGGAAGAGACTCATTCATGAGTATCAATAGCACAGAGATTAAACAAGTTTCATTTTTGGAATACAATTCCCAGGACTGTGGGACTCTAGAAGTTATAATAAAAAACTGAACTTTTTTTCCAGCTCTTTTCAGTAACTTTTTTTTCATTTAAACCTTCATATTTTGAGGCAATAGAATACTGACAGTCCAAAATGAAGGACAAACAACACTGAACGCGTGTATGATTATTATGACTTGCTTGTGGTTTGTCCCAGACTCTTAAGCATGGGGTTAGCTATTTCCGGAAAGAAAGACAGTGAGAGCTGGACTACATCAACGTCTGTTTGTGCATAAGGCTCAACCTGCATTTTTAGTTCATTGCCCAGACTCAGATAATCTCACTTTAAAACTTCACTCAGTGGCAAGGGTATGTTTCGTGTTGCTTCTGCATGCAGATTGAAAAATGAGGTGGCAGAGCAGGCAAAAAAGAAACCCATTCATAAACTACTGCCTAGAAATAGAACTTAACACTATAGTAACATTTTTCATTTAATACCAATGAACAAAGAATCACAGCATTTGCACTTTTTTCATGTTTATTTTAGAGGATAAAATCATAGATCTTTTCAGATCCTGCAGAGTCATGTTTTTAAGCCCATCATTAGAGATTTTTGAGTTCTGTGGCATGCTATGTCAACTCCTTACAGAAAATAGATGTTGCCAGATAATTAGCAGACTGTGGCACTGACTGTTTAAACACAGACATGGCATATTAGGGCTATGATCAGAATACTTTTGAAACCTTCTGTCTGGTTTTGTTCCATTCGCATCCATTCAAGCCCTTAGGAGCCTGTCAGTTTGCAATGATTCACCCACATTTTCACCAACCATTGGTAGAAGGACAGTACATTGCTACTATTGTTTTTCCCTGTGTGTATGTGATCCATTCTTCAAAAGTCACACCTATTAGGACAGAGAATTCAGAAACATATCTGTGTTAGTCTGGAATATCAGTATGGAGATGAAGGGCCTTTGCAGACTGCCAGAAATAGTGCAAATTGAGTCCACTTTAAGGGTTAGGGTTAGTGCTAGGGAATCATGGGAATTGGTTTTTTTCTGAGACATTGAGCTTTCTCTGTCAGAGAGCTCTGGTGCCACAATAAAATACAGTTCCCATTATTCCCTAACCCTAACCCTAACCCTTAAAATGGACTCAATTTGCACTATTTCTAGCAGTCTGCAAAGGCCCGAAGTGGCAAGTTCAGCTTTAACTATGGCCATTGAGGGATAATGGCAGGAGGAAAGATGTTGCATATGGACGATGGAAGGAGTTTTGGAGAGTGGTGTGTGCATGCTGGAAACCAGACCTTCTCCTTCTAGTTCCCAGCCTACAAACACCACATTCCAAAACTCCTTCCACCATTTATATGGTAATTCACCCACCCTGGCATTAGACAACATCCTTTCTCCAGCCTTTGTCCCTCAATGACCATAGTTAAAACTGAGCTTGTCACCTCATCACCATACCAACAAGTTTTTCATTTTTATGGCTAGTCATGTATCTAATTATTAAGGTTCCCCCTGGGCACCAATTGACTCCATGCATCTGAGGAAGCAGACCAAGTCTACAAAAGCTTATGCTACAATGTCTTTTGCTCAGTCAGGGCCTCGGCAGACGGCTAATAGGGCCGTCTCCGAGACCCGGAAGAGGAGGGGCAGCCGCACGCGCGGCGTCCCTTCCTCTTCCTGAGGTCGTCCTCGGAGCTTCCAGCCCTCCGGATGGATGGCGCTCCGGGGATGACCTCCCTCCACAGCGACTGGACGCGCTGCGGAGGATAAGTCAGGGAAAGTGCGCCCTACGCGTTTAGGGCACACTTTCCCTGTCTTGTGAAAGGAGCGCTGATTTTGCGCTCCTTCCAGGGACGCCGCAGGAGCGCCGCGGTCCGGCTGCCGAGGTCCCGCAGCGCTCCAGACCAGGGCGTCCCTGACGCCCTGGTCTGCATCCCCATTCAGTCTCAAAGGTACTGCAATGTCCCTTTGCATACCATTAGGAAACAGTAACTGGGTGCTGTCTGCCATATATGTCCCTCCCTAAGAATAACGTGTCACCAAATGCCAACTATTATGCATCCTGGTCTTCCCCTAGCCCCTCACTATGTGCCTCGCTCTATCCCTCACATACCTGAGGCCCAATTCATTTCTTAACCACAGGCAACTCTTTAGCCATTGTGTTAAAAGAATGCTAGACTAGGGCTCTTTGTATGTTCACATATGGGCCCTGCAGTCCAAACCTTTTCATATTTCACCTGAATGAAAAAAATATTCTTAAATGAGAGAAATGAAGAGCAATCAGCCTTAGAACATCCTTTAACTAAATAATATCTGTTGGTTTCTTGGTAGCAGAAGTATACTATGATGGTAGTATCCAGTTGGAAATGGGCACTGATAATATCCAGGAAAAATGCTGCAATTGTGAAGTCCAAGTATGGTTCTGAAGGGTCTGGGGTTGGTTGCATACATACATACATCCTGGTGTTGTTCCTTTTCACCTTAGGGGGGTTGCAGACTGCCAGAAATAGTGTGAATTCAGTCCACTTTTAGGGTTAGGGTTAGAGTTAGGGAACCATGGGAACTGTATTTTATTGTGGCATTAGAGTTGTCTGACAGAGAAGGCTCAATGTCTCAGAAAAATAACAGTTCCCATGATTCCCTAGCACTAACCCTAACCCTAAAAGTGGACTGAATTCACACTATTTCTGGCAGTCTGCAACCCCCCTTAGTGGATATGAAGAATGTTACTGGAATGAATACATTCCCAGGCACAAGCCCAGAGTTAAATCAAATTCATCCTTCTCAAAATATATAGGAAACAATCTATAGTCTTGCTCCTTGTTAATATTTCTGCCTGAATATCCTACTGAGATTATGCTTATTCACTCTGTTGTGTATAAGCACAGCATTCTCAACATCTGTTTGGGAGAAACTACTCACTATTTTTTTATAAACATCCAAAAAGGCTATTTTGGACTTAGAACTACTGGACAATATTTCTTTTTAATAGAGAGCTTGTTTCATAAGAAACTCTTACTGCTGTGAAATACAAAGAAAGCCACTTCCTTGAACTCCAGGCCAAAGTAAACAAAGATGATGAAAGCAGATGGGCTTGGACTAAGAGGACTTGTTCCATTGCCCTGAAAGCCCGCCAAAACTCTTCCAGTGGTGGGTCAGACAAAAAGTCACAGAGGAGTCTAACCATTATTCTATATACCACTCTCCACCTCTTGTAAATTGCTTCTGCAGTGATGTTACACAACACTGCCTCTAAAGATAGCATCAGGCATATTGGGCAGTCATTCTCAGAAATAAAGCAGACATGTTCCTCTAAGAACAAGTGTCTCTATGAAGTAAAAGAGAAGCACCCAAATAGTGTTTCTGTCTTCATACTTGGATTCTCATAGAAATTTACCCAGGTCAAAAACATATCCACACCGATATATATATATATATATATATATATATATATATATATATATCACAAGGGCTATGAAGCTTCTAAAAGCATTGCCATCCTATTTATAAGTTTATCTGTATGACTAGCCCTGTATACCAGGAAAAAAATCTAAGCCAATACTGACAGTAGAGATTCTCATGCCCTAATAGAAGTGATTGGAAGGGCCAACAGTTTCCTTACTATCCCTCAAACAACTTTGTCCTTCAGCTTTTGAGACTTTCCTAACAACTGGCACTAATGCATGGGGAATGATTCAGTTGTAGAAGAGGAAGGCTGAGGTAGTCAGGGGTAGAATAAAGTGGGAGTCTTGCTCCCTAATATACCTCAACAAAAACCACTGGGTAAATCATCCACTTAAGACAAGTGCTTCCTTTAGCCAGTTCTTGGATGTCAATATCCCTGGCATGGGTCATTTGAGTGCCTTCTGCTTTGAGGAAAGCAGCACACAAAACAGCCACAGTACCTGGAACAGTTACAGGCAGCTCAGACCTTTCAACAGTTAACTCCATGATGAAATGTTTTCCATACCATAAAGAGAAGTGGCTGGAGAAGAGACTACAGCTGCATCCCCACTCCAGAGTTAATGCAGTTTGACACTGCTTTAACTGCCCAGGCTCAATGCAATGGAATGCTGGGCATTGTAGTTTTGTGTGATATTTACGTTATACATATACATTTTCTCCCCTAGAAATTCCTGATTCTGAAGCTTAGGATTCCAACACTGAATTTTGGACCATTTACTAACTGTTTGGTGTAAATCACACCTACATAATTAAACTTAAACTGGCATACTTTTATTGGCTTAATTTGCTTTAGGTTAAGCATTTTTAAGTAAAATGTTTTGCTTAGCTGTGGCACAATGACCTACATGATTATGATCCTGACCTATAAAGATTATGCTACCTCTAACTTGATCATTTCTGGTTCTAAGCCAGGGGGTCTGTATGTGGGATCTCCAGTTATACAAACTTGTGAATTAGCATTATAACCTATAGGAAACTCAAGGCAACATAGAGCTGTAATAGTACCTATACAGTAGTGCATGTGAATGAAGAAGCATGGATGCATACCCTGCTATCCTCTAACCCATCCCTGTCATGTTTTTCAATGTCTTGGTCGTGTTCTTGGTCCTAAAGGAAAGCCTGTGGCTCAGTAGTAGATCAACATGCAATGCAGGTAGAGGCTTTCAGATCCAGTTCTTGCCACCTCTAGGAAGATCTGGAAACATATTTGGGGTAGCCATGCTGGCCATGCAGCAAAATACAACAAAATACAAAATCCACAAAACAGTGACACATTTATTTGCTAAATAAAAAAAAAGCACAAACTGCAAGAGGCAAGCTTTTGAAGTGCCATTGGCTTCTTCATCAGACAAAGGTGTTAAAAATCATAGTGGATAAGAAAAAATGATTATGTTACATTCACAAGCCAAATTTTTCTCTTAAGATGTTCTTCTATTGTCAGTTAAGATGCCTAGAGGGATAGCAATGCAGGCAGAGGCCACTCCCTCTTTTTGGCTATGAGGAACAAAGAGCAGTAACATCCAGATAATGAGCAACTCCATTATCATTAGTTGGCCCAATAAAAGTATCACTGTTTTATGAATTTAAGAAAGGTTGGAGGCTCCTTTCTAAACTCTGAATAAAGTAGGCAAAACTGAACTATTTGATCAACTTAGTATAAAGCAGCTTCCTATACTCCTATGAAGAGCCAGCATTGTGTAGTGGTTTGAGAGGGACTACAGCTGAATCCCCACTCCAGGGTTAATGCAATTTGACACTACTTTAACTACCCAGGCTCAATGCAATGGAATTCTGGGAACTGTAGTTTTGTGAGATATTTAGCCTTCTCCATCAGAGAACTCTGGTACAACAACAAATTATAATTGCCAGAATAACATAACTGCTATGATAGTTAAACTGGTGTCAAACTGGTTTATTTCTGCAGTGTAGATGCACCCTATGACTGGAGATCAGGGTTCAAATCCCTGCTCAGCCCTGCAAACCTACTAGCTGACTATGGGCACATTCTTTCAGCTGCAGAGGAAGGCAAAGGCAAACCCCCTCTGAATTCTTACCATGAAACCCTGTGATAGATTCACCTTAGGACCTTATCACATGGGGTTTAAAGCAGAGCTAATCCAAAGGGTACCCGCAGCTAATACATATTATTTCCCCATGTTTATACACGACGCTGCCCTAGAACCCGGAGCTAATCTGTATTGTGTCCCCGCGTGTACACACGACACTGCCCCGAAACTCCACAGAACCCGGAGCTAATCCGTAGCGAGTAGAGAGATTTTGACATTCGGTTTGTCGGGGAAGTACAAGCGGAGCCTTCATATTCATTGTGCAATGGTGGGCGGGGCGGGGAAGCAGGAGAGCTCTCCCAAGCAGAAAATCCCGACGAGGGGAAGGGATTGGCAAAAGGCAAACCGGATTGAGAAAGAGGAGGAGAAGGAGAGGAGGAGGGAAGAGGGAGGCGATCTCTCTCTCTCCATCTCTCTCGCATTTTTCCCCACCGACACGCCACTGTGGGCTGCCTTCCCTCCTCCAGTCCTCCAGCCCTCCTCCTCCTCCTCGGTCCCCTTGGCTGCCTCCCCCCCCCCCCGACTCCTTCATCCACAGAAGCGCCTTCTGCGACGCCGGCTTTTTGGGTGGTGGGAGGGGACAAAGAAGGAAGAAAGAGAGAGAGAGAGAGAGAGAAGAAAGTGTGTGTGTGTGTGTGTGTGTGTGTGTGTTTTCCTTCTTCCCGCGCGAACCGCATCCCGCGGTGCCTGATCGCTGAAACCCCTTTGGAGCTTTTGTATACATTGCGCAATGGCCGCGAGGGCGAAACTCAGTTCGTTTCGGTATAGAACTGAATTTATTCTTACTTCGGTTACTTTTCTGTTACTTTTTGCTTCATGGCCAGCGTTTGATAAGGTCCTTAGTGTTGGCATAAATCAGAAACAAAGGGACACAACAGCAACAACAATAATCCTATGAGCATACCACCAGATGACCAGCTGTTGAGAAATGATAGCAGTGGAGATGGCTGCTATTGCTTTTATGAGCTGTTTGTGGGCCTCACAGAGGCAGCTACCCAAGCAGTGTGAGAAATGATACTGGAATAGAAAAGCTCTTCCTAGCCAGATAGTTCTACCCAAACTTGTGTCCTGAATACTCTTGTCATGTTTGCTGAGACATGATCAATTTTAGGTCAGTCTGTAGAACTGCAGGCAAGCCCCCAACCACACACACCCTGCCATGAAGACACCATACAATGGAAGTGAAAATAAACTGCTCTGTTTCCTGCATGGAACTTTGGGATCTATGCAATTTCTCTTCAGATCAGATCCCTCTTTCATCCATTGAGATTAGATGGACACTCTTACTTAGGTCAGCTGAGAAGTACACTGAATAGAACTAACTCTCACACAAGTATGCCAGAGTGGCAGGGTTACCCCATGCACACAGACACACATGATTTTTCCACTAAAGCTTGATAGGCAAGATTGGTTTTAGAAGTGTTCCAAACATTTGGACATTTCTATTTGCACTTTTATGACTTCTTGTACAGTAATACAATGTTAGCCTATTTGAAAATGGATTTTTGCTGTGTTATTTCCTTCTTCCTTTCTGGATTCCATAAAAACCAAGTCCCACACAGTGCTGAAGCATAACCTGATGTACAGGGAATTTTTTTAAAGAGTCCCTGCAGTGACTGGTGGGTTGTCTGCATTACCTATAAACATATGTGTTATTGTGCATAGCTCAAACATAGTGGTACCGCCTGCCACAAAGTCTACATTTGCACTCATCTTCATGACCTATATAACTTAGGAATATTATGAATGTCCTGAACATACACAATCAGGGGTTTTCATCATCATGTTATCCCAGCAGTCACATCACTTTCTAAACATGTGATGGAAGACAGCTGCCTTTTTCATCCCAACGGCATCTAGAGACATTACAGAACCTTTTGGAGTGAGGGCATGAGATGCCTTCAAAACAAGCCCTCTCTTTGAACTTTTCCTCTCTAATGTAAAGATACCCAGTTTTAAACACTAGCTCCATTAACCCTCATTATGATAATTAGCCTTGTTATAAAGAAACTCTCTGTGCAATACAGGGTGTGCTTGCCTCCCTGGGCTGCTTTTCAAATGATAAGGAGGGAACAGTACAGCAGAAATCCACACTGAATTTGGCAGGTGTTCAAATTGGAAAGCAAAGTTCAGTAAGTGTGGAGAAACCTACTAAAGCTGAATAAAAATACACAACAGAGGGGAAATGGGCAAACATGACAGAATAATCAAAAGTCTCTCCAATGACACAGAATCAACATAAACCCACTTTAGCAACAAATTACTTGTGAATCAAATAAGCCCATTAGATAATACTTTTTTGCTCCCAACTTTAATTTTAGAATTGTTGCTAATGTTTATGTCTCTTGTGTTAATTTGTATGTGCCAGCTTCCTAACAACTATATTAAGGTATCTGCTTTTGCTGCCTGCAGAGATAACTTACAAAAAAAAGTCAAATGCATAAGTTATATCTCACATCAGGAAGTGATATTAGTGAATGTGATGTTAATTAATTAGCAAAGGGAGAGGCTCTTTTTTGTTTTACACATATACACACACTTACAGCTGCCTGGCCTTCTCCTCACTTTCTTTTACCCATTCAACAACACATTCTGGCCTTCCATGTGTTCTTTTGTAAAATTAGATGTTATCATTGCAAATTTCATTGCCTTACAGAGTGGGACAGTTGGATATTGCTCAGACACATGAGCAATGCAATATATAGAAACTGGAAACTCTCTTCATGGCAATCACTATGCAAAGGGATGTAATGGAAATGAGATCTATGTTAAACATGACTGTATATACAATGATTTAAACTAATTGCAGCATAACATGTTCTTTCTGCACTAAGGCACTGCCCTGGCTCAGTGCTAGGGAATTATGGGAACTGTAATTTATTGTGGCACCAGAGCTCTCTGACAGAGAAGGCTCAATGTCTTAGAAAAAAAATACAATTCCCATTATTCCCTAGTACTGAGCCAGGGCAGTGCCTCAATTTAAAGTGGACTCAATTTGCACTATTTCTGGCAGTCTGCAAAGGCCCCAAGTCTCTGGGAATTATAACATTGCACTCCAGCTCTCCCTCAGTCTCTGGTTTCAACTTGTGTGTTCACTTCCTCCATGGCAATCTTGAGATGCAACAGAACATTCACACATATGGTACCTCAAGTTTCATGTTTTATTATTTCAATTTTTTTTGTGTTTGCTCTAGTAATGTTCATTCTTTGAAAAGATTAAAAGAGAAGCAAAAATAAGTGGTGGGCCAACTCTTTATTGATTTAGACATGAACTTTCAAGATATTACATATGGAGTACTGTCTATATATATATCCAAGCTGGATGCAAATGGTAAATATGTTTATAAAAGTTTTTAAATTTTTGGCATTTCAGAGACTGAATGACTTCAACAGGGATTGCGTTCAGACTTAATTAACTGAACGTATGTCCTATTAAATTGAATTGGTCATGTTTAACTTACTGTGTGCCTTCAAGTTGTTTTCTATTTATGGCAACCCCTAAGGTGAACCCATCATGAGGTTTTCTTGGCAAGATTTGTTCTGGTGTATGTGTCTGCCATTGCCTTCCTCTCAGGCTGAGTGAGCATGACATGCCTGAGATCACCCAGTGGATTCCCATTGCTGAGCAAGGATTTGAGCCCTGATTTCCTGGAGTCCAATAATCAAACTGCTACACTACAATGTATATCACCAGTTCTAACTTGGGTCCCTTTGGTTTCTGTGGATCTTCCCTAAATATGGCTAACCAACCCAAAATATTGCACACATCCAGCCTAAAGGATACAGATAAGTAGCAGTTACCTTTATCATACAACAGTAGAAATAGGAATTGGGAGAAGTGGAGAACATGTACCATCCTAGGACTTCTTGTTGACGCTATCATAGCCACAGCCAGATGTCATAGTACATGAACATAAACCCATTTGGGAAGTCCAGCCCCACAAAAACTCTACCTGATGAGAGAGAAAAAATAGGTTTCTTCTGCAACAGAGTCTAACTTTTCTAGTGGCATCTTCTCCAGACCTGGTGAGACAAACAACAACAGCAGGCAGCTGGGGAAAGGTCTGTACACATAAGTACAGGCATTACCTTGAGGTACATATTTCCTCAGAGCAATAGTGTCAGAGGCATATTTCCTCAGAGCAGTAGCATCAGCAACAATACCGTATGGTGAAAGGGCCCCAAATAATGTATGCCCCCCCTTACTGCTACTACCTTGGAGGTGAAAAAAGCCGGGAGTTACATGCCTTAATTGTATAATATCAATAATAGTACTTGGCTTTCCAAAGTACTTGCCAGAGTAAAAATATTCAGAAATTTTGAACAAGATCTGCAACAAAATAAGTGTGGAGTTCCCAGTTCATCTTTTCCAACCTTTCCTCACCTAGGGTCATAGAATCACAGAAACACAGAATTGGAAGAGACCTCAAAGGTCATCAAGTCCAACCTTCTGCCTTGCAGGAATATACAATCAAAGCACCCCCAAAAGATAGCCATCCAGCCTCTGTTTAAAAACTTCAAAAGGAGACTCTACCACATTCTGAGGCAGTGTATTCCCCTGTCCAGCAGCTCAGACCTAATGTTGAGGTGGAATCACTTTTACTGTAGTCTGAATCCATTGCTCTGGGTTCTGTTCTCTGGAGCTGCAGAAAACAAATTTGCTCCAGCTACCCTGTAGAAATAATTACACCACTTTTACTGCCATGGCTCCATCCTACAGAATCCTGGGATTTGTAGTTTTGTGAGACACCTATTGTCTTTGAAAGAGAAGGCTAAAGACCTTATAAAACTATAAATTCCAGGATTCCATAGGCTGGAACAACAACACTTAAAATTGTATCAAACTATATCAATTCTAAAGTATAGAGGCACCCCCAGTCTACAATCCCCAGCATCTCCACAAAACGATGCCTATAACTGTTCATAACTGACATAGCACCATCATTTGCCTGTACATTTCTGAGTTTATAATTGTGAATCACTTCAAAACCATTATAGTTGCAAAATATAAGACAATTATATTTTTAAAAAGTGAAATAAAATATAATGCTTATTATCATCCAAACTTTATGAACCATTCTGGACCAGGAAATTATTGAAACTGTTCCATTGGCTATCCTATTAAAGCAACTCAATGCTTTTCTAAGTGAATACATTAAGTAGTTATGATTTTTTTTAACTACTAAGTGATCTTGTGAATATACCTATTAAAATAACAAAAATTTACTTACACAAATGTTTTCAGGTATGTGATTTTAGTACCCAGCCAATGATGTTTAGGATAGTAAAATCTTCCAAATCCACACATATGATGTCAAAGGGGCACTTAATTCTGCTTCCCTGGACTAGTTTTGTTTGAAGAACCCTATGAGTAATTTTAAAAACTCCCAATATTGGGTATCCCTGGGTACCCAACCCACTACAGTAGTTACGACAAAAGGAAAACAGCTAGCGGAAGAAACAAATCAACTGATTTAAGGAAATACTTTGTGTTTTGATACTTTTTCATTACAGAAAAAGAAGTACCAATACTTAAAGGTAACAATATCCTAAATGAACTACGTTTATGGTCTGTGTGTATTCGCCTTCGTGTTGCCTGTTGACTTTTGGTTGACATGAATTTTATAGGATTTCTTAGGCAAGGAGTACTCAGAAGTGGTTTTACCCATTCCTTCCTCTGAAATATAGCCCACAGCACCTGATATTCCTAGGAGGTCTCCCATCCAAGTTTTAACCAAGGCTAATCCTGCTTAGCTTTGAAGATCAGACAAGATCTAGTGCCCTTATGGTATTTTTGTGTAAATTTTGCAATGGAAAATTCAGTCCAGATAGGATTTTGTCTTGCAACGTTGCCAGAAGAGTTATGTAGTAATTTCAAAGATTTTATGCTGGTATCTTCATACTTCAATAACATTCTGAATATCAGACCACTTTCAAAGCATTCAGTCAACTAAAATTATACTTTTATAGGATGTGATTTGGGCATTCAAATGTCAATAATGTCCTGTAAGCTCTAGTAAGTCAATGGTAATTTTCCCGCTGGTGTGAGAAGCATTTTATGTAAAAAATTATCCCTGGGTACCCAACCCACTATTTTAGTCCTGATTTTACCATGGGAGCTCTCCATGGTGCAGTGGATTTCTCAGAAGAGCATAGTTCACGTAGTGTTTCATAACTTGGTGCCTTCTGGATGTGCTGTTCTTCAAACTGCAAAATCCACAGGTAATATGGAAAATGGCTAGAGATGATGGGAGCTGTAAATCAACACATCTGGAGAAAGACTGGGGAAAACTATGTCACAAGACCCACTAGATTGTACAGCATTTTTTAATAACCAGTGTCCTGACAGTTATTACAATACCACGTACTTTCATATGCAAGACATTGACATTGTGTTTGACAAGAATGAGAATCATGCATATTCTAACTTAACTTATTGAAAAGGGTTGGCTTGTAACACAAGTCTCTTCACTATACAGCACAGTGACAAATTCACTTTTGTATCCAAAATTTTCACAATTTCCAAAACAAAAGGCCTTAGCCTTTCTAAAACTGAGAAATGTGCACCCAACTTTGGGTATAGAATGAATTGGCCACTGTGTGGCATAAGAAAAGTACTTATACTGCATATATAGAATGCAAAAAGGATCACTTTTAATAAATATTTAAGAACTTAAGGATCTGTTGTTACTGTTTCATAAGCCAATACAAGCCTAGCTATTTCCCTTACTGTATTAGTGAACCTATTAATAGAAACTGTGGAAACATCAAGCTGTTAACAAAAAACTTAGGTAAGGAAAGGTGTGTCATTTGAATTTTCATAGTGCTCTGCTTCAGAATCTAATAACTTAGTCCTCATCTGCCCTAATGGAGGTGCTGAAGTTAAGAAGGAGAGTTCCTGCAAATAAAGCTCTTTGAAAAGATCATCCAATCAATTTACTAACAGCGTATTGAAAGCCTCTAACTCTTCTCCAAACCTTTGCATTCCCCTTCCAAAAGGAAGTGTCAGCCTTGTCATGTGGGGCATGTGTGATACCCCCATGCTAGAAAGTCATCTTGACCACTTCACTGCTCCCATCAGCAAAAAGGGAATAATGAAAAACTATTATTCTGCCATAGGGCACATTACACTACCAGTAAAATATTGTTTTCTTATGACTGGTGAACTAACTGTTTTTAATTATTGTGGGGGTAAAACACATGCTTGCATATTCAAATAGCCACCCCATTCTTAGGCAAGGAGTACTCAGAAGTCATTTTGCCCATTCCTTCCTCTGAAATATAGCCCACAGCACCTGATACATAAATTCTGCTATTTTTGAAATATAAAAGACATGCAGGAATTCAGCATTTATGTACTTCATGTATTATGGATCTGGTGGTGTAGTTGTTTGAGCATTGGATTATGACTCTGAAGACCAGGGTTCGAATCCCTGCTCAGCCATGAAAACCCACTGGATGATCTGGGGCAACTCACACTCTCTCAGCCCCATCTGAACAAATATTGCCAAGAAAACTCTGTGAAAGGTTTGCCTTAGGGTTGTCATAAGTAGAAACAACTTGAAGGCACACAACTACAACAATATCCTTTTGTGGTACAGAAAAACGAGGCAATAAATAGGTTATCATTAACGGTTAAACTATACAAAGAGAAGGCAGAGCAACTGAATGGCAGGAAGGTAGGCAATACAGAAATCATTCTTATCATACAAGTTTGCACAGAATAAATAAACCTATACATTTTTTCTTAAACAACAATCTTAACAAAAACACATATTTGATTAAGCAAAGGCCAGACCTAGAGGCAGGAATCTGAGAGTTCTGATCCTGGTCCGGACACTTTCTGTGGCAAGTATGTCAGATCATGATATTTAACTCTTTTGTGTTCTGGAAAAGTTTATGAATAGCTTATCCTAAGCAGTGGAAATTAATGTCTGCAGTCAGACCCTGGTTCCCAACACCCCATTCCACCCAGTGCCACAAACCCACCTGTTTGTAGGCATCTAGGAGGAAGCTGTTCCAGACGCAGCGCAGCCCCTCTGAGGTGAGCATCCTTCGCCACTCGCCACGTGCAGCCTTGGAGCGACTCAGGAGAAGCACCATGTGCTTCAAGAGGACCACCGAGTCATAGAGTGCGAGGAAGAGGCAGTTGGAGAAAAAAACAGGCAGGATCTGCAGTGTGATCAATAGGTCCACACTTAACAGACCCATCTTGCTTGCTGCTGCTGCTGCTGCTGCTGCTGCTCTTCAGTGGCTTCCCTTGAGTTCCTTTGTCATGTCCTGTACCCTCATAAAAATAAATGATGATGATTGATGATTGATGATGATGATGATGATGATGAGAGGTGGAAAATCACAAGGTGCTTCTTAAAGACCCATTATGCCCCTGTCTCCTCTCCCAGAAAGTTGTCTCAGTGTAGCCAAAGCTGCTTAAAAAAGCATCACTCAAAATGCCAGCATGAAAATCTTTCCACCCTGAACTGCTTTTAATTTTTCAGAAACTCTTAAGTCAAACTCCTGTTGTTGTTCTTCCTTAGTCAGTAGCTCTTTTCAAGTCTGTTTGAGAGGCGGCTAGGCTGCCAATTGCCTGCAGTTCTAAAACTGAAGCAGAATTACTAACTTTCCTCTTAACTCTGAGCTACTGAAGCAACTCCCTCATTCCTTTATCACCAAAGCTATCAGGTGAAACAATACTTTTTTTTGTAAGGGGGGAAGGGGGCAGAAAGTTTTGGTACATAAACTTTCTGCTCTTCTCTCCTTCATTCCCTTCTCAGTCTCTCCTCTGCCACTCTTTCTTTCACTCTCCCCCTCTCACTATCTGCCTGTGGTATGAAGTGCTTTCCCTCTGGAGTCCTAGCTTGGTTCCCTCAAGCCTTTTATACATTCCCTGGCTAATTGCTGCAATAGAGAAATGAAACCCTAATCTTAGTAAAGATCTTGACGTCAATGTAAAAGAGGGCTTTACTTTGGCCAGGACTGCAGTGAATAGAAAAGTAAAATTCTCAAAACTCTCTCTCTCTCTCTCTCTCTCTCTCTCTCTCCTTTTTTTTAAAAAAAAGGAAAGTGAAGGGAGTGGGAAGGGAAGAACTTTGCTTTGTTGGTGTGGTGGGGGGGAACCTCCAGATAGCTCTCATGATAGCTCTCCCCTCCCTTCACAAATGCTTTTAAACTCTGGAAATTTTCAGATGATGTGGAAAGTGATTCAGAAGTATTCTTTCATTGTGTAAAGGAGAGTGGGTATTATTTTTAATTCTTAGATTTTTTAAAATTATTATTTTGTCCTTTGGCATTTTCCAGGAAGGTGTAAGAGCTGATGCATCCTAGAAAAGGGGCATATTTTTGGTATGTTTCCCTCCCAGAGTCATCAAGCACAAAAGCATGTGCTGTTTTAAATATCTTTTGTCGTCTTCCTTGTATTTAAGGAAACACAAGGAACACCCAGGGCTGACTTCATCTGCTGATGTGGAAAGGAATTAAAGAACTGAAAGGGGGGGGGGGGAGATGGGGAGTTGTAAGATCTTCATTGAGGTTTGGTTTAAAACAGAAGTTCACCAGTGAAAATACACTGTACTAAATCCAGAGCTTCACACTCCATACCTCCCAATTATAAAGCTACAAAGGATCTCATTTATTTCTATCCATCCCCTTAAGATCCATCCCCTTAAGGCCTGGGTGCTACATGATGGGGTGAGCTCCTGTCACTAGTCCCAGCTTCTGCCAACCTAGCAATTCGAAAGCATGCAAATGCAAGTAGATTAATAGGTACCACTTTGGTGGGAAAGTAAACAGCGTTCTGTGCAATCATGTTGGCCACATGATCACAGAGCAGTCTCTGACAATGCTGGCTCTTCGGCTTAGTAACAGAGATGAGCACTGCCCCTATGGTCGGACACAAATTGACAATTTTGTCAGTGGGGAATACCTTTACCTTTATCCCCTTAAGAATAATACTATATTCTAGAGGAGTGCCATGTCCTCTAGAAGAGAATAATGCATTACTTTAAGGGAGCACCATTTTTGCTAGAAGAGTCAAATATTCCATAAGACTTATAAAGTCTACTTAATTGCTTTCTACTTGAAAAATAAATAAAATTTCCATGGCTGTTTTCTCTGTTTTTTTTTAAAAAAAAAGAACGATCTAGAATGCCAGCCTATTGGCTCTTGGAGACCACCCCGTAGATCTTAGACCTCCTTCTCTGCAGACCTCCTTCTCTGCTTGCTGCCAGAAACCTCCACCATACCAGTAGAAGCCTCCACCATCATCACTCCTCTTGTTGGTGTTAGTGTTCCAGTTGCAGGGGGGAAGAAGATATGTAGAGGCTGATTCAGACAGGTAAATGAATCTAAAGCCTCTCATTCCTCAACATGTTCCCAAAGGTTTGGGAAATGATTACCCTTGGAGTTGCCATATGGATTTCCTCACAGTGGGAAGAAAAAAATGCAACACAAAAGGCACTGAGGAAGATGGTGGGAATCAGCTCCCCACCAGTACAGCTCCCCACCAGCAGGAAATTGCCATCCATGGTTATGTATCAGGATGGCTATGTATTCAGCATCAGAAGTACTATATACCTCTGTAGTTCAGTTGCTAGGAAACACAAGCAGGAGGGTGCTAGTGTGTTTATGACCTGCAGACAGGTTCCCCACAGGCAACAGTGCACAGTGTTGGACTAGGTATGTCTTCAGTCTGATCCAGCATGGCTCTTCTTATGTCCTCCACCATGGATCCCTCACCACTCTCTCCAAGCACCTTAGGAGTGTTCTGCCTGTTGTATAGCCTACTGTGTTCCCAAGACTCATGTCAAGTAGCTACATATCATAAGTGACCACATAAGATCACTAGAAAATGTATTGCCTTAAAAATATGAACAGGTAACTACTTATACCCGTTTTACAGACTAAGGAAATGAGGCTGAAAGGCAATGAGATTCCTATAGCCACTGTGAAACTGGGATTTGTACCTAGAATGCAGCTTAAGCAGAGTGATCATTATAAAAGTCTCACCTATCCACCCTCCTAGCTCACTTAAACACAACTTAAACTTAGTGATTAAGATTGCCCCAAATCAGGCCCAAACAGGAATGAGATACAATGTACATTTGAAATTGTAAGTACTACCCAAAACAGATCTTGGTTTTTTAAATTAAGCATAATTTCAAACTGATAATGAAAAGAAAGCCAAGAAAAAGCAACCACATCTTGAACTTCATACCTTATCAAATCAAGTTCATCCTCTCCCTGCTCTCAAATGCTTTCTAGGGCTAAGTCCTTTTTGTTCTGAATGCTGTGATTTCACTATGAAAATGGAATATTATGGACAAAAAATATTAAATATACCTGACTATTTCCATCTTCAAGTGATTCAGTCATCAGACCAACAGACAAAGAATATTGGGTGTTGAACATCTTCCTTTTACACTGATTCTTTGAGCCCTCAAAGAATAATGCAAATCTCTCTTTCTCAAGTTTAACTTGATATAATGCAATGCAGGATCTCATTTTCTATACCAACCCTCTATTGGAAGCTCTAGCAAATACCTATTTCATAACTATGACCATGAAAACCATGTAGTGTAGTGGAGAGATTAGGGCTGGGGAACATATGACATTCTAAATGCTTTGTGTTAAAATACCCCAGCTAATGGTGAGAAATAACAGGAGGTGCTGTCCACAATATCTGAAGGCCCACCTATTCCCCAACCCTTTATTAGAGTTGCACTAGGATGGGGAAGACCTAGGTTCAAATCTTTACTGTGACATAAAGCTCACAGGTAGGCTTGAATCAGTTACCATCTCCAGCCTAACCTACCTCATATGGTTCTCATAATGAAAAATGGTGAAGGGTGGAGAGAGAACTACATATGTTGCCTTTAGCACCTTCTATTAATATAACAAATATGAAGTATGGAGTTGTATGGAAGTTTCCTTTCATTAAACAAAGGCGTCTCATCAGCAGGGTTGCCATGGGTCAAGATCAACATGAAGGCAGTTACCTACCACAACAAAAGGGACATGAAGAATGCCAGTCCCAGTGAGGGGCTAGCTCTGGTTCATTACTTGAACGTACAGAGTCCTCTGTGCTAGTATGCTCTGATTCTATCTGCCTCATCTCTTTAATCCTCATTTCAGTGTGACTGTACAATTTACATTTTGTCATACACAAACTGG
This sequence comes from Phrynosoma blainvillii, assembly GCA_026167975.1. NCBI lineage: Eukaryota > Metazoa > Chordata > Lepidosauria > Squamata > Phrynosomatidae > Phrynosoma > Phrynosoma blainvillii. The sequence continues at coordinate 414,897,911 of JANUYF010000001.1, forward strand.
CACGTGCAAGGAAGGAATTATAGGCCAAGATTCTATATGTGTAGAATCTCCCACCACCTAGCAGCTGTCAAGCCCTGTAGTGGGGCTGCTCCTATCACCGACTGGTGGGAAAGTAGGAAGTGGGGAAGCTATTCAGACCATAGAGAAGCAGCTGTATCAGCTCAATGGGAAGGGAAGAAATGTAAGTGGACTTTCAAAAGGACTGTACTCACCTTTTCCTTCCCACAGGAGCTCAAAACATCTGGAATCTGGATATTTAGGATCTGAATTGCCTCCTATTATCATTGATCCTTTCCCTTCATTCTGGTAAGGTAGAACACTACCACAAACCCACCTGGAGCTTGACAGCTGCCATGTATGGATGGAGTTGGATAGAGGTCAAGAGTAAGAAAACAGCTGGCCATCCAAAAAGAAACTAACCTATACATAAGCTTACATGTGCATTAGTCACTAATAGGCCAACCATAGTGTGCAGGAATACCAGGAAGGATGCACAAACTGGTTTTGCCTCCAGTGTAATGATGATCCCATCTGAGGTTCAGGTTGATCTGTAGTAAGTCCATTTTTTAGAGCTAGTGTGGTGTAGTGGTTTGAGTGTTCTACTATAACTTTAGAGATCAGGGTTCAATTCCTTCCTCAGCCATGAAAACCTGCTGGGTGACCTTGGGAAGCTCATACATTCTCAGCCCCAGAAAATCTCATGATAGGTTCATCTTAGGGTTGCCATAAGTCAGAACTACTTGAAGGCACACAAAAACAACATTTTTTTATTGAAACACATTTCTGTTTCCCCAACAATCATGCCAACAGGGATGTACATATTCAGCTAGTTCATCATTGTGTGTAAGGATGAATAATTTCTACACTCTTCTCCCTGTTATCCCTGTTACAGAGAAAAAATATTCCTAAACAATTTCACACCCAATGCTAACACATCCCAGAGTGATCTGAGAAACTATTCTGTGCAGAAATATATGGGGGTTTGTACAAAAAAAAGGGGGGGGTTGAGCACAGAAAATTGTGGGTTTAATGCAAAAGGCACTGTTTCTGGATAGTCATGGTTTTATCAAAATGTTGTGTGTTGTGCAAAACAAAACAAAACAAAACAGGGGAGCCAAGTGGACAGTCATTTTCTAGACAATCATGTTCCATGAAAATGTGATTTTGTGTGAAAAACAATTTTTCATACAAAAAACCCTCAATTTTCCAGAAATTAATTAATTGAATTAAATCCAGTTAATTTCTTTGCACAAAATGCCCAAAATTTTGCACCAAAAAATCCATGATGGGTTTCTGGAACTGCTTGGGGTTTCATGAATGGCATGGTTTTTCCTTAGAAAGACACTGACCTATACATGTTTTTCATATGCTCAAGATTAAGCTTTTGCACAAAATCCAGTAACCTTATACAAGCATCTGCCCCCAGGTTGCTATCCAGAAGCAATTTTGCTTGTTTTTGTACATAATATATTTGTTGTTTTATACTAAACTAGTGGGGTTTGCTTTTTAAAAAAAAAATCAAAATTGCACAACAAAAATACATTGACTGTCTGGAAAGTTTTTGTGCAAAAAAAAAAAGTTTTGCTGCACAAAATATTTTACTGAAACATTTAATTATTCATGAATACCAGATGCAAACTGCACAAAATTCTTGCCACTATTTTAGTCTTCCCAACCAGGCATTTGGAAACCCATATCTGTTACACACTTGTTTTTGTAAGGGGAAGCAAAGGGTCATTTGGGGGAACAACACTGGGGGCTCATTCCCACTTACATTTAAACCAGTTTGCGATTTGCCTTTGCTCTGTGTCAGTGAATCGAATCCAAAAGGTCCATTGTTCCCACTATGAAAGAGGATCTTTTTATTATTCCCTTGTAATCGCTTCTTTTTTTGGCACGATTGTTGTTCCCACTAGTTTGTGCTGCTTCAAAATGCATGTCAATCATCTGTGCGTCATCGGTGACGAAAGCAGCAACACAGTGAGGACGGACCATTCCAGGCACCAAGACTTTAGCAACTGAGCCTTCCTCTGCCCCTCAGCAAGCCAGGCTGCTCAAGCACATCATTTCCCCTTTGAGCAGCCCAGCTTGAGAACTATATAAGGCAGGATATTCAATCCATTGGTTTTGCAACTACTTGCCTCGCTGAGCTACAGTCCACTTGTAATTGCAAGTAGTTGCAAATACATTGGGTCACATATTCTGTAAATTTATTATTTAAAAAAAAATATCCTGTGCCTACAGGTCACACCACAAGCACCAAGGCAGTGCTGGGGGGGCGGGATAGCTGATTTCCCAAAAACTGAGGAGGAATGGTAAACATCCCTCTGCCATTAGTCCCTCCTCTCCAGAATGATGAGATTCAGATCCGTTGTTACCACTTGTTGAACACGCTTCGGAATCGATTCTTTTTAAAAGGACCGCCAAAAACCTAGTGTCGAGAAACAGTGGGTTTTTTGCGTTTGCCTTGCTTCATCACAATTGAAACCAAGCACAGTAGGATTGGAACCAGTTTCAAGTGGGAACAACTGTCATATAACCTGATCAGCAATTCATTTTAAATCTTAGTGGGAATAAGGCCTGGGATAGGGATTCAAATTGCCTTTACCATCTTGGCTGATTTTGACTCCTTTCACCCTAGCCAATAAAATTCAGTAAGAGCTACTGAGAACTGAGCCAGACATTATCTGGATAGGCCTACTTCTTTATCTGCAAAGCTCCTCTTTCAGTCCTCTCTCTTGAACATGCTAGAGTGTATTTTAAAAAGCTGGAATGGGAAAACACTCTTAAATAAATGGCTGGTACAGTCTTCTTATCAAATAAAATGCTACAAACACTAAAAGACCATTTAGGAGGGGTAGTCAATACCCCAGAGGACAGGATCAGAATTCAAAATTATCTTAACAGGTTGGGGAGCTAGGCCCAAACTAATAAAATGAATTTCAACAGAGAGAAAGACAAGAAACTAAACTTAAGGGGGTGGGGGATGAAATGCACTGTGGGTGGCACCTGGTTTGATAACAATACATGTGAAAAGGATCTAGGATTCTTAGCAGACCTCAAACTGAAGATGAGTTAACATGTGGCAGCTAAAAAAGCCAATGTGATTCTAGCTTGTATCAATGGTGATATAGGGCTGTACAGACTGGCCACAAGGCCAGCCTGGGGGCGAGCTGCCCTGACTCCACCCCCATGTCATCCTCATGCACAGCAGGAGGCATCAGGGCACTCCCTTGGCACAGCATTCACACAGACTGCACCAAAGGAGAGCCGAAAAGCTGCCGGCATGGCAAGGGCAGCTTTGTGGCACTTTAAAAAGGAGCAGCATTTGCCAGCTCAGAGCAGCAAACCATCGGATCAGGGCTGTGGCATGCAGTTGCCATGGCCCCAATCCAGCAAGGAAAGGTGTGGCAGGACGCCACCCCTTAAGAGCTGTCTGTTCAGCCCCACAGTATCTAGACTGAGGGAAGTAATAGAACTTATCTGGAATACTGTGTCCAGTTCTGGGCACCCCAATTTAAGAAGAACATTGACAAGCTGAAGCATGTCCAAAGGAGGTTGATTAAAATGGTAAAATTCTGGAAACCATGCCCTATGAGGAGTAGCTTAGAGAGCTCGGTATGTTTAGCCTGGAGAAGAGAAGATTAAGAGGTGACATGATAACTATGTTTAAATATGTGAAAGGATGTAATCTTGAAGAAGGAGCAAACTTGTTTTCTGTTACTCCAGAGACTAGGACCCAGAGCAAAGTTCAGGAAAAGAGATTGCACCTCAATGTTAGGAAGAACTTCCTGATGCTAAGAGCTGCTGGATAGGAGAATATGCTGCCTCAAAGTGCAATGGAACCTCCTTCTTTATTGGTTTTTAAAGAGAGTCTGGATGGCCATCTTTTGGGGGTAGTTTGATTGTATATTCCTGCTGATAAGGGGTTGGACAGAATAGCCCTTGTGGTCTCTTCCAGCTCTATGACAACAATATAGCCACTCATATAACATGTTACAAAATCATGTTGTGAAAGGAACACTATGTAAGAATTAACATACTACACATGAATGATATGTGGGTCTGAGAAGATGCAGCCATTTCTGTGAATCCAAAATTTTCTTCAGAGATGGGTCACAGTGTACATAAAGCAGTTCACAGTCATGCAAAGCAAACATGGTTTCTGATATATGTGTGTGCAATATATGTAGGGAATTTATAAAGTGTTGCAAGTCTCAGACAGAGCCATTGGCTCAGGTGATATTGGAACCCAGATTTCTGAAACTGCTCAGTCTGTTGGGTGTGACACACTAACTCCTTTCTCCTCTAGAAGAGGCAGACAAGCTTCTGATACAGAGACATATTGTACAAGGTGTACCTTCAGCAGGGACACCATATTCTCTGAAATGCTATTCTGCCAAGTTTTGATATGGAGTTAAGAAATGTGGAAATCCTCATACTCAATTCTGGGAAAAGTGGAGGGTGAGATTTCTTTTGCTCTTTTTATGCCTCTGATGTGGTTTTATGAAGAAGTTGTATTTGAGGCAGCATTTGTATCAGGCAGTATGAAATTTAGTTTTAAAAAGTAGCTATTCCTTAATAATTACTTATTTTAGTTTCTTATTAAAATATTTATAAAGTATTATTATTAATAATATTGAAGGAGGAGGAGGAGGATTATTTCTGTCAATGTGTAATATGTTCCCTCTCATGCCTTAAGCTCATCAAGTGAAATCCTGTTGGTTTGGTAGGTAGAACTGCTTCCTAGTGCCTTTTCTACTGAAAGCTCACCTAGATAATTCAGTCTTGCCTTTCAGAATGTTTCATTCTGGAAAGTGTTGGGCTACTGGGAATCTGTTATGTTCTATCCAAACTGTTGGTTTTCACCTATGAAGCCCTATAAAGACAAGGATCTGAAAGACTACCTCCTTCTCTATGAACTTGCACGGGATATAAGATCTTCAGCAGAGTCTCTGCTGTTTTAGTTTGTTTTTTAAAAAAAAGAATAATGTCTTGTTTTTGTTCTGTTTTTATATTGTGATTTTATTCTGCCTTGATTTGAGGGCCCAGGTGGGCAGGAAAGTGATTTATAATTCAAATAAATAAATAAATAAATAAATAAATATCTAGTTCTGTCTTTCTGCTTGTTTTACAATGTGATGATACAGTTTTACTATTAGTTTATTGCTTCACATATAAACATACATACCTGTAGCTGTTTTGAAAGCCCCAAAGACTTGTATGCAGTTTGTTCAAAATACATATATAATGGGATTTTGGGATCAGAGCTGAACTTGATTGAAACAAGAGACCGTATCCCCAACCGATCTTACATCTCTCTCTTTCTACAAATACTCCTACATGTTATCTCTGTTACACTTGTGATGGGCCTCTGCTGCCTGCCTTTCCTATCATGCCTATTCATCCTACTAGTCTCTCCAACACTTGGGTGACTTTGCATCAGAAGCCAGCTCAGAACTGGAGGGTGGCAGAGAACAGCTGATATGTAGCAGCACCACTGGCATACTAAATTTTCCAAAACCAATAATGACATACTCCTTCCTCTAGAGGTCACACTTTGCACTGAAAGAGGGTCAGAAGAGGAGACCAGCAGAAAGTATTACTCTTGTGCCTCTGGAGAAGGAGACTTGCAGTAATGATCATACCGTGACTCAGTGATTCACTGAGAATGAATTACACCATGATATTTGGGTTCAATTAGTGGATAGCTTTTATCCATCCTAAATGAGTGGGCAGTTGTATTGCCAGTTTTTCCCCCTGAAAGCCTCTGTGCCTTTCAAATCTGTCTGGGACAGGCAAACATGTGTTGCTCTGTTTTGTTTTTCAGCGTGGAGATGTACTGTTGGGGCAATTATGCACATGGTGAATTTGCATATCCATTATTAGGCAGCCACTTCTCTGGCAAGAAAAAGAAGCAGTAGTCTTCAGTGAATTCTACACACCTTACAGCAGCCTTTCACAATACATTTCACTTCAATTCTCATCATCATGGTCCACTGGTAATGATGTGGGCTGCACTCGAACAATACCAGAGGTATCAGGTTTGAAGAAAATGATCAGGAAACCTGATGGTCCCTTCCACCTATTCTAAGATTTTAAGACCTGTCAAATATAATCTGTTTGTCAATCATGAGGGAACACAGAGAGTGTCTTCAGTAGCCAGATGTCTAACAACTACAAAAGAACACTGTATCCCAAATAATGTCTGGAACTAGGTCCTATTCTCTTGTTCAGACTATATTTTAATAACCAAAGGAGATTATTTTAAATCCATTAGGGCTTCAGTTTCTCTTTCTCTTTCCCTCTCTCTCCATGGGAAGTTTCTTTTAGTGGTTTTAGAGGTATGTTATTTTAGTGTTGCTACCCAACTGAAGACTTCTGGATGGTTCAGGTTCAAAATTTAAATAAACAAGCAAATACACTAGCGTCTATGGTACTGCTGCAATGCAAATTTGCAGGTGTCTATGTTATTGCCATAAATCATTTTATAGAATTTGTTCATCTTTGGGTTTTTTATACCGTTGGCTAAGTATAAGGAATTGCAAATCAGTTGGCTAGTGTCAGTCATTAGCATAAGGTTAATGTTTCTTGGGATCAACCCAGACAATTAGTCACCTCAAGAATTTGGCATAATTTTGCCTTAAGGAAACATTGATATCCTTGGTTGCAATTCACATACATGTGTGCCCAAAGAACTTTTAGTCTGAGCAATTCTCAATTCATCATGAAAACTCCTCATGGGATTTTAGTACCTAGACAACACTGTGTCAATGTCCATTACAAAACTTGATACAGTGTCTTTTTAGCTAGCTTTCAGTTTTCATGCCTGTTACCTCTTGACCAAACTGGGCTTCTCTGTGGCTACCATAGAATCATAGAATCATAGAATCATAGAGTTGGAAGAGACCACAAGGGCCATCCAGTCCAACCCCCTGCTATGCAGGAACTCCCAATCGAAGCATCCCTGACAGATGGCCATCCAGCCTCTGCTTAAAGACCTCCAAGGAAGGAGACTTCACTACTCTCCGAGGGAGTGTGTTCCACTGTCGAACCGCCCTTACTGTCAGGAAGTTCCTCCTAATGTTGAGGTGGAATCTCTTTTCTTGCAGCTTGCATCCATTGTTTCGGGTCCTAGTCTCTGGAGCAGCAGCAAACAAGCTTGTTCCCTCCTCGATATGACATCCCTTCAAATATTTAAACACGGCTATCATATCACCTCTCAGCCTTCTCTTCTCCAGGCTAAACATCCCCAGCTCCCTAAGTCTTTAAAGTCGTTCCTCATAGGGCTTGGTTTCCAGGCCCTTCACCATTTTAGTTGCCCTCCTTTGGACACGCTCCAGTTTCTCCACATCTTTTTTGAATTGTGGTGCCCAGAACTGGACACAGTATTCCAGGTGAGGCCTGACCAAAGCAGAATAGAGTGGCACTATTACTTCTCTTGATCTAGACGCTATACTTCTACTGATGCAGCCTAAAATTGCATTGGCCTTTTTAGCTGCTGCATCGCACTGTTGACTCATGTTCAACCTGTGGTCCACCTGGATTCCTAGATCCCTTTCACACGTAGTCTCATTCAGCCAGGTGTCCCCCATCGTATATCTGTACTTTTCGTTTTTCCGCCCTAAGTGCAGTACCTTACATTTCTCCGTGTTGAATTTCATTTTGTTAGCTTTGGCCCAACTTTCTAGTCTGTTCAAGTCATTTTGAATTTTGATCCTGTCCTCTGGGGTATTAGCTACTCCTCCTAATTTGGTGTCGTCTGCAAATTTGATAACTATGCCCCCAATACCGTCAATACCATGGAGACTTTTGGCTGGTCACCTTTTCTGATCAACAGATTATTTTGAATTATTAAACTCTGCCTCTTAAATCTTCCACTGCTGCTTTGTTACATTTCATGTTATCTTTCTCACTGTTTGAATAAGAATTGTTTGACAATGAAACAGACTACCCCAGAAGGCAATGGACTTATTCTTTTTTTTTGGGGGGGGTGGTTAAACACCAGTTAGATGGCTGTTGTCATTGTTGTTGTTGATGATGATGCATGTCTTCAAGTCATTGTGATCCTAAGGCAAACCTATCATGGGGTTTTCTTGGCAAATTTCTACAGAGGAGGTTTTCCATTGCCTTTCTCTGAGGCTCAGAGAGTGTGACTTGCCCAAGGTCACCCAATAGGTTTCCATGACTGGACCAGGATTTGAACCTTGGTCTCTGGAGTCCTAGTCTAATTCTCAAACCACTACACCATGCTCACTCTCTCAGCAATGTTTTAACTGTGGATTCCTTTCATAACAGGACATTTGACCAGCTTGCTCTTGAGGTTCCCTCCAGTTCTATAATTCTATGTTTCTAAGTGCAGTGAGATTTTCCCTATGGAGTGGGAGGGGGTTTGAATAAAGAAGTAACTAAAGAGTCATGTGGCACCTTAAAGAATGACAAGTTTTCATGGTCTTCAGCCCAATTCATTCATCTATTTTATTATGCTTGTAGATAGCAGTGCAAAAAAGCTTAGGCCAAAAAAAATCTTTTAGTCTTTTAAGGAGGCTCAAGATTTTTTTTCTTTTCGTTTTGATGCAAGAGAATGGCATGGTTACATCCCTGGAAATTCCCATATAAACATATGTGCTTGGAGATGCTGCAGCATTTTGTTTTTGCATGAGACCCTTGGGGAGGGCAAGATCCCACCCTCTCTTCTCCCCCACACCCCTGCTGTGTGCAAACTACTTTTATACAATGAACTCAATTTACAACAATTGAAGTAATCTAAGGGAAAAGGGGGGGAAATGGGAGGAAGAGAGAGGAACTGGAAGCTGGGACAGTCCACTTCAAGTGTATGTACCTGTTAAGGAAAAAGCAACATGGGATATACAGTAATAGAAATAAAAATATGTATGTGAATGTCAAAGTGACTAAGCAGGAGCAATCAGGAAGATACACAGGTGAAAAAGATAATATAATTAAGAAGCCTTGAGAGCCAAGGACAAAGTTATAGAAGGTATATTGAGAACACCTGTGATAGATTGCAAACACCTGAGACTCATTAAGTGGTCAAGGTAAAGTGATGAAACACTTGGGTTGGTCTTAGGTATGGGATGATCTATGTGGACCAATCAAGATGTATGTACACACCCACTGGGTGGAAACTGACTGGTGGGTGGTGTCTAACAATGGCTATAAATTGCAATGTTTGCTAATGTACATTGTGGAGTAGTTTTGGAGATATTCTGAAGTGTAGAGATTGTGATATAGTAGAATAAAGTAGATCTTTTATATAAGACTACTGAGTTGTCTGGTGTCTTGAGGGAAGATACAAGAGCCAGAAGAATCCTGGAGAAATCTGAAGACATCTCAGGAAGAAGAGTGAGAAGGCTTGGAGAGTTTGTCAGGGTCTTCAGCCTATTCTCTGAAACTCTGCTGCTTGGGAAAGAAGCATCAACCACTGATCAAAGCTGGTCAGCTCTGCTGCATAACAAGGTGGTGAGTTAGAGCCAGAGGTGAAGAGCTACAACTCCCATCATCCCTGACAAGGGTTATGGGCCCAGATACTAGAGCAACCAGCATCCACAGAAGCTGAAAGTTCCAGAGAGTGGAAGAAAGTTTTTTGGAGCTTTGTGAGTAAATCATTTTGTGTTTTGTCTGCTGTGCATACTCAGAGGGACTGTGTCAAATTGAGTCACTGCACAAATTAAGATGGAGATACTAAAGTTTAGTAAATTAAATAGAAACAACTACTCTACCTGGAAAATATATGCCCAATCTCTACTCATAAAGGAGTCTCTGTGGTCGACAGTTGAATCAGGGCTGGCAGCTGATGCTGATGAAGCCGCTCGAGACAGAGACGCTAAAGCAAAAGCATGTCTTTATCTAATGCTAGAAGAAGACTTGATTAACGACGTAAGAGATAAAGTGTCCGCCAAGGATGTGTGGGATACCTTGCAGAGATTACACACTCCTTCAACTGCGTTTGCAAAAATGCTTTGGTCTAAAAGAATTTACAGGCAGAAGATGACTAAAGGACAGTGTGTAATAGAACATTTAAAAACAATGCAAGATTTATTTGTGCAAGCTGAACTGAGAGGAGTGGAAATTAGCAAGGAGCAGCAGTGTTATATTTTAATAGAATCGCTGGACTCTTCTTGGGACAACATTACAAATAGCTTGCAAAATTTGTCAGAAGCTGAGCTGAACAGAGACTTAATTGTTGCAAAAATATTGGAGGAAAATTTGAGAAGAAAGTCTGAGCAGAATGACTCAGCAAGTTTGAGGACTGTGCCAAAACAACAAACGACACCTGATCTACGAAAGCAGGAAGAAGCAGCTTCTACAAGGGAGCAACGGAGGTGTTTTTATTGCAAGAAGATTGGTCATCTGCAGAGGCAATGTAAACAATTCGCTGCTGAAAGAAGCAAGCAAAGAGAGAGCAGATGGCAGCCGCGGCAGTATCACAAGCAGTCCAGATCTCCATTTTTGAAGGACAGTGGTGATAAAAAGGGGGTTGCAACCATGATTAAGGAAAAACAAAATACTAATTGTAAATGGTTGATTGACTCAGGAGCATCATCTTCAATGTGTAACAATATTAATTTGATAAGTAATAGAAAATCAGCTAATGTAAATGCTGTGGTTTTAGCTGATGGAAAAGAGCTCAGTACTGTAAATCAAATGGGTACAGTTTTCATTCCTGGGCTAAAGGAAAACTTTAATGATGTGTTACATGTAAAGGAGTTAGAAAATAATTTGTTATCAGTGAGCAGGTTAACAGACAGAGATTACACAGTTATATTTGAAAAGGACATGTGTAAGATAAAATTGAATGGGGAATTGCGAGGCATAGGCTTGAAAAAAGATAAGCTTTATTATTTGGAGGACAATATTGATTGCTACAGGGTTGAAAATGCTAATAACATAGACAATAGTCCAATTCATAAAGACTGCATACATGAACTACACAGGAAATTTGGCCATGCTAGTTTCAAATGTTTAAAGAAATTAATCAGTATGTGTCCAGATTTAAAAGTTGCTGAATGCAAAAATCACTTAGATTGTACTGTATGCAATCAGGTAAAGGTCAGAGCTTTTCCAGTAGCCAAGAAAACCAAAAGAATTGCTCAAAGACCATTTCAGTTTGTACATGCAGACGTGACCCAAGCTAATTGTTTATCTTTAGGGGGAAGCAAATATTACCTAGTAATTGTTGACAGGTATACAAGGTTTGCATTTGTAAGAATATTGAAAAACAAATCTGACACTGGGCAAAGTTTAAAAGCATGGGTGAGAATGGTGGAAAGACAATTTGATATTAGAGTAGGCACCATTGTTACTGACCGAGGAGGAGAATTTCTAAGTAATCAATTGTTTCATTGGTTTCAAAAGGTGGGAATAAGGCATGAAACTACTAATCCCGCTTGTCCTAACGAAGATGGTTTAGCGGAGAAAAGAATACAAGATATAAAAAGGATAACTGCTTGTTTGATGGCAGATGCAGAGGTAAAAGATAGTTTCTGGGCAGAAGCAACTTTGACAGCAGTACATATTAGTAACAGACTGTATCATTCAGAAACTGAAGACATTCCCTACAGGGTATTGTATGGGAGAGTGCCAAATTACAAGTATTTGAGAGTCTTTGGACAGTTTGCTTATGTTTACATTCCAGCATGTTTCAGGAAGAAAGGAGAACCCAAAAGTAGAAGGCTTAGGTTTGTGGGTTATTCTGGAAATAGCTACAAGTTTCATTTGGGTGGAAAAGAAGTGCAGTATTCTAGGTCTGCAAATTTCGAGAGACATGCCGGTTGGGACAAATTGCATGCCAATAAGGAAGTTTTCTTGAGGTTAGGAAATTCAAATGAGCCAGAAACACAAACTGAACCAACTTCAGGAAACGGAGGGGTTTCAGTTAAGCCAGAAGCATCCACTAGCAGCAGTGATAGTTCTTCTGATAATGAGACACAATCTAGACCCATTACTACTAGAATGACTGAAGACAAGAGATTTAGTCATAGAACTACAACTTCCAGTACAGAAAGTGAGGATGAAAGAGGCAGATCAGCAGAGTTTATTCCCAGACGTAGTCACAGAGTTAGGAAGCCACCAGATAAGTTTGTTGTGACAAATGCAAGAGCTTGTTTAGCAGTGGAAGAGCCTGAAAGTTTTGAAGAGTTGGAAAGTTTGTCTAGAGAAGAACAGGAAAGATGGATTGATGCAATGGATGATGAGTTTGGTTGTCTGGTAAATAAAGATGTTTTTGAAATAGTTGATAGACCCAAGGACAAGAAAGTAATTGGTTGTAAGTGGGTGTACAAAAAGAAAGAAATGCCAGATGGAAGTATTAAGTATAAAGCTAGGTTAGTAGCTAAGGGTTTTGCACAACAGCAGTATGAGAACTATGACAAGACATATTCTCCAACTGCAAAGCCAGAAAGTCTGAGAATGGTTCTGGCTGTAGCAGCAAAAAGGAATTTAGTTGTAGAACATTTTGATTTTGAAACAGCCTACTTAAATGCTAGTTTAGATGAAGAGATATTTATGGAGCAGCCACAAGGTTTTGAAGAAAATAGTAATCAGAAAGTTTATAAATTGAAAAAAAGCATTGTATGGGTTAAAACAGAGTGCCAGAGCATGGAATTTGTGCATTAATGATGAGTTAGTTAAGCTAGGATACAAAAGGAGCATTGCAGATGCATGTGTCTATACAAAAGGAAACATAGTGTTAGTGATCTATGTAGATGATTTGTGCGTGGCAGCAAAGTCAAGACAGGAGATTGAATCAGTAAAAAGAGAGTTGTCTAAAAAGTTTGTTTTGAAGGATCTAGGTTTATTAAAGTCTTATTTAGGTATTGGTGTTGAGTGGACAGAAGAAGGACATTGTTAAGTCAGAGAAAGAAAATTGAAAATTTGATTGAAAAGTGTGGATTACAAAATGCTAAAATAGTAAGAGCTCCAATGACAATTGGTTTTGTATCTGAAAAAACAACTAGAGATTTTGAAGACAAGACTTTATTCAGGAGCATAATAGGATCTTTACAATTCATATCTTGCCACACCAGACCAGACATTTCGTATGCTGTAAATGTATTGTCCAGAAGAGTTAATGATCCAAAAATTGAAGACTGGACAGCAGTAAAACACTTATTGAGATATTTGAAAGGAACTCTAGATAAGAAATTGATAATTAGAAACAATCATTCAGATTTAGATTGTTATGTGGATAGTTCTTTTGCATCAGAATTAGGAGACAAGAAGTCAGTTACAGGAATAATAATCAAGTACAGTGAAAGTCCAATAGTCTGGAGAAGTAGGAAACAAACAAATGTAGCGATAAGTACGACGGAAGCAGAATTCGCAGCTTTAAATGAGATAGTAAATGAGGTACAGTGGGTTGAGCAGTTATTGAATGATTTAAATGAAAGTTACAAGATACCAGTAGAAATTCTGGAAGATTCACAGTCATGCATAGCAATGGCTGAAGCTGAAAATTTGAAGAACAGAACAAAATATGTTGGTGTTAGATATCAAAATGTGCGAGACATGGTTCAGAAGGGTGAAATAGAACTGAGATATATAGAAACACAACACAACATAGCAGATTTGTTCACAAAAGCATTGACAGCAGAGAAACATGAAAGACTGACACAAATGGTTGGAATGACATTGTAAGACACATACAATATTTTATTTCGGAGGGGATTGTTAAGGAAAAAGCAACATGGGATATACAGTAATAGAAATAAAAATATGTATGTGAATGTCAAAGTGACTAAGCAGGAGCAATCAGGAAGATACACAGGTGAAAAAGATAATATAATTAAGAAGCCTTGAGAGCCAAGGACAAAGTTATAGAAGGTATATTGAGAACACCTGTGATAGATTGCAAACACCTGAGACTCATTAAGTGGTCAAGGTAAAGTGATGAAACACTTGGGTTGGTCTTAGGTATGGGATGATCTATGTGGACCAATCAAGATGTATGTACACACCCACTGGGTGGAAACTGACTGGTGGGTGGTGTCTAACAATGGCTATAAATTGCAATGTTTGCTAATGTACATTGTGGAGTAGTGTGGAGTAGTTTTGGAGATATTCTGAAGTGTAGAGATTGTGATATAGTAGAATAAAGTAGATCTTTTATATAAGACTACTGAGTTGTCTGGTGTCTTGAGGGAAGATACAAGAGCCAGAGGAATCCTGGAGAAGTTTGAAGACATCTCAGGAAGAAGAGTGAGAAGGCTTGGAGAGTTTGTCAGGGTCTTCAGCCTATTCTCTGAAACTCTGCTGCTTGGGAAAGAAGCATCAACCACTGATCAAAGCTGGTCAGCTCTGCTGCATAACAAGGTGGTGAGTTAGAGCCAGAGGTGAAGAGCTACAACTCCCATCATCCCTGACAGTACCTGAGCCTGAGAACCAAGAATAGTTTGGGGATTCTGCTAGTATACCATCCACCCCGTTATCTAGCAGACTCCCTAACCAAGCTGACAAAACTGATCTCAGAGTTGTGGTTGGAGTTGCCTAGACTTTTAGTCTTGGGCGACTTCAACATCCCACTCGAGACCAGTTTGTCAAATCTAACAGGTGCAGCTTGGGAGTTCATGGAGTCCATGACAAACATGGGCCTATACCAATTGGTCACCGGGCCCATGCATTGTGCAGGTCATACCCTTGATGCGGTCTTCAGTACGGAACAGGAATATCCATGGGCGGAGGTAATAAAAACCTCCGCATTATCATGGACAGATCATTTCCTGGTCAAAGCTGAAGTCAGAACCATTGCCCATCCGGTCAGGAGTGGAGGACCCATTAGAATGGTCCACCCTCGAAGGCTAATGGAACCAATTGAATTCCAGAAAGCTTTAGAGGGTTTAATGGTTGGTAACGCCGGTGATTCTGTTGAAGCTTTGGTTAATACCTGGAACACCGATCTTGCCATGGCTATTGACATGATTGCTCCCAAGTGTCCTTTCCAATCTGCTTCTAATCATCAACCAGGATGAGTAGAAGAAATCAGGATGATTAGAAGAACTCAGGAAGATGAAGCGGGTTGGACAATGACTAGAGTGTGTCTGGCGGAAAACTCTACTCTTATCTGACAGAACTCATCATAGGAAATTTCTTTGCTCTTATAGAGAGGCAATACATGTAGTGAGGAAATCTTTCCTCTCTGCATGTATTGCACCTGTAGAGTCCTGTCCAGCAGAGCTGTTTAGAGTGGTAAGAAAACTGACACAGGTCCTACCTGTGCAGAACCCACTACTTAACCTGACAACGGCCTGCTGTGATGTGTTTAACAACTTCTTTGCAGATAAAATCTCTCAGATAAGAGCCAACTTGGACGCTGGTGTTATAGTAGAATTGATAGATGAGGTATCCAGCAACTCCGCTTATGAGATTATACTGGATCAGTTCCAACTGGTGAGTACCGATGACGTGGACAAGCTCCTTGGTAGAATGAGGAAGACAACTTGCCTTCTTGACCCTTGCCCTTCATGGCTGGCTGTCCAGGGGGGAAATGTCTTAAGGATGTTCCTGAGGGACATCATCAATGCATCCCTTGGGGAAGGTCGTGTTCCATCTTCCTTGAAGGAAGCGGTGATTAAGCCGCTTCTGAAAAAAACTTCCCTTGACCCTCTGGACATGAACAGCTATAGGCCAGTCTCTTTGCTACCTTCTCTGAGAAAGGTGATCAAGAGGGCTGTTGCTCTTCAGCTCCAAGCTGTCTTGGAGGAAACCAATTATCTGGATGAATTTCAAACTGGCTTTAGAACAGGATGTGGAGTGGAGACTGCCATGGTTACTTTAGCTGATGACCTTCGGCTGGACATTGACAGGGGTAGTGTGACCCTGTTGGTGCTACTGGACCTCTCAGCAGCCTTTGACATGATAGATCATGACATCCTCTTGGAACGCCTGAGAGAATTAAGAATTGGAGGTATTGCATTGCAATGGTTCCGTTCCTTGCTCTTGGGCAAATTCCAGAGGGGGATGCTCGGGGACAGTTGCTCAGCAAAAAAGGAGCTTAATTGTGGCATCCGTCAAGGCACCATCCTGTCCCCGATGCTATTCAACATATATATGAAGCTGCTGGGGGAGATCATCCGGAGACATGGGGTGGGGTGTTATCAGTATGCTGACAACACCCAGATATATTTCTCCATGTCTCGGTCTATAGATTTGACTTCAGATGGTGTCTCCCCTCCCAATGACTGTCTTACAGTGGTAATGGACTGGATGAGGAAAAACAGATTGAAACTGAATCCAGACAAAATGGAGATACTAACGGTAATGGCCCCAAACCCAGGTATTGGGATACAATTCCCAGTCCTAGATGGGGTCACACTCTCCTCAAAGGACTGCGTTCGCAGTCTGGGGGTGCTCCTAGATCTGTAGCTTCAGATGAAAAATCAGGTGAATGCAGTGGTCAGGAGCACCTATTATCAGCTTCGGTTGATATGCCAACTGTGCCCTTTCCTGGAGGTTAGGGACCTTGAAACCGTGGTACATGCTCTGGTAACCTCTCATCTTGATTTCTGCAATGCATTCTATATGGGGCTACCCTTGTGCCTAGTTCAAAAACTTCAACTGATACAGAATATGGCAGCTAGGCTGGTCTCAGGAGAGACCATATAACACCTATCCTAAGATCGCTTCACTGGCTGCCTATTAGTTTCTGGGCACAGTACAAGGTGCTGGTTATTACCTTTAAAGCCCTAAATGGCTTGGGTCCAACCTATCTTTGGGACCAATTCCTTCTGTATAATCCACCCCATGCACTAAGGTCTTCTGGGAAGAATTTATTGCAACCTATAAAAACTAGATTATCTGCAACTGCCCAGAGGACCTTTTCAGCTATCAGTCCCAGACTTGGGAACGGCCTGCCAGATGAGATCCATCATTTGACCACTCTAAACAGCTTTAAAAAAGATGTTAAGACAGATCTCTTCTGACAAGTCTTTCCTGAGTAGGTAACCGGCCACCGAAAATAGTTAAGCCTGCCCCTGATTTTTGCTATAGCCATTTTAAATTATTTGTTATTAGTAATTTGTTAAATATGTATTTATATTTTGTCTGTTTAATTGCATTTTAAGAGGGGATGGGCTATTGGGAGAAGGGATTGTCTGTTTTATCTTGTAAGCCGCCTCGGTTGTTTTTATAGAGAGGCGGGATATAAATTATTATTATTATTATTATTATTATTATTATTATTATTATTATATTTTTAAAACTACTGAAGAAGGGGAATAACAGATGATTAGCCAGGATGTTCCTGTCAAATCAGGACAGTTGGAGATTGTGAGTTCATAGTTGCAAGATATGGGCCATATTACCACTCAAGAAAGGTGAAGCATACTAACATGCTCAGATTCTCCAATGGGTAGATTCCTTTGTTCCAAAAGAGGACTATAGATTAGTGTTAGATGGCATGTTTTGAATGCAGACAATCTTTTAAAGAAATCAAGTTACGGGTCAGGGTAAAGACCTCTGCCTGAGGTTCTGGAACACTGTCTTCTGTCTGAGATGACAATAGTGAGCAAGAGTGACAAAATAGTCTGGACTAGTATGAGGCAACATCCTCTATTCCCCTTCCCAAGCACTTCACATATGGAGCTGCAAATACTATTCAATACAGTGGTGCAGTGGTTAAATGCCTGTACTGCAGCCACTCAATCATAGACCACAAGGTTGCGAGTTCAATACCAGCCAGGGCTGAGGCTCGACTCAGGCCTGCATCCTTCCGAGGTCACTAAAATGAGTACCCAACTGTTGGGGGGCAATGAGCTTACAGTTGTAAACTGCTTAGACATCCCATAGCGCGATATGAAGCGGTATATAAATGAAGCTGCTTTGCAATACTTGAAAATACTTTCAATACTATTTTTATGGATCAATTGATGTTTCTTCTCCACCATGTGAGAAATGAATGATAGGCCTGAAGAACATGGTTACAGTGTTAGGCTGCTTCATAATTTAGATTAATTTAGGACATGATTAAAGCAGCAATCTGCTTTTGCCCTAATTTGTCCCTCAGCAGTCAATATCTAAAATCATATTACTATGATTTTTTTTAACATTTAAATATCCATGCTCACAAAATTCCTCTTTCTAGTACTTCTCGAGAAAGCCCCACTCTTTAAGTTAGGGGGGATGCAGACGGGCGGCCATGGGCCTCCCTGGGAAGTGGAGGATTGGAGCCGAGGCTGCCCTGCACCTCAGCCCCAATCCTCCTTTCTGCCAGCCCTGAAAGGAGAGCTAAATTGCTGCTCTTTTCGGAGCTGGCAGAAGGGACGCATCAAGAGCCGCCACACGGTTCTTTTGCGTCTCTTCCTGCACAACGTGTCAAGACGCTGCACCAGGAGGACGTATTCAGGATGTAATGGTGTGCACCCTGATGATGTCCTCGAGGAGGGGTTGAGGCGGCCACCATGCAGCTGCCCCTCCCCTTCCCTGGCTCCCTGCAGAGGCCTTTCATTTTCTTGGTCATAGGACATGATGCCATTCATATGGACTGAGCTGAACTGAGAACCATTATCATACTATTTATGAATCAACTCCACTCTTCAATATCTATCAGATATCTGGTTGTGTGTGGTGTTTTGCAGAAGCAAACTCTTGTATAGGAACGTATACACCACAAATGCTAATCCACTCATAAACATGAGTAAAAAAGAGCTATCCAGATAGATGGAAATAGAATGCTCTTGAGACACTTTTGAGCCAAAATGTTATCACAGGGAAATTGACCATCTAACACTGGAAGGCTGAAGGAGGCTAGTGTGTAGTCAAAAGAGGAAGTAGGTACAGGCTAGTGCTCTAAAGGCAAACAACCTACAGTTAGCATCTTTATGGGATCTGATAGAACCCCAGGGGCTCTTTGTATCTTTGATTCACTTGACTCCTGTTAAACTGGTGGGTGTAGCACTAGCCAAATGCAATGCAGATGGCACTGAAGGGCACCAGATCCACCTCTCTTTCTCTTTCACCTCTTATCAGGTGAGAAGGGAAAGATACCTGGATGATAATGACAGGATCCCTTAACCAAGACTTCTAGCCCCCAGAACAATCATACTGGAGAGAGGACTATAGAAATTACAATCTTGAGGTCTAAAATTATCATCAGGAGTCTAAAACAGAGATTAGCTTATTTAAAAATAATAACTCAAAAATAAAACAGAAGTTATGTTCATATACAGTAGCCCCTCCCAATTTGTGGGGGATCCATTCCAGATGCCCTGTGAAAATGGCAACTCACAGATATTCGAGTCCCATAGGAAATAATGGCACACGCATCTGTGGCACACGTGTGATCATTTTGTTTATAGCTGTTTGTCCCTCTCATGAAGAGTGAGACCACAGATTCCAAGTCTGCAAAAAAAGTGGGGGGGGGGAACAAGTGTAGAAAGAACAGGGAAAAACTGGAAGATTGGAACGTTGGGTTTTTTTGCTATAGCATTTTCTTCCTAGAGAATCCTAGCCTCAAGAATTGACCTGCCACTTTTACAGATAAAACCACCTCAATTTGGAATGAGAGAAGCAGTATATGAGCAAAATATGTATTTTAGCACTGCCCTTGCTATTCCTCTTCAGCAGAGTTTATAAAACTGTCAATCTAGCTATTCCACAATTACTACATTCTCTCCATCCAAAGAAAGCCAGGTAACTAACCTGCATATGTGAGGGCCAGATGAGAGGCTGCAAAGATCCCTGCATTTCTCTGACTGATGAGCCCCAGCTGTACATGCAAAGGAATCAAATTTCTCTCAGCAAATAGTCAAATAAATAAACCTGACTATAAAACACACCTGTGTGAGTCAGACCTGATTTTGGAACAAAAATTATCCAACCTGCCCAACCGGATATAAAAAGCAACTTCCGTAAAGAAAAGAAGAAGAAGACCAGGAAGGTTCCTTTATAATTATTGATGACAGTGGGAAAAGTTTCTTAGATAAAATCAAGAAGGTAGCAAAAGCTATTGCATATGTTAAAAGAGGTGCTTAAAAACTCATCCAGCAACACCTATGGCTTGAACATTCTGTTACTGATCTTCTAAATGCTTGAAGAGAACTAGATATTTTATTCCTTAGTTATATCATTCCTCCTTCATTAAGTCTTCATTTGAGACATGCATTTAGTGGCAAACTGAGCTATAACTGCTGAATTTGGATGTCACATTTAGTAGTTCTTAGTTTGTAACCATAATGTCCATCATAGTGGGACACATATTCAGCAACCTTTGTCAGTTATCTATTAACTAGTTAGATCTCTTGAGCCAAACATCATCAGTCTAGTGTTCCAACATATAGAAAACTGGGTTGCTGTGGGAAAATGTAAATTATATTTTTAATGTTAACATTTCTATGTTGCTATATGCTTTCAAGCCATTTTCAAGTTATTTCCTTAATATTTCCTTCTGGTAATGAAAGTTACTAGCTTGAGGGGAGACTGCAGAACCTGACAGTGTTATACCTTCAGAAGGAGGCCAAGAACTGAAACTCCGGATTCCATAAGCCACTCTTACCCTTACAGCAGAAGAAAGTACTAGAATGCTGAGAGCCATAATGAACATAACCACACCATCAGCTTACTTTAAAAGTAGACTCTCATCAAATAAATATCCAGCAGAAATGATAAAGTGATGACTTATAACTTTGCTCTTTTGTTCAGGTTTTTACACTGGGAAGCACTAAAAATGGTCAGTTCCACTTGCAATCTCCCATTTTATTCTTATATCTGTTTAGTTTCTTTAGGAGATAGCTTCTTTTGTTTGTAACCAATAAACTCCAAATGGTTTTATCAGTCACCTTTATCAGTGGAATGGGGAAGGATTTTCCCCAAAGCCCTCTAGAGATTCTTCAGTTTTGGACAGACATTGTGATGGCTGATGGTGGAAGGAGGATTATGTGCATCATTTTATCATTTTTATCATATAAACACTGCATTTAAACCATTAATTTTTATCATATAAACACTGCATTTAAACCAATAAATGGTAAAATTGATGTTTGCTTTTTGGATTTTATTTTATTTTATTTGAATATTTTCAAAACGTGGATGGTGGAATACGTGGATGCAGAATCCATGGACATAGAGAGAACACTATATAACATGTCCTGGTGAAAGGCTCTGTAAAATATATTCTTCAAGCAGGGAGGAGGGAGGGATTATACAAAATGGAGAACAAACATAGAACGTTATCACACGGGACCCAATCAAAACAAAATCCACACGAAATCCTGAACGATACCAGATTATTGGCCCGTGCTTTCACACGACATCGCACAGAACCCCAACAGAACCCCGACAGAAAGTGGAAAGATTCGAGATCTTTTGAATTTCGGTTTCTTCAGGAAATGCAATTGCGCGATGAGGGTGATTCCGCATTTACCGCAAATGTGATAGCCAAATACGTATTGGGGAGCATTTCCCCGCCATTACCCATGGTTCCTGCGAGCATTCCTCTATCTGCGTATGTGCAAGAGGCTCATTCCTCTATCTGCACATGTGCAAGAGGCTCATTTCTAAAGGAGGTGGGGGTGGAATTAAAAAAATTTTACGGGATATTTTTGCTTGTGTGTGGACGTTCTTTGCACTTGCTGTAAATTCGCAATTAAGGTAATGACATTTGCAGAAACAAGTTTATTTTCGGTTTATTTTCGTAATGCCTCATTTCCACTTTTATTTTCGCTTTCTGGCCCATGTGTGATAACGTCCATAGACTAAGTGATGCAGGAAGAGCGATTGAATGGCTAAGAACAACAAACAGGAAATGACTGCTTAAAGAGACTTGTAAGCCAGCAACTACTGAGTATAGGCATGCTGCGGTTGCTGCCTTTAAGAATGTTAAATAGTGTCCTGTTACATATCCAGCATCCCTGTTGTGTCCAGTGAAAGCTGGAGAGAAATAAATAAGCATGTTATGTTTTTGATCCCACCTTCAATTTTTCAACTGTCCAGCTGGAGCATTTCTCTTCCAACCCCCACAAACCAAATCCACAGGAAATCAGGGAAGGTGGGAAGTTACTACCTCTATGCTTCTTACTTTGCTGATTGGGGAGAAATTAAAATATTCACACATACTTGTAAATTCTTTGCCCAAGTAAGTTATGCCCAAGCAAGGAAGGAAAAGGTTTTTGCTTCAATGAAAATGATCCAAATGAGTATTTTAGTCTAGAACCTAATCTAATAAAATGCTGGAAGACATCTACACTTTCTCTCCCTCAAGGAAAATATAGATTAATTTCAATGTGTGTATTTAAAACTTCTTTTTAGACTCTGTGTTTCCCTCTCTTCTTGGTCTGGATATGTCGGTTGAGAATAAGGTTACTTTCAGCTGGAGAAAGAGCTGGTAAACTGTGCTACACAAATATAGCAGTATGATTCCACTTTAATTGCCATGGAAACATCCCAAGGAATCCTGGAGTTTGGAGTTTGGTGAGATTTCTGGCTGAGAAGTCTAAATATTCATTCATAAATTGTGGGATCCCAGGATTCCACAGTTGGAACCATGACAGCTAAGTGGAGTCATAGCACAGTATTTATTCACTAGCTCCTGTGAACAAAGGGAGACAAAAGGGGTGAGGCATGCACATGATGCACATCCCCACACCATGCAGACACTGCATGGAGGCTGTACCAGGGCCGTCTAATGCAGCCCAAACCTGGCAGCAAAAGGAGTGGCTTCTTACCACTCCTTTTTACAGCTTGTTTGGGACTGCAGTAGCGGCTGCCCTTGGGACCACAGTGTCTGGTTGCCAGGATCCACGATGGTCAGGGCAGGAGTGGCCTCTGGCCACTCCTTTTGCCCCAAAGTAAAGGAGGTGGGGGTGGAATTAAAAATTTTTTACAAGGGACAGCAGGGGATTTCAGGAAATTCCCATCAACAACACCTGGACAACACAAATCACCTTCTCACACCAACCTTCACTATAGTGATTTGTATTGTATTTCAGCTTAAATAACAGTATTGATGTCTATATATGTGCATATATTAACTTACCTTCTGAGGGTGCATGAACAGCCAAATTAGCAGCAAGCTATGGCAGTGTGAATCCATTCTAACAGCAGTGTCCCTTCTGTTGAGGGACATACGAGATTGGATACAGCCCTAAATCATATAGAGGACAATTTTAAAGATACACAGCTTAGAATATGCCCATGGCCAGAGATGAGGTGGGGAGGCAGTGGAAGGAAACTCTTCTATGTCCCCTGAGGCCATCTATAACTGAGAAAGAAAGGGGGCTCGTATAGTAAAACAAAAAAGTAAATTAAAAAAACTTTTCAATAAATAATGAATTTTAAAAATGGCTCCCACTACTTTTCACAGACACCTATAGATTTTTCATGCTTGAAGAAGAAAGCACACATTCACAATTTAAGAGAAATATCCTGTACAGGCAGCAGGTTTGCAAATATTTTTGTTGGGCAGCAGGGGCAGGGGCCATCACTTTAATTGCAAAAGCCATCTACTACATTAAAAAAATAACTTCAGAAGTGAGTCAAAAACTGTCAGGTATCACTAATCTGTTTTGGTAAACAGGTTGAAATAAAATGGTGATGATTTTAGTAATTATATCACTCCAGGTACATAGTTTTAAAGATAGCAGTATATTACTGTGGGTTGTCCTGGCAGCAAGGCATTCTTTCCCAGAGCCCAGACAGTACAAACATTGCTAAGGTCTTCTGAAATTTGGTGGACGTCATCACATGATGGGTCAAAAGTAAAAGAGTGCCTGTCCCTACTCTAAGGCAATAATAAGAATAAACAGTGCCTTCATTTAAGAAATCAAAACATTAGCTACAGCCAGACTGGGGCAGTGTATCTTTAATTAAGGTAGGGAGAACACACAAGAAATACTTGGGTATTCTGCTAGTAGTACCCCTATTCTTATATGACCTGTAACCCTGGCCACTTGACATTCATCTTTCAATAAGCAAGACAGGGTATAATGTGGGTTTAAAGCAAATGTTTTCCTATCTGGACAGAGTTCCCTTTGTGTGTACTCCACTTATCCTCTTCATGAAGTTTGCCTTAAAATGTCCAGCCTTTCAATAATTTTGAGTCTGAAAGGTGCCTTGAAACCCAATAATTTAGTTCCTGATTATGATTCAAGATTTGCTTCCCCCCAAAAAAAATAAAACATCAAAGGTTATACTTTTTTTTTTTACTGTACGAGCCTAAATGGACTCTATTTTCATACCAAAAAAGAAGTTTAAATTGGTGCCGATCTTCCACAAAATTAGATCTGTTTAGTAACATCAACACAAATAGCCCCAATTCAGCAAGCAACTTAACCACATGTCTAAATTTAAGCTTGGGAATCATCGCAGTGGTGGCAACAGAGTTTGCTTAGCAGTGAACTCACTTGTGGTGCCCAATAAGTAATAAAATATCATCAGCACTGCCATTACTCTTTTGCAGTGGTTTGTTTTAAAAGGCCAGAATGATCATTTTGCATTGTTTGGGCATTGAACATCATAATGTTCAGCCTCATTTAAATTTTATGGAGGGCATTTTAAAAAACAGCAATGAACTTAATAATAACAGTGATGATAATAATTATGCAGTACTGCACCATTCTGTGCTGGTGTACCAACATCAAATAAACCATACCAAATAAAGAGGTCTTGAAGCTTTTAAAGTCCCATTGAATTTGGTGGAGACTGTGCTTGTCTACCACACTGAGGCCTTTAAAAAAAAAAGGTAAGAAATCAAAAGATATAGCTGTGTTAGAATAGTACGTAGAGGGATCTTGTAGCACTTTTGACTAACATAGCAGACGGGCGGCATGGGGCTAAAATAGCGCTCCTTCCACAAATCGCCAAAGGTGTGCCGCAAAAGGCTGCCAAAGGTGCGCCGCAAAAGGTTTACTTCTCAGGGGATTCAGAATCAATCGATGAAGACAAAGTCTCAGTATTCATTGGGAAAGGGATAGAAATGGCAGAAACTTCTATCTCCCAATGTGCCACTTTTTTATATAAAAAAAAGGATCTTTCATACCCTCCACCATTTCTCAGGACATATGTAGCCAAGAAACATGTGGTCAAGATAGCAAAATTTATTAATGAAGAAGCACACGCAAGTTAGGAGAGGTTGCCACAGTTTAATTTTGCTTGAGCCAACAGGGGAGGGCAAGATTTTTCCCCCTCCTCTCCTCTCCCTCCTATTCAGTTAACTGCCAACTATTTTTGCACTCTGAACTCAGTTTATAGCAAATAAAGTAACCAGAGGGCATCTCAGGCAGAGAGAGAATGTGGAACATTTTAAAAGCAGTTGAAAAGTGGGATGACAGAGGATTAATCAGGACAGTCTCTGCTAAACTGGGACAGTTAAAGGGGAAAATTATAGTGTTAAAACACAATAAAACAAATTACCATAATAAAGTGCAATCACATTAAAAGCAATTAAAAGCACAGCAACAAAAAGTGCACCAGAATCCACCCATTAAAATCCCTTTCCTGACTATCTGAATAAAATATCCATATATGCAAGGACAACAGGAAGAAAGCCAGCCTAGCCTCTCTTGAAAATGAGGTCCATAGCCTAAGAACAGCCATCAAGAAGGCTGAGAGTTAGGGGGGAAGCAGACAGTGCAAAGTGCCATTTTCGGGGCAAGGAAGGGGAAGGGCAGCCACACGGTGGGAGCCCCAACCCCTTCCCCAAAACGTCCTCGGAGCAGCCAGCCCTCCACACGGCCGGCGCTCCGAGGATGACCTCCTGCTGCAGCGTCCATACATGCTGCAGTGGAAGAGTCGCTGAAGGTGTGCCGGCAGCCTTTTGCAGCACACCTTCGGCGATTTGTGGAAGGAGCGCTATTTTAGCGCTCCTCCCAGGGGCGGCAAAGCTGCACCGCGGGCCGAGGTGTGCGGATACCTCGGCCCCGTGGCGCAGCTTCCTGGGGCGGCCCCATGCCGCCCATCTGCTTCCCCCCTAAATGAATTCATACCCTGCCAAGGGGCTCTACAGATGGTCCCTAAGGGGTGGCTCTGTGCTGCCCCTGGGAGCACTTGATTGGGTCCACGGCAACTGCACACTACAGCCCCAATCTGACACTTTGCTGCTCCCAAAAGAGCTGGCAAATGCCATTCCTTTTAGGAGCAGCAAAAAGCCGCCCTTGCCGCAGCAGCGGTGGCTTTTCTGCATTCCTTTGGCGCAATGTGTCTAAACGCTGCACCAAGGGAGCACTCTGATGCTGCCCACCATCTGTTTGGGCAGGTGGCATAAGGACAACATAGGGGCGGAATTAGGGTCACCACACCCCAACTCCACCCCCTGGCCAGCCCTTTTGGCTGGTCTGTACAGGCTCTTAGATGGTTTCCAGTACCTGGGACTCTCTTGAGAGCTATTTAGGAGGCTTCCAACAAGAAATTGCCATAGCTTTTGACATTCACAGGATGTTGTTGCACCACACTTTAAAAACAGGTGTGCACTGAGTTGCCTCCACTAATCTATCTATTAATAAGTACAAGAGATACCTCTTATCTATTATTCATTTTTATACCAATTAACCTGAGTGGCTGGATTGGCCGGTAGATTATTTGCTTATGAAAAGTAATGATGAGGAAGTGTAAGTCATGTTATGGAAGGTGTTTATTTCAATGATGAACTGAAATTACCCTTCTTGGAAAAGATGTTTTCAGTATTACCAATACCTGATATCTTCTAAAGTTGTGCAAAGACCACTAGCAGCAATGTTCATGTAACTGCCAAGCAAATAATGCTGTTTCTCTACTGAAACAAACACACAAACACACACATATGACAATTTTAAAAAACAAAAGGGTTTAATCTAATTGAATGTCCTCCTCCCCTCCCCTTTTTTTCTTTTTAAATCATGGTCCAAAATGGTAATAGGAAAAACCTCCACATATGATTAAAATATTTTATTTTATTTTATTTTATTTTACATTTCTAGAACTGTGGATTATAAGCATGGTTTGTTTTATGCATTGAACTGGTGGAATACACAACTCTGTCATCAATGGAAAACAGTTCTCCAGAATATTCTTATTTAGGGAGAAATCCAAACACATTGCCCATACATTTTACATAAAGAAACTTCAATATTTAATCAATATCTTAGGCCCGATGAATTACACGTTCATTATTCTTTTCTCTTTCACATTCATACTGTAAAAATGGTTGGAATGGTTGTTATCCATATTTCTAATTCATTCAAATTTTGTAGCTTTCATTAGCTCTGATGCATTTACCCTTGAATTAGATGTTAAATATTCTATGTATGTGGAGTTATTGTCACTGTATGCAAGCCATTTTTTTAAAAAAAAATTAATATTTGTGTAAATGCTTCATATTCAAAAATCATAACAATATAACAAACATATGAACAACACCATCACCTCTCAACCCTATCACTATCTCCCATCCTCCTTCCCCAACACCTATCTTCCTCCTTCTACCTCCTACTCTCTCCCCTTGAGTTTCTTTCTCCTTCTAAATTACTCCCTCCAAACCTCCTTCTCACCACATATCATTTCCCCTTTTAACCATCCTCTCCTACACATCTTACCCACTTCTCCTCTCTTCCACTCCTTCCTCATCTCTCCTTTTTCACCTACCCTCTACACTTACTCTGACCTTCCTGTGCTTCACCTACATACCCATCTCATCTATAAAAAAACAACATTCTTTCAGTCCTACTACTCTTATTTCCACTATAAAAAAAAACATACACTCCTTGACTTCCTTCCTCCCTAATTCTTTACCTACTTTAACCAAAAAACCCTTTTTTACCTTTTCCTAATTCATGATATCTCCTATTCTATTACTGTAATATTCTATATCTAGCTAAGGGACCTTGCTACGTTTAGCTGAACTCTATTTGTTCATATACAACTTTATACATTTTGTAAAATCTTATCTTATTTCATATTATATCATTATTATGTTCTTCTATTGTTTCTTTATATTTTTGAGGACAAAAAACCAATATTTGTCAAATTTATTTAATGAACTATTCTTTAGAACTTGAGTCAATTTGTCCATTTCTATAATGTCAAACAGTTTCATCAACCAATTGTCCTTACTCAGAATGTCTTTAGTTTTCCATTTTTGTGCAAATAGTATTGTCGCAATAAATGTCATATAGAACAAAACTCCCCCCCAAAAAATACTTAATTTTTTTAAATTAAAAATTCATTTTTTCTTTAGATGCTGGATTCTATGTCTGAACAATTGTTTAGATACAGATATGCATATAATGTTTTTAAAACCTCAAAAACAAAGCAGGATTTGTGTGTATATGTTTAGAATTATTTGTCATTTCTTTCCCACTTTTTTTTTTAATTCCACAGGGTGTCAATAGATATAGACAACAAAACGATGGCCAACAGATTGGAAACAATCAATATACATCCCCATCCACAAAAAGGAGACACAAAAATTGCAGCAACTATAGGACCATGGCATTGATATCCCATGCAAGCAAAATTATGCTCAAAATTCTGCAGCATAGACTCCAACCATACATTGAGAAAGAAATCCCAGAGGTCCAAGCAGGGGTCAGGAAAGGAAGAGGCACTAGGGACCACATTGCAAGCATACAACGGCTAATGGAGCACACGAGGGAATTCTAAAAGAAAATCAGCATGTGCTTTATAGACTATAGCAAAACCTTTGACTGTATAGATCATGAAAGGCTATGGAATGCCCTTAAAGACATGGGAGTGCCAATACATCCAATAGTCTTGATGAGGAATCTGTACTCAGGACAAGAGGCTACTGTCAGAACACAGCATCTATGAGTAAAGCAGCAACTGGCACCCACACAGTTCTCTCAAAACAAAGGGCACTGTACTTAAATATATTTTATAGTTAGTATCTTATTAACTGTTACATGAAACTTTCAAGTGGAAACACCAGGGATTCATTTTGGGTCCTTCTGCAAAAATAATCAATGCTCTCACACTATGTTATGTCCCTTCCTTCAATACCACATCTACCTTGTAGTCAAAGTAAAATACATGCTATGTACTAACACATGTTAAAAAAAGGAAATTTTCATCCACATTTTCAGTTAAAACCAGCCTTGAGAGACTATACTTTTGAATTAAGCAGAAACAGGAGAGAAGGGTGTGTGTAGACCTTTTTGCCTCAAATGTCCTCTTGAAATATGCTACCACCACCCTCAGTGATGATTAGATATGATCTGCTTTTCATTAAAAATTTTAAATTTTCTTATGCAGATTTTCATGTAATGTAATACTTTATCCCTCACTGTGTGATGTTTGGCAGGTCAGCTTCAGTTCCCCACCTATAAAATGGAATGAACAACAACTTGCCTCATGGGATTTCTCTGGAAATTAATGCAATAAAGGCTGTATATCATTTTGAAAAACTGAACATGTTGTATAAACGGTAGGTAGCTGAAAAGACCAGTTGAGTATAGTTAATGGTTGGGTGACATTCATTGAAGGGTATGTGACTGTGACCTGGATATCTGAACAGAAACATTTTCAATTTACATTAATACAGAAAAATTGACAGCAGCTGTTTGAAGGACACTGGTTTGCATTCCCTACCAGCATGTCAAAAAAGTCACAATTCATTCCATTCATCCACACCATATATGTACAGGCTCCACAGATATCTTAAAGGGAACAAACAAATGCTAGCCATTGTATGCAACCCCAGCCTTTAATACATTAGTATTAGATGATAAATGCCCTACGCATTGATCATGAGGATCTGAGTAATAATAGTAGCAGTAGTAGTAGTAGTAACAACAGTTTCAATTGCTTAAACACATTTTTCTGGAAAAGACTCAAAGTATGTAAAAATAAAAAGCAAAAACACTAGAAAACTGTATGTTACAAATACCTCACCTCCTCAAAAATAACAGATCACAGTACTATCAACTAGGATTGTGTCAAAAAGATTGCCCAATCACATCCTATTAAATGCTCAGAAGTAAAGAGACATCTAAACCTGTCATGTTCGGTGGATCCAGATCTCAAAAACCAAGACAGCATTATAGTGTAAAAACTAAAGCTTTATTTTGGATTTCAAGACAGAAGTTCACCACAGACTTTGCTGTGTCAGATCTGATTTTTCCCAAACAGTCTACCCTTTAAGAATTCCCCTCTTCCAGCCCCTCCTTCCCAAACTATGGTCTGTGGTCTTTGATCTAGATCAAAGCGATTCTTTAAACTTTCCCTCTTTCCAGATAAAACACAGCACAAAAGGGAGTATTGGTGCCATGAGGTAGATGTGTGTGTGTGTGTGTGTGTGTGTGTGTGTGTGTGTGTACACAGCCCTGGTGGCGCAGTGGTTAAATGCCTGTACTGCAGCCACTCACTCATAGGCCACAAGGTTGCGAGTTCAATACCAGCCAGGGCTGAGGCTCGACTCAGGCCTGCATCCTTCCGAGGTCACTAAAATGAGTACCCAGCTTGTTGGGGGGCAATCAGCTCACAGTTGTAAACCGCTTAGACATCCCATAGCGTGATATGAAGCGGTATATAAATAAGCTGCTTTGCTTTTGCTTTTGTATTTATGTACCTTCAAGTCACCTGCCTACTTATGGCAACCCCATGAATTTCATAGGCTTTTTTAAGGCAAGGAATATCCCTAGAGTTTTCTTAGGCAAGGTGGTTTATCATTGCTTTCCTCTGAAATATAGCATACAGCAGTCTCCCATCCAAGTACTAACCATCCAAGTACTAACCAAGACTTACCCTGCTTAGCTTCCAAAATCAGATGGGATCTTGTGCAGGGGTGGCTGGATGAACAGCCTACCTGGCTTGTAGTAAAGAGATATGATTGGATGAAGCCAGGACGATGAAGCAACCCATCCCAGATTTCTCTACTTGGATTATCTGCACATCTCATAGTCTGCTGGGTTTGGCTGTATATATTTGAAAGTGGGTGGCCATAACAGAATAAGGATTCTGTTGTTGTACCACCCTCTCCACTGCTGAGCAATGTCCCTTCTGGCTGAATTTTATGATGATCTTGAAGTCCTCCCACCATGACTTATTGTGCTGGGGGACTTCAGCATCCATGATGAAACCACTCTGTTGGGAACAGCTCTGGACTTCATGCCTTCTGTAGGTATGTGGTGCCACCCATGCAGCAGGACATACCTGTATTTTCCAGCGTATAAGATAACTGGCCATATAAGATGACCCCCAACTTTTCCAGTCAAAATGTAGAGTTTGGGATATACTCGCCGTATAAGAAGACCCCTCTTCCAATGGGGGAAAAATTAGAAAGTGTTAGGGGGAAGGACTGCCAATATACTAGGTGATGCATTCTGGGGTATGTACAATTTGCGGCCAAGTAAGTGACCCTAGGCATGTCACACACTCTCAGCCTCAGAGGATGGTAATGGCAACCCCCCATTTGAAGAAACATGCCAAGAAAACCCCATGATAAGATTGCCTTAGGGTTGCCATAAGTCGGAAAGGACTTGAAGACACACAAGAACAACAAAAAAATCTGCAGTTGTTTCATAGGTAGTACATGGGATTAGGAGCCAGCATGGTGTAGTGGTTTGAGTGTTGGACTACCACTCTGGAGACCTGGGTTTGATTCCCCACTCTGCCATGAAACCCACTGGATGAACCTGAACAAGTCACACACTCTCAGCCTCAGAGGAAGGCAATGGCAAACTTCCTCTGAACCAGTCTTGCCAAGAAAACCCCAGGATAGGGGTTCACCTCTTATCCGCTGCTGCTTCCTCCTCCTGCCTCACGCCACACTACGCCACCCCTTCCTCCTCCCCTCCTCCTCTAACCTGACTTCCTCTCTTCTTCCTCCTCCCGCCTCGTGCCGTGCCACTCCTCCTCCTCCTCCTCCTCCTCCTCCTCCTCCTCCTCCTCCCGGCATATAAGACGACCCCCAACTTTGGAGAAGATTTTCCTGGGTCTTATATGCCAGAGTACTTTAGACCTAGTAGTGCTTGCTGATTGATAGTGATCTAGGTGTAAAGGAACTTTCTGTAGTTCCATTTTCATGGGCATACCACTACCTAAAAAGTCATTTTAAAAAAATGAAAGGAATGCTGGGTAGGGCATAGGGCAGAGAAGCAGGGTTAAGGGATAGTCCAGAGGACAGCATGATACCAGAACCAGCCCCAGTTGTGTGTCTGTATTGACTGCTCACAAACAGATATAATTCTCTTTTATTTAACAAGTGTGATTGCAGCAAGAACAAGGCTTGTGTGATAATGTCCATAGTCTCCAAGGTGCTACAAGATCTCCTTGCATACTGTTCTAGTTTAGCTTAGTCTAGCACCCTGGAGAGTTATCCTATCTCTAATGGACTTCCTATGATAAAAGCTTAATTTATTTACTATTGCCACTCATGTCAATGCTCTTTAATTATAGCAGCTAGCAGCTGCATGCGTGAACTCTCTATCATTGGTCACCTTGCTGGATTACTGATGCTGAGAACTGGACAGGGGGAGTGTATCCCTGTTAGTTCTGCTGAACCCCTGTTGGTTCTGTAGCTTTTGATACCATTGACCATGGTATCCTTCTGAGCCACATCTCTGAGATGGACGAATATCACCCCTTCTTGGAGGAGTGAGCTCAAAAGGTGGCGGGGGGGAGAGCTGAACACCCTGGCTCTTGGTCTATGTGATATTTCAGGGTTCTATCCCTCATGTTGTTCAGCATATACCTGAAATCACTGAGAAAAGCAAGGGATTCAATGTCACCACTATGCTTATGACACCAAATTCTTTCTCTCTCTCTTTCTAATTCCAGTCCCAGTGTTTGCTATCAGTAAAAGAATGGAAAAAGGTAAAGAAATCAAAGCTTACTCCAGACAAAACAGAGGTGCTCCTGGTTAGGTAAAAGGTAGAACAGGGATTCACCCTATGATGGATGGGGCCACACTCACCCTGAAATCTCAGGTTCATAGTTTAGATGTACACATCAACTGAGAACTGAGCCTGGATGCCCAGATTTCAGCTGTGTCCAGTAGTGTGTTTGCACAATTAAGGTTAGTGCACTCCTGGGCCCATTCCTGGACATACTTGATTGGGCTACTGTGACACATGCCTTGATTGTATCCTGTCTGGATTACTGCAACATATTCTATGTGGGGATGCTTTTAGAAACTGGAAAGCTGAACAAATGCAAAATGCTACAGCCAGACTGCTAACAGTCTGAGGTCAGTTACAGGAAGTATATAATACCCTTGGTTGAAGCATCGTTACTGACTACCAGTTCACTTATGGAAACAATTGAAATGCTACAAAGTCCTATAGTTCATCTGAAAGACTGCATCTCCCTATATGAGCCTGCCTAGCTTTTAAGATCCTCAGGGAAGGACTTTTTTGTCCTATCATTGCCCTATCATTGTCACAGGCCCATTTGGAGAGGACCTGGTTGGCTGCTACCAAGCTGTAGAATTCTCTCCCTTGGGATGCTAGTCTGTTCCCCTTTCTACTCTCTTTTTGCTAACAGGCGTTTAGTGACTAACTGAAGAACATATAACTAATTTCTTGTCTTTTAATGAGGTTCATGTTCTGCACTTTTATCTTTGGTCCAAAACACACTGCAGAAATAATCCAGTTTGAGATCTCTTTAACTACCCTGGATCATTGCTAGGGAATCCTGAGAACTTAGTTTCCTGTGGCACCAGAGCACTCTGACAGAGAAGGCTAAATGTCTCACAAAACCTCAGTTCCCAGAATTCCATAGCAGAGCAGTTAAAGTGGTCTCAAACTGGATTACTTCTGCAGTGTGTTTTGGACCATAATTGTTGTTAGTTTTTGTATGATTTTGTAATGCTTTCCGTTATTGGTCTTTTAATAGG
Organism: Phrynosoma blainvillii; assembly: GCA_026167975.1. NCBI lineage: Eukaryota > Metazoa > Chordata > Lepidosauria > Squamata > Phrynosomatidae > Phrynosoma > Phrynosoma blainvillii. The sequence goes on from JANUYF010000001.1 coordinate 414,931,683, forward strand.
ACAGTAATTTTTATTGTCAAGTTTTTAGCTGTATCTTGTTTTAACCTTTTAAAAATATATATAGACACAGAAACAAAGAACAAAATCAGAAAATGACCCCTTCCCCCAAAAAAACCACCTTAATTCATAGCCAGAATAGGGCTCCATTCTGTAGCACTAAGAAAGAGAAAAAGAAAAAGAAATTATAATCAAGAATCATTTCCATTCATATTGTAGGATCCAAATAAAAGGTCTCAGGGTTTGCACATATTATGTGCTCATCCCTTTTTGACCATAGGATCAATTGAAATATCCTGCCAGAATTTTAAATGATGCTAGTTTGGAGAATGCCATAAAAATTATCTTTATTTACAAATGTAGGGAGGTAGCCTGTTCAGTAGCTATGAGATCTAAGTCAGGTGTACAATCTTGTAACTTTTGATTAGTTTAACTAAATTGTCAATAAATGTAAACAAATTGTTTTTATTAATTATTTGTGTATATACAACTTTGGTTAAATATATTCCATAATTATTTAATCTAAAGCAAACATTTAAAAACCAAACAAACAGTAATCCATTAAATCTATCAATCTTTAAAATCAACAAATATCAGCAAGTGCAAATATGAAAATCAATGCAAGGCCATTGGATTAGAAAGTGGGATGCCAACATAATACTAGTATAAAATTGCCAAAATAGTAAAGGGATAAAAACAAAAACAAAAAAAAGTTAATGGCCTGGAAGTAAAGCTTGTAAAGGTTACTGCAACCCACAGAATCCCCTAGCTAGCATGTCAAAAAAGTAACTTCCAAAATCTGCCTGGAAGAACAAAGACATTTTAACTTGGCACCAAACAGAGGGTCCAGGTGGACTTCTATGGGTAAGCCATTTAGAACAGGGGGCAGGAGAGCAGTGGTGAAAGTAGTAGCCATGCCTTGAATTTTAGAATGTAGTACACAAATGTATTTGCATAGATACTTATATGTATTTCAATAGTGGTTTGTTTGTTTTAGGAAAACAAATGTTTTAAATTCACATAAAGGTGCAACAATATGCAATCTCACAGCAAGGAAATACTTTCTTCTATATGAAGAAAAACACCCAATTCATAAATTGCATAAATATCATATATCTGCAAGAAAGAAGCCAATGAGTCTCTCATGCTTCATAAGAGTATCCATCTCACTTGGACTGAAGTTCAGAATATCTAGGTATTGAATTCCTGGCCTTGCACTTTGTGTTTGTGGGCAATCATATAATCCTTTGGTGTCTCTATAATACATTAGTGTCTCTGTGAAACAGAGACAATAAGTTTCTGCAGCCCATAGGTTTATTTTACCTCTACAACTGAACTGCCTGTTTCTGTGAGTTCACAGTAACTACAGCAGCAAAGTCAATGAAGCCAGAAAGCCCAGCCCCTGGCAAATAACTGAGAGCTGGCTAGGTCTTCCCTGTTTTGCCAGGAAATTCCCATCCACTTTCTTACTCTCCCATTTAATTGGCATTTACTTAAAATAATTTCCATCACACTTCCAGGCCAGAACTAAATGTAGGAATCTAATGCCCTCCCCATCTCTGACCAAACATCAGAAGGGTGAGGGCAGTGTGATTATTCACCAAGCATGGGAGTCATCAAAGTCCAGCAGAACTTTGAGAGAGTGGACTTTGTTCAGAAATAACACATCAGCACCTTTGAATGTTAGGTAATAATAGCTCTCTGAGAAGAGTGCTTTCCAAATATATGCTGAGCTTTGCTTATGTAACCATTTGGTTTTTCCTTCATTGCTATTTCATCCATAAGGATTTGAAATGAGAACTCAACAGGAAAATACCATAGTATAATTGTCATCTGTTATTATTTTCATCTGCTGCATAGTTTTCTTTGCATGTTGATTCCAGAAGATCTATGTAATCTGAATCCTCAGCTCTTCTTTTCAGCAATATACAGTTATGCTATCCCATGTATATCATAATTTAGAGATGATATTGTAAGATTTCTGCAATTACCAGCAGATCAGATTTGGAGGATTTAATAGGATAAGCAGTATTTTGTCAGGAGGAGAGGAGAACTTCCAACTATTATTAACATTTTTTTAGCATTGCAGATGTTATCATTCTTAGTCTAAGGGACTGTGAAAGTGATTAATCCTACAAGAAGTCAAAGGTCATCTGACAGGCAGCTGGATGTACTATAAAGTTCCACTCCTTTTATGGAGAAGGAGACCTGATTCAGGACAGCACTTGACTCCTTGGATCCTCTTGTTACATATAAGGAAAACAAGTGCCTTGCTGAAATCATTGCAGATGAGGAGACATGGCAGTGGTAGATGATGATCCACAAAACCCTATTCCCACTTGCTCTTTTCATGTGTCCTAAAAGGAGCCATCAACTCTGCCAATTCTGTTGTCATAAATAGTTCCCTTCTATTGACTACAATGAGTAAAGGAAAACAGTTCCCATTTAAAAAAACAATAGAAAGCCATGCCTACTTCACCTCCTTCCCTGCCCATAGCAAACGGGCAGAATTTGGGTCCCCTCACAGACATTTATCTATAATAGTTCAGCTCTCGTAGAAAATCTCTTATTAAGTTTTTTCTTTCATTTTCAATTTTACCAGGGAATTTTGGCATGGGAAGCTTTTATGGATGAAAAAGTAGGTCTTCTGGGTTACCAATGGCCAGGAAAAATCCAAATGAGAGGTCTACTGCACTCATGTCCAATTTGTAGGCTTCTCGGGGGCATCTGGTTCACCACTATGGGCAGGTCCACTGAGAGCTGGCAACATGTCCATGGCAGGTTGTGTGATCAGTCCACACTCCACCCTATATTTAGCAACAGACATCATACTCACATTCTAAGCTGTTGGCATGCCAACATTTATCTTGTAATGCGCTGTTTATTTTTTCACTGTCCAGATTCCTAGAAGGCCAAGTCCTCCAGAGGTCAGGGGATTTTGCCCTTCTTCTCTACCTTCTTAGAATCAAATGTGGAAAACAGGATACTTCTGATCTGCCCCAGCAGGGTGTTTTTGTTATGCAAGAGAGAGAGATTCTTCATTCCCCACCTTCTTTCAGAACAGTCATGGTCAGAGTGAAAGAAACTGACCTGTCGTCTAGGGCAGGTCATACCAGCTGAAAATGATTGCAGTTTCAGTTCTCACCAGCCAAATGGAGTTTGAGATTTGGAAACATGCAGTCTCAAGGTGTGACAATCGCTTGGAAGGGGGTTAAACACTAAACACAAACACACAATTTCTCTCTTTCCCATTAGGATTGCCAACTCTGAGCCTGCAACCAATCCTTTAACATATGGTAGCCATGGATGATACAGCTAGCAAAGGCTGCTACTCATGAGAACTAAATATTTGTACCTTCAGAATCAGAGGCATAATGCCCATGAATACCACTTGCTAAGGACTGTGTGTGAGAAGGAACTGTTACATTCATGCCTTACTGTAGATTTTCCATAGGTGCCTCATCACTCATTAACCACTGCACTAGATAGGCCTTTTATCTGAACAAGCATGGCTTCTTTTGGACTCCCCGACAAACATATTACCTTTAAGCAGACGAACACATTTCTTCATTTTCATTATTAAAAACTGGTTTAAGAAGACTTTGGCAGTCCTGATTGGCTAGTGGAAAGGAGCTTTATCATCCCTAGACTGGCCTAGCTCTGCCCCTTTTTGACATGTTTTGATACATTACTTCCTTTCCATTCTTGCTTCTGGGTTTACCTTTTAAAACTATTTTTAAATGTTTATATCTCACTTTTCTCTTCAAAGAGGAAACAAAATTTGGCAAATAGGCTAAAGTTAAAGTTTAACAAAAACTAGGTTAAAGTTCTTAAGAGTAAATGCTAACCAATGTTAAAAAAAGGCATGATCCTTCCCCATCCAAAGAGGCAGTGTCCATAGATGAAGAGCTCCTTATAGAGCACAATAGTGCCCTGTTCCTCCCCTGCTACCTCCATCATGGGTTGAAGCTTATAGTTATAGTTCATGCTTATAAACTGTGCTTCCATCAATGCATTCTTTTTATGTCCTACAATTTAGCTAAATTAACTCCATCCAGTTTTAATTATGGGATGGGGGGGGGGACTAATATAAAGTTGTACCACCTCAGTCACTGGAAAGAATATTTCCACTTAAGCAATGGAAAGAACATTTACAGTATTTGTTTCCAAGCTGAAATGGAAATTTACTTCCTTCCCGCCCCCGTGCAAAACACATGGGGGGGGAAGGATTACAGAAACAAAACATGCATTTTTGCACATAATAATGCTATGCAACACTTTGGGACATGCAAATAAGGGAGCAATACTGTGCAGTTATGTTGGTTTTCTCCCACAATGGGAAGACAACTATGGAAATTATACATCCTTGCATGTGCGGATGAAATAGTTGAGGATTTACAGATTGATTGATCAGAGAGAGCCCTTCTCAGGTCTGTGTACAAGAGATTCACTTTTTGCATGAAAAACATGGTGTTCTACTAGTGAATGGTGACTTATTTCTCTTTTGGGAGGACTAAAGCCAACTCAGCCTCCACTTCAAGCAGCATTTATGAAGGTCATTGCTGAATTCTAAGACAGTTTCACTTTTTCTTTGCTTTCTTCCACCCTAGCAATACTTCTAAGCTCCCTCAACTGCTGCTCACCATGTTCATCTGATCAATGACTAGCGGACAAAGGAACTGCTCCTCCAAGCACCAGCTGAATATCTTTCCTTTTGCAGAGAAATAATTGGAGTGCCATGCATCTTTCTGTTCAGAGAAACAGGGAAATGGGTCAGATGATGTCAGAGATAAAGTTTGGGGGAAGGACTCTACCCTGTGATATCATCCTGGTACCCTCAATTAATCCTCCTTCTACACCCTTGTCTTAATAGATACAAGAATACAGATCTAGCAGGTTTCTTCAGAAGAAGACATGGAAGTGAGGCCATCACCAGCAAGTACAATTGTGAACAGATTACAATCTATCCTACTTTGGCAATGGAGCCTGCAGCAAAGCCTCTTCATTATATTCTGACATGCTGATGAACGTTACAGTAGCAAACAAGGCCCATTCATGGGAACAGAGTCCTGCCCAGGCACATGATTTAAATGTTTGAAAGAGGCTCTTGCACCTGGTGAGGGAATTTGTTTGGTAGTCCATAACCACACAGCTTATTGTAATATTTTCTATTTATTTTCTCTTTGTGAGAGAAAAGCTACAGCATTATTACAAGACCAGGAAATGTGAACAAATAGGCAAATGAAATGGGCTTCTGTGATTGTATCAGCCTCTGTAGTATTTTGCAGGTGATAGGCCCAAAGGACCAGTTTTGAAACCATGCCCTTTACTAGGCCAAAGATAATGCTGACAAATCCAAGGACAAAGAAAAATAAACCAGCAAGAGCTATTCTGAGCTTGCAATGCAAACAGACTCTGCCTTCCTGGTGTAATGTGCCCTAATGCATTATATGTTTGTTTGGCAATATTATAGCTTGGCATAGACTTTGGCCTCACTACTGGTAAAGACCTGCTCATTTTCCCTGTAAGGATGGGAGTTGGATTTCTTACAGTGGGTGACCATACCTAGTTCAAGGCCGGTTCAAGTTCAATCAAGCTTCTGCTGTTAGAGTGAAATTATCTTTGATGCAAAGCAGTTTTCATAAAAGTAAAAGAGTCCTTCCCTCTCCTTCCAGCTGGGCTTACTTCTGTAGACAGCACTGGCTCTAGAACTGGGAAGAGTGAGGCAGCCATGTTAAACAGCAGATTTGGGTGTCATGAAAGGGCAGCAAATCATTTCCTATTTACTTTGTAATTATTGTATTTTTACTTCTCAGGAAAAGGTATCTGTATAATTTTCTTCCTCATTTGCCAATATATCTTGACAGACTTTAGGCACCATGCACCTTGGCTTAGGTTGGGGGCATTAGAGGAGAAATTTACCTCAGGTAGCAAACCCTCTTGAGCCAATCCTAACCACAACCATTGAAGGAAAGCTGTTATTTATTTTATTTATTTTTTAACCTTACCTGCTAACTGCTTTTGATTTCCACAGCCAAGGCCTGACTGGCAAACCAAAGCTATGTACAGCAAGGATACTCTGTTTTCCTAAACTGTTGCCAGCCTGTTCCGGATCTCCTTGGTCAGGGCAGGATGTCTGCAGTCATTTCAGGTCTTCTAAAAAGAAGATCAACTTGGTATTGCCAAACTCAAGCATAAAAAAGCCACCCGAGTGATTTTGGCTGGTTTTATTGTAGCCAGCTTTAAAATAATAATAATAAAAAGGCTACTCAGAATATTTTCCTTATTTTTAAGCCAGCAGCTAGCATGAAAGGATTTTTTTTTACCTGCTACAGCTGGGAATCTTATATAATAATGTTCCATCATGCATCTGTAAATCTGTCTGTCAAATCACCTGCCTCTTTCTGAGGCTTTTTGTCAGTGTAGGTAGAAAGGGTGTCTATTGGAAAGCTGAGGAGTGGAAGATAATTATTAGCATCTGGGGAAACTGGATCAAATATAACTACAATCGACCCTCAGTTCTCGTGGGGGATCTGTTCTGGACCACCACCCCCATGAGAACAGAAAATCACATATATTCAAGCCCCATAGGCTTGAATGGAGGTGCATGCCTGCAAGCACCTGCCCCATTTTGTGCCCCTCCTCGGTGCCCACGGATAGGCGAGGGATGCGGATCTCAAGTCTGCAAGAATGGAGGGGCAACTGTACAGCTCATTCTACCACTTTAGGGCTCTCCCTTATTACTGCTGCTACTTGAGTTCATAGTGGCATCTGGTCATCATCTCCCCCCTTCCCCACAAAACTGAAGTTATTGTATCAATTTGTTGGGGGTGGAGGGGTGGAAGGGGAAAGTGCTGTTTCCACCAATGCTATTTTCAATTTTTCATTTTTCCAATGCTGGAAAAATCCTGTTCTCAACAATGGCTGCCATTTTCCTGTGGAAGTCCTCATCAGAAGGCTTTGGAGAGACGTAAGAAAAATCTTGACAGTCTGAGGATGGTGCCATACTGCAGAATTAATGCAGTTTGACACCACTTTTACTATCGTGGCGCAATGTTATGGAATCCTGGGATTTGTAGTTTGTTGTGACACCAGAGTTCTCTGTCAGAAAAGGCTAAATAGCTCACAAAACTGCAGATCCCAGAATTCCATAGCATTGAGCCATGGCAGTTAAAATGGTGCCAAACTACATTAAAACTGTAGCATAGATGCAGTCTCAACCTTACTGAATCTCTCAATTTCCCACCACCATTTTATTTCATTTCCATTCTAGATTAAGGGCTGTGAGACTTCCCCCCATACATCGAAATGTGTGCAATTTTGTACACATTTCACAAAATGCATTCACTTTTGTGCACATTTTTCTAGCATGCATATTTGAACTGATGAAAATATGTGTACATTCAAGGGCACAGGTTTTTAGTCACATTTATTTTTGAAAAATATTTATGCTATGTGTTTTTCTCCTCCATAAAAAAAAAAGGCTCACAAATGTATGGATTTCCATGAAAAGGTATATTCCTTTCTGTAGCAGTCTCAGGAGATTTGAAATAGGTATTTTCATATTTTCCTAGCCATCAGCCACCACCCAACAAGAGAAACTCCCCCCCACCTGCTTTTCTATTACCTCCAACACATAAATTGCAGGAAATACTCACACCCCACTTCATCATCTGAAAATATAAAAGTGAAATTGAGGAACATTCTAGCTTAACCTGAGGGACAGCATGCTATTATAGAGCAGGTAAAACAAAATTGTGCCCAAGTTGGCATTTGTGGCATGGATGGTTTGAAAATAACCCTTCCTTTAAAATATACCTTAATCCTTTTTTTCAAAAATCTACAACCATAGTTGGCACAGTTTTTTAAAAAATAAAATTGTGTTCAATAAATTAGACACATTTTGAATGAAAAACACTACAGAATGTGACATTCTGCACTGAAGCATAATACACTTCCTGAATGTCTAAAACATCTTTGATATAAATGACTGAACAATAAGGAAGTCATGAGAACCAAAGATGTGTGGGCAGTGAAACATTCCAGGAATGGAATAATGCTTTGCTTTCTCTGCTTAGACTGATGGATGATAGTATGTCTTGAACATTTCTAAACTGAATTATGGAGAATATGGAAACTTTACCCTTTATGCTCCCCAAAATGCATCATTTACTCCAAATATTTCATTTAGCATGCAAAGAGCTCAAATGGGACATAATGTTTCTTTTATTTATGGCAGAATAATGCTACACACACTTTGATAAAAAGGGCAACTGTTACAAGCAACCTCATTCAGAAATTCCTTACAAATAATAGATCATCACTTTATTCCCTCCCTCCTTCCCTCTCTCTCCCACCCCTCCTCTCTTTGTGAAGGGAAGTACATTTTGACAGAACTTTTGTTCACAGCTTTCAGAGGCATACATTTTAAACACAAATACTTTCAAATGTAACATATTCTCTAGCCCCAAACCTAGAATGTTGTACAAAATAGGTGGGTAATCTTTGACTTGAGTTGAAGTTAGAGCACAGAAATTAAATTTATAGTCAGTCCTCCACATTTGCTGGGGTTAGAAGTTCAGGACTTCAGCAAAAGTTTAAAAGTCAGAAATAACTTATTGTTTGTTGTTGTTATTTGCCTTCAAGTCAACTTCAACCCTGTGGATGAGACATCTCCAAACCCCCTATCCTCCACCGCTCTGCCTAGGTTTTCTAGACTCAGGCCCATGACCTCCCTGATTGACTACCATCTGGTATGCAATCTTCCTCACTTTCTACTGCCTTCTACCTTTCCTAGCATTATTGTTTTTTTCCAATAATTCATGCCTTCTCATGAAGTGGCCAAATTACAACAGCTTCAGTTTAATTATCTTGACTTCCAGAGAGTTTCAAGCTTAATCTGCTCAAGGACCCTTTGTTTGCCCTTTTAGCTGTCCACAGTATCCTCAGCACTCTCTCCAGCACCATATCTCAAGCAATTTGATTTTCTTTCTATCCATTTTCTTCACTGTCTAGCTATATGTACATGGTGATGGGGGATACAATAGATTGGATGATTCTGACTTTAGTGCTCAGTTGTATATCTTTACTCTTTAGGATCTTGTCTAGTTCTTTCATTGCTGCCCTTCCCATTCCTGGTCTTCTTCTGATTTCTTGACTGCAGTCTCTATTCTGATCAATGTTTAATCCAAGGTACAGGAAATCTTTAACTATTTTGATTTCCTCATTGTCTAGGTTGAATCTATGTAGATTATCTGTGGTAATTATTTTTGTATTCTTTATGTTCAGCAGCAAGCCTGCCTTTACAGTTTCTTTCTTGACCTTCCTTAGTCATTATTCCAAGTCCATGATGTTCTGCTAGCAGTATGGTATATCTGTATATCTTAGATCAGGGGTAGGCAACCTTTCCCCTTTAAGGGCCGAGGGACTTCTGCTCCCAGAAGCCTCAGCCATGTTGGCCAATAGTCCCCTGTTGGCCAATAGTTCCTGGGATTCTGGGAGCTGAAGTACCTCGACCCTTAAAGGGGAAAGGTTGCCTACCCCTGTCTTAGATTGTTGATGTTCCTTCCTTTTATCTTCACTCCTTCTAAGTCTAAACCTGCTCTTCATGTGATATTTTCTGCATACGTGTTGAACAAATAGAGTGATAATATGCAGCCTTGCCTGAACCCCTTGCCAATTGGGAACCAATTTGTTTCTCCATATTCTGTTCTAACAGTTGCCTCTTGTCCTAAGTACAGATTTCTCATCAGGGTTGTCAGATGTATTGGTCTTTAAGAGCATTCCATAGTTTTTTTTGTGATCTATCCAGTCAAAGGCTTTGCTATAGTCTATAAACCACATGCTGATTTTCTTTCGGAATTCCTTGGTACATTCAATTTTTTCTCCTATTTGCCTGATGAAGAAGCCAGTGTGACTTCAAAAGCTTGCAACATGCAATTGTGCAATTTGTTTGGCCCAATAAAGGTGTCATTGCATATGGCCAGCACAGCTACCCCTAGATGTTTTTTGGTGCACTCCATTAGCCATTATATGTCTGCTATGTGGTCCTTAGTGCCTCTGCCTTTTCTGAACTCCTCTTGCACCTGTGTGATTTCTTTCTGGCTCCCCCAAACTATATTTCACACACACATACAAAGTATGATCTGCATATTCTCTCTCAGGCCTTGTCTGCACTGGCAGCCCCAAGTATCCTGGCCCCACAGCTGCCCTGACCTGCCCGTTACCTTGGCCTCTGTTTCCACACTGCAGCAGTTGCCTACATGAGCTTTCTGCTTGTCATATGCTAGGCACCTTGTTCTGATCTCAGAACGAATGACCCACAGTGGTAGTAGATGCACCAGGTGGTCCAGCAAACAATCTGGAGCAACAGGTAAGGTGTATGTGTTTTTTTTTAGTTCATATTAACGTTGTTATGCCCCAGTTGTGGTGCAGAATCTGTTGGGCACTTTGTACTGACCTCAGAAACAAGCAACTCTCACCGGTTGCTGCAGTGCCAAGTGGCACAGAAGGATATATGTGCCAGCAGCTGTCCAGTATCAGAACACAGGTCCCTAGGTAACAAGAAAAGGTCAGGGCACCTTTCTGGAATACTCCGCTTGCACCCACAGTATCCCAGCCCATGCAGACACCACTATAGATATCAAAGGCTTCCTATAAATGACTTCTATAATTTAACACTGTGGCTGCAGCATTCTGAGCAAATGGAAATGTTTGTCCAAAACAGCCCCATGTAGATTGCATAATCTGAACAAGGTGCAATTATTACATGTATTACTATGGCCAGATTTAGAACCTCTAGAAATGGTATGTAGAGAGATCTTGTAGCACCTTTGAGACTAAGGGCCAGATCGAGGCTGCGGCAACCACACGCCATGGCCCTGATCCTCCTTTTTGCCACTCCAAAAGAGCTGGCAAATGCCGCTCCTTTTGGGGGCAGCAAAAAGCTGCCCTTAGAGCCACCATGGCAGCTCTTTTGCACCCCTTTTGTGCAGCATGTGTGTACACAGCAGCAACGGGGCACCCTGATGCTGCGAGCCATGCGGTTGGGTGCACAGCATGATGGCGGCATCGGGACGGAGTCAAGGTAGCTGGCGTGCAGTTGCCCCACTCCAACTCCATCCCCAGACTGGCCCTTTAGGCCTGTCTGCATTGGCCTGAGTTAAATAAAGACGTTGGCAGCATGAGCTTTCATAGATTTCAGTCTACTTCCTCATTTGCATTTAGTCATCTAGTCATCTGCCTACTTCTCAGGACACATTCTCTAAATGCATCTGAGGAAGTAGACTTCCTATGAAAGGTTCCACATCTACGAAAGCTCATGCTGCCAACTTCTTTATTTCTCTACATACTGATTCTACAGACTAACATGGCTGTATCTTTGAATTCTATCACTATGGAAAACCTCTAGAAATGGGTGTACATCATGCATCAGCTTGTCACCATGATTTGCTTAGACACCCAGGCTAGGAACCTGAGTCTTCAAATAAAACACAACTTCATTCAGCTTAGGTTAAGGCCTTGAGCAGTGGCTCAAGTGGTTAAGACACTAACTCTGTTGATTGCAAGATTGGCAGGTTGGCAGTTTGAGGCCCAGGTGCTGCATGATTTTGAATCTAGCAGTTCAAAAGCATGCAAATGCAAGTAGATGAATAGATACCACTTTGGTGAGAAGGTAAACAGTGTTCTGTGCAATCATGCTGGCCACATGATCACAGAGTAGTCTCTGACAATGATGGCTCTTCGGCTTAGTAACAGGGATAAGCACCACTCCTTATGGTCACACACAATGTGACAAGCTTGTCAACGGGGAAAACCCTTACCTTTAAGGCTTTATTACTTGTTTTCTACTGTTGTTCTACTGGCTATGATGAGCACTTCTGTCTAGATTAAACTTTAATTGGTTCATCCTCATCAGTCCATTTGTCAACCTCATGTGGTCAGTGCCAAACTCTGATCCATAAATTCATCAGCTTCCTTGGACAGGAAAGACAGATCTGGATGTGATTCTCTGACTGGTGATATTGAAGCCTACGCCACTTGTTCCAGTAGTCAATTGACCGATATTGAATAGATGAGGGAACAAAATGGAAACCTGTGGATTGCCATAAATTAAGGCATTAAGGTCCATGGTAATAAATGTTGCTGGCAGATGCAAGAGAACCAAGAGGGACTTGCTCCTTCTGCCTACTTCTCAGGACACATTCTTTGTCAAGGCAACCCATGATGTTTCTGTTCCAGTTCTGAAGCTAGATTGAGATGTCACCCCTTAGTCTATGTGCAGACAGGGAGATAATTCAAGCATTTATAACCTGTCATGCTTTCTTTGGATTTTTATTTGTTTATTTTCTTTTGCTCCCTTCTAGCATAGTACAATAGCAGCCCATATCCTGTAGTGATTATAGCTTTACTACAGCTTTCATGCAAATTAAAATGTGTCCCAAAACATGAAAGGCAAGATTTCTGCAGCTTAGCATGGTTCCTTTTTGTTCTACAGAGGAACATAATGAAATACGCACTTCACCACTCTGTTGAAGTCTTACAGAAGGTCGGGGGGGGGGGGGGGTTCTTTTTGCTGACATCCAAATAATCCATTGAAATGTGAGTGATAAAGGCATTAAATTCATCAGCATATAAATGAAAGCATCTAAGATTTTCTTGGGCCCAAGAAATGAATCCTTTTAAAGATTTCCATTATTCCTAGTATTATTATTTATCAAAAATAAAGCTATTTTCCACTATCATTTACTGACCATTTCTTTTGTACATTTATTTGGAATAGCATGGATTAACATTTTTATACTTTCCCCCAAGACAGGGATGCAAATGAACAAACTATCCTGTGAAAAAAGCAGGGGGAGACTCATTAAGTGAGGCTTCAAATCCCTTGCACTATTTTTTTTTCATGGGAGAAATAATATTTCATTAATATAGTTACTTTTGATTTCTGTATTTCCTGAACATACAGAATGTGGGTAGGCTCTAACTGAGGGGGGGGGGGATTCACTGGCTGACCAACCTCACAGGACTGGTATTGCTGGAACAGAACAGCTACAAGTATAGTAAATTATCTATGTGGTGAGGGGGTGAAATAGGCAGATAGAGAACCATGTGCGCTTTCTACGTCTTTGTGGTCTTAATGTGTGTTTAGATTCATACTCTTGCAGGTTTTTCGCATGCCATTTAAACTCAGTTCAACATGACTTACCCCAATTGCATTTAATTCTGAAGCTGAATCTTATCATATGTGCCAGGGGCCAGGCGAGTGCAACCCAGCTGCATCCCACACCCCAGCCACACTTATCCAGCATATTTTCAAAAACTGTAGTTTTAAAAATTCAGAATTACATGTGACTGGGGTAAGTCACTTTAAACTGTTTAAACAGCATGTAATAAACTTTTTAGAATCTTTTCTACCTTCTCTTTGAAATCACTGTTTTTCACTCTCCTCCATTTTAGTTAAGAGATAGTCAGATAATGACTGCCTACAGACAGTGAACATATAGATCACTATCACACAGAGCTTTTAAATTAAAGTCAGAAAAAGTATCACAATTAAAGTTGGAAAAAAGCACCTTTGGCAATACCTATCACACAACCTGTATCTGCTTTATCTCCAAAGCAGGGTTAGGGTTTCCATTTTCATTGACTGGGGAAACTGTCAATAAGCTCCCAATTGTAAGCAGTCCCATTAGTCTTCATGTGCAAAATGTTGCTGCCACAGCTGTGACAGTATTGGCAGTCACATGGTGTCATTGCCTCCTCTTCTCCCCATTATTATTCCCAAGCAACCTCATCCCCCCATTTCTTATTTAAAATTTAAATCATGTTAGCATAACTCTGAAATTGCATTAAAAGTTAAAAAAAACAAAACTGAAATGCACTCTGAGTAGGACATAGTTCAAGGAGGTGGGGTTAAGGAGGAGTGCAGAAGATAATGCGAGGGGGCATCAAAAGCAGAAATGGCCCCAATCTTGCAATTGTGAAGATATCCATTAATAGCTGCTCTCAAAATGTTTCCATTTTCATTAACTTACATGATTACAGAAAGAATGATACTCATGTGGTACTCTCCATATAAGCTTTCTGTAGAGGGTTCTAGAACTAAAAGCAGTGAATCTTTGTCCTTCTTAATATCCCCAGATGGATTTCTTTAAGTAACAAATTGTAGTTTTCTTTTTTGCCTTATTACAAGAGTGATTACACTTTTTCAGTACTCACAAGCTTAGCACCAGGCTGCTATACATTAACATTAAAACACAAAAAATGTATTTGATGTTATTATACGTTAATTTGTCTGTTTGTACATTTTTAAGTTATGTATTTCATGCATTTTAATGAGTAATTTATTTGGAGAAAATATAGAGAAAAAAACATTTTAACAACAACAAAACACAAAATAAACTTAACAGTTTTAACAATAAAGTGATAAAGAGTTGAGCCTAATGTTCTTCAAGAAAAAGTTTTCTATAAATATAACAAATAAATATATAAAAAATTTAGGTATCTAAAATATGGGAGGATGCACATTTCAGAGTAATATTAATCACCTCTTTTTGGGCTACAAAACAAGTTCAGTAATTTACTGAGAAGCACATCCTGTTGTATTCATTGGGACTTACTCCATAATAAGTGGGTTTAAGACTGTTGCCTTAGTGGCACAATATAAAGACCAGAGTAGTGTAGCAACAAAAAGGAAATTCCAGCTACTACTCTTTTTCCTTTTTATTTAAATTTTTCTCCAGTGATTAGAAAGTACAGTGAGTTACAAAGAGAGGAAAGGTGTATTATTAAGTGGTTAATTGATTACTGCTCCTGCTCAACACTGAACAAATATGGTAGCTGTAAAATCATATATTCACAGGGCAATAACTAGAAATTTTGAGCTGAGTGATCTGAGCAGAAGGAAGGTGTCTAGCAGAGTTAAATGAAAAAATGGCTTAAGTGCAATACTTGGGAATACATTGTTGACTGGGCTCCACATCCTCCATCAGGACATAAAGACAGTCCTTCCTTTGGACTGGGACTCCAGAGGGATGTTTGAGGTGGCTGGACCAGATCCATTGATTTTGGTTTGGCAAATCAAATCTGGGTCTTACACCTTTTCCATGGATGCTTCAGGACCTCTTCAGCTGCCAAACAGATGTCAGAAGACAACCCAGCATCAGGAAAGCACCCATATAACTCAAAGTAGCTTCAGGAGAAGTGGATGCAAAACCAAAAATGGATTCATTGCCCCCATGGCAACAAATGCACCAGCCACCTGTGCCCTCACCTATGACAATGGGCATGTGTATTTGGGTCTTCAGAGGCATCTCTCTAGGTACAAAGAACATTCAAGTTAAAATAAGATTGTGGTGTTTAGCTGGGGGGAGCTGTTAAAATAATCAAATTGATTAAAAATATAGTCCAAATTACATTAAACAATATTTGTTTTTAATTTGTTCTTAAGTGTAGTTATTTATAAGAACTGTGACTGACAGATGCCATTTTGTAAGATGTTCTTTTTCCACTACAAAGGAGAAGGTATCTTTTCCAAGATGATACCTCTTGTGGTATGTATGTACATAATCTAAAAACAAATAATTTTTTTCTTGAGACCTGTTTTTATCAATCTCGAGGTTAATGAATTTTTAATGTATTGGCCTGTAAGGGTAATCAGCTAAGCTATCTTTAATCATTGACATCCCTAGTTAAAACTGTAGCTATTAATCACTAAGATTAATTAATTGGTGGTAAACTTTTTAAATCTATTAAATATAGAAATTCCAACCCTTTGTAGACAAATGGAATCCATGTATAACATTTGGAGTAATGGTTTTGTACAAGATGAAATTAGATTTCAGGTTTGTTGTAGCTCTTTTGAATATTAAGTTGTGATTTGTGTTAATTATTTTGCTAAACACTAGTATTTTTAATTAGAAGGTGAATATTCTTTAATAGAAATGTTCAGGAATATTTTAATATTAACTTTTCAAGATAAAGGAATCTTATTCATATTCATTAAATTCAGAGCTAATCACCAATCTGCAATTCCTCATCCATATCTGAGAACTCTCTGCTTCAAAAATCCATCTATTTTGTATCCTTTTATTCTGGAGCTTGATAAGTGATTTTCCATCAGGTTCAGCAGTGGGATAAATATTTTAAAGGCATCCCTATTCCCCCCCCCCCTAAAAATCTTGACATGTCATGAAAAAAGAACTTTGACCTTTCTCAGGGTTCAAACTTTTTCAGAAAGAATTTGCTTGCTTTCTTGTGACATTCCTGTAAGGAACAGAAATCAATCTGATGCACTGTTTAAATGCCTAGATAGACTGCACAGTAGAACCAAATCAAAAGACTAGATCCCACTGAGAGGTCTTGAGTCTGTGGACATTATGTTCCTTAGGCTAGGTTATAAATGTTTCTTATCCCAAGGCTCAAGCTGTGTCTGTGAGCTCTTGTACTTGTTTTTCAAACTTTTATCATTGTGAAACTGATTTCATCCATGCATTTTTTTTTCTTCATTCATTCCTAAAGTCTGAAATGTGTTGCAATGGTTTAGAGTGGCAGGAAGGTAGGTAGTACTGCTGTGGATAATAGTATATATGTGGTGTTCTAAGAGTTTGGAAACATTACTTTGGGGGCAACATCTTCCAGACTCCCCCAGCCATGCCTAATGATCATGATGACTCAAGGACCCTGGGAGCTATAGTTCAAAAAAGTAACTTTTCCAAAATCTAGAAAGGGCTCACCTGTACAACGGGCCTAAGGGGGAAAGCATCATGCTACCTGCACCCAACCTATTGCACACACAGAAGGTGACTGGATTAGTTGGCGAAACTTGCTTCAATACTGGCAAGAAGAAAGAATCCTGTACTGTTACCTAGGGAAGCTGATTAGATTAAGGAGTATAGGCCAAACAACATGCCCTATACATATTTGGCATCCAACACCTCTCTACAACTTTCCAGCATCTGCTGCCTCAAATTGCTACCTCAGTCTGCCTAATGGTAGGGCTGGTTCTGATAAGAGGCCTTGAGGGCTGCTATACCTTCTTCCAACCAATCTTATACTCTTCTTTGCCCATGGTGCTGTGTTTCTTTTGAGTTCCAGGCCAATTACTACTTTTGTTGTTGTTGTTAACTGCCCTCAAATCAATCTCGACTCAGGCGATCCTATGGATGAGACATCTTCAAGATCCCCTGGCCTCCACTGCTCTGCTTAAATCCTGCAACCTCATACCTGTGACCTCCTTAATAGAGTCCATCCGTCTAATGTGGCCTTCCTCTCTTCCTGCTTCCCTCCATCTTTCCCAGCTTTATTGTCTTTTACTATGAGTCCTCCCTTCTCATGATGTGCCCAAAGTATGACAGCCTCAGTTTGGTCATCTTGGCATCTAGGGAGGTTTCTGGCTTAATCTGCTATAGGACCCATTTGTTTGTCCTTTTGGCTATCCATGGGATCCTCAGCACTCTTCTGCAGCACCACATCTCAAATGCATTTTCCTCCTATCATCTTTCTTAACTGTCCAGCTTTTACATCCACACATGGTAATAGGGAATACGATGGCTTGTATGATTCTAACTTTTGTGCTGAGTTGTATATCTTTGCATTTTAGAATCTTTTCTAATTCTTTCATAGCCACCCTCCCCATTCGTCTTCTTCTGATTTCCTGACTGCAGTCCCCATCTCTATCAATGTTTGATTTCAGGTAAGAGAATTCTTTTACTATTTCTATTTCTTCATTGTTTAGGTTGAACTTGTGAAGATTCTTGGTGGTCATTATTTTGGGGGTTTTTATGTTCAGCATTAAGCCTGCCTTAGCACTTTCTTCTTTGACCTTCCTTAGTAGATGTTCCTGGTCTGTGAGGTTTTCTGCTAGTACTGTGGTGTCATCTGCATATCTTAGATTGTTGATATATTTTCACTCCTTCTTCTTCTGTGTCCAAGTCTGCTTTTCTTATAATATGTTCTGTATACAAGCTGAACAGATAGGGTGAAAGGATACCACTTTAGACTACATCAAATAATGTGTGTGTGTGTGTGTGTGTTAGAGAGAGAGAGAGAGAGATGTTGTTATGTGCTTTCAAGTCATTTCTTATGGCAACCTTAAGACAAACCTATCATAGAATTTTCTTGGTAACATCTGTTTGGAGACTGTTTGGCATTCCCTTATTTTGAGTCTGAGAGAGTGCGAGTTGCCTAAGGTCTCCCAGTGGATTTCCATGTTAAAGAGAGGATTCAAACCCTGGTTTCCTGGAGTCCTTGTCTAACACTCAAACCACAATAATACACTGGCTCTCATAGGCTGCATCTGCACTGCAGACATAATGCAGTTTGACATTGCTTTAACTGCCATGTTTCCATGCTATGGAATTCTGGGATTTATAGTTTTGTGAGATATTTAACCTTTTTTGTCAAAGAGTTCTAGCACACTACACAACACACTACAAATCCCAGGATTCCATAGCATGGAGCTATGGCAATGGAAGTAGTATCAAATTGTATTGTTTCTGAAGTTCACATGCAGCAATAGATAGATGATAGACAGACAGACAGACAGATATCTGCTATAAGTTCAAAATGCTTTGGCTTGACAAGCTGTGATATATGAAGCTTGTATGAAGCTATTTTATGTCACCATTGTGGCTCTTAAGGCTACAGTGTCAGCTGTTTTCACTTGCAAAAGCACAGACCCACTATAATAGCAGCAGGCCTGTGCTGTTCTTGCAAGTGCAGCAAAGGTTAGCAGTGTGGCCTTCCAAAACGACATCAAATGGCCTCATGCATACTTCATATATTTCACAGTCTCATTGGCCAAAGAATTTTGAACTTGGGAACATCTGATTCCAAACTGCAAATTAAATGGGCAACTTTAGGTGAACAATGATGCCTTTATTTATGTCATAAGCTTTTGAATGACATTTCAGGAACAAAATTGGATAAGAAACTAGGAAGTGTTTTGCTGGACTTGCAAGACTACACCTGCTGCTTATAAAGTAGGATTGGTATGCCACATCCTTGGCTTTCTTCCTAATGTGCTTTATGCTGTTGCAGGAAGCAATTGCTGTACTCCTTTGCTGCCAGTGCCTCCTTCCCTTACATAAGTACACAGTAGGCATCTACACTAGGCCAGGATTATTACTTGCTGAGTTTTGTATGTGTCCCACTGCCATTCGTAGGTTCAGTGCACACAATTGAGCTGAATGTCTTTTGAATACTGGCAGGACAGATGTAGCATGCAATGCATTTGTCCCTTGAATGATAAACCACAAACAAAGAATGTTCCAGTTACAATTATTATGAAGCTGGCTTTGCTTACACCTGGACATTCTGGTTCTGTGATTTTTGTTTTGTTTTTGACAGAAGAACTGATTTTCTGATTGCCAAATATTTTATAAAGGTAAAGGTATTCCCCATTGACAAGGTTGTCAAGTTGTGTCCGACATAGGGGGTGGTGCTCATTTCCATTACTAAGCCAAAGAGCCAGCGTTGTCAGAGACTACTCTGTGATCATGTGGCCAGCATAAATGCACAGAACGCTGTTTACCTTCCCACCAAAGTGGTACCTATTTATCTACTTGCGATTGCATGCTTTCAAACTGCTAGGCTGGCAGAAGCTGGGACTAGTGACAGGAGCTCACCCCATCATGCAGCACCCAGGCCTTGAACTGCCAACCTGCCGATCTTGCAATCAACAGAATCAGCATCCTAACCATTTGAGCCACTGCATCCCTAATTATCTTATACAACCAGAAATATTATTATATTAAAGGAGGGCTGGAAAATTTGTACCTTTCAGATATTCTTAAATTCCAGTTCCTACAAGTCCTGGCCAGTTTGGCCAATGGTGAGACATTGTCTGAGTTCACCAACACACTGAGGAATGAAGATTCCACACCTGGTTTTAAAGTTATGTCCCTTGCTTTTCACATTACATCTTTATGAATGGTTCTTAAAGCCTACTGGTATACTGATATCTGTATTCTACAATGTCCTACAGGCAATTTCAGAGAGCAAGGCAGAATTAGCAATAAGTGAAACTTAATAAAATGGTCACATTCCAGAGGGTGTTTCTTTGGGGATCAGGCCAGTTGTCCATCTTGGTCATATGATATTAGGGGGCAGAAACTTTGGCAAAGGGAAAGGAAATATGATGTTGTTTTCTAATCCTTTGTTTGTGGCATCACAATGGTATCCACAGCAACAAAATATGATGTGATACTGCAAAGAATGTGACTCCACTGCCAGCTGCTGATGAACGCATAAGGAGCAAAAAACCCTCTTTTGTTACACAAACACTCACTGAAATGACGTATAAACAAACAGCAATTTGGAATGCAACGGTACATATATGCACACATAAAAAGGTTTATAATTTTTTGAAGTATCTATTACACATAGCTTGCAGAATGACTAATACACATACTCCCTTCTAAGCAGGTTACACAACCAAATCTGCTAAATTTCTGCTGTAGCAGCAAAACTTCATCACTTGCTTTCAGACCAATTTGAAAACTGATGTTTCCCAGAGGTGTCAGCACATATTCCATTTGGGAATGTGAAGTGCACTAGGGAAATACATGTGCCAAACCCACAATGGCTATTTTCAGTTTCATGGGTGTGCCCATGGAAGCCATACACAACTTGGGCTTTGTTTGGCTAAGCCAGTTTGCAGGGATGGATGGATGGATATGACATTTTAGTTTATTTTTGCCATGCATGTATTTTGGCAATGGAAAAGATGGTAAAGCTTTAATCAGTGTTCTGAATTCAAACTTACAGTTAAATAGGCAGACAGTGATTGCACAATGGAATGTGAGAGCAAGATTTGGAGTTTTGAACTATTTGTTATAGGCAATTTAGGGTGTCATTTTAAACTGAGCAGTCTTTGCAAGCACATCTCTGTGCGTCTCTGTTTCCCTTCCTCCAAACTGGTAATGCTTGATAACAAAACCTGATTGTTTTTGTTTTGTGAGGCTACTTATTTAAGCCACACAAACTACTACTGACAGTCTTATCAGTCTTATTTAAGGGATCAAGTGTGTAATTTTGGCATATCAAAGTTCTTGCATGATGCAGGTTGTGGTGTGTTGTATGTCTTCAAGTAATTTCTGGCTTATGGAGAACCTAAGGTGAACCGATCACAGGATTTTCCTTGCAAAATCTCTCCAGAGGAGGTTTGTCATTTCCTTCCCCTGAGATCAGAGAGTATGACTTGCCCAAGTCCTCACAGTGGGCTTTTCCATAGCCAAGAAGAGATTCAGCCCCTGGTCTCTCAGGGTCCTGGTCCAGCACTACACCACCCTGGCCTTCAACTTCTGATGGCCACCCACTTTTTCCATTTATACTGAACTATATGGCCTCAGTTCCCTTCACACACTTGTACTCAGTTGTAGGGAAGTTGCATTTCTGTGGCACAAACTAACTTTCCTGGGAATGTTGTATTAATATGACAGAGCCTATCATACATCTTTCCTATCCGCCCTCAGCAGGCAGATAGGGGGGGAAAACATGATTGTTTCAGCCACATATTAAGCTTCTGAGCCTAAAGGGAAGGCAATGTCAATCCTCTTCTGTATAAATCTTATCAAGAAAACTCCATGATAGGATCATAATAAGTTGGAGTCAACTTGAAGGCACATTACAACAAAAATATACAAATCTATGGTGCAAGTGCAACTGAAATGCTGTGTATAATTCTAGTTTCTGCATCTGACAATAGATATTGTAGAGCTGGGGGAAAAGCGAAGAATGGGACAACTGAAATGAACAAGGGATTAGACCAGCTCCTTTATGAAGAAAGCCTAACATTTCAGATGGTTTAGGGGTGTTAAGAGTATAAATATGTATAAAAGTATACATGTTGTAAAGAGTAGACAAGATTTTCTCCCTCTTTCATAATGTTAAAACATCAAATCATCTAAAGGAAGTGAATGCTAGGAAATTCAGTGTAGTTTAAAGGAAATTTTTCTTCAGCCACATCATTAAATGCTAGAAATTGCCACTACAAAATGTGGTAATGGCCAACAACTTGGACAACTTTGAATAGGAGTTAGACATCTACATGGAGAACAAAGCTGTTGTAGCTGCTGGTTATGATGCATATATATGCCCTTTATTACCAAAGATAGTATGCTTCAGAAAACTAGTCACTAAGGAACACAAGAGGGTGGGTGAATTGCATTTATGTATGGATGATGAATTTTCAGCAGGCAACTGGTTAGTCACTATGTGAACAAAATGATGGCCTAGATAGGCCTTTGCTGTGATCTAGCATGTTTCTTATGACAAATCCATGTTTCTGAAATAATTCACACACTTGTAAGTTTCATGGGATGTACCTGAAGAGATGGCAGGATGGTAGCTGTGTTTTGGGGGGCAAACTGAAGAGATTGCCCTCCATAAGAATGCTGCCCTTCCAAAGGAAATTTTCCCTCAGTCTTATCAGTTCTAGCATTCCAAAGAGTGAGACATTGAAATAACTCTTATGTAAAGCCAGGGTTGTATAATGGTTTGAGTGTTGGACTAGGTCACTAGGAGACCAGGATTCAAATCCCCATTCAACCATGGAAACTCATTGGGTGATTTTGGGAAAGACACACTTCCTCAGCCTCAAAGGAAGGCAAGCCCATCTGAATAAATTCTGCCAAGAAAATCCTGTGGTAGTTTCGCCATAAGTCACCATAAGTTGAAAATCACTTGAAAGCAGACAGCAAAAAGAATTTTTATATTTGTGGTGTTTGCAGTCCCTTAATAACTTAGAGGCTGTACAGACTGCCCAAAAGGGGTGGTGGCAATCTGCCCCTTTGCTTGCCGGATCGGGGCTGCAGCAACCACACACCACAGCCCTGATCCGGTGCTTTGCTTCTCTAAAAAGAGCTGGCAAATGCTGCTCCTTTTTAGAGCAGCAAAAAGCCGCCATTGCCGCTGTGGCAGCAGCTTTTCTGTGCTCCTTTGTGTGTGGACACTGCACCAAGGGAGCACCGTGACACCTCCTGCCATGTGGTGGGGTGCACGGCATGCAACTGGCATGAGGCAGAGTCGGTGGCGGCCAGTGTGCAGTTGCCACGCCCCCACTCTGCCCCCAGGCCAGCCTGAAGTGCCGGTCTGTTCAGTCCTTAATCTGCCCCTTTCCTTTGGATGGCTAAACTGTATTTCTAACACCATGGTCTGGTTTCTGTTACCACTGTATGTAATTTGGTAAGTACAGCTGATTAAATAGTTTTTGTAGTGGCCCTTACAGGTAGAAGATGTAATCAGAACTATGCCTGGCATCCTGGCGTAGTGCTGCCATATGTCTTTTGAGGCCTATTGCAATGCATCCTTTCTGCAATGACCTCTACCCTTTTAAAACTCACCTGTCTGACTATATCTGACACAGCCATGTAGCGGCTAGTGGAGATCAGAGAGCAGCCAAGAATCATGGATCATGGCCATTGTTGCTTTCTTTGACTTCTCCATTCTAATGTTTTTATTTATCTGTGGGATCCCAAGTTGCATGGAATAACCATCCCATGTGAGAAGAAACAATATTTTAATCAACAAACTCAAGGTTGTTCAGCATTATAGCTGCTGTACATGTTATTATTCCAAATCCATTTGGTTCAACTGTTTAATTCACAACATTAATGCAAACTCATACATTCATCTTGTGAAGCATGTTCTATACTGGATTGGTCAAAATTAAGAATGCAGTTGTTTTCCTACTGAATTTCTGTGTACGAAGGAGAATGTCACCTCATTCAAAGTATGACTGCAACCTCCATAGTATAGAGTGAGTTACATTATGCTTTTTGGCACACCATGTTTTCTGTGTGTATTCTTTCCTTGCCTACTGGGTACTCATTAAGTTTTACATTCCAAATTCTATACTATTGAAATAGGTCTTTTCCATGCCTACTTCTTCCAATACATTGCTTGCCTGCTCACTCCATCTTCTAGTGTTCCTTAGAGCACTGAATTCATTTTCATTATGTACATTTCATTTTATTGCACCAAGAGTATTTCTACCAGTTAGGGCACGGGAATTGACAGTAACTTATTTTAAGGGCTAATAAATGAGACACTCCCTGGCCCTTACTCAGGAGCTCTTGTTTGAATCACAGATCATTACCTGCACCACAGTGTCAAGCCTATCTTTAGTTCATTAGTTAAATCACATCAACCCATTACAAGTCTGAAGATGCTTCAAACCTAATTTACATGAAAGCACAGCTAGTGATAACTAACAGCTGACATTCTTGCATTGAAAACTGTGGCTACATTTCATGGATGGTATCAGAAAGAATATTAATCAAGATTTGTAAATAGTAATATGTAGAATGTTAACTTATTTTTCTTGTAATATATAAGCTCTTTGTGTTACCAATTTTGCCTTCCTCAGTGGGAAAAACGTTCCTCCAAGTCTCAGTGGATATACTGTTGCAACAAGTTGACTGAGATTCATGAGTGCCACATTCATTATAATTTTTCCAAAAAAATTAATGGCATAATTTATTTATATTTATAACCCAACTGCTTCCCAAAGGCTCATGGTAAGCTACATAGATGCTTACAAATAAAGCAAATATGCAATTCCTTACTATTTTACAAATGTGAACTTTAAAATTTAATATTAGCCTCCATTTTCTACAAGTGCAGAATGCATTTAGTTATATTTTCCCACAGGTATTAGCACAGCATATGGCAAATAGCAATAGCAATTTTTATATTTCTATATCATGTATCAGTGCACTTAAGTACTCCCTAAGTGGTTTAAAATGTTTAAGCTAATTGCCCCCAACAAGCTGGGTACTCATTTTAGCGACCTTGGAAGGATGCAAGCCTGAGTTGAACTTAAGCCCTTGGCTGGTATTGAACTCGCAACCTTGCAGTTTTGTGAGTGAATGGCTGCAGTACAGGTATTTAACCACTGCACCACCAGGGCCATGCTTATCATGCTTATCATGGCAAACCATAAGTTACATGCTGCTCATTTCCTGTTTTGTTTGTTTCCATTGTTGATCTTAAACTGTATCCAGAAACTGCATATTTTGAGCAGGGAACATCTCGTCCCTCCACATTTACTGGGGTTAGGGGCACAGGATCCCCATGAATGTAGAAAAACCACAAATAACAAAAACACTATGTTTTTACTTGAGAGAACACCTCTCTAGGAATCTCTAAGTCCTCCAATTCAACTCTGTGGTCAACATCTGCCAATCATTGACCATAAAATTGCACTAGAGGAGCTACAAATGTCTAGTGGAGTGTTCTCTCTAGGAATCTCTAGGTCCTTCAGTGCAACTTTTGGTTGACCATAGAGTTGCGCTGGAGGACCTAGATATTCCTAGAGAGAACATATTAAAAAATCCGTAAATAATCAAATCCGCAAAAGTCAAAGCCACAAATGTGGATGGACATATGTACTTACATATTCTGCCCACCTCCCCCTGTTTTCTCTCCCAGTCATTTTCTACTCCAGATCTTTCCAGCCACTTCTTTTTCTTCTCATGGAAGAAAAAATTACAGGTGTCCATGAGGGATGTTTCAATACATTTGGTTGATGACAGGATAATATTCCTTATCACAGGAACATAGGCCAAGTGATATGCATATCTCTATCTTCCCAAAGAGAAGAATACCCAGGGGTGTCAAGAAGAATAGTCAGGTAGCTGTTCCTGCCTCCTCTCTCAGTCCAGTAAATCAAATATTTATCTCATGCTGCCTAAAGGTAAGGCTAGTCTTGGTATCCACATATTTTCTCTGATGAGGAAAAAACAACTGGCTACATTGGATTCTGAACACTAAAAATAACACCAGAAATAACAACAACAACAGCAACAACAATGCATTACCTCTCTGCTGTCATCCATCTGATGAAACATCAACCTGAACTTGGGACCTTCTGCAGGTAAAACATAGCCCTTTCCAGTGAGTCATGCAGCCTGCAAAGCCTGTTTTTGTCTTTTAAAAGAATGAGGAAAAAAAAGAACCAGTCAGAACTAAGAGGACTACATGTAAAGCATACTTTCGCCCTCACTATCACCCTTCTCCCATCACTATAATGCATTGAGCATGCCTTGAATATCCTTCCATATCCCTTTGTTCCATGGTAAATATGAGTTTCTTGTCAGTCTGGGGAAAAAATATTTGAAGCATGCTGTTCTTATACATAAGGGGAAATAGAAAAGAAAGCAGATACATAATTTTGCAGCTGTTTCAATTCTTTTCTCTAGGACCCTACTGGACAGCCCAGTGAATTTTATGATATCATCCTTGAACAGAATGTATATGTGAACAGAATTGTCTTTTGTAACTACTGTTACGATATGATTATGATACTGAAGGAAGGCCATGAGCAGATGTTGTAAATAAATAGATTACCTCACCCAAAATACCAAGCAGTGTATTTCTGCCACTTAACTGTTTACAGTTCCAAGAACACAGTTAATGAAACGCAGTGAGATGTGGCAAGTTACGTGTATGTGACAGCAATGAAACTAGGCACAGGACTGGACATGCAACACCAGTCTTTTATTGCCAGCAACTCTACCTCATTGTACTGTACAGGAAGCTCTACTGAGCAGAGAATAAAGGAAGCATTTTGCATTCACAGTGTTCTGCTAAGAAGAGCACAATTTGGAAAGAAGTTTTAGTATCCATGCAGTGCAATATTGGGACCCAAATGTATGCTAGCTAAAACAACTCCTGTCAAAAAAAAAAAAACCTTCCAGCTCCCCTAGTCCCATTTATTCATTCACTCCCTATTTTCACTGGGGTAAGTGATTTTCAAATTTTACTTCAGGAAATCCCTGGGGTTCCTAGGAAGATTTTGAGTGGATTCTTGAAGAGATCATTAGGAATGGCTAACTAGCTCTCCCAAAGACAGTTTACTCATGAAAACTAATCTTTCCATCAGGACTGGGTTGGTTATGTTCTAGGGAATTTTTCAGTTCACACAGGACAATGATGAAAATCCACAACTCTGGTTGTTATTAGCCTGTGAAAAGTCATGTGCTTCAGACAAAGCATAGACATTTTCCTTATCGGGGATTACAGTTTTGACAAGCTGAAAGGATTCTGGGAGTTACAATCCATAAAAGAAACTTTTCCAGGCCTCGATATATAACCGAACCTTCTGCAACATAAAAAGGTTCCATGAAAAATACACTGGAGATTCTCAGGAGACAACTTGATATAAGTATTAATTAATTAATTAATTAATTATTGCCTCCCAGCCCACAAGGTGCTGAACAAATAAAAACCAATTAAAACAATACAATGATTAAAAAAAATTAAAACACATTAAAATACTCTTTAAAAACACCTGAAAGCAGTCTAAAAACAATCCTCAAATCCAATTTTTGGTCAAATCAGCAATTTCAAACACTGAATACCAAGCAAAACAGCATGATTTTGGTTGCCCACTGGAAGCTTAAAATAAGCCAATTTATCTTCCTTGAGTAGGGAGTTCTACAGTCAAGGCACAGCTACAGAGAAAGCCTTTTTATGTGTACCCACCAACCTAACTTCATAAGGTGTTGTAACATGCAACAAAGCCTCCCCTGAAAATCTGAAATTTCTGGCAGGCTTATATGAGCGGAGGTGTTCTTTCAGATATACTGTTCTTTCAGAGATGCTGACAAAGGTCACTGAACTGATACGTATCTACAGGTTTTGGTGGCTTGTAAGGCTCAGGCCACAAAAAAAGTGAGGATCACAAGACTTCTGGATTCCTCCAAAATTAAAATCTCAGTAGACGAATAGTTTCTAATTAGCCCCAGCCCCGCAAGATCACTCCCTTATTGGCATTCAGTAAAGCAGGAATGTGAATCATGTGGCCCTCCAAGTGTAATTGGAATCCAATTCCTTGTATTCCTCCCCACTGGCTATTCTGCCTAAGGCTGCTGGGAATTGCAATCTAACAATGTATGAAATAGTGTATGAGTCCTACCCCTGAGCTAGGGAAAACGGGGGTAGAAAAAGAAAGATGATGGGAGGGAGAAGGAGAATAAGGAAGGAGAAAAAGTGTTTACCCGGAGACTCAAGGGTGGGCCCTGATTTCTGGGAATCCTAGAGAGCAGACTAGATAGACAGTACTGGATTATATACCCTATATCCAATTATTAGTCCCACTTAGAGCAGACCCAATAAATGGACTTGCATAAGTGTTGACTTACCGAGCCCTCATTGGGCTTGATCTACCCGGCTTGGCATATACCAGGGGTAGGCAACCTAAGGCCCGGGGGCTGGATGCAGCCCCCCGAGGCCTTTGGACCGGCCCCAGGCCACCCAACATGATGATATTGATTATTGTTGTTATTACTTGTTCTTGGGGTTTTCTTGGCAAAATCTCCACAGGGGTTTTGCCATGGCTTTTCTGGGGCTGAGAGAGTGTGCATGCATATATATATATTAAATTATTTTTAATTTTTATTTTATTTTTTTATTTTTGGTGCTTCGGCCCCCGGCTCAAAAAAGTTGCCTACCTCTGGCATATACAATGGGGTTAAGTCCTATATTGTTATAATAACTTAGAAAAGCTACTTGTTTGGACTACATCTTCTAGAATCCCTCAGTCAGCACAGTCAGTATCCACAATTGCTCAAAGATTCTCAGAGTTCTCCCCCCCTCAAAAAAAAATTCCAGTCTCTAGTTCTTATTGGAATGGGCAGTGGACCATGTAATGGTAAGCGGCCAAATGCTACTAAAACCTAGAGCTGGACAGCATGAAGACAGAACATTTGAAAACTACTGGTTTGCACAATGTGAGCACAGGGCTATGTTTGAATGATAATATTTATTTTTTCTGCATAGTTGAAATGTAATTCTTTTACTGCATAGTAAAATAAGATAATAAAAATAAGAACAACAGTAACTCAGCATTAACTGCTGACCACTCATGCCTCTCAGGGGAGCCAAAAGAACAACAGAATGCAAATCAGCTGCAAGGAAGGAGAAAGGAAGTAAATGGTACAATATGTAAGTAAGGAGTAAGACCCATTGGTCTGCATCTGGGTGACAAAATGATATTGAGATATCATTGGACTGAAACTTCCATCAACCTCAGTCAACACAGTCAGTGTTAAGAGATTATGGGAGCTGCATCTGCATGTGCTTCAACTTTTAAAACACTGAAACTCGGACATATGTGGTCAAGCAACATTAGAGTGAGGTCAAAATGACAAAGTTATTAATGATGAAGGATATACAAGCTAGGAATGTGGTGGCTCAGTGGTTAAGGTGCAGACTCTGATGATTGCAAGGTCAACAGTTCAAGGCCCAAGTGCCATGAGGGAGGGAGTTCCCATCACTAGTCCCAGCTTCTGCCAACTTAGTAGTTTGAAAGCATGTAAAAGTGCAAATAGATAAATAGGTACCATTTCAGTGGGAAGATAACAGCATTCTGTGCAGCCATGCTGGCCATATATGATTACAGTGTAGTCTCTGACAACGCTGGCTCTTTGGCTTAGTAATGGAGATGAGCACCACCCAAGGCATGACTTGACAACCTTGTCAAAGGGAAAAACTTCACCTTTTTATACATAAGCTAGGAAAGGCTCCTACTTTTGCCTGAGCCTATTGTGAAGGGCAAGATCCTGTCCCCTCCCTTCCTCTCTCTCCTCTAACCTGCTGAGTAAATTGAATGCAAACTACATTTTCTCTTTCGACTCAGTTGGCTGAGGGCAAAGAGGGGAAGGAGGAGGAGGAAAGAGACATTTAAAAAGCAGCTGAGAAAGTGGGATAGAAGATTAATTGGGTCTCAATGCAAAATTGAGACACAGGTTGCCTATCTCTGGCCTAAATCCAATTCTTAGTCATAACTAGAGCAGTCTTGTTGAATATAGCTATAGGCTATATTTCAGATGAGGGAATTGGAAAAACTACCTCTGAGTATTTTTGCCTTTAAAAACTCTATGAAATTCATGGGGCCACCATAAGTTGGCAGGTGACTTGAAGGCACATTCACACACACACACACACACACACACACACACACAATACTTGTATCTCTCTCACTGAATCAATCTGCTGTAGTCAGGATTTAGGCCACTCATCCTGCTGTGGCCTTCTGGTGGTGGTGGTGGTGGTGGTTGTGTGCCTCCAAGTCATTTTTTACTTATGACTAGCATAAGATGACACTATTGAAGGGTTTTGGGGTTTTTTTGGCAACTTTCTTCAAAGGGGGCTTGCCAAAAGACTTATTCTTAGGCAAGTGTGTTTTAGATGGCAGCCTCAAAGAGGAATGATTAGTAAAGCACCAACCAAGAAGCAGCATTGAAATAAGCTAATCTGTTTTGGTTTTGCCACAGCTGCCACTGTTGCCGAAGCAGGAGGGTGAGCAAGGGCAAGCAGATGGCTCAGAGGGGCAATGGGAGACCACTGCCCCCAGGAGAGACTGTTGCAAGATTTTTGCATTCTCTTTCCCCTTCCTCAGATAGATAGGGATTTTCTGTATGCAAACTCTCTCTCACTCTCTCATCCAAACTAACCATGTGATTTAAGTCACTCCCCCTTTGGGATTAACAGACATTCTCTCTCAAGATTTGCTCCTGAACTGTTGGTCCTCCATCTTCATACTCTCTCAACTTTCTTTGGAAAGATGGTAAGATAAATATTTCTTCTCAACCTGAACTATTCACTAGATAGATTAGGATATAGCTTTTATGTATATATAGATTACAGCTATTAATAAACTTATCTTTTGAACTACAAGCTATGTGCACTGTTTTTTGGAGTCAGTCTCAATTCTTAGGAAAACATAGGGGGGTTGCAGACTGCCAGAAATAGTGCAAATTGAGTCCACTTTTAGGGTTAGGGTTAGTGCTAGGGAATCATGGGAATTGTTGTTGTTGTTTTTCTGAGACATTGAGCCTTCTCTGTCAGATAGCTCTGGTGCCACAATAAAATACAGTTCCCATGATTCCCTAACCCTAACCCTAACCCTAAAAGTGGACTCAATTTGCACTATTTCTGGCAGTCTGCAACCCCCCATAGTTAGATAAAGGCACATTTCTGCTACTCTGCTAATTTAAAGCTAGACCCTAACAGGCTTGGCTGTGATATTTTTGATATTTAAATATTTTTGTTTCCTTCAGAAAGGCCAAAGCCTAAGGAAACTTAAATTTCCCTACGGAGACCACACAGCTGCCACCGTCACTGAAAGCAGAAGAGTGAGCAAGGGCTATAGGATTAATCTCACATGCAAGCAAAATAATGCTGAAAATTCTGCAGCATAGACTCCAACCATACATGGAGAGAGAAATTCCAGAGATGCAAGCAGGATTCAGAAAAGGAAGAGGCACAGGGACCGCATCGCAAACATAAGATAGCTAATGGAGTGCACCAAGGAGTTTCAGGAAAAAAATTAAAATGTGCTTTATAGACTATAACAAAGCATTTGGTTGTATAGATCATGAAAAGCAATGGAACACACTTAAATACATGGGGGTGCCACTACATTTGATAGTCCTGATGAGTAATCTGTACTCAAGGGCAAGAGGCCATGGTAAGAACTGAATTCAGAGAAACAGACGGTTCTCAATTGGTGAAGAGGTCAGGCAAGGCTGCATACTATCATCCTATTTCTTCTACTTATATGTCAAAAACATCATAAGAAAAGCAGAGTTAGATTCAGTAGAAGGAGGAGTGAATATAGAAGGAAGGAACATCAACAACCTAAGGTATACTGATGACACAATAATATTGACAGAAGAAATCACAGACTTGGAACAATTACTGAGGAGGGTTAAAGATGAAAGTGCAAAGGTAGGGTTAATACTGAACATAAAGAAAACAAAAATAATGACCACAGAAGAAATACATAAATTCAATCTGGACAATGAGGAAATTGGAATAGTCAAAGAATTCCCATACCTAGGATCAAACATTGACCAGAGTGAAGACTGCAGTCAAGAAATAAGAAGAAGACTAGGAATGGGTAGGGCAGCTATGAAAGAATTAGAAAAGATGCTGAAGAGCAAAGATATACAACAGAGCACTAAAGTTAGAATCGTGCAGGCAATAGTATTCCCCATTGCCATGTATGGATGTGAGAACTGGACAGTGAAGGAAGCAGACAAAAAGAAAATCAACACATTCAAGGTGTGGTATGGGAAAGAGTGCTTAGGATACCATGGACAACCAAAAAGTCACACAAATGGGTTCTTCAACAAATCAAGCCAGAACTCTCCTTGGAAGCCAAGATGATCATACTTTGGCCAATAATGAGAAGACCTAGGGCCTCGGCAGACGACTCAATTGAGCCGTCTCCGAGGCCAGGAAGAGGAGGGGCCACCGCACGCGCGGCGGCCCTTCCTCTTCCTGAGGTCGCCCTGAACGCTTCCGGGTCACCGCACGCCGGACGCGTTCAGGGCGACCTCCCTCCACAGCGTCCGGACGCGCTGTGGAGGATAAGTCGCAAAAAGGGCGCCCGCCGCTTTTAGGGCGCTCTTTTTGCGACTTATGAAAGGAGTGCCTTTTTGGCGCTCCTTTTAGGGTCGCTGGGGAGGCGCCGCGGTGAGGCTGCCATAGCCCCGCGGCGCTCCGGACCAGGGCGCTCCAAACGCCCTGGTCTGCATCCCCCCATGGATCACAAGATAAAATTATAATGCTAGGAAGGTTAGAGGGGAGAAAGAGGAGGGGAAGACCGCAAGCAAGGTGGATTGATTCAATCACGGGAGTCACTGGCATAGGTTTGCAGGGACTGAGCAGAGCAGTGGAGGATAGGAAGTCTTGGAGGTGTCTCATGCACAGGGTCACCATGAGTCCAGGTTGACTTGAGGACAGCCTTACCACCCCCATTTGCTGAATTAGAACTGATAAAATGTAGTAGCACAACAGCCTCTCCCTCCTTCTTGCTTTCCCTGCCATTTCCAAAGGGAAGTCGATGCTCTCAAGTACAGAAATCAAGGCTTTATGGTGCAGAAGGGCACTTTGGTACCTTTCTGTACCACAGGGAGCTGCCACAGTTAGCAATTTCTGCAACAACTGCAGTTGCCCTGATCCAGATGAACAAATGCTAAAACCACTGCTCAGTACTCCTGGAATTCCTTTTGTGTATTAAAAGGCAACTTAGTGGTAAGACTGTTCACTAAGTAGATGCTACATTTTTGTTATATTTTGTTGATGTGCTATTTTTTTTTAAAAAAAATGCATTTTCATATGTGAACACTGTTACAATTTAACTGTATTTGTATTCAATCTTTCTGTAATGTATCTTTAGTCCCATTTCAGGAAATTAAAATTTAAATCAAATTTAAATTCCCATATTCAGAATCGCATGGGAAATCCTGACTTCCAGACATTAATGTGGAGATTTGCATAAAGCCTTTGGTCTGCACATGCTAAATATAACTGCAGCACTGGATAAAATCTTGCGTCTCTACAATGATTTGACTGATTGATTTCAATGAGATGTACAACCAGGTAAGTAGATACAGGATTGTACTTGATAGTTTTAAACTTTGGGATCCTGAGATGATGGATTATTTGAACACACCACTGACTGCTCATATAGCTTTTTTCTTTCTTTCAGCCAATAGTGTGTATTTTGATTTGTATACTTTCGAATGATGCTATTGAGAGATCGAATTCATCTGTCCTGTATCTTTCTGCTCATCGTTTTGTCAAACTCCTTTATCTCAACTTTTTTCATTTCCAGTTTGCATTCCCTCTCTCCTACTCTCTTGCTCATTTCATGTTCCTGGCTTTGATCCCTTCTCCCTTCAGACCTGAATAAAATGTACTGCTAATCTCCACACTCTTATACTATAATACAATGATCAGGCAAGAACTGAAAATTTCATTAGCAAGATGGGACTTGATAGTTTAGTTTACTAAAAAAATAGGCACAAAAGAAATATGTCATGCCAAAGGAATTATTCATCTCAATAGCCAATGGACCTATTCACATATGGGTTACACATTTTTCTAAAGCTCTGTTGTCATCTCTGTTGTCCAGGTAAAATGTTAGGCTGTTGAAATTTCAGCCATCTAATCTTTGTTCTGGTAATTCTGTGAATTCTCGGTCAGTAGGAGGCATGGGGGTGATGATCAGAAGTAATACGGGAGTGGAAAGGGAGGGAGGGAGGGAATAGCAGATTAAGCTTTCTTGACATTCTGGTCTTTGACTGGCAAGTATGCTTGCTGTCCAGCAGGCAAACCCTTGGTTCTTAGAAAAATCCTAAGAAATCCTAGACCCAACCTGTCTCAGCAAGTGCCTTTGCTTACTCACCCTTCATACAGTCCCTGACAGATTTATTAACCTACCTTTTACAGGAACCTAATCATTTTGTTTTGCACCAAATCAATGCACAGAGTTTGCCTTTACTCAGCCTCTTCCTGGGACAATCTGTTCTCCTCTCACAGTTCCTTATGGACATTTTTGTCATTTATTGAGGTCCAGAACAACATTCGAGAGTGACTGGTGATATGTAGAGGCAGGCAAAGAATGGAATTCTCCCCCCTCCCAAAGGGTTTAGAGGTGAAGGGTGCAAGCAGATACAATGCAGAGCAAAAAGAGATTGGAAAATACATGGTGATATGCCATGCCATTATGGATGGAATGCTACCCAAAGCAAAGAGCTTTGGGTTAATAAAGTATAAAGGAAAGGAAACTTCAGAGAAAAGGCTAAAACTAGACATCTAATTAAATGCATTTAACCATGCATTTTTTAAAGAAAAAAATACAGATAAGGGTCTCAGGGGGGATCAACACTGCAGCAAGCAGGAGAAAGGGTTTTACCCCACTTTCTCCCCCTAATGTTCTAGCAACATTTATTTATTTATTTATTTATAGCCTGTCTGTCCTCCAATAAACTCAATGTGGTATAGGTTGAGTCATCTTATCCAAAATACTTGGGACTAGAGGTGTTTTGAATTTCAGATTTATTTATTTATTTGGATTTCGGAATACCTGCATTTGCATATGTGTACATAATGAGATAACTTGGAGATGGAAGTCTAAACACAAAATTCATTTATGTTTGATATCCACATTATATACATAGCCTGAAGGTAATTTTATAAAATATTTTAAATAATTTTGTGCATGAAACAAAGTTTGTGTACACTGAACCAGCACAAAGCAAAGGTGTCACTATTTCAGCCAACCTTGAAAAAAATTGTTTTTTGGAATATTTTGGATTTTGGAATTCCAAATAGGAGAGACTTAACATATATACATGATTCTGTTCTCCACTTTATTTACACAGCAACCCCATGTGGTAAGTCAGTGTGAGAAAGAGTGACTGGTCCAAAGTCAGTCAGTGAGTTTCATGGCTCAGTGGAGATTTGTACCTGATTCTCCACATGCCAGTCAAATGTTCTGACTACCAAACTTCTGACAATGAGTTACAGCTGCTCAGTACATCTAAGAAAGCATGCAGGGAAATAGATAAGCCTAATGAAGGGCTAATATACACCAGCCAGAGTATTCTGGCCCCTGAGCTACCCCAGATCCACCACCACTACCCCGTTGCACTGGCTCAAAGGACACGAGATGCCTCTTTTGGGTTAAAACAGGCCACAACTTTTATTTAGCTGTACAGGGTCTATTTACAAGAATAAACTTCCAACAATTTTGTCACATGTGTAAGTGAAGGTGTAACCCACCAGGTGGGTGGACCTTCACCACATGTGACAAAGTATGTAAGCAAATAAATAACAACAAATTTACATAACCCCTCTCCTCCAGAAATGATGTCATATTACATCATATGACGTCATTCAATTTGTGACGTCATGCATTTAACTGCATTCGTCACTTCCTTTTAATTTAACATTATCCAATTTACCACAATTAATTTACTTAACCATATTAATTTTCCTGTGGGGTGGGGGTCATTACCCACCCCTAAATACAAAATAAGCACATTCTAACTTATAGACCCAAACCCATAAGTTGTGACAAGCTAATAATAACATAAACAACATCAACTATTAACCTAAGACCCATACCCAACTTCAAATTACGCATTAATGTCAGGGAGGACGAAAAACCCAGGAGAGCATCCTGGGGGAAAATTCCCTCCCGGCCCCCAAAGGCAACAGCCAAAGCCTGAAAGTAACCAATTAAAGCTCTTTAAATGAGGGTGGGTGGGTTGGGTCGCTCAGTTCAAGCTCTAAAATGGCTGCTGCCACGTGGCAGCGCAGAGCTATAAAGCACAAACTCTCATCCCAAGTCTCAGGAGTTTATAGGCACCACGAGGCTTTGGGATATGAACAAAGCACCTTGATTGGACCAAGCGCGCAGGTGCTCAATACCCCCGTGTGCTTAACCAATTAGGCCTCACATGTACTAATATGGCCAGCGCAACAAGAAACCCCTCCTGACTCATTGGGGGGTGTCTTTTTCTCCATATTCTATAGCAGTGTCTGGAGGTTGTCTACACATTTCCTGCTGTGTTGCCTGGCACCACCACCACTGCTGTGCTTTCTGGTCATAGCAGAGCACCCACTATGTGATTGATGCTGGCCACCTTATTTCTGACTCCAGTGGTACTAGCTCTGGACAACACATCAGGACACATGTGTAGACAGCTTCCCAGCATTGCTATGGAGTGCTCTGGATTTTCATGCAAAACCATAGCAGAGTAAATTTTTTAAGGCAGTTTAAGGGAGTGAAAGGGCATACTCACTGCAGAACTGGCCTTACATCATGAAGACATCATGTCCCTGGCTTTCACTCCACCAAAAGCATTTGAGGAAGTAGACTGGAGTCTATGAAAGCTCATGCTGTCAACTTCTTTCTTTCAGTTAGGGGCTATGCAGACGAGCAGCTCTAGGTTGCCCCTGCTAGCGGTGGATCGGGGCTGTGGCATCAGGACAGCATTGGGGTGGGGTTGGGGTGGCCGGTGTTTTAGGCTAGTCTGAAACGCCCCTTAGTCTCAAACGTGCTACAAGATCTCTCTACATCATAAAGACAGATCACACTTGAATCAGGGATTTGGCCCTACATTGTGAAGACAGGTTGCCCTGAGAATGGGAGAAAACCACTTCATTTGCGCCATGTAGACATGCCCAAAGAGTATCCAGGATAATAGAATAACTTTGGGGGATAATGAGGGGAAAAGAAGATACTGTAAACTCAGGTTGAGCAAGTGTTCATTCCTCCGGAGAACTTTGAAAATGAGGAAAAGTCACTTTAACAACTTTACCAAGTGCTAGCTGGGGGATTCTGGAAATTATAGAGCAAAAATGTAACTTTTCCAAGTATTTTAAAATGTCTCACTTTCTCTCATACATTTGGGTCACTTCAGAATCAAACCACCAGCCCAGAGCAGGAGGGAAATGATGTGGCATGTTAACTGCAAAAGACTATGCAGAGCACATTTGAGTACCTTGAGTGATATGTCATCTGCACCAGGAACTAGACCTGTCCTGTCCCTTCATTCTGGGAAGCCTTGGTGGATCTACATGGAAGACATTATGACAAGGAGGTTGTGAACTGTACACAGGTCATTGGAGCAGCAAAGGAACCATGCATTTAGAATACAATGGAGAGAGCAAGCAGAGCACAACTATAAGCAGGCAGGAGTTTGAGCTGAACTTTTCACCCCACTCACTGCATTCCAGAGATAAGATAAGCCACAAATGTCTAGCTGAAAAACTAACTGGGCTCCTCTTCCCCCTCCTTTCTAAAGTCAAGCCACTGGAAATACTTCTGTTTTGCTTCTTTTATGCCCCCTTTTTGCTGGCAATGCCTAGAATGTGGTATGGACACCAATTTCAGCCTATAAAGCCTCCCATCAGTCTACAAAATTTTCAGGTGATTTTTTTTTTTGGCTGAAAAACTTCTCCCAAACCACCACCAAAAAAATAAAAATAAAAATGTGCACCAACAGCCAAACAGTTCCCAAAAGGTGCTAAGGCAAAAAGACAACTGGAAGTGACATGCCATCATTTCTGGTTGCCATTTTGGCCAGAATACACCCAATGGAGGAGATATATGTAGGCACCATTAAGGGGTGCATGCAGCATGTAATGGGGGATGTGTTAGCTTCAAGCTCCCATGCAGTTAGCCACCCTATTCAAGAAGCATTGGAAAAAGGCATAAACCAGGCATCTTATCTCTGGTTTTCACTGCAAGACCAAGAGCATGTAGGATCGTATCAAATAAATGCTGTGTTGTGATTCCACAGAAAAGGCCTGGTTCCTTCCTGAAAACAGCCAAATCTATTCAGAGAGGGTCTGAGTAGATCAAGCTTTGGTTGGAGACATAAGTGCTCCTTTGGAACACATAGCTTAGCTAAGGTTACCATATTTTGAAGAGCAAAAAAAGAGGACACATTTGCGAACAAAGGGTTATCTACATGTTTTGTTTTGCAATGCAACTATGTGAATAATCTCACTCATACATTCCTGATTTGTTGTTCACTCCATTCTTTTACCAGAACTGCATCTCTGCGCATCTCTGTGAGTTCTGTTGCCTACAAGTGTCAACATTGTGAATAAAGATGGAGTCGATAATGCGGATGTATTCAAACACATTCAAAACATGCAGAGTTTTATCCTGGTTTATCCCAGGTCTATCTGCATTGATTGTTCACATAGCCAACAATGCCAATATTTCAGGAAAACTCAGATCAATTATCCCAAGTTTTGTGGGTTTTTTGTCAGCCTCCCAAAAACTTAATTGGATGCATTTGAAATTCATGTGAACAGCACAGATTCAACCACATTCTACCAGGATTATTTACAAGGGGTTATCGTAAAGTTATCACCTTTTAAAAAATTTGACAGAAAGTTTGCTTTGATTTGTAGTTGTTAACTTATCTCTATGCAGTCACCATCCAGATTTACACATTTTTCCAGCATTTATTGACTCTCCGAATACTGTTATTGTAGAAGTCTGCAGATTGCACCTTAAACCACTCTTCCGCTTCATGAATGATATCATCTGTGTTGTCAAATCGGTGACCTCACAACAGATTTTTCATTTTGGGGAAATGAAAAAAGCAGGTGGCGATGATGACACTGCTACATTTCATCAATATACCATAATAACATCCAGGTTATAATTATTACTTTATGATAACTCCTCGTACTTCTCCATCTTACACTTTAGTCACTTCTGGCACAACCTGTAACAAAAATAAAGGACATGATGAGCTGATTTTCTCAACATCATGCACTTAGGGACCAATGATGACACTGACAAAATTTCATCAATATACCATAATAACTTCTGGGTGATAATTAAAACATTACAATACCCCCTCGTAAACTGTTTGAATAACCCCCAACTGACAAACTACTGGTCGCCATGATGACTCTCACTTTAAATGCCCCTACTATATAAACTGTGATAACTGCTAAGATTCTTAATCTTCATTTTATTTAAATAACAAGAATTTTGCCTTCCTCTTTCCTGCCTGACAGCTGCCTCACCTACTCCACCAAGCTGCCCTTTTCTGTTGTCCCATGCACCCACAGGCTCTCTCAGCTGCCTTACTCAGCTAACTTGCCTTTGCCCTCTGTGTCTGTTTCCCTTCACCCTTCCACCTCCAAATTGCTCTCTCTCTATTTCTCTCTCTCTCTTTCACTCTCTCTATCTCTGTGTTCCCTGGGCTGGCCTCCATCCCTTTTCCTAGCAAAGCTCTCAATGACTTGAGGTGGCATTGAGGAAGTGGCATCAGCAGACAGGAAATGAAGCAGGACCTGCCATTTTTAAAATCCTTGGACATTTAAAAATCTGCCTGGACAGAACTTTTAGTACTGAGAAAGAGGACATGCCCAGGAAACAGAGGATGTATGATAATCCTAGCTTAGCCCAACTAGGCTGTGGATTGATGCAAATACCTAGCAGTGAGTGAAGCAGGTTGCTGAATGATCAGCAAAAAATTATGGAATTAGCATTGATCATTTATGAAGACTAAAATGAAGCCTTGTGAGTAGTTTTGGCCCCATTTTGGTTCAACACTGATAAACACTCTAGAACAGTGTAAGACAAGGGTGGGAATTGTGTGGCCCTCCAGATATTGTGGAACTGCCGCAGCCAACAAAGCCAATAATGAGGAATACTGGGAGCAGCCATTCCTGGTCGTAATGCAGGACATTATAAATTCCAAACACTGGGGAAAAAAATAATGTCAGCTCATATCTCTTGGCACTGCCCTTCCTATGCACAGACAGCTTTTAAAACAGCATGATCAATAATATTCCAACAAATTGTATGTCCTGCTCTGAGCTGCGTAGTCTGTGGAATGTAACTTCAAAAACAAACCTGAGAAATGATTACATAAAAATTGTTCCATATCTGTCAAGTCTTTGATGTTAAAATCCTGAAAAGTTTTAATTTTGTTTGTCAAACTTAGATTTTATGAGTGCGAGAGAGCGAGAGCAGCAAATAGCAAAATGTATAAGGTGTGTAGCTCCAAAGATATAATATATAGTGGTTTTGATCTGATTTTTCTACTGTGCCTTTTATCATAATGGAAACAAGCATAGACACCTCCCGTGTTTGTGTGCCTCCTTCCTTCTCGTCCACTGCTGCAGCCTCAAGAAGTTCAGAACTATTTCCATTTTTATTAATTAGGATTTGTGTAATTTGAACCTATGAAATGATGGTCAGCGACTGTGGTTTGTTTAAAACAAAGTTTAAACCATGTTTGAGACTGAAAAGTCAGAAATATATGGCTAGAACCAGCCTGGAGTGAAGCCAGAGAGAGGAAGTGGAACATACTAAGGAAGTAGAGAAGTTCAAAGATTTCTCTGAACTTCTCTGAACTTTGGCTTCTCTACTCTAGCAGCAATTGGACTGTGCCTTTCCCCATTCCTGCAAAACTAAAGGACAGATATAACCTCAAGTGTCTTACCCAATCTTCCTGCTACTGAGGGAATCTGTTGTGTCTTTGTGCTCTCCTCCTCTAGGAAAAACACTGACCACTTGGCTAAGCCAAAGGTGTAATATGTGATTTACATGGGAGAGGTATAATTTGCTTGGATTTGCTTACAGTTAAATGTGTTCTGCTAGTGTGGATAAATAAACCAATTAATCTGTGAACTCCTGACCTAGTGTTATGTGGTTACATTTCTGTGCAACTGGAATCTAAATAAAGCTGTGGATACTGTAAATGACCTAAGGGCAATTCAATGTCTCTCTATTCATAGTTACCATCAATAGTTAGATAAGAAAAGATCACCGAAACTACCTGAAGCTTGAGGGTGAAAACCTAGGGATGAATAAATCTGGCTATTTCACTTTCTACAAAATTCATACTTTTTTCCATGAGCAAGTTCATCCCACCACATTTCCTTATCTGTATTAATCCACAAATTCTTTGTCATTTTCATGGACAATACCTTTCATGAAACTTTGTATATAGGAGTAGAGCTGGGGGGGGGGGAGAAAACAAAGATATTACCCCCAAATAAGATATCTGCTCTCTCATAAAATTTTCCTTCATACTCCAAATCTCTAACATTTCAGAGAGTGAGACATTGAAAATTATTTAATCTTTAACACTTAGATTTGCTGCATTCACATTCTCTTGGTAATTCTGTGTGCCCCTCTTCTTTGGATGCTTAAACTGTATTTTGAAATGTTCAACTGAAGTTATAAGTTACTACAATGCTAAAAATGTGGAGAGTGAAGGAAAATAAATCTGCCAATAAATCTCTCAGATAGTGAGAAAAAAGATATAAGGATGGAGACAGGATTCCAGATTAAGAACGAAGTAAAATATTTAGGTATAATAATCACGTCAAAAAATGTAGACCTTTATAGAAAGAACTATCAGAAGAAGTGGTCGGAGATTTTAAAAAAAAAAGACTTAAAGAGATGGAATAATTTACATCTATCTTTGTTAGGCAGAATATCGGTCATTAAAATGTCAGTCTTACCAAAGATACTTTTCCTCTTTCAAAACCTGCCAGTAATTCACAATGACGCCCCTTTTAGAGAGTGGCATCAAGACCTTTCAAAGTTTTTGTGGAGTGGAAAGAGACCGAGGGTAAGGATGAAAACAATGCAAGACAAAATTGAGAGAGGTGGTCTGGTTGTGCCCAATTTAAGGATTTACTATGAGGCTTGTTGCTTTATGTGGTTAAATGATTGGTTTCACCTGAATAACAGAGAGGTCCTTGTTTTAGAGGGGGCTGAATTATGGTACGGATTCCATGCTTATCTCTTCTATGACAAACTTAAGGTTAACAAGGATTTTCAAAATCACTTTATTCGCAGAGCCCTAATAAAAGTTTGGAATAAATACAGAGGTAAGCTATGTAGAGATATTCCCTTATGGGTGTCTGTGAATGAGGCCCTTTTTCGCAGAGAAAATTATGTGAAAACAGATGGGCTACATACCAGGATATACTCAGACCACAGAAGGGAGAAGACAATATGGAACTGATGACAAGAGAAGAACTAGCAGAAAGGGGGTATAATTGCAGTTGGTTCCTATATCTGCAACTTCAGACAAGGTTTAGACTAGATAAAAACAGCACGAGAATCGGTAGAGTAGAGAAAGCTTTCGAAGATATCGTAGTAGGCTAAGGGAGAGTTAAGATATCGCAGTATTATGATATGCTGTTAAAATTAGAATTAGAAGATGAATCGGTCAAGGACAACATGGTGAAATGGGCAATAGATCTAAAACAAAATATTCCGTTCGAACAATGGGAGAAATCTTGGACCAAGAGATTAAAATACTCTCTTTGTTACGAGCTGAAAGAAAACTTTCATAAAATGCAACTGCGATGGTACTTAACTCCAGCAAAATTAGCTAAGATACAGAAAGGAGTTAGTAGTTTGTGTTGGAAGTGTAAGAAGGAAAAAGGTACCTTCATACACACTTGGTGGAATTGTACAGTAGCAAAAAAATATTGGAAGAATATACACAAGATAACAACACAGATTATTCCAATTAAAGGTGGGCTAGATCCTAAGTTTTACCTGTTAGGTATGGTGGAAAATGTCGCCTTAGAAAGAGAGTATGGTAAGCTCATATTTTATATAACAACATCGGCTAGGATGACTTTTGCGGCTAAATGGAAATGTGAAGAGACACCGACAATGAAAGAGTGGTTGAGAAAGTTAATTGATTTGGCTGCTGCAGATAAATTAACTTTATGTTTAAGAGGGGAATCGTGGACTAGGGGGAAAAAAGCCTGGGAGCCAGTTAAGAAATTTTTAGAAAACAGTAAATATTGTGAGTTGTTGGTTAAAACTTTGTAACTTCTTTAGAATATCTTTCTCTTAATAATTTAGAGATACAATTATAAGGATTAGAGATTGTTGTATTCTTTTTGGTTTAAATAGGAATGGGACCATCCGCTGTGCTACTCTGTGTAAATAAGCAATGAGGGGAATTTAAAATTTATATTTTTAAAATATAGGACAAGGTTATTACAAATCCTTTTTTTCAGGGAAGATAATTGTCGGAGTTGGAAAAATGAGGAGGTTATAAGCTACTGAGTCGAAGCTCAGGAAGTACCTTTTTTTCTTTTTATATATTACTTTATTGTTTCTTCTGTGTTTTTATGTTTTTGTGTATGTGTTCATATATGTATTGTATGTACTGGATGGTTTGTCTGTTTGTTTGTTTTATAATATTGAATAAAAGTTTAATAAAAAAAATAAGTTACTACAATGCTAAAAATTTGGAGAGTGAAGGAAAATTTCATTGGGAGGGCAGAATTCTTATGTGTGAGGGCAGTACCCACATTTTGCTCCCCCTGAACCTCTCATCTCTTCTCAACCACCCTCCATAATCACCATTTAATCACTGCATGCTCCCACACACTCACAGCCCTTTTGTTAATAACATGTTGCTGGTGGCAGATGGGGAGAACTGAAGAAACATCTGACTATATCCCATAGCCTGGTGCAGACTATTGGCATCATCCACTGAGATCTATCAGGTTGCTCTGGAGATCTTGGCAGATGATGCATTTGTTCTGCATTTGGCTATGGGAATATACACACATACTTCTTTAATCTATGCATAGCCATAGCTTCTCTGATCCCCTCCCCAGCACTCCACCAGCCATTGAATTGCTGTGGAATGGGGCTATCATAGCAAAACAATGGGGGGGGTCATTGCTGAGGGAGGAAGAAAATACCAAATGCTGCTAAGACCAAAAAAAGGTGGGAACATATGTAGCTTGTGTTGGACTTAATGCTTGAATGCTTGTATATGCCACTAACAGGATATTTGGAAAACTATTTTTAAAATATAAAAACAAAAAGTGACATTTATGAGCCTTATTTATGATATTATCTAAAAGCAATAGAAACAGAAAGAGACAATCTTATTTCTTTTCTTTTCTTTTCTCCCCTGCTTCTGGTTTAAGATGGGAAATGGGCTTACTATCAGACTTGAGCAAATTCAGGAACTCCGTGTATCAATAAGTCGAGTGAGTTGAACCAATAAAAAGTTTATTGAGAACACAGTCAGAAATTTACCAGTCAGCGTTTAAACCAAAACTGCCCCCTCCGAGCCAAACGATATCTTAAAAACCCCAAACTATTAAACTCTACCCAGTACCCTTGGCGCCAAAACTATCACCCACCTCCGATTCCCATAGCCTGTTTCCCCCAACAAGCCAGCCCCCCTTCTCCAAACCACCTCACCAGCGCTATCTCTCTTTAGCACAGGCATTCCACCCAACCCCCCTCCCTTCAGTTACATCCAGACACCAGCTCTCCACATCCCACAACTTACATATTCCAAAGGCCTAACTTTCTCAAAACTATCTTAGCACAGTACCATTAGTCCCAACTC
This sequence comes from Phrynosoma blainvillii, assembly GCA_026167975.1. Taxonomy (NCBI): domain Eukaryota; kingdom Metazoa; phylum Chordata; class Lepidosauria; order Squamata; family Phrynosomatidae; genus Phrynosoma; species Phrynosoma blainvillii. Next base: position 414,976,376 of record JANUYF010000001.1, read on the forward strand.
CCCCATACCAGCTAACCTACTTGCTACAACTACTAACATAAGCACAATCCCCTATCAACTACAACCAGTAAAATAACTAAAACATTTAAACCAACAGCAATAAAAACCTGACAGAATCCATGCACGCAGGCATAGTTCTGACAGTTCACCCTCCAAACCACTTGTATCATTTGTATCAATCTACCTCACCCCCACCCCCCAGGTTTGTCAGGATAGCTCAAATGAATTCCCCAATCAATTTAGGAGCTTTGACATGTTTAGCCTTCACCCACTTATCATGATCACTGAACTAAATATTGTAACCTTCCACTGAACCAAATATTCTAATCCCCACTTTATGCATTCTAGAGTCCAAAATTTTAGAAAATTTGAAATGATGTTCCACATCCACCAACATGGGCAAAGGTGGAATTCCCTCAGTCCTCCAATGTTCACTGGTCCTGGCAGGTTTCAGTAGGCTGAAATGAAAGACAGTGTAAATATCTATAGGCTTTTGGCAAATCCAACCCTGCTGTCACCTCATTTATTAGTCTCTTGACCTCAAAAGGTCCCACATATTTTGGTCCTAGTTTTTTGGTGGGGTGTCTCATTTTCAAATGTTTGGTAGATAAATGAACCTTGTCTCCTGCCTTTAGGTCCCACCCCACCTTTTTGTGCCAGTCAGCAAACTTTTTATAATCCTTTTTTGCTCCTTATAGAGCATTTACAATGTGTGGCCAAGCCACTTTTACCTTAGAGATCCGCCATCACAGGGTCAGATGACTCAACTTCAAAGTGGGCAACAACTTAGGTTCATAACCATAAACAATTTCAAATGGTGAATGTCCTGTACTATTGACTGCTCCATTGAAAGCCACTTCAGCATGTCTTGTTTGTTTGCGAGCATGGAATTTGCAAAATTCCTGAGGCTGAATTACCAGAACTACTCCCAGTGGGCAATGTATGCCAAAGCAATCTGGTGAGGGAGGGTCTCTGGCATCCGATTGAACAAGGACTCTCAGCTCAGAATGCAGAGCTTGATAGAAAATCATGTGCCCTTATCTGTCTCTGCTTGGACACAAGCCAGTTGGACCACGTGCGAGATAAAAGGTCTACTCAGGAGATCTGGTTTGCTTTGAAAAATGTACACCAGTTAGATTCTGCATTGTCAAAGTTGCTGTGGAGCAAAAGGCTGTATGCCTGCAAGATGCAGAAAGGACAGTCCCCAGAGGAGCATCTGGCCACAATGAAGCATTTGTTCCTGGAGGTGGAATCTAGAGGAATAGCCCTCGCAAGAGAACAAAAGGCTTGTATCATGTTAAGCAGTCTGTCAAGTGATTTACACCATATATTGAACATTCTGCAGGGGGTGCCAGAGAGTCAGCTTACTATGGACTTGGTGGCAACACGTGTCCTGGAAGAATACCAGAGATGGAGTTTTGAGACTGGCATTCAGGGACAGCAACAGACTGAGACAACAACAACAAACACACCACCAGAGGCAGTTCAAAGCCTATCCGGAAGATGACTCACATCGAGTGTATGTACCTCAGCCTGAAAACCAGGGATAGTTTAGGGATTCTGTTAGTATACCAGCCACCCCATTGCTTAACAGACTCCCTGACTGAGCTGACTGCCCTGGTTTCTGAGTTGTTGTTGGAGTCGCCCAGACTTTTGGTTCTGGGCAACTTCAACATTCCACTAGAAACCAGTTTACAAGATCTAACTGGTGCGGCTCGGGAGTTCGTGGATACCATGACAAACATGGGCCTATCCCAGTTGGTTGATGGACCCACATATTGTGCTGGTCATACCCTCGATGCGGTCTTTAGTACGGAGCAGGAATATCCGTGGGCGGAGGTCAAAAAAACCTCTGCTCTGTCATGGACAGATCATTTTCTGATCAAGGCGGAACTAAGGGCTATTGTCCACCCTCCCAGGGGTGGCAGACCCATTAGAACGGTCCACCCTCGAAGGCTAAAGGAACCAATCAGTTTCCAGAAAGCCTTAGAGGGTTTAATGGTTGGTAACGCCGGTGATTCTGTCGAAGCCTTGGTGAATACTTGGAATATCGATCTCACCATGGCTATTGACACAATCGCTCCCAAGCGTACTTTCTGGCCCACTTCAAACCATAGGCCCTGGTATACAGAGGAGCTTAGGAGGATGAAGCGAGCCGGACAACAACTAGAGCGCGAATGGCAAAGGACTCGTCTCTTATCCAACAGAACTCGCCTTAGGAAGCATCTTGATTCCTATAGGGAGGCTTTACGTGCAGCGCAGAAATCCTATTCTGCACGTATTGCGTCTGCAGAGTCTCACCCGGCAGAGCTGTTTAGGGTGGTGGGGGAGTTGACGAGGGCTCCCCCTGTGCCAACTCCCCAGCTTAACCCTACAACAGCCTGCTGTTAGGCATTTAATACCTACTTTGCAGATAAAATCTCTTGGATAAGAGCCGACTTAGAAGCCAGTGTTTCAGCAGAATCCGTAGTTGAAGCATCCAGAAACTTCGTTGATGGCATTTTACTGGATCATTTTCAATCTGTGAGTACCGATGATGTGGACAAGCTACTTGGAAGGATGAGGAAGACGACTTGCCCCCTTGATCCTTGCCCATCTTGGCTGGTCGTCCGGGGGGGGTTGCGTTGAAGGTGTTCCTTCGTGACACAATCAACGCTTCACTCAGGGAAGGTAGTGTACCATCTTGCTTAAAGGAGGCGGCGGTTAAGCCACTCCTGAAAAAACCTTTCCTGGACCCTCTGGATAGAAATAACTACAGGCCTGTCCCCTTGCTCCCTTTCCTGAGCAAGGTGATCAAGAGGGCAGTTGCCTCCCAATTCCAAGCTGTCTTTGATGAAACCGATTATCTTGATCCATTTCAAACCGGCTTCAGGACAGGATATGGAGTAGAGCAGGGGTAGGCAACCTTTCCCCTTTAAGAGCCAAGGAACTTCAGCTCCCAAAATCCCAGGAGCTATTGGCCAACATGGGACTATTGGCCAACATGGCTGAGGCTTCTGGGAGCTGAAGTCCCTCGGCCCTTAAAGGGGAATGGTTGCCTACCCCTGGAGTAGAGACTGCCATGGTCACTCTGACCGATGACCTCCGCCTGGGCATTGACAGGGGTAGTGTGACCCTGTTGGTGCTCTTGGATCTCTCAGCAGCCTTTGATACTATAGATCATGCCATCCTCTTGGATTGCCTGAGAGAGTTAGGAATTGGAGGCACTGCTTTGTAGTGGTTCCGTTCCTTCCTCTCGGGCAGATCCCAGAGGGTGAGGCTCGGGGACAGTTCCTCTTCCAAAATTGAGCTTAATTGTGGCATCCCCCAGGGCGCCATCCTGTCCCCGATGTTATTCAACATCTACTTAAAGCCGCTGGGTGAGATCATTCGGAGGCATGGAGCTCGGTGTCTTCAGTACGCTGACGACACCCAGATATATTTCTCAATGACCAGATCATCATCCCAGACTTCAGATGGCATCTCTCCTCTTAATGACTGTCTCAGAGCGGTAATGGATTGGATTACGAAAAACAGATTGAAGTTGAATCCAGACAAAACGGAGGTACTAACAGTAACAGGCCCAAAACCAGATCTGGGAATACAGTCTCCAGTCCTGGACGGAGTCACACTCTTCTCTAAGGACTGTGTTCGCAGTTTGGGGGTATTCCTCGACTCGTCACTTCACATGACTAGTCAGGTGAATGCGGCAGTCAGGAGTGCCTGTTATCAGCTCTGGCTGATATGCCAACTGCGCCCTTATCTGGACATGAGGGATCTGGAAGCTGTGGTACACGCCCTGGTAACCTCCCTTCTGGATTACTGCAACACACTCTACATGGGCTACCCTTGTGCCTAACCCGGAAACTGCAACTGGTGCAAAACATGGCAGCCAGGTTAATTACCGGAACATCAAGGAGGGAGCACATAATACCGGTGCTTAAATCCCTCCACTGGCTGCCAATTAGTTTCTTTTTTTTTTTTTTTTATTTTTTTTTATTTTAAAAAAACATAAAAAATCCACTTAAAATATATTCTTAGTCATCTTTACAGTACATTTACCCATATTTCAAACTTCTCAATAGTTCTTTGAAAGTAAGTACATTTTTTTCACATTTTGCATACATCATTTCTGTATCTATTACTTCTATCATCATCTCAGATCCAGTTCATTTACACAATCTTAGTAACTATTTTGCTGCTTTATTCCCATTTTCTATTTATATATTCTTCCACTGGAGCCCACTCTTCCTCAACCAATTCCACATTCTCATTATTCAATAACCTTGTCAATTTGTCCATTTCCTTCATCTCTAACAATTTCAATAGCCATTCATCTACCGTTGGAGTTGTCTCCTGTTTCCATTTGGAGGCTATTAGTATTCTTGCTGCCGAGACCATGTAAAGTATTAGTCTCCAATATTTTCTAGTTATATCTGCTTCTAGTTTGTATGTCATATTTAATAAATATAATTCTGGATATAATTCAAGTCCGTTTTTAAGTATGTCTTCCATCGTCATGTGTATTTTTTTCCAATACCTTTTCATTTTGGGACATCTCCACCAAACATGATACCAAGATCCAACATTGCTTTTACATTTCCAACATTCGTTCGTTTGTAGTTTATAAATTTTTGCCATTCTAGCAGGGGTGAGATACCATCTTTGTTCCATTTTCCATTGATTTTCTCTTATGTCTTGGGAGCGAGTAAATTTTCTTGTCATTTTCCTTGCTTTCTCCCAGTGATCTACCATTATTGTCCTACCAATGTCTGTTGCCCACTTGATCATATTGTCTGATATTATTTCTTTTTCCTGTCTCTGACACATTAATATTTTATATAATTTACTTATTCTCTTCTCTCTTGTCCCCAGCCTCCACTGGCTGCCAATTAGTTTCTGGGCACAGTACAAGGTGTTGGCGTTAACCTTTAAAGCCCTACATGGCTTGGGTCCATCTTATCTTAGGGACCGCCTCTCCCTGTATGATCCCCCCCCCCCCGAGCCCTTCGGTCTTCTGGGAGGAACCTGCTACAGCCAATAAAAACCAGGGTGACTCAGACCTCCCAGAGGGCCTTCTCTGCAATCGCTCCCAGACTTTGGAATGGCCTGCCGAATGAGATCCGTCTTATTACTACTCTTGCTGCTTTTAAAAAGGCAGTAAAGACGGATCTCTTCCGACAGGCCTTCCCAGGATAACATCTGTTTTTAGGGTGATGAGTTTCTATTTTGTCGGTATAACTGATTCCTTGTTGTTGGTTTATAGTTTTAACTGCTTTGCTATGTTTTAATTTTTCTGCTTGGTTTAATTTTGTTTTAAGGGGTTGGGAGGGTGGATTATGAGAGGAGGGAACATTTTAACTCTGTTTGTTTTAAATGTTGTAACCCACCCCGATTGCCGTGCAGAGGGGCGGGCTATAAATAACATTTATTATTATTATTATTATTATTATTATTATTATTATTATTGTGGGCCCTTTTGGTAAATCAGTAGGGGGCAGCAGATATCTGATGGTGGTTGTTGATCACCACATGAGGTTCACCACATGCCTTCACCCTGAAGGAGAAAAATCAGGCGGCTGCCACATTCAAAGACTGGGTGGAAATGGTTGAGAGGGAGTTTGAATATAAGGTGGACTCCTTGATGACAGACCATGGCAGCGAATTTTTGTTTACCAGTCTCGGGAACTGGTTGAGGCAAAAGGGCATCCGCCACAAGACCACCCAAGGCCTGGTGGAGAGGAAGATCAGGGTGTTGCCACAGATCAAAAACTGATTGATGCTGGATGCAGGGGCTCCAGAGAGTCTTTGGGGGGAGGCAATCCTGACTGCATGCCACATCAGCAACAGGGTGTGCAACTCAGCAGTCAAGCAGACCCCGTATTACATGTTGTATGGGAGACCACCCAACCTAAGCTATCTGAGGGTGTTTGGGCAGCATGCCAATGTGTTGGTTCCCCAGAATTTCAGGAGGAAAGGTGACACCAAGTGGCACAGGCTGATGTTTGTGAGGTATGAGGGGAACAGCTACAGGTTCTACCTGGGAAATGGAAGCATCCTGTTGTCCAGGAGTGCCAATTTTGAAAAAACACTCTGGGTGGGAGAAGATACATTCAAACCACGAGGTGTTCATGAGGTTGGGACAACAGGGTGGTAGTACTGTGACTGGAGGGGTGCAAACACCTGAGGTCAAATCAGAAAGTGAGCCCAGTTCATCCAGTGAGCCTACTGGTACTCAGACCTCGCCCGTCACCACATCAAAGTTTGAGACCCCTTCATCCACAGAGATGGGGGTACAAACAATAATAAGTCAATAATAATAAGTTTTATTTATAACCCGCCCCTCTGCTTGACAATCAGGGCGGCATACAACAGATTAAAAATACAACAGGTAAAAACATCCCATCTTCCCACCCACTCCTTAAAACAGAATTAAACTATCATAAAGTTAAAATCAGATTCACAGATTAAATACAATACAATACAATTTGGCCTACATATCAAAACAGCGGGTAGGATAAGTAGTGGATCACTTCCAATTTTAGCCGGGTGGTTATTCCGGGAAGGCCTGCCGGAAGAGATCCATCTTTACTGCCTTTTTGAAGGCAGCAAGAGTGGTAATAAGACGGATCTCGTCCGGCAGGCCATTCCACAGTCTGGGAGCAGTCGCAGAAAATGCCCTCTGGGAGGTCCACGAAAACCTGGTCTTTATTGGTTGCAGCAGATTCCTCCCAGAGGACCGGAGTGCATGGGGGGGGGGGATCATACAGGGAGAGGCGGTCCCTAAGATAAGATGGACCCAAGCCATGTAGGGCTTTAAAGGTTAAAACCAACACCTTGTACTGTGCCCGGAAACTAATTGGCAGCCAGTAGAGGGATTTAAGCACTGGTGTTATGTGCCCCCTCCTAGATGTTCCAGTAATTAACCTGGCTGCCATGTTTTGTACTAGTTGCAGTTTCCGGGTTAAGCACAAGGGTAGCCCCATGTAGAGTGTGTTGCAGAAATCCAGTCAACAAGTAGTGAAAGTGAGGACAAGAGGGGCAGGAGCAAGGTAATCAAGGGGTCACTTTGGTGATCTATGTAGATGACCTCTGTGTGGCTGCTCAGACTGAGCAGGAGGTGAAGGCTGTGCAGGCAGAGCTGGCCAAGACATTTGTGCTAAAGGACTTAGGAAACCTCAAGGCCTACCTTGGGATTGAGGTTGAGAGGACTGCAGATGGCAAGGTGTTACTGAGTCAGACGAGTAAGATTAAGAGATTGCTGGAGAAATGTGGCTAGGAGAATGCAAAAGTGGTTAGGAGCCCCATAACTCCAGGGTTCACCAGCAGTTCAAAGTCTGACAAAGTATTCGAACATCCAGACTTGTACAGATCAGTCATTGGCATTCTGATGTTCATTGCCAACAACACCAGGCCAGATATAGCATTTGCTGTGGGCGTGCTGAGCTGAAGGGTGAGCAGTCCTAAGGTGGAGGACAGCAGTTAAAAGGCCTTTGAGATACCTGAAAGGCAGTACAGAGTGAAAGCTGGTGTTGCAGGGATCTGAGGCCCAGCTGGATTGTTTTGTGGACAGCTCCTTCACATCGGAGATGCATGACAGGAAGTCAGTTACAGGTCTGCTAATCAGGTATGCTGACAGTTCAGTGGTCTGAAGGAGCAGGAAACAGAGCTGTGTATCCCTCAGCACTTCAGAGGCAGAGTCTGCAACCTTTTCAGAGATGACGGGGGAAGTGCAGTGGTGCACTTTGGTGAGGAGTGCACAGGTCCAACAGTCATGCATGAGGATTCACAGGCCTGCATAGCAATGTCTGAGGCTGAGAACCTGAAGAATAGGACAAAGTACATCGATGTCTGCTACCAGAATGTGAGGGAGTTGGTTCAGAACAGTGTTCTCTATCTGTCTTACATTAGTACTGAGAACAATGTGGCAGACATCCTCAAAAAGGCTCTGCAGGTAGAGAGGCATGAGTGGGTGGCCTCAGAGCTAGGCTTGGCTCTGGAGAATGGTAGGTTCAGCCAAGGGCAAATGCAGAGTGGCAGAACATCTGAGCCAGAGTGCAGTTGCATTAGAAGAGATGTGCCTGGAGTGGTGAACATGTTTCCAGAGAGGTATGCATATCAGGAGGAGTGCTGCTGAAGGTAATAGAATGGGGTTCTGAAGTCTAGAATGGGGTTCTGAGGTCTGGCTTGTTTCATGTGGAGTGTTTCTGTGTAGACCTACTAGTAATAGAATGGGGTTCTGAGGTCTGGGGCTCACAGGTCAGGTTGACAATGACACAGACAGGAGACCAGAGCACTAGGAGTCAGCGGGAGGACATCGGCGATGTCAGGCTGGCAAGATAGGTTACACAAGGGAAACTAGTAGGTCCACACAGAAACACTCCATGTGAAACAAGCCAAGATATGAGCACACATTGTACATTTTGGAGGAGATTGTTAGGATGGAGCCCCTGGGAGAAAATGTCCAATGTGGTGGAAAGCAGCAGCCATGATGACACAGCATTTGGGCACTGCTGAGTCATGCAGTCTCATGCTGAGTCACAGGATATGACATCATGAGGGTGGTCATCTGGTGCTGCTGTAAAACTGCTACAAAACTGCAGTGTCAATCAGGTAAGTGACAGGTGTCCAAGAGGAAGAGGCACGGCTATATAAGGCACAAGCCTCTGGACACATGTGTGGTGGTGTAGTTGTGGTGTGGTGTCGTATCATATGTGTTATGTTGGAGTATCACATTGGAAGATTACTGTACATAGCCTTGTAGCAACAAAGATTAAAGCCTCCTTTGAGAGACGTCTGTCTGTGGAGTCTCCTTGCTCTGTATGGAAGGGGAGAGGTGCTTCTCCAGCTGACAAGATGCCTGCTTCATCAGAGAAAGTCTGGATCCTGGTGCTGCATGTCTACGTGGTCTTCACGTGCTGCATAACCACGCTAAGAAACAGTTCATACCAATTGTCCTGCATGTGATTGCTATAACACCAAAGGTACCTTTCCAGCAAAGCATTTGTTCATTCCAATTGCCCATCCATTTGGGGGTGATGGGCAGAGCTCAATGCTAGTTCAACGCCCAGTTTGGATTGCAACATCTTCCAAAAGTCTGAGGTGAACTGAGAACCTCTGTCTCTAGCTTATCAGGTAATTCATGGTATTTATACACAAATTTTATGAACAGATCAGCCAACTTGGGGGATGTGGGGAGTCCTTTGCACTCCACATAATGTGCTTGTTTTGAAAATAAGTCTGTCACAACCCAAATGGTGTTTCAACCTTGGCTCTCAGGCACATCAGTAATGAAATCCCTGGCAATATGCTTCTCCAGCGGCTGCAAAAAACCACTAAGTTTTCCCACCAATGGCTTAGCTCTAGCACACACTGGGCAATTTTTTACTTATTCTTCCACATCCAGCTGCACCCCTTCTCACCAATATTGCTTGTGAAGGCTGTGCCATGTTTTCACAAACCCCCAATGTCCCGCAGCTCTGGAATCATGATATATTTGTAACATCTTTAGTCTTAAATCTTTAGACACATATATTCTCATTCCTTTGTACCAATGACCATTGTCTTTCTTCTATAACTGTTGCTGGTGTGTTTGCAGCCAATTGCCACTCTCTGAAGCTTTCTGGATCTGTAAATGGAATGCTTCCATCTCTCAATGATCTCCCTCCCCTTTTGCCTTAGACTGGCTATGTGTCATGACAGTGAGTCCCATTTGTATTGGAATAAACCAAGTTTGTAGCAGCTGGGTTTCTTTGCCCACCTGTTGAGGGGGTCTAGATAAGGCATCAGCTAAACAGTTTTCCCAACTAGGAATGGACTTGAGTTTGAACCTATATTTGTAAAAGTCCTTGGCCCATCTATGCTGTTTAGAACTCAATTTGTGAGGGGCTTGAAGCACCTCCAAGTTGCAATGATCCGTCCACACTTAAAACGGGTGAGGCCCCCCTTCTAAAAATTGTCTCCAGATCTGGAGAGTCCACTTTATGGCAAATGCCTCTTTTTCCCAGATGGGCCATTATACTTCAGTCAGTTGAAACTTCCTAGACAAATAAGTGCATGGCTTGAGCACCTCCTCTGAATACTTTTGCAGCAACACAGCCCCCAAGGCAAAATCTGAAGCATCCACATGAATGGCAAAAGGTAGTTCTGGATCAGGATGCTTCAAAATGGGTTCTGAACTAAACAGGTGTTTCAACTGTTCGAAAGCCTCTTGGCATTTGGGAGTCCATTTCACCTTTGCCAAAGGCTTAGGTTTTTCCACCACCTCCCCATCTTTTGGAGTAGGCTTTCTTTTCCCCCTTCCTTTGTTTTCAACAAATTAATAATGGGCAAAGCAATCTGGGCAAAGTGGGGAATGAACTGAGGGTAGAAATTGGCAAACCCCAGGAACTTTTGCACTTGTTTTCAGGTGGGGGGGCAATCCAGCACTGTCTGTACTTTGCCCAGGTCCATTTCAATTCCTTGGGTGGACACTCGATACCCTAAGAAGTCCAACCTGTCTGTGTGGAAATGGCACTTGGACAGCTTCACATATAGCTAATTGTCCAGCAACCTTTTCAATACCTCCTGCACCATCGTGATATGTGATTGTAAATCTTGAGAGTAAATCAGCACATCGTCCAAATAAACCAACACACCCTGAAACAGTAAATCATGCAAGACTTCATTCGCTAGTCTCACAAAGCATCCCGCCCCCCCCCCAAAAAAAAGAAGCCCAAAAGGGAAGACCAGATATTCATAAGCCCCCAATGGGCAACTAAAAGCAGTTTTGTATTCATCCCCTTCCCTGATGTGCACTCGAAAATAAGAATCTCTCAAATCCAACTTCGTGAACACCTTTCCAGTGGCCAAGTGCTCCAGCATATCCTTCATTAGTGACAGAGGGTATTTGTTGGTGGGACTAATGTCATTCATGTTTTTGTAGTCAGTACCCAACTGAAGAGAACCATCCTTCTATTCCCTAAAGAACTCTGGGGCAGCAAAGGTGGATGTGGAGGGTCTTATGAATCCCCTAGCCAAGTTCTGTTCAATGAATTTTTTAAAAATCTTTAACCCCAAAGGAGTCATGGAGTACAGTTTGGATTTAGGGAAAGCAGCCCCCGGTTCTATTTCAATGGCACAGTCTGTTTCCTTTTGGGGAGGCAGCTGATCACTTTCCTTCTCCTCAAACACCTCCCTGAGGTCCTGGTATACCAATGGGTAGGGACAGGTTGTCTCTGGAATGACCTGCTCCATGGCACTATGTTTTACCAAAGTCACTGCTGCCTTGCCACTCTCCTGTGGACTAGGTTCTCGAACATGCTCCCTGCATACTGGGTCATTGAACACCAGTTTCAATTGTCTCCAGTCAATAGTGGGGTTGTGAACGTGTAGCCAGTTGATTCCCAACACAAGTGTAGCTATAGGTTGTCCCAACCACCAAATGAATTCTTTCCCAATGTTCTGCCACCCCATCCACACAGTCATCATTTGTTTATTGGTGGCCTGTCCCCCCCCATGATTGATCCTTCCATCTGATGAAATGGAATGGGCTGATGCAATGGTCTTGTCTCAAGCTCTAGGACTTGACCACCTCAAGGTTGATCAGGCACCTAGTGCAGCCCGAATCTAGAGCAGCCATTAACTCTACATTAGTGCCTTTATCAGGATGGAACAGTCTTACTTTGAGGATGTACAAATGAACTCCCCCACTCACCATGCATTTCTGGCTGTCCGGATGCTCAGCCCGCCTTTCGCTGTGGTCTAAGGCAGGCTCAGGTAGTTTCCCAACAGCTCTCCACTTGTGTCCTCATCGCTGTCTGTCCACACCTCGGTTGGCTCTACTGCAGGTTGGCTGGCCACTTGGCCTGCCCTTCCCACAGCTCCTCCGCTGCCACTAGGGCAATTCTCACCCTTGGAAGCTAAACTCGGTTGCCCCTGTGCAACGTTACTGGTTCCCCTGCCTCTTGCTCAATCTGGGCAACTGGCAATCATGTGTCCCTTTTTTCCACACTCCAAGCACAGCCCCAGTCTCATCTGGTACTGTCTCTCAGTTTTGGCTGCTGGTTTATTTTTCCATGCTGCACCAGAAGTAGGGGCTTTGGACTCACTCTTCTTCTGGGTGCTGGCCATCAGCTGTCAGGAGAACTTGATCTCCTCCTTCACCATCTCTGCCTCTCCAACCAGCCTGATCCATCCATGTACAGCGGTTGGATTGTCTCTGATCAGAGACCACTCCAGCAATTCAGGACTGAGTCCATCTTTAGAGTACTGCACTTTGATGGGTTCTGGTCACTCCAAACCTGTGCTGCCAAGCTCCAAAACTCCACGGCATACTCCGATACCAAGTGCAGTCCTTGATGCAATGAGATTAACTTGGTGCGGGTGCACTCAGCCTGGAAGGGGTCCTCAAATCTGGCTCACAGCACCAGCATGAAGGCCTGCAAATTCTGCAGCTCCATGGTCCCACTATCATAAAAGTGGACCAACTAGTCTGCTGCTTCCCCCTCTAGATGATTAGTCACACATTGCACTTTGGCTGCCTCATCCAGGAAAGATGCTCTCCACTCATGCATATGTCCTGCCACTTGTGACAGAAAATAAGGCATTTGCTGGGGATGGCCATCAAACTTTACTCCCAGCTTCCTGGCCAAAGGGTCCTGCAGTCTCACCAGTGGGGGGTTCTTTGGGGGGGAAGGTCCTCTTAGTATTCCTGGCTGCCCCACCAGTGCTGCTGTGCCATCCCCCACTCCAGCTGGGGGCCAGACAACCAGGCCTTTCAGCATCTGCATTACCTCTGCCAGCAGACCACGCATCTCCTGCATCTCCCCATAGATCTGGGAGATCTCATCTTCCTGGTCCTTTTTCTCACTAGAAGTCCAATCCAGGGGTTCAGCCACTAACATTGCAGGCTGATACTCTGCCTGCTCTGCGCCTCTTGCGTTCCTTCCCCTACCTCCACCGACTGAGCAGGGGTGTCTTCACCAGCCGCAGCCATCCCTTTAGGATGGGCTCCCAGGCCATTCGATCTGGCAGTTTCCCCAGGCATTCCTGTCAAACCACTCATGCCTTCTTCCTGTGCCATTGAAATTAATGGATTGTCTGGACTCGTATGGTCTTCCATCACTCCAGACACTTAGAAGTTCTGGCTTACTGTCAGATGTAAGCAAATTCAGGAACTCTGTGTATCAATAAGTCGAGTGAGTTGAACCAACAAAAAGTTTATTGAGAACACATAGTCAGAAATTCACCAGTCAGCGTTTAAGCCAGAACTACCCACTCCAAGCTAAACGATATCTTAAAAATCCCAAACCATTAAACTCTACCCAACACCCTTGGCACCAAAACTAGCACCCACCTCCAATTCCCATAGCCATTCCCCCCCCCCCCGTCAAGCCAGCTGTTAGAATCCTGTTAATATTCTATCAGATATGTAGTATAGTGTGGGGATGATGGGAAGAGGGGTTAGTTATGTGAGAGTGCAGGTGCTTTATCAAGTGACCTTGAGTGGCTGGCTCGGCTGGCTGGGAACGGATGAGAGGTTTGGGAAAAGGAAGGAGGGGTTGAGAGCGCGGGCTTTTTGCACATTCTTTTCACTAACTGTAGGGGGGGATTTTTTCAGTCTCAGCTAAAACGTCTGATAGTCAGGACTGACCTATGGATCTTCCAATAAAGTTCTGTTAATTCTTTAATTAAACTGACTGGTTGGTTGTCTAAAGGTGCTGCTGTCTATTTCATGTGAGAGGTACTCAAAAGACTGTGGGATAACCAACTGTATGTGAAACTGTCCAAATGTCACTTTCACACCGAGAGACTAGATTTCTTGGGGTACCGAGTGTCTAACCAGGGCTTAGAAATGGATCCAGCTAAAGTACAAACAGTGTTAGACTGGGCACCCCCGAGAAATAGGAAAGATGTACAAAAGTTCCTGGGCTTTGCAAATTTCTACAGAGAGTTCATTCCTGACTTTGCTAAGATTGCATTGCCCATTACAGACTTACTCAAGACTAAAGATACGCCCAAAAGTGGGGAGGGGGTTGCGTCCAAGCCTCCCAAGCCCTCCACTCCGATTCAATGGTCTGAAAAATGCCAGAGGGCTTTTGAACAACTGAAGATGTTGTTTAGCTCTGAACCTATTTTAATTCACCCAGACCCAGCCAAACCCTTTGTGGTTCAAGTTGATGCCAGTGACTTTGCTATGGGGGCTGTCCTGCTACAAAAAGATGATAAAGATAAGCTTAGACCTTGTGCCTACCTGTCCAAAAAGTTCCAGGGGCCCCAATTATCTTGGCCGTGCTGGGAAAAAGAAGCTTATGCAGTTAAGCATGCCCTAGAAAGCTGGAGACAATTCCTTGAGGGGGCGGCACACCCTTTTGAGGTATGGACTGATCACAGAAACTTAGAAGCATTACAGACTCCCCGCAAACTGAGCCCCAAACAAAGGAGATGGGCTAAAGACTTTTATAAATATAACTTCAAGTTAAAGTTTTTCCCGGGCCGTCAAAACATTTTAGCAGACGCATTATCCAGATTGCCACAGCATGGGGGAAAAGAGGCGGTTCCTCTTGAGACCATCTTTTCCCGGGAACAGTTGGGTTTGGCGGTAATTACACGCAGTAGAGCCAAGGCTTTAGTTCAACCCCCTTCACAGGGTGACTCACCACCGCCATTAGATGACCTGTTGCTAAAAATCCAGCAGGGGGCAGAAACAGATGAGTGGCTACAACAACATAAAAACCAACTGTCTAAAAATGCACAAGACTTATGGGTGTGGAATTCAAAGATCTATGTTCCTGCTTCCTTAAGAAAAGACATCCTTCAGATATACCATGACTCTAAGGCAGCAGGGCATTGGGGATATTTAAAAACTTGGCACAAGATCCGCAGCACCTACTGGTGGGATGGAATTCGTGCAGATGTAGAGGCTTATGTTAAAAGTTGCCCGGTTTGCGCTAGAGCCAAACCAAGAGTGGGCAAGCCTAGAGGACTACTTCAACCTCTGCCTACACCAGAAGGACCTTGGAAACACATTGCTATGGATTTTATAACAGACCTGCCTCCTAGCAAGGGCCGAGACACTATTTGGGTGGTGGTAGATTTGTTTTCCAAACAAGTACATTATGTGGCCTGCAAGGGGATGCCTTCGGCCCCCAAATTAGCTGATCTGTTCATAGCGCACATATATAGACTCCATGGCCTTCCAGACCGAATAATCTCTGATAGAGGCAGTTCGTTTACTTCTAAATTTTGGAGGGTGCTACAAGACAAATTGGGGGTTCAATTGGCCCTTAGCACGGCTTTTCACCCGGAGACTGACGGTCAAAGCGAGAAGACTAACCAAAGTCTCCAGAGATACCTGCGTTCTTATACTAACTACCTGCAAGATGACTGGTTTGATTTACTTCCACATGCCGAGGTTGCTTTCAATAGCGCAGTACACAGCAGCACTGGGAGCTCTCCCTTTTCGATTAACTATGGTTTTGAACCTAAGCTCCTCCCTGCCCTGCCTGTAAATAAAACTGACCCGGTTCAGGTGACCCAGTGGGCTGACAAAGTCAGAGGGGCTTGGCCCACCATTGTCAAAGCTTTGCACGAAGCTAAAAAGCAGTATAAAAATCAGGCTGACAAAAAGAGGGCGAAAGGTTGGGATATTAAGCCTGGTGATATGGTTTACCTTTCCACCAAAAACTTGAGGTCTAAGTTTCCTTCCAAAAAGCTAGGCCCAAAATTTGTGGGTCCTTTTCCAGTTAAGAGACTGGTTAATGATGTTACTGCTGAATTGATTCTTCCTAAGACCTATCGTCATCTTCATCCAGTTTTTCATTTCAGTTTGTTGAAACCTGATTGTGCGGTTGACCCCTGGAAACCCGTTGACTCACCACCCCTGCCTTTGATGGTTGATGGACATCAACACTTTGAAGTTTCAAAGATTTTGGACTCGCGGGTTCATCGAGGCAGACTACAATACCTGATCCGGTGGAAACACTTTCCTGTTGACCATTCTGAATGGGTGTCTGCTGGTCATGTCAATGCTCCTGATTTGATTGCTCATTTTCATGAACGCTATCCAGACAAGCCTTCCTTGTCTTCAGTTGCTTGATGTTTCTTTCATTTTTTTGGGGGGGGGGTTCTGTTTTCAGGGGGGCAGACTGTTAGAATCCTGTTAATATTCTATCAGATATGTAGTATAGTGTGGGGATGATGGGAAGAGGGGTTAGTTATGTGAGAGTGCAGGTGCTTTATCAAGTGACCTTGAGTGGCTGGCTCGGCTGGCTGGGAACGGATGAGAGGTTTGGGAAAAGGAAGGAGGGGTTGAGAGCGCGGGCTTTTTGCACATTCTTTTCACTAACTGTAGGGGGGGATTTTTTCAGTCTCAGCTAAAACGTCTGATAGTCAGGACTGACCTATGGATCTTCCAATAAAGTTCTGTTAATTCTTTAATTAAACTGACTGGTTGGTTGTCTAAAAGTGCTGCTGTCTATTTCATGACACCAGCCCCCTTTCTCCAAACCTTCTCACCAGTGCTATCTCTCTTCAGCACAGGCATTCCACCCAACCCCACTCCCTTCAGTTACATCCAGACACCAGCTCTCCACATCCCACAACTTACATATTCCAAAGGCCTAACTTTCTCAAAACTGTCCTAGCATGGTACCATTAGTCCCAACCCCCCTTACCAGCTAACCTACTTGCTACAATTACTAACACACTCACAATCCCCTATCAACTAGGGGATATCAACAACAGTAAAATAACTAAAACATTTAAATCAACAGCAATAAAAACCTGACAGAAACCATGCACACAGGCATGGTTCTGACACTTGCTCAACAAAATGCGTGTGTGACTTTTGCAACAAAGAAGGGTTCTTTGCTCATGTTCAAAATTACAAATTACGAATACAGTCAGGAGTCCACATTAGCAGGAGTTAGGGGCACATTCCCTCTATGAAAGAGGAAAAACCATGAATATAAATATGATAAATCAAAATCACAAATGCTATTTTTTCCTTGAGAGAACACTCTGCTAGGTATCTTTAGGTTCCCCCGTGTGTTCTCTCTAGGAATTTCTAGGTCTGCCTGAAATTGACCATAGAATCATGCAAGAGGATCTGGATATTTCTAGAGAGAATATATTAATCAAACCCATGAATCAATAAATCCGAAAAAGGGAAACCAGCAAATGTAGGGGGGCAATTGTAATCCAATCACAATTAGAGCAGGATAATCACATATTTGGTTGGGGCTTATCACATGACTTCCACCCTCTTCTCTTGTTTTCTTGGTGGGAGAATGTTTGGAAACTGTTTCTTTTCACTGACACAAAAACTCCATTAATAACCTACTTTCCTGCTACTCTTGTGATACCATTTGCAGTGTGATAGTACAGTTCCACTTTAATGCTGATTTTGTTTGGTCAGTGGGTGGGCTTTTGATATGGCTTAGGTGCCCTTTGCTTAAGAGTGATTGGGGGGAAGGACACAGGGTGGAAATTTCCACCTGTTTTCCTTTCAATTGGCAAAGTAACTGAGAAACTTTAAAACATTTTTTCCTACAGAAAAAAAAATCCATTGACAAACCCACCCACCTTCACACAAATTGGGGCTTGTTATAGAGAAGCCATGAAGAGAAAACTTTGCTCACAGCCTCCCTCCTCCTTTTCCAGAAGAGTAGCCCAGTTGTCTCTCTCACTTTCTCTCTGTCCTTCTCAGACACCCAAGCACACATGTACACACACATATATGCCTGGAAATATAAGCAGAAAAGAGTCTTAATGCTGAAACAGCATTTATTTAATTATTCTGCCTGTTCCTGGTTGAATAGACTTAATTAATTGCTGTCAGATTAATCATTCCTTTAGCTGATGCCTTTCATCTGTCAGCAATTAATCACATCTATCCCAAATCAAGAAGTTCCTTCCTCCCACAAGAGGGGGAAAAAGCCTTTTAAAACCAAGACTGCTTTTGATTTATATTTCTTGTGGGGATCTGTGTGTGAGCATGTGTGTGCACATGTGTGCCAAACTAGGAAAAGGTGCAGTACTGGGTGGACAGTGTCAAATGCTGCATGAGATAAGGTTTTAGCATGGATGAAGCCTGCAATGCCAGAAAGATTACTATGGTGTGATAGGAAAGAGAGCAGTCCTGATTGAATAGCGCTTGTGAAAATAGTGCTATTTAAGTGGGAGAAGAGGCTCCAGTGATAAAGCCTTAAATCAGGGGTTCCCAACCTGGGGTGATCTGCACCCCCAGAAGGTGTGAGATTTAATTTCAGGGGGTGCCACAAAGACTGGTTTGAGACCCTGAGGTTTTTTTTCTGAATAAATTAGAATCTAATTGCTCAATTTAGATTTGCATGTTAAGCACTGAGTTAAAAGCTTGTTTTTTTAAGTTCAGTGTTCACCTACAATAAACTGTGGTTCAATTTGTGGTTCAAAAATTAGAAATTGGACTTCTTCATCTTTAAATGTAATATTACTTTTGTAGAAGGTGCAAACATTAATCAAACATTTCCTAGAATTGTGGGGCATAGAAAAGTTTGGGAACCACTGCCCTAAATGAAGCTACTGCCAACAACCCTCTTAAAACTGTTTAATGAAATCAATAAGCCATCACTATATTAACTTATTTGCAAAGGGAGAAGAAAAGGCTGTAGCCCTGAAAACAGAAGAGGTGAAGGTTGCCCTAAAGATTGTTAGTGAGGGTTGTTCATAAGGGATGGGCCTTGGCCCTTCACTTATGGATTTTTAAGCTTCAACCACTCTTTCTTTCCTGCAACCCAACAGAGATGTTCTACAGAAAGAACATTATGTTAAAACTGCAGCTCTGGTAAATATACCCTTTCCTCCCCCAAATGGCTATACCACACCCATGAGTGAGAACAAAATGTACCAGCACATATCCAAAGAAAAAAGCACAATGCTCCCTGAAAATCTGAAAGCCAGTTACAATTCCACTTCTCATGATTTACAGGGAGAAAACAATGATTGCTTTATCTCCTATCTAGACTTGCCTTCTCTTGGGGGTTGGGAAACCTACTTTCTTGGACTACAGATCCCATGGTCCATGGTCATGCAGGCTAGGGAATCCACAGAGCTATACCAAAAATAATTTTCCAGGATTTCTACAGCATTCAGTTCATTCTCACATGCGTGTTGCTGTACTTCTTTCTTCACCTGTATATACAAGAGCTGTTCTGCTCATGCTTTCCTCCCCAGTCTTCATGATGAAACATTATTTAAAAAGCCAGATATCATCTGACTCACATTTTGCAAATGACACCTTTAGGAAAAAAGAGCATTTTAAAAACCACAAGTGAAAGAGTATTTCTTAGTTATGATTGAATCCATCAGTGATTTTACATGAAGAGAAAACTTTCTGGAGTGTAATTTCCCACATCAGAGAATGTATAGCACAAATGTTTTGTTTTGTTTTGTTTGCTTTTGGAAATTTACTTGCAATTTACTTGCAATGTTGCACAGCAGGTTCTTCAGGTATGTTGCAAACTTTTCCTGGGTGCATTGCACAACTTGTTACGACTTAGGAATGTGTGTGTGTATGCATGCATGCATATATACACGGCATGTGCACATCTGTCTCTTTGTGTGTCTCTTTGCCGAAATACCTTAAGGGCACCAGATTCTGTCTGATTTTGGAAGCTAAGCAGGGTCACCCCTGCTTAGTACTTGGATGGGAGACCACCAGAGAATACCAATTGCTGTAGTCTATATTTCATAGGAAGGAACGGGCAAAACTGCCTCTGAGTATTCCTTGCCTAAGAAAACCCTGTGAAATTCATGGGGTCACCATAAGTTGACAGGTGACTTGGAGGCACGTACAGATACGGTGGCTATCATCTAATAAAATAAATTTTAACTGATTATTCAAAAAAGTTGTAATCAATTGTTTGTTTATTTACTGAGAAAGAAAATCATTATTCCACAGATTCACTGGTGACAGGGTCAGAGCTTGGAAAAGTTACCATTTGGACTACAATTCCCAGAATTCCTTCATTATGTTACTAAGGTTAAGTAGTCCCTTCCTGCTTCGCTGCAGTGGCACTGGTCTCCTTATGAGGAGGCTGGTGCAGTGAAAGAGCAGGATACACCCTCTGGTAGCCCACTGAACTAGGTGACACTAGGGGTGGGGATGCCACTGTTCCTCCTCCTTCTTTCACATTGTCTTTCTCTCCTCCTTCCTTCTCTCTTCTCTTCTCTTCCCTTTCTCTCTTCTCCTTCGTCTTTATCTATATCTCTTTCCACCCCATGACAAAACACTCTCTCTGTAGTCTCTCACTTTTGGCTCTTGCCCTTGTGTCTCCATCCACTACCCACACACACACACACAGTAGCATGATGCAGCACACTCTGGATTTCCTCTTCTGCTCTTTCTACCCTCCTTCCTATTCTTTCCTGCCCTGGCTATTGCATTTGCCACTCAGAACTCAATGGGCATACATACATTCTAGCAAATAGAGGGGGAAAGCCCATTGTGTGCTAGAAAATGCCTCCCCCCCCCAAAAAAAATTATACAGCATTTGATTTGGAGATGTAAAGTTTATGTTTTCTCTTATTTTTTTACCAAACCGACCATGTATTTAGTATTCAATTATCAGGCCCAATATCTGAACAGAAACAACTGCTAAAAGAAATACTCTTCCACTGTGAAGACCTTGAAACCTCAGCTCATTTATAAGATACTAGGTGCCCTTGGATTAATCACTGCCTTCTGCCTCCATTTCTTAAAATCAGGAACACAAAATTAAAATGCTACATTTCTGTTAGAGGCATCATTGAGAAAGAATTACAAAGAGCTTTGCACATGAATCCAAATTGTAACAAAAACAATAATGAACATAACTCAAGATGTGCTTTCAGACATGATCAGAATACACAAATGCTGAATCATTTTTTGTATAGTTCCCACTGTATTGCTTTACTAAGTACATATGAAGGAAATGAGTGCAATGGGTCAATGCAGGTTGTGTCATATCTTAGAATCTGGATATAGCTACACACTTGGAAGCAGGTCTCTAGATGTGTGGTATGCTATAATCCTGTATTTTGACCTCTTTCAAAAATGCTAAAAATCAAGAGAACAGACAGGGAAATTGTGCTGGATTCAGTTCCTCTCTTTAGCCTCCTCTGCCATACAGATGTTTTAGCTCTTTTAGAAAGCTATTTTGTGCAGCTCTGGCAATTGTGATTATTTGGGATTAATATTGTAAATGATATCAACTTAATCTATAGCACTTTTTAAAAATATATGAGAAAGATACCACAGAGAACATCTAATCAGCTACAGCAGAAATGTGAAGATATTGTTGACCAACCATAAAATAATGAGACCAGACATGGTATTTGGGGGTTAAACATGGGCCATCTTTATAGACCTAAAAAACTATTAAATTTTTTAGGTCTGGGGCTGAGCAAATGAAAGGGGGACAACCTTGTGCAGGTTTAGCTGAGGCCCAGATGTCTGCCTATGATACCTCCCCAGCCACTCTTGGGAAAAAGACAAGACCCCAAGGACAATCCAAAGAAATTGGTTGCTATGTTGGATGGTCATTTTGGAAGGCCAGCCTGGAAGCTCCCTCCCAAGACCCATGACTTTATAAAATACAGTAAACCCGGAGATCAGCCCCAAGGGCCAACTCTTTTAACAGCCCCCCGGTTCCATGTCCCATGGAGACAGTTCCAGAGCCCAAACTTCCACCACAAGGGGGTGCCAAGATAGACAGCGATCTGACATCTTCTCCCCCAACAACCTGCCACAGACAAGAGACAAGCATCTGCTTAGCCTCTTTCCCTCACCAGGCCTGCTGGCGATGGGCCTCTCTCTCCCCACTCTTCATGTGATCTCACTTGGTTCCATGTACCAAGTACAAAGCCCCCTAGTCTTCTCTTCTGGAGGCTAACAAAATGCCCCTTTCCCCACAGAGCTTTTTGCCATACAGCTGAAGGACTCAGTTTGGATGATTTGCAGTAGTTTCCATATATTTTGCAGAGTAAATCTGATAGTGACTAAGGGCCTTTGCAGACTGCCAGAAATAGTGCAAATTGAGTCCACTTTAAGGGTTAAGGTTAGGGTTAGGGAATCATGGGAACTGTATTTTATTGTTGCACCAGAGCTCTCTGACAAAGAAGGCTCAATGTCTCAGGGGGGAAAAAACAATTCCCATGATTCCCTAGCACTAATCTTAACCCTTACAGTGGACTCAATTTGCACTATTTCTGGAAGTCTGCAAAGGCTGATAGATGGACCATTAGTGACACATATGGACCAATCGTAAGAGTTTCCAAAAACATCAGGTTTTGGAGTTATCAATGAGCAGAAAATCATGATGGGCACACCTCTGCAGGTGCTGAGTGCCATGGGGGAAAAGCAGACTGCCCAAAGGAGTGGCTTGTAGCCACCCCCTGGAGTACTATATGGGGCCACAGCAACCACATACTGCAGCCCCAATCCAGCATTTTTCTGGCCCCAAAAGAAGTGGGCAGAAGGGGCTCTGGAAGAGGTGCCACGCACCTTTTCCGTGCTCCTTCTGCCTCAGCTCGTGCGGAGGCTGTGCCGGAAGGATGTCATCAGAGTGCTCACTGTGTGCAACGGCACGAGCTCTGATGACGTCCTCGGGAAGGGTTGGGGGTGGCTGGCGGCCAGCTGCCCTTCCCCTTCCCCTTCCCTGGCTCCAAGATGGCACTTTGCATCATCTACAGAGCCCCTGAGTCAACCTTGGCACCCTGGGATTAACTCACAATGTTGTGGCTGCTGTACTGGCCTTTAACCACTTGTCACCATGTAGATATTATACTTATGGACAGCAAGAGGTTGACATCAGCAGGGACACAAAATAAATGGTTTAGCAAAACCAACAAGTTTGGCCCTGTTCTCTCCCTTAGCTGATTGGTAATTGTGTGAGAAGCAACACAGAGATAGGATTCTTCCATCCCTTATAAATCCATAAAGAAAATGTAGCCATGCTCTGAATGAATGGAGAGGTAAGGGACTGAAATAGTTTGCTTCACTGGGCTGTTTAAATTAAAATGAATGCCCAGTTTCAATCCTTCATGTTACCAATTGTTAAAAATTAATACTTGGTACAAGTTAAGTCAAACAATTTGAATGCTATTAATCATAATAGACAGTGTACATTACATGAGTCACCATTATTATGACTATTTACTGTAACTGAAAATGTAGTTGCATTTTTGGGAAGCGGAGAGGAAGGAGCAAATTGCCAGTTGAAAACAAAAGATTTCCAGTAAAAATCAATGCTATGGGAAAAAATAATCCTGTGATTTTTAATTTGAACCCAGTCATACAATTTAGGAAGAAAGTGTCTCCTTCCTTGGATGTCTTCAGAAAGAGGCTGGATAGCTAGCTGCTAGGGATACTCTAGCTGGAGATCCTGCACTGAGCAAGAGATTGGACTTTACGGTTCACAGGATCTCTTCCAATTCTGTGATGATATGATTCGATGAAAGGAAAAGATGTAATGAAATCAAAATAATTTCCTTGGGTCAAAGAGTTATCAGCTGTCCTCTGGGCTTCCTGTGTCATGTAGGCTGAGGAAATGATTGAGTTCATCATCTTTACTGTCCCAGTTCACATTTAGGTGGTAAACTGGTGTCTGAGTTGTCCCACATCAAGCTCACATAATTTAATTTTCAGTCCTACAAAAGCAGGGCAAGGGAGTAATTTCTGATTTCCAGACAAAATTAAGCATCATAAAGTGTTTCTAGGCTTGGAAAGCAAAACCAAAAAATTGCAATACTCTTCCTGCAACATAACTTTTAGAAATAATGGTTGGCATCCTGTTCATGAATTAAGATGTTGTCTGGCTCCTGCCTGGCAATTGACTTTTTATTGTCTCTGTGATGGTCAGAGTTCTCTTCCAGACAAACAGTGATGAAAAGCCCACTGAAGAACAACTTTTGGAGCAGTGCATCTCCTCCCCCCCCCCCTCATTTCCATATTGCTGGATGGTGGAGGAACCAGTGGGAATGCGTACTGTTTTTTTCCCCATAACTGGACACAATATAGCAGGCAAATGTTCGCCTTCATTGCTGTGTCTCCTAATGCAGGAGTCTGGTCAATGTGAGAAGTAAAGATATGAACATCCTATCTTTTATCATTCTAAAAGAAAATGCTCCATAATTCAATTACTCTCTCCCATTCTTCCAGAAAAAAAGGCTTTGCAGGGGGTATATGTGAGGAGGGGGTTAATTTTTCCAGTTCCCCCCCCCCCAGGCCTTTACATCTCTATTCCCTACTTGCTCTAACAAACCACCACAGAGGAGACTCACAGCAGCTGAAGAGAGGAAAGTTGTGGGATCTTTCTCCTTCCCTCTGCCTGAGTATCATGAATTTCTGTTGCTGTCAGACTGCCATCACTACTCCTTCCTGTTAAGTGGAACAAGAGTGGAAAAGAATCAGTGGAGAACTTAGGACATTATCACACGTAGGCCACAAAGCGATAATAAACTGGAAATGACAAATTCCGAAAAATAAACCGAAAATAAACCTTGATTCCGCAAATGGCTTTCACACGTAATTACCTTAATTGCGCATTTAAGCTAAGCCCCCATTGAAACCGCATTTAACGTTCACACACAAGTGAAAAAAATCCCATACATGTGCTAGAAATGATCTTCTAGCACTTGCGCACTATGCTCGCCATGGCTGTCACTCGCCGCGGCTGTCACCCCTTCCCCAGGTCCTCCTCAGAGCGCCGGCCGTGCGGAGGGTCGGCGCTCTGAGGACGACCTGGGGAAGGGGTTGGGGCGCCGATCGTGCAGCTGCCCCTCCCCTTCCCTGCCCCCAAGACGGCTCAATTAGCCGTCTGCTGAGGGGGAAGGAGACACTTACGCTGCCTCCAGGACCCCGCGGAACCATGGGGAAATGCGGGGAAATGCTTCCAAATGCGCATTTGCTTTTCACATTACGGCGAATTTACCTTAATTGCAAATTTACCTTAATTGCGCATTTGCATTTCCTCCAAACAACCGAATTTCAAAAGATCTCGGTTAACACCAGTTTCTGTCCACTTTCTGTCCAGTTTCTGTGTGACGTCGTGTGAAAACACGGGGCACTAATCCAGTTTCTGTTTGGGTTTTGTGTGGATTAACCAGCAGATTTGCCCCCGTGTGATAACGTCCTTACAGGAGTTGGTTGGATTGTTAGTTTGATTGTTTCACCCAGCCCTGGAGCCCAATGTGAGTTTACAAAAAAACCCAAAAACCACCAAAAAAACAGATTATGGCTTGAGTTCTCTATGCATTACATTGCTATGAACAGTGTTGCATAACGACAGGAGATTATCGCATTTACTTTAAAGTGACTTATCTCTCACAAGATAAAGTTGCATTTAAATTTAAAAGCGAGTGTTATCACACTCAGCCACAGCTAGGCGAGTGCAACCCATCTGCAGCCCAGACCCCAGCCATGCTTGTCCAGAGGCTTTTCAAAAATGGGAACTTGGCATTTTTGAAAAGCCTCTGGATAAGCGCAGCTGAAGTCTGGGCTACAGATAGTTTGCACTCACCCAGCCACAGCTAAGTGAGATAACACCCACTTTTAAATTTAAATGTGATTTTATCCCATCTGGGATAAGTCACTTTAAAGTAAATGGGATAATTGTCCTGGAAAGCCGGTGGATGGACTGATAGCCAAGGCAAGGGAAAGTCCCCAAACAAGGTCCTAATTACCAATACGAAGGGGCAGCCAGCAAAGAGTCAAACACAGTCCATAGGTCAAGGGTTTCAGAGTAGCCAGGAGACAAGGCAATCTGAGGTCCAGGGATGCAGAAGTTGGAGAGTTATCAGCAGTCCGAAGGTCAAGGATACTGGGAGTCCAGGATAGTCAAGAGTCAAGGTTCAAGGCAAGGAACTAGGAGAGACAGAGACAGAGGCTTTCTTTTTGTTTGTTTGTTTGTTTTTTAATCTGAAAGAGGTTAAGCATAATAAGCACATGCACTCAATGGAAATGTGATAAGAGCAGTTATGCAACAGAAATGTGACTTGCTGCAATATCATCTCAAGCCACCTGGAAATCTTAATTTATTTGACTGTTCTGTTCCAGGTCCTGTATATAAAAGCCAGCCTGAAGCATCCTTATCTTTAACCTGAGCTCTGTCTTCTTTACTATGATAGGCATTATCATCTTGATCTATGTTTTTTCTTCACATGTTTGGGGGGAAAACTCTGTGATAGAAACATTAAATAGATTAAGAGACAGAGGCTTTCACCAGGAAGCTCAGATATCCTCTGGCACTGAGGCAACGCTTCCCCACTTCTTTAAATGGGGAATGGGGAGAGCTCAGCTGAGGCTGATCACCTTGATGACCTCGGCGTTTTTCATAAAGCCTCCTTGAGTGCCAGAGGCCCGCCCTTTTGGCTCTATGCTACCTGACGGTAGGTGCAGTCCCCTGATCCTCCTCCATGTCCAGCGGCTCTGTCGTCAGAAGGCTTGGTTGAGGAGCCTCTTGAGAAGCCACAAGTTCTGCTGGAGGTTCTGCTGGCAAAGCAGAGCTGCTAGGGCTGAGCTGGGGCTCCTCCGCTGCAGACTCAGGACCCGGAGGAAGTTCTGACTTGTCCTCCAAGTCTTCGTCCAGGCAGTACTACATTACTAAGGATTTTGTATAGTGTGATATGAAAGGAGGTCAATGGAGGATGACACTATGAGTTACTGCACTGGGTGACACCAAAGCTAGTGATTCCACTGGTTTGCTCCAGATCTTCCTGGAAGATCCAGAGCCTTCTGTTCTGATGCCAGGCAGCTGACTGCATGAGCCATCCAGTATGTCTTTGCTTTCTCTAGTGAACTATCCTGAACTACAACATTAAAGCTATCTGGCAGCGAATTCTAAGTACAGGGTGATTTTAAAAGAATGGTGCAAAACTAAACAAGAACAGCTTTACATTTACACATTAATTTTTGAAAGTATCTAAATAATATCCCAGTATCCGCTTGGTTGCGGAGCCTCTTGAGAAGCCACAAGTTCTGCTGGAGGTTCTGCTGGCAAAGCAGAGCTGCTAGGGCTGAGCTGGGGCTCCTCCGCTGCAGACTCAGGACCCGGAGGAAGTTCTGACTTGTCCTCCAAGTCTTCATCCAGGCAGGGCATGACAATAATCTCTTAAGTGAATCCCAGTCCAATGCCCCTATCCCCACTTACCAGTCAACAACTGCTATGTTCCCCTGTTACTCAGGAAGTAGCTGACTAGCATTCCTACCCCCTTGCATGAGTGAGCTCCATTGTGACAGACAGAAACAGGGTCTTTGTCGCAATCTCCCCTTCCAAAAGTCTAGCATTGCCTCCAGAAGTCTTCCAAAAGTCTAGAGTTGCCTCTACCCTACTCTACCATACACACATATTTTTTTAAAAAATGACCTCAAAGGGCCAGTCATACTCTCTGGGTGCACATTTGATCATTTTGGGTTTTTTTGTAAACCATGAGGTCTCTTTTAGGCCTTGGCACTGCCACTTTTGCCCATCCCTAGCTTAATCTGATATTTGGACAGCAGGTGGATACTATTCTTTTGAATGGTTAGATCGAGTAAGCTTGTATGAAAGCCTGCACAAAGTTTACAGTTGGAAAATAAATCAGAATACACCAAAATCTCTTCTTTTTCCATTCCTGAAACTGAATCATCACAGTGGCTCTAAAACGTTTGGTGAACTTTTCAGCTTTCCAACTATTTTTTAATTTCCATGGTGCCTCTCAGCTTCTGGATTCCAGATGGGACTGTAAAGAAAAGTGACAAAATATCAGAAGAAATTATGCTTTTGTGGTATTTTGTCAGGAGGTCCTGGAAACCTCACCAAATAGCTTGTTCTCACGGGTTTTCCAGGCTCAAAAGCTATAATGATATAACAGAAACTTTAAAGGAACTCTGGATAGCAAAACATGTCAATGGATAGGATTTAAAATATATCCCCCTCCAACAAAAACACACCAAAAATAAGGAGACAAATGATGCAGCCAATATTTTGCAAAATAATTCTTAAAAAATAAGTTGAGTTAACCACACATAGCAGAGGATAGGCTTTCACAGAAGACTGCAGAGTTTGGAAAATTTATTTTTGGACTACAACTCCCAAAATTCCTAGCCGGCATACTTAGCCGGCCATACTGGTTATGGATTCAGGGAATTGTAGGGGAAAAGGGAACTTCCCCAAAGTTCTAAGAGGTTTTCTGTTATCCTGAGCTTCTTTTAATATCAAAATGATGTTAGAAAAATGAAATGTCATACCTCAGTCCTATGGTTCCCTGTAATTTCCCCTAGGAAAAGAGGACAGGGAAACAAAGGGACCTCAAAAATAGGAGACATATCCTTATTCATGCATTAGTACAGTCAAGGTAGGGGTAAACAACTCTGACAATTTCCATTATTCTGAGTTTTCCTTCCTCCCTGCCCCCTGCTCCCAAATCTTATTTATAGTTGTTTCAGGTTTTCAAAAGAAATGCATGAAAAGGTTATATCCTGTTATGAATGTTTCTCCTAGTGCATCCCTTTCCCCCCCTAATATACACATTATTTGTGAGTAGTTTTCCTAATGCGATAAATATTTACATTATTTTCACCAATATATGCATTTCTGTGTGCTCTTTCCTCTAATTTTGATGCATATTTTTAAATTAGAGGATTTCATTACAAAACTCAGTGAAGTATGAATTTATGGATAACTATTAAGTGGTTTGTGTATTGGTTCAAATAACACCTGTTCTAATCAATTAATAATTAAAGCATTGGAGAGGAGGCAGATATCTGTCATATTTTGTAGTTATTTTATCCTATGCTCTTTTCCGGACCTGAAAAAATGTTGAACTCCCAGGGTCCACAAAATAGCTCACCCCGTGTCATGAAAAACCAGTTCTTTTGAGCTACACCTCTCCTCACGAGTTATCAGTTACTGAAATGTGAAAGTTGATGGGATGATAAAGGAATGGATACAACAGACCACAATGCATGAACAATTGTGTAAATCCACTGTAAAATGGTATTAATAATCATGCTTTATTTGTGTACCAAGGGTGTAATGATCCTCTCCAATTTTCCAATTCAGACTGATTTAGTCCATAGCAGAGGGTGAGCCAAAGATTTTGAAAAGAATCCTAATGCCTGGGTTTAACCAAGACCTCCTCTGTGTGAAAACTCCATTAAAGCAGTTCTCTTCCTTAATCCAATTATGGATGTTATAAAAAGTCTACTCCCTGCTACCCATCAACCATCATTAAAAGCAGCATCACTGAACACAGAACTTGCATCAGTGCCGACAACAACTGCTCCCCACATCTTATGACTACTTTTGGAATAGGAGTATCCTAGTTGTCACTTTCCACTCTTCAGAACATTGGCATTCCATCAAAGAAATTCCCCCAAAATATTTGTGTATATTTTTTAAAGCCAGCCCTTCATTTAACATCATATGGTTAATTAGAGAAGAGTTTGGATGATCAACTCCAGATGCATAGATGGCTTGTATACATGTGGTTATAAGCAGTTTTATGAAACTCCTTTAAGTTTTCAAGTGGTGTGATCAAAGAGGCAATCTGCCCAATAATGTAGGTGCCTCAGGAGAGTACTTTGTAAATTGTGGCATTGGAACCATCAATGATCTGCTTTTCCCTTTCAAAACAACTCAATTATTTTAAAAGAATTCTAGCTTTAATTAACTAACTCTAATTAAGTAAGCATGACTGATACAGGATTCATCCCTCTAACCTGGTGAATATTTATTTAGTTGCTCACTCCTTTAATATATTTCCATTCCATCAACTTAACCCATTGCACAGAGACAATTCAAAAGGTAAATCAGTAATCAAATTTTTAAAATGTTGCAAAACACTAAAAGCAACATTAAAAACCATAATGACATTCAGAACTATCACATAAAAAGTTGTGCCTTGAAAAGGAATAAATATCTTTGCTTGTCATAAATTTGCATCTTACTATAAGATGGTGAGAATTCTCCTGCTATTTTCAGCAATTTGCTCGAATCCACACTGCACAAACCTACAATACCTGCAATTCTGAATTCTACAGAACTACATCATCTTTATTTATCAGGTCTTTTGGGGACTTTTTCATCAATCAGCCAGCTCTCCTGTGTTTGCTGTTGGGTATGCTTTCCTTCAGAAAGGGAAAAGACACTAATTCTGCAGAGAGACTTGTTTTCTTGCACAAATTACAGAAAATTCATTGAAAAGCAAATCACCCCTTGTCTCATTCTCTTATTGGAAGCAAGAACTCTAAGGGAGATTAGTGGGGGGTTTTCAATTCACATCCCTGGAATACAATCCAAGCTCACCAAGATGGTTAAGGGTCAACTAAGCCAACACCAGGCCAGCTAAAGCTGTCTTGAATCCAAACATATCTGAGCCTAGGGGGGTTAGAAATTACCTAGAAATACCATGGCCCTGATCTGATTACCAAAATTGGGACTCAGACCGGCTTACAATATTTTAAAAGAAATAAATGTTGGCATAGTGGCTGTGTCCCTGGACTGAGGTGATGTGGACCTAGCATAATAGGGCCCTTCCCTTGCTCCACCTCTTCTCACTCCCACCCCACTTTTTGTCTTTTCAACAAGCTGATTTCAGCTAGCAGAGAAATAGCATAGAATTTCTTGCTGATATTTGAAGCCCAGTCTGCACAGGTGAAATAAAATGGCCTGCCCTTGTTCCCTTAGTGGGGAGACCAGATGACACATGTCCCAAGCCTGATTCTGGTGCAAGCAGACTGGCTGATCCCCTCAGCACCAGAACCATGTTTTACTCCTCTTACTGAGGATTTTCAAAAGTCTATGCTTGCTCCAGTGGCATCACTAGGGGTGTGTGTGTGGGGGGGGTGTTTCAGATCACACCGGGTGACACTCATACATCTGCATTTTGGCAGAAACGGGCTGTGGCATTTGCCTGCATCGCTTTAAAATGCTGAAGAAATGATGTGACTGAGGTGATGCTCAGTGGGAAGAGAAAGAGAGGCCCCAGGGTTTTTTTAAAATTGAAATTTCAAATTTTAATTTTTAATCTTGAAAAATAAAATAAATAAAATTTTCTTTAAAAACATCACATTTTACCAAATTTTCATTTTAGCCACATGAACTATGTATATGTAAACACATTTGTTCTGTGTGTATGATACGGTAATTTAAAGGTGTAAATTTAATTTTGCTGTTTATATCACAACTATTACCATTCAGTAATATATGGGAATTATGATTTATAAGGAAATTAGTACAAAAACATTACTAAGGATTTTGTATAGTGTGATATGAGAGGAGGTCAATGGGGGATGACACTATGAGTTACTGCACTGGGTGACACCAAAGCTAGTGATGCCACTGATTTGCTCCAGATCTTCCTGGAAGATCCAGAGCCTTCTGTTCTGATGCCAGGCAGCTGACTGCATGAGCCATCCAGTATGTCCTTGCTTTCTCTAGTGAACTATCCTGAACTACAACATTAAAGCTATCTGGCAGCAAATTCTAAGTACAGGGTGATTTTAAAAGAATGGTGCAAAAGTAAACAAGAACAGCTTTACATTTACACGTTTATTTTTGAAAGTATCTAAATAATATCCCAGTATCCATAGGATGGAGCCATTGCTGTTAAAATGGCATCAAAGTATTATACATGTGTTGTATGGATTCACCCTGAGAGAACAAAGACAATTTAAGTTCCAAAAGAATTTCCAAGCTAAGAAGCTGATCTTTTAGGAGGAATTCAGTCTCATCAGGTTGAAGCCAAGCTTTCTATTGACAGCCTAGATTTAGGAGATCATTGCACTTCATTTTTGCCCAATCTGAGCACAGGCTGGAAACGGGCTTGAATGGGTGAAAACAGGTGTTATCACATAGCAAAACACTGCCAATACTGCCAGGAGACTACAAGCCATCTTCCAGCTGTGCTTAGCCCACCAATTTTGCAAGGACAGAAAGCTTCCATACTTCAAAGTTGGAGACTCAGCGTGGCTGGGGGACAACTTGTAGTCTCCCAGTGGCATCAGTGGCATTTTGCTCTCATGTTCCTTGACTCGTGTTTGGACACTGCGTTTGGTGGTCCCTATGTGGACTTGTCCGCAGCTGCATGGTATGCTGTAAACTCCTGCGGCTGTGAGAGGGTCTCTCCTGTCCTTCGCTGAGTGCAGCATTTGTTGGATTTTCTTGGTTGCTTTGTAAACCATTTGGAGGTTGTATTTCCTCACCACTTTCCCTATTCTGTCTGTCAGCAGACAATAGCAGACAATAGCCTTGATTGCATATCCTCCCACCCTGAAGCCATACCATTAACAACAGAACAATACCTATTCAACACAGAACAATACACAGTTTACATGGGAACAGCAGACAATATCCTTGATTGTATATCCTCCCACCCTGAAGCCATGCCATTAACAACAGAACAATACCTATTCAACACAGAACAATACACAGTTTACATGGGAATCACTTCTCCCTACCCAGGGTCTCACAGTATATATAGACCCACTCTCTTCCATTCCAGTATTCTCTGAAGATGCCAGCCACAGATGCTGGTGAAACGTCAGAAAGAAACTCTTCTAGAACATGGCCACACATCCCGAAAAACCCACAAAAAACTATGGATGCCGGCCATGAAAGCCTACGACTTCACAAATAAAATATCTCTTTAGACTGGGAGTTTTGCCACTTGTCAGCTAAAGTGCATCTCTGTGGAGGTCCTCACATCACTTCCAGATTACCTACTCTCAATTCCTATCAACAGTATGATCCAAATATGCAGATTTAGCATCATCTTAAGCACTCTTTAGCATTAGATTGCAGAATATTTAACAATAATAAAAAATAATTAACATGGGAGAATGAGCAAGCAGCTTAGTAACCATGTATATATTTATGTATATATATGTCATGCTGAGGTTGAGGCATGAATGTGAATCTCTGCCAAACCTTAAGATACCTTGATGAAATCAGGAAGCAGGACTGGACAGTTCATGGTGAAGGTATTTATTTATAGGTGATCAGAAAGGTGACTATTTACAGATGCAGGAATCAAACAGAGTTACAGGATGGAACTAATACACTCTTTTCCTCCTCCTGTGCTCAAAAACTACAGAGCTATACAGAACTCTCTGGTATACTCACTATACAAACACCAACTGCACTGACTCTCCAGTTCACAACTACTGACCCACTACTACTGACCCACAATTGTTTACAGTTAGAAGGGACTTATATACCCTTGTCTGATGCAACCTCAGTGCAGGCCTGCTAATACATTACCTCACTGTACATTACCTCATTATGCTTAGTCATACCCACAGATTTAGTCCAATACATAATCATGTGTCTGGCATCCTCAAGGACATTAATCTCCAGATGTCCTGGCCTTGTCACACAAACCACACACACTTCATGATAGTACAGTTCAGCAGATCTAATTTCACTTTATAACATAGTGATAGAATGTATGTATTTTAATATTTATATCCCACCTTCTATCCAGAGATCTAAGGGCAGCAAATAATAATGCTTACCTGCCAATCTGTCAAATTTTAAAACTGTGTGTTTAATAAAAAAATAATTTCAAAAGGCTAAAAACATATTAAACAATTAAACAACATAAAAGATGGATTAAAACAGTTCAAATAGCTTTAAATGATTTTAAAACATGTGCATTCAAGGATTTGTATAAAACCAATTTGGCCGCAAAACCTTTTGTGAACAACCAGATTTTCACTTGCTGCCTGAGCAACAGCAATATTGGTGCCAGTGAGAACGCCAAGCCTATTTTAGTCTATTTTATAGTCGTTTATATGTATATACACACACATAGGTGCTGTCTGCACTAGCCAGAGGCAGTCCGGAGTATTCTGGCCCCGGAGCTGCCCCAAGCCTCCCTTGTTACAAAGGCCCTCTGTATACTGGGCTATAACTCCCTTAATAAAGGATTATTCTAGGCTATACCTCCCTTAAAATGCATTTTAAAACTCTTTTTATTCCAGATCTTCCTAGAAGATACAGAGCCCTCCATTCTGACACCAGGTGGCTGACTGCATGTGTGTTCCACAGGGCCACCTGATGTGTCCATCATGGGTCACTTCCCTCTGAGGTCAGAATGAGATGGCTAACCTCTGTCATATGGATAAGTTTGTTAATGCATTTTAAGGGGGAGCATATCCTGGTTCTGGTGCTGAATGGGCTGGATGTTGTCCAGTCTGTTTGCACAAGAATCAGGGTTTGGGCAATGTGTTGTCCAGTCCCCCAGCTGAAAGGACAGGGAAGCATGTTTTATTTGGTCCATGTAGACAGGGCCACACACATACACACACATACATTTCTCTAGACCAGCGATTCCCAAATTTTTTGACTTGTGGAGCCCTAAGGGACTGCTGGTCTCAACCCATAACTTGTCATTAAGATTTGATGTAGGGCATCAAACATTTTACATCATATTCATCTTAGGAAACATCACTGAGACGCAGCCATGTAAACTTGAATTCCTAAGGCATTAAACATTTTACATAACACAGTAACATAATCATCAGTTGAGGAATTCTATATATCATCTTTTAAACCTTTAACAGGTATCTGTGGGGAAAATCATACTTTTCCATAGGCATTGTCATACATTGCAGCATATATTTCTGTAACAGACATGTATTTAACCAGTTAAGAAATACATAATGTAGACCAGGGGAAAGCAACTTTTACCTACCTTGGGCCAGTCCGCTGGTCCAGAGCTCTTCTCCAGGCTGGGGGGGGAATGGCGCCGCGTGCGCACACTCGCTCACACATGCACAATACGCCAGAAGTACTGTGCATGCACACGCATGCTCACGCGTGCATGGGCAGTACTTCTGGCATACTGCACATGCGCGAGCGAGTCACGGCCGCCATTTTGGAAAACAAAATGGCATCCGTGACTCGTTTGCGCATGTGCAGTACTCCGCGCATGAGCGAACAAGTCGTGGCCACCATTTTGTTTTCCAAAATGGCGTCCGTGACTCATTTGCACATGCGCAGTATTCCAGCGCATGCATGAATGAGTCGCTGCCGCCATTTTGGAAAATAAAATGGCAGCCACAACTCACACGGTGGCAGCAGCAGGACTGGGCTGGGGCGAGTCCAAAGGCCTCGCAGGGCTGGGTCCAGCCCACGGACCGTCGGTTGCCAACCCCTGATATAGACTATTTAATATTTAGAGAAGAAACTTTCTCCCTTTCTCTTACCAGAATTTTAAGGGTATTTTCCTATCAAGAACAGTATCAACAGCAAAAAGGCTGACAGACTCAAGTAGGTGTGACTTGAAGACTGTCATAAACCTTTGTGTCTCTGTTCCTAGCTTTTATATCTCTATGTCCTATCTCCACCAATCAGAAGTAATTGGTAACTGTTCTGTTACCAGTCAATGGGAAATGAGTTTTCCTGGCCTTGTGTACATGTCCAGTAAGTATTCAGTCAAATAAGAGTGAAACTGGCCATCTGCATGAGCCCATTAAATAACCAATCATATGAGAAAATTCAAAATCCACAAGCAATGATGCTTCTATTGGGCCAGCTCCAAAGCATAAAATACCTTATGCAAGCTTTCAAAGCTCCACTGGCTTCTTCATAAGGCAAAGATGTTTAAAATGATACAGGAGAAAAATGAAAGGCAGGTAACAAAATTTCAACTCCATTAGCAACAGAAAAGTAATTTGTTTTGAGATCCAAATGACCTTGTCCTGTGCAAAACTAACTGCTTGTTTCTTAAAAACATCTAGGGATAGCCGTGTTGGCCATATAGCAAATTCAATAACATCCAAACAATGATACCTTTATTGGGCCAACCCAAATGCATAATTACATATTGCAAGCTTTTGAAATCACACTTTGATTTTTTGGGATTTCAAGATACCATATTTTAGCCATCACAAGGGAATCCTAAAGAGAGATCCAATGCAAAGAACCTTGCTATCTGAGACTTCTGCCTCCAACAAAGGTAAAGCAATTTTTTCTAATATTGGGACTGACTGGCATGCTTTACCCCTACATCGCCTAAAGTTTTCCTGATGCAAAACATGAAGACTTCTTGTGAAATTCAGCATTCTCTACCTGCATAGGAGCCTGTGCCTTCACAAAAGAAGGAGATACCTTGATTCCAAGGAAACATCTTCTTTGGATTGCAAATGGACATTAAATTTCCTTGGTTTGCAAAAATTTCCAGTGACTGCATGGCTAAAGGGGGAGGAACCAGCCTGCACATAGGCCCCTCCCCCAACATCTGAACTGAGATCAAAAACAGAAAATGCAGACCTAAGACTAACATCTTCAATTTTTTTTCTCCTGTTTGCCTGATGAAGAAGCCACTGTGACTTTGAAAGCTTGTAATATGCAATTGTGCATTTCGGTAGGCCCAATAAAGGTATCATTGTTTGGATGCTCCTTTCTTAGGTAAAGAGCATTGAATTTCTCAAGGCATCTCTGTACTGTTACATCTGGAAAAACTCTTAGATCAGGGGTAGGCAACCTTTCCCCTTTAAGGGCTGAGGGACTTCAGCTCCCAGAATCCCCGGAGCTATTGGCCAACATGGGACTATTGGCCAATATGGCTGAGGCTTCTGGGAGCTGAAGTCCCTCGGCCCTTAAAGGGGAAAGGTTTCCTACCCCTGCTGTATAGGTAAAACATGCCAAATTGTAGTCCAATGAAAGAGTTTTACCTTTGTTGGGGGTAGAAAACCTCAAAGAGTTAAGTCCCACATGAGAGTGTAACTGACCTCTGGCTACCTAACATCAGATGAGTAAACTATGTGTGAGTCAGTATGATTAAGAATTATTGAACCAAAACAGTGTGCTCTTTTTTTTCTATATTTTTTTTAGTTAAGTGGCAGAATACCCAGAGCCAGAAAGTAAGCCTGTACTTTCTCATCATCTGACACACAGACATTTGGCTTTTTATTCTATGAAGAGACTGGTCACATTTTTCCCATTCCAGTATACAGACTTCAGATGCTTAATTTTGCAAAATATCCACAAATATTATGTCCAGACTATATCACTATTTCTTCAATCCTGTGGTTTTATGTACACTCATCCCTCCACATTTGCTGGGGTTGGGGCACAGGACCCCTGTGAATGTGGAAAAACCTCAAAATGTGCTCCTTTGGCACAGCGTGTCTGTAGGCTGTGCCAAGGGAGTGCCCTGACACCACGTGCCATGCGGTGGGGCACACAGTGACAGCATTGTTGGGGTGGAGTCGAGGCAGCCGGCGTGTGGCTGCCTCGCCTCAACTCCATCCCCAGGCTGGCCCTTGTGGCTGGTCTATACAGGCCCTATGGTTTTACCTGAGAGAACACCTCTCTAGGAACCTCTAGGTCCTTCAGTGCAACTCTGGTCAACATCTGCCAGACGTTGACTGTAGAATTGTGCTGGAGGAGCTACACATGCCTAGTGGAGTGTTCTTTGTAGAAATCTCTAGATCAGGGGTAGGCAACTTTTTTGAGCCGGGGGCCAGGTTGCTGTCCCTCAGACAATTGGGGGGCCAAAGCACCAAAAATAAATAAATAAATAAATAAAAAATAATAAAAATTAAAATTAAAAAATTTTAAAAAATTAAAAAATATGCATGCACACTCTCTCAGCCCCAGAAAAGCCATGGCAAACCCCCTGTGGAGATTTTGCCAAGAAAATCCCCAAGAACAAGTAATAACAACAATAATCAATATCATCATGGTGGGTGGTGGCAGCAGCGGCGGCGGCAGCAGCAGGACCGGCCTGGGGCCGGTCCAAAGGCCCGGGGGGGCACATCTGGCCCCCGGGCCTTAGGTTGCCTACCCCTGCTCTAGGACCTTCAGAGCGACTTTTGGTTAATGTTGACCATAGAGTTGCACTGGAGGACCTAGGGGGGTTGCAGACTGCCAGAAATAGTGCAAATTGAGTCCACTTTTAGGGTTAGGGTTAGGGTTAGGGAATCATGGGAGCTGTAGTTTATTGTGGCACCAGAGCTCTCTGACAGAGAAGGCTCAATGTCTCAGAAAAAAAACAATTCCTATGATTCCCTAGCACTAACCCTAACCCTAAAAGTGGACTCAATCTGCACTATTTCTGGCAGTCTGCAACCCCCCCCCTAGATATTCCTAAAAAGAACATATTAATAAAATCCGTAAATAATCAAAGCCACAAAAGTCAAAGCCGCAAATGTGGAGGGACAAGTGTAAATGGCAAATAATACAATAGGCTGAACAGAACACTGCAGGACTGCAGTGCAAAGAAGGGGAGTCTGCACCCTTCAAGACAGCCTATTCCTCTGCTGAACACACCTGCTATTGCTGCCATGATATCTTTTCAGCTATTTAAATACGGCTGTCATGAAGTGTTTTGAAGGAATAGTTGGACAGTAAAATGCACCACAAGGTGGGGTTTTTCTTATTTTAATTCTGTCTTGCTCCCAAAACTGGGACTCGGGCAATTCTCAACAAGGTCAACTTTAAATGGGCAGGACATATAATTTCTGAATATTGCAAAGCAATTAAAGAAGATATGGCTTATAGTTACACATTTGTAAAGTGGAAGCACCCCCAAGTGAAGAGCTTCAGAGGTGTTGCAGATCAGAGCATGGGCTAATGATATCTGAAACCTCCTGGTCACAAGGCATCTTGAGACATGCAGTTGCGGCAGGACCCTGAGAGGTACTTTCAGCTGCCTATTCTTGGTGCACTCTGTGAACAGGAGACCAATGCCTCGATCTGCAGTACCTTGGAAAACCTTCTGTCAGGCACTTCTAAGCAGAAAAGGTAGGTTTGTGGGGATGCCATCATCAGGCACAACTACTATGACAGAGGTCTGACATGGTAGTTAATGATACAGTATCTTGGCCTATATATTTAATTTTTAAAAGTTTGTTTGCTTTATTTGTCATTATTTTGACAGTAATCTAGAGCAGTCATTCCAGATTCCATGTAAAGATAATCTCTCGGAGGGAAACACATAAAACGCTCAAAGAAAAAGTCAACATACTAGTCTCACTATGTCTTATAGGGGGCATCTAAACTAGAAATAATGCAGTTTGACACCAGTTTAAGTGCTGTAGCTCCATCTTATGGAATAATGAGATTTGTAGTTTTAAAACACCTTTAGCCTCCTCTGTCAAAGAGTACTGGTGTCTCACAAAACTACAAATCCAAGGATTTTGTTGGATGGAGCCATGACAGTTAAAGTAGTGTCAAACTACATTGCTTCTACAGTGTAAATGCACCCATAAAATCCCTTGGTATCACACACACCATATGACCCGCAGATCTGTTTCCAGAATGGAGGTGAGGTGGAGCAGCCTTCCTTTTTTTTTTTTTTTTAATAAGTACTGCATACTTTCAGCCTTCATGGATACAAGAGTAAAAAGGCTTCACACAGGGGGAAAGAGCTTTGTTCCTTATCCAGAAGCAATACTGCTGAAGCTACTTGGGGGAATTAGTTAAAATTTGATTCCTAGCTGAAGATATACAATTTCAAGATAGATTTGCTTCAGGCACTGGACAGAAGCTCTTGCAGACTATGCATAGTATCAGTCTATACACGAAAGAGTCCTTTGGTTCAGTAAGCAAGGACATCACAGAGAATGCACCAGTGTTGCTTTGATACATTCAACCTTTGTTCCTCTGCACAGTTTCTGTTCTGACTGTTTTGATGCCTACCCCACAATGCATAGCTGGAGTACCTCTCAGTGTCAATTATAGCTTGACTTGATCTGTCCTTGCAGACAATGTTTGCAGTTACTCAGTATGCTTTCCAAAATTACATTCAGCCTGGAACTCATAATACGTAAGTCAGATAACCACAACAGCTAGCAACAGCCAGGGAGGGTGAAAAGCATTCCCCAATGAAATGAAAAAATTCCTTCCCAACCCCTCAAAGCAACCCAAAGCAATTGCCTGGAGAGATTGAAAAGCAGTGGCAGGGATGTGGATAGCTGTGCAGTATTCAGCCAACAAAAGAGACCAAGACACATGTGCAAGTCTATACAATGCTTGCACAAATTCTCATAAGGGCTGTATACTCGAGAATCCCCAGATACAGTAAGACTTGGAAGTTGCATGTATAGAACAGGTATCATGACTTGTTGCAGCCATTGCAAGATTTTTATATTGCCACTTTCCCAGCCACACAACTGCTCAGCCAAATGCTGAACATCTGGGGTGGCATTTTATAAATGTTCTGAAAGAATTCAATGACAATATTGTAAAGTCTACTGTCGAGAGTTAGATTTGTTGGTTATAACTTTGCTCACAGTATATTATACAATAATAATAATATAATAATAATAATTTTTTATTTATAGCCCGCCTCTCTGCCCAACAATCGAGGCGGATTACAACATTTAAAAACAGAACAGTGTAAAAACATCCCCAAACCTAAGTCCCACCTCCCACCCCCTAAAACAGTATTAAACAAGAAAAGGAATTAAAACAAATTAACAGTTAAAAACAGTACAATCTAATACAAATATTGCACGCGATAGGCCAGATTAATTAAATGACGGACAAATTCATCTCCCAGGGCAGATGTTCCGGGGGATATTATTCAGGGAAGGCCTGCCGGAAGAGATCCGTCTTCACCGCCTTCTTAAAGGTGGTTAGCGTGGAGATAAGACGGATCTTGTCCGGCAGGCCATTCCATAGCCTGGGGGCGGTAGCGGAGAAGGCCCTCTGGGAGGTCTGGGACAGCCTGGTCTTTATTGGCTGTAACAGATTCCTCCCAGAGGACCAAAGGGCACGGGGGGGATCATACAGGGAGAGGCGGTCCCTAAGATAAGATGGACCCAAGCCATGTAGGGCTTTAAAGGTTAAAACCAACACCTTGTACTGCGCCCAAAAACTAATTGGCAGCCAGTGGAGGGATTTAAGCACCGGTATAATGTGCTCCCTCCTTGATGTCCCCGTAATTAGTCTGGCTGCCATATTTTGTACTAGTTGAAGTTTCCGGGTTAGGCACAAGGGTAGCCCCATGTAGAGCGCGTTGCAGAAATCCAGACGTGAGGTTACCAGCGCATGTACCACTGTTTCCAGGTCCCTCATGTCCAGATAAGGGCGCAGTTGGCGTATCAGCCGAAGCTGATAACAAGCACTCCTGACCGCCGCATTCACCTGACAAGTCATGTGGAGCGACGGATCTAGGAGCACCCCCAAGCTGCGAACACAGTCCTTAGAGGAGAGTGTGACTCCATCCAGGACTGGAGACTGTATTCCCAGATCTGGTTTCGGGCCTGTCACAGTAAGTACCTCCGTTTTGTCTGGATTCAACTTCAGTCTGTTTTTCCTCATCCAATCCATTACCGCTCTTAGACAGTCATTAAGAGGTGAGGCACCATCTGAAGTCTGAGTCGATGATCTGGTCATGGAGAAGTATACCTGGGTGTCATCAGCATACTGAAGACACCGCGCTCCATGCCTCCGAATGATCTCCCCCAGCGGTTTCATATAAATATTGAACAGCATCAGGGACAGGATGGCGCCCTGTGGGATGCCACAATTAAGCTCTATTTTAGATGAGCAACTGTCCCCGAGCCTCACCCTCTGATATCGGCCCGAGAGGAAGGAACGGAACCACTGTAGAGCAGTGCCTCCAATTCCTAACTCTCTCAGGCGATCTAAAAGGATGGTATGATCTATCGTATCAAAGGCTGCGGAGAGATCCAAGAGCACCAGCAAGGTCACACTACCCCTGTCGATACTCAAGCGGAGGTCATCGGTCAGAGCAACCATAGCAGTCCCAACCCCAAATCCTGTCCTAAAGCCGGTTTGAAATGGATCAAGATAATCGGTTTCATCCAAGACTGTCTGGAGTTGGGAGGCAACTGCCCTCTCGATCACCTTGCTCAAAAAAGGTAGCAGGGAGACTGGTCGTTGATTATTTCTATCCAAGGGGCATAGGGAGGGCTTCTTCAGGAGTGGCTTGACCGCTGCCTCCTTAAGACAAGATAGAACATAACCCTCCCTAAAGGATGCATTGATCGTGTCCCGAAGGAACACTTTCAACGCACCCCCCCCTGGATGACCAGCCAAGATGGACACGGATCGAGAGGGCAAGTCGTCTTCCTCATCCTTCCAAGCAGCTTGTCCACGTCATCGGTACTCACAGCCTGAAAATGATCCAGTAAAATACCATCAACGGAGTTGCTGGACGCCTCATCTGCGGATTCTGCTTGAATATTGGCGTCTAAGTCGGCCTTTATCAGAGAGATTTTATCTGCAAAGTAGATATTAAATGCCTCACAACAGGCTGTTGTTGGGTTAAGTAGGGGACCTGGTGCAGAAGGAACCTTTGCCAGCTCCCCCACCACCCTAAACAGCTCTGCCAGGTGAGACTCTCCAGATGCAATGCGTGCAGCGCAGAATGATTTCTGCGCTACACGTAAAGCCTCTCTGTAGGAGTCAAGATGACTCCTAAGACGAGTTCTGTCGGATAAAAGCCGAGTCTTTCGCCACTCGCGCTCCAGTCGTTGTCCAGCCCACTTCATCAGTCTAAGATCTTCTGAATACCAGGGTTTGCGGTTCGAAGCGGGTCGGAAAGGACGCTTGGGAGCGATTGTGTCGATAGCCCTGGTGAGGTCGGTATTCCAAGTGTTCACCAAGGTTTCAGCAGAATCGTCAACGTTGCCTACCATTAAACCCTCCAAGGCTTTCTGGAAACCAGTTGGTTCCATTAGTCTTCGAGGGCGGACCAGTCTAATGGGTCCACCACCCCCAGGGGGATAGGATACAGCCCTGAATTCCACTCTGATCAGGAAATGATCCGTCCATGACAAGGGGGAGGTTCCCTTGACCTCCACCCACGGATGTCCCTGCTCCGTACTAAAGACCGCATCGAGAGTATGACCCGCGCAATGTGTTGGCCCGTCGACCAATTGGGATAGGCCCATGATTGTCATGGTATCCATGAACTCTCGAGCCGCACCAGATAGATCTTGTAACCTGGTTTCTTGTAACCTGGATCTTGTAACCTGGTTTCGAGTGGAATAGATCTTGTAACCTGGTTTCGAGTGGAATGTTGAAGTCACCCAGAACCTGGGCGACTCCAGCAGCAACTCTGAAACCAGGGCGGTCAGCTCGGTTAGGGAGTCTGTTAAGCAACGGGGTGGCCAGTATACCAACAGAATCCCCAAACTATCCCTGGTCTTCAGGCTAAGGTACATACACTCGATGTGTGTCGTTTTCTGAATAGGTTTCCTGATCAAGGTCAAGGTGTTTCTATGGACCAAGACTATACCTCCCCCCCGCCCACTTTCCTCACTTTCCCTCATACTGTTGCTAAATGATGGGACATGTAGTAATGTGTTAATTACTAAGACTGTTGCCATTTTTTGAATAAAGCTTTTCTGGTTTTACTACTGAAAGTCTGGATTTCTGAACTAAGGTGTACCTGTACGTGACAAAAACAAAACTTGTTTTCAGAACTCAGAAATAAAGACAACCATGTTTGAATAGCAATAGCTGTACATCATACCAGAAAAGATATATCTAAATGGCTGATATTAGCCTAAATACAATTCTTAGTCCCTACTGGGAAGACCAGTTCAATCAACTGAATTTACATAAGTGTTGACCTACCAAATTCCCATTGAGTCA
Source organism: Phrynosoma blainvillii (assembly GCA_026167975.1). Lineage (NCBI taxonomy): Eukaryota > Metazoa > Chordata > Lepidosauria > Squamata > Phrynosomatidae > Phrynosoma > Phrynosoma blainvillii. The sequence goes on from JANUYF010000001.1 coordinate 415,019,917, forward strand.
GTGGACGTACTGTAGTGGGGCCAATACATCATTTAGGTCATTGTTCTTGAAAGTTGTAGAACAGCCAATCCACAGGCCAGCAGAGGTAATACAAGATGCAGTGCTAACTACCTTATGTGCAAACATGGCTTGATGTTGCCTAGCAACTAAGAGCCTTTACAGACTGCCAGAAATAGTGCAGCTTGAGGCCACTTTAACTGCCCAGGCTCAGTGCTAGAGAATCATGGGAATTGTTGTTGTTTTTTCTGAGACATTGAGCCATCTCTGTCAGAGAGCTCTGGTGCCAAAATAAACTACAGTTCCCATGATTCCTTAGCACTGAGCCAGGACAGCTAAAGTGGCCTCAAGCTGCACTAATTCTGGCAGTCTGTAAAGGCCCTAAGTGAACTGTAGATTTGTTTTAACTTCTTCCTCTTATGCAAGTCAAGGGTTAAGCATTCTGTTCTTTTAGCATGGTAGTTGTATCTCTCTGACCCAATTTGCACTGCAGAAATAATACAGTTTGACACTGCTTTAACTGCCACAGCTCAATGCTATGGAATGGAATTTGTAGTTTTATTAGATATTTAGCCTTTTCTGTCAAAGAGTTCTGGTGCCGCAACCAACTATGGATCCCAGGATTCTATAGTATTCAGCCATAGCAAGCATGGCAATTAAAGCAGTGTCAAACCACATTATTTCTACAGTGCAGATGCAGCCTCTGTGTCCTCACTTCTAAGTAAAGTTCTAGTTTCTCAACCCTTCAGTTTGGATTCAGTCATTTAGAAGCTTTCCTTTTAGAGCAGGGATGGACGACGGCTCAGTGAGCAGAGGCCAGTTTTTCTCTCCAACTCCCATCTTTGGGCTGCACCATCAACAACGCTTCCAAATACATTGTTTGCAATCCTTCCCAAAAGTGCCAGCTGAAGTAACATTGTGTTACTACCTATTCCCATTATGAAAAAGACTCTGATTATTTCTTCTGCTTTTAATTAGTATTTTATATTGCTATTCATTTTATATTGTTATTGTTTTTAGTTTGCTTCTTTTTCTTTTTTATGATTGGGAGGGGGGTTGGGGTAAGGGATTATTTAGAAATCTGGATTTAATTCTATATTATATTTTATTGTTATTCCTATTTGTTGTAACCCGCCTTGATCTGCAGGGAGAGGCAGGCTATAAATAAAATGTATTATTATTATTATTATTATTATTATTATTATTATTATTAAAATAGAGTACCACAGCCTCTTCAAAGTGTTAGCACAAGGAGACTTCATCTGGAAATGTGCCCTAGTTCCTAACAACTGTGTATTAGACCTGGACAATTCAAACCTACAGTACGCTCACTGAAATCAGTGGAAATTTAGTTATGAATTCTTTGCTGCATTGATTTAAGCAGGCCTTCTCTAAGCCTAACTATATATCTGGACCCAACCCTTTGTATAAAATTAATTATATTTCTAATTCTATTTTTTCACATTTTTGTAGCCAAAAAAAAATCTGTCCCCAAAGTGATTTTCTACTGATTCCAAATTGTTGTTCTTGTTCAAATTTTGCATGTTAGTTCAACTTAACTTTTATTATTTTACCTATTGTTTTGTATTTTTAGATTGTACGCCTTTGGCAGGTTTTTATTTCTACTTTATGCTTTGATTGTCTCTTTGTACAGCGCTGTGTACATTGACAGTGCTTTATAAATAAACTTTAATATTAATAATAATAATACAAGAAGCTGCCTTAGATTGAGTGAGGCCACTGGTCTATCTACTTCAGTATTGACAACTCTCACTGGCAGGATTCCTTCCCAGCCCTACCTGGAAGTGTGTGGTATTCCCTGGCACTCTCCCATCCAAGTATTTACCAGACAGGTCAACATAATTTAGCTTCTGAATCAGATAAGATTTTTTGTATTTGGGTACACACCTCTTTCTAGGAAATACTTCTTGGACCTTGAAGAATGGAAAGTATGTGGTTCCCTAATAGGAAAGTCATAGAGGCCATACTTAATTATGCATTGCTTTCATTTTGGAAATAATAGAGTAGACCTGTTTTTTCTTATTCTCTGCTTTTACTTATTGGACAAACAACTTGGCTGAAGATTCACTGCTTTTAAAAAAAATGCCTGCAGGCTTAACAAAAAATTGTGGGGTTCTTTTGTGGTCATCAGGCATTTTGATGCAACTATGACTACCAAATTTTCACCACTGAAAATTAAATTCATGGATATTTCTAGCAATAGCATGTTCATTTCTATACCACTTATTTTTGTATCCCTCTTATGGAAAGCTCTGAGTTCAGTAAGATCCAAAATAAGCTCATGAGATATTTTTGTACCCCTATTATGAAAAGCTCTTGAGTTCATCACATCTTTCTCTCACTCATGCATATGTTCAAAACACATCAGGAGGAAAGATGGTTTACAAGTGGTATAAACATTTCTTCCCTCAAGATGCAACAGTTACTAAAGTAGTCCTGGGCCCAGTGCTATTCAACATCTTTATCAATGACTTGGATGACAGTATTGGGGGCATAGTTATCAAATTTGCAGACGACACCAAATTAGGAGGAGTAGCTGATACCCCAGAAGACAGGATCAAAATTCAAAATGACTTGAACAGACGAGAAAGCTGGGCCAAAGCTAACAAAATGAAATTCAGCACGGAGAAATGTAAGGTACTGCACTTAGGGTGGAAAAACGAAAAGCACAAATATACGATGGGGGACACCTGGCTGAATGAGACTACATGTGAAAGAGATCTAGGAGTCCAGGTAGACCACAAGTTGAACATGAGTCAACAGTGTGATGCAGCAGCTAAAAAGGCCAATGCAATTTTAGGCTGCATCAATAGAAGTATAGTGTCACTCTAGATCAAGAGAAGTAATAGTGCCACTCTATTCTGCTTTGGTCAGCCCTCACCTGGAATACTGTGTCCAGTTCTGGGCACCACAATTCAAAAAGGATGTGAAGAAACTGGAGCGTGTCCAAAGGAGGGCAACTGCCTTTGCAGACTGCTAGAAATAGTGCAAATTGAGTCCACTTTAAGGGTTAGGGTTAGGGAATCATGGGAACTGTATTTTATTGTGGCACCAGAGCTCTCTGACATAGAAGGCTCAATGTCTCAGAAAAAAAACAATTCCCATGATTCCCTAGCACTAACTCTAACCCTTAAAGTGGGCTCAATTTGCACTATTTCTGCCAGTCTACAAAGGCCCTAAAATGGTGAAGGGTCTGGAAACCAAGCCCTATGAGGAACAACTTAGGGAGCTGGGGATGTTTAGCCTGGAGAAGAGAAGGTTAAGAGGTGATATGATAGCCTTGTTTAAATACTTGAAGGGATGTCATATTGAGAAGGGAACAAGCTTGTTTTCTGCTGCTCCAGAGACTAGGACCTGGAACAATGGATGTAAGCTCCAGGAAAAGAGATTCCACCTCAACATTAGGAGGAACTTCCTGGCAGTAAGGGCTGTTCGACAGTGGAACACACTCCCTCGGAGTGTGGTGGAGTCTCCTTCCTTGGAGGTCTTTAAGCAGACGCTGGATGGCCATCTGTCGAGGATGCTTTAATTGGGAGTTCCTGCATGGCAGGGAGTTGGACTGGATGGCCCTTGTGGTCTCTTCCAACTCTATAATTCTATGATTCTATGAAAGTTCCACGATGAAGATTCAGGGACTTTCCTGTGAAGGAGGTGAGATTGCTCAAACTGGTCAATTTTACCTAATACAATAATCTTAATCTTTTTCTGCAATCACCAGGGATTTAGGAAAGAATGTTCTGCAGCCACAGTGGATTCAGATGACTATCAAAAGAATTAAAGAGGAAAGCTGCTGCCTCCTTTTGCCAAAACACTATTGTGTACAACTCACCAACACCATTATCACAAAGAAGCAAGTCTTCTCTTATCAAGACTGGTGATTTTGTTTTAAAACACCAACAGCCATAGATTGAAAATAATATCCAAGGATCATTCAGGATTATCCTTTCTAAAATCTAAAATATGTATTCATACCACAACAAAGGGCCTCGGCAGACGGCTAATTGAACCGTCTCCGAGACCCGGAAGAGGAGGAGCCACCGCACGCGCGGCGCTCCTTCCTCTTCCTGAGGTCGCCCTGGGAGCTGCCGGCCCTCTGCATGGCCGGCGCTTCCGGGGCAACCTCCCGCCGCAGCGACCAGACACGCTGTGGCGGAAAAGACAGGGAAAGTGCGCCCTACGCGTTTAGGGCGCACTTTCCCTGTCTTGTAAAAGGAGCGGCAATTTGCCTCTCCTTTTAGGGTCACCGCAGGAGCGCCGCGGTCCGGCTGCCGTGGTCCCGCGGCATTCCGGACCAGGGCGTCCCCGATGCCCTGGTCTGCATCCCCCCTAAATATCCTGTTATCAACATAACTATATGTTATGGTGGTGGTGGTGGTTTTATTCATTAATATCCCACCTTTCTCCCAATAATGGAACTCAAGGGGGCTAACAATACTTTTAAAACAATACAGATAAAAAATATACAAAACTTTGATAAACATGTAAATATAAAAGTTAATTAAAAAGCAATTATTTATAAAGTTAAAATATTAAGCTTTAAAAACTTTAAAATTAAGTAAAAGATAATATGTTATTGTTAGCTACCTTCAAGGGTATGCAGTAGTTAAATACCAGTACTGCAGCCACAAAGTTGTGAGTTCAATCCCAGGGGCTCCAAAGTTGACTCAGACTTCCATCCTTTCATGGGTTGGTAAAATGAGTACCTAGCTTGTTGGGGGCAATTAGCTTACAGACTGTAAACCACAGAGAGTGCTGACTCAATTGTTAAGCAGTTTAGAAATGTTGTAAATGCTATTGCTAAGTTGATCTCAACTCATGGTGACCCTGTAAAGGAGACATCTCCAAGCCTCCTTATTTTCCACTACTCTGCTCAGATCCTGTAGGCTCAGGCCTGTGGTCTCCTTAACTGAGTCTATCCATCTGGCATGTAGTCTTCCTCTGTTTCTACCACCCTCTACCTTTTCCAGCTTCATTGTCTTTTCTAATGAGCCATGCTTTCTCATGATATGGCCGAAGTACAACAGCCTCAATTTAGTCATCTTGGCTTCCAGGGAAAGATCAGATTTGATTTGTTCTAGACCCAATTGTTTGTCTTTTTGGCCATCCACGATATCCTCAGCACTCTTCTCTAGCACCACATCTCAAATGAATTAGTTTTGTTCCTATCTGCTTTCTTCACTGTCCAGCTCTCACATCCATACATGGTAATGGGGAACTCAATGGTTTGGACCATTCTAACTTTAGTGTTCAGCTGTATATCTTTACACTTTAGGATTTTGTCTGGTTCTTTCATAACTGCCCTTCCCATTCCTAATCTTCTTCACATTATACAAACCATAAAACTGTACAGCACATACATGTAAAAGACTGGTGGCACAAAAATGTTTTCAGTTGCCTGTGACTCTGGAGTAAAGATAAAGGTAAAGATTTCCCCTTTGACAAATTTGTCAAGTCGTGTCTAACAGTAGGGGGTGGTGCTCATCTCTGTTACTAAGCTAAAGAGCCAGCACTGTCAAAGATCATGTGGCCAGCATGACTGCACAGAACACTGTTACCTTTCCACCAAAGTGGTAATATTTATCCACTTGCACTTTTGAACAGCTAGGTTGGCAGATGCTGGGATTAGTGATGGGAACCCACTCCATCATGTAGCTGCAGCACTTGGGCTGTGATCTGCCAACCTGTCAACTTTGCAATTGTCAGAGTCAGTGTCTTAACCACTGAGTCATTGCATCCCACATGACTCTGGAGACCAGTTTTCAATTCCCAGCTTGGCCATAAAAAAACCCTGAGTGACCTTGGGCATGTCACACACTCTCAATCTTAGGGGAAGGCAATGGCAAACCTCCTCTGAACAAATCTTGCAGGCATACAACAACAACAATTTTTACTGGCATTTCAGCTTAGCACATATACACATGTAAAGTCATCCTCATGTTAAGGGTAGATTTGGGGCCAAAATTACAGAATTTGCTATGATCCATGGATAAGTAGAGGGTAAAACCTAGGGACATGTAAGAGATAAAGCAAATTCCAGCCTTTACATTTAATTTGATAATCTTACCAGATTTTAGCCCAGATTCTGGAAAAGCTGAAAAACACAAATGTCTTATTCAGACCCTTCAAAGCCCAATTCTTCATCACTGGAATAACTGAATAAATGGTGAAACTATTCTTTTGTATGGAAATTGACCAGGGAAGATTTAAAGCTGGGGTGGGAAGAGACTAAGGTATGTCAATACAATAAAGGGATGGGAATTTTAGAAAGAAGAGAGGAGGATGTTAGAAAGGTCTGCATGGGACTAGCTGGCTAGCTATGGGGACATTGAGACTGGGAGATAAAGAGAGGTGTAGGCGTGTATGTGTGTTTGTTAGGGGGCAAGCATAGTGTGAGGTTAATTTGCAAATTGTGTGGAAATAACAGAAGGAGGCCACAAAGTAAGTTAAAACAGGGTGTGTTCCTTAAGGCATTAGCCAGGAATGGCATTGGGGAAGACCCTCATCAGGAACTTGGAAAGAGAAGAGGAGTTGGTGTGGAGAAAGGCCCAGTACAGAAATGGGCATTTGGACTCCCTATTGATCGCATGTCTGGGTACCCATTTTTGTCCTCAGCAGAAGCAGCAGGTAGGATTTACACAGAGCCCCTGCCTGCGAGGAAGTGGCAGCAGTGGCTCCAAAACCAGGCCATCCCTTTCCCAGCCCTGCTTAGCACAAGGAAGGAAGATGGAGCAGCTCTTGGTGTGTAGACAATGGATTGGGTTGAATAGGACCAATCCAGCTGTCCACATGCTAAAAGTAACTCCAGGGTTTCTGGGGTCGTATCCACATGACAAAAATAATTCAGTTTGACACCACTTTATCATGGCTCAGTGATATGGAATTCTGAGAACTGTAGTTTATTGTGGCACCAGAGCTCTCTGACAGAAAAGACTCACAAAACTACCCAGAGAAGGCTAAATGTCTCACAAAAATCCCAGAATTCCATTGAGCCATGGCAGTTAAAGTGGTGTCAACCTGATTTATTTCTGCAGTGCAGTGAAGCCTAGGAAACACTGATATTTTTCCTAATTTATTACTTTGGGATAAAATAGTGTTAAGGGCCAAAAACTGAAGCATTTCCCTGGAAATAGCTGTACATTGTGCATACTACCAACACCAGCTTTAGGGTGAGTTTGGCTTTTTCCTCCATTGTAGACAAACATAAATGTAGTATGCTTAGTATACTTAACTAAGTAGCTGGTATAGAATAATGGCTTTTATCTCCACCTTCACACTTCCTAAAACAATTTAGCTGACATATCTTTACTATTTAGTATAAAATGAACAAATCTTGATTGTACTTTTTCCATGATAGTCCAGAAAGTAAAGACCAGTCTTACCCCTCATTCTGTACAGCTTGACAAGATTATTAGAGCCATTCTGTTATGTGAACTGTTGTGCCAAATTGTTGTGGTTTTTAAAATGCAGGATGTACAATCACATTTAAAAAAAACAAAAAACCTTTCATTGAATTGAATTAATTTCTTCATCCCAGTGTATTCTTGTTTATGTGAACTGTAGGCATTTTCTGTGTATCTGTTAGGACTAGATGAGCTCAGCCAAAATGGCATTTAGCTGACTTGAGGATTGGAAGCTTTGTGATTGCTGTTGAGTGTGAAATCTGCAACATGATTAAAATCTCTCACTCCTAGAGAAAAAGCACATATTCAGATTCTTAGAAAAGCTTCGTCAAGCAGTTTTTATAAATACAATATAGTTGGTGTACAGATGTTAATAAAAAAATACATCTAAGATTACCAGGACCACCACTGCTACATTAAGCAGTTTTGCTTTTGCAATCTCTTGAATAGTAAGACTCTGCATTTCTGGGCTTTTTAAGTGAACAGAACTGCAACGCTAGCATTCTCAGGCACACAGAGACTTAGCAATCTTCCTTCGTTCCAGTTTCCTGGCCACACATGCTCATGCTATAACTAGTGAACCTTCTGAAGAAATCCAGTCTAATGTAAGAAACACAAAAGAAAACCCTGGCTGACTCTGAAGCCTGTTTGTATACCTCACCAGTACTGACAAATACATCTGCATGCTTGCATTTTCTAATATAAGTCAAATTATGTGTGCATGTGTAGTTGTTGATTTGATTTTCTACTGTGCTGAATGTGAATATACAAAACTCCCCTGTTCCAAGGATGTACAGTTGGCCCTCCATATCTATGGATTATTATTATTATTATTAATACTAAAAACTTTAGTAAGGATTCTATATGATGTGGTATGGAAGGAGGTCAATGGGGGAGGTGACACATAAGTTACCGTGCCAGATGATGCCAACTCTATTGATGCCAATAGGATCTTTTCCTATTTGGCTCCTATTTGGGCCAGGTTCAAGGCAGATTGGAGCCACAGCATGTGTTTGCTGTAGCCTCAATCTGTCTTCAGCAGTGGCAGCTTCAAGCCGCCCCTTCGGGGCTGTCTGTTCTGGCCCACAGTGCTTCAAATACCTGGACCAAAGGTATTATACACTAGCACTTTGAATTGTGCTCAGAAACAAATCAGCAACCAGTGGGGCTGTTGCAACAAGGGAGCTGAATGCTCCCTACAGCCAGCCCAAGTGTGAACTAAGAGGAAAGAATTTCAAAAGTCCCACCTTCCAATAGGGGTGATTACTATAGGTTCTGTTATGTGCATTTTTGTATGATACTTTCCATGTTAAGCCTTTTTTTCTGCAAAAATTGTTTGTGCAAAAAAAAAAAAAATTCTACCAAAGTAGTGTTTTTACATAGAAAATTATCTTACGTCTCATCATTCACGCGACGTAAGATAATTTTCTATGTAAAAACACTGCTTTGGCAGATTTTTATTTTATTTATTTATTTATTTATTTTGCACAAACAATTTTTGCAGGAAAAAAGGCTTAACATGAAATGAATGATGAGACGAAAGAAGAAATAGAAGGAAGAAGAATGGAGGAGTAGAAGGTTAAGTATGTGATAGATGGTGTGTGGAAGTGATTGAGAGCGGAGGGGGTAGAGAAAGTAAAGTGATAGGAGGTAGTTGGAAGGGGAAGGTAGGAGAGGATAAGGATGGAAGGGTAGGAAGATGGAAGAAGAAGGGAGAAGGGAAGCAAAGTGGAGATGAATGACATTTGTAACAGAAATAACTATTGTATGTCGAAATGTATATTTTTGTAATTAAACTGAGAGTCTGATAATGTGTGACATCTTGCAACTGTGAGAAGAAGACTCCCTCTTTAAAGAAGACAAGAAAGAAGTTATATTGTATGGATGTTTTGTTTGATGAATATATTGAATGTTTTTTTAATCGATAAAATGTATTTTTTAAAAAATTATCTTACACAACCCCGTGTGTTTGTGCAAAATGTTGGGTTGTGCGGGGGGGGGGACATTTGCACAGAAATATCTCACTGCATTGGCATACCCTCTTTTTTTGTGAAATATAAGAATGTTTACTTTTTTTTTTACATCCCTATCTTATATTGAATAATTCACTGAACACTGAACAAGGTCTATTTAGCTCAAGTTGCCATCTTTTTTATGGATTATCTGACATCCTTTTGTAAATTAGAGATTGAAACTGGGACTGTCTGAATATAAAATGTGCCCCAGATGTTTAGCTATGCCCTCTTCCTCTCTCCTTGAAAGAAAAATGGAAAAGGTAGGGTGCCCATTTCCAAAACATTCCTCCCAGATATTTCAGTACAAAAAGAGGACATGGATTTGAATAAAGTATTCATGTTGTAGTTTATACACAGAGATTCAAATTGAAAAATAATTTCTAGAAATTAAATAGAAATATTTAGTAGATGAGACTTCAGCCATGTGTTCAGTCTGCTGTCCAGGTGCTGTATGTTGATTGGCAGCTTCAAGGTCCTTGCTTTTCATTCTTGTAGGTTCTTTTGTATGACTTGGATTGGCTGGATGGCCCTTCCACTGGAAGATGCTTTCAAATGGAGGATGGCAACTGGAGAGACAATCAGATAAAAGAAAGTCCCTGAAAAGTAGGAAATATGTCCATTTTAGGAGTAAGTGGCAAACAAGGAACTCTACAGTGTGTTGTGACTAAATCCAGTGTGCATCCAAATACCCCCACCATTCCAATTCTGAGAAAGCAGAAAATTTGTGAGAGAATTATAGTACAACATTGGAGAGTGCATTAGGCACACATCCGCAAGCTCCACATGCTTTGGAAGATTTTAGACTGAATGATGGCATCCAGGGAATTTGCCTGCTATTTCAGTAGAAACAGCATGGCTCACTTGTCTGGGTTACATAGCCCTCAGTGCTCTGTACAGAAAGCCTTTTTTGGTAGATGAACTGTATACTTGCAATTTAGAATAGTCTAAAGGATATAGGCAGAGGCTAGGATGTAAGAATCTTCCAGTCTTTCCAACTGATTCTTCAGTAATATTTTGGAGCTAATTGAACTGGGAGGAATCCTTAGCCAGTGGCATCCCTAGACTTGGTGTCACCTGGTGAGGTAACTCATCGTGTCACCCTCCCCATTGACTTCCTCCTATTTCACACCATACAGAATCCTTAGCAATTCTTTTAAATTAATGTTACTCGTAAATCATAATTCCCATATAGCACTTAGTGTAATGCTAATAGTTGTGATACAAGATAAAAGGTAAAGGTATTCCTTGTTGACAAGGTTGACAAGTTGTGTCCGACCGTAGGGCTCATCTCCGTTACTAAGCCGAAGAGCCAGCATTGTCAGAGACTACTCTGTGATCATATGGCCGGCATGATTGCACAGAATGCTGTTTACCTTTCCACCTTAGTGGTACCTATTTATCTACTTGCACTTGCATGCTTTCAAACTGCTAGGTTGGCAGATGCTGGGGCTAGTGATGGGAGCTCACCCCATCATGCAGCAGTTGTGGCATAAACAACTAGCAAAATTAAAATTATACCATCAAATTACAGTATCATATGCACAACCTAAATGTATTTACATATGCATAATGAAGATTTGGTTAAAATGTGATGTTTTTAATGAAAATTTTAAAAGAATAAAAAATAAATTTAAAAAAAATAATAATAATTTTTTTAAAAAATTGAAATTTGGATTTTAAAAAATTCTGGGGCCTCTCCTTTCTCCTCCCACTGAGCTTCACCCTACTCCCCATCTTTTAAAGCATTTTAAAGGGAAGCAGATGAATGCCACAGTCCATTTCTAACCAAAGGGAGGTGTTTGAGGGTAAGTGGTATCACACACCCCCAGTGTCACCTGTTGAGATCTGCACCACCCCCCACACCCCCTAGTGACGCCACTGTCCTTAGTAATTGCCTAAAGTTCACCTTAGGGTTGCCATATTTTGGAAATGAGTTGAAGTCACACAACAACCACAACCATAACAATAACTAATATAGTTATGATTTTTTTCCAGGATACATAAATCTGTCCATTTCAGTTACTTTTTGTGTCTCATTTTTCCAGCTTATTCTGTCTCATTTCCATATCTTTTTATGATTTTTTTAAAAGTTTACATGGAAACATGCATGCATTTTGCATTCACTTTTGCCTAATATACACATTTTTCACAAGCACTTTCCTTTTATATAATGCTTTCTGTGCATTTCTTTCATTAATATACACACTTTTCTTTACTATTTTGTATGTATTTCTTTTTTCCTTTGAAGAATGACATTGTAAAGGCAGTGAAGTGCAAACTGTTGTAGTTGTTAACTGTTGTCAAGTAGACTTTGACCTATACTGACTCCATGAATGAATCCAAGTAACTCTTTCTTCAACAGCCCTGCTCAGGTCTTACAGACTCAGGGCTATGGCTTCCTTGATTGGGTCTATCCAGCTGGAATGTGGTCTTCCTCTTTTCCTGCCTTCCCTTTTCTTACCATACCTAACATTACTGTCTTTCTAGTGAGTCATGGTTTCTCATGATATGGCCAAGTATGACAGTCTCAGGGGCTCTACAGACCGCCTGAAAGGGGAGGCTCTGCTCCACCCCTGAGAGCACTGGATCAGAGTCGCAGCAACCACATGCCACAGCCCTGATCCAGCACTTTGCCAGCCTAAAAAGGGCCACCAAAATGCCGCTCCTTTTAAAAGTGGCAAAAAGGTGCCTTTGCTGCTGTTCCGCCTTTTTTTTTTTTTTAGTTTTTTTTTTTTAGTTTTTGCGATGCAGCGCATCTAAATGCTGCACTGCAGAAATGCAGAAATGCTGCCCACCATGCAGTCTGTCAGGTGGCATGACACTGGCATCAGAGCAGCATTGGGGCGTGCAGCATGTGGTCACCACACTCCCACTCGACCCCAAGGTTTGGCGTTTAGTGCCAATCTGCATAGCCCCTCAGTCGTCTTGGCTTTTAGGGAAGGTTCTGGCTTGATTTGCTGTAGGATCCATTTGTCTTTTTAGCAGTCCAAAGTATCTGGAGAACTATTTTCCAGAAATACATTGCAAATGAATTCATTTTTCCCACTATCAGCTTTCTTCACTGTCCAGCTTTCTTTCACTGTCCATACACAGAAATTGGAGATATGATGGTATGGGTGTCGAATTTGGGTGTGATGGGATTGAAATGCAGCAGAGTTCAGGAACCAGCTTCCTTCACCAGCCATCCTGGAAATGCTGTCTCCATGAAGACACATTTGTAAATCCAAAGTAAAGCTTTATTGTTCCATAAAGAAAACAGAAAAGAAAAATATACAATCTGTCTTGCTGATGGCAAAAGACCATAGGATCACATCTTGTAGATGTTGTTGTAGAATTACAGCATTAGCAATAGAATAGTTACAGTTTCAGTTCAAAAGAACACATTGCAAGTATATAACAAAGGTGAACAAAGGAAACTCTTGGCCCTTCCCATACTCCACCTTCTGGGTGTTAACCTTATGATGATTGGATGATCTGCTGAAACTCAGCCTCTAGTTGTGTGTCATTCCCCATGTGAACTGGTTCTCATGAGAACCAAATGAGCACATATGTTTATCTGTTAATATCAGGTTCTCAGGCTCAAAGTGTTTTTATTATTCTGTACCGTGTGTACTTGTTTTGGCTTTGAATCACCTGCTGGCTGAATCCTACTTGTTTTCCATAGACACTGTTCCCACAAGAAATTTTCACACACACACACACACACACATCTCTACATTTCTACTTTGACTGCATATCCCATTCATATTCCAACCATGGGCAATACTAACAAGTATTTGATATATGATTTGACACTTCAAGTTCTTGTCTAGTTCCTTCATAGGTGTCTTTTCATGTCCTAGTTTTCTTCGGATTTCTTGACTGCAGTCTCCATTCTGATTAATGACTGAGGGGCCATACAGACAGCCCAAGGGGCAACTGTGCCCCCCCCCCCCCGGGAGTGCCAGATCAGGGCCACAGCAACCACACATCGCAGCCCTGATCTGGCTTTTTGCTGCTCCAAAAAGAGCTGGCAAATGCCACTCCTTTTTGGGGTGGCAAAAAGCCACCCTTAGCACCACCACCATGGCTCTTTTGCACCCCTTTCATAGAATCATAGAATCATAGAATCATAGAGTTGGAAGAGACCACAAGGGCCATCCAGTCCAACCCCCTGCCATGCAGGAACTCCCAATCAAAGCATCCCTGACAGATGGCCATCCAGCCTCTGCTTAAAGACCTCCAAGGAAGGAGACTCCACTACTCTCCAAGGGAGTGTGTTAGATACGCTTTGGTGCAGCGTATCTACACACTGTGCCAACGGGGTGCCATGATGCTGGTGTGATGGCAGCATCAGGGAGAAGTTGGGGCGGCCAGCATGCAGTCGCCCCACCCCAACTCCACCCCCAGGCAAATCAGTGTCTGCATCATCTACTTCAAAGTTATGTAAATCATTTGTACTCATTATTTTTTTTAAACAAATTTTATTTCATATACATGCATTTACATACATACCAAAACACATACATACACAAACACTAACATACAAATACAAATACTTACAAATACAAATACAAATACAAACGTATCTATATACATACATTCTATTGTACATATAAATTCATTCTTACATCACTATCATCTCATAAATAAAATAAAATAAAGTGTATATGTCAAAATTAGAATTTTTGTTATATCTATATAGTCTTGAAAGTTCAATATTTCTGTACTTCCTTATGTGATTCTACCGTCACTTGTATCCTTTAATTTCATTGTCAGCTTTTTTTTTTTTTTTTTTTTTTGCTATCTTGTGATCTTACTATAATTTAAGTAGTTTTCCATCCTCTTTTTTTACCTATTATTTCCAATTCTGGCCATACATCTTCTATATTCTTGTTTTTAAGGTTTGCAGTAAGTTTATCTAAAGTGGCAGCTTCTAATAATTTAATATACCAGTCTTCTTCTGTTGGTATCAGCTTTTGTTTCCAATACTGAGCATATGTTATCCTGGCCATCGTAACCATATATAATATTTTCTTTTCTTGTGTCTTTCTAATTGTCTTGTTTATATTGGTTGTAATATTTAATAGGAAGAGTTTTGGATCTTGTTTAATATCATTCCCTAGCATCTCTCCCATTGTTGTTGCAATCATACTCCAGTATCTCTTTGCTTCTCGGCAGTTCCACCACATGTGGATAAAGTTTGCTTCAGGATGTTGGCATTTCCAACATTTTGTATTACCTGTCCTATACATTTTGTGCAGTTTAGCTGGTGTGAGATACCATTGATGAAACATTTTTAAATAATTCTCTTTCAAGTTCTGACAAAGTGTGAATTTATTGGTAGCTTTCCAGGATTTTTCCCATTGTATTAGTTCAATCGGTTCTTTAATATTCTGCACCCATTTGATCATAGTGTTTTTGATTGTTTCATTTTCTAAATCTCTATATCTCAAAAGTTTGTAATATTTGGTTATATGTTTATCTTGTTCTTTATATATTATTTTGTCTATTTCATTTATATCTTTCTCTATTCCTGGAGATTTCATATCTTCTTTGAATTTGGATTTTAATTGGTTATGCAAAAACCAGTTGAATTTTATCTCTTTTTTCTGTATAGTGTCTATTGGAGTTGTATGGGGCTAATTATTTAATTTTAATTGTTTTAAAATTGGTTGTTTAATTTCAACTACTGTTTTAATTAATATGTAGTTTAATCTGTTTTTAAGGGGGGGAGGGAGTTATATTATTTTAGTTTGTATGGAATCTTTTTACTGTAAACCGCCTAGATTGGTCCACCACCGGGTGGTATATAAATAATAATAATAATAATAATAATAATAATAATAATAATTATTATTATTATTATTATTATTATTATTATTATTATTATTATTATTATTATTATTATTATTATTTTAAATTTATATAAATTCTTAATGTCTTTTTCAATCATATCTTTATATAAAATCCATTTCTCTTCCTTAATTCTTGTCCTATGGTAGAAAGCTTCCTGTACAGATACCCAAGTAGGTATTTTTATGTAAAATTGTTTTTTGATTCTATTCCAAATTCATAGAAGCGCTTTTCTAAATACGTGATATTCAAAATCTTTATTAATAGTGGCCTTGTTGTACCACAAATAAGCATGGAAACCAAATCTTATGTTGCTGCTTTCCAGTTCTAACAGATTGTCCTTTTCTAACTCTATCCATTCCTCAATCCATATCATACCACAGGAATAATAATATCGTTTTAAATTAAGAAGTGCCATTCCTCCCTTATTTTTTTTCTTCTGTTAATATCTTCCATCTGGTTCTAGGTCGTTTTCCTCCCCATAAAAATTTAGATATTTCTCTTTGCCAGGTGCTGAAACAATCCGCTTTTGCAATTATAGGCAGATTTTGGAATAGGAACATGAATTGAGGTAGGATATTCATCTTTACAACTGAGGCTTTTCCAGAGAGTGATAATTGTAATTTGGTCCATCTTACCATGTCTGTTTTGATCATGTTCCACATTTTACCGTAATTATTTTGGAAAAGGTCTATATTTCTTTTGGTTATTGTGATACCTACGTATCTTGCTTTTTTTTTGTACATCAAATCCTGATATCCATTTTAATTCTTCCTCTTCTGTTGGTTTTATATTCTTTGTTAATATTATAGTCTTGTCTTCATTGATTTTAAAACCGGAATATGTACCGTATTCTTTTATTATTTTTATTAAGTATTGTAAACTTTCTTTTGGTTCTTCTAAAATGCAGATCAGGTCATCTGCATATGCTTTAAATTTAAATTGGGTATTTTTTATTTTGACACCTTTTATGTTTTTCTCTTCTCTTAACTTTGTATTTAATATTTCCAAAGTAAGTATAAAAAGCAGTGGCGACAACAGGCATCCTTGTCTACTGCCTCTTTCAATTTTTATGTAGTGTTTTTTCTTCATTAATTAATATTTGTGCTCTTTGATCTTTGTATATTTCTTTAATCCATGAGTTAAATCTGTCTCCAGTATTCATTTTCTCTAGAGTCTTTAATAGAAAATTCCAATTTACTCTGTCAAAAGCCTTTTCGGCATCAATCAGTACTAGAGCTAATTTTCTATCGCTGTTATATTCGAAGTGTTCTAAAATATTTATTACCGTTCTTATATTATTTTTAATATGTCATCTGGGTAGAAAACCATTTTGATCTTCATGGACTATCTCTGCTAGAATATTTTTTTAATCTTTCTGCAATGATGGAAGTAAAAATCTTATAGTCAGTATTAATAAGGGAGATTAGTCTATAATTCTTTAAATTCTTCGTATCTTTTCCTTCTTTTGGTATTACTGTTATTAATGCATCTTTCCATGTATTTGCTAAACCTTCTGTATGTATATTGTTTAGTAATTTAGATAGTGGTGTTAAAATTATCTCTTCCATTTTTTTGTAATAAATTGCTGGAAATCCATCTGGACCCGGAGCTTTCCCAGTTTGAGGTTTTGTTTTTTTTTATCATGTTAGCTATCTCTTCTGTTGTTATTTCCTCATTTAATTTTACTTTTTGTGTTGCATTAAGACCTGATATCTTCTGTTTTTTGTAAATATTCGTTTATAGATTTTTCTTCTTCTATATCTAGTTCTTTTGTATATAATTGTTTATATTTTTCATATTCTTTTTTTGATATTATCCTGGTCTGTAATATGTTCATTATCTATTACAAGTTTGTACTCATTATTTTTATTTCCTTAATATTCTACTGTAAACCTGCCTTTTCACTCTCTTTCTTGACATTCTTCAGTAATCACTCCAATTCTTTTCTGCTAGTAGCATGGCATCATCTGCATATCTTAAACTGTTGATGTTCCTTCCTCCAATTTTTCACTCCTTCCTCCACGTCTAATCCTGTTTTACACATGTTATGTTCAGCACATAAATTAAAAAGATAGGGTGATAAAATGTATCTTTGCCTGATGCCCTTGCCAATTGTAAACCATTCCATTTCTCTGTATTTGGCCTAACAGTAGCCTCTTGTCCTGAGTACAGGTTACACATCAGGCAAATCAAATGTTGTGGCAAACTCATTTCTTTAGAAGCAATCCATAGTTTTTCATGATCTATACAATGAAAGGCTTTGCTATAATCTATAAAGCACAGAGTGATTTTTCTTTTGAAATTCTTTGGTGTGATCTATTATCCAACGTAACTTAGCAATATGATCCCTAGTGCCTCTTTATTTCCTGAACCCAGCTTCAACATCTGGCATTTCTCACTCCATATATGTAAACATCTTTGTCAGAATTTTCAGTATCGCTTTGCTTGCATGGGAAATTAATGCAATGGTCCTGTGGTTACTGCAGTCCCTGATGTCCCCTTTCTTGAGGATTGGACCCATTTTGGGGTTGAGATTTTCTCCCAGTTTTGCCTTCCTATTACCTTTGTTGGAGACATTGGAGATATATTTTTTGGAAAAAAAAGATCTTAATAATGTGCACTAGAGGTTGGATGTATTACATTTTGTGACTGTAACTCAAATAAGCTTCTAGCCAGCATGTCTGTTTCCAAGTTCATGTGTGCACAGACATGGACATAAACATTTTTCAGGTTTAGGCTGTCTTCCCCAGCTCTACAAAGTCCTTGCCCTGAAGTGGAATAGAGCAATGCATCTTGACCCAGAGGTAAATGTATGTATATGCACACAAAATGTCAATATTCTACCTTCCCCTTCCATTTTTCCTCACAGCTAACATACTGCAGCTTCTGAGTTTCATTTAGTATTGGCTAAATAATTAACAGAGCATAAAAAGATTTTAGCAATATGTAGTGTGTGTGATATGGAGTTTTATGGATTCCGTGGGCCACTACAAAGACAAATAAATGGGTCTGAGAGAAAATCAAATCCTCACTAGAATTCAAAATTTCTAAAGTGAGGCTATCATAATTTGGGTACATTGTGAGATGACATAACTCATTGGAAAAGATCATATATAATCGAAGATGATTAGATAATCTAAATCAGGAGCGGATCATCTGTAGTAAGCATGGGAACCAGTTTTTGTCCCTACAGCAGGCCATTGTTGTTCCTTTTAACAGCCTTCAAATCAGCTTCGAATCATGATGACCCCAGGGGTGAGTCATCTCAAAGACCCCCTGTTCTCACAGCTCTACATAATTCCTTTAGGCTCCTAGCCATAGCCTCCTTGATTGAGTCTATCCATCTATCATGCCATTTACATACCATGGGATTTTTCACACTGCACTCTTGTAGCAGCTTGGTACCACTTTAGCTGTCATCAATTTGAACCCTGGGTTTTAGTTTGGAGAGAGGCTTGAGGCCTCTGGCAAAGAAATTCAAATAGCACACAAAAATACAAATCCCAGGATCTCATAGAATGGAGACTTGGCTATTAAAGTGATATCAAAGAGCTATAATTCTGCAGTATGAAAGAATTTGGGCCAAAAAAAAATCATAAACGTAGAGTTGCAATTTCTGGCTTTGCTAGGCCATTTTGGGAAACCTTGCCAAGAAAATCTCATGATAGGTTCACCTGGGGGTCACCATAAGTCAGAAATTACTTGAAGGTACACACTAGCAGCAATTATAATAACAGCGAGACTAAGCAAATCTGCTAATGGGTGACTGATCTTTTTCCAGCATTTTTTCACCACTCAAAATTGGGGGCTGCTGGCACAGGGGGGGCCTTTGGGTGCAGCAAAAATGGCTTAGGGCAATCATATATAGTCTACAGACCACAATTTGTTCACCTGTGTTCTAAATGGTCACTGTATTCTGTACGCTATTTGTTCATAAATACACAAATGACACTAAACTAAGAATGGTAGCTAAAACCTCAGAATATAGAATCAGAATTCAAGATGACCTCAGAAGGTTGGAAGTCTGGGCCAAAACTAACAATATGAATTTCAACAGAAATAAATATAAGGTAGATAAAACCAATGCAGAAATCAAAAATGAGTACCAACTGACTCCACAGCATGGTGTGTGAAAACCACACACACGTGTGGTTCAGTAAACCACAAGATAAACATGAATCAATATTGTGATGTGGTTCCCATTCTCAAAAACCAGATGCAATTTCAGGCTTCATCAATAGTAGTATAATGTTCAGATGAAGGGAGGTAGTAGTACTACTCCATTCTGCTTCAAGCAGGCCTCATCTGGAATATTGAGTCCAGTAGTGGGCTCCACAATTTAAGAGATGATAGAAAAATTGGAATATGTCCAAAGAAAAGCAACCAAGATGGTAGAGGTTCTAGAAATAAAAACCCAATTGTGGCATAGTTGAGGGAGTTGGGCATGTTTGAGCTGGGGAAAAAAGATCATCTGAGAGGTGACATGGTAGCCATCTTCAAATATCTAAATGGTTATAGTACGAAAGAAGGGGCAAGCTTGCTTTCTGATGCTTCCCTGGAAGACATTATCTGAACCAGTGGATTCAAATTACAAGAAATGAGGTTTCAACTAAACATTAAGAAGCATTTCCTCACACTAACAGATGTTCAACAGTGAAATAAATTACCTCAGAAGTTAGTGGACTCTATTTCACACAGTGTATTTAAACAGAGGTTAAATTGTATTCCTGCACTGGCAGAGGGTTGCAGATGATCCCATGGTCCCTTCCAGCTGTTTGATCTATTATTCTATTTGATCACATGCATCATGCATATAGATGCTTTCCATGCCAGGGGCACATATCCTTTTCAAGCAGGGCTGGAGAACATGTGGCCTTCCAGATGTTCTTGGGCACTACTGTCCATCATCTCATGGTAGTTCAGCAAGATTATGAGAATTAACATCTGGAGTGCCACACATTCCCCATGCCTGCTTTAAATCAACTGGGGCTAGCAACTGCTTGGAAAAAGAGAAGAATGGAGGGATCTCTTCTATCAATAGGGTTCACTACATTTGGTTTGCTAATTTTTCCTCCCTGTAGCTGTATTATGCTCAATGCAAAACTAAACAAGCACATGTTTAAAGCCATGTTTTCGCATCAAATATTCAAACTTATTGACTCTGGAGGCCATTTGTAACCTATCGTCCCTTAAGTCAGCAGAAGCTGCAGAATCTTCTCTGCAAAAGTAACTACAGAGTATTACAGAAAAGGTTAAGTTGGCAGGTGATGCAAATGAAGAAACTAACAAGAAGATTAATGTTTTCCAGTCACCAGAGTAGAAAGAAAGAAACAGAAAGCAGGACCTTAAATTGCAGAGGAAACACTTGTATAGAGAAATGAGTGGCAAGGGAGGTGAGTAGTGAGGATCAAAACAGGAAGATGCAGAGAGTAAAGGGGAAATTGTCAGGTGAACCTCACAAAATAAATTCAAACAAAAATCCACCAAACAGTGATACCTTTATTGGCCAACCGAAATGCACAATATATTTGTTTCAAGCTTTTGAAGCTCCACTGGCTTCTTCATCAGGCAAGATGTTACAAAGCAAACAGGAAAAAAAATTGAAGGTGATAGTCATGGGAGTTTATCACACAGGGGAAATCCCGTGCAGAAACGGGATTTAAAAGGTGGTGGAAACCCGCAGAAGCGGGAAGATTTTCACACACATTGCTGTTAAAATGGGGTTAACCCAAACAGAAAGTAGTCAGAAACTGCTTCTTTTTACTTTCGGGATTTTCTGAAAGTAAAAAGAAGCAGTTTCTGACTACTTTCCGTTCAGGTTAACCCCATTTTAACAGCGACGTCGTCTGAAAATCTAATTGCTTTTGTGGGGGTTTTTCAATTTAAAGCCCTGTTTCTGCATGGGATTTCCCCCGTGTGATAAACTCCATAGGCCTGCAGTTTCTCTTCTTGCTTGAGATGGTATCTCTTGCAGGCTGGCTCCTCCTCTTTCTGGCCATGTGGAAATTGGAAGATTCTCAAAGTCCAGGAAATTTAAAATCTACTTGCATCTCAACAAGGACTCCTCTCTTGCAATCCAGTCTGTCTCCATTCCTGTGAGGCAACAGGCCTCTTTGCAAGCAGAGAACAATGGATCTCTCAAGAAGCCTCCTTGTTTTTGCATCAGGAATAATTTGGTAGGTGTAGGGGTAAAACATGCTAATCCAGTCCAAGTTTCAGAAGAAAAAATTGTTTTACCTTGGTTGAAGGTCCCAGTCCACTGGCTCATTCTTTAGGGTTCCCCTGTTGCAGCTAAAATGTGGTATCACACAATCCAAAAAACATGCAGGGGTAGCTGTGTTGGCTATTTAGCAAATTCAACCAAAAATCCACCAAACATACCTTCAACATCTTCAATTTTTTCGTCCTGTTTGGTTTGTAACATCTTGCCTGATGAAGAAGCCATCAGAGCTTTGAAAGCTTGCAAAAAATATATTGTGCATTTCAGTTGGCCAAAAAAGGTATCACTATTTGGTGGATTTTTGTTTAAATTTGCTAAATGGCCAACACAGCAACCCCTGCATGTTTCTCACAAAATGAAGTTGCTCAAAAATATGCGCAAAAATATTCATGTTGGCTGTATTTGGGAAATGAGAAGGTGTGATGGTTCTCTATGGTCCCACTCCACTCTCCTGAGCTGGATGAGAGCCTCTGAGGCCACTATAATCCCAAAATAAACAACTTGCTGACACTACCCAATGATTTAACTGGTCATATCCCAGCTATGCATTGGGACATTGTGGGCCTTCTATTAATAACCTTAAAATAGAACAAGCACTAGCTAAGCTAAGGCCGCACTTTTAGGGCGCACTTTCCCTGACATCTAAAAGGAGCGCCAATTTGGTGCTCCTTTTGGAGTCGCCGGAGGAGCGCCGCGGTGTGGAGGCTGAGCTCCGCTGGCGCTCCGGACCAGGGCGTCCCCTACACCCTGGTCTGCAGAGGGGGGGGCATTAAAAGGAAAAAAGAATGAGGTGAGTACTAAAGAAAAAGGTTTTATTTTAAAGAAGGAACATTAAAGAAAAGGCATATGGAAGACAAATGGTCCTCCAGGCACAAAACCTAAAGTATCAGTTTCAAAAATAATCATTTCAGCCAAACCTTAGCATACTGCAAACCTGACTTCCCTGACTAGTAGTGAGGCAGATCCATAAACCAAGGCCTTACTGTTCCTCAGGCCTTTTCCCTCTCAACTGTCTTAAATATGGTTTCTCTCCAGCAATCATCCAGAAGGTTCATTTCTAACAGCCATCTGATTGGATGATCCTCCAGGCACAAAACCTAAAGTATCAGTTTCAAAAATACACCACTAGTGATGTCATCCTCCTCATAGATTCCAGTACCCCTTCCCACAGGGAAAAAGGCCCTGATAAAGGGAGGGACTCCCATTTATCACACACACACAAACACAAACCTCAGTCAATTTGGAAACAACTGGAAGTTCGTCCAACCTGACTAGGATTTTCCAAATTTCAGTTGGTTTGGGAACAACTGGAAGTTGCCCCAAACTGGCTGGGATTTCATCCTGTGTCTCTGGAAATGGGGAAAAAAACATAAACAGACATGCATTTCACACACATCCTCCAAACTCTGTTGGTCATAAAAAACATCATGTAGTTGCAACCACACTGTCCGTGATGTTGTCCTGTGACCTAAGAAAGAACAGGTTAAACAAACATGAAATGCATAGGGTAATATACAGGGCATGTCACCGAGTTCAATTTCCTATAGTCCACACAGAACCCAATTTCAGTTTCCCCCCTTTTAGCCACAAGGATAACAGGTGAAGCCCACAGACTGTGTGAGGGTCAAATTGTCCCCACGTCCAACATGTCTTTTACCTCCTTTACTATTGCCTGTATCCCCTTGGCATTCTTTTGAGGAAAAGTCCCCATGATGTCCACATCCACCCTCTGGAATGGTACAACTGTGATGGGTAGAGATTGGAGAAGAGCCTTTTGATTCTTTACTTGCTGGCAAACCACATAAAATCTGACAAATTTGGTAACATGCTTGCCCATTCCTTCCCAGAAGAAAGACTTTCCCAATCTGTCCTTGGTTACATTCACCCCAGCATACCCACTGGGATGATCATGGGCTAGACTCAGGAGCTTGGGCCGATGTAGACGGCCTGTAAGGGGAGGCTATGTGCTGCCCCTGGGAGCAGCAGAGCAGGGCTGTGGCAACCACACACCACGGCCCCAGTCCTCCTTTTTGCCGCCCCCAAAAGAGCAGACAAATGCCGCTCCTTTTTGGGGTGGCAAAAAGCTGCCCTTTGAGCCACCACCACAGCTCTTTTGTGTCCCTTTGGCATAGCATGCATGCACGCTGTGCCAAAAGGGTGCCCTGACACCACGTGCCATGCAGTCGGGTGCACAGCGTCAGGGCAGAGTCAGGGTGGAGTCAGGGTGGCCAGCGTGTAGTCGCCCCACCCTGACTCCACCCCCAGGTTGGCCTAAAGTGCCGTCTGAATTCCCCCTTTGTGTGTCATGAATTAACACGTCCACTCATGCTGGCACTTTAATGTTATATTAAACTGTATCTGGATTGAGTATTACAGTTGATGGAAATGGGAAGTGAAGAAACTGGGGAAACAGGTATGACAACCTTGTTCCCAGTTGCTTCCATTTCCAAATCACTTTTTCCTCCCAGTATTTTTCCACCTATGTTTCTGTAGGTCTATGCTCCTGTTTGCCTAGTGGAACATGGAAAGCAACTGCAGAGTGGGGTAGAACCACTTTAAAGCAGATATTCCAATAGCAAAAAAAAAAAAAAAAGCCAAACACAATGTGTAATTTATTATTCTGCCTTACTTTATTATTTACTTGTGTATACCTGTATGGCAGGATGTTGGACTAAAAGGCTTTTGAACAGGGGCTGTACAGATGGGCAAGAAAAGGTGACATGAAGCTGCCTTTTCCCTAAGCTGCAGCAACCACACCGCCTGCCCCGAAGGTGCCCGAAATGGAGACGGAGCAACCTCACTGGGGGGAGTCAATGCCGCTTTTCTGAAGCCGTCTTGAAGCCTCACCAACCACACCACCAGCCCTGAGGATGCTGTGAAGGGAGATGGAGCAACTGCATGGGCCGGCAGTGGCTGCTTTATTTTTTTTTTCCATTCCTTCAGGTGCATGCACACGTATGCAGGAATAATGAAATACACATGTCTCCTTTAATAGTAATGTTGGCATTGCTGTGTACCTGCGCACTGTGAGAGGCAAACGGGTGCCTCGTTTCATGGATGCCACATCACCCGTGTGGCCTGCACTGGCAGTTAGCCTACAATGCACAGGCAGAGGAGCCACCGCAATGATGCTCCCACTGTCCACTGTAACAGCTGCATACATAGATAATAGTAGTGATGACTCAGAGGACACAGAAGAGGCACAGTCATTGCACAGTGTACTGCCATCACTGCCCTCCTGATGCCACCTGAGAGATGCTGGTGGATGTTCCATAGAAGCACTGATTGGTGGGATGGGTTCATCACATACATCTGGTCTGATGGAGCAATAGAGGATGTTCTTCTGAATGCCCCATGCCGTCTTCCACAGGCTAGTGGGAATACTGCATCCAGAACTGGAGCGGTCAGACACTATCATGAGGAAAACCGTCCTGGTGGAGAAGAGAGTCCCCATGGCCATCTGGGTACTCACACACAAAGCTACCTATATCTGTCAGAGCAGTTTGGGGTTGGGCCTACCAGTGTGGGGAAAATGTTTGTGGAGTTCGCCCTCATCATGGAGAAACTGCTGCTGACACAGACAGTGTACCTGGGGGATGCCGCTCAGGTAAGGAAAGTCACACACACTTGTCCCTTGTCCCTCAGCTTTCCTGGTCTAGTAAGTGGCTAGACTTTTTTCATTAATCTTCTGCTTCTCCACCTTCATGTCACCCACAGACCATGCAAGGATTCGCTGACCTCGGCTCCCCCCAAGTAGTGGGTGCCATAGACTGGTGCTACTGTCAGATCGTGCCACCCTTGGGGCAGAGGAATGAGTTTGTCAACTGAAAGGACACCTAATCTGTCTTCCTCCAGGGGAAATCGGATCATAGAGGTCATTTTGTGAATGTGGAATTGGGCTGGTCAGGTGTGATTCACAATGCAAGGGTGGCAAGGACTCCATCATCTTTGAGATCATAGAGGCTGGCATCTACGTGCCAAGGAACCCCACTATCACCCTGAGGGGCCAGCAGATAGCCCCCCTCCTGCTCGCTTACAGTGCCTACCCCATTTGGAAGTGGCTCATGAAGCCCTACCAGGGCACCACCGATGCCAGACAGAAAGGATTCTAGAAGAAGCTAAATTGTGCCAGGAATGTGGTGGAAAGGAACTTTGGGTGACTGAAGGCTTGGTGGAGGTGCCTCACTGGCCAGCTCCTTGTGGCAAAGGAGAATGTCACCCCATCACTGCCTCATGTATCATCCTCCACAACATCTGCGAGACAAAAGGAAGGGTGCTGGATGCGGGACTGCACTGCAGGCACCGCTTTGTGCTGCCTATCCTGGGGGCACCCACAATGACGTTGTGAAGCAGAAAGGGAGGCTGTGAGGGAGGCCCTGGCAGAGTTCTTTGAGACCAGAGGATCTGAAGAGGGCTTTTTCTGTTGTCGTCCCCAGGCTCTGGAACGACCTGCCGGACGAGATCCGTCAATTAACATCTTTAGACGGCTTTAAAAAGGCTGTCAAGACGGATCTCTTCCGGCAGGCCTTTCCGGACTAAATACCCGGCCTCGAGATCTCGGGACCTTGGGATCTCCCCTCCTCAGGAACACACCCTTTTTTAGAACTGAAGTTGCAGGGGTTTTACCAGTTTGTATTATTTGTTCTGTTTTTTAATTTGTTATGTTTGTTATGTTTAAATTGTACTTGGTTTTAATTGCGATATGATTTAATAACTTTTTAAGGGGGGGAGGGAATTATACTGTTTTTAGTTGTATGGTTTTTAGTGTTGTAAACCACCCAGATTGGTTCTCCACCGGGCAGTATATAAATAAATTATTATTATTATTATTATTATTATTATTATTATTATTATTATTATATCCCCTGTCCTCCATCTGTGATCCTAGGGCACTACTGTACTGTGGTATGATAAGCAGCTGAATAAACATATCCTTTTATCCACACTCTGTGTATGGCCAGCATTCATCCTCTTATGCAGTTGTTCCTAACCATGTACCTAAGGGACACACACACACACACACAAAACAACATGGAGGGGTCACCCAGCACCAGTTTTCCAGCCCACAGAAAGATACAGTACAGGAACAACCAATTAAATTCTCTGACAATGTATCAAGTCCCTAACAGTCAGCCTTCCCTAATGGCCCACTTGATTGTAACAATTGGTAGCCCAGAGGGCAACCATTGGGAACTAGATACAAACTTGTCCTCTGAGGGTCTCCATTGGCTAGGAGCCAGGTAAGGCCAACTGCCCATAAATGCCCTTCCAATCCTCTGCAGCTCTCCAGGACGACAATGGTGGCCAGGAGGAGAGTGCCCATCCAAATCGCCTACTCAACGAATGAGGAAGTGGGCATTTTCCTTCATGCCCTCACCGGAGAAGCAGCCACGAGAAGGGTGATGGCAAGTACCAACCAGCCCAACCGGGGGTACTTCCATCAGGCTGCCCGGACCCTCCAGCAGCAGGGCTTCAGGAGGACCTTTCAACAGTGCCAAACCAAGTTCAAGGCACTGAAGGGGGTCTTCTTTGAAGCCCTGGAGGACTATAGGGAACATCCTCCACTGAAGAAGAGGCTACCCTTCTATGACCAGCTGCACAACCTCTGGATGAGGCAGGCTGCCCACAGTGGAAAGATCGTTGTCCTCCAGGTAAGTGCTGGGCCCCTGCCATGGTCCCCGATGCCCATTCCTACCCTCTCATCACCCTTGCCTATCCCTCCCCTCCCTCCTTTCTCACACCCATAGATCCTAATGGTGTCCCTCCTGTCCCCAACTACAGGCGTGCAGCAGAGGTGACACCAGGGATGGAGAAGGAACCCTGCCAGTTTCCCCCCTCCTCCTCCTCCTCTTTGGTGGCTTAAGCCACCCCTGGTAGAGAGGGCCAGGCAGAGGGAGCCCATGCCATCCTTCCACAGCCACAGCAGCCTCCCATGCCAGAAGGTAGGTCCCCAAGGGGATGGGTGATGGCTGCATGACTAGCATGCATGGCATTCCTGTCCTTCCCCTTCACCACCACCTACCATAGCAGCTTCGTAAATGGTGTCGCCCCTTTCACAGGAAGTGCTGCTGAGGAGGAGCCTGGCCTGAGCCCCCGTCTGACAGGGCAAGGAGGTGAAGAGGCTCTCAATGCCTCCCTCTTGGCCCACCTCCTAGAAACCTGGGAGCAGGATAGCCAGCAAGGTAAGAGTGGCAGGGAAACAGGGGGAGGGAATGGGAGGCACCCAGGAGCCCTGCCTATGGCATTGGGTGATCAGGTGCACAGCAACCTCCTAACCACAGTGTTCTCTTTTCTTTCCCCTTGCAGATTGATGGCTGGAGGAAAGAGTGGCTGCCATGGAGGACCAAATGAAGCAGGTCCAGGACACCTTGGCAGCCATCCTGGACAGACTTGGGCCTCTCCAACCCCCATTTCTACCCCCCCCCGAAGCACTTTTACCTCCCCTTCCCCTTTGTATATAGTTTAAAAATTGTTGTTGTTATTATAAAAAAAAAATTAAAAAAATGTATACTGTGATCTGCACACCTGCACAGGATCAACACAGCCTGTCTTTTTTATTAATAAACTTTCCATTCTTAAAACTTGTGATGTTTTATGCACAAATGTGCATGTTCAATGCAGGATCACTGCAGGGAATCAGTGAGGTGGGCATAGTGGGAGGTAGTTAGTGGTGCCTGCCTTGCTACTGGTGATCACTGCAACATCTCCTTCCCCTCTACTTGGTTTCCACCTTTGGGGGTGGCGAGAGAGTTGTGGTACTGCCATCTTGCTGCTGAAGAGGCTGGCAGACAGGTCTACAGGGCATTGCTCAGGGATCTCCACCTCCATAGCAATGCCCTCCTCCAAGGCTGGGGAGCTGGCCCTCCTTCCTCTGCCCAGCTCCACAGACCCCTCCTCCAGGGCCAGGGGATGCCTCTCCTTCTTCCAACCTCCTCCACACCACCCCCTCTGCCACCAATGCCACCCTGGGCCATCTTTATGACTTCCACAAGCTGGCCCAGCAGACCAGTCTGCACTTCCAGGGTGGCAGCAAGGCACTCCTACTGCTGGACGGATCTCTCTAGCAACTCCCTTAGCTCTCTCTAGTGCTATGCCTGCCTCTCCCTGAGCTGATGAGCACAGTCTCCCTGTTCCAGTGCTCTTTTCATGTGGTCTGAGCTGCAATCTATGAGCCAATCCATGGCACTAGAAGTTGTTGTGGCTGCTGAGCGACACACCCTCTTCTTTTTGATCTCAGCCAGGCAGGCTGCTGGTGGCATTGCATCTCTGGGATTAGCTGTTTCTCCTGTCTCTTGTCCTACTTCTCATTCTATGGGACATATATGACATGGGGCGCAGTTTAAATACAAAACATGTCCTACAGAGATAAAGAGGGAGGGGAGAGGTACATGCAAGGGAGATTTTTGTAGAAAGACTGGATACATGCAGATGGTGGTCATGCAAGGGACATTGTCAACAGGACACACAGACAAATGTTCCTCCAGGAGCCGCCCCCCCAGCATCCTAGGATGCAAAAGTGGTGTGCAGGTCTTATGAACACCTGCACACCTACACAGAAGACATCACAAAAGCCATATAAACTGCTATGCCTTTTGAGTGCAAGCGTACATGCGATAGAATGTATTTATTGTAATAACTGGGAATTACTCGAACTGTGTCACACATGTGTCAACACATTTACAAGGGCATTTTAAATTTTGGCCGCCCCTTTTCTATCGCCCCACTGTTGCTGCATACATACACACCAACGAAGGTGAGCATCTTTCTGGAAGAAGCAGGAAAAAGCTGTTCCTTTTTTGAGTGGCTTTTCCCAGCATATGGCACCTAGAGGGTGATTTCCTGATGGCTTTTAGGTGTGTGTCATCTAAACGGCACACTTCCAAGTCAACCTGAAAGCATCTCTTTTTGCCCATCTGTACAGCCCCTAAATGGCCCTTCCAGCTCTATGTTTGTATGATTGTTTATTTAACTAACAAAACAATCCAAGTAGGACATGCTCCAATGTAAATCCCAAATTGGACTTCTGATTTCACCAAGATTGACTGATAAACACTAATAAATGTGCTTAATAAACATTTAATATGTCTAGTTTCTGTCCCATCTTCCCAACTGCAAATTATCAGCTTTCAAACAGCACACATTTTTTCAATTGCACATTTTTGTCCAACAGTATACTAAAAAGAAAAACTGGAGAGAACCTACTTCTTGGCACACTTTTGTCTTGCCTTGAACTTTTAAAAAAATCAGACTATTAAAAGATTCATTGAATCCTCAGTCATAGAAGAAAAGAAGGCAGGCACTCCTGTTCCTTCATTTATTCTAATTATGCTTATGCTTGTGCTTATATTGATATGTTCATTATAGAGAGAGATAATTAGATCCCCTGTAATTCCATCAAGAGTTGTCAACATTTCCAATGGTCCCTTTCCCTACCTCTGAAGCTGGAGCTGGATGAATAGGTTTCATTTGGTGATCATGCTTTTCTACCATGAAATATTTGTTTACAGATGTGTGTGTATCAAACTAAGCTATGGTTAAAAGAACAAATTACAGCCAAAAGATTTTAAAAAACTGCTGTTTTTAAGTTTGTTTTCTTTTATTAAAATGTCCAAAGAGGTAGCCATGCCATTCTATGGTGCAACAAAAAATCAGAGTCCTAAATGGGGTTACCAGATCTTAGGGTTTGGTCTCTCCTCTTCCATCGTCAGGGCAAGAAAAATCTCAGGGTTAGAGCTCTGCCTTGAAAAATGTGCATGCGTATGTGCACATGTGTCTGTGTATTCCTCATTACTTAAACTTAAGTGTGTTTTTTTTTTATTTGCATTGCATATTCTGTGCAACTGCGGTTAATACATCACCTTTCATGCCTAATAAGTCCCATTATCAAAAGGTGTTAATTGGTCTCAGGTCAGGTATTAGGAGAGTCCTAACCTGGCAAGCCTAGAGACTCCTGAATAACTAATAAGTCTATTACAGCATTTTTTTAATGCTTTAGCCCACTTCATCAGATGCATGAAGTGAGAGCCAGAATTTTAGAAATGCATATAATAAGCATGGCTGCAGGTGGGTTTATAAACAGTGACAGAAAGTTCTGCCAGTGGCAATCACATTATAAATATTAGTCCTTCTCTAAACTATTGCAAGAAACACAGTTGTCTTGGCAGAAGGTAAACTTAATCCATGTTGTGTGATAATAAACTCTTCTTCTGATTCAAACCTCAGGCAACAGTCTGGAACTTTTGACTGAACTGTAACCCATCAGTCTTTTGCTCTGGTCTTCCTTTGACATTACTTTGCTTCACAATGGCTACTTTAAGGTGAATGACAAATGGTGCATCTACACTGTAAAAAATGCAGTTTGACACCACTTTAACTGCCATGGCTACATCCTACAGAATTATGGGATTTGTAGTTTTGTGAGACAGCAGCACTCTTTGGCAGAGAAGACTAAAGATGTTTTTATAAAATCACCAGCTTGGTAGATGAAGGGAATGTAGTAGACATCGCATATCTTCAGTACGGCTTTTGACAACGTCCCCCATGATATTCTTATTCTTATTATTAAAGTTTATTTCTAAAGAGCTGTCAATGTACACAGCGCTGTAAAAAAATATAATCAAAGCATAAAATAGAAATAAAAACCTGCCAAAGGCATACAATCTAAAAATATAAAACAATAGGTAAAATAAAATAAAAGCTAATTAAAAGCAGGGAACAATTAAAATGATTAAACAGCAACATCCACTGTCAGCCCAAATAACAGAAAGAATAAATGTATATTAGACAGTTCTGCCAGTGGAAATCACATAGTGACTGCAAACATGATAGTAAAATGTGGGCTAGACAATACAGCTGTTAGGTGAATTAGTAATTGGTTGACTGACCAAACCCAAAGGGCTCAGCAATGGCTCCTCTTCACCCTGGAGAGAAGTGACCCGTGGGGTGCCACAGGGTTCTGTCCTGGGCCCAGTGCTATTCAACATCTTTATCAATGATTTGGATGAAAGAATAGGGGGCATGCTTTTCAAATTTGCAGATGATACCAAATTAGGAAAAATAGCTAATACCCCAGCAGATAGGATGACAATTCAAAATGAACTTAATAGATTAGAAAGCTGAACCAAAGCTAACAAAATGAATTTCAACATGGAGAAATGGAAGGTACTGCACTTAGGGCAAAAAATGAAATGAATAGATATAAGATGGGTGAAACCTGGCTTAATGAGACTACGTGTGAAAGGGATCTAGGAGTCAACATTGTGAAGTGGCAGCTAAAAAGGCCAATGCAATTTTAGGCTGCATCAATAGAGGTATAGTATCTAGATCAAGGGAAGTAATAGTGCCACTGTATTCTGCTTTGGTCAGGCCCCACCTTGAATACTATATCCAGTTTTGGGAACCACAATTCAAAAAGGATGTTGACAAATTGGAGCGTGTCCAAAGGAGAGCAACTAAAATGGTGAAGGGTCTGGAAACCATGTCCTATGAGGAATGACTTAGGGAACTGGGTATGTTTAGCCTGGAGAAGAGTCAGTTAAGAGGTGATATGATAGCCCTGTTTAAATATTTGAAGGGATGAGATATTGAGGAGGGAGCAGGCTTGTTTTCTGCTGCTCCAGAGAACAGCACCCAGAACAATGGATGCAAACTACAGGAAAAGAGATTCCACCTCAACATTAGGAGGAACTTCCTGAGAGTGAGAGCTGTTCGACAGTGGAACACGCTCCCTCAGAGTGTGGTGGAGTCTCCTTCTTTGGAGGTGTTTAAACAGAGGCTGGATGGCCGTCAGGGATGCTTTGATTTTGAGTTCCTGCATGGCAGGGGATTGAATTGGATGGCCCTTGTGGTCTCTTCCAACTCCATGATTTTATGATTCTAAATCCCAGGATTCCATCAGAGAGCTGCAGCACTTAAAGCAGAGGTAGGCAACCTTTCCCCTTTAAGGGCCAAGGGACTTCAGCTCCCAGAATCCCAGGAGCTATTGGCCAACATGGGACTATTGGCCAACATCGCTGAGGCTTCTGGGAGCTGAAGTCCCTCGGCCCTTAAAGGGGAAAGGTTGCCTACCCCTGACTTAAAGTGAAAAGTGATATCAAACTGCATTATATGTACAGTGTAGATGTACCCAAAGTGTCTAAGGAAGGCAATTTTTTTCCGCACTGGTGTTTTTGGATACTGCTATTTCTTATGTCATATTTATGTGCATTTATTATTTTGCATAATGATTGGCTTGTTTGCGCTAACGTTAGCAAGGAAAAGTTCTGGATTAAAAGCTTAAGCACTCCACTGCCTTATATTTTAAAAATAATAATAATATTCTGCTATAGAATTATAATTGAATAATATCTGATTACTCTACCTGGGGAAAGTTGTATTTTAAAAAGGTTCTTGTCATTGTTCAGCCATTGACCCTGAACTGTAGATTTTACCTTATTTTGAACTGATACTTTCAACAAAAAAGAACATGGTATCCCCACAGAAATCCAGGGTCTGTTTTGCCAGCACATTAAAATAGAGCATATCTAAGTACACCAGACAACAAAATGTACATTGGGTGCAAACACTGTGATCTCGGAAATTTCCAACCGCAGGGAAATAGAATGTAATTTGTTAAATTACTTGGGGTAGGTGGGAGTGAGACTGTAGCAATAATTATACAAAGAACTTTCTACTAATTGAACAATTGCCGAAGACGTCAGTGGAT
Source organism: Phrynosoma blainvillii (assembly GCA_026167975.1). Classification (NCBI taxonomy): domain Eukaryota; kingdom Metazoa; phylum Chordata; class Lepidosauria; order Squamata; family Phrynosomatidae; genus Phrynosoma; species Phrynosoma blainvillii. The sequence continues at coordinate 415,053,112 of JANUYF010000001.1, forward strand.
GGATTTTTCCCATGAAAGATGATAGGCACCAAAAGAACTGCTACTCATTTAAAAATCCTATTAGACATTCCTCCTTGGGACACTAGCTATTTATTGGGTAGCATTTGTTCCATTAATTGCCATGCCCTAAAACCCAGACTAATGAATGGTATAACCTCTGTATGTTTAGTGTCCTGGTTCATTTCACAAGCATTTTAGAAGACTAGCTTTGTTATAAACAATTAATCATCCTCCTTAGTAATTCAAGGTGGATGGAACTGTTTAGCTATATGTCCAATTAACTACTAGTCAATAGTTTCCCACACTACAAGGTTTGTGGGAGCTGGACTTCGTAAAACAGTTTCCATCCTTTGTGGGTTGAAGTGAATGTCTGGATAAAACTAATTTTGGAGATTTCCCTGAAGCTGTGCTGGCTGGAACTCTAGGAGAAAAAAAGTAACTTTGGCAAGCCATCATACTACTAAATTTTGGTATGCTCAGAACTCTCCTGGTGACCAAACAGCCAAAGAGAATTATTCTTTGACTCAGATTTTGACCCGAACGGAAGAAAAAATCGGGCGCTTCAAAAGCTGGCCTCTAGTGTTCTACACAAATGAGGAAATTCTGACAGCTCTGTTTTGTGTTATCCCTGCAAAACTGTGACATGACAAGCTGTAAGTGCCAAAATGCCACTTTATATTAAAGATAAAGCTATGCCCTCTCTTTAATCTCATCAACATATGGTCTGTTGTTAGCAGCATTCAGTTACTTGGACTCATTCTTATCTGCTCTGGGAATATAATGTGTTGGCCCATATGAATAGGTTGTAATTTAGCTAAATTAAAGAGGGGATGTAAAACCATGACTTCCTATTCAAGTAACACGCACTAGGCTTTTCCATGATATATATACTTTGGCCTGACAAATTTGTAAATCATGGCAGTAGAACTTCTTGTTTGGTTAATAAGCAGATACATGTGTGTAAAAGATTTAGGTCTAAAACACACTGCAGAAATAATCCTGTTTGAGACTGCTTTAACTGCCTTGGCTCTGTGCTAGGGAATCTGGGAATTGAAGTCTGTTTTGTCACCAGAGCTCTTTGACAGAGAAGACAAAATGTCTTACAACACTACAGTTCCCAGAATTCCCTAGCACTGAGTCAGGGCAGTTAAAGCAGCCTCAGACTGGATTATTTCTGCAGTGTGTTTTGGACCTAAATGTGAGCAAGTGGAATTAAACTTTGATGTGTAATGTAAGCTATCATTTTTATCCCTTCATTCATTCATGGAGCTTCTTTAATTATTCTTCAATTTTATCCTCAATCCATCTTTGTAAAGAAGGACCAAGATAAGACACGATAAATAGCTCAAGATTATTCAGTCAGTTAAGCAGAGATTTGCAAATGGGATTCCTTGTCCAAATAAATTATCCCCCAGTCATTTTGGGTTTTGTGTGAAAGGTGTTTTTTTTCTCCCATTATGAAGACACATACAGAGAGATATGAGATTAGCATAGTAGCAGGCAAGCCTTTGGCAAATGTGTCACAAGTCAGGTCAAATGTGTCATTATAGAGGGTGCTAAGAGATATGTATTCCTCATTATATTCCCTATCACCATGTATGTATGTGAGAGTGGGACAGTGAGGAAAGCCAATAGGAGGAAAACCAACTCATTTGTGATGTGGTGCTGGAGAAGAGTGCTGAGAATACCAAGGACAGCCAAAAAGACAAACAAATGGGTCCTAGAATAGGCCAAGCCTGAACTCTTCCTGGAAGCCAAGATGATCAAATTTAGGCTGTCATATTTTGGCTACATCATGAGAAGCCACAACTCATTAGAAAAGACAATAATGCTAGGAAAGGTAGAGGGTAACAAAAGAGAGGAAGGCCACATGCCAGATGGATAGACTCAATCAGGGAGGACACAGGCCTGAATCTGCAGGACCTAGGCAGAGCAGTAGGAAGACAGGGGATCTTGGAGATGTCTCATCCACAGGATCACCATGAGTTGGGGTCAACTCAAGGACAGTTAACAACAACAAAGATGAAGTAGCAATGGAGGGGGGCAAAATGAGGGCATTGTACCTGTTACCCAAAATGCCAGGGTCCCGTGAGTGCACCCACAATTAATATTCAGCTGGTGGGAATTTATTAGCTCAATTAAAAGTCAGCCAAGAGGGTATGGGCAACTCAAAGCAGGGATCAAGCCTGTGTGCACTAGTTCTGAGAAACAGAACTCCAGTGTGCAATTTCAAAAGTATTTTTATTTATGAATCAAAGATAATCACCATCCATGCAAAGACACTCACTCATGCACACATCCAAAGACTAACAAAATGAAAGGTGGTAGCAAATAATGACTTAAACGGTTGCAGAAGGAGATACTGTACTGATTCCCAAAGTGTATTTAGACTTCATTTCACTTGTAAACATGAGGTCTATTGCCCACCATCACACCTATCAGTGAAGAGATTATGCAGATTCCGATCTTGAGCAATCTCTCCTGCCTATGTACTGTTGAGCTCCCCTGTGCTGGACCTCCTGGATACATGGTAAAGCTAGCTTTCCACACTGGGGCTCCCTTGTGGCTAAATGTGCTAAACATCCCTTTTGATATCAATTTGATATTGGAAAGGAGGAAAGGTGCAGAGGGCCAGACCTTAGAGCAGGGGTAGGCAACCTTTTTGAGCCAGGGGCCGGTTTGCTGTCCCTCAGACAATTGGGGGCCCGAAGCAAATAAATAAATAAATAAATAAATTTAAAAAATAAATAAATAAATATATATATATATGCATGCACACTCTCTCAGTCCCAGAAAAGCCATGGCAAAACCTTGTGGAGATTTTGCCAAGAGAACCCCAAGAACAAGTAATAACAACAATAATCAATATCATCATGGTGGGCGGCGGCAGCGACGGTGGCAGGACCAGCCTGGGGCCGGTCCAAAGGCCTCGGGGGGGTGCATCCGGCCCCCAGGCCTTAGGTTGCTTACCCCTGCCTTAGAGTAACACACCCCAATAAGAATTCTTCCCCATTAAATGTTGCTTCAGCTTCCAAATTTCTAGCATTGTGAGACACTAATAGTCATAAACATCTAGAACTCTTATAATTGCTATGTTTGTATTCCCTTCATAACTTGCCACCCCCCTTTTCTTTGGATGCTTAAACTGTTTCTAAATGCTCAACTGACATGTTAAATTACAGTATTGCCACAGTTGAATTTTGGTGACAGAAGGGAAATTTCATGGGCAGGGCAGACTTCTTATTTGGGAAGGCAATTCCCTCATTTTGGGCCCCTACAGCTGCACCCCTAGCTGTACAATACACATTCTGTACCTCCATCACTTGAGGTATCTGCATTTCTTCTATAGCCTTCCAGTCAAAGATTCTTGCTGAATATAAATATCAGAGGACATTCTCCACCACTGCTCCTAGGTTCTGGAATGCCTTGACAGAAGAGATCCATCAGATATCCAGCTTAGATGGCTTTTAAAAAGCCATCAAAACAGATCTCTTCCAGCAGGCTTATCCAGAATAAAGCTAATTCGAGATCTTCCTCCCTCAGTAGTTGACCTCGCTTTGGCTTCCTTTCTCTTAATATTGCCTTGCCCGCTGGACTGAATTAGCCTCTGATGTATATTGGGAAATTATTCCCTTGTTATTGTTATTGCTATTTTAAATTAGATTTTAATGAATGTCGATTTAATGTATTTTTAAGGGGGGGTTATATGTTTGTTATAATGTGTGAGTTATTATTTTAATGTAAGCCGCCTTGATAGCCTTGGCTAAAGGTGGGGTAAAAATAAAATGTTATTTATCATTATTATTATTAGTAGTAGTAGTAGTAATAAATGAAGATTTTTATGAGTACCATAGCAGGGGGAGGGATAATCTCTCCTTCCCATCCCCTACAGTTCCAATATTGCTCAAGCTCATACACAGCTGCATTTTTTTTAAAAAAATAAAGCATTCCATTTGCATCCATGAAATTAACAACACATTTAGTATAACCAGAATTTATACTAAATGGATGTGGAAATATTTGGAGTATTTCTTTAGACTACAATTCCCAGAATGTCCAATAGAGTTTGTTTGTTTGTTTTTAAACGTTTTCCCAAGCTTTGGATAAGCCACCTTTGCTCCTTTATGTGGAGAAATAACAATTAAATCAAATTATAATAAATAAATAAATAAATAAATAAGAGTCTTAAACTGACATGAAAAAGCCAGTTCTTGATGTTATTTTTAAAAAATAGTGGAATGGTATTCAACACCTACTCAGGTGGACTAGTATCTTCCTTACAGTTTCTGTAAGAATTGTTTTTAAAAGCTTTATATGTTTAGGATGGAACAGAGGAGGAATATGTCAAATAGAGAGATGGGAACAGTCTTTAGATATGTAACAACATTGTTCTCTCTTACTCTGGAGGACAGGACTAGAATCAGTGGTGGAAACAGCAGACAGAAGATTTTGATTAAAAGTTACACTGCAGAGACTGCATGAATTTTATATTTCCATGCTTTATTCCAGCATTCAGCTTTGGCATGGAAAAGGTAGTTCAGAATTGAATCCTGGCCAACAATAAGTTCAATGTAGCTCCCCCTGCTCAATAAATCCTGCATGTGATGAGCAAATCCATCTAGTAAACAGGAATAAAAAATGCATGGAATGCAAATCATAATGGTAAAATTACAGTGTTGGAGTTTGTACTACACATGTTACCAGGCAGGAGATGGAATAAAAATTACAAGAAAATTGAGTAGGTAGAAAGTGCCAAATGGAAAATAAGGTGTTTGCTTCTTCTACACTTTTTATATTTTCCATGCACACGCGTGCACACACACATGCATTTTTTTCCATCTTTCCAAAGGGATCACTGGTTTAGCTCAATGACAGGAAGAAGAAAAAAATTAGAAGCAATTACATAAATTCTGAGTTTCAGTGCTGGGGGAGAGGAATAATTTAACATGGAAGAAGGTGTGCTAGCTGCTCAGGTAGCAGTTGAGTTGTTTTGGAATTTGGCACATAAGGGGGATCAACACAAGCCCTGTGTTTCAGTCAGAAGAAATTTATGTAAGATAGAGTGTACTTTACTTATCTTCCAAGAAATGAGTCAGACCTGGAATAAGCTTAAGCAATAGTTGGTTTGTCTCAGGCCACCTACTGGATTCAGTCTGACTGGTCTTGTTAGAAAGGTGATGTTTGAATCACAGATTTCAACATCAGGTGCCTTTTCTTTAACAACTAGGCCACATAATAAGAGTACTGAGCTCTGTGTCCTGTGCATACGGGAAGCACATGAAAGGGAAGGCAGGCTGTAGTTGGGAGAAGCAGTTCCAGGTGAGTCTAGCCTGGGTCATATACAATGAGCCCTTGTAATCTGTTGTGGTTTAATTCCAGGACCCCCCGTGAGTAATAAAATCTGTGGATACTCAGGTCCCATTAAATACAATAGCACAGTGAAATTGTGTCCTTTATATAAAATGACAAAATCAAGATTTGCTCTTTGGAATGTATATATTTTTAAAATATTTTCAAGCCATGAATGCTTGAATCCATGGATAAAAAAAAAATCTGTGCATAAGGAGGGCCACCTGTACAGGTAGTCAAAGGAATTAATAAGGTTGAAGGAAGGCACAGTAGTGAGGTCTCAGCTGTTTCAGAAGACAGCAGTCATGATAACTGATGCCACAAGAGAAAGATGAAGAGACATATACCATAAGCCAGTATGAAGGACAAGAATTCATGAATAGGAAGCACACAAAAGCCAATTTTGTTGTGGACCAGAAGAACTCCCAGCAGCTGTTGTAGGATTTATAGCCAACTTGAGACACAAGGTACTTGATTGCTCAGTGTTTCTTATTTAAAGGTTGTTGGCATCTCCTCTGCTGTTCCTTGTCCTAATGATGGTCCACAAATGATAGGGGGGGGGTGTCTCTTCAATATCCCTTAGTTCTGACTGAGGTGAGGCTCTACTCTGCTGAAATTTCTCATTAGCCACATTGATCATCAGCTCCTCAGATCTGGGGGAACCATATGTGGAGGCAGAGACCATTCTATACTTCAATCCACTGCATCACATTCCTCATCAAATTCCTCAGAACCTATGGAGTGCCATACACAATCTAAAATAATAACTTTATTCAACCTGTTCTTTCATCTATATATCAGTCATCTCAAGAAGCGGAATACTGTATCCGTCCTCCCTCTACTTTCAGAGGAGATTCGTTAGTTAGTATGACTTTTTAGCCCCCTTTTTACATGGTGGCAATCATTGCCTTTATCTGTGATTGCTCCAAATTTGTAAGCAGACTTTTGAAACCTCCAGGTAGCATGGCAATTGATGGTGGGAGTTATTGTCCAGAAAACCAAGCTCTAAGACAGAGGACGTTATCACATGGGGTCTAAAGCAGCCCCATGCCTGCACCATCGCTGCATCATTCTGGATCCTTTGCCCCTGTGATCAGACAACGTCGCAGCAAACCCCGCCCATCCCTGCATCATCCCTGCGCCATCGCTGCATCATTCTGGATCCTTTGCCCCTGTGATCAGACGACGTCGCAGCAAACCCCGCCCATCCCTGCATCATCACTGCACCATCACTGCATCATTCCAGCTCTTTGTAATTCCTCTTTCAAAGAGGAATTACAGCTGTGCGACCAGAATCATTCCGGTATGGTTCTTTGAGACCCCTGGTGTGATAACGTCCAGAGTGGTTCCAGATAGGAAAGTTTCCTCTGTAAATTACCGGATGAAATTATAGTTGACTTCTGAAAATTCATGGAATATTATTCCTTGTTCTTTGTGCACATGCTGTCCACATACCTGTGGGAATGACATAGCCATGTGGACAAGTAAGTAGGAAAAATGCAAATAAGAGTGAGAAGAAGAGTGAATGAGAAGAAGGAGTGAAATCACACAGGCTCATTTGTCTTATTTTCTCTGTAGTTCCTAGCTCTTCTTTCAGAGATTCCCAAATCACAGATTATCTTACTTTTTACTGATCAAAACAGTAAGCAAATCTCTTTGTGTAAATGTCAAATAAAAATTGTTTTTTGTTTGTTTTGTTGAGGCCTTTTGGAAAGGAGGATGTTTTTGTTGGTGAGTTCAAGCAAAACACCCTTAACATGGGCCATGGGCCATTTATATATAGGGCTATTTGAATGATAGACATTTCCCAAATGTCAGGAAACCTTGGACGTTTTCACACTTGGGGTCTAAAGCCGCATGGAAGCAATGAAAGAATCATACCGGAATGGATCCTGCAGCTTCAGATCGGTGACAACAGCATCATTCCGGTATGATTCTGGCCGCGGCAGATGCACTTCCTTTTAAAAAGAGGAATTGCAAAGAACGGGGCTGATGCCAGGGATGGGACAGGATGGGGTGGGATGGGGCGGGGGTTGCTGCGACGTCATTTGAACACGCGGAGAAAGGACCCGGAATGATGCCGGGTATGGCACTGGATGCCAGGGATGGCACTGCGACGTCGTTTGAACACACTGGCAAAGGAGCCGGCATGGGGCCGGAGTGAGGTAGGATTGCTTCTGCCTTAAGCCCAGTGTGAAAACGTCCCTTGATGAGACAAACCCTGGATGAACAAAAATCATTATGGTTTGGGACTTATTCTGCACTAACATGCACATGGGTTTGTTTGGGGTTTTTTGCATGTTTTATACAGAAAGCAAGCTTCTTGCACAGAAAACATGAGGGTTTTTTGCAAATGCTGTTTTCTACACAATTTTTAAGCATTTTTGCCACAGAAGTCCCAAACTGCAAATAGTCCTGGAAAATATGCAGTTTTTGAGGACTTCCTCACAGCAGGAAGATAAACGGTAATATTATTTGTCCTTTCCAATGGGAGTGAAATTTATAAAGATTCACATTGCTAGGGTGGCTGTATATGGTATTTAACATCTAGGGCCTTTACAGATTGCCATAAATAATGCATCTTAAGACCACTTTAACTGTCCTGGCTCAGTGTTAGGGAATCATGGAAACTGTAGTTTATTGTGGCACCAGAGCTTCTTGACAGAGAAGGCTCAATGTCTCAGAAAAAATTACAATTCCCATGATTCCGTAGCATTGGGCCAGGGCAGTTAAAGCAATCTCAAGCTGAATTATTTCTGGCAGTCTGTAAAGGCCCATAGTTAGAGGTTTAAAAGAACACTACTGCAAATAATATATTCCCCGATTGGATGAAATGACAAGAAGGGAAAACACCATCAAATGGGTTAATTGCACTAGCAACCTGTAGGGTGAGGATATGGCTAAGGGGGGAAGCAGACGGCGCAAAGCGCCATTTTGGGGGCAAGGAAGGGGAGGGGCAGCCGCACGGTGGGCGCCCCAACCCCTTCCAGAAGGCATCGTCAGAGCACCGGCCCCTCTGCACAGCTGGCGCTCTGACGCTACCTTTCCGCTGCAGCATCCACACACGCTGCAGCAGAAAAGTCGCCAAAGGTTCGCCGCCAGCCTTTTGCGGCTCACCTTCGGCGACTTGTGGAAGGAGCGCTATTTTAGCTGGGGATACCTCGCCCCCGATCCGCAGCTTCCCGGGGCGGCCCACAGCCGCCCGTCTGCTTCCCCCCTAAGTCAAGCATAACTGGGAATGTATAAAATAATGGAAAACAATAATAACCTTTATTCCAAAAGTACAGGTTAGGTTACACTAATTATCTTTATTATACTGGGACAGTTTCTTTCATCTGTGCAGTTACATATGTGCATGTTGATTTTGTTCCTGTAAGACTGAAGCTTCCTGTTAAGACCAAAGCTTCCATTTAGGGAAAGATCAGAGTTGCCCATAAACAGTTGAAGATATGTCTGGCTATTTTTGTTTCAAACAGCCCACTTAAAACAGATTTTTATCACAGTACAAGCCAAGGGGTGATTTTAGCATTGCATATATTTAAATGAAATCAGCTTATACAAATTAGCTATTGTTTTCGCTTCCCCAGTCATGAGCTGCGGTGTCAGTCCAAATGCATGATCTGCTGTGAAGACTTCATGTACAGAGCTTGGACAATACTGCTTTTTTGCATGACAGTTCCTAGAATTTCCCAACCAGTGTGGCCACTGGCAACTTTTCCAAGCTTTCTTCATTTGTTCCATGACAACTCGTCATCAGGGTTTAACTCTTACATCTGTTTTCAGCTGCAAAGCTCAAAATGAGGAACCTATGAAGCAAGGACACATAGAAAGTGCCCATGAGTGGAGTTCTGGCTGTTGTATATCTCTCTCGCCCTTGCTGGAATAACCTTGCAACTCAGAAGAAAAAGTGTTCTTGGCCAGCTCATTTTTCAAGACAGATTCAGGGCTATGCAGACGGGCAGGTAAAGATGACCTGAAGTTGCCTTTTCCCTAAGCTGCAGCAACTGCACTGCCTGCCCTGAAGTTGCCCTAAGTGGGAATGGAGCAACTGCACTGGGGGGAGTCAATGCAGCTTTTCCGAGGCTGTATTGAAGCCCCAGCAACCGCACCGCCAGCCCCAAGGATGCTGCAAAGGGAGACGGAGCAACCTCATGGGCCGGCAGCAGCTACTTTTTTTTTCTCTCTCAAATGCATGCACAGGACCATCTCTCCACACCTGCACATCTGTGCAGGAAAACATCCCTGCGCACTTGCAAAGGACCTGTTATAGGGTGGTATACAGTCTGTCACTGTGCATAGTGACTGAAGTTCAGCATTGCTGTGCACCTGCACAGGTTCTGTCATGCACCCACATATCATGCAAGGACTCAGTGACCTCTGCTTCCCCTCAAGGAGTGGGTGCAGTAGACAGGTGCCACTGTCAGATTGTGCCACCTTTGGGGTGAAGGAACGGGTTTGTCAACTGAAAAGACGCTCTATCATCCTCCACAAAGCATGCCCCACACAGATCAGGGGGGAGGGGAGAGGTACATGCAAGGGAGGTTTGTGTGGACAGACTTGATACATGCAGCTGGTGGCCATGCAAGGGACATAGTCAACAGGACACATGGACAAACTTTACTCTAGAAGCCCCTCCCCCAATCATTCAGGAAGTGGTGTGCAGTTTTTATGCACACCTGCACACCTGCACAGAAGAGGTCACAAAAGCCTCTTTCATGCAAACTGCTGTGCATGCTGACAGCAAGCATACATGCCACAGAATGCATTTATTGTCATAACAGAGGATAGTTGCTAGGGCACATGCATAGGGTTACAATTAGGGTTAGTGTTAGGGTTACAATTAGGGTTAGGGTTAGGTTGCTAATATTCAAGCGCACCTGCACCAGTGTATCCACACCTGGAAGCATAGGGCACTTTAAGTTAAAGCTTGCATCATAGGGTGCATGCTCTGGATTGCATTTATATGGCCATTTTCTGGTGCATCAGTGTAGCTGCATGCATACATACATATGAAGGTGTGCATCTTCACCAAAGGAGCAGAAAAAAGCGACTCCTTTTTGGAGCGGCTTTTTTCAGCATATGACAGCTAGAGGGTGCTTTCCTGGAGACTTTTAGGTGTGCGTTGTCTAAAGGCCACACCTACAAGTCACCCTCACAGCAGCACTTTTTGCCCGTCTGCACACCCCCTTAGTTACAGAACTTTTATTTTCCTAAACAGTGTCTATTCAGTCTGAGAGTTCCTTTGTCCATTCAGACCCTAACAACCCTAACCCAGAGGAGTAAGCAGTGGCAGGACTCTGGAGAAGCAGGTTGTCCAATCATGATTTCCCCTTCTTTCATCCTCCAGACAACCACATGCCTGCTGTCAGAACTGGTCATTTGTTTTTCAATAGCTGGTTCAGATTCAGCAACTCATAGGATGCTGGGAGCCTGCATTTCCTCCCTATTACTTATGTAATTCCAATTTCATCCAGCTTTTCTTCCAATAAAATCAGGTTGGGGTATATCAGAGAGAGAATGACTGGTCCAAGAGCACCCAATGAGCTCCATGACTGATGTGGTAACCTCACCCTTGGTCTCTATAGTCATAGGCCAACATTCTAAGCACTACTCTATGCTGGTATAAGGAGTGGTGGTGTGATCATGGTCATTGTGCAGTCCTTGGTCATAGGTAGGACCCACCCTACCATTAGATAGAATGAGGCAAATACTTCAGGTAGTACTTGATGGGACTGGAGGAAGAAAAGAAAATACTCTTTAGGCTTCAGCCATTCTTCCTGCATATCCAGGCCATATCTGTCTGCTACATTGTCAGAGTGGACATGCCACATAGAATCACAGAGTTGGAAGAGACTACAATGGCCATCCAGTCCAACCTCTGCCATGCAGGAATACACACTCAAAGCACTCTCAACAGATGGCCATCCAGCCTCCAAAGAACCTCCAAAGAAAGATATTCAAACCTCTAAAGAAAGATATTTCACCAGGCATATCACTGGTGGGGCATGGGGGCAGCCACACCAAGGGAAACCCTAAAAGAGAGGTAACACCACTGTTCCCCAAACACCTGGTTTTTGTTTTTTGTTTTTTCAGAAATGGGCTATGGTGTTTGCTTGCATCCCTTTAAAATGCCAAAGATTGATGTCAATATGCATGAATGGGTTCCAGAGATGGTGTGAGTGGGACAAGGCTCAGTGGAAGGAGAAAGGAGAGGCCTCAGGTTTTTTTTAAAAAAATAATTAATTGATTTTTTAAAAAGATATTTTTAAAAATAAATTTATTCTTTTTAAATTTTCTTTTTAAAAAATTACATTTTACTAAATGTTAACTTGAACCACATAAAACTTTGTACATGTAACTACATGTAATTTAAAGATATAATTTTAATTTTGCTAATTGTTATGTGCTATGTCACAACTATTGCCATTACATTCCATGATATATGGGAAATACAATTTATGAGTAACATTAGTACAAAAAACATTACCAAGGATTCTGTATGATGTGGAATGGGAGGAGGTCAATGGGAGGGGCGACACCATGAGTTACCGCACTGGGTAATACCAACCCTAGTGACATTACTGGACTCTGCCACTCTATGACACAGTGTATTCCATTGTCAAACCACTCTTATTGTTAGGAGGTGCTTCCTAATGATGAAGTGGAATCTCTTCCTGTAGCTTGAATCCATTGTTCCAGGTCCTAGACCTAGTCTCTGGAGCAGCAGAAAACAAACGTCCTCCATCCTCAATGTTACATTTTTTCAAATATTTAAACATGGCTATTATGTCACCCCTTAACCTTCTCTTCTCTAATTAAACATATCTAGCTCCCTAAGCTGCTAACAGGGCATGGTTTCCAGACATTTCACTATTTTGGTAACCCATGTTTGGACATGCTCCAGCTTGTCAACATCCTTCTTGAATTGTGGTACCCAGAACTGGACACAGTATTCCAGGTGAGGTCTGACCAAATCAGAATAAAGTGATGCTATTACTTCCCTTGATCTAGACACAATACTCCTATTGACATAGCCTACAATTGCATTGGCTCTCTTAGTTGCCACATCACCTTACTGACTCATGTTCAGCCTGTGGTCCATTAAGACTCCTAGATCCTTTTTGTGTGTACTTCTTTCAGACCAGGTGCACCCATCCTATATTTGAGTATTTCATTTTTACTACCCAACTGTTTGTTCTTGTTGTTAGCTGCCCTAGAGTTGGTTCTGACTCATGGTGACCCTGTTTGGGTGGGTTACAGCAGCCTGGGATACTTCCCAACTTTTACGGAGGGAGCGGGGATATTGAATTGGCAGAGACAAAATTCTCTCAATGAATGCACTTTTATTGGGGAATATGCACACTAAGACAAGCACTTATATACACTCACACACACATGCAAGAACTATGGAATATAGGAGTTAGCATTGGAATAGAACAAGAGGCTCAACTAACGGTGATAATTACCAAAGATGCAGTTGCTCCAGATGGTCCAGGTGAAATGTGGGACTCCCAATGTGGGTCAGAACCTGGGTCAGAACCTGGTCAGAACTCAAAGTGACATGGAATCACCATACATTTGGATTAGTTTGTGGAATAAAGAAATTTGAGGTCCTTATATAGGCCAAAAACAGCCTGAGGCCAAGGTTGTTTACACTACTTCAAAGAAGAGATCACTCGGGATGGAAGGTATCTTAAATGGGAATGGGTTGTAAATGTCTACTCTCCAGACAAACATCCTGGCTGTAAATTACCTACACTTCTTGCCTCAAAAGGTGCCAATTCCTTCCCTATTGCAGCTCCCAAACTATCTGATTGATCTGGTGCCTATGTGTGGGCCGCTTTTGGCTTCATGGCAGCTCACAACTACAGGTCCATCCAGGGCCATGAGGGAATATGCCCATACCAAAATTGGAAGACATACAGTATTCATAACATTCCACCCCCCAAATAAAAATTCTATGGAAAGTGATCACATGACAGAGATGGTTTTTGAATTACCTTTGCCAAGAGGATTTGGGGGTGTGAAATTGGGGAGTCTACAACCAAGACTTTGGGAATTATCACTGTTAGTTGAGTCTGACCTTGCTGGTGGGATTAGACTATCTCTGGAACCCATTCATGCACATTGACATCAATCAATAAATGTAAAAGTAATCAATAAATGCAACAGCAATCAATAAATGCAAAAGCAATAAATCAATAACATTAAAAAACTATCAACAATGATGTAGTCAAAAGCAAGCCCTTTAGATGTATTGGTGAACCAAACTGAGTCAGTTTTAGTTGGTCTCAATAGACCAGTATGAAGTTTCTGAAACAATGTCCAAGTCCCTGATAAAACAGTGTCCAAGAGTGTTGAGTAGCTTGTGTACTGGTTGGCAAAATCCATGGCAAGCAATCTGGCAAATTTGAGTGGAAATGGTGAAAGTGTGGGAAAAGTTCAGACTGAATGCTGGACTGGAAAAAGCAAATGTTTGCAAATGGTAACTTGGTATGCTGTCAGTTGAACTGCAGTCATCATTGGAACACATCTAGTGCATGACTGCAACAATTTTGAGGTGAAAAGGATCATGGTGGGTCAAGGGGAAAAAGCATGGCACATCTGGGTTTGCATCAGAGCAGTTCAGCATTGTTGGTGAACAAGAACAGCATCTTGGAGTTGAGAGCCCAGTAAGGTCATCACTGCAGGTCTGGACTGTGTCGTAGATACTTTGGACATCTGGGGGACAGTCTCAACCTCCACCCACCCCCCATGGGACCAAAGGCACTCTGGAGCATCAGATCCACAGGAACAACAAACACACATATATATGATAGAAAGAAATGAAAGGATAGGACCTCTTGAACTATATTTACATGACTTGGGGGAACATAAAGAGAAATAGGAAGAAAGTCGTTGTCATCCCCCATCCTCCCACGGGGCTAGGCTGGTGTATACATGATGTGGGAAAGTTCATAAAGCACATGAGTGGCAGAATCAGGGGCTACTTTCCAGTAATTAAAGTTCCCAACATTGAGTCAAGTCTATATTTGTAGGAAATACAGCACAAAGTAGAAGAAAAGAGTCATGGGATGTGAGACCGCCAAGGATGTTGATCATGGATGAGTGTATGGCAGGGGACAATGTGCTGCATGAAAGTATGGGTTGGTGAGGAGAACCAACCTGTGTGAATGAATGTGTCTAGAAAGGGTTTGTGTGAATGAAAGTCTATAGGAAATGGGAGGCTGCACCTTTAAGAGGCAGACAGAATCCATTTCTGACTTGGTCAGCTTCCTGAGTAAGCCGGGAATGCTGGGAGGCTATGCAAATTAGCCAAAATTTTGGGCAAAACTCCTTTCTAACAACTGAATTAGGGTCTTTTAAAACATGGGACCCTGATATTGGTAGAGTATTACAAGGATTCCAAATCTGGGTTTATCTCAGTTGTGATAAGATCACTTTAACTTGGAAGAGTGTTGAAAAGCCTTGGTGGTGTAGCTCTGTGCTGACCCCAGCCTCTAGGTGAATGGGTCAGCCTTGGCTATGCAGTGTACACTCTCATGAGAATGGTACATTCCTTGCCGATTGCTTCATTCACTATTTCACCAATAAAAAAGGGCAAGCCCCTCTTGTAAAATCTGAAAATACTGTTTTAGTATTCAGTTTGGAGCACTACTTCCAAGGATGACCTTTTCCTCCCAGTTCCCAGGTGGGGAACAAAATCAAAACTCCCCACCCTCCCAAAATGGTTTAAATGATAGATTTCAATCTCTCTTCTTTGCCTTGGCTATAAGAGTGGCTTGAAGAAGGGAAGATGTGCATCAAGCTTGATTTGTTAACCAACATATGAGACCTGTTGAACCCACTACTATAGCAATTTGAACACATAAAATTATGGAAATTGGATTGGAGATCATGCATAGTACAGCTAGGCCAGTGGCATTCCAAGCTAGGTCCCCCCACCATGAGTTTGCAGCGGCCGTTTTATATCTTACATTATTTAATGATTTGCTTAGCTCTGAGATCAACAGTGAGTTTAATTTGTGCCTCAGCCTTCTCAGTCTTCCTCACAGCCTCACTCAGATTATGAAGGAGACGTAACCATTTAGTAACCCGCAATTCATTTTCAAGGTGAAACCCCTTGGTTGTACTTGAGTCTATTTGATATGAGGAATCTACCACATAATCTTTAACCATGTCAAGTAAATAAAATTCCTTACCAAAACAACCAATTAAATGCAGCCTACAGAAGCAGGGATTACCCATGCTCCTATCTAAAGCTAGAGAATATTCTAAAGGCAAAATGGTCATGGACTCACAAGGGGTCCTGAGGAAAAAAAATCATGGGTCATTTGTACCAAAACAGTTGTCTAAACTGGGATTACCACATGTTCATGCACAACCTGAACAGGAACACCTTCTAAAGTGCTGTAGCAATGTATCCACTGGTTTATTTTAATGCACCCAGATAGATCCAATAAATGTGAACCATTTGTCCAATGAAACAATTTATTAGGTAAAATGGTTGCATTTGTTTCAGCTAATGGCAAACCCAGGTGTGAGATAGGATAAACCACTTGGGGATCCCATACCCACTCATGATAAATTCCAATTTTCAAAGTCATGTTAGCCCAATAGGCTCCTGTTACTCTCATTAAATCTGTAGGATATTCCAGAGAGTCTGGGTATCTGTCTCTAAATAAACCCAGAACCTCAGACTATCAGTTTCATTAAAGTGACTTGTATCAACTGGGAGGCAAAAGCAATGAGGCTATTCTGAATTTGGGTACATTGTATAGCAATAGATACTGTTTTGCAATCCAAGATTTAAGATGGTTTATTTTTCTACCCCCACCCATTGTGGCAGGATATGACCAATCAGATCCAGTCAAGTGGCAATAGAAATCCCCAAATCTTTGGGGTTTGATCCAAATAACCCCAATTTATTAGCCAAAACTTCAGAGTCTATGGGCCTAAGCAGACTGCCAGAAATAGTGCACATTAAATTGAGGCACTGCCCTGGCTCAGTGCTAGGGAATCATGGGAACTGTAATTTATTGTGGCACCAGAGCTCTCTGACAGAGAAGGCTCAATGTCCCAGAAAAAATACAGTTCCCATGATTCCCTAGCACTGAGCCAGGGCAGTGCCTCAATTTAATGTGCACTATTTCTGGCAGTCTGCTTAGGCCTTATGGCATTTAAAATAGCCTTCCCATTTCAAGATCTCCCAGCACCATGCTCACAACATCTCATTTAGGTCTAAAAGGCAGGTGTACCGCTGCATGCCATTGTCTCTTTAGCTGCTCACATTGAGCCCAAGCAGCTTTTAAATACAGTCTACAAGCAGGGATCATTTGGGCCACATTTACTGCAGACAGAGTAAGAATAATTGTAATCAAAATGGGCTGTACTTCTGAATAGGCAAAGGAGGAAACATCTTGCTGGACAACTACATTTCCTAATGTAGGAAATTCGTCTACATGAGAGATGCTTATATAAGTTTGCATTCTTAAGAAGCTGGCTCTTTAAGAATGCTTGGAGAATACATGGGAATATAGGGGCACCCCATTTGGTGGCAAGTGATATCACAATTTGCAGGCATTCAAGTGATATTAGCACAAATGAACAGCATGGTCTTTCAAGTCCATGTAGGATGGCATTGATCCAAGGTGAGTGTGGTGTAAAAAGATGAAGGAACCTTACTGGGATAAGGGTCTGACTGATTGCAGTTCCAAAATCCGGGGTTAACGAGAAGTTTCCTGGGTCTGCTTCCCCCCCACTTATGGGATAAAACTGCTCCCACACTGTTGTCCGATGTGACTAATTCAATGTAAAATGGCTTGCTAGTGTCCAAGTGAGCAAGGGCAGGGGTTTGTGCTAAATCTCGCTTTAAAGTGGCAAACACACCCTGCTGTTCTGGTCCCCATTCCCAAATTACTCCTTTCTTCAGTAGCACATGTAGAGGCTTGCCTTGACAGCAAAGTCCTCAATGAATTCCCAGGAGAAATTGAAAGTTCCCAGCAGGGCTCTCAATGAAGCTACATCTGTTGGAGCTGGGAGGTTACCAATAGTTTTTACTATCTGAAAGTGAGTGTTCTGCCATCTGTGGTGAGGCTCAGTCCTAAGTATTTGACCTGTATCTGGACTAGTTTTCCCTGTTTGCCTTGAACCCCATGTCCTGGATCAGATTAAGACCTCTCTAGTGATGTCCACAGTCTTTTCTTCAAAGTCAAGATAGATCAATATGTCATCCACATATGATAACATGTGTGGATGTGATGTGGGTCACAAATTAGTCCACATTTTTACCATGTGTGAATGGCATATATTGGACTGGAGTGAAAACCCTGAGGTGTGCAGAAAAAACACACTGATTGCCCCTAAATTCGAATGCAAACTTATATAAGCATCTCTCATGTAGACGAATGGAATGAAATACATTTGCCAAATCTATGATGCTATAGTATTTGGCTCTGGCTGCAGTCGTGGCCAATATTTCATTGTACTTCACTACCATGGGAGCTACTGGGGGAGTGACTGTGGGGGGTTGCAGACTGTCAGAAATAGTGTGAATTCAGTCCACTTTTAGGGTTAGGGTTAAGGTTAGGGAATCATGGGGACTGTATTTTATTGTGGCACTAGAGTTCTCTGACAAAGAAGGTTCAATGTCTCAGAAAAATAACAATTCCCATGATTCCCTAGCACTAACCCTAACCCTAAAAGTGGACTGAATTCACACTATTTTTGATAGTCTGCAACCCCCCTTTATTAAGGGCTCTGAAATCCACAGTCATCCTCCATGTGATGCCATCCACCTTGAAAATGGGCCACAGAGGCATACTGCAGATGGATTGCATTGGGATGATTACATTCCATTTTAGCAGCCCCTCAATAGTTTTGGCAATCCCTTCCTCTGCCTCTTTGGGATATCTGTACTGTTTCTGGGGAGGTGGTTCTTTCCCTTCTATCAAGACACATGCATCCTTGACTGTGCCACACTCAACCTTGTCTTTGATACACACCTCAGGAAAGTCAGATACCCATGGATCAGTAGTCAGGGGAAGAGAGTCATTGGGGCCTTTAAGGCAGCACACCTATGAATGGCTAAGATTTGCAAGGCACCTTCCTCAAGCTGCCATAGGAAGCCGTTTACTAGGTCTATTGTCAGCCAGTGTCACCTCAGGAATTTTAAACCCATGATGCCATTGTCCTAGCTCTGATTTTTGCATGCCTGAATGAGATCTAGGACATGTCCAAGCTGCAGCAGAATCTCCTTCCAAATTGGAGCTTCCTGCTGGCCCTTCCCATATCCCACTAGTGCCATGCTTATAGGGGTATTAAAACCTACGCTTGCTAAATCTGGGTATAGAGTGTTAACTGTGGCTCCAGAATCTACCAACAGTTTGGCAGGCCTTTGGCTGGGCATCCAATTTGTACATCCACCATGAGCCGTCCCTGGAAATCAGGGGTCAGAGTGGCTATAACCTGCTGGCATTGGGCATTTTCCTAGGAGCTCTGGCTAGTGTCTTGTATTCTGCAGGATCGGCTTTCCTCTTGCAATTTGTGCAATAGGGGTCTCAAGGGAGATACCCATGGGGATACAATCTAAGGGTGCAGGAAAGTTCTCAGCCTCAATAATCTGTGTTCTTGCTCTTGTCCTTGCTCACCTTGGAGGTGATCGCTCAGAATCAAGCTCTAATGACTAAGGAGATCCCGGGTGGCCCTAATCTCTATTAAGAATCATGGATGGAGTGGTTTCTCACCTGTATTTATTTTCCATGGCTTGGGGGAGAGCTTGTAGCAATTCTACTGTAGGTTTTCCATTTAATGAACCCATGTCTACTCCTAGCTCTCTGTGTTGATTCCAGATAGTTCTCCTGACCTCAGAATATACTGATGTTTTGGGATCATACCCTCCTGAAATTTCTCCCAGAACATTCTTGGGAGGCTGGTTAGACCTGAAGCCCTTCTTAAAAGAGTTGAAGAAATCTCCTTCTCTGCCATCTGGTTTTTCTTGTCCTATTGGAAGGGATTTTGTGTGGGGGCCATTGTTTCTGTATGTGACTGAGTGGACTGGGTCCCCATCTTTCTCACTTCCTATTCCCAGCTTTGGAGGCCTTGTGTGAGGTGGGGCCTCTTTTGCCATTTCTTTTTCCATTTCCTTTTTCATTTCCCGTGGCCAGAATACCTGGCCTCATGAATCTGATTCATGAAACCATTCCAGTCAAGGATTCGGAAAGTGACGAATGCTGATACTAGGTAAGTTTTAGCTGACATGCTCTATGGAGAAAAAAAGAGCATAATATAGGAACAAGAAGAAATAAAAAGATGCTGGAGGCAATACACAGAAGATTTATACAAAAGAAATGAGGGAATGAATGACACTTGGAATGAGGAGCCATATGAACCCAAATTCTAAGAATTCTCCTATCTGCCTCTTCATGGTTTCTGTGTCTTGTTTTAGCTTTTGAAATTTCTCAAATATATAAACATGTAAAAGTGCAAGTAGATAAATAGGTACCACTTTGGTGGAAAGGTAACAGTGTTCTGTGAAGTCATGTTGCCCACATGACCACAGAGTCATCTTTGACAACTCTGGCACCCTTGGCTTACTAATGGAGATGAGCACCATCCCTACAGTCGGACATGACTTGACAATCATGTCAAAGGGGAAACCTTTACCTTTTGATGTTGTCTTCCTCTTTTCCTCTGCCTTCTCCCTTTCCAAGTATTATTGTCTTTTCTAATGAATCATTTCTTTCCATTGTATGTCCAAGGTATAACAGCCTCAGTTTAATCATGCTAGTTTATAGGAAGAGTTCAGGCAAGTCTACATGCAAGAAAAAATTGAAGCATGATTGCATTTGCTACCATGAATCTATGATGTTATCTCACAAGCCATCCTGAAAAATAATTCATAGTAAACTTGGTGACCCCCTGCTGGTGGATATGGAGGTAGGCATCATCATGTAAAGCAAAATCCCAGTTTTTGAATAATGTGGTCTGTAGCAATTTAAATAAACTGAAGACAAGGGGAAAGTAAGAAGAGGAAAGAGAAACTGGGACATTTTAAAAGCAGCTGGAAAAGTGGAACAAGGATTTAATCAGGACAGTTGGGGGTATGCTGTGATTCCACTTTTACTGTCATGGCTGCCCCCTATGGAATCCTGGGGTTTGGAATTTGATGAAGCACAAGAGGAGCTCTGTTACTGAGAATTCTAAATATATTTCCCTAAGCTGCTTATCCCAGTAATCCATTGGATGGAACCCTGGTAGTTAAAGTGGAATCACAATGCTACAACTATAATGTGAAAGGACCTGTGGTCACACTTTGCCCACTGCTGTAATAGGTGATTTTTTTAAAAGTGCAACACAATTTAGAACTACATATGTACATTGAAAGAAAGAAAGAAAGAAAGAAAGAAAGAAAGAAAGAAAGAAAGAAAGAAAGACATTGTTGTATTCTTCCTTCGTAGTCTGTCTTGGCTTCTAGCAGCTTCTGACATTGCACTAATATTCTTTCTGAAATCCAGAGGGGGGGGGGGAATCTCTCCTTTTATTTCAATCTTTCCCATTACATCATTTCCCCAACATTCTACAAAACTAATAATTTTAAAACAAGGCATTCAAGGTGTGATCCCTTTTACTAGCCTAACCACATATTTGAAATGAGTAAATCTTGGACAATCATCCTCTTCATCAAGCCATGAAAAACTGAGCAAGGTCAAGCCACAGATAGCATGGTTGGATGTGCATTCAGACATCCTGGCAAAACATTCTGTGAGTGATTAAATGTTACAGGCTTTGGCAGCTCCATTCCTCTGGACGGAGACATCAACCAGTTTTCATGTGGACAGGACGAGGTCCATGGCTCCAACCTGCCCTGACCTTGTCTTCACTGAAATAGCTTTTCCACCCTGCTTTCAACTGCTCTCCATATTTCATACCTCATTAACACATTTCATTTGAGGACCTTGTCCTGTACTGACCTTGCCATGGGTCTGCTAGTCAAGGCAGAACTCTCCAAGTGAGCAACTTGCTACAACAAAGTCTATCATGCCCCATCCTGGAATTGTAGAAAAATTTAAAGAGGCAGCACAGTCTTCCCCTGTAAGGATTCCCTCCAGACCCATTGCCTGTATGGTACTGGCAACAGGGCTAACCCAAGGAATTTTGCTGCCTGAAATAGTACAGCAAATGGTGCCCCTCAGACTGACCCAAGTTGAGGTATGTAGCACCTCAAGGCAGCAAGTTATTTTAGCACGGGAGGCTGAAAATCCTAGAAGCACTTCTTCCTAATAAATGACAAACGTAAATAACAATTTACTTTGCCTAATAGTAGGGCCACCCTGAGATAGAGAAATAGATCTCTGGTGTGCAGCAAGGTCAGCATAGGTTGTGAAAATATGCTGTCCAGAGGTCCCAAGTCAAGGATCCCTAGCTTTTGTTGTTAACTGCCCTCAAGCCGATCTCGAATCATGGCGAACCTATGGATGAGACATCTCCAAGACCCTCTCCACTGCTCTTCTTAATTCCTGCAACCCCGTGCCCGTGACCTCCTTAATAGAGTCCATCCATCTAATATGTGGCCTTCCTCTCTTCCTACTTCCCTCCACCTTTCCCAGCATTATTGTCTTTTCCAATGAGTCCTCCCTTCTCATGATGTGCCCAAAGTATGATAGCCTCAGTTTGGTCATCTTGGCTTCTAGGGAGGTTTCCGGCTTTATCTGCTCTAGGACCCATTTGTTTGTTCTTTTGGCTATCCATGGGATCGTCAGGACTCTTCTGCAGCACCACATCTCAAATGCATTGATTTTCTTCCTATCATCTTTCTTAACTGTCCAGCTTTCACATCCATAGATGGTAATAGGAAATACAATGGCTTGTATGATTCTAACTTTTGTGCTGAGTTGAAAATCTTTGCATTTTAGAATCTTTTCTAGTTCTTTCATAGCCACCCTCCGCATTCTTAGTCTTCTTCTGATTTCCTGACTGCCGTCCCCATCTCTATCAATGTTTGATCTCAGATATGATAATTCTTTTACTATTTCTATTTCTTCATTGTTTAGGTTGAACTTGTGAAGATTCTTGGTGGTCATTATTTTTGTTTTCTTTATGTTCAACATTAAGCCTGCCTTAGCACTTTCTTCTTTGACCTTCCTTAGTAGGTGTTCCTGGTTTGTGAGGTTTTCTGCCAGTACTGTGGTGTCATCTGCATATCTTAGATTGTTGATATTCCTTCCTCCTATTTTCACTCCTCCTTCTTTTGTGTCCAAGCCTGCTTTTCTTATAATATGTTCAGCATATAAGTTGAACAGATAGGATGAAAGGATATAGCCTTGTCTGATGCCTTTGCCAATTGGGAATCATTCTGTTTCTCCATGTTCTGTTCTGACAGTAGCCTCTTGTCCTGAGTACAGATTCCTCATCAGGACTATTAGATGTGTTGGCACTCCCATATCTTTAGGGGCATTCCATAGCCTTTCATGATCTATGCCAGGGATAGGCAACCTTTCCCCTTTAAGGGCCGAGGGACTTCAGCTCTCAGAAGCCTCAGCCATGTTGGCCAATAGTCCCATGTTGGCCAATAGCTCCTGGGATTCTGGGAGCTGAAGTCCCTCAGCCCTTAAAGGGGAAAGGTTGCCTACCCCTGATCTATGCAGTCAAACGCTTTGCTATAATCTATAAAGTACATACTGATTTTCTTATGGAATTCCCTGGTGCTCTCCATTAGCCACCGTATGTTTGCAATGTGATCCCTAGTGCCTCTTTCTTTCCTGAACCCTGCTTGGACCTCTGAGATCTCTCTTTCCATGTATGTTTGGAGGCTATGTTGCAGAATTTTGAGCATGATTTTGCTTGTATGGGAGATCAGTGCTATGTTCCTATAGTTGCTGCAGTCTCTTGTGTCTCCCTTTTGTGGATGACGATGTATATTGATTGCTTCCAATCTGTTGGCCATCGTTTTGTTTTCCATATCTGTTGACATATGTTGGTTAGCACTAGAGTTGACTCTGTCAATGTGGATTGCAGTAGTTTAATTGGAATATCATCTGTTCCTGGTAATTTGTTTTTTGCTACTTCTCTTACTGCAGTTTTCACCTCACTTTTTGGAATTTGGAATTCACCTTCATATGGCTTTTCATGCCATGTGTCCTTCATTTTGTTGTCTCTTTTGTATAATTCCTCTGTGTATTGCATCCAATGTCTTTTTATTCCTTCCTGGTCTTGAATTGTTATTTTTATTGTCATAGATCATCCCAGTCCTTGATTTTAATTTTCCTTTGATTTCCCAGATGTTGTGAAATAGATTTCTTGTTCTTCCCTTGTTGTTGTCTTCTATTTCTTTGCATTGGTCATTGTAGTAATATCCTTTATCTTTTCTCATAAGCCATTGTACTGTTGCATTCATAATTCTTAGTTTGTTCCTATCTCCCTTTTGTTTTTCTTCTCTTTTCTTTATTGTTTGTAGTATTTTTTCTGTCATCCATGGTTTTTTCTCTTTCTTTTTCTTTATTGAAAGTGTCTGTCTGCATTCTTCTTTGATTATGTCCCTGGCTTCAGACCATATTTCCTCTGGTTCTCGGTCTATTATGTTTAGTAATGCAAATCCTTAGTTTAAGAGTCCCTAATCTGATAAGCTCAAGATGAGAAGCAGTCATGATACTGGGATCTGTCCTGATTACCATAATCTCTACTTTTGGGTATTTGATCAACCCCTCTTTATTGGAGTTCAAATGCAGGCTATTTTTCAAGGTGGGGGGTCCTGCCCAGCCTCAAATTTTTTTTCTACAAAATATGAGGCCACAAAAAAACCTTCTGGTACACTTTATTATTTCACTTACCAAAATGGGAAAGTGAAATACACAGACCAGTCAAAGATGTTTGCCACATTGGTAAAATAACTCAAAATAGAGATACTGGCACCAAGACCTCTATCTGTACTCAAAAAACACGTATTTCCCCCTTCCACCCACACATAGACTGGGCTTGCTGAGGTCACTGCTATTTTTTCTGTTTTTCAGAAGCTCACAGTTCTGGACTCCAAAGAAAAAGGTTTTGAAAATACTCTCCATATAAATTGGAAGGTAAGTATTCAAAAAAACAAGATACTCTTGGAAGTAGCTTTATTTGAACAGCGTACCATACTTTTAGCTTGGGGGTGACCTACCCCATTTCCTACCACCCCTGAATTTCTGCAGGCTGCACTAGCCCCAGTTTTCAAATCCAGAAGTGATCAAAATAGCCTTTAAAAGGAGAAATGGAGGTTTCTGGGTATGCAGATCACCATTTTTGAACCCTACCCTCCCCAACAATGGGGATCTTTGGGGTTTGGGCTGAAAGCCACACTGGAGGCCTTGGTAGGCAATATGGGGTGCATAGTTCCCACCTTTGTTCTAGTTTTCTGAAGTCGAGTAGAACAAGAAGTAAACTTTTTCTTCTTCTTAAATTTAGACTGAATTCACATGTTTTACCTCTACATCCACAAAAATATTCCTGATGCAAACACATGGAGTCTTCTTGAGGAATCCACTGGAATAGAAACATATTGGATTGCAAAAGAGGGGTCCCTGTTGAGATGCAAATGGATTTTAAATTTCCTGGACTTTGCAAATCTCCCTATAGCCACAAGGCCAGAAGGAGGAGAAGATTGCCTACAAAAGATATCTTCCCCACCATATACCATCTTAACTAAAGACTGGAACAACACATAAGCATTTGACTAACATCTCCAATTGTTTTTCTCCTGTTTAGTTTGTAATGTCTTGCCTGATGAAGAAGCCCATAGAGCTTCAAAAGCTTGCAACAAATATATCGTGCATTTTGGTTGGCCAATAAAGGTATCACTGATGGATTTTTGTTTGGATTTGCTAAATGGCCAACACAGCTACCCCTGAATGGATTTGTGTCTGTTAATCCAAGATGTTTCAGTAGTTCTACTATCTTTTGCTTTTGGTTAAGAAGGTAACTTCCATCTTCTTCTCATTCAATTTGTATTCCAAAGTAAA
This sequence comes from Phrynosoma blainvillii, assembly GCA_026167975.1. Classification (NCBI taxonomy): domain Eukaryota; kingdom Metazoa; phylum Chordata; class Lepidosauria; order Squamata; family Phrynosomatidae; genus Phrynosoma; species Phrynosoma blainvillii. The sequence goes on from JANUYF010000001.1 coordinate 415,078,452, forward strand.
ATGAGATGTCTCCTAGTCATTTCACTGTTACTTCCTTGTTAAAAGATTTATGATTTCACTACTGTTTTCTCGTTCCTCACAACAAATGATCAAGTCATCAACATAGGTCAAGTTAAATGTCCACTTGTTGTCTTTGTATCTTGAGTAGAGACATCTATCAGCCTTTCCTTGGGTAAAGATGCTTCTCAAGGAGCATTTTATTCAGTTTCTCATTCCGTGCTCTGGCTGCTTGTTTTAATCCATAAATGCTCTTCTGAAGTTTGCATACAAGATGTTTCTTGTTTTTGTCTTCAAAGCCTGGAGGTTGCTCCATATAAATGAGTTCACATATTTCTCTATAAAGAAATGCAGTTTTTATGTCCAGATGTTCAACATACATCTTTCTTGCTGCTGCAGTACTTAAGAGTGTTCTTATCGTAGTGTGTTGTACAACTGGTGAAAAAGTCTGATCATAATCTTGCTGCAAAGCTTGTGAGTATCCCTTGGCAACTAGTCTAGCTTTGTATCTTTGAATTTCTCCATGTTCATCATATTTGAACTTGAAGACCCATTTACATCCAACAACATTCTTTCCTTGTGGAAGTTCTGTAAGTGTCCAGGGAGTTTATCACACGGGGGAAGATCCCGAAAGTAAAAAGAAGCAGTGTTTGTCTAATTTCCGTTCAGATTAACCTCCTTTTAACAGCAATGTCATCTAAAAAAACACCCGCTTTTGCGGGTTTTGTTTAATTTAAAGCCCTGTTTCCACACTGGATTTCCCCCATGTGATAAACTCCCTGGACACTTACAGAACTTCCACAAGGAAAGAATGTTGTTGGATGTAAATGGGTCTTCAAGATCAAATATGATTAACATATTAGGAGGAATTTAGGACAGTAAAGGCTGTTTAACAGTGGCTTTTGCTCCCTCAGGAAGTGGTGGAATCTCCTTCTTTGGAGGTCTTTAAACAGAGGCTGGATGACCATCTGTCAGAGATACTTTGATTGTGAGTTCCTGCATGGCAAGGGGGTAGGACTGGAAGGTCCTTGTGGTGTCTTCCAACTCTATGATTCAAGTCTCCACTTTCATTGGACTAGAAACAGTAGAATGAATCCACTTTAGAGGGCACTGTGTCTATCCCTCACTTTGCTTGGGTAGAGACAGTCTAGTTCCTTTTGCTCTTAGACAGCAAACACACCTTCCTTCATCACAGCAAACTTTCATCTGCAAATCTTTAGTTAAACTTCCTTTTACAAGTTTAGTTATAGAACAGTTATGACCCATTCTTAAATGCCACATTTAGAGCAATCTTCATGCTTGCATTGTTTGGCTGTCTTTGCAAACTGTGGATATTCAACATGGCAATCAATAGTATAAAGGTCTTTCTGTAAGGTCATGGAAAAAATCATGGGGTTTCCATTGTAAGACAGAATACAATCAGTCCCTTTAAAATGAATTTCACATCCTTTTCTTGTCAGTGCTTTAAGTAATATGAAATTGGGTCCCAAATCTGGTACATACAGAACATCACTGAAGGTGATTTTTGTTATGCTTAATGCAGTTCTACATGATAAAACAATGGTTCCAATGCCTTGAGACTGAAGCCCTATTCTACCAATTCCATGAACACTTTCTTTCTCATTTCCATTCAAATATATGAAGAATGATTTACATTATACCATGTGATTTGTTGCTCCTGAATCAAGATTGAATATGCTATTACATCCATCTGAAGTTGTAACTTGCAGAGCTAATTGTTCAAAACTTTCAAAAAAATCGCCATCATGCCATTCATCAGTCTGCCTCACATTCCAGACATTCCTCTGGCTCTTTGAATGAATTCCTTATTTTTAGAACAGTTGGCTTTCAGATGCCCCAATAATCCACAAGAAAAACATGTAACATTTGAATAACACGCAGCATTTGCATTAAACTTCTTGTGCCTTTTTGGCTGAAAGTAAGGGGGGTTGCAGACTGCCAGAAATAGTGCAAATTGAGTCCACTTTTAGGGTTAGGGTTAGGATTAGGGAATCATGGGAATTGTTGTTGTTTTTTTGTTTTTGTTTTTTGAGACATTGAGCCTTCTCTGTCAGAGAGCTCTGGTGCCACAATAAACTACAGTTCCTATGATTCCCTAGCCCTAACCCTAACCCTAAAAGTGGACTCAATTTGCACTATTTCTGGCAGTCTGCAACCCCCCTAAGTTGCCTTTAAAGCAGCATTGGCATCTGAACAGGAAATAGCCTTTTGTACTTCAGTTCTACTTATTGCTTCAGCAGATAATTGGCAAATAACCTCACAAAGAGTCAGATCCTGTGACTGAGTCTTTAAAATTGACACAAAGTTCTTAAATTCTGGAGATATTCCTCTAAAAATGCATGCAATTATAAGACTTTCATTCACAGCTTTAAAATGCTTCAGTTAATCAGAAATGTCTTTATATATGCCAGTTAATCTTGAACTGTTTGATTAGGCTGCATTTGAGCATGAAACAATTGGTGCTGGGTGGTATTTGACTTCTTATGCATCTTTTCAAAATAAGTTAACAGTGCCTTAGCACTTTGTTCATGCCGGACATACCTGTACATTTTTTCAGTCAGGGAGGAAGGACAGGTTGCTTACCTGTAACGGTATTTCTTCAAGTGGTCATCTGTGAATTCACACAAATGGGTTATATCTGTGCCTGCGCCCCTAGCTCAGAAAGTTCTAGTATCACTGGGCAACTTTTTGGTGATAGCTCCACCCACCCTTATAAAGCCCCTGGCATTCCTGCTCTTTCCTCAATTCCAAAATGTATGCCACCAAGCAGTGACAGCAGGAATTTTAGTAGTGAGCAAGACACGACTGAGGGGAGGATGGGCAGGATTTGTGTGAATTCACAGATGACCACTCGAAGAAATACCGTTACAGGTAAGCAACCTGTCCTTCTTCATGGTCTCTGTGAATCACACAAATGTGTTAGACTGAGAAGCCTCAGTCAGTAGAGGAGGGAGTGTCCAGACACCATTCTTTTAAGTTGAAAGAAGATGAGATTTATAAACAACAATAAACTGTAAACTATAAACCTCAAATGCATTTTGGTGTCATTTGTACTGAATTCAGGTATGCAATAGAACAGTGCAAAGGAATTAGTGCAAAGCAGAAAGTAACACTGTCCTCGCAAAAGAGGCTTCTTGCCTGGCCCTCTAGCCTATAGTGCTTGATAAAAGTCAGCAGCTGGGACCAGACAGCAGCCTTGCAGACATCCTCTAAAGGCACCGCATTAAAAAATGTAGAGGATGTAGCTGTCCAGGAAAGTAGGCAGCAGGGCTGATAGCCAAAGTGAGGGAAAGTCTCAAACAGAGTCCTAGTTACCAATCCGAGGGAGCAGCAAGTGAAGAGTCAAACACGGTCCGTAGGTTGAGGGTTGCAGGGAGGCCAAGAAGTAAGGCAGTCCGAGGTCCAGGGATTCAGAGGCCAAGAGCAGTCAGCAGTCTGAAGGTCAAGGATACCGGGAATCCAAGATAGTCGGGAGTCAAGGGTTCAAGGCAAGGAACAAGGAGAGACAGAGGCTTTTGACATAAAGCTCAGATAATCTCTGGCACCGAGGCAGCGTTTCCACACTTGCTTAAATCCCCGAGATGCCAGAGCTCAGCTGGGGCTGATCACCTTGATGACCTCAGCGTTTTTCATAAAACCTCCTTGAGTGCCGGAGACCCACCCTTTCAGCTCTACATTGCCTAAAGGTAGGCATGGTCCCTTGATCCTCTTCCATGTCTGATAACTCCGTCATTGGAAGGCTTGGCTGCAGAGCCTCTTGAGAAGCCACAGGATCTGCTGGAGGCTCCATGGGAGTTGGCACCGCAGGGCTGCTAGGACTAGGCTGGAGCTCCTCTGCTGTAGGCTCAGAAGGATGAGGTTCTGGCTCATCTTCCAAGTCCTCCAAGTCCTCATTCAGGCAGGGCATGACAATAGCTACCACCCTAGTCGAGTGTGCCTGCACCCTGCCCAGAGGGACTCTGCCTGCCAGTTCATAACAAAGGTGAATGGTTGATGACACCCACTTGGAAAATCTCTGGGGCATAACAGGTAGTCCCTTTTTAGCCTCTGAGTAGCATACAAATAGCCTCTTGGAAAGCCTTGAAGCCGAAGTCCTTTCAAAGTAAAAGGCTAAAGCTCTCTGAACATCTAGAGTGTGCAGTCTACACTCAGTATCAGTAGTCAGGTTGGGGGCCAGGGTGGGTAGCACAATGTCCTGGTTAATATGGAAGGTTGACACCACCTTAGGTAAAAATGTAATGTCAGTATGGTGGACCACCTTGTCCCTGTGGAAATGGAGGTATGGTTGATCCACTCGCAAGGTACAAAATTCGCCCACATAGCGGGCAGAGGTGATGGCCACTAAGAAAGCTGTCTTCCAGGTCAGCAATCTTAAGTCCATGGTGGCCAAGGGCTCAAATGGTTTGGTAGAGGGATAGGAGAATACCAGGTCTAGGCTCCATTCCTCGATCAGTACCGAGGATGGAGGATGGAGGTTGTTCAATCCCTTGAGGAACCTCTTTACCAATGGGTCCACAAAGAAGGAAGTCCTGCCTTCGAGCTGGTAGTGCACACAGATGGCAGACAAATAGCACTTGACAGAGCTAAGGCATAAGCCAGAGTGGACCAGGGATATTAGGAATTCCAGGACCATCGGTACCGAGACACGGGATGAAGGTAGGTCCCTTGCTGACAGAAAGTCCATGAACTTGTTCCATTTGAGTACATAGGATTTCATGGTGGAGGGCTTCTGAGCGGCCCGAATCAACGTCTGTACCGAGGTAGATAGTGTTGAGGGCATCGTTATCAAATTTGCAGATGACACCAAATTAGGAGGAGTAGCTAATACCCCAGAGGACAGGATCAAAATTCAAAATGACTTGAACAGACTAGAAAGCTGGGCCAAAGCTAACAAAATGAAATTCAACACGGAGAAATGTAAGGTACTGCACTTAGGGTGGAAAAACGAAAAGTACAGATATACGATGGGGGACACCTGGCTGAATGAGACTACGTGTGAAAGGGATCTAGGAATCCAGGTGGACCATAAGTTGAACATGAGTCAACAGTGCGATGCGGCAGCTAAAAAGGCCAATGCAATTTTAGGCTGCATCAATAGAAGTATAGTGTCTAGATCAAGAAAAGTAATAGTGCCATTCTATTCTGCTTTGGTCAGGCCTCACCTGGAATACTGTGTCCAGTTCTGGGCACCACAATTCAAAAAGGATGTGGAGAAACTGGAGCGTGTCCAGAGGGCAACTAAAATGGTGAAGGGTCTGGAAACTAAGCCCTATGGGGAACGACTTAGGGAGCTGGGAATGTTTAGCCTGGAGAAGAGAAGGTTAAGAGGTGATATGATAGCCATGTTTAAATATTTGAAGGGATGTCATATTGAGGAGGGAACAAGCTTGTTTTCTGCTGCTCCAGAGACTAGGACATGAAACAATGGATGCAAGCTGCAAGAAAAGAGGTTCCACCTCAACATTAGGAGGAACTTCCTGACAGTAAGGGCGGTTCGAGAGTGGAACACACTCCCTCGGAGAGTAGTGGAGTCTCCTTTCTTGGAGGTCTTTAAGCAGAGGCTGGATGGCCATCTGTCGGGGATGCTTTGATTGGGAGTTCCTGCATGGCAGGGGGTTGGACTGGATGGCCCTTGTGGTCTCTTCCAACTCTATGATTCTATGATTCTATGATTCTAAGATGGATCCTCCACACCACTAGGGGAAGGGAGTCCATGTCCGGGTGTCGAACCCATCCATTGTGCACCAAGAGGAGGTTGGGATGGAACTCAAGGTGATGGTATTCCCCTTGAGCAAGATGGAGCAGGGGAGCAAACCACAGCTGTCTCGGCCACCATGGGGTGATGAGAATGGCATCCGTCCCATCTGTCCTCATCTTGGTGATGACCTTCGTGATGAGTGGAAACAGGAGGAAGGCATAGAACATCCTCCCATACCACTCGAACTGGAAGGCATCTCCTCACAACCTCAAAGCTGGAACTTGAGAGCAGAACTCTATACAGTGTGCATTCTCTCAGTTTGCAAAAAAGTCGATCTCTGGTCTGCTCCAGATAGAGAAGAGATTGGAGACTGTCTCCAGGTGAAGGCTCCACTTGTGGCAGGAATTGAACGACCTGCTGAGTTCATCCACCAGGTCGTTGTCCTCTTCCGGCAGGTGCACCAACTGCAGCAGTGTTCTGTTGCCGATGCACCAGTTTCAGATATGGATCGTGATCTGCAAGAGTGTCTGGGACCTTGTGCTCCCTTGCTTGTTCAAGTAGAACATGACAGTGGTGTTGTCCATCAGGAGGAGCACCACGTTGCCCAACAGCATGGTCTGGAATGCTTTGAGTGCCTTCTCCACAGCCAACATTTTGAGGGCATTGATATGGAGCTTCTTCTCATCAGAGGGCCACTAGGCTTTTACCGTCAGATCTTGTGTGTATACTCCCCATCCCTCCAAGGATGCATCTGCCGTTAAGTTGATTTTGAGCTGGGGAACCAGGAAGGGCATCCCGGTGCAAACATTGGTGGGTTCAAGCCACCAACGCAACGACTTGGCTATGGGTCTCAGTACCATGAGCCATTTGGACATGGAGTCGCAAACAGGATCGAAGACGGACAGGAACCAGGACTGTATGGGTCTCAGGCATATCCACGCCCATGATGTCACGAATGTAATTGAGGCCAAGTGTCCTAAAACTACCTGTACCTTGTGGGCCTTGATGCACCTGTGAGTGAGGCAGGTGTTCATGGCATTGGATGAGGCCTGAAATCTGTCCTGCAAGAGGAAGGCCTTGATTTCTGTCGAGTCCAGGACCGCTCCTATGAACTTGACTCATCTGGATGGAGTCAGGTTTGACTTTTCCATGTTGACCCTCAGCCCTAGGGAGTCCAGCAGGGAGAGGGTAAACTGAACGTCTCTCTGGAGTTTTTGTTGGGATGGTGCTGAGAGAAGCCAGTCACCTAAGTATGGAAAGACTGTGATTCCCTGTTGATGAAGGTACACCGCCATCGGTGCCATGCACTATGTGAAGATCCTTGGAGCCGTGGAGAGTCCAAACGGGAGAACCCTGCATTGATAGATGCTGGTCCCAATAGTGAAGGCAAGGAACCTCCTGTGATCTCTTCGGATGCTGATATGGAAATAAGCATCCTTGAGATCGATGGTCGCGAACCACTGTCCCTTCTGCAGGAGAGGTAAAATAGAAGTAAAGGTTACCATTCAAAACCAACAAAAGTCTGGGCCCATAACCTATAAGAAATTAAGGAGCAAAAACACCAGTGGTTTAGAGAACAAAGTCTTTCTTATATGAACTCCACTCTTAGATACTGAGTTACTGATACAAAGTTATTGAGGGAGCTATTCTAATCTAGCTACACCTCTAGCATGGCCTAGGAGAAGAGATGGGATGAGAAGGAGCAAGTTTCCCTGAGAGTATCAGTTTACATCACAGAGGGGTTAGGATAGGAAGACAGAGAGGGAAGTCACTGCAGCTCACTCAAACTATCTAACCCGATCACTACTGCCCACTCGGAGACTTTAATTCTTTCAGTGCAGAGCATTGTTGCATTTCCAACAGAAGTAACTACTGGTTGCAGGACTGCCACTAAGAATATTTTGTATAGGTTTATTTGAGCATTCAAAATCCAGGAATACAAATGGACAAGAAAGTAGTTGGGCTGCACTAGATAGTCCTGACCCTGGATGTCATGCCTGTGGTGTGCCTCTCCTCCTGCACTGGTGCCCACATGTGTGGCACAAATATATCTGAAAGGGAAGCAGAAACCTATGTGAGCTTTCTCCATGTGAGCCAGAATGATACACTTATCAGCTGCTGTAGGCACACAGACCTCTCCTTTATGTTCAGTGCACATTTATTGCAGCTATGGTCCCTAGATCTCTACTCACTCTACACTTGCATGTTACTATTAGCAGAGGCCTGAATACCTAAATAGGGTGGTTGGTTTTTGTTTTACTATTGATACAATTTTATCTGAATGAACATGAGTTCATTATGCTTTGCAAGTAATTTTTAGCAAGCAATTGATATGACAAGGAGTTGCACTACTATGTTCTTATTCCAGCTATAGGTAGCACTGCAGTCATTCAATCATGCTCTTATTTTCAGCTGTCTTTGCAATAAGCCTGTTTTACTGTTAGGTATCCATTATGGTTTCACTTCTTCCCTAAAACAACCTGATATGCTGCCTCACAGTTTTCTGAGGGAAAGTATTTATCTATCTGTCTGTTCCCTGAATGTGTGTGTGTGTGTGCATGTTTGTGTTCATATATTCTAGTATACAGTATATTATATTCCAGTACAATCGCTCCTCTGTTCTTGCGGACTTGAAGTCCGCAGTTTTGCATATTCACAGAGGGGTGATTTACATTAAAATTAATGGTGCGCACCAGCAGGGGCGCACCCCATTCAAGCCTTTGGGGCTTGAATATTTGCAAATCTCCATTTTCAAGGGGGGGGGTCTAGAATAGATCCCCCATGAAAACAAAGGGACAACTGTATATGTAGAAGTGATTCCCTAACAGAACTAAAAATATATAAAATGAGCAAAACATTTTTGTTTCTGTCTTCTTCAGTTGCTAAAGATAAAACTGAGCTACATTCAAGAGGGCAGTTTGGAACACTCTTTTTAGTGTTCTTCAGTGGATGATCACATTATCTTCCATGTGGCATTAGTCTGAAGTATATAAATCCAGAAATGTTCCATTTTGTCCACAATGCCAAGGAGAAGCCAACTCAATATCAAACAAGGAGAAATCAAAGAGACTATGATGTTCTGAGTTGAAAAGCCTGGCCACTGATGGCTCAGGAGTGCAGACTTGTGGTTCCTGAAAAGCATATGGAAGTCTGTTGTTGTTGTTTTTCCCATGTACTATAGATGAGATTCTGTGTATCTGCATTCAGTTACATAAATAAGATTGAAAGACTAGCAGGTGATTTGTTTAATGAATAGGTCCTATCAAACACTGTGCTCCTAAATGTAATGGTTTGTTTAAGGTAATGCAACACTCTGCATCATAAGGATGTTATCCTGGATTTCTGGCTGGTTTTTCAGGATAGCTATTACCAGCAATATGTTCTATATTCCAGTTTCATGATGGTGGATGGAGGCTGAGAGTTATGTTCTCAAGAACATATAGCAACAGGAGAATAAAAGGACTCACACCTTTCTGACATGCCCACATTTAACTTTTTAATATCCATTAGACTGCTCTGGTTCATGAGGTAGGCTGCAGTGTCATATTATGAATTCTAGAGAAGTTGGGTACAAAGAATAAAAATGTAATTTGAATTCAACTATGCCTCATTCTAGTTTCTGGTCACTTCAGAGCTATGTTGGTGAAGGACCATTGTTTGCCCAAACTACTCATATTCTGAGATCAATATAAGTCTGCCTATATGGGCAGCTAGTTTTTTCAGGCATAATGGACAGAGTGTTCTCAATAATGCTCCCCAACCCACATTTGTGGAATTCTGTTCCAACAGTAATAATATCCTTATCATTACTGGGCTTCAAACAGGCCCTAAAGACTCATCTGTTTCCCTTAACTTGTCATTGAGATAGAACTTTATTGCTGGTTATGTCTTTTGAGGGTTTACACTAAAGCTAGGACAGACAAAGTGCAGCTTGAAGGCAGCAAGCAGTTCCCAGGCCAGTTCTGTCATCCTGCACAGTCTCCAGGTATCCTCAAAGCCCCTCAAGCTGAACTTTAAAAAAAAATAATTTGGGGTAAAAAAATGCTGCAAAATGTTCTTTAAATGGCTTTATTACATTACCTTTGCTCCTGGCATAGATGTGGGATCTAACTTTAAGAAGACAGATCATATTGTATTCACCCATCGCCAGGCAGTAGACAGCCCATTTGCATTGGGAAAATCCCATTCATGGAAAAAATGTGAGAGAAGCCCAGAGAAGCCCGGGTTGCAAACGAGCTGCCTGCTGCTCAATGACGGGTGAATGCAATAAGCTCTGCCCTCTTAAAGTTACATCCCATGTCTATGCTAGCAACAAAGGTAATGCGATAATCTCCTAACTGAAAGAAAGAAGTTGGTAGCATGAGCTTTCATAGACTTAAGCTTATTTCCTGAGAAAGTAGGCTCAAGTCTACGAAAGCTCATGCTACCAACTTCTTTCTTTCAGTTAGTCTCAAAGGTGCTACAAAATTTTTTTACATACACTAAGTACACATTGCTATGCCCTGGACTTTTCGTGTTGTACAATGCATGCATTTACTTGGCAGCCACCTGTCCTAGTTGTAGGTTCTGAAATCAGATGTCTTGGTGTACTGACCATAACTATTGCTTGTGAATGTTTAGTAGCTTAATCTCACAGCACAACCAGTTATATGTATTATGGAACAGCTTAAATCCTGAAACAACCTGCAGTATATATACCATCTCATATCCCAGGATCTCTATCACATTTTTTCTAAGTGAAATTTTGCCTACATATGGCCTAAACTGCCTCCAAATGCAGTTGTTATTCTTCCCTTTCACCTGCTTCCCCTCCAACATCCATAATTAGGCTGAAATGAAAACTGGAAGTTAAATCACATCAGTGTCACTTCCATTTCTAGAAAGATGCATCCATGCAGTGTGCTGGTGAGGAAGAGTGGGGAAAATGGCTCGGAGTCATGCCCCCAGCAGACTTGCCTACACCTGGCATGGAAGCTGCCTATACCTCTTTTACTTAACCTTTTTATAAAGAGAAAGGAGAAACTGAGTGAGGGTAAGTAAGGAGATTATTGCATTAACAAATAATGCAACTGATCTTTGACAAGATACAGTTGCGTTTTGGGTTGCTACTGGGTATTATCACACCTAAGTCACCACCTCTGCTGCTGGGTGACTGCAACCTGGATGCATCCTGGGACCTAACTGTGCTTTGGAGGCCGTTTTTCCAAAACAGCAAGCTCCCATTTTGGAAAAGCAGTCTCCGAAGTGCAGCTGGGACTCAGGATGCTGCTGGGTTGCAGTCGCCCAGTGGCAGTGGCGGAAACTTAGGTGTGATTATACCCGGTAGCAACCCAAAATGTGACTGTATCCCTTCAGGGATCAGTCGAATCATTTCTTAATGCAATAATCTCCTAAGTACATCTTGTTTGTTCATGTCCATATACAAGAGAAAAGTAATTGTCCTGCCCAGGTATTTAATTATTGGAGATCTATGAGAGGGGATTGAATCTTGAAGAACTGTATACAGTGTGCATAAACAGAGCAATCCCAGGGACCCTTTCGCACTATACAGTTATACCACTATGGTTCCACTTTAACTGCCATAACTGCATCCGGTAGAATTCTGAGGTTTGTATTTTGGTGAGGCATTAGGTCTGTCTGGCAGAGAACGCTAAATGCCCCTCCCTGAATTGAAAATCCCAGGATTTTGTAAGATGATGCCAGGGCCGTTTAAGTGGAATCATGCCATTACAATTGTGTCATGTGAATGGGCCCAGAAACACAATGCTGCCTAAGGTAAAGAAGATTTCTCCCCACCCCAATCACTGCCATATATGGAAATATATATAACTCCCCTCCCATAGTTTTCTATTATTGAAATCAACAACTTCACAGTACCAAAAGAAATAACTGTGCCCATTAACAAGGGCATTAGAACATAAACTCAGAAAAAGGAAAAGAAAAACTAGAACAATGATTAGCACCATCTGGCTTCACGTTTTAAGTATTGGGTATTCCAGAGTCCTGATCAAAAAGGATTTTTTCAAACTTGATGGATAAACTGAACCTATTTCTAACATCCAAGGGCAAGACATTCACATAAGGGGTAAAAGACAGGTACAGCAGCACATACAACTCTATCCTCCCCATAAGGGGTAAAAGACAGATACAACAGCACATACAGCTCTATCCTCACCCCTTTCTCTACTTGTGCTTCTTGAAGTGGCTGCCTGACTCTGCCTAATGGTATGCACTGGCCTTGTTGCATTTGGACATTCCTCTCAATCAGGCCTGGAAAAATGGTGGCGATTTTGTTACTTTATGCAAAAACAGATCCATCTCCCAAAAACTGCATGAAGAGATCATTCTTTTCCAAGACAAGCTGTGAGTATTCAAGAATGTGCTGAAGAGTGTTCTCCTCAGGAATGTATACATAACAAGAACTGCTTTGTCCCTCTAGATTACGTACGCTTTGGATTACTTGAGGGCAGTAGGCAGGAGGAGGGAGCAGAATGTGCGGTGTACACACAGCTATGTCCTCCAACAAGGGAAATGCCCAGGTGACTCAAGAAAAACATCTTGGGGGCTGCCATTGCTGTTTATTCCTACCCCCTACATCTGCCACCTGAGGTTGCCTCATTCTCACTAATGGTAGTGTTGGTTCTGTGTATACAATGACAACTGTGGTACCTTCAACCTCTACTCAGGAGCCAAAATTGAAACACCATTTTACTAGTGATGAGAATCAGAAAACAGAGCTGTCCACATTGGGAATGATACTGATAATTTATGTGCAGTCTCCTTGCAATCACTGCAGAGATGGACACTGTTTAACCTGCCAGAAACTGCATCCAAATGTTCAGCAAAAACACAGCACACTCCTGTGCAAGTATTTCTTTATTTCTGCCTGGCCTTAGCATCTGACATGCCTCCTGTATTCCTCCCCCACTTCCCATAGCGTGGAAGCCACTGAGCCATTGCTGCTACAGCGTGTGACGACTGTTAGCTACAAATCCTAAATGCTGTGTGGATTTGTGGGCTTGCTCCATTAAACATACAACAATGGCTTTACTGTAACTGGGTTAACTAGAACTTGGCAAGAGGCTAGTGGAGGGAGGCCACTCACTCCTCTGCCTTTCCAAGGTGATGCTGGCATGATCATTTATTTGTAGAGCTGGAGCACCCGCTAGCCGCAATCCCAAACCACACTTCAAATAAATTAAATAAGTCCTGCTTTTTTTTCTAATAGGACTAAAACCACTACTCAAACTAACTGGGTTTCTTTGCCTATTACTTTTAATTGTAAAATGTTTTCAACTGTATGCTAGAGAGGATCTTTCGCTAAGCAAGAACCTTTTTTTAAAAGCTTTGGCTTTACATGTTCTTTTTTTGGAATTAATTTTCTGTGGGATTTTGTCTCATTAGCCTTCCCAGGTCAAAGGGTACATATCAAATTACTGGAGAAGATTATTGTATTAGGACTGGGTAAGGCTGCTGAAGCTTGGTACTTTTATTTGCCAGTTCAGGCCTTAGTCCTTGTTCCAGAGCTTGGAAAGATTACTCTTGTTGACTACAGTCCCCACAATCCTCTACCCATTTTACCATTGTCCCTGGCTGGAGAACTGAAGTATATCCCATTTGGATTTTAGAATGTCCCATCAGAAGCATTACCCTTTTTTAAAAAAAGATGTTGATAGGGAAGGGGTGTCATTGAGTTCACAACTTTCCCAAGCTGTGCCTCTTTTTTAAGGCACAGAATGGAACTCTTAGGGCCTACATGAAGCATACAGCTCTCATTTCTAAACACCTTAAAAGCATGCAGAAAGTTACCGGTACTTTTCAGACTACAGCTCCAAAAATACCCAGTCACCATGCTGGCAGGGTCATTCTGGGAGATGTATTTTAAAAATATATATTTTTCCATGCCCTTATGGGATATTCTAAAATACAAACAGTACAAGATATTTCTTTCTCTGCTTCCATGCTGCTGAGACATAAATCATTAGCAGGTGGTAAAAGCTACCACAATTCTCTTCTTAGCTGGCACATACGACTCTCCCTTATATGTAGTCAGATATTAGTCCTTATAGTTTGGTTATGTCTATTCTGATCATGATGTGTTTTACCACTATGCAGATTTGGCTTGCGCTGGCATGATGCCCAGTTGTGCTTGTGTAAGTACTTTGAAAAACATTGTGGAAGAAGAGATCTGGAAGAATGCCAGCTGGTGGATCCCAGGTACAAAGCTTCCTCTTCCTCAGTTGTGGCGGTGCCTACTGACCTTGTGCATCTGGAAAAGAAGAAGAGGATTCCATGCTGGCTGGAGGGGCACAAGGAACAGCTGCTACTTCTTTGCAAGTGCACCAAAACTGGCAGAGAGCAGCAAGGCATTCCTCTGTGGCCATTCAAATCATTAGGAAGCAGGATTATGCATAGGAACCTCCAGCTGCCTTTGTACAACTAGGAAAGAGGAAAGCTTTTGACCAGGAAGGTGCATATTCCTTGGCAGCAGTTTTAGGGTATCATGAAAGGATAACAAGTTGTTCATCTATCTATCTATCTATCTATCTATCTATCTATCTATCTATCTATTTTATATGCAACCTTTCCCCAAGAGTGGGACTCAAGGTGGTTCACAGAAGGAAGTCAATTAAAATCTACCAATGCATTTTTTTAAAAAAAAATCATAACAATTAAAACAATATGGAATGAATTAAAACATGGAAACATTTTTTAAAAAATAAAAAAATAAAACACACACACCCATAAAAGAAGCCCTCGGCACAGTTATATAATAAAAGCCTGCTTAAACAAAATTTTGTTATTGTATTTTTATTGATAGGGTCATTTGATGTTGCTTGACCACATGTTCCCTGGTTTTTATTTGTGAAATTTTGGAGGGTATGCTTAGCTGGCTTTGAGTACTGTGCACATTGACTGGTGTGAATGGGGGCATGGGATGATTTGCTGTTTGATTGTCAGGCAACAAAATGTCTTGGGTCAGCCCTAGCAATGAGTTACAAATACTGTACTGTAATGCATTTGACTGTGCAGATCATCAGGAATATGTAGGGATGATAACACCTGTCAGCTTCACTTTCCCCCACATTCAGATTTTTTTAATCATTTTTTAATCAAATCATTTCCCCCCTCAAATATGAAGAAATATGTAGACTTGGTAATTTTTTTAAAACCAGATTGAAATAGAATCCTCACACACACACACACACCATCTGCTCCAAACAAATTCAGTAGATATTGCTGTTCCCAGCATTGGTAGGCTCATGTTGTACCTAGCTGTACCTGGCTATTGTAAAAGACAAGGAGTCATCCAGAAGAAAAGAGATGGCAGCACTACTGCAGCATTGCAAACATGGCTGAATACATGGAGACTGAACCCCAGACTTTTAAGCCTCTGGAAAGACAAATAAAACTGTGTCCCTTTCTCCTGCATTATATTTATAATCTCAAATTCTTCCCATTCTTAATTTGCAAATTTTGGAAAATTCTTACAAATTGCAACAAAATTATCACCCACCCAGGCATAAGGGAAAGGATTATCATCTACAATTTCACATTAGGAGATCAATATGTAAAAGCTAATTTTGCTGAAACTTGTTTGTAAGCCACATAGAGCTTAGCAAAATTCTCTCCTTTTTCTTTCTTTCTTTTTTTTTTCCTTGTGGACTACAAAGATTACAAGTTATTTTAGGAGGATTCTGGTAGTTGTACTCCAAAAAATGTCCAATCTCTTATTATGTAAAATGCTTTGAGGACCTTGCAATGAAAAGAGACATGTAAAATTTCAAACAAATAAAAATATACAACAGATGTAATCAGTAGTCCTAAAAATTCCCTGCCCTGGGTATTTCTTGGGAGTTTGAATACTATGAGATGCAAGAGTGCATTGTAAGGACATCATCTGTAGGGAGGTCCCCACTAATACCTGCCAAAGCATGTCCAGCTTAAAGGAAAATAGACAGACACATCCCCACTCATTTCCCCCTGCTCTCTGACACTATGGAATTAGCCATATTTGGGGAAGGCCATGCTGCTTATAAGGCGAATTTTGGGGGATAGAATCAGGAGACATAGCTGCAGAGATAATGTAGCAACACGATACACATATGTCTCCTGATGAAGGATTGCAGCCATAGTTTACAGTTCTTTGAGTTCACTTTGCAATGCCTAACTAAAAAAAAATCATATGAAAGGCATCATTCTTGTGTCATCTACTAATGTGTGACTATGGTAGCATGTAATGCACTTTATAAGTGTGGCTTTTTGCATATTGGGGAGGAGCACTACAACAAAAGAGAAAAGCAGCAACACTTGACCTGGCAACTTTCTGCTAACATCCACGTCTTTCCTGTGTTTCTCTGATCTTTGACATTATGTGCCTTTTCTCCTGTACCATACTCCAAGCCAATTACAATATCTCTTGTACTCTTTCACCTTCATTGTGTGGGGAGAGATAGATAGATAGATCACACAAAAGATTGCAGTAACTACAGGACCACTGTGCTAATTTCCCATGCAAGCAAAGTAATGCTCAGAATTCAGCAGCAAACACTCCTGCCATATAAGAAGTGAGAAACCGCAGAGGTGTAAGCTGGGTTCAGGAAAGAAAAATGCACTAGGGATCACATCGCAACCATACGATGAATGATGGAGCATACTAGGGCAGTGGCGACCGGGGGGAGGGGGGCTTTGGGGATGGAGCCAAAAGTGCACACACCAAACTCCCTGTCCCATGTGGCTTTACCCATGAGTAAAGCTGCATGGGGCAGGGATGAGGCGCTCACCAGGCTCTCTCTCTCTCCCCATGTCCTATGTGGCTTTACTCAGAAGTAAAGCTGAGTGGGATAGGGACAGGGGGGTGCTGGATCCTCTTTTTCCCTGATGCACACTGTGGCATGCATCAGGAAGGTAGCAGGTGTCACCCCCTTGTGGGGTGTCACCTGGTGCTGCCCGCATTCCCCGCATTCCCCTAGTGATGTCACTGTACCAGGGCATTCCAGAAGAAAATCTGAATGTACTTTATTGATTATAGAAAAGCTTTTGACTGCATATATCATGAAAAGCTATGACTTGCTCTTAGAGGAATGGGAGTGCCACTACATTTGATTGTCCTGATGTGTAACCTATACTATGGACAAAAGGCTGCCATTAGAACACAATACAGAGAAACAGGGTGGTTCCCAATCAGCAAAGGGATCAGGCAACGCTATATTCTATCACCCTATTTGTTCAATTTGTATGCAGAAAATATTATACGCAGAGCAGGTTTAGACTTGAAGGAGGAGTAAAAATCAGAGGAAAGAACATTAACAACCTAAGATAGGCAAACAACACCATGCTACTAGCAGAAAACAACAAAGACTTGAAACAATTACTAAAGAAAATCAAAGAAGAAAGTGCTAAGGTAAGCCTGATGTTGAACATTAAGAAAACAAAAATAATGACCACAGAAGATCTACATGAATTCATCCTAGATGACGAGAAACTCGAAATAGTCAAAGAATACCCATACATTGATTAGGTATTATGCAGATTCTGATCTTAATTGATCTATCCAAGCTAAATGCCCTGGCTTCCCCCATGCTGAGCCAGCAGGATCTCCAAATATGATCCTTATATGTCATGGCTAGTTTTCTTCTGCATTGGAGGTGTCCTGTCAGCCTCCTGCCTAAAACGTCCCTTTAATGTCAAACTGCTATCAAAAAGAGGGGGTGTGGAGGGAGGCTAGACCTTGGGGTAACAGCAGCAGAAAGAGAGGAAGACCAAATCAAAGAGGAGACAAGCCTAAGCCTGCAGGACCTGAGCAGAGAGGTGGAGGAGAGGAGGTCTTAGAGATGTTTCATTCACAGGATTGACATGAGTCGAGATCAACTCAAGGGCAGTTAACAACAACAAATACATGTGTGTGAAGAAGTATCACAACACACTTCGGGGGGAAGATAAGTAGTAGCAGCAAAACACACCCACCAAAAAAGGGAAATTAGCACCCATTTAGCTTGGCTCCAACTTATCTGAATGTCCATATGCTCCTATATGATTCTACCAAAGCTTTGTAGCCTGGCAAGAAACCCCACCTCTTTGTACATTTGCAAGTACATCTGGAGGGAGCACAGGAGCGGGTTTTCTCAGTGGCAGCTCCCAATCTCAAGAATTCTTTTCCTAGAGAGGCTAGACTAGCCTCCTCCATGATGTCCTTCGGGACTCAAGTGAAGACGTTTTTATTTTGACAGCACCTGGTAGATGATTGCTTATGGGAAAGGGCTTTTAATAATTGCCATTATTTTTATTGCTGCTACATTATTATTGTTTTAATAGGTATGCTTTTAAATTGTTTTTTATTCTATTAATTAGCATCATTTTGTCTGACTTAATTATATGATTTTTTTTTTTATCTGTATCTCTTTGAACTTCCTGAATCCCAGAAAGGGATTCCTCCTCCTCTTGTTCCTCTTCTTCTTCCTCCTCCCCCTCCTCTCTTGCTCCACCCCCTCCTCTTCTTCATTCTCCTCATCTTCTTGTTCTTCTTCCTCCACCTCCTTCTCCTTCTTCCTCCTCTTCTTTTCAAGTGACCACACTACCTATCTATGGGGGGTTGCAGACTGCCAGAAATAGTGCAAATTGAGTCCACTTTTAGGGTTAGGGTTAAGGTTAGGGAATCATGGGAACTGCATTTTATTGTGGCACCAGAGCTCTCTGATAGAGAAGGCTCAATGTCTCAGAAAAAAATACAATTCCCATGATTCCCTAGCACTAACCCTAACCCTAAAAGTGGACTCAGTTTGCACTATTTCTGGTAGTCTGCAACCCCCCTATGACTACTTAATTTTTCTAAGCACTTTTATTGCATCTTTAGTCTTTAAGCTTGCCAGTTTGCATCCAGCTTAGACAATTTTAACTGCATAGCCTTAGAGAGATCTAAATTCTTTGGACAGGGATCATGTCCTGTTAGTTGTGCCTAGGATAATGACCAAAATTCATAGCTAGAACTGAGAACATTAATAATGATAACAAGTGAAGAAGGTCTGTGGATCTCCTTCCAGGAGATTTGATTTGGACAAATTTATGCACAATGAAATGGCCAAGTGAGATGTGGAAATTAAAGTTGACCCTCATTTAGGAATGGTATTTTCTGGGAATGGGAGAGGAGGGGATGTACAAGGACCAGCAAACTGTCATCACTACCCAAAGGCTGTTGTGATGGTTCCAGCTGTAATTTGGTCTGTCTTCCCCACTGTGGTGGTTGAGGGATGAACTCTGCCAACCATTTCATGGTCATGGAGAAACTCTTTCAGGCCTTTGAGATGTGTGTATATGTCTCTGTGTGTTGCTTCTTTGCTTCTTTATTTTAAAAGCTCAATTCATATTCTCATTTTCTGCGGCCACCATCCTCAGACTGCATGCACTAGGACAAATCCTCTTCCACATTTGTCCTAGTGCATGCAATCTGAGGATATGGGGGCAGAAAATGAGAATATGAATGGAGCTTTTAAAATAAAAATTAAAAGTCGATGCAAGTTAATGGCTTAGTAAAGCCAAATATATTTAGAGGCTGGGGAGAATAACATAGGTATTTCCTTTTGATTTACTGGTTTGAAGAAAAGTTGTTTTATTCTCGGTTTATTTATCAGTTTACAGTACTTCCATTACTAATGTAAATCCTGAGTTGTTTTATGAGTTACAGATTTCTATTTAATCCTGAGTTGTAGACTTCTATTTAAATGCATTTTGCTATCTTTGCAAAATGATGAAAAGGTAAGCCAAAACAAACTTGCAGTCTAGGAAATGAGAAATTCAGCAAAATTGAATTTTGTAGATTTGCCCTTTCCCAGCTGAGGCACCTTGAACTGAGCCCAGAAACAAACTGGAAACCAGCACAGCTACTTCCAGATTGGTGAGATGTGTCTTGTATTCCCAGCCCTTATTAGTAACTTTGCAGCTGTAATTTGTACTAATGGTCATTTCCAAACTCTTTTCAACTTATGACCTACTGAGTCAAAAACACATCTTCAGCCATATATTTGGTCTTGCCAGGTTATTGGAAGGCCCCTTGTTTTTGCAGGCTGTAGAAGTTCGTTTATTGAGCTGTGGGTGGACTGCATATGTAGTTGGCAGCCTGCATTTGGTTTGCTGAGATATAAATTGTGCAGTGGCTGCCGTGAAAACATGCCTTGCTGAATTTGACATTGAATTTCATTAGAAGATCCCACATATAGCAACATGGTGTACAGGAAGATCTACAACAACCATCATCATCACTGATTTATTATATACCACCTTCCTACAATAAACCATCCCGCAAAATGCTTACACTAATAGATATGCAACACTCAGCGTAAAATGGTGGTAGGGATGCAGAACTCCAACAGGGCCTATCATATCTCGGAGGGAGACAAGACTTGGAGGGGTCTCACAAGGGATCTAACTCTTTTGATGCAGGAAACCAAGAACTAGTGTATCTATGGCAGAGAGTTAACCTACCTCTCCCTGAAGACCTCAAGAAGGAGTGCCCACTCATTCCAAAAAATGGCTTTCATTGTCAAATCCTCTTTAAAGAACTGTTTGCTCTCTTCTGTGTTATAGCCACGCTGGTATTCAGAGTATTACAATGTCCTTGCACCATGCACCATGTTCTCCTGCATGTCTTATCTTCTCCAAGCTAAACACACTAATTTCTTCAGCTCTTCACAGGATTTGTTTGGTTCAGGATGTAACCTGGGCCATCAGCACCTGATGGCCCAAGCAGGTGAACCATTTTCATTGTTCCACTTGTCTGTATAATTCATAATGAGGTGGTCCAAAATCTCTCAGTGTCTTCCATTGCACCACCAGCCTCAATGTGTGATGAAGGTGGAAGAGAGCTAATATTAATAATAATACAATTTATTTATATCCCGCCCTTTGGTAACCCAATCAGGGCGGCTTACAATCATAAAAACATATACAAACCCAATCCCAAAGATCCCTCCCCCCTTAAAACAGTATTAAATTGATGAAAATTTAAAACAAAACAAACAATTCAATTCAATAAAACCACACATAACCAATATATAAAACCCAGCGGCCATGATCCTATCCAGCTGAGGCTGCTTGCTTACTTATCCACTCACTAGCTGACACTCCAGGCTGTCACTACTCACCAAAGAAGGAAGAAAATGGATGCAGTTGTACAGAATAACAACCCAGCATAACCACTGCCCCCCACCAAAAGGTAAGGCTGGAGATGATGACAGAGAAAGGCTCCAGGCTGTTTCCAGCAGCCACCTTTGTGACTGGCTGGCTTTAAAACTTCAGATAGAATTACAGTCTTGGTAGATGAAGGGAATTCTGTGAGTGTGGTGTATCTTGATTTCAATAAGGCCTTTGACAAGGGCCCTTGTGACAGTCTTGCAAAAAAGCTAACAAAATGTGGACTAGACAATGCAACTCATTGGTTGATTTGTAATTGGTTGACGAAGCCCAAAGGGTTCTCACCAAGAGCTCCTCTTCATCCTAGAGAGAAGTGACTTGTGGGGTGCCACAGGATTCTGTCCTGGGCCCAGTGCTATTCAACATCTTTCTCTCTTAGATAATTGAATAAATGGTATGCTTATCAAATTTGCAGATAATATCACATTAGAAGGGTAGCCAATACCCCCGAGGACAGGATCAGAATTAAAAATGACCTTAACACATTAGAACAAAATGAATTTCAGGAGGGAGAAATATAAGGTACTACTTTTAGGCAGAAAAAATGAAATGCACAGATATAGAATAATTGACACCTGGCTTGAAAACACTACACGTGAAAGGGATCTGGGAATCTTAGTAGATCACAAGCTGAATATGAGTCAACAGTGTGATGTGGCTGCTAAAAAAACAATTATGATTCTAGGCTGCATCAATAGAAGTATAGTGTGATTAAGGGAAGTAATAGTACCACTCTATTCAGCTTTGGTCAGATCTCACCTGGAATACTGTGTCCAGTACTGGGCACCACAATTCAAGGGGGGGGGTGAGAAGCTGGAGTGTGTCCAGAGGAGGGCAACTAAAATGGTGAAAGATCTGGAAACCATGCACTATGAGTATTGGCTTAGGGAGCTGGGTATATTTTTCCTGGGGAAGAGAAGGTTAAGAGGTGACATGATAGCCCTGTTTAAATATCTGAAAAGATGTCACATTGAGGATGGACATGCTTGTTTTCTGCTACTCCAGAGGATAGGACATGGAGCAATGGATTCACACTACAGGGGGAAAAATCCATCTTAACATTAGGAAGAACTTCTTGATGGTAAGAGCTGTTTGACAGTGGTATACACTGCCTCAGAGAGTGGTGAAGTCTCCTTCTTTGGAGGTTTTTCAACAGAGGCTGAATGGACGTCTGTTGGGGGTGCTTTGATTGTGTGTTCCTGCATGGCAGGGGTTGGACTGAATAGCCCTTGAGATCTCTTCAAATTCTATGATTCTATGATTCCATGATGTTATTGTGTCTAGTTATGGGCACTCATTTTTTAACCAGGGACAGATCTGCCATTAGCCTTTGCTGAGGTAATCAGTTCAGTTGATAGGTGTGCTAAGGTAGCAGATTTGCCACTCCTCATCCTGCTTTGGAAGGGCTCTCGCTTGCTTTTTGAGCTGATGATGATGTCCAGAGCTGGGAATTACCTTCTCTATCTTCAAGAAGTAATTATCAAAGTCCCTGTGCCACAGCCAGGGCTGGTTCTGGGAGTTGACAGATCCCTGTGAGATTATCACATGCCACAATTGTATTAATGAAGGAAAATGCATACATACTGGTTTGGAAACAGTCACTACCGTACATGTCTGCAATCATTGTAGCAGCCATTGCTGATTTGGGATGCTCTTTCCAAGCATTTTCCTTAACCCTGCCTCCCTAACCCTATTTCTTTATCAGCATACCTTTTGAGGGTTTTTTATTTTTATTTTTCTCTTTCTCTTTCTTTTCTTTCTTGTCTAGTTAGGAGCTGCTGGACAAATACCCCAGGAGATGCTGATATATGAAGCCTCTATTTCAGAATCTGTTCCCAGTCCATGCTCAGTTCACTGCCAGCTCTGTGGGTTTCCAAGCCAAAACAGTATTTCAATTGCCTTTCTGTGTGGTTACGGATGTCAAGAAATCCATTGCCAGAAAAGGAAGTCAATTGTGAAAATCCGTTCCTATATCAAAATGCTGCACCACCAGTAGGACAAATTGATCATTGTGTTGCTCTGTTTCACTTTAAAATATGTGCATCTGGACATTTCCAGGGGTGCAGAGAGACAGTGAAGGCAGCATTAACCTTATGATGGATTTACTTTGTTCCTCCAACTCTATATATGTATCCTTGAATTGTGGGTTCAGTTTGACCATTGTGTTCACACTGTTTTACTTCCAAAGACATAATAGTGGTTTTGGAATTCCTTCTTCCAGGTCCTGAGCCAGACTCTTCAGCACAGTTCAGATGTAGATTCTGTTCTTCTATTCAGAAGAGAGTTACAAGACAATAAAAAGAGAGGAATGAAAGGAAAATTGAAGTTCTCAGTGCAGTCTTTTGGTGTGCACAATGACCTTTCACCACACTGAACATCCTATCCCTGCAGAGAGTCCAATGTAAATGTTTGTCAATTCAGAATCCTAAGGAGCAGAGAAAAGAAAAGAGCTGTGAAATGACAAGGCTTTAGTGCAATCTACTGTCCAGCAGATTCCTTCCCCCTTCAAAGTTCAACACAAGTGATGGGAAGCAGGAATGGAGAAGGATTTTGTTTGGATTGAAATACTTGACATAGGTATTCATTTCATGCCTCTGGGGAATTTTTATAAGGCAAATCCCACTTGGCTTCATACATTTGCACAGTTGCAAGGCTTATGATGTGTTTCAGAGAGACAAAATGAACCAAGAACCATATGTGCCTGCTAAAATGCATACAGCTGAAAAAACATGCATGTACTTTAGTCAATAGGGAAAATGTGTGCAAAAGTACTTTTTAAAAATCTGTATTTAAGTGTGTACTTTTTTGAAAATGCAGGAAAAATACATCATACTGTATTCCTTATATGACTGCATATATGAATGCCCAGTGGTTGCACTTCTAAGAGGTAAGCATTAGAATCATAGAATCATAGAATCAAAGCACCCTAAAAGATGGCCATCCAGCCTCCATTTAAAAACCTCCAAAGAAAGAGACTCCACCATATTCCAAGGAAGCATGTTCCACTGTCAAATAGCTCTTACTGTCAGGATGTTATTCCTAATGTTGAGGTGGAACCTCTGTTCCTGTAGTGTGAATCTGTTGCTCTGGGTCCTGTTCTATGGAGCTGCAGATACACAGAACCTGCACATTTTTGCATAGGCCAATGTTTGATGCTTTAGAGCAGGGGTAGGCAATCTTTCCCCTTTAAGGGCCGAGGGACTTCAGCTCCCAGAATCCCAGGAGCTATTGGCCAACATGGGACTATTGGCCAACATGGCTGAGGCTTCTGGGAGCTGAAGTCCCTCGGCCCTTAAAGGGGAAAGGTTGCCTACCCCTGCTTTAGAGTAACAATACAGTGAGTATGGCAGTAGCTGTGGACATAGGACATATTAGGATAAAGATAGTATTCCATGGGTGGAACTTTTTCTTGTCTATCTCAACCATACAGTGGCTATGATGGATAGAGGATTCTGGGAAGTATAATCCAAAAAAGGTAACTTGCCCAAACTCCAACTTTGCTGTCTATTATTTGCTTGTCCTTCCTTATAACAAAATAGTTTGAGGGTTGGGTAAGGGGAAATAGCGGATGTCACAGTGGAAAGAAAGCACGGAAATGATCAACTCAAGGGGGCTTACCTATATCAAATTTGGTGTACAGTATATCAAGCAGGAGTACTTCCATTGTTAAGTATACCCAATTTGAATAATTGCATCATCCCTTATGTTAATCCTGGTCCACAGTACACAGATTTAGTGGCCTCCCCATTCCTGCCCACTGTGGGGGGGGGGGCTGGGGGGCTGTGTCCAAAACATCGTGAGGAGACCTCCATTGCCACAGCAAAGCCAAAAGAGATCCTCTCAGCTCTCTCCCTCACCATGGTGGTGGAAGTCTCCTCATAGGGAGATATCTGCTGCCATAGAAAAACTGGGAGGGGTATAATGGCAGGAGTGTCCCATCAGGTGTCCCCTCTCCTGGGGTGTCACCCAGTGTGGGCTGCACTCCCATAGCAGCGCTACTGCACAGATTAATATCTTGCTTTATATGTCACTGAGGGTTTCGGTAATGTAAAGCTGAGATCTTAAGCCTTTGTATACCAGTTCCAAAACCAAAGAACTCCAGAAATTTGTTCCAAATTAGTTTAGTCTATTTATTAAAGGAGGAATCAACACACATGCTAAGCACACTCTCTCTCACACACAAGAATTAATCATGCAAAGGCAGTAAAAGATAGCGAGTTGCAGGGATGTAAGGACAGGTTACTTACCTGTAACAGTATTTCTTCGAGTGGTCATCTGCGAATTCACACAAATGGGTTTTATCTGCGCATGCGCAGCTAGCTCAGAACCTTCTGGAATCACTAGGTAAAAGTTGGATTGCAACTTTTTGGTGGTAGCTCTGCCCACCTCTATATAGGCCCTCGCGTTCCCGCTCGCTCCTCAGTTCCAAGTACGCCGCTTATAAAAGTGACAGCAAGATTATCAAATAGAGCAAGACACGACTGAGGGGAGGTTGGGCGGGATTTGTGTGAATTCGCAGATGACCACTCGAAGAAATACTGTTACAGGTAAGTAACCTGTCCTTCTTCTTCGTGGTCTCTGTGAATCACACAAATGGGTTATTCCGACTAGCAAGCTAAGTCAATGGAGGAGGGAGTGTCCTGACACAAGGCTTGCAGGTGCAAACAAGAACATTTATTGGCACAAAAACATCAACCAAGTAAAATAGGCACCTTAACATATATGTGCATTATATTCAAGTGCATCAGGAATTGAATATACCCAACAGTCAATGAAATTTAGTCTGCAAATGGAATAAAACAGTAAACAATTGCATAGATTCAAGTCTGAATTCAAGTAGAACCCGTATTGATATTAAGTAAATAATAAATAAACCTTTAAGTCAGGTATCAATGTCCATACAAATATTCAACATGTTCAAACTTGAGCAAGTGCATAATGAAGTTAGTGCAAACATAAGTACAAGTACATTCAGTGAAGTTCAGATAATAATACTGCTCTCCCAAAGGCAGCCTCCTGTCTGGCTGATGTGTCCAACCTGTAATGTTTGATAAAAGTCATTGGTTGGTACCAGACAGCTGCCTTACATACATCTTCCAAGGGAATGCCAAACAGGAAAGCAGATGATGATGCTACCGCCCTTGTAGAATGTGCACCCACCCGGCCCAGTGGAGTCTTGCCTGCCAGCTCATAACACAAGTAAATGGTTGAGGTCACCCACTTGGACAGTCTTTGTGGAGAGACCGGCAGTCCTTTCTTGTGTTCAGAGTAGCACACAAAAAGTCTCTCCGAGTGTCTCAAGCCCGAGGTACGCTCCAAATAGAAAGACAAAGCTCTACAAATGTCCAGTGTGTGGAGTCTTTGTTCGACCTCAGTGGTCGGGTTTGGGGCTAGGGTAGGTAGTACAATATCCTGGTTGATATGGAAGGCAGACACCACCTTTGGTAAAAAGGTGATGTCGGTACGGAGGACAACCTTGTCTTTGTGGAATCGAAGATAGGGCTGGTCCATCCTCAAGGCACAGAGCTCACCAGCCTGATGGGCTGATGTCAAAGCTACAAGGAACGCTGTCTTCCATGTTAAGAGTCGAATGTCAGTAGTAGCCATCGGTTCAAAGGGTTTTGTCGAGAGGTAAGACAGTACCAAGTCCAGGCTCCAAGCCGGCGTCGGTACCAAGGATGGTGGGTGTAGGTTATTAAGTCCTTTAAGAAATCTCTTGACTAAGGGGTCAGAGAAGAAAGATGGTCTGCCCTCCAGCTGGTAGTGAGAGCAGATAGCTGAGAGGTAGCACTTGATAGAAGCAAGGCAAAGTCCTGATTCGGAAAAGGAAAGAAGAAACTCAAGTACTGTTGGTACCGAGACATGGGATGGAGGAATCCCTCTGGATGAGAGAAAGTTCATGAACTTTTTCCACTTGCAGGAGTATGACCTTCTGGTAGAAGGCTTCTGGGCTGCTTTAATTATTGTCTGTAGATGAGCTGGAAGTGAGCTTAAGGTCAAATTCTCCATGCTACCAGAGGTAGAGAGTCCAGGTCTGGGTGGCACACTCTGCCCCTGTACATCGTGAGGAGGTCTGGGCGATACTCCAGGTGACAGTAGGTTTCTTGAGAAAGATGCAAAAGTGGAGTGAACCAAGGTTGTCTCGGCCACCACGGAGTGATCAAGATGGCATCTGACCTGTCCATTCGTATCTTGGTGAGCACTCTGGTTATGAGTGGAAACAGAGGAAACGCGTAAAATTTCCTCCCATACAACACGAACTGGAAGGCATAGCCTCGAGAAGCTTGGGTTGGTATCCTCAAACAAAACTCTGTGCAATGAATGTTGTGCTCTGTGGCAAACAGGTCGATGTCTCTGGTCCCACAGAGGGAAAAAAGCCAGGAAACTGTCTCGGGATGGAGACGCCATTCGTGACATGGATTGGAGGACCTGCTGAGGCTGTCGGCAAGTTCATTCTCTTGTCCAGGCAGGTGAATGGACTGGAGGAGGATGTTGTGGTTGATGCACCAATCCCAGATGCGAAGCGTGATGTAGAGTAAGGTTGAGGATTTGGTTCCGCCTTGCTTGTTCAGGTAATACATGACAGTGGTGTTGTCCGTCATGAGCAGAACCACCTTGTCTGACAAGTCCATTTGGAAAGCTTTGAGCGCTTTCTCCACAGCAAGCATCTCCAAGGCATTGATATGTAGAGTCTTCTCGTCTGGGGACCACACTCCCCTTACAGTTAGTCCTCGGGAGTGAGCTCCCCAACCTTCCATTGATGCATCCGTGGTCAGCGTGATTTCTGGCTGAGGAGGTAGAAATGGCATCCCTGAGCAAACGTTGTCAGGATGGAGCCACCAACAGAAAGACATTGCGACTTGAGGCGGGATGGTGAGCCACTTCGAGGGGGAGTCAGAAGTGGCATCGAACGAGGATAGGAACCAGGATTGAACGGGTCTGAGGCACAGCCTCGCCTATGTTGTCACAAAGGTTGTTGAGGCCAGATGCCCCATTGCTGCTTGTACAAAGTGAGCCTGGATCCTGTTGTGCTTGAGGCAAGTCTTGATGGAAGTGATAAGGGCTGTGAATCTGTCCTCTGGAAGAAAGGCTTTTTCAAGCTCTGAATCCAAGATTGCTCTGATGAACCTGACTTTCTTGGCAGGCGTGAGGCTGGACTTCTCTTCGTTGACTTTGAATCCCAACGAGTGGAGCAGACTGAGGGCAAACTGGATGTCGTCCAAGAGTTTTTCTCAGGATGGTGCTGTGAAGAGCCAGTCGTTGAGGTGTGGGAAGACCGTTATCCCTTTGCGATGCAGGAAAGTGGCGACCGGGGCCATGCGTTTGGTGAAGATTCTCGGTGCCAAGGACAGTCCAAACGGGAGGACTTTGTATTGATAATAGTCGGTGCTGACTGCGAAGGCCAGGAATCTGTGATGATCTTCTCAGATGCTGATATGAAAATAAGGAGTCCTTGAGATCGATGGTGGCGAACCAATGGTCTTTCTGCAAAAGAGGCAAAATGGAAGCAAGAGTTGTCATGTGGAAGCATTTGTACTCAATGAAGGAATTCAGTGCTCTCAAGTCCAAGAGGGGCCGAAGGCCCAAGTCTTTTTTGGATAGGATAAAGTAGCGGGAAAAGAAGCAGTGCCAAGCCCGAGAAGCAGGGACAGGTTCGATCGCTCCTTTAGCTTTCAAGGCGCGCACTTCGTCGAGTAAGGTGTCAGAGGGGGTTGTGATGACAATAGCTCCATTTGGTGGGAGCTCTTCATATTCCAGGGCATAGCCCCTCCTGACGATGTTAAGTACCCAAGAATCAGAAGTGATGGTGGCCCAGATGTTAAGAAAGGGCCTTAGTCTGTCATCAAAGGTGTCAACAGAGTGTGCGGCAACACATCATTGTTTCCTCCTGGTTTCAAAGGGTTTCCTTCGGAATGCCTGCTTTTGGTGTTGCTGACGGCAGCCAGAAGATGAAGAGGAGCATGGAGTTTGTCTCCTCCATTACTGGTTTTCGGGTGGAGAAGCATCTTGTTGGAAGGGATGCTGGGCGGAAGGGTACCAGGGTCTTGGCTGGTAATATCCGAATCTTCTCCTGGAAGACTGAGACGGTTGGATGCCTTGCTTGCGCACAGCAGTTTTCATCTTATATTTGAGATTAAGTTTCTCGTCAGTGTCTTTATGGAAGAGACTGGATTGGTCAAAGGGCAAGTCCTCTATGGTTGCTTTGGCCTGGGTTGTTAAATCGGCTGCTCGCAACCATGCATGCTGACGCAGCAAAATCGCATTAAGCAATGTCTTTGAGGAGCAGCCTGTAAGATTCCAGGCAGTCACAATCTGCTGAGCTCCAACTGCATGTGTCTCTTGCTGAAGGGCAAGGGCATACAGCTCATGTTCCTCCGGAAGGTGTTCAAGAATTGGCCCAAGCTTTTCCATAAGATATTGGGTGTAAGCGCCCAAACATCCCATGTAGTTGGCCACTTTAAGGCCCAGAACAGAGTTGGAATAGGATTTCTTAGCCAAGAAATCAATCTTTTTCCCCTCCTTGTCTGCTGGGGAGGTGGAGGACTTTGCTATGGAGACATACTGTGCACCTTCTACGATGTACAAATTTTGATGAGGATGGTCTGTCATCCATGCAGGCTTAGGGTCAGCTATCCGATACAAATTGTCCATGCGTCTTGAAGTGTGTGAGGTAGATGTCGGTACCTCCCAAGACCTTTTCAAGATTTTAGCCAGAGACAGCATGTAGGGGATAGCCGGCCTGTCAATTACTCTGCTCTGAACCCATTTCTCAAGTTGGTCAGAGGCCTCCTCCTCTTCGGGTTCGGTGACCTTCAGGTCAAGAGCGCCAGCCATCCAGAGGGTTTGGTCTGTGAAGGCGCGAGCATCATCTGAAGGGGAAGAAGACTGAGCGTTCAGGGATGTCTAGCTTGGATGGGAGACCAGTCCAAATTCTAATCAGATTCAACCACCGGATCTGGTGAAATGGAGCAGTACGATGGGGTAGAGTCAGGAGACGAGGGGCGTCATGGATTTCTTGGATGTTGGCTTCTAGTTGGAGGTGATGGACTGGGAGATGGGGATCAATGTTTGGATAAAGAAGAATGACGATGGGATACAGAAGATCGACGTCTTCGAGGACTTGAAGGAGATGAGGGTATGACTCTCTGGTGATGGGAATCACTGGAATGATAATGGCATCGGGAATGCCCAGGTGATGGAGACGGAGAAGGCGAGATGGAATGGTGCATCGGGACCGGAGAGGAGGGGGGCTGCTGTGCTGCAGGAAGATGGTAAGAGGATGTTACTGGAGAAGGAAGAGGCTGCTGTGTAGCAGGAAGAGGCTGAAGTCTCTGACTTGACACAGGAAGGGGCTGCTGCATAGCAGGAAGGAGTTGGAACTGACACCTCTGTTCTTCCATGAGAAGCAACTGCTCGGGTTGGACAGGTAGCAGGTAGCTGTTGGCAGCCTCATTGTACACCAGTTGAGGGAACCTGGAAATCCACGGGTCCGAAGCTGGTTAGATTGTGGGCTGTTGTTGCATCTGCCCCAAAACAGATGTAGGGGATGGATCACCCTCGGATTCGATATTGCGGGATGGAGATGGGGAGACGGTGGAAGGCATCGCTATACGTGGTGTCATGGTCGGAGGCTGTTGTATTTCCGCCTCGGACTCGGTGTCGACACACACCATCGGCGTGGTCAGTTTCGACATAGACGGGCCCGTGGAGGTTAGTACCGACACGGTTGTGGTTGGAGGCGCAGAGCACGGTAACAACGGGGTTTTAAGATTTTCCCTGGATCTAGATTTACTCCTGGAGAGCATCGGCTGTTCTGCATTGGTGGAATGATGGGGGGACGCCGAACGGGCTTTCTTGGAGGACAACGGAGCCTCATCAATAGTCTCCAAGTGTTTGCGTTTGGAAGACTTCTTTCCACCCCTTTCCAAGCCCTTGGGACTCAACACTCTCATTTTTTGATGACCTCTTAGATCTCTCCCTGGATCTTCCCCTTCATCGAGGGGGATCCGAGGAAGGCTTGGAAATGGCTACGGTAGCCAGGGCCGTGGCCGGTGACTCGGCCTGCAAGGCCTTCTCCCATAGTGCTGCCTTCAATTTGGCCGTGCTATTCTTCAGAGCCTGCAGAGTCATTTTCCTGCACATTTTGCAGCTAGTGGGATTATGAGTATCCCCGAGGCAGAAGATGCACTCATCGTGCTGGTCAGAGGTCAGAAACATGAAATGCAGTGCTTAAAGGAAGCCATAACGCCGAGTTGAAGGGGAAGGCAAAGGCCAAGTCGAGGGACAGTCCGAGTCAGATCACCAAATCAGGAAAAAAGTCCAAATTGAAGGAATAAGAAGAAAGCAAAGTTGATAGACGGTCCGAGTCAAATTTGTTAAATCAATAAGTCGCAATCCGAAGAATAGTCAAGTCAAAACATGGTCAAAGCCGTTAGGCCGATTAACTGCACTAGTAGCGAGGTCCCTTGCTAGCTGCAAAAGCGGCGGAAGAAAGGAACTGAGGAGCGAGCGGGAACGCGAGGGCCTATATAGAGGTGGGCGGAGCTACTGCCAAAAAGTTGCAATCCAACTTCTGCCTAGTGATTCCAGAAGGTTTCGAACTAGCTGCGCATGCACAGATAAAACTCATTTGTGTGATTCGCAGAGACCATGAAGAAGAAATATTCTTCTGACTACCACATGTATTTCACATGATAGAGCACTGCCACATCAGAATAGTTTCTCATAGCTATTGTT
This sequence comes from Phrynosoma blainvillii, assembly GCA_026167975.1. Classification (NCBI taxonomy): domain Eukaryota; kingdom Metazoa; phylum Chordata; class Lepidosauria; order Squamata; family Phrynosomatidae; genus Phrynosoma; species Phrynosoma blainvillii. The sequence goes on from JANUYF010000001.1 coordinate 415,110,091, forward strand.
GCTTTCAACTGGGAGAAGAATGTGTGTGTGATTGACCTGCAATAATGTGCTGTATTCAGGTACTACTTATGTAATGCTGGGAAAGAGAGGTTATTTCTAGGTAAAGCACCTTGTGAAGACTACCAGAAACTGACTCAAGAGCTGGATGGTATGGTTTTCTCTCCAAAGCTACACCCTCAACAAACTAGGAAACATGATATAAAAGAAGGAACAGAGACCAATTCCTGCAAGATTTATTTCTCCCAAACTCTGTCTCATAGCAGTCTTCGAGGTGCATCATAGAAAGTAGTTGGAATTGGGAGTGGCTTGCAATCAATTTTATGCCGGTGAAAGCTGTCAGCTTGACAACACCCCTCAGGGAATCAAATCCTTTATTTGATCAAGAGAACAGATATAGCACAGGAAATTGCTGTGCAAATTTTCCCAGCACATTCATCTGCCAAAAAATATCAACCCTGCCCTGAAAGGTACATTTTGACATTTTAAAAATGAGAAGGATCCCACACCCTTTAGACTAAAGTAGAAATATGCAAAGAATATAAAACTTTTAAGATGAAAGGCATGGGCCAACCTCTAAACCACAATAGATTTGGAAGGGACTATACTCATGAGCAAAGTGTTCACTACACTCTATTTTTTGTTATTAACCGCCTTCAAGTCAATCTCAACTCATGGCAATCCTATGGATGAGACATCTCCAAGACCCTCTGTGTTCCACTGCTCTGTTTAATTCCTGCAACTCCATACCCATGACCTCCTTATTAGAGTCCATCCATCTAGCATGTGGCCTTCCTCTCTTCCTACTTCCCTCCACCTTTCCCAGCATTATTGTCTTTTCCAATGAGTCCTCCCTCCTCATGATGTGTCTGAAGTACAACAGCCTCAGTTTGGTGATCTTGGCTTCTAGGGAGACTTCCAGCTTTATCTGCTCTAGGACCCACTTGTTGTTTGTCCTTTTGGATGCCCATGGGATCCTCAGCACTCTTCTCTAGCACCACATCTCAAATGAGTTGATTTTCTTCCTATCATTTTTCTTAACTCTCCAGCTCTCACACCCATACATGGTAATAGGGAATACAATGGCTTGTATGATTCTAACTTTTGTGCTGAGCTGTATGTCTTTGCATTTCAGAATCTTGTCTAGTTCTTTCATAGTCACCCTCCTTAGTCTTCTTCTGATTTCCTGACTGCAGTCCCCATTTCTATCGATCAATCAGATGTGTTGGCATTCCCATGTCTTTAAGGGCATTCCATAGATTTTCATGATCTATATTCTTCCAGAAGGAGTTGCCACTAGTTACATTCAAAACTGGATTTGCCAGTGGAATCCTATTTTGTTTGCAATAGGTGCAATAGGGATGGAAAGGGTATTTGAAAATATTTCCCAAAATTTTTTGAAATGTGTTTTTGATTTTGTTTGTTTGTTTTTGTTTTTTGTTTTTAGTAAATCTTAGCATTTTCTATACAGAAAATCTGATTTTTGGTGAAGAAAATTTTCTTTACGATGGAAAAATGTGCACTTTTTTCAGAATAAGTTATCAGCTATAGCATTTTATATTTTAAAAAACCCACAAATTTCTGCACAGAAGAGAATATTCTATGCAAAAAATTCTGTTTTTTGTACAGAAAAACCACATGAAAATTTTGCACATAATAAGTGCCAAACTGTAAATAATCTTTGAAAACTGCACAGTTTTCTTAAGACATTTTTGCAGAAGGAAGAAAATTGTTAAAATTCCTTGTTATGTCCTTTAAGAACAAAATTAGCAAAGAATTACTTCCCTTAAAGGGCAACAAAGCTTATTTGTATTAATGTGAAACAGACATCTTTATAAGATCTCATCTTGTTCACTTCATTAGAGTAACACAGTTATTTAAATTGAACATTATTTTTGGAGAGGCAAACTTACATTGAACAGTTTGGGAGAAGGGCACATATTTAATTATACAAAAGTTTTAGAAAAGAAATTGTAAAGGAAATCCTGGGGGAAAATAATGATTTTATTGTTTTTGTGTGCAATAAGCTCATTTTCTATGTATTGTGACATTAAGGCAAACCTATCATGGGATTTTCAGGGTCTGAGAGTGTGTCATTCACCCAAGGTCACCCACTGAGTTTCCATAACTGAGCAGGGAATTGAACCCTGATCTCCAGAGTTGAAGGGCTTGTCTACATGGACCAAATAAAATGATCTCATCTCATTTTTACTGCAATCTGTCCACATGATGTACCAGATTATTTGGGCCAAATTCAGGCCTTTCCATCACTTCAGGGCTTTAATTTGGAAGGGGAAAATGTGAAGATTTAGTCCATATCTGAGTGGAAAATTTCACTTTTCAACTGTCTCTTCATCACCATTTCATTCACCTTTGCATTCACACCAGTTGTTTGTAGAAGCGCATACCAATATTGTTATTAGCTGTGCATGCCTCCACATAATAGGATGTCCAAAGCCCCACCAAGCCATGGGAAAAGAGGCAGAGGAGTCTTTGGATCAGAATGGAAACATTTGACCTCATTGCCATTTGAGGGGAACAGATCATACAGGAAGAACTCTGTGAGTCACACCAGAACATTTCTGGATTTGAGGGGGCTGCTAAACAGATGAGAGCCAAAGGACACAACAGGACAGTGGGAAAACGTAGGATGAAAAACAAGAAAAATATTGAGATGTGTGATCACAATGGATGCAGTAACAATGGCACAGTCACTCTGATTTTGAGGCATTGGACAACATCCTCCATGGCAATTCTACCATTCACCCCATGCATCTGGCTCACAGCACTACCATTCACAATGTCCAAGTTGGCTGGCCTCCAGTATCCATCAAATATATCATGGCCCCCTGGCAGAGGGTTCCCAGGGACTATTCCAGAGCACCCCACATTGAGAGGAAGGAGCTCAGGGTCAGAATGCTTGAGGGCTCACTTGGGTATACATGTGTGTGTGTCCTTCCCCATCACTGGGAACAAACTCATGGTACCCAGTATGATTAGGGTTGTAGATTAGAAGCCTTGTTTTTCCCTCCAATTCATAGGTGGAACAGAGAATCCCAGGACCCTTACATAGCAAGCACTTACATAGCAAGTGAAGAAAGCCATAGGGAGAAAATAGCAGTTGAGTCCAGGTTCAAGTTGCTGTAGAGTTCTGAAGCAAGTGAGCAGAGTACACCCTGTTTCTGGGCACCACAGTTCAAAAAGGATGTTGACAAGCTGGTGTGTGTCCAGAAGAGTGTAGCCAAAAGTTTATTATGGGGAATTTTATTTAGCTCAAATTGAGAGGAGGTCAGCTACAAGGACCCTGCGAGATCATCTCCCACGTGTATACCAAAAGTCCAATGGATCTAAGAATTGATGCAGAGACAGAATTCTCCAATTAAAAATATTATTTATTATAGGAGAAATCACACAGCAATTCACATACATACTCACACTCATTCAAGGCTCAGAATATCGGGGTTAGCTTGGAAAAGATGGTTGAGGTAGAACCACGGGTAATACTACAGATGAGGCTTTCTCCAGAATCCAACTGAGTGATGTGGCGTGAGACACAACCGTTCCAAGAATATTGGTTTGAATGGAGGTGCCAGTACCTAGACTAAAGAGCACAGTGATGTAGTGTCCCCATGAATTCCAAACAAACAATACTGAGGGGGGAAATCCAGGGGGGTTTAAGGATAAAACTAGCTGCAGGGCAAAGGTGTGTGATTGCATGGGTGAGGTGATCCAGTCTGGCAATGTTCAAAGTCAATGAGAAAGGATTAAGGGCCTTTACAGACTGCCAGAAATAATGCAGATTGAGGCCACTTAAATTGTCCTGGCTCAGTGCTAAGGAATCATGGGAACTGTAGTTTATTGCAGCACCAGAGAAAGTTCAATGTCCCAGAAAAAAATACAATTCCCATGATTCCCTAGGACTGAGCCAGGGCAGTTGAAGTGGACTCAAGCTGCATTATTTCTGGCAGTCTGTAAAGGCCCTTTGTCATTAGTTGGCCCATTAGGTGAGACATCTAGGCAATTATCGCCCATTCTTCTGATTATGGAGGTGATGATGGTCCATTTGCAACTCCCACACTATATGCCTGGCTTTTGGGATATTTTTTTCCAGTCTTCCAAGTGACTTTGGTATGACTTGCCTGTCATTGCCTAGGTCAGGGGTAGGCAACCTTTCCCCTTTAAGGGCCGAGGGACTTCAACTCCCAGAAGCCTCAGCCATGTTGGCCAATAGTCCCATGTTGGCCAATAGCTCCTGGGATTCTGGGAGCTGAAGTCCCTCGGCCCTTAAAGAGGAAAGGTTGCCTACCCCTGGCCTAGGTGGTATTTGAGGCCCATTGCAGTGTACAGCAGGGGTTATGTGGAATTCATACACACACCAAAATTCAGAAAAATGCACTTTGGTTAACAGGAGGGTGACCAGAATGTTGAAAGTTATGGAAACCATGCCTTATGAGGAGTGGCTTAGGAAACTGGGTGTTTTTAGCCTGAAGAAGAGATTAGGAGATGATATGATAGCTCTGTTTAAATATTTGAAAGGAAGATGGAGCAAATTTGTTTTCTGCAGCTCCAGAGAATAGGACCTACAGCAATGGATTCAAACTACAGGAAAAATGTGTGGTGCAATTTGAGTTTCCCGAGGTGTTAGCCCCTTTAAAGGGAAACAAAAATATGCAGATATGAAAATTAAACTTGTTAGAGTTCAGCTTTCATCAGCAGAACAACAATAGTGTGGGTCAGACTATTATTTTAAATCGGTCTTCCTAAAGAATAAGGACTTACTCCAAAGAGTGACAAACATGTAGTTTGTGGTTTAAAAAACAAAAAATAATGGCTTTAATAAATATTTACATAAAATAACTAAAACCTAATCTAACTAGAGATGGTTTGGGTAAAGAGAGATAAATCTCACCATCTTTTAGACAGCAGGAAGAAAGAAAAAGAGACATGTTAGACATGTTAAACTAACAGTCAGGCTCACATTCTAACTGATTGTAAGATTGACAGTTTAGAACCTTGTGAGGTAGACAGTTAGTCTTAAAAGGAGAGAGACCTAAATAGGAATCCCTATCTATATAATGAGGGGAAAGAGAATGCATAAGTTTCTTCCAACAAAAGGAGATTCCACCTCAACATTAGGAAGAGCTTCCTGGCTGTCTGTCAAGAGTGCTATGATAGTGTATTTCTGCATGCCAGGGGGTTGGACTGGATGTCCCTTGATGTCTCTTCCAACTCTATGATTCTTTAATTGACAAGAAATGCACATCATTTGATTTGACAGGCATGTCATGTGACATAGAATCATAAAAGTTTGTCATCCATAAAACTGATACTGCATTTGAAATCAGGGTTGGTTGCTTTCTTGTGCATTTCACAGTAAAAGTGCTGCTTTTTTCCTCACACCTATTGCAGCGTCATGGTAGCATGGATATCGAGTCATTTACAAAACTCCTCCATTCTCTCAGTCCCCTACTCTGACTTCTGGGATTAGTTATGTGATCTCTGGTCATCTTGCTGAAGATGAGTGTAACTATCACTGAAAGGGATTGCAGCTATTGCTGAAAAGATGTCCCACTAGACCACAGGAGGTTATAATTCCAGCTCCCATAATTGGCAGAGCAGTGCAGCAAATAACTACAGACAGTAGGTCACTTCACAAAGCTAACAAACACAATTGGCTGGACTCATGAATCTGAAGTCCATCTTAAATTTTGTGAGAGGAGGACCTCTTGTGAAAGTTCCAAGCCCCTATGAAATTTCAGATCTCATGTGAACTCAGAAATCTCATGAGAGGCACTCCCCTTACAAGGTTGAAGTCTGTAGTAAGAAGAGTGGCTGCAAACCATGCTCCCAGAAGACAGACCCTTTCCAAGGTCATTTTGCTGCATTTATTGAGGTCATTTTACAGCACTTCACCCAGTGCAGCTGCTGGTGGTGTAAGCTGTGCCCAGAACAGAACAGTTATGGAGCATTTAAAAAGTAAAGGTAGTCCTTTGACATGAATGTCTAGTCATAACCAGCTGTAGGCAGTGGTGCTCATCTCCATTACAAAGCCAAAGAGCCAGCGTTGTCTGAGGACTACTCTGGTGGCCATGTGGCCAGCATGACTGCACTGAATGCTGTTACCTTCCCATCAAAGTGGTACCTATCTATCTACTTGCCTTTGCATGCTTTTGAACTACTAGGTTGGCAGAAGCTGGGACTAGTGACAGGAGCTCGCCCCATCTTGCAGCACCCAAGCCTTGAACTGCCAACCTTCTGATCTTCCAGTTGTCAGAATTGGCGTCTTAACCACTAAGGGGGTTTGCAGACTGCCAGAAATAGTGCAAATTGAGTCCACTTTTCGGGTTAGGGTTAGGGTTAGGGTTAGGGTTTTATTGTGGCACCAGAGCTCTCTGACAGAGAAGGCTCAATGTTTCAGAAAAAAAACCAATTCCCATGATTCCCAAGCAATAACCCTAACCCTAAAAGTGGACTCAATTTGCACTGTTTCTGGCAGTCTGCAACCCCCCTAAGCCACCACATTCCATGGAGCATTTAGTGCACAGTAAAATGGCTTCAGAGCAGAAGCCATCTGTGGCAAATACTTCTGGTAACAGGAGGCGGAAGAGCAGTGCTGTGTCAACCATGATCCCAGCAGACAGACCCTCAGCATTTGGTATATAAGTCCATTTTTTGGCATATCAAATGCTCATAGATTGACCTGGTGGGACCATGGCTGGATCCCACTCTCAACAAATGAACAAATACAGTGGGCCCTTGGTATCCACTGCAGTTTGGTTCTAGGAAACCCCGTGGATACCAAAATCCATGGATGCTCAAGTACTATTAAATACAGCGGTATAGCAAAATGGTGTCTCTTAGAACCATTTTGCTATGCCACTGTATTTAATTTCCAATCAAGATTTGCTCTTTAGTGTGTGTGTGCATGTGCTTATATTATATTATATTATATTTAAAATGTTTTCGCACCATGGATGCTTGAATCCGTGGATGAAGAATCCATGGATAAAGAGGGCCATCTGTACAGGAATCCAGGCATCCTGTATGGCCCCAATACAGGGCTGGATTTTCTAGCCCTCAAATATGGAGCAGCCCATAGAAAACAGAATTGAGGAGCAAGTGAGGTATAAGATTGTTCTTCCGAAGTGTAGTTTGTGGATTTGCCCATGTTTCTGAATACAATCAGCCCAATGTAATATCAGTCTATTTTCTCACAATATTTTAGGAAAGAGCTGCTTCTCCTTCAGCATGCACACACATGAATGTGCACACACACACTCAATGCCTGCCCCACAAAAATTCAGATATTTGTCAGTATTAATATTTGGCAAAACAGAATATGTTAGTTCCAGTCTTTGTGAAATCCTTCATTTTGCTCACATTGCCAATTTTCTGTTCACATTCTGTTCATATATCACATATTCTCATGTAGTTTCTTTCAAAATATGTAGCTTTGAACTTCTTAAGGGTCTCTCTCTCACACACACACATACACACACCCCTCTACCTTTTCTTTTTCTGCTGAGCACTTTCTACACCTTGCAGACGTTAATGCACTATCTATATAAAATTTTGCTGCCTCATTTTGGATGGCCAAATGTCATTGTAACAGACAAAGCACAGCCCGAGGTGTAATTTCAGTACTCTTGGCTCTCATTTGGTTGCTTTATCACACAGTGCAGAATATAGCTGGGTTGTTAAATTGGCCTCTCTTTTTTTGTGTTGTCTGAAAACACTAAAAAATGAATTAGTAATGGCCAACAGTAGCTCTAAACAGTAATGTGCGTAGACCTGGATGCTAAAAGGTGTTTTATAGAGACAAGCAAAAATAGTAGCCTGGGATATGAGTATCTTTGGAGGGTGCCCTGAAGGGGTCCTTAAACTCTAAACTAATCTCTATGCCAGAAACATTTGCCTGTCAATCTGTCAGAGTTCTTTTGTTTACCTGCTATCTGAATGCCTGATAAACCTATGAATTGACACTTGAGACCAAAATAACAGTTCCATCCCTTAGTAACCCAAGTCCCAGGATCACAATCATTTGCCAAAGACTAATGAATTCAGACATTCAGTCCTGTTGTGAAGTAATACCTTGTCATAAACTTTTGCTTTAGAGATGAAGTAACTGAGCAACAGAAAAGAGAATACCTGAAGGTCACTCACATGTACCTTTTCCCCATAATCCTTCATTCCACAACTGATGCACACTCCATTTCTAAATAGGTTGACTAATAGGGAAGGGCAACTGATATCAACAGGCCCAATATCCAAGAAAAGATACTTTGGGATTACAGCCTTAAACTCAAGATTATGTTGTATGGAAGAAGAACAATGTCACTCAGGGCCTCTGTGTTCTTGTTCACATAGGATCAATATACATAGGATCAATGACTGGAGAAATTCATTTGAGCCTGACAAATTCCAGCATAGTCATAAATGTACTGGACAGGTAAACCATGTCATTCTTTCTTTCTTGTTATCTCTATCTATAAATTGGGAGTAGCGAAGACCTACTATTAAGTAACATATTTTGTGAACAGAAAAAGATTGAAAGGGATGTTCACACCAAATAAGACCATTTATTGTATTTGCTATAACAGTGTAACAGTTGGATACCTGAAATAAGTGATCTTGAGTGTCTACATAGAGAATTTTTTCAAAATAGTCCAAACCCAGAACAGCCTATTCCCTTAATTGGCTCAAACATCCAACTGTAACCAAGTGTTATGTAAACAAATGTCATGGGAGCAATACCATAGTTAGGCTTCAGCTGTCTTGCCATAGATACCATTGCATTATGGAGAGGGAATATGAAGAAGCATAATGCTGGGAGGTCTTCCCCCCACCTCCCAGTGAAGGAGGAGTTTGTTGACTTTCTACAATGACTACTTAGTTGTGTGTGTATAGCTAAATAACATCTCCTGGTCCAACTGTCTGCCACCCAGCAGTCCAATTGGGTGCACGGGATCCATTCAGCTTCTGATCAGGATGAAGGGAGAATGATATTTTCACCCCATGCTTGCCAACCAGTGAGACTGTGACAAGGACTTGTGACTGGGGTCCAGATTCTGGTTTTCTTCAGCTCTCTCACTGACAGGAAGGGTGGTGGAAATGCCATTGTCCATGTGCCCTAGTCAGAACCTGAAGGAACTTAGAATAGAATCCTAGACTTGGGAGAGACCACAAGGGCTATCCAGTGCAATCTCCTGTCATGTAGGAATACACAATCAAAGCATTCCCAACAATGGCCATCCAGCCTCTTTTTAAAAACCTTCAAAGAATGAGACTCCACCAGTCTCCAAGGCAACTCATTCCAGTATTACCCTCAGGATGTTCTTCCTGATGTTTAAGTGAAATCTCTTTTCCTGTATCTTGAATCCATTGCTCCGTGTCCTAGGGCCTTTGCAGACTGCCAGAAATAGTGCACATTAAATTGAGGCACTGCCCTGGTTCAGTGCTAGGGAATCATGGGAACTGTAATTTATTGTGGCACCAGAGCTCTCTGACAGAGAAGGCTCAATGTCCCAGAAAAAAATACAATTCCCATGACTCCCTAGCACTGAGCCAGGGCAGTGCCTCAATTTAATGTGCACTATTTCTGGCAGTCTGCAAAGGCCCTTGGATCAGTGCTAAGAAATAATGGGAACTGTAGTACATTGTGGCACCAGAGCTCTCTGGCAGAGAAGGCTCAATGTCCCCCCAAAAAATACAATTCCCATGATTCCCTAGCACTGAGCCAGGACAGTTAAAGTGGCCTCAATTTGCTCTATTTCTGGCAGTCTGTAAAGGCCCATAGTCTCTGGAGCAACAGAAAGCAAGCTAGCTCCATCCTCAGTATGACACCCCTTCAAATAAACACCCCTTAACCTTCTCTTCTCTAGGCTAAACATACTCAGCTCCCTAAGCTACTCCTCAAAAGGAATGATATCCAGACCTTTCACCATTTTAGTTGCCCTTGGACATACTCCAGCTTGTTAACATCCTTCTTTAACTGTGGTGCCCAGAAGTGAATAGAGTGTTTCACATGAGGTCTGATCAATGCAGAATAGAGTTCTACTATACTTCCCTCAAACCAGACACTATACACCAATTGATGCAGCCTAGAATTGCACATGCATTCTTAGCTGTTGCATCACAGTGCCGACTCATATTTAGCCTGTGGTCCACTAAAGGGGGTTGCAGACTGCCAGAAATAGTGCAAATTGAGTCCACTTTTAGGGTTAGGGAATCATGGGAACTGTATTTTATTGTGGCACCAGAGCTCTCTGACAGAGAAGGCTCAATGTCTCAGGAAAAAAAACAATTCCCATGATTCCCTAGCACTAACCCTAACCCTAAAAGTGGACTCAATTTGCACTATTTCTGGCAGTCTGCAACCCTCCCTAAGACTCCTAGATCCCTTTCACATGCACTGTCTTCAAGCAGGGTGTCACCTCTCCTATATCTCTGTATTTCATTTTTATTGCCCAAGTGTACTATCATACATTTCTCCCTGTTAAAATTCTTTTTGTTAGTTCTGGCCCAACTTTCTAATCTGTTAAGGTCATTTTGAATTCTGATCCTGTCCTCTGGGGTATTAGTAACCCCTTCTAATTTAGTGTTATCTACAAATTTGATAAACATGCTTTCTATTCCATCATCCAAGTCATTGATAAAGATGTTGAATAACACTGGGCCCAGGACAGAACCTGTGGCACTCCACTGGTCACTTCTCTCCAGGATGAAGAGGAGCCATTGTTGAGTACCCTTTGAGTTTGGTCACTCAACCCATTACAAATCCACCTAGCAGTTGCATTATCTAGCCCGCATTTCTTTTTTCCTGATCTGGTTGCTGGCTCTTAAGATGGGCTCAATGGGGTTTACGTAGTCTTATTGAATACAGAGCAATTACAGAACCATAACTCCAATACTGAATGGCAGCCTCCATCTGTTGGACTGCTAGACCAGATCCTTCTTGCCCTCATAAGTCAATGGAATGCTAACAAAGTTTTGTTTGTGACAACAGAAGAAGAGACCAGATGGGAGAATGAGGAAGAAAAATCAGATAAAGCATCAATACATCTCTCTTTTCCTTTGATGGCTTACCTACTTCATTCTCATCATATAAATGACAACCTTTTTTTGCAAGATTATTTACAATTCTAACTAAACTATAAAGGTTGCATTCAGCCAGCTGAAGTTCTTTTATTTAAAGGCAGAGCCCCTGAAATTGCTGTTAAATACTATGCTTTTCAAAATGCCCACTTTTGCTGCTATTATTTAATAATAACAACCAGATGGCAAGTCCTAAATATTTGCTGTTTTGTAAAATTATTATTATTATTATTATTATTATTATTAATACCCCCCCTTTAAGATCAATCAGGGCAGCTAACAGCAATAAAAATACAATATAAAATACAACACAATCAAATTCCCCCCCTTAAAAAGTTATTAAACCAATTCCAAATTAATTTTTTTTTAAAAAATTAACAATTAAAACACATCAATAAATGTGCAACAATATAAAACGGCAGCTGTAGCTCTCATTAGATTTTCAAGGGGGGACTTGAGAACTTCTCTGAGGGGAGGGGGTTCCTGAGGCTGGGGTTAATTATTCTGGGAAGGCCTGAGCCACTGATTATGGGGGAAAAATACTTAGGAGCCACTGATAAAGTGATTATCTTATCAATGTCTTGATTTTTCTTTATTCTGGTAGATTAATATAGCTGCAAACACTAGGCCAATTTCCTTTAAAACTATATATATATATATATATATATATATATATATATAACCTTTTTCATTCCAAAACTAATAATCACACACCCAATAAATTTATCTTGCAGGTCCATATTCCATAGACAAAATGCCTAAGTGATTTAACCATTCTTGCACCATTGTGAATGACATGGAGTTTTTTATTAATGCTAGCTTGCTGAAGCTTCTTTCAATTTCTGCTATTGTTGTTGTTGTGTGTCTTCAAGTTGTTTCCAACTTATGGCAACCCTAAGGTGAACCTATCATTAGGTTTTCTGGAGCTGAAATTGTATGACTTATCCAGAGTGACCCACTGGATTTTCAAGGTTGAGGGAGGAATTGAGCCCTGATCTCTAGAATCATAATCCGACACTCAAACCACTATACTCCCTTGGCTCACAACTTCTACCATAGTCATTTGCAATGGTCAAAAACCTCTTTGGGCTATTCACATTAAATTAGTTCCAATTGTTTCTTGTAAATCTCATTTAATAATATAATATTTAGATTGTTTTCTTAGAGTATACTTGAAGATGTGTTTTGCTTTGTTTTCAGGTGCCACATTTCACAAAGAAAATTCTCTGAAAGATCTGTGGGATACTTGAGAAACAGGCATTTAGAAGTTTCTTCCAGTTGCCAAGGCTCTTAAATTTTAGGTCTGAATAGAATGTAAAACAAATATTATTAGATGAGAGTCTGTGCTCTAAGGCACAGATAGCATTGTTTAAAGTTATATGAGACCCAATCTTGGAGTGTGAGTGCATTAAATATCAACTCAGATGCCTGCAAATCCTAGAAAAAGAAGTAGCACTTGCTCCCACAACCTTATTTGTTTTGCTTTCCCACCAGGCATCTCTCCTTTGTGCCTATGCACAAGGAACTGTCAGCAGTTTTTCCTAGGTTATATCATGTAGAGGGGAGAAAAATCTTTCTTTCTCTTACAAGTCCTGGTTCTACTGCACATGCACAACACTTTCTGGTCTAGAGTAAGGCTTTATTGGACAAAAAGAAAGGCTTTATTGGCTGGAACAGAAAGCCCCAAAATTCAGACTTGAGCTGTCTCTCACACTGTTTTTGTTAACTGCCCTCAAGTCAATCTTGACTCATGGCAACCCTATGCATGAGACATCTCCAAGACCCTCTGTCCTCCACTGCTCTGCTTAATTCCTGCAACCCCTTAATACCATGACCTCCTTAATAGAGTCCATCCTCTCTGGGCATGTGGCCTTCTTCTCTTCCTACTTCCCTCCACCTTTCCCCACCATTATTTTTTTCCCAAAGAATCCTCTCTTCTCTGAAGTACGACAGCCTCAGTTTGGTCATCTTGACTTCCCGGAAGGTTTCCGGCTTGATCTGCTCTAAGAACCACTTGTTTGTCCTTTTGGCTGTCCATGAGATCCTCAGCACTCTTTTCCAGCACAATATCTCATATTATTATTATTATTATTATTATTATTATTATTAATTTTCTTCCTATAATCTTTCTTAACTGTCCAGCTCTCACATCCATACATGGTAATAGGGAATACAATGACTTGTATGACTCTAACTTTTGTGCTAAGCTGTATATCTTTACATTTTAGAATCTTTTCTAGTTCTTTCATAGCCACCGTCTTCATTCTTAGTCTTCTTCTGATTTCCTGACTGCAGTCCCCATTTCTATCAATGTTTGATCCCCAATATGGGATTTTTTTCTATTTCTATTTCTTCATTGTCTAAGTTGAACTTGTGAAGATCCTTGGTGGTCATTATTTTTGTTTTCTTTATGTTCAGCATTAAGCCAGCCTATTAAACAGGATGTTGAAAAACTGGGGTGTGTCCAGAGGAGGGCGACTAAAATGGTGAAGGGTCTGGAAACCATGCCCTATGAGTAACAACTTAGGGAACTAGGTATGTTTAGCCTGGAGAAGAGACGGTTAAGAGGGGATATGATAGCCCTCTTTAAATATTTGAAGGGATGTCATACTGAGGAGGGCGCTAGCTTATTTTCTGCTGCTCCAGAGAACAGAACCCGGAACAATGGATGCAAGCTGCAGGAAAAGAGATTCCACCCCAACATTAGGAGGAACTTCCTGACAGTGAGAGCTGTTTGACAATGGAACATACTTCCTCAAAGTGTGATGGAGTCTCCTTCTTTGGAGGTCTTTAAACAGAGGCTGGATGGCTATCTGTTGGGGATGGTTTGATTTTGAGTTCCTGCATGGCATGGGGTTGGACTGGATGGCCCTTGTGGTCTCTTCCAACTCTATGATTCTATGATTCAGCACTTTCTTCTTTGATCTTCCTTAGTAGGTGTTCCAGGTCTGTGAGGCTTTCTGTGTTAGGAGTGTTGGGATATGTAGTTAAAAGTGGAAATGTACAGATGTGGGAAAATTTCTACTGAAAAGAGTTTGAGCCTACCGGTGGCAAATGTAAAACAACACATCAAGGTCACAGTGTTTTGGGAACAGACAGATAGAACATAAACAATGAGATCATCTTTGTTGTCTAGGAACCAGGATCACATCACATATGACTCACAGCAAGAGGCTGGGTTAGAGGCTATTCAGAAATTGTCTATGGAGGTATCCACCCATGGGAGGAGTTTGGGGGTTGGCTCAGAGTTTTCTTTTGTTCTTCCAAACTTGCACTGTTTTCTGTGTGTGTGTTCAAGTTCTTCATACCTGCATGATGGATATGTATATAGTTTTCTATTTACTATGTAATCATAAATAAAAACCTTCTTATGAAGAACTCTCTGCTATGATCTGCATTAATGGCAAACTGTTTGAAACTACAAGGAGCTGCATACCAGAGTGATGAGGTCAGCTCAGCTCAGTTCCAGAGACGGAGGTGGCTGATGAATGAATGCCTGGCATTTCGGCACAAGATCTCTGCTAATACAACACCATCATAAATAAATCAACATTCTGCTAGTACTATGGCAGGGGTCAGCAACCTATGGCCCGCGTTTGCGCACGGCGGCAGGCACCATTTTTGAAGGCGCCAGCGCCGTTGGGCATTCCCAAATGGCACTGAGTGCCATGCACATGTGCCATTCCCCCCCCCCGGCCCCCCAGCAACAAAAGTTGCTGATCCCTGTACTATGGTGTCATTTGCATATCTTAGATTGTTGATATTCCTTCCTCCTATTGTCACTCCTCCTTCTTCTGTGTCCAAGCTTGTTTTTCTTGTAATATGTTCTGCATACAAGTTGAACAGATAGGGTGAAAGGATATAGCCTTGTCTGACCCCTTTGCCAATTGGGAACCATTCTGTTTCTTTGTGTTCTGTTCTGACAGTAGCCTCTTGTCCTGAGTACAGATTCCTCATCAGGACTATTAGATGTGCTGACACTCCCTTGTCTTTAAGGGCATTCCATAGCCTTTCATGGTCTATGCAGTTGAAGGCTTTGCTATAATCTATAGAGCACATACTGATTTTCTTTTGGAATTCCCTGGCACTCTCCATTAGCCATCATATGTTTGCAGTATAATCCCTAGTGCCTCTTCCTTTCCTGAACCCTGCTTAGACCTCTGGGATCTCTTTTTCCATGTATGGTTGGAGTCTATGTTGCAGAATATTGAGCATGATATATGGAATTCCCTGGCACTCTCCATTAGCCATTGTATGTTTGCAATGTGATCCCTAGTGCCTCTTCCTTTCCTGAACCCCTGAACCCTGCTTAGACCTCTGGGATCTCTCTTTCCATGTATGGTTGGAGTCTATGTTGCAAAATATTGAGCATGATATATGATATATAGATATAGGTAGGTGTGTGTGTGTGTGTGTGTGTGTGTGTGTGTGTGTGATATATATCTTTGTATGGCTCATACTGTTTATAACCTCACAAAATCTGGACTCACAAAAGCATGTGGTTCCACCACCAAGGAATGTTGATGCCATGGCAGGTCAATGGAGTTTACTCAGAAATGACTATGCATAAGATTTGGGAAGTAGACATGTTAGTCTGTCAAAGCAGAAACATCAACAAAAAGTCTAACAGCATGTTAACCCTCATGCACTGGGACAGGACATGTTAGACACACAGTGTCAGTTTTTGTTGAAGAATCTACAGAAAATTATATCTACAATGTTGGCAATCTATGGCATTCTCACTTGAATAGTTGCAATGATTGCAAACAAAAATAGCCAGGACAGACATGTCCCAACAAATTTATTTATTTTTACCCATTTAGGTACTTTTTTTCTCAGCCAAAATAACGCATTGGGGCAAAAAATGCATTGGCTCCAGGCTATTTTGGAGGACCATATCTCCCTTTACAAACCCGTTAGAACACTGAGATCTTACGGAGAGGCCCTCCTCTGTCTCCCACCATCCTCTCAGGCATGTTTGGTGGGAACAAGAGAGAGGGCCTTCTCAGTGGCTGCTCCAAGGCTCTGGAACTTCCTCCCTAGAGAGGCCAGGCTGGCTCCATTCCTGCTTTCATTTCAGCAGCAGATAAAAACATTTTTATGCCGCCAGACTTTCTTACACTGACCTGGGTGCTGTAAGAGTTTTATAAAGAGTTTTTAAAATTTAAATTTGGACAGGTAATGTTTTTAACTGTTTGAAACCATTTAACTGTTGTTGTTTTAAATTTTTGTATTTTTAATACTTTGTTTAACTTGGTGTTAGAAAATATGAAATTAATAAAATTTTGGGACACATGTGGAGTTCCCTCTATGACACTGATCTGACCTCTGTGGGATGTCAGCCATAATCCTCTAGATGGCAAGTCAGGTAGGCATCAGGAAGGCCTGCCCAAACAACTGGAAAATTCCCTACCAGACAGGTTTGAGAGTTGCTAAAGGGAAGAAAACCATTATACCAAAAAGGAACACATTGTCCAAAGTGTCACTCTTAATGGGGCAGTGATCAGATTTAACTGCACCCTCTTTCTCCAGCCTTCCTTCCCTGATTGAATCAAAACCAAATGCATTATTTAGACTGGTCTCACACCTAGGTTTACAACCAACACCTTTGTCCAGGCTTCAGCCAAGCTGTTTAGTCAATAGCCAGAAGGTAGAAATTTCCTATTTAAACCCTGAAATTTTTAGGCTCCACGTGCTATCTTTGGAGTGCAGCTTGACTCCACATCAGTCTGTGCTCTGATCATAGCTCCCTCAGCCATCCCTTCCCCCATTTTGGTGGCCATGCATCATCATCATCATCATCATCATCATCATCATCAACATCCACAGTGGATCCCAGAGAAGCCTTCGGAAGTGAGTAACTCCCTCAGTCTGGCCCATCTCAAACTATTCCCGCTTTCACTCCTTTATTCCTAAGTGTGCAGTGTGTGTGTGTGTGTGTGTGTGTTATATTTGTGTGTGTACAGTTTTCCCCTTTTAATGAATATTTAGACTTTAATTGGAGAAGCTTGCCTCAGTGTCATCGATTGTGGGATTCCTTAGTCCTCTGGGATACATATTGGTACCCGGTCCCGCAGGGCTTTGTTAGGACCCCACTCTTGCATATTTGAGCTAATTATAAATTCCCCTAATTAGATCCTTCCTAACATTGGAATGTTTTTAATTTTGTTAGCTGCCTTGAGTCCCTGTACCAGGAGGAAGGTGGGATACAAATAAATAGCAAACAACAAAAACAAAAAACACCTTCCCATGCTTTTTTTTTTCATAAGCCACATTGCAGGAAAGCAGAAGGGACAGGTCTTAGTTCATAGGATGTAGGCCCCATTCAGGGAAAATTAAAATTGCTTCCATTGCAGGGATGTTGGAATTCACTGAGCCCAGGAAATATCTCAAATTGCAAGAACTGTTAGTCTTGTTTTACTTTATTTTTTCTGATTTATTTCATTTTCCTTCCCCTTCTTGTTTATCTGGCTGTGGTGTTTATTTGAAACACGCTTTTGGACATGGGTCATTTGTGTATACTGTAATACAGTGGGTCCGAATTCAGGTCAGAAAACAACCCTGGATGGTTTTAGGCATTAGATAGTTGTATCCTGTGCTGTACGAAGAGGATTTTATATCACCAGAAGCTAGACTGTATTTCCTGTTTATCCCCCCAGTTATGAGGCAAAGCTAATAATTTGGCTTCTATTGATTTTTCAAAGAACTTATTACACCATCTAAAATTATGTCTAGCTTTGTTAATATAAAAGCTATATAATTTCCTTCGACATCTGCTTCCCCTTTCCACAAAATCTGTGTGCTTTGCCTAAAGACAGAATGCCAAGGAACAGCTATTTTATATTGTAAAAATAAGGGATCAACCACCATTTATTTCTTTGTTCCAGTGATACAGTCTAGGGTTGCCAGCTCTCATTGGCTGAAGCCTCAAGAAACTGCTGTGCTGCCCCAGATCATCAGTCAGGGAGACAAATCTCAGGGCCCACACTCTTAGAGGACAAGACAGTTTGACTCTTGTATGTGGAATGGCTTTAAAACATGGAGACAAATTTTCCCCATTTCCAGCTGATGCCAAGGCTTTGTGGCTCACCCCAAAGGTGTTTCTATGTTCTTTGTGATAGTACAATGTTGGCACCCAGGGATGTAGGGAGGAGGCTGGAGAGACAGGTGGTAGCCATATGCACTTGGAGAGACAGATGGCAGCCACATGGTGTTGTTTGGAGAAAGGCAAAGAGTGAAGTACTATCATCACAGCTCACAATGTTAAGGTTACATAAGGCCTGGCAGCAGTGATGCTAGACCTAAGAATAAAAATCCCCAAAAGCTGGTGGACAGACTTATAAAAGACCTAAGGCCATGTAGAATGTAGACGGACATTGCTGCCATCAGATGGCATATAACATTGGAGGAAGATCAAGTAAATGCATCCCGATATTGTAGATGATGTTATTGGCCCATATAATATTGCTTCCAGAGTAGATGCAAGGACAAAATTGACTTCTGAGTTTGTGGCAAGGTCTTGTCCCTGTTTTACCATCCATCCTGTTATAAGTGAGTCGTTGTTTAGATTTGGAAGGAGTCTGTCCATGGGCCAATAAAGGTCTGCCTCCCAGAGCTTGTGAGAAAACTGTGTTGTTCTCTAGAACTGATTGTAGCTCATTGATGATGTATTTGTGTGGTCTCAACTGGAGACTGTAGGTGACCACTATGTGGTTCTGTCATTTTGTGGTTTTGTTTTGTTTTGTAGTAGATGGTTTCTGGGTATTAACCTTGCCTTGTTGAGTTGTTTCTTCCCCTCTTTAGGTGGGTATTGTAGTTTGAGAAATCCCAGTTGTAAATCCAAGAGTTTTTAGTCACTGTCTTGTAAGTCTGAGCAAATGTAATTTACTGGAAGGCTTGTCTGTAATCAATAGATTTGATACTGTGTTCTGGATGGGAACAAGACATATAAGGATGTGTAGCAATCAGTGGGCTTTTGGTAGAACATGTTGCTTAGAAGTCCATTGTGCAATTGCTCAGTGGTGTCAAGAAAGTGAATTTGTTTTGTGGATCCTTCCAGGAGCAGGTTGATTGTAGAGTAGAACTTGTTGAAATCCTGGTGGAAATTCTCAAGTCATTGCTTTCCATGTGGCAAGATTACAAGATGAAATAAAAATAAAAAACAATTCGTCTTAAAGATGCTGTCAAATTTCCCCCTCTCCTTTCCTCCTTTTTTATCCTACAAGAGACCAACACAGTTACTTCTTTGAAAATTACCAGCTCCTTACGTCGCTTGGTTTTCAGACCTTTGATCATATTGACATGGCCCAGCTTCTTGATATACATCTTGAACTGTGGTATCCAGAACTGGATACAGCATTCCAGGTGAGGTCTGACCAAAGAAGAATGGCACTACTACTTCCCTTGATCTGAACACTATACTCTCCTATTTCATTTTAAGATGGAAAATGAAAGGTTCATAACCAACATTATGAGTTCCCTCTCTCATTTACTCACTATGGTTCTCTCTGTCTCTCTCTGGGCCTTTGCAGACTGCCAGAAATAGTGCAAATTGAGTCCACTTTAAGGGTTAGGGTTAGAGAATCATGGGAACTGTATTTTATTATAGCACCAGAGCTCTCTGACAGAGAAGGCTCAATGTCTCCGGGGAGAAAAACAATTCCCATGATTCCCTAGCACTAACCCTAACCCTTAAAGTGGACTCAATTTGCACTATTTCTGGCAGTCTGCAAAGGCCCTCTCTCTCTCAGCCTAACTGTTTAACATATTACCTGGTGAAAAATCTGTAAATCTCAAAAGCTTGCACATTACTCTGGCCTGTGGATTGGTCTCAATTCACTACTTCAATACCTTGAATACTGCCCCAACACAGATTTGTGATAAACGAGGTAACTCTTCTACAACGTATACTGTAGCTTTTGCTTCTAAGTCCTCACCATCTCCAGCCTCCCAGCTCCTGACTGATCTTTGACATCTAGACTGCCATGGAATGCCAGCTGCTCTATAACCTGTGCCCAGGATTCTAGCCAACTCACAGTCACTAAGTAGGGCAGAGGGAACCTTGTTTAGTGCTTGCCCTGCAGGGCATGTCCCCTGCAGAACTCACCACACTGTTAATCTTATTTTAACTTTTGGACACAAGTCAGCTCTGAGGGCAAAGGCTTTTTTAAGCATCTGGAATCAGCAAGTGGGTGATCTAACATTTTGATAAATGTTCACAGTCTTGATTAAATATTAGCACTCTTGGTCTCTCCCCCACCACCAGTCCCTTGTGGAAACTCCTGCAAAAAAAAAAAAAAGTTTGCAAGTTCCCCTTGCAAGTCACAGTGGTTGTGTTTGATATTTTACCAGACATTCATTCCAAGACTTAATTTGAGTCAGGCCTCACTGGTTCTATCCAACCCTGGAAGTGGTATGAAATGCAGTGCATGGCCTTCAAGCTCCTGAAGTAAGAACAATTTTAATAGAGAATTATCTGAGCATGCCCTCAACATGTGCACACAATTTCACCCTTTTCTGCATCACTGTTAGGTAAGCAGAGCCCATGTGCTATTACAGGGTCTAAACAGCACTGCCATTTTGTTTTTGTCTTCACTGAATTTTCAACTAGCTTTTGTACATACACCATCTTCATAATCCTTTACAATAACCCCATGAAATAAACAGGATTAATGTACCCATATTGCAGATCAGGATGAGCAGAGCTAAGGATTCCTAGTGAGCTCATGCCTAGAGTGAGATAGGAACTGAGGATTTGTTAGCTCTCATTCTTAAATCATTACAGTGCAAAATGGCTCCCATTAATAAAATGACTGGGCTTCATCTGAACAAATCTACATAGTTTTTAATAGGTATACAATAAGGATGTAGATTCTCCTTTGAAAGTAGTAGCAAGATTTAAAAACAAAAAACAAACCAGCAGATGTTGAATTTTTCCCTGACTAGTGTGATGGTAGCAAAGTACATAAAAACAAGAATTAAATTGACAGTCAGATAATAACCTTATTAGCACTAATTAAAATGCTATAAAAGTGTGTCATCCTTTGAGTACTCCAGAATTCTCCTTCATGCTAGCTAGTACATAATAAGAAGGTAAAGGAATAAGTCCAAATATTTGGCCAGATATCATGGACTGTATCCACATTGCAGAAATAATCCAGTGTGGCACCACTTTAACTGTCATGGACCAATACAATAGAATTCTGGGATTTGCAGTTTGCTATGGCACCAGAGGTCTCTGGCAAAGTAGGCTAAACAGCTCTCAAAACTACAAATACCTGGATTCTATAGCATTGAGCCATGCAGCTAAATTAGTGTCAACCTGGATTATTTTTTCAGTGTGGATGCAACCATAACCATACAGTATGGGTATGGAAAATGTATACCTGCCGGAATTCCATTTGCTTATATAGAGTCCCTTACAATTAAACAGCTACTCACCTACAACAATGTGAATACAGTAACAAATCCCTGCTATAAACCCAGGTACCAATTTTTTCTCACATCTGCTCTGGCAACAATATTACAAGTCCTCATAATGTCACACACAAAATCAGAGATGCATTTACCTGCTTATCTTCCAATGTGATATATGCTATTTTATGTCAGAAATGCCTTTCTTCACTCTCTGTTGGAGAAACAGAGTGCTCAACATAAGAAAACAAATGGACATATGTCTGACATTAGAAATAACAACACCCAAAAGCCAGTGGCAGAATATTTAAATCTCTATGGACAATCACAGACATTCAGATAGCTGTTCCAGAACAAAAAGAATTCAAAAGGAAGAATGGAAAGGAAACAGCAGAATTGGGATATATCTACAAATTCCAATCCATCAGCAGAGGTATGAACAGGGATAAAGGTTTCCTGGAAAACTACACATGGTAATATATATAGCTCATCATGAAAGTTGCTTAAAAAGCAAAAGAATTGTCTGCAGAAGAGTGTCTCATGTCAAACGAACCAAATTTTGGATAAGCTGAATGTTTTCTTTGACACTTCAAGATTAACAGATCAGTTGTTTGACAGACCTGCACTGTCCTTTGAAAGTTTAAAGCCGGTGTCAACATATGCATTCTATGCCATTCTAACCTGATCCAACTCACCCAACTATGTAATGTATTTAATGTACCCTTGGCTTATAGATTGCATGCCATCCATACATTTGAAGAAGTGGAGTGAAATCCATGAATGCTCATGCCAAAATAAACCAATGCATCTTAAAGGTACCATCAAAATTGCCTGTCCCCCCAGGTGCATGCATCTTTTCCTTCCTTGCAAAGAAAGCTCATCAACCCCAAAGTCATGTTTCAACACAACAGTGGAGTTGAGCTAGGATTCAAATGAAGTGGTAGAATGGACTACAGACTGTAGGTGAAAGCTCACTCTTTTAAAACTTTCCCCTTGCAAAAATAGTATCATGCAAGAAGAAAACAAATAGAACAGGAGGCTTCTTACCCCCTATTGCATTTTAGGCCAGGCATAAATTAGAGGCCCTGAAATGAAGGATTAGAGTGCTGGTCTAACTGGGACAAAGGTTTTATCATATACTGTATAGGACTTTTGCCATTTACTAGTCTGACAGAAATGGGAATTTTGGAAGGTGCAGATTGACACATTACCTTGTGTTTCCAGAATAAGAAAAGCAGCAACTGCCAGCATCCTTTTCCATACAGGCTTTGATGGTGGTGGTGGCAATATAGAAATATGTGTTCTTCCTGTTATTTATATTATTTTTGATAAATAATTTTGTTGTTACTGCTACTACTGCCTGTTAAGTGCTTTAAGTGCTCTTTGACTGTATTCTGGCCCCCAGGCCTCTTTTCTTTTCCACAAGTAGAACTGGAGTTCTCAACAAACTGAGTCCATCAGGATGCCACATGAAAGGAAAATGAAGGGCACAAAAATCTTCACTCAACACATTAACACAGATGTCAGGTGGCCACCTTCTACACTGGACAATCATTATATAAGCAATCTCCTGCTGAGGTGAAAGGGCTTCCACACAGGAGAACCTTATCTTATCTCTGCTGTTCTTCCCAACCTTTGCACTGGTTTCCAGGTAATATAGATTTTGATATTTTAACTAACTGGATGAAATTCAGAACAGAGCATTCAGCCCTGAGATATTCAAAGAATTGAAGGTTTGGCATTTGTTCAGAGAAAGACCTGGATTTTTAACACTCCATTTACCTGTTGCTTCTATGAAGCATGGCCTAGGGTGACTCCAAGGGAAGGAAGAAGTATGTCACATCTTCATGTCCTTTGAACAATAAAAAACCAAGAAGGTTCTGTTCACATATTGCTAGTTCACAGAATGAATGGTAGAATGTTAGAAGAGCCCTGGTGGCACAGTGGTTAAATGCCTGTACTGCAGCCACTCAGTACCAGCCAGGGGTTCAGGCTCGACTCAGGCTTTCATTCCTCCAAGGTTGCTAAAATGAGTACCCATCTTTTTGGGGGCAATTAGCTTACACATTGTAAACCACGTAGGGAGTGCTGAAGTTCACTCCCTAAGTGCAGTGGTATAGAAATGTACTTGCTATTGCTATATAGTGCTGAGTTGCTATTTGCTGATGGTTGCTTAGAGCTGGGGAGATTTCTTTTGACCTCCTCTCAGGAAACAGGTACAGTGAACCCTCCACATTTTCTGGGGTTAGAGACACAGGATCACCATGAAAGTGGGAAAATCACAAATAAAAAACACTGGGTTTTTTACCCAAGAGAACACCTCTTTAGGAATCTCTAGATTCTCCAGGGCAATTCTGTGGTCAAGATCTATCAGAAGTTGACCATGAAATTTCACTGGAGGACCTACAAATGCCTAGAGAAGTGTTTTCTCTATGAATTTCTAGGTCCTCCAGCATGCCTTTTAGCAGATGTTGACAACAGAGTTACACTGGAGGACCTAAAGATTCCTAGAGAGAACATATTAATCAAATCAGTGAATAATCAAATCCTCAAAAGTCAAAGCCACAACTGTAGAAGGACAAATGTACTCATACTTCAGTCTGACTAAAGCAGGATGCCATGGTGGCTGGTGGCTTCTTCTCAATTGGACAAGCAGGTAGGGTTCAGGAACATAATTCAGCACCTTAGATACCTCCTTTCAAGTTTCTAAAGTTGACAGATCACAACCTAGAGGACTTTGATGTCACTTTAGCAAATCTGCAACCAGGATGAGAAATTGTGGTGGTGATGGTGCTATTGCTGCCTTTCCTATTTTGGTTCTCTTGTTGTAAGGGCCCTTGGTCATGTGTGTTATATGCATAAGTGCCCAGGCCCTGTTGCCTCCACACTTGGCAAAGAAATACTCCTATCTAGACCAATGGAAAGCTGCTACTAGTTGACAGTGCTGAGATAGATGGGTCACTGGTTTGATTTAAGTTACCTTCCTATGTTCCACAGAACTCATCTCCTGCCCAGCTCTATGACCTGCTGCAAGAAGCAGAACTCTCATTTGACCTCCACAGCAAGGAAGTCAATGGAACTTTTCCTTTCCTTTGTGGTTTTGTGGGGCTCTTATTGGTGACCGAAGGCTGCTATCAAGTGAAACCCACCCATAGAGTTTGGAAGTTTATTTGGTTTTGTTTTTTTAAAGAATTAATTTACTGATGTGTTGAAGCTACCAATAACTAGGACACAGAGTATCATTATCCCACTTTTCAGTTATAGGTATCTTTCATATATCATTGGCTAGAATCTTGTTGGTGTCATAAACATACATAAATTCTTTTACATATGCAGTTGTACTTTTTTGGCCATTGGGTACTTGCATAAACTCCACAAGTGCAACTGTTTTACATGGGGCTAAATTCTATAGTTAGTCCCAGGAAGAGCAGGCACAATTGAATTATTTGGCTTTATCTACATGTCACCTGCAATTCAACAATTGATTCAATGAGTCTACTCTAGTCAGGAATAACCAACAGGATACCAGTCATGCTACTTGTACATTTTGGGTAGTCTCTAACTCCTTGTTAGAGTAACCAGTGTATCACTTTATTCAGTGGGATTGCACAAAGATCCCTTGTGCATTCCCCACTGCACAGTGGAAAAATAAGTAGGCATGTTGCCAGCTAACACAATCAGTTGCACAACAACACCCTTCAGCAGAAGGGTGGTGTAGCACAATCACTATACATCTACAGTGAGTGTAGATTTACACTGCACAAGCATAATGTAGTACTATGGCCATCATATACATGTTTCTTAAAAGTTACTTTCCAGGATCTACCTGCCACCAAAGTTGCTATGGGGTGGAGGAAATATGAAATACAAATCCACAAGGAGGCAGTTAGTCCAGTATCATCATCCCTACAAAGAGTCTTTGTGAGGGACACCCAGTTGGCATGCATACTAAAAGACCAGCTATGTGTCTCTATTCCAGCTCCTGTCAGTTTAGCACTACTTAAATCTCCAGGCCTGTTCACAAAGCTAGGAGTAGAAATTGTTTCATAAGCAGCTTCCTTTCTTTTTCCAGTGGGCTGCTAAAATGGGTCATTGCCACCTTGTGGTCAGCAGGATGGAGAGCATTTTTTTTAAAGCTATAATATTCAGCATTCCACATGAGTAATTGTGTTCATCCATTCCTTGCAATTAAAAACACCCAGGAGTGCTGCAGATGAAATGGTAACCCTACATCAGAACTTTGTTTGAGAGCAAGGTGATGCTTAATATTGAAGAAAATAAAAAATAAAAATCATTGTACACAGAAAATTAGATGTCAGAAGCAAAGGTTATAGCTGAGCCTTTCCCCTAACGTGCTAGTTTTCTACATGTAAGAATTTTCTCTTGCTTTACAGCATGCCATCAAAGAATTACTCATTTGAAGTCTGCTACAGGAGAGACACTGGTTCTACCACAGAAAAAGGCTTGACTCTTCATCTCAGAAGGATATTTTAAAAAGTGGAATGTATTCAGAGGCAGGCAACCGAGATAAAAAAGGATGTGGAATCAAGTCTTCTGAGGAAGAAACTGGGTCTTTTTAGCCTGAGGGAGAAGGAATTGAGAGTCAAATATTTGAAGGACTGCTCCAGAGGTGATGGAGCAATGTTGTTCTCTGTTGCTCCATCAGGTGGGACCAACAGGGTCAAACTGCAAGAAAGTGGATTTCAGCTGCACTTTAATGAGAACATTTTGATGGCACAAGCTATTCAACATACTCTCCATCATTTCACAGG
This sequence comes from Phrynosoma blainvillii, assembly GCA_026167975.1. Classification (NCBI taxonomy): domain Eukaryota; kingdom Metazoa; phylum Chordata; class Lepidosauria; order Squamata; family Phrynosomatidae; genus Phrynosoma; species Phrynosoma blainvillii. Next base: position 415,136,367 of record JANUYF010000001.1, read on the forward strand.
TGAAAACTGAGACGTAGGTGGCCAAGCAGCATCAGAGTGTAGTCAATATAGGAGAAATTATAAATGAAGAACACACAAGGTAGGAGAGGCTGCAGTACATTGCCTGAGCCTACTGGGAACAGCAAGATTTTGCCCTCCACTCTCTTCTCTCCTCTACTGAATTAAAGTGCAAACAAAGTGCAAACTACTTTTGCACTTTGAACTCAGTTTGCAGCAGCTTGATTAGCCTAAGGAACAAGGCAGAAAGTGGGAGTAGGAGAGAGAAACTGGAACACTTTAAAAGCAGCTGAACATTTCCATGTCACTCAGGTACTGGTTCTTGGTTTCATCTTTGGTGGCACTGCCTGAAACTCAAAACACATTGGAAACAGATACATATATAATACATAGACAGGATGTTACAGATTAAATTTGAAATGAGACCAGAACTTTATCTTTTAAATACAGTGGGTCCTTTTTATCTGCTGGGGTTTGGTTCCAGGATCCCCCATGGATAACAAAATCCATGGATACTCAAATCCCATTAAATATAATGGCATAGCAAAATGGTGTCCTTTATATAAAATGAGAAATCAAGTTTGCTATTTGGAATTTAAACTTTTTTGGAATATTTTCAAGCCGTGGATGCTTGAATCCATGGATTAAAAAAATACGTGGATAAGGAGGGCAGACTGTATGTTGAATAAAGTTCCACCATAGATTGAAAGGAAATACTGGCACATTATGTTATATTTGATAACAGTGGCCAGAATGACAATAGCACAAAATTGGAAGAGTCATGGAATGCCAATTGTGAATGATTAGTTAATGAAATTACTGGAAATGATAGAAATGGACAAATTGACCTGTGGCTTGAACCATAGAGATATAAATAAAATAGAGGAAGAATGGTTCCTGATTATGGAACATTGCAAATTAAGATGGTTATATAGTATAGGAAGAATGAAACTATGATTAAAAATACACTCTATTAAGAAAGGTATACACTACAAGATTTTGTATAGACTCTAGGATGACTGTTTTAAAAACTGCATAAAAATTAAAATAATAATGTCAATGAGATGTATGGTTGATATGGAGCTTGTTGCTGAAGAGACTAGGGAAGTCAATTTATGTGAAGCTCTTGTTAGGGATTATTTTTCTTATAACCACCTTATTGTATATAACTGTTGCATGTAGTTAATTTTTTTAAAAAAAAACAGTAAAAGCAGCTAAAAAATGGGTCTCCTCTAATTGGGCTAACAACTGGATTTCAGCCTCTTGGCTGAAAGAGGCTTTCAAGTGGGGGGAAGTGGTCTCTTTGCAGAAAAACTGTAGTTAAGGATTTTCTGGATCAGCAGCAGGGAGAATTAAAACAAAATCCAAAATCCATAAAACAGCAGTATCTTTAGTGTGTCAACAAAATATGCACAAAATACAACATAATAGCTTTGGAAACTCCCCTGACTTCATCAGGAAAGATGTTTAAAATCATACAGAAGAAGAAATGCGACAGTGTTAGAGTCACAGGCCTACATTTTCTCTCAGTTGTTACTTCTGTTGTCAATTAAGATGGTCTAGAGCAGTGGGTGTCAAACAGTGAGACAGAACCCCTGGACGAACACAAGTTGTTCAAGGGGAGGCTCTAATCATTCCTACTCCTCCTACTCCTCTTTGCATACCTTTTATGTGTAAAAATTACACCTGTGTTGAGTTAAATATTGAATTCTTTTAATAAAACTGTTCTAATTTGAACAATGTTATTTCCTTATCAAATGTAATATGAATATACATGAATGTGTGAATGAAAATATGCACACTAAATAAACAAAATAGTTTTATTCATATACTACATTGAGCGGGAGGGTGTGACATCCACATGTAAATGTAAAGGGAGGGTCCCAAGGGTAAAAACGTTGAGAGAGCCAGTATGACGTAGTACAGGGGTAGGCAACCTTTCCCCTTTAAGGGCCGAAGGACTTCAGCTCCCAGAAGCCTCAGCCATGTTGGCCAATAGTCCCATGTTGTCCAATAGCTCCTGGGATTCTGGGAGCTGAAGTCCCCCGGCCCTTAAAGGGGAAAGGTTGCCTACCCCTGACGTAGTAGTTAGAGAGTTGGATTACAACTGTGGAGACCAGGGTTCACTCTCCACCTTGGCCATGAAACCCAGAGGTGACTATGGGCAAGTCCTATGCTCTCAGCCTCACAGGAAGGAAATGGCAAATCTCCTTTGAACAAATTTTGCCAAGAAAATCCCATGATCGCCATAAGTCGGAAATGGCTTGAAGGCACACAACAGCAGCAAACCACTGGTCTGGAGAAATATCAATGCAGGCACAGGCCATTCCCCTTCTTGGCTAGGTGGGGACTGGAGACAAAAGGCAATAAACACAGGCAATAAAATTTCAAATCCATTAGCAGCAGCAATGTAAATTCCATTGAGATCCATGTAAACTTTGTCTTGCATGGGGCTAACTCCTAAGCAGAGGACATTGAATTTTTCAAGAAGTCTCTCTATTGTTACATCTGGAACAACGTTCAGATGCTGTATAGGTAAAACTTGCCAATTGTAGTCCAAATGAAAGAATTTTACCTTTGTTGGAAGTATAAACCTCAGATAGTTAAGTCCCAGTCCATTAACTGCTGCTTATTAAGTTGCAGCAAAATTCATTATCTGGTTCCCACATTGCCAAGAATGGGAGTGGCCTCTGCCTGCATTGATATCCCTCTACACCATTTTAACTGACAACAGAAACAACATCTGAGACAAAATGTAGCCCTGTGAATCTAACATCACCACTTTTTCCTCCTGGATGATTTTAACATCTTTGCTTGATGAAGAAGCCAGTGAAGCTTCAAAAGCTTACATGATGTATTTTGTGCATTTTTGTTGGCCAATAATGATGTCACTTTGTTGTGGATTTTGAATTTTATTGGATTTTGCTGCAATGGCCAATGTAACTACCCCTGAATATGTTTCCTGGGGACAATTAGATGACTTTTGAGGACATTTTTAGCTTGGTGATTCTGTTTAACAATCCTGTGCACATTTTTCTGGGAGGAAACCTATCTGAGCCTACTTGGATTTACTTCTGAGTAAACATGCTTAGGATTTTGCTTCATCAAAAATTTTCTCACATAACCTTTCATCACCTAAGCACATATGATCTGAGGAAATGAAGTCAAATCATATCACTAAAAATATGTGTGTGTATGTTGGGTTTTAAGGTGCCACAAGGGCATTTTAAATTTCCTACTGTTAACTTTACACAACTATGCACTTGGAATAAAATAATAAGTAACCTCTGCAATGTTCTTAGTCCAGAACCTAATACGGAATTTCAAGCCCTATTTAAGGCAAATCACTTCATCAATCACTAACTGAAGAGGACTCAACACTTGACGATAAAATAGTTGTGTTCCAAAAACAACTCTCTCCAGCATAGCTATCTTATTCCAGCATGCTTTTAATTAACGTCTGCCTCTTCTATGGAACAATTCAAGTGCTACAATTAAGCTACCATTATTTACCATTTAATGCCTTGTTTTGTTTTATATGTATTGTTTCAGTCTTATTTTTGTGAGCCATCTTTCAATGTAGTAAATGTAGAAAAACAGAAAAATGTGAAATAAATATGGATCATATTTATATCTGTCTTCCTCCAAGGAGTATAACTCCCCCCCCCATTTTGTATCCCCAGAACAACCCTGTGAGGTGGATTATGCTGAAATATAATGACTTGCCCAAACTAGCAATTGTGATTTCAACCTGAGTGTCCCCCTTATATCACACTGCTTCTCTATAACTTTCTGGAGTGTCTGTTTGTTCTACAAAATACACCTTTTCCCTTCCTTTGTGATAATTTCCAGAACTTTCATTTTCTGTAATGTTTCTGTTTTGTATCATTAAACAAACAAGGGTGACTAATTTGTGGTCCTCCAGATGTTGCTGGACTGCATTTCCCATAGTCTCTTATGAAGGGCTGTGAATGCTAGGCTCAATCAAAGGTGCAGTCCAACCTTTGAAGGCCACCTCTGCACTAAACAGGTTCAGCATGATCCAAGGAATGATCAGCATGACCAACAAATGGTAAACACAACTGTGATACAAAGTTGTGCACATTCTCGTGTACTTGCAGCAACCCACAACAGAATCAAAGTGAGATTAACACAAACCACTACCCATAATGCACCCAAAAAGACTTGAAAGGTGAAACAGAATTGTTATTAGACTCATGAGTATGCAGGGACAACAGCCACACCTCCAAGTTCTCATGATGGAAGAATGTTATATCAGTCTGATTCATAATAACTTTTCTCCATCCACCCATCATTTATTCATTACTTTATTTATATCCTGCCTTTTTCCCAAACTGCAACTCAACGCAGTTTCATTAGGGTGTTTAATTATTGCATTTGTAACACTTACCAGAGAAAGAAAGGGCCTTTGCAGACTGCCAGAAATAGTGCACATTAAATTGAGGCACTGCCCTGGCTCAGTGCTAGGGAATCATGGGAACTGTAATTTATTGTGGCACCAGAGCTCTCTGACAGAGAAGGCTCAATGTCCCAGAAAAAAATACAATTCCCATGACTCCCTGGGCAGTGCCTCAATTTAATGTGCACTATTTCTGGCAGTCTGCAAAGGCCCTAACTTGCATATCGATTGGATTTATGCTCCAGAGAAGTATTGGGAAATTAATTGATTTATTAAAAGGGTACTACTGTACAGTGCATTGAGCCAGCATGCCATAGTCATTTGAATGTTAGACTATGGAAACCTGGGTTTGATTCCCAGCTTGGTCATAAAATCCAGTGGGTGATCTTGGGCATTTCACATGTTGGCAACAAAACCTCATGATAGGTTCACTTTAGGGTCACCATAAGTCAGAAACATCTTGAAGGTACACAACAGCAGCAGCAGCAGCAAACAGTGCATTGACAGGATTCTTAACAGAGGCTTGCACTAGGATTTTTTTTATTGACCAAAATTCCCCCACTTGTTGCTTTCAAGATGTTCCCTACCACTGGGCATGCTGGCAAGGTCAGATGGGTACTGAAATCCAAAAGTGAGTACAAGAGGTTGGGAAAGGCTGTTCTTAGCTGAGGAAAGGAGGAGAAGAAACATAGGGGGTTACTTATGTTGGAACCAAAGCAGCATCAATGCTTGTATGGAGTAATTAGAAAGAATGGGGGCTCTAGAGTGCATGCTTGCCCTTTTGCTTCACCATTCTCTTTCTCTTTTTGATCTATGTACTCAAGACGTTTTGCTTCTTTCCTGCTTTTCCAGAGGTCACTTCCCCCTTCTCCCAAATGTTAGTAAGTCCTTTGCCTGAAAATGGAGCAACCATGAAGCTCTCACCACACGATGGACACTAGCCAGCTTCCATACATGAGAGCCATATTTTGGGGGCTGTTGTTCTGAGGTTTAAGTAATTGTCTTTTGTCTATCTTCTTTTTTATCCCAAGATGAATTTCCTGAAACAATAAATGTACATTCTTCTTTTTTTAACCATACGAGAGCATCCTGAGTTTTCTCCTGATTCTACCACAAGCTCATATTGCACTGGCAACACTGCACTCTGCATGATATATGCTGCTGCCACACTGAAGAATTAATGCAGTTTGACACTGCTTTAACTGTCATGGCTCCATCCCATGGAATCCTGAAATTTGTAGTTTGTTGTAGTACCAGAGGTCTCTGATAGAGAAGGCTAAATATCTCACAAAACTACAAAATCTCAGAATTCCATAGCATTGAGCCATGGCAGTTAAAGCAACATCAAACTGCATCACTTCTGCAGTACAGATGCAGCCTTAGATACCAAATATTTCTACAAGTTATACCTGAAGGGTATGCAACTCTGACTACAACTAATGATGATGATGATGATGATGATAATAATAATAATAATAATAATAATAATAATTTTATTTTTTAAAAAAAAAACCCTCTGCTAAGCAACCGGGGCAACGTACAGAGTTTAAAACAAGACAACAGTTAAAACAATTCTATCCCCCCAATCCCTAACCCACCCATCCCATAAAAATCAGATTAAACTAGTACAATAATTAAAATAACAAAGTAAAATCAACAGGCAGTAAATTTACTCTGGAATCAAATGTGGAAAAGGATCCAACTGCTGTGATCAATCAATTTAAGTCTTGGTAGAGTCAGTGATTAAATTCATAATGTATAACACTTGGATCCTGAAGACTTTCTTTCATATTCAAATACAAGATATTTTAGTGTGCATCTGTTTTCATAATGGTGAGTTAGCAACAGGCAAAATGTAGATATTTGGATATGTGTTGCTTAGGTTTTGTTCCAAACCACCAGAATCGACTAGGATGCCAGGAGACTTGTCACCCTGCCTAATTTTGGAGAGGTCAGGAAAAACCTTCCCTCTTGGAATCTTGGCGCTTCCTGTTCCAGTGCTCAACTGGACTGGGGCAGCATGGAGGCATATGAAAGTGAAACATTATTATTGTAAAACTATTATTGTAAAACTATTATTTATTGTTAGCTAAATGTGTCTCAATCCAAAAGTAAAGTGAGGCACATCAGGCATGAAGGGATGGCTCACTTTTATTTTTATTTTATTTTTATTTTTGTGCTCTGAGTGCAGGGAATAAAGGAGATAGATCAGGGGTAGGCAACCTGTCCCCTTTAAGGGCCGAGGGACTTCAGCTCCCAGAATCCCAGGAGCTATTGGCCAACATGGGACTATTGGCCAACATGGCTGAGGCTTCTGGGAGCTGAAGTCCCTCGGCCCTTAAAGGGGAAAGGTTGCCTACCCCTGAGATAGATAGACCACGTGGACCCTGGGTTCCACTAAAGATTTGCTATATGGCTAGTTTTAAGGGATATTTTATTTTATTTTATTTTATTTTTTGCCACCTTGATCTTTCTTTGAGTTCAGTGTTTACACAACAGGTAATCTTCACAGATCTGAATGAATAAATGCAGATAGGTTAAATCAATATTGCCCTCTAATACAGGGGTAGGCAACCTTTCCCCTTTAAGGGCCGAGGGACTTCAGCTCCCAGAAGTTTCAGCCATGTTGGCCAATAGTCCCATGTTGGCCAATAGCTCCTGGGATTCTGGGAGCTGAAGTCCCTCGGCCCTTAAAGGGGAAAAGTTGCCTACCCCTGCTCTAATGCAGATAGAAACACTATTCAAGGATGTTTCCCCCTACGGCAGTATAAACCAACCTTCCTTAGCTTGGCGCCCATTGGATGCATTGGGCTATTGCTCCCATCTCCCACAGCCACAACCACTGGCTTTGCTGGCTGAGACTAATGGGAACTATCACCCAATACCATTAGTTTTTCACCGTTGGCACTCCAAAATGCTTTGAATTTCAGCTCATGGATCTTTGATTATTGGTCATGCTGACTAGGGCTTGTGAAGCCAAAGTCCAAAATATAGAATCATAGAATGATAGAATTTAAAAAATTATAATGATAGAATTAGAAAAGACCATAAGGGCCATCCATTCCAACCCCCTGACATGCAGAAAGACACAATCAAAGCATTCACAGGCTGTGCATTCCACTGTCAAACACCTCTTACCAGCAGGAACTTCTTCCTAATGTTTAGGTGGAATCTCTTTTCCTGTAGCTTGAATCCATTGCTCCATGTTCTAGCCACTGGAACAGCAGAAAACAAACTTGCTCCATCCATGAGATTCCATTTCAACATTAGGAAGAACTTCCTGGCAATAAGAGCTGTTTGGCAGTGGAACACACTCCCTCAGAGAGTTGTGGATTCTCCTTCTTTGAAGGTTTCCAAACAGGGATGCAGTGGCTCAAGTGGTTAAGACACTGACTCTGTTAATGCCCAAGCTCTGATAATGAGCAAACAAAAACTATGGGAGAACATTACCATGGATCCTGTATTTGATGTCAGTTTTCATAGAATCACAGAATGATAAAGACCATAAGAGACCACAAGGGCCAACCAGTTCAACTCCCTGCCTTGCATTTTGGCTTTCGATATGGTAACTGGTTGCTTCTCTCAAACTGTGGATCTGGTTACAAAGAAGTGTAATGCCTTTCAACAGTGAGATGCTTTGTCCATCAGTTTTTCAATAGCTAGGGTCAAGCCCAGTGTAAACAAGCTATTATACTGCAAACTCATTGGGAAATGCTAACATTTACTGCAGTCTTCAAACACATTTGTCACTAACTTAACCTCACCTGACCAAGGTCCAAATACAATTGGAAAAACAATAATGGTGACCCAAAGGAATTAATCCTGCTTATAAAACTCTCAGCCATGAATACATAATTTGAAACACTGTCAGCAATATAATATTTTAAAAAGTCCCCAAAGCACAACTGTTATCCAAACTAGGTCACCCATCCATAGAAAGGTATCCAGGGCATTATATCTATACAGACATAAGAGCTGCAAACAAATAAAAGTGTTTTTCTAGAGCACTGCAGAGTACAATAAAATCTAAAATATATGTTACAGCAGTACCAAATACAGTACTTGCATTTAGCAAAACAAAATTTAGACCGTCCAGCTTCTAAGGACCACAAGCCAGGAAAAAAATGTTTCTAGCACCTCCATCTTCATAATGTGAACTTCTGTCTATATCTCTATGAACTTGCCCTCTTCTCAGTACCACTGCTTTCCAAAGCATGTTTGGTGGATACAAGGAAAAGGGCTTTATTGGTGGCTGCTCCAACTCCCTCCCTAAAGATGCAAGGATGACTCCTTCCTCGTTCTCTAGGGTTTTAAAAATGGACTGCAATAGGTTTTTATGGTGTCTATTTGTTGGGGTTTTTGAACAATTTTAAAAATGGTTTTAATATGATGATTATTTCATTGCTTTGTAAAATAACCTTTATATATAATACTGATGCTTTTGTTTGCTTTTAATTTATTCCAGTTTTAATGTTCTGTAAGCCACCTTGAGTCCCAAAACTGGGGAAAAGGCATGATAATAATAATAGCAGCCCTGTTCATGGTAGCTGACACTGTTGTAGTGAGGAACTCTGCACTGTGATGCAATCATTATGACTCTTGACAAAATGTGTAATGAGAGGGCTCATTCATGAAGCTGATAGCACTAGATTAATTCTATGGCATTGTTCAAGTCATGGAAGTATTGGCATATGCCCTGTGAGGTTGTATTGTGCAGAATAGTATATTTACACAGTTTTAACACCATGTTGACATTCATTCTAGATACCCATGGACTACTTTGAGTTCCTCTATGATCTGTTGTTTTGGCTGGTCTGATCTTCCAGTTCCTTCCATGTATGCTAAAGATGATCATCCCTTGCCAGCACAATGATGTTGGGTGGCAACTATGATCATCCCTTGCCAGCACAGCCAATGAATGGTGAGGAATGATAGAAGTTGCAGTCCAGTAGCATCTGGAAGACTACATGTCTTATGTTCCTTCTTTAAACATGTCCAACCTAATAATTTGTTTGTTTGAACTTCTCCACTCCTGATTGGACTTGATTCTCTAGTCTACAGAATGCCAGGACTTAGATCTGAATATATGGAATTAAGTATTGTAAGTACTTATGTCCAAGTACTTTAACTAAATACACCCAATCCCACTACATGAGGCAAGCATATCATGCTACATTAAGGACCAATGATTTGCTGAAGCCAAAACATAGCAGCCATACTATACCAAACACATTATCATATCATTCTGTGGCCTAAATATCATGTTTGGCTCACAACTATCTACGCATCCATCACAACATAATAGGAGAGTATGTATTTTGGCTTGGTTTACTAGCCCATCACTATATGCCATTGCCACTAACCCTTCTTTCCAGAAGACCTCAACATCTGTAGGGGACAGCTAGAGAAGATCTTTTCACCAGTTTTAAATTTTGCACTCAAGTTGTTGAGAGATTTAAAAATGTTATGAAACTTCCTTGTTTGGCTTCTTTGAAACCAAGTGGTATGTGGGAATCCAACCAGCCTTTGCCTCCCAGTTTTTCAGTACATGTACATGCCAGAATACTCAATGAGATCTTGTCCTTCCTATTTGTCACTACAAAAATCATTTTCCTCCTTCCATGATTTCTCTTGAATTTTCAGGAAGCTGGAGAATGATGGATCTATATACTGGCAAGAGTGGTTGCCTTGTGAGGAGACATGATTGCCACTGGTTAACAAAGCTGTAGATTCTTACTGCTTCCTTCACCTGCTTTCATGAGATAATCTCCAAAGGTCATTTAGTGCTGGAGTTGAAAATGGAATTCCATTTTACTCTTTTAATTGCTTTCTGCAGTGTCTGCCTGAAACTGTACAGTTATACTGTTCCAAGGACAGCTGCCTTGGTTTTGATCAATGCCTGAGGCTGAAGATATGGCTGACTGAGAAGGAACATCAAGCCTGTCTCTCATAATAAATAGTTCAACTTGTGCAGTATCTGAAACAAAGGGGAACAAGGTCTGTTTGACAACGTGACAATGCTTCTATTAGACTTCTATTTGCTATGTTTTCTGCTTGATTTCTGGAAGTTTTTCAGCTATGCACCTGAAGTACATTTTTTGCAGTTCTATACATCTAATCAATGGTTGGAGATTGCTGTTGTTACTTACCATCAAGTCAGCTTTAACCTATGCTAACCTTATGAATGAGTGCCATCCAAAAGCCTTCGTCAACAACAGACCTATTCAGAGCTTGCAAGTTGGAGCTGTAGCCTCCTTTACTCAACCAATCAATGGCTGGAACACCACATTGTTCGGTGGAACATAGGAGTTTCCCATGTAGAACTACACTACAGTTCCCCTGTCATCACTTCTAGGACTCACCAAATATCTACAATAGCCCTCTCTCTCCTCCCATTATGGATGTTCTATTGTTGCTGGATAACAGAAAGTGGCATTGGAGAAGCTGACCAAGGACATCTTACACTGAGATCTGCTTGAAGGTCTCAGAAGATGATACATACTTAAATGTAGGGTGGACTTTTGGTTGTTAATATCACTAAAAGGATGCTCACTTGAAATCCATAAAAAGAAAAAAAACATCCAGGGGTAGCCATGTTGGCCATATAGCAAATCAAATAACATCCAAACAAGGATAGCTTTGTTGGGCCAACCGAAATGCACAATTACATGTTGCAAGCTTTCAAAGCCACACGGGCTTCATCATCAGGCACAGGAAAAAAAATTGAATGTTAGTCATAGGCCTGCATTCTGCTGTCACTGGTCTTAGTTCAGATGGTAGAGAGGGCAATTTGCAGGCATGATGGCACCTCCTCCTTTGGCCATGTGGTCACTGGGAGATTCTGAAAGTCAAGGAAATTTAATGTCTATTTGCAACTCAAAGAAGATGCTTTCTTTGGAACTGCAACTCAAAGATGTTTTCTTTGGAATCCCATCCTATCACCCTACCTATTCAACATATGCAGAACATATTGTAAGGAAAGCACACTTGGACATGGAAGAGGGAGGAGTGATAATAGGAGGAAGAAATATCAACAATCTGAGATATGCATAATACTAGCAGAAAACCTCACAGACCAGGAAAAACTTCTATGGAAGATCAAAAAGAAAGTGGAAGGGCAGGCTTAATGTTGAAAATAAAGACAACAAAAATAATGACCACAGAGAACTTACACACATTCAGACTAGACAATGAAGAAGTAGAAATAGTAAAAGAGTTCTCATATCTGGGATCAAACATTGATTGGAATGGGGACGGCAGCCAGGAAATCAGAAGATTAAGAATGGGGAGGATGGCTATGAAAGAACTAGAAATGCAAAGACATACAACTCAGCACAAAAGTCAGAATCTTACAAGCCATTGTATTCCCTATTATCATGTATGGATGTGAGAGCTGGACAGTCAAGAAAGAAGGTAGGAAGAAAATCAACGCATTTGAGATGTGGTTCTGGAGAAGAGTGTTGAGGATTCCATGGACAGCCAAATGGACAAAGAAATGGGTCCTAGAGCTGATCAAGCCAGAAATATCCCTAGAAGCCAAGATGACAAGACTTAGGGGGGGTTGCAGACTGCCAAAAATAGTGCATATTGAGTCCGCTTTTAGGGTTAGGGTTAGGGAATCATGGGAACTGTAGTTTATTGTGGCACCAGAGCTCTCTGACAGAGAAGGCTCAATGTCTCAGAAAAAAAAACAATTCCCATGATTCCCTAGCACTAACCCTAACCCTAAAAGTGGACTCAATTTGCACTATTTCTGGCAGTCTGCAACCACCCTTAGACTGTTGTACTTTGGACATATCATGAGAAGGCATGACTCTTTGGAAAAGACAATAATATTAGGAAAGGTGGAGGGAGGTAGAAAGAAAGGAAGACCACATGCTAGATGGATGGACTTTATTAAAGAGACCACAAATATGAGTTTCAGCTGGGCAGAGCAATAGAGGACAGGGGGACCTGGAGATGTCTCATCCATAGGGTCGCCATGACTCGAGATTGACGCAAAGGCAGTTAACAACAACAACAAAAGTAAGATGATATTATTATTATTATTATTATTATTATTATTATTATTATTATTATTATTATTATATCCAAAGCCTGTGCTCTAGTATACTAAAACATCTAAGAAACTTTACTTTAATGGGCTTTTTTCATTTTTTTACCTAACTAAAAATACAGCAATAGTGTTAAATTATACCAATGTTATTTGAAAGTTATGTCACCAAAAATTCATATTTCCTCACTCATTTTCCGAGCTCCAGTTCCAAGCTTTACTGGGAAAGTTTCCCACATCTCTCAGTTATTTAATCAAGACTATGGACTATTAATTATTCTCACTATTAAGGGGCAATCAGTTAAAACTACAAAATACTGTGAAAAGAAGGAGGAAGAACAGAAGAGTAAGTCAATGACTAATGATGGAATCACAAGGATAATTTTACTTTGGCTCACAAACACATCTGGAAGCAGCTTTAGAAGTTACATTCTACTTTCATGTGTTTGGTGTTATTTTCTTAAGCTAAAAAACAACTGCTTTTGTGAGCACATATGGCTATGGAAACTTTGATAAACAAAAAATAATAGACTAGCCTTTGGCATTATACTAACTGGATGCTTTGCAAGGAAGTTAGCAACATCATTTTGAGGTCAGTAAGGATGATCCATTACTTCTTAAAAATAGTCCTAATTACAATGTCAGGCTATATCAAAGAATTAAATTTTAAAGTGCACATGTACTATGATTATCTTGGCCAAATAGATAAATTGTGTTGCAAAGACAAATAATGTGGTCACTTTAAAAGGCCAGGAGAGGCAGATTATGTTCCAGAGTGACAAACCACAGTTCAAGTATGACTTTTCAGAACTATCAGTTTCCCTAGCATTAACCATCCAAGTGTCATAGCCTGTTTTATAACATGATGGAGGGGCATAACTACACAGTGTAAGTACATGTAGCACCAACATAAAGTGGATACTCTGTGCAGAACATTTTATTGGTAAATATTCCAGTGATGCTTTCTCAGAGGTTTGCAGAGTTTTCATTTGGCTCAAAACATAGTCGGATAAATGTAAAGTGATGTTTTGGGGTATATGTGTTAGAATATTAAATCTGGTAACTCCAGATTTATGACCATTGGAAGGACTTTGTCACATCCCCCACTCATTTCAGATGAATCTTCACATTGCTTAGAGCTTGGCAGCACTACTAGCCATGCTGGCTGGAGGATTCTGGAGGTTGTAGCCTGGCTTTCCAGCTTACCTTTTAAAGAGACATTATATAACATTGACAATTTAACTGATTTCTTTATAAAGTTATCCAGAACTCCTACACAGGGCTTCTAACACAGGCCTGGACATGACTCACCTAGTTTGAAGTTCCAGTTCTGTGTACACATGCACAAACATACTTGGGAATGTTTGATGTTAATTACTGTCAAGTAAGCTTTAACTTATGGTGACCCTATGAATAAGAGAACTCCAAGACATCCTGTTATTACCAGCCTTACTAAGGTCTTACAAGCTCAGGACTGTGGTTTTCCCAATAGTTGACTGAATACCTTCTGACTCTCCTTTGCTTTGTTCTGGATTGTCTCATCATAGAGTTTCCACAGTAAAAGACATTCAGTAGTGGTGTACTGGTGCCTCCATCTGCACAGAATTAACAAGAGTTAGCTAAAATGCTGTTGCCATTGTCTCTCATACATCCTCTACCATACCACCCACTCCTCTACTACTGCTGTTGCCCAGTAGTTATTTTACACATTTAGTCTAGGGCCTCAGCAAAAACCTGTCTGATGTGGGAGACTCTATGGATGTTATCACACGGGGGAAATCTATAGGTTATCCCACACAAATCCCTCCAAAAAGTGCACTTATGCCTAACGATTTCACATGATGTCGCACAGAAACTGACATTAAAGTGGTCACAAAGTGGTGTTATCTGAGATCTTTTTATTTTCGGGAGTTTAGAGGAAATGCATTTGCAATATTAAAGTAATTGCACATTTACTGTAGTGTGAAATTCAAATTTGCACAAATAAATCTCCTTTAAAGCTTTTTCCCAGTTTTCTTATGGTTCTGTGGGGCTGCTTTTACTTCCTGGTTTGCTTGGGTGACAACATGCCAGGCAGACATGAGCTTCTCCACTTTTCTCTTTCTAAAACTTCCTGTCTGTTGGTTGAGCAAACAGGTGCATTTCCCTCAAGCTGAAGAGTGACTGCAGAGTCGAAAAGATGAGGGGGAGGCTGAGGAAGGGAAAAGGTTTCCCATGTCAACAACCCACCATGGATAGGATTGGGTGGGGGTTGTTTTAATTTGTAAGCTGTTCTTTGTCCCTATTTTGGGGGGGAAGTGGGACAGAATCCCTGCTCAGCCATGAAACCCACTGGGTGACCTTAGGAGGGTCACACTCTCTCAGCCTCAGGATGGCAATGACAAAACCCTTCTGAAGCAACTTGCCAAGAAAACCCCAGGAAAGGTTCACCGCTTTAGGGCCACCCTAAGTCGGAAGCGACTTGAAGGTACACCACAAAGCGGGAGAAAGGGGGACCCCTCCAGTGAGTCAGACCCCAATTTGGGGCGCCTTGCTTCTCAGCCCATCCCAGAGCAAGAGGACCTAGGCTAGCAAGTGGCTGCTCTCCAAGGCAAAAAGGACATCCTCACAGCTGAAGAGGCGGCAGGCTTATTCCCTTGGCAAAAGGTTTGCCCACAGGAGGAGGGAAGGAGGAGGGATGCTGCCCTCTTCTCCATCCGCATCAGGGGGACCAGAGGTCCTAACCCCAAAGGAAGACTGTCCAGGAGGACAGGACTCAAGAAAAGCTTTTTAAAAACACACACACACATAGAAATAGAAAATCATGCTTCTTACTCCTGCTCCAAATGGAGGACAGTTTGACATTTCCTCCTGGAGAGGAAAGAAGGTTGAATGAAATGCAGGACCCGCCCTGGAAAAGGAGGAGTCTGCTCACCAGAAAGCAAAACAAAACACGCCCATTTCTAGTACATTTACGTCTTTTTTTCGCTTTTCACTTAATTCCATTTTTATTCTAATTACGTGAGAAATGCTTTTGCGCAATTTAGCGCTAATTTCACTTTATTTTCAGGACGCTTTACTTCCACTTTATTATCTCTGTAACCACAAAACTGGCCCCCGTGTGATAACATCCTATCAGTAGCAGTGCTACCATTATCATAGCCTCTTATCTCACAGAAGCATGCAACTTCACCATTAGAGACAGGTAGTGTCGCTTGAGAATAAAATCCATTGATTTCTGCTCCTGCAGGGGATAGAAAAAAGATGCACTTTGGGATTATTTTCAAATGATGATTCTCTGAATTCAGAAGGATATCCTTCTTTAAAAATACATATAGAATTGGACTGGTATCCAATGAAGTGCTTACAACAGTGAAAACTCTGTTCCCCCAGAGCATCTTTTCAGAGGGCTGTGATGAAAGGAAAGCCTAATGCAGGGGTAGGCAACCTTTCCCCTTTAAGGGCCGAGGGACTTCAACTCCCAGAATCCCAGGAGCTACTGGCCAACATTGCACTATTGGCCAACATGGCTGAGGCTTCTGGGAGCTGAAGTCCCTCGGCCCTTAAAGGGGAAAGGTTGCCTAACCCTGGCCTAATGCTACCAAAGGTGTAATATTGAAGACAATCTTGGATACTCTGGGGATGCAGAGGAGGCTGGTATATGGGCTACACTTAAGGAAACCATGTGCAATTTATTTATGGTCAAATTACATGACATGTTCAACATGCTTTTAGAAGACATGTTGCTTCAAATGATGAAAGACATCCGTTTGTCATAGCGCATAATTAGCACATGATTGCTTCATCTCTTTATCTTGCATTTACCATGCTTTGTTTCATAACTTTTCTTAATTTTATTTTGCTTATTACCAGAACTTTGAATAATTACATTTTTAGATGACAGCTTCCACAATCCCTCAGCCAGCGTACCAGTGGAGTATCCTGCAAGTTGTTGCCCAAAAAGTAATTTTTCCAAGATCTGCTGTTTATGACTCTATGGGGCTATCTTGAATACTGTGGAAAATAGTACTTTGGAAGAGGTCTCTGGAAATGATAAATTTTTGTCATGTCCTCTCCCCAATGAACATTGTTCCTTCCTTATTGCCTTCATTTGCTTACATGAAGAAGAGAAAGGAGGGATATTCTTTTTTATTCCCAACAACCCTAAGAACTAGCCAAACCTTTCCAACCTGGTGCCTTTGTTAGCATACCCTACACTCCTCTCACTGGAATATGGGGTTTCATATTTTCATATCTAGAGCAAAGCATGTTTTTAAGAGGTCACAATGACCTTTGGAACAATAGAAGATTTCACATGTGAAAGGCACGCTGGCCAAAGACATGTGGAAGACCCAGAGAGCAGTAAATAAAGGTTAAATGGGTTTACTGATCACTCCATTCTCCCCCAGGCTTTTTGCATATCCTTTCACAAAAGGGAGGGAGGGAGTCCCACTGCAGAGCAGTTAAAGACCATATTTCCTGCTCACCATAAGCCATTTTTATCCAACCATCCAGGAGTTGTCTTAACTCCAATCAATGTTTTGTCACTCCAAACTTAAAACCATCAGTCATTCCAGAATTCTGTTGTCAATTCCCTGATAAGACCATCAAGTGTTTGTTATTGCTTTGTTACTGCAGGATAGCACCAGCTCTAGCTTTGTGTGTCTACCGAGTGTCTCCCTTAGATGCTATCTGAGCCCAACATCATCTTCCATGGAACCCCCATCTTCAGGACTGGTAATTATCACCTTCTCTAACTTCTGATTTCTCGCTATCCAACCTTTCACACCTTTCTTTCTGTTAGCTCAGTATGGTTCTTAAAAGTTACATTGGTTTAGTGTGTTTACATGCACTTTTGCACATTTCTAAATAAAACTCTTTTTATTCGTCAAAACTGGAGTCTCTCTGCAGTGAGTACTGGTATACATCAGGAGAAATAACCCCTTAAGTTACACAACCTCTTGCAGGACTCCTTTTGAACTAGTAAATTTCCCCCAAATATCAAGGAAACTCTGGCATTGTTGGTGGAGACCTCAAATCCCCTCACCTGTTTGGGTAATACCTCCACCACTCCAGGTGGCCAGGTCAGATAAAAGTTATAATCTAAAACATCTAGCAGGTATTACATTGGGAAAGGCTAGGCCAGGGGTAGGCAACCTTTCCCCTTTAAGGGCCGAGGGACTTCAGCTCCCAGAAGCCTCAGCCATGTTGGCCAATAGTCCCATGTTGGCCAATAGCTCCTGGGATTCTGGGAGCTGAAGTCCCTCGGCCCTTAAAGGGGAAAGGTTGCCTACCCCTGGGCTAGGCTAGCCTAAAGGGTATGCAGAAGTCCAAGTCACTCAGGGCCTTTACAGATTGCCAGAAATAATGCAGCTTGAGGCCACTTTAACTGCCCTGGCTCAGTGCTAAGGAATCATGGGAACTGTAGTTTATTGTGGCACCAGAGCTCTCTGACAGAGAAGGCTTAATGTCTCAATAGGCTCAGGTAAAATCAAATCTTTCCCAGCTTGTTTGTTCTTCTTCACTAATAACTTTTGCAATCTTGTCCACACTCTGATTTTGCTTGGCCATATGTGTTTTGGTTTTCATTTGTGAAGTGTTGGAGGGCATAAAATACACTTCTTCCACTTTATCCTTATAAGAACTCTATGAAGATTGGCTTGAGAGGGGACATTTTGTCCAAGGACATGCTAAGAGTATCATCATTTTGAACAACTAGTTCTACCAAATTTATCTCTGAAACAGTCTTTGAAGTCATTTGGATTTGATTGGTCATCTGGGGATTTTTAGAAACCAGCCAGAGAGCAAAAGTATTTTGTCTGGCACGTTGGTTCAAGAAAGTCATCACAATGACATAGGATTTGCACTTCCTAGATGCTGTAGATTCAAGTGAGGAAGTCACACATAGTTATAGGAATTACAGACTGAGAAAGAAGAACTTCAAACAGGGTATGTTGGCTGAGTGCCCATTTACAACAAACACTGGTTCAACAATAATATCGTATTGCTATCCCATCTCATTTATAGATTACTATTGATCTCTTTGAGATCTGACCTTACATGGTCCCCCATTCTGCTTGGGTGGTAAAAAAATTGGCTTGTAATGTTTGGACTACATTTCCCAATAGCCTTTGCTTGCCCTATGTTTCTGAGGGTTGCCTTCTGATGAGAGAACATGGAAGGGAATGTGGAGAAATGGTGGGCACTAATCTTAGAGAAGGTCAGTACCTTGAAAATGATCAAGAAAGAATGCCTATTCATCTCCTGGAATGCTAACATGCAGAGGTTTTCTCTGGTTATTAAAATTGCCATTGTCAGGTAAAATTCAAAGTATTGAGCATTATATAATAGTTCAGCTGTGATATTTATTTACTTCTTTTGCATCCTGAGTCCCATATACCTTCAGCACAGGCAGCATAGCTAGAGGATTCTGGTGCAAAAAATAGCATTCCTAAGTTCTGAATCAATGAAAGTAGTGAAGCTTCAGAAGACCTCAGAGGTAGGGTAAGAGTGGTTGTATTTCAATTGTTTGGCACAAAAGTAAATCTGAGACTAACAACTGGCATTGGAAAGGCCTAAACTATGCCAACCTGCTATAAAACAGACAGTATAAAAGCTTGAACCATTCCAGATTGACTCTTCTTTTTGCACCACACTCTATGAAGGTTATCACACCGTTTTTTAAACTGGCTTACCTCCTCTGACTTAAATTTTAATTTGGGTGGCACGCTGACATTATTGCAGGGATTTCTCTGCTGAATCCGCCGGCATCCCGGGTCCATCCCTGCTCCCAGGAGTGCTCCAGCAGCCATTTTCTTAAGCTGGAAAACTACCGGTTTAGAAAAGAGGTGCGCTAAGTGCTCCTGGGAGTGGGGATAGACCGGGGATGGACCCGGGTGGCGGATTTGGTGGCAAAATCCCTGCAATAGTGTCAGGGTGCTTCCCAAATTAAAATTTAAGTCAGAAGAGGTAAGCCTGTTTAAAAAGCAGTGGAATAAGCTCCTAAGTACACTTGTCAGTCCACATTCACTGGAGTTAGGGGCACAGGACCCCCATGAATGTGGAAATAACAAAAACACTATGTTTTTACTTGAGAGAACACATCTCTAGGAATCTAGGTCCACCAGTGCAACTCTGTAGTCAACATCTGCCAGACATTGACCATAGAATTGCCCTGGAGGAGCCACAAATGCCTAGTGTAGTGTTCTCTCTAGGAATCTCTAGGTCCTACAGTGCAACTTTTGGTTAAAGTTGACTATAGAGTTGTGCTGGAGGACCTAGGTATTCCTAGAGAACATATTAATAAAATCCATGAATAATCAAATCCACAAATGTGGAGGGACAAGTGTAGATAGAAATCTTTCCTCTTTTTACCTACCCCAGTAAATATCCTCTGTTTGTTATCTTCACATCACATTGACTGCTGGAACCTGTAGCTCACCAGTAATGAATTGTCCCCAGCGCTTGCTTTTAATCCTCCTGACTAAACAGGTAGGCTACTTATATATCTGATGGCCTTTCTTTTGAGGAAGTTTTCTTGACAAGCCTCATTCTATTGTGCCGAAACATGACAAATACTCAGTTTTGGTTATATATGTGAGCAGTGGTGGGCTGAGAACAATTATATAACCCAAGCAATAATTTGCATTTGTAAAATAATTTGTCACTAATTTCTTTAGGCAGTTAGTTAGTTATTTGTGTTCTTCCCTCCTCATTAAGGTTGCTTAAGTGAAAACTGGAGATGATTCCTGTACCTTTAATGGTACATTAATGATAGAAGAGAAAATATTAGCAGGTTTTGTTTCTTATCTGGTTGCAAGACAACTAACGCCTGCTAAAATTCCCTCTTCTACATACCCATTAAAGGTATAGGAACTGTGTCTAGTTTTCACTCTGACAACCCTACATATTGTGCAGAGCCACAAGCATCTAAGAGAAGAAATTCTGTAGGAGTTGTTAATCAGTGACAACTGTAAAAATAACAGCAATAACAATCACAACAAGCTTCTGAAGTATTCTGAGACACTTTAGACATGGGCCGCAGATTCTGTGTGAGGAAAAGCAACAGTATTACTTAAATCTCAGTGCTTGTCTACATGGACAATTTACCCCAAAATTTCCCCAGCCTCACTGTGTCCTGTTTACACAATGCAGGGGAAAACCATCATTCACAATGGGAGTCAAAAACCCACAGCAAGAGAGAGTAGGCAAGGAGTGAATTTGGGTGTAATTCAGGGCCAGAATATTCTGTACACCTACCCTCAGTTGCTCATCTCTCAGGATCATAATGTGTGGAAATTTTGCTGTTACTGGTTTTTGTTTAAGTCATTTGCAGCTTATGGCAACCCTAAAATGAACCTATCACAGGGGTTTCTTGGCAGTATTTGTTCAGAAGGGGTTTGCCTTTGCCTTCCTCTGAGGCTGAGAAAGTATGGCTTGTTAAGTTCAGCCAGTAGGTTTCCATGGCTGAGTGGGAATCTGAAACCTGGTTTCCAGAGTCATATTCCAATACTCAAACCACTACAACACACTGGCTTGCAGTTATGAGTAATGGGCATTAACCTATTAAAGCTGTAAACAAGAACAAAAATATTTGTTGGCTAGGACTTAGGGCCTTGGCAGACGGCTTATTGAGCCGTCTCCGAGGCAAGGAAGAGGAGGGGCAGCCGCACCCGCGGCGCCCCTTCCTCTTCCCGAGGTCATCCTCGGAGCCGCCGGCCCTCCGCACATCCGGTGCTCCGGGGACAACCTCCCGCCGCAGCGACCGCACGCGCTGCGGAGGAAAAGTCAGTGAACGTGCGCCCGACGCTTTTAGGGCGCACTTTCACTGACTTCTGAAAGGAGCGCTATTTTTGCGCTCCTTTCAGAGGCGCCGACGGTGCGCCGCGGTGCGACTGCTCCAGTCCCGCGCCGCACCATCGCAGGGCGTCTTGGACGCCCTCGTCTGCTTCCCCCCTTTGTGACTGAAGAGGAGTTCCTCTCTTTGATTTTGCCTACTTGGATTTCAACATCTGTCCTGATCTTACACTGCTCAAGTATAAAAGCAGTGCTTAAGCACTACATTAGAAGTAGAAGGGCAAGATGTACGTGTTTAAATAAAATAAATAGAAATTTTACTTAACTTATTGAAATTTTTACATCTCACTCTCTGACACAATTTCTCAGGGCAGCATACAAATTCAATCAATTCAAAACAATGTTTGTGCAGGCTAAAATCAATTAAGCAATTTAAAATGAATTAAAACAGCGCAAGCTATGTGTCTGTACAGATTTGGGCAAAATCATTAGATCCCAAAGACGTTGATAAAGAGCCATGTATAAACTGGGCTGCAGAATGAGACGCCAGTGCCACTTCAGTGCCCACCAGGCCTTCAAGGGGACAGCATTTCACAACAAAAGGCCTAAGCAGACTGCCAAAAATAGTGCACATTAAATTGAGGCACTGTCCTGGCTCAGTGCTAGGGAATCATGGGAACTGTATTTTTTTCTGGGACACTGAGCCTTCTCTGTCAGAGAGCTCTGGTGCCACAATAAATTACAGTTCCCATGATTCCCTAGCACTGAGCCAGAGCACTGCCTCAATTTAATGTGCACTATTTCTGGCAGTCTGCTTAGGCCCAAAGTCATCTTAGCAAAGACAGCCCTCTCTCACATACTCACACAGCATCCAGCTTTCACTTGGGGGGGGGGCACATGAGAGGACCTCCCCCCAGCAGACCCTGGTCCTCAGGCAGGTGTATATGGGGAGAGGCAGTTCTTCTAGTATCAAGATCCCAGGCCATTTAAAAATTTAAACGTCATCGCTAGCAACCTGACTTCAGAATAAAATTGTATTGCAGACAATTGAATGCAGACTTACAACCTTAGCACACTACACAGTTTTAGCACTATGATTCCGCATTAACTCCCATGGCTGTATCCTAAAGAATTCTGGGATTTGTGGATTGGTGAGCTTACTAGGGCTCTCTGGCTGAGAATTCAAAATCTTCCTCCTTAAAACTGCAAATTCCAGGATTCTGTAGAATGAAGTCATGGCTCTTAAAGAATAGTAGTCCTATAATTGTGTAGTATAAAAGGGTTCTTAGGGTTGCAGACTGCCAGAAATAGTGCAAATTGAGTCCACTTTTAGGGTTAGGGTTAGTGCTAGGGAGTCATGGGAATTGTTTTTTTCTGAGACATTGAGCCTTCTCTGTCAGAGAGCTCTGGTGCCACAATAAAATACAGTTCCCATGACTCCCTAGCACTAACCTTAACCCTAAAAGTGGACTCAATTTGCACTATTGCTGGCAGGGCTCTATCACCATGTTTTAGCCATCATCCCCCTTTTATAATCCTTCCATATCCCACCACTTTTTCAAACTGTGTCTATGTTCTCAAAAAATCCATTATAATGGAAAAGAAAAAAATAACTACACAATGTCTTTTAAATAGTCTTTTAAAATCTTCACCTGGAAGTGTGCTTACAAGCTGTGAAACTTAACAATACTTAACAGTTGGAATAAACACAAATCACAGTAATTTCAGTGGTTCTACTCTCCATAGCAGACTGTAGAGTTAAAGGCATTATAGCACATCTGGAGGGCACAAAACGAGAGAAGGCTGTAATGGGGTTTAGTAGGCAAAGAGCTCTTTATTGAGTAGGCATTATGTCAGACAATTTGGGAAAGTCTGATTTAAACTTTTGGTCTCAAATTAAGTTTCACAAATACTTGAAAAATGGAAGGCTGAAATTTCTTTTGCCATCTCTACAAACTAAAAATAATTGGGAGGATAGGGAATTATATGAAACAATTTTAATAATAAGCATAAGGATTTCTACACTGGCATAGTAGTTTGGGTGTTAGAATGGGACTCTGGAGACCAGGCTTCAATTCTCAGCTCAGCCATGAAACCCACTGGGCAACCTTAGGCAAGTCCCATGCTCTCAGCCTCAGGTGATGTGAAATAGTGCTCTTGGAGAAGATACTTCAGCATTTGGAATGTCTTCTGTAAATTCAAAAATATAGCCATGTTAGTCTGTAGAATCAGTATGTAGAGAGATCTTGTAGCACCTTTGAGACTAACTGAAATAAATTTGGCAGCATGAGCTTTTATAGACTTCAGTCTACATCTGAAGAAGCAGACTAAAGTCTGCGAAAGCTCATGCTGCCAACTTCTTTATTTCAGTTAGTCTTCTGCAAAGTACAGAAAGCTAAAGCTAATGGGAAATGATACATACAAAATGGAGAATGCAGTGTTTGGTGCTGTTCTCTACTCCCATTGAGCATTCTGATAGAGATGGGATATTAGACTAAATGTTTAAATATGTGAAGCTGCTAGTCATTCTAATGCACTAATATCTACACTGACTGGTATTGTCTCTCTAAACAAAAGCATTTTACAGGTCTATCTCAATATACTTGAGAATGACCCTGGGACTTTCTGTATACAGAGCATGTTCTCTCCCATTGAGCTATGGCCCCTCTTAATTAATGGTCGCGGCCCAATTCCCTCATCCAGCATATTTTCTGATGTACCTCAGCCATATTGCCAGCAGCATCAAAATAACATGCCTGCCAGTTTATTCAAATGTCATACTAACTTACCAAGCAAATCAGCAGCCGGACCAGTTGTGCATGGCTGGGCTTGACTAAATGACCTAGATGTGAAGAGCTCCATGACCTATTACAGAGGAAGTCATTCAGCCCTCTCAGCAAAGACAAGGATATTATGAGTAGCAAGTGTTCAGTGAATGCTAACTCTTTTGTTGCCTTGGGCATACCAAGAGTCAGTGTCTCTCTGCATTAGGTACTGTTCAAAATCATTGTCTCCATCTGTCTCCTTTTTCATTTGACAACCAAGTGATTTACGTCATGGTCAAAATAAAAATTCTCATGACCTTGCATAGGGTAACAGGTGTACAGTATTCTTGTATGGGCAAATAAGATGGTGGCGAGGGAACAGTTTGCATTGCCTCAGTATAATAACTCAGACATTTTCCCTGTATCATTGGCTTTAATGGGATACTAGAAAGGTGAAACACATTCCCATCTTCAGCAATCTGGCTGTATGTTTATATGCTTTGTTAGCTCTTTCAGTTTGTCTGGCTTATAAAATGAGAAAAACATTCTACTGAACCCCCTAGCCATGCCTGATAATCTATTTAAAATATAATATATGAAAGCATTTATCAGATGATGAGCTGTACATCAAACATACTTACAACTTGCATTTTTAAAATTAGAGTGGGCTTAGCAGTGTTTCCAGCAGCCGTAGTTTTCATTTCCATGTATAGATCAGCTGTAGTGCAATCATAAAAGCTGGCTGAAGTAAGGCAACCAGCCAGCTGCTATGAATGCAGTTGTGTATATTGAGCTTCTTACCAAACAAGCAATTGCCTGGGCTTGGATGGTAATGTTATAGATCTTATTTGAGAATATTAAAACCTAAGCTTTAATTCCTAAAGCTTTTCACTGTTTAATGCCAAAATCAAGGTTGGCAGCAGGTGCAAAGGAGCCTGGGGCAAAGGATACTCTTGTGTCAATCCCCACAACAAAGACTGAGCTGTTGTGGCACCATCTGACATCGCCAAGCAGCAACTAAACTCAGTTTAGGTGCTAGACTGGTACTATTTTGGAAATCACATTGAAAAATCATTGTAGCAGCAATACTGATCATTGTGGCCCAGCATTATTTTGAACTTTTTTCAAAAAGGATTGCTACAGTATGTATTAATGCTGGATGCTCCCATGGCCTTGGACCTTAACAGACTGGAAAAGACACAGTAGGGGTAGAGGTGCTAGGCAACCTCCAAACAAATCTTCAGTGCTTGAACAACTTTGTGTCCATCATGCCTAATATTTCTTGGCTTTTGTTGTACTTAAGTTTTCTATTTCCTTCCATTTATCTTTGCCACCTCCACAATTCTAAATTTATTGTATAAACCAGCAACTTTTGAAAATTAACAACACATGCAAAACACGTGAGCAATTTCTTTCAAGAGCTGAATTGTTGTCGACTCAGATGTTAGCTACTGCTTTTTGAAGGACTGTTTGAAGTTCTGGGACTGTCATATCATTTCCCCATTTCAGCTGTGGGTTAGAAAAAAGAGAGGAGCTACCCTCAGCCTTCCTCCAGAATGCCCTATTTTTGCTATTACAAGAAGTGAGACTGGAAGTTTCCATACAAAGAAGGCAGATTCCTTCTGTGTACCATGCCATCCACAGACCTTCTTCTCCATCAGTGGAGACTAGCTAGCACAATCCATGGCCTGTGGGATAAGATATAACCTGAGGCAGCCTAAGGGCACATCCAGACTGATTAAAAAGACCACAAACATCCCAGTTTGTTCCCATTCTTTTCAATTTTATTTTGGAGATCCATGCACATTTTGTTAATCCCAGAATGTTTTCTTTAAGCTCCCAATATGGTCACAGACTTTTTATACCAGCTCTCCAGGTTAGTTTATTTTAACCCAGTATAAAATCAAAAGAAGAGGAACAAAATCTGGGACTTTTCAATCAGTCAGGATGTGTGATATGACTATACTGGTTGAAGACACTTACCTTGGTAGCTTTACTGATGAACAGTCTAAAAGTATCTTAAACAGGTGCATGTAATATTGTCTTTCTCTGGCCTTACTGGAAATATGAAACAGAACAAAAAACTGGAAAGCACATATTCACAGTACAGGAGTAAAAGGAGACAACGTCTCATGTGCTGTGTGATGGTCCAAAAACTTTTATTTCTTAAAAAGCCCAACGTGTTTCGGCCTTGTCACCAATTGGCTTTCTTCAGGGGCTATTACCAGAAATGTCTGGAGCTGCAGTTTGCACTCTCAATCAAAGTGGACCTTCTGAGTATTAGATGGAAGGTTTCTGGACCATCACACAGAACATGGGACTTTGTCTCCTTTTACTCTTCTACTGGAAATACGAAACAGAAAGATATATCAGTGCATAACGGCAATGTTGCCTGCTAGCCAGCAATTCCTTTGAATCCAGATCAGCTATCTCCAATTCCAACCCAGTGAGGCATTTCTTGTAATCATATGGAGATGCTTTGGCTTTCCTCTTCCTCTAAGAAAAACAAGAAAATGCACCTAGAAGGGGCATATTCTTTTAGCTGGTAAGATGGCGGGGAGGGGGAAGCAGACAGCCATCACAAATCTCAGTTGCCATTACCTGTGTCTATGAGGTATCAGTAGGATATGTTCTGGTTTTAATTTCTTCTCCACCTGTTCCAAAATCCAGACTCTCCCTACACACACACAATTCCATCTCTTTTTGCTCACATACTGTGTGCCTGGCTCAAAGAGGTCATTAGAACACAAAATGTCATCCCAGAGTTTTTCTTTAACCATCCAAACATCCCACCTGTGGAGAGGAGAGGACAGCACAAGGTTTCGTGAAAGCTATTACACTAATTAATTTCCAGCTGATACCTGAAGTACTGCTAATCAAGCCAAACTTCCGATTCATTAATCAGGTTTAAAGCCACAGGAACAGTGAGTTATGGCTCTAAAGACGACTTATCCCAAAGCCTTGAAGGTCTGAGGTTCACATGATGGGTGTGCAAGGGAGCTCCCTGCCAGGGCAGCAGACAAAACTATGCCAGGTATTAGAGACAGGGTAGGCCTTGGCATGCACCACTTCCCTAGTGTGCTCTTTTATATAACGTGAAATTCTTCAGATCTCTTTTCTTTCCCAAAATAACTAAGGAGATTGGAAACAATCTCAAGAAACCAGTTCAGTTCAGTCTGCTAATGCAGTGTTAATTCTGTGAAAGGTTCCAGAATTATGGTATTATCTTTCAGTCTGGTAGGGGTCAATTTGTTCTTCTGCAGATACACACCAATTCCTTCTCCATCACTTCCTTTTATATATGCTGCTTCCTTGTCCTTATAATATCATGCAACAACAACAACAAAAGGTTTTGAGTGAAATCTGTTCGAATATTCTTTTGAGAGCCCACTACCACCACCTCCAATCTGAACCTTTGAAAATGCTTTTTTCAATGCGGAGTAGCAATTTTGTCCCATAACCATTAACTCCACTCCTTATGTTGCTCAATTTATCTTAGTTGGCTGCTGTTGTTGCTCTTGTTGTGTGCCTCTAAGTCATTTCCAACTTATGGTGACCCTAAGGCAAACCTATCACAAGGTTTTCTTGGCATGTTTTTTCGGGGGGGGGGGTGCCATTGTCATTGCCATCTTCTAAGGCTGAGAGTATGTGACTTGCCCAAGGTCACCCACTTTCCAATTACATGAGGGGAAGGACAGGTTGCTTACCTATAACAGTATTTCTTTGAGTGGTCATCTGCGAATTCACACAAATGGGTTTTATCTAGTGGAATCACTAGGCAGAAGTTGGATTGCAACTTTTTGGTGGTAGCTCCGCCCACCTCTATATAGGCCCCACATTCCTGCTCGCTCCTCAGTTCCAAGTACGCCACTAAAGAGCGACAGCAAGGTTATCAAATAGAGCAGGGCACAACTGAGGGGAGGTTGGGCGGGATTTTTGTGAATTCGCAGATGACCACTCGAAGAAATACTGTTACAGGTAAGCAACCTGTCCTTCTTCTTCGTGGTCTCTGCGAATCACACAAATGGGTTATTCAGACTAGCAAGCTCAAATCAATGGCAGAGGGAGTGTCCTGACACGAGGCTTGCAGTTGCAAACAAGAACGTTTATTGGCACAAACATCAGCCAAAGTAAATTAAGCACCTTCACATATATATGCATTGCATTCAAGTGCATCAAGAAGTGAATGTAATTCAACAGTGAACGAATTTTAGTCTGCAAATGGAATAAACAGTAAGAGTTGCATAGAGTCAAGTCTGAATTCAAGTAGAACCCATAATGATCTCAAATAAATAATAACTAAACTTTCAAGTCAGGTATCAATGTACATACATTTGTACCGCAGCAAATAATCAACATACTCAACTTGAGCAAGTGCATAATGAAGTTAGTGCAAACATTGTACAAATACATTCAATGAAGTCCAGATAATAATACTGCTCTCCCAAAGGCAGCCTCCTGTCTGACTCGTGTGTCCAACCTGTAATGTTTGATAAAAGTCATTGGTTGGGACCAGACAGCTGCCTTACATACATCTTCCAAGGGAACGCCAAACAGGAAAGCAGAAGATGATGCTACCGCCCTTGTAGAGTGCGCACGCACCCGGCCCAGTGGATTCTTGCCTGCCAGTTCATAACACAAGCGAATGGTGGAGGTCACCCACTTGGATAGTCTTTGTGGGGTAACAGGCAGTCCTTTCTTGTGCTCAGAATAGCACACAAAATGTCTCTCCGAGCGTCTCGAGCCCGAGGTACGCTCCAAGTAAAAAGACAAAGCTCTACGAACGTCCAACATGTGCAGTCTTTATTCGACCTCCATATCAACCAGGACATTGTGCTACTGGGTTTCGGGGTCAGGGTGGGTAGCACAATGTCCTGGTTGATATGGAAGGCGAACACCACCTTCGGTAAAAAGGTGATGTCGGTACGGAGGACCACCTTGTCTTTATGAAAACGAAGATAGGGTTGGTCCATCTGCAAGGCACATAGCTCACCGGCCCGGCAAGCTGAAGTCAAAGCTACAAGGAATACTGTTTTCCATGTTAAGAGTCTGATGTCAGTAGTAGCCATAGGCTCAAAAGGTTTCGTAGAGAGGTAAGACAGTACCAAGTCCAGGCTCCAAGCTGGCATCGGTACCAAGGATGGTGGGTGTAGGTTGTTGAGTCCTTTAAGAAATCTCTTGACCAAGAGGTCGGAGAAGAAAGACGGTTTGCCCTCCAGATGGTAATGAGAGCAAATAGCAGAGAGGTAGCATTTAATAGAAGCAAGGCAAAGTCCTGATTCAGAGAGGGAAAGAAGAAACTCAAGTACCGTTGGTACCGAGACACGGGATGGAGGAATCCCTCTGAATGAAAGGAAGTCCCTGAACTTCTTCCACTTGTAATAGTAGGACCTTCTGGTAGAAGGCTTCTGGACTGCTTCAATTACCATCTGTAGATGGGCTGGAAGTGAGCTTAAGGTCGAATTCTCCATGCTACCAGAGGTAGCGAGTCCAGATCTGGATGAAGCACTCTGCCCTTGTAATTGTGAGGAGGTCTGGGTGATACTCCAGGCGACAGTAGGTTTCTTGGGAAAGATGCAGAAGTGGAGCAAACCACGGTTGTCTCGGCCACCATGGAGTGATCAAGATGGCATCTGACCTGTCCGTTCACATCTTGGTGAGCACCCTGGTTATGAGCGGAAACGGAGGAAACGCATAGAATTTCCTCCCACACCACATGAACTGGAAGGCATTGCCTCAAGAAGCTCGGGTTGGTATCCTCGAACAAAATTCTGTGCAGTGAGCGTTGTCCTCTGTGGCAAACAGGTCGATGTCCCTGGTCCCCCAGAGGGAAAAAAGCCGGGAGACTGTCTCGGGATGGAGACGCCATTCGTGACATGGATTGGAGAACCTGCTGAGGCTGTCGGCCAGTTCATTCTCCTGTCCGGGGAGGTGAATGGACTGGAAGAGGATGTTGTGGTCGATACACCAATCCCAGATGCGAAGCATGATGCTGAGTAAGGTCGAGGATTTGGTTCTGCCTTGCTTGTTCGGGTAATACATGACGGTGTTGTTGTCCATCATGAGCAGGACTACTTTGTCCGACAAGTCCATTTGGAAAGCTCTGAGCACTTTCTCCACAGCAAACATCTCCAGGGCGTTGATATGCAGAGTCTTCTCGTCTGGGGACCACACTCCCCTTACAGTTAGTCCTCGGGAGTGAGGTCCCCATCCTTCCATTGATGCATCCGTGGTCAGCGTGACTTCTGGCTGAGGATGTAGAAATGGCATCCCTGAGCAAACGTTGTTGGGATGGAGCCACCAACGGAGGGACGCCGCGATGTGAGGTGGGATGGTGAGCCACTTTGAGGGGGAGTCGGAAGTGGCATCGAACGAGGATAGGAACCAGGATTGAATGGGTCTGAGGCGCAGCCTCACCCACGGTGTCACAAAAGTTGTTGAGGCCAGATATCCCATCTCTATCTGTACAAAGTGAGCCTGGATCCTGTTTTGTTTGAGGCAAGCTCTGATGGAAGCGGTAAGGGCTGCGAATCTGTCCTCCGGAAGGAAAGCTTTTTCCAGCTCTGAGTCCAAAATTGCTCCAATGAACCTGACTTTCTTGGTAGGTGTGAGACTGGACTTCTCTTCATTGACTTTGAGTCCCAACGAGTGGAGCAGACTGAGGGCAAAGTGGATATCGTCCAGCAATTTCTCTCGGGCTGGTGCCGTGAAGAGCCAGTTGTCAAGGTATGGGAAGACCGCTATTCCCTTGAGGTGCAGGAAGGCGGCGACCGGGGCCATGCGTTTGGTGAAGACTCTCGGTGCCAAGGACAGTCCAAACGGAAGGACTTTGTATTGATAGTAGTTGGTGCCCACTGCGAAAGCCAGGAATCTGCAATGATCTTCTCGGATGCTGATATGAAAATAAGCGTCCTTGAGATCGATGGTGGCGAACCAATGGTCTTTCTGCAAAAGAGGCAAAATAGAAGAAAGAGTCGTCCTGCGGAAGCGTCTGTACTCAATGAAGGAGTTCAGTGCTCTCAAGTCCAAGATGGGCCTCAGGCCTGAGTCTTTTTTGGATACAATAAAGTAGCAGGAAAAGAGGCAGTGTCACGCCTGAGAAGTGTGGATGGGTTCGATCGCTCCTTTCTCTTTCAAGGCGCGTACTTCGTCGAGTAAGGTTTCAGAGGGGGTTGTAACAATAGCCCCAGTTGGTGGGAGCTCTTTGAATTCAAGGGCATAGCCCCTCTTGATGATGTCAAGTACCCAAGAATCGGAAGTGATGTTGGCCCAGGTGTTAAGAAAGGGCCTTAGTCTGTCATCAAAGGTGTCGACGGAATACACGGCAACACATCATTGTTTTCTTCTGGTTTCAAAGGGCTTCCTTCAGAACGCCTGCCTCTGTTGTTGTTGGCGGCAGCCAGAAGAAGAGGATGAACGTGGAGTTTGCCTCCTCCGTGATTGGTTCTGAGTTTGGGAAGCGTCTTGCTGGAAAGGACGCTGGGCCGGAAGGTACCAGGGTCTTGGCTGGTAATATCCGAATCTCCTCCTGGAGGACTGGGACGGTTGAATGCCATGCTTGCGCGCAGCAGTTTTCATTTTATATTTAAGATTAAGTTTCTCGTCCGTGTCCTTGTGGAAGAGACCGGATTGGTCAAAGGGCAGGTCCTCAATGGTTGCTTTGGCCTGGGTTGTTAAATCGGCTGCTCGCAACCATGCATGCCGACGGAGGGAAATCGCATTAAGCAGCGTCTTTGAGGAGCAGTCTGTAAGATTCCAGGCAGTCACGATGTGCTGAGCGCCAACTGCATGTGTCTCTTGCTGAAGGGCAAGGGCATAAGGCTTATGTTTGTCTGGAAGATGTTCCAGGATTGGTCCAAGTTTTTCCATAAGATGTTGGGTGTAAGCACCCAAACAACCCACATAATTGGCCACTTTGAGGCTTAAGACAGAAGTGGAATAGGATTTCTTAGCCAAGAAATCTATCTTTTTTCCCTCCTTGTCTGCTGGAGAGGGGGAGGACTTTGATGTGGAGACATACTGTGCACCCTCTACGATGTCTGAGTTTTGATGAGGATGGTCTGTCATCCATGTGGGTTTAGGGTCAGCGATTCGGTACATATTGTCCATGTGCCTCGAAGTGTGTGAAGTAGATGTTGGTACCTCCCAACATCTCTTCAAGATTTTAGCCAGAGACGGTATGTAGGGCATAGCCGGCCTGTCAATGACTCTACTTTGGACCCGTTTTTCGAGTTGGTCAGAAGCCTCTTCCTCTTTGGGTTCAGTGACCTTCAAGTCAATAGCACACGCCATGCGAAGGATTTGGTCCATGAAGGCACGACAATCATCCAAAGGAGAAGAAGACTGGGTATTGAGGGGTGGCCTGGTTTGAGTGGGAGACCAGTCCAGGTCCTCATCAGACTCAACCACTGGATCCGGTGAAATGGAACGGTACGACAGGGTGGAGTCAGGAGACGAGGGGTGAAGTGGATTTTTATGCTCACCTCTTCAACATTGGCTTCTAGTTGGAAGTGACAGGCATTGGCTTCTAGTCGGAGGCGACGGACTGGGAGATGGGGATCGACGTTTGGATACGGAAGAGCAGTGATGGGATAACGATGTCTCCGAGGAGTTGAAGGTGATGAGGGTATAACCCATTGATGGGAATCACTGGAATGATAACGGCGTTGGGACGGACCAGGTGATGGAGATGGAGAAGGCGAGAAGGAACGACGCATCGGAACCGGAGAGGCGGGGGGCTGCTGTACTGCAGGAAGACGGTGAGAGGACGGTACCAGAGAAGGGAGGTGCCTGCTGTGTAGCAGGTAAAGGGTAAAGCCTCTGAGCCGACGTGGGAAGGGACTGCTGTATAGCAGGAAGGTATTGGAACTGACGCCTCTGTTCTTCCATGAGATGCAACTGCTCAGGCTGGACAGGGAGCAGGTAGCTGTTGGAAGCTTCATCATAGACCAGTTGTGGGAACCTGGAAATCGACGGACCTGAAGCTGGTTCGATTGCAGGCTGTTGCTGTATCTGCCCTGAAGCAGATGTAGGAGATGGATCACCCTCGGACCCGATATTGCGGGTTGGAGATGGGGAGACGGTGAGAGGCATGACCATACGCGGTGTTATAGTCGGAGGCTGTTGTCTCTCCGCCTCGGACTCTGTGTCGACACACACCATCGGAGTGGTCGGTTTCCACATAGACGGGCCCGTGGAGGTCGGTACTGAGATAGTCGGTGGAGGCGCAGAGCATGTTAACAATGGGGTTTTAAGATTTTCCCCGGATCTAGACTTACTCCTAGAGCGCATCGGCTGTTCTCTGTTGGTGGAGCGGTGGGGGGATGCCGAACATGCTTTCTTACTGGATAAAGGAGCCTCCTCGATGGTCTCCAAGTGTTTACACTTGGAAGACCTCTTTCCACCCCTTTCCACGTCCTTTGGACTTACGCTCTCCTTATGCTTGAACGACCTCTTAGATCTCTCCCTGGATCTTCCCCTTTGACGAGGGGAATCCGAGGAAGGCTTGGAAATGGCTATGGTAGCCAGGGCCGTGGTCGGTGACTCGGCCTGCAAGGCCTTCTCCCATAGTGCTGCTTTCAGTTTGACCATCCTATTCTTCAATCCCTGTGGAGTCATCTTCCTGCACATTTTGCAGGTCGTGGGATTATGAGTATCCCCAAGGCAGAAGATGCACTCATCGTGCTGGTCAGAGGTCGGAAACTTAGAGTTGCATGAAATGCAGTACTTAAAGGAAGCCAAGCTGAAGGGGCAAGGCAAAGGCCAAATCGAGGGACAGTCCCAGTCAGATCACCAAATCAGGAAAAAAGTCCAAATTGAAGGAATGAGACGAAGGCAAATTTGATAGATGGTCCGAGTCAAATTTGTTAAATCAATAAGTCGCAATCTGAAGAATAATCAAGTCAAAATGTGGTCAAAGCCATTAGCTGCAAAAGCAGCGGACGAAAGGAACTAAGGAGTGAGTGGGAACGCGGGGCCTATATAGAGGTGGGCGGAGCTACCGCCAAAAAGTTGCAATCCAACCTCTGCCTAGTGATTCCAGAAGGTTCCGAACTAGCTGCGCATGCACAGATAAAACCCATTTGTGTGATTCACAGAGACCACGAAGAAGAAGAGCTATTCACACACCTGCTGCCATGTTCCAACATTAAGCTCTACTATTCATATAGGAGAGATTAGGGGAAGGGAAAGCCATAACTATACAAGGCAGACCACTCTGTGGACTTTATCACAAGAGGCTAGAAAAGCGGAATTATAACAGGATAAAAGAGTCTTTGGCCGATACTTATCACATGACATCACATGCATCCTGCTGCTGATTTACACTCCATTTGTTATTGAAGTGCATCTTTTCATTGATGAGCAAAGCCTGTCAATAGGCTCTCCATCTTGCTGCAGTTCATTACTGCCTTCATACAGTAGGTCTCTTCCTTTGCAGTTCCACTTCAAAAGAAGTCATGTGGTGTGAGTGGCTGTGATTCTGTTCCTCTCCCCCCCCCTCCTCCTTGCAGTAATCATGACCTCCAACAGCTTCCCTAAGCTGGCTACTATGGGCACGTTCATGTAGCAGCCAGCTTTGGGAGGCTGTTGGTGGTTGCAATTGCTTGACCCAGAAGGGGGCATTTGGCAGTGTGGAAAACAGATCACAAGACCACGGACTTCCAAAAAGCTATCATGGGAGAAAGAGTGGTAAACAATTACTTGCTCCAGCTTCTCCATATCCTTTTTGAATTGTGGTGCCCAGAACTGGACACAGTATTCCAGGTGAGGTCTGACCAAAGCAGAATAGAGTGGTACTATTACTTCCCTGGATCTAGACACTACAGTGGTCCCTCAGTCTCCACAGACTTGCCATTCGTGGTTTTGATCATTTGCAGATGGCAAGTCCTCCTCCCTCCCTTACCTCCCTCCTTCCCCCCTATCTTCCTTCCTTCTTCCCCTGTCACCAGGGCCTCTGGGGCCTGTAATCCACACTGGCCACATAGGGACTCACTTTTCCAGCAGCGCTCAGGGCCTGGCATACGCATGCCCCACCTCCTCCGCTGCAGCCAATGGGTGTGCAATATGTCAATTGGCTGTAGCGGAGGAGGGCATGCACATGTCGGGCCCCAAGTGCTGCCGGGAAAGTGCTGCTGGGGACAATGGGACTTGAATATTTGTAAAATTTTGGATTTGCGGGGGCCCCAGAATGTATTCCCCATGAATCCAGAGGGACCACTGTGTACTTCTATTGATGCAGCCTGGAATTGCATTGGCTTTTTTAGCTGCTGCATCACACTGCTGACCCATGTTCAACTTGTGGTCTACTAAGTCTCCTAGATCATCTTTTTTCAATGCATCACAACACCCCATAATAGTATGTCCACAGTACAATAGCCTCCGTTTAGTCATATTGGCTTCTAGTGAGAGTGCAGGTATGATTTGCCTCAGAGACATTTATTTGTCTGTACAGCCATAATAATAATAATGATAATAATAAAATTTATTTATATCCCACCCCTCTGAGAACAATCGGGGCGGTTAACAGTTAAGAACAGACCCAAATACAATTAACCCCAATACCCTCTCCCCCTTAAAACAGTATTAAACTCAAACAAATTAAAACCATCCAATTTAAAACAGTCAATAAATAGCAATGAGCCGACACTTCAACTATTGCAAGAGAAAGTGGCAGTGTTCATTTAAACTTGGAGAGGACTTCTGGGAGGGCTCTCCTTAGATAGAATTCCTGGAATTCCAGAGGTTGGGATCACTATTCCGGAAAGGCCTGCCGGAAGAGATCCGTCTTGACAGCCTTTTTAAAGCTGTCTAAAGAGGTCAATTGACGGATCTCGTCCAGCAGGCCGTTCCACAATCTAGGGGCGACCACAGAGAATGCCCTCTGGGAGGCAGCCGCAAGCCAAGTTTTTTGCGGCTGGAGCAGATTCCTCCCTGAGGACCGGAGTGCGCGGGGAGAATTATAAGGGAGGAGGCAGTCCTGAAGATAGTTTGGACCCAAGCCATTGAGGGCTTTAAAGGTAATAACCAACACCTTGTACTGGGCCTGGAAACACTGCGAACACAGTCACTGGAGGAGAGCGTGACCCCATCCAGGACTGGAGGTTGCAACCCAGTTCTTGATTTCGGGGCCACTACCATGAGCACCTCCGTCTTGTCCGGATTCAATTTCAATCTGTTTTTCCTCATCCAGCCTATTACTGACTGAAGACATTCATTGAGACAAGAGACGCCATCAGAATTCAAGGGTGATGAAGGAGACACGGAGAAATAGATCTGGGTGTCATCAGCGTACTGATAACACCCAGCTCCATAACTCCAAATGATCTCACCCAGCAGCTTCATATAGATGTTAAACAACATTGGGGACAGTATAGCACCTTGTGGAACCCTACAGGTGAGCTCCCTTTTACTGGAGCAACTGTTCCCGAGCAGCACCCTCTGGGATCTGCCCGAGAAGAAGGATCGGAACCACTGCAATGCAGTGCCTCTGATACCTAACCCCCTCAGGCGATCCCAAAGGATGCCGTGATCTATCGTATCAAAAGCTGCTGAGAGGTCTAAAAGCACCAACAGGGTCACGCTACCCCTGTCAATGCTCAGATGCAGATAGTCGGTCAAGGCAACCATGGGAGTCTCAACCCCAAAGCCTGTCCTGAAGCCAGTTTGAAATGGATCTAGATAATCGGTTTCATCCAAGACAGCTTGGAGTTGAAGAGCAAGCGCGCTTTTGATCACCTTGCTCAAGAATGGTAATAACAAGACTGGCCTATAGTTGTTCATATCCAGGGGGTCCAGGGAAGGTTTTTTCAGAAGCAGCTTAACAGCTGCCTCCTTCAGACAGGTAGAATATATCCTTCCTGAAGGATGCATTGATGATGTCCACAAGGAACTTCCTCAATGCATCCCCCCCCCGGACAGCCAGCCACGATGGGCAAGGGTCAAGAGGGCAAGTTGTTTTCTTCACCCTACCAAAGAGCTTGTCCATGTCATTGGTACTCACAGATTGGAGCTGATCCAGAATAATCTCATCAACAGAGTCGCTGGACACCTCGTCTCCGGTTTCTGTTAAATTACTGGTGTCTAAGTCGGCTCTTATCTGAGAGATTTTATCTGCAAAGAAGTTGTTAAATGCATCACAGCAGGCCGTTGTCAGGTTAAGCAAAGGATTTGGCACAGGGGGTGCCTGTGTCAGCTCCTTCACCACCCTAAACAGCTCTGTCAGACGGGACTCTGCAGAAGCGATATGTGCAGAGGAGAAAGATCTCTGCGCTGCACGTATCGCTTCCCGATAGGACCAAAGGAAGTTCCTATGGTGAGTTCTGTCAGATATGAGTCGAGTCTCCTGCCATTCGCACTGTAATCGTTGTCCAACTCGCTTCATTTTCCTAAGCTCTGGTGTATACCATGGCTTACGGTTGGAAGTGGGTCGGCAAGGACGCCTGGGAGCGATCGTGTCGATAGCCTTGGTAAGATTGGTGTTCCAGATATTAACCAGGACTTCAACAGGATCACCAGCATTTCCAACCATTGAACCCTCTAGGACTCTCTGGAATCCTATTGGATCCATTAGCCTTCGAGGGCGGACCATTCTAATAGGTCCACCACCCCCGGTGGGGTGGACAGAGGCTCTCAGTTCGACCTTGACCAGGAAATGATCCGTCCATAACAAGGCAGAGGTATTAGTCACCTCTGCCCACGGATATTCCTGTTCTGTACTGAAGACTGCATTGAGGGTATGACCTGCACAATGTGTGGGCCCATTGACCAATTGGGATAGGCCCATGTTAGTGATGGTCTCCATGAACTCCTGAGCCGCACCTGTTAAACTGGTCTCGAGCAGGATGTTGAAGTCTCCCAAGACTAAAAGTCTGGGGACTCCAGCAACATCTCTGAGACCAGCTGTGTCAGCTCGTTTAGGGAGACTAGCAGAATCCCCAAACTATCCCTGGTCTTCAGGCTAAGGTACATACACTCAAAATGGACTGTGTTCTGGACAGGTATCCTGGTCAGAGTCAGATTGTTTTTATGAACCAGAGCCACTCCGCCCCCCCACACACTTCCCCTCACCTGCTCACTGACAGAATACCTGGCTGGGAGAGTCTGCACCCATGTCACCGTGCTATCCTCTCCCAACCAGGTCTCTGTAAAGCAAGCCAGGTCAGCATCCTCATCCAGAAGAAGATCATGGACGATGGGAGTTTTATTCTTGACCGACCTGGCATTGCAGAGGAGCAGAGTGAGGTTCTGTGGAAAGGTTGGACTGCTCTCCAAACCATTCCGGGAAACGGAGGGAACTGAAGGCGGGATAGCTCTTAAACAGCGATCCTGCCTTCTTTTGTAACATTTGTTTGCCTCGTTCCAACCATACCTCCTGTTCCCCAGCACAACTCCGATAGCTGCCCCCGCCTCATTCCCGACCTCAGGTGAAGAAGGAGAAATTTGAGCTACTAAGAATTAGGGTGGCTAGGGACAGAAGCCCTCAAACCCAGCCCATTCCAGTGGCATGTCTCAAGAAGCCTCCCAAGCCTCCCAAAGTCTGCCGCTTTCGCAGGCCGCGTCTGCGGATATCTTGCCTGCCACTATGCCGCCCGCAAAAAAGCTGAAGAATGGGCTGGGCAGAAGAGGCGGGTGGGTGGCTGAAGTCCCGACACCAAGCCCTCCGTGGCCACGCCCTCCGTTGCCACCCTGGACCGGTGGGGGGGATTGAAAAAGCCTCTCGCAGGGCTCACAGAACCGCACCGCCCGAGTTCTTAAAGGGCAGGTGGGTGGCTGAAGTCCCAACGCTGCGCCCTCCATTGCCGCTGGAGTTTGGGCCAGTGCCTGGGCCATGGGGGGGGTGAAATAGCCTCTCACAGGGCTCACAGAACCACACCGCCTGAGTTCTTAATGGGCAGGTGGGTGGCTGAAGTCCCAACGCCGCGCCCTCTGTTGCCACTGGTGTTTGGGCCAGTGCCTGGGCCAGTGGGAGGGTGAAATAGCCTCTTGCGGAGCTCACAGAACCGCACCGCCTGAGTTCTTAAAGGGCAGGTGGGTGGCTGAAGTCCCAATGCCGCACCCTCCATCATGTGAAATTTGCAAACCAGAGAGGATGTATGGAAGTGCCTGGTCCCTCTTACTCAGTCTCATGAATATTAATAAAGTAAGGGGGACACCCTGATGGGGCACATAAGGAGCCCACTTCATGTTCCTCTCTCTATCTCTCAGCATAAGGGTCATGGCCCAGCCACTTAGCACAGTGAAGCAAATTGCTTTAGGCAGAATCATAATATGAGGTAAGTAACAGATGGTAGTAGGAGCTACTTTTTTAAATGGTGCAGCAAGAGTTCTTATGGTGATTTAAGTGGTGACTTTTATATGCCACTTTAAAAGAAAATGTTATTCTGAAAGGCAAAATATACATTTCATAAATAAATAATGGATTTTTAAAAAATACACCAGCAGGAGAATTCCCAGACAGAATTCTGCCGAGAACAAGCAGAAACACAGTCATCAAAATTTTTCCCTCTTCTCTCTATCTCTGCAGCCCACAGGGCTACCCTCCTCTCAGTATCATAGGTCCTCTACCCTCCTGAAGTAGATTTTCAATGTACAAATGTAGGCACCTTCAATGAAGATCACTTATCCCCTCTTCAGCTGGGAAAAAAAGAGGGTTTTAGGTCCAAAATCTTTTCTTGACAGAAGATGTCCTTCTGTCCATAGAAGGCATGTGCTGGGTCCATCCTGTTATAAATCAGTGGATTTATATGTTTTACTTGTACTACTTCAGATATTTAAGTTAAAATAAAATGTAAGCCTTAAATACTGGCTTGGGGCATTGTATGTTGATAATTCATAGAGCACAACAGGAAGGTACCACACCTGAAATGCAGAGGAGATTCAGCATTGCCTTTGAGACACTCCTTCCAGAATAACTGTTTAGAGAACCTAAAGGTATGGAGGTAATACACAATTACCATCATAGGCCAGGATCCAGCAAGGCTGATGTATTGGTGGTACTGCCTCTGGAAACAGAACTAGGAGGAAATGACACACATATACCATTCCTGTGCAGACCTCTGTGTGTCCTTAAAGCCTACAATGAGGAGTATAAGATCTTTCACATTAGGTTTTTGGGTGCTGCTGAGAGCTAGAGAAGAGGTAAAGGGAGGAAAATCCCATTGTACTAGCAGATGAACATTAGTGTGAGGTTGGATTTAGACAACAGCAAAACTAAAAAGATGAACTCTTATACAGAGATGCCAAACATACATCAAGCTGCCGTTATGGAGTGCCTTTCCTGTTGCTGTATGCCTCGTACCTTCAATGACAGACACTAACTGAGTTTTAAAAATGTATTTGTTCAAACTAGGCTTTGCTATGTGTATTCATCTCTCAGCAACCTCAAACCTGGGTTAACTTTCTATAGCTGTATGAACTTGTGTCCAGACCCCTTTCTTTGTTGGGGCTTTTGTATAGAGATAGATATATCCAGAAACAATATACTAATGTAATGTAATGAATTAATAGATGAATGAATGTCACAGCTGACACCACAACGCAGCACACAGCACATATAACAAAGTATTTGCCATGAGAACTATTGAAGAATATTGGAAAGGAAAATCAAGGAGTTTGCCGCATGGGGTAAAAATGCAGGCTTACCTTTTCTGGCTTCAGTTCTGTTCCAGGATGCAGCCAGGTACTATCATATGTAAATGACTGCCAAATCTACCAGCCAAATACAACCTGGGTAAACCGTGCCTCCAAGCCGTGCTCAGCCGGTCCTTTTTCAGAAACGGAAACTC
Source organism: Phrynosoma blainvillii (assembly GCA_026167975.1). Classification (NCBI taxonomy): domain Eukaryota; kingdom Metazoa; phylum Chordata; class Lepidosauria; order Squamata; family Phrynosomatidae; genus Phrynosoma; species Phrynosoma blainvillii. Next base: position 415,177,161 of record JANUYF010000001.1, read on the forward strand.
CCGACTTCGAAAATTGGCTGGCTAAGCGCAGCTTGGCGACATGGTTTACCTGGGCTGTATTCAGCCAGTGATTTACATATGATAGTACCTGGCTGCATCCTGGAAGAGAATTGAAGCTGGAAAAGGTAAGCTGGCTTTTTTACCCCATGTAATAAGCTCCTAACTCCTGGACCATCTTTTCCTAGCTATATTCACTTTCTAACAGTTTTGTATTGTCTAAGGAGTTTATCACACGGGGAGCCCCATGCAGAAACAGTACTTTAAAGAGAAAAAAACCCGTAAAAGTGGAAGCAATTTATCAACGGGATTTCTCTGTGTGATAAACTCCAGCACTGTTAAAAAGTTAATCTGAATGGAAATTAGACAAAAACTGCTTCTTTTTACTTTTGGGATCTTCCAAAAGTAAAAAGAAGCAGTTTTTGTCTAATTTCCATTCAGATTAACCTCCTTTTAACAGTGACGTCGTCTGAAAAAACACCTGCTTTTGCGGGTTTTGTTTAATTTAAAGCCCCATTTCCGCACGGGATTTCCCCCGTGTGAAAAACTCCGAAATTACATTCTACCATAAGTGATTGTTTAAGTTCCAAATGGTTATGTCTCATTCTTTCCATGTTTTTCAGATAATTTCATCATGGTAGAAATGAGCCCAGCTTTCCTCTGAGCTTGTGTACTGCTCTTGTCTCACTTGTTCTGTGTCATTTGTAGTTTGTCATGCTGTCTGAATCTAACAAACTGGGTGCATTTTGGATCATAAGTTGCCCAGTATAAGCAAAAATTCATGATTCACTTTTGCTGAATCCATGCAGACACATTGAATCAGGAGTAAGGTCAAGTGTTATCTGAAGAATTGGTCAGATCCAAGAATTCCACATCAATTTGAATGCATGTATTCCTTCATGTACTCATATGGCACTTTGCACAATGTTTGAATTAATAGTCAGCAATGGGGTGGAATAGATGGGCAGGAAAAAGCACTCAAATCTGCTTTTTCCGAAAGCAGTTCAAAACCCCGCTGTCCACATGGACTGCTCCCAAGGTGGCCCAAATGCACATGGCCTGACTGCACAGCACGACATCAAGCCATGCTGCTGGGTAAACATTCTTTGTCACTTTCCCACCATCCATGTGCACCATCCCACAAATACACAGCCAGTGACCACCTGCTTCCCAAATGCCATCCCATTGGATGGCCACCCCTTTGATTGGCCATATAGTTGCACCTGAGATCCTCCACCAGTACAGGGCATCAGAGCATTGGTGTGCCCAGTAAAACACTGACAAAACACAGTTATGGAGATCCCCCTACATGCCCCCTTCACTCTCCCTTCACCCCATGCCCCCTCTTGGACTGTGTGGTTTGTGTATGTTTTAATTACATCCATTGGAGGTATCACACTTTCACTTTTTTGTGTTGCCACCCCGACTGCTTGGGTACGCCAGCTCCATCCTTTTTTAATGCACACTCACACTGGTACATTTATATGCAGATTTAGGGTTAGAGTTAGGATGGATCACTCCTTCAGAACTACTCTGGTGCCAGGGCATTTATATGCAGGGTTGAAGGTGTGCATTTTCTGGGCTAAATCGGAATGGTCTGGGTTCTTTTTGCTCCAGTTTTTAGCCAATCTGGTTTCCACCCACTTTGAAGGCATGCATCATCTAAATGCCCCACCTTCAAAGTGGGTTGAAACCGCTTTATTTGGCCTGTGTGTTTCAGCCCAATATTGCAAGTGCTGTTATCAGTATTATTAGTGGCACCGTGCCAAAAGCTAGCTATGTTGCAATTAGAAAACAAAACAAAAAAAATTGAATCGATCTCCATTACAATCATTAATTATACCTAAGAACAAGTTGAAGTCTGATATTAGTTATGGTATATATAAAACATTGTCCGAATTATTTCCTCATAAACATGGTGTATCTACCAAAATCATTAGATTTCCCAAAAGGCTCCGAATTTAATCAGTTGCTGACCATAGGATAAATTTGTTGGGATCCTTTTTTCCTCTCTGTCTAATTCAGTTTTTCTTTTAAAAAAAACACCTTTACAGTGTTTATTGGACATTGTCAAGGGAATGATGAAATATTTTACTCAATGACACACAAATATAGGAATGTGAGCACATGAAGAGTAGTTATGAAACTGACAAATGCACATAACTCTTACTGGTATATGTACATCTTAGCCTTGTCCAAAGACTCAATACATTTTTCTTCCTTTCTCCTTAAAAATCTTGCAAAGGCAGATAGTATCTTTGTGCTCAGACTCTTCACTGCCCCATTGCAATTTTAAAATGACAGCCAATCTAAATTATATAAAATAAAAAAACAAAAACAAAACTGGATTTGTACTTGAAATCTGACCTTCAGAGGCAGTGGGAAGATTTGGGAAATGAGAGCCTGCTTGAATGTTTGTTTGGTACCCACCCCCCTTCTTATAAAAGCTATTTAAAAACATGTTCCTGCCCACATAGGACTTGCAGAATACTTACCTTGGGGAAAATCATTATGAACCTATGATCACGGAAAGATTCTTATCTTATGAAAAACAAGGTGTGCATACAAATGAGTTCACCATGTTCTGTTGCACATAATTATCTCTTCACATGACATAAATAGGGCATAATGTGTGGACTTGCAGCAATATAATTATTATCTTAAATTTGCCCAGAACCTTCCATTTCTAAATGGTTTATATACACCTTAATAGAAGCCTTATCCAGTGATTGTGCCAAACGTCCCTCACTGGCAACAAAAAGTTCCTGTACATCATTATGTGAGCCCCTAATTAATATGAGCATAAAGTTCCCTGCATTCCTTTCCTTTCCTATCCACTCACACTATTTTTTCTGACACAAATGTCACATATTAACCCCCCCCCATTCATTCTTTCTGGATTTCTCTTATCCTACCATGAGCTTTGCCATCTGGAAATTCTTCCACGCTTGCAAAACTAGCCAACAATCAGAGATTAGAGTTACCTTTGGAACTAAAACTTTTAGAATACACCAGCCAGTATGATCATCACTGGAGATGCTGTGCAATGTAATTCTCCCCTCCACCCCCACCCCCCAAAAAAAGTGGCAGGGAGGAAATTTTCCAAGATCTGCCAGCACTAAGCTCCTGAAAAAGATGGCGTGATCACTAATATTATTGATTTGTATAAATTTTGAATAGAGGCAGTATGGTGTGATGGTTTGGGTGTTGGACTGAGACAGCGGGAGACCAGGGATCAAATCCTCTCTCAACCATGGAAACCCACTGGATGACCTTGGGTAATTCATGTTTTCTCAGCCTCAAAGGAAGGCCATGGCAAACATCCTCTGGGCACCAGTTCTGGGCACCACAATTCAAAAAGAATGTTGACAAGCTGGAGTGTGGAGGGTGACTAAAATGCTGAAGGAACTGGAAACAATGCCCTATGAGGAGTGACTTAGGGAGCTGGGAGTAATCATGTCCTCCTGGAGTTTATTATACAGTGGAAAGGAGAAGCCAGGCATAGTCAGACACCCATTCTAGACTTTAGGAAAGCTGATTTTACTAAACTTAGAGAAATACTGGGGGTGATCCCATGGACAGGAATACTAAAAGAGAAGGGAGTTCAAGATGGATGGGAGTTTCTCAAAAGGGAGATACTGAAGGCACAATTTCAAACCGTGCCAACGAGGAGGAAAAATGGGAGGTGTCTCAAGAAACCAGGATGGATGACTAAGGAACTTTCAACTGAACTAAGTTTTAAATGGAGCATGTATAAGAAATGGAAAAATGGGGAAATCACCAAAGAGGAATTCAAACAAATAGCTAGCATGTGTAGGGGTAAAGTCAGAAAAGCTAAAGTGCAGAATGAACTCAGGCTTGCTAAAGAGGTTAATAACAATAAAAAGGGCTTTTTTTGGTATGTCCACAGCAAAAGGAAGAAGAAGGAAATGGTAGGGCCACTGTGTGGAGAAGATGGCAAAAAGTTAACAGGGGACAGAGAAAAGGCAGAATTACTGAACACTTTCTTTGCTTCAGTCTTCTCAGAAAAGGCAAAGGGTGCTCAACCCGAGGATAATGGAGCAGAGGACAGAATAGGAGAATTTCAGCACAGAATAAGTAAAGAGATAGTACAGGAATACCTGGTTAATCTACATGAATATAAGTCTCCAGGACCAGATGAATTACATCCAAGGGTACTAAAAGAACTGGCAAATGTAATATTGGAACCATTGGCAATAATCCTTGAGAACTCCTGGAGAACAGGAGATGTCCCAGCAGATTGGAGGAGGGCAAACTTTGTCCCCATCTTCAAAAAGGGAAAAAAAGAGGATCCCAACAATTATCATCCAGTTAGTCTGACATCAATACCGGGAAAGATTCTGGAGCAGATCATTAAACAGAGAGTCTGTGAACACCTGGAAGGTAATTCCATAATCGCAAAAAGTCAACATGGGTTTCAGAGAAACAAGTCATGCCAGACAAATCTGATCTCTTTTTTTGATAAAATTACCAGCTTGGTAGATGAAGGGAATGCTGTAGATATAGTATATCTTGATTTCAGTAAGTCCTTTGACAAGGTTCCCTATGACATTCTTGCAAACAAGCTGGTAAAATGTGGGCTAGATAAAGTAACTGTTACATGGATTTGTAATTGGTTGACTGGCCGAACCCAAAGGGTGCTCAACAATGGCTCCTTTTCAACCTGGAAAGAAGTGACCAGTGGGGTGCCACAGGGCTCTGTCCTGGGCCCAGTGCTATTCAACATCTTTATCAATGACTTGGATGACGGTATTGGGGGTATAGTTATTAAATCTGCAGATGACACCAAATTGGGAGGAGTAGCTAATACCCCAGAAGATAGGATCAAAATTCAAAATGACTTGAACAGACTAGAAAGCTGGGCGAAAGCTAACAAAATGAAATTCAACATGGAGAAATGGAAGGTACTACACTTAGGGCGGAAAAACGAAAAGCACAGATATATGATGGGGGACACCTGGCTGAATGAGACTATGTGTGAAAGGGATCTAGGAGTCCAGGTAGACCACAAGTTGAACATGAGTCAACAATGTGATGCAGCAGCTAAAAAGGCCAATGCAATTTTAGGCTGCATAAATGGAAATATAGTGTCTAGATCAAGAGAAGTAATAGTGCCACTCTATTCTGCTTTGGTCAGGCCTCACCTGGAATACTGTGTCCAGTTCTGGGCACCACAATTCAAAAAGGATGTGGAGAAACTGGAGCGTGTCCAAAGGAGGGCAGCTAAAATGGTGAAGGGTCTGAAAACCAAGCCCTATGAGGAACGACTTAGGGAGCTGGGGATGTTTAGCCTGGATAAGAGAAGGTTAAGAGGTGATATGATAGCCTTGTTTAAATATTTAAAGGGATGTCATATTGAGGAGGGAACAAGCTTGTTTTCTGCTGCTCCAGAAACTAGGACTGGAACAATGGGTACAAGCTCCATGAAAAGAGATTCCACCTAAACATTAGGAGGAACTTCCTGAGAGTAAGAGCTGTTTGACAGTGGAACACACTTCCTCAGAGAGTGGTGGAGTCTCCTTCTTTGGAAGTCTCTAAAACTATAGTCATCTGTCAGAAGTGCTTTGATTGTGAGTTCCTACATGACGGGGGTTGGACTGGATGGCCCTTGTGGTCTCTTCCAACTCTATGAAATCTTGCCAAGAAAACCCTATGAGAGGCTTGCCTTAAGGTCACCATAAATCAGAGATGATGGAAGACACATAACAGCAGCAACAGGACATTTTTGGAATACTGTTCCATCCCAGGGCACATGTAGTGCATAGGCGAGCTGAATTTGGAGGAAAGAATAATCAGATCTCATGGATACCGACATTGGGTATTGGCACCAGAACAGCAAGGAAAAATAGGTTCTAGGATGCCGCATCTATAGAGTTTAGAAATGTTACTTCTTTCATAATGGCAATCCTAGCTGGGAGATTCTGGGAGCTGTAGTCCCTCAAAAGTAACTTTCCCAGGTTCTGCTTATCCAGAGCTTTGCCAGTAATTTCCCATGATAAGCAGCTCTCCCATTCCCTTCACCCTTGTGCTGGATATTCTGGGTTTCTGGGTTATCCCTCCAACTACAGAAGACTGTTTAACAGTCTGGAGACACTTTTGCTAGAGTATAAGGCAGGAAGTGAGGAGCAAAATCTCATATCCTGCAGGAACCACTGTAAGGAGGCAGGATATATGCAATAAGAAAAACTGGAGGATGACCAAGACCTCCAGGCTAAATCCCAGACTTTGATAATAGAAAGCCAGGAGACATGATGAGCACAAGTGCCCAAGACCCTTTTTTGCAGCTGTCCTGAAAAGACAGTTTAAATGCTCCATAAAAGATGAGTAAAATATTGCATCCCCCAGAAGCTATTTGAAGGGATTAGGAATGAGCTTCTATGGCCAGGATGAAACAGTCATTTTTAAACATATTGCTGGAAACAAATGGCACTAGAGAGTCATTTTTATTATACCATACTTGTATGACTGGTCTTTGCCGCAGTGTTATGAATACTGCAAAAGGGAGGGGGGAAGAAGAAGGAGGGGGAATCAGACAGCAAAACTTTGTTTCACATGCAGTTATTGCTGCTTCATCAGCCCATTTCATCAGTTATCATCACACACTTCCTAGCATTTTTCAGTAAAACAAGTGAACAATGATTGTCTTGTTCACTTTGTAAACTCTTAAAAGATTAGACCCCAATTAGAGTCACCAAACACACAGTGAAAGGGTCGCTTTTTTATTGGCCCTGCTTGTTAACTACATTATTATAAGAGGAAACAAGACAAAGACAGCTGAAAATGATTTGTTTTCAAGTGGTTCAGCACAGATTGCAATAGTTAATTTATACATTCAGAAAAATCAAGACAAAAAGATTTTGCTGGAATTTACCACTTGGGGATGAAGGTGGGATGGCTTGAAAGTTTGCATATTCCTCTATACAAGCTAGGAATGGGCAAGTTCCAATGGTTTGGTGGCCAGTTTCTCACCTCTGGCACCAACTGTGGGCCATGGCTGTGTGTCTTCAAGTTGTTTCTGACATGGGGGGGTTGCAGACTGTCAAAAATAGTGTGAATTCAGTCCACTTTTAGGGTTAGGGTTAGTGCTAGGGAATCATGGGAATTGTTATTTTTCTGAGACATTGAACCTTCTTTGTCAGAGAACTCTAGTGCCACAATAAAATACAGTCCCCATGATTCCCTAACTTTAACCCTAACCCTAAAAGTGGACTGAATTCACACTATTTCTGACAGTCTGCAACCCCCCATGGTGACCCTAAGGTGAGCCTATCATATGGTTTCTTGACATTATTTGTTCATAGGAGTTTGCCATTGCCTTCCCCTAAAGCTGAGAGTGTGTGACTTGTCCAAGGTCACCCAGTGGGTTTCATGGCCATGCTGGGAATTGAACCTTGGTCTTTAGAGTCTCTTAAGGTTATCACACAGCACTTGCAGGAACGGGAATGGAACAGAATAAAACGGCATGGAACGAGGCGAGAACACAAGTTACCGCACAGTAGAATGCCACCAATGCCACCAGGAGTCCTCAAGTCATTCCCCACCCTCCAACATTTCACAGTTGAAAACTAGGGCATGTGTGACCAAGCAACATCAGAGTGTGGTCAAAATGACAAATTATTAATGAGGAAGAACAGACAAGCTAGAAAAAGATGCAGTAACTTGCTTTTGTCTACAGGGAAGGGGGAAAAAAATCTGCTGCTGCCTCTTCTCCCTGCAGGTTAACTGAATTCAAACTACTTATGCACTCTGAACTCAGTTTGCAGCAATAGAAATATGCTGAGAACAAAAGGGGAAAGTGAGGAGAGAGAAACTGGAACATTTTAAAAGCAGCTGAAAAAGTGGAATGACAGAGGGTTTATCAGGACTGTCTCTGCCAGACTGGGACAACTGGAAGACCTGTGTCGGACCTTTTGCTTTTGTAAGTGCAAGGAGGTTGATATGTTTAGCTGGACCATTCCAAGGGACTATGAAATTCAGTATTATGTTCTCACAGTATCCAGCCAGTTTCGTATTACTTCCCATTCACAGCATGTTGCAAATTCAGCATCACCTTTCCACTCATGTTTTTCCAGAAACTTCAGAGGCATGATGTTCAGGTCTTTAGAGTCTTCTGGTACTCAAGAACAAGGACTGACTCACAGAATCATTCGTCAAATAGGTAAATATGCTTCTTGTATGAAGTGGTACAGTCCAGGAAAAGCTTCATCATGTTTGTGCTGAATTTATTAATGTACCATCATCTCCAACAATTCAACTGAAGTTATCCTTGGGTAAGATTACAATTTAAACTGGAGAAGAAATTGGGGTCATGATGTTTGTTTCATATGGAAATGCTCTCAAGACCCTCAGAATAATATTTTCTGAATTTGGAAATATAACTCTCATTAACTAATAGAATCATGTGCACATGAGTTTTGGGGGTCTGAAGGTACACTAAATACTTTCGCTTCTGCTTCAGATCTACCATGTGGATGTAACAAACCTCCTCTGAACAAATCTCACACAAAAATACAAAAACCAACCCTGCATGATAGGTTTGCTTCAGGGACGCCATAGGTAAGAAAAGACTTGAAGACACAGAACACATACACACAGAGTCAATGTGGAGTAGTGATTTGAGTGTTGTAATAGGACTTTGGGAGACCAGGGTTTGAATCCCCATTCTAGCAAGTCACAATCTGAGCCTCAGAGAAGGCAGTGGCAAACAAACAAAAAGACATAGAAATGTTCTGAACTTGTAAATAAGAACGGGGGGGGGGGGGGGGGAATAATGACACCATCTAACCTGGAATTCTTCCATAGTTACAATTCCTAAACAGTAAAAGTATTATTTCCTTTATATAGCTAGGATTTTCTCCACCCAGTACATTATAGATAAGGAACACAACCATGTTTTTGGAAGATCACAATTCCATTGATGACCCACATGGCTTACTGGCTATTTCACTATAATAAACAAGCTTATGTAAAGCCATAAAAAGACATTTAGGAGAAGATGGTTATTTTTAGTGGTGACATTTGCATAGAGTAACTTGAAACCATATTACTGCTAAAGCACACTGCTAAAGCTCCAAATTCAGTCATTGTAATGTTGTAATTATACTTTTAAACGCTGCTAAGAATAGGGAGATCTGAACACTCATTCCTGGGCTTTCAGCTCTGTATCATGGCAATAAACTAAAGAGCATGTGAACTATACTTTGAAAAGGCAAATATAAATGTGAGACATGGAAAATTTCCTTATAGCAACCAGAGCATGCAGAAGTCCCTTTTCTTTTTCTTTTTTCCTTCCTTCCTTTCTTCCCCCCCCCCCCCCCTTTGAACTACAGCTCCTAGAATCCCATAGCAAGCACATCCAGGGGGCCAGATCTGTTGATATGATTCTCTCTCTCTCTCTCATTGTTTTTTTTTTTTAAAAAACCCCAATAACCTTAATGTTTCCTACTATAGGTATTTGTTGTTGTTGTAAACTGCCCTCAACTTGATCTCCACCCATGGTGACCCTGTGGATGAGACATCTCCACGACTCCCTGTCCTCTACTGCTCTGCTTAGATCCTGTAAACTCATACCCATGTTCTCCTTAATAGTGTCCATCCATCTGGCATGGTCAAAATATCATGGTCAAAACTCTTTCTACTTTGTCCACCTCTCCTAGCATTATTGTTTTTTCCAGTGAGTTCTCCCTTCACATGTTATGCCAAAGTATACGTATAGGTATGTATTTATATTGTCAGCAATATTAACTAACAAAACTGTCTTGGAGTCAATGTGCTTAATTTTCTAATGCTTCTGTCCTATGTACCATTACTGAATTCATAAAAACTCATATTGACTTATTTCTAAGTAAATATGCCTACAATCAAGAAGCTGACAGCATTATAAGCTAAAGTACTGGGAGAAATCATAGTTGGAAAGTCCAATCTGGTCAGAACTGCAGGATACAGGAAAACTGTTATCAGAATATAAAGGAATCCGAGAATCCGAGAGTTGGATGAGACCACAAAGGCCATCCAGTCCAACCCCCTGCCATGTAGGAACTCCCAACCAAAGCATACCCAACAGATGGCCATCCAGCTTCTGTTTAAAGACTTCCAAAGAAGGAGATTCCATCACTCTCTGAGGGAATGTGTTCAACTGTTGAACAGCCCTTACTGTTGGAAGTTCCTCCTATTTTAATTAAATAAGTTCCTTCATATTTTAATTAAACAAGAGAGTGAGGAGAATGTAGCATAGTCAAAAGTCTTCTACACTGATAATTACATTAAGATTGATAGAGATGATGTGGAAACAATATTTTGCTTCACTGACAAGCCCAGGATTGGTGTGAAGCATTGTACCGGTACATCGGTAGATGCAGATGAAGATTCCTTCCTGCAATGCATGTTTGCTGTCATGAGAGAATTCCTGAAAGAGTACCAGACCCTCCAATGGGACAATCCTGATTAATCCTCTGTTATCCCACTTTTTCAGCTGCTTTTTAAATGTCCCAGTATTTCTCCCCCCCACACTTTCCCCCTTTGTCTTCACCTTACTTCACCTGTTACTTCACTTCTCCAATGGTCAGCATAAGAGGGGTGCTCTAAAAAAAGCGATACAAGGACTCTCTGAAACAACATCTCAGGCTCGGCCAAATTGATCACCAATAATGGTCCACCCTGGCCTCACATCAGGAGGCATGGAGACACACTATCCACAATGTTGCAGCCTTATTTGAGAAGTCACGCCGAACAAGTCTCGAAGAGAAACGACAATGCAGAAAGAACCACAACCCGGAAACATCACCCAAGGAGACCTTCTGCTGTCCTTTCTGCAACCGGACTTGTTTATCTCAGATTGGCCTTTTTAGTCATCAGCGCACTTGCAGAAAGCGTGGGATGAGTCCTTCCTGAGTCTTCGTTTGGGAAGAAAAGCCAGAGAGAGAGAGAGAGAGAGAGAGACTTCACCTGTTGCAAATTCAGTTCAAAGTGCAACATTTATTATTATTATTATTATTATTATTATTATTATTATTATTATTTTCTATCCAACTTTCCTCCCAAGACTGGGACCCAAAGCAGTCTGTCTTAGGATGAGCACCAGTAAAACAACAGTAGGTTAAGTAGAGAAACAGGAAATACCATTTCACAAAGTAACTTATAGAATTCACTACTATAATGTGTGGTGGTAGTTGAGAAGTAAGATAGCTTATGAGAAAAAAAGAATTTATTATATATGGATGGCTATCTGTTCAACTTGTATGCAGAAAATACCATACAAAGAGCAGGTGTAGACTCAGAAGGAGGAGTGAAGATGGAAGGAAGGAACATCAACAATATAAGCTATACAGATGACGCCATACTATTAATGGAAAACATCATAGACTTAGAACAATTACTAAGAAATTCAAAGAAGAAAGTGCAAAGGCAGAATAACGACCACGGAGAATCTACATAAAGTCAATCTAGAGAAACAAGGAAATTCAAAATTATACTTCTCCATGTCTCGGTTGTCGGCTTTGACCTCTGATGGCATCTCTCCTCTCAATGACTGTCTTAAGGCAGTAATGGATTGGATGAGGAAAAACAGATTGAGACTAAATCCAGAAAAACAGAGGTGCTTGCAGTAACAGCCCCGAAACTAGGTATTAGTATACAACCTCCAGTCCTAGGCAGGGTCACACTCTCCACTAAGGACTGTGTTTGTAGTCTGGGGGTGCTCCTGGACTTGTTGCTCCAGATGACAAATCAGGTAAGTTCGACGGTCAGGAGTGGCTGTTATCAGCTTCGGCTGATATGCCAGCTGCACCCTTTTCTGGAAGTAAGGGACCTTGAGAGTGTTGTGCACATGCTGGTAACCTCCCGTCTTGACTTCTGTAATGCGCTCTACATGGGGTACCCTCGTGCTTGGTCCAGAAACTTCAATTAGTACAGAACATGGCAGCCAGACTGGTCTTGGGGACATCAAGGAGAGACCATATAATACCTGTATTAAAGTCTCTTCACTGGCTGCCTATTAGTTTCCGGGCTCAGTACAAGGTGTTGGTTACTAACTTTAAAGCCCTAAATGGCTTGGGTCCACCCTATCTTCGGGACCGCCTCCTTCCATACAATCCACCCTACGCACTCAGGTCCTCTGGGAGGAATCTGCTACAGCCTATAAAAACTAGGCTGTCTGTTACCTCCCAGAGGGCCTTCTAGGCTACCGCTCCCAGATTATGGAAGATCCGATTATGGAAGATCCAGACGAGATCCGTCAAATTACTACTCTGAGCAGCTTCAAGAAAGCTGTCAATACGGATCTCTTCCAGCAGGCTTTTCCTGACTAGATCTCTCAGCCTAAGAGTTAGTTTTCCTGTCCTTCCCTACTTTTGTTGTAATGAGGGTAATGAGGGTTGGTCCCTCTTAATGTATTTATTTTAAATATGATTTTAAATTTGTAATACTGTTTAATAATTTTTTAGGGGCGGGAGGGTTTTGGGGTTGGTTGGGATGGGACGGGGATTGTATTTATGGTATGTAAATTTTTAATGTTGTAAGCCGCCCCGGTTACTCTGCAGAGGGGCGGGGTAAAAATAAAATTTTATTATTTATTATTATTAAGAGCTCCTGTACCTTGGATCAAATATTGATCAGGAAGGAGGCTGCAGTCAAGAAATCAGAAGACTAGGAATGGGAAGGACAGCTGTGAAAGTACTAGAATCCTAAAGAGTAAAGATATAAAACTGAGCACTAAAGTCAGAATCATCCAAGCCATTGTATTCCCCATCATCATGTACAGGTGTGAGAGTTGGACAGTGAAAAAAAGCAGATAAGAAGAAAATCATCTCATTTGAGATGTGGTGCTGGAGAAAAGTGCTAGAGATTCCATGGGCAGCCAAAACGACAAACAACTGAGTCCTTGAACAGATCAAGCCTGAAATCTCCCTGGAAGCCAAGATGATCCAATTGAGGCTGTGGTACTTTGGCCATGCCATGAGAAGACATGACTCATTGGAAAAAACAATAATGCCAGGAAAATTGGAAGGAAGTAGAAAGAAAAGAAGGCTGCACACCAGATGGATAGATTTGATTAGGGAGGTAACAGGCCTGAATTTGTAGGACTTAAGCTGGGCAGTGGAAGGCAGGGTGTCTTGGAGATGTCTCATCCACAGTGTCGCCATCAGTCCAGGTTGACTCAAGGGCAATTAACAACAAGGAGTATAGGTGTTCCATGTGATTGTCTTACCTAAATAAGGCTCTTTAAAAAAACATTTTTAAAAAATTGCGTCTGGGAGTGGGAAGTGTGAGATAATGGCAGAGAGAGTGGCAGTCTGCTTATTCACCCTGTACCAGATACCACTTGAAATACTCTTTAGTCATCCCTGTTTGTTCCCAAGATGCCATTTCCTATAATGGAAATTAAAAGCAAAAAGTGGCTGTAAATGAAGTAGGGCATTTTCAAAAGGAAAATGGCACAGGAGAGAACAGTCTCCACCTGCTATGATACCACTTCTGATCAAAATCATTCCCCCACCCCACTGCAATTTCTTAAACAAAACAAAAACACAAGACAAACAATCATATAGATATGGACATATGACAGACAATCACATGGATGTCTTCCCCATATCCAAGGATGTATCTTCATGGCAGAAATCATACAGTTTGGCACAACTGCCATGGCTCAGTGCTATGGAATCTTGGAATGTGTAGCTTGTGGCACCAGAGCTCTCTGACAGAAAAGGCTAAATATCTCACAAAACTAAACACTCCAGAAGTCCATAGCATTGAGCCATGGCAATTAAAGTGGCATCATACTACAATATTTCTGCAGTGTAGATGAAGTCCTATTGAATTGAGTGGAATAGTTGTTTGAATGCTGAATTAGGACTCCAGGAGACCAGGGTTCAAATCCCCACTAAGCCAAGAAAATCTATTGAGTGATCTTGGGCATGTCACTCTTTCTCAGCCTTCGAGGAAGGCAACAGCAAAACTCTAGTGAATAACTCTGGCCAAGAAAACCCTATGATAGGGATGCTATAAGAATCAACTTGAAAGCATTCGATAACTTCTGAGTAATTCTTAGGAACATTTGTTTTTCACCAACAGTTAACCATGTGCTTAGCTCCTTTCCATTCCAATCACACCACTGTAACTATGCTTAATTTAGTCTGGATCATGCTCAATGCTTGTTGGCTTCACAACATCAGATTTGTTATATTTTGTCTCTCAACTGTCATGAATATTAGCAAAGGGAAGGTTAATATGTCTGGAGCAGAAATTTAATTAACAACTTTTCTGACTTGCATCACTCCAGCCCTGGAGAACATTACCATGAGTCAGTATCTAGTGGGAAAATATCCTGTGATATGCCTACCTTGCTCCAAGACCATCGATTGACAAACAAGACAAGATTTGTCTCAGAGAGGCGAGATGGTATTTAACAAGATAAGTCTTGAGAGAATCTCATTACAGAGTGGTTTTAATTAGCAAATACCCTCTTCAAAAAAAGTAATCCCATCAGTAATGTGTGTTACGGTTTGGATCTGAAGTGTAATTAGAATCTCTCACTACAGAAAAAAAAAATACTGTTTTTTCCCCCTGCGAGCACAAACATAGGGCCTTCATTTGGAAAACACTCATTCACAATGTCTCTGACTTCAATGGGACTACGTGCAGGCAAATGTTTGTAAGAACTGTGCCAAGGAACACAGGATGGAGGGGGTTAAAGTTGTGCTAAACTAACAGAATAGAAAGTGTGACATTCACTGTAAATAATGCCAGGTTTCTTCACAATTCCTTAAGGGCACCTCCAAAGATAGAAACTATTTTAGGAACACATAATAGCACCATGAATTAAGGCAAAATTTCCCAGCCTTGCCTTACTTGTTTGTTTTCTGTTTAAACGTACAGTGTGTTTTATTTGAAGCTACTATTTTTAATCTCATGAAAATTGAGACAGAGTGAATAGGATGCTGCATAGCAAAACACACACACACACACATAGATATAGGTTTGGTTCACACATGTACGAGGGGGTATCGTAAAGTTTTAATTATCACCTTTAAAAAATTTTGACAGAAAGTTTGTTTTGATTTACAGTTGTTAACTTATCTCTATGTCGTCATATCCAGATTTACACATTTTTCCCAGGGTTTCTTGACCCTCCAAATACCATTATTGTAGAAGTCTGCAGATTGCGCCTTAAACCACTCTTCCACTTCATGAATGATGTCATCTGTGTTGTCAAATCAGTGACCCTGCAATGGATTTTTCATTTTGACTTATGATTTGGAAGAGGAAAAACATACTTGGATTATACTTTATATGGTGACAATAGCAAGGTTGTTATAAGCAAAATATTGGAAGAAAAATCATATACCAACAACTGATGAATGGATTTTAAATTTAAGAGAAGCAATGGATATGGATATATTGACTGAGATATTGAGAGAAAAATCAAAAAAAGAAAATAGAAGAATGGAAATGCATTATGGATATTTGGAAAATATAAGGAAGATTAGGAAACATTGATAAATGTGTAAGATGATGAAAGAATTTAACATATTATGAAAAGAAAAAGATTTAGAAATCTTTTGGCTATATCATATTAGAAATTCTATAAATAAGATGATGGAATAGAATATGAGGGAAGAAAGGGGTAAATTAGTTTTAATTAAGATTTGTATTTAATGTATTTTTAATGGGGGGGGGTTAATTGTATTAGTTTGTATTGTTTTGTAAGGGATGTTTTATGTACTTGATTTTAGATGTAAGCTGCCTTGATGGCTATGGCTAAAGGCGGGATATAGATATATTATTATTATTATTATTATTATTATTATTAAAAAGTAGAGTTAATATAAACATTTTATTTTTATTTTTATTTTATTTTATTGCTTAGAAACTTGTATATATTAATTAAATTCACAGAAAATCGAGGAGTTTTATGTTTAAGCATGTTGCCTATAAAGTGTGAGGACGTTTTGTTATAAACTGAAATACAAAAGTTACTTTAATTAGTTATGTGGTTAAATTGTCTATATGTGATGGTACGTTTGTATATATGTGTGTATATGTAATGTCTGTTTTTTATGGTTTATGTGTTTCATAATAATAAATATTTAAAAAAACAACCACCCAGTGTCAAGGGTTTTCCCAGCAGACAATGGATCCCTAATTAAATAGACACAATGGGGGGGGATAAAGACTGGCACTTTAGGCCAGCCTTGAGGTGGAGTTGGGGCACAGCAACCACATGCCAGCCACTCTGACTCCACCCCGACTCTGCCCCAATGCTGTGCACCCATCCGCATAGCGTGCAGTGTCAGGGTGCCCTCTTGGCACAGCGGGCATACACGCTGCCCCAAAGGGGTGCAAAAGAGCTGCAATTGTGGCTCAAAGGGTGGCTTTTTGCTGCCCCCAAAAGGAGTGACATTTGCCTACTCTTTGGGGGGTGGCAAAAAGGAGGATTGTGGCCATGGCTTGTGGTTGCCGCAGCCCCGATACATCGCTCCCAGGGGTGGCCCACAGCTTCCCCTTACGGGCCATCTGCATCGGCCCAATGCCTCCTTGCATATCCTCCCACCCTGAGGCCTTGCCATTCAGCAACAGAACAACACAGAGATTAACATGGAAATCACCTTCTCTCAACCAAGGGTCACACAGTATATATATATACTGAGAATGCTGGCATGGAAGTGAGCACGGTATATATATATATATATATATATATATATATATATATATATATATATGCTGGCATGGAAGTGAGAGGGGTATATATATATATATATATATATATATATATATATATATACACACACCCTGCTCACTTCCATGCCAGCATCCTCTGAAGATGCCAGCCATAGATGCTGACAAAACATCAGGAATAAAAACTTCAAGAACACGGCTACATAGCCGGAAAACCCCACAAAAAACATAAATACAGAAGACTTAGAACTCAGGTTGCTAACATAAGAGAAGCAAGGCCTAGGTATGAAGCTTATACAGCTATATTATCTTGAAAGAGTGTTTAACTGTCCTACCCATGTCTGCTCAAAATCAAGGGCCTTTGCAGACTGCCGAAATAATGCAACTTGAGGCCACTTTAACTACTCTGGTTCAGTGCTAGGGAATCATGGAAACTGTAGTTTATTGTGGCACCAGAGCTCTCTGACAGAGAAGGCTCAATGTCTCAGAAAAAAATACAATTCCCATGATTCCCTAGCACTGAACCAGAACAATTAAAATGGCCTCAAGCTGCATTATTTCTGGCAATCTGCAATGGCCCCAAGTCTCTTGAATTCATTGGAGTTTACAATCTGCACTTGTTTCTGATTTAAAGTTATGCTTCTGTAGGATTCAAGACCAGCCTGTGTGCAGTGAAACTTGGTTCAAAAGGCACTTCTTTTTGATGGCTCTGCCAAAAACCCAGATGTCAACTCTGTCCCCAGTTTACTCAGGGAGCCATATTACAGGGGCCATTAATCTCACCCACAACATCAGAGGTACTTTCACTTGTTCTTCCACCAATGTGGAAGTGCTGAGTGTGCCATTTTATGCTAGATGTGCCCCTCAGCATTCTACATTGAACAAACAGAACAGTCTTTACAGAAAAAGATAAATGTGCACAAATCAAAACATTAGAAGTGGCATTACTCAAAAACTTTATCCACGAATTTGTGTCAGCCTCCCAATTTAAAAAGAGGGGGGGTTGTGTTGTATATCAAGGCTGAGTTAGAACCTCAAATCGTTTTAAACGACCCCGAAAGTTATTTTTTAGTCGTGGAAATTCAAGTCGATGGGGTGAAATATATGTTAATTAGTATTTATGGTCCCTTGGTAAATAAAAACAAGTTCTATGAAAAACTGAGAATGCAACTTTTAGATTTGGATTATGAAAACGTAATTTTGTTGGGAGATTTGAATGGTGTCGTAGAACCAGAATTAGACTGAGCATCACGTAGACCCATAAAAAAGAAACAAGATAAACTGCCTAAGGAGTTTTTTGAGTTAACAGAAACGTTGAATCTTCGTGATGCTCATAGATTTAAGAATGAGTCTGCTAAAGACTTCACATTTTATTCTAACAGGCACAAATCAGACATTAGAAGTGGCATTACTCAAAAACTTTATCCACAAGATTTCAGCCTTTAAAGGTCATAGTCATTGAATAAGGAAACCACAAAGGAAGACTCAAAAGAGAAACAGGAGAATTGAATTATATCTACAAATACCAATCCATTGGCTGAGATATGAACAAAGGCAAATGTTTCAAGGAACACTACATGTAATAATACTAGAGTCCTCACTACTGCTGTTGCTGTTCTTAACTGCCTTTGAGTCAACTCTGTGGATCAGACCTCTCCAAGACCTCCTATTTTCAGCCACTCTGCTCAGGTCCTGCAGGTTCAAGCCTGTCATCTCCTAAATTGAGTCTAGCCATCTGTCTTGTGGTCTTCCTCTTTCTGCTGCCTTCTACCTTTTCTAACATTTTCCTTTTCTTCTAACATTTTCCTTTTCTTCTACCTTTTCTAACATTTTCCTTTTCTTTCTAACATTTGCCTTTTCTTCATGAGTCATGCCTTCTCACGAAGGGGCCAAAGTACGGCAGCTTCAGTTTAGTCATCCTGGCTTCCAGGGAAACTTCAGGCTTCGTTTTTTTCCAGAACCCATTTGTTTGTCTTTTTGGTTATCCATGATGTTCTCAGCATTCTTCTCCAGCACATCTCAAATGAGTTGATTTTCTTTTTATTAGCTTTCTTCACTGTCCAGTTCTCACATCCGCACATGGTGATGATGGGGAATACAATGGCTTGGTGTGGGGAGGGGGGTGCTGACAGGAGGGTGGCAGCCAAAATGGCACATTCGGCACTCTCCTTTGCCACGGCTGCAGCTAAGCCAAAAGGGTCACACTCAGCTCTTCTCATCCCACAGCAGAAGGAGGGCCCAACTGGGTGCCATCCCTGTTCTGGAATGTCACCCAGTTAGGGCCACCATCCCACCCTCCTAGTGTTTCTCATTATCTAGTATAAATTCATGTAAATCTTTCATGGTCATTTTGTTTTCTTGGTGTTCAACATTCAGCCTACTTTCTTCTTTGACTTTCTTTAGTAATTGTTCCAAGTCTTTGTTTTCTTCTGCATCTAGCAGATATGTCATCTGCATATCTTAGGTTGTTAATGTTCCTGCCTCTGACCTTCACTCCTCCTTTGAGTCTAAACCTGCTCTGCGTACAATATTTTCTGCATACAGGTTGAACAAACAAGGTGATAGAATGTAGCCTTGTCTGACCCCTTGTCTATTGTGAACCATTCTGATTTTCCATTTTCTGTTCTAATGGCAGACTTGTGCAGCGTACAGGTTACACATTAGGACAGTCAAATGTAGTGGCACTTCCATTCATCTAATAGCAAGCCATAACTTTTTGTGATGTATGCAGTCAAATGTTTTGCTGCACATGCAGATAAAGTACATGCAGATATTCTTCTGGAATTCCATGGTGTGCTCGATTATTGATCGTATGTTTGCAATGTGATCCCTAGTGCCTCTTTGTTTCCTGAAGCCAGCTTGCACCTCTAAGATTTCTCACGCCATATATGGTAGGAGCCTTTGCTGCTGAATTTT
This sequence comes from Phrynosoma blainvillii, assembly GCA_026167975.1. Taxonomy (NCBI): domain Eukaryota; kingdom Metazoa; phylum Chordata; class Lepidosauria; order Squamata; family Phrynosomatidae; genus Phrynosoma; species Phrynosoma blainvillii. The sequence goes on from JANUYF010000001.1 coordinate 415,196,766, forward strand.
GAGCATTACTTTGTTTGGATGGGAAATTAGTGCAATGGTCCTGTAATTGCTGTAATATTTTGTGTCTCCTTTTTTGTGGATGGGAGTGTATATTGATTGCTTCCAATCTGTAGGCCACTGTTTTGCTTTCCATGTTTGTTGGCAGATTTTAATTAGAACTAAACTCACTACTGCACATGTAATAAAAGGAATCTTCTCAGAGAAAGTTCTGAAGCCAAGGAAACTGACTTTGGTAAGCAGATTTATTGCTTTCACACAACAACATTAAGTGACTACTGTAAAGGTCTGAAAGACCTTTATCATCTTATGTAGCCCTTTAAAAATTTAAGGGAGGGTCATGATTTACATCTTTCTGGATCCTATTACATTCCATCCCACTCCCACAACTGTGTAAATATGCTTTATATTTTGAGTACTGGATATCACTAGGTAATGCATCTGAAGAAGAGTATTTGTAGCCAGGCAAGCTCATTCTAAAATAAAAACCAGTTTGCCTTAAAGGTGCTGCTTCATTCCTTTACCCTTCCCACTCCCTTCCTCCTTTTTGTGCAGCAAGAGACTAACATGGCTACTTCTTTGAAAGTTGCTTCTTAAAAGGAGAGTACTGGTATGTTTATACTGATGAGTGAAGAGGTAAAATATTTGAGTACTACTTGGAATAAGCATTGTGAGCTGACATGGCTCATTTGTGGGGAGTGGGGGAGAATAATTTTTGGCAAAATGGAAAGCAGTAGCAAAAGTGCAGAACCACATTACAAATGGATTTATTCAAACAAGGAAGCCACAAACTTGTGTTTGCAAGACCTCAGTAGGGCTATAGGTAAGTGGAACTCATGGAGGTCTCTCATTCCTAAGGCTATCACAATTCAAAGCTGACTTGACAACAAATAATAATAATAATAATAACAATAATAATAACAACAAACTTTAAATAAGAGGTTCTGGTTAATTAAAAGAAAATCAAGCAATTTGTTAAATGGTAAGTCAGCTGTTTTCGGGCCAGCTGGAAAACACATAATGGTGTGTATGTGTGTGCATTTAAATCTATTCCTTAGCTGCCTTTCAAGAGTATAGTCTTCCCAAGGGCAATGAAGGCTCTTTTCATCCCCATACCAGGTAAGATAGCTAACAGACACACTTGCCTTATCACATTTTTGCATCTATTTCTCCACATCAGTATCAGAAGACAGAGTCAGCCAGATAACTTTCAAGAAACCATTTCCACTTGAAGAAGCACTTGATTTGTTGGCTAAGCCATTCCATCAGTCTGCACACTAATGTAGCTGACTTGATTTGGGAGCACTGGTGGGTTCAGGACTTATAATATATTGCAAAGGTGAATGCCTGACCATGAACCATCTTGCCATTTCTATTACTAGCTGTTTAAAATCAAGAGGATGCTACAAATTCAGATGCGCAAATAAGCCTCTAATACCATACTTCCCTGCCATTATGGTGACTGGTAGCTAATAGTGATCACGACCCAATGAAATGTAGGACTTTTCCCCCCTTAATGGCTCACCATGCTATGTGACAATCAACTTTTGAGGTGGGGAGGAGTTTCATGAATAGTTTGTAATATAAAATGTTAAAGAATATAAAATGGGAGGTTCTAAGACAGTTTAAAAAAACCTTAAGTTCCTTAAATATGCCTAAAGCAATTGTTTAAATCATCCTAACTGATAATTTCTGTAACTTGTAACATGTTTTGAAATTATTCTGTTTATTTTCACAAGAAGTGTATGGCCAGTAAAATACCCATTTGATAGTTAAGGAAGTAGAGCTGTGATCCTGTGGCTCTTCTGAGAGCTGCATGACTGAGATCTCTGCGTGACAAAACCAGCATTGTATCCAATAGACCACATGTGAAACTATCATGTAATAAGTATGCAAAGTGATCTTGTAGCCTCTTTGAGACTAACTGAAAGAGAGAAGTTGGTAACATGAGCTTTTGTGGACTTGAACCTATTTCCTCAGATGCATGGGGTAAAGTAGAAAATCCAAGAACAGACCCATATAGCAGTCTGGGAGTGTCCATAGCAGGGGTAGGCAACCTTTCCCCTTTAAGGGCCGAGGGACTTTGGCTCCCAGAAGCCTCAGCCATGTTGGCCAATAGTCCCATGTTGGCCAATAGCTCCTGGGATTCTGGGAGCTGAAGTCCCTCGGCCCTTAAAGGGGAAAGGTTGCCTACCCCTGGTCCATAGAATGCAAAATTTGTGGTTGTGGAGATGAGATGACAAGTTCACTTTGAACTATAGTTATTGGGAGACAAGACAGGAGAAAGGATGTTGCCTAAAGCCTAGGTGTGTGGATAACCACATGAATAAGTACTATGATGCAGTGTGGGAACCAAAAAAGAAGACATGATGAACTGGCAAAAGAGCTCACATGAAACTGGGAAATTAGCATGTGTGTAGCATGCTAGGAAGCCATTGTCTCTGTTCAATCCACTGTAGATGGACTGTAGTTTGTTAAAATTTTCCAATTCTGCTGTTTCTCTTTTCAATCTTCCTTTATAGTTTTTTCCCCCCAAAGACCGCTGTTTTGAGGTCTAAGATGGAATGCCCAGGAAGATTAAAGTGTTCCACAACTTTTGTGTATGTGTATTTTCATTCCTAATGTCTGATTTAGGTCCATTTATCCTCTGGCGCATGAGCTGGCCTGTTTGCCCAATGTAGAATGCTGAATGACATTGCTGACATAGTATGACAGAAATCACACTGGAGGATGAGCAAGTGAAAGTCCCTCTAATAATGTTGGTCATTAGGTCCTGTGATGGCATGTCTGTTGAGTAGCTGTAAAGTGGTGTTCAGAAAGTGAACTTGCTCTGTTCATCAGGGACTGGCCTGACAGTTCCAGGCTACTACCCTACCATAAATCTCAGCTTGGAACAATTAATCGAACAAATTTACCACACTGTATTGCATCTCTGAGACAATTGCATCTGCTCATATCCACAAGACCCTCAGACCCCTGGACTTTCCACTCCGCCTTCATGCATCTAAGGAAGTAGGCTCAAATCTATGAAAGCTTATGCTACCAATTTCTCTCCCGCAGTTAGTTGCAAAGGGGCTACACAATCCCTCTGCATACTGGTTTTCCAGACAAATTACAGTATCATGATCAAGGTGATGGCAACGGGACACAATGAAGCAAAGGCCAATTTATTAGAATCTTGTTTTTCACTATTTGAATAAAAACTGGCAAATCTCAGTAGACTTAGTTCATACCACAACCTATTTTTACGGAGGATGGAATAGGGGTATACAGGACCAGTTCAAAAAATGTAGTGCCTAAGCAGAACACCAAAAGAAGCCTCCCATCATGTCTCACTCATATGGTACACAAGGCCAGCCAAATTACTTTATCACATGAATAAAAAGGCCTACTGGCACCTCCCCTCTTCCCTGGCAATAAAAATACAATAGCAGTAAAATAAGTAACAACTCCTTGTCCTTGTGTGACATCCAAAATCTGATGCCTTAGGCAGCCACTTCTTTGTAATGGTAGGACCAGCTGTGGTCAAATTTTCCTTTTCCATGACACTATTACACCACCATCCTTGGTCAGGACATGAAGCAGTGCATTGTCTTTTGTGTTTTCTAAGTAAAGCTTCAATGTTGTAATATGGGTGCCTCAAAGTCACAAAGCTGAAGGGTTGTGTTGGAGCATGGAACACAAAGATAATATATGTTTTGAGAGTTTCACAGATCTTTGCCCAAAACTAACATAGTTCAATTCATCACCAATAATCTGAGCCGCCAGACTAAGGGAGGGATCAATCTCTTTGTGGGAGGAAGTCATGCCATGTTCCTGAAATTGCATCCTGAGAGGAAGGAGAATGGAACAAAGGCTTCAAAAATGCTTTGATTTCACATCCTGATATAATAAGTCATTGGAGAAATATTCATCAAAGCTCTTGTTCCCACTGAAAAACTTTCGACAAGCTACATCAGTTCATGAAAAAAAATGTATTTACTGTTGTATCCTGCCAAGGAGGTCTACTCTACATTGTTAAAAGGATCAGCCAGGCTTAATGCAGCAATTTCAAAATCTGATGCTTTAAATGTGCTTGCATGACACATTTACCATAGCTTCTACAGTGAAACAAGTGGTGTCCCTTCTGTATATAAGTCTTTATTTGCAAAGTTTGTTAGTTTTCACAGAGCTCACCTTCCACAAACCAAAGTTTGTTAGTTTTCACAGAGCTCCCATTAGATAGATCACTATAGTAACAGAGGAGGAGCTGAAGCATACTGATTCAACAACATCACAGGGATCAGCCCTTAGAACATGCCATTTCAGATTTCGCTGGACACCCTGTTAACACTCTTCTGTATCAATAATTTCCATCATTATTTGACAGATAATTGACAGATGTTCTTTCCTTGTGTAGATTACTGATGTGGAAAGCATTCAAAACATGAAGCGTCCTCCTCTTTTTGGAAGAATTACAAACTAGAGCATACTCCCAATGCTCAGTTTGGCTCTAAACTTAATGTTTAGATGTTAATCTGTTTAAGGCTGTGCAGGGCCTCCATGGCTGAAGTAGACTTTTCAGGAGGCTACCTGGTACCCTCCAGAGGATGTTGACTTTTGTTATGTGTTTTCAAGTTGATTCCAACTTGTGGAAACCCTATCATGGGATTTTCTTGGCAAGGTTATTCAGAGGAGGTTTGTCACTGCCTTCCTCTTCTGCTGAGGGTGTGAGGTCACCCAGTGGGTTTTTATGGCTGAGTGGGGATTTGAACCCTGGACTCGCAGAATCCGACTCCAGCATTCAAACCACTATATCATGCTGGCTCTCAGTTACAGCTATAGTAAACTACAGCTCCCATAATCACTGATAATTGGCCAAGATTATGTGCCACAGGGCCAAGTGGAAGTTCTCGTCCAAGTTTTGATCCAAAACATATAGAATGTCAGGTTACCGATCTGTGACACAAGTGGTATCTCTCTGACCTGCATCTCTCTATGCTAGAGCACAGTACAATGTTTAATCAATTATTGTTTAAACTTAAATAATCAAATTGGCTGAGCTCTGTTTATTTTTTTATTTTTGAAAAAGGCTTTTCTTGGCTGTACTGGCTTGAGGTGATGGGGAGGACCTCCAGCCTTCTCATTCTGTACATACAGTTTTTTGTTCTCTGCTCTGCTGTGGTCAGAGTTGAGGAACAATTGTAGCATTCAGCAGATCAGAACAAATAACATACTTCCACCTGTGACATAATCTTCAAACCTAAGCAGCACATGTCCCAATGCTAGCCTGTTCACAATGTAGCATTTTATTTTAGCACACAACACAAGAGTTTTAAAATCCACTTGCAAAGGTGCTATTAGAAAAAGCTGCTTAGAAAAAAAAAGAAACGAACAAATCCCCAGGTCCTTGACAAGTCAGCCACTTGAAACTGATCTCATTGCCTAAATGTGTGACAATGGAGAAGCTGCTGACCTTCACAAGCACAAAATTCCTGATCAGAAATAGAATAGGAGCTTCAGTGAGAAAGCAAGTATGTAGTAACAGAGCACAAAAAGGTTAAAAGAGATTCTGGTGTTAACATAAAAAGACCAGTGAGACAGATGTTTGGTTCATGAGTGGAAGGAAGACCAGCAATGGAAAGGCTACTTTTATAAAAACTACAGCTCCACGAATTCTTAAAATTGTAGTTTACAAAGTAACTTTCCACTGCGGATAAATTGACTCTACTTTTAAGAGACATTTCATGGGAAGATCAGAAGAAAACATGGGAACCCCTGATTAAGTATTTGAAGCAAAGCGAATATAGTGATCTAGTGTTTAAGTTATGAATAGACACCCTCTGGAGAGATAGTTAGCATCTGAAGTGTTTATAATAAGTAAATAGGAAGTAAGGCTATTGAAACTATTAATTTTTGGTTTGGTTTCTAGACTACGTTGAAGTCGATTTAAGAATATTATTAAAAACAATAGTTGAAGTTCAGGAAGTTTGTATGTCCATGTTTCTTTTGTTTTTTGTGTTGATGTCACACTCAGAAGAAGAAGAAAGAAGATAAGCAAGATTTGATGAATTTATGTTATTATGTTTATATGTGTACTTGTTTTAATTGTAATGCTTTGTGTCTGTTTTGTGTTTGCTGTGTAAATGTAAGTATGTGTTATTTTTATATGTATGTATTTTCAATAAAAATTTAAAAAAAAAACAAAGTAACTTTCCCAAGCTCTAAAATGCCTTTCTTATAAGCCACCATCTTAATAGGTAATAAAACAAAATAGCTCCAAAGTTCAATACACTAGTAATATTGCAAAGAAGAATATTTTGAAGAAAATTTGACATTCAACCTTTCCACATAGACATTATGACAGAAGATAACCTAGTATGTTCTACAAATCCCTTATAACAATACACTTTCAAGAAGTTATTTTAAATGGAGAATGTTTTCTCAGTCTCACAGTTTTCGTACAAAAATATTTTCTGAAACAAAGATGCAGCTGCAAGAAAGAGACAGTGGCATAGGAATGGTCATTCACTATTCACATATGTCTCCACATTGACTTTGATTTTAACTTCTGTATTGTGACTGCAAGAAATCAATTTATTGTTGTTTTCTAAAATGTTTAATTACAAAATTACAGTGTCATCTGAACAAGTCACTTCACAGTAGTCCTTTATGCTCAAAACTCTGATTTTAGAAGATAATGTGCCAAAACGCCATTACTCATATACCTTAGCTTAATCTTGGGTCCAAAATGTAAGATATGAACAGGAACCATATTCCTGCAAAGTTGTCTTTGCTATTTCTTTCTTCACTGGTCAAGCTCTTATTCTAAAAGTTTCAGAAAGACTGTCCACCAAAGCCTATCCAACTAGGGTGGGAAGATAATCCTGCACATTTCCAATATCATACTTTTTCAGTTCTAGCAACTCTGATCAAAATTGAAGTCAATTCTTTATGTGGCTGTTCTCCGTTTTCCCTGTGAAAGACTGAGAGTATTAATAAAGATTCTGAGAAAGTTATATTTTGTCTCATAATTTAACTACCTTAGAATTTTATCCCAAAATTTCCGGTCTTTAGAGCAAAAGACCCACAGGTTTTCCAAAGTGCCTCTACCCTCACACTGTCTCCAACTGGTATGAAATTGCTGGTTAACTTTGTGTAGATAAATGCAAACTGTTTAAATCACTAATCATTTGGAAAAGTGAAAATCAGTTTGTGGAATGGTCCAAATTTCTCCCATTTGTATGTGAAATGGAATCCTTTATGATAACTTTGTAAATGTTCAAGACTAGCTTTTTTGATTTTGGGGATTTACAAATAATGCTTTATACATGGTTAAGGATCATCTTAGTCCTGAGGATCTGTGTGTATATTGTGCAAATCAGATAACTTGAGCAATTTGAACCCAAAGTGTTCTTAATTCTTTTAATATTTTTATAACTGTTTAGCTGTAGGGTAATCATAAAGTGGTCTCTGACTTTGTTTGTTTTATTTAGCAAATTGCTTGTATTTATTGTTGTGCTTAAACTTGGATGTTCTAGGAAGGAGCAGAGTGGAGACAGCAATGGAACTAACAGTCCTGGGTATAGAATATTTGCAAGTCCTGGGAAAAGAATAAAGGAAATTAAAAGAATCATATATTGTGCACCCAGGCAACTAAGATGTCTGCTTTAATAAACTTCATTAGTTGTGCCAACTGGAATGCTTCATAGTTTTTCAAGAAGTGAGGACTGGGCTTTCCTCCATCTTCCTTTTGCAACCTCCTGTACCGTCCCTGCTGCTCCACAGGACTGGGGAAACATCTTTAAGAGAAACCCATGTGATGCAAGGTCTAGTCATATGCACGCAGCAGAGCTTGGAAATATTACTAGCTTGATCCCAAATTTTGGAAAGAACACATACGTGAGGTAGTATGGCTGCCTTGTGGTCACCTGTTTGATATCTGTGAGAAAAAGGCCCTACATATATGTGACAGAAATACAGCTACTCCATAGTGGGGCAACGATTCATGAGGAGGCAGCCTGATTCAGGATCTTCCCTTGCTACACCACAAAGTTTGCTATTTGTCATGGAGGGAAGCCTGGTGGGTAATTCCTTACCAATTCAAACAGCAGCTTAAGGGGGACAACTGGGAAGAAAGGCTTAATTCATTCTGGAGACAACAATGCTGATCCTCCAATCTCCCTCTCTGGAGCTGTTGTTTACAAGTATTTTAACAGTTTTCATGAAATTACTTTCATCCAGTTAGCAGATCTTGAATTATCATCATAACAGGCATGAACAAAAGATGACAACAGCATACAGAAAACACTGTTAGCAAACCATAACAAAATGGTCACAAAAGGTTACTCAACAACAAGGGATGCATTTAATGTCATATGTTGTTTGGTTCTTGGAAGTACTGAGACACTGCTGCCTCCTCAGGGGATTGCATTTGGTTTCTGTTAGTTTGTTACTTGGTAACATGTAACATCCATGTTATATGAGGTACATTCCAGTTGTCATTTGAGAAATAACAGATTATTACAAGCATGCATCACTCTTCCTTTGTTTGAAGGAGTCGCTGTTTCAACTCTTCCCCCGCAAAAGAGCATTTGTCATTACTGGAAGGTTCTTCCCCCCCCCCCTTTTTTTTTTTTTTTCTTTCCCATGGTAGAAGCTGAAACAGCACAGGTTTCTTATTTCAGAGGAAATCATGATGTCCACAGGCTTTTAACTTAAATAGGCAAAGGGCTGATTTAAAAAGCTGTCAAGGAAAGATGGCATAACTGGATCTATAGAACTGGCAGATCTCAAGGAATTGGCAGTGAAAACTGAAGATGGCAAAAGATCAGCAGAAAACAGAGATGCACAAGCATGTAACTCAAGGAACCTTTCCTCAAATCCTTTTGTAATAGTTCCTTGGATAGTTTGCAACTAGTGGGCCTTCACATCTGCTGTCCCTTGACATGGTTTGAAAAGAACAGTGTCAGTTTAATAACCTTTTCCCCAGAGCATCAAGCCATGGGATCCTGAGTCTTTAGTTTCTGTCCTCACTGTGTAGATAAGTGAAGCCGAAAAACAAAACAAAACAAAACAAAAAACCAAAACATTCAGACCAATGGTTCCTCAAAGGGCAAACTAAAGCAAAAGCAAAAGCGAGGTGTAATGATGAAGGTCATTGACTAAAGGGACTGGAAGTATTTCATTGCTGCTTCAAAATCCAAGTGCTAGATTTTGGTGCACATTTGGTAACAAATTTGAGAGGGCTCTTATTACATCACAACACGATCACAAAGCAGCTTATTCATCCATTATTATAAAATATGGAAGTGTTGGGAAGTGTCTCTGTAACATAATTTAGAAGAGCATTAAATGATGCATATACCTGTGTTCCCACTGGGGCTGATTAGGGATTCCTGGTGTAAAATTTCCTTCAGCACTTGGCACAGAGATATTCCTTCTCTTTCCATGCGCACAACTGAGAGCCAACTATTCACTGCATCAACTCATGTTCAAAAACACTCTAGCCATCTAACTTCTTGACAAAAGCTGAAATCAACATCCAACTTCATGAAAGCTTTTGAGATCAAGGACTTGGCAGGCAAACAGCAAAGCTATCTTAAAATGTCCTGGGGCTTACACAGATGCAACCACCAGGAGAAAGTTCTCTTCTGTGCACAAAGAGAGCCGGATAGTAACTTTAATGTATATTATTCTGGAATAAATGTATATATTTATTCTGGAATAGTAAATAAAACTGAGTAGCACTCTGAATCTGTTTGCGCAAAACACTGAATATAACCTGTTTTGTTGACTTTAGAATCCAAAGAGTTTTTACAAAATGGAAGATACATTTTTCTTTTTAAAAAATTATGACACAGACTTTCCCACATTTTTGAGAGAAAGCGATTATCTTTTACACTTGGGCACTGCAGGTGCTGATTTATTTTATCATTACAGTTAAATCCCACCTACATGCCATGAAAATTAGGATGAGTTCTAACACTGAAATCTTATATGTGTTTACTCAAAGTACATCTACCAAGTTCAGTGGGGCTTCCTTCCAGGTATGTAGATAGAGAGTTTCAGCTAGAGCCATATAACAGCCCTTTAACGTAGATAAAAGAGAGATGGCATAAATAACATTATAGGCAAGTAAACTCACACTAGTTTCTAAACTACCATTTATGAATATAGACAGACGATTCTATGTTCAAATGTTCCTCAACCCACTGAAATCATGCATACAGAAAAGCAGAAGACTAGTGGTGACTCCAAATGAGGCTATACTGTGTAATCATCCTGCTGCTTTCACATAATTTTGTGGAAGATCCAGGCATCAATAACTTTGATTTGTAACACTTCTATATTTTCCCACTTTATCTGCTGTTGTTTTTTCTAACACAGAAGACCTGGAATAGCTGTGAAATGTCTTGATTGGCAACAGTGCCTTGAAGTACCTTATGCTTGAACTCTGTCTTGGACACACAAGTTCTCCACGGACATGACCATGGGATATGCAAACATGTGACCATCCTGTTTCAGTGGTCATGTTGCTGTGCTTTTAAAAACTAGATGTATACATTTAATTTAAATTACATATTTGAGTGTTGCTGTTAGTTTTTACTGATTTCTTGCTTGCTGATCAGAAGTGGAACACAGCTGTAATTCTCCTTCTGCTAAAGGCTGAAATTGTGCAGAAACTGTACTAAATCTTGTCATGAACTATGCATTGGTCCTTAGTAGATTGCTCAAGGTTATTCCAAGATGTTAATGGAACACCTCCTCAAGATATATCACCTACGCTAGTATGAATACCTGAATGTTGGCGGATTACAAAGATGAACAAATAGAAATATTAGGGTAACAATCTGGTCCCTTCTTGAGTGTATAGAACCATTAAAGCCACAGTTCATATACATATTATTGACAATGTAATTTATATGTTATATTAGGTTTGTGAGTGAACTTTCATAATTATTTCATAACCATTAACTAGTCCTTTTAAATCAATTCCCTACCCATTTAAATTTTTCATTTAAACTGTTTTGGACACAGTTTTTTTAAAAATCTTGTTATGTTTTAAATCTTCTATCCACAAACCAAATTAGAGTGGAGATAGAGTATGGTTTGAGAAGGAGACATCAGATGCCTTGCAAAACATACCTTGGGGGTATGGAAATACATGCAACCATGTAGTTTCCCTTCTTGCTTATTCTGGCACCATTTTATTCTCCATCACCATATGACTCCAGTCAAACAGAGATCATCAGGGATCATTTACGGAGCATGACAATGCCACAGTGTCACACAGTCAATTCAATTTGGCGATTGAGGGCAAACTGAAGCAGCTTTGCTTTCACAGGTTGTTGGGTGGAATGGACACGCTTCCACACTGGCAAGGTAACCAGGTGATACCTATTCCCTGTCTTTTCATGCCAGAAAGATTTCATTTCCTATGATAGGAAGCATTATCTTTGTTGTCTTTGGAGGCCCGAGTTCTTCAAAGTGAGACTGTCAGATTTTCAGATACCTTATTGTTCTGTAGTTCCTTCCTTGTCCAAGGCCAAAGGTCAACTGCACTAGATTTCGCAGACCCACAATAGAAAGGAGGATGAGGCACAACTAGTCCAGGACATTCTAAGAAACCTGGACTGCATTATGGATCTGCTAGAAAATTATATTTCTGGCATGAAAAGACAGGGAATAGGTATCACCTGGTTACCTTGCCAGTATGGAAGCGTGTCCTTTCCACCCAACAACCTGTGAAAGCAAAGCTGCATCATTTTGCCCTCAACTGTCAAATTGAATTGACAGTGTGACACTAGCATTGTCATGCTCAGTAAATGATCCCTGCTGATCTCCATTTGACTGGAGTCATATCAGGCTTGTTGCTTCAGTGATACAAAAACAACTTCTTAACCCTGCATAATGGCAAACACTTTTATCCCTGTTTTATCTCCTCAACCAGAATACAAGAAGGGAGACCAACATTTTACGGGGCATGAACAAGCTGGGCTCTCTTATTCAAATTATTTCACGGTTGCTTTAATGTAAAATAAAATAAGTTATATGAAAAGAGACTTGATGATCTACATGGCATTGAAGTGACTTAATTCATTGGCACAAACGTTAAAGATGTCTAAATGCTTGATTCACCATATTAAAGTTGCAAACCATGAATCAATAGGCAACCCAAAGGCAATCACCATTCATCTTCTAGAAGCAAAGATTTTAATTTGCATTTATTTTAATTTTATTTTTTCTTCCAAAGCTAAGGGTTTGGAATGGCCCACTTAGAAGCACAGATTAAGCAAAAATGAGCTTGGGTTTAATCAGCAGAATGAGAGAAATAGGATTCACTAACTGATAATGCATTGGTTTTCTTCAAAAAGCACAGGCTTTGGCACAAAGCAGCATGTTAATATATTTCCAAGGGATATCTGTGTTAGTCTGCTGCAGTAAAAACAACAGAGTCTTGTGTTGTCTTAAAGACTAACCAAATTTATTTACATATGTGGGCAGCTGCCCATAAGCCAATTAATACTGCTTACCGTACCTTTTAAGGTACCACAAGCCTCTTTGCTGTCAATAGGATTGCATCAGAGCTTGACAGTTACTTTTTGCTGTAACTATGACTCCCTCCTTTACAAAGGTACATTTGATGGAAACATTATCACATCAAAAATAGAGTTGGCAAGCTGTTTATGAGGGGGGAAAAAACCTCAAAAGAAATGTCCATCATACCAAACACATTATTGGTGCACAGCTTCTTTTCTCTTCCTCCCTCACAGTTCAATTCAGTTAAAGGGAAAGGTGAGTGCAAATTCTTTCTTTCCCCAGCAGCCATTATGCAGCTGTTCATGCACCATTTGTATCATCAGGTAGAAGAGTTAACAGTTTGAAAGTAATTCTCACTTCTGTTTGGTGCACCCTCTCCCAAAAATTACTAGCAATTTTAAGTGGATGTCATTATTGGTGCTACTTCTAAAATAACCAGAGTCTTTCAAGAATGAACTGTTAGCTAATTAAAAGGCTGATATTATTAGCATTGTAATACCATCCATTTCACTAGAACAATCTCTAGCATGAAAAATTAAAATCAAATGCATTTTATTGATCTGAACCAAGTTATATGTAATAAACCACTAACAATTACGCCAGGTGCAGGTGAAGAAGCAGCTCCTCCAGGGGTTTATTAGGAATATGAAGAAAGGGAATGGCTGATTTAATAGAGACCATCATATCTCACTAGAATATGGTATATTCAAATGAACTCTTCAAAGTTAAGGTGATGTATCAGTAAACTTAATAAAGCAAGCGCTGAAATGCTGTGATAATTAGAAACTGATTTTTTTAAGGGACAGATATTCACTTAAGCCTACTTCACCTCCTAAATGTTCTCAACCTGCTCCACAGGTATCTGTATGAGGGTTCACTTTCAAAAATAAATAAATATTGTGACTTTGTTTCCCTTCTAGCAAGCAAGAACAGAATGGGATGTTTTACTGTGAAGGAACAAAATTATTCTAATTCTTTATTATAAAAGTGGTTCATAACAAGCAGTTAGCTGAATGTCTTCCAGTTTGGAGATATCTGGATTAGGTTGTGTTCTTTGCTGGGCTTGGATCAACAAACAGAGCAGGCCCAAACAGAATGAAGTATGGAATGTAATCTCAGCTTTCCTCATACTGAAGGAAATTCAGGTCATTGTTTCAGATATAAACCATTTCTATTATTAATCACCATAATGTAATCATTGCATAATACTTCTGAGGCCTCTTTTGTTGTAAAATGCTATTTATGCATGCTGATCTCAATTATAAAACATCTTATTTACACATAAAGAAATTTGATAATTATTTCCTGATTTTTAAGAAGTGTGTTCTATTCTATCCAAAATTTCATTTTGACTTTGAATTTAAATATATATATATATATATAGAGAGAGAGAGAGAGAGAAGAAGAAGAAGAAGAAGAAGAAGAAGAAGAAGAAGAAGAAGGGGAAATATATCGATCAATACAAGAAATGTATAAGTAGCATAAGAAGTTGAGGACTGATGGAAGAAAAAGCAAAAGGGCACAGTGCTTCACAGCAAAAGATGCTTTGGCATTTTAGAGTATATGGTGCACCTTCAAAGTTTAACTTAGATACACAATCAAGATGCTCTTTTCAGTCAATATTTGGCATGCGCTGAACTATGGAGTGCACTGCTTTTGTAAATACAGCTGTTCTTAACAGCAGCCAGAACCTGAACAATAAAAAAAAAAATGTGCAGAACTGAAAATCCTATGGTGGAATTGCATGTTTCTTGTTGCTTTAGTACTTCTTTTTCTCTAGTAATTTTTTCTCTAGTACTTCTCTTTTTCTGTCCGTAACTTCACTCCATTGACAGCCAGGTTGGTGGCACCTTTTCTAGGAGTATTTAAATCCAAAGGAATGGTACTTTTGTTAAATGCTGCAAAAGAAAAAGGAGAAGGGCAATTACTCATTTGCTGAAAAGGCAAAATGTGAAAGAACCATAAAAGTGTACCCCTTTGTAAACAAATAGAACCTGGCCACAGTTACCCACAAAATTGCAGGGTTGGGAGTCATGTGGCTCCGTAGATGTTGGATTTCAAGTCCCAGCAGTCATTTGAAGCATAGCTAGAGGTCAGAAAAGCTCGGGATTGCAGTTCAACAGCATCTAAAGAACTGTATAATTCCTATCCTTACATACTGGCAACATTTTGTTTCCATTGTATGATGTGTGGAGCAGCCTCTCTGGAGTACTCAGAAACTTTGGCTGGGGCTAGAGAGCATACTGGGAACAGGTGAATGGCACATATTTGACTGGCCTTAAGGGCACAGGGTGTTGGTTTGTTTCTGAGTACAATTCAGTGTTGCATTTACTTATTAAAGACCTTAACAGTTTAGGATCCAGTTACTGGAAGGGTGGTTGTTTCCCTGCCCAGAAAGATAACCCTTAGAGCAGGGTTGGGCCAAATGTCGGCTGTGGGCCATTCTCCAGGGCCATTTTTGTAGCCTCCAGAGGATAGATAGATAGATAAATAGATAGATAGATAGATAGGCCCATCCCTAACTGAGATAGGGACTTTTCCATTGTTGTGCCCCACCTCTGTAATATTCTCCCTGACAGCCTTGCCTGGTATGCAGTTATATGCTTTTTTACCATAGAGAAGCTCTCCTTATTTTTCAACCTTTTCCAGACTGCTAAGAAGTTTTGTTTTGCTTTTGAGCATAATTTGGTGCTACTAATGTGTTTCTGACTGCTGTGCTGGTTGTTTGCTTGTTGGTTTAATTTGCAAACAAAACTGTTTTTATTGTACCACTCTAATTGCTGTTTTCCTGTTTTTCAAAATGATTTCTCATTCAAGAGCCTTCAGGCTGAAAAATAGGATCCAGAAAACATAAAAAAACAAGAAAATAGGAGTTCTATCTTTTACATATTAAATATATATGGTAAACAAGACCAGGGCATTTTGAATGTCCATACAAGAGTAAGATGGTGGTTACAGAAGAAATCTCAGTTTCTGCACTTTGTACCACAAACAGTGATTTGGTCCTCCAGATGTTTTGGACTTCAGCGCCCAGAATCCCAATAGCCATGCTGGCTAGGGTTTGGGGTAATTACAATACAAAACATCTGGAGGACCAAAGATTGCAAACCATTGGTTTAAACTATTGTTTTTATATATTTTGGTTGCAAAGTTTTGGAGCAAGAAGAATGAACTTTCTTTTTTAAAGCTACTGGCCTGGATTCTGCATTGTCCTCCCTTATTGGAAGAGCTTTTGATTCAGCAAAGGCCAAGGTCTCTTCCAAACAACACAATTACAGCATTTTGATACTACTTTTAACTGCCATGGTTGCATCCTGTGGAATCCTAGGATTTGTAGTTTAGTGAAGTACTCAATGGCAAACAATTGTAAATACCTCACAAAACTACAAATCCCAGGATTCCTCAGGAAGCGGCCATGGTAGCTGAAGTAGTATCAAACTGTGAAAGAGACACCGGTGCTGGTGGAAAAGGGTGAAGAGGTGAATTTTGCTGATTCCCCCTGAAGCTCCCAGCACCACCAAGGTCCTTGAAGTACCTCACACCTTTGTTGGAAAAGGTTCCACAGGGACATACTTGCATCCATAGTCAGTACAATTCATTGCCTTTGGAAAGTAAGAATTTGCTCTCACAGAAGAAGGGAGAGACATTTCCCTCTATTTTTCAACAGAGAAAACAGAGAGTGAGTTCTTGTGAGTGAAGTGAGTTTCCAAAGCCAATGAATTGCACTGACCATGGATACAAATATGTCCCTGTGGAACGTATGGCCAAATCAAAATGGAAATTTTTAGCAAAGATTACAGTTCTGCTCATATCTTTCCTGATACGATGGCCAGAAGGGGTATTGAAGCTCTCAATGGATTCAAGAAGAGGGGTTTATGGTCATTTCAAGGCTGGTTTTATCATTAAGCAAACTGAAGCTGCCCCAGGCTGCAGACTTTGGGTGTATCATTAAAGGCAGCAAATTGTTAGTTATTTAACTTATTATGACTTCCTTCTTCATTGCCAGGAAGGAAGAGAGGTGTTTATGAGATTTTCTGCCTTGAGGTGTCAACATTATTTGGCTGGTTTTAGGTACAATCTACCTTGACTTTGGAAGTAGGACTTGCCATTCATTCATTCATATTTCAGGTAATGAAATATTTAGGATTGGCCTGGACAGGTGGAGAAATAGCCACATGGCTAGATAACAGCTGAGATTGCTCTGAACCTTTTGTGCACTGACCAATGTGGGCAAGGGACAAGGAATGCAAATGTTCCTTGAGATCTTGTTGTTCCTGCTTCTTGGAGCAAAGAACGTCTTAGAGAGTAGAATGTGTACACTATGTTACACGAGCCATGTTGCAATTCTCATAAAAGACGATATCCTGGGGATGCGGGGCTGGAGACTTATAAAAGGACTCTGCAATCAAAGTAACAGCAAGGAACAGCCACTGATTTTATGTGGTGAACTTCATTTGTTTTAACTGTAACGTCAGACTTCCTGAACAAAATCATGATGCAAAGTTTGTGGAAAATGTGACTGCTTCCAGGCTTAGACCAGCTTGGCTGTTTAATAGAGTCACTGGGAACCGGTCTGAGAAAGAGATGCCAAGAAAACAGATTGTCCCATAGGGAATCAGAGTACAAGTATTTGCTTGTCCATGAGTTTGCAATTCCATCCATGTTTAAGATTCTACCATAAACATGGTGTGTCTCGGAAGTTTTTACCAAGTACCCACAGATACCTTGAATTTTGCAAGTGGTCTTATAGCATATCAGGCAGGAGATTTAATTTGGGCTTTCTTAATGAGATGTAAATTGCTACAGATTGAGGGATAATTACCCCTGAAGAGCTGGAATCCCACTTCAGCTGTAGTTGGGAATTACAAATCTTTTGCTCCTTTATACAAAAGCGGGGGGGGGGGGGGGGAGGGGAGAGACTATTTAAATAAAGGTAAAATTGGAAGGAAGTGGTAAAATCGAAAGGATGAATGCAGAACTGGAAAAAATGATTGCTCAGGGTACATATATGATGGCTGGTGTGTCCAGCAGTTTATCCATCTGTAAAGATTTGATTTACTAAGGAACTATGGGGGGTTGCAGACTGCCAGAAATAGTGCAAATTGAGTCCACTTTTAGGGTTAGGGTTAGTGCTAGGGAATCATGGGAACTGTTTTTTTTCTGAGACATTGAGCCTTCTCTGTCAGAGAGCTCTGGTGCCACAATAAAATACAGTTCCCATGATTCCCTAACCCTAACCCTAACCCTAAAAGTGGACTCAATTTGCACTATTTCTGGCAGTCTGCAACCCCCCAAAGTCTGCTTTTTCTTCCTAATCTCAGAATAAAGAAGTGCAGTGCTGTGCTGGATTAAACTAAAAATTATCTGGCTCAACAATCAAATGATATTTATCCCCTTTATGTCTGCAAATTAGAGATTAACTGCCTCTGAAAAGGTACTTTTGATGGTTATAATAGCCAACATCATTCATTATACCAATTTAATTTATCTAATTCTTTTTAAATGCTGAAAAAAATCTTTAAAATAGCAAATGTGTAAGACACCAAATTCTGTCTAATCTCAGCAGCTAAACAGGGCCAGGCTAGGTTAGTTCTCAGCTATAGGGTATATTCAGAAGAAGGCAATGGCAAACCTCCTTTGAATAAATCTTTCTGAGTAAACTATGAAGGATCACCATAAATTATGGTCAGTTTGAAGGCACATAACAACCAAAGAACTCTTTCATTAGCTCTATGAAGCTTTTACCAATTTGATCCCAATATCTAATTCTGCTTTGAGAACAAGTGCAAACCATATTTCTGGTAGTTGTCTGTTTTACGATTGCGGTCTGTTTGTTAATCGGCTGAGTCCATAACCATCTTTGAAGCTGTCAGCTGCTACCTAGGCCATGTGGAGCATTTCATTCTCATTTGTTAGCACTCGGCAATGTATTCTGAATGAACTGGATTGATAATTTTGGTACTGTGCTGTTTTATTATTCATTCTTATTGCTATGAAATTATTGAATGGTTTTGCTATGGAATTCTTATTTATGGATAGTGTTGTATTGTTTGATTGTGGGTGACCATGGATTTTGAAGGTGAAAAAAGGGATGAAAGTGACAATTATATGAAAAGGTCCAAGTGCCTGACTTAATTCACCTAGGTGTGGCATTTACACACATACTAAAACCACATGAAATAGCCTTAGAAGAAAGCTGCTCCCAGGAAGCAACTCTGTTTGTATGTACATTCTTGGGAACATTTATGATCTTATGAACTGATAGATGGAATGAAGACAGAGTAGTCCTCATCCTAGTCCTCCTTCTCCTTCTGCAGAACCTTGTGGCCTATCGGATCCCCTCCATTCCTCCCACATCCTCTCTTTCACTTTTCTATTCTCCCAAAGAAAATAATATGAGAGTTTGCCTATCATTAGTAGAAAGCAGTGGTACAAAAGCAGTGTGAGCAAACATTAATATTAACCTTTGCAAGCAGATAGCAGGTAGAAAATGGAGTTATGAATAGTAATGGCCAGATGGGATAGTAAATCCTGTTTACCTTCTCAGTAGTCCAAGAACCAGAAGGTACATGATAAAAATGATGAAAGCAACACACTTAAAATATATTAAAAGGAAATCCTTTTAATGCAGACAATATTAACCTTTGGAAACTACTTTGTTACCCAATAGATAGTGTGCTAAATAGGATACCAGAGTTTAAGGAAGGATTGTGGTCCTGTAATAATAATAAAAAAATAATGATACTCTTATGGCAAACATGAAATTCAGGAGCCTAGTATCTTGAGTTTTCGTTCAGTCTCATCTTTTTAAAGAATTATATTATTAGGTTATGTCCCATCCTCTGAAAATGAGAAAACTTTACTGCACACATTTAACACTGGTTCACTATTCTAACAGTAACCATCAATGCAGTATCACCATTCTCCTGATCCATGTAATTACTGGCTCCTGGCAGGTGTGTAGAGTGTTCATATATAACAGCCATCTTCAAAGGAAGCCATTATGAACATGTATAATTGTCACTTTCATCCCTTTTTCAACTATGAAATCCAGAGCCATCCCATGATCAAACAATACACACTATCGATAAGAGTCTTATTTCTCCAGTATTGGGAGAAAGGCAGGACATTAAACACTTACACACATACCAGTCATTAGACATGAATAGGAAGATGTTATTGTTCTCATGTCGTCCTTGTGGGCTTCCTGTGGGCATTTAGATGACCACTTCAGGAACAAAATGTTTAACCACACAGGACTTTGGTCTGATTCAGTAAGAGCTTCCTTATGTTCACAGTGATGGTGCCATGCAATAGCAATAGCATATAATAATAATATACATTTTCATACCACTTATCAGTGAACTCAGCACTCTCTAAGCCGTTTACAATCTGTAAACTAGTGCTCCCAACAAGCTAGGTACTTATTTTACTGACCTATGAAAGGATGGAAGATTGAGTAAACCTTGGAGCCCTGGGATCAAACTCACAACACTGTGGCTGTAGTACCAGCATTTAACCACTGCGCCATGCGGGCTCCCTATGTTGCAACATGGGGCAACATACAGAACAATGTTTCAGGAGATAGTCCATAATAATGGTACTTCAGGTTTTCCTCATTGCTCACCTTTATAGACAATTATCCTAGTTGATATTGCTTCAAGTAGAGTGAGACACTACTCCATTTCAGAGATGAGCAGCAGCAGGAAGAGAAAATGTTAAGGAAGTCCAGATTTTTCAGTAATTAGCCAGTCTATCCTTATAACAAAGTAATTAAGAGTGTGGCTAAATTGGTGGCTGAGGACATGAAGTGGGAAGTCTGCAGTCTCATTTTGGATTACAGATTTGCTACAATGAACTCACTATGGAATCACCCCATCTGTAACATCAGAAGTAGAATGCATGCAGCCCTCCAGATGTGGCTGCAAGTCCCAACAGGCTTAGCCAGCACAGCCAATGGTGAGGAATGCTGTGAGCTGCAGTCCGGCAATATTTGGAAGGCTGCATAATTCCCATCCTTCTGTAACAAGGACTTAATAGTAGTGGCATATATTGTAATGGATACAGAAATTAGGGATGTAATGTAAGTGACTATATAAATGAATACTAAAACTACATATAAAAAGTGCTGAACATTTAGCAGAGCCAAGGTTAACTGGGGGGGGGGGGGAGGAAAGCTGTGTTGCTATTGTGAAGTCATAGGCTTTCATGGCCGGCATCCATAGTTTTTTTTGTGGGGGGTTTTTTTTTCGGGCTGTGTGGCCATGTTCTGAAAGAGTTTCTTTCTGACGTTTCGCCAGCATCTGTGGCTAGCATCTTCAGAGAAAACTGAAATGGAAAAGCCTGGTTGTATATATACTGTGAGACCCTGGGTAGGGAGGGGTGGTTCCCAGGTGAACTGTGTGTTGTTCTGTGTTGAATGGGTATTGTTCTGTGTTGATGGCATCGCTTCAGGCTATGCAATCCAGGATATGTCTGCTGTTCCCATGTAAACTGTGTATTGTTCTGTGTTGAGTAGGTGTTGTTCTGGTGTTAATGGCATGGCTTCCAGGTGAGGAATGCAATCAAGGAGATTGTCTGCTGTTGTCTGCTGACCCTGGTTGGTCTTCCCTTTGCATTTGCTGAGTGCAGATTTTCTTATTTTGTAGGACTGGTAGCCATATCTTGTTTACTTTAAGAGTTTCTTCTTTCCTGTTGAAATTGTCTAAGTGTTTATGGATTTCAATGGCTTCCCTGTGCATTCTGACCAACAAATGCTGCGCTCAGCGAAGGACAGGAGAGACCCTCTCACAGCCGCAGGAGTTTACCGCATACCATGCAGCTGCGGACAAGTCTACATAGGGACCACCAAACGCAGTGTCCAAACACGAATCAAGGAACATGAGAGACATTGCAGACTGGGCCAGCCAGAAAAATCAGCAGTAGCAGAACACATTATAAACCATCCTGGGCATAAAATGCTGTTTGAAAACACTGAAATTCTGGACCATGCCAACAACTATCAGGTCAGAATGCACAGGGAAGCCATTGAAATCCATAAACACTTAGACAATTTCAACAGGAAAGAAGAAACTCTTAAAGTAAACAAGATATGGCTACCAGTCCTACAAAATAAGAAAATCTGCACTCAGCAAATGCAAAGGGAAGACCAACCAGGGTCAGCAGACAACAGCAGACAATCTCCTTGATTGCATTCCTCACCTGGAAGCCATGCCATTAACACCAGAACAACACCTACTCAACACAGAACAATACACAGTTTACATGGGAACAGCAGACATATCCTGGATTGCATAGCCTGAAGCGATGCCATCAACACAGAACAATACCCATTCAACACAGAACAACACACAGTTCACCTGGGAACCACCCCTCCCTACCCAGGGTCTCACAGTATATATACAACCAGGCTTTTCCATTTCAGTTTTCTCTGAAGATGCTAGCCACAGATGCTGGCGAAACGTCAGAAAGAAACTCTTTCAGAACATGGCCACACAGCCCGAAAAAAAAAAACCCACAAAAAAACTATGTGTTTCTATTGCCTTTCTTTAGAAGAGATTGCAGATTTTGAAGGTCCTGGATTAAGTCTCAGCACAGCAGAAGCATTAGAAATCAAATGGCTTCTGGGAAAAGATTTGTCAATACACTGAAAGGATAAACATTGTACACACAGGAAAGGGATACATTTAGAACACTAATGCAAAGCATCTGCAGTTGCTAATCATTTTGTAATCTAAAACTAGAGAATAGTGCAGTGATCATTATAAATAGTTTTTTGAGATTAATGTCTAGGTAACAGCCAGTGGCTGATTACTCTTTTTTTTTTCTTTTTTTTTTAAATAAAGATATTGTGGACTGGGAGCTGAAAATAAAGCTGCCCCTATGAAGTATGCCTCTAATGAGCACCTTCTTGTCTAAATTATGCTGTCAGATAAACCCTCTTCCTTTCTGCAAAACGGTTTAGTCAGACTAGCTCCCACAATAACATTTTAAATAGATGGTTATGAAAATGAAAAGCTACACTACAGTAACTATAGAGATTAAAATCTGGCATACAAAGACAAGAGGCAAATACAAAGATGGAGAGGATCTAATTGGTTTCCATTTTACTGCCAGTAGCAACTTCACATTAAATGGACCTATGCATTTAGGATTCTCCGGATAAAATATTTCCCCTTTTCTTTCCATTCTACCACTTAGAAGGACTAATTCTTTCTGTTTTAACTAGCAGACGTATCCAATTTTGCAATGGTTAGAAATCCCACAGTCTGCCCCCATACTGCCCTTTCTCTTCCCTCCATACCATGCTTCTTTTCCCCCACCACTGGTCTTTTTCTCCTTCCATGCTAGTACTCTTTGAGCCTTGGCTTACACCCTCTTAGCAGGCATCAAGACCTTTTCTTTCTTTCTCTCTGTCTCTCTCCCCTTCTCCCATCAACTGAAGAGTTTAGTGGTTTCGCAGAAAGAAGCACCATATAAAGCTGACAAGAGGCGCTCTGGCAAAATAAATTTCCAAACCCTGGCTACTTCATCATGTCTTAAGAAGCTGCCTACAGATTGAAGCTGGTACTGCAGGCTACAGGCTGATTTTAATTAAAATTAATTATACCATTTAAAAAAATAACCCCAAGGTAAACCCTGAAGCATCCCTTAGTATCCATGCCAAGTATCAAGAGACTTGATTTGACAACATACTATGGCAGAGACACACAGAGTCTATTTTATTATTCTAGATGTCAAGAAAATGTTGCTGCACACGCTTTATTCATGGCACCACAGGGAACTCACCATTAGCGATGCAGAGATAGAAAGGAATCCTGTAGTAGCCTTAAAACGAACAGGGTGATAAGAAATATCTACCACAAGCCTTCATGGGCAGTTGTTATGAAACTGATTGGGAGAACAGGAGAAGAGGGGAGCCTTGCCATAGGAAGTGTACCTTTTTGCCTTTTTTATATACCTTATTTTCCTGCGTATAAGACTACTTTTTTACCTGCAAAATCTGTGGCTAAAGTGGGGGGGGGTCGTCTTATACGCCGGATATAGGGATAATGAGGATAGAGGTGCTAAAACTCTATATTTTGACTGTAAAAATAGGGGGTCGTCTTATACGTGGGTCGTCTTATACGCCAGAAAATACGGTATATATCTAATGAAAGAGAGCTATTCCTTATGAAACTGGAAAGGGAAGGAAGAAGAAATTAACATGGCTCATAAAACAGTAAGACACTGCTCCAGGTTGCAGTGAAGCAGTGCTAGCATTTTGATTTTTTAAAAGGGGTTGTCTTGCTCCAGAACTAAAGCTGCATCTGCATGGCAGAAATAATCCAGTCTAACACCACTTTAACTGCCATGGCTCAATGCTATGGAATTCCTGGAATGGTAGTTTGTTGTGGCACGAAAGTGATGGTATACAGGAACTTCACACTTCAGGTTCTGCAAAACTTATACTATAAACTACATGAACTTTATATCTTCTTTAAATAGACTTATATTTGAATTGTGGACAGTACCTTATCCATTTCTGATTGTTCCCTTGATGGTTTTTTATGTTTTAGAGATGGGATACCTAACATTATGATTACTTTTCAATATTTTTGTTGTATAATCATTTTCTAAATGGTTTATGTAGTTTCATTATTTCACTGGATGTTTAAATTGTATTAGTGTAGTAAATACATACAATTTATGAACTTAATAAGTTTTTGTGTTATTGTTAAACATGCGTTCACAAGTACCAGACTTTTCTGGTTAGTGTCTTTAGTCTCAGGCCTCTCCCAGAATTCTTTCCATGCCAAACATTGGTATACGTTACTACTATAGCATAAGCTTTATCAATGGTAAATTATGCTGCAGGTGGTACACAGCAGAGAAACATTCCAGCTATTTTGCCGATGGGGTCTAGTGTCCCTCATAGCCAATAGTAGAAAGGAGGCCCCAAATAAATTCTACCAAGGCTTATCCCTTGGATGGCAATAAAATTAGATCCCAGGCTTATCCCTTGGATGGTGATCAAATTAAATCCCAACCTGGGTTGGGGTGACCTCCTCTTCAGCCAGATTTTATTTGATAGCTGGCTGATGGATAAGTCTGGATAGAATGTGCTTGGGGCCCCAATTCTATTATTGAAGTGAGGAGTGCTAGACTCCATCAACAAAATGGATGGAATGCATCTCTGCTGTGTATCATATGCATTATTTATTATCAATAAAGTTATGCTATAAGCAGGGGGGAAACAACTTTGAGGAAGGGGTTCACATCCATTAAGTTGTGGAATGACTTTTTAAAAACAACAACTAATTACTTAAAAAGTACAAAATAACAGTATTCTTCATCCTCACATGCAGCAATCCCCTAGAAATATTTTAAAGAGTACCAAAATCCTGTCTGTATAACAGAGAAAGAGAGGATTTGTTTGTGTTCCCACTGATGCAATAGGTCCTTTGACATTCAAGAAATGGCACAGGCATATATCATTTGTTCCACAGGGTGTTGTGGGATGACCAGAGCATTTACAGAAACACAGAAAACTGCCTGGAAGTCAAATCATGGGTCCATCTATTCCAGTTGTTTTTCTACAGTAATTGGCAGCCACTCTCCAAGGATTTTCCCCCAGCCCTACCTAAAGGTACTTAGTTTACATGCAGGAGGTCCTATGTTAAATCCTATGTGCTCTGCCAAAAAGCTATGTGTTCAATATTACTCACAGAGTGGATAGGTTTTAACCAACAGCTTTGCACTAAAAGTCTGAGGTTAATTCCTAGGTGGTTTGCTATCCTTTAATCAGTATTCTGTACACTTAAAGAATGTCCACAGGTTTAAACATTGAGAGAATCTAAAAAGTAGTACGGTAGCTGCTAACTGTATCCTCTTTTATTATTTCAAATGTTGTGGTGGAAGCAAGAGAAGTTTAATCAAACAAGAGAGATAAAACCATATGCAAACACAGACTGTGCAAATCTGTTTGGCCCATCATCTGTAAATTAACAGGCACACACAGACCGGTTTGATATGAAAACAAACATACTTCTGACACCTGGATCCTTGCAACCACACAATCCTTTATCTCTGCCTGAGTTGATATGATCACTATTTAATCTGAAATCATTAAACCAATGGTAGTCTGCAGCTTTTCTACAAGGTTATTCAGTGATATTTGCAAAATGCTACCGTCCCCACACCCAGAGAGGCAAAAGCGTCTCAGTTAAAGCAGTACTACTCTAAGTGGTGGTCCATGGACTAGGGCTGGTCTGCTAGCCATTGGCTACTGTTAAGATACCCTACAGTCCTGTTACTGGATATGGGGTTTCATATTTGATATCTAATGTCAGGCATGTTTTTGAGAGATCACGATGACCTATGAAATGAGATGCTCAGACAGGGAGGTTATTATATCTTTGCATTCTTGTTTGTGTTTTTGATGGTAAATAACGGTCTTTGGACATAAGTATCTACATTAAACATTGCTTATACACTTGAAATGAAATGAGGCAACATTATGGATTGAAATCAGTGTTGATGGACTCAGGTAGAGCTTTGGTTAAGATCATTAGCCAGATTAGATTCTCTTAATCACATGCACAAGCTATTCAGATGAAAATGAAATCAAAGGTGGTAGTACCCATTGACAATATGGAAGAAGACATATTCATTCTCTTGAGAGGACCTTCATTAAGGTCACCCAAGAAACGAGGTTGATTTGTCTTGATATGACCAGCAGAAGGAGGACACCAGTTGGCCCAATTGGCTTCTTCATTTTAAATATTCTTTGCAAGATTCTGTGTACTTTAATTGCTAAAAACCTCCAACTTAAAATATATTTTCTGAAACTTTTATTATTTTCCAAAGGTACGCACTAACCAAGTATTTCAAGACAGAAGAAAGCTACAATTACCTCAGTAAAGGAAATGAGAAAAAAATCACTGTGTCATTCCACTAAAAGATCTTATGGGGACTTGCTGCAGTGGGTTAATACTTACATCCTGAATTGGAAAGGAAAGAGCTGGACATAAAGCTGGTGTTGGTTTGCCAGTTGGAAGATGCACTCTGTATAGCAGAAATATCAGCCCCGGTTTTCTTATCCTGTGAGAAGGAATGAAATGCTTCCTATGAAAGAGTTGGTTTTGATGTATTTCCTTTTATCTTTTGAGATTAAAAACAGCCTAAAGCCAGGGTTATATAATGCAGCAGAATTCTTTTAAACTGATAAAATCTGGTTTTAGTGTTCAGAATGTAAATCTAGTTGTTAGCATTAAATCTGATTTCCTTCCAGATTCTGTGTCCTTGTCAACAGTTAGAATTCTGGGAGAGGTCATCTCTTGTACTTGCTGCTGCTGAGAGTTCTGCACATTCTTGCTGCAACTTGTGGAATAAAACGGGAATCTCATTTTCTCATTCCCACAGGAATTTCTTTAACATGCAAAGAAGCATCCAGTGAATAATAACTTACCCAGTTTTCAAATAAATATAAATAAGTATTTCCAAATAAATGAACAAACCAACTCAATATATTGTTCCGTACTGAAGAAATCTAAGGCAGTAAATAGTAGAATACTTGTTTGACATTTTGTTAATGCAAGCCCAATGCTAAGGATGCAATTTGATGTCTGCTTTCATAATAAAATAGTTCCTCATGCACTGTACTAAAAATGCAGCACTATAATCTGGAAGGAAAAATGCCACAGGGTGAGGACTACAAGCACAATTAGGCTGCTCATTCTTTTCCATATGAATACTCCCTTTGCAATGCATGGTAGGTTGGCTTTTCCTCCAAAAGATTTTTTTCAGGGATTTTGTTTGAAAAACTTCATGCAGGCTATACATGTAAGCCTTTGCCCTAAAACCAACCTTGAATAGTGCACTACAGCTAATGCAACAGTATTTCCATTCCTGCTTCTGCCCATGTTGTCCTAGGTCCATGCTAGGACCTTTTGTGGACCTTTCCCAATTTTCTGAAGCAGGAGGATGATGGTGATGCAGAAAGGGTTGTTGGTCCCACTGGCTGGAGCAGTTTTGTAAGTGAAATGGCCTTGTATGATCTGTCCTATGTGTATGCCTAAATGAGGCAGTGGAATATATGTGCACTGTTGTACTACTGAGAGGTAATCCACCACATCATAATTTTGATTTGTAAAGGCCCCTGTCTTTGTGAGATGTTTCAGATAGCTTTTCTGTGAGCATTATTCGAAAACTCAGAAAGAGGGCCAATGGAAACTTCTTGCCAGCCCTTCCCTATATTGTGGACTTTCCTGCTGGTTTTTTTGCCCTTACTGTTTCTCTATGTTATTATATCTTACTGTTAGCATATCCTACACTCCTCCTGCTGGATATGCAGTTTCATAATTAATATCTAGAGTTGAGCATGCTTTGGGGTCATGGTGACCTGGAGAAACTAGAAGTTATACATGTGTAGGAGTCATGTTGATTTGACTACATGCAGAGACCTAGATAAAATTAAAGAAATGGGTTTGCTGATCACCTCACTCCCCTCCATTCCATGCATGTCCTCTTGCAACAGAAGCAAAGGGAGTCCCATCAAAAAGCAACCAATGACCATACTCTTTATGACAATGTTCCTAAGCACCCCTTCTTCCCCAAATGTTAAGGAATTGTCTAAAATCTAATCAATGTATTGTCACTCCAGAGCTAAAACCTTCAGCCATTCCGGACCCTTTGGTCAGATCCCTGACCAGAGTAAGGGCCTGAACAGACTGCCAGAAATAATCCAGCTTGAGACCACTTTCTGTCTTGACTCAATGCTAGGGAATCAATGAAACTGTAGTTTTTTTCTGACATTGAGCCTTCTTTGTCAGAGAGCTCTGGTACCACAATAAACTACAGTTCCCATGATTCCTTAGCACTGAGCCAGGGCAGTTAAAGTGGCCTCAAACTGGATTATTTCTGGCAGTCTGTTCAGGCTCTAAGTGCCTTTTTGACAGCAACAAAAGAGAAAACAACATTAAACTGATTCACTCTGTTGTAGTTTTGAGGCACATAAGACAGTTTCTGTGGTGATCAAGAGAAATTAACAATGAAAAGATATTTCTAGGCTATTTCAAGCCAATCAGTGAAATGAACACTGAGCCCTTTTCTTACTAGCTGTGGATCATTTTATTCTATTTCTAAACAAATACAACATAAAAGAACATCACATGGTCCAAAGGAAAGCTCATGACATGCTCCTTATTGTCTAAACCAGGGGTAGGCAACCTAAGGCCCGGGGGCCGAATGCGCCCCGCAAGGCCTTTGGACCGGCCACAGGCCGGTCCTGCCGCCGCTGCCGCCGCACCACCCCCTGCTGCCTCCCGCCATGATGGTATTGATTATTGTTGTTATTACTTGTTCTTGGGGTTTTCTTGGCAAAATCTCCACAGGGGTTTTACCATGGCTTTTCTGGAGCTGAGAGAGTGTGCATGCATATTTTTTAAATTATTTTTTAAAAATTATTTTGCAGATGTTGTTGACCTGTAGCTCTCAGCAGACTTAGCCAGCATAGCCAATGTAAAAGACTATTGGGAGCTGCAGTCCAACAAAGGCCACCAAGTTTCCACTCCTCGACTAGACAAAGAGAATGCATAGCAGGGATAATAAAGAGTTGCTGAGATTGTTGTGTGTATCACCTGTCTACCATCCCTGGCTTGAGCTGATGAGAACTGCAGTTCAATAACATCTAGGGGACCATTAAGGATCATTCATACCTGATAGCATTATCACCTGATCACACAACTCATAACAATGGGATATGCAGTCTTGAATGTGAAGTGATGGGTGACACCAATGAAGGCTCTACACAAGAACAACCCAGTAGCAGTGGCGCAGTGGTTAAATGCCTGTACTGCAGCCACTCACTCATAGACCACAATATTGCGAGTTCAATATTAGCCAGGGCTCAGGCTAGACTCAGGCCTGCATCCTTCCGAGGTTGCTAAAATGAGTACCCAACTGTTGGGGGGCAATGAGCTTACAGCTGTAAACCGCTTAGACATCCCATAGCACGATATGAAGCGGTATATAAATGAAGCTGCTTTGCTTTGCAATCCTACCATACTCTTGAGTTCTCACAAGGGGGCTGCAGTTATGATCACCAGTACTGATCCTAAGATGATTATCAGCAATGCCATGAGTATTTGAACAATTAAAGTCACTCCAGTTCAAGGTAGGGAAACCACAAAAAAATGACCCTAATCAAATTAGGGCTCACTGCCACCTCACTACAGGCGGATGGGGAATGTGAGGCTTGCATATACTCACAGTATCTGGCTGCAAAAGGAAGCCAAACCTGCACTGCCCAAATATTGAGCTGCACTGGAACACCTTGACACCCAAGGTCATGGATGCTGGCAGTGTTGTCAATACCTGCTATTTCCAGGCCAGCACAGGAACACAGGAAACTGCTTTATAGTGAGACAGTACAAGTCCATGTACTCCTGTATTGACAACAATGCCAGTGTTTTAGATCCTTTTCAAGCTGTCCCTGTAGATTCCTGATATTCCCTGTTGGTCTTCCATCCACATACTAACCAGCCTTGGCTCTGCTTAGCTTTTGGAATCAGATGACATTGGATATGTTCAGGATGGTATGGTGGTAGAGTCCAGGGGTATGGTGATACACTGACCAAAAGACTCCTGGTGCAAGTCTGCTGCACTCTAATGGGTTGCCTTGCAGACTGAGGTCAACAGTGTGGAGAATAGTGGTAGTAGCTATATTCTTGGCTTGCGAAAAGCACTATGATTGCCCTTGGTCATATACTCCGAGAACTGTCAGAACCTATATTTTCAGCAAAGTCAGGCCTGCCAGCACTCCTCTAGTTTGCACTGGCATTTTACAGTCACTGGGAGTCTTCCTAGACTGTAACATTTTTTTATGGCCTGAACTTTAAACTGCTGAGGAGCCTCATATCTCATAGAGACTCACAGGCTCAACAAGTCCTCACAGGGTACAGCTGATGGCTACATATGATCCTCAAGCCACAACCTGTGTACCCCTAGTTTCAAACATTAAAGAGTTTTATAAAATTATGAACAAAGCATAGCTAATAAGATATATTATTCTCTCCCCAAATGAAACTGGTTGGTAGTAGTGCCTTTCACATGAGTTGGTTATGTGCCGTAATTCCACCTTTCAGCATTAAACAAACACATGGAGACTAGGGCTATTGTTGCCTATTACCTACAGCTAAAATGGTACCTGTATGTTTAAAAGCTGACAAGCTCTGATTATCAGTAACCAGGGACAAACAAGCAAGAGAATAAGTATCCCAGTTACACTGCATCTGTTTACTAGGTCACTGTTAGAGACAGAGTGCTTGTCTTTAGAAATCTTTAGTCTGACCTATCAGTGCAATATGATGTCCTTATATACTTCCAATTAATATAATTGGCTCTTTGCTCTATGTGTTTAAGCATTTTGTAGAGCCTAGTGATTAGAGTTCATTTCTTTAGTAGCTTCATATACAAAGGAGGGCAAAAGGGATAGGAAGTAAACTTACCCTGAAGTCTTCAAGTCTGCGCTTTGACACTTCCAGATGCTGGTGTAAGGAGCCCATAATTTCCTTGTATTTACTGCATCTCTCTGCAACAATTTCTGTCTGACTGTGAGAATCCTGCAGTCACACAGAAACAAAAAGCCAGTATAGATGAAATATTAACATTGGCAATGAAAGCTGACAAAATGATTCCCAAAGAATAAAGTAGAATATTCAAGATCCTGATATAGATAGGTGGCATAGTGGTTTGAGTGTTGGACTACAACTCTGGAGACCAGGGTTCGATTCCCACTAAGCCATAAAACTGTCTAGGTAACACTGGGAAAATCACATGCTCTCAACCTCAGGGGAAGACAATGGCAAAACATCTTCTGAACAAATGTTACCAAGAAAATCCCAGATAGGTTTGCTTTAGGGTTGCCATAAGTTGGAACTGACTTGAAGGCACGCAACACAGAGAGAGAGAGAGAGAGAGAGAGAGAGAGAGGAGATTATCGCATGGCTTACCTCTCCTGGATTTAACTCTAATTTGTGCTGCAGCCATGTTTTATTGCATGGCTTTTGTAGTGGAATCTGACTTCAGAGTAGATCCCCACTCCAATGTGCATTCGAAAATGCACTGCAGCAGCCATTTTTCCAAGTCGGAAGGTTCCAACTTGGAAAAATGCTCACCAGAGCACGCTTCCCAATTTGCATTGGAGCAGGGATCTACTATGAAGTCAGATTCTGCTGCAAAAGCTATGCGATAAAACACAACTTTAACACAAATTAGAGTTAAATTCAGGAGAGATACGGAGTATTATTTAGGCCATGTGATAATCTCCATAGGGAGATACTGATTAACTGTGGCTACCTGAGACTAAAGTGAAGCCGGTGAGTCACAGAAGGAGAGGGAGGCACAGACCATCTCAGCCCCCCACCACCACCTTCCAGAAGGAGGAGAGGAGAAACAGCTGGGAGGAAGAGGAAGGAAAAGGAAAGAGCCAGCCATGAGGCTAAAGTGAAGCCAGTGAGTCACATAGAGAGAGGGAGAAACAGACCATCTCAGCCTCCTGCCCCTCACCTTCCAGAAGGAGGAGAGGAGAAGAGACACAGAGAACATGGACAAGGGAAATTCGAACAAGGGCAAGAAGACAGATGAGAGATTAAAATAAAGAAGGACATGAGGGAGGAAGGGAAAAGGAAGGAGGAAGGAGGAGAAGGATAGAGAAACGATCGATTCAACAATAATGGGGGAGGGAGGATGACATAGGAAAGCAACTACTGGGCAGCAGCAGTAGTGGTGGGTGTCACTAAAGTGAAAGAACAGCAGTGACATCATAGCTAACACTTGTTAGCACTGCACATAGGGAGGTATAGGTGGTCCTCCTTGTGTAACCCCCCACCTAGAAAAACCTATGAGGAGACATCAAAAGCGTCACACTAGCAGGACAAGAGCACTAACAGAGAGATAGCTAGAAACTAAAGGAAAACACACTTGCAAGAACAGCTAAGGGCAGTCAAAATGATGAAGCAAGTAGTAAACAAGCTCAGAAAGACAAATCCCATCAGAAGTAAAATCACCCATAAAATAGGGACGTGGAATGTGAGAAGCATGAACCAAGGGAAGCTAGATATAGTAAAAATGGAAATGGAAAGCATAAACATAGCAATATTGGGGGTGAGTGAGTTAAAATGGACAGGAATGGGCTGCTTTGAATCAGACAACCATACAGTGTTCTACTCAGAGAATGAAAAGACAAGAAGAAAAAGCAGTGAGAGGATACAATGCAAATTCAGATTAAATCATCTCAATAAGGCTCCATGGGAAACCTATGAATATCACCATAATTCAAGTACACTTGTCCCTCCACATTCACTGGGGTTAGGGGCACAGGACCCCCGTGAATGTGGAAAAACTGCAAATAATAGAAATGAAGCAGGTAAATGTCTGATAGATTTTTGTGAAGCCAACAACCTATGCATTGCAAACACATTTCTCAAACAACCAGAGAAAAAGTTATACACATGGAAATCACCAGATGACCAACACAAAAACCAAATAGATTATAGAATTGGAAGTAAAAGATGGTAAAGCTCCATACTGGTGGCCAAGACTAGACCAGGTGCTGATTGTGGCACAGATCACAAATTACTCATATCAAAAATAAAAGTAAAAGTTGAGAAGAGAACAAAACCAGTCATCATACCAAATTACGATTTAAACAAAATTTCCACAAAATTCATTGACAATATAAGGAACAGATTTGCAGTACTAACTATAATAGATCGTGAAACAGAAGAGCTTTGGTCTGAATCCAGGGACATAATAAAAGAGGAATACACAAAGACACTTCCAGCAGACAAAAGGAAAGTGAAGAAACCATGGATGACAGATAAAACACTACAAGCAATAAAGGAAAGAAGGAAACAAAACAAAAAGGAGATAGGAATAAACTAAGAACCATGAACACAATAGTATAATGGTTAGTGCACAAAAATAAGGAAAATTACTACAACGACCAATGTAGAGAAATAGAAGATAACAACAATAAGGGAAGAACAAGAGACCTAGTCCACAAGATTCAAGAAATCAAAGGAAAGTTCAAACCAAGGACCGGGATGCACTATGACAATAAAAATAACATAATTCAAGACCAGGAAGGAATAAAAAGACGTTGGATGCATTACACAGAAGAGTTATATAAAAGAGATGACAACATGAAGAACAAATGTAATGAACAGCCATATGAAGATGAACCCCAAATTCTAAAAACTGAGGTGGAAGCTGCAATAAAATGGCAAAAAACAAATCTCCAGGAACAGATGATATTCCAATAGAACAGTTGCAGTCCACATTGACAGAGTCAACTCTAGTGTTAACCAACATATGGAAAACAAAACGATGGCCAACAGATTGGAAAAGATCAATATACATCCCCATACACAAAAAAGGAGACACAAGAGACTGTAGTAACTATAGGACCATAGCGCTAATCTCCCATGCAAGCAAAATTATGCTCAAAATACTGCAATGCAGACTCCAACCATACATGTAAAGAGAAATCACAGAGGTCTAAGCAGGATTCAGGAAAGGAAAAGGCACCAAGGATCATAGAATCATAGAATCATAGAATTATAGAGTTGGAAGAGACCACAAGGGCCATCCAGTCCAACCCCTGCCATGCAGGAACTCCCAATTAAAGCATCCACGACAGATGGCCATCCAGCCTCTGCTTAAAGACCTCTAAGGAAGGAGACTCCACCACACTCTGAGGGAGTGTGTTCCACTGTCTAACAGCCCTTACTGTCAGGAAGTTCCTCCTAATGTTGAGGTGGAATCTCTTTTCCTGGAGCTTGTACCCATTGTTCCAGTCCTAGTTTCTGGAGCAGCAGAAAACAAGCTTGTTCCCTCCTCAATATGACATCCCTTTAAATATTTAAACAAGGCTATCATATCACCTCTTAACCTTCTCTTATCCAGGCTAAACATCCCCAGCTCCCTAAGTCGTTCCTCATAGGGCTTGGTTTTCAGACCCTTCACCATTTTAGTTGCCCTCCTTTGGACACGCTCCAGTTTCTCCACATCCTTTTTGAATTGTGGTGCCCAGAACTGGACACAGTATTCCAGGTGAGGCCTGACCAAAGCAGAATAGAGTGGCACTATTACTTCTCTTGATCTAGACACTATATTTCCATTTATGCAGCCTAAAATTGCATTGGCCTTTTTAGCTGCTGCATCACACTGTTGACTCATGTGACTTGTGGTCTACCTGGACTCCTAATCCCTTTCACACATAGTCTCATTCAGCCAGGTGTCTCCCATCATATATCTGTGCTTTTCGTTTTTCCGCCCTAAGTGTAGTACCTTACATTTCTCCATGTTGAATTTCATTTTGTTAGCTTTCGCCCAGCTTTCTAGTCTGTTCAAGTCATTTTGAATTTTGATCCTATCTTCTGGGGTATTAGCTACTCCTCCCAATTTGGTGTCATCTGCAAATTTAATAACTATACCCCCAATACCGTCATCCAAGTCATTGATAAAGATGTTGAATAGCACTGGGCCCAGGACAGAGCCCTGTGGCACCCCACTGGTCACTTCTTTCCAGGTTGAAAAGGAGCCGTTGTTGAGCACCCTTTGGGTTCGGCCAGTCAACCAATTACAAATCCATGTAACAGTTAATTAACTAGCCCACATTTTACCAGCTTGTTTGCAAGAATGTCATAGGGAACCTTGTCAAAGGACTTACTGAAATCAAGATATACTATATCTACAGCATTCCCTTCATCTACCAAGCTGGTAATTTTATTAAAAAAAAGAGATCAGATTTGTCTGGCATGACTTGTTTCTCTGAAACCCATGTTGACTTTTTGCGATTATGGAATTACCTTCCAGGTGTTCACAGACTCTCTGTTTAATGATCTGCTCCAGAATCTTTCCCGGTATTGATGTCAGACTAACTGGATGATAATTGTTGGGATCCTCTTTTTTCCCCTTTTTGAAGATGGGGACAAAGTTTGCCCTCCTCCAATCTGCTGGGACATCTCCTGTTCTCCAGGAGTTCTCAAGGATTATTGCCAATGGTTCCAATATTACATTTGCCAGTTCTTTTAGTACCCTTGGATGTAATTCATCTGGTCCTGGAGACTTATATTCATGTAGATTAACCAGGTATTCCTGTACTATCTCTTTACTTATTCTGTGCTGAAATTCTCCTATTCTGTCCTCTGCTCCATTATCCTCGGGTTGAGCACCCTTTGCCTTTTCTGAGAAGACTGAAGCAAAGAAAGTGTTCAGTAATTCTGCCTTTTCTCTGTCCCCTGTTAACTTTTTGCCATCTTCTCCACACAGTGGCCCTACCATTTCCTTCTTCTTCCTTTTGCTGCGGACATACCCAAAAAAGCCCTTTTTATTGTTATTAACCTCTCTAGCAAGCCTGAGTTCATTCTGCACTTTAGCTTTTCTGACTTTACCCCTACACATGCTAGCTATTTGTTTGAATTCCTCTTTGGTGATTTCCCCATTTTTCCATTTCTTATACATGCTCCATTTAAAACTTAGTTCAGTTGAAAGTTCCTTAGTCATCCATCCTGGTTTCTTGAGACACCTCCCATTTTTCCTCCTCGTTGGCACGGTTTGAAATTGTGCCTTCAGTATCTCCCTTTTGAGAAACTCCCACCCGTCTTGAACTCCCTTCTCTTTTAGTATTCCTGTCCATGGGATCACGCCCAGTATTTCTCTAAGTTTAGTAAAATCAGCTTTCCTAAAGTCTAGAATGCGTGTCTGACTATGCCTGGCTTCTCCTGTATAATAAACTCCAGGAGGACATGATTACTCCCGCCTAAGGATCCAACCACTTGCACCCCATTAACTAGGTCATCCCTGTTAGTTAGGATCAGATCCAAAATAGCTGACTCCCTTGTTGCCTCTTCCACCTTTTGGACAATGAAATTGTCTTCAGGGCAAGTGAGGAATTTGCTAGACCTTGAGGATTTTGCTGAGTTTGACTTCCAGCAAATATCAGGATAGTTGAAGTCACCCATCACTACTATATTTCTCCTTTCTGAGTGTGTGGTCATCTGTTCTAGAAAGGCATCATCCAATTCCTCTGCCTGATTCAGGGGTCTGTAGTAGACTCCCACAATAACATCCCTGTTGTTTCCCTGCCCTTTAATTTTTATCCAGATGCTCTCCACCTGGCTTCCAGGATTGATGTCCTGGATTTGCTATAGCAAATCACATTGCAAATATATGATGGCTAATGGAGCATAGCAGACAATTCCAAAAGAAAATCAGCATGATAGATTATAGGAAATCCTTTGACTGCATAGATCATGAAAGGCTATGGAATGCCCATAAAGACATGGGAGTGCCAATACCTCTGATAGTCCTAATGTGGAATCTGTACTCTGGACAACAGGCTACTGTCAGAACAGAACATGGAAAAACAGAATGGTTCCCAATTGGCAAAGGGGCCAGGCAAGGCTGCATCCTATCACCCTACCTATTCAACTTAAACTCGTCCCTCCACATTCGCTGGGGTTAGGGGCACAGGACCCCTGTGAACGTGGGAAAACTGCAAACAACAAAAGCACTATGTTTTTACCTACTAAGGAATATCAAAGAATGACCACCGAGGACCTTCACAAGTTCAAACTAGACAATGAAGAAATGGGGGGGGGAGGGGAAGAAGTATTTACACCCCGCTCTTCAGCCAAAAGGCTATCAAAGCAGCTTACAAATAGACGGTTCCCTGCCCTCAGGCTTATAATCTAAAAAGACAAGACATGAAAGGAGAAGGGAATGGTGGTGGGGAAGGGGAATAAGTCCAGCAGATCTTCTCTCCCTCTAAAGCCTGGACCAAAGCAGATGGACTGGAGGGAGTGCCTTTCTTCTTACTGTGGCTAGGCCCGATGGAGCTGGCCTGCCTTCTCTCCCTTGATGATGGTGGATGGAGGGAGAGCCCTTCTTCTTGTTCAGGCTAGGCCCGATGGAGCTGGTTAATATTAATTCTGTCTTCCTCTTCCTCTGCCCGGCCCTCTCCTCAGGAGAAAGCCAAGCAGCGGAAGAGCCTTGTCTGTCCTTCAGGAGAAAGCCAGGTGGAGGAGGAGCCTTGCAGGGCAGTGTTTGCCCATCCCATCCTCTGCCACCACCATTAGAGAAATAGTAAAAGAATTCCCATACCCTGAATCAAACATTGATTGGAATGGGGACTGCAGCCAGGAAATCAGAAGATTAAAAATGGGGAGGGTGGCTATGAAAAAATTAGAAAATAGCCCAAAATGCAAAGACATACAACTCAGCACAAAAATTAGAATCATAAAAGCCATTGTATTCCCTATTACCATGTATGGATGTGAGAGCAGGGCAGTTAAGAAAGAAGATGGGAGGAAAATCAACACATTTGAGATGTGGTGTTGGAGAAGAGTGCTGAGGATTCCATGGACAGCCAAAAAGACAAACAAATGGGTCCTAGAGCAGATCAAGCCAAAAATATCCATAGAAACCAAGATGACAAAACTTAGACCATTATACTTTGGACACATCATGAGAAAGCATGAATAGTTGGAAAAGACAATAATGTTAGGAAAGGAGGAAGGAAGTAGAAAGAGAGGAAGGCCACATGCTAGATGGATGGACTTTATTAAAAAGACCATGAATATGAGTTTTCAGGAGCAGTAGAGGACGGGGGGCTGGAGATGTCTCACCAGCAGGGTCACCCATAGGTCAAGATCCGACGCAAACGCAGTTAACAACAACAAACAACCTGATACGTGCATACGTGTTTCACCTCAGCCAAATCTTCTACTCAACCCAACGACAGCCTGCTGTGAGGCGTTTAACATCCACTTTGCAGATAAAATCTCTTGGATAAGAGCCGACTTGGACACCAGTGTTTTGGCAGAATCCGTAGACGAGGTATCCAGCAACTCCGTTGATGGTAATTTACTGGATCAATTTCAATCTGTGAGTACCGATGACATGGACAAGCTCCTTGGAAGAGTGAGGAAGACGACTTGTCCTCTCGACCCATGTCCATCTTGGCTGGTCGCCCGGGGGGGGAGTATTCCTTCGGGATACAATCAATGCGTCCTTTAGGGAGGGTTTTGTACCATCTTGTTTGAAGGAGACGACGGTTAGGCCATTCCTGAAAAAACCTTCCTTGGACCCCCTGGACAGAAACAACTACAGGCCAGTCTCCTTGCTCCCTTTTTTGAGCAAGGTGATCGAGAGGACAGTTGCTGCCCAACTCCAAGCAGTCTTGGATGAAACCGATTATCTTGATCCATTTCAAACTGGCTTCAGGACAGGATATGGAGTTGAGACGGCCATGGTTGCTCTGACCGATGACCTCCGCCTGGGCATCGACAGGGGTAGTGTGACCTTGCTGGTGCTCTTGGATCTCTCAGTGGCCTTTGATACAATAGATCATGCCATCCTCTTGGATCGCCTGAAAGAGTTAGGAATTGGAGGCACTGCTCTGCAGTGGTTCCGTTCCTTCCTCTCGGGCAGATCTCAGAGGGTGAGGCTCGGGTACAGTTGCTCTTCCAAAATAGAGCTTAATTGTGGCGTCCCTCAGGGCGCCATCCTGTCCCCGATGCTATTTAATATCTATATGAAGCCTCTGGGTGAGATCATTTGGAGGCATGGAGTGCGGTGTCATCAGTACGCTGATGACACCCAGATATATTTCTCTATGACAAGATCATCGGTTCAGACTTCAGATGGCATCTTTCCTCTCAATTACTGTCTTAGAGTGGTAATGGATTGGATGAGGAAAAACAGATTGAAGTTAAATCCAGACAAAACGGAGGTGCTAACAGTAACAGGCCTGAAACCAGATTTGGGAATACAGTCTCTAGTCCTGGATGGAGTCACACTCTCCTCCAAGGACTGTGTTCGCAGTGGGGGTACTCTTAGATCCGTCGCTTCACATGACTTGTCAGGTGAATGAGGCAGTCAGGAGTGCCCGTTATCAGCTTCGGCTGATACGCCAGCTGCGCCCTTATCTGCATATGAGGGATCTGGAAACTGTTATACACGCTTTGGTAACCTCACGTCTGGATTACTGCAATGCACTCTACATGGGGCTACCCTTGTGCCTAACCCGGAAACTGCAACTGGTGCAAAACATGGCAGCCAGGCTAATTACCGGAACATCAAGGGGGGAGCACATAACACCAGTGCTTAAATCCCTCCACTGGCTGCCAATTAGTTTCCAGGCACAGTACAAGGTGTTGGTTTTAACCTTTAAAGCCCTAGATGGCTTGGGTCCATCTTATCTCAGGGACCGCCTCTTCCCATACGATCCCCCCCCCCCGCGCACTTCGGTCCTCTGGGAGGAATCTGTTGAAGCCCATGAAGACTAGGCTGGCACAGATCTCCCAGAGGGCCTTCTCTGCGACCGCTCCCAGACTATGGAATGGCCTGCCGGACAAGATCCGTCTTATTACTACCCTTGCTGCTTTCAAGAAAGCAGTAAAGACGGATCTCTTCCGGTAGGCTTTCCCGGAATAATCCCCCGGCTCTAGCGGAGGTTACCTTACTCCCCTTAACCCCCCATAGTACATGGACATGCCCAAATTGTTTACTTTGTTTTTATTTGTTTTTGTTTTATTTTTGTTTTTACTATGTTTTTAAGAATCATTTTAATTTTGCTATTATAGTTTAATTTAGTTTTAAGGGGTGGGAGGATTAGGGTGTGGGATATAGGAATTTTACATTGTCTCTTGTTTTTAAATTGCTGAGCAGAGGGGCGGCTTAGAAATAAAACTTATTATTATTATTATTATTATTATTATTATTATCTATAATAGAAAACGTATAGCTTCAGACACAATTGAGAAATGTAGCCTAATTAAATACCCTGAAGACACTTGATCCTGTCTGATCTTGGAAATTAAGCAAGGTGAGCCCTGGCAAGTACCTGGATGGAAGGCTGCCAACAAACACCAGGTATTGTAGAGAATATTTCAGAGGAAGAAGGAAATGGCAAAATAACCTTTCTTTGCTAAGAAAACCCTATGAAATTCAAGGGGTCACCATAAATCAAGAGGCAACTTGAAGGCACCTACACAAAGCCCTCAGGACAAGACCATTTTGTATGGTATCCAGACCCAAGCAATGTGCTTGCATCATTTAAAAGGAAAACTGGTTCCTATTTCCAGCATTTGGAAAGTTCAGTGCTGGCTGAAAGATTCTAGGGAATTCTAATTCTAATTTTTTACATGTTCTCCTTATCTTTAATACTATTCCTGGTGGTTCTGTAGTGGGCAATCTTTAGTTCCAGGATAAAGAGGAATAGGTGGGAGCGGACAAGCAAAGATGTCCACTTCTACAGAAGTGGAGCCCCCAAAGGAGCTTTGGCACTGTATTTATTGTGGCCTCCCCAAAGGCTTATAATCTTTCATTTGCCATTTTCCCTTCCTCATTTTGTCTTAGCCTTGCCCTGGAAGTGAGGACAGCCCCATGTTAGAATCCCCAAAGTATATTAATTGAAAGAGTTCATAGAATCATAAGAGTTGGAAAAGTACACAAGAGCCATCCTGTCCAAACCCTGCCTGCAGGAATACACAATCAAAGCACCTCTGAAATAAAAGATGGCGAAGCTCCATACTGGTGGCCAAGACTTGACCAGGTGCTGATTGTGGTACAGATCACGAACTGCTCATTTTAAAAATAAGAATATCCCTGCAGAATTTAAAGATAATGTGAAAAATAGATTTGCACTATTAAGCCTAGCTGACTGGGAGCCAGATCTCTGGACCGAAGGCAGGGACACTGTCAGGGAAGAATGCAAAAATACACTATCTGTAGCCAAAAAACAAACAATGGTTCACAAACTGATAATGTTCAATATACATTCCATTCCCAAAAAAGGGGATGCCAGGTTGTGGCAACCACAAGACCATGCCATTAATGTCCCATGTAAACAAAGTGATGGTCAAAATTCTACAACAAAGACCTTTACTATATATGGAGCGAGAAATGCCATCTGTTCAAGCTGGGTACATGAAAGGAAGAGGCACTAGAGATCATATTGCAAACATACATTAGCTAATGGAGCAGAGCAAAGAATTTCAAAAGAAAATCACTGTTTTATAGATTATAGCAAAGACTTTGATTGTATAGATCATGAAAAACTATGGTTCACTCTTAAAGAAATGAGTGTGCCACAACATTTAATTGTCCTGATGCGTAACCTGTGCTCAGGAGAAGAGGCTACTGTTAGGACAGGATATGAAGAAACAAAATAGTTTCCAACCAAAAAGGGGGTCAAGCAAGGCTGCATTTTATCACCCTATCTATTTAACTTCTATGCTGAACATATTATACATAAAGCAGGATTAGACCCAGAGGAAGGAGATGTGAAAACTGGAGGAAGGAACATCAACAAATTAAGATATGCAGGTTACACTATGGTACTAGCAGAAAATAGCATAGACTTGGAACGATTACTGAAGAAAGTCAAAAAGAATGTTCAAAGGCAGATTTACAGTTGAACATTAAGAAAACAAAAATAAAGCCCACAGATGATTTATATAACTTTAAAGTAGACGATGAAGACATTGAAATAATTCAAGAATTTCCATATATTTGCAATCATTAATCAGAATTGAGACAGCACAATCAAAAAATCAAAAGACGAAGACTTGGAAGGGCAGCTATGAAGGCATTAGAAAAGATTCTGAAGTGTAAATATATATAATTGAATACTAAAGTTGGGATAGTCCATGCCATCATATTTCACATTTCTTTGTATGGCTGTGAAAGCTGGACAGAGAAGACAGCTGATAGGAAGAAAATCAACTTATTTGAAATATGGTATTAGGGAAGAATTCTACATATATCGTGGACAGCTAAAGAAACAAATAAATTGGTCTTAGAGCAATTTAAGCCTAAACTGTTCCTATAAGTCAAGATGACTAAACTTAGACTGTTATACTTTGGCCATCATGAGAAGACATGATGCACTAGAAAAAATAATGTTTGGGAAGGCAGAAGGAAAAGAGGAAGACCTCACTACAGATGGATAGACCTGAGCAGGTCTGTTAATGATAGGGGGACTGGAGGTCTCTCATCCATATGGTAATCATAAGTCGAAGTCAACTTGACAGCAGTTAAAAACAACAACAAAATACAAGATGGAAATCTTCTCAAGTGATTCTGAATTCATCTTGAATTTCTTTGGCTAGTTTCACTCATCCAATACAGCAATTAAGCACCTGTTCAAAATTGCATTTTAAAAAATTCAGTCCCTACTTAGTGAACTAATTCATTTTAGT
Organism: Phrynosoma blainvillii; assembly: GCA_026167975.1. Classification (NCBI taxonomy): domain Eukaryota; kingdom Metazoa; phylum Chordata; class Lepidosauria; order Squamata; family Phrynosomatidae; genus Phrynosoma; species Phrynosoma blainvillii. The sequence continues at coordinate 415,239,536 of JANUYF010000001.1, forward strand.
CAGACTTTGAATTGCTTAAGTACTTTGATTGTTTAGAGCCTTGCGACTCATGTCATATGCAAAGCACAGTACTAATTAACGAAAGCAAACAATGGAATAGCACTACTTCGAAACTTTGCATGTTAAATATCTGGGACAAATTTAGTCCCTGGCATAGAATGATATATTTATTCAATGTAATGAACAAGCCTGATATTCAAACAGTTTTCCTATTGATTTTGTAGTTTTTACCGGCTTATCAATAAGTAATGCCAGCTGTGAAACCATAAGCATTCAGTGTATCATCATTTGGAAGGAGTGTTTGGAAACAAAATAGTATCATTTCTCAATGAACCCAACAAAATCAACCCCTTCTCAAATATTAACACAACTAAAAGCTGCTGACATACTAATAAAAGACAAATCAGCTTATCAAAATATTGTGAACAGATCAGAAGCTTTGGCAATGAGAAGATATAATCTTTAACTATTTATTGTAATGTTACCAAAGCTTCAAAATTCCCTCTCTTAAAAAAAAAAAATCTAAGGCTCTATTTCATGAACTGGGAATCAAGAGAAGTTAAGATGACCTTCCTTGAGGGAGATCCTATCAGAAAAGTCTGGAAACAGAAAGGAAAGTTGTTATAGAACCAATCTATTTACCCACATTTCAAATATAATGAAATGTATAATGTATAATGAAAACCCAAGTAATTTAGAGGGTTTAAAATACAACACAATTTGTAATGACCCCAACACAGCTTATTTCCTATTGTGCAAGAGGATACTAAATATTTTCAAAAGAAATAGATGGTAAAACATTCTCACTCCCAAATCTCTGGAATCTTCCAAAAAGTTCAGTTTCTCAGGAACAGACTCCAGATGATCCAAAGCCACTCGAGTTCTCTGAACAAAAAACAACAACAAAACCTTGTGATACTTGATCAGTTATTTTATTTATTGGATAAATATTATCCTAAAAATGGGACTAAAGGTGGCATGCAGTAATATTAATTACATACAATAATTAAAATACAAAACAAGTTCAACTATTATGATAAAATTTAATTGAAAACACAGTTTAAAGTGCAATTTTAAATCACTAAAGTAAATTACAGTGTGTGTGTGTACCTCCAAGTTGCCTGTTGACTTATGGCAACCCCATAAATTTCATAAGTTTTTCTTAGGCAAGGATAATCAGAGGTAGTTTTGCCAGTTCCTTCCTCTGAAATATAGCCTACAGAACCTGGGATTTGTTGGCTGTCTCCTATCCAGGTACACTAAGCATGGTCTGCCTGACCCTCCCCAACTTTGAAGAACAGATGGGATCTGGTGCCTTTAGGACAATGACTCTTGAACAGTGGGATAGGACCTGGGACAGTGTCAGCAAGAGTTGCTTGGGGTGTGTGTGTGAGATTTGGAGGCCCTGATCCCTCTTCCTTCTCCACCTACCTCCCCCTCCTCCTCTGCTTCCCACACTTTTATTCCTGGATGGAAACAAAAGGTAAGAAGGGTGCTTGGAGCTTCTGACTGAAGCAAGAGAAAGAGGAGTGCTATTTCCTTATAAAATATTAAAATATGAATATATGTGAATCTCTGAACAAAAATACACACACTAAACAAACAAAATATTTTTATTTGTATACAATGTCGAGCAGGGAGCTTGACATCCACATGTAGATGTAAAGGGGGTCACAAGGGTAACCAGTTTTAGAACCACTACTTTACGGTATCTAGGCTGCCCACCCAACTGGTAACAAGTTTTGCTTTCAGCAACCAGTCACCTGCCAAAAGCTTGCATGAATTTTCTTAAAAAGTCTTCTGTCAGCCACTAGATGTGGTTTGGAAGTGGTAGGACCAAAAGGACCACCTTCTCAAAGATCTCAACGCTTGGGTGGCTTTGTACAGAAGAAGAAAGTCCTCCAGATTCTACATCTGGTATCAGGAACATTTCACAATCAGTCATGTGGATGGCCACTGACAATTGTGTGGAACAGTAGATTAGGTCATTGATAGTTGTGTGGAGCACATTAGATTAGATCAAGGAGAAGAAAGAAGATGAGAATGAAGGAGGATGTAGAAAATGGTACAGGATAGAAAAGGGGCCACCATAGCCTCCTTTAGCAGGGAGTACCAGATCCTAAGAGCAGTTCCTTAAAAAGCCATCTCTCATGTGCCTGACCAGGGGAGGGGTGAATGAAAGAACAGCCTTCTCTGAATATCTTAAAGTCTGAACAAGCTAGTATAAGAGAATAAAATTTGTCATATTGTCTGGATCCAGTGTATACTGTAATTCCCAACCTTTTGTCCTCCATTTGTTTTGGAGTTCAGATCTGATTAGCCCCAGCCAAAGTGGCCAAAAGTCAAAAATTATGGGAGCTGAAATCTAAACTGTCTGACGGACCAAAGGTTGAAAAACCCTGGAGTAGAGTTATTCTAGAGCAGTGATTCTTAATCTTTTCTTTACTATGGACCAACTTTAAATATATTTTGATGCTGTGGACCACCAAAAATTAACTCAAAATTTTAAACCCTAAAGTGCATCAAATATTTCATTGCTCATCAAGGGTCTTCAAATCTGAAGAGAAAAGAGACATACATAAATACACACACTCATAATATTTTTAATGGAATCATTCCATACAAATTAACAGCAACACAAAAACAACAGCCACAACAACACAGTAGCAAGAAATATCATATGCTTTCTCTCAGCGACTTACTATCATTCACTTGCATGTTCTCACCATGTGCAGAAGTAGCAAGTGCTCAGTACATTTTTTTTACAATCAAATAGTTATTTTCATAGCTAATTTTACTTTTGTTTTTTTGTTTTTAATGGAGGTAGTAGGTTAATACAATTAATACAAATTAACAGACTAAGCACAAAAATAACTTGGGTATACAGCCTGCCTTTTTCAAAATGTAAAAGCTCATAACATTTCTTCATGCCTTCGTGGACCCCCTATGCAGACATTGTGGTCCCTGAGGTCTTTGGATCACAGGTTAAGAACTGCTGCTCCAAAGTTACTTAGAAGTACTGTAGGTCTCAAATATCTATATAGGGTGATGGATAAACACAGTAATGGAGTGACGGGGAGATGAACAATTCTGCCAGCAATTGGTGAAATTGGCCATGAAATGAATATGAAATTAGGATAGGCTTAAGTTGGAAGAAGGGAACCAGGGTTTTTTTCAGGGGGGGGGGGAATTTTCACTGTTGAACCTACCCATCCCTTTGCTCATTTTTGAACAGTCAGTGTGAAAGTGCTCAATTAGTGATTCCTGATGGGCTCACTGTAAAGGAGCTTCAGTTGCAATTAGGAACACCACTACATAGCCAAATATGTGCTGTTTCTCCCTTTCATCTCTTAAATTGCTGTTTCTTCCTTGTAGTACCATTTTCTACATCCTCCTTCATTCTTATCTTCTTTCTTCTCCTTGATCTAATCTACTGCTCCACACAACTATCAATGGCCACCCACATGGCTGTGATTGTGAAATGTTCCTGATACCAGATGTAGAATCTGGAGGACTTTCTACTTCTGTACAAAGCCACTCAAGCTTTGGGATCTTTGAGAAGGCCCTTCTTTGAGTCCTACCACTTCCAAACCACATCTAGTATGCAGTGGCATCACTAGGATTGGTATCACCTGGTTCAGTAACTCATGGTGTGTGTCCCCCAATGACCTCCTCCCATACCAACACCATACAGAATCCTCAGTAAGTTTTTTTGTACTTACGTTACTCATAAATTTTAATTCCCGTATATCACTGAATGTAATGGCAATAGTTGTGAGATAAAATTAAAATGATACCTTTAAATCACAATATCATACACACAGCCTAAATGCATTTACATGTACATTGTTTCATGTGGTTAAAGTGAAATTTTGGTAAGATGTGATGTTTTTAAAGAAAATTGAAAAATAATTTTTATACTTTTCTATTTAATTTTTAAATAACCTGGAGCCTCTTCTTTCTCTTCTGAGCTTTGCCCCATCACACCATCTCTTCAGCATTTTAAAGGGACACATGGGAATGCCACAGCTCATTTTTGCCCAAAGTCAGATGTTTGGGGAGCAGTGGTTCCCCCCCCCCCTTAGGGTGTTACTTGATGCATCTGGCATCCCTGCATCCCCTAGTGATGTACCTGTTAGTATAGATATGAAAGAGGGTCTTCTTGGTGGTTACTCCCAGGCTGTGGGAATTTCTGTTATCTTTCTGCTAGCCTTTTACTCAGAAAGAAACTAGATTGTGTTGTATTTTTCTTTTGCTGGTATTTTAAAATTTTGTTTAAAATTTGTATGCATTTATTAATTTTTAAAAATTGTATTTGTACTATTTTATTGAAAGCCATCTTGACTTCCATTTATAGGAGGATGGTAGGATATAAATAAAATAAACAAAGTGACTGACAGCATTGTCAATACAGGTTACTATAGCCATAGGGAAATGGTACCAAGAAGTGCAGAATTGGAACAACACAAATGTGTTGGCAGCTAGCACCTAAAGTAGCTGAAAGGGAGGTTTGTTTGTTTTTTTGGTACACTAATGAAAAGAAATCCAAAATGAAACAGGTTCAGTCTTATAGTCTGGGTAATCTCATAAAGTAATATAAAATAGTTTTATGTCTGTTTGTTCAAACAGTGGCTCTTTTAGCCAAAACACCACATTAAAAGCTGAGGTTCACTAAATTTCTTACCAAAACACAATTACCACAGTAAAGTTTGTTAAAACCCAGAAACTCACATCTAGTAGTAGGTGAAGTATTAGCTAACTCTAAGTACTGAACACTATGTGTAGCCAAAAGTCTAGTATGGGGAATTTTATTTAGCTCAAATCGAAAGGGGGTCAGCTACAAGGACCCTGTGAGACCATCTCCCACGTGTATACCAAGAGTCCAGTGGATCTAAAAATTGGTGCAGAGACAGAATCCTTCAATTAAAGTGTTATTTATTAAAGAGGAAAGTCACACAGCAATTCACATACACGCACACACTCACGCAAGGCTTTGGGATCAGGGGTCAGCTTGGAAAGGTTCAGAGACAACACTATGGGTGATACTTACTACAAATGAAGCCTTCTCCGGGATCCAATTGGCTGAAGTGGTGTGAGACACAACCGTTACGAGAGCATGGGTTGAATGGAGGTGCCGGTCACTAGATCAGAGTACAAAGTGATGCACGGTCCCCCTGAACTCAGACTAGCGACACTGAGGGGAGAATTCCAGGGGTTTTTAAGGACTCAACCTAGCCCCTGGTAAATGCTTAATTGCTTGGCTGGAGCCTGGACAAAGGTGTTTGATTACTTGGGTGATGTCCAAACAAAGGTGTTGCACTGCACTATCAATGTAATCAGGTCTGACAACAATCGGGGAGAACAGGCAAGGGAATGGGTGAGTCGTTAAGCTGATCACTGGCCCATCAAGTGTGAGACTATGAACAAACAGTTTTCATTGTCTTAAGTTTGGAGGTGATGGTGGTCCATTTGCAACTTCCACACTATCTGCCTGGCTCTGGGGATTGGGGATTTTCCAGTCTTCCAAGTGATCTGGGCATGACCTCTTTGTCTGCCATGGAGGCACTCGGGGGGTCCACTACATATGGGGTCATGTGGAGTTCATACACACACCAAAATGCAGAAAAATGCACTGTTGCTAACATATGTAGTTATTAAAAAGTGATGTGCTGGTCTATGATCGTAATAAAGAAGAACTGAAATGAACTTAAAAAGTGAAGTCAGTAATACAACTGAAACTACTGCCGCCATTACGTACCAACAAATGTGTTCTATCATTTGCTATTTTTTTATACAATAAATTTTCTCTAGTCCCCATTGCTGTTGCTGTGCCTTCAAGTCATTTCAACGTGTGGCGACCCTAAGACGAACCTATCACAGGGTTTTCTTGGCAAGATTTCTTTAGAGGAGGTTTGGCATTGCCTTCCCCTGAGGTGGAGAGAATGTGACTTGCCCAAGTTCACCCAGTGGGTTTCATGGCCAAGCAAGAATCAAAACCTGGCCTCTAGAGTCATAGTCCAACATTCAAACCACTACACCAGGGGTAGGCAACCTTTCCCCTTTAAGGGCCGAGGGACTTCAGCTCCCAGAATCCCAGGAGCTATTGGCCAACATGGGACTATTGGCCAACATGGCTGAGGCTTCTGGGAGCTGAAGTCCCTCAGCCCTTAAAGGGGAAAGGTTGCCTACCCCTGCACTACACCATGCTAGCTCTTAGTCTCTATAAAAACTTAAATTTACAGATCAGTATAATACCAGTGTTTAGTTCTCATCAACAATTGCTTTTTCTTACCAGAAATATTTTAAAAGACTTTTCTGCCACTACTTCTAAAATTATGTTTGTGTTGTCAAGATATATAATGAATATTGGACATTGAAATAACTTTATACTGAAATTGTAATATTACAATATCTTTACAATACTGCAATGTCTTTATATGTTTTTGGTCCTGAAGAGTCATATTATCTTTTGAAATACTGCACTTTTTACTGTATGAATGAAATCTTGGAAGGTTGCATTTTTCAATCTATATTTTTTTTATTTAACTTTCCTTCTGAAGGGCCTCCTTGAAAATATATCATAGTGCACTCTCCACTTAAAATTTGCTGGTTTCATTTCTGTTCTTGTCAGTGTACTTGAGCATGTGTATGTGTGTGCGGGGGTGCACTCTTTTCATATGCACAGCAACCTTAATATCATTGCCTTTGCCCTAAAAGAAAAACAGACCCAAAGTTTTTTTTAAAAAAAACTCTGCCATAGAATTTGGCTGTATTACTCTGTTCCCTGAAATAAAGACAGATTGAAACAGGTATGGAATCCATATCATGTGAAATGCCAAAGGCTGGGCATCCGCAATGCTAAGAAAGTTTTCTTTCTCCAAGAAATGGAGAGCTAAAGTACAATGATATTTGGACAGATTAGCTGAGTCAATTAGTTTTCATTAGGCTGGCCTTACAACCTATTGCTTCAAATCTGCTGGTTCCATTCCTTCTTTCCATGATGCATTTATGACCTCCCAGTCCCTAGTCACTAGATTAGATGCAATTAGCCAAGATGGGAAAAAAGTTGAGCCTACAGATGGGAGGCTACATCCTTCCAAACATCTTGTTGACTATAGTTTTTTGTGGGTTTTTTGGGCTGTGTGGCCATGTTCTAGAAGAGTTCCTTTCTGACGTTTCGCCAGCATCTGTGGCTGGCATCTTCAGAGAATACTGGAATGGAAGAGAATGGGTCTATATATACTGTGAGACCCTGGGTAGGGAAGAGTAATTTCCATGTAAAATGTGTATTGTTCTGTGTTGAATAGGTATTGTTCTGTTGTTAATGGCATGGCTTCAGGGTAGGAGGATATGCAATCAAAGATATTGTCTGCTATTGTCTGCTGGGAAAGTCCCTGACCCTGGCTGGTTTCCCATTTGCATTTGCTGAGTGCTGATTTTCTTATTTTGTAGGACTGGTACCCAAATCTTGTTTACTTTAAGGGTTTTTTCTTTCCTGTTGAAGTTATCCAAGTGTTTGTGGATTTCGATGGCTTCTCTGTGCATTCTGACCTGATAGTTGTTGGCATGGTCTAGAATTTCAGTGTTTTCAAACAGCATTTTATGCCCAGGATGGTTTATAATGTGTTCTGCTACTGCTGATTTTTCTGGCTGGCCCAGTCTACAGTGTCTCTCATGTTCCTTGACTCGTGTTTGCACACTGCGTTTGGTGGTCCCTATGTAGACTTGTCCGCAGCTGCATGGTATGCGGTAAACTCCTGCGGCTGTGAGAGGGTCTCTCCTGTCCTTCGCTGAGTGCAGCATTTGTTGAATTTTCTTGGTTGGTTTGTAAACCATTTGGAGGTTGTGTTTCCTCACCACTTTCCCTATTCTGTCTGTGACTCCTTTGATATATGGTAAAAATACCTTCCCTTTGGGTGGCTGCTCGTCTTCACTCCTCTGGGTTTTCCTGGGTCTGGCAGCCCTTCTGATGTCTGAGCTGGAGTAACCATTTGCATGTAGAGCTCGGTCTAGGTGCTTCAATTCCTCTTCCAAGAAGTGAGGTTCACAGATGCGTTTTGCCTGTTCTACCAGTGTTTTTATTGTGCTTTTTTGTCCTGGGTGATGTTTGGAGTTCTTGTGCAGGTATCTGTCTGCATATGTAGGTTTTCTGTATACTGTGTGACCCAGACGTTGGTTTGGTTTGCGGATGACTAGGACATCCAGGAATGGCAGTGTTCCTTCCTTTTCTTTGTCCAGAGGACATCACAGCCTTGTTTGAACATTGCCTCACCACAAGCTATTTCCAGTGGGACAATGGATTCTACAAACAGAGAGATGGGGTAGCAATGGGAAGCCTTCTAAGCCCGGTGATAGCAAACTTTTACATGGAACACTTTGAAAAACAAGCCCTGGAAACAGCACCGAAAAAGCCCACAACTTGGTTCCGATACGTGGATGACACTTTCACCATTTGGAGCCATGGAGAAGAAGATCTGGCTGGGTTCCTGAATCACCTGAACAACATCCACCCTAACATCCAATTGACTATGGAAAAAGAAAAGGAAGGAACACTGCTATTCCTGGATGTCCTAGTCATCCGCAAACCAAACCAACGTCTGGGTCACACAGTATACAGAAAACCTACACATACAGACAGATACCTGCACAAGAACTCCAACCATCACCCAGGACAAAAAAGAAGCACAATAAAAACACTGGTAGAACGGGCAAAACGCATCTGTGAACCTCACTTCTTGGAAAAGGAATTGAAGCACCTAGACCGGGCTCTACAGGCAAGTGGTTACTCCAACTCAGACATCAGAAGGGCTGCCAGACCTAGGAAAACCCAGAGGAGTGAAGACGAGCAGCCACCCAAAGGGAAGGTATTTTTACCATATATCAAAGAAGCCACAGACAGAATAGGGAAAGTGGTGAGGAAACACAACCTCCAAATGGTTTACAAACCAACCAAGAAAATCCAACAAATGTTGCGCTCAGCGAAGGACAGGAGAGACCCTCTCACAGCCACAGGAGTTTACCGCATACCATGCGGACAAGTCTACATAGGGATCACCAAACACAGTGTACAAACACGAGTCAAGGAACACGAGAGACACTGCAGACTGGGCCAACCAGAAAAATCAGCAGTAGCAGAACACATTATAAACCATCCTGGGCATAAAATGCTGTTTGAAAACACTGAAATTCTAGACCATGCCAACAATTATCAGGTCAGAATGCACAGGGAAGCCATCGAAATCCACAAACACTTGGATAACTTCAACAGGAAAGAAGAAACCCTTAAAGTAAACAAGTTTGGTACCAGTCCTACAAAATAAGAAAACCAGCACTCAGCAAATGCAAATGGAAAACCAACCAGGGTCAGGGGCTTTCCCAGCAGACAATAGCAGACAATATCCTTGATTGCATATCCTCCCACCCTGGAGCCATGTCATTAACAACAGAGCAATACCTATTCAACACAGAACAATACACAGTTTACATGGGAATAGCAGACAATATCCTTGATTGCATATCCTCCTACCCTGAAGCCATGCCATTAACAACAGAACAATACCTATCCAACACAGAACAATACACAGTTTACATGGAAATCACTCCTCCCTACCCAGGGTCTCACAGTATATATAGACCCACTCTCTTCCATTCCAGTATTCTTTGAAGATGCCAGCCACAGATGCTGGCAAAATGTCAGAAAGAAACTCTTCTAGAACATGGCCACACAGCCCGAAAAACCCACAAAAAATGATGGATGCCGGCCATGAAAGCCTATGACTTCACATCTTGTTGACTTCTCAGGCTTCTGAAATGGAAACTCTCAAGCAAAAGTGATGGAATGGATGCACAGAAAAGCCTTGAGACTATACTGCCAGGAAGGTTGAGACTAGGGTGGAGTGGATACAAAAGATTTTATCAGCTAAATGAAACAAAAGATGACCGTCATTTAGCTTCTGCTCCCTTTCCCATTTCAACCCCTTTTCCATCCAGGATTTTGAGAGATGTGTGAATGGGAACTGGAACTTTAAAGAAAATGAGCTAAGATTCAAAAACAAAACCTCAGTGCACAAAAAGTAGATTGTGAGAAGGAAACAAAAATATTTCACTGAACCTTTCAGAAATTTTTTATTTTACAAATATTACAATTTTTAATTTATGCCCTCTGAACATGTTTGCCGAAAACATGAATGTTTTTTGGGAGCCTTTCTATCCCCCCTAACTACTGTTATCCTTCCCTGAACCTTTTGGCTAAACTGGATTATAAAACAGTTAATTAAATATTTTAGAATTGTCCTAAATAATCCAGTATCAAAAGCTATTTCATTAATGACAAACATCGATCTTGAAAATGGTTTTGATAAGTGAATAATAAGTCAAGATGACTGCAAAACACTTCCAGATAAATCCCATATCTATTATTTTCAAAACAGTTTCACCTGTTATCACTGTATTTGTTAGCATGATCAAATAAAACAAGTACACTACAAAAAAGTTAACTGCAGGAATCTTTCATTTACAAAAGAAAGTCAGTACACAAATAAAGCGTAGATAACACAAATAAAGTAACACATAACTAGTCTACATAAAAATATTTAGGCTTTGCAGTTTGAGTTTACTATTGCACATCTAGCTTGTGTAATTAGAATTAATAAGCAGTGAACAACTTGATTTTCATTATGACACTTCCAAATTATATGACATGTTTATTAAGACCATACTATGTATAATACAATTAGTTGTACACCTTAAAATGACCAACTAAGAGCTTTCTCATATGCCCCTTTTTTACCTTGTCTTTCACAAACTAAAAAAAATTGCTGAGGTGTCTATCAATGTCTTTCCCTCATTAAATTGCCCACCACTGTGCCTCTCCCACAAAGAAGCTGCACTCATTCATATTGCATGCTTCATTTATAGTGGCCTTATGTTCATCAAAGCCTTGATTTTCCACTCCATTAATTTATGATGAGTTGCATGGTTTGCTACTTCTTCCCAGAGCCATTTGTGGCCCTGGTCTTCATGAAGGCTTGAAAGGTTGAGGGATATCTGAAAAGAGACTGCAGATTCTCAGCAAGCCTCCCTCTGCAGATTTCAGCAGTGGAAAAGTTAACTGTGCAAGACAGAATAACCAACCAAATGCTCGGCAGTCATCATAAAGGGACGATGTGTTTCAGGGACATTCTGTCATTACCACATAAAAAGAGCTGTAGAGCTCCTGGTTTTGATTCCCCCCCCCCCTTTCCTTCATTACAGACACACTGAAAGTTTACTTAACCAAACCTGGCAAACAACTGAATTCACTGGAAAGTCAAGCTTTGAGACTTCCATCTCCTATGGTGCCTACCTGACATCACTCCATCTTTGAGGCAGCAACCCATAGCTGTGTTACAGTAAATTGGAAGATTCAGACAGGAGACTTGAACTGCCTGGACTGTTCACTATTTCCAAGTTTTCCACATCTTTGATGGCAATTTGAAACTTTCTATTCCATGAGTAGGAAATTCTAAACATCCTTGAAAATGAGAAGGGTGGTCTGTTACTGTGCAAACTCAGTAGTGGAGGTCTTGTGTCTCATTTTGGAATTAACTATACTTGTTTTTGGCTCAGTAATGGGTTTCCTACCCTGTGGAGAACCAGAGCGGTATGAGCACCGACTTCCATCTTAAGAGACAGTTAAAAATATGGTCATTTCTGAGCAGAGCTGTAGGAATAGAGTTCTTGCCTCATTATGAGGAGAAAGAACAGTATGTAAATCTCCAAAAGACTTTTGTTTGCAGTGAAGATGCAAAGAAGAGAACAGAAGCAAGAGTCAAAGGGAAGGAAGAAGTCATGCTTTTAGCTGATCCATGGAAATGGTGCAACGATAATTTAGTGACACATACAGTAACCTCCTTAATATGGATCAAGTGGCATATTTGTATCATTAATGATGGCACTCTTCTCTATTAAAAGAGATAGGTTTAGCCATGCAGAACAAAATGCTAAAAAGGATGGTGGAAACACCTGACACACAGGGCAATTAAGTAACACTAATTATTTCCCAGAAACTGGAAATGATGTGCCATAATGCATACAACTAATCCTGAAGAGAACAATCATGGCTGTCTGCTCATTATTTAACAGGGAACAAAAGGCACTGATACAGTGCACTGATGAAGCTGATAAGTGGCAACAAACTCCAGTTGCACCAATAGAAGCAGCATTGGTGGTAATTTACTTAAAAGCACTCTGTTCCATCATGGGGTGAATGCTATTAATCTTTTCTTGTTTTCTTGAAATAAAAGATTATTTACTTTCTAAGAGGTGTTCTATGTTCTCAGAGAGAATGATAAAACAAATTACTCATTTTCCATGACTTCATATAAACACTTTGATGTTTAAAGAGCATGTGAACAGTTAATCCTCCTTAGATTGATGCATTTGCAGTGATAGGCAGCTCTGGGCTCTCCCTAGGGACAGATCTAAATCAAAGTCAGATGCTACTTTTTATTTTTAGTCTTGAAACCACAGTGATAAACACAAAAATAAAACAAGCTAGGCTTCTCTGTGTTATTCATGGGGTTTGGCTTTATATTCAATACATAGAAAATGCAAACAAAAAGACACTTGAGTCATACAATGAGGGCTGTCTCACTCCTGAATTAGGTAACACAAACAGACATCTGTAGATTTAGTATTTTGAAAAATTAGAGGAGGCTTAGGGACCAGCTAAGAAATCTTCAGGGTATATAATCCATAAAAAAATGAAGCGTTCTTATCATTTAAAGTGACAGAAATGCACTTGGGTAAACAGTTACTGGTACCTATAACTTGTCTAAGAGATATAATGTTAGAGGTGAGCCAAGGAGGGTCTTTTTCAAACTACTGTATTAACCTATAGACATGTAAGAACTACATGAAAGTGGAATGGATCTGTGAGACTTAGATTTAGGAGATTATCGCACATACAAAAAGACCCAGTTTACCTCTTCTGAACTGGAGCCCAATTTGGGCTGAAGCTGGGTCTTATCACATGGCTTTTCCAGCTTAATTCAGCTTCTGAGTACATCCCCGCTCCAATGCAGATCCAAAAACACATTCCGGTGGCCATTTTTTAAAAGTTGGAAACTTTTTGGACCTGCATTGGAGTGGGGATATACTCAGAAGCCAAATTAAGCTGGAAAAGCCATGCGATAAGACCTAGCTTCAGCCCGAATTGGGCTCCCATTCGGAAGAGGTAAGCTGGGTCTTTTTGTATGTGCGATAATCTCCTTAGACTTAGACTACACTTCACTAACTCAAGTCCTGTTGATTTTAATGGGTCCTCTCAGTATAACTAACACTAGTAAAAGTGTCTATAGTTATGGCTAAATTCTTTTTTTAAAAAAGTTCCCTCTATAAGCTGCTAAAGGAAGAAGACAAATTGTGGCCTTCTTCACAAGTATTCCAACACAGATGTTAGTAGTCTGTCAAAGATCAAAGAGCATTTCCAATTGAATTTTTTCAATTTCTATTTCATCTTCTTTCTAGGATGAAATTCAAAGTGATGTACCTAGACTTGTGGTGGTCAAATTATTGTTACCCATACAGCAATTTAACAGACCAGCTTAATTGCAGAAGGCTATTCTAGTGTATCTTCAGATCATGGCCTAGAAAAACTCAAAAAGTTGCCCTAACCTCCCCAGTGTCACTATACTGTTTCCCCAAATCCTGTCAACATACCATATAGGATGATACTTGCTGGATCAGGCCAAAGATCTCTCTAATCTAGCATCTTCTTTCCAATAGTGTTCAGACAAATCTTCCTAGGAAATATCCAAGTGAATCCATAGCAATTTTCTTATAGTATTTGACACCTTTTTCTAGTAAGGATGTACTGACTTGATGTGGTATACTATGGAGGCTAAGATCATGGATATCCAAATAATGCATATTAGGAAAGTAGCCAGTCACGGCAAAACATAATTCAATTATAAAGAAACAGATAATTTTAAACACTATGCATGCTTATTAAAAAATTTAAAAAAGGATATTCTCCTTGTTCACTCCAAGGCAGATTTCTTTAGGGGAAAATATTTTAAGAATTGAGTATTAGGATGCTCATCATATCACTACTCGTGCCTATTTTCCTCTGTGTCTTGCAAGTGAACCACATTTATCAAGACCAGACTCATCTGAAGACCTTTGTTTGAAGTACTAGGCAGGATGCCCAACTATTTATATTACACATTTCTAAATTAAAAGAGACAGGGATTAAGTTTCTGGATAATTCTTGCAACAAGGGCCTATCCTGAATGCCCTATTAGAGCAATTAATTCCATTGCTCTGTGATTCTAGGATAATACATTAATCACTAGTGAGCTCTGTGCTCAAGGAATCTACCTGCTACATGTCATTTGATATTCTGCACGGCTACATAAGATATATTTTGCTGATTAAACAATGAATGAATGGTTTATTTATTTATTTATTGAATAACAATTCCAGTGCTTGCTAATCAGCTTACTTATACTGTAATCCCATGATGTCTGCTGATTTCCTAAGTTAAACTTTCAAGTTATAAAAAAATATTTTTTGGTGAGGTATTAAGATTTTGGAATACCATTCTTTTATTCTTCTCTGCTCACTTTTTTTGGTGGTAAATTTAAGACATCCTCCTCTCAAGATGACAGTTTGTGGCTGTTACTTTTAATATCCAGTTTCTGTTTTATTATGGCACACGGATCTTTCAGTTTTTGATGGGGGAGAGTAACTTTATTTTATTATTATTTTGTTTTGTTTATCGTGATTTTTTATTCTTTTGATTAAAAGGCATGCTATAAATGTTTGAAGTAAAACAAATAATATTAGGAATATCAATTTAATGGAAAATTTGTTAGCATAATAAGATATGTAGATAATTATATTAGAATTGCTAATTATGTTATAAATTGATGAATGTGCATTTCATTCAATAGGTAATCAACACAATTTAGGGACTGTGTTTATTAAATAAACACACAGACACACATTTATTTTATACTCCAGAACTGAAGAAAATGATTTGTGTATTGAAATAAATGATAGTCATTTCAAGAAAAAAATAGTTAAAGTGCTATAGAAAAACTACAACTTAAAAATATAAATTGAAAAATAAAATTGGCTCAGTCCTCAAAAAGACATTCAATGAGAGGAATAGAAAAACAACAACAAAGACTTATCTACAGAAAAGTTTTTAGGAGCTAAACAGAAGCAGATATGAAATACTCTCCCCCTTCTCCCAAAAATCAAGTTAAAGGAACAAAAATTAAAAAAATGAAAATACATGCTGATAGAATTTGCTATGAGTTAAGAAAGAACAGGTCTTCTAGACAGTAAAACTGGTCTTGCTCTTTTCAATTTCTTTAGTTTCGGGTGGCACAGGGAATCAAATTATGTATAATATAAATTCTATGGCTGTATTCCCACGGGGCACTATGCTGTCATAACTCCAAGTGGTTGTACTTCTTACACACTTGTACAAGGAGATATTCAATATCCCTTTATGTAACAAATATATTATGTGGGGGAGATGTAGTAGAAAAGGTTCTTCGGTGTCAAACTTCTACGGTCAGTATTCTATTGGGGCAATATGTTTTGGAAACCTTTTACAAGGAGGTATCTGTGAACCAGTGCCCATTCTCCCTACTGATGTTTTTGATGTCAGATGAAAACAGCAAGAAGCCCAGCTCAGCTGCCATAATTATCTCCTCCTCCTCATTAAATCCTACAGCTAGCTTAGGCCATGCTCCTTCCTTTTTTCTCAAGGCTAGAAATGTGAATAAAACAGTTGCAACCACAGCACAAGGAAGTCTTACATCAGATAACCATTATGTTGCTGGGTGTGGAGGAAGGAGGGTATAATGGGAGAAGGCTCATCACTGCTCCTACCACCTCCATCAGCCACCTCTCATTCTTCTGGTATTTAGTCTAAGTACACTAAAGGTGCTTTTCACTCCACCAACTTTATAAGGATTCTTATTAATATCTTCAGCTCCTAAGAAAACTGTGGATATGCTTACTATGATTAGTAAGTTCATCTTTGAGCTAAAGGACAAGACAGCAGTATGTTTGGCTGAGAGAGTGGTGCCCAAAGCTCAGCCAGTGAGATTGACAGATGATCAGGGATTTGCTCCAAAACTGGAAAGAGAAGCAGCTGCAAAACCTGAAGCAAGGCATTAAAGAAAAGTTATGGGGTCTAAACTAAGTGAATTAGATCCAGACTAATTGAAGTCCCATTAATTTAACGGGTCTATTCCAAATACGATCCATAAAAATGAATGGAAATTTTTATGTCCACATTGCAGAATGAAGAAACTAACTGAAATAATATGCAGATATAATAATGAATTTATAACATAAGCCTTGCAAGAGACATAGAATGTGCTTAGTAACTACTGGAATACATATTGTAGGCAGTAGATACAGGAAGTATATATTTCATGATTTAGTATCTGTTACACATTATTTATTCACTACTGAAATATACAGTGGGCCCTTGGTATCTGCTGGGGTTTGGTTCCACGACCCCTTGTGGATATCAAAATCCATGGATGCACAAGTCCCATTAAATACAAGGGATAGTAAAATGGTATACCTTATATAAAATAGCAGAAGGTTTTATAGTAAGATTTGCTGTTTGGAATTTATATATTTTTAAAATATTTTCAAACCATGGATGCTTGAATCTGTGGATAAAGAATCTGTGGATAAAGCTCCCCCCCCCAAAAAAAAATGTACACTGCAAACACTGAAGCTAAAATCAATCTGCAGAAATAATCCAGTTTGAGACCACTTTAACTGCGGAGGGGTTGCAGACTTCCAGAAATAGTGCAAATTGAGTCCACTTTTAGGGTTAGGGTTAGTGCTAGGGAATCATGGGAATTGTTTTTTCCCCCTGAGAAATTGACCCTTCTCTGTCAGAGAGCTCTTGTGCCACAATAAAATACAGTTCCCATGATTCCCTAACCCTAACCCTAACCCTAAAAGTGGACTCAATTTGCACTATTTCTGGCAGTCTGCAACCCCTGTGCCTTGGCTCAGTGCTAGGGAATCCTAGAAATTATATTTTATTGTGGCACCAGAGCTCCCTGACAAAGCTAAATATCTCACAAAACTACAGTTCTCAGAATTCCCTAGCATTGAGCTAGGGCAGTTAAAGTGGTCTCAAACTGGATTATTTCTGCAGTGTGTTGATCTAGATCAGGGGTAGGCAACCTTTTTGAGCCGGGTGCCGATCCCCCGAAGTCATCCTTTCCAGCGGGCCGGGGGGGGGGAATGGTGGAGCGCGCACTGCTGCCGCCACCGCACATGTTGCGCCGCCATTTTGTTTTCCAAAATGGCAGCCGCGATGCGTTTGCGCATGCGCAGTACTCCTGTGCATGCGCAAATGCGTCGCGGCCGCCATTTTGGAAAACAAATGGCGGCTGCGTCATGTGCAGCCGCGCGGCCACCAAAATGTGCGACGGCGGTGGCAGGCGCTGGTGGCAAGGGGTTCGCCTGGGCCGGAACCGGCCCGCGGGCCGTAGGTTGCCGGCCCCTGATCTAGATCACCTTGTAGGTATAGGGATGTTTAATGTAGGGATATTTAAATGGCCATGATATTTATCAACATCACACCGTCCAATGTAGATCCCTATTGTTATCCAATCTGCTTCTGTAAAATTCAGTAATTACTAATTTTATATTTCTGTAACAGTAGCTGATGACAATGGTGGTCAAAAGGCAGATTCATTGGAGCAAAGGCTTTCAAAAAACATAAGAGATGATTTGTAGAATTTTACACTTACACAGTCTGTACTGCTCAGTTGCACAACAGAATGTATCTCTCAACCAGGTGAACCAGGATGACAATATACAAATTATGTTTCTTATACTCAATTCTATCAATCTTATTAAAAATACCGAGCAGAATCCAGAATGGAAAGTTTGTCCATTGACAATGAAAAAGACAACTGAAGTCAGTTTAGAAAGCAGTGGCATGGAAATTGAGAGCCCACTGCAAAGAATAAGATGAAAAACAAACTTATGGGAGGAAACAAAAGCAGAAGAAAAGTCTGGCAAGAACAGCAAAGCCAAAAAGTGCAGACTTCACACTGGACCTAAGAACTGAGGGTTGTGGGGTTATGTAGTAGCATAACCAATACCCCTGTCAGTAGAATTTGCTATGTGAATTGTGTGAACCTTTATTCTGTCACATAAAAAAGAGTGTATGCATCAGCCTTAAGCAATGTCAAGTAAACAAAATAAACTCCACCTTTAGAAAATATCCCTTTTATTGAGACTAAACCACTAGGAATTTTAAAACAAACATTTGTTGGCACTGGAATCCAAAAATGAAAGGAACTGCCCGCCAAAATAACTGAACTTTCAGTCTAGACTCCAGATGTCTTTGGATGGGATAAAACACATTTTAATAATCTTAAAAGTATGCTTTCTCTTCCATGTGCAAATGAATTGTTTACCATACTTCAAAACCATTAGTCAAAAGCATAATGCAAAGAACTTTTACCAAGTATAGTAGGCCCATCCAGGCCCCTAGAACCAGGAGTTTCTTCAAGTCCTAAAGCAGCCAGAATAGGCCAAACTAGATTATTAGAAATGGAAAAGCTCATGCTCTGTGCAAATGTTGAGTAGTTACTGGTGGCATCAAAGTGTCTTTTTGCTGAAACAATTACTGAGTGACCCTGATACCCATAAATAACATAAATACAGTGGTACCTCTACTTACGAAATTAATTCGTTCCACAACCCATTTCGTAGGTAGAAAATTTCGTAAGTAGTAGCAAATTTAACATTGAAATGCCCTAATCCGTTCCAAGCCCAAGGAATAGCCGAGGCTCCGACTTGAAGGAGGCCTCCTTCAATTCGGAGCCTCGGCTATTCCTTGGGCTGATCCTGGAAGCGGAGGATCCTCCGCTTCCAGGATCAGCCCAAGGAACGGCTGTGGCTCCGACTGGAAGAGCAGCTCGTTCGCGCCAATTTTGTAAGTTGGAACGCTTTCGTAAGTCGAAGCAAATTTTTTTGGGAGGCGCGTTTCGCAAGTTGAATTTTTCGGTAGAAGAAGCATTCGTAAGTAGAGGTACCACTGTACTTGATAAAAGACTGAAGAACATGCACAGTCCAGTGGATGTTGAATCCTTAACAAACCTTGGAGAAGACAGAATGGTACAAAGCAACGTAAAAACAAGGAAAAGGGCACAACATACACTTTTCCCATTTTGGGAACACAGCAAGAAAGGAAATTCCTGTATCTGGACCTAGTTCAAAATGAACACAAATGATCTGATTGTATCTCTGATCAATGTAAGAAATTCTTGCAATGTAAGATTCTTGCAATCAAAAGCCTTTCCTGAATAGATATCCCGGCCATCAAGAGTCAGCCCAATCTGCTCCCCTGACTCTGCTGCAGTTATTGTTGTTTATTTGTATTTTATTTTAAGTGTGCTTTAAATTGTTCATTGTTTAATGGTATCTTAAGGGGTGGGTGGGATTGTCGGATATGTAGTCTATTTTTAATGTTGTAAGCCGCCCTGGTTGCGTTACAAAGAGGGGCGGGATAAAAATTATTATTATTATTATTATTATTAAAAAGATTCTAATCACATTTCTTCGTGTCTCTATTTTACTTTCTTGCTATTTTTTTCTTCCCTATTCAACTCTATTGAAAGCTTTTTGTTTTGTTTTGTCATGGATCAGCCAGCATACTACACCTGCTTGGTAGTGATGAGCCTGATGTTAAAATGCCATGAGGTTTAGGCCTGGTAGAATATTTAGAACCGTTTTGAATGCTTTGATGTAGAGAGGCTGGAGAGAATTGCAATAGGAAAGATTAAATATAGGTTTGAGAGTATAGGACATAATCATATTCTTTACTTTAGGTGCACTATTAGTTGCTTTGTCAATTATTCAAACTACTAGTGCTCTTTTGTTCATACTGCACTGCCTTGTTGATTACACTATCCTGCTTTAATGGTTTACGTTCTTTTACGTTCACACTACTATTCATTTATTGTTGATTACATATCAATAAACAGGTCAATTTCTTTCAGTTAAAATTCCTTTCAGAATCCTTATGCTATTCTGAACTCAGATTAACAACATTCACTATCACAAAAATTATCAGGAGTAAGGTGATGGCACGGACTTTAGTTCTGTTCAGATGTTACTTCTTGTTGTTGTGTGCCTTCATGTTGTTTCCACATTACTGTTACCCTAAGGTGAATCTATCACAGGGTTTTCTGGAGCTGAGAGTGTGTGACTCAAACCCTGATCTCCAGAGTCATAGTCCAATGTTCAAACCACTACATTATGCTGGTCTCAGATGTTACTTACTTGGTTTCAATCAACATGTGATGATAGAGAAGGCCTAGTCTTGCCCCTTCTTGTCAATGCTTCCCTCAAATGGAAAGCAAAAAGCCTGATGAGGAAAGGTCTCTGTAAGCATAGAAATTCTCCTTGCAAGCAAGAACTGTGATTTCCTGGTGTCCATATTTGTTTGGAAAAGTCTTCATATGAACAGAGTATTCTTCTGTTCATTGCTTTAAATATGAGGGAAGACTGAAGATACTGAAGGGTGAAGATGCTCTCTCTTTGTTCACATGTTGTAGCCTGAACCATTAGAAAGTGAGAGGTGAGGAAACAGACCACAGAGGGCATCTATACTGTATAAGTAATGAAGTTTAACTGCCATGGCTCCATCCCCCAGAATCCTGGGATCTGTAGTTTGGTGAGGCACCAGCACTCTTTGGCAGAGAAGGCTAAAGATCATGCAAAACTACAAATCCTAGATTCCACAGAGCTACAGCACTTAGTGTCAGACACCATTATTTTTACAGTGTAGGTACACCCTGGGTCAACTCTCATGGGGACTAATAACAGTTTGGCACCACTTTAAGTAATGTAGCTCCATTCTATGAAATGCTGGGATTTGTAGTCTTACAAGGTCTTTAACGTTCTCTGCCAAAGAGTGCTTGTGCCTCACAAAACTACAAATGCCAGGATTCAGTAGTATAGAAACATAGCAATTAAAGTGGTATCAAACTGCATTATTTTACAGTGTAGATGGACCCACAGTCTCTTCAGTTCTCATTGCTGCTAACAAAGAAATGTGCTTATTCCTAGCTGCCTTCACTAAACACCTGTTTAGCTGATTGCTGTTTAAGTATTGCCACAGCCTGTACGGCATAAGGTATGACACTAAATCAGAAGGGAGCAACTCTGGTGGTCTGTGGTCCAATTTAGCAGCAACATTTCACTTGAATTGTAACATTTACCACTGACATTTTGTGGCAAACCAGTTGAAATGATTTAAAGCAAGCTTGATTTTCCCTCCTTGTTGCCAAATTTTGATGGCAATCCACTACAAGCCATTTAAAGGCAACAAAGTGCATCCCCCCATTTCAGTGGTATAATTTGCTGTCAAAATTAAGAAGTGTATTTTTAGGGGGGGTGTTCGAGGGTGTCTGAAAAAGAGCCTTCAGGTCACATATGGTCCATTATTTTGTTGCTATCTGAAAACTTTGGGCTAAATCTATTAGTCCCAGAGAGAATATACTGATTAAATCAGTGGAATTTACATAAACCTCATCTTATCGAGTTGTTATTGTTTTAATGGGTCTCCTCTTGGTGGGACTAACAGTTGGATTTAGACCTTTGCAAGGCAAAATAATTTATTCTTAAGGGTTTTTTTCACCCTAATTTTCTTATGTCTTAATAGTTCACCAGAAGAACAAATAAAATGCATTTGGAATGAACACATCCTGTTACTGTATTCTTATAAGGGGATCAGCAGTTACTAATAGGGCTTGTTCGGCTTTCTCAGTTCACTTTCTCAAGTCTTGATCTACCTCAGGCCTTCGTTCTTGCTTTTTTCTGCAACAGCATTCTAAGTGGCTCACTTAAGTTCACTTTTCTTTTCTTTCCTTAATTGTTCCCACCTGTAACTCTTACTTCTATCTCTTCTATCGTCCAGTTTCACTTACATGCATTATTTTAATCCTTCCTCCCCAATTTTTTGACAGTAATTAAGGAAGTAGAGTTTTTGCTATTTCTTATTAATTGGCAACACTTGAGATGAACCTTTGATCATCAGATCAACTAATTTCTCCCCTTAAAACAGGTGTGCAGAGTGTAGCCTGCAAGCTTCATGTAGCCTCCAGGGGCCTCTCTAAAACTGCCCCAAGCGCACCTCTGACATTCTGGCCAGATAAAACATATTGCCTTCAAAATCATGTTCTGTTTTTGGATGCCTCCAGGTATGGCCATTTTGCAATAATTTTGCAAGATCTCTCAGCCCTCCTGAGATGACATGGAAAACAAACATCCACACATGCCCTATACCTTTTGGGTTTTTTCTCTCTCTTGCGCGCAATCTCTTTTGGCATTTTCTGGGCTGGTATGTACCAGGGATGTGGTAGCTCAGCAGTTAAGACTCTGACTCTGACGATCGCAAGGTTGGGAAGTTAGCAGTTCGAGACCCAAGCACCACATGACGGAGTGTGCTCCCACCACTAGTCCCAGCTTCTGCCAACTTAGCAGTTCAAAAGCATGTAAAAGTGCAAGTAGATAAATAGGTACCACTTAGGTGGGAAGGTAACGGTGTTCCATGCAGTCATGTTGGCCACATGACCATGGGTTGTCTTTGACAAAGCTGGCTCCCTTGTGTTAGTAACAGAGATTAGCACTGCCCTCTACAGTCAGGCACGACTTGACAATCTTGTCAAAGAGAAACCTTTACCTTTACCTTTTTATGTTCTGTCAGCATAGTGTAGTGGTTTCAGCAGCCGACTACGACTTTGGAGACAAGGGTTTTAATCTTTGCCATGGAAACCCACTGGGTGATCTTGGGCAAGCCACACTCTCTCAGCTTCAGAGGTAGACAATGGTGACAAACTCCTTCTGGACAAAACTCATCAAGAAAACCCCATGATAGGTTTGCCTTAAAGTTGCCATTAAGTCAGAAATGACTTGAAGCACACAACAACAACAACGGTATGTGATGGGGCCCCTGGAACCTGTCCACTGCTGTTTTCAGTATAAGCTCCCTGGGCTCAATTTTTCACCTTCCTCTTTCCTTCTGACCCTCCTACGTCAAAGCAGGTCCTAACAAAAATTGCAACATTTTAACTGGCCCATCCAACAGAAAATGGCTATGCATTTCACTCCTTCACATCTAAGTAAAATAATTATGTACAATGAAAAAACATATTCTCCAATAGAATAATCTGAAAATGAAGAAGCAAAAGTAATACTAGCTTGAGCTGCAAAGCCCAGAATGAATAACTAACAAGTTTTCAATCAGCCATTGGTGCAGAACATCTGTTTCAGCAAACTATACTTTCTGTTAACCCATCCCATAGAGCAGGGGTAGGCAACCTTTTTGAGCTGGGGGCCGGGTTGCTGTCCCTCAGATGATTGGAGGGCCGAAGCAATTAATTAATTAATTAATTAAAAAATAAAAATAAAAAATAAAAAAATTCCTACATACACTGCACACATCATATTTTGAAGTAAAAAAACAGAATTGGTTCCAAGGAGGGGTTGCCTTTGTCTTCCTCTGAGGCTGAAAGAGTGTGACTTGCCCAAGGCCCCCTGGTAGTTTTCCATGGCCAAGCAGTCACACTCTCTCAGCCTCAGAGGAAGGCTATGGCAAACCCTCTCTGAAGAAATTTTGCCACGAAAACCCCAAGAAAACAGCAACAAATCATATTCATCATCATCATCATGATCAGGCCAGAGAAAGCTTGCAAAACTACAGATCCCTGGATCTCATAGGACAAAACTTATAGCACTTAAAAGTGGGGCCAAACTGCATTATTTCTCCTACAGCCATACCACCCTGAACACGCCTGATCTCGTCTGATCTCGGAAGCTAAGCAGGGTCGGGCCTGGTTAGTACTTAGATGGGAGTGCAATTTAGATTTACGAGTGCAACTGCACTGTACTAATGATGCAGTTTTGACCATGATAGGGTCAAAATAAGCCAGAAAGACTCCAACGCACTGGATTACCCTGGGCAAGTCACACTCTCTCAGCCTTAGAGGGTGGCAATGGCCAAAGAAACTCTCTGGAAACACTCTCTCAGCCTCAGAAGATGGCAGTGACAAAAAAACCTCTGAAAACACTCTCTCAGCTTCAGGGGAAGGCAATGGCAAACCTCTTCTGAGCAAATCTTGCCAAGAAAACCCCACGATAGATTTGTCTTAGCGTCACCGTTAAGTCAGAAGCAAAGGCACACAACAAGCAAGCCAAAGAAGGAGAGGAAGTCCCCATGCCAGATGGATGGACTCGATCAGGGGGGACATGGGCATGGGCTTGCAGGAACTCAGGTCCAAAACACAATGCAAAAATAATCCAGTTTGAGACCGATTTAAAAAAAAAGTGGGGCTTAACCCAAAACACACTGCAGAAATAATCCAGTTTCTACAGCGCTCTATAAATAAATGTTAACAACAACAACAACAAATAATAATAATTTAATACTATTTTAAGGGGTGAGTTCCAGGGTCAGCCCAGCAAACAGCCCCGACTACGGCTCCAAGGAAGGCGCTTTGACTCCCCCAAAAGAGGGGCACTTGGAGCTGCAGTCGGGGCTCTTTCGTGGGCTGACCCTGGGAGCGATGGATCCAATGCTCCCAGGGTCAGCCCAGAAAACAGCCCCGACTGCGGCTCCAAGTGCCCCTTTTTCGGGGGAGGCAAAGCACCTTCCTTGGAGCCGCAGTCGGGGCTCTTTTGTGGGCTGATCCTGGGAGCAATGGATCCAACGCTCCCAGGGTCAGCCCAGCAAACAGAAGGGCTCCGAGAGACCCAGCGCTGCCACAGGGGTCCTCCGGGGCGCCATTTTGGAATCCAAAATGGTGTTCCAGAGGATGCTGCGGCAGCAGGACCGGGCAGGGCCTTAGGTTGCCGACCCCTGCCATAGAGTCTTGCAGCCCAATGAAACGTGATAAGATAAACTTATTTTTTTGTCCAGCAAGAAATGTCTCAACTGAATAACTGGCAAGATTTTAGGAAGGTTATTATGCTACAGGTGCCAGAAAAGGAAAGTTTATATATGTAACAAGCATAAAGACACAGAATGAGCACTGATCGGTATTCAAGAAATGTCTTCCATGCATTTTCTCGCAATTCTCTTAAGGATCATAAACCTTCATTGGCAACAAACCATTTCTTAGATGAATATTTTACTAGCGATTCACAAAGGGCATTAGAAAAGTATACAGCTGCAACCCACAATGTAGGAAGAGAAGCAAAATAATATAAATTGCTTATGTGGAAGAAACACACACAAACATGTAGCATGATTTGTCTTAACTAGAATTGGATATTGTTCATCAGATGATGCTAGGGTATATTCCTTAAAAGTCCATACAAACGCCTCTTATCATGTAATTTTTTTAAAAAAAGAACTTTGTATTTAATACTGTCCATTTTACTCTACATATTTAATATATGTAATAACACAGTGGGGGCAGAGAAATTTAAACACTAGAGATATTTTGTTAAGTTTATTTAGGACCACTATGTTTAAATGTATCATTGTGTATTTGTTTCTTAAAATATATATGAAGCAAAACATATGAATGGCCTTCTGCATAGCTTAGTGGCATCTCTTTGACTCCCACACATGAAAAATTTGAATTAAAAGAAACATTTCATATACAAGGAACACAATGTCCTTAAAGAGTTCTTAAGGACTGAAGACAAGAGTAAAAAAACCAACAAGTATTGTAAGGTATATATGCTATACAGCCAAAAAACACCTCTTTCAACAAAATTAGTATTCCAGTATATTTGCCTTAGAATGAAAAATGAAGTGTGGTGTCGAAAAAAATTATGCCCTTTACAACAAGCCTTCATACTCGGATAGTCATTCTAATCACAGGAAAACTAGTGGCATTTATGTGAAAGAGATCAACCATGGGAGCATTGCAAAAGTAGGATGGGAATACGTGGTCCTCCAGATATTGTTGGACTGTAATTCCTTTCAACTTCTTATGAATGTCTATGGCAGCTAGGACTGATAGAAGCTGCAGTCCAGCAACTTCTGGAAGGTTAAATGTTTCTCACTCTTGTTGCCTCTGCAGAAACAAAGGACAGTTTTCTATCTAGACAATGGCACAGCTGAAGGCAGTTACAATAAGACTATAACAATCAGTTCAACAAGAACAATAACTGCATAAGCCTTCTGCTTGGTTGTCATGATGTTTGTTGAACTATTTATATTATTAATATTCTCTATTATGAGAAATTTAATAATATTTAATCTGCTTGCCAACAGAGAAACCAGCTGTCTTCCATATATCCAACATATTAAGGGAAGTCATATTGAAGGAATGTCATATTGAGGATGGAGCAAGCTTGTGTTCTGCTGCTCCAGAGACTAGGACTCGGAGCAATAGATTCAAACTATAGGAAAGGAAATTCCATCTAAACATTAGGAGGAACTTCCTGACAGTAAAAACTGTTTGACAGCAGAACACACTCCTTCGGAGTGTGACGGAGTCTCCTTCTTTGGAGGTTTTTAAACAGAGGCTGGATGGCCATCTGTCAGCCATCTGTTGTTGCTGTTATTGTTATATTTATCTATACCCTACTTTCCACTCCCAAAAATGGGACTCAAAGCAGCTTACAGTCTAAAAACACAGTACAATTAAAAACTTACAAAATGACAATTAAAATTGTATTAAACTATTACATGATATTTGTTTAAAAATAGAATACAATTTAAAAAGATAAAAACACTTAAAAACCATACATTTTAAAATAATGCAGCGCACACACCGCCAGATGTTCTTTGAAAACTTTCTGTTTTGAATGCTTGTCTGAAGAGGAAGGACATCATTTGTTTAAAAATAGAATACAATTTAAACTTTTGACAAGGAGAAGGAAAGCAGTTTTGAAGAAGGAAAGCAGCTTCTGGGCAGCCATTTTGAGTGGGGCTTTGAGGTGGTTGTTTTTTGCTCAGAGGAAGAGAGACAGAGACTTGACTATAGAATAAGTTAGCATCCAGGAGCTCTCTGCAGAGTTAGAAACTTTTTTAAGCTCACACCCTTTTTGTATGAAAAAGTCTCTTGTTACCACCTTGGAGGCTTCCCACACTATCTCAGGCATGATATCCTCTGTCATGTTTTCATTAAAATAATATTCTGTTGAATTGGGGATTTTTCTTGTTCAACTCTTTGTTATCCAACATTAAATCATTAAATCTCCAGCTAAACTCTCTACTTCTCATCCCCAATAACAATGCAATGTGGTTGTGGTCTGAGAAAAGCCTTGGGTTAATCTCTGTATCAATAACCCTTGTGATTAAAAGCGGTGAGATAAAAAAAAAACCCATATCAAGCCTTGCCCAAGATTGGTGTGGGTCAGGAAAAAAAGTGTACTCCCTTTGCTGAATATGTGTCTCTCTCCAAGCATCCTTTAGGGTGAAATGATTCACTAAATCAAAAAACTCCTTCAGGAGTTTATCTTGGTTGTATCATATCTTTTTTCTTGAAAATCTATCCATTTGGGAATCGATTACACCTTTCCAATCCCCTATAATAACAACAGAATCAAAGCTCAGGTTCTCGAGTTTATGCAGCAAATCTTTAAAAAGCTTCCCTTTTTTCTCTAATGATCCATAGATTCCTGCAAACAGAACTCTTTCCCCTTCCAGCATAATCTGAACTCCAACATATTGGCCTTGTGGATCGTTTTAATATTTGGCATTGATATACAGTGCCACACATTTCTTATTTGTTGCAGCTGAGACATATTCTCTGCCCAACTTTATGTTTTTCATCACTTTTTCTAATTCTTGATTCCTGCAGGCACAATATCTCATACTTGTTTCTTTAAGTAGTGGAATATGTTATGCCTTTTTCCAGCACCATTCAGACCCTTCACATTCCATGAAGCTATATTAACGTGACAAGTCATCTTCCTGCATTATGCTTTTGTCTCTAACTATAAGTTTGGGTTCTACATTAATATCTTTAGAAACTAATCTGATTTCCTCCACATATATTCATTTTTAAGGCTGCTTTTAATAAGCTGTGTTTAATAAAATGAATTAATACTGATTAATAAATGAAATATGAATTAATAAAATGGCTTGATGGACTCACTTTGAGCAAGATCTACGATAAGTATATAGTATAGATGGCTCAATGAGTATAAATTTGTAAACATAACTAAGTATGCTCATAAGTACATTTGAAGCTTACTGAAGCTTACTGCTCCATTATCCTCAACTTGAGGATAATGGAGCAGAGGACAGAATAGGAGAATTTCAGCACAGAATAAGTAAAGAGATAGTACAGAAACATCTGGTTAATCTAGATGAATATAAGTCTCCAGGACCAGATGAATTACATCCAAGGGTATTAAAAGAACTGGCAAATGTAATATCAGAACCATTGGCAATAATCTTTGAGAATTCCTGGAAAACAGGAGAGGTCCCAGCGGACTGGAGGAGGGCAAATGTTGTCCCCATCTTCAAAAGGGGGGAAAAAGAGGATCCCAACAATTATCGTCCAGTTAGTCTGACATCAATACCCGGAAAGATTCTGGAGCAGATCATTAAACAGAGAGTCTGTGAACATCTGGAAGATAATTTCATAATCACAAAAAGTCAACATGGGTTTCAGAGAAACAGGTCATACCAGACAAATCTGATCTCTTTTTTTGATAAAATTACCTGCTTGGTAGATGAAGGGAATGCTGTGGATATAGTATATCTTGATTTCAGTAAGGCCTTTGACAAGGTTCCCCATGACATTCTTGCAAGCAAGTTGGTAAAATGTGGGCTAGACAAAGTAACTGTTACATGGATTTGTAATTGGTTAACTGGTCGAACGCAAAGGGTGCTCAACAATGGCTCCTTTCAACTTGGAAAGAAGTGACCAGTGGGGTGCCACAGGGCTCTGTCCTGGGCCCAGTGCTATTCAATATCTTTATTAATGACTTGGATGACGGTATTGGGGGCATAGTTATCAAATTTGCAGACGACACCAAATTAGGAGAAGTAGCTAATACTCCAGAGGACAGGATCAAAATTCAAAATGACTTGAACAGACTAGAAAGTTGGGCCAAAGCTAACAAAATGAAATTCAACACAGAGAAATGTAAGGTACTGCACTTAGGGCGGAAAAACGAAAAGTACAGATATACGATGGGGGACACCTGACTGAATGAGACTACGTGTGAAAGGGATCTAGGAATCCAGGTGGACCACAAGTTGAACATGAGTCAACAGTGCGATGCAGCAGCTAAAAAGGCCAATGCAATTTTAGGCTGCATCAGTAGAAGTATATTGTCTAGATCAAGAGAAGTAATAGTGCCACTCTATTCTGCTTTGGTCCGGCCTCACCTGGAATACTGTGTCCAGTTCTGGGCACCACAATTCAAAAAGGATGTGGAGAAACTGGAGCGTGTCTAGAGAAGGGTGACTAAAATGTTGAAGGGTCTGGAAACCATGCCCTATGAGGAACAACTTAGGGAACTGGGTATGTTTAGCCTGGAGAAGAGACAGTTAAGAGGGGATATGATAGCCCTTTTTAAATATTTGAAGGGATGTCATATTGGGGAGGGTGCCAGCTTGTTTTCTGCTTCTCCAGAGAACAGGACCCGGAACAATGGATGCAGGCTACAGGAAAAGAGATTCCACTTCAACATTAGGAGGAACTTCCTGACAGTGAGAGCTGTTCGAGAGTGGAACACACTCTCTCAGAGTGTGGTGGAGTCTCCTTCCTTGGAGGTCTTTAAGCAGAGGCTGGATGGCCATCTGTCGGGGATGCTTTGATTGGGAGTTCCTGCATGGCAGGGGGTTGGACTGGATGGCCCTTGTGGTCTCTTCCAACTCTATGATTCTATGATTCTATGATACATAAGCAGTCCTGACCCCACCCTACTAGATGTTGATGGTTAGAGTATAGCACATTGGTCTGGCCTTCAGCAGCAGAAAAAAGTGTGGGAGGGGGCTGCATCATCACAGAGATCCCCTTTATACCTGAATGGGGGAAAAGCCTGCCAGCATTGGTTTTCCTGATGAGATCATTTAAGCACTAAAATCCCACAAAGAAACAGCATGAGGAAGCCACTCATGTGATTATTCCTCCTCCCCTCCCATTTTTCAGATGAAACCCTAAAACAAGTAACAGGCAGAAGTCCCTTTACATTGTTCCAAAGTGAATTACAGTTATAATCATTCCCAATGTAGTTACTAAAGTACCTCATTAAAACATTTAATTCATAGTTCTTCATTGTATATCCAGTTTGGTACTAGTCCTTTGCATATTCACATGATATTGGAGCAAGTAAATTATTTTCTTAGTGCTTTAGGGGGGGAAAACAGGCTATTTCCTTCCCAAATGAGGCTTCTGGATTTTATATGTATTTGTTGCCTGTATTTTTGACCTTGCCTTTTGCATTGGCTGAAGACAGGCAATGGCATATTTATTCTGAAGATATTTTTCCCTTTGGTTTGGTCTGTATGACTATTTACAGATGCTGTAAGTTCTGTAGATGTATGGATTCTGACTGGTTGGCTCTGTAGGTTGATACAATTTTTCACATTTCTATCAAAGTGGTAGCATACTTTTAAAAACATATTCACAAAGCATACTGTAAAACTTCTGAGACAGTTAATTAAAAACCTTAAAAGTGATTTAAAGACTAAAACTACAGAATGCACATCCATTGAGCATGCTTCTTTACACATCTGTGGCCATGATCTGTTGCACAATGACCAACAGGCATGAGGAAGGCTGTCTGCTCTTTATAGACCCCTCTGTTTGTAGACCATATATACTAAGGCCAAGGGTACATGTGGAAATGATTTATTTTTGCACGTCCTAGATGTTAATAGAGGATCGCTGAAAACCCAGTTGAGAACACTGTATTATTTTACAAAGTACAGCATAAAATTTTAATGTTTTTAATCTGTTAAAAAGGTTGTACATCTAGACCTCTGGTTGGCTATGGTGACCCAGTGAGATGTGTTTGACTTGGCTCAGTCCAGACATGACTAACACAGAGTGGTACCAAAACTGTCGGGTGATTTCAGACAGTCAAAAATGTCCCCCTGCTAAGAGGGACTCAGAGTGATTTTGAAAGCTGTGTTTCTAGAAAATAAGACAACACGAAGTTAGACATTTGAGAAACAGCATTGAAAGGTTCCATGACCACTCCTGTGTCTCCATCCTCAGCGGGGGGAAATAGGAATGCCACCAAATTTTAAATAAGTTTTACGTGAGTTTGGTTTGTTTTGGGTTAATCCATTAATAGCGGAATGTCCATCAAAGTAGATAAAGTTTAGGAAACGAACTGAGATACAAAACTTTTAACAGACAGTGGTGAAGATGGTAAAAGAAGGAGTAAATAAGAGATGCAAAGATAGTATATGAACAAGCTACACCTAAATGCAAAGTGATTATGGACTTAATTTAAACTATTTAATCAATCTTGCAAAAGACGCAGTATTTGCTTTATATGTCAGACGGCAGCCTTTCCTTTTTCTCTTTTACTCACGAGTCAACCCATATGCAATGACAGAAATCTGAAATGGAATCGCCTTCCAGAGAGTAGGAGAACCCCAGAAAAGAAAGCTCTACTAAAACCATAAAGGAGTCTGGGAAAGCAAGTCCTGTGTACTGGAAACTAACTAAAGGAGAATCGGCGCAGACAAGTCACTTCCTTTGGGAAAGTTGACAGGAACTGTAGTTTTGTAGGGTTTGTTTTTTGTCTTTTTTTTTTTTTTCTTTTCGCATGCTGGTGAGCAGGTCCCCGTTGGCCAGTAAAAATAAAAATGAAAAGTGGGGAAGATATAGCTGATTGGAAGGAAAGCTGACACGATTTGGGCTGAGACTCGAGTAAGACTCCTGGAACATTATCAAAAAGAGTGATAAGTGCATTAAGACTTGGCAAGGATCTGGCAAGAATTCTGTAAGGGTGTGGTGTCAGACTAAAGCACTTGTAAAATAGTAAGATCTACATGGCACCATGCTACTTGGACAAGAGGATAGGACAAAAGGACTTGGAACTGATGAACATATTGAACATATTGACTGTGATTATTAGTAAATTCATATGTGGGGTGTATGTAGACCCTGATTTGTAAGTACCAGATTGGATATGAATTAAAGAGGGAGGAACTTAAGAGGAGTTAATTCATGATTATAGAAGTAGCTTGGGACTTATTAACAAGTAATTCATAATTATCAATTGATTGGTTTGTTAATAATTAAAATGTATAATTGATGGATTAGGAAACTATGCAATTGATTGGTGGGAAAATCATATAGTTTCGTGATTAATAAGAATTAATTCTATTAATAAATTTATTGTGTGATTAATAAGTAGTGTAAGTAGTGTAAAAATCAATTGATTGAAAATTTAGAGACGTAGGAAACCTTATCTTAGATGATTAAAAAGTGATACACAGTAGGGACAAAAAGAGGTACATAAATATACTGGGGAAGAAGTTGAAGTAAGATGTAGATAAGGGTTACCTGTGTTGTGCCGAAGAGGAATATTATAATAAAATAATATAGACTGATGACAACGAGTAACAAGGCTACTGGAAACAGGAACCTAGTTACTCATGCACAAGCACAAGCTAAAGCACAACTAAATCAAAGACCATCTATTGAGCAACTGAAGACAATGGATTCCAATTTGCATCTTCTAGAGGAAATTTAAAAAAATAGACTTCATTAAGGAAATACGTGAGTTAAGGCAGGAGATGGCAGACTTTGGGGCTTTGGAGACTGGCACAAAGGGCTGGCCTGAGGTGGAGTTGCGGCGGGGCAGCTGCAGTCTGGCCACTCCGACTCTGCCCTGATGCTGTCCTGGTGCCGCGCGCCCATCTGCATGGCGTGTGGCATCAGGATGTCCTCTTGGCGCAGCAAAGCAGCAGCAGCAGCTGAAAGGGCGGCCTTTTGCCTCCCCCAAAATGAGCAGCAAGGAGGATTGGGGCCACGGCATGTGGTTACTGCGGCCCTGATCTGCCACCCCTTTCGGGCTGTCTGTATCGGCCCTTTAAGACCAAAATCAAACAATAGTTAAGAGGCGACATGAATGGAGTCAGTACTGCAATGGATAAACTCTCCTTAGAGATGACTAAGATAAAAAAAAATGGATAGGATAGAAGGGAAACATGTGAAATGTGAAGAAAACCTGGAAGAAATTAAGCAAAAAAAAAAAAGAGAGAGAGAGAGAGAGAGAGAGAGCTTATAGATGAGAGTGCAGTTAGAGATTTAAAAGTACATGTGAGATGTATAAAGGTGAGAGCAATTCCAGAATAGGAAGGCAAAGATCTGTTGCATAAGTTTGTACAGATCTTGGAAGATTATTTGGACAAAGATACCCATCTGTGTGCAATGGAAATAAATAACTTGTATAGGCCCAGCTCCTTTGCAGCAAAGCAAAAACAGATGCCAAGGGATACTGTTGTATATTTCGTGCAGAAGCAAATGAGAGATTCCCTGTTGATGAAACATAGAACTACACCGCTTGTGTTTGATGGTAAGGAATTGCAATTTTTAAAAGATATCCCTCCGATAATTATGAGAAAAAGGATAGAGTATAAATTTTTGACTTCTGCACTAAGGGAAGCTCAGACTGCGTATAGATGAAGGTTACCAGAAGGTCTGATATTTTGGTTTAAAAGGGAAAAAAAATAAAGCTAAGATCTATTCAGGAGGCCAGGGACTTTTGGAAACAACTTAAAAGAGATAACAGAAGAGACAATAGTTCTGAGACTATCAAACAAAAGGAAACAGGAATAAGGGAAATAAGAAAACAAGATAAAGGTTCAAGAGAAATGAGAGGTAAAGAGCAGGGGGAGAAAGGAATAATTTCAGGAAAGAGGCAAATGTGAAAGGCAAAAGGAAGATATGAGCTATAAAAATAAAATGGGAGAGCATAAGATAAGGAAGAAAGGTCTAAGGCAGGGGTAGGCAACCTTTCCCCTTTAAGGGCCGAGGGTCTTCAGCTCCCAGAAGCCTCAGCCATGTTGGCCAATAGTCCCATGTTGGCCAATAGCTCCCGGAATTCTGGGAGCTGAAGTCCCTCGGCCCTTAAAGGGGAAAGGTTGCCCACCCCTGGTCTAAGGAAACAGCAAAAAGTAAAGATATTGAGAGAAGAAAGTGAAACAGATATATGGGAACAGTAAAGCAAAGCAGAAGAGGACTAGATTTCATATGGTAGAACAACTAAAATGGGCCCAGATTAACATAGGGGGGATGCAGACGGGTGGCCATGGGCCGCCCTGGGAAGTGGCAGATTGGGGCCGAGGCTGCCCCATGCCTCGGCCCCGATCCTCCCTTTCACCGCCCGGGAAAGGAGCGCTAAAATAGTGTCCGGACACCGAGCCGGAAGGACGTCATTGGAGTGCCCGTCGTGTGGAAGGGCTGGCGCTCCAATGACATCCTCAAGAAGAGGATGGGGCACCCAGTGTCTGGCTGCCCCTCCCCTTCCTTGGCTTGAAGCCAGCGCAAAGCGCCGTCTGCAAAGCCCCATAGTCTAGAGTACATATCAAGACCTACTGTGTGGTACAGACAATAACAGTGAAACAAACTGTAATCCACCACCACTACTACTGTTTCTAGTAGTATCTGAGTTCTTCCAAGTTATGAAAAGCTTTCTAAATTCTGCCCAAGGTAGAAAAGTTATAGTTCAATCAGTGACTCACTCGATCAATTTGGAAAACATTTTGCAAACAAAATTGTTCACATATGTTAGGACACGGATTCCATTGTGGAAACAAATGATGATGTTTCATGAAGAAATTTTCAACTGTTAGTGTTGAGGATGTGGACTGGTTCCTTGGAGAAGGAAGATATTACCAGATATAAGTTTCACACTTACCCAACTTAGCTTAAAGCAGAAAGACTTGATAGGTCCAAGGAGATCTGAGGGAAAATATCTCCCAAAGTTCTGAAGGATGCTGTGGTAAGGCCCTTCTTTTCAAGTTCTGTGCACCACAATTCAAAAAGAATGTTGAAAAACTGGAGCGTGTCTAGAGAAGGGTGACTAAAATGTTGAAGGGTCTGGAAACCATGCCCTATGAGGAACAACTTAGGGAACTGGGTATGTTTAGCCTGGAGAAGAGACAGTTAAGAGGGGATATGATAGCCCTTTTTAAATATTTGAAGGGATGTCATATTGGGGAGGGTGCCAGCTTGTTTTCTGCTTCTCCAGAGAACAGGACCCGGAACAATGGATGCAGGCTACAGGAAAAGAGATTCCACTTCAACATTAGGAGGAACTTCCTGACAGTGAGAGCTGTTCGAGAGTGGAACACACTCTCTCAGAGTGTGGTGGAGTCTCCTTCTTTGGAGGTCTTTAAACAGAGACTGGATGGCCATCTGTCTGGAATGCTTTGATTTTGAGTTCCTGCATGGCAGGGGTTGGACTGGATGGCCCTTGTGGTCTCTTCCAACTGTATGATTCTATGAAAATCTACTCTTGTCCTTGGTGATAGTAATAACTATCATCTGTATCATATCCAGTCCTTCACAACTCACTATGAAAGTGCATGGTTGCATCTCAGCTGCAAGGTTTTCCATGCCAGCCTGTCTTACATGTTTGTATATTGTCTAACATTTTTCATACCCATCTTACATGTTTGCATACCAATAACTGTAATGCCATAAATAAAAATACTTATGCTCAATTAAAGCGCAACACTGCGGAGCAAGAAGCATGTTTGCACACAAACACACATTTTGCTCCTCTTCATTTGCTTTGAAATGCGTAAGGTCTTTAGGATTAGTAAAGTCTACCAAGCTTGTTCACTGGATAAAATTCCTTAGCAAGTTAACAACACACTACTCCCATCTGCAAGAATCTTATTGTCTTGGAAAGAAAAACATACATTGCAGATGTAAAACTCTTCAGACCAGTGTCAAAGGGCCTTTGCAGACTGCTAGAAAGAGTGCAAATTGAGTCCACTTTAACTGCCCAGGCTTAGTGCTAGGGAATCATGGGAATTGTATTTTTTTCTGAGACATTGAGCCTTCTCTGTCAGAGAGCTCTCGTGCCACAATAAACTACAGTTCCCATGATTCCCTAGCACTGAGTCAGGGCAGTTAAGGTGGACTCAATTTGCACTATTTCTGGCAGTCTGCAAAGGCCCAAAGTCACAATATTATTTGTTTGTTTGTTTGTGTATCCACAAACAAATTGCATCCCTACAGCAATTTTTAACATTTCTGGTAATACTGATGCTTAGACACACCTGTTGTTTTTAAGTACAAACATATCCTGAAGTGTTGTCTAATTTATACTTCCAATTGACCTTTAAAGTATGGTTGACTTTACTAACACATCTCCATATTAAGCGACCTCATGCAGATGTGCTACATCTTTTTACATACTGTTTAGTTTATCACAGCCAACTGGCAAATAAGAAGCTCTTACAAGCCGATTCATAGTTTGTAAAATCCTTTTTAACTATGCCAGACCCATTTAGCTTTTTTTTTATAAGAAAATATTGCAAAACAAATCCTGTGAAAAAATTGCAGTTGATTTGAAAGAAAAATAGACAAGAAAACCACCCACTTACTGTTTCCAATGCTGTTATTCGTTCCTGCAAATTAGAAAGAAAACAAAACATTATCAGACAACCTAAGGAGACAACCAAAGAAATAAGATATATGCATAAACACACACCTCTACAAAGCATTTTACAGCTCTTTTACAAGGTGTGGGAATGCAGGATTGCCTTTACATGTGGTGGTGTTGGTATTTCTGCTTTGGCTACTGAGGAACAAACAAGCCTGGGCAATGAAGCTGTGGTAAAATTTTACTATTTTAACTACTGGAAAAAATGGAGGCAACTATGTTGATCTACACTTATATAAATATGTGGATTATATTTGTGTGTGTACGGTACAGAACCATGGCATCAGTTTCTCATGCAAGTAAGGTGATGCTTAACAAAGACTCTTACCATACATGGAACAAGAATTGCCAGATGTCGAAGAGGGGGTCAGGAAAGGAAAAGGCACCAGGGGTCATATAGAAAACATACACTGGATAATATAACATATAAGGAGTTCCAAAAGAAGATCAGCCTATTCCTTATAGACTATAGCAAAGCTTTTGATTGTAAGAATTTACCGCATACCATGCAGCTGTGGACAAGTCTACATAGGGACCATCAAACACAGTGTTCAAACATGAATCAAGGAACACGAGAGACACTGCAGACTGGGCCAGCCAGAACAATCAGTAGTAGCAGAACACATTATAAACCAACCTGGGCATAAAATGTTATTTGAAAACACTGAAATTCTGGACCATGCCAACAACTATCAGGTCAGAATGCACAGGGAAGCCATTGAAATCCACAAACACCTGGACAACTTCAACAGGAAAGAAGTAAACAAAGGAACACCAAAATCAAGACTCAGCACAAGCAAAATGAACTTCATCCAAGGTCAGGGGGTTTCCCAGCAAACAGTAGATCACTAATTAAATAGACACTAATCCTCTAAACCATAGTTTAAACTAAACACGGTTTGTTCTTGATGGATATAATGACAAACTGTCATACCTTAGAGGCAGAAACAGAGGCATCTGATCACCACCTTATAGTCATGCCAAAAGGGCTGAGGATTTCTCACAGTTGTTTCCTTGTCCCAGTTTGTTTGTACAGCACTGAACAAGGTTTACCTAGCTAGCCTCTGCCCTCCTCTCTGTCTTTGGCATAGCTGTGAAAGGAAATCATATGCATCTATGTGCCAGCCCAGAGCAGAAATAAAATATACTTTAATAATTATATGTATATCCCGCCTTTTCTCTAATAGGGTCAAGAAAGAGTACATGATTCTCTTCCTTCCCATTATCTTTAACAACCATGTTCTATAGATCAGACTGAGAAAGTGTGACTTACCCAAGGAATTTCATGCCTCACTGTGGACTAAAAACTGAACCTCCCATGTCTCAGTCCAATAATCTATTACACTACACTGGCTCTCTTATTCATTATTTGTGCTAAATGTAGCCTACGGCCTTAACACTAGTTGAGATTATAAATGGACAGAGAAACCATTGTCATGCTAATTGTGTTTATCATTTTATAAGCAAAGAGTACAGAAGAAAGAAACTGACCTAATCATGGGTTGCTCAGTATGCAGTTAATTCAGTTAAAAGGGTTGCAACCAGAGTGGTGTAGTGGTTTGAGTGTTGGACTATGACTCTGGAGACCAGAGTTTGAATCCCGGTTCAGTCATATAAATCCACTGGGTAAACTTGGACAAGTTACACTCTCTCAGCCTCAGAGGATGGCAATGGCAACTCCTCTCTGAAGAAACTTGCCAAGAAAACCTTAGGGTCACCATAAGTTGGAAAGGCACACAACAACAACAAAAGAAATAACCACACAATACTATACACAGTATAGTATATACAGTATATACTTATAATTCTTTTGTGAGGAAAAGAAACACAGCAAATGAATTTAAAAACACACAGCAGTTTTTCGGTTTATTCCTAAATATCCCCAGTGTCAGGCCTTTTCTTTCCTACCTCATTTCAATGTGTTGTAGCCTCAACACTGTGTATCTCAATGCTTTCCTACCACTTTATTCAATTCGCTCACCTCCACCTGTGAAAAAAGACCATTTCTAATCCATATTTCTTTTATCATTCATCCCTTTTTACAACTTTAAACTAGCTCCTGCTACAACTGCAGCACACTTCTTTGAGGAACTAGGCGTGTGGTAATTTCATTTTGGATAAAAGAATTGCAAATAAAAACAGGAGGAAAAGCTGGAAATGCTCCCTCTGCTCTCATTTATTGAAGTCTTGTGAGGTTATTTGTATGTTTTTGGTAACAAGAGTCATCACGTGACCAAAGACAAAGAGGAATTGCTCGCAGGGCATTTGGTGTGAATTTGGTTCAGTTGCCTTGGAATTCAGCCTGGTAATGTGACCAAGATAATCCAATTTGAGGGTCTTCAATAGAGGACATGCAGAACAGCTCACGCATTTGGAAAGAAAGAAGGATCTGTGTGGTTAATGGCTCTGAAGAAGAGCAGGTCATAATTCTGATCTGAAGATCTATTGAGACAAACCAGCTGTCAATTATAAATATTATATTTACAAACATAGGCTTTATCATAAAACAAGATAAAAGATGAATTATTCCCCTCAATTAGAGCTCAGAGAGGTTCCTTTTTAAAAAAAAATTAAATAAAATAAACTCCTGCCACACATACCCCATCTAGTACTGCTGCCCTGCTTTGGCAATCAAAAAACAAATCCTCCAAGCTTGGATTTCAGCCCTATTATTTTTTTTAAGACTGAAAATGTTATATATAGTTATATAGATATAGATAAAATATTACAGAAGAGATATTCACAAACAGAAATATTATTTATGGACGAAAAAAATCATCACCTTATATCTTTAATTTGTAAATCTTCAGAAATAACTATTTCTGACCACTAGCAAATGTGATCACCGACATCAGTGTATTAATCAAAGTTTCGTTAAAGAATCTCTGTCCTCAGTTCCTTGATAAACCAGAACTGTGTCTTAAAACAAAGATTAAATTGTTAAAAAGAAAATCCCCATGCCTAATATTAGCAGCCCCATGCCTAATATTAGCAGCCTGGGTTCACCTTCCTTTCACAGGATGCTTCGGCAGGAAGTGTTGAAGTTTGCAATGCTTCATATAACAAGGAGAACAGGTGGTAGATTTACACACTAGTCTTTGGTCATGAATGCCCTTCCTACAGTGTAGGCAACCATGGAATTTATCAAGTGGGTTAGTATCTGTTTATATGGAACTCAATATGCTATAGCAATGCAGCCACTAAGTCACATGCGCCTTTTCAGAACAATTTTAGGCCTTCACATTTAGGACAGAGGGGTGAAGTTAAATAGATTATTTTCCCAATTATGCACTAATGTATATTTTTGCTCGTTTAATATACAGAGGTTAACCAAGCATTTCCTTTGGGTCTGGAAAGTTTTGACTAAAAGCAAGAAAATTATTGAAGGAGGCATTATATTTCTCAGTGGAGGAGCCCTTTGTCATTGTTGTGTGGGTGGCTCAGTAATATTTCTATCTTCAGGGTAAAAAAAAAAAGAGAGAGAGAGTCTTGTGGCAATGTAAAGTTGAACAGACTTATTTATTACATCTGTTAGCTTTGAAGGTGTCACAAAACCATGTTGTTGTTGTTGTTGCTACTGCTGTTGTTCTTAGTGAATAGGTATGCACATATATGTGTATATCACTGGAGATATAAGTGTTTGTACTGATGGAGGATAAGAGTTCACAGTCTGTGTACAATGATTTATGTACATATATTGCTGTGTTTGTGTGTGCACTTATTCTATACTAGGCTGGATTTTGTTTTGTGATCTCCACTGAAAAGTCAGTTGGTTGATGAACAATGAGGAAACATAAAGGCAAGCTATTCTGCTGTTATGCCACTCACCAGAAAGCTTTAAATAACCAACAAACAACTCAAAGGTTGGTTCAAGAAGAATATAGATTGGAAATGAAATCAGACTGAGAATAAGAAAAGGCCACAAATAATCAATCAATGTTTGGCCTATACACTTGGAGCCAACCCTCTGTAAACTGCAGGAGCAACCTGAGAATCTACACAAAGGACAAGTTACAAGATAAAATCATACAGCCTTCTCATGCAAACAAAGACTTCTCCAAACATTCTACAGATGTTATAAGAATTCCTTATATATGATTCAACAGGAGAAGCACACATACATATGTACATACAAAAAAGGAGACTAAGGGGCAAAGCAGATAGGCATGATAGAGTGGCTTCTGGCCACTCCGCCCTGCGATTGGTTGGGGATGGAAGAGACCGCATGGCCTGCTCTCAAAGTTGGCCGCTGCCACAGTCCCAAACTGGCCTCTGGCAAGGCAGCCTCACAGCAGCTTCCAGACGTGTGCGTCATCTGCACGCCATGGCCCCAAGCGGCCAGAAGCCGCTACTTTTGGCCCATCTGTTTTAGGCCTAAGAGACTAATCCTCTTTTCTATGTCTAAATAGTTTAGAGAAAAATCCCAAAGGAATTAATTCACTTCAAATGATCTGCAGCACAACTAGAGATCAAGATTACATGTGGTAAACAGGTTCCCTTCCCATTTATTTACATCTACAATGGTAGACACCATGGTACAGAGGGGGCAGAAGCTGTGACTTTTACTGCGCATTCTTGGGATGCACCAAATTAATGACCCACATTGTTGCCTTTGTGGATGTTCTACAATGCTTCAAAACAAAACCCCATCTGCTTCCTTAGGTATGGAAAAACATAAACACGGGGAAACCTAAGACTTTTTTTTTACCTTTGACTTTCTTATTAAACAACATATTTTTCACTACATTTAATTTACTAGCCAAATTCCCAGTGGCAGAAACATGCAGCAAATTTATCTTATTTGGTACTGTCACCTTTAAAGATAAAAATCTAAACATAACCTTGCATAGCTCTGACAGATACATACTTGCTAATGATGCTCATCCAAAAATTGTATTATAACTTTACTATTTGATTATTTAGTCACAAAATTTGTAAAGTGTGTTGTTGTTCATACTTAAAATGCATATATAAAACATAGTATGAAATAGTATAATAAAAACTTTAAAACTATTATGCTGCCAATTATGACTCAACTTACTTATTACTTTCTCTTGCAGCGACCACCTGAATGTGACAATATAGATAAAATAAGAGGCAAAGCAAAAAAAGATCCCTGGGCTTAGGAGTAAGCATTGGTTAGACAATTTGCTTTGTGCTCCCTCCATTAACCATCACATAAATCTTTTAATGGTGCAAGATGTGATAGGGATTCAAGACTCTCATATTCTCATGCCACAGCTGAATTCTGGTTATAGCCGAATGGCTTTGAAAGCTTCAAGCTTTCTCTCTAAGTGATGTGGTCTGTGATGTCTAAATAGGGCAGCATTTCTCCTTTCAAAAAAAAAAAAAAGGGGGGGGGACTTCTGCATAAGGAATTTAGAAGAATATCATCCAATTAGGCTTTCTATTTCAGAGGAGTTCTGGGTGTGATGTGTATATATGGCAGTGCAAATCAAGAAACAAACTTCTAGGTGTTTTACCACTGGTTCAGCCATCTCACTGGGAAAGATTGGAAAGCTCAAAAGACAAGCCTTGTATGGAAAGAAGGCCTGCATATCCCTTGCCCAGTTACTGAACAGAAAAAGAAAAGATACAACCAACACCACTCTGTGCTTTCTGAGTATGGAAAAAATGTCCAGAGCGACAATACTGGCTTTTGTTGCAAGCAGAGGAAAGGGAAGAGAATTTGCAGCAAGCAGATTCCTACAGAACACAAACTGTTAAAATGGGATCAGTTTTGAAACCACCATTAGTGTATATCTCAGCTGGGGAACCCAGCTAATCACAACAAATGCAAGTGCTGTATAGATGAGGATTTATACAAATGCCTACACGCAAGATATTTCTATGAAATACAGGTCTGAGCAACTGTCAGGAGTTGCATATGCATCTTGCCTACCATAAAATGTTGGGAAGTTAGTGGAATGGTGGTGGGTTATACAGTAGAAACAGCTATTGCTGAAACACTGTGATCTCACACACAGGGGTTGAGATAATACTGGAGAGGAGGCAAGCATGAATCAAACTTGTTCAAGGTTGCTTCTGTGAAAAGAATCTAGCTATAAGAACAAAGAAGTGGTGGTATGGGAACGAGAGAGAC
Organism: Phrynosoma blainvillii; assembly: GCA_026167975.1. Taxonomy (NCBI): domain Eukaryota; kingdom Metazoa; phylum Chordata; class Lepidosauria; order Squamata; family Phrynosomatidae; genus Phrynosoma; species Phrynosoma blainvillii. The sequence continues at coordinate 415,282,248 of JANUYF010000001.1, forward strand.
AAATGTGTTTATCAATTATAATGAATGAAAATTAAGCCCACCATGAACTTGGAACTGTGTACAGCAGGGGTAGGCAACCTTTCCCTTTTAAGGGCCGAGGGACTTCAGCTCCCAGAAGCCTCAGCCATGTTGGCCAATAGTCCCATGTTGGCCAATAGCTCCTGGGATTCTGGGGGCTGAAGTCCCTCGGCCCTTAAAGGGGAAAGGTTGCCTACCCCTGGTGTACAGCATAATTAGGCAGTGTTAATGTTTGCTGTTCAGGTCTGACAAAGAGCATCTCTGGAATGGATCTATAGTTACTGAGTAAAGGTTTATTGTTGTTTTTAACTGCCCTCAAGTCAATCTCAACCCATGGCGACCCTATGGATGAGACATCTACAAAAAAAACTGTCCTCCATTGCTCTGCTTAATCCCTGCAGACCAATACCAGTGACCTCCTTAATAGAGTCCATCCATCTAATGTGGTCTTCCTCTCTTCCTACTTCTCTCCACCTTTCCCAGCATTATTGTCTTTTATAATAAGTCCTTCCTTCTCATGATGACCACCTCATTTTGGTCATCTTGGCTTCCAGGGAGCTTTCCAGCTGGATCTGCTCTAAGACCCATTTGTTTGTCCTTTTGGCTATCCATGGGATCCTCAGCACTCTTCTCCAGCACCACATCCCAAATGAATTGATTTTCTTCCTGTCATCCTTCTTAACTGTCCAGCTCTCACATCCATACATGGTAACATGGAATACAATGGCTTTTATGATTCTAACTTTTGTGCTGAATTGTATATCTTTGCATTTTAGAATCTTTTCTAGTTCTTTCATAGCTACTCTCCCCATTCTTAGTCTTCTTCTGATTTTCTGACTGCACTCCCCACTTCTGTCAGTGTTTGATCCCAGGTATGGAAATATTTCTATTTCTTCATTGTCTAGGTTGAACTTGTGAAGGTCCTCAGTAGTCATTATTTTTGTTTTCTTTATGTTTAACAGTAAACCTTTTTAATTTTTTAAACTTTTTTTTAATTAAATTTTTAAATCTTCTTTAAATCTTTAAATTAAAATCTTTAAATTTTAAATCTTCATTTTTAATCTTCTTCTGGTTTCCTGACTGCAGACCCCATTCCTATCAATGTCTGATCCCAGGTATGAGGTACTCATGGTTACAGGCCCAAAGCCAGATCTGGGAATACAGTCTCCAGTCCTGGACGGGGTCACACTCTCCGTAAAGGACTGTGTTCGCAGTTCTCGACTCATCGCTTCACATGACTAGTCAGGTGAATGCGGTGGTCAGGAGTGCCTGTTATCAGCTTCGGCTGATACGCCAGCTGCGCCCTTATCTGGATTTGAGGGATCTGGAAACTGTGGTACATGCCCTGGTAACATCACGACTAGATTACTGCAATGCACTCTACATGGGGCTACCCTTGTGCCTAACCCGGAAACTACAACTGGTGCAAAACATGGCAGCCAGGCTAATTACCGGAACATCAAGGAGGGAGCACATAACACCAGTGCTGAAATCCCTCCACTGGCTGCCAATTAGTTTCCGGGCACAGTACAAGGTGTTGGTTTTGACCTTTAAAGCCCTACATGGCTTGGGTCCATCTTATCTTAGGGACCGCCTCTTCCTGTATGATCCCCCCCGCGCCCTTCAGTCCTCTGAGAGGAATTTGTTACAGCCAATAAAAACTAGGCTGTCTCAGACCTCCCAGAGGGCTTTTTCAGCTACCGCTCCCAGATTTTGGAATGGCCTGCCGGAGGAGATCCGTCATATTACTACTTTTGCTGCTTTTAAGAAACCAGTGAAGATGGATCTCTTCTGGCAGGCCTTCCCGGAATAATTTTCCGGCTTGAAGGGACAGCTCCATCGCCCCTTTCCCTTGCCGCCCATTATTGGGTCATTGTTTTTATTGTATCATTATTTGGTTTGTTTTTACCTCAGAGCATGTTGTTTTAATATATAATTAGTTTAATACTGTTTTAAGGGGTGGGAGGGTTGGATGTGGAATAGAATGTTTTAACTTGTGCATTTTAAATGTTGTAACCCGCCTCGATTGCTCCGCAGAGGGGCGGGCTATAAATAAAATGTATTATTATTATTATTATTATTATTATTAATTATTTTACTATTTCTATTTCTTCATTGTCTAGGTCAGGGTTCGGCAACCTTTTTACCCCAGGAGCCGGGGGGGGAATGGCGCTCAGGCACCTGTGTCTTCCCAAATGGCATTCCGCATTGCATGCACATGCAGGCGCTGTTGGGCCTTCCAAAATGGCGCCCGCCGTCGTGCGCATGTGCGCACGGACACCATTTTGGACACCAAAATGGCACGCCGCACGCAGTGGCGGCAGCAGGACCAGCCATGGGCCGGTCCCAAGGCCTCCGTGGGCCACTCCCAGCCCGCGGGCCGGGGGTTGCTGACCCCTGGTCTAGGTTGAACTTGTGAAGGTTCTTGGTAGTCATTATTTTTGTTTTCTTTATGTTCAACATTAAGCCCGCCTTTGCATTTTCTTCTTTGATCTTCCTTAGTAGGTGTTCCAGGTCTGTGAGGTTTTCTGCTAGTATTATGGTGTCAGCTTCATATCTTAGATTGCTGCTATTCCTTTCTCCTATTTTCACTCCTCCTTCTTCTGTGTCCAAGCCTACTTTTCTTATATGTTCTGCATACAAGTTGAACAGATAGGGTGAAAGGATACAATCTTTTCTAACCCCTTTGCCAATAGGGAACATTTTGTTTCTCCATATTCTGTTCTGACAGTAGTCTCTTGTCCTAAGTATAGATTCCTCATCAGGACTATCAGATGTACTGGCACTCCCATATCTTTAAGGGCGTTCCATAGTCTTTCATGATCTATGTAAAGGCTTTGCTATAGTCTATAAAGCACATGCTGATTGTCTTTTGGAATTCTCTGGTGCACTTCATTAGCCATCACATGTTTGCAATGTAGTCCCTCGTGCCTCTTTCTTTCCTGAACCCCACTTGGACCTCTGGAATTAAGTTTTACTGGGAATAAAGGTTTACAGAGAATAAAGGTTTACTGAATTTTAACTACTGAAGACTGGATTTCTGAACTTGGTATCCTACCAAATTTGACAGAAAACCTATAATTCAAACTGAACACAGCCTACTAGCAATATCTCATGTTTCTACATCTGCATTCTCAGTCAGGTAGCAGTAATTGTCTGCACCTTTGAGAGGCAGCAGAAAGGGTTTGAGTCCCTTTTACACTACTGTACATGACTTGTGGACTGAATTAAGCTCAACAGATACTGTTCTGCATATACCTTTACCATCAGAAATATTATAGGTTGCCAAGAAGGTCAGGGCCTTTTCTACTGTAGCACCAAGATTTTGAAGTGTTCCTCCAAAAGAAGCCCTTCTGGCCTCATCTTCACTAGTTTTGGTAGTCAGCCAAGGCTGAACTTTTACATTATGGTTATACTGTACCATCACCTCAATATACAGTTGACCCTCCTTATCCACGGATTTTTTATCCACAGATTCCAGCATCCATGGCTTGAAAATATCCCCCCCCCCCAAAAAAAAGTATAAATTCCAAATAGCAAACCTTGATTGTCCATTTTATATAAGGGACAGCATTTTGCTATGCCATTGTATTTAATGGGACTTCAGCATCCATGGATTTTGTTATCCATGGGGGATCCTGGAACCAAACCCCAGTGGATAACAAGGATCCACTGTATATTTTTGGGTACATTGTTTTAAATGTGAACATAGCTGCTCATACTTTAAACAGTGCTTGCTGAGTTATGTGCTATTTTTAGATTGCCATTCAGCTTTATAAATAAATAATGGCAATTGGCCCTAGTTGAAACCAAACTTCAAAGACTGATGGACTAGTCTCAATTTTGTCCCATATCTGAAAGAAGAAAATTGTCGCCCAGATGTCTTGCAGTTGAGAAAGGATACAGGCAGCAAGAAACCACTTTGTCTCTACTTCAATACTGTATCTTTTTATGCAAGCATGCCAGCACTGAAGGCACAGTTCTAGAATTTCCAATTACTGCATAATGAAACCTAATAAGAATGGCCATTTTTATCAAGTAAAAAATAGAGCCAATTAGCAGATTAGGGTAACTAGAATGGCAGTTGCCACCAATATTGTGTGATATTTGTTAGCATTAATTAGTTTAATCTCTGGTGGGTTCATTGCATTGTGTCAAAAAAGAAAGAAGTATTTGAAGCATATCCATTTTAAAAATAATCCACCATTTTTTTAAAAAAAAATCAATCTAGTAAGTATATCAGAAAAGGAAATACAGTCAATGTGCATCAAAGGCACTGCAGGCTAGTTTCATTTATATTTATAATACTTGAAATAGGTAGCTGCACTCATATATCTTCTCATATGTAATGGGGAGTGTGTGCCCCCCCAGTTCTTGTTGAAGTAACATTCCTATGAGCCCTAGCCTACATAGCCAATGGTAAGGAATGTTAGGAGTTGCAGTTCAAGAACATCTGGTATGTTTACAGAACATGTTTCCCCACCCCACTATAATAGAAGTGCTCCAGTAGTGCACTATCACTAAAAAAGTGAAAATTTTGCAAACAGAATGTGAAAGGTGACAACCCTAAGCACACTTATTGTTCTAGTTGTATGCCTTCAAATTGTTTCTGACTTATGGAGACCTTAAAATGAACCTATCGTGAGGCATTCTTGGCAAATTTCTTCAGAGGGAGTTTGTCTTTCCCTTCCTCTGAGGCTGAGAGAGTATGACTTGCCCAAGGTCACCCGGTAGGTTTGCATGGGCGAATGGGCATTCAAACCCTTTGTTCCAGAGTGTTAGTCCACTGCTCAAACCACTACACTGCACTGGTTCTCACTCACTACGGAATAAGTCTCACTGAACTCACTGAATTACAAGTACAGTCATCCCTTGGTATTTGCAGGGATCTGTTCTGGACCTCCCCGCGGATACCAAAATTCGCAAATACTCAAATCTCATTGACCCCAATGGCGGTGCGTGCATGCAGCCATGCTGCCACTGGGGACAATGGGACATGTCCTCCTTCCTTCCTTCCTTCCTTCCTTCCTTCCTTCCCTCCTTCTTCCCCCTGCAAGGCTTCTGCCCCGGGCTTAGCTTTGCCTCAGGGGCTGGGAGGGGGACTTCCTCCAGTCCAGGGTGTGTGTAACTTCTGTCCCAACAAAAAAGCACCGGGGGAACCCTCGAGGAGACCCCTTTACACCAGCGATCCCGCCTGAAGGGTTTTCCAGGGCAAGGAAGCCTCGGAGGCAGTCTTGCTAGCCCCTGCCTCTGAAACAGAAGCCACAGGGGTTCCTTGGTGGTCTCCCATCCAAGTCTTAACCAGGGCTGACCCTGCTTAGCCTCCAAGACCAGAGAGGGCCCACCGGTGCCTTTTGGGCATTTGAGCCAAGCATTTTAGGCTTCATGGGTACCAAAGGTTCGTACATGATGATACAGGCCCCTTAACTGGCCTAGCTGGGGATGATAGGAGCTTCAGTCCCCATGTGGGGGGTGGGGGCAGAGAGAGAGAGAGAGAGAATAACACACAGCCACAACCTTGGAGGGTCCCTTGGAGGGGTCCTCCTTCTGGCCCCCCACTTTGGGCTCAGCCAGGCAGCAAGGCCCCACCAACCCCCCTTGGCCCTACGGGGTCCGGTGACTTGGTTTCCCAGGAGGCACTGGGCAGGAGTGAGGCAGGACATGGGGCTGCTGAGGCCTTCAGTTCGCACCGGCTGCCATGGGGACGTGGCGCTTGGGGCTCAGCGTCCAGTGATGTATCACATGCCTATTGGCTGTGGTAGAGAGGCATGTGCACGAGGCAGCAGCTGTTCTGTTGTGACAGAAGGGAAAGCACGTCAGCAGAGCCGGGAGCAGAAAGGAACAGAAAGGAGAAAATGGAAGGAAAGAAGGCGGGAGGCCGGCTGGGAGGGAAAGCAGGGGGGAAAGAGGGAGGCTGGTTGGTTGGTGGATCAGTTGTCTGGTGGTGGCTCTCTCCCTCCCTCAGTGAGACTGGGCCCAGGAGAAGGAGAGGGGGGACCTGGGGACCCCTCGTGGTGGCTGCAGCTTCCCCCCTGCAGCCGATGGAGGGAAGAAGGGGGGAGAGAAGGAAGGAGGGAGGACTTGTCCCATTGACCCCAATGGCGGCACGGCTGCATGCACACGCCGCCATTGGGGACAGCATGGGTTTGCCATCCGCGAATGATCGAATCCACGAATGGCAAGTCCATAGATACCGAGGGATGACTGTACATAGTGCTCATAGTATCACATTATTATGTTTTTTTAATAATGCAGATTCTTTGTTAGTACTTCCTGAGTTCATTCCCTTAAAAGGGAATGAATCAAAATCAAGAGACTAAAAACTAAAAGCAGCAGGGGGTTGGGACAAGAGAAGAGAACCTGACTCATATTTGCAAGATTCAAATTTGTTGGACAACTTGTCATTTCAAGCTGTACCCACCTGCACACAGTAATTATTACAAAGGTTATGCTTAGCAGAAAGCAAGAGAAGACTTATCTGTTTACATTGCTACTCTCCCCTGCTTAAAACTGCTGTTTGCCTACTACTAGACTGCTCAAAGGGAAGCAAAAAGTATGTATTTTAAAAACAGCTAACTGGTTGTACCAAGCAGTAAAAAGAAGCCATGCTCCTCTTTTTCCACAAAGTGTAAGCAGAACAGTTTTGTAGGATCAAGCAGGGAGCTCAAGCTCCCTCTGCTGGTCTCTTTCTTTACTATTTCAGAAATTTTCAACAGCGTTGGAAGGGGAAGAAACAACTTTTTTAAAAAGCTGGTTTAAAAAAAATGAGCACAAAAGGAATAAATCCAGATTTTTTCAGTTCTGATAAACACCAACATATACAGCAGATTCATATGCCACACTTAAATATAAACTTTCAAAAGTAGACATAACATAACCATTCTTCCTTTTCCAAAGCTGGCATGATGACTGAACTTTCTGGAGCAAATATTATCATCGTCAGTAATATCCCGCCAATTTTTCTTTCCTGTAGACTTGAGTGTTTCATATGTCATATTTCTGAGAACAGCACAAAGATGTTCTTTCTAGACAGCCAGTCTAAAGCCCAATTCACATATATGCCTATTGGCATGGCTGCCACTTGAGGGCACAAGCTAAGAGTCACCCACTTTGCTTGACAAGGCATTTTAGTGAAGTAGCTTCTCATAGGGTTGCAGTAATATCAGTCCCATTATCTCAGACTCCTAAAAAAAGAGTTGTCTTGATATGGTTACAGTTGCCATAACCCACATGAGAAACTGTGTCTTATCAGACATCACAAAAATTAGAATTTTTTAGAAACCAATTCACAGAATATCATGGCCAGTGTGACTATCAGATATACTGGCTAGAGAAGTCCAGCAACTATAGTCCAAAATGTTACTCCTCCTGGACCTGCTTTCTACAAAGAATAACTTCACATGGTTGTTTTCTACATTGTTGGTATTGTGTGCCTTCATGCCGTTTCCGACTTATGGCAAACCTATCAAGGGGTTTTCTTGACAAGTTTCTTCAGAGCAGATTTGCCACTGCCATCCTGAGGCTGAGAGAGTGTGATTTGCCCAAAGTCACCCAATAGGTTTCCATGGCTGAACTGGGATTTGAACCCTGGTCTAGAGTCATAGTGCAATGTTCAAACCACTACACCACACTGGCTTTTAACATATATTTCCGCATTTCAAGTTGCACAAATGAATCTGGTTCAAAGCCTGCCTCATGTTACCCTAAAGCAGGGGTAGGCAACCTTTCCCCTTTAAGGGCCGAGGGACTTCAGCTCCCAGAAGCCTCAGCCATGTTGGCCAATAGTCCCATGTTGGCCAATAGCTCCTGGGATTCTGGGAGCTGAAGTCCCTTGGCCCTTAAAGGGGTAAGGTTGCCTACCCCTGCCCTAAAGTGATAGAAACTAAATACCTGTGAGTCAAGATGTAGCCAATAAGTTCAGATTCAGCCTCCCCACACACTCCAGCACTGCTTCTTTGACCTTTCATCCCAACTGATTCCCTGGTTTACTATCCCCCAAGATCCAAAATGCCTGAACAAACCTGCTCCCTTCCAGCTAACATTGTACAAACTCTCTTCTTCTTAAGCCCCTCCTGTATTTATTTAAAGCTTCCCCCCCCCACTCACTGTTTAGGCACAAAGGATCTTCAAGCAGCTTATATAAGATCAATTAAGCTTTCCTCCAAGTTGCATTTTTTCTCTTGTTCATTTATCCTTAGTTCTTATGTTTCCCACCGTACTACCGCCTGTTCTAGCCAAGCTTTCCTGAAACTGCTGCTTATTCAAAGCACTGCTTATTCTGACCTCATCTTCCTCTTTTCCTTCCTTCATGTCACGGTGGGGTTGTTTAACTAGAAGCAGGGTGGGAATCATGCTGCTCTCCAGATGTTGTTGGACTGCGACTCCCAGTATTCCTCACCTTTGGCTAAGCCAGAGGGCTGCATGATTCTAACCCCTGATGTAGCTGTTCAGGTTCCCAACCCAAGCTTGCTTAACAGCTCTAATAACACTAGACCTACCCCGAGGCAAACAGAGAGATCTCTGTTGCACCAAGCTGGAACAGCAAGGCCAGGCACCAGCAGCTGAGTCAGTAACCCCATTGTGAGACTTCATGCATGATTGTTGCTACAAATCACTCAGTGTCATCTTGCGAGATCCATACTCTCATAGGATTTCGAATTTGATTTGTCAGGCTCAAGTGGTTAAGACGCTGACTCTGTTGATTGCAAGATCGACAGGTTGGCAGTTCGAGGCCCGGGTGCTGCATGATGGGGGGAGCTCCTGTCACTAGTCCCAACTTCTGCCAACCTAGCAGTTCGAAAGCATGCAAATGCAAGTAGATAAATAGGTATCACTTTGGTAGGAAGGTAACAGTGTTCTGTGCAATCATGCTGGCCACATGATCAAAGAGTAGTCTCTGACAACGCTGGCTCTTTGGCTAAGTAATGGAGATGAGCACCGTCCCCTATGGTCGGACACGACTTGACAACCTTGTCAACAGGGAATACCTTTACCTTTTACTTTTACACAGACCTGGCCATGAGGTTGCTAGACATTGCCAGCTGGACTTCAGTGTGACTCACCCACCCACTTTTTGCTGTGTATCACTACTTCTGGCATCCCCAGGCTTTGGCTGTTCACCTTGAGAGAATGGGTTTTTCGCCTTTTCTGGGAGTGTTTGCCCAACCAGCACGTGGGCCTGTTGTTTTACCTGTATGCGTACTCCTTCAATTGTTATTGATTTGTAGTTTCTGTTATTTTCCTTAAAGTTAATGACAATGATGTTAGACTTGAGTCAACTGACTTTGACTCAAGCCAGACTCAAGTCACTTCAATGACTCAACTTGGACTCGATTTGACAACAAATGACGCAATGTCTCAACACAACTTGTGACTTGTGTATTTTTAGCAACCAACTTGCTGGCATAATTCACTTTGAGCAGCAGGCAATATCTGTCCCCAGAGTGCAGGGTTCATTTCTTGGAGGAGAACAGCCACAATGTGTTGGACAATGGGCTTGAGATGGAAGAATCCTTCTAAGGCTTTTGATAAGCTTTAGAAGGCTCCTCTGTTATGTAGCAGGCACATACTACCAAGTGGACCACTACCCACCCCTCAATCCCATTGCTTAACATGTTTGTTGTTCCCCTCTGAGAAACATGCCACACCTTTTTTTTTTTTAAAGTTGACTCCTAGTCTTGAGACTTGACTTGAAAGTATCTTGAGAGTTAGAATAAAAGATGAATACATCACTAGTTAATGATCTCTGAACTTTTTGCATTTAGCATTACTTTTTTCTTTCCTCACTTGCAGTACCCTCTGCTTTCCAATCAGCTTTGTTGTTCACTATGGACCTTATCACACGGGGTCCAAAGCAGAATGAATCCAAAAGAAATCCCGTCCTAATACGTATTATTTTTCCATGTGTTCACACGACGTTGCACAGAACCGCTAAGATTCCGGACAGAACCCCGAACAAATCCGCAACGAATTGAGATCTTTTGAATTTCGGTTTCTTCAGGAAGTACAATTGCGCTACCGCAATCATTGCGCATTTACCACGGGTCCGAAATGCATATGAACAAGCAATACGTATTGTGAAGCATTTCCCCGTCATGACCCATGGTTCCTAGCGAGATTTCCCATAGGTCTGCGAGGAAGCATCTTATGACGTGTACTTCCTGTTTGGATCGGGCAACAAACAGAACAACAAACGGGTAAACATGTCCTCTCCTTTACCGGAATTTATCACTTGTGTGTGAACGGAAAATACGTGCCCAGAATTCGCTTTCTTGGAAGCGCAATAATTGTGCAACGACTGGAATTGCGTGTGATAGCCATTTACGTATTGACGCGGCTCTTTCGGTTCTTTTCGGTATAGTACTGGATTTATTCTTATTTCGGTTTATTATCGCTTTGTGGCCCGCGTGTGATAAGGTCCTATTTCTGGATGGCCTTGCAGCTTTGTAACTACAAGCTGGGTAGGGAAATATGCTAGATTTACCCACCTTTCCCCTTCCTGGTTGCTACTGTGGCACTAGCATAGATAGAAAAGGAAGAAACTCCTTAATATGATACATAATTATTTAATACATAGTATGAGTAATAATATTTAGTTTATATTTAGTAGAGTAGTAACTTAACCTGTACTAATACAAGAGGCATATATCATTCAGTTTCCCATGCTTAACCATATTACAAAACACAAACAGTTTTCCCCTTGACATTCTCTGGCTCAGAATGCAAATGGAATTTCTGTGCATATGTAGTCACTGAGTTTTCAACTCCCTGTCAACATTTTATTTTTGGCCAAGTGTTGGAAAGTAATGACAGTTCAGGCAAAGCTGTACAAAAGTCCTTGAAAGTATATTTTTAAAGATATGGGGGACCTTGTGGTATTTTCTGAGCTACTGCAACAACCTTACAACCTCACAACACAACTCCTCATCTCGAATAAATATGTTCTTGATCTCTTCTAGAATGTTACCTAAAATCAAAAAAATGGACATATTACCAAGATCAGAATCAGATCACAATTTGATTGTGTTGGAATTGAATACGCCAAAGAAAAGCTACAATTGGAGGTTAAATGAACTTCTCCTTTCGGATGAGGATTATGTGGAAAAATTAAAACAACAAATAAAATATTACTTCATGGAAAACACAACTAAAGAAAGCAAGATTACAACTATATGGGATGCCTCTAAAGCGGTGGTCCGAGGACATCTAATTCAGAGAGGTTCAGAGGTCAAAAAGAAAACACAGGAAAAAATCTTGAGGATTGAACAAGAACTAAGAAAAAAAGAGGAAGAACTAGAATTCAATCCAACATCTAAAGAAATACAGAATTGTCTAAAGTTACTACAAAAAACCTTACAAGCAGAGATAACTATCCAAATGAATAAAAAACTTCAAGAAGCCAGACAAAAGCATTTTGAATCGGCTAATAAAACAGGAAAGTGGCTGGCTAATAGGCTAAGAAAGATAAGAGAAAAGAAAAAAATAGATAAAATACTGGACAAAGGTGAAACAGTGACTACGCAAAAAGAAATTGGATGTAAATTTTTAGAATTCTATACCCAACTTTACAAACAATCCTCAACAACAGAACATGAAAAAGGTCTATTGCAGGATTTTCTTAAGACACAAATTAAACTTAAAATCCCTGATAAATATATTAAAAAGCTAAATGAAGAAATCTCTGAAGAAGAAATAGCAAAAACAATTCGAACTTAAAAATCCGACAAAGCTCCGGTCCAGACGGTTTCACCACACTCTATTACAAAAAATTAGAAGACGTTATTAAAAGACCTTTAAAGGATACTCTTAATGCAATTGGAAAAGAGGGCATACCAGAAACCTGGAAGTCTGCAAATATAGTGTTAATACACAAAGAAGGAAAAGAAAAATCAAAATGGACAATTATCAACCTATATCACTTCTTAATGTAGATTACAAAATATCTGTGACAGTATTATCTAACAGATTTGAAGAAGTGTTAAAAGAACTCATTCATGAGGATCAAGTTGGTTTTTTACCTGCAAGACAGTTAAGAGAAAATACTAGGACAGTTATCGATCTCATAGAATATTATGAAAAAAATAATGAGAAAAAATTTGCATTATTCTTAGTCGATGCAGAAAAAGCCTTCGATAATATAAATTGGGATTGTATGTTAGGGGTACTCGAAACAATAAATGTAGGAAATAATTTTTTAAACTGGATAAAGAAGATATACAATGAAAAATACTTGTTGCATACTTGCATACTTGTTGATAAATGGAGAAAAATTAGATCCAATCCCCATACAGAAAGGCACAAGGCAAGGCTGCCCTCTATCGCCTCTATTATTCATCTCCGTTTTAAATAACAATATAAAAGCAGACCCAATGATATCTGGACCGAAAATAAAAGGTAGAGAATATCCCCTCAGAGCATATGTGGATGATTTGGTATTGTTTCTGGAAGACCCTCTCAACAGCATAGAAAAGTTGATGAAGACCCTCTCAGACTTTGGTAAAGTAGCTGGCTTCAAGATTAACAATGAAAAATCAGTCTTCATAACAAAAAACATGACTTTAGAAGAAAAAAAACATACTGCAGGAGAAATCTAAATGTAAAATAATGAAGAAAGCTAAATATCTTGGTTTATGGTTGACAAATAAGAATACTGACCTGTATGATAACAATTACAAAACAGTATGGAAAAAAATACAACAAGATTTACAAAGCTGGACAAAACTGAATTTATCCTTTTCAGGAAAAATCGCTGCCATCAAAATGTCAGTATTACCAAAACTTAACTTTCTCTTTGCAAACCTACCAATAATAATAAATAGTAAACCTTTTAATGATTGGAATAAAGAATTGAAAAAATTTGTATGGGAAGGCAAAAAACCCAGGGTAAAGTGGAAGACATTAATGGACGTAAAATTAAACGGAGGCTGCAATCTACCTGACCTTTACTTATACTATCAGGCAAATGTACTAATATATTTAGCTGATTGGATCAGGCTTGACAACTCGAAATTATTAAACCTTGAGGGTTTTAATCTACACTATGGATGGCATGCCTATTTATGGTATGGAAAAAATAAAATTCATAAAAATTTTGAACATCATTTCATCCGTAAGTCGATCTTTAAAGTATGGGAGAAGATACGCCCAATTTTCTACTCCAAATTACCTGGATGGCTCTCCCCTCAAGAGGCACTTTTTGGAAAAATAAAAACTAGTCTAAATTGGATTAGATATCGTGATATCTTTAAAAAAGTCAATTACCAAGAATACAAAATGAAAACATTAGATGAAATCTCAGAGTTTGACTTAAAAAATCATTGGTTTACTTACTATCAACTCACAGAAAGATATAAAATAGATAATAAGGAAATCGGATTCGACTTTCAAAAAAACAAATTAGATGTAGTATTAGAAACAGAAGATCAAAAGTTAGTAGCAAAGATTTATAAGATACTGCTTCATAGATCTCAAGAGCAAGAAGTAATAAAGGGAGAAATGATAAAATGGGCAAGAGACCTAGGAAGAAACATAGACCTTAAGAGCTGGCCATACTCTAGGAGAAAAACATTTCAGTTTACTAAATGTCAAACAATTAAAGAGAACTGCTTAAAAATGGCATATGCCGTATTTTTCGGCATATAAGACGCTCCGGCATATAAGACGCACCCAATTTTAAAGGAGAAAAATCTAGGAAAAAAAGATTCTTAATAAAATACAGTCAGAGGATGCCTCCGACCCAGGCATCCGCCCAAGGAAAGCAACCAGGCTTTCCTTGGAGGGATCCTGGGGTTTGAGGCATCCTCCGACCCACGGAGGACGCCTCAGACCCACGGCATCCACCCAGGGAAAGCAACCAGGCTTTCCTTGGAGGGACCCTGGTGTCTGAGGTGTCCTCCGACCCACGGAGGACGTCTCAGACCCTAGGATCCCTGGAAGGAAAGCAACCAGGCTTTCCTTGGAGGGACCCTGGGGTCTGAGGCGTCCTCCAACCCACGGAGGACGACTCAGACCCTAGGATCCCTCCAGGGAAAGCCTGGTTGCTTTCCTTGGGTGGATGCCAAGCATCCGCCCAAGGAAAGCAACATTGCTTTCCTTGGGGCAATGCTGGGGTTGGAGGCGCCCTCCGACCCCAGGATCGCCCCAAGGAAACTTTCCATGGGGCGATGCTGGAGTCAGAGGCGTCGTCCGACCCCAGCATTGCCCCATGGAAAGCAACCTTTTTTTCCTTGGGGTGATCCTGGGGTCGGAGGAGTGCTCCGACCCCAGGATCGCCCCAAGGAAGCTTTCCATGGGGCGATGCTGGAGTCAGAGGCGTCGTCCGACCCCAGCATTGCCCCATGGAAAGCAACCTTTTTTTCCTTGGGGTGATCCTGGGGTCGGAGGAGTGCTCCGACCCCAGGATCGCCCCAAGGAAGCTTTCCATGGGGCGATGCTGGAGTCAGAGGCGTCGTCCGACCCCAGCATTGCCCCATGGAAAGCAACCTTTTTTTCCTTGGGGTGATCCTGGGGTCGGAGGAGTGCTCCGACCCCAGGATTGCCCCAAGGAAGCTTTCCATGGGGCGATGCTGGAGTCAGAGGCTCCAGCATTGCCCCATGGAAAGCAACCTTTTTTTCCTTGGGGTGATCCTGGGGTCGGAGGAGTGCTCCGACCCCAGGATCGCCCCAAGGAAGCTTTCCATGGGGCGATGCTGGAGTCAGAGGCGTCGTCCGACCCCAGCATTGCCCCATGGAAAGCAACCTTTTTTTCCTTGGGGTGATCCTGGGGTCGGAGTGCTCCGACCCCAGGATCGCCCCAAGGAAGCTTTCCATGGGGCGATGCTGGAGTCAGAGGCGTCGTCCGACCCCAGCATTGCCCCATGGAAAGCAACCTTTTTTTCCTTGGGGTGATCCTGGGGTCGGAGGAGTGCTCCGACCCCAGGATTGCCCCAAGGAAGCTTTCCATGGGGCGATGCTGGAGTCAGAGGCTCCAGCATTGCCCCATGGAAAGCAACCTTTTTTTCCTTGGGGTGATCCTGGGGTCGGAGGAGTGCTCCGACCCCAGGATCGCCCCAAGGAAGCTTTCCATGGGGCGATGCTGGAGTCAGAGGCGTCGTCCGACCCCAGCATTGCCCCATGGAAAGCAACCTTTTTTTCCTTGGGGTGATCCTGGGGTCGGAGGAGTGCTCCGACCCCAGGATTGCCCCAAGGAAACTTTCCATGGGGCGATGCTGGAGTCAGAGGCGTCCTCCGACTCCAGCATTGCCCCATGGAAAGCAACCTTTTTTTCCTTGGGGTGATCCTGGGGTCGGAGGAGTGCTCCGACCCCAGGATCGCCCCAAGGAAGCTTTCCATGGGGCGATGCTGGAGTCAGAGGCGTCGTCCGACTCCAGCATTGCCCCATGGAAAGCAACCTTTTTTTCCTTGGGGTGATCCTGGGGTCGGAGGAGTGCTCCGACCCCAGGATCGCCCCAAGGAAGCTTTCCATGGGGCGATGCTGGAGTCAGAGGCGTCGTCCGACCCCAGCATTGCCCCATGGAAAGCAACCTTTTTTTCCTTGGGGTGATCCTGGGGTCGGAGGAGTGCTCCGACCCCAGGATCACCCCAAGGAAGCTTTCCATGGGGCAATGCTGGAGTCAAAGGCGTCGTCCGACTCCAGCATTGCCCCATGGAAAGCAACCTTTTTTTCCTTGGGGTGATCCTGGGGTCGGAGGAGTTCTCCGACCCCAGCATGGTCCCAGGGAAAGCAACCCTCCTTCCCCCTGCGTCCTCGGTGGTTCAATGGGCTGCTCAGCCTCCGATCCCAGGAGCAGCCCATTGAACCACCGAGGACGAGCAGCGGCCTCGGAGGGGAGCTACATTCGGCCTATTAGGCGCACCAACTTCCCCACCGTCATTTTGGGGAAGAAAAAGTGCGTCTAATATGCCGAAAAATACGGTAGATGGCATTTGACTCCATTAAAGTTAGCAAAAATCTATAAAAGTAAAGATAACAAATGCTGGAAATGTGGAAAAGAAAAAGGTGACTGGATACACATGTGATGGCAATGCCCTAAAATAATGAAATTATGGGTAGAAATACATTCAGAGATAAACAAAATCTTAGATATAAAATTTCAATTACTACCCGAAATATATTTACTAAACATGGTTAACAAAATTACAGACACAGAAGCAAAAAAACATCGGAAGACACTGCTTTATATGATCACCACAGCCAGGACTCTTATTGCCCAGAAATGGAAATCGAATGCAATACCAACGCTTGAGGAATGGTTACTAAAAACTTTGGATAACATAGAGCTAGACAGACTAACAAATATGGTAGAAAAAAGGTCCATTAAAACAGTAGATACAGATTGGGAAAAATTAAAAAAATATTGTGTAAAGCTTTGGTCATAGAAAATATGAGTTTTTCCAAACTAAATACGGCCCAAGGTTGGAAGATCAATTGAGTAAAATAAATACCATGTGAATGGGGGTGAGGAGGAAATTCTAGCAAACGGGAGGTTTATTACACATTATTTTTTAAGTCAGTTACACATTATTTTTTAAGTCAGTTACTTCATTAAGAAGTAGGTAAATAATGATATAGGTAAGAAAAAGAAAAGAAAAGAAAAGAAATATATAAGCAATATTTTTGTTTTAAGTTATTTTTTACATTATTATATTGTGTATAAATACTATATATATTACGTTATATAAATTTGAAGGATAAGAATTAAATCACGAGAATGAGAGAAATTGTTAAGAGGGAAATGTAGTACAACTATTATTCAGTTGCTCAAAACCAGTTGTCTAAACAAGAAACCTGTAAATAATTAAATAATTATGTATGACAGTAATGATAAGTTCGAAGAAGAAGCTATACATATATATTCAAACATATAATTTTCTTTTTCTTTTTTGTTTAAAAAGCATCTATGTTAAAATATTAATGTTATGCCATAAGGTATAATAAAACACTTTAAAAAAAACCACTCAGATACAGTCCTTGGAATGGAGGTGCTTTTAGATAGAAATTATAGCAAAAGACTATTAAAGCCTGGGCTTTAAAATCTCTTGGTCATCACAGGTAGCCACAGAGAAGACTCACTTCTGTGTCTCACCAAATGTGCAAAATACTCTACCATTCATTTGTACTCAGTGCTGTTCCTGAAGAAGCAGGGGAAAATAGTATAGTATCCAGTACTTGTTATTATACAAGGAGCTGTAAAAACCTTTCACACAGCTAGTTGTGTGGCAAGTTTCACACAAATCCCTGAGATTCTGGGAGCTATAATCCAAAAAAGTAGCTTTTTCAAGCTTTAAAGGCCGTCTTTTTTGCTTGCTTATATTTTTGCCTCCTATCTTGAGCTGTGGAGCAGCTCTATAGATAAAGTGAAGGAACTTATTTTAATTCGTTGATATAAAGAATGCCCCACTTTTATTCATGGGGACACTCTGCCCTTATTATCACAATGAATTAAAGTACCACTGAAGCCCTGCTTTTGTTTTATGCAGTGATCACAGTCGCTGGACTTCAATATTTTTACAGGCTCGTAAATTACTTCCAGAGCATCCTATTTGCAGGGTTTATTTTGCCATAAATTTGAGTCTAAAATTAAGTTGCACATTTCTGATAAAAGGAAGTGATAAAACTTAATAATCACTGACAGTAAAGTGAAACTGGATTTTACTAGGTTCAGTTCTCTGCTCTCCCAAGAGCCTACAGCACAGTAAACTGAGAACTACTAGCCTAACTGCCTGAAGGACCCTGCTTACCCTTTGGTAGCACAGCAAGACCTACAGATTACAGCACAAAGCTAATTTTATCCTGTTTGTAATCAGCAAAAGCAGAGATTAAAAGATGTATTACAGTATTTAGTCAGCCTCTTAGACAAAACAGGATTGTCCTTTTTATAGAATACTTTCCCCTGAAATTTCTGTCCAGTTCTGGTTTCAAAAGATTGTTAATGGACATTTATCTTGCAAGATATGCAATATGTTTTCTTTAGTACTTGGTTCATTTTTCCCCCCTTGGCTGCTAGCGAGGTTCACAATGGAGCGCTCGGCCATTGCTGCTGGACAACAACCAAGGGGGGTAAAATGCTTCTCAGCAACATTCCTTGCAATGCACCAGTAGAAGTAGCTGGGTCAGCACTATAGAAGTGCAAGGCTGACTAACTATTAGTCCTATACTGCACCCCCAGATATGACCAACCAGTACTTATACTGGACATGGAAGATCAATCAGGAATCACATCCCTGCATAGCCCTATCCCAGCTGCCCCCACCAAGCTCTGCACTAGCCCCCACCAAGCTCTGCATGACAACCACTCTCCCCTCAGTTGTTGCTGAGTGATAGTGACTAAATAGTGAATTTTATTGGACCTCACAAACTGCCACTGCACATACCCAAGTAGACTGTGCTAGCATTTGTGATGATACTATGTCTGGGTAGAGATGGATATTTCTCATCCACTGCCTCCAAACATATTTTATATCTTACATATGTACAACATCCTTTCATAGAACTACTAAGCCTGATGCAGTCCCATGAGATGAAGCGAGTAGTGTGTGATGGAACTTTATGGTTTATATCTGAGCAATATTTCCCACTGTCATAACTATCACCCTGGCCCCTGTATCACACTGATGATTTTCTTCATTTCCCATTGCATGCACCTGCTCCTCATGACAAAGGCCAGGTGAATTATTTCCAGGTATGGATAGAAAGATGAACAAGAGATATCATTTATAGAGTAATCTGAGTAACTGCTCCCCCCCAGCTCATTCCTGAACAAAGGTGGAAGGCTACTCCCACAGCCCAACTTGCTTGAACCTAGGACCATTTACTCCTAATGTGGGAAGAAACTTTATATTCAAATAATCCATAATGCCCACAAAGATACTTATGTGGGAAGGAGCCTCAGAACAACATTTTAAAAAATGTTTTGAATCAATGCACATCAACATGTACATATGGATTTAGTTACAAATTGGAAGGTTATCACCTTGGCAAAGCTCATCCAATTTGTGCAGTCTTGCTCTGTGCAATTCTGAGATCCACCCCATCATGTTTGTGTAAGATTTTCTTAAGTGTTTAGGTTGCTTAGTAAACATAATCTCAGTAATCTGTATAACAATGCTGCATATTAAGTCAGTATTTGTCAATAGGGCTAGATTACCCCTTGGAGCCAATTACCCCTTAAACAATATTGCTTTCTTACAACAACATGCAAACAGGCTTCTGCTCAAGTAACAGGACTTTCCCTGCACCCTCCCAAAACTGTTCCAAGGGATCATCCAACACTCTGAGCAAATGTGAAGGATTCTTTTGCATAAGTGAGTCTACTTGTGCAAGGCTGGATGAAATCTATGGCACCAAAGGATATTGTCATGGCTTGGGGAACATCTGTTCCAACAACAGTGTTTAATTTATTGGTGGACAGAACTGAATTGATTAGAGGGTACTCTGATTTAACTGAGCAACAAGATTAAAAAAACAACAACCCCAAAACATGTGGTCCATTGGTGCTATCTCAAATGTGACACTGCTCCTTAGTATATGGTGCAGAAAGAGATGCCTATTCTCAAGCAATGTTTACTATGTCATGTATATACATTATGTACAAAGAAACTGTAGACTTTACAAGTGTTTTCTGCCCATGCAAATTTGTGTAAGATGATGGTGGTTGATAAACAGCAACTCACCAAAGGCATGCTCAGTGGATAGATTGAGTTAATGAGAGAAGAGACCTGAAGTGATGCCATTTCTGGTTGTGTTGAATGATACAATTTAACTTGTTAGGGTGGTGAGGATGGGATGGCTCTTGACCCCACACACTTGCTCACACTGGTTTATCTTCTAAAGTAGGTCAGTAACATCTATTATAGCTATAGTATAGATGAGAGTGGAATCTGAGGCTGAGAACAGTGGTTCACCTAAGCCTGTGTCATTCAAGAAAGAGGAAAGATTTGACCTGGTGTCTAAATTTACAATTTAATTTCTTAGTCACTGGAGCATAGCAGTTTATGAGGTGAACATACAGGACCTTTCCCATCCACAGGGGTTTGATTCTGTTCCCCTCTTCCCACATATGGGAAAAAACACAGGTGTTCAGGCCCATATTAGCCAATGGGTGGCAATGTGCGCCTACTCACATCGGTAGATCCATGGATTTGTGCCACCATTGGCTAATATGGGGAGAGATAGGAGGATCTGTGCGAGCTGCAATCTGCAGATGGCTAGCCTGCTAATACAGTGGGCTCACTGTACACAGCAAAACAAAACAAAACAAAACAACATAGACCCAATACAGCAGGCTTGGGATGGGGTTGATGTGGATCCCAAAACTGAACAGGTTGCAAACTCCTGAAACCTTTTCTTGAGAGTCTCCCAGAATTTCTGTATATACATTTTAAGCAGGCATGCTGGCAGTTTTCTCCAGCAACACACAGTCCAGATAAATTTAATGGGCACTCTCCACTGAATATACACTCCTACTAGATTGATACAATAGTAGTATATTTTTAAATAAACACAGTTCTTTTCTTTATCTAGTCAGAAAGTGTTCTGAGTACTTTCCACATAGATGTATGCATTACCAACATGAAGTAACCAATATAAAAATATGAACCTCCAAAATAGACACTCTAAGTACAGCTTTGGTTATGTGGGGAAGACCTTTTTCTGATGGGCTGCATCTGCTGTCCACACCATGGGAAGACATGGCTTGTGTCTCAATTGTGGCTACATACGGTGTAGATCAGACAAAGCATATTCTAAAAACACATGTGAAATGCTACAGGCTGGGTTAGATTGTCTATATTATCAAATTATTGGCTGGCAGTCAGCAACCAAAATTCATTCAATCTAGCTGCTGCATCATCACAATCAAGCCACATTAGGTTCATGAAATAGACAAATGTGGATAGTCATAACTGTGAAAATACACATTTAATCTACAAAGATTAAACAAGCAGGATATGGGAAGCAATCCATCAAGTTCCACACAAGTACTATCTCTCCAGGGTCTCATACCAGTGACTTTCCACCCCTGTTCTTCTGAGACTGTTAACTAGAGATAGTGGAAATTTAACCTGCTACTGCAACCTGAAGAGGTTATGTTCTACCACTGAGCTGCAATAGGATAGTACAATGCAATTAGTGAAAATACCTGCAAATCACCTATTTCTTCCTCCTTCCTGAGACTCTTCTCCAGTAGATCTGTATATTAAAAAAAATACAGAACATTTCAAGACAGAGCAAACTGTATGCCTGATGAATGGATGTAAATGATCAGTGTTACAAATGAATTATCAGAATTACCCCATACTAAAAATAAGCAGAAAGCAACTTCATGATCTCACAGTCAGACAACTCAAAGAGAAGCTAGTAGCCACTAACAGCAATAGGAGAACACTGGTTTGACCTCACTCTTTGGTCCAAAATAGCAACATTTATCATTGGAAAAAAGACACACAATTTGTCCCTCAATTGTTTTGTGTGTGTGTGTGTATGTGTGTGTTTCGGGCTATGTGGCTGTGTTCTAGAAGATGCTGGCAAAACGTCAGGAATAAAATCTTCTAGAACACAGCCACATAGCCCGAAAACCCACACACACACACAAAAAAAAAACAACAACATGGATGCTGGCCATGAAAACCTTCGACTTGACACTGTCCCTCAATTACTCAGCAAGAGATTCTGAAGAAGTTGCTCAATAACACAGGAGACTAGGCCCATCCTTTGGTACACACAATAAAGGGAAGCAATGTGCTGCTTTCCAGATCCTTTAGACTTTAACTCCCATCACACGAACCAACATGGGCAATGGAAACTATAGTCAAAGACATCTGGAAGTACACCAGGTTGCCTACCCTTCTATTATAGTATCCCAACCACTGGTCTTGCTGCTTTAAAACTCACTTTCCAACTAGGAGGGGTTTTTCTTCTCCATAGCTTCTCAACAGCTGAGATTACACTGTACAGCTCTTTCCACCCAGATATGATAAGAACTTGACCTTGGGGAATTTATAATTAGCTCAAAAATAAATATGGTCTAAACCAGAGGTAGGCAACCTTTTTGAGCCGGGGGCCGGGTTGCTGTCCCTCAGACAATTGGGGGGCCGAAGCACCAAAAATAAATAAATAAATAAATAAATAAATAAATAAATAATAAAAATTTAAAAAACATTTAAAAATATGCATGCACACTCTCTCAGCCCCAGAAAAGCCATGGCAAAACCCCTGTGGAGATTTTGCCAAGAAAACCCCAAGAACAAGTAATAACAACAATAATCAATATCATCATGGCGGGCGGCGGTGGTGGGGGGTGGCGGTGGTGGTGGTGGCGGCGGCGGCGGCGGCAGGACCGGCCTGGGGCCGGTCCAAAGGCTTTGGGGGGCCGCATCCGGCCCCCAGGCCTTAGGTTGCCTACCCCTGGTCTAAACCCATTGTATGCAGTGGGTTAGAGGGAACAGTTCCTTCCCAGCCCAACAATCCCTGGAAAGATAAGAGAAGGGAGACAGAAATAAGTGGTAGAAGGGGTCCAAATTGGAATGGAACTGGGCGATGTGTTCCCTGAAAGAGGCAACAGTCCAGCTCCTTAGAAGAGAAAGTGGAGGTGGATGACACTGTCTCAGCTTCAGTTTCCCCAGCCCTAGAGTAAGGCATACTGTCTCAAACCCAGCTTCCCCAGTACTCACCATAATAGATAGAGAGACTACCTTGTGAATTGTCCTGGTTTCCCCTTTTGTGGCTTACAACCCCTTGGTGTGATTTTAGTTCGCCGATAAGGGAGAAATTGATCTCCTTTCCATCGGAGGACTGGTAAAAAGCGGAGGAAAAAAGTGGCTAACAAAGTTCTATGACAGATATGAGCACAGCTTGGACAATTGTAACTTCAGTGCTCAGTTGTATATCTTTACACTTTACAATCTTGCCTACGTATTTCTTTCATGGCTACCCTTCTCATTTCTAGTCTTTTTCTTATTTCTTGACTGCTGTCTCCGTTCTGATCAATGGTTGATCTAAGGTACAGGAAGAAGAGGGAGGTGATAAGTATAAGGAGGGCCACAGACAGGGCAAAACATATTTGCACAGCTGATGCAAATACTTCATTCTTGGGTGAAAGCAAGAATCACAAGAGTTATATTTTCTTCAATATAACTTAAAATATAGGAAGTTGGCTAAATATAAGTTGTTGAGACTATATCCCCTTAGCCAGGAATGAGAAAAGTATATTTGTCATTTATTTATTCAGATTATTTTAATCCACCAACCCCAAAAAGCTGTGTGTAAACATATATTTAATCACTATAATATTCAAATTTACATTACACCTCCACACACCACTTGAAATCCATATTAGAATACATGTCCTTCACAGTGTAAGAAAAGGGAATGAGAGATAATCTTAAAGAGCCCACAAGTATTCATGGCAGCTTAAGGATCTGGAACTGGAATTTTCATATAGCCATTGCCTATATTTGTCAGGTGGAATGAAGTTTGGACGTTTGGGCCAGAGCAGAGAAAGTAGAAAACAGGTTTCTGCAATGAAATTTCAAACACTCTCACTATTATACTACACCATCTGAAAATGACAAAAATCTTATATAGAAAATACGATTCAACTCACATGTTCAGCCAGACCAAGTTTAGCAATGGCAGACAGCAAGACATTAAGCTTTCCTATTACCTTGAATCTCAGCTGCAAAACTTCAAAGAAAGCCAGCATCTAGGACCCATAGTCACTGGCCACATTCACTGGTGAGATTTCCTTCACCTTTGCTCATATCTGTGCCACCTTTTCAGCCTCTAAATATTAACCTTTTTGTTTCATCATAAAATATTTCCTAAGAATTCTCTTCTGCTTCAGGTTTATATATTCATATTAAAGATGATGAAGTATAATAAAAGCCTTTACAACAGTTTTGTGTATAGTGGAAGTGATGGGTTGAATCCAGATTATGTTTGTTGAACATAGGCATCACAGAAATCAGTATGCAACGTTAAATCTAATTTCAAGATAAAATAAACTGAACTATCTTTGCCTAGATTAAATCCTTTATTTCTAATAGTGGTTCAATATGTATCTGGAATTGATCTCTTTGTCAGGTGTAGGCAACCTTTCCCCTTTAAAGGCCGAGGGACTTCAGCTCCCAGAATCCCAGGAGCTATTGGCCAACATGGCTGAGGCTTCTGGGAGCTGAAGTCCCTTGGCCCTTAAAGGGGAAAGGTTGCCTACCCCGGTCTAGATTCTAAGATAGCCATTGCTTTTTAAAGTCACAGCAACACACTTAAAAATAACCTTGTAATAGAATTCAAAGATATAGCCATGTTAGTCTGTAGAATCAGTATGTAGAGAGATCTTATAGCACCTTTGAGACTAAGGGCCTTTACAAACAGACGGCCATGGGCCGCCCCGAGAAGCCACGGATTGGGACCGAGGCTGCCCCACGCCTCGGCCCCGATTCATCCTTATGGCGCCTCTAAAAAGGAGCGCTAAAATAGCGCTCCTTTCAGAGAAGCCAAAAGGGGTGCCGGAAGAGGCGCTGGGCGCCTCTTCCGTGCTCCTTCTGGCTCAGCATGTCCGGACACTGAGCTGGAAGAACGTCATCGGAGCTCCCGCCGTGTGCAACAGTGGGCGCTCCGATGACGTCCTCAGGAAGGGGTTGGGGCGTCCAGCATCCGGCTGGCCCTCCCCTTCCTGGGCTTGAAGACGGCGCTTTTCGCTGTCTGCATCCCCCCTAACTGAAAGAAATAAGTTGGAAGCATGAGCTTTCATAGTAATAGTAGTAGTAGTAAAAGCTATTTTACTTTACTACTTAAGTAGTAAAATAGTAGTAAAAACTCCTTGTAGTAGTCAGCACTGCCTTATACACATCTTTACAAAAGAAACATTAAAATGACCTATCATATGGGGCACAACTTAAATAAATATTAATTGAAGTGCTTTTAACACCGTTATTGACTATTAGTTGTATGGGTGCCATAACTTCTTCATTAGCATTCTGCATGTGTAAATTCTTCAGTCCCACCAAGCAGATAGACAGTGTTACTGGGATCAAGAGGTAGCAAATCTGTAACAGGAAAGAAAGCAAAGCCATTGAACCCTAAGCTAACTATCCAGTTCTATACACACTCTCTTGAAGCTGAGTCTCAACAGCTATGATAAAATTAGGGCCTTTACAGACTGCCAGAAATAATGAAACTTGAGTCCACTTTAACTGCCCTGGCTCAATGCTAGGGAATCATAAGAACTGTAGTTTATTGTGGCACCAGAGCTCTCTGACAGAGAAGGCTCAATGTCTCAGAAAAAACTACAATTTCTATGATTCCCAGCACTGAGCCAGGGCAGTTAAAGTGGACTCAAGCTGCATTATTTCTGGCAGTCTGCAAAGGCCCTCTCTCACTGTTGCCCTAGTCAATGCTTCTGCCTCATATGGATAACCTGCTTGCTTCTCAGTCTTTGCTGCATTGGCTGACACTAACAGATACTTTCTCAATAGCCAACCACAGGTTTAATGCTCTCTCCTTGAAATCACTCAAACCAGAAACCAACTTTGGGAATGACCATTCCCCTTAGTCATGGAACAGACCCCATCACCCCATGAATACATGAAGCAGTTCATTGGTTTGGCCATTAATTATAGTAGCCCTTCCCAATTTGTGGGGGATCTGTTCCGGACCCCTTCCCATGAAAATGGGGGCTTGCAAATATTCTAGCCCCATTGAAAATAATGGTGCACGCACACACGCATGCATGCACGCAGAACCTCACATGAGCGCATATCCCATTTTATGCCCCCCCCCCATTTGCCACCCGCAAACAGGCAAGGAACATGGACTTCAAGTCCACGAAAACAGAGGGGTGACTGTATAGTCAAGGCTAGCTATACTTTCCCTTCATTTCTTTCATCTCCCAGGTTAAGGAAAACCTTGGTTAGTCTGCATCTGAAAGTGCTTCACTGGGAAGGACTGTTCAATTGGCATGGCAGGGACTGGGATGGGAAGCACATATGCCTGAGACGTCCCCTGACTATTAACTAAAGAGCCACTGTGGAACAGTGATTAAAGTAGGTTGTCACAGGGGTTGTCCACATGGACAGAAAGCCCCATGTTCCCTAGGCCTCATGTCAGCCTATTTGAATGATGCAGGACAAAACCCCAGGGCCAGGATCAGGCTAATGCTGGCAGACAGGACATGGGTCCACTGGATTCAGCCAATTCTGGAGTAAACAACCGTTACCCTGGGTATGTTTAGCCTGGAGAAGAGAAGGTTTATGATACAGTAGCCCTGTTTAAATATTTGAAGGGATGTCATATTGAGGATGGAGCAAACTTGTTTTCTGCAGCTCCAGAGAATAGGACCTGGAGCAATGGAGTCAAACTACAGGAAAAGTGATTCCACCTAAACATTAGGAAGAACCTCCTGACAGTAACAGCTGTTAGATAGTGGAACACACTCTCTCAGATTGTAGTGGAGTCTCCTTCTTTGGAGGTTTTTAAACAGAGTGTGGATATCCATCTCTTGGGAGTGCTTGACTATGTATTCCTGCAAAGCAGAGGATTGGACTGGATGGACCTTGTGATCTCTCCCAACTCTGAGATTCTATGATTGTAATTTGACTCCTGGTTTGCAGCAGAATTCCCTGGAAGCTCCATGGCAAACCCTGGGTATTTAAATAGCCCTCCAGCTTCCTTACCTTACAGAGCCATCGCTCCTACTGTGAAGCCCCCCTGTCACCACACCTGATGCAGAAATGGTGTATCTGGCCACATGGGTGCAGCCAGGCCCCCTGTTTCTGCACCAGATGTAGCAAGCTAGGGCTTCTCAGTAGGAGCAATGACACAGCAAGGTAAGGAGCACATGCTGGTAGTGGGTCCCAGGGCATCATGGGGAAGGGCATGTAAACACCCACCCATCCCCATACTGACCTGGGGACCAACGTGGGTGAGCACCCAGGCCAGACCAACACAGGTTCAGCCCATGCTTTCCTAGCCCATCTGTTCAGCCTCACAGTGAAATCTGGGACAGCTCCCGAAGTGTGAATAGTTGAATAAAAGGGGCAATTTCAGCAACTATTGCTTGTTCCTAACTGCATGATCAGCACCAGCTGTTGAAATTCCCTCTTCCACCCAACCACCAAAGAAACAGGAGTCTTCTCCAATTTTCAAACTGCCAACCCTAGATTAAAGTATCAAGACTAAAACTCAGGAGGATCTAGGTTCAAATCATTATCCAGTCATCAATATCAATGGGTGACTCATCGTGACTCACAAGCCACTCATATTTCTATCTCATCTATCCCTCAGAAATGTTGAGAAGATTCTAAGAGAAAGGGACACAAGGTACACTATCCAAGCTCCTCAGGGGGAAAACAGCATCAAAATGTAATTACCAAATATGTTTAGCAGTGGGCCAACTATTGGTACACCAATGTGAAGTCAAAGGTTTCAGGGCCAGCATCCATGGTTTTTTGTGGGTTTTTCAGGCTATGTGGCCATGTTCTAGATGATCTTATTCCTGATGTTTCGCCAGCATCTGTGGCTGGCATCTTCAG
The DNA here is from genome assembly GCA_026167975.1 of Phrynosoma blainvillii. Classification (NCBI taxonomy): domain Eukaryota; kingdom Metazoa; phylum Chordata; class Lepidosauria; order Squamata; family Phrynosomatidae; genus Phrynosoma; species Phrynosoma blainvillii. The sequence goes on from JANUYF010000001.1 coordinate 415,309,794, forward strand.
AGAATGCTGGCATGGAAGTGAATGGGGTATATATATATATACTGTGTGAACTTTGGTTGAGAGAAGGTGATTTCCGTGTTAATCTGTATGTTGTCCATGTTAATCTGTCTGTTGTTGAATGGCAAGGCCTTAGGGTGGGAGGATATGCAAGGAGGCATTGTGTCTATTTAATTAGTGAACCATTATCTGCTGGGAAAACCCCTGACCCTGGGTGGTTTTCATTTGCACATGCTGGATCTTGATTTTGACAGCCAGACAAACAAACAATATTGTGACTTTGGGCCTTTGCAGACTGCCAGAAATAGTACAAATTGAGTCCACTTTAACTGCCCTGACTCAATGCTAGGGAATCTTGGGAACTGTAGTTTATTGTGGCACCAGAGCTCTCTGACAGAGAAGTCTCAATGTCTCAGAAAAAAATACAATTCCCATGATTCCCTAGCACTGAGCCAGGGCAGTTAAAGTGGACTCAATTTGCACTATTTCTAGCAGTCTGCAAAGGCTCTTTGTTTACTTTATAATAATAATAATAATAATAATAATTTTTTATTTATATCCCGCCCCTCTGCCAGGCAATCGGGGCGGCGTACAATATTTCAAAACATCAGAACAAATAAAATCAGTTCAAATCCCAGCCCTCCTTCTCACACCCACCCATCTCCCAAAAACAATCAAACAAAACAGATTGAATAACAATAATTAAAAATATACAATTTAAAAATACATAGTTTTTCAATGTTAATATACAGCGGCGTTAACTCAGGCGAAGGAAGGGCGCTACCGGTGGAGGAGGAGATGGTAGAAGCAGCCTTTTTAAAGGGGCTGCTGGCCCTCCGTGCCTCATGGAGCCTCAGCTGCTGGTGGAGGAGGAGGAGATGGTAGAAGCAGCCTTTTTAAAGGGGCTGCTGGCCCTCCGTGCCTCATGGAGCCTCAGCTGCTGGTGGAGGAGGAGGAGATGGTAGAAGCAGCCTTTTTAAAGGGGCTGCTGGCCCTCCGTGCCACATGGAGCCTCAGCTGCTGGTGGAGGAGGAGGAGATGGTAGAAGCAGCCTTTTTAAAGGGGCTGCTGGCCCTCCGTGCCACATGGAGCCTCAGCTGCTGGTGGAGGAGGAGGAGATGGTAGAAGCAGCCTTTGTAAAGGGGCTGCTGGCCCTCCGTGCCTCATGGAGCCTCAGCTACTGGTGGAGGAGATGGAGATGGTAGAAGCAGCCTTTTTAAAGGGGCTGCTGGCCCTCCGTGCCTCATGGAGCCTCAGCTGCTGGTGGAGGAGATGGAGATGGTAGAAGCAGCCTTTTTAAAGGGGCTGCTGGCCCTCCGTGCCTCATGGAGCCTCAGCTGCTGGTGGAGGAGGAGGAGATGGTAGAAGCAGCCTTTTTGAAGGGGCTGCTGGCCCTCCGTGCCACATGGAGCCTCAACTGCTGGTGGAGGAGGAGGAGATGGTAGAAGCAGCCTTTTTAAAGGGGCTGCTGGCCCTCCGTGCCTCATGGAGCCTCAGCTGCTGGTGGAGGAGTGACACTTTAAGTGTTTCTTCTTTCCTGTTGAAATTGTCTGGCTGTTTGTGGATTTCAATGGCTCTCCTGTGCATTCTGACCCTGTAATTGTTGGTATTGTCCAAAATGTCAGTGTTTTTGAATAACATTTTATGCCCAGGATGGTTTATAAGGTGTTCTGCTACTGCTGATTTTTCTGGCTGACCCAGGGGGGTTGTAGACTGCCAGAAATAGTGCAAATTGAGTCCACTTTTAGGGTTAGGGTTAAGGTTAGGGAATCATGGGAACTGTATTTTATTGTGGCACCAGAGCTCTCTGACAGAGAAGGCTCTGTGTCTCAGAAAAAAAACAATTCCCATGATTCCCTAGCACTAACCCTAACCCTAAAAGTGGACTCAATTTGCACTATTTTTGGCAGTCTGCAACCCACCCACCCCTCCAGTCTGCAGTGTCTCTCATGTTCTTTGATTCATGTTTAAACACTGTGTTTGGTGGTTCCTATGTAAACTTGTCCACAGCTGCATGGTATGCGACAAACTCCTGTGTCTGTGAGAGGGTCTCTCCTGTCCTTCGCTGAGTGCAATATTTGCTGGATTTTCTTGGTAGGTTTGTATATCATTTGGAGGTTGTGTTTCCTCATCACTTTCCCTATCTGTCTGAGACTCCTTTAATGTATAGTAGAAATACCTTCCCTTTGGATGATTGTTTGTCATCACTCCTCTGGGTTTTTCTGGGTTTGGCAGCCCTTCTGATGTCTGAGCTGGAGTAACCATTAGCATGTAGAGCCTAGTCTAGGTGCTTTAATTCATCTTCCGGGAAGTGGGGTTTATAAGAACACCTTATAAACACCTGGGCATATCCTCCCACCCTGAGGCCTTGCCATTCAACAACAGAACAACACACAGATTAACATGGAAATCATTTTCTCTCAACCAAGGGTACATATCCCATTCACAGTATATACAGATAGTTGATAGTTGGCATTAGTTAATTCTTAGCTGGGCTAATGCAGTTTTGCATATACAAGAAAACAGGAAAATTTCTCCTCCTCCTCCTCCTCCTCCTCCTCCTCCTCCTCTTTTAAAAAGCAAGTTTATTCAATGCTTTGATTATTCACAGTATTATTCACAGATTATTTACAGTAAGGGTCACAATGTGTGTCTGTGTGTGTGTCTGTGTGTGTCTGTGTCTATCTCCCACTCACTTCCATGCCAGCATTCTCTGAAGAGCTGACGAAATGTCAGGAATAAAATCTTCTAGAACATGGCCTTACAGCCTGAAAAACCCTCAAAAAACTATTGGAACACCGATTTGGGATTATCAAATAACTGTTATAGCAACCACCCTGGCACCTTGAGTCAGCAAGGAAACTTTGGGATTTTATCCACATTTGTCTGTAGTAAAAATATCAAATGTTATTTGCACATGCATTCTGTCTAAGCAAAAGTTTACTATCTCAGTTTAACAATACAAAATATTTTCTGCAGTTCATGAAAATAAGCCACATTGGGAATTACTATGAGCCTGTGGGGAAAGAATGTTGGACTAGAAAGGCCTTTGGCCTGAACTAGCATGGTTCTTCTTACATTGTTAAAATAGAAGAGCCCAGGAAAAACGGAGCATAAGCAAGAAACCTGAGGAGTGTGGTCTAAATTTTCATCTGCTTTATTGGCACCTAATCATTCCAGCATTCTCCTTACCTGGATGCACAGTCAGAGATCCTGCACAGAACAAAAAATATTGGATGATATAAAACTATATTCTTCTAAGCTGCCTTCCTGTATAAAGATAAATGGATCACAGCTACTCAAAAACAAAGTGAGCATACTGGGACTCTCTTCCAAAGCATGAAATAATCTTGCTTTTTAAAAGAGAAGGAGGAGGAGGAGGGGAAATTTTCCTGTTTTCTTGTATACTCAAAACTGCATCAGCCCAGCTAAGAATTAACTAATACCAACTAACAAACTTGGTAGTATATTTCTGTATATCCACTCAAGACAGAGGTGACTATAGCTATGGATTTCTTCAAACCCCCTTCTCCAAAATCTGATTAAAATTTAGAGCAGCACAACAAATTGGTACAAGTTGAAAAGGACAGCCACTAAGCAGGATCTTAAAACATTTGTCAGCACATTCTCCTGTTTTATTATACCATAAAAAGCAAGTACTAGTATAACAATCCTCTGCTTAAGCTGAAGCTACTCAAAACAAAATAACATGTGCTTCAGCTGGTTTTATTATTATTATTATTTTAATTTACCCAAAATCAACAGCAGATTCAGATGTTTGTGTGGAAAATACAGAATCGTATTTTAAATCATCTTACAATACACACACAAGATGGGCCACTGTTGGGCAGACTGCTTTTTGCTTTAATTCCTGTTAATCATTAAGACATATTTCCACATTATGGTGATACTTTTATTAAACCAAATAAAAAGACACAAGATTCACTGAGCTACCAATGACCTTGGGATTTGCTTTATGGTCAGTATGGCTACTCTGCATCAGGCTTCTGACTTGGTCTGCTGCCATCAGCTAGTTTGTAATAAGAGACCTTAAAATATTAGCCCACAATGGCTTCAGTCTCTTCTTGATCAGAAACTGCTGCAAGAAACTTGTGAGGAAGAATTAAAAACATTGCAAAAAAAAAAAAAAATAGAAACCTCTTGTGGGCTGTCTCAGATGCTGGAACAACATGATGGTTGGGAGATAAATTCCCAAACACTGTATCAATGTGGTTTTCATAATTCACAGTAAGTCTTGATTGTGTGGGAAACTACAGTAGAGGTCAGTGAGAAACGCTCTCCATTCCCAAGTGTTAGTTTTCTGTTAATTTAGTATGTGCAGTCTCCATTCCCAAGTGTTAGTTTTCTGTTAATTTAGTACCGTATATGCAGATAAAGTGAGTCAGATTAACACTGAATCAGATTAACACACTTAGAAAACGGATTCCTTTTTATGCTGGGCATGAGACATAGAGATAGGAGCAGTATGCACTTTCAGAAAATGTGTTGTTCATTAATATGCTATAACTTTGATCTGAACCGATGAAGAAGCAGTTCAGTTTGGTATCCATAAACCTCTCTGCTGAGGTGGCTAAAAAGGGTGCCAATTGCGATACCATATTTTGTGATGTAGAACAGCTGCTCACTAGGACCTGAATGGAAAATACCTATTCATTTTCGAAGGCATGCTGAGCAAGCATTAGTTGGGAACAGACCTGGAATGTATTTTACATTCTCTCTCAAATTCTGCAAATAGCTTCCTGCACTCCTGCAGCAGTTAATCTGGTGTATGCATTTTTAATAGACCCCTTTGTATCAAACAAATCAGAAATTCTTTTCATTATGCTGCACTGCTAAGGTCATCTTATGCAGTTAATGTGCAGCAACAAACATTTGTATACTTGAGAAATATCTTCTTAAAGACTATATATCATAACATTACCAATCAAGATACAGAAGCCCTATATAAATCCAGCTTCTTCTTCTTTTTATAAATCTAGAGAGATTAGACTAGTCACTTCTTTACTTAACTTCTAGCAACTGTTGAGCATATTTCTGTCCCATTTGGTGCCACTGGTTTTTAAGTGCTGATAGATAATTCTGCTCTTTTGGAGGTTTTCAGTGCTCTGTTTTTAATATGTATTACCATTTACATTGTTTTAATATTATCCATAGGGCTTAATTACATCAAAGGTACAATACCACAAAGACACTAGATCCCGTCTGATCTTGGAAACTAAGCAAGTTCTGTCCTGGTTGGTATTTGGATGGGAAAATGCCAAGAAATATCAGGTGCTGTAGACTATATTTCAGAAGAAGGAAATGGCAAAGCCACATCTGAGTGACAGCAGATTTGAAGGCACACACATGCATGCATGGACACTTTTCTGCCAGCATCTTGACACCCTTATGACTTAAAGGCAATGTATGAATATTTTAATTAATAAATACATATGACTACCTCTTCAGTTTTTTTAAAAAAATCAGAACTTGATTCTGCATTTACACAAAACACACACCACTGAAATTCCATGAACAGCAAGAACTGACTATGTATAATAATTGTAAAATCCACAGAAACATATGGCATGCTGCTGTTTGTTAAGTGAAAAGGTATTTTAGAAAATAGAATAATAATACAGAAGTACAATATAATAAATACAGTTGGCCCTCCTTATCCTCTGATTTTTTTTATCCACAGATTCAATCATCTACAGCTTGAAAATAGATTTTAAAAATATAAATTCCAAGTAGCAAACCTTGAATGTCCATTTTATATAAGAGACACCATTTTGCTATGCCACTGAATATAACGGGACTTGAGTATCCACGGATTTTGTTGTCCACAGGGGTCCTGGAACCAAACCCCAGCAGATACCAAGGACCCACTGTACAAATTACGTATTATAATGCTTCCAGGCAACAGGGTCACAGCTATGGTTGCTGGTGATGGTAAGAGGGGCAATTCAGCCTGTGGTAAATAAGCAGGATTCATGGTCAGACCCGACAGGGTTCCTCTTCAGAGGCGCAAAGAGGGAAAGTTCTATGCAAACGTTTTGGTCCTGGCAGGTCTATGAGGAGAAAAATCAGCTAGTTAAATTCTGCCTTCAAAAGATTCCTAGTAAGCTACCAATATCAAATAAAGACCAATAATCAACCAATCACAGGTAAAATGCAGGGCAAACAGAAACAGAGAAAATGGGAAGCCCTTGGTTATATGCATTAAGTTAGCCAAATCCATTTGCCTGTAAAAGGCTTACAAAGACAAAGGATGGGTGAAGAATGGGGTATAAGGAATGGAAGGGGAGAATGTCAAGAGAAAAGCATTGATGAGAAGGAAGAAATAGAAAAAGCATGGAAATACATACTAGTATTTCTGAAGTGCAGTGTAAATTTGTAACTTGACTCAAGACTTGCTTTGCTTCCCAGTTTTACTTACTGACTTAAAAATGTGCACATTTTTTAAAACTGAGATTTCCATTACATACATTTGTTGAACGTGGGGGCCATTGTCTACACTCACAAGAAAACATGGACAAGCTCCAGAAAAGGAACACAGGGAACTGTGTACATTGCTTGGTCAATATGCACTTGCTGGCTTAATGTATCAATGAGGCAATGCACCAACTCCCAGAGGTGAAATTCTCCTTCATCATAACTTCAAGAAATCATATATTGACTGGACAATGTATTATCTCCCCGTTTATGCTATCAATATTTTTCACGGCCTTTTATGCACATTCTCCAACCAAATAACATTGTTGTTGTTGTTGTTGCTGTTGTTGTTGTTGCATTTATTTTATAGAGCGCCATAGGGTTTACACAGCGATTTACAAAGCAATTTTTTTTAAAAAAGATAAAAGCATGCCTACGGTGTACAATCTTACCAACGGGGAGATATAAAGTTAATAAAATAAGATTATACTAAAATTACACAATAGGATAAAATAGTACAAATTAATACAAATAGTTGATGATAAAATCATAAAATGGTGATGTTAAGATCAGAGTTGATTGGCCTCTCTGAACAGAGTTGTCTTCAATTTGGACTTAAAGTAATCTAGAGAGGTGGCAGTCTGCAAGTTCATGGGAAGGTGATTCCAGAAATAATGAGCAGTGAGAGAGAACGGTTGGATGAAAGCAGTAAGAGAGAAAGTGCAGACTAATGTCCTAAACCAGAAATGGATAGTATTCTTATTTTAAATTGTGTATTTTATATTTGTTTAGTTGTTCTGTAATTTGTTTTATCTTTGTAATTTTGGTAATTTTGGTAAATCAATTTATTTATTTTTCTTTACTATGCTGGCTATGTGCCGTTATAATAAATTTAAAAATTTATTATAAATAAATAAATCAAAGAGTGGATTCGAGCAGGGGCAGAGGAAACTCTTGGTTGACCCTAGAACACAGAGCATGAACAGGAAGAAAGGGGGAAACAATTGCAGACAAGTAGGTGTGGGCCAAACAATTGAGGGCTTTGAAAGTTAGTAATAAAAGCTTATAACAGATTCTGAATGGAATCAGGAGCGAGTGAAGGGATGACAACAGAGGTGTGACATGATCATGATGGCGGGCTGAAAAAATAAGCTTGGTGGCAGAGTGTTGCACTGATGTCAGGGGGGCAAGATGGGATACATGAAGCCCAGTCAAAAGATTACAATAATCCAGGCAAGAAATTACGAAAGCGTGAACCAATGTTTTAGCAGTAAAACCTGAAAGAAACAACAAAGTGTTAAAGGTAGAAAAAAGATGCTGGCACGCCGCTTATTAGCACTAATCAACGATACATAATAATTCTGTTTTGCCAAAGAAATAGCACACAAGTAAGAAGAGAGAACAAATTTATAATGGATAAAGTCAGACAATTCCCTGGACTTTTTCCATAAGTGCTCGGCTGCTCGAGAACAGGATTGGAGGTATTGAACAACCAGAGTAAACCAGGGCTGTGGCTCAGTAGAAGATGTTGTGCAAGTTCATAAAGGGGCAAAATAGTCAAGAGTTTGAGATAATGTGGGGTTAAATAGAGAGATAGCTAAATCCACAGAGTTACCAAGGTTTAAAGATGACAGAGAAGATTCTAATATCTAGCCAAGTCTCAGAATTAACAGAATGGAGGTTTCTAAAAAAGCGTTGAGTAGTTCGCGAGGAAGTGGTTATGAATGAGGGCAAAAGAAATAAGATGATGGTTGGATAGTGGAAATTCAATAGCCACATATTCAGAAATTGCACATTTTTTTTTTAGTAAGAACTATATCTAGACAATGTCGAAGAGAGTGAGTAGGTGAATTAGAGCACAGTTCCAAACCAAAGGAAGAAAGCAAAGAACTAAAATGTGTGGCAGTAGGATTGTTAAGGTCGTCCATATGGAAATTAAAGTCCCCCATGATTAAAATGCAACTTTATCTGACAAAAAATATGTTAGCCAGGAATCAAAATCAGAGAAGAACTTGGCTGATGGTCCAGGTGGACGATAAACAACTGCATTCCTCAGCTGGAGAGGTGAAAAAAGTTTAATAGCATGAGACTCAATTGAAGAAAAGCAATGTGTCTAAGGAAATGATAATTGAAATTGGCATAGACAAGATAACAAAAAGCAAACTCCCCCTCTAACCTCTTGGCTGCTAGTATTATTCTCTATATCTGCTACTCAATTACTTCAAAAATCCAAACTTCTTGCAGGACATCTGAAAACAAGACAGTTAAGATTTCATGTCAACAACAAAGTAATCATGCCATGCTATGCCATACCCAGGCAAGAATTCTCCTTAAGTTTATTAGTCAGGCCCCAGCAACATGAAAGGGTAGATGAGATTGTAACTTCAAGACACACAGGTCATGAAAGGTTTATGCAACAGACCTTTAAAAAGTGGAGGTATCTCCTAAGTTAGCTTTCCCAGTAACAGCAATTGATCTATTGTGCCTTTGATCTCATGAAGCTGAAATGTAATTTATATAAGGTGGAGGCTCCACAAGTTGGCTGATCTGGAGTACTAAAGCAGTACTGGATGGGATTGCATTTCCCTTGAAAGAAGTATGCAGCCAAGGTGACTCCTGGACTCTGAACATGCACAGATACTGACTGTGATTACTACAAACCCCTTCTACCAGCTCAACCCTGTACATAGTTATGGCCCTATCTGGAATGGTGGAACTTTGCCTTTGTTGCCCATGCATAAGTGACGTCCACACTGTGCTGCACTTTATAAGAGGCTGCTTTTGAAGGTGGTTTGGAATCTTCAGTTGGTATAAAATGTGGCAGCCTAGATTCTAGTGGAAGCTAGAACATCTGAACACTTAGCGCTATTTTTGTACCAGCTGCATTGATTATCAGTATGTAGTAAAACTCAGTTTTTAAAAATGCTTTTATCCTTTAAAACACCAAAGTATTTCAGATCACATCAAGACCCTCCTTGAACTACATGGCACTGTCTGTCCTGCATGATCTGTTTTGCAGGCTCTTCTTGTGTGTCTATGAACAAAATCAGTTAGATTAGCACAAGAGACAGGAAATTATTGGTGGTGGGATCACAGTGACGGAACTCACTTCTAGGTGACTTACACCTGGCCCACAAATAAAGGTGTCTAAAAGAACCTTGAAAAAATATTTCTTGCCTGAAGGGTACAAACAGCCTTGAAGTTCATAGTGTTTTCCTCATAACATCTATATGATGTACATTTAGTAATTTTCCCTGGATATGCCATTTTGTGAGGATTTGACCCAAAAAGGAGTTTGATAACTATTTTGAACAAATACTTATATAAATATACCAGAAAATGGTCACAGTGGGAAAAGTATGAGAATAAAATTAAAAAAAACACCTTATGAAGCTATTACATTTCTTACTTCCACAATAGAATCTTGATATATTTGACTGTAAAGCAGTTTTCCAGATTAGCTTCCCCCCCACTGATATTGATAGCCCCCATCTACCCCAGGAAAGATAGATGTCTTGCCTTTAATTACTTCTAATTTTAGCTAATTTTTAATTTTTCCTTTTTAATCAGTATTTTATATTGTTGTTCATTTTATACTGTTATTGTTTTTAGTTTGCTTCTTTTTATTATTGGGAGGGGAGGTTGAGGTAGGGGGTTATTTAGAAATGTGGATTTTAATTGTATATTGTATTTTACTGTTATTCTTGTTTGTTGTAACCTGACTCAATCTGCAGGGAGAGGCAGGCAATCAATAAAATATTATTATTATTATTATTATTATTATTATTATTATTATTATTATTATTATCATCATCATTATCATCATCATCATCATCATCATCATCATCATCATCATCATCCCCCCAATACTCATACCACAAAGACAGAAAAGGAGAGCTCTGTTGATATTTTATATCATTTATTCTTGGTGGCAGCAACATTTTGGGCAACAGATATGCCTGGTTCTTAATCCATTTTAATGTCTTTCTAATATGCAATCTACAAGTTACCCAAAAGGCAATTATTGAGCAATTATAGATTCACAAGTCAACTATGCAGTTCTATATGTCAAGTAAATTGGGCATTAACTGCTAGAATTTTTTTGGAGCTGAAAAATGAGGCTCTCAGAAGTTGTTTTCTGTATAACTTCAATTCTGGGCTTCAGTTTACAGAACTGTTCCATCACAAGGCTTTCTCCTCATTGTGCTAAATGTAATCAGAACATGTGAATTTTGGGAAAGAGCAGAAAAGCTTGTGGATATTGTAGACATTGTCCACACTTTACAAAAGTGCAGCGGAATTTATCAAAATGCCAATTACAAGGTTTTTCTTCAAATACTGCCACAATATAGGTCATTTTCACGTTAATGACTTTTAGCTTGTTGCACAGCACAATACAGCGGTTACTAGAGACTCATTTTTAATTTAGCAAAAGACCTAGCTAGAAGCCAAATTTGTCCTAACATTTATTGGAAGATATATTTCATGTGGTCCCCTTTGTGCGGGTGCACTTTATGGAATACTCATATTTTTCCTCATCACTGTTCACACAAAACTGGATAACCGTGTCATGTAGGTGTGGCATTGATCTCAATACATACCATACATATTCGACTGATATCATATATAAGGAAAGGGCAGATTTTGGGTCTGAAATTGTGGATTTTGATATGACCCATGGATATGTTGAGGTTAAAACTCAGGGGCATGCAACAAAGGATGTAAAGGATGAAGCATAGGAAAATGATCCCAAAGAACTCTAAAATTTCCACCAGGCATAACTGTTTGTTCTCACCCTAAGACTTGATGGATGAGGAGGGAACTATGGTAAATGGTGCTGTGTGATGTGTGGGAGGCACAGGTGGGCTAAGAAAATGCACATGTCAAAAAGGATGGAAAGATAAAACAAAACAAAAAGTGGCAATTACATTAGCAGTGATTATATAGTCTTTAACTTTAATGTGATAACTTTGCCTAATTTTAACCTGACAAACACACACAAAGGTTTTATTCAGATCCTTCAAAACCTGATTTCTCTTAACATTCCTTTGGTGAGAAACACCAAAGAGCTGTCAACACTACCATCTTCCAGCCCAGGCATTCATAAAGGTCAAAAGCAGCACTGTGGTGAAAAGAGTAGACAGGGTCAGTGCTTCTTTTAGGTGCTCCTGGGATGGACTAAGGCAGGGGTAGGCAACCCAAGGCCCGGGGGGGGCGGATGTGGCCCCCTGAGGCCTTTGGACCGGCCTCAGGCCGGTCCTGCTACGGCCGTCACCGCTATCCCCTGCCGCCACCGCCGCCCGCCATGATGATATTGATTATTGTTGTTATTACTTGTTCTTGGGTTTTTCTTGGCAAAATCTCCACAGGGTTTTTGCCATGGCTTTTCTGGGGCTGAGAGAGTGTGCATGCATTTTTTTATCTGAGGGACAGCAATCCGGCCCCCGGCTCAAAAAGGTTGCCTACCCCTGGACTAAGGTCTCGTCTTTTGCCCCTGCACTCAGAGAAGGGGATGGTTCCTTTTTGTGATAAGAGTTAAAGTACACTACTTATACTGACCTGTGGGTAAGTCAACTCAGATTTTGGGTCAATTTTTTGATTAAAATTTCTAGACTTATACATTAGTATACACCTTACCAGTGGACATTTTACAACTGAATAGGCACCACTATTAGGTAAACCTGTATGCCTCAAGTTAATGCTTTGGTGACATAAAATCATAGAATCATAGGGTTGGAAGAGACCACAAGGGCCATCCTATCCAACCCCCCACCATGCAGAAACTCACAATCAATTAAGTCACATGTGTAGATTTGATAAAGAGATTTTTGTTGGAAGAATGCCCATTCTCTGCACTAGATGATAAATATATACTAACTAGAACCACAGATATTTTAATACTATCATGCCAGAATGCTTATTTTCATTCTTCATAACAATAGTTTTGGGTCTCAGCCTACAGAAATATTCTGTTCCAAAACTATCTGTGATTAGGGTGCTATACTGGCACTTGCAAGATCCAAATTCTAATCTCCACTGACTCAGAAGACTCACCCATGACCTCAGGCCAGTCACGCTTGATGAGCCTGAACCTCCTCATAATTTATTGCAAAGATGGCAGGGGAGGGAAAGTCATGGATGCTGTCATGAACAACCACAATTGACAGTGGCACCAATATGGTTTCAAATAAAACAGTGTTTCAGAGAAATTTAACCTGAATAGTATAGGTAAAGGTGAAGGTATTCCCTGTTGACAAGGTTGTCAAGTTGTGTCCAACCGTAGGGGAAGGTGCTCATCTCCATTACTTAGCCAAAGAGCCAGCGTTGTCAGAGACTACTCTTTGATCATGTGGCCAGCATGATTGCACAGAACGCTGTTTATTTTCCCACCAAAATGGTACCTATTTATCTACTTGCATTTACATGCTTTCAAACTGCTAGGTTGGCAGAAGCTGGGACTAGTGACAGGGGCTCACCCCATCATGCAGCACCCTGAATAGTACATAGCATAAATTTACACCATTTTAGAGTGTGCAAACATCCTAAAGGTACCAGATCCTATCTGATCTTGGAAGATAAGGAGGCTCAGCCCTGGGAGACCACCAAGGGATACCAGGTGCTGTAGGCTATGTTTCAGAAGAAAGAACTGGCAAAACCACCTCAGCAAATTCCTTGCCTAAGAAAACCCTATAAAATGGGATTACCATAGGTGGACTGGACACTACACACACATACATAGACACAATGCACATTAAATTCAGATTTTTAGAAGCATACTGACAAAACAAATTATTCTTACAATTATGTTTCCCTGATATGTAAAAGATATGACAATGAGAGAGCCATAGGAAGAATGGGAATATCCAAATATTCAGCTAGTCAGAAATTGGAAGACAGAATGATAGATGGTTGTAAAATACTAAAACAGGACCAAAAACAACAACAAAACAGGATGTTTCTAATCTGTCATTTGTCATTCAGACTCTTAGGATAAACATGACTTGTATTCTCCAGATTTTCTCTAAAAAGGGTCAAGGTTTTGAACTATCCTACTTTAGGGTTCACTTTAGCTATCTTATTATAACTGGGCATGTTTAATTTAAATGTGGGAGTGAAAGCTTCCCAGAAACTATAAACTCCTGGAACAATTGCTAGAATTGGTTTCCACAAGGCAGCAGTCAAAGACATTGTAGAAATGGAACTTCAACTTATGTGCTTATAGAGGCCTCCCCTTTGACTATTTTCTATAACTAATGCAGTCAAGCCAGCCAAAGAGAAGACTAAGTAAACCTTGAGATGAAAGATCACTTAAAAGAAGAGAGATAGAAGACTGAAGAGCTGGGAAATACCAGGAGTCAATGTGAAACATCATTTTAACAAGATATTAATGGATGCTACAGGAATTTAATACAGTCGTCCCTTTGTATCCACAGGGGATCCGTTCAGGACCACCCTCCCTGCAGATAACAAAAAATGCAGGACCTCAGGTTTCCTACAGTAGTACAATGTGCGCATGGCTGTGCACATGCCTCCATTAAAAACAATGGGGCTTCCTGTCTGTGGAAGCTCACATTTGTGGATGGCAAGCCCGCAGATAAGAAGAGCCCACTGTAGGTGAAATTATATATATCACTTATAATTCACTGTAGGTGAATTTTATATATATATGTGCATTAGAGATACAGTTGTATAAAGACATCTTTGACGTATTCTGGATTTTTCTAAGAACACTGGGTTACATCCCAATTTAAACATGTGCAGCTAGGCTGAGTGACATTTGTGGGACACTGCTGATTGGGGAGAGATCCTGCAAAATTTGGTAAAGGCACCTTCTCTGACCGGAGCTTTTCCACCTGTGGAATGTTGGTGCTGGATCCAACCTATTATATTTTATCATTGCCAATCTGTCTTGCTAAAAATGTCATAACTAGGCTGAGACAACAAAAAATAATTTTCATGTTTCTTCTCTATGTTATTGTTGTTGTTTTAATTAAAAGCGAGGTCATGCATCTCCCCATAGCACATGTGCTTCCCCCACACTGGAAATACAAAAAATCCCAGAGGAAAGAGATACACTAACTTCCTTTCTGAATGAATGGTTTTCATTTCCTGTTCCAACACTTTTTAGAATGTCTACAGCTGTACAACAACCATAGCCAATCTCCTATACACAACTGGGTGGGACTAGTTCAGAACTGAAGAACCAGATGCATGACTTAAAACAGCTGTCATAATGTTATTGTTACAAAACTTATGCATAAATGGAAGGATTATTGTTTCTTTGGTCTTAATCCTTTGAAATTCATTTTTAATTTTAATGTTAAGAATTAAGACCAGGCAACTATCACTAAAGGGTAAGAAAAACTAATAGCGTGAAACAATTTTCGGTGTGTGACTAGAAGATACAGTTGGGAAAAACCTCCAAAGCTAATGTTTTCTTTGGAGTTATATTCAGATGGCTAATGGTTTTCATGGCCAATCTCACAGGTCATTGCTTTCTTTAATTAGTAGCTTTTGCTAAACATAAAAAGCCCCAAGTAATTTTTAATACTGATTGCAGCTGCCTACTCTATTACCAAATTGTTGTATTAATGCTGCCCACCTTGCACTGTCTATCTTTAAAGGTTTCTCTGGCTCTCTTTCATGGATTTTAATTAACTTCCCCCCATGCACATCACTGTAAGCGCTGATAGTACTGAGGAATCAAAGTGTTCATTTTATCATGGCCTGGGCCAGTAGCATGCCGAGCAATACACAGAAATAATATCAAGTACATACACAAGACATCTGGGCCTACCATTGCTCCCTCCCCTCCACATCTGAAAATCCATAAAGTTTTATTTAAAAAAAAACAACCAACCCAACAATGGATTAAAATCCTTCCTGCTCCATACATTTAGTCTGCACATTCAAGACTCAAACAGAAGTTCCCAGAGCTTATTCTGATACTGTCACTATCTTTAGTTGCCATGGTATTATTGCAGGCAAGGGTTTTTCAAACACCCTTCTCAAACATTTGTTCCTTTTGGTGGCATTAGCCTGGAGCAGCAACACATGCAATCAATACAAATGGGGCAGGGTGGAGGAAAGAAATGGAATTCAGACTCACCAGCTTTGGAAAGAACATGTTGCATTCATTGTCTTGATTCCCCAAAGAAACAACTTATCAAAGGTGAGGGAACAGAATGTACTGTATTTGCTCTTAAATCTCTCAGGTTTAGCAAAATTTGAGAAAGTTTCCATGGTATACCTATAAGTTCGTTCTATATCAATGTTATTCTGCTTTATATTTTCCCTATAGAACAGGGCTCTATATTTCTTGAGATACATGAAGAGAGAGATTAATACAAACAAAAACAGATCAAGAAAACCATACACATCCTATTGTTTCATATAATCTTCATTACTTATATGTTTCCCAAAAAAATGGAAGGGGATAGTGGTAGGGACAACGTAATAATCTATCAGTCTAATACTAGGAACATAGAACAGTAAGGCTTAAAATTGGTTTATGGTAACCTCAAGTCTACTCATTTCATGCCTCCAAGGGCAGAAAAACAAGAACACAAAGTTAAAATGCTTTCAGTATAACTTCACATCCTTTCTCTCTCTCATATTCAAGGCAACCAAGAACCACACTTTGTTGTATACCCTCCAACAAAAGTCACTGTTTCCTGTACAACTAGAACTATCAGAGTGTCTAGTTAAGGTAAAGCATTTTTTACAGCACATAATACAAGAGGAAGATGTGTGTTCAGCACAATACATATCCAGCCATTAACTTTCCATAAGTCAATCAACTCATAAAATAGCAACACTGGAAGGCAGCCATCAGCAAGCAGCAATGGGAAAGAAAGTTCGGCAAGCAAGATACTCTACCCACAATTTATGACAGAGAATCTCCAGTACATATGCCAATTAGATCCATTTCAACCTGGTTTCAGACCTGGGTATGGAACAGAGACAGCCTTGGTTGCCTTGGTGGATGACCCACACAGGGAACTGGACAGGGGGAGTGTGTTCCTGTTGGTTATACTACACCTCTCAGTGGCTTTCGATACTAGCAACTATGGTATAATCTTCTGGGCCACATCTCTGGGATGGGACTTGGAGGCACTGTTTTACAGTGGCTCCGTTCCTTCCTGGAGGGGCGAACCCAGAAGGTGGTGCTGGGGGACTCCTGCTCAACCCCCTGGCCATTGGCCTATGGGATTCCTTAGGGTTCTGTGTTGTACCCTATGCTATTTAACATGTACATGAAACTGCTGAGAGAGCTTTTTTGGGGGGTGTCATCAATATGCAGATGAAATTCAACTCTACTATTCCTTTCCACCTCAATCCAAGGAGGCTGTCCCAGTCCTAAACCAGTGTCTGTCATCAGCAATGGACTGGATAAGGGCAAACAAGTTGAAACTTAATCTAGACAAGACAGAGGTGCTCCTGGTCAGTCAGAAGGCAGATCAGGAAATAGGAATCCAGCCTCTATTAGATGGGGTTACACTCTCCCTGAAGACACAGGTTTGCACAGGGAGTACTCTTGGACTCAGCTTTGAACCTGGAGGCCCAGGTCTCTGCAGTGACCAGGAGTGCTTTTGCACATTTA
Source organism: Phrynosoma blainvillii (assembly GCA_026167975.1). Taxonomy (NCBI): domain Eukaryota; kingdom Metazoa; phylum Chordata; class Lepidosauria; order Squamata; family Phrynosomatidae; genus Phrynosoma; species Phrynosoma blainvillii. The sequence continues at coordinate 415,326,829 of JANUYF010000001.1, forward strand.
AAACGTGTGTGCCAACTGTGCCCATTCCTTGAGATGCTGGATCTGGCCTCAGTGGTACATGCCTTGGTTACATCCTGTTTGGACTACTGTAATGCGCTCTACTTGGGACTGCCTTTGAAGAGTGTTCAGAAACTTCAACTGGTCCAAAGAGTTGCAGCCAGGCTGCTAACAGAGGCAGGTTACAGAGATCATACAACGTCCCTGTTGAAACAGTTCCACTGGCTACCAGTTTGTTTCCAGGCACAATTCAAAGTGCTAGGGATGACTTATAAAGCCCTATATGGCTGAGGTCCAGGCTATTTGGCAGACCGTATCTCCTTCTATGAGCCAGCCCAGGCTCTGAGATCCTCAGGGGAGGCCCTTCTCTCCATCCCACCACCATCACAAGCACAGTTGGTGGAGACACAAGAGAGGGCCTTCTCAGTGGCTACCCCTAGACCAGGGGTAGGCAATCTTTCCCCTTTAAGGGCCGAGGGATTTCAGCTCCCAGAAGCCTCAGCCATGTTGGCCAATAGTCCCATGTTGGCCAATAGCTCCTGGGGTGCTGGGATCTGAAGTCCCTCGGCCCTTAAAGGGGAAAGGTTGCCTACCCCTGCCCTAGAATCTGGAACTCCTTTCCCAGGGAGACCAGAATGGCTCCCTCCTTGTTAGCTTTCTGCCGGCAGGCTAAGACCTACCTGTTCACACAGGCTTTTAAAACGGAATGTTTGTAAGGACCAGCTTGGGGTGTTGTTTCATTTTAAAGTGTTTTATATAGTTTTAGCTTTTAAAAATGTATTTTATTCTTTTAACAGCTTTCTATTTTAACATTGTAATAATGTAATTTTTAATGCACCTCTTTTCTATATTTTTAATTGTATTGTTTTTTAATATTGTGAAGCCGCTCTGAGTCCCAGTTTTGAGAAAAGACTAGAATACAAATAAATATAATCATCATCAGCAGCAGCAGCTCTTCTAGACATCTAGCAATTGTTTTGATACTATAAGAGACATTTAATATCCTGTCTTTCTATGACACTCAAGATGGCATCAGGTTATAACAGCACCTTTGACCTTAAAGGATTGGTTGGACTGGAGGTGTACTTGTTTACACAACTGCTGGTACTCTTATTGGTGCTGCTGCTACTACAGAAACCTGAAGAAACAGGTTGTGGGACTCTCATAGCTACCATCCCTACAGAGCTATCCTGATTGTAATGTTGGCAAACTGCATGTAATAAAGAGATTTAAAAACCTGAAATGTCTTCTAGTGCCATAAGCAATTCTTCAAATCAAGGGCAAGATGCAGCACAGTGACCTACTGATGTTCACAATGTCATAAGTTTATAATTTTAAATAAGTCAGCCTAACAACCTTGTAAAGCAGGCTAGGCAAGGACAGGCAGAACAGGAAAAACCCAGCCTTTCAATGAGAAATATTTGTTGGACGATACTAACTGAATGAAGTCCTGTGAACTGTACAGAAAGGTTTTTCAATTTGACTGTTTGGAGTTAAACTCTTGAGCAAAAAGAGATCTACAGCCATTTTCAGAAATATACAAGTGGCAAAACACAATGGAATAAATTCAGAGATCTGACCATGGAATAGAGGCAGGTGGAACTTCTCCCTGTCTACAGCTCAATGGGACAAGCTGTAGAGATGGCATAAAGGCATGTGCATAAGGCACTATCATATCAGCCTGAACACATCTGTTCTTATTTAATATGTGAAGTTAAGTAGGACCAGTTAGTACTTTGATGGGTGACCACTAGAGAATACCAGGAATCCCAAAGTGCAGATAGGAAATTATCTTGCTTGAAACCATGGAGACTTACTGCCAGTCAGAACTGAAAGTATTGGGCTATAAGCGCCAGTCATCTAACCCAATATAAGACAATTTTGTATGGCCCTGTCTGCTGATTTCTGCTCCAGCTACTTAACATATCTCTATCTGAATGCATACAATCTCCTCCCCGCCCCCAGCCCTCAATATCACAGCCTACCAAGTCAGCACTGTTGTCCAACCCTGGGAGGAGGCATTTTTGGAGGACTGATAAGGACAAGTGGATAGGACAATCAGCTTCTTACCAAACCTTTCTGCAGTTCTTCAAACAAAGATGTTTGAAAGATGTGACAGAAGAGCGGTATAAGTTTCAGAAACATTTGTATTACAAATGTATAAATCCAAACACAAGATATAGTTATTATTAACTATAATATAAGATGTTCTTGAATTTGACCCACACAGTTTCATGTTAAATTTTGTTTCATATACATTGCTTCTCCTCAAGCAGCATAAGAACATTGGTAAGCTTGGACTTTATCACTGCAACAATCAAAAGAATCTGAAAGGGCTTTTTAATAATACCCATTGCAAAGCACAATGCTCAGTGTGTCAAAGAAATTGCTGGAAACAAGCATTATGGGGTGAGGTGGGAAAAAACAACATAAAATGCTCAGTCATGTTCCTCATTCAACTTTTTTAGTGATTTGTTAAATACATCCAGCACATCAAGACATACAGTAGCAGAGTTCACCCCAGATTGACTGCACATCAGTGTATGCTATAGGTCCGTGATGGCAAACCAATTACATGCTTGCCAGAGATGGCATGCAAAGCCATTTTTCTTGGCATACTGAGGGCAGGGAAGAGGAAAGGTGTATGCTGGTTCCTCCACCTTCCCAGGTGTCCCAGGCCTTTCAGCTGCTTCTCCAGAGGCAGCTAAAGACTGGGGATGGCGCGGGAGGAGGAGGAAGAGGCACATGCCTGTTACTCCTCCTTCCCAACCTTCCCTGGCCTTGAAGCCAGAAAAGGTGCTGGGGGAGGAGGAGGAGGAGGAACAGGCACGCACTAGTTCCTCTTCTTCCCCTCCCTCCCCCCCCCCCCCCCGAGCCTTCAACTGTCTCTGGAGAGGCAGCTGAAGGCCTGGGATGACAGGGGGAAGAGGTTATGTCCAAGAAGTCCTGTCCCAGAAGGTGGAAGTCCCACCCCTAGGACTGGATAACATCCAGTGCTGGAAGGCCTTTTAGTTTGGGCACTCAGCCCCTAAAGGTTTTGCCATCACTGCTATAGGCAGTGGGATATTATGCATAATGAATGAACATAGAGGTAACTCTGTTATAAAATGGCAGAGCCTTTTTGATTGCATGTTTGCTACTGATAAGACATGCAAGTACTATTTTCCAGTTCCAAAGCAAGTGCTGATAACCCAGTTCTAAATGTTTTTAGTGTGAACTGAAAAAAAGCAAATCTTGATTGTGCTGTAGCCTTGATATTGGCTACTGCTTATTATATTACCCATCATCCACACACAAGCACCCAATTACTGAAGTGGCTTATTTTGTAAGGTGAAGTATAAAACACACATTTGTTTAACTCCACTGATGCTATCTTAAAATCAATATTAAACAAAAACAATAGCACATTCAGGGGCAAAACTAAGGACTGACTCACTCTCCAATCTAGCATTCAACTTGCCTGTCAATGCATCCGTACAAATGCAAAGCAGTGTTACACTGAGGTTGAAGCACTCTGTGAAACTGCTGAGAAAAAACACCTGGGGACGGCACCGTCTATGCGTTAAAGTATGAGGGTAGTTGGAGAAGTTTCACATCACTTAATATTTCTTTCTGGAAACTGCTTTCCACCACTTCTAGTTTAGTGATAGAGCACTGAACTGGGACTCAAGTGAAGTTCATCTGCAAACATGTCATTAGAATATTTCATTTTGACTGTAAGATTTGCATTAGCTTTTTATAACATATGCTCGATTAACATTTGGGAAGACCACTGTATTTGTGCATGACTTGATCAACTGGAAGTTTGTGTTTACAGTCTGCTCAATTAGAGAGCGTGGGCAGCGTTTTCCTCCCCTCTCTTCGACTCCTGTTCTTTTCTGCACCACTGGGCTTCGTTTTCTCTCACAGTGGGAAAGGTCCTTGTGCAACTGACCTGGGCAATCTGCCCACTGTCAAAGATCACATCCACTTTGAATAAACCAAATTGCATTCACATGAAGCACCATGACTCTGTAACTCAGTAAAGTAGGTCAATAAGAACACCTCGGAGAAATGTTTTCAGCAGGCCTTAAAGTAGCTTGGTTTAAAGTAAAAAGAACGGCTGCGTGTCATAGTTCCTAGAAACTGTCTATTGTGCAAGTCTTGAATAGTTCCCCCTCAAATGGAAAAACAGAAAATGATTTAAATCCTCCACAAGCAAAACCAGACAGAAATAAAAAGTTAATTTGTTTTAATTCACCTAGTACAAGATTTAAAAGGTAATTTGTCATTTCTGGTTTCAGAAAATGATACTGATACTGCTTACGGGCATGGCAGCTATATAAGAATAATGGTATGGCTTATACAAAATGACATGACATGAAATTGAATGCCACGTTCTTTAGTAAGTTTTGAGTCTTAACATCCTAGTTTTGTTTTGTCTGCACATTTTATTGCCTATCCATATTTATGCATGTCACACATTTTCCTCTTGGCTACATCAGAAATTCAGATTACCTCCCGCCTTGCCTTCATTCCCAAACCAAACAAGAGCTGATCATTTTCTCAAGAGTAAGAGCTGTTTGCTGAGGGACTAGCCACTGGCTAGGACAATTTGAAGGATGTTACCAAGTGAAGAACCAGTGACCAGAGACATTTTAATAACTACTTTAACTTGAGAATGATGCTTCAGCAGGCAGGCAGGCAAGCTGGAAGAAATCAGAATGGATGAATGAGTGATAAGAAACTTCTAAGTTCTTTTCTAAGTTCTTTTTAAAAATGTGTTATTGGAATTAGTACCTGAGGGATGCCTCTGTGGTACCACTTCTCTACTGAGTGCTCAAAATACAGTATTCTACATATTTCTATGCAAAGGGCAGCAGTCTGTGGAAAATCCAAATTAAAAAGTCCCTTTTCTTTGACAAAAAGAAACCTATGGCTTTGACACAAACTCTACAAAATGAGACTGGATTGTAAAATGCAAGGACTGAATAGAAAAGATTCATCTCCTGTGAAGAAGAGGCCAACATATTAGTATAGGTATACCTCAATTATCAAAACAGATGTATTACCAGAGGGAGAAATAACATGGAAAGAATAGGGATAGGTTCCTACACTATAAAAAATATCTTCAATAGGGTTCAGGAAACATTTTATTCAAAACTAACTATTGTACATTCACATGAGAAGTGAAATCAGTCCAAGTAAGCTTTGCATACATTAAAAATGAGCTTTTGAACCTTCTACATACCACCTGAAGTCTTCTTCCAAAACATCTAAGGATTTCTTTCACCCACCTCCATTTTTCTTTTGACTTCCATTTTGGTGAGTAAACCAATAGTTTTGGTGAGTAAACCTTTATAACATTCTGGGAGTAGCTGGTGAGTCATGTTTATGTGCGCACCCATGTTTCTGTTTTGATGTTTACACAGGCTTAGTAAGGGATTCTGGATGCAGCTGCTGTCTACCTTGTATGCTACAGGAGGATTAGTTACATATTTACAGGAGGATTAGTTAGAGTAGAACCCTACAATTTCCCAGCTCAAACTTGTTTACTTCAGACTACAAATTCTGCATCCAGGGTAAGAAACACAATGCCCTCCAAATGTTTTGAATAATTTCCATGAATCCCAGCCAGTATGGTCAGTGGTCAGGATTATAGGAGTGGTTGTCCAAAATATTAGAGGTGAACAAAGTTGTTTACCTTTACCCCATGTCACAGGGGAAACTGATGTGGGGTAAGATGTATTATTCTCATAATTGAGAATTTAAAGTGTTTTTTTAAATTTTGCAAGTTGAAAAATGGTAGGGTATAAATGAAAAAATGATAACATCAGCAACAACTTGCTGGTGATGAATTGTGCAAGGATGCTTTCACATCATCTGCATCACTTTGCAGCTAGTGCAATGCGCAGCAGCTAGACTGCTGACCAGAATATCATATGGGAACCATAACACCAGTTTTAAAAGAATGGTACTTGCTACCAACATCCTAGGGATGCTTTAGCTGGAGATCTTGCACCAAGCAGGGGCTTGGACTCAATGACCTTTGAGGCCCCTTCCCATTCCATAATTCTAAGATTCTGTATGGCTTAGTGGTTAAGATGCCAGTTTTGACGATTGTAAGTGCTGTGTGATGGGGTGAGCTCCTGTCATTAGTCTCAGCTTCTGCCAACCTAATGCAAATGCAAGTAGATAAATAAGTACCACTTCGGTGGTAAGGTAACAGCATTCAGTGAAGTCATACTGACCACATGACTACCGGAGTAATCTTCAGACAACACTGGCTCTTCAGCTTAGTAACGGAGATGAGCACCGCCCTCTGCAGTCAGTTATGACTAGACATACATGTCAAGGGGACCTTTACATTTATCTTTATATTCAGAAGAAAACAATCAGATTAAGCAAGAGTGTCAATAACAGGTATCATAAACTGAATTGCAGTCTGTCATTTCCACTGAGAACTAAGGATATGGCTTTCCACTGTAGATTTGTTTTTTCCAATGTCCTGAAAAAGCATTGCAGTAAAAAAAGTTGTAAGGACAAACAGAAGAACATGACTGATGGCCACTGAGATTTGAAATTGTGGATCATTTTAATGTAGATCATTTCCCAGCTGCCACTGCCCTGGCCTTGGAGGAAGAAAAACCAGTAGCATAAACTACTTAATCCCCTCCCACATTGCGGTTCCCTTTTTCTTTTGTGTTGTATTTTATTTAGATTGTAAAGATGAGGGCAGGGAACTGTCAAATTAACAATTTGTAACCCAATCCGAGAGCCTTTGCAGCTGATATGCAGGCATGAATACTCTAAACAAACAAACAAACAAACAGTGTTACACTGATCAGAAATGGAGCATTCATCCAATCTCATGTGATAATAGTATATAAATGAACTTTATATTAATCGTGTTTGGCTGGAAAATGCTTATGGTATAAGACCCTAGTTGCTTGTCACACAGAAGGACTTCTGTAATGCTCACATATCCAATTTCTCCAACATCACACCTGGGCTAAGTTCCAGAGCACTTGAAGGCGTTGCTCCAAGTACTATGGTTCAGTAGTTTCACTCCAAAGACTTTGAGAATCAAATTGTTGTCCACAACTTTAATTAGAATGAAATGATGCAGCAGAAAGGGTTGTGGGAAAGAGACCTCTTATTGTACACACTGCAGGGCCTGTACTAAGCACTGGGCCATTAATGGCAGCAACCTAGAACCTTAACTTTTCTTTTTCTTCTAAGACTTCCCTCTAGAATCACAACCAACAGTGCCCAACCGCTGCACCAGATTTCTCCTCCTGCTCTTCTACACATTACGTGGTGTAGAAGAGCCCTAAACATCTGCCTGAAATATTTTGACACTGTTAACTGCAGTTTTCCCTACCAAAAACAAAAACCTCTAAGTGGAATAATACAGGGTTTTGCCTTCCTTCTCTATTAATATTTTCTCTAATATGTGCCTGTTGTTGTTGTTGTTGTTTGTTGTGTGCCTTCAAGTTATTTCCAGCAACCCTAAGGCAAGCCTATCATGGGGTTTTCTTGGCAGTTCAGAGGTTTGCCACTGCCTTCCACTGGGGCTGAGAGTATGTGACTTGCCCAAGATCACCTAGTGGGTTTCATTGCACTAAAACAAAAAGGATATAATAGATATCTAAGATCTCTAACTGCAAGTAGAAGATAAAAACCCAGAAAAATAGAAGATTCATACCTCCTTTAAAATATTTTTGAAAATGGCTCCTAAACTAATGGAAAGCAAAACATTGAAATACATATAAAGACATCCTGGTTTTTACAGAACTCCCACACATGAGCAGTTCTGTATTTCTCTTCAAAGTGGGTGACTGATTAAGCTACCTTTCTCAGGTTAGCCCAAACACTGAAAACTGGTACATTCATCACATAGAGTACCTTAGAAATACCTGAAAACAGATAACTTTTGCACTCACAGCCAGCCAAAGCACTGGTACAAAATTTAGCTCATAAGCTGCATATGAAACAGAAATGTGTAATAAGTGGCTTCCCTAGCTAACCTGGAGAAAAGGTGCTTCTCATACCAGCAGAACACCATATATCATTGCAGAATGCAAGCTTTGTTTTCTAGTATTTTATATATCTAGTAAATATATTTGAGAACCAGCATAGCATAGTGGTTGGGGTGTTGCCTACAACCCTGGAGACCATGGTTTGATTCCCACCTCAACCATGAAACCCACTGGATGACCTTTGGAAAGTCACATGCTCTCAGCCTCAGAGGATGGCAAATGAACAAATCTTGCCAAGAAAAGCCCATGATAGGTTTGCAGTGGGGCAACATAAGTTGGACATGACTTGAAGGCACACAACAGCAATGAGTAAAAGTATAAGTAAAAATAAAACGTATAACTGTACAAACACCACAGAATAAATCCTATAAGAGTAATCTTATGCTTTCTGGTGGAGTATTCCTAAACCTTGTGGGGACTCTTGCTGGCAAAGAAGCAGTCAGGAGAGAGTTGGTTTGTTGCTTATGTTTGTCCCTCCAAACACACCTGAATGTTATCTGATTCTGGAAGCAAAGCAGGGTTCTGCCTGATTACTACAGTAGTAGTACAGTACTATAGCAGTAATACTCCTATTGTTACTAGGGCTGGAAAAGAATTTTATTGGAAAATCTAAACTATTGCAGTTAATCAGAGTTGAAAATATTTAGCTAGATGGACCAATGAGCTAATGCAGTATGAGGCAGCTTTCTTTGGCCTAAATCAATTGTTAGTCCCAATTACAGCAATCTCATCTGTGGAACTTACGCAGGCATTAGCTTACCAACTTTTCTCGAATTCACTGTTTCTACTCTAGTTGGGACCAACAATTGGATTTAGGTCAAAGTTATTATGTGCCCACATCCTACCAAAAAGAATTCCTGCCTGTCACAAGTAATGGGGAGGAATTCATTTATATTAAATCCCTGGATGGTTCAATGTTGTTCCATGTTGGCCTTGCAGTTGGCAACTATGAGAACTGTGTATCTTCCAGGTTCATAATTATGCCTTCCTCTGGCTACTAGCATAATGTCAATAGGTGTCTTTCCCCTATCTTCTAATTTGGAAGAGGAAGCAACCACAGAATTATGTCTCCCCCTGTAAGCTTTGGTATCTTTTTCCATCCTCAACAATGGATATCCTTAAGGGATATTTCCTATGGCTCCATGAACACACACCAAAGACCATGGAATTACCCTCCTGGTATCTTTGCCACTCCTATCAATATATTAAAAAAACTACACAAGAATTCAAACATGCAAATCTTATGACAGTGGAAAAGTAGTTTTCCTAATTTCCCATAACTGTGTTAATGAAAAATTTACATTGTATGGCATTCTTAAATTACAACAAATTAGAAATACAGCTTATATTGCTTCTGTTGCCTTTTATCTCAATTTCTGTTAGTATGAAAGGAATACTCAAGAGGAGTGCATACTCTCCATTCAAACAGCCAGAGATTCAAAACATGATAACTCATGTTAAAGAGATCAAATGACCAGTGATAGGAAAGATCTCTAAGACCCCAGAAAACCACCTCTAGTCAAAACAATTCTGGGCTAGATAGACAAAACAATCTGACAGTTTACTATGATTTCATTTGGCTTCTAGCAATATACTGATGAATTGGGCTAGGTGTTCCAGACATAAATGCAGGGGGGGGGGATGTCAGATACAGCATGCCATTAAAGAGGATGCTTGCTCTCATATCATTTTAATAGTGAGAATTTTAATAAACCATTATATTTAAAAATAATAATAATGTGCTAAATGTCTTTCAGGAGCCAGCATGGTGTAGTGATTTGAACAGTGGACTAAGACTCTGGAGATCAGGGTTCAAATCTCTGCTTGGCCACAGAAACCCAATGAATAACTTTGGGCAAGTCACACACTCTCAGCCTCAGAGGAAGGTAAAGGCAAAACTCCTCTGAACAAATTTGCAAAAAAAACCAAACAAACAAAAAAAACCCTCTGATCAGGTTGCCATAAGTTGGAAACAACTTGAAGGTACTCAACAACACAATTTCTTCTCTCACACATAATTTCCTCTAGCAATAGGAATAGCTGATTGGACCTAACTGGCGCTGATTTATTATGGAACATTTCACCCATTTTCAATTTACAAGAAAGAAAGAAAGAAAGAAAGAAAGAAAGAAAGAAAGAAAGAAAGAAAAGGACAGGACAGGACAGGAAAGGAAAGGAAAGGAAAGGAAAGGAAAGGAAAGGGAGAAAAGGAAGATAAAATATTGTTTGTCATTGCTGGATGTTCATGAAGTATTAAATATTTGGTGTTTTCTATTACTGTAGTAATTCATCAAAAGTTTTGCAGACAACAGGAACATGTTTTTAATTTGAGAATAACATTTTTTAGCTGGTAACAAAAGCATTATGAGCCACATGAAGACGGGCTGTTGATTTATTGTGGGAGTATATGCTATGGAGCAATTTTGAATGATGATAAACATTCCCAAAGCTGATGTTTAACTATGGAAGACTCATCATTCCATCCTACAATACACATCCTTCCTGCCACTTCCACAACACAATCACAATACACTCTGATTGCTCTGCTGTTTTGAACTTGGTTGAGTCAGAGTTGTTCCACTGAAAACATACTACTCAACTTTCCAGGAAAAGAATTATATTTAACTATAATGTTCCCAAAGCTAGACAATTATTTACAAAGCAAATATATGTGATCAGCTATTTGATCATATGGCAGACACTCGTAAACAACTGGATTAGTGTCTACTAGAAACAGGGGATATAACGAACATTATTCAGATCACTCTAATCTTCAACTCCTTTCTTGCTTTCTTATCTCTGTTCAAATTTACTATCTTCACATAAGCAAGAGTTCAGTGTGAGCTGAGGGCAGACAAACCTTTCTTAGAATTCTATCAGTTGCCTTTGGACATTGCAAAATACACATTCAACATTTTAGTATGGAAGTGTGTGTGTGTGTCTGTGCATGTGCACACACACACACACACACATGGATTTGTCTTTGTGTGCATGTTTTGCAGTACAAATGACTCCGTTATCATACAAACTGGCTATAATTTGTTCTCTCTAATCTCTGAAAGATACTACAGAACAAATTGGAATTGTACATTTGTTGTAATTCTGTTACTACAATGCCTATCAAAATCATGCCATTTGTACTATTCTTCATATGCATTTTTCTTAATTTTTATGAAAATGTAAGTCAATACGCATGATTCAAAAAGACAGTCAGACAGAAGGTAGTAGATATCAGTGTGCAAGCAGGGAAACATGCTAGGCTCTGTCCTTTCTATTTATTTCATTTCTATGTCACCTTTCTCCCAGAAAGAGGCCCAAGGTGGCTCACAAATAAAACCATTTACCGTATTTTTCGGCATATTAGACGCACATTTTCTTCCCCAAAATGGCGGTGGGGAAGTTGGTGCGTCTAATAGACCGAATGTAGCGCCCCTCCGAGGCCGCCGCGCGTCCTCGGTGGTTCAATGGGCTGCTCCTGGGATCGGAGGCCGAGCAGCCCATTGAACCACCGAGGACGCAGGGGGAAGGAGCGTTGCTTTCCCTGGGACCATGCTGGGGTCGGAGGACTCCTCCGACCCCAGGATCACCCCAAGGAAAAAAACGTTGCTTTCCATGGGGCAATGCTGGAATCGGAGGACGGATCTGACTCCAGCATCGCCCCATGGAAAGCTTCCTTGGGGCGATCCTGGGGTCGGAGGACTCCTCCGACCCCAGGATCACCCCAAGGAAAAAAACATTGCTTTCCATGGGGCAATGCTGGAGTCGGAGGACGCCTCTGACTCCAGCATCGCCCCATGGAAAGCTTCCTCATGGAAAGCTTCCTTGGGGCGATCCTGGGGTCGGAGGACTCCTCCGACCCCAGGATCACCCCAAGGAAAAAAACGTTGCTTTCCATGGGGCAATGCTGGAGTCGGAGGATGCCTCTGACTCCAGCATCGCCCCATGGAAAGCTTCCTTGGGGCGATCCTGGGGTCGGAGGACTCCTCCGACCCCAGGATCACCCCAAAGAAAAAACGTTGCTTTCCATGGGGCAATGCTGGAGTCGGAGGACGCCTCTGACTCCAGCATCGCCCCACGGAAAGCTTCCTTGGGGCGATCCTGGGGTCAGAGGACTCCTCCGACCCCAGGATCACCCCAAGGAAAAAACGTTGCTTTCCATGGGGCAATGCTGGAATCGGAGGACGCCTCTGACTCCAGCATCGCCCCATGGAAAGCTTCCTTGGGGCGATCCTGGGGTCAGAGGGCGCCTCCAACCCCAGCATTGCCCCAGCATTGCCCCAAGGAAAGCAATGTTGCTTTCCTTGGGCGGATGCTTGGGTCGGAGGACGCCTCCGACCCAGGCATCCACCCAAGGAAAGCAACCAGGCTTTCCCTGGAGGGATCCTAGGGTCTGAGGCGTCCTCCGTGGGTCGGAGGACGCCTCAGACCCCAGGGTCCCTCCAAGGAAAGCCTGGTTGCTTTCCCTGCAGGGATCCTAGGGTCTGAGTCGTCCTCCGTGGGCCGGAGGATGCCTCAGACCCCAGGGTCCCTCCAAGGAAAGCCTAGTTGCTTTCCCTGCAGGGATCCTAGGGTCTGAGTCATCCTCCGTGGGCCGGAGGACGCCTCAGACCCCAGGGTCCCTCCAAGGAAAGCCTGGCTGCTTTCCCTGCAGGGATCCTAGGGTCTGAGTCGTCCTCCGTGGGCCGGAGGACGCCTCAGACCCCAGGGTCCCTCCAAGGAAAGCCTGGCTGCTTTCCCTGCAGGGATCCTAGGGTCTGAGTCGTCCTCCGTGGGCCAGAGGACCCCTCAGACCCCAGGGTCCCTCCAAGGAAAGCCTGGCTGCTTTCCCTGCAGGGATCCTAGGGTCTGAGTCGTCCTCCGTGGGCCGGAGGACGCCTCAGACCCCAGGGTCCCTCCAAGGAAAGCCTGGCTGCTTTCCCTGCAGGGATCCTAGGGTCTGAGTCGTCCTCCGTGGGCCGGAGGACGCCTCAGACCCCAGGGTCCCTCCAAGGAAAGCCTGGCTGCTTTCCTTGTAGGGATCCTAGGGTCTGAGGCGTCCTCCGTGGGTCGGAGGACGCCTCAGACCCGAGGGTCCCTCCAAGGAAAGCCTGGCTGCTTTCCCTGCAGGGATCCTAGGGTCTGAGGCGTCCTCTGTGGGTCGGAGGACGCCTCAGACCCCAGGGTCCCTCCAAGGAAAGCCTGGTTGCTTTCCCTGCAGGGATCCTAGGGTCTGAGTCGTCCTCCATGGGCCGGAGGACGCCTCAGACCCCAGGGTCCCTCCAAGGAAAGCCTGGTTGGTTTCCCTGGGTGGATGCCGTGGGTCTGAGGCGTCCTCTGTGGGTCGGAGCACGCCTCAGACCCCAGGGTCCCTCCAAGGAAAGCCTGGTTGGTTTCCCTGGGTGGATGCCGTGGGTCTGAGGCGTCCTCCATGGGTCGGAGGACGCCTCAGACCCCAGGGCCCCTCCAAGGAAAGCCTGGTTGCTTTCCTTGCAGGGATCCTAGGGTCTGAGGCGTCCTCCGTGGGTCAGAGGACGCCTCAGACCCCAGGGTCCCTCCAAGGAAAGCCTGGTTGCTTTCCCTGGGTGGATGCCGTGGGTCTGAGGCGTCCTCCGTGGGTCAGAGGACGCCTCAGACCCCAGGGTCCCTCCAAGGAAAGCCTGGTTGCTTTCCCTGGAGGGATCCTAGGGTCTGAGGCGTCTTCTGTGGGTCGGAGGACGCCTCAGACCCCAGGGTCCCTCCAAGGAAAGCCTGGTTGCTTTCCCTGGAGGGATCCTAGGGTCTGAGGCATCCTCCGTGGGTTGGAGGACGCCTCAGACCCCAGGGTCCCTCCAAGGAAAGCCTGGTTGCTTTCCTTGCAGGGATCCTAGGGTCTGAGGCGTTCTCCGTGGGTCGGAGGACGCCTCAGACCCCAGGGTCCCTCCAAGGAAAGCCTGGTTGCTTTCCCTGGGTGGATGCCGTGGGTCTGAGGCGTCCTCCGTGGATCGGAGGACGCCTCAAACCCCAGGATCCCTCCAAGGAAAGCCTGGTTGCTTTCCTTGGGCGGATGCCTGGGTCGGAGGCGTCCTCTGACTGTATTTTATTAAGAATCTTTTTTTCCTGGATTTTCCTCCTTTAAAATTGGGTGCGTCTTATATGCCGGAGCGTCTTATACGGTAAATCTTTCTTCAGCCGAAGAGGAGAGCCTTATCTACACATGACACTCTAGAAGTGATCCAGGATCCTGGAAAATCAGAATTCCAAATTGCATCTCTCTGCATATAGGGCAGGTTCTCCTTTTCAGACCTTTGATCTTCATGTGAGAACAACACTGGAAATCCTGGTTGTTACTACAGTTAGCCCTCCACATTTGCAGCCTTGACTTTTACGGATGTGATTATTTGTGGATTTTATTAATACGTCCTCTCTAAGAATCTCTAGGTCTTCCAGCACAATTCTGCCAGATATTGTTCATAGAGTTGTGCTGGGGGGCCTAGAGTAGGGACAGGCAACCTAAGGCCCGGGGGCCGGATGTGGCCCCCCGAGGCCTTTGGACCGGCCCCAGGCCAGTCCTGCCGCCACCACCGCCCGCCATGATGATATTGATATTGTTGTTATTACTTGTTCTTGGAGTTTTCTTGGCAAAATCTCCACAGGGGTTTTGCCATGGCTTTTCTAGGGCTGAGAGAGTGTGCATGCATATTTTTTTAATTTTTAAAAAAAATATTTTTATTTTATTTTATTTTATTTTATTTATGGTCCTTCAGCCCCCCCAATTGTCTGAGGGACATTAACCCGGCCCCCGGCTCAAAAAGGTTGCCTACCCCTGGCCTAGAGATTACTAGAGAAAACACTTCTCTCTAGGCATTTGTAGGTTCTCCAGCATGATTCTGTGATCAACCTCTGGCAAATATGGACCAAAGAGTTGCACTGCAGAACCTGGAGATTCCTAGAGAGGTTTTCACTTGGGTGAAAGTGAACAGTGTCTTTTATTTGCAATATTTCCACATTCATGGTGGTCCTTCACCATAAATTTCTGAACAACTGCATATGGCTGGTTTGATTGGACTGGTTTAATTGATGAAAATATTTTTCAAGTACAAAGCAGAGACATAAATCGAAGTACTGCTAGTATTTTCAAGGAATAATTAATTGAGTTGAAGCAGACTAACAATAAAATAATCATGAATAGATAAGTAATTTACTTGACGGCTCCCATGACACTTGGAGCTTGTTAATGATTGATGGGATTTATGCCCAAGAGGTATTCATAGAACTGAAACCTTACAGTGTATGATGATGATGACGTAACACTACTGAACTTCTAAACTGAATAACAGTTACCAATATTCAGATATACTGTTGCTCCTTAGTTACAGTATAGAACTATTTTATGTTTTTTCCCCCCAGTAGAGACACAGTTTCTACTTCTGCATGATAATCCTGATTTCCACATGTGTTCAATCACAGGTATCAAAATAATCCTTCATTTGCCTTAAAGGCAAAATAAACCTTGCCACCAATACCACGATCATCACAATTATTACACCTAACAACAGTATCAATATACTGGTACCACAGAATTCAGCAGCAACATGTAGATGCATCCTTTATATGGGTAGATATCTAAATATCTTTTGAATAAACATAAGGCATCCTGACTTTTTAAAAAATATATAATTCTGAAAAGGGTTGAAACCGTGTAAAAAACCAAAAACAAACCCAGGCCCAAGAAGAAATAGAAATATTGGGAAATGTAAATATATGCAAAACATGTTTTTAGATTAATTTTTATTCATTTAAGAACCTGAGATTAGTGTGTATTTCTGAACACATTATATTGCACTATTTGATATATATATATGTCTTTAAGGGCATTCCATAGCCTTTCATGATCTATGCAGCACATGCTGATTTTTTTCTGGAATTCCCTGGTGTGCTCCATTAGCCATTGTATGTTTGCAATTTGGTCCCTATTGCCTCTTCCTTTCCTGGACCCCATTTGGACCTCTGGGATTTCTGTCTCCATATATGGTTGGAGTCTATGTTGCAGAATTTTGAGAATTTTAAAGAATACTGGCTTGTATACAGAACACAGTATAGCACTATAGTTGTTATTGTTCTGTGCCTTCAATTCGTTTCTGATTTATGGCAACCCTAAGGCGAACAGGATTTTCTTGGCAAGATTTGTTCAAAGGGCATTTGCCTTTGGCTTCCTCTGAGGCTGAGAAAGTGGGACTTGCCTAAGATCACCAATGAGTTTCCATGGCTAAGCAGAGATTCAAAGTGCTCAAATTACTGCGGCATGCTGGTTCTCACCATTCATAGTCTTACATAAAAAGTATTCCTCTTACATAGTTTTTAGTAATTATTCTGGAGTAGTAGATATGTGAGCCAGTGTGGAATAATGGTTTGAATGTTGGATAAGGATTCAGGGAGATTCCTCTGAAGTTGAGAGTGCGACTTGCCCAAGGTTTCCATGGCTGAGCGACGATTTAAAACTTGGTTTCCAGAGTCATAGTCCAACACCGAAACTACTACACCACACTGTCAGATCATACCAACCCAGAAAATACAAAACAGAACCAAACAAAAAGAGTATAAGATGTATCTGGATGTCTACTTCCTGTTTCATTTCAGAAGGTGTGAGAGATCTCATCAGTTATTGCAAAACTGCCACTATACCAGGCTGGCTCTCACAGCACTGTAGAAACACTATGTTAAAAACAGCTGTGGGACTTTTAGCAGAAGAGAGTTAAATGTCATAAAGTGCTGTTTCAGTCATTGTTAAAGTTGCTTTCTCTCCTCCATACAGTTGTAATTGGGATTTTGTTTTAAATCCTGTAATGGAACTTACAAGACAGGTATATAGTCAGCATGAGCAATTGGGTCTTAATGCCTCACAATCTCTCTTTCAACAAACAAGGAAACAAATGAAGAGAAAAGGCTGATGGTTTCATTTTGTGCAGTCAAAAGACAGTACTACCTCGTGGACAATGGTGTCATTCCTCTATGTCAGGGGTAAGCAACCTTTCCCCTTTAAGGGCCAAGGGACTTCAGCTCCCAGAAGCCTCAACCATGTTGGCCAATAGTCCGATGTTGGCCAATAGCTCCTGGGATTCTGGGAGCTGAAGTCCCTTGGCCCTTAAAGGGGAAAGGTTGCCTACCCCTGCTCTATGTGTATCCACTCCATAATTATAGCACTCTAGCTATTCGTGAATGTATGCTAATCTCAGAAACAATTTCATTACTTTAAAAGCCTCAATACATGTTTGTGAAGCACACCCTTTGGCGTGGAAAACAGGTTAGTATGACAAGGCTT
The DNA here is from genome assembly GCA_026167975.1 of Phrynosoma blainvillii. Classification (NCBI taxonomy): domain Eukaryota; kingdom Metazoa; phylum Chordata; class Lepidosauria; order Squamata; family Phrynosomatidae; genus Phrynosoma; species Phrynosoma blainvillii. The sequence continues at coordinate 415,344,124 of JANUYF010000001.1, forward strand.
CTAGAGCAGGGGTTCCAATGTGGGGTGTCCACACCTCCAGGGAGTGCAAGATGGAATTTCAGGGGTTACAACAAAGAGAACCAGTGTGGTGCAATGGTTTGAGCATTGAGCCCTGGAGACCTGGGTTCAAGTCCCAGCTCAGCCACAAAAACCTGGTGACACTGGGCAAGTCACACAAGAAACCCGTGATAGGTTTGCCTTAGGGTCACTATAAATTGCAAATTACTTGAATGCACACAACACACACAACCCCCCCCCCCCCCAAAGGCCCAAAACACACTGCAGAAATCATCTAGTCTGAGACCACTTTAACTGCCGTGGCTCAATGCTAGGAAACCCTGGGAACTGTTTTGTGAGACATTTAGCCTTCTCTGTCAGAGAGCTCTGGTGCCAAAAGAAACTACAATTCCCAGGATTCCCTAGCATTGAGCCAAGGCAGTTAAAGCAGTCTCAAAGTGGATTATTTCTGCAGTGTGTTTTGGATCAAAGAGTGGCTTATGTCCATGAGTGATGAGTTCATCACTCAGCCAACTGCCGGTGTACCTTGAGAAGTGGTAGTAGGTGATTGTATTGCGTAGATAGCAGTCTTGTTTATTCAGTCAAAAGGAAAGAATAATAGAACTAATGTATAAATAAAGCAAGTAACTGATTGTCAGAGTAATGCTTTTAAAATCATTATAATGCAATATCTGATATAATTACTGTATATTGCTTCAACCCATGACTATCAAATGTGTTGGCACTCTCATGTCTTTAAGAGCGTTCTATAGCCTTTTATGATCTATGCAAAGGTCTTGCTATAGTCTATGAAGCACATGCTGAAATTATGCATCTTGGTGTATTCATATCAAAGCTTTGTTGATAAAGCAAGATCTCTGGGAACTGATAGAGTCACCACCACAACCAGACATGTTAGAGCAGGGGTAAGCAACCTTTCCCCTTTAAGGGACGAGGGACTTCAGCTCCCAGAAGCCTCAGCCATGTTGGCCAATAGTCCCATGTTGGCCAATAGCTCCTGGGATTCTGGGAGCTGAAGTCCCTCGGCCCTTAAAGGGGAAAGGTTGCCTACCCCTGTGTTAGAGGATGATAGGAAGACAAGAGCTGTCCCTAAAGACAAGCCAGTTGAACCACGTAAGAGGGAAGCAGTCTACTTTTGAAGTGTGGAGAGCCTTATGTGATGTTCATCAGACTGGTATGTCCCTATCAAAGATGATTTGGAGAAAATGCTTATACAGCTGCAACTTACAAGACAGGGAGTCTGTAACAGAGCACTTGCAGAGAATGCAGAATCTGTTTGTCCAATGTGAAAGCAGAGGAATAATTATGGAGGACTGCCAAAAATCCTACATTCTGCTGGGCAGTTTGTTGAAGGATTGGGATTTCATAATGTATAGTCTGCAAGGGGTTGCTGAAAAGACTTAAAGTCTGAGATGACTGCATCGAGAATTCTGGACAAAGTCCAGAGGCAGAGCTTTGAGGCAAAGGCGGAGAGAGCAAGCCAAACGCTGGAGCAACAAGCACAGACTTCTTCATTCCAGGGTGAAAGTGCTGCAGTCTGCAAAGCAAAGAGATGTTTTTCTTGTAGAGAGACTGGGCTTTTCAGACGGAACTCTCCTCGGTCTTCTACAGCACAGAAGAAAACATCTGGAAGAAAGAAGATGCCCAAGGAAGGGAGGGGGTTTGCTTCAATGGTTGGAGGGGTTATTTGTAATAACCATAATAATTGTGATTGGACTTTGGATAGTGGTGCATCAGATCATATAGTAAACAGATATGAAATGTTGCAGAACCCAAGGCCAACACCAGTAAACACTATGGTTTTTGCTGATGGTGGGTCTGATAGTGTGAAGCACAAAGGGTCTGTATACATACCGAGTCTTGATAGAACATTTGATAATGTTTTATGTGTACCAAAGTTACAAAATTGTCTTGTGAGTGTTTCATCCTTAACAACTGATGGTTCTGAAGTATTGTTTAAGAGGGATGAATGTACACTACCTGAAAATGATACAGTATGTGGTAGGGCAGTTAAAAAGAACAAAATAGTCCTAGACAGCTGGGGGATGGGCTGATAGCCAAGGCAAGGAAAAGTCCCAAATGAAGTCCTAGTTACCAATCCGAAGGGGCAGCCAGTGAAGAGTCAAACATGGTCCGTAGGTTGAGGGTTTCAGAGTAGCCGAGAAACAAGGCAGTCCGGGGTCCAGGGATGCAGTCCGAGAGTGGTCAGCGGTTTTAAAGTCAAGGATACCGGGAGTCCAGGATAGTCAAAAGTCAAAGGTTCAAGGCAAGGAACAAGGAGAGATAGAGACAGAGGCTTTCGCCAGGAAGTTCAGATAACCTCTGGCATCAAGGCAATGCTTTCTCACTTGCTTAAATCTTCAAGCTGCCAGAGCTCAGCCGGGGCTGATCACTTTGATGACCTTGGCGTTTTTCATAAAGCCTCCTCGAGCGCCGGAGGCTCACCCTTTCAGCTCTACGCTGACTAAAGGTAGGCATGGCCCCTTGATCCTCCTTCATGTCCAATGGCTCTGTCATTGAAAGGTTTGGCTGCAGAGCCTCTTGAGAAGCCACAGGCTCTGCTGGAGGCTCTGATGACAAAGCAGAGCTGCTAGGGCCGAGCTGGAGCTCCTCCGCTGCAGACTCAGGACCTGGAGGTAGTTCTGATTCGTCCTCCTTGTCCTCCTTGTCCTCGTCCAGGCAGGGCATGACACAAAATATACCACATGGTTTCAAAGGGGCAATGTGCAAATGTAACAAATAAGCCATTGCATGATAATTACTTACACAGAGTGATGAGGCATGCAAGTTTCAAAAGCTTGGTGAATTTGGAAAAGGTTTGCCCAGACTTAAAGGTAAATAAATATAACAGGTACCTTGACTGTTCAGTTTGCAAGAAGGCAAAGGTAAAAGCATACCCAATACCAAAGGAAACCCAATGTACCACTGTGAGACCATTTCACATGGTTCATGCAGCCCTTTCTGGACCACACGGCATTCGGAGTGAAGGTGGAAACAGATTTGTACTGGTGATGGCAGATAGACACACCAGATTTGGCTATGTTGCATTGTTGAAAGCCAAAAGTGAAGATGCTGAGCAATTTGAGCAGTGGGTAAACACCATTGAAAGGGAATTTCCCTATAAGGTTGGCACCTTAATAACAGATAGGGGAAGAGAGTTTGCAGACACAAAGTCTGCAAAATTGGCAGAAGAAAAACGGCATATGTCACCGTATGACCATTCCCGCTTGTCCAGCTGAGGACGGTTTGGCCGAACGAAGAATTGGTATAATAAATAAATCAAATGCGGGACTGCATGATGTTGGATCGAATCACATGTTGGAGGGATTGCATTCTGTTCAAATAGAATGAGGAATATTTAAATCATGTAGACAATGGAGAAGAGCCTGAGAAGAGAACAATGGCAGGTATCCTGTTAATGACTTTCATGCACTTAAGCACTTTCTCCATATATTAAGTCACTTTTTGGATGGGGCACAAAGGACTATACTGTTGCTGTAGCATTCTGTCCAAAATTTCCTGTGCCTGGAAGTTGACAAGCCCTGTGAGGAGGCTGTTGCAGTTCCTTCTCAACTGGAGGTGGGGAGGCTTTAGACCAGGGTTAGGCAACCTTTCCCCTTTAAGGGCCGAGGGACTTCAGCTCCCAGAATCCCAGGAGCTATTGGCCAACATGGGACTATTGGCCAACAAGGCTGAGGCTTCTGGGAGCTGAAGTTCCTTGGCCCTTAAAGGGGAAAGGTTGCCTACCCCTGCTTTAGACCATGAAGATGCTCTGAGGTTTGCTCCCAATTGAGAGTGCATCCTCACCCCACCCACCCCCACAGCAAGCTGAAGGTAACCATTTCTTTATCACCTCACTCTTTTCTTCTTTTCCCACTGGTAAGTTACAACAACAAGAGCCCTTCCTGGGACAATACAGACGCTAGGCAATGGGAGGATACAGAACTGTGCATACTGACATATATGAATATGAAGGATCTCTACTGCTGTTCACTAAGGGAACTGTACTCTCACAAACAGTTCCAGGACATACACACCCATGAATACCAAAATCCATGGATGCTCAAGTCCTATTAAACACAATGGCATAGTAAAATGGTGTCCCTTATATAAGATGGGGAAAAACAAGGTTTTAAATTTGGAACCTTTAGAATCATAGAATCGTATAGTTGGAAGAGACCACAAAGAGTTGGCCCTTTATATCCACGACTTCCTTATCCACGAATTCAGCCATCCATAGTTTGAAAATATTTAAATATATACATATATTTAAATATTTTCAAACTATGGATGGCTGAATTCGTGGATAAGGAAGTCGTGGATATAAAGGGCCAACTCTTTGTGGTCTCTTCCAACTATACGATTCTATGATTATGATTTCACACTCTACTTATGCCTGTGCAAGCTGAACATGCATTTGGCTAAAGAGAAGATCACATGCACCAAGAACATAGGATACAATACCAAGCTTTATTGTATGCTTTCAAATTGCTTATGGCTTATGTCAATCCTAAGGCAAACGTATCTCATGTTTTCTGGAGCTGAGAGTGTGTGGCTTGCCCAAACTCATACAGTGGGCTTCCACAGCTGAGTTGGAAACTGAGCCCAGATCCTCAGAGTAATAGTCCAATACTGGCTGTCACAATATCAAGCTACCAGAATGCATTTCCCTGAGCTGCTTTGAAGCTTCATAGCAACAACAAAGAATTCAGGAGATGGAGGTGGGATTGTGTTTTGCCTTTGGGAGACCTTGAAGTAACCTCTATCAAGACCCAGACATCCCTTCGGGGAGCTCTGCCATCTGTAATGCTTTGAGAAGCATATGGGGGGAGTGGGGAAGCAAAGTGCAAATCAACAGCATTGGACCTCAAGATAGCCTTGCCCTTTGGCATAAGCTATGAAAGTGGAGAAAGTGGGGAAAGCTACTGATTACAGCAGATAGATGCACCATAGAGGGGGGAAAGGTATTTAACTATCTATTTGAATGTCTGGGAAACTGGGGGGAAAATGGGAAACTGGGGGGAAATTGCCACTTAGAATAGTGTCTTCTGAGGAGATATAGGGCCTCGGCAGACGACTAAAAGAGTCGTCTGCGAGACCCGGAAGAGGAGGAGCCACCGCACGAGCGGCGCTCCTTCCTCTTCCTGAGGTCGCCCTGGGAGCTGCCGGCCCTCCGCACGGCCGGCGCTTCTGGGGCAACCTCCCGCCGCAGCGACCGCACAGGCTGCGGCGGAAAAGGCAGGGAAAGTGCGCCCTACGCGTTTAGGGCGCACTTTCCCTGTCTTGTGGAAGGAGCGCTATTTTTGCGCTCCTTCCAGGGACGCCGCAGGAGCGCCGCGGTCCGGCTGCCGAGGTCCCGCGGCGCTCCGGACCAGGGCGTCCCCGACGCCCTGGTCTGCATCCCCCCATAGTGGGGGAAAGTAGAAATGGGGACTTGCTATAGCTTCAGTTTTCATAATACCAGTAATGGCAAAAAAATCATCTTTAAGAGGCAGGCTGCTGTATTTTTTTCAAACAGGTTTTAACAGCAGAAAATCCATGTAGCTGAGAACTTAATTTGATTAAACCAAAACTAAACATACCAAACAAACAAATAAAAAACCACCCTTCAGAACTTCATCAACCCAAATCTGAAAGCATGTGCCTAAAATAAACACATATGTAAAATATAACGGGGGGGGGGGGGAGAACAGTGCAGGCCCCAGATCACTGATCTGCAGAAACAAACATCTGGAAAAGGTGGACAAGAAACATCTAGGAAGGGCAGGAGGAGAAGAGATTTTCCTTCTTTCTGGCAAAATTAAAATGTGATTATTTGCACTAATACGAGAAGAAATCGATATTGTGATGTGCAAGCAAATCTTAGATTAATTTGAAGGCTGTCAGCTTCGTTCACACATCAAAAAGAACAGATGTTTTGAGATTTATATGCAGTTTTCACAATTCCCATTTGTCCACATAAAAGCAGTCGGCATTTAAATCAAAGAGTGATACATAAAATCTGACCTTGAAGCATAGCAGCTTCCCAGTTATGGAGAGAGAACTTATACAACTTTATATAACTTTGAATATGTTAATATGTTCTGTATAATTTGCCAGATCTACACCAATGCATCTGTAGTAATGGAAAGAAAGCATACTAGATTAATTTAACTGCTTATATTAAAAATAATCTTTTATAAAGAAAAACAAATGCTCTCCCTCAATATTTTTTCTAAGAATTGGGCTTGTGTTCCCAAAACTGTAATTAAAACATTCAGGGTAAGCTTTCTTGTGATTGATACTGGCAGAGAAGGGGGAAAATTGATACCAGACAAGCCATTAGACCTTACAGTTCCCATACTGTAATGCAAAATGCTGCATATTTAATCAACCCTTTTCTCTGCAAAACATAAGGGTTTTAACAACATATAAACTTGCTCATTGGTAACATATAAAATCATACACTGCAATTGCAAGTTGACCAAAGTAAACTGTTCTGACAGGCCTGACAACAGTAGGAAAGTCAGAGGCAATGGCACTGAATTTTAGTCAGTAGGATATAAACACACTGGTGTGGTGTGTTTGAGTGTTGGACAAAGACTCTAGGAGACCCTGGTTCAAGTTTTGAGCAGCAATGAAATCTAATGGGTAACCTAGGGACAAGTCATGCTCTCCCAATCTTAAGAGACTGGCAATAGGAAAACCTTATATTAAGGGCTCCATAAATTGCCAATGACTAGAAAGCACATAACAATAGCAACAACAAAAACAACACCAAAAACAATGGATTTCAGCACTGTTTCCATTCTTATTGTGTTAAACCCACTGTGAAAGAACTGAAAGTACTGGATTACGTTTACAGTACCATCCTAAACAAATGTACTCAGTAAACTCATATTTATTTCAACAGGGCTTATTCTCCAGTTACTGAGTTTAAGATTGCAGCTGTAATTTCTCATAGGACATGCTTTTTATTAGCAAAAACACTATATTATATTCCCTTTTATGTGAGTCCTAGCAAAAACATTTGTTACATGAATCAGCCATCTGTGCATAATTGGCTTCAACAGACAACAATGAAAAATAGCTCAGAAAATAGGTAATATTTATTTTGTTTAATTTCAAACATTTTTATTCAACTCCATACCCTGACAGGTAACAACAACAGCTTACAGATCAATAAAGACAATACAGTCTCTGACTTCCATCTTACTGTTTTAAAAGACAGGATACAAAAGTGATGTCCTGGTTCGTTATCTCTTTAAAATGAAATGTTGCTGGAGTTATATGAGGCTGCATAAGTAAAATCTTCATGTGTACGTAAAAGATTATTCAAGAAGAGTAGAGTTACAATATCTATGAATGCAACTTCCTACAATGTAAAAAAATTAAAATCTGAATAAAGAAAAAAAATATATAGACCAGGTCCCTGAAAACAATTTTTCATCCTTTTTTAAAATTACTAAAAAAATCTCCACCCTATTCACTATATTCATACACTTTGCTAAAATAAGCTAAATCCTAAGAAATCCATACATGCTGTTTTTACTGTATCTTGACCACCATTTTCTTTGCATAAGTATTAAATATGAAAAAGATAAAGAAAAGAAAGACCACCATTTGATTCTACAGCTTACCTTTAACTTTTCACAAGAGCATTCAGCCACTTGCTTGAAAACAAGAAGTGGCAAAGAAACAAAAAATTCAGACAAAGCACAATACCCTACAAGCCAGACAATATTAAATAGCCAGCAACTGGCATCTCCTCTCATCCACTGCAAGAAAACACTAGTAGATGTTTGCAAATAGTTTGGTTGATTTCCACACCACTACTACTTTGTGGACACAGGCTCAATCTGGCAAAGTTTAGAACACACAGCAGCCAAAATGCCCAAACAACACCATCATCCACCCCTTTAAAGAGCAAGTTCAACTATAAGTAATGCAATCTCAGACAACTAAATTCTATGTTTGATATGATTGTCCCAACTTTGTTTGCAACAGCTTTATTTAAATTTCTACTTTAACTTTATAACCATTTTCAAATTTTAATACAATAAAAGCCTCTCTTTTTTTCTCTTGGATGTTTCTCCTTTCTCCTCACCTCATGGCCCATGTAATACAAGATACCCAGTGAAGGATTTTTATTCCAAAAATACAACACTCAAAGTTATGCATTTACCAACAAGCAAGTCCCACTGAACTCACTAGGGCTTGTTTCTAAATATGAATGACTGCTTTGTAGGAGATCTTGGATGAAGGTGTAAGAGGGAGTGTGTGACTCACCCATGGTCACCCAGTGAGTTTCCAGGGTCAAGTGGGGATCTGAACTCTGATCTCTAAAACAGTACTCCAATGCTCAAAGCATTACACCACTCTGGCTGTCAAATGGACTCTACCTAGTATTTAAAAGGTAATGGTATTCCCCGTTGACAACGTTGTCAAGTCGTGTCTGACTGTAGGGGACACTGCTCATCTCCATTACTAGCCAAAGAGCCAGCATTGGCAGAGACTACTCTGTGATCATGTGGCCAGCATGATTTCACAGAACGCTGTTTACCTTCCCACAGAAGTCGTACCTATTTATCTACTTGCTTTTGCATGCTTTCGAACTGCTAGGTTGGCAGAAGCTGGGAATAGTGACAGGAGCTCACCCCATCATGCAGCATCCGGGCCTCAAACTGCCAACCTGTTGATCTTGCAATCAACAGACTCAGCGTCTTACCCACTTGAGCCACTGCATCCCTATTATTTACTATTTGTTATTTTATAATATTTGTTTCCAATTTTCTGCTAAAAGGAAACACCAAAGACAGTTGCAAATTACTATACACTTTAACTTACAAATTACAATAGAAGCTCTAGGCAAATTGCCTTGAAAATACAGAATATTGTTTTGACTTTTCCTATAGGATATGACTCACTTTAAGGGAACCAAGTGTCAGGATAAAATAGACAAAAATATAGTAACATTGAAAGTATAAGAAATAGTTTCACCAATGTACTATTAGACTCTTTACAACTTACTCCTTCTGTTTCAGTACCTGCAGTGATTCACATTCCTTTTCTATCAGATTTTACTCAGATTAAAACAAAGTGTGCCACCCAGTCATCATCTACAGGGGACTGCAGGCTGGATATGAGAACCACAACTATAAACCAAAGTAAGTCCAATGAAAACATAAATTGCATTCAGATGCTGCTCAAATTATTCTGCAGATGGTTGGATGACCTGAAGTGGACAAGATGGAAAAGTCCTATTGCACAAATGCTGACATTGGACTTCACCCTGTTGTGAAAATGAACACTGTATTCTATTTTGTTTAAATAATCCATCATTAAAGCTAATTACAGTTCCAGATTTGGACATAAAGAGTAATGGTTAGTTGAAAATGGAACAATAATGAAGAGAGCCCCACAACCTCATAGAATCATAGAATTGGAAAGGAATACAAGATCTAGTCTAACCCTCTGCCAATGCAGGAAGCTATAGCCACAGCATCTCAGAGTAGCTATTCAACCTCTACCTTAAAACCTTCAATCTAATCAAAGCACACACATATTCTTTCATCACGGAATCTCTCCACCTTTTTAGTATTAACCATGGTGTAAAATCTTCACAGTGATTAAAACTAAAACAAGAGTTGAGATTACTATGTAAATCACAGTAAAAACTAACTACGGTTAGCATTAACCCAGGAAGAGGTCTCACACATACTACAATTAACTCTGTAGAAGCAAGGGGTGGGAAGAGAATTTTTGTAACAGTAAGGAAGAATTACACAGAAGAATTATATACACAGAAGAATTATATAAAAGGGATGACAACAGGAAGGACACATGGAATAAAGATTAGCCCCAAATTCTAAAATGTGCGGAGGAAGCTGCATTTAAGAGACATGGCAAAAAACAAGTCTCCAGAAACAGATGATATTCCAATCAAACTGGTGCAATCCACACTGGCAGAGTCAACTCTAGTGCTAACCACCATATGCCAACAGATACGAGGAACAAAACGATGGCCAACAGATTGGAAAATATCAATATACATCCTCATCCACAAAAAGGAGACACAAGAGACTGCAGCAAGTACAGAACTATAGCACTAATGTCCCATGCAAGCAAAATTATGCTCAAAATTCTGCAACATAGACTCCAACTATACGTGGAGAGAGAAATCACAGAGGTTCAAGCAGGGTTCAGGAAAGGAAGAGACATTAGGGATCACGTCGCAAACATATGATGGCTAATGGAGCACACCAAGGAATTAAAAAACAAAACAGCATGTGCTTCATAGACTATAGCAAAGCCTTTGACTGCATAGATCATGAAAGGCTAAGGAATGCCCTTAAAGACATGGGAGTGCCAACACATCTGATAGTCCTGATGAAGAATCTGTACCAAGGACAAGAGGCTATTGTCAGAACAGAATATGGGGAAACAGTATGGTTCCCAATTGGCAAAGGGGTCAGAAAAGGCTGCATCTTATCACCCTACTTGTTCAACTTACGGTATATGCAGAACATATTGCAAGAAAAGCAAGATTGGACACAGAAAAAGGAGGAGTGAAAATTCGGGGAAGGAATATCAACCATCTGATGACACCATAATACTTGTAGAAAACCTTATAGACCTGGAACAATTACTAAGAAAGATAAAGGAAGAAAGTGCAAAGGCAGGCTTAATGGTGAACATAAAGAAAACAAAAATAATGACCACCAAGAATCTTCACAAGTTTAACCTAGACAATGAAGAAATTGAAATAGTAAAAGAATTTGCATACCTGGGGTCAAACATTGATAGAAATGGAGACTGCAGCCAGGAAATCAGATGATGATTACGAATGGGAAGGGCAGCTATGAAAGAACTAAAACTGATCCTAAAATGCAAAGATACACAACTCAGCACAAAAGTTAGAATCATACAAACTATTGTATTCCCTATTACCACGTATGGAGGTGAGAGCTGGACAGTTAAGAAAGAAGACAGGAAGAAAATCAATTCGTTTGAGATGTGGTGCTGGAGAAGAGTGCTGAGGATTCCATGGACAGCCAAGAAGACAAACAAATGGGTCCTAGAGCAGATCAACCCAGAAATCTCCTTGGAAGCCAAGATGACAAAATTTAGGCTGCCGTACTTTGGACACATCATGAGAAGGCATGTATCATTGAAAAAAACAATAATGCTAGGAAAGGTGGAAGGAAACAGAAAGAGAGGAAGGCAACATGCTAGATGGATGAACTCTATTAAAGAGAACACGAATATAGGTTTGCAGGAGCAGGGCAGAACAGTAGAAGACAGAGGATCCTGGAAATGTCTCATCCATAGAGTCACCATGGGTTGAGATCAATGCAAAGGCAGTTAACAACAAGGAAGAAGGAGTATTTGATTTCAAAAGGCATTCCCACTTGCATAATAATGGTTAAGAGCTCAAGATATATCACATCTGCACTGAACAATTCTGATGTTAAACATGTTTTGATTATACTAGCAACATGTAAAGTATTTCCAGATGTGAAGCTGAAGTTGTTTTTTCCATTTCCTGTATCTATAATATGTTAATGTATACTGGAAAGTGTATTTAGAAGAATAATAATCTTCTGCTTTTTATATTGCGTTAACATGTTCACACATGTACAGGAAGAGCGTCAGAGATGGTCAAAAGAGAGCTTTGATGATGGGCAAAAATGTTTTTGGGCCTATGTCAAGAAACTTCAAATGGATTTCTAGGAAATTGCCGCAGCCAACTTCAGAACTATGACAAATTTCAATGTAATATTTTCCTCCTGGGTGCTTTGGAAATGTCCCCTGTAGAAGTACACAGATGAAAATGACAGGGTTGAACCAGAACTTGGAAAAATTACTTTCTGGACTACAATTCCCAGAATCTCACAGCTAGAATGGCCACTGGGAGTTACAGTAAAAGAAAAGTGTAACTTTTATAGTCTGAACTATCCCTTCTAGATTTACTGGAGAACTGGTAGGAATCTAGTATCTTTTTCACAATTTTTTCCTGAAAAATATGCATGAATAAGGATATGTGTAGGTTATAGAATATGCATACTTATAATGTTCCAAAGAAAGCTATTATGACCACCAATTTACATAACCAGTTTTGAACTCTATTTAATCAATATAATTTAATTTATACAATTTATACAGGAGATTTTTCATAAAAATATATAGTTTGTATATATAAAATAGATTCTTAAACTCCAATAAACACATTTTATTTTTTTTAAATGATAGGAGCTTTCTGGTATGAGACACCCAGGTTTGGTCACATACTTAGTACATAGTACAGAAAAATGCATATTAGCACGTGAAACCGCCTTATGCTCAGGAAGATCACTGACTCACCTAAAGCAAGACTGTCTACTCCAATGGAAATGAGGGCTTCAAGTGTGTGTTGTGTGCCTTCAAGTCATTTCTGACTTATGGTGACCCTAAGGTCAACCTATCGTGGGGTTTTCTTGGTAAAGTTTGTTCAAAGGAGGTTTGCCATTGCCTTGTCCTAAGGCTGAGAAAGTGTGACTGAGAAAGTGTGAGTCACCCAGTGGGTTTCATGGCTGAGTGGGAATCGAACCCTGGACTCCAGAGTCATACTCGAATGCTCAAACCACTATGCCACACTGGCTCATTTACTTGTGCAATATACACTGGTTTATGCACTTTCTCAGCCTTTTTATGTTTAAATCCCACACCCTCAAAAGCAACCCAAATGCACACAGGATAAAATCAATAGAATAACTATACCACCAGAGAAGCAGAGATATGATTCTCCTGCTAATTCCCCTGTCACAAAAACACATACCCTGCAGAAAAGAGCCCTTGTTGCAAGTTGGCTCTGTGGTGTGCAAATTGTGGGGGTCTCAGAGAAGGATTAAAACACACAAAGAACTGTGCTATTTCTACCAAAGGCCTACTGAGTCTAGCATTATGTTCCCACAGTAGCCAATAAAATGTCTAAGGGACAACCATACACAGGGACAGTGTACTGTAGAAGCATCTTCTGACATAAGTTACCTAGTATCAGATATTCAGAGACATAATTCGTCTTGTTCTCTATGAATTTACCGAATCCCCTTTTAAGTTATCTATACTGGTGGCCATCACTACAAGTACATTTTGTACACATTTGTGTGTTGCTACTGTAATATATAGTGAAAAGACTATACAATTGCTATCATTACAACAATTAATCTAGGAATTAATAAGGCACTTTGTTTTCCAATTCAAATGAAATTACTAGGTAACAATACTGAACATAAAATGTACTTCTGCACAATACGCTAGGCGTTTGGAAGGTATATGTCACAGACACATATATTCCATGGAAGAAGGAAAACAACAACAATCTAGTTGTTAACAGTAGTTATGTGACAACTGTTTTAGCCACATATCAAATATGCAATCATTGTATCACTGTGGAATATTTCCCCTTTATTTATTTTCTAACAACACAAAAAAAGCACAGATGTATTTTAGTAATTCTCTCAAGACCTCCCCTGCTGTTTCTTTCACCTCTCAATTCTCTGGAACCTGTGAACACCAAATTCCATTTATCTGTGTGATAGGGTAGGCATTTCAAGTACAAAGTTTAAAGTAACAGTTTGTTCTTCGATTTAGCAAGCACATGACAAACTAGTAATGGCTTACAAGTGCAAACTGCAGGATGGGATCAGGAGAGGACGGGGGGAGGGATCATAGTCTCCAAAGTAAAGAAAAACAGTGGTTTTATAGATTTACTTGCATTTCTTTGTTAAAGGAAAACAAGGAGATGCTTCAAGGAAATGACTCCTTAGCTGACATGGAATGCTGACTAAGCATTGCTTATTTGGATCATGATAGAAGTTAAGGGTCTAAAGGGCTATCTGAGGACAACGGCAAAAGAAACTATTAGTGTCAGAGTATCAAAAAACTTACAAACCCTCAACAGTATATTTTTAGATGCAGGAGGCTCAGAGGCAACACTTTTATACAGCATTTCTTTATCAAATATTAGCATGGATGAGAGCCAGCACAGCACATCAGAAGATTGGTTTAGAGCACTTTGCGATTTTTTTAGTTTGCTTGTAAGATAAAAATAGATACTGCTAGTTACATCTGATATGAAAGGCAATGGTTTGTGTTGCTTCTATACTATATCCTCAAAATACCTGCCTTTAAGTGGCTACTTGAGAAGTTATATTTCCAGCCAGAGATGCAAACATCGGAACAGTATGCTGTATATACTGATGTATAAGTCTAAAAGTTTGACCCAAAAAACGTGAGCTGACTTATCCATGGGTCAATGTTAGTACTGTACTTTGATTCTTATAAAAAAGGAACCATCCCCTCGTGAAAGGCAAGAATGTAATCTGTTGTGGAAGCACTGACCGCCCCCCCCAACTCTCTCATCCATCCAGACTTTGGTGTGAGCACAAACAGTTATTCCTGCTGGAGTTTTGTAAATTATTTGGCATTGTTTTCCTTTGTTTCATCCTTTAGATTCTTTGTTAAATGCCCCAAGTTTTACCCTCGATTTATCCATGGGTCATATCACAATCCATAATTATGGTCCCAAAACCTGCTCTCGACTTATAGATGAGGTTGACTTATGGTCAAGTACATATGGTAATTCCATTCTATATTCAATCTATGACTTCAGCTATTTCTCCCCTAACTTTTTATGTATAGGGAAAAGTAACTTGAGCAATATGGCAATTACACAAAGAACCAGTCTACAATGCAGCATTAAAAACAGTTGACACAGAGTGATAAAACTTGCTATTCAGGTTATGATTCTATATTTTGAGTTTCAACCAATTAGCTCCATCTCCATAATGAATTTTGAAGGGGAAAGAAAGAAGCAGAATAACTATGAACATTTTAAAAATATTTAACACATAGGAAAAGACGGCAATGAATGCAGTAAGACTGCCCAACTGAAAAGGAGGATTAAAAGAAACTCAGACCTGTGCATAATTTGAGAGTGGATAGGAGCAAATAACTATGAAATGAAAGAACAGCTTACAAGACAGGCAGTACATTGTCATTTACACCTTTGACATTGGGGCAATGAGCATAAGAACAGGAATATTGGGGGGGCAGATGTCTGAATTTTTTTTAGGACACCACAACCAGATGCAAGTCTTTCTTCATCATTATATGGACTGAACATAACCTGCCCCCCCCCCCCGAGATGTTTGGAATACTCTGTTAGCATATTTTTTTCTAACTGGATGTATCTTATGCAAATGAAGATAAGAGAAATGTAACACCAGTATAAACATTAGTCATACAACTCTACATACCAACTTCAGATACTAGTCCAATCCACCAGCTGTTTGAGGAGGTCTGGGAAAAAATTCAATGGACATTTCTTGCAATAATCCAAGAACCAAAAAGTTATGCTTGCAGGCAGAAAAAAGAATAAGATACAAAAGTAGAAAGTTAAAATAAAAGAGATACTCAACTGTATTATATTCTAAGGTGCACAGTTCAAATTACACTGAGAATCACTCTTCCATTTTAAATGACTCAAGAAGGCTGCACCATAATAACTAAGGATTTTTTTTTTTGCTACATCTCTAGCTTTCTTGCTTTTCTTTTAGCCTCACTGTCTCTTAATTCACTTTTCAGTCCATGCTCCATAAGAAGCTCAACCCAAGCTCTTCCTTCTCCTCCCAGACCTGCTAAACATTTTTTTTGTCCGTATTTTATCTCTCGCTAATCCTGTGTTTTATTTCTCCTCTTTTTCTTTCTTCAGAACCTTTTTTTGTTTTTGTTTTTTGCCCGGTTTCTTTCCACTTCACCCCTTTATCTTTAGTCCTCACTGCCTAGTTTGACAAAATAGCACCCAAGAGTATCATTCCCCTTGCAGCTCTCACAATTAAGAAGTCTCAGGCCAGAATCCTGTTTGTGTACTCAACCAGGATAACTATGTCAGGGGTGACAGACATAAAAAGACAGTGGACAAATAGGCTGCTTGGAGTTGACTAATTTTGTCTACCTTCCTTTGTCACCATTGTATATCCATGGCAAAAAGTGTAAGCTCAAATGACGTCAATCAGGCATAGTGCCTTCCTGCCTATGAATGCATAAAAACTAAAGGTTCAGGCATGACCCAGCTGATCTGCATTTATTCAGAGATCCTTACAGTCTACTCTTATGGTCACATAAGCTTCCACAAATGCAGACCACAGTTTAGTTCAAGAAGAACTCCCCTTCAAATATTTCTGAGCATCAAGACTCAGGAAAATCAACAGGAGAGTTCAAAGCCACTTTATTTAAGATTCATTTCTTGAACTCAGGTTATAATAGCTATGCATACAAGCACTCCAATCGGAGATACATGGTATATTTCATATGGAGTACCTTTCTGCACAACAGAATATATTTTCAATATATAGCCATATAGTTTATTTGTTTACCACAACATTGAAACATTTGGCTCTTCAGCACATTCTTGTTTGTCTCTTGAGGAGACAGATGCAACCATCTTGGCTTCAGGCATTTCCTACTCTCTCTCATATTAGAAAAATCCTTATAGATTCCCTCACTGCATTTGGTTGTAGCTTCTGCTGTAGGAGCTTCACCTATGGCATCTCTATCTGGTTCCTATACATCTATAGCTGTTCAGTTCTGATTCTTTGGCCATGCTGAACACCTCCCTTTCTTGGTGTCTTTCCTGAAGCTGGTGCAACACCCAGAATTACCTGCAGCATGCAAAACCTATTAATTACTAAAATATATGAGATGTTTATTCAGTTGTTCAAAGCACTAAGTAGAATGAAGGTGTAAAAACCATGCCAATAGTGCACCTCAGAGACAGATTAACAATGCTATTAGCTAATTCCAATTAGCTCAATAAGTTGGGATAACTGGCAGTCACTCCACCATGTGCCTCTGATTCTAAGTAGAGTAAGATATGAGGCATAGGAATTCTCTCATCTACAGTGCTACTTTTGATGGCCTCTGCTTAGTCTTTAGGCCATTTTTCTCCCATTATACTGGCATTATAAGAGCCATTGCAGCATGGTTCCCTCCTGTGCTATCAGGAAAAGTGGCAAAGCGCCCAGCTTAGGTAAGAGAATCTCATGCTATGGCTTCTTGTTTCCAGCATCTACAAACTCAATCAGTGCCAGCTGGTAAAAAATGACAGCCCCAGCTCCATCCACCTGGCTTTCGGCTACTCACATCTTCCTACTAGCATAAGAAAGGGGCATAGTGCAGTAGGCAGAAATCTCACAGGGGAGCTATGTACATTTAAAGGACAAAATTAAGAAAATACAGAAATAGGTGACAAGTATTTTCTGCTTCTGAGCCCAGAGACTGGGGATGTAAATCTTTGTCCTCATACACAAGGACAAATATATCCATAGTGCTCTTTTAACTCTGAGACAAAACAAAACACAAAAATCTCTACATCCAAAAGTGTTTCAGAAAAATACATAGGTTTTTTTTGTGGAGAAAAACCCTCAGTATTCCTAAAAATACTCATTTTGGGATATGTGCTAAGAGGTAAAAACTGCACAGAATTCTTGTTTCTGACTTATTCTTCTGTACCAGATTTCCTGAGTGTCAGGGAATCCATTTTTTTTTTTGGCAGGAAACAAATAATATCAGATATTCTTTCCATCCTTACCAGAGATACAATTAAATACATTTCTACCATGAACTAAAGCCAATTAACATTCTTTGAGGGCACACACATATATTCCCTGCAACAAATTTCCAGTGGCAGACTTACAAACTTTCAGACGCTAATTAATGCAGATCCTAAATAAAATACTGGCTGCTTTAGTTAAAGTTCATTGAATTTCACTGTCAAGAAAAACACATCCCCTTCTTGCAAAATAATGCAAGGAAGAGATACTCAGAGACCCTTAGAGGTCATTTTGATTAGAGATAAGTCTGCGACCCTGGACTATTTATGCATTGAAGTATACTAAATAGTGTCTCTGCATCCAACCATAATTTGACAGTGTGATGAAACTGAAACATCTGAAGTAAGAAGATTGAAATGTGTTCTTCATATATAATAATAATCTAACAGATCCCTTGAACGAAGGGTGGGCAACTCCACAGGGGCCGGGTCCAACCCCCACTCCTAGTGTACCAAAACAGCTGTGTATTTCTTCAGATTCCCTCTAAAAATGGTGACCAGAAGCAATGTTGTGCCACTTCCAGTTGTCGTTTTGGGAAGGATTTCAACCAAAACAGTGGTATGGGAGTGGGCTAGTTTTGTGCATTTTTTGCACATTGAGAGGGCTTTCTGTGCTAGATTTGCTTTTAAATAAAAACAAGAAGTGGGAAGTGTTGAGGGACTAGCAAGGGGGCTTCAAGGGCTGCATGTGGCCCACAAGACACCCTTGCGTTAAACCATGACTCGTTGTTGTGTGCCTTCAAGTCATTTCCAATTTATGGCAACTCTGAGGCAAACCTATCAGGGTTTTCTTAGCAAGTTTCTTCAGAGGGGGTTTGTCATGGTCATCCTCTGAGGCTGAGAGAGCCAAGGTCACCCAGTGGGTTTCATGGCCGAGCTGGGAATCAAACCCAGAGTCGCAGTTCAACACTCAAAACTATTATGCCAGGCTGGGTCTCACTTTTCCTTTAAAGAAAGAAATCTGTTTAGCTTTATGAGCAATACCACGGCCATCCATGCAAAACAATGCAGTCAGACTACAGAGTCTATAAAAAAAATTAATAACGATTTAGAAATCAGCAGAGTTGTCACCAGTTGTAATAAACACAGTATCAGCAGAGCTGTACTCAACCCGAACATGGAAGATTCATTAACCTTTAACCCTGGCCTGCCATATGTTGAGTTTGCAATATGGGACAGTATTAGTGGGAACATCTCATATTACATGGAATCTACAAGTTTTAGAGGCAAGGGGGAACATAAATAGTTTGTAAAATAAGCAAATGACTCTCTTGCCTTCTATAAAGCCAGAGTTACTTTCCTCTATGGAAGATAATACGGGTGGAAGTACCATTAGGCCTAAGCAGACTGCCAGAAATAGTTGTTATTATTATTATTATTATTATTATTATTATTAAAGTTTATTTCTAGAGCGCTGTCAGTGTACTCAGCGCTGTACAAAAGACAATCAAGAATAAAACAAATAACAAATAAAACCTGCCAGAGGCATACAATCTAAGTTAAAACAATGAGCAAAATAATAAAATGCCAGAAATAGTGCACATTAAATTGAGGCACTGCCCTGGCTCAGTGCTAGGGAATCATGGGAACTGTATTTTTTTCTGGGACTGTATTTTTTTCTGGGACATTGAGCCTTCTCTGTGAGAGAGCTCTGGTGCCACAATAAATTACAGTTCCCATGACTCCCTAGCACTGAGTCAGGGCAGTGCCTCAATTTAATGTGCACTATTTCTGGCAGTCTGCTTAGGCCCATTGTTACAGTGAATGCTTCCACTTGCTTTCTCTGCCTCACTACATAAAAATGTCAAGCCCCTTTCTCTAAAAGCAAAATATGCAAATTGTTTCCAACACACAACAGGAATCTAGTTTATATCAGCTCAGAATACTTGCCAATCTAGCTTGATATTGAATACATCAGCCTTTCACAACCTGCTACCCTCCAGATTTGTTGGACTACAATTTCCACCTCCAGGAACCATGTGGACATGCTGTCTTGGGATGATGTGAGTTGTAACCCAACAGGAAGAGGGGATCTACAGGGTAAGAAGCCTGGAGCTTCTGTCTTGGCCCAGGCTCTTTCCCATTTCTTACAGTGAGCAAACAAGTCAAGGAGGAAAAAGGAATGTAGAGCAGTTTATCCCTCTGAAGATCAGAGGGATCTTTCATAAATCAAAATAAACTATATTACTTTACTTTTTATGGCTCTAAAGATTTATTTATTTGGTTGTGTTAAACACAGTAATCATTTGATAAATTGTTCTAACAACTGAGCATACTGATAGGTGCCATTTGGTTACCCTCAAATGTTGATGTACCCTCTTGATGTTTAAGAAAGACCCTCTAATACTGTCTGTTGTGCTTGTGAATTACATTTATCTTTTACAAAATTAACTACTGTTTAAAACAGTTATTGATGTTTCAGATAGTTTAATTAATTACATTTTAACAATATTTTTATTGCATGTTTTTCTTTGTGTTGTATATATGTTTTCACTTTTAAACTGTCCAGAGTCCCAGTTCCAGTACTGGGAGGAAAAAGTGGGATATTAAATAAATAAATAAGTTGTAAAGTGGTACATATCATAAAATAGTTGAAATTAGATCTCCGAACAGTAAAGCTTAAAACCATGTGTTAGGACAATCATGATTATTGTTATCTTATTATTTCCCATGTTTTTTGGGATGAAATTCAGATTTTAAACAAGAACAGAACAGAACACAAATGTGTTAGAAATTTGTAGATTATCTGTCGTTATCACTATCACTACTTCCAAAACAAGTACAGTCGCCCCTCCGTTCTCACAGACTTAAAGTCTGCAGTTTTGCATATTCATGGAGAGGTGACCTCCGTTTAAATCAATGTGGAACGCCCCATTAATTTCTGCCATACAGATACACCCATGTTCATGATTCAATTTTTTTAAAAAAAGAAAAGGTAACACACACTCTTAACAAAACAGTCATCATGGGAAAGGTTGTACAGTGGCCCTTCCACATTTGCTGGGGTTCGGCATAGGACTCCTGTGAAAGTGGAGAACCACAAATTTAAAAAATAAATACATACTGTTTTGTTTTACCTGAGATTAGACCTCTCTAAGAATCTCTAGGTCCTTCAGAGCAAGTCTATGATCAACATCTGCCAGAAGTAGATCATAGAATTTCACAGGAGCACCTACATATGCCTAGAGAAGTGTTCTCTCTAGGAATCTCAATATCTTCAAGTGTGACCTCTGGCAGATGTTGACCATAGAGTCACACTGGAAGACCTAGAGATTGCTAGAGAGGACATATTATTCAAATCCGTGAATAATCAAATCCGCTAAAGTCAAAGTCGCAAATATATTACTGGGAAAGAGGAGATAGATCATTTCCCAATGCATCCCAAATTCTTCTTTTCCTTCATTTCCTCTCTCACACACCAAGGTTGGTATTTGCTGGGGAAAATATACATATTGGCAGAAACAGTGTCAGTGATTCAAGGGAATATTCTTTTTGGAAATAAACAAGCTTCTTCTAGCTCAGGTACAGGAAACATGTTGTTCTCTGATGACAGTGGTGGTGGTGAGGGTGATGGTAGCTTTTTTACTGTATTAAAAAGTTAATATATACTAGGTGACCTATTCCACCATTTGTCAATCAAGGTTTTTTAATCTGATAGTCTGGCTGCCTGGTTGTTGCTGGACTGCTACTCCCAGCTTCCCTTACCATTTGCTGTGCTGGTTAAGGGCTAAATTTGTCATGACACTGGCACATACCACAGAATTTCCATCCCTCCTCTTTATTATTATTATGGAGTATTTACTCTTCAGCCAAAAGGCTATCAGAGCGGCTTACAAATGGTTAATCAGACATTTCCCTGCCCTCAGGCTTACAATCTAAAAAGACAAGAAACAAAAGGAGAAGGGAATGGTGGTGGGGAAGGGGAATATGCTCAGCAGATCTTCTCTCCCTCTAAAGCCTGGACCAAGGCTTCTTGCAGCCCTAGGAGTCAGCTAAAGCTTAGATTCTGTCATTTAGTATTGAAGATTATTCATTATTTCAAGAATGATGTTGTAGTGTCCATGCAACTTTCTGTATTTTAAAAAATCCAGTTTGAATATACAATCTTTTTAAAAAAAACCAAAAAAAACACACAACCATTCCTACATAGCCCCCAAAACAAACATTTTAGACATAACTTATAAATGTTACTTTTTATACTGGAAAAAGAAAAAGATACATTACTAGTAGCAATGTGACTGTTTAATTTTTGATGTGTTACTTCTAGCTCTAGAAGAGATTGACTATAATCATACCCTGGAGGGCATCCCCATGCTTCTGTAGAATGCAGCATTGATAAAAGAGGTCTCTAGCTGTTTCTAAAGAAGAGGCAGACAGTCAGACTTAAACAATTAAAACAAATAAAATAAGAGATGTATTCAGTTTTTTAATGCAATAAGTGCTTTCAAAAAGGCACACCAGTTTCTTTTCAGGACTACAATCAGATTTACTAACTCAACTAGGTTAACTAAAGAGTGGTGTATTCCATGAAGTAACTTCATCAATGCTTTGGCTTTTTTTTTCTTTCTTTTTTAAAACTGAAATAGTCCCTTTCGTCCAAGAAACATAAGCATGGAAAGGAAAAATATATATGGAGGCATAGTTAGATATGGACTGCTGTTTCTCTGCTGTTTGAAATTACTCTTGTTGTAGGCAGGAGAGTTCCTCCATTTTATTTTCCTCTATTGCGTTACACACACAGATGCATGTTTCATTACCTAGCATATCCAGCCGTAAAAGAAACTGGCACACCTGTAAACAGCTGATCTTTTTGATACATTTTTAATTCTGAAGTAACCAAAGTTGCTCTCCTAGGAAAGAATTTGACAACCCTTTGCAGCAATATTTATGCTTCTGTCCATATTGCTTTTCTTATCTCCATGAAAATTCACACCTTGAAACAACTGGCACCTCTTTGTTCTGAGTTTTCAGTCCTGGTGGATGGCCATTTTGATAACACTCATACATAAGAGATTAGGGCAACTTGTTATCTTTTTTCCTTATCCCCTGACTGTATGCTCTGAATTCAATCCCCAACCCAAACCCATCGTTTCAGTTGTGTAGTTCTAATTACAATGAGGTGTCTTCTATATATATCTGTGCTTCTTTTCAATTTCTTCTGAATATTGGTGAAATGCTCATTAAAAAAGTTCAGTGTGCACAGTTCAGTGCCCATCTCACTTGCCTACAATATTCCCAAAGCATGTTTTTAACTTAAGTATTATCAGTAGTTTCAGAGGAAGTGTTTCTTCAGGGAAAATGTGGTATCTTGAAAAACAGCTGTGACATACATACATACATAACAAGAAATGCAGTATTCTATGAAGACATGGCTTCAGTATTAGCTGTGAAGGAACAGGAAGAAAACACTATTTACTTCTTAGTCCAACCCTAATCTTTTGCTATACAACCTCTCCCCACCCAGGACTGTCCGAAAGAATAGCTGCCAACTGAACTACAAGAAAGATATTTTTAAGAGAAAGAAAAAATGGAAGAGATTTGGTTATTTTCCCCCCAATGAACTGTTGATGGTGTCATAACTTCCTAGTGGAGGTACACGTGCAATTTTAAAAAGTAGCAAAGAAAAATAGTTTTGTGGATTGATTTCCAAATTGATGTTTACATTTTTAATTAAACAAAATAAGAATATTTAATTCCAGAGTAATACTTAATCCAGGAATTGGAATAAGGCTTTCAGGAATTGTCTCCTATGGGCTTGTAATGGTGTAATATAATAATAATATGATTTATTTCTATACCGCCCCTCTGGCAAGCCAATCGAGGCGGTGAACAACAGAATACCCTAATACATTACAGTAAATTAAAGAACAGTAATACAATGATACATTACAACAAAAATTAAACATCAGTAATACAATGGTACATTACAACAAATTAAACATCAGTAATACAATAGTACATTACAGCAAATTAGCAACAATGATACAATGGTACATTGCAACAAATTGAACAGCAACAATACAAATACATTACAAGAAAGTAACAGTATCTTTCCCTCCTCCCCGAGCATCAAGCAATAACATCATTAAAATCCCATCCCTCATTCCTACCCCCACCCTCAAAACAAATCAGAAACAAATTGAAAATAATTATAAAATAACAGTACATTATAAAAATGCTATGTGCATAATTAGGATATAAACTTTCCCTAATCTCTCCAGTCACCATAGCACAAGCACTTGCTGCCAAGACTCCAGATAGGTGGTAAAAGCCGCTTCTCACCGCCGGAGCTGAGGAGGGTGGTGTTCAGGCGGCAGTTTTTATAGCCGCCGAGGCTCCAGGTAACAACCGCGGGGGCGGGGCGGCTGCAGTCCCCAGCTGAGTTCATGGCTACAGCTGGTCCCGGGCTAAGGTGGAACAAGCCTCCGGAACGTATTGTTTTGGTGATTTTTATATCCTGTCTTTTAACAAATTTGTTTTATTTCTACAGGTTGTTTGCTTTTTAAAATAAATTTTATATATGCTTTACTAATATTTTTGGATGTTTTTAATTTGTTCTGGTTTTCTGTAAGTTGTCTTCAGTCCCAGCATTAGGGAAAAGGCATAATAATAATAATAATAATAATAATAATAATAGCAGCTTTCAGTTTTTTAAAATATTTTATTTTTTCAGTTACCTGCCTTTCTCAAAACTAATTCCACACTCAAGGTGTTATACAGTTGCCCCTCTGTTTTCACGGACTTCAAATCTGTGTCCCTTGCTCGTTCATTGGCTGTGAACAGAGGGAGACAAAATGAGATGTGTGCCTGTGGTGCATGCTTACTGCAGTGCATGTCCACCCATCGCAGGGGGGAATGGATCATCTGCGAGAATGGAGGGGTGACTGTATAATGTTGGTGTTGGAGAGGGAAGAGAATGTGTGTGTGTGTGTGTATCTGAAAGAGAGAGAGAGAGAGAGAAATATCCAGGGCCAGAACCTGGGTTGAGAAGCTGTTGAACTTCATTTCCCAGCATTTTTCTCCATAGCCTATGGCTGCATCTGCTCTGCAGACACAATCTAGGTTGACTACCATGGCACTAGCCTATGGAATCCTGGGGTCTGTAGTCTGTTGTGGCACCAGAGCTCTCTGACAGAGAAGGCTAAATATCTCACAAAATTACTATTCCTAGAATTCCATAGCATTGAACTATGGCAGTTAAAGTGGTGTCAACTTCAATTATTTCTGCAGTGCAGATACAGCCTATGTTGGCTAGGGCTTCCAGGACTTGTATTTCAACATCTGGAATGTCACATAATTCCCCAACAAACACAGTTAATGTCTTGAATTAAATTCTCCATTTCCCCCCATCAAACCAGTCACTCTTTATTGATCTTGGTATGCATGATAGAAAGCCCGCTGCAAGCAGGAAACCATTTCTTCTGTGCATATCTAGTCTCCTCTATGATATCATCTTGAAAAGACTAGAGTCTGAATCTAAAATAATTGGAATAGAATTCACTGAGGACTCATTATTAATTTTTTGGATTTAAATCCGCCTTCTCCTCCAAAATCATTAATTTACATTTCCACAAGAAAACAAGGAAAAGTTACATTATACAGTACAGGGCATTCACATACTAGCTGCATATTTTAGTCCTCAAACCAATAACATTGTGTTACCTTGAGGTGTGAAATTTATTGCTAACTGAATAAACTTTAGAAGGCTAATGAATCCAAGACAATTTAATTATACTCACAATGGATACTATGAATTAATAATCTGTGACACCACACCACATGCTGAATTGTTTCAGATAATTTCTATAACCTCAGTACTACCCATTCTTGTTCTGCTCAAAGTCAGCCAGATTCTTCTATTTGCTCAACTTTTATGCACATGCTTATTACTATACTGCAGGACACAGTGATGATGAGGTTTCAATGCTAAGCACAATACCAAAGCAAAGGTTTAGAAATCAGCTATAATTCCTCTAATCTCCCAAAATCTTTCTGGCCAAGGAATCATTGGCTGCATCCGCACTGCAGCAATAATTGAGTCTGACACCACTTTAACTCCTATGGCTGGGTGCTACAAAATTCTGGGAATTGTAGCTTGCTATGACACCAGAGCTCTCTGCCATAGAAGGCTAAATGTCTCAGGAAATGACAGTTCTCAGAATCCTATAGCATTGAGCCATGGCAGTTAAAGTGGTATCAAACTGGATTATTTTTCAGGTGCAGATGCAGTCTCTGATTTCATTACAAATTTCTCTGAGCTCACAACATGTCATTGATCACTTCCTCATCATTTTCCATTCAATTTCCTAGCAATTTAGTCAAAACTGAATGTCAATTTGAAAGTCAAAGCATCCTACTGACTTTTTCCTTCTTATGACACTATTAGTATGTTTTTTGTTGTATTCCCCCACCTTCAAAACAAGCACCAAAAATCAGATTAGTCTTCATTTAATTCCAGAGTCAGTGGGACAATCCATCCCCAAGCTAAAGGCATAAGAACTAAGGCTAGTGAGTGAACTGATTTGTTCAAAGCAGATCCATGAAAAACCACATGCTAGGGGAAATTCATGTACATGCCCTTTCAAATATAATACCGTGCCAGTCACTCTCACACACACCCTCTACATTACACATACATAATGCTCATAATCAAATGTTATTTTTAAAATATTTAATTATTAGTTGCTGCTTTGAATTTCAATTATTATCTTGTTCATTTTAAATTTCAACATCTCTCAGTGAAAGCATTAGATCTGGCAACTCAATGGGGAAGAAGGGAGGCTGGCCACATCATTTTCAATTTTGCTCTGATGCTTGTCAGCATTGTATTTTAGTTTTCTTTGCTTTCCATGTACGAAGGGGCTTTCCCCCCCATACATCACCTTTGTTTCCCTTCCCAGCTGTACTCACTGTCTTTGGACTTCCAGCTTTCATTTTTCACACTGAGAATGCATTCCTTCTAAATGCCTCCCAGTCAACAAGCTGTTGTTATATTATGCCAGATGCAAATATAATTTGTACAACATACTTGATCTTAGTCAAAAGCATGAGAAGCAATGCTATATTCTTTAATAAGATAAAAATGTTTTGGTGATGCTGATATTCTTTATTGATTAATTGGATAGGAAAGGACAATTTCAAATCTCCCCTTTACTTATCTGGAAGTATTGAACTGGGCTCAAGTCCTTTCCCAAATATTTTTTTGACTGTTGTGGGAGGAGAAATGGAGGACTGACTAAGAAACAGAGTTTAAAATTAGAAAAAGAACAGTAAGCAAGATAGTTAAGGCAGACTTATTTCACTGAAAAGGCAATAAAGGCAGAAAATAAGATGCTAAGTCAGCTGGACATTTTTATGGCAGGATGGGGAAGAAAAGGTCCAGTGACAGAATCAAGATCAATTTAATAAAGGAACATGCATGTTGAGCCAAGCACAATTTATGGCCTGTCTAGCATTAGCCTTGGATTGTTTTTTCAGAACTGACTAAAGAAGAATTTTGGTTTATCTCAAAATTCCCCAGCAGACATTTTTGAAAGCAAAAATACCACAGATGAGGAAAGAAAGGTCAATTTATATAAAAGCTTTTTAAAATAAGTTTTGTGTACTGCTGCTTCAGCCCCAGGATAAAATATAGATTTCCAATTCTGTTTATGTCAGACATCAAAGGTAAACACATATATTTGTGCAAAGCGATGGCAAATAACATTTAAAAAATACTTGACTAGGGATTACTTTCTGTAATATACATGATTTAACTATTCTCAGTTCAAACAATAGAAAAGCATGCTGTGAACATCTCTAAAATATGCAAATATACTTAATTCATACCCTGTGGGTCAAAAGATAAATCTCAGTATTTTTATTCTATTTAAAGACCAAAATGCAGTTCAACAGCATGTCCTTTGAATACCGAATTTCTAATTTGAAAGCAGTAATGGTATCACTAGGACTAGAATGTGGGGAAGGGCAGGAAAAAGGAAAAACAATATTCATGGAAACATCAACAGGATAAAGTGAGAATTCAAATCTTTACTTAACAGTGAGTGTTAAAGTTTTTGCAAATGAAAAGAAACAGAAAATATTTCTGCAAGTTCGTTTTAAAATGAGATAAGAAAAGATGTTCCAGACATATGTGGATGACTACAATTAAATATTTTTTTGAAAAGTTTAAACTTACAAGTTCTGTGCAGTGAGGGCGAAAATAGTAAAGTTGCAAAAACAATGGCACCCCAACTAGAAAGAAAAGGGGAAAGAGTGAAGTATTTATTGCTTCAACCATACCTAGGTCAATAGCCAAAACTGTTGGTTATCTTCTAATTAGGAAGAGCAACAGGTATTTCAGAGGGCACAGTTCAATGAAACACCACAACACTTGCAGAATTTAAGATAAGAAAGGTACAAAAGGATTTGGGCAAGAGGTACACTAGTGTATGGCACTGTGGAGGGTTTCCACCAGAAAGACAGATATAGCTCTAAAGGTTTCCAAGGATGAAGATACGCCCATTTGTGAGATGAAGAGGCCACAACAAAGAACCTGGATATATCAGATGCCCCAATTCAATTCCCAGTTATGTACACACAGCAGCACTTCCACAACATAATAAAACCCCTCTCAAATTAGGACAAAGCTATCAAACCAAACATTTTGTTTTCCATAGTGGGAAAGCTCTTCTTTTTCTACAGAAGGCCACAAATCAGGACATGAGAACTGTTCCTTCAGTAACTGGTACCCAGCAACTAATCCCAGATGCAGCATAGAGTTATCATGATTATCAGCCATTGGTATTCTTATTCTTTATTAATTCTTTATTAATTCTAATTCTTTATTAATTCTAATTCTTTATTAATTAGGAATTAGGTTTGTGGCAGTCACCCCATGAGGTAGTAGTGAACTTTGGAATCATAGAATCCTAGAGTTGGAAGAGACCACAACAGCAATCCAACCCCCTGACATGCAAGAGTACACAATCAAGGCACCCCCAGCAGAGTGTCTCTGCACTGTTTTACAGATGGTGTTTTGTTCTGTGTGCTGAAATCTATGTTAGGCACTAGAGTGAGGGCCTTTGCAGACTGCCAGAAATAGTACAAATTGAGTCCACTTTAACTGCCCTGACTCAGTACTAAGGAATCATGGGAACTGTAGTTTATTGTGGCACCAGAGCTCTCTGACAGAGAAGGCTCAATGTCTCAGAAAAAAAATACAATTCCCATGATTCCCTAACACTGAGCCAGGGCAGTTAAAGTGGACTCAATTTGCACTATTTCTAGCAGTCTGCAAAGGCCTGAGTCATGAGACTGCCTAAAGTACATACCAAAGCCATTAAAGTGAACATGTAACAGCCAGGGAGTACTCAGCCAGGCACACAGAAAAATGCTGCTAAGGCAAGTCTAAACACAAGGGCTTACAATCTAAAATAGATAAAAGGATACAACAATGGAAGGAGAAACAGAATAGGTAAGCACTCAAAGAGCAACTATTCAATAATTAATAAGATCCTTTCAGATATCCACATCAAGTCAATAGTTGCCCGGGTCCATTTTGTTCCTCTTTTTGAAAATAGGGACATTTGCTCACTTCCAGTCTGCAGAAATCTCACTTATTCTCAGATATTATGGACCAGATTCCAAGATCACATCTGCAAGTTCCCTTTGTATACTCCACTTGGCCCTAGAGTCTTGAATTCATTTAAGGCAGGGGTAGGCAACCTTTCCCCTTTAAGGGCCAAGGGACTTCAGCTCCCAGAATCCCAGGAGCTATTGGCCAACATGAGACGATTGGGCAACATGGCTGAGGCTTCTGGGAGCTGAAGTCCCTCGGCCCTTAAAGGGGAAAGGTTGCCTACCCCTGATTTAAGGTATTGATTGATTGATTTGTTTGATTTGATTTGTTAAGGAAAAAGCAACATGGGATATACAGTAATAGAAATAAAAATATTTATGTGAATGTCAAAGTGACTAAGCAGGAGCAATCAGGAAGATACACAGGTGAAAAAGATAATATAATTAAGAAGCCTTGAGAGCCAAGGACAAAGTTATAGAAGGTATATTGAGAACACCTGTGATAGATTGCAAACACCTGAGACTCATTAAGTGGTCAAGGTAAAGTGATGAAACACTTGGGTTGGTCTTAGGTATGGGATGATCTATGTGGACCAATCAAGATGTATGTACACACCCACTGGGTGGAAACTGACTGGTGGGTGGTGTCTAACAATGGCTATAAATTGCAATGTTTGCTAATGTACATTGTGGAGTAGTTTTGGAGATATTGTGAAGTGTAGAGATTGTGATTTGTAGGGCATATAGTATTTATGTATATAGTAGAATAAAGTAGATCTTTTATATAAGACTATTGAGTTGTCTGGTGTCTTGAGGGAAGATACAAGAGCCAGAGGAGTCCTGGAGAAGTTTGGAGACATCTCAGGAAGAAGAGTGAGAAGGCTTGGAGAGTTTGTCAGGGTCTTCAGCCTATTCTCTGAAACTCTGCTGCTTGGGAAAGAAGCATCAACCACTGATCAAAGCTGGTCAGCTCTGCTGCATAACAAGATGGTGAGTTAGAGCCAGAGGTGAAGAGCTACAACTCCCATCATCCCTGACATGGGTTATGGGCCCAGATACTAGAGCAACCAGCATCCACAGAAGCTGAAAGTTCCAGAGAGTGGAAGAAGGTTTTGTGGAGCCTTGTGAGTAAATCATTTTGTGTTTTGTCTGCTGTGCATACTCAGAGGGACTGTGTCAAATTGAGTCACTGCACAAATTAAGATGGAGATACTAAAGTTTAGTAAATTAAATAGAAATAACTACTCTACCTGGAAAATATATGCCCAATCTCTACTCATAAAGGAGTCTCTGTGGTCGCCAGTTGAATCAGGGCTGGCAGCTGATGCTGATGCAGCCACTCGAGAAAGAGACGCTAAAGCAAAAGCATGTCTTTATCTAATGCTAGAAGAAGACTTGATTAACGACGTAAGAGATAAAGTGTCCGCCAAGGATGTGTGGGATACTTTGCAGAGATTACACACACCTTCAACTGCGTTTGCAAAAATGCTTTGGTCTAAAAGAATTTACAGACAAAAGATGACGAAAGGACAGTGTGTGATAGAACACTTAAAAACAATGCAAGATGTATTTGTGCAAGCTGAACTGAGAGGAGTGGAAATTAGCAAAGAGCAGCAGTGTTACATTTTACTGGAATCGCTAGACTCTTCTTGGGACAACATTACAAATAGCTTGCAAAATTTGCCAGAAGCTGAGCTGAACAGAGACTTAATTGTTGCCAGGATATTGGAAGAAAACTTGAGAAGAATGTCTGAGCAGGGTGACTCAGCAAGTTTAAGGACTGTGCCAAAACAACAATCAACGCCTGAACTACGAAAGCAGGAAGGAGCAGCTTCTACAAGGGAGCAACGGAGGTGTTTTTATTGTAAAAAGACTGGTCATCTACAGAGACATTGTAAACAATTTGCTGCTGAGAGAAGCAAGCAAGGAGAGAGCAGATGGCAGCCGCGGCAGTATCAAAAACAGTCCAAACCTCCATTTTTGAAGGACAGTGGTAATAAAAAGGGGTTTGCAACCATGATTAAGGAAAAACAAAATACTAATTGTAAATGGTTGATTGATTCAGGAGCATCATCTTCAATGTGTAACAATATTAATTTGATAAGTAATAGAAAATCAGCTAATGTAAATACTGTAGTTTTAGCTGATGGGAAAGAGCTCAGCACTGTAAATCAAATGGGTACAGTTTACATTCCAGGGCTAAAAGAAAACTTTAATGATGTGTTACATGTAAAGGAGTTAGAAAATAATTTGTTATCAGTGAGCAGGTTAACAGACAGAGATTACACAGTCATTTTTGAAAAGAACATGTGTAAGATAAAACTGAATGGGGAATTGCGAGGCATAGGCTTGAAAAAGGATAAACTTTACTATTTGGAAGACAATATTGATTGCTACAGGGTTGAAAATGCTAATAACATAGACAATAGTCCAATTCATAAAGACTGCATACATGAACTACACAGGAAATTTGGCCATGCTAGTTTCAAATGTTTAAAGAAGTTAATCAGTATGTGTCCAGATTTAAAAGTTGCTGAATGCAAAAATCACTTAGATTGTACTGTATGCAATCAGGTAAAGGTCAGAGCTTTTCCAGTAGCCAAGAAAACCAAAAGAATTGCTCAAAGACCATTTCAGTTTGTACATGCAGATGTTGCCCAAGCTAATTGTTTATCTTTAGGGGGAAGCAAATATTTTCTGGTAATTGTTGATAGGTTTACAAGGTTTGCTTTTGTAAGAATATTGAAAAACAAATCTGATGCTGGGCAAAGTTTAAAAGCATGGGTGAGAATGGTGGAAAGACAATTTGATATTAGAGTAGGCACCATTGTTACTGACCGGGGAGGAGAGTTTCTAAGTAATCAATTGTTTAATTGGTTTCAAAAGGTGGGAATAAGGCATGAAACTACTAATCCCGCTTGTCCTAACAAAGATGGTTTAGCGGAGAAAAGAATACAAGATATAAAAAGGATAACTGCTTGTTTGATGGCAGATGCAGAGGTAAAAGATAGTTTCTGGGCAGAAGCAACTTTGACAGCAGTACATATTAGTAACAGACTGTATCATTCAGAAATTGAAGACATTCCCTACAGGGTATTGTATGGGAGAGTGCCAAATTACAAGTATTTGAGAGTCTTTGGACAATTTGCTTATGTTTACATTCCAGCTTGTTTCAGGAAGAAAGGAGAACCCAAAAGTAGAAGGCTTAGGTTTTTGGGGTATTCAG
The DNA here is from genome assembly GCA_026167975.1 of Phrynosoma blainvillii. NCBI lineage: Eukaryota > Metazoa > Chordata > Lepidosauria > Squamata > Phrynosomatidae > Phrynosoma > Phrynosoma blainvillii. The sequence continues at coordinate 415,376,559 of JANUYF010000001.1, forward strand.
GAAATAGCTACAAGTTTCATTTAGGTGGAAGGGAAGTGCAGTATTCTAGGTCTGCAAATTTCGAGAGACATGCCGGTTGGGACAAACTGCATGCAAATAAAGAAGTTTTCTTGAGGTTAGGAAGTTCAAATGAGCCAGAAACACAAACTGAACCAACTTCAGGAAACGGAGGGGTTTCAGTTAAGCCAGAAGCATCCACTAGCAGCAGTGATAGTTCTTCTGATAATGAGACACAATCTAGACCTATTACTACTAGAATGACTGAAGACAAGAGATTTAGTCATAGAACTATAATTCCAGTACAGAAAGTGAGGATGAAAGAGGCAGATCAGCAGAGTTTATTCCCAGACGTAGTCACAGAGTTAGGAAGCCTCCAGATAGGTTTGTTGTGACAAATGCAAGAGCGTGTTTAGCAGTGGAAGAGCCTGAAAGTTTTGAAGAGTTGGAAAGTTTGTCTACAGAAGAACAGGAAAGATGGATTGATGCAATGGATGATGAGTTTGGTTGTCTGGTAAATAAAGATGTTTTTGAAATAGTTGATAGACCCAAGGACAAGAAAGTAATTGGTTGTAAGTGGGTGTACAAAAAGAAAGAAATGCCAGATGGAAGTATTAAGTATAAAGCTAGGTTAGTAGCTAAGGGTTTTGCACAACAGCAGTATGAGAACTATGACAAGACATATTCTCCAACTGCAAAGCCAGAAAGTCTGAGAATGGTTCTGGCTGTAGCAGCAAAAAGGAATTTAGTTGTAGAACATTTTGATTTTGAAACAGCCTACTTAAATGCTAGTTTAGATGAAGAGATATTTATGGAGCAGCCACAAGGTTTTGAAGAAATTGGTAGTCAGAAAGTTTATAAATTAAAGAAAGCATTGTATGGGTTAAAACAAAGTGCCAGAGCATGGAATTTGTGCATTAATGACAAGTTAGTTAAACTAGGATACAAAAGGAGCATTGCAGATGCTTGTGTCTATACAAAAGGAGACATAGTGTTAGTGATCTATGTAGATGATTTGTGCGTGGCAGCAAAGTCAAGACAGGAGATTGAATCAGTAAAAAAAGAGTTGTCTAAAAAGTTTGTTTTGAAGGATCTAGGTTTATTAAAGTCTTATTTAGGTATTGGTGTTGAGTGGACAGAAGAAGGACATCGTTTGTTAAGCCAGAGAAAGAAAATTGAAAATTTGATTGAAAAGTGTGGATTACAAAATGCTAAAATAGTAAGAACTCCAATGACAATTGGTTTCGTATCTGAAAAAACATCTAGAGATTTTGAAGACAAGACTTTATTCAGGAGCATAATAGGATCTTTACAATTCATATCTTGCCACACCAGACCAGACATTTCGTATGCTGTAAATGTATTGTCCAGAAGAGTTAATGATCCAAAAATTGAAGACTGGACAGCAGTAAAACACTTATTGAGATATTTGAAAGGAACTCTAGATAAGAAATTGATAATTAGAAACAGTCATTCAGATTTAGATTGCTATGTAGACAGTTCTTTTGCATCAGAATTAGGAGACAAGAAGTCAGTTACAGGAATAATAATCAAGTACAGTGAAAGTCCAATAGTCTGAAGAAGTAGAAAACAAACTAATGTAGCGATAAGTACGACGGAAGCAGAATTCGCAGCTTTAAATGAGATAGTAAATGAGGTACAGTGGGTTGAGCAGTTAGTGAATGATTTAAATGAAAGTTACAAGATACCAGTAGAAATTCTGGAAGATTCACAGTCATGCATAGCAATGGCTGAAACTGAAAGTTTGAAGAACAGAACAAAATATGTTGGAGTAAGATATCAAAATGTGCGAGACATGGTTCAGAAGGGTAAAATAGAACTGAGATATATAGAAACACAACACAACATAGCAGATTTGTTCACAAAAGCATTGACGGCGGAAAAACATGAAAGACTGACACAAATGGTTGGAATGACATTGTAAGACACATACAATATTTTATTTCGGAGGGGATTGTTAAGGAAAAAGCAACATGGGATATACAGTAATAGAAATAAAAATATGTATGTGAATGTCAAAGTGACTAAGCAGGAGCAATCAGGAAGATACACAGGTGAAAAAGATAATAAAGAAGCCTTGAGAGCCAAGGACAAAGTTATAGAAGGTATATTGAGAACACCTGTGATAGATTGCAAACACCTGAGACTCATTAAGTGGTCAAGGTAAAGTGATGAAACACTTGGGTTGGTCTTAGGTATGGGATGATCTATGTGGACCAATCAAGATGTATGTACACACCCACTGGGTGGAAACTGACTGGTGGGTGGTGTCTAACAATGGCTATAAATTGCAATGTTTGCTAATGTACATTGTGGAGTAGTTTGGGAGATATTGTGGAGTAGTTTTGGAGATATTGTGAAGTGTAGAGATTGTGATTTGTAGGGCATATAGTATTTATGTATATAGTAGAATAAAGTAGATCTTTTATATAAGACTATTGAGTTGTCTGGTGTCTTGAGGGAAGATACAAGAGCCAGAGGAATCCTGGAGAAGTTTGGAGACATCTCAGGAAGAAGAGTGAGAAAGCTTGGAGAGTTTGTCAGGGTCTTCAGCCTATTCTCTGAAACTCTGCTGCTTGGGAAAGAAGCATCAACCACTGATCAAAGCTGGTCAGCTCTGCTGCATAACAAGGTGGTGAGTTAGAGCCAGAGGTGAAGAGCTACAACTCCCATCATCCCTGACACTTCAGCTCCCAGAATCCCAGGAGCTATTGGCCAACATGAGACGATTGGGCAACATGGCTGAGGCTTCTGGGAGCTGAAGTCCCTCGGCTGTTGAAGGGGAAAGGTTGCCTACCCCTGATTTAAGGTATTGATTGATTGATTTGTTTGATTTGATTTATATCCCACCTTCCTCTTTATGCAGGACTCAAAGTGGCATCTGTTTACTCATCTTGGATTACAGCTCTCTCACTGCATTGTTTATTCCATTTCTACCAGGCTGAATATTGGTGCAGTTTTTTGGAGGGAAGACAGAGGCAAACACACACATATAAAGAGATATCATAACTATTTAGATGCTTAAATATAGTATTAATCTGCATGTACATTTTATTTGATTTTTTTTCCCTTCCTTAGCATGCCATTTTTCATTTTTTGAGATGTGGCCATTCTTACTAATCAAAATGATATTCTATTTTGATTGCAAATTTAAGGAACCTTGGCATTAACTTTGCATAGTGTTTTTCAAAGTTACCATGTACAACCTAAAACCAAGAGAACATGCCAGGGCAGTTTAATTTCCATGCTTCCATGTTTTGGCAATAAGCATTTTGTACAAAATAACCTATACCCATGATACTGCAAGAGGTTCTCATAGGACGTTATCACATGTGGCCCACAAAGCAATAATAAAGTGAAATAAGAATAAATCCAGTAATAAACCGGACGAAACCCCACAATACGCAAATGACTATCACACGCAATTACCTTCATCGCGCTTTTAAGGAAAGCGCTCCCAGGAACCGTATTTGCCGTTCACACACAAGTGAGAAAATCCCGCACATGTGCTAGAAATGCTCTTCTAGCACATGCACAATACAGCCGCGGCTGTCACTTGCCGCGGCTGTCACCCCTTCCCAAGCCGGCTCTCTCTGGAGGTCCTCCTTGGAGCGAGGCCCCGCGCAGGGTCAGCGCTCCGAGGAGGTCCTCCTCGGAAAGCCGGCTCTCTGAAGAGGTCCTCCTTGGAGTGAGGCCCTGCGCAGGGTCCGCGCTCCGAGGAGGTCCGCCCCGGAGAGCCGGCTCTCTGAGGAGGTCCTCCTTGGAGTGCAGGCCCCACGCAGAGTCCACGCTCCGAGGAGGTCCTCCCCGGAGACCCAGCTCTCTGAGGACGTCCTCCTTGGAGCGAGGCCCCGCGCAGGGTCCGCGCTCCGAGGAGGTCCTCCTCGGAAAGCTGGCTCTCTGAGGAGGTCCTCCTCGGAGCGCGTACCCTGCGCGGGGCCTGCGCTCTGAGGAGGTCCTCCCCAGAGAGCCGGCTCTCTGAGGACGTCCTCCTTGGAGCGCAGGCCCCGCGCAGGGTCCGCGCTCCGAGGAGGTCCTCCTCGGAAAGCCGGCTCTCTGAGGAGGTCCTCCTTAGAATGAGGCCCCGCGCAGGGTCCGCGCTCCGAGGGGGTCCTCCCCTGAGAGCCGGCTCTCTGAGGAGGTCCTCCTTGGAGCACAGGCCCCGCGCAGGGTCCGCGCTCCGAGGAAGTCCTCCCCGGAGAGCCGGCTCTCTGAGGAGGTCCTCCTTGGAGCGCAGGCGGGGAAATGCTCCCCAATACGTATTGGGGAAATGCTCCCCAATACGTATTGGGGAAATGCTCCCCAATACGTATTGGGTTTTCATACCTACGGTAAAAGCAAAATGATTCCCGTCGCGCAACTGCAATTCTTAAAGAAACCGAAATTCAAAAGATCTCGGTTCTTTCCGCATTCTGTCCGGGTTCTGTCGGGGTTCTGTGCAACGTCGTGTGGACACACGGAAAAATAATACGTATTAGGTCGGGATTTCGTTTGGATTCTGTCTGCATTGAGCCCCGTGTGATAAGGTCCATAGAAAATGCAGGTACCAGTAACTATTTTACTTTTTAAAAATTACAATGATTGCAATATAACAAAAGTTCCATTAATTATCTGAGTATTTCAAATTCGTTTAAAAAATGAAGGCTCACAAAATGACTGCTCAATTGGTATTTTTCAGTGCAGAGAGTGTGTACTGGATTTATGTTCCTACTTTCCTCATTATGATGAAAAGGTCTGAATTATACTGTATCCTCTTTTCTCCTCCCACCTGATTCAACAATTTTGTCCTCCTTTCTAAACTTTACTTTTCTAAATTGATTTTGGAAGCTAAATTGATCTTGGTCATCCCTGGTTAGTACTTGGATGGGAGACCATCAAAACTACCAGGTGCTGTAGGCTGTATTTCAGGGGAAGGAAATGTCTTACCTATGAAATTCATGAGGTCACCATAAGTCAACAGGCGACTTGAAAGTACATAACTGCACACACTGTTAACTGGCCAATGCTAAAGAGGTTAGTCCTCATAACCATACTGTGAAGCCCGGGTTTGTAATGGATTTGAAAACCCTGATTATAATTAGTTTGGTTAGCATTAATGAAGACATATAATGCCCTCTATTAAATCATTAAAGGGAGAGGAGATTGCAGGAGAGAAAAAGGCAGAAGGAATGTGTAAATCCATGATACTCTCTTGATCATTGTAAAATGGATCTAGAATCTTGTATCTGCACAGGCCAGAAGCTGTATTTTCTATGCACAGAAGTTACCCTGGCATCATTTTGATAGGCACACAATAAAGCAAACATCTGTGGTTGAAATATAAGGATTTCATTCATGTGAATGATTTCATTCTTTAATTCTGCAGATGAAGGTAAACAACAAAACTATGTCACAGAATTATATAAGTTTTCTTGTATGGAAGGCTGTCTACAGTAATCCAATTAATGAATTAGTGCAAATCAAAGGCCATGGGCTTTTCATTGCTGTTATCAAGTGAATATTTACTGTTTTCATTTCATTTCATTGATGTTTTCTTTTTTAGAATTGCTTTAAAAGATTGCTCAATTTGGGAGATTTGCTTTTTAATCTCACTTTTTTCATTTTTAATTTAATTTGAAACTAATTGACAATTACACTTCAAGGATTCTGAGTCCAGCTAGGGAAGATTTAAAGATTAAAAGAGTATTATCAGAAGATCCATGCCTTATACAAATATTTCTCCTCCCTTATGTAATTTAGGAAAGTCAAGAACAAAAACTACACAAAACTAATTGTCTTTATTGCACATCAGGTTCTGCTGTAAAAAAAAAATGAGTGGCTAATGTTTTCGTTACTCTGTAATTATGAAATTGGAATGAAACAGCTATAAAAATGGCAGAAGCGAAGAACTACAATTATGGACAACAGTACTCACTTTTATATTTCGAAGAAAAGAACAGTGCTTCCCATATACATGATTAGATCTAGGTGTTCAAAATCTTACACTCTGAATAGGCCTTGTGAGAATTTGACGATTAAAATGAGAACTGCCAAACAGGTAGCTAAAATGTACCTTGCTTATATATCTGAAATTTCATGTCTTTGCCTTAAAAATAGGGAAATATTAATTCTACATAATCTTGACTCAGTTCAAAATGGGCTTGGAGAAGATAATTTCCAAAGAAAAATGTCTATGACATTTTATACCTGCCCAACCATCAGCTCCAAAACTGATTCTCAGAGTTGAGCCTCACATTCTCTTTTTGTCCCTTTACTATCTTTTTATAGCATGGTGTCAGGTGCTGCTTTTTTACCTTACTTACCTGACATGAATTTAGTGGCAGGCTAAAGTACAGTGATGGGATATGTAACAAATGTAACAAATGACATAAGGGAATAGTTATCGTACAAGTGGTATGATAACAAAAGGGAGGAATCAGGTATGGACTGAAACATCCATAGTCATTTGGCTGGGATCTAAAGAAAAGAACCAAGAGGGGGGCAGTATAGGAAAAGAGAGAACCAGTTGTTGTGCGTGTACTCAAATACGAGCCCAACAATATTTTGAAATTATGTATGTTTTAATTAGATAACGTCAACATTTGCTGTTTAATTCTGACAATGAATTGCTGCGGACCTATAGTTACTAAATAAATATTTGCTGAGTTTTAACTACTAAAGCCTGATTTTCTAACCTTGGCTAACTGCTGACAAAGGGGTGCACAGCCTGTGGCGTAGAGGCCACATGCAAGTCCACCCCACTTACCAAAAAACCCCAAAATCAAACATAAAACTTGTTCCAAAATGAAGGAGTGTTGATTTTGAAAGCCTGTAGGAACCATGATTCTCATCAGAAGCATAATTACTGGTAGTGATTGGGGGAGCAGGGATTAAGCTTCCTATGCTACCCTGCTTACCTTTTGGAGGGGGTGGCCCACAGTTTTCCTGTCCTTCTGGAGAAATCCATTCCTGTTCTATATGGTGATGGGACAGGACATCCTAGTTCCAGACCATGTAAAGCACAATTTTTACATGGCTGGCACAAAGAATGCTGTTCCCATTATCTCTGATGTCTCTATTATGGCTGATGTGAACCATATTTACCATGCTTACTGGTGCCTGGTACATGGCACATATTTTCTACTGATGGCTAATAGAGGCCCCACTTTTAATTGCCATTTTTACACCACTTTAATACCATCCTCTGGAATATTGGGATCTGTAGTTTTATGAGATTCTTAGCATTCTCCCGGAGAGCACTCTGATGCTATATTTCAAGGGATAGCGCTAGAGAATTCTTAAGTACTACAAATCCTAGGATTAAGTAGGATGGAGCCATGGCAATAAAATCGATATCAAACTACTAAAATGTACCATGTGGAGACATCACATGTAAGAAATAAGAAAGAGGCAAGGCTTAATTTGTAAGGCTCCTAGGATACTTTTGAATGTGCCATTCCAAACCTCATTTTCCCCAGCATTTCCTGTAATTTCTCTGACAATCCTTTAGCTCTTGCTTGCTGCCAGAGAGCTACTATGACACAAAGATATTGGGAAGAACATTATATAACAGTATAGGTGAACTCCTAATAAATTTGAAAATTAAACATTAAGGTTGCAGTAAGTCTCAACGAAAACAATGAAGTTTATTTTTTAATTCTACTAACTGACTTTAAAATAAACAAAAGATAAAAACAATAGGAAAGTTACATCTACCTCTATCACTTCAAAAAATGGCTCTGAATCAAGGGTGGAAAGATGTTTGTTCTTTTAAATCAGTAAAAAACCATGGGGGGGATCCATTCTAGGTCTGTGTTGTTCTTGTTGTTGTCATCATTGTTATCGCACCTTCTTTCCAATTCAGTACTCAAGGTGATTTACAACAGATGAAAAAAAACACCCAATACAACAAAGATAGCAAATAGAAAATCCAGCACTTTAGTTAGGATGGGTCTTGTATGATCAGTTCCCAAAGGCCTATTGAAACAGAGAGGTCTTCATGTGTCTTCAAAAAGAAATAGGGAAGGTGCCAATCTAACCTCTCTGAGAAGAGAGTTCCACAGCATGGGGGCAGCCACTGAGATGATCCTGTCCTGTGTTCCCATGCGATATACTTGTGAGGATGTTGGGATGGAGAAAAGGGCCTCTGCAGCAGATCTTAAAACACCGATAGGTCCATAACAGAGAAATTAATATTTCATATAATCTGGACTTGAATTCTATAGGGCTTAATAAATCAAATTGAGGCTGTCATACATTGGCCACATTATTAGAAGGCACGGAAGGTAAAAGGCAGTAGAAAGAGAGGAAGGCCGCACGCCAGATGGATAGACTCAATCAGGCTGGCCGTAAACCTGAATCTACAGGATCTAAGGAGAGCAGTGGAGGATAGACAGACTTAGAGACATCTCATCCACAGGGTTAACAACCTGGACATCCATGCGGGAAAATATGAAAACAATCATTTGAACAAGACTTGTCTATGATTTTAATTGTTTGTTTATCAAATCATGCTATTAAATATCATTTTTAATTTACTCTTGAAACCATATGTTATGAGGGAAATAACAGTAACAACAGCTGATGGGAATTAGTTTGTTCTTAGTCATATGATTATGCTGAATGAAAAATACAAAAGATTGGTAGAGATGGAATCCTAAGGAAAAAGGGAAAATATTATTCAGAAAAGGCTCTTGTTGCTTGTGGTGTGAACACTCATTCCATTGTCATGTTCTCTAAGCAGATTTTTCAAATCCTTGTACCGTTTCTAAAATCTAGAAAGTCTGTTTGATCAGAACAGAGAGACAGGCAAACAGAATGTGTATCAGCATTGTAGGAAGTGGCACACTTTCATCTCTCTCAAAGCTATTGTCTGTCTTCAGCCTATGAAAGTCTGCAAGACTTGGTTTTCAGGAAGCCTTAAAAGGTTTACAGAGATGTGTACAAACACCCAAGATCAAATTACCTTTTTGTCTAGCAGCAAAATGTTTTATCAGTTTGTGGGGAAGAAACATCCAAAAGAGAAGGGGAGGGGGAACTCAACCACCTTGCTGCCACTGAGAAAATGAGACTCTTGAAAGATAAAGTTGACTGGGAAGAGGAGGAAGAATGAAATTAAAGCATCTGAAAATACACAGAGGCTTCGTTATTGTTGGCACCATCTCTTTTCCCACTTTACTTTGTATTTCCAATATATGCATAGTTGTAAAATTAACTGCAGTTGAACAAGTTTAACATTGACAGCAGACATAACTATTTTTCCTTTTCCTCAATGACCTGGAAAATCATTTCCTGCCTAACATTATACACAGAGCAGATATGCATTAATATTTTTCTACTCTTACATGGAAATAAAGGTTCCTCAAATAGTCTTAAAAAATCTTTTAAAAGTAGGTGACAGATCTGAGATGTTAATTGAGCTGAATATTTCACAAAACAATCATTTGCAATTTATTTTTATGAGGGTTGTATTTTACTTTAAACAATTATAAAACATAGTACATAAATTACTTACATGAATAATGTAAAATAGCAGTAGCAAGTACATTTCTATACCGCTTATCAGTGCATCAGTTAAGGGACTATAAGGCATTTGTGTATGTTTGTCAGCTTTTCTGCATTAAAATCATTTAAATTAGCCTCCCCTGTGTCCGCTCACCTCCCCTACACATTACATAGCCATGATTTACTGTAGCTCCCTCCTCATCCATCTGACCTTTAGGATGAGCACAAACAGTTATGCCTGCCAGAATTATCTAGTTTATTTAGCATTATTTTCCTTTGCTTTGTCCTTTACATCCTTTGTTTCATGCCTGCAAGTTTTACCCTTGACTTATCCATGCACCATATCAAAACCCACAATTTTGGCCCCCAAACCTGCCCTCGATGTATATATGAGGTCAACTTACAGTTAAATATATATAGTACATAAATAGCATCTATAGGTATATAGATATATAGAGATGGGGAGAGGGAAGGGGAGAAAAAGATATTTTTATATAAAACATCTATGTCTGTGTCTGTATTTATCTCTTTCATTTCAACTAATTTTAAAAGCCAGTCATCAATTGTTGGGATCTCTTCTTGTTTCCACTTTGAAGCAATCTGTATCCTTGCAGCCGATACCATATAAAGAAGGACCCTCCAATATTTCCTTTCTATAATTGAATCTATTCTGTTTGTCATGTTTAATAAGTAGAACTCTGGATGTAATTCAAACTTGAATTTCAATATATTTTCAATTGTGATATGTATTTTTTCCCAGTAGGTTTTCATTTTTGGGCATCTCCACCATACGTGATACCAGGATCCTACATTCTGTTTACATTTCCAGCATTCATTAGACTTTTTATTATAAATTTTTGCTATTCTGGCTGGAGTAAGGTACCATCGTTGTTCCATTTTCCATAAATTTTCTTTTAGATCTTTTGAACGTGTAAATTTTTCTGTTCTTTTGCTTGTTCTTTCCCAATGTTCTAATTTTATCGTTCTTCCAATATCCATTGCCCACTTAATCATGTTGTTAGATATTATTTCCACTTCCTGTTTCTGTTGCATTAATATCTTATAAAATTTGGTTATTCTTTTTTCTCGTGTTTCTAATAATACTTTATCTAAGTCTGTAAGTTCCTCTTCAAATCCTTGTAATTTATTATCCATTTTAAATCTTTCATTAAGTTGAGTAAATAATAGCCAATGCATTTTTGAATCAAGTTGTCCAAGTTCTGCCATAGATTTGAGTTCATATTGTCGTCTGTTTTTCTTTAGTATTTCATTGTATCTTAGCCATGTTTTGAGTGCCGTCCACTTTCCAAAGAAGGCTTCATGGGGAGATATCCACAAAAGAATTTTCCTGTATGTTTCTTTTTTAATTTCCTTCCATGCTTTTAATAAAGCTCTTATCACATGATGTCAAAATTCCTTGTGGATTTGATCTTTTCCATACCAAAGATAGCAATGCCATCAAAATCTATTGTTGAAGCCTTCTAGGTTTAAAATTTTGGTTTTCTCCAAGGTCACCCATTCAGACAGCCAATCTAAAACATTTGCTTTATGGTATAATTCTAAATCTGGCACATTTCTACCACCGTCTTTTTTCCCCTCTTACCATTGTTTTCCAATCTATTCTTGGTCTTTTATAATTCCAAATAAAGTCTCTCAAATCTTTGTGCCATTCTTGAAATATTTTTTTATTGTGGATAACTGGGATGCCTTGAAACAAAAAAAATCATCTTGGGAAGGATCATCATTTTTATTGTTTCAATTCTACCAGATATTGAGAGCTTCACTTTTCTCCACTCAAGTAGATCCTTTTTAATTTCTTTCCATTTTGTTTTATAATTGTTTTCAAAAAGGTCAACATTCCTCTTTGAGTTCCATATTCCAAGATATTTGACTTTAGCTTTAACCTCACAGTGTGTTAATTTTTCCAACTCCTTTTCCTCTTTTTGAGTCATGTTCTTGGTTATAATCACTGTTTTATCATAATTAATTTTAAAACCAGCCACACACCCAAAATCTTCTAACGTTTGGAACAATTCTTCCATCTGCCCTATAGGGTCTTCTATAATCAAGGAATGTCATCTGCAAAGGCTCGAAGTTTGTATTCTTTCCCTTTTATTCTCATGCCTTTTATGTTTGAATTTTTCCTTATCTGATTTAGTAATATCTCCAAGATTGTGATGAAGAGAAGTGGTGACAAAGGGCATCCTTGTCTTGTTCCTTTTAGAATATTTATTTTGTCCGTTTTGTTACCATTAATTATTAAGTGTGCCGTTTGATCCCTATATATTTCTTTAATCCAATTACAAAATTGGATCCCCATATTCATTTTCTCAAATTTTTTTATCATAAATGTCCAGTTTACGTTATCAAAAGCTTTTTCCACATCCAAAAACATTAAGGCCAACTTTTTGTCATTGTTTTTCTCATAGTATTCAATTGTGTTGATTATCACTCTAATATTATCTTTTAATTGCCTCCTTGGAAGAAATCCTGATTGGTCATCTTGAATTATTGAGGTTAATATCTATTTTAGACGCTCTGCAAGAATTAAAGCAAAAATTTTGTAATCCGTGTTTAATAGTAATATTGGTCTATAATTTTTTGCCTCTTTTTCATCTCTTCCTTCTTTGGGTATTAATATTATATTAGCAATTTTCCAAGTGTCTGGCAGTCCATGATTATTTATCTGATTTAAAGTTTCCCGTAAAGGTATTTTCAACTCTTCTGAAAACGTTTTATAATAGGTGGCCATAAATCCATCAGGACCTGGTGCTTTGTCACTCCTTAGTTTCTTGATCGCTTGCGCTACCTCTTCCTCAGTAAAGTTTCCTTTATTTCTTCCATTTCTCCTCTTATTCCTTCTATTTCTCCTGTTATTTTTTCTAGCTTTGATCCAAACATTGCTAGTTCTTTATGTATCTCTTCTTTAGTCTCTTTCCTTGATTGCTTTAATTCTGACTTCATCTCAGCTCTCATTTCCAATCTCATTTTCTGAAATTCCTCCAGCAAATTCTGTATCGGATCAGCTTTGCCAAATGTGTCAGTAGATGCTCTTCGAGTAATACTAGGCATTGGATTTGGTTTTTTCCCCTCCTGTTGCCATTGTTTCTTTATTCCAGTTTCTTGCTATAGATTCTGCTAATTCAAATACACTAAATAATTAGTGTATATTTTCTTTAGAGTCTAACAACAAATTTTGTTGTTCAGTATCTACATACAACAGTTATTCTTCCCCCGAAATATACTTTATAATACCTTGTTATATGAAAGATGTAAAATAGAGCATTAAGAATGAGAGACCTCACACAATACAAAATACAAATAGAGAAAAAAGTAAATCTTATGGTTAAATCAAGATATCTTCACTATCTATACAACAATACTAGTTTAGTATGATTTTAATTCCATCTAAAAATCAATATTAAAATGTAATGGTTAGCATTTCCCATCATATTGATTTTATGTTAATATTTATAATGTGTTATTGTCAGGATACTATCAATATGTTATTAATAAAGTCAGTATTATTCTCAGTAACTATATCAGTCCCAAAATAACATTTATATAAAACAAGTTGGTTGGTTATAATTAATTTGTTTTGCTCTTAAATAGTCCTTTGAATAATTCTATAGTAATCCAATGAACAACAAAAATTATATCAATTTATATTCACTTAAACCTATACTTTCCCCAAATTAAGTATAGTTTTAAACTGTTTATTAAGTGTTATTTCAGACTTATTAAATCTCAAGCCTAGAACTCCAGACCACAAAAGAAAAAGAAAACAAGTCCCAAGTATATAACTTCAAATTAAATTTCTCTTTTCACTGCTAATTCTTAAGATGTTTTATAGATGAATTCCCTCTTGTAAGGTCCTGCCGTCTCGTCCTCCCTTCCTCCTTCCGATGTGCCTTTCTCATTTCCTAATTTAATCTGCTTCACCTTCCCTTTCTGTTGTCTTGTCCTCCCGTCCTCCTTTCGGTGAAACCTTTCTTTCTTTCCGATAATATCAATTTTATTTTGCCCTTTCCCTTTTTACAAAAGGGCTGTCATCTCCTCCTCCCATCCTCCTTCCGCCGTCTCTTTCGTGGTTCAAGGATCTCTGTTTTCCACTCCTGTCGCCTCCTCCCCCTGTCCTCTTTCTGTCATTTCTTTCTTTTATTTACTTTCCCTTTTAATTTGTTTAATTCTGGCTTATTAGAATCATAGAATCACAGAATCATAGAGTTGGAAGAGACCACAAGGGCCATCCAGTCCAACCCCCTGCTATGCAGGAACTCCCAATCAAAGCATCCCTGACAGATGGCCATCCAGCCTCTGCTTAAAGACCTCCAAGGAAGGAGACTCCACTACTCTCCGAATAAGCCTTTTATTTCTGACCCTCTCTTAAAATCTATCTTGCTTTGCTTTAGATAAGTTTCGCTCCAAAAGCTTTCTCTTCCGTTCTTTCCATTCTTTCCTATTGACTTCTATTACCCCCTTTCTCCATCATGGGAAATTCGCCATCTTGCCTTTGTTCTTATTCTTTATTTTAAAAAGTTGATGGGATTTAATTCAGAGGGGGAAGTAGTCAATTTAAATTTGTAAATATGTTTAATCAATCTCCCAGCATCAGTTTATCATTTTTCTTTTTTATTTTTGTCTTAGACGGATTTTATTTTCCTGTATTGTTAAAGCTAATTCTGATGGCTCCGCTCTCCCTCCCAGCCCGATCTGGATGTTATTTTGTAGCAGGCTGGCTGTAACTCTTGTTAAAAAATTGTCTTTTTAACTTGTAGCAAAGTAGTTTTCCTTTCCTCTCTGTAGTAAAAGTTTTAGTTATATAGAAATTCTTGAGTGTACTTATTTTTCTCCGATGTAAAATCCACTTTCACTTTCCTTAGATCACTTAAAAAATGGGAGGCAAGGCTAATTGCTAAATATAGCAACGAGAGTGGGGCTAGCTGCTCTGCTATCGAGTCTGTCTCTCCAAAATCCAACAACGGAGATCGGAAGAAATCCTACTCGATCTTGACGAGCCCCGATGTTTCTGCACTTTTCCAAAAGCGCAGATGAAGAGGGATTATTGAATCCCTTCTTCCCCACTGTGGCGACCCTGTGGAAAGCCTTCACACAGGACCAGTTGCCATGCCGTCCCCGCTGGAAGTCAGTTGTCATTTCTTTCAAGTATTTTGGATATAAGAAGGAATTTCTGGCTCTACAGACTTAAAATCTTAATATTGCATGGACTCAGCCTAGCACACAGATCCATAATACATACACCATCAGTGTTCTAAACTTCTACCTTGGATACAACTCACTTTTATCTTGAGCAACTAAAGAAGGCAAATTATTTTGTTAATATATTTATAAAGTATTTTTGTTAATCACACCAATAAATAAATATGTGTAACTATGAGAAAGCCAGCGTGGAGTAGCGGCTAGAGGGCTGGAGTGGAATTTGGGAGATCCAGATTGCCACTGAAAGATATAATTTGCTGGGTGATCTTGGACCAGTTGCACTCTCTCAGCCTGGCCTATCTCAAGGTTGTAGTAAGGATAAGCAAACGGGAATACAATACAATGCCTTAAGCTCAGCCCACAAAATAAATAATACTGACTTAAACTTTCTGAGTGTCCTCAGGAAGTCAGAATAGCACCATTTGTAAGCATCAACATGCTTATGGGAATCAACACATTTGCAGAACTACAAAATTGACTTTAGGAAAACCAAACAAACCACCAAGTAACCTAATGAGGACTCAATTTTGTCTGTTGTCCAGGTATGGTTGGGGAGGGGGAGGAAAACTAAGAGGATAAGAAATAGAATGGAATAGCTGAAATCTTCCACAGCAGCATCTCACATTGTAATGTTTTGTTGCAGGTCCCACTTTTACAATCACTGACAGCTGATGGAAGTGGTGCAAAAAATTAGTATCATCTTATCACAGTATGAGATCGGTATCTTGTAGTCTTTGACTACCAAACATCAGGCAAGGTAAGAGGGAGACTAGACAAGTAAAGGCAATATTCTGAAGGAACTCCACATTAATTAATTATCCCCTAAGTGTCCCTCTAGAATGTATATGTGTGTATGTGCCTTCAAGTCACCTATCAACCCATGAATTTCATAGAGAATTCTTAGGCCAGGAATACTCAGAGGTGGCTTTGCTAGTTCTTTCCTCTGAAATATAGCCTACAGCATATGATATTCATTGGCGGTCTCCCATCCAAGTACTAACCAGAGCTGACTCTGCTCAACTTTCAGGATCAGACAGGATCTGATGCCTTTAGGGTATTTGGACACCTAAGAGCTAATTCAGATTTCATCAGTCTAATGTGTGTGGGAGAAATCCCTATGTTATATTTTCTAATTGGCTCTAATTGCAATGTTTTCTTCTCATCTCACGAAATATGCTTCCACTTTTAGATACACTATCAGGGCAGGGTAGATGTACAGTGGCTGTTTGGGATAGCAGTTGTACATTTATCATAACACATGGTTTGGCCTTCAGGCTATTTCAGTCCTCCAGTGAGTGCACATGAATAATACATTTGTTTGTACACCTGAAAAATGTAATGCGGGAATATGAAGAACACATGTTTTCAGTTAAATTCTCTTTGATACACATCTGATTCATGCAATAAGTGAAGTGCTCTTCAGACACATCCAATATGTAAAGGCTCTTTAAAAACTCAACATAGGGGAAAGTATGTTTGCTAAAAATATGGTTATGGAACAAAAAAGATAGTGGAAAAATAAGCAAAAATAACTGTGATTCAGTTAGTACTGAGAGAAGTAACAAGATCCCATGGGGACATTTCTGTAATATTTGTATGCTAATACAGAAAGCACAAAAGTAGAAAATAGGAAACACAAGCTGTATTTTAAAATCCTCCAGAAAAACAAGGTGTTGATAACACACAGTGCTTTAAAATCAAAACATTTAGGTAACAAGATGGCCATCTTTGTTTCAGTTCTAAAAATTTTATGTAGTAAATGCTTTTTTCGCAGAGAAAACAGAGTAACTTAAATGCTAAAGCTCACCTTTTCACCCAGTATATTGCTGATCACAATTCATTTTAATTGGCACAAAGCATGTTTTCTGGAGAAATTATCAAGCTTTGGCAAAGAGGTACCATTTACAGATAACTCCCATAATTAGAAGAGATTTCAAGCTATCTTCTGACATTTTCTATCTTTGTTTTTTGTGTTCTGCATGATGAGTGGGTTAGCAGCAGCATATACAATTATTTTATGTTATTCAAGAAAGGAAAATAGTTATTAAAGTAAGGATAAATGACAGACTTTTTGTTAAGTGGTACAATTAGCTCAAAAGGAATAAGCTTCTTAAAATTATGTCTTCTACCCTTGCCTGATTTCTGCCTCATTCAAAGTTCCAGTATACCCTCAATCTTTCAAACTGGAAAAACCATTTACTCTGCTTTTTACACTTTCACAAATTCTTTGTCGCTCAAGTGTTTTAAAGTATGGAAACGTGGCACTTGGCAAAAGAGTATTGCTACTTGCACTATCACAAAAAAGAATTGATGATGAAAGTGACAGCCATTTCATAGAATTTGCAATCCATCTTGTGTTCTGGCATCACAGCACTGTGCCTTTCACATCCCTGCTCCATATCAATAACTGCCAATTGCAAAGGGTTAGAGTAATGACATTAGGACTATGCATTGTTGAGAGTTAGGGATGAACATTTGGCTGCTACTGTGATTTCATAAGCAGCTCCATGTTTCTGACAATGTGCTGTTCTTCCTTAAACTGAAGAACTGGAATCTTGACTGCCCAGCAGATAAATCAAGATTAGGATGACTAGACAAATTAAAATATAAGACCAATAAACAGACCTTTCTTCTCTAGGCAAACTTCTTTGAGGAGTTGCTCCTGCTTTTCTATCTGTCCAATGAGATTTTGGTGCTCCATCTCTTTGCTTAAGGTCAGTTGTTTCAATTGCTCTCGGCTCTGAAGCAGTTGATGCCGGAGCTTCTTTTCCTTGCTCTCTCTCTCCTTCACTTCTTCACATAACCATCGGAGTTTAGTCTAGAAGAAAAGAGTTGGCATAAAGCTCACAGGGAAAGACCATTATTACAGTTATTCTCAACAGCAGTTTAACAGGAAAGCTTGGCTGGGGGGGCGGGGGGAACAAGGCAGGCTTTATATACTGCACTGAAAAATTATATCTTACCCTATATCATATGATCCAAGGATACTGTACAATAAAATCACTTGAACTGATATAAACAATATAAAACATTAAACAATAATTTGAACATATTAAACAGTCTGACAAGTTGAAACAAAATAGTTAAACCATGTAAAACAGTTTAAAACCATAACACTTCAGATTTCAGTAAAATCTGTTAGACCCCTAAGGCCCCTATGTTTTATGTGGAAACAGAACGTCAATTGCGCTGATGCCAACCAGACCTCCTATCAGTATTCTCCTTGACATCCACACACAATACACTAATACACACACATAAATTTTACCAGCTTTGGTCCATGTCCTCTCATGAAAACAAAGATTGACAACATGAAACCAAATGAAATTTACCAAAATGAGTGCTACCAGATTATACTAATTATTGTTTCCTGTTAGGTTCCAAAACCAACAAGAAATTTCAAATTATTATATTACAACTAAAATTTGTGGGAGATCTCATAAACTTGGTAAATCTTTCTTAGTTCTTTTTCATTCTTTCTTTTCATTTGTATTTCTTTACATTCTCAGTTCTTTTCTGTGTGCAGCAGAGCACCATGCATAGATAAATCCTGCATTTGGCAATCTTCCTGCCCTACTACCATTCCATCAAAAAGCGGTGAATCCTGTTAGCTTTGACAGAACCAATCACCAGTTCAGGATACTTGCACTTTGCCATTCCAAAGCTCAAGAAAGGTTCAGTAAATTATATTTAAACTGAAGTGCTTAATAAAAACCTACAAAATGATTAAAAGAGCAAACAAGTCCATAAACAAAGAGGAAGACAGACAAAAATAAAAGAGCAAAGTCTTTGTCAAATAAATAGGTTTCACATCCCATATGAAAGATGGAGAAAGAACAGCTTTGAATGTCATCAGAGAAAACCACCAATCTATTAAATCTATTACTAAATACAGACATTGACTTCAAAATATGACAGAAAATAAGGCTCTTGTTTCCAAAGGAAAATGTTTCCCTACAAAATATAATCATCTCCAAACTTCCAAAAGCCATTTCCATATACCTTGGGTAGAATCCAGAAGTGCCCTTCTGCAATTAGAAGGCATCTTCCATTTAGAGAAATGCTGTTTTGGATCTCATGCTCATGCTAGAATACCACATGAGAAAATTCTGTTTTAGAGACATTCCTAAAAAGTTGTAAAATTTGACGTGTAATTCTTGCTTGCTAGCACTGTAGATGATGTTTCCATCAGCTGATATCTTTTATGGGTTTAGCTCAAGATATATCCCCTTGCCTGTGTGATGGCATATTTACTTCTCAAAGAAGAAGAAAGCACCAGGGCAGCTAGTATCATGTACTATCTTTCACCTTTTAAAGTCTTAATTAATAGGAGATCTGATGTCACATGTAGATGAAAAACTGAGAAGACATCACTTCATTAAGAGCCATAAGAATAACATATTAATAGGACATTTCTTTATTCCCTCCCCTTCAAAACATCAGAAAATAGCTTCTTAATACATTTTACTAAGATTCACAAAGGCCTAAAAATGGCCCTCCAATCCCCGGGAAGTACCCACCCTTGCTATATACAATCAGTGAAACTTTTTGGGAAGGAATAAATGGTTCATGAGGAACAGCTCTGCACCTTCCTGACATCTGACACCAAGAAATTGAAGCAGAATGAAAACTCGTGCACTTCTACAATGGTTCCTCTCCAACTCTCTGCTCATAGCAGGTAGGCTATTTAGGGATTCTGTCCTTTTCTTTGTACAAGTACTTGCATGTTGCCACTGGCAAACTTTTACAGTCCTATGAAAAATTATGGAGAGCATAATAAAGGTGAAAAGACTGTTGAGTTTAAAATGGTTCTAGCTCAATCATTATAAGTTATAACACTGCACTTGCCCATGATGACTATCAAAATAGCAAGGGGAGGGGATAGCATGCTAAAATGCAGATGATCAGTAGTTGTTTATGAAAAAGTGTTTGCTTTGTACTGGAATGAAGTTGACATATCATCCCAATACTAGCAGTTTTAAGAATTATGTTTTTCAAAGAAAGAAAGAAAGAAAGAAAGAAAGATGGAGAGGAGAGGAGAGGAGAGGAGAGAGGAAGACTCCACAAATATTTACTGTGTTTAAGTGTTTTCAGCTGTTGAAATCATATTTTGAAATTGTTATCTTATGAAAGAAGATTTTTTTCCTTGTATTTCCTTACTCAAGAATAAGTCCCATATATTTCAAGTCAGCAGCCCCATTCAGACATTGGAACAAACAAGTTAGGACTTAAATTAGGGAGCAGAGAAGTCCCCTGCCACAATTTGCCTCCATGCTAGCTCCATTTCAGAGCTTGAACTGAATGCACAAACAGAAGTTTCGAAGAGGAGTGGGTAACCCCGATCTCTCCACCATTTTATGTCCATCAAGCAAACTCAGTTGTCTTCCACATAGGTAGGAACCACACAACCCTTCAGATGTTGCTGAAATGCAACTCCTAGCATTCTTTATCACTAAGTCTGTTGGGTAGGATTGCAGGGAGTTGCAGTTCAACAGCATCTGAATGGATGCACAATTCCTATCTGTGCTCTCGTGGCTGGTTTGAGATTGAGGTAGAGATTTCCCCCTCGAGTTTTTGAAATTTCTACAAATTTTGGTGTTCCCAGTAATGCCAATGTCTTTTCTCTTGGCTCTCAGTGGCACCATTTTGCATAAATTCTGTTGGGAAGTGAACTCACCATGCACCTGAATTCACCACAAGATGTGAAATGTTACATATACTATGTCCAAAAAAAAACACATGCAATTATGAACACTCAAAGACACTAAAGTCTTGCATTTCTCAAATGGACCATTTTTAAGGCAAACTGCTTTTGAAACTGAGGGTACTTTCACAAACCAATTTCATAGCCTGTGGGGATCTGGTGTTCAAAGGTGTGAGAAGAAAACAAGCAAACAGGATATAAGTGTGGGGGGAAAAATAGCTGCCTGGCTCTCAGCACAAGTGGGTAAGGTTTCAGTCCATAATTCACTCTTAATTCACACGCTTAATAAAAGGATAAGATTGTATTACTTTCAAGCATCAGTGGGAGTTTACATGTAAAACCCACAGAAAGCTATGATACAGTTTGATGGCTGTGACACAGAAACTATATCAGGAAAAGTGTAAAACTAGACATCTAATAACATATGAGGAAAGAAATATACATTGACAATTGAAACAATAACGGTACATTTCTATTTAGCATTCCACTTGCAGTTTAACAGTGAGACACACATGTATCTAAGATTTGCATGGCTTCCCTATGTGCTTTCCAGCTGTCCTCAGAGTGCCCAGTACACTGACTTGCTACAAAGTCTATGTAAGCAGGCGAGAAAAGGCACAAGCACAGATGGTACAGATTATCATTCCACTGAAATTTCCACAGATTCTTCAATAACTCAACCTGCATGCATGCATAGGTAACTCAAATAAAGGCCAAGAACTTGTTTTCCAACTCTTATGTTTATACTTATTATTAGTATTACCATCATCATCATTTACAAAAAGTTCAAATACAGCTAAAAAATTCAGATAATACAAACATGAAAAATATAATCAAACTATCATAACCATTAAAAGTAGTTAAAAGCATGGTCTTTTTAAAATCAAAAATAAAACAAGAATAGCCAGTGTAGGACAGGGGTAGGCAACCTTTCCCCTTTAAGGGCTGAGGGACTTCAGCTCCCAGAATCCCAGGAGCTATTGGCCAACACAGGACTATTGGCCAACATGGCTGAGGCTTCTGGGAGCTGAAGTCCCTCAGCCCTTAAAGGCGAAAGGTTGCCTACCCCTGGTGTAGGACATTATTTTCCCCTGAGCATTCAACTCTCAAAGGCTTGTCAAAACAAAAGAAGGCTTCATCTGTCTATACAATAAAACCAAGGAATGTGCCAGTCTAACATCTCTAGAAAGGGACCTCTATAGCCTGGGAGCAGTTAGTGAGAAGGCTCTTCCCAGTTTTCCTACCAAATGTACCTGTCGAGATAATAAGACAGAGAGAAGGACCTCCCTAGAAGATTTCAAAAGACAGGCAGGTTCATATAGGACAATACAGTCCAAATTTAAAAGCAGTAGGAAAGGAGGAAGAGTCCGTTACAGATGGATAATCAAGGAAGCCACAGCTCGGAATTTGCAAGATCTGAAGATGATTTGGTGGCACAAAATAAGAATAAGAACAACAAACAATGCCACAGACTACCAGAAATAATCCAGAGTGAGACTACTTCAACTGTCCTGGCTCAGTGCTAGGGAATCATGAGAACTGTAGTTTATTGTGGCACCAGAGCTCTCTAACAGAGAAGGGTCAATGTCTCAGAAAAAACCATAATTCCCATGATTCTCTAGCATTGAGCCAGGGCAGTTAAAATGGTCTCAAGATGGATTATTTCTGGCAGTCTGTTCAGGCCCTAATTTAATCTTCCCACACATTCACCAACAACTTTCATGTCCTTTCCTGCTCCATGCCCAATCAGTTACAACTCTGTAACCTTAACTGAAGGGAGCTGCAGGGATGCAAGGAGCCAGGTACCTCAGGAACTTCACTGTGCTTGCAAAGCTCACCACACAGCCTCTAAATCTCAGGCAGTCTCTGAGCTCTTTAAAGTGTCCATCTGCAAATGAAAAGAACTCAGGCGATGAGAGAACTGGCAGCAAAAGCCGTATTTCTTGCAAACCAATTATTAAGGCTGTTTGTGTTTTGGGTGCAAATGTGAAGAAGTACAGTATTTCTAAAGGCCCTTCAAGACTCACCTACTATTAACTAAAAAGGACTCAAGTGACAGATTTATGAATCAATTACTACATGCCCTCTGAGAGGTCTTCTTGATACTTGCCTAGGATTTTAGCAATCTGAATAGTGTGTCTGCTTCCTCTACAGCCCTTGTTTTCCCATTGAAACTCTTATCTCCACTATTTATAGAGATATTCACACTTGGTCTATGCACATTACAAAACTAGCCCATCAATACATCCAGAGCAGTCTTGTTAGCAAACAAATGCAATTTCACCCAAGTCAGTTGGTCAACTTTCCCCCTCTCACTGTGACCCCAATATACTATGAGGATAAGTTTTGTCACATGAAGTAGAAAAAGTTGTTCAGATCATGAGAAACTTAATAATGTTAAAAGATACAAGATAGGGATGTCTACAAAGTGAAAAAATAATGGTTGGAAGTTACTAGCCATCAGTTATGATGAAAAAAGAAAGCAAACCTGACAGCACAGTGTATTCAATGTTTCCAAGAGGAAACATGAATTCCAAGTCAATGAAGTTCAAATTTCAGAAGCAAAATGGGAGAGGCAGGATCAAAATTCTCAGTGGAGTCATGGGCTGCTCAGTCTCCAAAATGTGGAATATGCTGGGTATAGATCCATTCCTCCCAAAAACCTATTATTTTCATTTTTAGAGCTGACCATACTGCAGCATTATCACCAGTGTTTCCACAACAGTGGTTGGGTCCAAATTAAAGTTTGCAACTGTGATTTTGGGTTGAGTTTGTAAGCGGTGGATTGGAGTTAAACATGGAAAGTAGAAATGCTGGTGTAGATGTACTCTAGTATTAATGACTGGTAACTGCTATCCATTGCTTTTGGACTCTGATGCTTTTGGCCTCATTCTTACTGGTAATCCCAATTAGAGTAGGCCCACAAATCAACAAGAATTACTTCACTCACCATTCCACAGTTGATTCAATGAGTCTTCTATAGGACTACCGAGCCAGGCTTTTGCAAGCAATGGTTAACAGGAATCTTTTTTAAAACAGTGTATTTACCTTTGTTTCTGCTAACCAGCGATGAGGGTCATTCTGTACTCCAGGAGTAAGTGATATTGCCTAAAAGAAATTTTAAATGTAAATGAAAATGCAAGTATACATTATATGCAAGACAAGCATTTCATTAGAATGCCTATTTTTAATTTTAAAATTTGTTTGATTCACATTGCTCAGCAAATACTTTATACTTTTAACTCAAAACTAGGAGCCAAAGGGGCTGGGTATGTCTGAATTACACCCAACATTATATCTCCCCCCCAAAATAACTAATCAAATTTTATTTCATAATGTGACTGAGAACAAATGAATGTAATTTAGACTGCAGGCATTGCCTACTCAAGAGACACTGCTCTTACTCTCTACTAGCTTTATTTACACTTAGCAACATTAACATGATAGTGTCACTAATTGTAGCAATAAAACAGATTTGAAGGGGGAAATGGTGCCAGTTGCAGCCAATTGGGTCTGCACAAAACCTCACATAGAAGCAGTGCTGCTTGCCTAAATGCAGGAAAATGAGAATGCAAACCTTCCAGATATGTTTCCAGGGAAGCAAGCTATTGCGTGTACCTTGGAGAGAAGTAGGCACTGCAAAAAGGTGAACTCACCCCCTCCAACAAGTCATTCAAAAAGAGGCTATTTATAAAAACATAAACTTTTCATCTTATCCATAAACAAAATATTACCTTTCCAATTTCATCAACCCAGAGCAATAGAATTCTAACTTTCATACTTACTGTTGCTAACTGCTCTTGAGTCAACCCAACTCATGGCAACCCTGTGGGTGGGACATCTCCAGTCCCCCCCTTCCCCTGTCCTCCACTGCTCTGCTTAGGTCCTGCAAATTCAGCCCCAGTGATCTCCTTGATTGAGTCTAGCCATAGGGAATAAAATGGCTTGGATGATTCTAACATTCCTGTTCAGTTTTATATCTTTACACTTTAGGTTCTTGTCTAGTTCTTTTGTGGCTGCCCTTCTCATTCCTAGTTTTATTTCTTGACTGCAGTCTCCATTCTGATCAATGTTTGATCCAAAGTACAGGACATCTTTAATGATTTCGATTTCTTCATTGTCTAGATTGAATTTATGTAGATCCTCCATGGTCATTATTTTTGTTTTCCTTATGTTCAGCACTAAGCCTGAACTTTGGCCTTCCTTAGTAATTGTTTGAAGTCTATAATATTTTCCACTAGTAGTATGGTGTCATCCACATATCTTAGATTGTTGATGTTCATTCAGTTCCTTCTTCTGAGTCTAAACTTGCTCTTTGCATGATATTTCTGCATACAAATTGAACAAGTAGGGTGACAGAATGCAGGCTTGCTTGACCCCTTTGCCAATTCAGAGCCATTCTGTTTCTTCATATTCTATTCTAAAAGTAGCATCTTGTTCTTAGTACTTATATCTCATCATGACTATAAAATGTAGTAGCATCCATTTCATTATAAGCCATCCATAGCTTTTCATGATTTATTTAGTCAAAGGCTTTGCTGTAATCCAAAAAAGAACATGCTAATTTTTTTCTGGAATTCTTTGGTGCACTCCATTAACCATTGTGTTTGCAATGTGGTCCCTAGTGCCTCTTTCTTTCCTGAACCCCTCTTGCACCTCTAGGATTTCTCTCTCCGTATATGATTAGAGTCTATGTTGTGGAATTCTGAGCATAATTTTGCTTTGCTTATCACTATGGTCATATATTTGCTACAGTCTTTTGTGTCTCCTTTTGTGTGGATGAGGATGTATATTGATCATTTCCAGCCTGTTAGTCATAATTATTTTTCCATGTATGTTGGCGTATTTTACTTAGAACTAGAGTTGATTCTGTCTGTGTGGACTATAGTAGTTCAACTGAAATATCATCTGTACCTGGTGATTTATTCTTCCTAATATCTCTTATTGCAGTTTCCACTTCACTCTCTAGGAATCGGGGTTCATCTTCATGTGGTTTTTCATTCCATGTGTCATTCATTTGTTCATCTCTTGTATACAGCCCATCTGTATACTACATCTAACTTTTTTATTTTACTTTCGTATTACTTCACCAATATTATTTTCACAAAACAATCTTGCTTTATTTTCCAAAGACCACTGTATCAAAACTCGTTACAAGTATTAACACATTGCAGCTTAAAAAATTAAAGCAGAGGATCGACACTGACATATGCCCATGTCAGTCTTATTTATGTATTATGGATATTTGTATATATCCCATTTTTCTTTGGGAAACTGCTTATTGCTCTAATTGTTATATGTGGAGACACAATGGGCCCAGAGCTACTCCTTAATTTCAGAAAAGTGTGCAAACTAGATGGATATAATTCACAGAGCTTTCTAGGTAAATCAGTTTAAAAGAACATATTGCAACTAGTTTCAAAATTACAGAGTTCATAACAACGTAAGTGTCCAGTAAATTATAAAGAATTTGAGAGGTGGCCTTAGGCACCCAATGGACAGCTACTTAAAGGCTTAGCTTGATTTTAGAGTTAGAATCTCTTTAGAATAAAGCAATCTTCTATGTTACATGACATTAATCTACTCTGCTTTTTTACATTAGAACATTAGAAGTTGGTCCCTTGGTTCATAAAATTAAAATGACTATTGAGAACAGAAGAGAATGAAACGGCACACACAATGATCTCTGCTACTGCTCTTAACATTTTCTAGGTGGAATTTGAAGAAAATAGTTTTTAAATTACTTCTAAAATCGTTTGGAAAAAATCTTTAGGAAGAGCTGGTTTTTTTAAAAACTTTCATGTTTTGTTGAGAAGCTTTAGATATTGAAAATACTATTCAATGTATGTGTTATAAGAAGAAGAAAAACTTGCATACTCTCAATTTATCATTTAAAGCACGCTGTTATTTTCCTTTGAGGTGAAATTCAATTAAAGATCAATATTAAAAATTATTTTTAAATATTATCTTCATTTTTTGACAAAGTTCTATGTGACTGAAGGATTAGAAACGCAGGAGATTTTTTAAAGTATCACATGAAATAAAAGGGGACTACACACCACAGAAACAGATTGTGCATATAACTATATTTCAGGATTAAATACTATTTAGAAAGGAAAACAGCAGTAAGCTAATGTAGAGTGGTAGACTATGCTTTTTCCCCCAGACTAAAATGATAAAGCTTGAAATCTTGGAGATTATATCACACTGTTCTGGAACAACAGAAAGATATTCCTTCCAAGGAAACACAACTAACTTGAAACAACTTCTGATGATGGCACATTTTAACCAAATAGAATACATGAGATGGAAAACCATTTCTGAACTATATTACTATGTACTGCAATATGAAGAATTACATGATTGCAAGCTTAACTATAAAATGAGTTTCCTATATATAGAATACTAGATCTCAGGAAAAAGAACGCTATCATAATTTTCTTTATAGCCTAGTTAAGTACACAGAAGAATATTTTTTCATAGTATGCAACCATGCAACCCATGACCTGCAGCCTTAGGCTGCAATCCTGTTGGTGTAGTATGCTGGTATAACAACTCCTAGATGGTGGTGACCAACGGGAAAACGTCACACGCCATCAAAGAATTAAGCACTAAATAAATAGTCTGCTCACAGCCAGCTTATTTTGTCTGCCTTTCCTCACCACTGCTGAGTGACTGACGCTGGAAACAGTAATGCTGAAAAAACAGTATAGCCACACAACTCTGGCCTGGTTTTATTACCTGATCTACTGTTTTTGTTTGTTTGTTTGCTTGCTTAATGAACTAGACCTGGGATTACCACCCACCAAAGATGATAACAAGATATTGATATGACGGTATACAATGGATAGTTCCATTTTTCAGATGATATGGGAAAAGACTTGCATCACATGCAAGATGCAAGAAAGACGTGTATCATATGCAAGCTCAACAAACAGCCATGCATAAACTGATTGACAGAAATGAAAAGGCCATCTTTTGAAGCCCTTCTCTAAGTGTCAATATGAGGTGAGGAAGATGTTTTTAGGAAGAAAACATTTTCAGTCATGTTGCCATAGGAATTTCCTCTCCTGATAAACACAGTGGGCACTTACACTGTGGTCTCTTCTATCCCAGATGAAGACTTTTTATTCTCCCAGGCTTTTTAGTCTCTCATTTACCACATTTTCTCTTATTTATTTATTTATTTATTTAAATATATATGCCCCATTTTAGATCCCTGAACTGCTCCTGCACTTTGATGCTAGATTTACTTTAGTTTTATTGCATGGCTGTTTTAATGTCTTTCAATGTTATGTTTTGTTTATTATTCCCACAGATTTGCATGTATAGTCAACCTCCTGTATCCATTGTTTGCTCCATCCACAGATTCAACCACCCACAGCTTGAAAATATTTTTAAAAATTATAAATTCTGAAAAGCAAACCTTGATATTGCAATTTTCAATAAGGGACACCACTTTACTATGTCATTGTATTTAATGGACTTATGCATGGATTCTGGTGTCCATGTGTGGACCTGGAAACCAAACACCAAAGGTCCACTGTATTTTGTCAACTGCCCAGAAAGCTGCATACACTGGACAATACATAAATGTAATAAATAAATAGAAAACATTTTGTATTCATTTTGCTAGTTGAATAAATAGCAGTAAAATGCAAGGCAGTCTGAGAACTCATAATTACTGTGTATTTCTCCACTGAATCCCGAGAAAGGACTTCACAAGCCGCATCAATTTCGCTTCCTATCATAGAGAGGATAGATTCTTTTTCATTTTGAAGGCTTCGTAGTTGATCATGAAGCTGTAATCTGTCTTCCTCTATCCTCCTGAGGTGATCATCTTCACTATTTAGCCTTTTATGCTGAAGCAAGAAAGAGTTCAAAAATCATATTAAACATACTACAATCTCCTCTAAAACTCTGTACTTCTCAACTGAAAAAAACTATAACTTACAAGTGTAGTTCTTTGAGAGTGGGTGAGTGATCAATGCAGGCTACACAACTCAACTAGTGATTCAATGTATGCCACTCAAAGTGCACTGTGATTGGTAAGATATGTCCTGGTGTTAGAATCACATTAGATGGGTAAAAATCCAATAGCTGCACATGCACACACAAGGAGTGGAATACTTTTTCATCTGCTGCATCAGCAAACCAAAGTCAATATTGGAATGAACAAGCAGAGCAGAGGTATGTCTGTATGCCACATTTGACAGACTTGCTCTGCCAACACTACAAAAAATAACAACAAAAATAACAACAAAAAGTGATGTCAATTTGGTTTCTCTGAATATTGTTTTCAGAAAGAATAATTCAAAGACCAGAACTCAAACTTCTGTTTTCCCAGTTACAAGCCTAACCAACTACAGATGTCAGTGCTTAATGTCAACTGTTCCTGCTTTGAAATTAATGATCCAAACAAATCAACAATGATGAGTGCAGATGCCAACTACAGAATATGAGGTCTTCTGCCAAAAGTTCAAAAAAGGTGGAAATGAGGTGCATTTCTTTCCTCATAGTAAACAACAGCTCTGTAGGCTTTTTGTGGATTTTTCAGGCTGTGACGCCATGTTCTAGGAGAATGTATTCCTGACGTTTCGCCTGCATCTGTGGCTGGCAGATTCAAAGAATGGTGGCATGGAGGTGTATTGGCTATATACACTGTATGATCCTTGGTTAAGAGGATTAACATGTATTGTTCTATTGAGGATTCCATATGTGGATGACACTTTCAACATTTGGAGCCACAGAGAAGAAGATGTGACCGTGTTTTTGAACCATCTGAACAACATCCACCTGAACATCCAATTAACAATAGAAAAAGAAAAGGAAGGAACATTGCCATTCTTAGATGTTCTGGTCATCCGCAAAACAAAGCAATGATTGGGCCACAAGGTATACAGAAAACCTACACACACGGATAGATACCTACCCAAGAACTCCAATCATCACCCAGGACAAAAAAGAAGCACAATGAAAGTACTGGTAGACGGTGCAAAAAGGATCTGTGAACCGCACTACCTGGAAGATGAACTGAAGCATCTAAACTAGACTCTACAGGCTAATTATTACTCCAGCTCAGATATCAGAAGACTGGCCAGACCCAGAAAAAAACCCACAGGAGTGAAGAAAAACAACCACCCAAATGGAAGGTATTTTTACTATACAACAAAGGAATCCCAGACAGAATAGGGAAACTGATGAGGAAACACAACCTCCAAATGATCTACAGACCAACCAAGAAAATCCAGGAAATGCTGCACTCAGAGAAGGATGGGAGAGACCCTCTCATGGCTGCAGGAGTTTACCACATACCATACAGCTGTGGGACCACAAAAAGCAGTGTTCAAACACAAATCAAGGAATACGAGAGACATTGCAGAATGGGCCAGCCTGAAAAATCAGCAGTAGCAGAACACGTCATAAACCAACTGGGCACAAAATGCTATTTGAAAACACTGAAATTCTGGACCATGCCAACAACTATTGGGTCCGAATGCACAGGGAAGCCATTGAAATCCACAGACACCTAGACAATTTCAACAGGAAAGAAGAAATCCTGAATGTAAACAAAGTTTGGCTACCAGTTCTCAAAAACACCAAAATTAGGACTCAGAAAATGTAAATGAACTTCACCCAGGGTCAGGGGTTTTCCCAGAAAACAATGGACCATTAATTAAATAGACACTAATCCTCCTAACATATCCGCCCACCCTGAGGCCTTGCCTCAACAGAATAATACACAGATTTACATGGTAGTCCTCTCAACCAAGGGTCATACAGTATATATACCCCACACACCTCCATACCATCATTCTCTGAAGATGCCAGCCACAGATGCAGGAGAAACATCAGGAGCCCCCAAAACCCACAAAAACCTATGGATGCCGGCCATGAAAGCCTTTGACTTCACATTGAAC
This sequence comes from Phrynosoma blainvillii, assembly GCA_026167975.1. Taxonomy (NCBI): domain Eukaryota; kingdom Metazoa; phylum Chordata; class Lepidosauria; order Squamata; family Phrynosomatidae; genus Phrynosoma; species Phrynosoma blainvillii. Next base: position 415,406,904 of record JANUYF010000001.1, read on the forward strand.
AGCTCTGTTGCTGGCCATTAGTCATGGAACTTCTAGATTCACAACAACTCTGTTAGCCCAGTCAGGCTGAGAATGAGTGACTGGCCCAAGGTCACATAGTGAGTTTCATCTTTCTTTGGGGACTTCAATTTGGATATCTAAATCACAGTCTATCCACACCACCACACTAGTCTCTACTTTATGTAGCTATTAGGACAGAGATGGAAAGATAGATGGCAATGTTTTCAGGCATTCTCTTGCTTTCACTGTGAATGCTTTACCCTATCTACCCTTTTTTCATGGGCATAGTGTTGCCCTGGTTCCATAAGTGTGATTTAAACCAGAGGTAGCTTATGATTTTGATTAAGCTCCTGCTCTTCTCTACTATATCCAGAACCTTAATTATTTATCCTCTTCATTAGAAGTATTGCAGGAATCCTGTCCTACTCAATGGGCATAACTCAGGGATAGGACTGCTCTGTTAATCTTTCTCCCTTAGTCTCTTCTGCTCACTATATGATGCTTTAAACCAGGGGTAGGCAACCTTTTTGAGCTGGGGGCTGGGTTGCTGTCCCTCAGACAATTGGGGGGGCCGAAGCACCAAAAATAAACAAATAAATAAATAAATAAATAAATAAATATTTTTTTTAAAAATTAAAAATTAAAAAAAATGTGCATGCACACTCTTTCAGCCCCAGAGATTGCTCACACGTGTCAACACTCTCTCAACCCCTGTGTCAACACTCTCTCAACCCCTGTGGAGATTTTGCCAAGAAAACCCCAAGAACAAGTAATAACAACAATAATCAATATCATGGCAGTCGACGGCGGGGGGGCGGCGACGGCAGGACCAACCTGGGGCCGGTCCAAAGGCCTCAGGGGGGGCGCATCCAGCCCCCGGGCCTTAGGTTTCCTACCCCTGCTTTAAACTAAGCTGTCATGATTGAGACACTTCTCGTATTGGGTGAAAGCTGCCATTCAGCACTGAAGTGTAAAATTAAATCATCCTGCTTTTGGATAAATCTTAAAGTTGGTATGATTTGCTTTCTGCTTACTTGCTACATGGAATAATTTACAGAAAGCATCAGCATCTGGGTCTCCTTGCCAGTTCTGAAAGACATAGAGCCAAACTAAAGTGCAACAATAATGGGATGGCCTGTGTGCTACTACAGCTGCCTAACTGAAACTGGCTCTCTTCCGGTTCATTTATTCCCCACTGTTAAATTTTCCAATTTGGAGCAACTTTCTTTAGCACCTGGGCACTGTGAGCTACTAGCATAATAATACTATATAGTGGTTGAAATAGAAGCAACCTGATCCTCCTAGCAGTAGTATGCCTTTCTCCCCTTGTGAGGGAACATTAATTCTTTAATAACTAGTCTAGAGTTTGCTGATAGCCTGTTCTGCTTGAAAATAAAATTATATCTAATAAATAAATTATATCTGATCTAAGATTTTGCATGACTGCAGTAAGCCAGAAATAAACAAATGAGGGCTCTAATAGCGAACATGTTAATTGTGGTGAAACTTGGCCTTCATCCATCTTTGGGAACCCAGCAGGGGGTCCCATTGATCTCTTTGTTCCTCTTTGTACCTTTTCTTAGGTTAATAGATCTTAACATTAGATTTCTGACAGAACTAGGAATGTTCATTGCAGACAGAGTCAAACTTATTATTACATAATTCTATAAATTTCTTGGCCTAAGCCAAGCCAACCTGAATTGAGTTAGGCCCCACTCATCCAATCCCAAATCTTTCTCTTTTACCTGGTTGCTGCTGCTTCTGAGAGCAGATAGGTTTTTTTCCCCCTTCTAATCTGTAGTGCAAAAGAAGCATCACAAGTAAACTTGGACCACAGACTGTCACTACTTCCTAGATGAAGAAAATGAAACAGTGACTGATGTCTTCTGTATCTACAGTAAGTCCATGCCTAGGCCCAAAGCTCATATTTACCTGACACAGGTAGCTAAGTACCTAGTTTGTTGCAAGGTTGGTTTTATCTGTCATATTTACAAGACTTGCTCATTATTCTTTTAATCTATATTCAGAAAATTCCAGTCTCTTTGAGGCTTCTTTAATATGGCAAAACATCTTCTTTGAAAAGGCTATTGGTAAAAGGTCCTAAATATCATGTAGAGTTGATAAATGCAATGTGGAGACTCTAAAGGAGTTTTCATAATTCTATATTGCAAACTCATTATGTTCATTGTCACAACAGATTCTAACATCATAATACAAATTATGTTTCTAACACCTAATATAAAATGGCTGCTTTACACCTGATGTTTTTACAAATATTTTACTAACATTACTAAAAAAAGCTGGTGTCATGTAAGACAGCCAGCATGGTGTAAGAGAGCCAACACAGTGGTTTGAGTGTTGGACTAGGATTCTAGGTTGAATTCCCACTCAAACACTGAGTGACCTTGGGCAAGCCGCACTCTCTCAACTTCAGAGGAAGGCAATGAGACACCATCGCTGAATAAATCTTGCCAAGACACCCCCATGATAGGTTAACCTTAGAGTTGCTTTAAGTTGGAAACAACATAAATGTACTAAACAACAACAAGCTCAACACAATGTTTTTACTAACATTTTACTAACAAATAGATATATTTTAACTCCAGAAGTCATATCCATAGTTCTTGGACTAGTAACCAGAATGAATAGCTTGGGTACATCAGGCAGTGAACATCAAACTAGGCTAGTTAATCCGGCACTTCTGCATAGGACATAGAGTAGCTGCATCTTTCATCTGAACTCTTTTATACAGCAAATTTTATGATATGCCAATCCTAGGGCAAGCATTTGGAAAACAATCATGATTTTTGTACATATATGTTATCATAATGAGAAACCATGTATATTGAGCGCCCCAACTGAGCCATGAAATTGACAAAATGTAATGAGTAAATTTAAAAAATAAGCACATAACTTGCCAGCACATTAACAGCAGTAGATAAAGCCCTAGTTCACAGCATATGGTGTCATTACTTTACCCTCACACCTGCAAAACCAACAATGTATAAAAACACAAGCAAGGGTACCACCGATAAACAAAAGCAGATTATGCACACACACACAGGCATATGCATACAGTCAAGGTGAAAAAAGAAGAAACAGAAGAACTATCTTGATGGCTCAGATCAAAGATCTATCTAGTCAAGTATCCTGTTTCCAAAGCCACAAGTAGGACATGAAGACCATACAGCCCTGATGCACTGTTGCTTCCTTCAGGCACATATTGTCTCAGAAATTGGAGGTTTCATGACTAATAGCCAGCAACAGACTTGTCATCCATAAATTTTTGTAATATTGAGCCACAGGGGGGGAAATAATGAACATCACTACAGAATTGCATATTTGTAGATCTGGTGGGGTAGAAGAAGGGTTCTCTGAAAGAACAGTCCTTGAGCCTGACTCCGTTTGTGGCTGGATATACTGACAATAGGCTGTTCTTGTTGCTATTAAAAGAGTTGTGCAACAGTGTGGCTAGTTTAAATTCTTTCCTTTTCTTTAGCATAAAAAATTCATGTGGTAGGTAACTCTCTTTGTCTTTTAGAATTGTTTGAACTGTGTAGAAGACTGATTCTTTATGGATTCATCCCCCCCCCCCTTTTTTTTTTTAGGAACACAATGAAAAAACATCTGAGTTACAATCAGCTCTCAAGAAACATGAATCCAGAATGTAGAGCTCAGCTAACAAATGACCACTGGTTTGACATTTTCTTATTTGATGGATTTAAGTTTGACATTATAAAACAGTTAGCCCTGAGCAGCTGCTCTGATTAGATCCAAAGAACACAACAGAATGGATCCAATCATGGCTCATTTTAACCAAAAAAAATATATTTTGATTTGGTAAAAGAGGGATCTGTGTTTTCATATTTTTTAATGTTGTCCATGCAGCATGAAGAGTAATCAAGAAGCCAGTCATCAGAAAGCACAAATCCAAACACAGCTTTGGTCATGACAGTTTTTGGAAATGACTCAAATGCATCAGCATGACTTTTATTTCCAAGCCAAAGTTTTAAGCAACATTTTAGTTCTCTATGGGCTGGAGAACAGAGAAAACTATAAGCAATTTCCTAAGAGATGATATCTTTGAACCCTTCACATTACAGGATGAACCTACAGCTTATTAAAAGAAGGTAGAGTACTTTGTTCAAAATTTACACTGGAACATTACATTACTAATTTGTCATGTCCTGGTAATATACTTGGAATCTGTTAAATCGCACTGCTTATTCCTGGTACTTTGCACAGAATACCGATTAAGTGAACCAGAAGCATTAGTAGACATATTAAAGTAGTGCAGATGCCAAACTGAGGGAAGCCAAAGGTGGATCAAGGTATTAACCTAGGGCCGATGCAGACAGCCTGTTTGGGGCGGCAAAGAGCCGCCCCAGGCAGCGGCGGATCGGGGCCACAGTAGGGGCGGCAAAAGGCACCGCAGCTCTTCCGCACCCTTTCGGCGCAGCGTGTCTGCACGCTGTGCCAGAAGGGCATCCTGATGCCATGCTCCATGTGTACAGCCACACGGCGTCAGCACACCGTCAGAGGGGTGGGCGGCGGGCGGCTGCCCTACCCCAACTCTACCCCAGGCCGGCCCTTTGGGCCAGTCTGCAACGGTCCCTACAGACCAACAAAGATTGATCAGGGTGTTGTGTCCCTCTCTCCCTGAGGTTCAACTCAAGATGTAGTCTTTGACAAAAGGATTATATGGCAAAAGCTTAAACAAAGGAATCTTTAATGTGCAGAAGCAAGCTTCTCTCCTCAGTTTCTAGAACCACCTGGGAAAGGAGATTGTTTCTCATGAGAAAATTATGGTCTCGTGTCTTCTTATTTTTTGAAATGCCATGCAAAGCTGAATAGTGTAGCGCAGCCTCTGGCTTATACCTCTCCATACCTGCTTAGAGTTGAGTAAACTATTCTCTATATTGCTCAGGTATCCACTGGCAAATGTGTCAAGAGCCACACTATCTATCTAGAAACCAATCTAAAAGTAGTCATCAGGATAAAGAATGCTGTGCCAGCACAGAATGCATGAATTAGATCACATTTAGGGCCTATATTGGCTTCCCTGGTTCTGCAGAAGGAATCATAAGAGTTGGAAGTGACCACAAGGACCATCCATTCCAACCTCCTGCCATACAGGAACTCACAATCAAAGGAATTATATGAGCAGATTGTTTGAGATCATTTTCTAAAGCTGATGGGCTACCAAACATTTGGAGAAAGTCTGCTTGTACATTGCCATCACTCACTATGAAATGTTGATGCGGTACCTTCTGCTATCACCACTTAACTCACCTAGGGCTTCTGCAGATGGGCGGCCATGGGCCGCCCTGAGAACCCACGGATTGGGGCCGAGGCTGCCCCACATCTCGGCCCTGATCCACTCTTTTTCCGGCTCTGGAAGGAGCGCTAAAATAGCGCTCCTTCCGCAAGGCACGGAAAGGGCACTGCAAGAGGCGGTACATGCCTCTTCGGCATCTCTTCTGGTTCAGTGTGTCTAGATGCTGAGCTGGAAGGACCTCATCAGAGCGCCCGTTGTGTACAACCACGGGCGATCCGATGACGTCCTCAGGAAGGGATTGGAGCGCCCAGCGTCCAGCTGCCTCTCCCCTTCCTGGGATTGAAGACGGCACTTTTTGCCATCTGCATCCCCCCCTAGTCTAACAAAATGCAAAGACATAGCCACGTTAGTCTGGAATATCAGTATGCAAAAGGATCTATATAAGTCTGTCTCTGGACTCTCCACTTCACCTCATGCATCTGAGAAAGTAGGGTCCAGTCTATGAAAGCTCATGCTACCAGCTTCCTTCTTTCAGTTTTTTTGCATACTGGTCTAACAGAGCCTTCAGACAAACTGGTGAATGTAATTTTCATCTACTGGGCCTACTCAAGAGATATACTCTAGATCTGAATAAATACTGAGATCTGCGGATTTAGTGATTTTCTGCTAGACTACCAGTCTTCATCTGGTATAGCAGGACTTCAAGTGGTGTTTCACCCTGTTTCTTTACCTTTTGTCCTGCACATTTTTAAAGAGAAGGGGGAAAACAGAACAAAGCAAAAAGTGGGAGAAGAGGGAGAAAAACATCAACATACGCACTGAGCAAATTTAGAAGTGGGTCTGATGCAGTAGGTTCGTGTTAAAGGTGAGTCCCTGCCTGAAAAAGCTTGCTCTGTACTACCTCTTAAGATTGGAGTGTTTCATTTACCCTTCCATCCAGTTCCTGTTTGATCAGCTGGTATTTTCGCCTCCATTTTACATTTTCTTCTTCTTTATGGGTTAGCTCTTCTGTCAGCTTATCACATTCAATCTTCATCTTTTCCACCTGTCGACGATGAGCTTTTACCAAATTTCTTTCTTCTACAAGTTCTGCCTATTGGATATAAGCAAAACAAAGAACATATTTGTTTGTTTATTTATTTATTTACTCTATATACTCATGTATAACTCTAGAAATTTTACTCAAAAATTTGAACCAATAAACCTGAGTTGTCTTATCCACAGGTCAATATAAGTACTGTACTTTAACTCTTCTTTTTTTAAAAAGGAACCATCCCATGGTGAAAGGCAAGATCTGTCCTGGAAGCACTGACCCCACTGACTGATCAGAGTTTCCAGGATATAGTACGCTCTTACCTTTCATCAGAGGATGGTTCCTTTTTTTAATACAAGTTAAAGTCCAGTACTTACACTGACCCGTGGATAAGTCGACTCAGGTTGGTGTGTGTATGTGTCAATTTTTTGATTAAAATTTCTAGACTTATATATGAGTATATACAGTAAGTCTATCCATTTGGAATACAGTCTTCCTCTTTTCCTACTGCTTTCTACCCTACCAAGCATTATTATGTTTTCTAGTGAGTCATGTCTTCTCAGGATATGGCCAAAGTATGATCGTCTCAGCTCAGTCATCTTGGCTTCTAGGGAAAGTTCAGGCTTGATTTGTTCTAGGACCCATTCATTTGCCTTTTCAGCAGTCTAGAGTATCCACAAAAACTCCTCCAGCCTCACATGTTAAATTAGCTGAATCTCTTCCTATCAGCTTTCTTCACTATCCAGCTTTCACAACCATAGATAGAAATTGGAAATACAATGGCATGGATAATCCTAACTTTATATATACTTTTACATTTGAAGATCTTGTCTGCAGTAGTTCTTTCATAGCTGCCCTTCCAAGTCCTAGACTTCTGATTTCTTGACTACAATCCCCTTGTCACCAACTGGCCTTCTTCAGGGGCTGTTGCCAGAAATTATTGGAATTTCAGTCTGCACTCTCAACCAAATGGACACTCTGAGTATTAGAAGGAAGCTAATATTAAGAGTGTCCACTCTGTTGAGAGTTCAGACTGCAACTCCAAAAATCTCTGGTAGTAGCGCCTGAAGAAGGCCAATTGGTGACAAGTCTGAAATGCATTGGGATTTTAAAGATAATAAAGTTTGTGGACCATCACACAGCATGTGGGCCTTTGGGCCTTTGCAGACTGCTAGAAATAGTGCAAATTGAGTCCTCTTTAACTGTCCTGGCTCAGTGCTAGGGAATCATGGGAATTGTATTTTTTTTTTGAGACATTGAGCCTTTTCTGTCAGAGAGCTCTGGTGCCACAATAAACTACAGTTCCCATGATTCCCTAGCACTGAGTCAGGGCAGTTAAAGTGGACTCAATCTGCACTATTTGTGGCAGTCTGCAAAGGCTCTTTGTTTCCTTTTACTCTTCTACTATGCAACAGGACAAATAAATGTTGTGGCATACCCATTTCTTTAAGAGCAATCCATTGTTCTTCATGATCTGCAACAGTGGTACCCAAACTTTCATTCTCCATGTCATGCCTTGTTCCAGGTTCAGACTCTGACACAGACAGTGAACCGGAAGGACTAGGGGGGGGGGGTTATGGCTTGTACAGACTATGATATAGACAGGGAAACAGGACAGGTGGACATGACAGTGACTGAGACAGACAGTGACTCTTCTCAGCAGCCACAACTCAAGAGACACAGATTCAGTAATACCAACTGTAATGAAATGCAGACAAAAGTGAGGGTGTGATACACTAATAGTGTTTCTATAGGAAATGCTCATTAACCAGGCAACAGTTGCAAGAGGTTGCCCGGCCATAAATAATCCAGCAACTCCCTCATGAGGTCATTGCTGACAACTGTACTCTGAAGAAGAAGCTGTCAGAACCAATAAACTCAGTTCCCAATGTACTAATAGTCTTATTGTGACATCGGGATAGAAGTTACCAGCAAAGTGTTTAGGTCAGAACTGAGGTTTCACCTCTCCCCATCATAATATTAAAGTTCAAACTAACTAGCTCCACCTACTCACTAACTGGCACGCAAAATTTTATTCCCAAGTAAAATCCTAACAGTTCCCTTTATCACCCAATTCCCCCCTATATAGCACACCTTGACTCTAACTTTGTGCTGCATTAAAAACAGTCCTCCACATCCCTAAAGTTCCCTGGAAGAACAGGCACTATCTCTCAATACATAAACCCAAGCCACTGCATACCATGGCCCACCCGCCCCCTTACCACCATATATCCAATCCCACAATAAATTGCCCCAAAACACTCCAATATGCAATCCCACCATACCATTTCCCCACAATCATACAAATCAACATATAACCATCATGACAGAATCATGACCATGGATACTCCAATACTCTTGTCTCTTGATTTCTGGCTTGTGTTTCTGATGAACTTTGGAGCTTGCATTGTAAATTGGCCATGCAACCAGACACATCCTTTTACTGACACCTTGGTTTTCTTCCTGTACCCTATTGACTTGGACTGCCTGACCTCTAAGAACTATAAATGGCTGGTAAGCTTCTGTACACAACTGGATCTTCTACTCTCTCATCTCTAACATACTTTGTTTAGTGCTCTGTTCCTGGCTGGCTTACAAGACAAGACACTCCAGATGTGTTGAAATTCAACTCCCAAAAACCCAAGCCAGCTTGAGTAACAGTCAGCAATTGTGGAAACATGCAGGGTAGCTGTGTTGGCCATTTAGCAAATTCAAACAAAAATCCACCAAACAGTGATACCTTTATTGGCCAACCAAAATGCATAATGTTGCAAGCTTTCGAAGCTCCACCGGCTTCTTCATCAGGCAAGATGTTACAAACATGTTTAGTCAGATGCCTGCATTTTGAAGTTTCTGTCCTTAGCTAATATGATAAGTAGAGGGTATCTTTTGCAGGAGTCAGCCTTAGCTAAGCCTTAACGAAGGACGGAAACATCAAAATGCAGGCATCTGACTAACATCTCCATTTTTTTCCTCCTGTTTGGTTTGTAACATCTTGCCTGATAAAGAAGCCAGTGGAGCTTCGAAGCTTGCAACAAGTATAGTGTGCATTTTGGTTGGCCAATAAAGGTATCACTGTTTGGTGGATTTTTGTTTGAGTCAATTCTGACAGCAGAAGTACAAAACAATTAGAGAACCAAAGTTTGGGAACCACTGATCTATACATTTAAAGCAGGGGTGGGCAACCAACGGCCCCCGGGCCGGTCTGGCCCAGGTTGCTGGACTTACCGGCCCAGGCAGACCCCTGCTGCCACCGCCGCCACTGCGGCGCGTTTCCCCCTCTGTCCAGCCGCGCGCGCCGCAGCCGCCATTTTGAAAATCAAAATGGTGGCCACGACGCGTTTGCACATGCGCAGGAGTACTGCGCATGCGCAAACGTGTCGCGGCCGCCATTTTGATTTTCAAAATGGCAGCCGCGACATGTGCGGGGGGGGGGCTGTGGCCGCGCGCGCCATGGCGGCGGCGGCAGCAGCACGCGTGGGGGTCGCGTGCGGTGGGGGGTGCGTGCGTGCCAACATTCCCCCCTTCCCCGGCCCAGTGGAAAGGAGAACTTCGGGGGACCGGCCCAGACAGTAAAAAGGTTGCCTACCCCTGATTTAAAGGCTTTGTTATAATCTATAAAGCACAGGCTGATTTTCTTGTGAAATTCTTTCAAAATACTCCTCAACCAGAATCTTGACCCCACTGTCTTATCAAGACTGGGCTGCCAGAGAAAAAACATGAGGTAAACTAAAGGACAATTTATACAAAGAAAATGATAGGGTATATCCATATGGGCACACAGTGGAAAAGGCTTATCTCCTTCAAGGCAGAAAAACTATGTTCTGGAGCACGCATCTACCCATTTTTCAAAATAAAGCCAATCACTGCTTATCTTCTGAGGCCGCCATCCTAGCCTGAAACACCATCCTTTCCTTCCAGTTCATTACATGAAGAAGGGACAAAGTATTTAGACTGGGGGGGGGGGGGGGGAGGGAAGAATGCAATTATAGTGTCAGCTCCAATCTTGCTGATTTGTAAGTAGCCTTTTTTTAAATCCTGTTTGATATTTACTCATTCATCAAGAAGGGGACCCAACAGACAATGATATAGAATAAAAAGCAAATAAAAGCAAACCAATCAAACCTGTACACCAGGATGAGATCAGTTTGTCCCCTCAAGGCAGGTTTTATAGCAATTCAAATTCATTGCCCTTCCCTGGCCATTTCAGGACAAAGAGGGGTCTTTTGTACAACAGGAAGAGGCCCAGAAGTCAACTTCAGGGTCATTTCCTGTTAGAAAAAAGGGCTCCCCTCAGCCTCAAATGACTGGAAGGGGGCCTAAAAACATGGCCAAATCCCCCCCACCCCTAGAGGGCATTGGGGAGGCAAAAATCCCCCGAATTATTTTTATACAGGGACGAAATCTTTTGGGCGTTCAGTGCAACCCCCTAGCCCCACCCTAACAACAACTGCCCTCCCATGCTGTACATCTTTGGGGGGAAATCTTATAGAAAGGCACACACCATACAATTGACACACTGAAACCACGCTAGTGAGTCGTGACCAACCAATTACCTCACAATGCGTATTTGTACAGTTGTTCCTCCATTCTCGCAGACATGAGATCCATGTCCCTTGCCTATCCACAGGTGGTGAATGGAGGGGCACAAAATGGGGTGCACACACGCAATTTTCTGTTCTCACAGGTTGTGTGGAATAGATCTCTTGCGAGAATGGAGGGTTGACTGTATACTAACATATGCAATCTATTACATACACCAAAGTTTTCTCCCATCTGTCAGGAAATGCTCATTTGTGAAAGTATTTTGTAAGCAGGTACAGTATGGTGCCAGCCTCTTCTCACTGTTTAAAATTATTACAGAGAAAAGAGCTCCCTGAGAATATCCTTGAATTTTTAGTTTGTTTGTTTTAAATCCCAGGTTCTAGCCCTTATAGCTGTGACAAAATGGTCAAAATAGTATAGGCAACATCTGCATCATTTCACAAGTAGAAATAATGGATAGGTAAGATTTCAACAAGCATGGGCAGGGCTTTAACACCCTGGATACTTTTTGTACCCTTCCTGTTACAAGTAAAACAATAAATATGCTAGCAATAGCTCTTCATTTCCTGAGTACATATCATTACGAAAAGGAAAAAGATGACAGTATGTACGAAGAAAACAAGACTCAAAAAAGCCAGACAAGTAAAGACAACATGTGATTTTAGATACCATACCACACCTATGCAGCCTAAATGCTCTGACAACTTCAGATCCTGTCTAATCTTGGAAGCTAAGCAGGGCCAGCACTGGTTAGTACTTGGATGAAAGACTGCCAATGAATACCTGGTGTTGTAGGCTATATTTCAGAGGAAAGAATGGGCAAAACCTTCTCTGAGTATTTCTTTCCTAAGAAAATCCTATGAAATTGATGGGGTTGCCATAAGTCAATAGGCACACACACACACACACACACCATGCTTATCTGAGAAGTGCTTGGACACTTATCTCATTTTAAACCTGAATATTATATATTCAAGAGAAATTGAGAAACTCTTTTCATTGGTAGCTTGCTCAACCCCTTTACCGCTACAGAAATACAGAGTGCTATCCAAAAGAGGGAAATGTCAACAGCCCTACACAGATACCTTCAACATTCCAATGTGACTAGCTGCTTCTTCCTTTTCTTGACTGAAAAGCTTCATCATCTCTTGGACACGCTGGTCATGATTTGTTTTCACCCGCTGCAACTCTGACTGAAGTTCTGCCAGTTCCTGTTGGTGGACATCTCTCTCCAACTTCAGCTGCTTACTAACAGCAGCCATCTCCTCTTGACTGGATTCCTGTTGCATCTGGAGTTCTGTCAGGGTCTTGTGCATCTCCTTCTTTGATTTCTCCTCTTCTGCTACTCGGCTGGTCAATTCAGCCCGAATTCCACTCAGGTTTTTTATAGCTGCTTGCATCTCTAACAATCTTGCTTGGTCTTTTTCATGGATCATGTTAATAGTTGCCAGCTCTTCCTCTAAGCGCTGTTTATCTGTTTGTATCTGGCTCTGTGTTAGGCTCTGCTTTTGCAGCTCCATGTTCAATTTATCTGCAGTTTCTCTGATATCCCTGATCTCTTGTTCAAGAGCTATTTGTTGTGATCTAGATTCATTGAGCTTTACTTCTCTACAATGCAGCTCCTCCTCTTGCTTGGCTCTCTTCTCAAGAACATCAGTTAGCTCCTTCTGAAGGCTTTCCATCTGGTGCATGGTAGAAAGAAGTTGACTCTTCAAGTCATCCTTTTCTTTAAGGGCCTACAATTCAAAAGAGGTAGAAGGTTAGAGAGAGAGAGAATAAAAGGCTCACCAGAAGTCTAATCATAGTAGCAATATGTAGAGCAGGAGTCGGCTTATCTTTTAGTCTTGGGGCCGGTTCCGCTGTCCCCCATGCGTCGGCAGGCCAAAGGGGGGGGGAATGGCGCCGGAGGCGCTCGCACGCACGCACGCTCGTGCATGCATGCGCACAACGGCGGGTGCCATTTTGGAACGCAAAACGGCGCCACACATGCGCATGACGCCATCACCGTTTTGCATTCCAAAATGGCGGCCGCCGTCATGCGCATGCATGCGTGATGCGGGACGTCATTTTGGAACGCAAAAAGGCGCCGCGTGTCATGAGCGCATGTGCACAATGCCAGCGCCATTTTGCATTCCAAAATGGCGCCCCCCATTGTGCGCATGCGTGCGCGACGCAGGGCGCCAATTTGGAATGCAAAACGGCACCCCGCGTCGCGAGCACGGCAGTGGCAGCAGTGCGAGTGTGGCGGTGGCAGGACTGGCCACGGGCCAGTTCCAAGGCCTCGACGGGCCGGGTTCGGCCTGCGGGCCGTAGTTTGCCGACCGCTGATGTAGAGAGATCTTGTAGCACCTCTGCCAACTTCTTTCTTTCAGTTAGTCTCAAAAGTGCTACAAGATCTCTCTACATGGTAGAGGTAGGCAACTTGTTGCCCTCCAAATATTCCTGACCTAACCAGAACAGCCACTGCAGCTGGCTGATGGGAGGTAGTGTCCAACAAGATCTGGAGGCCCACAGGTTGCCTACCCTGTATTATGGGGAAATGGGAAATGGCCAAAAACAACACTATTGAGAAAGTAAAACACCATACCCAAGAGAATGTCAATTGACATTTCCATGTATTTTAACACTGTCCGAAGATCTCATCACTGATTTATTGAGCCATGACTGAAACAACTGAATGGTGGGGGGGGGGGGGAGGGGGAACTAAATCAGAGTAATGTGGCCCCCAAGATGTCTAGGAATAATATTCATCAAAGTAACACTCTAATTTGTGAGATAGTACCTGAAAGCCACCCTAGAAATTCTGGATGGGCACTTTCAGAAAAATTATTTAGGTCCTAAAAGAAACAAAATTAACTGATTTCTATCTACCCCCTATTATTCAGCTTTCTATATCATTTTATTCAGACAAAGATTCCAAATATCTGTAATCACACAGAAATGCAGTAGCTTATCTTGTTAAGAACCCAGAGAACCTCCTAAACACGAAAAATCACTGCTTGGAAATGGAACATAGATGGGTTGTGTGGCAAATACCCACACACACACACACACACACAAAGTTGCTTATTGCTAAGTTAACTGAACAGCATTTGATATATTTCATTCATTGCATTGAGGAAATTCCTCGCGGAGATCATCAATGCATCCTTTAGGGAAGGATATATTCCAGCTTGTTTGAAGGAAGTGGCTGTTAGGCCGCTTCTGAAAAAACCTTCCCTTGATCCCCTGAATATGAGAAATTTCAGGCCTGTATCTCTTCTGCCATTTTTAAGCAAGGTAATAGAGAGGGTGGTTGCTCTTCAGCTCCAAGCGGTCTTGGATGAAACCGATTATCTAGACCCATTTCAAACCGGCTTCAGGACTGGCTTTGGGGTTGAGACTGCCATGGTTGCCTTGACCGACGATCTGCGTCTGAGCATCGACGGGGGTAGTGTGGCCCTGTTGGTGCTCCTAGACCTCTCAGCGGCTTTTGATACAATAGATCACGGCATCCTCTTGGGCCGCCTGAAGGGGTTAGGTATCGGGGGCACTGCTTTGCAGTGGTTCCGGTCCTTCCTCTCGGGTCGGTCCCAGAGGGTGCTGCTCGGGGACTGTAGCTCCAGCAAGAGGGAACTCACTTGTGGGGTCCCTCAGGGGGCTATTCTGTCCCCGATGCTATTTAACATCTATATGAAGCCGCTGGGTGAGATTATACGGAGTTATGGTGCTGGGTGTTATCAGTAGGCTGATGACACCCAAATCTATTTCTCTGTGTCTCGTTCGTCGGCTTCGAATTTCAATGGCATCTCTTCTCTCAATGACTGTCTTCGGGCGGTAATGGGCTGGATGAGGAAAAACAGATTGAAGCTAAATCCAGACAAGACGGAGGTGCTCACGGTAGCAGCCCCGAAACCAAGAATTGGGTTGCAACCTCCAGTCCTGGATGGGGTCACACTCTCCTCCAGTGACTGTGTTCACAGTCTGGGGGTGCTCCTTGACTCGTCGCTCCTGATGACAAATCAGGTAAATGCGACGGTCAGGAGCGCCTGTTATCAGCTTCGGCTGATACGCCAGCTGCGCCCTTTTCTGGAAGTAAGGGATCTCGAGACCGTGGTGCACGCGCTGGTAACCTCACGTTTAGATTTCTGCAATGCACTCTACATGGGGCTACCCTTGTGCTTGGTTCGGAAACTTCAGCTGGTTCAAAATATGGCGGCCAGGCTCTTGTCGGGAACATCTAGGAGGGACCACATCACCCTGGTTTTGTGGTCCCTCCACTGGCTGCCCATTGGTTTCCGGGCCCAGTATAAGGTGTTGGTTATCACCTTTAAAGCCCTAAATGGCTTGGGTCCAAGTTAACTCAGAGACCGCCTCCTCCCATATAATCCTCCTCGCGCTCTCCGGTCCTCTGGGAGGAATCTCCTGCAGCTTCCAAAGGCCAGGCTTACGGCGACCTCCCAGAGGGCCTTTTTGGTTGTCGCCCCCAGGCTCTGGAACGGCCTGCCGGACGAGATCCGTCAGTTAACATCTTTAGACAGTTTCAAGAGAGCTGTCAAGACGGATCTCTTCCGGCAGGGCTTTCCAGACTAAAAATATACCGTGCCTTGGGGTTTCGGGACCTTGGGTTGTTTTCTACTTAAGAATGTCTTTTCAACCCTTGTTAGAATCTGAAGTCGTGCTAGGGTGATTGTCTTCATTTAATCGGTCCTCTGTTTTGTTTTTAAGTTATTGTTTTGTTGTTTTAATAGTTACTGTTTTAATTGATGAGTAGTTTAATTCACTTTAATTAAAAGTAGGAAGTGAGTCATGTTATCTCAAACTGTGTATATTTTTAGCTTTGTGAACTGCCTAGATTGGTCCGCCACCGGGCGGTATATAAATAAATTTTATTATTATTATTATTATTATTATTATTCATTCTCCTTGCAATCATTTCTTCTTATTTACTTTATTTACTTAATGTCAGAAGTCATTCAAAGTGAATTATAATTTAAAAAATCATTTTAAAATGACAAAGGATACTAATAAATCAAAATAAATCAGCTTTTAATAGGCTTTAATACTGATTTTGTGTGCTTCATTACTGGTTTTCATTTTTAATTATGGTAAACAGGCCAATCATTTTTGTTGTTATGGACCATCAGGCTTCAACTTATGGCAACCCTGTGAATGACAGACCTCCAAGAGACCCCACTATCAATAGACCTGCTCAGGTCTTACAAAATCAGGGTCATGGTTCCTTTATTGCAGCAATCCAACTTTAATATGGTCTTCTTTTCCCACTGCCTTCCACTTTACCAAACTTTTTCATAGAATCTTTCCAATGAGTCATGCGTTACAGGCCAGGCTTACTTTGGTTGCCAAGTCTGAGGGCTGGAAACATACATATAGAGTATAGAATATACAGAATATAACCTATAGAGTATAAGAAATCACAGAAAGCTATGTGCATTAGAATGTATGTGTGTGTTACTGGGAATAGAGACTGGCTAACACCAGGCAGAACAGCTACTCAAAGGTGAAGATGAGAGTTTCTGCATTTCTGTCACCATTGAGATATGAGCAGATGTGACCACTAATAACTCTTCTAGCAAGTTCAATGGCTGAAGCAATCAGGATTAGGGGGGCAGTCAAAAGCCAAGATCCAATTCTTTTGGCTTTGATAATCCCATCTGGCATGAGAGAAATTGACATTTGCCTCATCTCTGAAAGGGCTTATCAACGTTTTTGGGATCTATGTAAATTCGCTTTAAAAACAAGAACAACGGCCCCTCAGTGATTATGATGTGATCTCTCTTTTTAGAGGAGAGACCAAAGTTTTGACAATAAGCTTCAGGACTACTTGCATAACAGCTGAGGACATTTCTTTGTGGTTGCACCAACACTGTAAAGTTCTTATAGAACCTCAGAAAAAATTGAATGAGGCAGGAATCTGGACAGGTGAATTTAGAGCAATAGTGGCCCTGGAGAAGAGGGCTTTTACTAGTGTTATGAAACATTTGCCAAAATATTTCTTTATGGGTGGGGACAGAGGAACGACTCGCTACAGCGGTCAGCCGCCAGCGTGTTTTCAATGTGGGGCGTATGACCACCGTAGGAAAGATTGTACAACGCCCCTCTGTTCAAAGTGTGGTGTGATAGGACACACCACTCTCTACTGTAAAAAATACATTACTTGAAGTTTATGTAAAGAGATCGGACACCCATACGTGTGGTGTCCTAGCAGAAAGTATAACATGGATAGACCTGACAGGCTGAGGGAAGCTTTGGAATGAGTGTCTGAGGGAAAGAGGAGGTCTCAAGAGAGAGAAAATAAGCAGCAGGAAAATAGTCAAGGGAACAGATCTGGGGAGGGATCAAACACTGGTTCACAGGAAAGTGGAAAGAATGGAGATAGATAGCTCAGAGAAAGCTCTGCTCAGCAGCAAATAAGAGATTTAGGGCCTCGGCAGACGGCTTAAAAAGCCGTCCTGGAGGCAGGGAAGAGGAGGGGCAGCCACACGCTCGGCGCCCCTTCCTCCTCCCGAGGTCGTCCTCGGAGCCGCCAGCCCTCCGCACGGCTGGCGCTCCGAGGGCAACCTCCTGCCGCAGCGTCCGGACACACTGCGGCAGAAAAGTCAGCGAAAGTGTGCAGCAAGCTTTTGAGGCGCACTTTCGCTGACTTGTGAAAGGAGCGCTATTTTAGTGCTCCTTTCAGGGGCGGCGAAGGTGCGCTGCAGGATCGAGGCGTGGGGATGCCTCGGTCCCGCAGCGCACCTTCCCAGGGCGGCCCCGTGCCGCCAAGTCTGCTTCCCCCCTTAGAGGAATCAGAAAGGGGCAATGGAGAGTGGGAGATGATAAACAAGAAGAAGGATGGTGTGAGACAAAGGGAAGGGAATGTAAACCTGAGACTGCAAAGAGACAGTAAGGGTAGAAGAATCACAGAAACCATAGGAACAGCAAATAGGTTTACCTTGCTAAGTGAAGGGGAAGGAGACAGGGAGGAAAGTGTGAGTCAGTCACTAGACATGATGATTCAAGAAACTGATGATTTACAAAAAAGAAAGATAACAAAGACAGGACAGAAAAAGTATACCAAAAATACTTCATACCAGAAAAATTACAAATTGATAAAGCAGACAGGCAAACTTTCAGACCAATATAGTGAAATGGTGCCTTCTTTAGAGGAATTCACATTAGAAGAATTAGAAGAAAAGGAAGATGAACTATTGTGTGATGTGGATAAGTTCAAAGACCGTGTGCAAACCATGGAAGATGACATGGCTACATCCAAGGGAGAGTTATTGCAGGATTTGCTTAGCTCAAGGAAGCGTTTAACAGAGTATATTTGTGAACTAGAGATGATTCAATATAGGCTAAAAGAAGTAAGAGAAAAACAAAAAAATACAGGATGAAACATTGGAAAAGGAAAGCGAAATGGAACTAGGGAAAAAGGAACATGACAATCAGAGAGACAGAGGGGCAAAGGGAGGGAGATGAGAGGATGAGTCAGAGGAGATGATAGAAACGCGAAAAAGCCAAGGAGGAAAACATCATAGAGAATCAGGCAAAAAACTCAAGGAATTTGAGGGAGAGGACCCCCTTTTGCCTTTTGCTGCCCCTTTTCTACCTCCAGCTTTATCTCCACCTCCTTTGATAGCTCCAGGGCCAGACCTGCACAGTGGACTGATTTTTTTTAAGTAGGGCTACACCTCAACAGCAAGAAATTAGATATGGTCTGCCTACAAGAAATCAAGATTAAGAAATATGAGACAAAATACCTGAATAATCCAAAATTAGGACAGATGTTTGTAACAGCGAATGACAAGAAGAAAGGAGGGGTGTCGTTATATGTTCACAACAAGTTCTTGGCTAAGGAAATTTTTAAGGATAAAAATGGACACAATATTGGACTTGAGTTGCTAATAGAAAATGTTAAATACCTCCTGGTTGGGAACTATGCTCCAGCAGAGAAACAGATTGATTTTTACAAAAGGATAAAAGAAAAGATACAACAGGAAGACTATGCAAACATAATTCTAATGGGTCATCTGAATGGAGTAATTGATCCCAAGAAAGATAGGGATTCCAGGAAAGAGTTGAAAAAGAATCAAGGGAAGTTGCTGACCTCCTTCTTTGACCTTCAAGAGCAATTGAACCTGATAGACGTTTGGAGAAATTTAAACCCACATAAGGGTGGCTTCACTTTTTCCCCAGAAAGTTACAAATCATTGTCTAGAATTGATATTTTTATGACATCAGCAGAATTAATAACTAAAATTAAGGAAATGGAAATTATTCCTAGGATGGTATCTGACCATAACCCAATTGTACTAAGATTAGAAACAATCAAAAAACAAATTCACTGGAAATTAAATGATCACCTCCTGACACATAAAAAATTTCAAGAAAAATTTAAGAAGATATTGAAGCATTATTTTTTGGAAAACACTTCTGAATCCGTTAAAGACAAAATTATTTGGGATGCTAGCAAAGCGGTGATGAGAAGTGTTTTGATTCAAAGAGGTGCAGAAGTGAAGAGGCAACGAATCAATGACAGTGAAAGATTGGGGGGGGGGGAATTGAGCTGCAGAAATAGAACTTACTAAAGATCCTACAAGTGATAGGAATAAACATCTACAATGGCTTAAAAAACAACTAGACAGAATAACGGAGGAAATAGCAAAGAAGATGAAAATTATTAAACAAAGACATTTTGAATCTGCAAATAAGTCAGGAAAATGGTTAGCATACAGATTAAGAAAAGAGAAAACCTGGAGAACAATTTCAAAAATAAAGGAAGGTGATAAAATGTTACAAGCACAAGAAGAGATCCAGAAAGCTTTTCACAGCTATTATGTAAATTTATACAAGGCTGATAGCTTCTGTTGCAGCTATTAATCCCTGAAGAGGATGAATGTATCTCAGCCTGATGCCTTCACTTTCATTATTTTACCATGGGTGATGCAACTAGAAATATAGACTCTTGATAGAGTCCAGTTTCCTGACAGTATTACTCTCAACCTCCCAAGCACACTCAAACCCTCTCATTGTGTTAAAGTGTGTATACAAGAGAGGAGAAAATCAATAAAACTTACAAATAAATGAAGATTTCTATCTCTCCCACATATGACTCACAGAATTCACTTTCGTAAATTCCTGCATTAGAAGTTATTGTTTAAACTTGAGATAAATTCACATTGTCCATTCTGCCCCTCCAAGTTTCTTTCCTGCCATATTGAATAGCTTCCCTAATAATAATAATAATAATAATAATAATAATAATTTTTATTTATATCCCGCCCCTCTGCCAGGTAATCATCCTGTGAACCAGTGTTTACATTCTAGTAGCTCTACTTACTGCCTCTGTACCCACAGTTAGCTTTGCTCTCTATAGACTAGACTGAATGTTGCACCTCAGATATTGAATATACTAGAATTATTTCAAGTTATAGGTTCCGTTTGTACGAATATCTTATTTATTCAGGCAGATTTTAAGTAGAACTAAATAGAACTTGCTTTTGACAGACTGTACAGTAGGTGAAGGATTAATTATAAGCCATACAGGCAATGAATTCCACCTACTTTTCAGAATCTGTAATACATCACATTTGAGCATTTGAAGGACGTAAATGGCCTTTTGCTATCAAAATCATTCTTCATATGTGGGTTGATTATTCTCAAATTGCAATGAAATACTTAATTACTGGTTTAAAACTTTTAGTTTTCTGATGGCCATCTGCCATACCTATCCTCCGTATATGTTTTTACCTCTAGAGTTGGACTAATCTGCTATTTTCATACTGTTCATTTTCCATCCATACTTATTACTGCATCAAAACTGCTTCCTATTCAAGTCTTTTGAGTTTATCTTTTCTGTTGGGCCTCATTCATGAACATTTAATTGAAATACTAATTGCTAATTTTAAATGCTAATTTTCAACTTCATTACTAAAAAAAAAAAAATCACTAAATCACAAAACTAAAGTTTATAAAACATGAGTACTTTAGGTTGTTCATCTTGTACTGCCAGTGAACAAAGAATGTAACAAGACAGCAACAGGAGAAGAATGGGAATTCTCAAAGAATTCTAAACGTTACATTGGATGCTCTATTTGTGTTAGAGACAACAACCTTAGCATGCCTACATTTAGTAGTTGCTATTTTTTATGTCTTTCCAAGAGTTTTGGCATAATATGCATTCATGTCATTTCCTGACATGAGGGTTTTATCCAGTCTGAGCTTAGTGTGAATTTGTTCATTCTCCAGTTCTCTCTCTCTCTTCTCCATGTTAGAAGAGCACATGTTGTAGAACCTCTCCCTATGAGATGTTATAAAAATATTAACATTTGTAAGTAAAGCTATTTAATTAAATTTTAATAAAGAAGAATAAGCCTGGTTTAATTCTTTGCTAGACCCTGTATGTGTGGGGTGGTGATGTGGGAGTAGTTGTTGTGCACCTGTTTTCAAATACTAATTATTATGTTTGTGAAGCACATATTCCCTAATAATTTGAAGCTGTTAATCCATTTCATGTCCTGAGAACTGTTAGTGACCATGAGATATTATTTTGTCACCAGGGAAACTGTATAGTATTTCATGGGAAGATGCAGTTGAAAACCATTGAAAAGCAGTAAGCAAATAAGTACTTGTAAAGCCAGTATGCAAACTCTAACATGTCAGTCCAGAGATACTGCCCCTCATCTGGAGTACTGTGTTCAGTTCTGATGCCTCATTTGAAAAAGGACATAAATGTTGGAGCGGGTTCAGAGAAGAGCAACAAGGATGATAAAGTTATGAAGAATAAAACATATGAGGAAGGGCTGAAGGACCTGGGCTTGTTCAGCTTGAAGAGAAGACTGAGGGGTGACATGATTTCACTCTTTAAATACCTTAAGGATTGTCACAGAGAGAAGGGGGCAGGCCTGCTCTCTGCTGCTTCAGGGGTAAGGACCAGGTCTAATAGTCTAAAGTTCCAGGAGAGTACATTTCAGTTGAACATTTGAAAGAACTTATTCACAGTGCTGGACAGCTCCCTACTGGGATGCTTTGGAGATCATGCTTGGAGCAGGAAGTTGGATTCAATGGCCCATGAGGCCCACTTCTAATCTATGATTTTATTATTCTTTAGGGCAGATCCCCATATTTTATCTGACAAAATGTTTGCTGTTTGTAAATCAGCATTTTCCATAGCTAGTATGTAAAAGTGTATTGACTTCCTCAAAGCATCTTGCAGGGCAATGTTGGAAAAGCAATACTGAACTAGATAACTGAACAACAGACCTGTTTTGAATGGATCGTAATGTAGAAGAGGAATTGTGCACATACGCATACTTAATCACAAATATAATTCATCTGAGGATTCCAAGCTGAACAGGGTTCCCACCATCATGTAAAGAAAGGTTGGTTGGATCATATGAACATATTGTTGGCCACATATATTGTGGTGGCTACCCTAGTCATGTTGTGCTCAGCACTATAAGCTGTCCCTGATAGCTGGTCATGTTAACTGTGGCTGATAGGAGTGGTAGTCTAAAACGTCTGCAGAGCATAAGATTGCCTTAACCTGCATTACATCTATGCTGTGTGAC
Source organism: Phrynosoma blainvillii (assembly GCA_026167975.1). Lineage (NCBI taxonomy): Eukaryota > Metazoa > Chordata > Lepidosauria > Squamata > Phrynosomatidae > Phrynosoma > Phrynosoma blainvillii. The sequence goes on from JANUYF010000001.1 coordinate 415,429,312, forward strand.
ATATCAGGAGCAATACGTCTATATAGCACATAAAGTGGGAAGCTACCAAGATAACAGGGTGATTTGGGTCCAAAACACACTGCAGAAATAATCCCGTTTGAGACCACTTTAACTGCCCTGGCTCAATACTAGGGAATTCTGGTAACTGTAGTTTTGTGAGACATTTGGCCTTCTCTTCTTCTGGTGCAACAATAAACTAGAATTCCCAGCACTGAGCCAAACAGTTAAAGCGGTCTCAAACAGGATTATTTCTGCAGGGTGTTTGGGACATTGGATGGTCCTAACTAGCCAAATTTCTAACTGAGGATGATAATGCTTTTATTTTTTAAGTTCCAGGTAGATTCAATAATCATGTAATCAAAGTCTACTAAAAATAGCTTCTTAGAATACATTTTGTTGTTCTTGTTGTTGTTGTGTGAGCCTTCAAGTCATTTTCAACTTGCAGTTACTCTAAGGCACTCAGTTTTCTGGGCAAGATTTGTTCAGAGGGGGTTTGCCTTCCTCTGAGGATGAGAGAGTGTGATTTCCCAAGGTCACTTGGTGAGTTTCCATGGCTGAGTGGGAGATTTGAATCCTGGTCTCCCAAAGTCTTAGTCGAACATTCAAACCACTACACCACACTGGCTCTCGTGAATGTTCATTTAGCCACTTCAAAAGCTAATCATAGCACATATACACACACAGCCAAAAAAAAAGTACAAGTAATAGCGAAAGAAGCCAAATTGTCATCATATCGTAAAGACATTCCCAGAAAACCATAAGAAAAGCTGGGCTGAATCAAATCAAATACCTATTTAGTCTATCATCTTGTTTTAAACCAGGCCAAAATATCTGATTGAATCAAGCCATTCTGTTTTAAAGAACAATTGGATGTACTTATTAAAAGTAATCTCTTTTCCTCCTTCTTCAAAAACTGACCAATAACTGGTTTGCTCCCGCTGTCCATGGCCCCAGCAAGGAGGCACTTTGCCCCACAGTGATGTGATGAAGCCACTCAAACCATGGTCAGCAATGATGAATTTAAAATCTGTAATTAGTAAATATGTTTTACATATGTATATTTTTAGAAGTCTTGAAAGTGGCTGGGAGGAGTGTTGCTATGACTGTTGGCGTGACAAGAAAGGAAAGAATAAAGAAATTCCATACCAAATTGTTCTTCTCCATCAACTGGCTGTGAAGTTCAGTCTGCTTTTCTAGTTCATGTTCCAGTTTCTTACACCTTAGCTTCCAATGTCTAATAGATTCCTGAGCTTTCAGTTTTAACTCTTCCTTCTTCTTTTCATTCGCTAGCCTGAGCACTTCAGATTGTCTGAATTCAGCTAGGTACCTCTCTGCTTCCTTAGTCGATTCTTCCAACTGCTGAGCCAGTTCTGTAACCTGAACTTCTGCTGCTCTTTGCTCATTCTCACAGACCCTGTAGTTACTCTGTATCTCTTTCAGCTGGCTCAGCATCTTTTGTTGCTGGCTCTCCCGTTTTTCCAAGTCTGAGGTTAAAACCTAGAAGGCATCACAATAGATTAAAAGATTGTCCTGGGGAATACAGAAATAACATATCTTTAAGGCCATATCAGAATCAGAAGCCTTCAAGCACATAGAGCAACCGAAGCAACAACTCAAGCCTATGGCAATTCAAGAGACTCTTCCTTTCTACTTCCAATGAAATAATTAATTGAAATAGCTGAACATTCACATGTTTGGAATGAATTGAACAGACTTTAGTGCCAGCTTTGAAAGACAGACATCTGCTTTGTCCCATAGATCTTCCGCACAAAAAGACAAAAGAAGAAGGAATCATTGATGCCTGACACCAAAGTTGTGTCCTGGAAAAGGATGTTCTTGTTTTACAGCAGTGGTTGTCTTCCTTTGGACTTTCAAATATTCTGAACTTCAACTTCCAGACACTCTGACCATTGGTCATGCTGGTTGTGGCTTCTGGGATATGAAGTCCAAAATATTTTGAGAGCCAAAGGTAGAGAACCACTGCTCTAGAGAACAGTAGCTTTTAAAAAATCTATCTTTTATCTATCTTTTATACTGTAACCCTTTCCAAATCATTTCTTTTGCCAAAGAACTCCTGCACGTTTGCCATATATAACTACACATTGCAGACATCTACTAAAGTTCAAAGGAGTATACAGTAGGCCACTGGTATCCATTGGGATTTGGTTCCAGGATCCTGTGGATACCAAAATCTGTGGATGCTCAAGTCTCATTATATACAATGTGTAGTAAAATTGTGTCCCTTATATAAAATGGCAATATCAAGATTTGCTTTTTGGATTTTTAAAAAATATTTTCACACCATGGATTGTTGAATCCGTGCATACATAGGACCAACTGTACACAGTCTATGTAGCATGTTGCCTAGGACTCTTGGTCACACATGTATAGTAACTATATACCCAAACATAGAACTGACTCTTTGAAACTGTACAACAGAAAGCACTGTAGTTTCAAGTATACCATCTTACAGGTTAGTACAGTGGGTGCACTTGATATCTACTGGGGTTTTGGTTCCAGGATGCAATTCACACACACACACCTTCAAAAATCCATGCTCAAGTCCTATTAAATGCAATGGCATAGTAAAATAATATCCCATCCAAGCTGTGGATGGTTTAATATGTGGATTTAAAAAATCCATGGATGGGGGGGGGCCAACTGTGGTATTAAAACAAAAAGAAAGGAAATCAAGTTGCTCGTTTAAAAACATTTGAAAACACTCAGACACATGTTTTTATTAGAGCCAACCAGAATATTACAAAACAATGAACTACAAAAAAGGAGTGCCTACTATTATTTATTTTCTCACCCATAAGCTTTAGTAAAAGACAGTCTGAAGACCTCTAGCACCTGGCAGACATCAAACTTGAATGGTTCTGAAGTGCAATTAGATGAACTAATGGAACTATCAATGGGTCCTAGTCAAGATAGCTATATATCATCCTTTGGATCAGTGCACTGGTGCCAGGCAGATTTCAAACATGGACGGCTCTGAAGTGAAATTAGATAAATTAATGGAACTATCAATCGGTCCTAGTCAAGATGACAAAATATCACCCATTGGATCAGAAGCATAGTGCTTTTATATGTCACTACTGAAGAATGCAAGACAGAATGTACATCTGTATTCAGGTTTCTTTTGTAGGCTTCTCATGGACAACTGGTTAGTCAATATCCAAAAAAAATGCTGGATTATACAGATCTTTGGACTGGTCCAGTATGACTGTTCTGTTCCTCCAAACAGAGAGCCGAAACACAACCATAAAGGGTTACACCACACTCCCAACCCAGCATTTTGCCAGCTCAAAAAGAAGCGGCAAAAAAAAGCCAGGAAAAGCCAGCTTTTCTGCTGCAGCAGCAGTTTTTCGGTGCTCTAAATGCCACACCACCAGAGCGCTGAAAAGCTGCCACCATGCGGTCGGGCAAGCGGGCTGCTTCACAGCGGCCTCCCGGCAGCTTGGGGGCGTGCATCGTGTAAATGACACGCTCCCCAAACTGCCAAGAAGCCACCGCAAAGGGGCCATCTGTTTCACCCCAGAGTGTGCTTTTAACCCAAATATTGCTTTTTGTAGCAAGAGAAATCCAAGTACTTCAAAAAGCAGTAGACTTTTTTCAATTCAGTCTTGGTTAATAAAGATCAATGTTATACACAAATAGAAACAAAACTTTTGATGCTATTATTATTATAATTAAAGCTTAATACTGAAATTTTTAAATTTGAACATTTTTCTAAAGCGTAAAACATACTTTCCTGCTTTAGTACACATGTACCTTTTTTTTAGACCATAAAGCACACTAGAAAACCTTTCTTCCTCAAATACCCAATAAGTGATTCTTATACACTCAGTTGAGTTCAATTACAAAGGAAGATTTGTATTAATTAAACATAACCTCTAAGGGCTATGGATTTAAATTGTGACCCTGACAGATGCGAAGGGACACAGACAAAAGCGATCAGAAATTATTACATTCATCCTTCCACAAACTGTGTAAAAATGTCTCACTTCAAGACTCCTATGCTAGATTATCTACTTTCAACAGTTTTAATAGCTTTCCATCTGGTGATAATATTAAAAGACGCCAGTCCTAAATTATTGCATCATCGGCCTTTCTGGGTCATTAAAAATAATTATTTTCCAAAAACCCTATGAGGAAAGATCTTGTACATGCAACTAATGTTTCCATGTAGTAGTTAATGAAACAAGATTCAAGGCTTAAGCAAAGTACAGAATATTGTTACATTAATTGAAGACATTTATCTTATTGTGTAGAATAAAACTTGGAACTCTTTTATTAGCAGTTAATATTTTCAACAACAAAAAACAACATCAAATTCTTCAGTGAAATTATTTGCCTTAAAGCACAAGGGTATACAATTAATTCATACACATTAACTGTCTGATTGGAATCAGAATGACCCTGGTCCATACTAATAAAATGTTTACACAAAATGTATGTTCAAGTATTTTACTATTTTGTAAACAAAATAGAATTTTCTAGAAAAGAGAAATCAGTTCTCCTTCATGGAATCATAGCATCTTAGAGCTGCAAGGGACCTTAAAGGCCATAAAATCCAACTTCCTGCCATGCAGGAATATACAACTAAAGCATTCTAGAAAGACATTCACCCTTATTTTGTTTAAAATTAAATGCTATATCTATGGATTGTGGTACAGACCATGAACTACTAACATCAGAAATTAGAGTAAAGCTAACAAAGAACAATAATTCAACCACTATGCCTAAATAGTACCTGAAGAACATCCCTGTAGAATTTAAAGATAATGTAAAAATAGATTTGCACTATTAAGCATAAATGATCCAGAGCCAGAACTCCGGATTGAAGCCTGGGACATTGGGCCTTTACAGACTGCCAGAAATAATGCAGCTTGAGACCACTTTAACTGTCCTCGATCAATGCTAAGGAATCATGGGAACTGTAGTTTTTTCTGAGACATTGAGCCTTCTCTGTCAGAGAGCTCTGGGGCCACAATAAACTACAGTTCCCATGATTCCCTATCACTGAGCTAGGGCAGTTAAAGTGGCCTCAAGCTGAATTATTTCTGTCAGTCTGTAAAGGCCCATTGTCAGGGACGAATGCAATAGCCAAAAAGAAAGAGAAGCCACAATGGATAATCAATGAAACTCTTCCAACAGTTAGGGACAGAGGAAAAGTAAAAGTAAAAAGAAGTAGAGTCAGAACTCTGAATGTAACTGTTCAACAACTTGTGCACATGGAAGAACTATATAAAAGAGATGAAAGGATGAAAGATTAATTCAAGGAAGAACAATATGAACTCAAAGCTCCAATTTTAGAAAGTGAAGTGGCAGTTGCACTCCGAGAATTTGGGAGAAATAAATCACGAGGAACAGATGACATACCAATAGAGCTGTTTCAAGCTACAAATACAGAATTGCCTCTAGTTCTAACTAAAATCTGTCAACAAAGACAAATAAATGGGTCCTAGAGTAAATCAAACCTGAACTCTCTCTAGAAGCCTATGAGTAAACTGGAACTGTCCTACTTTTGACATATCAGAGAAAATAAAATAAAGCATGCTAAGGTAGAAACAGTAGGAAAAGAGGAAGATTGCATTCCAAATGGATTGATTCAACCAAGCAAGCCATTGCCAGGAGTCTGCAAGACCTGAATAGGGCTGTTCATGATAGGGTAACTTAGGGCTTATTCCCACTTGCATTTAAACTAGTTTGTGAGTCGCACTGACACACAGTCATTGAATTGATTCATACCGATGCTTAGTTCCCATTATCGGAAGCGAATTATTTCATTATTCCATGCATCCGTGTCTTTTTAACACAATTGTCATTCACACTACATTTGTGCCACTACAAAATGCATGCTCAGTATTGAAAGTGATTGATCCATTACTCACTCTAGAGAACCCACAGAAATGCGAGTGATTGCAAAATCTGTCATTTAATTTTTAAAAAAAAATGCTAACCTCCCCTCCCCAAGGAAAGCACTCCCAGAGTTGTCCTACCTCTTGAAAATATTCCAGCACAACCAGGGGGAAAATGCAAAAACAACTGGATCAGGACTAGTGGTCATTTAGCAAGTTCCTTCATCTGAAATATAGCTTACAGCCCCTAGTATTAGTTGGTGACCTCCCATCCAAGTACTAACCTGGGCTGACTCTGCTTAGCTTCCAAGATCAGACCAGATCTGATGCCTTTAGAGTATTAAAGCCCTGAACTAGTCCTACTGCAAATGCTTCCAAGTCAAGCCAGTGTCTTTGGCATAACAACAGTAAATATCTTGTCTGAGCAGCTCCCTGTTGTCACTGCTTATAAATCAGCTTGGTTACCTTTGGTCTCCCTGCTCACATGTGTATCACTCTTTGAGTTTAACAGACATTCTGCCTGCCCCCCCATGTCCCAGCATCTTTTGGATAGACACCTTGGCTTTAACCTTGATTTTCCTGTACATCCTGCTTAGGCTTTCCTGAAGAATCTACCCCAGAAAGGTGCTTCATCTCAACCAATCCTAATCCTGCCACAGTTGATGCTTTCACCATTCAATGCATTTTGATCTCTACAGTCCAGTGGAAAGGAATAGAACATTTTCCCCTGTGCTGAAATTTATCTTATGCCTGGCTTTATTCAATCTGAAGGGTTTATTATATTGAAAATTGACTTCTATTGATTTATAGCTAACATGGTTATGTTTTCTTCCAACATCACTATTCTTGATTCATTTAAATTTATTTTAAATACAGGATGGTGTTCAAAGATGACTTATCAATAAAATACTAGCAATTGGAAAAATACTACATTCATATTTAGAATCTAATAATTTCAGTTGTAAAATTTAGGATAATTCAGGGGAGGGATAATCTTCTGGGATTATTATTGCTACTATTTTAAGATGAAAACAGACAGATTTTGTATTTCTGGCCACACTTATCCTACAATATACAAACCACATCACTGGAATATTCTGCAATGTTGTTGGAAATATATCTGATGCCTGCAGTTACTCCCAAAATAATACTACCCACTAATTACTGCTTTTTGTATTCCAAGTCTAAAAGCTTAAAAATTGTTAAAAGTATTTTAAGGTTAAGGAAACTCATATCCCATTCCAGAGCTAAAAGTTTTGATGGCTGAAAAATAGAACGTGTAGTGCCAGACCAACACTACCACACACATAAATGGCATCTTTCATAACAAATTGTCAAATTGTCAAAACAACCTACCTGACACTTTGAATAGATGAAGCCAGATTGTTAACTGAGACTGGTTACAGGGACTGTAGGACTCCCTGATACAACTTCAGGGGCTGCCCATCCGTCTCCAGGTGCAATTCAAAGTGCCGGTTATCACCTAAAGGTAAAGGTTTCACCTTTGACAAGGTTGTCAAGTCATGTCCAACTCCAGTGGCCAGTGCTAATCTCCATTACTAAGTCAAAGAGCTGGCGTTGTCAGAGACTATTATTACCTCTTTATTTATATTCTACTTTTAACCCACACTGTTGGGTTAAAAGTAGAATATAAATAAAGAGGTAATAATAGTGATGATAGTGATGAAGACAGCAACGGCAACAAGACTGTCAGGTCATTTTTTTTAAAAAAAGAAGGTTTTTAAAATGTAATTTGTAGTCACTGTATACCTCTGCTGGGAAACTGTCTTCATGTCCTATTTGTGCACTACTCACACAGGTGTTTGGCTAGCCACTGTGAAAATCAGATTGGGATTATATAGGCCTTGTCTGGTCTAGGGTTTACTTATGGTCCCACGGCATCCCCTGAAGCAGGATGGCTATTTTGAAGGAAGTATATTGTAGTCCATAAGGACCTATGAAGTTGCCTTATACAATTAGACCTTTAGTACATATATAGCTTTACATATTCTTCTTTAGCTGACAAAGTCTTTTCAGGGTTCCCGCTTTTAACTGGAAGGATGGAGTGAACACAAAGCATGTGCTTGCCAACAAGCAATAGAGTTAAAGCTTCTACCGATCTGTTCACTTGGTAGAGCTTCTCTGAAATACTGAACAAGCTATGCTGCTATATTTTCCCTTTATAGTAGATATAGTAGAACCTTATCATAATTTAATCCTTAAAGCTGAAATCCTTCATGCTTCAATGAGGAAGTAAGCCCCACTGAATACATGTATGGAACTGCCTTTGTGGTCCTCTGGGTGTGCTCACACTACAATTCCCATCAACCCTATCCAATAGTGAAACATGATGAGTTCACCTAAAGGCCACCTGTCCTGACTTAAATTTGCCTACTTTATAATGTCTGATAATGGTTGATGGTTCCTTCCATCCAGCTGCTTTACACATCCAATGAAGATGTTACTCAGAATGCCATTATCATGGCAATTATCTTGACAAATGGACCAACATATGCTATGATCTTGGAATGTGGAAGCAGTCACAGCACAGGTAAACACAGCTTTTCAGCCATCTGGAAATCATCGATTCAGTTGCTTTGAAACCTAAGTTTCTAAGACACTGAATTCTGCTCACACTACCTCTGGAATTCCTTCCAAGTGGATTCGTATATCTGCCACACCTCCGCTGTCTAGACATTAAAATGGTGTTCATTACTGGCTCATTGTACCCCAGCTGCCTTAAAGTTTGCCACTAAGCCTCCACATGGTTAGGCTTAACCACTGAAGATTGGGATGATAAACTGGACCATGAGTTAACAGATCTGGTCTCTTGGGTATCCAATATGGATTTTCCAGTGGCATCTTTGCTCTCTCCCAATACCATCTGGACTGGAAGACCAGCAAGGAAGTCATGTCCAGGGAGGCGGCAAGCTTGAAAAGCAGCCTTGGAGCATCAGCCTTCCTCTCCCAATACCACCTGGGCTGGAAGACCAGTAAGGAAGGCGTGTCCAGGGAAGTGGCAAGCTTGAAAAGCAGCCTTGGAGCATCAGCCTTCCTCTCCCAATACCACCTGTACTGGAAGACCAGTAAGGAAGGCGTGTCCAGGGAGGCGGCAAGCTTGAAAAGCAGTCTTGGAGCATCAGCCTTCCTCTCCCAATACTGTCTGGATTGGAAAAGCAGCAAGGAAGGCATGTCCAGGGAGGCGGCAAGCTTGAAAAGCAGCCTTGGAGCATCAGCCTTCCTCTCCCAATACCGTCTGGATTGGAAGAGCAGCAAGGAAGGCATGTCCAGGGAGGCGGCAAGCTTGAAAAGCAGCCTTGGAGCATCAGCCTTCCTCTCCCAATACCACCTGGGCTGGAAGACCAGCAAGGAAGGCGTGTCCAGGGAGGCGGCAAGTTCCACCTTCCCCAGTTCCACCTGGGAAGTGATATAGGTGTGGCTCCTGGACAGGACTGAGGGAGAGGCAGCAGCTTTAAATAGGAAGCTGAGGACTGAGAGAGTAGAGGTCACTGCCAAGCCTGCCTTATAACCCTGGCTTCCTCCCCCCCCCCCCCATATTATCTGGGTCAGCCATGTAATGTAGGAGAAGCATGGAGGCAAGTTCAAATTGCCAACCCAATGCCCCCCCCCCCAGATTATTGCAATTGGTACATCTTTTTGGATAATTTGTTTTAAACTGTTTTCAAAACTTGATGTTTAATAATTTTTTAAGGGTTGGGAGGGTCGGGGGTTGAGGGTTGATTTTACTGTATTGTATTGTGTTGTATTTTTTATGTTGGAAGCCGATTGCTATGCAGAGGGGTGGGGTATAAATTATTATTATTATTATTATTATTATTAAATATTATCTTTATTAACAGAGTTTTTCAAGGCATGCACGGCCAGTGTGGGGCATAAAGTTCTCCCCTGCTCTCTCCACTAATTTTTCTAATATAGTAGTCCCTAATGCTAACACATCAGGATATTGTCTACTTGTACTTTTGTCACTGGAAAGTGCACTTGCACTTCTGTCAATTATATCTTTTTGCTTTTAAATTCTGACTGGATGTGAAAAGATCCACCACATTTTTCCATAGTCATTCTATAATTTGTTCAAACTCCACTCTCCTAGTTGAATTTTGTTTTTCTTTAAGTAGTTAGCTGTCAAATTCAAAGTTCTTTTGAGATATACCACTGTTAGAGCATGCCACCATTTCTCAGCCCAAGCCAGAATTTTGGTGGACTCTTTTAGGAAGTTGTTGGAATCTCATCTCCTCTTGGTTGCACAGGTATGATTTCATAGCAATCTTGTCAATGGACAACTGCATTATTATTATTATTTTGTTTGCCTGCAAATTTTCACATTGCTAGCTGACTGACCTTATCTCTAATAAATTTGTATTGGGCCTCTTCTGTGACTTTGTACTGGACTACCTGAACCTGACAATGGGCACCCCATCCATTAATACTTGCATCTATGGGGAATGTTGTCTTGTTTTGTAGACCAAACAAAAGGCCTTTACAGACTGCCAGAAATAATGCAGCTTGAGGCCACTTTAACTGTCCTGGCTCAGCGCTAAGGAATCATGGGAACTGTAGTTTATTGTGGCACCAGAGCTCTCTGGCAGAGAAGGCTCAATGTCTCAGAAAAAAGTACAATTCCCATGATTCCCTAGCACAGAGCCAGGACAGTTAAAGAGGCCTCAAGCTGCATTATTTCTGGTAGTCTGTAAAGGCCCAAATTTCCCTTGTTCAAACTTGGTGGTATGACCCACCAAAGTAAATCCCTCCTTACTTTCATTGGTATAGTCAGAACGATACGCCTTTTCCTTATTATTTGACTTTGAAATTGCCTCATGGAAGCTTGCAATGCCCTTGTGTGAAACCTTGCCCATGGGACTAATTGATTAGTTGAAACTAGCATCTCTAGTACTCTTGCCAGATCTTTGTCAAATGTATTTCTTTCTTCATTAAACTGTTTCCTTTGCTTGGAATGGGAGACACACCTGTCCTGTGTTTTTATTTCTTATAGATGTCAATTGATTCTTCTTGAAATTTATTAAGAAACCATAAGTCTGTAAACACTGTAATGTCACACTGAGGTCATGTTCTATCTTCTCTCTGTACTCAGCTTTCAGGGAAATCCCATCCAGATACAGGAATAATTGCACTCCCTGCTGCCTAAAAAGCTATCAATAGATTTAGTACTTTGGTGAAAACCTTGGGTGCAGACATCAGGCCAAATGGAAGAGCCTTGAACTGGTAATGACTGCCACTGTAATTGAGCCACAAGTATTTTCTGGAGCTATAATGAATTTGGAACATGTTTCTCTCAAATCTATTGAGAATAAGAAATTGTTAGGATCAAATTTACTAGAATTTTTTGTAATACCTCCCTCTTGAACTTTCAATATTATATATAACCATTTACATATTTTAAGTCTTTTAAAAGAGAGGTCTGTGTCCTCCATTGTATTTTTGGACTGTAAAGAAAATGAATTTCTGGCAGGATGAGACCTGTTCTATTGCCCCAACCTGAATTAAATGTTGTATTTTCATTTGTATTATCTCCCTTTTGATTTCGTTTTTTGGAACCAGTGATGGAAAATATCTTCTCTTTGACCTTTTTGTGACAATGATTTTGCATCCTTGCTGAACTACTCCATTGGCCCTCTCTTCCCAGTCCTTCCTTCATGAGCTAACTAATTTTTATTCCAACAGGCTGTTGCAAAGGAAAGCTTTTTAAGAAAAAGCTTTTAATAGTGGAGCTTTTAAGAGGAAGCATTTTTAACTATATCTTGTAGATTGTTTTCAAATTTTCTTGCCAATTTAATTACATTTATAGGATAATATTTTCTATGCTTTAAGTGTATATTTTTAATTTGTAAGTCACTTTGAGTCCCAGGTGTAGGGAAAAGACTGGGCTTAAAATTATTGTTAATGTTATTATTATTAATTAAAATTAAATTTATTATCAATATTGTTAGGAACAACAACAGAAAATAACAGAAAGGCACTGAAAATTTCATAAATTGCATGTAAGGTTTCAGCTACTAATAAGCATGCTATGTACCATGATAGGGAAGACTGCAGAAAAGGAGAATGGGAGAAGGTATAATAGCCATCTGTAAATATTTAAAGGAATGTCATGCAGATCAGTGCTACACAAAGTGGTAGTCCATTGAGCAATGCCAGTCCCCAAGCCACCTACTGCCAATCCCTGGAGAGCTTTTAGGGGGGAAATGAACTATAATCAATTGAAACAAATACAGTGCCAGTTCCTGGCCGGGGGGGGGGGGGGTTCTGCTGCTCAAGAAACCAGGACATGAATCACTGGATTCAAATTACAAGAAAAGAGATTAACATTAAGAACTTCCTGATGGCAAGAGCTTTTTGGAATAGATTGTCTCCGTGGGTGGTGGACTCTCCTTCTTTGGAGAGCATTAAACGGAAGTTAGATGGCTATCTCTCAAAGTGGTTAAGTTGTGTATTCCTGAATGTCAGAGTGTTGAACTAGATGGTCATTGCACTCCTTTTCAACTCTATGATTCTATGACTCAACTTACTGGTGAGACACAGAATCATGGTGTTATAAAACTGGATTCAGCAAGGAACGTAAGTTCAAATGAAAATGAACAAGTGTCAATGGAAAGACATTTTAGATCATTTTACGAAAATCCACAATAAAAACAAACAATGCCTCTTGAAAATGAAAAAAGCACATGCAGTTCTCAACAACCCAAAGCAATTTGCTAATAGCTCCAAAGCAAAAATAAATACAATGTCCTCCCAGTTTGCAGCTTTACAATTAAGACTCTTTAAATCAGCTAAACGTAATATTGGGGGGGGGGGGGGGGAGATCTGGACAATCCAGAAATTATAATAGCTAATCCAAAAGCAGTAAAATGGACCAAGTGTCTATGCAAATATTGCAAATTCTGAAAAAATCTCTAATCCAAAACACTTCTGGTCCCAAGTATTTTGGATAAAGGAGATTCACCCTGTATTATGTGTGGAATGGTCCAACTTAGTACTAGTAATCAAGATTTTATTTAATAATAAATAATAATAAATTTTATTTTTATACTGCCCTTTGGCGAACCAATCCGGGCGGTTTACAACATTAAAAACATACAACATAAACAGTATATTTCCCTCCCCCCTTAAAAAATTATTAAACTATAAATCAATTAAAATCACAATAACAAATTAAAAAGAGAAAATAATACCAACAATTTAAAACCCCTGTAACTACAGTTCTAAAAGGGGAACTATGGAGACACAGCTAAGGAGGAGCGGGGGAGATCCTGAGGCCGGGATAGTTTAGTCTGGGAAGGCCTGCCGGAAGAGATCCGTCTTGACAGCCTTTTTGAAGCTGTCCAAAGATGTTAGTTGACGGATCTTGTCCGGCAGGCCACACAGATCATGACATTGGCAATCAGAAAAAAGGGGGTTTACCAAACCTTCAAATTTAAAGATGTGTCAAAGGGAAACTTTCGAGTGGAAAAAGGGGCAGTGACCTGATAAGCCTCTAAGCCGGGGTAGGCAACCTTTCCCCTTCAAGGGGAATTTGGCCTGTATTTTAAAATGAACCACTGAATTAATGAATTAATGGAATACATTTTGTTATGTTTCCTTCTTCGAATTATGTAAAAGTCAACCATAGGCTTATTTTCAGTTCAGCTGACTCAAAGCTGATGAAAAAGGAAGAGATTAAATCAGTGACAACAACTGATGAAGGGATACTTGGAATTCTTATGAATACAAATAGACTATGAAGGTTAATGAGGTTCAAAATGAGTTTAAAAGAACAAAAAGGTTGTATTTTGTATGTACAATACATCCTCCAATTTAAGATCTGGGTAACTTTCTGAAAGGTACCTTAGTGCAAGCTAAATTAACTTTTTTATTGCCAACTGTAAAATAACTCTCTATAACTCTTTCAGTCGAATGTCACAGAGTTAGGTCAAGAGAAGTTCAGAAAATAAAGCAAAGTAAAATTAGTATCTCTCCACAAGTATCAATATTTGCTTATGTAAAGAAGACTACAGAAATATGAGAAATGCAGAACTGCTGACCCCGTTTTGCAAAACAAGGAAACAAAATGAAACAAACCCCACTATGTCTATGATACTATGGGCCTTTGCAGACTGCCAGAAATAGTGCAAATTGAGTCCACTTTAACTGCCCTGACTCAGTGCTAGGGAATCATGGGAACTGTAGTTTATTGTGGCACCAGAGCTCTCTGACAGAGAAGGCTCAATGTCTCAGAAAAAAATACAGTTCCCATGATTCCCTAGCACTGAGCCAGGGCAGTTAAAGTGGACTCAATTTGCACTATTTCTAGCAGTCTGCAAAGGCCCTATGTCTATGATGCAGGAGGCTTAGAAAGAATGGGCTAGTTCTAGTAATTGTCTGAAGCTACCTGGGAACAAGCATCTTCTCTCTCTCTCTCTCTCTCTCTCTCTCTCTGTGCTGTTATTTTGTTTTTGGTGCACTGACTGACATTAACCTTCAACCCATGATGGGATATTTTAGTCCACACACAACTAGACCAACAACCTAAGCATTTTGCAGCACTGTCATCTCAACAGTTGTAAACATTTCCCTCAAATTTCAGTGGCTTTCCATGAGAAATTCTTAAAGAAATGGAAACACCACTGCATTTATTTATTTTATTTATTTCATTTGTATGACACTTTCCTCCCAGAAGGAACCCAAGGAGGCTCACAGATAAAAAAAATTAAAAAACATTACAATAAAAATTCACAACACTTAAAACCATCTAAAAACAGAATAAAACCACATAAAACATACAAAAACTAAAAGACACAACCAAAACACACACAACATACAAAAAGCATCCTGGCATGATTATATATTAAATGCCTGCTTAAATAAAAATGTCTTAGCTTGCCGATGAAAGGGAAGCAGGGAAGGGCCAGCCTTGCCTTCCATGGAAGGGCATTCCAGAGGGGTAGGAGCAGCCACTGAGAATGCTCTCTTCCGTATTTTCACCAAGAGAGCCTGTGACGCTGGCGGGAATGAAAGAAAGCCTCACCTGAAGATCTTGGTGTTCTGGCGGATTCATATGGGGAGATATGGTTCTTCAGATAATCTGAACCTAAGCCGTATAGTGCTCTATAGGTCATAACCAAAACTTTGAATTCTATCCAGAAACAAACCAGTAGCCAATGTAGCTGTTTCAACAAAGAAGTAATATGCTCCCTACAACTGGCCCCAGTTATCATTCTGGCTGCAGCATTCTGGACCTGCTGACATTTTCGAACAGTTTCCAAAGGCACCCCCACATAGAGTGCATTACAGTAGTCCAAATGGGATATAATCAAGGCCTGATCTGACATCTCAAGAAATGTGCACAGCTGGCACACTAGTTTTAAATGTTAAACACTGCTAAGACCTGGGCAGTGTTGAGTCCAGTGTCAGCCTGAGTTTTTAGGGGGAGTGTAACCCCATCCAACACAGGAAAAATCCTTATTCCCTGATCTACCTTACAACTGACCAGGAGCACCTCTGTCTTGTCTGGATTAAATTTCAATTTGTTTACCTTCATCCAGTTCATCAATGACAGCAAACACTGGTTAAGTAAAGAGACAGTTTCTTTGGAATCAAATGGGAAGGAGAGACAGAGTCAGGTGTCAACAGCATACTGGTAACACCTTACTCCAAAAGCTTGTTTTCTGATGCTCCAGAGACTAGGACCTGGAACAATGGGTGCAAGCTCCAGGAAAAGAGATTCCACCTCAACATTAGGAGGAACTTCCTGACAGTAAGGGCTGTTCGACAGTGGAACACACTCCCTCGGAGTGTGGTGGGGTCTCCTTCCTTGGAGGTCTTTAAGCAGAGGCTGGATGGCCATCTGTCGGGGATGCTTTAATCAGGAGTTCCTGCATGGCAAGGGGGGCTGGACTGGATGGCCCAGTGGAGGATAGAGGGCCTTGGAGGTGTCTCATTCACAGGGTCGCCATGAGTCAGGGTTGACTCAAAGGTAGTTAACAAAAACAAGCCACGACAAATAGCACATACCTGAGAGTAAATAATATAGTCACAAATATACTCTTGTTTACTATTGGAGTACTTCCCTATCATAACAATTCTCATAAAAATGTCCCATGTAATTGTTTGGAGAACTAAGGGCCTGTGCAGACCGGCCAAAACGGCCAGCCTGGGAGTGGAGTTGGGGTGGGGCAACCGCATGTCGGCCGGCCCGACTCCACTCCAGCAGCACCGTCACGCCACGTGCCCCACCATATGGCATGCAGCATCAGGGTGCCCCATTGGTGGAGCATGTATACATGCTGCACCAAAGGGGTGCAAAAGAGCCACCACTGCGGCAGTAAGGGCGGCTTTCTGCCATTCCAAAAAGGAGCGGCATTTGCCAGCTCTTTTTGGAGCAGCAAAAAACCCTGATCCAGCGCTCCTAGGGGCAGCACAGAGTCTGTATGGCCCCTAAGATTCAGTGAAGATGGCCCCATTAAGAGGGACTTTGGAATTCTCATTTGTGTCAGTCAAGAAACGTAAGGTCTGTACTTTATATCCTAGCCCTCAATATAACAAACTTATTTGGGTCAGAAAACATAACATAACTCATTCAATACATACTTCTTACCCTGTGACATGAATTCCTAACTTCAGGCCTAACAAGGATTTTTGGCTTAATACAACACAGGACCTTTATTCTAAAGCCAAAGTTCAATGAAGATGAAAGAAATTGAATCTTTGGCCCTGATACTTGTTCTCAAGCCAGAAAAGACTGTATGAATTAGGCCTGTGACTAGCCTAATGTTACCCAGCATGCTTCATAGGCAAAGGAATTTTGTAGTATCTTTGAGACTAAGGGAGGTTGCAGACTGCCAGAAATAGTGTGAATTCAGTCCACTTTTAGGGTTAGGGTTAGTGCTAGGGAATCATGGGAACTGTTATTTTTCTGAGACATTGAGCCTTCTCTGTCAGACAACTCTGATGCCACAATAAAATACAGTTCCCATGGTTCCCTAACTCTAACCCTAACCCTAAAAGTGGACTGAATTCACACTATTTCTGGCAGTCTGCAACCCCCCAAGTGAAAGAAAGAAGGCTCAAGTCTACAAAAGCTCATGCTACCAGCTTCTTTCTTTTAGTTAATCTCAAAGGTGCTACAAGATCCCTTTGCATGCAGATTTTCCAGACTAAAATGGTTATATCTTTGAATTCTACCAATTTCTACCAAAGTATGCAATTTCTACTTTGCATACTCACAGCTGAACAAGGATTTTAATACCTGTCCCCCCAGTCCTATTCAAATCTTCTATTCACAGTGCCACATTCTCTATAGTTCTTTAATTCCTGTTATGAAATGAGGCAGACTAAGTCCAATGATTTCAGAACAAGTAATCCATGCTGATCAAGCCGATATCACCAACCATTTAATCAACCACCTGGCCAAACAATCTAGCACATGAACAGAATATATAATATGATGGGGTAAAAAGGAAACCGGTGACATTACCAGTAGTTGAAAAGCAGTGTTGATCTTTGGGAAATTCTACTTGATGGTTTTGCTCTGCATACATATTTGAATATGTGCTTTATAACTTCCAGACTTAAAAGAATTTGAGAAATGCAGTTCGGCTCTATCTAAGCAACTAAAGGAAGGGCATGGGGAACTCATACACTTGGCTTTCAGAGAGATATTTTGAGAAACCTCTAATCGTTCTTAATCCCTGTGAAACTATTTCGAGTCTTATAGTCAATGCAGTACTTCTGTCTTGCCTTTTAAAAATACATATAGTTGGGCCATTCAGTATATAATGGAACATTACAGTACAAGAAGACATCCTTTGTTTTAAGTAAGAATCTCGACCATGCAAGCAATCACAGGTTTTTCTTGGCCTAAATAAATCTCAGTGCTTGATGAATTATGCATTTTTCCACAAATCAGCTTTTTTCCAGCTGACTTTTTGTGGAAAAGGGGGGCTTCAGGACAGTTCTATAACTATGACTATTTCTACAAGGTAAAGAAAAATATAAAGCCATATTGTTAACCATTTTGAACATAAGAAGCACCTATATTTGTTCCAATGGCTACAGGCATTTTAAAGTAATAAATATTTACCGTATTTTTCGCCCTATAACACGCACTTTTTCTTCCCCTAAATGTGCGTGGGGAAGTAAGTGCGCCCTATAGGGCGAAGGGCCGAGGCCGCGGGGGGAAGGAGCCCTCCTTCCCCCCGCGACCTCAGTCTTTGAATGGACTGGTGCTGGGATCGAAGCAATCCCGGCGCCAGCCCATTGAAAGACTGAGGCCACGGGGAGAAGGAGGGCTCCTTCTCCCCGCGGCCTCAGTCTTGGAATCGGCTGGTGCCGGGATCGAAGCGATCCCGGCACCAGCCCATTGAAAGACTGAGGCCGGGGGGAGAAGGAGCCCTCCTTCCCCCCCCCCCCCCCGGCCTCAGTCTTGGAATCGGCTGGTGCCGGGATCGCTTCGATCCCGGCACCAGCCCATTGAAAGACTGAGGCCGGGGGGAGAAGGAGCCCTCCTTCCCCCCCCCCCCCCCCGGCCTCAGTCTTGGAATCGGCTGGTGCCGGGATCGCTTCGATCCCGGCACCAGCCGATTGAAAGACTGAGGCCGGGGGGAGAAGGAGCCCTCCTTCCCCCCCCCCCCCCCCGGCCTCAGTCTTGGAATCGGCTGGTGCCGGGATCGCTTCGATCCCGGCACCAGCCGATTGAAAGACTGAGGCCGGGGGGAGAAGGAGCCCTCCTTTCCCCCCCCCCCGGCCTCAGTCTTGGAATCGGCTGGTGCCGGGATCGCTTCGATCCCAGCACCAGCCCATTCAAAGACTGAGGTCGCGGGGGAAGGAGCCCTCCTTCCCCCCGCGACCTCAGTTCAATGGGCTGGTGCTGGGATCGGAGAAGTTCTCCGATCCCAGCACCAGCCCATTGAACAACCGGCCTCCGGCTAAAGGGAGGAATCCTTTTTTCTTGGATTTTCCTCCTTTAAAATTGGGTGCGCCCAATATGCCAGAGCGCCTTATATGGCGAAAAATACGGTATATTCATATTGCAAATGATTGTGGATAGTCATATGTAGGATTACATATATAAAGAACATGTTAGGTTTAAAAGAATCATACAAGTCTTAAAAATTATTTCTGTTTCATCTATAGCATGAAAGAATTTATAGAATTTCCTCTTCTCTCTCACACCTGAGCCCTCTAAAGACATCTAAAAACATGATCCTGGAGGATTCCCAGTACAATAGAACAGCTTTTAAGGGTACACAAGGATGGGCACTGAGCGGAGGGGGAATTACACTCATTCTGATATATCTTAGGTTAATAGCAATAGCAATATACGGCTTATCAGTGAACTCAGCACTCTCTAAGCGGTTAGAATATGTAAGCTAATTTCCCCCAACAAGCTGGATACCGTATTTTCCAGTGTATAAGACAACATTTAACCCTGGAAAAGGGTCTCAAAAGTCAGGGGTCATCCTATACGCCGGGTAGAGGAGGAGGGGGGGGAGAAAGAGAAGGAAGCCAGGTGAGAGGAGGAGGAGGATGAAGACGAGGGGAGAAGGAGAAGAAAAGTCAGTTCTACAGTATGGATGCAGCCTGTATCTGCACTGCAGAAATATGCAGTTTGACACCACTTTAACTGCCATGGCTCCATCCCATGGACTCCTAAGATCTGCAGTTTGCTTTGTGGTACCAGAGCTCTCTGACAGAAAAGGCTAAATATCTCACAAAACTGCAAATCCCAGAATTCTATAGCCTTGAGCCAGGGCAGTTAAAGCAGTGTCAAACTGCTTTAATAAATTTCTGCAATGCAGACACAGCCAAAGTTACTGTGTTGCTTGGGCATGGCTTCTTTAACAAATAATTCTGCACAATGAGAGAGAGAGTGTGTGTGTACCCTTGAAGATTTATCTAAAGAAGAACCAAGTTCCTTAATTTGGAGGTTATATTTGCATGTTGTGTGCCTTCGAATTGTTCCTGACTTATGGTGATCATGGGGTTTTCTTGGCAAAATTCGCTCAGAGGAGGTTTGCCATTGCCTTCCCCTGAGGCTGAGAGTGTATGACTTGTCCAAGTTCACTCAGTGGGTTTCATGGCAGAGTGGGGAATCAAACCCAGGTCTCCAGAGTGGTAATCCAACACTTAAACCACTACATCATGCTGACTCCTATTCCCATGTACTACCTATAAAACAATTGCAGACTTTTTTGTTGTTCTTGTGTGTCTTCAAGTCCTTTCCGAGTTATGGCGACCCTAAGGCAACCTTATCATGGGGTTTTCTTGGCATGTTTCTTCAAATGGGGGTTGCCATTACCATCCTCTGAGGATGAGTCTGTGACATGCCCAGGGTCACTTACTTGGCCACAAATTGTACATACCACAGAATGCATCACCTAGTATATTGGCAGTCCTTTCCCCCAACACTCTCATTTCCCCCCAACCATCTCATAGCTGGGAGATGCAAATAATTTTTAAAGCAGCATTTAAATCTGGACTATTTTTTTAAAAGTAAAGCCCAAAGCACACTGCAGAAATAAATGCCAGGGAACATGGGAGCTGTAGTTTGTTGTGTTTATAAGTGACAGTTTTCCTGCTAAGTACCTTCATGTCATAAGCATTTGAATTAAAATTACTATATTGAAAACAAATCTGATGTTTTTTAAATTTTTATTTGGTGTGCATTGGAAGAGGGGTCATCTTATACGGCGAGTATATCCCAAACTCTTGAAAAGTTGGGAGTCGTCTTATACGCCGGAAAATATGGTGTGCATTTTGCTGGCCTATGAAAGCATGGAAGGCTGAGTCAACCTTGGAGCCCCTGGGATCGAACTCACACTCTTGTGACTGCAGTACTGGCATTTAATTACTGCACCACCAGGGCTCCTTTGCTTAGGTTAAAGAACTCCCATTTTTGTGAATATCAATTCTACAAAATATAGTAGTTAAAAAGTAGTTCCATTAGCCCAGGGGTAGGCAACCTTTCCCCTTTAAGGGCCGAGGGACTTCAGCTCCCAGAATCCCAGGAGCTATTGGCCAACATGGGACTATTGGCCAACATGGCTGAGGCTTCTGGGAGCTGAAGTCCCTCGGCCCTTAAAGGGGAAAGGTTGCTTACCCCTGCATTAGCCAAACAATCTCAATGGATCCTGGCCAATGTCTTGGACGGTTTCTATTTGTTGTCCCACCCATACACAGTTCATATGGAGAAATGTGAATGCAATATGACTGCATATGAATACAATCACCCAATAATTTCCAAAAGAGCACTAGTATTTTTCCTAACCATTTAAGCTATGTTTATACTAACAGCATCTGAACATATAAATGACAAGGTCCCCAAATCTCTATAAACTCTGATGGTATCCAAGCTCAGCCCAGCAGACACTGGGCCACAATTACTTGTGGAGTGGAGGCAGGTGAAATTGTTCATGAGCTGCAGTCCTCAGAATAATGAGAATCCCAATCTTAAATCCAAAAAGCCTGAGTAATGGCACTTTGATAACCGGGCTGGGGGGATTTGCAGAAAATATTCTGCTGTTTTCTGTAATACCAAATGGCAATGTTACACTTCTGAAACAACCTTGTCCAACTCCATCTGGGGGAAGCACACAGCCATATCAGATTTCCAGATGGAAGTGCCACTATAAAGAACAGATCTGATGGAATGCTGTTTTACTACTGTAGTTTTCAAGTTCACAGCCTTTTGCAGCTTAATGTTGCATCAAGAGGGAAATAATCCATTTCCTTTTTGCCTCCTGCAGCTGCTGCTGCTACCTCCTTTGAAGTGTAGCGGCAGGAAGCAAAATGTGTATTATATGATACACATTTGTTCTTGTGAGAAAGACCTCTAAGCCCTTACATTTAAAGCTTACAAAAGCAGTCTCTCTCAGCCACCTTGTATCAATACTTAAAAAAAAAAAAAAAAGCAAACAGAACACTTAGAGTTACTGGAAAATGTTCAGCATCTCAACAGCATCAAAAACATAATCTACCACAAAATTAAATTCCTACAAAGTAACATTGGGCCTTTGCAGACTGCCAGAAATAGTGCACATTAAATTGAGGCACTGCCCTGGCTCACTGCTAGGGAATCATGGGAACTGTAATTTATTGTGGCACCAAAGCTCTCTGACAGAGAAGGCTCAATGTCCCAGAAAAAAATACAATTCCCATGACTCCCTAGCACTGAGCCAGGGCAGTGCCTCAATTTAATGTGCACTATTTCTGGCAGTCTGCAAAGGCCCATTGTTTTCCTCTGCATTTATTACTTTATTTAGCATTCTTGTTATATTCATAGGAAACTACGGTGAACTAGGAAATGCAATTAGTAATTTCAACACTTCAGCTGGTAATCATTCCAACAAGTTGTTCAATCTTGATTTTTTTGGGGGGGGGGGGAAGTATTAATATTTTATTATATTTGATTTATTTCTTTTATGGGAAAGAAAGAGGCTATGAATATAACTTGGAAAAAAAGTAAAGATTGATCAACCAGTTTTACATTAATGGACTTTTTTTTTAATCTGGGGACACTCCCTGGTTATTCTGCCATTTGTTTCACAGAAATTAGAATTCGAATTGTATTAGAATTGTACTTGCAAAGTTATTGCTAAACTCTGTTCTTAAAATTCCTTTGAGCAAGTTGACAATTTACAATACAATTCTGATTACATAGTTATGAAAGAAATTAAACATTACTTTTAGATGCATAATTATGCCAAATTAAAAACTGCTGCTCTAATGATTGCCCATTTATACTATTCAAACTTGATTAACTGGAGTTCTAACTTTCAAAAAGTAACAGTGTACTCAAAATTATTGGTAAAATCCCAATAGAAAAAGAGTCTTAACTTTATAGGACGATCCATAATGTCAGTATCTTAAGAAGTTCATAGTCTTATCACATAGAACGTATCACAGTATCAATGAACACAAAATGTCTTATGTACTTTTTTGGTCACTCCATCTTTAATAAAGTATCAGAATCAATACCTTCAGGAGTACATGTAAGAACAACAAAATTTGGTTTTTTTGAAATGAATGCTTAGGGATTTAAACCATTGGTTTCCAGTTCTTCAAGAACAAAAGATGCATCTGTTCAAAAACTATGACTTGAATTAGTGTATACATTAAATTGACATATGAGAGACTTAGAACAAATCATGAAAGAAAGAAAAAATTGTAAGGATAAAAGTGCCCACCATCCTCACCCAGTGGCAGGTTCTACTTTTTAATTGGGTCCAAATAAGAAGCCCAATAAAGCATTATTTATTATTTAATTTAGAATCTATTGCCCAACAATAAATGATTAGACCACGCATTTTGGTTACAGTGCATTCAAATGATTCTGACCAACAAAACTTCACTGGATATCAACCATTTTATACCTACTACATCAGGGGTAGGCAACCTAAGGCCTCGGGGGGGCCGGATGCGGCCCCCAAGGCCTTTGGACCGGCCCCAGGCCGGTCCTGCTGCCACCGCCGCCGCCCGCCATGATGATATTGATTATTGTTGTTATTACTTGTTCTTGGGGTTTTCTTGGCAAAATCTCCACAGGGGTTTTGCCATGGCTTTTCTGGGGCTGAGAGAGTGTGCATGCATATATATTTTTAATTTTTTATTTTTTATTTTTTAAAAAAATTTAATATTTATTTATTTATTTATGGTGCTTCGGCCCACCAATTGTCTGAGGGACAGCAACCCGGCCCCCAGCTCAAAAAGGTTGCCTACCCCTGTACTACATAATGGAAGAATGATGTCCATGTGATTAATAGCTTAGTAAATTCAGGCTGTCTCCGTAGACATCCAGAGAGAAGCTAAATCTGTTGGCTACTGCAATATGTCTGTTCTTTTCACAAATAGAATCATTCTTATATGACATTATTGGGGGATCACTAGTTTGACTACAAACTGAAAACAACTGCAGAAGTATGTTAAAGGGGCTCACCCTTCTGCTGATACAAAAGTCAAACTCTATCATGTACCAATTGTTGCAGGAAAGGTGGTAGAAGAAAAGAGGTTTTTCCTTCTGCTCTCCCTCTAGCATATCACCTTTTATGTGAAGGTTGAATTTATACCAACACAAGACTGAGACTCTTACATATGAAGATGTGGATCCCCTTCTATAAGGAGATGTGGCCAACCACTAATTCCTTATAAAAAGGGAACTTCAGCTAAAATCTTGCATAAAGCTGGTTAAGTGGCAAGCTTTTTACCAGTGTGGACTAGAGGTGGGGACTTGTAACACTGAATATTCCTAGACACCCGTCCAGCTCAGCCCAGCCCTGTACACAATCCCCAGCACATAAAAAACTAGGTATCAGAAAGAACTATATCTACTTTTCTTCCTAACATTCTGTCACATGAGCTCTCATTTTCAATCTGATCTGCTCCAAGCCAGGCCTACCACCTGATTTTCTGCTTGCAAGTCCAGGCTTTAGTCTAGCACACTTTTTCACAACAAAACCCATTCAAAAACTAAAGGGGCCTGACATTTTCATTTTAGAAGGCATTTACCTCCATTTGCATTCCGAGCTGTGCTCTTTCTTTGTCCTTGCGCTCTATGCATCGCTTTAACTCTTCTATTTCTGACATCACAGCACTGTGATTTAGCTTCGCTCTCAATTCCCAGATTTCTTTCTCCATCACTTTTTTCTCTGGGTCAGACCTTTCAGCCTCTGGAATACATGACACAATTGGATTATGAAATATTATATGGAGCAAACAACATAGACACATATAAATAGAGTTTGCCAGGGAAAAGCTAATAAAGTTAATTGATATAAATCAATTGAATTTGTTTAAGTGTTTAATTAAATACACACACACACACACACACACAAAATAAACATTGTATTAATTAACATTTTTGTATGTAGCTTAATATAATAACAACTTTAAGTGGTTTAAGACACTGAACACAATATATAGATACAAAATTAAGTCCTTCCAACTCTCTTTGGAAGGTCATCCAGTAGAACGGGGGTGAGAAAGAAGTGTTTGGACTGCAATTCTCATTCGTCCTAACCAATATAGCCAATGGTGAGTGATCAAGAGAGGTGCAACTCCCACAACACCTGGAAGGCCACACATTCCCCATCTTTGAAGAAAAAGCTGAAAGAACTGGCTGGAGGAACCAGAGATAGGAGCTGCCTTTACCCATATGCCATCTCTAGCTACAGAGGAGGTGAATCAAAAGGTTTTACCCTTCATAACTACCCACACCCAAGCCAGAAAATGCCTTACAGAAGGAAAAGTAGGCAGCTCACTAGTGACTGGAGAAAGAACTACAGTTATGAGAAAAACACTACCACTCAAAGGGAGATAAGAAACAGGAGGGAAACGATGCGATTATGTGTTTTTCTTGGGGACAGCAATCCTGAAAAATGGCCTTCCAAAGTTTGTCACCCACAAACAGGATGTTGAATTTCAGGCACAACTCTGGATCCAGAGTTAATATATTTTGATATTATTAAGGGAAGCAATGGGTTTGGGACCTAGTCATTCCAGATTCCCCATTGCCTGCTGTTCTTAGCACACGCTCCTTTCACAAAGCATTACGAACAATATGGTCTCATTTAGGGCCTCTACAGACGGTGCTTTGTGCCATCTTGGAGGCAGAGAAGGGGAGGGGTAGCCACATGGCGGGTGCCCCAACCCCTTCCCGAGGACGTCATCACGGTGCGCACCATTACACACGGCGCACACTGTCAAGACGTCCTCCCAGTGCAGCGTCTTAACGTGCTGTGCCGGAAGGGACTCAGAAGAGCCATGCAGCGGCTCTTCAGGCACCCTATTTGCCGCCTGTGAAAGGAGAGGCGTTTTGGCGCTCCCTTCCCAGGCGGCAAAAGGGAGGATCGGGGCCGATGCGTCTGGCAGCCTCGGCCTCCATCCTCCGTTTCCCGGGCGCAGTCCAAGGCCGCCCGTCTGCATCCCCCCTCAGTATTAATTCAGCTGAAATTTCATTAAAGGCAATTGTTTGTTACTAAGCTTTTGGAGAATTTTGCCTTCTTTCCCAACCCAAGAGAATATTCAGTGAAGAGCCACTTCTTAATATCTTTTCCCACAAAATTTTGGGAACCAATTTTCCGGCAAAAGGATCCATATATTAGCACAAAGAAGACTGAGACATTGAGACTTGTTGAGGAAATAGGTATTTATAAACACTTTTAACATACTAACATGTCACATATAGATATTGATAAGTTTGTGGAACCTCCATACCAGCCCTGCTGAAATGAATGGCAAATGCATAAGAGCATGTTTTGATTGTTTTCATAACCTACCAGTGTAATTAATTCTAATGAATGCTTTCAGATTTGATTCTGAACAACAACAACAACAACAACAACAACAATAATACAGTGGGCCCTTGTTATCCGCTGGGGTTGGTTCCAGGACCCACTGTGGATACCACAATCCATGGACGCTCAAGTCTCATTTAAATACAGTGGCATACTAAAATGATGTCCCTTATACAAAATGGCAAAATCAAGGTTTGCTATTTGGAATTTATATTTTTTAAAAAATATTTTCAAGCCATGGATGCTTAAATCCATGGATAAAGAATCCATGGATATGGAGAGCCGACTGTAGTAACCACAATAAATTTATTCCTTACCCGCCTCCCCCCAGGGCTCGAGGCAGGATACAACATAGATTAAAAGACATAAATCATTAAGTGAAAACACATAAACACATGACACATTAAAATCATTCAGCATAAAATTAAAGTATTGCAGTTTAAAATTCATAGTTTAAAATTGATTGGTTTGTCTTGCCAAAAGAAATAAGTCGTTCATAGTGTTACAGATTCAGACAGCATGTTTACTGTCAAATCTCTTGCAGCAGGTCATTCCACAGTCAGGGGGAGGGGATGATGAAAATGTCTTCTAGTTCTGGCCAGCTAAGTAAATGTTCCCCAGAGGACCTAAGTGTATGGGACAGATTATATGGGAGGAGACAATCCTGTAGGTAATGTGGACCCAAACCATGAAGGAATTTGAAGGTAATTCCAATATTGGTGAGATATGCTCACTCCTAGATGTACCAGCAATCAATATGGCTGTCATGTTTTCAACTAACTGAAGTTTCCAAATTTGGTATAAAGGTAGCCCAATGTAGAGCACATTGCAAAAATCCAGCCTTGAGGTTACCATCGCATGCACTGCCATCTTTAGGTCTTCCAGTTCTAGGAAGGAGGTTTTGGCATATCAGACGAAACTGATAATAAGTACTCCTGACCATTGCAAGGCATTTGTCATCTCCTTCCAACATTGTATAGTGATTGCTATGACAGCAGATATCCACTGGTTCAACTATTAAACAAAACTGAACAGGAGGCTTGAGAAGAGTCAGGAGGGCATGAGCAGCTCCATGCACTCTCAAAACCTGCTCTGGAGGGCTGGTAAGATCACCAGAGCAAAGGGGCAGTAGTTGATGCTTTGGGATGCAAGAGAAAAGGAATGAGGTTCTTCATGGTGCAGCTCTAGTGCCAGCAAATGTTGGATTCAGATCTAAAGATTAAAAGGCATGTTCCTTCAGCTGCCAATAAGAAATTGGGTTCTAGCTGGTTGATTGTTTACCTGACAGAATCAATTCCAAACAGAACAAGATTAGACCCTTTTTAGAGTACTGTATGTGAAACCCCCCCCAAAAAACCTTACACAATACATTTTCTACTTGTCCAACTATGACGTCTTTGACAGTGTTAAGTTTAATTTACACAACTGTTTTTACCCTCTCCAATTCATCTTTTTACAGAAATCTGTCTGTGAACCCTTGTAAATTTCAGTCACATGAAGAATTAAATACACTGTAAAATGAATGATGGATTATATGTGACTTTTTTTTAACCAATAAATTCAATTTTTAAATTAAAAAAAATACACTGAAGTTGTGGGCAACAGATGTTTGGTACATACATTATTTTTAATTGGTTTGACAAAACAGTTGTGTACTTGCTGTTTGCACCCTCCTTCTAAGGGGTTTGGCAAAATACAAGTTGTACCATATTTTTTGCCATATAAGACGCACTTTTTCTTCCCCAAAATGAGGGTGGGGAAATTGGTACGTCTTATAAAGCGAATGTCGGCGGTCCCTCCAAGCCCCGGTCCGTGGCCTGGCCCTTCTGTGCAGCGGGCAGGGCCGGCGGGGAGGAGAAGAAAGAGGAGGAGGAGGAGGAAAAGCGGGAGGAAGGAAGCCCCCCCGAGCGCAGTGCCAGGCCCCGCAGCACAAGGGCCCCCCAGGAGTGGAGCACAGGCCGCCTCCGCTGGCAATGCCGGCGAAGCTTCCTCCAGCAGCCCCAGGGAGGGAACCCCCTCCTCAGTGCCTTGCTTTCCCCACGGCAGCCCCAGGGAGGGAACTCTCTCCTCGGTGCCTTGCTTTCCCCACGGCAGCCCCAGGGAGGGAACTCCCTCCTCGGTGCCTTGCTGCCTTCACCGGCAATGCCTGCGAAGCTTCCTCTGGCAGCCCCACTTTCCAGCCGGAGTCTGCCTTGGATTCCTTCCCAGCTGCAAGCAGTGAGAGAGAGGACATGAGGGAGTCTTCCCCCTTGACCCACACCTGGCTCCCCCAATGTCTGGATGTGGTCTCTGGATTATGCCTTAGCCTTTAGTGCTAATTTCAGAGGGAGTTTTCGCCTACCTGGGAGTTTTGGGAATGCAATTCCTCCCCATTGTTTTAGCAGGGACTCGGCCCCTCTGCCGGCCTGGTTTTGGGAGCCTCCCTCTTCCTGAGCCCCGCAGATTGCAGCCGGGGGATCAAAAATGGCAAGTGACACTAAGAGGAAGGCAGGCAGGCATTTGTCCTCCAAACATCCTCCTCACGAGGGCTGCACAAGGAAGGAAAGAGGGAAGAATGAAGCCCCTCCTCCTCCTACTTCTTCTTCGTGGAGCCGGAGTGGACAGGTGCCCCCTCTTTCTCTTCCTCTAAGGGCCCAAGCAGACTGCCAGAATTGAGGCACTGCCCTGGCTCAGTGCTAGGGATTCATGGGAACTGTAATTTATTGTGGCACCAGAGCTCTCTGATAGAGAAGGCTCAATGCCTCAAAAATAAAAAAAAATACAGTTCCCATGGTTCCCTAGCACTGAGTCATGGCAGTTAAAGTGGACTGGTGGGCTGGATGGCTGGATGTGGGCTGGATGGCCATCTGTCGTGGATGCTTTGATTGGGAGTTCCTGCATGGCAGAGGGTTGGACAGGATGGCCCTTGTGGTCTCTTCCAACTCTATGATTCTATGACTCAGGGCCTTTGCAGACTGCCAGAAATAGTGCAAATTGAGTTCACTTTAACTGCCCTGACTCAGTGCTAGGGAATCATGGGAACTATAATTTATTGTGGCACCAGAGCTCTCTGATAGAGAAGGCTCAATGCCTCAAAAAATACAGTTCCCATGGTTCCCTAGCACTGAGTCATGGCAGTTAAAGTGGACTGGTGGGCTGGATGGCTGGATGTGGGCTGGATGGCCATCTGTCGTGGATGCTTTGATTGGGAGTTCCTGCATGACAAGGGGTTGGACTGGATGGCCCTTGTG
The DNA here is from genome assembly GCA_026167975.1 of Phrynosoma blainvillii. Classification (NCBI taxonomy): domain Eukaryota; kingdom Metazoa; phylum Chordata; class Lepidosauria; order Squamata; family Phrynosomatidae; genus Phrynosoma; species Phrynosoma blainvillii. The sequence continues at coordinate 415,458,709 of JANUYF010000001.1, forward strand.
GTCTCTTCCAACTCTATGATTCTATGACTCAGAGCCTTTGCAGACTGCCAGAAATAGTGCAAATTGAGTCTACTTTAACTGCCCTGACTCATGGCTAGGGAATCATGGGAACTGTAATTTATTGTGGCACCAGAGCTCTCTGATAGAGAAGGCTCAATGCCTCAAAAAAAAATACAGTTCCCATGGTTCCCTAGCACTGAGTCATGGCAGTTAAAGTGGACTCAGGACCTTTGCAGACTGCCAGAAATAGTGCAAATTGAGTCCACTTTGTTCATAAACTGCTGTTAACTTTATACAGTTGATATAAAATATTTTACTACAGTATTTGGTTAAGAATCTTTTTTCCTAGATTTTCCTCCTTTAAAATTGGGTGCATCTTATATGGCGAAAAGTACTTATCATCACCGACCTTTTGTCATGACACTGTCACAATATGGTACAATAATGGCTAAAGAATGGAGTGAGGAGACATCTACCTCTTTGCTTCCTCCTGTCATTTTCCTGTTCATCCAGATGGTTCTGATGTATGGCAACCTGAGAAATCTGATGCTGAAGATTCAGACGCTCCTCTTCTGCTCTAAGGAGTTGGGAACGGAGATCCTCAATCTAACACACACATACACACATACACAGACAAGTACCAACTTTTAAATGCTAGAAGACTTTAGTCACATGTGGAATGATATCTTCATGGTCATTATCAATTAAATACAGGGGTAGGCAAACTGTCCCCTTTAAGGGCCAAGGGACTTCAGCTCCCAGAATCCCAGACTATTGGCCAACATGGCTGAGGCTTCTGGGAGCTGAAGTCCCTCAGCCCTTAAAGAGGACAGTTTGCCTACCCCTGAAAGATATCTTAAGACACAAGTTTAAAGCTGTACACAACAATAAATGATTGCTATGCAGAGGGGCGGGGTACAAATAAAAATTATTATTATTATTATTATTATTATTATTATTATTATTATTATTATACCAAATGTATGCTCTCTGTTTAAATGGATGCCTCAGATCCAGGTGGTGTTTTGTGTTCTTGTCTGTGTTCAAACCCAAACTACATATTATACCAAAAATCCTTGACTGGATCTCTCACTTTTATCTTTTATCTACTGAAATGTAGTTGCCAGGAGATGCTAATTATTCAACAGCATGAGAGCAAGTGGCTGGCCTTTCTTTTACCATTACATTTTCCTATTAAATAATCCCCGCCCAGGCGCTGTTTGCCCTGCAAACTGAGGGTCAGTGTAAGCACAGAATAAACAGTTGCATATCCACACAGGCACATACACAAGATGTTGAATGAGAATCTAGTTTGTTGGTTTGGTTTTGCTTTTGAAAAAAATATATTTTGCAAGATGCCAGAAAAGAAATTAGGCACTGCAAGGCAATTCACTTTCACAAAGTTATAATTTGGTTGTGCAAAGCAAAGCAGAACAAAGTAACTCTAGGACAGGGAGGAAAATCTCCAGTCATTCAATTTACTTACTTTTAAGGCAGGACCTTTTCCTGCTCTTTCAAAATACATCAAAATGTGTGTGACAGAAAGACAAAAGACCATAAATACAATCTGTAAGTGACCTTAGTTTATACATAGGTATATATGTATGCACAAAGGATATCTGAGATTTTAATCTCAACCAAAATGAGAAGGTACATTAAATCAGATAATCAGTTAAAATGGTAGATGATCAAGCTCTGCCAACAAGGTTGGGAGAAAAGGAGAGAGAAAACTACACCATTAAGTCTATGGAAAGCCCTCATTTGTCATGAGTCAGCTCACGGCTGTGTAAACACAACTTGTTTGAAGAGCATCAGTTATAACAGATTCAGATACAAATGCAGAGAGATCACTAAAATAAACAGTAGGCACTTTTGAGCCATAACAAAATGCTATGGAAAAAAAGACCTTAGAGACACAAATGATCATTTGCTGAACACAAGAAGTTTCTTTTTTATATACCCCCTAGAATCCCCCAGACAAATGGCTACTGGTTCTAGACGTTATGGGTTTTTTCCAGGCTCTATACCAGGGGTAGGCAACCTTTTTGAGCCGGGGGCCGGGTTGCTGTCCCTCAGACAATTGACGGGCCGAAGCACCAAAAATAAATAAATAAATAAATAAATAAATAAAAATTAAAATAAAAAAAGAATTAAAAAATTAAAAATATATATGCATGCACACTCTCTCAGCCCCAGAAAAGCCATGGCAAAACCCCTGTGAAGATTTTGCCAAGAAAACCCCAAGAACAAGTAATAACAACAATAATCAATATCATCATGGGGGGGCGGCGGCGGTGGGGGGGTGGCGGCGGCAGGATCGGTTTGGGGCCGGTCCAAAGGCCTTGCTGGACCGCATCCGGCCCCCGGGCCTTAGGTTGCCTACCCCTGCTCTATACATTTGTATCTTGTATCACTTCTTGCTTGTTTTGCATGGCTTTAAAGTGCTTGGTCCCTCTTCCATACAGACATGAAGTTCTCTGTGTGACCTAAGCCATTTTCTCATCTCAAACTACATTATACTAGGAAAGGTAGGATAGCAAGTACATAACAATAACTATATTTTCAAAGTCTGTAGATAAAATCTTTGATTGGTGGGGTGTCATGCTATGAGAGAAATGAAGACAACCAGCTTTAGTTATATTTCTCGAGCTTATATTGTTATGACAACCTTATATAAAATGTTCTCCTGTAATCAAGTTTGGTATGCACTATTCTGAATGCGTTATCATACCTCCTCCTGACTATCTACCAAGCTATTTGTTAACAACTTCTAAGAGACCTGAGTGTTGCCTACTGTGAAAGGAGATAACTATTCCACAAAGGAAAGTAGCTACCTGGTGGAGAAGAATTTCCCGGCTGTTTTCTGACTGATCCAGTTTCCTCCGGGAGCGCTCCAAATCCTGTTCAAGCTTGTTTGGATTAAAAACGGTGACAAAATTCATTCCATTGCAAATAATGTTATGATTTTAAAAAATAAATACTTAATATACCCCGAAATACTCTGAATACCCATGTAACATTACACTGAACTCACCAAATGCCTGTTATCCCAATGGTAACTTAGATCACATGATCTGTTTACATATACTTTAATTTATTGTATGTTTCTCCCCTAAAAGCTGGACTACATAATTCAGCTGCTAGTATATCTCCCTCTTTTACTAAATAAGTTCCATTTTCAAGTGGTTAAAGATACAGTTTTAAGACTACTTTTCATCTCAAGAGCCACAGATCTCATGTGAAGGTAAGTAAACTGATATTTTAAGATACATAAAGGAAAAACATCCAAAACTCTCAAGGTAAAATGTAAAATGGCTCAGCATATGTCTCTAAGTAATAAAGAACTCAGTTTAAGTCCCTGCAATGTCCATTGTTCTTCAAATCAGAACTAAAACAAAAAACTATCGTTTCAGAATTCGATCTAGTCACTTTTTGCTTTCCAGATACAATTTAAGATGCTAAGTGCCCTAATATTGCAACTATTAACAAACAACAAAATGTGGATCTTAGGGCCTCGGCAGATGACTAATAGAGTCGTCTTGGAGGCTTGGAAGAGGAGGGGCAGCCGCACGAGCGGCGCCCCTTCCTCTCCCTGAGGTCGCCCTCGGAGTCGCCGGCCCTCTGCACGGCCGGCGCTCCGGGGATGACCTCACGCCGTGGCGACCGGACGCGCCGCGGCGGAAAAGACAGCGAAAGTGCACCCGCCGCTTTTAGGGCTGTCTTGAGGAAGGAGCGCTGATTTAGCGCTCCTTCCAGGGACGCCGCCGGTGCGCCGAGGTGCGGAGGCTGCGGCCCCGCGGCGCGCCAGCCCAGGGCGTCCTGGACGCCCTCGTCTGCTTCCCCCCTTACTTAGGGGGGATGCAGACCAGGGCGTTTGGAGCGCCCTGGTCCGGAGCGCCGTGGGGCTATGGCAGCCACACCGCGGCGCTCCTGGAGCGACCCTGAAAGGAGCGCCAAATTGGCGCTCCTTTCATAAGTCAGAAAAAGTGTGCCCTAAAAGCGGCGGGCGCACTTTCTCTGACTTATCCTCCGCAGCGCGTCCGGTCGCTGCGGAGGGAGGTCGCTCTGAACGCGCCGGCCGTCCGGTGGCCCGGAAGCGCTCAGGGCGACCTCAGGAAGAGGAAGGAGCGCCGCACGTGCGGTGGCTCCTCCTCTTCCGGGCCTCCAAGACGACTGTTTTAGTCGTCTGCTTAGGCCCTTAGTCTAGATCTAATCCCAAGGATGCTTCCTTGGTGTCTGGTCTGCAATAGAATCTGCTTCATCTGAAGATATGAGTGCTTGCTAGAGAAAGAATTAGCATCTCTTGGTCCCTCTAGATTCTGTAAAAATCAACTCCATCCACATTTAGTCTATGCAACATTTGCTCTTTTTTTGTATTGATTATGATAGTTATGATTAGAATATAAATTAGGAAAACAAGCCTATTCTGTGCCTTGGCTAGGGTTTCTCTCATAGATATTTCAACAATATTTTGATTTTTTTTTCCCCTTGATCCAGATTTCCCCTTCTTTTTATGTTTCCCACACCTTATTTAGAGAAGGCAGTTGTTTAAACTTGTTGCAATCTTGTGAGGGAGACCAAGTGGAAGAATTACAATTTCTACCCAGTCAGTCTTTATGATCTTCAGAGCTGTTCAGCTTAGACCAAAGGCATGTAAAGAGTAATGACAGAGGTTTATAAAATTATGTATGTTGTAGAAAATGTAGATAGGGAAATGTTTACCTCCTCTCTTGATACTAGCGCCCACAGTCATCCTCTGAAGCTAAATGGTTGAAGATTCAGAACATCTTTTTAAAAAATACTTATTCACAGAGGAACAATTAAATTTTGGAATTCACTGACACAAGCTGCAGTAGGACTGGATAAATTCATAGAAGCTGTGGCAAAGAGTGCTAGTGGCCAGAGTAATAGTTCAGAGTGCAAAGCACTGCACACACCATCACATGTGAAACCCTAGTCATGTGTTCAAATTCCTCACAGAAATAAAAGTGTACGAGACTAAAAGTGAGGAATGATCACACTACTTCTGTCCCTTTTGTCTTCATCATCTTCCAATAACCAGGGAGACTGCATCAGTTGGGGGCGGGGAGAAGAAAAAGAAAAGAAAACAACATACCATGAATAGCACAAAATAAAAAAAAATACAAACTTACTTTGCTTTTTTCACCTTCCATTTTCAAGATTACACTTTTAAAGGCCACTTCTGCTTCATTAGATTTAGCATCTTGTTGCTTTAAAGCCTTGAAGACAAGACAAGATGAGGAAAAAATGTGAGTTTTTTTAAAAAAAAATATGAAAGGTAAAACGTAAAGGTATTCCCCGTTCACAAGGTTGTAAAGTCATGTCCGATCATAGGGGGCAGTGCTCATATCTGCTACTAAGCCGAAGAACCAGCGTTGTCAGAGACTACTCTGTGATCATGTGGCCAGCATGATTGCACAGCATGGCCAGCATGATTGCACATAACGCTATTTACCTTCCCACCAAAGTGGTACCTATTTATCCACTTGCATTTGCATGCTTTGGAACTGCTAGGTTGGCAGAAGCTGAGACTAGTGACAGGAGCTCACCCCATCATGCAGCACCTGGGCCTTGAACTGTCAACCTGCCGATCTTTCAATCAACAGAGTCAACGTCTTAACCATTTGCATGATCGTGAAACCCTTGATTTATAACTATGCATGATCGTGAAACCCTTGATTTATAACTATGTCAATAAATCTGCCATTCATTTTATAACGAGATATCATCCGGAGCTGATTTTTGTATGGCATGGCAGGCTGTGGGGAGTGCAGGAGAGACATAATTAGGAGCATCAATAATGCAACCCTCCAATATTCAGGCTGGTGGTGCCATTGCATACAGGACATCCCATGTCCATATGGCTACAAGCTCAGCTAAGTGGGACAGTGGCAGATGCATATCTGCAAACTCAAGTTTAATAGGTTAAATGCAAGGTAACTGGTGTGACATTTCCAAAAACAAACAAATAAATAATCAAATGCCTTGTTTGTTTCTCTGGTAACCCAAGAGAACACTTAACAGGAGTAAAATTAAGAGCTCAGTTCATACACCACCTCAACTCCATTTTACTTCTGCAGTAGGGTAGACTATTTTTAAAAATAACTCAAGCAGGTGTTTTACCTTGTGTGGGAAATTTACTTTCAAAGCCCAATGCAGCATTAAGATAATTCCACCTGGGGCCTTTTCCACCTGGGGCAGCGAGGAGGAACCCTTTAAAAAGGCTGCCTTTTCCACCTGGGGCAGCGAGGAGAGACCCTTTAAAAAGGCTGCCTTTTCCACCTGGGGCAGCGAGGAGAGACCCTTTAAAAAGGCTGCCTTTTACACCTGGGGCAGCGAGGAGAGACCCTTTAAAAAGGCTGCCTTTTCCACCTTGGGCAGCGAGGAGAGACCCTTTAAAAAGGCTGCCTTTTCCACCTGGGGCAGCGAGGAGAGACCCTTTAAAAAGGCTGCCTTTTCCACCTGGGGCAGCGAGGAGGGACCCTTTAAAAAGGCTGCCTTTTCCACCTGGGGCAGCGAGGAGAGACCCTTTAAAAAGGCTGCCTTTTCCACCTGGGGCAGCGAGGAGAGACCCTTTAAAAAGGCTGCCTTTTCCACCTGGGGCAGCGAGGAGAGACCCTTTAAAAAGGCTGCCTTTTTCACCTGGGGCAGCGAGGAGAGACCCTTTAAAAAGGCTGCCTTTTCCACCTGGGGCAGCGAGGAGAGACCCTTTAAAAAGGCTGCCTTTTCCACCTGGGGCAGCGAGGAGGGACCCTTTAAAAAGGCTGCCTTTTCCACCTGGGGCAGCGAGGAGGGACCCTTTAAAAAGGCTGCCTTTTCCACCTGGGGCAGCGAGGAGGGACCCTTTAAAAAGGCTGCCTTTTCCACCTGGGGCAGCGAGGAGGAACCCTTTAAAAAGGCTGCCTTTTCCACCTGGGGCAGCGAGGAGGAACCCCTTAAAAAGGCTGCCTTTTCCACCTGGGGCAGCGAGGAGGAACCCCTTAAAAAGGCTGCCTTTTCCACCTTGGGCAGCGAGGAGAGACCCTTTAAAAAGGCTGCCTTTTCCACCTGGGGCAGCGAGGAGAGACCCTTTAAAAAGGCTGCCTTTTGTTAAGGAAAAAGCAACATGGGATATACAGTAATAGAAATAAAAATATGTATGTGAATGTCAAAGTGACTAAGCAGGAGCAATCAGGAAGATACACAGGTGAAAAAGATAATATAATTAAGAAGCCTTGAGAGCCAAGGACAAAGTTATAGAAGGTATATTGAGAACACCTGTGATAGATTGCAAACACCTGAGACTCATTAAGTGGTCAAGGTAAAGTGATGAAACACTTGGGTTGGTCTTAGGTATGGGATGATCTATGTGGACCAATCAAGATGTATGTACACACCCACTGGGTGGAAACTGACTGGTGGGTGGTGTCTAACAATGGCTATAAATTGCAATGTTTGCTAATGTACATTGTGGTGTAGTGTGGAGTAGTTTTGGAGATATTGTGGAGTATTTTGGTGGAGTAGAGATTGTGATTTGTAGGGCATATAGTACTTATATATAGTAGAATAAAGTAGATCTTTTATATAAGACTACTGAGTTGTCTGGTGTCTTGAGGGAAGATACAAGAGCCAGAAGAATCCTGGAGAAGTTTGGAGACATCTCTAGAAGAAGAGTGAGAAGGCTTGGAGAGTTTGTCAGGGTCTTCAGGCTATTCTCTGAAACTCTGCTGCTTGGGAAAGAAGCATCAACCACTGATCAAAGCTGGTCAGCTCTGCTGCATAACAAGGTGGTGAGTTAGAGCCAGAGGTGAAGAGCTACAACTCCCATCATCCCTGACCCTTTTCCACCTTGGGCAGCGAGGAGGGACCCTTTAAAAAGGCTGCCTTTTCCACCTGGGGCAGCGAGGAGGAACCCTTCAAAAATTGCATTTAAATTGTATTTGCATTTTATATTGTATTTTGTATATTTTTAAAAATTGTTTTAATTTGCTTTGTTTGTTTTGTTTTTGAGGGGTGGGTATGGGTGGGGTTGGGAAGAAGGGATGGGCTCTGTATTGATGCTATTTGTTATTGTGATTGTTGTACGCCGCCCCGATTGCTTGGCAGAGGGGCGGGATATAAATAAAAACTATTATTATTTATTATTATTAATTCAATTTATCTTCATAGTGGCTAGCATGAAGAAAGTGATGGATGACATTTCCCCTAGCAGAGACTAATTTGTTATTGGGGTAAAAAAATTAAATCATGATTCTATTAATGCTAGGTATTCTTGCAGGTAAGAAACAACAGTTATTTTCCTACATTGTTGATGTAGTCTCAGGTTTTTAAGGATGGCATGCTTTTGTCATTTGATTCATTTTGTTTTCAGTTCGAAATAACAGTGGCAGTATTTCAGGGCATAGAGGTTACCGTTTATACTCAACTATATATAAGTCGACCTCATGTATAAATCGAGGACAGGTTTGGGGGACAAAATTATGGATTTTGATATGACCTGTGAATACATCGAGGATAAAACTTAGGGACAATGTAACAAAGGATCTAAAGCAGGGGTAGGCAACCTTTTTGAGCTGGGGGCCGGGTTGCTGTCCCTCAGACAATTGGGGGGCCGAAGCACAATAAATAAATAAATTAAAATTAATTTTTTTAAAAAAAATTAAAAAATAAAAAACATATGCATGCACACTTTCTCAGCCCCAGAAAAGCCATGGCAAAACCCCTGTGGAGATTTTGCCAAGAAAACCGCAAGAACAAGTAATAACAACAATAATCATTATCATCATGGAAACGACTGGAAGGCAGGCCCACAAAAAAGCAGGGATGCATGCACACTGTCTCAGCCCCAGAAAAGCCATGATAGCAAAACACCTGTGGAGATTTTGCCAAGAAAACCCCAAGAACAAGTAATAACAACAATAATCAATATCATCATGGCGGGCGGCGGGGGGTGGTGGCAGGACCGGCCTGGGGCCGGCCCAAAGGCCTCGGGGGCCGCATCCGCCCCCCCCCCCCCCCCCGAGGCCTTAGGTTGCCTACCCCTCATCTAAAGGATGAAGGAAAGGAAAATAATGCCAAAAAAACTTACAAAATTCCTGCAGGCATAACTGTTTATGTTCACACTAAAGGCTGGATGGATGAGGGGAATCAATGATATCAGGACAGATTACACTCTGGCCTTTCAACAGGGAATGGTGTCCCCCCCCCCTTTTTTTTTTAGTGAGTGTTAAAGTACAGTATTGTATTGACTTGTGGATAAGTCGACACAAACTTTTGGGTCAGTTTTTTGACTAAAATTTCTAGATTTATACCTGAGTATGTTTAGTATACGTTCTGTAGAAAAGTATCATCTGCTCAACGCAAGTGTGAACATGTTTTCTGGCTTCGGGTCTTTGGGCATTTTGAAATACCTTTGATGTGACACTCAAAAACACTTTTGTGAATATGGAACATATTTCCAAAGAGTTCTGAAATCCAGAGGTCAATACAATTCATCTGGATGATTAAGTTGTGTGAATACAGTTGACAAAACAGAAATCAGCATAGGATTATTATTTTCTAAATAAATTTTGTTTCCTCTGTTCCAAGTATTGCCATCCAACTGTCAGTTTCTTCATTTCCCATGATATATTAGATATAATTATTTACTAACAAACTTTGGAACTAAATCCCAAAATCCTCTTATACAGTATACACTTTTGATCACCCCCTCTCCCCACAGAACAGTCTAATTATTTTTTATAATTTCCTTTAGCTTTTGTATAGAGTATCAGTTTAATAGTGATACTATAAACATGAGTTTATGCCATTGTATTATATGAAATTACTTTTTAAAAGTCACATAGAACAGTGGCAAAAGGTGCCATTAATACGTTTATCATTATCACAATCAAATTGGCAAGGTTTTCAACAGTATACATTTTGCTAGGAAACCTACTGCTACAAAATATCACAAGTCTCCTGAATACCTTTTATGTCTAGTAATGCATAATGTCTAAACATCTCACATCTTCAAAACTGCTGACAGCTTCAACATGTTCATAGTATACCACATTTTTCCTACACAATTCAATCAAGCAGTGGCAGCACTGAGGTTTTCCAATATTTCGTAATTAACATTCAAACTCTAGCCAATAAATTACTCAGAGCTTACGTGTCTTTCCATTCTGTTTAGGTCAATTCAAAAAAGGCATGAGTTATATTACATAGGAATTAAACTGCCGATGTGTACATGCTTTGGGGTCTTTTGAGGAGGAAGGGATTGTTCAGGTGCTTTAGGAAGAAAGAAAATACTGTATGACTTGCATGCTTCCACTTCTCAGAGCTTGCCACTGTTCCTTTGTTTTTGCCTGTCTTCAAATTATCTCTGACTTATGGTGACTCTAAGATGATCCTTATTGTGGAGTTTTCTTGACCAGATTTATTCAGAGGGGGTTTGCCATTGCTTTCGCCTGAAGCTGAGAGAGTGTGACTTGGCCAAGGTCATCCAATGAGTTTCTATAGCCGAGTGGGGATTTTTAACCCTGGTCTTCTAGCATCCTAGTTCAACACTGAAACCACAATACCAGATGGCTCTCTATTGTTGCTGTATCCCCTGCTCAGTTTTGTGACTCTGACTGCTCCTGCATGCTGGATTTGTTCATGTCCTGTTGCTGTTGTTGTTGTTGCTTGCCAGCAGCTAAGAAAGACACAATTATCACTGAAAAAACAAAGCATGTGGGAAGCACCCACCTTGTTTTAAAGCACCATTACAACATAGAACAGGGCTAGGCAACCTTTCCCCTTTAAGGGCCGAGGGACTTCAGCTCCCAGCATCCCAGGAGCTATTGGCCAACATGGGACTATTGGCCAACATGGCTGAGGCTTCTGGGAGCTGAAGTCCCTCGGCCCTTAAAGGGGAAAGGTTGCCTACCCCTGACATAGAAGATCCTTGGAAGCCCAGTATGGCATTAAAATATGGTGAATCCTACTCTTACACCTGCAGCCATTCCTGATAAGCCACCACAATTCAGTGGAAAGGTCAATGGAAAACTTAAGAGTTCCTTGTTTGCTGGAGCATCCAATAGTTCCCCATCCCAAGAAAGGTAGCCACTTGTGCTGTAAGAAAATCAGACTTCCTTTTGCAGTTAAGGTGAAAATATATCCCCCCCCCCCGTGTTTATCAAGCTCTTTGTGTATTTATATTCCATGCTGCCTCACTTTAAGGGCCTAGGAAAGAATTGTAAACTCCCCTCACTATGGAATCTAGAGGTGAGACTCTGCCCTACCCTTTATTCATCCTGGGGAATTTTTATTCATCCTGGTGAATTTAATTTATGTTCAGCAGAACTACTGAGGACCCTACACCAAATGACCTGTTGTACTCCATAAGCCAAGCACAAAGTTAAATGAAAAAAACAACAGAGCCTCATGACACCGTAAAGCAGGGGTAGGCAACCTTTTTGAGCCAGGGGCCGGGTTGCTGTCCCTCAGACAATTGACGGGCCAAACACCATAAATAAATAAATAAATAAATAAATATAAAAATTAAAAAAGAATTTAAAAATTAAAAAAAATGTATGCACACTCTCTCAGCCCCAGAAAAGCCATGGCAAAACCCCTGTGAAGATTTTGCCAAGAAAACCCCAAGAACAAGTAATAACAACAATAATCAATATCATCATGGGGGGGCGGCGGTGGTGGTGGTGGGGCAGCGGCGGCAGGACCGGTTTGGGGCCGGCCCAAAGGCCTTGCTGGGCCGCATCTGGCCCCCGGGCCTTAGGTTGCCTACCCCTGCCGTAAAGGTTTATTGTGGTATATGTTTTCATGAACTAGAATCTACTTCATCAGATGAAGCCATCTCCTGGTGGCAGGTATATAAATACCCATGGATGAAGTAAAGGAAGAAATAAACAGCGGGGTCAAGTATGTCTAGAAGTACAGTCTATGACCAGTGAACTGAAGTTTAAAAGTAGCAGTACTTGTTAGCTTGTTAGTTACTTTTAGGCTAACCACTGTTTCACATTATGCAAGACTCAATGCCACAACATTCAACAAGAGGCAGGATCTTGCCACAGAGTAAACAAAACCAATCTGTGACACAGACTCTGACCCAAGAAACTGTAGTGACTGGAGCTTTTACACACTGCTCTGTGGTTTCATTACAGTATAATTATATATGTTTTCATTTTTGATAGTGTAAAGGAATAGAGCTAGAGAAGGAATTTATTTTACTCATTTCTAAAACATTATACAAGATTTAATAAAGCTAAGGCATAAGATATGTAGGAAGCACTAAAGTGAGTGGGCCTTGAGAACCAACTTTTCTTGGATCAATGTGCTGTCCCTATCTTCCCTAAAATTCAAAGAGTTCAGAACTAACAGAAATATATGGAATTTTATTTATTTATTTATTTATTTGCAACCTCTCCCCATGGAGTGAGGCGGGAAACAACAACAATTAACAAACCAACATCAGCTAAAAAGACATTAGTTAAAACACAGATGAATTAAAAGGGCAAACAAGATGTACACATATTAAAACAATCTATATTTAAAATTCACCATTTAAACATCCACAATTCACTCTGGCATATCCAGATTCTTTTCAAAGGCAGTTAGCAGATGATGACAAGAATCTCTGCCTGGGAGACTGAAGAACTGCTAGTCAAAGCATACAGTACAGACAAGATAGACAGACAGTCTGACCTGGTGAAAGGAAACTACCTTGTTCTTTACCTCATGTTCTACAGGTTAGAAGCACCTTATACACTGACTCCACACTGTAATATACACTAGTGCAAGAAAAACAAGCATCTTAATATTACCTAGTGTAATATACACTCATGCAAGAAGAAGAACCAGGCATCTTAATATTAAGATATCTTAACTCAGAGTCTTGGAAATCAATATGCCACCTCAGCTTAACAAAGCAGCACTGAAGGATATTTACCCCATTAAACAGCAATAACATGAAATAAAAAAGCAATCTCTCACCTCACTGGTATTTTGAAATATGCCATCCCATTTTATTTTCCAGGTATAGTAAAAATAAGTAGTCCATAACAATATTGGTTTTAAGAAACCTGAATATATGACAGAACAACGCATGCACACTCTCACTACAAAAACGTTTTAGAACCAATGAGAGGCCAAACTGCTCATACAGCAGATCTGCAAATAAGTTCACAATATATTTGCTAAACTGCTTGCATATGGTACATTCATGTTGCCACTTAAAGCCTAACAGAAAAAGAAAGAAGAAGAAAGAACCAATCCCCAATATTCTGACTTGTTCTTAATGTGTTGTTATAGCTTCTCAATGATATAAAGAAGTGTCAATTAAATAGCCTCCCAGGTTGAATGTAGTACACCAAGAAAAGGTGGATTAAGGAAAAAGTGAATGGCAATGGGATTCTACACATCTTCAAAACTAGGCCACTACCTCTTAGTTGTTCAGCAGTCACTGTGACCATTTAAATACTGTAAACAAGTGAGTATAATGTCAGTCTCCCAATGCATCACAGCTGGACTTGAACAAAAACCACAAATTGAATTTAGCACAGTTGGAGGGATCTTTATTTTCTCTAACAGCAGCCCTCCCCTCCCCTCCATGGAAAAGTGCTTCTGCTAACTAAGAGGACTTTGAAATTCAGCTTGTGAAATGGCGTCAAAAATCCCACAGGCATGCTTAAGCTCCTGGGCATGCTGAAAGTAGCTCTTTGGATCACAACCCATATTTACAAGGAAACAGCCCATTGTGCAGGCTTCAGATTAATTTATGTTAAGTAATCATTTGACTAAAGCAAAGCAGTTTTTTAAAATAATTAAGTGTCATGAATAGCATAACACTCTAACTTCTTAAAAGACACAAAGTTAATGACACTTTCCCCAAAGAGGCTAATATCTAAATAAACTCTGATAATGTTGTGAAGTGACAAATCAAATTCAGATAAGAGGGAGAGCAATTACAGCAGCAGTGTCATACAGTGTCAAGAGCAATTGTGTTTGCTATATTTTTCTAATTAAAAGTACAAGGCTACAGAAGAATAAATATGAAGCTGCACAGCACATGTACAATTAATATTAAACAAAATTATTCTCAAAATGCTCCTATCTGGAAACTTTTTTTTAATTCCAGGAAATTTCAAAACCATGAACTAAACAGCAGTCCTTAGATAAACTGATGGGCAGCTTGTTTAGCCTAGTATTGCCAAATATACAGAAGAACAAATCATTTCAAGGAGAAATTCACCCAAGAATTTAGCCAAAGGAAATCTTGCTTTACCAGTCTTCTAGAACTCTAAAAGCATCCACAAATAGATGGGCACAATTCTGTAAACATGATACACCTGACCTTTCAAATTCTATGAAGGAATACAACTTCGGGCCATTTTATGTTTAGAGTTATAAAATGGTCTTGAGTATTGTTTTGTTTTAGGAGGCTGGTCACACCAGAAGAACCAAACGTTTGCCGCATAGTTGACAGTTCTGAACAAGAATATGAGACTTAAAAACAGGGAAGAAGCAATTTACAGAAATGGAAATCTAACCAGAACTCTACTTCCCCTTCTGATTGCTCAAAAGGATCATAGAATCATAGAATCATAGAGTTGGAAGAGACCACAAGGGCCATCCAGTCCAACCCCCTGCTATGCAGGGACTCCCAATCAAAGCATCCCTGACAGATGGCCATCCAGCCTCTGCTTAAAGACCTCCAAGGAAGGAGACTCCACTACTCTCCGAGGGAGTGTGTTCCACTGTCGAACCGCCCTCACTGTCAGGAAGTTCCTCCTAATGTTGAGGTGGAATCTCTTTTCTTGCAGCTTGCATCCATTGTTTCGGGTCCTAGCCTCTGGAGCAGCAGCAAACATCGATATGACATCCCTTCAAATATTTAAACACGGCTATCATATCACCTCTCAGCCTTCTCTTCTCCAGGCTAAACATCCCCAGCTCCCTAAGTCATTCCTCATAGGGCTTGCTTTCCAGACCCTTCACCATTTTAGTTGCCCTCCTTTGGACACGCTCCAGTTTCTCCACATCTTTTTTGAATTGTGGTGCCCAGAACTGGACACAGTATTCCAGGTGAGGCCTGACCAAAGCAGAATAGAGTGGCACTATTACTTCTCTTGATCTAGACGCTATACTTCTACTGATGCAGCCTAAAATTGCATTGGCCTTTTTAGCTGCTGCATCGCACTGTTGACTCATGTTCAACTTGTGGTCCACCTGGATTCCTAGATCCCTTTCACACGTAGTCTCATTCAGCCAGGTGTCCCCCATCGTATATCTGTACTTTTCGTTTTTCCGCCCTAAGTGCAGTACCTTACATTTCTCCGTGTTGAATTTCATTTTGTTAGCTTTGGCCCAACTTTCTAGTCTGTTCAAGTCATTTTGAATTTTGATCCTGTCCTCTGGGGTATTAGCTACTCCTCCTAATTTGGTGTCGTCTGCAAATTTGATAACTATGCCCAGAATACCGTCATCCAAGTCATTAATAAAGATATTGAATAGCACTGGGCACAGGACTTACATCCTTCTGGCCATATGCACACAGAAAATTGGATTCCTCCACAGGAAGGCAAATCCTGGTCAATCAGGGGACATCTATGTGTCAACTGTGAATCAGCATCTAGGGAGCAGGGCTAGTCTGCCTACAGTTTGTCTTTGCTTGCTTTGTTTGCTTTTTGGTTAACCTGACCTGGCTTGGACTCTACTTTTGGACCCTTGCTTGCTCTCCAGTAGGATTCTGTTGGACTGACTAAAGACTGACTTGATCTTGTCCCAGAGTGTCCTTTCTTTGATTGCAATTCTTGCCTGAATCCTGCCAGCTTAGACATTGCCACTGGACTCTCCTGGGCCTGAAACAGAACACTCAGTTCAAAAGTTCTTGACTCTAGAAGGTTCCAAAATGCACTGTATGTGTGCAGGATAACCCATTTACGTGAGCAGGGGTAGGCAACCTTTCCCCTTTAAGGGCCGAGGGATTTCAGCTCCCAGAAGCCTCAGCCATGTTGGCCAGTAGTCCATGTTGGCCAATAGCTCCTGGGATTCTGGGAGCTGAAGTCCCTCGGCCCTTGAAGGGGAAAGGTTGCCTACCCCTGTACGTGAGTCACAGAGACTTAATAATAATAATAATAATAATAATAATAATAATAATAATAATAATAATTTTTATTTATAACCCGACCCTCTGCATGGCAATCGGGGCGGGAAACAACAAGTTTAAAACAAACAAAGTTAAAAATCAGTCCCTCATCCCATAATCCCACCCTCCCATCCCCTTAAAAAAGAATTAAACACAATCAAAATTAAAAAAGCCACATTAATTAAAAACAGATAAGAACATAGAATGAAATCAGGGCAACAGATTAGAATACATCTCCCAGCTGAAAGTTATTCCGGGAAGGCCTGCCGGAAGAGATCCGTCTTTACTGCTTTCTTGAAGGCAGCAAGAGTAGTGATAAAACGAATCTCATCCGGCAGGCCATTCCAGAGTCTGGGGGCGGTTGCGGAGAAGGCCCTCTGGGAGGTCTGGGACAGCCTAGTTCTTATTGGCTGTAGCAGATTCCTCCCAGAGGACCGTAGGGCGCGGGGGGGATCATACGGGGAGAGGCGGTCCCTAAAATAAGATGGGCCCAAGCCATGTAGGGCTTTAAAGGTCAAAACCAACACCTTGTACTGCGCCCGGAAACTGATCGGCAGCCAGTGGAGGGATTTAAGCACCGGTGTTATGTGCTCCCTCCGAGATGTTCCCGTAATTACCCTGGCTGCCATGTTCTGCACCAATTGTAGTTTCCGGGTTAGGCACAAGGGTAGCCCCATGTAGAGTGTGTTACAGTAATCCAGACGTGAGGTTACCAGGGCATGTACCACAGTTTCCAGACTCAAAGAAGAGCCAGAGCTAACTAACCTCTTATTTGAACCACCACACTGCCTTATATGCCCACATGGAGTTTCATGTGAAGTACTTACTCTAGCATTCCACACAACTTCCATTTCATGGCACAGTTCAATCACACTATGACTAAAAGAAAAAAATTGCCTGGCACCCCTGAGGTTCTTTTATACTAGATACGTGAGGGCCTCTGATACTAGACATAAGCCTCCTAAACATATGTGGACCTCTGAGAACTTTGGAGAACCAGGCCTCATAGTAAGTCTCCTTACTATGGTGGAGTTTCCTTCTTTGAAGGTCTTTAAACAGAGGCTGGATGGCCATCTGTCGGGGATGCTTTGATTTTGAGTTCCTGCATGGCAGGGAGTTGGACTGGAAGGCCCTTGTGGTCTCTTCCAACTCTATGATTCTATGATTCTATAAGAGAGAAAGCTATGTCATCCCTATGACCTGCTGACTTCAATCAAAGCAATTAATCCTCCAACAGACAAACTGAAAACCAAAGCATTATACTAAGGCAGGGATGGGTAACATGTGGCCCTAAGCAGACGACTAATAAAGTCGTCTTCTGGGCAGGGAAGAGGAGGGGCAGCCGCACGAGCGGCGCCCCTTCCTCTCCCCGAGGTCGCCCCCAGAAGCGCCGGCCGTCCGCACGGCCGGCGCACCGGGGATGACCTCACGGCGCAGAGCCCACATGCGCTGCGCCGTTTGAGCCGGGGAAAGTGCGCCCGCCGCTTTTGGGGCGCACTTTCCCTTAGATCTAAAAGGAGCGCCAATTTGGTGCTCCTTTTAGATGCGCCGACGGTGCGCCGCGGTGCGGAGGCTCCGCTCCGCCGGCGCTCCGTCCGGCGGCGGCTCCAGGGCCTCCGTCTGCCGAGGCCCATGTGTCCCATAGGTCACACACAACTCCTGCCTTTTCCTGTGGACTTCACTACTATTGAATTTACAGTTGAATCATTGGCAAAAGCAGTGTTTTCCTTTTAAAAACAAAGTGCAGGCGCAACATGCAGCTTTTGTTCATGTAAAATTACAGTCCTGGAAGTATGGTTGTGCTTTAAAACGCTTGATTTGAAAACTAAATCTCATGGGTGGGGGTTGGCACTGGGTTGTCAAAATGCACCAGTAGCAAACTGGATAGGTGCAGCCCCTAGTCAGATGGACATAGCATGCCTCCCTACAACTTCCCCATCTCCGTGAGGTCTCAAGCCAAGTGCAGCTTCCTTTCCTTATCTCTATCCATACTTGTTATATGGAGTACTCATAATCCTAGGAAACTCACTGATCCAGAGGCCTCCATTCCTAATTCTATTTAGAGCTAGCTATAGTGTGCTGTGACTTAGGGCCTTTGCATACTGCTAGAAATAGTGCAAATTGAGTCCACTTTAACTGCTTGCCTCAGTGCTAGGGAATCATGGGAACTGTATTTTTTCTGAGACATTGAGCCTTCTCTGTCAGAGAGGTCTGGTGCCACAATAAACTACAGTTCCCATGATACCATAGCACTGAGCCAGGGCAGTTAAAGTGGACTCAATTTGCACTATTTCTGGCAGTCTGCAAAGGCCCTTAGAATATAGTGACTTAACTAGCCACTGAGTGTTCCCATCATCACATATATTAGCCCAGCTTAATGTAATAAATCACAACACACTATGGTCTTGGGTGATTACCACAGTATGTCCCAAAAGTGATAAAAGTCTGAGTCCATGCCCATGATAGACTTCCAAACAAGGGGAGGTATAATCTGTGTGTCCTCGTTCATCTCAAATAAGGTAGATCTGAATCCGGACAAGAGGGAGGTGCTCACGCTAGTGGCCCCGAAACCAAGAATTGGGCTGCAACCTCCAGTCCTGGATGGAGTCACACTCTCCTCCAGTGACTGTGTTCGCAGCTTGGGGGTGCTCCTTGACTTGTCGCTCCTGATGATGAATCAGGTGAATGCAACAGTCAGGAGCGCCTGTTATCAGCTTCGGTTGATACGCCAGCTGCGCCCTTTTCTGGAAGTAAGGAATCTCGAGACTGTTGTCCACGCGCTGGTAACCTCACGTCTAGATTTCTGCAACGCGCTCTACATGGGGCTACCCTTGTGCTTGGTTTGGAAACTGCAGTTAGTTCAGAATATGGCGGCCAGAATAGTGTCAGGAACATCTAGGAGGGACTATATTACTCCGGTACTAAGGTCCCTCCATTGGCTGCCTATTAGTTTCCGGGCCCAGTACAAGGTGTTGGTTATCACCTTTAAAGCCCTAAATGGCTTAGGTCCAAACTATCTCCGGGACCGCCTTCTCCCTTACAATCCTCCCCGCACACTCCAGTCCTCTAGGAGGAATCTGCTGCAGCCACAAAGATCTAGGCTCTCGGCTACCTCCCAGAGGGCTTTTTCTGTTGTCGCCCCTAGATTATAGAACGGCCTGCCGGACGAGATCCGCCAATTGACATCTTTAGACAGCTTTAAAAAAGTTGTCAAGACAGACCTCTTCCGGCAGGCCTTTCCAGGATAGATAATCCCAGCCTCAGGAACCCTTTTTGAAGAGTCTTCCTAGAGTCTCCCCAACGCGATATAATGCCATTGTTTTCTTTTTCTTGTTTTTTTTCCCTTTAACTCATTACCATCAATACTGTTATTATTGTTACAGCTAATTGCTGCAGTTTTATTTCTGTTTGGTTTTTAATTCCTGTTCGATTTAATAATTTTTTAAGGGGGGGAGGGATAGGGTTGGGATGTATTGTACTTTTTAACCTTGTTAGCCGCCCCGATTGATCTCAGAGGGGCGGGGTATAAATAAATTTTATTATTATTATTATTATTATTATTATTATTATTATTATTAGATAATGCAAAGGGGTCCTAAGCCTATGAAAGCTTATGCTACCAACTTCTTTCTCCCATTTTGCCTCAAAGGTGCTACAAGATCCCTTTGCATACTGAACCAGACTAAGGGCCTTTACAGACTGCCAGAAATAATGCAGCTTGAGACCACTTTAACTGCCCTGGCTCAGTGCTAGGGAATCATGGGAATTGTAGTTTATTGTGGCACCCGAGCTCTCTGACAGAGAAGGCTCAATGTCTCAGAAAAAACTACTATTCCCATGATTCCCTAGCACTGAGCCAGGACAGTTAAAGTGGCCTCAAGCTGCATTATTTCTGGCAGTCTGTAAAGGCCCTACCATGGCTTTGTCTTTGAAAGGGAAATACAGTGGGCCCTTGATATCCATTGGGATTTGGTTCCAGGACCCTCCATGAATACCAAAATCGGTGGGTGTTCAGGTTTTTTTAAAATATAACGGATAGTAAAATGGCGCCCCTTATATAAAATGGCAAAATCATGGTTTACTTTTCAGAGTTTATATACTTTTTGAATATTTTCAAGCCATGGATGCTTAAATCCATGGATAAGGAATACATGGAAATGGAAGGCTGACTGTAACATCATTTTAATATTATTTCTTTCTCTTTCTTCTGAAATTTCTCTGTTTCTATATTTTGTCCCTCGTGTGACCATCCATTTGCTACTGCAATTCAAAGTATCCCTTGTTGCTCTACAGGCCCTACCTCTCTATTTTTCTAACATCCTGAAGTCTGTCCAGCAATACCTGAAGGGATTGGAGTACACTGCAAGATTTGCTGTAGCTTCCATAAGAACAGGGGATGATTATCTCCAGTTTGCACTTTGCTCATCCTTAGCCACTGTTGGCCAATCAGAGGCTCTGGATTGGTTCTGTTAGAGACCAAATACTGGTTTAGTTAAAAGAGTCTACTGCTAGACTCTTTATCTGCATGATCTCAACATATGTAGTTGGAACTGTTAAGTATTTTCAGTGTTCCTGAAATAAAAATCAGACTTTGGACACAATGGAACTACAACTCTCAGGAATCCACAATCAATATGGCTGCTGGTCATGCTGGCTGGGGGATTCTAGGATGCATAGTCCAAAAAGTAGTTTTTCCAAGCTCTCTTAAGGATTAACACTCCTGCACACAACACACATAAAATACAGATTTGACTGTAGACAAGACCACAATGTAGTAATTAAAACATATACATCTCTAACATCATAATAAGATACAGGTTCAGCTAGCTCCTTCATGGTTTGCAATGTGCAGTGGAATTTAGCCAGCCTTATTGCTGTTCAAAGATAGCAAAATACTGACGTCTTGTGGCCACAATGATCCTGCAGCCTTTTATGAGGATGTATTGGTGTCATAAATATTTGAGACAAAGTGAAAGAAAATATGTGGTGAGAAGCAGATTCGATGCCACATAATCCAGTTCATGTGGGAATAAATGACTTCTTACCCTCAACACACAGCTGTGTGGTCTAAGCCACTCTATATTTTACAGTGGCATCACTTATCTAAGTTTGACAAACTTCCATTACTCAGCTAAATTCTTGTGCATATAGGCTTTGCAATGCATGGAACATCATGTTTAAAAAACAAAACACACTTTTCTCCCTTTTTCTACAACATTAACTTTTTAAATTCCCAGTTTAAATCCCCACACCCCTAAAACACTGACTCTGTTGATTGCAAGATCGACAGGTTGGCAGTTCGAGGCGCAGGTACTGCATGATGGAGTGAGCTCCTGTCACTACCCCCAGCTTCTGCCAACCTAGCAGTTCGAAAGCATGTAAAATGCAAGTAGATAAAAAGGTACCAGTTTGGTGGGAAGGTAAAAAGCATTCTGTGCAATCATGCTGGCCACATGATCACAGAGTAGTCTCTGACAATGCTGGCTCTTTGGCTTAGTAACGGAGATAAGCACTGCCCCCTACGGTCAGACACGACTTGATAACCTTCCCAATGGGGAATACCTTTATCTTTTTTAATTATATGAAAAGGTAATCTACCTAATCAAATTACTGGCTTTTCCTCTCCTATCCACTTCTCTTTTTTCTTTCTCCCTGTCCTTCCCACAAATCTCCCTGTACCTTCTGAGGAATTCAGTTCATCAGATTCTATCAGATAGTGCCAGTTTTGGAGGCTCTTGGGCAAGAAGGCCTGAGTTGATTCATTTCTTTTTATTGTTGTAGTGTATTGTCCACTCACTTGTTCCCTCTTGTTGGACACAGTCTGCAACACCATTCTGAGAGAGGAGCAACCATAGCAGCAAAGAAAAGGAGCAGCAGATCCAGAGGGCACCAGTGGCTGAGCTGCTGCTGAGATAACCATTGCTTATGTACTGATAGTGGACCATCAGCCTTATTTGTCTTTGAGAAAGGCCAACGACACTTATTTGTTTTGTATCAACGTATTGGTCTGTTCCTGGAAAGCTGTGGCAACTATTAGCAAAATATATTTATCATTCATTTTTTTGTGATATAATAATTAGGCTAGAACAATAGGCTTCTTGGTATATCATTGAAATATATCATTTTGGAGAGGAGTTGGTTGGGTGGGTGGGTGGGTTTTTGTTTGTTTGTTTTGCTATGGATAGGTTATTATCATGCTCATATCCTGCTTGTAGGCTTTCCAGAACTTTAATGACTGTTGTGAGAACAACATACTAGATATAGAGGCCTTTCCTCCAGTGAGCTCAAGGCAACATACATGGCTTTCCTCCTCCCCACTTTATCCTTATGACAACCCTGTAAGGTAGGCTGCCTTGAATGCCATCTTGGGAGAAAGGCAGGATATGAATCCAATAAGTAAATAAATAAAGGTTAGGCTGCAAGATGAGTGATTGGGTCAAGGCTTGGTGGAGACTAGAATCCACATCTCCCCAGCTGCAGTCACTCCAGCCACTGCACTAAACTTTCTCTAGGATTAGATAGGCTGTTGGTCTGATGTAGCACAGTTCTTTTTCTCCTCTCTTTTGCTCAGAATGATTATTTCATGTTTGATGGATAACCCTATGCAAACTAAATTAAACAACTTTCTCAAGCATCAAATTCTCTAACTATGGCAAAATTAGGACAAAAACACTTCAAAGAAAACATTCCATAACAACTGGAAGGTGATTTGACAAACAAAACTCCAAATGTCAATAGGAAGCTATAGCAATTTGCAAAAATATATACATACGCTTGTTAATAATCATTTAAAAATATGTATCAGCTTCCTAAATCAAGAAAGAAAAACATGGGACAGGGAAGGATTAATAGACTGCCAGACAACATGAGGATTTTCTCTGTAGAAATTAAAAGCACCTTCCTTTCTTTTTCATTCTAACAGTCCTCCATCCTATGCAATTTAAAGGGGGGAGAGTATAAAAAAACCTTTGACCCAAGAAACACACATGAACTTGAAGAGCTAAGTATTACCTTTACTCAAATTAAAATGTATGTTATCTTTTTCTTTTTAAAAAATGTGACCTCTAAAAGGAGAGCTACTCTTTCAGAACAGAAAGCGTCAATCTAAATTAATCCTCACCAGCTTATACTGCACTGTATAATCTGCAATTGCCTTTTTTAAAAAGCACATAGGTCACCACATGTATTAAAGCAACCAAATATGAAATTAAACTTTTCACAGGCTCTGTGAGACACCAGAGTAAAGTCAGTCAGAGATGACTATCCAAATATAAGCCCAAGCACTTATATTAAATCTAAAATTATGAGGCCTATATTTTATCTCCCTGGCTTCTCAAGTATTAGGGTGGAGCAAATCCACTACCTCTCCTTGTATGCATTTCAGGCACTCTTTTCAAAGAGAGGGGCAAAAAAGGCCTTAATTTTCTTTTCTAAAGCAAACAATTGCTCAGTTTGTCTCCACAGCAAACTCTTGTACTCTGCCAGATGCATTTTGCTTCAAGCATAGCTGATTATATAGCACTAGAATTGGCTACCCATTACATCATATTTGAACTTCAAATACACAAGGCAGTTATTAACAACGCCTTTTAAGTTTAAATCTTAAGTGCACCTAAAATTTGTTATGAGGTAGCTTGCTTTCAAAAAGTGATGTATATTCACAACCAAGAAGTTTAATATTTCCTGTCTCAGTGATGAGAACCTCTTTCATGTATAGCTTCTTGACAGTTTCCTTGATCCCCAACAATACAAATGTGCAAGAATGGCAGTCATCCCTGTAACTAATTAGCAAAGATTTAGATAGTTAACAAGTAGCAGTAGTGCAGTTCTGTATGTATGAAAAGACTTTTTTGCATACCTCCTGGAGATGCACAGACATGTGCCCCAGTTGATCCTGGCGTCTTTCTACCAGCTGCCTTTCTGAGCGAATTTCTTGTCCTATCTCCTGAAGTCTTCTCTCTACCCGTTCTGACACCTTCAAAAGAGCAAGGAGGCTCCTGTTAAAATGTTGACTTAAAGAAAGAAAAACAGCTCTTATTTCCCCACCACCACCCAAATAAAGAAAGGACGAAAGGGGGGAGCCAACAAGATATGCAAGAGCCTAAATATAACTGTTAAATCCTTCATACAAGAACACAATGAAATGGAAAATGTTGCTCCTAGCAGTAATACAAATGGAAAAGTGTTTGAAATGGAAAGAGGATAGATAATTCACTGAAAATTACATTTAATTTTAAATTTTGTTAGCCACCTTGAGTCCCTATACCAGGAGGAAGATAAAGGTAAAGGCATTCTCCCTTGAAAAGGTTGTCAAGTCATGTCTGATTGTAGAGGATGGTGCTCATCTCTGTTACTAAGCCAAAGAGCCAGTGTTGTCAAAGATCACTCTGTGGGTCATGTAGCCAGCATGACTGCACAGAACACTGTTTACCTTCCCACCGATGTGGTACCTATTTATTTATTTGCATTTGCATGCAAAGCAAAAGCAGCTTCATTTATATACTGCTTCATACCATGCTATGCAGCATGTAAGCGGTTTACAACTGTAAGCTCATTGCCCCCCAACAGCTGGGTACTCATTTTAACGACCTCGGAAGGATGCAGGCCTAAGTCAAGCCTGAGCCCTGGCTAGTATTGAACTCACAACCTTGTGGTTTATGAGTGAGTGGCTGCAGTACAGGCATTTAACCACTGCGCCACTACTAGGTTGGCAGAAGCTGGGACTAGTGATGGGAGCTCACCCCATCATGCGGCACCTGGACCTCGAATTGCCAACCTGCCGATCTTGCAATCAACAGAGTCAGCGTCTTAACCACTTGAGCCACCACTTCCCTACTGAGAGAAAGGGATAATAATAATAATAATAATAATAATAATAATAATAATAATAATAATGGATTTTTTTTAAAAAAGTTATATGGTTATACCCAACTGGAGTCCATTCAGTGAACAAAGGGTCTTTGGTCCAACAAGTGTTTTATCAATGGAATAGGGAAAGAGACTGTTTTCAGAATTACCTCTGACCTCTGCACCCTTCAAATCATCTCTGAAAATTTCCTTCAGGACAGGAAACAAGTGGTTCAGAGGGCTGCAAGAGCAATGGGAATCACTTCCTTTCCCTGTAGTGTAGATAAAACCCTCTCCTGGATCAAAAAGCCTTGTGTCACATCACAATGTTACAATTTGCCTGTATGTCATAAAGCCTAAAGTCTCTTCAGTGACAAAACAGCTTCTTTGCCACTGATTCAGGTTGAGCAGTTGTTGAATGGCTTAAGCACAAGATTTTAACACAATCAGGAGGAGGAGAAGGTGTCAGTGGAGCAGGTCATCCCAAGGGACGCGTAGAAGTCTACAAAGAGATGGTATGTTTGAGTGTAGAGAATTTCGACTTTCTTTAAAAGAACACACAGATGCACAATTTCTTAAGGTTTTCTTAAGACATCCTCAGGTTTATGTAGGCCTGCAGAAATCTCAGAAATCAGAACTTGGGTAGGCAGAAATTATGTTGATCAGTGGGATTCACTGCCTTGCTCTTTTTCAATTTCAGTTGCTCAGTTTCAGCAGACACTTCGTCATATGTGCCTTCAGATGGTGCCCTACGGTGCAGAACTTGAGTTGTCCTTAGTCATATGCTCCACTTTCTTTTAGCACAAAGTATACAAAGCCTTGATAATCCATCATCATGTTGTCACCCCAATCCAACAAAGGATATTCAAGGTTATATAGGTGGAACTATTGCAGATGCAGTTCCGCACTTCATCTGAATCCTATTAGAATAGCAACATGAGAGGGTTTTTAAAAAATGAACAGGAATGTTCAATCCCACCAAGATCACTAGCTGTCTGCAAGTGGGACTGGGCCAGGAACAACATTTACTAAGATGTAAAAGTTCCCTCTTCTATATGAAATCACACTGAAATTTCCATATACCACCGCCAGGAGTTTTGTTATTGTAACTTTACTAAATGACAACCAAGAAATGAATCAGAACAGTTTCTGGCATCTAAATAATAAAAACATGACTGAATGAATCAGGAACTCCATTAATAGGATCAGAAGAATCATTTATTGTGATTTCATTCTTTTATGGAAAGGGGGGAGCAGCTAAATCTCAGTGCAATAGGAAATTTCAGTCTCTTCTTTCTTTATCTATTTGCAGATACCACCCTCTAGTGGCAAGTAAGATTTAAACAGATCATGCAAACACTTTTGCTTTATTTCTTTGCATTAAAGGTAACTACAGAAATTACTTTTTAAACCATACCACAGAACTACTGTATTTTCCGGCATATAAGACGACTGGACGTATAAGAAATCCCCAACTTTTCCAGTTAAAATATAGAGTTTGGGATATACTCGCCAGTTATGAAATCCCCAACTTTTCCAGTTAAAATATAGAGTTTGGGATATACTCGCCATATAAGACGACCCCTCTTTCCAACACACACCAAATAAAAATTTTTAAAAATTAGATTTTATTTTAATATGGTAATTTTAATTCAAATGCTTATGACATGCAGATACTTAGCAGGAAAACTGCCACTTATAAACACAACAAACTACAGCTCTCTCATTGTGCAGAATTATTTGTTAAAGAACCTATGCCCAAGCAACACATTAACTTTGGCTGCATCTGCATTGCAGAAATTTACTAAAGCAGTTTTACGCCGTTTTAAATGCCCTGGCTCAAGGCTATGGAATTCTGGGATGTACAGTTTTGTGAGATACTTAGCCTTTTCTGTCAGAGAGCTCTGGTACCACAAAGAAAACTGCAGATCCTAGAAGTCCATAGGACGGAGCCATGGCAGTTAGAGCGGTGTCAAACTGCATTATTTCTTCAATGCAGAGTACTACAGAACTGGCTTCCTTCTCTTTCTCCCTTCATCCTCATCCCCCTCTTTCTGTCCTTGGCCCCTTTTTCCTTCTCTCTTCATTTGCAGACCCCTCTTTCTTCCTTGGACCCTTTCTCCCTTCGTTTTCAGACCCCTCTTTTTTCCTTGGCCCCTTTCTCCCTTCGTTTTCTTTTTTCCTTGGCCCCTTTCTCCCTCCGTTTTCTTTCTTCCTTGGCCTCTTTCTCCCTCCATTTTCAGACCCCTCTTTCTTCCTTGGCCCCTTTCTCCCTTCGTTTTCTTCCTTCCTTGGCCCCTTTCTCCCTCCATTTTCAAACCCCTCTTTTTTCCTTGGCCCCTTTCTCCCTTCGTTTTCTTTCTTCCTTGGCCCCTTTCTCCCTCCGTTTTCTTTTTTCCTTGGCCCCTTTCTCCCTCCGTTTTCTTTCTTCCTTGGCCCCTTTCTCCCTCCATTTTCAGACCCCTCTTTTTTCCTTGGCCCCTTTCTCCCTCCATTTTCAGACCCCTCTTTTTTCCTTGGCCCCTTTCTCCCTTCGTTTTCTTTCTTCTTTGGCCCCTTTCTTCCTCCATTTTCAGACCCCTCTTTCTTCCTTGGACTCTTTCTCCCTTCGTTTCCAGACCCCTCTTTCTTCCTTGGACTCTTTCTCCCTTCTCTCTCCGTTTCCAGACCCCTCTTTCTTCCTTGGACTCTTTCTCCCTTCTCTCTCCGTTTCCAGACCCCTCTTTCTTCCTTGGACTCTTTCTCCCTTCTCTCTCCGTTTCCAGACCCCTCTTTCTTCCTTGGACTCTTTCTCCCTTCTCTCTCCATTTCCAGACCTCTCTTTCTTCCTTGGACTCTTTCTCCCTCCTCCCTTCATTTTCAGACCCCTCTTTCTTCCTTGGACTCTTTCTCCCTTCTCTCTCCATTTCCAGACCTCTCTTTCTTCCTTGGACTCTTTCTTCCTTCTCTCTCTGTTTCCAGACCCCTCTTTCTTCCTTGGACTCTTTCTCCCTTCTCCCTTCATTTTCAGACCCCTCTTTCTTCCTTGGACTCTTTCTCCCTTCTCTCTCCATTTTCAGACCCCTCTTTCTGTCCCTGGCTTCCTTCTCCTCTCCCCACTCACCGTTCTCATCCTCCCCCTTCTCTACCCGGCATATAAGACGACCCCCGACTTTTGAGACCCTTTTCCAGGGTCAAAAAGTCGTCTTAAACGCCGGAAAATATGGTATATTTGCAGTTGCACACACATTTTGCATATTATCATTCACATATGATCTGCAAACCATACATTTAAGTCCCATATCAAGACAAAACAACATCAGAAACAATTAAAATAAAGTATATTACGGGCCATTATTCCTACCTAAAAATTGCCAGATACCAGCATATCAGCGCCTGCAGTGCCAACAACAAAATTTGGTAACCTGGTATCTTTATACTCATATCTTTAGCTACTA
The DNA here is from genome assembly GCA_026167975.1 of Phrynosoma blainvillii. Classification (NCBI taxonomy): domain Eukaryota; kingdom Metazoa; phylum Chordata; class Lepidosauria; order Squamata; family Phrynosomatidae; genus Phrynosoma; species Phrynosoma blainvillii. The sequence goes on from JANUYF010000001.1 coordinate 415,487,122, forward strand.
TAAATAATTTCTGCAGAACTAAAAAACACAAACAAAAAACACTAACCAAATGCACATACCCTGCAGCATTTCACAGGTGAAAACCAAAATACATGTGGCCAAGCAACATCAGAACGTGGTAAAGATGGCAAAAGCTATTAATGAGGAAGACTATACACACTAGGTGACATTGCATCAGTTTGGTTTTGCCTGTGTCTACAGGGAAGGGGAAGATTTCTCTCTCTCTCTCTCTACTTTTCTCCCCTTGTTGAGTTCATGGAGTGCAAACTACTTTTGTACTTCAAACTCAATTTATAGCAACTGAAGCTGAGGATAAGGGGGGAAATGAAAGGAGGAGAAAGCAACTGGGACACTTTAAAAGCATGAGAAAAGTAGGATGGCAGAGGTTTTTGAGACTGTCACCAAATCAGGACAGTTGGATGGTATGAATGCAGTTTAAACAAAAGAAATGGCTAAATGCCCGAAACGCACAAGCCAAATAAGGCATCTTCCGACTGCTTTGGGGGTGTGACGTTCAAACAACGCATGCTTCCAAAAGGTCAAAAACTGTTCCAGCACTGCGATCGGGTCCTTTGGACCAGATCAAAAAGGAGCAGATTAAATCTGACTCCTGGCAGCACCAGTTTGGCACTGCTCTGTCGGCCTGCTTTGGGAGTGGGTTGTGTGGTCACTGTAGTTCTGGCCCAATTGCAGCCAGAGTGGCAGGCTGTCTGTTCTGGGCCAAACTCTACAGCTTGCATCTAAAAGTCTTGCTGCACTACCCAAGAACCTCTTCTGCTTATGAAATGTACAGTTCTTACCTGACAGAAGAACAAGAGTAAACAAGAGTTGTGTAAACTGAAAAGTCCACCCATTTGTTCAAACTCTCGTACAAGAATTTGCACAAGTTTTTTCTCAAAGCACACTAGAAATTATAACCTGTGCCTTCATTGCTCACCATATTTCTCATCATATAAATGCTAACCCTGATAAATCTGCACAAAAGCTACTAAAAGATTTTGCACACTGCAGCACTGCAGAGTTAGCAAAACAGCAGTAATATATTTTCCCCTTCTGTTCACGGTTCTTTGGCACCAAGTCCATATTTTGAAAATAATTGCATTATTATATATTCTTCCTTTATTTAGTTCAAGCAGAATGTTTTCTACAAAAGCAATCTGTGCTGCATTCTTGTGGAAAGCACTCTTCTTACTTTTTCTTTTTGGAAAAGAAAAGATGTTTAAAAAATATCAAGGAATGGATGATTAATCCATGATTACTGAAGGTTAATTCCCAATTTATTGAAGCCAAATTACTTTTCAAATAACATTAGATGAAAGGTTTTCAAGCAACGCTCCAAAAGAAACCAATCATTACAAGTACTTAAAAAACAGCACGCTAGAATCAAGGGCAGTTAAAAGTCTAAGCAGTTGTAACCATGGAAGAGAACTCCTGAGAACTGAAATTGCAATCTACACTACGTAATCAACAGCAACTGCATTCTATATATATATATATATATATATATATATTAAAAAAAAAAAACTAATATGGCTCAAAATACAAAAGGTCAAACAGAAGAAAGTGGGGAGATTATATGTTAGAAACATTCAAAAGTAGACTCAGGCTGCATCCGCAATCAAGAAATAATCCAGTTTGACACCACTTTAACTGACATGGCTCAGTGCTATGGAATGCTGGGCACTGTAGTTTGTTGTGGCACCAGAGCTCTCTGACAGAGGCTAAATGTCTCAGAAAACTGCAATTCCTAGAATTCCACAGCACTGCACCATGGCTGTTAAAATGGTATCAAACTGGATTATTTCTGCAGTGTGGATGGAGCCCAAGTCCCAAAAAATCTCCCCTGTTATGCAGCCAGGGACTGCATATGGCATACTTTCTAACTGTTCAAATTTGTCAGGGACACTCCTGATTAATCCTGACTTGTCATGTTTAGCTGACCAAGATTGAAGACCAAGAAAACATCACAGCAAAAGTTAACTGACAATTTATTTTGGATTTTAAACAGAGATTGCAACAGAGGATTTTAGTGTCAAATGTGAATCATTCCCCAAAGCATCCCACCTTTAAGGACTCTTTTCCCAGACCCCATTTGTCCAGACCCCAGTCTGTGCTCTTTCTATCATATCAAAGAGTCCTTTAAACTTGCCACTTTAACTTCCTATCTCCATATCCATCCATCTCTCCCAGGAAGGAAGGCATTGCTTTGCTCCCCATCAAAGTCTTTCCTCAGGAAGTCCGCAGAGCCATAAACTACAATTGTTCCTGCCATTGCCCATTTGTCACAATTTTGCATTCCATTTGGATTCCAGCCCCCTTTTCCAATTTGTCCCAAGCCTTTACCCCTCTGTGGTTTGACTCCCTCCCATTGTGCTTCCCTCTAATTAACTATAGTGCTGTTCTACCATATTTAATTACTTCTATTTCACCATATCAAAATATTACTATATCACTATATCAACATATTACAATATCCCCTCATATTTCTTATCATGACAGGTCTATAATTTCTGGATCCTGACAGTACTAACACTTTTTTCAGCTGCTTTTAAAGTGTCCCAGTTTCCTCTTCCCACTTTCTCCCTTTGTCCTCAGCTTATTTATATTACTGCAAACCAAATTCAAAGTGAAAAAGTGGCTTTCATTCAATTAACTCAGTAGGGAGAAGGGGGCAGAATCTTGCCATGCCCAGTAGGCTCAGGCAAAAGCATTTTGCTGCAGCCACTCCTCACATGTGTGCTCTTCCTCATCAATAACGTTTGCCATCTGCACCACACTCTACCGTTGCTTGGTCACACATGCTCTGGTTTTCATCTCTGCAGTGTTGGAGAGTATGATATGAGAATTCCTCGGCTGAATTAAAATATGCTGAGTCTGTAAGGGAGCAATGGTCAATTCTGGAAGGAGAGCAATTTTTGGGCTCTGGGGATCTCTATAGACTGCAGTAGGCCTAAAATGTAAATAACAATAAATGTTTAAAACCAAAAGTGACCTTTCTACTTCTGCTTTCCTTTTCTTTAGGTTTGGAGGCTGGGTGAGTTTTTGGCCCTCTTACCCCCCACAAAACAAACACACGCATCACTCCTGAAAGCTTTCAAGAGTAATGTTTCTTCACATTTTTTTCCACCTTTGGTATATAGTCCACCCTTTATATCCTCAGACTTGCCATTCATGGATTCAAACATCCACGGTCGGCAAGCCCAGATGTCCCCAATGGTGGCATGTGCATGCGCCACTGGGGACAATGGGGGCTGCCCCTAAAGGTGGGGCAGCCACGTGTATGCGCCACATGCATTGAAGTTCTGTTGTCCCTAATGGTGGTGTGGCCACATGACCATTGGAAACAATGCGGACTTGAGCATCCGTGGATTCTGGTATCCGCAGAGGGGGGTCTGGAACAGATCCCCTGCGGATACTGAGGGACACCTGTATATGGACTCTGACTCTGATGATCGTAACATCGGACAGTTGGCAGTTCAAGGCCCAAGTGCCATGGGACAGAACGAGCTCCCCTCACTAGTCCCAGCTTCTGCCAACCTAGCAGTTTGACAGCAGGTAAAACTGCAAGTAGATAAATAGGTACCATTTTGGTGGGAAAGTAACAGTGTTCTGTGCGGTCCTGCTGGCCACACAATCACAGAGTTGTCTTTGACAATGCTGGCTCTTCGGGTTAATAACAGAGATGAGCACCACCCCCTACATTTGAACACAACTTGCCAACGTTGCCAAAGGGGAAAGCTTTACCTTTTACCTTTCCAAGTGTACCAAAAAGAGATATTATTCTAACAGGGCTTTATTATAAAACTTTATTTAGAGGACCCTCATACACTGAAGCTGTCAACTGATTTATTTATCTTGCACATAAATTCAGTACTGTCTGCAGCTCCACATGCAGAATAGATGACCAGAGATGTCTGGTTTATGCTGCTACAATGGAAGAATCATATCAAATAAAGCTCTGCATATTCACACCTGACGGAAAAGTTCACTTAAGAACTTAAGAAACTTCAGTGTACAGGTGCTTCAAAGTACATCCCTTAGGGCTCCCTCATATTTAATCCACAGCTCCCGAGACACAGTCCAAATCTGTTCAAAAATTTCCCTTGAGTTTCAAGAAAAACCTGGAGGGTAGTTTTTTAAAAACACTTGGTGTCGTGTTAAATCAGTATTTTTTCAAAAGTCATTTTAAAAGTGATATCATTCATCAAACAGCAATATTCCAGACAGACTAAACAGGAAAGCAATTTAAATAAAAAGATGAAAAGAAAACAATTTGAAATATCCTATATATAATATTAATATGACATCAGAGGTTTCTTTCATCACAAAATGTATACTCCATTCATTTGATGAGTCTCAATTCCAAGGTTAATTCCTTTCCTCTTTACTGCCACAAGTGAGTTTCTACAAATCATTCACTAATTATATCCTTCCACAAATTCCTCCAATTGCACTTACAGATTGTACTACAGACTTAGTATCCCTTATCTGAAATGCTTGGGACCAGAGGTGTTTTGGATTTTTTCAGATTTTGGAATGTTTGTATATACATAACGAGATATCTTGGAGATGGGTCCCAGGGTTAAACATGAATCATAGAGTTAGAAGAGACCACAAGGGCCATCCACTGCAACCACTTTCTGCCATGCAGGAACTCACAATCAAAGCACCCCCAACAGATGGCTTCCAGCCTCTGATTAAAAATCTCCAAAGAAGTAGACTCCACCACACTCCAACAGAGTGTGTTCCACTGTCAAACAGCCCTTACTGTCATGACGTTCTTTCAATGTTGTGGTGGAATCTCTTTTCCTGTAGTTTGAATACACTGCTCTGGGTCCTATTCTCTGGAGCAACAGAAAACAAACTTGCTCCATCCTCAATAATACACCCCTTCAAATACTTAAATAGGGCTATCATATCACCTCTTAACTGTCTCTTCTCCAGACTAAACATATCCAGCTCCCTAAGTCTCTCCTCACAGGGCATGGTTTCCAGACCCTTCACTATTTTGGTCGCCTTCCTCTGGACACACTCCTATTTGTCAACATCTTTTTTGAACTGTGGTGCCCAGAATTGGATGCAGTATTCCAGGTGGGGCCTGACCAAAGTAGAATAGAGTGGCACTAGATCCCTTTGATCTAGACACTATGCTTTGATTGATGCAGCCTAGAATTACCTAGATTCTTAAGTTTCATATACAACTTATACATGCCTGAAAGTAACTATATACAGTATTTTTCAAAACTTTTATGCATGAAACAAAGTTGATACAAGGCCTCTGCTTTGCAAACGAATGAGAAGGAGCAACACAGCCACCACCTCAAAGTGTCATGTTGCCACTCAAAAAGTTTTAGATTTTGAAGCCTTTTGGAATTTATAATAAGGGATACTCAACTTGTAATGTACTATTATAATTACTCCGCTTGCATTAAACATTTTACTAATCTATGAAAGAAATGGAAACCAGGTAACTTCAAAATTATTTGCATTCTTTTCTCCTTTTTAATCTTTTAGTTTGTAGGTTAACTTTTTGGAGAGCGCTAAAGACCAAATTTTACTTAGTGAGGCTCTTTTAGACAGATTTTGTGCCAACTTCCGATTTTATTTCCCATGAGTCAACAGTGCGATGCAGCAGCTAAAAAGGCCAATGCAATTTTAGGCTGCATCAGTAGAAGTATAGTGTCTAGATCAAGAGAAGTAATAGTGCCACTCTATTCTGCTTTGGTCCAGCCTCACCTGGAATACTGTGTCCAGTTCTGGGCACCACAATTCAAAAAGGATGTGGAGAAACTGGAGCGTGTCCAAAGGAGGGCAACTAAAATGGTGAAGGGTCTGGAAACCAAGCCCTATGAGGAACGACTTAGGGAGCTGGGGACGTTTAGCCTGGAGAAGAGAAGGCTGAGAGGTGATATGATAGCCGTGTTTAAATATTTGAAGGGATGTCATATTGAGGAGGGAACAAGCTTGTTTTCTACTGCTCCAGAGACTAGGACCCGAAACAATGGATGCAAGCTGCAAGAAAAGAGATTCCACCTCAACATTAGGAGGAAATTCCTGACAGTAAGGGCGGTTCGACAGTGGAACACACTCCCTCAAAGAGTAGTGGAGTCTCCTTCCTTGGAGGTCTTTAAGCAGAGGCTGGATGGCCATCTGTCGGGGATGCTTTGATTGGGAGTTCCTGCATGGCAGGGGGTTGGACTGGATGGCCCTTGTGGTCTCTTCCAACTCTATGATTCTATGATTCTATGATTCTATTTGTTTGTCTCTTTGTTATTTCAACTCTAGCTGCTGTCAAAAGCATTCCAATCAGCTCTTTTTAAAAGACAATTGTTTATTTTCTTCCCTAAAATTGAAATAGAAGTGTTCTCTGAGAAACAATCCTCTGATTTGTCATTTCAGAACTTCTTTACCTTTAGAGCAATCTTGCCACACATGCCTCAGTGTGCCATTTTCCCCAAAATTTTCCTTGCAAATAAAACAAAGCAGTATAAAACATGGAAGAGAGTGGAACATATAGAGTAATGGGTTTATTTATAAGAGGTGCACCCATGTATACAGAACAGCTGAAATCCAAATTCAGTGACAGTTGATTGTCAAGGCTTTAGAAAATACAGGTATTTAACCTTTGCTAAATCTATGACATTCACTAAAAGAGCACCACAATCCTAAACAGTGTATGAAAGTTTAAGTGTTCAGCAAATTCCTAGAACTAAAGGAGCAATACCCTTACTTTATAATTGTTATGTGGAGACAAAAAATTGTTCAAATATCACATTTAGCAAATATTACTCACAGAGCCTGGTGAAAACACCAAGAGAACAGGGGCCCTTTACGTGGATCTTTAACAGGGGACTTTTTGAGGGAGAAGCCCATAGTCCTGTTTTAGTGCTTACTTAAGATTTCTCATTATGGACACTGAGGGGGTTGCTGCAGTCACCTGCAACACTTGTGGGATGTTTGTCTTCTTGCCAAGAGATGTGGGGAACTTCACCTGCACCAAGTGCAAGTTCATAGCCCTCCTAGAAGAGAAAGCCAAGCAGCTGGAGGCCTGGGTAGCTACACTTCAGCATATTAGGGAGCAAGAGGTTTTTCTGGACAGAGCGGAATGAATGGTCTTGGAAGGGGACCACACAGAGGAAGTTGTTGAGGAGGAGGTCACTTCATACACACAGGAGGTGGACACCTGGAGGAACGTCACACACAGAAGGGAAACCAGGGATCATTCTGGGAGCTTGCAGCTACAGAATCGATTTGAAGCTCTCTACCTTATCAAAGAGGAAGAGGAAGAGCAGCACGGACAGTCCTCAGGGACGGTCCAGAGGACCCTATGAGTATCACCGCAAGGAACAGCCACTGCTAAGCCTCGGAGGAGGCATGTGGGGGTGGTTGGGGACTCCTTGTTGAGGGGTACAGAAGCAGTGGTTTGTGGGCCTCACAAGATGTCCTAGGAGGTGTGTTGTCTCCCTGGGGCAAAAATCCTTGATGTGACAGCGAGGCTGACAAGACTTGTCTAGCCTACTGACCATTACCCCTTTCTCTTGGTCCATGTGGGAACCAATGATACTGCAAGGCACAGTCTTCAGAATATCAGAAGGGATTATGAGGCTTTGGCTAGGAAGCTGAAAGAGCTGGATGCACAGGTTGTTATCTCATCTCTTCTCCCAGCTGAAGGGCATGGTCCAGGAAGGGAGAAGAAGATAGCAGATGTGAATAGCTAGCTCCGTAGATGGTGCCACTAAGAACCATTCGGATTCTTGGATGATGGGCTGCAGTTCCAAGAGGGTGGATTTCTAGCAAGAGATGGGCTGCATCTCACACAGGTTGGCAGGAGCATTTTTGCCAATAGTCTCAAACATTTGATCAGGAGGGCTTTAAACTGAGTCATGTGGGGGAGGGAGACAGTATCTTGGAAGGAATCTTGGAAGGCAAGAGTACATCATGGGCTGGAGATAATAAGTGTTATAGAGGAAACAAAGCAAATGATGCAAGGGCCCAACAATGGGAGGCAAAAAGCCTCACACAAGCAGCAAGTGGGGAGGACCTCTGGTCTTAGATGTCTCTACACTAATGCACAGAGCATGGGAAATAAATAAGATGAACTTTAACTCCTAGCACAGGGGTTGGCAGCCTTTCCCCTTTAAGGGCCAAAGGACTTCAGCTCCCAGAAGCCTCAGCCATGTTGGCCAATAATCCCATGTTGGCCAATAGCTCCTGGGATTCTGGGAGCTGAAGTCCCTCGGCCCTTAAAGGGGAAAGGTTGCCTACCCCTGCCTAGCACAACACAGCAAATACGATATAACAGGCATCACTAAAACCTGGTGGGATGAGTCTCGTGATTGGAATGTAGGAATAGAGGGATATAATCTTTTTAAGAGAAATAGGCCAGACAGAAAAGCAGGACGAATAGCATTATATATCAGGGATGTTTACACCTGTGAAGAGATCCAGGACTTAAATCCTGGAAATCAGGTGGAGAGCATCTGGATAAAAATTAAAGGGGAAGGAAACAATAGGGATGTTACAGTTGGAGTCTACTACAGACCCCCAAATCAGACTGAGGAATTGGATGATGCCTTTCTAGAACAGATGACCACACACTCAGAAAGGAGAGCTGTAGTAGTGATAGGTGACTTCAGCTATCTGGATATTTGCTGGAAAACAAACTCAGCCAATACTTCAAGGTCTAGCAAATTCCTCACTTGCCTCGAAGACAATTTCTTTGTGCCAAAAGATGGAAGAGACAACAATGGGATCAGCTATTTTAGATCTGATCCTAACCAACAGGGATGACCTGGTAAATGGGGTGCAAGTGGTGGGATCCTTAGGTAGGAGTGATCATGTTCTCCTGGAGTTTCTTATACAGTGGAAAGGAGAAGCTAGGCATAGTCAAACACTCATTCTAGACTTTAGGAGAGCTGATTTCAACAAACTTAGAGAAACACTGGGAGTGATCCCATGGTCAGGAAAACTAAAGGAGAAGGGAGTTCAGAATGAACGGGAATTTCTCAAAAGGGAGATACTGAAGGCACAATCTCATACTGCTCCAATGAGAAGGAAAAATGGAAGGTGTCTCAAGAAACCAGGTTGGATAACAAAAGAACTTTCAACTGAACTAAGGGCCTTTACAGACTGCAGAAATAGTGCAGCTTGAGGCCACTTTAACTGTCCTGGCTCAGTGCTAGGGAATCATGGGAACTTTATTTTTTTTCTGGGACATTGAGCCTTCTCTGTCAGAGAGCTCTGGTGCCACAATAAACTACAGTTCCCATAATTCCTTAGCCCTGAGCCATGACAGTTAAAGTGGCTTCAAGTTGCACTATTTCTGGTAGTCTGTAAAGGCCCTAAGTTTTAAACAGGAGATTATAAGAAATAGAAAAGGGGCAAAATCACTAAAGAGGAATTCAAACAAATAGCTAGCACATGTAGGGCTAACGTCAGGAAATCCAAAGCGCAGAATCAGCTCAGGCTTGCTAGTAAGCCTGAAGGCAAGGGAGTGTCTAATTAATATAATAATAATTGTAAGTCACTCTGAGAGCCTTTGTGGCTGAAGAGCGGGGTAATACTCCAAATAATAATAATAATAATAATAATAATAATAGTCTGTGTCCTTATCTTCATAGCATTTATTTGAGTGCTGCTCCCTGATACATGAATCTTATAACAATTTTGTTTTTGCCAAAAGTTCCAAATGTATAACAAAGTTCAAAGATGGTTTCTCTAGATCAGGGACAGAGAACTTCTAGTCCAGCAGGAAATTTGGCCAGTCTTACCCACCTTAAGCACTGGAAGGTCCCTCTCTCCACCCCATCAGTGCAACAATTAAGCTTAAGGGAAAAGTTCCCATTGGTAACTTGGAAAACTGAAACAACTTCTACCTATTAATCAAAAAATTGTTTTCAGTTTATTAGAGATAATATTAATCTATTACAGCTGTAATTCAATATACTCAGAAAAATCTCTGGTCTCAACATGATGTTCAGAAAACAGATATAATCACTGTAAATCTTGTAAAGCCTGAGTTTTACACATGAAATTCTCGGGTTTGGCACTAGGAAACACATTTCTTCCTGCAAACACATCAAAGGAACCGGAATTTCATGGTGATATATATGCATGCAAATATTTAAATGAATTGGTCTGCACTTGTATTAGCATTGCTTCAAACTGAGTTAGCAACTATGCTGTTCTCTTTACATTTACAAAGCAGTCTTAACAAGTTATATATCCTCTGTATCCAGCATCCTCACTATCCTTGTCTTGCATCTGATAAAGATGTCAGACTTATTTTAGACAGACAAGGCTCTCCAGCATATATTCCCCAACAGCAACAACTTAAAGTGATACTTAAAGCTATTGCAACTATTGTACTCTGAAGCTTGCAAATCTGTACATTTAAATAATAATTAATTTTTATTATTAATCTTTAACAGTTCACAAGTGGGACCCAGAAATAAATGTAGAATGCAAAGTCATTTGAAAGTGGTTCAAATGTGGAGAATTCTATGAATACCATGGACTACTAAAAAGACAAATGGATAAGATCTAAACAAATTCAGGCCTCAACTCTCACTAGAAGCCAAGATGATGTTGTACGGTACTTTGGACATACAATGAGATGTGACTCACTGAAAAAGACAATAATGTTTGACAAAGCAGAAGGCAGTAGGAAAAGAAGAAGACCACATTATAGCTGGGATTTGCTCAATCAAGGAAGCCACAGCCCTGAGTTTGCAAGACTTAAGCAAGGCAGCTGATGACCAAGGAGAGGCTCTTGGGGGTTTGTCATTCATAGGGTCGCCATAAGTCAAAATTGACATGATGGTAAACAACAACAAGAGTGCACAGCCATATCTTTTCCAGGACATGCCATTTTTCCCCCTTATCTCTGGTTTCCATCCTCCCACCCTAACAGATACTCATGTTGGGATAATTGTGCTTTGAACAAAGCAAAGGGAAATCCTTTGAGTGATATGCAACATGCAGCGACATGTAGTCTACACGACTGCCACAGACAGCTGAGTCATAAGCGCATGGCATAAGGTAAAGTTGCAGCAAGCTTGTGTCATGCTGTGTGATGCGGAGTGATGACTCAGGGCCATCCACCTATATAAGTGGGCCAGGAGACTTGATCATATGTGGGCTAGTGTGGAGTTATAGTTGGAGTTATGTTTGGAGTAACAGTGTATAGTAATTGGTTGGAAGCTGATGCAGAGAAGTCAGTGTGTGTATATATGCTGCACTGTACACATTGTAACTGAAAGTAAAGCCTCCAGAACTTTGGATGAACCACTACATCTGTGAGTCTTATTTCGTGTGTGAAAAGTGTGTCAGGGCATTACTAATACTGACAGCTGGTACTTTGCTTTTGTTGTTTTATGTTTTCCACTGTTACAATATTGTTTGGCTGCATCTGGGTTGGTTTGCCCCCAGACTACGCCAGTAGTTGGCTTTTCCCCTCACCAACAACTCATAGTACTCAGTGTTGAATCATAGAATTGGAAGGGACTTCAAGGGCCATTTAATTCCACCAGGGTCACTGTACATACTCAGTTCTTGCTGAACATCCTCAATTCTCCTTGATGCCCTTCCCTGAGGCCTTCTGCAAGATTTTGGAGTTCCCCAAGCCTGCTGATATGTTTCTCTGGTGCACAGATGTCTGGCATGGCTACACAAGACCTGCTATTCAGCAAAAACAATCACAGCAAAACTATGTCGGTGATATGACTAGCCAACAGAAATGTAAGCCACAAAATTTCCTTGCCTTTTTTTTACTCTGGCAATCACATATTAATGTTAATGCTAATTACTTTCCTGTTTTATACCATAATTTGTAGAAATAATGAAATTGTCCACTTGGCACAAAGGCTTCCCACCTTTCTGAAATATTCTGAAATATTATTAACAGCCTTCTAACAGTGATTATAATAAAAATCTGAGGCAAGCAAGCAACTAGTAGGGTGAAAAGACTGACTTCTTAAAAATATAGTTATTATTAAGTCCAAGGACCTCTTAATATTTGTTGAGGAAACAAAAATAATGTCTGACTCACTCATCAATCTGAGGTAAGTCCTCCAACTAATTTGCTGTTGGAGGCTGAGCAAGGGAAAGAAGTGCATGTGACTTCTAAGATGTCTGCTTGTTTTAGTAGCAAAATTAGCAAGCAGTTTTTAAAATATCTGTTCCTACTTAACTGGGGATACCTTCGGTTCGTTTGGGGCGGCTCTTGGCCGCCCCTAGGAGCGGCGGATCGGGGCCGCGGCAACCACACGCCACAGCCTCAATCCTCCTTTTTGCCGCCCCCAAAGAGCAGCAAAATGCCGCTCCTTTTGGAGGTGACAAAAGGCCGCCCTTAGAGCCAGCACCGCAGCTCTTTTGCACCCTTTTGGTGCAGTGTGTATGCACACTGCGCTAGGAGGGTGTCCTGACACTGTGCGCCATGCTGATGAGTGCATGGCATCAGGGCAGAATCGGGATGGAGTCGGGGCAGCCAGTGTGCAGTTGCCCCACCCCAACTCCACCCCCAGGCTGGCCCTTTGTGCCGGTCTGCACCAGCCCTTAGTCAGTTAAGAGATTTTAAAGTAATTTATATCTAAATACTGCAGCCCTACTCAGAATTAAACTCTAATGTATTCAGTGGGCCTTACTCCCAAATAAGGATACACAGGATCTCAAAAAATATGCCAAAATACATTTTAAAATACACTTTTAGAAATAATTGATTTTTAAAATACATATTTAAAATACAGTGTATTTACATGCAAATTTCTGTGAAGATTTCTTTTTCAAAAACACAGAATATAGAGCTGGGGCAGAAGACTTAGAGGTGAACATGTGTGAAACTGGCACATAGTTGAAAAAGTCTCACATCTTAAGTTGCCAACAATCACGCTTTGATAAAAACAAATCTCTGCAGTTTCTGATTTCCTTTATGTTGGAGTGCTTATATGAAGGTTTTTTTTCATTAGGTGATTCCATGCAACAGGAATAATCAAAGCATAGATTTAAAAATATTCTTCAAGAATACATGGAGGGGGTTTAAGAGAGGAGAAACAGGGAGAAACAAATAGGTCCTAAAGGCTGAGTTTTACTGAAAAGGAAGCCATGGAATACCTCCAAGCTATATTCAACAAAGGATTCCTTGATTCTCTCACATCTGCTCAATCTGCTAATGAAAGACCACACTTTACACCCTATACTGTACTGATGTCTTTGAATCTGAAAAAGTGAGAAACTGCTATCTGTAAAATAAAACTGAGATTAAGACCTCAACAACATCAGCAACATTGCTGATTACCCATGTGTATAATAGATGGGCATGCACACAAATCAATAGGAGGTGTGCAAGGGAGGAGAAAGATTGTAGGTGAATGAACAGTACTTTAGAAAGACACTCTCTAAGCAATAATGAAGTGAAGGGTCTAGTTAACAGTCCTACAGGTTTCTATTCACAGCAAGATCTGGAGCCAACATCAGCCTTGTGTGCTTTCTTTTGCCAGAGTGAAGGGAATGACTCAACCAGTGATATCCCGTCTTTGTTCCTAAGTGTTACCATTGCACAAGTGCAATATTAATCATTGGATGCTCCTGCCACATAAGATGAGAGGAGATCTTTATGGTAACACTCTTCCTCTGGCAGCTCCCTAAATCTGCTAGGATAAACTTGGAGACCCTCTGGAACAACAGGGAAGGCTACGGGGAGATGAAGGGTGAAAAATGGTTTCTCATCAACAAGATCCTGCACCTCACCTAAACCTTTTTATGTATGGAAATATCTCTCATAATCCAAACTCCTAAATTATTTGAATGCAAGGACTACAGGTACCCACTCTAACTAAAGTAAGGTGGAGAAGTGCAAGGCTGGGAGAATTGCTCCCAGGGAGAATCCAAGAAACATAAGAGACAGGCAGAAAAAGCCTCGTTCCAGAGTAATATTTTGCATCTTTATGATATTTTTTTTGGAGGGGAGAACCAATCGCTTACTCTAAATGCATCAAGGCTGAGACATCCAATTTTTTACTGGTCCCCTATTTTTAAAAAAGTGCCTGAACATTTTTTAAAAAACAAAACTAAAAGAGTGAAGACCAAGTTAAATCTGCTCTTGGCAGCATTTAATCTTCGTTTGGATAGGTGACCATATAGTCATGTGAACCTCACCCCCAGCTCAGACACTGGCCCTGTATGTGTTCCTAGTGGTTAAGCATGCTCTCCACTTGCTGACTGACATCCTGCAGTCACTATGCTAGAAAGATGGGTCCTATTGGGGCTTTATTACACATGGCTGCAGTGTGGTTTGTCCCTCAGAATAATAGTTCATTCTGTTGAAGCTAAGCAGCTATCACAGAGAATCTGAGAGTTTAAGACTTTCCAGAACATTAGAAGGGTGGTCCCACTCCAATATCTACAGCTCCAGCAAATTTGCTGGGAATAAGAGCCTCTGGTCTAGAAGACATAATAACATGAAAAGAAGAAACACAAAATCTTCCTATATGGAGGATATCCTCTCATATGGAGGATATAACTGAGCAGCTATGTTATCCTTATAATGGGATATTCATCATTATTCCTTGTCTTTCAGTAGTTTCTGCAGTTGCTGTACCTCACCCACAAACACTAAGGTCCTTGGTGTAACTATTTCTTCTTCTTTTCCTATCCAGGCACATCCATAGTACTCTGATATATCCACTTCAATCTGAAATACTCAGAACCCTTATTTTGAGCCTCCACAAGGCTACCTTTTCCATATTGTAATGTATGTATTCACTTTCATATCAGTATTTGTCAATGAAAGAAGCGTCTCTCTCATATTCTTAAGTATATCTACGTCATGGATGACTATTCTTCCACCCCATTTTTCTGGTGTAGCAGGGTAGCTAAGAGATGGTGCTCAACAGTCTCCAGTTCAGTGTCTGCCATGAATGTACTAAATTGGCTTAGGCAAACCATCCTCTTTCAGCCTTGATCTGACCCAGCTGCAATATGGAGGATTAGAACTGACCTGCCTTTCAGCAGGGATGGAGAACATGTGGTTTTTCAGATGCTGTTGGACTGAAAATCTCATTCGCTATCATTAGCAATGCTAGTTAAGACTGATAAAAATTTCAGCCTAACAATATTTGAGGGACTGCAACTTCCCCACCCTTGTTTTACAAGGTCACTGGAAGGATCACAGGCAGATTAGCAGGCATGTGAAGCACTACAGACTCTTGAAAGGCCTATGCAAATGCTAAATACTGTTAACAATATCATTCATTAATTTAAGCAGTTCAAGAAGCATTCTATAGTTCTGCAGGAAGTCAGTGTTTTTTCTGAGCCAACTGAGATAACCTTAGGAATGTATTAACATGGTTAGATCTCTAGCTAGAGAGTGACCAAGTCAACAAGACCAGATTTAAACCTGCTCTAGTGATGCACTGTGGGATACAAAACACACATCAGATTACACATTGGACACATGCAAGAAGCTGGCTAATTCCCCATATCCTGTCCCCATCTCCTTAAGAAAGACTGATTTTTCAAGGCACTCACTGTTTCCTGTCTTTGGGATTCATTGAGTCTGTCACATAAGTCTTCTAACCTCCTTTTTGTTTCTGCATCAGTGCTTGTATTAGAAAGAAGAAAACAGAATTTTAAAAAACCATTACACAAGGGACTATGTGCTACATTAAGCAAATGATTTTAGCATTAATATGAAATTACAGTGACTATTTATTAAACATTATTTTAGAACAAAGCTTTTCTAACTTTTATAGCTAATAGGAACTCTCAAAATGACATATTTCCAATGAAGCAACATTTCCTAGAGAGGGAAAAAAATATAGACATGACTCGATTATTTTTGCCAGCCACATGTTTGTACTCCTTTATACCAATTGTTTTTAAGCAGCCAACAAAACTAAGCAAACCTTATTTTTTAAACAGTGCTCTGTGGGCATGTTGATTTCTGGGAAGTGTCTGCAGGTCAAGAAACATGCCTGTCATTGCCAAACAAGACACCTGTTTAAACAAGAACCTAAATACAAAGCACCAGAGTCTGAGCTGCCCATTTCATTTGCCCAATTTTGTGGTTCACAACTCATTGGGTTTTTGTGCGCTTTTCAGGCTGTGAGGCCGTATACTAGAAGAATTTCTTCCTGACGTTTTACCTGCATCTGTGGCTGGCATCTTCAGAGAATGGTGCCATGGAAGTGTGTGGGGTATATATACTGTGTGACCCCCTGGTTGAGAGGATGTGATTTGCATTTTAATCTGTGTATTGTTTTGTTGTTGACTGGCAAGGCCTCAGGGTGGGAGGAGATGTGAGACGAATTAGTGCCTATTTAATTAGTGGTCCATTGTCTGCTGGGAACCTAATTAGTTCTTCTTGAACTTCCAAAATGGCCGCATAAAGAATACTAGCTGATAGTACATCCCTATGATCAAATAATATGGTCTATTGGTGAATTGCTAATCCCAAAAGTCTCCAGGGACAGTAACTTTATTCTGTTAAAGGCATGAGGCTCTTATTTAATGATGGGGGAGATATTTTCTACTGGGTCTCATATTAGGGGAAAGGTTGAATATAAATAAAAACAAATAAATTTTTAGTTATTTTTAAAAAATTGAGGAAAAACACACACCTTAAATGTGGTAAAGTCCACAGAGGGTCCCTGGGAGACAAACTGGCTCCAGGAACTTCAAAGATTCGTCATGCTTAACACAACAGTTGTTTCCATAAAGTGTATATGGGACATTCTTTTCAAGAGGTGCTGTCAAATCTAGGAACTCATGGTGAAATCAGTTCCTAAGCTGTAATTATTATGACAGCATACACATACTTTTTCCTACATAAGGCAAGCATTCTGTGCAATGTAGATTTACAACAGGATTTGCAGATCAATCAATTATTGCTCAATAAGAATAACTTATGGCACCATGCACTGACTTGGTGAGAATCAACCAAATACTGTATATGTGGTCTGAAGGACAGCAATGCTTAGAATCAATGTCTGTTTTCTACATAACTGTTCCATCTGGGCTGCATCCACTGATGAAATAACCAAGTTTGAAACCACTTTAACTGCCCTGGCTCAATGCTATGGAATTCTGGGAACTGTAGTTTGTTGTGGCACTAGAGTTCTCTGACAGAGAAGGCTAAATGTCTCACAAAACTAGTTTCCAGAATTCCATAGCTTTGAGCCATGGCTGTTAAAGTGCTGTCAAACTGGATTATTTCTGCAGTGCAGATACAGCCATGTCCTGTCAACCAAAGCCAGGGTTTCTGTTCATACCGATTTCTTCTTGAAAGCTCTCTGCTAAGATCATCTTCTAAACGAACCTGTTCACTGCTGAGGTCTCTAAGCGACTGGTGTAAAGAGTGCAACTGCAATACAACCACAAACAGATTAAAATTGTACATTTTAAATATATTTGCACGATTCAGTGTCACTGTACACCAGCGGTTCTCAAATAGTGGGGCGGGCCCCCCAGGGGGGGCGCGAGGCTCCATAAAGGGGGGCCCGTTACGGCTGGAGAGAGGGAGATTGTCCCAGCACAGCCCCAGTAGCTATCCTGATTGGCCAAACCCGCCCATGTGATCGTGCGGGGGGGGGGGGGGGGGGCGCGAAATGTTTTCTTCTTTCCTAGGGGGGGCGTGACAGAAAATAATGGAGAAACACTGCTGTACACAAATAAGTGCAAGATATGCATTTTTTATAAAACATGTGGACAAGATATGTATATTTACAATTTTTTACAAACCATCTGTTTTTACAACAGAACAGACAAGAATTTTCTGGTGTTGCTGGACTACTCCAAAAGATTTCACAATTAGCTTGTTTCCATAAAGTGGCATTTGGAGATTCAACTTCATGTATCTTCACAATAGATCCAGAACAATTTAGAACTGGCCCCGCATGTTACAATCTGGGCCAATCCTAGATGGATCTATTTTAGCCTAAATTTCAAAATACATGTAAATATATTTTTCAGTATTTTTTGTTCAACTTTACTTTCACTCTTTCATTTCATAAGACAACCTTCTTTATTCTGAACTACATATGAACCTTTTACAACTTATCTTCCTTTTTCAGTCATACCATCTGAGATCCAGAATACTCAGTGTATCACCATCATAAAGCCCCTTAAGACTTCATCTTACATTTGCAGTCTGTTCCTCTAACTTTCTCTCCTTTCCACAAATAATATGAGGGGAGTCATGCTGAAATATCTCAAGGGCCTGTCTAAGCCAACATTCTGTTCACGAAGTGGCCAGTGCATTCCCTGCGGGAAGTCCACTAGCAGAACATGACTGCAACTGCATCCTCAATCTAAGGTTCCCTGTAACTGATATAAAGAGGCATGATGCTTCTGTCACTGGCTGTATCTGCTCCATTGTTTCCATATAATTATTAGATGACCAAATCCATCCTCTTCTCTCTCATTTTGTTTTCGATATCAGTATGCAAAGGAATCTTGTAGCATCATTGAGACTAATATATCTGTATGGAAATTTTAATGTTGTAAGCTGCCCTGATTGCACTGCAGAGGAACAGGATATAAATTATTATTATTATTATTATTATTATTATTATTATTATTATTAATTGTGTGGAAGAAGTTGTAGCATCAGCTTTCATAGACTTGCCATTGTGTAGAAGAAGCTGCAGCCTCAGCTTTCATGTCCGCAGATGCATGGTGTAAACTGATGCCCAGGAAGGACTTTTATAACTAGACTGTATGAATAGCCATGGACATGAAAAACTTGTGGGGATGGTAATGAGGTGATAAGTTCAGTCTTACCTATGGCTGTTGAGGACAAAGACAGGAGAAAAAATGTTGCCTAAGGCCAGGGTGGGTGAATGTACATATGAAATGGTGGGAGAGAGTTTTGGAATGTGGTGTCAGCAGGCTGGGAACCAGAAAATAGATATGTTAAACTGGTTAAGACTATCCAGTGTTATAATACATGTACTGTACTGGATCCCTTTGCATACTGATATCCCATACTAACACGGCTATGTCTCTGACTTCTTTTGGCTAGATACGTGAATGGCCAAGTAGTTACAAACCCAAGTTTGCATTGTTTTTACTGTGTGTTTTGCAAGGAACAAGCAGCGAGTATTTGGCTTATTTCTGAGTTTTTGCCTGACCAGAAGAAACAACCCACGGAGCAAAGAATTTTGTTTTCATTTTTTGTGTGACTTATTTGTAAATAGCCTGAAGATATGGCTGGAGTCACAGCAACAATTAACTTTGCTAAATTAGATGACACCAATTATTCCACATGGTCAGTGATGGTGAAGAGAACCTAACTAACCCACCCCCAAGACCATGGAATAGCAGACAGAAGCAAGCTGACCAGAAGGCAAGAGCAACAATTATTTTATGTTTAAAACCAACACAGATTGTGTACATAACTACACGACTATAGCGTTGGAGTGCTGGTAGAGCTTGAGGGAATATCTACTAGAGGGACCCCTGTGTGTCCAAGGTGATTTTAACATGCAGACTTTACAACCCCAAGTTGAGAAATGGTGATACATAAAGTATCATTTGTACAAACTCAGGGATCAGTTCAATGAACTGCAAAACAGAGGCATGCATTCCCCTGAGGCACAAAAAGCCTGCATAGTACTTGGCAGCCTGAATGAGAGTTGGGATTTTTTGTTCCACAGTCTACAGAGTTTGCCAGAGACAGAGCTGACCTTAAACCTAGTCTCTGCCCGTATCTTGGAAGAGCAAGAGCAGAGGACCATTGAGGCTGGAAGCCATGGTCAGCAGCATGCTAGGGGAGTAGATAAGGAGCAACACCTGACATTGGCATCTCAGGAGCAAGGTGAGGCTATATGCAGCCTAGTGAGATGGTACTACTCTTGTGGAAAGGAGGGGCATTTGAGAAGAAATTGTCCTTCCAGGTTTGGCCACAAGAGGGAGCAGAGACAGCAGCAACAGAAGCTTGCAAGCAAGTCTTCCCAAGCAGCTAGGCCAGGCTTTCTTACTGCAGCTGTTTGCAAAGCTGAAGCCAAACAGGTGTGGTTGCTGGACTCTGGAGCTACACACCATATGGTCAACTGCTTGGAACTTTTGCATGATGTGAAGACTTCAACAGTCTCCAAGGTGGACTTAGCTGATGGGGCTCCAAGAAAGGTGGGGAACATGGGAACTGGATTCATTTCCCATTTAGGGAAACAATTTTCCCAAGTTTTGTTTGCTCCTAGTTTGAAGAACTGTTTTCTTAGTGTGTCAACCTTAACTGGTGATGAGTATAAGGTGATGTTTGAGAAAAATAATTGTGTTATTTCCAAGGATGGTAAGGTCTAAGGGTGATAAAAGGGACAGACTGTATTATTTTCATCCACAGGCAGACAAGCCAAATGTAGCCAATGTGACAATGTCCAATGGGCCCTTGTATGATCAGTGTGTGAGTTATCTGCATAGGGTACTTGGACATCCCAGTTTTGCTACATTGGCACAGTGGCAAAAGTGTGTCCAGAGCTTAAGGTAAAGCTGTGCCAAAAATTCCTGGACTGCACTGTTTGCAAGAAGGTGAAAGTCAAGGTTTTTCCTGTAGCCAAGGAAAGCCAGAAAGTGACAAAGTAGCCCTCCCAGGCAATTCATGGAGACCTTGATGGGCTGTTTAAAGCAAGTGTGGAAGGTGCTTGATATATTTTTGTTCTGGTTGATCACTTTACAAGATATGGATTTGTGCATTTGCTAAAAACTAAAGACCAGGCATTTACCAAATTTAAGGAATGGGTAGCTATGGTGGAGAGGAAATTCCCATTTAAAGTGGTAACGTTCATCTCAGATAAAGATGGAGAATTTCTTGGGAATGCATTCCAAAACTGGCTAAGGACAAAGGGCATTCAACATAAAACTAACCCTCATAATCCATCTGAAAATAGCCTAGCTGAGAGAAGGGTAAATCTATTACAATCCATGAAGGACTGTATGGTGTGGGGTGGAGCTGTGATTTGTGCAAACCATATCCTAAACCAGGGGTAGGCAACCTTTCCCCTTTAAAGGCCGAGGGACTTCAGCTCCCAGAATCTGAGGAGCTATTGGCCAACATGGAGCTATTGGCCAACATGGCTGAGGCTTCTGGGAGCTGAAATCCCTCGGCCCTTAAAGGGGAAAGGTTGCCTACCCCTGTCCTAAACAGAGTCTGGAGTTCTAGTGTGAACCAGACACCTTACTATATGTGGTATGGAAGAGAACCATGTTTAAAATACCTAAGAGTGTTCAGACAGTTTGCCAATGTCCTGATCCCTAAAATCTTAAGGAAAAAAGATCAGCCTAAGTGGTAGAGATTAAGGTTTGTTGGATATACAGGAAATAAATACCAGTTTACCATAGGAAATGGACAAATTGTGTTTGTGAAATTATGAAACAGAGTGGATGGGACCAGTTTCATGCAAACCGAGAAGTGTTTGTTCAAACACAAGCCTCAGAGGAACCAATATCCACAAATGGAGGGGTGGAAATTCCTGATAGTGTGCAGCAACAGCAGGTAAGCATCTCACAACACTCATCTGATACCACAACAGAAATAAAGATCAAAGAGGAAATAATAATAATAATAATAATAACAATAATAATATTTATTTATATCCCGCCCCTCTGAGATCAACCGGGGCAGCTAACAGCAATAAAATATAACACACTACAACAAAATCTAGTTCCCTCCCCCCCTTAAAAATTTATTAAATCAAGTAAATAAATAAATAAAGTAAAGAGTGATGGTAGTAGTGTAGAAGACACTCAACCTTTTTATCTAATTCCCAAGTTGTGTAATGGAGAAAATTGTGAACCTGAATTTTTGTTGTTGTTCCAAATGGTAATGTTGCATGTAACACTGTAAGATGTGAACCAGATATGAATAACTATCCAGTGGAGGGGCTCAAGAGTGGGAGTGCTGTGGTACCTGTGCATGAACCATTGGGTGCTGGAAATGTATCTAAAAATGGTAAGTTGCCAAGGGACCAGAGTAATGTAAGGTCCAAGGGAGTACAAAGAACAGAAAATGCCAGATGTGAGTTTAATATACAAGTCTAAGCAAATGGTACAGAAAAGGGGTTGTGACACAAAGTACCCACAGATCGTGCAAGGATTCACTGACCTCTACTTCCCCCAAGAAGTGGGTGCAGTAGACAGGTGCCTCTGTCTCATTGTGCCACTCTTGGGGCAAAGGAACGAGTTTGTCAACTGAAAAGACACCTACTCCATTGTCCACCACAAAACATGTCCCACACAGATCGGGGTGGGGGTGGGGAGAGCTACATGCAAGGGAGGTTTGTGTGGACAGACTTGATACATGCAGCTGGTGGTCATGCAAGGGACATGGTCAACAGGACACACGGACAAACGTTCCTCCAGGAACAATCACAAGAGAAGATAGTCAAGGACAGGATGTGTCTGGGAACACGGAAGGTAAGCTGTAAACATATTAGATCATCATGTTTTGTAAAAACCATTGTCCATGTGACTATGAGTCACAAGAAGAAGCTGGACTTTGAGGCTGTTTAGCAAGTGTCCACAAATGAATTAAGCTCTCAGCTTGGGGGGTGGAGTTTTTTCCTTTCTTCTGTTGGTTAGCTCTTATGATTCTTTTGTTCCTGCTTGCTGATATTTTGATCTACTTGTAAATAGTTGCTTTGTATTTACTGCAACTGGAGAATAAAATGTGCCTCTTTAGAGTTATCATCTGACTCCGGTCTGTTTAATGGGAAGGCTGCATTCCTAGGTCATGAGGTCAGCACCAGAGATGACCGGCATGGAGATCAACTTGCAGCGGAGGAAGGCTTCAGCAGTGGAGGTTTCCACAAAGATTTATCTACTCTGCTCAACTTACAATAACACTCTCCCCCACAAATCATTCCAGGAAGTGGTATGCAGGTCTTATGCACACCTGCACAGAAGAAGTCACAAAAGCCTCTTTCATGCAAACTGCTGTGCATGCTGACAGCAAGCGTACATGCAACAGAATGCATTTATTGTCTTAACAGAGGAGAGTTGCTAGGGCGCATGCGTAGAGTTACAATTAGGGTTAGGGTTAGGGTTGTAATATTCAAGCACACCTGCACCAGTGCATCCAAACCTGGAAGCATAGGGCGCCTTAAATTAAAGCCTGCATTTTAGGGCACGTGCCCTAGATCGCAGAGTCAATTTCCGCCACACATGCGGTGGTGCATTTATACAGCCATTTTCTGGTGCACCAGTGTCGCTGCATACATATGCACATGCGAAGGTGCGCATCTTCGCTGAAGGAGCAGGGAAAAGCAATACAATGGCTAGAGGGCGCTTTCCTGGCGACTTTTAGACGTGCGTCATCTAAACGCCACGCCTACAAGTCACCCTCAAAGCACCTCTTTTTGCCCATCTGCATAGCCCCTAAATGAGTTTGTGCTTCTGCACTTTGCTGTGTTAATAGCTACTGTTGAGGTCAAGCACCTCAGATAGTGCTGATAATTGGCTTCTCCAGTGGGCCTAGTTTTTATTTTTGTCGCTGCACACCTGCAAGACATAGAAGAGAGCCAACACCAAGGGCCTTTGCAGACTGCCAGAAATAGTGCAAATTGAGTCCACTTTAACTGCCCTGGCTCAGTGCTAGGGAATCATGGGAATTGTATTTTTTTTCAGAGACATTGAGACTTCTCTGTCAGAGAGCTCTGGTGCCACAATAAACTACAGTTCCCATGATTCCCTAGCACTGAGTTAGGGCAGTTAAAGTGGACTCAATTTGCACTATTTCTGGCAGTCTGAAAAGGCCCCAAGTTCCTGAAAAATCTGGTCAGCTAATTGTTTGTTCATTTTATTGTAAAATTAACTGATTAAAAATAACTTCATTCTGCTTGGTTATTTAAAGTTGAATTAGAAACTGGAGTTAATCTACTCTCTGGCTTAGTCTAAAAGCTGGCTTCACTCACATGCTGATCATGACAACCCTGAAGGGAGTTAAAAGTAAGTGAGTGAGCTGAAGTTTTTTTGTGCAGTTAGGGCATAAGAGTTCCTAAAAGTATGAATGGTGGCAGCCTTTTTCAAAAGCATACCACAAACGGTGTCTGCAAGCCTATTAATTCTGCAAGGTTGAAAATACAGATACATTTGCTACATCAAGTGTTTATTTTTTAATAAACCCTAACTATGCTAATTTTAGCACAGTTAGATAATATTTTATTAAATGTATAACTTGAATATACGCTGATTACACATACACACACACACACATATACGCAAAACAAAATTCTCTTTACTTTGACCACAATGCTGTACACAGATCCTAAGGGCAGGAATATGATGGAACTTATTTTCAAGTAATAACGCATGACTGTCCATGTGCAATGGAAAAACTCATTAGACAGAATCATGTGACACTCCTGCAGCTCCTACCAGCCTAGCTAGCACAGTCAACGGTGAGGAACACTGACAGTTACAAACCAACTACATCTGGAGGGCAACATGAGTCCTACCCCTGGAATAACTGGTTTTAACGATTTTAAGAGCTTCTGCTCTTAACGTTCTGCCTTGTAGCATTTCATAATTCTCAAAATGGTGCATAGCCACATGTTAAGTAATAAATTTGGATCAAATTATGACAAGCAACTAAAATATAACATGCCAAAAATATATATGTGCTTTTTGGCTGTATTTAAGGGCACACAGAATATAAATATAGTATTTACTGCCCAGGCCTTGAAAGGAATTTGTCACTCTTTTTCAAAAAGTGGTGTAATTCTTCTTCAGGACCAAGATAATAACAGCAGCTCACTCCAATTTACAGCACCACTTTCAGACAAAATTTAAAACATCAACAGTAGTAAATTTGTTTACTTTGGAATGCAAGGAAAATGCAAGTTCGGCATTAATGATGTGTATACTGTCAACTCAGGGTAAGGGTGAATTTGTGATGCTATGAGACAATTCAGCTCAGTCATTTTTCCACAACACTGCATACATAATGACTGATTTGAAGTATGTGTCCTGAGGAGATATACATGAGGTCTTAAATATACCCATGCATTTTATCAATTGAAATACAAACTCTAAATACACTCGTCCCTCCACATTTGCAGCTTTGACTTTTGCAGATTTGATTATTCACGGATTTTATTAATATGTTCTCTCTAGGAATCTCTAGGTCCTCCAGCGCAACTCTATGGTCAATTTTAACCAAAAGTCGCACTGAAGGGCCTAGAGATTCCTAGAGAGAACACTCCACTAGGCATTGGTAGTTCCTTCAGCGCAATTCTATGGTCAGCGTCTGGCAGATGTTGACCACAGAGTTGCACTGGAGGACCTAGAGATTTTTAGAGAGGTGTTCTCTCAGGTAAAAAGATAGTGTTTTTAGTATTTGTGATTTTTCCACTTTCATGGGGGTCCTGTGCAGTTAGAGCCAACATTTGGTAAAGAATTATACCTACCTGGTCCTCATTATCTCCCCGGTCGACAAATCGGACAGCAGATCTAGATCGGTAGCGTCTAGCACCCAATGTTTCACCATAATCCTTGAGGGGGGAGGTAGGCTGAAAGTGACGACCTTGTTCACAAGATAAGAGACAGAAAGGCAAACCATTATGGCTTGCTTGTAAAATTCACATAAATACAGGTTTAAAATTGTTAGATCACCTACACTTGTATGACCCTGCCTAGGTCCTAAGTTCAACTGCAAAGGCCCACTAGTAACAGGTTGGCGAGGCACTGGATACAGATCATTTTGTGCAGTAGCTCTATTGTTACTGAGCTTCCTCTCCAAGAAGCATGCCTGGCTCCTTCCTTAATTGCTTTTAAACCATCTCAGACAACCTCATAAGGCAGGAATGGGAACATATGGCCCTCCAGATGTAGCACTGAAATACCTATCATCCCTAGCCAATACAGCCAAGAGTGAAGGATTATGGGAGCTGCAAATGACAACATCTAGAGGGCCACAAGTCCCCCACCCCTGCTATAAGAGAAGTTTCCACGATTCAAGACTGGTAAATTATTCTTTTTTTAAAATATGGCTACTGATTTCATAGTAGTTTAGCACCTCACTGGTTCAGTATGTCTGGATATGATGTCATATATGAGTATTTAGATTTTTCATACTGTAGCCCATGGGTACAATAGGGAAGAAAATCATTGTAACTCAAGTTCTACAAAAAGTAACAGAATGGACCATTGCTAGACTGCAAAATTCTAGTATTGCTCCAGAAATGCTTCTACCACTACCAGTAGCCATGATTCCAGTGAATTAAACAATTCTGTACCCCTAGAAATGGCTGAAAGTCATCTGGTCTCTGTAGTAATTACTAACTCAGATACAAACTCCAACAGCAGTCTTAGTTACTATTTCTCCACCAACCTCGGCTTCCCCCCTTTAAATCTACAACACTGGAATATCTTACAGGGCTTTTGTGAGGATTATTGAGAAAAGCATTAATTGGCACCTTGAGTACCAATCTTGGGGAAAATATGGATTGTAAGTAATGTAACTGATTGTTTGTTTATCCTCGCACTGATACAAAAAGTAATTCTCAAGGTATTTATCAAATGATCAACTCCTCGAAGAAATTGCAGCATAAAAAATGATCTTAATAGTTTTATGTAAGAACCACATAACAGGAAACCATAGTAATCTAACACAAAAGCTTATTACTTGGCCCCTCCTTCCGGTAATGATAGTTGATTTTCTCCTCTGGCCACTGACAGTGGTAGCAAAGGGATGGGCTCATATTTAAAAAGCCTAAAACAATCTTGCCCTTAATATACAGAGAGGATGCTTGGTTCTGCCTTCTGTTAATGATAGCTAACATTATCCTATGTCTAGTGACAGCGGTGGCAAATAGGGTGGGTTTATATTTAAAAAGGCAAAAACAACCTTGTCTTTATTATGTAGAAAAGAAGCAACTTGCAGCTTTTCCAGATACAGAGATCCATTCATTCTCTCAGTAGTTATGCATACATGGTACTATTCTGCCTCCTAGTTTACTCAAATGCTACACAAAGTGGAGAGAAAACCACCAAGTATTTTGATATGATATACTAACAGAACAATCTTATGTGTGTGTACTCAAAAGTAAGTTCCACTAAATTCAGTGAGGCATTCTGTCAGGTAAGTGAGTACACCACTGTAGTCTGACGCTTCTTAAAACATACCTGGGGCTCCACTATCCAGGTCACTTGCACATAAGCTTGAAAGAGATGCACTTCTTCCTCCTGAATTTCTCAGTAAGCGTTGGCTTCTTAACTGGCCTATGGATTGTTGCAGTGTTTCTTTAAGCTGCATTAAAATGGCAACTCATTAGACAGACAACAGAAAGAGATTTTGTATGAGAAAACTGCACTGTACACAAGCAACAGGATGGCAATCTGACAACAAATTAACAGGATAGGGGAGAATATAGAAGGGGGGGAACACCTGTCAGGCAGTTCCAACTATTTCTAATGTCCATATTTCTGTGTATCCCAAGGATTTAAACCAAGATTTAAACCTTGGTTTAAATCCTCTGCATTTTATTTCTAAATGCTCTCTTCTTTCCTCCATGAGAGTAAATTATACACTGTGCGTTACAGTCAGGATGGGCATGCATATGTGATCCCCAAAACCCATCATATGGAGTCAAGAGCAAAACAGACATTTAGAAGGGGATGGAGAATTGAATTAGAATTACAGAATGGCCTGCTTTTTTTTATCATCACCAGAACTGGGTATACATATCTCTCACACAAAAATTCTAGCATTGTTCATTTTGATAAAGTAATTTAGAGTGGGAAAGAAGCCCTACTGTTATCACTGTTGTTCAGATATTCACTATGAAATCTCAATCTTCTGTCCACTCCCAATTTACTGTACATGTCTACAAACTACTGTGCTAATCTTTACGTTTTCCCTGTTTAATTTTTTTAAGTCTACCAACAATCTAAATTGCACCCCTTTCTTCCTAACCTTGCTGAAATGTACAAAAACTGAAGATGAGGAAGAAAGCCTGGAAAGAGATACAAGCAACAATGAGTGTAAATGTACTAGAAAGAATAGCCCATGAGCACGTCCAAAAAGTTTGTGCATGTGATCAGGAAACTGAATCAGCATGGTTAATACCCAAAGCAGTCATAGGACTGTAACAAGCATCAATAATCCAAAAAGCTAACCCTACCAGTATAGGCATCTTGAGCCTGTTATAGTTAGTTCTGTGCCACATTAAAAGCAGATACGCATGCTAGAGGATGACTGTTTCTTCCCACCCCAACATCTTCTAGTTTAGTTTTATTAATTTGCAAACCTCATCAAAGAGTTGCCTTTAGGAGTTAATTGTTTCTCACTGCTTTATTGCAGGGAGAATCAGCCATCTGGAAACACCCTCTAATTCCCTACAGATGAGTCATAACTGACAAGCATATGTTTTAAAAATAGTTGGTTACAATTAGAGCTATTTCATAGCTATTATTCAGAAATCAAGTTAACAACATAAAACAGTTTCTGTAACAGTAGTCTCCCCTCCCATGGATAGATTTGATAATTAGCAGTTATATCGAGTTATCCAATATTCTGACACTTTAATATTATATTAGAAAAGTGAAAGGTTTCCATTTCTGCAAGCATTATGGGCATTAGAACCAGACTTAATGTAACAGGATAAGTGATAACTCGATATGGATAAGCTTATTATTAAAATATGTGACCCCTTGCAACCATTTTTCATGTATATTTCAATCAAAAAAACATAAACACACATACACCAGGGTTATGCAGCTAGGATCTACCAGATGGTTTTGAATTTCAGTGTTCATGAGACCTAGCTGTGATGTTATGTTCAGGAGAAAATGTGTTTCATTTATTCAATATAAGGTAAGGATCTGTCTGGACACGGTGAGAGAATGGAATGTTGAAAGTGAATGGCGACTGATGAAATGTCTGAGATTTCAATAAGGCTGTGGTATGATGGATGGGAAGAAATGAAGAATGAGTAGTCTGTCAGGTTTAGTTAATGTATTAAATAATTAATTTGTTACAATATGTTTAAATTCTATTAATAAGTATTATTTTTGTATCATTTGCTTTGCGATCACCAGGAACACTATACACTCGCCCCTCCATTTTCGCGGACTTGAAGTCCGCAGTCTTGATTCTTCACAGAAGGGAGAGCTCCATTGGCTAAAATGGTGCGTGACCCCATGGCGCACACAAAGGGCCACACACGAGACTGTGCAACCATTCTAGCCAATGGAGCTCTCCTTTCTGTGAAGAATCAAGGCCACGGACTTCAAGTCCATGAAAACGGAGGGGCGAGTGTTTGATATCATGTACTAACAAAACAATCTTATGTGTGTCTACTCAAAAGTAAGTTCCACTGAATTCAGTGAGGCATTCTGTCAGGTAAGTGAGTACACCACTGCAGTCTGACGCTCAAAAGTAAGTTCCACTGAATTCAATGAGGCATTCTGTCAGGTAAGTGAGTACACCACTGCAGTATGACGTTTGAATATTGACGAGTTTCCATTTTCACAGGGGGGAGGTCCGGAACGGATCCCCTGAGAAAATGAAGGGGCAAGTATATATTAGAAGACTTGGGTTCAGAAATGGCATTTGGAGTGGTAACAGCTAACAAAGAGGGGTGGTATTGAGTAGGGATAGTAGATGAACTACTAGGGCATCTAGGAGGTCCTCATAGTTGATGGCCACAGCAGTGGAATAGAAGAAGGTTCTTACATTGGTGGCAGAGGTCGGGAGTAAGAGAAAGACCTCATTCTTGTTGGCAGTGGTGAAATTAGTGAAAATATTCAGATTTGGTGGCAGTGGTGATATAACCAGAACCTTATACTAGCCAGCATAGCCAAAGGTGAGGGTTCATGGGAACTAGAGTCTAACATCTCAAGGACTATAGCTGCCCATCTCAATATCTGTTTATAAACATCAATCTCATACATGTAAAATCCAACTCAAATGTGCATGAAAAGTACACAGCATGATACTTCGTAAACTTTAGCACACTTAAATTTTTTGTTGTTGTGTGCCTTCAAGTTGTTTCCCGACTTATGGCAACCCTAAGGTGACCTTATAACTTGGTTTTCTTGGCAAAGTTTTTTCAGAAAGGGATTGCCTTTGCTATATTCTGAGACTGAGAGAGTGAGAAGTAATTACATGCTTGGCTTCTGGGTTGCAAATCAAGATTGATGAGAGATAGTCTGGAATCACCTAGTTAACCTAAGTGAGTTCAGATCTGCAGGGCCAAATGAACTGCATCTCAGAGTAGTGAAGGAACTTGCTAACGTACTCATAGAACCACTTGCCATCATATTTTTAGAAATCTTGGAGAACGGGTTAAGTATTAGAGGACTGGAGATGAGCAAATGTTGTTCCTCTCTTCAAAAAAGCAAAAAAAGTAAATCCAGGAAACTGTATGCTGGTCTGCCTGACCTCAATACCACAAAGAGAAGGGTGCAGGCTTGTTCTCTGCTGCCCCAGAGGGTAGAACTAGGCCTAATAGTTTCATGTTACAGGAGGATAGATTTTGATTGAATATTACAAAGAACATCTAGATAGTAAGAGTGGTTTGGAAACAGAACCAATTGCCTAAAGAGGTAGTAAAGTCGCCTTCTCTGGATGTCTTCAAAAAGAGGCTGGACAGCTGTCCTGCTAGGAATGCTCTAGCTGGAGATCCTGCATTATTAAGCAGGGGGGTGGACTCAATGGCTCATGAGACCCTTTCCATCTCTATGATTCTGTGAGTCATTTATTCCGGGGGGGGGGGTGAGTCAGCTTAATCCTCACACATGTTAAAAGCATATGCCACAGGATCACACACTTGGAAGACTCAGGCTGCGAAGCACTGAAAGACTGAACTCAAAGAATGAATCCATTCCTTGCTGAGATAGGAATGGACACTGGGAAACTGCTAGTCACGTTCTGTCTCTCAAAACAAGCTTCTCTGCCCCTCTTCACTTTCTTCCTTCATTTCATTGCTCTACATCACCTTTTCTCAGCCTTTTTAACCTAGACTCTGTAACCATGAAGTCTAGGGAATTTTACTTTAGCTCAATTAAATGGCTGGGTTACAAGCAGCCCCAGGATACTGTCTCAATTGTTTATGGAGGTGGGGAGGCAAAGAACTGCAGAGGCAGATTCTTCTATTAACTATTTTTATTGAAGAAAGTAAACACACACATACACAGAATTCATTCTCTCTCTCTCTCTCTCTCACTCACACTCACACACACACACACACACAGGACTAAGGATCAAAGGAATGAGGGTGAGATAGAAAAGAGGCTTCACAAGCAGTTATAGTTACCAGTAGTGAGGTTGCTCCAGTAGATGCAGGTTGGTAGTTGAAGTGTGGGACTCAGCCTTTCCTGCATACGTGGACTCGAGCTGAGGCTAGTGTAGTTCAGAATGGCAGAGTGTCTGCCTGTGAACCAACTAGTCCAAGGAGCACTGGGAATTTGGGGGATTTATAGCAGAATCCCACCTGGGCAAAGAACAGGGGGTCTCATGGCCAAAGTTCCAAATTGCATGAGGTAACTGCTTGAGGAGAGAGCTTCCGAGGTGAGAATTGGTGTGTAAATGAGCAAACTCCGGATTTAGTTAATCCACATGAGTGTGAGACGGGAACAAACATAACACCTGGAAATTGGTGTACACTTTTCAGATTGGATTGCCTAACCTTCCTGAGGTGTGTGTGAGTGAACCATTCCTGTTGCAACTCCTAAATTTTACCAACATGACCCATCTTGAACAGAAATTAACAAGAAGAAAGGGCTGCTATAACACTTGGTAAGCTCCAGCCTTCCTCAGCTATATACCACACTCTAGACCAGTGCTACTCAATGTAGTGGTCCCTGGACCACTGCTAGTCCCCAAGCCAGTGGCTTCTGGTCTTTGGCAAGTTTCCAGGAAAGAAAGAAAAAATTGTAGCCAATGGGCACAAATTTAGTGCCGGTGTCTAGAAAACAGTAATTGCCAGTCCGCCACATCAGATAGCTTGAGAAGCACTGATCTAAATTAAGATAAGTTAACTGAACTGCCAAGTTTCAGCAGAGATTAGGAAGGGGAACACATCTATCACATTTTTATGAGTAGCAAGTAGTATATTTGAAGTTTTACCAAGGGCTGCTTACATTTGCAATCGCTTCTGCTTGTTCATTGTTGTACTCTCGATACTGGCCTAACATCTGATCCACATGTCTCAGGTTCCGATTGGTATCCTTAAGATAGACGTTAAAAGAAAATATAATTAAACTGAAACTCCAGCTACAACCATCACAGTTTTGTAATCTCTGCCGCTTCTAGTATTTTCCTTAATACTCGATTTTGAGATGCTTATATGTAATATAATAGGGATGCGGTGGCTCATGTGGTTAAGACACTGACTCTGTTGATTGCAAGATCGGCAGGTTGGCAGTTCGAGGCCCAGGTGCAGCATGATGGGGTAAGCTCCCATCACTCGTCCCAGCTTCTGCCAACCTAGCAGTTCTAAAGCATGCAAATGCAAGTAGATAAATAGATACCACTTCAGTGGGAAGGTAAACAGCGTTCTGTGCATTTATGCTGGCCACATGATCACAGAGTAGTCTCTGACAACGCTGTCTCTTCAGCTTAGTAATGGAGATGAGCACCACGCCCTATTCTCGGACGACTTGACAACCTTGGCAACAGGGAATACCTTTACCTTTGTAAGTAATATACTCAAAAACAGAGGGTACAGATGGCTCCTGTAAGGACTAATGTGAATAAATAAATCTTTCCACTGTGACCATAAAATTTTTGTCCTAAGTATTAATAGCCCATTTAAACACCAACAGTTTATGTGAAGTTAAGATATGTAGCCCCAAAGAGTATCAATTTGTATTTGTCTGCAGTTTTTCACTTGTCTGCCCTCCAATTTCATTCATTCATCCAATCTGGAGAAATCTTTACAACCTCTTAATCTGTTTGGGATTTTTCTGATTTAATTGATCTTATAACTGAATGTGCTTGCTTGTGTTATTAATAAGGCTTTGACAAAAAGTCTTCACCATAACTATTTCAGGGGGGAATCATATTATAATTACTACAGCTTGACTCCTACTATCAAAGGCTTTCTGGAAAACAGTCCCCCCCCCCATATAATTACTATTAGATTAAATCTTAACTTTCAATTTTGCCACCAAATTGCCTCCATTTATTTTTTTAAATTTAATTCATTTGGTTGAAGTTCTGAGTGTGTTGTGAACCACTAGGGACACATTTTTACTGAAAAGGTAATGTCAAGATTTCAAGGAGGCGTTCATTAAAAAATGGATTCCCCCCCCCCAAAAAAAAAGACCTTTAATAGCCACTTTAAGCCCCTACCCTTTCCCTAAACCTTTAATTGAGCCATACAACCCAAACCAACACATTTGCAGGTAATTATAGTTTAGGACAGCAATTCCCAAAGTAGGCTGGAAAGATCCAGGAGGGCAGTTTGGGGAAAAGGGGGTGGCAGGGGGGCTTTCAGTCAAAATATTGGTATGCAAGATATAGAAGCGGAACCAACACCCTTTAAGACCTTAGTGGGGATGAGGGTTGCATGAAACTTCTTTTCAGGGTCCCTTAAACCACCACACAACCATACTGACTGCTTTGTATGGTGGTGTCTCTTGCTCTTCACCTCCCCATATGAGCTCACTTTCTTAGCAACATCCTTATGCTAATAAAGATGGTTGGGAAATTCTTGCAAGGCTTAGGTGCGGGACATGCTTCTGTGGCTTGCAGTGGTGCCATTTTGGAACAGACTGACTGACTGACAGGAGTGATGCATTAAAAGCACTGGCAGCCAAGGAGAAGTGGTGGCAAAAAGGAGCTTTCAAATGTGGGACACTGCTTAAGCTTTGTGAGCTATGCCAAGACTTGGCTGGCAGGTTGAGGCAGTGACCAAGAGGCTTCTTGCCCATACTGACCTTTGCCACAAGGCAGTGGCATCACTAAGATTGGTATCACCTAGTATGATAACTCATGGTGTCACCTTCCCATTAACCTCCACCCCTACCAGACCATACAGAATCATTAGTACAGTTGCCCCTCCCAATTGGTGGGGATCCATTCCGGACCTCCCTGCAAAGATAGCAGCTTGCTAATATTCAAGCCCCATTGAAACTAATGGTATGTGTGCCCGTGACGGGCACATGCAGCCATTTTAGGTATGGCAGTTGTCCCTCCTGGCAAAGAGCTAGACCACGGACCTCAAGTCCATAAACGGGGGACAGCTGTAATGTTTATTGTATTGTTACACCTTGATAACTCCATATACCACTGAATGTAATGGCAATAATTGTGACATAGACAACTCCTAAACAACTTCTTTGTTCTCCTTACTCCTTAAGTTGGAGGCTGCTATCTCCCATTCACACAAAAGACTCCAGCTTCATGAGTGAAGTGCAGGAGGAATCCAGGGATTCTTCCTCTTCTTAACTCTTGAGGCAGAAGTCTGTCATTAGAATGGGAGACAGTAGCCTCTAGTTTTTTGTGGGTTTTTTGGGCTGTGTGGCCATGTTCTAGAAGAGTTTCTTTTGAAGCCTCTAGCTTCAGGAATGGGGTGCAGAAGGAACTCAGGGATCCTTTGTCCTCCTAACTTCCGAAACAGAAATCCTGGATTCCTCCTGCACCCCACTCCTGAAGCTGGAGGCTGCTGTCTCTTATTCTAACAAGAGCCTTCTACTTTGGGAGTTAAGAGGAGGAAGAATCCCTGGATTCCTTCTGCGCTGCACTCCCGAAGCTGGAGTCTCTTGTGTCAATGGCAGACAGCAGCCTCCCTTACATTTACTCACTCCCTGATTCTTCTGCCTGCTTCGCCCTCTCTCATGGATGGAGTCAGGCCATACCAAGCTAGAAGAACCCAGAAAGTCCTGTCCTGTCTCCTCCTCGTCTCCCAGAAGGTGTTTGAATCTCAGTAGTCAAAGAAAGGAGAGGCCTCATTTGCCCCACTTTCTGACCACACCTGCCCTTCTACTGAGCTCCTCATGTCTTCCAATGTACATTAATACTACACTCCATTTCTTCCAAAAGGAAGACATTTAGGGAGCAACAGTGGCATTGTTAGGGTGTTGGTCGTGGTGTCACCTCACATATGGTGTCACCCAGTGCGGTCCAAACCCTGCATGCTCCCTAGTGACACCTCTGTCGCAAGGTCGGCACAGGAGAGGCTACTCAGTCAGTGTTCAGCCACCTACTTGGTTTCTGCTCTCAGGGTGACTGGGTGGCAAAAGGAGTAATGACTGAGATTGGTTGTGTTGAATGTGCAGTAGAATAGCAGATCTAATATCAAGAAATACATGTTGAGGGAGGCACTAAGGTTGTTACCCAAGAGGAAAGGGGGCAAAAGCAAATATATATATATATATATATATGTGTGTGTGTGTGTGTGTGTGTGTGTGTGTGTAATGGGGACTACTGGTTTAAGACAACAACCAAAATGGACAGCATTCTGTCAACACTATCTGGCATTCTAACAGTCGATGGAAATAACTGCAGTAACCTTCTGTAGTTTGATCCCAAAATATATACTTCACTAGGAAAACCACTGCAAGACAGGTCAAGCATTTCACAGAGAAGAACTAGAGTCCTTATCTGCACAAGAGACATACAACATGTTTTGCAAGGTGAACTGCTATTCACAACCTGCAAAGTGCTTGCTAAAGTATGGATCTTCTCTGTGACATCTTCAACACCATGATTTCGGGTTCTGGTTGCTCTCACAGGACCTCGTCTCCCAATTCTATGGCGTACATGGTCAGAGTCACTGGAAGAGTCTGCCATTTGTACCTTAAAGAGACAAAATATAATTTACAAAATATAAAATATTAAAACATAACACTTTCTAGGGTTCATTCATATTCTACATTCACACCAAGAAACAAAAACTAAATCCAAGCATACTGAGTTTGGCTTGTTTCAGAATAACTCCAGTGATTTCATAGAATCATAGAGTTCAAAAGTACACCAAAGACCATCTAGTGAATAGAATGAGCACTGCCAATCTGTAAAAGATTAACCCAGGATAAAGAAAAAATTAAGAGCAATTATTTTCTGGGCCTATCACAATGTGCAAACTGGAGGATTTCTTCCCACTAAATATATAAATGAAGTTTGAACAGCACAACACTGCAGTGACAATATTGCTTGCCTTCAAGGCCCATCAATGTATCTTTGCTATTGTTGTTGTGTGCCTCCAAGTCATGTTTTACTTATGACAACCATAAGGCAAACTTATCACAGGGTTTTCTTGGCAGGTTTCATCAGAGGGGGGTTGCTGTTGCCATCCTCTGAGACTGAAAGACTGTGACATCCCCAGTGGGTTTTTATGCTCGAGCAGGGAAATCAAATCCTGAACTCGAGTCACAGTCCAATGCTCAAATGACTACACCACACTGGCTGTACTATATGTGAATTTTCATAAGCAATTATTTAAATCACCACTATATCATTTTACTGTAACTTCTCCTATCTTCGACAAACCTGTTGAAATTAAAATTTCTTTTTCTTTAAAGAATGTCACAGCAGGGACTGAATAATTTGTAATAATTTATCACTTCTTTATTTTATTTACCTTCCATAAAACATAAATTAGTTTTGGTTTTGATTTCAGCAATAAAATTATATTGTGCTAGTCACATAGTGCAATCCTTTGCACACTCAAATATTGAATACAACAATGCTTACTCCCAAGGTGCTGTACTTACAATTGGAACTTCAGTCAGTGCTTTGATTTGAAAAGATCAAACCAAAAGCAACTGAGACATTCTCCTGATTCAAAATACTACTTATTCTATGATGATTAAATTGATTGTGCAGTCCTATGCTCAACTTCAGCTGTTCTACTATATATAGGGATGCTTCTTTCACAAGAAGAACCTGAAAAACAGAGCTGGGGCTAGTTCTCACTAACTTTAAGCAGTCTGGCAAAGGTGAAGCATGATGGGAATAGGAGCTCATCAACAGCTAGAGGGGCTCATATTTTCATACCTGATATAAAAAAGTTAAGGGGACAGTATTATACAGAAGCTTCCCTTACCCCTCTTCAGTGTTAGAACTACTAATAGCTGGTACTAAAGAACAAGGACAACTCTCAGACACTCCCATGGTTCATTTCCTTGGCTGGATTTCTACTGGCTACTCTCAACTACAGTAGGCCCATTAGATCAGTTGCTGAATGATGAGTCAAGACACAGGCAAATTCCATTGATTCAATGGTTCTACCTTAGCCAGGCCTAATAGGATTTAGGTCACTGCTGGCAGAAGAGGACTCACTTCTTTGAAGAGCAATCCCACGTGCAGAAGTGTGGATGTGCATATAAATGATATAACCACATGAGTGGTAGCATATTCACCTACCTGGAAAGCATCATCTCCTCAGACGCCAAGATTGACAAAGAGATCGATCACACATTAGCAAAGGCATACAGTGCATTTGGAAGACTTTACGAAAGAGTCTGGAGTAACAAACACCTGAGGCGGAGCACAAAAATCAGTGTGTATAGAGCAATTGTACTGTCTATTCTCCTTTACGGGTCTGAAACATGGGTCACCTATCGCCAACACTTACGACTCCTCGAACGCTTTCATCAGCGCTGTATACGCACAATCCTAAATATACAATGGACTGACTACGTGACGAATGTTGCTGTCCTTGAGCAAGCAGGGAGCACCAGCATTGAGGCCATGCTATTGAAAACGCAGCTGCGCTGGGCAGGGCACGTTTCTAGGATGGAGGACCATCGCCTCCCAAAAATACTACTCTATGGTGAACTCGCCATGGGTCAGCGTAAGAGGGGCGCTCCAAAAAAGCGATACAAGGACTCCCTGAAACAACATCTCAGGCTCGGCCAAATTGATCACCAACAGTGGTCCACCCTGGCCTCACATCGGGAGGCATGGAGACGCACTATCCACAATGCTGCAGCCTTATTTGAGAAGTCACGCCGAACAAGTCTCGAAGAGAAACGACAACGCAGAAAGAATCACAACCCGGAAACATCCACCAAGGAGATCTTCTGCTGTGCTTTCTGCAACCGGACTTGTTTATCTCGGATTGGCCTTTTTAGTCATCAGCGCACTTGCAAAAAGCGTGGGATGAGTCCTTCCTGAATCTTCGTTTGCGGGGGAAAAAGCCAGAGGTAGCATATAGATTGGAATCCTTGCACATTAGTCCTGGGATTACTAGTACACTCCTATTCACTTATTTTGTTCCATTGTGGTTCAAGCTCTTTCCTGAAATCTCAGGTGATATACAGGAGGCATATATCAATGGTGTTGACAGGGTGGGTGAGTATAGAAGAAATATGGCACTGAACAATTGTACCCATGTCCCTCATCCACAGTTCTTAGCTCTCCTCTAGGACTTTTGGATGGGCAGACATACACCACCTCATGCGCTGCAGCCCACCATAATAGTAATAGTAATAGCAATACCAATAGCATTTACATTTTTATATTGCTTAATAGTGAACTCAACAGTCTCTAAATGGTTTACAATCTGTAAGCCAATTGCCCCCAACAAGCTGGGTACTCATTTTACCAACCTACAAAAGAATGGGAGGCTGAGTCAACCCTGGAGCCCTGGGATCTAACACACAATGTTGTGGCTTCAGTACTGGCATTTAACCACAGTACCACCAGATCTCTTCTACAGGGCTCCTTCCACAGGTCAGATGATGTTAACAGACATGGTCCTGATGCCATCATGTCCCTGGCTGAAGCTCATCATCTCCTGAAAGCACCAGCTGAGCTGGAGAAGGAAACCCCACTGTCTTAAATCATTGATCAGAGACAGCTGTGATTATTTTTCCTTCTTTTGGCTACCTAGAAAGAAGGCAGGGCTGGAGGAGGGGCTGGCAGACATTGGACATTCAGCAGGCCCAGTCAGGCCAGTAGTGAGAAACTCTCTTCTCTAGAAGATTGCTCAGCATATTCTTTCATTCCAGTGTTCTTGAACCCTGAATAACTGCCCTGGCATATAGATTGCCAGCATCACATGAAGAGATCTTGTGCTGTACTATTAAAACAGAGAAGTAATCAGCATACACTGTCCTAAGCACAACTTCTATAACAAACCTTACAATTTGCCAATACTTTTCTTTATATGTATAAAAAAATCTTATTTATTTTCAGTACATCTCCAAAAACAATTGGTCAATTCAAAAGAACTGAAGCCACATTCTTACAGAGCAAAATAAAAGGCTCACTCAAAAGGCACTGCCAACAGCAGCACTGAAGAGAGAGAGAAAAGAAAATGTAATTGGCTGAACTGGTTATATTTATCCCAAAATAGGACAGTTTTTTTAATGTTTACTAACAGCTCTCATTCTCACTTATATAACTCAGTAAGAAGTGAAATGGAAGTATTATGGTCAGTTTTTCTCCAGAAATGAGACCTTAAATAGGGTTATGCTAATCCTTCCACTTCTTAGACACATTATTGTACTATTTGCAACTATGATTCAAAGCTGACAATCTCGGCCAGTCTAAAGATACTGTTTAAAGACACTGTTTACTTTTATATGTCTGCTATAAATTGATGAAATTCAAACACAATAATGGAAATTGTACATGAAATGAATTGAGTTTTCCACATCAGCTGTCCTAAAACCACACCTGATAATAAAAATCAAAATACATTTTGCCTGTCTGTTTTTTTACTACTCCTCTTGAGGAGGTTAAACACAAAGGTTTTAGCTATATGAGAGCCCTTTTTAAACCTTTGCTCATCCATTTTCCCCAAACGCATACAGTACATCAAACACCAATTTTTTTCAGGGCACAAGAACAATGGATACTGTGATGCATGCTTTTTAAAAAATGGCCACTAAATCCCTTAACATCTTTTGTTGAAACTGCATATTACAGAGAATTCTCAGGCATGGTCTGCAGTAGTGGCATTCAAGCTTTCAAGAGGCAGGGATTTTCTTTTATCCAAGCATGCATTTCAGAACGCTTCCCAGGGCTTTTTGTTAAAACCATATAGCTGTTGTGCTGCTATTTTGACCTACCTCAGATCAGATCATGTGCTAATAAAAGATTTCAGCTCACTGGTTGGAAATCAAAGTTCATGGGGACGCCCTGTTCTTATGTAGGAGTCCTCCTGGGGTCAAGTGATTCATATGAACTGAAAGCAAAGCCTAAAGCACATATATGAATCTTATTATCTGCATATTTTGAGAAACAGCAGTATAATAGTACGAAAGCTACACTTTCTCCACCATTAGTATTTTTTCCACAAACGACCCACCTTTTGTAAGCTTCCAAAGAACTCTGCAATTTGCCAGAACTTAGCAGTTAGCCAGGGAGTTTACTGCCTTGAAATTGCACAAAGCAATTACAGACAGAATACTGACTGAACATTATACAAAAAATGCGACTTTCTATCAGCCGATTTGCAGATGAAAGCTTTTATGAAACAGTTAAAACTAGCCGCAACTTCTTCAATCTGCAATCCACAGGAAAAGGAAGTTGAGTCACTGATCCAGGGGTAGGCAACCTTTCCCCTTTAAGGGCCGAGGGACTTCAGCTCCCAGAATCCCAGGAGCTATTGGCCAACATGGGACTATTGGCCAACATGGCTGAGGCTTCTGGGAGCTGAAGTCCCTCGGCCCTTAAAGGGGAAAGGTTGCCTACCCCTGAGCAATGCACAACAGTACACCAACTGTAATCCAGAGCATACTGTTATGATTCAACTATGATCAGAACTTGGACCAGGGTAACCAGATGTCTTAACCGCAAAGGAGGACAAGGCTCCGCAAAATGTAGGCCATTCAAGAAAAATGTAGGGCATTACAAAATAAAAGCTATAAACACTAACATAAATATAAATTCAGGCTTCTTAGTCATGCTCAAAATGGAGGACATTTTGAAATTCTTCCTGGACAGAAGGTTGAAATGTAGGGCAAATCCTGGAAAAGCAGGATGCCTGGTCACCCTGACATGGACAAGACTTGTTCCTGAAATGCTACATCTACTATATCACCCTATAGGTACAGTGTTCAGTTCCAGTCCAGGCTTCCAACACAGGTGTAGAAAGGCAACCAGCTGAACCTCTCCTACTGGAGGAAGGTGGGCTCCTATCTGTCATTTCATAAAAGCGTGGAAGAGTAAACAATTAGTAAGCAATGACAAAAACAATACCAAATAATATCCCTTCCAAATGAAACCAAAGCCAAAAATACAATGTCTAAGCTTACAAGTAAACCTAACTGATCTATGTCTAAAGTATCAGTCAAATGTGGCCACCATCAACTTTCCATACCGTTTCTGGTAAACAAGACAAATTCAGTAACACTGTCAGGACTTTCCACAACCAAAACAGAAAACTCCATACCAGAACTTTACTGAGCCCAGTGTTTCATTGGTCTAGTAGTCTCACTTGAGCCTATTTAACCATTTAATTCAAGACTAGAAACAGCTACCTATAATTTCATATTTTACATTTTTCAGCAATGACAGAGAACTGTTCCTCACTAACATGATGAGGAAAGCAGATTATGCTGCCACACAAGGCATGTCTGAAAATCACAAGTATATACAGTTGGC
The DNA here is from genome assembly GCA_026167975.1 of Phrynosoma blainvillii. NCBI lineage: Eukaryota > Metazoa > Chordata > Lepidosauria > Squamata > Phrynosomatidae > Phrynosoma > Phrynosoma blainvillii. Next base: position 415,528,616 of record JANUYF010000001.1, read on the forward strand.
CCTCTGTGTCCACAGATTCTTTATCCACAGATTCAAGCATCCACGGTTTGAAAATGTTTATATATATATATATATATATTCCCAAAAGCAAACCTTGATTTCACCATTTTATATCAGGGACACCATTTCACTATGTCATTGTATTTAATGGGACTTAAGCATCCACAGATTTTGACATCCATGGGGGGAACAGGAACCAAACCCCAGCCGATATCAAGGGCCCACTGTATTGGCTTTATTAGCAGTTCAACTGCCAAAGATTGCTCGCTATTGCTATTTATGGCTCTAAAAAAGTTCCTTTGTAGTAGACATGGGAATCACCAATCTTTCCAGAACTACTGGATTGCACCTCCCAACAATCCAAACCAGCACAATGGTGGGGAATGCTAGGAGGTGCAGCCCAGGAACTTGCCCCCCCCCCCCCCCCCCCGCCTCTACAGCTTCCAAAATGCCCTTGAGATAATAATTTCTAATCAGCCAGTCTAGGCATTACCATCCACATGGAAGCCAGTTCCAAGACACTTAAGGAATACAATTGCTCCAAATATAGGTAAATTGGTGCATTTGCTTGCTTGACTAGCAGCGTTATGTTGTCATCCCCATGGAGTTCAGTGGGGTTATCAGTTACACATTAATAGATGTGCATCCTTAAACTATGATATGGAAGAGATGTACTACTAGCAGGTATCCAGGGAACACAGCAATGGTTAGAGGCCACAAGCACAATGTCAATAGAAGATTACAATTCCCATTTCTCTATATCTCTTTGAAATATAGATTAGAGCGTTGTAATAATAGTTGTCATCTCAAATAGCTCTAAACTAAGATTAACAGTGCAGTACTATCCATATCTATATTAGAAGTCTAATTTATTTTATTCATTCTTATTCCCAGGTAAATGTATAGCAATAGTAACAGCATTTGCATTTTTATAATGCTTAATTGTGAACTCAGCACTCCCTAAGTGGTTTACAATATGTAAGCTAATTGCCCCAACAAGATGGGTACTCATTTTGAAACCTACAAAAGGATGGAAGGTTCAGTCAACCTTGGACCCCTGGGATCAAACTCACAACCTTGTAGCTGCAGCACTTACATTTAACCACTGCATCATCAGGGCTCCAGTATAAGCAGGACTACAGCCTAAAAAGAGTGAAGCACAGAGCCAAGTTGACATATTTTAAATCAGTGTGAGCAATTTGTGGTACTTTGGGTGTTAGGCTGCAACAACCACAAACCTTATCCAAGAATAGCCAGTGGTAAAGGATGCTACAAGTTACAGCCCAACAACATCTGGCAAGCCAAAAGTTTCCTATTCCTATTAGATGCACATTAGTCCTACTGTATTCAGTGGGCTTTCCTCCTGGAAAAACATACCATATATACTCGACTTTACGTCGACCTCATATATAAGTTGAGGGCAGGTTTTTGAGGTCAAAATTATGGATTTTGATATGACCCATGGATAAATCATGGGTACAGCTTAGGGGCATGTAACAAAGGATCTAAAGGACAAAGCAAAGGAAAACGGTGCCAAAGAACTTAGAAAATTCTAGCAGGCACAATTGTTTGTGTTTACACTAAAGGCTGGATGGATGAGAGAGAGAGAGAGTAGAGGTGAATCAGTGCTTCCAGAACAGATTACACTCCTGCCATTCACCACAAGATGGTTCCTTTTTTAAAATAAGACTTAAAGTACAGCATTTATATTGACCTGTGAATAAGTGGACTCTGTTTTTTGGGGTCAATTTTTAGACTAAAATTCCTAGACTTATACATGAGTACAGGTAGTATATAGAATTGCAGCCTTCCCTTGAGTAAATTCCATTAACAATAATACTCACTACTGAGTAGTACTAGAAAGGTATTCACATGTTCCATTAGTGCTTTTTTAATATTTATTTTTTTTATTGAGATTGTACAGGGGAAAAATAAGCTTCAGACCAAATAAAAGCACACTTTTATTAAAAAGCAATAAGGTTTACATTTATTCAAAAGTATGGGGGGTTGCAGACTGCCAGAAATAGTGTGAATTCAGTCCACTTTTAGGGTTAGGGTTAGAGTTAGGGAACCATGGGAACTGTATTTTATTGTGGCATCAGAGTTGTCTAACAGAGAAGGCTCAATGTCTCAGAAAAATAACAGTTCCCATGATTCCCTAGCACTAACCCTAACCCTAAAAGTGGACTGAATTCACACTATTTCTGGCAGTCTGCAACCCCCCTATAATACCCAAGATACATACCACAATTTATACAGAGTACTTTACATTATTTTTATTTTAGCAGTACCGGCAACATATAGAGCTCATTCTCAAACCTGCAACTGAGATTTTAGGGTGAGAAGCTATGCTTTTTTGCCACAATAATGCCATCAGGATTAATGCAGGGATGACTATGGCCCTAAGCAGACGACTAATAAAGTCGTCTTCCGGGCAGGGAAGAGGAGGGGCAGCCGCACGAGCGGCGCCCCTTCCTCTCCCCGAGGTCGCCCCCAGATGCGCCGGCCGTCCGCACGACCGGCGCATTGGGGATGACCTCACGGCGCAGCGCCCACATGCGCTGCGCCGTTTGAGTCAGAGAAAGTGCGCCCGCCGCTTTTGCGGCGCACTTTCTCTGACATCTAAAAGGAGCGCCAATTTGGTGCTCCTTTTAGAGTCGCCGGCGGTGCGCCTGGATGCGGAGGCTGCAGCCCCGCGGCGCTCCGTTCGGCGGCGGCTCCGGGGCCTCCGTCTGCTGAGGCCCTATGTTGAGCATTAAACAAACACAAAATCGCAAATGTACATTAATATCTTTATTAATTAGATCTAGACACATTAGTACATGCCTTCATTACATCCTGTTTGATTACGGTAATGTAGTGGTTCTCAAATGGTGGGGTGAGACCCCCGGAGGGGCACGAGAGTTGTTCAAGGGGGGCACAAGACCTCCTCTTCTTCCCAAACTTTTTTATGTATACAATTTACAGATGTGTTGAGTTAAATATTGAGTTTATTTAAATAAAACTGTTCTTATTTGGACAATGTTATTTTCTTATAAAATGTTTACATAAAATGTTATATTTATTTATATTCTGCTTTCCCCTCCAAACTGGGACACTTACAAATACTGTATATACTCATGTATAAGTCTAGAAATTTTAGTCAAAAAATTGACCCCACACCCCTGAGTCAATGTAAGTACAGCTGGCCCTCTGTTTTCACAGGGGATTCCCCCCGCCCACGAAAACAGAGACTCGCCGATATTCAAGCCCAACAGGCTTGAATGAGGTGCGCCCCATTGATCTTAACGGAAGTCACCCCTCCATGAATATTCAAAACCATGGATCTCAGGTCCATGAGAACAGAGGAGCTACTGTACTGTACTTAAAGTCTTCCTAAAAAAAAAAAAAAAGGACCCATTCCCTGGTGAAAGGCAAGAGTATAATCCAGGGGTAGGCAACCTTTCCCCTTTAAGGGCCGAGGGACTTCAGCTCCCAGAATCCCAGGAGCTATTGGCCAACATGGGACTATTGGCCAACATGGCTGAGGCTTCTGGGAGCTGAAGTCCCTTGGCCCTTAAAGGGGAAAGGTTGCCTACCCCTGCTATAATCTATCCCAGAAGCACTGCCCTCCCCCTCTATTCTCTCATCTGTCCAGCCTATAGTGTGAGTACAGTTATGCCCGCTGGAATTTTGTAAGTTTACTGTCATCATTTTCCCTTGATTCATCCTTTACATCCTTTGTTACATGCCCCTAAGTTTTACTCTTGACTTATCCATGGATCATATCAAAATCCATAATTTTGGCCCCCAAACCTGCCCTCAACTTATACATGAGGTCGGCAAGTGCAAATTGAGTCCATTTTTAGGGTTAGGGTTAGTGCTAGGGAATCATGGGAATTGGGTTTTTTTCTGAGATATTGAGCCTTCTCTATCAGAGAGCTCTGGTGCCACAATAAAATACAGTTCCCATGATTCCCTAGCACTAACCCTAACCCTAAAAGTGGACTCAATTTGCACTATTTCTGGCAGTCTGCAACCCCCCATAGTCGAGTATATACAGTAAATATGTAAATAATTAAAAACTTGCAAAAGTGAGCATTAAAATAGAATGAAACTAGTATATAGTATTAAAACACATCACTCATTAAAACAATAAAATACAGTTTAAAATGCAGTTTAAAATATAAAAGCACTTAAAAACAGTACATATTAAAATAGTTAAGAATATTAATATTAATAATAATAATGATAATAATAATAGTAGTACATGAAAAGAATAACAGTGAAAGTATATACTTAGACATGAATGTACAAACACATATGAATGTGCAAATGAAAATATACACACTAAGCAGACAAAATATTTTTATTCATCTACAGCCAGCCCTTCATATCCACAGATATTTTTTTTATCCATGGATTCCGCCATCTACGCCTTGGAAATATTTTTTTTTTAATATACATTCCAATAAGCAAACCTTGACTTTGCCATTTTATATAAGGGACACACCATTTTACTATGTCATAGTATTGAATGGGACCTGAGCATCCACGGATTTTGGTATCCACGGAAGATCCTGGAACCAAACCCCACTAGATACTAAGGGCCCACCATACTACATCAAGTAGAGGTCTCTGTGGTGTCCGCATGTTGATGTAAAGGGGGTCACAAGGGTAAAACTTTTGAGAACCATTGTACTCTACAGGGGGCTGCCTTCAAAAAGCGATCAGAAACTTCAGTTGGCCCAAAGAGCTGGAGCCAAGCTGTTAACTGGGGCTGGCTACAGGGAGCACACAACTCCCTTGTTGCAAGAGATCCACTGGCTGATGGTCCATTTCTAGACATAATTGAAAGTGCTGGTTTTGACCTACAAAACCTTATACAACCTGGGTCCATATTTACCTTTATGAGACCATTAAAGCTCTAAGATCATCCAGAGAGGCTCTTCTCTCTGATCCACCACCTTCTCAGGCTTGTTCAGTGGGAACAAGGGAGAGGGCCTTCTCAGTGGTTGCTCCCAGATTTCGGACCTCCCTCCTTAGAGGCCAGGTTGGCCCCCTCTTTGCTCTCCTTGCATTTGCAGGTGAAAACATTTTTGTGCCATCAGGCTTTTACAAACTGACTAGGGCTGGGCATTTAATGGTGTGAGGTGCAGTTTTTAAGGTGTGTATTTGGGAGCCAGCGTGGTGCAGTGGTTTGAGTGTTGGCCTACAACTCTGGAGACCAGGGTTCAAATCCCTGCTCAGACATGAAAATTGACTGGGTGGCCTTGGGCAAGTCACACAGTCTCAGCCTCAAAGGAAAGCAATGGCAAAACCCTTCCGAAGAAACTTGCCAAGAAAACTCCACAAATAGGTACGCCTTAGGTTCACCATAAATCAGAAATGACTTGAAGGTACACAGCAACAAAATTTGGGAGCCAGCGTGCTGTAGTGGTTTGAGTGCTGGACTACAACTCTGGAGACCAGGGTTCGAATCCCCGCTTGGCCATGTAAACCAACTGGGTGGCCTTGGGCAAGTCATACTCTCAGCCTCAAGAGGAAGGAAATGGCAAACCTCCTCAGAACAAACCTTGCCAAGAATACCCCGTGATTGGTTTGCCTTGGTGTTGCCATAAATCAGAAATGACTTGAAGGTAGAAAACACATATACTCTTTTAATGCCTTTTAACATTTTTAATGTTTTAATTTCATATACTGTTTTTAAATCTTTTATTTGTTTGCCGCTGTTGTGTGCCTTCAAATCATTTCCAACTTATGGCAATCCCAAGACAATACTATCATGGGGTGTTTCTTGCCAAGATTTGTTCCGAAAAGGTTTGCCATTGCCTTTTCCTCAGCCTGAGAGCGTGCAACTTGCCCAAGACCACTCAGTGAGTTTGTTGGTCGAACAGGGAATTGAACCCTGGTCTCCAGAGTCTCACAGTCCAATCCTCAAACCATATGCCACACTGGCTGTCATATAGGCTTTAATATATTTAATTTTTAATGTTTTAACTTCAAAAATTGTTTATTTTTAAATCAATGACTTGGATGACAGCATTGGGGGCATAGTTATCAAATTTGCAGACAACACCAAATTAGGAGGAGTAGCTAATACCCCAGAAGACAAGATCAAAATTCAAAATGGCTTGAACAGACTAGAAAGCTGGGCCAAAGCTAACAAAATAAAATTCAACACAGAGAAATATAAGTTAGAATCATAGAATCATAGAATCATAGAGTTGGAAGAGACCACAAAGGCCATCCAGTCCAACCCCCTGCCATGCAGGAACTCCCGATCAAAGCATCCCTGACAGATGGCCATCCAGCCTCTGCTTAAAGACCTCCAAGGAAGGAGACTCCACTACTCTCCGAGGGAGTGTGTTCCACTGTCGAACCGCCCTTACTGTCAGGAAGTTCCTCCTAATGTTGAGGTGGAATCTCTTTTCTTGCATCTTGCATCCATTGTTTCGGGTCCTAGTCTCTGGAGCAGCAGAAAACAAGCTTGTTCCCTCCTCGATATGACATCCCTTCAAATATTTAAACACGGCTATCATATCACCATATCATATCATCATATTACTGCACTTAGGGCGAAAAAACGAAAAGCACAGATATACGATGGGGGACACCTGGCTGAATGAGACTACGTGTGAAAGGGATCTAGGAATCCAGGTGGACCACAAGTTCAAGAGAAGTAATAGTGCCACTCTATTCTGCTTTGGTCAGGCCTCACCTGGAATACTGTGTCCAGTTCTGGGCACCACAATTCAAAAAGGATGTGGAGAAACTGGAGCATGTCCAAAGGAGGACAACTAAAATGGTGAAGGGTCTGGAAACCAAGCCCTATGAGGAACGACTTAGGGAGCTGGGGATGTTTAGCCTGGAGAAGAGAAGGTTGAAAGGTGATATGATAGCCGTGTTTAAATATTTGAAGGGATGTCATATTGAGGAGGGAACAAGCTTGTTTTCTGCCACCCCAGAAACTAGGACCCGGAACAATGGATGTAAGCTCCAGGAAAAGAGATTCCACCTCAACATTAGGAGGAACTTCCTGAGAGTAAGGGCAGTTTGACAGTGGAACACACTCCCTCGGAGAGTAGTGGAGTCTCCTTCCTTGGAGGTCTTTAAGCAGAGGCTGGATGGCCATCTGTCGGGGATGCTTTGATTGGGAGTTCCTGCATGGCAGGGTGTTGGACTAGATGGCCCTTGTGGTCTCTTCCAACTCTATGATTCTATGATTCTTATATTTACACTTTTGTTTAATAATTTTGGATTGTTTTTAATTTGTATTGTTCTAAACATGTTCTTACCTGCCTTGATTCCCATTACTGAGAGAAAGGCAGGATATAAATGATATATATGATATATATGTATATGAGGTATATACTGTATATAGATATATATGTGTGTGTGATATACATATATACATACATATATATATATATATATATATATATATTAGGCTAGCCAGAAGGCACATGAACAAACATTAGGTTACCTTTAAAGCCCACTGGCTCCATCAGGCAGAGTTGGTAAAAAGCAGACTGACATCAGAGCACCACCAAAAAAGGCAGACCTTGAGGCTTTTATGACTTCAGCAACGTCACTTTCGCTTCCTTTGAGTGACTTGTTTTGTTGTTTTTAAACCATCTTTGCCTAGCAAAGAAGCCGATGCCTAACAAAGTAGCGTCCTCTTTTGTTCCCTGCTCCTCGAGCCGTAATGAAAATTTATCACAAGGAACCTCTCATATTATATATACATGACTTATCCATAATCACCTTGCGATCCATGTCTTCAAGTCACTGATCGATTTAGGATCGTAGCGGATTTCATAAGTGGTCCTTTTTTTCAGGCAAGGAATACTCAATACTTAAGAAATAATCCACTTTGAAACCGCTTTAACTGCCCTGGCTCAGTGCTATTAGGGAATCCTGGGGAACTGCAGTTCATTGTGGCACCAGAGTCTCTCTGACGGAGAAGGCTAAAGCTACAATTCCCAGAATTTCCCTAGCACTGAGCCATGGAAGTTAAAGCGGTCTCAAAGCGGATTATGTCCGCAGTGCGGATGCAGCCCAGGACGAGTTTAGGAAGATTTACCCCGCGACGTGTGTTACTTACTCGTCAGGAAGCCCCCTTAAGGTAAACACGCAACGGCTGCGATCACTCGACCCGAAACGGACGAGGTCCTCCTTTTCTCGCAACGGTCCGGAACTCCGCCAGGCCCCTCCTTCCCTGCCCAACCCTCCGCTTCTGCCGCGACCGCTATGGCAACTTGAACTAGCCGCCCTGACACTGAGAGAGAGCGGCCTCACAAGGCGCCAGGAGCCCCTTCACGTTTTGGTTTCTGGGAATCGTAGTTCGTCGACCCCACATCGCTATGGCTGTGGGCAGAACACAGGACTACAGCTCCCGAGAGGCATTGCGGCGACAGTTGAGGGAACTGCCTTCTTCGCCTCACGCGCCGTATGCGCAGAATCAGTAGAGCCGTGTAGAAATCGCTTCTTAAAGGGATAGGCGCTCAATTCCGGGAGAAAGAAGAAGAGGAAGTTGTTGTTGTTGTTGTTATTGTTCCTGTTGTTGTTGTGTGCCTTCAAGTGTTTCCGACTTATGGCGAACCCTAAGGCGAAACTATCCTGGAGTTTACTTGGCCAGATTTCTTTAGAGGAGGTTTGCCATTGCCTTCTTCCCTTGAGGCTGAGAGAGTGTGACTTTGCCCAAGGGCACCCAGTGAGTTTCATGCAAAGTGATCAGGGTCCAAAACACACTGCAGAAATAATCCAGTTTTGAGACCACTTTAACTGCCTGGCTCAGTGCTGTTAGGGAATCCTGGGAATTGTAGTTCATTTTGGCACCAGAGCTCTCTGACAGAAAGAGAAATGCCTCACAAAACTACAGTTCCCAGAATCCCCTAGCATTGAGCCAGGGCAGTTAAGGCGGTGTCAAACTGGATTACTTCTGCAGTGTGCTTTGGACCCAGACGCCCTAACCGCAAAGGAGGACAAGGCACTGCAAAATGTAGGACGTTCGAGGGAAAAAGTAGGACATTACCAAACAAAAAAACACTCATATAAATGTAAATTCATTCGTAGAATGGAGGACGTTTTGAAATTGTCAAGATTAAAATGGATAAAATAGAGGACATATCCTGGAAAAGGAGAACCTCTGGTCACCCTCTCTCAGCCTTAGAGGATGGCAATGGCAAACCCTCTCTCAACAAATCTTGCCAAGAAAATCCCATTATAGGTTTGCCTTAGGGTCCTCCCTTTCCAGGACATGCCAGAGCTCTCTGGCAAGTAAGGTGAAATAGCTTACAAAACTACAAATCCCAGCATTGAGCCATGGCAGTTAAAATGTTGTCAAACTGTTTTATTTCTGCAGTGTGGCAGCAGCCCATGATGTTACACAAAAAGAGTCCCCTCCATCAGCTTCAGCCTTGCCTCTGAATGCTGGGAAATCAATTAGCTCAAAAGGCAGTATGCAAGAGATGGGTAACTTATACCAGTTGTTGTTGCTTGTTATTGTTGTGTGTCTTCAAGTCGTTTCTGACTTGTGGTGACCCAAGGCAAGCCTATCATAGGGTTTTCTTGGCAAGATTTGTTCAGAGGCGGGTTTGCCATTGCCATTCTCTGAGGCTGAGAGAGTGTGACTTGCCCAAGGTCACCCCAGTGAGTTTCATGGCTGAGCCAGGATTCAAACCTGGTCTCCAGAGTCATAGTCCAGTGCTCAAACCACTATGTCACGCAAGCTCCCAGTATTCCCAGTACCAGTACTCACTACAAAGAAACTCCAGTTTTGAGTAAATGATATGTTTTTGTTTAGAAAATGCGCAAAGGAACATGGAAACATCCAAGGACTGATTCAGCAATGCAGTTCACACAAGGCTACAGAAAGGAAGGTTGAAAGTTGGATAGCGGAAGATTAAGGTTGAAGACGGGCTATATTTGCCAATGTAGGAGAGAAGAATACATTGGAGAAACGCAGAGAAACTCAGATAGTATACAAGGGTACACCAAGAAATGTAAACAAGAGTGAATGGGTTTGGGATTTCTTAGACCCCAAAACCTGCCCTTAGGATATGTGTAATGTACCCAAATCAATTATTTTTTCCAAGAAGTGCAAATTGAGTCCACTTTAAATTGAGGCACTGCCCTGGCTCAGTGCTAGGGAATCATGGGAATTATATTTTTTTCTAAGACATTGAGCCTTCTCTGTCAGAGAGCTCTGGTGCCACAATAAATTACAGTTCCCATAATTCCCTAGCACTGAGCCAGGGCAGCGCCTCAATTTAAAGTGGACTCAATTTGCACTATTTCTGGCAGTCTGCAAAGGCCCTTAGGGCCTTTACACTGCCAGAAATAATGCTGATTGAGGTCACTTTAACTGTCTTGGCGTAGTGTTAGGGAATCATGGGAATTCTATTTTTTTTCTGGGACATTAAGCCTTCTCTGTCAGAGAGCTCTGGTGCCACAATAAACTACAGTTCCCATAATTCCTTAGCACTGAGCCAAGACAGTTAAAGTGGCCTCAAGCTCAGGGATCGCCTCCTTCCATACAATCCTCCCTGCGCTCTCCGGTCCTCTGGGAGGAATTTGCTGCAGCCTCAAAAATCTAGGCTTGCGGCGACCTCCCAGAGGGCTTTTTCAGTTGTCGCCCCCAAACTCTGGAACGGCCTGCCGGACGAGATCCGTCAGTTGACATCACTAGACAGCTTTAAAAAAGCTGTCAAGACGGATCTCTTTCGGCAGGCCTTTCCAGACTAATCACCCCGGCCTTGGGTTCCTTGACTCCTGCGTTCCTCTCGTGGCCCCATCAGTTGTTGATGGATGAGGAACGCAGTAGAGGTTGATTAGGGGGTAGGTCGGTTTTTCTTTTTGGAGATATGTTATACGGGTTTTATTGTAAGCCGCTTGGATTGTCTGGCAATAAGCGGGATACAAATAAACTTTATTATTATTATTATTATTATTATTATTATTATTATTATTTCTGGCAGTCTGTAAAGGCCCTTAGTCTGGAAAACTCTGTGATTTTGAGCACTAAGGTGTCAATGCATTGATGCAATCTGAAAGAAATCGTTAATGATCAAAAAGGTAGGCAAAATGCAGGACTTCAAAGAGGGGAACAGGTTTCTGGCTATTTTGGCAAATGTCTGCCTTTGCTGTTTTCATTTCCTTTCCCATAAGAAATGAAAAATAAGTGGGTAGGAGGGATGTGCCATATTTAGCATAACCTATGGTGCTTGTCCTGTTGGTCTGTCTAAGCTTGGCATGGCCTGGTCACCTTGATTCTGCACTGATGTGTTTCCAGCTACCTTGAGCCATCGTGATTCCAAAACTATGTATCAAGTCCTCATCAAGACTTTAGTATAATCCATGCTAGATATTAATTATTAAAAAGCCCATTTCTAACTGGAGGGGTGACAGGGTAGGCTAACCATGAAGCACAGTGAGGTTTCTGACATCTCATTTCTAGTGTCTGTTTCTATAGAAAAAGTAGGGCGGGGGGAGAGAACATGTAGGCACTTTTAAAGACCAACTGCAGAACTTTGTTAGATGTGTATTGTTGCAGAGTTTTTACTGCTAGGAAAGAGAGAAACACCTGTGGGATTTTCTGCCTCAGTTGCCAAAAAAAGTTGACCTGCCCTGAGTACTATAGGTAGTCAAAAAGAAAGAAAAGCCTAATTGGATAACAGATGAAACTCTTCAGTTAAGAATAAGAAGTAAAAGCATAAAGTGACAGACACAGGATCAGAATCCTGAATGCTACTGTTCGACGACCTGTGTAGGGACAGGGAGAACTATTTTAATAATCAGTGCAAAGAAATAGAAGATAACGAAAAAAGTAGAACAAGGGACCCCTCCCACAAGATCGAAACAATTAAGGGGAAATTCAAACCAAAAGGAGGGTTGCTATAGAATGAACAGGGAAAGACACTATATGATCAGGACAAAGTAAAAAGACAATGATCCCATTCACACTATGGAAATAACTCAGTGTGAAACCAGGTTATTTCCATGACGTTCAGACTGGCTCCAAATGCATCCAGTGCCATTTGTGGGGGGAAGGCGTGGGGAAAAAACCACTTAACCCAGTGGCATTTGACACCAGGTCCCTTAGCATGTCTTTATTTAAGTTCCAGTATGACCCAGATCTTCAGTAGTGTGAGTATGCTACTGAATTGATCTGGGTTGTGTGAGAGTGGTACTGGAAATGGTGGCGGTGCCATTTTCTCTCCAGTGGGTGTTAAGTGTGAATGGAGACCAGGTTGAAATTGCCTCGGAGGGATTCGAGGGACATGAAACATAGTGAGGGCATCACTCCGGGATTGCATCACCGCAGAAATTCGGATCTCTATGGGACAAAAATGTAAGTGTGAATGCCCCCAATGAAAGCAGTACACTGAGGAACTATATTAAAGAGATGAGGCAATGGCAGATTTCTTCAAGGACAAATAGTTTAAAGATGAACCCACAATCTTAGAAAGTGATGTGGAAAAAGCTCTCAAAGCATTTGGGAGAAATAAATGACAGATAGCATACCAACAGAGCTGTTTCAGACTACTGAAACAGGCATGGTTCCACACCCCTATCTTTTAGACCAGGGGTAGGCAACCTTTCCCCCTTTCCCCTTTTCAGCTCCCAGAAGCCTCAGCCATGTTGGCCAATAGTCCCATGTTGGCCAATAGCTCCTGGGATTCTGGGAGCTGAAGTCCTTTGGCCCTTAAAGGGGAAACGTTGCCTACCCCTGTTTTAGACTGAGGAATTAAGGGTTCTTTGGCATCGGCACACTAATCTGTATCTGTTTGAAGGTACCTCTCATCATCTTCTGGTTGCTTGGGCTCCCAACTCATGAACAATGGTATAATCCAAAGAAGCAGATTTAAGAAGCATCATCAATTACCTTAAGCACTCTTTAAGCCAGGGGTAGGCAACCTTTCCCCTTTAAGGGCCGAGGGACTTCAGCTCCCAGAATCCCAGGAGCTATTGGCCAACATGGGACTATTGGCCAACATGGCTGAGGCTTCTGGGAGCCCTCGGCCCTTAAAGGGGAAAGGTTGCCTACCCCTGCTTTAAGCACTGGAATCTTAGGATTATTAATATAAAGAATGAGCAGACTGCTTAATGACCTTTCAAGATATTTTATTAATATAAAACATAACATTATTTATATACACAACCACTACTCCCCTTGGAAAGGAACATAGGCTTTTCATAATTTAGGCACAAAGCTTATAATTAATGTTGCTTGTAAGACATGGAGGCCTCCTCAGTTAGTACTGGTATACACTGGTGCAAATGGTCCAAAGGAATCCTATTGCAAAAGAGGGTCAGACAAAGCTGTATACCCCCACTCCAATGATCTTCGCGTGGCCCCATTTAAGGATGGATGAGGACCATTGCCGTGGGCCTAACATTGTCTTCTTGTAAAATTGTTTAAATGTTTTAATTGTTTTAATTGTTGAATTATGGTTTTAATTTCTATGGATTTAATACTGTTTTAAGGGGGGGGGAGGGATTGTTGGTTTTGGGGTATCATGTAAGATTTTGTGGTTGTGAGCTGCCCTGATTGGGTTTCCAAAGGGCGGGATATAAATAATTTATTATTATTATTATTATTATTATTATTATTATTATTATATCACCCTGTCTGTTTAAATTAAATGCAAAAATATCAAATGGAAAACAGGATTAGACTCAGAGGAAGAAGGTGTAAAAATCAGGGTGGAAGAGTATCAGCAACATAAGATTTGCAGATGACATATTACTTTGAAAAAGCCACACTGCACACCCCTGGGAATGGCGATGGACCAAGGTGGCACCCGGGCAGTGATTTCAGTGGTTAAATCCTTCTGATAAAATCATGATGCTGCCTGTTTAAAATTTTAAACTAGCTCAGGTAAGCTGGTTTAACTTGTTTATGCGATAGTCTCCTTGGAATGACTGTTTATTAGAGTTAAGGAAGAAAGTGCAAAAGCAGGATTGCAACTAAACATTAAGTAAACAAAAAAAAATCAACCACAGATTGTTTACATAACTTTAGAGTGGGTAAAAAAGACATCAAAATAGTTAAAAGTTTTTATATATCTTGTCTCAATAATGAATCAAAATGGAGACTGTAGTAAAGAAGTCAGAATATTAAATCTTGGAAGGACAGCTATGAAGGAACTAGATAAGATCATAAAATCATAGATTGGGTAACACTAGAATCGGAGAAACTATTAGAATTAGAGGGGGATAGCCTTTGCTTTGGTTGGCATGCATATTTAGGATATGGGAAAATAAAAGCGAATAAAGATTTTAAAGATATTAGACAAGCACTATTTAGAGTTTGGAATAAATATAAGTTGAGAGCTATGCCAAAATTCCCCTGCTGGTTTTCCCCACAAGAAGCAATACAGAGAAAAGAGATGAGATCAGAATCAAATTGTTAAAAAAAGATGGAATGGGTAAATATAAAATTAAAACACAAGAAGAACTGAACAGAGAGGCTTTTCATTGGATTGGTTAGATATAGACAAATTGCGAAACCTTTTAAAATGGATTTAAAATTACAAGGTATCAATTTAAAATTGAACGATTTTGATAAAATTTGGCTGGGAGATAATAAGTGGATTGGAACTTTTTATAAACTCCTACTGAAGTGGGATTTAGCAGAAGTAATAAAAGTAAATATGATTCATTGGGCACAAAATTTAGGACATCCTATAGAACTAGAAAAATGGGAAAGTGTATGGAATAAGAGAATGAAATATAAGATGTCACAAAATTTAAAAGATAATTTTTATAAAACTTATTTTCGATGGTACCTAACTCCAGAAAATTTTTTAAAAATCTACAAAACAAAAAATTGTGTTGGAAATATAGAAAGGATCCAGGTTCACTTTTTCACTGTCTTTGGACATGTAATTTGGTTAAAAAATATTGGTCAAAAGTAATTGAGATTATTAATTATATGACACAAAGTAAAATACAAGCTCGCCCTGAAATATTTTTATTAAATATGTGGAACAACAAACTAGACAAAAAAGCTGGAAAATTTTTATTCTATTTAATAACCACTGCAAGGATTACATTAGTTCAAAAATGGAAAACAAAAAATATTCCCAGTATAAAAGAATGGTTAGTTAAATTATACAATGCAATTGAAATGAATATGCTTACACAATACTTAAGAGGTAGCACTTTTGAAGAAGAAAAAATATTGAATGGATACCAATATTGGAATATTTGAAAGATCAATGGGGCAATATAGCTATAATTATCTATGTATAATATACAAATTTAAAGTAGAAACAATAAGCAAAAATAGTAAAATAATAATGATAATAAAAATAAGATGGAATACTTTAAACACAAATAGTTCAAGGAGAGAAGAAGAGACAGAGGGGAAAGAAATACATTAAAATAATTAACAATATAATTTTTAATCAGAAGATATAACAATACTATACTAACAAAGGAGGGATGAAAAGAAGACCACCAATATTTTTTTTATAATCCTATATGGTACAAGTAGGAAGTTAGAATGAATGCTGATAAGAAGGAATGAATGGAAGATGGGGATGAGCTGGTAGAAGGAATTGGTAAGTTGTAGAGGGTGAGAGAATGTAGTAAGAGGGTAAGAGAGAAAGAGAATAAGGATGAGGCTGAAATGAAAGAGATGGTAGAGGGGTTGAAAACAGACGAACGTGGAAGGTGTAGAGAAGAAGTATGAAAGAAAGAGAAAGAATGGGATTAAAGGATGGGAGTTAATGAGAAGGTTAGAAGAAAAAGGTTGTAGGAGGGAAAGAAGATTATAATGGAGTAATATAGATTATATTGATAAAGAAAATAGATTAAGAAACGAATATTAGACGAATTGAGATACTTGTAAATTTATTTGAAGTTATATATATTTAAATTATTGCATGAATATATTTGGTCTATATGATATATAATTTATGGTGGTAACAACCAATTCTTTTCAGTGATATAAATTCTGTATTATAAGATGTTATAATAAGATGTGAAATGTATGTTTGAATGTATTTTAATTTTTTTTAATCAATAAAATTTATTTATTTTAAAAAAGATCATAGAATCATAATGTTAGAAGAGACCTCAAGGGCCATCCAGTCCAATCCCCTGCCATGCAGAAACTCACAATCAAAGCACTTCCGACAGATGGCCATCCAGCCTCTGTTTAAGAACCTCCAAAGAAAGAGACTCTACCACACTCCGAGGAACTGTTTTCCACTGTTGATCCTCAAGTGTAGAGAGATATTAATAGATACAAAAGTCAGATTAATCCATTAATTTCCAATTTCTACATATGGTTGTGAAAGCTGGACAATGAAGAAAGCTGACTAAAGTGAAGAAAATCAACACATATGAAACGTGGTGCTGAAAAAGAGTTCCACAGATGCTATGGACTGCCAAAAGGATAACAAATGTGTCATCTAGAAGCAAACACAACTATATTGAGGCTGTTGCACTTTAGACCTATCTTGAGAAGACATAACTAATTAGAAAAGACAATAAATCTAGTAATATTCCCACTTACCAGACCTGGCATGAGCAAAACCTAAATGAGAATTATATTTGCCACTGGGAGTGGGGGAGTACTAATTTATATTACCGTTCAACATTTTATCCTGAATAGTTTTGTTGTTTGTTTTGTTTTGCATTTCCTTCATTATTTTTATGTTTTAAGTATAATTATGATTGTTAGCTGCCCTAAACATTCAGGGTAAGATATAATTTTTAAATGCTAAGTACAACTGCTTTAAGTATCATTCATTAAGAGAAGTGTGCAGGATGAACTCTTCATTATGCCATATAAATACAACCTAATGGCCAAACAGTATATAAATTCAACAGAAGGGTTTCTCAAGTATTCAAGGATGCTTTGTATAAAAAAAATAAAGGCTACAGTTGTAGGAGATAATTGCAAAGAAAACAGATTACCAGATGGGTCTTTAGAATTGTTATTTTCTAAACCCTTGATAGCCAAATAATGCCTCCTTTTGTAGATGCAAAACTGTGGTTTTCGCAAAGAGAAAAGCACAAGAGCAAGGATGAGCTTCTGTGGCTCTCAGGACATTCTTGGGCTGCAGCTCCCTTGATCATAGAATAATAGAGCTGGAAGAGACAAGGGCCATCCAGTCCAACCTCCTGCCATACAATGAAAGCACTACTGACAGATGGCCATCCAGCCTCTGTTTGGAAGCTTCCAGAGAAGGAGTCACCACCACAGTCTGAAGCAGTGTGTCAAACAGCTCTTTTCATCAGAAGGTTCTTCCTGATGTTTAGGTGGAATCTCTTTTCCGGTATTTACATCATAGAATCATAGAATTGGAAGAGACCTCAAGGGCCATCCAGTCCAGCCCCCTGCCATGCAGGAACTCCCAACCAAAGTATACCCAACAGATGGCCATCCAGCTTCTGTTTAAAGATCTCCAAAGATGGAGACTCCACCATTCTTCCAAGGGAGTGTATCCCACTGTCGAACAGCCCTTACTGTTAGGAAGTGCCTCCTAATGTTGGGGTGGAATCTCTTTTCCTGTAGCTTGCATCCATTGATCTATGTTCTAGTCTCTAGAGCAGCAGAAAACAAGCCTGCTCCCTCCTCAATACGACAACAGAGTGGTACTACTACTTCCCTCAGTCTAGATACTACTGTTGATGCAGCTTAGAATCACATTGGCTTTTTTAGCTGCCTTGTTACACTGTTGACTCATGTTCAGCTTGTGGTCTACTAGTAAGACTGCCAGATCCCTTTCACATTTACTGCTGTCAGGCCAGGTGCCACCCATCCTATATCTGTGCATCTCATTTAGTCTACGTTACATTTCCCCCTGTTGAAATTCATTTGGTTAGTTTTGGCCCAGCTCTCTAATATGTTATGGTCATTTTGAATTGCTGATCCTGTCCTCTGGGGTATTAGATACCACTCCTAATTTGGTGTCACCTGCAAATTGGATGAGCCTGCCCTCAATTCCATCACCCAGTTCATTTATAAAGCTGTTGAATAGCGTACTGTAGTGGAAAAACCAACGGTTGCAAATTAACTCCCAGCATCCAGGGTTCTTTGCAGAGCTTGATGCAGAAAACAGGGAACCAAAAATAGATTGAAAGCATAGGTTTATTTATTTCCAGCAAGGTCCCAGCGGAATTAGCATTTCAGATCACTGGGGCCAAGAAGAAGCCAAGATGGCTGTAGTTTTATGCGCTCACAGACAAAGAAATTCAAAGCTGACATTCTATTGGATGCTCTAAACTTTAAACACACAAAATCCTGAGCAATGAGAATACAGATTTCAGAATACATTATAATATGCTTAAGTTACCATGTTGCCATGCCAACCACATACCAAAATCTCTTATCGGTAAATAAGCTGGTGTGTATTAGGCAAAAGGCCTCTTTTGCACAAACAAGAGTAGTTGCCAATGATTTATTGTGGCTCTCTGGCCCACGCTGGCTCCTAATTAAGGTCTTTAATGCATCAGGTTACCAGATCTGGGGGCATCCTGTCTAAATAACCCTTTAGCACTCTTTGAGTTTAAACCTTCCAGCATCTTCCTTAGGACGTTATCACACGGGGCCCAATCCAATCAAAATCCACACGAAATCCTGAACGATACCAGATTATCGGCCCATGTTTTCACACGATGTCGCACAGAACCCCGACAGAAAGTGGAAAGATCCGAGATCTTTTGAATTTCGGTTTCTTCAGGAAATGCAAATGCGCGATGAGGGTGATTCCGCATTTACCGCAAATGTGATCGCCAAATACGTATTGGGGAGCATTTCCCCGTCATTACCCATGGTTCCCGCGAGCATTCCTCTATCTGCGCATGTGCAAGAGGCTCATTCCTCTATCTGCACATGTGCAAGAGGCTCATTTCTACTACATTTACGGGATATTTTCGCTTGTGTGTGGACGTTCTTTGCACTTGCTGTAAATTCGCAATTAAGGTAATGACGTTTGCGGAAACAAGTTTATTTTCGGTTTATTTTCGTAATGCCTCATTTCCACTTTTATTTTCGCTTTCTGGCCCACATGTGATAACGTCCTTAGAGGCCCACTTCCCAGCATTCCCTTCGCATGGCTGTTTGATTATTATTTTACACTTATAACAGCACACATCTCTAATTTAGGCATATAAAACATTAATTAAACAAATTCTTCTGCCTCAGTACTAGGCCAAGGACAGGACCCTGTGCCCCACACTAGTCACTTCTTTCCAGATTGAGATGGGTACCCTTTGGAAAGCCACCTAACAGTAGCACTGTCTAGGCCACATTTTACTAGTTTGTTTGCAAGAATATCATGGGGGAACTTGTCAAAGGCCTTACTGAAATCAAGATATACTACATCCATAGCATTCCCTTCATCTACCAAGCTGCACAGTGGGCCTGATGCACTGACAGTCTAGTAATCTGTGGATCTGACCACCTGTGGATTGCCAGGCCTCATATTATTAAACAGTGCTGCATGCAAGTAGACACACTGATGTGAACACATGCACATCCCCACCCACTGAAAATGTGAATACATTTTTTTCCTGTTCATAGGGCCCCCCAGAACTGAACCTCAACAAATGAGAAGCATCCACTGTAACTCTAAAATCAGTAACAAGATTATCCAAACAATTTGCCTTTACAGACTGCCAGAAATAATGCAGATTGAGGCCGCTTTAACTGCCCTGGTTCAGTGCTAAGGAATCATGGGAACTGTAGTTTATTGTGGCACCAGAGCTCTCTGACAGAGAAGGCTCAATGTCCCAGAAAAAAAATACAATTCCCATGATTCCCTAACACTGAGCCAGGGCATTTAAAGTGAGCTCAATCTGAATTATTTCTGGCAGTCTGTAAAGGCCCAGTGATACCTTTATTGGACCAACCAAAATGCACAATATACAAGTTGCAAGCCTTCGAAGCTCCACTGGCATCTTCATCAGGCAAGGTGTTGAAAACCATACAGGAGGAAAAAAAATGAAGATGGTAGTCATAGGCCTGCATTTTGCTGTCTTTGTTCCCAGTTCAGAAGGTATGGAGGGGGATTTCTTGCAGTCTGGAATCTCTTCCTTCTGGCCATGTAGTTACTGGGAGATTGACTTGTTTTTAAGAAACACATGTTGGTTTTTAGTGATCCCGGCGTATCACTAAAGGGCCTTTACAGACTGCCAGAAATAGTGCAAATTGAGGCCACTTTAACTGTCCTGGCTCAGTGCTAAGGAATCATGGGAACTGTGGTTTATTGTGGCACCAGAGCTCTCTGACAGAGAAGGCTCAGTGTCCTAGAAAAAAAAATGCAATTCCCATGATTCCCTAGCACTGAGGCAGGACAGTTAAAGTGGCCTTAAGCTGCATTATTTCTGGCAGTCTGTAAAGGTCCTAAGTCCTTACAGACTGTCTTATTTAATGATCTGCTCAAGACCTTTTCCCTGCAATGGTGTCACTAGGGTTTGTACTAGGGTTCACCCGGTGTGGTAACACATGGTGTCACTACACAATAACCGCCTGCCTCCCATGTCATACCATATAAAATCCTTATAATGTTTTTGTACTAATGTTACTCATAAATCGTAATTCCAGTATATCACTGATTGTAATGGCA
The DNA here is from genome assembly GCA_026167975.1 of Phrynosoma blainvillii. Classification (NCBI taxonomy): domain Eukaryota; kingdom Metazoa; phylum Chordata; class Lepidosauria; order Squamata; family Phrynosomatidae; genus Phrynosoma; species Phrynosoma blainvillii. Next base: position 415,549,186 of record JANUYF010000001.1, read on the forward strand.
ATACGTAGTTCTGACATAAACATCTAACAAAATTAAAATTATACCTTTAAATTACAATGTCATAGTTATAACCCAAACCACATAGTTTGATGAGTTAAAGGTAAAATGTTGTAAGATGTGATGTTTTTAAAGACTATTTTAAAAGAATAATTTAAAAAAAAATTAAATTTACATGTTAAAATTTATTTGAAAAAAAACACAACCCTCAGGTCTCTCCTTTCTCCTCCTACTGCGCCTCGCTCTACTCACACCATCTCAAGCATTTTAAAGGGATACAGATGAACGCCAGATGAATGCTAGGGAATTCTGGGATTTGTAGTTTTGTGATTTAGCCTTCTCTGTCACAGACTTCTGGAACCACAATAAACTACAGTTCCCAGGATTCCCTAGCACTGAGCCATGGATTTAAATCGGTGTCAAACCGTGTTATTTCTGCAGTGCGGATGCAGAGCCGACCAGTCCCAGAGCTCCAAAACACACTTCAGAAATAATCCAGTTTGAGACCGCTTTAACTTCTCTGGCTCAGTGCTAGGGAATTCTGGGAACTGTAGTTTTGTGAGACATTTAGCTTTCTCTGTCAGAAAGAGCTCCAACTCCCAGGATTCCCCAGCACTGGTGTCAAACTGGATTATTTCTGCAGTGTGTTTTGGGCTTACAACAAGTGTTTCTTAGCTTTTCTTTGGTCAGGTCCTCCATTTTGTCCTTGAATGCCCTACATTTTTGGTGGTGCCTTGTCCTTCTTTCCAGTTAGAACATCAGGGTCCAAAATACACTGCAGAAACAATCCAGTTTGAGACTGCTTTAACTTCCATGGCTCAGTACTAGGGAAATTCTGGGAATTGTAGTTTTGTGAGACATTTAGCCTTCTCCGTTACAGAGAGCTCTGGTGCCACAATGAACTACAGTTCCCCAGGCTTCCCTAATAGCACTGAGCCAGGGCAGTTAAAGCAGTCTCTGGGCTTTTGCAGACTGCCAGAAATAGTGCACATTAAATTGAGGCACTGCCCTGGCTCAGTGCTAGGGAATCATGGGAATTGTATTTTTTTCTGGGACATTGAGCCTTCTCTGTCAGAGAGCTCTGGTGCCACAATAAATTACAGTTCCCATGATTCCCTAGCACTGAGCCAGGGCAGTGCCTCAATTTAATGTGCACTATTTCTGGCAGTCTGCAAAGGCCCTCTCTGGATTATTTCTGCGGTGTGTTTTGGCCCAGTGTTACTGAAGTTGTCATATTACATCCTTTTTAATAATGTTTTCACCAGAAACAGTGTGGAAAGTTGCTGGTGGCCACCTTTGACTGATATTTTAGATACAGCCCTGAGCCAGGACAGTTAAAGCGGTCTCAAAGTGGATCATTTCTGCGGTGTGTTTTGGACCTCTTGGTTAACGGCTTCTCCGTCGGTCTCCGCGAGATGGCAGCCAAAGGCCAGCCAAAGGGAGATGGCTTTTTGCTTCATGAGGGGAAATGGTTTTGCCGGACTTCTCTCAGAAGGTCCCGAAGACGACGACGACTCTTTGCCGTTTTCCCGAGTGGCTCCTCCGTGTGCCTCGCTTGGCCAGAGGCATCTTCTTCTCGGTTCCCGGCCATGAAACTCCCTCAGTGACTCTAGCCAAGTCACACTCTCTCAGCCTCAGCCTCGGGGAGCGACCTGTGGAGCGTCGAAACCCGCCTTTGGGAGCCAGAAGACGACGAAAAATCCCGGGTTTACCCTCGCAAAAGTTGGCAATCCCGGTGAGGAGCGCAGATTGAGGGAAATTCCCCCTTTTTTATTCGTTTTTAAATATGAATAATTGAAGGTTTTATTTTATTTTTTAAAAAATAGCTCACACCGCAGAAATAATCCAGTTTCAGACCGCTTTAACTGCCCTGTCTCAACGCTGTAGAATTCTGGAGTTTGTAGTTTGTTGTGGCATCAAAGCACTTTCTGACAGAGAAGGCTAACGCCTGACAAAACTGTGATTCCCAGAATTCCCTAGCATTGAGCCAGAGGAGTGAACGTGGTCTCAAATTGGATTATTTCTGTAGTGTGTTTTGGACCCATTTCTTTCAGATAGGTCCAAAGAACACTGCAGAAATAGTCGAGTTTGAGTCTGCTTTAATTGCCCTGGATCAATGCTATAGAATTCTGGGATTTGTAGTTCGTTGTGGCACCAAAGCACTTTCTGACAGAGAAGGCTAAATACCTCACAAAACTACAATTCCCAGAATTCCGTAACATTGAGCCAGGGGAATTAAAACGGTCTCAGACTGGATTATTTCTGTAGTGTGGATGAAGTGCATGTTACTATTGTTAGCTAAGAACATTTCTTAAAAGAAGAGCAAATATCTCCCTTTTAATCTCATCCCCTCAAACTTCCCTTTTAAAAAAGGAGATATTAGGCTATATATATATATATATATATATTGTTAAGATAAATGCTTACATAATAATGATTTTTTAAAAGGTGTATTGTTACGGTCTTTTAGGGTGTTTGTTGTTTTGTTTTGTTAGTTGTTGGGTTTCTTTGTTTTGTTTTGGTTGTTTTTTTGTCCTCAATATTTGTATTGTGAATGTCTTAGTGTCATGTTTTTAATGTTATGGAAATAATAACATTATTTTAACATAAAAGAAGATTTTAGAAATATATATTTTACCTACACAGGGGGCAGATTACTGATCTAAAAATTAATGACACAATAGTCTATCAGAGCTGGCAAATCAAGTAGTTCTTGTAGTTGGGGATTCTGGGAGTTAGAGTCCAAAGGAAGAAACTTTCCCCCTTTGAACAAAGTGGGACAACTTTGTGGGGTTGTTGTTTCTGCTCCTTCTTTAGACAAGCAAAACACAGAGTTGTGATTGTGGTTCCTGTGGTGATTTTTGTCCAGATTACTGACAATTGACAGGGTGACCAGACACGTCCTCCTTTTCCAGGACACGTCCTACTTTTCAACCTTCTATCCGGGAGGGATTTCAAAATGTCCTCCATTTGGAGCATGGTTAAGATTCATTAATTTATCTTTATATTAAACGTTTTTAGCTTTTATTGTGTCATGTCCTACTTGTTTTCTTCAATGTCCTACATTTTGCGGCGACTGGTCCTCCTTTGCGGTTATGACAACTGGTCTTCCCGGACAGTGAAGAGGACAAAATAGGATGGTGGTACTTCAAACTGGGCGATACTGGGAGCAATGGGTGAGAGGCAGTGGTCAGGAGTGGGTCTTTCCATCCAGGGGATTGGTAAAAAGGGGACAACCATTTTATATTCATGTGTAGCAATTTATTGTTATCTTGAAACAGCAATTTGTTTTTATCTAGTAAGTAAATTATATTAGCATAAACATACACATGTGCACTTGTTTTTCTGTTTCTTAAATACACTTTTTTGTACATATTTGACATTTCTAGGTAATTACAATAATGAATTAAAATTGAATAAGTCAACAGACAACATCAAATACAACCATTTTTTTATGTATGCATGCTAACTTTATTGTTGTTATCTAGAGACAACAATTTATTTTTATTATCCAGTAAGTAAATAATATTTGCACACACACACACACACACACACAAACCTCCAGCTGTAAATCCTGTGCTTATTGTTGTTTCTTGTTTTCCTATTTCTTTAATACACTTTTTATTACCTGTCTGACATTTCTGGGCAGTTACAATAAATAATTAAAATTTACTGAACAAGTCAACGGACCACATCAGATACAACTATTTTATGTGTATGTGTGGTAATTTATTGTTGTTATCTGGAAGCAACAATTTATTGTTATTATCTTGTAAGTAAATTATATTTGCACACGCACACACAAAACTTCCAGCTGTAAATCCTGTGTGCACTTGTTGTTTCTTGTTTTCCTGTTTCTTAAATACACTTTTTTGTACTTGTCTGACATTTCTGGGTAGGTACAATAAGTAATTAAATGTTACTGAATAAGTCAATAGACCACATCAAATACAACCATTTTGTATACATGTGTGGTAATTTATTGTTGTTATCTAGAACCAATATTTGCACACACACATACACATACAACCTCCAGCTGTAAATCCTGTGCACACTTATTGTTGTTTCTTGTTATCCTGTTTTTTAAATGCACTTTTTTTGTACTTGTCTGACATTTCTGGGTAGTTACAATAAGTAACTGAAATTTATTGAATATATAAATCAAATAAAAACAAGCCATGTAAAATATAACAAGTACCGTCAGTGTTGTGTGCCTTTAAGTTGTTTCCAAGTTATGGCAATGCTAAGGCAACCCTATCATGGGGTTTTCTTGGCAAGATTTGTTCAGAGTTTTTTGCCATTGTTATCTGAGGCTGAGAGAATGTGACTTGCCCAAGGTCACTCAGTGGGTTACATGGTCGAGGCAGGATTTGAACCCTGGTCTCCAGAGTCATAATCCATTGCTCGAGTAAATCCCACTGAATGCAGTGGCTCTCACTACTTATTATTTACTTATGAAACAAAATAATAATCCAGTGGAATATGGCCCTGTAGTTCATGTTGAGTAAATATTCTGTTCATGTTAAGTGTGATGCAGTTTAAATAAAACAACAAAATGTTTGTCAAATCTGTATTCAGTTAGCTCCTTATGACTAAGTGGAATAAACAACTATGGGGGGTTGCAGACTGCCAGAAATAGTGCAAATTGAGTCCGCTTTTAGGGTTAGGGTTAGGGCTAGGGAATCATGGGAATTGTTTTTTTTTTCTGAGACATTGAGCCTTCTCTGTCAGAGAGCTCTGGTGCCACAATAAACTACAGTTCCCATGATTCTCTAGCACTGAGCCAGGGCAGTGCCTCAATTTAATGTGCACTATTTCTGGCAGTCTGCTTAGGCCCCATGACTTCTGATGGTTAAACATGTCCAGTTTAACATAATAGTCTCACTTCTTGCGATCAGCATTTTAGCTGACTTTGAGTTTGACAAATAGTGTGAAATTTTGGAAGTAGTTTATTCCTTTTAAGTGTCTTTCCTTACTTCACATGCTTTGTATATTGCATCGTATAACTGCCATGTAAACAATTTCTCTATGTTGAAGCTTAGTATTATTAATACTAATGTTAATATCAATCCACTCAGTAAAAAAACTCAGACTGAATTTAAAATTCCATTACTTAACTCTTTTAAACTGTCTCTGAAGTGTTCTTTCACTTTGAAAAGATCCATCACAAGTGCTACCTAATTGAGGTATAACTTCTCAGTGGGTCGGGCTATCATCACTATTTTTGTTTTTACTTGATTTGTCAGATGTGAAATACTATTGTTTCATTAATTTTTATACTAGCAATCTGTCCCATGGATATGTACAATAACATTTTTTATCTTCTTTCAAGAAATATCCTTAGCTATCAAAAGTACTATACATTATTTTTTAAAAAAACATCTTCAAGCCATTCAGTTATTCATAGTTTAAACTATTCTGGTTCACATTTTACCTTTAAAAGTAGCTGATTGTTAACTTTTCAAGTCATTTTAATCTCCCAACTCACCTCTTGGTCTAATCTGTTGTTTGTTAACCACATTGTTAATGCAGCGTCTAACTATCAAACTATCATAGATTATTGACAGTTCATTTCATAGTATTCCATTATGATAAGATGTTATTTTTAATAAGTCCCCTTGTAATGGTATAAGAGATTTTCTTCTGTATGAGAAAAATTTCTCAGATTTTCTTATAAACTAACTCAATCATCAAGTCCTTGGTGCTGTTGGTGACTTTGATGGACTTTAAATATGTGTTTGTTAAAGACTCAATATTTGATGAGAAATCAAATATTAAATATATGATTTTATCATAAAATATTGAGAATCTAACACACAAATTTTTATTAAATTAAGATTATACACATATGATAAATTTAGATAATTATCAAATATTTGAGGAGAAATTATTAAATTTTTCTTGATTTGGACAACATGCTTTCTTTTTCTAAATAAAAGGACTTAGGTCCAAAACACACTGGAGACATAATCTAGTTTGAGACTGCTTTAACTGACTTGGCTCAATGCTAGGGAATTCTGGGAACTGTAGTTTTGTGAGACATTTAGCCTTCTCTGTCAGAGAGCTCTGGTGCAACAATAAACTACAGTTCCCAGAATTCCCTAGTACTGAGCGAGGGCAGTTAAAGTTGTCTCAAACTGGATTATTTCTGCAGTGTGTTTTGGACCAGTATCCCTGGGATAGAAGAGGATATGTTACATCACTGAATAGTTGGGTTGGTACCTATGAGAAATAATATGGAGGAAATTAAACGAGATTTGGGGTTTTGTCTTATAGCATTCTGTTTTCTTATAGGGAGAAGTAGTTTGAGGGTTTTTGTTTTGTTTTTTCTGAAGATACATGACTTTTTCTTTGTTCTTTCTTCAGGTAAACGAATTTGGTTAACCTCTTCATTTCTGCGTGTGAAGAAAGATTGTACAGGGCAATGAAGTCACTGCAGCAGTAAGCCTAGGAAGATGAAATCCCTAACTGAATTCCTTCAGCTGCTGATTCTGCTGGAAATGGGACAGAGAAGTCAAAGCATAGAGATGTGTCCTTCCTCGTGTAACTGCTTGGAGTGGGATCACTACAAAATTACTTGCAGGGAAATACGTTTCATCCCCAACCTTCCCCAAGACACCCAGATTTTGTGAGTATATGGGATTTGTTGCATTGAACCTGTAGGTGGGAGGCAGATGTGTAAGTGATTATCTGTCTTTGGTCAGGGTTCATGTTAACTGAGAATACAGTATGATCCCTGTATCCTCAGGATTGGTAACTGTTTTTACTTACCCGCATCTGGAAGGAAAGGGTCTCTGGCATCTGGAGGTCCTTCAGCATGACTCTACAGTCAACTTCAGGTGGAAGTTGGAGGACTTCCAGATGCCTATAGAAACCATCTCAATAACAATAACAACAACAACAACAACAACAATAATAATAACAACAATAACAAATTATTTATTTATTGCCCACCCAATCACAAGGAATCCAGGCAGGTTACAGCAGTAAAAATACATGGAATACAATAAAATTCAAAATTAGTCCCTTCCCAAGCCCCCACCCCACCCAATAAATACTAAAATTACAATTAAACAAACACAATTTAAATCAAAAATACAAAAAGTTTTTAAAAAGAAGATAATTAGTGGACAGAGCGACGTAGATCACCTTGTGCGAGGAGAAGAGTTAAGTTGGGAAGGCCTGCTGGAAGAGCTCTGTCTTAAGAGCCTTTTTAAAGGCTGTAAGAGTAGAGATGTGACGGATCTCCTCCGGCAGGTCATTTCACAGTTTTGGAGCAGTGATGGAGAAGGCCCTCTGGCTAACCAATGTTAGCCTAGATTTTTTTGGCTCTAGCAAGTTCTTCCCCGAGGACCTTAGTACGTGGGATGGACAATACGGAAGAAGGCGATCCTTTAAGTATTGTGGTCCCAAGCCATGTAGGGATTTAAAGGTAATAACCAATACCTTGTACCTTGCCAAGAAACTAATTGGCAGCTAGTGAAGGGATTTCAGGACCAGTCTTATATGGTCATTACAGGAAGTACCCATAATCAACCTGGCTGCCATAATTTGTATAAGCTGAAGTTTCCGAACTTGGCACAAGGGTAGCCCCATGTAGAGCACATTACAGAAGTCTAATCGAGAGGTTACCAGTGCATGTACTACTGTTTCAAGGTCTCCCTGCTCCGGGAAGGGGCGCAGCTGGCGTATCAGCCGAAGCTGATAACAGGAGCTCTTGCCTGTCTCGTCCACCTGAACTGTCAAGTGACGTGACAAGTCAAGGAGCACCCCCAAGCTGCGGAAAGAGTCCTTCAAGGGAAGTGTGATCCCATCCAGAACTGGCTGACATAACTCCATTCCCAGGTTCAGGTTTCCTATGACAAGTACCTCTGTCTTTCCTGGATTCATCTTGAGTTGGTCTTCCCTCATCCAGTGCATTACTGCCCCAAGACAGGCATTCAGAGGAGAGATGCAATCCTTAGTTATTGCATCAGTCCGAGACATAGAGAAATATATTTGGGTGTCATCAACGAACTGATAACACCCCACCCCGTGCCTCCGGATGATCTCGCCCAGTGGCTTCATGGAAATGTTGAATAGCATTGGGGATAGAATCTCACCTTGAAGGACGCTCAATTTGAGCTCCCTCTTGGCCGAACAAGTGTCCCCAAGCAACACCATCTGGAACCTACCTGAGAGGTAGGACCGGAACCACTGCAAAGCAGTCCCGCCGATACTCATGTCTCTCAGGCATTCCAGAAGGATACCATAGTCTATGGCAGGGGTAGGCAACCTTTCCCCTCTAAGGGCCGAGGGACTTCAGCTCCCAGAATCCCAGGAGCTATTGGCCAACATGGGACTATTGGCCAACATGGCTGAGGCTTCTGGGAGATGAAGTCCCTCGGCCCTTAAAGGGGAAAGGTTGCCTACTCCTGGTCTACGGTATTGAAGGCCGCTGAGAGGTCCAAGAGCACCAACAGGGTCACACTTCCCCTGTCAATGCTCAGACGGAGATCATTGACTAAGGCGACCATGGCAGTCTCAACTCTGTATCCTATCCTGAATCTGGTTTGAAATGGATCCAGGACCTCCAGCAGAGCTCTGTGGTCAACTTATGCTGGAAATACAGAGTTTGCTGTTAGTTATGGTTTCATATCCATGATAACCACAGGAATGAATCCCTTGCAGATATGGGGGTCATACCATACTTGGAGACAGACATCATGCTTTAACACTGCTGAAATCCTAAATTAATGTTGTAACCAATTAAACAGAACTTCGAACATTTGTTAAAATCATGTTTCCAATTGCCCATGCTCTTTCATTCACTAAAATCTGCTACAGAGGATGCCTTAACCCAGATCAGAACCACACATTTTGGGGGACAGAACCTGGAACTATTACTTTTTTACTGCAACTCCCAAGAATTCTCCACTGGCATAGTGACGTGCTGAGGGATACTGTGACTTGTAGTCCAAAAAAGTAACTCATACAGAATCTGTGTAGCAATATGGTGAACACTGAGCGTGGCTCACCCATTCTATTTTCCTGATTGCTTTCCCCATTCTAATTTTAAAATAAGTGCAAATAGCAGTTCAAGGAACCGAGTAAAAAAAACAAACAAACATGGTTTTCCATTCCATGATCTTGCTTCAAACACCATTATTGCCTTCAGTAAACTAAAATATGAGGCCTGTGACAAGTGCATAATCAAAGTATTTGACCTATAATGAACAGGGTCATATTAATCTTATGACTAGTTATTAGTTACTGATATTCAACAGGGTATTATAGCAGAGGGATCTTGGAGCACCTTTGAGACTGAGAGAAAGAAAGAAGTTGGTAGCATAAGCTTTCGTGGACTTCAGTCTATTTCCTCATATGCTTGGAGTGACCTGTCCAGGAGCAGACCTAGGCTATAGCAGTGGTTCTCTAATGGTGAGGCGAGATCCCCAGGGGTATGTGTGAGAGTTGCTCAAGGGGACGTGAGACCTGGAGGCCCTGATCCCTTCTCCTCCTCCTCTTCCTAAACTTTTGTATGTGAGCGTGTAAAGTGTATGTGTTGGATCAAATATTGAATAGGGAGCTGGGTATGTTATAGCCTGAAGAAGAGAAGGTTAAGAAGTGATATGATAGCCCTTTTTTAAATATTTGAAGGGGTGTCATATTGAGGATGGAGCAAGCATGTTTTCTGCTGCTCCAGAGAATAGGACCCAGAGCAATGGATGCAAACTACAGGAAAAGAGATTCCACCTCAACATTAGGAGTAAGAGCTGTTTGACAGTAGAATATACTCCCTCAGAGAGTGGTGGAGTCTCCTTCTTTAGAGGTTTTTAAACAGAGGCTGACTGGGCATCTGTTGGGGTGTTTTGATTGTGAGTTCCTGCATGACAGAGGGTTGGCCTGCATGGCCCTTGTGGTCTCTTCCAATTCTATGATTCCATGATACTTAAATAAAACTGTTTTAATTTGAATGATGCTATATCCTTTTAAAATGTTAAAATATGAATATACATGAATGTACAAATGAAAGTACACACACTAAACAAACAAAATGTTTTTTATTCATATACTAGGTTGAGTGGTGGGGCACAATGTCTGCATGTAGCTGTAAAGGGGATCACAAAGGTTAAAATTTAGAGAAATGCAAAACCAGCAGATGTGGTGACGGGAGTGACAAGTTCATTTCTAAGAATGATCATTGTGGGACAAACAAGAGGAAGGAGCAGGGCTGGTGTGTGTGTGTGTGTGTGTGTGTGTGTGTGTGTCCCCATCCGTCCCCCTTTCTGGCGATTACATTCTGGGATTTACTGCAGTGTGTTATGTACTGACCCAAGAGGTAACAGTTACCAAAACATGTCTTAGTCTTTACTTACATGTTTGGAATACCACTTCTGTTTTTCTGAAAGCAGGCACTTGGAGATGTTACTGAACATCTCCATGCTACTAAATTATGTTGCTTAGTTGGTGTTTGTTTTGCTGTAGGCTTTGAACTGTGCCATAATGAATGTTTTCTGAAACATTTAAAACAGATTGACCATTCAGGTTTTGCTTATTGTGTACACTCAGACTCCAAGGCCTGTAAAGCTACAAGAAAGCTCAAGAATTTAGAAAGATGTACTTTACCTCTTTGAAAGTTTCAGCACTAATTAGTTTCTTTTTCAGTTAGGTTCCAATTGCCTCAGGAACAGTTAAAGAGTTTATTTACCTTTTTAAAACAAATAATTTGAGACACTTGAGTCACAAGCTTTTTTCCAAGGTCTTTTTGAATGCTGAATCATGAATATAATAATGTTAAATGCTGTGGCATTTAAATCATATATGGACATATATTTAACTAACATAAGATCTGGAAACACATGCAAATATTCAGACAAAGCCTACATCCTGGACTTAATCAGGACACTTAGGGCCCTTTCACACTACGCAATTATAGTAGTTTGATTCTACTTTAACTACTATTGTTACATCGTATAGAATTCTGAGAATTGCCATTTCAAAAGGGGTATCAGTCAGAGAGCTGCAGTGCCTCACCAAACTAAACTCTAGTACAGGGGTCCCCAAACTACAGCCCATGGGCCAAACCCGGCCCATCGAGGCCTTTAAACCGGCCTGTGGCCGGTCCTGCCGTGCGACACGGGGTGCCATTTTGGAATACAAAACGGCGCCGGACTACTGCACATGCGCGCGTGATGTCGGACACCATTTTGTGTTCCAAAATGGCGCCTGGAGTCATGTGCATATGCCTGGTGTCGCGCGCACATGCGCACAACTCCGGGCGCCATTTTGGAATACAAAATGGTGTCCGGCATCACCAGGCGCATGCGCACGACTCCAGGCACCATTTTGGAACACAAAATGGCACCCAAGTAGTGCGCATGTGTGCATCTCCAGCCCTCACAAGATCTTGGGGCCAGCGAACCCGCCTCCGGCTCAAAAAGTATGGGGACCCCTGTAGTACATAAAATAGGATGTAGCCAGAGCATTTAAAATGGAATCAGTTTTTGTCAAGTCTGACAATACACCAAATTTAGAAATTCAGGCTTCAGTACAGTCTGACCTCCTTTATCCACGGATTCTTTATCAACGGATTCAGCTATCCACAGTTTGAAAATATTCCAAAAAAATATAAATTCCAAAACACAAACCTTGATTTTGCCATTTTATATAAGGGCCACTATTTTACTATGCCATTGTATTTAATGGGATCTGAGCATCCACGGATTTTGATATCCATGGGGGATACCAAACCCCAGAGGATACCAAGGACCCACTGTAGATAAAATCCAGTAAGGGCTCATTTCCACTTGCATTTAAACCAGATTGTGAGTCACATTGATACTGGGTCATGGAATCGATTTGGGACAATGTGTAGTTCCCACTATGGAAGCAAATTATTTCCTTATTCCATGGATTTGTGTCTTTTTTGACACGATTGTCATTCCCACTACATTTGTGTTCCTTCAAAATGCATGTTCTTTATCAATTGTGATCGATCCATCCCTTTTTTTTAAATGTCAATCATATGATGCATATCTATGTGTCATCGGTGACACAACCATGTGTCATACCAGCGACACATTCAAGAAAACATGTAGGATGACATGGCTACATAAGAACTAAAGACACTTATAGAAATGTAAATGCCATGCTTCTTAGTTCCGCTCCAAATGGAGGAATTGAATTGAGCCAGCATCCTGGCCAAATCGAGGCTTTTTGGGTCCTTGCCAAATTGATTTTAATGATACGCTTCCGTAAGTTATTGGTTTGTTTAGGCTACAACAAACTAGAATTCCCAGAACTCCATAGCATTGAGCCAGGATAGTTAAAGCAGTGTCAAACCAGGTTCTTTCTGCACTCTGGATGCAGCCTTGAAAACATTGCCTGGGAGGGATTTGGGCTTCCTGCCAGAGAAAGAGGCTGGTGCTGGTGCTATGGCTTGGCCCGGGAACCCCCTGCCCCTCCTTACCCCTTTTCCACATGGGGGTTACCTTCCACTTCGGTGAGGGTGAGGACGAGGCTGTTGTAGGTGCTCAGCGGGGTGACACTGGCCAAGTACTTTTTCATGGTGTTATTTTTATTTTATTTTATTTGTTATTTTTATTTCTCCTCAAAGGAACTTGTTTCTAAGTAAGTGAGTTTATGGGTGGATCTGGAATGCAGAAAGAATCCGCTCCAAATGTAAATGTCATGCTTCTTAGTCCTGCTCCAAATGGAGGACCTTTTGGGATTGGATGGGAGGCTGAAATGTAGGACCTGTCCAGGGAAAGGAGGAGGACGTGCCTGGGAGGAAGTTGGGCTTTCTGCTAGAGAAAGAGGCTGAGGCTGGCACTATGGCTTGGCCTGGGAACCCCCTGCTCTTCCTCACCCCTTCTCCCCACGGTAGTAAAAAGATAGCACAAAGGCAGCACTGAGAGGGGAAAAAATGGCAGATTTCCCAAAAACCAGGGGCAGGATGAGTCACAATCCTTTGCCAACCCTCTGCCCATAGTCCCTCCCCTCCAGTGTGATGCAACTGAGATCTGAACATTGTTAACACTTGTCAGACACACTTGCAAAGCAAATCTTTTCAAAAGAACCACCAAAAGACCCATCTTGGAAAAGAGGTTTTTTTAGCATTTACCTCGCTTCAGTGCGATTGAGACCGAATGCAGTCAGGTCTGAAACCGCTTCCAGTGTGAATAAGGCACATATAAACCAATCACCAAATTGGTTTAAATCATAGTAGGAATGAGCCCCAAGCCTTTACTTTGCAACTTGAATCCAGAGATGTTGATTGTCAGAACTAAACAGCAAGCCTTAACATTGTCTAATTAAATTGTAAAGGTAAACGTTTCCCCTTTGACAAGGTTGTCAAGTTGTGTCCAACAGTTGGAGGAAGTGCTCATCTCCATTACTAAGCCAAAGAGCCAGCGTTGTCAAAGACTACTTCATAGTCACGTGGCCAGCAGGACAGAACAGAACACTGTTACCTTCCTACCAAAGTGGTACCTATTTATCTACTTCCACTTTTACATGCTTTTCAACTGCTAGGTTGGCAGAAGCTGGGATTAGTGTCAGGAGCTCACTCTGTCATGCAGCACTTGGGTCTCAAACTGCCAACCTGCCGATCTTGTAATTGTCAGAGTCAGTGTAACACACTTGCCCCACTCATCCCCATACTGCCCCTTCTTTGTTGTTACAGCTAGATTCTTTTCACAGAAATAACCTTGATCAGGCTTGACACATGCCTGACACCTCTCAAGTATTATCTTGCCACCTGTGTCTGAGATCACCATGTCTCCACAATAGCTGGCTCTACTGAATAACCCAGCATACCAGCCCAGCTTACCAGTATTTTATGTCTAAAACCACATTCCCACTCCCCCAAAATATCACAATCAAAAACAGTAATATAATATATAACATCATGTCTTGAATATATTTTATATAACAGGTATAAAGCAAAAGTATTCTTTCTTCCTCCCACTTTAACCTAGTTTAGACTTTTTAGGGTATTTTGCATTAAACTTTTTAAAATCAGTTTTGGGGCTTTTATATCATGGCTATATACCCATTTATTTTGAGAAACAAGGAAACTGAATAAAATACTGAAGTCTCCCTTTATGAAATGTAGAGTCCAGTTTTCTTTTTCACTTCAATATGTTGTTTACCATCTACAAAAACAGGAGCGGGGTTAGCTTGTGCATGCCTCTTACTTCTGCCATTTTGAGCCAGCTGAAATGAAAAACAGCAAGTAAATAAATGCTTATGTCGTGTTGAAAATTAGCATTGTAAATATTGCTTCAGAATCTGATTAATTTTCTCTGGGTGCCCATCCATGTGGAGATGATGGGCACCGCTTACAGCTTGCTCTGTGTCTGTTAACTTTAAAAAGACTTTTCAAAATTGTGATATGAATTAGGTGCCTCAGTCCAAAACCACCTTTTTGGGTACCCCATGTAATCTATACATATGTTGAACAAATATTTTAGCCAATTACTGAGCAACCAAGGTAAAGGTTCCTCTTTGACAAGTTTGTCTAGTTGTGCCTTACTCTCATCTCCGTTACTAAGCCAAGGGAGCCACCGTTGTTAAAGATGACCCATGGTCATTTTGCCAGCATGACTACGCAGAGTGTTGTTACCTTCCCACCAAGGTGTTACCAATTTATTTACTTTGAAGTTTTACATGCTTTCGAACTGCTAGATGGGCAGAAGCCTGGACTAGTGACAGGAGCTCACTCCATCATGCAGTGCTTGGATCTTGAACTGCCGACCTTGCAATCATCAGAGTCAGCATCATAACTACTAAGCCACCGCATCCCATTGAGCAGTAGGCAGCAATTTGCATGAACCAAAATGTGAAAAACTCAGCCAGCACTCAAATCAGTTTTTCCGTCACTAACGCCACCTTTACCATTCACTTCATTGTTCAGTTGTATTCCTTGTGGTTGCTGTTTAGCCAACTCATCTTTCTTCTCCCATTCTAAAAGGATTGATTGTAAAGATTTGTCTGGAACTTCAGGCAGTTTTGTTTTCCTTGCCAACCTTCTAGTAGTCACTCCAAACTCCAACTGGGCTGGAGTGAACACTGTGTCCACAGTCTTTTATGTTAATTTTATGTTGTTTTAAATAGATGGTTTTAATTGTTTTAAAATTTTTACAGTGAAGGTTTTTTTAGGTGGTTTTTATCTTATAAGCTGGCTTGGGTCCCTTCCTTAGAGAAAGGCGGCATTGAAATTAATTAAATAAATAAATATTTGCTTTGCTTCCTGCTCCATTTTTTTTTAAATCCAGGAAGTTGTAATTGCACAGTTACATAATGACACTATTATGGAGCCACCCCCATTCCCTACCCAGATTGGAAAGATGAACACACCATGTCACTTCTGTATGGATTTATTCTGTACATTTTCCTGTGAAATAGCACTTAGAATCATAGAATCATAGAGTTGGAAGATACCACAAGGGCCATCCAGTCCAACCCCCTGCCATGCAGGAAATCACAATCAAAGCATCCCCAACAGATTATGGTCTCTTCCAACTCTATGATTCTGTGTTTTAAAACCTTCAAAGAAGGAGACTCCACCACACTCTGAGGGAGTGTGTTCCACTGTTGAACAGCTCTCACTGTCAGGAAGTTCCTCCTAATGTTGAGTTGGAATCCCTTTTCCTGTAACTTGCATCCATTGTCCCGGGTCCTATTCTCTGGAGCAGCAGAAAACCAGCGTACTCCATCCTCATTATGATATCCCTTCAAATATTTAAACAGGGCTATCATATCACCTCTTAACTGTCTTTTCTTCAGGCTAAACATACCCAGCTCCCTAAGTCTCTCATAGGGCATGGTTTCCAGACCCTTCACCATTTTGGTCAGCAACCTCTGGACATGTTCCAGCTTCTCAACATCCTTTTTTATTTGTGGGGCCAGGAACTGGACACAGTATTCTAGGTGAGGCCTGACCAAAACAGAATAGAGTGGCACTATTACTTCCCTTGATCTAGACACTTTCACTGCTGTTGATGCAGCCTAGAATCCCTCCCCAACATGACTCAGTTTATAGCACTCCTGATCAAATGTTTGAGACTATTGGCAAAAATGTTTCTGCCAACTGGTGTGAGATGCAGCCCATCTCTTGCTAGATGTCCACCCTCTTGGAACCGCAGCCCATGGTCCAAGAATCCAAATCGTTCTTGGCGGCACCATCTACGGAGCCAGTTATTCACGTCTGCTATCTCCTTTCCTGGACCATGCCCCTCAACTGGGCATTTTTAACTGCCGCGTCACACTGTTGACTCATGTTCAACTTATGGTCTATTAGGACTCCTAGATCCCTTTCACACGTAGTCTCATTAAGCTAGGTGTCCCCCATCCTATAGCTATGCATTTTATTTTTCTGCCCTAAGTGGAGTACCATACATTTCTCCATGTTGAAATTCATTTTATTAGCTTTGGCCCAGCTTTCTAATCTACTAAGATCATTTTGAATTTTGATCATCTCCTCAGGTGTATTAGTTATTCTTCCTATTTTGGTGTCATCTGCAAATTTGATAAGCATGCTCATTATTTAATCCAAATCATTGATACAGATGTTGAATAGCACAGGGCCCAGAACAGAATCCTTTTTTTTGGGGGGGGGGGAATTCCATAGCATTGAGCCATGGCAGTTAAAGTGGTGTTAAACTGGAATATTTCTGCAGTGTGGATGCAGCAAAAGGGTGCACCTACACTAGATAATGCAATTTTGACACTGCTTTAACTGGCAAAGCTCCATCCTATAGAATCCTGGAATTTGTAGTTTTGTGAGGCACCAGCAGTCTTTGACAGAGAAGGGTAAAGACCTTGCAAAACTAAAAATCCCAGTTCCATTTTTCCTCCTGGAGAAATCCACTCAAATTCCTGGGAAACTGCCCCAAGACACATTTCATCCTGTAAATTACAATATTGACCCTTATCCATGGTTTTGCTTTCCTCAGTTTCAGTTACTCATGGTCAGACATATTATGTAGACCAGGGGAAGGCAACCTTTTTAAGACCTGGGCTGGTCTCCCGTAGCCCAGGTCTCGGCTGGGCCGGGGGGGGAATGGCGGCGCGAGCGCTCGCGCACGACCCTGCCCGCGCGCGGCCACAGCCGCCGGGGCACATGTCGCGCCCGCCATTTTGATTTCCAAAATGGCAGTCGCGGCGAGCGCAGCCGCAGAGCAGCAAAACGCATGGCGGCGTGCGGCGGCAACCTTCGGCCTGGGCCAGTAAGTCCAGGGACCGGGGTCTTAACTGGCCCCCGGGCCGTAGGTTGCCGGTCCCTGATGTAGATAGACCTTCCTTATCTGCGATTTCACTCTCCAGGGTTTTAGTTACCCACAGTCAATCATAGTCCAAAAACACTACTAGTATAGAGTTTGGCACTATCTGCAATATCAAACATCCGCTGTGGTCTTGGAATGTATGAAAGTGGGTCTTAACAAGAACTCAGTTTCGAATAATTTGTTATGTCAATTACATCAGTGAAAGTATTCATTTTTAAAGGCTCTTAAATTCTTGCTAAACATATTTTCATTACAAGCCGCCCTGATTGTTCCACAGAGGGGCGGGGTATAAATAAATGTTATTATTAATATTATTATAAGTGGAAATATTATTATAAGTGGAGTTTTTTCTTTTCCAATTTGAGAATAGCAATATCATCCTGTAAATGCCAAACTTCTGGTTCTGAATATACATTGGGTCTACTGTGTCATTGTGTTTTAATGCCACCTTACTACTGTAGAACTACATATTCCATCTATACGCCAACTGGTAGCTTTTGTGGGGTTGGTTCAAGAGCTTGACCTGTGTTTGTTTTTCTAAAGTCATTAAGAGCATCAATCACTATTATGTACTTCTCTGAAGTCTTTTCTTTTGGAGCAATGTTTTATCCAAACGGTTTTCAGACCAATAGTTTACTCTTTTGAGATTTGAGCAGCATACCTGTTATGTTCTGAGACAGGGATAAAGATTTCATTTTACAGAAGCTAAGCAATTGCAGCCTCTATGCCAGTAAACAGGAAACTAGTTCTGTGGATGCAGCTGTGACTTCTTGAAGCTTATATCTTATTAAAAAGAGAATCATTTGTTTGAATTGCTACTTCTTTGTCATTATGAATACCTGGTTTGGAGATATAAATGACCTTAGTAAACAATCCCAATGGGAGAAAGGGTGATAAATTGAAATTGAAATACCTACCTCATCATCTGTAAACAAGGTGACTTAGATTATCTTAAATAATTTACTGCTTTATAAAAATGACTTTTGTAGTAGCTCCCATCTTCCACTCCAACTCTTTTGTTCCTGCTCCTATGGGTCTCACAGTCATGCATCTTGAATTAATACCTGCACTGGTGGCACAAAAGTACACCTGTTATTCAGAATTATCTCATTTTTCTGTTTCAAAACCAAGACTTTTGAATTCTGAAATGGTAATTCACATTATGCTGAGTTTTGCCTATAAAAAGCATTTGCAGCTAAATTATTTTGCAAGATTACTTGGAAGAATATTTAAGTCCCTCCATGGACAATTCAGGCACAGGTGTGTTTTGTTATGTGAGTTGGTTGTCCAGCAATCAGATTCCAATTACCTCTGCTGCTAATAATGAGCCACCAATAGCAGTCCAAATTAGGCGTACACATTTCAGTTATTGTGACATGCAGGATGGAGCAGTATCACTCTGGCATGCTGTTTAGTGAATATGATGTAGAGGAGAGGCAGAGTCTAAAGATGTATGAAAAAAGGGGGTGGTGAGTCTCGTGTTGTGGGGGGGGGGGGAAGAAAAAATAGCACAAAATCTTTCTGTCGAGAAATGTTTGTATGGTGTCCCTCAATGGTTCTTAAAGAAAGAGGGCAAATACATAGACATTAACACAAAACATGAACTGAATAAATTATAAAGTTACCAGTTATGTGTTCCAGAGCCTTAATGAAGATTTGCACCTTATTTCTCTGCTTTCAGTACAGATTTCCACACACTTCCCAAGCTCCTTCTGTGCTGCCAACTTGCTATGATTAAGACAGCCTTGATAGATACAGGTTGAATTTCCCTTATCTGGAATTCCAAAACATTGTAAAATCCAAAATTGTCCACATGGGTGGCTGAGATAGTGACACCTTTGCTTGTTGATGGTTCAATGTACACACATTTTGTTTCATGCTCAAAAATATTGGCTGTTTTAAGGTGTATAGGAAACATACATTGATTGTGTATGTTTTAAACTTTGTTTCCATCTCCAAGATATCTCATTATGTATAGGTAAATACAGTGTGCCCTTAGTATACGTGGGGGATCCGTTCCGGACATATACACACCGTATGGGAAAAATGCAGGACCTTAAGTCCCGTTGGTTTCAATGGTGGTGTGCACGCAGTTTTGTCCTCCCAGGCATGCTATCCACGTGAACTCAAGTCTGCAGATGGCAAGCCCATGGATAGTGTGGGGAGACTGTATTCCAAAATTCAAAAACCTCCAAGATCCAAAACACTTATGGTCCCAAGCATTTCAGAGACTCAACCTGTATAGAAAAATCTGTAAAAGTATAATATTCTATCTCATTCTGAAAAACTACTAGTTTGGACCCACAAGATTGGAAACAAACATTTTGGAAAATTTTGCAGGCAGATGTTCTAGTTGCTTTATAAGTATATTGAGTTCCTACATGAGGAATTTGTTGTATGCCTTCAAGTAATTTCTGACTTACGGCATCCCTAAGACAAACCTATCACGGGAGTTTCCCTGTTAAGATTTATTCAGAGGACGTTTGTCTTTGCCTTCCTCTGAGATTGAGAAAAGATGACTTACCCAAGGTCACCTAGTCGGTTTCCATGGCAGAGCCAGGATTCAAACCCTGTTCTCCAGAGTCCTAGTCCATCATCCAAACCACTACACCATACTGGCTCTCATATAAAGGAGTAACATTTACCTATCCTGAAGAGGACACCATGGAAAGCAGAGTATGTCTTCAGTGATGTCTGAGGGAGACACAGTGATTGGAAGGCACACTGTGTGCACAAGGGGACTTATACATAAGTTCCTAGACACAAGGGGTGTTAGATGATATTTTGCAAATTAGCAAAGACCTGATGGTCTTCTCATGCAACCAACAATGGGATTATGAAAAAAGTGACAAATTTTGGATTGACAAAACAGTGACTGGATTTAAGATTGGATTTTCCCATTCTTGAAAAGATGTGGGACAAACCCGGAGAAGCCCAAGTTCCATATGGGCTGCATACTGCCCAGCAATGGGTGAATGCGATAAGATCTGTCCTCTCACAGTCTTTCTCTCTCTTCCCCCTCCCCGTCTATTCTTTTTGTCATATACATGCTTCCAAATCTAAGTATATAGTGAAATTCTCTGTTAAAACTGTGGTTGAAATGACAGAAACACAATTTAGACATCCATATTATATTTACAGTATATGGTGTATCCTTATGCTTTCTATCTTTATGCTTAAAATTGTTTCTGGAACATCCCTCCCTCCATGGCAGACTTGCCAAAATGCACTGATTTTTTTTTTCTTTTATTTGAAACTGAGAATCCAGGTTTCTCCCTCTCAGAGTTACACTTCAGAATGTGTAACTAAGAAACAGCAGCAAAATAAACCTCTTGTTTTTATGTGCAAGATCATGGTAGGTGCTTAGAAGTTCAGCAGACTGTGAATGGTGCAGTATCGTCTCAGTGGCTGAATTTAGAGGCAAGTGTGACGTTTCCTAATGATCATGCACACACTTCTGTTTGGGAATTAGAACTATATTTAAAAGTAATTGAACCATTCTCATTCAGTTTCAGATTGCTCTAAAATGTTTGAAAGAGGACAAAATTTCAGTTAAATCCTCATGGATGGATCTTGGGGTTCTTGTGTTTATCTTAGTTACAAAGTGGTCCTGTAGTGCATATGACTCTTTCACTATCTATTTATCTCACTAGCAGGTGACAGTCTCTCTGACGTCCTGCACTTCTGTTAAAACCTGGAGAAGAGGTCATGAAGTAATGTCTCCCCCACTGGGCAATTGCAGATCAGCAAGCAGGGAGAGGGTGAAGCATAGATGTGTAACAGAAATAGAAAAAAAATACAGCAACCTTAATTACTTCATAACTATAAAATGAGCTTGAAACACAACATTTTTCAAAAAATTAGAGAAAAGATTTGGACACAATACTAGGCTCCCATTTCTTACCTAATGCTGGACATAACAAGCCTTTCTTCAACAGATCATAGAATGCTAGATTTGACAATTAATTTATTTATGTTAAGATTTATGTTAAGTGGGGAGATCACTAGCACAATCAAAATTGCTTAATTCATTGAATTTACATTACTCCTTCAGCACTGACATTCAGAATGGGCCATGGGATTGCAAAGAAGGGCAAGGAAGTTGTTACTGTAGACCCCAGGGATACATTTAGTTGTTGGTGTGTTCAAAGCTGCTCATTTTTTATTGATATTGCAATTTTTAAAAGAAAGTTCTTTAAAGAACTTAAGAGGTTGTCTAATTCTTGACCTACTGCATCTCTATGGTCTGTGTAATTTAACACTAACATATTAGCAGAACACTAACATTACCATTTCCAAGTTCTATGTTAAACTGTGGAAAGAAAAGTTGTTTTGGAAGCAGAGCAGCAGTGCTCCCTTTCCACCCCTCAAAAGTGCATCATAGCCAAGGCTGGTTAGTTTATTTAGGTTACTTGAGACATATAATTGTAGTAAATATATTTCCCCTTCCATATCAGTACAGTGGAACAATAATTAGTTAAATAATAATCTGTTGTCCTTTCAGAACAGGGGAAATGAGCTGCCTGAGGCATTGCTATCTCCTATGAAGTTTGAGGCATTGAGCCAATTTCATTTTTAACTAGCCTATGATTGGCCAGAGATGGGAATGTTAGTATAAAAGGCTTGTTTCATGAACTGTTACTGAGCTCAAAAATCTGTATCATTTCTAGTTCAGTTCCCAGTCTTTTAAATTTCCTGAGGCCATTTTATCATACAGTTGTCATGAACCAAGGTTCTCTGTTGTTCTTTTGTTCCAGAGAGAAATTTAGGGCCTAAGCAGACTGCCAGAAATAGTGCACATTAAATTGAGGCACTGCCCTGGCTCAGTGCTAGGGAGTCATGGGAATTGTATTTTTTTCTGGGACATTGAGCCTTCTCTCAGAGAGCTCTGGTGCCACAATAAATTACAGTTCCCATGATTCCCTAGCACTAAGCCAGGGCAGTGCCTCAATTTAATGTGCACTATTTCTGGCAGTCTGCTTACTAGATTAGCCACCCTAGACTATAGGATTTTCAACAAAGACACATGGGAAACTAGATCTGGGTTTAGACACTATGCATGTAACATTTATTAAGACATAACAAATAAGACAATAGGACAATAAGAAATAACAAATAAGACAACCACTTTAAGTATCAAGAGCTCTCAATCACACATCCATTCATCCATCTACTTACACACACACCAAGTGGCACTTGGTGGGAGTCCTGTTACCGTGGATCCAGGAACACATTACTAGTTGGGAAAATCTCATCATTTAAAGTCTTTGGATAGTATTGGGCAACCTCCACCCTTTTGGTTTCTGTCCACAAACTTTCAAACCAGCCCTTTCTGGTCCTTTTCCATTGAAACAGAAAACACTCCAAGTTTTATTAGTTTTAGTCCAAACATCTTGTTATCTTCTTGCTTGCTACCCAAACCTTCTGAATGACCTGTTCTCCCACAGATAACACAGGCGGCTGCATCCTTGCTAGGATACACCAACATCAGCAGTTTTAAAATTCTTGTCTTGCTTGCCAGGAACCTCTCATATCATGCATTGTGGTTCTCCATCTTTTTTTTTTTTTTGGCTCATATTTTTATTTAGTCCATTAGTGCTACTAAAACAAGATCCATTCACTCCTCACACAGTCCTTTATCAATTCGTTCTCTGTTTCCGTTTTCAACAGCATTTTATATATTTTAGATATCGACTTTTCTTCCTCTATTAACAATATTTTTCAGAGTCTGATTGTTTTTTCATAAATCCATATAATTTTTTGTCCATTTTATATCTTTCATTAATTTTGTCAATATCTGAACCAGTTTATACTATATCCTTCTTCAAGTAGTTCTTCGTTCATCTTTATTCTGGTATTATCTTCTTGGTCTATAACCAAAACATCTGAGTATTTCAACCAGGGCTCTTCCACAATGACCTCTGTTCAGTGAAATGCTTCTGTAGGTGAGCACCACAACAGGATGTTTCTGCTCATATGTATTTTGTACTTATTCCATACCCTGAGTAATGCCTTTCTTGGGATATGGTTATAGGGAACTGAACTGGCAAAAAAGATTAAAACATACACTATCAATGGATTTGAAAGAAAACTACTACAAAATCCGGAAACAGAATCCGGAAACAGAAACAGAAAATGCAGGCCCAAGACTAACATCTTCAATTTTTTTCTCCTGTTTGCCTGATGAAGAAGCCAGTGTGACTTTGGGGGACTGCAGATGGGTGGCTCTGGGCCACCCCGGGAAGCGGTGGATCGGGGCCACGGTTATCCTACGCCACGGCCCCGATCCTCCCTTTTTCTGCCCCGAAAAGAGTGGCTAAATGTGCCCCCAACCTCTCCACAGTTGCCCAATTCTGATTTACATTAATGTTAAATAGAAAAAAAGAATGATAAACACATTCAGTTTGTTGCTAATCTTTGCTGTCAACAGTTAATCTTTGCTGTTAGCATTAAAAACCATCAGATTAGCAGAGAAAATGGCATACAATTCTTGGGTTGACATTGTTGCCCCACAAGTGGCTGGCTCCTTCAAAAAGTTTGATTTTCCATTGCTTTTCCTGACTGGACACTTTTAATATGCAATCACATCCCACCGTCTGCTGGCTGTTGCTGGTGGGGGTTGTAGTAGAACACTTTTGGAAAGTGTCAAGATGTGGATGATGAGAACGATAATGATGATTTATTATTTCTTATCTCTTCCTATGGATCAAGGTGGGGAACAACAACAACACAACACGTAACATCAGTTGAAAGAGTATATAAAACCAATATATATTAAAATCCATCAATAAATACTTTAAAATCTATAGTTACATGGGCCTGCTGGAAGCGACTGGTACTACTGATTTAAATATAGACAGCATCTTGAGCTGATGAATCTCTTCCGTCAGGTCATTTTACAATCTGGGGGCAGATGAAGCTGTTCTTAAAGTATACTAAAGCCTTAAAACAGGCAGAAATGTGGCCCTCCAGATACTGTTGGACTACAGCTTCTACCATTCACCGTAGCTGTTGGGACTTGTAATCCAACAGCACCTGGAGGGTTACATCATTCCCACCTTTACCATATCTAACAATTCACACAATCAGTCTTTGCCACTGATCTGTTGCATCTCTTCTCTATTCCACCCAGTGATGTGTGTGTTGTTAGCTCATCCTTCAAACATCACAAATTAGGAGAGAAAGGCACAAAACTAGAAAATATTTTAAAATGCTTCTCAAAAAGTCTAAAACTGTTCTTTAAAATAAACAAAAGGAAATAATATCTAGAATGTATTACTCATTACACCCGAACCTCTAAGTTTGAACGAACCCCTTCTTATTGCTTTTGAAATATAACTCCATTATATCATCATTATACACACGGAGAATTACAGCTACTCTAAAACTAAACCAACAAGCTGAAGTAAGTGTTTCTGACTAAGAAAAGCCAGAGAGTACCAGAATCAGAAGCAATTTTTGCCAGAGCAGGTTTGTAATAATGTCTTTTGAGGTCCTCATAAACAGAGGCACATTCCTTTATGCCTTTGCTTTTCTGTGTATGCTGAGGGGTTGCTCCAGGTGAAACTTAATACCTTAAAATCATAAGATAGGACCTCATCTGAGTGTCTGCAGACCCTCACTCCTTCACTGCATTTCAAGACATGTTCATCACCCTCACCTGGCCTGCTTTTTGTAATATCTTATCTGATGAAGAAATCTAGACATTTTGAAAGCTTGCACACATTACAGCCATCTTTTTGACAACTAATAAAACAGACTTGGGAATTGGCAGTTTGTTTTGCGTTTGGTACACAGTAGTACTGATTCTAAACAGCAGGTGGCGGCAGATTTCTGAATCCAAATGCTATAATTAACAATAAATATAAATATGTAGCCCTGCACATTTCCACAAAATTATCCTTCTATGACTATTTCATGGTTTTAAAATCCATTAATCCAAATTTGGAATGTCTTTTGCAGATTTTACACCTTTAAATATTTCTGTCCTGTGTGTATTTATATGATCTACCTGCATACAACTGTTAAGAAGTTAAAAACAAGCAAAGCAGATCAAAACATTCACAGGTCTTGTCTTCTATATACATGATCTTTCCTAATATTCAAACAGGCAGATTTCAGAGTCAGGCAAAGCCTGGTATGAATTGCCTGAAAACATTTAACACCCTCAAGTGACTAGAGAATGAAAAATATGTACACTCTATACTAGTAGTGGGACTCATATCGCCTTCCAGATGTTGTTGGATTACAAGTCCCAGCAGGCCTAGCTAGTCTAGCTAATGGTGAGAAATGATGGCAGTTGCAGTCCAATAACATCTGGAGGGTAACATATTCCCACTTCTGCCCTAAACCATATCAAAACCTCTCTAGACTACCAGAAATACAGCCTTCCTTCAACTGTGCCTCCCCAACTGTGGAATATACTTCCCATTTCATAAGCCCTGTGTTGTATTTGTCCTTTGGTGTGAGGCAGAAACCTTTCTAATTTACCCCCCCCCCCGAACTTAGAAATTTAATTTTAGTTTCAGTTCAGAATAATATGCAGAATTATTTCTGTCTCTCCCTTCACTTGTCTTACATTTGGCTATCAGGGTGACTGTCAAAGTTGCTTACAAAATTTTGTTCTCCAGCCACTATTGCAACTAACAATTAGTGCAGTTACCACTAGCAATAACAAGGATTACTTTAATTCTTTTCTACCAAAGGTATATTATATATATATATTACCACCTGTTTATAGCAGTTTAATAGCACTTCAACTATAATAATAATAATAATAATAATAATAATAATAATAATAATTTTTTATTTATAACCCGCCCCTCTGCTTGGCAATCGGGACGGCGTACAACAGATTAAAAATACAGCAAGTTAAAACAGTTCCATCCTCCCACCTCTAACCCACCCACCCCTTAAAACAGAATTAAACTATCATAGGATTAAAATCAAATTCAATTTAAAACACAATACCATCCTGACCGGATTTGCCTACATATCACAACGGCGGAAAAATTGGCGGGTCACCTTCAGTTCTTGCAGAGTGGCTATTCCGGGAAGGCCTGCTGGAAAAGATCCGTCTTTACTGCCTTTTTAAAGGCAGCAAGAGTAGTAATAAGATGGATCTCGTCCGACAGGCCATTCCACAGTCTGGGAGCGGTCGCAGAAAAGGCCCTCTGGGAGGTCTGCGAAAGCCTAGTCTTTATTGGTTGCAGCAGATTCCTCCCAGAGGACTGAAGTGCATGGGGGGGATCATATGGGAAGAGGCGGTCCCTAAGATATGATGGACCCAAGCCATGTAGGGCTTTAAAGGTTAAAACCAACACCTTGTACTGTGCCCGGAAACTAATCGGCAGCCAGTGGAGGGATTTTAGCACCGGTGTTATGTGCTTCCTCCTAGATGTTCCAGTAATTAACCTGGCTGCCATGTTTTGTACTAATTGCAGTTTCCAGGTTAAGCACGAGGGTAGCCCCATGTAGAGTGCGTTGCAGAAATCCAGATGTGAGGTTACCAGAGCATGTACCACAGTTTCCAGATCCCTCATGTCCAGATAAGGGCGCAGTTGGCGTATCAGCCGAAGCTGATAACAGGCACTCCTGACCACCGCATTCACCTGACTAGTCATGTGAAGCAAAGAATCTAGGAGAACCCCCAAGCTGCGAACACAGTCCTTGGAGGAGAGTGTGACTCCATCCAGGACTGGAGACTGTATTCCCAAATCTGGTTTCGGGCCTGTGACTGCTAGTACCTCCGTTTTGTCCGGATTTAGTTTCAATCTGTTTTCCCTCATCCAATCCATTACCGCTCTGAGACAGTCATTAAGAGGAGAGATGCCATCTGAAGTCTGAGTCGATGATCTAGTCATGGAGAGGTAAATCTGGATATCATCAGCATATTGATGGCACCGAGCTCCATGTCTCCGAATGATTTCACCCAGCGGCTTCATATAAATGTTAAATAGCATTGGGGACAGGATGGCGCCCTGAGGAACGCCACATTTAAGCTCGCTTTTGGAAGAGCAACTGTCCCCGAGCCTCACCCTCTGAGATCTGCCCGAGAGGAAGGAATGGAACCACTGCAAAGCAGTGCCTCCGATTCCCAACTCTCTCAGGCGATCCAAGAGGATGGAGTGGTCTATTGTATCAAAAGCCGCTGAGGGATCCAAGAGCACCAACAGGGTCACACTACCCCTATCGATACCCAGGCGGAGGTCATCGGTCAGAGCAACCATGGCAGTCTCCACTCCATAACCTGTCCTGAAGCCGGTTTGAAATGGATCGAGATAATCGGTTTCATCCAAGACTACTTGGAGTTGGGAAGCAACTGCCCTCTCGATCACCTTGCTTGAAAAAGGAAGCAAGGAGACTGGTCTATAATTATTTCTATCCAGGGGGTCTAGGGAAGGTTTTTTCAGGAGTGGTCTAATGGCCGCCTCCTTCAAACAAGATGGTACTATATCTTCCCTGAAGGACGCATTGATTGTATCCCGTAGGAAAACTCTCAATGCGTCCCCTCCTGGACGACCAGCCAAGATGGACATGGATCAAGAGGGCAGGTCGTCTTCCTTATTTTTCCAAGAAGCTTGTCCACGTCATCAGTACTCACAGATTGAAACTGATCCAGTAAATTGCCATCAACGGAGTTGCTGGACACCTCGTCTACGGATTCTGTCGAAACAATGGCGTCCAAGTCGGCTCTTATCCGAGAGATTTTATCTACAAAGTAGGTATTAAACGCGTCGCAGCAGGCCGTCGTTGGGTTAAGTAGAGGGCTTGGTGCCGGAGGAACCTTTGTCAATTCCCCCACCACCCTAAACAGCTGTGCTGGACAGGACTCTGCAGACAAAATGCGTGCAGTGCAGAAAGATCTCTGCGCTGCACGCAAAGCCTCCCGATAGGAATCAAGATGCTTCCTATGGTGAGTCCTGTCGGATGGGAGCCAAGTCTTCCGCCATTCGCGCTCTAGTCGTTGTCCAGCTTGCTATTGTAAAATCATTTGGTACCACTTAAACTGTCCTATGGAATCCTAGTATTTGTAATTTGGTGAAGAACATAGAATTCTTTGTAGAAAAGCACCGGAATGGTTTTAGCAAAGAACTGTAAATGCCACAACTAGAGATTTCAGGATTCTATAGAACAGATCTATGACAGTCAACATGGTATAAAATCAGTGTAACTACAGTGGAAAGTCTACAACAGATAGTGAAGACACAGTCACAGACCTACAACAGATAACCTTAACCTAATACCTGTACACATTTTTTTTAAAAAAATGTGTCTATTCAGCAGAGCGGTTTATTCCTTTGCTTCCAAAGGTTCCAAACTTTTGCCAGGAGACAAGGGTTGGGGGGGGGGTTTAAAAAGGGGAGGGAAATGGATGGGGAAAAATATAGCTTCACCTTTCAAACTTGACTCATTTCAGCATGAGGTTTCATAGATATCAACCCACTTCTTCAGATGCACAAATGGAGTGATACTGGTTTTCTCCATCCTCTTCTCAACAGTGCCATTCTATACTCTACTTTGGCTAAATAGGGCAGTCTACTCAAGAGGATAAATGGACACAAATCCAACATGAGAAATGACAATGTCCAAAAACTAGTGGCAGAGCATTTCAGTCTTCATACAGTCACACAATCCCTAGTCCTATAATCTCTAATTTACAAGTAAATCCAATCAGAAATCCACCAAACAGTGATACCTTTATTGGCCAACCAAAATGCACATTATACATGGTGCAAGCTTTCAAAGCTTCACTAGCTTCTAAATGGCCAACACGGCTACCCCTGGATGTTTTCTGAAATTTACAAGTAGTACTTCTCAAACAAACAATCAAAAATCAAAGGGAGATTGGAAAGTAAAATTGCCAAATTAATGTTTCACAAATACCACTCCATTAGCAGAGATGTGAACAAAAATATTACACAAATCCTTGCAACATATAACCAAATAAATCTCAGAAAAAAAATTGACTCCAAGGAAAGTGACTTTTAGTAAGCAAATGTACTGCTTTCACACTTCAGTCCTAACAGATGGGCTACTTGAAAGATGCTATCATCTTACCAAACTCTGAAGATTTGTGGATGTGGTCACAATTTACATCCTTCTGTGTCTTATTACAGATTGCCAGCATGGAGTAGTGGTCTGTGGAGACCAGAGTTTGAATCCCTGCTCAGCCAGAAAAACCCACTGG
Source organism: Phrynosoma blainvillii (assembly GCA_026167975.1). Taxonomy (NCBI): domain Eukaryota; kingdom Metazoa; phylum Chordata; class Lepidosauria; order Squamata; family Phrynosomatidae; genus Phrynosoma; species Phrynosoma blainvillii. Next base: position 415,578,643 of record JANUYF010000001.1, read on the forward strand.
GTGACCTTGGGCAAGTCACAGCCTCAGAGGAAGACAAAGACAACCAGCCCCTCGAACAAATCTTGCCAAGAAAATCCCATGATGTTAATCTTAGGTCACCATAAGTTAAATATGACTGGAAGGCATACAACATCAGTAGATATACTATTACATTCTATTCCACTACTACAATTGTGTGAGCATGTGTAAATAACTTTGGCTTTAATATTCCATCAGTGCACCTGAAAAAGTTGATTGATATCCACAAAAGATCATGCTCAAATTAATCAGTTAGTTTCAAAGGTGTTGTTAGAATCCCTCCCCACACATTTTTCTTTCTTTTTTCCTTTTAATGCTGAAATAGAATAACATGGCTATCTCTTTCAGAAGGTTGGGGAAGTCATCAAATGGTGAACAACTGCTCTCCATTTGTATTTTCAACCTAAGCATAAAATCCAGGAGAAAGAGTTATTAAAATTGAGCTTCATCCAATAGCATTTTTGTTAAATTCTTCTTCTCTAAGTGCAGTGGAGTTTGGAACACAATGAGATCCAACTAGCAACAGTAATTTGAGGCAGGATTGATAAATGTGGAACTATCTTGAAGTTAAATTGAAAACAGCAAGTGAGAGTATATTTTGAAAAGAATTTGAAGAAGAAAAATATTTGTCTTGAAACAGAAAAGTAAAGCCTAATTGTATGCATGTTTAGTTTATTCAGAGGTCATTCATCTGGAATAATGGCTTTTACTCAAAGATGAATATGCACAGGGATCCTTACATTGCAATTCTAGGTGTGTCTACTCAGAATCTCCATTTATTTATTCAAGCATTTATCTTTTGCATCTCACCTCACCAGGGACCCTAAGGCAATACACAATGGGCTGGGGATTAAAACATTAATTTTAAAACCATTCCCTAAAGATGATTTTAAAACCAGAGATAATCAAAACTATCAGGGCAGCCATCCCTTATTTTAAGGACTGAAAGTCATGTGAAAGAACACAATCTTAGGAATCTGCCAGAAATGCAGAAGAGATGGAACCAGCCTGACTTTCTTTGGAAGAGAGTTCCATAGTCAGGGAAGTACAACAAAATCCACAAAATATAACAAATATCATAAAATAACATCTGCGACAAAATGTAGGCCTGTGACTGTGTCTTCACTTTTTTTTCTCCTTAGGAGACCACAGTGCAATTATTGGTTTTCATGTTTAAATATGGTCAGATAATAAGTTTGGTTTAGATGGCATGCCCTATTTATTTTATGATAAACTCATAAGTACATAGTACATAGAGATTTTGAAAACCATTTTGTTAGGAAATTATTGATAAGAGTATGATTGAAATACAAATCAATAATATGTAGAAAGCTCACGGAATGGGTTTCTATAAACAAAGCCTTCCATAAAAGAGAAGAAATGGGCAAAGGAAGATGGGCAACATATGAAGACTTGACAGAATTTGACAAGGAAACACAAAAATTAATATTTAAGTCCCAAGAAGAGCTAATAGTAGAAGGCTATACATGTGGGTGATATCTGTTTAGACATCTGAGGGAGAGATTCATTAAAGAATGTAATACAATAGGTATAGAGGGGGCTAACCAAGAATTTGATAAGACACTAATTTTGGAAAATACTAACAAAATCTCCCAATTTTATAAACTTTTTAAAAAATCTGAGATGGAAGACGAAGTGATCAAAAATATGGTGAAATGGGCTCAAGATCCAAAAAAAAAAATTCAATTAGACCAATGGTAGTGATCGCGGAACAAAAGACTAAAATATACCCTAAGTTATGATTTAAAGGGGGGAAAAATTATAAAATGCAAAATAGGTGGTACCTCACACCTGTCAAAGTAGCGAAGATGAACAAAGAAACATCTAATGTTGGAAGTGTAAAGAAGAGGTAGACACTTTTATCCACATGTGGTGGAAATGTTAAATAAGCCAAAAAGTATTGGAAATAAATGCAAAACTTGATCATGAAAATATTTAATTGTAGAGAAAGTTTAGACCCAAAAGTACATTTATTGAGTATGATTACAAATGAAATGTTAGAGAATAAGTATAGTACACTCTTGTTCTATATGACTACAGCAACTCGAATTTTATATGCTGGTAAATGGAAGACAAAGGAGTGTCCAGATTTTAAAGAATGGTTATATAAACTGCTAGTTTATGTGGAAATAGACATGTTTGCATGCATATTGAAAGTGAAGTCATGGGAGAAATATAAAAAGAATTGGGAACTTTTAATAACTTTTTTACAAAGTAATGGGGGGAGAAAATTATTTATAGTTATTATAAAGTACAAATTATTTCAGCTATAAAAAGTTTTGCTAAAACTAAAACAGTTAAAGTAGGGAGAAAAACTTTACGTTCATTCACAAGCGAAAAACTGATGTAGGCAGTAAAAAAACCAAGCCAGGACAGTGTTCAGGAAGTCAATTTATGTTTGATTGTTATTTTAGTCATTTAATAAGTTAGGAATATGCGTTGTCTTGAATTATGTAGTTGTACGTTATCTAATGTTAAGTGTATTGTTATTAAGTATATTACGTATTATGTGGTATTGACTATTATGTTTCTACACATGTGTTGGATTGTAATATGGTCTAGATTTTAATGTGTTATTAAAATAAATTACAAATAAAATCTAAAATAATAAATAAATATGAATACTTTCATAAGGATCAGGACAGGATGTTAACATAAAATAAATAAATAAATAAATAAATTAGACTAAATAAATTAGAGCGGAAAATTGTATGCTAGAATTGTTGACTGCAGTCAGGAATGTGCTGGAAGTCATTGGGGTAAGATAGCAGAGAGGGTAGGGGATGTGGGGTGATGATATATTAGATATTCTTATCTGTCTAGGCTTGTTAGTTATTTGTTTCTTCTTTCCCCTCCATTTGCTATTTGTTTCCTTATTTGTTAGGTTTTGGCTCCCCTCTTTTTTGTGCATGTATTATAATTTGTTGTCTGTTGGTATCTTCTTTTATTTCTTTTTTGTATTATTTAATTATTAATTCACATTTATTACCAAAAAAGCTTGCATGATGTACTTTCTGCATTTTGGTTGGCCAATAAAAGCCAACCTGACCTTGATGCTAGGTTGACTTAAGTCTCTCATTGATAGAGTCACCATAAGTCAAAATTAACTCGATGACAGTGAACAAGATAAATGCTCTTAAAAACAGTTCTGTTAAAATAATACAGCATCCCCTAGCCTGCCCTTTAAAAATAAGCTTGTTTTAAAAGCTTGTTGTGCCATACCCCCAGGACTCAGATTCAGATGGTGAGACAGAGGCCAGAGAGTGAGGCAGAGAGGACCTGACAGTGAGATAGAGGACCATGTCAGTAATATTGAAAGCCAAGAAAAAATGGCAGTTTCAGAACACCAAGAATCAGAACTGATACCTACTGTGGCAGTCTAATGGCGATAGAGAGAAGCCCAGCGTAGGTCTGTGCATTTAAATGCCAGATGCTCAACAATCAGGGAACATCTGCATGCTGACAACTGACCATAAATTCCAGCACCTCCCTCAGGCAACTTGTTGCTTACAACCAACCTTTCCTAGTGAACGCAACATTCCTGGCTCATGTTCTTGATTCATGTTGCTTGAAAACCTCACACTTTGCTCTTTTTGCTTTTGGATGTGCTTCTGGCTCTCCCTTTTGGGCTGTCATTTGGATTGATTGCTTGAGTGTGCTTGACTCAGATTGACCTAACTACATCATCCTTGATGACCCTACATCATCATCTGCTACATCATCCTTGCTGATGAGGCACCAGAACAGGAAAACGTTTTAGCCTGGCGATGAAAGGACAACAAAGAATGGGCCATTTTGGCTTCCTTGGGAAGGGAGTTCCAGAGTCTAGGGACAGCCACTGAGAAGGCCCTCTCTCATGGTTTGTGTTGTTGGTGGCACTGAGAGAAAGGCCTCTCCTGATGATCTCAGAGCCCAGGTTGGCCCATACAGGAAGATAGAGTCTGCCAAATAACCTGGACCTGAGACATACAGGGCTTTATAGGTCATAACCAGCACTTTGAATTATGCCTGAAAATGAACTGGCTCAATTGCTGCCACTGTATGTTTTTGTAAGAATTCTACATAAACATGGTTTGTTTGTTAGGAAAAGAACCCAGAGTAGAACATTGTGCTTCCAGGCCATAGTCCACTCAGTGCTGCATCATTAAATAAACTGCTGAGTACAATCTACTATAAAACCCCATTCATGAACCTTAAAGGGTTAAAATAAGAAAGTGTACAGCTGAGCCACAAATTGAAGCTGAACAAAGGCACTCCTAGGCACAGCACTGGCTTTCCAAGAGCAGTGCTGTATCCATGAATATGAACCTGATCTTTCAACTGCATCCATGCTAGGCTGTAATCTCAATCCCAGGTTAGCATTCTTACTGACAAATAGAACTTCCTTCTTCTCTGAATTGAGCCTCAATTTATTCACTCACATCCAATCCTTCACTGTATCCAGATAAAAAATTCAGAACTTCCGCAGCCTCTTTGGCAACAATTATAAAGAAGAGAAAGATCTGGGTATCATTAGCATACAGATGATACTCATCTCCCAAACTGTGAACTAACCTCCCCCTGCAGCTTTGTATCACTGTTGAAAGACATAGAGAATATAATTGAATAGCCCTATGGAGCACTACAGCAAGTGATCAAGAGGCTGACCAACAGTACCCAAGCACCACCTCCTGAAAATGTTCATTCAAGAAGGACCAGAAACACTGCAAAGCAGTGATCACCAAGTCCCACATCAGGTCAGCAACCTAGAAGGATACCATGATTAATTGTAACATAATCCATTGAGAGGTCCAGCAAAACCAGCAGGAACACATTCCCCCATCTAACCCCTGATGTAAGTCATCCAGCAATGTGACTGTTTATGTCCAAACCTGAACCAAAATTGGAATGGAGTTAGATAACCTGTTTCATCCAAGAAAGCCAGGAGTTGTGCTGCCACCACTCACTATAAGACTAAACTTTTTAAAAGGATATAAGATGCTGGCCAATAATTATCTAAGAAAGGGGAGAGGTCCTGTGATTGTACTTTTTAAAGATGGATTATAACATATCTCTCTTACAAAGAAGAATTTACAGTCTCCACCAACCAAATGACCAGCTGTTCTTTGGCAGCTCTAATCAGCCAGGATGGATATGGATCTAACAGACAAATGGTTAGCCTCACTTCTCAAGCCACTTGTCTAAACCATGTTGAACAGCATGAAGCTCATCTGACAAAACTGGACAAGTGCATGCTTCATTTATTTCCCCAGTCTCTTCAATATGAAGGCCAAATGAGAAAGAATACAAGTGATTTTCTCAGTAATATGTTTAGCAAATTTGTCACAATCTGTTTCTGAGTGTTACTTCCAAGGTGTACAGGTATACTTTTACTCCCAGGCTGTGTTTGTAGAGTTGTACCTTTAAGAAACTTTATGCGGAACTGCAATGTTCAAACATTTAGAGAGGGAGAAGAAAAAAACCACAAATATGACAAATAAGTCACTATTCATTTCTCAGGCTTCGTACATAAACTTGCTCTAATTAAGATAATGAGATAATGATGTTTGTGGAAGAGAGGGTGTGTTTCAGCTGGATGGGATTATTTGCACGGAATCTTCATGAATGAGCATTTTTATTCATAAACCATAATAAGCAGAGAAGTGTACAGGTATCAAATATTTACACGAAAACCCTCCCTGTCTGCCCATTTATAGCAAGCCTTTCCATAGCATGATATAAATGAAAAGAATAATAAAATAAAATTATAAAATCATGTCAACATTTAGACTACATAATGCTGACTTGTACTTTTTAAAAAGGTTCTGTGGATGGTAGATTCCCAAGAATAGTTCTTCCATAGTGAGAATATTTTAGTAAAGGTAAAGGTTTCCCCTTTGACAAGGTTGTCAAGTCATGTCCGACTCTAAGGGGTGGTGCTCATCTCCATTAATAAGCCGTAGAGTCAGGGTTGTCAAAGACAACTATGGGATCATGTGGCAAGCCTGACTGCACAGAATGCTGTTACCTTCCCACCAAAGTGATACCTATTTATATACTTGCACTTTTACATGCTTTCAAACTGCTAGGTTGCCAGAAGCTGTGAATAGTGACGGGACCTCACTCCATCACGCAGCACTTGTGCCTCAAACTGCCGACCTGCCATTCTTGCAGTCGTTAGAGTCAGCGTCTTAACCATTGAGCCACCATGTCCCCTAATAATTAACTTACAGTACCTGCTGGTTAGGGTTTTAATTATAGGGGGGTTGGAGGCATCCTTGATATTAAAAGGGAGGTGTTTTTTTTAATGTCTCCTTTTGGATTGAAATGAAATTTTCCTTGCTACATTCCTTGGATGTTTCTCTTTTTTGGTCAACTCTTAACTCCTGAATTCTGATTTAAACAGAATAATTTCTAAAACTAATTTCAGAATTAAAGCATATACAGTTTGCCTTTGGCATCAGTCTCTCTATATTTTTATTTCTCTCTAAATTACTAATAAACATGTTCATCAATGAAATGCTGCAATAAGAACAACACAATCTATCCAACAACAAAAAACCCAGAGAGGGATATTAAATAAATAAATAAATAAAATGATGATTACATCAAGGTTATTTTTGTGAAGTATCTTATTGATGAGAGCATTCATATCTGTACACTGGTAAAACATTACACAAAATAGAATCTTAAGTTTATTATTATATAAAGAAGGCTATTTGTAGTGTTTTATCAATCCACACAAACATAGAGGAAGAGGCGTAGAGGAGCAGAACTCAAGGGGGGAAAATTGAAGCTGCATCGAACTATGTATGCAGTTTCTATACACAGTTCAGAAGATTAAAATGAAACAAATGTATATCCCTAAGTCATTAGTTCAGCTTTGGAAACATGACTAGTTAATTCAGAAATCCAAAACATGGGGATAAATTCTGATTAAGAGAAGTTTGGAAGCATCCCTACTTCTGGGACATCAACGTTGCAAACATATATTATTTTGTATACTTTTACAGAGCAATCTAACTTACTAGTATGAAATGTGTCAGAGCATTTTCTGTTTCTAAAACGTCTGACTCACAGTGGCTAAGGCTGTTGGGTTGGGGCAGCATTTTACCAGTTTCTTACCAGCTTTTCCCCCATTCCCATAAAAAACCAATGGATGGAAATGTACAGGGCTTGTTTGGGGCATGCAAGAGAGATATTGGGGCTTGTTTCTTGATCTGCAAAAACACATGCCTCCCCCTCCCCCCCCCCCCCCGTAGTGTCAACAACAATCAGCAGGGAAAATGATAGAAAAGGTTTCCTTTGCCCACAGAGAGGCAGGTCAGCAACAATTATAGATTTCAAGGAGCCTCATGAGCCCTTGAGTCCAACCCCCTGCTCAGTGCAGGATCTCCAGCGTCTTTTTGAAGATATCCAGAGAACAAGACCCCATCACTTATCTAGGCAATTTGATTCCATTGCTGGACTGCTCTTACTGTAAAGAAGTTCCTTCTCATGTTCAATTGAAATCTACTCTCTTGTAACTTAAAACCATTAAACCTGGTGCTGCAGAGAAAAGCCCTGCCCCCTCCTTGCTCTAACAGCATTTAAAAAGTGCAATCATGTCACCCCTCAGTCTTGTGTTCACCAAGCTAAGCATGTCTTGCTCTTTCATCCTCTCCACATATGTTTTGTTCTTTGTACCTCTTATTATCCTCATTGCCCTTCTCTGAACTCACTGCAGCTTGTGTTAAAATAAGGTGTCCAGAATTTAAAACAGTACTCCAGATGAGGCCTAGCCAACCCAGAATATAGTGGGACTATTCCTTCCCTCAGCTTGGGAACTATGCTTCTACTAAGGCAGACTTAAATAGCAGTTGCCTTCTTTGCAGCAGCATCACACTGCTGGTTCATGTTCAAGGTATAATTAAAATAACCCCAAGGTCCTTTTAGCATATAGTATTACTGAGCCACATATTTCCCATCCTATGCATACATGTGCATTTGTTTTTTGTGGCCTAATATAGAATTTTGCATTGATACAAATGTTCAAGAGTAATGGCCCTTGGATAGAACCCTGAGGCTCTCCACTTCCAGTCTGATGTGAAGCCACTGATGATGATTCAGCACCATTTCCCAGCTAATTATATATCATCTGATAGTGTTCTCAACTAGTCCACATTTAATCCATTTGCTAATCAAAATATTATGGGGAATTTTTTCAGTTGCTTTGCTGAAATCCATATAAATGACATCCACAACATTCCTACCATCTGTTAAAACAGTGATCTGGTTGAAAAAGATTTGTTTAGTTTGTCAGGATTTTTGATTTTTTTGACAAAGCTTTGCTGGCTCCTATTGATCACTGCATTGTCATCTAGATACTTGCAGAAAGATTCCTGTATAATCCGTTCTAATATTTTTGCAGATATTGAGATCAGGCTGACTGGTCTGTAGGTTCCTGGGTCTTCTTTTTTGCCTTTTTTGAAGAGAGGGACGTTTGCTCTTCTCAAGTCTTCTGCCATCTCACCTGTTCTCCAAGATTTCTCAGAAATAAGGACAAGGGGTTTACAGAATACCTCACCAAGTTCCTTCAGTAATCTGGGATGTCATTCGTCTGGCCCTGAAGATTTGAAGTCATTTAAGTTAGCTAGGTGATTCCTGACTAACTTCTGGGCCCTGGTGGCGCAGTGGTTAAATGCCTGTACTGCAACCACTCACTCATAGACCACAAGGTTGCGAGTTCAATACTAGCCAGGGCTCAGGCTAGACTCAGGCCTGCATCCTTCCAAGGTCGCTAAAATGAGTACCCAACTGTTGGGGGGCAATGAGCTTACAGTTGTAAACCGCTTAGACATCCCATAGCGCGATATGAAGCGGTATATAAATGAAGCTGCTTTGCTTTGCTTATGAATATTGATTTTTATTCCAGATCACTTGCCAAGATGTCAGCTGATGCATGGAAACACAGTTTTCTCTTTTTGGGAGAAAACTTAAGCAAAATAGTTTTTCAGTAGTTCTGCCTTTTCAATGTGATCTGTTAGCATGTTTCTATCCGTACTGAACAGTGACTCCACAATCTCCTTGGTCATTCTCTTGCCTCAAATGGATCTTTAAAAGCCCTTTTTGTTGCTACTGTCTCACCTAGCCAGACTCAGCTCCATTGTGAGCTTTAGCTTTCTTTTTACTATTCCTGCATATTTGGGCTACACAAGGAAGAGCTGTACTCTTCCTTGGTAATTCATCATTCCTTCTATTTTCTGTATATACTCCTTTTTCTTTTAACTTCCCCCTTGAGATGGCTGTACAGCCACATTGACTTTTTCAGATGTTTCCCATTTTTCTTCTTCCATGGGATTGGGATTGTGCTTTTTGCAACTCCTTCTACAATAACACCCAGTCTTGCTGAATGTCTTTGCCTTTAGCATGCCTGGCCATATTAAACATCTTAAAATCAGCTTTCCTGAAATCCAAGTGCTGTTTCTGACTATACTCTTCTTTGACCTGTTTCACTATTGTGAATTCTAGCATTACATGGTCTCTTTCCCCTAAAGTACCAACTACTTTGATTCTAGTGACCAATCCCTCCCTGTTGGTTAGGATCAAGTCTGGGGATGCTGATCCCCTTGTTTCTTCATCTACCTTTTGAAATAGGAAATTATCTGCAAGACACATCCGGCACATCAGAAATTTGCTGGGCAGCCTATGCTTAGCAATTAGTCTTGCAGCAAATATCAGGGTAATTGAAGTCTCCCATAACTATTAATTCTTGCATCTTTGAGGTTTCTGAGATTTGTTTATGAAAAACATCATCCACCATCTTTTCTTGGTTTGGTGGCCTGTAGCAAATTTCTACCACAATGTTGCATTTAATTCTTTTTCCATTTATTTTTTCAAAAATGCATTCATCTGGTCCACTCTGATCACTGTCATGGATTTCTCTACAAGTGAATTTGTCTTTGATAAATAATGCTCCCGAAAGAGAAATGCATCATGATCTGACAGAAGGAATGCCAGAATTTAAATATTGACTTATTGCATTGCTCAATAAAGCTGTAACATGTGTGAAATTACATTTATCTGTCAATTATTATTTCGAAAATGTAACAATAAACTATGTGTTCCATCTAAAGAGTGTCAAACATCAAGAGTTTTTTCAAGATTTTATATTAATAGATTTCCCCCTTGTTTTCAAGTGAAAAATTAGTAGGATTCACTCTGGCATCTACATTTCCATCTTCCTTCTCCAGTAATCATGTTGATTTGAGTGTTTTGTATACTTAATTCTGCAGATTTAGAAAAGCCAGAGAGATTGACATAAGAAGGGGGAAATCCTAGTAGCTCTGATATGAGGTATATTCAATTTTAAGAACAGACTATGTTTGAGCTAATGTTTGTTCAATGATTTTAGAAAGAATGTAATGTGATATACATTCTTTTAGATCTAATGCCTTGTTAGACAATATGTGGAAGTGTGATTTCAGCAATTTAGCAAGAACACTTTATACCTTGCAATGTGAAGTGTTCTTTTCAGGTTGCCAACCAGCCAACTCCTCTTCCATGAAACCCCATTCCTTTCCCTCTCCCCAGTTGTTATCTAGTTTTCCTCTTCTCACACTCCAGCAGCCAATCACCATTTCATGGCTATTGAGTATGTTTCATCTTCACTGGGCCAAAATCCAGTTTAGTCCTTACTACAGGAGACCGATTGAAGCAATGGGATTTCCATAAGTACTGATTTACCATTCTACAATTGAATGGGTCTGCTCTAGTTGGAACTAGCAGTGGGATTTGGGCTTTTAAGAACAAAAGTATATATTATACAATACAGTGGCTCAAGTGGTTAAGATACTGACTGTGTTGATTGCAGGATCAGCAGGTTGGCAGTTCGAAGCCCGGGTGCTGCATGATGGGGTGAGCTCCTGTCACTAATCTCAGCTTCTGCCAACCTAGCAGTTCAAAAGCATGCAAATGCAAGTAGATAAATAGGTACCACTTCAGTGGGAAGGTAAACAGCATTCTGTGCAATCATACTGGCCACATGATCACAAAGTAGTCTCTGACAACACTGGCTCTTTGGCTTCGTAACAGAGATGAGCACCGCCCCCTATGATCGGACATAACTTGACAACCCTGTCAACGGGGAATACCTTTACCTTTACCTATATATTATATAGGAAATGGGATCCATAATTTGACTGTTCATCTTTTTTACTAATATAAAAAACATTAAAAACAGTGGTAGAGTCTACGTTTGATTTGGAATTACAGAAAAAAATGACATCCCACTTCTACCATTTTCTATCAACTAAGGACTCATTCAGACTGATCAGATGTAGTGGAATGTATTCTTTGCTGTCCTTACAGGGTTGTTATTATTATTAGATCTAAACAGCATTTTTCTAATCACAGGATTTCTTTATGAATTTCTCTTCTTTTTCAAGTGCTTTTATTCCTACTTTTTCAAAGTGACTTTTAAAAATAAAATGATGATAAATCGCTTTTTGTTGTGTACCTTCAAGTTGTTTTCGACCTAAGGCAAACCTGAAGATAGTAACCCTAAGGCAAACATGAAGATGAACCCCAAATTCTAAAAACTGAGGTGAAAGCTACAATAAAGGAAATGGCCAAAAAAAAAAAAAAAAGACTCCAGGAACAGATGATATTCCAGTAGAACTGTTGCAGTCTACAATGACAGTCAGCTCTAGTGCTAACCAACGTATGACAACAGATATAAAAAATAAAACGGTGCCCAGCAGATTGGAAGCGATCAATATACATCCCCATCCACAAAAAAAGGAGACCCAAGAGACTGCAGCAACTATGGAACCATAGCACTGCTCTCCCATGCAAGCAAAATCATGCTCAAAATTCTGCAACATAGGCTCCAACTATACATGGAGAGAGAAATCGCAGAGGTCCAAGCAGGGTTCAGGAAAGGAAGAGGCATCAGAGATCACATTGCAAATATACGATGGCTAATGGAGTGTAACAGGGAGGTCCAAAAGAAAATCAGCATGTGCTTTATAGACTACTACAGCAAAGCCTTTGACTGCATAGATCACGAAAGGCTATGGAACGCCCTTAAAGACATGGGAGTGCCAACACATCTGATACTCCCAATGAGGAATCTATACTCAGGACAAGAGTCTACTGTCAGAACAGAACACGAGGAAACAGGTTGGTTCCTAACTGGCAAAGGAATCAGACAAGGCTGCATCCTATCACCCTACCTATTTAACTTATATGTGGAACATATTGTAAGGAAATCAGGCTTGGACATGGAAGAGGGAGGAGTGAAAATAGGACGAAGAAATATCAACAGTCTGAGATATGCTGATGACACCATAATACTAGCAGAGAACCTCACAGACATGGAACAACTACTAAGGAAGATCAACGAAGAGACTGCAAAGACAGGCTTACTGTTGAACATAAAGAAAATAAAAATAATGTCCGCAGAGAACTTACACACATTCAAACTAGACAATGAGGAAATAGAAATAGTAAAAGAGTTCTTATATCTGGGATCAAATATGCAAATGCAAAGACATACAACTCAGCACAAAAGTCAGAATCGTACAAACCATTGTATTCCCTATTACCACATATGGATGTGGGAGCTGGACAGTCAAGAAAGAAGATAGGAAAAAAATCAATTCATTTGAGGTGCAATGCTGGAGAAGAGTGCTGAGGATCCTGTGGACCACCAAAAAGACAAAAGGGGATCTAGAGCAGATCAAGCCAGAAATCTCCCTAGAAGCCAAGGTGACAAAACTGAAGCTGTCGTATTTCATACACATCATGAGAAAGCACAACTCACTGGAAAAAAACAGTAATGCTAGGAAAAGTAGAGGGAAGTAGAAAGAGAGGAAGGCCACATGCTAGATGGATGGACTTTATTAAGGAAACCACGAATATGAGTTTGCAAGAGCTGGGCACAGCAGTAGAGGACAGGGGAACTTGGAGATGTCTCATCCATAGAGTCACCATGGGTCGAGATCGACACAAAGGCAGTTAATAAAAACAACAAGACAAACCTATCATGGGGTTTTCCTGGCAAGATTTGTTCAAAGTAGGTTTGCCATTGCCATTGTCTGAGGCTGGGAGAGTGTGACTTGCCCAAGGTTACCCAGTTGGTTTCCATGGCCCAGCAGGAATTTTAACCTGATCTTCAGTAATAGTCCCAACACTCAAACCACTCTACTACTTTAGCTCTTACTAAATCACTAAAGGGATTAAAAACAATAACTAAAAGACTCAAAAAAGACATTATTATAGAGAAACAAATTGACCATGTAATGTTCTTAAAAGAGACCTGCATCTAGAAATAAAATATGGAGGAACACAAGAGAACTAGATATACAGTCAGCCCTCTACATTTGTAGCTTTGACTTTTGCGGATTTGATTGTTCACGGATTCCATTAATATGTTCTTTTTAGGAATTTCTAGTTGCTCCAGTACAATCCTACGGGCAGCATCTGCCAGATGTCACACTGGAGGACCTAGAGATTTCTACAGAGAACACTTCTCTAGGCATTGTAGGTCCTCCAGCACAGTTCTGTGGTCAACTTCTGGCAGATGTTGACCATGGAGTTGCACTGGAGTACCTAGGGATTCCTAGAGAGGTGTTCTCTCAGGTAAAAAAAGTGGGGATTTTTATTTGCATTTTTTCCCATTTTCACAGGGGTCTTCTCCAGCAAATGTGGAGGGCCCACTAGACTCACATATACTAATACAACCCATGTCACAAAATTAGCTGATGTGGCACAAATCAGCACAGTTCTTCAGTTTGAATTAACCTTAATCACTCTGTGAAGCTGTTGTAGCCTTTAGGAAGAAAACTGATAGAGTAATAGATGTTGACATAGGTAATAATTTTAAGGAAAGTTAAATACCATATCATAAACCAGTTATAGTCTATCATATATACATACATTTCTTTTGTCTCACTATCGCATATAATCAAGGATTTTGAAGAATTGGCAATGTTGGTAACAAATGCCACATAGTCCCTTCTTCCAGGTCATCCTCCTCCTAAAAACTGCCTCTGGGAGACCTATTTTGAAGTAACAAAATGGCCTACCCCTTTATCTGACCACCATTTCTTCACTCCCAAAGTGAGTTATGCTGGGCAAAAACGATACAGTGGGATCGGTTATATTTGTTTCTGAGTAACCTGCAGTTAGAAATTTGTCAGACTGGCAATGTTAACAAGCAAAATCAAAATGGCTTCCTTTAGCCTAGTGGTTCTTAACTTGGGTTCGATCGAACACCAGGGGTTCGGTGAGTCAGTCTCATAGGTTCGGCGGAAGTCAAGACACACATCCGATTCATATGATTCGTGATGACACGCCCTGCTCATCCATCATTGGCTGCAGGTGATAACGCCTATCTGTGCTGCAGGGAATTTGGCGCGCCCAGTATGCGAATTGTAACTGTCGTGATGGTACGTCGTGTGATTTCTTTCTTAATATTATAATCCCTTCATACTAACTTTGTCAAGCAAAAAAAGAAAGTGGTTGGACGAATATGTACAATATGGATTCACATGTATAACGGAACGTGATGGGAGTCAGCGTCCTAACTGCATGATTTGCAATGCCAAGTTGAGCAATTCTAGTCTAGCACCAGCAAAACTAAGAGAACACTTCCTTAAGCTGCATGGAAATCACAAGAATACAGCGCTCTCTGAATTCAAGGTGAAGAGAGCTAGATTTGATGAAAAGGCTACTCTGCCTGTTCTCGGCTTTGTATCCATCAACAAACCGATCCTCACAGCATCATACGAAGTTGCTTACCTGATCGCAAAGCAGGGCAAACCACACACAATTGCTGAAACACTCATAAAACCAGCTGTGCTAACAATGGCGAATATCATGCTGGGAAAAGCGGCTGAAGTTAAGTTATCCCAAATTCCTCTTTCAAATGACACCATCAGCGACAGAATAGAGGACATGGGCAAAGACATCTTGGCTCAAGTAGTTGCAGATCTGATTTCAAGCCCAGCAAAATTCAGCCTTCAACTCGACAAGAGCACAGACGTTTCCAATCTAAGCCAGCTTGCAGTATTCGTGCGCTATGTGAAAGACAACGTGATAAAGGAAGATTTTTTATTTTGTAAGCCTCTTACAACAACAACTAAGGTAGCCGCTGTGAAGAAACTTGTGGATGACTTCTTCAAAAACAACAGTCTTTCGTGGGATATGGTTTCTGCAGTTTGTTCGGACGGAGCTCCAGCCATGATGGGAAGAAAGTCTGGTTTTGGTGCGCTAGTAAAAGCCGATGCACCACACATCATTGTTACGCATTGTATTCTGCACAGGCATGCGTTGGCAACAAAAACCTTGCCTTTAAAACTGGCAGAAGTATTAAAAATTGTAGTGGAATGCGTAAACTATGTGCGAAATAGTGCTCTGAGGCACCGCATCTTCAGGGAGCTGTGTAAAGAAATGGGATCTGAATTCGAGGTACTTCTGTACCATTCTAACGTTCGGTGGTTATCCCGGGGACAGGTGCTGAATCGTGTTTTTGCCGTGCGTGTGGAATTAGCCCTGTTTTTGCAAGAGCACCAACATTGTCATGCAGATTGCTTCAATAATTCTGAGTTCATTCTCATTTTAGCGTACATGGCTGATATCTTCGCAGCTCTCAATAATCTCAATCAACAGATGCAGGGCGGTGGAGTCAACATCATCGAGGCGGAAGAAAACCTGAAGGCTTTTCAAAAAAAGCTACCGTTATGGAAACGACGAATAGAGAACGATAACTTTGCAAACTTTCCCCTGCTAGACGACTGTGTAAGTAAGATCGAAGATGTATCTGGAATCGGAGACATTTCTGTACCCGCGGAACTGAAGCAAGCAATTGCCACACACTTAGATTCGCTTGCAAAGTCTCTCAACGGATACTTTCCTACAAGAGAATCATATCCAGCATGGGTGAGACAGCCGTTCACGTTTACTGTTGAGACAACAGATGTCAATGATGAATACTTTGATGAAATCATTGAAATTCAGCAAAGCCAGGTTCAACAGCAACTCTTCAGGACAACAACACTCTCAACGTTTTGGTGTCAACAAATGGTAAAGTACCCTGTTATTGCTAAGAAAGCTCTGGAGATTTTCATACCGTTTGTTACAACATATCTTTGCGAGCAATCCTTTTCAAGGATGCTGGACATAAAAACGAAGAAAAGGAACCGACTTTGTTGCGAAAATGACATGAGAGTGGCACTTGCTAAGGTAAAGCCATGCATTTCTGAACTGGTCTCTGAAAGGCAACAGCAGAAGTCGCACTGATTTGCAGTAAATATTCATTATTATGGTTTTGTTTTTGTGTGAAAATCATGTTTCAATATTTTGATGGTTTTGTTCTTTGCTCTTAATGGTCTTACTCATTTTGTGCACCTATGTATAAAATATACCTAAGTATAGATATATACCTATGTTTTGAAGTTGAATAAATCATATTTTGTTTTTCAAATTAAGAAGGGTTCGGTGAATGCGCATATGAAACTGGTGGGGGTCAGTACCTCCAACAAGGTTAAGAACCACTGCTTTAGCCATTGTACAGATTCTAGTTTTGCTAATATCAAAATAAGGTTCTCCACAGGGGAAAATGTTCAAGGCAAAATTAACAAAATCTTCACTGATTATATTAGTCCCCCACCCCATGAGACTACAGCTACTTTTTGTAAAGTTGGTCAGATATGGCTGTGAGGGATTTTAATGGTGTAATGAAATCATATTCATTTGTCTTGAAAAGCTATTAACTAAAGAACTTCTGTTCCTGCAGGAGGTTTATGGAAACCCATCTGAGAATAATTCCTAGTGGAGCATTCTCCAATCTTCCCAACATCTCCAGGATGTAAGTATTCCCCACCTCATCCATCTATTTCTTTATAATGAAATGGGGAGAGCGTTGAAAGCAACTTGTATAGATGGTTGTACCTCTGGATTAAATCCTACACCAGGAGGCATATGTTACACATAGTTACATTTTTATAGCAATAGCAATAGCAAGTACATTTCTATACTGCATATCAGTGAACTAGCACTCCTTAAGCGGTTTACAATGTGTACGCCAATTGCCCCCAACAAGCTGGGTACTCATTTTACTGACCTACAAAAAGATGGAAGGCTGAGTCAACTTAGAGCCCTCCAAGATCGGACTTACAACGTTGTGGCTGCAGGACCGGCATTTAACCACTGCACCACCAGTGCTTCTATAGTTATGTCTCCCAGTGTTACCCTCTACAAAGCCTACCTTTTAAGTGATACACCCCCACAACAAACATAACCATGTCAGTGTTGTTGGAGAGTGAGGACAACCAGCAGAGATGCATCCAGCTATTTTCCTATCGCTAGACATGCTGCAACAGGCATCCCTTGCAGTACTTCCAACTACAGAAAAATAGCGTGATTTATGCATGCTGATCCTCCTGCTTTACAACAACAGAGAGGCTGCATCTACACTGCAGTAGTTTGACACTACTTTAACTGCCATAGCTCAATGCTATGGAATTTTCTGATGTGTAGTTTTGTAAGATATTTAGCATTCTCTGTCAGAGCTCTTATGCTGACATACTATTGTAACTCACTAACAGGATGCCAGCTTCTGTTTTCTTTAAAAGTGACAGGGATCACAGCGTACAAGGATTTCTTCTTCGTAGTCTCTGCGAATCACATAAATGGGTTTTATCTGCGCATGCGCAGCTAGCTTGAAACCTTCTGGAATCACTAGGTAAAAGTTGGATTGCAACTTTTTGGCGGTAGCTCTGCCCACCTCTATATAGGCCCTCACGTTCCCACTCAATCCTCAGTTCCTTTCATCTGCCGCTTTTTACAGCTAGCAAGGGACCTCGCTACTGAGCAAGTTTACTCGATTAACGGCTTTGACCACGTTTTTGGCTTGATTACTCTGGATTGCGAATCTATTGTGTTGATTTGGACTATTTCACCGCTGTGATAAATTTGACTTGGACTGTTTGACGACTTCGCCTCACGTTTGGGATTCGATGACCATGGCATTGCATCTCCTGCAACTCCAAACTCCCGACCTCGGACCAGCACGAGGAATGTGTATTTTGTCTTGGGGACACCCATAATCCGAAATCCTGCAAGATGTGCAGGATGATGACTCCCCAAGCGCTCAAAAACAGAATGGTTCGGCTGAGGGCAGCATTGTGGAAAAAGGCCTTGCAGGCTGATGAACCGGCCACGGCCTTGGCTTTGGTAGCCATTTCTAAACCTTCCTCGGACCCCCCCTCGACAAAGGGGGAGATCCAGGGAGAGATCTACAAGATCGTCCAGGCACGGAGAGAGCGTGAGTCCTGGAGAAAGGGGTGGAAAGAGGTCTTCCAAGCGCAAACACTTGGAGGCTATCGAGGAGACTTCTCTGTCCTCCAGAAAGGCCCATTCTGCTTCCCCTGCTCGTTCTCTTGAAGGGGAGCAGTCCACACCACCCAGAAGACACTCAAAATCTGGGGAAAAGTCCAAAACCCTACTATCGTCCCATTCCGCTCCTCCACCATCTACAGTGCCTGTTCCGACTCCGTCGGTTTCAAAGCCCACCACTCCGATGGTCTGTATCAATACCGAATCCGAGGCAGAGCTACAACAACCTCTGGCCCCAACGCCTCGCTCCCTACCGCCTCCTGCCATTCCTCCTTCTCCGACCCGTAGGAGCTCCGGAACCAATGGTAGACCATCCCCTCATTCTGATACCGGACAGAAACAACACCAACCCTTAGCCGAACCGGTCTCGGATCCATGGATCCTAAAGTATCCTCAGCTTGTTTATCACGAGGCCTCCAACAGCTATCTCCTGCCAGTCCAGCCGGACCAACTACAGTACATGGAAGACCAAAGACATCAACTCCTTCCTGCTATACAGCAGCCTCTTCCCCCATCGGTTCAGAGGCATCACACCTCTCCTGCTACACAGCAGCCCCTTCCTTCTCCGCTGTCGTCACTTCCAGTCCTTCCTGCTATGCAACAGCCCCTTTCCTCTCTGGTTCCGACGCACCGTTCCGATTCCCCTTCACCTTCTTCATTGCCTCGACCTTCCCGGCGCCGTCATCGTTCTAGGGCTTACTCAAAGTGAGGGGACATATCTTCCTCACCTTCAACTCCGCAAAGACATCACTCCTCCACTACTCATCACCATTCTTCTCCAACCAAGTGTCATCGCTCCCCATCTCCTACTCGTTTGTCTACAGCTAGACACCAACGGTCAAGAGGTGAGCACAAAAATCCCTGTCGCCCCTTGTCTCCCGAATCCAGCCCATCATACCATTCCTTTTCACCGGCTCCAGAGGACGAATCTGAAGCAGATCTGGACTGGTCCCCTAGTCAGGCTCAACCACCTCCGAACACACAATCCTCTTCTCCATCGGATGACGCACGCGCCTTTGCAGATCAGGTCCTCCGAATGGCATGTGCTCTAGATCTTAAAGTCACCCAGCCCGAGGAGGAAGAAGCTTCTGACCAGCTTGAGAAGCGAGTTCGCAGCAGGGTCATAGATAGACCGGCTATCCCATACATGCCGTCTCTAGCCAAGATTTTGAAGAGATCTTGGGAGGTACCAACATCTACCTTGACCACATCGAGACGCATGGGCAATTTATATCATATTGCTGACCCTAAACCTAACTGGATGACGGATCTCCCCCACCAGAATTCAGACATTGTTGAAGGTGCTCAATACATATCGACTTCAAAGTCCTCCACTTCCCCGACAGATAAGGAAGGGGAAAAGATTGATATGCTTGTTAAGAAATCCTATTTCACCTCGGTCTTGGGACTCAAGGTGGCCAATTATGTGGCTTGTATGGGTTCATACTCCCAGCATCTAATGGAAAAACTTGGCCCAATTTTGGAACACCTACCTGAAGAATATAAGCCATATGCAATCGCTCTTCAACAAGAAGCCCATGCAGTTGGAACACAACAAATGTGTCTGTGCCCGAAATCTGACCAACTGTTCATCCAAAACCCTCCTCAGTGCAATTTCCCTACGACGACATGCTTGGTTGTGTGCGGCTGATCTTACATCTCAGGCCAAAGCAACCATCGAGGATCTGCCGTTTGATCAGTCAGGTCTTTTCCACAAGGAAATGGATGAAAAATTAAATTTGAAATATAAAATGAAAACAGCCGCTCGCAAACACAGCATACAACCACCACAATCCTCAAGGCGCCGTTTTGGATTTTACCAATCAAGATCTTGGTACCCCCCAAATCAGCGCTCTTTCCACCAGGACAATTCCCAGCCGCAAAATCAGCTTCGCAGGAGACAACCTTCCCGCTCTTCTTCGTCCTCTGGCCGCAGGCAGCAGCAACATCATCCGAGACAGGCTTTCTGTAAAAAGCCATTTGACAACAAAAGAAGGCAATGATGTGTAGCTGCGCACTCCGTCAACCTAAAATTTGATGACAGACTCAGGCCCTTTTATGACACCTGGGCCACTATCACTTCTGATTTCTGGGTACTTGACATTGTTAGAAAGGATTATGCCCTGGAATTCGAAGAGCTCCCACAAACTGGAGCTATTGTCATCACAAACCCTTCTGACATCTTACTCGACGAAGTGCGCGCTTTGATTGAAAAGGGCGCTATCGAACCCGTTCCTACTTCTCGGGCTCGACACTGCTTCTTCTCCTGTTATTTTATTGTGCCTAAAAAAGACTCTGGCCTTAGGCCTATTTTGGACTTAAGATCATTGAATTCCTTTATTAAATAACAGCGTTTTCGTATGACAACTCTGTCTTCTATTTTGCCCCTTTTGCAGAAGGCCCATTGGTTCGCCACCATCGATCTCAAGGACGCTTATTTCCACATCAGCATTTGTGACACCATGGGCAAAACTACGACTCAGACCCATACAATCTTGGTTCCTATCCTTGTTCGATGCCACCTGCAACTCCCCCTCAAAGTGGCTTACCATCCCGTCTCGGGTCAGGACATCTCTACAATGGTGGCTCCATCCCGACAACGTCTGCACAGGGATGCCATTCTTCCCTCCTCAGCCCAACACCACTCTGACCACAGATGCATCAATGGAAGGTTGGGGAGCTCATTCCCGAGGACTGACCATGAGGGGCACATGGTCCCGAGACAAGAAGACTCTGCACATCAACGCTTTGGAGATGCTCTCTGTAGAGAAGGCCCTCAAGGCATTCCAGATGGACTTGTCAGACAAGGTAGTTTTGCTCATGACGAACAACAACACCGTCATGTACTACCTGAACAAGCAAGGCGAGACCAAATCCTCGATCCTGCTGAACATCACCCTATGCATTTGGGATTGGTGCATCGACCACAACATCCTGCTCCAATCCATTCATCTCCCCGGACAGCAAAACGAACTGGCCGACAGCCTCAGCAGATCGGCCAATCCCTGTCACGAATGGTGTCTCCATCCCGAAGCAGTAGCCCGACTGTTCTCCATCTGGGGGACCAGGGACATCAACCTGTTTGCTACGGAAGACAACACTCACTGTACAGAGTTCTGCTCAAGGATACCAACACGAGCCTCTCTAGGCAATGCCTTCCAGTTCGTGTGGTGCGGGAGGGAATTTTATGCATTTCCTCCATTTCCACTCATAACCAGGGTGCTCACCAAGATGCGAACGGACAGGACGGACGCCATCCTGATCACTCCGTGGTGGCCGAGACAACCTTGGTTTGCTCCGCTTCTACATCTATCGCAGGAGACCTACTACCGCCTGGAATTTCGGCTTGACCTCCTTACCATGCACGGGGGCAGGTTACGTCACCCGGACCTGGACTCGCTACCTATGGTAGCATGGAGAATTCTACCTTGAACTCACTTTCACCTCCTTTACAGGCGATAATTAAAGTGGCCCAAAAGCCTTCTACCTGCAAATGGAAAAAATTTACGGACTTCCTGTCAACCAGAGGAATTCCTCCATCCCATGTCTCCATACCGACAATACTCGAATTTCTTCTTTCCCTCTCTGAATCGGGACTTTGCCTTGCTTCCATCAAGTGTTACCTCTCCGCTATCTGCTCCCACTACCAGCTAGAGGGCTGACCGTCCTTCATCTCTGACCCCTTAGTGAAGAGATTTCTTAAAGGACTTAATAACCTGCATCCACCATCCTCGGTACCGATGCCAGCTTGGAGCCTGGACTTAGTATTGTCTTACCTATCTACAAAACCTTTTGAACCAATGGCCACTACTGACATGAGACTGTTGACATGGAAGACGGTGTTCCTCGTAGCTTTGACTTCAGCTCACCGGGCGGGTGAGCTATGTGCCTTAAGGATGGACCAGCCCTATCTTCGGTTCCACAAAGACAAGGTGGTCCTCCATATCGACATCACCTTTTTACAAAGGTGGTATCTGCCCTCCATATCAACCAGGACATTGTGCTACCCACCCTGGCTCCGAACCTGACCACTGAGGCCGAGCAAAGACTGCACACACTGGACATTCGCAGGGCTTTGTCTTTCTTTTTGGAACGTACTTTGGGCTCGAGACGCTCGGAGAGACTTTTTGTGTGCTATTCTGAACACAAGAAAGGACTGCCAGTTACCCCTCAAAGACTGTCCAAGTGGGTGACCTCGACCATTCACTTGTGTTATGAACTGGCAGGCAAGACTCCACCGGGCCGGGTGCATGCACACTCCACAAGGGCGGTAGCATCATCATCTACTTTCCTGTTTGGCGTTCCTCTGGAAGATGTATGTAAGGCAGCTGTCTGGTCTCAACCAATGACTTATATCAAACATTACAGGTTGGACACACGAGCCAGACAAGAGGCCGCCTTTGGGAGAGCAGTATTATTATCTGGACTTCATTGAATGTATTGGTACAAATGTTTGCACTAAATTTATTACGTACTTGCTCAATTTGGGCAGGTTGACTATTTGGTTTGCAGTACAAATGTATATGCATTGGTACCTGAGTTGGAGGTTTATTTGAAACTATTTCACAATATGGGTTCTACTTGAATTCAGACTTGCATCTGTACACTTATTACTGTTTCATTTCATCTGTATTCCATTTGCATACTAGCATTCACTAGACTAAAGGTCTATTTATTTGTTATTATTGCATATTAATACGGGTTCTGCTTACAATTTGACTTGAATTTTTGCAAACTGTTTCAGTTTCCATTCCATTTGAATACTAGATTTCATTGATTGATAGGTTACATTCCGTTCTTGCTGCACTTGTGATTGATGCATATAAATGCTTGATATGCCTACTTTACCTGATAATGTTTGGGCCAATAAACGTTTTTGTTGCACCTGCAAGCCTTGTGTCAGGACACTCCCTCCTCCATTGACTTTAGCTTGCTAGTCTGAGTAACCCATTTGTGTGATTCGCAGAGACCACGAAGAAGAAGGACAGGTTACTTACCTGTAACGGTATTTCTTTGAGTGGTCATTTGCGAATTCACACAAATCCCGCCCAACCTCCCCTCAGTCGTGTCCTGCTCTATTTGATAACCTTGCTGTCGCTTTTCTAAGCGGCGTACTTGGAACTGAGGATTGAGCGGGAACGCGAGGGCCTATATAGAGGTGGGCGGAGCTACTGCCAAAAAGTTGCAATCCAACTTTTACCTAGTGATTCCAGAAGGTTCCGAGCTAGCTGCACATGCGCAGATAAAACCCATTTGTGTGAATTCGCAGGTGACCACTCGAAGAAATACCGTTACAGGTATTCTTCCACCACAATACTGATGAAAATGGCCCTTCCCTCAGAAGGAATGATGCATTCTTGTCAGTATGAATTGTCACATGTAGCTAGGCATAGAGAGAGAGATTTAGCAGGGCCAGTGTGGTGTACTGGTTTGAGTGTTGGACTATCACACCAGGAGACCAGAATTTGAATCCCAGTTTAGCCACTGAAACCTACAGGATTACTTTGGACAAGTCATACTCTCTTAGCCTAACAGGAAAGCAATGACAAACTCTCAACAAATTCTGTCAAGTAAACCCTGTGATGGGATCACCATAAAGTCAACAATGACTTGAAGGCACACAATAACAACAAGTAAGAAGGAACTTAGAGTAAGCCTTAAATTGATGTGAAAGGAAAAGTATGTGGCAGTGAAGCTTTGCCAGTGTAATGGCACAGAATATTTGCAAATGGTCTGTTCAGGGAACAATGCTTTTGCAAAGTTTTCAGTCCATTTTCTGTGAAAGAAGGAAAAACCGGGATTACAACTTCACAAAGGCCCAAAGCACTATGATATGCAGAATGGCCTCAGACAGGCACCCAAAGAAAAAAGTGTTGTAGTAATGTGTGACTGTTAGCCTCATAATAATTTCCAAAGCAACACTGGGTAGCTGTTTATAACATGTCCTGATGCGTGGCCCACCGCCCTTGGGACAAATCACTCTCTCTGAGGTCAGAACAAGGCCCCCAGCAATGTGACTGACACTGGGTGCCTCATTTTCAGCCTCAGAGGGAGCAAGTCACTGCAGAAGGAAACAGCATGAGGCACCTGCCATCATTCCAGAGTACCCAGATAACAGGGGGACTTCAAGGTAGCTTGGGGGCCAGAATACTCTGGGCTGCTCCCAAAGTATTCTGACCTGTGCTGACACCACCTAAGAAAGCAGCTACAAAATCTAAAAGGTTGCCAGAATTATTAATGAGTGATGCTGTGATAGAGTCACTGGGCAACCTTGGTTCCCTGACAGTCAATCCTGATTTGGGCTGACTGTGAGGGAGAGGCTGCCCGGGAAGGAGTAAATATAAGTGAGTGACTATGAAGTCAGGTCCAAAACACACTACAGAAATAATCCAATTTGAGACCACTTTATCTGCCCTGGCTCAGTGCTAGGGAATCCTGGAAACTTTAGTTTTGTGAGATGTTTAGCATTCTCTGTCAGAGAGCTCTGGTGCCACAATAAACTAAAATTCCCAGGATTGCCTAGCACTGACCCGGGGCAGTTAAAGTGGTCTCAAACTAGATTATTTCTGCAGTGTGTTTTGGACCTCAGATAAGTTAAGTTCAGGCAGATAAATTCTGTGCAGTTCAAGAGAATTCAGTTCAGCTGAAGGAGAAGTTTAAGAGAGTTGAAATGCCTGCAACTGTTATATTTATGTAAGCATACCACCCTGGAAATATTCTACATACCGTATATATTTGTCTATAAGTCAAAAAATCTATGCCCACAAATTGACCCCAAAATCCCATTTCGATTTACTTACGGGTCAGTATGGTAATGTGACAGCAGCTCTTTCAGATTTCCCCATGTGGTGTGGAGAGCAGTTTCTTTCTCTCTTGAACCAAGCAGAAAGAGTCCTGGGTGATTGATTGCTGTTAAACAAATAAACAGAATCCCTCTGCTGCTGCTGTCTGGGGAGTGAAGGCTGAAACGAAAGCTGAAACACTGAAGCAGAAAGACTCAATTAGAGTCCCTTTTACCGCACGCACACATACACACACTGAAGGAACCTCCAAGTTTTACTTACTTATCCATGGGCCATGGCAAAATCCATAATTTTGGCCCCAAAACCTGCCTTCAACTTATACATGAGGTCAACTTATAGATGAGTATATACAGTAAGTTACATTCTTGCTAAATGTTATTCAATAAAGTCAATGTTTATTTGTTACAACAGAAGCCTCTGCCTATGTGAATTCTAAACCATATAGGCACATAAAACACACTATCAAAAATATTAGACAAAAAGAGGAAGACACCTGGAATCCTAGCTCTTATACATTTAGGAAAAGTGTAGAAAGGGTGGATGCTGGGCAGGTATCATTGTTGAGGGGCCTTCTATGAGTTAAGAAGTAAAAGGTAACCTCAAGACATAGATAGGAGGTCGTGTGTCACAAATGCTAAGGTAAATATTAGAGAAAAGACTTCTTTTAAAGCACAGAAGTCTTCTGCAAATGCAGAAAAGAAAAAGAACATGAACTTGCACATGGAAAATGAAAGGAAACAATAAGTGATAAAGAAAGATACCTAGTAACATTAGGGCACAGCAAAAATAAAATAAAACAAAACATAATAAAAAGAAACCAGCTCCAAAAACTGGCTAGGGAGGCAACTGGACCTTTGGATGACAATTAAGTTAAAACAGTACTCACAGAGTTTAATGATATAGCCATGTTAGTCTGTAGAATCAGTATGTAGAGGGATCTTGTAGCACCTTTGAAACTAATTGAAAGAAATTGGCAGCATGAGCTTTTGTAGACTTAATGCATCTAAGGAGGTAGACTTAAATCTATAAAAGCTCATGCTAGCAACTTCTTTCTTTCAGTTAATACTAACAGAGGATAGGGATATTGCAGAGAAGCTGAACAAAGTAATTACAGGTTTTCTAATATATGCATATGTATTATACATTATGATACATCATACATTATGGAAGGGATGCAGTGGCTTAGTGGTTAAGATGCCAGTTCTGATGATCTGAAGATCAGAAGGTTGGCAGTTCGAGGCCCGAGTGCTGTATGATGGGGTAAGCTCCTGTCACTAGTCCTAGCTTCTGCCAATCTAGCCATTTGAAAGCATGCAAATGCAAGTAGACAGATAGGTACCACTTTGGTGGGAAGGTAGCATTATTCGGTGCAGTCATGCTGGCCACATGATCCTCGGAGAATGCTGTCTCTTCAGCTTAATAACAGATGAGCACCGCCCCCTACAGTCAATTATGACTAGACATTTATGTCAAGGCACTACCTTTACCTTTTAAAAATACATATATAATAAATTGGATTCGAAGATTGTTTTCAAATGGCTTTTAGGAGTTTTAAAAGAATATTTTAATGTGTTTTCAACATACCGGTATTTTTATCTCTGTATTGTTTTAATTGGTTTTTATTTATTGCCTCTGGAGCTCTTGCAGGCTAGGAGGTGATACAGAAATACTTTGTAAAGACTTTAAATAAATATATAATCAATACCTATTCTTTTTTTTTTTACCCCTGTGACCCCAAAAATGGTCCTGAGCAGCTTCATGCAACCCATGGCCCACATTTGGCCACTGCTAGTATACATGATATTTGATATTATTTACAGTGTCAGGCAACATCCTTCTGAATAACTTATGTAAGATCTTATGGCACTATGTGTTTCATGACAAGTTTGTGTGATTCAAGTAAAGTATGTCATATACTGAGTGGTTGTTGATTCCAGAGGAACTGAAATCTTTTGTATTTTACCATCTAGTTTTTAGCTGATGTGGAAAAACCAACAAGTGCTGCTTCTTCACCTTTTGCCAACTACGTCATGTGTACCTGCCATGATGCACATGACTGAGCTTTTTTCAAACTATGTTGCCAAATGCAGTCTAAACAAAGTTTGCAGCCCTGTGCCAAGACCTGACCACAGGTTAAAGGCAAGATGCAAAGGGTTTTCCACTGATGTTGAGAGAAGTAAATCCATAGTGTTTGTGTAAAATGACTCTTTCTACACCAGTCTTCAAATTAATATGCCAACCACTCTCCTTAAGAGGCCAGATTATTGCAGTATGACTGAAAGCTAATATTTAAGACAGTAAAATTGGGCAGTGGGGTTTGTATCATCACCAGCTGTCAATGCTTTGAATTGTGGAATTAAAATACTCAAGCATAAAATTATTTCCCCAAAGAACTAGCAATATTTTATTTTATTTTATTTTAATTCATATACTGACCTGATGAGAACACTATAGAGGCATATAATAAAGTTGACTTTAGAGATACTAGGAAATTATTTTTATCAATGTCAACATACAAGATCATTAGAGGTTTTTCATTTGTATGTTTTAGAGTACCCCTGCTATTATAGCAATTTAGTGGAGAAGTATACAAAAATGTGGTGAATAGATGCACTTTAGCATGTCCTTTTTAAATTCACTTTTTAAATCTGAAGGCAGCTTCCATAGCATAAGTGCTGGAAACATGCTGTCTCTTCCTTAAAATCATGAAGTGGCCTTTAAGAGGGAAAGGAAGGACGCTACTTTTCTTCCTATACAGTGCCTGTTTGTGGAGACTCTGCCATCTATTATCTGGAGCGAGGCATGAGCAGAGATTTTACCCTGCTGTAGTGTGTCCTTGTGACGCATTCCATTTTTCCAAAATAAGAATGAAAGAGAGCCAGTGCCATTCACATTTATGAAAATGAAGGGTTTGTATTCAAAGATAGCATTATAATATGAGTTAAATCTCTCCTGAGTTCCATTTGATCCCAAAGTTTTGGAGAGAGACTCAGCTTTTCATCCCTCACTTGTGTTTCAGAATACGGTCTGTTCATTTGGTACCATAGGGACTTTATCACATGGGGAAAAGTGGAAATTTGAACTGGACAGAACCTGGGGATATCCAGGATATTAGGCACAATTGTACAATTGGTTTTCAGACAACGCTGCGTGCAAACCGCTTGGAATCCGAACAGAAAGTGACATGAATCAAGAAGTACCGTAGTCATTTTCAGGAAAATACCATGTTTTCATGTTCATTTCATTCACAAATTCACTTTCTTTGTGCAGTTGCTGTGGTGTGAAAGCTATTTGCGGGATTCTCCCTGTTTTTGTGCTTGTTGAAAGATTTCCCATGGTTCTTTGCTGCTTTGTTGTGCCAAGAGGGAAGCAGTCTTTTATGCTTCAGCCAGGCTCCTAAAACATCAGCGCACACACACACACAGAAAAAACTTGCTTCTCTCCCTCACTCATGGCTCGAATGTCTTCTCCTCCTCCAGCCTCCCCCATTAGCCTCATTAACTCTGAAAGGAACAGCTGTTGAGGGAAGGAACAGAAGGGATGCAGCGAGAGAGAAGTTTTCTCTTTCCTTTCCTATTTCTTTTGGGTAATGTTCTGTTCTTTTTACTTTGAGGTGAGTTTCCTTACTGGCATTGTCATGTCCAGTTGAAAACAGCTTCTGGGGCAAAGAGTGTTTTCCTTCCTGTTTTCCCTTCCCTCTGGAGCATGCATGTGCGTGTGTGTTTGTGAGTGGTTTGTGTTTTTTTATGGGAGTTTGCAAATGGAAACCTCACCCTTCCTTCCTCTGAAACAGCTTCTGAGGCAAAGATTGCTTTCCTCCTCATTTTCCCTTCTCTCTGGAGCGTGTGTGTGTATGCACTTGGAAATGATAGGTTTGAGCATCACTTCTGGTGATGCAACTACTGCTTCTATGCGCATGTGCAAAAAAGTTATTTCCAAACCATCGACAGGATTTGTCTGCATCTATCTGAAAACCAAATGCACTTTCTACCCACTTTCTTGCGTTAGTAACGTGCTTTTAACACTTGGTTGTGCTCTGCATATGAAAATCAATTGCACATTTGTGTGTTTTTCCAGGATTATTATTATTATTATCATCATCATCATCATCTGCCCCCTCTTCAGCGCAATCGGGGTGGCATGCAGCAAGTTAAAAACATCGCAACAAGTTAAAACAAGATCCAATAACCCATTCCCTAACTCACCCACACCTTAAAAATATATTAAACTAATGAAAAATTAAAATACCAAATGAGTAAAAACATACAATTCTTTAAAATAGCAGATCGGCTAAACAATGGCGGTTGGAGGAGCGAATAGCCTGAGTCCTGTCTTTGTCTTATCTTCTGGGCCGGGGCATTATTCAGGGAAGGCCTGCCGGAAAAGATCCATCTTTACTGCTTTTTTAAAGCAGTCAAGAGTGGAAATGAGACAGATCTCATCTGGCAGGCCATTCCATAATCTGGGAGCGGAGGCAGAGAAAGTCCTCTGGGAAGTCACCAACAGCCTAGTTCTCATAGGCTGTAACAGGTTCCTCCCAGAGGACCGAAGTGCACGGGGAGGATCGTATGGAAGGAGGCGGTCCCGGAGATAGGTTGGACCCAAGCCATGTAGGGCTTTAAAGGTCATAACCAACTACTTGTACTGTGCCTGGAAACTAATAGGTAGCCAGTGGAGAGATTTCAGCACTGGTGTAATGTGCTCTCTTCTAGATGTACCAGTAACTAATCTGGCTGCCATATTTTGAACTAATTGAAGTTTCCAAGTTAAGCACAAGGGTAACCCCATGTAGAGCGCATTACAAAAATCGAGACGGGAGGTTATCAGAGCATGTACCACAATTTCAAGATCCCTAGTCTCCAGGAAAGGGCACAGTTGGCATATCAGCTGGCGGATGCTTTTAATCATTTTCAGGATGGAAACACATAGGTCCCCATGTGATAAACTCCTATGACTGGCCTTGGGAACTGAGGCAGTCTCCATATCCATCTGCGTATCAGCTTCTCTCTACCCTTAGTGTAATTGAATTTTGAGAACTGAACAAGGAATGGAGCTCTGTTTCACACACATACCACATATGTAAGAACTCAGATTGTCACTTCACTACTCTATTGAAATAATATAACAAGGCATATTGAAAAAGGAGGGAATTTTATTCTTGTATTCCACAAAGGATTTTTGAACATCCTTTTTGAATTGAGGTGTACAGAACTGGACACAGTATTCCAGGTGAGGCCTGACCAAAGCAGAATATTGTGTAACTATTACTTCCCTAGAATCCCATTTGCTTTTTTAACTGCCACATCACACTGTTAACTCATGTTCAACTTGTAGTATACTAGGACATCTAAGGGTGAAGCAGACATGAGTCAACAGTGTGATGCGGCAGCTAAAAAAGCCTAGATCAAGGGAGGTAATAGTGCTACACTATTCTGATTTGGTCAGGTTTCACCTGGAATACTATCTCCAGTTCTGGACACCACAATTCAAAAAGGATGTTGACAAGCTGGAGCATGTCCAGAGGAGAGCAACCAAAATGGTGAAGGGTCTAGAAACCATGCCTTGTGAGGAGAGATTTAGGGAGGTGGATATGTTTAAGCTGGAGGAGAAATGGTTAAGAGGTGGTATGATACCCCTGTTTAAATATTTGAAGGCATGTCATATTGAGGCTGGAGCAAGCTTGTTTTCTGCTGCTCCAGAGAATAGAACTCGAAGCAATGGATTCAAACTACAGGAAAAGAGATTCCACCTCAACATAAGAAAGAAATTCCTGAAAGTAAGAGCTCTTTGACAGTGGAACACACTCCCTTAGAGAGTGGTGGAGTCTCCTTCTTTGGAGGTCTTTAAACAGAGCCTAGATGGCCATCTGTTGGGGATGCTTTAATTGTGTGTTCCTGCATGGCAGGGGTTTGGACTGGATGGCCCTTGTGGTCTCTTCCAACTGCTTTTCATATTAAAATTAGCTTCATATAAGTTGAACAGATAGGGTGAAAGGATTCAGTATTGCCTGACCCTTTGCCAATCGGGAACCATTTTGTTTCTTCATGTTCTGTTCTGAAAGTAGCCTCTTGTCTTGAGTACAGATTCCTCATCAGTACAGATTCCTCATCCACTATTAGAAGTGTTGGCACTCCCATGTCTTTAAGGGCTTTCCATAGCTTTTCATGATCTATGCAGTCAAAGGCTTTGTTGCAGTCAATAAAACACATACTGATTTTCTTTTCAAATTCATTGGTGTGCTCCATTAACCATCATAGGTTTGCGATGTGGCCCCTCTTCCTTTTCTGAAGTGTGCTTGCACCTATGGGATTTCTATTTCTATGTATGGTTGAAGTCTTATTTTGCAGAATTTTGAGCATGATTTTGCTTTCATGTGAAATTAGTGCTATGGTCCTATAGTTTCTGCAGTCTTTTGTGTCTCCTTTTTGTGTGGAAGGGGACATATATTGATCATATCCAATATGTTGGCCACCATTTTGTTTTCCACATCTGTTGACATATATTGGTTAGGATTGGAGTTGGAACTGAGAACCAGTCTATCCCAAATCAGACATAACAACAAACCACATCTGGGTGAAAATGGAAACAAATACATCTGATTTTTTTGAAGCTGAAATGAAAGCAGAGGAGAGAATACAAGAGTCCAGTGCTTGTTTACATAGCATTAAGCCATAGTTTAGTGTTACATCTCATAATGGCTATTATAAAAAAAAGTAGTGAAAGAGTAGAGGATTACTAGCTGTTGAGAACAGTAAACAAATACAGTTAATTCTGGCTTACTGTTTTGCTTTGTTTGACCTTTCCTTTTATCTTTCTTATACATAGCTATATCAGCATAGATGCAGTGCTACAGGTGCTGGAGGCATCTTCTTTCAACAGTTTAAACAAAGTGACACATATGTAAGTAGATAAATAAGAACAATTAATAATATATTAAACATTCATATTGGTCACTTTGTAAAATAAAATCTGTTTAACTTTTAAGAATTTTTTCATGTCTTTCCCACTTTAATCTGGTCACCTCTGGTCTTCTGGATAGACTACTTTCATCTACTGGCTCCATACCATTGCCTAGGGATTAAAATACACTTAGGTTAGTTGTGTGAACTGGTAACCGTAGATCAATTCTATGTATGAATGTGTGAAGACATAAATTAAATCGAAATTATTACCTGTAATTAATCTGATCGTGCAAAATAGACTAAGAATTTTGTACTACAAATCCTATTTTGAGAAGGCTCAAAAATAGCCTGGTGAGGGTCTTCATGTTGCCTGGAGGTTTTACTAATGCCGTTTCCATAACCTTTTGCTAGTGCCATTAACAAACTTATTTGCTTTATAGTATAGAGGAAGGACATCTAATCTTAATTTTTCTCATTTCTCTCCTTGCAACTGCTGAAAAATGCTGCCAAACAGAATGTTGTAATATGCTCAGTTAACCTTAGCTTTTAATCTGAATAGTTGGAGACATATAAAATTAACTTCAGTTAGTAAAAAGTAAAAGGATTTGTCTGTGCATAGCTGATAGCTGTGTGTGTGCATGTGCAAGCATGTGCCGTCAAGTCCCCTATTGACTTACAGCAACCCCATCAATTTCATAAGGTTTTCTTCAGCAAGGAATACTCTGAGGTGGTTTTGCCAGTTCCTTCTCTGAAATATAGTTTACAGCACCTGATATTCATTGAGGATTTCCCATCCAAGTACTAACCAGGGCTGATTCTGCTTAGCTTCCAAGATAAGATGGAACCTGGTGCCTAGTTTAGATCATTATAGCAGATAGCCAGAAGGGTGTTATTCAATGAAAGAAAGTTCTTTTGAAATGTATTTTTCAGAATTCCCTTTAGAATTTCACAGTTCATTACTAAATGTTGGTGGTTTCTCCGGAGTGCAGGGTTGACTGGGGAACAAGTTAATTCTTTACGTTGTGTATTTATGAAAGAGTGGCCTAAATCCTCTAGGCACCAGATTCTGTCTGAACTTGGAAGCTAAGTAGGGTCAGTCCTAGTGAGTACTTGAATGGGAGACTGCCAATGAATACCAGGTGCTGTAGGTTATATTTCAGAGGAAGAAAGAACTGGCCAAACCACCTCTGAGTATTCCTTGCTTTAAAAAACCCATGAAATTAATGGGGTCACCATAAGTTGATAGGCGACTTGGAGCCTGATACATACACACATATTTTAGAAGTCTTGACTTCTAAAATTATATGTGTCAGCTATTACTGTATTTTGTTTAAAAGTTACTTTTAATTGCCTTAAACAGCTGGTGGAAAAACACAGTCATGAAACAGTGAACTTATATGTGTCAATGTTTATTTGTAAGCTGACTAAATGCACAGGTTGTATATTTTTAAATGCCTTTTTTCTGTTTTTTTAAAAAAAATCTTGACTTTTTTTTTCTTATAGAAGGGTAGCATGACATGCTCTGGCTTCCACAAGCATTTGGGGGGGGGGGGAGAGTATAAGGAACATCCCATCCAAAATGTTATCCCCAACTGTGGCTCAACAAACGCTCACCCAAAGCTTACAAAAAGAGCATTGTCTCCTACTGTTTGTCATTGCCAGAGAACAAATAAAAACAAAAATTATATTATATTTGCATATGCTACTTTGCACAGAGCCAGAATAGTGTAGTGGTTTCAGCGTTGGACTATGACTCTGGATGCTAGGTTTTGAATTCCCGCTTGGCCATGGAAACTCACTGGGTGACCTTGGATAAGTCACACATTCTCAGTCTCAGAGGAAGGCAAAGGCAAACCCACTATAAACAAATCTTGCTAAGAAAAGTCTATTATAAGTTTGTCTTAGGTTTGCCATAAGTTGGAAACAAATTGAAGATACACAACAGTGTCTAGATGCAATTTTACATTTAATTACTGTAATTTAAATCAGGAGTGGACAACATCTGCAAGTATGGCAGCTACTGAACTGTGCAAGGTTACCAAATTTGCGGCCAAGATATGGCAATGCAGCTCTGAATAAAAGCAAATTAGAACATTGATTTTTCCCTTTACAGGTGTTATGTACCCCACATGGCTTGTTTACAAGTATATTCATGTTTCCAGGCACATATACCTTGTTTTTAAGGGAGATTGCACTTTTTAAATGAAAATACTACCTTTTCATCTTTATGACAGCCAATATTAGTAGCATATTTGGCAGCAGTGGTTGCAAGGAACCCTTGGATGGCTTTGGAAGGTTGTAAAAGTGGAACAGGGTCCCTGTGCATGGCCTATCCTTGATTTAAAGAGAAACATAGCACACTCACTAGTGGGGGGATAATTAACCAAATGTAATTGCCAGCCAGTTGAACCTGCTGTCCAGATGCTAACTGCTAATGGGGAACTCTTAAGACTGCTGTCCTCCCTTCTTATAGATCCTTATAAGTAAATTCAACTCAATTTTTATAGGACTTGATATGTATAAACAGAAAGAAAAGGGAAAGATCTCACTAAGGTGGATTGATTCAGTCCAAGGAGACTGGAGCAGAGTACATAGTTGATGACTAGGCCTCTGTGTGATCCGTTTCATAGGGTTGCTATAAGTCAAAATCGTGTTGTGTCTGACCTTAAAATACTAAGTAATAATGTTTTTTTTTATTGCAATGGAGAATACATACAATAGTAAGAAATCCAAAGCAGTGTTTTTGTATGTTACATAATTATATTATGGTTTATAGACTATGGTAGTTACTTAATTCTTTTCATTTCATTATATCCCACCTTTCTCCCAACATGATACCCAAGGCGGCTCACAGCATAAATGAAAACAAATTATTACTAAAATCTAATGATTATAAGAAAAAAGTTTAAAAACAAATAAATTAGGTGCTATAGAAAAGTGGTCCTCTTTGCAGTGAAACTAGTTTACTATACATTATTTTGACAAAACAGTTGATAATAAACCATGAGCCTCATGAAGCTCATTTATGAGAAAGGACTTGTGTTTCTCAGAATCTAAAGGTAGAATCTAATGTTCTTTGTGGAAATTTGTTTATATTTTGCATAGAGAAATCCGAAATGCTAGAAGCCTAAGATACATACACCCTGAAGCCTTTATGAATCTCCCATTACTAAAATACCTGTAAGTACTTTCAACAACATTTTTGGGAAATACGATCCTTGTACAGTTTGAGTGCTGCAAACATGTTATTCCTCTTCCTCCTGGTTGCTTCCTTAATTGCAATATCTGACTTGCCAATGTTTTATATTTCAAAATAGATTTACTGTGTCCATATTTGCATACCAGATACAGGTTTATTGATACAGTGTGATAAAATACAATTTTTTTATATTTTTTTATTTGTATAAAATACAATATTTTGAGTATACAAGCATAACAGAATTCTTTTCATTTATTTATTTTTTGTCCTTTATCTTAGTGTGATCATGAACACTGGACTTGGAGTTTTTCCTGACCTTACCAAAATTGCATCAACAGATATGAACTTTTTACTGTAAGTATGTACTACCCCAAATATACTGGAGCAAACAAACTATGGTTAGCAGTGTCATGTTCTGAGATAGAAACATCCAAGTAGCTTATGTCTTACAATATTGATCAGAGGGGGAAAATGAATTGCTGACAGATGTTTCCATTAATGAAATTAATACAGTTAAGAAATAAAAATATTTGATTTACTTAATTTACCTTGATAAGGGCTCCAGATAAGGTGATAATAGGTTAAAAGACATATCATATAGCCAGTTAAAACAAAAGATGACATAATGGCCTAAATGATATGGAAATCATGAGGGCCTTTCTATGTTGTGACACTGCCAGTCCCAAAAACTCTAGCCAGCATAGACAGTAATGAGTAATGCTGAAAGTTGCAGTCCAGTAATATTTGGACAGCTGGATGATGCCCACATCTGGACTAAATCTTATTCCTAATCTAATTAGGTATCAAATTACTAATTCATATTATAGCAGGCCCATTGAATCATTTACTAAATATTAAATCAATATTTATGTAAATCTCATTGATTCTTGGGTCTACTCTAGTTGGGTCTTGCAGGTGAATTTAGCCACATGGAGGACGCAGCTTGGGACCTTTGCAGACTGCTAGAAATAGTGCAGATTAAGTCCACTTTAACTGCCTTGGCTCAGTGCTAGGGAATCATGGGAATTATATTTTTTTCTGAGACAGTGAGCCTTCTCTGTCAGAAATCTCTGGTGCCACAATAAACTATAGTTCCCATGATTCCCTAGCACTGAGTCAGGGCAGTTAAAGTGGATTCAATTTGCACTATTTCTGGCAGTCTGCAAAGGCCCTGTAACAGATTATCTAGACCCATTTCAGTCAGGCTTCAGGCTTGGTTATGGGACAGAGACAGTTTTGGTTGCCTTGGTAGATGATCTATGCAAAGAAATGGATGGGGGGGATGTACCTGTTGGTCCTGCTGGGCCCATCCACTATGGTATCCTTCTGGGCTGACTCTCTGAAATGGGTCTTGGGCGCACTATTATGCAGTGGTTCTGGTCTTTCTTGGAGGTGTGAACTCAGAAGGTAATGTTGGGGTACTCCTGTTTAACTTCTGTCTGTTGGCCTGTGGAGTCCCACAAGGTTTTGTCCTCCATGTTATTTAGCATCTACATGAAACCACTGGGAGAGGTCATCCAGAGTTTTCGGGTATAGTGTCATCAGTATGCAGACGACTCTATCTCTCCTTTCCATCCAATTGCAAGGAGGTTATCTGTGTACTGAACCAATGTCTGCTGTCAGTAATGGACGGGATGAGGGCAAAGAAATTAAACTTAATCCAGACAAGACAGAGATTCTCCTGGTCAGTCATAAGGTAGATCAGGGAATAGAGACTCCACCTGCGCTGGATGGGTTACACTCCCCATGAAATCTCAGGCTCACAGCTTGGGTGTTCTTCTAGAGTCAACCCGGAGCCTGGATGCCCAGGATTCAGCACTGGCCAAGAGTGCATTCACACAGCTAAAACTACTTCACTAGCCATGCCCATTCCTTGAAACATCAGATCTGGCTGTGGTGATACATGCCTTGATTACATCCTGTTTGGACTACTGCAACACACTGTATGTGAGGCTGCCTTTGGAAACTGGAAACTTCAGCAGGTTCAAAATGCAGCAGCCAAAATGCTAACTGGGGCTAGTTTTAGGAAGCATATAATTATCTTGTTGAAGCAGCTCCACTGGCTACCAGTTCATTTCCGGGCACAATTCAAAGTGCTGGTCATAACCTATATGACTTGGGTCCAGACTATCTGAAAGACCATGTCCATCTGAAAGACCTGCCAGAGTCCTAAGATCTACAGAGGAAGGTTTGCATTGTGTATCTTTTC
Organism: Phrynosoma blainvillii; assembly: GCA_026167975.1. Taxonomy (NCBI): domain Eukaryota; kingdom Metazoa; phylum Chordata; class Lepidosauria; order Squamata; family Phrynosomatidae; genus Phrynosoma; species Phrynosoma blainvillii. The sequence continues at coordinate 415,616,155 of JANUYF010000001.1, forward strand.
CAAAAGGCATTAAATAAGGCATATTGTAATTATACTCATCCCTCCCGATTTGCGGTGGATCCATTCCTGACCTCCTAGTGAATTTAGAAAAATGCAAATATTCAAGTCCTATTGAATAAAATGGTGGCGCATGCCATGGGTGCACATGCCATTTTGGGCCCTCCCGGCTTCCTGTCTGCAGAAACTCAAGACCGCAAATGGGAAGTCAACAAATCCAGAGGGACAACTTTATTTGCAACATCTCTAAATTTTGTATGGATGCATGTAAATGTATTAGGATTATGTCAAAATTGTGTTTTATTGTAATACTAAAGCTTTTCTATCATTTTCACAGTGAAATTGCCGATAATCCATCCATGAGTTCAGTACCCACAAATGCATTCCAAGGGCTATGCAATGAATCCCTTATACTGTATGTTGATCCACCATGCTTTTTAAAAATTCTTTGCTCTGATTTGTTTCATCCTGAATTAATAACACTAGCATAACTGTAAAATGAAAAGTTAACAAAGATAATTGAAATGTCTGTGCTATTATTACAAAAAATATAACTATGATTATGTGTTCATAAAATGTAACACAGTAATGTTCATACACAAAAGCCATTGAGATAAGATGAAAACCAAGGTTTCCATAAACTTTTTTTCTCTTAAAAGTGTTAAAATTCTAAATATTTAAACGAATACTTTTTTTAATCTATTTCTACCACTTTAAGGTCCAAAACACACTGCAGAAATCCCGTCTGAGACTGCTTTAACTGCCCTGTCTCAATGCTAGGGAATTCTGGGAACTGTAGTTTTGTGAGACATTGAGCCTTCTCTGTGAGAGAACTCTGGTGCCACAACAAACGACAATTCCCAGGGTTCCCTAGTACTGAGCCAGGGCAGTTAAAGCAGTCTCAAACGGGATTATTTCTGTAGTGCATTTTAGACCCAAGTCAGTTAATTTTTTTACCCTTATATTTACCGCTACAGTGCACTTCCATCTACGCTTCCAGTTTCTTATGTCTGTTCTAGAATCTACAGTTCCTCTTGTTTAGAGCTGTGCCAGGACATTGCCCATCTAGATTTTTAAGCCCCAAACTTCCAATTGCTGCAGAGGGTGTAGTAGGGCCTTCTTTCCAATTGCCAAAACCACAAACGTGTATTGTGTGCATTGAGGTGGGCTATGGAAGTAAATCTTTCATATGTTCCACACTTCATTTGAGAATTTCCAGTTTCTCCTCTAAAGCCAATTTCTTTCTTCCCTTCGCTTTTTTTCTGAACTGTTAGTCTAATGCTAGACCCCTTGAAATTCTAGAGCATTTTAGTTTTAATTATTTTTTAAAGAAACCTACAAAGCAAACAAGGGGGTGGAAAGTCCAAGAAGGGAGGCAGGCTCATTAAGGAAGAAATCAGAAGGAGAAGATCAAGGTTTCCCTCTAAAAAATGCTACATGTAGTGATCATCCACATTTGGAAGTGGATGTGTGAGCAATCACACAATTAATCATTCAGTCAAAAGCAGGCACAGATTTCTTACAATAGAAGACCTTTTCATTTTCCTCTGCAGAATAAGCATAGCCTTTTCCTTCTTGGATCATGTTGAATCCTTGAAAACTGTTCTTAAGGTATTTTGATTCAAGGAAAAATGTCATTTAAAAAAGCAGTTGGAAATAAAATAGCAACCTAAATATAGGGTCATTTAATTTAGTATAGCAAAGCCAAGCTGCCAGGTTTTTCTCTGCTTCTGGCTTGAGTTATTTTATTTAAATAAAACAAAACAGCCTCATTTAAAAGGTGAGTTTTACCTTACAGTACTAAGTATCTTTTAGACTGATTTTGTGAAGCCATGATCCCAGAAACAAGCATAAATATTAACAATTGGGGTAGACAATTAGTGGCTCTTCAGATGTAGTTCAGCTGCTTCTCCCAGGATTTCTTAACATTGCCTAGGAATGATGGGGGTTATAGCTCAACAACATTTAGAGCAGTGGTTCTGAAACAGTGGGACGGGATCCCCAGGAGAGCATGGGAGTTCCTCAAGGGGAGCACAAGATTTGGATGCTCTGATCCCTCCTCCTCCTCATTTTATGTGTAAAATTTACACATACATAAATATTGAATTTACTTAAATAAAACTGTTCTAATTTGAAAGGGGTTATTTCCTTACAAAATGGTAAAATACGGATATACATGAATGTATGAATGAAAATACACACATTAAATAAACAAAATATTTCTATTCTTATATTACATTGAGGCGGGGTGATATCCACATGTAGATGTAAAGGTAAAAAGTTTGAGTACCACTGGTCTAGAGAGTCACACATTCCCTACCACCACCCATTTTAAATAAATTTCTTTGAACTTGGAATTAATCTGTTTTTGCATTTTTAAATGGTTCTTTAAATGATGTTGCACCCCTTTCATAAACCTTCCATATTTTAGTGTTCTATTTGCAGCTGTTATGTTATAGTCCATATAAATAGAATTGCTAGCTGAATATATAATCACAATAATAAAATGTTACGTGCCTTCAAAGCATTCCTGACTTATGGCAACCTTAAGGCAACCCTATCATAGGTTTTTCTTGGCATAGTTTGTTCAGAAGGGGGTTGCCTTTGCCTTCCTCTGAGGCTGAGAGAGTGTGACTTGCCCAAGATCACCCAGTGGACTTCTGTAGAATCATAGAGTTGGAAGAGACCACAAGGGCCATCCAGTCCAACCTCCTGCCATGCAGGAACTCTCAATCAAAGCATACCCAACATATGACCATCCAGCCTCTGCTTAAAGACCTCCAAAGAAGGAGATTCCACTAGTTTCCGAGGGAAAATGTTCCACTGTCGAACAGCCTTTACTGTCAGGAGGTGCCTCCTAACGTGACTGAGGATTTGAATCCTGGTTTCCAGAGTCATAGTAGAAGAGTAAAAATAAATGAGATCCCATGTGCTGTTTATGGTCCAAAAACTTTATTAAAGCCCACCACATTTCATCCTTATCTCCAATTGGCCTTCTTCAAGCGCTATTACCAGAAATTTCTGGAGTTGCAGTCTACACTCTCAACAAACTGGACACTCTGAGTATTAGAAGGAAGGGCTTTTCATTTGCAGTATTAAACTGAAGTTAGAATAGTTGCAGCATTGTTTAGCAAGCTGTCATGTAAGATAGAATATTCTACTATGGAATTTGAATAGAGATTATAGGACTATAACATGTAATTTAAAATATGGTTGTAGATATGAGCATTTTTTTAAAGACATACTGAATAGCTACATCCCCTTTAATGTTTCATTTGAGTTTCTGTGGCTAGAAGGGCAAAGTTAACATTCTTCTGCATATTACTTGGGCTTTGTCATCATAACCAATGTCAAAGTATGTCTGATTTATGTCATTGTAGACAAGGAAACAGATAGCATCATTCCACTACTAATAATGTAATTTTTGTTTTATCTTCAGAAAACTCTACAATAATGGTTTCATCAAGATAGAAGCCTATGCGTTCAATGGAACAAAGTTAGATTCTGTGTAAGTAAATAATCATAATTATTATTCCCCCTTAGCTGAAAATGGAGACAGATTGAAAATTACTTGTAAAATGTTATCAGGGAGTTCACAGCTATCAAGTGTGATTTGTATCAGGGATTTCCTGTGTTGTGGCTCCATTTTGTCCATTATCATACAACACCAGCTTCAGTAAAGCAGGAAAATGCTTGAAAATGTTTTTGGAATTGTAACTTGGATAGAACAATAACTCATAGCTTCAGTACATTGAAGATATTGAGAAAGAACCCATGACATCGCTTTTGGGAGGATGCAAATGTTACAAAACCCAGTACCTCCAGGTCAGAATTTAGTTCCTAGGAAAAATTTTAAAGACTAGGGTCCAAAACACACATAATCCAGTTTGAGACTGCTTTAACTGCCCTGGCTCAATGCTAGGGAATTCTGGGAACTGCACAAATGAAGGTTGTAATCCTGAAATGGTTCCTAAAGTATGATAGGACAGGTAGAGTAATTCCAATTGCATAGCTCTTTTACATACAATGCTGTTTTAGTGGGAGAAGAGTCTCATAGATAAAACCCTTGGAAGTCTCTCATAGGGTCACCATAGGTCAAAGCTGACAGTTAATAACAGCAATGCTTGATCATATAAATGTACTTGTGATAATCCCCAAGAGTGGCCCACTTTTATTTGAGTCTTTTAAGGGAAGTTCAACCTCCCTGACCTAGTTTTGGGAGGAGGTTCAAGTTACCCCATTCTGGGGGTCCATGGTGAAAATAAAAGTACAGACATATATGAGAATAGTGAGATTGCTTTCTATTAAAGTAGCTCCAGTTAGACATTTTCAGGCTTCTAAATCCTTCTGCAGTGATGAAATTAAAACATATTGTAATGTTATTCCACATCTTTAAAACAAAATTACCACACCCCATCTGAAAATCTGACTTTATACTTACTTAGCATGTGTTACGTATGTTTTCAAAAAGGAACTGATGTTTTTCCACACTTGTTCTTTTTTGGCATCTGTAGAAACAAATTAAAATCACCTGTAACAGCATTTTCAAGCCTTTTCTATTCTTATGGCTTAAAACCTGAGTAGGTTTGGCTGCCTACTGAACTAAAACATTCAAGATAATTGCAGCTTAGCAAATCATGCAATAAACTTGAGCAACAAATCACTGTTTGATTCACTTCTTTGCAAGTATGAACACTTGTGTTCCGGTTGTGTTTCCAGAAAATCAAAATATTTTTTTCTTACTGACTGTATACTCTAACAAGCCTAGATAATGGTGGAGAATGCTAGGAGCTGCAGTCCACATGATTCCAATCTCTATGCTAATACAACATGTCACCTGCTTAGAAAGTAGTCATTTGATATGATTGAGTCTAAAATGGTCATATAGGAAAGGTCAGCCCTTCTTTCCTTTCAAAAAATAAATACATAAAATAAGTAAACTTGATTACTTGATGACTCCTGTCTTAATTTGAACAAACAAATGACAATACTAACATTTTTAAAAAATCTGGGGTGAGAGCAAATGTTGATTCTAGTCAAATGTTCTAGTGTCTTCTTTTCAAGTTCTTTTTAGTAGCTTGTGATTTGATAGAAATTATTGCCAAGTATTTCCAATGTGAATTTGAATATCTTTCTTGGCACAGGTATTCACAACTAAAATAAACCATTGTAGCATTTTTAGTAAAAGATTCTAAAATAAGCCTTTCTCTGACTTATTTTTTTAAAGTTTTAAAAACACCAGCAGATTGGTTGGTTGGTTGGTTGTTGCTTAATCCAAGTGGTTTAAACATAGAGAAAAAAAGACAACTAGGAAGCTGAAAATACTAAATATAAGAGTACCTTGCAGTGTAAGAGAAGTAAGCGCAGGATTTGGACATTTCTATTGACAAACCATCCTGAAAACTTTCCCCATTCATTTCTTCTTTTTTGACAAATGCCACTGCTTAATTTGTTGTTAACTGCCCTCGAGTAGATCTCGACTCATGGTGGCCCTATGGATGAGAAATCTCCAAGACCCTCTGTCCCCCACTGCTCTGCTTAATTCCTGCAACCCCTTAATACCATGCTCTCCTTAATAGAGTCCATCCATTTAGCATGTGGCCTTTCTCTCTTCCTATTTCCCTTCACCTTTCTCAGCATTATTGTTTTTTCCAAAGAGTCCTCCCTTCTCATGATGTGCCCAAAGTATAACAGCCTCAGTTTAGTCATCTTGGCTTCCAGGGAGGTTTCTGGCTTGATCTGCTCTAGGACTCACTTGTTTGTCCTTTTGGCTGTCCATGGGATCCTCAGCACTCTTCTTCAGCACCACATCTCGAATGCATTGATCTTATTCCTATCATCTTTCTTAACTGTCCAGCTCTCACATCCATACATGGTAATAGGGAATACAATGGCTTGTATGATTCTAACTTTTGTTCTCAGTTGTATATCTTTGCATTTTAGAATCATTTCTAGTTCTTTCATAGCCAACCTCCCCATTCTTAATCGTCTTCTGATTTCCTGATTGCAGTCCCCATTTCTATCAATGTTTGATCTCAGGTATGAGAATTCTTTTACTATTTATATTTCTTCATTGTCTAGGTTGCGCTTGTGAAGGTCCTCAATGGTCATTATTTTTGTTTTCTTTATGTTCAACATTAATCCTGCCTTAGCACCTTCTTCTTTGATCTTCCTTAGTAGGTGTTCCAGGTCTGTCACTGCTTAATACCTATCCTCATTCAGACTTTAGAAAAGCAAAACGTGTTTGCAGGACCTATATCAGATTTAGAATATTGTCCACTCCTTCTTGAAGTTGAGATATTAAGGACAGTTATTTTTTTACTACCATTTGTTTATTATAATTAACAAAAACACTACTGTCAGAAGGTTATTAAACTGTACTTTTCTGCCTCTTCCCCTGAACCAGCAAGTCTTGTGCCTGAAGAAGAGTCCTGTTTGGAAGCTTGCATTGTCTATTTTGGTTTCAAAAGGCCTAAGCAGACTGGCAGAAATAGTGCACATTAAATTGAGGCACTGCCCTGGCTCAGTGCTAGGGAATCATGGGAACTGTATTTTTTTCTGGGACATTGAGCCTTCTCTGTCAGAGAGCTCTGGTGCCACAATAAATTACAGTTCCCATGATTCCCTAGCACTGAGCCAGGGCAGTGCCTCAATTTAATGTGCACTATTTCTGCCAGTCTGCTTAGGCCCAAAGTCTCATCTCACGGAAGAGGCTTAGTACAATTGTGGCTGTTCTCTTGGTGTATTCCGGCTCTACGCCTGGCATGATGTTTTAGCGACGATTTCGTAAAATTGGTTATATTTTTGGCTTAGTCACAGCATCGATTTTCAGCCTCTGATCAGTGGCTTCTACCTGAATAGGTCTGTATTGTTGATCTTGGATTGCCCAATTATTTTGAATTTGACTGACTTCTGGTACTTCCTGCTGAAAGGTGCTTGCTGTCTGCTCATGTTGTGCCAGATATAAAACAGGAGAGCAAAGATGGAGTTGTTGGATTCCAAATACAACAAGTGGCCTCAAGCTGTGTTATTTCTGGCAGTCTGTAAAGGCCCATAGTTGCCATTTGCTTTGCTTTGCCTTTTCATCCTTGTTGACGTGTGCATTTTTAGCCCTGCCCATACCTAGTTGCCCCCCTCACACATCACACAACCATGATCTACCATAGTTTCCTTCTCATCCATCCAGCCTTTAGAGTGAGCACAAACAGCTATGCCTGCTGAAATTTTGTAATTTTTTTGTTATCATTTTCCTTTGCTTCATCCGTATCATTTGTCACATGCCCCTAAAGTTTTACCTTTGACTTATCCATGGGTCATATTAAAACCAACAGTTTTGGCCCCAGAACCTGCCTTCGACTTAAGCATGAGGTCAACTTATAGTTGTATGTATACAGTAAACCCCATTGAAAGCTTGTGCAAGGAACAAAGGGCCTTTGCAGACTGTCAGAAATAGTGCAAATTGAGTCCACTTTAAGGGTTAGGGTTAGTGCTAGGGAATCATGGTAATTGTTTTTTTTCTGAGACATTGAGCCTTCTCTGTCATAGAGCTCTGGTGCCACAATAAAATACAGTTCCCATGATTCCCTAACCCTTAAAATGGACTCAATTTGCACTATTTCTGGCAGTCTGCAAAGGCCCAAAGTCAGCTGTTCATGCAAGGAAGCTCTCATCACTGGACAGAAGCGGTTTTCTAGGCCAAAATAATAAAACTAAACTTGATAAGACATAGGATAAAGACAGCTAGTGCTATCTTTGGCAGATGGAATGCTCCCCTTACACCACCAGCCAGATACGCAGTAGTGATCAGCCTGATTTCCGGCATATACAAATATATGCGCATTCATCTTCTTTTGGCTGGTTATATATAGTGCAAGGTAGCACATCTAAATTATGCTGCATTATTAAAAAAAAATGAAAAGGCACTTTGACATGAGAGCATTTTTCTTGGTCTGTTTGCTTTTCTAAATCGTATAATGCTCAATGGCTCAATGCTAAGGAATCATGGGAACTGTAGTTTATTGTGGCACTAGAGCTCTCTGACAGAGAAGGCTCAATGTCTCAGAAAAAAATACAATTCCCATGATTACCTAGCACTGAGCCCAGACAGTTAAAGTGGCCTCAAGCTGCATTATTTCTGGCAGTATGTAAAGGCCTTATGTTAGCAATGATTATAAGCTTGTTACTTTAATAACTTTGTCTGATTTTAACGCAGAAAAGCTGGCAAACATATACAAATGTCATATTCAGATTCTTCTATTTCTCTCTACTCTCCTTTGAGGGGAAGTGTTGAAGAGCTGCCACCACCACCATTTTCCCATCCAGACATTCAAAAAGAAGTGGTGCCACAATGGAGAGGAAGTCAGTGCTTCTCTTAGGTGCCCCCAAGATGGACAAGCTCTCACCTTTTGCCACTATGCTCAGAGAAGGGAATGGTTGTTTTTTATTGATAAGAGTTAAAGTACAGTACTTACATTGACCCATGAATAAGTCAACCTATATTTTTAGGACTAAATTTTTTAGACATATACATGAATTGAGACTTTGGCTGAGATATTCTGAATCACAGAATTTCTGGTTCTGTAGCCATTCCTTGATAGAGTACATCTGTGTTTAGGGTCATTATGTTACATGATCCATCTTTGGTTCATGTTCACCTCTCAAACAACTCTCATTCTCTTTGAGAATTTTGCAGCAGAATTCATAGCTGTGTCAACAATGGCAAGCTGTTAAAATCCTGAGGCAGCTAAGCAAACTTAAAGCATCCCATTCTCACCTCCATACTGTACTTGAGAATTGTTGTTCTTCTGTTTGAACTGTGTTGTTGTTTGTATGATTTTGTGTCAAACATAACATTTTTCACTAAATTGTTTAGATTGATGAGAAGCAATACCAGGATTTCTGAGATTATCAGAGATGTCTTTTGATTGTGGCATGACATGTTTCCACACAATTGTACAATGAAGAGTTCTTTATGAGTTGTGGCCTCCTAAACTCACCTCTGTAGATCAATCTAATTAATTATGTGTCTGATTCTGATTCAACTGAGCTGATAAAATCGAGTGTTCATATACATCAGGGGCTGGCAACCTAAGGCCCATGGGCCGCACCTGGCCCGCAGAGGCCTTCGGACCAGCTCCTGCCTGGTCCTGCTGCCGCCGCCGCCTTTCACAGCCACAGGGATCCTCCGGGGCACCATTTTAGATTCAAAAATGGGGCCCAGAGTCTTGCGCGACCTTTCCTGTCCTACCCCGTGACGGGAAAGGTCGCACGAGACTCTGGATGCCATTTTGGAATCCAAAATGGTGCCCCGGAGGACCCCGGCGCGGTCGAGGAAGCCCTCCTGGGGAACCCCCGAGGCCACAAAAATGGCGCCCAGCCGCCATGCACATGCGTGCACGATGCAGGGGGCGCCATTTTGTTTCTCAAAATGGCGGCCCCTCCACACGCACACATGCGCACAGCGGTGGGAGTCATGCGCACGTGCAAGCGTGCATGCGCGTCGGCCCCCAGCGCCATTCCCCCCCCCGGCCTCCCAGCAAAAAAGGTTGCCAACCCCTGATATACATCAACAGCTACTCTGTTATGTATTCATCTTTTGCCTAATTTATACACTGTTTTTTTTATCAAAAAACAAGAAATAAGTTAATGTAAACTCTATAGAATATTCAGAAAACAATTGGTTTTCGCTTGTAAAAACTATCATGATAAAACTAAGGAATTTCTATAGCTACTGTTAGTATTACACATTTTTTCTTAACATTGTAAGTGTGTGATCCAAGACGACTTATGGTATTAGAGAGAAATTCTTGGCAATATGTTGTCCATTTGCATTGGTTTTCTGACTTGACTTCCTGAGGTCAGCTGACCAACCCCCAAGACTATTTGTTGGCAAGAGCAGTACAATTGGTGGGTTCACAAGGAGATGGCAATTGTTATAGAGGCACTGTGATAAGGAACTAGCAAACTTTCAGATGGTCCCTGAGACCTTTCTTAATTTTGCTAAGCTTTAGTGTTCATTGAAGTTCTCATGATCACTAAAGTTCTTCCCACTTAAAAAAGATGGTGAAGTAATCTTTCACTGGATTGCAAATATTCATTGAATCACCATCCCCACATAAAAAAGAGAACACTCAGATACAGTAGGCAGTGAGCAGTGACTCCATGACTCCATGAGCCATGACAACAATGACACAGGACTTGGTAAAAAAAATCTTGCAGTAGTTTGACAGTGAGCCTTTCACATGCTTCAGCTGGCAATACAGGACCTAGAAACTTCCCGTGTGTTGAGTGTTGCTGTGGTTAAAACAATGCAGTGTATGAATCCTTACAGGAATGGTGGTAACCACTTGCAGCTGCTGGTCATAATTTTTCCATTCAAAATTTTTGTTTGCTTGTTATTTTGTTTGTTTGTTTTTGAAGATCTTTACTAGGGTTGCCAAGCTACCCTGGACTGCCAAAGGAGGAGCCCTGGTGGTGCAGTGGTTAAATGCTGATACTGCAGCCACAAGATTGTGAGTTCGATCCTAGGGCTCCAAGGTTAGCTCAGCCTTCCATCCTTTCATAAGTTGGTAAAATGAGTATCCAGCTTGCTGGGTGCAATTGGCTTACAGAATGTAAACTACTTAGACAGTGCTGAGTTTACTATTAAGTACAGAAATATAAATGCTATTGCTAAATGTTATTGCTATTCACCTAGCTGGAACTGGCCTTGAAGCAGTTCCTGTGCTCTCCCATCCCTGCTCTGTTTATTGCTCTTTCTGCTTTCTTCTCATTTTGCTCTTTTTTCTCTCCATGTGAGTGTGTTTCAGAGAGAGGGACATTTTGAAATCTTCCAAACTTTTGCAGCCATGATATTTCCACATCCACCTTCACCTGCTTCTTCATGGCTCAGAGCAAATGGGACTAATTTAAAGGGGACAAACTTCTTCTTAGTTACTTTAAATAAAACATGTTTAATAAGACTAATAATTATGATGGATCGTAAGTCATCCATGACTTTAATGAAGTTTATCTGGATTGCTTGTTATAAAGGCAGTGTTGTACTGGCTGTGATATTTAAAGACTTCTGTTTGTCATATCAGATCAGGAGTGAAACATTGAATAAGGCTGTTTCAGATACATAGCCATGTTAGTCTGTATGTTTTATCGCCATCTATTGTTGCTAACTGCCATGTCTCCCTTGATTTAATCTATCCAACAGTAATGAGGTCTTCCTCTTTTCCTACTGCCTTCTAACTTGCCAAGCATCATTGTCTTTTCTAGTGAGCCATGAGAAATCATGATACAATAGGCCCCCAGTATCCGCGGGGATCCATTCCACACAAGGCTGCACCGCCATTAGGGACGACAGGACTTCAGGTGAAGTCCTGTTGACCCTAATGGTGGCGTGGGGCATGCACATGCTGCCACTGGGGACAGTGGGGCTGTTCCTAATGGTGGACTTTATCACACAGGGGCCAGTTCCATCTTTAAAGAGATAATAAAGCGAAAACGAACCATTCCGAAAATAAAGCGAAAATAGTGTTAAATTGCGCGAATGAATATCATACGTAATAACGCAAAAAATGAAAAAAAAATCCACTTTTGTGTTTCATACAAAAGCAAACAAATTCCATATATGAAGCAGAAATGGTATACTCGCACATGCGCAGAGGGATGCATAGGTAGTGCATCACAGGAACCTTCCTTGCTTCATTTCCTGTGTGACGCTGCTTCTTTGTGTTCCCACATTATTTCGCCATTATAATCTTTCCTATTTTCAACAGTTGTATTTTTTGCTTTATGAGAATTGATACACTTTTGTCTAGCATGTATGTCGCCCAAGCAAAACAGGAAGTAAAAGTGGTCCCACAGAACCATGAGAAAAATGGAAAAACGAGTGAAAGGAGGATTATTGCGTGAATAAACCGAATTTGACTTTCACACTAGAGTAAATGCTCAATTACAGTAATATCGCAAATCCATTTTCGCTAAAATCCCAAAAGTAAAAAGATCCGGGATAACACCACTCTCTGACCATTTTAATGATGGGTTTTGTGTGACGTCGTGTGAAATCATCGCATTTTTTTCGGGATTTGTACGGGATAAACTATAGATTCTCCCTGCGTGATAAAGTCCAGTGACGTGGCCCCCGAGGTCCCACTGTACATCCAAAGTGTGACAGTCAGTTTAGTTGTCTTAACTTCTAGGGAGAGTTGGTTTGATTTGCTCTAGAACTCATTCATTTGTCTTTTTGGCAGTCCAGGGTATCTGGCACTGGGAGATCCTCTGCCATTGTCACCCGCCCACTTATTAATGAGGAAGAACATGCAAGCTAGGAGAGGATGCAGCAGTTTGCATTTGTTTGAGACTGCAGGGAAGGGTAAGATTATCCCCTTCCTGTCGTCTTCTCCCCTGCGGAGCTAATTAAATGCAAACTTTGCATTTTGAACTCAGTCTGAAACAATTGAAGTAAGCTGAGGACAAATGGGTAGGATCAGAGGAGGAGAGAGAAACTGGGGTCTAAACTGCACTGCAGAAATAATGCAGTTTGACACTGCTTTAATGTCCATGGCTCAGTGCTGTGGGATTCTGGGATTTTAGTTTGTTGTATCACCAGAGCTCTCTGACAGAGAAGGCTATATATCTCACAAAACTACAAATCCCAGAATTCCACAGCATTGAGCCATGGCAGTTAAAGCAGCATCAAACTGCATTACCTCTGCAGTACAGGTTAGACCTGTGACATTTTAAATGCAGCAGAGAAAGTGGAATGACAGCAGATTAATTTGGAGTTGGGACTGTGCATTTCAAATCAGGACAGTAGGAGGGCATATAAATCTGTTCATCCATTTCCTATAATCTAAATTCCGGCTACTGAAAGACTGCATTATTAAGCGAAAAGAGATTTCTTAAGAAATGGTTAGAATAGAAAGTAGGAGATAAGGAAAGCAGGTAAATTTATCACATACTATCTGTGGATAGAAATAGTAAAAGAATTCTCATACCTGGGATCAAACATTGATAGAAATGGGGACTGCAGTCAGGAAATTGGAAGAAGGTTAAGAATGGGGATGGTGGCTATGAAAGAACTAGAAAAGATTCTAAAATGCAAAGACATACAACTCAGAACAAAAGTTAGAATCATACAAGGCATTGTATTCCCTATTACCATGTATGGATGCAAAAACTGGACAGTTAAGAAAGATGATAGGAAGAAAATCAACTCCTTGGAGATGTGGTGCTGGAGAAGAGTGCTGAGGATCCTGTGGACAGCCAGAAAGACAAACAAGTGAGTCCTAGAGCAGATCAAGCCAGAAACCTCCCTGGAAGCTAAGATGACCAAACTGAGGCTGTCGTACTTCGGACACATCATGAGAAGAGAAGACTCATTAGGAAGTACAATAATGCTGGGAAAGATGGAAGGAAGTAGGAAGAGAGGAAGGTCACATGCCAGATGGATGCACTCTATTAAGGAGGTCATGTGTATGGATTTGCAGGATTTAAGCAGAGCAGTGGAGGCATGGGGTCTTGGAGATGTCTCATTCATAGGGTCACCATGGGACTTGAGGGCAGTTAACAACAACAACATCTGTAGGTGGGAAATCATGACAGCCCACCACATTTGGTAATACTAATAGGGAACTATTATAGTCTACTTGAGTGCACATGTGCCCCTTCAGATTGTTGGTTACTTATGCTGACCCCATGAATTTCATAGGGTTTTCTTAGGCAACGGATAATCAGAGGTGGTTTTGCCCATTCCTTTCTCTGAAATATACCCTACAGCAGCTGGTATTCATTGCTGGTCTCCCATCCAAGTACCCTCTGTATATCCTTCCATATCCACAGATTCTGCACCTGATTCAACTCTCCGTGGCTTGAAAAAAGTAAAAAAACAAAATAAAAAACTATCATTATATGTAATGGGACTTCAGCATACATGGCTGTTGGTATCCACATGAGAGATACCAACAGCCTACTGTACTAACCAGTACTGGCCACACTTAGCTTCCAAGATAATAACAGATCTGGTGTCTTTAGGGTATTTAGACCCTATATAATATATTTGTTGTTCTTGTTCTTCAAGTTATTTCCAACTTATGGCGACCCTAAGATGAACCTATTATGGGGTTTTCTTGTCATGAGGTTTCTTGTTTGCTCTGAGGCTAAGAGCTTGTGACTTGCCCAAGGTCATCCAGTGGGTTTCATAACAGCGTGGGGAATCAAACCCTGGTCTCCTGAGTCATAATCCAACATTCAAACCACTGCACCACACTGGGTATATTATATTAAATATATAGTATAGAATATATTGTAATATATCATAATTGCCCTATAATTATAACTTATCTCCCATATTGGTAGAATTTAAAGATAGAGCCTTGTTAGCCTGTAGAATTAATGTGTATAGAGATTTTGTAGCGTTTTGTAGATTTTGTTACAAAATCTCTATACATAATAATTCTACAGACTAACACGGCTATATCTTTAAATTCTACCACAGGGACAGGCAACCTTTTTGAGACCTGGGCCGGTCTCAAAAAGGTTGCCACTCGGCTGGGCCAAGGGGGGGGGAATGGCGAAGCGCGCGCGCACATGCGCGCGTGCACCCTCCTCCTGCGCGCACGACCCCCCGCGCACGCTGCCGGCGCGGCCACTACCACGGCCGCCGTCGTAGCACGCACCGCCGCAGCTGCCATGGCGCATGCGCGGCCGCCATTTTGGAAGCCAAAATGGCGGCTGTGACGCATTTGCGCATGCGCAAAAGTATCGTGCATGCGCAAACGCGTCGCGACCACCATTTTGGCTTCCAAAATGGCGGCCGCGACAAGCGCGCCCAAAAACGCTCCCTGGCAGTGGCACGCGGCGGCGGGGGTGGCGCGCGGCGGCAGCGACGGCAGCAGCCTTCAGACGGGGCCGGTAAGTCCGGGGCCCGGGGCCTTAACCGGCCCCCGGGCCGTAGGTTGCCGGTCCCTGTTCTACCACTATGGAAAGCATTAAATTTAGCCGAATGAAGAGGAAATCCATCAACCTCAAGAAACTTGACCAAATACAGACAGGTGTCTTCTTTCTCAACAAGTGCAAACAACAGGATGTTGTTCCTAAGAACCTACGTGTGGGGAACCCTTTGCAAACTACGTATCATGTAGATCTCATGGGTTCTACTCATGCTGACTGGGTCTGCAGTATCCAACATGCCCTTTCAGTTTTCTTCATTTAAACTGTACTCCTGTCTGTCTCTGGCTTCCACTCTGTCATAAGCATCTGAAGAAGTAGACTAAGGTCTACGAAAGCTCATGCCACAAACCTCTTTCTTTTTTTTCAGTTAGTCTCAAAGGTGCTACAAAATCTCTATACATATTATCTTCCATATGATATTTATGGAGTGGTCCTGATATCTAGAACAAACAGCTAGCTTTGCAGTTGCTGCCAATCCCACACTATGAAATCTTTTGGAATTTGCAATATTATTACTAATTGTTGATTGTTGTGTTTTGTTTGTTTGTTTGTTTGCAGATCCCTCAATAAGAACAAATATCTCAGTATTATTCATGAAGAAGCATTTATCGGTGTGCAGAGTGGTCCAAGTCTACTGTGAGTAGGGAGTGGGAAAGATACATTGAAATATAGCATTATTATTAAACTGGACTTGTGTTAATGAGCTCTGAGGGCCCTATCCAATCAACATGCAGGATAAAAATGATTTTACAACCCTCCACATTTTCATTCCTCCACATAAAACATTATTTATGAGCTTCTTATCCAATCAACTGATTTTGAGTATATACAAAGACTTATAGTACAATTCCCTCTAAATATAGTTTTATGTATTATGATTTTAGTCTTTCCAAGCTTAGAGTAATCTTGAACTATATCTGAGTTTTATGAACTTGTGTTTTTTGACCAAAAATTTACACACTAATTTTTTAATTTCTCCCAATCTGTATCTGATGTATTTTTGTCCCTTCTTTCTACCAAATTTGTAAATCTGTCTAGTTCTATATTGTCTAGAGTTTTTAGTAGCCATTCCTCTATTGTTGGTGATAAGAGTTCTGGCTGAAGTGATTATATATAACAGTGTTTTCCAATGCCTTTTTGCTTTTGCATCTGATATCTTATTGGTCATGTTTAATAAGTAAATTTCAGGTAACAATTGGTATTTTATATCTAGAATTTTGTTAATTTTTGAATGAATTTCTTCCCATAGTTTCTTGATCTCAGGGCATTGCCACCACATATGTATCCAGTCGCCTACTGCTTTGTTGCACTTCCAGCATTTGTTTTCTTTATTTTTATGAATTATAGCTAGCTTAGATGGCGTTAAATGCCATCTATAGGCCATTTTTAAATAGTTTGCTCTAACTGTCTGGCATTTGGTAAACTGAAATGTTTTCTTCCTGGCATATATCCAACTTTCAAGGTCAATACTTCTTCCGATATCTCTTGCCCATTTTATCATTTCTCCTTTAACCACTTCTTGCTCTTGGTTTTTATTGAGAAGTATCTTCTAAATTTTTGCTACTTGTTTTGTGACTTTGTTTTCTAATATTTCATCTAGTTTGTTCTTTTGGATGTCAAAACCGATTTCCTTTCTGTCTATTTTATATCTTTCAGTCAATTGATGATAAACTAGCCAGTGATTTTTTGAGTCAAACTCTGTGATTTCATCCATTGTTTTCATCACGTACTCTCAATGATTATCTTTTTTTAGGATATCCCGATAGCTGAGCCATCTCGAGGTCATTTTTGTCCTTCCAAAGAGCGCCTCTTGGGGGGATAGCCATCCTGGTAGCTTGGGGTAGAATATTGATCTTATTTTTTCCCACACGGCAAGAATAGACTTTCGGATGAAGTGGCATTCAAAGTTTTTGTGTATCTTCTTTTTTCCGTACTAAAGATAAGCATGCCACCTGTACTGTAGGTTGAATCCCTCGAGATTTAGAAGTTTTTGATTATCGAGCCTGATCCATTCTGAAAGATAAACTAAGGTGTTAGCTTGGTAGTACAAATAAAGGTCTGGTAGATTACATTCTCCGTTCTGTCTTATATCCGTTAATGTCTTCCTCTTCACCCTTGGCTTCTTGCCTTCCCATTTGAATTTTTTAAGTTCCTTATTCCAATCATTGAAAGGTTTACTATTGGTTATTATCTGAAGGTTTGAGAAAAGAAAGTTAAATTTGGGTAGTATTGACATTTTGATTGCAGCAATTTTCCCAAGGAAAGATAATTTTAGTTTTGACCACCTGCGTAGATCTTGTTGTACAGATTTCCACATTGTTTTGTAGTTATTGTCATATAGATCAGTTTTCTTATTTGTTAGCCAAATGCCAAGGTATTTGCCTTTTTTAGTTATTTTACATTTGGATTTTTCTTGCAATATGTTTTTTTTCTTCTGTGGTCATATTTCTTGTTATAAACACTGATATTTTTTTTTCTTGTTAATTTGAAAGCCTGCTATTTTCCTGAAATCTGAGAGAGACTTCATCAATTTATCAATGCTATACAGTGGGTCTTCTAAGAATATTACAAGATCATCTGCATATCCTCTTAAAGAATATTCTCTACTTTTTATTTTTGCTCCTGGTATCTTTGGGTCTGTTCTTATATTGCAGGGGTAGGCAACGTTTCCCCTTTAAGGGCCGAGGGACTTCAGCTCCCAGAATCCCAGGAGCTATTGGCTAACATGGGACTATTGGCCAACATAGCTGAGGCTTCTGGGAGCTGAAGTCCCTCGGCCCTTAAAGGGGAAAGGTTGCCTACCCCTGTTATATTGTTATTTGAAGTTTCTAGGACGATAATGAATAAAAGCGGAGATAGAGGGCATCCTTACCTTGTTCCCTTTTGTATGGGAATTGGATCTAATTTTTCTCCACTTATCAATAAGTAAGCCTGTTGTTCTCTACACAACCAAGCAAATATTATATAATAGACATAACTGAAATCTGGCGGGATGAGTCTCATGATTGGAATGTAGGAATACAGGGGTATAACCTTTTAAAGAGAAATAGGCCAAACAGGAAAGGAGGAGGAATAGCATTATATGTCAGGGATGTTTACACCTGTGAAGAGATCCAGGATTTAAATCCTGGAAATCAGGTGGAGAGCAACTGGATAAAAATTAAAGGGAAGGAAACAACAGGGATGTCATTGTGGAAGTCTACTATAGACCCCCAAATCAGATTGAAGAATTGGATGATGCCTTTCTAGAACAGATGACGAAACACTCAGAAAGGAGAGATGTAGTAGTGATGGGTGACTTCAACTATCCTGATATTTGCTGGAAGTCAAACTCAGCCAATTCATCAAGGTCTGGCAAATTCCTCACTTGCCTTGAAGACAATTTCATTGTCCAAAAGGTGGAAGAGGCAACAAGGGGATCAGCTACTTTAGATCTGATCCTAACCAACAGGGATGACCTGGTAAATGGGGTACAAGTGGTGGGATCCTTAGGTGGGAGTGATCATGTTTTCCTGGAGTTTCTTATACAGTGGAAAGGAGAAGCTAGGCATAGTCAGACACTCATTCTAAACTTTAGGAGAGCTGATTTCAATAAACTTAGGGAAACACTGGGGGTGACCCCATGGTCAGGAATACTAAAGGAGAAGGGAGTTCAGAATGGATAGGAGTTTCTCAGAAGGGAGATACTGAAGGCACAATCTCAGACTGTTCCAATGAGAACTGGATATCGTACATGAGGATGAGGAAGCAATGGACAAGATTGAAAAATGGGTCCATGGGACCGTCCCGACTCCCCCAGCAATTCCATATCTGCCATCTCTTGAAAAGATTCTCAAGAGGTCCTGGGTGGCTCCAGCCACAATTCCTTCTACCTCCAGGAGGATCGAAAATTTGTACAGGATAGCTTCACCAAGTCCTGCCTGGCTGTCTGATCATCAGTGGCAAAATTCTGTGATTGTGGAAGGGGCACAGTTCACCTTTACGCCCCGAGCTTCGGCTTTGCCTGCTGATAGAGAAGGCAAGAAGCTCGATGCCGTCGCGAAGAAAGTTTATGCGGCGGCCGCACTGGACCTTAAAGTTTCGAACTACAATGCTTGTATGGGTGCATATGTTCAGAACTTAATGGAGAAGCTAGAACCTGTCCTGGATCGTTTGCCTGAGGAGGACAAGCCCTTCGCTATGGCCCTTCAGGTCGAAACACACGCTGTGGGAGGCCAACAGATAATCTTGGCACGCAACTACATTGACTGTGCTGCCAAGATTCTGTCTGCATCTGTTGCTCTTCACCACCATGCCTGGCTTAGGGCCTCTGACTTGACCCTGCAAGCCAAGACCGCCATAGAGGACATGCCGTTTGATGACTCCGGCCTCTTCAATAAAGAGATGGACGAGAAACTAAATTTCCGCTACAGGACGAAGACCGCAGCGAGGAAGCACGGCATGTCCTCGGGCTCGACACAGTTTCTTCTCACATTACTTTATTGTTCCCAAGAAAGACTCTGGCATCAGACCGATTCTAGACCTAAGGGGCCTGAATTCTTTTGTACGGTACTGACGCTTCTGGATGGTAACCCTCTCTTCTATTCTACCCCTCCTACAGAATGGCCACTGGTTCGCGACTGTCAATCTCAAGGATGCATACTTCCATGTGAGCATTCGGGAAGATCACAGAAGGTTTCTCGCCTTCGCAATTAGGACCAACATCTATCAATACAAGGTTCTTCTGTTCGGACTCTCTTCAGCCCCGAGGGTGTTCACCAAGTGTATGGCACCAGTGGTGGCATACCTCCACCAATGAGGGATCACAGTTTTCCCGTATCTGGACGATTGGCTCTTCTCAGCACTGTCCCGGCACAAGCTTCAGGAGGACATCGACCTTTCTCTGTCCCTATTGGACTCTCTTGGGTTGCTAGTCAACAGAGAGAAATCGAACTTGATCCCTTTATGCCACATCAAATTCATAGGCGCCATTCTAAACTCAGTGCAAACCAAAGCCTTTCTTCCAGAAGACAGGTTCCAAACATTGACCAACGCCATCAATCTTTGTCTCAGACACAGGCGCATCAGGGCCCACCACATTCAGGTAGCAATGGGACACTTGGCATCAATGACCTCCATCACACCTAAGACCAATACAATCATGGTTCCTGTCATCATGCGATCCAACCTACAACTCCCCATTGAAGTGGCTTATGGTCCCGAGACCGGTAGCCGTGTCATAGAATCATAGAATCATAGAATCATAGAGTTGGAAGAGACCACAAGGGCCATCCAGTCCAACCCCCTGCCATGCAGGAACTCCCAATCAAAGCATCCCTGACAGATGGCCATCCAGTCTCTGCTTAAAGACCTCCAAGGAAGGAGACTCCACCACTCTCCGAGGGAGTGTGTTCCACTGTCGAACTGCCCTCACTGTCAGGAAGTTCCTCCTAATGTTGAGGTGGAATCTCTTTTCTTGGAGCTTGCATCCATTGTTTCGGGTCCTAGTCTCTGGAGCAGCAGAAAACAAGCTTGTTCCCTCCTCGATATGACATCCCTTCAAATATTTAAACACGGCTATCATATCACCTCTCAGCCTTCTCTTCTCCTGGCTAAACATCCCCAGCTCCCTAAGTCGTTCCTCATAGGGCTTGGTTTCCAGACCCTTCACCATTTTAGTTGCCCTCCTTTGGACACGCTCCAGTTTCTCCACATCCTTTTTGAATTGTGGTGCCCAGAACTGGACACAGTATTCCAGGTGAGGCCTGACCAAAGCAGAATAGAGTGGCACTATTACTTCTCTTGATCTAGACACTATACTTCTACTGATGCAGCCTAAAATTGCATTGGCCTTTTTAGCTGCTGCATCACACTGTTGGCTCATGTTCAACTTGTGGTCCACCTGGATTCCTAGATCCCTTTCACACGTAGTCTCATTCAGCCAGGTGTCCCCCATCATATATCTGTGTCCCCCATCATATATACTTTTCGTTTTTCCGCCCTAAGTGCAGTACCTTACATTTCTCCGTGTTGAATTTCATTTTGTTAGCTTTGGCCCAACTTTCTAGTCTGTTCAAGTCATTTTGAATTTTGATCCTGTCCTCTGGGGTATTAGCTACTCCTCCTAATTTGGTGTCATCTGCAAATTTGATAACTATGCCCTCTGGGGTATTAGCTACTCCTCCTAATTTGGTGTCATCTGCAAATTTGATAACTATGCCCCCAATACCATCATCCAAGTCATTAATAAGGATATTGAATAGCACTGGGCCCAGGACAGAGCCCTGTGGCACCCCACTGGTCATTTCTTTCCAAGTTGAAAAGGAGCCATTGTTGAGCACCCTTTGGGTTCGACCAGTCAACCAATTACAAATCCATGTAACAGTTACTTTGTCTAGCCCACATTTTACCAACTTGCTTGCAAGAATGTCATGGGGAACCTTGTCAAAGGCCTTACTGAAATCAAGATATACTATATCCACAGCATTCCCTTCATCTACCAAGCTGGTAATTTTATCAAAAAAAGAGATCAGATTTGTCTGGCATGACCTGTTTTTCTGAAACCCATGTTGACTTTTTGTGATTCTGAAATTATCTTCCAGATGTTCACAGACTCTCTGTTTAATGATCTGCTTCAGAATCTTTCCGGGTATTGATGTCAGACTAACTGGACGATAATTGTTGGGATCCTCTTTTTTCCCCTTTTTGAAGATGGGGACAACATTTGCCCTCCTCCAGTCCGCTGGGACCTCTCCTGTTTTCCAGGAATTCTCAAAGATTATTGCTAATGGTTCCGATATTACATTTGCCAGTTCTTTTAATACCCTTGGATGTAATTCATCTGGTCACTGCACTGGTGGCTTCAACCGACCAATGTGTGCGCCGGGATGCCTTTCTGCCACCACGACCAGAAGTCGACTTGACGACAGATGCATCACAGGAAGGTTGGGGAGCACATTCACAGGAATTAACCATCAAAGGGCTGTGGTCTGCGGAGGAAAGAGCGCTTCACATCAACGTTCTAGAGAAGTTGGCGGTGGAGAAAGCTCTCAAGGCTTTCCAGACAGAGTTGGCTGGCAAGGTAGTGCTCCTCCTAACAGACAACACCACCGTCATGTTTTACCTAAACAAACAAGGAGGCACCAAGTCCCCGACTCTTCTGCAAATTACCATACGCATCTGAAATTGGTGCATCGAGAACAGGATTCTGTTGCAATCAGTGCATCTACCGGGAGAGGACAACGACCTAGCCAACAAACTCAGCAGGTCCAGCAACCCCTGCCACGAGTGACGCCTCCATCCTGAAGTGATTCAGCACCTCTTTTCCACTTGGGCTACACCGGAGATCGATCTCTTTGCCACAAAGGAGAACACGCATTGTACAGAGTTTTCTTCTTGGATCCCAATCCAGACTTCTCGAGGCGATGCCTTCCAATTCGAGTAGTGCGGGAGGATGTTTCCCTCCCTTTCCACTGATCACCAAGGTCATTGCCAAGATGAGGATGGACGGGACGGACACCATCCTTGTTACCCCATGGTAGCTGAGACAGTCATGGTTCGCCCCGTTGTTACACCTTGCTCGGGAGGACTATCGCCGTCTCGAACCTCATCCCGACCTCCTGACCATGCACCAGGGTCGAATACAGCACCTGGACTTGGACTCCCTCCCCTTAGCAGCATGGAGGATTCATCCTTGACTGTTTCATCTTCTGCAGTACAAACTGTAATTTGGCCTGCACAAAAGCCCTCCACCAGGAAATCCTACTCCTTGAAATAAAAGAAATTCCTGGACTTTTTGTTCAGCAAAGACCTCTCACCATCCCATGTTATGGTACCGACAGTCCTGGAGTTTCTCATGTCCCTTGTGAACTGAGGCCTATGCCTTAATTCTGTTAAGTGCTACCTTTCTGCTATTTGCTCACATTACCAACTGGAAGGCAAACCCTCCTTCTTTGCGGACCCCCCTAGTGAAGAGGTTCCCCAAGAGTCTGAACAACTTACACCCGCCATCCTTGGTACTGACGTCGGCCTGGAGTCTAGACCTCGTACTGTCCTACTTGTCTACCAAGCCTTTCGAACCCATGGCCACTACAGACTTAAGACTGCTGACATGGAAAACAGCATTCTTAGTGGCCATTACTTCAGCTCGAGGGCAGATGAATTGCGGATGGACCAGCCATACCTCCAGTTCCACAAAGGCAAGGTGGTCCTCCGTACCGATATCACCTTTCTACCAAAGGTGGCATCGGCTTTTCACATCAACCAGGACATAGTGCTACCCACCCTGGCCCCTAACCCGACCACTGACATTGAACACAGATTACATACACTGGACGTATGGAGGGCTTTGGCCTTTTATTTGGAAAGGACCTCGGGTTCGAGGCATTCTGAGAGGCTTTTTGTATGTTACTCAGAACACAAAAAAGGACTGCCTGTCATACCCCAAAGACTGTCTAAGTGGGTGTCATCAACCAGTCACCTTTGTTATGAGTTGGCAGGCAAAACCCCACTGGACCAGGTGCGCGCACACTCCACAAGGGTGGTAGCAGCATCCTCTGCATTTCTGATCAGGGTGCTTCTAGAGGATGTTTGTAAGGCAGCTGTTTGGTCCCAGCCAATGACTTTTATAAAGCACTATAGGTTGGACACAAGGGCCAGACAGAAAGCCTCTTTTGGGAGGGCAGTGTTATTGTCTGGATTATATTGACTATTGCACTATCTTGCTTGTGTTAAAATGATACTTGAATGCAATTACAGCTTAAGGTTTACAGTAAATCCTTTGAATACTTGATTTTAAGTGATATCTGAATGCACTTGTTACAGTTTGAAGTTTACAATGCATTTCTGATTAACATAACTCAGGATGATATTTGAATGTAATACTGTTGAATTTTACAGTGCACTATTCTGAAGTATTTGATTCAAAATGATATTTGAAGGCAATTACTGTTGCAGCTTCGTACTTTATGGCAGTTTATTATTGTTAATAAATATTTCTTGTTTGAATTTACAAGATTTGTGTCAAGACACTCCCTCCTCCACTGACTTAAGCTTGTCAGTCTGAATAACCCATTTGTGTGATTCGCAGAGACCACGAAGAAGAAGGAAAAATTGCTTACCTGTAACAGTATTTCTTCGAGTGGTCATCTGCGAATTCACACAAATCCCTCCCATCTTCCCTACAGGCATGTCCTGCTATAATTACAGAACTCCTGCTGTTGTTGCTCAAGTGGCAAACTTTTTGGAACTGGAGAAAGAGCAGGAATGCCAGGGCTTTATAGAAGTGGGCGGGGCTACCGCCAAAAAGTTGCTATCCAAGATTTGCCCAGTGATTCTAGAAGTTTTTGAGCTAGCTGCGCAGGCGCAGATAAAACCCATTTGTATGAATTCGCAGATGACCACTCCAAGAAATACTGTTACAGGTAAGCAACCTGTCCATCTACCTGTGTAGTTAGCCCTTCCTGTCTAATGCTCTAGTGAGATGGCTCTGTGTAGTTATCCTTTCCTATCATGACTTTGCTTTTTCTGAATGGTAGTATTAACCAAACTGCTATTTCCATTGGACCAAGATCACCACCACTGAGCTACAGACAGGATTTGTAGCCAGTGATTGAAACTAATGCCCTGATCAACCTTCCAAAAAATTATTGGTTACAGCAGGAGTGGACATCTGCCAGGTTTGTGAAGCCATAGTGTTTCTCTGAAGAAACTTGGATGGCTGTATGCTATACTTCACCTACTCTCAGAAATATTTTCCATTTATTTTACTAAAAAATACTGGGGAAGGCAATTTTACCACATTTTTTTAGCATCCATAAGTTATTTTAGATCCAGGAGAGACTTTTATTTCAACAGGAAGTAAACCTTAAGTGTGTGTGGATTTTTTTAGCTTAAACATTTTTCACAAGAAAATATGGGGGCTGGGGGACTCTTGGAGTTCTCAAACTGAATGGAGGGGTCATATGTAGCTCACTGGCTAGACTTTTTCCACAACTGAGCTAAAGATTCCTAAGAGTCCCTGAAGTGGCTAGTTAAAAATGGAAATTCATGAGTGTTCCCTATTGAATATTGTTGGGCACAACAGCAGAAATACCATTATTCCAGCAACGTGCAAGAATGTTGCAGTCAGGATATCAGCTAAAAACTTATTTTATTTGGTTCACAGATGACAGTGTATTACATCTCTCCTGGTTCTTACTGCTAAGCATTTACCTATTTAGATTGTGCATATTGAAACACTGTAATGTAATATAAATAGCTCCGGGAGCTTAGTAGGACAGCCCAAACAATGATATTCATAGAAACACAGAATAAGGTGTCTCTTCTCTATATCAGAGGCAAAATAAACAATTGAACCTATTAGCTTTCAAATGTGGTAGCTGATACATCTCTCTCAAATATCAGTTAATCACCATACAAATTAAATGCCATTCATTAAGTGGTCCAAAATGTCTCCCAGGATAGAAGAAAAGGGGGAAAGGCAGTGGAAAGGGAACTGGAAATAGAAGTAAATTAATTTGTTTAATGAGTATATAAAAGCAGTGGCTCAAGTGGTTAAGACGCTGAACACTTGATTGCAAGATCGGCAGGTTGGCAGTTCGAGACCCGGGTGCTGCATGATGGGGTGAGGTCCCATCACTAGTCCCAGCTTCTGCCAACCTAGCAGTTTGAAAATCTGCAAATGCAAGTAGATAAATAGGTACCACTTCGGTGGGAAGGTAAATAGCGTTCTGTGCAATCATGCTGGCCACATGACCACAGAGTAGTTTCTGACAACGCTGGCTATTCGGCTTAGTAATGGAGATGAGCACCATCTCCTATAGTTGGACATGACTTGACAACCTTGGCAACAGGGAATACCTTTACCTTCACCATTAGAAGCAGTATGTAGAGAGATCTTGTAGCATCTTTGAGACTAACTTAAGTTGGCAGCATGAGCTTTCGTAGACAACAGTCTGCTTCCTCAAATGCATTTAGTGGAGCGGAAGCAGTAATTACAGCTTACATGGTTTCAAAACAGAACAAAACTTGAACTCCTAAGTCACAGTTGATATTCCTACCATGCATCTGTTCATAGTGGGTGAATCCTTTTTCCATCCTGCCTTTCCTTGGCTGTCCCTTGGACATCTGTGCATCACAGTAGACCAAGTATTACATATAACAGGCACAGGGTAGAATCATACAATCATAAAGTTGGAAGAGACTACAAGGGCCATCCAGTCCAACCCCCTACCATGCAGGAACTCAAAATCAAAGCATCCCCAACAGATGGCTATCCACCCTCTGTTTAAAGACCTCCAAAGAAGACTCGCCACATTCTGAGGGAAGCCTCATTCCCACTGTGATTTAAAACAAATTGCTGATTGGGTTATATGTCTGTTGTTCCAACCTAAAACCGGTTCTGAACTGACTGCACTCAGTTTCAATTGCGATGAAGTGAGGTAAACACAAAAGAATCACTATTTCCTGACACTGGTTTTTTGGCGGTTCTTTTGAAAAGAAGCAATTAGCAAGCGTGTTCAGCAAGTGGGACTGACGAACATGAATCACATCAAACTGGAGGGAAGGGATTAATGGGGCAGTAGGTTGGTACAGGGGTGTATCCCATCCCTCATTAGTTTTGAGGAAATCTGCCATTTCCCCCCCCCCTCCTTTCCCAGGACCCGTCCCACATTCCAACCTTCTGTCCAGGAGGAATTCCAAAACACCCTCCATTCTGAGCTTGACTAGGAAGCATGTCCTCCAAGTCCTGCAAGGCTGAGAGGTCACCACCTCAACTCTCCATGTCCTCCAAGTCCTGCAAGGCTGGGAGGGCACCACCTCAACTCCCCATGTCCTCCAAGTCTTGCAAGGCTGGGAGGTCAGCACCTCACCTAGGGGAGAGTCCCATGGCTACATGCATTCCAGGGGAGAGTCCTCCATATGACACCCAAGGCTATATGCATCCCAGGAGAGATTCCTCCATATGACACCCATGGCTGCATGCATCCCAGGGGAGAATACTGGCCATGGCACCCATGACTCCCTCTCATGTTTTCTTGAATGTGTTGCCGGTTGCGTCACCGATGACGCATAGATGATTGACAGGCATTTTGAAGTGGCACAAACGAGTGGGAACAACAATCATGACAAAAAAAGAAGCAAATAAAGAAAAGACCCTCCTCCATAGTGGAAACGACACATCAGCTGGAATCGATATACCAACCCGGAGCAAAAGCAAATCGCAAACCAGGTTAAATGTAAGTGGGAATGACCCCAGAGTGTGTTCTACTGTCAAACAGCTCTCACTGTCAGGAGGTTCCTCCTAATTTTGAGCTGGAATCTCTTTTCCTGTAACTTGCATCCATTGTTCTGGGTCCTAGCTTTTACTGCTAGGAAGTTCTTCTGGATGGCTGCATGATTCCCATTCCTGTCCTAATGCTAATGCCATTGAGAAAAGGCAATACTGTGCTAAATACAGCAAGTCAGAGACCTTTATACTAATGGATCTCTGTATTTATAGTCAAAGTTCATTTATTAAACCCATGATCCAAGCCTAATCCATGAGTTGTGTCTCAAAGTCTGTCAGGCAATTGTAAAGCATAGACACTTCGCCTCCTACTAGTGATGTGAGACTTAATGTTGGTTCCTTTAAAGCATTGTGCAACCTTAAGGGAGCTTTGTAGATGTATGTGCGGACACTGTTATTATAGAATGATGATGAGGAGCTACTGTTCTGTTTGATAAAAGCAAGGGTGCATACTGTGGTTTAAATCCTACTGCAAATCCCAACTAGAGCAGATCCACTGAATTAGGTGCTGAACTGTAAATCATGCTATATGTAACTCCTATTTGTTCAGGACTCTAGTGGGGACTAACAATAGAATGCTGGCCTTTGAATTAGCTTAGATCTTTCCCAAAATTTTTTTTAAAGCTGAAGAAATTTCCACAAGAAATGCAACAGTGGGAACCTAAATCAACAATCCTCTTTCAGTCTCAGAAGAATGATTACACACTCACTCACTCCTCTTCATATAATGAGATTTTGGCTAGGATTCAGAGGCTCAAATAAGCAAAATTTACCAACTGTGTCAGCCAGCACAGCTGCCTAAGTTCCAAGCAAAAGAGCTGAAGTCCTGGACAAACTGAGCAAAAACAAATGAGGTTCATGATTTGAGCACCTTTTGTAGCATTTACTGTTCCAAATTCAGGCACAATATTAACTGTTTGGGCACAAGTGAAACATTTTGTCCAGTGTTAAAAAGAATTTAAGCTTAGTGTTCTGCAGACTTTGAGACAGTCTTTCCTCCTGAATTGGTTAAAAGGAACTGAAAAACATGAAGATAACAAGACAGTCATATAATAGGTATTACAGCCTTTATTTGAACTACAGTCTCCACTCTGCTAACCATATAATAATAATTTTTAAAAACCTAATAGAATTAAAGCCTTTTAAACAATCTTTGGGCTCTCTGGTCTAATGTTACAGAATTTTTGTTCTTCATCTTGCTATACATTTTCCCCAAGAAATGCTTATAGGATTTATAGACTTTAGGAAAGCTGATTTTAGTAAACTTAGAGAAATACTGGGGGTGATCCCATGGTCAAGAATACTAAAAGAGGAGGGAGTTCAAGACGGATGGGAGTTTCTCAAAAGGGAGATACTGAAGGCACAATTTCAGACAGTTCCAATGAGGAAGAAAAATGGGAGGTGTCTCAAGAAACCAAGATGGATGA
Organism: Phrynosoma blainvillii; assembly: GCA_026167975.1. Classification (NCBI taxonomy): domain Eukaryota; kingdom Metazoa; phylum Chordata; class Lepidosauria; order Squamata; family Phrynosomatidae; genus Phrynosoma; species Phrynosoma blainvillii. Next base: position 415,644,787 of record JANUYF010000001.1, read on the forward strand.
CCAAGGAACTTTCAACTGAACTAAGTTTTAAACGGAACATGCATAAGAAATGGAAAAATGGGGAAATCACCAAAGAGGAATTCAAACAAATAGCTAGCATGTGTAGGGGTAAAGTCAGAAAAGCTAAAGCGCAAAATGAACTCAGACTTGCTAGAGAGGTTAAGAACAATAAAAAGGGCTTTTTTGGGTATGTCCGCAGCAAAAGGAAGAAGAAGGAATGGTAGGGCCACTGTGTGGAGAAGATGGCAAAAAGTTAACAGGGGACAGAGAAAAGGCAGAATTACTCAACACCTTCTTTGCTTCAGTTTTCTCAGAAAAGGCAAAGGGTGCTCAACCTGAGGATAATGGAGCAGAGGACAGAATAGGAGAATTTCAACACAGAATAAGTAAAGAGATAGTACAGGAATACCTGGTTAATCCACATGAATATAAGTCTCCAGGACCAGACGAATTACATCCAAGGGTATTAAAAGAACTGGCAAATGTAATATCGGAACCATTGGCAATAATCTTTGAGAACTCCTGGAGAACAGGAGAAGTCCCAACAGACTGGAGGAGGGCAAACGTTGTCCCCGTCTTCAAAAAGGGAAAAAAATAGGATTCCAACAATTATTGTCCAGTTAATCTGACATCAGTTATTGTCCAGTTAGTCTGACATCAATACTAGGAAAGATTCTGGAGCAGATCATTAAACAGAGAGTCTGTGAACATCTAGAAGAAACAAGTCATGCCAGACAAATCTGATCTCTTTTTTTGATAAAATTACCAGCTTGGTAGATGAAGGGAATGCTGTGGATATAGTATATCTTGATCTCAGTAAGGCATTTGACAAGGTTCCCTATGACATTCTTGCAAACAAGCTGGTAAAATATGGGCTACCAAAGTAACTGTTACATGGATTTGTAATTGGTTGACTGGCCGTACCCAAAGGGTAGGCTCCTTTTCAATGGCTCCTTTTCAACCTGGAAAGAAGTGACCAGTGAGGTGCCACAGGGCTATGTCTTGGGCCCAGTGCTATTCAATATATTTATTAATGACTTGGATGACAGTATTGGGGACAGAGTTATCAAATATGCAGATGACACCAAATTAAGAGGAGTAGCTAATACCCCAGAAGACAGGATCAAAATTCAAAATGACTTGAACAGACTAGAAAGCTGGGCCAAAGCTAACATAATGAAATTCAACATGGAGAAATGTAAGGTACTGCACTTAGGGTGGAAAAACTAAAAGCACAGATATACGATGGGGGACACCTGGCTGAATGAGACTACATGTGAAAGGGATCTAGGAGTCCAGGTAGACCACAAGTTGAACATGAGTCAACAGTGCGATGCAGTAGCTAAAAAGGCCAATGCAATTTTAGGCTGCATAAATAGAAGTATAGTGTCTAGATCAAGAGAATGTATGCAGGTGCGGCGAGCGGCGGTGTTCTAAGGCCGCGGAGGACTGTTCTGGCCAGCCTGCAGCCTTTGGAGTACCACCTGAGCAGCTTGAGCCGCCGCACCTGCGAGGCAGCCGGGAGGAGCACCGGCGGACATAAAACCCACCTGATTCCACCTTCCGCCAGCACCACGCGGCAAGCAGCGGCGTTCTAAGGTCGCGGAGGACTGTTCTGGTCAGCCTGCAGCCCTTGGAGTACCACCTGAGCGGCTTGAGCCGCCGCACCTGCGAGGCAGCCGGGAGGAGCACCGGCGGACATAAAACCCGCCTGATTCCACCTTCTGCCAGCACCACGCAGCGAGCGGCAGTGTTCTAAGGCCGTGGAGGACTGTTCTGGCCAGGCTGCAGCCTTCGGAGGACCATAATCAAGCTCTCTGTTGATTGTGGTATCCTTTTATATTGTCATTCATTTATGTTATTTGTCTTATTCCGCTTTTAATTTTTTTTCAAGTTTAATTCTGTTTTAAGGGGTGTGGGATGTGGGCGGAGGGATTGGGATATTGGATTGTCTTTTAACTACTGTATTTTAACTGTTGTAAGCCGCCCCGATTGCTATGCAGAGGGGCGGGTTAAAAATAAAATTTATTATTATTATTATTATAATGACACTGAATAATTATGTATTTTTAAATTGTATATTTTAATTATTGTTATTTAATTTGTTTAGTTTGATTTGTTTTTGGGGGATGGGGGGAGGAGGGATGGGATTTGAATTGATTTATTTGTTTTGATGTTTTGAAATGTTGTACGCCGCCCTGATTGCCTAGCAGAGGGGCGGGATATAAATAATAATAATAATAATTATTATTATTATTATTATTATTAGAAGTAATAGTGCCACTCTATTCTGCTTTGGTCAGGCCTCACCTGGAATACTGTGTCCAGTTCTGGGCACCATAATTCAAAAAGGATGTGGAGAAACTGAAGAGTGTCCAAAGGAGGGCAACTAAAATGGTGAAGGGTCTGGAAACCAAGCCCTATGAGGAACAACTTAGGGAGCTGGGGATGTTTAGCCTGGAGAAGAGAAGGTTAAGAGGTGATATGATAGCCGTGTTTAAATATTTGAAGGGATGTCATATTGAGGAGGGAACAAGCTTGTTTTCTGCTGCTCCAGAGACTAGGACCCGGAACAATGGATGCAAGCTCCAGGAAAAGAGATTCCACCTCAACATTAGGAGGAAGTTCCTAACAGTAAGGGCTGTTCGACAGTGGAACATACTCCCTCAGAGTGTAGTGGAGTCTCCTTCCTTGAAGGTCTTTAAGCAGAGACTGGATGGCCATCTGTCAGGGATGCTTTGATTGTGAGTTCTTGCATGGCAGGGGGTTGGACTGGTGGTCTCTTCCAACTCTGTGATTCTATGATTAAGGTGCTCTAATTATTGACATATTCCAAGCCAAGTTTATTATGCAAATCTTGTGAAAGTGATAGTAAATAAGATGCGTGTTCCTTTCCCTTTCTGGGGAATTCTTGTTGTGCTCAGTAATCCTTATTCACTCTCCATCTTTTCACTTTAGCAGTTTCAGTAGTTACAGATGAAGGTCAAGACTTTGTTGTTTAGTAAGATCGGTGCTCGCTTACAGCTTTATCTACATGCAGCCTATGTGCTCTCACTTTCTGGTGAATGTATGGAGGCTTGTGGTGTAGGAGAGTGGCTGTGATGCTGTTTCCACATAATATCATGTTGCTGAACATATATATCTTTTTCGTGGTCTCTGCGAATCACACAAATGGGTTATTCTGTGCCTGCACAGAGCCATTCAGAACCTTCTTACAGCTGTTAGAAGCGTTTTGGCGGTAGCCCCACCCACTCTCCAACTGCCTTATTGGCCGGTTTCCTGCCTAAACCCTCAGTTCCTTTTATCTGCCGCATCAGCAGCATCTAGAGGACTTCTTCAGAGATTCATTTTCCCGTCACATTTTAAAATGTCCATTTGACAGGATCAATCTGCATTTTGGTGGTATTTTCTTAACATCGTCATTCATATTTTAAGAAGAGTGCTGCGATTTCTGAGAGAATTGTGTTCTTACATGCGAATTTAACTTCTGAGGTGAAGTTATTTCAATGCCTGCTGAGGTAAAAAAAAATTCTAAAATGGTTGCTCAGCTCTCTGATGTGCTTGGCAAAACTCCTTTGTAGCCTGGGGACAATTTTTCTTTCTGAAATGATCACCTGCCTTGCTGGCATGCTTGGAAAGCCCCCTTGTACTCCTTGGGAATTTTTTTTAAAATGTCACCCGCCTCACTGGCATGCTTGACAAAGACCCTAAGGCCTTTTTTACTGTTGAAGAGAATGTATTTTATGGTCGCTTACCCTGTTTTTGTGCCCAGCAAACTTCTGAGGAGAGGTTTTTATGTGGTCACTGACCTCTACGTCGCATGGCTAAAGCCCACTGCATTTCCAAGTCGAATTGATTGAATGGCCATTCACCTCGCTCTAGTGCTTTGCAAAGGCCCATCCTTCTGAGGAATCGAGGTTAACAGCTCTATTGTATGAGCTCAGTATAATTAAGGCTCGTGGGCGATTGGGAAAGGATCTACTTGGAGTGATCATCAGCTTCTCATTCCCAGCCCTACCTTGGTCCTCGTCGGTCCCTGACTCTCCGGGGTCAAACCAATTGGCTCGTAGCCCGACTTCAATCCTCATTGGTCCCTCACTCCCCGTGGTTGGCTTGCAATTGGCTTGCAGCCCTGCATCAATCCTCATCGGTCCCTGACTATCAAACTGATTGGCTTACAGTCCTATATCAACCCTCATCGGTCCCTGACTCTCCAAGGTCATACCAATTGACTCACAGCCCGACTTCAATCCTTGTCAGTTCCTGACTCTCCAGGGTCAAACCAATTGGCTTTTAGCTTTACTTCGATGCTCATCAGTCTCTCACTCTCTGGGATCAAACTGATTGGTCCTCAAGCAGTTTTATATGGCTTTTCCCCCCAGCATTGGGTGGTAGCCAGGGTGTTGCCACAATCTGCCCTGATACTCCTTTGGGAGAATAAATATTAAGGGCCCAATGTCAGTACCATTCTTAACCTGCACAGGAGGATTCAAATGCAGCTGGCCTTTCAGCTTCTGAGGCCATTATTGGTACTGCCGCATGCTCCTTGTTCATGAAACCTGGTCAGTTTCAAAGCCACGATTAACTCTTCCCAAGGCCATTACGGCTGATACTGGTTTGGATTCCAGACTGTGGTTGCTCCCTCCATACCGAGGTCAACTACCACCAAGCTGTCGATTTGGAATCATGATTATTCCCTCCATATCGAGGTGCAGTACTGGCTCATGCTCTCCCTGATTCAGGACCATAACATTTCCCTCTGTACCGAGGGCCACTACTTGCAAGTGCTCTGCCAAATTCGGAGACATGTTCAAGGCCCATTGCATCTCCTACAATTCATCCATACAAGGTGTGCAGTGGTGGAAGGACTGGGCTCTGGCCCCAACGGAGGCTTTAAGACCTTGCCTCCTCCCCCACCTCCAAGGAGCGCAGCGGTGGAAGGACTGGGCTTTGACCCCAATGGAGGCTTTAAGACCTCGCCTTCTCCCCCCATCTCCAAAGAGTGCAGCGGTGGAAGGACTGGGCTTTGACCCCAACGGAGGCTTTAAGACCTCGCCTCCTCCCCACATCTTCAAGGAGTGCAGCAGTGGAAAGACTGGGCTTTGGCCCCAACGGAGGCTTTAAGACCTTGCCTCCTCCCCCACCTCCAAGGAGCGCAGCGGTGGAAGGACTGGGCTTTGACCCCAATGGAGGCTTTAAGACCTCGCCTTCTCCCCCCCCCCCAAAGAGTGCAGCGGTGGAAGGACTGGGCTTTGACTCCAACGGAGGCTTTAAGACCTCGCCTCCTCCCCCCATCTCCAAGGAGTGCAGCAGTGGAAGGACTGGGCTTTGGCCCCAACAGAGGCTTTAAGACCTCGCCTCCTCCCCCCCATCTCCAAGGAGTGCAGTGGTGGAAGGACTGGGCTTTGGCCCCAACGGAGGCTTTAAGACCTCGCCTCCTCCCCCCATCTCCAAGGAGTGCAGCAGTGGAAGGACTGGGCTTTGGCCCCAACAGAAGCTTTAAGACCTCGCCTCCTCCCCCCCATCTCCAAGGAATGCAGCGGTGGAAGGACTGGGCTTTGGCCCCAACGGAGGCTTTAAGACCTCACGTCCTCCCCCACCTCCAAGGAGCGTAGTGGTGGCAGGGCCGGTCTCTGGCCCCAACGGTGGCAGCGGCGGGGCTGTGAGGAGGATGAGTGGAGGCCTCGATGCCCTGGAATACCTTCCCCCCCCCCCCCCCGAGCGGATAGAAGCTCCTTGGTTAAAAGCTCAGAGCCCTCTCCCCACTGAGCTATCCAGTAGTCCTGTCATTAGGAATTGACTATGAGAACGCAGGGTAGAAATTCAGCTGGATCCCTTGTCATTTCCACTGTGTATTGGGGCTGGGAATGACCTGGGAGCGGAGATTGAGGTTGTTCAGGGAAGGTATGGCGGCAACAGAGTGAAGCAATGTTACAAAAGAAGGCGAGATCGATGTTTAATACCTATCTCGCCTTCAGTTCACTCTGTTTCCCAGAATGATTTGGAGAGCGCACCAATCATTCCACAGACCCTTACTCTGCTCCTTTGCAATGCCAGGTCGGTCAAAAATAAGACCCACATCATCCATGATCTCTTGTTGGATGAGGCGGCCAACCTGGCTTTCTTTACTGAGACCTGGCTGGGAGAGGCCAGTGCGGTGATGTGGGCGCAGGCCCTCCTGGCCGGGTATTCAGTCAGTGAGCAGGTCAGGAAAAGTGGGTGGTGGGGGGCGGAGTGGTTCTGGTTCATAAAAACAACCTAACCATGACCAGGAAGCCTATCCGGAACACAGTTCACATCGAGTGTATGTACCTGAGCCTGAAAACCAGGGATAGTTTGGGGATTCTGTTGATATACCGGCCACCCCGTTGCCTAACAGACTCCCTAGCCGAGCTGAAACAGCTGGTCTCAGAGTTACTGTTGGAGTCCCCCAGACTTTTAGTTCTGGGCGACCTCAACATCCCACTCGAGACCAGCTTATCAAACTTAACTGGTGCAGCTCGGGAGTTCATGGAAACCATGACAAACATGGGCCTATCCCAATTGGTTGTCGGGCCTACTCATTGTGCAGGTCATACCCTCGATGCAGTGTTCAGTACGGAACAGGAATATCCATGGGCGGAGGTTATTAGTACCTCCACATTGTCACGGACGGATCATTTCCTGGTCAAGATGGAACTCAGAGCCACTGTCTGCCCCACCGGGGGTGGTGGACCCATTAGAATAGTCCGCCCTCGAAGGCTAATGAAACCAATCGGATTCCAGAAAGCCCTAGAGGGTTTAATGGTTGGTAATGCCGGTGATTCTGTCGAAGCTTTGGTTAACACTTGGAACACCAGTCTTACCAAGGCTATTGACACAATTGCTCCCAAGCGTCCTTTCCAGCCCGCTCCTGATCGTAAGCCCTGCTATACAGAGGAGCTTAGGAAGATGAAGCAGGCTAGACAATGACTAGAATGCGAATGGTGGAAGACTCGACTCTTATCCGACAGGACTCGTCATAGGAATTTTCTTGATTCCTATCGAGAGGCAATGTGTGCAGCGCAGAAGTCTTTCTCCTCTGCATGTATTGCGTTTGCAGAGTCTCGTCCAGCGGAACTGTTTAGGGTGGTGGGGGAACTGTCCCAGGTTCCACTTGCGCAGAACCCCTTACTTAACCCGACAACAGCCTGTTGCGACTCATTTAACAACTACTTTGCAGATAAAATCTCTCGGATAAGAGCTGACTTAGATGACAGTGTTAGAACAGAATCGATAGACGAGGTGTCCAGCAATTCCGTTGATGTAACTTTACTGGATCAGCTTCAATCAGTGAGTATTGATGACGTGGACAAGCTCCTTGGAAGAGTGAGGAAGACGACTTGCCTCCTCGATGCCTGTCCATCTTGGCTGGCCATCCAGGGGGGCGATGCATTGAGGGTATATCTTAGAGATATCATGAATGCATCCTTTAGGGAAGGCTTTGTTCCATCTTGTTTAAAGGAGGCGGTGGTTAAACCGCTCCTGAAAAAGCCTTCCCTGGACTCCCTGGACAGAAACAACTATAGGCCAGTCTCCTTGCTGCCTTTCCTGAGCAAGGTGATCGAGAGGGTAGTTGCTTCCCAACTCCAAGCTGTCTTGGATGAAACCGATTATCTAGATCCATTTCAAACCGGCTTTAGGACAGGATATGCAGTTGAGACTGCCATGGTTGTGCTGGCTGACGACCTCCACTTGGGTATCGACAGGGATAGTGTGACCCTGTTGGTGCTCTTGGAGCTCTCAGCAGCCTTTGACACAATAGACCACACCATCCTCTTGGATCGCCTGAGAGAGTTAGGAATTGGAGGCACTGCTTTGCAGTGGTTCCATTCCTTCCTCTCAGGCAGATCCCAGAGGGTGCTGCTCAGCTTAATTGAATAGAGCTTAATTGTGGCTTCCCTCAGGGCGCCATCCTGTCCCCAATGCTATAATAGAGAATAGAGCTTAATTGTGGTGTCCCTTAGGGCGCCATCCTGTCCCCAATGCTATTTAACATCTGTATGAAGCTGCTGGGAGAGATCATTCGGAGGCATGGAGCACGGTGTCATCAGGAACCTGTTACAGCCTATAAGAACTAGGTTGTCGGTGACTTCCCAGAGGACTTTCTCTGCCTCCGCTCCCAGATTATGGAATTGCCTGCCGGATGAGATCCGTCTCATTTCCACTCTTTACTGTTTTAAAAAAGCAGTAAAGATGGATCTTTTCCGGCAGGCCTTCCCTGAATAATGTCCCGGCCCAGAAAAGAAGACAAAGACAGGACTCAGGCTATTCGCTTCTCCAACCGCCATTGTTTAGCCGAGCTGCTATTTTAAAGAATTGTATGTTTTTACTCATTTGGTATTTTAATTTTGCATTAGTTTAATATATTTTAAGGGGTGTGTGAGTTAGGGAATGGATTATTGGATCTTGTTTTAATTTGTTGCGATGTTTTAACTTGTTGTACGCCGCCCCGATTGCACTGCAGAGGGGCGGGATAAAAATAAATATTATTATTATTATTATTTATTATCCCTCAGGATGCTGCCAGTAATCACTCATTCAGCCCCAAGCTATTGTCACTCTGGCACACATTCAGCTGGATCCAAGACTGTGGTTATTGTCTCTGTACCGAAGTCTGCAATTGAACGCCTCATGCCATCTCCCATTTCATTTGAATTTGAGCCAGGTTTAAGGTTGCTCCCTCGATACCAAGGGATGGCAGAGTCATTGGCCAGATATGCAGCATCAAATTTGCCTCCATGCCAAGACCTGATATCATGGCTATCCTTATATAGCTGATTCGGAGGGCATGGTGCTCCCTCCATACCAAAGGAGGACACCACCATTCACATATTACAATCTTATGAGGACATGCTTTTGTCTCTTCACATGCTAATATGTACAGATACCCTTGACGGCTTAAATTTCCCTCCCTACTAAACTTCACTTAATGTAGACATTAAATCTGATGCTCAAGTTGTTCCCCATAACCTTACAGGTGCTACCAGTGTCCTTTTAAACCAGACAATCCTCCACTCATCACTCTGTTCATACCGACTGTCAGTACCATTGCCTGACCAATGGGACTGGAGGATCAAATTCAACTATTGGTTTGCTCCCTCTATACCTAGGGGCACTACCATTATGTGCTCGGTACCAGCATAATTGAGATTGTCTTGTTCCTCCCATGGGGGGCTTTGGTACCGTCGCTCATCCTCTAATGCCAAGCAATATTCTTGTATCACTTGCTTGATACAGATATATTGTGGGATGTACTTGATCCCTCTGTACTGGGTCCAATACCATCATTTCCTTTAGACTGCCAAATTGAAGACATGATTATGCTCCCATACCGAGGGCCACAACTGTTACTGGGGTGGTCATACCCCTCCCTTTCAGATTCGATTTAATGCCTTTGTTTCCTCCCTGTTGGTGGCTTCAGGATGTACTTGTTCCCTCCATGTCAGAGGATTGTTTTTCACTTCCCCTGTACAAGTGTCAGTGAATGTGGTTTGTGTCTTTTTTCCAAGGGCCAGTACATATAACAAGGAATACAGGTCTATGCCCCATACGCACACGCCTTCCAAGAGGTTCTTGTCAGTACCACTCACATCCATAAAACATGTGGCAAACAACTGTTTGGTTTCTATATGGTTTCTCATATACTGACCCCTGATTTCAGTGGAATCTTCTTGGGCCTCATTTCAGATGGGGACTGAGTCAATTCTTTCCCATTTGCTGCTCTAGGCAGGAACGCCCTCTGGAGACATCCCTCCAATTACACGTCTTCAATTTTGAGGGCTTGGTAAGCCCCTTTTTCCCCAATTGCCAATGTCACGACCTGTGCAGCCTCACATTGTTGCAAGTCTGTTGACCTTTACGTTGGCTTCCATTCCATTGTTACATTATACTGTCCACTTGTTCAAAGTGGAAATAATTCTGCAGATTGTTTTCTGTACAGTTGACTGTTCATGTGTAGTACCAAGTCATAGTTGTACTATCTATGGAGGGGAAGAGTATCTGCAATATCATTCCAACCCATGAAACTCCATTGTAGGCTCAGGTGTGCATAGCTGAGATGAAAAGGGAGGGGGGGATAAGAAATATGTGTGGGGCCAAGAGATTTATCTTGCTGCTGTAGAGAAATCTAAAACAGGATTCATATCTCACTTACTGTGAGATATGAAAAAGGAGAAACCCATATTTGCAAATATTTGAAATTCACAACTTTTTCACCATTTGATTTTCAGATTTATTTGTTGTTTCTAATTAAGATTTGAATGTTGAATGCAATTTTTTAACATCAAAATGCTTTAGAATTTTTGAACTCTTTTGTCTTTAGTTTAGACTGAAAGATTGAAATTTCATAAGCTATGAAACTATCAGAAACCAACTATCATTGCATTTTCCCCATCCGAAGTTATCAGATCAGCTGCAAGACAATGATGGTTGCACTGTAAGACATACTCTTAGTTCACAGTCGGCAATGGTAAGATTAAACAGTATGTTGCTGTGCTGAGTGTCTACATATCTCAGAGTCTGTTGCATGCACATGTGTTTCCCTTAGGTGGGAAATAGATGTGAAACCAGATTCTTTGAGAATCACTGTGCATGCAACACACTCAGGGGAATAATGCAGACTCATTTCAGCAAGGTCACAACATACTAGCTATCTGCTTACATGTTAGTTGGCACACAGTTGGCATATTTGCTGCCTGTACTTCTATATGCCAAATGCCATTGTGTGTTGGCTGTCAAAAAGTGTCAGACATCAACTATCAGATGACAGATATCAAAATAAAATACAGTTCCGTGTCAAACATTTTCATTTCATCTCTGTCTAAAGCGGGAGGTGGGGGGGGGGGCTATAGACCTAAAACAGCCTGTTGGAAGATCCATTGCAGCCCTTTGGACTCTGAGTGACCTCCTCTGCAAGCTTCCAGTGCACATACCCTAAAATTGTCCCCCAAAGCCCAATTTTTGACTAAAAAAAGTTATTCTCCAAAAAGTTCCAAAACACCTTGAAATGCTGCTGGAATGACCCCAAAACAGCAACAACCAACCTCAAAGGCCCCAAAGGTGTCCAAGAGTGACACAGCATCACTTCTGCTCACCCCAAATGATGGGGGCAGTTCTCTAGAACTCCAGAGCAGATCAAAATACCACTATTCCACTTATGGGCTCTGTAGCATCTGGTCAAAAGAGTAGCATAGAGGGGGTCAGGTAGACTTCCATGGATATGTATACATATGCAGTTTTAAAGCTGTGGACTATTGAGAAGGTTTTATCAGTCTGTGGCAATAGCGCAGATAAAGTAGGTCTTCCAGGGCAAAAGTCCAGGCAAGCTGATGTGGGAGCAGTTGCTCCTTCAAGTAATTGAGCCATAGACCATTTAGAGCCTTAAAAGCCCAAGCCAGCACTTTAAATTGAGCCTGAAAAGAAATATGCATCCTATAGCTAAGGTAGAGCAACATTCGAATTGCACATTCCAGTTGCCTGATGCTGGGTAGATTTCAAGTTCCTTCACCTCTTACCTTTTCTGAACAACAAATATAGCTGTGTTTTGTACAGTGGTTAGCATGTATGTGAATGCTTAATGGCTAAGTAACCTATTGTCAATGTGACCAAATAATGTTCAATGAGGAAGGGAAAGGAACCATATGCTTTCATTTTCACAGAAGTGTAAATAGATATTTGAAGATTTGAAAGGGCTGTGCTTTCTTGTGTCGTCTCACTTGTGAATACTTAGAGTTCAAAGTTAGGAATGCACTTTCACCGTGGCAGGGCTTATACAAAGCTCTAAGTCTGTGCACATCATTGTCTTGAAACATTAGGCCTGGGATTGCTAATTCACTCTGAAAAATGCTCTCTTTGTATAAAAACCATTGAGGGGTAGAGTTGAATTTCTTCTAGATGCTCTTATGTGAAGTGTTGGCTGGAATGAACAATACCATTCTTGAACTCCTCAACTTTTCATTTATGATCATTCCATTGTTGAGATTTGTGCACATCTTTTATGACAACTAATGGACTGACCTCTTCCTTCCTCACCTTTTTTCTATGAGATTTTACAGGGAGTCTGTTATGGTAATCTAATGCTTAGCTTTTTTAGACATAGGAAACATACTTTTTTCCTCGCTCAGAGTTTAGTTCTTTAGAAAGAAAAGTTGAGATAGAAGCACTTTGAAGAAACCTGTGTATGTTTCCCCCCCTCTTGGAGATAAGAATTTTTACAAACATTATTAAGATCATGAGCAAACTTTCTGTGAATACTTAGCATTGCGTACATTCAGGTTGCTGTCATGTCTACTGGGGAAGTATTGGTCTCTTTTAAAGTGTTTTTCTTCTTCTTCTTCTTCTACATAATCTGTTGAAGTGTGTGTGTGTATAAAATCTACAAAAAGCAAAACAAAAAACAAAGAACAAATTAAAACCCATACAAGAATCATATTGAGCAAAGTGCTGAAGTCAAAACTCTGTTGCAGAAAATACCAGGAAGTTCTGATTAACAAATGAGTGACCAAACTTGCTTACTAAGAAATCTGTTGTTTAAAACAAACAAACAAACAAAACTTCCCTCAAATCTTGACAAATGCCCTCCCTCCCCCACTACCAGCGTCTCATGAAGAGCCAGAGTTAAGATTTCCAGTATATTAGGAAGGATCTAATTAGGGGAATTTATAATTAGCCCAAATCTGCAAGAGTGGGGCCTAACAACACCCTGTGAGATCGGAGTACCGATATGTATACCAGAGGACTTAGAGATCCCACAATGGATGATGCTGAGACAGACTTCTTCAATTAAGGTCTAAATATTTATTAAAGGGGAAAACTGCACACACACAAATGTAGCATACACACACACTCTGCATACTTAGAAATAAAGGAGTAGAAGCAGGAATAGCTTGAGATGGGCCAGACTACAGGAGATACTCACTTCCAAAGGCTTTCCCGGGATCCGCTGTAGATGATGATGATGATGATGATGATGATGCATGGCCGCCAAAATGGGGGAAAGGATGGCCGAGGGAGCTATGATCAGAGCACAGACTGACGTGGAGCCAAGCTGCACTCCAAAGATAGCACATGGAGCCTACAAATCTGGAGGTTTATATAGGCCATATCTTGCTTCTAGCTATAGACTTAATGGCTTGGCTGAAGCCTAGACAAAGGCGTTGATTGTCTTAGCTCTGCTAAACCTAGGTGTGAGACCAGTCTAAATAATGCATTTGGTTTCGATTCAATCAAAGAAGGAAGGCTGGAGAAAGAGGGTGCAGTCAAATCTGATCACTGCCCCATCAAGAGTGAGACTCTGGACAATGTGTCCTTTTCTGGGTATAATGGTTTTTCCCCTTTAGCAACTCCCAAACCTATCTGGTAGGGAATTTTCCAGTTGTTTGGGCAGGCCCTCCTGATGCCTACCTGACTTGCCATCTAGAGGATTATGGCTGACATCCTACAGAGGTCAGTTCGGGATCATAGAGGGAACTCCACATGTGTCCCAAAATTTTATTAATTTCATATTTGCTAAAAAGTAATAGTATTGTGTTGCTAAAACTCTTTGAATTGAAGGCAATTGTAATAATTACAGCATTTGACAATTTGAATCACAGAGTTCAAGCTCAGCAGATGATTAATATCGATCCAGATAATGAGGATAACAAGGAGTTTGTAGTGTGTTTAAATAATATATATAGCTCCTGAAACAAAATTTATGTGTGCAGTCACAGTAGCCATGATCCAGTGAAAGTGCAGCATTTTGCACTTAATTTAAATGAGGTACAATGTATATTGATGCTGGGAGTCCCAGAAACCATAGCTTTAATTGGCTCTCCTATCTCAAAAGTGGAGCAAGGTGCCTGTCCTAAAAGAAGGATATCCAATCTCACAGCTACACGTGTGGCTATACAGAAAGGTCTGTAGCCAGTATATTTTTGAAATGGGAACGTCAGCATCAAGAGTGAACAGATTCCCATTGCAGGAGTTTGTTTGGAATGGCTGGAATATTGATACTCTAGATCCATAGCTGTCACAGCACACACCTCTCTCTCTCTCTCTCTCTCCCTCCCTCTCTCTTGATGTCTAAAATTAGAACATATATTCAACTGTACATTTTTGTATTGAAACAGCAATAAAAGCTGCACACCTACCTGCTAGCTTTTGAAAAGTTGATTACATAATCAAATCTAGGATCCAGCATGGTGTAGTGGTTTGAACATTGGACTACAGCTTTGCAGATCAGGATTCGATTCCCCACTTCACCATGGAAACCCAATTGGTAACCTTGGGCAAGTTACACACTTAGCCCCAGAAAACCCCTTCATAGGTTCACCTCAGGGTCACCGTAAGTCAGAAAGAAACACAACATCAGCAGCAACAACAACAAATCTAACCTAAGCCATGATGAAGAAGTGTATAACATAAAAGTAATGAAAGCCACTGTGGTATGCTGTTGGACTATGATTCTGGAGGCCAGGCTTCGAATCCTCGCTTGACCATGGAAACCCATTGGGTGACCTTGGGCAAGTCACACACTCAGCCCATGAGGAAGGCAATGGCAATCCCATCCCACCCCAAAAAAAATTTGCCAAAAAAACCCCATGATAGGATTGCCTTAGGATCACCATAAATTAGAAATGACTGGGGGCCTTTGCAGACTGCTAGAAATAATGCAAATTGAGTCCACTTTAACTGTCCTGCCTCAGTGCTAGGGAATCATGGGAACTGTATTTTTTTCTGAGACATTGAGCCTTCTCTGTCAGAGAGCTCTGGTGCCCCAATAAACTACAGTTCCCATGATTCCCTAGCACTGAGTCAGGGCAGTTAAAGTGGACTCAATTTGCACTATTTCTGGCAGTCTGCAAAGGCCCTTGGTTATGCAACAAAAGGTAGTGTTGGTAAATTAATGTTCAATGGAAAGATGTTGATGACACATGCTCACATAACCTGTGGTTACAAGAGTGTATTTCCTTTTTTCGGACAGTGTGAAAGGAGATGTTCAATACCTCCTCATACAGTGTACTCCCTGTACCTCAGAAGGCAGTTCTTATCCAACTGGAATTCACTGCCATGGCCATTCATAGCTGGGGGAGATAAGGAGGCTTCCAAGCAGTGCGGTTGTGCCACTGGGATAAGAGAACTGATATGATCCTCCAGGAGGCCATTATCAGCAATCTCTTCCAGATGATACCTGGCAGCCTCCTGCCCTCCCTTGGCCACAAAATGTCAGCGACAGCATTCTCTGGCACTTGAAAGCTTCCTTCTTCAAGAGGGGATGCATGGCACATGTGGACATAATAATAATAATAATAATAATAATAATAATAATAATAATAATAATAATAATAATAATAATAATAAAGTTTATTTATATCCCACCCCGGTGCAGCTAACAAAAATAAAATATACATACAACTGTAAAATCTAATTCCCCCCCCCCAAAAAAAATTATTAAATCAATTATAAATTAAAACATACAATAAAATACAACAATAATTTAAAAACGATCACAATGTGGCTGGAGTTCTTAAGACTAAAAACCTAGAAGCCCTCTTAGGAGAGGGATTCCTGAGGCTGGGATTATCTATCACTGAAAGGCCTGCCGGAAGAGATCCATCTTGACAGCCTTTTTAAAGCTGTCTAAGGATTTCAATTGACGGATCTCATCCGGCAGGCCGTTCCATAGTCTGGGGGCAACCACCGAAAAGCCCTCTGGGAGGTAGCCGCAAGCCTAGCTCTTTGTGGCTGCAGCAAATTCCTCCCAGAGGACTGGAGTGCACGGGGAGGATTGTAGGGGAGAAGGCGGTCCCTGAGATAGTTTGGACCCAAGCCATTTAGGGCTTTAAAGGTGATAACCAACACCTTGTAATGGGCCGGAAACTTATAGGCAGCCAGTGGAGGGACCTTAAAACCGTAGTAATGTTGTCCCTCCTGGATGTTCCAGACACTAATCTGGCTGCCATATTCTGCGCCAACTGTAGTTTCCGAACCAAACACAAGGGTAGCCCCATGTAGAGCGCATTGCAGAAATCTAGACGTGAGGTTACCAGCGCATGTACAAGAGTCTCAAGATCCCTTACTTCCAGAAAAGGGTGCAGCTGGTGTATCAGCCGAAGCTGATAACAGGCACTCCTGACTGTCGCATTTACCTGATTTGTCATCAGGAGCGACAAGTCAAGGAGCACCCCCAGACTGCGAACACAGTCACTGGAGGAGAGTGTGACCCATCCAGGACTGGAGGTTGCAACCCGATTCTTGTTTTCGGGGCCGTTACCGTGAGCACCTCCGTCTTGTTTGGATTCAGTTTCAATCTGTTTTTCCTCATCCAGCCCATTACTGCCCAAAGACATTCATTGAGAGAGGAGACGCCATCAGAATTCGAGGCTGATGAACGAGACACGGAGAAATAGATCTGGGTGTCATCAGCATAATGATAACACCCAGCTCCATAACTCCCTATAATCTCACCCAGCGGCTTCATATAGATCCTGAACAACATTGGGGACAGTATAGCACCCTGTGGAACACCACAGGTGAGTTCCCTTTTATTGGAGCAACTGGCCCCGAGCAGCACCCTCTGAGACCTGCCCGAGAGGAAGGACCGGAACCACTGCAATGCAGTGCCCCCGATACCTAACCACCTCAGGCAGTCTAAGAGGATGCTATGATCTATCACAGAGGTAGGCAACCTTTCCCCTTTAAGGGCCGAGGGACTTCAGCTTCCAGAAGCCTCAGCCATGTTAACCAATAGTCCCATGTTGGTCAATAGCTCCTGGGATTCTGGGAGCTGAAGTCCCTTGGCCCTTAAAGGGGAAAGGTTGCCTACCCCTGATCTATCATATCGAAAGCTGCTGAGAGGTCTAGGAGCACCAACAGGGTCACACTACCCTTGTCGATGCTCAAATGCAGATCGTCGGTCAAGGCAACCATGGCAGTCTCTTTTTTTTTATTATTTCACCGTGTATAATACACATTATACAATCATGTTTCATACAGTAATTTTCTCCCCTCACCCCCCCCAGTAAGAAAACAGCATAGAGAAATTTACAATAAAATCTAATTAACAATTGATTTCGGAGATAGGGAAAATATTATTGATTATCTTATTAACTTCCTCATACCCCATTTTACCTTTCACGTTCTTAATTACTGTTCCCCGTTTGTCTTCCCATGGTTCTTTAATTTTTTCTCCAATATATTTTAATCTTCTTTCCCTGAGGAAGTTGAATAATATATATTCTTTTATATATTTAAATAAGTAGTCCTTATTCCAATTTGATTTTTCCCTCCATCCATAAGCAATCACTGCATGAGCAGCTTTTAGAAATTGTTTTATTACATATTTTTGATTATTATTCAACCCTAATTCCGCTAAATTGATAGTCAAGCAATATTCTTTACTTAAATGTATTTCTATCCCTACAATTGTATTTATCTGTTGCTTAACCTCTATCCAAATTTTTTGTACAAATGGACATTCCCACCACATATGAATATATGTTCCTTTAACTCCACATCCATGCCAACATTTCGATTGAAATTTATCATTTATAAATGCTAATTGGTAAGGTGTCCTATACAATTTTCCGATTATTTTCATTTGTTGTTCTTTTACATTTGTATTTTTAATTGTTATAATTTCTTGTAGCCAAATTTTAATTTTATCTATATCAATCAATAAATCTTTTTCCCAGTTCATTGTCAATCCCTCTATCATTCTAAATTGGGTTATTAACATACTCTTATAAATATTTCCTATTATTCCTTTACCCCCTTCTAATTTTTTTAATTGTTTCTTCTAATAATTCATTTTGTTCATCAATATTTAATTGTGTTTCATCTAGCAATTTTATTATCCCTTTTATTTGAATCCAATATTGCTTACCTATTAAATTAGTTAATTTTTCTTCCTGTATTCGTGTCCCTGTTAAATCATACAAATCTCCAATTATTTTAAATCCCTTATTCTTTAATTTTTTAATTATCTTTCCAAGCTCTTCATTGTTACTTTTATTTAAATATTCAATTGGTAGCCATTTCCTATTTTTTATACCCAGGTTTTTACTCCACTTCTCCCATATTTTATAATTCACCCTCATTGGACCGATTCTTTTCTCTTTTTTTCCTTTTTCCCCCTGAAAGATAGATACAAACTCCATTTGATTGCTCTGTCTTTCTAATTTAACCCACTTTGTATTATAATTATATTCTACCTCTATCATTCTTAGCAATTGAACCGCCTCAAAATATAGTTCGAGTGATGGAACTCCCCATCCTCCTTTACTTTGATGCTCGTATAATAATGCCTTAGATAATCTGGTTTTTTTATTCCCTGATATCCATTTTAATATTGACCTATCCCATTTCTTTAAAACTTCACTAGGAATTGTTTCTGGGATAGTTTGAAATAGATATAAAAACTTTGGTAGTACCATCATTTTGAACATTCTAATTTTTGTTAGCATTTTCCAATTTTTACTTGCCCATTTAGAAATTTGATTATTAATTTTTTTCCATAATTGATTATAATTACCTTGTACAATATTGTCCAACTCAGTTGGTAAATTTACACCTAAATATCTCATATTTTTAATCCCCAATTTCAATCCTGACACAATTTGGATTTCTTTTTGTTCTCGCCAATTTGTATTCAAAAACATTATCTCGGATTTATCCATATTAAATTTAAGCCCAGAAATGTTTTTAAATTTCTGAAATATTTCCAATAAGTTGGTTACTGCTTGATTCAGTTTCTGTGTCACTATCAGAGCATCATCTGCAAATAAATTCAACTTAATCTCTTCTTTATTTATTTTATATCCCTTTATCTCTTCTGCATTCCTAATCATATTTGCAAACGGTTCCATTGCTAATATAAATAATAAAGGGGAAAGTGGGCAACCTTGCCTTACTCCACTTTTTATTTTAAATTTTCTTGATTTCTCTCCATTTATCATGATTTGTGCTTCTGTATCATTGTATATTTCTTTGATGTTTTCACTAAACCTTTCCCCTAATCCAAAATCTCTACAAATTTTATATAAATATTTATGATTTATTGAATTGAATGCTTTGTAGACATCTAATTTTATCAAGGCTAATTTATTTTTGTATTATTTGGCATGATATAGTATATTAAATAGATTCCTTATTGGTTCATAAATGTATCTGCCTTCCACAAATCCATATTGTTCTTCTTTAATTAAAGTAGGTAAATATTCTTTTAATCTATTGGCTAAGATTTTCATAAAAATTTTGTAATCTTGATTGCTTAATGTGATAGGATGATAAGATTCGGAATTGGCTGGATCTTTATTGGGTTTAAGTATTAATATAATTTCAGATAGTTTCCATGATTCTGGGATTATTTTATTATCCAAAATTTCATTGTAAATTTTAGTCATATGCTCACTTAATTCATTTTTAAAGGTTTTATAAAATATAGATGTGAATCCGTCTGGGCCAGGAGATTTAAATCCTTTTAAATCTTGTATTACTCTTTCTAACTCTTGTTTGGTTATTGGGGAGTTAATATGGTAACTCTGTAATTCAGTTAATTTTATATTTATATTTGTTTTCTGATCCTCCACTTTTTTCTCTTCATACAGCATTTCATAAAATTTAACTAAGACTTCTCTTATTCTCTCCTCATCAGTTATTATTTCTCCTTTGTCCCCTCTAATTTTAATAATCCTCTTTTTCTCTTTTTTCTTTTTAAGGGATTTAGCCCAACTTTTCATACTTCTAGTATCCCATGCCTTAAATTCATTCCTAATGTACATTTGATTTCTTAATATAGTTGTTTGATCTAATTCTTTAATTTCTTCTCTTTTTTTATCCCACTGTTCTTTTATAGTTGTATTCTTATGTTTATTATATTATTTCTGTAACAATTCCACTTCTTCTATCAATTTCTTTCTATATAAATTTTTCTTCTTTTTAATTCCTATTTCTATACTTAAACATTTCCCCCTTACCACTGCTTTAAATGCATCCCATAATATATGTTTTGAAATATTTCCCCTATCATTTAAATCAAAATAATTTTTAATTTCCTCCCTAATTTGTTGTTTATTTTCTTCCTTCAGAATAACCACAGGATCAAAAATCCATTTTTTAGATCTTTTAATAATGCTTCCTTCAATCTTTATGTATAATGCCGCGTGATTTGCGAGCCAGATTCCTCCAGCATGAATTTCTTTTATCTTCAAACTATTGTCTTTTTTGACAAGGAAATAATCAATTCGACTAAATTTTTTATGTCTAGCTGAATAATATGTATTTTCATAATTATTATTTCCCGTGCTTTCATAACCATCAATAATATTCAATTTATCCAAATTAATTTTAGGATTTTCCTTTCTATTCTTTTTCTTTCTTATTCTTCCCCTTATATCACTCTTTGTATTACATCTTAATATGTCAAAGTTGAAGTCTCCTCCCAGAAATAGATCCCCCTCATAAAAGTTCTCCAATAGAGTTAATACCTTATTTATAAATTCCTCTTGTTTTTCATTTGGGGCATAAATACAAGCAAACATAACTTTTATCTTCTTTATATTTCCTTTAACAAAAATATATCTCCCCTCATTATCTTTTTTAATCTTATCTACTTGAAAATGTATTCCATCTTTCATTAATATTGCCACTCCTTTTGCTTTATTTGTTCCCCTTGACTCAAACTGCAAATCCCATCCACCATAGTTAAAGAGTTTGGCTCTGTTTCTTCTTGAAATATGTGTTTCCTGAAACATGGCTATCTGAATTTGTTGTTCTTTGAGCATCTTATTCAACCTATACCTTTTCACTGGGGTATGCAATCCATTAACATTTAATGACATAATATTCATATCAACCATCATTCTATTCCCTTTTCCCTCATTGTTTTCCCACTCTCCTTTTCTTGCTCTCTGATCTGCTGTTTCTTCCCGTCCCCTCCCCTCCCCTCTTGCCCTTTCCCTCCCCCTCCCTCATCTGAGCTCAGGTTCTCCCCTCCATTGGAAGGGGCACAAGCTTTTCCCAGCTTGTTACCCATGCCAGATCTCTTCCCTTTGGAGATAGGTTCTTCACTTATCCCCCTCCCTCCTTATTATTATAACCTTTATTACACCATATTTAAAATTACTCAATCTATTATAACTTTCCTATTCAATTATGACATCTACTACATTATATAGTCCATCACATTGTGCTTCCTCGATCTTTCCTGCTTCTCAACTGTCTGTTGCATTTCTCTTTCCTTCTAATAACTTTCGCCTGTCTTGCCAGTTGAATTCGATCTTCTTCTTCTTTATCATCCTCCCCGCTCACAGTTTCTCCTTGACCTTGTCCAAGTCCCAGTTGTTTCAGCAGTCGCTGACCCTCCTCCACGTTAGAGGCTTTCAACAATGTTCCGTCCTTGAAAACCAAGAGAACTGTAGGGAAACCCCAAGTGTACTTAATTTGTGCTTCTCTAAGACATCTTGTTATATCTCGGAGCAAATTTCTTTGTTTAATAGTCTCTGATGCCAGGTCTTGATAAATCTGAATTTTCTGTCCATTATATTCCAAATTTTGTATTGATCTCAGTTTTTTAAAAATCATGTCTTTCATATTTTCTCTTCCAAATGCAATAATTATATCCTTCCTTCTGCTCTTTCCTTGTGTCCCCAAACTCCAGTGGGCTCTCTCTAAATCATTTGGAGAGATTTTTAAATCATAACTTTTCCACCATGTTGTCAATATAGTAATTAAATCACTAGATTTGGCTTGTTCTGGAAAGTTTCTTATTCTTAAATTTCTCCTTCTTTGTCTGTTCTCAGCATCTGTGAGTCTGTTTCGAAGCATTGTAATGGTTATTTAGCGTTTCCAATTGTTGTTCATTGTTTTCAGCTTTCCCCTTTGCCTCTTCGGCTATTTTTTTTTATTCCACTTATCTGTTCTGTAAGGATTGTAATTGTAGTTTGCATGTTTTGGGAAGCTTCAAACAGCTTATCTAATTTACGATCGAGGACTTCTAGCGTAACCCCCATGGGAGGACTCACCGTAGCTGTCTCCATGATGTTCTTAATCACACTGCAGCCGGCTTTTTTCCTCTCCCTCTCCCTAGATTCCTCTCCACTAGATTCCTTTTTGTTCAGAATTCCTGCTTGTCCAGGATCGTAGTTCTAATGTCCAAATTAAGTGCCTTGCACTTTTTTATCCAACTCGAGCTTTGAACGGAGCAATAATAAATCTATTTTATATCTCTTAGAAGGGAGAGTACACGAAGGCGTCTAATCTGTTTCGCTGCGCATGCGCACCTCCAGCCATGACAGTCTCAATCCCAAAGTCTGTCCTGAAGCCAGTTTCAAATGGGTCTAGATAATCGGTTTCATCCAAGACAGCTTGGAGTTGAAGAGCAACCGCCCTCTCGATCACCTTGCTCAGAAATGGTAGTAAAGAGACTGGCCTGTAGTTGTTCATATCCAGAGGATTCAGGGAGGTTTTTTTCAGAAGCGGTCTAACCGCCGCTTCCTTCAGGCACGTTGGAATGTATCCCTCCCTGAAGGATGCATTGATAATCTCCATAAAGAGCCTCCTCAATGCATCCCCCCCCCCCGGATGGCCAGCCACGATGGGAAAGGGTCGAGAGGGCAAGTTGTTTTCCTCACCCCACCAAGGAGCTTGTCCACATCATCGGTACTCACAGATTGCAGCTGATCCAGTATAATTACATTGGCGGAGTTGCTGGACACCTTGTCCATTGTTTCTGTTATAATACTGGCATCTAAGTCAGCTCTTATCTGAGAGATTTTATCTGCAAAGAAGTTGTTAAACACATCACATCAGGCCATTGTCGGATTAAGCAAGGGATTCGGTGCAGGGGGTACCTGCGTCAACTCCCTCATCATCCTAAATAGCTCTGCTGGACGAGACTCTGCAGACGCAATACGTGCAGAGGAAAAGGATCTCTGCGCTGCACGTATTGCTTCCCGATAGGACCAAAGAAAGTTCCTATGGCGAGTTCTGTCAGATAAGAGTCGAGTCTTCCGCCACCTGCGCTCTAGTCGTTGTCCAAGCCGCTTCATTTTCCTAAGCTCTGGTGTATACCATGGCTTACGGTTTGAAGTGGGTTGGCAAGGACGCTTAGGAGTGATCGTGTTGATCGCTCTGGTGAGATTGGTATTCCAGATGTCAACCAGAGCATCGACAGGATCGGCGGTATTCCCAACCATTAAACCCTCTTTGTGGAATCCAATTGGTTCCATTAGCCTTCGAGGGCGGACCATTCTAATAGGTCCACCACCCCCGGTGGGGTGGATGTAGGCTCTAAGTTCCATCTTGACCAGGAAATGATCCATCCATGACAATGCAGAGGTACTAATAACCTCCGCCCACAGATATTCCTGTTCCATACTAAAGACCGCATTAAGTGTATGACCTGCACAATGTGTGGGCCCAAGGACCAATTGGGATAGGCCCATGTTTGTCATGGTCTCCATGAATTCCCGAGCCGCACCTGTTAAACTGGTCTCGAGCGGAATGTTGAAGTCCCCCAAAACTATGAGTCTAGGGGACTCCAGCAGCAGCTCTGAGACCAGCTGCGTCAGCTCGGTTAGGGAGTCTGCTAGACAACGGGGTGGTCAGTAGACTAGTAGATTCCCCAAACTATCCCTGGTCTTCAGGCTCAGGTACATACACTTGATGTGGGCTGTGTTCCGGACAGGTATCCTGATCAAGGTTAAGTTGGTCTTATGAACTAGAGCCCCTCCGCCCACTTCCCCTCACCTGCTCACTGACGGAGTACCCAGCTGGGAGGGCCTGTGCCAAGGTAACTGCGCTATCCTCTCCCAGCCAGATCTCTGTAAAGCATGCCAGGTCGGCATCCTCATCCAAGAGTAAGTCATGGATGACATGAGTCTTGCTCTTAACTGACCTGGCGTTGCAAAGGAGCAGAGTGAGGTTCTGTGGAATGGAAGGTCTGCTCTCCAAACCATTCAGGGAAACAGAGGGAACTGAAGACGGGATAGATTTCAAACAGCGATCCAGTCTTCTTTTGTAACATTCATTCACTCTGTTCTGACCATACTTCCCGTTCCCCAACACAACTCCAATAGCTGCCCCCGATTCCTTCCCAGCCTCGGGTGAAACAGTGTCCCATTCCAGGCTGATGTTTCCAACAATTTAGTATAGTCTGCATCGCCACTAGAGAAGAGGTCAAAGCTGGGCAGGAGTCCCAGATGTTCCAGGGAGGAAGGGGCGGGCCAAGGAGCTCACCGCCGGCTCCTAAGTCCTCCAAGCGCCACTGCTGCAAAGCCGGTATTCGGGCTGGCGGAGCGGCCTTTTGAAGCTCCTTTGGGGCCAGGAGTCCCAGGTGTTCCAGGGAGGGAGGGACGGGCAAAGAGCTCACTGCTGGCTCCTAAGTCCTCCTAAGTCTTCCAAGCGCCGCTGCCACAAAAGCCGGTATTCAGGCTGGTGGAGCGGCCTTTTGAAGCTCCCTTGGGGCCAGGAGTTCCAGGTGTTCCAGGGAGGGAGTGGCGGGCAAAGAGCTCACCGTCAGCTCCTAAGTCCTCCAAGCACTGCTGCCACAAAAGCCGGTATTCGGGCTGGCGGAGCGGCCTTTTGAAGCTCCCTTGGGGGTAGGAGTCCCAGGTGTTCCAGGGAGGGAGGGGCGGCTTTGCACCCTGTACGACCCCAGTAATTGTCAGTTCTTGTCTGGTTTCTTCACTGTGAATGAGTCACCAGAATCTTGACAGGAAAATGTTAATATTTCTTACCAGCTGTATTTAGTCAGGATTTGAGTAATCTTGCTATAACTGATGTACAGAAATTCTGAATTCTAATTGATGTGACCAGCTCTTTAGTACTTAGATCTCATTACATTTACAATTGCTTTGGCATTTTTTGTTTGTAACACTGCAGTACCAATTCAAATATATAGCCATGTTAGTCTGTAGAATCAGTATGTAGAGAGATCTTGTAGCACCTTTGAGACTAAATAAAGAAGTTGGCAGCATGAGCTTTCATAGACTTAAGTCTACTTCCTCAGATGCCCAAATAAATACTACATACTGCAGTACCACATTATTTTTATTTTTTACATTTCCTTGAAATGTTTCTTCCTAAAACTGTTTCTTGCACAATAAATTATATTTGAATACTGCATTTTTCATGTGAAATAATTTGTTTGACTTATTTTTAATGCATTTGGGAATTGCTATAATGTAGCAGGAGGTATGGACCTTAATATTCTGAAGACTCCAGATCCTGTCTGATCTTGGAAGTTAAGCACAGTCAGGCCTGGTTAGTACTTGGCATGGAAGATATATACAAGGTGCTGTAGGTTATATTTCAGAGGAAGGAATTAGCAAAACCATCTCTGAGTATCCCTCGCCTAGGAAAATCCTATGAAATTCATGGGGCTGCCATAAGTCAACAGGTGACTTGAAGGCACATACACACACACATAAAAATAACATACATTCTTATAGCTGAGGAGATGATATATTCTATATTATTGCATTTTGCCCAGCCCCATCTGCATTCCAAGCACATTTTTGTTAACACCAGGTCACATGACTTTACAAGAGTTCTTGCATGGATAGTCATATAATTTTTCCATACACACCTCCTCTAATATATGTATTTATTTAGCACTTTTGCTAATGTACACCTTTTTGCACACATTTTTGCTTAAAAGATTGCTTAAAAGCAATAATTGCTTGAAAGATTGTTTTCACATACTTTTCAACTATACTAATTTGAACATGAATTCATGGATTCTGCATCCATGGATTCAACTATCCATTTAAAAATCACTAAAAGCAAACCTTGATTTTGCCATTTTATATAAGGGGTACCATTTTTCTAGCTCACTGTATATAATGGGACTTGCACATCCATGGATTTTGGTATCCATGAGGGGTCCTGGAAACAAACTCTAGCAAATACCAAGGCCCCACTTTATTTTATTTCTCCAAAATATAATCCAGGCCTCATAAATGTCTGTTTTGAAGGTACATTTTGTTACTCAACAAAGCCCTGGGAGATGGCAAAATTGTTAACTGTGGTGAGAATCACAAACTCACTGAAATATTTTCCATCCCAATTTGTAACACATTTATTATGCCATAAGCTTTAGTGGACAACATCAAACCCATAAAATGTTTTCCAGAGATTGCAGGTAAATGGAGAGAAGGAAGTAGAATTGTGAGGGTAAAAGGAAAATGTAATTTGAAAAATACAGACCCCTGAAAAAAATGTATCAGTTGACCCTCTCAATCCACAGATTCTTTATCCACAGATTCAACTATCCACTACTTGAAAATATTTTTTAAAATGTATAAATTCCCAAAAGCAAACTTTGATTTTGCCATTTTATATAAGGGACACCACTTTACTATTCTATTGAATTGAATGGGACTTGAACATCCACACATTTTGGTATCTATTTGCAGTCCTGGCACCAAACCCCAGCAGATACTAAGGGCTCTGTGTATTTATGTAAAATAAGTACAGTTGCCATTCACATAGCAGTGTTAATGATAACACAAGCACCCTAAGTAGTGGTATGTTTGTTAACATTCTGTGGGAGAAATTCCTTTATCTCAGTTCTAACCACAGATGATAGAAGTGAACTTCTTGATAAGTTGTAATTTGACAGTTCCACACTAGGGTCTGTTGCTTAAGATCTTTTGTTTGCAAGTGATCATTTTAAGGCCGGCAATAGAGTGTCCTGCAAAACTGGATCAATATATGTAGATAATCCCCTGAATGGGCAGTTCTGGTGCAAGACTAATGTCTGAAATAAATATTTGACAGATGAGATGAGGGAGATAAAGTGTGTGTGTGTGGGGGGGAATTAATGCCACTGTTTGCAAAAATGCTACTTCTGAAGATTTACTGCTTGCTGTATGACACCCTATTTTCTTCTATTAGCTTCACATGTATATTTGTAGCAAATATTCCCACGACACTCCAGATCTCTAGTGCTCTGTCACTCAGAGGAAACTAACTGCAGCTATATTTGTTTCTTCTTCGTGGTCTCTGCGAATCACACAAATGGGTTTCATCTGCGCCTGCGCAGCTATCTCGGAAAATTCTGATATCACTGGGCAAATTTCCAATTGCAACTTTTTTGTGGTAGCTCCGCCCATCCCTATAAATCCCCTGGCATTCCCGCTCTTTCTCCATTTCCTTTCGTCCACCGCGTTTGCAGCTAGCAAGGAACTTAGTTCGCTAGTGTTGGCTTCTAAGTGTTTGACTATCGCAGGGGTAGGCAACCTAAGGCCCGGGGGGCGGATGCGGCCCCCCGAGGCCTTTGGACCGGCCCCAGGCAAGTTCTGCCGCCGCCGCCGCCTGCCATGATGATATTGATTATTGTTGTTATTACTTGTTCTTGGGGTTTTCTTGGCAAAATCTCCACAGGGGTTTTGCCATGGTTTTTCTGGGGCTGAGAGAGTGTGCATGCATATTTTTAATGTTTTTTTTAAAAAATTAAAAAATATTTTTATTTATTTATTTATTTATTTTTGGTGCTTCGGCCCCCCCAATTGTCTGAGGGACAGCAACCCGGCCCCCGGCTCAAAAAGGTTGCCTACCCCTGGACTATCGGCTTTGATCTTGTTCTGGTTTTTGACTACTCTCTTGGATTTTGGACTGGTGATTGTCGCGAATCGATTGATCCGGACTGTTTTTTGACCACGTTTATCGTCAATTTCGCTTGTACTGATGGCTTCCTTCAAGTGTTATGTCAGTTGCAGTTCGAAGATCCCGATGTCTGATCATCATGATCAATGTGTCTGGTGTTTGAGTGGGACCCATAACCCTAAAAATTGTTCCCTATGTAAAGGGATGACTGCTCAAGCCCTGAAAAATAGGGCATTAAAGTTAAAGGCAGCTCTATAGGAGCAGGCCCTCAGACCAGCTTCGGCACCTTCCCAAGCTCAAACATCTGAGCCTCAGCCATCTACTTCTAGGGATGAACCCCGTAATGAAAAGGAGAAGCCGAAGGAGAAGCCCTCTAAAAATAAAAAATCTTCAAGGGCTGAGAAAGACCGGGATGAAAGAGGTGACCCTGCCCCCAAGAAACATTGTGGGGAAGGTGAGGGGGGAAAAGTCAGCCAAACGCAAGCATCTTGAGCCGGAAAATGACTCTGTTGGCCGATCTTTGTCTTCCAAGAGGGCCCGGTCTACCTCTCCTCAACCTTCTCATTGGGAGAAGCCCTCTAAGTTGGCCAAGACACCCCTGGCATCTTTCAGTTCTGGATTGGTCGAGCAAGCTCCTTTGCCTGAGCCTCTCTCACCTCTGGTCCAAGTGGAGTCTGAATCTGAAGAGGAGATCATTGACATCGACCCCCCCCCCTACTCCTTGACTCCCTACCAGTTGCAACAGCCTCCAACTGGAAGCCCACGAGACACAACCCGTTCCTCAGTACGGAGCCATCCGTCGGTTTCGAACTCCCTCGGGCTCGAGGCCTGGGTTGAAAGAGAGCAGACGCACAACAGGACCAACTATTTTCTCAGTATCCTGACCTGAGATTCGAGGATGGCCACTATTTTCTTCCGGTGGACCCAGAACAACTGAGACAAGACAGCCAACATTCTCCCACACCTCCACCACCTCCACCGAGGCATGCTTCACTTTTCCTTCACAGACCACTTCCAAGGTCTCCAGCGACCTCTTCGATTTCGAGTGGCTCAGGTCGCCGATCTGGTTCCCCGACACCAGAGGAATCAGACGTTGAGGCTCCTGCGAGCCCTGCTGGTTTGGTCAATTTGGTGTCCTCTTCACCGTTGGATGACATTAGGTCCTTTTCTGACCTTGTTGTTCGCATGGCCAATGCATTAGGCATTGAGGTGGCCAAGTCAGAAGAGGAGGCTATGGATGTGATAGAGAGGAGGGTCCATGGTAAGGTCCCTACACCACCAGCGACAGCCTATCTCCCCTCATTGGAGAAGATTGCTAAATGCTCTTGGTCCACACTGGCTACAGTCCCCTCCACCACTAGGAAGTTGGAGAATCTGTACCGAATTGCTCCTTTGGGCTCGGCTTGGCTATTCGAACATCCTAAGCCCAACTCGGCCATCGTTGAAGGAGCACAACTTGCCTTCACCTCTCGGGCCTCCACCTCACAGACGGACCGAGAGAGCAACAAACTGGACGTGGTAGCTAAGAAAATCTATGCCGCTGCAGTTCTGGACCTAAAGATTGCTAATTACACAGCTTGCATGGGTGCTTACATCCAGCACCTCATGGAGAGGCTAGAGCAGGGGTCGGCAACCTTTCCCCTTTAAGGGTCGAGGGACTTCAGCTCCCAGAAGCCTCAGCCATGTTGGCCAAAAGTCCCATGTTGGCCAATAGCTCCTGGGATTCTGGGAACTGAAGTCCCTCGGCCCTTAAAGGGGAAAGGTTGCCTTCCCCTGGGCTAGAGCCTCTCTTGGCATCTGTACAGGACGAGGATAAGGCCCTCATGCTGGCTATCCAAGCAGAGGCCCATACCCTGGGAAACCAACAGTTCCTGTCAGCCAAACATTCTGCAGACTGACCCGTGAAAATGTTCTCGGGTGCGGTAGCTCTTCACAGGCATGCTTGGTTAAGGGCATCCAACCTGAATTTCTAGGTTGGCTAGGTCGGCTATTGAGGACATGCCATTTGATGACTCCGGCCTTTTTAATAAAGAGATGGACGAAAAGCTGAACTTTCGGTATCGTATGAAATCTGCGGCCCAAAAACACGGAATGTCCTCATCGGCCCTTCTTCCATCCCAAAGGCAATTTGAAGGCAGGTCCCACTGGTACCAACCCTATCAGCAGCGCCCCTATCAACAGGAATACCATGGCCAACAACAGCCTCAACAGTGGCAAAGAAGGCCTTCGCATTCTTATTCGTTAGGCTGACGCCAACAACCGCCTGCTTGGTACCGGCAGGACTTCTGCAAGAAGACTGCTGATCTAGGCAAGGGGAGACAATGATGTGGGGCAGCGCACTCCGTCTCACCCCCCTTTGGGGACAGGCTTGAGGCCCATTTTAACACCTGAGCCTCAATCACTTCCTATTCTTGGGTGCTAGATATTGTTTGTAGAGGCTATGCACTCGAGTTCGAAGAGCTCCCTCCCACCGGAGCTGTCCTGTCCACCAGCCCCTCAAACACCCTACTCGACGAAGTGCAGTCATTGTTGTCTAAAGGGGCTATCGAACCTGTACACCCTTCCAAGGCTCGATTTTGTTTCTTCTCAAGATATTTTACTGTGCCGAAAAAGGACTCGGGCCTTAGGCCTATTTTGGACTTGAGACAATTGAATGACTGTCTGTCTTATCGCCGTTTCCGTATGGTAACCTTGCATTCTATCTTGCCTCTCTTGCAGAAAGGACACTGGTTCGCAACTCTGGATCTCAAGGATGCTTATTTTCATATCAGCATCTGAAGAGATCACAGGAGATTTCTAGCCTTTGCGATCGGAAAAGACTTCTATCAATACAGAGTCCTACCCTTCGGGCTTTCCACGGCACCCAGGGTGTTTACAAAATGCATGGCACCGGTTGCAGCCTACCTCAGCCAAAAGGGAATCACGATGTTTCCCTACCCAGATGACTGGCTTTTTACGGCTCCGTCGCCCCAAAGATTGAAAAGCGACCTCGACTTCACTCTGACTCTGTTAGACTCTCTGGGCCTTATGGTCAACAAAGAGAAATCATGCTTAACACCGTCAAGACAAGTCACGTTCATTGGGGCTCTCCTAGACTCAGACAAAGCTTCCACTGGACAGATTTCAAGCACTTGCGAGGGCCATCCAGGCTTGCATTGCACACATACGAGTCAGAGCACACGAAATCCAAGTGGCTTTGGGATGCCTGGCATCCCAGTGGGCCTGGTTGCAGCTCAGGCTGATACAATATTGGTTCCTATCTGTTTTCAACTCCGTAAGAGACTCGCCAGCGAAATAGCTCATGGTACCGAGGGCGATAGTAAGATCATTACACTGGTGGCTCGAGCCCAACAATGTCTGCTCAGGAATGCCATTCACAACTCCTCAAACTCAAATATCTCTGATTACAGATGCCTCCCTAGAAGGGTGGGGAGCGCATACCCAGGACTTGATTGTCAAGGGACAGTGGTCTCCACAAGAGAGGGCCCTTCATATCAACGCTTTGGAAATGTTGGCAGTGGAAAAGGCTCTTGGGGCTTTTCAGACTGTGTTGGCAGGAAAGGTGGTCTTGTTGCTGACGGAGAACACCACTGTCATGTTTTACTTAAACAAGCAAGGAGGCACCAGGTCTCGCACTCTGCTGAAGATTACTATCCGCATCTGGGACTGGTGCATCGCCAACAAGATCATGCTTCAATCAATACACCTACCAGGAGAAGACAATCAGTTGGCAGATCAACAGAACAGGTCAGCCAATCCATACCACAAGTGGCGACTTCACCCAGAGGTAGCCACCGATCTGTTTTCCATATGGATAATACCAGAGGTTCTCAGCCCCCGAAAACGCACAGTGTACCGTGTTCTGTTCTCAAGTTAGATCTCCATTCTCTCTCAGAGATGCCTTCCAGCTCGAGTGGTCAGGACGGACGTTTTATGCTTTCCCCCCGTTTCCACTCTTTACAAGAGTGATGAGCAAGATGAAAGCCGAGGGGATGGCCGCCATCCTGATTACCCCATGGTGGCCAAGACAACCATGGTTTGCCCCGTTGATGAGGTGGTCCCGAGGACAATACCGCTGATTGGAACCCCATCTTGACCTGCTAACTCCGAACGAGGGCCAAGTTTTCCATCAACATAGACCAGGGGTAGGCAACCTAAGGCCCGGGGGCCGGATGCGGCCCAGCAAGGCCTTTGGACCAGCCCCAAACCGATCCTGCCGCCGCCCCCCCACCGCCGCCGCCCCCCCATGATGATATTGATCATTGTTGTTATTACTTGTTCTTGGGATTTTCGTGGCAAAATCTTCACAGGGGTTTTGCCATGGCTTTTCTGGGGCTGAAATACAACAAAATACAAAATACACAAAAGAGTGATACCTTTTTTTAAATTTTTAAATTCTTTTTTAATTTTAATATTTATTTATTTATTTATTTATTTATTTATGGTGCTTTGGCCCGTCAATTGTCTGAGGGACAGCAACTCGGCCCCCGGCTCAAAAAGGTTGCCTACCCCTGACATAGACAATCTTCCGATGGTAGCTTGGAGGCTTCAGCTCTATTGAATTTGCCTAGTAAGGTGCAGGCAGTTGTACGAGCTGCACAAAAGCCTTTAACTATCAAGTGTTACTCCATGAAGTGAAAGAACTTTTTGGACTTTCTATGATCAGAGGATATTCTTCCATCCTGTGCATCGGTACCGACAATTTTGGAATTTCTAATGTTGTTGATCGAGGCGGGATTGTCTGTAAATTCTATCAAATGCTATTTATCTGCGTTATCTTCTCACTACCAGCTCAAGAATAGACCTTCTCTTTTTGCAGACCCTCTTGTGAAGAGGTTTCTCAAGGGACTGTCTAACTTACACCCTCCAGTATCAGTACCAGCACCTGCCTGGAGTTTGGACTTGGTCTTAGCGTTCATGTCTTCAAAGCCATTTGAGCCTATGGCCACAACGGACCTAAGGCTACTGACTTGGAAAACGGCTTTTTTGGTAGCCATTACATCAGCGCGCTGCGCTGGAGGGATTTGTGCTTTAAAGATGGACCAACCTTACTTAGGTTTTCATAAAGATAAAGTGGTCCTCTGTATGGACATTACTTTCTTACCTAAAATAGTATCACCTTTCCATGTTAACCAGGAAATTGTGTTGCCCACCTTTGCACTGAACCCAACTACTGACACCGAGTGTAGGTTACACACCTTGGATGTTCGCAGGGCCTTAGTCTTTTACATTGATAGGACTTCGGGTTTGAGGCGTTCAGAAAAACTCTTTGTGTGTTATTCTGAGACTAAGTTGGGATTGCCGGTATCGCCACAGAGATTTCCCAAGTGGGTGGTTGCTGTTATGAACTAGCAGGCAAGACCCCACCTAACAGGGTGCGAGCACACTCAACCAGGGTGGTAGCAGCATCCTCCTTTTTTTTGTCGGGAATACAACTGGAGGATGTGTGTAAGGCTGCTGTCTGGTCACAGCCATTGACATTTATAAAACACTACAGGCTGGACACAAAGGCCAGACAGGAGGCCTCCTTTGGGAGGGCGGTGTTGTTATCTGCTTTACATTAAGATGAATAATAATAATAATAATAATAATAATAATAAAATTTATTTGTATACCGCCCAATGGTTTCCCAATCCGGGCAGTTAACAGCATAAAATTCAATACAAAATATGTCCCTCCCACCCTTAAAACAGTATTAAATAGTTACAGAATAAAATCAGTATATCAATTACAATTAAATAATAAAACAATAAATCAGTTACAAGCCCAATGCGATGTTTCGGTTTACAAAGTGATGTTCAAGTGTTATTATTATTGTTTGCACTAATTATGCCATACATAATGTTTTATGCATTTCATGCTTCAATTTTTTGCCCACGATACTTGTTCAGATGTGATTATATATAAATGACGTTATCTAATATTGATAGTGCACTACTGACTGCATATTTGAATTGATCAGTCACCAACTGCATTGGTGTTTATTCATATATGATATTTATTGATGATGTTTACATTTTATGATGAGTTTCTAATAATAAACTTGTACTGTTTTACTTATAATACTGTGTCAAGACACTCCCTCCTCCACTTACCTAAGCTTGTCAGTCTGAATAACCCATTTGTGTGATTCGCAGAGACCACGAAGAAGGAGGACAGGTTGCTTACCTGTAACAGTATTTCTTCGAGTGGTCATCTGCGAATTCACACAAATCCCTCCCATCCTCCCCTCATTCGTGCCCTGCATATTATTTAACTTATGCTGTCGCTGTTTGCGGCGAACATATGGAACTGGAGAAAGAGCAGGAATGCCAGAGGATTTATAGGGATGGGCGGAGCTACCGCCAAAAAGTTGCAATTGGAAATTTGCCCAGTGATACCTGAACTTTCCGAGCTAGCTGCGCAGGCACAGATGAAACCCATTTCTGTGAATTCGCAGATGACCACTCAAAGAAATGCTGTTACAGGTAAGCAACCTGCTCAGAAGAAATAAGAGACATTGCATTTGATGGGTCTTACTCTCTGGTAATTGTATATGGAATGCAGATTAAATCCAATAGTATTATGGCTGGAACATCCCATCAGTTACTGAAGTGGAAAGCACATAACAATAATGGCTAGCTACTTATCTGATCAATTGACACTCCAAACTAGGGGTGTATTGCATGTATCTCTAATTATAGCACAACCCAGTGTTGGTATTAGCACATTTCACTATATACTTGTATGATTAATGCACAAATTAAAGTGTACACCCAGTTTAGGACTGCACACTAGCAAAATCTGGAAAAGAAACACATACTGCCCACAAACATTTTGACTAAACTTAGAAACTAAACTAGTGTCATAAATCTTGTGATTATCCCAAACTACAACTGTCTTAAATGGCAAATGTATCTGCATATAGTAAGAGGACTAATACAGCTCTCTAGCAGTCTTCTTCAAAAGGGCAATCATGTACTCTCCAGCAGTCTTCTTCAAAAGGACAATCATGTATCACTCTTGCTAAACCTATTTTAAGTTAAGGCAAGTCTCTTGAGGAAGCATGTATCATTGTACTGGGATCATGGCTAAAAATTTATCCTGTTAGTTACTAAAGTTACTCAATTGTGACTGTTCAATAAATGATTATTGCAGGAGTGGGGAAAGTGGGGCCCCATGGGCCCGACCTTTGTGGCCACTAAAGCCAGTTCCCAAAGCCCATCAACTTTTTTTTTTAAAGTGATTTTGTGGCAACTTTTCATGAAAGTAGCAAGAAAAGACCCCAAAATGTAATTTGTGTGTCTTTGTGTGGCATCCACAACCACCTATCATCCACAAATACATCTATTTTCTTCTGAGTCTTTCCCAAAATTGTGAATAGAAGTGGTATATCTTCATTCTGGGAAGAACACAGATGAAGACAGAGGCATTCTGGTGGGCTGTTGGGGGGAGGTGCAGCAGGCAAGCCCCATACTGTTGCCCACCATTAGGTATGAGGAACTTAATAGGCTTCTTGTCAACCGTATCATAGAATCAAAAAGGTGAAAAAAACCACAAGGACCATCTAATCCAATCTCCTGCCATGGAGGAATGCCAAACTAAACCACTTCTGAAAGATGTCCATCCAACTTCTGTTAACAAACTTTCAAAGAAAGAGAGTCCACCATGTCCTATTGACTTTGCTCAACTAAAGTAAGGGAATCTAAAATTCTGTGATATTCTCGCACAGAGCTACAAAGGCTATAAATTAGGAAGCCCCGATATAAAGTTTATGTCTAAAGATAATAGTCTCTAAAGATAATATTCTAGTATTTTCCAAAATTACCCATTCTCTTATCCATACCAAAGAAGTGTGTGGTAATATAGTTTTAAATTTAGCAAACCAAGACTTCCTCTCTCCTTTAAGTCTTGTAATTTTTTAAATCTGACTCTTGGGTTTTCCCCCCAGATCAAATAAATTTTAAAATATCTTTCTAAGAGTTTTTAAATGGCATGTAGTTTGTAATGATCAGTAGTGTCTGGAAAAGAAACAAGATTTTTGGCAGGACACATATTTTAATTACAGTGATTTTCCCCAACATTGTTAATTTCAGCTTGTTCCATCTTAGTAAATTGCTCTTTATATTTTCCATGTTTTTTTCATAATTGTTTTTAAATAAATTTGCATTTTTGTTCGTTATAGTCACTCCCAGATATTTCACTTTATTTTCATTCATGAACCCTGTTTCTATTGCCAATTTTGTTTCTTCTTCTCTGGCCATATTCTTAGTCAATATTATTGTTTTGTCATTGTTGATCTTAAAACCTGCAACTTCTCCGTATGCTTTCAGTATTTTAATAGAGTTTCATGGCTTTCTAATGGGTCTTCTAGAATAATCACTAGATCATCAGCAAATGCCCTGATTTTAAAATTTGCATTTTTCACTATTAACCATCTGATTTTTTTTTGGGGGGGGGGGATAATATTACATAGTATTTCTAAGGTCATAATAAACCAGAGGGGTGTAGATGACATCCCTGTCTCACACCTTTTTCTATCTTTAACATTTTGTCATTTTACCATTAACTAGAATTTGAGCTGTCTGATCACGACACATTATTCCCACCCATTTCCTCAAGTTCTACCCTATCTTTATTATATTTATCATTTCTTTCATGAATAACCAATTCACATTATTGAAGGGTTTCTCCATGTCGATAAAATCAAAGCCAATTTCTTCTCTGGATGTTGTTCGTAGTGTTCTATCACATCTAGTACTCAGCAGATGTTATCTCTAAGGTGTCTCTCTGGGAGAAAACCACACTGATCTTCTTTAATCCATGGTTGTAGAAAAGTTTATGGCCTTTCTGCCAGGAAAAAAAAAGATTTATTGTTTTGTTTGTGTTCTGTGCCTTCAAGTTGTTTCTGACTTGTGGCAACCCTAAGGCAAAGCAATCAAGGGATTTTCTTGGCAAGTTTCTTCAGAGGGGATTTATAATTGCCATTCTCTAAGCTGAGAGACCATGACTTGCCTAAGGTCATCCAGTGGGTTTACATGGCCTAGTTGGGATTAGAATCCTGATCTCATAGTCCAACGCTCAAGGGTTCGAACACTCAAAAGAACTATATAAAAACTTGGGGGGGGGGAGTTTGATAATAACACAGTGGCTGAATAATGCTCTGACTGTCCATCACTTCAGTTCCCTATGCATACTACAGTGGCCATTTACTAGAAGAGAGGAGGGATGGTGGGAAGTATCCATGAAGTTCAATGCCTGGTTGGAGGAGGGAAAGAGGAACCCAGGGGGCACCTGGCTGCAATTCTGCAGTAGGGAGAAGAAAATGTGTGTCTCTCTTCTGCATCTCCAACAATGCCATGGCAGAATATTCTGGCTGTGAGAAAGCTGGTGGTGAGGCCATGGATATTGCGCAAGGAAGACATGAACATACATAGCTTGTGGTTAGGTGTATGTATGTTACCAACAGGAGTCCAGACATTCTGTGTTCTCATTTTAACTGTGGGGTTCTGTGACAGTTGTGATTTAAGAAACACTTTAAGGAAACTTGATCTGATCAATTATCCCTCCCCCCCCCCCCCAAATATCCCTAGCGATGTCTCCCAGACAGGTATAACTACACTTCCAGCAAGAGGACTGGAAAACCTTAAAGAACTGATTGCTCAAAATGCCTGGACTCTTAAGAAATTCCCCTCGATAAAGACTTTTCCTTACCTGACAAATGCTGCTCTGTCATACCCAAGTCACTGCTGTGCTTTCAAGAACTGGAAGAAATCCAAGGGGTGAGTTTTGCGATTTAGACTAAATTATAAATAGACTGGACCCTGTATATCTGAAGAACCATTGTCTCTTATAGCTTTATTTATTTGTTTCTTTAAATTACATGTATTCACCATCTTTCAGCATTCCATCCCTCCAAAGCAATGTACAAGAGATGAACCATTATTTTAAAAATTAAATATAAATAGTTAAAATCAGATTATTTGTTTATTTATTTATTTAGAGTGTTTATGCCCTGCCCTTCTGCCATAGAGGCTCCTAGAACTGTTTACAAATAATTAATATGACAGTTCCCTGCCCTCGGGCTTAAAAATACAGTATGCACAAGGAAATGGGAATGGCACTGGGGGAGGATTAAGACCAGCAGGTTCTGGCTGCTCTTATTTCCCTTATATGGCACAGTAGTGGAAGTTGAGAAGGAGGGAGAGCTTCTGAGCAGCTGCTCCAGCCAGTGCATATCAGAGCTTTGCCTGACTGCTCTTCTCTCCCTCAGAGGCTAGAGCAATTGAGATAAGAATATTATCTATAAATAGATTAAAACAGTGTCATAGGAGTTTATCACACAGGGGAAATCCTGTGCGGAAACGGGGCTTTAAATTGGAAAAAAAAACGCAAAAGCAGTTAGATTTTCAGATGACATCGCTGTTAAAATGGAGTTAAAATGAGGTTAATCCGAATGGAAACTCATCAAAAACTGCTTCTTTTTACTTTCGGAAAATCCCAAAAGTAAAAAGAAGCAGTTTTTGACGAGTTTCCGTTCGGATTAACCTCATTTTAACTCCATTTTAACAGCAACGTCGTCTGAAAATCTAACCGCTTTTGCTGTTTTTTTTTTTTCTAATTTAAAGCCCAGTTTCCACATGGGATTTCCCCCGTGTGATAGAAAAACTAGTTTTGAAAACCACAGACACAGACTTAAGCCAGAGAAGCCATCTCTGGTTTTAAGGAGCAAAGCCATACAAACTAATACAGTTGTAGGTATACTTTACCATTAAAATGTAATGAGTAATATTAGGAATAATTGAAAGTACACACTAAAAAAGACAAAATAAAAAGCAGTTTAAAACAGTAAAGTAACTTTTCTATGTGTATGTGCCTTCAAGTCACCTGTCGACTCATGGCAACCCCATGAAATCTTCATAGGGTTTTCTTAGGTAAAGAATACTCAAAAGTAGATTGCCAATTTCTTCCTTTGAAATACAGCCTACAGCAGGGGTCGGCAACCTATGACCCGTAGGCCGGGTCCAGCCCCCCGAGGCCTTTGGACCAGCCCCTGCCGACCCCCGCTGCTGCCGCGCATGCTGCTGCAGCGCACACCGTGGCTGCCATTTTGTTTTCCAAAATGGGGGCAGCAACTTGTTTGCACATGCGCAGTACTCCTGCACATGCGCAAAAGAGCCGCGGCTGCCATTTTGGAAAACAAAATGGCAGCCGCGACATGCGTGGTGGTGGAGCGGCGGCAGTACACGCGGCGGCAGCGGGCGGAGGCGGAGGCCGCGTGCACGCACATGAGCGCGTGCACCGCCATTTCCCCCTCCCAACATCAGCCCACGGAAGACCCGGGGATCCCCAGACCGGCCCCAGGTAAGGGGAACTTGACGACCCCTGGCCTACAGCATTTGGTACTTGTTGGTGGTCTCCCATGCAAGGACTAACCAGGGCTAACTCTGTTTAGCTTGAAAGATTAGACAAGATCTGGTACTTTTGGGGGTATCTGGACCCCTCTTGAAAGCTTTTTCTTTTAGGAAAAATCCAAACCAGAACAAAAAAAAATCACTAGAGCCTGTCAGAACAGTTCCAGAGCTTAGGAACAGCCACATCTGAGTCCCACCAAATGTTTCTGTGTGGGTGGCAGGAGTGAGAGAAGGACCTCTCTCAAAAATCTCAGCACCTAAGCAAGTTTGTATGAATGACTATAGTCCATTGGATAATCTGGACCTAAACTGGATTTATAGATCAAACTGGCTTTATAGATCAAAACCAGAACTCTCTAGTGTGACCAGAAACAGACCAATGGTCAGTGGAGCTGTTGTTACAAAGGAGTGCTGTACTCCCTATATCCACCCCCATTGAATAGTCTGGCTGAAACTCTGTGTGCCTGCTGATGTTTCTGAGCACTCTTGAAAGGCAGCACCATGTAGAACATGTTACAGTCTAAACAGGATGCAGTTAAACCATGGGAATCCCATGGCAATAAGCTGACATTTCCAAGAATAGGCACAACTGACACATTAGTTTTAACTGTTCAGATGTACTCCTGCACTTCCAGGGCATGGGGGACAAAACAAAACACTGAGAAACTCCATAGGTCAAGTCACAAAACAGAAAATCTTCAGCACTGACTTCTGAGTACAAAACAGTTCCAACACAAATAATATAGACTAGGATTTTTATAATAAAAAAGAATTATTCAGTTAAAATGGACTTTCATAATTAGATAAATCCTAGAATTCTAGTTTGAATACAAAGCTTGGATACAGAGTTCTTCATGTTTCAGAGAATTATGTTCTTAGGTCTAGATCATGAGGAATACATTTCCTTCTCTTTGCTATGCTTAAATCCATTTTTCCTCTGTGTTTTGTTTGTTTGTTTGTTTTTAGAATTCTGGAGTCTTTACTGTGCAATCAAACTAACCATTACAACTCCCGTAAGAAAAGATCTGCTGGTGTCTTCAGGGGTCCTCTTTATCAAGATTATGCTGAAGATTATTTAGATCAGACCAATACTGTATATGATGAACACTCCAAATTTAGAGATGTCCATGGAAACTCTCATTATTATGTCTTTTTTGAAGAGCATGACAATGGCTTTGGCCAAGAGCTCAAGAACCCCCAAGAAGAGAATATTGCAATGTTTGATAACCATTATGAATACATTCTATGTACAGGTACCGATGATATTAGTTGTACTCCTGGGCCTGATGAGTTCAATCCCTGTGAAGATGTAATGGGCTACCAATTTCTAAGGATTGTGGTATGGTTTGTGAACTTGCTGGCCATTGTAGGCAATGCTTTTGTTCTCTTTATTCTCCTCACCAGCCATTACAAGTTGACAGTCCCACGATTCCTGATGTGTAATTTAGCCTTTGCTGATTTCTGCATGGGATTATATCTTCTCCTAATTGCCTCAGTGGATCTTTACACCAGGTCAGAGTACTACAACCATGCCATTGATTGGCAGACTGGGCCTGGTTGTAGTACAGCTGGCTTTTTTACTGTCTTTGCTAGTGAATTGTCTGTGTTCACTTTGACTGCAATCACCCTAGAGCGTTGGTATGCTATCACCTTTGCCATGCGCTTGGACAAGAAAATTCATCTCTGGCATGCTTCTGTTATCATGCTTGGTGGTTGGCTAGTATGTTTCCTTCTTGCCCTTTTACCATTGGTTGGAGTCAGTAGCTATGGAAAAGTCAGTATCTGTCTTCCTATGGACACTGAAACACCCTTGGATCAAGCTTACATTATATTTGTTTTGTTGCTGAACATCATTGCTTTCATCATCATTTGTGCCTGTTATATAAAAATTTATACTACTGTGCGGAACCCTCAGTACAAGTCAGGGCACAAAGATACCATCATTGCCAAAAGGATGGCTGTGCTGATTTTTACTGACTTCTTATGTATGGCACCAATCTCATTCTATGCTTTGTCTGCTATTATGAACAAACCCCTGATAACAGTCAGTAACTCAAAAATCCTGCTTGTCCTGTTTTATCCACTCAATTCCTGTGCCAACCCATTCCTTTATGCTATCTTTACCAAAGCTTTCCAAAGAGATGTCTTCATTTTGCTAAGCAAGTTTGGATTATGTGAGCACCAAGCTCAAGTCTACAGGGGCCAAACAGTCTCCCCCAAAAATAGCAGTGGTTCCTACAGTCAAAAGGGCAGTCATGGGAAGGGTAAGAATCTCACAAATCTTCAAAACCATCCTTGTGCCTCATCTGAAAATTACTATCCAGCAATTATGTTGCATAATCAAGGGACCATGGAAGACAGTAAGATGACTGTACTGTAGTATCTGCATGCTTAAACTGTGATCAGACCAATAAGGGGCTGGTATAGAAATCTCGCCAATAAGATGTTTTAAGGATAAAATTTCTCTTGAAGTTTTAAAAATGTATTTATGAGCCTTTAATCTAGCCCTCTAACTGTAAGAACACAAGAAGACCCATACTGAATCAGAACAGAAGCTATCTCATCCAATCAGATGTCTTTAGGGATCCCAAAGCATAAACATAATAGCATTCTCCTGCTCAGATTTCTAAAAGTTTAGTAACTAGAGGAATTTTCCCTATGATAGTAGAAAACAGTATGTTTTTAGTTCATTGCTGTTGTAGTTACAGATTTTTGCAAGTAAATCTTTGATTACTTGTTATTCAAAAGTCACTAAAATAATTACTCACAATTGCCTTTTTAAAATGAGCAACGCTGATCTGTAATGCAATACATACTGAAACAGTGAGGCCACATATACGCTATAACTATAAAAGTAACTGAAATATTTACATTTCCATCACAAAAGAAGTTATCCTTAGTTATGCTCATAGTAATAATACAATACAACTTAATTATGTCTTAGTTATTGCAAAAAATAATTGCAAATAACTTTTTCTTTGTGACTGTTTATGCACAAACCCCATTTAGTATAAGGCCAATCCTGTGGACATTATATATTTTCATTGCAACACCAGCAATTTCATTGCAACACCAGCAATTTTTTATTACAGTTGTTTAAGAACTTTTGGAAGCATATAGCAATAGCAAGTTCATTTCTGTACTGCTTATGAGTGAACTAAGCACTCCTTAAGCGGTATATAATATGTAAGCTAATTTCCTCCAACAAGCTGGGTACTCATTTAGCAATCTACAGAAGGATGCAAAGCTGAGTGAACCTTGGAGCCCCTGGGATCGAACTCACAACCTTGTGGCTGCAGTAGAGGCATTTAACCACTGCACCACCAGGGCTCCATACCATCTAAACCCAGTAATTTTTCTTCTCTTGTAACCTCTGTCTCAATCCCTCATTCTCTCTTCTCAAAATTTTCAATATAGCCCCATCTACAGTTAGAGTGCAACAAATAATTTTTTTGCCATTCTTTTAGCAACTTTCTCCCGGGGTACCAGTATACAAGAAACCAGGTTTCAAATCCTGTGCCAGAAGTACAAGGCAGCAGCTCACACAGCTGAAGCCCCTTTCATCAGGACCATGTATTAGAGCACTGAGAAGCAGCACATCTTGGTCACTTGCACCAGTCCTGGGCATGACTTTTGTGAAGCTCTGCTGTGAGTGGCATTTCATTTAAGAACTCTTCCCTCCTCTCTTTCCCACTTCAACCTTTAATTAGAAGACTTCCAATTGCCTTGCTGAAAGGAAAGAGCTCCCTTCTAATTATGTGTAAAAGTGCCAGGTGTTTGGTTTGGAAAAAAACAGCAGGAAGCACATATTGATGGGAAAGGCCCTCCCTCCATCCCAGTTGCCACTGCCCTGCTTTTGGAGGGAGAGAAAAACCTGCTGCACTTACTCCCCTTCCCCACTGCCATTCACTTTTCCTTGTGTATCCTGTCATATTTAGATTGTAAGCCCGAGGGCAGAGAACTGTCAAATTGGCAAATTGGCACTCTGAGAGCCTTTGTGCCTGAAGAATGGGGTATAAATATTCCAAATAAATAAATAAGTTCAACTGGCATAATTGAAAACATCAAGAAACACACTGGAAATCTCTCTTTTGATGGGGATGGACTCTAATATGAGGACTAATGAGGCCATAGACCATTTGCTCAAAGCAACAACAACCAGTGAGAAAATGAGATTTGTCTTTCAGGACCAGCAAGCCACCGGTATTGTATCTGCTAGAAGCACCCTGTGTCCTCTTCTTACTCTCATCAAAGA
Source organism: Phrynosoma blainvillii (assembly GCA_026167975.1). NCBI lineage: Eukaryota > Metazoa > Chordata > Lepidosauria > Squamata > Phrynosomatidae > Phrynosoma > Phrynosoma blainvillii. The sequence goes on from JANUYF010000001.1 coordinate 415,688,044, forward strand.
TCTCTACCAAGACCATTTCAGACATGTTCCCAGGGCTTTTCCACCCAAAGCTGCTGCTATCCATACCAATGATTTGTTACCAGCTCTCTGTTTCATCCAATAAATACAGTCTTCATCCAAGGAGACTCTTTGCTTTCAAAGCCACTATGCATCCTTTCACATTTTTGAGTGCATCAATCAGCTTTCATGTGAACCCAAACTCTATTGTTATTACAACATCTGGTGCAATATTACAAACAATTGGGTTCTTTCCACCATACATCTTGGTTATGTGATAGAGTTCTACTCATGTCCACCAATGGAGGTCTTTTGTCCTATGCCTCTCACCTCTATAGATATTCCCTTACCTAAATGATTGGCTGCTTGTGGTGCCATCATAATGGAAATTATATTGCAATCTTCAATGGATTCTAATGCTGCTTCATGATCTGGGCCTGTGAGTCAGCTCCAGAAAACCAATTCTTTATACCAGGGGTAGGCAACCTTTCCCCTTTAAGGGCAGAGTGACTTCAGCTCCCAGAAGCCTCAGCCATGTTGGCCAATAGTCCCATGTTGGCCAATAACTCCTGGGATTCTGGGAGCTGAAGTCCCTCGGCCCTTAAAGGGGAAAGGTTGCCTACCCCTGCTCTAGGCTTTTGCTCTTGCCTCCACATCATATCATTTGGCTGTAAAAATTCAGCACAGGTTTGATGGCAGCAATGATTGTAGTTACTTATATGGCAAATCTCAGGTTACATCTGCTCCAGTGTTGATTTCTTCATTCCTTTGATCTCCTGAGACTATCATACCACTATACATCAGTTGTACAGTGATAAGGGGGACTGCAGTAACCTGCTCACAGACATGGTGTTTCAGCTGCCACATGTAGTCCAGATAATCATAGAATCATGGAGTTGGAAGAGACCACAAGGGCCATTCAGTTCAACCTTCTCCCATGCAGGAATACACCAACAACAAACCCTTTATTGTAGTCAACAGATGTTTAGGCAACATATTAAATACATATTAAAACAATAGAATAAAATATATTCATACTAAATATAACTGTCATACAGTTTATAATATACAATTTACTAAATATGTTAAGGTAATACAATGATAAAACAAGTTTAAATATTTAATTGGCCATTTCTTAAAATAATAATTATTTCCAATATCCCCATTTATTATTGTCACAAAGCACTACCATGCCATAATTCATAATTATATGTTATTCACACATAATAAAAAGCATGCATTAAAAGCTATACAAACAACATTATAAAATAAGTAGCATTTTATCCATTAGACAATCCCTTTGTTATGTGTGTGAGTGAGTAAAGGCCGAACCAAACAGCTGTAAAGGGGTAGCATGATTCTGCCCCTTTGATTGCCGGGTTGAGGCCATGGCAACCTCCCCCAACCCGGTGTTTTCCAGGCACAAAAAGAAGTAACAAAATACCACTCCTTTTTGCACTGGGAAAAAGCCACCTTTGCTGCCACAACAGCACTTTTTCAGTGTTCCTGCAGCGTGTGGCATCTAAATGCTGCTCTGCTGAAGCGGCAAAAAACTGCTGCTATGTGGGCAGCGGGGTGGCTTCATGGTGTGTTCCCAGTGTCTTGATGGCATGTGTCATGCATAGGCCACACCCCCAAGCTGCCAGGAAGACAGCGCATTTTGCCAGTCTGTTTTCCCTCTAAAAATCTTACAGGTTTTAGCAGCAGAAAAGAAAAAGCTTGCAGCTGTTTCCATTATGCTTTTATCAGAATCTCCTAGAAAGTCTGCCAGGTAACAATTCTGAGATCTTCCAGGGAACTAAGATAGGAGAGGTGTAATTAATCTCAGTCTCTCCTCCTCATAGAAAGTACAAGAGAAAAGGACATGAGTTATAGACTTATAGACTCTACAAAACATACAAAAGCCTGTATAAGGCAAACACGCTCTTTGTAGACAATTCCCTGATATTGACCCTATAATACCGCACGGGATTATGTTAAATCATGCTTTGGGGAATGAAGTGCGATATTTGGGAATAATCAAGTTTTGTAAATAATACAAACCCCTCTGAGAATCGAACTGTTGTCCTAAATTTGTAGGAGAACAGGTTGTGAAGGCAGTGGATATAAAATATTGTAAGTCAGTATCTTTAATATGAAGCACCAGAGTCAGCTACACCCTTACCAAGTCCTGAGTAGCAAGAAAATTATCCAAAAAACCCAATCTCTGGAACTTTTCTGATGTTTTTAGACCAAAGGGAAATATAAGTGTCTTTCTGCACAAGCAATAGATAGCCAGACTCTGGGCCTGCATAAAATAGTTTAGGCCCATACCTTAACATCCAGCTCCAAGCAGTGCATTCCACTGAGGGGCAACCAACTTCAAGCTATTAGACTGCTGATAACACACAATTAGGTACCCCTATCAGTTTCTGAAGAAAAGTCGAGAATTCCAATATTGAGGAGAAATCTGAAATCCGTGTTTGTATGTCAAAAAGCAATTGTAACAACACCTTAGCTCACAATACCCTCAACACAACAGGTAAAAACTGGCTACTTTCAGTATAAAAGAAACAAACTAGGGGTTTAACACTTTTAGATGTTGACTGGTGGAACACCCAAGTAACAGATGATTGAAATAAATACGTAATAACTGGCACCAGATTACTGAAATAGATACCAAGATACTTAAATCGTCTAACTTGTTCAATGTTATGCCCATCTACGACCCAGTTGGTCAAGGATTGATTCATACAAAAAAACAACCCTTTGATTTAAAAAAATATATTTGCTAGTTTAAAAGTTTCTTAAACATTAACCATAAAAGCGCACATCATTTGTTTCAAACCTACTTTGATAAAGGAAAGGAGGACAGCATCATCTGTGTACAAAAGTAGGGGAATACTAACCTAGCTCAGTTAAGGGACATAGAGGGCCTCTGATGATATAGATGTAGAGAGGTCATTAAGATACAGGTTAAATAGTGAGGGAGCCAAAATACATCCTTGTTGCATAAACAGGGATGGTATTCATGAGAGTGCCATGAATACCACATCTCACTTGTACCATAGTATTTCTATGCAAATTCATAACCAACCACTCTCTTATCTATAGAGGAAGCAAGGAGTTTGGGCCCATAATCTCTCAGTATGAGAGCAAAGGCTGATTTTAGCTCTATAAATGCAACATACAAACTTATTATGAAAACTGGACTATTTTATCACCAGGTGATTTTAAACTAGGAAGTGAACATCAGTTGACATATCCTTTCTAAAACCAGTTTGTTTCCAATAATGTTTTCATTCTCTAACTACTCAAAAAGTCAGTTGTTTAGAAAGCGAGCATATAGTTTGCCCACATCAGATAGTAAGTTTATAAGCCAGTGATTAGATGAATCATTCCTATCTTCTTTTTTTAAATAAATAATCTCCTTGGACCAGCTGGTAGGCAATTTGCCCATCTGATTTATATGGGTAAAGAGAGTTGCAAGTAAAGGTGCCCACCATGTGAGAGTTGTCAAGAGCTTGGGCATGACTGAATCTGGCCTTGAAGCTTTACCAGATTTGAGCTGGGTGATTAAAGTCTTTATTTTGTCATATTACACAGGAAAGCAATGGGGGATCATCCAAGAACTTCAAAGAAGAAGAGCTTAACTCCTCAGGAAAAAAACACCTCTCTATACAAGGTGGGGAAATAATTTCCCCATACCTTTCAGGGATATTGCAAAGGGGAGAACCTGAAGAGTTACCTACTATACCTGTAACTGTTGACAAAAACAGCTTGGGTGGTTGTTGGGTTTTGTTGTTTTGTTTTGTTTTTTTGTTGTTGTTTTTTGGTAAAGAGAACTAGTATCAGGGACATCTATTACCTGTGTATACTTACTTTCTTTTTTCTTTGCTATCATCCTCTTGTATATTTTTTTAATTAAATTGTATTGATTAAAATTATATGTACACATACAAATACAAACATTTACATATACATTCTTGAACACCAATCTAATGAAAGAGAGAAGAGCTACGGGCTTAAACAAAGAAAAATCAACTCATTATAGCCTCATATATATTATTTCAACATTCTTTCTATATCTTATTTTCTTATTGTTAATTTTCTTTTCCTTCTATTTGTATAAAAACAAACCTCTTGTATATAAGATAGAGGCAAGGACAAGCAGTTATCTCACCGGTATTGGCTGCACAGATTCCTTAAACAAGTTCTGGCATTAGCACACTCTTTATCATACCAGAGGGCTGTCTCTTTACATTTAAAAATTTGGGGTTCCTCTCCATACACCTCAATGACATTGCCAATACAGAGAGGAACTGAAAATAATTTTCCAGTGTATCCTATACATCATGGATTGCAATAATATGATTTTTAAACTCCATGCACAGCATTGAGTTCAAGATTACTGAGATCTCCCCATTAAAACGCTTTATCCATAACAACCTTTTCTGTTCAATCAGCATCACTGAATTAGTAAACTGAGATTGTTTCTGCAAATGGGTATGAATTGGAATTCCGACAATGAAAGAGAGACGTAAATGATCACTTTCAAGTCTTATCAGCCATGGCAAATTTCTAACATTTTAAAAAGTGTCAGAAACTAAAATGTAGTACCGTAAATAGTTCTACTACCTTTGGCTGATATAATATGTACATTCACCACATGGATCAAAAAGCAGATTCCCATTGAGTATTCTTAAAGCGAATCGCCTCACCATCTGAGCAAAATAAAATCCCAGCATAATTAATCCCAAAATTTTTTGGAGTGTCTGTCATCCTTGAAAATATAATTCTCACTTTCTTGTAGATACTAAACTCAGGAAGAGAAAAGAGCCTCATTATTATGCCCAATTCTAATGTTAAAGCTGCCTGTCAGAGCTAAATAAGCAAAGGTGAATTGTGCCTCTGGGCAGAGGCATCGCTAGGTGTTGCAGGGTGGGTGGACTGCACCAGGTGACACCCTAAGGGGGTGACAGTACTACTCCCCAAACATCTGCCTTTTGGCAGAAATGGGCTGTGATGTTCACCTGTGTCCCTTTAAAACACTTGAAATCATGTGACTGAGGTGAGGCTCAGTAGGAAAAGAAAGGAGAAGCTTCAGGTTTTAATTTTTTTTTAAAAAAAAATTTTTTTAAATTTAAAAAATTGAATTTTACATAATTTCCCATAGTTAAAATTTGGTAAGATGTAATGTTTTTAATGAATTCCTTTAAAATGTCACATCTTACCAAATTTTAACTGTAACTATGTGAAAATACGTACATGTAAATACATTCAGGCTGTGCATATTATATAACTTGAAAGATATAATTTTAATGTTGCTAGTTGTTTATGCCACAACTATTGCCATTACATTCAGTGATGTATGGGAATTATGATATACAAGTAACGTTAGTACCAAAAACATTACTGAGGATTCTGTATGGTGTGGTATCGGAGAAGGTCAGTGGGAGGGTGACACCATGAGTAACCCACTGGATGATGCCAACCTTAGTGATGCCACTGCCCCTAGGTTTACAATATAGTTTTCTAACATCTACCGTATCTGATTGTTTTTATCTCTCCTAGACATTGATGGAATATATACATTTACCTTCAACAAGCACAAGGTACCCAAATCAATTAAACACTCTATTATGATCTGCCCACAATGTGGCAGACATTTGCTGGAGGCCTTGAGAACTGTAGAAATCAAAATGGCAAATCTGGCCCTTGGTCTTGCTTTACCAGTAGGAGCAATAACTGGTAAGTCAATGATAACACAGCCATTGATGTCACGTTTGGATGTGCACCATGTCTCTTGGAAGAGTATCATATTGAACTCATTCCAGAACATACACTTGAGCAACAATTTTGTTGGTAAAGATGGTATTACATTATTGAAGGCCATAGCATCAAGATCAGGGGAAACTTTAAATGACTTGGCAAGACCCTCTGTCAATCAATTCCAACACCTGCTCCAATTGTCCACTTTCATTATAAAATAGAGCCCCTTTATTCAAATTGCATCCCCTGTCCAGAGTCTGTTCCCCAACCCTTCTAGAATTGTTCTGTGTTGCACCTATACTAAATTTATTCATACCTAGAGGAATCTCTTGTTCCTCATTATAATTTTTTTGAGGAATTTAAAAATAACATTTGTGTTTAAAAGCCTCAACTCAAGCCAATCAATTTGTTTATGATACTCTACCTTATCATTGTCACTTTTCCTGTAAGCTAAGCAGGTTCACTCTCAAAGATGTTGGCCTAACTATGCTCTCCTCTTGTAGCAGTATAGGCAATGTTTGAAATGTTTTCAGAAGGGACTCCTCTGCAACAGTGATAAATTCTTTAACAGACTAATTGAACATATTAATTGGAGCGCCTGAGAGAGTTAGGAGTAGGAGGCACTGCTCTTCAGTGGTTCCACTTTTTCCTCTCGGGCAGGTTCCAGAGGGTGTCACTCAGGGACAGCTGCTCCTCAAAAATGGAGTAAAATGCGGCGTTCCTCAGGGCGCCATTCTGTCCCCAATGTTGTTCAATATTTATATGAAGCCACTGGGAGAGATCATCAGGAGACATGAAGCGGGGTGTTATCAATATGCTGATGACACCCAAATATTCTGCTCCATGTCTCAGCCAGCTGCCATGACGGCAGATGGCGCTTCTCCCCTCAATCAATGTCTTGAAGCGGTAATGGACTGGATGAGGAAAAATCGTCTCAAGCTGAATCCGGACAAAATGGAGGTACTTACAGTAGGGGCCCCCAAACCAGGTATTGGGTTGCGACCTCCAGTCCTGGACGGGGTCACGCTCTCTATTAAGGATTGTGTTCTCAGTCTGAGGGTGCTTCTAGACTCATCACTTCACATGACAGACCAGGTGAATGCGACAGGAGCGCCAGTTATCAGCTCCGGCCGATACGCCAGTTGCGCCCTTTCCTGGAATTAAGGGACCTAGAAACTGTAGTACACACACTGGTAACCTCATGACTCGACTTCTGCAATGCACTCTACATGCGGCTACCCTTATACCTAACTCAGAAAGTGCAATTAGTACAAAACATGGCAGCCAGGCTGATCACGGGAACATCCAGGAGTGATCATATCACACCGATTTTAAGATCTCTCCACTGGCTGCCTATTGGTTTCCAAGCACAGTATAAGGTGTTGGTGATGACCTTTAAAGCCCTACATGGCCTGGGTCCAACTTACCTTGAGGATCGCCTTCTTCCATATAATCTGCCCTTCACCCTAGCGATGAGAGCTAGATTGATGGCAACCTCCCAGAGGACATTTTCCGCTACCGCTCCCAGACTCTGGAATGCCTTGCTGGAAGAGATCTGTCAGATAACCAACTTACCTCCAGAAGGAAGGACACCATGGGGGGGAAGCAGACGGGAGCTTCCCATGCGCCGCGGGATGGAGCGCCGGTGGACCGCGGCAGCCGCACCATGGCGCACGGTCGGCGACTCTAAAAGGAGCACCAAATTGGCGCTCCTTTTAGATTTCAGGGAAAGGGCGCCCTAAAAGCAGCGGGCGCACTTTCCCTGACTCAAACGCCGCAGCGCGTGCGGTCGCCATGGCGTGAGGTCATCCTCGGAGCGCCGGCCGTGCGGAGGGCCGGCGACTCCGAGGGCGACCTCTGGAAGAGGAAGGGGCGCCGCTCGTGCGGCTGCCCCTCCTCTTCCCTGCCCGGAAGACGACTCTATTAGTCGTCTGCCGAGGCCCTTAGATGGCTTAAAAAAAGCCATCAAGACTGATCTCTTTTGGCAGGCCTATCCAGTATAAAATCACTTTCAAACTAGGTCTCTCTTCATTAGACACCCTCCTTTTCTTTATTTTGCTTGCCCCAGAGTGCCTATTGTTTTAATTGTGTATTGTTTTAAACTGTTTTAATTGAGATTTATATTTAATGTAATTTTAATGGGAGGTATTATGTTCATTGTTGGGGTTTGTATCGGTTTTAGCTGTAAGCCACCTTGATTGCAATGGCAAAAGGCAGAGTACAAATAAATTTATTATTATTATTATTATTATTATTATTATTATTATTATTATTTCAGGGGACTCAGTAGGAATTTGTTCATCTTGAGAGGGATGGTTTGAAAAGGGCACAGTGTCTCCTAGGTCAATAAGATTACCAATCACATTTGTTGGGACAATGGATTTGAAAAGAGACAAAATGAGACTAAGGTACTATAAATAAAACTTTAGGAATGTTTAAAAGGGTAATAAACAATATATGTAACAGAATTATACAAAATCCATATATACAATAGATACAAAGTAAACCATAGTAGTAATGGCAAACATAATCACAAATAGCAAATAATAATAATATAAACTATATTATACAGGCACAGAAAAAAAAGCTGAGAATAGAGTGTGCAAAAGAGGGAAAGACAGAGAGCTCACTACAAAACCAGCCTTATTAAGACTCTAAGGTTGATAATAATAATAATAATAATAATAATAATAATAATAATAATAAAATTTATTTATATCCCGCCCTTTGGAAACCCAATCAGGGTGGCTTACAACCATAAAAACATGTTAGAGCTATGCATATACAGCTGGAGGACATCTGTGTTCTCAGTAGCTCTGCATTAACCCTGTAATGGTCATTAACCCTATAATGGCTCAAATGTAGAGCTTGTTACTATTCCAACACCCCTTCTCAAGCTCTATCAACTGAGTCATCACAACAAGTAACATCATTAACAAAAATTAAACATGTTCAACATTTCACAAAATAAATTTCTGTGTCGTCAATGGCTTAGTTAATATATCCGCTATCATTTCATCAGTAGGATAATATTGAATATCAATCATTTCCTAGTTGACATTTCAATCCAATAGTTGACATTTCAATCCAATAGTTCTGCTTCTGGCTTTAGTACTTTCTCCTTTACATATTGTAATGCAAGCTTGATTGTCTTCAAACATTACAATTGGTACAGGTTCACTAATGCCAAAGTCCTTTAACAAATGAAAAATCCATTCCAGTTCATTACATGCACTTGCTGCTGATACACATTCGGCTTCTGCTGATAATTGGGCCACAATAATCTGTCTTTTACTAGTCCAGTCCATGAGGTTATTACCGTAGAATATCTACTAGTTGACTTATAGTCTGTTGACTCTTCTCCCCAATTTGCGTCCATATATGCAACTAGTCTAGGATTTTCACAAGATGATAATTTTAATTTTAAATCCTCTGTTTCTCTTAAATATCTTGCCATTCTCTTTATAGCACACCAATCATGATGGTTTGGTGAACTTGTTTTTCTGCTCGGAATGTTAACTGCTACTGTAATATCAGGTCTTGTAGTTTTACTCAAATAAAGAAGTTTACCTATAGTTTTTTGATATTTACCATGATTTTCAAGTGGCTGTCCTTCTTTCCCTTTCAAATAAGTTGGTTCCAATGGAGTACTCACAGGTTTACAATTCTTCATACCAACCGACTCTATGAAATCCATGATCTTGAGTTTCTGACTTAAAACAAAACTTCCATCATTAATTCTTTCAATTTCTGTTCATAGAGAATCAAAGAATCATAGAGTTGGAAGAGACCACAAGGGCCATCCAGTCCAACCCCCTGCCATGCAGGAACTCACAATCAAAACATCTCCGACAGATGGCCATCTAGCCTCTGCTTAAAGACCTCCAAGCAAGGAGACTCCACCACACTCTGAGGGAGTGTGTTCCACTGTCGAACAGCTCTCACTGTCAGGAAGTTCCTCCTAATGTTGAGGTGGAATCTCTTTTCCTGGAGCTTGCATCCATTGTTCCGGGTCCTAGTCTCCGGAGCAGCAGAAAACAAGCTTGTTACTTCCTCAATATGACATCGCTTCAAATATTTAAACACGGCTATCATATCACCTCTCAACCTTCTCTTCTCCAGGCTAAACATCCCCAGCTCCCTAAGTCGTACCTCATAGGGCTTGGTTTCTAGACCCTTCACCATTTTAGTTGCCCTCCCTTGGACACACTCCAGTTTCTCCACATCCTTTTTGAATTGTGGTGCCCAGAACTGGACACAGTATTCCAGGTGAGGCCTGACCAAAGCAGAATAGATGGCAATATTACTTCTCTTGATCTAGACACTATACTTCTATTGATGCAGCCTAAAATTGCATTGGCCTTTTTAGCTGCTGCATTGCACTGTTGACTCATGTTCCACTTGTGGTCTACCTGGACTCCTAAATCCCTTTCACACGTAGTCTCATTCAGCCAGGTGTCCCCATCGCATATCTGTGCTTTTCATTTTTCCGCCCTAAGTGCAGTACCTTACATTTCTCCGTGTTGAATTTCATTTTAGCTTTAGCCCAGTTTTCTAGTCTGTTCAAGCCATTTTGAATTTTGATCCTGTCTTCTGGGGTATTAGCTACTCCTCCTAATTTGGTATCGTCTGCAAATTTGATAACTATGCCCCCAATACTGTCATCCAGGTATGCTCAAGAGTTCCAAGATAATGTCTTATTTTTCCAAGCTGTTTAATTTCTATTTCCATCTTTAGCTTATTAGCTATCTCTTCAATATCTTCCCTGTATTGACAATATATCAATAAATCATCTACATAAGTCAGAATATACTGGTATCCTCCATTCTTAAGTCTCATATATAAGCAAGGATCAGCCTTTCCTTGTTTAAATCTCTGATGATATAAGAGATCTGTCAATTTATCGTGCCAACTTTTAGCTGCTTGTTTAAGTCCATACATACTTTTATTATGTTTATAAACAAGATTTTCTTGCCCTTTTTTTTGAAAACCTTAATAATAATAATAATAATAATAATAATAATAATTTTTATTTATATCCCATCCCTGTTACAAGCAATCAAGGCGGCTTACAGCAATTTAAAACAACATAAAACTTTAAAATACAATCCCAAATCACCCAACCCTCCCACCCCTTACAAAAGAATTAAACAATTTTAGCATTAAAACAAGATAACTAAAACATAATATAAATTTCTTCAAAAAGATCTCCATTAAGAAAAGCTGTTTTAACATCTAGATATTCCATAAACATGTTTCTTAAATTTGCAACACTAAGAAGTGTCCTAAATGTTACATAATTAACAACTGGTGCAAATTTATCTAGGTAATCTACTCCATATTTTTGGGAAAAACCTTTTGCGACTAAGCGTGCTTTATATTGATCTACACTCCCATCTGGATTATATTTGATTTTATAGACCCGTTTATCTCCAATAGATTGTCTAGAATATCCAAAGCTGACTTTGCTGTAAAGACTGATATTCTTCCTCCATAGCTTCTACCCACTTTTCTCTTTCTAAAAAAAAGGTAACTCAGGGCCTTTGCAGACTGCTAGAAATAGTGCAAATTGAGTCCACTTTAAGGGCTAGGGTTAGGGACTCATGGGAACTATAGTTTATTGTGGCACCAGAGCTCTCTGACAGAAGGCTCAATGTCTCAGGGGGAAAAAAAACAATTCCCATGATTCCCTAGCACAAACCCTAACCCTTAAAGTGGACTCAATTTGCACTATTTCTGGCAGTCTGCAAAGGCCCTTAGTCTGTGCTGGTTTGCTTGTAATATCTCTGGTCTGTTTTCTATATCAAGTTCACAAAAATTCTATAAATTGGCAAATATGAATGAAACTACCACTATCAAGGAGAAAATGCTGGCTATCATTTACACCCTGATAATCAGATATTTGAAACACTTGATTGTTCATATGAAGATTTCTGCTGTTATTAAATCTTTGCTTGTGTTTATTATTTACTCTTTCACCAATTGGTCTATGACTATTAAAGTGTTTCTCTCCACTAAAAGGTAATTTTCTTGTAGAAGTGTTTGTTTCTCTGGGCCTTTGATTTTCTATACCTTTAAATTGACAATATTTAGCAATATGCCCAACTCTTGAGCAAACATAACATCTCCTTTCTTTATAGTCAGGTCTTGTTCTTAATACTGACATTTTTCCAGCTATATTGTCTACTGTTCTTGTAAGTCCAGAATCTCTTAAATAAGCAATTATATAATCTATATCCACTAGTCCAGTACATTCAAGCATAGCCTTTTGATTTGCAAAAGAAGATGGCAAACTGACCAAAATACAAGTATGAAATTCAGAGTCAGATATTTCTGCTCATGCAGACGGAAGCTCTGAAACAATTCTCAGCATTTCATCTAAATGCATATTTACGCTAGTTCCTTCTTTCATCCTCATGCTATATAATTTCTCCTTCAAAAACACTACATTTTTGTTTGATCTATTAAAGTATTTTTTCTTAAGTGCACCATATAGTTGTTTAGCTGTTTTATATTTAATTACTAATGGACTTTAATGGTCTTCTATACAGGAATACAGCATCATTAAAGCTTTTGCTTCTTTCATTTTATATTCACACTGTTGTAACTGATTTTCAGGCATTTCTTCATCTATAACAGGGGTAGCCAACCTAAGGCCCGGGGGCCGGATGTGGCCCCCCCCGAGGCCTTTGGACCGGCCCCAGGCCGGTCCTGCTGCCACCAGCCCCCGCCATGATGATATTGATTATTGTTGTTATTACTTGTTCTTGGGGTTTTTCTTGGCAAAATCTCCACAGGGGTTTTGCCATGGCTTTTCTGGGGCTGAGAGAGTGTGCATGCATATTTTTTAATTTTGTTAAAATTATTATTATTATTTGTTCTTCAGCCCCCCCCAATTGTCTGAGGGACAGCAACCCGGCCCCCGGCTCAAAAAGGTTGCCTACCCCTGATCTATAACATGCAAACAGTCTTGTACTCATAGGGCAACTCTTAATCTTGCATCCCACATCTGAAAATTATCCCTATTTAATTTTGGGATTAGAAATAAGCCATTACTGTTACTTATACTCTGTTGAATTTTTAAAGTAGACATACTAGCTTCAGGTGAGTTAGCTGAGGTTACAGACATTTTAAAATCACTTTGTATATGTAAACTCTCTTACCAATATAAGTTTTAATTTTTTTAAACTTTACCAAGTAAAAATTCTTGCACTATTCAAAATTATCTTTGCAAACTAAAACTTTCTGAGCATCAAAAAACCCAACTACTCTATTCAATAAAGCAAAATAAAGCAGCTTCATTTATACACCGCTTCATACCGCACTATGCAGTGTCTAAGTGGCTTACAACTATAAGCTCATTGTCCCCCAACAGTTGGGTACTCATTTTAGTGACCTCGGAAGGATGCAGGCCTGAATCAAGCCAAAGCCCTGGCTAGTATTGAACTCTCAACCTTGTGGTTTATGAGTGAGTGGCTGCAGTACAGGCATTTAACCACTGCGCCACCAGGGTTATAGCCATAACCAAAAACAAATGTAACACACTTCTCAAAATATTTGCCAAAAGAAAAACTTCTGCTTCAAGGAAAAATACTTCCAAACACAAAATCACTTTTCAAACCATTGTCTCAAACAACCATTGCTTTAAGCAACCATTATTTAAGCCAACCATCCTCTGCCACCAAATTTGTTGGGACAATGGATTTGAAAAGAGACAAAATGAGATTAAGGTACTATAAATAAAACGTTATCTAGAAATGTTTAAAAGGGTAATAAACAATATATGTAACAATCATACAAAACCCATATATACAATACATACAAAGTAAACCATAGTAGTAATAGCAAACATAATCACAAATAGCAAATAATAATAATATAAACTATATAATACAAGCACAGAAAAGAAGGCTAGGAAGAGAGTGAGCAAAGGAGGGAAAAAGAGAGAGCTCACTACAAAACCAGCCTCTAAGGTTGATTAGAGCTATGCATATACAGCTGGAGGTCATCTGTGTTCTCAGTAGTTCTCCATTAACCCTGTAATGGTCATTAACTCTATAATGGCTCAAGTGTAGAGCTTGTTACTGTTCCAACAGCATTGTCAGTTAGATTACTGGAAGAAATTAGGCAAGACCCCAGGAGACCCCAGGAGACAATATGATGCCTCCAGAAATATTTAAATGGTTATATTAGCCAAATGTTTATTCAAATTAACAGTACAGCTATATTTCCAATGGGCTATAAACAGAGTGTAGTTATTCCTATTTACAAGAAGTGTGATAAGCAAGATCTCAATATTTATCAGCTTATTAGTCTTCTGGACATTACTCTAAGTTATATAGTAAATATCTACTAAGTTATATAGTAAATATCTACTGGAGAATTTGGAATCTTCCAGACATGTTATCCATCCTGAACAGACTGGCTTTAGGAAAAGGTGGAGTACTATTCACGTTGTTTTCACTATTTTTCAGTCCAACAAAGATTTGGCAGTCCTACCAAACACCTATTTATTGCCTTTGCTGACTTATCAAAAGAAGCCTACAAGGGGGTATTGTAAAATTTTAATTATCATCTTTAAAAAAATTGACAGAAAGTTTGTTTTGATATGTAGTTGTTAACATCTCTACGTAGTCACCATCCAGATTTACCCATTTTCCCCAGCATTTCTTGACCCTCTGCATACTATTATTGTAGAAGTCTGCAGATTGTGCCTTAAACCATCTTGCACTTCATGAATGATGTAATTTGTGTTGTCAAATCGGTGACCCCGCAATGAATTTTTCATTTCTGGAAACAAGAAAAAGTCACTTGGTGCGAGGTCGGGAGAATAAGTCGGAATCAGCATGCTTCCACTCCACGCTCATGGCTTTGGTCTCTGGATCATACTGATAGATCCAAGATTCCTCCATGGTTACCAGATGACCAAAGAAATCCTCTTCATCCTGTTCCAACAGTGTCAACATCTGTCTTGAAAGGTCACACTGTGCTTGTTTCTGGAAAGGGGTTAACAAATGTCGAACTCCGTGTGCAGACATCTTAGAGATGTGCAGTCCATCATGAATAATTTTCCACATACTACCATAACTGAGATCAGTTTCATTCATGATCATTAGGATAGTTGCTCATCTGTCTTCCAGAATTAAACGCTCCACTTTCTTCACTGTGGCCGCATCGTCCATCAATGATGGTCTTCCAGGTTTTGGCTCATCTGTAAAGGACATGTGACCAGTTTGGGAATTTCTTTTCCACCTCACAATAGTGTCATAAGATTGGCAGTTGTTTCCATAAACTATCATCATCTCATCATGAATTTGCCGGGCACTATTACCCTTCAAATGCACATACTTTATCATGCTGCGAGCCTCAGTCTTCTCCATCTTGCACTTTAGCCACTTCTGGCACAAACTGTCACAAAAATAAAGAATGCAAAGAGCTGATTTTCTCAACATCATGCACTTAGGGACCACTGATGACACTGACAAAATTTCATCAATATAATAACATCTGGGTGATAATTATTACTTTACGATACTCCCTCATATTTTGGCATAAATTGGCCAACACTAATATAGATAACCATCTGTTGTTTTTAATTAAGCAACTCTATTCCAACACAACTGCCAGAATAAAAATGAGTATTTCCAACTCAATAACTGATCCTATCCCCACTATTAAAGGACTAAGGCAAGGATGTATGATGCATTATGACTTTTATGTTCCAACATTGTTTGGCACAGATTTTTTTCCCTGTCCTCAGTTGGAGTAAAAGAAAAGATATAGATTCTTTTATACACAGATGACATGGTTTTAATTTCACTTACTTGCATAAGTGAGAGAAGACTGCTGTCTAAGCTCAGCATATTTTGTTCTAAAGAAAAGCTGAGCATTAACTATACAAACCTGATGGTGTTTGGAAAAAGACATTCTCATTTTTCATGGTCTCTTGATGGTCACCTGATTGAACAGTGGGAATTTAAATACCTTGCCATTTATTTATAACTGAACAATTTATCTTTCCATTCATTTTACAGAAAACCTTTTCTGAAAGTCCCATTTAGAAACTACTCAAGCAGTGATTAAGATCTGTTAGAACTCTCCTTAGATTTTACAGCACTGCAGGGGGCCACCTGGTAGTTCCAGCCCTAAAATATTTCAGGGCAAAGTTATTGCTATATTTTGTGTGATGCGTTAGAAAGTATTGCCATTCTTCCATTGGAATTAGTTGAACACTAGACCAACAAAGAGTTTTATGGCACCTTTACGAGTAACAAATTTATTTTAGCATTATCTTTTTGTGGATTATAATCCCTTGGATGTATGAAATATAATATTTGAACTTGGTTATATATAGACAGCAAACCCTTGAAATTTTTTATATGTAGGACCTTTGTTTCTACAGTAAAAATACTAGGATTGGCGATCTAAATGTATGGAGTAAAGAAGCGCAAACCATAACATACTTTTACTCAGCAGCAAAAGAGCATAAAACAGGTGAAGAAGGAGACAAACTATATGATCTGGCTATTTTGTGTGGTACCCACAAAACTAACAGTGGAGGGAATAATGACCAAAACTGTCAACTGACTTACCTTTCCCAGAACTGGAAAAGCTGAGAGAAAATGTAGTCAAGAATTTACAAAATTATTGGTCCACAGCACTTGAGCCAATAAGCTCCAAGCTTTCTGCCCTTTTGAACTGAATTCTGGACATTGAAGATGGCAAATGCTGGGTTACAGCAAGGTATCACTGATGAACTGAGAATTCAACAAATTGAAGAAACTACTTCAAGTTAAAATCACAGACATGGAGAATAGGAAGAGTCATCTTAACATCAGACTGAAAGGGATCCAGAGGTGGAAGAAAAAGATTGTCTACAAGAGGTTAAAAAAAGGAGGGGGGGGAATCTCAAAGAAAATCCTTGATAAATGAAATAATGCAGCTAACCCACTCACATAAATTGAGCCAAGATCCAACAGTATATAATCACCTACTCTTTAAAAAAAAAAGCAGAGTGAGAAGAATTAGATTTATATAAAATTCAAATAGCTCTGCAATATACCAATATTTTCATGAAAATAATAAAAAACTCCAAGCTCTTAACTACAATGGCTTAGAAAAGGACAGAAAACAAATTCATTACTGCAATTAGATATTTTCCAGGTACTTTAAAAACATCAACCTCGGCTATCACCATAGAATTTTTTGAATTTTATGCCAAGCTTTATTCAAAAGAAACTGTAAGCACTCTTAACACTAATGAATGTCCTCAGTCTCTTAATCATAAAAAAATCTTTGACTTTCACAGATCCTTTTTTTCATCAGCCTATCACTGAAAATGAACTTAAAGACCCTATCTCTAAATTGAAGCCAGGAAAATCTACTGGCCCAGATGGATACACAGGGGAATTAAAAAAAACCCTTTTCTAATGAACTTGCCCCCCACCTCTAATTAAGCTATTTACTTAAATTTAAAACCTTGCCAGGAAACCTGGCATACTTTGAAGGTCATTGCCATCCCCAAAATGCCTACAAGTAGCCCCCATGGCTCCACATTCAGACCAATAGCCTTAATCAAGATGTCAATATTTTTACATTTATACTGGCAGCCAAAATCAATACCTTCATTACAAATTATATTATAACAGATCAAATTGGTTTCATGCCAAATCAAAAACCCCAACTCTATTCAAAGGGTACTGAATGTGATGTTTCATTCCACAGTTGAAAACCCAATAGCTTTGATGTCTCTAGGCATTTAAAAACCTTTGACAGGGTGGAATGAAATTACATCTTTGCTAAAAAATATGAACTTTGGCAACAAATCCATGAGAATTCTAGAAAATCTCTATCAAGAATCTAAGGCTAATATTTGCAACAATAGTTGTGACTTTTCTTTTCTTGCAGAGAGGAAGTAAGCAGGGCTGTCCACAGTCACTGTCACTGTTCGGTCTAGCAATCGAACTCTTGACCAATGCAATTAAGGATAGGACATCAATATCTGCGATGTCATGGGTTTGCTAGTAAATGAGGGGAAGGGGTCCTGTTAGGGCCAGACATCCCAAGACTCCCCTCTGTGTGCCACAATTGAGCAGACCAGTATCTGTGCCAGTGGATAAATAGACATAAATCAGATGTTAGGAATGGGAATACACAAAAATCAGTTGCAGAACATTTCAATCTTCCTGGGCATTCCATCTAGGACCTCAGAACAACAATCCTTGAATAACAAGAAGACGAACAACAACAACAAAACTACAAAGGAAGATTATAAGAAGAAATAGCAGAATTGGAAGATATCTACAAACTGTTGTCCATTGACAGTGGATTGAACAGAGACACACTACAATAGACAGCTTAGCCTCATCAGGGCTCTCTTGGCCACTTTTATCACATCTCATTTCTGGTTCCCAGCCAGCATTGCACTAGATGCCAGTAACTCCCTCAACCATTTATATGGTTATCTACTCACCATGGCTTTAGGCAATATCTTTAGCAGCAGCTACATTTCTTTCCCCCGGCCTCTGTTTCTCAACAATTATAGTTAAGACTGAATTCATCTGGGACTTTTCAATCTGTCTGGATGCACCCTTAATTAAGTTTTCTCACTCATTTGTATCTCTTTTTCATGTACACCTGTCAAAATGCACACTTGACATCTCCTTCAAAAGCCTTGTTTCTTAATGGTTATTAAGGAATAATGTTAAAAGTTAGTAAGGAATGGTGTGTTTATTGTAGTTAGAGGACACTGATTCATTGCAAATGCAGTACTCAGCGGCTAGCTAAAATGCTATGTCAGGGAATCAAGTGTTGAAAATATTACCTCACAAATGTTTTTAATGCCTTTAAACATGTGCAGGACATTTTCTTGCACAACACAGGGGGTTCTTCCAAACTATTCAATAGTGGGAAATTTCATGGCATTTTCTTTTGGGATTTTATGCCTTGCAATGGTTGTATCCAGTCCCGTATCCAATCACCCCCTAAATATACTGGGATTTTAATTCTGGGTTGCAGTTGGTTGTAACATTACTCCCCAATCTGCATAATTTTTTCAACCAATCTTTTCTCTTACTTGAGGTGTAATTAAACTATATTGTGGACGTGGTTTCCCACAATCTCTTCCATGCTCTCATATACTCCTCCTGCAGCCTCCATGTTCCCCATCTCTTCATCTATTTAAGGGTGGGTTCTTTTGTATAGTCATAGTGCTATAGAAGATCTGCCACTTATCAGAGATGGTGTCCTAATTTCACATCAGCCAGGACACTGTATTGCCTGCTTTGATGCAGAACCTTACTACAGACTCTTCATTGTCTGAATGTCAGATAGGCCCTGGCCTATGGCAACAGGATTGTGAGGTTCTACACTTCTCAGAGACTCATATGCTACTCCTCTAAGAAGCTTGGATTGCAAGTGTTAGGCCAGCACTTCTCAAATTGTCTGGTGTCCACCATTCATCTGGTTTCCTTCTCACCTGGCAGCAGATAGGCCCAACCAAGCATCAGGCCTCTTCTGGGGTGTCACCGTGTGGGCTGCATCCCCTAGTGATGCTACTGGGCTGGTGCTGCTTTTGGGAGAGCTGTGCTGTTTGCGTTTGACATACTTGGGAGGCCTTCTGTGGCATGACTCTTCCTATGGGGTGATGGTTGAGTGCCCTCAAGTCATTTCTGACTTATGGCAACCCTAAAGTGAACCTATAATTGAGTTTTATTGGCATGTTTCTTTGGAGTGTGTGCGTGTTACCATTGCTATCCTCTCAGACCGAGTGTGTGACTTGCCCAGGGTCACCCAGTAGATTTACATGGCCAAGACAAGATTCTAACCCTAGTCTCCAGAGTCCTAGTCCAATGCTCAAATCATTACTACATAGTGGCTCTCGTATGGTTAGTAAACTGCTTGCTAATCTCCCATTTGTGTGAGACAGAGACCACTGTGGAGGAGGACAGGTTAAATATCTCTAACTGTAGTTCTTTGCATGGTGATCTGTGAACTCCCTTAACCCCACTCCCTCCATCATCCTCAGTTTGGCATCCATGAAACTGTGGGTTTAGGTGGGAAGTGCACAGATAAGATGCCTGGATGGTGGACAGGGTTTTGTAATAGTGCTAGAAGGCTCTGAACACCACACTGCACAGGCATAGATAGCACAGTGTGAGTCACAGAGACCATGAAGCCTTGTGCTGTTGCGAATAAAAGCAGGGTGAATAGACTTTTTCATTACTGCCACTGGAGCCTTGATTTCTATTGATTCATCCTATTGTAATCCTATCCTATGGATTGAGGAAGTAAATGCTGAAAAGGGGTGCAATGAAGTTAGAGAAACTATTAATAAGATATTCCACATTATAGGTACTGGGTGCTAAATTACTTGGTTCTATCCATTGGAGGGGGAGAAGCAAAGCAGCTTCATTTATATACCGCTTCATATCACGCTATGGGATGTCTAAGCGGTTTACAACTGTGAGCTGATTGCCCCCCAACAATCTGGGTACTCATTTTAGCGACCTCGGAAGTATGTAGGCCTGAGTCGAGCCTCAGCCCTGGCTGGTATTGAACTCGCAACCTTGTGGTTTATGAGTGAGTGGCTGCAGTACAGGCATTTAACCACTGCGCCACCAGGGCTGATCAGAAAGGAGAAGGGAGGAAGGCTGAAAAGTATGTGATGTAATAATGGTAATATTTAGTAAGGATTTACTATATAGGTTGTATGGTAGTATGGAGCATAAAACCAACAAATAAAGTATTTTAAAAAGTAATCCCATGCTAAAAAAATGTAAAAATTTTTTACACTAGAATAAGTCTGGAATAAAAAATGAGTCAGAAAACTAGTGCTTACTTTATTTCTCTCTCTCATACACACACACACATCATTGTGACACTTGCTACTCCAGCGATAGCAAAGAGTGGTAGGTAGATTTAGGCTTGTCAGAAATCATATAGAACAGATTTTTGGGGTGTGATCTCCAATGCAAAAATGCAGGATGCAATGTATGAATGTAGACAGTATGTTAAATTTACAAAGAATCACACAGCTAAGTTAAATGTAATCAGTACTTTCATTTGGTATTTAGATAGAACAAAGTAGTTCTGATTTTTAACCCTGCGTGTTATGAGCTTCCCTTTTTGCTCTCTTGAAAACCTGGCAACACGATATAGATTATATAAACAAAGGTGCTTCCTGAAGTATCTGGTTCTGTAGAAAAGAAACCCTTTCCATTATGGATGATGGTAATTTAGAATTATTGGAACTCGATGGTAGACCAACATGATGAAAGTGCTTAAGTGAAAACATTCAGAAAAGGTACTGCTGCTTCTACTACTACTACCGCTTTGGAGAGAAGTGGGTAGAAAATAAGTGTCTTGTCAGAATGCCAAGAGTGTCTTGTTAAGAAAGAGTAACTTCAAGTTTCTCCTAGAGACATACACTTTCAGGAAATATTAAAACCTTAGGACAAATGGGTTTTCCAGAGTCCCCCCCCCCCAGAAATTTTCAGAAAAAGTGAAAAATGTTATTAATCTCACCACCCCTTCAGATTGAAAGTCCATTTTGTCACTTTAGGAACATAAAAATTCATTATATATAGTTTTATGTGGTATAAAATGATCACATTTAATATGTTAAAAGTACAGTTTATTCACAATATAAAAATCTTCCTATTGCAGAGTTTATTTAGTAATGACTTTGGAGTAAGAAATACATAAACACCTTGTCTTAAGCATTTTATTCATCATTCTAAAAGAAAATTCCATAATCATTTTTTTCAGGTTTTTCAGGGGGGCTTCAAACAAAACTGGGGAAAAACCCCATTTCCACTCTAACATTATTTTTTTTTGCCTAGTGGTTTTTCCTAGTGGAATGCTCAAATCAAGTCCCAAACATAACAAACATAAACTAGTTCCTTTTGAAACCTATGTTAAAAACAAGTTGAGTGATTGTACGCAGTACCAAAATTTCTTCAAAACACTCTACATCTCTTAGCAGTTCCCATTGATTTTTGCTTTATTGACATTTTCTACGCTTTTGCTGCCATCTAGAGGTATAGATAAAAAAATAACATTTACGGTAATATTACTCAGATATCCACTAGTTAAAGCTGGTTAAGATAGAGAGATAGATAGATAGATAGATAGATAGATAGATAGCTGCCAAAATGTGATTGATAAACTTGACAATATTCAATACAAAGGAATAAAAGGGGGGGCACAGTAAAACAACATGAACTGGTGTTAACAGTCCCAGTGCAATTACTGTGTGTTTTACTGAAAATGATTCTCCATAAACCAGGACTGGGCTACAAGTTTCCAGTAAAGAAGGAAATAGTTTTAGTCAGTGGGCTCAAATATAGCAGCAGTCCCTGGCACAATCTGAACAACTTGTTAGGCTGTTTTATCTACTGATCAGAAAGGACATATTTCTGAAAAAGAAACAAAAAAAGCATTCACTGTGAATTGCTGAAGTCACAATACACAGTTATAGCATTTTGATACCATGCCGTGACTCATGTCCTTTGGAATCTTGGGATTTGTAGCTTTATTGGGCCATTAAACCTCTCCGAAAGAATTCTAAATACCTCCTGCTATTTCAAAGTTACTACTAGTCCCTTAATTGCTTCTGAATAATAGTCTCCTTACCCAGTCACTGGGTTGCGGTAAACTGCGCTGCAGTTGAGCCAGTCTTTCAGTTTTGTAATAATGGATATAAAAAGTGCTGTAGAGGACATTCATAGTATGGGTTATTGCTTTTAAAATAATTAATAAATACCCCAGCCCTGTTTAGTGCTTCTGTGCAACATTATCCCAGACTTCTTTTGATAGCTTCTTGGTCATTCTGCAATTTATTGAGATACACTCTCCAAAGGTTTTTGGGATCCACTGAAATAATATTTGGTAAAACTGCCCAGCTGTTACTACTGCCTGTAGAGAGGATAGAAAATTCAAAAATTCAGAGGACATGGAGAATTGGGGCAACGTAAAACAGCAAGTCTACACTTTTTAGACATGGGCATTATGATAATCCAAAAAGATTCTCAAGCTCTATTTCTTTGTCATTTTGACAGGTCACATTTCCTTCAGTGGCCTTCCCTTATACAGGTTGACTATCCCTGATCCAAAATGCTTGGGATCAGATGCGCTTTGGATTTTGGATACCTGTATTTGAATATTAGGACATAATGAGGCATCATGGAGATCTAAACACAAAATTCATTTATAGAAAACATATCCCGGGGTAGCTGTGTTGGCTATACAGCAAAGTACACTAACACCCAAACCCACAAAATAATACCTTTATTGGCCAACCCAAATGCACAATTTTTAAATTCTATTTTATTTTGGTTGGCCAATAAAGAGATCACTATTTTTGTTGATTTTGGATGTTAACTTAGCCTGAAGGTCATTTTATACAATATTTTAAAATAATTTTGTGCATGAAAGTTTGGGTACACTGAACCATCATAATGCAAAGGAGTCACTATCTCAGTTACCTACAAAAAAAGGTTTGTTTTTGGGAGAATTTCAGATGGTGCAGTTCCAGAAAAGGGACACTCAACATGTATGATTGGCTCATAAAATCAAGGTATTTTTGCACACTGTAGTAGGTATAAGCAGCAAGTTGCAGACCAGAAAAATAGCTGTAAATGCAGTTGAGTGAAATCATGTAATCAATACATACTAATCACATTTGACCAATGCAAACTAGTTAAATTTTCTTTAAGCGATTTTGCAACTTAACTGCTTATGATAACAATACATCTGTGAAACCCACCTGAACTAATCAATTTCAGTAATATTTAAAAATTATTGAAATCCATGTTACTCATTGCCTACAGCTTGGATGTTCATAAACCAGAGATTGTAGCCGCATGTCACAATCTCCAAAAAGATAGCATTTTGGCAAATACTTGGAAGATTTCAGTTTTGCCCCTTAGGTTTCAGGTATTTTAACCCTCTTGGTGTCTGTCCTTGCCCACTTTGAGATTTGCAAAAGACTTTAACATACAGACAGAACTGTATGAAATTATTTGGGTTTGCGTAGGGAAGACTGTTCAAAGGAAGGAATTCTCTGTGAAGAGCAAAAATGCATGTTTGAAAAATTGCACCTTTCATAGTATTGTTCTAGCAGGACTTCTTTGTTGTGTGGGCCTTCGAGTTATTTCCAATTTATGGCAACACTAAAGCAAACCTACAATAGGGCTTTCTTGGAAATTTGTTCAAAGAAGGCTTGGCATTGCTTTCCTCTGAGGCTAAATGTGAATTCAAGGTAGTATATAAAAGCCCTTTCTTTAGAAATTAGAATGCTTCATTTGCACAAACTGTAAGCTTTTCTACCAATTATTTTTATTTTATAATACTTACAGCATCCATTTTAGCTATGTAGTGCCTGTGTATGTGGATTAAATCCAATTACTGGGTTAATTCTCATTGTTCCCCCATTGATAAATCAGACTTAAGTCCTACTGATTCAATGGGTCTATCCTAGTTGAGACTTGGGGCCTTTGCAGACTGCTAGAAATAGTGCAAACTGAGTCACTTTAACTGCCCTGGCTCAGTGCTAGGGAATCATGGGAATTGTATTTTTTTCTGAGAGATTGAGCCTTCTCTGTCAGAGCTCTGGTGCCACAATAAACTACAGCTCCCATGATTCCCCAGCACTGAGTCAGGGCAGTTACAGTGGACACAATTTGCACTATTTCTGGCAGTCTGCAAAGGCCCTTAGAAGCAGATTTAACCCAATATATCTTCAGATTTTTACATTTAGCACAATATTGGAACTTTATGTATCTGGCCAGGTATTCGCTATGCTGATCATCTGCATAAGAATTTCATAAAGGAAACACAACTAGATTACACATAAAAGTATTTTAATACACAAAATAGTAAATAAAAGTGGCAAGCTTATTTTAAATAACATCTTTAATTAATTTTTTTTTTGCAAAGGCAAAATATTAAACTTAAAATAGGTCTTAGTACATCAAAATACTAAGTTTTCTAATTGTATTCCAAGCATGGCCTTTGAAACACATCGTGTACACCCCAGGAAAAGTATCCTTGATCTTCAATTGTACAGACTGAATTTTACAAACATAATAAATATATTTACCCCCTTACACATAACAGTATATGTACAACAGCAGTTGACAACTGTAGCTCAGAACAGTAACTAAGGATATTTCCCACTCCCCTAAATTGTTTTGGTACCATAGGCACACGGGAGTACATGAATGTGTGATATTCCTACATATGTGGGCAGCCTTCACTTAATATTCCACTATGGGGAAAAAAGTTTTGCTTTTTAAAATCCAAATCAGGAACAGCTCTGAAAATAAGCAAGTAGCCTTGTCATAGCCAAGAAACCTGTTTGATTTCTCAGTATCACTATCCCACAAGATTCTTGCATTTTCTAAAAATGGGTATTTAACTCTAATCAAACCTGACATAGCTCCTTTCAGTTTAGAACTTTAAGACAGAACAGCAAAGTTGACCATGGAGAACCAAAGTCCTCATTATATTTGCTGACTTCTTAGAAAAATCAAGAGAACTTTTGTCAAGCAGAGAGCAAGTATTTCCATTGTGAAAATACTATGTATTCCTCCTGCACTGGAACTATAGTTTTTCCTGTAGTGACAGTAGTAATTCTATAGAGGGACATTATTATTGCTGTTCAGTGTGGATAGACCAGAAACAAAAAATCAAGTGGCGCTAACAACGTTTTAAAATATCATCTGAGTTTGATTGTATCAATTGTTAGATGTTCTTTGCTTTTTGTTAACAACTGTGCTTCAGTCCTCTTGAGAAGACAGCTAGAATTGCAACTGTATTTGTGAAATCATGATTCTTTTCCAGGGAAATGATGACAAACAGGAAGCTCCAATATAGGAGGAGCAAGGGAGACAAAAACTTAAGACTGCCACTACACAGCTTGGGGGTGGGGGAGAAGACACCTTACACGTTAAATTTCAATAGTCCAATATAAAGTTCTTCATGACAGTCTCTAAAGCCTTAAAAGACAAGGTTTAATATAGATGTTTCAAGTGATTGCACATTCTAGAAAGCCAGTAAGATTAGACTCAAAATGTTAAGTTACACTTGAAGCTACCAAAGGAACCCAATGGTTCTAAATATCATGTTAAAACAAAACAGAAATAAATGAAGACTGCAAAGGCACAAGACTCCCACCTTTGTGTATTACTTGTAAATCTCCCATTAGCTCAAGCAAGCTTTTAGAAGTTGCTTTCTCCATTTTCCCTATCTTGAAAGTTAAAAGGTGCTCCTGCTATCTGTGCAAATCTAAACATAAGCCCTTCTTGGAAACCGTTAATTGCTTCAGAAGTCAAGATACTGAACTATTCAAATGGAAACTAATCCCATGTCTAAGCAACAATAAAGTCAAGCGTACATAAAGCTAAATGACTAATGGTGGGAATCCCTTGCCTCCCCAAAGGAATGATGATTTCAACGGAAACTTAACAAAGTGATCTGTTGAATTACATTGTTAAAACCATGATTAAAATTCAAGTACAATAGTAAATGTAAGCAAACTATATTCTTACAGCAAGCTGCTACAATAAAATGAAATTAAAAACATGCTTTTTGATTTTAAAAAGGAACACTTGATGAAGCAAGTAAGAGCACAAGTTTGGTATGTGACTGGCTTTGAGAAGAACTTTCTAGGTCCTTTCATTAACACCCTCATCAACCAAAGCACATCCATAATCAACTTACACGACACCACACCTGCTTCCATACAGACCTATCTAAGTCACTTTTAAAGCTGTGGTTTCCTTTAAAATAAATAAAAAGGCAAGAGACAAGCAGCGCTTTTCAGTGCCCATTATGTACATGATGCTCAATCATTTGTACAGTGTCTGGGTTCCAGTAACAAACAGGTAACCGTGGCCTACTGGGAATTCACAGTGTAGACTTTCTGGATTGATTTTTAAGCCTGTGTTTTATCAAAAAGAAGGGCCAGAACATACTGTGAACAGGCCACAAGGTACAGAAAGATGCAAGGGAAAACGGTAAACTATCTGAATGTCACAAACTTGGTATGTGAAGTAGTGGTATGCTAGTACATTGTTTTACACAATAGGAAAAATCACATCCACGCATCTTCAATTTTCTTTGGGGGGGGGGGAGAAACAACTGCCACCAAGAGACTGCAGGTTCATAAGCAATGAAGATAACCAGATTGCAAAATATGCAATGATGTTTGCACAGTACATAAAACTTAGATGCCTTATGAATACACTACAAGTAAAGCAATGAATTAGGCCAACTTCAGCAACACCATAGGTGTAGGAAGCCTAATTGCTAATTACATTGTACAATGGATTTCCTGCAAACAGAAAGAACTGATGCATTTGAATCAAAATACCAAAAAAAAAGTTTGTGAGGAAAAGGAAAAAAATAGTATAGTGCTGATTAAATTGCACTGGCAATTTTGTTTAACAAAAATACTCAAAAGTTCTATTTTCCACAAGATATATATATTAGAAAAGGGAGTACTTTCTACTCTGTAGTCCCCATCTGTCAACTCACCCCTTCCTGGCTTCTCTTTGCTATTTTTCAAGTGGTTGGCATGCATAATAGAGATCTTGCAATGGTATACCATCTGGAAATGCATGTCTCCCAAATATGATTGCATTTCAGACACCCCTCACCATAGTGAACAGAACCTACATTCCTCAATGCATAGTTTCCACAGGCCCTTGCCACAGCCACGCAGAAAGATAAATGTACCTTCAACAGCAAACTTCTGCTATTTATTTAAGTTATCACTTCTTGAATTGTTAAAGCTACTATGATTCTGTTCACATTATGATCTTTAATTACTGAAGGAAAATGGAAGCTCTTTCAATGCTGTAGACTCTTCCAAAGTGCATAGTCACCTACAACTTCTGATTTCATTGCCAGCTGTGTACACTCACTTAGCAGTGGAATACATCTTAAGTTAACCAGTGGAATTATTTACAGAAGAATTTCTGACTAGCAACAATTCAACACACAGACTACTAACTTTGTTCAATCTTCCTGTAAGGACCTTTTGAAAGACAGCAGGGAGACTGAGACATCAGAATCATACAGCTTCCACCTGTAGGCTCCTTTAAAGCTCAACATCCTTTTAAATAAAAGATTGAGAATTATTAAATTTGGAATACAAGAAAGACCTTTTGGTACCAGGATCACAATGAATATAAAAGGCCTAAATCTGTTGATAAAATTATACATGACCCAACACAAGAAATTTAAAAATAGCTTACTCATCCAAGGTAATTAAACCCTGGATGACTCTGTCCTTTCCAACTGGTTAGAGACTTGCACACAGTTTAAGCAAGATTCTCCCCAACCACACTCCCAGAGGGAATGGTTCATTACAATTATACACCAAAACACACTAAGCTTTCCCCATAGTACTATTATAAAAAAAGAGAAGAGAGTTCCTTCAAATTAGTGGAAGGGGAATTAAGCATCACATGCTAGTTACTTTTATGTATAGGTAGAAGTGGTTAATTAAGGTATTAATAAAAAACCAGCTTTCAGGCATAGCTATCTGCACCAATGCCCCACCTTTCCCAACTGAAGTAGTGTCAACACTGCCATGCTATTCTTTTCTCCTAGTAGTCTCAGTTCTACTGTTCCTTCAGGTGCACAGATTAAGATTTCTGTTGAAGTGTATGTCCAAGTCTCAACCATTCCCATTTTGCTTTTGAGTTTGTTTTGTGTATAAACTTCACCATTCCGCATCTCCAATGGCTTTGGAAAAAACATAATCTCTTCCATTAAGATTCATGATTCCATCTTTGAGGTGAAACTTCCACTTGTTCTTACTTCTATGAATCTGTGGAGGGCAGAAGCCAAAGTTAGAAACATCCCAGCTCAAAGTCAGTATTTGGTGCATTGCGAATAGCACTCCGCCCTCCATCAATACAGCAAAGTACTGGAAAAATCAAAGACTGGTATGACTTGTTTTGTGACGATAGTGCCACTATTGCATATGTTCTCTTCCTTGCAAAAACAATTACAAGAAATTTCTTATTAAGAAAGCTTATTCTGCAAATATTCCAGGTAAGTATGTTCTAGATTTTACAAATATTCCAAGAACGCCACTTTCAAAATGAGTACCTGGAGTGGGGTCACTATTGCCTGGACTAATCTAAGAAAAAGTACATTATTTCCAAGGTACAAGCAGACATTACTATATATACTCATGTGTAAGTCCAGAAGTTTTAGTAAAAAAAATTTGACCCCAAAAACCTAGACCGACTTATCCATAGATCATTGTAAGCATTGTACTTTTTCTTTATCAAAAAGAGAACCACCCCCTTCTAAAGTGGTGAAAGGCAAGATCTTAGTCAATCCCAGAAACACCTAAAAGTAGCTCAAACTCCCTTTATTCTCTCTGCTGTGGCACCACTTCTGACCTTGTTTAATGCCTGGCCAGGGAAATGGTGGTGGTGGTAGCTCTTTGTTGCTTAGCCTCAAAGGAGGAATTGGGTTTTGAGGGATCTGAATAAGACGTCTGTGTATGCTAGCTTTTCTGGGTAAAATCAGGCAAAGTTATCACGTTACGTTAAAGGCTATAATCAATGCTATGTTGCAATTTGCTTTGCCTTTTCATCCTTTTTGACATGTTTTTTTCTTAGCCCCACTCATGCCTGAACACCTCCCGCATTCCCTCTTCATCCATCCAACCTTTACGGTGAACACAAACAATTATGCTTGCCAGAATTTTCTAAGGTTTTTTTTGGCATTATTTTCCTTTGCTTTGTCCTTTACATCCTGTGTTACATGCCCCTAAGTTTTACCCTTGACTTAGCCATGGTTAATATCAAAATCTATCATTTTGACCCCAAAGCCTGCCCTCGACTTGTATATGATGTCCACTTATAGTCACTATATACAGTATTTATTATTTTGAAATGCTACTTGACTTTCCCGTATTTCATGCCCCAAATAGCTAAATATAATACACCAGCAAATGTATGCCCTCTCCCCAAAAAAGAGTAAATTAAAATTTTACTTGGCTAAAGTTCAAAAGCACATGTATATCAAGTAATGCAGCAGGACTGAGAAAAAAAATCCAGGTATGCTGAAAGCTGCTGGAAGAGAAAATTCTTCACCATTTAGTGCAGGGGTAGGCAACCTTTCCCTTTAAGGGCCGAGGGACTTCAGCTCCCAGAATCCCAGGAGCTATTGGCCAACATGGGACTATTGGCCAACATGGCTGAGGCTTCTGGGAGCTGAAGTCCCTCGGCCCTTAAAGGGAAAAGGTTGCCTACCCCTGATTTAGTGGATATAAAAGTCTAGGACAGTGAACTGTACAGCTTGGGTGCAGCCACTGAGAAAACTATTTCCTCCTGGATTCTCACTATCCACATCTCTATTAGTAGGATGAGGAAAAGACCCTCTCCTGAGATTATTTTAATTTTATTTATTAAAATATCTGTATCCCATGTCATCTCAGGATGGTTTATAATAAAATTAATTTAACTAATTTAAAGCACTGTAAAATAATTTGTACAAACTAAAAATGTGCGAAGCAATTTAACAAGTTAAAACGTGTACATGAAATTAATTAGACCCCAAAGGCAATGCAAAAGATACATTCTCTTCTGCTTTTTCTAAAATATTTTTAATATTTATTTCAATTTTAATTTTTTTATATCACAGGCTTTGAGGTATGCTGTAAAGCCGTATTTGATTCCATATAGGGAGAAAGGAAGATATAATAAGTAAAATGGTTCTTGCCATCTGCAGTTTGAGAATTTTAAAATGGCAACAGTAGCTTGCATCCAGTGGTGTTCATCTGCGAACAGATTAGAAACTGTTGGCAAATGAGTTACCCCTTTCCTCCCAATTACACCCCTCAAATCTGTTCTCTGAGCAAGTTTGGAAAGGTGCATGGGGAGGAAGGTGCATGCAGGAGAAAAAAGAAATGTATGTAAGCAGACATCCATATGTATGACACTTGGTTAGTTTGGTTTTTTTAAGTTGCTATTCAATTAATCAGGGATAACTAGGCATGAAAAAAGGGGGAAGAAAGATTTAACCAAATTCAATTTTATCAGCTACAAAATTTTCAAAATGGAGTAACTGTCTTATTGACTAGATATCATACTTCTAAGCATCAAAAGCTATACCAAAAATGGTTCTCTCTCTGCTGGGATTAGTAAAAACTAGAAATATAGGAGGCATGCAAGTGACATTATTCATATTACCTTGTCATATTGGCACACAACAACATTCTCAGTGTCAAAGAGTTCCTGTCCTTCTTCATCACTTACATCGTCTTCACTATTGAGAGGTTCCTAAAAAAGATCAAATTTGATTACCCAGTCCACTGAACTTTACATTCATATGCAAATCACAGATAATACCAACATAGGTATTTTACACCTTCCCACACATATAATTTAACTGAAGAAAGAGTGCCACTCTTTGACTGAGGATTTTTCCCCACTGCTCACTCTGAGTGTTCATCCAATTAGTTGTGGATATGCAACAGATGTGGGTATTTATTTCCATTTTAAGTTTAAGACTCAATTTCTATTTTTGCTAAATAGAATATTCAGAATATTGGGAAGAAGAGCAAGGAAATTGTTATTATTACAGAAGAAGATCTGAATACGGATTAATACATAGAATGAAATAAGAGTAAGATTACAGATAAACTGAAAAGAAAATTGGACAGCTCAGAAATGAAGGAAGAGAAGGATAGAAAAAATGAAGGGGAGAGTCAATGGATATATCTAAAAAAGAAATTTGGACTTCTTCCTCAGAAGCTGGGACATGTGATTATGGAATGATCCAGAGAATTTCCCAGTTTGCAGACATTCCCCTACTCCACTTAAGTTTTCCATGTTTTTTGTCATGGGAAATCTGTTATAATTTGCCAGTAAGATTCCATTTTATGTCCTGAATGTTCAAAATCCAAAGTCTAAAAGTAAAACAGCACAGGAAACTGTTTTCTTTAGTTGTCTTGAAAACAAGTTTTAGATTCCATGAACACATATGAGTAGAATACAGTAATGGGAATATAGCAAAAGAGGGCAGCAGGAAGTCAGACTGCATATTTTTGACCTCTTGAAAACATTATTTCAGAGGTAAACTCTCTAAAGCTGTCAGATTACAGCAGTCAGGAGCTAGTCCGACCCAGAAGAAGTTGTTTTCTACGTAGTCCCCAGAATAAGTGAGAATACTTTGAAATGTTGGTTCACAAATAAGAGATAGAAAAACTCTTCAGAACAATGGTCATAGCTATGGTCATGTATGCAGATGTTGTGTTAAATGTTTCTTATCACTGAAATATACAAGTATTATGTGATATATGTAAAAAAATGTATCTAGACCACATGTGATAATGTGCTAAGACAATGTAATATCTACAAGAGGATGATATCTTTGCTTTTATTTAATATGATGGCCCTCCACAAGGAATGTCTAACTGCATAAACTAATTGTGTTATCTCATAAATATCTAAAAGAATTATAAAGCTGCATATTTGTTCTCCTGTAATATAAATTTCCTCAAAGTCGAAAGCTTACAATATTTTTAAAGGGAATGCTGATGTTGATCTGCCTACTAGACAATACTGTTTATAACCTTTGGGGGTCAGGTAGACAAAATGGTGAACTCTAAGGAACTCTAGTTAGATACAGATTACCTAATGCTTATTAAAAACTTTCACACCGGACTGTTTTCCCCTCTTAGCTTTTTCCTCTAACAATTTTATTTGTACTATTGCAAACTTCAGCTCACTGTCTATGTAACAGGGAAAGGTAAACCAGCATTTAAAGGACCAGCACTTGAGAGAAACATAAATCACTATTAGCATATATGTTTTCTCCACAAGGCAACAGACTTTTTCATGCTATGACCAATTCAGTTATAATTCAGGCATTAAGACTATTGAAGATACATCAAAATTACCTCTTCAACCTGACCATCTTCACCTCCATCCTTTTCTTTATCCTCCTCTTCATCATCATCATAATCTTCTTCTTCTTCTTCCTCTTCTTCAGATGATGTATCACCTGCTCCATCTACCTGTAACACTAAAGGTGCTTGTGGTTGTGCTGGTTGCTGCTGAGCTTGCTGCTGCCCTGCCGCAGAAATCTGTGCTTGCGCTGGTGTAGGTGCAGCTACTGTTGTAGGTATTACCTGGGTCTTGTTTCCAGTAAATAAGATTTGCTGGGGTTGAATAATCACCCCTGTTTGCTGTGAGATCCCTCCAGGAATGGGAGCCAAAACCTGTCCAAAAATTAAAGCAAAACCAATTACATTACAGTATCAGCCATCATTCCTACTTTTTAATTATAGTATTTTCATATATAACAGAATGTGCAAGACAGTTTACTACAATCTTCTAAGTCTTCACAAATCATGTTTCCTGCAGCACTGCAAATTAATGTTTGCATTTAAGCATCACTGCAGAAATTCATTAATCATTAGGAAATTCATTAATCATTAGATCCTTTCCTGAAGTAGGCTAACACTCAAACCACTATGCAATACTGAGGTCCAAAGCTGTTTAGGGCTTTAAACATAATCACCAGCAACTAGAATTCTGATGCTATGTATGAGACAGAAATGAATGACTATAATTGAGCTAGCAAGTCAAGTAACATGACTCTGGTCCAAAACACTGCAGAAATAATCCAGTTTGAGACTGCTTTAACTACCCTGGCTTTAACTGCCCTGGCTGAATGCTAGGGAATTCTGGGAACTGTAGTTTTGAGACATTTAGCCTTCTCTGTTAGAGAGCTCTGGTGCCATAATAAACTACAATTCCCAGGATTCCCTAGCCAGGGCAGTGGTTTCAAACTGGATTATTGTATTTCTGCAGTGTGCTTTGAACCACTATTGCTCAATTTCTCTGCTGCAAATGCTTCATCGAGTTTAAATCTTCAAAATGAATCCTATTTCTTGTTCACTTTTGCTAGTCTTCACAACAGTAAAATGTTAGCTGTATTCCACAGTTCTAGGTATTTCTTCCTGCATCTCTCTCCTGCCCCTTTTATACTTCCATTTTTTCCTGTAACAAGACACTTGTAAAACAACTTAAAAGCCCACAAAGACCACATCATCCACAATAATGTTAGGAGTGCATATCAGTGTGGCTGTGTGTATTAATTTGTCTCTGCCACAGCTTTTATACCGAAATCCAGCCACAGGAAACTTGGCATGCATATTCAAAGATCATGAGGACATCAGTGACAGAATTTATTGTATAAACCAGGGACCAGCAACCTACGGCCCAGGGGCCGGTTAAGGCCCCAGGCCCCGGACTTACCGGCCCAGGCGGAAGGCTGCCGCTGCCGCCACGCGCCGCTGTTGGGAGGCGTTTTTGGGCGCGCTCGCTGCAGCCACCATTTTGGAAGTCAACATGGCGGCCGCGACACGTTTGCGCATGCGCACACGTGTCACAGCCGCGATTTGGACTACTAAAATGGCGGCAGTGCATGTGCCGTGGCGGCTGCAGCCACGTACGCTATGGCGGTGGCCGCAGTAGCAGCCGCGCCGGCAGCATGCGCGGGGGTGCGCGCGTGGCGGTGGGGGGTGCGCGCATGCGCACGGCCATTCCCCCTCCCCCCCTTGGCCCAGCCGAGACCTGGGCTACGGGAGACCGGCCCAGGTCTCCAAAAGGTTGCCTGTCCCTGGTATAAACTGATTAATGTTAATAAATTATTGTCTGCCTACAGTACCACATTGAGACACTGAAGGGCAGACACCAAGATCCTCAGGAGAAAGCTGGAATCCTTTAGGTTTTCTCTAAATGCTTGCAGCTGGTTTAGAAAGTGGTTCTGTAGAACATCAGGCTTTCCCCATTCCTGGAACAAGACAGGCCCTTGTGAACTGGTGCCTGGTGAACCTTTCTACCTGCTGCCAAGTATGCACACTTGTGATTGTGCTTCTAGATCGACTAAGAAAGAGAATTCTTGTTCCTTGCTACAGTCAGAGAAGAGACTGATGTGAGAGAAAGACTGAATAAGCACTAACGGACAAAGAGAAAAATGAAAAGGTATAGTTTCCACATTGCTTAGTCATGCTATCTCAGGGGTAGGCAACCTTTTTGAGACAGGGGCCAGGTTGCTGTTCCTCAGACAATTGGGAGGGGGGGGGGGAAAGCACCACAAATAAATAAATAAATATGCATGCACACTCTCTCAGCCCCAGAAAAGCCATGGCAAAACCCCTGTGGAAATTTTGCCAAGAAAACCCCAAGAACAAGTAATAACAACAATAATCAATATCATCATGGTGGGCAGCAGCAGTGGCGGCTGAGGCAGGACCAGCCTGGGGCCGATCCAAAGGCCTCGGGGGGCCGCATCCGGCCCCTGGGCCTTGGGTTGCCTACCCCTGTGCTATCTGATGCCTTTTTTACATCTTAAACTGGCCTGAATTCCCAGGATGTTTTTTTTTAAAAAGATGTCTAGTTTCAAAGAAGCTGAGGAATGAGGCAAAATAAACCACCATTATTTTGCAAGAAACAAATCTGCTATTGCTTTTCAGTGTTTAGTCAATGAGTGAAATCACAACTGTGACGAACATCACATTTTCAGGCCTTATACATGCCATGAAGAAGATGAAAGTGACAGCCCTCTGCCATGAATGCTAGTACAGCTTGGTGCTAAGGGAGAGTGGTAAAATATGTGATGCTGTGTGTGTTATATATATAAGAGAAAATGGGATGTAGGGGGGGAAAACCCCTCATAGGGTCACTTTGTTTTTCAAGTTTTAATATTTTCTATATTCATTTGCCCAGGAGTGAGCTCCACTGAACCCTATGACACTTACTTCTGAGGAGACATTGCACTATGAATTATCTTTTTAAAGAGAATTTAAGTATACCCTGACCTCAAAGATATATAGTTCTCAAGAACTAAATTTAGGACTTCTACATGCACACAGAAACTCCTAATGCACAGTGAGAGAGGAAGGGAAGTTAAGAAATGAGAATACCTCCACAGCTGGAGGGAGTGAAATGTCATCCAGTAAGAAAACTAGTTTAGGGAAGGAGAAATACAGGAAAGATTGCAGCAAAACAGAGTACATACAGAAGACAAGAACAAAGGGGTTTCTAACCCACTATAAGATGGTACAGACTGAACAAGTACTTTGAGAAGAGAAAGATCAGAGAAGGGGGAGGGGAAGTAAGGGACAAAGAATATAATTGGGAAAGGAATGTGGATATAACAGGTACTGAGTCCAGAGAAAGCTGTGTTTGTTCACTAATACAGAAATCCACAAAGTTAAAGTAACTCTTAAAATATTCTTACCTGCTGAATAACAGGAGACTGTACCCCACCAGGTTGCATCTGTGGTATAACTTGTTGCTGTAGGACCACTTGCTGCTGGGGCTGAATGATGTATTGAGCTCCATTGGCAGTTCTAACCACCTGTAGAATTTGGCCTGTAATGAAATAAAAACCATTTGAATATTTAATAAACAATATTCTTTCCCCAAAACAACTGCAACAACTGACGTGTATCTGACCCAAGAAGTCAAATGTTCTAAAGACAAGGAATGCTATATGACCTAGGCATATTGTTGACTTAGTGGATGATCCCAAGGCAAAAAAATCAAAGCAAAACAAAAAACTGGGTGGGAGGAGAGCGACCATTTTCAGCTGTATTATTTCCCTAGTGCAATTCCCTATGCCTCCTCTATCTCATCCATATCAGCTTGAAGGGCTGTGGAAAGAACTGCTGGAAATGGTACTCTTTTCTCTAAAGGAGTATCCAGTTTGTGAAGCAGAAGCCTCCACGAGATCATGTTTCTACAAATGCCCTGCCATTCATAGAATGAGTCATTCTAGGGAGGCTGAAGGAGCAACCCATGGTTTAACCCCTCCTGCTAACCTGATCAAATGCAGGAATCCTCAGAATTCTTTTCCTTTACAGCTGTTGCCTCCAAGCACCTTCTCTTCCACCACCCCATTTCATTACACAGCCTTGAAAACTGGCAATATGTCAGTGATAGAATAGATAGCCAGTGTTAAGTCCCCATCTCAATTCCCCTGGGTGGGGGTGGACTGCTCCTTCAGCCTCCCTAGAATGACCATTCTTGGTGAGTATCAACCTCTCATTCTTGGGTAGGCTGAGGGAGCAATCCACTAAATGCGAGATATACTCAAGCCACCACTTCCAGGATGGGACTAACTACTACTTGTGGCACTGACTGTAAAACCATTCTGCCAAAACTGCTTGACTCAATTTGAATTTATCCACTTTATAATGCTTCAAAAACGTAGATGGCTCTTTCCAACCCGCAGCCCTACATATATCCTCAAAGGAAGCTGCAACTCTGTAGGCTATCGTCATAGTCTTTGATCTGTGAAGTGTACTCAGACACACTTTCATTTTAGAACTTTAGCCAAGTCATAGCATTGGCAAATATCTTTTAACCAACTGGACTGCATTTGCTTAGACACTTTATGCCCAGAGTTTTCAGATTAAATGAAATGAACAAAGCATTTGTTAGTCTAACCCAGTGATTCCCAAAGTGGGTGGTGGAAAGATCCAGGGGGGCAGTGAGGGGGGTCTTCAGTCAAATGTATTGATGTGAAAGAAAGACAAGGGCAAACAGCATCCTTTAGGCCCATGGTAAGGATGAAGGTTACACGAAACTTCTTTCCAGGGTCCTTAAAACCACCACAAAGTCTCACTGATCACTTTGTGTGGTGGTGTCTCCCACTCTTAACCTGCCCATGAAAGCTTAACCATGTCTTTCACTAGTAATGGCAGGAAGCTCTTGCAAGGCTTGGGTGCAGGGAATTGCTTCTGTGGCTTGGTGTGGTGCCATTTTGGGGCAGACTGACTGGAGCAAGGAGTTAAAGCATGTGGCAGTTTGGGGAGAAGTTATGGCAATAAGGAGCTTTCAAATTTGGAATACTGCTTGAACTTTGCCAGGGTTTGCCTAGCAGATTGGAGCTATGTTTCTGCTCCTGTTCTGCTGAGAGAAGGTGGTGGGGAAGGGGGTATCTGAAGATCTGTGTGGGGAAGATATGTTTCTAGATCAGTATCTAGGGTTGATTCTTGAAAGAGTCCTTCGCCTGGGGAGTGGCTCCTGTAGTTAAAATCTCCCTTTCCCTGTCAATATGAGTCTTCACAGTCCAGAGCATGTGACCTCTGCCTATACACACACCAGTGGCATCCCTCTCTACACTGACAAAGAGGGATTGAGAGTTCTTCCTCACCAGGGAGAAGCTTCTCCCTTTGCACTTGATCATCTGGGAAGCAGCAGCCAAGCTGCTGTCTGAGCAGTGACTGAGAAGCTTTTTCCCTGCACTGGCCTTTGCCACAATCTTATCCAAGGAACAAGCCACTGGCTGAGCAGTGACAGGAGTCTCTCAATTGTACTCAATTGTGAGGCTTCTGACACTGCTCAGCCAGCGGCTTGTTTGCTGCTCCCAGGACGACTGGCTGCAAAGGGAGCAGGGACCAAACAGTGACTGAGAAGCCTCTTGCCTGCACCAGCCTTTTCCACAAGGCTGGCACTGGTGAGAAGTTTCACAGTCGCTGCTTAGCCAGCTACTCGGTTGCTGCTCCCAAGGTAACGGGGTGCAAAGGGTACAGTGACCATAAAAACTGGCATTATCTGTTGCTAATAAAACTTTTTCTTGTGGAATGAAGAAATTGCATTGCTAATTGACCTGGCCTTTATCCACCACTTCAGACCTTTTAGAACATGCTGTAGTGTGGCTAAAGAATAATGTTTCTTCCTTATTACTAATTGATGCAGCCTCACAAAAAGTTGAAGAAACCTTGTATGAAATCTTATCCAAGGAATAAGTTGAATTGCCAATGTCAGACTCCTAACACCCTCACTAAGTTCATTACATCTACCCTTTTTCTCTGAAGTATTTCTAATATCAATTGCCTTACCTTTGTTTTTCTCTTCTCTGATAGAAAAATGCAACCTTCCTCTATCTATTTAAGCTCCTAAATGAATCGTTCTTCATGTTGCTCCAAAATGACTTTTCTTGTAATTTGAATCTAAGGGCCTTTACAGACTGCCAGAAA
Organism: Phrynosoma blainvillii; assembly: GCA_026167975.1. Classification (NCBI taxonomy): domain Eukaryota; kingdom Metazoa; phylum Chordata; class Lepidosauria; order Squamata; family Phrynosomatidae; genus Phrynosoma; species Phrynosoma blainvillii. The sequence continues at coordinate 415,726,820 of JANUYF010000001.1, forward strand.
TAATGCAGCTTGAGACCACTGGCTCAGTGCTAGGGAATGATGGGAATTGTAGTTTTTTCTGAAACATTGAGCTTTGTTCTGTCAGTGCCACAATAAACTACAGTTCCCATGATTCCCTAGCACTGAGGCAGGGCAGTTAAAGTGGCCTCAAGCTGCATTTTTTCTGGCAGTCTGTAAAGCAGGGGGTCAGCAAACTATAGCCTGCGGGCCGAACCCGGCCTGCGCAGGCCTTCCAACTGGCCCTGACCGGTCCTGCTGCCACCTTTCTCCAGCGCGCGTGACTCTGGGGCGCCATTTTGGAACATAAAATGGCGCTCCGGAGGGGGTCCCCTGTGGCCCCCAGCTCAAAAAGTTTGCCAACCCCTGCTGTAAAGAGTCTCTCCAGCCAATCCAATGTCAATTTTGAGAGCTAACTCCACCTTCGCATGGCTGCTCACCTTTACCAAAATGTTGATAAGGGAAAAGAAAAGCATATTGTTGCCTTAGGTAAGCTATGACTGAAAGCAACACTTTGGTAAATACCCTTGGAGCCAACACAAGATCAAAAGGCCTAACTCTGAATTGGTCATAACAACTGTTGTACTAAAAATGGAGAAACTTCAAACTACATTCATGGGGACATACAAATGTTCTTCTTGCAAGTCTAAAAAAAGTAAACAATTGTCTAACTATGTTGTCTAAGAGTCAGTAAAATCTCCATTTTGAATCTTCTGTATTGAACAAACTCGTTGAGGTACTTCAGGTCTAAAACACACCTGTGACTCTTGTTTGGGCAGAGTGAAGAGTAAGGAATAGCCCCCCCCCCTTGAACCGTTCACTTAAATAAACTTGTTCCATTCCTATCTGTAAGAATATCCTGCTGAGCACTCTGTCTTTTTATTGCATTCCTTGCTACCACTGATGGAAGAAACCTTCCTTTCAGTTTTCTCTGAAACTGAATGCTGTAACCAGTTATCTACCTCTAGAACCCACTTGTCCAGTGTTACAGTGAGCCCTTGGTATCCAATGGGGTTTGGTTCCAGTACCCCCGTGGGTACCAAAATGTGTGGATGTTCAAGTCCCATTAAATACAATGTAGTAAAATGGTGCCCCTTAAATAAAATGGCAAATCAAGGTTTCCTTTTTGGAAAAGTCAATACTGTGCTTTCCCACCCTTACTGAAGTGGTTAGATCCTCTTTTATTTTGCTGCTGGCCATGTTGCTTAAACTGGAACCTGGATCTATTCCACTGCGGCCTGAAAGATCTGATTTTTTTTTAATTGGAAATTCCTTCCTCCTCAAAAGAAATAAAGGAATGTGGTGACTTAGTGGTTAAGACGCCAATTCTGACAATCACAAGATCAGAAGGTTGGAAGTTCAAGGCCTGAGTGCTACATGATGGGGTGAGCTCCTGTCACTAGTCCCAGCTTTTGCCAACCTAGCAGTTTAAAAGCATACAAATGCCAAGTAGATAAATAGGTATCACTTTGGTGGGAATGTAACATCATTTGGTGCAGTAATGCTGGCCATCCTCGGACAATGCTTAGTAATGGAGATGAGCACCGCCCCTTAGTCAGTTACAACTAGACATTCACATCAAGGAACTATCTTTACCAAAAGGAATAACTGTCATTTTTTAAATGCTTTCTGTAAACTTTCTCCTTTGAGCTGTTGGAAACATTTGCTTCATATCCTTGGGCTCTACTAAAATGTTGCTTAAGGCCTTTTCTCCAAATAATAATTTACCTGTAGTTTATTCACTAAAATCAACCTAGCCTTCTGGTCCACTTCCCAGTGCTTAAGCCACAAAGATTGCATAGTCAGAAATAATTGCCCTAGCTGAAAATATTGTAGCATCATAGTTTACATCTACCACAAACTGCAGAAGCCTATTATTCTATACAATATTTTTTGTAAAACGTGAGCAGGTATGTCCTCAGTGTCCAAGACTTCTGAAACCCACAACATACCCACTATTGCAAACACTGAAATTGTTATTAAGGCTCAAACTGCCAGAGCTGATGCCTCATGTGCCTTCTTCAATGTTGCATCTATCTTTTTTCATCTACATCCTTAAAAACTGTGTCCCTTTCTGTTGGGAGAGCGAACTTCAAGACGAGGCTAAAACCGAAGCATCAACTAATGGACAGCTAAATTGCTCCAGTAACTTTTTCTCATATAAATACCATTTCTTGCCATAATTACTACATCTCTTATTGTTTAATACCAGAGGGGAGAGAAGCATGAGTTAAGCCTTTCCGGGGTGTTTCTCTAAAAAGAATCTTGATTTAACAACAAAGAAAGGACTGTATGGGTACAAAAGGGGCAAAGCACACCATGAATTTGAAATTGTGCAGTTTAATTAGGCAATGTTAAAGCTTGCTGTTCAGTTCTGACAATAACTCTGGAATGGATTTATAGTTGCTGAATAAAGGTTTATTGACTTTTCACTAGTGAAGCCTGGATTTCTGAACTTAGTGTCCTGCTCATAATCACTTTCCACCTCCTCTATAGCCACATCAGATTCTGGCTCCAAATCTGAGCAGCCTAAGTTACCTTAAGAGTAATTTCTATTAATTGCTTTACTTGCTGTAACTATATGCTTTGTCCTCTTAGCGCATTTCAAAGGTTTACTGGCTAGACCACATGCAACACCCTCCTTTCCCTGCACCTCAGGATCTAACTTTTGTTCCTGCATTAAACAATGTGAACCAATCCCATGTAATAAATTCATTTCTATCCTATTCACATTTTCATTAGCTGTTAGGCTTCCTGAATCAAGTTTATTGAATAAAGTAATTAAACTGTTTATACTATTTAAATTAGATAAATTTAGACTATTTATATTAGGCAAATTCATTGTGTTTAATATATTTTCAGTATTTAACATCGCCTGAATTCCTGCTTGCACTTCGGCTCTCACTAATTCTCTCATAATTTTTCCCACTGCTTTTTGCCTAAGATGCCTGTGCTGAAGAAGACTGATGAAAATATTTGTGATAGCTGCTGTAGCACTATTAAACTATGAAGCCTGTGATGATGAGGGTGAACGAACCTGAGAATTTTTTTCCAATAGTAAATGTGTTAGATAATCAATGAACTGGCTCTGCACACTAGTACTTAAAGAAGCTGTTTTCTCCTATTCGTAGCTACTGTCCAGCTGATGCATCTTGCAAGTCAATCAACACACATGTCTGGCTACTTGACTGCTTAGCTGGATTTGATTGAATGCTTGCTTTCCTCTCTTCCACCTCATCTCTTTGTGTAGAAAACATGTAGACAGCCCCTTTGCCACCAATAAGGGACTTACAAGGTGCATTCTTAAGCTTCAATTTAGACTTTTAAAAAAATCTTTCTTCACCTTACCAACCTGGATTAATTCTGACTCTTCAGTTCTCTCTTGTGCTACTTGCTCTTGCAGAGACTGGCACTCACTTTCACATGATATAATATTGACATGATACTCAATAGTCAATTGAATTTTTACATTTGCCTCGATGTGTTGCTCACCCTCCGTGATCTGCAAACTTGGGAGAACTCATAAAAATACCTTCCATTTGTCATTTTAAATTTCTTCCTCTTCTACTTGTTTCCTTTTCTTACTAATTCAGATGTCATGACTGCCTGAGTGAACACTTATTTCAAAATTATAAGTATTTGAAATTATGAATCAACCAGTTGGCAAGGCAGGAATTTAAAAAATCTGGGAGAAGATGCTTTTCAGATGGTGGCCAGGTCTACATGGGACAAATAACACGTACTCCCACTGTCCTTACAGCAATCAGTCCAGATGATGCAGGGCCCAATCCCCAATTCTGGTGTAAACTGTCCTGACAAGGTGCAGCCGTCTCATACCACCCTTAATATGGATTTTGGAATTGTCCCAGAAAATCCAGAGTGACGCCAGGTGGCTATTCACAACACGTTCCATTGTACCACCTGCCACTGCCGTGAGTTGCTCCCTCAGGTCAGAATGAGGCACCCAACCATGTGATCAACGGTGGGCACCTCATTTTTGGCCTCAGAGGGAGTGACTCTCATGGGCGATGTGGGCAGAGGAGGCACAGCGGAACATGCGTGCAAACAGCCACCCAGAATTGTTCAGGTAATGAGGGAACCAGAATACTCCAGGCTGCTCCAAGAGTATTTTGGACTGTGTAGACACAGCCATTGCTGGACTCCAATTTAAATCAAATCAAGTTAACCTGGCCAATGGTCATGGGTAATAGGATTTAAAATTCAACACCAGGAGGATCCCAGGTTACCATTAATGGTTTAAGAAGTTGATTCAACTATTTTTCCTTCATAAAAGACTAAGGAACACATATTTCATATCATGTGAACAGCATATACCTTTATTTATATCCTGTTCTCCCAGCATGGGACACAACGCAGCTTACAACAAAGTATAGTACAGTCGCCCCTCCATTTTCACGGTCTTGAAGCCCACATCCCTCACCCATTCGTGGGCAACAAACAGAGGGGGACAAAATGGGGCGCATGCTGCCATTCAAGCCTATAGGGCTTGAATATTTGTGGTTTTCCATTTTTGTGGGGGATCTGGAACGGATCCCCGTGAAAATGGAGAGGTGATTATATAATTATTTATCTATATCAGTAATAAACCTTGCATGGCATCTTGTGAGTTATTAAGTTATAAGCTAGGTTTACAACCTCATAACTGCTTGATATTCACATTTATGATTGTGGCACCATTGCCACAACCATAAATGTCCCCTAAATCCACTTAAAATCCAGATGAACTAAACGAATTGGTGGAGTTCAGTGGTGCTGGCAAATGGGATGCAGAAGAAGTCCAGCTGCCTCCCATCAGTGAACCACAGTGCAAATGAATTCCATCCCTTGGTATGGCTGCCTGGATTTAAGGCGGGGCTGGGGGGGATTGCATGAGGAGACAGACTGCTGTGAGGACAGAGGGAGGACAGCTGAAATTTGGGATAGGAACCACCTTGATTAAACTACTTGATGTCCTATGCCAGTAGATTCCTAGACCTCTGCAGCTTCTAGAAGCATTCTGCATTCATACATTAGAACTGTGAACTCTCTGCCTTCCTTGCTCCTGAGCCTCCCCACTCATCTAGCACAGCCATGAGGAAGTTTCCAAGATCTATTGTTGATTAAGTGCAATTTGATACTGAACAAACTCATAAATCTTACCTCAGGTTTGAAAGAAGTCAGCTTCAAATAATGAATTATGAAGCGGGCTTGTTTTAAACTAAAATTATCCAATTTAAGGTTTGGATGATATAGCAAACTGAACTGCAGTAAAGACAAAAATCCTCCGTGTGGCTTAGAAGAGCAGGGGAGAGGAAGGATGAAAGCCTGAGAGAAGAGTAGGCTTGCTTTCAGTATGACAACAGGCAATTTGTTTACTGCAAGTGAATCCAGTCACTGTATCTTTTTAGTCTGCTTTCAAAGAGGAGATGGAGGACAGCATCATCCTTCTAGATCAGGGGTCTGCAAACTTTTTGAGCCAGGGGCCTATTTGGGGATTCTCGGAACATCGGAGGGCCGGAGTAAAACAACAAAAACAAAACAAAACAAAAAACAACCAGGCCCTGCGCAGCCGCGGGGGACCCCCAGGAGGGCTCCAGCAAGTGCACCGGGCCTGAGAGAGGCCTGGCGCGGCCGCAGGGGACCCCCTCTGGGGCACCATTTTGTGTTCCAATATGGCTCCCAGAGTCTCATGCGACCTTTCCCGTCACGGGGCAGGACGGGAAAGGTCGTGCGAGACTCCAGGCGCCAATTTGGAACACAAAATGGCGCCCCGGAGTCATACACGCCAGAGAAAGGCAGTGGCAGGAAAGGTCAGGGGCTGGTCGGAAGGCCTTGGCGGGCCGGATTCAGCCCACGGGCCGAGGTTTGCCGACCCCTGTTCTAGATGCTGCAAAATATGTACCTACTCTTCAGAAACTGGGTTTTAGAGGTTATACAGGTTTTACTTATGTATTTGTAGATTTACTGAATATTTTTTGGATGGTATTTTAAGATACGGCTAGAATCCTGTTGATTAGTCTCAATTAGAGTAGATCCATCCACTTGTTGAATAGTAAATCAACAGAATGGTAAACCCAAATGATTCATTGCTTCTATTCTAGTCGCGACGAAGAAAAGTGAATAGTAACACAATAGTAAACCCAGGGCTGGGGAGTAGGAGTAAGGAGTAAAAGATTTTTACAGGAGTAAGAGTAACAGTAAGAAAAATTATCTTACTCCCGAGTAGGATAAGGAGTAGCCCAAAAATCACCACTACTCCCCAGCCCTGGGTAAACCCAAAAGAGTTAATGCTTCTACTCTAACCAGGACTAACAATAGGATTTAGGTCACTGCATGCCATCATTGCAATGAATATGACAAAAAAACCCAAAACAAAGTCATACCTGAATTTGTCAGAATTTGCTGAACAGGAGTAACCCCAGCAGGCAAAGCCAAGGTGGCTGCAGTAGCAGCAGCACTCTGAAATGTAAGGAACTACTTTAGTAACAGAAATATTTGTTACAAACTTATTCAAACTTATTCACTAAAAAGTAACATATTTAATATAAAACACTCATTCTACAGTACTGAGGTGGGCAAATTCCAGAGATCATAGAGCATCTCTACTCCCCCACCTACCTAAGAAGGTCACATCCATTCTGACTCACTTTTCCTCTCAGCCAGCCACACCCACAAGGGGCCACAGCATGTGGGCACACTTTGCCCACTCTGCTATAGCAAGTGCTTTCCTCTGTGCAAGATAATTATTCACAGTGCCACTCAAGTGGACTTTGCAAATAGTCAAGTCAAGGAAAGCATTGATCTACTGACTATAGCAGGCAAAGGCAATAAAATAAAACCAGTAGGCTATTTTACTCAGAAGAGCACTGGGCAGATCTCCCATTTTAAACATTTTGCTAGACCTAGGTTCTTAAAAGCATTAACACTAAGAATATTCACTGAAAAATCACAAAGTTTATACAATTAAACATTCCCCTGAATAGAATGAACTTTTCTTTGTATAGGCAAGACAACCAGTCTTGTTCATAAACATTCTTCCCTAACTGGGTCTTCGTATGCATGAGTTAAATGTATCACACAATCTTACCATGCCTGATGCATTCATGTGCATTAGCTTGGAATCTGGCACAATAACTTGTTGTTGAGGAGCTGTAACACAGAAGAAAAAGGAAATAGTGCTGAGATCATTACAGTATACTTTAATACAACTCACTGTATTATTTCCTCAAAAGAGGTTTTCCAACATCTATTTATGTTGTGAATACTAATATTAAATACATACCTCAATAGAAACAATTTCTAACAAATTTAGACTTCTTGGAAGAGTTATCATACTCATTACACAGGTTCTTATTTATATCTGTGCTTTGTAAGAGAAATGGACTTTTAGTTTAGATCTCACATTATCTTACTAAAAGACAAAGGCTAAGATCCTGCATTGAGAGACACATCTATGATACATCTCTCTACTCCCATCCTGCAGGACTTCGCTTCCTCCTGTGTTGTCTTCTGGCCATTTAGTGGATGGTGGAAAGCAAGCACATTGGAGAACTATCAGGCTATGCCCCTACAGCAAGAATCAAAACAACATCATCCTCTAGGACAGTGGTTCACAAACTTTGTTGGGCTACCACCCCCATTCTTCTTAAGCAACAACCCTAGCACTCCTCAATGCCTATTTCAGTATTAGGTCTACAGTTTGTACAGCAACCACCCAGCCAGAGACATCTATCTCAGCCACGCCCAGCTTTCCACAACCTACTCTTCCACCTCAGCCTGTCATGTGCAAATACAGCAGCAGCAGAGGTAGAGGCTCAGATCTGCTCATCCGTTTTCATAGAATCACAGAATTGGAAGAGACTACAAGGGCCTGTTGGGATGGTCCCAAGGGAAAAAGGTACAATGTGGGATGACACAGAAGTTAACAGGCAACAAAGAGTCACAGGCAGCCATAATGACAAAGCACTTTCCACCAGGTGCCAAGTCAGGGGAAATGACATCGGCAGATGATCACCTGGTGTTGTAAAGCACTGCAGAAAGGCTGCAAAACTGCCAAGTCACTCTGGTTGAGTGAAGGTGTCAGGAAGAAGAGGCAGGGCCAGAAGGCCACATGGAGCCCTGGCTATATAAAGGAGTTGCCTCAGGTTGGTGAATAGTAGAGACGGTTGTGAGTTGGTGGATCGTGTGTTGTCGGTGGATCGTGGTTGATGTACAGTTGTATAATAGCTTTGTATATAGAGGAACCAAGATTAAAAGCCTCATCTGAGAGACGTCTGTCTGAAGTGTCTCTGTACTCTGTCTGGAAGGGGAGAGGTGCTTCTCCAGCAGACAAGCTGCTGCCTGCATCCCACAAGGTGGTGACTCTGGTGCCACACGTTGATGTGGAACACCACGCGCTGCATAACCACACTAACAGGGCTGTCCAGTCCAACCCCCTGCCATGCAGGAACTCAAAATCAAAGCATCCCCAACGGATGGCCATTCAGCCTCAGTTTAAAAACCTCCAAAGGAGGAGACACCACCACACTCCAAGGGAGTGTGTTCCAGTGTACCAGCCTGTACCAGCCTTACAGCAAAAGGAAGGCCAGCTGGTCAGCTGCTGCTCCCAGTGTGACTAGTTGCAAAAACAGCAGCAACCGAGCAGCCAGTTGAGCAGCAACCTAGGAGCTGGTTGAGCAGTGACCAAGAAGCCTCTCAGCTGCAATGGCCTTTGCCACAAGGCTGCAGCAGGTGAGAGATTCTCAAGTCACTACTCAACAAGCTATCGGTCGTTGCACACTTTACACTCAGTCACTCTGAGAGCAGCAACCAAGAAGCCTCTCACTTGTACCAACCTTGCAGCAAAGGCCAGCATGGGTGAGAGGCTTCTCAGTTGCTGCTTGATCAAGGTGAACATGGGATGCTTCTCCCTGGTGAGGAAGGACTCTCAATCTTTCTTATGGCCAGAACAGACAGCCCTGAAGGGGCGGCTTGAAGCTGCCCCTTCCAAAGACGGATTGGAGCCACGGCCAACACATGCCACAGCCCCAATCCACCTTGAACCTGGCCCAAAAAGAAGCAGGTAAGATCCTCCCCTTTTCCGGCTGGAGAAAAGCCAGCCTTGCTGAGGCCCCTTAGCAGCTTCATGACCCTCCTGTGGTGTGTAAACATCACACCACCGGAGCATTATGAAGCTGCCCACATCTGGGCAGCTGCCCAACTTCCAGACATGTGACATCAAAACACTACATGTCTGGAAGCCATCCGGATGGTGGCATAGAAGGACCCTCTGTTCAGGCCTTCAGTCAGGGTAGAGAGCTTCAAACTTTTCTGCTCAAAGAGGAAGAACTCTCCTTCTAAGACAGGGGTAGGCAACCTTTCCCCTTTAAGGGCCGAGGGACTTCAGCTCCCAGAATTCCAGGAGCTATTGGCCAACATGGGACTATTGGCCAAAATGGCTAAGGCTTCTGGGAGCTGAAGTCCCTCGGCCCTTAAAGGGGAAAGGTTGCCTACCCCTGTTCTAAGAGAATTGAAGAATCAATCCCGGATACTCCATCAGAGTTGCACAGCTTTATTTCTTCTGTTACCTGTTCTCTCAGTTGGTCTGGCAAAAGAAAGCAGGAGTAGCAGTGCATCTCCAACCGAACAGCCAAGTCTCGGCAAAGTTCACAAAGCTTAAGCTGAGTACCAAATATGAAAGTTCTTTTTTGCCGCAGCTTCTCTCCCCTCCCCCCCCCCCCATTACATGCTCTAACTCCTCATCCCCATCATGGTCCTAAAGGCCAATGGTTCCCCTTGTCTTACTTGCACACCAATATTTTGACTGAAGGCCCCCCTGCTGCTCCCTTTTTCATCACCATGCCCTTACTGTCCCCCCTAAATCTCTGGGAGGCGTAATGCCTCACTTCGGGAATCACTGCTCTAGGACCTTTGGAAGACCCCTCAGGTGGTCTCAGGCTGTGCCTCTATCATCTGCTTTCTGCTTTGTCTTTCTGTTCTTTTCAACAACGGTTTCATTTGATAAGTTTCTATATAAGGGATATTAGGTTTGGCTGCACTTTTTATTCAAGAGTATTCCTAGATTGCTTGATTCCAAAGGATGCCAGTTTGCTCATATCCAGCAGATTGTCTTACACTTGACAGATCATCAGTGTCTTAATACTGTTGGTACAGGGCTTCCCATCTTTGTTATAAAGAAGCTGCCAGCTTAAGAACATTAATTGCTAACAAATCAATTGTCAAGGAAGCTTGAACGGAATATTTTACTTTGCACAATGCACTAAAAGTAGATCAAAGGAAGGGGGAAAACTATGTAGGGTCTGGAAACTAAAGGTATTCCTAGACATTTTATAGCATTTCTCTTGAGGCTGGAAGCCCAAATTCTAGCGTCATAAACCACAAGTACAGGGATGATTCATGTGGTAAGATGGGAAGCCTTAAAAAACTGCCAGTTGCAGTACAGTCATCCTAAGAATCAAGTAAATCAAATGCTTAACTTCTACTATATGTTTTACATATCTCTGCAATGCCTTGCTGATATTATAAGAATCTTCTCACAAAATTCAGATGATGACCTGTGTATGTAAGGCTAAATCTATAACCTGAAGAAATGCACACACACTGCACGAAGAGACTATTATGCACCATGTTTGTGAAGTTTTCAGTTACAGTATGCTCTGAAACTACAAAGTTTTTTTTAAGGGAAAGCTTATGTTCAAATATTCACTTAAGCCTTCACCTGTTGCATTCCATAGTGAACTGTTTTTACTGTTTGCTCCCAATGGACACTTTCAGATTACATATTTTTAATTGGAAGAGACAGTTATAGAACTTGTGCTCTTATTAGATTTTATTATATGAAATATTGCTATAGACATTATTAAACTTTATTACGGCCATTGCTATAGACATACAAACACAAACAGATCCAGAAGGGCTGACTCTTACCTTGTTGCGTTGCAGGAATAAGGACTTGCTGTGCCTGGGATTGCTGAACTGTTTGTTGTGGTTGCGGTTGTGGGTGATGGTGATGATGGGCATGCTGCTGTTGCTGCTGCTGCTGTTGTTGTTGTTGTTGCTGCTGCTGCTGTTGTACTTGCAACAAAAGCTGCTGTTCCTCTGAATGAAATCCATCTACAGCCTTGGACTGAAGTAGCTTGTTTTCCCAGAGCTGCATTGATTAAAGAAGTTTTTCCTAAGCAGTTTTCTTTTTACTGATATATATTGGCTACTCACTTGCATCATTATCACTGTCATACTGAACTATTCAGTTATCTATTCCCTTCTAGGGGGTCCAACCACAGATCCTCAGAAAAATTAGCTTGGTGGTGACTTTCAGTACTTTCTTATGGAAAATGAATAGGCAAACATAAAAGAGGACAGCCAATTTCCCAAGTTTCATTCTAGAAAGCACTAATCTAATAAAAACAATTGCACAGAGAACATTAACAATTTGTCTGGAAGTCTTTTTTGTTTCCTTACTGACTGATGCATTACTGATATTTCATCTCCAGAAAAAGTATCTTCATTCAAGAGAATGAAGGAAAGACAGAGGATTTCAAATATATTGGCTCTCAATATACAAAGCTGTGCTTTGTATTTTTGTTCACATTACACTATGGAGCTTAAAAACAACCTCACATACAAATCATACTTACCTGCCAACTCATTGCCTAACCAGCTTATCCAAGAGGACACCTGTAAATGGGCCAATCTATAGCCTTGCAAAAAAGATGACCCCATCATGAAGCACTTCCACACACCAAACAGGTCAGTTAGCTCCATTATCATTTGGGCACTTTTGTTCTGCAACCAGCAATTATACCATGGCTCTTATAGTGTACAACCAGCTAATACTAATGCAATCAAATAGCAAAGGACCTTCCCAATAGTTAAATTATTGATCCAGTTGATCTGCCTATCCAAAGCCCAGCATCAGGGCCAAAGTCCTCTGTAGTCTACATTATGATGGGTCTGTAGTTGATGGTGCTTTAAGTTATTTCTGACTTATGGTGACCCTAAAGAGAACCTATCACAGTGTTTTCTTAGCAAGATTTGTTCAAAATAAGTTTTTACACTGCCTGTGGCTGAGACAGTGCCCCAAGGTTACCAAGTGAGTTTTTATGGCCGAGTGAACCTGCTTGGTCAATCTGGCACACTCCAGATGAATCTTGACTATAGTTCCTATCACCTAGCCAGGATTTCTGGAAAAAAATCAGCTGTTTTCAATTACAAGTTATTTAAATATTAGCAACAACTTATAAAGCTAGCAGTTTTATGTGCTAATGCTCTCAGTAATTTGCAATTAATGTAACTTACTGTTTTCAGTTCCACAAGGACTTGTTCATCAACGCTTGCATCCAGGAAGACTTCTCGGACATCATTTATGACATCTTCAATCACAGATCTATACAGTTTAGGCTTTAAAAAAATCACAAATGAGAACCTCTGTTAACAAGTTATCTAGCAATATTTTAAAATATTTTCAGAAAGTAATCATGTAGAATTTAAATTACTATTACAAAGATAATCTTTATAGAATTAAAACTTTATTTTAAAAAATTAAGAAATTTCTTAGGCCATTCATTTATATAATTCAAATAATATTAGCTCCTAATACTGGTCTGAAAACCATTACTAAATATGCTAAAAATATACTCAGCCATTCTGTGGCAGGTTATGATGTATCAAGTGTATTATATATTTTTAATAACTCCCACAGTAGAAGTTCTACTCACACATTCTTGCCTTCTAATATACCTAGTAACCTTAAATCACTCTTTAAACCTAAGTGATCTGTTCTAATTCAGTCAAGTCCAATCAACGTCAGTGAGAGTAAACCCCAAAATCATAAACTACTAGTTAAACTGAACAGCAAAATTAAGGACTGTTTAGTACCATTGTTTTCAACAGGTCACTATCTCCAAAACAAAACAAAACAACAGTTTAACTCCAAACATTTCAACAGAGTAGTCAGTGATGAGAACTGAGATAATTTTTCCCTGACTGCACTCCAGCACAAAAAGACAGTTAAGAGAGAGCTTAGTGGGGGAAAAAATCTATACAATGGGGCCTCCACATTGGCTAGGGTTAGGGGTACAGAACCCCATGAAAGTGGAAAAACCACAAATAAAAAACCCCCTACTTTTTTTACCAAAGAGAAACCTCCCTAGGAATCTCTACATCCTCCAGCGCATGTCTGTGATCAAAAGCTGCCGGAAGCAGACCACAGAATTGATTGGAGGACCTAAAATGCCTAGAGAAGAGTTCTCTCTAAGGTCCTCTACTGCAATTTCTTGTGGTCATCGACCATAAAGTTGAGAGAACATATTATTCAGATCCATGAATAATCAAATCTACAAGTGAAAGCCACAAATGTGGAGGGCCTACTGTATATATGAATAAACAAAAGACTGTACACAGACATAGTTTTTATTATTCATTTACTATGTAAGAACACTAGCAGAAATCTACTACTAAGAATACCATAGACAGCTAAGAAGACAGACAAACGGATCCTTGAACAGGTCAAGCCCGAAATCTCCCTGGAAGCCAACATAACTGAATTGAGGCTGTCATACGTCGGTCATATCAGAAGAAGACATGACTCATTAGAAAAAACAATATAGTGTGCCCTTGGTATTTGCTGGGGTTTGGTTCCGGGACCCTCCGTAGATACCAAAATCCACAGATGCTCAAGTCCCATTAAATGAAATGGCCTAGTAAAATATTGCTTTTGGTATTTATATTTTTTTTTGGAATATTTTCAAGCCTGTATGATTGAATCCATGGATAAGGAGGTCTGCCTGTAATGCAAAGAAAGGTGGAAGGACGTAGAAAGAGAGGAAGACTGCAAGCTAGAAAGACAATTACAAATAGATTACAGTTACAAAAATAAAACAATTGCAAACCATTTTGGGCTTTTAAATGCTGTGCTGTCAAGGTTTGTATCTAGGGTTTTCAAATACAAATTTAATATTTTTAATGCACATTGTTTTCAACTTTTTAAATTAATTGTTTTTAAACGTTATAACTACATTTTAATGCTTTTATATTGTTTTTAACATGCACCATTTTAAATTTGTTGTTAGTCACTTGGGTCCCTATACTAGGTGAAAGGTGGGGCATAAATAGATACAATAGTAGTGATAAATAACAACAGACTCAATTAAGGAGACCACAAGTATGAATTTGCAGGATCTAGGCAGACCAGTGGAGGATGGAGGGGTCAAAAGATGTCTCATCTATAGGCTTGCCATGAATCAGGGTCCACTCCAGGGCAGTTAATTAACAACAAAACAAACCTAAGATTGCAGTTTTTAGTTCTTGTAGCCACCCCTAATCTGGGTGACCAGATAGATATCCTAACCACAAAGGAGGACAAGGTGTTGCAAGATGAAGGAAACTGAAACAAAATGTAGGAGGCGACAAAAGAAAAGCTGAAACCACTCCTATAAATATAAATCCACGCTTCTTAGTCATGCTCAAAAAGGAGGACATTTTGGAATTATTCCTGGACAGGAGGCTGAAATGTAGGGCACATCCTGGAAAAGGAGAATGCCTGGTCACCGTGCCCCTAATGAAGTGAAAAGCAAAGTTTTTAAAGAACAGGGCTGGGGTGCTGTGTTGTTTTGAAGTGTCTAAAGAACACAGGAGGACAGGGAATCTTGGAGATGTCTTATCTACAGGATCACTATGGGTCGAGACTTGAGAGTGACTTGAGGGTGGACCAACACCACCACCACATAAATATAATAATAAACCATAATAATATTATATGTGTTGTTATATAATATATAATGTATTATGGGGTTGTCTATGTGCTTTTAATGTGTTTTAATATGGATAATATTTAATTATTTCTTAAATTTTGTAATCAGTGTTTTTTACTTCTGCCTTTTTAAATTGCTGTAACCCACCCTGAATCCCATTGTGGGAGAAAGGTGGGATACAAATCCTTGAAATAAATAAATAATTAATAACTGCACTTACATTGGCTTTCATTACTTATAACAACAACAACAAAACAAACAACAACAACTGCACTTTCATTTCTTTCCACTACATGCAAGAGCAAACAGATGAAAGCAGAAATTTAAACAGAAACATGATTCTCCTATGTAAAGCTAATAGGCTTCTAAACACAAGAACTCCATGCACTTACATTTCTTTTCACTACATATAATAATAAAATTAATACTAACTACACTTACATTTCTTTTCATCGTATGTAACAATAAAATAATTACTACTACTACTAACAACAGCACTTACATGTCTTTTCACTACATATAATAATATACTGTAGTAATAATAAGTACTACTACCACTAACAACTGCACTTACATTTCTTTTCACTACATATAATAATAAAATTAATACTAACTACACTTAACATTTCTTTTCATCGTATGTAACAATAAAATAATTACTACTACTACTAACAACAGCACTTACATGTCTTTTCACTGCATATAATAATATACTGTAATAATAATAATTACTACTAACAACAGCACTTACATGTCTTTTCTCTGCATATAATAATAATAATAATAATATACTGTAATAATAATAATAACTACTACTACCACTAAAAACAACTGCACTTACATTGCTTTTCACTACATACAAGGGCAAACAGAAACACGATTCAAGCAAAATTTCAAACAGAAACATATGATTCTCTATGTAAAGCTAACATGCTTCTAAGTACAAGAACCCCAGATAAAATTAAAAAGGAGGAGGAGGAAGAGGAGGAGAAAAAGCAGCAGCAGCAGCCTCTTTTGGCATCCCACTGCGAGGCACCAACTCTTCTTGTCTGAAAGCCTGCTGCTTCTGCTGCTTCTGCAGGGAGTGACAAAGCGAGCGCCTTTCTCCTTCTTCCTTCCTTCCTTCTCCTCCGCCGGAGCCTCGGAGGCGCCTCCCCGGCTGCTCTCGGCAGCTCTCTCCCTATTTAAAGGCCGATGTGGTGTTTAAATGGAGAGGCGGTGACGTGGGGCTGGAAAGCACCTTCCCATCCTGGCAGAGTCTATATTAGAGAGCGGCAATGGCTCTATATAAACAGGGCAGCCGCGGGGAGGAGGAACACAAGGAGCAGAGAGAGGGAGAGAAAGGCAGGCAGGCAGGGAAGCCATGATGGATCTCGGGGCGCAGAATAATAAAAAGAGCCGCCAAAACCCACTGCAGACAGAGACAGAGAGAAAGCACCGGAGCCGGTGGGTCCGAAGGGGGCTTTATTATAAGGAACGGATGGAGGTCGGAGAAAAGGGGGCTCTCTTTTTTATTATTGTTATTATTTTGTAATTTAAAAAAAAAATGATGGAAAATTTAGGGAAGGAAAGGGCAGGGCTTTTTTTTTTTCCTTGCTTGCTCTTTCGTGTGACTGCTTATTGCAAACCGATGTGAAACCGAGACTAGAAAGTGTATCTAGTAAGAATAATTGACAAAGTATAGAAAAGGAAGGGGGGGTGGGAAAGGAGGAGGAGAAAGAGTTAATAATAATAAAAATTGGGGATGGGTAAAAGTATAGAAAAAGAAGGGGGTGGGAAAGAATGAGAACAAGAAAGGCGGTTAATAATAATAATAAAACAATAAAAATAAGAACTGGGGATGGGTAAAAGTAGAAAAGGAGGGGTGTGGGGAAAGAAAAAGAAAGGGTTAATAAAATTTGGGATGGGCAAAGTATAGAAGAGGAAGGGGTGAGGAAGAAGAGGACAGTCAATAATAATAGTAAAAATAAAATAAGAATTGGGGAGTATAGGAAAGGAGGGATGGAAAGAATAAGAAAGAGGCGGATAATATTATTAAAAATAACTTGTGAGAAAAGGTAGTAGTCGCAAGTGTGTTTTTTTTCGTTCAGAAAAAGGAGGAGGAGGAGGGTGGGGGAGAAAAGAAAAAGGGGTTTTGGGGTTTGTTGGTTCTCCCCCACCCCCCAATTTTTCTCTCTCTCTGCAGGGCTGAGAAAAAAAATTTAAAAAGTGCTTTTCAACCTTCCGCCGTCACCGAATATATATATAATTGGGGAAAGAGCTGCTGAGAGGAGGCTGGTTTCGACGCTAAAAAAAAAAGGGGGGGGGAGTAAGAATTGTTATATATATATATATATTATAATATATATATATATATACACACACACACACACAGGGTAAAGGGGAGGGTGGAATTAACAAAATAAAAAAACCAACCGCCTTGAGTCCTTATTCTGAAAGAAAGGCGGGATGTAAATAAAATAACCCTCCTCCTCTTCCTCCGCCTCACCACCCGCTTCCCACAAGTAGACCCCCAAAAAAAGACCCCAAAAGGGGAGGAAGA
This sequence comes from Phrynosoma blainvillii, assembly GCA_026167975.1. Classification (NCBI taxonomy): domain Eukaryota; kingdom Metazoa; phylum Chordata; class Lepidosauria; order Squamata; family Phrynosomatidae; genus Phrynosoma; species Phrynosoma blainvillii. The sequence continues at coordinate 415,744,109 of JANUYF010000001.1, forward strand.
GAGAGAAAATGGGGCTCTTCGGAGGCGCCTTGAGGGCTCGCCTTTGCCGTCCTCCTGTTTCCCTCACAGAAACCGTCGTCGTCGTTGTTGTTGCTGCTCCTTCTTCTTCTTCTTCTCCCCCCCTCAACCCCGGACCCACCTCCTCCTCCTCCTCCTCCTCCCCAACCGCCTCCCCCTTTGAAAAATTAAAAACAAAAGCCCTCCTTTTTGCTCCCCCGCGACACCGTTCCCCTCGTCCTTACCACGGGGTTTGTATTAGCCGAGCTCGCCATGTCCCGCGCCACCCCCGGGCAGGGAAAAAAAAAAGACACCGATCTATATATTCTCTATCTATATCTATAAAAGAGACAGAAGGGTAACGGCTGAGGCACCCTCGGAACCCCGAAAGAGAGAGCGGTCTGAGGTAAAAAGTGCAGCCCCTCAACACCTCTTTCCTTTCCTTTCCTTCCCTCCTCCTCCTCCTCAACGGTCAGTCTCGCCTCAGGGGTTTCTCCCTTCAGCCCAACTCCGCCCTTCTTCCTCCCGAGGAAGGCGCCCCTGACGAAGCCGCTCTCCGTCTCTCTCTCTCTCTATTTTATATATATATATATAATTTCTTTTCCCGCCCTCACTCGGCGGCCCTTGGGCTGCTGCAGCCGCCAGCCAGCCGCCCGCTCCGCTCGCTTCGCCCCTTTATATAGCGAGTGCCGAGCAGCTGCGAGAGCGGCCAGAAAGGAGGAGGCCGAGGAAGGGAGGGGAGGGAAATATCGCGAGAAGGAGCGGGGTTTCTGGGTTGGGATTTCTATGTGTGTGTTTTTCCCCCCCTTTCCTCGCCCCTCCTCTCTTCCGTCTTCCGGCCGCCCTCTGCCCAAAGCGGAAGTGGCGCCATCTCCGTCAGCCTCCGCTGCTAACGCATCCCCGCTCTTTTAAAGAGGGACTTGGCCATAGAGTTGGTAAAGGCTAGAGCGCCGCACGGGTAGAAAGCCGTTTACTTTCTTCGTGGCGCGGCGCCCAAAAGGGGAAGCTCGCCTTTTTTCTCCCCCTCTCTATGGCCACCGCCATAGAGGTAGAAAAAAGAAGAAGACACGTTGGCTGTTCTATAATAGGCTGCATACGCACTTCAGGAATAATCCAGTTTGGCACCGCTTTAAGTGCCCTGGCTCAATGCTGTGGGATTCTGCGGTTTTTCATGCATTGGTTTCAACACTGGATACGTCCGCAGGGCAGAAATAAGCAGGTTTGACACTGCTTTAACTGCCACGGCTCTACGCTATGGAATCCTGGGATTTGTAGTTTGTTGTGGCACCAGAGCTATCTCTGACAGAAGGCTAAATGTCTCACAAAACTACAATTCCCAGAATGCCATAGAATTGAGCCGTAGCAGTTAAATTGGTGTCAGTCTGGAATATTTATGCAGTGCGCGTGCAGCCTGGGAGAGAAGAAGCTGTTTAATTTTTCATAGTCTTCGTTGAAATAGCTCTGGTGCCACAACAAGTTACCATTCCCAGAATTCCATAGTACTGAGCCATGACATTTAAAGCTGATTATTCCTCCAGTGCGGATGCAGCCATAGGTCCAACACACACTACAGAAGTAATCCATTTTGAGATCACTTTAACTGCCCTGGCTCAATGCTAGGGAATCCCGGGAATTGTAGTTTATTGTAGCACCAGAGCTCTCTGACAGAGAAGGATCAATGACCCAGAAAAAAAAATACAATTCCCATGATTCCCTAGCACTGAGCCAGGACTGTTAAAGTGGTGTCGAACTGGATTATTTCTGCAGTGCTTTTTGGACCCAAATTTATTTTTCACTTTTGCTATGTATTTCATAGATCTTGTATTCAACAGGGCTGATGTGTCCATCCATACTCTGGCTACCTAGTATTCTTGGATCAAAAACATGGTTTATATTAGACCTGGAGACACCCAAGGCCTCCATTAGACATTTTTGCAAGGTTGGTTATTTTCCACACTCTGTGTGGTGAAAACAGATTGCTCTTTGGGCTGAATCCAGACTTAGTTATAGCATAGGCCTGTTGAAATAAATTAAAATTAAGGGCCTTTACAGACTGCCAGAAATAGTGCAACTTGAGGCCACTTTAACTGTCCTGGCTCAGTGCTAGGGAATCATGGGAATTATATTTTTTCTGGGACATTGAGCCTTCTCTGTCAGAGAACTCTGGTGCCACAATAAACTACAGTTCCCATGATTCCTTAGCACTGAGCCAGGACAGTTAAAGTGGCCTCAAGTTGCACTATTTCCATCTAAATACTACTAAGGTTAAATCTAGATTGCTATGGTGTATGTTGAGAACTCTGGGTTATAGGACCCATCAGGTTTTACACTTGAGGTATGGCACTAAATATGATTTTTATTTTGCTACCGCAATAACTCTTACGCAGAAGGCTGTTGATGAGAAGAGCTGAAAGAAAAACATCAAGCACAGCTGCAAATGGTTCCCTGGAAGGGAAATAATTTTACAGTTGTGGCTTTCTAGAAAACAGTCTGTTATAGTTCTAAGTTACTATTTCTGTAGTTTCACAAATAGTGTGCAACTTCTGCCGACATACCTAGTTGCATATTTGTTGGAATGGACAAAAAGCTTAACTGCTGTCTGATTGTACATTAAATGATTTAGTTGTACATGTAAGATGTTCGGTATCAGTGTGAAAATTTTCCCTGTAGAATTGTACAACTATTTCAGCTTATTATACAGTTGCAAACGCAAAGGACAAGAGGCTGAAGTAAGATATTGGACCCTGAGTTACTTAATCTGCTGGTAGATTTTATGTCATTTGGGTGTAAAGCAACTTGAAAATTTTTACTTTTTTAGGCTACAAGGCCAGAATCCTCCAGCTAGCATAATTCTGGAGTGGTGGGTGGGAATAAAAAGATAAAATGTAGATTTTAAAACATTACTTTTTCTAGCTCTACAAAGCTAAGGTTACATCACTCAAATCTGAGAGCCATTTTGACATATTTATTAACTTCATAGAACTATACAAATAGTAACCATGGGAGGATATTTTGATACATCATTAAGTTAAAGGGAAATTGCCCCCCCCCCAATTTTTCTCTACTACAAGGCTCAAAATTCTACTGGTTATAAAAGGAACATCTGTTGAGGCAGTAACTTGCATTCTGGTGTCCATGATCTATGTTGTGTGCTAGATTTCAAGCCATCTAGAGAAAAGGTTGAAGATAGGATGACTAGGATGTCTCTTGTTTATAGGATTGCCATGGGTCGAAGTCGATGCAAAGGCAGTTAACAACAAGGATAAAATTTCCATAAAGGGAATTTTTAAAAAATGCTGAAAATTGATATTTTTATAAATTTTTACACCACTTTTGGACTATATTTCTGCCAAACTTTGATGAAAATTACACACTTCATTGAAGCTAGTTGAGTGCATTTCTTTTTGACTTGTGAGCAGCAGTTCAAAAATTGTTCAGTATTTCCCCAATTCATTATTGTTGTTTATTGTTATCTGCTTTCAATTCGTCCCTGTTCCCCCCCCCCCCGACCCATGGCGACCCTGTCGATGAAACATCTCCAACACTTCCTGTTCCCCACTGCTCTGCTTAGATCTTGTAACGTCATGCCTGTATTTTCCTTAATGGAGTCCATGAGGTCTTCCTCTCTTTCTACATCCCTCCAACTTTCCTAGCATTATTGTCTTTTCCAATGAGTTGTGCCTTCTCATGATGTGACCAAAGTATGGTAGTTTAAATTTGATAATCTTGGCTTCCAGGGAGATTTCTGGCTTGATCTGTTCAAGGACTCATTTGTTTGTCTTTTTTGCTGTCCATGGTATCCAACACCACATCTCAAATTAATAGATTTTCTTCTTATCTGCTTTCTTCAACTGTCCAGCTCTCACATCCATGCATAGTGATGGGGAATACAGTGGCCTGTACAATTCTAACTTTAGGACTCTGTTGTATATCTTTACTCTAGGATCTTTTCTAGTTCTTTCATAGCAGTCCTACCCATTCCTAGCCATCTTCTGATTTCTTGACTGCAGCCTCCATTCTGATCTATGTTTGATCCAAGGTATGGGAACATTTTTACTATTTTGATTTACTCATTGTCTAAGTTGAATGTCTTTTGGTCCTCCATGGTCATTCTTTTTGTTCTCTTTATGTTCAGCATTAAACCTGCCTTTGCACTTTCTTCTTTGACCTTCTTTAATAATTGTTCCAAGTCTGTGATGTTTTCTGCTCATTATATGGTGTCATCTGCATACCTGAGTTTGTTGATACTGCTTTTCCTATCTTTACTCTACCTTTTTCTGAGTCTAAGTCTGCTCTTCATATAATATTTTCTGTATATAAGTTAAATAGTGTGATTTTGTCAACAGGGAAACATTCTGTTTCTCCAAATTCTGTTCTGATGGTAGCATCTTGTCCTGAGTACAGATTTCTCATCAGGACTATCAGATGTAGTGGCACCCCCATGTCCTTAAGAGCCATCCATTATAGCCCATTGTAGCCAAGAGCATCAACTGCTGACATGGTTACACTGTATATGCTTAGTTTGATTTTGAAGCTAGAATACTATCAGTGTATTTTCAAGGGTATCTATAGCCCTCTTCAAGTGTTTATAAACATTTGCACTCCTCTTGCAAGTAGGGGAGTGTGTAAGCTCTGCCACATCTATTGCTGCTTTCCTTTCCTGAAAGTGATGTGTCTTGAGAGGAGTTGTTGTTTGTTGTTAATTGTCCTCGAGTCAAGCCCGACTCATGATGACCCTGTGTATGACACACCTCAAAAATCCCCTGTCCTCCACTGCTGTGTGTGTGTGTGGGGGGGGGGAATGCCTTAATTATAGAATCATAGAATCATAGAGTTGGAAGAGACCACAAAGGCCATCCAGTCCAATCCCCTGCCATACAGGAACTCACAATCAAAGCACCCTGATAGATGGCAATCTAGCCTCTGTTTAAAGACCTCCAAAGAAGGAGACTCTACCACTCTCCGATGGAGGGTATTCCACTGTCAAACAGCTCTTACTATCAGGAAGTTTCTCCTAATATTTAGGTGGAATCTCTTTTCCTGTAGCTTGAATACATTGTTCCGGGTTCTATTCTCTGGAGCAGCCCTCACATAGCTGCATTCCTAGTTGATCTCCTAGTAAGTCTAAAATGGTAGATTACATATTTAGATATTTTTCAGCTCCCTCCTATAAAACACTATTTTCTTTTTCATAGCACACTCCAATAAGTTTTCTCTCCAACATTCTATATGCAGTATGGCTCTAAATTTCTGTTTTTGCAAAATAAGGCTGCTCATAAAATCCATAGTCTCAGTATTCCATTTTTGGTAACAGGTCTTGTAATAGCAGGTTATATTGAGAAGTCCAGATTTGTTTCTATTACAAAACTGATACATCTCACTACTTCCTGCCAGCAGGGAATTGTGATTAGACTTAATAACTTGTAAAAATAGTCCTTTCATGCCCATGTCATAGGGTTGTCACTAGCAGATCATATTAACAAGCATTCCAAGGAGAGACAGCTGACACTGGGGAAAATGCGTGTTCTGCTGATGTGTGTATGTGAGAGAGAGGAAAGATGATCAGGAAGATGGAACAGGAACTGATAATAAGCATGAATTAATGACTCAGGGAGGTAGGCCAGAGGTGTGAATGGGGGTAATTTCCATAGTTTTTTCTTGTCAGATTAGGAGGTAGGGAGGGGGATTGTTGTTAACTGCAGTCAGGTCCCGTTTGACTTATTATAACCCTATGAATGAGAGACCTCCAAGTCACCCTATCACCAACACCCCTGTCTTGCACTTCTGTCAGTTTAAGGAAAATGTTTCAGATCTAATTTGCTTTCTCCTTTAAGATGTTATGGAGAGTTTTTGGGCACTGTTACCCAAGAAGCTGGAGGTCCTGGGAAGGCACCCACAAATTAATATGTTTAGAGGAATTTTAATAGCTCAAATAAAGTTATATTTTGGCTGGGGCAATATTCAGCTTGGGACCTTAACCCTTTTTATTCTGGTTCCAAATTACACAGAACTCCAGAGGCAATTCCAAATAAGGTTTTTAGTTTTATTAAGAAAATATGCAACACACACAAAAGCACACACTCATGCACACAAACAAGAACTAATGAAGCAAAAGGTGGGAGAATGGGAAGAGACTTGTTAATAGTAATACAGTACCTATCCTGATGCGTGGTTCCAATTGAAACTAGCAAGAGGAGTGCAAATGTTTGCAAACACTTGAAGAGGACTCTGAAACAGAGATGCCTCAATAGCCGCGTTGACAAGTGGGGTGGCCAACTTATTGAGGAGTCTAATAGAATGAACAGAGTGTCAGCCAAGTCCCAAACTAGACCAAATTGCTATTATCTAGGTTGTGGTATATAATCAAAATCATATCCCGGGGCAGTAATCTCAGAATGAATGGATTAACTCACTGCTAAATGGTTTCCCAAGATAGACCAATGGTTGGGAGATTAATGAAATGTTTGGACAATTGGTGTGAATATCTCAGACAACGGGAAATCTCTGTTACTAGAGAAGTGTCCTTTGTCTGTATATGCACAGCCATCTTCTTCGGCCAAGATCCCATCATCACCCTCCAAAGAGAAAGGGATTATTCTGACATCTTTGGGTGATATTGTGGTGGGTCCCCTTGCTTCCTCCCTTGCTAGAGCCAACCGGATTCCCAAATATAGGATGGCCAAGTTTCTGCATTGGGGATGCCTTTCCAGGTCACCCATACCAGTGTCCCTTTTAATATTAAATTGATTTCAAATATGAGGAGTGATCAGGGCCTGACCATGGTGTAACAGCACAAATAAAGAAACAAAAGTAGCCATGTGGGCCATTAATATATATATATATATATATATATATATATATATATATAATCTGTATTGGTGAATTAATGTGCCAAATTAATAAGCCAACTGAAAGAGCACCAACATTTTTGCACACTTTGATCTCATGTTTTTGACAGGCAAGGTATTAAAGTGTTAAACATAAAAGATGGCTGAAAACTAACTTGATGTTGAAGTCATTGTTGCATGCTATCCTGAGATAGAATGATAACGGAGAGGTCCACAGCTATTCAAATAAAATGTAGTATCAAAAAATGATACAACCTTTTTGCATCTTACTTTTTTGGTTTTGCTCTTCAAATTACTCTTGAAATTGCTCCTAGGAATTACTCTAGGAGGTCCCTAAAGTTATCACAACACCTTCTGGAGCCTTATTTGAGCACTACAAACACCCAAAAGTTCATGCACATTTTTTGTACCTTTGGTTGAGCTAATAAAGATTTTATGCTAGGTTTTGAGATACAAACTGGGTCTCTTAAAGGGGCAGAGCAAAGAGTTACAGTCACAAACATCAAAACTTTCATCAAAAGATAATGAGAAATAATCCATTTCACATAGCCATTACTACAGACTGTTAAGTACAACTCCATCTCAAAGATTTCTCCCCTCACTACCTCATCTATCCTGCTTCGTCCTTGTCAATATTACCAGGTCTTCTTTTAATACTCTGTAAGAGTTTTACAGATGTGGTGGCTCAGTGGTTAAATTGGTGCCTAAATTGGTGCCACCGTAATCCAAGTTTATCTGTTGCTTCATCTTGCCTTACCTATGTCACCACTTTTAAGCCTTAAGAAAAAAATAAGTAATAATTCAAGAACTAGAGTACCCATGAAGTTTTATCCCAAGCTGAATCTGTATCCCAGTTCCACTGTGTAGTATCCTGCCCTGGTTTGGCCCCTTTACTGCAACACACATCTGTTTTAATCCAAACTGACACACAGGAGCCCCATTACTTAGCCCCATTGGTACTAGGGGAAATTTCTACTATTATGTACATGTTTGCTGTATAAGTCTATGCCTGGTCACACAACTACAGCAGCTGCAGGTGTCAGGAATCTGACAGGTCCTGCAATGAAAATTGTTGCTGTTTTGCTGGTATACTGTTTGTTGTTTTATTTTTATGTGTAATGCTACTGTTTATGGTTTCTAGAAGGATGTAAGGGGTTTGGTGATGAGGATGATGGGATCTATAATGCCTGTGCAAAAGAAGATTAATTGCTTGGCTGGATAATGGACAGATGTGTGGAGGAGGATACTGGTACTATTACTCACTGTTACTCACTTACTGTTACTAAGACTAGTCTTGTGAGAAACTTTAAACTTAGGGCCTTTGCAGACTGCCAGAAATAGTGCAAATTGAGTCCACTTTAAGGGTTAGGGTTAGTGCTAGGGAATCATGGGAATTGGTTTTTTTCTGAGATATTGAGCCTTCTCTGTCAGAGAGCTCTGGTGCCACAATAAAATACAGTTCCCATGATTCCCTAACCCTTAAAGTGGACTCAATTTGCACTATTTCTTGCAGTCTGCAAAGGCCCTTAGTTACTTAGTTGCTCCCATCACTAGTCCCAGCTTCTGCCAACCTAGCAGTTTGAAAGCATGCAAATGCAAGTAGATAAATAGGTACCATTTTGGTGGGAAGGTAAACAGTGTTCTGTGCAATCCTGCTGGCCACATGATCACAGAGTAATCTCTGACAATGCTGGCTCTTTGGCTTAGTAAAGGAAATGGGCACCGCCCCCTATGGTTAGACACGACTTGACAACCTTGTCAACGGGGAATATCTTTACCTTTATTTGGGACCCTTATGGTTTTCCCCAAGTTTGTTAGGCATAGAAATATGAAAGGGCCTAGAACAAATATGTGGGAAAAGGGAAGGAGGAGGATAACACTCAATGTAAAATGTTTTGATTTATGGACAAATGTGAGAAAAGCCTGCAAACTGATGGGCAGGTATGTTGCTTGTTCTTTGTGTGCAGCTGGGGATTATGATGGTTTTGTTTGCAGGAATCATACTGTTATCTTCTTTGGTTACTGAAATAAAGTTTTACTGTTAAAAATACGGAAGCCTGGTTTACTGAACTGAAGTGAGCGGACAGTAATTAACAGTGGGTTTGGGATGGATTTCTGCAACACATGCACATATTGAAATATTTGCTTCATCAAATAGCCTTTCCCCCCTTTGTTCTGATGGCCCATCTGTGTTTCTATAAAGTGAAGCATGTAGAGAAAGGGAGCTGAAATGCCAGCCTGTGGATGTATGCATACAAACACCCACTCACCCAAAGGCTTTTCCAGATGCCAATATAAACAAGAAAGCTACTTTTCTCTGGCAGGAATGATTAGGTGATCTAAGGGATCAACTGAACTAGGTGATCACCCACCAACCTATCCCCACCTTTCATCCTCCTCCAATTCCACTGTGATCCCAATTCATACTATACATATTAAAAACCCAGTTCTTAAAAACAGTGCAATAAACTGGAAAAAAATTTTTTGTTGCCTTAAACCCCTCAGACATTGAAAAGAAGTGTTTTCACATTGGAAGGAGAAGTTGTGGATTTCAACAGGACTGGAATCAAGTTAAGGACACATCATTTAGCCTGTGTAGATTCAGCCCCAGAAAGTGCTATTGGCACAGGTGGTTCTCCAGGGCTGAATGCTTCTACATTCGTGTGCGTGCATCTTATTAGAAAACATTTAACTTTTTTCCCTTTATTATTTCAAGCCATTTTTTATTTCAGTCCTCAGCCAAAACATCTCTCAGCACCTTTCATGAAGACCAATAAGACAAGATAATTCCAGCCTGTGGCCTTATATGTCTAGAAAAACAAACAAACAAAAGAGGAAGGGAATCAAACAAACTTAGGGCCTTTAGACTGCCAGAAATAATGCAGCTCAAGGCCACTTTAACTGTCCTGGCACAGTGCTAGGGAATCATGGGAATTTTTTTTTTTTCTGGGACATTGAGTCTTCTCTGTCAGAGAGCTCTGGTGCCACAATAAACTACAGTTCCCATGATTCCTTAGCACTGAACCAAGACAGTTAAAGTGTTCTCAAGCTGCATTATTTCTGACAGTCTGGAAAGGCCCTTAGTCAGGAGGCTTAAAAGTTCCATAGTACTGTATATACTTTATAGGTCAAACTCATTTATGAGTCGAGGGCAGATTCTGAAGCCAATATTATGGATTTTGATATGACCTGTGGCTAAGTCGAGGGTAAAGCTTAGGGACATGTAACAAAGGATGTAAAGAAAAACGATGTGAAAGAATTTACAAAATTCCAGTATTATTGTTTGTGCTTACACTAACAATTGGATGGATGAGAGGGTAGAGGGGGGTCATTGCTTCAAGGATAGATTATACTCACCAGGGGATGGTTCCCTTTATTATAAGAGTTAAAGTAGAGGAGATCTCTGGCTTGAACTGTTCCAAGACCCATCTGTTGGTTTTGTTTTGTTTTGTTTTGTTTTTTGGCTGTCCACAGTATCCTAAGCACTCTTCTCCAGCACCACATCTCAAATGACCTTAAAGATTTTGTAACTGCATGATGAATAATAGTGTGGTGTAAGATACATAAATATTCATTGTTCTGGGTTGTACATGGCATACATCATGTAACATCTTTACCAGGCAGCAAACACTTGTTTATACATTTTGCATATTAGAGGTCACAGAGTGGTCTCTTTAGTCTTACTTCTCTTAGTGATCCAAGATTAGCCAGGAATAAGCCATCTTGGATCTCATTCCAGCAGAACAGCAGGGTATAAATCCAATAGATAGGCAGACAGATATATAATCACTTTTATTTTGCGCTTCATTGCATTTGTAATTGGTTGACTGGCCAAACCCAAAGGGTGCTCAACAATGGCTCCTTTTCAACTTGGAAAGAAGTGACCAGTGGGGTGCCACAGGGCTCTGTCCTGGGCCCAGTGCTATTCAATATCTTTATTAATGACTTGGATGATGGTATTGAGGGCATAGTTATCAAATTTTCAGATGACACCAAATTAGGAGGAATAGCTGATACCCCAGAAGTCAGGATCAAAATTCAAAATGACTTGAACAGACTAGAAAGCTGGGCCAAAGCTAACAAAATGAAATTCAACATGGAGAAATGTAAGGTACTGCACTTAGGGTGGAAAAACGAAAAGCACAGCTATACGATGGGGGACATCTGGCTGAATGAGACTATGTGTGAAAGGGATCTAGGAATCCAGTTGGACCACAAGCTGAACATGAGTCAACAGTGCGATGCAGCAGCTAAAAAGGCCAATGCAATTTTAGGCTGTATCAGTAGAAGTATAGTGTCTAGATCAAGAGAAGTAATAGTGCCACTCTATTCTGCTTTGGTCAGGCCTCACCTGGAATACTGTGTTCATTTCTGGGCACCACAATTCAAAAAGGATGTGGAGAAACGAGCGTGTCCAAAGGAGGGCAACTAAAATGGTGAAGGGTCTGGAAACCAAGCCCTATGAGGTACGACTTAGGGAGCTGGGGATGTTTAGCTTGGAGAAAAGAAGGTTGAGAGGTGATATGATAGCCATGTTTAAATATTGAAGGGATGTCATATTGAGGAGGGAACAAGCTTGTTTTCTGCTGCTGCAGAGACTAGGACCCGAAACAATGGATGTAAGCTCCAGGAAAAGAGATTCCACCTCAACATTAGGGGGAACTTCCTGACAGTAAGGACGGTTTGACAGTGGAACACACTCCTTCGGAGAGTAGTGGAGTCTCCTTCCTTGGAGGTCTTTAAGCAGAGGCTGGATGGCCATCTGTTGGGGATGCTTTGACTGGGAGTTCCGGCATGGCAGGGGGTTGGACTAGATGGCCCTTGAGATCTCTCTTCCAACTCTATGATTCTATGATTTCAGTGCATGCTTAAGATTCAACCATTGCATTATTGGGATGTCAAATAAAAATGCTTAGACTTGACTAAATTATGTCCTAAAAGTTTTACATACATGCATTGCATTCCCCACATGCTTCACTGCACTCCTGATCAAAATTTAGATAAGTTGTCTAGCATTTTTTCAAGCAGTTACAATATCATAAACTAGACTCAAGATCTTGTAACTGCTTCATATTCACATTTGTGATTGTGGCAGCATTACTATTGTGGCACCATTTTGGAGCTGAGTATCCAAAAAAGTACTCCCCCCCCCCCCCGCCATGCTCTCAGATCTTGATACTCCCATCTCTGTCTTCCCATGATCTGTCTATTATGGCTTCCTCTGCCAATACTTCCACCTGTTATCCTGTCCTAGTAGTCCTTTCTCTGTTGTCTCCCCTTGCTAGCTAGGCTACTGCTTCTTCCCCTTCCCTTCTCCCAGTCAAAGTCTGCTACCTGGCATTAGTGTTGGAGCTAGTGCTTTGCTGTCTTTCCCTGGGCTTGTTTAGAAAGTGGATCCACAGCATGATCATCAATCTATTGAAGTGATGTAAGGCAAAAAATGAACAAAACCAGAAGTACTAATAAGGATGCAAAATTAAAATGATGTTTTTATAACATGCAATCCATTTTTGTAATATGTAACCAACTGATGTATATTATCAGAGAAGCAGCCATGCTAATCTGTTTTTTGTTTGAATCTCATTTTGGGAGAAAGGCGGGATATAAATCCAATAAATAAAGTAAAATGAAATGAAATAGAAAGGGAAAACAATCTTAAAGGTTACTTAAACTTTAACTGTATTTCAGCATCGCCTTGCATTGGCTACAGCCCATTTCTTCAGATAAATCCGAAGAAATGGGCTGTAGCCCACAAAACCTTACACTGAACTTCTTCTTCTACTATTATAATTACTACTATTACTATTAGCAGCAGCATACAAAAGTTAAAAAGAAATTAAATCAGAATATTGAAACCACTTAAAACAAATTAAAACAGCAATAACTAAAACACAACACATTAAAAATGTTGTTGCTGTTGAAAAATCAATTCTTAGGGTTTTACCTGTTTGCAGAAAGATAGAAAGGATACCAGCCTAGCTTTTCTGGGAAGCAAAGTACAGAGTCTGGGAGTAGCCACTCAGAAGGCCTTCTCCGATGTTCTCACCAAAAATATGTGTGAAGGAGCAAGACCTCCACAGAATTTTTTCAAATTATGGGCAGGTTCATACAAGAGAGGATGGTCCTTGAAATTACTTGAACCTCAATCATATAGAGTTTTATATAGGATTTTATAAGTCAGAACCATACAAGCCATTGTATTCCCTATTACCATGTATGGATGTGAGAGTTGGACAGTTAAGAAAGATGATAGGATCAATGCATTTGAGATGTGATGCTGGAGAAGATTGCTGAGGATCCCATGGACAGCCAAAAGGACAAACAAATGGATCCTAGAGCAGATCAAACCGGAAACCTCCCTGGAAGCCAAGATGACCAAACTGAGACTGTTGTACTTCGGACACATCATGAGAAGAGAGGACTCTTTGGAAAAAAAACAATAATGCTGGGGAAGGTGGAGAGAAGTAAGAAGAGAGGAAGGCCACATGCTAGATGGACGCATCTATTAAGGTGGTCATGGATATTTAGGGGTTGCAAGAATTAAGCAGTGCAGTGGAGGACGGAGGATCTTGGCGATGTCTCATCCATAGGGTCTCCATGACTCGAGATCGACTCAAGGCCGGTTAACAACAACAAAGCAACTGCTAGCACTTTAAATTCTGCCCAGAAGCAGGTGGGCAGCCAGTGGAGTTGTTGTAACAAGAAAGTTGTGTGTTCCTGTAGTCAGACCCAGTTAACAGCTGAACTTTCTGAACACTCTTCAAAGGAAAGCTCACACAGAACACATTACAGTAATCCAAATGGGATGTAACTAAGGCATGCGTCACCGTGGCCAAGTCTGATATCTCAAGGAACAGGTGCAGCTGGTGCACAACCTTAACTATGAAAATACATTCCTGGCCACCACCAAGACCTGAACTTCCAAGCTCAGGGTTGAATTCAGCAGCACACTCAAGATGGAGATCTGCATCTTCAGGGGGAGTGTATCACCATCCAGACAGGCTGCATCCCTTTCAGCTGACCAGGAGCATCTCTGTCTTGTCTGGATTAGGTTTCAATTTGTTCATCTCCATTCCATTACTGAAGATAGCCACTGGTGTAGGACCCCAACAGCTTCCATGGATTGAGGTGGAAAGGAGTATCATTATCATGATCACCATTATGATGATGATGATCATCATCATTATTATTTCTATCCCACTTTTTTTCCAATTCGGGAATCAAAGTAGCTTACAAATTAAAAACATATACAGTTGTTCCTCCATATCTAAGGATTTTTATCCACGGATTCAATCACTGAAAATGTTAAATATACATATACATGTACACACACACACACACACATATGAGGGGGCATTGTAAAATTTTAATTATCACCTTTAAAAAATTTTTGACAGAAAGTTTGTTTTGATTTGTAAAGGTAGCTTTTACCTTTATGTAGCCACTATCCAGATTTATACATTTTTCCCAGTGTTTCTTGACCCTCCAAATACAGTTACAGTCGAACCGCTACTTACGAATGCTTCTTCTTACGAAAAATTCAACTTACGAAATGCGCCTCCGGAAAAATTTTGCTTCAACTTACGAAAGCCGAGGCTGCAGTTGGAAGGTGCTGCAGCCTCGGCTATGGGCTGTCCCTGGTAGCGGAGAAGCTTCTCCACTCCCAGGACCAGCCTAAGGAACGGCTGAGGCAGCGGCTAAAAGGAGGCCTCCTTTCAGCCGCGGCCTCGGTTGTTCAATGGGCTGGTCCTGGGAGCGGAGGACTTCTCTGCTCCCAGGACCAGCCTAAGGAACGGCCGAGGCTGCGGCTAAAAGGAGGCCTCCTTTCAGCCGTGGCCTCGGTTGTTCAATGGGCTGGTCCTGGAAGCGGAGGACTTCTCTGCTCCCAGGACCAGCCTAAGGAACGGCCGAGGCCGTGGCTAAAAGGAGGCCTCCTTTCAGCCATGGCCTTGGTTGTTCTATGGGCTGTCCCTGGAAGTGGAGAAGCTTCTCCGTTTCCAGGGACCGCCTCAGGAACGGCCGAGGCCGCGGCTAAAAGGAGGCCTCCTTTCAGCCGTGGCCTTGGTTGTTCTACGGGCTGTCCCTGGAAGCGGAGAAACTCCTCCGCTTCCAGGGACTGCCTCAGGAACGGCCTAGGCTGCGGCTAAAAGGAGGCCTCCTTTCAGCCACGGCCTCGGTTGTTCAATGGGCTGGTTCTGGAAGCAGAGGACTTCTCCACTCCCAGGACCAGCCTAAGGAACGGCTGAGGCCGTGGCTAAAAGGAGGCCTCCTTTTAGCCACGGCCTCGGCCTCGGCCAGCAGCCTCGGCCTTTCCTTCGGCCGATCCTGGAAGCGGAGCCATCTCCCGCTTCCAGGGTCGGACCAAGGAATGGCCGAAGCTGCGGAACGGATTAGGGCATTTCAATGTTAAATTTGCTTCTACTTACGAAAGTTTCTACATACGAAATGGGTTGTGGAACGGATTAATTTCGTAAGTAGAGGTACCACTATATTATAGAAATCTGCAGATTGTGCCTAAACCACTCTTCTACTTCATAAATTACATCATCTGTGTTGTGAAATCAGCAACCCCACAACTGATTTTTCATTTTGGGGATAAGAAAAAGTCACTGGTGATGATGACACTGACAACATTTCATTAATATACCATAATAACTTCTGGGTGATAATTATTACTTTACAGTACCCCCTCATATATATGGGGAAAATGTGTACATCTGGATGGTGACTATGTAGAGATAAGTTAACAACTACAAATCAAAACAAACTGTCAAATTTTTTAAAAGGTGATAATTAAAATTTTATGACACCCCCTCATATATACAGCTGCAGGAATGAAAAAATGTATATGTATATTTAATATTTTCAATCCATGGATGGTTGAATCCATGGATAAAGAATATAGGGATGCGGTGGCTCAAGTGGTTAAGATGCTGACTCTGTTGATTGCAAGATCAACAAGTTGGCAGTTCGAGGCCCAGGTGCTGCATGATGGAGTGAGCTCCTATCACTAGTCCCAGGTTCTGCCAACCTAGTAGTTTGAAAGCATGCAAATGTAAGTAGATAAATAGGTACCACTTTGGTGGGAAGGTAACAGCATTCTGTGCAGTCATTCTGGCCACATTAACACAGTAAACCTCAGACAACGCTGTCTCTTTGGCTTAGTAACGGAGATGGGCACCACCCCCTATGGTTGGACATGACTTGACAACCTTGTCAATGGGGAATAGCTTTACCTTACCTATATATATATATGTATATATATTCCAGAAAGCAAACCTTAATTTTGCCATTTTATATGAGGGATACCATTTTACAACATCATTGTATTTAATGAGACTTGAGCATCCATGGATTGCCTCTGGTCTTCTTCACCACTGAAATACAGTACCAGCATGAGACCACAAGGTGGTGGAAGTGCTCCTCACAAGAGTAAAGATATAAAATGTTTTGTCTTCTTTTGAAATTTATATTGAAGTATCTCAGAGTGAATCAAGCCAAATCAAGTAGATGAAGTGAATGTTCCAATTTATTTTCTTCAGTTAGGATTTTAAGTTTATGCTTGGGGTTTGCCCTGTTCCAATTTGATTTGGTATGATGTTTTTTCTGGAACACAGCTTAGGAAAGTTACATTTTGGGACTGGAAATCCCAGATTCCCTTGACGGCTTGGCATTTGGCTTCCCTAAGCTCTGTTCTGATAGTCCTGATTGAGTAGTAAATCATTACCAAATAAAGAGCAAAGCATCTGATGGATCCTCATGTCCATAGGCTGCCAATCTGATGTGTGAGCATTGATCCCTCTGCTTGTGGGCATGCATGTAAGAGAGAAATCCAGTTCTAAATGTAATCACATCCAATTTCCAACTGATGGCCATATGGGATGGCAGTCACATTTTATATATTTAATATATGTTTAACCTTATGTTTAAATTATGTTTGTTTTAAATTGTTTTAATCTGCTTAAGTTTATTTATACCCTCCCACGAGATTGCACGATAAAGGACAGATGTAAACTTTTTCTTTTTTTTTAGAAATAATAAAATGTTAATAAATTTCAATGTTCCTGCAATTTTTGTGTTATTGTGAACATGCGTTTTACACAAGTGGAATTATAATCCATTGTCCACCATCTTCCCCCATCTACGAGGGGGTATCGTAAAGTAATAGTTATCACCCAGAAGTTAGTATGGTATATTGATGAAATTTTGTCAGTGTCATCATCACCAAGTGACTTTTTCTTTTCCCAAAAATGAAAAATCTGTTGCAGGGTCACTGATTTGACAAGACAGATGACGTCATTTATGAAGTGGAAGAGTGGTTTAAGGCGCAATCTGCAGACTTCTACAATAATGGTATTCGGAAGGTCAAGAAGCGCTGGGGAAAATGTGTAAATCTGGATGGTGACTACACAGAGATAAGTTAACAACAACAAATCAAAACAAACTGCCATTTTTTAGGGTGATAATTAAAACTTTACAATACACCCCTCATATATACAGCTGCAGGAATAAAAATATTTAAACACCTCCCACCCGGGTGAAAGTGTGCTTTGATCGCTGTTGACTGAGCTTTTAAAAAAAAGTTTAAAAAGCTTTTGGTCCATCTGACTCAGTATTCTCTCCTAAATGAGTATTCAATTGTGGCAGGTCTGGCAGCCACTGTCTGCCCTGGGATGTTCTAGGGCCACATGAACTTCCAAAAATGCCAAACTAACATCTAAGTCTCTGGAAGTCCACTTCCAGTTTTGAAAAATGAGGTGATTTTTTTAAAAAAAGTTAAATAATATTTGAAAGGTGAGTTGCAGTTCCCGGAGGCTTTTAGGAGATACAAATTCATCAGAGAGGGGGAGAAAGAGGTCAGTTTGGGGGAGTCTAGCAGGGTTGGGGTTTCAAAAACAGCCGTAGAAGTCCATATGAGGTCCCATGGATGCACATTGTGCATTCCTAATGTTCTGCTTAAGTTCTCCAGAGGTGTTATAAAATCATAGAGCTGGAAGAGATTTCAAGGGCCATCCAGTCCAATCCGCCTGCCATGCAGGAAGACACAGTCAAAGCACCCCCACAGATGGCCAGCCTCTATTTGAAAGCCTCCAAGGACTCCACCACACCCTGAGGCAGCACAGTCCATTGTCAAATAGCTCTTAGTGTCAGAAAGCTCTTCTTAATGTTGAGGGGGAACCTCTTTTCCTGTAGGCTGAATCTGTTGCTTCAGGTCCTATTCTCTGGAGCTGCAGAAAACAGCTATCTGTATCTTTTTCTCACCCACCCCTGGCATTTCACATCCTTAATCTAAGGCACTCCGAAGGTTATATTTATATATATATGAAAGGCCATGTGTGTTCACCAGTGCTGGAATACCCGGTAATATTTTAGGGTTTTGAAAAACTCACACTAAATAGTCAAAATAAAATGACTGCTTACAAGCATATTTCATTTGTACGAGGGGATATCGTAAACTTGTAATTAATCACCTTAAAAAAATTGACAGAAAGTTTGTTTTGATTTGTAGTTGTTAACTTATCTCTACATAGTCACCATCCAGATTTACACATTTTCCCCAGTGTTTCTTGACCCTCCAAATGCTGTTATTGTAGACGTCTGCTAACTGCACCTTAAACCACTCTTCCACTTCATGAATTATGTCATCTGTGTTGTCAAATCAGCAACCCCGCAATGGATTTTTCATTTTTGGGAAAAGAAAAAAATCACTTGGTGATGATGACACTGACAAAATTTCATCAATATACCATAACAACTTCCTCAAAGATACAGGTAGGCTCAAAGATACAGGTAGGCAAATAAGTAGATAAGTGAAGCTACACATTGTATGGCAGTACTTCATCTAGTCTAGTTGCAGGGTACTGTATGCTGCTACAAGGTTAGATGACCAATAGAATAAAATAAGGAAGATTCTTAAGAAATTACTGAAAATCTTTAAAACACACATCATTTCAATGTAAATTGTATGAAGATATTCTCTACAAGTCCCCCAAGGGCAGCTTTCCCTGAACTGGTGTACTCTAAATTAATAATCAATATAACAAAAATAATGAAAACTGAGAATCTAGACAAATTCAATTTAGACAATGAACAAATAGAAGCAGTAAAAGAGTTTTCATGCCTAGGATCAAACATTGATAGAAACGGGGACTGCAGTCAGGAAATCAGAAGAAGATTAAGAATGGGGAGGGTGGCTATGAAAGACCTAGAAAAGATTCTAAAATGTAAAAGATATTCAACTCAGCACAAAAGTTAGAATCAAATAAGCCACTGTATTCCCTATTACCATGTATGGATGTGAACGCTGGACAGTTAAGAAAGAAGATAGGAAGAAAATAAATTCATTTCAAATGTGATGCTGGAGAAGAGTGCTGAGGATCCTGTGGACTGCCAAAAAGACAAACAAAGGGGTCCTAGAGCAGATCAAGCCAGAAATCCCCCTAGAAGCCAAGATGACAAAATTGAGGCTGTCGTACTTCATATACATCATGAGAAGGCACAACTCATTGGAAAAAAACAATAATGCTAGGAAGAGTAGAGGGAAGTAGAAAGAGAGGAAGACCATAAGCTAGATGGATGGACTCTATTAAAGAGGTCATGGGTATGAGTTTACAGGACCTAAGTGGAGGACAGGGAGCCTTGGAAATGTGTCATCCACAAGGTCGCCATGGGTTGAAATCAGCTTGACGGCAGTTAGCACCAACAAATCTGTGACCACTGACCATGTTGGAAAGTGTTGGTTGGGCACTGTAATCCAAAATATCTGAAGGCAACAAGTTGGGAGAAGCTGCCTTGGGCCATGCATAATAAATGCAAGAAAATAAGTTTCCCATGCCAAGTAGATAAAATGCTTCAGCTTGCTGATTCGGCCCTTGGGACTTTCAGAAGCCCAGTGAGTAATGCAAATCAAGGCAGATGTTAACAACTCTCCCTTTTAGAAACACTTTCAAAAGAGAAGGAATTAGTGCATTAGAAACTGAACATTATCAAAACAAGATCTCCTAGTTTTGTGGCAAAATGACCCAACAAGACTGAAGAGATTATTATACCAATGAGCAGTTCTTCAATAAAATTTATGGCTAGTATTACTAGGCAAATGAATTCTCTTCCTTAAGCTTTAATTTCAGCACTTCTTGGTTTGAACATTGTAGAGTTTGGAAAATAAACTTTTTGTACACCTCACAAGATGATTCTGGAAACTACAGTCCACCAAAAGTAACTTTTCAAGTTCTAGATCACAAGAAAATTTCAGAATGGTCACCCCATAAAAAACCCTACACAAGTAGAGGGGCTGTTCAACAAAGTATGATTCCTGCAAGAAATATCACTGTTATGCAATGTTTTCCATATCACATATCTTTTTCTACATGCACATATCTTTAGCATGCCTTTTAATGTACATGGACATGCATACTGATATGTTCATGGTTTAAAAGAATCACTAATGCACATCAGTCTAAATTTATTAACTTTACAGACCTGTAGCTATGTTGCAGAAATGCAATGAAACCCTATGAGCAAACTGTGGAGATGTACATCTGGTCACTAGCAATAGTGCTCCAATGAGCATTCATAATTTCTGATGAGTAATGGACACTTTTGATGCACATAGGGTACTCCTGGTGTGTTTCAGCATTTCCTAGATGGAGTCCAGATGTGCACTGGGGAGTGCCCCAATGTGCATCAGTGCCAATTGTGCATTGGGCCATGACTCATCAGTCACTTCATCACTGCACCATGGATGCGCATACACTGTAATGCCACTGCAGCCCACAGGTGAATATGGATGTTGCAAAATTGCTCAATTTAATTTTTGCACCTGTAAAGCCATTTATATAGATGTACATCTCAAGTAAATGCCAACCAATCCTTACCTTCCTCTGAATATTGGTGTCAGTAGAACATATCAGTAGGGAGAAATTAAAGCAATGTGACAATGAAAAAATAATTTCAGCAAAGATAGAATTTCATTTGCATTTATTCAACAATTCCTCCCACAATTAAGTTCAAAGTGACATTTCTCTGAAACACTGTCCAGGGGTGGGGAAGTCATAACAACATGTATGAAGAATTAGCCAGTGTGTAGACTCTCATAGTACAACATCAAAGGTAGAAATTTTATAAAACATGTAAAAAAAAACCCCACTCAATCACAATAGTGCAAGAGGTTATAAACTATTTCTCTGTATGGAAGCAGTGAAAAATAGGCTGGGAGCAACACACGACCTTTATATTTATTATGGCTAGGCTTAAAGTTTAAGGGCTCCCAAGACTGCTTTATGAGAAACGTTATTTTTTACAGTTATTTCAGCAGTATATTAAGCAGGGGGTTTCATTAGTTCCTGCACAGCTAGCAATACTGTGAACTGCTTTTGTCTAGAAGGAGGACATTTGTTACAAGATATTTGACAGTTTGTAACCCTATAGATATTGATAAATCAATTGAAGGTGAATCTGCAAAAGACACATGTAATTTGGCAGCAATGACAATTCACTTGTGAGGCTCATAACCCACCCCCCAAGCCTCTCCCACATATTTACAATGATAGGATGCTTCTGTGTCTGCTGAGTTTGGATTTATAGCTAACTACCATGTATGCCCTTGGATCCTTAACTGTAGTAGTGCATTCTACATAAGGATCTTTCTTTCTTGAAAGGGATCTTAAACTTGAAGCTCCAGTGGATGAATGGATCTCTTCTGGGCACAATTCACAAGGTGCTCACTTTTACTTTTAAAAACATCATGCCCTTTATACATTATTCACAAGACTTAAGAGGTAACAAGCTCTCCAAAAGCAGCTGAAAAGTGACTTGCTAAATAGGGTATAAATCTATCTAGTTCATAAATCATGACACACATATTTTCAAAGAGTACTACCCAACATATATCTTCTGGAAATGCTTCTGAAAACATTTTGTTGTGTGCCTTCAAATTGTTTTGGACTTATGGCAACCTTATGGTGAACCTATCACAGGGTTTTCTTGGCAAGTTTTGTTCAGAAGGGATTTGCCATTGCTTTCTTCTGAGGCTGAGGGAATGAGTCTCCCTGGCTGGGCAGAGATTTTAACCATGGTCTCCAGAGCCATAGTCCAATGCTCAAACCACCATTTGGGGGTATGCTTTCAAATGTACCATGTGTGGATGTACATACAATAGGAAAATATTTGCTTACTTGATATTTGATGACTGGCAATTGAATGTGTCAACCAACTTCAGTGAAAAGATTTTGCCCCAAGCGAGTGAGGGTATAAAAGCAGATATATTCCCTAGCTGTTATGAATTGTATTCCCAAATTGATTCCCCTTGATCCAATAATATGTATACAACTCCCTTCAAAGACAGTAACTTTATCTTGTCAGTTATTGATGGAGGGTAAGGAGTGGCTGGATATGGGGTTTCTCTGTTTCACCTTCTCACCAAAGGGTTGATGGGTGTAATTAGTGTTTTGGAAGAGAACTTTAGCTATATATGGACTTTATCTATGTGTTAAGGAGGATGTGATGGGATATGATATAAAAGTTCTACCTGTGATACTCTGCATGCAGTGACCCTTCACATTCAAACAGAGCCAGGGCTTCCTTTTTACACTGTAAAAGTAGAGAAGTGGGATATTTGTGACACTTTCATAGTAGTGGTGCACAGGGATGGGCAAAGACATCTTGATGTCTGAAGCAGAAAAACTAATGTACAGCAGCTAGGATAAATAGTACCCAAAGTCAGCCAATTTATTTTGGAACATGATGTAGAAAATCCCAAAATATGAACCCATCCTACCCTTTTGTGACACCCAAATTTTGCTGCCTGAGGGGGCTGCTTCACACTACTTAATGGCAGAGCTGGCTTTGATGATGAATTAAATATATTGGAGAAAGGGACATGAAACATGAAACAAAACGAGAAAATGTTTCCTGAAGTTTTTCTTCTTTAAGTGAGGGTATGGGACAAGAAAGTTGGCAAACATAATCCATCAGCGATTTTCATCCTATAGAATGTCCAAACAAAAACAAAATCACATGGTGACAGTGTTATTCTCAAGGGCATTGTTGATATATATAAAAAGCTATATGATATCTCTCCCAATAAGATACGAGTCACCCATGGGACATTCACCCTAGGAGTGAAGCTGATGTTGCCAGTGGTAGCATTCCCCTTGTATGAACAGCAGCTCTGGAGAGGCAAGTTCATTTGAACTGCAACATGGGTATGCAGGGGTGTCAAACTCCATTTCCATGCACTATGGCCCCAGCCTATTTTTTTCTCCCCTTAATTAAGGGATATGACTTTCCAAAGTCATATCATCTAGTAAATCTGGTTTTAAACATTGCCCCCACCCAAACTCCTCAAACTGAAGATTTTTGCATTTGCATGAAACTATTGTGGCCAAAAACAGCCCTGATACCAAAGCAATTATGTCTGTATATTATAAAGGAATAGCATCAATTAGTGACAGCACACAGACATTTTACACTGTGGTCTTCTTACAATAAGATGTAGTGTTTGAAATTAGCATTGCCAGAATCTACCAAAGAAACGGTCAAAATAAACAGAGCATCTCTTTTCCACCATGTTCATTAAGAAGGGAAGCTGTAGTTTCTCAACAAAGTATTAATCTAGGTAACAAATATTTATCACTCTTCTTAACCATCCAAGTAAAAGTTCAGATGAATTCTATTTCCTCCCAAGTATCCTCCCAAGCAACACTGATCAACTATCAGGCAAGTAGCAGCTAAAACTATGTCTAAAGAATAACCCTGGACCCAATATCAGACTTAACTGGACAAAGGTAGTTTTCCAATGACTAACATCCAAGAAAAATGTGCAATATTTAAATGTTCTGTCTCAGAGATGGCAAATAGGGCAGGTCAAATTAACTGCCTTCCAGCTACTGGATTTCCCAGTGGTTCTAGCCATCTGATTTGAGATGAAAGGGTTGTAATATCTTTTCACTGAGAGATTTGAATATTATAGTTAAAAAAAGGGATCTCATGGTATATTTCTTTCTTCCATTCCTTTCAATCGTATTACAGATGACCTGCAAGATCTTTTCTGAGGGCTAAATTAGCAGGTTTTTTTTAAAAAAAGATGTGTCCAGTACTTACGAGGAAAAGTTTGTTAACAAGACTATGGCTACACCACATTTGAGCTACAGCTGTCAAAATACCATTATTTCACTGCAGGACGAATAGTGGTAGGATTTAGGCAGGCTTGGGTGAACTGTAAGCCAACATTCTTAGTGTGCTTCTGTCAAAGTCACCAGGCTGTTGTAAACAAATCTCAAGAGTTTCTTCTCTAAAGAAGGTTGAAGAGGACAAGGAAACCTTAAAGCACTCTAAATATTTCCTGGATCTTCTGACCACTGAGGCAAGGTGCTATGTTCTCTCTTCTTCAATCCCTGTCAGTTTTACTATTCCAACTGAAGATGGACCTTTCACTCACTGCACAGCACAGTCCTTGGGGTTACTGGTATCTTCTCCCATCATCTCTGTATTCAAGCTCTTTTTCTGCTCTATTTCCACCTGGAAATGAAATGAAAATGAAAATGACAGTTGCTGAAAATAATTAACATCTACCTATTTTTCTCTTTTCTGGTCACTTCAGTTGGCAGCTACTAAAGTTGATGATCGTCTATAATCACTGTCCACATATGAGAAACCCATTTGTCAAACTAGGACAGACACTCCCCACTCTCCAAAAATGTTCTCTGAATTTCTGGAGATATATCTAAAAAGTAGGCAAGGACAGAGCTATGGAATTAATGACATGATGTTCCATTTGATCGAAAGGGCCCTTAAATCTGGTTGATATAAATTAGAGTATGGGGTGGTTCATGAAGGTAGGGTCTTAGTGCAACAATCCCTACCTTTCTTTTGTAAAATATAGCAAAAAGGACTGAAATATCTGAAGCATTTCTCTTTCCCCTCTGCCAGATTTATAACATAGAAAAATGCCTTTTATCATGTCAAAAAACAGGGCCATTTCCAAACTTGGAAAGCTTATAATTAGGTGTTGCAATTACTCAAAGCACCCAAGCAACATGGGTAACTCATATGGGTTAAAGGATTCTGGAAGATGCAGTCAAAAACATTATCTGTCCCAAGCTTGGGGGAGAGGGGAATCTGACTGTTCACTGCAGTGAGTCATTGCTATCAGTGTTGGCTATTTACTCCTTAGCCTAGTCTCAGTAAAAGAAATGTACATACATTTAATGGTTAATTGCTCAATCACACCTTGTAACTGTAGTGTGCTGAATAGTTGACCCATTTCCTGACATCTGTCTTGCCTTCCACGCAGATTGACCGGATGGCGCCCTTGGATGCAGAAGTAGTTGGCATATCAAATTCCACGTCCACATAGTGGATAAAACTTGAAGGCACTTCCCGGTCTGAGCCAAGCTCCAAGTGGCAGAAAAAACAGTGAGGATGGCCTGAAGCTATAGGAAAATAGAGAAGCAAAAGTATGTACAAATTAAAGCCTCTCTGTCACAACTATATATGGGAATGTTACTTTTTTGGGTCTGTAATGCATAGGATCCCCATCCAGAATGATCAGTGGCCATACCAGCTGTAAGACTTTGGAAAGTACTGCCATCCAAATTTTTTTTACAGAGCAATGCAAAACTCATCTGCTTCTGTGTCTATTAGTCCTAAAACAAGGTTACTTTGCAAGCAGGTAAGAGCCTAATGGGACTTGCCTGAGATAAGGAATAGGAAAGCTGTAGACTTCCACATATTGTCAGACTGTAACTACCATCAGCTCTGGCCAGCAGAACCAAGATGACAGATAATGGGAGTTGCAGTCCAACAACACATGGAGAGCCACGTTATCCACCCTGTTCTAAAGAAATTCAGTATTAGACTAGCAAGCAAAATTCAAAGCATGTTCAGAACTTTTGCGTAAAATACTTTCTAAAATGCAGAGAATTTATGTCAGTAAGTGGAGAACTATAAAGAGCTCTGTTAGGAATGTCAATGAAGGTGAAGAGAGAGCCTTTGCTGGGAAATTCCTGATTAAGCACAGCTACTGTACAATTGTGCCTAAGTATGCTGATTGTGTCTTTGGACCTCCTCAGTTCTAATCTTGCCAGAAACATAAACCCACTAGCTGAACTTATCCACAAGGCAACAAACATGGTAAACATTTTTGGAAACAACACCTTATAATAAATATTTGAAGGACTTGGGTATAGTACGCCCAGAGAAGAGAAGGTTGAGATGTGCTATGACAGCCATGTTCAAATATCTGAGGGGGTATCACATGGAAGATGACACAAGCTTGTTTGCTGGTGCTTCAGAAATTAAGAGTTCAAGCCAATGGATTTGAATTGTAAGAAAGGAGATTCCAACAAAACATTAGGGAGAACCACACCTTGTAAAAGTTGTTCAAGAGTGGAATAACTGTTGGAAGGTTGTGAATTATTTGGTGTGTGTGTGTGTGTGTGTGTGTAAGGCTTTTAAAACAAAGGTTGGATGTTCATCTGCCAGACATACTTTAGCTCTGGACTGGCATGGGATAGATATAGATTACCCTTGTGGGTACCTTCTGATCCTACACGTTTATAAATTTATAACCTTGAGAAGCCACTGTATAATCTATAGCCTCTCTGTCTGCAAAATGTGGTAGCTGAAGTCCAAAATATTAACTGTTCCAGTTTCTGAGCAAAGCATGGTATCTCAACAGATATTTTGATTTTTGCTTGTGGCATAAACATAGTGACAAATATTAAAATTTTGATAACTGAGCCAGTGTGGTACAGTGGTTTGAATGCTGGACTAGGACTCTGGGTGGCTAGGGTTTGAATTCCCCCTCAGACCTCCCCACAGGTGACCATGGGTAAACCATACAGTCTCAGCCTAAGAGGAAGGCAGTAGAAAACCTCCTCTGAGTAAATCATGCCAAGAAAACCCTATGATAGGATTGCCATTAAGTCAGAGTAGACTTGAAGGCACATAACAATCCTATCTGGGTGAATTTCTATTTTTCTATTTTTCTTTTTATGTTTATCAATGCCTTAAAGGCATCAGATCTGATCTTAGAAGCTAAACAGAGCCAGCTCTGGTTAGTATTTGGATGGGAGACCACCAAAGAATATCATGTGCTGTAAGACAAACTTCAGAGGAAAGAACTAGCAAAACCACCTCTGAGAATTCCTTGCCTAAGAAAACCCTATAAATTGATGGGGACACCATAAGCCAACAGGTGACTTAAAGGCACCTTAAAAACACACACACTGAAGTTTAATTACTTTAGAACAGGCATCGTCAACAGATATTGTTGGATTTCAACACTCTGGGGTAAGCAATCAAAGCAACTACAGTTCAGCAACTAGGGAGGGCCATAAATTCCCCATTCCCATTTCTGAAGCAGGCACAGCTTCATGAAGAAGCATGCACCACTTCTGTCTGTGTAGTTGGACATTGCCATCACCATCATGTATATCGCAAATGAAGGATCAATGTGGCTGGTAGCAAGTGCAAGCAACAGGCAGAACCAATCAGAACATGTTTTAAAAGTTTTAATTCCCAACACGTTCATGCAAAGAGTAGAGTCCTCCTCCTCCTACCCCAAAATAAATTATTTAGATTAAACTATACATCTTGTATATATGGTTTAAAAACATTTTAATTAACATTGCAGGATATAAGCTTTAAAAGTACCTCACTTTTCAGATTCTGGTGCTCACTATAATGCACTTTGAGGAAAAGAGATGGTCAGTATTGCCTGATGTTGATTATGGGCCAGATTTCTACAGTGTTCAGATCTCAAGCTGTCATTTAAATCATATTCTCGTTCAGTATGCATTGGCTTTCCCAAGTTAAGGCTGAAACATATTCCATGAATCAATGCTTTCTTAACACTTATTGTTCTGCTTGCCTGTAAAAAAACAACCATAACACCCCATCCACCCACCTCTACTCTTGTAGAGAACCACTGAATCATGCCCAGTTGGGACTGAAACTCCTAACAAACTGTAAACAAGCCTTATTATTCAGCCAGCAGCAACATGCTGCTTATGAATCAGGGGAATGCAAGAGAACTTACCAGGCTGTTCTTGGAACAATCACAGCAATGTTTCTCATGTAATCCAATTTCTCTGTTTTGACCTTACAGCTCCAAATTGGCCCAACATAGTGGAGGGTGTGTGTGTGTTTTGTTGTTGGTAAGACTAGTTTATGACATACAAAAACAGCTGTTCCTCAAACACAACAAAAGGCAGCTGCACAGTTAACAACACTTGTCTTGTGTTTAGCAAGGCACAAGTGGTGCTTTTATGCATCATCACAAAATCAGACCAGCAAGACCCAAATTGAGTTAATTTTATGAGAAGCCAGAAGTCCACATTAATCAGGTTAAGGCTACAATCCTGTGCATATTTACAAATACAATGGTCCTGTCCTCTGGGGTATTAGCTACTCCACCAAATTAGGAGTAGCAGCTAATACTGCAGAAGACAGGATCAAAATTCAAGAAGATCTTAATAGATTAAAAAACTGGGCCAAAGCTAAGAAAATGAATTTCAACACGAAGAAATGTAAGGTATTGCACTTAGGGTGGAAAAATGAAATGCACAGATATAGGATGGGGGATGCCTGTCTTAATGAGACTACGTGTGAAAGGGGTTTGGGAGTCCTAGTAGACCACAAGCTGAACATGAGTCAACAGTGTGATGTGGCAGCTAAAAAGGCCAATGTGTTTTTAAGCTGCATCAATAGAAGTATAGTGTCTAGATCAGGGGTAGGCAACCTTTCCCCTTTAAGGGCCGAGGGACTTCAGCTCCCAGAATCCCAGAAGCTATTGGCCAACATGGGACTATTGGCCAACATGGCTGAGGCTTCTGGGAGCTGAAGTCCCTCGGCCCTTAAAGGGGAAAGGTTGCCTATCCCTGGTCTAGATCAAGGGAAGTAATAGTACCACTTTATTCTGCTTTGGTCAGGCCTCAGCTGGAATACTGTGTCCAGTTCTGGGTACCACCATTCAAAAAGGATGTTGACAAACTGGAGCATGTCTAGAGGAGGGTGAACAAAATGGTGAAAGGTCTGGAAACCATGCCCTATAAGGAACGACTTAGGGCCTAAGCAGACTGCCAGAAATAGTGCACATTAAATTGAGGCACTGCCCTGGCTCAGTGCTAGGGAATAATGGGAACTGTAATTTATTGTGGCACCAGAGCTCTCTCACAGAGAAGGCTCAGTGTCCCAGAAAAAAATACAGTTCCCATGATTCCCTAGCACAGAGCCAGGGCAGTGCCTCAATTTAATGTGCACTATTTCTGGCAGTCTGCTTAGGCCTTTAGAGAGCTGAATATGTTTAGCCTTGAGAAGAGACAGTTAAGAGGTGATATTATTGCTCTGTTTAAGTATTTGAAGGGGTGTCACATTGAGGATGGAGAAAGCTTGTTTTCTGCTACTCCAGAGACTAGAACACGGAACAATAGATGCAAGCTACAGGAAAAGAGATTTCACCTCAACATTAGGAGGAACTTCTTGACTGTAAGAGCTGTTCAACAATGGAACACACTCCCTTGGAGTGTGGTGGAATCTCCTTCCTTGGAGGTCTTTAAAGAGAGGCTGGGATGCTTTAATTTCCTGTATGGCAGGAGGTTGGACTGGATGGCCTTTGTGGTTTCTTCCAACTCTATGATTCTATGATTCTATGACTTGCTTCCATGTAATCATGGATGAAATTGCCTTGTAAACCAGTTTATTCAGCACTTTCCATTTTATAGCAAAGCACTCAACTGTGCAATCAAACTAAGGGCCTTTGCAGACTGCTAGAAATAGTGCAAATTGAGTACACTTTAACTGTCCTGGCTCAGTGCTAGGGAATCATGGGAACTGTATTTTTTTCTGAGACATTGAGCCTTCTCTGTCAGAGAGCTCTGGTGCCACAATAAACTACAGTTCCCATGATTTCCTAGCATGAAGGCAGGGCAGTTAAAGTGGACTCAATTTGCACTATTTCTGGCAGTCTGCAAAGGCCCTAAGTAAGGCTTTTGACAAGGTCACCCACAATATTCTTGCAAAAAAGCTAGCAAAACATGTGCTAGACAATACAACTGTTAGGTGGATTTGTAATTGGTTGACTGTCCGAACCCAAAGGGTACTCAGCAATGGCTCCTCTTCATCTTGGAAAGAAGCAACCAGTGGGGTGCCACAGGATTCTGTCCTGGGCCCAGTGCTATTCAACATTTTTATCAATAACTTGAATGACAGAACAGAGAGTATGCTTATGAAATTTGCAAATGACACCAAATTAGGAGGGATAGCCAATACCCCAGAGAACAGGATCAGAATTCAAACCTCCCTAACAGATTAGAAAACTGGTACAAAACTAACAAAATGAATATCAATAGGGAGAAATGTAAGGTACTGGACTTGGGCAATAAAAACAAAATGCAGAGATATAGGATGGGCTGAAAGCAGTACAAGTAAAATGGATCTGAGTTTTAGTGAACCAAAAGGTGAACATGTCAGCAGTATGATGTGGCATCTAGAAAAGCCAATGTAATCGTATATTGCATCAATAGGAATACAGTGTCTAGATAAAGGAATTAATGGTGCCACTCTGTTCTGCTCTGGTCAGACCTCACCTTGAATACTCTGTCCAGTTCTGGGCACAATTCTAGAGGGATATTGATAAGCTGGAGCGTGTCCAGAGGAGAGTGACCAAAAAGGTCTGGAAACCACGCCCTATGAGGAGCTGTTTAGGGAACTGGGTGTTTAGCCTGAGGAAGAAAAAGTTAAGAGATGACATTATAGCCATGTTTAAATATTTGAAAGGATGTCATGCGGAAGAAGGAGCAAGCTTGTTTTCTGTTGTTACAGAGATTAGGGCCTGGAGCAATGGATTCACACTACAGGAAGAGAGATTCTGCTTAAACATTAGGGAGAATTTCCTTATGGTAAGAGCTGTACAACAGTGAAACATGTTGCCTGGGAGAGTGGTGGAGTCTCTTTTAGAGTTTTTTAAACAGAGGCTGGATAGTCATCTGTCAGGAGTGCTTTGATTGTATGTTCCTGAATGGCAGGGACTGTATGGTCCTTGTGGTCTCTTCCAATGCTGTTTGATTTGAAAATAAGTATTACTTCAATTTTTCCAAAATTTTATTTTTCCTTTAAAAAATGAAAAAGGTCCCTCTGGGCTTTAAATTTTCTAGAATTTTAAATGTCTAAGTGACACAGGTTAATTCCTGTTCTATACTCCCTTTGAGCCTTTCATTAGTCACATCTCTGTCTGTAAATTTGAAAGCCATATGATTATTTGAAAATAATATGAGGAAGTGGTGGAAACAGTACAGAATCATCATATTGAATGTTCTGTCAAACCAGGAATGGTTACATTATCAGCATTAACGTTGCCACATTTCAGATGTTCAGAACATAGAATTGCTTTACTTTAGGCACAGTTTGGACCTTGTGACAACATGCTCCAGCAATTTATGGAAATCGAAGGCTTTCATGGCCAGCATCCATAGATTTTTGTGGTTTTTTTAGGGTGTGAAGCCATGTTCTAGAAAAATGTATTCCTGATGTTTCGCCTGCATCTGTGGCTGGCATCTTCAGAGAATGGTGGCATATATACTATGTGACCCTTGGTTGAGAGGATTAACATGTAAATCTGTGTATTGTTCTGTTGAGGCAAGGCCTCTGGGTGAGAGGATATGCGAGGAGGATTAGTGTCTATTTAATTAATGGTCCATTGTCTGCTGAGAATTAGCATTTAAATTAGCATGTAAATCTGCGTATTGTTCTGTTGAGGCAAGGCCTCTTCGCATATATTTTCACTCTGAGGCCTTGCCTCAACAGAAAAATACACAGATTTACATGCTAATCCTCTCAACCAAGGGTCACACAGTATATATACCCCACACACCTCCATGCCACCATTCTCTGAAGATGCCAGCCACAGATGCAGATGAAACATCAGGAATATGTTCTTCTAGAACACAGCCTCACAGCCCAAAAAACCCACAAAAATCTAATTTATGGAATGATTATCGGGTCCAATGACCAATACTCACCAGAGTTTTTATCAGGCAGTCGATTTATTCTCCACACAATGGAATTGAAGGCATGTTCATATTTAGCAGTTCCTAGTGTTACTCTCATTACTGGTTCAGAACCAGAAACACTGGTGGATCCAAAGCTAGCACTTTTGTTCACCTTGGCTTTCAATGACTTCTCCCCAAGAACGCTATCTCTACGGAAGTTTTTCACCCACTCCTGAGGCACAGGATAGCGGACCATCACATTTTCACAGGGGACCTGATTTAGAGGGTCTCTGTTGGAGGAGAACCCTGGTGACATCATCAACCAGCTCTGAAGCTCCACCTCAGCACCACTGATACTAGCTGCCACCCTCAAGGTAAAGGGCAATGTCTTTTCAGAAAATACAGTCCTAAAGCGCATCAGTTCAAACTTGCAGGCATCCAAGGGATTAAACTGAATGACACGAGCAGTGGCAAATGCCTCCTCATCCACGCATGAGTGGAAATGGCAATCATACAGCTTAATCCACTTGGTGGTGGTGGTAGGGATGATGTCCTGCCGGGAAACAATTTCATTCCCTTTGACAAGGATGTCATTGAGACCCAACCTGCATTCTGCCAGGCCAGAAAGAAAAGTGAGAACATGCACTCGTGTTAACACATTATGCTGCAAAATCCTATTGTCTCCTTTGGCCAAAGTGCCATAGAACTCATCCTTTACATCCACTGTGATCTCCTCCTCTTGGTAGTTTAATCCCACAGTGCTCAGGTCTGTTGATGAAGCAGGTAAATCCATCAGTGCATCCTGGACTGCTCTGATGAAGCTGAGGAAGTCTTCATAATTGGTGGTGCCTAACTTAATAACCTGTTCTCTGTCTGCTGTGTGCAAGACAGATGGCTTTGGCTGGTACTTCTTCTTCTCCTTGTAGGTAGTTCGGTCTATTCTCACACTGTGTATCCTTCCATTCTCATCATAGTTCTGGAGCTTGGGTTCTGAAATTTCATGATTGATATCAAGTTTGAATTCCTTGAAAGGCTTCTCCAGTCCTTTCTCATAAAAGAGCTGCAAACACCTGTTCTCGGTCAATTTGACATAAATTGGGCCCCAGTGCCTAGAAGACATGATATTTTTCTTTTCTGGTATCCTCAACATCATTGGCCAGCCATCTTTTTGTTGATGTGGTCCCAGACTGAACAAGGTACTGTTCAGCTCAGTTGGTAGGCTAGGGTCATCATCAGGTAGAATAGGGCTGCTGAGCTGATCAGGGTCCCCAATATGAAGCTGTTTCAGTTGCTCAACAGCATCTCTATGCCTGAGATGTTTACTTGACTCATTGAAGCTGATGATGTCAGGCTCTTGATGGAGGATAATGAAGGAATCTCTCTGGTTTCTATCAGAGATGCCTGAAGCAGAGCAAGTTTGGGAACGTCTGTCCCGCTCCTCAAAGAAAGAACTGAATGGGTTGATAGGGGAAGGTTGAACATCCCTCAGAGAATCATTAAGGAAAGGATTAGTAGCACTCCAAGGGGGTGTCCCCTCAACTGAAGGCAACCTGCTTATGGAGGAAAGGTCTAGTTTTTGAACTTTAGAGAGATCACCCAGTGTGCTTCTGGGGCGCTCTCTTTTTTTAAAGGATGAGGAAAGGGTACTAGAGTTCACATCTATGATCTGTGTTGTTGTTGTTGCTACTGCTGCTGCTGGTGGTGATGTTGGAAATGGTGGTGTGTCTGGTTTCACAGGGGTTAAAGTTGGTGGAGAAATGCACCTGACTTCATCGTCATCAAAAGTTACCCAGCTGGGAAAACGAGCTGTTGTTGAAGCTTCACTGTGGCCATTAATGGATGTGCTGTTCAGATGCCAGCTACTGGCGTCCATACCTAGCTCTTCATCTTCTAGAAGGGAAGAAGAATTGTCTAAAAGAAAGGATGGGAAAGAAAGTGAGTGTCATTATCATAATGAAAGTTCTAGTTACCATGATATATGGCATAATTTAAACTATGTACATAATGTGAAGTCGTAGGCTTTCATGGCCGGCATCCATAGTTTTTTTTGTGGGTTTTTTCGGGCTGTGTGGCCATGTTCTAGAAGAGTTTCTTTCTGACGTTTCGCCAGCATCTGTGGCTAGCATCTTCAGAGAAAGCTTCTCTGAAGATGCTAGCCACAGATGCTGGCGAAATGTCAGAAAGAAACTCTTCTAGAACATGGCCACACAGCCCGAAAAAACCCACAAAAAAACTATGTACATAATGTTATGCAGGCACAAAAGGGTGCTATATGTTTCAAAACATTTGGTGGTGGGGGGCATGGGGGTAGAGAACTATGCTAACTGTGTAAAAGTCCCCTTGTTAATCACTTTTAGAAAGGGGAAGCATTAACAGAATCTCACATGGAAATAAAGCAACCTAATTCTCAAAGGGCTTATATGAAAATAGGCATTATGATCTTCTTTTTCTTCATGTTTTGCTGTTAACTATTAATTGTTGGTCTCTGGCAGTAAGCTAGATTCCCAGAGGCAAAAAGATATGATCCTACTATATAGACAATTCACACACACACAGTTCTTTGCTCATTTACATTTGCCAATGATCCTATCACCCACATAAACCTAACTCTAGTCAATGCACAGTCTTTCATAGTTTGTCATGTTCTACGGCAGAGAAAAAACAATTGACAAGTAAGCCAAATGCTCAGTGACAGTTTAGCAACCTTTAATTGCATTTTTAAAAATGGAAACACATTTTATCATAAAAGCATACTCTTGACTTCTAAATGCATCCATGTTCGGCATATCTACAATGAGACACTAATGGTTCAAAGGAAATGGAGCAAGTACTTTAGATACTTAGCAGTAAATAATTTATTTGGAAAGTGGGGAGGAAGAAACACAGGTTTATAAGGCTTTTTTCTCCTTCCTATAACCATCCTAGGTCATGTAGTTAAAGAACAAAGCAAGTAGATATCAACCTAATGGTAAGATTTAATTTTGGCATATTTATATGACTGAAGATTTATTCAAATACAAAAGCCTGGATGGATGGGTGGATGGATGAACAGAGATTCGAACCTGACAGAGACCCAAGAGTTGTGATAGGGACACAATGCACTCTTTATCATGTCCCAGTAAAACACAGAACAGCCAGTATTACAGGGGGAAAGTACAGATTTTGCTCCCACTGCAACAGTACTCACAAGCACAGCAATGTATTTTCCGGCGTATAAGACGACCGGGCGTATAAGACGACCCCCAACTTTTCCAGTCAAAATATAGAGTTTGGGATATACTCATCATATAAGATGACCCCCCCCCCCTTACAACGTACACCAAATAAAAATTAAAAAACCAAAACATCCGATTTAATTTCAGTATGGTAATTTTAATTCAAATGCATTGCAAAAATTTATTAAAGCAGTTTGACACCGCTTGAACTGCCCTGGCTCAAGCTATGGAATTCTGGGATTTGCAGTTTTGTGAGATATTTAGCCTTTTCTGTCACAATAAAACAATTTATGGTCTCTTGGCCGCAAGAAATCAATAAACATATTATGTTGGAAGAATGGGGAAAAAATTGGAAAAGAAGAATAAAATTTACGTTAAGCCAAGATGTTAGAGAAAATTATTACAAAATGCAATTCAAATGGTATTTAACTGCTGAAAAAATCTCAAAGATATATAAATTAAAAAATGATACCTGCTGGTACTGCGAAAAAGAAAAGGGCACATACATACATATGTGGTGGTACTGTGACAGGGCCAAAAGATTTTGGACACAAATACAAAATGAGATAACTAAAATCATAAAAGTGAAACTGGATTTTGATCCAACAACGTTTCTGCTTGGTATGGTAAATAATAAAATAGAAGAAAAATATGGGAAGATAATCTTTTATAATAATATAATAATAATTTTTATTTATAGCCCGCCCCTCTGCCCAACAATCGAGGTGGGTTATATGCTATATGCTGCTAGAGCCGTTTATGCTAAGAAGTGGAAAGACCAAGCAGATCCATTTATTAAGCACTGGCAGATTAAATTATATGATGTGATGGAACTGGACAAATTAACTTATGCTATAAGGGATCAAACAAAAGAAAAGTTTGAAAAGGGATGGATACCGGTCACTCAATATTTATCTAATATATGGTGATCATGAATTATCACTAAGTTAAGAGACACAATATTTTATGTAATATAATTGATATTCAGGTTGGTACAAATATTAAAAAAATGGCAATGAAATGATTTGTAACAATAGTAATCATCTCTGAGTGTCAATCATAAAGAATGTGATGGGTATAGATTATCAACAAATATGTATAAATATATATCTTATGACTTTGCAAGGAAAATGTGACAATGCAAACTTAACGGATGTAAGTGAAAATACTTGAAAGACATTTTGGATTTGTTAGATGACCAAGATCAAGGAAGGGAAGCTTTTTTATGTATATATTTTTATAATTAATGTTATGTTATGTCTTTTGTTATGTGTATTTATGTTGTTGTATTGTTTATGTTTATAGAAATTTAAATAAAATAAAATTTAAAAAGCCTTTTCTGTCAGAGAGCTCTGGTACCACAAAGCAAACTGCAGATCCTAGGAGTCCATAGGATGGAGCCATGGCAGTTAAAGCAGTATCAAACTGCATTATTTTTGCAGTGCAGACTCAGGCTGCATCCATACTGCAGAACTGATGCAGTTTGACACAGCTTTAACTGCCATGGCTCCATATTATGAGAGCTCTTGGATTTGTAGTTCGATGAGCTACTTAGCCTCCTATTTTCCAGGACATGCCCTCCATGTCAACCCTCTCTCCAGGAGGAATTCCAAAACGTCCTCCATTTTGAGCACAGCGCAAGAAGCATGGTTTTACATTTATGTTTTTAGCTTTCTCTACATTTTTTTCTTGTGTGTCCTACATTTTTTGTAGTGAGTCATCCTCCTTTGCATTTAAGACATTTGGTCACCCTGTCTGAGTATCGAAGTATGACTCTGGAGGCCAGGGTTTGAGTCCCCACTTGGCCATGAAACCCACTGGGTGACCTTGGGAAAGTCATACTCTCTCAGCCTCAGGAGAAGGCAACAAACTCCCCTCTGAAGAAACCTTGCCAAGCAAACACCATGATAAGTCCGCCTTAGGGTTGCCATAAGTCGGAAATGACTCAAAGGCATACAACAACAACAACAACAACAACAATCTTAGAAGTGGCTTCCTTCTCCCCCCCCCCCCCATCCTCTTCCCCCTCTTGCTTGGATTCTTCCATTTTCTCTCCTCTTTCTCATCTCCTTTTCTTGCTGGATTCCTCTGTTTTCTCTCTCCTTTTGCAACCCCTTCTCTTGCCTTCATTGCTCCATTTTCTTTCCTCTTTTGCAACCCCTTCTCTTGCTGGGATCCCTCCGTTTTCTCTCTCCTTTTGCAACCCTTTCTCTTGCCTTCATTGCTCCATTTTCTTTCCTCTTTTGCAACCCCTTCTCTTCCTGGGATCCCTCCGTTTTCTCTCTCCTTTTGCAACCCCTTCTCTTACCTTCATTGCTCTGTTTTCTCTCTCCTTTTGCAACCCTTTCTCTTGCCTTCATTGCTCCATTTACTTTCCTCTTTTGCAACCCCTTCTCTTCCTGGGATCCCTCCGTTTTCTCTCCTTTTTTGCAACCCCTTCTCTTACCTTCATTGCTCCATTTTCTTTCCTCTTTTGCAACCCCTTCTCTTCCTGGGATCCCTCCGTTTCCTCCACTCTTTCTCATCCTCCTCCTCCCTTCTTCTCCCTCCCCCCCGGTTCTCATTCTCCTCCTCCTCTACCTGGCGTATAAGACGACCCTCAACTTTTGAGACCCTTTTCCAGGGTCAAAAAGTCATCTTATACGCCAGAAAATATGGTATTTTCCCTAAAAGAATTATTGATAATATTTCATCTGTATGGCAGAAATAAAGGAGCACTAGAAGGCAATCTGAGTTTCTTCGAAGAATCCAGTTTTACTCTTCCTAAGAGTTTTGCCAAATGTAACTTGTTTACTTTTAATGGGAACCCAAGGCAGCTGAATAAACTTAGAATAAAATGTAGAAGTCAAAGGATAAGAGAAGTGAGCTCTTTCAAGAACCTGAGAGTACCGTAGTAATAAAGGGACATGATTTAAAATGGAAGGATGCAAAAAAAAATTAGATCCACCAAGGAAGGTTTTTTGTGGCTGCTTCTTTTTAATGTTCTGATATATAATGTGGCATTTGATATGAGGGGCCATGGTATTAAGGGGTGGAGGATATTATAAAAGAGAGCCAGTGTGGTATAGTGGTTTTAGCATTGGGCTATGACTTTGGAGAACATGGTTCAAATCCCCATTCAGCCATAAAAACCCACTGGCTGACCTTGGGCAAGTCAAAGTGTCTCAGCCTCAGAGGATGGCAACAGCAAACACCTTCTTAAGAAATCTGCCTAGCAAACACTGTAATAGGTTTACCTTAGGGTTGCTATGATTTGAAAGCAAACAACGCACAGGCTATTAAAAGGGTAGTTTACAAAGAGCTCCAGATGGATCTCTCCAAATGGAGTGAATGGACACTAAAATAGTAAATGTGGATATTGTAAAGCTGGAACTGGTGCAGAAAGGGGAAATTAAAACAAACAGGGGGCTGGATAAGGCTCCATGAGATAAGGTTACAGTGTTATTGATTCAAAAATATAGCTGTGATAGTCTGGAAAATCAGTATGCAAAGGGATGTTATAACACCTTTGAGACTAACTGAAAGAAAGCAGTTGGTAGCATTAGGTTTCATAGATTTGAGCCTGCTTCCTCAGATGCAAATGAGTGGACTGTTATTGATGGCTTTTTGGTTTAGAAAAAGAGGTAAGGCAGAACTGGCATGAGATTTATATGATTACGCACTGTGTAGAGAAAGAGGATAGATGGTAATTTTTCTACCTCTATTATTATACTGGAACCTGATGTCATTCAACAAAGCTGAAAGGACTGCACTATCAATAATTTTGTTAAATCTGAGTAATTCTATAGTATGGCCAGAAGGTGGTGCCATAAAATCAGACTAAACTAAATCACTTTGTTCTGAGAATATTGTTAGAATTCTACACACTTAATTGCAGGTACATCCCCTCTCCCTAAACTGAAATGGTAGGATCTCACTGCAGACTGTTTACAATGTTACACTTGTTGTCACAATTGCTGTCACAATTAGCTAGCTCATTAGCCATTTTCATATTTAACTGCACTTGATGGCTGGCATACAATATGGTTTATTATCTGAGAGCATTTTTTTATAGTTGGCATGTGATGCTATATCTTACAGCAGTTGACAGATAATGTACAAAGGCTAGCATCCTGTTTGTTAGTGCCAACAACAGTAGACCTATTCAATCAATTTTTGAGTGGTAAGTCACCGGTGTGTTAACTGCCCTTGATTCATCCCTGACTCATGGAGACCCTGAGGATGAGATGTCTCCAACCCCTCTTGTCCTCTACTGCTCTGATTAGGTCCTGTAAACTCAGGCCAATGACCTCCCTGATTGAGTCATCCATCTGGTGCAGTCTTCCTCTCATTCTGTTGTCTTCTACCTTCCTTAGCATTATTGTCTTTTCTAGCAAGTCTTGCCTTCTCATGATGTGGCCCAAATACAACAGCCTTTGTGTCATCATCTTGGCTTCCAGAGTGTTCAGGCTTGATCTGATCAAGGATCCATTAGTTTTTTGTGGGGTTTTCAGGCTGTGTGGCCATGTTCTAGAAGAGTTTCTTTTTGATGTTTCGCCAGCATCTATGGCTGGCATCTTCAGAGAAAACTGGAATGGAAGAGAATGGGTCTATATATACTGTGAGACCCTGGGTAGGGAGGAGTGGTTCCCAGGTGAACTGTGTGTTGTTCTGTGTTGAATAGGTATTGTTCTGTTGTTAATGGCATGGCTCCAGGGTGGGAGGAAATGCACTCAAGGTTATTGAATGCTAATCCCATGTAAACTGTGTATTGTTCTGTGTTGAATAGGTCTTGTTCTGTTGTTAATGGCATGGCTTTCAGGTGAGGATATGCAATCAAGGAAATTGTCTGCTATTGTCTGCTGGGAAAGCCCCTGACCCTGGTTGGTTTCCCATTTGCATTTGCTAAGTGCTGATTTTCTTATTTTGTAGGACTGGTAGCCATATCTTGTTTACTTTAAGGGTTTCTTCTTTTCTGTTGAAGTTATCCAAGTGTTTGTGGATTTCGATAGCTTCCCTGAGCATTCTGACCTGCTAGTTGTTGGCATGGTCCAGAATTTCAGTGTTTTCAAACAGCATTTTATGCCCAGGATGGTTTATAATGTGTTCTGCTACTGCTGATTTTTCTGGCTGGCCCAGTCTGCAGTGTCTCTCATGTTCCTTGACTCATGCTTGTACACTGCGTTTGGTGGTCCCTAT
Organism: Phrynosoma blainvillii; assembly: GCA_026167975.1. Lineage (NCBI taxonomy): Eukaryota > Metazoa > Chordata > Lepidosauria > Squamata > Phrynosomatidae > Phrynosoma > Phrynosoma blainvillii. The sequence goes on from JANUYF010000001.1 coordinate 415,784,336, forward strand.
GTAGACTTGTCTGCAGCTGCATGGTATGTGGTAAACTCCTGCAGCTGTGAGAGGGTCTCTCCTGTCGTTCGCTGAGCGCAGCATTTGTTGGATTTTCTTGGTTGGTTTGTAAACCATTTGGAGGTTGTGTTGTTTCCTCACTACTTTCCCTATTCTGTCTGTGACTCCTTTGATATATGGTAAAAATACCTTCCCTTTGGGTGGCTGCTTGTCTTCAGTCCTCTGGGTTTTTCTGGGTCTGGCAGCCCTTCTGATGTCTGAGCTGGAGTAACCATTTGCCTGTAGAGCCCGGTCTAGGTGCTTCAATTCCTCTTCCAAGAAGTGGGGTTCACAGATGCGTTTTGCCCGGTCTACCAGTGTTTTTATTGTGTTTCTTTTTTGTCCTGGGTGATGGTTAGAGTTCTTGTGCAGGTATCTGTCTGTATGTGTGGGTTTTCTGTATACTGTGTGTCCCAGACATTGGTTTGCAGATGACTAAGACATCTAGGAATGGCAGTGTTCCTTCCTTTTCTTTTTCCATAGTGAATTGGATGTCAGGGTGGATGTTGTTCAGGTGATTCAGGAACCCAGCCAGATCTTCTTCCATGGATTTGAGCATCCGCAGATGGCAAGACTCAGTAGCTTCAGTGGTCGCACATGCATGTGGTCCTGGGAGAGCAGCCGTGTGCACACTGCCACTGAATACTTGAGGTCCTGCAGTTTTTGCAATCCACGAGGTGGAGCTGGGCGGTGGAACAGAACCCCCCCCCCCCCCGATAAGAAGGACCCACTGTACATCTACACTTTAGGATCTTATCTAGTTCTTTCGTGGCTGCCCTTCCCATTCCTATTCTTCTTTTTATTTCTTGACTGCAGGCTTTGTTCTGATCAATGTTTGATCCAAAATATGGGAACTATTTTACTATTTCTATTTCCTCATTGTTTAGGTTGAATTTTGTAGATGTTCCATTGTTATTATTTTTGATATGCATGTGACACCATACTACTAGTGGAAAACATCATAGATTTTGAATAATTACTAAGGAAGGTCAAAGAAGAAAGTGCAAAGGCAGGCTTATTGTTGAACATAAAGAAAACAAACAAATCCCATTCAAAGAAATGCAAATCCAGATTTTACTCTGTTATTTTTCATTTGACAATACAAATCACGAAACCAGAACACTGACCATATTTTGAATATCAGTGCACATTTGATTTGGCTATACTGAGAGTCAGTTTTAGTAGCCCTAAATAGGAGTATAGTGTCTAGATTGCTGGAAGTAATAGTACCACTCTATTCTGCTTTGGTCAGACCTCATCTTGAATACTGTGTTCAGTTATGGGCACCAAACAAGGACAAACAGAATGGTTCTCAATTGGCAAAGGGGCCAGAAAAGGCTGTATCCTTTCACCCTATCTGTTCAACTTGTACACAGAACATATTATAAGCAAAGCAGGCTTCGACACAGGAGGAGGAGAAGTGAAAACAGGAGAAAGGAATGTCAACAATCTAAGATATGCAGATGATACAATAATAATAATAATAATAATAATTCCTGCCTCTCCCTATGGATCGAGGCGGGATTACACAGTAGAATGTACACAGAGTATAAAATATAAACAATTAAATAATAAAATCATAAAAATCAGAACATCAATAATAAATTTAAAAAAAATTAGCAGAAAACCTCACAGACCTTGAACATCTACTAAGGAAGATCAGTGCTAAGCAGGCTTAATGTTCAAACATAAAACAAAAATAATGACCACTGAGGACCTTTACCAGTTCAATCTAGACAATGAAGAAATAGAAATAGTAAAAGAATTCCATATCTGGGATCAAACATTGATAGAAATGGGGACTGCAGTCAGGAAATCAGAAGAAGACTAAGAATGGGGAGCGTGGCTATGACAAAACTAGAAAAGATTTTAAAATGCAAAGATATACAACTCAGCACAAAAGTTAGAATCATACAAGCCATTGTATGTCAGGGATGATGGGAGTTGTAGCTCTTCACCTCTGGCTCTAACTCACCACCTTGTTATGCAGCAGAGCTGACCAGCTTTGATCAGTGGTTGATGCTTCTTTCCCAAGCAGCAGAGTTTCAGAGAATAGGCTGAAGACCCTGACAAACTCTCCCAGCCTTCTCTCTCTTCTTCCTGAGATGTCTCCAAACCTCTCCAGGATTCTTCTGGTTCTTGTATCTTCCCTCAAGACACCAGACAACTCAGTAGTCTTATGTTTTCAATATACACTCTATAACTTTGTCCTTATCTCTCAAGGCTTCCAAATTATATTATCCTTTTCACCTGTGTAGCTTCATGATTGCTCCTGCTTAATCACTGTGACTTTCACATACACATTTTATTTCTATTACTGTAAGTCCCATGTTGCATTTTCCTTAACATTGTATTCCCTATTACCATGTATGGATGTGAGAGCTGGACAGTTAAGAAAGATAATAGGAAGAAAATCAATGCATTTGAGATGTGGTGCTGGAGAACAGTGCTGAGGATCCCATGGACAGCCAAAAGGACAAACAAATTGGTCCTAGAGCAGATCAAGCTGGAAGCCTCCCTGGAAGCCAAGATGACCAAACTGAGGCTGTTGTACTTTGGACACATCATGAGAAGAGAGGACTCATTGGAAAAGACAATAATGCTGGGAAAGGTGAAGGGAAGTAGGAAGAGAGGAAGGATGGGTAGCATCTATTAAGGAAGTATGGGGTTGTAGGAATTAAGCAGAGCAGTGGAGGACAGAGGGTATTGGAGATGTCTCATCTATAGGGTCACCATTGGAGATCGACTCAAGGGCAGTTAACAACAACAAATGGAGGATGGAGCAAGTTTCTTTCCCTGCTGTTCCAGAGACAAGGACACAGAGCAATGGATATAAGCTACAGGAAAAGAGATTCTATTTAAACAGTAGGAAAAACCTCCTGACAGAAAGAGCTGTTTGATGGTGGACTATGCTGCCTCAGAGTGTGGTGGAGTCTCCTTTTTGGAGGCTTTTGAACAGAGGCTGAATGGCCATTTGTCAGGAGTGTTTTGATCGTGTATTCATGCATAGTAGGGGGCTGGACTGGATGGCCCTCTTCTAACTTACAATTTTATGATTCTAAGTAAGTCTGTGGGTAGGGCTTCAGCTTTCATATGGCTTACAGTAATTTAAAGCTCTTCACTATTTAAGTGTGACATGAGTACTGCTCCTATAGAGGTGAAAAGAAGAAAAGACCTTTAAAAAACTAGCAGATGTTAGTAGAAGAATTGGTGTTCCTTCCTTTCTGCTGAAAAGGAGAAGCCTGACACTTACTTTACCTACAGAACAGAGATATGTTTTCCCTCATTATATGAATAGAACTCAAAATATGTCTGCCAGTGTGATCAATGACAGTGTATTCCTTCCGTTAAAAAATCTTGGCCTAGGGCTTCCCTTTATAGGGCTAGCCCTATCACTGGAAAAAGAGAGATGTCTTTTATAGCAGGATGTATGTGTGTGTATGTGTGTGTATGGCTTCAAGTTCATGGTGACCTCATGAATTTCATAGGGTTTTTAAGGCAAGAAATACTCAGAGGTGGCTTTACCAGTTCCTTCTTCTGAAAAATAGTCTACAGCACCTGGTATAATTGGTCTCACATCCAAGATGTAAATAGGGCTGCCCATGCTTAGCTTCCAAGATCAGATGGGATTTATGCCCTTAGGTATAACAGGGAACCAAATAGCTTTTCAATTTCCTGTTCATGTATTCTACCTGAGAAAGATGAGAAGCACTTGTGCGATTTCCTGCTTCAGGTGCCAAAATAATTTAGTTGAGTTTGGATACTATGCACCATGATTTAAATATCCCTTTCCTTTATCTGAAAGTATGGGTACTTTTATGAATGTATGCTGGGCATGTGGAAATAAGACATGATTTTCTAATAAAGGAAAACAGAAATTTAAATATACTGATTGTGAAAGGCTACAGCAACATCCTTTGAATATGACATTTCCCTGATGATGATTTTCAAGTATTTTTCTTTTATACTGATCCACAAGTCAAAATTCCAGCCACTTTTTCTTTTCCTAAAATATCCCTCTTACATTAGGCATCATAAAGTAGATGCTGCTGATTAGGGTTCTGTAAAACAGACAAACCTATACTATATATTTAGGCACAGTGGCCTCAGTATCTGTCTGTGACCTTGTACCAAATGCTGTATGAAAAAAGAAAACACTCTTTGTCTGGGAACGTACCTCCCAGCCACACAAGGACTTCAATGAATGCATGTTCTGCAACTTATCATACAGAAGGAACACTTTCATGGATACTGCAGGCTGCGTGGGTTGAAAACTGCTTCTGATAGGGGAGCAGGTAGCAGCTTGAGGAAGAAATTATGAAAATGCATAAGAGGACCAGGAGCGAATAGAGAGCAAACTTCCAACCCTCTTTATCTGCACTTTTCTGTCTAGAAAGCAGATTATAGTGTCTGAATTAACTCCCCTAATATTCACAAAACTGGAGAGAGGAATACACCTTTTTATAATTCATATAAGGTAAAGATGAGTGATAATTGCCCAAGCAAGACAAAAGATTCCATGTGGGCATACATGCATACATTTGCAGCCAGGCACATACAGTTTAGGATTGGTTTGCGAGTGCAAAGTACCTCAAGGCATATGTGTGCTACACCAGCACTTTCAAGCTATCTTATTGGTCACTATAACTCATGTATTTCATTTCTGAACAACTGGAATTAGATAAGAAACATTTCCTTGGAGGCTAGTAGTAAGCATTAATTAGGATAATAGCTTTTATTTTTGAGGCTACACCCCAATACTCAGCACCACCTTTCAATTCAGAAATCAGTCAGAGGAAACTGAATGATAGAAGAAATTTTTGTGTCATTGAACAGACTTCAAAATGGAACTAGACTTTAAGAGACACATAGGGGATCACCCTCATAAGAGAATGGCCTCATTGTGGCTTAGCTGGAGTGTGTCCAGTAGTGGGTGATTAAGATGCTAAATGGTCTCCAAGCCAATCCCTTGAGAGAACTGGGTACATTTAGTCTGAAGAAAAGAAGACTGAGAGGTCATATGATAGCCATCTTCAAATAACTGCAAGTCTGTCATGTGGAAGATAGAGTAAGCTTGTTTTCTGCTGCTCCAGAGGACAGGAGCCAAACCAATGGATTCAAATTACAAGAAATATTATTCCATCTAAACATTAGGAAGACCTTCCTGATGGTAAGAGGTGTTTGACAGTGGATAGACTTCCTTGGAGACGTCTGACTCTCCTTCAATGAAGTTTTTTGAAACCCACCTTGCAGAGGTGGTTTAGCGGTCGATTCTGGCACAGGCAAAGAGTTAGACTTGGGTCTCTTCCAACTCTATGATGTATCCATGCCAATTTTTTTAAATGTCTTCTCATTGTTTTAGTTCTTTTCCACCACACTGAGATAATTTATCTTGCCAACAGAATATTTTTGGCATTTTGATCTGCATTCCAAAGCTACAAAGGGACAGTATATCATTGTTGCCTGTACTCTACTCTGCCCTAACTCAGGGAAGCATTTTATTCTAAGCATAACATTCAGATCTAGAAATTAGGCAGAAATATAGTAATCTCTCCAAGGGCTTTACATTGTAGAAAGGCATGAAACAGGGCTTCCAATATCCAAGTCCACCTTTACAGTCTCTAAGTCAGGATGGGGCAACACCTCACCTGTTTCTACAGTTTGTCACCCTTTTGTTGCTACCAGGTTTGCTACAGCTGCTAGTCTGCTAGGGCTGTGGTCTTGAATTACAGCCTTACACATCTTAATTATCTGTCTCATCTCAAGCTCCCATAAGAGATGGGACACATGTAAAAATTAGTCATTCCTACAAATCAGTGTTGATGTCAGGAATATGTCAGAAGGCTAAGAAAACAATATACATGTTTCTCCAATGTATGTTGGAGCTTTCAGATCTGAGATCTTACACAGGGTTAATAATGGGTAATGCTGCCCATTTTTTCAAGTTGAAACTTTCAAGGAATGGAATGACAAACACCAGAAAGAAACACAGAAGATATCCAGTGGGCATTAAAGCATCAAAAGGACAGCATGTTCAGGCAGGCTCCCTTTTGTGTGGTGCTTCTTCTTTGCTCTTTATCTGACACACAGCAGCATGTTTGCCTTAAACTCACTAAGAAACACACAATTTAAGACAGAGATTTTAACTTCCTCCTCTTCAATGTAAGGACACTCTATTTGTATACAGAAAATTACTGTGGCATTCCAGTGATTGGAACAATACATGTGTTCTGATTTAAGAATTAACAAGAGGATTTCTGCAAGCCAACCACCAGGAAAATAGAGACAATTTGAGCTTCTGTTCTGGAACAGTATGTTCAGAAAAATGTCTTACACTTGGCCATTAGTCTGTTGATAAGTGGATAGTAAGCCAAAATTAGCAGTTTCAGCCTAAGAAAAAGTTACATGTCCATACATTTGAAGTCTGACTGCAACCATCCAAATTTCATGGGTGATGACTGATGCTCAAAGCTAGGGTTTAACCACTTCTAAGAATACAGGATGTGTGAACGGATTTATAGCCTGGCCTCCAGACTTTCATACAAAGGGCAAGATGGAAAAGCGCTGGTCATTTCTATTTTCAAAACATTACCCACCCAGACCAGCCCTCATTGGTTTTCTCCTGGACTCAAAAATAGTAACACTGGCTTCCTGCTTTTTGTGCCCAGGAGGGTATTTCCCAGGGATCAAATGTTACCTCACTCAGTAGTATACCTTCTGCTCAGTATCTCTCAGTATATCTTCCATTCCTGAATAAAATTTACAGAATGGAAGAAGGAAGGACACAAAATGGGAGCCTTTAAAAACTGGATGACAATTTGTTTTCTCTTATTTCAGGGTATCATTGGCCCAGAAGTTAATGGCAGGTCATTCTGCTGAGGATAGCAATTTTGTTGAGGAGTTCTAAATGTATTGTAAATAGGTTACCTGTGTGAGGGGCAATTTTCTAATAGCAGCAAGCAAAAAAAAAAAGTAGCTGTATCACATACACAGTGCCTTTGAGTAATACAGTTGTTACTGCATCCAGTGAAATAGGCTGAGACCTATGCCACTTTATGCCAAAAATCTTACCAGGAGCCTTATTTCTTCTATGTTTACTCAGAAGGAGCTTTCTTCAAATATATGTACCTTAGACTGTAGTCTCAAAATGAAATGGCAGACTATGTTAAACACACAGTATGCAATTTAAGATTTCCTTTTGTTTTCTCTACAGTAAGTACACACAGCCTCAAGGTGGATTGGGATAAGCACATATGGGTGGGAGATATTTCCCCGCCTGATTTGTATTTAAAAATCCCCCAGTCAGGTATATTGGTTAAAAAAAAATTGATTGAAATGTCCAAGTCAACTGAAATCACCTATTTAAAAGATGGTAGACAGAAACGAGATCCTATTTGATCTTGGAAGCTAAGCAGGGTCAGTTCTAGTTAGTACTTGGATGGGAGATGGCAAACAAATACCAGGTGCTGTAGGCTACATATCAGGAGAAGGAACTGGCAAAGTCACCTTTAAGTATTCCTTGGCCAAGAAAACCCTATGAAATACCTGGGGTTGCCATAAATTGACAGGCGACTGAAGGCATATACACACAGAGATAATAATTAGAGTCCTTTTCGGAGAAATGATCTCCATCTCTACTTACCACAGCTGCTGTAGTTTGTTTCCTAACCACCCTATACCCTGAGGTTTTGGTTAAGGGAAACAAGTTTACAATTTTATTATTATTAGGTAACCAAATACAGGTTATAGATAAAAGAAAAATCAATTATAATCAATCAAACGGTACAGTAATCTTCATAGTCTGAAAAATGAAAGATTGTAAATACCTTGCAGAGAAAGGGTAGGGTGGTCTCAATCAAATATTTTTCTTTCCCATGTCATGTTTTTAAAATAGGAAAACTGGAATATATTATTATTATTATTATTATTATTTCCCTAATTTCACCTTAATTTCTTCAATGTCCATCCTGGCAGATTATTCCTGCAACTGTTCTTTAATAGATTTACAGATCTGTTATATGTCACTGGATAACAAAGCTATAGGGTCAAAACCAAAGTTCCTTACATATTCTTCACATTTTGCAAGTCAGCTGCTTCTGGAAGCAAAGCTTCTTAGCCTTCCTTACACATTGTGTTACTAATTCATTGGTTGGGTGATTAAACTGTATAGAAATAAAAGAAAATGGTATACAAAATAGAATACATTATTCACACTACTCCAACTTAAGCCAGCATATAGCAGGCAGCTGTACCTCGTAGGAAACCCAACAGCATGCTTAAGAAATGGCTCTCTACTGACTCCAGTGAATATTTTTCTAAGAAGCCCCATATCTCACCCATATGTAACTTTTGGAATAACCTTTCTAACAAAAAATCTAACGGCTGGAATAAATAAGTTGCCTCTTTTGACTCTTGCAAATGTTAATATTGTTAGCCTAGATTTTTGAGCTTTCAGTTTAATAGCTGACAAATATCTATCCAAAATCCATTCTGGAAATAGCAAACTCTCAAATAAATAAATTGGCTAGTTTTCTCCAACCGGTACCCATTCAATGCCCATTTATATCTAGGAGATGAATACCCATAACTTTAGTCTTTAGGTAATTCATGTATACAAAGGTAAAGGTTCTCCTTTGACAAGGGGACCATAGGGGGCAGTGCTCATCTCCGTTATTAAGCCAAAGAGCACAGTGTTGTCTGAAGACGACTCTGTGGTTGTGTGGCCAGCATGACTATAAAGAACACTGTTTACCTTCCCACTGAAGTGGTACCTATTTATCTACTTGCATTTGCATGCTTTCAAACTGCTACATTGGCAGAAGCTGGAACTCGTGATGAGAGCTCACCCCATCATGCGGCATCTGGACCGTGAACTGCCAACCTGCTGATCTTGCAATCAACAGAGTCAGCATCTTAAACGCTTGAGCCACTGCTCATTATTGCAAATATCCCCCCAAACTTTCAGAAGTTTTCCCATATCTATTAAATTTTGTCATAGAAGGGCCGCATCATTTGCACGTAAGAAAATATTCTATTTATGAGTCCCTGCCATCACAGGAAAATTAGAATCACAGGACACGTGTGCAATTATATCATTTACACAAATATTAAACATAACTGGGGCTGGCATACATCCTCGCTGCACATCTTTTGTTTTGTTTTTTTAACTCCTCTTACCTGTTCTTTCTTGAATTACATTTTCAGAGTTTAAGTTCATTATCAACATCAATAGACGTGTACATTCCAAGACCCCAAGGTTAATGCCCCAGCCTCTCTCTATTTATTCTGTCAAAAGCTGAGGCCTGATTTATAATGACAACATATAAGTACTTCTTCAGTGAACTCATGTATTTCTTTCATAAGTGGTTTAACACAAAACAGTGGTTATGGCTGATCTGCCATAGCAAAAACCTGTTTGTTCATCTCGAACAATATTACTTGGTTAACCCAAACCTCCAACTTAGAAAGCAAGTATTGTGTGTACACTTTGAATGATACTTCCAACAGACTAGTTTCCAGTTAAAGGAAACAGCACAGCATTATATGCAGATATCTTCAAATAACAATATATTGATGCATCTGGACTCAAGCTGAAAGAATGTTCAGCTGTTAACATGCTCAGAGTTGAAAGGAAAGTCCAATGTTGCACAACACATAGAGACATGGAATGTGAGAAGCATGAATCAGGGGAAGCTAGATGTAGTAAAATAAGAAATGGAACATTTAAACATTTCAGTACTTGGGTTGAGTGAGCTAAAGCGGTCTAGAGCATTACCTAAGCGGAACATTTTGAGTCAGATAATTACACAGTGTTTTATGCAGGAAATGAAAATCTAAGAAGAAATTGGTGGCATTAATAATGAGGAGAGATGTACAAAAGCAGTCAAAGGATATAATGCAAAGTCTGACCGAATAATTTCAAGAATACTTCAGGGAAGACCAATCAATATTACCATAATCCAAATTTATGTTCCAACTACAGAGGCAGAAGAAGGAGAAGTGGAAAGATTCTGTTCTGAGTCCAGGAGAAAATTGATCACACACCAAAACTGAACTTCTTAAATTTTGGTGAGTGGAATGCAAAAGCTGGAAACAGAGCAGAATCAAAGTAGGAAACTTTGGTCTAGGATCAAGAAATGAAAGAGAGAAAATGACTGAATTTTGCAAGGCCAACAGTTTGTTCATCACAAACAAGTAACCAAAGAGGTGACTGTATACATGGACATCACCTGATGGCCAATATAGAAATATACTACATAATTGGATGTAGAAGACAGAGAAGCTACATTCTTTCTGAAAATCAAGATCAGGAGCAGACTGTGGCACAAATCATAAGCTACTAATATAAAAATGTAGAATAAAGTCTAAAGAACACTAAACCAAACATCCTGCCAAAATACAACCTGAACAACATTCTCTTAGAATTTAAAGATCATATGGAAAAACAGATTTGGACTATGAAGCCTAACTGACACAATCTGGGAGCCAGAAGAACTCTGGACTGAAGCCAAGGACATTCTCAGGAAGGAATGCAAAAAGACACTATCTGTAGCCAAAAAGAAATAGAAGCCTCAATGGACAAATGAAACACTTCAAGCTGTTAAGGACAGGCAAGAAGCATAAGTAAAAGGGGACAGAAATAGAGCCAAAACCGTGAATGCAACTTAACAGCAGCTTGTGAGCAGGCACAAGAGAACTACTATAATAATCAATGTAGAGAAATAGAAGGTGAAAACACAAAAGGTAGAACAAGAGACCTCTTCCAAAAGAACTGAAAAACCAAAGGGAAACTTAAACCAAGAGTGGAGATACTACCAGTAAGAGAACACATTCCATTATCAAGTAGAAATAAAAAATTGATGAAAACAATACATGGAAGAACCCTATATAAAAGAGATGAAAACATGACAGATTCATTGAAGGAATAACTTAAACCTCCAATTTTAGATAGTGAATTAGAAGCTACACTTAGACCCCTTAGGATAAATAAATCTCCAGGAACAGATGGCATACCAATAGAACTGGTAGATTCTTTGAAGATGCCAGCTACAGATGCAGGCAAATCATCAGGAATAAATTCTTCCAGAACACATCCTCATAGCCTGAAAAACCCACAAATAACTATGAATGCCGGCTGTGAAAGCCTTCGACCCCAATATTCAACTTCCTTTGCAATTTTAAAAGCAATTCCATCCATCAGCTCAGTTTGAACTTCTATATTCTTATTTTCCATTAACACAGAGCCTGCCAACACCCCAACATCTTTTGACAATGACATATTATCTGAACCTTTTCCCATCCCATTGGTTATAATTTCATTTCCCAAAATTTCCACTTTATCATTACTTGGTTTTACAACCCCAACCAATTGCTTTAGTGATTCTTTGAGAGTTCCTTAAACTCATTCTTCATATCTTGTTTCAATCTCTCTTTCAATTTTGCCATATTATCATTTCTCAGATTTAATCTCTTCCAACAATTTCACTAAAATTTCTAGTGAAGGATGTTGCTCCATCTTCAACAGATCTAGCAGTTACAGGATTAAAAACAAAAAACTAGTCTCTTTGTTTTCCCAGATCTTGTACACAGGAAAGCGGCAACTCACCGAAACTTTAATTTCATCTCCAACTGGAGGAGCTCTCTTCACTTGTAAATTAGGTGATTTAAAGTGATTAAGAAAGTGAAGATTTTTGCATGTCCAGTACCCATAAAGTATACTTAGGCAGCTGAGTTGATGTTACTGTCTGTCATTACTGTCAAGGCCCCTTTTTGCTGGTCAACTTGCTTCAGACTGCTACAAATTTCATGGTCTCCTTGTGAGAGCGCATTCAGGAGCATGCATGGACAATTTCATACTCTCTCCTTGTTTGGAGAAAATTTACAGCAGCTGGAATTCATCTCCTAGCCGTTTGGCTGTTTCTCTTGCCAAAGCTTTTTCTGTTGCAGAACGCTGCTCAGGGACATCAACCTGTCATATACTCACCCAGAAGTCCCCTGCTACTGTTTGTTCTTGACAGATCATGGTATGTGAGCTTGGGCTAATATTTGCTGGTGCATGGGGAACCTGATAAATCTGAAACGAAGTATCCTGCCCCAGGCCACACAAGTGTGCAATTATTTATATATTAGAGCCCTAATGCTATTTTGAAGGAAAGACTATGTGTAGAAACTGGGGAAAGGATTAGTTATTTTTTCCCCACTTACTGTTTCATTATTTCAAACTGCTTTCAAACAGAAACCTCCTATTACAGAATATTACATGGTCAATGTACAAGGGAAAAGCTAGTTTAGCAACACACCCAAAGGCAGGGTAATGGTTAAACACTCCTACTGCTTTGACACTCTTCATCCTGCCCTACAGGCATTACTTCATAAAAATAAATGGCATTGGATCTTATAACAACATCACCTGATGCTAACCTTCTAGCTACAAAGCCAAAAACTGGCTGTATTTCAAGAGTATTCGAGGGTGTGTGTGTGTGTTTTTTTTTTTAATGCTCTAGAACACAAGCTTTATGCCAGCCTTCCTCAACCTGGTTGTCTCCAAATGTGTTGGTTTACAACTCCCATTATTGTACATGGTAGTTAGGGATGTTGGAGTTGTAGTCCAACACATCTGGAAAGGACACCAGGTTGGGTAAGACTTTGTTATGCATATATTTACAGGATCATGGGGGGAAAAACAGAACAGAGCAGGGGGAAAGCATACCAGGATATCACCAGCATTACTAGAGATGGCTGTAGACATCCACATTCATGATTTCAAGCAAGCTACCTATCTTCCACTCCAAGAGGACAGGCTGGGATTTAAGGAGCATTGAGCTAACTTTCAGCACCAAACTACTCTGGCAACCTAGAACAACTACAGTTGGCCCTCCATTTTGATACCCCCCCCCCCCCGTGAAAACGGAGATTCACAAATATTTAAGCCCCACAGGCTTCAATGGAGGGCATGCCTGTGGGGGCATGACCCATTGATTTAAACGGAAGCTGTCCCTCCGTGAATATGCAAAACCGTGGACTTCAAGTCTGCGAGAACGGAGGGGTAACTGTACAGCAAAGTAAGCTACAGTTTCTATTTTCTGTCTCTACTCCCAGGTCTGATCAAATAGTGACAGCCTATAAAGCAATTTAGTTTTCAATGAGAGTCAGCATGATGTAGTGGGTTGAGGACTTCACTATGACTCTGGAGACCAGGGTTCAAATCCCCACTCAGTCACGGAAACCCACTAAGTGACCTTGGGCAAGTCACACTTTATCAGCTTCAGGGGAAGGCAACCCCCTCTGAGGAAATCTTGACAAGACAACTCCTTAGAATCACCATAAGGCAGAAATTACTTGAAGGCATGCAACAACAACTAGTTTCCAACCACATTGCTTTTAGATAGCCTGTATTTTCTCTGCTTGGGAAACTGACACATTTGGATTACTAAAGTATTCTATCTGTGGTTATTGTAATTTTTTCCCTTCCAGACACTGAGGCTCCAAAACCATGCAGGTTCACAACGCTTCACCCATAACAAGAGAGCTATTTATTTACTGACCTTCAACTCTGAAGTAAGAGACCTTTACTTTAGTATGGGATCCCTCTATAACAGATACTTCCACTGATCAAATAAACAAGCCTTCATAAGAAAATCTCAGCTGCTAACACAACTATGCACAATTGCAGGAAATTAACAGAAGCCAATATTGGCTGTTATCTTTGAGCTGTCACTTGCATTTTGTTGCTTCCCCTTTATTTGTGTTCAAACAGAGCCATCCAAGTTCATGAGGTTGCCAAGGGTCACATCACAGAAGCCCATGAAACGGAATTAACCAAGAGGCCACCATTTCCTCTCTCACAACATTTCACACTCACCTTCTCCTGTGGGCCACATGGGCAAAACAGGGAGGGGAAGAAGTTTACTATAAAGAATGTTAGGAACTAAACTCCAATTTCAGAACAAAGGCTGATCTCCAAGAAGACCACAATCTCAAAAATGAGCAACGAACAATAACATGCAAATCATGACAATGAGATCTGACAATTATTTTGGGATTATATGCTAAGAAGGACAGGAAATCCATCCTTCCTCCCCCAATTCACACCATCAACATTATAATTTCCTTAAGAAACTGGAGACTTGTTGCTTCTTGAATTTCACTCCTGGTTACAGATCACTGGTTCCACACAAGTAATACAAAAACTGGTAGACATATTATTTGTGCTGTTTTAAAATGATCTCTTGAGCTAGCAAAATCTTGTAGGGCCAGAAAAACTTCTGACTTTCTCAGAACACTGAACTGCTACAAAAGAATGTTCCAATGAACATAATCAGCTCAAGTCTAATTCAGACATGCAAATCTACATGGTTGAGAGTTTCATGTGGCAAACAGTTTGTATGATGGGTTGCCCACGTAGTTCTGGCTACCAAAAGAAGGCTGCAAGGTCATGGCTAATATCACTAAAATATCTCAGGATCTGGCAGAGAAGTCTTCTCATGTGGTTTTTCCTCCCCATGGTTAGGATTTCTAATGCTTATATCTGTGCCAATGGGAAGGACAATTTATTTGCAGTATTTAAAAAAAAAAATAGAAGCATTTTATATAGCCTTTCTAATAGGACCAGGAAGGTGGTGTATAAAATTAAAATCCAACAATGAAATATCAAAAACACAATAAAAGCATGAAAACAGTGAACAGTGTATCACCAAAAGCAGCAAACAAACCAATAATAAAGCAATTTAAAAGGCCAGGTTAAAGATGTGGGTCTTGAAATCTTTTCTAATGGCAATAAGAGTGCGGCCATGTACAGCCCTGAGGACAGTACATTCCACAATTTGGAAGTGACATAGGACAAAGCCCTAAAGTGAGCCTCTGTATAAGTGGTAGGCTTCTCCTGAACTTCTGAATATAGACAGATCTATAGAAAATACAATATGACATTAGATAACCAGGCCCTAACCCATTATGGGTATCAGAGTTTAAATCTATGACCAATATAACCATTACATGTCTTCTGTTATCAGGGTGATATGATTTCAATACTCTGTACTAGCTAACAGTCTATCTGCTTCATTTCACATCTATGCAGGTTTCTGGATGCTCTTCAAATCCAGAGTATACTATAGTATGTATGAATATATTTCATATTCCACTTTTCTCCTGAGTAATCTAAATGTGATATATACAAAACATGGATGTAAGTCTCCAAGTCATTTTAACTCAGGAAAAGCTGTAGCTAGTACATTTATTTTTACAAATTGAGTACATTTGTTCAGTTAATTAACTGGAATCTCCTCTAACCAAAAGTCCAGGGATTGCATAGATCAAGGTGTGCTCCCAAACTTCACACTAGAATTTCTGAAGGAATGCAACCCTTCAAGAACAGACTGAATCCGAGACCCAAGTCTGGTCCATTATCTTTCAAAGGTACCAGCAGGGGAGTCACTGGGGTGTGTGGGTATGGGGGCTCCACTAGGTGACACCCTAAGAGGGAGTGATACCACTCGTCTCCAAACATCTGCCATTTGGCAGAAATGGCCTGTAAGTGGGGTGAGACTCAGGGGGAAGAGAAAGAAGAGGGCTCAGCTTTTAATTTTTTTAAAAAAATAGATAAATGTAAATTTAAAATTTAGAATATTAAATTTAAACTTTTTAATTATTTTAAAAATTTCTTTAAAAACATATCTTAACAAATTTTCACTTTAACCAGATGAAATTATGTACACATAAATAAATTTAGGCTGTGCATATGATATTGTAATTTTAAGGTATAATTTTAATTTTGCTAGTTGTTTATGTCACAACTATAGCCACTACATTCAGTGATATATGGGAATTATGATTTATGAGTTACATTGGTACAAAAAGACATTACTAAGGATTCTGTATGGTGTGGTATGGAAGGAGGTCTACAGGGGGTGACACCGTGGATTACCGCACCAGGTGACACCAACCCTAGTGATACTTCCTTGGTATTAGATGACAAGAAGCAACAGAACGGAATGTTATCAGCATAAAGTTGCATCTTGCTTCAAATCTCCAACTAACATCTCCAAGTGGTTTCATGTGAAAACTGAATAAAAAGAGAGACAGGACCGAACCCTGTGGGACACCAAAGACCTTGGAGGCAAAAAGTTATCTCTCAGCATGATCTTTGGAACATGACATGATAAAAAAGACAGGAGAAATTTCAAAATCTACCCAAGAGCCCACCATCCCACTACAGAATCCAGAAGAATACTGTAACTGACAGTATTAGAAACCAATGAGAGGTTTAAGAATCAATAGAACTGTCCTTCTCTTCCACAGTCCAGTTCCCAGCAAAGACTGTTTATCAAAGTGATTCAATAAGTCTTAATTCCATATCCTGGCCAACACCCAGTTGAAATATGCCCGCATAATCAATGCCATCCAGATACATCTGGCAATACACCACCACAAGTTTACTTGGTAAATAAATCAAAACTGTTAGATGGTTCCAGGAAGCTTTATCTTTATCCCAGTTTTCTCAAGCAAGCAGACACTCCCTTACAGTTAAAACATATATTAAGATACTTCTTTCCCACACACCACTTTCATCTGATCTGTCTCCCTTCTCTTTTAAGCCTCTGTTTTGTATTAGCTCCTCTATCTCCAGAATCAAGATGATGCTTAATTGAAAAAACAATTATACTGTAGACAACACAGCCATCTGCAAAGCCAGCTCTTCTGAAAAAGTTGGGGGGGGGGGAGTTGAAACCTGTTGCTATAGCAGCAAGGCAAACAAGATTCAATGGCAAAATTTGCTGCTTGTTTTATGACCCCATCAATTCAAAATCCCTGTCCAGCCCACAATGAATATCTTTTAATGAAGCAGTGTATTTGACAAACTGCAGCACAAGAGAAAAAAATGTACCTGAAAAGATGAGGGTAGTGATGGTGGGGATGGAGAAGATATAACACCACCAAAAGAAAGAAAGAAAGAAAGAAAGAAAGAAAGAAAGAAAGAAAGAAAGAAAACAAATTGAACAGAAATAAAATTTCTGGGAGCAAACGACACCCCAGGAATAGCACATTGTGAACTACGATAGTAAGAAACATGTACTATACACTATACAAAGAAACAAAATTTTAAAATGTGTCAGATTCCCTTGCAGAACTGGGTGTCATCTTAGTGCCAGCTTATATTAACACATACTCTACTTCAGAATTGACAACATGCAACTAAAGAGATAATTCTTGCATGAAGATGAGCCGTTGCCACTTCTGCTGAAGTACAGTATAAGGAGAGTTCTTGGCAGCTGAGGATGGCTGGCTCCACATCCTCTTTGACTTTTCCCCTCTCTCCAATACTTCAGGGGATGGCCCGTTGGTCCCTGTAGCTCTGTGTGGGTAGCCTACAAGACTGCAAATGTTGTTGGACTCTAATTCTCATCATTCTCAAGGATAACCAGAGTTGGTACTAGTTTCTCACCCCTTCTGTACTCTCTTCTGATCTATCTGCTATTCTAACTGTTGGTGGGGCAGAAGGACACATGCACAGAGTAATTCTCTATGGAGGAGGACTTCATTTATATGAAAGACGAGCCAGCTCTAGGAACATCTGTTATCGGTAGATTTTTATCAGACTGGAAACTACCATCCTACTATATAAAAGGCTGGGGCACAGCAACTAAAGACTTCCACTCTATCAAAACAATAATTGTTCTCCCAGATCTGAAACAGAGCTTGGAACTTAAACTCTTGGACTTCAACTCCCAGAATCTCCCAGTCCAAGAAAGTAAAGTTTCCAAGCTCTGATCTAAATAAGTTATCATATCCCACAGTAACCCAGGCAAAAATGAGGCCTTGTGGGTGGAACTTATTTTACTACATGTGTGTGTATGTCTTCAAGTCAACTGTCAACTTACGGCAATCCCATGAATATCATAGTTTTCTTAGGGGAGGAATACTCAAGAGGTGGTTTTGCCAGTTCCTTCCTCTGAAATATAGCCTACAGCATCTGGTATTCATTGGCAGTCTCCCACCAAAGTACTAATCAGGGCTGACCCTGTTTAGCTTCCAGAATCAGAAAGGATCTAGTGCCTTTAGTGTATGTAGGCTTCTACTTCACTACAATAGCCATCATGAAGTTTGAGTGGGGTGAGCAACATCCAGGAGTTGGGGAATCTGCACCAATCTGCTGAGGCCCAGTGGTCATTTACTATGGATCTTGCTATTTGACCCCACTCCACCCCCCACCACATATTTTGGGCTAAAAGTAGACAAATCACACCCACAGAAGAATCCAGGGGGCATATTTAGGATCACCCACCCTGTTTTAAGCTCATGGAAACCTTTTTTTTTTCAAAACCAGAAGTAACTAGAAACCAGAACTATGTTGAAGTCGATGTTTAAATATCATTTAGGAAAGGTTAATGACCTTTTTAAAAAAGTCCTCAGTTCCCACTGAGAACTCACAGAGATCAGATAGGCAAGGATAGAAATGGCACAGAAAAGCAATTTTTACATGGTTTGCTCTACAAAAGTAGTGAGTGAGCTGTGTGGAAAGGGATCCTGAATGTTTTGGTCACTGGAAGAAATAGGCAAAAGGACTAAGAAATCTGCATCTGCACTGCACATTAACTGCCATGACACAATGCTATGGAATTCTGGGATTTGTTGGTTTGTGAAATATTTTCCTTCTCTGGCAGAGGGCTCTGGTGCCACAACAAACTACAAATCCCACAATCTCATACGATGGAGCCATAAAAGTTAAAGCGGTGTCAAACTACATTGATTCTGCAGTGTAGCAGCAAGTAAGTCAAAATTTGAGCATGCTGGCTAAAAATTTGTATCATATTTTGTGCCATTTGTAATCAAATTATTTCCAAAGAAGTCAGAGAGGCAGGTAAGAAGAGCCATGCCAGTCAGAGCAAAGGCCTATTTTGTCCTGTATACTCTTTTCTCACAGCGGCTAACCAGATGCCTCTGGAAGTTGTCTAGTATTGGACCATTCCATTCCATTATTTTCAAGAGAACACAAACTGATCATGTTTATGATACTCAGTAAGCCCCACTATATTCAGTGTGATTTACTTTATGGGAAATATGTTTAGGAATACAGATTTTCAGCAGCTGAATTCTTTGGAACTAAACTAGTTAGTCTAAGTTTATCTGTTTTTGGTGGAGGTACAATTAATAGTCAGAACACACTTCAGTTTGTAATGTGTCATTTCTAAATGTCATTTGTACTCCAAAAAGCAGGGAGGGGATTCTAAGAGATGTTCCACTCAGTACAGCTTTTGTGTTCAATCTGCTCTGAAATGGTTTGTGGATTCTGAAAGTCTTGAAGCCTGGGCTAGCCCTTCTTGTAAGGGTTCCAGCAGTTCAAGTCAGAACAGAAAAGCAGCTAGATCAGCATTCCTGAGACTATTTTCAATCTTTATGTGTCTGGTCACAACCGGACCCTGTAGGCAAGGAAGCAGGGATAAAACAATTTCTTGCTGTTTCTATGATATTGCTAAGTTGCATTTTAGAAGAAGACAGCAAGAAGCAAGCACAACTGGAAATAAACTGTATAATGAAATTCTAGCAAATAACCACCCACTAGGAAAAAAGGAAGGCTCAAAAGTTACTGTGTAAAAGCAATTTGTTATAGTTTCAAGGACCCTAGAAAAGGGATTAGTTACTGTATTTTTTTAAAGGACCACTTTGCTTCCTATTTCTCAAAGGTTACTTTGTGGTTACTTTAAAACACATGTATTTGGATGCTATCAGCACTAATTTAAAGCAAACATTATACAGAGAGAGAGAGAGAGAGAGAGAGAGAGAGGAATGCCTTTTTAAAAAACAACAACAACACTCATCATACAATTCAGAAGAGAGCTACAAAACAGTATGCCCAAATCCACATTTTTTTCAATTCTGTGTTTTACTCAAAAGTAACCAAGACACAGAAAAGGCATACCAACAAATTATTACTGAAACAACCTTTGCTTGCCAACTATACTGAGAAGAAACAGTAAAGAGTACCACATTACCAAAAATCCATCTTACATATATCTACTCAGAAGTAAAAAGCAGTGAATTACTCCAGAGTGAGCATGCACAACAAATTCTAAGAAACCCAAACTTCCCCCATTAATCTGTAGTAGCAGCACCAGTAATGATAATGATGATAGCATTGGTGAAGATCCACAGAACAATACAAAACCCACTTGTCTGCAGGGACGCTGTCTATTCCAGTGCCACATTCAGAGTCATTCTTGTAATTTAGTTATACTGTACTTCTTTTACTGGGGAAAGGAATTAATTACATGCAACACATTGCTTCCAAGCTCAGTAGGGAGGTAAACCCCACTCCTAACAAGCTGTCAGTTCTGCATTACAAAGATATTCCATGTCTAGGAATTTTAGATATTGCTTGTGTATTATGAAAGAAAAAGCAAAACATGAGAATACCACTTCATAAATAGCAGCATCACTTGATTTTCTGGATTTAGACAGCATGCACATGAACACTGACACACTCATAACACTGTCCCATAATAGTCCATGCTCACCACACTTTTCTTTCCCCATGAATCCTTTAAACATTCTCTCACCAGTGTGGGAGCTGCTTTTCGGTCAGAAATTCCCAGATGTCTAGAATAATGTGTAAATGATCTGTCAGGATGCCAATTCTAGGACCTGGCCCTGCATAAGTCATGCCCATCCATGTGGCTGAGTCACTGAAACATTGCCCCAGCTGCATGAGAGCTAGTGTAAGTGTTTGTTCTCACAGACAACATCAGTGAGGTTTTTAAGCAAGACCTTGTAAAAGCTTCCAACATCGCCAATATAGGTCAAGATTGCAACTCACCCCCGCAGGCTTGACCCACATTTTGAAGCTGTCAGTCTGCAAAAAACCAGCTTCAGCAACTCAGTGGTAGTCGCAGCATACGGTAGTCTGGCTGTATGAACTGACTCTGATGAACAGAAATCTGTTCTTACCAGGATGCTCCACAGTCAGAGAATACATTATGATTGGGTCTATGTGTAAAGAAGGAATGATACAACAAAGTTCTTTTGATACTTGAGGGAGCACCTCTCCCTATATCTATGCCTGACTGAGATCAGCTAGAGAGGCCCTTCCGCCAGTGGGAGTGATACATCGTGGAAAAACATGAGAAAGGGCCTCTCATTTTAAAGGCCTGATTGGCACCAACACTGATGTCCTTCTGGTGCCAAGTAACTCACTGGAATCCTCTATGGCATCTATAAATGTGCCACCGTGGTGTAGTGGTTTGAATGTTGAACTCTGAATCTGGAGACCAGGGTTCAATTCCTGGCTAGGCCATAAAACTCACTGGATAACCTTGGGCAAGTCATACTCTCTCAGCCTCAGAGGTTGGGAATGGCAAACCTCATCTGAAGAAACTTGCCAAGAAAACCCCATGATTGCCTTAGGGTTGCTATAGGTCAGAAATGACATGAAGGCACACAACAGCAACAACAACAAGTGTTACTTGTGACACTTATGAATTCATCATCCTTATGTAGCCTCTAGTTTAAGGGCTATGTAAGGTGTGTGAAAGTCCCCTAATTTCCCATATTGAGCAGCAGCTGGAGCAATTGATGGGAGTCTGTTCCCCTGTTGACTGGGAAGTAACCAACTGCCGTCTCCTTCCCGTGTCAAGGACGGGATGGAAATGACTGCTTCTGAACAGACCCCTATCAATCTCAGTGGTTGGGGTAATCAGGATGGGATTCTCCATAACTACAATGCTTATGCACCCATAAATCTCAAACAGGACCTAATAGATTTCATCCAAATCTGCAATGTAAACAGTCTTAAATTGTTTTAAACTGCTTTAACTAGTTTTGAAAAACTTTTGGAAAAACTTACCAAATTGGTAGTCTGTTTACTTTTTATTTGTTTAAATTGTTTTAAATTGGTGACACTGTTTAAAGCATCAGAGTAAGGCTGCATCTGCACTGCAGAAATAATCCAGGTTGACACTACTTTGCCAATGCTTAATGCTATGGAATTCTGGGAATTGTAGTTTGTTATGGCACCAGAGCTCTCTGACAGAGAAAGCTGAATATCTCACAAAACTACACTTCCCAGAATTCCATAGCATTGAGCCATGGCAGTTAAAGTGATGTCAAACTACATTATTTCTGCAGTGTGGATACAGCCTAAGAGGATAGTTAGAGGGACAGCCATACCTCTTCATCACTTGTGGAGCTTTCACATCTATTTATTTCTTAGATTCTGTCTGCCTTGCAAATTAAGGACTCAAGGGAGCCCACAAGAAGATTTTAAAACAGATAGATATAAGAACACAGAAAGTTATAGTATTAAAACACAATTAAATAAATTATTAAAAATATGACTCAAAAAAGTACATAATTCCAGCACTCAAGCTCCTTTTTCTTAGCTGCTAGTCAATTACCAAAACCCCACAGAAACAAAATGGTCTCTGCCTGTCTAGCAGAAGGGCAACAAAGAGTGGGCCAGCCTATTCTCCCTTGGAAAAGAGCTCCACAGCCTGGGAGCAGCCACCAAGCAGGCCCTCTCTTTTTAGCTGTAACAAGCATGCCCCAGGGATGAAAAGACCAAAAGAAGACCTCCTGTGAAGATATCAAAACCCAAACAGGATTGTTTGGTAGAACACTGCCCTTCAAATATAGTCTGGAGCTATGTTGTACCCAACAACCCAGTTGTTTCTGGCATCAAATCTAAGGGTAATGTTTTACATTACCCTAGGGTCTCCTCCTTAACTGTGTTAAGAAAGGTTGGCTAGAAGACCCTCCAGGGCTTTGAATAAGTATTCTCTTGAGATGCCAGAATCATCCCCTTCCCTTTTTCTTGTGCACCATAAAATTTGCAAACATCTTTAAAGAATGTTTATCATTCATTTTCTGAACAGGCAGTTAGCAGCCACTTGAATACTGAGACCTGCGAGTTCTGACAAGATTAAGCTGCACTGTCACACCCTCTATGAATCCTTTGTCCATTAAGAGAAAATGAACAGTTTTGATTTGTTACTAATGAACTTATGATTCACAATGCATTTATTGGCTTTATTCATCATCCAATTGTTTATTGTTCCATAAACAATTTATAGCTAACCTACAACTACACATTTAATAAACTAATGTAGCATCACTTTTGCAACTTTACCAGCAAAGCTACTTGGGCTGTGAGTGTGTTAATATTTATCACTCAAAAATAAAATAAAATCAGAAAGCAAAAACTGCCATGAAATAAGCGGCATTATTCATCAACACCAGAGGATGAGAAATAAGGTTCCAAAATGAAGCTTGAATTATGAAATGCATAAACAAGATGGATGAGTAAGAGTATTGTCTCCAGAAAGCCTCAAGAGCCCAAAGCTCCCCCATCCTTTTGCATGACAATGAGGACAAGACAATAGCATCAAAGAATGTACTGTCCAGCCTCCATACATCTGATTTCATATTCTGCCTAATCCTTCATCAGCAATACAGAAAAATATACTTATCTCTTAAATATTTTAAAAGTTTAACCCATCATGCTAATTTGGGAGCAGCACTTTCTTCTCAATTAACTTAACTTAACTTAAAATGGAGGGGAATGTTCCAGTGTGGTTTTTGGTATAAACACCAAGTACTTAGGCTGCACATGAATTAAACTCATGCAACTGTTCCTGCAAGTCATCTCCATCATTTAAATCATAAATAGTTGGAACAGTGGTTAAAGTGTATGGGAGGAGCAAACACAAGAGAGAGGAGAGAGCCAATGTGTTGGCATGGTTAGACTGCAGTTATGCTAGGATCTGAGAGACCTCGGTTCACAACTGCGCTGCCATGAAGCCCAACTTGGAATGGTAACTAATTCGGCTTATCCCACCCCATAAGATTGCTATAAAAATAAAAGGGAGGAAATATGACACTTTGGGTAACTTTGAGGAAAGATGGATTAAACAAATTTTAACAGTGTTCCATTTAGTACAGTAATTTATCTGTTTACCCACAAGACAAATCCAGGTTGATTCTCAGCATATGTATTTGCTTGCTTGACAGAAAGCAAGTCAGCTTTTCTCCAACAGTTCCACAATCATCTAGTGGGACTGACTTTTGGGAATGCACATTTGCCAGACTGACTCCCACCTATAAGCCACAAAATTATGAGCCAAACCTCAGGGTTAGCTAGAAACTGTGGTTAATAACAAAGAAGCCCTGCATGCTAAGGCCAGATGTCTTGGGACAGATATGGGCAGTGGTAATTCAGATACCCCTCCAGAAATGCTCTAAAATGTGGGCAAAATCCAGAAGTCAATTGAGTGGATTTCCAGTTGCATGACCCAACTTTCCCATTTGTCCATACTTCTGTCACTCCATCTACCCAAATCCTCTTTGGAAGGTCTCCCAACTTTTCAAATCAAAATTTAAGGATGTGGAGAAAGGGATGAATCACTTGTTCCCCAGTCCACTGACTGAAATTATATATTAATACTCAACTTGATTAATTGGAAAAGGCAATAATGCTCAGTAAACTGGGAGGCAGTGGAAGAAGAGGAAGACCACATTATAGATGAATTGATTCAACAAAGGAAGCCACAGACCTGCATTTGAAAAACTTGAGCAAGACTGTTGATGTCTGGGTTTTTTGGAAGTCTGACCTGACAACAAAAAACTCTTCCACCTAGACTGCTGTGTTGGTGAACCTATGGCATGTGTGCCAGAGATGGCACGCGTGCCAGAGATGGCACATGAAGCCATTTTCCCTGCCACACGGAGCAGGGAAGAGGAGGAAAAAGTGCACAACTGTTTCTGTTCCTCCTCCCAGTCATCCCAGGCATCCAGAGAGGCAGCTGAAAGCCCAGAAGGTGCAGGGGGGGGGGGGGGGAGAGGTCCCACCTCCATAGGGCAGAAGTCATGCCCTAGAAGCCCTGTTCCTCCAGAGGTCCTGCCTTTAGCACAGGGTAACACCCAGTGCCGGAAGGCCATTTAGTTTGGGCAAGCGGTGCCTAAAAGGTTCACCATCACTGACTACAGCCTTATAACTAACAACAGCATTTGATGCTGTCTAGACTCAATTAACAACAACAGATTAAAGCCACAAGTAATTATAGACCTATCTCTTTCATACTATGTTGTAGGCTCTTTTCCCCCCCACCCATTGCATGCTGTTTTCACACAGTGCAGCAATAGTCTGTCTTGCACTGACTTCCAAAGCAGAAAGTCAACAGATTGACCGTTGAAGTCATCGTCCTCCGAAGAATTTTTAATAGGATGTTTCATTACACAGCCAGTCTGACAAACACTGTTGAATTCTATTGTATGGTTTCAGTAAAAAGCTGATTAATAATAAGCACCCAAGGTAGACAGATTGCACTGCAAATATATTAACCTTTTTTGTAGGGAGAGAAATCAGGTTTTTATAGAACTGTAAGAATGTTAACATTCATTCTGAAATAAGACTGTACTTTTACTCTCCAGGATTGAGGGGGAAGAAGATCAATACAGGTATACCCACTTAAAGCAGATCTGTTCCTTCTCTGTCATGAAATTTGATATCAGAAGGAATCTAAGGAAAGAACAGGGATAGGTTCATTCAATACAAAAAAGAACACTTCAAGATGTTTCAGCATACTTTTTAATTCAATCCGTTCATGTGAAATGAAACAACCGGGTCAGGTAAGCCTTGCTGAAGTAAAGAAAAATATTTTGAACCTTCTAAAGACCATCTGAAAGCTTCTTACAACATGTTTGGAAACAAGTTGCAGGTAGCTAGTTAGCCAGTGTAATCTGATCTCCCCTTTTCTCCCTGTTTTGCTGTTCATGTAAGGGATTCTGGAAGCAATTGCTCTTTATTTTGCCTGTTGTTGGCAGGCCCATACAACTACAGTAGGATTATCTAGAGCAGAATCCCATTATTTCACAGCTCAAGCTTTATTGCATTGTTTTCCGCAGACATGCTGCTGTAACCCAGAACTGAAAGTCAGCCCTTCTTTGCCATCCTCTCAGTGCTGATGCTGCTAAAAAACTTATAACCAGATAAAGGTCAAAGAGAAAAAAGGTGGGCATAAAATGCTTTGTAAAAGGAGCTTCTTTGAAAGATGCTTTGTTAATTGCCGTAAACTATATGTGTAGTAAACAACGTCTGCAGAAAAAAAAGGTTAAACATTTACCATGGATATTAGTTTTTAGAGGTAAAAACCTATTTCACCAGATGCATCCAAGCCAATAAAAGCTTCAATCACGGCACATATTTACTAGTCTTTAAGATGTCACAGGACTCTCTTCCAGAAAATGCTCAGAGTTATTTAAGAAGAAATAAAAAAAAATACTAAGACGTCTCTTGAGGTAGTATTGCATAACTGAATGAAGCCCATTTTGTTAGACACATGGCATGATTACTCTGGTAAAAGAGAAAGAAATTTGATGGGTTAAGTTACTTTCTAAAATGAAAAGAAAAAAAATGAAGGGATTGTGTCTCTCATATAAACTTGTATTTTTGTTACAGTAATCTGCTTTGAACATTTAGTCAAATCTGATGGAAGAACCTGACACTGCCATTTACTGCATTAAAATTTTAACTCTTCAGGGTATTTGCAATGCATTGCTGCAACTTCTATGCTATTAATGGTAATCAGGTGGGAGCTCAAAACTCTGTTTAAAAATAACAGAGGGTTTCTTTTAAAAAGAAAAGACAATAAGTTGCCCCTCTGTTTTCGTGCACTTGAAGTCCGCGGTCTTGATTATTCATGGAGGAACAAGGTCTGTTAAATTAAATGGCATGCATGCTTGTGGTGCATGTGCAGGGCCGCACATGGGAGCGCACGGCCATTCAAGCCAATGAGGCTTGATTATTTGCGAGTTTTTGTTTTCGCAGGTGGGGGGGTCTGGAACGGATCCTCCATGAAAACAGAGGGGCTATTGTAGTATCAAATTACAGTCATCCCTTTGTTTTCACAGAGGATCCGTTCCGGACCGCCCCCCCCCCCCCGGCGAAAACAAAAACTTGTGCATATTCAAGCCCTGTTGGCTTGAATGGGTGTGCAGCCCTGTGTGCACGCGCACCATTTTAGCCAATGGGGATCACCCCTCCGTAAGTAATCAAGACCGTGGATTTCAAGTCTGCTATAATGGAGGAGTGACTGTAATATCTCCCGGAGATTCTCACAAGCTTAACAGATTTTTGATTTCTTTGTTCACAGCGTGACGTCTGATGTTCACATTATTTATGTATCAAGCCATCTATTCTTCTATACATCAAGGAAATAAAAGACTAAGAAATGACAGAGGTCATACATTGAGGTTTCTTCTATCAGTACCTCGACTTGATAAAACTAATGTACAAGGGGGTATCCTAAAGTAATAATTATCACCTGGAAGTTATTATGGTATATTGATGAAATTTTGTCAGTGTCATCATCACCAAGTGACTTTTTCTTTTCCCAAAAATGAAAAATCAGTTGCAGGGTCGCTGATTTGACAACACAGATGATGTCATTCATGAAGTGGAAGAGTGGTTTAAGGTGCAATCTGCAGACTTCTACAATAATGGTATTCAGAGGATCAAGAAATGCTGGGGAAAATATGTAAATCTGGATGGTGACTATGTAGAGATAAGTTACCAACTACAAATCAAAACAAACTTTCTGTCAATTTTTTTAAAGCTGATAATTAAAACTTTATGATACCCCCTCCTTTTTACCTACTCACAAAATCCAAAACTTGGTATAACGAACACTTTATTTTTCTCCCTCATCTACATCAAAAGTTATTATTAGAATCAAGTTATTTCATATATCTTCCTGCTTATTCTTGATTTGACCGCAAACCACCTTTGGCTGGAATGTAAACTTTATTTTTCAAAAATTCTCTTGGGATTATTGAGAGCATAAGTCTGCAGTCCAGGCCTAAGCACATTTACTCAGAAGTAAATTCCAGTAGTGTGTATAAAATCATACTGTGTATAGTAGTAATGTGTACGCTACCATACTGCTATTATGTGCAAGGATACAAGGAAGCATCTCCACTGGATCCTTTAATTTCCCCCCCTCACTATTCATCAGCTAAGGCTACAAATAGAATTCATACATGTGCAATTAGAGAACCAGGTGTTTATGTGAATATTCTGAATCTAGGAATTTGTCTGAGCTCACAGTTCTTTCATAGTAACTAGAATGTACTATTGTTTATACCAAACTTTCTTCATTTCAATGGCTCAGTGCAGGCAGCAAGAAATCATATGGTTGGTGACATTGTGGATTGTTGCCAATCTACTTGCAAATTACCCAGATTTAACAGTAAGTCTCAATCTACATTTTGCTCATCCTTGCTCTAACAGAAAGATGTTCTGGTACTTGATACTTTGCACTTTGATGTGCTTGACACTTTTAGTCTGGAATGTACCATCTGTGAATGTTACGGTAGGCAGAACGGGACAAGTTGCCTCTTAGAAACAATGTCAATGAACTATATTATAATTAGTGTTGAGGTTAACGTCTAAATTACAGGTTGTGGAGAAAGGTTTTTTAAAAAGTTTTAATTGATGAAAATGCCATTCAGCTATTATCATTATTTTCTTTTTCATAAAAATGTGGGTTTTTTTTAAATGATGGCATGCTCTTTGGTAAAACACCCAGCTTGAGCTTTGTTTTTATTTAAGATAAGAGTCAACCTGTCACTTCCATCCAAAGTATTTCACAACTCTCTCTCAGCTTTCCATTCTGCTCAGAGTCCTCGGATTCAAGCACCTCAGGATTTGCTCATGAGATGCAAAGAAAAGTTAAACTACCCCAGGGAAGGTTAATCTACATGCTGCTGCACAAAATGAGCCAGCGTTCGCAGAGGCTGGATCAGAAAGGAATAGCTTGTGTGCCTGTGTGTGCAAGGGAAGCCCTGCCTCATCCTTCTCAGTCCCCAGCTCAAATCTCTAGTTAAAAACAGAGTCATCACCCCACCTCAGTGCTCTCAGGTTACAAATTCAGTTAAGACTTTCAGTGCTACAGTTTCAAAGTAGACGGTAGACAATGCAACATGCAGGCAATGCAACAATGCAATATTGCTCAGCTGTTTTGTTTCTTTCCTTCTTTTCCTTTCCTTCCAATTCCTCAACATCTGCTTCTGGTTTTTCCTTTCTTCCCACCTTGTCAGATGCCCCACATTTAAAACAGAAGCAAGCCAGAGATGACCTTATGGTCCTTACCCCAAGAGAAGGTGCTGCGAGTGCCAGTCAGTTCAGCAAGTTCCTGCAGAATGACTGCCAAGCCAAGGGCTTCCCTTTGCTTCTCTAGGGTTGTGTGTGGGAGTGGTGTGTTGGGAGGTATGCATTATGCATGCTTGAGCAGGACCCGTGGCTGTTTGCCTGCCTCTCAGTGGGCCTGCTTAGTTGGTGTGAGAAGGGCAAAAGTGTGTCTCTGTCTGTGTGAGAGAGAAATGGCAGCAGGTTACTTTCAAATCAAACCAGGCACACTAAGAGAAAGAATAAGAAAGGAAGACGAGAGGGACAACATGATCATCAGAATAGAAAAACTCTAAATCCTATAAGCCAGTGTAACTTGTTTTTTAACTAAAAAACAACAACAGATAAATGAGGGTGGATGGGAGAGAAGGAAAGGGATTTAGTAGTTTTTGGAAAACAGCCTGGAAAGTTACCTTTTTAAATGAAGGAAAACCTGATGTTTTAATTTGATATGACAAATTAAAACAACGACAGTGTTTACGTTGTGGTGAAATAAAGGCACTTCATATATGCTTAGAGGATTCCTCATACCACCGACATGAATAAATTGGAAATGCAGCTTTTTATGAAGAAGAAATTAATTATTCATGGCAATTCATCCCATTGCTATGAATAACTTAGAAAGCCAGTTTATAAATGTTCTCAAACCCTATCAACTACTGCCATAGCCTTAGGCAACATTAAACTCAAATACATTTCCTGGCTTGTGAACTGATTGTAAAGCCTGATCTGTCCATCTGAATCCTCTTTTAAAGTTCCAGCAGAGAAAATGTCACTGGTAGATGGCATTCTGAGAACAACTCCTTTCTACTAATACAACACAAACAGACCACTGATCATTTGTAGGAACATCTTAAAGCAGCTTTGTTTACAACAATGTTATCAGCACCAATCACCCCTTTCTCCAGGGGACAAGCTCAGATTAAAGTCAGGATTTAAAATCCACACTGTCTTTCTAGAACTAGCAAAATATTTACTCCGATAGGCATAAGCCAATTCTCTCAAAAAGTTAGCTTTTCAGTTTTAAATCTTTGTAGAAGGAGAATACTTGTTGGCTCTAACTACTGACCCAGAAACTGAAGCCCTGTGCTATCCTGTCTGTGCTGTACTGCCCTTATGGAGTCACCTTTACTCAACCTGATGCTCCTCCTAAATAAATCACCACCTGAGAAAACACTGCACAGGCAGACTCACAATATCTCCTCCTTCTCTTATATCTTTTCCTTGGAGGATAAGGTCATAGTTCAAAACTAGAAATATAAGTTCACTTGCTGTTGCTGTGTTTCAAGTCATTTCCAACTTACAGTGAACCTAAGGGGCACCTATCATGGTTTTTCTTGGTAAGATTTGTTAACAGGGGGTTTGCCGTTTCCTTTCTCTGAGGCTGAGAATGTGTGACTTGGCCAAGGTCACCCAGTGGGTTTCCATGGGTGAGCAGAATCCGAATCTTGATCTCCAGAGACATAGTCCACCACTCCAACCACTAACTACACCACACTGGGTCCCAAGTTTACTTAGTTACTGTGAAAGTCTCCATCCAACAATGTAGTGATAGCTGCCAACCTAGCTTTAAGAAAGAACCAGACCTTTTCATGGAGGAAAAGGCTACATTACTAATAATGATGGCTATACAATATTTCCACTAATGGGGGCAATATAGCTCTAAATATAAGTTTCTGTGGTTCATTTGTGCGTGGAGAGGAAGTAATATGGTTGCCAGATAAATAGCACCCTCAGCCCTGACATTTTAGTGCCTGATGCTGACCCTAGAGACACAACTGGAGTGTGACCTGATTAAGGTCAGAAAGAGAGGTCCTTTTCACCTTTAATAAAAAAGTGGTATTTTCCATCTGCTTTTAGGAGGACTAGAAGGGTAAATTCCTTACACTGGAATTTCTATTATATGTTTCCACTTGTTTTGTATCATCTCTTTAGGGTTTTAAGGTCTTCAGACAAATGTTGTAATGTTCCATCTGTATCAAGGCAATCTAAATACATATTTTGTTCATTCTCTCTTCAGTCTTTTAGAAGATGAAATTTCCCAGAAATAGATGCAAGAGGGCCTGGTAATTGTCCTCTATGTCATAATCGAACCTACTCTTTGCTTTTCACCAGTGAAGCGCAGCATGGAAACCTGCATATTTGCCATAATGTTCACTCAGAATGCCTCCATCTCTTATTCTGGACATGACCCATAGCACACTTTCTAAGAAGGATGATCACTGTTATCTTTTTAATTCTACTTGGTAAGAATCTTTCATTCTTCAGTGTTTAAAATAGTGTCAAGAAAGAAGAAGATAAATATTACTTAATCCCAATCAAGAAAGACAGATGAAGAAGCAATGAAGATGAATTACAGATGGAAATAAATTACCTACAGATGCTGCGGAATCTAAGTACTTTGCAGAAGTATGCACACCCCTCTTTGACTTTTTTGGCATTTTGTTGTGTTACAATCTAGAACTGAAATGAATTTAATTTGCATTGTTACTGCTTGATGTACACAAGATACTCAACATTGTGAAGATGCAAAATATTTTAAATTGGCACCTAAAAAAGCTCTGGTATAACCCATTATGCTCCATGGATCACATAAAGATGTAAGGCACTGTACTTTCTTGGATAAGGTACTGGCTTATCATCCTGTGTTTTTTTAAAAAACAATATTTATGTTAAAAGCAACATAGTTTATGCACAAATGTTTGAATGGAGACTATATTTCACAGTGCTCAAATCAACAGGCAAAAAATAAACAATTGGCATGCCAACCTTTCTGAGATGGTGCAACACAGTCAGAATGTAAGTTATTTTCTAAAATTAATCTGTTCTCACTGTGATGTTTAAAAAGATAATGTGTCATTGATTGCTCTAGTGTTTTAACAGTTGCTTGTTCCTTTTTATCCCTTTCGTTATTATTTTTTAAATCTTAGGACTGAGAACTGAATGCCAGAAAACCTGAAAAATTCCACTTAAAAGAAAGGTATTCCACTTAAAAGAAAGGTTTTCAAAGGATCCAAGAAGCACTCAGAAAATATGTTGCACTATCCTGCACCCCGTGATGTTATCATTTCCATTCCTAACTCTACTTTGGAAAAATAATTTTGTTACATCCTTACTGCTTATAACTTGTTATCTTCCCATTTCTGATCTTGGCAGAATGAAGCTACAGTATATGCAATTTTGAGGACTGTATGAACTCCATGATACTTTGCACCACCTTCTGGCCACAAGAGGCTAGGGCAATTTAGAATTTACTAGAAGGAAGGTCAGATTCATTTTACTGTCAACTGTGCAAAGGTGCCATTTAGGGAAGTCTTCTGCATGATCCATTTCTGACCATTTCACAAATTCTCTATGCAGAACAATTCTTGCAACCAACAGTTACATGGCTTTACAGATGACATATGCTGAAAGCAGAAACCCCCCTAACTCCTTAACATAAATTGTTAATAAAGATACAATTAATTCTGAAATCCAAAATATTCCAAAATCCAAAACCATCCATATGGGTGGCTGATAGACTTTTACTTTCTTGTGGTTCAATGTGCACAAACTTGTTTCATGCACAAAATTATTTTTAAAATGTTGTGTATAAAATTGCCTTCAGGCCATGCATACAAGGTGTATAGGAAACAAACATGAATTTCATGTTTAGACTTAGGTCCCATCTCCAAAATCTCATTATGTATATCTTAAGCATAGCCTTGCAACACAACACTGTTGTGCTCCCTGAGCACCTGGTAGCCCATTCCCTATTATTAATAGACATTCTTCAGAATTGCAGGAGTGGGCCTTCATATGGAGAACAGAATGACTTGGAAGAAGTGACAGGCAGTATTACATGTTCTTCTAGTCTTCACTGGATCTGGGGTGAAAGAATGAACATGCTGCTCAAATCAATCAAATGAAGTCTGAGGTATGTGACAGCTAGACTCTCATTAAAAAAGAGAAAAAGCTAGGGACCTACCCATCTCAAAATACATGGTGCTGAACTACTAATTGCTCTCAGAGCCACGACAAGCCAACAAAAGGTTTTCAGAGTGAAAGCATTATGGCTGATTCATCGAGGTCATGATCTGAAAGAAAGCTGGGGCTGAATAAATCCCCCATCACGGCAACACCAACAGTTTAATGAAGATGTGCTCAGTCACCCTTATTAACAGAGATTAGGAGGCAGAAGGGCTGTTCCACTACTTTTTCAGCAAAGGGACAATGAAAGCCAATTTCAAACTAGGGTTTTGCTTGACACTTTAAAATTCATAACTGTGCCACAGAGTTCATCCATCCATTAAGAGATAAAATAGCATTGTGGGGAGGAAAAAAAGATAACCCTTTGCCTTTTAATAAACATTTACTTATGTGCAGTTCAGTTTTATAATTGGGATCTTCACTGGGGAAGGCAGTGGGGTATAATGGCATTTACTCAGACAATAAGTTGTCTCCCCCTCCGCCCCCCCCAATACCTTTTACAATACCATCTCAAATGTTTCCTAAGCTTCTAACTAAGAGAAGTGCCAGCCATGGCTTAAGCATCAATCCATTCCTTTATTGATCTTACCTTTCTCCCAGACTGGGATGCAAGATAACTTACAAAAAGGTAGAAAATACAAAATACACACACACCCACACCCAAACCAACCAACCCCCAAAACATATAGGTTTTTTTAAAATACAAAATTAAGATTAAAACAGAGTTAAAACTATTTAAAATCTTACTTTAAAACAAAAATTAAACAAGAGTAGAAAGTGTCCTAAATGGATTTCTTAGCAACTACAGAAAAATTAATGAAAAGGGGATCGTTTCAGCTAAAGAGAAGAAGAAAGTTTCACTGCTGTGTCTGTCCTAATCACTTTGAGCTTGCAGGAAGTGTTTATCCTAAAATCTTATTTCCTTAGCACTAGGCTAAGACTAGTCAGTTAGCAAACTCAAGCAAATGTGTAAGTTTCAAACCAATGAAATCTGCATAAGTTTGGCTGAAATTTCCTCCTTCTTTGTGTTATAACATCAATAACTGAAAGACGCTCTTTTTAAGTGCTGGCCCAAGAGATTTTGCTCCCTGAGGCAGAACAGCAAATTGCATCCTCACCTCACAAGTTGAGGCACAGAGGATCCAAGGCCAGCCAAGTTATCTTGGCACCGGACACAGAACACTGCACATATACCTTTGTCCCTGACAATAAAAATATAATTGAAATGTTAAGTAACTAACAGTCTGCTTTTTATAACACCCAAAATTTCCATAAGGTAGCTAATTCAGTCTCTTCCATGTTTTTTCCATCTACAAATGACAACATTTGTGCGTTTTGCTTCATTATTATTATTA
The DNA here is from genome assembly GCA_026167975.1 of Phrynosoma blainvillii. NCBI lineage: Eukaryota > Metazoa > Chordata > Lepidosauria > Squamata > Phrynosomatidae > Phrynosoma > Phrynosoma blainvillii. The sequence continues at coordinate 415,818,869 of JANUYF010000001.1, forward strand.
TAAACAGAACAAACACTATTAGTTGCACTGCATTGGCCATATCCAAATGCTGTATACTCCCCTCTCCAATATCCTTATTTGTCAGGGACAGTCACAATTAATCTTCTACTGTCCCACTTTTTGGCTGCTTTTAAAATATCCTGGTTTCTCTCTTCTCTTCCCATGTTTTCCCCCCTTGTCTTCAGCTTACTTAAGCTGCTGCAAACTAAATCTAAATTCTCAAAGTAGTTATTATTCAATTAACAGCAGGAGGATGATTTTCTCCTTCTCAGTAGGCTCCAACAACCTCAGAGTTTCCCCCCCCCCCATTAATAACTGTTGCCATCTTGACCAAACTCTGTGGCTTGACCAGTTTTTACCTTTAAAATGTTGGACAGTATGGTGTTGCACTTGCCTGCCATATAATTTTTTTAAATTAATTTTATTTTATTAAAACAAACATTCCAACACATACTTACATTAAAACAATAAAACAAACAGTCATACATATAGTCAAACAAATACATATACTCATCGACAAAATTACACATCAATAAACATACACCATTAAATATCTTTACAAAGTTAAGCTAGACTTCCCGGTTGAATTGACCTTCTGTTAAGTAAAAATTTTTTAAACTCCTCTTCCTAAACTAATATTATTTCATGGACACCCAGGATACTTCACATAGTTCTCCTATTTAAAAAAAAGAAAATAAAGCAAGCTTTAAATCTTAGTCCGCTATCATATAAGAGAAAAAACAACAACAACCCTATTATGAGCCTCTTCTAGAGTATAATATATTTCCGGATTTTTCTTCTCTCCCCCCCCCCTTTTCCCCCCCCAAAAAAATAAAATTGGACAATAGAGAAGGAAAGGGAAGGTAGAAATAGGCTTACTTTGTTTTCCTTCAAAATTTTACAACCAATTATTTCTCTATCGGGGACCATTCATTATCTATTTTCCCCAATGCTTTATCCTTTATTAAAGCTGTTAATTTATCCATATTTTTCATTTCCCATACTTTCACCCACCAATCTTTAATGCTAGGCTTTTCTCCCCCCCCCCCCCAATACTTTGCATATATTATGTGTGCAGCAGTGATAAGATATAGTATAACTCTTTTATATTTCTTTTCAACTTCTTTGTCTAGACCTGTGATTATATTCAGTAAATATAGTTCCGGCTTAAATGGAAACTGAGACTTAAATATTTCAACAAAAATTTGGTGTATCTCTTTCCAGAAGGAGTTAGCTATTTTACACTCCCACCACATGTGAAAGAACGTTCCTTTATGAGTTTGGCATTTCCAACAATGGTCTGTTCCGACTTTATATATAAGCTTCAACTTTGTGGGAGATAAATACCATCTGTGTAACATTTTCAGATAGTTTTCCCTAAGATCCTGGCAAAGAGTAAAGTTATTTGTCGTTTTCCAACTTTTTCCCATTCTTCTAAGCTAATAGCTCTTTTCACATCTTGAGACCATTTGATCATAGCTGGTTTTATCATTTCTTGTTCTAGATCTCTTTCATTTAAAATTTTATAGTACTTAGCTATATGTTGTCCTTTACTATCCTCTCTAATATTGTCTAGTTCTGTTTTATTATGTTCAAAACCCTCTTCCTTTTCATCTATTTTAAATCTTTGATATAACTGTATATACAAAAACCAATTATGGATAATTTTCTCTTCTTCTAATTGTTCTTTTGATTTTATCTTATAAATGATTTCCCCCGCACTAACAATCTGTGCTTCTAATAGATCTCTATATCTAATCCATGATTGGTTTTCTCTTCGGGTTCTGCTCATAAAAGCCTCTTGAGGAGATGTCCACGTTGGCATTTTCCTATAAAATATCTTTTTGACTTTGGACCATACCAAATACAACGCTCTTCTAAGGTAATGATGTGCGAAATCCTTATTTCCTTTGATCTTATTATAAATCATAAAAGCATGGAAACTGAATATAGTTTTCAAAGAAGAGGAGGCTGTCAGAAAAAAAGGTGGCAAGTCATCCAGAGAGGCCTTTCTCTCTGTTCCACCAGCTTCTCAGGCATGTTTGGTGGGAACAAGAGAGAGAGTCTTCTTGGTGGCTGCTCCTATGCTTTGGAACTCCCTCCGTAGAGAGTCCAAGATGGCCCCATCTCTGCCCTCCTTTTGATGGCAGATAAAAACATTTGTGTGCCATCAGGCTTTTTCAAATTGACAAGTGTTGAGCTTTAAATGCCGTGTAATTCAGATTTTAAGGTCGTTTATAATAAAATAAATAAAACTTTTATTTGTATCCCACTTTTCTACTATAACAACAATCAAAGCGGCTTACATATTAAAACAAACCAATATATCATATAATAACAATACATGGTAATATATCTTACCCCTCCCCCTTAAAAGAGAATTAAACTTAGCAGTTTTAAAAAATATAGTCTGTTAAAATCTATTAATAGCAAATGGTCTATTGCAGGGGTTGGCCCCCTGAGGCCTTTGGACCAGCCCCCGCCGACCCCCACCGCTGCCGCTGTGCGCATCGCAGCTGCCATTTTGTTTTTAAAAATGGCAGCCGTGACCCATTTGCACATGCGCAGTACTCCTGCACATGCGTGAACAAGCCGCAGCCACCATTTTGTTTTCCAAAATGGCAGCCGTGGCTTGTTTGCGCATGCACAGTACTCTTGCGCATGCACAAATGAGCCATGGCCGCCAGTTTGGAAAACAAAATGGCGGCCGCAACGCACGCGGCAGCAGCGTGTGTGGCGGCAGCCCACGGAAGACCAGGGGATCCCCGGACCGGCCCCAGGTAAGGGGAACTTGCCGACCCCTGGTCTATTGGGCAGAAAGGCAGCATAATACAAGTGTAAGGGGGTTTGTTTATAGCCAAGGAATTCTATTCAGGAAAGGCCTGCTGGAAGATAATTTTTAGAGTCTTTAACACAGTTTAAGTTTTAATGCATAATTGTTTTAACTTTTAAAACAATTTTTTGTTTTTTAAATGTTATATTTATACATTTTAATACTTTTGTATTGCTTTAAATTGTATTATTAAAAATTTGCGATGCACCGCCTTGAGTCCCTATATTGGGAGAAAGGTGGAATATAAGTAAATAAAATAATGATAAAAATTCTTTGACTTCACAATAAAAAGACTATTAATAATCTCAGATTTTAAAGAGTTAAGCAGCCTGGATTGGCAAATCGGTCAGTTCTGAGGTCTCTGACAATTGACTTGTTTACATTTCAATTTCTTTCTGTTATGTTTAGGAAGGAATGTGCACAGACAAAAAGAACTGCACATTTCTTTTCACCTGCCTCCAATTGTGAATCCCCCTCTTGTTTTTCCAAGATTAAAGCATCATTCAAAGGCATTAGGAAGACTGCAAGAAGAGACTGAAGCAGTTAAGAGTATCTGCCTGTAAAACACACCAGCCTACTTTTACATATTTTACAAGGGAGAGGGAGAAAGAGAAGGGGGGAACTAAGCAATAGCGCCTGCTGAAGAAAACGTCTGTTTCATACACTAAAAAGAGTAAGAGCTGAAAAGGTTTGCAGAGAATTCAGCCCATCTCCAAGGATACCTCGAAGTCTGCACTGATATTACGTTGCTTAAGGCAACAGAGCCTCTGCAAACAAATCAGCTCAGGAGGAGGAGAAGAAATGAATTCATGAAAGCAGAGCCTTCAGAGCCCCCAAGTTCTTTTGTATAAAGCTCCCCAACTAGATCCTAACACTCTGGTACAAAGGAGGCTTTGCAAAGTACACAGAGGAAATCTAACCGTCCCAGTTTCAGAGCCAAGACACTTTACACTATTGGAAGGGTCTGCTTTTGCAGGTTTTTGAAATCAACAACATTGGCAAACATCCTGCCTATCACCCAAACACACAGTTCTTAATCCTTATAGATAGTATTACCTCTCTCACTCAGTCAAAAGTTTGACGCTCCCTGCTAAAAAGACATGTACATCTATGTATTAACTAGAGACCAAAGCTTGGAACAGTTATTCTTTTTGGACTAAATTCTTTTAATAGTTTGAGGATTTTGCCAAATCACATTAATAGCTGGGATACCTGCCTCTAGAAGGCGTTCTGAATCTGCATATAAAACTTAGTATATGCCATCTGCTTAAACACTAATATCCAGAAATCAGCATCACAATGCAGATTTTGTTGTACACTAGGGAGAGAAGGAGTGAATTATAGTGAATATCAGTATTTACCAAATTTTGGACAATCCTATATTAATTCTGTGAATATCAACATATCTATGTGGCTGCTACCTATTATGTTTTCCCCTGATAGGGGTTCGCCACACCTTCAGGCTATTAAACTAGTAAAATGGTGAAGGAGGAAACACTTAACACTTTTTTTCTGTTGCCACTATCTAAGACTACCACCAGACTCCTGCACCTGCATTTGGCGTTAAAAAGAGGGAAATCCAACCAAGGATCTCTCGATCATGTGTAGTTTGGCACTAGTTGTTAGGTTTAAATGGGATATAGAGTCAATGTTAAAAATGTTGAAATGTAAAAGATGTGTGTCTGTATTTTTTTATGCTGTGAAAAGTTGTTTTTCTGAGAGCTAGATTCACAGTTTATCAGTCCCAGGTGTGATTTAGCCAAAACAGGAGGCTAACAGGACTCCATTCTATGGAAAAGAAGGTTTGTTTATATTATGGTTTATGTAAACACATTTTTGTTATGGGAAATGTAGTCACATGATTTGTTATTGTAATTAAGGGTTGGACTAGTACACGTCACGTAATATCACCCAATCAGCTTATAAAGGCTACACCCAGAAAGGTGGAGTCTTGTGGGACTGAGGGCTGAGAATCAGAAAGCTACTCACTTGCTTTTTGGCTTTTGAACTATAATGAACTAATAAAACCATTCTTTTGGTAATGCTACTAACACATCTTGAATCATGTAGCAGATAGATTTTATTCCTGCTTAGCCAGCTTTGGCTAAAGTAGAAATGTTATTATTATTATTTGTTTTTTGCTTTTGTTCTTTTACAATAAAGAAGCTTTGCTGAAAGTTCCAGGTTTGGATGTTTGGTTTTAAAGGACTGTTTTCAACACTCCTACAACATTATTTTAACATGTGGTAGCAGAGGATGGTTCTGATCCACGACACCTCTGCTGCAGAACCTGGAGTTTAAAAAAGCAACTTTTTTCCTGTCCTGGCCAGCGGGGACCCGTGGAAGGCTAGGAGGAGGCAGCAAACAGACGGGCTGGAATTCCAGGCTTGATTTATGGCAGCAGCTCTACAGCTGGGAGCCGCAGAGGCAGGAGCCTGGATTTTTCACGTCTTGATTTATGGCATAAGCTCCACAGAGGACTGTAAGTAGAAAACCTCCCTTATCTCAAGGCAATTAGTTTAAATGAACTGTTTCAAAGCTGTCTCAAAGCTGTAAAGCAGCAAGAAAAGCAGCAAATTAGCCGGAGGCTGTGAAAAGCTGCAGTTTAAAGAGGCAGAGTCCTGGAGGAAGGCACCCGGGAGGGGCCGTCAATTTTAAGACTTGTGCTGGACTATTTTAAAATTAATTAATGATAGAACAAGCCCAGTTTCCAAAGCTAAACACGGAAAATTATGTATCCTGGAATGTTTATGCGAGATCTCTTTTGATAAGGGAGGGTTTGTGGCAATCTGTGCAGGCTGGGTTGGGGGCTGCTCCGTCTGCAGCTGACCAAGACCGAAATTCTCGAGCTGTAGCCACCCTCCTACTCCTCTTATCTGAGGGACAATTAAATCTTGTAAAAGATTTTACTTCAGCAAAAGAAATATGGGACACTTTGGCTAGAATTCATCAGTCCTCTTCTGATCTAGCAAAGATGATTTGGGCAAAGCGATTGTTTTCATGTAAAATGGGAGACAAAGATTCTGCAGAGACTCATGTTCATAAAATGAGAGATTTGTTTGCCCAGGTTCAAGCAAGGGACATTGCCCTAGATGAAACCCTCAGAATTTACATTCTCCTGGGTTCCCTCAATGAATCATATGATAATATACTGTTAGGATTGCAAGCATTGCCTGCGGCTCAATTAACTATGGAATTGGTCTGTGAGAGAATTTTACAAGAAGCTGAAAGGAGGAGGTTTGAGGCAGAGCAACGAAAGCAGGGGTCTGCAACTACAAAGCCTCACAATGTCCCAGAGGGAACTCCGAAAGAGATGCAAACTGAAAAAGCTGCAATTTCAAAGGGAAAAATGTGCTTCTATTGTAAAAAATTTGGACATTTAAGAAAAGACTGCAGAAAATTAATTGCAGATACCAGAAGGGGGCAGCACCAACAACAGCAGCAGTCACAGCAGCAGCAGCAGCCACGTCCCCCTGGTGGACAAAAGAAACACAGTGCTAACCAGGGATTTGTTGCCACAATTCAAAGCCGAGATGGTGTGCCCCAAATTCAGCCACACACAGTATGGCTTTTGGACAGTGGAGCTTCCACCCACATGGCAAACAAAATTGAACTGTTCCAGAGTAGAAAACCAGCTAATGTTTTTTCTGTTGCTTTGGCAGATGGACAAGGGCCAAAAATTGAAGAAATGGGAACTGTTTGCATTCCAAGTTTTGGTACCAATTTTGATGATGTCTTGTATGTACCTTGTTTAGTTAGTGTGTCAGCTTTGACCTCAGATGGGTACAAAGTAAATTTTGAGGGGGATGAATGTTTAATCTTTAAAGATGGTAAATTTTGTGCTAAAGCCATTAAGAAAGACAAGCTGTACCACATGATAGACAGAGAAAGCTGTGCAGTCGCACAAAATAAGCCTTTACATGAAAATTGCATTCATTATTTTCACAGTGATGGGTCATGCTGGTTTTCCAAATCTTTTGAAATTAAAGCAGGTTTGTCCTGAGTTTAAAATGTCACCATGCTCAAACCACTTGGAGTGTTCAGTTTGCAGCAGGATTAAGCTGAAGGCTTATCCTGTGGCAAAAAGAACAAAACTTAGAGCCCAGAGACCATTTCAATTTCTGCACTGTGATCTTGCTGGGCCAATTGACCCCCCCCTCTCAGGGAGGGTGTAAATACTTCATGGTGATTGTGGATCGCTTCACAAGGTTTTCTTATGTGATTCTTTTGAAAGAAAAGGGTGAAGCAGGGGAGAAGTTCAAAGAATGGGTGAACATGATAGAGAGACAGTTTAACTACAAAGTGGGAACTTTGGTCACAGATAGAGGAGGAGAATTCTTGGCTACTCATTTGACTAATTGGCTAAGAAAAATGGGAATTAGACATTTTACTACTAACCCATCTTGTGCGGCTGAAGATGGTCTGGCCGAACGAAAAATAGCCATTCTGAAGCAAATAAAAGATTGTATGATGCTTGATGCCAATGCTCCAGAGCATCTTTGGGGGGAGGCTATTCTCACAGCTAATTACCTGACAAACCGCACTTGGAATTCAGCTGTGCAGAATACTCCTTACCACATGCTTTTCAAGAGACCACCCAATTTGAAATATCTTAGAGTGTTTGGGCAGTATGCAAATGTGTACATACCTGCAGCTTTCAGAAAGAAAGGTCAGCCCAAATGGAGACGTTTGATGTTTGTGGGTTACACAGGAAACAGTTACAGGTTTTACCTGGGTGGAAATCAGATTCTTTTTTCCAGGAGCACAAACTTTGAGAAACATTCTGGGTGGGAAAACATTCATTCAAACAAAGAGGTGTTTTTCAGACTGGGTCAGTTAGAAACACAGACACCACCACCTGCCAGAAATGGAGGGGCAGTGAAACAAGAAACAGATTCTTCAGATGGTGAGGCTAGCACATCAGACAAGTTGTCACACACACGTCCACCTGCACCTAGAATGACAGAAACAAAGAGACACACAGACAGAGAAGCTTCAAGTACAGACACTGAGGATGATGAAGGAAGAACAAGGACCATAGTTTTGAGGAGGACTACTAGAGTTAGGAAAGCTCCAGATCGTTTTAAAGTGCAGGAAGCTAAGGCTTGTATAGTTATGGTAGACGAGCCTGAAAGTTACAAGGAAGTACAGGAGTGTTGTGATGAAGAGAAGCAGAAATGGGAGTCTGCAATGGAACAGGAATTCAAGTCTTTGGTAGACAAAAAGGTGTTTAAAATTGTTGACAGGCCTACAAATCACAAGGTGATAGGTTGCAAATGGGTTTACAAAAGAAAGCTGATGCCGGATGGTAGTCAGAGATACAAGGCCAGATTGGTAGCTAAAGGATTTGCACAACAGAGGTTTGAGAATTATGACAAAACTTTTTCTCCAACAGCAAAGCCTGAGAGTTTGAGGTTGGTGTTGGCTTTAGCTGCAAGGAAAGGCCAGATAGTGCATCATTTTGATTTTGAGACTGCATACTTGAATGCAAGTCTTGATGAAACTGTTTTCATGGAACAACCTTTGGGTTTTCAACAAAATGGTGATAACAAGGTGTACAAGTTGAAGAAAACATTGTATGGTTTAAAGCAGAGTGCCAGAAGCTGGAATCTTTGCATTCATGAAGAGCTGGTAAAGCTAGGCTACAGACGCAGTGTAGCTGATACATGTGTTTACACAAAAGGAGATGTGGTCTTGGTGATTTATGTAGATGATTTGTGTGTAGCAACAAATTCAAAGCAAGAAATTCAGGCAGTTAGAAAGGAATTGTCACAGAAATTTAGTGTCGAAGATCTTGGAGTTTTGAGGTCTTATCTAGGAATAGATGTTGAATGGTGTAAAGATGGGAGTTGTTTGTTGAGTCAACAGAGAAAAATTCAGAGTTTGATTGAAAAGTGTGGATTGCAGGATGCAAAAACAGTGAAAAGTCCAATGTCTGTTGGTTATGTGAATAGTGAAGGGACTAAGGAGTTTGAAAATTCAGAAATGTATAGGAGCTTTGTGAAAAGTTTGATGTTTATTGCTAATAACACGAGGCCTGACATTTGTTTTGCCGTGGGCATGCTTGGAAAAAAGGCAAATTGTCCTACAGTGGAAGATTGGACAGCAGTGAAGCATTTGTTGAGGTATTTGAAGGGTAACATAGACAGGAAATTAAAGTTGCAAAACAGTCGAGCTGGTCTTGAATGTTTTGTTGACAGTTCGTTTGCTTCTGAGCTACAGGATAGAAAGTGACAGGATTGTTGATTAAATTTGGAAAAAGTGCAATTGTTTGGAGAAGTAGAAAACAGAGATACGTAGCACAAAGTACAGGAGAAGCAGAATTCGGGGCCTTATCTGAGTTAGTTAATGAGATTGAATGGATTAGACAGTTGTTGAAAGATCTGAATGAAAAATGTGCTGATCCAGTGATGATAAATGAGGATTCTCAGACATGCATTGCTATGGCTAAAGCTGAGAACATGAAGTGCAGAACAAAGTACATTGGTGTGAGGTATCAGAATGTCAGAGAAATGATACAGAAGGGAATTGTGAGTCTGCAATACATTGAGTCAATTCATAATCAAGCAGACATCTTGACAAAGGCATTGACCATTGATAGACACGAACAGATGTCACGTCTACTTGGCATGTCTTAAGTTTAGGCCTAGCCATTGAGCTAAGTTAGTTTTACAACAGGGTTAGTTTAGTGTACAACATACACACATCTTACATTTCAGGAGGGGATTGTTAGGTTTAAATGGGATATAGAGTCAATGTTAAAAATGTTGAAATGTAAAAGATGTGTGTCTGTATTTTTCCATGCTGTGAAAAGTTGTTTTTCTGAGAGCTAGATTCACAGTTTATCAGTCCCAGGTGTGATTTAGTCAAAACAGGAGGCTAACAGGACTCCATTCTATGGAAAAGAAGGTTTGTTTATATTATGGTTTATGTAAACACATTTTTGTTATGGGAAATGTAGTCACATGATTTGTTATTGTAATTAAGGGTTGGACTAGTACACGTCACGTAATATCACCCAATCAGCTTATAAAGGTTACACCCAGAAAGGTGGAGTCTTGTGGGACTGAGGGCTGAGAATCAGAAAGCTACTCACTTGCTTTTTGGCTTTTGAACTATAATGAACTAATAAAACCATTCTTTTGGTAATGCTACTAACACATCTTGAATCATGTAGCAGATAGATTTTATTCCTGCTTAGCCAGCTTTGGCTAAAGTAAAAATGTTATTATTATTATTTGTTTTTTGCTTTTGTTCTTTTACAATAAAAAAGCTTTGCTAAAAGTTCCAGGTTTAGATGTTTGGTTTTAAAGGACTGTTTTCAACACTCCTACAACATTATTTTAACACTAGTAACACAGAAACACCAGTGAATGTTGACAGACAGATTTAAAAAAGTTATTTGTTCATGTCTGATGAACAAGGGCATGCATCACTGAATGCTGAGACCTTGGGGAAAGATTGTTGCTCAGTGGAACAACCCATTTGTTTCTTTTTTTAATGTTTATTATGTATGTTTATTAACATTAACAACATTAACATTAACAGAACACAAAGCATTACAAACACAACCACACAGAACATACAACATTAAAAACAGAAGCAAATATTACCTAACATTCAAACATAAACAACAAACTTCCTAGCTTCTTCATATCCCCTCACTGAAAACAATTCATATTTATTATATTGTCAGTTCATTCAATAGCACTCTGTAAAGTATTTCTGAATTCTTTCTTACTTCATGGGTAAGAAAGTCAACATGGGTTTCAGAGAAACAGGTCATGCCAGACAAATCTGATCTCTTTTTCTGATAAAATTACCAGCTTAGTAGATGAAGGGAATGCTGTGGATATAGTATATCTTGATTTCGGTAAGGCCTTTGACAAGGTTCCCCATGACATTCTTGCAAGCAAATTGGTAAAATGTGGGCTAGACAAAGTAACTGTTACATGGATTTGTAATTGGTTGACTGGTCGAACCCAAAGGGTGCTCAACAATGGCTCCTTTTCAACCTGGAAAGAAGTGACCAGTGGGGTGCCACAGGGCTCTGTCCTGGGCCCAGTGCTATTCAATATCTTTATTAATGACTTGGATGACGGTATTGGGGGCATAGTTATCAAATTTGCAGACGACACCAAATTAGGAGGAGTAGTTAATACCCCAGAAGACAGGATCAAAATTCAAAATGACTTGAACAGACTAGAAAGCTGGGCCAAAGCTAACAAAATGAAATTCAACACGGAGAAATGTAAGGTACTGCACTTAGGGCGGAAAAACGAAAAGTACAGCTATACGATGGGGGACACCTGGCTGAATGAGACTACGTGTGAAAGGGATCTAGGAATCCATGTGGACCACAGCTTGAGCATGAGTCAACAGTGCGATGCAGCAGCTAAAAAGGCCAATGCAATTTTAGGCTGCATCAGTAGAAGTATAGCGTCTAGATCAAGAGAAGTAATAGTGCCACTCTATTCTGCTTTGGTCAGGCCTCAACTGGAATACTGTGTCCAGTTCTGGGCACCACAATTCAAAAAAGATGTGGAGAAAATGGAGCGTGTCCAAAGGAGGGCAACTAAAATGGTGAAGGGTCTGGAAACCAAGCCCTATGAGGAACGACTTAGGGAGCTGGGGATGTTTAGCCTGGAGAAGAGAAGGCTGAGAGGTGATATGATAGCCGTGTTTAAATATTTGAAGGGATGTCATATTGAGGAGGGAACAAGCTTGTTTGCTGCTGCTCCAGAGGCTAGGACCCGAAACAATGGATGCAAGCTGCAAGAAAAGAGATTCCACCTCAACATTAGGAGGAACTTCCTGACAGTAAGGGCGGTTCGACAGTGGAACACACTCCATCGGAGAGTAGTGGAGTCTCCTTCCTTGGAGGTCTTTAAGCAGAGGCTGGATGGCCATCTGTCAGGGATGCTTTGATTGGGAGTCCCTGCATAGCAGGGGGTTGGACTGGATGGCCCTTGTGGTCTCTTCCAACTCTATGATTCTATGATTCTATGACTTACACGCAAACAAAAAAGCATTTTGCAAGCATGGGGCTAGGTAAGACCTGTGTGAAGCACCAAAGATCTACTGCCTGGAAACACACACAATGCTGAACTAGGAAGACCAATGATTCGACTTGGTATGAGGTAGTTATTTATGTCTCTATGGTTGAAGACCATAGGACAGGGGTCGGCAATCTTCGCTTACCTGGGGCCGCTCCCTTGCGGTGGTCCCTTCCGGTGGGCCAGGGGGGGAATGGCAGCGCATGCGCCCTGACCCCTGCCGCGCACTTGCTGCTGCCGCCGCCGCCTCCATGCATGTCGCGGCCGCCATTTTGTCTGCCAAAATGGTGGCTGTGACTCGTTTGCGGGGGCCGGTAAGCGGGGGTCCGTGGGCTGGATGTGGCCCGTGGGCCATGGGTTGCTGACCCCTGCCACAGGATTTCAACACTATATGATTCTACTGATTTTCAACTCTCTCTCTCTCTCTCTCTCTGTGTCATGTGCCAACTTATAGCAAACCCAAGGTGAATTTATCATGGGGTTTTCTTGGCAAGATTTGTTCAAAGATTTGTTCTGTCTTTGACCTGAGGCTGAGAGCATATGATTTGCCCAAGATCACCCAGTAAGTTTCATGGCTGAGCTGGGGATCAAAGCCTGATCTGCAGAGTCCTAGCCCAACATTCAAACCACTATACAACACTGGCTCTGCACACTGGCTCTGCACTGAATTTCAACCATAGAATAATAGAATCATTGAGTTGGAAGAGACGACAAGGGCCATTCAGTCCAACCCCCCTGCCATGCAGGAACTCACAATTAAAGCACCCCTGGGAGATGGCCATGCAGCTTCTGTTTAAAGACCTCCAAAGGAGACTCCATCACACTCCAAGGGAGCATGTTCCATTGTCAGGAAGTTCCTCCTAATGTTGAGGTGAAATCTCTTTTCCTGTAGCCTGCATCCATTGTTCCTTGTCTTATTCTCTGGAGCGGCACCACAAAAGCTTGCTCCATCCTCAACATGACAACCCTTCAAATACTTTAACAGGGCTAGAGCATAGTTTCCAGACCCTTACCCATTTTGGTCACCCTCCTCTGGAAATTACAAAAAAGGGGACTGTGATTACACATTAGGAAGAACTTCCTGATGATAAGAGCTGGTTGACTGTAACATAAACTACCTTGGACTCTCCTTGGTGGAGGGTTTTGGTTTGCTTGTTTTTTTCACAGAGATTAGGGGATCATTTCTCAGGAGTACATTACCAGTAAGTTCCTCACTGACAGGTGTTCAATCCCTTTTGGGGTCCCTTCCAGCTCTTAGATTCATGCCACTGCTCTTTGGATTTACCTAGTATCCAATGGGCAACAGGTTGCACTAGATGCCCCAAGCAGTCCCCACCAACTCTGATTTTATTTTCATACTAGGAATGTTTCTGAATCTCACCACAAAACAAAATGAAAAGAACCAAGACAACTTGAATTAAATTTACCTTTCCACTTTTCTAATCTCTGGAGCACAACTTAAAATAGGAACGTTTTACCAGCTTGATATAGTAAATTAAGCCTAGAGGAAATTAAGTAATGGCTGTGTTGAGAAGAGGGAGGCAATAATTCCAACACATTATCGATTAGAATTGGCTAAAACCCTTCCTCCCTACCCACTGTTGTCTGGGAAGAGAGACAGAGTAACCAAAGACTAGGACTGATGATCAAAATAATCTTTTCCCCTTTAAGCATGTGCCTACAACCTGAATAGGAGAAATGTTAGTCAACATCCCAAGTACTCCAGTGTTAACAAAGGTAACTTCCAAGTGAGATCTCTGCAGTATATTTGAGTTACTGTACAACCCCTCAACTTCTTTTAGCACCATCAAGTCCATATTCAGGAGGATCCATTTCTGTTGAATATGGGGCTGAGATATGGGATCAAAGATTGGCTGAAATAATTTATTTCCTAGGTATTTCAAAAGAAAACCATAGTCAATTGTTCATCTGACATGGCAAAAGCCTGCTTATTCCTCATACAAAAGATTTTCTGAACCCATCCAACTTTGAAGCTTCTCCAAAAGGTGCCATACATAAAGCTTACTTCCCCAGATATTAATCCTTTGTTTCTTAGATTGACTTTCATCAATGTAGGGGCCTGTGGTGGTTAGGATCTACTTGGGCATTCACCCATTAACATAAAATAGTCTTCAAGATGTTGGATATTCAGTGTTCTAAATGCTGCCAGTGATTTTCAAAATGAGTATTTGATTTCCAAGGTGGAAGGAGTGAATTTAAACTTAATCATAATTGCCACAGCCCAAGGGGTTAGATGCCATATTACATGGGTCTCCTCTTTCACTGATTGTTAAAAAGCAAACCAATCCACCCCAGGGGTACTCCTTGAAGCTAGGAGAGTTTGCACAGACTTAACAGTTGTGTAATCACTGGGCAAAATAAGCCTAAGGGACCATATTTCCTGAAGGAATATAATGTGAAATAAGACATTTCTGAACTGAGATGTTCAACTTCTAATGTCAGCCACATATATTCTAAAATAGACAAAGAAGGAGCTACTCACAGATTATGTTTTTTCACTGGGCCTTATACACAGCAATATGGCCCAGCAGAGGATCTGAGCACACTGCATTATTCAAATACAAGATGGAACTCTGGAAAGGTATATCAGGATGCTACAGCAGGGATGTTGAGAGGGTTAATTTCAACCGCCATTATTTGCTCTTTAGCTGTAGATCTAGATTGTCAAGATTAGAGCTCATCCATATATCAGCTGTAGGAATATCAACCATGTTTAGAGCAGGATCTTGGTTAGGGGTAGAGCTAGAGGCAAATCCTCTTTAAAAGTATCTCTCACATTCTGGTACTATCTGGACCCACAGCAAGTTAATTAACCCATGTGTGTACATATGGACTCACATATGGTTTCTCATTGTCTGTCCCCTTGCTGTTGAATGCCCTTCCATGGGAGGTCCAGTTGGTTTCCTCTCTGCTCTTGTTCCACTGGCAGGCAAAGTCCTTTCTATCTAGGTGGACTTTTGATTCTTAAAATGTGTGGCAGAATGGTGTTTTAAAAGTGGTTTGCTGTGTGCTCAAATCTTTTTGATTACGTTTTTAATGTATTTAAACTGTTTTTAATAATTTGCTTTTTAACCTGTAAAATAAGATTTTAGCCAAATTTTGTTTTAAACTATTGTAAGCCATCTTAGGCCCTGCGCTTGGAGAAAGGTGAGCTATTAAATAAAATGTGTTCTCACAGCCTAATGTTACAATCTGAAGCACACATTCATGTAAGGAAAAAGATCAATTGAGTTCAACAGACCTTACTTACAGTTATGAGTAAACATATTTAGGACACTACTGTACACCTAAAGATTCTGTTCTGTATGAATAATATTCCAGTGTTAGGTTAAACTTATTTCTTCTGCTCTCTCCAGTTTTCAATTCCTTGCACATCACTGAAGGCAGACAGGGGTTAAGTTGCCTACATTTATGCTCATCTATTAAATTATATATTTGCTCCAAAATCAGCTTCAAGACATTTCAGGAAATTACAGTACTGCACTTTTTAATTTTCATCCCTATTTCTGAGCCTCTTTGATAACAATCACTAACCTTAAGGCTGGAGTGAGTAAGTGTCTGTGCAGGCACCTACCTATTCCAATATTACCTGGAGCTCCAATTTCAGTCCAACTGGTGATTTCAGCAAAAGAATCCCACTGGCTAAATACAGGGTTTTATTATTTTCCTGAGTGCATGAGATGGCTAGTGAGAAGGGAGTACAGAAAGGTTATAGAAAAGTCCTGTATTGTTTATATCCTATACAAGCTAACAATCATAAAGTTTGAGACTCGACAATAAATACTAAAATGTTGAAATGTACTTTTCATAAGCCAATGAATTTGTTGATCACATTATGTTGAGCAAACTTGTCACACATTAATATGCCTATGTAAATGTATGTCCTATTATTTAGTCTAAGTCATATCACCATCTTTAAGCTAGTATCCTAAACTGGTTCTCTCCAGATGTCATGAAGTATAATACCAGACAGACATGGTGGCTGGGAGTGATGGAAGTCACAGCCCCAATACATCAAGAGGATACCAGACTGGCGGGGGGGCGGGACTGGTTTGAGCAGTAGAGTTTCTTTTTAGTACTATTTCAGCAGTTAGCAAAAGACTAAAATTATGAAAATTTTTGGATATTTCTTCAATTAATCAGTTTTGTTTACCCACTGATAGTTCTCTAAAAGTTGCACCCCTGGGGTTAAACTCTGTTATCCACAAATTTTCCTTTCAAATAGTCTCACAATTTTAAAATACAGTAGAAGGTTTGGGAATTAGGTATAACTGCTCAAAGGAAAATCTGAAAGAGGAAGAAATTGTGTCAGGCTTTTTCCTTTCCAAGGAAGCTAAGGATTATCAATAGATTTGTGTAAACTCCAAACACTTGATATGAATCTGAGGCAAACACTCCCCACTATTTAGATTACCTTCAAAGTCAAGAACACTTGATATCTAAAGTGGTCCAAGAGAAAGGAGGCTTTCTCTTGTACCACTTTAAATATCTCTCTATAATCCCAATTTGATACATTTTTGAGCTTTTACAAAACTCTCCACTAGCTTCATAAATAAAGCAATGTGTATAGTTTTCTGACTGACACCTCTAATTTCTAATCAGGAAATATGTTTATTGGGGCTTGTTTTTTTTTTTTTTTTAACTTCCAATCACTTTTTTTTTTGAGAGAGAGATGTAGAACATATGAGAAGCTGTTTCAGTTGATTTCTGTGCTCTTTGTTGACTAGGACTGTGCCAGCAGCTGTATTCAAGGTCTTTGAGAACTATGACACTGTCCCATTGCTACCTATTAAGTGAGTGAGGGAAATTAAATCCCAGGCCTTGGATTATTGAATGGTTCTCTGTTGCTTGGCCAGTCTCTTGAACATCAGGTATGTAGAGTTCCACTAAGTCCTCACATTCTGAATCAAACACTGCTTCCTCTAGTACCAACCTTAAGCATTTTGATGCACAATAAAAGGAGGGTGCTTTCCTCCTGCTAAAAGTGTTGCACACTGCCAGCTTTTAACAGAGAGCAAAATTGATATTGCATTCCCTGACTCTATCCTGCCCCAAAACAAAGTTCTTTCTAAAAATCCATAGTGACAAGCAGGACTGAGTAGGGCCAAATTTCACATTTTGCAAAAGGATACAGTGGTGCATAAATTATAAAATTTATGTGCCTGCAAAGAAGTCACATAACAAACAACATTAACAGACACACCTCAGAAGTGTTACCAAGCCTTCAAATTCAAAAACATTAAAAGCATTGTTGAAATCCCTGCTATAATTAACAAGGGAGACACCTGAGATTTCCAAAACTAAGGTGGTGTGAAACTGTGCCTTGAATTTTTCCGAACAAGGAATAAAAGAAGTAGTCTTCATTTCAGCACTGTTTTGGAAGAGGGCTTCTTCTTTTCAAAGCAAATAAATCAGAATGTGCAGGTCTGATCAATGCTTGTCATAATACTGCAGGCGGCAATAAATAATTGAACAGTCCATTTTTGTACCTATCACAAACTGGTTGAAGTCGATTCAAGTTTTCTAAAATGTCAACTCTCAATCTTAACAACAACATTTGGGGTGAGGGAGGAGTAAAAAAACTCCCAGAATAAACCCCTTTATTTGGAAACAAATCACTCAAGAAGAGCAGACAACATTTGGAGCTAAATTTTTTCTCCTGACATTCCTTTCCTCTTTTATATGAAATGTGCTTCCAATTAATTCCCTATGCTTAAGAACAGCTAGGCCTAAAATTGATCCTCTAAACCTCTCATCACGGCTGAACCGCATTCTTCTGTTTCTTACCGGTATGATTTCCTCATCCCTTCCCATGCTTTTGATGCAACCACATTGAGGTACAAAGAAGTAGAGTCTTATTTCTGTGTGAGGAGCCCATCCCTCCCCTTCCAACTGCTTGTGTGGTCCTGTCAGTTTCTGTAGACACAGCTTGATTGTGATGATGGGAAATGCCAGCTTTGGATACAGTTGGCAATACACACACTTCCAACAGTTCTGTACAGTTGGCAATAGGCATACTTCTAACAGTGGGAGCATAAGACACAAGTTACAAGTAATGGCAATCTATGCTACCACTAAAACCTCACCGATTTGAACTTCAGCCACTTGAAAACCACACCACAAGATGGCAAGCTGATGAGCCATGTAGTTAATTCACAAGAAGCTAACTCACTGTGGTGCTGCAGGATTAAGTCTTGGGGGGTTGCAGACTGCCAGAAATAGTGCAAATTGAGTCCACTTTAAGGGGTAGGGTTAGAGCTAGGGAATCATGGGAATTGTTTTTTTTTTCTGAGACATTGAGCCTTCTCTGTCAGAGTGTTCTGGTGCCACAATAAACTACAGTTCCCATGATTCCCTAACCCTAACCCTAAAAGTGGACTCAATTTGCACTATTTCTGGCAGTCTGCAACCCCCCCCTAAGTCAGTGAACATTTTTGCTCTACAAATTTACAGTACTTTGTAAAATTTAAAGTGCTTTGACCAATCTTGGTTTATTTTTGATTACAGGGGGTCATACATAAGTTCATAAACAAGTCTATCATTGGCTATTGTTCTTATTTTCCAACTCCACACCTTGTGCACAATAGCTCATAGTCAATGTGTGCCATGTTCTTCTTCTCCTCAGTCTTGCAATTAGATGCCTTCCACTTGGAGAAAACCATGTTTCTGTCAGCTTGTTTTTAAAATTGTATCTGACACAACTGTGTCTTGCTGCAAACTATCACACTAAACCACTGCTCATGACAAAGATATTTGACTTTCCATATTAGATGATGACAGAGGGCCAAGACACCCAAAAGAAGCATGCCAAACCCAGACATGTTTTTTTGCAAAGCCTTCCCACAATGTTCAGTTTATCCTGTTCAGTGTCACTCTGAGCATTTTACCCAGGAAAGCTGATAGTTTCCAATTGAGGCAGCTATCCTTGAAACTTGTTACACATTTTTTCACTGCCTGGTTCCCAGTTACAAAGCACTGTGGGATTGTCCCCAAAACCCAATGCTGGAAGCACAGGAATCCAATTTTTAATTCTTTTAAAACAATAAAAGGGGTTCATCCTTCTTATGAATCTTTATGCTCTCTCCCTTTAAGCATACTGGGAAAAGTTTAATTCTAAATTGCAAATTGGAACCTAACTAAAGTTACACAGTTTATTTGCTTCTCTCTCTTAGGACCCAAACAGACATGACCTGAATATTAGTTATTCAATTCTCAGTCATCCTCCTCCACTTTGAAGTACATGTGGTGAGTAATGCTCAAATTCTGACTACATGGCATAACTGGGAGACAGGCAGTTTAACCAACTCAGTTCCTATTAACTCTGTAAAAGAATCATGCTATCCATGTAGATATGCAGAGGGACCCTATGTAACACACATGGATGACATTGATTAATAGGCTGTGCTGCCTGCCTCTCTCACCCCCAAGGCATATTTAAAGATAAGCTAATTTTTGAATGAGTAAATAGGGCTTAAAAGGAATGAAAAAGAGTTTCCTGAACTAGACACCAATAACAAAGGGCTGGAAACTTTTAAAGTGGAAAAAGCCTGTGAAGAAGATAAGGAAAGTATGCTAGAACAGCAATGATGTCCTAGCTGTAATTTTAAGTGATCTGTAAAGTGTGTGTCAAGATACCCATTGTCTGATGAGAGGAATTATTTGATAAATAGAGCAATAGAAACTTTAATAAACCAGCTGTAAGGCAACATAAGATTAGTGTATCAGTTTCTATCCTTCCTAAGGTTGTATTGCAATAGTGTACCTGTAATAGGCTCCTACAGGATTTATCATAAACTAAGATTGATGTTAATGTTTTATTCAGGAAAACAGGGCTAAAAAAAGAGGGAAAGACATAAAGGGCTTGCTTACCAGTTGAGTCTGCTGCAGATACTCCTCCGCTGGTCAGATCTTCTGTATTTATAGACTGAAGATCTGTATAAGAAGGAGTGATACTTAGGGTGCTGGTGTTCTCTGAAGTAGTTGTCCAACTGCTGTCTGAAGCAGTAGGCTGTCTTTCAGAAGATCCCAAGGAGGGACATGTCCAGCAGAATTTTTTGGGAGGAGAGGCTTAAGAGAGAAAGAAATTTGTGGAATGAGAGTGGCACCAAAAAGGGGTAGAAAGGACCACTAGAAATTAGAGTATTGCATGATGGAAAATGTCACTGGAATGTTTGTTTGTTTAATCAATTAATTAATATCCTACCTTTCCCCCATACCTAGGGGCTTACAACATAAATTAAAACAAAATACAACTAGGAATCCATCATACAACCACAAAAAAGCCAATTAAATCATTGTCATTATTAAAACAGCACTGAACTAAAAAATTTGAAAGCGTTTAAAACACAACAAATAAAGTAAAGAGGATAAAAAGAGGATAGCACCACTCTTCACTAAAGGTACATCACCTTCCGTCCCTTTGCAACAATCAGTTAATGGCCAGAAGCTTATCTTTTTAAAAAAGTAGAATGCACTTTCTCAGAACTTTCCTGGCAAGCTTCCCTAAGGCAAGGAGTGAGTTTCTGAGCATGCCATAGGGAAATTGATAGCATGATCTTATGAATACTCTTCAGCTGTTATAAAGTAAGCACTAGAGATTTTATACACACACACCTCTATACTCCAGTGGGTAACCTAAAGCCCCAGATTAATTTCAAGAGCCTTCTGCATGTGATCAGGTTAGATCTCTGGCAGGTGTTATCTGTTCCTTCCCTTTGTGGGAGGAGGGAAGAAAGTAGGACAGAAAGAAAAGCCTGCCAATATGCTATCCTCATCAGTACAGTACACTTGAAGGACTGTAGCCTCTAACATAAAAGAGATTGCTCATAACATTTGATATAAACCACAGGCTGATATCCTGGGTTTGTTATCTAATTAACATTATAATTAACTAATTTCCTAATTTTCCAAAGTTTGTACTTAAGGCAAAACACTGTTTTAGTCAAAGCTAAAGGTCAAAGCTTACACTATTATACTTTTATACATGAAGAAAGTGTAGAGGGGGAGCATGGAGGTCTGAAGCTTTTTGAGATTAATTGCCTAATGCACTAATCTTAACTTTAAAATTTTGCAAATGAGCTGAGCAATTCCAAACCACAATTTACAAGTTGTAATTATACAGGCTCCCTTCAAAAATACCATTCTTTGCAAAATGTAGTGTGTCTCATTGTGTATACAGAACCTCCATTTTTACTGTTTTCATGTTCTTGGATTCCATGCAAACAGACATGATCAACAGATGCAGGGGAAAAGAAAGGACTGGGCTTGTTTCCATCATCCCTTTCACACTCCAAATACTCATTTGGAGCTTGTGGGTGGGTTTATTCTTTCCACCCTAAAGCCTCAAATCCAAACAGTTTCTAGCATTTGGAATATTAAAAGTCACAGCAGAATATACTTGCACTGTCTCTGAAATGCTCTGCCAAACTCAAAAATGTCCCCTTCATATGTCTTTTGATTATATTATATCCTTAGAGTGCTATAACAGATATAAAGCACAATGAGTTCCATGCAGTTTACCCCCATTAAGTGGCTACAGGATTGTAACCTAAATCCCCAGCTCCATTTGGTGCAACAACTTTTCTCCTCTTACACAAGATAGTACTTGTTCTGATTTTAACATCATTCAAGTGCTCTCCATTTTCAATTACTGCCTTCTTTTCCCTGACTGTATTATATTCTTGCTTAATACTTACCAACTTCAGAGTGGATATACAGTAAGTATCATGTGACTCTTGCTCTATTGTGCCTCCCCAAGGATGTGAGATAAAAGTTATTTATTTGAGCCATTTGAAACCAGACAAAGTCCTTGAGAGAAGCTTGGGGGAAGATGTCACAAATTACAATAGATCTTCTTCTAGCTCTGATTTTTATGCCTCAATTTGTTTCAGGATGCAGCATAATCCAACAATGTATCTAACTAATAATCTACTGATTTATGACTTCAATGCAAGAGATAATTTAAATACGGGTGTGGGTGGGTTATGGCCTGGCCCTTACATTTAATGTGTGATATTTCCATTTCATCCTCCTGCATACCACAATGGTAGTAATCAGGTTAATGTGAACTTTTTGACCAACAGGATAATTTCCCATGCCTCTGTTGTTACTCCTTCCCAAGATCCATGCTCCATTCCTAATTGTAATTAATTAATACAACGTATATCCTGCCTTTCTCTTTGCACAGGACCAAAGGCAGCTTGGGCTTAGAGACATTGGGCAACAAAAGCACATTTCTTTTAAGTTTCAATTTTCACACATTTCCCCCACAAAGATTTGTATCCAGCATGCAAGCAAACACTCAATATATTAAAATTCAGCAATTAACATTAAATATTTCTACAACAATAAAAAACAGTAAAAAGACCAGAGCTTGGGAAAGTTACTCTTATGGACTAGAATCTCAGAATCCCCTGCCAAAATGGCTATTAGCAACTGTAGTCCCAAAAAGTAACTTTTCCAAGGTCTGCACAGCACAGTGGTAGAGAACATGCTTTACATGTAGAATATCCCTGTTCAAGCTGTAAATTGAAAAAGGATTAGGTAGCAGGTGAAACAACAGAACTCTTGACTTTGCCTTTGTTTTGGCACCATGCTAAACAAGTTATTCATCTTAGCACCTGGTGGCTAAAATGATGTCTTAGTTCTGATATGTAAAGCTGTGCATTTTATTCTGTATGAGTTAAAATTGTTTGAATATTATAATACATTTAAATTGTTTTAGATTGTTTACAAGTGACTGACTTGCTCTGAGATCTGCTGATACATTATGTTCCATCTCAGAGAAAGTTCTCCAGATGATCATACTAGATATCATTTTAAACAGAGGACTATCCTTTACTCTTTTTGTTTACATGGGTTAATGAATGGGGGGAAATTATGAAATGTCTTTTGAAAGGCCCAGGCCAAGTTCTCAGAAATTGCTCCTATCTCAACAAAGTCCTAGTTTTTCTGCTGGACAAAACCATACAAAGTTTGGTCTACACAATTCTAGATCAAACTTGACAGAAGTTTCCAAATTTATCCATCTATTTTCCCTTGAGCTCAATGAAATTAAATATATATTAGTTCATAGACTCTCTGTTAGTGTTGCCTGATGCTAGTCCCTCAGACATTACTACAATAATCCTTAGTGCAGAATGACATCCCAACCTGTATGAGTGTGCTCCAGTGAAGTGCTAGTCCAGGGCGGCTCTTCAAACTGGACCCATGTGCTAAAGGATGATGATAAATCAGGCTTTGGAGACAGGTGGTTTTCAGGTGAGCATACTGATGTAGATTCAACAGCTGGTTTGTCCACTTCATCTCCCAACTCAGATTGTGCAAGAGTCTGAAATTCTTGATCCAGGTTCTGGATGCCTTCAGAGGATGTATCAGAAGAAGAAAGAAATCCCTCAAGTGGTTCTTCAGTGTGGCCTGAAGTGACAGCCAAAATGTAAAAAAGAGTAATGTAGCATCTTGCCTCATAACTTGTTTCTTTCTTGAAGAGAAGGGGTTTTTTTGTACATTATCTATGTCAAAAGATGACTTAAAAGCCCTTTGGTTACCCTGAGTAGAATTATTTGTTATGAGAAACATAGTAGCACCAGTATGTAGAGAGATCTTGCAGCACCTCTGAGACTGAAAGAAGGAAGTTGGCAGCATGAGCTTTTGTAGATTTAAGTCTACTTCCTCAGTACCACCAGGTTAAATTCTCTCTCCTCTCCTGTAAGGCACCCTGCAACTTACTCTGTGCCCTTCACATCATTGCGCTATGCATTTACCCATCCCCATTAGTCAATAATGTGAACATGGGCTGGGCAGTGCTGTAGTGGTAACCTCTTAAGTGCAAGCATGCGTCATACTTACCCACAACCCCAATGGAGAAAAATGCAAGCAATACCCATATCAGCAAACCAGTTCAAGCAGTTTTTGCCTCATCCACGATCAGATCTTTAGTGAAACTAGTGACTCTTAATTGTCCATTCCAGACCAAGCTGCCTCAAATATTTTGCATAAGAGGGGTAACTCATAAACAATGTATTGTTGCTGGGAAAATTCACACACCCCTTGTCAACACTGTAAGGGTTGTTCAGAGGGAATAGGGAAGCTTGAAGGTGATGCCAGAAGATGCCATTGTCCCTGTTAATCAAAAAGTCTTGGCTATGAAAACTGTAAGTAGCTAAACAAACATTACAACAGCAGCTTATGGAGAAAAATTGAAGTATGTGATGGAACAGAAAGAAGCAAATTCCACACAGGGCTCCTATTTTATTTTCCTAGCTCCAACCCTGTGTTTCATATAACAAGTAGTCTTACTCAGCACAAAGTCTGGAGCTGGAAAGGCATGAGTCATTAAGCCTGAATTCAATTTATACCCACACCAATGCATCTTTCACAACTGCATGCTAGATGGATGGATTCTATTATGGAGGTAACAGATATGAATGTACAGGAACTAAGCAGAGTAGTGGAGGAAAAGGGGTCTTGGAGATGTCTTATCCACAGAGTCAAGATCAATTCGAGATCAGTTAAACAACAAAATAGCAGCTACTACAAGTAACCAATAGATGCATTTAAGCTGAAGAAACTTTTCTATGTACATTAGCTTTGCTATTTATTTGAATAGAATTTTCCAGTATCTAGTTGATCAAATTTATTTTGTTTGTGGCACAATGTCCATTACGAACCATTATGTTAATATAATATAGTTGTTAAAACAAACACGTACTTGTATATAAGAAATCACATAAAAGGTATAAAATAAAGGAACATAATTAAATATTAATAAAGTAACATATAATTGCAGGCCAACATTAATAATGCTAACCAAGTCAACAGATCCACTTTGCAGTCCATTGCTGACATTTTTAGAAATTCACGGGCGATCTTTGGGACTGCTATTACGATTTAAATAGATTTAATGTGATCTGCTAATAGGTCACAAAATGATTTCAGGCAACACCCAAACAGCTCTTTCTCTAGGTGTCACTGTATAGCAGGGGGCATAGTAAATAATGAACTAGGGGCCTTTGCAGACTGCCAGAAATAGTGCAAATTGAGTCCACTTTAACTGCCCTGACTCAGTGCTGGGGAATCATGGGAACTGTAGTTTATTGTGGCACTAGCTCTCTGACAGAGAAGGCTCAATGTCTCAGAAAAAAATACAGTTCCCATGGTTCCCTAGCACTGAGCCAGGACAGTTAAAGTGGACTCAATTTGCACTATTTCCAGCAGTCTGCAAAGGCCCTTCTAGGTCTTCTACCATCCTAGAACTACAAATCCATTACAGCTGTGTACAGGGAAGCTGTTATACCTTCCCTCCAAGTAAGCTGGAAGGGAGCTGAAGGGCAGTGAAAACTTTTCTGGAGCAAGAAATTATCCTGGAAGTAGTGTTGAAAATACTGTTCACTCTTTAAAAGGCTAAACCACTGAAAGAACACTTGCAAGGTGGCTGGCAACCACAACTTCCAAACAATCTGCCTCAAAAACATTCTCTAATAAAAAAAAAAATTGAAGAACTTATTCTGAATGCTCTCATCAGTATACAATTAGGAAAGCACAGAATCCCATGGGGGAAGGTACCATCAGTCTGCCTGACCATCAAAATTAATGGAGATGATCGCACATGTACCAAATGAGTTATGTAAATTCACTGCAACCTAGAAGCACCTCTGGATTGAGACAAACCAGTGCAATGTTACTTTTACTAATTTACTTTGACAACAGTATATTTCATCAGAGAGAAGGAACTCACACTGTGAGGGAACAGGTAGGTGTGGACCATCATTGAAAGAGACCCAGTCAGACTGCTGGGAAGCAATGACATTGGCCAGTGAGGTCATGCTTGCTGCTTGTTATTAGTCATCTTCACACCACCAGTAGATAGTGCAGTCAGGAGAGGGAAAGTGCTTCACCTTGTTGCAAAGTGCTTGTTCTCCTATGAAACACGGCATCTGTCAGGAAGAAGAAAAGTGTAGAGATATACAATTGGATCTTACAAATAACAGAAAGGAGTGGATTAGCCCAGCCTTCACCACTGGCATCCTCCAGAAGAGATGGATTACAGGCTCCAGAATCCTCAGCCTATAGTGGCTGATGGAAGTTGTACTCAGTCCTGGTGTGGGTGGAGGGGAGAAGTTAACTTGTTGTCTAGTATGCCCCATAATTGATTTTAAAAATTATGTTCTTGCAGCAATTCTATTTACAAAATATTGTGGGGTAATGGCAAAGCCCATGGGAAAATTGTAATCCCCGCATAGTATTATAGATACGGTGTGTTTGAAGCCTTGATTCTACTAAATAATCACTGAAGGAGGAAAAAGTATGAAAAGAAGAGAGAAAAAAGAAGGAAAATAAGTTAATTCTAAAAACATTCATTTGCTGTTAATTCCACTGAAACCACTGGTACTTATTTCCATACAACTGCACCTTGATTCTCAACAGAAAACCACTGGTGCAAAGTTGGTGATGTTCATATGCATAGTGAGAATACATACCAAATAAATTTTGCTGATCTGATTTGAAATGTGACTTCTGATATTTTTATATTTCTTTTTTGCTGCCACAGAAACAGACAAATATTACTACACTTGCTTCTAATGGTTAAAAGATTTGGACAAATACCATTTCCTCTGTTGGAATTCACTGATAAGCTCTTTGTCAGCCAATCTGCTCATCTTCCTGAATTAGTGCTTAAATATTTTTGACCATACAGTATTTAGAAAGAAAGAGATTATGATTGATGGTTTCAGGCACAAACAGGTGCCTTGCCCCTTTTCCCCTGCATTCTCCAGAGCTTGGAAGTAACCAGTTTAATTAATCAAAAATAATTACAATAGCCTGGAAAAATAATAACTTGGAAAATCCACAGAAAACTAAGCAAAAAATAGTTTCCTGTAATTAATTCCTTTTCCTAATAAAAAGGTGTAACTCCACTGGTTTATGATAGTAACTTATCAAGGGATAATTTCACTCATTTTTCAATATAACTAATTTTTTAGTTGTCCACCTCAATGAGGTGGACAGGATACCCACCATACCACAATGAATATGCCTGAATTCATCTAATTTCAAAACCTAAGCATGATTGGGCATGGTTTGGATGGGAGAACACCAGGGAATGATCTCCAGGGCTGCATCCGCACTGCAGAAATAACCCAGTTTGACACCACTTTAACTGCCATGGCTCAATGCTATGGAATTCTGGAAATTGTAGTTACTTGTGGCACCAGAGCTCTCCCAGAATTCCATAACACTGAGCCATGGCAGTTTAAGTGGTGTCAAACCAGGTTGTTTCTGCAGTGCATATGCACTACAAGGCTAGGATAAAAGAGAGTTTCTGCCAGTCAGAGATAACTACAATGTATTGAACTAGCTAGATCAGTGGTCTGAATCAGAATAAGGCAGTTTCTTATGTTCTTATGCCTCTTTGATAAGTGTGTGTTTTCTACCACAGGTGATCAGCTTTCAGCACTGAGACATGTTTTTACGTAATGAAACTAACAATTTCAGTTAACTGTGAGAAACAAGCAAATAAAGAGTTGCTTTTTAAAATTGATACTGTAAGTGGTAGCTAACAATTTTCTGGATTCTGGAAATATTATGTTCTCTATCTTCCTAGGCTAAATAGATCTAAGTGGGACATCTACAAAGTTAGAAATATATGGATCTGATTTCTGTATCTGTCTGAACTTACAAAGTCTTCAGAAACCAATATAATGTTTATATCTGTTTGCATTTTGAGAATTTCCATGGAAAGATCTTGATCTCATAAATTAATTCTACTACCGATTGCTATGGAACTAAATAAAGCCAAGTCAACAAATAAAATCCTTATGGTGCAATAAACTATTAAAACTAGGATAGGAACCTGTGGCTTTTCAAGTGTCAATAGACTCTAGCTTCCATCAGCCACAGCCAGCATGACCATGATCAAAGGAAACGACAGTTGAACAACACTCAAGAGAGCCAAAGTTTCTCCATCCCTGTCTTAAAATAAGTCATTATTCCATGGCATCGTGTGAGCGTTCAAATGTTGTTTGGCTGCACATCCCTGCAGCCCTAGCTAGCACAGTGAAGAAAGCTAGGAGCTTCAGTCTGGCAAAATCAGGAGGGTGTACATGATTTCCCTTCCCATTCTGCAGTACTTATAATGCAAAATATAGTGCCCAAATTTCTTGCTAAATTTTAGTGCCAGTTCCTTTCTAACATCTTTGTACAGAATGCCTCATTTTCTACAGCAGAATGCATGACTTCTCATTGAGGAATATAAACAATGAAGAAGGCTTTTTTGTACCCAGAGATTTCCTATGCAAATAGCATTTTAAAATATCATTCAAATATAATATTCCACCCAGACACCCAGATAAAGGATATGGAGTGTTGAGCAGGAGCAGGCAGAGCTAGCTAGGGGATACAGCCATCCTCGTAACACATGGACTGCTGAATATTTATCATTATAAGGGACTCTCGAGAAGCAGGCAACTATTCATCAGGCCTCTGGATTGCAAAAAATAAATGTATTTTTGAAATCTCACTTCTGAAAAGCTCTCTAGCAGAGAGTTCTTCAATCATATCTCTTGCTGGTGATCTCCAATTCTAATTCCAGAGGTGTAGGAGTAGCTGTGGAAACTCAGCATGCACTCAGAGAAGCTCTTATTCAGCCCATTCAGAGGGTTAAAAAAGAAGCAGTCTCAACACATTCAGGGAATGTAATATGCAAGTACCATACATTTCAACAGACTTCCAGAAACCACAGCCAAGTCAGTGAGCTTCTGCTCAGTTGTTGCTCATTTTCTGTATGGTTTGTGAATAGAATATGCCAAGAAACCTAGCAGAAATGTGTAATTGGGAGTCTAATTGTCTAATTACTATCTTTTAACAAATATTACTCCTCTTGTGTCTAATTACTATGTTTTAAAAAATATTACTCCTCGAGAGGGGAGGAGAAAATCTAGCAGATATCAGTTGTCTGCATATGCCTTTATACTTCTATGGACCAGAAATGTTAGCAGACAGAATCCAGCATGATTCCTAGGCATCTAAAACTATAGGAGAAGTAGATGTCCAACAGGTGCAGCTCTCCAAGCATGAAGTGACGGAAAATGCTACATATTCAAATGCAGCAGCAACGCTCTATGGATACAGTGAATTCACTACTTTGAATTTCTGCTTCTTTTATAGCTTGTTAATAGCAGAATACCCTTTGTTGTAGTTGTGTGCCTTCAAGTCATTTCCATGTTCCATTATGTTGATTGTAACGTAACCCTATCACAGGGTTTTCTAGGCAAGATCTGTTCAGAGGGGGGGTTTGCCTTTATATAATAATAACAATAATAATAATAATAATTTATATCCCGCCTTTAGCCGAGGCTATCAAGGCAGCTTACAATTTAAAAATACAATCCCATGCAATACAAAAAACATTCACACCCCCCTTAAAAATATATTAAATTTATAACAACCTTAAAATTTAACTTAAAACAAAATTACAAATTTAAATACAATTAGACAGGGCACTCTGATTATAAAGGAGTGATATAATGGCGGGGAGAGATGGTTTGAAATATCATTCTGGGGCTTCCTCTGAGGCTGAGAAAGTGTGACTTGCCCAAGGCCACCCAGTGGATTTCCATGGCTGAGCAGGGATTCAAATACTGGCTTCCAGAATAGCAATAGCAAGAATCATAGTCCAACATTCAAAAAACCACACCACACTGCCTCTCTTGCACGAAACTCTACCTTGCCATTAAATAAAAAAAGAGATTAGCAATCCTATCCAGAAACCTTTTAGCAAGGACACATGGTTGAGCCATAGCACTGAAAACATAGCACTGAAAGCACTGGGGCTGAGATCTGATGAACTCTGGCTCAAATGAAGCCCTCCAGGCAATTCTCCACATCTCCTTCCTTGCTTATTTTTTAAAATCTTTATACAGCTTCCTTATTCACTGCAGAGAGGCAAACTGGCAAGTTTTATTCACAACTGAGAAGTTTGAGTAAATCATTGTTATTGTCTTTTTCCATTAAAACTGTATGCTGCTGTAAAATCTGGGTTTTTAAAAATAAAAACCTATCTCGGTACAATTCAAGTGGGGTTTCAAACAAACAGACTAAGTTGCCATGGTCTCTGTTCAAGACATTTAAGTTCACAAACAGTGTGTGTTCTTTCTAGTTTTGCCCTTGAGACCGGGAGGAATAGCTTGACCTCAATATCTTGCTGTATTTTTTCCCACCTGGCTAATCTGAACTATTCTTTCAACTTGTTTAAATAATTGTAACATGAGTAATTTTCAAATTGAGGACTGATCTCTCCCAAGCAGTCTCAGTGAAAAAGTCTTGGTGGAAATTTAAAGAGGGTAGGATATGAAGAAGCAAAACTTTTTATCTCGAGTTTCACACAATCAGTGAGTCTAAGATAAAGCTTTCCACTCCCTCCCTTCTCTTTTTCTTTTAAGTGTCCCCAAAAAAATCTTTGGAACGAAATAGGAAGATAAGCTTCTGCTGGAATAAAACTGTTTGCTCCTCCAGTTTGACACTGTTTACCTACCATTCCTCCCTTTCCACACCCATAAAATACTCACGCCATACATGACCCTCCCTCAACCAAAATAAAAATAATTAAAAGTTTAAAAACAATTATACTGTACAGTTGGGCCAGTTGATTGTTTACTACTAAATTCTAATCAGAGCCTGGAAATAATAACTAAATAATTATGTTATAAATAATGAGTTACTTGTAATTAACACTCGATTTCAGTAACTAATGAACAGCTAACTTGCATTATAATAGCCACATAATATGAGACCAGTTCAAACGTCCTGTAATAGACATGTAACCACATTACAAGTAGTTATTTTTCTAGTTATAGGGTGTGTAGTTTCATTATATAGAGTGTTTTCTGCCACAGGTCAGTAGCTATGTTCTAATTCTTAGAAAGTAACTAAAATGAATCATTCCAGTTACATTTGAATAAAAAGTAAGTAAATACTTTTACTTTTTAAAAATGCAATTACAATAGTAATTAATTATTAGGAGGGGCATGATTGAAAGTGTCAATGGAACTAATTACTTATTAAAAATAACTTCCCAAACTCTGACTCTTTCAGCATTCTTCATTGCTCTCAGGCTGAAGTGATCAACAACTGTAACTGGATAGATAATAATAATAATAATAATAATAATAATAATATATTTTTATCCTGCCTCTCTGCATAATGCAACTGGAGCAGCTTACAACATTAAAATATACATTACATATCCCACAATCCACCCACCCCTTAAAATACTATTAAACAATTTTGATATAATTTGAATCTTCACATTCATGTTTGGACTGCCTGAACATGGGTTGGCCATTTCAAAGTTTGGCCATACAAAGAAAAAAGTTCTTTGTGCCTGATAGGAGCTCTGTGTGTGTGTGTGTGTGTGTACACATGCCTTCAAGTTACCTGTTAAGTTATGGTGACCCCGTGAATTTCTCAGCGTTTTCTGTGAAAAGGCAAGGAATGCTCAGAGGTGGTTTTGTACCTAACCACAAAACTGACTCATATATGCTCATATATGAGCAAACCTCTAATGGCCATGTGAGTCACAATGCCAACACAGCAGTTCACAGGGCTGGGTGGCAAGTAAACTCATGTTCGTCAGAGATAAATCTTCCTGCTTTGCAAACACTAGGATCCAATCCAGCCCAAGGCTTACTGCAGTACTAGTGTTCCTCTTACTTTTTCACAGCTATAAAAAGACATTTTGGTACCCAAGAGTAAAAAGCTTGAATTGTGCTCTCTCCCTCCGACCCTCCAGTTCTTCCACTTTACCTATAAGGAAGGCAGAAAAAAATTCATATAGATCTGGAGGCATGGATTGCTTGGATGGCCTAAGGATGTTGGAATGGCATTGTCAGAAAGTGCTTGGTGCATGACATCAGTTCAAAGCCCAACTCCTTAATCACTACATGCAGCTCTCATTTTCAGTATGAAGCCCCGTTCCCAGTTAAACCATGCTCCAGATGTATAAAATTCTATACAGATATAGATACATTGTGTGTGGCAATGGCAAAAACACCACATCCCCAAAATAGCTGAACAAGATACCCTTTCTGCCGCTACATCCTACCTGATGTGACTGGCCTGGTGTGGTCACTGGAGAGTTGGTCCTGCAGCAATTCAAGGCTTGGATAGCTCTCCAGAGAACTGCAGGAAAGCCCAAATGCCTCTCTCTGAGGAAAAGCAACCTTCAGGGAAAAGCATTTCTGCCTCAGCAGCTCTCTGAAAAAGCTGCTCTGGTTGCAGCTTTCTGGTCTCTCAGTTTGAGGTGGGCAGTTCCATCTCTTGGATTGAGGGGATCCAAGAAACCCCACCAGCCACTGTCCTGCTGTAGCAGAAGAGCAGGTCTAGCCAAGGTCTCCAAAAACACCCAATATGCTGCCTCTCTGAGATCTTGGATGGAAGGGATGTGCAATTTACCATACCTCCTATTCTGTCACCTAAGGTGGAGGATTCATCTTATTTCTTAAGGACAGCTAGCTCCAATATCCAACAGAACACAGAGAAAAAACAATGTGGATTTTGTAAGGGCAGTTAGCAGGAAAGATGTGGACAGTGGCATCCAGCTCTTTCAGGCACTGTGTGCGCATGTGCCTTCAAGTCACCTGTTAATTTATGATGGCTCCATGATTTTCATTTGGTTTTTTAAGGTAAGGAATAAGAGGTGCTTTTGCCAGTTCCTTCCCCTGATATAGAGCCTGTAGCCCCTGTTAGAGAGCCAGCATGGTGTAGTAGTTTGAGTGTTGGACTATGGCTCTGGAGACTAGGGTTCCATTCCCCACTTGGCCATGAAACCCATTGGGTGACCCTGAGATCTTACATGCTCTCAGCCTCAGGGGAAGGCAATGGCAAACCTCTGAACAAATCTTGCCAAGACAACCCCATGATAAGGTCACCTTAAGTCGGAACAAACTTGAAAGCACACAACACACACACAGAGAGCACCTGGTATTCATTGGCGGTCTCCCATCCAAGTATTAACCAGGGCTGACCCTGCTTGGCTTCCAAGATAAGACAAGATCTGGTGTCTTATGGGTATTTGGGCTCCAGAAACCCTTAATCAATTTCTGATGACAGTTAGGGAACTTCATGTGAGGGCAGAAGATGAAAACCATATGTAGCAGAAGTATTTATGTTTTTACAACCTCCCCCCCCCCCAAAAAAAAAAAATCCTTGGCCTTTAGACTCCTCAGATAACATGGAGGCAGGAAAGGAAAATGTGTGAATTGCCTCTCCTAGTTTAATGGATATTCCCAGGTACACCTTCAAGGCCATTTTAAGGGTATATTAGTGGTGTTGGTGTGTAAACTGCTTGCTACAGGAACAAGAGCAATGCTGGTACATGCTATGGAAATGTACACTTCTTTTTAGATTTCTTACAGTCCTAATCTTCAGTAGTTTTGTGAGTTTTGTGTTATTTTCCAAACCCCATAGCATTCATCTAACTATATAAAAGAAAATAACAGTATGCATACTGCAACATCCCAATAGTAAATGAGGGAAGGCCATATGACTGTGTCCAGTTTTCTATTTAATGACTTCCTAAAACTGTCTAGTATTAAAAGGTTTCACCAATGTAATTCAGCTAGACTACAATGTGTAGGGAGCATAAGAGGCTTGTTGACAGCCCAGTATTACCTGCCAAAAAGGCAGCAATCATGCATCTGAGGAGCCCAGGAATAAGAACAAAAGTTAGATGTGTGAAATGAAGTCAACCCTGCCCCACAAAAGCTTGTCATGGCATATGACCCACAAGATCCCTTGTTTTGTTTCCATGGGATCACTGACTACCAAAATGAATTTACAAATTTCACAAGATCCTTACAGTAATAACCTGTGTATGGACGTTATCACACGGGGGCAAATCTGCTGGTTAATCCACACAAAACCCAGACAGAAACTGGATTAGTGGCCCGTGTTTTCAGACGTCGCATAGAAACTGGACAGAAAGTGGACAGAAACTGGTGTTAACTGCGATCTTTTGAAATTCGGTTGTTTGGAGGAAATGCAAATGCGCAATTAAGGTAATTTCGCATTTATCGTAATGTGATAACCAAATGCGCATTTGGGAGCATTTCCCTGCTGTTGCCATGGTTCCAGCGAGCATTCCTCTATCTGCGCATGTGCAAGAGGCTCATTTCTAGTACATTTATGGGCTTTTTTCGCTTGTGTGTGGACGTTTAATGCGATTATTGTAAATTCGCAATTAAGGTAATGACGTTTGCGGAATTAAGGTTTATTTCCCGTTTATTTTCGGAATGCCTCATTTCCACTTTATTTTCGCTTTCTGGCCCACGTGTGATAACGTCCTATGTCTAATGAGAGTACAGCTCTGGTGGATATTTAAAAGTATGGCTCTAGAGAAATTTAAATTGGCATTGTAATACTACAAACAGGAGGTGAATCAAAATGCATTAGTTCAGAGCAAGCGATGCTCTACCGTGAAATAGACTCATCAGAGTTGTAGCAGAAAAACCTATTGCCTAGGCGTTTTAATATAATACCCAGTGATGGAAAGGATCACCTTGGAACATTACTCATTGTGTCTTGATGCTTAATACTGATGCTGCATTATTTATCTGTGCAAGCATTTGCCTGTTACATAACTGCACTGTAAATGCAAAGATGATTTTTATAACTATCTACCCATTGCAAATACACAGCTGATTTGTTGAGGCACAAAGTTAGCTCTCTGTGGCACATGCCTTTCTGTCTATTGATGGCACTGAGATGATTCTGTAGGCTGTCACAGCCTTAAGAACATAAGAAGAGCAAAGACCTATATAATCCAGTGTTCTGCTCTCACAGTGGCTAAACAGATGCCTATGGGAAGATTGTTTCTGACCTGCAAGGTAGTATATATTTGTTAAGATGCTTTAAACCTACAGGTCCAGAGACCAATTTTCTGTTCCTGGCATCTTCTAAGTGGCACATAAAGCCTTTGCAGACTGCTAGAAATAGTGCAAATTGAGTCCACTTTAAGGGTTAGAGTTAGGGTTAGGGAATCATGGGAACTGTATGTTATTGTGGCACCAGAGCTCTCTGACAGAGAAGGCTCAATGTCTCAGAAAAAACAACAATTCCCATGATTCCCTAGCACTAACCCTAACCCTTAAAGTGGACTCAATTTGCACTATTTCTGCCAGTCTGCAAAGGCCCATAGACTGTTCAGGATAGTTTTTCTTTTATTTGGAGGAGGAGGAGGAGGATGGGGCATGTTCCTGGCTGCTGGCCCTTGCCCTGCAGAGGCGCCTCCACAGCCAGGACAACCAGGGCACCGGCAGCCCACTGAGGAAGGGAAAGAAGGAAGGAAAAGGAAGAGAAGGAAGGAAGGAAGGGGACTCCAAACCCGGCCCCACCAGACCCCCATTTCCTGCTCCTCCTCCTTCTCCTACCATGATGTCTCTGGAAGGGGCCCAGAATGTCTTGGACCTGGAGGCGCTGCTGCTCCATGGCGCGGAGGCCATCCATGTCGTGGACCACCACCAGCAGATTGTGATCATTTCTACCACAACCACCGCCACTAGCCCTAACCCACTTCTGGACCCAAAGGCGGAGGAGGAGGAGGAGGAGAAGAGGCTGAGGCGGCAGCGGGGCTGTTCCTCTTCGGAAGAGGGGTAGTCTTATACGGTGACTATATCCCAAACTCTATATTTTAAGTGGAAACGTTGGGGGTCATCTTATACTCCCAGTTGTCTTATATGCCAGAAAATATGGCAACCTAATTTCCCACTTGCACCACATAAAGAATAATGTATCATTTTCTGCGACATCAGGTGCTACACACAGGCATCGCAAAATAACAAAGCCAGAGGCTGACATTAATTCCTTTACTGGTGTTAGTAACTTACAGTGATTAGGAAGATACTAGGGGAAAGTGAACATTTTGGATTCAAAATGTGTAGTGGCTAAACAGTCTTTCCATGCTAATGATTTCTCTTTCTCCCTTTAAATGGTAGTGCTTTGGGTATTCTTCCAGTGATTCATTCTTTCATTTAATTTCTACTCTGGCAAAATTACTTTATATGCAGCCTGAGCATAGTCTTTTTTCCCCTGGCAATTGGGGAAAAAACCAGTTCCAGTAGTAAACACAGAAGAGACATGAGCTTTCCTACGTTCAACAACTGTCTTCAGTTTTGCACAGAACACAGGTGGGAGCATCTATAAATTATGCTATTAATATATAGAGAGAGATATGTGCCAAGAAGTCTGCCATAAGCCGAAAAATGTCTCACACTGCACAACCTGTTGAAAGGGTGGGAGAAGTCTCTGAGCCTGACAATCTGTCAAGAGGGGGGGAAAACCCCTGAACAGTTCAGTTACATAACCAATTATTTTCTACAGGTCTTTAATCTAAAATTCTCTCTTTCTCAGGGAGGAAAGACAAACACAGTGGTTCTTATCTATAGCAAGCTTTCAGGTGATAAGACATGACCATATATACCTGCATTTTGACATGCAGTAAAATATTTTCCCTACTTTTGGACACAATGACTAAATGATCATTAATACAACAGAGCAAGAACTCAAAGTAATCGCTGTTGCAATCTACGTGTCAGCTTGGTGGAGGCAAGATGGAGGGTTAATTTCTTTAAATAAATACGGAGGGCTGTGGGTTGGAGAAGAGATGGTAAAGAAGTGGTGTGATGGCCCTGTTTAAGTATTTGAAGGGGTGTCACATTGAAGTTGGAGCAAGCTTGTTTTCTGCTGCTCCAGAGACTAGGAGACTTTTGTTGTTGTTGTGGGCCTTCAAGTCATTTCTGACGTATGATGACCCTATCTTCAGGGTTTTCTTGAAAAGTTTTTTCAGAAGGGGTTTGCCATTGCCATTCTTTGCGGTTGAGACAGTGTGTTCTGCTCAAGATTAGCCAGTAGATTTCCATAGCTGAGGGGGGATTCGAACTCTGCTCTCCAGAGTCATAGTCCAATGTGCAGACCCCTACACCACGCTGGCTTTGTTTTAAAGACTAGAAAACCATAAAAGTTGATCTTGCCACAACAAAAGTACTATGGGGAGCATAGGCCTCACACCAGACAACAGGGGCATTATTACACGATCAAAATCTGCAGACAGCTCAGCATGGTTTTTCTGTATGAGGGGCAAGATTTTACGCTTAAAAAGGATTTTGTAAAAAACAAAACAAAAACACAACAATATATGAAGTCGAAGGCTTTCATGGCTGGCATCCATAGTTTTTTGTGGGCTTTTGGGCTGTGTGGCCATGTTCTAGAAGAGTTTGTTTCTGACGTTTTGCCAGCATCTCTGAAGATGCCAGCCACAGATGCTGGCGAAACATCAGAAAGAAACCTTCTAGAACATGGCCACACAGCCCGAAAAACCCACAAAAAAACAACAATATATGTTTGAGCATTAGCTTTCAAGAATTAATAGTCCCAAAAATGTTGCCATCTGGGCTAGGGTAATGAAATGTTAGGCTGAGATTCTCTGTGAGCTGTTGCCTGGCAACACAAAAGGGTTAGGTCTAGTTGGCTTCCTCTTAGTGAGAGGATGGGAGAAGACAGACAGACAGACAAATAATGGGAGGGCTTTCTCTCACCCTTCCTTGAAAAAATTAAGCTAAATAAATAAAAATTAGATGGTGCCTGCAGAGGAGCTTCCTTTTTAGCACAGTTGAAATACAGTTGGCCCTACGTATCTACTGATTCAACTACCCGCAGCTTAAAAATATTTTTAAAAATATGTAAATTCCAAAAATTAAACCTTGGTTTTGCCGTTTTATAAAAGGGACACCATTTTACTATGCTATTATATTTAATGGGAGCACAGACACTGTGGCATAGTGGTTTGTGTGCTGGACTAGGGACGTTATCACACAAGGCCTAAAGCAGAAAGAATTCACACCCAATCCCGTCCTATTGCAGGTTTTTTCCTGTGTCTTCACATGACGTCGCACAGAACCCCGTCCCAACCCCGTCCCAACGTGGCATCATCTCCGTTCTTTTGAATGCCGGTTTCTTGGGGAATTACAATTGCGCGACCGGAATGATACCGCAATAATACTGCTTTCGCCGTATGTCTGATCACGAGATACGTATCGTGGAGCCCCGCGCAGGCTTCGGAAGGGGTGTGTGTGACAGCCAACTGTCTTACACACACACACACACACCCCTTCCCAACCCAAACCGGGAAAGAGAGCCGCTCCGAGCAGAAGGACTCTCTTTCCCGGCTTGGGTTGGAGCGGCTCTCTTTCCCGGCTTGGGGAGGTGTGTGTGTGTGTGTGTGTGTGTGTGTGTGTGTGTGACAGCCGGCTGTCACGCACGCACACACACCCCTTCCCAACCCAGGAAAGAGAGCTGCTCCGAGCAGAAGGACTCTCTTTCCTGGCTTGGGTTGGAGCGGCTCTCTTTCCCGGGTTGGGAAGGGGTGTGTGTGCCTGTGTGACAGCTGGCTGTCACACACACACACACACACACACACACACCCCTACCTTCCCAAGCCTGGAAGCCTGGTTGCTTTCCTTGGGACGAGGTTGCTTTCCTTGGGACGACCTCATCCCAAGGAAAGCAACCAGGCTTCCAGGCTTGGAAAGGGGTGTGTGTGTGTGACAGCCGCGGCAAGTGACAGCCGCGGCTGTCCTGTTTCTGCGCATGTGCAAGAACATCCTTGCTGGGTTCTGGAGGGGATCTTCTCATTTGTGTGTGAACGGTAGATACGGTCCCCAGGAGCGCATCTATCGCGGTATCGTTAATTGCGCAATGATGCTAGTTGCGTCTGATAGCCATTTCCGTCTTGTGGGGTCTATACCGGTATAGTTCTGGATTGATTCCATACCGCTTTCTTGACACTTTGAGACCCGCGTGTGATAACGTCCAAGGACTCTGGAGACCAGGGTTCAATTCCCTGCATGGCCATGGAAACCCGTTGGATGACCTTGGGCAAGCCACATGCTCTCAGCTTCAAGGGAAGGCAATGGCAAACCTCCTCTGAACGAAGCTTGCCAAGAAACACCATGATAGCTTTGCTTTAGGTTTTCCATAAAATGGAAATGACTTGAAGGCACACAACCTTCAGGGATCTAGTAGTCCTAGTGGACCACAAGTTGAACATGAGTCAAAAATGTGATGCTGCAGCTAGAAAGGCCAATGCGATTCTAGGCTGCATTAACAGAAGTATAGTGTCTAGATCAGGGGTAGGCAACCTTTCCCCTTTAAGGGCCGAGGGACTTCAGCTCCCAGAATCCCAGGAGCTATTGGCCAACATGGGACTATTGGCCAACATGGCTGAGGCTTCTGGGAACTGAAGTCCCTCGGCCCTTAAAGGGGAAAGGTTGCCTACCCCTGGTCTAGATAAAGGGAAATAATAATGCTACTCTATTCTGCTTTGGTCAGGCCTCATCTGGAAAACTGTGTCTAATTCTGGGCACCACAATTCAAAAAGGATGTTGGGAAGCTGGAGAATGTCCAGAGGAGAGTGATGAAAATGGTGAAGGATTTGGAAAACATTCCTTATGAGAGGAGACTTAGGGAGCTGGGTATGTTTAGTCTTGAGAAGAACCAGTTAAGAGGTGATATGATAGCCCTGTTTAGGTATTTGAAGGGGTGTCACATTGAGGATGGGGCAAGTTTGTTTTCTGCTGCTCCAGCGACTAGGACACGGAACAATAGATGCAAGCTATAGGAATAGAGATTCCACCTAAACATTAGGAGGAACCTCCTGACAGTAAGAGTTGTTTGACAATGAACACACTCTCTCGGAGTGGTGGAGTCTCCTTCTTTGGAGGTATTTAAACAGAGGCTGAATGACCATCTGTCTGGGATGCCTTGATTGTGAATTCCTGCATGGCAGAATGAGGTTGCCTGGATGGCCCTTGTGGTCTCTTCCAACTCTATGATTATGTGATTCTAACCACCACCACCATGGATTTTGGTATCCATGTGCGGTCCTGGAACCAAACCCCAGCAGATACCAAGGACCCATTGTACAGTGGATCCTTGTTATCCACTGGGGTTTGGTTCTAGGACCCCCTGTGGATAATAAAATCCATGGATGTTCAAGTCCCATTAAATACAATGGCATAGCAAAATGGTGCCCCTTATACAAAATGGCAAATCAAGGTTTTCTATTTGGAATTTATACTTTTGAATATTTTCAAGCCGTGGATATTTGAATCCGTGGATAAGAAGGGCCAACTGTATTGCTCTCTGAGAGGCAACAGCTTCCATAAAAAGCTGAAACCACATTTGTATGGAATAGCTGTCAGCATTCTGGATTGAATTCCTCCTTCCCATGTCAAGGGAAACCACCACTGCTGCCCTGGAAGATCTACAACCTAAGGCCAAGAAAGACCCATGCAAAGAAAACAACCAGTAATGAAAATATTTTCCACTGGGGAAGAATAAAAAAGAAAATGGATCCAAAATCCAAAATGGGCAACTTAACTTTTCAGGAAATTATGTGAATGTCTCCCAAATGACTTCTGGAAGTTTCACAGTACCAGGCTAACATCAGCCCAGCTCACTTTGCTGCCTGAAGAAAGGGGAAAAGGGGAATACATCTACTACTGCCACCACCCTCATTTCATCTATAGAGACAGATTGGATTGATAACTGAAACATTGCAATGTTAGCAATGTCTTCCGCTGCACCTGAGGGTAGCAATCTATCTTAGGAGGTGTGGGTTGTAAAGTCCCTGTGGCAAAACACAGCATCAACATCTTGTGGCTACCTGCCCCACCACCAGTATCTGCTGAGGCAGCTGTTTTACATCATCTAGTAGTCTTTATTTACATCTTCACACAATGCATTTATTGTTGTGAGGGTGTACCTTCAAGTCTTCTGTGACTTATAGTGACCCTAAGGCAACTCTATCATGGAGTTATCTTGGCAAAATTTGTTCAGAGGTTTGCCATTGCTTTCCCCTGACCCTGAGAGAGTGTGACTTGTCCAAGGTCACCCAGTGGGTTCCCGTGACTGAATGAGAATCAAACCCTGATCTCCAGAGTCACAGTCCAATGTTCAAACCACTATGTCACAATGGCTCTCCCGTAATACATAAATTATAGAATTCATTGCATGGGATGTAGTGATAACCACTGACTTAAATGGCTTCAAAAGGAGATAAACACATGAAAGGTACATGCATCAACAAGTAACAACCCCAGGATACCTGCAAAGAACGTATGTGTTCAAAAGCAGTACGTAACTATTTCCACAAGAACATCTTCTGCAGAAAGCTGTTTATTGCCTTTGGCACCTGCTTGTGGGTTTGTAAGAAGTATTCAATTGGCCTGTTTGAACTTTTAAAACTGCATCTTAACAGGAGAAAGTTACAGGACTACATGGGTGTTTGGTCTGACAGAACAGAATGGTTCTTGTGCTCTCATATTTAGATAAAAGCATGGATTTGAACCTGCAGTTCAGGTTTATGACTAAGGAAACAACTGACTCAGTGACTATGAGTAAGAGTTCCTTGGAGGTCTTTAAGCAGAGGCTGGATGGCCATCTGTCAGGGATGCTTTGATTGGGAGTTCCTGCATGGCAGGGGGTTGGACTGGATGGCCCTTGTGGTTTCTTCCAACTCTATGATTCTATGATTCTATAAGAACAAAAATTTAGTTCCTCTTGCTGCCAAGGGTTAAAGATGCAATAGGATTAAAGATGCAGACACTTCATGAGGAAGTTTGTTATAAACTCTACAAATCCATCCGGGGGAAAAATCCATTGCTCACTGGTTTCCACAACATCCAGGATACCAAAGCCATGCTTTTAACATTATTTTAAGCAAATACTAGTGCACATACTAATTCCTAATCATACTGAGTTTGGAAAACCAAAGTGAAGCATGCTCCACTAACCACAAGGCTAAAGGATGCTGAGTTCATGAGTTTTTTGGTTTGGGGATTTTTTGTAAAGGGGGAAATGGTAGTATTATTATAATAACTGGTGAGTCACTTTGAAAATAGTAGGTATCATTCTTTGAAGAAAATAAATAAGAATAAAAATGTACTGTCACAAAAGAAAAATATGTTTTTGAAAGAGCCTTCTCAGCATAAAACAATGACACCAGGACACAGCCAGCCACTTTCACATATCCCCAAAATGCTTGCTTTCCCTCAGTTAATTTTTTCATGATTTCCTTTTGAATGATATTGTATACTGTTTCACAATTTGCTTTTGCAGCTTCCTTGAGTTTTAAAAGAAGTTTCCATGAGGTAAAAGGTGTAGAGAGGGAGAAGATACAAACCACAAGTCCAAAGAAACACTTCTATTCTCTGAAATAGTTATGCTTCTGCAGCTGACGCATGGCCACACTACTACACAAGCCACATACAGTAATTCTTGTAAAATCATTGAATACCAGAACAAGCACAATTTAACTGGAAATAACTGAAGGAGAAGTCTAGATATCTGCAGACAAAGGGCTGACAAATGAAACCATAATGACTTGTATTTATTAGAATGCTTACTTAGACTAAAGCGAGTTGGATTTTAAAAAAAACAACACAACAAAACCTGACTGAGGGTGTATCCACACTGCAGAAATAAAGCAGTTTGTCACCACTTTAGCTGCCATATGTTAAGAATCCTGGGATCTGTAGTTTGGTGAGGCACAGAACTCTCTGACAGACTAGGCTGAATACTTCACCAAACTATAAATCCCAGGATTCCACAGGATAGAGCCATGACAGTTAAAGTGGGGTCAAACTGCTTTATTTCTGCAGTGTGGAAGAGCTGTGAGACATAAAATTCCTGACTCTAGGATGGTCACTCTGATTTACTGATGTGAAGAGAAATCATAAAGAGTAATTATATATGTGCAGAGTTCTATGGAGTTATGGCAAGATATTAACAACTACATCCAGTCTCAACTGTCTCATCTCAGCTCTCCATCTCCTCTGCTCTTTTTCGCTAGGCTTGTCATTCATCCACTCTTCTTTTAGGTTTCCCTGGTGCTTAGTACCCTGGCTGCATCATGTCTGTTCCTTTTCTTCAGCCAACTTGTGTCTTAGCTCTTTGCCCTTTAGCTTTTTCAGGGATGTTTTACAGCCTTCAGCCTAACACAAAGAACCTCTCTCTCTAGGATAGATGTCCCAGTCAGATTGTCAGCTTCCACTTACCTTTCAAAAAGAGGCCTGAAAACATACAATTCATCACACTGCATTCAGGAACGGCTTCACCATTCTATACCATCAGAGAGGCTCGGCTCATACAATCAATTGCCTCACTGCCACAAGCACAATCCAATATTATATAAACAACTTGCTTCAAAATTCATACACTTCTGGCTTCAATTGGAAAAATTACAACATGGGAAGGGTAACAGCAGGTACTATGGAAATTATGGAGAAAGACTGGTGTTTGAACATTTCTTTCTTACAAACAGGTTCTCGGTTGCTTCTGCAACATCAAGGCTTCATTCCTCTTTAGAAAAGGATGCATGTGTCTGCCTATTGTAAAAGTTAATGTGAAAAATGGCCCCAAATAATTGAACCAGAGAAAGTAAATCTACACAAAAAATCTCTTCCTATTAACACTGGCCATAGTCCCTATATTCAACCACTTTTAACATAAACCTGTGTAACAAGAGATGTGTAACCAATTGATAACCCTGACTGGCCCTCAATCAGGTCAAGGGAATGACCATATCAGGCAGCTAATTATGAGTGACAATAAAGAGCAATTTTTAGTTAAGTTGTCAACACGGTATTTTTTACTGCTAGAGAGGAAAAGAGATGCTTGTGTATTCTTTCCTCCAGTGCCAGAACAATGTGGTGTACATTGAAACCCAGGTGTCTTGAGTTCAGTGTGTGTGTGTGCGTACTGGCTGCTATGACTCAGGTGGCAAAATGCCATGGGTGAAATCTGTCTCCTGCTCTGCTCAATGGCTCCTCTCCATCAGTCTTGGCAAAACGATTTTTCGCACACACAGGATTTTATTACAACAGTTCCTCCTCCTCACGAAGGGAATAGACAAGTGGCGTTCCACAAGGATCTGTCCCGGGATCAGTTTTGTTCAACATCTTTTTAATGGTGTGGATGACAGAACAGATCATCGAAGTTGCAGATGACACAAAATTGGGAAGGACAGCTAATACTTCAAAAGACAGTTTCAGGATTCAAGACAACAGCATTGGATTGGGGCAAATTTAGCAACATGAATTTCAACTGGTATAAATGTAAGGTTCATTTGAGTAAAAACAAGATATCCAAATATAAGATATGTGACACTTGGCTTGAAATATTAAAAGGATCTAGGGGTCTTGATAGATCACAAGCTTAACGCATGTCAACAGGTGTCCACGTGCATCTGAGGAAGTAGGTTCAAGTCTAGCTCATGCTACCCACTTCTATCTTTCAGTTGGTCTAAATTTTAAGGTGCTGCAAGGTCCCTTTGCATACCGAGGTGTCAACAGTGATGTAGTAGCAAAAAAGCCAATGTAGTTACATTGCATCAACAGAACTGTAGTGTCCAATGGTCAAGTAATAGTACCACTCCATCCTCTCATAGGACTTTATCACACGGGGGAAATCCTGTGCAGGAACAGGATTTAAAAGCTGGGGGAAACCTGCAAAAGCGGGTTGATTTTCACACACGTCGTTGTTAAATTGGAAAGTAGTCAAAAGCCGCTCCTTTTTACTTTTGGGATTTTCCGCAAGTAAAAAGAAGTGGCTTTTGACTACTTTCCGCTTGGGTTAACAACAGTTTAACAACAATGTTGTATGAAAATCAACCTGCTTTTGTGAGTATTTTTTGATTTAAAAC
The DNA here is from genome assembly GCA_026167975.1 of Phrynosoma blainvillii. Classification (NCBI taxonomy): domain Eukaryota; kingdom Metazoa; phylum Chordata; class Lepidosauria; order Squamata; family Phrynosomatidae; genus Phrynosoma; species Phrynosoma blainvillii. The sequence goes on from JANUYF010000001.1 coordinate 415,863,531, forward strand.
CCCGTTTCTGCACATGATTTCCCCCGTATGATAAAGTCCTTAGTCAGTAACCACCTGGAATATTGTGTCCAGTTTTGGACAATCATTGCTTTAAAAGGCCATAGACAAGGTAGAGCATATCCAGAGATGGTGAGGAAGATGCTAAAGGGTCTGGAAACAAAGCCCCATAAAGGAAGGTTGAGGCAACAGATGGACCAAGCTTGTTTTGGTTCTTCCAGAGGGTAAAACCTATACCACTGGATTGAATAATAGAAGTTTAGAGTTGGAAGAGATCACAAGGATCATCCAGTCTAACCCCCTGCCATGCAGGAACTCACAATCAAAGCACCTCTTGAGGGATGGTGATCCAGCATAAATTACCTTGGACTCTCCTTGGTGGAGGGTTTTGGTTTGTTTTGTTGTTGTTTTTTTACAGAGATTAGGGGATCATTTCTCAAGAGTACATTACCAGTAGGTTCCTCACTGACAGGTGTTCAATCCCTTTTGGGGTCCCTTCCAGCTCTTAGATTCATGCCACTGCTCTTTGGATTTGCCTAGAATCCAATGGGCAACAGGTTGCACTAGATGCCCCAAGCAGTCCCTGCCAACTCTGATTCCATGATTGTACTAGGAATGTTTCTGAATCTCACTACAAAACAAAAATGAAGAGAGCCAAGACCACTTAAGTTAAAAATTACCTTTCCATTTTTCTAATCTCTCGAGTGCCACTTAAAATAGGAACGTTTGTACCAGCTCGATATGGTAAAAATTAAGCTTAGAGGAAATCAAGTAATGGCAGTGTTGAGAAGGGAGGCAATAATTCCAACACGTTATCGATTAGAATCGGCTAAAACCCTTCCTCCCTTCCCACTGTTGTCTGGGAAGAGAGACAGAGTAACCAAAGATTAGGACTGATGACCAAAATAATCTTTTCCCCTTTAAGCAGGTGCCTGAACAGGCTGAGTAGAGATCCCTGAAAGGACAGGAGTCCTTCAAGATGGGATAATTCGGAGCAACAGAGTGCAACTAATTGCAGTCCTATACATACTGAGTTTGGGTGGGAACAACCGCCACCAAATTCGGTAGTATGCAAAGGGATCTTGCAGCCCCTTTGAGATGCACTGAAAGAAGTTGGTAGCATGAGCTTTCGGAGACTTGAGCCTCAGATGCAGTGTGTGTGTGTGTGTTGTGTGTGTGCGCCTTTAAGTTGGTTCTGAGGTATGGCGACCCTCAGGTGAACCTATCACAGAATTTTCTTGACAAGATTGGTTCAGAGGAAGTTTGCCACTGCCTTCCCCTGAGGCTGAGGGCATGTGACTTGCCCAAAGTCACCCAGCGGGTTTTATGGCAGAGCGGAAATCCAACCCTGCTCTCCAGTCGTAGTACCAACACTCAAACCACTATGCCGCACTGACTCGCTCAGATACATTTGGTGGCCACCAAATGCATCTGAGGAAGTAGCCTCAAGTCTAGGAGAGCTCATGCTACCAATGTCGATCTTTCAGTTAGTCTCAGAGGGGCTGCAAGATCCCTTTGCATAGTGATTTTCCAGACTAATACAGCTATGTCTTTGATTTCAGCAGGACTTCCTTCTCAGTAGACACAAAGCAGGCAAAACTGAGCAGAGGATCACAACAAAGCAACACTAGACAGCGAGTCTTCCTTCACATGAGGATCACTAGGCATGCACAAACCACACACTCCTTCCAGCCACACACACAGGCTGTATACAGGACACTGTTGTGTTGTTGGTTTTTTGCACTGGTTTCAGGTGGAGGAGGTCAGGGCGATCCCAGATCTTCCTTCTTGTTTTTACGTGGGGTGACTCACATTCAGGTGACTAGTAGGTTTGCATCCACACTGTAGAAATAATCTGGTTTGACGTCACTTTAACTGCCATGGCTGAATACTATGGATTTCTGGGAATTGAGGTGGCTCTGGTGCCACCACAAACTACAATTCCCAGAATTCCATAGCACTGAGCCATGGCAGTTAAAGTGGTGTCAAACCAGATTACTTCTGCAGTGCAAATGCACAACTACATTTCCTAGACTTCCATAGCACTGAACCATGGCATTTAAAATAGTGTCAATGCACAACAAACTACAATTCCCAGACTTCCATAGCAGAGAGCCACAGCAGTTAAAGTGGTGTCAAACTGGATAATTTCTACAATGTGGATGCACAACAAACTACAGTTCCCAGAATTCCAGAGAACTGAACCGTGGCAGTTAAAGTGGTGTCAAACCAGACTACTTCTGCAGTGCAGATGCAAAACAAGCTACCATTCCCAGACTTCCACAGCACTGAGCCCTGGCAGTTAAAGGTCCAAAACACCCTGCAGAAATAATCCAGTTTGAGACCCCCTTTAACTGCCTTGGTTCAATGCTAGGGAATATTGGGAATTGTAGTTTATTTTGCCACCAGGGCTCTGTGACAGGGAAGGCTAAATGTCTCACAAAACTACAGTTCCCAGGATCTCCTCGCAGGGCAGTTACAGCGGTCTCAAACCGGGTTATTTCTGCAGTGTGGATGCAGCCTGGGGAATGCATTTTGAGGGGCTTAAAGAAGTGGGGTGGAGGGAGGGAGAGCATCCACATACCCCCCTCTGTCTCTCTCACCTTGGCCAGCGGCCAGCCCAGTCCCACCAGCTCCTAGTCTTTTGTCTCCTTTGGTCGCCCATTGCCTGCCTCCACGTTTTGCCCAGAGCCAAGCCAGCCCTCCAAAAGGGGAAGACTTCTCCAAGCCCAAAGCCAGGCGATGGACCCTTTCTGCTACAGAAACAACACACACAACACACACACACACACACAAGGCTTGCCTTCTTTACCTGGCGAGAAGGAGGGCTTCTGGGCTCCCTGCTTCTCCACCTGCCTCCTCCGGGTTTCCAGCAGGGCTGGGGCTTGAGCGTCGCTGTCACCCCTCTGGAGACCAGGGTTCGAGTCCCTGGGTGGCCTTGGGCGGGTCACACTCTCTCAGCCTCGGGGGAAGAAGGCGGCGATGGCTAACCTTGCCAAGAAGAAAGCCCCACAATGGGGTCGGCCATAGGTCTGGAAGGCACCCCACAAAGCTCCCATGCACCGTCCAAACAGGTCTGCTGCCTTTCTCTGCCTCCAGCCACAGCCTGGGATGGGATGCAGCAAGAGCAGGCGGCAGGCAGCAGCAAAGAGCCCTGCCTTGAAAGCGCCAAGGCGGCTGCTGCTCTCCCTTCTTTCTTTCCTTCCTTCTCCCTTCCTCGCTCTCTCTCCTCCTTCTCTCTGGAGACAAGAGGAATCAGGGTAAGAGAGAGGCTCTCTGGTGGGCGGGGTTCCCAGCCTGGAGGAAAGCCATAGAGAAGGATGATTGGCTGGAGAGGAAGCAGGAGGGCGGGGCAGGCTGGAAAGGGGCGGGCCCTCCACACCAGCCCCTAACCCTATATCACCCTACGCTTAGAGTGACCAGGGCTGCTGCACCTGTACTGCAGAAATAATAATAATAATAATAATAATAATAATAATAATAATAATAATAATAATAATAATAATAATAATAATAATAATAATAATAATTTTAAAACAAAGGATGGACTAATAACAAACAATAATAATGGGCCTTTGCAGACTGCTAGAAATAGTGCAAATTGAGTCCACTTTAAGGGTTAGGGAATCATGGGAACTGTATTTTATTGTGGCACCAGAGCTCTCTGACAGAGAAGGCTCAATGTCTCAGAAAAACAACAACAGTTCCCATGACTCCCTAGCACTAACCCTAACCCTAAAAGTGGACTCAATTTGCACTATTTCTGGCAGTCTGCAAAGGCCCAATAACAATAAACAATAACTATTATTATTTTAAAACAGGATGCAGTAATAACAAATAATAATATTTTTAAAACAGGATGGACTAATAACAAACAACAACAATAATAACAAACAATAACTATTATTATATTTAAAACAGGATGCAGTAATAACAAACAATAATAATAACAAACAATAACTATTATTATTATTATTAAAACATAGGATGCAGTAATAACAAACAACAATAATAATAACAAACAAAAACTTATTATTTTTAAAACATAGGATGCAGTAATAACAAACACCAACAACAACAATTTGATAAAATATAGGATGGACTCAGTATTTTTCCATCCAGCAGAAACACAGCAAGAGCGAGTAGGAACTCAGCCTTGTAGGGCTCATAATGTGAGTTTACCTTCACTCTGACTTCAAGATGTTGGTGATGATTGTCAACAGCCTAAACAGCTAAGGATCTTGATATTTGAAGGAGAGTTTATTTGAATTTATCTGCCCAAGGACAGTGCTAATGACAACAATAACAACTATTATTATGGGTTTTTTTGTTGCGGGTTTTTCGGGCTATGTGGCCGTGTTTTAGAAGATTTTATTCTTCTAGAATAAAGTCTTCTAGAACACGGCTGCATAGCCCTGAAAAACCCACAAAAAAAACATGGATGCCAGCCGTGAAAGCCTTTGACTTCACAACTATTGTTATTGTTGTTACTGTTAATATTCCGCCCTTTGCCCAAACCTGGGACTCAGAGCGGTTTACTTTAATTATTATATTTTTATTATTATATATTATTAATAATTTAATAATTATATTATTAAAAAGACTGTACAATTAAAAACATACAAAAGTGATACATTTTTTGATAAATATTATATTTTTAGTTCTCTCATTCATTAATTCTCTCATTCATTAAAAAATAAAAAAACACAAACCAAAATATCACACATATATACACAAATAATTAAAACCACCTACATGAACCATCACCCGAACCAAACACTCTTCAAAGACAACCCCAAGTAGAGAGTGTTACAGTAGTCCAAATGAGATATAGCCAATGTGTGCTACTGTGGCCAGATCTGGCGTCTCAAAGAACGGGCGCAGTTGGCGCACAAGTTTTAAATGTGCAAAAGCACGCCTGGACACTGCAGAGACCTGGGCCTCCAGGTTCAAAGGTGAGTCCAGGAGTACTCCCAAACTGTGAGCCTGCATCTTCAGAGGGAGTGTAACCCCATCTAACAGAGGCTGGATCCCTATTTCCTGATCTGATTTCTGAATGACCAGAATCACCTCTGTCTTGTCTGGATTAAGGGCCTGTACAGACTGGCCACAAGGGCTGGCCTGGAGGTGGAGTTGGGGCGGGGCAACTGCACGCTGGCCGCCACAACACTGCCATCATGCTGTGCGCCCACCGCATGGCGCATGGCAGCAGGGCGCTCCTTTGGAGCAGTGTGTAGACACACTGTGCCAAAGGTGTGCAGAAGTGCCGCAGCGATGGCAGTAAGGGTGGCTTTTTGCTGCTCCAAAAGAGTGGCATTTGCCAGCTCTTTTTGGAGCAGCAAAGAGCTGGATTGGGGCCACTGTGTGTGTTTGCCGTGGCCCCAATCCAGCGCTCCCAGGGGCAGCACGGAGTTGTCCCTTAGGGGCTGTCTGTATGGCTCCTAAGTTTCAATTTGTTTGGCCTCATCCAGTCCATTACTGATGACAGACACTGGTTTAGGATCAGGACAGCTTCCTTGGATTAGGATGGAAAGGAGTAATAAAGTTGAATTGTCATCTACATATTGATGGCACCCAAAACTCCAGACAACCTCTCCCAGCAGTTTCATGTATATGTTAAATAGTATAGGGGAGAACACAGAACCCTGAGGGACCCCACAATCCAATGGCCAGGAAGTTGAGTCCCCCAGCTCCACCCTCTAGGTTTGCCCATCCAGGAAGGAACGGAACCATTGTAAAACAGTACCTCCAAGCCCCATCCCAGAGAGGCAGCCCAGAAGGATACCATGGTTGATGGTATCAAAAACCAGCATAACTAACAGAGACACACTCCCCTGTCTTTTTCTTGCATAGGTCACCCACCAATGGATTTGTTCCATAGCCAGGCTGAAACCAGATTGAAATGGATCCATCTAATTTGATAAAATATCGGATAGACTCAGTCCATCTAAGCCGTTTCATCCAGAAACCCCTGGAGTTGGGAAGCCACCACATGTTCTACTACCTTGCCCAAAAATGGTAGGTTGGATATGCAGGAAAAATATCAGGTGTGAAATGTCCCTGATATGTATCCTCACTGCTTTCAATTTCTTGTTAACAGGAAGTTAATTATAGCTGCGTTCCACATGATCCGAGAAACCTATCGTATATGTCAATATACTCATATTTTGCTATATCTATAGCAAATATCTAGCAAATATAGGTCATTATAGAAAACATGATATGATAGAAGGCAAAGAGAAATCTTCACAGCCTTTAGTTCATTTCTCTTACAATTAGGGGGTAAAACATTTAGAAATTGCACCATCATGAGTTGAGAGTTACTCAGCAGTGTGAACAAAACTATGGGTTTGTACAGGCATGTAAGCAAGTTAAACATGCTCCCCATTAAACATGCTGCAGTTCAGCCTCAACAGAATTGTTCCCATTAACACTATTAACCTATATAGCCCCTCATTTAATATCACTCTAATTAATGTGCACAGTCTTACTGATTTTTTTTGTGGTTGTTGCAAGATGCACACTATTACTTACCTTGTGCCATGCACAATATCATTTACCTTGAGGGCTAAATAACGCGGTGAGCTAATCCATTTAAGCATGGCCTTGCCCATTAAATAAGCAATTTGCATTTTATACTTCAGCAACATCAATACATCATAATATTCCCTTCTGTTCATTACAAGTAGCTGGTGTTTTCTCTAAAAATGAAAAGCATTTATATGAAAATATAGGAACTTTATTCTCAGAATTCCCACACTTTCCTTGTGCAACATAAAAAAGGGTGCCTTCTTAACCTAAGAAGTCATTGAAAGTAACATTTCCCCCTTTGGCTACATAGTAGGACATAAGATAAGGAATGCCTTTGTCCTGTCAATGTGTGTGCTATGAACGGAACAAAAATTGTTAGATTCACACGCCTGTACAAACATTTGCATTGTGCACCTCCTATGACCTGGCAATGAGAGAGAGAGAGCACATCTAGCCTTGGACATCTACAGATTTGAAAGGGTTGAATACATTTTGAAGGAGAAAAAGGGGCGTAATACCTTACATACATTTAAAAAATGTAAACAGCTAAAACGAATGTGTTTGAAAAGAGTGCACATGCAGACTTTAGCAATGGAAACATTAACTGTTACAAAAATGTAGGTTTACAAAAAAGAAAACATCACCCAAAATATCCTCTGTCAAACCCTCTCTGGACAAATCTTGCCAACGCCCCCCCCCCCCCCCCCGTGTTAGGCTGATGTTAGGGTTGTATGTTGGAAGCAACTTGAAGGCACACAACAATAACATCACAGGAAATCTAAAGAGAGACTGGGACTTGGTCATTTGAGTTTCTACCTCCAACAAACGTAAATAATTTTTCTACAATATTTGGAGTACATTTGGCACATTTTACCAAAACAGCACCTAAAAATTGTTTCCTAATGCAAAAACATGGGGTGCTTCTTTAAAAATTCAGTGATCCATGCCTTACAAAGGAACTTGTGGTTTCACAAAAGACAGAGGCAGCTTGGATCTCAAGAAGAACATCTCTTTTTGTCTTGTTAATGGAACTTAATTCCACCACCCCCTACCCACATGGCCACGAGGAGGAAGGGTCTACCTGCATGAATGAAGGTACCTCCAATAACACCTGAACTGAAAACAACCCCATCTTGACAAAATGCAGGCTCGTGACTAATATCAATGTTTTTCTCCTGTATGACTTTAACATCTTTGCCTGATGAAGAATCCACTGGAGCTTTGAAAGCTTGCAACATATATTTTGTGCATTTTGGTTGGCCCATTAAAGGTATCATTGTTTTGTGGATTTTGGATGTTATTGTACTTAACAACAACAATAGCCATTCTAAGCTGTCTTGAGTCTAATACTGGGAAAAAGGCAGGATGAAAATAATGGTGATTATGATTGTGATGTTTATAGAATGTGGTCCTTGAAAACAGCTGTCCGGCCTCATGGTTGTTGATCAATATAATTCAGTAGTGCCTCTTATGATTTTTACCATCTACATGAAACCACAGGAAGAGGTCATCTGAAGTTTGAGTGTTGAGTGTCACACTATTTCCATGATTCCCAGCTTTGTTCCACTTCCACAATGGATGGCAAGGAGGCCGTTCTTATTTATTTGCTGGAGAACCTACTTTTAACAGTCTCATGGAACAATTTCCTACCCAAATAATAACATAGTCTGAGCTGAGGGAAATGTTCTCCAATGAAGGGTAATTCTTAGTGCTAGCTACTGTACAAACACCAGAGCATGTCACTTGGATGCTGCTCTAGTCCTTGAAACCACAATTCCCCACACTTGATATATCATCTTTGGTTTTATCTGCTGCCCTGCTGTGTGTGTGTGTGTGTGTGGAGTAATATGGCTTATTTTGTCCAATGAAGCATGTGTACCTTAGGTGTTTAGTTAGCAGACCTTCTGCCAGTTTTAATCTAGTGACCAGATTGTCCCCTCACCGGGAAATATTTATCAGACTACTTGCCCAAATAAATATCTTCTCTCAAAGAATATGTTGTTTTAGGACTGCAGCACCACCACAGATTTAGGCAATATTTTTCTAGTGTACTCAGCATATACTGTACTTCCAGAATATGTATTTATATTAAGTCAACAAGCTGTAAATCAAAGGTGGGATCCATGCCTGACATGTCTCACTTTTAAAACTGTTCAGCATATCTACATGTTCCAAAAGGCAGTCAGCTTCCAATGACTGTGCTTTCTTCTTGTTTGGGTAGTATTAGACATCACCTGCTTTGTAAATGCACAAAATTAGGGCTACTGTTTCTCTGGCGTGTCTTGAAATTGGATGCCAAAATTCTGCCAAGGCTTGATGTTGTCTATGATACACCCCTGCCAGGAGCAGTTGGCCAGCATATGCTCATTGATGTGAAAGAGCTTTCACAAATTCATTTGGGAAGGATCCCTCTTTTTCTGTTTCCTGAACACATGTTGGGCCAATTTGTTCTACTGATGATATGGAAAAGATGTTTTTCTTCTTAGGGGCAATTCAAAGGTTTCTAGCACTGTTTCTCCTTCGTCTTCTTTGCATTTATGTTTGGCTTTGGGCATTCCAGAATGATGTCCCTTGCTGCTCTTAAAGAGGAACTGTCAAGGGCTGTCTGCATTAGCTTCTTTCAGCCCCACTGCCCATGACATCAGTATATTTGCTTGGTTCTTCATGGGCAAGATAAGTTGACCACACACTTATTGCCCTCCCTGTCATGCCTTACCTGGAGGCCTCCTTGGATGAAGAAAGAGAAGTGCCAGGATGATGACCCCCAGCCAGAGCCAGAGGAGGCTGGAAGCTCTGTTGTAACAAAAGCATTGCCTGGTTCCTCCCAGGGAACACCTGCAGATTTGGGGGAGATAGAGGTTCTGCACTCTGTCATGTATTTAAATACAGGGGAAAGAAATGCCAGAGATGCTCTTCTCTGCCTCAAAACAAACTATGGTGAGTTAATGAGGCCAGATAAATTTACTGCCAGCTATAAAATAACTTATCCAGGGCCATTCTGGTACGGCAGACAACAGATCCAACACCTCCTGGTCCCCTTGATTGATACCCTTGACCACTTCCTCACCTTTGGCTTGAATCCGGACTAACTTCTTTGGCAAATCCCTTCTTGGTTTTGGACATGGCACAGGACTGTTTGCTTCATTTGACTTTGGACTGTCTACATTATACCTCTGTTTCTATAGACATTGTTATCACCATTAAATTATCAGGTTTTTTATTTAAAACAAAACAAAACAAAACAAAAGGAAACTTGGGGACGCTTTAAAACTCTTGATGTGATAAAGTAAAATTCTTACCTTCTATGCTTAGTTCGGTGTAAATTCTGCAATAAAACATGATGCTGAGGTTCTAAAATGCCCCAACTATATGGATGAGGGCTAATTCACAATTGTAATGTGGTGTGGTTATGCTTTGGTTGTTGAAGCAGGGGAATTAATCATAAATGATTCATTGCTTGTAATGATTTATTGCCAAGCTGTATATTTACTTGTTTAAAGTAACTTCCCAAGGTCTAAAAATTTCACACTAACATTACTGCTGCTTTGGAGCATCCTTGAATATTGGGCAGGGAACCTCAATAAGAGTCCTCCAAGAAGGGGCTGAAATAGCCGACAGCTGTGGAGTGAGATCATATTAGGTCATTTTGTTCAGCATTCTCTCATTTTGTCCCACTCCCTTCTGTGTATTATTGCTCTAGGCAGAACCAAAATCAACTTTTACTTGAGATCAAAAGTAAAAAAAAAAAAAAAAGCCTGGGGGCACAAGCCAACCAAGATTAAACAGCTTTCAGCCTCACTTGTTTCACTGGTAAAGGTTTAAACAGGTATGGTACTTAATCCTCCTTGTTGAAATGAATACATTTAGGGGGTTATCACACGGGGGTCCAAAGCAGAAGGTATCCAAAGCTGATACGTATATTTCTCCCGTGTGTTTACACATATCCAAAGGCAATCCAAAACTGAAACGTATTTTTTTCCGTGTGTTTAAACATATCCAAAGGCAATCCAAAGCTGGAACGTATTTTTTCCCCGTGATCCGAAGTCAAAGGGGATCTTTTGACATTCGGATTTTTGGGGAAGTACAAGGGCGAGGAGCGGGAGGGAGCCTCCACCGCCGCCTCCTCCACGGCCGGAGCCGCCTCTCCGCCGGTGCCTTGGGCTGGCTGGAGGGCTGGTTGTGCCGGAGGGAGGGCGAGGCGCGGGAGGGAGGGAGCCTCCTCCGCCTCCTCCTCCGCAGCCGGAAACATTTCGCCATGGCCTTTCGGAATCTGTCTACTTCAGTTAAACTTCGCTTACTGTTTGCTTGCTGGCCAGCGTTGGATGAGGTCCTTAGTGAAATACTGTAAACACAATTCTTATCTCCTGGAGGCTCCTCTATTGTAGCTTACACATCTTTCTCCACTTTATTATTATTTTATTATTGGAATGTGTGCGTGTATTTAGGAGGATTTTTAAATTGTTCTTGATGAATTTCCTTAGTTAGTTAATGGAAAGGACAGCAGGGAGACCCACTTTTTGCTTGTGCTTGCCATTCTGGCCCTGTTATCCACTCTGGCATGTGCCAATGTCTTTTAGAAGTTATCAGGCCACACAATCTGGTCTTGTGTCTCTATCTGTTGTGTGCTTTCAAGTAATTTCAGACCTATGACGACCCTATCGTGGATATTTCTTGGCAAGATTTGTTCAGAGGAGGTGTGCCATTACCTTCCCCTGAGGCTGAGAAAGTGTAACTTGCCAAGGTCACAGTGGGTTTCCTTGACTAAGCTGGGAATCAAACCCTGGCCTCCAGAATCCTAGTCCAACACTCAAACCACTACACCATGCTGGCTCTCAGTGATTGGCAAAAAGGAAGCTGCAGTGGAAAGACAGAATGATCAGACAGAGCAAAGGCACTGGGAATCTATGTATTATTTATTCATTGGACTTATATCCCACCTCTTTCCCAAAATGGGATTCCAAGCAGTTGTGTAAACACTTAGAAGCATCTCTTTTTGTCTTGCAAATGAAACTTAATTTTTTATTTTCCTGAAGTATTCACATGGCCAGAAAGAGAAGGGGCAGGACTGCAACACTAAGTACAGCAACATCTTCAAAAGGTAGGGTTGTGACTAATATCATCATATTCCCCTCCCCCATTCTGTATGATTTTTAACATCTTTGCCTGATGAAGAAGTCAGTGAAGCTTCAAAGCTTGCAAAACGTATTTCGTGCATTGTGGTCTGCCAATAAAGGTATCACTATTTTGTGGATTTTGGATGCTATTGTACTTAGCAAATCTGTTCCTTTTACTTTAGTCACCCCTTTCTATAATATGACTGTGCACAGAAAACCACTGTCCTCACCTCCAAGAGTCTTTCATTTGCCCTCTCCCTCCTCTTCCTTTTTTATTGTCTTCATTGTTGTCAGAATACCGGGTTGCTTATCCCTGATCTCTGCAAATTTCCAGAAATTGAGATCCAACCTACTTCAGTCAGTTTTATCCAGAATATGACTATGGCCGTTTTACAGACCTGTTTAAACTATGAGCACATTTCTAAGCTAATTTTTCCATAATGATGTTCGGTTTATGGATTGTTATTGTATCTATTTAATTCTATGATTTACGAAGCTGGTATGCATCAAATCATGCTTTGCTTATGAACTAATCAATTCCCTATAATGCCTTATATAGTTCAAATGCTAATTTCCAGAATATATATTTGTTGTTATTGTAGATTACAGTGTGCTCCATAAAAAGCCCTTGAGAAATATGGGTGTGAGAGTGTTACTGGAACAAACCTATTCAGAAATATTCCTTCCAAGATTCAAATATCTCTTATAGGCATGTATCTTAGAGTGGATACTAGTAATGTACACTTGTCTAAAGATGATACTTGTTACCTAATAATAAAAAAGAAGAAAACCAAATTGGCACAAACCATTTTATTTTGAAGAGTTATTGGCTAACAATGAGAGCCAGTGTGGTGTAGTGGTTTGAGCACTGAACTATGACTCTGGAGACCAGGGTTTGAATCCCTGCTCAGCCAAGGCAATCCATTCAGTGACTCTGGGCAAGTCACACTCTCTCAGTCTCAGAAGAAGGCAAAACCCTCCAATCTTGCAAAAAATCAAAACCCTGTGAAAAGTTTGCTTTACAGTCACCACAAGTCAGAAACTACTTGGAGGCACACAACAACAATGAATGAAAACTACTTGTAGGCTCCACCATAATGATTCACTGATCACTGAGTTTATAACTTCAAAATCCCAATCCTTAATTGGCAGTGATGACATTGCTTCTGAAATGAAAGGATAAGTATTGGAATAAAGCCAATAAATTATTCACTTTCCCCCACAATGTACAACTCTTCACCATATTTGTTCTAGGACACATCAGTATAGTGGCTGATTTTGCTGGATACAATTATGGACAGTAATTTTTTGGTAACTCCCATATGTATTAAACATCTTAACCTTTAGGCTTATACTAATGTCAATTTTCCAGCTCTCTTTGTATTTTTGCATACAAATTTAGCTTCACTTCGCAGCTGCTTGTCTTATACCACAAACGATTATCATAAGTTATATTGCTCTGCCTATTGGCTTTGGTTGATTTCAGACTTTTCTTACTTTGTGGTCTGTATAAATATTTTCATACTACCAATTATTTACAGGCAAAACCCACCTTTCAATAAATATAGGCAAGAAAACCTGGTGATAGGATCACCTTAGGGTCATACAACATTGTTTACCTAGCAAAGCTAAGCAGCATAAAACAACACCTTAGTCCTGTTAGTGTCTGACTTAAAACATTTTAACAAAGCAGAATAATATTAATTTATGTTAGTTTTAGTGATTGACACTGTGGTTTGGGTGTTGGACTTGGACTTTGGCAGGCATAGTGATTCTGAAACTCTGGTCCTCCAGGTTTTTGGACTTCATTTCCCAGAACCCTCAGCCATCGTGGCCAATGGTCTTGGATTCTGGGAGCCAAAATCCAAAACAAGATCAGAGTTTGGGAACTAGATTGAATCTCCTCTTAGCCATGGAAACCCACTGGATGACCTTAGGCAAATCACAAGTGTCAGAGGGAGGCATAGCAAACCTCCTCTGAACAAATCTTGCTAAGATATCCTGGTGAAAGGTTCACCTTAGATCCACCATAAGTCAGAAATGACTTTAAGACACACAATATCACCCTTTTGTGTCACTACGGTCTCTTGTAGGCAGGACACAAATAAGCGCTCACATTGCCCTGGGTGCTCGACTGTTGCATGGCCAGCGTAACAGAACTTTCTCCTTCACCAATAGCCCGTTACCTCCATTCCCAAATTATTTCTGGGGTTTTCCATTGTTTTCTAGGATAGGATAGATAATCAGGGCTACAGTGGAGAGAAGACTGCCCCCTCCTGATTTTCTGTTGTGGATGTAAGCTTTTGGATCCTGGCCTAAGTACATAAAAACTCATGGCAATTATTTTCTATAGTGCATTAGTGAGAGCTATGTCCTGGTAGTTTACCATTCAAAATTCTACAGAGAAAAGACTGGGAACTGGAGGCAGGGATAAACTGGGAAGGCAGTGTATGGTTGTTTCAATGACACGCTCTTGAGCTCAAGGAGGTATGGCAACTAGGCAGTTGTACCCAAGGGTTCACAGAAAAGCAAGCAAGTGGCATGATGGCAATGTTATGAGAGGTAGTTTCTAGCATAGTACAAGATAAAAGAAATGGCAAAGTCTTTTAAGGAAGTAGAAGACCTTTGGATGGCTCCAGGGGATGATGCTGATTAACAAATGTCACTGGCAGGGATATATTTAAGGAAAGATAATGGAAGGTAAAGCCACCATTTTCAAGAAAAGGATTAGCAGTTGTGTTGAACCCAACATGAAGCCAGTGCAGGGACTGAAGGAAGGGATTTGAGAGGATGTGCATTAATGATCATGGCAGTATAGGGTGCTATATGTATGTGAGAGGATCAAGCTGAGACAAGAATGGAAGAATGCATAGACCAGTTCTTGCTGAAGAGGAGTACTCTTTTCTTAGCATCAAAAGGAAAAGCCACCTGACATGCTTATACCAATATGGGGGGAAGTAAAGAAATACAAGTAAGAGTCAAAAATAATGCTGTTGTTGTTAAGCATACCAGAAGACAAGGCTATAACTATGTAAGAAGTTCAGAACAACTGTGACATTAAAATGCAACACATCCCTGCTGTGATTACAACAGGACAGCCATATAGACTACAAGACAAATTGTCAAATCCACAGTATTAGAATGCTTGTTTACGCCAACCAAAAAGGCATAAAAAACTCTTCTTCATCAAGTAAAGACATTTTAAAAGTAGCAATGTTTACAGCCCTTCCCTCGGCCTACTTAAAATCATCATTGCCCAATGAAGAATCCATTTTGAAAGTTTGTACAAAAAAATGTGCCATGTTGGTTTACCTAATAGTATTACTATAATATGGACTGTAGAATTAGTCTTACAGTAGCTGGATTGCTGCACCCTCTGCTGGTTTGAGGAATTATGTTTATGGATGATACTTCCCTTGTTAATGTTAATTGATGCAAAACAGCTCTTATTTCTTGTACTATAATAAAAACTATTTTGTCTGGCCTTCAAAACAAAATTACAAAAATTACAATTTTTTTCTTGACCAGAAGCAGTGCCATGGTGTTTGATTTATCTAGTACATGCAAGTGTCTTCATTCTGACCTAGACTTTGGGGCTACACAGACGGGCAGGAAAAGGTGACCTGAAGCTGCCTTTTCCCTAAGCTGCAGCAAACGCACCACCTTCCCTGAGGATGCCCTAAACAGGGATGGAGTAACTGCACTGGGGGGAGTCAATGCAGCTTTTCCGAGGCTGTATTGAAGCCGACTCCATAAAAGGAGACGAAGCAACCACATGGGCTGGCAGTGGTTGCTTTAATTTTTTTTAATTCTCTCAAATGCATGCGCACGTGCACAGGAACACATCTCTACACACCTGCGCAGGAAAACATTCCTGTGCACCTGCGCAAGACCTGTTATAGGGTGGTATACAGTCTATCATTTTGTCTGTACAAAGGTGACTGAAGTTTGGCATCCCTGTGCACTTGTGCAAGACCTGTGATACACCCACAGATCATGCGAGGATTCACTGACCTTCGCTTCCCCCCAAGGAGTGGATACAGTAGACAGGTGCCACTGTCTGAGCGTGTCACCTTTGGGGTGGAGGAACGAGTTTGTTAACCAAAAAGACACCTACTCCATTGCCCTCCACAAAACATGTCCCACACAGACCAGGGGGGAGGGGAGAGGTACATGCAAGGGAGGTTTGTGTGGACAGACTTGATACATGCAGCTAGTGGTCATGCAAGGGACATGGTCAACAGGATACATGGACAAATGATACTGCAGGAGCCCCCCCCCCCCAAGCATGCCAGGAAGTGATGTGCAGGTCTTATGCACACCTGCACAGAAGAGGTCACAAAAGCCTCTTTATGCAAATTGCTGTGCATGCTGACAACAAGTGTACATGCAACAGAATGCATTGTTATAACAGAGGACAGTTGCTAGGGCGCATGCGTATGGTTATAATTAGGGTTAGGATTACAGTTAGGGTTAGGATTCTAATATTCAAGCGCACCTGCACCAGTGCATCCACACCTGGAAGCATAGGCTGCTTTAAATTAAAGCCTGCATCACAGGGCACATGCTAAGGATCGCTGATTCAATTTCCGCCATACAGCCATTTTCTGGTGCACTGATGTCGCTGCATACATACGCACATGAGAAGGTGCACATCTTCGCCCAAGGAGCAGAAAAAAGCGGCTCCTTTTTGGAGCAGGTTTTTTCAGCATACGACTGCTTTCCTGGTGACTTTTAGGCGTGCATTGTCTAAACGCCACACCTACAAGTCATCCTCAAAGCACCTCTTTTTGCCTGTCTGCTTAGCCCCTTTGAGATATATAGGGAGTTCTCCATTCAATTCCTGTGTCTGCCTTGACAAATTCACTAGATGGTACAAAGACAAGCCATACAGCATCAGCCCCTATATATGCAGACTGAAGCTCATACAAGAAATGAGAATCAACTGCACTGAAGGTATTTTTCAAGGGTACCCCTCTCTCAGAAAAGTGGGTAAAGCAGGAATGGGGAATGTGCAATCATCCACATGTTGTTGGACTGCGACTTCCATCAATCCTCAGCCACTGGCTATGCTGAGGGGAGTTTCTGTCTAACAACTCATGGAGGACCACACCTTTCCCACTCGTGGAGTACAGGAATGGAATTTAAAGTCAAATCTGACATTAAGGAGAAAGTGCATTTCCTATGAATGACCTGTTTTCCCACCCATAACAAAATTTCTTCAGAGATATGAACTTAACCAATCAGACTGCCAAATTAAGCTTGTTATTTACTATCCAATGACCAATCACAAAATAAAGTATGCAAGACATTCAACAAGACATTTAGGTGATGAAAATTAGATGCTAATACAATCCAATGTTGTTCACAACCTGAAGTGACACCTCTTCAAAAATGTGATAAAAATATTCTCTAATTTGACTCTTGGCATGCAATTTTATGCATATTTACTTGAAGTCTTTGCTATTTACTTCTGAGTAAGCAAGCATGGGATGACACTGTTACACAGAAAAAGGGGCTAAACCTTTTCTATGTAACATAATTTATAGTTCAGCTAAATGGGTAATTATTTTTGTCAGAAATACCACTTCTTTTTTTCAACTTTAAAAAGAAAACACAGGTTTTCATACAGCATTACAGGCCAATCACAAAAGTGGCATCTTTATTCAACAAGATATAGTACAAAATGAATCTGTACACCTTTCTATTAACAGGATTTGTTTACACATTTATATTACACTTTTCCAGCCTTTATACTGCATCATTTTAAATACAAAATAAAATGTACAAAACTCCTTTTATACTCTTAGCATCTTGGGCTAACAGCAGACAAAAAACTCTTCTCACTAGTCCTCTCCAACTGTACATATTCAGCTGCACTGCTGAAATCATACCAACCTTTTAAAAATCTGGGAAAATTCTGTTTATCATGCTCTGTTTAAAATAGTGAAGAACTGGGAGACTGTCCATCCTCGTATCAAATTAGATGGAATTTAATCTTTTTTAGAATTATCAAACAGGGTGCAAGTTCTGGCCCTAATTCAGCTTCAATTTACCATGACTTTCAGCCTGATCCTAAACATATTTACTCAGAATTAAGTCCTGCTGTGTCAAAAGACACATAGAACCAGGCAAGTGTGCAAAGGACTGCAACCTAAGTTCCACTGAAATTAACGGAACACATCAGTTGCATCAAAGATCTCTGGCTGGGATGCATGACATTGATGTCCTATTGTTGCACACATGAGGACTAATGACTTTTTATACCCAATACTATTTGCTTGAAACTTCTGGCAAGTTCTATTTTTGCATCAAATCCAGAATCATGTTAAGTCAGACATCAGTCATAAACATGTTTCATTGGTTTCAATGAGGTTACCTAGTGTTGAAGAAAATGGCTATCTTTAGCTGGAGTGCTGTACACTTCTATTTAGTGGAAAACTTTTTTCCTAATACACCAGCATTAGCTCTTAAAGGCAAGCTCCTCTCTTTTACTTTATTCCCCCAAAGATAAAATTTACAAAAGTGCAATATTCACTCACACATAACCATACTGTGCATCTGATTTACACTCTATCTGTGACAGCTACCAAGAAGACTAAGGCAGAACCTAGAAACCTCAACACAGATCTGAGGCAAAACAGCCACTATTATTTAAAATAATCTGTTCACTTCCAGTTTAGTGATTAAAGACTTGAATAACTCTCCACTCAAAGACTATCACTTCTCCATGACCAAGTCTCAGGACAAATTTCTGTAAACACAGAGAGCACTATTTGCATTCAGGTATGCAAGGTATGCAAAGCAACATATAATCATGTCCTGTGAAACATGCTGCTCACATTCACAACACCTAGTGCACTTTTAAATAATTTTAAAAGAGGTTAGAAACTGAGAAGTTTTTAGCAACTCCTCAGCCAGTTTCTTTATATGTTCTAATCCTTCCTGGCCAAAAATATTTATTCGGGGGGTAGTGGCGGTAAAGGATACAACTTTTCATTGCACAGCCTCTGCTCTTGGGATATGTTGAGACTGAAGTCAACAGTTCATTTATGTCAATTAACACATTTAAGACTAGGTCCTATAAGGCTGTACCTCCCTTGCACAGTTAAGTGGATGCTCACTAAGATCACACCCCACAAGAAAATGTACAAATCAAAGCCCATTTTCCTAGTACCAGCTGAATGGCAGCAATTTTCATATTGACAAATGCTAGGTTTAGTTTGACAGAAATTTTAAAAGATTAATTAATAGAAGAGGGTATTCAAAGATATCAAATTCTAGGCAGATAACCTAGGTCTACTCAACGTTCTTAAATCCCTGAGTTAGCTTGATGTTTTTCGATGTATTTTACTATGTACCATCCATAATGGATATTCTTTCAATAGACTGAGCAATAGCTGAATATGAGAAAACAAATTGCTTATTGCTTATTTTGAATTTTTTTACAGTGGTAGGGGAGAAATCAGATGGTTTGGTTATTTCTCAATTTTTTTTTTTAAGCTAAGTGCAGATGTGGCAATGGTTGCTTCATTAGAAGGAGATAACAGATAAAACAAACCGTTGTGTCCTTCCCATAATGAATTTTGTTAGGAATGCAACATGTATCTACAATAGCAATTAAATGTAATGTTGGAGTTAAAAGACTTTGGAAATATATGAATACTATGTTGTTACTAAATGTGGCCCACAGAAGTGAAATTTTATTCCAATGAAACATGAAGAAATCTGTCACTGTTTGAATCACAATGAAATTATTCTTTTGGATTTCTGTTATAGTACTTTACACAAATTACAAATATCTGCAACCACCTTGTCTCTAGGACTGAGAGAACTATTGAAATGGTTAAAAAAAAAATTGTCTCCCTATGCAAATTGCTCCTTTGAACTGCAGCCTGCATGGATATTTTCAACTGTGTCAGTTCCTTTTTGTCAAAATTATGGATACTTTTATTCATGGTATGAAATTTTATTCTCATCTATCTTGCTGGGTGCAAAATGTTCCAAGCTTCCCTACACAATTTTCTATCTCCACAATACTGTTGTTATGCCACAAAATGTCCTGCTACTAGATCTTCCCAGAATTTCTAGAATAAATTACTAGCATGGCAGTCTTGTTCAATACTATCCATACATTTGAGAGACATAGTGTCCCTCATTTTAAAAGGTGCCCTTGCTGTTCCAACAATAAAACAAATGCTTACCTAACAGAAGCTGTGTGTGTGGAAAGGCAGGTTGTATCCTTCTTAAATGCTCCATATGAGAGCTACTTTCTAGAGAACATGACTCAAAAGCAACAGTGCTTTCAAGAGGACAGGCAGCTAATTTGATGCTCTATAGAAAGACAACTCCTAGTACTGTGGTAGTAGAAAGGAACATGTTTTTTAGTTTTCAGAAACCTATCCTTGTAGCTTTAATCTGTGTTGTTATCTTATTTTAAAAGAATAATCTGTTAAAAAACCAAGAATCCCACAATCATGTCACTGCCTAGAACATGTTTTAGTTGATTTCATAGCATGGCAAACTTATTATATTTTCCACTGTAACTCAGCCCTTAGTTCCCGCTTTGTGACATTCACCTTTAGAAATCCCCACAATCTCTCTAATGGACAACCTTAATCTGCATGGAGTTTAAAAATCCCATGTCCTCTATCCAGATCAGGACCATTACAGGGAATCCTGCTGTCAAACTGGCATAATCTAAATGGTAAGACTGTTATTATCTAATACCTTTAGAATAATTTAGTATATGCTAATATAGTGCTATGCACTCTAGACTGCATGTGCATTTTTAAAAAGATTATGTATTTTAGAGAGGTATGTAAATTACATATTAAATAGCTCCACAATCCCCTGCCCTATGATAGCAATTTAATTAAGTCTGGCTCATTAAAACTGCATCATGCTGAAACTGAAAAGTAAAGCAGCTACAAATGTGTGTGAGAGAGAGGGAGAATATGAGACTGCAGTAATGGGACTTTCTGAGATTGATTAAAACTGGTACTTTTTCCAGTCCACTGTTTGGCTAATCTTGGCATATTTGTGGAACTATTAAGAAAAGAAAGGCTAAAAAACTTACCGTGTGTATTTGGGGGATGGCAGGAGAACACTGCAAGTTGTAGCCAGGCTTATTCAAACATATCTGAGTTTTACACACATTGTGGTTTTTTGTAGTTGCTGTTAAATTAAATTTTCGCTTTGAAAGTGCAATTCATACTTCAAACCCTGCTGTTAAGAAAAGACTATATCCAAATGGGAAGGATACCTACAGAGCACAGAGAATCTGAAGTATATTTACCATATTTACTGATTGTCTTTATCTCCTTCTTATGACTGGTAGGCCCAAGTTACAGCATCAAAATGGTGGAACGTACTATTAAGGGATTAAAATGATTTAGAAATAATTGGGAGAGCCAGAAAGTAAATCAAAGTTTATCAAAATGCAGAATACACTTTGATATGAGCACCCTTTTAAAAAAACTATTTAGTGGAAAAGCACAGGCCTGATTTTCTTGTACTGAGTTTCACAATATTTTCCTTTCTGTTTAGTGCAACTTCCACAGGACGTTCAACCTACTGAGGAATAATTCAAAACTGAACAATGTGGTGGATACAGCAGGCATCACTTTTTAAGTAGTACACTTTTGCTTCACGAAAAGCTGCTTTGTTATTCCATTGGCACTGAAATAACATTCAAATCCATCTTGAAGATGCTCATCCCTGAAAAAAAGGCATAGCTCTAAACTGTTTTCAGAACAAAATGTGTGTGCGTGCATGTGTGTGTGTTTCTCTTGCAGATGAGTCCACTTGATCTGGTGTCATAAAATCACATGAGCTGTTCCAGGTTGAAAATCCAGTTCGCTTCTTTGAGACTCTTGGTTCTGCTACTGTGCTGGCTGATGTTCTGGGGCAGGCTCCTGGGGAGGCACAGCTGGCCGTGGCCCTGCAGGCCTGGGAATTGCCTGATGCTGCCTCTGCCTGTAAGCTATAATTGTGCCCAGAAGCAAAGCAATGATGGTCATGAGGTAGAGGTCCCACTCAGGGCCCAAGAGCTGGTCCATGTCAAGATGCGAGAACACCTCTTTGATCTAAACAAAGAAATACATATTTTAAAAGAAGACTGTGGGAGGGAAATCATTTAAGAAGTTGCCCAGAATATCAGCATATCTTCTTTAGTAATATCAGCATATTTAATAGGTAACATCATATCTGAAAATTTGCAGCAGAACAATCCAAGCTATGTAGGCATTTCATTAGAACTAATCTTTTTCATTGCACTGCAGTTTGGTTCCTGTTTGAGAACCTTCGAGAGCTTTTGTTTGTATTCATCACAGTACCCTTGGTATTACACACTCCATGTATTTCAAATTTAAATCAATGTTGTGGTAACTACCAAGGACAGCAACAAGAATTTCTTCTCACTCATCTTCAATATCCCATTCCTCTAAAAAGCAGCCTCTGTCTTATCATATAAATAGAACATATATTTCCTGTACTTCCTGAAGAGCAAAGAATCTTAAGTGACCACTCAGAAGGGTGTTTGGATGGAAGTGAAGTTTCAGTTGAGATTTTCAGCTTGACCTTTCCAGTTTAATTATTGGTAGAATCATGATCATATGTGATGAGGCAGAAGAAATATATGCAGGACCATCTAAAGAGCTAACAGGCAGTGCCCCAAGCTCATCGGAAAATAAGCTTGAGTCAAGTCAGAGCTCTTATCTGGAATACCAGCAGTTGAAAGGAATAAATAAAAAATGTGTGTCATTGTGTCATGCCTAGGCCTAACCTCTTCCTTTTGATAACTGTACAGGCTGATTTATGTGAAGAAATTTAAATCACTAAGAGAAAAACACTATTCAAATTAATGATTTAAAATAAAGTTTCCCTGATAGTACTTCACTTATTTTTTTGAACAAATTCTGCTTTCTGTATTTAATCTTGTAAAATCTCGTAAGTAAGTGCAGACTATTCTTAAAATGTCTAGAGCTAGATTTCATCTTCCACACTCACGGTGTCATTTTTGTTTGTAAGACTGAAACAGAAATATGAGTTTTCATACTGAATATTTGACTGCAGCTAATTCGCTCAGTCTGTCAGTGTAACAGGGGGGTCAATGAAACTGGTGGCTTGGAGTAACCTCTGTCCGCTCCAGCCCCATTGGGTCCCTAATCAGCCATGGACTGTGGTGACCGGACAGCCTGCTCTGAAAGGAGGCTGCCACTGTGATCCCAAATGAGCCGTCAGCAAGGAGCGCTTTTTCTGCACTTTTTTTCTGGCAGCTTCGGGTCGCGCTGGGAGCATGTGTTCTCTGCAAGTCCTGCTTTCGAAGCGGCCGGAAGGCACATCTTTTAGCCCATGTGTTTCAGGCCAGGGTCACTTCACGTTGATACTGTAAAGTATAGATTTACCTAGAATGTTTATGATGTCATTTAGCTTTAGTATTATTTTTAGAGTCAGAAAATTAGTATTTTGTTAAAAATAAAAATCTTATTCCAATTTAAAAATGTATTTTTAATTATTATTAAAACTAATTTGTCTCCACTCTTATGACAGCTGGCTGTTAGCTATGATGGCGAAATGAAGCCTGAATTTGTATGTCAAAAGAGATACAACCCCAGCCATCAGGGTTTTTCTGTCTGAATGTTAAGTCATACCAAACTGACAATGAGTATAATAAACATATTGGATCACACTGAACAGTCCCTGGGTTTACAAGACTTTGTAATCTGTAATACTGTGTGTGTAGTGTTGAACAAATGTAGGGGTCTCTTCCTCCCCAGTAGCTGATTAGGAGTGAAATATGAGTAAGCATGACAAAAAGCATAAAATAAAATTACAATGGAAGAAGAACAGAAACTAAACACACAACATTAACTGATCACTTAAAACCCCAATACAAACAGAAACTTGTATCTACAGGTATCTGTTCTTACACTTTAAAACTGTGTTAAACGTAATATATATATATTTCAGGCCATCTAAACTATTCACCTGAAAGGAGGGAAAGAGGTAGACCATTCAACACTATTTCTTCCTCTACATTACTTACATTAGTTTCTTGTACATACTGGAAAGCATAAATGATTCCTAGTTTGCAGAGCGCAAGGAAGACAGGGACTTGAGCATCTGGGCTAGCATCAGCTGCCATGTCATAGAAGCGTTTTGCAAGGTGAATATCCTGCAATATAAACACAAACATGCTGAGATATGTTTTTTTTAAAAATCAAAACAGTTAACTCCAACTTGCTAATGCTGCTTTCCAAATAGCAGTGAGGCATTGTCACTTTTTCCCAAGCTATTTATATCATAAAAACTACTTAGATGTGAGACAAAGGATAAAGCTCCTACAACTTTCCAGGATGGATGGTTATGCCACAGCAGATTGACAACAATAACAGTATATCTCAAGCTCTGCTTACCTGCTTGATTCCAAGCCCTTTCTCATGCATATACCCTAGATTGAACATAGCTTGGGCACTGTGCTGTTGCTCTGTTGCCAGACGGTAGTGAATAAATGCTGTTTCATAATCGACTTCAGTGCCAAACCCATAGAAATGGTAATCACCAAGTTTCAATCTAGCAACAGTATAACCTATCAACGAAAAAGAAACAAAAATTATGCCTATATGAAGAGACCTGTGGATTATTCTGCATAGATTTCATTTTGACACAAGATTCACTTGAACCACTGACAGGATACAATTCATCAGTATAGGGCTAAAAATGAATGTCTCAGAAATTTTATGCAAAAACACTGTAAATGGCATCTTTTGGGAAGCTTCAATGACTGACTTCAGAAGCAACTTAGGACCTATACAGACTGGCCAAAAGGGCCAATGTTGGGGTGGAGTGGAGGCGTGGCGACTGCCTCCCACCTGCCCCGACTCCATCTCCAAAGCGGCATTACGTCGCCTGACTGACTGCACAGTGGGTGGGCGGCGTTATGGCGCTCCTTTGGCACAGCAACCACATGTCAAATGCCAAAAGGAGTGTTGAAAAGTGTCGCTGCAGTGGCAAGGGCACCCTTTTGCTGTTTAGAGGCATTTTGCCACTACTTTTGTGCGGGGTGCGGTTGCTGTGGCCCCAATCTGGCAAGCAAAGGGGCAGTGTGGATGCTCCTTTGGGGTGGTCTGTACAGCCAAAAAGTTTGGGACCTAAGTTGACTCCATGGATTAAGAGTGCACATGGTTAACAGATGTAGATCTGATAGGCTTACTTCTCTAATGTAGATCTGTAGATCCACCTTGGATCTGCTTTAGTTAGTACAAAAAACATAGGGAGAGGGAAAAGGAGGACTCATGTGGCATAAAGCAACACTTTTACATAATATAAGCAGGAGAGAAGGCCTAGCCCAGAGAAAGAAGAAGGGCCCTCACTCCAGTTCATTTGCCATGGCCTAGGCCTCAGAGGGTGAGAAGACCTGGACTTGATCCCCTTCCCCACTGCCATTCCCTTCTCCTTTTGTTTCATTTATTTTTTTAGACTGTAAGCATGAGAGCAGGGAACTGTCTAATTCACAATTTGTAAGCTGCTCTGGAAGAAGAGTGGGGTATAAAAACTCACAATGAATGAATGAACTTGGAACATATTTACCATGCCCTATTTCTTGTTATTAAACAGGCACCTCAACAACAGCGATCTTTTCTTCATTTACCAGTTTCTCCAGGCATTTCCCACAGGTGAAAACAGGATAATTTCAATTGTGACTGACCTTGAGAAGCTGCTCTATTCCAATGAAGTAAAGCTCTAGGGTAAGTCTCATTCTCTTCTATTATGCTAGCTTCTTCTGTAGAGTCATGGGGTGGGGGGATGGAAGAATTAAGACATCAGTTATAGTTTAATCCGTAAAACTTAACCCTCCCCCACATGACCTATTCTTATGTTACCCTGTAGAGCAACTCTGGAAAGAGGGTGGTTAGTGGATCATGATCTACCTCTCTGCACATTTAAGAATATCAGATGCAAGCAGAGTGGATTCATGCTTTATATTTCACAGGATTGCTTTTCTGACACTGTGCTTCCTTTTGAGATTATCAAATGTCTATCTCACCTCATATGCCGTGCCAAGACCACCACTGTCTTCCATGTGGCAGTTGGATATACAGAGATATGGTGTTCAAATATAAAACAACTCTTTTTGGATGAAATATCTCTAGGAGCAATTCAATGAAGGGAAAATGTAATTACGTGCCTTCCCCAAGACAGGAGCAAGTAGGAGAGAGTCAGCAATACATGCAAAAGGAGTGTCTGAGTTTTCTCACTGCTGTGGAACCAATTGCTACAGGTCCTGCTGCCACTGTAAACTTTCACATCTTAATTTCAATTCCTAAATTCTTAACTGAGGATATGGGCTGTAAACCAAATAATATTTAGGGAAAACTCTGGGACAGATGGCCAAAGTGATGAATCAAACACACATTGGCTACAATAAAAGATGATTAAAAAGAATGGTGCAAAAGTAAAGCTGCTCTTATTTAGTTTTGCACAATTCTTTTTGAACCGCCCTATAGTTTCCAGTAGTAAATGAATGACATGACAGTGGATCAATGGAAATAAAATAAAATATTCAGAGAAATAATACCTGCCCTGGTTGCATTACGCAGAGGGGCGGGATAAAAATAAATTTTATTATTATTATTTATTAGTGCAAAACAGTGCCTATTTGCTAATTTCAAATAAATTTTAATAAAGACCTTTGTATTCAGGCAGGCCTTTGGCAAATAACCTCCATTTGGCAAATGACCTCCCTTTCAACAGAAAGTGTTTTTAATTGGATGGGTGCTGTTTTTCTTTTATTGTGTTTTTAATTTTTAATTATTTTATTCATTTTAGGTATAACATTTTACTTCAGGTACATAAATTCCTATTCTTGGGAAAAAGCAGGAAACAATGAATGAATTAACAAACAAGATTATGAGGAAGGAGGACACAGTGATCTCTTCAGCCTCCTAAACATTGTTTTCTCGAAGACATTTGAAGCAGTACAAGGTCTTCATTTGGGCTTACACTTGGGTGGTGCAGGTGATGAGAAAAAAATTGTTATTGCAATGTGTTATATGTCTATCCATTTTTTAACATGAGCTAACACAATACCTTTTGTTGAGCTGTATGATAATGTGGTCTTTTTTGACTCAGCAATATAGGCCAGAAAGAGAACTAAAAACGCTTCCAAGAATTTATGTTTTAGGCAGCATTTACACTGCAGAATTAAGGAATTTTGACACTGTTTTAACTGCCACAGCTCAATGCTAAGGAATTCTAGGATTTGTAGTTTTGTGAGATATTTAAGGCTTCCCTGTCAGAAAGGTTTGGTGCCACAACAAATTCCAGGATTCCATAGGATGGAGCCAAGACAGGTAAAGTGGCATCAAACGGCATTAATTCTGCAGTGTGGCAGCAGCCTTAGCTTGCTTTTCTGACCCATTCATATTTTGACACAGGCTTTGAAATTTTATTTCTGTATTATTGCACCAATTTGTTTGTTCCTCATGACTGTCAATTTGAAGACCGAAGATAACTTTACTGCAAAGTAATACAAATGGGCTTGTCTTGCTATTTTATGTCAGGTTCTTCTGCTCTCAGAGCCATGTCATTAAGAATGAGGCTGCTTGGATACTGATAATTAACATATATCAAACTAGTACTATAGACATGTATTCACCTAATGACTTACTTTGATCAAGAATGAAGGCAGCATTGCTTTGTGCAACCTCATAGCCTTGTTCTGCCAATAGAAGATACTGAACAACTGCAGAATTTGTATCACCATCTTTGTAGCTGTTGTAGGCAGCCATAAGCCTCTCAGACCAACGTCCCCTTTCACAGACATTCTTAAATAGCTGCAGAGAGAAAAACACACACCAAATATTGCACATATTCAGGACAGGCAGAACCTTCAGTTATTTTAGAACAGGGACCGGCAACCTACGGCCCGGGGGCCGGTTAAGGCCCTGGGCCCCGGACTTACCGGCCCAGGCCGTAGGCTGCCGCCGTGCATTTTCGGCCGCGTTTGCTGCGGCCGCCATTTTGGAAGTCAAAATGGTGGTCGCGACGCATTTGCGCTTGCGCAGTACTCTTGCGCATGCGCAAATGCGTTGCGGCGGCGTGCGCGGGGGTGCGTGCGGTGGAGGAGGGTGCGTGCGTGCGCGCTGCCATTCCCACCCCCCTGGCCCAGCCGAGACCTGGGCAACGGGAGACCGGCCCAGGTCTCAAAAAGGTTGCCTGTCCCTGTTTTAGAAGTCCAGTCATGTTAAAAATAGCATTGGGTGCACAATCATCCAACAAGGATGAGAGAAGAATTAAAAGTGACAAACACTAGATAAAAACAATTAGAAAAACTGGTCAGATGTTCATTTACAGCAAAACATTTTATTTTTATGTCTTTTTTGTTTATTTGTTTCCATGTTTATATCTATGTCAAAGTTTACGTAGGCATGCTTGTCTCTATTTTGAAAATTATTAAAAAAATTAATTAAAGAAAAAGTCTGTTTTATAACAGCACACTTTCTTGGTCTTGCTGGCCTTGGACCTTTTCACTTTATTTTACATCAGGGTGGGAACTGTGATGTCCTCCAAATGTTTCATCTTATATTTATACTTTCATGAATGTTTTTGCATTTTTTAAAAAATTATATTGTTTTAAATATGTTGTTAGCTGCCTTAAGCCCTATTAATGTGTGAAAGGCAGGGTATAAATGAATATAATAATTAAAAACTGCAGTTTCCAGGAGCCAATACAACAAATGCAAAAGGCCACTCTTTGTGCCCACAGGGGATCCATTCTGGACTTCCCTCTGGATGAGGAAAAACGTGGGACCTTGAGTCTCATTGTCCTCAGCGGTGTGCACAGCCCCCTACTGAAAGCAATGGGGCTTGCTATCTGCAGATGCTTAAAACTGGGGATGGCAAGCCCACAGCTATCAAGAGTCCACAGTAATGTTGAAAGCTGCAGTCAAACATGTGAGGGTGCATGATTCCTTCCAGTGCTTTATATTAAGCTCAAGAGAAGTGCGTAATGTGGGCTTTTCCATATTAAACAACTCAGAAGATATGAAGATTTCAGTCCCCAAGCATAAGTGATGTCTTTATCATATTAACTGTTAGTGTCCTTTCAAGTAGTTTCTGACTTACGGTGACCCTAAGGTGACCTTCTCCTGGGATTTTCTTGGCAAGATTTGTTCAGAGGTTTGCTATTGCTTTCCTTTGAGACTAAGAGAATGTGACTTGCCTAAGGTTACCCAGTGGGTTTCACATCATATTAGATTAATCTGACTAATTCACAAAGATAAATTCTTTTAAACTGGGTAAGAGCATTTAATTGAACACACTGGAACTAAAGTCCTTCCATTTACTAAAAGCATTTGAAAACCTACATATTTGTGACCCAAACCTGAAGGCCTGCAATTGTTTGCAATTGAAAGTTACATCTTAATGTATAGCAATTAGAATTCAAAGCAATGTCAACACAGTGTACAATATACTGTTTGCTGCCTGCCTGCACCTCCAATTTTGTTCATGCTTGATTATATACAAAAGTAGGAAACAAACTGACTCCTACCTCAACAGCAGTATGACAGGAACGCATCACACCTGTGCCAGTGGCATGCATCTGCGCCAGGTTATAGAAGGCTAGAATGTGGCCTCCCTGGGAAGCCATATTAAAATACTTATAAGCTTGCTTATAGTCTCTCTTGACTCCAATGCCATCTGCAAACAGAAAAGCGACAGCAGATGGTTAACATCAGCTGAAATGATTGAAGTGGTATCCCTTGGAGTGGGATCCAATGGCACGTGAAGAGGTCTCTTCATCCAATGGAATCTCCTCCCTCTCTCCTCCCTGTTTTTATTGTAACGTGCCTTCAAAACATTTCTGACTCATGATGGTGAGTCAGGTTTTTCACAGGCAGAATTTGTTCAGAGGGGATTTACCATTGTCTTCCCCTGAGGTTGTCAGAGTGTGACTTGCCCAAGGTCACTCAGTTGGTTTCCATGCTGTAACTTCTCTAAATTATGCTTATGAAGGTCACCCAAAAAGGTTTTGAGAGTGAGTGAGTGAGTATGTGAGTGCATGCACACGTGGGCACCTGGGAAGAGGGGAGCTATCTACCTCTTGGATCTGTTGATGGAACTGAATGAACCAGTGGTTCATTCAACCAGTGAAAAAACTGATTGGGTTCCACCACTGTCCTACCAACATTCACTGCTTAAATTCAAAAATACAAAAGCTCCATACCGCAGTAGTTTATTTTGAAACATTTGCCATTTTTATGGAAAAAATAATATATACAGTTCTGAAGGGGTCTAAGAACTATTAAATTTTCTGGGTTTTAAAAGAAGCCAGCTTTCAGCAGAGAATGGGATGATTACTGTAGTCAGCTGAGTAAGTTGTGCTTTTACCTTATCACATGACCCATTATGTTAACTCACCACTCATCCTAGTTTTCAAACATATCCTGTCCTAATTTTTATTAAGTTCTACAAGGTGTTCTTCTTTGTTAAGACTGCAAATCATAGTCAGCTAAAAATAAGGTATATAAACCACCCCAAAAGAAGATACAAGATGGGCAGGAGGATTCACATATGAAAAAGTATGTGAACAAACACACACTTTGTCACAATCATCCTATTTACTTAATCGGGACAACACCAACAAGAAACCTCAAGTTGTAGATACTTAATACCTGACTGAGGACACTTACTGTAATACATGGAACCCAGCTGAAGCTGTCCATCCACCCATCCTTGTTCTGCTGCCTTCTGGAAATATTTAAGTGCCAACTCATAATTCTGTAGGAAGACACAAGTAATTGTTAGGAATACTAAAATTCTCTTACGCTGAAAGACACAGGCACCTAAAACCATCTTTGTGACTATTATAGATAAATACCGGTTTTCAAAGAAAGAATCTCAAACCTACTATTGTCAAGGCCCCCTTGAGAGTGCTGAAAATTATAATCTCAGAATGATGAGAGATGGGGGGGGGGGGGGGGGGGAGCAGGTTGGCATAATCAACTGGAATGGACCAGGATCTATTCTATGACAAAACATTATTTTCTTTAGACATCCAATATCTCTAGGAATGGCTAAATTCTTTGCAAGTTTTTTTTCTTTTTGGTGTCAAGGAATCCCACAATTTTGCTTCTATTTTAGTATAGGCATTGGCTCTGAAGAACCATAGTTTGGAGACTTCATTTCCCCTCCTCATTGATCACACATCCTGTATCTCTCCAAGGATTCTTACTTACCTCCTGTCATTTTTATTAATCTTCTCCTTTCTTGCTTATATCCAGCTACCAGTTTCCTTCATCCCGCCCCTACTGAAGCTTTTACATTTACTTCTCCCATAACTTCCGTCTCTCATTCCCTTTGTCTCTACTTCCAGTTTTTAAAATGTATAATAATTATTTAAATTTTTTAAACTATCAACATTTAAAACTTCCTTTGGCCCTCTGGTTGTTCTTTCAAGGTTGAAGAAGTTGCTACCATGTTCAAAAGGAGCAACAGCAGCCCTAGGTGATCCTTTTTTCCTTTTCTCTTTGCATCTATTCTTTTCACCTCCTTCTTGTCTAGTTTTTCTCACACTTGGTTATTCAGTCTGTAATGACTCCCCCCCCCCCCCCCCCCCGGTCATTTGAGGACTTCTCCCAGACAACAAAGGGTTAAAGGTTGGGAGGGAAGGCCTCATGCTAAAGAGTTCCATCACACGCTAATGAAAGGTACATCACAGGTGATGCAGATGCCAACCGACCAATCAGTTGAACAGACCCAGGAACTTGAGATTTTACAATGCAGAGGTTTTAAAAAGGCCTCTGGGGGACCATGTGCTTTGTTTCGCCATGTGGCTGGGGGAGTCTCTTTTGTCTGTTTGTCAGCTGTTGGGACTCTCTGTGGGCCCAGGGGTGGGCCTAAGGGGAGGCCATGGAGGCAAGCTCCCAGCTATCCAGATCTATAAAGGACTACAAAGCCATCTGAACTTGTAAGTAGGTTTAGGACCATGTATTGCTAGACAGAGTGATTAGGCTTGACTGAAATGAGTATTTCTGCAACTGACTTTTTGTGTCTACAAGGCAAGGAGGCCTTGTATGAAATGAGATCCCTTTTCTCTAGAGCTCTGTAGTAGAATAAAGTCTTTCCTTTAAAAAGTACTTTGCTCCTCATTACATGCCTAGGCTCTGTTACTGTTTGGTTGTTACTTGCTTAAGTTAGTAAGGGTAGGAAACTAGAAATCCCCTAGCAAAGTCCTGATGTCTTACTAGGAGGGAGATCAGCAATCCATCAGGTGGTGGCAGCTAGTATAGTTAGTCTCAGGGAGTATCATTAAACTCAGCAGTGAGTGGGAACAGAGACCGAGGAGACTGGTAGTTCAATGATCTGCTGGGGGCCAAGAGTCAAAAATAGAGAGGCTGTGGTTGGCTAGGGCCCAGGTATCATCACATGATGGCAACGGTGTTGAACTTGGGGAGGTGCTTTTCACTTGGTACTGAGAAGGAAAAGTTCTGGTTTCTCTCTTTCTCTCTCCCTGACCTGTTAGCGGCGGGGGCGGGGGCGGGGGCGGGAGTCTATCTGCCTGTTTCTGCTCTCTTCTCTTTCCTTCTCTCTAACATGGAAGATCACAGTCTTATTCTCTAATTCATGCTCTCAGAAATGCTGGCATGAAGGGAATTGCTGATATTGGTATAACTTCAATCAGGACAGTGGTACAGGTAAGGAAGTTGAAGGAGGTGGTAATGGGCAAACTGTCCCTGTGGCCTATCAATCATCCATAGCTCACATGATGAATAACACTGTACTAAAAATAAGAAGGAAAGACTATGCTAAACACAGAGCCTCTAGCTCTCTTAAGTCTGTGGGATTTCTTGTTTGTTTCTGGACTGAACAGAAGCTCCTTTCTTATCTTCAGGGGCCCGTATTAACCCAGCCATAATCTTGCTACTCATACAATTTGAACATATCCTTTTCCCTCAATTCCTGCTGCTTCAGCCTTCCAAAGCTCTCTTGTTACTTTGAACAACTCTGCCTTTCGCCTCTCGTTGGCACAATTTCCCAGGACAGTTGTTCTTGGAATCCACCTTTTTTAACGAAAGCATTGACACAAGTCACATATGCTCATATCTCTTTCATACAATATAATTTTTAGCACTTATATACTAATTGAGCTACCACTGCTCCATTCTATGTAATCCTGGGATTTGTAGTTTTGTGAGGTATATAGAATTCATTGCTAGAGAAATGTAGTTCCTCTTCCAAATCATAGACTCCAGAATTCCACAGGAAGCAGACGTAGTGATTAAAGTGATATCAAAGTTTTATGATTCTAGAGAGAGAGAGAGAGAGACCTAAATATGTTCAACTGATTATTTTATTTATATCTCACTTTTCTTGCAACATTGGAAGCAATAATGCATCCCCAATTTACTCTTGGTATTCCTTCCTCTGTTTTCCCTATGCAAATGATAGACTATAAGCCCTCTGGGCAAGTACTTTTAATCTTGTATCTTGTTAAGCACCATGGATACTGATATTGTGAAATAATAAAGCAGTCTAATTTATGTTACACCCCTCTTTACTGGAACTTACCACCGGAACACCTCTTCCATACAGATAAGCCATTCCCAGTCCACTCTGCCCTACTGGATTACCCTGAAAAACAAAGAATAGAAATGTCACTATAAGTTTGGATCTATATCTTCACTATGCATATATAAGGAGCAGACAGATGTTTAGGCCTTCTGAAGTGTCATTTTAACAGAACACTATGATAAACTAAAAATCAGACACCTGATAATGTCAGGCAGTTCTCAAACTGCAAATGTAAATTATGTTGTATACTAGAAAGCAATAATATCACAAAAACCAGTCTGTACTGGTTGTTGCTACTACTATCGTCTTCAGAGATTTTCTGGCCTGGTGCTTGTATCCATTCTACAATGAAGGAAGATCACGGTTGAAAAGGAGTGGAATACAATAGGTTAACATGCAGTGAAACCAACATGGCAAGATTATAAATAAAAAGAAAACAGTTACTTTGTTTCTTGCTGTGCCATTTACAGCAGTATATTAACATGAAATTGTGGCAATACTTAGGCTTTATGTCAGTGATGGCGAACCTATGACACGCGTGTCAGCACTGACACGCGTAGCCATTTGAAATGACATGTGGCCGCTGAGGCAGCCGCATGCCAAGAAGAATGTTTCATCCTCAACTCCTGCATGACCAAGCGCAGTAGCCGAGGATGAAACATTTGCAACTAAAGTCTTAGAGTTAGACTCTAACTCTAAGACTCTAGTCGCAAATGTTTCATCCTCCCCTATTAGACACTATGTGCTGGAGGTCTGTAGGCCAAAACAACAGAAGTCTGGCACAGAGCATCTAGTTCTGGGACTTTGGGCACAGCGGCACCACCAGCGCGGGGCCGGGAAGAGTCCCCGGCCCAGGCCCAAGCCGAGGTATTTAGGCCAGTCCCTCCTCCCGGCAGCGAAATAATGTTTTTTCCTCAAAGTGACACACCACCCGAGTTATGCTCAGTTTTTTGGCGAAGTTTGACACACCAGGTTCAAAATGTTGCCCATCACTGCTTCATGTTAACATGAAATTGTGACTTAGGTTAAAGACAGGTTACTACTGGTACAAAGGAATAAACTGTTTCAAGATAGTACAGGTAGTCCTCATATGGTCAGTTTTTAGGATCTGATGTATTTTCTTTATACAACAGCATGAAACTTAAAATGCACTTTCAATAGAAATGTACCATATCAGCAGCTTTCTTGAAGTACTGAAGAGCAGTCTCATTGTTTTGAGGTACAGTATCACTTCCTTCTGAGTACATCTAGAGAAACGAAATGCAACTATAGGTCAGATTGGGGAAAAACCAAAGTTTAGAAAGAGTGGCATGCTCAAATAATAAGCTTTGGGAATCTAATTTATTCTTTAGCACAAATGTAGAAATGTTTCTTTCGAGGCTGTCACCTGATTTAAAATATGATTAAGGATTTATATATAGATCAAATTTGCATACAGGCAAGACAACAATTTAAAACAGGAAGTTTACTTTGTTTTTATATCATGCATAGCAGACATCTTAGAAGAGGAACTCATAAAGAGAGACAGAGGGATGGATACTACTTTTATAGGGCGTTTACTCATTATATGCAGTATCTGTCTCCACTGATAATAGTCTCAGTATTGGTCAGATGGTGTCAGTGTGCTATAGTGATTTGAGTATTGGACTAGGGTTCCTGGACATCAAGATTTGAGTTCCTGTTCATCCATGGAACCTACTGGGAGCCCTTGGGCAAGTCACACTCTCTCAGCCTCAGAGGACTGCAATGGCAAATCTCTTCTAAATAAATCTTGCTGAAAAAAACATTCTATGACAGGTCCACTATGAAGGCACATAAGGAATTAAGCCTTTCTCATCAGGAAGTGTTCAGTTCTGGGACCTCCTGCAAATGGGAAAAATGCACACACTCCAGCCCCATATTATTCAATGGGCAGTGACACATATGCATCCATGTCAGCGTGTCCACACCACCACTGAATAATCTGGGGTGTGGCAATATGCAGGTGGTTGAATCTGTAGATTGCTAACCTGTAGATTGCTACAGTGGGTCCACTGAATTATAGATCAGAAATGAAAAGTTCACTGATATGGTTTTGGAGTGAATTTTTATTACTTTTTAAAAAAATATTGTTGGGTTGCCTTGCATTTAAGTTGCACAGCCCTGGTGGCGCAGTGGTTAAATGTCTGTACTGCAGCCACTCACTCATAAACCACAAGGTTGTGAGTTCAATACCAGCCAGGGCTGAGGCTTGACTCAGGCCTGCATCCTTCCGAGGTCGCTAAAATGAGTACCCAGCTTGTTGGGGGGCAATCAGCTCACAGTTGTAAACCGCTTAGACATCCCATAGCGTGATATGAAGCGGTATATAAATGAAGCTGCTTTGCTTTTGCTTTGCATTTAGATTTTAATTTATTTTTTCTATAATAAACGTGCAATCTAGCCGGCATGTATTGAAAAATATTTTTTTCTTTTAAATTGGTTGTCCACTTTGAGTGCAAACACATTTAAAGGGAACACCTTTTACAGGATCAAGTATGCACTTAGATGTATCTTTGCCCCTACCAGCAGTTAACCTTAGTTTTGACAGCAATAAGAATAATATAATTTCCAAATATGCTGCACTCAGTATCAACCCATATTACCTTCCCCAAAAATGCCATTGCGTGGGAGTTCCCAGCACCAGCTGCTTGACTGAAGTATTCAAAAGCTCTCTAGAATGTGAGGGAGGAAAAATGATCACAGTTATTCCAAGTAAGAACATCTATCAGCACATCTCTCAGTGTAATAATAATAATAATAATAATAATAATAATAATAATAATAATAATAATAATAATAATAATTTATATCCCACCCCTCTGCAGAGCAATCGGGGTGGCTTACAACAAGTGTAAGAAATGAATAAACATTTTGTCGATTTTATAAATAAATTACATGCTAAAAACAGAATGCTACTTAATTTATTTCTTTTATACCCTGGTTTCCTTAAAGAAGGTTAAAAATAAAAGTAAAACAATTAAATTTAAAATACAACAATAAAATCTGAAAAATAGTTCCTTTCAGCTCTAGCCCAGTTCAAATTCCAAAGGCCCATCTGAATAAGCCAAAGTTTGCTTTCCAGTAGAAGGACAAGAGAAGGGGCCAGCGTAGCCCACCCTCTAACTTCAAGGAGTTTCAAGATCTACATGGTACCACTTAACTGTAATTACAGAATTCCCTAGTTCTCATTGTTTTCCCAAATGAGGTACAATAATTATTTCACTTTCAGGAATAACTTCATGAAGCAATGTTGCTACTGTGAAATGCAACCCTCTGCATATTTGTATGGAAATAAGCCCCACTCTGATGGGGCTTATTTAATCTACCGTATTTTTCGGCATATAAGACGCACTTTTTCTTCCCCAAAACGAGGGTGGGGAAGTTGCTGCGCCTAATGAAGTGAATATAAAAGCTGAGGGCAAACTGCCGAGGCCTAGGCTAAAAGTAGGCCTCATTTCAGCCTGAGCCTTGGTGCTCCAGTGGGCTCCTCCCATCCCAGGAAGAGCCCATTGGAGCAGCCAGGACGGGGGTGGAAAGAGTCCTCTTTTCCTGGCTAGTTGAATGTGCTCCTCCTCTTTCCACCCCCATCCTGGGTGCTTCAATGGACTCTTCCTGGGGTCAGAGGACATCCTCCCATCCCAGGAAGAGTCCATTGGAGCACCCAGGACGGGGGTGGAAAGAAATTACTCCAAGGCACTGGATTAGTACCCTGGCCAAGTTACACTGTCTCAGCCTCAGAGGGTGCAAATTGCAAACTCCCTCCTCTGAGGAAATCTGCCAGGAAAACGCTCATGGTAGGATCCAAATAATCCAGAAATTACTCCAAGGCACTGGATTAGTACCCTGGCCAAGTTACACTGTCTCAGCCTCAGAGGGTGCAAATGGCAAACTCCCTCCTCTGAGGAAATCTGCCAGGAAAACGCTCATGGTAGGATCCAAATAATCCAGAAATTACTCCAAGGCACTGGATTAGTACCCTGGCCAAGTTACACTGTCTCAGCCTCAGAGGGTGCAAATTGCAAACTCCCTCCTCTGAAGAAATCTGCCAGGAAAACGCTCATGGTAGGATCCAAATGATCCAGAAATTACTCCAAGGCACTGGATTAGTACCCTGGCCAAGTTACACTGTCTCAGCCTCAGAGGGTGGAAATGGCAAACTCCCTCCTCTGAAGAAATCTGCCAGGAAGACGCTCATGGTAGGATCCAAATGATCCAGAAATTACTCCAAGGCACTGGATTAGTACCCTGGCCAAGTTACACTGTCTCAGCCTCAGAGGGTGCAAATTGCAAACTCCCTCCTCTGAGGAAATCTGCCAGGAAAACGCTCATGGTAGGATCCAAATGATCGAGAAATTACTCCAAGGCACTGGATTAGTACCCTGGCCAAGTTACACTGTCTCAGCCTCAGAGGGTGGAAATGGCAAACTCCCTCCTCTGAAGAAATCTGCCAGGAAGACGCTCATGGTAGGATCCAAATGATCCAGAAATTACTCCAAGGCACTGGATTAGTACCCTGGCCAAGTTACACTGTCTCAGCCTCAGAGGGTGCAAATTGCAAACTCCCTCCTCTGAGGAAATCTGCCAGGAAAACGCTCATGGTAGGATCCAAATGATCCAGAAATTACTCCAAGGCACTGGATTAGTACCCTGGCCAGGTTACACTGTCTCAGCCTCAGAGGGTGGAAATGGCAAACTCCCTCCTCTGAAGAAATCTGCCAGGAAGACGCTCATGGTAGGATCCAAATGATCCAGAAATTACTCCAAGGCACTGGATTAGTACCCTGGCCAAGTTACACTGTCTCAGCCTCAGAGGGTGGAAATTGCAAACTCCCTCCTCTGAGGAAATCTGCCAGGAAAACGCTCATGGTAGGATCCAAATGATCGAGAAATTACTCCAAGGCACTGGATTAGTACCCTGGCCAAGTTACACTGTCTCAGCCTCAGAGGGTGCAAATTGCAAACTCCCTCCTCTGAGGAAATCTGCCAGGAAAACGCTCATGGTAGGATCCAAATGATCCAGAAATTACTCCAAGGCACTGGATTATTACCCTGGCCAAGTTACACTGTCTCAGCCTCAGAGGGTGCAAATTGCAAACTCCCTCCTCTGAAGGAATCTGCCAGGAAAACGCTCATGGTAGGATCCAAATGATCGAGAAATTACTCCAAGGCACTGGATTAGTACCCTGGCCAAGTTACACTGTCTCAGCCTCAGAGGGTGCAAATTGCAAACTCCCTCCTCTGAGGAAATCTGCCTGGAAAACGCTCATGGTAGGATCCAAATGATCCAGAAATTACTCCAAGGCACTGGATTATTACCCTGGCCAAGTTACACTGTCTCAGCCTCAGAGGGTGGAAATGGCAAACTCCCTCCTCTGAAGGAATCTGCCAGGAAAACGCTCATGGTAGGATCCAAATGATCCAGAAATTACTCCAAGGCACTGGATTAGTACCCTGGCCAAGTTACACTGTCTCAGCCTCAGAGGGTGCAAATTGCAAACTCCCTCCTCTGAGGAAATCTGCCAGGAAAACGCTCATGGTAGGATCCAAATGATCCAGAAATTACTCCAAGGCACTGGATTAGTACCCTGGCCAAGTTACACTGTCTCAGCCTCAGAGGGTGGAAATGGCAAACTCCCTCCTCTGAAGAAATCTGCCAGGAAGACGCTCATGGTAGGATCCAAATGATCCAGAAATTACTCCAAGGCACTGGATTAGTACCCTGGCCAAGTTACACTGTCTCAGCCTCAGAGGGTGCAAATTGCAAACTCCCTCCTCTGAGGAAATCTGCCAGGAAAACGCTCATGGTAGGATCCAAATGATCCAGAAATTACTCCAAGGCACTGGATTAGTACCCTGGCCAAGTTACACTGTCTCAGCCTCAGAGGGTGCAAATGGCAAACTCCCTCCTCTGAGGAAATCTGCCAGGAAAACGCTCATGGTAGGATCCAAATGATCCAGAAATTACTCCAAGGCACTGGATTAGTACCCTGGCCAAGTTACACTGTCTCAGCCTCAGAGGGTGCAAATGGCAAACTCCCTCCTCTGAGGAAATCTGCCAGGAAAACGCTCATGGTAGGATCAAAATGAGCCAGAAATTACTCCAAGGCACTGGATTATTACCCTGGCCAAGTTACACTGTCTCAGCCTCAGAGGGTGGAAATGGCAAACTCCCTCCTCTGAAGAAATCTGCCAGGAAAACCCTCATGGTAGGATCCAAATGATCCTGAAATTACTCCAAGGCACTGGATTAGTACCCTGGCCAAGTTACACTGTCTCAGCCTCAGAGGGTGCAAATGGCAAACTCCCTCCTCTGAAGAAATCTGCCAGGAAAATGCTCATGGTAGGATCAAAATGATCCAGAAATTACTTCAAGGCACTGGATTAGTACCCTGGCCAAGTTACACTGTCTCAGCCTCAGAGGGTGGAAATGGCAAACTCCCTCCTCTGAAGAAATCTTCCAGGAAAACCCTCATGGTAGGATCAAAATGATCCAGAAATTACTCCAAGGCACTGGATTAGTACCCTGGCCAAGTTACACTGTCTCAGCCTCAGAGGGTGGAAATGGCAAACTCCCTCCTCTGAAGAAATCTGCCAGGAAAACCTCATGGTAGGATCCAAATGATCCAGAAATTACTCCAAGGCACTGGATTAGTACCCTGGCCAATTACACTGTCTCAGCCTCAGAGGGTGGAAATGGCAAACTCCCTCCTCTGAAGAAATCTGCCAGGAAAATGCTCATGGTAGGATCAAAATGATCCAGAAATTACTTCAAGGCACTGGATTAGTACCCTGGCCAAGTTACACTGTCTCAGCCTCAGAGGGTGGAAATGGCAAACTCCCTCCTCTGAAGAAATCTGCCAGGAAAACGCTCATGGTAGGATCCAAATGAGCCAGAAATTACTCCAAGGCACTGGATTAGTACCCTGGCCAAGTTACACTGTTTCAGCCTCAGAGGGTGGAAATGGCAAACTCCCTCCTCTGAAGAAATCTGCCAGGAAAACCCTCATGGTAGGATCAAAATGATCCAGAAATTACTCCAAGGCACTGGATTATTACCCTGGCCAAGTTACACTGTCTCAGCCTCAGAGGGTGGAAATGGCAAACTCCCTCCTCTGAAGAAATCTGCCAGGAAAACCCTCATGGTAGGATCCAAATGATCCAGAAATTACTCCAAGGCACTGGATTACTCTGGCCAAATCACACTCTCTCAGCCTCAGAGGATGGAAATGGCAAAAAAAAAAACCCTTGAAGAAATCTTACAAGAAAACCCTCATGGTAGGGTCAAAATAAGCCATAAATTACTCCATAAGACAATGGCCTAAAAACTCCAAAGGTACCAGTCCATCTGATCTTGGAATCTAAGCAGGGTCAGCCCTGGATAGTCCTTGGATGAGAGACCGCCAAAGAATCCCAGGTGCTGCAGGCTGTATTTCAGAGGAAGGAACTGGCAAAACCACTTCTCGAGTCTTCCTTGCCTAAGAAATCCCTACGAAATTCATGGAGTCACCATAAGGCGACAGGAGACTTGCAAGAAAGTTGGGCAGGGAATTTGTGCAATACCTGGCCCTGCTGCTGGCTTAAATTTACATTTACAACTTAAAATTGTTCTTAAACTGCTGTTAACTTTATACAGTTGATATAAAATATTTTACTACAGTATTTGGTTAAGAATCTTTTTTTTCTAGATTTTCCTCCTTTAAAATTGGGTGCGTCTTATATGCCGGAGCGTCTTATATGCCGAAAAATACGGTAATTTGGAAGATTTCTGATTCACCAGAAATAGTGCACATATCACTTAATCACGCCCCAACATGTTTGCTGAAGATCTGGGTCCCCAGTTCGGATGCACCAGCTGTTTGGGTAAGCTAAGCTAGGTTTTTGGGGAATGAGGTGAGGGAGAAGATTTCAACAGACTACTGAAATTCACACAAAGCAGTTCCGTCCCTATTGTATATCAGGATCTGTTAGTCTGAGAGGCACTTTGGTTTTCCCTTGAAGTGGCATAAGATTTTAGTCTAGATAAAAGCTGTATGGCAGGGGCCGGCAACCTACGGTCCACGGGCCGGTTCCGGCCCAGGGCCCTGCGCTTACCAGCCCAGGCGGACCACTGTCGTCGCCGCCGCCGCCGCCACGCGTTTTGGTCGCCGCGCGTGCCACAACCGCCATTTTGTTTTCCAAAATGGCGGCTGCGACATGCGAGTAGGTGGCTGCGGTAGTGCGCGCAGTGGCGGTGGCAGCACGCGCGTGAGCACACGCGCCGCCATCCCCCGCTGGGACGACTTCGGGGGACCGGCCCCCGGCTCAAAAAGGTTGCCTACCCCTGCTGTATGGTATCCAGCTTCGCAGTTATTCTACCTATTGTTCATTACACTCAGAATTTTTTTTAACTGGTTTAACTATGCATTTTCTATACTGCCACTGGCAGCACTTAAGCTAATGGAAGGTTCAAAAGTCATTTCTATGGAGCAGAAGTGAAGCACCTGAAATGTTTTCCTTCCCTGAAGTAGCAACAGGGGCCCTGCAATACTGGGGAAAGGGAGAACTTGTCTCCCTGCTTGACCCATTTCTTTGCATATTGCAATAGCAAATTAAATAATGTAGAAAGATGCCAGTTTCAGTTAAATGCCCAAACAAAGCGGGGATATTTGTTGTACAAAAACTAGAATCCAGCTCACTTCAAGATTACTATTAAAAACTAAAATTCTTTTTGGTCCTCTCCTTCCCTTCCTCCATCCCAACTGCCACTATCCTTGCTGTGGAGGGACAGAAGAAGAGGCAGCACAGCCCCATCATGTCTAGGTCCAGAAGCAGATGAAAGGCCCTCCACTCCATCCCAACTTCCATGCCCTGAAGCTGGCAGTATCTGTTGCACTTAGTACTCCCTATCCCCCACTGCCATTCCCTTTTCCTTGTGTCTTATTTAGATTGTAAGCTGGAGGGCAGGGGACTGTCCAACTGACAGTTTGTAAGCTGCTCTGAGAGCCTTTGTGGCTGAGGAGTGGGGTATAAATAATCTAATTAAATATCAAGCAGAGTTTCCACAGTAACTGGACAGATAAGGGTTATAACTGTACACAGTGCATTACAATTTCAATTTCAGCCCAATTGCTTTTTCAATTTTTACTGACCTTTTATTTTCTGGAAATGATTACATGACAATACAAAAACAGTAAAAATGGAT
Source organism: Phrynosoma blainvillii (assembly GCA_026167975.1). Taxonomy (NCBI): domain Eukaryota; kingdom Metazoa; phylum Chordata; class Lepidosauria; order Squamata; family Phrynosomatidae; genus Phrynosoma; species Phrynosoma blainvillii. Next base: position 415,905,954 of record JANUYF010000001.1, read on the forward strand.
ACCTGATGATTTTGCTCTACTCCTCTTCCTCCATGCAGATGCAATTGCCCAAGTCCAACCTGGAACATCAATTCAAACATTTTTCTACAAAGCCAATGCATCCATAAAACACACAACAGCAGAATAAAGAAACCACACAACAGGCAAATCAAGAGATCCAGAAAATAGTTTGAGGAGAAAAACGACATTGCTTCAATAAGCAAAACAATGTGGTTGACAGCAACTACCAATAACCGATAAGGAAAATAAGAAAACCCCCTATTCCAAGCACTGTTCAGAACCAACAAAGGACTACCTTTCACAGAATGATAAATCTAGGTCAAATAGAAAGGTGCTCCATTCCACCAGCAGTTTATCTACTGCAGTAAGGAGAACGATAATGACCTTCCACTTTCTTCCACCTTACAGAGCCCAAATTCCAGTGTGGGATTTGGTTATTTTTTTTGCTCACCTTTTGGCTCATTCCCCCCCCCCCCCACTCTGTTCTCTCCTCCCCCCATCCTACCTTTTAATCTTTCTTGCACTGCTTCTGATTTTCCTCTTTCCTTTTATTTTTAGTGCCCTCTTTGTTCTCTCTCACTTTCCAGCAGCTATGGCAAAGTCCATGGGACAGACGCCAAAGGGAGGAATTGGTGTGTGGGCATGCACATGAAATAGAAAGTGCTAAGAACTTGTATGGCAGAGAGAAATGCTTTCATTTAACCTTATTCTTAACATTTAGTTTGTCTACAGAGAAGTGTTCAATAATGTGAGCTCCAATCTACAGAATGAAACAATACAGGACAGGTTCCTCAATCTTGAGAACCAAAATACAGTGGAGGATTTATGATACAATGGTAAAAATGTTAAGAATAACCACAAGATGTCAGTTGCTAGTGGGACAGTTCTCCAGCACCATTCTCTGAAAGTATAGCAATGTACTGCTTTTGACTGTTTTGATTTGTAGACCACAATTTTGATGGCATCTTTAACATATGTAATTTGCTAAGCTATACCAAGTATACCAGCAGAAGGACAAATACTGCAGTACAAAAAATATTGGTAAGTTTCAGGGACTGCATGCAGCCCAAGAGCCTTGCTTTCCCCACTCATGTAGCTGTTATGCTGTCATCTTTCCTGCCACCAGCAATATATTACTATTATCACATGCCCTATAGCTTTTTAGATATTCAATTATATGCAACTGCAACACCATTTTCTAAGAACAGTTTACCACCCTGGCTTGATAAACTAATCCATACCTGTGCTTGAACATCTCCCTTTTCAGCAAGAAACTGGTAATATTGTATCAAATCTTCTTCTAGCATTCCACTTGCCATTCCTGGATTTTCTACTTCATCTGGCAAGCGAATTCTCTGTACTACTGTGCCTCCTGTCAGAGAGATGTCACTTGCCACTAGAAAGAAAGAGAGCAAGTAAATTCAGCAGTTTGGTCATATAGAGTTGCCTGGAAGAAACAAAGGTTTATATAAGGAACAATTCTATCCAGATTTTGTGTTGCTGTGCACAGCTCAGTACACCAAACATGGTCCCAAGGGAGCTGGAATTAACCCAACTACTCTAGTGTATTTGAATGAGAGACTGGTATTCAGCGTTGTCATTCTTGTATGACTGCAGAAGCAATAGACACAAAAGTGGTTTATTCTCTAAGGTCAGCACAACCCATGTGTGTGTAGACTGTTCATGCAGTTATCCAGAGAATAATACATATATTTAGTTAAGAGTGCTATCCTCTCGTTTCAAGGGGGTGTCTGAGGATTGACAGGAGTCAGGACATAGTTGATGCTGCCCCCAAGTGTGTAAAAGTTGGTCCTTGAAGATGAAGATACAACTTCAGACTCCCACTCCCAGTAGAAATTGCCACAATGCTGTTGTTTTGGAGTTCTGAACTTAAGGGGGAGGTGAATGTGTTAGTCATGAACCAGTATTCAGGGAAAACAGTGTGATACATAAGATCCAGAATGTTCCCAGGAGATGGAAGGTACATAAGTCCTGGAGCTGGAATAACATTTTCCTCCAACTCTTAGGGGAGGGGGGGGAAGAACCCATTTTCATCCTCTTTTTCTGCCCTGCTGACAAGATACTGACAGGAGTTGGAGCCTCTGTTATTTCAGTGGTCTCTCAAAGTGCTTATGACTGCACCCTAAATCACCCTACATGGACATCCAAACACACACTGTATTTTCACACAGTATGAAATGGCCCTCAAAAGAATACAGTACTAGAAAAGTAACAAGAGAATGTCCTTTTGGTCCCAATCAAAGAATATAGCTCCAGCATTCTGAAGTCTCTGAAAACTTCTGACATTCTGCAGTATGTACAGCATACAAGATATTAAGAAATGTGCCATTATAGATCTGGCACCTAAAGGAATAGGTGAAGTTGGCACCCTAGCCTTTGCTATGCAAATCCAATCTGTTACAAAATCATTTAGGTATTTGATCATTTCAGTTTCTCATTTAATAATAATAATAATAATAATAATAATAATAATAATGTTGTTTTATTTATAACCCACCCCTCTGCTCGGCAATCGGGGCGGCGTACAACAGATTAAAAATACAACAGATAAAAACAATTCCTACCTCCCACCTCTAAACCACCCACCCCTTAAAACAGAATTAAACCATCATAAAGTTAAAAATAAAGCCGAGATAAAAACACAGTACATCTATCCAATCTAGCAATCTAGCAGGAAGGGTAAACAGCAGGTCACCTTCAAAATTTCAAAATATCAAGATATCAATTTCGAAACTTCACTGAGCCGAGCTGTTATTCCGGGAAGGCCTGCCAGAAGAGATTCGTCTTTACTACCTTTTTAAAGGCAGTAAGAGTGGTAATAAGATGGATCTCGTCCGGCAGGCCATTCCATAACCTGGGAGCGGTCGCAGAAAAGGCCCTCTGGGGCCTTTGTTTCCATAAAGTGCAATAGTGGTGGGGAAGGAGATGGCCCTACCCACTGCCACTAAACAGCCTCTGACAGATTAGCCCTGATGCAAGGTGGGCCTCATTTTCCCATAAAAGAAGATGAAATACAGCAAGAAAACTGATTCACATTTTTAAGACATGCTAAAAAAATATTTTAGAAATAGATCAATATGGCTCTGCAGCCATAAGGTAACACTTAATTCAGTCAAGTGTCACATTTTGTATAGCAGAGATAAGCAGCAACAAGCTGTTGTAGTAGTGAGGAAAGCATTAAATGGCAAGCTTATCATTTGATATCTGATGGATTAAAGAGAACTATAAAATAATTCTATAAATGTAATACTGGTTGTCCACATGCCATGGTCACTAGGTGAAAATCCAGCTTACGTATAATAGCAATCATACAACCTTTATTTTACGAACAAGAGCCAGCATTTTTTTCCTGTTGAAATCAAATTAACAACAGAATCAAATATTTTAATTAATAGTTTTAATATTAATACAATAATATATTATTTACTATGTCCCCCCATATTGATACCCACTGGAAAAAATATACAGTTGCATGAATATATTAACTAAAGTGAAAATAAATATGGAAAACACATACCATGGTTGGCTACCAGACGATAATGTGTGAGTGCAGATTCACAGCTCTGAAGAACTCCTATCCCGGCCCAGTACCGGTAGCCCTGGAAAGAAACAACTCTTGTGATTTACTTATAGTCAGACAAAATATTAAAACAAAACAAAAAATCTGGCACTATACGAGTGATAAATCTTGCTTTATCACTGTCATGAAACTACTGAAGGTAGTAGTGATGCTGAGGAAAGGAGAAAAATATAGTCATATTATTCAAATATTAAACATTGAAAAATCAAACAAACAGGCAGTATAGTCATATTGAAGTGTTCTACATCTAGCTTCTGTTTCAGTTCATAAGCTACTAAAGTAGTTACACTTTAAACAGAAAATCTAAACCAGGGGTAGGCAACCTTTCCCCTTTAAGGGCTGAGGGACTTCAGCTCCCAGAATCCCAGGAGCTATTGGCCAACATGGGACTATTGGCCAACATGGCTGAGGCTTCTGGGAGCTGAAGTCCCTCGGCCCTTAAAGGGGAAAGGTTGCCTACCCCTGATCTAAACTTTGCCTTCCATAAATATAAAGGCTCTTTCCATCCACATCTTTTATCCAAAGCAACTCAGGAGCAGAAGTCATGCAGAGCTCCTGATGCTGGATTAAAAGACACATCAACCCTGTCCAGCAGAGCCAATGGTGAAGAATGCTGGGAGTTGCAGTCCCACTTTAGAGAGCCATTTGATTTCTATCCTTGCTTTAACTAGAATCTTAATCCCTTTGGAAGGTTATGGATCAGCACCTCATAGGTTACAATCCCACAGTGTGGGGTTGAGAAAGAAAGACAAGCCTTGAAAATGCACATCTAGGTTTAGAACTTTTACTCCCAAGTGACAGGCCCGAAACCAGATTTGGGAATAGAGTCTCCAGTCCTGGATGGAGTCACACTCTCCTCCAAGGACTGTGTTCGCAGCTTGGGGGTACTCCTTGACTCATCCCTTCACATGACTAGTCACGTGAGTGCGGTGGTCAGGAGTGCTTGTTATCAGCTTCGGCTGATACGCCAACTGCGCCCGTATCTGGATAGGAGAGACCTGGAAACTGTGATACATGCTCTGGTAACCTCACGTCTGGACTACTGCAATGCACTCTACATGGGGCTACCCTTGTACCTAACCCGGAAACTTCAACTGGTGCAGAACATGGCAGCCAGATTAATTACCGGAATATCTAGGAGGGAGCACATAACACCAGTGCTTAAATCCCTCCACTGGCTGCCAATTAGTTTCCGAGCGCAGTACAAGGTGTTGGTTTTGACCTTTAAAGCCCTACATGGCTTGGGTCCATCTTACCGTAGGGACCGCCTCCTTCCATATGATCCCCCTCGCGCCCTTTGGTCATCCGGGAGGAATCTGCTCCAGCCGATAAAGACTAGGCTTTCACAGATCTCTCAGAGGGCCTTCTCCACCATTGCCCCTAGACTTTGGAATGGCCTGCCGGACGAGATCCGTCTTATTTCGACTCTTGCTGCTTTCAAGAAAGCAGTTAAGACGGATCTCTTCTGACAGGCCTTCCCGGAATAACATTTTCAGAGGGACGAGTTTTTAACTGAGTTTTTAATTTGTCCCTAATTCTTCTCGCCTCTTTATAGTATGATTGTTGTTGATTTTTACTGTATTTTAATTCTTTCATATTTAATTCGGTTTTAAGGGGGGAGGGCTGTTGAGAGAGGGAATGTTTTTTTGACTCTGTTCTTTTTTAATATGCTGTAACCTGCCCCGATTGCTGAGCAGAGGGGCGGGCTATAAATAAAATTTATTATTATTATTATTATTATTATTATTATTATTATTATTATTCTATGTAACTAGGTGGGGAAATGTACTTACCAAAATCATATGGGCTATTAGATTCCCTCCAAGAGCTCCAAAAGTGTAATAAACCAGTGCCTAAAAAGGGGGAGAAAGATGGTTAATTAGACAATTTTTATTGGCATATTTAACAGAAAACACAGGGAGAAAAAGCTCAGTCAGAACTGTCGTACCTTAGCCTGACTGGAATCAACACCAAGGCCAGAAGCATAGAGAAATCCAAGAGCCTGAAATGGAAACAGAAGAGTTCATATGTGGCAATTTCAGGACTAATTTAAATACAGTCACAACCTGCTTTACAAGGTTACTATTTTCCTATTTTCCTTTAATTAGCAAGTAAAGGAAAACTAGAAGTTTTATTAATCTTTCCTATATAGTTAGCCTAGCGAATACAGTATGACCTCCTGTATCTGGGGGACCTGTGCCCATGGTTTCACTTACCCATAATCTATGGTTGCTGCTGCAGACTGACTCCTTCCTCACATCTTCAAAAGTGGCCTTACAGAGAGTGTACAAGGCCTCATTGTGGTGCTGCTTGCACAGGGTGCCCTGGATCTCAGGTGGACAGCCCACCTGCCACATGTAGGGTGCCATCAAAGGTGACAGGTGTATGTGGAGGACCGCCCCCCTCCCCAGCGTCCCTCCCCATTTTGCATAGCAGTCTTGGCTGTGCCCAAGAATCCTCAGCCAAGAAAGCCCAAACAGGAGAGAAGCACAAAATGGAGGCGGTGGTGGTGAGCTGAGGCAGATGCTGCTGACCAGTCAGCTGTTGTACAAAGGAGGGAACAGTGGAGAAAAACGAATTGGAGGAGGCTAGTTAGGCAAATATCAGGAGCTGAATCTTTCAGCTCTTATGACATGGCCTGGAGTGTTAGCTTGAAACTGCATAGCTTTACTGGTTTATTTGCTGACATATAATGTATTATACAATATTGTGGTTAATGATGGGACACAGAGTGCTGTGCTAATTGGCAGAAACTGTTGAGCACATTCCTTTGCGGTTGATGAGCAGATGGAAGGGAGTTGAGGCTGCCTCAAGAAGCTCCAAGGTCAGTGTCTTGCAATGGGAGAAGAAGGGGGGCTACCATGGGAAGGAAAATAATGTTTTGCTTTTGTAATGAATGGAAAGGTAGCCCACCAAAGAATAAAGATTTTCTAAATTTTCACTACTTGAAGTCTGGATTTCTGAATTAAGGGATTCCTGTATATGACAGAGGGGCTGGAGATGGGTGTGTGTGGGACCTTGGCAGGAATGAAGGAGAGAAGGAAGGAAGGGCCGGACCATGGAGCTGCCTCCTTTCCTCACCACCTTGCCTGAGGAAGATGAAGAAGTACCATGGCCAGCGGTATCAGCCATGGCACTACAATTCCGGGAGTTCATCCTCCAGCTGGATCTGGTGCTCAGGGGCATGTGGGTCATTCCCTTCCACTATGATCCCCTCCATGGAGCAGCGGGGGGAGGGGGATATTTTCACTCCAAGTGCAAAAATCTAGGAAAATATGGCCATGGATATGGAGATGGCACAGTATAGCAGAACATACTGAAATTAAGGCTCTCCTCAAACTTCATAAGCCTGTCATAAAATCTACATACAACATAGTATGGTGATACAAGGTATATTTTGCTATAGTGGTTGTTTCTCATTTTAACCTTGGATCAAATTCAGTTCTGCAAGGCAGCTGAAAATTAAACCTGCAGTGAGAAAGCAAGAGGAAAACCTCTTATCAAATGTTAAATTCTTTCAGATATTCTTGACAATCTAGGAAATTGGAAAGAAAGCGATACACTAGATTTCTTTTTGATCATGAGAATATGGTTGGCACCAGAAGGTATCGTCTATTATCATACTGAGAAATTAAAGTGGGAAGTCAGGCTTTACTATTAAATCCTATTTCACATTCAGCGAAGATTTCACTTAACACTATGAACAAAAGGCCAGCATAAGATCTGGTACTACCTAAAACCCTTTAGCTAATTTGGCTGACCTGAAGAATTCCTTCCACTTCTCAGTGAAGAACTAGCACAATCTATTTGGACAGCTAATGTGCATTTTTACACAGGCAAACACTGCAGGTAACAACAAATGAGGAGTTAAGCCTTATGTCAACCAGAACTGGAGGAATCTGTAACTCCATGTGCATGTCTTCAGTGATAGCAAAAGAAATGTGATCATTTTTTGTCAGTTGTAACATGAAAAAGTATGGCTGATAATAAGGAGAGGGGGAAGAAAGCACATAGGATGAACTAAACACAATTCTACATTTTATCGATTACTAGTAAAGAAGAGTTCTTTAAAATATACATACTGTCTGCCCTTTAGGAGAACCTTCTTCAGTCAATTTCTCAAAGAGTTCTTTAGCTGACTGAATGTTTTGCTTCAGGTAGTCTCCAAACAACATAGCATAAGATACTTTTTCCATCGCCTTCGTATGATTCATATCAGCTGCTCTCAGAAGATACTGATAAGCTCTTCAAGAAAAAAAATGCACACATGCTCAAGCAAGAAGCAAGAATATTATATGCAGTGAAAACGATAAAATATTAGCACTACAAAACTAAATTACAAGGCCACAGAGACATTGAAATGATGCTCAAGTAGGCAGTTCTCATTTACAGTACGGGAAAAGAAGTGGCTGCTACAGTAGCCTGATATTACTGTACCGTCCTTTATCATTTATGTGTAGAGCATCTATGTGTTAGCGGTCTAAAGCTGCTCGTTCCAGTTCTGGATGCAGCAGAGAGCTATCAAGGCTAACAGTTATTGACATCTTGAATGCCAAGTTATTATTACATGACATTTTAACAGAAAATTTTGATCTATAAAAAAGTAACAACTCACTCTTTCTTTTGAGCTTTTTTACTGCTTTCATTAAGGATTTTCATCCCACTTTGGTAAACATCCTCTGCCTCTTGCATTTGCCTTCTCTTATTAGATTGCTCTTCCGCTAATAAAAGATGAAGAGATAAAAAATAATAATACTTTTAACACTAAGACACTGCTCATACTTTTTCCAGGCCAAGTATTTTGGTTGTTACAGAATGCCACACCATCTATTTCACAATGACCTACTATATTTTAATAAACTGCTCCCCCCCCCCCCGATCTGCAGCAGGCAAACAAATGCTCTGAAACAAAGTCAAACACAAACTGCAAGTACAGTTGTCCCTCCCTGTTCGTGGACTTTGAGTCTGTGGTCTCGCTCTTCGTGGGGAGGGACAAGGGCTATACTGTAAACGGCCACACACGCCATTAGTTTAAATGAGGCTCAAATATTTGCAAGCCACAATTTTCAAGGGGTGGTGGTCTGGAACGGATCCCCCGTGAATTGGGAGGGGCAACTGTAGTCAAAATTATAGATAGCTCATTGTTTTGTGGTCATGTTACTGAGTAAAACACATTACCCTGCATTTTAACAAGTCAAAGCTAATGGTTGAGCACTTGGTAGGTGAGAGCTGTGACTTGAAAAGAATATGTAGTGCTAAGAATCACCAACATTACATCATTAGTGTATACAAAACTTTAAAAAACTGTTTAAAAAAGTAGGCAGCCACTAGACAGTAAGCAACTGCTCTGGGAACCTTTTTGGTTGAACAGTATAAATGCTCTAATATTTATATATTATAAAAATATACCAAATACAGAAAAGAGGAATTATTTCTTTGGCAGAGAAGGCTGCTAATGATCCTATGAAACTACAAATCCCAAGGCTCCATAAGATGGAGCTGCAACACTTAAAATGGTGTCAAACTGCATTCTTTCTACAGTACAGATGCATCCTAAGTTACACTTTGTGGAACAGCAAATTCTACCCATTATCCTTTCTTCATCTATTATAATCCATACTAAGAGTTTTGTATTAAGCTTTTAAAACATACGCAGCCTTGGATCCCATGCTGGGAGAAAGATGGGATATAGATTAAATAAATACTAAATTAATAAGTCTGTTGAAATTGTCCCCAGTTTCTATTGTTATAAAACCACAAATAAAATTTCTCTAAATATCATTTGTCAGGTGACTCTCATGTAGCCTAAGAAGTGAGAATCTTAGGATAGGTTCTCTACTCACTCTCACAGAATCCCCACTTTTGGTCACTTTTGTAGTCATAGGTTGTTGCACACCAGAGCCTGCCGTCTTCTCTCCCATCCACAGTACACTCCGAGTACTCCTTCTCCAGGAATAGAAAAGGGAAGTGGCATGGTTCACCATCTGCAGTTCCACCAATAGCTGTCAAAACTACAAAATGCAACCCATCAAACATCCAGGACTCTAATGTACGGTACTTTGATAGATCTCAACAGTAACAAAACAGAACCTGTGGCTTCTTCAACTCTTTTCCTTCAGAAATGTATTTTTATGGAATATATCTATCTCACCAAAATGGATATTCACGTCTAGAAACTACAACAATCACTCACAGGAATTTAGGATAATGTATGAGCAGGCTATCATTCCGCCAAACGCTTATCATCACATGCTGTTAGAGAAAAACACTATTACAAAGTAGCTTTTCCATATGCAGTTACTGTTGCATAACAAGTGCAATTAAATCAGACAACGCTGAGCCAACACACACTCTCCCTTAATAATAATAATAATAATAATGATAATAATAATAAGTTTTATTTTTATTCTGCCCCTCTGCTCAGCAATCGGGGTGGTGTACAAATTAAAACAGTACAACAGATTAAAACATAAATCCATCAACCCAATTCCCTAAACTCTTACACACACACAGTGCACATACTTCATATAATTAATATTGGTTTTGTGAAAAGTGGTATGATATCCTCAAAAATCTCAATCTACAATTAGAATAGTAAACAAAGTGGACTGATTTTGTTTTTTTCATACAGCCATTATTTAAGGCAAGTGAGTGATGAAATATTATGATACAGGGAACCTGCCCAACCTTGATTCATCAGGGTTCCCCCCCTATAATAAATTAAATATATACTTATTTTCCTAAGGGGGAAAACACAGCTTCAAATTTGGGCAGGCTTAGTCCTATAATCTATTTTTAGATGCAAAGCTATGCTGAATGTTACATGAAGTACAGCTGACGTGGCATTAGCAGAGAAGTGAAAATCAGGTGGCACCTGCCGTTTCTGTGATACACAGTATGAAACTTCTTTCTCTTTTGTATGCTATAGTTAGATATAAGGCTTTTCTTATTGGTTTAATGATGATAGCTTTTATCCATGTAAACAGTTTCAAAGTAATTTGAAGTATATCTCCTTGTCATCAAATGAGAAATTTCAGATCTCATATGATTTCTAAAGCATACTAACTTTACTTAAATCCCATGCTCTTTCTACTTGATTCAACTGGACAGTAGAAGGAAGTACAAATGAGAAGGAGCTGGAGGGGAAGCACAGAGTCCTCTATCTCACTTTGATAACCAGGGTTCACAGAATTATAATAGCACTCTCCTAGAAATTGAGATTCTCCAGAACCTACAAATCTATCTCAGATTTATGTACAAATTTTAAACTCTGCAAGTAAAGATCAAAGACTACACACAAGATCACCTGTTTTTTGTGTTTCTACCTCTTCCAAGCCCTTATTTAGTAAGGCTGACAGTTCTAGAGAATCTATCTCCTCCAAAATTCTTTCCTTCTCTTCCTCTTGGCTCCTGAAACTTGCTCCTTCTTCAGTGTGTGTTTCTTGTTCCTCAGAGTCAATGAAGATCTGACCTGCTACCACTTGGGTTCCTGCTGAATGATCTTTCACTTGTTCTTCAGAAGGCAAGGTTGTCTATGGAACAAGTAGTAGGAAAAAAAAATTAAAAATAGCAAATTTTTAACCCTTTCTCATACCCGTACAATCCACATTCACCTAGCAAAACTGGAGTTCTCATTTTATAATACAAGTAAACAGTCAGAACTTACTACCTCAGATTAAGAAAGGTGTTTAAAATTTGTGAATCATTCTTCTCTGAAAAACCTGTCCAACATAGATTTTTTTCTTAGCTTACTTCCACCATCTACTGCTTCAGTTTAGAAAGTAAGCCTGTTCTTTGCACACTGTAACTCATGTATTCTCATGTACTTCCCACTACATTCATGTACTTTAGCCCCAAATACCCTTAGTTTTTCATTTTATTCCAAACTGAAATTAGCTTCTTTTCCATTCTGGATTTTAATTACATTCAAATAAGAATTGTATAAGGACAGATAGTCAGATTATTCAAATGTTTTTTAACTACTGAGGCATTTCTCCTTCTCCATGCTACATGGGACACATATGTGGCACATGTAGATTATATTTTCTAGAGCAGAGTGAGCAAAGTGTGGCACTTCAGATGATGCTGGACCACAATTTCCACAGTTCATCACCACTGGTTATGCTGAAGAGGCTGACAGAAGTTGCAGTTCAACATCTTCTAGAGGGTTGCCCTTTCTTCACCTATTTTAGAGCCTTCGTATTGGCAAATGAAAACCTAATGATGTTTCTCAGCTGGGAAAATAGGATCAGAAATATGAGGAGAATGTGCTCACCTTTGATTCAAAGGACTCTTCCTGAGCTCCTTCTTCATCTGCAAAATTAAACAAGTACAATTTAATGATATTCAGAGGCATTCAGTGTTTCATTCCAAACACTACTTTGTATTTGTAAGAGTTAATATATTAGTATCTGTTATATTTATTTATTCAAGCCTGGAATGGTCACATTGCTTACTTGTTCTGCTGAGGTATCTGAATGATTTTTGTTAACTACTAGCACCTCTAAAAATGTAGGCTTTGACTATCTAATACAGCCAATAACTTAGCAGAAAAGATCACAGTAAGTATCACTCACTACCTAGCGTTGAGGTATAACATACAACTTGCAGGACCAGAACTCCTCTGTAGCCCCGTCTTACCAATATTTAGAATATTAGTGGCTCTTATGAGTTTATGGGATGCTTCAGCTATAGTTAAAAAAGCTTGACCAGTGTTTGCAGTGAGGATACCAGGCATATTTTTCTTTCTGTTATGAAGCTGAAGCAACGGTATAAATAATGCTTCATTTAAGTAATATTATTGACAAGATTCACAAAAGAAACCAAGATTGTACTGAGCTATTCTTGCATCTCTTTAGAGATGAAATATGACATGACTTGTGTTTCAAAATTTTGACTTCTTGCTTTTTCTGAATCTTAACCTAGTAACAAAAGGATTAATAATGAAAGTACTTATAAATAAATTAGCACTATGGTTTTGAACAAGTAGCAGTATGTCAAGGAAACACTGTTTTAATGTGAACCCTCAATCATCAGAAGGAATGAACACATTTGTTTGTATCCTGAGAGTGAAGCAAGCAGTGTTTCATTCTTGTTGCATCATATTAACATCTCTCTGAAGCAACAACCTCTATAGTAAGATGCAGAAAAGCATGCACTGATTGTTAAGAAAACAGATGTTATTTCCAAAGCAATGTGTCAGAGGAAGAAAAAGGCTGTGTTTGTTTAATTCTTTTTTAGCATTTATACACTCTTCCTTTTAAAGAGGCAGCTGATTTGTAGGACAGATAACTGAAAAGATTATTTGCTTCTTTAGTATTCTTGGCACAGAACATCTAAACCCTAGACCAGGCTTTTCAGTTGCCCAACTGAAAGTAACACCAAGAAACCCAAAGATACAAATATCAATGTATGGCACTCGAACACTTACTCTATTCATACCAATATGTAAAACAAAACAAGAAGACATGGTCATTATGGTTTCCATGAGATAAATCATAGGGATCATAAGCAAGAGTCAGGATTGTTTTTCTAAGATGAACAACCAAGCTTAGAAAAAGATGTTCAGTTATTTTTACAATTCTATTAACTGAATTGCAAACTATATAATAACAGAAGATCACTGATATGGAATTACCTCTATACTATTTAAATCAAGCTAGTGTGAATTTTCAGTTATTGCTACAGAGAAAGCTAATATACTAAACAGATGATTTGAATGTTTTGTTTTTTGGTCTGGTATCAACAAAAAAGTAGTAAAGCGCCTTAAGCGGTTCTTGTGCTAGCAGAGAGATTCTGCCCCAGTACTTATTTTACCTAAAAATACATTTGAAGTACATTTGTCAACTACTCCCACAAATAAAGCCATTTCCATAGCGAATAGAAGCAAGATATAAAACTGAACACTCCCAGGCTCCTGTGTGCCTGTAGAGACATATAAACCTGGAATTTTATAGTTATGATCTTTAAAAAAAACACAAGAATGGACAAATTGCCTCTAGGATCACAATAATAAAGTACTTCAATGTGTCCTTATTTCAAATAAGCCTAAAAGTATTTTAAAATACAGAAACTAATTCCCCCCCCCAGCAAGTTTTTAATTTTGTTATCTTTAACTATAGATGACTAACTCATAACAAAAATAGACTTGCTATTTTTCTGCATATTTATTTATTTAAATACCCTGTCATTTTTCTGATTGGAACCCAAGGCATGTAACAAGAGTACAATATTATACAGCTTAAAAATCTGATAAAATTTGTAACACAATTAACCAAACAATCATATTAATACACTAATATTTTTTTTTAATAAGATCATTTAAAAATGCAAGATAAAAATTCAGTAGCCTTCCAAAGACCGTTCTACAAAACCAATTAATCCAGGGGTAGGCAACCTTTTTCGGTCCTGGGCCGGTCCCCCGAAGTCTTCGTCTCCGCTGGGCTGAGGGGGGGGGGATGGCGGCGCGTGTGCACCACCCGCTGCCGCACGCGACCCCCTTCGCGTGCACTGCCGCCGCAGCCGCCATGGCCGCTGCGCGTGCCACGGCCACCATTTTGATTTCCAAAATGGCAAACGCGTCGCGACCGCCATTTTGGAAATCAAAATGGCGGCCACGGCTGTGCAGTGGCGGCGGTAGAGGTCCACCTGGGCCGGTAAGTCCAGCGACCTGGGCCGGAACCGGCCCAGGGGCCGTAGCTTGCCGACCCCTGAATTAATCATTAAATGACTGTTTCAATAAAAAAGATATTTTACCTGCAGGAAAAGGACAGCAAACAGGGGCCCAGAATTCAAATGGAATTCCTTACCCTCAGAGCAGTTACTGAGAAGGCCTTCCTGTATCTTCTTAGTCATATAGGAAGATATGGTCTTTCAGTCTGGACTAAGCCATACAGGTTGAGTCTCCCTTATCTAAAATGTTTGGGACCATAAGTGTTTTGGATTTCAGAGTTTTGATTTTGGAATATTTGCATATACATAATGAAAATATCTTGGAGATGGGTCCTAACTAAACATGAAATTCATCTATGTTTTTTATACACCCTATACACATGGCCTGAATGTAATTGTGTGTACACCAAACCACCAGAAGATAAAGGTGCCACTATCTCAGCCATCCATGTGGGCGATTTTGGAATATTCTGAATTTCAGAATTCTGAATAAGAGAAATTCAATCTGTATTATATTTACAGAACAAAACCAAGGATGTCTTGACCATATAGTTCATGAGTGCTTGGAGAGACACTTGTCCTTCACACCATAGTTGGTCAAAATTAATCTTCCAGGTATTGGAAGGCCATTTAATGATAGATATCACCCACATTAACAATTCAGAGTTCATGTTTCCTGTTACATTAAAGCCAATGACAGAAGTGACCTTTAAGGAGCATACTAGCTATCAAAAGCACTCTGAGATATCTAGAGTGAATTCCACATTTTAGTCCAATTTGACTTCTTTAATTGTAGTTTATTCCCAATACTTACATCAGAAAATGCAGCATTCCTTAAATTAAGACGTGATATTTTCTGGAGAAAAGTCAGCACAACAGCATTTTGAACACAACATAATCTTTAGTATCATTAATTTTGTAATTTTTGTGCCAAATTGACTGCTATTTGCTAATTAATACTTATGCGTGCATTAAAATATTTGTACTAGTAAACATGAGCACGACATGTGTTCAAGATCAGAAATATGCTTTATAACATCTTGATGATATATGTAGGGAACAGAGGCAGCCGACAAATGCTGAAACATATGACCTGTAAAACAGCTAGTACCTGATTCCTTCCTCACCTTCTTTCACAAACTGATTATTCTAAAAATACTTCTGAGAAAAGTGCAGATGGTTAGTGAGGATTAACACATAGCTAATCTCATATTTAGATAAGATATGAATTAATACCCCAGTTCTGTCAACAGAGGCATTGGGTCTTTGGCTCACAAGATCAGAAACACCCTACCACATATTATGGCATTTAACCTCAGCTGGGCAAGGCATCATCTCACCGTCAGTATTGGTATGCTCATGCTGTCCATGAAAGACTTAAATTAATCTGCTGTATGGGGAAGCTCGCTGCTAAGCTACATCATGAGAGTCCATCACAGATTTTGTGAGAACATGATCCTCCAAAAGCTGAAGCAAGTTAAATCCCATTGAATTCAGTAGAAGACTACGCATGTTCTTAAACTGCTCTCACTGAAATTAGAAAATCTTATAAACTATTGACATATATAAAAACAAACACCATCTTAAACTTTCCCTCCTGAGATCAAAACATAAATATGTTCACTAATCACAAAAAATATATGAAAACAAAGTGTCTACATTCACCTTAATAAAAATAGAAAAATAATGACTGGGCCTAGAAAATGAACATAACATTAATCTTGTTATACCTTGGGGCAACCGTACTTGTAGGAAATCAGTCAGACTAGATTGACCTCTGACAATTTTTATTTGATGAACAAGTTTTTCTATCACCAAAATGTATAAGACTCCAACACATGGATTCAATTAGGAAAGGGTTTCCCCACTACCAATGTATAGCTACTACTATCCCGGCTACCGTTAAAAAATGCATAATTTCTATATCCACATTATTTCTAGTGGCAGTCAAATGCACTGACTTGGTGTACTTTTGGAATAGGTGGGAACTGGCATATCTGTAGTCTTGAAGGTGCATTAGAGTTGTAAGGCCATGCATCTGTTCCTGATTTCAATGCAAATCTTCGATCAGCTTATTTAAATCTGTTAGCTCTAAACCTTGCCACAAACTGAGTAAGGAATGACGCTGGCTTGAAGGTGGCAGAAGTCTATTAATAATACAAGATTCACAACCATTGTAGCGCCTATGAAGATGACTCTCAAATGCAGTAACAGGGGACAGCATTTAAAGAACCTTTTTATTCACAAAATGGTTGTTTGTGAGCACTGGAATGACACTATTGGATATTTTCTAATTTCCTTTTTAATTGCAACATAGAAAGAAGTTAGCTACCATCCAAAACATTGATAACAATTTGCAATTTCGGTTCAGCCATGATCAAAGTGGGTTCTACATCTGCCCCCTCACAGGTGCCATTATGAACAGCAAGACATAAGACATCTAAAGCTAACTTCCCTATTTGCTTTATGTTTTCAAGGTCGGAGATAAAACAACAATAGTACAAACTCTTAGGTTAATCTTTAGAAGAAAAGGTAGTCGCTACTTGATTAACATAATAAATATCACAATACTTTCTGTTGGCACTCAATGTTTGCTTACCAAACTAATGAAGTGACCTCTATTTTGCCACTCAGTTAATTACAGATACACTTCAATGAACAAAGTAGATGTGTTCCTGGTCATTACTTTTTTAAACATAAAATCTGGCATCAGAGGCAGAAAATAGGTTCCTACACCATAAAAACAAAGAGGGGTTCAAGAAAGGAATCGTTTTTATCCAAAACTAACAGTATGCACATGTAAAATGAATCATCCTTGCCTAAGTAAATAAAAGCATGGGCCTTTTTAAATTAATATATGCTCTATATGACATTCTGAAGGCAGCTGTAATTTATTTTGTCTGTCATAGGCAGGCTGACATGGCTATAGGAGGATCACTTACAAAAAGGACAGGGAGCAAAAGACTTCATAAAAAGGACCTATTTTGTAAGTTGAGGTATGTCTGTATCCTATCTGGAATATCTGGTCTCTGTATTCTTGCTTCATTGCCTTTAACTTTCTTTGTTAGACAAGTCTGTCCAGAATATTGGCAACTGCATTTTTTCTGACTACTTTACTTTGATAGGCAGGACCTTAACAAGTATGGCAGTTTACAATCCTACACAATCTACTATATGCCCCACTGATTTGTTACACAAAGTTATGTAATTGTTAACATGATCAGATGGTGTATCCCATGGACCAAACAATACTAAAAAGGAAAGAACTGGCTGTTGTTCCCAGAGATGAGATGATGGAATGGCCCTTGCTGTGTCACCTCTTTCTCAGGAAATCACATGGAAGGGTAGATGATCTCAATGTTTTCTAAGATGTATGGATACCTCTAATCCGGCAAAATAAAATCTCTTGACAAGCAGTGCAAATATATGCTTTCACAGCCTACTTGACAAGTGAAACTGATATATATATATACACACACACACACACACACACACACCCCAATCAACACAAATAACTGAAATATATTAGCAACATATTTGCCTGGTTAAGTAACTTCTAATATTAAGAACTATAGCAACTATAAGACAATAGCACTAATCCCACATGCAAGCAAATAATGCTCAAAATTCTGCAGCATAGACTCCAATCATACATGGAGAGAAAAATTCCAGAGGTGAAAGCAGGATTCAGAAAAGGAAGGGGCACTAAGAACCACACTGCAAACATACGATGGCTAATGGAGTACACCAAAAAATTCCAAAAAAGAATCAGCATGTGTTTAATAGACTACAGTAAAAGAAATTGATTGTATAGTTCACAAAAAGCTATGGAATACACTCAAAGACAAGGGGGTGCTACTACATCTGATAGTCCTGATGAGAAATCTGTATCAAGGACAAGAGGCCACTGTCAGAATAGAATTTGGGGAAACAGAATGGTTCCCTATCGACAAAGGGGTCAGACAAGGCTGCATCTTATCACCCTATTTGTTTAACTTATATGCCGAAAACATAATAAAAGCAGAATCAGAAAAAAGGAGGTATTAAGATAGGAGGAAGCAACATTAACAACCTAAGATATGCAGACAACACCATAACATTAGCAGAAGACATTCAGAATTGGAACAGTTAATAAGGAAGGTCAAAGATGAAAGTGCAAAGGCAGGTTTGATGCTGAACATAAAGAAAACAAAGATAATGACCATGGAAGAAATACACAAGTTCAATCTAGACAACGAGGAAATTGAAAAAGTTAAAGAATTCCCATATCTAGGATCAAACATTGACCAGAATGGAGACTGCAGTCAAAAAATAAGAATACTAAGAATGGGAAGGGCAGCTACGAAAGAACTGGAAAAGATACTGAAGAGTGAAGACATACAACTGAGCACTAAAGTCAGAACCATTCTGACCACTGTATTCCCCAACTCCATGTACAGATGCGAGAGCTGAACAGTGAAGGAAGCAGACAGAGATAAAATCAACTCATTTGAAATGTGGTGCTGGAGAAGAATACTCAGGATACCATGGGCAGCCAAGAAGACAAACAAATGCGTTTTTGGACAGATCAGACCAGAGCTTTCCTGAAAAGCTAAAATGATCAAGTTGAGACTATCGTACTTTGGCCACATCATTAGAAGGCATGGATTGCTAGAAAAAACACTAATGCTAGGAAAGGTAGAGGGTAGAAGAGAGGAAGATCACAAACCAGATGGTTGGACTCATTCAGAGGGGTTATGGGCAAGGCAGTGGGGGACTCTTGGAGATGTCTCATCCATAGGGTCGCTATGAGTGGGAACTGACTTGAGGGCAGCTTGTACAACAATATTAAGAAAAGATTTTTATGATTTATGACCTTACAAATAAGATTTTCCAAATGATCTGCATAAGTAAAAGCTGCTAGGATAATACTGACAGATGTAATATTATCTTGAGACTAACTGAAAGAAGTGAGTAGCACGAACTTTCATAGATGTGAGTCTACTTCCTGAGATGCATGTAGTCAAGTCTACAAAAGCTCATGCTACCAACACCTCTCTTTCAGTTAGTCTCAAAGGTGCTACAAAGATCCCTTTGCAAACTGATTTTCCAGACTAACATGGCTATATCTTTGAATATCTCTAGTATATTAGCTATACTGAAAGAGAATGAGTAGTGAATTGAATAGTACCAGGATGAGCGTTACCTAGTTGGTTATTTGGTGAGAGTAGTGGCCATCAAATTTCTACAATATAAGACACAGAGATAGGAGAAGAAGAGACAAACTGCCTGGAATAATTTCTGTTGGGAGATACACTATGCTGTTACATCAAATGACAACAACAGAAGGGCTAACTCTGTATCTATTCCTGTAAGCCCACCAACTCACCTGTTCTTCTCCAAATACTCCTTTGTGTTGTTCCTCATCTTACCTCTATTTCCTTTACTTATAATTTAGAGACAATCCTTTAACTGAGACTGTTGTACTTTAATATCATATTAAAAAGACAATAATGTTTGCTAAGGAAGAAGCCAGTAGGAAAAAAGGAAGACTGCATATCAGATGGATAGACACAATCAAGGAAGCCATGACCCTAAGTCTGCAAGACCTAAGCAGTTGATGATAGAGTGACTTGAGGTTTCTCATTCATAATTTAAGTTGAAGTCAACTTGATAGACGTCAACAATAAAGCTTTTAACATACTTCTAACTTTTAACCACTCTCCATCATAAACTATACTGATCTAAAGATTCAGAAAGTAAAGATATTCACAGCTCTCTCATGTTCTGAATAAGTGACCCTGCTACAAGCAATAAAAGCAGTACCTCAGCAGTATCAGGCAGTTAAATCTGGGTACAGGAGTAAGATGGGGGCAGGTAACCCTCCCATATGGCATACATAATAGACTCATTCTTTTTACAACTTAATTGGCTCAGAAAGAACCCAGAATACTAGGCATTTCTGTTTCTGCATAGTGACTGCACTATACTAGGCCTTTTTAGTCAGAAGTCCTATTGCAGCCGTACTTGGATGCTCCAAGCACACACAGTGCTCCTTGTACAATTTAGAATCCTGCTTGTGAGCTATGCATTTATAACCAACTCCTCACTCAAGAAGATTTGGATGGGTGGGGAGGATTCAACAGAGATTTTGGGGCCAATGATCATGGATGTGATCTACTTAAAGTATTCTACTTACATGATATTACACTGTTTGTGGCTGAACAAGGCTTGTGTTCAAAGGGGTTGACTAGGAAGTGAATATACACAAGTTTTCAACCTGAGACAGACAACCAGCTTCCTGTTTTAAGTATGTAAGAAACAACTTCTGAGTCCCCACTGCCATCATGATACATACAGAAGAACAAAGAATGTGTTTCTGTTCTGCTGTTGGAGATATTATGGAATACCTCAGTTGGAGCTCACTCTTCTCAAATCCTGAATTTGGACCTCGCTTTTTTCAAATCCTTGGTTCTGAAGGCTGAAATAAAACGATCAATCTGGACCAACTAGGATGCAGGTGTAATATATCTGTGTGTGTGGGAGAGATCAGCAAACATTCTGTGACTGTATTTTGTAATGTGTCTATGAGTATGTGCTTTCAAGTCACCTAGCTGCATTTAATTCTTAGTTGGGCTACTAGTACTCTAGTGTATCAAACAAGGGTGGTTATACATATGGTTATACATTCAAAGTAGCCAGTTTATTGCATCAATCACCCTGGCTCTACTCAATATGCAGTCCCTTCCCAGTTCTCTCTTTCTGCAAATACATGGCTGTTTAGTCACCCACATATCTGCTCCACGCAAATTATGAACTACTGTCCCTCTCTATGGTACCATGAATGCTTACATGCCACCTGCCATGCACCTACCATGTTCAATGTAACTTATTCCCACCTTTTTTCAACAAGCTCATAACCCAGAGGTTTAAAAAGATTTTACTATACCACACATAAACAATGGCCATCAACTCCAGCTGGCACCTACAGGTACATCTAGTTTCCTAACACCTGACTTGAAAGACCGAACTATCACAGTAACATAAAATGCAATAAAATGTATACCAATATTTTAATGACACTGGCCTCATCATAATATCTGAACTACAAGACTAAGAAGCAGTTCTGCAGCTTGTTGGGAACAGTAAAGCCCTTGCATTTTAGATAAGATAGAGGTCAGGGTCTTACTACCTCCCCAAGCAGTCCAGGCCACCAAAACAATTATTGGTTTTGCACACTGAAAGCTACAAGGAAATGCTTCTTATCACATTCTCCATGTGTGCATGGAGTTCACATGTACATGAAATTTTGCTAATTCTGCGATAGCAGTAACAGGAGGCGCACAGCAAAATCCATACCTGCTGACACGCCCTGCCTGAAACCATGCCTTAAGCTGCTAAAAACAGTATCTACAGATGTTCTGAAAAGATAAGGAGGCCAGACCTCTTCCAGTGTCAGAATGCTCTGGTGCCACAACAAACTACAAATCCCAGAATTCTATAGGATGGAGCCATGGCAGTTAAAGCAGTGCCAAACTGCATTATTTATGCAGTAGAGATACAGCCATGGTTAAAAACTTATAAAACGTTGTGTTTAAAATAGCATTATGGGAGTGACAACACATCTGATAGTTCTGATGAGAAATTTGTACTCAGGACAAGAGGCTACTGTCAGAACAGAATATGGAAAAACAGAATGGTACCCAATTGGCAAAAGAGTCAGATAAGGCTGCATCCTAGCACTCTACCTATTCAACTTATATGCAGAACATATTGTAAGAAAGCAGGCTTGGACACGGAAGAGGGAGGAGGAAGAAATATCAATAATCTGAGATATGCTGACGACACCATAATACTAATAGAAAACTTCACAGACCTGGAACAACAACTAAGGAAGATCAAAGAAGAAAGTGCAAAGGCAGGCTTACTGTTAAACATAAAGAAAACAAAAATGACCACTGAGGACCTTCACAAGTTCAACCTACCAGGGGTAGGCAACCTTTCCCCTTTAAGGACCGAGGGACTTCAGCTCCCAGAAGCCTCAGCCATGTTGACCAATAGTCCCATGTTGGCCAATAGCTCCTGGGATTCTGGGAGCTGAAGTCCCTCGGCCCTTAAAGGGGAAAGGTTGCCTACCCCTGGTCTAGACAATGAAGAAATAGAAATATTTCCATACCTGGGATCAAACACTGGCAGAAATGGGGAGTGCAGTCAGAAAATCAGAAGAAGACTAAGAATGGGGAGAGTAGCTATGAAAGAACTAGAAAAGATCTAAAATGCAAAGATATACAACTCAGCACAAAAGTTAGAATCATACAAGCCATTTTATTCCCTATTACCATGTATGGATGTAAGAGCTGGACAGTTAAGAAAGATGATAGGAAGAAAATCAATGCATTTGAGCCAAAAGGACAAATAAGAGGGTCCTAGAGCAGATCAAGCCAGAAACCTCCCTGGAAGCCAAGATGGCCAAACTGAGACTGTTGTACTTCGGACACATCATGAGAAGGAAGGACTCATTGGAAAAGACAATAATGCTGGGAAAGGTGGAGGGAGGGAGGAAGAGAGGAAGGCCACATGCCAGATGGATGGACTCTATTAAGGAGAGCATGGTATTAAGGGGTTGCAGGAATTAAGCAGAGCAGTGGGGGACAGAGGGTCTTGGAGATGTCTCATCCATAGGGTCGCCATGGGTCGAGATCGACTCGACGCCAGTTAACAACAAGAAGACCCCTTTGCATAGCAAACTCCTCAGAGGACTCCGATTTTCGCCAGAGGAGGAGGAAAGCGGAGCCTATGAGGCGACCCTGTGAGGCAACCTCAGCCCCAGGAAGGCGAGGCCCAGCGCCATTACCGACCCGCGGCAGCCACGCAGAGCCCCGCCGCCAGCAGCAACACCGACGCGGCCCGGACGAACCACCTCCGCGGCGGAGGCGTTGCCCCTCGGCTGCCGAGCCGCTCCATAGCAGTCCGGAAGCCTCCCCGGTGAAGCGACGCGGCACCTAGAAGGAAGATCAAGAGGAGGAGGAGGAAGCCAGGCTCGGCTGCTCCGGCCCCGCCTACCGACAGCCCCACCTCAGCCAATCACGACGCTTCGCTTAGGCGTCCCCGCGACCAATGGCCTTTCGGCAGCCGAAATGCCGCCATGTCATTGGCTACTGCCTCGTCCGACATGGCCTCTCGGAATTGGACGAAAAGGGAAAAAAATCCCCTCAGATTCCAATACTGGGGCGGTGCGTCAGGGCTGTTCCCCGCACAGCCAATCAGGTTGCGGGGAGTAAAAGGAGGAGGATGCCTATGAGGGGAAACAACGCTGACGTCACGTCCGGTTTCTGTTCCCGACTCGTCGACGTTCCCTCACAGGGGTTTAAAGGGCCCTCAGACATAAACAGGGAGAGTTTGTGGATACTTCAAGGGTTCCAACCACACTGCAGAAATACTCTGGTTTGATACCGCTGTAACTGCCAAGGCTCAACGCCATGGGACTGAGGGAACTGTAGTTTGTGTTGGCACCAGAGACAGGGCTGTTAAAGTAGTGTCATACTGGATTGTTTCTGCAGTGTGGATGCAGCCAGAGAAGCCTTTGTATTTGAATGTGTGTTTTTAATGGACGTTTACGTGTCCTTGTTTTCTCTCCCTACTTTTGCCCCGCAAATGGAGGATTCGGATGATATCAATCTCGAACCCGAAGTATAGTGTCAAAAGTAAATATAAGTTTTTTGCAGTCACAGAAATTTTCCAGCCCGGTGACGTCGGGGTCAGCAAAAAAGGACTACATTACCCAGAAAGCAGTGCGGAAAGCAAAGGGTTCAGGTGCTTTCATGCCTCCCTCCACTTACGGGCTTCCAATGAAGGTTGTTTACACATTAGGGTGAGAGGAAGCATGGCATAATGGTTTGAGTGTCGGACCTTGGGGCCACTTTAATTGTCCTGGCTCATGGGAATTGAATTTTTTTCTGGGACATTAAGCCTTCTCTGTTGGAGAGTTCTGGTGCCACAATAAACTACAGTTCCCATGATTCCTTAGCACTGAGCCAGGACAGTTAAAGTGGCCTCAAAGCTGCATTATTTCTGGCAGTCTGTAAAGGCCCTAAGACTCTGGAGACCAGGGTTTGATTCCCAGTTTGGTCATGAAACCCACTGGGTGGCCTTGGGCAAATCACATTCTCTCAGCCTCAGGGGAAGGCAATGGGAAACCTCCTCTGAACAAATCTTGCCAAGAAAACTCCATGATGTGGTCGTCATAAGTTGGAAATGACTCAAAGGCAAACAGCAAAACAAACAGATTATGTTGGACACACAAGAACATATAGATGCAAGTTGCCAGGCTTCAACTGTTTATTGTGCATTAAGGTTGGAGACTTTGCGCTCACTGACTGAATGAAACTGTTTCATAGATCAAGCAACTGATGATCAGCTTTCTCTGTGGCCAACAAAAGGTGATGGCTTCAGTGACACTTACTAAATACAGAGACACAGCCATCTTAAGATGGTTAGAAACAGAGAAATTTGAAGTAGGTCCAAAACACACTGCAAAAATAATTCAGTGTGAGATCGCTTTAACAACTGCTTTGTTTAAGTGCTAGGGAACCCTGGGAATTGTAGTTTATTGTGGCACCAAAGGTCTCTCTGACAGAGAAGACTAAATGTCTCACAAAACTATAGTTCCTAGAGTTCCCTAGCACTGAGCCAGAGCAGTTAAAGTGATGTCAGAGTCATACCAGATTATATCTGCAGTGTGTTTTGGACCAAAGTCAGTGAGTTCCCAAACTTAACCTTGGATCAAATATTGGTCATAACGGAGATTGCAATCAAGAAATAAGAAACAGCCTAGGATTGGGAAGAGCACCCACGGACGTTATCACACGGGGTCTAAAGCAGTCCCATCCCCGTCCCATTCCGGATCCTTTGTCCCTGTGTTCAAACGACGTCGCAGCAAACCCCGCCCCATCCAGTGCCATCCCCGGCGCATTGCGGCATCATCCCCGTTCTTTGCAATTCCTCTTTCATTTGAGGAATTACATCTGCCGCGACCAGAACCATACCGGAATGATGCTGCTTTCTTGTCTGAAGCTACGGGGTCTATTCCAGTATGGTTCTGGATTGATTCCATGCCGCTTTCTTGCCGCCGCGTGTGATAACGCCCTATGAAAGAACTAGGCAAGACCTTGAAAAGATGTAACAGTGAACATTGAAGTGAGGATCACCCAACTCACTGTATTCCCTGTTACCATGTATGTATGTGAGAGTTGGACAGAGAAGAAAGCAGATAGGAAATCACCTCATTTCAGATGTGCTGGATGGAGAAGATTCCTGAAGATACTGTGCATGGTCAAGAAGACAAACAAATGAATCCTAGAACAGATGAAGCCTGAACTCTCTCTGGAAGCCAAGATGACGAACCTGGGACTGTCAGAGTTTGGCCACATCACGAGGAGGCATGACTGATTAGAAAAAAAAATGATGCTAGGGAGTTCATCACACAGGGGAAATTGGGAGTTTAAACAATGATTAACCCATGAAAATAGCGCAATTGATATTAAAACATGCTTAAAACGACATTGGAGTTTATCACACGGGAGGGATCCCGTGCAAAAACGGGATTTAAACCAAAGCTCCCCCGCAAAAGTTGATCGATTTTCAGATGACGTCTGACATTAACCCAGACGGAAAGGTGGAACCCCCCCCCCCCCCCACAAAAGTGGATTGATTTTCAGATGACGTCAGGATTAATGAGCATTAATGAGACATTAACCCAGACAGAAAGTTGACAAAATATGCTGCTTTTTATTTTTGGAAAATCCCAAAAGTAAAAAGTAGCATGTTTTATCAACTTTCTGTCTGGGTTAATGTCTTGTTAATCCTCAACCCCAATGTGTCTGAAAATCAACCCACTTTTGTGGGTGTTTAATCCCGTTTCTGCACAGGATTTGGACACTTTGCCTACTGTATGAAAAACTCCAGTAATGCAAGTGCCGTTATCCTGTGAAGAACCAGGGAATAATCAGGCAAGAAACAGCAAAAAGTCAAACATGGGAAAATTCCGTGAATGAGTTACTGTTGTTTCTTGCCTGGTTCTTCACAGGATAATGACACTTTAATCACGTTTTATCTCAACGTCATGTGAAAGCCATTCTCGCAGTTATGTGCAAGTGCGGGTTAATCAGGGAATCTACACAGGATAACAGTGCTTTGCATGCTGACATCATGTGAAAACCATTCACGCAATTGAGGGTTAATCACCATTTATACTTCCAATTTCCCCCCGTGTGATAAACTCCTAAGAAAGGTAGAAGGCAGCCGAAAGAGAGGAAGACCACAAGCCAGAGGGTTATGGAAGAAGGAGTGGTGAAAATAGGAGGAAGAAATATCAACAATCTGAGATATGCATAATACTATCTGAAAACCTCACAGACCTGGAACAACTACTAAGGAAGATCAAAGAATAAAGGGCAAAGGCAGGCTTACTGTTAAACATAAAGAAAACAAAAATAATGACCACAGAGAACTTACATACATTGAAACTAGACAATGAGGACCTGGGATCAAACATTGATCGGAATGGGGATTGCAGCCAGGAAATCAGGAGAAGATTAAGAATGGGGAGGGTGGCTATGAAAGAACGAGAAAAGATCCTAAAATGCAAAGACATGCAACTCAGCACAAAAGTCAGAATCATACAAGCCATTATATTCCCTGTTACCATGTATGGATGTGAGAGCTAGACAGTCAAGAAAGAAGATGGGGGAAAATCAGTGCATTTGAGATAATGTGGTGGTGCTGGAGAAGAGTGCTGAGGATCCCATGGACAGCCAAAAAGACAAACAAATGGGTCATAGAACAGATCAAGCCAGAAATATCTCGAGAAGCCAAAATGACAAGACTTAGGGCCTCTGCAGATGGGCGGCCGTGGGCCGCCCTGAGAAGCCGCGGATTGGGACTGAGGCTGCCCCACTCCTTGGCCCCAATCCACTCCTTTTCCGGCTTTGGAAGGAGCGCTAAAATAGCGCTCCTTCCGCAAGGCGCAGAAAGGGCGCCGGAAGAGGTGGCGTGCGCCTCTTTGGCGTCTCTTCTGGCTGAGCCGGAATCTGGATGCTGAGCCGGAAGGACGTCATTGGAGCACCCGCCGTGCAGAATGGTGGGCACTCCAATGACATCCTTGGGAAGGGGTTGGAGCGCCCGGTGTGAGGCTGCCCCTCCCCTTCCTTGCCTCCAAGATGGTGCTTTGCGCCGTCTGCAAAGGCCCTTAGACTGTCGTACTTTGGACAAATTATGAGAAGGCATGAATTGTTGGAAAAGGCAATAATGTTAGAAAAGGTGGAGGGAAGTAGAAAGAGAGGAAGGCCACATGCTAGATGGATGGACTTTATTAAAGAGACCATGAATAAGAATTTGCAGGAGCTGGGCAGAGCAGTAGAGGACAGGGGGGACCTGAAGATGTCTCATCCATAGAGTCGCCATGGGTCGAGACTGACACGAAGGCATTTAACAACAACAAAAAATAGCATTAAACTGCCTGCAGAATTAAAGTAATGTAAAATATCATTTTAAAAGCAAAGCACAGCGATACAATACACTATGAAAAGCCTTTTTCTTGTAAAACAGTTTCCAAAAGCCTGTTGGATTTTTTTTTAATGAAAAGTCTTCACCTGCAGCAAAGCAAGAGACACATTTGCCTTCCTAGCAGGGGATTACCAGATCCTGAGAGGGCTTACCAATGAGGCAAGAGAATTGGGCTTCGGCTAAAGAATCTGCTTGATCAGGGACAATTGACTTGTGGACTGCAAGCAGCCCCCAAACCCCACTTTTGCAGATCCAAAGCCCCACCTTACCAGTCAAGATCATACAAGATCACAGAATTGATCACATCATTTGACAGAGTGAGGCCACTGCCTCAGGCAGATTGTGGACAAATGGTGACAAGACTCCCAGTTGTTCTTCTTGAGTCCAAGAAGGGTTTTTCCCAGAATTGGATTAATAAATTATAGAGTGTGGGTTGGATACAGAGCTGCACTGGAGCCACTATATTAGCTTGTCACTCCAGGAATGGTAAAGACCCTGGCAGAGATTTTGTGTCATGGTCTACATTTTGTAACTTTATGAATCCATAGCTATATTTCAGAAATGCAACCAAACCCTATTAGTGAATTTGAAGATGCACACCCAGGCACCAGAAAGAATGTTCTGATGTACATTGGGTGCTCCTGGTCACTTCTGATGCACATCTGACATTGATGATGTGCATTGGAAAGTCGTGATGCACACTGAGCCTTTCTGGTGCACACTGGACATGTCTGAGGTACATCAGGCACTTCTGATGCACATTGGACACTCCTGTTGTGCTCAGACACTTCCCAGCCAGTGTCCAGATGCACATGGGGACTACCCCAATGCACATTAGTGCCCATTGAACAGTGGAGTCATGATGCATCAGTCACTCCAGTGGCTACCATTGCACAATGCATGCCAGTATGTTGTCACATCAGCACCAAGGTGAATGTGGACATTGCAAAACTGCTCAGTTCTGTTTCCAGCACACATAAGTCCACTTACAAAGATGTAAGAAACCCCCTGAATTTTCCAAGATTTTTCAAACTTGGACAGCAATTTTGGGATGTTGTGGTTATTGTTATATTTATTTATATTCCACTCTTTTCTCAGTGTAGGACTCAGTGTGACTTACAGAAGTTAAATATTAAAAATTCACACCATTCAAAAGTTCAGAAGCAATTTTTTTAAAGTTAAAAATATAAACCATTAAAAACAATAAACAAACATTCTGCACATTAAACAGGCTTGTTTCTCCTACTTCTCAAAAGCCTACCAGAATAAAAAATTCTTTGCCTGTTTGTGCCAAGATAGTAAGCCAGGTGCTAGTCTAATGTCTCTGTGAAAGGAGTTCCAGAGGCTCAGAGCAGCCATGGAGAAGGTTGTCTCCTGAATTTGCACCAGGTGTACCTTGTACCTGTGAAGGTGGATGGAAAGAGGGAAGGACTTACCCAGAAGATCTCAAAACATGGACAGGTTAGCATGAGAAAATACAGTCTTTCAAATAACCTGGATCTCAGCTGCATAGGGCTTTATAGGTAATCACCAGCACTTAGAATTTTACCTCAAATCAATGCCAAAATACCCCAAAAAGGGAGAAAACACCCTACTATATTTGAGAACTGCCTCCCCACCAAATAAAAAATAAAATATAAAATAAAATAAAAATCTGGTTTTCAGCCATATCTTAGCAAAAATGGTGATAGAAGTGACAAGATTTTGCTTTCAGTTGCCATTCAGACAGAATACTTCTGTCCATATTCAATGCCTGGGGAGTGAAATATGTCAGTGGATCTTCCTGTATGGCAGGAGAAAGTAACATCCACCTTTAGAGAGCCAACACAATGTAGTCCTTTGAGTGCTGGACTCTGAGAGACCAAAGTCCACATCCCCACTCGGCCATGGGAACCCACTGGGTAACTTTGGGCAAGTCATATTCTCCCAGCTTCAGACAAAGGCAATGGCAATCCCACCCTCTGACCAAATCTTGCCAAGAAAACCCTGTGATGGATTTGCTTTAGGATCACCATAAGCTGGAAATGACTTGAAGGCACACAGCAATAACAGGAAACATGTAGTTGACTGGTTGCATGAAGTGTTCTGGCTGTTTTTGTGTTCCCCTGTTTTCCTGAAACCAAACATCCCCCCATTTTTTAAATAAAAAAAAGGAAAATCCCATACCTGTAACCTCAGGAAACAGTGATTCCCCAATACAGTAATGGAATTGGGTCTTGTAGGGAGGAGAGGATTGATGTCTTTTCTTGTCTCCCATCTCCAATTGGAATGTCTGGTTCACACCTCCCCCCCCCCCCCCCAGAAATGCAGAAGGTAGAAAACCTTCTACCTGCTAGGGCCCCAAATCTACCCCCCCCCAAAATAATTATAACATTTTTTTCAAACAACAGAGGCTCCCAGATCTACAACATTCTTTTTCAGATGTGATGGCAATGATCCAAACTGTATGTAACATTCCAAATGAATGTTCCAGTCTTACCATGGATCTGTATAAAGTCCTTGGGATACTGGCAGGTTTATTTTTGGTTCCTTTGATAATGGCCACTAGCATTGGTTTTGCCTTTTCCATAGCAGCTGCACATTGTCACACAGTTGGGATAAACAACCACGAACTCTTCCAAAACACATATACAAAAAGCTGTGACATGCATGCAGCAAGTCCTGAGGGGAGGGTTCAAAATTGTCCCCTGGACCCACTGACCCCCTTTTGAGATGGTGCAAAGCACCATCTTCAATCCCAGGAACTAATGTTGCACACGACAGGCGCTCCAATGACGTCCTTCCGGCTCAGCGTCCAGACACGCTGAGGTGGAAGAGACGCCAAAGAGGTGCGTGCTGCCTCTTGTGGCACCCTTTCCGCGCCTTGCGGAAGTAGTGCTATTTTAGCGCTCCTTCCAGGGCTGGAAAAAGTGTGGATTGGGGGCGAGGCATGCGGCAGCCTCGCCCCCAATCTGCAGCTTCTCAGGTCAGCCCAGCTATGCTTGCTCAACTAATCAACAAAAAGGCATGATCTGAGCACATTTTCTAGTGCATTTATACTTCCATAGTTGCACACCAACAGCTTTCTTGTGTTTTATGTGATGTATGTGACACTTAGACAATAAATGACAACATCAAGATGTTCCCATGTATTCATCATAACCTATCTCAAGTGCCTGGATAAACACATTTTTTAAAATGCTTATTCAGCCAGATTGTTCTCATAAAGTGACTTCCCAATATGGCTTATTAAAGAACTATCCAAACAGGCTGAGTTCAAGTGGAAAATGCACCTAGGAATTAATTAGCTTCCTTTTATCTCCTCCCTGGAGATGTCAGTCAAGAAAACAGTTTTAGAACCATTAGCTTGCTAGTAACATAGGCATCTCAAATAGATGTTCTCTAGAAACTGAATGTTTTAAAAAAACAAAATGCCTTAGCAACATCTCATGATATCATGGATAGAGTTTTTTAGTTTAGTCATGTAATATAAATTTAAACATCACATTAAAATATGAAAATGTAATAAGTTTTTCCTTTTCAATGGAAATATAATTTATTTTTTAAAAACTTTTTAGTATAAACAGAATGCATTGGCATGCTTTCACTAACTTGATTATATCTTGTTAACGATAAACATGTAGGTAAAATGTTGGAGGAAATGCATGCAGTTATTAAAACTACAGGAGCCTTGTCTGAAACAGAAAGAGTCAACTTTAGTCCATTCCTCTGAAGCTATTAGCTTTAATCACAATCTGATCTCTAAATAGACAAACAGGAAAACAGAATTTTTCTGGTTGGAAATTAAGTTTTCCAAACTCTGCTTTGAACAGAAAAAAAACCTTCTTATCTCAGCTCTGTTTTTAACATCTTTACAAGAACTGCTCTTAGAGAAGCTGTGGTCCCACCAAAGAAGGTATTCCATGTGCTATTTGGGAAAGATTTTTACTTTTTCTAGCTTTATTTTCAACAGTTTTGCAAGTACTGATTTTAAAACCAATGGCACTATATCACTGTGTGTAATGGCAATAGTTGTGACATAAACAACTAGCAAAATTAAAATTATACCTTTAAATTACAATATCACATGCACAGCCTAAATGTGTTTACATGTACACTTTTTGATGTGTTTAAATGAAAATTTTGTAAAATTTAAAATTTCAAAATTATTATTTTTTAAATAATTTTTAACTTTTAAAAAATTCTTTAAAACATCACATTTTACCAAATTTTCACTTTAACCACTTTAACCACATGAAACTATGGGCCTTTGCAGTCTGCCAGAAATAGTGCACATTAAATTGAGGCACTGTCCTGGCTCAGTGCTAGGGAGTCATGGGAATTGTATTTTTTTCTGGGACATTGAGCCTTCTCTGTCAGAGAGCTCTGGTGCCACAATAAATTACAGTTCCCATAATTCCCTAGCACTGAGCCAGGGCATTGCCTCAATTTAATGTGCACTATTTCTGGCAGTCTGCAAAGGCCCTGAGTATATGTAAGCACATTTATGCTGTGCATATGATATTGTAACTTAAAGGTATAATTTTTATTTTGCTAGTTGTTTATGTCACATCTATTACCATTACCGTCAGTGATAGATGGGAATTATGATTTATGTTTATTTGTACAAAATTAGTACCAAAAAAATTACTAAGGATTCTGTATGGTGTGGTATGGGAGAAGGTCAATGTGTGTGTGTGTGTGTGGGGTGTTTGACACCATGAATTATTGCACCAGATGACACCAACCCTAGTGACTCCACTGCATGGTTCAATACTGTGGAATTCTGGGATTTGTAGTTTTGTAATATATTTAACCTATCAGAGTGCTTGATGCCACAACAACTTACAAATCCCAGAATTCTACAGCATTGATGGTGCGCATGGCAGTTAAAGTGGTGTCAAACTGTATTATTTCTGCTGTGCAGATGCAGCCTCAGATGGGGATGACAGAGGGGAGAGTGGCCAGTGGATCCCTAAAGAGTATAAAGGCTGCAGCAGTGGGGCTAGGAGCACAGAGTGAACTTTTTTTGTTTTGTTTTTCAAGGTATTACTCTCTCCCTGAGTTTTTTCTTACTTTTGCTCTGAGGACCGGAGACAGGGATCCTATCTCTAAAGATTGGGGGTGGAAGCCCAGCATTGGCAGTGGAATGTTATGCATGTCTATTCAGCAGTAAGCCTCTAAGATGGGGATAAATTGCATTTACTCCTAAATAAGTGTGTAAAGGATTACAGTCTGGAGATCTATGGTTTGAGACCAACAAAGAGCTTTATGCTTCGCTTGGTTGAATGTTCCTGCTAATCAGTAAATATTATGGTAATTTTTATATGAACATTTCTACCTTTGAAATGAAATAGTACTGTATCTTCAGGTCTGCATCTCTCCAGCAATTGTCAATAGCAAGCAGAACTCCAGGTTATATATTATGGAAATAATTACTAATTGGGAAACTATCATTGAAAACTAAACAAACATTTATTAAAGTTACTGGAATAAGATATCAGATTTGTTAAAAAGAAAGCATTTTATAGCTGGTGGATAGATAATTTTATTGTTTTCTCTCAATGCACTGAGCTCCTGTAAAATTGTGCATATTATACTGAGTGAAATTAATTAGCCTGCAGGATTTAGGCACATTATTAAATTGGGCTGAATTAGCTAGTTCAGAAAAACAAGAGGACTGCTCAACAGCCTTTTCTTAGGATATTATTGCAGTGATTTCAGTGAAATCACTGCCTGGCTACAGCCTGGCTCCATTGCCACTCCAAGGGGTACTCCGGTGGCCATTTTTTCAAGCCGGAAAACTCCCCTTGGAGCAGCGATGGAGCCAGGCTGCAGCCAGGTGGTGATTTCAGCTGCTAAATGTGTGTGATAGTATCAGGATGCCACCCGCTTCTAATTTTAAGCCGACTCAGGTAAGCCACTTTTAAAGCTGATGCGATAATCTCCTTAGATGAGTAAATTGAGGGAAGGAAAACTGATACAAACCTAGCTATATGAGTATTAGAGGGAGAAGGTGAATACATACCCTCAGCATTTTACAGACAAAAACTGGGAAACTAGCTAGGATTCTGATCCAACCTCCTGCAAGTGTTTCATCAGCTTTCTGTCATGTGTCCACAGTGACAGTGCAGTTTGGATCTGTTATGACTCATCTCCATGCTCAAGTTGCATCAGCTTCCTCTGAGTCAGCATTTCCTCTTTAACCCATTGTATGCACCTGAGACATTTTACACAGGCTGGCACAAAAATATAAGGCCTTTGCAGACTGCCAGAAAAAGTGCACATTAAATTGAGGCACTGCTCTGGCTCAGTGCTAGGGAGTCATGGGAATTGTATTTTTTTCTGGGACATTGAGCCTTCTCTGTCAGAGAGCTCTGGTGCCACAATAAATTACAGTTCCCATGATTCCCTAGCACTGAGCCAGAGCAGTGCCTCAATTTAATGTGCACTATTTCTGGCAGTCTGCAAAGGCCCATACTGACAAAAGAAACTATCAATTGTTGATGTGGAGCTGGATCCTCCATCTTGCCCAATATTGGGCAAGGAATACAACAAGGATGTCTGAAAAATGACTTCCTCCTGTATAAATCTATTCAGAATTTGAGATCTTCAACAAAGGCCCTATTGCAGGGGTTGGCAACCTATGGCCCACGGGCCGGTTCCGGCCTGGCCACCCCCGTTTACCGGCCCCCGCCGACCCCTGCTGATAACTATGCCCCCAATACCGTCATCCAAGTCATTAATAAAGATATTGAATAGCACTGGGCCCAGGACAGCCCTGTGGCACCCCACTGGTCACTTCTTTCCAAGTTGAAAAGGAGCCATTGTTGAGCACCCTTTGCGTTCGACCAGTCAACCAATTACAAATCCATGTAACAGTTACTTTGTCTAGCCCACATTTTACCAACTTGCTTGCAAGAATGTCATGGGGAACCTTGTCAAAGGCCTTACTGAAATCAAGATATACTATATCCACAGCATTCCCTTCATCTACCAAACTGGTAATTTTATCAAAAAAAGAGATCAGATTTGTCTGGCATGACCTGTTTCTCTGAAACCCATGTTGACTTTTTGTGATTATGAAATTATCTTCCAGATGTTCACAGACTCTCTGTTTAATGATCTGCTCCAGAATCTTTCCGGGTTAATTGAGTATAAATTACATTTGCACTTTGAACTCAGTTTGCAACAAGTGAAGTAATCTGAGGACAAAGGGGGAAGTGGGAGGAGGAGAAAGAAACAAGGACATTTTAAAAACAGCTAAAAAGGTGGGGTGACAAAGGATTAATCAAGGAGATTATTGCAAAATTAAATAATATAGTTTACCTGATCCAGCTTAAAATTTATATTGGGAGGGATCTTGATATTATCACAAAGATTTAGCCACTGAATCTGCTGACCAGGTCCATCCTGAGTCCATCCCCACTCCAGGGCCACTCCAGCAGCCATTTTCTCAAACCGGAAAACTCCCAGCTTCGAAAAGAACCATGCTGAACACCCTTAGGAGCAGGGATGGATCCAGCTGCATTCGGGTGGCAAATTCAGCAGTAAAATCCTTGTGATAATATCAGGATGCTGCCTGATTTAAATTTTAAGCTAGAACAGGTAAGACGTATTATTTAACTTTGGGATAAACTCCCAGGACAGTCCTTGCCAAACTGGGACAGTTGGAGAGCATGCAGTTGTACCCTAGCTAGTCGCTACAAGGAGAAAGCAGCAGCAAGCTAGTATCAGCACTTGTCCTGCTGCCTCAGGTAGCCAGACATCTTTGACACAGCTGCTAAGCACTTTGTTTATCAACTTTCCTTCCTACAGACATTGCCAAGAACAAAACAACAAACTATTGACCTGACTCATCATGGCAGCTCTGATGTTCCCATTCTACTCACATTTAGGCACTTCTTATTACATAATTACAGACAATGAATTCTTTTAAAAGAGAAACATTAAAGGTAACCCTAAGCCCTAAGGAAGTTCTCCAGGCCATTTCCAGAGTAAATGGTTAGTGGATAGTTGTAAATTGAACTATTAAGCCAGCTAGCTGCCAAACCACACTGAACAACCCTCCAGAGCAGTAATTTATTGAACATCTCTAATAGTTCATTAGGCCTGCATAATGGCACATTGAAGAGTTAATGGAACTTTTCAGAACCTTGGGAATTGCTTGAATTGACTCATGAGATGCCACACAGTTCACATTTGACCTAGCCCAACATTTGGGGAAGCAATGTATTGAAAATGGCTTTTAACATTTTTCCTCATTATGCATATGGCCACAGACAAACTGGGTGTAAGATATTTCCTTTGAGATCATTGGGCATGAAAAGCCTCTGTACTGTGATAGAGATTTCAGATTCAGTTTGGACCTGGCACAAGACAAAAAGATGTCCTTGGAACCTGATTTTGTAAAGATTATTCAGTAGCACATAACAAGGGTCTAATGATTCTAGAAGAAGTTTATTGCTAATTCAACCATCTAGACATTCTGCCACTCAGAAGGCAAACTTTTCCTCTTTAAAAGTGTCTGCCTTCAAAATAATGATGCCTGTCTCAAAAATTCTGTGAACAGTGATGTTAGTTGGACAATTAAATATACAAATATACAAATCACAATGCTATTCCAGAGTTTGGAGAAGTTACCTTTTGGACTACAACTATAGTTGTAGTCCAAAAAAGTAACTTTCCACAGATATTTCTGGCATAAAAATTGGTGAAAGTCTTTTGGATACAGACCTAAAGAGCTCAGGTATGCAGTGCATGGCTACTGTGAAAAATATGCTAGGCTCTCTTTGAAGGAAAAGTTGTTCACATTCACTCAGACTTGACATGGCACTTGATACAAAGCCAAGGGAGGTGTCCAGTACACCATCCAGTCAACTTTTTTTGGGATCAGTTTCAGTTTTTGAGGCCTGATGATATGGACAAGACACTTATAGTATTTTGGCCTACCACATATAAGCTTGACTCTTGCCCTTCTTGGCTGGTAAGATCTAGCAGGGTGGACTGACCGAGTGGGTCCAGAGGGTGGAAATTGTCTATCTCCGGAGGACGTTCCTGCTGCCTTGAAGGAGGCAATTGTGTGCCCTCTCCTGAAAAGGACCTCCATGGACCTAGAAAAATATGGGAACTACTGCTATATTGCAAAAATATCCCCTTTTGAGACAAAGTGCTTGAGCATGCGGTGGCTGGGCAATTTCAGGAATTCTTGGAAGAAACAGATTATCTGGTCTATTTCAGTCTGGTTTCAGGCCAAGGTATGGCACTGAAATGGTTTTAGATGCTCTGATTGACAACCTACTCTGGGGGAAAGCCAGGGGTAGTCTTATCCAGTTGGTCTTCCTGGATCTCTCAGCAGCTTTTGATACCATTGGTCATGGTATCCTTCTGGACCAGTTCTGTGGGAGACATTGTTCCACAGTGGTTCTCCTACCTGAAGTGCCAATTCCAGAGAGTAGCATTGGGGGATTCTTGTTCAGCCCTATGGCGACTGAGCTATCAGGTGCACAGGGTTCCATCTTATCCCCCATTATGTTCATTCATTAAAATAAATGGGGCAATATCTGAGTAACATATGAGGGCAAAGCCCTTCTCTCACTGATAGAGACATGCTTAACAATAAATGACTAACTTCTGGGATAAAAGAATGGTAGAGAATATTTGAAGATGACTAAATTGAGGCTGTTGTACTCTGGACAAATTGCAAGATGATGTGATTCTCTGAAAAAGGCAACAATACTTAGTAAAGTGAAAGATAGCAGGAAAAGAGAGAGATTGCACTACAGGTGGATTGATTCAACCAAGTAAGCTTATCGCACGGCACTTAAAGAATGGGAATGAAACGGAATGGAACGAAATGGAATGGAAGGGAACAGAATGGAACAGAGCAAAAATGCATTTTACTGCACAGGTGAACCCGTTCCTAGCAGCCGATTTTGAAGAACAATTTTGAACTGTCCTTCAAAAATCGGCTGCCAGGAACTGCTGGAGAATGCCTTGGGGACTCCCAGCAGCATTGGTAGCATTCTTCCGTGCAGTAAAATGTGTTTTTGCTCCATTCTGTTCCCTTCCATTCCGTTCTGTTCCCATTCTTGTAAGTGTCATGCGATAAGCTTAAGGGAAGACACAGCCCTGAGTTTGCAAGACCTGAGCGGAGCAGTTGATAACCAGGGAGTTCTCTTATTCAAAAGGTAGCTATAAGTCTATGTCTTATGGCAAATAACAGAAAACCTTTAGCCCTACTGATGTTTTCTCCTACAGGACGACCAGTAGGGAGTGATTGTGCTGATTTAACTAGAAAACACCTGGAGGGGCCCATAGATGTTCCATTTCCTCACTGTGTTTCCCAGAAGACAATTGTTTAATTTTTTTATATACCTTATGTGTTATTAATTTTCCACCCACCAGGTCCCTCAAATCAATGTTTATTTAATTAAGATGTTTTAATCATTGCTGGTTTAATACTTTTTTAAGGGGTGGGTGGGTCTCAGGTTTCTTTGTATTTATATTGTACACATTTTAATTGTTGTTAGCCGCCTCGATTGTGCTCAGAGGGACGGGGTATAAATTATTATTATTATTATTATTATTATTATTATTATTATTAAAATATATTAAAAACTACATTTAAAAACAGATATAAAGCCATTCAATGGAATTAAAGGAATTCATAATAAATAGCTAGCACGTGTAGGGGTAAAGTCAGAAAAGCTAAAGCGCAGAATGAAATCAGGCTTGCTAGAGAGGTTAAGAACAATAAAAAGGGCTTTTGGGGGTATGTCAGCAGCAAAAGGAAAAAGAAGGAAATGGTAGGGCCACTGTGTGGAGAAGATGGCAAAAAGTTAACAGGGGACAGAGAAAAGGCAGAATTACTCAACACCTTCTTTGCTTCAGTCTTCTCAAAAAAGGGTGCTCAAGCTGAGGATAATGGAGCAGAGGACAGAATAGGAAAATTTCAGCACAGAATAAGTAAAGAGATAGTACAGGAATACCTGGTTAATCTAAATGAATATAAGTCTCCAGAACCAGATGAATTACATCCAAGGGTATTAAAAGAACTGGCAAACGTAATATCGGAACCATTGGCAATAATCTTTGAGAACTCCTGGAAAACAGGAGAAGTCCCAGCTGACTGGAGGAGGGCAAATGTTGTCCCCATCTACAAAAAGGGGGAAAAAGAGGATCCCAACAATTATTGTCCAGTTAGTCTGACATCAATACCAGGAAAGATTCTGGAGCAGATAATTAAACATAGAGTCTGTGAACATCTGGAAGATAATTTCATAATCACAAAAAGTCAACATGGGTTTCAGAGAAACAGGTCATGCCAGACAAATCTGATCTCTTTTTTTGATAAAATTACCAGCTTGGTAGATGAAGGGAATGCTGTGGATATAGTATACCTTGATTTCAGTAAGGCCTTTGACAAGGTTCCCCATGACAGTCTTGCAAACAAGCTGGTAAAATGTGGGCTAGACAAAGTAACTGTTACATGGATTTGTAATTGGTTGACTGGTCGAACGCAAAGGGTGCTCAACAATGGCTCCTTTTCAACTTGGAAAGAAGTGACCAGTGGGGTGCCACAGGGCTCTGTCCTGGGCCCAGTGCTATTCAATATCTTTATGAATGACTTGGATGACGGTATTAGGAGCATAGTTATCAAATTTGCAGACAACACCAAATTGGGAGGAGTAGCTAATGCCCCAGAGGACAGGATCAAAATTCAAAATGACTTGAACAGACTAGAAAGCTGGGCCAAAGCTAACAAAATGAAATTCAACACGGAGAAATGTAAGGTACTGCACTTAGGGCGGGAAAACGAAAAGCACAGATATACGATGGGGGACACCTGGCTGAATGAGACTACGTGTGAAAGGGATCTAGGAATCCAGGTGGACCACAAGCTGAACATGAGTCAACAGTGCGATGCAGCAGCTAAAAAGGCCAATGCAATTTTAGGCT
Source organism: Phrynosoma blainvillii (assembly GCA_026167975.1). NCBI lineage: Eukaryota > Metazoa > Chordata > Lepidosauria > Squamata > Phrynosomatidae > Phrynosoma > Phrynosoma blainvillii. The sequence goes on from JANUYF010000001.1 coordinate 415,945,708, forward strand.
ACATCAGTAGAAGTATAGTGTCTAGATCAAGAGAAGTAATAGTGCCACTCTATTCTGCTTAGGTCAGGCCTCACCTGGAATACTGTGTCCAGTTCTGGGCACCAAAATTCAAAAAGGATGTGGAGAAACTGGAGCGTGTCCAAAGGAGGGCAACTAAAATGGTGAAGGGTCTGGAAACCAAGCCCTATGAGGAACGACTTAGGGAGTTGGGGATGTTTAGCCTGGAGAAGAGAAGGTTGAGAGGTGATATGATAGCCATGTTTAAATATTGAAGGGATGTCATATTGAGGAGGGAACAAGCTTGTTTTCTGCTGTTCCAGAGACTAGGAACCAAAACAATGGATGCAAGCTGCAAGAAAAGAGATTCCACCTCAACATTAGGAGGAACTTCCTGACAGTAAGGGCGGTTCGAGAGTGGAACACACTCCCTCGGAGAGTAGTGGAGTCTCCTTCCTTGGAGGTCTTTAAGCAGAGGCTGGATGGCCATCTGTCGGGGATGCTTTGATTGGGAGTTCCTGCATGGCAGGGGGTTGGACTGGATGGCACTTGTGGTCTCTTCCAACTCTATGATCCTATGATTCTATGATTGTATGATTCATTTCAAAAGCTACTTTCAAAAACCAAAGTTCAGATTAAAGAAAAGTTTTGTGCATCCCAAAAGAAGTCAGCAAGGATGAAGCCAGCCTGACGTCCTTTAAGAAAGAATTTCACAACCATGGAACTGCTATAGAGAAAGCCCCGACTTAGATATTGACTAACCTAGGGGCTGAACAAACCACCCAAAAAGGGCAGTGGCAAGCCTCCTCTTTGCTCTCCGGATCGGGGCTGCAGCAACCGCATGCCACAGACTCGATCTGGCACTTTGCTGCTCCAAAAAGAGCCAGCAAAATGCCACTCCTTTTTAGAGCGGAAAAAAATCTGCCCTTGGTGGTAGCTTTTTGGTGTTTCTTAGGTGCAGCACATCTAAACGCTGCACCAAAGATATGCCCTTTCACTCCTGCCATCTTGTCCAGTGGGTAGCCTGATGGCAGCATTGGGGCAGAGTTGGGGCAGCCAGCATGTGGTCACCTCACCTCCACTCCACCTCCAGGCTGGCCTAAAGTGCCAGTCTGTTCAGTCCCCCTAGCCTCTCAGGTTGGTTAAATACACAATAGGGAAGGGGCAGGCAACCTTTTTCAGCCAGGGGCCGGTCCACTGAAGTCCTCCCTTCTGGCGGGCTGGGGGGGGAAATGGTGGCGCGCGCGTTCATGCTTTGATTGGGAGTTCCTGCATGGCAGGGGGTTGGACTGGATGGCCCTTGTGGTCTCTTCCAACTGTATGATTCTATGATTCTATGATTCTAACTCAGTATGGGAAGAGTAGAGATAGCAATAGCAATAGCAAGTACATTTCTATACTGCTTATCAGTGTACTTAAGGACTCTTTAAGCAGTTTACAATGTGTAAGCCAATTGTCCCCAACAAGCTGGGTACTCATTTTAGCAACCTATGAAGGATGCAAGGCTGAGTGGACCTTGGAGCCCCTGGGATTGAAATCACAACCTTGTGGCTGTGAATGGCTGCGGTACTGGCATTCAACCACTGCACCACCAAGGCTCTCTATAAATTATAAAGATGAAATATTCTCTTCCCAGTAGGCCCAGGCAAAAGCAAATTGCTCTCCTAGCATGTGTGTTCTTCCTATTAATAACTTCTGCCACCTTGACTTCTCCAGCCAGAGGCATTTGTATCTTGGCAACAGGTTTCTTTAAAGCAAGTGATCAGGCAAGCAGCTGCTCCCGTGTCTCTCTGGCCACTCTCCTCTTGCACCATTTGTGTCAGTAGGGAAACAGGTCTGATAGGATTCTCCAGAGCTGTTAAGAGCAGAACACAGTTGTGTGTGTGTGTGTGTGTGTGTGAGCTCTTCTAGGCACTAGCTCTCTGCAGGACCTTGCAAACTGCATTTTTTTTTAAAAAATGGACAATTAACCAAAGTGACTCCAAGTAAAAATGAGGTAGAAAGATCAGCTGATTTTGCACCAAAAAACAATTGCTTCTTTGTTAAAAATACAGAAAAAAATAGCAGCAGGAACCAACAGGACAGTCTAAACCCAATGCAAGCTGTTTCTCAAAGTAAAAGAGGGGAAAACCAATAACAACAGCTGGAAGCTAAAAACCCTTCTTCTGCCCTGGTGGTACAGTGGTTAAATACCGGTACTGCAGCCACAAGGTTGTATAAGAAGAAACTTGAACCTGGGGAATTACTAAAATTCAAGTCTCCAATGGGATCTTTTATCCTGTGTTTATGGAGGTGGCTAGGGAATAGACTGATAGAGACAAAGCTTTTCAATGAGTCTGTGATTTATTTGGGGATTCAAACATACAAAGACACTAACATTCACTCATACACACAAGAACTCAGGAATAAAGTAGTTAGCTTGGATAGGAAACAAGTGGCTTTCTAATGGTGATAATTACCTGACGGAGGTTACTCCAACAATGAATGAAGATAGATAGACTTAACCATTTATGAAAGAGAAAGGACAACGGGAAGAGCCAGGACCCAAGTCTGGCCTGAGATTTTGAAAATCTTTTATACCCTTAAACCTAGCCTAAGGCAAAGTTTTGCTATTGTATATCAAAGGATTCCAGATTGATCCTCTTTGAAGTAGACAATTTCCAAAGAGAGGAGATGGGATATTAATGTTATCTCATCTTTAGCTGGACATATCCTGACTGGTACTCATAAATCTCCTAGATGCGAATATCCTGCTTTGCAGCTCCTAAGCCTGGCCCTTTTGATCTGCAAATTGTTGTTGATGCAGACGTGACCTTTCATGTGCCTACGTGAGGTCCTCGCCTTGGATCCATGGCAGTTGGGCTTTTCCAGTCTAGGGCCATGACAGGAGACCCACAAATAAGTTTTTATATTAAAGCAGTTCTTGTAACAGTTGTGAGCTTGATCCCAGGCAGGGCTCCAAGATTCACTCAGCCTTGCATTCTTTCGTAGGTCAGTAAAAAGAGTACCCAGCTTGTTGGGGGCAATTAGCTTACAGACTGTAAACCATTTAGAGTGCTGAGTTCACTGATGAGTGGTATAGAAATGTACATGACATTGCTATTGCTATTGCTTCTTCTAACCAATCAAAGGGAGATTGGGCTAAGCTATAAACTAAAGTAGTTTGCACTTTGGCTTGGTTTTTCCAAGATGGACAAAGTGTCCAATTCACAGTCCTACCTTGTCCATTATGCTTTCTTAACAATTTGTGCAGACTTTGGCAACAGACAGGTTTTCTGTCTTATGCATCAAAGTCTAATATTCATTTTTATTGAGCATAACATACAACAGAGCACCCTCTACACTGTTTCATTGAAATGGTGGTTGTGGTGGCCCCCCTGTCAGTGAAATGTGTGCACGCAATTGACCGTTTCTCCCATTCTGCTGACTGAGGGGGGCTGGTTCTCCCCATTTCATAGGAAGACTAGTCCTCTGAAGCCTTGCTGTTTCTTAGTGTGTGGTAGGAAATAAAAGCTATATGTTTGCTAGTTATATACGTTAACAGAGTCCTTCTCTATGTATTCATTTGCTGCTTTAAAAACCTGTTTTTGCTAGCTGCTGTTATTGTAGATTAGCTGTTTAAAGCAATCAGAAGCAGTGAGCTCATTCTCTTGTCAATGTAAACATGCCCAGCAAGAATCCCCTTATGTATGCGGCTTAAATGCTCACTGCATCTTGCTGTTATAATCGGAGATAAACCATCCATCCTACTAGGTTATCTAGCATAGTGGTTAAAGTTAAATGCTGTCTTGACTTAGACTGCAGGGATCAATTCATGTGATTTTATTAATTCATTAAAAATACAATCAGGTCTTATCACAGTCTCCCTAATGGAGGCAGCCTTTACTACCGAGGTGCCATCTCATTAACACTGTACTGACTACAGTTATCTTCTCAGTTAATAACTTTTCCCACCTTTAGCAACATCTGTTGACTGTAATTCCATTCAAAAAATGAGTTGATATTTATAGAAACTGGCTAAATGAAATGTATAGGGTTGGCACCAAATATATGGATCTTTTGGGAGTCTATCAATGAAAAGAAACTAATTGACTCCTAGACAAAAGTCTAGTTATATTAATATGAATATGAGAGCATTTCATTGGGAATAGTGGAAATGAGTTGAAGGCACAGCAAACCTTGGGATTGCTCCAAAGCCTAAGCTCCAAACTTGCAAATTATATTTTCAAGTATTCTGCTTCATTTAGTAGCAGTAGTAATAGTAACAGCAACAACAGCAAACATTAGTTACATTTATATATCATCTTTCCTCCAGTGTGCTCAAAATACAGTTCTCTCATTCTCATTTTCAAAAAAAGAGTGGAGAGTGCTAGTGTAGCCTAAGTCATCCCTCAAACTACATTTTTCAGGATTCTTTAGGATGTAGCTATAGCAATTAAAATGCTGCCAAGCTGTTATAATTGTGCAATATGGATAAATCTGTACTGTCTTCCGAATCTGTAATCCTCTGCCATCATATCTTAAAATATGCCTCCCTTTTCTGCTTGGACAAAGCTATCAAACCAATAGAATAAGAATACAGACAGAGTTGAACAAACAATTATTTTATTAGACAGTGTGTAGAAAATAACAACCATAAGTGTGTTCGTATAAGCTTGTGGATTGTTGTTGTTGTTATGTGCCTTCAAGTTGTTTCTGACTTATGGTGACCCTAAGCCCCCCCCCCCCCGAAATGTGATTCTTATAAGCCCAAGGCCACTGAAATTTAAGCCCCAGGCAAATTTCCGTCAAATTTAAAGGTCACTACTACTGATGGATTCTTAACCTATTTTGAACTTTTAAGTTGTCCTTGGTTCCTGCAGGACAAGAGAAGAGGAGGTAAAAGCAGAAGTCAAGAATAGGTCCGGGATTTTTTCCCCATGCAGGAGGGCAGGAGCATGTGCTCCTTTCAATGCATTTTTAAAGGCGAAAAGGAGTCCCATCCTGATTTTAGCTGTATGGGAAGCCACCACTGAGCAGCATATTAAGCAGCGCTGCTTGGCAGTCATCAGAGTTGGAGAGAGATTAAGCAGTGGAGCAAGAAATAATTGGGACAATTGTAATTGGAAGGCATGTAAGGTCCCAGATGTTGCCTCATTTATTTTCATCCTGTTCAATGAATATTTTCCCTGGCTTTGGGTGGAAAATGCATGCCTGTTTGTATAATGGTGACTCTTCCATCTGTTCTTTACAAAGGAATGGTGCTTTATTAGAGAAAAAGCTACTTGTGGTCTGTCTCCATCAAGATTTATTAATATTTGCTCACACATCTCCCAAGTCACTTAGCAGTTTTTTTCTTATGTTTGTCATGATAGCATAAAGTGGGGCCTCCATATTTTAAGGCAGTATTGCACACTTGGGGGGAAAAAGGGGGAAGATCTAGCTCTGTCTTGCCTTGCTTATGAATTTTATGGGGATATATTGCTTACTGATCATGGAGGAAGGCAGAATGCAGGTTTGAAAATAAACATTCAAAACAAAACCCTTTCGCACCTTAAATAAAACATCAGAGCTTATACAAGTTGTTATTTGGGTATACACTCTCCCTGATTTTATCATGGCTTCTGAGTGTTGTAGTTCTAAAAAGTAACTCTTCCAAACTCTGATAAAGACTAACAACTTTATTGTGTAACATGACGTTTCATAGATATGCTCAGACCTACAAAAGGCTGAATATTATTGTCAGCTACAACTAGCACGAATCCACTGAATCATGGGATTTACATATACGTTGACTTACCATTACTTCAATAGTTCTTTTCTAGTTGGGATGAACAATAGGATTCAGGCTAAACAGTCATATCAGATACACATAGACACACAAAATTATTTTGCTTGTTACAGTTGTATCTTTCCTTTCCTCCAGGGAATCCAAGTGAATGGAGATTGTCTCTCACTGAGCATTATCCTCACATGAACCTTATCAGGCAGTTGTATTTAAAGATATAGCTTGGTTTGTCTGTATCAGATTAACTGTATATATAAAGAAATTCTGTAGCACCTTTGAGACTAGGGTTATCATATTTTGTAAAGAAAAAAAGGACATGTTTATTAACTTACTACTTCAAACCACTGATTGCTATGACAACTCTCATTTCAAGTAACCCTACTATATAAGCTGTAATAATTGCTAATAAAAATATTCCCAACCTTCACTGTATTTAAATAACAATAAATTTCCCCTTCCCTTTTTTGTTCCCCTGTCACTTCTGACAGTCACCCTATACACTCCACCAAGCTGCCTCATTTCATTGTCCCTGAACAGCTATAGGCTCCCTCACTTGGCTTGCCTTCTTTCTTCAGGGTCTCTTTCCCTTTTCCCTGCAACATGCTTGCCTTCCTCCTTTGGGGACTGTCTCCCTTTTCCCCCAACTTCAGAGCTCCTCTCTCTTTCTCTGAGCACTCTGGGCTAATGTCCTTCCCTTCTCCTAGCAGAGCTCTCAATAGAACCAGCAAGGCATTCATGAGGACATCACATTGGTGGACAGCAGGTGAAGCAGGAGTGGGCATTCTCAAAACCCCCAGACATTTTAAAAATCCACCTAGACAGAGGTTTCAGCTCTGAAAAAGAGGACATGACTGTGAAAAGGAGGAAGCATGGTAACCCTATTTGAGACTGAAGGGCTTTGCAGACTGCCTGAAATAGTGCAAATTGAGTCCACTTTAAGGGTTAGGGTTAGGGTTAGGGAATCATGGGAACTGTATTTTATTGTGGCACCAGAGCTCTCTGATAGAGAAGGCTCAATGTCTCAGAAAAAAAAAACAATTCCCATGACTCCCTAGCACTAACCCTAACCCTTAAAGTGGACTCAATTTGCACTATTTCTGGCAGTCTGCAAAGCCCTGAGAGAAATAAATTTCTAGCATAAGCTTCTGTAGACTCCAGTTGCATCTGATGAAGTAGGCAAGAGTCCACAAAAGCTTATGCTAGAATTTTCTCTCTCTCTGAGTATCAAATATGGTTCCCAATGGCAAAGGGATCAGACAAGGCTGCATTCTTTCACTCTATTTCTTCTACTTGTATGCAGAAAATATATAAGAAGAGCAGAGTTAAAATCTGTACAAGGAGGAGTGAAGATAAGAGGAAGGAACATCAACAATCTAAGATATGTGAACGACACCATACTACTAGTGGAAAACATCACAGACTTAGAAAAATTGCTAAGGAATGTCATAGAGGAAACTGCTGGCTTAAAGTTGAACATAAAGAAAGCAAAAATAACGACCACAGAGAACATACATTCAACCTGTACAATGAAGAAATCCAAATAGTTAAAGAATTCCCATACCTAGGATCAAACATTGATCAGAATGAAGACTGTAGTCAGGAAATTAGAGGACTAGGAATGGGAAGGGCAGCTATGAAAGAACTAGACAAAAGCCTAAAGAGTAAAGATATACAACTGAGCACCAAAGTTAGAAGCATACAAACCATAGTATTCCCCACTACCATGTATGGATGCAAAAGTTGGACAGTGAAGAAAGCTGATAAGAAAATTTGAAATGTGCTGTAGCAAAGTGCTGAGGATACTGTGGACAGCCAAAAACACACACAAATGGGTCCTTGAACAAGCCGGACCTGAAATCCAAGATGATCAAATTGAGATTGCTGTGCTTTGGCACATCATGAGAAGACACAATTCATTAGAAAATACAATAATGCTAGGAAAGGTAAAAGGTACTAGAAAGAGAGGAAGGCCTCATATCAGGGAGGTCATAGGCCTGAATTTGCAGGACCAAAGCAGAGCAGTGGAGGATAGGGGGACATGGAGATGTCTCATCCACAAGGTCACCATGAGTGAGGGTCAACTTGAGGGCAGTTACAACAACAATATCAAATATACTACACAATTCCTTTTTATCTTGCCCAGTAAGTCAGGCTAGGCATACTGGAAAAATCCACCATGGAATCCACTGCTTCCAGGTCCCTGTTGCAAAAGGGTAGTATAATGATTCTGGACCACCTTGTCTCAATGAAAACTCTGGCTTGGAGGGAAGGGCCCACTGCTTTTGAAACTGATGGATATATTTACATATACATCTCTGAAAAATATTGTGTTACTTTTGAAAGTGAGGGATAGGGTCTAAAAGGAAGTTCAGGAAGTTTATTATGTTTGTATGTATGTCTTGTTGTTCTAATTGTTTGTTTATTATTTGTTGAATTTTGTATATGTTTAAATAAATAAATAAATAAAAAGAAAGTGAGGAATGAATGATGAAAGAGATGGAAATATAGGAGATGGAAGAAACATTTTTTACATATGTAATGCATATAAGTGGCTTTGCATTAGCATGCATTGTAGAAAATTGCATATTATTTTGCATGCATTTTCCCACCCCAAATCTGCCAAGATTAAAAAAAAAAACAGTCTGGAAAAAGTGCTCAAAAGATGACAGAAGAGGGAAGAGCAGCTGACCTATTAAAATGTATATGAGACACATTTTGTTTGATTTCTACATCCCTAGGTCAGGCTGATAGGTGGCTGGCCCAACATCACCCAGTGAGTTTAAATGATGAGACCACAGTTGTACTCTTCCGACTTACAGCCCATCACTATATCACAGTGGATTTCTATGCCAGTTGTTGTTGTGGTTGTGTGCCTTCAAGTAGCTTTCAACTTATGGTGACCCTAAGGCGAATGTATCATGGGGTATTCTTGGCAAGATTTGCTCAGAGGCTGACAGCATGTGATTTGCCCAAGGTCACCCAGTGGGTTTCGTCGCTGAGCTGGGAATTGAATCCTGATCTCCAGAGTTGTAGTCCAACACTCAAACCACTGTGCCATGCTGGCTCTTTGTCAGCCTGACTTTAAATGAGTTAATTTTGAAGATTTTGTAGGTCTCTCCGCACCCCCCCTCGATTTTGCTACACCAAGGTTGGGATGTACTATCAGAGGACTTCACCAGAACATTGATGTTATGATGCATTTTCCTCTTGCCTTCCTTCCTTATTGATGATTGGAATGTTGGCTGCGGAAATGCATGCATTGCAGTGGGTAATTTAAACTAGATGTCACAGAGCCGGGAAACTCAACATAGTGCTGCCAGTTTCTGCCAGCAGAAACTCAACATAGTGCTGTCAGTGGCAGCCCTGTGGGTTTCTCTCTCTCTCTCTTTTGCAACATATAGCTCTAACCTAGCATCTTCTGGAACCTGTATGATAACATGTTTGCATTCTTTTATCACATTTTTACAAGATGTGGATATAATATTCTGCAGCATGCAAAGACATTCCTGATTACTGCCGAAGTCAGTAAGAAAGAACTGTAAATAATCCGCAGTTTACCTTGTCTATCCAAGTCGTTGTTGTTATTTGCTATAAAGTTGACTGTGTCTTACAGCGATTCTATGAATGAGAGATCTTCAAAATAATAATAATAATAATAATAATAATAATAATAATAATAATAAATTTTTATTTATAGCCCGCCCCTCTGTGCGGCAATCGGGGCGGGGTACAGTAAATTTAAAAACAAAACAAAGTTAAAAGCATTCCCTCATCCCAAAATCCCACCCTCTCATCCCCTTAAAACAGGATTAAACTAAAGACCAGTTAAAAATACAACATTAAAATAAATTAAAAACATCCTCAATAATGTAGGAATCAGAAGTAACAAATTAAAAACTCATCTCTCAGCTGACAGTTATTCCGGGAAGGCCTGCCAAAAGAGGTCCGTCTTTACTGTTTTCTTAAAAGCAGCAAGCGTAGTGATAAGACGGATCTCATCCAGCAGGCCATTCCAAAGTCTGGGAGCGGTTGCTGAAAAGGCCCTCTGGGAGGTCTGAGACAGCCTAGTTTTTAGTGAGCCCTGGTCATCAACTGCTCTGCCCAGTTCTTGCAAACTCATGGCTGTGGCTTTCTCTAATGAGTCATTCTACCTATAGTGTGGCATCCCTCTCTCCCTATTCGCTCTTCCCACTTTACCAAACATTATCATGTTTTTCAGTGAGTCACATAGTCTCAAGATATGAGAACAACAGCCTCAGTTTAGTCACCTTCATTTCTAGTGAGATTTCAGGCTTCATTTGTTCTGAGAACAATTCATTTGTCTTTTTTGCAGTCCATGGTATGTGTATTTGAAATTGGAAATACTATAGCAGTCCTTTCAAGTATTGTGGGCTAAAAGCACACTTTCCCACTAGATGGCATTGCAGCATTAAGAGTGAAATTCCATTGCCTGTTTTTCTGTTGAAAGCCCTTGTTGGCACTCAAGTATTAGGATCCCTTGACAGTCAATGTACAAGCGTCATAGCTCATATCAGCCTTTAAATTTTAAATGGAATAAGGTCTCCTCTCGCAAAACAATCAACAAACAAAAGACAAGCTCAAAATCACAAGAAGAGACGTTTACAATGGATCTATTGTATTTTGGATTTTAGTTTCACCAGGTTTTTTTTTTTTAAAGGTATATTACTCACTATTTTAAGCAGCAGTAGAAGTCTTTTTTTTCTTTTTTCTTTTGGCACAAGTTTTCATTGCATAAGTGCTGGATCCAACGTCTGAATATATTATTTTAACCTTTGCTTTAAAATGTCTTTTCTAGAGGTATTTTGAATAGATATGGGCAATGTATTTATAGCATTACAATGTTAAGGTTAAGGTTTTTCCCCCTAAAAAGAGATTTTTAATTTTTTTGTACATTATATGTACCATTTTAATGTTTGCTGGCTGCTTTCCACATTCTCTTATATAAGATATAAATAAACTAATTAGAGGTGAAAACATTTGAGCTGTCCTCTGTAGCTATGCTTTAATTTTAACAGTTATCTGATCTATAGAAATTAGTAGATGAAAGAATCTATTTATAGGTTGTGAAGTTTAACCTGCTAATTTCTGCATATCATGATGGAAAATATGTCACCAGCTAAAATTTTGCCTTTAATAAGATGTTAGAGATTACTGGAACCCTGGGTATGTGAAAATGTTTGTACAATAAGGCTTCACTCTCTTGTGAAAAGTGGGCAAAAGAGAAGAAAGTCTGCAAAAGAAAGGAAAGACTTAAAAGTGCCATTTTAACTCAAACATGCTTCATGTATAGGAGATCACAATTAGACAAAACACTCTTCTGCCAGCAGAAATTCCCTTTTACAAGAGGAACTATCTTTTGCTGATCTCAGAAACCTGCCATCAAAGTGACCTGCCAGCAGAACTGGCAGAAGAGCTAAAAGGGGAAAAAGAAGAGATGGCTTGAGGTAAGAGCCAAGTTACATGAGATCCAACCCTCTTCAAACCCAGGAAATGTAGTCACAATTCCAGCATAAAGGTAGGCAAGGTAAGGGGACTCCCAAGTAATTTCCAGTATCCTTGAGGGGGCTGATCTAGTGTAGACTCATATGGCCTTTGGCCATCTTCACCTCTTAGGATTGTGCTCTTAGGCTGGTGTGTCCCAAGCAGGATTGCCAATTGCAAGATCAAGATTATCTCATGTACTGAGACACTGGATGAGGTCTCAGAAGCCTAGTCCCAAGAGCTGTAGGGAAGTGTGGATTGCTCTCTCACAACAAATAGAAAGTATCAGAGAGGGAAAGCTTAGCTCATAGGTTTCTTGCTGCAGTGTGGGAATGATTGATCGCCAACTTTGACAATCTACTGTTGATGTTCTGTCATCCATAATGGGGGAAAGCAGCATTCCTGGGTTGGACTGGGAAAGAGTTTGGGCCAAACAAAAATCCCTTCTGTTCCCTCCACACACACCAGAATAGTGGGAGAATGTATACCATCTTTATAGCTGACAAACTTAACAGTCCCTCCAGTTACGTCCTTTCCAGTTTCTGCTTTGGATTTGGTAGCTTCTTGACTTCTTCCCCACCTCCACTGGACTGTTCTGTAAAGCCCTAATCTACTAATGTGGTGACCTTGCTATCTGAGGTGAGGTGAATGGCTACTAAAGAAAGGGTCTTCTCAGTGGTGGTGGTCTAGTTTGGAATATGATCTCCAAAGGTGTCTGTTCATTTGTTTTATATCTGGGAACCTGGGAACCATGGTAGCTCACAATATAATTAAAAAACAGATACAAGCTAAAAACATAATAAATTATGACATGCAAACACAAACAGATGATGTTAAAATCATCTTTGGGACCTAACTCCAAAATGTATATTGTTAATCCTGTTTTAATCTTTTTTATTTATTTAGCCCTTCAAATGGTTTATTATGCTTTTAGTCTGCATGAATTATGTTGTGCTTATATGGCAAAACATCTTTATTAGATGTAAAACTAAAGGGCCATAAGCCATCAGAATACCTAGGATATGCTGGAAAGTAAGAGGATACAAAAAATATGTCTTCATTATAGCTATCCAAAGAAAGAAAGGCATTAGCCAGCAGCATATTCTAATGTCTTCATAGTTGGGTAGTTAGTTTGATTCCAAAATAAGGAAGAGCTGGGATTGTATAACATCGAAAGGTCAGTCCATATATTTACTGAAAATAGAAAGCTGTGGGCTGGGAAAAGTTTAATAGAAAATGTGAACAAAAGCAAATCAGGAATTGCTTAAAGCAGTTAGCTTGTCTCAATCAAAAAAGATCTGGTCATCACTGAAATTAGTTCCTGGAAGGGTACATCCAGGAGACTATCACTATACACTCTTAAAATGGGGCTAGGTTGTTTTAACTGCTCTGGCTGCCTCCTGTTGCATTTTGGAACTTGTAGTTTAGAAAGAGGAATTATAATATTCAGCCAGAGAGCCTTTAAGCCTTATGGAACTGCAAATCCCAAAATGCAACAGGAGGCAGTCAGAGCTGTTAAAACAAACTAGGCTCCCTAGACTGATGTTCTTTCCCATTTTATAGTGGGTTAAAATAAAACTAACTGGGGAGCTGGTTTAAAAGTCTCCAATCATAAACAGAAGCCAACAAAATATTCTGCGATAAACAATATATGTATGGATCTCCATAATGAAACCACTGCTGACTTATTATTTACAGCCCAATCAAGCAAGGAGACTGGGATGGAGAAATGTGTCTAATTTGATTTCTCCTGTATTCTCATTTTTAAAATTCTTAATTTTTATCCATCCTGAATATACGATTGTAAAATTTGCAAAGCCTTGGACATAGATGAATGAATTGGTTACTTTCAGTTCCTCCCATGTTTGATTTAAGCAAATCTCAAATTCTTTCCATCCTGAATATGAAGCAATGTTCCCACACTTTTTCTTCTTCTCCAAAAGGCTGACTAGGGCTATTGCCAGCTAGAGCTGTTCATGTGTTTATTCATTACAGACATTTTCTACTGCCCTTCATACTCCTAGGGTGCTCTACAAGAAAAAAAAAATCAAATCAAAGTTGACATCTTGTTAGTGGCTTACACAAGTGTAAGTTAACCTTACACCTGCATAAGACTGTTATTGGTATCCCTTCCTCCCTTTGCAGGGACCAAAGTGTAGAGCCACTGATGCCCCCCTCTCCATGGCCATTTATGTCTCCAGGAGAGCAGGGGAACTGCAGATGTGCCAGGCTATGTCCCTGTAGCCAGATGCAAAATGTTCACATCAACCACTGAGACCTCCAGAGGACCCTGGTGAACCTCAGTGGCTGATGCAATCAATTTGCATCTGGGTATAGGGACATAGCCAACTGTTTATGCAATTCCACTCCATCCCTGCTGTTTTCCAGGCATGAGTGTCTGTGAGTGGTGGGTTTACATTAAGACTGGACTGGTGGCAAATGGCTTATGCATAATTCCACATGCAGAACTGCCATGTTACATTAAGCTGTGCAGGATTACAGCCGTAGTGCACGCAGGGTTGAGTGTGCATGCACACACACGTACACACACATGTTCATACCTGCACATCTATGAGAAAAGAACACACAATAAAATGTGGCATAAAACAATCAACAAGGCTAAAACTAGATGACAGAAAAATGTAGAAGTCTTTGTTCAGCACCATGCAAGCACACAGAAAGTAAGTGCTGGGGATCCAGGGTGACCAGATGTCCTAGCCGCAAAGGAGGATAAGGCACTGCAAAATGTAAGACATTCAAGAAAAATGTAGAACATTACCAAAGGATAAGGCACTGCAAAATGTAAGACATTCAAGAAAAATGTAGAACATTACCAAAGAAAAGCTAAAAAGACTAATATAAATATAAAATCATTTTATATGGTTTATTTACAATAACATTATATATATTTTATTAGGTACTCAACCATATTTTTCTTATGAATTCATTAAAATGCCTTGTTGACTTGCAATATACTTATAATAACTCTGAGCTTAAAATTGTACTTTACTAGAAACAAACCCTTGACTGAATCTATATTTAAATTGTTCTTTTCATTTGTTCATTGTGCTGAAATTGTGTCCCTTGAGAATTCATCTTCCAAGGAAGACAAAGGACGTTTTCACACTAGACCCACCAAAGCCGCCTGGAGCCGACCGTGCCGCTCATTCTGGAATGGCTCCGGCGGCGGCAACTTAATTCCTTTTAAAAAAAGGAATTACCTTGCTGGGGCTGATGCCGGAGTTAGTGCTGGATTGGCCGGAGTGAGGCCGGACTTGCTGCGACGTGAGTGTGAACACACGGAGCAAGGAGCCGGACTGACGTAGGGATGGCACCGGAAGGGGCGGGGTTTGCTGCGACGTGAGTGTGAACACACTGGAAAAGGAGCTGGACTGGGACCGGAGGGAGGTAGGACTGCGTCCGCCTAAAGCCCCGTGTGAAAACGCCCAAAGCAGACAATGCAGCTGGAGCAGAAGCCTGATTGTCCTCCTTCAGTTCAGTAAGAAGAGGACTTGGAAGAAAGACACCCCCCAGCCCCTGAGAGAGGCAATAACTCTGGCATCTGACACAAAAGACTACATGCTCACAGCTGTGAAACATGCTCTTAAAATGCAAGCTGGCATATTCATGTTGGCTGAGTTGGCTGTCTTTAAAAATGGAAAGCCTCCTCCACTTGAGCTACTGGACGTAAGCTTTAGTCTATCTCTCAACTTTGGACTGTTCACTAAGTCTGATACCTCACTTGTTTGGACTCTGTTTTAATGTACAACTGCTGATCTTTGTTCAACACAGGATACCTAGAATCATAGAATCATAGGACGTTATCACACGTGGTCCAGTTTTGTTGTTAAAGAGATAATAAAGTGGAAATGAAGCATCCCGAAAAGAAAGTGAAAATAGAGCTTAATTACGCAAAAGCTTTTCACACGTAATTACAGTAATAACGGAATTAAGTTAAAAGTGAAAAAAAAAGATGTTTTTAACTTTCATACACAAGTGAAAAGAACCCGTACATGTACTGGAAATGAGTGTGTTTTGTGACAAGACTCCTCCTTTTCCAGGGCGAGTCCTGCATTTCCCAGGAGGAAATGTCAGACTGTCCTCCATTTGGGGTCATGTCCTCCTGCACAGGTCCTAACCCCCTTCCGTTGGGGTTAGGACCTCTCAAGAGAGCAGAGGAGGAGGAGGAGGCTGGAAAGGCAAGGCAAGGCAAGGCAAGGCAAGGCAAGGGAGGGATTGAGAGGGGGAAACTGGAGGTAGCTTCCATGCCCCCCCCCATAAGCCTTTCCCCTTTGTAGGACCTGCAGGGCAGAACTTCATGGTGAGATGGAGCTCCAAGTTGCTCCACAAGCACACCCCATACTTGCACACACATCCACCCACAGCTGCTGTGAGGGAAGCTTCTTTCCCCTCCTTTTCCCTCCATCCCAAATGCCAAACTTCTCCTCCATCCCAAACTTCCTTCTCCTTGCCTTGCCTTGCCTTGCCTTGCCTTGCTTTGCTTTGCCTTCTCTTCCCTTCCCTGCATGGCAGGAGCCCAGGACTCTCCCTCCCTGGAGGCCCCTCCTCCTCCTCCTCTTGGCCCTCCTCCAGGTTTTAAAAGAGAATTGTCTGTGCGTATTTGCTTTTCACATTACAGTAAATGTGAAATCACTGTAATTTCGCAAATGCATTTCCTCTAAACTCCCGAAATTAAAAAGATCTCGGATAATACCAGTTTCTGTCCAGTTTCTGACCAGTTTCTGTGTGACGTCGTGTGAAATCGTGAGGCACAAATTCAGTTTTTGTTTGGGATTTGTGTGGATTAACCAACAGATTTCCCCCGTGTGATAACGTCCATAGAGTTGGAAGAGACCACAAGGGCCATCCAGTCCAACCCCTGGCAACAAAATTCATGCAAATCTTTCCTTCTCTCCTTAGCTGAAAACAGGGACAAGAGCAGGGAGAAGAAGTGCAATCACTGATGAAATGTTCTTCTGTATTTTAGTAAGGCTTTTTGTGCAGTGATGTGGCATAAATTTAAATGCCAAGTTAGAATAAACACAATTGAAATAAAAGTTTCTTTTTCAGCATAGAGTCAATGCTAAATCTTTTCTCTTTTTAGTCTAAGTGTAATGGAATAGCACTTTTAAAATTATGTTTCCTGTTTGTGAGCTATGTTCAAAATGGAAAAGACAATTGGAAACCTGCCTGCCACGTAGGTGTTAAAGATGAGAACTCTCTCAGAAGAAAAGAGGAGGGATTCAGATCCAAACTATGAAGGGTTAAACAGTCAAAGCCCTGAGTCAGGATGAATCTATCAGTTCCACATTTGAGGTTTTTGTCAAAACCCTTCCATTCCGTTTATGATTTTTTTTTTGCAAAGTTTGGTAAATGCTTATAAAAAATAGTTTGAGATGAGATTCTGATTCATCCTTATCCTCCAGTGAATACCCTCTCTAGTCTGTACAGACCTTTGGACAGAAGATCTGTATGGTTTTGAGGAATAATGCTTTTTTGGAACGGCTAATATCTGACAAATATCTTGTATTGAAATAATCAGACAGGGGCTTAATTTTATATAACAGGGTAGATTGTCCCCAGCTGACTTGCCTCAGATGCTGAAGAGCTGTTTCAATCTTCTAAAAATTGCTGAGTGGAGTTCCACTTCCCTGAGGTTCTCATCCACTAGAGATAAACAGCAGTTTAATACACAGGCAAGTAGCCAAAGACAAGTGTTAGGGAGGGAGAGTAGAGATACACATACCTCCCTGTCATGATGTGCTTGAGACATCTGTTGAGCAGAACCCAGGCAGCCTTTAAGCCATATGGTTCATATCGTTGGTATGCATGCAGCCAGGTGCAACAGTCAAATGGCATATTGGGAGTCGTGTTTCCCAATATCACTACCATGATGAAAATGAGTTGAGGGAACTCTTCATTGTGCAAAGCATCATTCTGCACTAACACAGACCCTCCTAGTAGACAAGAATCCAATGCTCTTTTTGGTAGAATCTGAATTTTCTCCTTAAGCAACCAACTTCCCTTGATTAATTTTGCAATATTGATAGTAAAATTAAAGAGTCAGGCAGGATTCAGTTCTCTTATTGCTGTATTATAGAATCATAGAATCTTAGAATCATAGAATCATAGAGTTGGAAGAGACCACAAGGGCCATCCAGTCCAAACCCCCTGCCATGCAGGAACTCCCAATCAAAGCATCCCTGACAGATGGCCATCCAGCCTCTGCTTAAAGACCTCCAAGGAAGGAGACTCCACTGCTCTCTGAGGGAGTGTGTTCCACTGTCGAACCGCCCTTACTGTCAGGAAGTTCCCCCTAATGTTGAGGTGGAATCTCTTTTCCTGGAGCGTACATCCATTGTTTTGGGTCCTAGTCTCTGGAGCAGCAGAAAACAAGCTTGTTCCCTCCCCAACAATGACATCCCTTCAAATATTTAAACACGGCTATCATATCACTTCTCAACCTTCTCTTCTCCAGGCTACACATCCCCAGCTCCCTAAGGGCCTTTGCAGACTGCCAGAAATAGTGCACATTAAATTGAGGCACTGCCCTGGCTCAGTGCTAGGGAATCATGGGAACTGTAATTTATTGTGGCACCAGAGCTCTCTCACAGAGAAGGCTCAATGTCCCAGAAAAAAATACAGTTCCCATGATTCCCTAGCACTGAGCCAGGGCAGTGCCTCAATTTAATGTGCACTATTTCTAGCAGTCTGCAAAGGCCCTAAGTCGTTCTTCATAGGGCTTGGTTTCCAGACCCTTCACCAGGGGTAGGCAACCTTTCCCCTTTAAGGGCCGAGGGACTTCAGCTCCCAGAATGCCAGGAGCTATTGGCCAACATGGGACTATTGGCCAACATGGCTGAGGCTTCTGGGAGCTGAAGTCCCTCGACCCTTAAAGGGGAAAGGTTGCCTTCCCTTCACCATTTTAGTTGCCCTCCTTTGGACACGCTTCAGTTTCTCCACATCCTTTTTGAATTGTGGTGTCCAGAACTGGACACAGTATTCCAGGCGAGGCCTGACCTAAGCAGAATAGAGTGGCACTATTACTTCTCTTGATCTAGAGAATTACTTATAGTAGTTATTTTGTAACTATTACTTATAGTAGTTATTTTTTTCAGCCTTCCTTAACATCTGTTGGCCTAACAATCATGATTGGTAGTTGTGTGACTCTCCAGGCATCATTTACCTGTAGTTCCTTATGATCTGGTGATACTGGCTTGGAAGGACTAATGTGAGTTGCAGTCTAACAATTCTCACTCTCTTGATCTGTATCCAATTGCTATACTTAACTAGAGCAAACATATTGAATCAAGTGGATTTACATAAGTGTTGACACATATGCATTCAGTAATTGATTCATTTGGTATAATTCCATAGGGACTAACAACTGGATTTAAGTTATTATTATTTAAAGCATTTTTCCAACTGGACTCTAAAAAATAAAGAAAAAAAGTTCCTGGATTTACATATAGTAAGTTAAAAAGACAGTTCCTGACTGCAGGTTACAATCCAAAAAGATAAACCACAAAAAGAAAATGGAGGTTTATAGTTCAAAACATAACTTGTCCAAGGTCTGCACTAAGGGATTGAGGTTTGGGTAAAACTTGAATTGAGGATTCATAAGACTGTAGTACTGGTGGATTTGAGTTTGCAAGACCTGACTAGGGCCATTGGTGACTGGGGGGGGGGCATACAGATGGCCCCTAAGGGGCAGCTCCGTGCCGCCCCTGGGAGCACCGGATCAGGGTGGTGGCAACCACATGTCATGGCCCTGATCTGGCAGTTTGCCACTCCAAAAAGAGCATGCAAATGCTGCTCCTTTTTGGAGTGGCAAAAAGCCACCCATACCGCCACTACGGTGGCTTTTCTTTTCATTAATGAGTTATTAATTAATGAGTTATTTATTTTGAATAATCACTAGTAAGTTTGAAGTTGAAGTAAGGCTTGAAAGAGGGCTGTTCTGGCCCACTATTTACACTCCTCTAAGCACCAATACACTGAAATTGTCCCTTATCAACAATGTTTTTGGATGATTAATACACCCAGAGAGGTTGGAATACATGCAGTACAACCGAAGGAGTAGCTATGGTGACCTATTTCTGGGTGTCATTCAGATAATGTAAAGACTAAACTATGTTGCCTTGCCATTCTAGTTGCTCTCTGAGGACATTTATGTATGAACTATATATTCTATTATCCCATCTTATTGGCCTATGGACCCCAGAACAGGGAGGGCATGAGGGAGGCTTGAACCCCTGCTAAAACTGAGCTTAGGAGTAAGCTTGGTAGTGGTGGCCAGTGATCAGACAAAATTGAACCACCAAGACTCTTATGTTGTTGAGCCCCCTCAGGAATTATCAGAAGTAGCCTCATTTATTAAGCATGAAAAATTATTAAGAAAACCATTGTGGTCAAGCCATCTCAGGAATCAAAAAGGTTGCATGCAATCTATTCTGTGCACATTTATGGGGAATAAGCTACACTGAGCACATGAGGGGACATCTAGGATATATCAACCATGACCCCCAGATCCCTAGGTCAGTTGTTACCAGCTTACATCCCATCCATAGGTATGTGAAATTGGGATCCCCCTGCTTTATACTTGTTTAGCCTTTTCATTTAGCCTTTTACAACACTAGCTGTAGGGCTGGGGAGAAGACTCCATGGAGCCTTGGGACCGCTCTCCATCTCCTAGTGTCTTTAATCGGCAACCCCCGGCAGTGCAGCAGCAACACCAGCTGTAGGGCTGGAGAGAAGACTCCAAGGAGCCTTGGGACCGCCCTCCATCTCCTGGTGCCTTTAAAAAGGCGACCCCCGGCAGTGCAGCAGCAACACCAGCTGTAGGGCTGGGGAGAAGACTCCAAGGAGCCTTGGGACCGCCCTCCATTTCCTGGTGTCTTTAAGAGGTGACCCCCGGCAGCACAGCAGCAACACCAGCTGTAGGGTTGGGGAGAAGACTCCAAGGAGCCTTGGGACCACCCTCCATCTCCTGGTGCCTTTAAAAAGGCGACCCCCAGCAGCGCAGCAGCAACACCAGCTGTAGGGCTGGGGAGAAGACTCCAAGGAGCCTTGGGACCGCCCTCCATCTCCTGGTGCCTTTAAAAAGGCGACCCCCGGCAGTGCAGCAGCAACACCAGCTGTAGGGCTGGGGAGAAGACTCCAAGGAGCCTTGGGACCACCCTCCATCTCCTGGTGCCTTTAAAAAGGTGACCCCTGGCAGCACAGCAGCAACACCAGCTGTAGGGTTGGGGAGAAGACTCCAAGGAGCCTTGGGACTGCCCTCCATCTCCTGGTGCCTTTAAAAAGGCGACCCCCGGCAGCGCAGCAGCAACACCAGCTGTAGGGCTGGGGAGAAGACTCCAAGGAGCCTTGGGACCGCTCTCCATCTCCTGGTGCCTTTAAGAGGCGACCCCCAGCAGTGCAGCAGCAACACCAGCAGTAGGGCTGGGAATGTGGCGGGGGCGGTTATTGGAGTTGTGCTGGGGAATGGGAGGTATGGTTGGAATAGAACGAACAAATGTTACAAAAGAAGACGGGATTGCTGTTTGAAAGCTATCCTACCTTCAGTTCCTTCTGTTTCTCAAAACGGCTTGGAGAGCAGACCAACCATTCCACAAAACCTCACTCTGCTCCTCTGCAACACAAGGTTGGTTAAAAACAAGACTCATATCATCCATGACCTCCTTCTGGATGAGGATGCCGGCCTGGCTTGCTTTACAGAGTGCTGGCTGGGGGAGGATAGCGCAGTCACCTGGGCGCAGGCCCTCCCAGCTGGGTACTCTGTCAGTGAGCAGGGGAGGAGAAGTGGGTGGGGGGCGGAGTGGCTCTAGTTCATAAAAATCACCTGACCTTGACCAGGATACCTGTCCGGAACACGGTCCACTTCGAGTGTATGTACCTTAGCCTGAAGACCAGGGACAGTTTGGGGATTTTGCTAGTCTACTGGCCACCCTGTTGTCTAGCAGACTCCCTGACCGAGCTGACGCAGTTGGTCTCAGAGCTGCTGTTGGAGTCTCCCAGACTTTTAGTTTTGGGGGACTTCAACATTCTGCTCGAGACCAATTTAACAGGCGCGGCTCGGGAGTTCATGGAGACCATGACAAACATGGGCCTATCCCAACTGGTCAATGGGCCCACACATTGTGCAGGTCATACACTCGATGTGGTCTTCAGTACGGAACAGGAATATTCATGGGCGGAGGTTATTAGTACCTCTGCATTGTCATGGACAGATCATTTCCTGGTCAAGATGGAACTGAGAGCCAATCTCTGCTCCACCGGGGGTGGTGGACCTATTAGAATGGTCCACCCTCGAAGGCTAATGGAGCTTATCGGATTCCAGAGAGGCCTAGAGGGTTTAATGGTTGGGAATGCCGGTGACTCTGTTGACGCTCTGGTTAACACCTGGAACACCGATCTTACCAGGGCTATCGACACGATCGCTCCCAAGCGTCCTTGCCATCCTGCTTCAAATCGAAGGCCATGGTTCACACCAGAGCTTAAGAGAATGAAGCGGTTTGGACAACGACTAGAGCACAGGTGGTAGAAGACTCAACTCCTATCTGACAGAACTAGCCATAGGAACTTTCTTTGTTCCTATCAGGAGGCAATACATGCAGCGAAGAGAGCCTTCTCCTCTGCACGTATTGCATCTGCAGAGTCTCATCCAGCAGAGCTGTTTAGGGTGGTGAGGGAGATGACACAGGTGTCCCCTGTGCCAAATCCCTTACTTGACCCGACAACGACCTGCTGTGATGCGTTTAACAACTTCTTTGCAGATAAAATTTCTCAGATAAGAACCGACTTAGATGCCACTATTGAAACAGAGCCTATAGGCGAGGTGTCCAGCGACTCTGCCGATGAAGTTATATTAGATCAGCTCCAATCTGTGAGTACCAAGGACATGGACAAGTTGCTTGGTAAGGTGAGGAAAACAACCTGCCCTCTCGACCCTTGCCCATCATGGCTGGCCATCCAGGGGGGGATGCATTGAGGAGATTCCTCACGGATATCATCAATGCATCCTTCAGGGAAGGACATGTTCCATCTTGTTTAAAGGAAGCGGCTGTTAGGCCGCTTCTGAAAAAACCTTCCCTGGACCCCCTGGATATAAGTAACTACAGGCCTGTTTCTTTGTTGCCATTTTTGAGCAAGGTGATCGAGAGGGCGGTTGAAACCGATTATCTAGATCCATTTCAAACCGGCTTTAGGACAGTTTTTTGGGGTTGAGACTGCCATGGTTGCCTTGACCGACGATCTGCATCTGAGCATTCACAGGGGTAGTGTGACCCTGTTGGTGCTCCTAGACCTCTCAGCGGCTTTTGACACAATAGACCATGGCATCCTCTTGGACTGTCTGAGGAGGTTAGGTATCGGGGGCACTGCGCTGCAGTGGTTCCAGTCCTTCCTCTCAGGCAGGTCCCAGAGGGTGCTGCTCGGGGACAGTTGCTCCAGTAAGAGGGAGCTCACTTGTGGGGTCCCTCAGGGAGCTATCTTGTCCCCGATGTTATTTAACACCTATATGAAGCCGCTGGGTGAGATTATATGGAGTTATGGTGCTGGGTGTTATCAGTACGCTGATGACACCCAAATCTATTTCTCCATGTCTCGTTCGTCGGCCTCGGATTCCGATGGCGTCTCCTCTCTCAATGAATGTCTTCAGGCAGTAATGGGCTGGATGAGGAAAAACAGATTGAAACTGAATCCGGACAAGACGGAGGTGCTCATGGTATCGGCCCTAAAACCAAGAATTGGGTTGCAACCTCCAGTCCTGGATGGGGTCACTCTCTCCTCCAGGGACTATGTTCGCAGTCTGGGGGTGCTCCTTGACTCATTGCTCCTGATGACAAATCAGGTAAATGTGACTGTCAGGAGCACCTGTTATCAGCTTCGGCTGATATGCCAGCTGCGCCCTTTTCTGGAAGTAAGGGATCTCGAGACAGTTGTGCACACGCTGGTAACCTCACGCCTGGACTTCTGTAATGCGCTCTACGTGGGGCTACCCTTGTGCTTGGTTCAGAAACTACAGTTGGTTCAAAATATGGCAGCCAGGCTTGTATCTGGAACATCTAGGAGGGACCACATTACTCCAGTTTTGAGGTCCCTCCATTGGCTGCCTATTGGTTTCTGGGCTCAGTACAAGTTATTGGTTATTACCTTTAAAGCCCTAAATGGCTTGGGTCCAAGCTATATCAGAGACCGCCTCCTCCCATATAATCCTCCCCGCGCACTCTGGTCCTCTCAGAGGAACTTGCTGGAGCCTCAAAAATCGAGGCTCTCAGCTACCTCCCAAAGGGCTTTCTCTATTGTCGCCCCCAGGCTCTGGAACAGCCTGCCAGATGAGATCCATCAGTTAACATCTTTGGACAGCTTCAAAAAGGCTGTCAAGATGGATCTCTTCCGGCAGGCCTTTCTGGACTAAATATCCCAGCCTCGGGTCCCCCCCCTCAGCAGAACCTCTAGAACCCCTGTTTTCTTGGGAGAAAGTCACAGGGGTTATTATGATTGCATTGCATTAATTTTAATTTTGGTTTTATATTGTTAAATGGTTTTAATTACAATGTGGTTTAATAACATTTTAAGGAGGGGAGGGAAAATGTTTTACGTTGTATGCTATTTTTATGCTGTAAACCGCCCAGATTGGACTACCAATGGGCGGTATAAAAATAAAATTTATTATTATTATTATTATTATTATTATTATTACCATTCTCCTTGTTTAGAACCTTTTGGAACTCTTCAAAGTTTGATCTATATTGGTCACTATACAGCCCTAAATACAGGTTTCTCACTATGAGTTTGTCTGTACGTCAAACGTGATAGATACACATGTCTTACACCTTCTTTCCAGAATAATATGTGTATTATCCTGTAAATTTCCAATATGTCTCCTCTACAGCTTTTGGTTTTAAAACAGTATAGAGCAGGGGTGGATGTTTTATTGCTTTGTAAAAACTTACCTGCAACTAGGCAAAATTTATAACAACTTTCCTGCTAGTGCTGACTCTCTCTGCTTGAAAATAGTTCTAGGGTCCTTGCATCGTCCTCCAAAGCAGTATCCTGAACAAACAAATAGAATACTATTATACAATCACTTTGCTTGGACAAAAGGTGATTCTGATATATAAAACACTTAAAGGATAGTATACTGAAAGTAAACAAGCTGTGAGTCCATAGAAAGTTTAAGTGTGGCAGAAAAGATTTTTATTTACTTGATATAGCCATTTTCTCTTCATTGCCACTTTACCCTAAAAGGAAATAGCAGCAGTTCTTTTGTTTCTTTGTCTTTATCCTTGATGGAAAGTGTTTTATCTGGAAAGATGATGGGCATACAAAACTGTCTTCCCATTGATAATTTACTGTTGATTACTATGTTACTAGCTGGGAAACATTTTGCTTTTCACTCTAGGTTCATAGAACTATAGAATTTCACAGAGTTGAAAGGGCCTATAAGGGCCATCTAGTTCAATTACTTACCATACAAGAATACACAACTAAGGCACTCCTAGGAGAGGGCCACCCAACCTCTCTGCTTAAAGAGAAAACAAAAGGAAAGGAAAATTCACCACCCTCCAAGGCTGCCTCGGAGGTTGTCCATGTGTCCTCTGTATAAAAAGTCTCCGAGGAAATGGCAAAGTTAGAACCTGACCAGAGTCTTCAGCACTATGGTGAACTGTGCCATATTTCTCTCAAATTATAATGATTTGCATCTGTGTATATAAATTAGCACATGCATATATTATGGAAATTTTTTATGGCGATGCCTAAGCCACGATCCTATCTCACACTGATGTAGCTCCTTTGTCTTTGTAATCAGATTTTACAGGAAGTTAAAACATACCACAGGTAAAAGAATGTTGTGAAATGGTTATTTTTATGTACCATGTTGGAATTTCTCTGAAGCAGGGAGGCTGTGGCTCTCTAGATATTGTTGGATCACAGCTTCAATGGCTATATTGGCTGGAACTGATGGGAATCAGAGTCCAATGATCTCTGGAATGCCACAGGCTCTCACCCCACTCTAAATCTTTCCACCAGACTGGTATGATTCCTTCTTTCAACATGAGACATGATTCCTCCCCTTCTTTTTTGGATATACCTAAAAGGCATACAGCAAAAGAACTTAGGCTGTAAAACGAAACAACTATGTTAAGGGAACAAGTGAAGCATTAAGCTCATATTCAGGAATTGGGGACATCTCTGCATTACTAAATATTGCTTCTTAATATTCTCTGCAGGCCAAGAAGGGTGGACTTGATTTTTCCTTCATTGTGTGGAAAATTCATAAGCCAGTTAAAATAATATTCAGTGTACAAACCATGGCCATACAGACAAAGTGGAAATAGAGGTTTGTTTATTTCTCTTGCCTATCCTAAAACAAACAAACAAACAAAAAAACCCAACAAAACCTAAAGAAACAGTGCTTTCATATCAGGATTGTGCAGCCAAGTGTTCCTTAAAGGAAAATTGTTTGTCATTGTACAAATGCCACTTAGTTCTGAAAAGCTCTTCCTCATTGGCTACAAAGACTTGGAGGGTGAGGAAAATTAATACAATTCCAAGCAAGCACTAAAATTGCCTCTACAAATGTGACAGACTTGAGAAGCAGGGATAAAATCTCAGGAACAGCAAATGCTAAAAGAAAACAAGCTGTCTCTAACTAACACTGGCCTCACTGTGGTTCCCCCTCCCCACAACCTCTTTATGCAAAAGAATTTTGGTGAAATTCAACTGAATTATACAGGAAATGCATTATGGCATTTAATATGGCTGTTCCCCCCAAATATATGCAGATGCTGTGAATAATACACCTAGAAACAGCCTATTTACAGTAACCAGAACTTAAGCTCACAGCATTACATATGAGCATACAAACTGGGACGTACCCAAGATTCCTCAGCCAGGTGTATCAGGCAGTAAACTTCAGTGAAGGTCTGGAGTGGATCTAAATGGGAAAAGCTGAAACAAATTGGCCAAAATCCAATTGCTAAATCAAATAGAGTTGCGTCAATGGAAACTTTGTATGTCAGCATTCATGTAGATTCAATTGATTCAATGGGTCTGCTCTAGTTGGGACTAACAATTGGATTTAGGCCATTATCTTCCAGTTTTGGGATAACAAAAAATGGTCTCACCATTCTCTATGCCAAATGCTGTCTGTGAGTTATACAGAGTGCTGGTTAAGGCTTAATGGAAGGTGAAGTTGACTTTATTTGATGTTCCCACAGACCTCAGTATCTTGCCACCAGAGGCTCCTGCCCACCTTGCCATCCTCTGGAGTTGTCCAGGTGTTTTGGATCACTTGTGGACTGAACCTCTGGTGTTCCTAAAACTCAAGCTCCTGATTTAAAATTTAATCTATCAGGCTTATGCAGATCCAGTCCTAATTACCAAAGGAAAGCCTGGTTCTTCATAATGAAGCAGAGCTGGATTCTTGGCAAAGCCACAGAAATTCTTGGCTGGGTTTGCTCCTCTTTTCATGTAGCTGTAGGGGACAGCCTGCTTATTCTCTGTTCCATGTCAAAGGGAAAGAAAACTATCCCTTAAAGTATATCTTTTTACAGGGTCAACATTCTCACTCTATCACTTTTTCATAAGCTGATGCTTCTTTGTGCTGTTCTTAGCTGTCTGACAACTGTACCTGAACAATACATATTTTTGTCATTTTCCCATGTTTTAGGTGCACAGCTTTAAAATATTGGGGCTCTGCAGATGGCGCAAAGTGCTGTCTTGGAACCAGGGAAGGGGAGGGGCAGCCAGACCCCAGACTCCCCAACCCCTTCCCGAGGATGTCATCAGAGTGCCCACCGTTGCACATGACAAACACTCTGATGATGTCCTTCCAGCACAACGTCCGGACACGCTGGGCTGGAAAAGATGCGGAAGAGACGTGATGTTTTAGCACTCCTTCCAGGGTTGGAAGAAGGGTGGACTGGGGCCGCTGCATGTCTTAGCAGTGGCCCCAATCTTCCGCTTCTGGGGGTGGCCCACAGCTGCCCATCTGCAAAGCCCCATTATGGACAAAAAGAGAGGCAGTTAGCTACTCAGAAAGAAAGGAATCCCCTTACTTCAAGGAACAGGCAAAGCTCTATTCATTTG
The DNA here is from genome assembly GCA_026167975.1 of Phrynosoma blainvillii. Lineage (NCBI taxonomy): Eukaryota > Metazoa > Chordata > Lepidosauria > Squamata > Phrynosomatidae > Phrynosoma > Phrynosoma blainvillii. Next base: position 415,973,072 of record JANUYF010000001.1, read on the forward strand.
TAAAGCAGTTGGTGGACCACAATTAATGCATTTTTTTCCTATAACAAAAAAATATAAAAATAATTTCATTTTGTTCATCAGCTCCATTCAAATACAATTTCTCTACATGATTGGGAATCTTCTTTATCAAAGGTGTTGAAACACTGAGGGTGTTGAAATGTAAAGCATGCAAATCTATGAAACGACTTCAGTCATTGGGGCGCCTTTGACTAGCAAGAATGTGGAAGAGATGTTTTGGGTACAGTACACAAATGAAATATAAGGCCACTGGAAAAGCTATTGAGATCATTAGAATGAGCTCAATAATTTAGGAGTGAGAAGGCCAGGGTAACTTCTGGCTTTGTATTGTCCAAACTCAGAAAACTTCACGGGCAAATTAATGTAGTTTATTTTAAAAGGGGAGTTCACACACAAGCACACACTGTCACACACACAAACTAATGAAGCAAAGGTAGTAGATAATAATGAGCTGCAGGGTTGCTAAGAGGGAATACTCTATCAATCTTAAGTGCTGCTCTGATTTTGGGACGGCTGGATTGAAAGTGGCTCAGAAGCTGCCTGCGGAACATGGGGTGGCCAGCTACAAGGTGCCAAGTCAATATTGAAAAAAATCTTCTGCCCGGTTTCAGACTAGATCAATTTGCTAGTGCTGGAGCAGTCACGTTTATACACAGAAATGGTCAGTATTTCAGGAGCTGATGGTCTTAAGTGGCTTTCCCAGAGAAGAAGAATGGGTTGTGATATGTAATACTGATTGGACAATAGGAGTGAATGTTCTCAGATGAAAAGGCTTTCATTCCCAGAAGGAAACTTTGGGGGAAGCAGACTCTTAAAGAGCCATTTTGGGGGCAGGGAAGGGGAGGGGCAGCCACACGGTGGGTGCCCCAACCCCTTCCCCAGGTTGGGGAGCAGCTGGCCCTCCGCACAGCTGGCGCTCCGAGGAGGACCTCCCGCTGCAGCGTCCATACATGCTGCAGTGGAAAAGTCGCCAAAGGTGCGCCGACAGCCTTTGGCGGCGCACCTTCAGTGACTTGTGGAAGGAGCACCAATTTAGCGCTCCTTCCAGGGGCGGCGAAGCTGCGCTGCGGGGCCGAGGTGTGGGGATACCTCGGCCCCGCGGTGCAGGTTCCCAGGGCGGCCCATGGCCGCCCGTCTGCTTTCCCCCTCCGTTTGTCTGCTATATGCAAATAATCCCCTAGTCCAGCTCACTACTACCCATTGTGAAGGGATTATTCTGTTTCTGATCTTGAGAGATCTCATCATGGCTGAGGGCCTTGTACTGAACATCAGAAAATTGCAAGCTTCAATGAGGATTCTAAAGAGGGATCAGGTAGAGGTTAATTGTAGGGGCCTAGGAAAGGCATCAGCATTGAATATTGTGCATGCTGATGCTAGAGTTGATATGTAGATAGTATTCTACCCTGACTATCTCCCTAAGAAGTAAATGTACTCTCTCACTTTTGTGTTCTGATCTGTTAGTTTAAAGGTATTGTGATAGCTGAGCACTGTTCAGCTTTTATTTTTGAATTTCATAAAAATTATAAAAAAATATTATATATCAGTACTGAATACAATGAAATAACTGGGTTACCCAATGGATGAAAGAAGAGTTTCTTGGAATCCTCCCCCACCTCCTAATCTAGTCACATATCCTGCTTTTTGTCAAAAGTGGGATTCAAAGTGACTCATGAAAACTAAAACAACTACAGATCAAAGTGCATATAAAAATATAATTGAAACATTTTAAAAATTATCAGTAAAGTATAATTAAACTCCCTATAGAATTAAAACAATTTAAAACAAATCCATTAAAAAGGGAAAATATGAAAACCAGTAGAACAGCATTATGTTAAAAGCCCCTGCAGTCACTTCCTATCAACCTTGATGGAACAGAAAAAATATTCTTGCACTGATGGAAGGACAGTAAGGAAGGAGACACTCTAGCCCAGGAAGAGGCACTGAAAAGGCTCCTATGTTTCCCTCAGATGCGTCAGTGAGGATGCTGAGACTGAAGAAAGGACCTCTTATGAAGATGTCAGAGTGCAGACAGGCTCATATAAGAAGATAACAGTCCTTCAGATAGGCTGGACCATAAGGTATAACCAGCACTTTGAATTGGGCACAGAAACAGATTGGAGTTGTAACAAAAGTCATATGCTCAGTATACTGCAACAGACAGTAGTCTGGCTGGTGATCTCTGGTCCAACTGAAGTTATTGAACCTATACAGGATGTGTTATGTCAATCTAAATGGAATGTAACTAGTGCATAAGTCACTGTAGTCAGAGCAGACATGTTTAGGAACAATTACAATTGGGGGAAAAAAATGTTCACAAAGGTCTGATAGAAAACACTAGTGAGAAAAAGCTCCACTTAAAGACTCTCTGATTTAAGAGATATCCATATTATACCTGAGAGCCAATGTGGTGTAGTGGTTTGAGCATTGGACTCTGACCTGACTCTGACGAATAGGGTTCAAATTCCCATGTAGCCATAGAAACCCACTGGGTGACCTTGGACTCACCCAGTCACACTCTCTCAGCTTCAGAGGATGGCAATGGCAAACCCCCTCTGAAGAAACTTGCCAAGAAAACCCCATGATAGGTTCACCTTAGGGTTGTCATAAGTTGGAAATGACTTGAATGCACATAACATGCACATAACAACAACAACAACAACAACAAATTCTACTACAGAGGGAAACACAATTTAAAAAGCTGCATGTTAAAGAGGAAGAATTTACTTGCTAACATTATTACAAACACTATAATGCTTGGCCAGTGGGCAGCAAATCCAAGAATGACATTAAACAATTCTTTCACATTTTACAAAGTAGTTCCTCATGTATGCAACATAAAAGACTGAAATATATGTAGGTAAAACAGTACAAAATAGCTGGGAGTCATTTTGGCTTGGTTTTAAGTGCCTGCTTCATTTCATTGAAGGGGTTTTATCTCTGTCAAGCACTCCTGTTATATCAAAGAACAGGCATGGAAATGTTGACCCTCAGAGTGTCTCTGCACTTTAAGTTTTCGCAGTTCAATTTTATGTTATTTTTGTGGGTGCTCATCTAATTTACAGCACCTATGCCACATCTTGTCTGTTTTCTCTCCTTTCGTTCTATTACATTTCCCACTTAAAAAACAAAAGAAAACTGTTAGCACATGTTCATATATGTTTCTGAAGGTTGTTTCTCAATGTATATGGGCAATTTTTGCTTGTCTCTCACAACCAATTCCATAAATATGGTTTTGGAGATGCAAAGGTTCTGGAATCTTTTGTCTTGGTCATACCACATTTAAACTACTGTAATGCATTCTGTGTAGGACTTCTCTTTAAAAGCATCTGAAAACTTTTGATGGTGCAAACTGTGGCAGCTAGGCTTCTAGCTGATTCATGATATAAAGATCACATTATTCTAATTTTGATAGTTTTGTGCTGATTATTTGTGGCTTTCAAAGCTAATTTCAAAGGGGTTACTTTAAATCTTCAAAGCCCCAAATGACTTAGGGTGTGGGTATTTGGAGCATCTGGAGGAAGCAGTGAACAGACTCAAAGATGCTACATGTCAGGTCTGGCCAGCTCTCAGGTGTTGAGGCTTCTTGGCTTAAGGGCACTAGATTTGGCTGGCTGAGGGTTGGGACCCAAGACTCATGTCTTCTTTACTGGTTCCTTGGCCTCCAAGTTGATGTTACCTTGGATCCCATTTTAAGAGAGAGGCAGGATGGAAGTGCAATAAATAAATAATAAATACATAAAATATATCCAACTGCTACCAGAGATCAGGGACATGGCACCTGGCAGCAGTTGGGCAGGGCATACAAAGGACTCCCTGTGCAGAAAAGCTGTGACTGGTGTTATTTGCACAGAAGGCTTTTATAGGGGAACAGAGGTGGTTTAGTACTGGCAAAAAAGAGGTCTTTTTGCTCTTCTGTTTTCTTCCTAGTATAATCCCAGTTTTGATTTTTGCCACCGAAAATAATCCATTTATCAGCCTAGGTACTGTTGAGCTTTTTTAAAACTTGTATAGTATATCCCACTTGTCAATATCCTGATTTAGGGTATTAGGTGGAGGATGTTTGGGGTATATATAGTTGAAATGATTATCCAAGGTTAGCCCAGGCCCTCTGCTTCTCCCTCTATTTTGGTCAAGGAAGGACTGGGTACTCCCAGGATAAAGTCTTTCCTGGAAAGTGGCATCAACTTCCTGGGAAACAGCCAAATAGGGATGAGAGATAGGGAAACACTGGATGGTGATCCACAATTGCCCCCAGTGTGGAAAAGCTAAAGTAGGAAAAATCACTATAAACATGGGACCAAAGCTGAAGGGCAAAAGACAGCATTGTAGTCCCAGTATCATGGCAATGGTATAAACACTGCTTCTGTAGTGGAATAAAAAGCTACTGTCAAAAGGTCATAGGTCAAGTAATGGGGTATGTGAGCCCTAGTGGGAATGGTGGCAATTACTGCCACATCTGGACATGATTTGCTGCAAAAACGTGGTGGTAGTCATTTGTTTTGTTGTGAGGATAAAAATAAGTCTGATGATTATGATGAGATTTATTTACATCCTTCCTTTCAAGAACTTAAAGAAAAAAAATTAAAAGAAACAGCTAAAAATATTCCAAAAGCAACACCCACCAATATTCTGCATTGGCTGCTTAATTGTATATGTGTAACTCTCCTGGCCTGGTTCTTCCTGCCCATCTTAATATAGCCAGCAGCCAAATTGGGCAATGGAGGTCTGTTCAGCTTGTTACATGTTATGTTCAATAAATATGAGTATTAGACTTTGACGCGAAAGACAGGAAAGCTGTCTGTTGCCAAAGTCTGCACAAATTGTAAACAAAGCTTACTGGAAAGGTAGGGCTGTGGCCTGGAACCTTTGTCCATCTTGGGAAAAACCAGGGCAAACTGCAAACTGGAAATTTCCTCACTCCCCCCTTCTGCTGACAAGAAAATGGTTTCATTCATTGAAAGTAATCAATGCTTAACTGTCTTGTTTACCTCCATGTAATGGAAATCTGCTGAACTTGCTCAGACTGGTTAACCCTCCCCCCATTGTGAGGTATCCTGCAGCCTTCAGAGAGGTTGGCCAACACATCTGGATTTCAAAGAGGGTAAATATCTATACTTGATAGGCTTTTTGTCTGGCAACCCCATTTTTTTAACCCTGCAAGGACCACTTAAGAGCTGTTATCAAAATCTGAAGTTTTCTGTTTTGCAAGTTTTGCCCCATCCAGAAGTGTTCCCTTCATTCTTAGGAAATTACCCACCTCCTAATTAGGAAGAGGTTAAAAAACAGACTCAGAGACAATCTCCCTCTCTGACCTTCCACCTCTGTTTGACCTGTTCCCGTCTTCAGTCATCTTCTTCACATTGAAGGATGAGAAAATCCATGTGTGTTTTAGCCTGTCTTGTTCTCCCACTGCAACAGCAACAGGGTGCCAGATATTCAGCAAAGTCGAGAAGCAGTCCAATTATATGTGTGTAAATAACTGACTTCTCTTGGCCCAGTTCTTCCTAAAACTACAGACTCAAATCTCACTGCAGACTCAAATCTCACTGCAAATGCAGGCTTGGGAAAGGAATCAAGTTTGTTTCCAGCAATTGGAAGGGGAAATGTATGAAGTACACTGATTCAGCCCCATCTGACTTGCAGAACATATTTCAGGAGGGCATTTCCCTGCTGTGTGTACTCAGCCTCTCACTTTGCTGTGGGAGAAGGACTGGGTCTGTTCCAAATGCCTCAGCCATCACTCTTCTTGAGGAGTTAAGGCTATCTCTCCTTCCTCCTCCTCCTCCTCCTCATGTGGATCACTCATGTTGCTGTCAGACTGAGCTGGAAGAGGGCACAGCTGTGGTAAGTCAGCTGCATCTTCAGAAGCTGAACTCTTGGGGGTTGGGGGATGACTTGGGGGTTTGCTTCATCCTCAGAAGCATGACATAGCCTGTAGCATATTAGGTTTAGCTCAAGCCCCCTTACATTGGTTAGGAGAAGGGTTTTATGTCTTCTGATGCGGGTGCTTAGATTGTGAGTTCCTGCATGGCAGGGGGGTTGGACTGAATGGCCCTTGTGGTCTCTTCCAACTCCATGATTCTATGATTCTAAGTTTCCATGCTGTTTTTTTCCATCTTTTACTTTGAGAAACAAATTGCACTGTTCTGTTGATTTCTGCTGCTATCTTTCTCTGATTTTTTAATAAAGAAATAATTGCTTTTGTTGCAAATTCATCTTATCTTTCTACTACATTTTTACTTGCAGTCACTTTGGTTAATTGTCCATTTTTAAAATCTTCAGCCTGCAAGCTCCTTAGGAGATTTTCACACAGCCAAATAAAGCGTCCATTCCCTGATAAGGTTGCGTTACGGGTTGCAAATGGATGTTATTGCATACTAAAACTCTAACTCTGTCGCAGGGCAGCTACAACCCATCTTCCAGCCACACTGAGCTGGATGATTTTCAAGTATGCAAGATTCCTGTTCTTGAAAAACAGTGGGCTAAGCGCGGCTGGGAGACGGGTTGTAGTCGCCCTGCGACAGAGTCGGCGTTTTATCATGCAATAACATTCATTTGTAACCTGTAATGCGATCTTATCCCATCAGGGAAAGGATGCTTTATTTGGCCGTGCAATAATCTCCTTACTGCCTGGAACAGCTTCCTGCCCCAGACCAGCAAAATCAGTGCACTGCTCTTAACAAGTTGATGATTGGGGTGCCAGGAGGCTGACATTTCTGGACTCTTCCCAGCAGTGAGCAAGGCTGTAACATGGACTTGTTACTGGAGCTCTGCTTCTGATTGTCACTGACATTGGCATAGGTGGCTGAGGAAATGAATGCATTGGGATGGGTAAGTTAAACCAGTTGTTACAGAGCTTGGGAGCCCAATAGGTTTCTGTGATGGCCCTATGTTCATTGGAACATGTAGTTCTAACTCAGCACAGCTGATCTTTTGCTACTTGTATGTGTATGCAATCTTTTATCACAATTTTTCTAGATGTGTATTTGCTATACAATATTGTGTAAGGAAATCCTGTAAAACTGCTCAGTGGATCAAGGAAGAGCTGTAAATAATTCTCAGTTCACCTTATCTGTCAAAGAACTGAGGGCTAAAGGTACATTATCCCACTAGATGGCAGTGCAGCATTAACAGTAAAATTCCATTGCTGCTTCTGTTGAAAACTGTTGGCTTTCAAGAAATATCATTCCTTGAGGACCAATGAACAAGCATCTTTCTTCCAATGGATTCAAGGTGGCATATATAGCTTTCCTTCTCCCCATTTCATCCTGCCAATAACAATGTGGTCAAGCTAGTGAGTGACTGGTCCAAGGTCACCCAGTAAGTTTCATGGATCAGTCAGCACCAGAACCAGAACCTTTGAATCCAGACCTGCAGGTTGTACACTGCACAGGCTCTAAACTTGTGGAAGCAAGAAACCCTAAAACATATTGTTTCAATCAGGACTCTGTAAATGTCACTGGGGAAAACTAAGCTGAAGTTTGAGTATGAACACACAAATGATCCACATGTGTTCACATACACCTTACTGTCTGAAAGTGTATTTTTTTAAGAAAAGGAAACTCTTCTTCAGAATTATTGTATATAAAACATATTTAATGAATAATAATTATTATAGCCCTACATTTTTATGAAAGCTGTACGTGACTCTATTCTTCAATTTGTTTTAGTGCAGGTGGTGCCCTAAATCTTATGTTTGCCACATATCTGTAGTGCAACATCATAAGGCTTGTTCATATACAATTGGGACTCAGACACTTCTTTGTCAATTGATTTTTCTGTCAGACTAATTAGTAACACAAATGAATAGCAGCTACACTGGTTAAGCTATGCATTTCTTAAGGCATATTTAAGTATACCTGCTGCTTAAAATTGGTTTGTGTGTGAGTGTGTATTTCATCCATGGGGGGGGGGGCAGGCGGAACAGAACCGTCATGATAAGAGGGTTGTATGTGTTATATTTAAATACCAAATACCAAATGAAAGTATTGATTTCAGTTAATCTAGCCATTTGTTCTCCTTAAATTAATATATTGTCCACATTCATTAATTACATGATGCATACATTTCTGTCTTTATGATGTACTATACTTTACATGATTGTCATAAAGAAACATGTGCTTTCCATTAGTCTTTTCAAATGTCTTAGACTACAATTCAGTATGCATTTATCTAGGAGTAAGTCATTATTTCTGAGTAATAATTTAGTAATTTCTGAGTAATTATTTCTGAGATATGTGTATGATTGCATTGCTAATGTAAATGAAACTTTGTTTCACAATAGACAACAACAATTTCTCAAATATCTCCTAATTTTAGGTGGATGTTCAGATTACATTTTCCTTCTTATGGCACTGTGCAGCTTTGTCTTGTGTGTGTTTGTGTGTATGCATACATTTTTTTCTTTCACACAATTAACAAATTAAAAGGAAGAAATGGAGAGAAGAAAAGCAGAAAATTAAGCCTTAAAATACAAGATGTATGCAAACCTCAAAAAAACAAAAACAAAACAAAAAACAAAAACCATTAGAACTGAAAGGAGGAGAAAAATATCTTCACATCAGGAATGCTTCTCTGAAATATTGATTCTGTTTTAAGGAAGTTAGAGGTCGAAGGGGAGCATAAAATCCATTCAAGGGTGGATGGGGCAAAATTCGCGCATCTATATTTGATAAAGTGCAAGAGCCCCCCAAAAGCCTCTTTTAATTGTTAGGCTTCTCCATGTCTCCTTGCTTTATACAAGTTGTGTGCATTCATTTTGCTTACCAAGAAGGAACTCATAATCATATAACACAGGCTCCAACATAACTCCAATTGCATTTTCTTCATTTTACCATCTGACTGGAAAAGGCCAGACTTTGATCTCTTTTCTCCTCAAGTGTACAGGAATCTCCCTGCTGAGTTAGGGCCCATCCGGACAGGCTGGAAAAAACAGAAAGTCCCTGGTTTTGTTCCTGTCCTTTGTTCCTTCATTCGTCCCTTCCTCCCCCCCCCTTTTTTTTTTGAGATCTACGTAGAATTTCCTCTATCCTGAAGTGTTCTTGGGGAACTCCCAACAGTTAGATCGATTTTTTATTCCAACGCTTAAACCATTATGCCATGCTGGCTCTTCCCACTGTCTAAGTCAGTTTAATTCTAAATTGACATCCCCTTCCCCATTGTTGTCCCCAGTTTAAATAATCTCCAGCAGCCATAGGTGTTGCCAGAAAGTAACATGGGAGAAAATAATTAATCACTGTTGCTGTTTCCATAAAAATAGGAATTAAAGTGATATGGGGAAGGCAGTCCTGGATCTAACATGCCCCAGCTTCTTTGCCCCAAATTATGAGCATCATGTTTTGCTTGAGGGAAAGAAGACCCAAATAAACAAACAAACAAATGCCAGAGAACAGTTAAGGAAGAACATCCGTCCCAGGTACTGATCCTGGATCCATGTATTCATTGTTGTTGTGTGTCTTCATTTCCAACTTATGATGACCCTAAGGCAGGGGTAGGCAACCTAAGGCCCGGGGGCCGGATGTGCCCCCCCGAGGCCACCGCTGCCGCCGTCCGCCATTATGCTATTGAATATTGTTGTTATTACTTGTTCTTGGCGTTTTCTTGGCAAAATCTCCACAGGGGGTTTGCCATGGCTTTTCTGGGGCTCAGAGAGTGTGCATGCATATATTTTTAATTATTAATTTTTTAAAATTTTTTAATTAATTAATTAATTAATTTATTTATGGTGCTCTCCCCCCCCCCCCAATTGTCTGAGGGACAGCAACCTGGCCCCCGGCTCAAAAAGGTTGCCTACCCCTGTCCTAAGGCAACCCTATCACAGGATTTTCTTGATAAGATAAGACCAAGAAGGGACTCGAACCCTGGTCTCCCAGAGTCCTAATGCAAAACTTAAACCCTTGCACCACACTAGCTCTCACTGTGTACTTTTCAGACTAACATTTTGGCTCATCAAGTCATGGCAGACATATTAAAATGGAGATTAAGGGCTGTTGCAGACCGGCCCAAAGGGCCGGCCTGGGGACAGAGTTGGGGTGGGGCTACCCCAACCCCATCTTGACACTGTCCTGACGGCGTGTGGCTGTACGCACAGCACACAGCATCAGGATGGCTTCCCGGCACAAGGGCATGGAAGAGCTGCGGCTCCAGCTCTTGGGGTGGTCTTTTGCCGCCCCTAAAAGGAGTGGCCTTTTGCTGCTCTTTTAGGGGCGGCAAAAGGGAGGAATGGGGCTGTGGTGTGCAGTTGCCGCAGCCCTGATCTGCTGCCCCAAATGGCTGGTCTGCATTGGCCCTAAATGATTCTTTTCAGCTTTGTCAAAGCTGGAAAGAAATTGTCTGAAACTGGGTATATAGCCTCATGATGCACTTAATTAATCTGGCTATCACATTGTTTTAACAGGTTCCAAACAAACTGTTAATTTCTCTAATGATCAGACAATATGGAAATTAAACACATTGTACTTATAGACCTCGAAGGTGTATACATACCATTGTAAGGAAAGAAACAAAACTATGCAGACAGTGAGGTGGTAGTGGGAAGCTATTTAAAAATAAATTACTCAGCAATTTCTCTCTTTGCCTGTGGCATTAATGGGTTTGCTCCAAGTGAAATCCTCTGAAATGCAATTGTGATGGCCGATGCCCAGTCTTAATACAGGATTGGTACCCAGTTTGCAGTGCTATAAAATGTAGCAGGGATATTTTACCATGTATTATCTTTTCTTTTGCCCACCATGTGCCCATTATATTGGAAATTAATAGGTCATTTTATCATCATCTTCCAGCTTAAATGGGAATATGAAATGGAAGAACCCTCTGTTGTTCACAAAGCATGGCATTTTCACGGCAGCCAATACAATATAATCTTGCTGCCAATAAAGTTTTTGGCTTTGTTGGCTAAAAACAGCCACACTCCATGCATGATAGCCCTCATCTAGCACCCTATAGACTATTAGCATAAAGTTAGTATAATTCATTCTGTGCCTTAGAATTAATGGGAATGATGATTAAACTATATATAAACCCACTTGATTGGGATTTATTCTCTTTATTTAGCCTGGGCCTGTGTGTTCATTCTCTTGTGTAATATTTTTCTAAGGAAATATTTAATTAGTGTGGGGGTGAAGTGTGAGGAACTGTGAAACCAGCTGCCTTTCAACTGGTGCTTTCAGGACCACCTGAGCACAGTTTGAGAGCACTATATTTCTTCTTCATTCTTCCCCATGTATGCTCGTAGGGTTGCCAAGTTTTCAAAATAACAATAAGGGACATTCAAAACTGGCCAGGATATTTGAAGAAAGCCTATATAAGGTGAGCCAGCATGGCAAAGTGGTTTGAATGATGGACTACCACTCTGGAAACCAAAGTTTGATTCCCAGCTCGGCCACAGAAACCCACTGGGTGAGCTTGGGCAAGTTACATGCTCTCAGCCTCAGGCAAAGGCAATGGCAAACTTCCTCTGAACAAATCTTGCCAAGAAAACCTCCAGGGTCACCATAAGTCAGAAACAACTTGAAGGCACACAACAACAACTATATAAGGCCCACATCAGATCTCATGAGAGGAAGGCTTTGCGTGAAAGTTCCAGGTTCCTGTGAAATCTCATCTCATAGGAACTCCCAAATCCCCAGAAACTGGGGAAACTAGAAAGGGAAAGAGTTTTACTACTGCCAGACTGAGCAGTGCACTCAGCCTGGAATGCAAAGAGCAGTGGCAACCACACTCACAACAGATTGCACACCCCCCCCCCGAATCTAGTGTGTAATTTGAGGGTCCCATCTACAACCAATATCTGAAAATACATGTTTCCACTGTAATGTTCATATAGGACAAGCTTTCTGGCCCTTAAATAAGATACTTCCCTTACAGTAAGGAGTACTTGGCCATTCTAGTAGTTTGTTAAAAAGAAATAGAGAAGCCTAGCTGAATGCTATGTATTTAGTGGAAGATGTAGCTCTTTGGGGTGAAAAATAAAATAAAAGGACTGTTCCTTCTTTTTATCAACCATCTCTGCAGAAAATAGGCCATATGAACCCCTTTTTCATCCCACCCTTGGCTGGAAAGGATAGAAATTTAGGGAAAACTCATGGCGGTTGGAGGCTTTCATGATAATGGAACAGTGAATCTGCTCTAGGTTTTAGTCCAGATTTTAAATGAGCTATCCATGATGCCGGATATATTTTGGAGCTAAGGTCCAGCACCATGGATATTTCCTTTCAAATCTGGGCTAAAACCCAATGTGGCTTTGGTATGCCACCAACATAACAGTCACCATGTTGGTAAGGGGCAGGGAGACAGAAACTGGGCACTTTTAGGTAGATGGAGGAAAAGCAAAGCACTGGGTGGAAGAGTTTGATGACTGTGGCCACATTCACTGTCATAATTTTGTTTGCAGAGAGCTGTGAAATCCATCTAGCTTCACATCTGTAGTGAGAACACTGGTCAGTCCAGTCAAGTACTGTCTATTCCAACAGACAGTTTATCCCCATGGTTTCAGTCTGAGAGGTCTTTCTCTGTTCTCCTATCTGAAATAATTTAATTGGCTGTAGTGAGTTTTAAACCTGGGACCTTCTTTTCTGTTCAAAGCATGTGTTCTCTCACAGAGCAATGGTCCCTTAGCCAAATTTCAGCCTAATAAGACAGGCTTCTGCTTGTGGACCTGGCCTTTCAACCATGCAAGTGTCTGCAGAGGAGGAAAAATAAATCCACATCTGCCAGATTCAATCCAGATGCCTTCTCCCAATGCTCTATGCAGAAATAGGTGATTAGCTTTGGCACAGGCGACAGTGCTTAAGTGCTGCTCAGCTAAGCATCCCTTCAAGCACACCAAGACTTTATTCCCATTTTAAATTAATTTTAATGCAAAATGAAATGATCATTCTGCTGCAGAGCTCGCTGAAATATATGAATGTGCTATGGAAGCGTCCCCCCCCTCCAAAACCCCATCTTAGCTTTCATATCCCAACCATGCCTTCAAGAGTCTTCAAAAACCTATTCATCACTAGGTGGCAATGTAGCAACACCAATGGAGGCTTAGCAGTAAGACATAGCCATTCACAGCCTCAGTGAAAAATGCATTAATTATGGTAACTACTTATTCGCAATAACATAGCCAGCTTAAGCAAGATACACGGGGGCATAATTTTCTACCTGACAGACCTGCTCCTGGGATCCCTTCTAATGGCTTCATCCTGTTTGACTTGGACTGCTCAACATCCAACCTTTTGGCTCCTTGGCTGATTTTGCAGCTATCACACCTCCATACAACAAACAAGAATATCTAAAAAGTAAAAGTGCGCCCCAAAGTCCCTAGATTGGAGAAAGGGCCCCAACACTGGATAATTCTCAGTTTTCTGTCTGAGGTGCACTGTGATGTGGAAAATCAAATCAAAAAAAGAAAAAAAAAGAAGAAGACAGGATAAAAAAATAAGTCCAAACATTCCATCTAAATTATTTGTTGGTAAATTACTAGAATTGTGGGCTTTTCTAATATAATTTTAAGATAGTTGGTATTGTTATTTGCCTTCAACTCAACTCTGACTTATGGTGACCCTATTGTAGGTTTTTCTTGGCAAGTTTTATTCAGAGGAAGTTTGCAATTGGTTTTCTGTAAGTTTGGGAGAGTGTGACTTTCCAAAGGTCACCCACTGAGTTTCCGTGACCGAGTGAGGATTTGAAGCATGGTTTCCTGATGTTTTAGCCCAACACTCAGATAGCTACACCATACTGGAATTAATGTTTATCACTTTATCTGGATCACTATAGTCCATGTGTGCTTCTGCAGGCCGAATGAGGGTGGGGAGTCACACAGGTAAATGTATACTGTATGGAGTGGAGACTTGTGGTTGGAACAGGGGCTGTAGCTCACATCAGCATGATTCCCCTGTCTGATACATTCACTGGACTTGTGCATGTGTCAGTTGCTTAGAGCAAGGAGTATTCATTTACTTATTTTTGCCAAAATCCTAGATTGGTTACTTATGTCACATCTGCATAACCTTGTAATAACTTCTGGCTCAACATCTACCCAGCCCACCTTAAGAGCCAGTCGTCAACTTAAGTGAAAGAGGCCCATTCAGCTTCTGATTGGGTTGTAAGGAGGACAATGTTTTCACTTGCAGCTGGTGAAAAGATTGTCCTCCTTGCGGCCTGATCAGAAGCTGAATAGACCTCCTTCACTAGAACTTGCAGTTGGCTCTTAAGGTGGACTGGGATGGCATTTATATAAGTTAACAGCAAGACTACATAATTTTATTGAATATAGACAAGTTGTTCTTCTTGTTCTTCTTGTTGTTGTATGCCTTTAGGTAATTTCTGACTTATTACCAAGGTGAGCCTAAGTTTCTTTCGCCAAAGGAATGACTTCTCTGATCTTTGGGATTCCTTTAAAACAAAAGTAGCAAGCTTTCCTCTTCATGACCAAGGTGAGCCTATCATGGATTTTTCTTGGCATGATTTGTTCAGAGGGGTTTTGCCATTGCCTTCATCTGATGCTGAGAGAGTGTGACTTGCCCAAGGTCAACTAGTGAGTTTCCATGGCCAAGTGGAATTAAAACCCTGGTATCCAGAGTCCTAGTCCAGTGTTCAATCCACTACATCATGCTGCCTTTCTAAGACCAATTACAGAACTGGAGCTCCAGGTTAAAAATATGTAAATGCAAAACTGAATAGCAGGCTTCATTTACACCTCTCCCTTTCTCATAAGAGAATATATAAAAGATTTCATTTAGCATCCTTGTTCCCCTTTCCTCCAAGCAGCAATTTATCTGACAGTGCCTCTCCCTGGAAGCCAAAATGATGAAACTGAAGCTGTTGTACTTTGGCCACATCATGAGAAAGCATGAATTACTCAAAAAGGCAATAATGGTAGGGAAGGTAGAAGGCAGTAGGAAAAGAGGAAGACCACATCCCAGATGGATAGACTCAATCAGGGAGGCCATGGGCCTGAGTCTACAGGATTTAAGCAGAGCAGTGGAGGACAAGGGGGCTTGAAGATGGCTCATCCACAGGGTCACCATTGGTCAGCACTGACTTGAGGGCAGTTAACAACACCAAGCCATGTATACTTAGCCGATGTACACACTTAGATCAGGGCCAGTGATCCTAAGCATGTTACATTGGAACTAAATCCCACAGGTTTAATGAGATTTCCTTTGTACCAAGAATGCATCAGATTGCAGTCTTATATTGTTGTGCCATTTATCTAGTGTCATGAGAGCCAGTGTAGTGCAGTGGCTAGAGTATCTAACATGGATCTGAGTTCAAATCCCCTTTCAATCAGAATTCTCATGATGGTAACGTGGCAGTCACTGTATCTCATAAGATACAGACTGAGACAGACCTACATAAGACAGATCTATGACTATATGGTGCAGCATCCCCTTTTCCACCTTAACCACAATTTATCTCCTCTGGTGGTTGTGAAGATATAATTGTGGTTGGAAGAAAATATGATACACCATGCTTAATGTTTGGAATAAGGGTGTGATGGAATACAATTTTTGTTTGCTAATCTGAAAACTAGCTTGAGGCTGAGTGGAAGGATAATAACTCCTCAAGCGATCTTACATGTGCCTTCTACATTGAGATTTGAATCAGAGACTGCCAGGCTAGAGAGGGTCATGGGAATTGTCCTTAAACTCTGGCCAGCTTAAGCTTCATGTTTACCAAGATTAGAAATCTTCCTTAAAGTTCATGCTGTTGTGATAAGATAACTGATCTTGATGATATGAAATTAGGGTTGCTAGATGCAAATTAAAAGGACAGAATACTTTTAATAGTTGTGTAGAAGGAATTTCAACTGGTTTTGTTTCTCACTCATGTTTCATCTGCTATAATTCTCTCTTCTGTATAATCATTAAAAGTACATGAGCCCTGTCCTTTTTTCACCTGGCAATTCTCTGTTTAATAGGTCTGCCACTCTCATTTTGCCTAAAGTAATGCCTCCTTAGAATTTATGATTTGAGAGAGAGGGAGGGAAGGATATGAGTATTTCTTAAGAAGTGTGCATGTCTTGTGGTGGGCTGTAGATGCCAATCCTTATAAGGCCATGATCCCTATTGCATGAGAAAAGAAAACTGAAACAGAGTGGGAGAGTAGCAGCTTTCTCTGTGCCTCTCCACATGCTGTCGTAGCACATCTGTTCTCTTCCTGGGGGGATGATTATAAAAGAGTGCCTTTTGTTGAACAGATTTTTCCAGCATGACAAAAGATATGCTTTTACAACTGTCTCCCTTGGGAAGAGAGCAGAAGTGCTACGATGTAATGTGGAAAGGGACAGAGAAAGCTGCTACTTCCCCGCTCTGTTTTGGCCTTCTTTTCTCATGAAATAATGCTCTTTGTGTACCTGAGAAATACCAGTTTTGAATCTGGAAACAGAGAGAAATGTTACTTGGTAGAGTTTCTTGAAAAGTAGGGAGGGCCACTTTCTAGTGATCTGAAGCAAGGCAGAAAGCAGGTTATTGCCTCCTGTGGAACTTCTTGCTGCTCAGTAAAGTGGAAATGCAGAACACTGTAGAAGATTTTGGTCTTTCATCTTTGTTTCCTGATGATTTTATGCTTTGTGTGATTCCTGATGATTCTGCCCTCCTCATATCTGCACAGATGATGTGATTTAGCTTGAGGAGCCTTTGTGGAAGCAGAAACATGAAGGAATCATGCCAGAACAGCTGGGAACATAATTTCTTTGGCATTCCTAAAACTCTTCACCATGTGATTCTTTAAGGATCATTCTGAAATGTCTTTTCTTCTGTTTCAATGACTGCCTCTTGTTTTTTCTTACTCTCTGTGCAAGTGGCTGCTGTTGCTTCATCTACTGGTCTATACTCTCCTTATCCATGAACTGAGGCAGAGCATAGGTGGTTTTTAAAATAATCCCTTTGGTCTCTGCCAAGGGTCATTAACCTCAAACTCCATTCATGTTTCACATCTCTGTGGATGTCGGTCTATGTACAAGATTGCAGAGCTGAATTTGTACACCTGCAGTAAACTGTTCTGCTGGCTGAAAGATGCTTGTTGCTGCAGTATTTCTTTTTGGGGAGGAGGGGGGAGGGAAGTAAAGCAATTGTCTTGGTTGGGCAAATTATGTATTGGTGGAAAGAAGTAAAGTGAGGCAAGGAAGTGAACAATGCTAGAACACTCTGACTCCCTATTACTCACTTTCTTTGCTTGTGTTTAGGCCTTCAAGCCACTTGTTGATTTATGGTGGCCCTAAGCATTTTGCTTCACAATTTTCAATGAGATGTGCAATCAGGAGTGCCTCACTATCCCAAAACAGACATGCAAATTATGGGCCTGAACAGACTGCCAGCAATAATCCATCTTGAGGCCACTTTAACTGCCTTTGATCTGTGCTAGGGAATCATGGGAACTGTAGTTTATTGTGGCACCAGAGCTTTCTGTCACAGAAGGCTCAGGGGGGTTGCAGACTGCCAGAAATAGTGCAAATTGAGTCCACTTTTAGGGTTAGGGTTAGTGCTAGGGAATCATGGGAATTTCCCCCCCTGAAACATTGAGTCTTCTCTGTCAGAGAGCTCTGGTGCCACAATAAAATACAGTTCCCATGATTCCCTAGCACTAACCCTAACCCTAAAAGTGGACTCAATTTGCACTATTTCTGGCAGTCTGCAACCCCCCTCAGTGTCTCAGAAAAAACTACAATTCCAATGATTCCATAGCATTGAGCCAGGGCAGTTAAAATGATCTCAAGATGGATTATTTCTGGCAGTCTGTCCAGGCCCTAAATCTGACTTGACAGAGCTGGAATGATGAAAGCAGCACAGTGCAGTGTTGCAAAACTAAGAATGGATCAATCTCTCTGTTTTGGTTTCTCTAACATCCACACTTTTTGAAGCATAAATTTGTACTATCCTATCTCTTATTGGTTTGCAAATGTTGTTTTAAAGTCTGCATGAAAGTGTAAACACAAAACCACACAGACACATAGAGAGAAATCTAGCAACATCGTTGAGATTAACTGGGAAGCAGAAATTTCTATCACAAGATAGACTTTTGTGGAGTTTTATGGATTTAGCCCACTTCATCAGATGCAAGAAAACGTGTGGCAATGTGAAGGCTTTTTGTTCAGATGAAAATGTGTGCATATTTTTGCAAACAATTTTCCTGCTAAGATAAATGCTTTAAAGTTGTTTTTTTTTTTAAAAACCTACTTTCTCCTAATATATGTTAATTTTGTATGCTACTCTCTTTAATGTATGCATCTTTCCACACATTTTTTGACTGGAGAATTGCATTGCAAATTCCAAGAAGTGGGGAAACTGACAGATAGTTGTGTTCTGGTCAGCATTTTTTTCAGGAAGTACAAATTAGGTCAATTTATATTAAAATGAAAACCAACTGAATTTTCCCCACATCCTTGGACTCAGTTCCTTATCTGAACAGTGGGAATGTGTCATATATCCAAAGCAGTTTCATCAGCAGCAGACTGCAGGGCCTGAGAACAGGTATTGAAAAATGCATAAAAAAGTGCAGGATGCTTTAAAAAAATTACAGAGATGTATTCTCTTTCCCAAATGATAATTTTTATGGTGAAAAGTAAATTTCATAAAAATCCAGAAGAGTAGTTTAGACATGGGCTGGAATCCTGTTGGTGTTTTATACCTGTATACATTCCCTTTTGAATTGTCCAAAGTGCAACAGTTGTATTCATTTCAAGGTTGCAGAAGTAACACCATTGTGCATGGTCATGCATTGTGCTTTGATGTGCATGTGCATCATGTGTAGTTGCATGCTGATGTGTCTGCACATGCAAATGCACATTTACTTGTGCATTTGGTTGTGTGCCATTGCAATTCACTAATGAGGTGGCACTATACCAATGCTGCATAACTCAGTGGATTCTATTAGGGACATCCACATATGTAAGTTTCTCTTATGTGTGTGTATATCATTTTTGGATCACAGGAGCTATGAACTACTTCCCCATGGCCAGATGTGGAATGATCACAAAACTTCTGAGAGCCCTAGAGACGATAAATCTCAGTGGTGATGTCATCATTTCATGTCTGGCTATGGGATGTAGCCTGATGCTTCTCTGACCCTGCCTGTTCATTGCGAAGCATGGAATTGAGGGATACCTTTAGGGGCTTTTCAGTAAGTTGGTGGGGGTATATGGTTCAGCTTAGCTTAGGTACATATGTGGATATTTACACCACACTGAGAGGATGTAGGGTTGAGGCCAATGAGCATCAAGTTATACTCCATCTGTTCAATTTGGGATCTTGGCCATACTTTGGTTTTAATTGCTTGAGGAAGGCACTGGAACAGTAATGAGAAGGATAATGTCTGATTGGATTGCTATAGAGATCAGTCCATCTGTTCCAAAGGTATATGAATATTGAGATCTGATATTCTGAACTCTATATCCTGTTAATTTGGCCATGATCCAGAGAGGCATTTAGCTACTTCCATGTGAACAGTAGAGCTCACACCCTTCCAAAAACCAGCCATCCTGTGTAGTATCATAAATAACTTTTATTGACCTGAGGAGTTCCAAAAGAAAAAGTTTGTAATTCACTGGAGCTAAAGGGATGTTGAAATGCATTTCTGGGACTTTTCTTAGCTCCTGGATATTTTCATGGCCAGCAGGTAGCATGCCTGGATTTCTCTGGAGTCTTATATCATGTAGTTTTATACTTCCAAGTTTTCATCAGAAGTCATAATCTCTACAATGATTCATTTGTTTGGCACGTTCTTCTGCTGCATCGCTGTAACTGTTTTGTTAGTCTCCTTTGGCCATTAGAAAGGTGAGCTATAAAACTAAAAATCTAAACTATGAAGAAGACAATAGCATGCAGAACTAACTTCGCAAACAATACACTTGCCTCTTTTCATAGTTGACTTCAGGAAAGCAGCAAGGGTTAATATAATCCCAGATAAAATTGTGTTGGTCCAGGGGCTAGTTGGTGGTTTATACTGGTACCAAGAGGAAAAGACTCTAGCTCTGAGTTTAGTCAATAACACACTTCCAGGGTTGTCTCTCTCCCTAGGTGTTTTCATCTTACTGTTATCAAGAAACCAATGAACTGGGGAGAGAGGCTAAATCTATGCTTTATGGGTCTTTCTCTTTCTCCTTCCAGTAAGATTAATCTATTTGCCTTCTAGTTCATGCATAGTTTTTGCTAGCCAGAAATGAACATCATGTACTGCAATTTTCTTTGTCTTGATTTCTCTTCCCTTTGCCTTAACAGGGGACATTTTATATTCTGCTCACTTGCTCAACTGCCAATTCTTCAGGATCACATGAGCAGAGAGAAGCCTGGAATTTGTCAGAATGCTTTATTAGAGGGATATTTCTATGGATGTGAAACAACAGAAATCTTCAGCTGTTCCGTGTTTCTAAGCATGTTGAGAATGTGGTTTATTTGCTAAGAGAAAAAAGATATGTGAGTGAAAAGGGGGTCCTTTGAGTTCAAAGGAATCTGGAAAACAGATGCTACATTTTTGTTATTCTAAAAGGGGATTTAGACCTCTAAGGAATGGAGGATAGTTGTCAGCAACTGATATTTAGGATGAATGCCAAGGACAGTGGCATGAAAGCTCAGAAAAAAGAATAGGTGGTTTTCACAGGTCTTTTTGAGACAGGATTCTCTATTTCAAAGCAGGAGAAAACTTTCTCATTTGGAGGCCCAGATTTGGGCAACTTTAAATTCATGGAAACCCAAAGATGCTGATTAGTAGAGAAGGGCTGTTCACTTAGCTCTTCCCATGTACTTGGTGGATGTAGGCCTCAGTTTCAGGAAATAAGAGAAGCCCCTTCTATTTTAATTGTAAGCTGCCTTGATAGCCTCGGCTAAAGGCAGGATATAAATAAATTATTATTATTATTATTATTATTATTATTATTATTATTATTAGACTGAAAGCAGAGGACCAATAGATGGAAGGCTGGTGGCTCTCAGACCAGTAGAATAGTGACTCCATTCCCAGTTTTGGTATAAATTGATTTACTATCCAGGATGCTGAACCTGTATTGGGAATAACATTCAGTACCTTGAAAACCAGAGGTGGATTCAGCATGTCATTGCCATTAGAAAAACATTTTGTACATTTTGTATAGAAACAGAGGAGAATTCAGAGAAAGCTTGGTATATAGAAACTCTGCACCAGTGAGTATTTCTTCCAAAGGGATGGTTATGTTGGTCTTTAGCAGCAAAACCAGAGCTTTATAACACCTTAAAACCATCAGATAGGAAAATCACTGGTTTCTAAGCATCTTCAGCAACATACACAATGAGACTAAAATCTTCATTGGTTTGTGACCTTTATATACAAACCCAAAGACCGCAGACTCTTTCTGTTGCTTTGTATTGTGTCTAGCAGTAAGCCGCAGCCACAGCACACACACAAAAACTACATTCCTTTTGAATCCAAGTCTAGACCTGTGATCTTCTGCCAATGACAGCCTGAATTTTGAGGCCTTACACTAAACTTCAAAGCAAGCAAGCTCTGGATCACTTGGGGATTTGATGCATACAGTTCACATGGTTCTTTTACTTACATCAGGAATACAGCTTCCAGGAAGTCATCCGGACTGGCTCTGTCCAGCAGCAGTTGCTTGCAACAAATGTATTTCAATGATCCCCCAGCTAATGGAGAAACACTTATTGGCTGTGCATCTGGAGCCCAATCAATCCACAGAAGTAAATCAACATCTGGAAATATTAACTGTTTGGGATGAAGAAAAACAGGTGGATAAGGCTGAGGGAAAGTTTCTAATTACACTCAAGCACAAAAGTACCCAACAGCTGAGAGCTTTATGCTTATAAAGTTCTCAGGGGTGATACAATGAGCCATAAACGTATGGTTTGAATTGAATGGAGTTTCATGAGATTCACAAGTTTTGTTTTTTTTCCAGGTTGTCAAATTACTTTTTCTTTTTACTCTTTTATATATAAATAAGAAAGCTGTATTAGGCTAAATTCAGAGTTGGTGAGGTGGAGATGGAACATGAACAATAGGAATGCTTGAATGTGATGCCAGGTTGGTGTGTATCACATTAAACTGATGTGTGCATTTTCATACTACAGTGGGCCTGCTGTATTGGTGGGCTAGCTATCTGCAGACACAAGTGTCTGTGGATTACCCTGCCCCAATTTTGTCAATGGCAGTACATGCATGCAGACATACCAATGAGGCTGCATCCATGTCACTGCACATTGACTATAATAGGGCTTCAGAATGTTTATTTTTTCTCATCCATGTGGTGCCCTGGATGAGAAGGGTGCACTGGACATAGTTGCAGTGCTATGATTCCAATTTAACTGCCACAGCAACATCCTATAGAATCCTGGGACTTGAAGTTTAGGGAAGGGTATTGAGAAATGTAAAAATATATAATTGAATATCAAAGTCCATGCCACTGTATTTTTGATTTCTATGTATGATGGAGAAATCTGGATAGTGAAGAAAGCTGATAAGAAAAATTCAACTCATTGGAAAAGTAGTACTGAAGGAGAGTTCTGGAGATATCAAGTACTGTCAAAAAGGCAAATATAAGGGTCCAAAAGCAATTCAGGTCTGAACTCTCTCTGGAAGCCAAGATGATTAAACTGACATTGTCATACTTTGGGCACATCATGAGATGACAATGACTCATTAGAAAAGATAGGTTGATTCAATTAAGGACATGCTCCTGAGCAGGGCTACTGACAACAGGGTGACTTTGAGGTCTTTCATACATAGGGCTGCCATAAGCCAAAGTCAACTTGATGGCAATTAACAACAACCATTGAAAATCCACAGCTACAAAGAGCTCTAGTGCCTCACCAAACTACAAATCACTTGATTCTATAGGATGTTGTTGTTGTTGTTTTGGCAGTTAAGGTGGAATCATAATGCTATAACTGTGTGGCATGAGATGGCCATGGGTTACAATTAATTTCTTTATGAAATGTTAGCATGCTGGGATCTCTGACATAGGTGACTACTGTGATAAATGCAAGAAGCAGGATGCTACACAGGGTGTTGTATAGTACTGTTGTTGTTATTGTGTATCTTCAAATCATTTCTGACTTATGGCTGACCCTAAGGTGAACCTATCATGGAACCTTGGCAACATTTGTTCAGAGGAGGGTTGCCTTTGCCTTCCACTGAGGCTGGAAGCATGTGACATGCCCAAGGTCACCCAGTGGGTTTCATGGCTGAGTGGGGAATGGACCCCTGGTCTACAGAGTCGCAGTCCAACACTCAAAGTACTATGCCACATTTGGGTCTCAGTACAGAGTAATTTTACCTGGATCCACAGAGTAGTCTCTGACAACACTGGCTCTTTGGCTTAGTAACGCACCGCCTCCTATGGTCAGACACAACTTGACAACCTTGTCAATGGGGATACCTTTACTTTTACCTTTTTATGCATTACTCACTTTAGCTCTCAACCATTAATATTAGATTAACTTCTATTGGGAATGCAAGAGAATTCTGTCAGTTCTGAATTTTTGTATGAATTTACTTAATTCATAGTAGCAGAATTTACAAGTGAACTGAATACATTTGCTTCCCCAAATTCATTCCCCCACTCCCAGAATTTTTCAGTTTTCTAAAAACAAAAAACAAAACAAACAAACAAACAAAAAAACCACCTGCAGAAAAGTACATGCAAAAACATATGTTGGGGGTGTTAGCAAATATGAAATTAATAAAATTTTGGGACACATGTGGAGTTACCTCTATGACCCTAAACTGATCTCTGTGGGATGTCAGCCATAATCCTCTAGATGGTAAGTCAGGTAGGCATCAGGAGGGCCTGCCCAAACAACTGGAAAATTCCCTATCAGACAGGTTTGGGAGTTGCTAAAGAGGAAAGACCATTATCCCAAAAGTCAACATTATAGAGCTTGTTTGTCCAAAGTCTCACACTTGATGGGACAGTGATCAGATTTAACTGCACCCTCTTTCTCCAGCCTCCCTTCCTTGATTGAATCGAAACCAAATGCATTATTTAGACTGGTCTTACACCTAGGTTTAACAAAGTTAAGACAATCAATGCCTTTGTCTAGGCTTTAGCCAAGCAGTTAAGTCTATAGCTAGAAGCAAGATATTCCCTATAATAGCCTTGAGATTTTTAGATTGCACGTGCTATCTTTGGAGTGCAGCTTGGCTCCACGTCAGTCTGTGCTCTGATCATAGCTCCCTTGGTCATTCCTTCCCCCATTTCGGTGGCCATGCATCATCATCATCATCATCATCAACATCCACAGCAGATCCCGGAGAAGCCTTCGGAAGTGAGTGCCTCCCTTAGTGTGGCCCATCTCAAGCTATTCCCACTTTCCCTCCTTTATTTCTAAGAGTGCAGTATGTGTGAGTGCCATATTTGTGTGTGTGCAGTTTTCCCCTGTTAATAAATATTTAGACTTTAATTGGAGAAGCCTGTCTCAGTGTCATCCATTGTGGGATTCCTTAGTCATCTGGTATACATATTGGTACCCGGTCCTGCAGGGCTTTGTTAGGCCCCCATTCTTGCATATTTGAGCTAATTATAAATTCCCCTAATTAAATCCTTCCTAACAGGGGGAAAGCACAAAATACATAACAATAGGAGAAAATCTTACAAAAACTGCACACTATACCAGATGATTAAAAAGAATGTGCAAAAGTGAAGCTGTTCATATTTGTTTTTGCACCATTCTTTTTGAATCACCCTGTATAAGAAAAGTGCCTTTTCTTTTGATTAATTTTATAGCATTTGCAATCGTAATGCAAATACAGGCCAAAATGAACATTCAGTCAGGAAAATGCAAAATTTGTTGAAATTAAAATTCATAGTCTCAGTTCGCCTAACTCGGTTATGATGCAAATTTTTTCTTTTCTCATAAGAAAGACCTTGGATTATTTTCACAAGCTAATTCAAGGCTTGATGAACAATGTTTTTGCTCCCATTATCCCATCTTGTTTCCAGAATCTCTCCTAGCCAATATTTTCTAAATCCCTCTGCTTTCCCTTTCCTTACATGTTTATTTAATGTCTATCCTGACTTTTGAACACTATAGCATTCAAAGAGGCTAGAAAATGGTGATGACAGCACTAGCAGAGGAAGGCATGAAATGCAGATAAGAACCAGGAGGGAGGTTTGTCTGTCCCTTTCTCTCTCTTTTTTGACCTGCTGCAGAGTACATGCAAAACCAGGGGCTCATGGAAGATGTGTTCTCTTGAGGGATATTACAGCTGCCCCTATTGTTGGCATGTGGGAGGCATTGTTTTGCGGGGGTAGGGGTTGGGAAGCATTGGCGATCAGTGATAGAAAAAGAAGAAGCAGGTATTATTGCAAGTATGAGATTTTATTTCAGCCAGAAAAATATTTGGGGAATTTAATAGCTCATCTGTCATTTGAAATGGGCTTCTACAAGTCTCTTAAGGTCTTGGGAAGTCTTCATCCACAGCTCTCATTCAGACATAAAATAGCAGCACTGGTACATGCCTGGCATCTTGTTTAAATTGGACTTTAGTTCCCAGCATGAGAGATATCTTCACCTTAATGAGCAGGCACAAATAAGGTAATAACAAAATTAGGGGAGACAACTCAAAAAGTTCAAAGGAAAAATGGAGAGAATTTTTCTTTCTTTTAAGGGAGAGAAAGAGAGAAAGGGTGTAAGTGTGTGTCTCGTATTACTTCTTTTTCCTCCCAGTGAGCTATTTCAGCAAAATGTCACTAACTGCTACATGTGCAACCATGGGGTGATAAGGACACTTGTTTTGACATCATATTCTGTTTTGGTTATAGTTTTATGGAACTAATCAGACTCTGTAGTTGAAAGACAATGAACAACCTAGGAAAAAATGTCTTCTGTCCCCAGTACAGTTCACTATCTTAAACATTCATACACATGCTTACACCTTGAACTAGAAATGTACAAAACTGTTCTTTCCATTCTTTTTATAAAGAATTTCTGGATTTTTGCTATGATCTCAAAAGCAAGCTGAAAAAACCCTTATCTATCTGCAGTGGACAAATTCAACAGACTTGGCTTTTTTCCTTTTGCTGTAGTACCTGTCACACAAAACAAAACAAACAAACAAACAAAAACACTTAGTCAGTAGAGGAGTAGCTATGGGGGGAGGAGGAATTGCTTCCCCAAATAAGAATTCTGACCCCCACAATGAAATCTTCTTCAGTCCCTAAAATTCTAGCATTACAGAGAGTGAGAGTTTCAAAATTGTTCATATCTAGAATATTTATATTTTCTGTATTTGCATTCCCTCAATTGAAGTTTTAAGTTTCTGCAAGGTTAGAAATTTGGGGACTGAAGGAAAATTTCCTGGGGGGAGTCAGAAATCTTATTGGAGGAAATGCTTTCATTTTAACCTTCACCCCTTGTTACACCTTTGGACATCACAACTGTTAGCCAGCATAACAAACTTGGTTGAATTTGCAGGAATTCAAACCAACAAAAGCCTAGAAACTGACTGGCCAAATTTCTCAATCATGGGTTGTTCCCCCCCCCCCCACATTTCAAAGAAATTAGCAAATTTTGAAAAGTTAAAATCCAAAGAAACAGAATTCTTATGCATTTTTGATATTGACATGCAGTGATGAGTAGAACGTTGACATCTTTTTAGAGGAAAAGGGATTGGGTCCAGTTTTCATCATATATATAGAAATCAATGTTAGCCATATCTCTCTGAGATGTGATCAGTGAGATTTGTCACTAATAGCACAGTTCTACTCAGAAATAAGTCCTCACATTTCTTTGGGACTTAACACTCAGTAATTGTTTATAGTGTTATAGCCTTATAGCCTATAGTGTTATAACCTGGAATGCTGTGTCCAGTTCTGGGCACCACAATTCAAAATGTTGAGAAACTGGAGTGTGTCCAAAGGAGGGTGACTAAAACGGTGAAGGGTCTGTAAACTGTGTCCTATGAGGAATGACTTAGGGAACTGGGTATGTTTAGCCTGGAGAAGAGGTGGTTAAGAGGTGACATGATAGCCCTGTTTAAGTATTTGAAAGGGTGTCATACTGAGGAGGGAGCAAGCTTGCTTTCTGCTGCTCCAGAGAAATAGGACCCAGAGTAATAGATGCAAGCTACAGGAAAAGAAATTCCACCTCAACATTAGGAGGAACTTCCTGACAGTAAGGGCTGTTTGACAGTGGAACACTCTCCCTCGGAGAGTGGTAGAGTCTCCTTCTTTGGAGATTTTTAAACAGAGGCTGGATAGCCATCTATTGGGTATGCTTTGACTGAGAGTTCCTGCATGGCAGGGGGTTGGACTGGATGGCCCTTGTGGTCTCTTCCAACTCTATGATTCTATGATTCTTAAATAGCTTGGAATATCAAGTTTTGGAATGCTTTCACTCTGTGAACAAGTCCTTTGGTGCATTCATAGAAATGTCCTCTGTTTAGAGTAATTCACATAGCTGTGCCAAGAGTTTCCCTGGGTTGAAAATGCGGCTTAATGCCAGGTCAGTGAACTGCCATTCAGGGCTTAATCCTGGATGAGCATGATAACCTTGCCTGAATCACAAACACCTGGACAGATGAAGCTGGAGAGGTTAATCTCTCTCCGCTTTGCTCACCAGGTTGTTTTGTGCAGCAACAGGCAAGCTCTGGTGGACAGGGAGGTGGAGTTGCATTGGCCTATCATGATTTCACCCCCTGACCAGGTGCCCTCTTCCATAGCCTGCAGAGTTTGTGTATTTAAAGATGGTTGACTGGAACAGATAGGAAGTCTGTTGGTGTACTGTCCACCCTGCTGTGCAATACTCTCCTTTCCTGAGCTATCTGGGGTGGTCTCAGGGTTCGTGTTGGAGTCCCTTCAACTTGTGGTGTTGAGGAATTTCAACATTCATGCTGAGTCTGTCCTCTTAGAATAGCTCAAGACTTCATGTCTGTATGACAACCAGGGATTTAGCTAAAGTGGTATTTGGCCCTATTTGTACTGCTACCACACCCTAGACCTTGTCTTCTGTGCTGGATAAGATGATGGTGATAGGACCATAGAATCAGAGAGATGGAAGGGTCCTCATGGGTCATCAAGTCCAACCCCCCCTCACTGCAGGATCTCAAGCTAAAGCATCCCCAGAAGGTAGCTGTCCATCTTATCTTTGAAGATGCCCAGAGAAGGACACTCCACCACTTTTCTAGGAAACTGGTCCCATTGCTGAACCACTCTTATTGTCATGAAGTTCCTTCTAATGTTCAATTAAAACCAACCCTCCTGTGACTTAAAACCATTAGACCTTGTCCTATCTGTACTCTCTACTCTGTGATAGCTTTTGAGGTATTAAATAAATTCAGTCATGTCACCCCACAGTCTTCTCTTCCCCAAGTTGAACAAGCCCAGCTTCCTCAATCTTTCTTTGTATGTTTTGTTCTCCATGCATCTTATCATCCTTGTTGTCTTTCTCTTAATCTGCTCCAATTTGTCTATATCATTCTTAAAATGAGGCACCCTGAATTGAACACAATACTCCAGATAAGGCCTGACCAGCAGAGAATATTGTGGGATTATTACTTCCCTTGATTTGGAAACTATGCTTCTATTAATTCAGAATAAAATAGCACTTGCCTTCTTTGATGCAGCATCACACTGCTGGCTCATATTCAATTTTCAATCAACAGTAATCCCAAGGTCTTTTTCACAGGTAGTACTGCTGAGCCATGTATCCCCCATCCTATACTTGTGCATTTGGGATTTGTGGTCTAAATGTAGAACCTTGCATTTATCTCTACTGAATTTCATTTTATTAATTTCTGCCCAATTTTCTGGTTTCTCAAGGTCATTTTGAATATTGTTTCTATCTTCTAATGTGCTAGTTGCCCTTCCCAGCTTTGTATAATCTGGAAAGTTGATAAGGATTTCTTCTACAATGATCTAAATTATTGATTAAAATATTGAAGGGTAAAATATTGAAGGCCCTAGAATAGAACCCTCAGGCATTCCACTTGAGACTTTCTTCCAGTTTGAAGTGCAGCCATTGATGATTCTTTTGAGCATGGTTTTCCAACCAACTGTGCTCAAAAGAATAATCATCAATGGCTGGAAGGAGGTCTCAAGTGGAGTGCCTGCAGGATCTGTCCTAGGACCATTATTCTTCAGAATTTTTATCAATGACTTATGGGTTATGGATCCATCTGATGGCACTTCTGTCTGCACTGGGACTATAGTTCCATTATCATGGACAGCCCACTATCTGGTCACATTTAGACTCACTGGGGCACAGAGCCTCTGCAGGGGTAGGAGACCAATTAAAATGATCAGCTCCAGGCGGCTTATGGATCTGGATTTCCTGTAGCCTTGGCAGATGATTCTGTCAAAGCCCCGGATGACCTCTGGAATGAAGAAATGACTAGGGTGGCTAGTTAGGATGGCTTCTTCCTTGTTTTCCCTTTGGTGACACATTAAGATCTTTTTTCCCCAGCAAGCTTTTGGAGACTGATTTTAACAAAAATGGCTTTTATGGCCCTGTACTGTGGTATAGTGGTTTGACCATTGGACTAGACCAGGGTTTGAATCCCCTCTCAGCCATGAGAATCCTTGGGCAAGTCACACTCTCTCAATGGATGGCAATGGCAAACCCCCTCTGAAGAAACTTGTCAAGAAAATCTGACGATAGGTTGCAAGTCAATAG
The DNA here is from genome assembly GCA_026167975.1 of Phrynosoma blainvillii. NCBI lineage: Eukaryota > Metazoa > Chordata > Lepidosauria > Squamata > Phrynosomatidae > Phrynosoma > Phrynosoma blainvillii. Next base: position 416,002,675 of record JANUYF010000001.1, read on the forward strand.
GGGGTGGGCTAGGCAGTTAGCTCTATACAACTGCTGCCAGAGGTCAGTTTCAGGTCAGTTTCGGCCAGGACAGGGGAAGGAGGAGGAGGAGGCTCTCCAGGCCAGTTTCTAACAGAAAGGAGAAACAGACTTTCTACGCAGTTCTGCCAGGAAAGGAGACAGAGAAGAAGGCCAGTTCCTGCTAGGAAAGAGGAGAAAGCAGTTTCCAGACAGCCATCTTGAGTGGGTAAGTTTTTAAATTCTTTTTAAAAACACTTGGGGGAAGTGTGACTGTGACTCAGCGGGTGGGGCTTTATTGAGTGGCATTTGCAAGTCAATAGGGGGTGGGCTAGGCAGTTAGCTCTATACAACTGCTGCCAGAGGTCAGTTTCAGGTCAGTTTCGGCCAGGACAGGGGAAGGAGGAGGAGGAGGCTCTCCAGGCCAGTTTCTAACAGAAAGGAGAAAGAGACTTTCTACGCAGTTCTGCCAGGAAAGGAGACAGAGAAGAAGGCCAGTTCCTGCTAGGAAAGAGGAGAAAGCAGTTTCCAGACAGCCATCTTGAGTGGGTAAGTTTTTAAATTCTTTTTAAAAACACTTGGGGGAAGTGTGACTGTGACTCAGCGGGTGGGGCTTTGTTGAGTGGCATTTGCAAGTCAATAGGGGGTGGGCTAGGCAGTTAGCGCTATACAACTGCTGCCAGAGGCCAGTTTCAGGTCAGTTTCGGCCAGGACAGGGGAAGGAGGAGGAGGAGGCTCTCCAGGCCAGTTTCTAACAGAAAGGAGAAAGAGACTTTCTACGCAGTTCTGCCAGGAAAGGAGACAGAGAAGAAGGCCAGTTCCTGCTAGGAAAGAGGAGAAAGCAGTTTCCAGACAGCCATCTTGAGTGGGTAAGTTTTTAAATTCTTTTTAAAAACACTTGGGGGAAGTGTGACTGTGACTCAGCGGGTGGGGCTTTGTTGAGTGGCATTTGCAAGTCAATAGGGGGTGGGCTAGGCAGTTAGCTCTATACAACTGCTGCCAGAGCCGCGCGCCTAGTGGCGCGCGAATTTTATAACCAGCAGACTTAAATACTGTTAGCAAGGGATTTTCTTTGAGGAGGAAAGTCATAGTCCACTTTCAGGTACTAATTAAGACTTAGTATGGACACTGAAGGAACTGCTGCCGTCACCTGCAATACCTGTGGGATGTTTGTATTCTTACCTACAGATGTGGGGAACTACACATGCTCAAAGTGCAAGTTGGTAGCCCTGTTGGAGGACAAATTACAGCAGCTGGAGGCACGGGTAGCTACACTTCAACATATTAGGGAACAAGAGGCTTTCCTTGACAGAACAGAACAAACGGTCTTGGATGGGGAACACACAGAGGAAGTCGCTGGGGAAGACAAGGTCACATCACACACACAGGAGGTAGAAAGCTGGAGGAAGGTCACACGCAGAAGTAAGGAGACCAGGGATCGTAGTGGGAGCTTGCGGCTACAGAATCGATTTCAAGCTCTTACTCTTAGCAAGGAGGACGCAGAAGAGCAGCATGGACAGATTTCAGAGACAGAGCAGGGGACCCTGGCAGTTCCACCACAGGGAACAGTCGCTGCTAAGCCTCGGAGGAGGCGTGTGGTCGTGGTGGGGGACTCCTTGCTGAGGGGGACAGAAGCAGTGATTTGTGGGCCTGACAAGATGTCTCGAGAGGTGTGTTGTCTTCCTGGGGCAAAGATCAGAGATGTGACAGAGAGGCTGACAAGACTGGTCAGGCCTACCGACCAATACCCCTTCCTTTTGGTCCATGTGGGAACGAACGACACAGCAAGACACAGGCTTCAGAACATCAAAAGGGATTACGAGGCTCTAGGAAAGAAGCTGAAAGAAATGGAGGCACAGATTGTCATCTCGTCTCTTCTGCCAGTTCAAGGGCATGGTCCAGGAAGAGAGAGGAAGATAGCAGATGTCAACAATTGGCTCCACAGATGGTGTCGTCGAGAATGATTTGGATTCTTGGATCATAGGCTGCGGTTCCATGAGGGCGGACTCCTGGCAAGGGATGGGCTGCATCTCACACCAGTTGGAAGAAATGTTTTTGCCAACGGTCTGAAGAATTTGATCAGGAGGGCTTTAAACTGAACTGTGTGGGGAAGGGAGACAACGTCCTGGAAGACAAAAGGACTGGAGAAAATAGTCAAACTGTCATAGAGGAAATAAGGCAAACAGTACAGGGACCCAACAGTGGGAGGCAAAAAAATGTGCACAGGCAGCAAGTAAAGGGGACACATGGTCTTAGATGTCTCTACACTAATGCACAGAGCATGGGAAATAAGCAAGATGAACTTGAACTCCTAGCACAACAAAGCAAATATGATATAATAGGCATCACTGAAACCTGGTGGGATGAATCTCATGACTGGAATGTAGAAATAAAGGGGTATAACCTTTTCAAGAGAAACAGGACAAACAGGAAAGGAGGAGGAATAGCATTATATGTCAGGGATATTTACACCAGTGAAGAAATCCAGGACATCAATCCTGGAAGCCAAGTGGAGAGCATCTGGATAAAAATTAAAGGGGAAGGAAACAACAGGGATGTTACTGTGGGAGTCTACTACAGACCCCCAACTCAAGCAGAAGAATTGGATGAAGCCTTTCTAGAACAGATGACCACACACTCAGAAAGGAGAAATATAGTAGTGATGGGTGACTTCAACTATCCGGATATTTGCTGGAAGTCAAACTTGGCAAAATCCTTGAGGTCTAGCAAATTCCTCACTTGCCTCGAAGACAATTTCATTGTTCAAAAGGTGGAAGAGGCAACGAGGGAGTCAGCTATTTTGGATCTGATCCTAACTAACAGGGAAGGCCTAGTTAATGGGGTGCAAGTGGTTGGATCCTTAGGCGGGAGTGATCATGTCCTCCTGGAGTTTATTATACAGTGGAAAGGAGAAGCCAGGCATAGTCAGACACGCATTCTAGACTTTAGGAAAGCTGATTTTGCTAAACTTAGAGAAATACTGAGGGTGATCCCATGGACAGGAATACTAAAAGAGAAGGGAGTTCAAGACGGATGGGAGTTTCTCAAAAGGGAGATACTGAAGGCACAATTTCAAACCGTGCCAACGAGGAGGAAGAATGGGAGGTGTCTCAAGAAACCAGGATGGATGACTAAGGAACTTGCAACTGAACTATGTTTTAAACGGAACATGTATAAGAAATGGAAAAATGGGAAAATCACCAAAGAGGAATTCAAACAAATAGCTAGCACGTGTAGGGGTAAAGTCAGAAAAGCTAAAGCGCAGAATGAAATCAGGCTTGCTGGAGAGGTTAAGAACAATAAAAAGGGCTTTTGGAGGTATGTCAGTAGCAAAAGGAAAAAGAAGGAAATGGTAGGGCCACTGTGTGGAGAAGATGGCAAAAAGTTAACAGGGGACAGAGAAAAGGCAGAATTACTCAACACCTTCTTTGCTTCAGTTTTCTCAGAAAAGGCAAAGGGTGCTCAACTTGAGTATAATGGAGCAGAGGACAGAATAGGAGAATTTCAGCACAGAATAAGTAAACAGATAGTACAGAAACATCTGGTTAATCTAGATGAATATAAGTCTCCAGGACCAGATGAATTACATCCAAGGGTATTAAAAGAACTGGCAAATGTAATATCAGAACCATTGGCAATAATCTTTGAGAATTCCTGGAAAACAGGAGAGGTCCCAGCGGACTGGAGGAGGGCAAATGTTGTCCCCATCTTCAAAAAGGGGAAAAAAGAGGATCCCAACAATTATCGTCCAGTTAGTCTGACATCAATACCCGGAAAGATTTTGGAGCAGATCATTAAACAGAGAGTCTGTGAACATCTGGAAGATAATTTCATAATCACAAAAAGTCAACATGGGTTTTAGAGAAACAGGTCATGCCAGACAAATCTGATCTCTTTTTTTGATAAAATTACCAGCTTGGTAGATGAAGGGAATGCTGTGGATATAGTATATCTTGATTTCAGTAAGGCCTTTGACAAGGTTCCCCATGACATTCTTGCAAGCAAGTTGGTAAAATGTGGGCTAGACAAAGTAACTGTTACATGGATTTGCAATTGGTTAACTGGTCGAACGCAAAGGGTGCTCAACAATGGCTCCTTTTCAACTTGGAAAGAAGTGACCAGTGGGGTGCCACAGGGCTCTGTCCTGGGCCCAGTGCTATTCAATATCTTTATTAATGACTTGGATGACGGTATTGGGGGCATAGTTATCAAATTTGCAGACGACACCAAACTAGGAGGAGTAGCTAATACCCCAGAGGACAGAATCAAAATTCAAAATGACTTGAACAGACTAGAAAGTTGGGCCAAAGCTAACAAAATGAAATTCAACACAGAGAAATGTAAGGTTCTGCACTTAGGGCGGAAAAACGAAAAGTACAGATATACGATGGGGGACACCTGGCTGAATGAGACTACGTGTGAAAGGGATCTAGGAATCCAGGTGGACCACAAGTTGAACATGAGTCAACAGTGCGATGCAGCAGCTAAAAAGGCCAATGCAATTTTAGGCTGCATCAGTAGAATTATAGTGTCTAGATCAAGAGAAGTAATAGTGCCACTCTATTCTGCTTTGGTCCAGCCTCACCTGGAATACTGTGTCCAGTTCTGGGCACCACAATTCAAAAAGGATGTGGAGAAACTGGAGTGTGTCCAAAGGAGGGCAACTAAAATGGTGAAGGGTCTGGAAAGCAAGCCCTATGAGGAACGACTTAGGGAGCTGGGGATGTTTAGCCTGGAGAAGAGAAGGCTGAGAGGTGATATGATAGCCGTGTTTAAATATTTGAAGGGATGTCATATCGAGGAGGGAACAAGCTTGTTTTCTGCTGCTCCAGAGACTAGAACCCGAAACAATGGATGCAAGCTGCAAGAAAAGAGATTCCACCTCAACATTAGGAGGAACTTCCTGACAGTAAGGGCGGTTCGACAGTGGAACACACTCCCTCAGAGAGTGGTGGAGTCCCCTTCCTTGGAGGTCTTTAAGCAGAGGCTGGATGGCCATCTGTCGGGGATGCTTTGATTGGGAGTTCCTGCATGGCAGGGGGTTGGACTGGATGGCCTTGTGGTCTCTTCCAACTCTATGATTCTATGATTCTATGATTCTATGATTCTATGATTCTAGTCTTAGGGTTGCCATAAATTGGAAAAGACTTGAAGGCACACAGCAACAACAACAAACAATTTCAATCTGTTTTAATGTAGGTTTTTAACTGGTTTTACTCCTGTTGCTATTTAATACTGTTGTTATTTAAAACTGTTTTTTGTAAAGAAATTTTTATTATTAAAATTCAGAAAATACAACCATTCAAGATGTAATACACATATCATAATTCAAGATATACATCATACCCATTTATCTATTAGATTTATCTTAGATCATCTTTTTCCTAAATCCCCCAAATTCTATCCATAACAAAATCCCAAAGTTTTGTATTTTCTTGCTGACAAACAATTCCTTTACTAAAATATCCATATTAGTATAGTTCCTTCAGAGTCCTTCTAATCTTTCCAAAACATTCTCTTTCATCCTTACCACAACCCACCAACTCATTCTCTTTCTTCTTGTTCCTTCTATCCCATTCATCTTCCACCTCCTTCCCCACACTTCCTTACCAATCATCCTGTTTCAAGTATCCTAGTTATTACTTATATCTCAATATCTTCTTCCCCCTTACTTTTCCATTACCACTTACTCTTACCATCCTCGACTTACTTTCCCTTCTATCTTCCCTACCTCACACTCTTCTGGAACTTTCACCCCTTTTCTTTACATTCATTCCTTTACTTCCTTCTGGTCTTAACTTGATTATCTGATAATATCACGTGACCTTCTTAACTCTATCTACATCTCTACAAAAACCTTAGACAGTGCAGTACTATAATTATCTTTAGATCCATTTGTGTTTATCTTCATCTTCTTATACTTAATTCTATCTATCTGATACAGTCTTATTTCATGCTTTTTGTCCCTATACTATTTCCTTAAAGCTTATCAAACATTATCTACATTTTATGTACTTCTTATTTCATTCACCAATAAGTCTAATCTTCCTTTACATACAGATCCTTATATTGATTCATCCTCTGGTTATCATCTTATTCGACCCCTTCCATGTTGACTTTAAACATCTTTCAAATTCATATCATCTTATTTTCTTTCCTTAAATCTTTAGTAATTAATTTTAGCTAACTTTCTCCATTGCTCCTCAAGATAATTAAATATAGGCAATATTCGGTGTTTTCATTATCCATCGTATTAGTTCTTAAGAATTTAGTCAGTATATCCATTTCAATTGAGTCTTAAAGCTTCATGACCCATTCTTTCACACTTGGGATATTTTTAGTTTTCCATTTTTGTACTAGTGTTAATCGTGCACTTGTAATTAAATAAAAGAGGACTTTACCAAATTCCCTATCTAAATTCATATCCCACATATTTAATAAATAAATTTTGGGATGAACCTGTAAATTTTTGTTTAAGATATAATAGTCTCACTAATTTTTGTCCAATAGCTTTTAACTAATCTACATGACCATAAACAGTGATATAGGATACCAGGTTCCTTACCTCACTTCCAACATAAATTACTTCTCGTTTTGTATATTTGTGAAATCATGTTGGGAGTTAAGTACCACCAATAATAAACTTTATAATTTTTTCTTTCAATTTTTGTGAACATGTATATTTTAGTCTGTTTAAATCCTTAATTTGTATACTTTTTTTTTAAACTTTGTTTTTTATAGTATTCTCTGACTTTTTGTAAGCTGCCTTGAATTTTAGCCTGGGAGAAAGGCAAGATATAAATAAAGTGATGGATGGATGGATGAATGGATGGACATGAAAGAGGGAGAAGGAAAATGATGGGGAAGTAATCTTACACAAAAGCACTAAAGAGAAAAGCAAAATTAAAGCTGCAATCCTGCATACCCTTATATGAATTCATTGGATTTACCTCTGAGTAAACAAGCATAAGATTGGGTTGCATGTTGGCCAAGCATAATTACTTAGAAGTAAGCTGTTCTGACCAGAGCCAGTGTGGTGTAGAGGTCTGAGTGTTTACTAAGACTCTGGAGATCAAGATTTAAATCCTCACTTGGCCATGGAAACCCACTGTGTGACTTGGGCAAATCACATTCTCACATCCTTAGAAGAAGGCAGATGCAACCAACCCCCTTCTGAACAAATCTTGCCATGAAAACCCCCAAGTTGCCTTAGGGTTGCAATATATCAGAAAGAACTTGAAGGCACACACAAGCGGTACTGACTTAAATGGCATTTACTTCCAAGTAAATGTGCTCAGGGTTGTGACATAACTTTTACAAGGTGAAGGTTGGAGATTCACTAATTTCATCAGCATGGTGCCAATCGCAATTTAGAATTCCTTTCAATTTAGTGCTGTAGAGACATTTAGAATTGCACCTCCACAATGGCAATTTCCTTATTAATTGGTAGCTCTTCAGTTTGCAGTTCATTACTTCACAATACAAGTTTCCCATTAACTGGAATAAAACAGGAACAGGAATAAACACTAGAGCATCTTCTCAAGTAATCATTAGGTATTTTGTATTCTGTAGGTCACCCTTCCTCAACTTGGTGTTTTCCATGTGTGTTCACGTATTTTCCCATGATACCAAACTGAATGTACCCAATCCTGTCTGATTTAAAAAGCTAAGCAAGGCTGGGACTGGTTATCACTAGGATGAAGGGCCTCCAGGCAGCTCCAAAATCTCCAGATAGGGCAGAGAAGAATTTGGCTGGAAATTCTGGAAAGAGTTTCTGCAAATGAGAGCTGGCAATATTTATTTATTTTATATTTTGTGCCCCCCCCCCAGCACTGGACTCAAGGTGGCTTGCAATAAGTTAAAACAAAGTGCAGGTTAAAAAAACTATTAGTACACAGGTTTTAAACAATAATCAACTATTCTATTCAAAACACAATGTTAAAACAGTTTAAAACACATTTTAAACACAGTAAAAATACCAACACAACACATTAAAATCTCCTTGTCCTCCAACAATTTAAGAAGCAAAGGCCCAAGTAAATATACATACAATCTTTGCCTGCAGGCAGAAAGAAAGCAAAGAGGTATATATGGACCAGTGGTCTGACTCAGTAGAAGGCAGATTTCTATGTTCCTAGGATTACAACCTCCATCATCTCCCAGCTATGGGAAATGATAGTTGTAGTCCAACATATATTGAGTGCTCATCCAAAAGTGCCAGGGCTGGTGGGGAAGGCTCTGGAGGTATTGCAAATTGCCATTTGTTAAAATGCTTTAGCAATATTACACTAATTAAACATTAGGATCATTTTGTTTTGGTGCAGACATTCTCCTTTTCCTTGCTTGACCTCTGTTGAATCTGTGTCCTGGAAACAATAGTTGTCTTTTGCTTGTGGTGTCCACCTTAGGAATAAAAGGCCCTGAGTAATGCTGGGAGCTCACAGGAAATAATTCAGGCGAAAGAACAGGTCATGTGTAAATTGGTTTACACAGGGGGAAAACCCCAGAGACATTTATTTTATCTGGAGGGGTTTTTATGCTAGCCTGTTTTCACCTAAACCAAGAATAGCTTTCAACTCATCTGAAGGATTTCTGTTACATAGCCTGAAAACTAATCTGAATCTGCTCATATTCCTGAGATTTTTCATCAACTGTTTAGTTTCTGGTGCTGTTAGTATTAAATTGCATTTTTATATTCCTGCATAAAGTTCTGAGCAGCAAGCAAAATTCTCTCTCCCCCTCACAAGATCCCATGTGATAGACTAAGAGTAAGTGACTGGTTCAAGGATTCCCCCAACAGAATACAAAACACCTAATGATTACTTCAGAAGATGACCTATAGGGCTGAGTTGGCATCTGAATCCCTATCACCATGATCCTACTCCACTTCTCTTACACCATGCTTAGCCTGAAACCCAAATCCCTGTACTATAGTGTGAATTTTGCACTGTTAATCACAACTAATACACATAATCACAGTGACCTCTATGTATTATGAGGCCATGAATATATTAGGTTGCTCTCTTGTGGTAGACATAAGTAAGAGAAGTAAAAGGTAAACGGAAAGGAGGACAGTTTACTACATGTGGCTTTTAAACTGTGATTACACCAGGAAAGAAGTGGCATTGGCCACAGTCGTTGCATACTGCAATTTCCCACCCATAGCTGTGTTGTCCCCAACCTGTTCCTTTTCATTCACACGCGAAAGCCATCAATTACCTGGCAAATGCACATGTCTCCAGTGTGAAACATCATTCCCAGGGCAGTTGGGAACTGAAGGCATGCTGGGTAGGGCATAAGACAGGGAAGAGGAGTTAAGAAAGAGTCAGAAAGAGAGTGCAACGGGGGCAGGAGCCCTGGGTTGTGTGAATGAGAGGTGGTGTGAAGATGGCTTCCTTGAGAATAGTATGTTCTCATGTATTTTCATAGCATGACTGCTGCTAGAACGAGGCTTGTGCTCAAGAATCCTCAGCCAGTGGCTTTCATCATCCTAATCATTGTTTAATGTTTTTAACTTTATAAATTGTTTAATTGTCTTTGAATATATTTTTATTTATATTTTTGTTTCATTTGTGGATTGTTTTAAAATCTGTATTGTTTTAAATATGTTGTAAGCCTCCTTGAGTTTTCATCATCATCATCAGCATTATTTTAAAGGTGTTTGATTTAAAAACCCTAGTTCTTTATATTGAGAGCTTCCTCAGAAAAGAAATATCTCATGGACAGTTGATAGTCAGTTCCATTAACAGAGAACAAATTGAAGACTGGCACCAGCTGGTACAGAAGTCAGATACAGAAGGTATAGCTGGAGGTGAGCTACACTGGCAATCCATTTCTAAAATGGATTAGTGATGGCCAGATCACTTAGCCCTAAAAAGGAAGGGGAAATGCATCATCCCTGATATGTCAACCAGGAATTCCAATGTCCTGCAATATAGGCAGTGCACATACTTAGCAACATAAAATAGTTTCTGGTTACTAGAAAGCAAGAGGCTTGGCTCAAGGCACTGAGGATAAGCAAAAGCAAGCTTTCAAAAAACCACCAGCACCTAATTTATACTTTCCTAGATGAGTTATTATTCTTTGGGGAGGTTGTCATCATTGTCATCAACATTATTATCATCACCACCATCAACACCAATACCACCATCATAGTCATCTGCCAATGCCTTTGCAGGGGTTCTGTTATCATGTCCTCTGTTCTTGGATAATGTATATTGCAGAAGCCTCTTCTACTCCCTGTCTCAGTCCAAGTAGGTTTCTCATCTGCTCTTGGTACATAGAGTCTGTGTGTGCATTAAGGTTACACAGCTGGATTGTTCTGTTAGTGTTATTTTCCTGTTGTCCCTTTCATCTACCCTATGCTTGGGTGCTGCAACTTTGACATCAGAGACTAAAAATATTTACCAAAGTGTTCTGTTGACACAATTCATACATGGTGCAAGAAAAGAGTTTAAGATTAAATTGTTCAACAAACAGAATCTCCAAGGGAACAAGAAGACAGGAGAAGATTCAATACAGCAGATGTCTGGAAAATTTGCTGAGACCAGAGCGTAAACAGGGCAGAAATGTGAAAGAACTGCAAAGTAAACTTAAACCAGTATGCTTAGATAAAATGGAAGAAACAAGATTGCAAACAGTATAGAATGCAATGGAGTGTAATAGTACCACTATCAGGAAATTGCCTCTGGAAGGATGAGAATCAGTACAAACACAAGCAGAAAACATCAGGAAAAACATATGTTGATTCTTTGTTACATTTGATTATTTAGTTTGGACTAGTGGAGGGGAATAGGATGTTGCTTGGAACCATTCGGGGCCAATCATCCTATTTCTTTTTATTGATCATTCAACAATTAAAGAACTATTTACAACAGCAAAGTGCTTAAACACTCTGACAGAAAAACAATAAAAGATAATCTGTTAGGTTTTGTTGTTATGCACTTCACAACTAGCAACTTGAATCTCCATGCATTCCTTTCTTAAGTGATTAGGGACACTTCAGAATAACTGCATATATTATAACCATACAGTGGCTCCTTAGCTTAAATCCAATTTCTAGTTCCAGCTAGAACAGACCCACTGGACAAGCTGCTGAATGGTATGTTAACACTTGTGTGAATCCCACTGATTTAATGGGTCTACTCTATTTAGGACAAGCATTTGGATTTTATCAATATCATTATTTCATCAAATAATGTTTTATCATTATTTTATCGATATCAAATATTTTATCAGTATCATTTATGGTATCAATATCATTAATTCTGCTCATCTGACTTAACAATAACTCCCCCAGCCATTTATTCGTTGGAAGATCATAGGAGGTTCAGCAAAATTAAAGGTGGACTCATTCAGACAGGTCTATTCTGAGCATTTTCTATTGCACCATTCTCTGATGTTTAATGTTGCTTCCCCTTCCAAATGCTGCTACATTTCTCTCCTGATTTTTTAAAAAAAACCCTCAATAGCATGGTTTGTTTGTAAATTTCAGCTTATTTGTGGGTGTCTGCTGGTGTTTGACAGCCAGCGGAACATAGTGATTTGTGTGTTGGACTATGACTCTGGAGACCAGGGACGTTTTCATACACAAACGTCCAAATCCGCCTGGAGCCATTCCGGAACGGAGCCTTCCACTCACTCCGGAATGGCTCCGGCGGCAGCGACCTAATTCCTTTTAAAAAAAGGAATTACAACTCCGGCGCTGATGCTGGAGTTAGAGCTAAAGGGGGCGGGGCTTGCTGCGACGTCATGTGAACACGTGCAGCAAGCCCCGGACTGACACCAGCTAGCGCTGGGGATGGCACCGGAAGGGGCGGGGCTTGCTGCGACGTCGTATGAATCATTTGACATTTTGCCGGAGTGGGGCCGGACAGAGGCCGGACGGAGGCCAGCTAGCGTCCTCCAAAAGCCCGTGTGAAAACATCCCAGGGTTCGATTCTGTGCTTGGCCATTAAACCCATTGGGTGACCTTGGGCAAGTCACATACTCTCAGCTTCAGGGCAAGGGAAAGGCAAACCTCTGAACAAATCTCAACAAGAAAAACCCATGATAGGTTCACCTTAGAGTATTCATAAGTCAGAAACAACTTGAAGGCACACAACAACAACAGCAACAACAATAATCAGAGTAAACCTTGATGTTCACTGTGGGGGTATTTAATTCCCCTCATCCATCCTGATGTTCCCTTCTGTTTTCAGTTGTACTTCTGATTTGGAATCTTCATTTTACAACTCCCCAAATGCTCCTGTTTTATTATTTTCTTTTTAAAAACACTATTAAGCTTATTGCGTGGCACTTAAGGAACGGGAACAGAATGCAACACAAGGGAACAGGACGGAGCAAAAATGCATTTTACCGCACGGGAGAACACCACCGATGTCGCTGAGAGTCCCTGATCCATTCCCCAGCTCTTCCTGGCAGCCGATTTTTGAAGGATGATTTTGAACAGGCCTTCAAAAATCAGCTGCCAGGAACAGCTGGGGAACAGATCGGGGACTTCCAGGAGCATCGGTTGCATTCTTCTCTGCAGTAAAATGCATTTTTGCTCTGTTCTGTTCCCTTGTGTTCCATTCCGTTCCCATTCTTCAAAGTGCCATGCAATAAGCTTATATGTAATGTTAGTATTTAGATGGCAAAAACAAGCTCTCTTTCTAGTCAAAAACACATTTAGGTCATAGTACTGCTGTCTCAGTCTGCCCTTCCATCATCATCATCATCATCATCATCATCATCATCATCATCATCATCATCATCTCCAGCACCATCTCCAGCGTCATCTCCAGCGCCATCTCCATTTCTTTATTTATATCCCATCATTCCCCCAAACTGGGACTCATATATAACAGTCATATAGTTGCTGCCTGTGACTCTTCATGTTTTTTTTTTTTTTTAAAGAATTCCATATTAGCACTAGATCACCAGGTAAATGGTGAAATTGTGAAATTGAAGGGAGGGGGAAGAGAAAAAAAGATTTTAGTTCTCTGTTCATTCTATTTTCCCCTCCTCCTCCTCTTAGATCACCAAGCTGAAAGAGTTGCCCAGCCAAGAGGGAGAACAGATGTATCCTCCTCCTATAAATGGAGGATTAATACATAACATTGATTATGTCCTTCTTAGAAAGTGAATTTCTTGGAAGTGATACTGCTTTGACTTTGCATTTACATCCAAGGTCTTGCAGTCTGGATTCAAATGAGCATCTTAGTGAGTCTCATCAATACACCTAATACTTTTGACTTCAAAGCAATGCCAGTCTGTCCTTGGTGCTGGTGATTTTTCACACTGACGCGGCATTGTGCTGCCTTCTCGATCAAAGTAACACTTCAACGTTCATTTGGGTTTGTGAGTGGTGGAGTTGGGTCATTAAAAAAATCCTCCCTGCATTCTGATAACAAGATTACCATTACCATTAATTTCCAGCTTCTTTCTGACCTTTCTCCAGGGTGGTGTTCAGAAACTCTGGCTGAAAGGGAATGCTTTCTTATATTTCTTTAACATAATTTTGCTATGCAGCCTTTCAGTTAAATATTTCTAAGACTTAAAGCACTGATAAAATCAGATACTAAAACAATGTGAAGTCAAAGGCTTTCATGACCGGCATCCATAGTTTTTTGTTGGTTTTTCAGGCTGTGTGGCCATGTTCTAGAAGAGTTTCTTTCTGATGTTTCACCAGCATCTGTGGCTGGCATCTTTGGTCTGGAAACCAAGCCCTATGAGGAACGACTTAGGGAGCTGGGGATGTTTAGCCTGGAGAAGAGAAGGCTGAGAGGTGATATGATAGCCGTGTTTAAATATTTGAAGGGATGTCATATCGAGGAGGGACCAAGCTTGTTTTCTGCTGCTCCAGAGACTAGGACCCGAAACAATGGATGTAAGCTCCAGGAAAAGAGATTCCACCTCAACATTAGGAGGAACTTCCTGACAGTAAGGGCGGTTCGACAGTGGAACATACTCCCTCGGAGAGTAGTGGAGTCTCCTTCCTTGGAGGTCTTTAAGCAGAGGCTGGATGGCCATCTGTCGGGGATGCTTTGATTGGGAGTTCCTGCATGGCAGGGGGTTGGACTGGATGGCCCTTGTGGTCTCTTCCAACTCTATGATTCTATGATTCTATGATTCTATGATTCTATGATTCTATGATCAGAAAGAAACTCTTCTAGAACATGGCCACACAGCCCGAAAAACCCACAAAAAACTATAGATACTAAAACAGTTTCTAAAACAAAACTATAACGGTTTACATGGCAACAGATAATATAACAATTATAATAAAGGAGGAAAAGACTTAAGGACTAGAAATAACTAAGGACTAGAATATATGTTTTAACAAGCAAAGGGGAGTCTTAACTATGTGTGCCTAGAACTAGAGGGGGCCACCCAACACTGTGCCATTACAAAGGAAGTTCAATCTCAGATCACTACCTTCTTAAACTGTAGAGGTAAGGGCTCCTGAAGAAGGATTTTTTTTAGACTGGGGTAGACAAAGTGAAGTTTGAAACTACATGTGTCCCCCCCCATCAGATCCTATGCGATTTTGGAAGCTAAGTAGGGTCAGCCATGGTTAGTATTTGAATGAGAGACTGCCAATGAATATGAGGTGTTGTAGGCTATATTTCAGAGGAAAGAAATGTCAAAATCACCTTTGATATTCCTTGCCTAAGAAACCCTATGGAATTCATGGGATTGCCATAAATTGACAGTCAACGTGAAGGCACATAGACACAGACATGCTTCTGGGGACTATGGGAGCCAATCTTACTATGTTTTCTTCTCTTGGGAGACCTGGAGGCTGCTTCTCCAACTGGAAGTGACTCATAGGCCTAAAGCAGGGCAGAGAGAGTCCCAAATGTGGCAAAATTGGTCCATCCAGCCTCGAGAGTTGCACTTTGCAACTGCAAGTGGCATGAGAAAGTGTGGTCTTCCTAGGTTTGGGAAGTAGCCTGTGTGGCCTTCAAATGTGGAGTAGATACCCATTTCAGCTTTAGATAATTCAAGTGGGAAAAATAATGAGGCTTGTATGGGATTAAGTGGTCCCTGAAACTGACTTTTTGATTTCATTGTACTGATTCTCTGAAATATATAAGGACCTATTGGAATGTATGGATGTTTTTCTATGAAGGAAGAGTGGGTCTAAAAACCAAATATGACACTAAAACTTTAGTCTATACACACTTTTCTGGGAGGAAGGCCTATTAAATTCAATGAGACTTCCTTCTCAGCAGATATTTTAGGATTGTATTTGAATGAGTACAAGAACACATGAATAAAGGAGAGAAGCTAATGCCAGAATTATGAAACCTGTGCATAAGAAAAGGTGTGGTGTGTAAGGATACATAGTATGGTAATAAAAATGTTAGTTTTTATTTGTGATTTGGTCCAATTGTTTAAAAAGGTTTCTCCTGAGCTTTGACTTTGGGTGCCAAGTTGTAGCAGTCTAATGAAAAGGAAACAATAACATCAGTCAAGAAACTTCTAAACAACCTCCCTCCAAAACTCATGTGCTCTGGAATGAAAGAAAAAAAAATTCTGCACTTCAATTAACATTTTTAATTTCCCATAGCAGTTCACAAAGTGGTTCCCTGACATCTTCCTACATTCTTTTTGGCTTTCTCCCTTTGGGAAATAATAATGCATAAGTGATAAAACAGTATGTCATGGCTGATATATACCCCACGAGAAAACAATAACCCTGCCTAACTTCTACCAGAGGATGTGTGCAAAATATAAAAGAGAAAAAACACACACAATAACAACTCAGGATCGCTATAGAGACTCCCAGAAGTGAGTGGTAAGGTAACGAGAAGGACAGATAAATGGAAATACCATATACCATTAATTAGATTTACTGACAAAGAACCACTACACCTTCAGTAATTGCCCAGAGCAATCAAAGAAAGTGGAAGAGCATCATTTACAAAGTCAGCTTCTCCTGAGACTCTGGTCTCTGGTGGGCTTGAATGAGTCTTGGAACTGGTACAGCTCTTATAACTGGGAAAGCATGAAGAGCTGTAACCACAATCTCTTGTAGGCGAGTGCAAACAGCAGGCAGGAAAGGCAATTTCTCAAGCATCTGATATAGCAAACCATTAAAGCTCATTTGAGAATTGGTCCCATGGAGTGGCAGAGAGAATGGTTGTCAGGAAAAACATTCTCCTTAGTGCTGAGTTGAATTCTGGGTTAGAGGCTGACAAGCATTACTGTGATCCATGGATATTCCTTGCCCTGTTTTCATGCCTCTGGGACTGCTTGAAAGGAAAAAAAATGTTTGCAAGATTTTCTATATTTATTCATTTTAAAAAATCCAAGTGTTCATATATTAAAATGGGGCTTTAAAATGTTATTCAATGAGCATAAACATGGTGATAGGCGAATGGCCACAATTCATGTTTCTATTCCTCAGGTTCAAGAGTATGACCTTATTCATATGTTTAGGAGAATGCATAAAGGATCAAAGTGCTGATGGTAGAAGCATCTTCATATGTACTGGGCCCTGTCCCTAATCCCCAGATTTTTTTTGGCATTGAAATGGAGTTTTGTTCATATTAAAGTAAACGTAAGTGCAAACAGAACCTAAATATTAGTGATCCCCAATTAAATGTAAACATTTAATGTGTACACTTAACAGAGAGACCTTAAGGACCTTATCCCACGGGGCCAAAAGCAGCAAGAATCCACTAAGAATCAGGCGCTATAGCGCTATAGTTTTCCGCGTGATCCCACGACGTCGCTCAGAATCCGCTAAGAATCAGGTGCTATAGCGCTATAGTTTTCCGCGTGATCCCACGACGTCGCTCAGAATCCGCTAAGAATCAGGCGCTATAGCCCTATAGTTTTCCGCATGATCCCACGACGTCACTCAGAATCCAGCAAGAAACCGCTCGGAATGCAGCATCATTCGCATTCTTTTGAATGTCGGTTTCAGCGGGCATTGCAATAGCGCGAGGTGATCCATAGCGCTATTATAGCGCTAGCGCCATATTTATACTAGCGCTATAGTACTGGAATGATGCTCATATCGCTTTCTTGCCACTTTTGAGAGCAGCGTGGGATAAGGTCCTAAGTCAATTTCAACTTTATATGCCAGGTGTCCCATAATGATTCATCTTTTAAAAATATAATTGTTGGCTTCCTCCACACCTTTCACTTTAAGGCATATGTTCTTCTTTCCCAAAAGCTGTTAATTCCTGCAAGAAAGAAAAGGAGTATGTGTGTTTAATGTCTGTTTACTAGATCTGTCATCACTGCGGCTCCTCCTTGCACTTGGTGAATTGGCTCCCTCAAAAACCTGTCTTAAAGATATAGCTCTTCTTTACAGATTTCTCCACTTGCTATTGTGATAAAATAGATTAAAAGGCTTTGTTTAAGAAGTAAGGGAGGGTGTATCACAATAGCTGGTCTGTATTGGCCTCTAATGCAGGGTGGCTGACCTGTGAAGATCCAGAGACCAGGTTTTCCCTTCAGAGGTCAGTTTTGCTCTTTTTTTTTTTTTTTTGCTTCACTCCCCTCCAACCTCCTTCTGAAAAATGTTCACTTTCAAATGGCAAATTATCCCCCCAGAAGCCTCTAGAAGGGTGAAAAGAAGACTTGCATGCTTTCTGCACAGCCCACTGTGAAAATGAGGTGAGACTGCTTTATTTGGTCCATATAGACAAGCCAAAAGTCAAATGCCCAGGGAATTGGTGGCTTTAAAAAAAAGCTTGAAGGAGGGGAGAATGGACAGGGATTAAGGAGAGGACATAAATTTGGTGTATGGAAAGAGACAAATTTCTTGAAACCTAGCTTACTGTAGTGTTTCTAGACAATACATGCTCTGGCGGCGCAGTGGTTAAATGCCTCTATTGCAGCCACTCACTTACAACCACAAGGTTGTGAGTTCAATACTAGCCAGGGCCTCAGGGTCGACTCAGCTTGGCATCTTTCTGAAGTTACTAAAATGAGTACCCAGCTTGTTGGGGACATTAGCTTACACATTGTAAACCACTTAAGGAGTGCTTAAGTGCACTGATAAGTGCTATAGAAACGTACTTGGTATTGCTTATGCTCTTTTAAAAAAAATGCATGAGAAGCAGTATGCACTGACTTGGGCTGAGATCATTACGTAAATTTTAATTTATGACCCAAACACTGAATCTACACTAGCCTGAACAGAAAAAAAAGAATGCATACTTTCTGCACATATAGTAAGATGTACCTTGTAGGATGAGGCCAAGGGTCTTTCTAGCCCTGTGTTGTGTTCCCATGTAGGCAACAACAACCTCTCCAGTGTTCTTTGTTCTTATTATCCACACTGTCACTAAACATGGCAATTCCATTTTCCCAGCGCTGTTATTCTGCAATGACTTATCTCTTCATTCTTCTATAGGCATGTACACCACCTGCCAGTGTAGCAGAAGGGAGTTGCTGAGCACTGCATAGCACAAAGCAGGTTTTCTTTCTCTCCATCCATCTTATTACTGCTAATTCTGACAGGGTGGTAGCGAGCTGTCATTGTATAGGGGAAGTTGGCTGACATGGGAACCACTGAGCACAGTTTGACACTAGCTGATTAATTTTTCATCATTCCCACATTTATAAATCCTCTTCTCACTGTGAGTTAGTTAAGTCTTAACTTTTCCCACAAGGAACCAAGTAAGAATAAATGGTTGCATGTCTAGCATTCCTTGCCTCAGGGCAGGGCTCCTTTGGTCATGGCTATTAGAGCTGAAAAGACTTTGAACAACGTAGACTGCTCTGGCTGTTGTTTTTGATATCCAAGTTAAGCAGCCTGCTAAAAATACACAATTAGAAACAAATAAGCCAGTGTAATAGAGCCCCTTGTATACACTGGAGATTTGAAGGTGTTTAAAACTGGTCTAAAACTCTAGAGGTCATTTTGAAGCAGAGCCAGTGGCACTATGCCCTTCATTTAATGAAGCTTTTTAGTTACCATGGGGACATCACAGCTACATCCCACAACAGCATTCAGATTTGACAACTGAAGGAAACTGAGAAAGCCAATCTTGACACCTTTCAGCTTTGTGCAAGATGAGATATTTCTAGGGGTTCTCTAGCAAGTTATAGATTGAAGTAAACATATCTGAACACGTTTCCAAAAACTCTTTCCTACCCAAAGAACTAAATGTCACAGAGATATGACAAAAGCCTGGTCTTGTGGGCAGAACACATTTAACATCAGGTAACATTCCTTGATGCAGTAGGCCAGGCCAGAAGGTGAAGGGAAAATATATTACTCAGTTTGCAGTCAAGCAGGGTTTCCGCTAAAAGGATGTAGTAAGCTGGCATTCAGACTTCCATGCTAATACTGACCAAAAGTTCTGTGGCATCTTTAATAGGCACAACTGGTTAGGACCTTTATAGTACTGTGTGCTTGTGTAATCTCTGTCTCTCTCACATACACACACACACATTAGTAATACTTTCAGAATTATGTGTTTGAGATAGGACAACAGACTTATTGCTATCCTATCTGGCATCAAGTACAAGCTAGTCTCCTCTAGTTTGTACTTGAAAACATGTTAAACTTTCTGAGTATCCCTATGTGATAACCAAGAAGGCAGGGGCTAAGCTGACCTTCAGAAACTGCCATGCTCAAACTCATTCAGGTTTGGCTTTTCAACAGAGAAATCATTCAAAAATTGTTTATATTAAGGTGGCAGCTTACATATTGCCAAAACAGAGAAAACACATCATCCTCCACCAGAAGTGGAAAGAGTTCACAAATTTGCATTAGAATTACATGTGCTGGGTGAGGTAACTTTATGGAGGTGTTTGGGTTTCAACTTACAGTTTTCCTCCATTTATTTCTGCTTGGGCATGGGGAGGAGTTGTTTCTCATTTGAAAACACACACCAGATTCTGTGCATCATGTTCAACCCCAAAATGGCATGGGGCATTCTTGTCCTAACATGTTACATTAGCTGAGACAAAAAAGTACTACAATGGCAAAATGCAACTAATTTGTGTGCGGGGTGGTGGTGTAAATTTATCCCTAATAGTTCCCTCCATAAAAATCCATAGAAGACCAGAACTGTAAATGTCATGTAGCTGAAACTCAGGAATATTGATTACAAATTTTGAGAAGACAGTGTTATATAATGCCTACTTTGTAGTTCAAGTTTTGAGTGAATTTGCAACAGAACATGACTCTGGAGAGTTAGTGTATCCTGTCCAGCTGGGCAAGTGTTAAACAGGAATGGCCCAAGAGATTTTGTTGTTGGATGCAAAACACCAGATGGCATCGACTGGAGTCAAAGTGCATAATTCTCAAAAGCCAATCAAGCTGTTTTGGCATCTTAGGCAGACAATCTCACAGGAACCTCTCTCTGGTTATAATAATAAAATAATATCAGTTTGCTCCCCTTTCTTGACAGCCAAGGAAGTTGCCTATGGCAGCCACTTCACTCTGATAACAGCACAGCAAGCCCTGGATTTTCTCTCTTCATATGATTCTTTACAATGAAAATGGATTTGGATTGTGCAATCCGTCAAATAAAGGGGACAGTCAAACCGAGGACTGTCCCCTTTGAAGAAGGACACATGGCCACCTTAGTTAGCACAGTGTGTCATAAGCTGAATTGAATGTATAGTGCTGGATGGGTGCATTCCAAGCTAAGAATAAACAGGAATTGGCTATTAGCTGTCATTTGCTGAAAGGTAGGTCATAACTATATTTGCTGAAATAACTCTGTAAATAATAGATACTTATGTACACCTTAGTTCGATCCATTATTTCCTCCTGTGAAAAGTAGATCTTGCCTAGAAAGTCCTGTGGATGTGAGCCAGAATATAGCACATTATAGCAAAGGCTCACTCCATTAGTGATTTTCAAATACCACACCTAAGGAAAAGGTTACAATTTATTTCAAAGCTTCCTAGCTTTGATATATTTTCATTAATTTCCTGTAAGCTCTGTATTTATCATAACTGCCACAGTTACCTGCATCTGCTAATTCATACAAAGTGCCAGCGGGGGTTAAGATGTTGGAAGATAGGTACAGTATTTTCAGATAAAAACTGCCTGCACAGGGACTGCCCCCCCCCCAAAAAAACCTCAAGGAAGACTTGATAATAATTTTCACTGTAGAGAAAATTTAAAAATGCATGGATCTTAAATTGTTGATTTCCTACAATGCTCAGAAACAGTACTGTGTCAGGTACTCTGTGGTAGGTGAGAAAAAATGTTTAAAGCAGTTCATCATACAAAGCCACCTGCTCTGGCCAAGGCACTACCAAAGTGGCAAGTTTCTCATGTTAGTGCTGGGTGTGCACACAGATTAGCAGAAAGTGCATCCTACGGCACAACTAACAGCTTTCCTGTGGTTGCATATTCCAGCAGAAAAGTAGTCGGGTTGGGTTAGCTATCTTTCAGAAAAGTTTGGCTTGCTGTTCTCAGCCTTGACTCTTAGGAACCACTAATCAACTTCTGAAATATGCTGAGTTCTTTCTGAGATTGGCCTGGCCTTGCCAATATGCGCAGTGAGGTAGCTGTCTCAAGTGGCAGATACTGGAATGAGGTGGGCAGATACTGTGAGGAACAGCAGTGAGGTGTTCCAGGCTAGAGCTGCATGTGCAATGCATTCTGGCCAGTATACCCTAAACTAGCATGCTTCCTTTAAATATGGTGAAAAAAAGCTGTCTTATGTGCAGTGTGCAGAACAGGCTGGGGTATCATTTTATCTTCTGCATCTACTCTGTAGAAAAAATGCAGTCTGTCATCACTTTAACTGCCATGGCTCCATGCTACAGAATCCTGGGTTTTATAGTTTTGTGAGGCACAATCACTCTGTCAGAGAAGGCTAAACACTGTAATACTATGAATCCTGGAATTCCATATGATGGACCTACAGTACTTAAAGCATTGCCAAACTGATTTATTTCTACAGTATAGATGCACCTTGAGGTCTAATTTGTACTGCAGAATTAATACAGTTTGACACCCCTTTAACTGATATGGCTCCATGCTATAGATCGGGGGTAGGCAACCTAAAGCCCGGGGGCTGGATGTGGCCCCCTGAGGCCTTTGGACTGGCCCCAGGCCGGTCCTGCTGCCACCGCCCCCCGCCGTCGCCCCCCGCCATGATGATATTGATTATTGTTGTTATTACTTGTTCTTGGAGTTTTCTTGGCAAAATCTCCACAGGGGGTTTGCCATGGCTTTTTTTAAAAAATTATATTTATATTTATATTTATTTATTTATTTTTGGTGCTTCGGCCCCCCCAATTGTCTGAGGGACAGCAACCCGGCCCCCGGCTCAAAAAGGTTGCCTACCCCTGCTATAGATCCTGGGATTTGTAGATTTGTGAGATATTTAGCCTTCTCTTCTGTCAGAGAGCTCTGGTGTCACAGCAAACTACAAATCCCAGAATTCCATAGCATGTAGCCATGGCAGTTAAAGCAGTGTCATACTGCATTATTTCTGTACTCTGCAGTGCAGATTAGGCCTTAGTTAGCAAATGGTTGTGAACACTGGCTGATGAAGAAAGCTTGCAGGAAGAAAGCCAACTCATTTGAAATGTGGTGTTGGAAGAGAGTTCTATGAATACTATGGAGTGCCAAAAAAACAAAGAAATGGGATCAAGAGCTAATTAAGTCTGAAGTCTCACTAGAAGCCATAATTACTAAATCAAGGCTAACATAACTTGGGATTATATGACTCACAGGGAAAGATGCTAATACTTAATAAAGTGGAAGGCAGTAGGAAATGAAGAAGATGGATTAATTCAATAAAGTTTCCAAGACCTGACCAGGACTGCTGGTGACCAAGGTCTCTTATTCATAGGGATGCCATAAGTTGTAGGCAACCTGAAGGCAAATAATAACCACTATGACAGCCAAATGACTTAGGCTGTCTGTATCTCCAGAACTCAGTTTGAAAATCACTGTCTATGAGAAAAACGAGCAAACTGGGTGTCCTGTGTTCCATAAAATATAAGCATATTTAAAGTCAGGAGCAGCAGAGCATACACTTTCTTGTGAAAAACCATGCAAAGCAACTCTGTTCTTTATTTTGGTCATGAAACTGCTCAAGATTAAAAACCTCTGGCTTACTGCCTTACAGCCATGGTTAAAAAGACCTCAGACTCTGTTAAAAACAGTGAGAATCTTTTATAAATAATATCAGACTTTCCAGCTTGTCCAGCCTCTGGCAAATGTAGCACAATGTCCCTTACCTAATACACTACAAGAATAAAATTGCTTGCATGAGTGTGGTGAGCGAGTGGGTAGAATGAAGCACAAGGGAAAGGGAGAAGAAGAAGAAAAAGAAAAATCCATCCCTTGGCTTAGAAAAATCTAATTCTCTCTCAGTATATTGAAGTCCACAAAGCAGTTATCTTGCAAATAGCTAGAGGCAACCGAGGCATGTATCCTCTAATAGTCTCACTTAGATTAAGCCTGGTGTTGGCAATTGTGACAGGACCACTTGAGCCCTGATGTCAACACATGTCTATTCACCTGGACCTCTTCAGAAGTATCCCCTATTTGGAGCTCTCCCCCAAGTCCTAAGGAGAAATGAGTATCTTGACAGCCCGAGGGAAACTTTTAATACAAGCTGATAGAGACAACTTCTGGAAGGCCACCTTTCTATTATTTTTGACAGGAGAAAGGTTATTAAGCCTTGATGAAGTCACACTTTTGCTGAAGCATTTTGTGACTGAGAGGCTGATGTTTTACCAGCTGTTGTGGGCAAATATCATGAAGAGCTGGAGAAAGGAGGCTGGGTGGCAGGGCTGGCTCTGCCATGAGCCTTGGTGAAGCAGCTGCCTCAGGCACAGGACGTGACAAACTGGTTTGGCCCTTGCTGTTCTGTTCTGATCTTCATTGCTCTCCAGAGCTTTAAGTTTCCTGGCTTGGAGCCTGTACCTGTGAAACAGTAGGAGGCAGAAGCAATTGTGCAAGTCAGCCACGAACAGGGTGACCAGATGTCATAACTCGGGGGGGGGGGGGGGGGGGAAATGGCGCAGAGGCTGGCTAAGTGGGTGCGCTTGCGTGTGCATGCGCACTTACCACCGCACGTGTGCGCGCATGGAGGGCGCCATTTTGGAAAGCCCCAGAGCGCCTGTGCCAGGCGAATTCGCCCGGCGCATGTGCGCTGACGCCTTGCCAGGGCCCAGGGAAGGCCCCGTAGGTTGCTGACCCCTGTCATAACTGGAAAGGAAGACAAGGCACCTCAAGTCATTCCAGAAAAATGGAATTCCAGAAAAATGTCAGACATTACAAAATAAAAGCTAAAAACATAAATATAAATTCATATCGTTTATATATAGCTGCATTACAAATACTGCATTTTATTATCCTTTGTTATCTTTATTTTTTAATATTTTACTGGCCTGTCCTATCCATCCTATCCTCTTATTGACAGAACGCCAAGTAGACGCATTTCTCAGAGGGGAACAGCAAACGTGGTGTTATCCATTGTGCCCCTTAGTCATGCTAAAAAAAGAGGACATTTTGGAATTCCTCCTGGATAGGAGGGTGAAATGTAGGACGTGTCCTGGAAAAGGAGGATATCTGGCCACCCTGGCCATGAACAGCCCACAGCACCTGTCTCTGAGGACTCGGAGAGCTAGGCATTTAGGAAGCAACTGATCCTCCACAGCAGAGGTGGTTATTGATGGTAGTGGGATGCTGCTGCTGCTGCTGTTGCCACCCTTGCTTTCTTCTTCTGGTAGAACAGCTATGCCAGTCCACTGCTACTGCAGTGCAGTGAGAGGGCAATGTGTGCATATGTGTGGTGTATGTGACATTTTCCCTCCTATCTCTAGTAATGGGAGAGCTTGGGCTGCCCTTGTTGTTGTTGTTATTGTTGTGTGCCTTCAAATTGTTTCTGACTTATGGTGACCCTAAAGTAAATTTATAATGGGGTTTTCTTGGCAAGATTTGTTCAGAGTGGGTTAGCCTCTGAGGCCGAGGCAGCATGACTTGCCCAAGGTCACTCAGTGAATTTCCATGGCTGAATGGGGCTTCTAACCCTGGTCTCTAGATTCATAGTCCAATATTCAAACCACTACATCACACTGGCTGCCCTTATTAGATGGAAATTAATCTAAAGGGAAATGAAGGAAAGGACAGGAAATACCTTTCACTAGAAACACACAAATAGATATTTTGTTTTATTTCGTTCTGGTCTGGAATGGAAAGGATAGTTCTCTGTGAGTCTCAGAAGGATAGCAAAACACATTTGGGCATGCTGAGTAAAGAATTTTCCCCCTCTGATTTTATCCTGGATCCCCACTGATTTATAAAGGTAGCACTACATGAATTCCCTTCGGTTTTGCTCATATTGTGGAGGTAAACAGCGGGAGCCATTTTTATCCTCTTTTGTATGAATTTCGATGATATCTCTGACCCCACATGCAAAAGCATCAATGATATTTGATTTGTTGTTGGTACTAGAGCAGGCTTGAATAAGACATTTTGCTGTCTAAGGTAAAGTACTCGGGGTACTGCTGCTGCTGCTGCTGCTGCTGCTGTGTCTCAGCATCTGCCCCTACAAGACAGTTACCTTCCTCTGCCTAATAGTAAGGCCATCACGTGCAGGAAGGATTCCTAGCAAACTGGAATTTCTGCTCTCTTATGCTCAATCTATGTGCAACATTAATTGTATGTAAGTATCACATGCATGCTTTTAATATTTCAATAGCTGCCAATGGAAGGCCTCTTCTCTGGTGTAACAGAGACATTTTCAGGGGAGATGTTTTCATTAGGACTGTGGTGAGAGGAAAGGAGTAAATAGCCTTTCCTACAATCAGGGATCCCAATCCTGCTTGCCACTCCAAATTGCAGTCATATTTATTCATTTTATATAACCAATGTAATGTATATCCTGCCTTTCTGCTAAAAATGGTGCCCAAGATGGTTAACAATAGTGATATTATAAATGAAGACAAAACCTCAGTTAGAATATATGACCCGAACAGTAAAAAAATAACAATACAAGGAACTAACAGCACCCAGCCAGTTTTTTTTAAAAAAAATCCCTTTCAGCCCACCAACCAACCAGTGCCAAAGTCCCATCTGAATAAAAATGACTCTTTTAATTAAAAATACGGGGCAGAATTGATTGCTTATACATCATGAATATTGTGTCTATTTTAGCCATGATAAATGTAGTCAGGAGGGAATCAGCAAGCTGGACTGACTTCTCTTAAGTTCTTGAGTAACAAATGCTCATAACATTTTAATTTATTTTCCTCTGTCTCACTCTCCCAAGCTGCAAACCAAAGCTGTACCGCCTTCTATCCTTTAAATTTCCTTTACTACCTCATTTTATTTGGGTCTTGTTCTTCAGCAGGTGAAGTGTAAAATGTCCTTCTGACAGTACCAGTTTAGAGCTGCAGGCTGCACTAAACGCCCTTCCACACAAAAAGCTACCATGGCATAGAAAATCTTAGTATTCTATCAAATGAGACTCAATAGAGTCTCCACCTGAAATTGCTTTCTTTCCAATGCTTTGATGTACAACATCAAGTGAAAATACTGCATCCAAACCTTGAATAGAGTCTGTCCTTGTCAATAACATCACTCCTCCCCACCCCTCCACTCCAGAGGCAGAGTTAATGAAAAAATTGGTTTTCCATAATTTAGACCCCAGTTACCTGTCCTCTGGGATAATACTCTGGAAATTAATGGTGGCTGGTGGCTTCTGTGTCAATGGAACAGAGAATCCAAATTGGATTTAGATGTGAACTTTGAAGGAGATGTTCAAAGTCTTGAATCTGTTTGGTGGCAGTGTTCAACACTTTGATTCTTTAAACTTCACACTAAAATCGCCCCTGAAATGATCTCCAGCAACCACCTCTGCCAAAGTTTCTCTAAGGTGACACAACATTACTTAATACCATCTGAAACCATCAGTCTTGGGGGTATAAAAGCATATTTGGACTCCAAAGAAAGATGTTACCCAAAGAAAAGTGGGGGACTGGTGGAGTGTGTGTGTCCCTACCAAGTATGTCAGTGTTACTCTAGTTGTCGGGGAAATTAGCTTTGCAAGAGGCTGAATAATCTTTAAGACCACTTGCACCTGTATAATCCATTAATAACTGAAAACTCTAGGTCTGGGTAAATTAATAAGGTTTTATTTAGAAAAATGCAGTGTGTAATTATTTACACATGATAGTAATTCACACAGACACAACATTCAGAAGTAATGAAAATGGAAATATGGAAACTGGATAGCAGAGTTTGAGGGGCTCAAATGGGGATGATAATTACCTGTCTGGAAAGTAGACTGTAGAAAGCTGGAGTGGGTCAGATTGGGAGGGATCTGAGGGTGGCACAGTTTAATATATGGAACACAGCCTGAGACAAATGTATGTGTACTATGAGTGCATGGAGACTAGAATTTTGAGACCAGTCTTTATATCTGAAATCTAGCCTCTGGGGATGTGTTATCTTGCATGGTAACAAAGAGTTGATGTTCTTTCCCAGGAATTGATAATGGATACTGGACTAGTTGATGGATTTAATTTTAAGGTGACAAAAACACCAATTGGATCAGGACAACCTCAGGGTGACTGGGCAGGACTGGGCACCAATTGGATCAGGATAATCCCAGGATGTGGCTGGGAACACAGCAGGGGGGCAGACAGAGAGGATGGCTAACTGCTTTGGGTGCAAGAAGATCCTTTGTCTCAATATACAAGAGGAAATGCAAAATGACTTGGGGGAAGGAAGAAGCAATTAGTACACCCTTTTAGCTTTGATTGTGTTATTACCTGGATTGGCCACATGCCTTGTGTCTCACTCCTTTTCTCCTGGGAACCTGACCAACTGTTTCTAAAGGTCATCATAATCTCTCAAGAACATGCTGGCTCCAGATATGAAATATGGAAATATGGGGACCCCAAATCCAGCATGGGGTATGCAGCATGTGTTAGCAGCTGTTTATTCTACTTAATTGTTTCCCTGCAAATGCTGAAGGATATTATCGCTTCCCCATGACTCAATTGGCAGTCTGTTTTTAACCTTGGCAAATGTGATATTCCTCCGCTACCCTAGATAGCATACTCATTGCTACAGTAATTGCTCTGTGGAACATGGTTGCACAAATGTCATGGCCACCTATTGGGTATTGTTTGCAGAACTAATTGCAGTAAGTGATATCATTCTCTGCCCCTAGTAATTTGGTGAACATTTTCTGTTCTCTGTGTATAATAATAGATTTCTCCTGGTATTCTATAGACCTTTCTCTAAATGTTAAAAATGATTGAAATATATTACCTTTAATTCTCACTATAAATATGTAAGTTACATCCCTATTATTATCCCATTTATGTGTGTGTGTGTGTGTGTGTGTGTGTGTGAAAGAGGACTGGTCTATGAAATATTATGTATTCCTGCAGTGTGCCAACTACTTAGAAACTGGTGAATCTGTCAATTCTCCTTTCTCTTTTCTCCACCCATCCATGAAGAAAGGGGGAAACTTGAAAAAACTGGAAGTTCTGCTGTTCTTTGTTTAAATGAAAACTTCTCCTGTTTGGCTTGTAACTTTTTGCCTGATGAAGAAGCCCATGGAGTTTTGAAAGCTTGCAACAAGTATATTGTGTATTTTGGTTAGCCAATAAAGGGGATATGCAGATGGGCAGCTCTGGGCCGCCCTGGGAAGTGGTGAATTGGGGCCACGGTTACTCCACACTGTGGCCCTGGCCCTCCCTTTTGCTGCCCCACAAAGAGCAGCAAAATGCTGCTCCTTTTAGAGTTGGCAAAAGCCACCCTAAGAGCTGGCACACAGCTCTTCCTCGCCCCTTCCAGCACAGCGTGTCAGAACACTGCACTGGAAGGGTGTCCTGAAGCCACGCACCATGTGTAATGGCATGTGGCATCAGGATGGTGTTGGTGTGGGGTTGGGATGGCTGGCTGCCCTGTTCCAACTGTGCCTCCAGGCTGGCCCTTTGGGCCAGTCTGCAGAGGCCCAAAGGTATCACGGATGGATTTTTGTTTGAATTTGCTAAATGGCCAACACAGCTACTCCTGAATGTTTAAGGTACATAAGTTACCAAAGGAAGACAATTGTTGCTGTCTGCCTTCAGGTCTTTTCTGACTTATGGTGACCCAAAGGTGAAGCTATCACAGAGCTTTCTGAAGCTGAGAGTGTATGCCTTGCCCAAGGTCATTCAGTGGGTTTCCATGGCTGAACAAGAATTTGAACCCTGATCTCCAGAATCCTAGTCCAATACTAAAAGCACTACACAGCACAAGTTCTTGTGTAGGATGTGCATATCAGATCATTTAACAGGAATTTAGGAAGATCAAATATTTCAATCACTCTTTAGTCAAGTGTCAAACCTGCTCTACAAAAATCGCCCATGCTAATGAAATACAGGCATACAGTTGGCTATCTGTACCCACAGATTCTTTATCCACAGATTCAAGTATCCATGACTTGAAAATATTTTTTAAAATCTATAAATTTCAAAAACAAACTTTGATTTTTTATTTTATACAAGAAGCACAATTTTACTATGCCATTTTATTTAACGCTTCTAGATACAATTCATAGTATTGGTTATCACTTGTATAGCCTTATATGGTTTGAGTCTAGATTATCTGAAGGACCTTCTTTTACCATATAGGACTTTCCATGTCTTGCAGTCTTCAGTGGTGGCCCTTCTTTTTCATTATATCACCTTCATAGGCATATTGGGAAGGAACATAGGAGAGGGCCTCGTTGGTGGCTGCTATCAACCTCTGGATGAGCTTCCTAGAGTGTTTACACTGGTGTTCCCCCTTCATGCCCTTCCCTCAACAGACAAATACTTTTTGTTTCGACATGCCTTTGGGAACTGGTAAATTCTCCAGAGGAAAGAGCTCTTAATACTGTGTGGTGTTACTGTATTTGTTTTGTTTTAAATAACTATGTTTTTACATTGCTTTCAATTCTATTTATTGTTTGGTTATATTTTAACTTTTGTAGGTTTTAATGATGTGGACTTTTAGCCATACCTGTTTTAACTCTGTAAGCTGTCTGAGTACTAAGGTTGGGGAAAAGGTGGGATATAAACAAGTAAACTAATAATTATAAATGATAATAATTAGATGGCAGGCCAGTGGAAAATTGAACTTAAATGACAGGATTGCCAGGTAAACAGTTATTTAAAAGATGAAGAAATTCCATGTCACCACTAGGAATATTTTAGCATTAAAAAAGCTGCCTTTGAACAGATAGTTTATGTTCCAGTGGGTCATTGAAGGGGCATCCTATACTCTTCAATGACCTGAAGAGAGATCACCCACACTTCAAGACTAGTAAATATTCCTGAAGCTCTGTAGACACACTTCCATATTCAAATCTTTCTATGTTCATGGCATCTCTACTACATTTCCATTTTTTCCTCTTTCTTAGCCTTCTAGCTCTGTCTGTCAAGCAGATCAAGAGTAATTGGGTTGCTACCAATACAATCACCTTCTCAGAAGCCTTCATGGCAAATACACCTCTCTCGGTTAAGGCTTGTTCTCTTTTCCTCCTCACTTTTATATACTTCTCCCAGTTTGTGTTCTACTCAACAGGGTTTCTATGCAATCATACATTTGATGTGAAATGGATAGAATGATACACAACTAGTTAAACATTTAATAAATACAAAGGTAGACTATTCTGTTTGCATATTTATTTCACTGTATTGGTTTATTAATGTATATTTTATAGATTTATAGACCTTTTATAGTCTCTTTCACTTTTAGAATGAAGTATCATTATTTTAATTTACTTCAGTCAGAGACTCAGTCTTTTTGATTGGGTGATCACACATTATTGCTTCATAGGTTGCAGTTTTATGGTCCCAATTTGGAAAAGAT
Source organism: Phrynosoma blainvillii (assembly GCA_026167975.1). NCBI lineage: Eukaryota > Metazoa > Chordata > Lepidosauria > Squamata > Phrynosomatidae > Phrynosoma > Phrynosoma blainvillii. The sequence continues at coordinate 416,033,462 of JANUYF010000001.1, forward strand.
GGGCTGGTCATGGGAAGACACCTCCTCAGGTCTTTTAGTGTCATAGTAATATATTTCTTTAGTGGCTTTGTAGAACACAGAACCTATAGAAAGGGATTCACCAGGTTGGAAGATATGAGGTGTACATGCAATATGATTGGGCACTGGAAAAAAAATCAATTCAATTACTAGTGCCAAATAAAGTAAACTCACTGAATCTATGGAACTTACATAAATGTTGACTTACCAAATTTACATTGAATCACTGTGTCTAATCTAAATAGGGCTAGAAGCTGATTTCAGCCAAAAGGGAAGATATAGGAAGGTGGTGGGGTTGCTTGCAGAAGAGTGAATTCATTCCACCTGAGACAATAACATAAAAATTAATGACTAGCAGAGGGAGAAAGAATAATAATAATAATAATAATAATAATAAAAATTTATTTGTATACCACCCTTTGGGAAACCCAATCCGGGCGTAAGAGTAAGAGAGAATGAGGTGGGATATTGGGTTGAGGAAAGAGGAAGGAGGCTAGAAGATACCCAGCCAAAACATATGAAGCACCAATGAATTATTCTTTATCAAGGGAAACTTCTAAATCATTAATCCCCATTAGTGTCTGTGTTTACATTAGTTCCATTTATTTCAAGGAACAGCTGGGAACCCATGCATATGTATAATTTAAAATGTTAAGTTCTCTAATGTTATTCATAGTATGACTACTTTGATGCAGTTTTTACATGGAGTTGTAACAGATGAAAGCAGCATTGCTTATACATCCTGTGGATGTAGTTTTAAAGAATTGTCAAAAAGGTTGACTATTGTGACTCTGTCCCTCTCAGCTTTTTTTCTTTGTGCAAATTCAAAGTTGAAATTATTTTCCCCACAAAACAGTGATGGTATGCATAACAGAGATTTTAACATTTAAATTATGCATAAACCAAGATTTCCAAAAGTACCTTGAAATATCTGTTGATTCTCATCACTTCAGGTGGCTGTGCATAGCTTGAGGGAAATGTTGTTCATGGCTCCTGCTTCCAGATGATAATTATTTTGTACTGCTTGGATTCTGGGCATCTCCTTTCATTTTCTCTTGTACAATCACATGTATGAGAACTGTTTCTGTAAACTGACCAAAACTATGTAGGTTTTATATCTTTTGGCTTGCTCTACATTGTTCATATCATCCAGTTTTTTTGCAGATGTAACATTCCAACTCCCCCCCCCCCCCCGGTTTTTAATTCTCTGTTTTCTGATTCCTGGTGAGTGGTCCTGTTACATTTATGTTCTCTCCCAATTGAATAGAAACTTATGGTCTAGATTGGACAATTCTATCTTGGCTTAATAAGCTTAGATATGCACAAGCTTTTTGCCTGCAGGCACTATTTTTGTACTGCTTTTTCTCTCCTGACTGTGCTACAATTAACCCTGAAGTCGTCAATTAGCTATACAATAGTTAATTGAAGTCTAAATGCAGAAACTATAGCTACTAGGTTCACAACAAGCCAGAATGTTTAACTCCAGTTCGAATTTGATTTGAGAATATGGTTTATACTAAACTTGGTAGATTCTTGGTTTGGGCAGAATGGAGAACTTTCATTAATTAAAGATTTCTGGGGGTAACTGTAATGTGCCAATAAAGGATTAAAGGGCTCTATTTTGGCAAAAGGCTTGCTCATATCTTGGATTATACAAATGGTCCACAGCCTCTCTGGTCCTTGCCTATTGATCTTTAGTGGTGCTACATGAAACATGCAATACATCTTCCCCCACATAGGGCTGCAGACTGTAAGCAGGACAGGAATCAAAGAAAAAAGAATGGCCAAGATCCTATATTGGAGGTGTGTAATTTTGCATTAATTGTGGTATGCAACCCTTGTATTGAATTGTGGTGTACATCCCTTGTGTTGAATGACAACATGGTCATTCAAGACACCAAATGTACAACCAAATGCACAACCAAATGCACAATGTGCATCACATAATGAGCATCCATAAACAATGTACACTATGTACACCTGTGTGGAAGGCACAGCTGCATATGCAGTGGTACCATAGGCATGACCTTGTTTCCGAAATCTTGAACTGAAGGTACCATTTTTCATCAGACAAGACTGTGCCACTATTTCCATTGGGAAATGTGTGCATATGTACATAAGACATCAACAGGATTTAGACCTTTACAGTGTGTTTGAAAAGAAGCAAGCAAGCATGAAAAATGCGATGGGTGGCTTAAAACTTAAGGTAGGTCTAACCTAGCCTGTTATAGTGGTTCTCCAGATGCTTTTGGACCATAACTTCAACAGCACTTTACCATTGGCTAAGCTGACTAGGGCTGATGGGAATTTGGGGTGAAAAACATCTAAACCACCATTGTTGTTTACCTATGTGTGTATAAACACAGGTACTTAATTCCAAGAAGAGGTGGTGCAAAGAAGAAATTGCCAGCTGTGATTCTACTTCTCAGGCATCCCCAGGTACAAGGAAGGGGCTGGAAGCAAGATTATTGAATTGCCGAGACAAAGGCTTTGTCTCCTCTGGCTAGGATACTCAGGGCTCAGCCTGGAGTATCTTGGCCCAGCAGACACCCTGACCTACCCCCTTTATCTTAGCCTCCATTTCTGCACTGTGGAAGCTGTCTGCATGGGAGTCCTGCCAAGCCGCTCTGCACATCCACATCTGCTGTGGGTTGCTTGCTTCTGAGGTCAGAATGAGGTGCCCAGCGACAATCATATGGCTGCTCTGACCTCAGAAGGAGTGACCTGCTGAAGTGGTGGGATGCCCACATAGACAGCTGCCACAGTGTGGAAACAGAGTCCTACTGTATAACAGGTAAGTTTTAAAAATTCGTGTTGAACATCATCCAGACTGCTCTTACCATAACTGGGGTTTGAGATGCGCATTGTCCAAACAGGATGATGCCAGAATGGGGTGGGGAACAGGCCTTTTGGCCTATGTAGACAAGGTGAGAGTAGTGATATTGCATTGTCCAAGGTAGGACTCACCAACATTGATATTCTCTGGCAAGGTAAGAACTACCTAGTTAAAATCAATTAAACTGGAAATTTTCTAATATAAAGGGACAAACTCATTATTTTTTTAATTAAAGAAATTGGCTTAATGGCTTAAATTGGAATTAATTTTAATATTTTAGCATTACCTGTTTATTGCCAATTCCAGAATTAAGTTCTTAATGAATTAAAGGACTGTCAGTGTTAAGGAGCTAACAATTTTTACATTACCCAGATGTTTCTTTATCCAGAGCTTAGTTCTTTTGGACTTTTGCAAAATTACTTTTTACTTTTTGCTACAGTATTCTCTTAGGCTTGGGGAATCATAATATTTAGGTCACAAGATTAAAACCTTGTTTTAGTCCATGACTTGGCTGTGATGGAAATTAAAATATTTTAAACCAGCAAGTAGCAAGAGCATCTTGAAACGGGAGTGGTCTTCCCTGCATCAGATAGTCCCCCTATGTTTTGTTCCACATGCAGGCTCTTCATCTACCCCAGGAAACTGAATTCTGGAACTCTTGACTCTTTTTCTTGGATGCACAGGGGAACCAGTAAGGAAGAAGAGAGGGAAGATAAAAGAAGAGTTTTGGTGAGCTGGTGACAAATGGTATTTTCAAAAAAATTAAGCATCTGTTTTGTTCTCTCCAGTGCTTAGAACAGGGCAAGGGGACAGGAGTAAAATCAGATTAATTCTAGTAATGTTTTTAGTAAAGGCATTTTACATAAATTTATATGGCAATTTAACTAAAAATGTAACAGTTAAATTTTCATGTGGAAATATGAATGTAGATGAATTAGATTTTTCAGTTAATTGATGATTGGCTAAATGCATCAACCCCTTTCTACATTTTTTTGGCTTTTTGGGGGATAAACTATTCCCTTGTCAAATGTATCCTCTAGATGAGGGGTAGGCAACCTTTCCCCTTTAAGGGCCGAGGGACTTCAGCTCCCAGAATCCCAGGAGCTATTGGCCAACATGGGACTATTGTCCAACATGGCTGAGGATTCTGGGAGCTGAAGTCCCTCGGCCCTTAAAGGGGAAAGGTTGCCTACCCCTGGTCTAGATCAGCGGTTGGCAAACTATGGCCCATGGGCTGAACCCGGCCCATTGAGGCCTTGTAACCGGCCCGTGGACAGTCCTGCCGCCGTTGCCGCCACTGCATGCACACAATGCGGGGCGCCATTTTGCATTCCAAAATGGTGCCCACACTCATGCACACATGCGCACGATGGCAGGTGCAATTTTGGAATGCAAAATGGCACCAGTGTCATGCGCATGCGCTCACGATGCATGGTGCCGTTTTGCATTCCAAAATGGCACCCGCCATCATGCTCATGCATGCGTAAGCGAGGGCACCATTTTGGGACGAAAAATGGTGCCCCGCACTCATGCACGCATGCGCACGACGGCGGAGTAGTGCGCATGCATATGCGAGCGCGAGCGTGTACCTCCGGTGCCATTCCCTCCCCCTTCGGCTCACCGATGATCGGGGGACAGCGGAACTGGCCCCACCCCCAAAAGGTATGCTGACCCCTGCTCTAGAAAGTACTGTAAGAGCCAATAAAGTTTACAGTACAGTTAGCCCTCAACTTTAATGGAGGCTAGAGCACAGCAGCCCCATTAAAATGAAAAAAAGTGAATATAGGCCTACTATTTTTTCTGCCTGAGAGAGCTCTTCTCTAGGCATGTGTAGGTCCTCTAGTATAATTCATGCTAGAGGACCTACAAATGCATAATATTAATTAAATCCATGAAAGCTTAACCTGGAAATGTGGAGGGACAACTGTATAATATGTCTTTGGTTATAATTACATGCATTTAGGTACCAATGCATCGAGTACACTCAATAGACATGCAACAATGAAGCAAAGAATCTTCATCTGTCTCCCTATAGTTTGCATCTGAAAATAAATTACCTTATTAGTAGGCTTATGACAAAATCTGTGCCACATGTATTAAAAATTTGGTAAACTTGTTTTGTGACTGGGATCCAAGCCATAGGTGTGAAAGGGATCTAGGAGTCCAGGTAGACCACAAGTTGAACATGAGTCAACAGTGCGATGCAGCAGCTAAAAAGGGCAATGCAATTTTAGGCTGCATCAGTAGAAGTATAGTGACTAGATCAAGAGAAGTAATAGTGCCACTCTATTCTGCTTTGGTCCGGCCTCACCTGGAATACTGTGTCCAGTTCTGGGCACCACAATTCAAAAAGGATGTGGAGAAATTGGAGCGTGTCCAAAGGAGGGCAACTAAAATGGTGAAGGGTCTGGAAACCAAGCCCTATGAGGAACGACTTAGGGAGCTGGGGATGTTTAGCCTGGAGAAGAGAAGGTTAAGAGATGATATGATAGCCTTGTTTAAATATTTGAAGGGATGTCATATTGAGAAGGGAACAAGCTTGTTTTCTGCTGCTCCAGAGACTAGGACCTGGAACAATGGGTGCAAGCTCCAGGAAAAGAGATTCCACCTCAGCATTAGGAGGAACTTCCTGACAGTAAGGGCTGTTCGACAGTGGAACACACTCCCTCGGAGTGTAGTGGAGTCTCCCTCCTTTGAGGTCTTTAAGCAGAAGCTGGATGGCCATCTGTTGGGGATGCTTTGATTGGGAGTTCCTGCATGGCAGGGGGTTGGACTGGATGGCCCTTGTGGTCTCTTCCAACTCTATAATTCTATGATTCTGTGATTCTATGATTCTATGATCGCTCCCTTTTTTTGGTAAAAGCTCCTGCCATTTCTCAGCACATGGCCTTGACATTTTAAGAAACACTGACTTCCTCCTGAACATTTATTTCTGTTGCAACATAAAACATGTTTTGTTTTACATTGCTTGTTTCTTTGATAAATTTCTTTGAGATCTAAAGTTAATCCTGGCAAATAAAGAATCAGAGGGCAAAAGAATTTACAAACGTGCATATGAAGGAAACATAAAACTGTTCTCATTTGATTTCTTTCTCTATATGCCCTCCACTAAATAACTCTGGTAATAATATTTATTCCCTAGCTTTTGGGATTTCCTGAAGCCAATTGGGTGCACATATGTTGAGAGTCTGCTTGCCCTTTGAGGAGGACTCTTCTAATTACAATGTATACTCCCAAAGTGCAAAATTGGGCACGGATCCAAAATGTCCCTACAAAGGCTCTGTGTTAAATTGACATAATACAGAACTGCAACATAGAGAAACCTGTGATATTGCAGAGCGAGGTCCATGGGGTTACTAACTTAGACATCAAGGGGGAAAGTGAAAGATTTTGTGGCTTTATTCCAAACCTTATCCTTCTATTTCAGAAACAATTTCGTCATTGGCCATAAAGCTGGTTGGGAATTTGAAGTTATAAACTGAGTGATCAGTTAGTAGAAACAAACCTCATTTTGGAGGAGCTTGAAAATTGTTTTCATTCATTGTTGTTGTTGCTGTTATGTGCCTTCAAGTCATTTCCGACTTTTGGCAGTCCTAAGATGAAACTATCGTGGGGTTTTCTTAGCTAGATTTATTTGGGTTTGCCATTGTTGTCCTCTGAGGCTGAGAGAGTGTGACTTGCCCAACATTATCAGGGAATTTTCATGGCTGAGAGTGGATTCAAATCCTGCTCTTCAGAGTCATAGTGCAACACTGAAATGACTACACCACACTGGCTCTCCATTTTCATTCATACATATACATATATTTTCTTATTGGGTGCATCTGATTCATAAGACTGAAAGGTATCTCCCCTCCTTCTATGTTGCTACATGGAATAAGGGACAGGCAACTGTCCTTTAACATTGTGTAGAAGAGGGAATTTCAGCCAGTGTTGTTTGCATGATAATCATTAAAGGTAAAGATAAAGGTATTCCCTGTTGACAAGGTTGTCAAGTCATTTCTGACCATAGGGGGTGGTGCTCATCTCCATTACTAAGCTGAAGAACCAGCATTGTCAGAGACTACTCTGTGATCATATGACCAGCATGATTGCACAGAATACTGTTTACCTTCCCACTGAAGTGGTACCTATTTATCTACTTGCATTTGTATGTTTTTGAACTAAAAGCATGGCAGAAGCTGGGACTAGTGACAGGAGATCACGCCATTATGCAGCACCCAGGCCTTGAACTGCCAACCTGCCAATCTTGCAATCAACAGAGTCAACGTCTTAACCACTTGAACCACTGCATCCATTAAAAGGGCAGGGCCCCTGTCCCTTATTTCACCTGGCAGCCCTACCTAGCACCCACCCACTTCTCTCCCTTTCTGCCATAAATTGTTCTAGGAGGTAATGTTCATTCATTGTCTGATGTATTTCTGCATGGCAGATTATGCCAACCTTTTCTTCTTATATCAGCTCTTCTTTCTTAGCATGATATACCTCGCTCAAAAGAGAGGGCACAATTACTGAAGACATTCATAGATGAATCAGTTTATTTTCTGTCCTTGGCTGCATCTGCACTGCAGAAATTGTGCAGTTTGACATTGCTTTAAATGCCATGGCTCAGTGCTATGGAACCGTAGGATTTGTGGTTTGTTGTGGTATCAGAGCTCTCTGACAGAGAAGGCTAGATATATCACAAAATTACACATTCCAGAATTCCATAGCATTGTGTGTCAAACTGTGTCCCAATGCACGACAGATGCAGCCCTTGCCATTTTTACATGTCTTCACCCATGAGTTTCCATACTGATGCCCATTTTAAAACAAATTTCTCTCAAAATATGATTTTCTCCATTTATGTTTTCTCACAATGACATTTTAAAATATATTTTAATATTGAACTGCACTTTTCTAAAGTCATTTTGATCTTTTTTTTGGGCGGGGGGAATAAAAAACTCCATCAAAACATTTGGGAAATGTGAAAGCTGGCAGATAATGAAGCTCCTGCCTGGTTATTAATTAATTAATTGAATTTATATTCTGTGTTTTTTGACATGGGACCAAAAATATAATTGTATGTGATATTTATTATTAATAATGTTTTCTATATCATGTTTATGCCTATCAGTGCTTTCACAGGGAGGTACAGTTTAAATAACACAGCAATCAATGAAAATACATCAGAATAATAATAATAAAAAAAAACCCAGATGCAAACTATTTTTCAAAACTAGTGAAAACAATACTAAAGTTTGTCAAATGCCCAAGCCCTATTCTGGTGTTGCTTTCAATGGAAACAGAAAACATGTGAGGAAGAGGAGTGCATAACTTTGTTTCTCCCTGCTACAGGTTTGGTCACTTTTGATACACAGAAGGTGACAATCTGAAGAAAGAGCCTCTGCTGCCCATGGAGGCTCTTCATGTAATCTGGAAATCAGATTTTCCAGAGTTTCAAACTGCATGGAGAATCTCCAAAGATACAGGAGGCTTTCCTCTTCAACCTTTTACCCTTTGTTCATAGAGGAGGGTGGCACTAGCTATGGTGGAAGGTAGGGTTGATTTGCTTCCCCTCCTCAATTTTTCTACAATTGATAACATCTGAATAGAGCTCCAGTGAAACTGCAGTTTTCAATTGTCTTGTTCTCTTAGTAGGGATGATGCCAACCCAACTTTCCAAGGATAATGGTGGTGGTTCTGCAGATGTGGTGTTGCTACAGAAAAGACTTTTTTTTTTCTTCATCCACCAGCTTCTGGGTTTATTAAGGACTCCAATGAAGGCCTCTGATGGAAGACTCATGAGGGGCAGAAGGACATCCGGGCTCTGTAGTAGTTCTTGAAGTGGAGATAAGATCACTTTATAATGGAATTCACAGAGACTGAATTTTTCAAACATCCTCGATCATAACCTTAACTTTTCTTGTGGGACCGTGTTCACATGAACAGTGATATACAGTCTTCATATATATTTGTTGGCCTGAAATGTTTGGAGAAAAACTATGAAAATGTTAATGAAATAAGACTATAGGAAGAATAATAGATTCTTTGTAATCTGTTCATTCAGGAGCCATTAATTTGTACCAAATTAGTGTAAATGGCAAAAATGCCTACATATTTAGGCAGCTACATTACTTCTCCAGATGGTTGAATATTTACCATGGAAAACATATTTCTGTGTCACTAAGATATTAGTACCCTGGTACCATCATCACTGAAAAGTTTGCTGCTTTTGTATGAAATTAGATAAATACCAGCATATTCAATTCTTCATTTAGCACCAACATTTATTAATATGATGCAGATATGGTAAAGCTGAACATATGTCTTGTGACCAGAGCTATTAGCCCCAAGACACAGAAGATACCAGTTTTGCTTTTCTATTTTCTCATCAAGCTTTTAAAGCAATTCTCTTAAAGGAACAGTATATCGCATCCAGTCCTTTTACTAGTGACCTCAGGTGGTAAATGCCAGCAGGACTGTAGCCAAAACAGTGCCACTAAGATAGAAGAGAGAAGTATTTGCATCCTTGGGAGGAATATTCACATAAGTCTTATTGAAATGTCACCACAAACAGCATCCCTGTTTCCACTTTTAGCCCTGTGCATGTGCAGACAAATACTTGTACATGACTATAAGACATAGGTATCCTAACTCTCCCTGGAAGCCAAGATGACTAAACTGAGAGTCGTCATACTTTGGCTACATCATAAGAAGGCATATCCCTCTAGAAAAGATGATAATACTGGGAAAGACTGAGGGCAATAGAAAGAGAGGAAGACCACATACTTGAAGGATAACTCAACCAAGAAAGCCATGGATTTCTTGATTGAGTTTATCCTTCAAGGTCCTGAGCGGAGTGGTTGAGGACAGGGGGACTTGGAGGTATCTGATTCACAGGGTTGCCATGAGTCAAAGCTGACTCAAGGGCAGTTAACAAAAACAACAACATTCTTTTATTTTGCAGGGCAAAATGAAGTGCCAGCTCCATAAGGGGTCTCAAAGAAATTCCATGAAATATGTCCACCTGAGAAATATGTAACTCGGAAATTGTAGACCAGCAGTATACTCTGCCCAATGTCTATGCCATTTTGTAATTTGCCAAATGCATAATTTTCACTACTCAAAATCTGAATCAAAGATTTTAAAAAGAAACAAAACTAAAAGACAGAGGTAGTGACAGGAACCAGCCTACAGTGCAGATAATTTGTATGAATGCAGAGCAGCAGGACCACTGCTTAGAATTTCAAAAGAGCAATTTCTTCTTCTATGCCTTTGAAACAGTCGAAATCCATCAACAGCAACAACTGTGCACACACACAAAAGTCCTGATTCCACGAAAAGAATCCCAAGAAGCATTTCAAAGGAAATTGCAATGATGAATTGTAATGCATTGTGCGTGCGTGTCAGCATGGACTGAGTTGGAACTGTGTGTGGGGTGTTCTGTCAGTTCTAACAAAGATAAATGTTGCTTCTGGCTTTCCATATTTCATAATGCCAACTACTAGATGTTGGTTTCCCAAGCTGATAAATGTGGTGGTCAGGCGTGGTGGCATCTCATGACCTAACAGTCTGTAGAATATGGTTGGTCTGTCTTTGATGAGGTTGATGATGACAAATTGTACCCTGGAACTTTTTATGAAAGATGGCACTTCAGGTAAGGAGCCTTTCTTAGGATGTACACACCCTCCCTAATTTCTAAACTTTCACCCTTTCTTGGCTGTCCTATACTATTTCATTTTCTATTTATATTTTTCCACAAGACATTTCCCCACCTATGTTTTCTCTCAGTTTCCCTTACTTCCTTCATCAAGACATATCAGCAATAGTTAGGAGTACATGGCTCATTATCTGGTGATCATATTAAGTGTCTACCCACAATCTCAATTTAGAACTTTTTAATGTTTATTATCTGTAGGAAATTAGAACATTCAGACTCACAAAAATGCTACATCTCATAGACATGGGATCTGTTCCATTTGAGATGTGGTGGACTACAGAACCCATACAAAGCTCACATTATATTAAAAATGAACTCATCCCTTTTAATATGCTGATATTATAGAGAATTTGTACTTGCGTGCATGTGCTCACAGAGATGCACACATTTCTTTTCCATTTCAGTTCGAAGATACTTTTTAAATAACTCACTTGCAGCCAGTGTTGTATTATTAGATTAGCACAGGTGAAACCAAAATCAAATCTTGCTCATACAGAGACCTTGTAAAAGTCATATTCTCTCAGCTTAGCTTGATTGTACTCAAGATAAAATGGGCAGGAAGGAGGAAAAAAACTCCTTTATTAGAAGTGTCATTGAATTTTGGAATCTGATAGCTTTCAAGAGCAGGCATTTTAAATTTCTCACTGTACTGTTAACAGATGTACTGGAGCTGGTTGGTACATCCTTGGGCACAATTCAAAGTGCTGGTTATGACATATAAAACACTAATCATATAGGTCCAGGCTAGGGATAATATTTGGCTAATTGATCAACATAAGGAGGATGAATAATTTCTACAGTTTTCACCCTGTAAATGAATATTTCTACAGTTTTTGTTTGATATTCACATATCCCAAAGTTTTTTTGGGGTGTGTGTGTGTGTAATTATTCTGTACAGAAATATAGGGTTGTTGCTGTTTTTGCATTACAATTGTAGACTTCCACTCAAAATCTAACAGCCATGTGTGTTTTTTTTGGTGTGAAAGAAAGATCACTGGGGTGTGTATGTAGAAAACCAGTAGCCTTGCTTTAAAACCAGATGTGGTTGTCTGGAAATAGTGCTTTCTGCACAAAGCCTCACAATTTTTATGCAAACGATAACAACAACAAACGAAAAACTTAAAACCAACCCATATGTATTTCTATGTAGAATAATTTCCTAAAACACTTCAGGATGTTAGAATACCAGGCTAAAACTGGAAAATTCTCCTCAAGTGGGTTTTTGGAGTGTCAGGAAAGCCATTCTTTGGCCAGGAAATGAATAATAGGGAATATTTTTTTCCATCTCTAGTCCAGGCTATTTTACAGATTGTATCTCCACATATGACCCTGCCTAGGCCCTGAGATCCTCAGGAGAGGCTTTTCTTTTGGTCCCAGTCCCACTACCTTAAGAGGCATGACTGATGGGGAGTAAGAAAGGACCTTTTTGTCAGTTGCCCCTGGGCTCTGGAACTCCCTTTGTAGGAAGGTTAGAATGGTTTCCTCCCTGCAGACAAAACACACACACACACACACACAGAACAAAACAAAACAAAAGTTTTGCAAACAACCTCCTCAAAAGACTTTTTTTCTTTGCAAACGAACAAAAACCCAAAGTCTTTTTCTAAATTATCATTATAACAGGCTTTTGAGAACTAAAAGATTTTAGTTTAAAATGCACTACAAACTAGGGTTTTGGTTTGTTGCATTAATGTGTAGGACTACACCAATACAGGACTAAATCAGAAAATTAAGTAGCAAAATGCAATTCAGATGTCATCGCCACTAGCTTAATTAATTATTGTAAAAAAAGAAGTCCTGTTTTGAAACAAGTTTTTGTTTTGACTGAACTCATGTTAATTGAAGGATTTGTTTCTGAATGGCATTTCTTGCATTATAAAATAAACTATATTTTATTTATTTAATAAATAATAATAATAATAATAATAATAATAATAATAATATAGTTTATTTATATACCGCCCTAGTGGCAAGCCAATCTAGGCGGTGAACAACAATAATAAAATACATCAAGTAAAACAATATCAATCCCTCCTCCCCCCCTTAAAAATTAATTAAATCAAATACAAATTAAAACAACTGCGATTAAGTAATTATACAATAAAACTAAAATTCAATTTTAAAACAACACCACAACAATCCCCTGATGGTCAGATTAAAAGGGGAATGTAATAAATCTGGCTGAAGAGAACCAGGATAAAAGGGTCCCAAGGCTGGCTATCTAGTCTGGGAAGGCCTGCCGGAAGAGATCCGTCTTAACAGCCTTTTTAAAGCTGTGCAATGATGTTAATTGACAGATCTCATCCGGCAGGCCATTCCAGAGTCTGGGAGCGATGACAGAAAAAGCCCTCTGGGAGGTTGCTGCAAGCCTAGCTTTTTGGGGCTGCAGCAGATTCCTCCCAGAGGAGCGGAGGGCGTGGGGAGGATTATATGGGAGGAGGGGTCTCTGAGATAGTTTGGGCCCAAGCCATTTAGGGCTTTAAAGGTAATAACCAACACCTTGTACTGGGCCCGGAAACCAATAGGCAGCCAGTGGAGGGATCTCAGGACCGGAGTGATGTGATCCCTCCTAGATGACTCAGATAACCTGGCTGCCATATTCTGCACTAACTGTAGTTTCTGAGTCAAGCACAAGGGTAGCCCCATGTAGAGCGCATTACAGAAGTCAAGGCGTGTGGTTACCAGTGCGTGCACAACAGTTTCAAGGTCCCTTACTTCCAGAAAAGGGCGCAGCTGGCGTATCAGCCGAAGCTGATAACAGGCGCTCCTGACCGTCGCATTCACCTGATTTGTCATCAGGAGCGACGAATCAAGGAGCACCCCCAGACTGCGAACACAGTCACTGGAGGAGAGTGTGACCCCATCCAGGACTGGAGGTTGCAACCCAATTCTTGGTTTCGGGGTCAATAATAAAGTGATTAAAAAGAAGCAACTGACACTAGATACTAGTCTAACAATGAACAACTGCCAATAAACTGTTAAAGTTAATTCTTTTTAAACACTGAAATAGTTATTGTTCCAGTAGGAGAATTGGAAAACAGTAATAATAGCCATACTTTAAAAACAAAATACAAATAATCAATTTAAAAAAACCAGGAGTTTTTTTTTTTAAAGTTGGCTTACGCCAGCCAGCTCTGCTATTACTGCTAAGTGCTGCAGGAGTGCAAGACTGAGGAAAGAAACTATGGAGGAGGCATATGGGGCAATGGTTGCCCACTTTCCTGACTCCTCTACTTGTTGTTGCACGGCTAGTCCCAAGAGGCCTAGACAGCACGGTGGATGGTAAGGAATGCTGTGAGTTGCAGTCCGCCCATTTCTGGCCATTATGATTTCCATCCAGTTGTAAAGTATTGAACTGTAATTTTCATTTCATTTCATTTATTTTATTTTATTTTATTTTATTTTATTTATATCATGCCTTTTTCCCAAGGTGGCTCAAAAATCTGGGTTAAAAAAAATGAAAAATCTGGGTTAAGGCTGTTGCTGTTGCTGTTGTGTGCCTTCAAGATGTTTCCAATTTATAGCAACCCGAAGTGAATCTATCATGAGGTTTTCTTGGCAAGATTAGTTCAGAGAAGATTTGCCATTGCCTTCATCTGAGGCTGAGAATGATTTGCCCAAGCATTCACTGTGTTTCATGGCTGAGCCAGGAATCGAACCCTGGTCTCCAGAGTCAAAGTCCAAGCTTAAACCACTACACCATGCTGGTTCTCTTATTCTGACCAAAAAGGAGTGTGAATTACTGTTCTTGGAGACTTCCAGGGGCAACAAGGCCTTCCTATATTTTTTAACACTAAAAAATGTTAAAATATTTAAACCTCTCACCATTTTTGATTACCAAAATGGATTTCCCATGATAAGGGGTTTGTGTGTGTGTATTATTTTTGGTTCTATTTGGTTTTTCATTTTAACTTCTAGTAGTCCATGTGTCCCCCTGGGACATAGGGGATTATCACACAGATCAGGCAAGCATCCTTCTCCCACTGTTAAACTGTCTTATTTGTGCAATCGAGGGGAAGATTATCACACCTGCATGCACTTATCCCATTCTTCTCCCATCTGTAAACAGTAATGGACCCATCATTTGGTAATAACGGGACTTTCCTTTATTACCAAATAATGAGTCCATTACTGTTTACAGGACAAACACATGTGGATGTGATAATCTTCCTCCCCGATTGTGCAAATAGAATGGTTTAATGATGGGAGAAGGATGCTTTCCTCCCGTGTGATAAACTCCATAGTAGTGGTCCTCAGATGTGCTGCAGTTGCCCACCTTTGACAAAATGGTACAGCATTGCCTGCCATACATCCTGCTTTCACATAATATATCTGGTTAAAAAAAATACACCGGAATCAGTGGAAACTCAAGAGAATGAAAATAAAATGTTATGAAAATATAATGCTTCAAATGAAGTCCTAAGGCATGCAAAACTAATATCGTTCCTAGTTGTCTTTCATTTTTATGAAGGAAATAAGGAGCATTCTTTCTCTTCCTCCACTGACAATATCACAAAATTACATTAATACATAAAGAAGACCCATCTCCCCCTGTTCCTAGTAATAAGAAAATAGGTTTATTTGCTTTCACCCATCTGTTGATAAAGTCAACAAATGCTAGCAGAAGGTGGGATCATGTCCCCCAACTTCACTCCTAATATTGCACGATCCCATACTGGCTCGTCCCCCCATGTCTATATACTTATAATCATATGTGAAAAGGCTGGACACCTATGTGAGTTTGTGTGTATGTGTCAAGAAGCCACCTGTCAGCTATGGTGGGTCCATGGATTTCATAGGGTTTTCTTAGGGAAGGAATTCTCTGAGGTGGTTTTGCCAGTTACTTCCTCTAAAAGAGGGGTAGGCAACCTTTTCCCTTTAAGGGCTGAGGGACTTCAGCTCCCAGAATCCCAGAAGCTATTGGCCAACATGGCTGAGGCTTCTGGGAGCTGAAGTCCCTCGGCCCTTAAAGGGGAAAGGTTGCCTACCCCTGCTCTAAAATATAGCCTACAGCATCTAATATTCATTGGCAGTCTCCCACTCAAGTACTAATCAGAGTTGACCCTGCTGAGCTTCCAAGATCAGACAGGATCAGGTGCCTTTAGGGTATTTATGCTACGCATAGGCTCTGTCTTTAAATATTGTGCCATGTGCAAATGATGTAGAAAGCTCAGACCAAGAAGTTTGCATGCTTTGGATTGTCAAAACTGGAGAGAGAGATTTCTCTCTTTCTTTGACATTTTCATGCAATTTCATTTTCAATCACTTGCTGGGAACTACATATGAGGTGAAGACAAAAATGGTACACACAGAGACAGAGAACATGGTGGTAACTAGCCAGCACTTTTCTAAATTAAAAACCCTCCTCTCTTAATATACTGTTTTGAGAGAAGTTGAAGAGCCCAAGCAATATCTTTTCCAGAGTTGCCTGACAACAGGAATGGTGTCTGGTTAAATATGTCTGTAATAGGCTCCTTTCAGCTCTTTCTTTCCCAGTATAAAACACAGTAACAGCTAGTTAGAAGAATGTGCCAGGGGAAGAACTTAACCTTTCTGATCACACCCTGCAGGGCATATCTGGAAATGGATGTATTTTGTATTCTCTTTTTAAAAAGCTTCCACCAATATATTTTACTGCAGCCTTTCTCTATGATAGATTCAGTTGTCTGGTTATTTAGAATATTCTATAATTCTATAGCCATATTTAAATTCATGATGAGATATCATGTAGAAGATTAAATGAGCATGTATCCTCCTGCTCTAGAGACTTGAAGACAAGTCAATGGATACAAGAAAAGAGCTTTCAACTAAACATAAAGAACTTCTTGACTGTAAGACAGTATGTACTGAGGAATAAGCTGCCTCAGAATGTAATGGACTGTTATTCTTGGGAGATCTCTAAAGAGTTTGTATGACCATCCTTATGATCCCTTCCAACTCTCTGGTCCTACAAATATTAATTTTATAGTAAGGGGAAATAAACATAACAAAACCCCATGGTGTAATTTAATAATATGGCTCATCTACCTTTTTAAAAACTATGTTTTATTCATTATGTTGTTCATTGCACATCTGTCTCCCTACAGGATGGTGACACTGTTTAGGGATGATGAAGGCTGTTGTCCAACATATCTGGAGAGCAAAGAGTTGGGGGAAAGCTGTCGTAGACAACACACAGGGGTATGGCTTGTATGTATATAGAGCAGTGGTGGTGAACCTATAGCACATGTGCCAGAGGTGGCACTCAGAGCCCTCTCTGTGGGCACACACACAGTTGCCCCAGCACAGAGTTCGCCAGAGTTTGTTACTTGAAAGCCAGAGGGACATGGCACTTTGTGATAAATAAGTAGGTTTTGGGTTGCAGTTTGGGCACTTGGTCTCTAAAAGGTTCACCATCACTGGTATAGAGAATGTAAAATGAATGGATTTGGATCAGGTCTGAAAACAAAGTTTTTCCCTTTTGTACCTCCCATGTATGCTTGCTATGGGCACTTAAGACATCTGAGGAGAAAGACACCCCTCCAACGAGTTGAGAGGTTTTTTTTGTTGTGCTGGCCAAATAAGGACAAGAGACGCCTGGTTGGTCAAGGCGTGCAGGGGAATGGGAACATCTGCGCGCCTTGACCAATCGAGCTGTTTGGTTGCTGCTCCAAGTCTCACGGGGCTACTGGCCTTGCGAGACTTGGGATGAGAGTTTATTACTTATAGCTCTGCGCTGCCACATGGAGGCAGCCATTTTAGAGCTGGAACAGAGCGAGTAACATCGCTCTGCTCTTTGCTTTGGTCTTGCTTGGCTTTCGGCCTAGCGCTTCCTTTGGCTTTCGCTAATTTCGGCTTTTGCCTTTTCTTATTCTCACTTGTATCGGGGGCTCAGGTATAGTTCCTTGAGCAACCCATGGGAGGCGAGAGAGGCCTTTGGGCCAGCCTTCTTGGGCCTGTGGCACCTCCGCATCCCCATTTCTCGGGGGTGCACACCCGAGGAGGGCTCTGCAGGAGGCATCTTTCACCAAGTGCATGGACCCAGTACTGGATTTACAGGCCCAGAGATGCCCGGTAACCCCGGTCTGGTAAGGTCGGGACCCCACCGCTGGTTCGGGAGGGTTGCTTACACTTCTCCCCAGCAGTGAGTGTGTGGAAGATGGCAGTCTTCGGGTGAGGGATCTGCAAGGACCCTTCGGTGGACGGCTTTTCCCTGTGGTGGTTGCCAGTGATGCTTCCTGGCTGTTGTGTCTCCTGCGAGACTTGGGAAAGGGCGGCTTGCTGGCCTGGTGGTAATCATCCACGGTTGGGTGATTTGGTTTGGGCCCACGTTTTATTCACTGAGGTTAAGATGCCATGTAGTTAGGCCCAATCCAAGAGGCGCACAGCTTCAGCCGTGCCTAGCTCAGGTCACTCTGCTTCAAAAAGGCCTTCCCAGTCTAGCAGCAGAGATGATGAGATTTCTGCTCAGGTGGCACAACTGGGCAAAACTGTTCAGGATTGTGTGGCACTTTGCAATCAACTTGCACAGAAGGAGCTACAGGCTACAGCCACCAGCTCGATTGCCAGCCCTTTGGGTTCTAGTAACACTGAAGTGTCACTTCCTTTAGTGGCATCTGAGTCTCAGGTGGCAGATGCTACACTGGGCCCATCGGCGGTTTCGGCAGTGTTTTGATCCTACTACAGACTTTAGGGTCAAAAGAGCAGTGGCGGGATGGTCCAGAGAATCCCTTGTCACAAAAGATTCACAATGGCCGATAACTGGCCCTGTCCTCGTTAAGATATGGGATCAATTAGCCAACACATGTTATTCACCTGGGGAAGAGGCTTTATTTAAAGTAGTATTTGCTATAGCCTTTTTTGCTGCTTTAAGAATCAGTGAGATTGTGCCTGGATCCCATAATGATAAATCTGGCAGGGCACTATCAATTTCTGATATCAATCTAACAGGGCAGGGGATTCAAATTCACCTTAGATGTTCTAAGACTGACCAGTTAGCAAAGGGTCAATCTATTTTCTTGGCTAAAGCGCCACAAGGTCAAATTTGCCCAGTGATAGCAATGATTAACTGCTTGAATATTAGGCCTAATTTGGCTGGCTACTTGTTTATTCACTTGTCTGGTTTGCTCTTAAAGCAATTTCAATTTAGGGCTGTATTAAAAGAGACCATAGGGAGGGCTGAGTTGCCTCAGGAATGTTTCTCCTCGCACTCGTATTAGAGCAGCGACAGCTGCGGCCACTCACGGTTTGAGTGAAGCTGATATTTGCAGAATTGGCAGGTGGCGTTGACGTGTATTTAAGTCCTATGTCAGGCAATCAGGTAGCCGGACTCCTGATAAGCCATGTTAACTTGTTTTGTTTCGTTTCAACTGGCTTTTACCACGGCAATATATGGATCGTAGGCCACAGCCTGGTCTTCTGGGTGGAACGCCACCTTTTGGAGAGTCGCCATGACAACACGCTGGGCCTTTCGTACATTGGACTCACTGAGTGGTTTGGACAAAGGGGCATGATGTGGGGATCTCTCCTTCCCCTTGTTTTGGAGTTGGCACGTTCACATTCACGACCCCAGGTTTTGGTGGTACACCTGGGGGATTTGGTCCGGATTCTGTGCTTGCAGCTTGCCAAACAGATAGTCAAGGACATGCAAGAAGTCCAAAGGATTTTGTTGGGTGCTGTGATCTTTTGGACCAAACTTTTGGCAAGGAGTTGCTGGCCTGGAGCGCAGAAGGATGCAGCAATTAATAATGCTCAGCGCTGGCTTAACCGTTATGTGGCTAAGCCAGGGGTAGGCAACCTTTCCCCTTTAAGGGCCAAGGGACCTCAGCTCCCAGAATCCCAGGAGCTATTGGCCAACATGGGACTATTGGCCAACATGGCTGAGGCTTCTGGGAGCAGAAGTCCCTTGGCCCTTAAAGGGGAAAGGTTGCCTACCCCTGGGCTAAGCAGATCTCTAAAATGGGCATCTTTTTAGTGGAGCATGGTATTAAACTTGACCGGCCACAGCTGTACAGGGGGGATGGGGTCCACCTCTCTCCAGAGGGATTGGAGATGTACGTCACAGCACTCTCTGACCAAATTGTAAAAGTGGTCTGCGGGGTGGTGGTGGTGGTGGAGAGGGGATGTTTAGCTAGGCTGGCCCCCTCTTGTGGTGGGTAATGACCCCCACCCCACGGGAAAATTTAATCTGGCTATTTAAATTGATTGGGGTAAAATTGGCATATGACAAATTTAAAGGAAATGACGTATGCAGTTAAATGCATGACGTCATTAATTGCATGATGTCATATGATGCAATATGACATCATTTCTGGGGGGAAGGGTTTGTAAATGTGTTGATATTATTGTTTACTTGTTTTGTCATGTGCGGTGAAGGACCACCCATTTGGGAGGTTACACCTTCATTTACACACGTGACAAATTTGTTAATGTTTATTGGTTTGTTAATAGACCCTGTACAGCTAAATAAAACTTGTGGCCTGTTTAAACCCAAAAAGAGGCATCTCGTGTCCTTTGTGCCAGTGCAATGACTATTGTGTAGGAAACACAGAGCTTGGAAAGCTGTTTTTGGAGAATGAGTTCCAAAAATTGGAGGACTGCAAATTCAGAACAGTAACAAGTGCCTTGATTCCATACAGACTTCAGAGAATAAGGAATCCTGAGGGCATAATAAAAGTGCTCTTGGGATGTGCACTGGTTCTCTTTGCTCCAAACCAAACAGCAGTTAAGAGTGACAAAATGTGTGAGGACTGTTTTCTTACCCATCTTTCCAGGAGTGCTACTTTATTGCTGAATGTCTCATCATGTCTTACACTGTTCATTCCATTTTACTTCAGTTTTACAGCACTTGGGTTCGAGGTGACCAGATATCATAACTGCAAAGGAGTACCACAAAATGTAGGCCATTCAAGAAAAATGAAGGACATTACCAAATAAAAGCTAACAACATTAATATGAATATAAATTCATTTAATGTGGTTTATTTACTGATATATTACATATACTGGATTTTATTATGTACTGAACCATATTTTTCTGATGAACTTATCTTGGTTAAAATGGCTTGTTGGCTTGCAGTATACTTGGTGCCACTCATCAGCTTCAACAACCCAGATTCTCCTTTCCTTTCCACATGTATGTCAGAAAGCACACACACACACACACACACACAAACAAAACCACCATGTGGTCAGTGACATTCTTCTCACTTCTTCCTCAATCCCCATATGCTGGGATCATGCCACTCAAGCCCTAGCCAGCATGACCAGTGGTAAGGAATTCTGGAAGTTGCAGTTCAACAACTACTGGAGGTTTGCACAATTCCCATCTCTAGTTTAGAACAATATGTTTAAATTCAGGAAGCATACATTCAAAGCTCTGTGGACCTGTGAATCTGAGTGGGTGGGCTTGGAGAGGTCTCCATATTTCAACCTTTCCATCCTCACAGGGTAGATGGGAGGATAAAACAAGAACTGTAAGCTGCACTGAGCTCCTCAGTGGGTTACAAGTGAAGCAGACAGAGTGCAAGAGAGAAAGATAGATAAATTCAACCACTGCTGTGCAGCAACAATGCCCCAAGAGAGAAAGATTACAGAACTGAGAATAAAGCCTGTACTCAGAGAGGCTGAGAAATACAGGTGATACCTATTGTACCCAAAGCAAATGCATTTTAGGAATTTTCTGTGGATGTTAACACCCCTGTGCCTTCTGGGGCAATGTAGAGATCTGGCTTAACTGTGCTCCCCCCCCCCCCCCCGCCGGCATGGAAGATTTCCACACACTGGAGCCTTATGAAAAGCTCAGCAGGCTTGACAGCATTAGCAGAGTGATGTAAAATCTAATCATTTCTGCCTGTCTGAGTCTCCCATGGCAGACCTGCATGATGCAAACAGAACTCAGCATCATGGATGGTTAGAAAGCTTAAATACCTTACATTTCAAAGCAGAGCTATTTTTTGGCTTTAGGGTTATAAAGTTTTACACCTGAGTAGAGGCAACAGCCTTTCTACTTGGTTTCAATACATAATGGAGAAATTGTTTTTTCAATTGAACTAATAGTTTGGAGTTAGTATATTTTAATTTGTCTAGGCGGCTTTTCATTTTTCTTCATGTTGTCTTAGAAGAAGCTGCACTGGTGAAACTAATGTGATGTGTACTAAATGATCTGTTCATCTTTTCTGAAAAGAGCTCTACATGCAGGCTTTAAGTCTGTGGATTTTAACACTTCTGTAAGAAAAACTGAAGTTTGGGATCAGGTTGCTAAATTATTATCAATTACATACAATTACTTAGACTGAGCATCAAAAAGAATGAATGTTCTAGTGAGCCTCTGAGTCCCCTACAGATGTGCAACAAACCAGAAATTGAACATGTGTAGCTCTCTCCATAATCACATCTCTCGATCTCCATCATGCAGGAATATGGCCAGAAGTCACAACAGAGAATGCCACCAGTGTCTGTATCTCAGATGTGCAATTCAAAAGTGCAACACTAATATTTATTCCATTGAAATCAGGCAGCACTCCAGTAAAAAAGAAGCCTATTCAGAAATATTTCCTATTGAGCTCTGTAATATGCTGCTTGAGGCAGTGGACAAGATGCCATCCTCCCTCTTCATTTCACATGCAAAAGCAAACTAGACAGGGAGATCAATCTTATGTTAACACTGGTCCTGTAATAGTGTCTTCTATTGTCTCTGAGAACAGCAGTCTGGTTTATGCGGGGGGGGGGGGGGGGAACATAGAACACATTGTTCTATTCTTCAACAGAGAAAAATAGTCAAAGAGTTCAAGAAAAATGGTTGTGTGTGCGCGCGCGCCACTGCTGCTTCCAACATTGCTGCCTAAGGTGATTGCCTCAAAATGGCTAACATTTTGGCATCAAAAAGAATGAATGTTCTAGTAAGCTTCTGAGTCCTCAGACCTGCAATTTTAACCACTTTAGAATGGGGACTATTGTTGTTCCGTGTCTTCAAGTAACAAGATGAACTTATTACAGCAGTTTCTTGGCAAGGTTTTTTTCAATGGGGGTTTGCCTTTGCCTTCCTCTGAGGCTGTGAGAATGTGACTTGCCCAAGGTCACCCAGCCAGTGAGTACCCATGGCCAAAGGAATTCCAATCTTGGTGTCTTGGAGTCTTAGTCCAGTACAAAACACTACACTACACTGGCTTAGAAATGGGACATGTCTTTTAAAAAGTGAAATATAACAGAAAAGGAATATTTTTTGTTGTTAACTGTCTTCGAGTCACTTCCATCGCATGGTAATCTTGTTGATGACACATCTCCAAGACTCCCTGTCCTCCACTGCTCTGCTTAGGTCCTGTAAATTCATACCTGTGACCTCCTTAATAGATTCCATCCATCTAAAATGCAGTCTTCTTCTCTTTCTACATCCCTCCACCTTTTCTAGCATTATTGTCTTTTCCAATGAGTCATGCCTTCCCATGATGTTGTCAAAGTACAACAACCTCAACTAAATCATCTTGGCTTTCAGGGAGGTTTCCGGCTTGATCAGTTCTAGGACTCACTCTTTTTGGTTGTTCATTGTATAAATCCCATCTGGAATATAAAAAGTTTGTATGGAATATTAGAAGTATACCTGAGCTTTTTCAGTCTCCTCTCCATTTCTATCCCAGCTTATTATATCCCTTAAAAGCTGCTTGTGAAATCCAGATGATCTGGACAGGTTAGCACTCAAGTAGTGCAGGGATGGGTAAAGTGCAGCCTGTGGGCACCTTGACCCCACATTTGTGGTCCCTGAAGCCCACAAGCCCACATAGTTACATTCTTGTGGAACTCTACTAGTTGGCCTCAGGGTCAGCATGAGTTGAGAGGCTGAAGATTTGGATGAGGTCTTCCTAACACAAATCAGAAAATGTTCAAAAAGGAGGAATATAGTGTTAATAGTGTTATTTTATATTCATTAATTATTAATTAGTGTTAATAAAAGACTTTAAACAAATACCATGATATTCGCAGGAACTCAAACACTGCTAAAGTGTAAGGTCCAACAAATTCCTTACTTGCCTTGCAGAGATAAACTGGTCAATAGGGTGGAAATAGTAGGATCTTTTGGTGGGAGTGACCATTGGCCAAATTTTTTAGAAAAATGAATTTTGACAGCAATAAATGTAAGGTATTACACCTAGGGAGGAAAAATAAGAAGTACAGATATAGGATTGGTGACATGTGGCTTGAAAGCAGTACAAGGGAAAAGGATCTCAGGGTCTTAATACACCACAACCTAAATCAGGGGTCAACAGTGAGATGTGGTGGCCAAATTAGTCAATGCTGCATCAATAGGAGTATAGATCAAAGCAAGTAGTAGTGCCACTCTGTTCTGCTTTGGTCAGACCTCACCTGGAATATTGTGTTCAGTTCTGGGTACCATAGTTCAGAAAAGAAATTAACAAACTGGAAGATGTCCAGACTAGGATGTTGTAGGGCTGGAAACCAAGCCCCTATGAGGACAGCTTAGAGAGCTGGATATGTTTAGTTTGGAGGAAGGAAGACTATAATAGCCATCTTGTTTTCTGCTGCTTCCAAGACTAGGACATGATCCAGTGGATTCAGATTATAAGAAAAGAGATTCCACCTAAATGTTAGGAAGAAACTCTTGACTGTAAGAGCTGTTTGAGAGTGGAATACAACTACCTTGGACAGTGGCAGACTTTCACTCTTTGGAGGTCTTTAAATAGATTTTGGATCACAATCTCTCAAGGAATAGTTAGCTTTGTTTATCTGCATGACAAGGTGGAGGACTAGATGATACTTGTGGTCTATTCTAACCCTTTGATTTTAAAATGACACTGAGGGTCTCCATTGCTCTGCAATGGCTTCCTGGGCTGCACACCAGAGCTCAGTTCCACAAAACATTTTTCTGATCAATAAATACATTCCTGGTGGTGCAGTGGTTAAAAGCCTGTACTGCAGCCACTCACTCATAGACCACAAGGTTGCGAGTTCAATATTAGCCAGGGCTCAGGCTAGACTCAGGCCTGCATCCTTCCAAGGTCGCTAAAACAAGTACCCAACTGTTGGAGGGCAATGAGCTTACAGTTGTAAACCGCTTAGACATCCCATAGCGCGATATGAAGCGGTATATAAATGAAGCTGCTTTAGCTGCTTTTACATTCATAACTTTACTCTCTGAGATTCCCTAACCCTTGTTTAAATTCTTTTGATCTCTTCTGCCACAGGTTTGCTGAAATTTCTTTTTCTTTTTGTAAGTCTCAATAATAGTAATTACTTCTCCATTGGCATTAACTGGATTGCACTGAAAGGATGTATATGTATAGAACTGTGGGAAACACTATATACAGCCAGTCCTCCTTATCCATGCATGCTGCAGCCAAAGATTCAACCATCCATGGTTTGAAAAGATTTTTAAAAATTCTTGATTTTGCCATTTTAAATAAGGGTCACTATTTTAAAATGCCATTGTATGTAATGGGACTTGTCCATCCATGGATTTTGGTATTCATGGGGGGGGGTGGTGGTCCTGGAACCAAACCCCAGTGGGTCTACAGGGCTCATTGTAGTTAAGGTGAGTGTTATTCTTTGTTAAAATCATGAAAATGTTATTAATAGTGAAACTGATGTATAAATATAGGTCCAAAACACACTGCAGAAATAATCCAGTTTGACACCACTTTAATTGCCCTGGTTCAATGCTAGGGAATTCTGGGAACTGTGAGACATTTAGCCTTCTCTGTAAGAGAGCTCTGGTGCCACAATAAACTACAATTGCTAGAATTCCCTTGCACTTAGCTAGGGCAGTTAAAGCAGTCTCGAACTGGATTATTTCTGCAGTGTGTTTTGAACCTGCCAACTAGTGCAGAGCCATTGAATCAATGGAAATTTGATAACTTCCTGATTAGAGTACTGTAATGTATTCTCTCTAGGGCTGACCTTGAAGATGACTTGGAAGCCTGTCTTTGCTCCATGGGCACAGGCAGGCAAATTCATACCAGATCAGAGCTGTGGAGTGGCTGTCTGACTTTGGGTGACAGCATGAGTTACTCTCCACTGGATGAAGCGTTTAATTACAATTTTTTTGTATCTTGTCTTTTAATCTTCAATTAATTTAATTATATTGACTGTTTAATTGCTTTTTTTAAAAAAGCACACACACACACACACACACACATATTATACAAATATATGCATGTTTATAATTTGTACTGGTTTAAATTTTCTGTAAGCCACCTGGGCTCTAATATTGGAGAAAAGTGGGACATAATATAATAATCATCATCACCACCACTGTCATAATCATCATGACACAATTTCTAACAGGAGTCTTTTTCCCCTTGGAAAGAAGGGTGCTCACTAATTCAAGGGTAGTCTGCATTTGAGAAGGAGGAGAGACACTTAAAAACAAAATGAAACAATTTACAGCATCTATTTCAAGTTCACCACCTCCACAGCCATGTGAGTGGCAGATGTCCAGAAACTCATTTTCTCTGTTTCCAATCTGATCTCAGTGGAAAAATTATGCAAGGCTCTGATCTTGTGAACTGACAAAGAAATGAGAGCAGGCTCATTTTTGAAGCTGTTAACATTTCCTCCTAGAACAGCTGAGACACTTGCCATAGAAGAGGCACCCCATACTCCCTCACATTCTCCATAGGCATGGCAGCAAATTGGAGAACGCTTTGCACATTTTTCAGTGGGTGTGTTGGCTGTTTTCTGAAACCAGGCCATGATTCAGTAATTAGAACAAAATGCCAGGATGGTTCCCTGATCAACAGTGTTTTAGTGTTTGCAGTGCCAAGATTCAAACTGGAAACATATCTGGCTTAACTTTGGCATGAAAAATTAAAAGCATGCTCAAATTGCTCTATCATAGACAAAATTCTCCTGAATGAATGTTTGCTATGAAATATTTAGGATTTAAAGTGACCCAAATTTGTCTTTGTAGCCTGACGAAAAGCCAGTAGAGATCTGAGAAACATCTATCTATCTGTCTGTCTGTCTGTCTATATCTACTTTCCTCCCTCCGTGAGATGAGAAGATAGACATCTGAGCATGGAAGGTAACTGGCAGCACTGAAAAAGTCAAAGCTCCACAGCTTCTTATCTTTCCATCTACTTATTTTTGGGGTTTGTATTCACAGTGCCAAATTATAAATTACATGCATTTACTTAAATGCTGTTTTTGAAAGGAAAAGACCTTGGGGGAGAGAATTTTGAGTAGAGCACATGTGAAGTGCAGGAGAAAGATGCTTAACCCTTTCATTTTCCTCATCAAAACTGCTGTACCATGAAGCAACTTTGCTTTCTGAAAGGGGACTCTAGTTTAGAGGACTGTAAATTTAATCTAAAGCCATTTAATTGTGAGGTTCTTATCAAAGAGCCCATTCATTGAAATAATTCTGTGGCTCTGCAAAATACAACAAAATACAAAATACACAGCACAGTTATACCTTTATGGGGACAACTAAAATGTGCAAAATATAGTATGCAAGCTTTTGAAGTTTCACATCAGTACTTTGTGCATTTTAGTTGGCCCAGTAAAGCCAACTAAAAATTAAAAAAATATCACTGTTTTGTGGATTTTGTATTTTGTTGTATAGCCAACACAGCTACCCCTGAATATACTTCCTGTGGCTGTGCAGGCTACTCCACCCCTTACCATACACAGCAATATCTTCCAGTGTAAGAAGTGAAAATACTTCCCTGCTACCATATATATGGCTGGCATGGGAATCAAATTTATATACATATGATGTATACAAGTAGACTTTCTCTGAGAAGGAACATTAATTGGACCACTTTCTTCCTTGTTCCTGTGGAATGACCTGCTGGAAAAGATTTGAAAACTGAAAACACCATTAAAGACCAATCTCTTCTGGCAGGTTTATCCAGATGAATTTTAAATTGTGAATTTTAAAGCATTGATTGATTGGTTTAATGTATACTGGTTTTATTTGTTCTTTTAAATTGATGTGTGCTTTTAACGGGTGTGTACTTCTGAGGTTGTGTGTTGTATGTTAATTTGTTATTGTTCCCTGCCTCCATCCATGGGAAGAGAAGGGTAAGAAATGATAATGATGATGATGATGACAATGATATCATCTGCATGTGTCTAGAGTTACTCATCCTCAATATGAATATGGGGAGCATTTCCACAAAGATCCATAAAAACCCATCTTGATGGTTTTTTTTGTAATATCAATCATCATCAATGAAATGATCATGATGGAGGCTAGCATACAGTAAGAATGCTGAATCCCAACAGAATGTTTACCTGCAAGCTTCCAATCTAACCATAAGGTTATTTTTTGAGAAGATTCTATATCTCTTTATGTTTCCATTCCTGAAATCTCCTGTCTGAAGTTCCTGATTTAGCTCTTCAAGCTTTTCTCTTCCCCTAAATGAAAAGCATAATCTATAGCCACATGTTTCTATCACACATTCCTTCGTTCATTTTTGATATATCTCTTGGGAGTTTCACTAGTGATGCAATAAACTTAGAGCTAAAGGGCAAATACCACCATGGGTTTTTGCCAGCCTGGCACAGGGACAACTGTGTTTGAGTTAAACCATGCTGTAAAAAAGCTGGTGCGTGTAAGAGAAAAAATAAATAGCAAAATACTTTGTGTGGAGTAGCAGCTGGACAGCTCCCACAAGATTGATTTCCAGTTACTGAAGAATTGCTCTGAGCATTAAGAATGCAGAACCTGTCATGGCTACACACCAGCCAATCACGAGCTCTCCAGGGAACCATGTTGTTTTTCAGCAGCAAAATGGCATATGTGGATTCTTGGAACTGGATTTTAAAAATAAATAAATAAGGACTGTAAAAGTGCAATTTAAAGCCAGCTTCGCTATAACAGGCAAGCATATTTGATTGTGCACAGTTCAATAATCCAAAAAAGATCTCAAAAGTAAAAGATGTGGTGCAGGAAGGATGAAGAATATTTCAGGTTTATTCAAGTATTGTATCAAGTGAGGGTTTTGTTGTTGTTGTTGTTGTTGTTGTTAAGATTCTTCAACATTTTATTTTTGGCAAGTTGAAAACAGCATGTTGGGTTAAAGGAGGAGTGAGCAATTAGGAACACTTTCTATGTTGGACTGAACTCTTTCTATGTTCTCAGGCTGCATCTGTACTGCAGAAATAATGCAGTTTGACACCACTTTAATTGCCATGAGTCAGTGCTATGGAATTCTGGGATTTGTAGTTTTGTGAGATATTTCATTTTCGGTGTCAGGGAGCTTTAGTGCCACAACAAGCTACAAATCCCAGGATTTCGTAGCATTGAGTGGTGACAGTTAAAGTCATGTCAAACTACAATATTTCTGCAGTGCAGATGCAGCCTCAGATTGTCATTGGATTCCCTCATCATTGATGCTGGCCATGGTTTATGGAAGTTTTAGCCCAACAACAGCTGAAGGGCTACAGTTTGCTCCAACTTGTACTAATTGGAACCTCAGTGTGAGTCTGCTGGACTCTTTTAATATTCAGATTTTGAAATTACACTTGCAAATTGTCCTGGAAACTATTAAGAGATAATAATAAGAAAGAAGGGAAAAATCCCAGTTCAAAACTGAATTTAAATCCTTCATGACTCTCAGTCTCATTTACTAAAGGAAACAGGGGTAATCACCCTAATGTAGAGTTGGAAATTATGTGGCCAACAGGTTGCATTCAGACCTTGGGTGGAGTCCACTCTGGAGCTGTTCATATCTATAGCCTCTCCCAACTCCCCTAAATTTTCAGCTAACCCCCCTCCAAAATGCTACAAAATTGCATCTTAAATCATTTTGAGAGTCCCCCAGGCTGAAACAGAAAGAAAACATCCCTGCTAAAAGGCAACATGGAGTTGTGTGATGCCATTTTTGCCACCAAAATGGCAGGTGTGATGGTGTATCTGTGGCCCTCTAAGGGGCTGAGCTGATGGAGGGGAAAATCTGGGTCACTCCTGGGTTTTCCCAAATGGGTTGGAATCCCTATTGTCTCCATGGTCTGCTTCCAAGGTGGGCCAAACACCCACAGATAGTCTGTATTATGTAGCATCAGGCTGCTCTGCTCTATTGTTTTTGTTGTCCTCCCAGTGCAAGTGCACCATCACACAAACATACCACCTATGACTGCCAATTACCTCCCTTGTCCCACCCAGATACCATCCCATTGAACACCCTGCCTGATGCATGACTAGCCACACAGTCACACAAGTGATACTCCACCTATACATCAATGTACCCAGTGACACATTGGCAAAGCACAATCATGGATACATGCCATACATGCCCCCTTTCCCTGCTTCACCCTATGGCCTCTTGTTGGATTGTCTATTTTGTTTATGTTTTTATTACATCCATTTCATTATTGGTGACCTGCTGTGTTTGTTGTAATTCTGTGTCATGGGTGTGTGACAACCCGATGGTGCATTGAGTTGATGGTGCAGCTGGCCACTCATGCTCCTGTATGCTTGGCAAAAGAAAACAACAACAACAGTACAGTGAGCAATGGTGCTGGTGGCTGCATTTCACCAGGACCAGGATGCATACCCGAGACTGCTTCTGTAAGTCACCTTGGCCTGCCTGCATTCCTGAATTTGCTTTGTGCAATAATGCACACTTTCTGTGTTAAAGTGGAGCAAATGGACATTATTTTGCTCCAATTTTTTCACCCCAGTGTGGCTTCATCCCAGTTTCATCCTGTTTCCAGCTTGCACATTGAATGAACAGGTAGGCCTCAAGTTGGGTTGAAGTCTCTTCTTTCTGTCAGTGCAGACAAGCCCTTCATGAGTGGGGAAAAAAAAAGGTTATTGTGGCTCTCTGGGTTGCAGAGCATGGCTGTCCCTGCCCTCATGACAAGTCCCAACAACCCTAGAATAGCAAGACTTGACTGAGCTGCATGCTCAAACAGAAACAATTTGTATTTTCAAGATTCCAAAATGTATCTTGAATGCTTCCAAAACAGACTCATTCTTATGAACTTCAAATGGTGCTGAACTGGTAGTAAGGGGGCCATAAAGGCTTTTAAATTATAGAATTTAGCCACCTTCACTGTTTTTTTGGCTGTAGATGGACTAGGTATCTGCGACCTTCCAGATTTTTAATTTGCATATCCCATCTACTCTATCCATAGGCTATGATGGGAAACTGATGGGAGCTGTCAGCCAAAAATACCTGGAGGGCCACAATTATCTGAAAAATGGGAGAAAAGAGAAAAATAAAAATAAAAAAAAATTATTGGAAAATGCTATAAATCCCTAAGTACCACAAATTATCCAAAGTTTAACAATTTTTACTGTATATATATATATATATATATATACTGTATGTAATTAGTCAGTGCAACAACAATGGAACAGTCACAACAATAAACACATTACAATAAACAACTGTGGGGAATTATTTCTCTGTGAAGTCCATATGGAATTTACTAACCCCAATATACCAGAACACTTGACCTTGAACAACTTGCAGAAAGTGTCCTGTAGAAGTTGTAGACTAAGTCCACTGTTGACAAATTTGCTTTGGAGATTATTATTGCCCAATTTGCTAGGCAGATAGACCACTGTTGATAAATTTGCTTGGAGATTAAAGACGACTACCTCCGGAGACTTTCTGTTGTTGTTTCGACAGTATTGTCTTCTTCAGTGATATAATAGGATGATTCTATTTTATGTAGTCCATATTTATGGTCCACGTTTTTCCATGTATTGAGTGTTCTTCAAACATTCAATACAATTCAAAGATAATCTCATTATTCTAAATGTATAAAATTGCATCATTTCTGACCATATATAGACTTAACATACAGAGAAATTACCCAAACAAGTAACATTCTAAACTGTGTATGTTGCTTACCCATATTCTTAGTCTTCTCCAAACATACAATACAAATTCAAGGATTGTAAACTGATGATAACTGCATACAATCATATATCCTCACTGTTGAATGTGCTGCAGGTGCTAGATTCTTACACTGAATGTCTTAAAGGGATATACATACATAGAAAATTAAAGTAAGGGCCTTTGCAGACTGCTAGAAATGGTGCAAATTGAGTCCACTTTAACTGCCCTGGTTCAGTGCTAGGGAATGCAGGAAGAGATCTGTCTTGACAGCCTTTTTGAAACTATCCAAAGATGTTAATTGACGGATCTTATCCGGCAGGTCATTCCAGAGCCTGGGGGCGACGACATAAAAGGCCCTCTGGGAGGTAGCAGATAGCCTCGATCTTTGGGGCTCTAAGAAATTCCTCCCAGAGAACCGGAGCGCGCGGGGAGGATTATACGGGAGGAGGCGGTCTCTGATATAGCTTGGCCCCAAGCCATTTAGGGCTTTAAAGGTGATAACCAACACCTTGTACTGGGCCCAGAAGCCAATAGGCAGCCAGTGGAGGGACCTCAAAACCGGAGTGATGTGGTCCCTCCTAAATGTTCCTGAAACAAGCCTGGCTGCCATATTTTGAACTAACTGTAGCTTCAGAACCAGGCACAAGGGTAGCCCCATGTAGAGCTCATTACAGAAGCTGAGGTGAGAGGTTACCAGTGTGTGCACAATAGTCTCGAGATCTCTTACTTCCAGAAAAGGGTGCAGCTGGCGAATCAGCCGGAGCTGATGACAGGCGCTCCTGACTGTCACATTAACCTGATTTGTCATCAGGAGCGACGAGTCAAGGAGCAACCCCAAGCTGCGAACACAGTCACTGGAGGAGAGTGTGACTGGTGGTTGCAACCCAATTCTTGGTTTCGGGGCTGCTACCGTGAGCACCTCCATCTTGTCTGGATTCAGTTTCAATCTGTTTTTCCTCATCCAGCCCATTACTGCCCGAAGACATTCATTGAGAGAAGAGACGCCATCAGAATTCAAGGCCGACGAACGAGACACGGAGAAATAGATGTGGGTGTCATCAGCGTACTGATAACACTCAGCTCCATAACTCTGTATAATCTCACCCAGCAGCTTCATATAGATGTTAAATAACATCGGGGACAAAATAGTCCCCTGAGGGACCCCACAAGTGAGTTCCCTCTTACTGGAGCTACTGTCCCCGAGCAGCACCCTCTGGGACCTACCTGAGAGGAAGGACCGGAACCACTGCAGAGCAGTGCCCCCAATACCTAACCCCCTCAGGCGGCCCAAGAGGATGCTATGATCTATTGTATCAAAAGCCACTGAGAGGTCTAAGAGCACCAACAGGGTCACACTACCCCTGTCGATGCTCAACGCAAGTTGAGGCCTCTCTGAGAAGGACAGGAATGCCAGAGGCTTGTTTAGATACAGCTTGACCTTCTAAGGAACCTAATGCATTAAAAACCTTCATTAGAAGCCAGAGTGGGCCAGGGAGCCATAATAAATCATTGGCAGCTACTCTGTCTGTGCAAAGGGGCCTCCTACCTGGTACACACCAGTTCTTTTACTGATAAGGATGATACATAATAATAATAATAATAATAATACTTTATTTATACCCAGCCTTTAGCCAAGGCTGTCAAAGATGACACTGGATTGTGGCCAGATGTGTTTAAGTAGATTTTAATGTATTCTGAACTCTATTCTCATTGCTTGAAGATTTATATGTTTAGAGTTTGAAATGGCCAATAGGGTGTGAGATTTGGATTTCTTTGTTTGATGGCATATAAAATGAGGCCATTTTGATCTGTTTCTTTGCCCAAAATTCTGGAATGCGAATTCCTTTGGGACTCCCACCATAATAAACCTGAGTTTGCCATTCATTGAGGTCTCCTCTCTTAGCTCTGTTCTGCAAGAAACCCAAGAAGCTGTGAGTGAATAACTCATAGCCTGTTATCTCTGCAACATTTGTTTCTTCCCATATCCTTAAAAGTGCTCTCCTTATCACATAGTGTTTAAATTCTTTATGCACTTTCCCAAAACCTACATACCTGTGCCACCCAAATTGGTTTTTGAAACCTTCAATGTTTAATATTCTCGTATTTTTTAACAGGATCCAGTCAAACAACCAATTGAGTGCATTGGCATGATGGTATAATTCTAAGTCTGGAGCACTCCCCCCCCCCGCTTCTTTATGTCATGTCATCGTTAACCAATTAACTCTCACTCTTTTCCCCTTCCAAATGAATGCTCTCAAGTCTCTATGCCATTCTTTGAATACTTTTGAGTTGTGTATAATCGGGATACACTGAAATAAAAAGTTCATTTTAGGTAATACTACCATCTTGATTGCTTTGACTCTCCCCATCATTGTCAAGTTCAGTTTATTCCAATTTATTATCAAACAAGTCCGTATTCCTCTTGGTTAACCAAATTCCTAAATATTTAACTTTATTTTTCACTGAACACTTAATAATCTCCTCTAAATGAATCTCTTCTTTTTTGGACATATTCTTAGTCATTATAACTGTTTCCCCCCCGATTAATTTTAAAACCCGACATTTTACCAAAATCTTCTATTATTTGGAAAGTTTTTGTGATTTGTAACTTTGGGTCCTATAGAATAATAATCAAGTCATCTGCAAAGGCTTGTAATTTGCACTCTTGTTCTTTAATTTTCATCCCTTTTATACCGTCCTCTTGCCTTATTCTGTTCATTAGTACTTCCAGCACCATTATGAATAACAATGGTGATAATGGACAACCTTGCCTTGTTCCTTTTGCGATTTTAAATTTATCTGTACCTTCAAGTTTTTTCTGACCTATGGCAACCCTATGAAACCTATCATGAGGTTTTCTTAGCAAGATTTGTTCAGAAAGGGTTTATCTTTGCCTTCCTCAGAAGTGAGAGAATGTGACTTGCCCAAGGTCACCCAATGGGTTTCCATAGCCAAATGGGTCTCCAGAACTGTAATTCAGTGTTCAGATCACTACACCATGCTGGCTTTCCACTGCACAGTAGATTATAGGAAGAGGCTGTTTGGTGCTACTTTCAGTGCTCAGTGCTACTGAGATGTACAGGGACTTTTGAAGTGCAAGAAAACATTAACATGTAATGAGCTGGCAGTCCTGGTGTCTTCTAAACACTGCTCCACCTTATCTGTTTCCAGTTATCTGAGAATGGAGCATTAAAAAAGAGTATCCGAGAAATAAAAAGACCAAAAATGGCCCACCAGATTGATTTCTGAATGCAAGCACACACACCTTGTGTCATTATGCTAGCTTTATTGTGTGTGAACATTGTTCCCACTAAGTATTAAGCTGACAGTATTGAATCAATATTTACAAAGATGGTCTCCCCCAGAAAAGCCATGAGAAACATGAATGGATTTTGTTTGCTACCATGTAGTACAGTTTTAGAATAACTGTAGAATTAGGAAGAGTTGTACTCAAGTGGTGACACTTGTTCTCTATTTGGATGCTTTCAGATGGGGAAAATAGTCTCAAGAAATGCCAGGCTTTGTTCCTGTACAAATTGATTTTATTTTGGAGATCCATATGATCTTTTCTTCTTCCCAAGGTATTTCCTCAGAGCTCCCAGTAATACAATATACTTTTTATTTCCATTCCTCAGGCCAGTTTACATTAACCCAGTACATTACAAAATGAAATGGATGAGCTACTTGTCTGTGCATTTCTGCTGTTTGTTCCTTTGTTCAATTTTATTAGCTAAGTTGGAGATTACTTTTGGGTGCTATGCTAGATAAAAAACATCAGGAGAAGTCACATTTAGGAGATTACCACACAACCTTTAAAACACATTAAAAAGAGACTTACCTCACCCAAACTGAAGAAAATTTGGGCTGCATCTGGATGCTATCACATGGATATTCCCCAAAAGTTCTGACTTAGAAAAATGGCTGCCAAAGCTAGTTAAGTCAGCCTGGCTGAATTCAGGCTGCATTTGGATGGCGGTTTTTCAGGGAAAATCCATGCAATAGCATTCAGAAGCAGCCCGAATTTTACTTCAATTCAGGCAAGGTGTCTCTTTTTAATGCACTTTAAAGGTAGTGTGATAATCTCCTTAGTGTTAGCTTGTGGAGAGATGATAACTCTGAAAGGAAGATAACTATACCAATCCATGATCTAATTAGCTGAATTTGGTGGTCACTTATCTTCTAGTTGATCCTGTGGGGTTTGGAGCACATAAGGGGAGCAGAGGCCAGATGTGGCCTGTGGGTCACACTTTGGCCACCCTGATCTAACACCTGAAAATAGGACTTTGGTTCTTTAAGAGTTACCTTTCTTTTAGCAGACAGGTAATACACAATTTACTTTTGGGTGATATGCCACTCTATTCTGCTTTGTTCAGGCCTGACCTGGAATACTGTGCCCAGTTCTGGGCACTACAGTTTAGAAAGGATATTGACAAGCTGAAGCATGTCCAGAGGAGATGACCAAAATGGTGAAGCCTTAGGGAGCTGGAGATGTGAAGGTTAAGAGGTGATATAATAGCCTTGTTTAAATATTTGAAAGAGTGTCATATTGAGGATGGAGCAAGCTTTTTTCCTGCTATTTCAGAGAATAGGACCCGGAGCAATGGATTCAGACTACAGGAAAAGAGATTCCACCTGAACATTAGGAAGAACTTCCTGACAGTAAGAGCTGTTCGACAGTGGAACACACTCCCCCAGAAAATGGTGCAGTCTCCTTCTTTGGAGGTCTTTAAACAGAGGCTGGATGGCCATCTGTCGGGGATGCTTCAATTGAGAATTCTTGCATGGCAGGGGGACCTTGGTGTTGCCCATTTTTTATTTGGTTCTAATGCCTGAGCATCGATTTTGGAATGAAATAAAAAGAAGTCTTGAAGCACCTCAAAAGGCTAACATGTATTTCAGCCTATAACGTTTCAAAGACTACTGCCCACTTTTTCAGATATTCTTTGGATGATCTTAAAACCATCCTACATCTGAAGAAGTAGGCTCCAGTCCCCAAAAACTCATGCTGATATAAACTGTTTAGTCCTTAAAGTGTCACAATACTCCTTGTGTTTATAATGAAACAGATTAACATTGCTCTCTCATGAAAAATTGCTGGAATGAAACAGTTTGCTATCTAGTGTATAAATTGTGTCACCACAATATTAATTCCAGAGGATTTGCCTGTGGATGTAAGATTCTGAGTATTTGGGACAAGCTCCTCTTGCTGAAATAAGCCTACTTACATCCCGAGAAATTTTTGTAAAACGTCATGTTCAAAGGAACCATTACTTCATCTCAGAAAACATTTAACATTCTTATCTCCCTTTAAGTCACTGCAAAAATTCTAAGCAAAGAAGAGGCCAGGTGTTCAGTGCTAGAGGACCTGCTTGGCACACAGAAAGTTGTCCACTGCCCTATCAACTGGAAGCAATTCTGTCATTTTCAGAGCAATACTTTCCCATCTCTATCTGGACTGGCCAGGGATAAAACCTGGAACCTTTTACATGCAAACCCGGTTAGGTAGACCTTGCATAAAGAAACAAAAACATGTAGAAATTTCTGGGGGGCAACTGAAGTTTTCTTCAAAAGTGTATCCAGGAATGACTCTCTCTCTCTTTTTTTAATTGAAGTCTAAAAATAAACATACAAAACCTCCACAACATACAATGACATACATTGACACAAACATTAAAAAAACACACACAACTTAAAACATAAAACATGACTTCATCTCCTTTACTATGAATATTAGATAACATTATCTTCTGACTTTCTATATTCCCACACTGTTTTCCTTATTTCTTAACATGGTTTCCTGTTCCTATTTTGTAAGTTTTCTTTTATATCATAATTTAAGGTGTACTTCAATTCCCCCCCCCCCCCCGTTTTATTCCCAATCTTCAAACAATATAGGTGTACCTAGGTCCTAGGCCCAATTAATCATAAATTATTTGACTGTCTCTTCTTCCATATTAACTTTTAACAGCAATTTATAAAGTTTTGAGATAAGGCCTTGTGTTTCATAGGTCATCAATTTTCCAAATTCCGATTCTTCCTCTTCTATTTGATTTAGCTTATCATCCATTTTGAATCTCTCTGTAATTTGTCTGTAGAGAAACCAATTACACTTTAAATCTTCACTTAAGAGCTGTTCCATTGTTTTCATTTTGTGTTTCCCTTTGTCCACTATCAATAAGTTGCTATAAGTGACCCATTTTCCTTCTTTCCCTTCTATAAAATGCTTCATTTGCGGATGTCCATTTTTGTATTTTTGGTAGAAAGAGTTTTATATTTCAACCATACTCTCAATAACGATTTTCTAATATAATGATTATAGAATTCTTTGTTTATTTTGGCCTTCTCGTAGATCAAATATGCATGCCAGCTGAACGGTAGTTCATGGCCTTCCAACTGCAAAGGTTTTTCATCTTTTATTGCAACCCAATCTCTGATCCAATCTAAACAGGAAGCATGATAATATATTTTTAAATTTGGTATACTAAGTCCTCCTCTTTCTTTACTCTCTTGAAGAATCTTCATTTTTACTCTGGGCTTTTTTCTGCTCCAAATAAATGTTGATAAGTCTTTTTCCCATTCCTTGAATAGTTTATCATTAGTTATAATTGGTAAAGATTGAAATAAGAATAACATTTTAATGTCACATTCATTTTCACTGTAGATATTCTTCCCAGTCAAGATAAATTCATTTTGGACCACCTTTGAAAATCTATTTTTATCTCCTGCCTGTCCTGGAAATCCGGAGGACAGGCTGATAGCCAAGGCAAGGGGAAGTCTCAAACAAAGTCCTAATTACCAATCTGAAAGGGGCAGCCAGCGAAGAGTCAAACACGGTCTGTAAGTCAAGGGTTTCAGAGAAGCCGACAGCGAAAGTAGTCCGAGGTCCAAGGATGCAAAAGTCCAAGAGTAGTCAGCTGTCTGAAGGTCAAGGATACCAAAAGTCCAAGATAGTCAAGAGTCAAGGGTTCAAGGCGAGGGACAAGCAGAGCCAGGGACAGAGGATTTCACCAGGAAGCTCAGATAGCCTTTGGCATCGAGGCAAAGCTTCCCTACTTGCTTAAATCCCTGAGCTGCCAGAACTCAGCTGGGGCTGATCACCTTGATGACCTCGGTGTTTTTCATAAAACCTCCTCGAGCGCCGGAGGCCTACTCTTTCGGCTCTATGCTGACTAAAGGTAGGCACAGTCCCTGGATCCTCCTCCATGTCCGACGGCCCTGTGATTGGAAGGCTTGGCTGTGGAGCCTCTTGAGAAGCCACAGGCTCTGCTGGAGGCTCTGCTGACAAAGCAGAGCTGCTAGGGCTGAGCTGGGGCTCCTCCGCTGCAGGATCAGGATCCAGAGAAAGTTCTGACTCGTCCTCCTCATCCTGTGAGTCCTCATCTAGGCAGGGCATGACATCACTCCCCCTCCCATCAACCTCCCTCTCGCTTGAAGGAGGCTGAGGCCGGTGGGGGAAGTAGTGATGAAAGGCCTGGACCAGACGGGGAGCATGGACATCTGTAGCATCTTCCCTGGCCCATAACTGACCCAATCCACCAGGTACTGAAGGCAGCGCTGATCTGATCTGAGCCACCTCAAATTCCTGTTCCCCATCCACCAGGATCGGATTGGATGGAGGCATGGAACTAGCATTGGGCTGAACCCCCAAGGCCGGAAGCAGCAAGGAGCATGGAAGACCAGGTGGATCTGCCATGTCCGTGGAAGTTGGAGCCAAAAACCATGGGATTCACCTGAGCCATGATCTTATAAGGCCCTACAAACCAGGCATCCAACTTCTGACATGGCTGCTGAAGCAGGAGATGGCGCATGGACAGCCAGACCAAATCCCCCACCTGCAAAGGAGGACCTTCCTGCCGGCGCTGATCCGTGCCCAACTTATTCACCTCCTTAGCCACTTTGAGCTGCTCCTGCAGCAAGGACTGAGTAGCCTGGAGTTCCTGGAGCCACTGGTCTGCTGCAGGGACCACTGAGACAGGAGCCAAAGCTGGAAACCCCTGAGGATGAAAGCTGCCGGTGGCGGGTGTCCGCTGGGTCAAGGCATGGACCAAGTTGTTACAAGCGAACTCGGCCAATGGCAGCAGGTCGACCCTGTTAGAATATGGATGGGTTATACAGTCAAAGGTGAAATGTAGAGATGTGTGTGTGGAATTTTCCTCATGAGAACAACATCTAGAGAAACAAAATGAATCTAACACCAGATGGCCAAGAAGTCACTTTCCCAAAGGTACAACTCATGGACACAGATTTTGTTATGAGAAAAGCCTTGATAACAATACATAAACATTGTTAGGTCTTGAGAAAATAGTCACGCAGTGGATGATGGACAGCAAGAGGCTGGGTTAATATACATCATACAGACATTATCCAATTAACGTAAGGTTAACACCCAGAAGGTGAAGCATGGGAAGGGCCTAGAAAAGCCTTTGTTTAAGAATGTTTATAATTCAAGATGTGAGTGTGTGCATATGTGCCTGGCAACAATGGTTTTAACCATGGAGTTAGGAGATGGCTTCTAGTATGTTTATACTGCTTTTATAATGTAACTCCTAGATCTGGAAACATGGATCTGTAACTCCATTTTAACTTTCAACTGCAGCAAGTTGAGATCCTAAGCTTTTGGGATTGTTAAAGATGTAATCTTTCATGGCTGAACTGGACACGTTCATCACAATGGATTTTACTTAGTTATTTTATTTTTTCTTTTATATGCATTAATAAACTATGCTTTTGGACTTTACAATGTGTCTTCTTGACTGAGGAAGACAGGATCCTGAAGAAGGGAAGCTGAGCCAGTTGATGGTAAGAGATACAAAGTGGCTGTGGATCACAGCAGCCAGCTTGTCCTGGAGATTCTGCTGGGTGCCAAAGAGCATCACTGCAACACCCATCATCCACACACTGACAGACCCAGTTCTCCTTGCAGTAGCATCCTGTTGGTGCACTCTCTCTGCCTGTTGGACTCAGGGTGGTGAGGCAAGGACAGGTAAGGTGCAATGTCCAGTAGCTGCAGCAGGCTGGTCCAGAACCGGGTGGTGAACTGGACCCCTCAATCAGAGACCACCCCCTCAGGAAGGCCAGGGAGCCAGAAGATGTGCTGCACAAACATCCGGGCCTTCTCCTTCACCACGGAGAGACCAGTGCAGGGCACGAAGTGGGCCACATCCAAGGTGTCCACCTCCACTACAAAAGGTGTCCATGGGTCATGGTGTTTCAGGATTGGGGCCAACCTAAACCTCTCCTTGAGGACCTCAAAGGACTTCTGGGCAGCAGCTGTTCACTGGAAGGGGGATGTCCTGTGCAGCAGTTGGAAAAGAGGGCTCGCCAGGGCAGAGTAGTCTGAGATGAACTTTCTGTAAAACCCCAGGAACCACTGGACATCCTTCCTACTGTGAGGGGGTTGCCATGACAACACTGCCTCCACCTTGGAGTTGCCCATGGCCACACCCTGGGTGGAGACCCGGTAGTCCAAGAAGTCCACCTCCCAGAAGTCGAAGGCGCACTTCTCCAATTTGGTGTAGAGGCAATGAATACTGGTTCTTGACAGTGGTCTGGTTGAGAGTAGTCATTACAGAGGCGCAACTTCCCGCACTTCTTCTGCACAAAGAGCACAGGGGCACCTGCAGGAAACTTAGAAGGTCAGATAAGCCCCTTCTGGAGGTTCTTCTCCAAAAAGTCCCTCAGAGCCGCCAACTCAGGCTCTGAGACGGAGTAGAGGCATCCCACCAGAATAGGGGCCCCAGTATGAAGTCAATCACACAGTCATAGGGCCTGTGCGGTGGAAGCCGATCCGCCTTCTTCTTGTCAAAGATGTCAATATAGTCCCAGTATTCCTCAGGCAGTGTCACCGAGCCCTCTTTGGCATCTGCTGCTACCGTGGGTGGGATCTGCTCTGACTAACAGTACTCCTGGCAGTATTCAGAGGTGAACAGAACTTCCTGACAAAACCATGAGATGTGCGGGTCATGCCTCGAGAGCCAAGGCATTCCGAGGACCAAAGTGAAATGAGGGAAGGTAGCCAACAGAAACATGATCTCCTCCACGTGACCCTTGATCTCGAGGTGGAGCACAGACATCTGGTGGGTCATGGGGCCAGACCAGAAGATTTCTGCTGGAGGCTCTGCTGACAAAGCAGAGTTGCTAGGGCTGAGCTGGGGCTCCTCCACTGCAGGCTCAGGACCCAGGGAAAGTTCTGACTCGTTCTCCTCATCCTCATCCAGGCATGGCATGACACTGCCAAACTTTACCATAATTGTTTTTAAATAGTTCTGAATTCCTTGTCGTAATATAAATTCCCAAATATTTAATTTTATTCTTTATTTTGAATCCTGAAAGCTGTTGAAGTTCTTCTTTTTCCTTCTTTGTCATATTCATAAACAACATATTTCTTTTCTTTTCATTTATCTTCAAACCAGCCAATTTACTGTAATCATTAATTGTTTTCAATAGGGCTAAGATGCTCTGCAATGGGTTAGACAGAGTTAATGCCATATCATCTGCATATGTCTTTATTTTATATTCAAACTTTTTAATTTTTATTCTCGTTATTGATTTGTCTGCCCTAATTCTGCTGCTAAGTATCTCTAATATTGTGATGAACAGTAGAGGCAATAAAGGGCAGCCTTGCCTTGTCCCTTTTTGAATATGGCATGTTTCTGTTTTCTCTCCATTTATCTGTTCCTGTTTCTTATAAATTGCCTTTATCCAATTTAAGAAATTTGGTCCAACTTCCATCTTCCTCAAAGTCTCAATTAAAAAGTCCCAATTCACATTATCAAATGCCTTCTCAACATCCAGGAATATCAGAGCTGTCTGTTTATCTGGTTTTTTATCATGATATTTATTATATTAATTATATTTCTGATATTATTGTTCATATGTCTATTAGGCATACCAGATTTTGCTATTTCAATTGCTTGGATCATTTCCATTAGTGAGATTTTCTTATTTAATTCATTTCTTTGTTCCTCATTAATTATCTGTATTTTTTGTTTATCAAGGAATTCTTCAATTTCTTCTCTTTTAATTTTTCCCCATGTGAAAAGGTCTTTGAAATATCTGTGAAATGTTCTCTTTATTTTATTTTGTTCTGAGTGTACTTTCTCTCCTTTTATTTTCAAAATTAGTTTTTCTCTCTGTTTTTTTAACTTCCAGCTAACCACAGGAATGACTTTCTCCATGTTTCTTATGAGTTCCATTTTGGTGGACAAACTTATAGATATGTGCTTTTAATAATAATAATAATAATAATAATAATAATAATAATAATAATAATTTTTATTTCTAGCCCGCCCCTCTGCTCGGCAATCGGAGTGGGTTACAGCATAATTAAAACACAAAGAAGTTAAAACATCTTACATCCCAGTCCCTAACCCTCCCACCCCTTAAAACTGAATTAAACCAATGAATAATTAAAATACATTATATAATTAAAATCAAACAGTTTGTGGGCAGCATACGTCAGTCATGGGGGGGGGGCCTCAGAGCAGGTAGCTGGACTCCTCTCGCCGGGAGGCTATTCCGGGAAGGCCTGCCAGAAGAGATCCGTCTTTACTGCTTTCTTAAAAGCAGCAAGAGTGGTAATAAGACAGATCTCGTCCGGCAGGCCATTCCAAAGTCTGGGAGCGGTTGCAGAGAATGCCCTCTGGGAGGTCTGTGCCAGCCTAGTCTTTATGGGCTGCAGCAGGTTCCTCCCAGAGGACCTAAGAGCACGCGGGGGGTCATACGGGAAGAGGCGGTCCCTGAGATAAGGTGGACCCAAGCCATATAGGGCTTTAAAGGTTAAAACCAACACCTTGTACTGTGCCCAGAAACTAATCGGCAGCCAGTGGAGGGATTTAAGCACAGGTGTTATATGCTCCCTCCTAGATGTTCCAGTAATTAACCTGGCTGCCATATTTTGTACCAGTTGCAGTTTCTGGGTTAGGCACAAGGGTAGCCCCATGTAGAGTGCATTGCAGTAATGCAGACGTGAGGTTACCAAAGTGTGTACCACAGTTTCCAGATCCCTCATATCCCGATAAGGGTGCAGTTGGCATATCAGCCGAAGCTGATAACAGGCACTCCTGACCGCTGCATTCACCTGACTAGTCATGTGAAGTGACGAATCTAGAAGTACCCCCAAGCTGCGAACACAGTCCTTGGTGGAGAGTGTGACTCCATCCAGGACTGGAGACTGTATTCCCAAATCTGGTTTCAGTCCCCTGACTGTCAGTACCTCCGTTTTGTCTGGATTCAGCTTCAATCTGTTTTTCCTCATCTAATCTATTACCGCTCTGAGACAGTCATTGAGAGGAGAGATGCCATCTGAAGTCTGAGCCGATGATCTGGTCATGGAGAAGTATATCTGGGTGTCATAGCGTACTGATGACACTGCGCTCCATGCCTCCAAATGATCTCACCTAGCGGCTTCATATAAATGTTAAATAGCATCGGGGACAGAATGGCACCCTGAGGGATGCCACAATTATGCTCTATTTTGGATGAGCAACTGCTAGGGGTGACTCCCTTTTACTCTCTGTTTCACTGTTCACTCATGCTTAGACAATGATTCTGGAGGCAGCTACTGTTTACCTTGCCCGTTGTAGACATGCACACATGGCTACAGCCGAATTGGCTGGAATAGAATCCCATTCCTCCCTAGCTCAAGATTTGTTTATTACATTATTTACTATAGATGTGCTGTTGCATTCCAGAAATGATTGTGTGTCCCTCGCCCACTTTCTTTCATCCTTCCAATGCTGAGGCTGGTATAAAAACTTAAAGGTAAAGGTAAAGGTAGTCCCTTGACATGAATGTCTAGTTGTAACTGATGGCAGGAGGCAGTGCTCATCTCCGTTACTAAGCCAAAGGGCCAGCATTGTCTGAACACTGCTCTGGTGGTCATGTGACTAGCATGACTGCACCAAACATTGTTACCTTCCCACTGAGAAATGGTACTTATTTATAAAACTTACAGCTAGACAAATGATGGTGAGGAAAAGGTACTGGGGTAGGGCAGCTTTAAAAAAGTGTTTGTGGAAAAAAAACCCTTTATCAATTCAGCTTCTGCACTTTCT
This sequence comes from Phrynosoma blainvillii, assembly GCA_026167975.1. Classification (NCBI taxonomy): domain Eukaryota; kingdom Metazoa; phylum Chordata; class Lepidosauria; order Squamata; family Phrynosomatidae; genus Phrynosoma; species Phrynosoma blainvillii. The sequence goes on from JANUYF010000001.1 coordinate 416,077,861, forward strand.
AGGTGTGTACTTGCTTTTTGAGTGCCTCTAGTTCTGATGCTCATGATGACATTCTTAGTGCACATAGTGTTGTTGATCTCATGAAGCCATGTGAACTGGCTGGTGATTAGAAATCCAGCTTTTCTGTTTTCTGGTAGTTCTGTTAGTGCTGTGTTTTCCAGTAGCTCTTTCTCCATATTGCTGCATGGAGAAAAACGATGCTTAGGATAATGTAAGTAAATATATCTCAGTTCACTCTCATGGGAATGGCACAGGAACTGAAATAACTGTTTGTGTGAACATTGCCTTTCAAGGGTGCAGGTCCGAGAGATTTTAATTTCTTCCTACATTTGGCCAAAAGAGCAGTCCGTCCTAAGTCTCCAAATATTAGTTTATTTATATATATATTTCGTGGAGTTTTGGCCCAACTTTTGACTGCAGAATGGCCTCAAGGTACATGATGACAGCATTGATGAATATAATGAAGGTAGATGTTTATGATCAACACAGTCTGGTAGGGAGATTATGGAAATATTGGCAGAATGAATGCATTTATTATAGGGAATAAAGAGAACTGGAAATTACATAGCTGGCTGAAACTCAGGATATGAAGAAATATTCACTTGGTTGAAGGAAAAAGTGCTTTAAATGTATGTTAAAAGGAGAATCAGTAGACCTGTCCTTTCTATTGCTTGTTGTACTTCCTGTAATGATTCCTTTAAAATAATAATCCTTTAAAAGACACTCTGGTGACTATTCACAGAATGGCTCAAACAGACTGGAGAAAATTTTATTTTGCTTAATTTATAAAGTATACAAAACCATTTGTTCCTTCAATAAAAATGTAATTAAAACAAATGGGAACACAGCTGAGAGACCTCTTTGTCTTTTTTCTTTCTTTTTTAAAAATGATATGTTCAGTGTTTGTGCTGCCTAGTGGTGTGGTGTATTTTTCTTTGTAAAAACTGAATTTGCCTCCTGTGGTTTTTACAATGCAGTTTGTATAATCATTTATGAGAAATAAAAGAGAGATAAATTAGCACATTTGGGCAATTTAAAACAGCAGCAAATGAATCTCAAGTCATATTTTACATCTGGCCCTATAGGAGTTAACTCTTGGATGTTGTCATTATTAGTATAGAAGACAAAGGAAAAGAGCGACCAGATTAAATGACTGTATGGCAAATGTTGCAGTCAATTTTACACACTTGGCTTTCTCTCTCTCCCCCCCCCCCAACTTATATAGTTCAAATGTTCCAGAGTGTAGGGAAACGTTTAGCACCCACCCAGCCAATCAACCAAATGTGATACACACTGAACATAAGACTGAGCTAAGCTGAACTAACCAGGCAAATCATGGCAAAGCTTCCAGCTTTTTACAGAATTTAATAATTTCCTTACCTGTACCAATTTAACTATTTTTGACATTTCTATCCATTTCCACACTCAACACTGCTCTTTTAAATTAAAAAAAGCAGAATGCCATTTATGAACTTCCAAGATCTTTGCAATTGCTAATACAATATCCATTAAGTTTTGTTGGTGAGAGACTTTAACTGTATTTAAAATTTACAATTAAAATAATAAAAAGCAGTTTAAAAACAATGGCTTGAATCCTGTTCAGATCCTATGTCTTCGTATGTGAATTTACATTTATGGAAATAATCCTGTAGAGGGATGCTATATTTTACTATATAGCAGAGGCAACAAAGCAAGCAATGCAAAATGGGAACAATGCACAATGGGATGCATAGTTTCACTCCAAATAGGTATTGCATCAGTCTGTTGTGCATTGGACACTCCTGTTATACCTCTCTGCAAATCAGTAAAGGGGTTTCTTAGCACTCCTGGTATATAACTAGGTATACAAAGAATTCTTTCTCTCTTTCTTTAAAGTATTTCTATATTGCCTTCCAAAAGGATGTTGACAAGCTGGAGCATGTCCAGAGGAGGGCAACCAAATAGTGAAGGGTCTGGAAACCATGCCTTACAAGGAGAGACTTAGGGGGCTGGGTATGTTTAGCCTGGAGAAGAGACAGTGGGTGAAGAGATGATATGGTAGACCTGTTTAAATTTTTGAAGGAGTACCTTATTGAGGAGGGAGCAAGCTTGTTTTCAGCTGTTCCAGAGAAGAGAACCTGGAGCAATGGATTCAAACTACAGGAAAAGAGATTCCATCTTAACATTAGGAAGAACTTCCTGACAGTAAGAGCTGTTTGGATAATGGTGAAGTCTCCTTCTTTGGAGGTTTTTAAACAGACTGGATAGACATCTATCAGGGATGCTTTGATTGTGAGTTCCTGCATGGCAGGGGTTTGAACTGGGTGGCCCTTGGGGTCTCTTCTAACTCTAGGATTCTAAGGGCTCCCAAAAATAATGAACAAATACAAACCAATCAAAACAATACAAATATAAAAACATTTCAAAACATATTAAAATACTCTTCAAAACCTCCTAAAAGTATTACACTGGGCCCTTCCTATCTGCAGAGGTTCCATTCTGGACCAATGGCACAGTCACTCTCTCATGACTGTGTGCATGCACAACCATTAAAGTCAATGGGGCTTGCCGTCCATGGATGCTCAAATCCATGGATGGCAAGCCAATGGTTGGGCTGGGCTGTATAAAAACAATAGTAGAATACAGTTTTGAAACATTTTAACAGAAACAGCAATTTCAAGCACTGAATGACATGCGGAACAGCACTGCTTTACCTGCCTGTTGGAAGCTTAAAAGAGGTGTGGCCAGCCTAACTTCCTTGGGTAGGGAGTTCCACAGTTGAGATGCTGCTACAAAGAGTCCTGTTATGTGTACCTACCAATCGAACTGCATGAAATGTTGGAACATACAACCGGGTCGCCTCTGATGATTTCAAATTTCTGGCAAGGTCATAAGAAAGGAGGTGGTCTTTCAGATATCTTGTCCCTGTCATTTAGGGCTTTGTAGAACAACATCAACACCTTGAATTAAGTACAGAAGGAAATTGGAAACCAGTTAACTTCTTGTAGGACCAGTACTATATGGTCTCTAAAATGCACACATAATACTAGTCTGGCTGCTGCATTTTGTATTAGTTGCAGCTTCTGAACACCACTCTAGTGCAACCCTATGTATAGTGCATTGCAGTAATCTAACTGAGGCAGAAACCACTGTGACCAGAGATCTGCCTTTACCAAGAAAGGCTGCAGCTGTTGCACCAGCTGAAGCTAGGCAAAGGTGTTCCTGGCCACAGCAGCAACCTGCCCTCCCAGGAACAGTGCTAGATCCAAGAGTACCCCCAAGCTATGAATCTAATATTTCAGAGGGAGAGCAATCCCATCCAGAAAAGGCTGTGATCCCAATCCCAGGTTGGTTTTCTTACTGACCAGCAGCACTTCCATCTTGTCTTGATAAAACTTCAATCTATTCACCTGCCACTAGTCCTATACTGCATCTAAACAATGATTCAGTGATACCACAGCCTCCTTGGGATCAGTTTTAAAGGAGAGATAGAGCTGGGCATCATCAGCATATTGATGACACCCAGCCTCAAAGCTCTGGATGATTTTTCCCAGTGGTGTCATGTAGATGTTGAAAAGCATAGGAGATAGTTTTGACCCTGTGGAACCCCACAGGCTAAAGGCCCAAAGGCTGAGTAACAGTCCCCCAGCATCACCCTCTGGGAATGTTAAGCCAAGAAAAACCAGAATCACTGCAAACCAATGCTCCAAGTCCCATATCAACTGAATGTCTCAGATGGATAACATAGAGCAGGGGTAGGCAACCTTTCCCCTTTAAGGGCCGAGGGACTTCAGCTCCCAGAATCCCAGGAGCTATTGGCCAACATGGGACTATTGGCCAACATGGCTGAGGCTTCTGGGAGCTGAAGTCCCTCGGCCCTTAAAGGGGAAAGGTTGCCTACCCCTGCCATAGAGAATGCTATCAAATGCTGCTGAAAGATCCAGGATGACCAATAGGGATTCACCCCCCCTCAACTTTCAGTGTAGGGCATCTACCAAAGCTGCGTCTGTCCTATTATGCCTGAACCCAGGTAATCTATTTCATCCAAGAAGCCTGGAGTTGTGTTGGCACCACTTGCTCTAGAACCTTGCTTAGAAAGGGGAGATTAGGGACTGGCCAATAATTACCTAGAGAGGTGGGATCCAATGAAGATTTTTTTCAACAAAAGTCTTACAATTGTTTCTTTTTAAAAGGGTGGAACATAGCCCTCTTTCAAAGAACCATTCACAGTCTCCAGCCCCCAATTGGCCAGTCAAGCATGGACAAACAGTTGGCCTCACCTCTCCAAGCAATTTGTCCATATGATCTTATTCATATGATCATGTTGAACAATGTGAAACTCATCCATCAAAATTGGACAAGTGTGTGCCTCTGTTACCTCCCCAGACTCCACCACCATCAATGTGAAGTCCAAGTCATATTTTACATCTGGCCCTATAGGAGTTAACTCTTTTTTACATCTGGCCCTATAGGAGTTAACTTTTTTCCAGAAAGTGTTTAGCACATTAGTTACAGTGCTTTTCTGAGGGCTCCTCCCCAGCAGTTTGAGATCTAGGATGTAATACCCCTGTAACTTACCAAAACAGTTGTACTGGATGAGACTGAGCTGACGTAATAGGGGCAGCAAAGAATCATTTCTTTGTTGCTGTCACTGCTGCATCTTACTGGAGATTCTGGTGATGCCCAGGTTGAACTGTGGAATGGGAAGATGACCCAGGCAATTGACACAGTTGTTCCCAAGCATTGTTTACATGGTTGCAGAGCATGGACTCTGGTTTTCTGTGGAGCTCAGAGCAATGCAACACTTGGGTAGATGACTAGAGTGATAGTGGGAAAAGATTCAGAAGGAATCCCACTGCTGAAATTAAAATCAGTATAGCACTCTGTTTAACAACATATAGTTCTTGAAAGCCTGTTGGGAAAGAAACTCTTTACCAATAGAAAGACAGCAAGGAGTGGGCCACTCTAACTTCCCTAGCAAGTGAGTTCTAGAGACTGGGAACAGTCTGCACTCCCACCAGATGTACCTGTGAAGGTGGTGTATACAGGGGTGTCTGTGTGTACTTTTAAAGTCACTTTGAGCTCTTTGGAATTAAGGCAAGAAAAACAATATGATAAATAAAGGAATAAGTATTATTTTTAGTTTGGCATCAGTACTGGACAAGGTGGTCTAAGATCTAAAACAGTCAAATTTTAATCATTAGAATGGGCAGCTGTTGGAGGCAACGGAGTCACATTTGCCCCAGGAGCCCATGGAAGGCCACACTCCCCACTGCATATCCCTAGTGCCCTCAAATATTTTTTGTCTCCAAATGCCCCCCAAAGCCCTCTAGAGGATATGGGGCATTTCTGCCATTTTTTTTGGCCTCCTGGGCCATTTTTGACAAAAAACAAAACAACAAAGTGACTGAAAGTCACTTCTGATTTTTTTAAAAAGTATTTGCCTAAAATGACCCAGCAGTCCCCCAAATATGGCAAAAGTGCTCCTCAAACCCTGTGAGGGCATTTTGTGGTTTTTTTAAATTTCTAAACTCATAGGGAATGATAAAAAATGGCACTGGGGGGCTGCACTTTGTCCATCTCTGTGATAGATGCTTGACTGTAGATTATGACCTTTCCCTGCCCTGATTTTGTTGCTTTTCTGTTCTTCCTGATAGTAGCTTTTTTTCTACCAAAAAAAAAAAAAAAAGAGGTAGCTCTTGAACAAAGACAAATAATTGGCAGTTATTGTACTTGATAAGAAAACAGAAGGTTGAACTATTATTCTTCCCTAGTTTCTCAAGCTGACTGGTTGACACACTGAATTTGCCAAGAATATCCCAATGCTTAACATGGTTTGCCAGCCCAATGTAGCCCTTTTCTATATTGAAGATGAACATGATCTGATCTCAGTTTACAGATAGAACGCCTACATTTTTAGATTTGAATCACCACATGTGGTTTATGTATGCATGTATGTCCATGTGTGCTCATTAGAGATTCCACTGAAATTTACTTGGAATGGCATTTAAAAACAACTTTACATGTGTGTAGCACAATCTCCCTAGACTTATTTGTCTGGAATTTTGGAATGACAGTCTGCTCTGAAGGGGCTTCTTAACCTAAGAATGTCATCCAGTTATGACAAATAGAATAAAATTCATCGCTATTCTTGTAAAATTCCCTGAAAGTCAATGGGTAACATGAGCCTTTGGGATCTGAGTTAGAGTAATAGTGGAAGGGACCACAAGGGCCATAGTCCTGCCATCTGCCATGCAGGAATATACAACTAAAGCACTACTGCAAGATGGACATCTAATTTCTGTTTAAAGACCTCCAAAGACAGAGAGTCCACTATCCTACAAGGCAGCTCATTTCACCGTCAAACAGCTCTTACAGTAAATAAGTTCTTCTACCTGCTATTTAAAGATGGCTCTCATGTCACCTCTCAGTATTCTTTTCTCCAAGCTAAACATACCCAGTTCCCTAAGTCATTCCTCATAAGGCCTAGTTTCCATACCTCTGATCATTTTGGTTATCCTTCTCTGGATATGTTGCAACTTGTAAAGATAGGCTCTGAATCAATTAAATCAGGAGTTGTCTGTATTATGAACCTCCAAATCAGAGTCTAAGGACGTTTTCACACAGGGATTTTTGCGGAGGCAATCCTACCTCCGTCTGGCGTCACTCCGGATCTTTTTTCCGTGTGTTCACACGACGTCGTCCCTAGCCACGCCCTATCCTGCGCCATCCCTGCCGCTCTCCGGCGTCCGCCCGGCTCTTTTAAATTCCGGAATTCCTGAGGAGTTACACTCTTGCTGCCGGAGTCATGCCGCAATGGTGCCGGTTGCGCTGTGTATGTGAACACGACAGACGTATCGTGGCGTATTTCCAGGTTATGGCCCATGGTTCCTCGCACCATTTCCCATGGAGGAAGCATCTTATGACGTGTATCTTACTTCCTGCTTGGATCAGGCAACAGTGCGTGTATTAAGGCAATTTATTTTTCTTTTGGTGGATATGTGGCGCCGCGCGATCAGGGGTTTGGGGGGAGGAGATCAGGGATGGTTTCGTTGACCAGAATTCTGGGGGGGGGGGGAACCTTTTTCCTTTTCTGATGTTTCTCTTTTCTCAGGTGTGGATACCTGGCTGCAAGCAACATGACGGCCGTGGAACCTGGTCGCCTATTCATCCTGCCGGCGCTATGGAGGTGTGTATTGCATGTATTCTTGGCTCATTGTACTATATTACTAGGGGCAGGACTATTTGAAGACGAGGAAAGGGACTAACCTCATGTGGTATGCTTTTATTGAGAGCATGGTGTGGTGGTTGTTTGAACATTTTTGTACTACAACCCTGGCCTGGAGATCAATCTTGAATTCCCCACTTGAGCATGAAATGGTGACCTTGGGCAGGTCACACTATCTCAGCCCCGGAGGCTGGCCACAGCACACCATACCCCCCCTGTAGCTTGGCAGAGGCGTGGGGTTAAACTAATAATTATCGTTATTATTGTTATTGTTGTTATTATTATTACTGTTGTTGTTGTTATTATTATTATTATTATTGTTATTGTTGTTGTTGTTGCTGTTGTTGTTTTCATCATGAGCCTGACATGAATCTCTCTGGCAATAACCACAACAACGACAACAAAAATGCCACTTCGGCTTCCAGAGCTGCACCTTCTGGGATCATGGGATTTGTAGTTTGCTGAGGCCCTCATGCTCTTTATCTGACAGTTCTGAATGACCCTTCCTATACTGAAAATCCTAGGAATGTTAAGATGGTTACCAAGTAAAAAAAGGTAGCGATTATAAAATGTACATGAGCTTGCGATGGCCCTAAAAGCTGGGTCTTTTTGATTTGCAATTTATTTCTGTAAGGTGATTATACCTTGCCTTTTCTGTCTGGCTACCAAAGTGGCTTGTAAGTTGTGGTTTTTGGCAGTTTTCTGCCCCCAAGGTTGCATTTGCATATATATACTAATATGGACAGGCAGGCAGATAGATATAGATAAATATATATAGAGAGTAAATATATATATATATATATATATATATATATGTGTGTGTGTGTGTGTGTGTGTGTATAAATATTTGTCTATCTATCTATATTGATCTACCTATATAAAGACAGAAAGAAAGGGAGGTCAAGAGAGAGGGAGAGAGGAATGGAGGGATAGACAAGTGTATGGATTACTGTGGTCAGTGTGTAATCTACAGAGATGGGGACACAGTACATCCCTACACATGCAATTTTGGTTTTTTCTGGATGTCTCCAACATATTTCGGTTCATCTATATTTACAGCTTCATGTTTATATATATATATATATATATATATATATATATATATATACACACACACACCTTATCAACATTCCTGTTCTTTGGCAAGGTGGGGAAAATCCTTACTGACCTAACTCGAGCACCAGCCATGCAGGAATGTCCTTTTTATGCACCTCCAGGGAGGCCCTTCTTGTTGGTACGGTGCGGGAGAACCTGTACTTTGATCTACCTCTACCTCCTGCTATGCAGGAATGCCATTTCTATGCCCCCTCCCCACAGGTCCTTCCTGGCTGTGCTTTGATTGATGTACAGTAAAATGAAGTTGGCTCCACAAAAGTCTAAGCACATGTCTCCATGGTCGGGTGCCCTGTTCTGAGAGGGAGGAGTTTTTCTAGTCCATCATGGAGTTGGAAGAGACCGCAAGGGCCATCAAGTTCGACCCCCTGCCATGCAGGAACTCCCAATCAAAGCATCCCCGGCAGATGGACATCCAGCCTCTGGTTAATGTTTTTTGTGATGTTTCCCTCTTTGCTTGCGTTGCACTTCTCTAGGGCCAGAGCTAAGAAGCAAGCCATATCAAGACAGTTCCCATCCAGCACTGATTTGATAACTGCAACTCTTTTCACATTTTCACATTTGCTCTTGTCAAGAGAAACAAAACGAATCTCCCTTGCTATTTGGCCCTCCACGGTATGCTGCTGCTTGCTAATATCCTGCACTGCTCTGATTGTGATATGTATGCATAATACTGTAACAAGAGATGCTTTTGCTTTTAATCTATTCCTGTGGTCCTTTCAAATTAGGTTCTAGTGATCTTCTTCTTTTCTCTTTCAGATACACCTTCTGCCGTCCTACTTATCTAAATACTGCTGGAAAGGAGTGGAAAAGGTGCTTCTGGTGTGTTAATTTTCAACTCCCCCCCCCAGACCATTACAGTAAATGCCATACAACGTTTTTTAACACAAAATAAATTATTTATTTAAATAAAATTATTATTTGGCTTTTTTGTAAACATTCATTTCTTTGATAACAAAAAAAAGGGGGGGGGTGGGAGGGACAAATTAATTAAAAAAACAAAGTAGATCAATACATTAATATTAAGAAAATAAAAAAAACCCTGGCTGTTGTCTCACACATGGCAGAGGGGGGTGGGTTGGGTAATGGAAAAAAACATTTATTCATGAGGCGGGGAACGGTGCGGGGAACGATGCACTTGAAAATGCTGCACCCATAGTCTCAGCTGGTCCACCTGCCATTCAAGGACATCGAGCCTCTCCAGGATCTGCTCCTGGGAGCGTGTGAGAGCCGAAATCAGTTCCCTCACTGTAGGGCCAGAAAATAAAAAGAAATACATCGTTATTGCTTGCTGGCTTACATGTGTGCCGCTATTGCATTATTTGCTTTTTTCAACATTTACAAAACACTTACATGGTCGTTCTTTGGCCACGTCCTCCGGCTCGGGGGGGGGGGGAATGGCTCGTCATCATCCCCAGGCTGCTCCCCAGCCTGTCCCTCGCCAGGAGGGTGTTCTTCTTCCTCCTGGGGGGGAGATTGGCTCTCCCTTCTTCTGCCTGTTGTGGTGGCGGGCTTCCCTCCGGCCTGGCCGGTGCTTGCTCCTCTTCTGGTTCCTCTCCTGGAAGTAAAGACATATACAAAACAGAGGGTAAATTATCTGTTGCAGACATTCTTCTTGCCATTAATATTACATAGGCGATATTTTAGGCAGAAAAACACTTTAAGGACAGGTAGACATGCAAATGTACATATACACCCCTACATGTGTTGCAAAAATATGGCAGGGACTTACCTAGTGGTCTTCGGGCACGCCTGCCATTGGGGCAGCCTGCCTGCTCCCACAACTGCCTCAACTGCCTGTAGAATGGTGGGCGGCTTCCCACAGGAGGGTCCCCGTGGAACAAGGCTCTCCCCCTGTAGAAGGCGTTCCTGAGGACTTTCACCTTGGACCTCACCTGGGGAACAGTCCTCTGGAACCCTCTACGGGCCAGTCTCCTTGTGAGGCGGCTATATATATGATGGTTGGGGTGCGAGCTGGACCCCATGAGCAGGGGGAGGTTGCGGCTGGCACCCATAATTTCCAGCAAGGCCTCCACTTCGGCTGGAAGCCACATTTGCCACCTGTTGGGCATGGCTGTGGCTTTCCGTATGGGCAATGTACATCCACCTCCAATAGGTGTCGCTAGACCGGAAGTATGATCATTGCGCATGCGTGCAAACACCGCCGCCTGCTTTTTCTCCATCGCCCGCTGCACGTGGAACTCAGTTCGGAGATCGCCTGCAAACATCGCCTTGGCGCTAAGATCAGCAGTGCGCGACGGTCAGGACTTTGGGGAACTGATTGCAGCTATTGGCAATTGGCATCTATCAACGAAATGGCTTCCTCTTCTGCAGCTCCTTCCGAACCCCAGAAAAAGGGAAGGGGGATAGCCTGGGGCCACAGGGAACTGGTGGAACTCATATCTCTTTGGGGTGACGAGAGAGTGCAGAGGGAATTGGTTTCAAACCATAGGAACCATTTGATTTATACAGATATTTCTAACAAGCGTAAAGAGAAGGGGATCAACAGGTCTCTGGACGAAGTTAGGAATAAATGTAAAGGTCTGAGGGCGGAGTATAGGCGTGTGACAACACACAACCGCATTAGTGGAAATGCTCCGGTTTCTTGCCCTTATTTTGCGGAGCTAGATGTATTTTTAAGAAAAGACAGGGCGATTTTCCCCAAAAGAGTAGCGAAAAGCCTCAAGCTTGTGAGGGCAGCAGCCGGGGAAGGAGGACAGGAGGGGACCTCATCACAGGCAGCTCCGTTATCACCAGGGGAAGGACCGTCCACCTCAGCCATACATGTGCAAGGTGGGTATTTTTAGAACCATGTGCTTCTAATAGCCCTTTCCTTTTTTTGGGGGGGGGGGTTGGGGTTAGGGTTCTTCCAGGGTTGCTTTGTTGATATATACTAAATACAATACATTAACCATATATATAGCATGCATTTAATTTGTGTTTGCAAAGATAAGACTGACATTTCTCCTTTCCATGGAATTATGGGTAATTTTTTTTGAGGGCCTTGGGGTCGGGGGGGTGGGTAGTAGGGTGGAGGGGGTCCCCCATTGAAGGCCTCTGGAATGCCCCCTTGGTTTCTGCCTGCCGGCCAGGGGGAAGCTTCCAGAAAGCCCTGCTATTGCATTATGGGTAATTTTTTTTGAGGGCCTTGGGGTCGGGGGTGGGTGGGTAGTAGGGTGGAGGGGGTCCCCCATTGAAGGCCTCTGGAATGCCCCCTTGGTTTCTGCCTGCCGGCCAGGGGGAAGCTTCCAGAAAGCCCTGCTATTGCATTATGGGTAATTTTTTTTGAGGGCTTTGGGGTCGGGGAGGTGGGTAGTAGGGTGGAGGGGGTCCCCCATTGAAGGCCTCTGGAATGCCCCCTTGGTTTCTGCCTGCCGGCCAGGGGGAAGCTTCCAGAAAGCCCTGCTATTGCATTATGGGTAATTTTTTTTGAGGGCTTTGGGGTCGGGGGGGTGGGTAGTAGGGTGGAGGGGGTCCCCCATTGAAGGCCTCTGGAATGCCCCCTTGGTTTCTGCCTGCCGGCCAGGGGGAGGCTTCCAGAAAGCCCTGCTATTGCATTATGGGTAATTTTTTTTGAGGGCTTTGGGGTCGGGGGGGTGGGTAGTAGGGTGGAGGGGGTCCCCCATTGAAGGCCTCTGGAATGCCCCCTTGGTTTCTGCCTGCCGGCCAGGGGGAAGCTTCCAGAAAGCCCTGCTATTGCATTATGGGTAATTTTTTTTGAGGGCTTTGGGGTCGGGGGGGTGGGTAGTAGGGTGGAGGGGGTCTCCCATTGAAGGCCTCTGGAATGCCCCCTTGGTTTCTGCCTGCCGGCCAGGGGGAAGCTTCCAGAAAGCCCTGCTATTGCATTATGGGTAATTTTTTTTTGAGGGCTTTGGGGTCGGGGGGGTGGGTAGTAGGGTGGAGGGGGTCCCCCATTGAAGGCCTCTGGAATGCCCCCTTGGTTTCTGCCTGCCGGCTTCCAGAAAGCCCTGCTATTGCATTATATATGTGTGTGTGTGTGTGTGTGTGTGTATATATATATATACGTGTATATATATATATATATACACACACACACACACACACACACACACAAATATATATATATACAATTAATATAGGTATACAAACAAAGTGGTTGATTTGGAGATGCAATGGTTTCAAATTTCGGTTTAGCTGATGCAAGCTATTCCTTTCCCCCCTTTTACCTGTTATGATAGTTCCGTCGGCAGAGTTGGAGGAGGGAAATGTGACCCTACACTTGGTCGCTGTAGACCCGCAATTGGACCAGCCAGCGGATATTCCAGAAAACATCCAACCACAGGATTTTCCGGAATCCCCTGCGGGCAGTGATGGTAGGTTTTCATCAGATGCCGGTGGGAAGCAATGTTAGGGAAATGCTGTGGTGTGACAGCTCTGAAAGTATTCCAAACAACAATGCTAACCCAGTGGCTTTGCTACCTGTTTTTTTGTTTTGGTTCAGAGACCAGAATTAGTAGAGAAGGGCCTGTCATGGAGTCCACACATCTGCCAGCCGAAGAGACTCAGGCCACGGTTGCTACGGAATCGCCACAAGAAGCAGCTGTGAGGAGGGGTAAGTTTATTTTAAATGCAACCTGTGATAACCCAGAAAAAAAAGGAAAAACATTCTAGCTGTGTATATATATGTTTGAGCGTATGCATGTGCGTGCGTGCGTGCGTGCGTGTGTGTGTGTGCGTGCGTGTGTATGTAGACATCTCTAAAACACTTAATTGAAATGCATGTGTAGTTATGTGTGTGTGTGGATGCCCGAGCACATCTACATACATACATACATACATGCATACCAAAGTGCATATCAATGTGCATGCTTCTATAGGCACAAATACCCCGACACACACACAGGTAGATGTTCCCAGGTAGTGAATCAGTGGTTGTAGTGCAAACAATCTCTAAAGTTTAAGCTAAGAAATCTAGATGTATTTGATTGCCAGAAATTGCTTGCAGGCGAACTGAACATTGGCTATATATTTTGGACGGTTACTAATGGCATTTCTTTTGTTTTCTTGCAGCACCTGCACGTACAGTTGCGCGCCGCAGGACAAGCACCCTGGACATACCAGACAGGAGAGCCACGAGGGGTGAAGTTATAGCGAGGGACATGATACAGGACTCAAGGAGGGAGGGTCGCCTCAACCGCACGCTGCAAAGGCGCCAGCACGGGTCTCTCATCAGGTCCCTCGGGAGAGATGCTGGTGCAATGGATAGCCTTGCGCGATCATACCGTAGGGACATCTTGGCTACTGCAAGGCACCGGCAACGCTTGTACCGTTATATGGACGAACTTGTAAATGTGTGCCGGGATAGCGTGCAGGTGCAAAGGAATGCGGTGCAGGAGCAAAGGAATGCGGTGCAGGAACAAAGGAATGCAGTGCTGGAGCAACGGAATAGGACCGCGGTCCTGGAAGGGCTGAGAACTGAAGTCCATTCTGTTGCCGGGGCCCTCCAGCAGCTTGCTAGCAACAGGCCCTTACCTGCTACTGCTGAACAGTTCTCTGCAGTACCAGAGACGCAACAGCTAACTGGCACACAAGTGCTATTTGGGGAAGATGACGACGAGGGGCCAGCTCCATCTTGCCTTGTCCCTTCCTCGGAGCCAGCACAACCACCTCAGGATGCCAGCCAAAGGGTCGCTGGCAAAAGGGTGATAAAGAAAATTTTTTTTTACTCTCCTTCCTGAGGAGAGGGTTAACCTTAGGTTTACATGTTGGATTTATATTTCTAATGTTGTGTTGTTTTGTCTAAAATTTGTTTAGGCTCAACTTATTTGGGGTGTATATATGGGCGTGCACGTATGTAGTTGTGTGAAAGCACATGTGTCTGGAACATACAATCATACAAAAGTACATACACACACACACCCTTATCTGGTTTGTAAATATATGTGTTAAGATAAATAAATGTATTTATCCAGAGATATGTTGCTTCGCATCTATAAAAATTCATCATTTGGCAACCATATATATATCTGTATATCTGTATCTATATACAGATATTCCGAAACAGTATATCTGTATCTATCTATCTATCAATGTATATGTATTTATGTATGTGTGTGTATATATATATATATATATATATATATACACACACACAAACACATACGCACATCTATATAAATGTATATATATAAATGTATATATGTGTGTGTGTGTGTGTATGTAATATATACACACACAGACACACAGACACACACACATACACATATATGTGCTTGCAGCTGTAGAACCACCAACCCAACCAAACAAGTATCTGAAAACTGTGGCAGTGAACGTTAGAGAAACCACCCATATCAACAGTTAACTAATGGTTTATTTTTTTACCAAACAGAATTTGAAAACATATAAGCATAAATATATATGTGCATGCAGCTCTACATCAAGAAACCTAAGCCAGCAAGTGTCACAAAGTGGTGGCAGTGGATTTTAAGGAAACCACTCCCGTTCGGATATCATGGCCGCGATAGCCCCACGAACCATTTCCCCCTCAATCTGCCTTCTGCGGTCTCTCGGCGCCTGTGACTCTTGCACCATAGGTGGGAGATGCAGTTCACCGGAGGGCTGCCCAGCATGCAATGCATGGCCCCTTGTCTCACAAATGTTGTGAAGGACAACGCATGCCGACACCACTGTGGCAAAGTGCTCCTCCCCAACAGTCAGCCTAGCTCCAAGGCAGCCCCATCTTCCTTTTAAACGTCCGAAGGCTCTTTCGACCACACACCGAGCCCTGCTAAGTGCCATGTTGAAAGCCAATTGATTTGGCCCCAGAGCTCCTGTGTATGGCTTCATGAGCCATCGCCGCAAGGGGTATGCCCCGTCCGCTATTATCAATGGCGGTACCTGCAATCCCCTGATTGTGATGCTCGGGTTGCCTGGAACAAATTCTCCCTCATCCATGGCCTGGCACAACGACGAATGCCTGAAGATGAAGGCATCGTGGTTGCGCCCTGAGAACCCTGCCTCGATATCAAGGAAGAGACCGGTGGCCGACGTTAGTCCCTGAAGTACAATCGAGTATCCATACTTGCGATTGTAATAGTCCTCCGCATTTGCCCTGGGAGGGTGAATCGGAATATGGGAGCCATCCAGGGCGCCGACACAGTGGGGGAAGCCCAGTTGCTCAAAACCTTCCATCACCTGCAAGGTAAAAAGAAGGAAAATAGAGGAAAAGCCATTAGAAGCAGGGTAAGATCCACATGTTCATGCTCCCCATCTATGAATGTCTCACAGGAAACAGCCTTGCCAATTGCCCAGCCGTGATTTAGTACCCATAATTCTTTTGTTAGCATGCACCCAACTGCTTTGCTGTCCGCCCAGTTATCACCGTAGATGCTTGTGGCTATCCATACCTACATACATCTACACCACAGAAAAAGCCTCCCTTTCAGCTATCCTTAAAGCGCCCTTTGCAAAGAAATGCACCCCCGACACCAGCCCTTGGTAACCATTTTAAATATATATATATATAGACTATATATATAGACATGCACACCCGCACCCTGCACACACAAGAGGCAATACCACAGAGGCAAGGGAGAAATTAGCAAATTACTAAATTGTTCCAAAGGAAGCACAATGCCTCCCATTTTTATGTGGCACTCTCAGCTTATTGTACAGCAGTATTACTATTGCAAAGTATTTAGTTTAAGTTAAAGAAAGCTGAGGCCAGGAACACAAAGGAAGGAGATGAACCTACCCGGCGATAGTCCCCAAGGCACACTGTTCTTGGAAGAAGCACGCTATCTATTGCAGTGATGACCTCAATGCATATGATGTAGGCTGTAGAGACCCCAATCTGGAAGTGCCTTGCCACTCTCCTGTAGTTGAGGGGGGCAGAAAGCCACCAGATGGTGATTGCCACCCTCTCTTCCACTGAGATGGCCCTCCTCATCTTGGTGTCCTTGGCCTGGAGGTGAGGGCGCAGAGCCTCTGCTATTTCGAACAAGGTGGATCTGGACATTCGGAAGTTTCTTATCCACATGTCCTCGTCCCAGAGTTGAAGCACCTCATCTGCCCACCAGTTCCGGATGACTTGTGGCCTGACCCACCACCGGCGTGGACGGGGGACAGTGCTGGCATGGAAACCCCGGCCCAAGCGGCTTGGTCGTCCTGAAATCCTCCATAACAGCTGATGGGCTGTGCAGCCTGTTGTGATGCCACGCCGCCTCATGAAGTGACGGACCCCAGCCAGCACAGTCCTGCGCCTTGCCCTGTGATCCTGCTCCTCCTTCTCCAGCTCTACCTGCAACTCACGGATTAGCAGAAGAGCAGACTCCATTCTCTTCAGAAGCGGCAGCTCTCTCGCACAGCAAAGGAATGGCGACCGGACGGCAACGGCGATTGAAAAGCAATAGCGCTGTAGCGACGGAAGTGACGAAAATCGCATGCGACGGTTGCGGTGAGCATTCGTTTTACTGCGCATGTGCAAGAACTTCTTTTGCCGGATCGAGGCAGGCATCCTCGGACTTGTATGTGAACAGGAGTTCCGGCTCCCAGGAGTGGAGTGTCGCTAATTCCGCAAGGATGATAGTTGCGTCTGAACGGTAATTCCGTCTGGCGGGGTCTATACCGGAATGGCTCCAGCTAGATTCCAGCATGCTCTAACCCTAGTGTGAAAACGTCCATAGTCAATATGTTGTGATCTAACCATATCCCTAGCCATCAGACCATCTGTTGTATACTGCACAAGTAAGCATTGGGGGAGAGTCAAGTGAGAATGAGTAGTTTTTCCTGTGTTTGACTATGTGCTGAATTCATCTTATAACTACTATAACTACTTGAATAAGTGTTCAGTTTATGACTCAGTACGCCCAGGATTCTGAGCATATCATGTCCAGACAGAGAGCCAGCATGGCATAGTGGCTTGACAGTTGGACTGGGACACTGAAAGACCAGGTTTTAAATTCCCACTCAGACATGAAAACTCACTGGGTAGCTATGAGCAAATCACACCCTCTCAGACTCAGAGCAAGGCAAGGGTAAACACTCTCTGAACATATCTTGCCAAGAAAATCCCATGAAAGGTTCATTTTAGGGGCACCATAAGTTGGAAATGACTTGAAGACACACAACAACAACACAATGCCTAGGAGAATGTAATTTGTTAGAATATGAAAGGTTAAACATATAAAGAGGGTGAAGAGAACTCAAGGTGCTGCAGCTGTAATCTTTCACCTCTGCAAGGTGCCTAAAGCTGTAAATACTCTTTTTAGGGAATAAATCCAATTGAATTCAGTAATGCTTCCTTTTGACTAACAGGAAAACACTGTTATATATTTTTTAAAATCTACAGCAGGAAGAAAAGGAATTTTGGAAATGAGGGAGTTCTTTAATTATCTTGTGTGCACATGTACATACCACGGTGTGCCAAAGAGCACAGAACTGAAAGAGAAAGAAACATTTATTTCCTCTTTAGTAGAGAAAACTACAACAGAAAGGTCAGTTGTGGGAAAACATGTTCTCATTAAATAAAAATCACACAGTATATGCATGGTCATATTCAGAGCTGGCTTTAATTGGAGATTATTATAATGCACAGAGTAATACCAGGGTGAAGATTCTGCTATGTAAAACTTGTAAAAATCATAAAAACTAATGATGCTAAGTACAAATGCAAGAAGAGATAGTGGGAAGATAGCTCCAAGTTGCCAAAGCCTCATTATATGATAAGCTAACTGGATTAACAAACAGTTGAATTGAAGTGAAGCAAGCATGACTAATACTTGTGACCAATGTGTGCAATAAAATGGAATAAAAAGCAAGGATTTATTCTAGTTTGTAACACTTTATTGAAATGATATGATTGCTGTTCATCTCTCAGGCTAGGAGCAAATCAGAGATAGAAGCACTGTTGGAAGGATATTGCAATAACTGAAAAAAATTGTGTGTATGTGTTTAAAAATTGTTTGCTATACAATATCATCCATCTTTCTTAAACAGAGAATATTCAGATTTGCCCAAACAGAAGAATTAAGTACTTGATAGTTTCAAATTGCAGAGCAAAGATAGGTAAAGTATGGCCTGCAGACTGTGTGCAACCCCTCCCAAGGCATTTGGGAAGACCCTCAAACCCTCCCATATGGTGAAATTGATGTAGGTGGGTATTCTGAGATATTTTTAAAGTTTTTTTTTAAATGGGAGTAGGCTGGGGGTATAATGGCACATGGCAGGGTGTGGGTGGCCCTCCAAGGTCTCATGAAGGGCCAACTCAACCCAGTTGCCTGAAAGTGGAGTTTTGATTGATTTTGATGTGCTTTGTCACATAGTAGAAAATATGAACCAGAATTTGAAAGCTAGGGCCACAATACTTTTACATTTCTTGTGTATGTTTTATTTCTCAAGATTAGATGTCCCCATACAGTACACTAGTTCTTTATAGCTGTCAAATTCTGAGCAATTCACTGTGTGTTGTCCTTTTCTTATTCACACAGTCAAGAAGCGTTGCTACAGGGTCAACATTTATTCCTTCTTTGTTTTGATTCAATTTGATGGGATTTATTTTGATGATATGTGGGCTGTTTAAGGCATTTTTTAAAAAAATATTTAAACTGTTGTGTGCTAGTGTTTATACAAACCTTGTGCATGTGGGAGATTTCTTGTTTACTAAGGTGGAAGTGGGGGTTGCCCTATAGACACAACCTTCTGTGGGAAATTTAAAATGGTGCTGGCTTTCAGCCATGTACCACAAATAGGGTTTTCATATCAGGAACACCCCAGGCCCTGAGTTATCTGGGCCTGAACCTGAGACCCAGGGACATTTCCTGGTGATGTTATTAAGCATGACACATTAAGCATCAACCATTTGGGGAGGAAAAAGAGTTCATTTCAGAATTCATAGGAAAACATAACATTAACAATACCTTTTATCTATCTATTCTGTCCAACTGACAGATGGCAAGATAGTCTAGTCCTACGTACAGATGGACACAATTGTACAACCCCAACATACAGATCATCTGGCAGTCTAGTTGTCTGGTATATAATGCTGAAGTGGAGACACTTGCACAAAGCAGATTGATTTTCCCAATGTCTGGTTTACACACATGTGCACAAATTGATCTAAATCCTATTGGCTAGTCCCAGCTAAAGTAAAATAATTGTCGAATAGTAGGGCAACACCTATGTAAATCTAATTTATTCAAGGGATCTAGTAGGAACTAAGAAAATAATTCATGTCAGTATCTTTCAAGATGTGGGAGTATGAAACTGATTGATTCAATGGGTCTTCACCAGTAAAAACTAAG
This sequence comes from Phrynosoma blainvillii, assembly GCA_026167975.1. Lineage (NCBI taxonomy): Eukaryota > Metazoa > Chordata > Lepidosauria > Squamata > Phrynosomatidae > Phrynosoma > Phrynosoma blainvillii. The sequence goes on from JANUYF010000001.1 coordinate 416,097,442, forward strand.
AAAAGAATTCATGCCAGTATCTCCCAAACTGTGGGTATGAAAACTTTGACTGGGTGTTGTAGTCCAATAAAGGGAACTCTTGTTTAGCGCCTTCATGATGTGGGACTGGAAAGGATTGAAATCAAAGAAGAAGATGTAGGAAGCCTCCAGCACCTTACCCTAGGCTGGGAAATTCCCTGGGTTGTAACAAATGGGCAAATTATGCAGGGATTTTTTAAAGTTATAAAAACAGGCAAGGAGCTCCATAAGAGAGGAGTGAATTGATAGCTTGTCTCCCATCTCTCCATCCCCCATTGTCTCTCCCTATACCAAATGCCACACAACATATTTGATGTTATAAAAATACAAATTTCCCAGGAAGAGAACTGGTGATACACATTGAAACACAATTCTCACAGATGTTACCCAAAAAGGTGTGTATGGGGGAACTTGGGGTTCCCACCAGCAGTCCTGGTGTCTCATTGATATCTGGGGGAAATTAACTCAAAAAGAGGCCAGCGAGAGGTTGGGTAATGCAAGGGGATCCTTTGCCCTATGTATACTAATACTCACTGCAGAGAGACTCCAGTTTCAATGAATAAGATATTTTTATTTAAAATGTGCAAAGGTGCAGGCAAACACACAAAATCAATGCCACTTAAAGACTCATATAAAGCTAATAGAATGAAAGGTGTGAATGTTTCAATAGCAAGAAATGGGGTTACATGGAAGATGGAGAGTGGCTCAGGTGAAGGAGATTATCACACGCAAATATCCTTGATGGGATATATGTGTGTTTAACCATCAATGATGGGTCTTACAGCACTGTCCTGTGGTTGGGCCATAAGAAGCCTGTATGCAATCTGGGATAAAGTGTGGGTGAGAAGGAAGTTTGGTCTTTAACTGCTTTGCAATGGGACATCTTCATTGCGAGAGGGTATGTGGAAAGCTTGGGGGGGGGGGGATCAGCAAATCCATTTAATCTTTATTTAATGCTATCTGGGTCTTCCACATGTCTGTGGACCAGTGTGCCTTTCCCACATAAAAGTTCCTAGTCATCATGACCTCTTAAAAACATGTCTGACTCTAGATATCAAATATGAAACTATGAAACTCCATATTCAGTGAGAGTGGTGTAGGGAATGCTAACATAGGCAACAATCCACTCTCAAAACCCACACACTTATACATTCAGACAGTATTCCTTTCCCTAAGAAATCCCTCACAAATACCTGTCAATATGCCAAGTTAGTGTGCACATACCCAAGTCACAAGCATACCAGGCACAACACTCCTCCCCTCAGTTAGCACACAAACACACCTAGGAAGCAAAATTCCTTCTATCAAAAAACCCAGTTAACAGACACCTCATCCAGAAAGCCACCCAGGCAGCACATACTTTCAGTACCTCTTTCCCAAACTAGACAAAACACATGTGAAATATTTTTAAGACCAGGCAGTGATTTTTAGGGCACTCCCTGCTGTCCCCAAGCTGTCCAAGCAACAACAAGTCCTTTTTTTTTGGCCTTCCTTGGGCTTTTAATTGGACATGCTGAAGACAAAACTTCCCACTCTCCCACTTTCCTCCACTACTCTCCCCATGTTCCTTTCATGCCTGAGACTCTGATTTGATTCATGGCAGCCTATTATCCCATCTGCACTGAATCCATTGTTCGTTCCTTCTATTCCTTGCTAGAGACATTGTGCAAAGTCCAGAACAGAGCCCATAGCCCCCTTCTCTCTGATGTCATCTTGTCACCCTGTCACCCTGGAAAAAAGAATGGAAAATCCCAAGGCACTAGGCACTAGCACTAGCAGCCTGACAAGCTGCAGCACAGAGCTCATGTTGCTATCATGTTTTCTACATGTGTCAATTATAGTATCTCTCTTTCTTTCTCTCTCTCTCTCTCCACACACACACACACACACACACACACACACACAGCATGCATCATCTGCCCATGTGGACTCACTATTCCTCGGCACTGACAGCCATACTCTTCTGTTGAGCCTTGGCATCAGTGGGAGGTAAGATACAAGACAATTTAAGCAGGGGGGGAGAGGAGCCGCCAGGCACATGCCCTGAAGTGTCTATAGCAATAGCATACTAAAAACAAAACAAAACAAAACAAAAAACAAACAAACCATTTTTTTATTTTCAAGACAGCACTCTTGCCCAGAGATTCCTCTCATTACTGGTCAATCCAGATGAGGAGGGAGCAATTTCTAGAATCTCAGAACTATACCAAAAGACCATGGAACTGCTATTCCCCATCAGATATTGCTTGTTGCAATCATTGGACTAGAATCTCAGTTTCCTTTAATATGCTATGTGAGTGTGTGAAGCACCTTCAGGAGACCTGCCAGAAGGTGTTTTTCTGGGGTTCCATCTTACCTGGAGTTAACTGTGAGCCAGAAACTCCTCTCCAAAAATTGTTTTGTTTTTCCATTTGTGGGACAATGTATGGCTAAAGCCAGAAACGATATCTAATACAAACTGTGGCTTGTGGTGACATGTAAATGTGGCTAATGTAAATTGGTTCAGTAGCACTCTGTGATGGGTGTTTGATATTTTACTGAACATTGTTCAGTTTTTCTTTTGCCTCATTATTGCCAGAACTCCAACACTGACACAGTTGGGGGATATTCTGTGACGGTGTCTGAAATGGATCCAGATAAGGCTTGAATTTATATCAGCAGTGGTGGTGAGGTCGAGTGCCGGGCTTGGGCAGGGGACTCTCCAGTTAGCCCACCCAGCCCTCCACCATTACGATCTGGTGCACTGCGGCAGCAGCGGCAGTGAGGCTGGGAGTTGGGCTGGGGGGTTATTTAGCCCACCCACACCCTCCTTCTTCCAGCAGCAGCGGCGGTGAGGCCAAGTGCCGGGCTTGGGTAGGGGAGTCTCCAGCTAGCCCGCCCAGCCCTCCACCATTACCACCTGTGTACCGCGGCGGCGGTGAGGCTGGGAGCTGGGCTAGGGGGTAATTTAGCCCGCCCACACCCTCCTTCAAACAGCAGCAGTGGCAGTGAGGCCGAGTGCTAGGCCACCCCTTTTATCAGCATTTGGGGCACCGCAGAGGCAACGAGGCCAAGAGCAGGGCTTGGGCAGGGTTAGCCCATCCTGTCTTACCATCTGGGGCACCCGCAGCCACAGCATGGTTGGGAGGGTTATTTGGTTTCTTTGACTCCTTTATCAACAGAGGCTGGGAATGACCTGGGGGCAGGAATTGGGGTTGTGCAGGGTAAAGGGAAGTATGGTGGGAACAGAGTGAGTAGATGTTACAAAAGAAGGCAGGATCGCTGTTTGAAAGCTATCCTGCCTTCAGTTCACTCTGTTTCCTGGAATGGATTGGAGAGCGCAGCAACCATTCCACAGAACCTTACCCTGCTCCTCTGCAATGCCAGGTCAGTTAAAAATAAGATCCATATCATATACGATCTCCTCCTAGATGAGGATGCTGACCTGGCTTGTTTTACAGAAACCTAGTTGGGAGAGGATAGTGCCATAACTTGGACGCAGACTCTCCCAGCCGGGTACTCTGTCAGTGAGTAGGTAAGGGGAAGTGGATGGAGGGAGGGGGCGGAGTGGCTCTGGTTCATAACAATAACCTGATTTTGACCAGGATACCTGTCCAGAACACAGTCCACTTTGAGTGTATGTACCTAAGCCTAAGGACCAAGGATAGTTTGGGGATTCTGCTAGTATACCGACAACCACCCCGTTGTATAGCAAACTCCCTAACCAAGCTGACACAGCTGGTCTCAGAGTTGCTGTTGGAGTTGCCCAGACTTTTAGTTTTGGGCAACTTCAACCTTCCACTTGAGACCAGCTTGTCAAATCTAACAGGTGCAGCTCAGGAGTTCATGGAATCCATGACAAACATGGGCCTATCCCAACTGGTTGTTGGGCCCACACATTGTGCGGGTCATTGTGCAGTCTTTAGTACGGAACAGGAATATCCATGGGCAGAGGTTATTAGAACCACCACATTGTCATGGATGGATCATTTCCTGGTCAAGACTGAACTAAGAGCCACTGGTGGACCCATTAGAATGGTCCGCCCTCAAAGGCTAATGAAACCAATTGGATTCCAGAAAGCCTTGGAGGGTTTAATGGTTGGTAATGCTGGTGATTCTGTCAAAGCTTTGGTTAATACCTGGAACACGGACTTTGTCAAGGCTATCAACACGATCGCTCCCAAGCGTCCTCTCCAACCCGCTTCAAACTGTAAGCCATGGTATACAACAGAGCTTAGGAAAATGAAGTGGGTTGGACAATGACTAGAGTGCACCTGGCGGAAAACTCGACTCTTATCTGACAAGACTCTTCATAGGAACTTTCTTTGTTCCTATTGAGAGGCAATACGTGCTGCACAGAAATCTTTCTCCTCTGCACATATTGTGTCTGCAGAGTCTCGTCTAGCAGAGCTGTTAATAATAATAATAATAATAATAATAATAAATTTTTATTTGTAACCCGCCCCTCTGCACAGCAATCGGGGCAGCGTACAACAAGGTTAAAAAGACAACAGTTAAAACATTCCTCTATCCCCCACCCTAGCCCTCCCACCCCTTAAAACTATATTAAACTACGATAGAATTAAAACCAGGTTAAACAAAATTAAAATACAATAAAAATGGCAGGGGGATGAGAAGCAATTAGCTGGGGAGTTATTCCAGAAAGGCCTGCTTGAACCTCCAATTAGCTGGGGAGTTATGCCAGAAAGGCCTGCCGGAAGAGATCCGTCTTTACTGCCTTTTTAAAGGCAGCAAGAGTGGTAATAAGATGGATCTCGTTCGGCAGGCCATTCCATAGTCTGGGAGCAGTCTCAGAAAAGGCCCTCTGGGAGGTCTGTGAGAGCCTAGTTTTCATGGGCTGCAGCAGATTCCTCCCAGAGGACTGAAGTGCGTGGGGGGATCATACGGGGAGAGGCGGTCCCTGAGATAAGATGGCCCCAAGCCATGTAGGGCTTTAAAGGTTAAAACCAACACCTTGTACTGTGTCCGGAAACTAATTGGCTGTCAGTGGAGGGATTTAAGCACAGGTGTTATATGCTCCCTCCTAGATGTTCCAGTAATTAGCCTGGCTTCCATGTTTTGTACCAATTGAAGTTTCCGGGTTAGGCACAAGGGTAGCCCCATGTAGAGTGCATTACAGTAATGCAGATGTGAGGTTACTAGAGCATGTACCACAGTTTCCAGATCCCTTATGTCCAGATAAGGGCGCAGTTGGCGTATCAGCTGAAGCTGATAACAGGCACTCCTGACCGCCGCATTCACCTGACTAGTCATGTGAAGAGACGAATCTAGGAGTACCCCCAAACTGCGAACACAGTCCTTAGAGGAGAGGGTGACTCCATTCAGGACTGGAGACTGTATTCCTAAAACTGGTTTCGGGCCCGTAACTGTCAGTACCTCCATTTTGTCTGGATTTAGTTTCAATCTGTTTTTCCTCATCCAATCCATTACCGCTCTGAGACAGTCATTAAGAGGAGAGATGCCATCTGAGGTCTGAATCGATGATCTGGTCATGAAGAAGTATATCTGGGTGTCAACAGCATACTGGTGACACCGTGTTCCATGCCTCCAAATGATCTCACCCAGCGGCTTCATATAGATGTTAAGTAGCATTGGGTGGTAAGGGAGCTGACACAGGTCTCACTTGCTCAAAACCCATTATTTAACCCAACAACGGCCTGCTGTGACACGTTTAACAACTTTTTTTGCAGATAAAATCTCTCAGATAAGAGCTGACTTAGATGCCAGTGTTTTGACAGAATCAATTGACGAGGTGTCCAGTAACTCCGTTAATGAAATTATTCTGGATCAGTTTCAATCTGTGACTACCGATGATGTGAACAAGCTCCTTGGCAGACTGAGGAAAACGACCTGCCCTCTCGATCATTGCCCATCATGGCTAGCAGTCCGGGGGGGATGCATTGAGGATGTTCCTCATGGACGTCATCAATGCATCTCTCAGGGGAGGTCATATTCCACCTTGTTTGAAGGAAGCGGCAGTTAGGCTGCTTCTGAAAAAAACTTTCCTGGACCCCCTGAATATGAACAACTATAGGCCAGTCTCCTTACTACCATTTTTGAGCAAGGTAATCAAGAGGGTGGTTACTCTTCAACTCCAAGCTGTCTTGAATGAAACTGATTATCTAGATCAGAGGTAGGCAACCTTTCCCCTTTAAGGGCCAAGGGACTTCAGCTCCCAGAAGCCTCAGCCATGTTGGCCAATAGTCCCATGTTGGCCAATAGCTCTTGGGATTCTGGAAGCTGAAGTCCCTCGGCCCTTAAAGGGGAAAGGTTGCCTAGCCCTGATCTAGATCCATTTCCAACTAGCTTTAGGATGGGATTTGGAGTTGAGACTGCCATGGTTGCCTTGGCCGATGACCTCCATCTGAGCATTGACAGGGGTAGTGTGAACCTGTTGGTGCTTTTAGACCTCTTAGTGGCTTTTGATATAATAGATCATAGCATCCTCTTGGATAGCCTGAGTGGGCTCGGAATTGGAGGCGCTGCATTGCAGTGGCTCCGTTCCTTCCTCTCAGGCAGATCCCAGAGGGTGTTGTTTGGGGACAGTTGCTCCGCAAAAAAGGAGCTCACTTGCAGCGTCCCTCAAGGCACCATTCTGTCCCCGATGCTGTTTAACATATGTATGAAGCTGCTGGGTGAGATTATCCAGAGACATGGGGCAGGGTTTTATCAGTACACCCAGATCTATTTCGCCATGTCTTGGTTGTCGGCCTCAGCTCCTCTCAATGACTATCTTAAGGCAGTAATGGACTGGATGAGGAAAAACATATTGAGATTGAATCCAGACAAAATGGAGGTGCTCACAGTAGCAGCTCCAGGAATAGGGATACAACCTCCAGTCCTGGACGGGGTCACACTCTCTGTGAAGGACTGTGTTTGCAGTCCGGGGGTGCTCCTGGACCCATCGCTTCAGATGACCAATCAGGTAAATGAGACGGGCAGGAGCGCCTGTTATCAACTGCGGCTGATATGCTAGCTGCGCCCTTTCCTGGAAGGAAGGGACCTTGAGACTGTCATGCACGTGCTGGTAACCTCCCATCTTGATTTCTGCAATGTGCTCTACATGGGGCTACCCTGATGCTTGGTCCGGAAACTTCAATCAGCACAGAACATGGCAGCCAGATTGGTTTTGGGAACATCAAGGAGAGACCATATAACACCGGTATTAAAGTCTCTCCACTGGCTGCCTATTAGTTTCCGGGCCCAGTATACGATGTTGATTATTACCTTTAAAGCCCTAAATGGCTTGGGTCCAACCTATCTTCAGGACCGCCTCCTCCCATACAATCCACCCTGCGCACGCCGGTCCTCTGGGAGGAATCTGCTGTCGCCGATAAAAACAGGGCTGTCTGCAACCTCCCAGAGGGCCTTCTCGGTAACCGCTCCCAGACTTTGGAACGGCCTGCCAGATGAGATCTGTCAAATTACAACTTTAAGCAGTTTTAAAGAGGCTGTTAAGAAGAATCTCTTCCGGAAGGCCTTTTCTGACTAGATTTCCCAGCCTCAGGAGTCTTTTCATCTTTTCCTCTCCCACCTTTGGCTGCAATCGCTGCTTGTCTGTTATTGTTTGTTTGTTTAAGGAGTTGTGCTTATTCTGATGTTTTAATGAACATGTTTTAATGGTAATATTGGTTTAATACTTTTTTATGGGGTGGGAGGGTTTTGGGATTTTTTGGATGGTATTTTAATATATTGTATGGAATTTTAACTGCTGTAAGCCACCCCGATTGTTTGACAGAGGGGCGGGATACAAATATAATAATAATAATAATAATAATAACAACAACAAATTAGCACCTTTTGATAACAAGTTATATATGAAGAGCAACATGGACAAAACCCATATTTCTCCTCCCGCAGAAATATGGTATACCAGTATTTATAAAATATTAAGCCACCTGTACTCAAGACAGAACAGGAAATTCTTTCTGCCCTCTAGTCTCCCAAATATTTCCCTACACAATATATTTTATTTTTGCTCCCAGGAAATGCAATGCCATTAGTTTATTTGACTTCATTATTCACATTTTCCACCCCTCCCAAATCCTTGTTTTGAATAAATTGCTAGTGATGCTTGGCTTTAATTAGTAGTGAGTTTGGCAACAGCTTAGTAAAAATAAACAAATTGCTTTTTTTATTCCATTGTGAAAAAATAGGATTATTTAATAGTTTCTCTAAAACTAATTAATTTTAAATCGACATATTTCAGATTTAAACTTGGATGAAACACTGATGGGTTTTTTTTCCAGTTGCAATTTCTTCCCATCCCATACAAAATGGCAAGTTGACATTCATTAAGTGTCTATTTATGCATAGTCAGTACATAAAGTGCACTGCCCCTACCAAGATCTTTCCTCTGAGAACTGAAGCATCTCTAATGAATATGAAGCAAGTGTTCAGCTACCAGAGAAAGTTACAATCTATGGTACCAATTAGTAATGTCGCTGAAGGTTGTAATTACTTAGTTCACAATACAAATTTGTCCAGATCATAATGCTTGATTGTATTCCAGATTGAGCACCATTAACTCCTCATCCTATCCTTAAAAATACCTATGGTTCACTTTGGAATATAAAATAGCCTTTTGAGTATACATGGTAAACTTTCAGCAGAGTGAACACTGAAGAACAAATGTTTTCTATTGTTAAACTCCTTACTCAGACTGACATTTTGTTGATGACCAGCCCTTGCCCATTGTACTTAACCCAAACGCTCAAAGAATGCATGTGGTGGGAATGGGGCTGTGTATTCTGTACTGGTACCCAGTGTCCCTTTCTGTTGGATCGCACAGACCTCCCACACTGAGGAGAAAGGTCTGAAGGAAATTCTTCACACATTGGGCTGAATGTGCTTGAATGCTTCCCATGACTGGGACCCAGAGGTGCAATTACCTTCTAGACAATGGGGACCCTGGACCCAAATGCCTCCAACACTCCTTAGTGGGCATGGGGGGCACACACTTTTTGTCATATATTTGGTCTCTGCCAGGCTGTTTTAGGCACAGGAGGCTCTTTTTTACAATAAGGAAAAACCTGGAAATCACGTCTGGTGCTTGTTCTGTTTTTAAAAAGGCCTCTCCTTGTCCTAAAATGGTCAATGGGGCCCCTAAACCATGCCAAAATTATACCTATGCCTTGTAGGATTGTGGGGGAGCATTTAGAGTCAAAATGTTGACCTGCTGGGGATTGGCACAAAAATGGCTCTAGGGACTCCATTTTGTACACTCTTGGTCTATGCTATTAAAGAGTTGTCTTACTGCAACAAAGTTAGGCTTACTTCATATAGTAGAAGAGCAAGAGAGGGGGTTACAGCAGACTCATGTACTCTTGTGGTAGAGGAAAAACTGAAAAGGACAGTACCATGGGAGGCTTGCCCTATCAGAACTGACATTTTGACTCTAAATACACTGACAGTAACAACCATCTGCCTGGGATGGCTAACCAGACATTCAGTTCAATATTCTAAGCAAATGATTGGCACTGTCAATGTTACCAGAGCATTTAATGGGATTTCATTAAAGATTACAAGAGCTTAGTTGGGAGCTGACACTGATTATGCTCAGAAGAACTATTTACAGTTTACCCAGATCACTTGAGTTGCCTGGCCAGTGCTTTCTGAATCCTCTGGGCAAACCACTGTGGCATTTAATATGCTGTACACTTTTATACAGCAACCAATTATTTCTTTGATTTCTTTCTTTGTCACCCAGGACTTGAATTAGAAATCCTCAGTTCCATGTGCAGCTTTTCCAGTGTTTTCAAGGAACGTTAATGAAGTATCACAGGGAGCTGTGAAGTATTCTCTGGACTGGCTTCTCCCTAAGATAGTCATTGGGCCATCCAAGACAAGAAGAATAAAGGAACCTAGGGTGGTGCTAGACTTCACTGACCTACCTAAAAGCCAGACCTCACCATAATGTGGATTGCTATATGAAACCTGTTGTTTTTAGAATTCAACAATAATGTTGTTGTTGTTATTTTCTTTTCTTATATCCTGCCTTTCTCCCAACATAGGGACTCAAAGAGGCTAGCCCCAAATTTAAAAAACAATGCAATTTAGAAACAACACAAAATTAAAAGTATAAATATAAAATTAAAAAATAAACATTTTCAAAAGTTAAAACAGTTATGAATTAAAATATAATATGTTAAAATACAAACCTTAAAATTTAAAATGCACAACATTTAAACCCCAGCCCTTGAAAAGCTTGAAAAGGCCTGCCAGCATAAGCATGCCTTTACCTGCTGCCATTGTTGTGTGCCTTCAAGCCATTTTCAACTTATGGCAACCCTAAGGCCATATCACATTTTTTGGTTTTTTTGGGGGGAGGGGCAAAATTTGTTCAGAATAGGTTTTTCTGTGCATCTTCTGAGGCTGAGACAATGTGACTTGCCCAGGGTTATCCAGTGGCTTCCATGACTGAGTGGTGGTTTGAACTCTGGTCTAGAGGCATAGTCCAATGCTCATACCACTACCCCATGCTAGCTCTTTTATGTAACCTGCTCAGCAGTTATTTCTCCTATATATCCATGTAGGCCCATTGGTCCAGTTTAGACGATTTCTGTGTATATGGCCAATCAGATGTTCTTTTTACTGTGTTAAAATGTTGTCTTTGGCATGGTGTCCACATGGGCCAGAATACTCGGGGAGCAGCCCAAAGTATTTTGGCCCAGAGCTGCCCCAATGTCCTTCCATTACCTGGCACTATGAAGTGATAGCAGGTGGCTATTTGCATGCTCATCTTGCAGTGTCACCTGCTACTGCAGGTCACTCCCTCTGAGGCTGAATACAAGGTGCCCAGCATTGATCACATGGCTGGGTTTCCCTGTTCTGACTTCAGAGGGAGTGACTTGCAGCAGCAGCAGATCGCAAAGCAGGACATGTTGTAAACAGCTGCCCGCCATCATTCCAGAGGGCTCTGGAAGAACTGGAACAAAAGGTGACCATATATATCTATATCTATATCTATATCTATATCTATATCTATATCTATATCTATCTATCTATCTATCTATCTATCTATCTATCTATCTATATATATCAGTTTAAGCTCCTGCATCATTAGGACTACTTGCCAGGAGGGGAAGTTGTGGTATTTGGCCCATGCAGATATGGCCATTGTGGTATGTTACATTGTGGCTAGTGATCAGGATACAAGTTCACTATCAACAAATGTCTCTTTAGGATCCGATAAATTCTGCAGTTCATACTGAGATGAGTGAACCCCAAATGTTTGCCTTCAGAATTCATCTCTTCTGCATGCTGAATTCTTGGTTTTGACAAAGTAAGCTGAAGAAAGCTTTTTTTTTTCTTATTAAGAAAGAATCTTTCCCTTGCTGCAAAGATTCTTTCTTAATAAGAAAAACATTGGGTCCATATTACCCCCTTGAAGACCCTTAAAAAAAGCAGACTGGATGCTATCCACCAGAAAAAAATGGCATTGGATAGTAATACTCTGTAAGTCTTTCATAGAATTCTGTTCTATTCTGTTGATCTAGTCTTTCTGACTTCCCAAAGCAGAAAAAATCCTCTGTAATTAGTATTTTTAGTATTAGCATTTTTAAAAGCCACAAACTTATTTTATGCTGTTCTTTATTATCCCCCCATTTGGATGCTCTTCGTATTGTGAAGTCCCCCCCACCATTATTTTCTACATGTTTATGGGATATATTGTTAGGTTTAGATGGGATATAGAGTCAATGTTAAAATGTTGAAATGTAAAAGATGTGTGTCTGTATTTTTCCATGCTGTGAAAAATTGTTTTTCTGAGAGCTAGATTCACAGTTTAACAGTCCCAGGTGCGGTTTAGCCAAAACAGGACTCCATTCTCTGGGAAAGAAGGTTTGTTTGTGTTATGGTTTTGTAAACATAATTTTTGTTATGGGAAATGTAGTCACATGATATGTTATTGTAATTAAGGGTTGGACTAGAACACGTCACGTAGTATCACCCAATCAACTTGTAAAGGTCACACCCAGAAAGGTGGAGTTTTGTGGGACTGAAGGCTGAGAATCAGAAAGTTTCTCACTTGCTTTTTGACTTTTGAACTGTAATGATCTAATTAAAATATTCTCTTGATATGCTACTAACAAAATCTTGAAATATGTAGCAAATAGAGTTTATTCCTGCTTAGCCAGCTTTGGCTAAAGTGAAGATGTTATTATTGTTATTATTTTGTTTTGCTTTTGCTTTTGTCTTTTACAATAAAGAAGCTTGCTGAAAAGTTCCAGTTTTGAATGTTTGGTTTCAAAGGACTGTTTTTCAACACTCCCACAACATTATTTTAACATATATTTAGAATGAGACTGTCATGTTCTGTTTATCAAGTTTTTAAAGTGTGGAGCGGCTCAACATTGACAAGCAGATTATTATTAATTTTAACTATGGGCTGATGCAGATGGCTGTTTGTGGTGACAGAGAGCCGCACCAAGGAGTGGTGGATTGGGGCCACAGCAACTGCATGCCGTGGCCCTGATCCTCCCTTTTGCTGCCCCTAAAAGAGCAGACGCTGTGGCTCTTCCACGCCTTTTTGCACGCTGTGCCAGGAAGGTGTCCTGATGCTGCATACAGTGCGTATGGGCACGTGGCATCAGGACAACATCAGGGTGGGGTTGGGGTGGCTGGCGTGCGGCTGCTCCACCCCAACCCCACCCCCAGGCTGGCTCTTTGGGCCAGTCTGTAACGCCCCTATGTGTAGGCATGTTTTAGGCCAGGGGTTGGCAAGATTTACTTACCTGGGGCCGGTCGCTGGTCCCCAGGTCTTCCACCTGGCTGCGGGGGGGGGGGGGGGGAAATGGCGGCGGCGGCGGCGCCGCTGCCATGTGCACCGCCGCTGCCATGCTGCCGCTGCCATGCCGCTGCCACACATGTTGCAGCCACCATTTTGTTTGCCAAAATGGTGGCCGTGACTCGCTTGCGCATGTGCAGTACTCCTTATTTGTGCATGTGCTGAGTCGCGGCCACTATTTTGTTTTCCAAAATGGTGGCTGTGGCTCATTTGCGCATGCGCAGGAGTACTGCACATACGCAAAGAGTCGTGGCCGCCATTTTGGAAAACAAAATGGCAGCCACGACATGCGTGGCAGCGGGGGTTGTTGGGGGTCATTGTCGTCGTTTGGGGTCAGTGGGGGCCGGTCGGCGGGGGTAGGAGTGCTGAGTGCGGCCCGCAGGCTGTAGGTTGCCAACCCGTTTTAGGCTATGGACCACCCTTAAAGATATGGGAGTGCCAATACATCTGATAATCTTGAGGAATTTGTACTCAGCATAAGAGGCTACTGCCAGAGCAGAACATGGAGAAACAGAATGGTTTCCAGTTGGAAACAGAGTCTGACAAGGCTGCATCTTACCACCCTACTTGTTCAACTTATATGCAGAACATATTGTAAGAAAAGCAGGATGAACGAAAATAGGAGGAAGGAATATCAACAATCTGAAATACAGAAATGACACTATAATACTAGCAGAAAACCTCAAAAACCTGGAATAACTACTAAGGGCCTTTATAGACTGCCAGAAATAATGCAGCTTGAGGCCACTTTAACTGTCCTGGCTCAGTGCTAGGGAATCATGGGAATTGTATTGTTTTCTGGGACATTGAGCCTTCACTGTCAGAGAGCTCTGATGCCACAATAAACTACAGTTCCCATGATTCCTTAGCACTGAGCCAGGACAGTTAAAGTGGACTCAAGCTGCATTATTTCTGGCAATCTGTAAAGGCCCTAAGAAAGATCAAGGAAGAAATGCAAAGGCAAGGCTATTGTTGAACATAAAGAAAACAAAAATAATGACCACAGAGAAACTACATAAATTTCAATTAGACAATGAAGAAATAGAAATAATAAAAGAATTATCTTACCTGGGATCAAACGCTGATAGAAATGGAGACTGCAGCCAGGAAATCAGAAGATGATTAAGAATTGGAAGAGCAGCTATGAAAGAACTAAAGATCCTAAAATGCAAGGATATACAATTGAGCACAAAAGTCAGAAACGTAGAAACCATTGTATTCCCTATTACCATGTATGGATGTGAGAGTTGGACAGTTAAGAAGGAGAATAGGAGGCAAATCAACTCATTTGACATGTGGTGCTTCAAAAGAGTGCTAAGGATTCCATGGACAGCCAAAATGACAAACAAATGGGTCGTGGAGCAGATCAAGTCAGAAATCTCCCTAGAAGTCAAGATGACAAAACTCAGGTTGTCGTAATTTGGATACATCATGAGAAGACATGAATCATTGGACAAAACAATAATGCTAGGAAAGGTAGAGAGAAGTAAAAAAAGAGGAAGGCTGCATGTTAGATGGATGGACTCTATTATAGAGCTCACAAGTATGAATTTGCAGGAGTTGGGCACAGCAGTAGAGGACAGGGGGCCTTGGAGATGTCTCATCGGCAGGGTCACCATGGGTTGAAATCGACTGGGGTGCAGTTAACAACAACAACAACAACAACAACAATGGTATGTTTTTGCAAAACAGTAAGAACACAACATATAGTTGCATTAAAACAATAATCATTATCCAAGTGAAGATAGGAACAATCTGAGTACCATGTAAAGAAAGCAAAACAAGGATCATATAGTAAATTTTATTACACAATCTAGCCTTATAGCAATAGCAATAGCAGCTTTATTTATATACCGCTTCATACCACACTATGCAGTGTCTAAGCGGTTTACAACTGTAAGCTGATTGCCCCCAACAAGCTGGGTACTCATTTTAGCGACCCCAGAAGGATGCAAGCCTGAGTCGAGCCTGAGCCCTGGCTGGCATTGAACTCTCAACCTTGTGGTTTGTGAGTGAGTGGCTGCAGTACAGGCATTTAACTACTGTGCCACCAGGGCTCTTAAACTTGGAAATCTTGTCTTGGAAAGGCTGGAGTCCCCTTGCACCTGCCCTCCTGGTTGTTAATTTTTTTTTTTTAAAAAAAATGTTCACAAGAATGAAAATTTACTTATGGATGGCCTGAAATTTACTTATGGTTCTGCCCAAGTTCTATAATCTCCTGCTTTTTGGATGGACATGATCATTTGAATATTTATTTGGTGCCTTACCTGTTTTCATAATGTAAATCATGCCACACTTCAGCATCCCATATAATTCCTCTTCACACCTTATCAGAAATTATATCATAATGATGTGCTCCTTTATTTAAACAGCTTCACTAGCTTCCACTTTTTTTCCAGGAACAATTCAAGGTTCTGGTAATATATAAATCCCTTGATGGCTTAGGTCCAGACTATCTGAAAACTCATACCTCCCCATATCATTCTGCCTGAATCTTATGGTAATTGTCAGAGTCCTAGTAAACTCACATGCTTGTTTGGTAGAGACATGGGATGCAGCTTTTTCTGGCAACTGCTTTTAGACTATGGAACTCCCTCCCAAGGGAGGCTCAACTGGTCTTTCTTGCTATCTTTTTGCAGATAGAGGAAGATGTTTTTATTCAAACAGGACTTCTGCTTTTAATTGATTGGGGTTTAATAAGTGTGCTGTATTTTTTTTACTATGATTTAAATGTGTTTTAACTGTTTTCAAGTAATATTTTCATTTGATTAGATGTTCAATGTTTTAAAAACTTATGTAGATTTTTTTAAAAAAACACACTTATACTTAAGCCATTGGGGGGCTGAGCAGATAGAGGGAAAAATCCAGGTTGTCTCCAGAGTTTCCTGAATCAGAGGAACCATCTACTGTCTGCATGGCCTGCTCCAAAGGTGGGCTGAACACCCACAGGCAATCAGTGTCAAGGTGCTTGATTATTTTTTTGCTTCCCTCAAATGCGTGTGCACCATTGCACAAACACACCACCTGTGACTGCCAATTACTTCTCTCATCCCACTCAGTTGCCATCCCATTGAACATCCCACGTGACTGGCTACACAATTGCACAAACAATACTCTGCCTGTACACTGCATTGGTGCACCCACTGACACATTGGCAAAGCACAATCATGGAGCCCCCCTTCCATGCCCACGTTCCCCCCTTCACCTCATCACTCCCTGTTGGACTTGTTTGTTTGTTTGTTTGTTTGTTTGTTTTATTTAGTAATAATACAAATTACAATCATTTATCTTAAACATTCACCATCATTAAAAAAATTACATTCATTTCTCATTCACAATCTTCTTACATATCAACTTCCTTCCTTTCTTCCCTCTTATCTTTCTTCCCTTTCTATTATCCTTCCTATCTGACCACAAACTCCCTTCTCCATTTCTCATCCACTCCCATCTCTCCTTTTCCAACTTCTATCCTCACATTTCACCTTCATCTCTTCCCATCTCACATCTGCATACCTTCAATTCCTGCATACCCGTACCTTCTGCTACATACTTTACCCTCTTATTTCCTTTCTCTGTCTATTTATCTAATAATATTCATTCTTCCTTACAGTTTTCGTAACACAAACATTCATACACCTCTCCTTGAACTTCCTCACTATCAATATATTCTTATCTTTACAAAAACCATTGACTTTTTTCTTCCTAAACTAATACCATATACTCTGCTACTATACTTTTCAGCTATTTCCTCTATTACAATTCCTATATTCTTCATTAACCCCTAGTAATTTGTATATAGATTCCCTCTAAACATAACAAGTATTCCGTAACCTAGAATCTTTACTCAACATCAAGCTTTTTATATTTATTTATTTATTTATTTATTTATTTATTTATTTATATCCCACCCCTCTGCAGAGAAATCGGGGCTCCTTACAACATTACAATTTCCATACAGATATATTAAACAGAACATAAAATCCCGAATCCCACCCGTCCTTTAAGAAATAAGAGTTCTTCTTATTCTAGGCACGATGGTGCTGGGCCTAGTGTCTCTCCCCCAGATGACATCAGATGGAATGGAGGGAGGGCTCTTCTTCTTATTGCAGGCCTGATGATGTTGGGCCTAGTGTCTCTCCCCCTGATGACATCGGATGGAATGGAGGGAGGGCTCTTCTTCTTATTCTAGGCCCGATGTTGCTGGGCCTAGTGTCTCTCTTATAGTGGCTATTTCTCCCCATTGCTTTCTCAGAAACTCAATTACTTTATTCCATTCTTTATTAAATTTCTCTATTGTGTTATCTCTCAAATGTTGCATTAGTTTATTCACTTCAATCATATCATATAATTTGCTGTCAATATTAAATAAAATAAAATCTTTCCAAATTTATTCTCTATTTCTCCATCTAGTATTCTTAAAAAGATAATATTTGAATTTCAGTTCCAATTTTATATCCAATATTCCATTAATTGTTTAATTGATCATTTCCCAATAATTTTTAGGAGATGTATAGATCCACCAACAGTGGTAGAAAGTTCTAGGTGATTCACTACACTTCCAACATTTGCTATCCAAATTTTTATATATTTTTGCTGGTTTGTCATGGGATAAATACCATGTATAGTACATTTTATACCAGTTTTCTTTTAAATTCTGGGATAAGGTATGCTTCAATGTTTTCATCCATACTTTCTCCCATTGTGTCATTTGAATGGGATGGCCTACATTTAATCCCATTTAATCATGGTATCTTTAACTACTTCTTCTCTTCCAAATTTCAATAGATTTTTATATAGTAAGCTTATTGTTCATTTCTTATTCCCACATAGTATCTCTTCTATCTCTGTTTTTTTAATCTGGTATACCTTATATTTTAATGGCCATTGTTGCTCTTTCATGAATTAGTTTATACTGGAACCAACCCATCTTAAATCCTTTTTCCTGTATGGCTTCTAATTCATTTATTTTTATCCTCCCCTCTTGTTTTCTCACCATGTCTTTATAAGTACACCAATTTTCTTCTTTTACATTTGTTTCCTGTAAAAG
Source organism: Phrynosoma blainvillii (assembly GCA_026167975.1). NCBI lineage: Eukaryota > Metazoa > Chordata > Lepidosauria > Squamata > Phrynosomatidae > Phrynosoma > Phrynosoma blainvillii. The sequence goes on from JANUYF010000001.1 coordinate 416,115,294, forward strand.
GCTTCTTGTGGAGATAACCACATGGGGATTTTATTGATTATTCTGGATATGTATTTTTCCATGTTTTTAAAAGAGCCTTCCTTATGCAGTGATTATTTAAAAAATTGGTTTGTTTTTTCTTTATCGTATGCCACGTAAGTATATCAGCCTAATTTCAATCCTTCCCCTTCTAATTCTAACATACTTTCTCAATTTTAACCACTCTTTGATCCAATCTAGACAGCATGCCTTGAAATATATCATTGTCCGGTACTGCTAGTTCACCTCTTTCTCTGGCGACTTGCAAAATTTTCAGCCTCACTCTAGGTTTTTCCCCCCTGCCATATAAATCTTGAAATTTCTCCATGCCATTTTTTGAAGGGTTCTTTGTTAATCATTATGGGGATTGTCTGGAATAGGAATAATATTCTTGGTAAAACTGACATTTTAGTTGCAGATATTCTACTCAAAAAGGAGAAGTTCATTTTATTCCATTTTATTAAGTCTTTTCTAATATCTTTCCATACATTTGTACAGTTATTATCAAAAAAATCATTCGTTTTTATTGTGGCTTATATTCCTAAGTATTTTACCCTATCTTTACTTCTATTCTGGATCTCTCTTGTAAATCTATTTCCTCATTAAAGTCAATATTCTTAGTGATGATCACAGATTTATTTTTATCTTACATCCTGTCACCTCCCCAAACTTTTTCAGAATTTCCATTAACACTTCTCTATTCTCTAGTGGGTCTTCCAAATTAACCACTAAATCATCTGCAAATGCATTGCTTTTGTATTTATATTTCTTAATTCTCACTCCTTGTAATTTATCCTCTCTTTTAATTTGCCACTGACACATTGGCAAAGCACAATCATGGAGGTCCCCCTTCCATGCCCACTTTCCCCCCTTCACCTCATGGCCCTCTGTTGGACTTTCTTGTTTGTTAATGTTTTTATTACATCTATTCATTATTGGTGACCTGTTGTGTTTGTTGTATTTTCGTTTCATGGGGTGAGTGATGTCTCAATGGTGCAATGGGTCAATGGTGCAGCTGGCCACTCATGCACTTGTACATGTGACAAAATCCCCCAAACCATATGGTGAGCAATGACATTGGTAGCTGCATCTCGCTGGGCCCAGATTGCATGCTTCAAACCAGTTCCATAATGGTCCTGGGCCTTCCCACATGCCCGCACTTGTGTTGTGCAGTTTATCTGCTGGTGCGATAATGTGCACTTTCTGTGTTGGTGTGGAGCAACCAGAGATTATTTTGCTCTGGCTTTTAGCTGAGGAGCACATCTTCATTCTAGTTTCCTCCCATTGTGGCCTCATGCATCATATGAACAGGTAAGGCTCAAAATGGAGTGAAACTGCTTTTTTTTGTCCATGTGGACCACCCCTTGGAGTCCCATATGCTGCATCTGCACTGCAGAAATAATGTAGTTTGACACTGCTTTAGATGTCATGGCTCCATCCTATGGAATTCTGGCATTTATAGTTTATCATGGCACCAGAAATCTATGAAAGAGATTGATAAATCCCAGAATTCCATAGCATCGAGTCATGGCAGTTAAAGAGGTGTCAAATTGCATTAATTCTGCAGTGTAGATGTAGCCCTAGTCTATGAAAGCTTATGCTACAACTTCTTTCACACAATTCATCTCAAAGATGATACAAGATCCCTTTGCATGTTGATTTTTAATATGGCTATGTCTCTGAATTCTACACAAGCATGTGCACACACGTGTGTACATGCACAGACACACACACACTGGGAGCAGTGGAGAACCCTGGGAACACTACAGATTGTCAATGTCATTTTGGGAACCTCTCTTACCTCAATAAAATTCTCTGAATTTGTCTGTTCTGGAAGCACCCAAAGAAAGGGATTACTACTTTGCATTGCAAAAATAAAGAAAATTGAGAATTTTCAGGGAAGTAATTGTGGGGCAAATGTGGAAGGTGCTTGGAAGATGTTGCTGCCCCTTTCTAGCCAGATGGACTCAGGGCAGAAGTGTGAATTAATCTGTCTTTAATCTGCCCCAAACAGAATTTAGGAAGGATTCTTTTGTTTTACTCTAGCACAGGGATCTACATCAGGTAACATAATCAAAACAACTTTGAAGAGAAAACACACCTTATATTGGGTAAGTATCCATTTTACCACCCACACTGTTCATTATCTGTAATTCAATGTAGGCTATATCATGCTTTAACAGGCAAGTATAAGCAGTATTTGCCGCATTTTCTCCTGTGGTGTTCCCAGATTGTGAAATGCACTCCCCTTGATGTCGCATGCTGTTCTCATTCTTACTGTTTCTTGGAAGGACATGAAGACAGATTTCAGTCTGACCTTTTAGTCTGCTTTGATCATAGTGATATTTTAATGGTTTTAGTGTTTGAATTGTTTTCAGGCACCTTGGTTGGGTTTTTTTTTTTAAATAGTGGTGATGCAGCATAAATAATGAAATATGTAAGAATAAATAAAATAAATACATATGACAGCTGGTTGGAAACTTGAACCTCTTTTCATATTTGTTTGTCAGAGGAAGAGAATGCCAGAAAAATCTGTGTTGGGTGGAAGTTTGTTATGGACTCCCGGGCAACCTGTGCTAATAGGGAATCAATGAAATGAATGTTGATTCCCCCCCAACCAATTTGCCATTAAAATGGAAAAGGAGCTAATTAATAAACCCATATGAGATGTGGATCTGGATGCTGTGCTGATATTGTTGGTTTAATTCATTATGAAGCCTTTGTCTGAATTTTTAACGCAACTCAGTGATGACTCAGAAATTCATACCGAGATCATTGACTTTTCACGTATTCCCCTCAGCATTCAGTCTCTTTTACTTATCATTTGTTAATGAAGAATATGGAAACACCTAGTGTGGTGTAATGGTGGTTAATGTGACACCATGATGAAAAAGATCTCTAGTTCTGGGCACCACAATTTAAAAAGGATGTGGAGAAACGAGCGTGTCCAAAGGAGGGCAACTAAAATGGTGAAGGGTCTGGAGACCAAGCCCTATGAGGAACGATTTAGGGAGCTGGGGATGTTTAGCCTGGAGAAGAGAAGGCTGAGAGGTGATATGATAGCTGTGTTTAAATATTTGAAGGGATGTCATATTGAGGTGGGAACAAGCTTGTTTTCTGCTGCTCCAGAGACTAGGACCCGAAACAATGGATGTAAGCTCCAGGAAAAGAGATTCCACTTCAACATTAGGAGGAACTTCCTGACAGTAAGGGCGGTTCGACAGTGGAACACACTCCCTCGGAGAGTAGTGGAGTCTCCTTCCTTGGAGGTCTTTAAGCAGAGGCTGGATGGCCATCTGTCAGGGATGCTTTGATTGGGAGTTCCGGCATGGCAGGGGGTTGGACTGGATGGCCCTTGTGGTCTCTTCCAACTCTATGATTCTATGATTCTATTCCACCATGACACTCATTTGTCGATCTTTGACCATTCACCACTTTTCAGTCCAGCCTATCTTAAAGTTAACTGAGAGGGGTTGCAGACTGCCAGAAATAGTGCAAGTTGAGTCCACGTTTAGGGTTAGGGTTAGTGCTAGGGAATCATGGGAATTGTTTTTTTTTTCTGAGACATTGAGCCTTCTCTGTCAGAGAACTCTGTTGCCACAATAAAACACAATTCCCATGATTCCCTAACCCTAACCCTAAAAGTGGACTCAATTTGGCTATTTCTGAGTGAAAAAAATGGTAGGATAAGCTTTTGTAGATTTGGAATGCATCTACACTGTAGAAATAATGCAGTTTGACAAAATGAACAAAATGAAATCCAGACAGCCATTTCTTGATCTGAAGCTCAGAGTTTTTATTTTTAGACAAAAGACAGAAGACAAAGCAAAGACAAAAACAAAGTCATCTAGCCAGGTGGGTACTGATGATTTTCGGGACACTGATCAACAGTTTACAGGCCCTTTTAAAGGTTAGCTTTGGTGGTGCTCCCCCTTATAACATTCCAGTGTAATTTTTAGGTGCTTTCAACGTGTCTAGTTTCAGTTTGACAATTTTCTGTGTCCTATTTTGCCCAACTTATTTTTATTAATAGCACAGCCAGTTTCCTGTTATTTTCTGTGGTTAGGTTATTTTTCCTTGCAACCTTAAAACCTTTCTATTGTTGATTGCCATTACATAGATGTGCTGTTTCAATGAGAAGAAAGAGTTACAAGGCCCATCATCCAATAGCTTTATGAAGCAGTGTGGCTGGGAATCTTGAAATAATGACTTTATTATTGTTGCCTCTATCTTACACATCCTACAGAATCCTGGGATTTGTAGTTTGTGAAGCACCAGCATTCCTTGGCAAAGAACACAAAAGAACTTGTAAAACCACAGATCCCAGGATTCCAAGCGTTACAGCACTTAAAATTGTGCCAACTTGCATTATTTCTACAGTATAGATGTACCCCTGGTTTACTTCAGTAGAGCAAGTTTGTGAAAGCTTACACCAAAACATCTTTTGCACAGTTATAGTGCAGCTTGAAACCACTTTAACTGTCCTGGCTCAAGGCTAAGGAATCATGGGAACTGTAGTTTAATGTGGCACCAGAGCTCTCTGACAGAGAAGGCTCAATGTCCCAGAAAAAAATACAATTCCAATGATTCCCTAGCACTGAGCCAGGACAGTTAAAGTGGCCTCAAGCTGCACTCTTTCTGCAGTCTGTAAAGGCCCTTAGTTTTGAAGCTGCTACAAGATCTCTTTGTATACTTGTGGTGAATATGATGTCCAGCTGGCCAATCAGGAGGCAGCTGAGGACCAACAAATAGAATTCAAGCCAGAAGCACTTGAAATTTTTTCCCCCAAGCTGACAGTTGGGGTTTTGAGAGAGTTAAGCCAGAGAGAGAGAGAGAGCTGCATTTCTGGAAGTTCCTGAGGGAACTCTAAAGTTTGTTAGTTAGAGTCCAGATGGGAGGGACTCGGAACACATACAGAACTCTAAGGAAGGGAGTTGCAGTTGTGTTATATCCTGAGGGATATTGCTAGCCTGTGTGGCTGAAATATTAAGAGGGAATTGGAAACAAATGTCATTTATATGTAACCAAGAGAAGCTATAGTGACAAGCTTTGATACAAGTTATATTTATTCCATTCTGTTCTAGAATAAACTTTTATTCTCATTTAACCATCACTTGGCCTATGTTTCAAACCAAACTGCGCTACTAACCTTTTAAAGCCTTTAGTGTGGATCCTTTACACATATTTGGGTGGCAGGGAAAAAAACAACAACCCAGGACTGCCATCTTAAAAAAAATCAGTGCTAAGGTGAAAGGTGGCAAGAAGATTCACCACATAATTTGGTGGCAGCAGTGGAATCCTACAAATCTGGTATCCAGAAGTGTACTTGAATTGTAGGGGTCTGAGTGTGAGATATCAGACACCCAATATTTGATTTAAAGTGAAAAGGTTAAAAGAAATCCAACCGTTTGAAAACTAGGTGTTGGTGTCAGTAAAGTGATCTCTGAGGTAATCATACAAGGGTATTTGTAGGAGATTACTTGGAAACTGACCACGCTAGAAATTAACTAGTCTCTGAGGTAAACATGCTGAGGTATTGGTAGGAGACGTGGCAAGGGTAAAAGCACACTTAGTGGTTCCTGAGGTAAAAGTTGGTGGTAAAGTAAGGAATCACTACTCTGACTTCAAGATACAAGTGTTGTCTTTACGTTCAGTTGAGTCACTGACATTTTAATACTATCCACATGCATCCTAAAAAAGTTAAAACCTCAGCAGTGGCTGAATTGACAGAAGGAGAGGAAGTTAGAGAAGAAATGGTGGCTAGTCTTGACACTGCCATTTCTGAACCTCAAGCAAGTTTAGAGATTTGGAAAATAAAAGAAAGAATAGAAATGGCCAGAGTAAAAGAAAAAGAGATTGAAAAGGAACAAAAAATTGAAATGGAGAGGCCTCGGGTAAGACAAGCTGAAATAGATTTTCAAATTAGGATGAGGAGTCTAGATCAGGGAATTTCTCAAACCCAAATGGTGGCTGAGGTAAATAGGGCACCTCAGATTGACATGAAAAGATTTCCCAGATATTATAAAGGGGACAGTATTGATTCCTTCTTCACCAATTTTGAGAGTATGAAGAATTGAAAATAAAAGAAGAATGGATGAGTTATATTAGATCCCAGATTTGTGGTGGTCTAACTGAAATCTATGCTGAGATGAGAGCAGATGAAGCTCAAAATTATGAGTTATTCAAAGAGATGGTGAAACAAAGATTTGGATTAACTCCAGAACACCACAGAAGGGAGTTTAGTAAAATAAAGAAAAGACCAGATGAAACTTTCTCTCAACTGGCATGTAGACTAGATTATAAAGAGCTGGGTGGATGGATACAAAGTCACTTCCAAAGAAGAAATGCAAAGCTTAATAGGCTTGGAGAAATTCTATCATGTAATTCCCCAAGAGTATAAATGGCTAGTTCAAGAGAAAAGTGCCAAAATGGTAGCAGAAGCCACTAGAATGGTTGATGAACTAATATTAATTAGAGGAGATGACCAGGGAATGACAAGGAATAAAGAAGGATCTCAGTGAAAAGACAAAAAGGACCACAAAACATGGCAATCCACAAAAGAGAGGAATAGTGAGGGGAAAAATTATAAATCCTGGCATCAAGGGAGAACACAGGAATCTGAGAGGAAAGGTTTTGGGTCAAGAGAGTATGGCCTTGAAGACCAGAAGAGTGATAGATGGTCGATCAAAAATCAGTCAAAACCAGGCCAGAGAAGTTGCTATGAATGTGGGCAAATGGGGCACTTAAGATTAAACTGCCCAAAATTTTATCCTAAGAATTCAAAGACACCTATAAAGTCAGCATATTGTATAACATCAGTTAGTCATGCAGAGAAAGAGTGGTGCCAGAGAGGAAACACAGAGGCTGCGGTTGCCATGAAAATGACAGTTGGTAAAGCAACTGACATTAGAAGAGAACCTTCTCCAAGGCCGTGCCTATTTGTAACCACTTTGCCTGAGGAATTAAGTTTTGAGGAACACAGGGAATTAATACAAATAAATGAGACCTGGTTGTGGGGTTTCTATGATTCTGGGTCCGAAGTGTGTATAATTAAATCCCACTTAGGGGGGTTGCAGACTGCCAGAAATAGTGTGAATTCAGTCCACTTTTAGGGTTAGGGTTAGAGTTAGGGAACCATGGGAACTGTATTTTATTGTGGCATCCGAGTTGTCTGACAGAGAAGGCTCAATGTCTCAGAAAAATAACAGTTCCCATGATTCCCTATCACTAACCCTAACCCTAAAAGTGGACTGAATTCACACTATTTCTGGCAGTCTGCAACCCCCCTTAGTCAACCCTCAAAATTTATGCCCAGAAGAAATGATGACTTTAAAGGGTTTAGGGGGCCCTGCATTTGTAGCACCAATAGCCCAGTTAGACATTTCTTTCAGAGGACACAAACTGCAGTGGAAATTTGCCCTCTGGGATGACATTCCTGGTCTGTGTTTAATTGGAAATGATTTGGATAGATATCTTAGATTCACTTTCGTGGTCACTAGACAAAAGGAAAAGGAAATATCTTTCCAACCAGTCAATCAAATACCTGGAGAAAGAACAGAACAAGATGTGATCCCTAACAATGAGATTAGTGTGACTGAGATAACAGAAGAGGAGAGTTGTGAGGAAATTAAAGTTGGGAACAAACCCAAATTTAGTCAAGAACAACAGAGAGATGAAAGTTTAAAACCTTTGTTCACTCTAGCTGAGGAAGAAGTTAATGTAGAGCTGAGTGAGAATCACCCTCACAGATTTAGAATCATTCAAGATCATTTATATAGAGAGGTTCTCAAATGTAAATATAATACCCAGAAGGAAATTAAAAAACAGTTGGTAGTCCCTCAGAAATACCAAAGCAAGATACTGGAAATAGCCCATTCTAGTTCATTTGGAGGTCATTTGGGAATTAAGAAAAGTGCCCAAAGAATCTCTTTACATCTTTACTGGCCAAAAATGGGACACGATATAATTTTTTTTGGTAAATCTTGTGACACTTGTCAAAAACTAGACACAGGGTGAGATCAAACCAGAGCCAAGCTTTATCCATTACCAGTAATGTCATAGCCGTTCCAGAGAATAGGCATAGATATTGTAGGACCATTACCACAGGCAACCCAAAAAGGGAATGGATACATTCTTACTCTAATGGACTATGCCACAAGATATCCTGAAGCAGTAGCTTTGCGGAATATAGAGACAATGACTGTGGCTAATGCTCTGATAAACATTTTCTGTAGACTAGGATTTCCTAGTTAAGTGATATCAGATTTGGGAAGTTCTTTTACTTCTAAAGTGATGCAAAAGTTATGGGAGGTCTGTGGAGTTAAACATTTAACCACGACCCCTTATCACCCACAAAGCAACGGGCTTATAGAAAATTTTAATGGAACATTAGTTAACATCATAAAATCCTACACTGCAGAAAACCAGAATGATTGGGACACCAAGTTGCAACACCTGTTATTTGCCTATCGTGAGGTGCCACAAGAAAGCTTGGGATTTAGTCCATTAGAGTTAATGTTTGGATGCAAGATAAAAGGACCTTTAGATCTCATTCAACATGAGTGGGAGTCCCCAGAAGAAAGAGAGGTGGAAGATGTAGTATCATATGTCCAGAACCTGATGACATCCTTAAAGCAAGTCTTGAGAATTGCCACAGAAAACTTAAAAATAGTTCAAGGTCAACAAAAGACTTGGTATGACAAAAAGGCCTGAACTCGAGTTTTCCTTCTGGGAGAAGAGGTGCTAATAATAATAATAATAATAATAATAATAATAATAAAATTTATTTTTATCCTGCCCCTCTGCAATGCAACTGGGCAGCTTACAACATGAAAAACATCAAAACAATCATTCCCTACCCCCCCCCGTAAAGCAGTATTAAACTAAGCAATATTAAGAACAAGTATACTATAAAAATAAAATAAAGTAAAAACCAATGAACAAAATAAATAGCACCACAGATTAATAGTCCAGAAATAGTTCCAAGGAAAGGTGGCCAGGATCCTAGGGCTGAGAGATTATTCAGGGGAGGCCTGTCGGAAGAGATCCATCTTGACAGCTTTTTAAAAAGCATCTAGAGTAGTAATAAGATGGATCTCATCTGACAGGCCATTCCATAATCTGGGAGTGACAGCAGTAAAGCGACCTTCGACCAACGAAAGGAAATAAACTTCAGTATGCATGACGGTTCCAGTTCAGGTCACAGAGAAGATCAACGATGTGAACTATATAGTGGACTTGGGAGATGATGGGGAGTGTAAATTGGTACATGTAAATATGCTGAAGCCCTATGTTAGGCTGGAAAATTTGGTGTTATATGCTGTTAGAAAGATGGATAATGAAGGCATTGTCCTTTCTCAGTGGAAATTTGAGAATGCGGGGAAAGAAAAGATACAAGAGGTTACTCTTGACACTTCTCTTACTCCCCAGCAACAGTCCGAGATACGGACTGTGTTAAAGGAGTTTGAGGATATTTTTTCAGATGTACCCGGAAAAGTCCAGGGAATATATCATCATATCAATACTGGGGAGGCAACCCCTATAGCCGCTTCTCCATATCGAGTAACCGATCCATTAGCCAACAGTATTGGGGATGAAATTGATGTAATGTTAAGATGGGGATTATTATACTATCCAATAGTCCTTGGGCTTCACCAGTAGTGTTGGTAGAAGAACCTGACTATACTATCCGGTTTTGTGTTGATTATAGGCAGTTAATTAAGATTACCCAAACTGACGCCTATCCTATGCTTAGATCTGAGGATTTGATTAAAAGGATGGGAAGGGCTCAATACATCTCCACATTAGATCTGACCAAGGGATACTGGCAAGTACCCATGTGTCTCAAGGATCAGATGAAAACTGCCTTTGTCACACATAGAGGCTTATATGACTTTACAGTGTTGCTCTTTGGATTAAAGAATGCTCCTTCAGCTTTTCAGAGATTGGTGGACATTTTAGTTGGGCTGAAACATTGTGTTGTGGCATACATCAATGATAGTGGTATCTTCATTAACTCCTGGAGTGAACATATATACCATCTTACTGAAGTACTAAAAAGGCTTAGAAAGAGTGGGGTGACAGTCAAAAGTTCCAAGCGTCACCTAGGCAAAAGAGAAAGCTGATACTTGGGATACATTGTAGGCAGTGGGATCATCAAAGCAGAATCTTTTTTTTTTAAATAGTCAGCTTTATTGGAGAATTGCATATTATTATACATATTATGCACATATTCAATTTTAAATAAATTTTTGTTTTTGTTACATCAATGCCAAAAGAAGAAAGCACTCATATTTATCATTCTAGCATCATAGTTATTTAAAAGAAATAAAGATATGTATTCTTGAATATCAATCAATCAAATTTGGAAAGAAGAAAAATATTCCTCATAGTATATTGTCAATCATTTTTCTTGCTTTCCGACTGAAGTGCAAAGAAACTCTACTTTTTGCCATTTTAAATTATAATGATGCTCTTGTTTGTCCTTGATTAGCATAGTCAGTCTATCCATTTGCATTAAGTCTCTTATTTTCCGTTTCCATTCTTCAAACATGTGCGTATTATTTCTTTTCCAGTACTTAGATAAGAGCAAACGTGCACTGGTAATCATGTACAGGATTACACCTATTTCTTCTTTTTTAAATAACCTCTTCAGATTTGTAGTTATATTTAATAAATATAATTTTGGGTCCATTTTTATCCTGATTTTAAATATCTCTGTTATTGTATTATGTATAGCATTCCAAAAAGGACTTACGTCATTGCACGTCCACCACATATGATAGAGCTTTGCTTCTTTTTGTTGACATTTCCAGCACCTACCGATTTCTTCTTTTTTTGGTTTAGCTAACAACGCCAATTTCTGAGGATATAGGTGCCATCTGTACATTACTTTGTAAAAATTCTCAATTAAGTAAGCACTTTTTGTAAATTTAACAGTTTTTCCATGTTTTTCCCCAGGTTTCTAAATCAATATTTTCATTTATATCTTGCATCCATTTAATTATACATTCTTTGACGCATTCCTCTTTTAATTCTATCTCTAATAGGCATTTATATAATCTTGTTATCATATGTTTGTCCCCTTTTTCGAAGATTTTTTCTGGTTCTTTTTTCCTTGTTTCAATATCAAAGGTTTGCATATCTTTATAATATCTAGTTCTTATCTGCATATAAGTATACCAATAGAGTTCTAATCCTGCCTTTTGCAATTCCTTGTGCGTTCTTAAATTTATATTTTGACCAGAGCTTTTCGTTAGATCCTTATATGTGATAAATTCACCTTTGTGAAAAGTTTCTATTTTAAAGGCTTCCATAGGTGAAGACCAACATAGAATTTTAGGGTAAAAATTTTGCTTATATTTAATCCATATTTTAAATAAAGCATATCTAATTATGTGTTTATTAAACTCCTTTACTGCCTTTTTATCACTATAACATAGATACCAATGCCAACCTTTTTCTAGGTCAGCACCTTCAAGTGTTAGTTTTTTTATCTTGTAGAGTTACCCAATCTTTAACCCATGTTAACGCTGCAGCATCATAATAGATTTGCAGATTTGGGAGTCCTAGACCCCCTCTTATTTTTTCATCCTGTAAAATTCTCATTTTTATTCTGGATTTTTTCCCCTGCCAAATAAATTCTCTCAAATCATTTTCCCAAGCTTTGAGCTGGGATTTTGATATATGTATTGGAATGGTTTGAAACAGGAATAGAACTTTAGGGAGCACGTAAGATTGTATAACTGCTATTCGTCCTAATAGCGAGAGATGCATCTTCTTCCAACTATTTAACTTTTCTTTTATTTGGTTCCATGTTTGAAGGTAATTATTCATTAAGAGATTTGAGTTTTGATTGGTCAAAGTAATGCCTAAATATTTTACTTTATTAATTATTTTAAGATCAGTTTGGGTTTTTAACTCTTTTTCATCTATTGTATTGAAGTTTTTAGTTAATATACTGCTTTTATTTTTGTTAATCTTTATGCCTGTCATCTCACTGGTTTCTTCTAGGATACCCCATAATTTTTTTGATACTCTTTTTCGGATCATCTAATATTACGGCCACGTCATCCGCAAAAGTCTTAACTTTATATTGTTGTTTACCTATTATTAAACCCGTTATTTGATTGTCCTTTCTAATTTTTGAAGGATATTTTCTAATATCATTATCAATAGCAAAGGAGAATGCTGACAACCCTGTCTTGTCCCTTTATTTATTTTGCATTTTTCTGGTTTTTCCCCATTAATATCTATCCACGCCTCTTGTTGATTATAAATTTCTTCTAACCATTTAGTCATTCTATTTCCAATATTGGATTGTTTTAAAGTTTCTTTCATATAAAACCAATTAACATTATCGAATGCTTTCTCATAATCAAGAAAGATAATGCCCAATTTCTTATTTTTATGGTATTCATAATATTCTATGATATCTACTAAAGTTCTCACGTTGTTTTTAATATGTCTTCCTGGTACAAAACCCAATTGGTTTTTATTTATCCATTCTGTTATAATTTTTTTTATTCTTTCCAATAATACTATTGCAAAGATTTTATAATCAGTGTTTAGTAATGATATAGGTCTATAATTTTGTATATGACTTGCATCTTTATCCGCTTTAGGGATCAATATGATGATTGTTTCTCTCCACGTTTGTGGATATCGACCTGTTTCTATTTCATTAATAGTACCATACAGAGGGGTAATTAATTCCTTTTTAAATGTTTTATAATATTTTGCTGTAAAGCCGTCCGGGCCCGGGGCCTTATTATCCTTTAATTTCATAATAGCATTTATTATCTCCTCTTTTGATATTCTTTTGTTCAGGATTTCTTGTTGTTCTATTGAAAATTTTGGTATATTTTCCTGCTTTATGAATTCTTGAATTTTTTGTTTCTTTCTTCCTGTAATTTGATCTTCTTGAAATAATTTTTTTTAAATTGTAACTATTTGTTTAATTTTACTTTGTTGTATATATTTTTTTCCTTCTTCTTTTAATTTTATGATCATTTTTCTTTCTCTTTGTTTTTCAATTCTATAAGATAACCATTTGCTGGATTTATTCACATTTTCAAAATATTTTTGTTTTACATATTTTATTTTATTTGCTATTTGTGTCATAAGCTTATTGTCTAATTTTTCCCTTAAAGATTGGATTTGTTCGCATAATGCTTTATTGCTCGATGTTTCTTTTAGATCTTTTTCTTTTTCCCTTAATTGGTCTATGAGTTCTTTTTCTTTTTTTGTTTTTCCTTTCTTTCTCTACTTTCTTGTTGTATAAAATAACCTCTTATGACCGCTTTTCCTGCGTCCCATACAAACTGAGGTACAATACCTTTATTCATATTTTCTTCAAAATACCTTTTTATTTCCTTTTTCATCCTTTGAACTATTTCTTCATTGGTGAGCATATAATCTTTTATTTTCCAATTAAATTCTCGTTTAATTGTAGTGAATTCTAAAGTCACCGCACAGTGGTCAGATAGTATTCTGGTAATATCTCTGTTTTGGTTATTTCTCTTACCAAATTTTTAGAGATACAAAACATATAAATTCTTGACCAACTCATGTATCTATTCGAGTAAAAGGTATAATCTTTGCTGGAATTGTTACTTAATCTCTAAACGTCAATTAGATTTAGATTTTCAATAAGAGTAAAAGCTTCCTATGGTAGTTTACCCTGAAAGGTTTTTTTTTGTTTTTTTGTTCTACCATTAGATCTGTCATTTGCTGGATCCCAATCACAATTCCAATCACCCTGTAATTATGCATTTATCATAATCTAGCTTGCTCAACTCACAATGTAGTGTTTTATAAAATTTTCCTTTATTCTCTTGTGGAGCGTATATATTAACTAATAAAACTTTGTCACCATTGATGATTATTTCTATTGCGATAAATCACCCATCATCGTTTTTCAAAATTTCTCAAGACTGAATTTTAGTATTAACATAAATAACTACCCCATTTTTTCCCTTGATTTTATTACATGCGGCGTACATTTTACCTAAATTTTCCCTTTTCAGGATATGGAGATCTTTTCCCCTAATATGAGTTTCTTGTAGGCATATTGCCTCTGCCCTTTGTTTTTTTAACTGTAAGAAAACTTTACTGCATTTAAATTTTGAGTTTAATCCATTAATGTTCCAGGATATTATTTTTTAAAGCATTTTTTAGTGTTTGCCTCTATCTTCCCACTTTTTAGCATTTATTTTTTCTTAATCTTTTTAGATCTCTTTTTCCCTTTTTTAACTTCTGTCTGTGTTAAGTGACTTCTTATTTTCTTATTTCTTTTTCCCCCCGTGATTGTGGATTGGTTTGAATCGGATTCCTTATCTGACTCTGATTCTTTTTCTTCTTCTGAATTCTCTTTTTCAGATTCACCTGAACTAATATTTTGTTCACCTGTTTCTTCTTTTAAATTTGATTTTTTTATCTTGTTTCCATAGATAATGATTTACTTTGTTCCTTCTCCGTTACAGTGACCTTCTCTTGATTTTCTTTTGTTTCTCCATTCGTATTATTTTTAATTAAGAAATTTTTCATTTTTTCATCCGAATTGATAATATATTTCTCTTTTTTATATGTAAAGGATACCCCTTCAGTTTTCTCCCATTTATATTTCCCATTATTGTGTCTGAGAAATTCTGTTAATTGTGTATATTCCTTTCTCTTCTTTAGAATTTGATTTGGAATTGCTTTGAATATTTTAATTTCTTTGTCTTCAATTATTAATTTTTTGTTGTAACTTACTTTGAGGAACAAGTTTCTGACTCGTTCTCTCACAAACAACACCATTATATCTCTAGGTAATTTTTTCCCCTCACTATCCAGGAATCCACCCTGTATATATTGTCAATCTCCAAATCTAATTGTTCTCTTGCCCACTCAACAAAATACGCTAGAGCTGGAGTAATTCTTGTGACAAGATTTTCATTTTTTTGTTTGTCTACACCTCTTAATTTTATGGCTATCCTTTGCAGTCGTAATTCTAAATTTGCTTTATAATATTCCTCATTTAATTGCTTCTCTTCTAATTTTTCAGTTCTTTTCTCTATTTTTTCTATTTTCTCTTTTACTTCTGTTGTACTTTTTTTCAATATTTTAATTTCTCCTGATGTAGTTATTAAGGCTTCTTTAAAAGCCAATAATTCTTTTTGAATATCCAATTTTATTTCCTCTTTTAAATTTTTTATTTCCTCCTTTATATGTACAGAAATTTCTGATTTTATCTCTGCACTTATTTTCTTTAATTCTTCTACTAGTATTTTATTTGTTTCACTTCCATTTTGTTGTTCCTGCCCTAATGCCACTTCTCTTTGTGGCATAATGTTTACTTCTTCCTGAGATTGCATTTTTTCCTCATATATATATATATATATTAATGGTTTTTCCTTTGCTTAAATCTCCAATACACAATGTTTACCACTACAATGCTAATATTGCTGCTATTTAAAGTGTGCCAATTTTGCAACACCAAGCACCAGCGAGCTAGGGCAAATGATATTACTCGCCCTGCCTCTGCTTTGTTGCCGGGGGAAGTTTTTACAGGTGGTGCTCTGCCTCCATGCGCTCCTGCTGCTGCTGCGCTGCTGCTATGGCTGCCTCTGGTGCTGGGGAAGCTTTTACAGGTGGTTCTTTGCCTCCAAACTCTCCCGCTGCTGCTGCGCTGCCGCTATGGCTGCCTCTGGTGCTGGGGAAGCTTTTATAGGTGGTGCTCCACCTCCAATCTCTCCCACTGCTGCTATGCTGCTGCTCTGTCTGCCTCCAGTGCCAGGGGAAGCTTTTACAGGTAGTGCTCCGCCTCCACACCCTCCCACTGCTGCTGTGCTGCTGCTCTGGCTGCATCCGGTGCCAGGGGAAGCTTTTACAGGTGGTGCTCTGCCTCCATGCACTCCCACTGCTGTTGCGCTGCCACTCTGGCTGCCTCCAGTGCTGGGGGAAGCTTTTACAGGTGGTGCTCCACCCCCAAACTCTCCTGCTGCTGCTACGCTGCCGCTCTGGCTGCCTCCAGTGCCGGGGGAAGTTTTTACAGGTGGTGCTCTGCCTCCATGTGCTCCTGCGGCTGCTGCGCTGCTGCTCTCAAAGCAGAATTTTCTAAGGTGGAAGCTATAGTTAATTGGCCGAGGCCTACTTCCAAAAAAAGGGGTGAGGTCATTCTTAGGACTAGCAGGATATTATCGGAAATTCATTCCCAATTTTAGCAGCATTGCAAGTCCCTTGCCCAATTTAACCCCAAAGGACAAGCCTGCTAAAGTCTCCTGGTCAGACAAATCTGATAAGGCTTTCAGGGAGTTGAAATACCTACTGACCACAGCTCCTGTTCTACTGGCTCCAGATTATACCAAGACTTTCATAGTCACTACGGATGCCTCTAATGTTGGACTCGGAGCAGTGTTGAGCATTGTTGAGAAAAGAGGGTAAAGATGGCCAAATACATATAATCTTATATATAAGAAGCTCCTTCCCAGGGAAAACACTTAGCCACTGTAAAGAAGGAATGTGTGGCCATAGTTTGGGGAAGGAAGTTTATAATTAAGACAGATCACTCACCCTTGTGTTGGTTAAATCACACCAAGGGAAAGTAACAGTAAGTTAGTGTGATGGAGTCTATTATTACAAGACTTTGATTACTCCATCCAGTACATAAAAGGTAAGGAGAATATAGTAGCTGATAGTCTCTCCAGATTGTCTGAAGAGGGATAAACTAAAATACAGTAATGTAATATAGTTGAACAGGTGATGGCTCTTATGTATATAAATGCATTGTGTATATAGATGTTGTTGTTTATTGGATGTTATACATATTATGGTTGGTGGTAAGTATAATTTATTAGAGATATTTATGGGCTCACATAACCGATAGGTTATATGTGCCCATAAACCTGCTAAAGGGGGGAGGTGTGTGGTGAATAGAATGTCCAGCTGGCCAATCAGGAGGCAGGTGAAGGCCAACCAATAGAATTCTAGCTGGGAGCACTTGAAATTTTTTTTCAAGCTGACAATTGGGGGAGAGCAGTTGGGGGTTCGGGAGAGTTAAGCCAGAGAGAAAGAGAGCTGAATTTCTGGGAGTTCCTGAGGGAACACTAAAGTTTGTTAGTTGGAGTCCAGATGGGAGGGACTCAGAACACGTACAGAACTCTAAGGAAGGGAGTTGCAGTTGTGTTATATCCTGAGGGATATTGCTAGCCTGTGTGGCTGAAATATTAAGAGGGAATTGGAAACAAATGTTGTTTATATGTAGCCAAGAGAAATTATAGTGACAAGCTTTGATACAAATTATATTTATTCCATTCTGTTCTAGAATAAACTTTTATTCTCATTTAAACATCACATGGCCTATGTTTTCAAACCAAACCATGCTATTAACTTTTTAAAGCTTTTAGTGTGCCATCTTTGGGTGGCAGGGAAAACAAATAAACCCAGGACTGCCATCTTTAAAAAAAAAAATCAGTGCTAAGGTGAAAGGTGGCAAGAGGATTCACCACAATACTGATATTCCAAACTAACACAGCTATATCTCTGAGTTCTTCCTTACATGATTTTTGGTGAGAGCTGGATCTTGAGCATTGTCCCACCATTACTCAGTTATGTTTGGCTACAGTGTGTCATTATATTCATTTTTTAAAATAGTAATTTCCCAAGGTCTGGATAAAATTTAGAGGAGAGGAGAAACATATACAGAGCTCTGAACTCCTTTGGAGGAGATTTAGGATATAAATATAATAATGTGATTTGTAAATTCAATGAACTGCACAAACACAGAGCTGATGCCCACATCCTGTGATATCAAAATGGCTGCCTCAGCCAGATCTGTTTGTTTCCGCTATGTGAAGTTGGGCTTTTAGGTAACCATGGTCAAAGCTTTTGAATATAGCTGCAGTATATATGGCTGCTGTGAAATGCAACATATCAAAAGCTTCTAAATCACCTCCTTCTTTGGAAAATAAAATGAAGAGGAACAAAAGCTGCAATTCAGTGAGTTCTTACATAAATGGAGTTGAACTATACTTGTAGCAACAAAATGGACATATCTCTCCCATCAGCCTTTTTTATTCTAGGGCTGACATAATTCCATCTCTTTTTCATCTCCTTTCCCTCATTACCCCAGATGGCCTAATGGGCTGTATTTTACCTCTTGAAGCCATCTTCCTTGAAAAAAAACAACACTCACACACCCATCTCAGATCAGAGATGTTCCTTTTGATTCAAACTTGCTGATATTTTGCAAGGATGTGCCATTGCATCTGAGACCAAACACAAGAAACCAGAACACACACAAAATGCTCCTTTCCTTTCATCTTGACAGCCTCTGTTGTCAAGATTAGACCTCCATTATACTAGTCTTCTTTTCTTTTGGGTCCTTTGTGGTATCATTTATGTGACTACCCTTCCTTGTTACAATCTCTCCATTCTTCCTTCAGCTCTCTCAAATTAGTGAATATCCATGCTGTGTGTCTGGTTTGATAGTGTTCATCTTACCCTTTTGCAACATATATTTTCTGATACTATGTCTGGTGTGGAGTGTTTCTCTCACATTACCTTTGATGGAAATAAGAGTTAAGATTAAAAAAATATAAATGCCTATTCTATTTCACAGAAATACTATGGTTGCTCTAAATCCAGCTATTTCTTTGTGGCACAGTTGTGATTTTATCCTTAACAGTTCTTCACTGATTATTTATTAATTATTTGTTAAATATCTGTCTGTTTGTCTATCCCACCCTACATCCAGACACTAAACTCCATTTAAACAATTTAAAGCCATTAAAAAATTAAACAGTAAAAGGTAATATAAACATTTAAAAAGCATATTCAGCAATTTAAAAATGTAAAAGAACTTAAAAAAATTTAAAGCTATGTGCATTTTATATATTTATTAATTAAAATATTTATATTTCACCCTGTATCCCAGGATTTCAGGGCAGCACACAAGAAAATCTGTTTAAAATGTTTAAAACAGAGATTGGAAACTATGAGGAGCTAGCAGCCACACTTGCCCCTACAGGAGACCTTTTAGGGCCATAATCTCCTCCCTCCCTCCCTCCATGCCTTTCTACATTGTGTGAGGGACATTTTGCCAGGTTTTAGCCCCCAGGGCCACTTTAAGCCCAGGAGTAAGAATAATTGAAAAAGACTAAAAGCATAGTGTACAATCTAACAATGCATATGCAAAAATTTGCATGATTTCTTTAGTAGAAATCTAGGGCTGGCATCCTATTGGGAAGTTATGTCACTGTAAACTGACTTAAAACAATGTAAAGTTGGATGGCACCACTGCAAAATGTTTCTATTCTTAGGAGGGGAGGAGATATACAGCTACGACATTGGGACCATTGCACAAGCAAAACTAGTGGCTTTCAATACTCAATGTGTTCTGTTGTGCAATGAGTCCAGAGGAGTAATGTGTCCTGTTGTACAATAAGAGCCCTCATTGTACACTAGAACATGTTGTGTGGTGCCCCATTGTTGCAATCCACTAGCATGGTTGTATATTGTATCACTGACATAGCTCTGTCATTGCAAAATTACACATTGTACCCTCAGATGCAGGACCTTGGTCTATGTTTTTCTTGGTTCCAGAAAGACAATACTGCTAGTACCAAGTGCACCTCTGTGGGGAAAGTATTCTATTTTCTGGTATGAGCTGTATTTGTTTTTATGGAGGTTTACCTCCTTTATAATTTGTTTTAATTGTTACTGGTTTAATAACTTTTTAAAGGGGGGGAGGGGGGAATTGTTCTTATATTGTATGTGATGGATTTTTATGATGTAAGCCGCCCCGATTGTACTCAGAGGGGCGGGGTATTAAATAAAAATTATTATTATTATTATTATTATTATTATTATTCTATAACCAGAGCATGTGATAAATGGGAGTCCTTCGATTTATCAGAGCCTTCTCTCCAGAGAACAAAGGGTTAAATGTGGCAGACCATGCAGTTACATTTTAATGAGGCTCAGTATTACAAGTGACAAAATAGCAATTACCCAATGAGAGGGGCAGAACCTCTGAGATGATTCTGGGCAGGGTTTTTTAAAAGGCTCGAGAGGCACCACGAGGAGGAAGCTGAAACAACATAATATCTAAAACAGGAGGCTCTGTTAGGAAGGCTGGTTGAAGCTGGACAATGAAGTCCAGGCTCCCAGCTATCCCATGAACATCAAGGTCTATAAATCCCATCTGATCTGAGAGTAAGATTAGGAAAAGGTACTAGTCAGTTGCATTAGGATATTTCGATTCTTTTCTTGATTTTGCTGAAATGATTTACTCTGTAACATACTTTCTATCTGCGCTTGAAGAACAAGATGGTTTTTCATGTAAGAGATATCCTTTTGTTATGAATATTCTTTACTTAGAATAAAACTCCTTTCTTGGAAGTACTTCCTCTCCATGCCCTCTTTCATGTGCCTTTGCTTGGCTTAATATCCTCACCAGGGTTGGGGGGCAGGAGGAAAGTCTCTGCAGCATCAGAGATGGAAAGTAACCCCCAAAGTAACTCCCTACTGAGTTACAAGGAAAAGGTGGGGGTCAATTCAGTAGGTAATAACAGCTTAGTTCATTTAAGGTGGTCTCAGTGGATTTCATCCAGCTGAGGCAGAAGCAGGAGGGGAACACAGAGACCCATCACAGAGCACTACAACAGAGAAGGGTCTCTCCACATGCCCTCACTCATATCTTCCTACAGTATATTATCCCCCATTTATTATTATTATTATTATTATTATTATTATTATTATTATTATTATTAGTATTATTAGTATTATTGGTGGGACATGGAGGAAGCTTCCTCCAGCAGATCTCAATCCTTGGACAGATATATATCTTCACATGTATGGTTTTGGGTAAAGTCAATAGACTCAAAATGTATGAATAAGAAACCATGTTTTAACTTGGAAATAGAAGCCAACATTAATGCCAAATGGGCTTCCAAAAGCAGAACATTTTATAGTTAGGGTGCCATAACAGAAGAGGCTATTTTGGCAGCCTTGGCTCAAATAACAAATCTGGGATCAGGGATTCTGACAGTGAATCTGGATTTTTAAAAAATTTTCTTGCTAATGTGATTAGGTTGTGAGTCTGACAACAGTAGGTGTTTGGGAAAATGTATTGTCTTTTAGATTGAATTCAGAACCATTATGGTAGTAACTCCATAAGGAAAGGGCAAATTTCTATGGGATGTTCTGATAGCTATTGGTGGATGATCTGGGGTGAGTTGGGCCAAACTGATATAGATTTTTATAATGATAGCAGAACACGTCTATTGAAAAGCAGCAAACGGTTGGAAAATATCAGAGAAACATGTGCCTCTGAAGTGGGGTGATGAACACCAATGAAAATGAGCAGTTTAAGCACTCACATTATTGGTTTTATTATTCCTTTTCATGTGGAGAATACTTCTGCTGAAAGGTTCATTCATATGTATGTGCTGGTGAAATTGGTCTGGGATGAGGGTGGAACAGGAAATATTATAATGAACATGACACAGCAATCAGAAATATCTGCTGTGTGTTGTATTCACCCCCTCTCTCTATAGAATGTGCAGTGGAAATTGGAAAAATTGGAGCTATTGTGACAAGCCAACATGCTATGAGTTTCCACAGCTGTATTACAGATGTAAAACTTCACTTATTTGTTTCCTGCATGCAAGAATAAAGAAAATGATTTTTTCCTCTCTGCTTAGTGAAATTATGAGAGTTTTGTGCATTTTTCACACTTTGTGGCTTTTTTGTATTACACAAATACACACACACACACAATTGATTTTGAAAAGAGTTTTTCTTAATAATAATAATAATAATAATAATAATAATAATAATAATTTATATCCCGCCCTTAGCTGAGGCTATCAAGGCAGCTTACAATCTAAAATTAGTAAAGCATATACTTTATACAAAATAACTGTTTTCTGTGCAACTCTCCCAAGGACCATAATTGTAAAATAAATAAATTAATATTGGGGTGTTCTGCCATTTTCCTGGTTTCTCAGTATTGATATATGTCTAGAAGCCCTTTCCAATCAAGATCCAGATAATCTGCCAATGTGAAATGAGAGGCTGGGCAAGCTTGGGTAGAGCCAGCCAACCACAATTTGTGGAATGCTGTGGTGGTGGTGGTGAGGCTATGAGGAAAAATATGAAACCAGAGGCTTGTCCTTAAATGGTTAGATAGACCTAGGTAACATTATGGGCAGTAAGAAGAGAGGAATTGATAAGATCTGGAAAGGGTTTTCTTTTAGGAGATGACAATGTGGAGCGAGTTCAGGGAGGAGTGTTATTTTGTTTGAAAATGAGGTGTTACACTTTGTGTAGAACAGGCATAAGGCTAGATGTTTTTCTATTTGTTATATAATAAATTGTTATTTGTTTTATTTTCTACACTCACTGTCTGAATGTTGTCATTTAAGAATTGATAAGAACGATTCGGCCATGCATTACTGCACTGATGAACACACTCATTTATACAATATAGGTGTCAGTTTGATGGCTGAGTACCAAATTCAGGAAGGCAACACTAGTGCAAGGTAAGTGAGAGGAGCTCAAGGTTGGAAGTGCAGGGTGAAACTGGATAGGGATTATATCCCAGTCCGTACTCTTTACTTCCCTAATCTGTACTGTATTGGCGTAGGTTGACTCTCTCTTTTCTGAAATGCTTGGGACCAGAAGTATTTTGGATTTTGGAATATTAGCATATACCTAATGAGATATCTTGGAGATGAGTCTAAACATGAAACAACATGAAATTAATTCATGTTTTGTATAAACACAGCCTGAAAATAATTTTATACATAATACTTTCACTGATTTTGTGCATGAAACAAAGTTTGTGTCCACTGAACCATCAGAAAGCAAAGGTGTCACTGTCTCAGTCACCCATGTAGACAATTTTGATTTCCAGAGTATTTCAGATTTCAGAATTATGGATAAGAGATACTCAACCTGTTTGAGCAATAAACATGGAGTCAGTGAAGTATTTGAATCTGGTATTGCTGGTCTCTGTGTTGAGATGAAAATGGCATCAGAAGGCAGGCAAGATACTTTTAGAATGAGCTAAATTAGTTTCTGCAAAATCAAATCATGGCTGCTAGCAATATATCCTTCTGAACTGATTTATCAGTATTACAGCTTTCTATAAGCTCCTTTAATTTTGAACTGATATTATTATTCTGGTGATAGCTAATTAAAGCACAAAGCAGAAATACTTTAACAATCTATTTGTGGACCAGTATTAAAATGCTAGACTATGAGATTTCCCCCTCCCTTGAAAGAAGGGGAAATAAAATAGGTTAAATAGCTTTGGTTTTATCCCTTCCTTTCCTGCCCCATATTGTGCTTTTCTCAAAGACTTAACATTGCTATTAAAATTTAGTAGCTTAGCTATTTAGCGTCAGTTGGGAGAGAATTATGGCCAAATATTAGCATAAGTGGCTGGATGACCTTTGCTTTTCTCTCCTGCTTTCTTAACTTTTTGACAAAATTCATGTGATTGCTCTTTCTGGAGAAGCAGTGTGCTCTGCAAATGATCTTTGCCACGTACAGTTCTCTGTGTGTACAAGTGCGCAAGTGTTGTTTTCTGCAGATGATAATGAAGTGCAGTGAAGCGAGCAGAGGTTGTGCATTTGGAGTTAATGGAAGCAACCACATATGTCTTATGATTAAAAGGGAAAAGGTGTCTGGAGCTATTAATTCTTTCCCTCTGCCTCCTCCACATCCCAAATGAGCTGCATTCCTCATTGAGAAGAATGTGCTTCAGTGAAAGATGGGGTGCAATTAAATATTCCACCCTCAGGAGGGACATTTGGAATTTCTTAAGTCCCTGTTGTTAATTTGCATACTTTATCCCCTAAAGCTAAACAGAGGAGTATTAAAATTCTATTTTTCCATATATGTCTTTCTTCTGTAATAGTCGCTATGTCATTATCTACGTCTAATAAGAGATATAGCTCATATGCTTGTGGTTCAGCCTAACAATCTGCTCAGGAAAGCCAACTGAAATGAAAAAATCCCATGTGGTGCCCTTAGCCCAGTCCCAGGACTCCTAGAAAGTTCAGAAATATATTTGGGAAGTTGAGCATCACTGCTTGTTACAAGGAATCTTACCCAAAAGGGGGAAATAGACAATAACTAGGTAAGCTCAGGCATTGCTCCCCTCTCTTCTTTCTCTGCTGGTTGATATGTAGGTTCTGTTCTCAGGTTCAATATGCTCCCTTCTTTAGGTGTTACTGTTTTTCTTAGTAGAAGCAGCTACACATCTCCTTGATGGCTACTATCTGTTTCCACGCACAATTTAAAATGCCAATTATGACCTATAAAGCACTATATTCAATGCTGTTATTAGGGTTGGTGTCACCTGAATGCGATTACTCAAATTGTCACTCCCAGGCTGCCAGGCTCATACCCAGCTTCCTCCCTTTACCATCTAGGCTACTTCAGGTGGGGTGCTGCTTCCACCAGACAGCTTTTCCAAGTCTGGTACAGCTGCTGGTTGAGGGGCAAAGGGAGTCAATTTGTTTTCCCACCTGGTCAGCAGACCCACCAGACCTAAAATGCAGCCCTTTCCCACCAGAAACCAATGGATGGTAGAGGCTTCCTGGCTGGTGGAGGATGATGGTTGGGGGTGGGTAGGATGGATGGGAGTGATAATCCCACCAGGGGTTTACCTCTCTCTGATGTATCACCTGGTGTGGTCCTCATCCCCTACTTCCTCCTAGTTAGGTCAGGTCCAGGCTATTTGACAGACCATATCTCTCTGTATGAACCATCCCAGCAATGAGATCTTCAAGAGAGGGCCTTCTCAGTGGATGCCCCCAGACTCTGGAACTACCTTCCCAGGGAAGCAACAATGGTCCCTTCCTTGTTGGCTAAAATCTTTTCATTCAGACAGGCTTTTAAAATAGAAAGTTTTAAAAAACTAGGCTAAGAGGTGCTGTATTGTTTTAATTAAATTGTTGTAAAGAGCTTTTTATCTTTTAATTGCATTTTTTCTTTTAATTTCAGGCTTGAGTTTTTTAAATACTATAAATAGTTTAGCTCTATTTTGATGTTCATTGTTTGTGTTTTTAATTGTATTGTTCTTTTAAATTGTGAGCTGCTTTGAGTCCCAGTTTTGGCGGTAAAACCTGGATACTACTACTACTACTACTACTACTAATAATAACAACAACAACAACAACAACAATGACAACAACAACAGTAGTAGTGTATCTGCACTGATGAAGCAAATTCTAGGGGATTTTGTGAACTTTTAGGATTTCCTTTCTGAACTATCTGTGAACTAACTGCTGGGTCCCATAATATATATCTTCTTTTAACAGGCCAGGGATAGGAATCATTTGATCTTTCAGTTGAACTGCAAATACCATATTCTTCACCATTTGCTATGCTGGTCAGGGCATCTAGGAGTTGTAGTTCAACACCACATAGAGACATACAGTGTTGCCATCCTTGTAACAGGCACAAGCTTGGCACCAAATCACATTGCTATAAATACTAAGTACGTGATGTGGAAGCCGCATTATGAATGCCACTCCTTATGCAAAAACCTATTATGAAAATGTGTCTTCATGTTTTGAGGTTCTCACCATAAGACATTTAAACAGAAAAAGTGCCAGTACATACTTGAAACCATTTGACTAAATTTTGGGTGATTCTAATCTCTATTAAGATGTGTGGGAGGAGGGAGGGGGCACGGGTATGTGTAACACTGTTTTTTAAAATATTTACTAATTTTATTAATATATAAAATACATATTCTTCAAATACTTACAACAGGCGATTACATAAAATATAACCCTCATGGAAATTTCTCCTAAATTGATTCCTCAGTCCTTCCAGTATTGGGCCCCTTATCTATAAGTCATCTCTGTCAAATTTAAAATAAAACTTTGAAACTTACTTAACAGTCATCCTAGAGCATTTTCTATCTTATGGTATTATTTTAAATATATACACACATATAGAATTTTAGATAATGTGAAGTCGTAGGCTTTAATGGCCGGCATCCATAGTTTTTTGTGGGTTTTTTGGGCTGTGTGGCCATATTCTAGAAGAGTTTCTTTCTGACGTTTTGCCAGCATCTCTAAGATCTCTTTTTCCAGGTTTTGTAATTCTCACTTAGACCTATTTTTAATCTCAGATCCTCTTTGAATCAAAAATCCCCTCATCACTGCCTTACTGGTGTCCCAGACTGTTTTCATTGGCCCTATTCATCTATATTTTCTTTTAAAAAGTTCTTTAGTGTAATCTTGGCTTTTTCCAGGAAGGCGTCATTGTTTAAAAGGGAGTCATTCATTTCCAGTTAAATTGCTTTTTGCCATATTCCATTGAGAGACTTATCAAGTTGTGGTCAGAAATGAATTTAGGTTGGATATCCATTTTCTTAATCTTAGGTAAAAGTGGACATGAAACTAGAAACATGTCTATTGTAGACATGTCCACTTTTTTCTTCTTCTGCATACAGTTTTCTTAAAAGTGTGTACAGTGTTAATTCTGTATATTTTTTGTTTGTAGAGTAGAGAGATTCCCTCTATTCTTTTCTAGGAATACAATATTTTTCTTTTCATAAGTTTGTGGGCCAACAACTTATAGTCCTGTCTTCTTTTAAGACTCTCCAGAGGAATATCTTTGTAAATCTTGATTGTATACCCATCTATTACCAGGTCAGTCACATAGCTTTTTTGTAAAATCTGATCTTGCCACTTAGATCCCACAAAGGACACAACCACATCATGTGGTAACTTCTTTTCTCTGGAGACAATCAAATTAATTCTAAATATCTTACCTATTGCATTACCTATCTTTGCTTCAGTTGTCCCCACAAAGTTAGCAAGCTCCAAGTTCATTCTGTCATATAAATCTTCTTTCACATTTTTTGCGACCCCTCTTAGCTTCAAACATTTTTCATGGTAATGGATTTCTTGCATATGAACCCTATTCTCATTCCTTTTTTCTGGAGTTCTTTTATGGGGTTTTCCAGTTCATCTGTCCTTAAACTCAGCTTCTTCATTTCACTCTGTAGTCCAGAAATGTCCTTGGTGATTTTATCAATTTTCCCCCAAAATATACTCAACTTTCTTTGCATGTCTCCTTTAGCCTCCTTTCTTGAAGCTTTAAGTTCTTGCTTCATCTCCAGGTGCATCTCCTCTTTAAAATTTTAAAATTCTTCCATGAATATAGTAGTAGGATCTGGAGTTTTGGAATTTGTTGCGTTGGTTGAGCCCCGTCTTTGAACTGTTGATGTCACTTGAGCTGTTATTTTTGAACCTAAGGCCATCTTAGATGTTATTACAATTCAATATGTATTTGTTAAATCTAATATGTGTTTGGTGTTATTGAAATTCTTATTTCCATTTTCTTGGTTACCTGTCACTAACAATTTGTAAACCTATAAAGGTATCAAAACTGTACAGATGATTTCCTCAACCTCTAAACACCATTACTATAATTTATTAAATTGATTATTCAACTAGTAGATTTAGCATGATACCAACTTATTTCTATTAACCAATAACTGATAATCAATTAATTAAATATTCTGTATGATTTCTATATATTTCTCCATATATTCTCTAAACAATCTATTTGTTTATCTATAATAATATCAATGTTTTGTTCATTCAGCCAATCCCATAATACCTAATTTATTTCTCGGTTAGCTTTCTTCTAAGTAAAAAAGATAGTAATTGAAATTGATAGGCTGGATGGCCATCTGTCAGGGATGCTTTGATTGGGAGTTCCTGCATGGCAGGGGGTTGGACTGGATGGCCCTTGTGGTCTCTTCCAACTCTATGATTCTATGATTCTATGAAATAGTTAAATAAGCTGCAATTACATTAGCTTTTAACTTCCTATCTATTTATATCAAATTCATTTATACTGTGATTTACCCCAAAAGCTTCTCAATTTCACCAATTAATTATCACTAATTAAATAATTAGATAGTCAACTACAATAATTAATTTCTGTGACATTCAATTGATCAGTTATTCTATTTCATAGTTTGGTCCAATTATTACCTCTTAATTACAGTTAAACTATTGATTTAATTAGGAAAAAATTAACTTGATTAAACAGAACATTTAGAAAGGGGGTAATAAATCAATTATAAGTCCATGCTTAAATCCATTAATTGTTGGTGGACTCTTTGCAGGAGTAATTAAAGTAATTAAAAGAGGAGAAAAGTTTAAGATTTTTAAAATATTTCCTTCAGCTTCACTCTTACTAATTTAGAGGGGTTGCAGACTGCCAGAAATAGTTCAAATTGATCCCACTTTTAGGTTTAGGGTTAGTGCTAGGGAATCATGGGATTTTTTTTCTGAGACATTGAACCTTCTCTGTCAGAGAGCTCTGGTGCCACAATAAACTACAGTTCCCATGATTCCCTAACCCTATCCCTAACCCTAAAAGTGGACTCAATTTGCACTATTTCTGGCAGTCTGTAACCCTCCTTAGTTTGCCTTTCTATTGTCTTGTCCCTTGTCCTCATTCCGATATTATCTTTCTTGCCTGTCTTGCCTCTGTCTTTCTCAAAGGAACTGTCGTCTCATCCCGTCCTCCTTCTGTCATGTCTTTTCTCTCCTATTTTATTTCCTTTTCTTTTTTTGCCTCTCCACTTCTCCAATTTCAAAATCTCAGCCTTACTGTTCCCTTCTGATGTCCCGTACCCAGTCCTCCTTCCATTGTTATCTTTCTTTCCACTCCTGTGACCTCCGTCTTTGTTTAGTCTGCTGTCTTGGTCCCTGCCCTTCTGTTGTGGTCTTTCTCTATCTTTTCCTGTTGTGTCAACTTGTAAATTTATAAACTTTTTAGTCCAGTTCTGAGTCTCTCAATCTCTTTCTTTCTCTTCTTTCTAAATTTCGCCCCCTTCCTTTTGTTAAATCACATCACAATTTTCCTGATCTATACTCTGTCCTCCAGGCTTTCACTTTTCTTTACCTTCAACTTGTGTTCAAATTTCCCCTGCGCTCACCTTTAAACCACTTTTACTAACCCTATCACATTTGTTTTTCCTTTCACTTTCTTTTTCCAGTTCCTTTTTAATCTGTACCTTATAACTGGCTTTCTTTTGATCATGTTATTGGCACTCTTCCCATCTGCCACCTCGAATCGGTATAATTGCCTTTGCAAATGCCTACCCAACTAGAACACAGGATCTTCCTTCAAGCCCTGCTCCCTGATCTCTTCTCCAGGATTGTGTGGATAGGGATATTGATCCCTATATGCTTGTTTTTGTGATCGCTAGGATGAGCCTTGTCTCTAGCAATCTGTCACCCTGCCATCACCTACGGAAATCATAACACTGTTTGTATATATATTAAAATAATTCAATATGGTAGAGTCACCATAAGTCAACAGGTGACTTAAGGGCACACACACACACACACACACACACTAAAAAGAACAGGAATAAAATCCAGGACTTTTCAATCAGTCTGGACACACCTATATATATATGTCCTTTCCAATGTGTGTGTGTGTGTGTGCCTTCAAGTCACCTATTGATTTATGGTGACTCCATGAATTTCACAGGTGTTTCTTAGGCAAGGGATATTCAGAGTTTTGCTGGAAATATAGCATACAGCATCTGGTATTCAGTGAGGGTTTCCCATCCAAGTGCAAACCAAGGCTTGACCCTGCTTAGCCATGGCAAAGAAGATGAATAGGAAAGAATCCAATAGGACACATTTATGCCAAGAAACTGGCAGAAAAGACCACCCCTTTGCATCAGCTTTGGGGTGGCTTCAGAGTGCAGTGTTTAGATGCCACACACTATGATGCTGCCCTGAAGCTGGCATCACGCTGCCTGCCCAACCACATGGGGGGCATCTTTGTGGCATGTTGGCACTGCAGCATTTAGATGCCACATGCCACAGGAGAGGTGCAAAGCTGTGCCACCACTGCAAAAAGCCATGTTGGGGCCATGACATACAGTTGCCATGCCCCCAACCCAGCATTCAAAAGGGTGATCTGTTCTGCCCAAAACTTGCTCAAAAAGTTATTATATAGCATCTGTCACATTAGTGTGAAAGTGCTTTCTAGTTTATGGTCTTTTCAAACTCTCAATTAAGTTCCCCGTTGAAAGACTCTGGTTATGTCAGTTTGGGGTAAATGTACAACTTGGAAAAATACCTGTTTGGTTTACTGGCCTGGGAATTCCTTGCTGATTCTTCACTGCATGAATGTCTGTGGTTCTTTTATTTCTCAGTAAGCTTAAGATTTAGTTTAGCAGGTAACTGATGATATTCTACAGCCCTCAATCCCTGCTAGGATTGAAATTAACCGTTTCCCAATTCAGCAAATTGATTCGGGTTTTAGATGAATACTTCAGAGGCCCTCTGAAAGTTTAAATCTTAATCCTTGTTTTCAGGCAATGATGCTAAGAATCAACTAGAAAAATGGAATAATTTTTACAATAACACAAATGTGCTTTCAAGTTACCTGTTGACTTGCATTGACCTCATGAATTTTATAAAGGTTTTTTAAAGCAAGGACTACTCAGGTGGTTTTGCCAGTTGCACATGAACAAAACCATTCTCTAAATCCAGTCCCATACCTCTATCTGAATACGTGATTGGGAGAAGAAAGTCAAGTAAGGATAATGTGAAATAGAATTTTTGAAAGCAAAATTAGAGCAGTTGAATGAGTTTGATCTCCCCTCCCAGCTTCTAACTACTTTGTATTCTCCCTGCTTCTAAATAACAGTCCTATGCCCATGATGCTGTGCCTTTGCAGTGGCCTGCAAACTGCTCCATTAGTCTTAGCCTGGCCTTCAAATGCAGACTACAAATCATGCAAGACCGTTAGGAGATTGCTGTCATCTGTATTCAGATGAAACTTGCCAGACACGTTTCCCTTGTGACTTATGGTTAAATCATGATTTGAACCTTGAGATCTCTTCATTGCATTATGTGTATTTAACTAATGAAATTGGCTTCATGGGAGCTTAGTTTAATAGGCTTGGATTACAAATGAGGCTTCAGCTCCCATTAGCATACATTCTAAATTGGCCTTCTTCACTGTAAATGGTCACACTAGCTTGGCCTCTCAATAGTAAGGCTGCCTTGTGCCTGACTGCTTTGCATTGGTTATGTGAAGATGATTGATTAATACAAGCTTACCAGGGTTGTCCTAACAAAGAGTTTTATTTACTGTTTTCAAGCCCAGCAATGCTCCATTTAAATGTATGAGACAGAGTGACTGCAAAGAAGTGAGCACAAGGTTAGATCTTTTCAGCTATAATTCTAATTACACTTAATACACCTGGTGCGGGGGGGGGGGACGGACTTCCAGGTTGCAATCTTAATGGCTCTTCACTGGTAGAGTGGCACTACTCCCACATGGCCCTCAGTTGGTCTTGGGGGTTGTTTACAATTGCTTCAGTAATATGATATCCTGCAATATGGCTTAAGGTCTGCTTAATCAGCATCAGATATGCAAACAGTAATATATTAACAAATTACTGTATTAACTGGGTTCAGGCATGCTTACCTTATTCTTGAAAAATGGAAAATTAAATATTAGAAAATTGGTTTCCACATCTAAACAAGTCCTCTGTGTGCCTCCCTGGTAGATGATGATGATGATGATGACGACGACAATGGTTTGTCTTAAAAATTTGGGAGAATAAAATGCCCTGTCTACAGAAACAAGATAATTTTATATCAAGGAATATCTTTTATGCAATAAATTTGCCCATAGATCCAGTACTTCATTATCCTATTCTTTTGATACTTCACAGTGAGGCTGTTTTCATACCACTACTTATTTGCAAGAAAAAGACATTTTTAAAATCTAAAATACACAAGAAAAAAACAGTTAAGCTTTATCTCCCAAAGTAGATATAACTGCCCCTTGTGCATAAGCAATATTTGTACAGCAGAATTTGCCTCTTAAATTAATGCTCAGCTACATAGGCAGTGCATGAAAATACATACATAGGTTTGACTTATGACATACTCTTTAAACAGCAGGAAGTTAACTGATAAGTATCAGACTGTATTATAGTTACTGAAGCTGTTCTTTGTTTTTTTAATTTAAATTTATTCAAATTAAAAACATTCAAATACATACCATTACAAACAAACAATAACACATACTACAATCATACCACAGCATTTTCTGTACTTGTTGTTTCCTATGTTTTAAACATATTATCTTCCAAATTAATTCACATACAATCACATATAGTCGTCTCCTCTCTCATTTTGCTTAACAATTTAGTATTGTAACTAAAATAACGTTGCGGTTGAGTCACCTTATCTTTTCTGTGTTAGTCACTTTACTCTTTAAATACCATCAGTTCTATACTATATCTTCTTTTCTTTTTCTTTTCCCAAGGTTAATTTTCTCCTTCATTTTGTTTCCTCTATTTACCACCCTTCTGTTATTGAATTCAATATTTAACAGCATATACGATCCATTTTCGTATCTCTCTTTTGATTATTCATTATTTATTGTCAGGATATTGATGGGATACATAGTCAATGATGAAATGTAAAGATGTGTGTGTC
The DNA here is from genome assembly GCA_026167975.1 of Phrynosoma blainvillii. NCBI lineage: Eukaryota > Metazoa > Chordata > Lepidosauria > Squamata > Phrynosomatidae > Phrynosoma > Phrynosoma blainvillii. The sequence goes on from JANUYF010000001.1 coordinate 416,147,822, forward strand.
TGTATTTTTCCATGATGAGAACATGCTTCTAGGCCGAACACAACAACTCAGTCCAGGTGTCCAAAGAGACAAAACAAATGGAAACCACAAGTTGGAATAGATGGGAAAGTGTTCTTGTTTATACAGTGAGAACAATAATAAAAAGTTGTTATGAGAAAGTAGATCGCATGGTAAAAGATGAACAACAAGAGGTTTGGTTAACATACGTCATGTACAGATCAACCAATTAACCTGAGGTTAACACCCAAGAGGTGGAGAAAGGTTGGGCTGAGAAATTGTGTATCAGGCATAGAAGTCAGTCTGTTCTTAATCATTAGTATGGATTAAGTTTCTTTATTTTTGCTGAAGCTGTAGCATGACTAACTTTTTCACAATATAACATTTAAGGATTTGTAGTTTTGTTCCTGTTAGCCACATCTAGCTGATGTGATGATCTATTGGACTTTATAGTTTTTACTCTGCATATGTTTTTCTATAATAAAGCCTTCTGCTAGAAGCTTGGAGTTCTCTGCGTGGTGGTGTCTTCTCTGCTACATGTTATACTCTGCTGGATAGATTTATGCACAAACCTGCTCCTCCAACATTCTTAACATTTATTTCTCTTTATTTTCCATGGATCATTCTATCCTATTTGTTTTTGTTTTCATTCATTAATTACTGACAATTTTTCCACACATCTCTTTACTATAGACCTCTTCTACCTTGTCTGTTGATTTATTCAGTATCAATGCTGTTAGAATGTCCATATTTTTCATCTCTGTTACTTCAACTATCCATTCTTCTATTTCCGGTATTTCTGCCCTTCTCCAGTACTTAGCATACACAATTCTGGCCCTTCCTAATAATGAGATCTGCAGTTTGGACCATCTTATCAGATCGTTTTGGATTTCTTTCAATGTTTTGTTATGATTATTCTCAAAAAGGTCTGTGCTTCTTTTTGTTATATTTATCCCTAGATATTTTACTTTTTTCTCTATCTTGAAATTACTCTTTATTTAGTTTTTCTTCTTCTCTATTCATATTTTTTGTTATGATTGTTGTTTTGTCCTGGTTCACTTTAAATCCTGCTAGCTCTCCATAGTATCTATGCTTTTTGAGGGGTCTTCCAAGAAGCAGACCACATCATCTGCAAATGCTTTGATTTTATGGGTATGTCCTTTTGTTCTTATTCTTTGAATTACTTTGATTTCCTTTAACTTTACTATTAGTATTTCTAGTATTATTACAGACAAAATAAAGATGAAAGCGGACATTGCTGTCAAGTTCCTTTTTCTATATTGAAAGTTTCTGTCTTTTCTTCTTTTATTATTATTCGTGCTCTTTGTTCCGTATAGATCATTTGCATCCATTTAAAAAAAACTTCTCTCCCATATTCATGGTTAATGAATTATTGGTTTCTTGCATGAAGGACCAATTTACCTTATCAAAAGCCTCCTCGGCATCTATGAAGATTATTGGTAACTGCTTATCGTTGTGTTTCTCGGAATATTCAATGACATTTAAAACTTCTCTTAAATTGTTCCTTATGTATCTTTGAAGTAGAAACCCATTTTGATCCTCTTGTATATTTTCATTTAAGATTTTCATTAATCTGTCTGCAATAATGGATGTGAAATTTTATAATCTATGTTTATTAAGGAGATTGGTCTAAAATTTTTCACCTTTCATACATCTCTCCCTTCTTTTGGAATTAGTGTAATATATGTATTTTTCCATGATTCTGGGATGCCATTTCTTTGTATATCGTTTAGCATATTCTGTAGGGGTTTCTTTATTTTCTATTCCATTTTTTTATAGAATAATATTGAAAACCCATCCGGCCCTGGTGCTTTTCCTACTTTTATTTTTTAAATTGCTTTCGAGATTTCTTCCTCCGTTATATTCTGATTTAAACCTTTTCTTTGTTCTGTCAATTGAGTTAATTTTTGTTCTTTCAAATATTTTTGTGTTTTCTCTTTTCTGTTGTCCTCTTTATTCACGTATTTATATAATGTTTCAAAATATTTTTTAAATGCATTTTTAATATTTTCCTGAGCTGTAAGATATTTCTCTCCTTCCTTTATTTCTAATATCATTCTCTTATTTTTTTTTCTTTCCTCAATTTATTAGCTAACAATTCACTAGGTTTATTACCTGATTCAAAATATTTCTGTTTTGCACCTTGTAATTTTCACTCCAATTCTTTCATCGTTATTTTTTGATTTTCTAGTATTTGGATTTCATATTTTTTTATTTTCTCCATTCTCCCATTTTAATTCTTTATGTCTTAGTTTTCTCAGTATGTTTTCTTCTTCCTTTCCTTTCCTTCTTTCTTCTTTGTCATATTTTGTCAATAGACCTCTGGCTACTGCCTTCCCCGCATCCCAATTTGTTTTATATAGAGTCTCTTCTATTGTATTTTCTTTATATTAAAGTTAGTAAAGTTTAAGTTCTTTAAGTTTGTTAACTACATCTTCCTTTTTCATTAAATATTATATTAATCTCCAGGAATACTCAATCCTTCTTTCCTTAATTTCAAGTGTAATTGGGTGATGGTCTGATATAAATTTTGAAGCAATTTCCAGTTTTTGGACTTTAGGTAATAATGCTTTTGTAATTAAGAACATATCAATTCGTGACATTGAGTCATGCACTTCTGAGTAGAATGTGTAACCTTTGGACTGTCCATATTTCTTTCTCCAGACATCTAAAAGTTCAAATTCTTCCATCAATTTAAAGAATGATTTGGGGAGTTTTCCTTGGTTTTTCCTAATTATTTTTTTCAGATTTGACTCCCTGTCTTGCTGTGGTTCGACAACTGCATTGAAGTCTCCCATGATTATTACATTATCATGGTCCACTTCTCTTAATTATTTTGTTATTGTCTCAAACTATTTGGCTCTCTTTTCCATCGGAGCATATATTCCCACTACTAAGATTTTTAGTTCCTTTAGTTTTACTTCTACAGCAATGTAGGAGCCATTGTTATGTCTAAATACTTCTTTTGAGTTGTATTTCTTGTTCACATATATAGTTATTCCCTCTTTTCTTTTTTTCCATTAACAAAACACAAAACAATTTCCTAATATAGGGTTTCTTAGATATTTAGTGTCACTTTCTTTGATTTTTGTTTCTTGTATACAAATAATATCACTATGTGTCTTCTCTAGATAGTGGAACACCATGTTCCTTTTGTACTTTGAATTTATTCTTTTAACATTCCATGATGTTACTTTGATTGTCATATTTTGTTTTTATATTTTTTATATATATATCCTCTTCTTTTAATAATTCGTTTGATTTATTTTTTTGCACTTTTTTGTATTGCTGTGTATTATTATATTGTGTTCCACCCCTTCCACCCCTTTATTTGTATATAGTTTATTTATTATTTGACTTAATTTTATTCCAATTTTATCTTAGTATTGTTAGTGTTCTTCTGTATTGTTGTCTTTTGACCTTTCTTCTTCGTCCTCTATTTGTTCTTCTAGTTCCTCTGCACTTTCGCTTTCTGCTTTGTCCTCCAATTCTTGATCTGTTAAGTTATGCTCTGTATCTTTTTCTCATTTCGTGAATGATGGTCTGGTTTCTCTTGTTCTTTTTCTCTTACTTTTCTGTTCCTGTTCTTCTTCCTTCTTCATTTGTTGGGCTTTATAACGTGTTTACACTCTGTATTTTATATACTGTGTATCTCTATTTTTCCACCACTTTCCCACAGTTTTTTCTTGTATTGTTTTTTAAAATTTTATTTTAATTTTTTTTATTACCAAAATATTTTTACCAATTTATTTCCAATGGTTGTCCAATACTTTAGTCCATTTCTTTCAATATATAATCACATACCCTTCTTTCTTTGTCTCTACATTCCCTTTTACCAAAAGAAGAGAAAAGAAAATATTGAGAGAGAAGGTTAAAGAGAAATATACAGATAAGGGGGTTGCAGACTGCCAGAAATAGTGCAAATTGAGTTCACTTTTAGGGTTAGGGTTAGGGAAGCCGCACAGCGTTTGGATTGTGCATTACTATGTGGCATCCTGAGGTCAGTGACAAGGAACATGGGCCCTAAACAAAATCACCCCCGTGGATGATTACCACCTGGCCTTAGTAGGCCATCCTCTCCCAAGTCTTACAAGAGACACCACAGCCAGGAAGCGTCGTTGGCAGCCACCACTGGAGAGGTGTCCACCAAAGGCTTGACGCAGAACCTTCACCCAAAGACTAATGTCTTCACACTCTCACTGCCGGTAGAAAGTGCCGACGACCTCCCCCCAGACCAGCGGTGGGTCCTAACCTTACCAGATTGAGTGACCGGGGCGTCTCAGGGCCTAAAAAGGTACCGATCGATGCACCTGGTGAGAAAGAACCCGGAGGACCCTGATCAGGTGTAGTCCCCGAGAACTGGGGATGCGGAGATTCAGGAGGCCCTGAAGGCTGGCCCGAAGGCCACTCGCTCAGCTCCACGGGTTGCTCTAGGAAAATACCTGAGCCCACGGAGTAAACGATAAGGAACACAGAATAAGTAGGCAAGAGCTACAATAGCGCAAGCCCAAAAATGCAAGGCCAAAGCTGAGCACGCCAAAAGCAGAGAACAGATCGATGTTACTCTCACCGTCTTGACTATAAAAATGGCTGGCTCCACGTGGCTGCACCGAGTTATATAGAACAAACTCTCATCCAATTCTCGCATAACCATAATCTTGTGAGAATTGGTAAAGCAACCTGTTGGGCCAGATGCGCTGGTGTGATGTTTCCTGCGCACCTTCACCAACCAGGAGTCTTTGTCCTTATTTGGTCAGCACAACAAGAAACCCCTCCCGACGAGTCGGGGGTGTCTTTCCGTTCTGTTCCTCTTCTCTTCCTTTTATACACTGCTTTGTTCACGTCTCTTCTAACTCCTCCCCACTCTCTTCCAGCTCTATTTTCTGCTTGTATCTCTTTCCCTATTACTTCCTCTTTATTCTGGTTAATCTGCTTCGCATCTATCTACAACCCTTTTCATCTTGTTTATTTCTTGTGGATTCTCCTTATTTATGTATATAGAAGTCCTTTAATGCAAGAGAAAGTGGTAAGTTCCCCCCCCCCCTCAACTGCATTTAAACTGTTCTTGTTAGCTTTAATGCTGCTTTAAAAATGAAGTGAGGACACCATCCTTTTTCGCCCCAAACGGCTCCATTAATGGGTTGGGGAAAAACTCTTCGGTCTTTGGCTTCTTCCTTCTACAGTCACCGAAGGAGAGCCTTTTAGACCCCCACCGAGTCCCCTGTTCTCCCTCTTACCGAAGGGGCATTTGACAGGTGATTGTAGTTTCTTCCCATCCTCCAAACCCATTAAGGCACTTAAAAGTCAGGAGCAGTTCTTGCACCTGACTTTTCACTACACCATCTTCACCGGAAGCCTGAAGCTGTTATTTGTAACTCTCGGTTTTACCTGACAATATCCAAGGGTCTCTTAGGATAACTCAAAATGAAAATGAAGCTTTCCTTTTACCACAGAGTCTGCTGATTCATCCTATCAGCTCTAAATATCATCCCATTTCCATGAAATCCTCTCTCCTCATTTGATCCCATTTGTCTTCATATCCATCCTAAGTATGAGCTGAGATCTGACATCCTGGAGTGCAATTCTCTGCCAGTATTCTTACAGGAGGCAGTGGGTTCTGCTGCCTCTGCCTGGCTGCTTTCTCACGTGTGCAACAACAGCTGGTGGTCAGGTGCAGCATCTTCTCCCAAGTCACTGATTCACTGCAAAGGTTATTTATGAGAAAGAACACACAAGCTAGGAGAGGCTGGAGCAGTTTGCTTTGCCTGAGTCTACAGTGAAGGGCAAGATTACTGTCTCCTCTCCTCTCCCCTCTGCCTGCTGAGTTAACTGAGGTTGCAGCACTTGAAGTAAGCTGAGGAGGAAGGGAGAAAATGGGAGAAGAGAGAAACTGGGATATTTTAAAAGCTGCTGAAAAAGTAGGATGGCTGAGGATTAATTGGGACTGTCCCTGTCAAACTGGTCATTTGGAGAGTATGCCATAGCCAATGAGTAGCTGGAAAGTCAGCACCCTGTCTGTAAGCATGCTGAGGGAAGATGATATCATTGTCCTGGACCTCTAGAAGACTTTTGTGAGTTTGAAGAATATATTTTTTCTTCCTGTAGGTGGCTGCAGGAACAGATCTGGCTGGCTGGTCTTCATGACCAACCATGAAAAGCCATGATGGCCAGATAGAAAAAAGATAGGTGACTCAGAGTGGGTGTTGTAATAGATAGAGGTGCTGAATTCTTCCATTCTCTGAAACCAAAAATGTCACTAACAGGATACCAGCCTAGAGTAATATGATAATAACATCTGGTATTAATCCTTATTTTGTATGAATTGAAGCTCCTTGTCTGTCTTCAAAAGGAGCCCAAAGTACAATACATTACAGTAATCTAAATGGAAGAGGTATGGAGGAATAACTGAAACCAAACAGCTTTTTAGTTTGCCTCTGAGCCTAATCTAATTGAAGATGCCCTCTGACACAGAGGATATCTTGTCTAGTAACAATGATGAATCTGTAGGCACCCACAAATCTGACTTGAAAAGCAGCTGCCAGAGGTTGGGGGGCTCATTAGCAACATCCAGAGGCTCTTGAACAACATGAGTGAACCAGTCATTGACGATAGCTGTCTTTCTCTTGATAGACGGCAGAGTATTGGACCCTGTTCACTTTATTACTGTGGTCAGCCATTAATTTAGCATATCCAGTGCCACAGCTGGGTTTGATAAGGGCCTTCAAATCTCTGGGTGACCTCTGCCCATGTTAAATATGTTAAATAGCATGCGGGATGAGATGGAATATTTTGGACCCCCAAACTTTAAATGCCATGCAATCAACCACAAACTGCCCAGCATTACCTTCTAGAAATGGTCATCCAGATGCCACTAACTGTTGTCTCTTCCCTGGTTTTAGTCAATCCACAATGATACCTTTACCACCACCATCACCACTACAATAACAAAAAGAGGGCTAAATCCCAAATGAAATGGAACTCCTAAACCAATCAGATATTGTCTGGAGAAAACATATATATATATATATATATATATATATATATATATATACACACACTGGATGTTGATTTTTGATTGCTTCTTAGTTGTATTTGTGGTTTGAGAGAGCCACAGAGGCAGAAAATTTCCATCTCCACAGATGCCCAACTCTAAGATAAAGAATGAAAAACATACAGTAAGTGAAGGGTACTTGTCCAAAATGTATTGCACTTCAGAACTATCATATAGTAGTTTTCTGGTTCTACTATTAACTTTTGTCATTGAGTTCTTGTACTATCAGACATTACTCTTACAGACATTACTCTTACAGATCAGTTCACACACATACTAAACAGATTCATGCAATGTAAGAAAGATACAAGAGGCAGAAAACTAGCTGCTTGCATGCCATGTCAGTTTGAAATTTTGCAAAGACAGCATTGCTTTAAGCAGCTTGTTTTATTAGTTCTTAATTGTATTAATTCCATATGCTACTGTGTATTAATATGGCTCTTATTTCCCCTTGCCTTCAGCAACTTTTTAAAAAGTTTGATTTATTGGCAGGCCCTTTATGCTACAGGCATTAAATTGAACATGAGCTAATTGTTAGAAGTTCCAAGAGAATTTTATGAAGGGATCAGTCCTTTTTATTGCTGTGTGTAATGAGCTTCCAATGGTTCACTGTGTAGACCTCCATCCGCTGCGAGGGAGAGAATTTAAGCCTTCATTTTTAGCTGGCTTTGAATTGCTAGTTCCTAGTTCAGCAACTAACCAACAGCAAAGAATATGAATATGTATACATATCTGTATTTGTATTTGTGTCTGTATCTGTCTGTTTTGTTTAATAAAATAGGGAACAGCAAACACAGGACCTGATTTTCAGTGTTCAAGTTATCAGATTGGTTAGCAGTGCGAATTATTTTCCCACATGGCTTATATACAAATTTGACACTGCATGAATGAAAGAAGCAAGGGATATTTCTTTCAGGTTATTAACTCAAAGTAGCTTCATCTCTAGGATTGAGAGTCAGTATATTGTAGTGGTTTAAGTGCTGGAATAGGACTGGGGGAGACCAGGGTTCAAATCCCCAAATGGCTGTAGAAACTCACTGGGTGACCCTTGGCAAGCCACTCTCCCTTAGCCTCAGAGGAGTGAAATATCAAACCCACACTGAACTAAGAAAACTGTTCGACAGTGGAACACACTCCCTCAGAATGTGGTGGAGTCTCCTTCTTTGGATGTTTTTAAACAGAGACTGGATGCAGTGGCATCACTTTGTTTGGTGTCACCCAGTGCAGTAGCTCATAGTGTCATCCCCCCCAATTGACCTCCTCCCATTTCACACCATACAGAACCCTTAGTAATGCTTTTTTACACTAATGCTACTTGTAAATAATAATTTCCATATACAACTGAATGTAATGCTAATAGTTGTGACATAAACAACTAGCAAAATTAAAATTATACCTTCAAATTTCAATAACATATGCACAACATAAATGTATTTACTTATACATAGTGAAGATTTGGTTAAAATGTGACATTTTTAAAGAAAAATTAATAATATATTTTTTTTAAAATTCAAAAGTGTAAGTTTTTTTTAAAAAAATTAAAAAATTGAAATTTGAAATTTTAATTTAAAAAATTCTGGGGCCTCTGCTTTCTTCTCCCACTGAGATTTACCCCACTCCCATCATATCTTAAAGTATTTTAAAGGGAAGCAGATGAATGCCAAACCCCATTTCTGCCAACAGGTAGGTGTTTGAGGAGGAGTGGTGTCACCCCATCCTTAGGGTGCCACTTGGTGTGGTCTGCAACCCCTAGTGACACCACTGGCTGAATGATCATCTATTCCAACTGCATTGTTTCTGCAGTGCAGATGCAGCCTTAGCTATGACCTCATGGGTAAACAATAAGTAGAATGCGGTATTGAAAATACCGTAACAAGAATTTTTAATCAGTTGGTCCAAAGTATAAATTCCTCAGTCAACCGTAAGAAGGGCTGTCTCTCAATTGTCCATTTACAAGTTATCTCATATCGATCAAATTGTAATTGGCAAGAAATCATATATCAAGCTACTCTTGCAGCGGCAATCCCAGGAGTTACTATCCCTTTCTTCCTTAATTTAATGGAATCTAAGGCAGTCCATCCAAAAAGATGTATCTATGGTGGAACATTCATATTAAGTATCCAAAATATTATTCTTATCATTATATTTATTTATATTCCACCCTTTCCCCAAAATTGGGACTCAGGACAGCATACATTTTTTTTAAAAAAAAACAGCACAACTATACTTAAATGACTTCTATCTATCAAAATACATAAGTGACTCCTATTATCAAAATCAAGAGGTATTCATGCAACTCTAATATCCCAATATGCCTAAATATCCAGTAGCTTCAGAACATCAATGAAATCGCCACTTTGAAATAGCTGAGATAGCATATTAGTCCCAAAAGCTATAACCTCAGATCAGTTAACAGTGCAGGCAGGGAGGGCCCAAAAGATATTAATTGTATCAGCTCTGATAAAGAGGTTTCTGCCAAGAAATACATAGCAGAAGATTGTCAGCATATAACACTACCTTATATTAATTAATTACATGTATGAGCCTAGAGACTGCCAGATTTGCCACATAGGTGTGGGCTACATAAATGTGTTTTCCTCAGAAGTTGGAAATACTGAGGCTTACTGTTATCTAATGATCACGAGGGCTGCTGAAAGCTGGGATGTAAATCTTAATTTGATTTGTTTTCACACAGCAAATGAGAACATACAAAACAAAGTCTGTCCTCAACCCAGGCAGATTCCCCCCCCCCCCCCCCCCCCCACTGGAGGGAATTTCTGGGTCTGATTTTTCTGCATTCCTGTAAATGCACATTTGGAGTATTACCTGATGGTGTAGACAAATAAAAAGGAGCAGCATTGGGTAGGTTATTCTCATCTTTTGGATCCACCAGGAACCAAAAAGGGCATGTATGTCCAAAACAGAGCGTTTGGATGCATGCATAGCTAACAATGACTTGAGTGATAAATTCCCATGAGAGGAACTCTACAAATTTTCCTTTAGCTCCCTTGCAATCTGTTCTTTAGGGTAGGAGGACCTGCTTCACAAGAGGTGGTACCAGAGCCAGCAGTTGCCAGCATGGCAACTGCTGGCTCTTATGGCACTGAGCACTGCCAAGAGCACAGATTCACTGTGCTACTAATGGGAACTACTATCTGCCATGATCTTTGACATGTAACATGTGGTGTATTCTTTATAGTGTAGTGTAGTATAGTATAAATCACTCAGAGATTTCAGGCTAGGGCAGGATAATCCTACTTCCAATAATAAGGCTGAGAATAAGCTCCCTTCCATGTTTTTGACACCTAAATGTTGGCTTTGTTGTCAGGTTTCTAAAATGTTATTTCAAGGTATGTTAGATTTTGTTTAGAAAAAAAATCAAACCACACAATTGTTTTGAAATTTTTCACATTACATGAATAATCTAGGCTCTCCTAGCTTCTTAAAAAAAAACAAAGTACTACTACTACAAAAAAAAAATGCAATTAAAGATGCTGGTGAAAAACATCCATTAATTTATTTTAATAACAACCCAGATTTACTTCAGCATTTGTTTTAAAACCTCCCTGCAGTCACATGGCAAAATACCTGTTTGTTCCAGCTGGCAATCTTAATTATTTTCAATAATATAATAACATCACACTAATCTGGTCCCCAGGACAATAATGGGTTAGCAACAGTACACCCTCCTTTTTTTATTTTATTTATTGAACATTATAGGTAGCACTGCATATATTCATTAATTCAAGCTGGGGTTTGAGCACTTAGGAGCTGTCCCCTTTTGGCCTAGCAAGGCATGGGGCCAACCTCCACATTTCATCCCAACTGGAACCGTTGTCCTATCAATATGTTAATTCAAGTTGGCTGAGTGAACAGAGCTACCTACCTGCCGTTTCTTTTAACTCCAGCACTTTTGAATCAGTTTCTTAATTGGGACCTGGGGGACTCTATTATGCTTTAATAATACATTTGACAAAACCTACTTCATTTTTTTTCTTTTGAAGTTCTTAATTATGGGATGCATTGCAAATGAGTTTGATCATGGCCAGAACCCATCCTTTCCTACTGTTTGTTTTCATACCTCTTAATGGACAGACTCTGCTTGTATTCTGGGAGTTGAAATGGAATGTGACGCCAGATGGGCAGTTCATTTGACTCTGTGGCATTGCACAGGGACCAAGCTGATGGTTTGGGTTTATACCTCTTACTAAAGGCTGCAGTTTGCTGTGGAGCAGAAATTGTCTACTCCTGTTGCAGCAGAATTGGGAATTCTGAGACTGAACTGCTATTCCCAGCATTATTCACTATTGGTTATGTTGGCTAGGGCTTTTGGGTGTTGCAGTTCACCAGCATGTGGAGGGCCACATAGTTCCCATCTCTGTGTTAGAAGTCTGAAGGGTTTGCAATGCCTTATTACTTGGTAGTGATATATCCAAGTCTTATAGTCCCAGTCTCAAGTCTCTATCTTCAAGTCTCAAATCTTTGATAAAAAAAGAGAAAGTGTCCATCTTCCCTCTTTACCCTTCTGTTTTTGTTGCAGTGAAGTGGAGGAAGGGAAAGAAGTTCATAGTGCCAGAATGGCCAAGAGATCATTCTTTTTTCCTTCTATATTGCCAGAGCAAGAAGTAAGGAAAGAGGAACACAGAGAAAGGAGGTTGGAAGGCATGTGAGTAGGCAAGGGGAAAAGAGGGCCCCAAAAGGTCTTGAAAACACACATTCATGGGTGGCAAGGAGTATGGATGTACCAGAGCCCATGCTGAACCCATTATTTTATGTTGAGATTGAGCAGTTTCCATGTTCTGAGGGAAACGGTGCAGTTTTTAAAGTTCAATTCTAAGCCTTGAGAAATAGAGGCATAGCACAAGGCTTATCCTAGTTTTGCTTTATCACCTTCAACGAAGGTGAAGGGAATAATAAGCATGTTTCCAATTTGTGGTATGTTGTAACCACATCTGGTTTCCTTGAATATATTTGGTGAGCCACTTGACTCTACCTGGGAAATATTGAAGATTTTGCCCAAATTTTCCTACAGAGTTAGTTTTTGTGTCATTTCAAGTCTTCCTTTTACCTCCTTTCATCTTAAGAAGCCTTGTACTATGTTCAGTGTCATGATTATTATCAGAATGAAGCATAAGCATGAGTGAAGGTGTCCCAAGTCTAACAACATTAGCCTTTAAACATGTTCATTCTTCACTTTAAGAAGTTGAATTTTTGTAGGTCACAAGACATTGAAGTACAGTAGTCTTCAGGACTGCAGGAGCTACTCTGTTTATTAAAACCCTGAGATCTATCAACCAGACCATGGGTAAAGGATATACACTAAAACTGGATTATTTCTTCCTCTCAGAAGTTTAGTTTGGGATCAAGGATCCATTTTTCTAGCTTTTATTGTTAAATATTTGGGAGTGAGGAATCCATCAAAAAGTAGATATGGGGCGAAACAGACGGCCTCAAAGAAGCAGCTTGCTGCTGCCCTTTTGATCCCCAGGTTGGGGGCGCAGCAACCACATGCCACATCCCCAACCTGGTATTTTCCTGGCACAAAAATAAGTGGCAGAAAGCTGCTCCTTTTTGCACTGGGAAAAAGGCGCCTTTGCCATTGTGGCAGTGGTTGTCCCAGGTTTTGGTGGCATGCAGCATCTAAATGCTGTGTCGCCACAATGCTGTCACCATGTGGTTGCTCGGGGCAAATTCACAGCATGTTCCTGGCATCTTGGAAGCATGTATCGTGCATACGCCACATCCCCAAGAAGCCCCCAAGAAGTTGGGAAGCCGGTTCTTTTTGCCGGTCTCCACCGGCCCATACTTTCTGGATTTCCTGATATCTCCACAGGAAACACTCCTGTGCCAATGTCAACCTATCACACAGTAGTTTTTTCAATGTATCAAATATATATATATATATATATATATATATATATATATATATATAAAATAAAAAAATACAGTGTTTTTTCCCCTTGATGCTGCTGGTGTTTCCAACAACAAGTAGAAGAAAGTTCCAAAGCAAATATCAAAATATAGGACACATCTGCTGAAGAAAAAAACAACACTCAAGTATTTCTTGTATGAAAAAGAGTGTAATGAATACTTGCCTACCTTTCTAGACAATGTGGGCCCAATTAAGCACTGGTGTAAGTTCCTCACAAACCATTCCATAGCACTAAGGATTAACAAGCCCTTCAGTACCCTCCATTTACTTCACAGTTTGAGAATGTGGTTGCAGCCTCTTTCTTTCTGTTTTTTTCCCCTCCTCTCTTTAAGGAAGCTCAACTTTTAGGTAGGCTATAAATTTTAATGCTCTGTCTAATTTATCTGCTTAAATGCACTCAGATCATCTGTTACACCCATTACCTATGCAATTTCCCTGTCCACTTGTGAGAGCTGGTAACCTTGCTGGCCCTCGACTTTTGGCAGAATGGGATTTTCATGGTAATTTTGAGTATTAACTCTACTTATTGTTTCTTTTCCCTCAAAAGTGCAGTAATAATCAGGAAAGTGATTCCTGTAATGGCACCTTCATACTCAACTTATCGGCTTTTTCTCTTTTTGCTTCAGGGCATAACTGCTGATTAAAACCAAGATTTTACTTCATTTTGCCCTGTAAAGTCAATGACAGTTTAAAATCCACTAGTCTTATCACTTACTACTACCTGCTTTGGGCAAATCGTTAAGGAATTGTCAATGACATTATATGGTTCTACAGATTATCACTACCATATGCATTTTTAAATATAAACGCTAAGCCTCTTACTTAATAATAGCAATTTCACTCAACAATGCAGGAAGCCTTAGCTAAAGATTATCATTTTGGATTTGTTTATTTTCCTTGGACAAAATATCCCATCATTTACATGAATGGTGCTAATCAAGTCTGCATTTTTCTTAAAACATGGTTTCACAATTTGTCATATTGAATTATTGTAGTATTCAACCCCTTTTCACTCCCCTTTTTTATTCTGCTACAACCTGGAATGGAAATGGATTTAATTGGCCTTGTTATCTTGATGTAAAGAAAAAATCAACACAGTAAAGGTGCAAGACATTTGTTTAGTGGCAAAAACGTTGAGTACTGTACACAAAAAAATAAAAATAAAATACTGACAGTTGTTGGTTGTATAAGTATTTACCAACCTGCATCAAAACTTGATAGAAACACCTTTGGTAGCAATTACAGTTGCAAGTTTTTGGGAGGTGAGTCTCTAACAGCTTTGCATATCTAGATCCTCCAGTTTCCTTTCATTAATTTTGGCAAATGTGCTCCAGGTTGGATGAGGCTATTGTTGTTGTGAGCCCTCAAGTCATTACCAGTTTATGGTGACCTGAAGGTTTTCTTGGCAAGATTTCAATAGAATCATAGAGTTGGAAGAGACTACAAGGGCCATCCAGCCCAACCCCCTGCCATTCAGGAACTCACAATCAAAGCATTTGTTCAGAGTCAGATCCTTTTGCTTTCCTCTGAGGATGAGAGAATATGACTTGTCAAAAGTCATCCAGTGGGTCTCCATGGCTGATCAGGGATTTGAATCCTGGTCTTCAGATCCATAGCCCAACATTCAAACCATTACACCATGCTGACTTTCTTGGATGAGAACCATTGGTGAATATTAACTTCTAAGTTTTGCCAGAGATTCTCAGTTGGACTGTGATTGGGATTTGACCAAGCTGTTCTGAGATATACAGTTTCTTGTTTTTATATCATTCCAGTATTACTGTGGCATTGTTTTTAGGACCATTGTCATGCTAGAAGATGAACCTGTGTCACAGTCCCAGATTGCTTGTAGTCTGGAATAGATGGGCTGGAGTATACGGGCCTGAAAGAGTGGTCCGAGTCCACTCTGGCTGGAAGTGGGTTGGAATCCTGCTGAATACAAGGCCTGCTCCCAAAGTGGGTCATGCACACAAGTGCCAATTGGTGCTGCCAGGAGTCAGTTTATCCTGATTTCTTTTTGCTCATTTTAAGGACCAGAGCATGGCTTCGGTGTGGCTTCTGGCCACTTTGGAGATGTGCTTCATTTAAATGCCATGCCTCCAAAGCGCCCAGAAGCTGTTTCATTTTGATTGTCTGTTTCACCCCCCGATTTCTCTACAATTGTTCTGTATTTGGGTCCATCCATCTTGCCTTCAATCCTGACCAATCCCAATTTCTCTGAGGAAAAGTATCCCTACAATATGAAGGTGCCACCAGCATCCTTCACTGTGGGGATTATATTTTCAGGGAAATGAGTACTGTATCTCCAACATGCCTTTTCACAAATTCCAAATGGGCTTTGATACAGGTTTGTTTCAGCAATGGCTTTCTCTTTACTCTTCCATAACACCCAGTTTGTGGAGCATGCATAGAACTGTTGTCCCATGAGGAGTTTCTCCTATTTCATCTGCAGATCTTTCCAGTTTGTCCAAGACCATTGGCCTCTTGTTCATTTTATTTTTATTTATTTCAAAGATTTATATTCCACTTTTCTCCCACAATGTGATTCAAGGCAGGTTTACTTCTTTCTTTGCTTCTTGGATTCATGACTTCAGCGACAGATCACTGGATTTGTGTGGATGACCTACTTTATGCAATGTCACTTTTGAGGCATATTCTTTCCATTTTGTAACAATGGGTTTGCCAGTGCTCTGTGGAATGGTCATAGTTGGGGATTTAAAAAAATAAATAAATAACCTAACTGAGCTTGGTGCATTTGCACAACTTCATCCTGGACTTTTTTGGATATCTCCTTGATTTTCATGGTGTAATTTGTTTATTTATGCACTTCAACAAACTCGGGCTTTCTAGAAACAAATGGATTTGATTTGAGAGATATGCAGCATTGGAATTGCATACAAGTGGACTACCTATTTAGTATGAGAGCTTAGTGAAGTGTATTACATCAAACAAGTAACTAGTAATGCAACCTAAAAGTGCCACTTTTGTTTATTTAACATTTGGGTGACAATACAAATATTTCAGAATGTTGAGTATCATGGTAAAAGTTTCATACTGCAACACAATAACATGTAGAAAAAAACAATGGGAGGTGAATACTTATACAAGGCACTGTACATCCTCCAATATTTTTCTGAATGTTCCAAGGATAAGTGAATTCAGCTTAATCTTTACAATAACAGCATGTATTTGTAGAAAATTCTTACATTGCCATGCTTACTGGGTGCCTCAGAAGAAATATACCTGCTAATGAGAGATAACAGGATACAGCCTTCTGTTATGCATCCATGGACAATGTTAGAAGTCTGGGTGATGTAGAGATCTTCTGATAAGAAAAGATCTGAGAACACATTGATTTGTAAAACAACTCTAGTAAAAGGGGATTTTTCTCATTTTAGATAATGCCTCTTCATTCTAGTTCTGAACAAGTGGGCACCCTAGGAACTGTTTGAAACATACATTCCTATATATGGCATAAATTGCCTTCCCCCTTTCCTGTTAATGAGTTCCAATTCACAGTTGGAAGATTTGTTTGGGGAGTGCAGGGAGGTTATGGGAATGCAGGGAGTTGGAGATTTGTTTTTATCTTTTTAAATTAAAAAAAAAATCTTGTCAAAAATTAAACTAAAAATGTAAAAAGCAATAAACTTCCTATTCAGTCTTTGCTATGTTTTAGAAAAAGCCAGACCATTTGCCTTTGAAATTCTTCTTAGTTTGACCCTCATTCTGCAGGTAGGGATTCCAAAAAGTGGGCAAAAGACACTTTTCTATGCTTTGAATTTAGGGAGCAGACAGCAATTATATTATTTGTATCTCATTTGTCTTTTATGGAGTCATTGCTTTTTACTTCATAATAGCCTTGTAGTATTTATATGGATAAGACAGATTGATTAGCCCAGACTTCCATAGCTGACTATGCTTCAGATGTTTTGGTCTGTCATCTCCATAATTCCTGACCATTGACCATAATGGCTGGTGCTGGTGAGAGCTGTACTCTAGAAAATCTAAGAATGTTGATGAAGGCTGGATTAGCTAAAGCAAAAATCTTCACCCAGGTCTCTCTCACTCCAACCTATCATTCTGTTATAGCCTCTAGGGCAGGGGTCAGCCCCGCAAGGCCTTTGGACTGGCCCCAGCCCGGTCCTGCTGCCGCCGCCACCGCCGCCCACCACCATGCGAGTTGCAGCCACCATTTTGTTTTCCAAAATGGCAGCTGCGACTCATTCACGCATGCACCGGAGTCGTGGAAAACAAAATGGCAGCCGCGACTTGCTCGCGCATGTGCAGTATGCCAGAAGTACTGTGCATGCACGTGCGAGTGCAGTACTTTTGGTGTACTGCACATGTGTGAGTGAGCATGCACGAGCGGCGCCATTTCCCCCCCCCTCGGCCTGCGGAAGAGCTCTGGACCAGCGGACCGGCCCAAGGTAGGTAAAAGTTGCCTACCCCTGCTCTAGGGGTAGCTGTGCTGGTCATAGAGCAAATCCAAAAACATCCAAACAGTGATACCTTTATTGAGCCAACCAAAACACACAACTACATGCTGCAAGCTTTTGAAGTCACATTGGCTTCTTCATCAGGCAAACAGGAGAAAAAAATTTGAAGATGTTAGTCTTGGGCAGGGGTAGGCAACCTTTTTGAGCCGGGGGCCGGGTTGCTGTCCCTCAGACAGTTAGGGGGCCGAAGCACCATAAATAAATAAATAAATAAATATAAAAATATATATTTAAAAAAAATATAAAAAATATGCATGCACACTCTCTCAGTCCCAGAAAAGCCATGGCAAAACCCCTGTGGAGATTTTGCCAAGAAAACCCAAGAACAAGTAATAACAACAATAATCAATATCATCATGGCAGGTGGCGGCGGCGGCAGGACTGGCCTGGGGCCGGTCCAAAGGCCTAAGGGGGCCGCATCCGGCCCCCGGGCCTTAGGTTGCCTACCCCTGGTCTTGGGCCTGCATTTTCTGTTTCAGTTCAGATGGAAGATATCACATTTTAGCCATCACAAGGGAATCCTAAAGAGAGAACCAGCACACTGGAACCTTGCTATCAGAGGTTTCTGCCTCCAACAAAGGTAAAGCAATTTTTCTAATATTGGGACTGATTGGCATGCTTTACCCCTACATCACCTAAAGTTTTCCTGATGCAAAATATGAAGACTTCTTGAGAAATTCAGTGTTCTCTACCTGCATAAGGAGGCTTCACAAAGGAAAGAGACATGCTGGATTTCAAGGAAACATCTTATTTGGATTGCAAATGGACATTAAATTTCCTTGGCTTGCAAAATTTTCCAGTGACTGCATGGCCAAAGGAGGATGAGCCAGCCTGCATATAGTCTTCCCCTAACATCTGAACTGAGACCAGAAACAGAAAATGGAGGCCCAAGACTAACTTTTTCAATTTTTTCCTTCTGTTTGCCTAATGAAGAAGCCAGTGTGACTTTGAAAGCTTGTAACATGTAGTTGTGCATTTTGGTTGGCCCAATAAAGGTATCACTGTTTGAATGTTTTTGGATCTGTTATAGCCTGTTACTCACCATGATGTCTTCCACTTGTGTTGGTAAGCTCCCAGCATTGCCAGGCATCATGCTAGGGAAGATAGAAAGTGTCACCCAAAACATCAGAAGGGGACATGGCTGGAAAGGGTTGTATTTTCTACTATTCTGTATTAGATTTTAGGATAAGAAGTGTTTTTTTTCTTCAGTCCATTTGGATTTTGACAGCATGATAATAACATTCACACACCCCTGCCTGCCAGTTCCCAATATATCCCATCTTATCAGGAGGCATTCTGTAGTCCTGTACTGCACCTGTGGGAATCATCCAAAATGTTAGTGTTTGAAGTTAGAAGAACTGATTCTGGATGTAACTGAGGGGAACTGCAGATGGGTGGCTCTGGTGTCAGAACACTGCACTGGAAGGGCTTCCTGATGCTGCATGCTGTGCATAACGGTTTGTGGCGTTAGGATGGCATCAGCATGGGGTTGGGGCAGCTGGCGTGCAGCCCTTTGGGCCAGTCGGCAGAGGACCTGAGATTGCAATACTGTAGTAAAGTCACCCCTCCATATCCACAATTTTTTAATCCATGTATTCAACCAGCCACAGCTTGAACATTTTTTTTTAGAAAATATAAATTCCCCCCCCCCAAAATTAAAAAAAATTTGATTTTGCCATTTTATATAAGGGGCGCTGTTTTACTATACCATTGCATTTAATGGGACTTGAGCATCCACAGATTTTGGTATCCACCAGGGGTCCTGGAACCAAACCCCAGTGGATAAGAAGGACCCACTGTATTAAGAGAAGTGCACTTGATTAGAAGGAATGAATATTATAAGAAGACTGTAAAAGCACCACTGCATGCAATGTCTTAAGAAAAACTAACTACACTGTTTTTCCCAAAGAAATACTACACATCTCTGTGAAACTTGAACCCTGAGGTCATAAAGGTGAGTATATCAATCTTGATCAAATCACAAATGTAAGTGCTTTTTCATTTAATCCCCAGTAAAGCTTCATGGACATCATAAACTGACCAATCAATCCAACACAACTATCTTTAGGAGCTGATAAGATTAATGGTTTGCTGCAATAAGACTGTAGGATAGTCACAGTGATTTACTGGGAACACTACTTAATGACCCATAAGTAGTGTGCAGTTTTACAGGAAATCCAAAGACTTTTGTGTTTTTCTAACACCTTCACTTATCCTTTTCATTTACCTACTATTCAGTTTTCCTTCTACGAGATTTTTCATTCTATGCCCAATACCACAAATTTACAACTATGGTTCATACAAACTAGAGTACACCCTTTGAATAAATGGAATTTACCTATATTTTGACTCACTATTCAACAATGGATTCAGTGAGTCTACTCTAGTGGGGACTAATTCATAGGATACAGCCCACAGTGTGAGAAATAAGCATGGGGAAAACCTGGCAAAGAAACTATTCTGTACTTCATCCAACATCTTATTCTGGTTGGGACTAACAACTGGATTTAGGCCAATTGATTATCAGTACTGTTTAATCAGAAACAGCCTCATGTCTAGAAGTATAGCATATGATTCCACTACTTACATTGCCACTGCATCCAATACTACACAACTCAATTTTGCTATCGAAACAGTCCATGTATTTAGTGTTTCTTCTACCAAGTTACTTTCCTGAAAGCCATTGTAAATTCCAATATGAATCTAGGAATCACTTTGAGCCAAACACTTTTAGGGGACTGCATAAAATGACCATTGCAAACATTTCTTTAAAAGGTTGTACACAAGAATCAAAGTGAATAAGTGCCAAAACTGCTTGTGCACCATCCTGTTTGTGTCAGTTTTTCTTTCAGTTGCTATTCTTCTCCACATCCAAATTGAATTTTAAATTCACCAATGTATATATGTATAGAGAATCATAGAATTATAGAGTTGGAAGAGACCTCAAGGGCCATCCAGTCCACCCCCTGCCATGCAGGAACTCACAATCAAAGCACCCCCAACAGATGGCCATCCAGCCTCTGTTTAAAAACCTCCAAAGAAGGAGACTCCACCACTCACTGAGGCAATGTATTCCACTGTCAAACAGCTCTTACTGTCAGGAACTTCTTAATGTTGAGGAGGAATCTGTTTTTCTGTAGTCTGAATCCATTGCACTGGCTCCTATTCTCTGGAAAAGCAGAAAACTTGCTCCATCATCAGTATGACATCCCTACAAATCCCTATCACATTACCTCTTAACCTTTTCTTCTCCAAAGTACATGAATATATGTGTGTATGAAGTGTAGGATTGTACCAAGACAAGATACTGCTCCATTAAACTGAATTATCTATACTGACAGGCAGTAATTCTTTCCACTATTTCAGACAGGAGTCTTTCTCATCCTACCTGGAGATGACAGGGACTGAATACAGGATCCACATGTTCTTATGGATCTTGGATTTGGCCATGCTGATTCAGGGATTCTGGATATTTTAGTTCAAAAATGACTTTACCATGCACACTCTGGTTTCTTTTCAATGTGAGGCACATACCGTATTTATTCATCCCCCCTCCCTTTATTTACATAATGCATTTACTCAAGGTGGCTTACAAAAAGGCAGAAAATTACAATAAAAACTGAACTATAACTGTTATATGGTGTAGGGGTCTGGAAGGAAAATAGTATAAAGTGATACTGATAGAAGAACTGGTGTGTGTATCTGCACATATCAGTAGAAGACAACACAGAGAGTCAGGGTGATGTGTCAGCTATACCAGAGGAAAGGGGATGGCAGAAACAATGAGAGAAGTTTGTGTGTGTGTGTGTGTAGCACAAGCAAACTTTGACCCTGCCCGCCTGCATGGATTCCTGCAATATTGTGTGCCCTTCACTGCAGACCATTATGTGACCCATAGCCTCACCCCAGATCTCCAAAGCTTTATCTGGGTGTGGCAAATCTAGGTTCAAATCCCCATTCAAGCTGTGTGGACTTTGCAATGCCCTGTCTCAAACCAAACTACCTTGCAAGATTGCTGTGAATGGAAAACTCAGGCTAATGCTCTTCCTGGTTTCAGAGTTATTTGCATTTTTTCTTAAATCACTGGAAATATTTAAAGTGATTTGCCAGCAGTAGGTTGGAGAAAAGTGGAGATAAATAAAAAAAAATTTTTAGCAGAGGCATTCAATTTCCATTTGTTTGGCTAGACTCAGAAAATATGTCACTCTGGGAAATAAAATACAGCATCATCGATCATCATTTGCTCAAGCACATGCAAGAAATAGTATTTACTGTTTTTCTAGCAAAGCAATGGGCCCTATTCTCTACTCAGCTCAATTAGAATAATCATGCTCATACCTTCAGAGACTTTATTCTCACCCCCATGCAAAAACCTTATCAATTCATGGAATAAATCAACAGGTTTTTTTAAAAATCAGCTGATGTGGACGGTGAGGGAAAGCAAAGCTTTATGAGCTATGGTGTGGTTTAGGCAAAGGAAATGAAGTGCAGCAGTAGCTGAAGAAATGACCCCAGGACAGATATGTTACAGATGTGGCTCCAGCTTGGAGGGTAGGAATCTATGATCTACAACAATTCATTTAACAGACACAGCTCTTTCTCTCCTTGTTAAAGAAGGAAAAAAATGACAGACCTTCAGATTACAATAACTGAGCAAAACAAATCAACCCTTATTGTAGTGGGATGGATGGATGGATAAGCATGTGCCTCACATTCAAAAGAAACCAGGGCATGGCAAATCCCTTTTCCTTTCCAGTATGGCAAGAATCAAAGCCAACCAGTAGGTGTGGTGGACACTGGATAATTGCTCTTCCTCAAAGTTTTAATTGCTTCTACATGCCCTATTTCTTTTCACTTTTCAGTTCCTTTTTACAGCATCCATATCTGGTTTCTTTGTCTTATATGCATCCAGTTGTTGCCCACTTTGGAGATCTTTGCTTTCTCAGGAGACTATCACATTATGTTATAAACTGGCTTACCCAAGCCGTCTTAAAATTAGAAGCGGGTGGCATCCTGATAGTATCAGATGCATTTAGCCACCAAAATTGCTGCCCAG
Organism: Phrynosoma blainvillii; assembly: GCA_026167975.1. NCBI lineage: Eukaryota > Metazoa > Chordata > Lepidosauria > Squamata > Phrynosomatidae > Phrynosoma > Phrynosoma blainvillii. The sequence continues at coordinate 416,170,375 of JANUYF010000001.1, forward strand.
GTGCAGCCTGGCTCCATCACCACTCCAAGAGGCACTCCTCATACCTCTTTTTGAAGCCGGGAGATTTTCGGCTTGAAAAAAATGGCTGCCGGAGTACCCTTCTGCATGGTGATGGAGCTGGGCTGCACCCGGGCAGCTATTTTGGTGACTAAGGGGGGTTGCAGACTGCCAGAAATAGTGCAAATTGAGTCCACTTTTAGGGTTAGGGTTAGTGCTAGGGAATCATGGGAATTGTTTTTTTCTTCTCTCTGAGACATTGAGCCTTCTCTGTCAGAGAGCTCTGGTGCCACAATAAAATATAGTTCCCATGATTCCCTAACCTTAACCCTAACCCTAAAAGTGGACTCAATTTGCACTATTTCTGGCAGTCTGCAACCCCCCTAAGGGCCTTTGCAGACTGCCAGAAATAGTGCAAATTGAGTCCATTTTAACTGTCCTGGCTCAGTGCTAGGGAATCATGGGAACTGTAGTTTATTGTGGCACCAGAGCTCTCTGACAGAGAATGTCATTCTCTGACAGAGAATGACAGAGAGAATGTCTTAGAAAAAAAAAATTCAATTCCCATGATTCCCTCCAGGGCAGTTAAAGTGGACTCAATTTGCACTATTTCTAGCAGTCTGCAAAGGCCCTCAGTTTCCACTGCATGTGCTGCGGTGCATTTATATGGCTGTTTTAAATCTCCAGCACCCTTTTTCTGATGCACTGGTGTCGCTGCATACATACGCACATGCAAAGGTGTGCATATTTCTGGAAGAAGCAGGAAAAAAACGCTCCATTTTGGAACAGCTTTTCCTGGCATGCCATGCCTAGAGTGCGCTTTCCTGCTGACTTTTAGGAGTGTGTTGTCTTAACACCATGCCTCCAAGTCAGCCTGAAAGCACCTCTTTTGCCCACCTGTACAGCCCCTAAGGCTTGAGAAGAAAACAAAATCAGTGATTATACCAAAATCTGATCTAAATAATATCTTCCAATTGTACAACTCTACAATTCTATGTTTCCTTGCAGCCCAACATTCAGAGTAGTGCCACCACCGGGACTTGACAGCTTCTGGCAGTGAGATTTTGGATGGAGTGCGAGGAGCGAGTGAATAATCTGTCTTGCTTGAAAGAAAACATCCATGTGTGTAAACTTAAGTTTAAGTATATTATCAACGGGAATTCAGTCATTGTTTTCCAGCAGTTTAAGGGGTGCTTTAGATAAGCATCTTGAAGGAAGATCAACAGTTTAGATTTACATCAATTTTATTTGTTCTGGATTTCCTGTTAAAACAATGGGAGTGTGCTAATCAATCTACACTTTTCTTTAGCTCTTTGCCTATAGAGTCTCACAGAATACTCCCAAGAGATAAAGATATTTTGCTTGGGATGAAATAAACACCTGATAGTTACAATTGTTTTCTAAGCAATAAAATAAAATGTAATGATTGAAGCTCTGATTGCTCTTCCCACTCCCTTTTTGGTATTAAAAGCTTTAAAAATGCTATCACCACTTCACGATGTATTCTAGACTAATGGATATGTAAATGTTAAGTGTGGGCTTTTAAATACTGATGACAAATGAAATTTAACTGGGATGCAATCCTACATTAATTGTTTTTTAATACTTTAATTTTCTGTGACAGTTTTAAATATGGCTATGACTAGTATATCATAATGTCTTAAGCCATTAAGGTTATCAAGTTGTTATTATTTATTTACAGTGGACCTTTCCACTGTGAAAATCTGTGGGTTCTGTTCCATGCACCACTGTGGATGGCAAAAAAAAAAAAAAAATGCAGATGGTTGTGCCCCATATTATTCAATGATGGCGCTGTGCATGTGGACACACATTTAACTTAAAGGGCTAACTTTTAAGGCTCCTCCTCCCAGAGATGATAGCTAAATAACTCTATTGTAAGCTAAGCTGAGCTAAACTATCTTCAAAAGAATCAGTCAGGAATCTGGGCAAGACACGAAGTCATGCCAGAGTTCAGATAAGTCTTGTTGATAGAGCAATGCTGCACTGAGGCAGGAAGTCCACTTACATTCCTTCTTGTTTAGAAGGTCCAATGGTCAGCCTGGCAGACAGAGCCAGTCAATAAACTGGAATAGTTTGTTTACTGAGAGGATGCAGTTATGCACTTTTCCCCTTGGGACAGTAGTTAGCAGTTCCTGAAAAAGTGTTACAATGTTGATTACATATATTAAATATCTTTGCAGTTATCCTGAGATTTTCTGTAGTGTGTAACTTTTAAAAAATAAAGAACCATGTGATATATTCATTTCTATTTTCTCTGAAAACATATCTGCAGGTGTATTGTGATGAATCACTTATATGTATGTTATTCACCTCCTTTCAGTGTGTATAAATAGTTAGATGTTGCCGTCTCCCCCCTAGATCCTAGGTATAGGGTTATGTACTCTCATATGCAAACTATGTATCTGTGATCGAAGATTCTGTCTTAAAATGAAAGAGCATAAAGTTCTTCAGGCATATTCCTCTGCAGATCGAGAAAAGTGAAGGTGAAAGGAGGCAATGTTTTCTCTGTTTGATCACTCCATGAGATTGTCATGATCTTTTGTCAAATAAGCAGAAAGAGGCTGTAGATTTGAAAATGGAAAGATGTCTGCTTGGTGCTTCAGGATTAGGCAGTGATTCTAGGTTAGTGAAGAGGGAAGGCAAAGGTGCCAGCTGGCCAACAGTGCTGGCAGATTACCCAGCATTCCCATGAATCCAGTCATTGACCACTTGGGTCAGGGGAGGTTGCTCCATTGGCTAGATATTCATAGACACAATGGTGTCAGAGAAGACAGATTTTTCCACTGCTTGCATTGCCATGGATTAGGTCCTCAAGTAGCCTGTAGCCTGTGTTGGGTCAGAATTGATCTAAGGTTTCTGCCAATAGCACTCGAGCCACTGTCTCTCTTGTTTCATTGCTGCCAGATCCCTAGAGAACCAGGGAGCTATTTTAGCTCTGCTCTGTGAGAAGGGGTATTCAGGAATGATTGTGTCCACTGCCCTAGCCATTTTCCCATTCCAGAAATCAACTGGGGCTTTGACAGAATCAGCTGCTGAGGCAACAGGAAAGTACTGAAAAGCCACCAGGAATAAATCTGGATCCATAAACCTCCTAGGGCAGATCATGTTAATTGGCCCTCCACCCCTGCACAGGTTCTGATTCTTAGTAAGTCTAGGTGGTGGACCATGACAACAGAACTACAGAGAGTTCCTCCACTCCCAGATAACCACCATCCCATCCTGAACAGAAAATAAATTCCAGAGTCTGCCCAGCAGCTTGAGTTGGGCAGCTCTTAATTGGGACAGACCCATCCCTGTCATGTTGGACATAAAGCCCTGAGCAGCTCCTGAGAGGGCAGTCTCAGCATGGATGTTGAAGTTCCCCAGCATCACAAGCTGAAGGGACTCCAACACCAACCCTCTGACCACCACAGCTTTAAATATATACACTCAAATCCTGCAAACTGTAGGATGGGGCACCTGGTCAGAGGAAAGAATAGACTGCTGTAACTCCACCTCCATCACAGTCCAGAAGAGACTTTGAAGTATTCCTTTATACTATTCCATAATTATAGAGCTATGATTCCACTTTATAGAGCCATGGCTGCATCCTATGGAATTCTGGGACTTAAGGATCTAGTGCTTTGCCTGAGAATTACAAATTCTCCTCCCTAAAATGCATACCCTCCAATATTCACAGATGAACACGAACACAAGTGGTCAAGCTATATCAGTGTGTGGTAAAGATGGCAACATTAATGAGGAAGAAAAGACAAGAGGCTACAGCAGTTTGCTTTTGTCTGGAGCTGCGGTGAAGGGCAAATTTCTGATGCCTCATTTCCAGTCTTTTGAGTTATTTGAGTTTAACTACTTTTATTTTGAACTCATTTTGCAACAACTGAAGTAATCTGAGAATAAAGTGGAACATGAGAGAAGAGAAAAACAGGGACATTTTAAAAACAGCTGAAAAACTGAGATATCATAAAATTAATCTGGACTGTCCCTGCCAAATTAGGGCAGTTGGGGGGTATGAAACTGCAAATCCCTGGATGGTATCATGGTGGCTAAAGTGGAATCATAGTGATAACATTGTGAATTGAGAAAGGGCTCCAGGCTATGCCACTAAGGGGAATTTGGGTCTGTGTATGCAGTTCTATGCACATGTGATAACAGTAAGGGATACTTATTTGTTCAATGCCTAAGAAGTATATACTACACACACCCTCGAACATTTCACAAATGGAAATCAGAACAAGTGTGGCCTAGCAACATTAGAGTGTGGTCAAGACAGAAAAACATATTAATGAAAAAGAACTCACAAACTAGAAGAGGCTGCAGCAGTTTGCTTTTGTCGGAGCCTACTGGGAGGGCATGATCTGCCCCCTCCTTCATCTCCCCCCATTGGGTTAATTGGGTGGTAACTACTTTTGTATTTTGAATTCATATGCAGCAACTGAAGTAAACTGGAGATTAAAGGGGAAGTGGGAGGAGGAGAGAGAAGCTGGGACATTTTAAAGCATCTTAAAAAGTGGAATGAGAGGATTAATTGGGACTGTAAAAAAAAGACAGTTGCTGAATGTTGCTGTAACCTAAGCCACAAATAGGATTATGGCCTATGAATGAATTTTTCTTCATGTCTGATGAGAAGCCCCAATGAGCTTGCTAAGACTTGTTCCAATATATAGATGGATGAGTCCACCAGTTTTGCTTTCTTCCACATCTTTTTTTTTTTAAATCAAATTCTTTCCCTTGAATTGATGAAGAAATGAATCAATTTTAGAAATTTCTCACTAGAAAAACAGGGAAATTCTTACTTATTCCTGCTCACATGAAAACATGTGAAACAATCAGTGAAATGATTTGGAGAAGCAAAGTTGGGTGAGCTACCATTTGATGAAACCCTTTCTACCTTAATTACTTGTTAAATCCTAAAATTTTCAGATTAAGACACTCCCCGACGAGTCGGGAGGGGTTTCTTGTTGTGCTGGCCTTATAAGGACATGAGAAGCCTGATTGGCTAAGCGCACGGGGGAATTAGAACACCTGTGCGCTTAGTCCAATCAAGTTGTTTCGTCATTACGCTAAAATCTCATGGTGCTTCTAATCTCTCGAGAGTTGGGACGAGAGTCTGTTCTTTATAGCTCTGCGCTGCCATGTGGAGGCAGCCATTTTAGAGTTTGAACTGAGCAACCGATCCCACCCACCCTTATTTAAGGAGCTATAAATCTATTACTCTCAGGCTTAGGCTGGTTGCCTTCGGGGGCCAGGAGGGAATTTTTTCCCAGAGTGCTTCCCTGGGTTTTTCGCCCTCCCTGAGATTAATTATTAAATTTGATGTTGAGTATGGGTTATGGAGCAATAATTGATGTGTGGTTTCTTGTTATTATTTGCTTTGTCATAACTTAAGGGTTAGGGTCTATAACTGGAAATTTGCTTGTTTGTATTTGGGGGCAGGTAATGACCCCCACCCCACAGGAAAATTAATCTGGCTAATTTGGATAAAGACAAATTAAAGGAAATGACGAATGCAGTTAAATGCATGATGTCATTAATTGAATGACATCATATGACGTAATATGACATCATTTCCGGAGGGGAGGGGTTTGTAAATTTGTTGTTATTTGTTTACATACTTTGTCACGTGCGGTGAAGGACCACCCATCAAAAAGGCGGTTACACCTTCACTGACACATGTGGCAAATTTGTTGAAGTTTATTGCCTTGTAAATAGACCCTGTACAGCTAAATAAAAGTTGTGGCCTGTTTAAACCCAAAAGAGGCGTCTCGTGTCCTTTGTGCCAGTACAAATTCACTGTTTCTCCCCAGCCCAAGTACCGATCCTATATGAATAAAAATCCTGGTACGTTTCCTTCTCACTTTTTATTGACTATCTTGTTACAAAGTCCTTGATCTTCTCCATGGAGCTCTGAAGTGACAATAATATCATTGTGTCATATTAAGGAATTATCACAGAATGAAATAAAAGCTTCCGCTTCTCCTGGTGTCATTTATATTTCTTTAAATTCATTTCAACCTTTGATTCAGTCCTTGAACATGTAAGAAAATAAGATGCTGAATCTAGTTCAGAGGACTTAAAAATCCATAGATTTAATGTTCATGTGAACAGGGTCCGATTCAAAACTTAAAGCTGTTTCAAGAGTTTTCCTCTTGTGATGCCTTATTGGATAAGCAAGGTCATATACCACTTTTATGCCCTCCATAAAATAGCAAGAGGATGTTTTAAATTCTATAATGTCCTCAGCTCCTTTGTTATCACCACAGTATCCAATAACATTACCCAGTATTATGCTAAGATACTGATGAGCTGATGTCTTTATGTCTTCAACCCTGGTTGCTACAACTTACTCTGAACATGAATGAGAATAGATCAGAATATTGGGACTAATACCTTTCAGGTCCAAACTAAATAGCATGTGTTTAACAGCAATACTTTCCCATTTCCAGTTTTCCATTGCTTTTTATCCAAATCTTTTGAGAAAGGGATGCCATCTCTGCACCTGGATGAATGAAGCCAAGAGTCTATGAAGTTTATCACATGGGGACCTAAGTGCTTCTATCCCAAAAATGGTTAAAGTGTCCACATCCTGGAAAAGCATGCAAATGCATGAACAATTTTCACATGCAGAGCACAACAACATATTAAAAGGACATTACTAATGCAAGAAAGTGGGTAGAAAGTGCATTTGGTTTTCACACAGATGCGGACAAATCCCATTGATGGTTTGGAAATAACTTTTTTGTGTATGGACACAGAAGCAGTACCTGCATCACCAGAAATCACCCAGAGAAATAAAAAAACTTTATTTACACAAATTTATTTATAAAGATATACTGTACCACCCTTAATTTCCAAGAAACGATATCCAATCTGAGTTAAAAGAACAGAACATTACCCAAAAGAAGTAGGAAAGGAAAGAGAAAACTTCTCTTTTGCTCTTGCTGCGTCCCTGCCTTCCCTCACAAGCTGATCCTTTCAGAGCCCCAGCTAATGGGGAAGGCTGAAGGAGGAGAGAGAGCCGCATGAGGGAGAGAAGCAAGCTGTTTCTCTCTCTCTCTGTGTGTGTGTTTTTATGTGTGTCTGCTGATCCTTTAAGAGCCCGGGCATAAGCATAAAAGGCTACATCCCTCTCGGCACAACAAAGCACAGCAAAACAGCAAAGAACCATGGGAAATCTGGCAACAAGCACAAAAACAGGGAGAATCCCGCAAATAGCTTTCACACTACAGCAATTGCACAAAAAAAGCAAATTCATGAATGAAATGGAAATGAAAACACAGTATTTTCCTGAAGATAACCATTCCCTGATTCATGTCACTTTCTGTTCGGATTCTAAGTGGTTTGCATGTGACGTTGTGTGAAAACCATTCATGCAATTGCGTCTGATACGTTGAATAACTGTGGGTTCTGGCCCATTTGAACTTCCAGTTTTCCCCATGTGATAAACTCCTATGAGAATTGTTTGGTCTCATGACTATAGAAACATATGGATAGAACCCCAGCATTACTGTCTTCCCCAACCTGGGCCTTCTGGATGCATATGTCTACAAACTACCTGGCAAAGGATGATGGATGTTGTAGTCTGGAACATCTGGAAGGGAAGGCTACAGGCCTGTATTTGCTACTGCTGTTCAAATGATGACTGTGTGTTATACTGTCAATGTACAACAACAACAACAACAACAACAACAACAACAAGTTTATTGATTAGTCAAATGACCATATCAACTGTCAATGTAAGTTACTGCTATTTTTTTTTTTAAAAAAATTATCTTTGTTATTTCTGTCTGTCAGATTTCCAAAACAAATCTGTTTCTTTTTCCAAGACAGCAAAATAGATCCCAGTGACTTGTGATCATGGTAGAAGTTCATAGCTTCTACCATGAATTCTTTATGTGATCTCAGGCAAGCCACCCTCTCAAGCCACCCCCCCTTACCCACATCTTCAATTTAGGTGGTAATGATACATTTATGTTACTTGGCATCTTGTAAGGATTACAGTGAAATCATGCACTTGAAGTGCTTTAAACACTTGAAAGTGCTATACAAAAGTCACGATCATGGCAATCAAAATGTAGAAGGAAATTTTCACTGTTACTGCTTATTATGGATACATTTTTTATTTAAATGGGGAAAAAAATCAACATCCAAAATATTACAGGGAAGGGAGATACATTTATCCTGCAGATGCTGTGGACTTCATATCTCGTAACTCCCAGTTAACGTAGACAAAAATAAGAATTGGACTTGTAGCTGAAAATATCTAAAAGGCTAGAAGTTCCCCACCCCTTCTCTACTAACATATATTTCCTTTGTGCCCCCCCCCCCCAGCATTAAAATGTTCAAATCTATACTGCCTGGGATTGAATCGCCCATCAAATCTGGTACTGCCTGGCTTTAGGAACAATTCCCACTGAAGCCCAATATACTTTTGAATGAATACATGTAACAACAGTCTTCCAAAAATTATTCTTCAGGTTAAAGCTTACCTCTTTTCTTTCTCTTATGGCCAAGTGATTGGCAGGAGGACTAGTATGTGAGGAAGTGAAAGAGTTAGTGCTGTTTCTTCCAAGCAGATGAATGAAATTATCAAAGAAGAAGCTGAACAACCACCATAAGAATCCACCCAGTGAGCGTCCAGCAGAGAGAGAAATAAACTTAAGTCCTTTTTTTCTAAAAATATAAAAAAATAGCTTTATTTACAATACTTTTTCATAATCAAATACATGATCTAATGGAGGACAGATAGAACAGAAAATGTCTACTACTTAAAGTGATGCAAGAAGAGAGTGGGTGTGATAAAATGAGCAAACAGGAAGTTATTATAATGCTAATTAGCAATTAATGGGTATAAGCATGCAAAAGATGCTAACTCTAACATGGTAGAATAAAATAATGGAATACTGCTGTGCTGGAAACCTCTTCATCTTAGTTGTGTGCTGGATTTCACAGTTTATGAGATGAAGCAACGTGTAGGACTACAACCCTGCTGAAAATAAGTCCTGCTAAGTTTAATAGGATGCATTTATGATTCAGAGGGGGGAAGCAAACGAGGGCGTCCAAGACGCCCTGCGACGGTGCGCCACGGGACTGGAGCAGTCGCATCGCGGCACACCGTCGGCGCCTCTGAAAGGAGCGCAAAAATAGCGCTCCTTTCAGAAGTCAGTGAAAGTGCGCCCTAAAAGCGTCGGGCGCACTTTCACTGACTTTTCCGCCGCAGCGTGTGCGGTCACTGTGGTGGGAGGTTGTCCCCGGAGTGCCGGATGTGCGGAGGGCCGGCGGATCCGAGGACGACCTTGGGAAGAGGAAGGGGCGCCGCGCGTGCGGCTGCCCCTCCTCTTCCTTGCCTCGGAGACGGCTCAATAAGCCGTCTGCCGAGGCCCAGAGTAGACATGCTGGACTGTTAATCAGCAATATGCAAAGGGGTCTTGTAGCACCTTTGTGGCTAACTGAAAGAAATAATCTGGCAGCATGAGCTTTAGTAGACTTGAGTCTGCTCCCTCAGATGCAGCAACTTCATAAAGTAACAACATTTATATCTGGAAAATGGAAAAATTGTTTTAGATTACAACTCCTAGATTTCCTTGGCCAGTATGGTCACAGATTCTGGGAACAGTACTCTGAAAAAGTAACTTTCCAAGCTCCATCTATTTTAATTCTTTGCTGCATCTTTACACTAACAATGCCATGTTTTGAATGTACATCTTGGCCTACATCTTGTCACAAAATGTCACCTTTAACAACATTCTCTCCTTGGCAAAAGTTGTTATTAAAGCTATTGCATAACAGTAGATGGCAGCAAAAGTCCATTTTTTGAGAATCTACTGTGCGATCTAGTGGGAGCTGAGCATTTGTTTGTGCTCCTCTGTGCTCATCGATACCTCTTTAGATTTTATTTTCTTGTTCCAGAAATTCTGAATATCTTTGTATTTTCTATGAAAGTTATCCACAAACTCCTTCTTGTTTACATTTCAAGGATTCCCTATTTATTGAAAAAAACACATGCTTGTTACTCCTTAATCTAAATTGGACAGAAGGGGAGGGGAAAAGAAAGTGGGGAGTGGGTGACAGAGAACAGCACAAGATTCATGGAGATTCCAAAGTCAGTACCCTTAAAAACTCTGATACTTCCAAACTTTATGCATTAAAATCCATCTTTCATTCCCCACATTTGTTCATGTTATGTTCTTTGAGAGTATACAAGTATACCATCCATATGGTGCTATCCAGCTTCATTCTCTCTCTCCCTCTCCCCTCCTCCTCTTTCTGGTAAAAAGCTTACTTGGACAGCATTGAGTATTGTCATAGCTGTTCTCTCACATCTTCTGTACACCATGAAAGCTATTTCTTTTATTTGTGTATTATTTAATAAATTCAGATCAGGGTGCGGAAAGTGTATCCCATGGGCTGCAAGCAACTTCCAAATTCCACTTTTGTACCCAATCTGTGTCAGAAACATGCCCAAATACATGATACTGTCTTGCATCACTTTTGAGTGCCCGGCAGTTTGCCATTGGAGAGAAGCAGAATGAACACCTGAATACAAAATTCAGTTCAAAGCAACCAATGCTTCTCTAAAGCCTGGGGTTGGTGAAAAAGCAATGGGTAGCAATCCTAAGCAATTTTGGAAGGCAACTGGAGGTGGGGGTGGGTCAAATGATGTTGCAGATAACTTTCTTCATCACCAGAGTGGGAGTCTTATATCCTGCCCTTCTGCATGAAATGACTTTGTGAGCAGGCCCTGAATCAAATGAACACTTCAGTATATGACTGACTGAATGTTTGGACTGATAGTGTCTGAGAATTTTGTGATTCAGCAGATTAGAACATGATTGCAGAAAAGGGACCTTAGCCAGTCAATGAAAAGGATGCACATCAACAGCTTTACAGTTGATGAGATCTGGCACTTCTAGCTAAACTGATAGTTATGGGGGGATGGGGAGGAGAGACATTCCAGTTCACTTGCTAGTTTGGAAACAATCATGGGAAGGTAAGATAGCATTTTTCAACATTAAAGAACCTGTCAAGAACACTGTGCCACAAACCATGCTGCTGAATTGCACTCCATTTCTGAAGTCACAATGACCTTCATTATTAACTGCTCACCCGATCTGTCCTCATTAACAGGACTTAGAAGAAACAAAATCCATTAATACCCGATTTAAGCAAGAGGCTTAAAAGGGAAATGGATGGCACCTACTGAGGTTCCATTGACCAACTTTAACCTAAACAGCTGAAATAAATAGCCTTCCAGGAACACCTAGTTTCATCTGAAGAAGTATTGCTAAATAAGTAGTTATCTGAGGCAGATGCCAACCAGTAGCTTCATTTGTTCCGGACACAGTCCTTCCTTCACCTACTAATCCACTTTATTCCATGCCTCTTTAAGATATGGAAGAAGCACCAGAGCTACTTAAGATTATAAAATAGGAGATGTTCTGCTCCTACTTTCTCTATGAAGGTTTCTGCCCTACCATTTCTTTTCCTTTTGAATAAAATCTCCATTGAACTTTGGCTGCAGAACAGCACAAATATAGGAAAGAAAGAACAACAAATGCAATGCAAGAGACACCCCCCATAACTGCAGTACAGTTATAAAACTATGACTTGGATAAATATGACAACTGACCAGTAAAGGATGTCATTCCACATGCAAAGTAAAAGGTTGCAGTCTTTGAACTTCTGCCAGGATTTATGGACCTTTCTTCAAGCATATTTTATTATATTTAAATTTTATTGCACTCTTTACTGCAATATTCCTGTCAATATTAGAAAACAAGGAAATCCTGGAGATTCAGTCTAAGATTAAACTAACTTGAAGAGCCATATTTAAATATTTGAAAGGGTGTTATATTGACAATGGAGCTGGATATATTGATGAAGATGGAGCTGGATATATTGTTTTCTCTTGCTCTAGAGACTAGGGGCTTATCTATACCAGCCAGAGTATTCTGCCCCTGCTGTGGCCCTGGATTTTCTGCTACCTCTGCACTCCAGAGCAATTCTGGGCAGCTGTCTATGCGTGCATCCTGCTGTACTGTCCAGTGCCACCATGGGCATGAGTTGCTCCCTCTGAAGTCAGAAACAAGGAGCCTAGCATCAATTACATGAATGGGTGCCTTGTTATAACCTCAGAGGAAGCACTCACAGTAGTGCCGATGGGGCTGGGTGGCACAGTAGGACATGTGTGTATAAAGCCACCCCACATTGCTCTGGAGTGCTCCAGATTTTCCAGCAAAAAATTTACACCGGTTTAGCCAGAGGTAGGGTGAATTCAGTGTGGAAGTGGCCTTCTCTCATGAAAACAGTCTGCACTCGAATTGGGACTTTGGCCATGAATCATGGAGATAGGTTGTGGTGAGGGCACGAGGAAACCAGTATAATTGGCCCATGTAGACATGACCTTTGACATGGAGCAATTGATTCAAACTACAGGAAAAGAAATTTGACCTAAACATTAGCAAGAACTTCTTGATAAGAGCTGTTTGAAAGTGAAACATGCTGCCTCAGAGTGTGGTGAGGTCTCCTTTCTTTGGGTGTTTTTAAACAGAGGCTGGATGGCCATCTGTTGGGAGTGCTTTGATTGTATATTACTGCATGACAGAGGGTTGGACTGGATGGCCCTCATGGTCTCTTTCAACTCTATAATCCTATGATTCTAAGGAACTTATCTTCTGATAGGAATCTGCCTGAGCTCTAATATCTTGTGAGGTTGCACTTCTCTCCGTTCCACTACCCTCAAAGACACCTTTAGTGGGAATAGAAGAAGGCCTTCTTCCTGACTGCTCCCTAGTTCTGGAACTCCCTTTCTGGAGACTAGTCTGGTTCTTTCCTTGCTGTCCTTTAATTGGCAAGTGAAGAACCTTTTATTCCAGCAGTCTTTTGAAAACTTATTGTTTTATAAGGGAAGAGTATTTCTTAGATCACTGCACTACTAATTTTTTTCCTTTTAAAAACAATGGGTTAAATGGTTTTAAATTTATAGATAGTTTTGCTGTTGTTTTTGTTATGTGCCTTCAAGCCAATCCTGCCTTATGGTGACATTAATCTAAGATTTTCTAGACAAGATTTATTCAGAGGAGATTTGCTAATGTTTTCCTCTTAGGATGAGAGAATGTGAATTGCCCAATGCTGAAAGTGGATTTCTGTGGCTGAGCAGAGATTTGAATCCTGGTCTCCCAGAGTCTTAGCCCAGCACTCAAACCACTACACCACATTGGCTCTCCGACAGACAGTTTAATACTACTTTAATCATAGATTTTTGTATGTTTGTAACTACACATTTTATTTATATTTCTTTTTATCTTGCAAGATGCTTTATGTTCTGACCTTAGGGAAAAAAGTGGGGTACAATTATAAACAAAACCAAATGGAATGGATATTTCACAGTCCCCTATCAAACTCAGCAAATGTAAAAGATGAATAGGAGGACAGAGACAGAGAGGTAGAAGAAGAAGCAGGAAGAAAAAGAGAAGGACGGATGAATTAAGCCTCCCAGAAATACACAGTTAAAATAGTCCAGCTTTAATATACTTAATACAAGACAGCCTGGAATTCAAAGCCATGTGTAAGACAGTCAAAGTTGCCTGAATGAATAGTAAGATATCAGGGTAATCAATAAAAATGCTGAAATGCATAGTACAGGTGGCAGAATGGATTCTAAAATCTGGGGTGTTGTAAAAATGTAAAGGTAAACACTGTGATGGCTTGCTGAGATGGGATTTTCCCAAGATGCTGATTCAGGGTTTTAGAAGTGTGCATAAACATGGGAAGTAAAGCCTGTATGATGTGTGTGTGTGTATAGGATCATGTTATAAACACTTTTGGCTCTTCCTTGGACTGTTTTAGTAAGTGAACACCATAAGCTCACATTTTATCCAACATTTTTCCTCACATTTAGACAACAACTCCTGTATTAGAATCATAGATGGAATTAGAAGGGGCCCCATAAGAAGGGATGGAAAAGAAATTTGTTGGATTTACATTTCTGTGTGGAAATATCCATATTGTACTTAATGAGATGGGTAACAGAACAGAAAGGAATCTTCCCTGAGAAATATGTACCTTTACAACATTTGCAAAGTATTTTGGAGAGAACAAATGTGCACGAAACCATGAAAAAAAGTCCACATTTGGAAAAGACACAACTGCACTTTGGTTGGGAAAAAATACATGCAAAATGCATACATTAATAAATTGTAAGTAAAGCCTTGGAAGAGTTTGGAAAATATATGGTACTGTTCAAAAATGCACATGAGCTGCAGTCCAATACAGGATAAGGACAGAATGAGAGAGTGAGAATGCAAGATTTTTACACTGCAAAATGTAAGTACTTTATTGTAATAAAGTTCTTGTTTAATAAATTTTGTTCTAATTGACTTAATAAGGACCACACTTATTACTTCTGTCCAGGGGAGAAAATATGGTCAACATGATTTAAGACAATTCTTCTCAGAGTGTGTCTATAGTATACACTTATAACTGTATGATACCACCTTAATTGCTGCACCTGAATCTTAGAGAATCTTGGGATTTGTGGTTTGGTGAAGTACTTGTTCTCTGCTAGAATGTTCTAGTGCTGTAGTTCAGGGGAAGGCATTAGAGCTTTCCTACACAGAATTTTAAGGACATTACTAAGCAACACTTTTTCAGATTCTGTAGGATGGAGCCATGGCAATTAAAGTGGTATCAAACTTCCAAGTGCAGATACACACTGAGCATATATACTCTGCAGTTATAACACCAAATATATTGGAAATAATGAGTGATCAAAAAACCCTCATCCAACTAGGGAAGAATATGTCAGGGATGGTGGGAGTTGTAGCTCTTCACCTCTGGCTCTAACTCTCCACCTTGTTATGCAGCAGAGCTGACCAGCTTTGATCAGTGGTTGATGCTTCTTTCCCAAGCAGCAGAGTTTCAGAGAATAGGCTGAAGACCCTGACAAACTCTCCAAGCCTTCTCACTCTTCTTCCTGAGATGTATCCAAACTTCTCCAGGATTCTTCTGGCTCTTGTATCTTCCCTCAAGACACCAGACAACTCAGTAGTCTTATATAAAAGATCTACTTTATTCTACTATATATAAATACTATATGCCCTACAAATCACAATCTCTACACTTCACAATATCTCCAACAATACTCCAAACTACTCCACAATGTACATTAGCAAACATTGCAATTTATAGCCATTGTTAGACACCACCCACTAGTCAGTTTCCACCCAGTGGATGTGTACATACATCTTGATTGGTCCACATAGATCATCCCATACCTAAGACCAACCCAAGTGTTTCATCACTTTACCTTGACCACTTAATGAGTCTCAGGTGTTTGCAATCTATCACAGGTGTTCTCAATATACCTTCTATAACTTTGTCTTTGGCTCTCAAGGCTTCTTAATTATATTATCTTTTTCACCTGTGTATCTTCCTGATTGCTCCTGCTTAGTCACTTTGACATTCACATACATATTTTTATTTCTATTACTGTATATCCCATGTTGCTTTTTCCTTAACAGAATATCATAGGTTGATTTATAGTTTTAGACTGTCTAAAAGGAGTTCAGACCATACTTGCTGTCTTCAAGCCAAAACAGATGGCTAATCTTATCTTTACTGTCCACAAAGAGTGCCATGTATGACCAGATTTTTTTAAAAAAGGAAATAGCCAAAGCAGTTCTGCCTATTACGGATGGTAGGGCAGGGTGTTGTTTTCAAAATGACTCAGGCAGTCTATTATTCCTTTCTTCACTTTACTACTGTCATTCTCCCTGGCACTCCCACTGATTTTGCTTGCCCTTTCCATCTTCTTTCTTATTTATTTATACCACATTTCCCCCTAGATTATTGTGACACCAAGCCTGTAATCCACCTACAGAGAAGTAAGTCACATCAGACTCATAGAATTAAACTTCTAATGTTTATGTAGCCTTCAGGAAAAAGATACATATTATCTCAATAATCATTACAACCATTCCCTAATAGAGATCAGGAATAAGCTGGCATCTGGACAGAAAGATTTACCTCATTTTTGCTAGTACCTATAGATACTCTGACCAGGGCCAAATGCAAAAAAAAAAAATTCATAGCATTTAGGGCCATCAATTGCTTCTAGTTGGGATCACTATATATTGGTATATATCAGTTGCTGGGGAATTTAAGATGTAGGGCAGGGGTAGGCAACCTTTCCCCTTTAAGGGCCGAGGGACTTCAGCTCCCAGAGTCCCAGGAGCTATTGGCCAACATGGGACTATTGGCCAACATGGCTGAGGCTTCTGGGAGCTGAAGTCCCTCAGCCCTTAAAGGGGAAAGGTTGCCTATCCCTGATGTAGGGTGTAGTTGCACACATGTTCTTGTAGTCACCCGGCATGCTGTCATGGAAACAGACTGTTGGACCTATGCAGGGTTAGGCAACCTTTCCCCTTTAAGGGCCAAGGGACTTCAGCTCCCAGAAGCCTCAGCCATGTTGGCCAATAGTCCCATGTTGGTCAACAGCTCCTGGGATTCTGGGAGCTGAAGTCCCTCAGCCCTTAAAGGGGAAAGGTTGCCAACCCCTGGACCTATGTATGCCTTTGGTCTGATCCATCATAGCTCTTCTTACATTCTTAAATATACTTAGAATCAATTTTGAACCCAGGGATTTATTCCAAGTACCAAAACAGAATGGAGCTTATAGTTGTTCCATACAACAACCTGCACTTGGTTACAACAAGCTTCTTTCATGTCATTGTACAATTTGGGAGGATAGGGTAGTTCTATTTTTGTTTTTGCTGTTGTTGAACAATGGAAAGTTAGAAGACCTGGTTAGTCTTCTTCAGATCCCCTTGAGATCTATTAGTGGATCCCAGTTTGCCTTCTGATGAAGGCACCCTGATGAAGATTGTGTCAGCATGGGTAGAGCTAACTAGAAAATTCAGTGCAGTAAGCAGGGAGAGAAAGTTAGTGACCAGAGGGAAGGCACAGACTGAGAGAACAAGAAGTGGTTTAGCACAAAAGTATTCAGGCACACCTCAATTTATAAAGCCTCTGGCCCTGTCTCTACAGCCAAATACAGTGGCCTCATCCAATTCCCTTGGTGGGGAGACCAGACAATAAGCCCAGTTCTGGTCTGAGCAGACCAAATGATGGTCAGCCCACTCAGCACCAGAGCTGGATTTTACCCTCTTACCCTGGATTTTAAAGATCCCAGGTGCTCTGGATCTTCTGGGAAGATCCAGAGCCATCCATTCTAATGCTGGGCAGCTATGTGATATGTGTCCTTCTCAGCTACCCAACATTTCTGCTGCTGCTCCTGCTAGTTGCTCGCTCTGAGATCAGAATGAGTTCTGATCTCAGAGCAAAGCAACTTCATGGTGGTGGTGGATGCAATGGGTCAGCTGCCTGATGTCAAAACAGAGATATTTGCGATGGGGCAGGTCAGCTATGGAAACAGGGTACTCTGGGCTGTCCCACACTGTTGGAGACAGGGCTTCTCATAAAGATGTTCCCTTTTATAAAGTATTTTTATAGGAGGCCAGCCTAGCCACACTTGTCTTCTGTCTAGCTGGAAGTTTCCCCCTCCCACTCCAGCATTGGCATTGGGAGGATGGTGAAGGAGGGCTGACAGAAGTCTTTCAGAGTTGGGTTGCAGCAGCATGCCTGCAGTGAACAATGTAATAAAGTTGGACTTGAGAAAGAATTGGATTCTACTGTAGCTGAGTGTGCTTAGGTAAAACAGGCAAGATAAATAGCTGCCTACAGAATTTGTGAAAAGGAAAACAGAAAGAAAGGGGGAAAGTAGATTAGCCTGTCTTCCCAACTACCTGGCATGTTGAAAAAGCCTAGAGCTATAAGACTGGCCAGCAAAATAGAAATCATAAGAAAACTGGAAGCTCTTAAAATAATAATAATACCCAGATATATTCTGGAAGAAACTCTCAGATGGAAGATTCACACTTTGTTTATTCATGCAAGGCTTACCTGACCTGGTTGTTTCATTTCACATGTATGTAATTTTACCTTAATTTTGAATAAAAAGTTTGCTGAAAGATGATGAACTGCTGTGATGTAGGAATCTATCTTGTGATATAGGAACCTATCCTGATTCTTTCCATGTTATATCTGCCTCTAAGAGCCCTTAAAGCTTAGAAAGCTAAGTTGTATGAGAGACTGGCCTCTCCCTCAATGGCTACATGTATGAAGGTCAGTATGGTGTAGTGGTTTGAGTGTTGGATTAGGATTCTGGGGGACCAGGGTTAGAATTCCCACTTAGCCATGAAAACCTGCTGGGTGACCATGGGCATATCATGCTCTCATAGCCTCAGAGGAAGGCAATGGCAAACCACCTGTGAAGAAATCTTGCTGAGAAAACTCTTGTGATAGGTTGACCTATGGGTTGCCATAAATTGGAAATGACTTGAAGGTCATCATCTTCATCATCATCATTCATCAACAATACAACATTGTGTTCTGTTTCTTGTTCTCCTCATTTCCACATTTTTTTGGTGTGCCACTTTTCTTCAAATACTGGGATCAGAGGCGGAATGCAACACAATTAAAATAACCAAGATCAATTGAAGCACAGTAGTTTATAATATTGAAACACAAACAAATGATTATGTTAGGGGCTAAGCAGATGGCGCAAAGCACCATCTTCAGGGCAAGGAAGGGGAGGGGCAGCCACACGCTGTGTGCCCCAACCCCTTCCCGAAGACGTCGTCGGAGCAGCCAGCCCTCCGCACGGCCGGCGCTCCGAGGATGCCTTTCCGCTGTAGCGTCCACATACGCTGCAGCGGAAGAGGCACCGAAGGTGTGCCGGCAGCCTTTTGCGGTGCACCTTCGGCAATTTGTGGAAGGAGCACTATTTTAGCGCTCCTTCCTGGGGCGGCGAAACTGCGCCGTGGGGCCGAGGAATGCGAATGCCTCAGCCCCGATCCGCAGCTTCCTGGGGCGGCCCCGTGCCGTCCGTCTGCTTCCCCCCTTAGATAAGGGTTGGACAACTTTGGTCTTCGGGGTTTGTGTGTGTGGAAATGTTCTGCTCATGGGATGCACAAAATGACAAGATTACCTCCTCCCCCATATACACACAAACAAAAACAGAACAGAATGTTTGGTTTTGAAAAACAGATGGTTTTTGATGTTTAGCAGTGCACCTATTTTAAGGGTGATTTGAAACTTCTGGAAGATTCCAGGAGAGGCAGTTTACCTTATTTTGCCAGAAAGAGTGTAGTTATGTAGATTTGTATTTGTATGTGTGTGTGTGTGTGAGAGAGAGAGGCCATAAAATAGGCTTAGAATGATAAAACCATAAAGGGACCCCAAGGGCCATCTTTCCCAGTGTAGGACTCCACTGCCAAAGCATCATTGAGAAATTGTCATTTAACTTTGCTTCGGCTGTCTGTAATTGAAGGCCATACTTTGCTGATCCCTGCTCTAGATATACTTCAGTGGGTAAGGGATTAAAACCAGAAGAACCAGAATGAATAGAAATTTAAAAATTACAGGTAAAGAAATCTGCATTGATGAGCTGTATAGAGAGTGAGAGAAAAAAACCATCATGTCTCTAATCAAGCTGCAGCATATTGGCATATACTTATAAATATCTCTGTACTGAAGCTATAATATCTACAGAGGGCTTCAGTTCACAAAATAACACTGTTAGCCTTGAAGGTGTCACAAGGCTCTTTGGTGAAATTGAGTGGCCTTTAGTTTTGGTTTTTATAGCAGTAACTTTTTTTGGCTGCTACTAAAGGTAATAATCTGATAGGTCTGGTCTGAAAAAACCTAAAAGGTTTGTGAGAATGTACTGAATTTTAAGTTATGAGCTCTTCAGGACAGGAATTAATTCTCTTGTGTTTTGTTAAACTCCACTACATATTGACAGTCATGATAATGAATACCAACATAAAATTCTGCCTGCAGGATCATGCCCAATAGAATTATACTCTACAATGACCCATTACAGCTTTGGAGGTTGAGATATATACAGTGGCATCACTAGGGTTGATATTACCTTGTGCAGAAAATTATGGTCTTATTCCCATGGACCTCCTGGGATGGGGATGAGAATGGGGAGGAGGGAACCCAGCATACTGCCACCAACATTCCCCAACCAAAACTGCAAAGACAGGATGCCCCATGGAGGAAGGAAAGTTTTTAAATTACAAAAGATTTTTACCTCAAGGAAAGAGGAAGTTGCAGCAAGCACCCTGCCTCACTCCCAGTGGACAAAGGTGAAAAGGAGAAGGAGACTGCAGGAGGGGGGGAGCAGAGAGAAAGGTCTGCAGCTTCATCATCTTCCTCATCTCTCAAAGACATGCCAAGAAGAGCCCCCCCCCACTTTCTTTCTGGGTGGGGGGCTTTGGGATGGTTTGCTGCTGCATGGTGTTATTCCCCTCTGATGGTGTAACTTGGTATGGTTTGCATTCCTACACAGCCCTTGTGATGCCACTGGTTATAAATCAGCAGAAGAAAGTGTTATTTTGGCAAGTGGCAGCCCAAAACATCTAGAGAGCACCAGGTTGCCCACACTGGTATAGATGTTTAGGTTCCATATATCAGAAATTTATAGCACACTGCTTTCAGACTCTGTGGCAATGGTGGGAACTGTGCAGCCCATGGACTACATATGCTTTTTTGAAGGCCTACTGCAGACCTTCGGATTCCCCATTGTTTTGGCATGCCTTAATCATGTACAACCTCCCCCCCCCCAAAAAAAAACAACTTTGGGAGGGTCTGTACAATGCTCTTTCGGAAAAATCCCCATCCTGACAGTCAGTTGCCCAGAATAGTCTGAAGGTGATCAGAAGTGATGTATCATCACTTCTGGTCACCCAAAATGGCAGCCATGAGGAGGAGGTATGGCTTTCCAGAGCTCCAGAGGTGCCTAAAATGGAATAATGCAGCCTTTTGAACTGCATAGTGTAGTTTAATTCAGTTCAACTCAAATACAATAAAGCAGATTTTATTTCAGAGCAGAACAAAATAATTACATAATTCAATGAGAAATATAAATACTCAAGTTTGGCTGCATAGGCCAAAGTTCCTATCGGCAAAGTATACTTTCCATGTTCATAAATTAGACAATGAACACATGTATTTGCTCAGTAGCACTGTGGCAGATGAAAGAAATAATATTCCCCAAACAGTAAACATCTAAGGTGCTGCTGTGCAATGCTGAAACATCGTCCCAAATGTACCACTCACCTGCTACTTCTGTGGATTTTAACGTGCCATGTAACATTTCTAGCTAGCCCTTCTGTAATTAAGACAATAATCTTGTGGAATGAGTGCATCAGCAGGAATGAAAATTTCATGAATTATAATTGCTTTAGGAGAAGAAGGGTTCTGAGGGCGGAGGGGGATCCAATTATCTCTGCCTGCTTAAATGCCACTAATGTTTATTTCTAGTGTTTTCTCCTCTGTTAATTTCCATTTTTAAAAAAGAGCTCTTCAAGAAAATTTCTGTGATTTTAACTTGGGGGCACCCATACTGTTTGTCCAAAAATGTTCTTTTTCTGTTGATTTTTCCAAGCACTACATACATAGGATGTTTCTAAACAACCACTTTGAAATACAACTCAACTCAATATGCTCATAACCTCATGGCAGGAAAAAAGGACAGAGGTCCACAGAGTACTGATTTCACTTTGAAGTCTTTAGGTTTGATATATAATAGATGATCAAAATTATTCAAATATAGTTAGTGTTTTGATGGGCCACATTTCCAAAGGCTTCTACCTGGAGCAGAATAAAGAGTTCTCTGATATGCTGCTCCATCTGGCTGGGGTTTGATACCGTTTGCCTATGGCTTTTTCACTAATATAAGACCATTTGTTCTTTCAGCCTGTTTCATCCTGGACTGTCACCTGTTGGTATACAATTGTAAATCAATGGCCTTTTAATCAGTCCTGAATTTCAGGCCAGAACTTGGAAAGTTAGTTTTAAAAAGTAATTAGTAACAGGTAAAAGAGTTAGTTATCACTTTAGTTATAATTTATCTTCATTCCCTTTTTAATTCAAAAGTAGCTAATTAGTTTTAATTACCACTAGAATGCTAGTAGAATTTAGAGACATGTGTTAGTCTGGAAGATCAGTGTGCAAAGGGATCTTGTAACACCTTTGAAACTAACTGTATGAAAGAAGTTGTAGCATAAACTTTAGTAGACCTAGGGCCTCTACAGACTGGAGAAAAGCGCTGGATTGGGGCACAGTGTGCAGTTGCTGCAGCCCCAATCCAGCAAGCAAAGGAGTGGCCGGATACCACTCTATCGCGGCTGCCTGTTTAGCCCCTTAATCTACTCCCCTAGATGCATGGGGAAAGTAGGCCAAATCTATGAAAGCTTAAGCTACAACTTCTTTCACACAGTCTCAAAGTTGCTACAAGATCATATCTCCAGTTAAAGCATCCATAGCAGGGAGCTGTCCAGACTCTTTTTGGAAATGTCTAACGTGTAAGGAGATTATTGCACTACACTCTTAAAGCATTGCTATTCCACTTTAACTGCTCTGGCTGCCTTCTGTTGCCTTCTGGAGTTTATAGTTCAGTGAGGCCTAAGAACTCTCTGGCTGCATATTCTAAATGCCCCTCCCTAAATTGCAAATTTCAGAATGCAACAGGAGGCAGCCCGATCAGTTAAAATGGAATAGAATGCTTTAAGAGTATAGAGCAGCAATCTCCTATGACCTTCTCTAGGCAATTGGTTCCATTGCCAAATTGTGTTTACTATCAAGAAGTTCCTTCTAATAGAGATTTCCAATGTGAAGTCGTAGGCTTTCATGGCCGGCATCCATAGTTTTTTGTGGGTTTTTCAAGCTGTGTGGCCTGACTAGCCCTATGCTTTATCCATCTTAGCCCTGTAGTGGCCTGGAATTGTATTGCCCCCCTGAGGCCGAGAATGGGGTGGGGGAGGCTATTGGAGTTGCGCAGGAGAACGGAAGGTATGGTTGCAACAGAGGGAACATATGTTACAAAAGAAGATGGGGTCGCTGTCTGAAAGCTATCCCGCCTTCAGTTCCCTCTGCTTCCCAGAATGGTTTGGAGAGCAGACCAACCATTCCACAGAATCTCACTCTGCTCATTTGCAATGCCAGGTCGGTTAAAAACAAGACTCATATCATCCAGGATCTCCTCCTGGATGAGGATGCCGACCTGGCTTGCCTTACGGAGACCTGGCTGGGGGAGGACAGCGCAGTCACCTGGGTGCAGGCCCTCCCAGCCGGGTACTCCGTAAGTGAGCAGGTGAGGGGAAGTGGGAGGGTGGCGGCGGAGTGGCTCTGGTTCATAAGAACAGCTTGACGTTGACCAGGATACCTGTCCGGAACATGATCCACTTCAAGTGTATGTACCTTAGCCTGAGGACCAGGGATAGTCTGGGGATTTTGCTAGTCTACCGGCCACCCCATTGTCTAGCAGACTCCCTGACTGAGCTGACACAGCTGGTCTCTGAGCTGTTGTTG
Organism: Phrynosoma blainvillii; assembly: GCA_026167975.1. Classification (NCBI taxonomy): domain Eukaryota; kingdom Metazoa; phylum Chordata; class Lepidosauria; order Squamata; family Phrynosomatidae; genus Phrynosoma; species Phrynosoma blainvillii. Next base: position 416,193,829 of record JANUYF010000001.1, read on the forward strand.
GAGACCCCCAGACTTCTAGTTCTGGGGGACTTCAGCATTCCGTTCGAGACCAGTTTAACAGGCGCAGCTCGGGAGTTCATGGGGACCATGACAAACATGGGCCTATCCCAATTGGTCAACGGGCCCACACATTGTGCAGGTCATACACTCGATGCGGTCTTCAGTACGGAACAGGAATATCCATGGGTGGAGGTTGTAAGCACCTCCATATTGTCATGGATGGATAATTTCCTGGTCAAGATGGAACTGAGAGCTGGGGGTGGTGGACCTATTCGAATGGTCTGCCCTCGAAGGCTAATGGAGCCAATTGGATTCCAAAGAGCCTTAGAGGGTTTAATGGTTGGGAATGCTGGTGACCCTGTCAAAGCTCTGGTTAATATCTGGAACACCGACCTTACCAGGGCTATCGACACAATTGCTCCCAAGCGTCCTTGCCAACCTGCTTCAAATCGTAGGCCTTGGTACATGCCTGAATTTAGGAGGATGAAGCGGGTTGGACAACGGCTACAGCACAGGTGGCGGAAGACTCGACTCTTATCTGACAGAACTCACCATAGGAACTTTCTTCATTCCTATTGGGAGGCAATGCGTGCAGCGAAGAGAGTTTTCTCCTCTGCACGTATTGCGTCTGCAGAGTCCCGCCCAGCAGAGCTGTTTAAGGTGGTGAGGGAGACAACGCAGGTGCCCCCTGCACCAAATCCCTTACTTAACTCAACGACAGCCTGCTGTGACGTGTTTAACAACTTCTTTGCAGATAAAATCTCTCAGATAAGAGCTGATTTAGATGCTACTGTTGAAACAGAGTCTATAGGTGAGGTGTTCAGAGCCTCCGCCGATGAAGTTATACTGGATCAGCTCCAATCTGTGAGTACCGAGGATGTGGACAAGCTGCTTGGTAAGGTGAAGAAGACGACCTGCCCTCTCAACGCTTGCCCATCATGGCTGGCCGTCCGGGGGGGGGATGCATTGAGGAGATTCCTTACGGATATCATCAGTGCATCCTTCAGGGAAAGACATGTTCCATCCTGTTTGAAGGAAGTGGCTGTTAGGCCGCTTCTGAAAAACCCTTCCCTTGACCCCCTGGATATGAGTAATTACAGGCCTGTGTCATTGCTGCCATTCTTGAACAAGGTGATCGAGAGGGCGGTTGCTCTTCAGCTCCAAGCTGTCTTGGATGAAAACTATTATCTAGACCCATTTCAAACCACCTTCAGGACAGGCTTTGGGGTTGAGACTGCCATGGCTGCCTTGACCGACAATCTGCGTCTGAGCATCGACAGGGGTAGTGTGACCCTGTTGGTGCTCCTAGACCTCTCAGCGGCTTTTGACACGATAGACCATGGCATCCTCTTGGACTGCCTGAGGGGGTTAGGTATTGGGGGCACTGCTTTGCAATGGTTCTGGGCCTTCCTCTTGGGTAGGTCTCAGAGGGTGCTGCTTGGGGACAGTAGCTCCAGTAAGAGGGAGCTCACTTGTGGGGTCCCTCAGGGAGCTATTTTGTCCCCAATGTTATTTAACATCTATATGAATCCGCTGGGTGAGATTATACGGAGTTATGGAGCTGGGTGTTATCAGTACGCTGATGACACCCAAATCTATTTCTCCGTGTCTCGTTTGTCAGCCTTGAATTCCGATGGCGTCTCTTCTCTCAATGAATGTCTTTGGGCGGTAATGGGCTGGATGAGGAAAAACAGATTGAAACTGAATCCAGATAAGAAGGAGGTGCTCACGGTAGCATCCCCAAAACAAGAATTGGGTTGCAACCTCCAGTCCTGGATGGGGTCACACTCTCTTCCAGGGTTTGTGTTCGCAGTCTGGGGGTGCTCCTTGACTCGTCACTCCTGATGGCAAATCAGGTAAATGCGACGGTCAGGAGCACCTGTTATCAGCTTTGGCTGATACGCCAGCTGCGCCCTTTTCTGGAAGTAAGGGATCTCGAGACCATTGTGCACGCACTGGTAACCTCACGCCTTGGCTTCTGTAATGCGCTCTACATGGGGCTACCCTTGTGCTTGGTTCGGAAATTACAGTTGGTACGAAACATAGCAGCCAGGCTAGTGTTGGGAACATCTAGGAGGGAACACATTACTCCGGTTCTGAGGTCCCTTCACTGGCTGCCTATCAGCTTCCGGGCCCAGTACAAGGTGTTGGTTATCACCTTTAAAGCCCTAAATGGCTTGAGTCCAAGCTATCTCAGGGACCACCTCCTTCCATATAATCCTCCCCGTGCTTTCCGTTCCTCTGGGAGGAATTTTCTGCAGCCCCAAAAATCGAGGCTTGTGGCTACCTCCCAGAAGGCTTCTCTGTTGTCGCCCCCAAACTCTGGAACGGCCTGCCGGACGAGATCCATCAGTTGACATCGCTAGACAGCTTCAAAAAAGCTGTCAAGACGGATCTCTTCTGCCAGGCCTTTCCAGATTAATTCATCCCGGCCTTGGGTTTTCCAACCCGCATTGTTCTTACGTGGCCCCATCTTGGATGGATAGGAACACTGTTATGGGCTATATTGGAGTGCTATAATGTGTTTTAAAATTTTATAGTTTTAATTGTTTACATTTGTAATTTTATCTATTTCAGATTTAATATTGTTTTAAGGGGGGAGGGATTGTTTTTGGGACTGTACGTAATTTTAAAATTTGTTAGCCACCTTGATTGGATTTCCAAATAGGCGGGGTATAAATAAATTTTATTATTATTATTATTATTATTATTATTATTATTATGTTCTAGGAGAGTTTGTTTCTGACGTTTCGCCAGCATCTGTGGCTGCCAGTCACAGATGCTGGTGAAACATCAGAAAGAAACTCTTCTAGAACATGGTTCAGTCCGAAAAACCCACAAGAAACTATAGTTCCTTCTAATATTCAGTTGAAATCTACTGTCCTGTAAGCCATATTAACTTCTCACAGGAATTGTGACTAATGTCTTGTATCCATTTCAAATTTTGCCTTTTGGTTTGGGTAAATGATTTGAGCAAATAAAGTACAATACATCTCTTTCATGCATTTCCTTCAGCGGAATACATGTTTTACAGCTCAGCTTTATAGATGACGGCATTTTGAGCAGAGTGGATAATGTGAAGGCTCAAGTATTTAGATTGTCATAATTTAATCCCAAATGTGTCAGTTTACAGGATGGGAGTTAAACAAGCTGAAATGAAGCAATACAGCTTATATTTCTTCTTGTCAGACCAACAGACAATCTATTATGATGTCCTACTGCTAACAGAAATAACCATATTGCCTCCTTTAGTTGTATTGTTAATTTCATATGGGTGGCCTCTGAGATCACAACTTACTGCCCCACCCCATGGTGGCCTGGTCTGTATATGGAGACAGATTTTCATATCCATTTTCTCCATTACATTAGAAAAATCTTCTGGTTAATAATTCTATTTGTTAGTCCCAACTCGAGTTGTACCCATTTACTGAGTGGAATTTACATAGGTATTGAATTGTCATGTTCCCATTGATCCAATGGATCCCTGGTTGAGATCTCTAGTTGGGACTAATAAAATTAAATTTATCATCCCTAGTTGGGATTAATGGTTAAATTTAGGCCTCTGTGGGTAGATCACCAGAGAGCATCCAAAAGGCTTGCAAGCTTTGCATAACCCAGTGCATAGCAGAAGGCAGAGCAGTGACCACTGGTTGCTTCCATGTTGATGGAATAGTGAATTTGCTGTGGGGTTTAGTCTTTAAAGGTGATACTCAAAGGCACAGAACTTATTTTAGGGATAGAGTTCAACAGCTTGGGTTAAAACCTGGGGTGAATTCACCACTCCACTGATGAGGAAGCCACCAGACATGATTGAAGCTGCCTACTGCTTTTACTGTCTCCAAGATATTTTGATAGTAGATGGAAGACTAGTTAAGAATGGGTGAAAATTTAATTCATTTATTTGAGAAAAATCCACTAAAATATGCAAAAGAATTCTTCATATTTGTGATGGAAAGGATGTGCTATTTTTAAAGAATCAAACATGAGACAAACTGAAACTGAAAGATTTGTCCACCCAGATTCAAGATACTGAGCTCCTAATTCTTAAAGGTCTGAGATTAAGGAGATTATCACATCAGCTTTTAACCGGACTGCAACCTAACGGGGTGCAGCCAGGAGGTGGGATGCAGAAGGGAATTATCGCATGTAATTTGCTGCCGATTCTGCCAGCTAAGTGCAGCTGGGCCAATAGTGCTCAGCACCTCTTTCCAAAGTTAGAAAGCTCCTGGCTTTGGAAAACGGCTTGCTGAATGCTCCTGGGACCTGGGCTGCAGCCTGGCTGCACTCGGCCAGTGGAATCAGTAGCGAATTATGTGTGATAATTCCTGCTTGCATCCTGCCTCCTGCCTTACCCCGTTAGGATGCAGTCAGGTTAAAAGCTTGTGCTATAATCTCTTAAATCTTTATCACTGAATTAAGACGTGTCCCCTCTTTTTCATTAGAGGTTCCTTATCTAGATTTAAATGGCAGACAAATTCAGCATGATGCTGTCTCCATACCAGGAATAGTTTGTACATATTTCATTTGGATAGTGCAAAAAACATTTTTCTCTAAAACATTCTTACTGTTTGGAGTTTTTAAAACTATAGTCAGGATGGAAAAAAACTGTAGTTAAAAAAAAAAATGAAAGCAGGAAAAGTCCAAACTGACAGGCTTTTCCATCCCTAAGGCTGACTCACTCATGTCTTTATTTACCTCACTTCATTCATCTTCAGCTCATCTCTGTGCACTTGACTGACAGCTGAATGTATGAACTTTCCCCAGTGGGAAGCATTGCGCATCAGACCATAAGAATGTTTGCTCTGTTGTCTTAGATCTATAATGGCCCAGACACACATACAAACCTTTGCTTGAATTGCAGTCATCAAATGACAAATCTGAATGTGTGAACCAGCCAGCAGCTTGACTCAGTTGAGGCAAGTATACAGCCTGATGGGAGAAAATGAGGTCTTTCTGCTGCAAAATACCAAAAAGGGGGAGCCTGTAAAGTCATTGTAAACATTTTGAATACCCTTTATCTCTTGAAAATGCCCATTGCATTTAAAGCTTTGACAGGCTCATGGAATTTTAAAATTTCTACAAGTAGAGCTGGTTTCCTTTCATGTTTTTAACTGTAATACTTGGGTTCAAAGCACATTTCATGTTTAAAGACAGTTTCATTCAAGATCTTTACAATGGCATGGGTAGGTTCTAGGGGCCAAGGGGCCCTTTTTTTGTGGTCCCTGTGAATGGCTGATAGAGTCCTTCAAAATGAAAATCCAAAATAAAACTGGGAGTCCTCTTTCACATTGCACAATTATAGTGCTTTGATTCTGTTTGAATTGCCATAGCTATATTCCATAGATAAAATGTGATATAGTTATGGCAGTTCAAATGGAATTATAGGCTGGGATATAGAATGGGAATATAGAATGTGAATAGAATAGGTTTTGTAGTTTGAAGTTTGATGAGGCACTAGAGCTCACTGGAAAAGAATTCTCTAATATCCTTCTCTTAACTTCAGATCCCAGGATTCCATAGAATATTGTCATGACAGTTCAAATGAAATGGCATTATATTTGCATAGTGTGGAAAGATCCCAGGCTTTCCTTTATCCAGCTGCCCATGTTCCACTGTCCTCCAATTACAAAACCACATGATTTATGTCAGATCAATAATCTCATATCCTTGAGGCATCTAATCCCCATGTAATGGATTATACACCGTACCTTGCTTGGGGTGTGAATTTCATTATTCTTATTAAGATGTCATTTCCACACTACCTGCATTCATTTTCATTTTGCAGTGGATGGCTTCACTAGCTTTGCTAGCCAAGTGCAATAATAGCTTTCAATTACATTACAGATTGGTGGATCTAGCAACTAATATTCAGGGTGTAAAATGTTTTCTTTAGATATGGCCCGAGAGTCAATAGAGGCATTAATATGGTTGTTAATTCTCTGAAAGGATGCTTTTTACCCTGAATGATCACTGAATGCTGGCTGTGAACACAGCAGATGAAGCTATTAATCTGGGTGTTGTTTTTTAAAAATCCAAAGTACAACACAATGCTGTGGGATTCAAAATCTGACTCTTATCCAAAAGTTTAGATTTAATTGTCACTTTATAGATCACACAGTTTCTGAGAGATTGGCATCTGATGATGGGAAAGCTGGAGAGAAAAAGGGATTTGAGATCTGCTGCCCTGCATTTCTGCTAAGTGTATGCTGGGTGTCTGTGCAGCTAAAAATCAGCACAAATAGGACTGATACATGTTGTTAATCCCAAATGGAGAAGAGCCATTAATTCAATTGTTGAATGGTGAGTCATTGCTTATGTAAATCTCATGGATTCAGTTGGTCTACTCTAGTTGGAACATGCTGTTATTATCCACACAAAACCACTGCTTGGGTGTTCAAAAAGTGGTTAAATGAGGAAGGGAGTATGTGAGCCCTACTCTCTTGTGATATTACTTTGATTGTGACAAAAAGCTAAGGTTCTGAAGAGGAGAGGCTCTTCTGGCCTTGGAAAATCAAAGTTCTGGCTTGCATTTAAACTTGTACCATCAGTTTGTAGAAGGTCTTTAGTTTAATGCTTACAGACTTGGTTTAAATTGAAGAGAAAATCATTACCATGTGGTGGCTAGGATAGCCATATCAAAAGTTCATACATAAAACCCATATGCAATGAGGGCCAGTATTTTACATGAGCTATAGCAATAGCAATGGCATTTACATCTCTAAACTAAGCAGTCTTTGAGCAGTTTACAAAGCCAATTGCCCCAAACAAGCTGGGTACTCATTTTACTGATTTCCGAAAGGATGGAAGGCTGAGTCGCCCTTGGAACACCTCAGGTTTGAACTCACAATGTTGTGGCTGCAGTACTGGCATTTAACCACTGCACCATCCAAAAACACACTGCAGAAATAATCCAGTTTCAGACTGCTTTAACTGCCCTGGCTCAGTACTAGGGAATCCTGGGCATTGTAGTGTATTGTGGCACCAGAATTCTCTGACAGAGATGGCTAAATATCCCACAAAACTACAGTTCCCAGAATTCCCTAGCACTGAGCCAGGGAAGTTAAAGCAGTCTGAAACTGGATTATTTCTGGAGTGTGTTTTGGACCTAAGTAACCTAGCCTGAGCTCCACAAACCTGATGGAAGTGCCATTTGAAGATGCTTAGATTACTGGCAGAATGGATATCTTTCTCCCCATGCAGCTGATGTAAAGTACATGTGGGGAGTGTCTTAATTGTGACTGAGGGGCTTTGCAGATGGTGGGCACTCCAATGACGTCCTTCCGGCTCCGCGTCCGGACATGCTGTGATGGAAGAGGTGTGGAAGAGGTGTGCGCCGCCTGTTCCGGCGCCCTTTGAGGAAGGGCCTCTACAGATGGGTGGCCATGGGCCGCCCTGAGAAGCCGTGGATTGGGACTGAGGCTGCCCTACGCCTCGGCCCCGATCCACCCTTATGGTGCCTCTGAAAAGGAGAACTAAAATAGCACTCCTTTCAGAGGAGCCAAAAGGGGCACCAGAAGAGGCTCCTGATGCCTCTTCCATGGTCCTTCTGGTTCAGCGTGTCCGGACACTGAGCCGGAAGGACGTCATCAGAGCGCCCACTGTGTACAATGGCGGGCACTCCGATGATGTCCTCAGGAAGGGGCTGGGGCGCCCGGCTTCCAGCTGTCCCTCTCCTTCCTGGGATTGAAGATGGCACTTTTCACTGTCTGCATCCCCCTGAAGGAGCACTATTTTAGCGCTCCTTCCAGGGCCACTCATAGAGTGGATTGGGGCTGATGCCGCCCGTCTGTAGAGGCCCTAAGTAGTGATCATGAGTGTGGAACAGTTATCTAGATTTACTCATCCTTAATAGTTTCATATACACAATTGCTATTTAGCCCCAACCTAACACTATTACTGTGAATATAGCTCCACCCAACCTACTTTACTGGATGGGGAGAAGGAGATTGCTTGGGGAAAAGGAAGTCCATTCTGCTGGTAACTGGAACCTAGGTCAATTACTTAAGTATGCTTAGCTAAGTAGCTGAATAATGGCTGAGATATTTTATTTGGAAGTAGGCTGGAATAGAAATTCAGTTCTTACAAATCACCTTTTCATATTTTATTTTCATGTTGAACTCCTCTGCTATAGTTTCACACACAAGTATAAGCTTATTCTCAGCCATTAAAAACCTCCAAAAGAAAAGATCATTTGCAATGCTTTCAAAAGATGATCAGCCATAATTGTTGGCAAGGCTCCAGGAGAAGGAGATTGCTCTGGCTAGTCACCTAGAACATCTTTTTGTGTGCCCTTGCTGTCTGAACTTGGCATACAGACAGAATAATTAGGAAGGTTTCCTGCTATGTTGAAGGGCTTATAAACAGACTTTGGGGAGGACAATTAGGTAAATCCATGAACCATGTATTTAGACCTTTGCTTCAACTTATTAGAAGGATGAACACAAAGAGTCAATCCTCTCCACTCCATTGAGATAGTCTTTCATAGATTTTGGATTGCTAAAATATGGGATGATCTCTTTCAAATGTTATAGAGAAAGCCTACAATGTGATCAAAATACTAAGAAATAAAATTGTGTTTCCTGACTCAGTTGGAGCACCAATGTGTATATGATGGCTGTGGGCAAAATGAGGGTGGATTCCATATTGCAGATGCTGGGGCTGTTTCTCTTATATGGTTTTCCTAGGCTCTGGTATGGAGTGGGAAGCCGACCAATCAGAGTCAGCCTGGTTGGTTGGCAGGGGTGGGATTTAGAAACAAATGAAGGCTTCACTCTGGTTCTCTCCCAGCCCATATATATGCTACTACTCCCAACATGGCAACATCTAAGCAGCTTCAGGCTTCTCCTTTTCAGGCTTATCACTTGATCATGCAAGCAAAATAATCGGGCTCTGCAGATGGGCCCTTTGTGGCATCCTTGAGGCAGGGATGGGGAGGGACAGCTGTACGCTGGCCGCCGCAAACTCTCCCCGAGGATGTTCTGACACCACGTGCCGTTACGCATGGCGCGTGGCATCAGAACGTCCTCCTGGAACAGTGTCTTGAAGCGCTGTGCCAGAAGGGGCACAGAAGAGCTGCATGGTGGCTCTTGGGGAGTCCTTTTTGCCGGCTCTGAAAGGAGTGGCATTTTGCTGCTCTTTTCCGGGCTGGCAAAAGGGAGGATTGGGGCTGAGGCATGGGGCCCAGGGCCGCCTGTCTGCATCCCCCCAATGATGGAAGCGATGAGGCTATCAGGGTTTTCTTCTTATGTGCTTAGTTAATCCTAAATCAAAACATCTGAATAGTGGTTGTATCTACATATGTATGTAGGTGTTAATTATAATGGTCAAATGTTTTAAAAACTGTGAATGCAACACGAGTTGCAAAGTTATTTGCACCTGGAATATTTATGTACCCTCCTTCTCTCTCTGGGTGCATCTACACTGTAGAAATAATGAGTTTGAAACCACTTTATTTGTCATGGCTGCATCCTATAGAATCCTGGGATTTGTAGTTTTGTGAGGCACCAGCTCACAAAAGGAGTTCCTGTTAATATCAAATGATGGCTCCATGACACTTTACTGATGGGAGAAGCATGCAGGGATGGCTCCATGACACTTTACCCACAAGAGAAATATGGGAGAAGTGCACAGGAGTGTGATCCCTGATTGTATCATTAGCCAAGTTTAAGGATGGAAGAAGGATGCTGAGACTGGTGTAAGGGAACCACAGCATTTAAACCCCATGATGGGTTCACCTTAGAGACACCATAAGTCAAAAACTACTTGAAGGCACACAAGAACAACATAACCTCCTACAGCCATTGCTTCATTGAGTCAGGATTGTACTATATGGCCTAGGACTTTATCATATGGGAGAAATCCCATGCAGAAACAGGGCTTTAAATAGGAAAAAACCTCAAAAGTGGATAGATTTTCAGATGACATCATTTTTAAAGTGTGCTTAACCCAAACTGAAAGTAGTCAAAAGCCGCTTCTTTTTACTTTTGGAAAATCCCGAAAGTAAAAAGAAGCAATTTTTGACTACGTTCCTTTTGGGTTAAGCACAAAACACTTTAAAAGTGATGTCTGTGAAAATCAATCCACTTTTGTGGGTTTCCCCCACCTTTTAAATCCCATTTTTGTATGGGATCTCCCCTGTGTGATAAGGTCCTTAGACTCAACATAGGACATTTACTGAGTGAACTGCTTCTATCAGCCAAATCAATCTGTGTATGTATGCATGTCATCCCCTTTCCTCTGAAGTCCTCTGTAAACCTTCAATGGCTAAGAAATTCTCCAAAGCTAGTATTTCAAATGGTATGAAGGGATTGGGGTGGGTTGGGTTGGGTGGGTGAGGGAGTTTAATGTGCTGGAGTTGTACTATCAGGACCATGTTGGATTTAGGTCCAAACTATTATTACTGCATTTGGAAATGGAACTTCAAAATCACACACAACCCTATTGAACAGGTGCAAGCTTTGCCAGTGTGGTTTAATATAACCTTTTAACTTTACCTCCTGATTTTGAATAATGCTTGAAAATGAGGGAAAAAGGACCCCCACTTCATCAAGCATGCATACAGCTAATCAAATTCCCAGCTGCATCAAAGACTGCCCTTCTCCCTGCTTGCAACATTGCAAAGTCCTGATCCTTTTGCAGAATTAATAGACTGAAAATACATTCATCTTTCCATACCTCTTTAGGCCATTGCCTACCTAATGGAACATATAATGTAATGAAATTGCCACCTGGAGACTGGGATACAGGAAAGTCCTGGAAGGTGTAATTATATAGACTGATTTTTTAAAATTATTACTACAAGGGTACCTTCTATAGAAGTCTAGTCTTGCTCCAAATTTAGTTAAAAAGCATGATCAGTGCTAATCAATACCAATATTATCTATATTTATAAGGCTAATTGCTCAAACTGTATCAAACCTATTTGGAGCGGGGACTGAAAATACAAAGAATGAATACAAAGGTCTGTGTTTACAAAGAGAAAAGGATTGTACAAGTATGATGCCAAATAAAAACTGGCTGGCATCCTGGTAGTGTTTGATGCACACATAAGTTCTCTTACTCATACAGTTGTGTTTTTTTCTGACATGGTGTAACGATTGTATTCAGTTTATAGTTGTGACATCTGTGGAGTGCTGCACATGTAACTATTGCACATGCATTTACACACTGAGGACCTTCCATTGCCTTCAGTTAAACATCAGTGCCTTTGATAGACTGCTTCATTTTCTGGATTTAAAACTTCAGTTGAGCATTTAGAAATACAATTTAGGCATCCAAAGAAAAGGCTTTAATAGAATATTGCAAATCCCAACACTAATACTTCATGAATTTACTAAAACATTGTAGGTGTACAAGGAAGACTTTCTATGTATATACAGTGCACTTTTTATGTTACAGGACTCACCTTTGGAGCACGTATAGCTGTGTGTGAAAATTCATTCTCGGCGTTGATACATATGCTGACACCATACAGGTGTTCAGCGCTTCATTCCAGAAAAGCAAATTTAGTTATCTTGGCTTTTGAAAGTAACACATTGGAAACAATTTCAACTGGGCAGTTTCTCCACAAGTTTGCAGAGTAATCACAGCACATTAGGCTGTATTCACAATTCAGATCATGATAGCAGGATGACTTGTACAATGTGCATTCAATTCCCAGTCACTGTCAAAAAGTTTACACAACTATTTTCTATGTGAAAAATGTTGTATTTTAAACTGATTTGCTTTTTTTGGTTCATAACATAATTAATTAATTATAATTAATTAATTAATTATAATTAATTAATTTTTAATTTAAATGCATTAACAGCATTTTTGTCATTCTGTTGCTATTGTTGTGTGCCTGAAAAATTTCTCCCACAAAAAACTCTTTCAGTGATGCCTCAACCTTTCTACTCACTCAATTTTTGTCTCTGCCCCTTCATAAAACTGCTTTGTTACACTCCAGAGTTTGTTGTTGTTAACCACTTTTGAGTTGATCTCGTTCCATGGTGACTCTGTGGATGAGACATCTCCAAGACTCCCTGTCCTCTACTGCTCTGTTCAATTCCTATAAACTCATACCCTTGGTCTCCTTAATAGAGTCCATCCAGCTAGGATCTGACCTTCCTTTCTTTCTACTTCCCTCCATTTCCTAGTATTATTGTTTTTTATAATGAGTCATGTCTTCTCTTGATGTGTCCAAAGTACGACAGCCTCAGCTTTGTCATCTTGGCTTCTAGGGAGATTTCTGGCTTGATTTGCTCTAGGTCCCATTTGTTTGTCTTTTCAGCTGTCCACAGAGTCCTCAGCATTCTTCTCCAGGACCTAAGTTCTCCTGAGTTACATACTGCCAAAATTTGAACTACCTTCCCTATATATCTTGTCTATCCATTTGCAGATTTAAACACTGCTTTTCCCTTCTCCAGTCAGATCTTGTCAGAGAGTGTGAACAGCTGAGCGGAGAGCTGCTGGTTAGCATGCGATGAAGAGAGAAAAATCAATCAGCCCCCACTCCGGCATCTTAATCAACAGCATGAGGCTTACTGCAGTTAAGCGCTCCTAGGCTGTGAATGGCATCTTCTTTGGAGATGCTATTGATTGCTCTTCACTCTCTTCTGAGAAGAGCTTCCAGCTGTGCAGACAGCAGCAGGGAGAGGGCAGGGATAAAGGTGGCCTTTCAAAGCTCTCTGGAATTTGAATTGATGGTTTAATTTCCCCCAGGGCAAGCAAGTTGTCACTCTGCAGTATGTGGGATTGTAGCAGGAAGGAAAGGAGATGGTTGTTTGAAAGGTCTATTGATTATCTGTATAAGCTTTGCATGTGGCCAGAGGAAGGGTTGTAGGGTGTCAGAATAACTAAAGGAAGAGCTGGAAGCATCTCTAGAGTGACGTAACAGAGAAGGAGGAGACACTTTGGGACATCTGCAGTAGATTACAGAGTGAGCTTGAAGAGATATATATTCATGAGTTGAAAGATTAGACTTAAAAATATAATCATTCAGATAAATAGATAATTATACCCTGGGTGTGGGTCCTGCAACTGGGCAGATGGGTTCTAGAATTCCTGTTGGCATCATGGCCAAAAGTAACAGCTTCCAGCAGGTTTTTGTGTGTGTGTGTGTCAGTGGCCCTTGCTATGTACTTTCACTATATCTTAGCAGCTGAAGGATATATAGAGAGATGAGAAAACACCATTGGAGTAAACTTTTTTTTTTTTTTTTAGCAATTGCTTGTACAAGTCCCATAGCTATTGGAATGGGGTGGGTGGGTTGTGCTTGTATGTGCCAATTTCCTTTGTTTGATTCTGCCATATAACATTTTCTTCTTTTCCATTATGCCTCTTGGCATACAAGGGAACCAGATTTCTTTGGGTAAATGAGGCCCTAAAGCACTTCAGCAGGAAAGCAGAAAATGTTGGCCATGGAAATATGGGTGGGGCACAAGAGTAACATAAGGAAATGTGCTAGAAGAGCATAATGAAGAATTACTTTAGAGGCCATTTGTATCCCAGGTTATTTGTGTAGGAAAATTTGGCATCTATATTAAGCAGGGTGCAGTAGGACCAGTTCAATATGACCTTGTGGTAGAGATGGGTGTAATTACTTAGGATGCTCTGAGATAAAAAGGTAAAAAGAAAACTTGCATTTATTGTTTCAGGAGATCCATCATGGGATAGGAAAGGAGATAGATGAAAGAAGTTGGTTGTTAGGAGCCTCTGAAAACTGGCTTTTGTGAATGTATGTAAGCTAGCAGCCTTTATTGGGGTTGTGGCCCTGTGAATGCTCTCTCTCCCAAAAAGGGAACAAAGAGGCAAACTAGGGCCTTTGCAGACTGCTAGAAATAGTGTAAACTGAGTCCACTTTAAGGGTTAGGGTTAAGGTTAGGGAATCATGGGAACTATATTTTATTGTGGCACCAGAGCTCTCTGACAAAGAAGGCTCAACGTCTCAGAAAAAAAATACAATTCCCATGATTCCCTAGCACTAACCCTAACCCTTAAAGTGGACTCAATTTGCACTATTTCTGGCATTCTGCAAAGGCCTTAACTTCTTGAAGAAGGGCAAAATGACTCAAGATGTAAGAAGGAAGCAAAAGGCTTGAATATATGGATCAAAGAAAGATACAGAGGTGATATGAAGAGCAGGCATTATCTAGACTCTTCACTCTAATCAATCACTTTCCTCATGATGCTATAACCTTCAACTATCCAGATTTTGTATTCGATTTGGCTTAATCCTGCCATCTCATTTTTCTGCTGCTTTTAAAATACCCTGATTTTTCTCTCCTTCTCCCACTTTTCTCCTTTGTCCTCAGGCTACTTCACTTGGGGGAAACTGAATTCAAAGTGCAAAAGCAGTTTGCACTCAACACAGCAGGGGGAAAGGAGAAGGGATGGAATCCTGCCCTTCCCAGTAAACTCAGGCAAAAGCAATCTGTTGCAGCTTCTCCTAGCTTGTGTGAACTTCTTGATTAATAATTTTTGCCATCTTGATCACACGCACTGATGTTGTTTGGGAACACAAGTCTCTGTTTTTATCTGTAAAATGTTGGAAGGTATGTGATGCCTCTTTCCTTCCAACAATTTGTAGTGCTACATTTGTAAACCCAGGTTATCTGTCACATTTCCCAATAAATACAGTTCTGCAACAACAAGGTAGAGGTTGTCATTCATCATATTTGCAGGTTATCAGGTGTGTGAAGGCTACCTGAACCTTTTATTTCCCTTTGCTTACCAGAGTAAAAGATGGTGAAGGAAAAAGTGTGAAGCAAAAAAATCTTTTGATAGAAACCAGAAACCTCTCTTTAGTTACATGTCTGACAAGAAGCCTTACAGTTGAATTCTATACTACTTAGAAGACCCATTCAAATAACACCTATTTGCAGTGAATGTGGCTAAAATTACTACAGTTTGAATGGAATATCATGTTCTTCCCAGTCCGTGAAACAGTTCTCCAGTCTTCATATGTATCAGAGCTTAACAAGGTGAAATGGTGTATGTATAACTAAAGAAAAAGGATCAAGAAAAAGGAAGAGCCTTTAAAACAAATACTTTAAAATGTGCTTCTCTAATACTTTAAAATTGTTTCTCTAACCTATGCATTCTTCATAAGGATGGAACAATGTTTGGTTCACTGAAAACTCTTGTATCTGGTTGTCTAGCATTTAAATACACATGTTAGTATCATGCACTCTAACATTGCACAGATGAATACAAAGGTACATGTGGCCAAGCAAGATCAGAGTGTACTTCAGATGGCAAAAGTTATACACACAAGGTAGGAAAGGCTGCAGCACTTTGTTTTGGCCTGAGCCTGTAGGGAAGAGTAAGGGCTTTTGCAGATTGCTAGAAATAGTGCAAATTGAGTCCACTTTAAGGGTTAGGGTTAGGAATAATAATAATAATAATAATAATAATAATAATAATAATAATAAATTTTTTATTTATAACCCGGCCCTCTGCTCGGCAATCGGGGCGGGGTACAGCAAATTAAAAGTACAGCAAGTATAAGATGGACCCAAGCCATGTAGGGCTTTAAAGGTTAACACCAACACCTTGTACTGTGCCTGGAAACTAATCGGCAGCCAGTGGAGGGATTTAAGCACAGGTGTTATATGCTCCCTCTGAGATGTTCCAGTAATTAATCTGGCTGCTATGTTTTGTACTAATTGCAGTTTCCGGGATAAGCACGAGGGTAGCCCCATGTAGAGTGCATTGCAGAAATCCAGACGTGAGGTTACGAGAGCATGTACCACAGTTTCCAGATCCCTCATATCCAGGTAAGGGTGCAGTTGGCGTATCAGCCGAAGCTGATAACAGGCACTCATAGAATCATAGAATCATAGAATCATAGAGTTGGAAGAGGCCACAAGGGCCATCCAGTCCAACCCCCTGCCATGCAGGAACTCCCAATCAAAGCATCCCTGACAGATGGCCATCCAGCCTCTGCTTAAAGACTTCCATGAAAGGGGACTCCACTACTCTCCAAGGGAGTGTGTTCCACTGTCGAACCTCCCTTATTGTCAGGAAGTTCCTCCTAATGTTGAGGTGGAATCTCTTTTCTTGCAGCTTGCATCCACTGTTTCGGGTCCTAATCTCTGGAGCAGCAGAAAACAACCTTGTTCCCTCCTCGATATGACATCCCTTCAAATATTTAAACACGGCTATCATATCACCTCTTAACCTTCTCTTCTCCAGGCTAAACATTCCTAGCTCCCTAAGTCGTTCCTCATAGGGCTTAGTTTCCAGACCCTTCACCATTTTAGTTGCCCTCCTTTGGACACGCTCCAGTTTCTCCACATCCTTTTTGAATTGTGGTGTCCAGAACTGGACACAGTATTCCAGGTGAGGCCTGACCAAAGCAGAATAGAGTGGCACTATTACTTCTCTTGATCTAGACACTGTACTACTGATGCAGCCTAAAATTGCATTGGCCTTTTTAGCTGCTGCATTGCACTGTTGACTCATGTTCAACTTCTGGTCCACCTGGATTCCTAGATCCCTTTCACATGTAGTCTCATTCAGCCAGGTGTCCCCCATCGTATATCTGTGCTTTTCATTTTTCCGCCCTAAGTGCAGTACCTTACATTTCTCCGTGTTGAATTTCATTTTGTTAGCTTTGGCCCAGCTTTCTAGTCTGTTCAAGTCATTTTGAATTTTGATCCTGTCCTCTGGGGTATTAGCTACTCCTCTTAATTTGGTGTCGTCTGCAAATTTGATAACTATGCCTCCAATACCATCCACCAAGTCATTAATAAAGATATTGAATAGCACTGGGCCCAGGACAGAGCCCTGTGGCACCCCACTGGTCACTTCTTTCCAGGTTGAAAAGGAGCCATTGTTGAGCACCCTTTGGGTTCGGCCAGTCAACCAATTACAAATCCATGTAATAGTTACTTTGTTTAGCCCACATTTTACAAACTTGTTTGCAGGAATGTTATGGGAGAACCTTATCAAAGGCCTTACTGAAATCAAGATATAGTACATCCACAGCATTCCCTTCATCTACCAAGCTGGTAATTTTATCAAAAAAAGAGATCAGATTTGTCTGGCATGACCTGTTTCTCTGAAACCCATGTTGAATTTTTGTGATTAAGAAATTACCTTCCAGATGTTCACAGACTATCTGTTTAATGATCTGCTCCAGAATCTTTCCGGGTATTGATGTCAGACTAACTGGACGATAATTGTTGGGATCCTCTTTTTTCCCCTTTTTGAAGATGGGGACAACATTTGCCCTCCTCCAGTCCGCTGGGACTTCTCCTGTTTTCCAGGAGTTCTCAAAGATTATTACCAATGATTCCGATATTACGTTTGCCAGTTCTTTTCATAACCTTGGATGTAATTCATCTGGTCCTGGAGACTTATATTCATTTAGATTAACCAGGTATTCCTGTATTATCTCTTTACTTATTCTGTGCTGAAATTCTCCTATTCTGTCCTCTGCTCCATTATCCTCAGGTTGAGCACCCTTTTCCTTTTCTGAGAAGACTGAAGCAAAGAAGGTGTTGAGTAATTCTGCCTTTTCTCTGTCCCCTGTTAACTTTTTGCCATCTTCTCCACACAGTGGCCTTACCATTTCCTTCTTTTTCCTTTTGCTGCTGACATATCCCAAAAAGCCCTTTTTATTGTTCTTAACCACTCTAGCAAGCCTGAGTTCATTCTGTGCTTTAGCTTTTCTGACTTTACCCCTACACGTGCTAGCTATTTGTTTGAATTCCTCTTTGGTGATTTCCCCATTTTTCTATTTCTTATACATGTTCCGTTTAAAACATAGTTCAGTTGCAAGTTCCTTAGTCATCCATCCTGGTTTCTTGAGACACCTCCCATTTTTCCTCCTCGTTAGCACAGTTTGAAATTGTGCCTTCAGTATCTCCCTTTTAAGAAACTCTCATCTGTCTTGAACTTCCTTCTCTTTTAGTATTCCTGTCCATGGGATCACCCCCAGTATTTCTGTAAGTTTAGTAAAATCAGCTTTCCTAAAGTCTAGAATACATGTCTGACTATGCCTGGCTTCTCCTTTCCACTGTATAATAAACTCCAGGAGGACATGATCACTCCCGCCTATGGATCCAAACACTTGCACCCCATTAACTAGGTTTTCCCTGTTAGTTAGGATCAGATCCAAAATAGCTGACTCCCTTGTTGCCTCTTCCACCTTTTGGACAATCAAATTGTCTTCGAGGCAAGTGAGGAATTTGCTAGCCCTTGAGGATTTTGCTGAGTTTGACTTCCAGCAAATATTAGGATAGTTGAAGTCACCCATGACTACTATATTTCTCCTTTCTGAGTGTGTGGTCATCTGTTCTAGAAAGGCATCATCCAGTTCTTCTGCTTGAGCTGGGGGTCTGTAGTAGACTCCCACACTAACATCCCTGTTGTTTCCCTCCCCTTTAATTTTTATCCAGATGCTCTCCAACTGGCTTCCAAGTTTGATGTCCTGGATTTCTTCAGTGGTGTAAATATCCCTGACATATAATGCTATTCCTCCTCCTTTCCTGTTTGGCCTGTTTCTCTTGAAAAGGTTATACCCCTGTATTTCGACATTCCAGTCATGGGACTCATCCCACCAGGTTTCAGTGATGCCTATTATATCATATTTGCTTTTTTGTGCTAGGAATTCAAGTTCATCTTGCTTATTTCCCATGCTCTGTGCATTAGTGTAGAGACATCTAAGACCATATTTCCCCCTTACTTGCTGCCTGTGCATGTTTTTTTGCCTCCCACTGTTGGGTCCCTGTACTGTTTGCCTTGTTTCTTCTATGACAGTTTGACTATTTTTTCCAGTCCTTTTGTCTTCAGGAGACTGTCTCCCTTCCCCACATAATTCAGTTTAAAGCCCTCCTGATCAAATTCTTGAGACTGTTGGCAAAAACGTTTCTTCCAACTGGTGTGAGATGCAGTCCATCCCTTGCCAGGAGTCCGCCCTCATGGAACCACAGCCCATGATCCAAGAATCCAAATCCTTCTCGATGACACCATCTGCGGAGCCAATTGTTGACATCTGCTATTTTCCTCTCTCTTCCTGGATCATGCCCTTCAACTGGCAGAAGAGACGAGATGACAATCTGTGCCTCCATTTCTTTCAGCTTCTTACCTAGAGCCTCGTAATCTCTTTTGAACTTCTGAAGGCTGTGTCTTGCTGTGTCATTCATTCCCACATGGAGCAAAAGGAAGGGGTATTGGTTAGTAGGCCTGACCAGTCTTGTCAGCCTCTCTGTCACATCTCGGATCTTTGCCCCAGGGAGACAACACACCTCCCGAGACATCTTGTCAGGCCCACAACTCACTGCTTCTGTCCCCCTCAGCAAGGAGTCCACCACCACGACCACACGCCTCCTCCGAGGCTTAGCAGTGACTGTTCCCTGTTGTGGAACTCCCAGGGTCCCCTACTCTGTCCCTGAATTCTGTCCATGCTGCTCTTCCTCATCCTCCTTGAAAAGGGAAAGAGCTTGAAATCGATTCTGTAGCTGCAAGCTCCCAGAACGATCCCTGGTCTCCCTACTTCTGCGCGTGACATTCCTCCAGCTGTCTACCTCCTGTGTATGTGATGTGACCTTCTCTTCCCCAGCAACTTCCTCTGTGTGGTCCCCATCCAAGACTGTTCATTCCGTTCTGTCTAGCAAAGCCTCTTGCTGCCTAATATGCTGAAGTGTAGCTACCCGCACCTTCAGCTGCTGTACTTTCTCCTCCAAGAGGGCTACCAACTTGCACTTGGAGCTTGTGTAGTTCCCCACATCTGTAGGTAAGAAGACAAACATCCCACAGGTATTGCAGATGACGGCAGCAGTTCCTTCGGTGTCCATACTAAGTCTTAATTAATACCTGAAAGAGGACTACAGCTTTTCTCCTCAAAGAAAATCCCTTGCTAACACCAGTGTTAAAGTCTGCTGATGACCGAACCTTTTCTACAATTAGTAGTGGTTATAACTGCTCTGGGAGCAGTTGTATAGAGCTAACTGCATAGCCCACCCCCTATTGACTCGCAAATGCGACTCAACAAAGCCCCACCCGCTGAGTAACAGTTACACTCTCCCCAAGTGTTTTTAAAAAGAATTTAAAAACTTACCCACTCAAAATGGCTGCCTGGAAACTGCTTTCTTCCTCTTTCCTAGCAGGAACTGGCCTGGAAAGCCTCCTTCTCTTTCTCCTTTCTTTCAGAAACTGGCCTGGAGAGCCTCCTCCTCCTTCCCCTGTCCTGGCCAAAACTGACCTGAAACTGGCCTCTGGGAGCAGTTGTATAGAGCTAACTGCCTAGCCCACCCCCTATTGACTCGCAAATGCGACTCAACAAAGCCCCACCCGCTGAGCAAATGCGACTCAACAAAGCCCCACCCGCTGGTCTCCATGAACTCCCGAGCTGCACCAGTTAGATTAGACAAGCCGGTCTCAAGGGGGATGTTGAAATTGCCTAAAATCAAAAGTCTGGGCAACTCCAGCAGCAGGTCTGAGACCAGCGAGGTCAGCTCAGTTAGGGAGTCTGTTAAGCAACGGGGTGGCCGGTATAACAACAGAATCCCTAAACTATCCCTGGTTTTCAGGCTAAAGTATATACACTCGATATGGGTTGTTTTCCAGATAGGCTTCCTGGTCAAGGTTAGGTTGTTTCTGTGAACCAAGGCAACTCTCCTCCCCGCCCACTTTCCCTTATCTGCCTATTAACCGAGTACCCAGCTGGGAGAGCATGCACCCATGTAGCGGTGCTGGCATCCCCCAGCCAGGTCTCAGTGAAGCATGCCAGGTCGGCCGCCTCATCCAATAAGAGGTCATAGATAATATGGGTCTCATTCTTAACTAACCTGGCATTGCAGAGGAGCAAAGTAAGGGATTGTGGAATGGTTGGTACGGTCTCCAAATTATCCTAGGAAACAGAGTGAACTGAAGGGGGGATAGGTATTACGTATCTATCCCCTCTTCTTTTGTAACATTTCTTCACTCTGTTACTGCCATATCTACCCTGCCCCCACACAACTTTGATGCCCGCTCCCAGACTGTTCCCGGCTCCATTATTTGATGACATTGATAGGTAGTCCAGTTAGTAATAAAGCAGGGCTGGACGCAGTCCTCCTCCGCGGCTCCCGAATGCCACCGTCGCTGCAGCCGCGTGTTTGCTGGGGGAGAGATGGTATGCTCCTCCCAGTTGAGCACAGCTGTGGCAAGCCCAGGCTGCCTCGATGGGGTCAGGCAAGGGAGGGCAAAGCAGGGCTGGACGCAGTCCTCCTCCGTGGCTCCCGAACGCCACCGCCGCCACAGCCACGTGTTTGCTGGGGGAGAGATAGTATGCTCCTCCCGGTTGAGCACAGCTGTGACAAGCCCAGGCCACCTCGATGGGATCAGGCAAGGGAGGGCAAAGCAGGGCTGGATGCAGTCCTCCTCCGCGGCTCCCGAACACCACCGCCGCCACAGCCGCGTGTTTGCATACCATCTCTCCCCCGGCAAACACGTGGCTGCGGTGGTGGTGGCGTTCAGGAGCCATGGAGGAGGACTGCGTCCAGCCCTGCTTTGCCCTCCCTTGGGAACTGTATTTTATTTTGGCACCAGAGCTCTCTGACAGAGAAGGCTCAATGTCTCAGAAAAAAACAAAACAATTACCACGATTCCCTAGCACTAACCATAACCCTTAAAGTGGACTAAATTTGCACTATTTCTGGCAGTCTGCAAAGGCCCTAAGATTCCACCCTTCCTCTTCCTTCTCCGCTGCTGAATTAGTTGAATACAAACTATTTTTGCACTTTGAACACAGTTTGCAGCAACTGAGATAAGCTAAGGATATAGGAAGAAAGTAGGAAGAGGAGAGAGAAACTAGGACATTTTAAGCACTACTGAAAAAGTGGAATAACAGAAGATTAATTGGCATTATCTCTGGCAATTCAGGACAGTTGAAGGATACATTATAATTTTCTTTTCAGCTTCTGATAAGGCAGCCTAAATAATTCATGGATTATCTCAGAGATGGCCTTTTGGCTACCCTTCCAAGAAGAAAACTCTTCCAAGGAAACAGAGCCCTAGTTTTCATACATGGCAGCTTTCCATTCATCTCTGACTTGGATCTACTCTGTTAATCCTTTCCTTCTGTATTGCTTAGGAAGGTAAAGATTGCCAGTCCTCATATAAGCCCTACATGTACTAACATTAGTCTGAATTTTGAAAAGTAGCTATTTGTACTATAACTCCCAGAATTCTGCAGCCAGTAGGGCCAAATCCTCAGGGGTACCTATATTAGTATAACTAGGAGCTATAACAGAGTGATCCGCCATGGCATTATCTTTCCATGGGGGTGAGATTGCATAATCTAGTGAGGCAAGGTGCTATGCAGGTGGTAGCATTGCTGATGGTAGGGTTCCATGTCAGACAAGCATTTGCTGAGGAGCTAGACTAACTGTGCCAAACAGCTACTAGGCAGCAGCAGCAGTTTGTGTGTGTGTGTGTGTGTGTCTGTGTAGGGAGATGGGTGACACTGGCAGAGGATCTCTTAGGACGTTATCACACGTGGGCCAGTTTCGTTGTTAAAGAGATAATAAAGTGGAAATAAAGCATCCCGAAAAGAAAGTGAAAATAGAGCTTAATTACGCAAAAGCTTTTCACACATAATTACAGTAATAATGGAATTAAGTTAAAAGTGAAAAAAAGACATTTTTAACTTTCATACACAAGTGAAAAGAACCCGTACATGTACTGGAAATGGGTGTGTTTTGTGACCAGACTCCTCCTTTTTCCAGGGCGGATCTTGCATTTCCTAGGAGGAAATGTCAGACTGTCCTTCATTTGGGGTCATGTCCTCCTGCACAGGTCCTAACCCCCTTCCGTTGGGGTTAGGACCTCTCAAGAGAGCAGAGGAGGAGGAGGAGGAGGAAGCTGGAAAGGCAAGGCAAGGGAAGGCAAGGGAAGGCAAGGGAGGGATTGAGAGGGGGAAACTGGAGGTAGCTCCCATGCCCCCCCATAAGCCTTTCCCCTTTGTAGGACCTGCAGAGCAGAACTTCATGGTGAGATGGAGCTCCAAGTTGCTCCACAAGCACACCCCACACTTGCACCCACATCCACCCACCACTGCTGCGAAGGAAGCCTTCTTTCCCCTCCATCCCAAATGCCAAACGTCTCCTCTGTCCCAAACTTCCCTCGCCTTGCCTTGCCTTGCCTTGCCTTGCCCCTCACCTTGCCTCGCCTTGTCTTGCCTTGCCTTCCCTGCATGGCAGGAGCCTGGGATTCTCCATCCCTGGAGGCCCCTCCTCCTCCTCCTCTTGGCCCTCCTCCAGGTTTTAAAAGAGAATTGTCTGTGCATATTTGCTTTTCACATTACAGTAAATGCGAAATTACTGTAATTTTGCAAATGCATTTCCTCTAAACTCCCCAAATTAAAAAGATCTCGGATAATACCACTTTCTGTCCAGTTTCTGACCAGTTTCTGTGCGACGTCGTGTGAAATCGTGAGGCACAAATTTAGTTTTTGTTTGGGATTTGTGTGGATTAACCAACAGATTTCCCCCGTGTGATAATGTCCTTAGAGACAGCAGTAGTGGCATCATAGCTAACACCTGTTAGTAGTGTGCAGAATGAGGCACAGCAAAGTCTTTTTTATATCTTTTATGATGAAAACCTTATATGAAACAATCCAAAGTGAAACAACAGCTTGTGCTCACAACAAGCTACTGGGGTACACCAGAGGACAACAAGAAGTAGTGTTGTGGGTAATAATAATAATAATAATAATAATAATAATTTCTTACCCTCCTCTCCTCGTGGCTCGAGGCGGGTTACAGTATAGTTAAAAAACACAATCATTACATAAAACACACATATTAAAAATGAATCTCTACATAATATTTATATTAAAATACATAAAACAATGATTAAATATAAAATTCATGTTAAAAAATTCATGATTAAAACTGCCTGGGTAGGCCTGCAAGAAGAGAGAGGTCTTCAAATGTTTTTTATATTCTGACAGCTGCTCTCTTCCGGTTGGTCATGCCATAGTCCTGGGACAGCCAATGAAAAGGTCCTCTGGGTGATGGCTGCCAGTCGAGTTCTTGTAGCAGCAGCCCCCCACAGGACCTCAGTGTTCAGGGCAGATTGTACAGGAGAAGAGGATCCTGTAGGTAATCTGGACACAAACAATGTAGGGGTTTAAAGGTCAAGACCAACACTTTGTACTTTGCCCGGAAACTAATTGGCAGCCAATGGAGTGATTTAAGCATGGGAGTAATATGTTTACTCTCGGATGTTCCTGTAACCAATCTGGCTGCCATATTTTGAACCAACTGGACTTTCCAAACGTGGCACAAAGATAGCCCAATGTAGAGTGCATTGCAGAAGTCCAGCCTTGAGGTTACCAGCACATGCACACTATCTTTAGGTCCTCCAAATCTAGGAAGGGGCACAGTTGGCGTATCAGCCGAAGCTGATAGTAAGCACTCCTGACCATCGCATTTACCTGGGCTGACATTTGGAGAGACGGATCCAGGAGCACTCCCAAGCTGTGAACACAGTCCTTCAGGGGGAGTGTAACCCATTCAGAAGTTGTTGACATATCTCCATTCCTAGATTCGGACGCCTGATGGCAAGCACCTCTGTTTTGTCTGGATTCAGTTTCAATTTGTTTTTCCTCATCCAGTCCATTACCTCCTCCAGCCATTCATTCAGGGGAGACACGCTATTTTTAGCTGAGGCTATTTTGGAAGGCATGGAGAAATACATTTGGGTGTCATCAGCATATTGATAACACCCTGCCCTATGCCTCCAGATGATCTCTCCCAGTGGCTTCATGTAAATGTTAAAAAGCATTAGAGATAGAATGACACCTTGTGAGATGCCATATAATGGGATGCCACATAACAGCTCCTTTTTTCATGAGCTGCTGTTCCCCAAGCACCACCATCTGGAACCTGCCTGAGAGGTATGACTGGGACCACTGCAACACAGTGCTCCCAATTTCCAACCCCCCCCCCCGGCACTCCAGAAGGATACCATGGTCAAAGGTATCGAAAGATGTTGAGAGATCTAGAAGCACCAACAGAGACACACTCCCTTTGTCAGTGTTGAGATGAAGATAATCCACTAAGGTGACCATCTCCATATCCTGCCCTAAAGTCCCAGTAAGTCTCAACTCAATATCCTGCCCTGAAGCCAGAGGAAGAAGAAATGGAAAGATTCTGTGCTGAAGTCATTGAGGAAATTTATCACTTACCAAGTAGGACTTCTTGTTAATCACAGGTGATTGGAATGCAAAAATAGGAAACAGAGCAGAATCAAAGATTGTAGGAAAATTTGGCCTGGGATCAAAAACTGAAGCAGGAGGGTGACAGATTGAATTTTCCAAGGCCAACAGTTTGTTCATCACAAACACATTCTTCAAGCAACTAAAGAGGAAGCTGTATACATGGACAACTGATTGCACTGTTATAGTGCCTACGGGTACTATGGTCTTAATTGTTATAATGACTAGCATCCTATTAAATGACTTATGATGGTGGGAGTCCAGTTTATACCTTTAGCAGTCCTCTGGAATTTCCAGCAGATTATGTTACTGCTCTGTGTCTGAACATATGGACATGACTAAACACATGTTAAATGCCCTCTGCTCTCTGACAGTCAGAATACAGCCATAGAATGGGGCAGCAGCTGATAAAAGGTGAGTCCTGAAAGAGGTGAGAAGAGAGATGTAGCATATTTCCAAGTATGGAACTGTTCTGCAATTCAAGATTTCAGCCTTTATCTTAGGACTTGAACTGCAGTTTCTATCATCCCAACACTGGTCATGTTTGCTGGAGGTGAAGGGAGTTAGAATCTAACATCTAAAAAGCCACAGTGGCCTTCCTCTGCTTTTTATATCTTAGAGCTGAATATGGGACTGACATCTCATGAGGGGTCATGGCTTGGATTCTGCTCATTCCAGCCCTCAAAGCATGCAATGCAATAAATTAATCAGCTGTGTAGGACACTAGTACCCACACACACAGAAGCTAAGCATTAAATTCTTGTCTGTTGATCCTCTAGAGCAAGCAATGTCTTTCTGAAGCAAGGTGTTCATTCTGCTTCAATGTGACCTTGCATTTCTTCTCATTATCTCCCACTTATTAACCCTGATCTAATTGTTATTGATAGCTTCATTATTCTACCTGGAACAGCAATGATGCTCTTCCTGACCTTGCCCCAGGTGATCAGAAGCTCATTTCATGTTTTAGATACTTTTTGTGAAGAGAAGATAGAGAAGAAAGTACTAGAGGAGGAAAAAGCATAGAGCCATGATGCTGTTAGAATCAGAACTGGGGTAAGCTTCCATACATTTGAAATTACATCCAAAAGAAAATTTCACAAGCTGTGGTTCTTTTAAATAAAATCCCACCCTTACTGGAAAAGCTGGTATTTATGTCCAAAGGACAAAGGACAAAAACATACAAGTTTCATAGATTTAGACATTTTATAGATTTAGGGATTTATTCTAGAGGGATAAATAAACAACTCGGGGGGGGATTATTTGAGAAAATGGTTGCTGCCTTCCCAAATTTGGTGCCATCCACAGGTTTTGAATTGTAACTCCCATCAGTTACAGTCAACCTCACCAATTGTCAGTTATGGTAAGATTATGATCCAATACATATGGAGGGGAGCAAGTCTTTAGTAGTTCTGAACAGGAAAGGGCCAAAGTCTCCTCTCTTAGCATGTAGACCTCTCTTGGCTGCTATTAATAACACTTAAACCATGGGAGATACTAATCAAGAATCTTTTATTTTAAGTCTACTTTAGCCTTTAATTTTTCTGTCTCAGACAGCAGGAGAAATCCTAATTGGTTTCTGAATGAACCCTATGAAATTCATTAGGGGTCACCCTAAGTCAGTGCTTCTCAATTATTTTCTGTCATGCCCTCCCTAGGAAGAAGAAAACATTTTGCGCCCCCCGCGCGACTGTAAATAGTATCTGTACAGTATTTGCCGAGGTCAAACAAGCCCCCCTTTACGGAGCCTCGCGCCCCCCCCTTGGGGGCGTGCCCCACTATTTGAGAAGTACTGCCCTAAGTCAACAGGTGACTTGAAGGTACTTACATTACATTACTAAAGAGAGCAGAAACACAGAGCTGCAGTTGTGGTTGGTGGCTTCCATGTCAGTGGAGTGGATTTTAGTGAGAACTTGAAATAAATAATCCAAGATGATGGTAGAATTCAAAGACATAGCCATGTTAGTCTGGAAAATATGTATATAAAGGGATCTTGAAGCACCTGTATTTCAGTCTGTACACACTGTCAGATTTTTCTAAAATATATAGACTGTTCTCTACCAAAAGCAAAAGTAGAGGACATGTGGGTTTGAGCTTAATGCAGTGCTTATACGTTACATGATTTAAAGTGAGGAATACTGCAAAAGTGTTACAAGACTATGGGGGGTTGCAGACTGCCAGAAATAGTGCAAATTGAGTCCACTTTTAGGGTTAGGGTTAGGGTATCTTGGGAACTATTTTATTGTGGCACCAGAGCTCTCTGACAGAGAAGGCTCAATGTCTCAGAAAAAACCCAATTGCCATGATTCCCTAGCACTAACCCTAACCCTAAAAGTGGACTCAATTTGCACTATTTCTGGCAGTCTGCAACCCCCCTCTGTTCCT
Organism: Phrynosoma blainvillii; assembly: GCA_026167975.1. Taxonomy (NCBI): domain Eukaryota; kingdom Metazoa; phylum Chordata; class Lepidosauria; order Squamata; family Phrynosomatidae; genus Phrynosoma; species Phrynosoma blainvillii. The sequence continues at coordinate 416,221,403 of JANUYF010000001.1, forward strand.
AACTTAGTCAGGACACACATTAATTTTTTAAATTAAATTAATGAAAGATAGAAGTTGGTATATGAGCTTTTGTAGACTTGAGCTTACTTCCTCAGATGCATTTGAGCAAGTAGTCTTAAGTTATGAATGCTCATGATACCAATTTCTATCTTTCAGTTAGTCTGAAAGGTTCTGCAAGATTCCTTTGCATACCCAAGATGGTGAATATTATCCACCAGGCTCATAAGCTCAGCATTTTGAATAATTCCTTAAAACTTCAGACTGACACCCAAAGAGGATTCACCAAGCCCTCAGACATAGAAGTTACCAGCTGCCACTGCAAGCACATGCTAACACAGCAGAAATAGGGAACCTGGGGTTTGTACACTGCAAGTCCCATCATTCCTCATAATTGTTGGCTATGCTGGCCAGGGCTTTTGAGCATTGCAGCTCAACAACATCACAGGACAGGCATTCCTTAACCATGAATTAAAATGCTTTTCTCAGAGTTTCCCATGCATATTATTCACTCACCTGGGGCCCATTAACACTTCAGAATTATAATGCTGTTATTCCATTTTAATTGCCATTGCTCAGTTCTGTGGAATCCTGGGTTTGTAGTTTAGGGTGGGGCATTTAGAATTGTCAGCTAGAGTGTTCCAGTGCTTCACTGAACTACAGACTCTAGGATTCCATAGGATGGAACCATGGCAGTTAAAGTGGAATAATAGCACTATAATTCTGCTGTATAAATGGGCCCCAGGTCTTTAGCACTTCCACAACATCTTGAGAGACTTCATGATCAACAAAGTGAGAAAACAAAGTGAGAAATGTTCCCAGAAGAATGAAAGCTGTCTGTGCTGAGTGATATTGTATGCACAGCAATGGCTGCAATATATGGCATGCATGGGGAATGAAGTCAAGAACTATAGGCCCAATGACATCTGGTGGATTCCTTGGGGGGGGGGGGAGGCAGCATAAATCTGCTTTGGGTTTTACTCTGAATTTTGAAAGAATCTATTTTGGAGCAGCAGTTCAGCACATTGAATAGCTCTTTTAAAGGTTGCCCTAAAAATCCATAAATGGATCAAAATTAATATAGGAACCATCAGCCACCACTTGTGAAGAGAACTTAAATCAAGTTCAGCTACTGCTTGGACTCAGAGAGAAGGGATGCTTCTTACAGGTGTTTTGCCAAATATGGGAGATGGAAAGGAAATACAGGAAAGAAGAGTATACTTAGTGTGCCAAAATATGCATCCTGAGGTGTATAATAATAATAATAATAATAATAATAATAATAATAATTTCTAGCCCGCACCTCTGCTCAGCAATCAGGGCGGGTTATAACATAATTAAAACACAAAGAAGTTAAAACATCTTACATCCCAATCCCTAACCCTCCCACCCCTTAAAACTGAATTAAACCAATGAATAATTAAAATACATTATATAATTTAAATCAAACAGTTTGTGGGCAGCATACGTCAGTCATTGGGGGGGCTCAGGGCAGGTAGCTGGACTCCTCTAGCCAGGAGGCTATTCCGGATAGGCCCGCCGGAAAAGATCCATCTTTACTGCTTTCTTAAATGCTGCAAGAGTAGTAATAAGATGGATCTCATCCGTCAGGCTGTTCCACAGCCTGGGAGCGGTCGCAGAGAAGATCCTCTGGGAGCTCTGCGAGAGCCTAGTCTTCATAGGCTGCAGCAGATTCCTCCCAGAGGCCTGAAGGGCATGGGGGGGGGGGGCTCATATGGGGAGAGGAGGTCCCTAAGATAAGATGGACCCAAGTCATGTAGGGTTTTAAAGGTTAAAACCAACACCTGTACTGTGCCTGGAAACTAATCGGCAGCCAGTGGAGGAATTTAAGCACTGGTGTTATGTGCTCCCTCCTGGATGTTCCAGTGATTAACCTGGCTGCCATATTTTGTATCAATTGTAGTTTCCGGGTTAGGCACAAGGGTAGCCCCATGTAGAGTGCATTGCAGTAATCCAGACATGAGGTTACCAAAACATGTACCACAGTTTCCAGATCCCTCATATCCAGATAAGGGCGCAGCTGGCGTATCAGCCGAAGCTGATAACAGGCACTCCTGACCGCCGCATTCACCTGACTAGTCATGTGAAGCGACGAATCTAAGAGCACCCCAAGACTGCGAACACAGTCCTTGGTGGAGAATGTGACTCCATCCAGGACTGGAGACTGTATTCCCAAATCTAGTTTCGGGCCCATAACTGTCAGTACCTCTGTTTTGTCTGGATTCAACTTTAATCTGTTTTTCCTCATCCAATCCATTACCGCTCTGAGACAGTCATTAAGAGGAGAGATGCCATCTGAAGTCTGAGCCGATAATCTGGTCATGGAGAAGTATATTTGGGTGTCATCAGCGTACTGATGACACCGCACTCCATGCCTCTGAATGATCTCACCCAGCAGCTTCATATAGATATTAAAAAGCATCAGGGACAGGATGGCAGCCTGAGGGATGCCGCAATTAAGCACTATTTTAGGGGAGCAACTGTCCCCAAGCCTCACCCTCTGGGATCTGCCTGAGAGGAAGGAACGGAACCACCGCAGCGCGGTGCCTCCAATTCCTAACCCTCTCAGGCGGTCCAAGAGGATGGCATGATCTATGGTATCGAAGGCCGCTGAGAGATCCAAGAGCACCAACAGGGTCACACTACCCCTGTCGATGCCCAAGCGGAGGTCATCGGTCAGAGCGACCATGGCAGTCTCCACTCCAAATCCTGTCCTGAAGCTGGTTTGAAATGGATCAAGATAATCGGTTTCATCCAAGACTGCTTGGAGTTGGAAAGCAACTGCCCTCACAGTCACCTTGCTTAAGAAAGGTAGGAACGAGACTAGTCTATAGTTGTTTCTATCCAGGGGGTCCAGGGAAGGTTTTTTGAGGAGTGGCCTAACCGCCGCCTCCTTCAAACAAGGTGTAGCATTAGGATGACCAATTACTGACTAGGACTAAGGGAATAGCGAATGATAGAATGGGGTGGAGAAGTCACATTGAGTCCTGATGTCTTTTCACACTATACATTTATACTGCTATGATTCTATTTAAGCTGCTATGAGGGCTGTCTGCACTGCAGAAATAATCCAGTTTGACACCACTTTAATTCCCATGGCTCAAAGCTATGGAATTCTGGGAACTGTAATTTATTGTGGCACTAGAGCTCTCTGACAAACAAGGCTAAATGTCTCACAAAACCATAGTTCTCAGAATTTCATAGCATTGAGCCAAGGCAGTTAAAGTGGTTTCAAACTGGATTATTTCTGCAGTGTGGATGTGGCCAATATTTCATTCCAAGGAATCATAGAATCTGTAGTTAGGGAGGGACATTTAGAATTTTCATCATGAGTGATCTCATGAAAAATACAAACCCCAGGATTCCATAGGATGCAGCCTTGGCAGTTAAAGTGGAATTATAGTGCCATAATTGTGTGGTGTGAAAAGGCATCAGTTTTGGGAAGTAGGTGGGATATCATCCTTACCACCACCACCACCACCACCACCACCACCACCACCACCACCATCACTACCACCATCATTGCCATCATCAAAACAGGATGTGTGTCTCTGTGTATGTATATCTTGGCCCTCCAGATGTGTTGGAATCTACAATCCTTGGTCATGTTGGCAGGATTGATGGGTATTGTTGGGCAAAACATCTGGTTGATGTTCATTCACAACTTACCAAGAGCCCTGTAGGAATAAATGCAGAAGTGTTCCTTTGCAGCTACCAATTTCAGGAAAGAGAGCTGAAGTTATCAGTAAAGAACCCAATATTAAATGCTCATTTGTCTCTGGAACAGGTGGCTCACTTTTGTCAATGAGTTCTCAGCTTTCTCAAATGTATCACCATGCACATACTAAAATTTATTTTACCTATTCCTGAGCTGAGTCTCAGTTCTCTCTTGGGCTCCAGAAAACTCCACGTATTCCTTTATTGCAACAAGAAGAATATTGAGAAACTGAAACTAGTTCAGAAGACAGAAATAATGATGGTAAAAGGTCTGGAAACCTATGAGGGTAGAGACAGAATTTAGAGACATAGCCATGTTAGTCTGGAATATTTGTATGCAAATGGATCTTGTAGCACCTTTGAGACAAACTGTGTGAAAGAAGTTGTAGCATAAGATTTCATAGACTTGGTCTACTTCCTCAAATGAAGAATGACTTAGAGCTGGGTGTATTTAGTTTGGAGAAGAGAAAACTGAGAAGTGATACCATCTTTTAATATTTGAAGGGATGTAATGGTAAAGATGGATTAGTCCAGAAACTAGGATATAAAGCAATGGATATAAATGACAAGGAAAAAAAAAGATTTCAACTAAACATTAGCATGAATTTTCTCACAATAAGAGCTGGTCAATAGTAGAATAGATCACCTTGGAGGGTGATGGTCTCTCATTCTATATAAGTCTTTTGGATGGATGTCTTACAGGACTGCTTTAGTTGTATATTCTGCATGGCAGGGGGTTGGATTAGATGACCATTATGCTCTCTTTCAACTCCATGATGCTGATCACTAATTTATTACAACAAGCATCACTTGCCTTGGTGTTTGCCTTAATGATATTTTTTCAGGCCTTGAAATGAAAGCGAGCAGTGTGCCACCATAAGATAGGGGTATGTCCTATGTCCTGCCAGCTCAGCTGCTCTGTGCAACTTGAAACTGGGATGAAGAACATTTGCATAAGACATTGCAAGTGGTTGTCCCTTTAGTGAGTGGTTGCCTCTCTGATGATCTCCTTGGGGGAGGAGGAGGAGGAGGAAGTTATGAACTTTGAAGTGGGTTATTAATTATTCATCTCTTCATTGCCAGGGATACGGCAACCTGATTCCCAGGAGCCAGCTGCAGAATTCATTATCTTCCTGCTCAGGTTTGCAATAAAAATAATACTGCATCTTAATCCTGTCACCTTTTCAGTTCTTTCCCTCCTCCAAATCATCCTCCCTCTCAATACTCTCTGGAGACCATGCTGTGCACTTAATTCTTCACTTTCCCCATTCCTCACAGAATGCAAAATGTGCATTCAATTGTATTACCTGCCCATTACAAATAAGTACATTTTCTTCCCTGTGGGATATATTCACTTCAGTTCAAGTGCAGTTAAAGTTTACTATGGTTATTTGCCTGTGTTTATTTGGTCTTCTCCTTCTGCAAAGCTGTGCCCAAGTTTTCTTGATCCATGGAGTTTCCTTCCATTCTGCCCACTTAGAATGAGCACAAATTGTGGGGTGATTCCTTAGAGACCTACCATAGGGTAGTGGTACTTGTGTGAGGAACCAATCAGTGGTAACTTCCAGCCTATGGGAAAGTGATCACCATTATTGTGATCTCATGACCTTTCAGAAATCAAGAGGAGGAGCTCACCAAGCACATAAACCTATAGCTAAAAAGCTCCTCTGCTGGTTCAAAAATCCTCATAGCAGGGGAATTTAACACAGTCTTAGGGAGGATGCAGATTGGGACTTTAGGCTGGCCTGAAGGGTGGAGTTGGGGCAGGACGACCGCACTCCAGCCAACCTGACTCCGCACTGACACTGCACACCTGACCACATGACATGCGGTGTCAGGGCTCCCTGTTGGTGCAGCATGCATACATAGTGCACCAAAAGGGCACAAAATAGCTGCAGCGGCGGCTCTAAGGGAGGCTTTTTGCCTCCCAAAAAAGGAGCGGCATTTGACTGCTCTTTTGGGGGCATTAAAAGGGAGGATCAGGGCCATGGAGTGTAGTTGCTGCGGCCCCAATCCACTGCTCCCACGGGCTGTCTCCATTGGCCCTTACTTACTTAACATAGGCCTCATTCCCACAATGATTTAAATTGAATTGCAAGTAAGGTTATATGACTGTCGTTCCCACTTGAGAATGCTTTTGATCCTATTGAGCTTGGTTACAATTGTGATGAAGCGAAGCAAACACAAAAAAAACCACTGTTTCCTGACACTAGTTCTTCAGTGATTCTTTTGAAAAGAATTGATTCCAAAGTGTGTTCAACAGTGGGAATGATGGATCTGAATCGGATCATTCTGGAGGGGAGGAACTAATGGCAGAGGGATGTTTACCATCCTGACTCAGTTTTTGGGAAATCTGCCATTCCCCTCCCCCCTCCCCCCAGTGCTGCCTTTGTGCTTGTGTGACCTATGGGCGCATTATATATATATACACTGAATTACCAAATTGCCTTGTGCTTGTGTGACCGATGGGTGCATTATATATATCACCAAATATATGATCCAATGTTTTTGCAACTTGGCGTCATGCCGGGTAATCAGGCTGATGGCAGCTCAGCAAAACAAGTAGTTGCAAAACCAATGGATTGAATCTTCTATCAATTTTTCGTCCCCAAGCCAGGCTGCTGAAAGGGGAAATGGTGTACTTTTGAGCAGTCTGCTAAAGTCGCCCCTTTCTGGGCCCATTCTCACCATGTTGCCTCTTGTGTAGATGATTGACATGCACTTTGGAGTGGTGCAAACTAGTGGGAATGATAATTGTGCCAACAAAGAAGTGATTCCAAGGGAATAATGAAAAGATCTGCTTTCATAGTGGGAACGATGGACCTTTGGAATCGATTCACTGGCATGGAGTGAAGGCGAATCACAAACCAGTAAACCAATGTGAGTGGGAATGAGGCCAAAGTAAAAACACCATGTATTCATTTTTAACTGTCTTTCTTGGTCAGGAACAGACTAAAGCAAGCCACAAAGGATTGGTTTCCTCTTTTGTAGAGGGTAGGGCCAATCAGATGAAATCTGTTTTCTTCTATGCTGACCCAAGCACTCACTACTCAATGCTACTTTTTTCCTGTTTCAATGTTAGGCACTGTGATTTTACTATAAGCAAGGTAGATGAACTTTCCTGAGGTTTCTTCTGTTAGAACAGGCACCATGGGGCATTCTAATCCTGACATGGAGAAGGGAGAGTGATCAGGCAATTGGAAGGAGGGACAGTAGAAGGAAGGCATCTGCTAAACCTCATTCCCCTTCCTTTCCACAAGAGGACAAGTTCCCCTTCTCTATGTGTGAGATCATGACCCTAGCTGTTAAGAGCAGTGTACTGGGTTTACTTGTTTGATAGAAAAGCTCCTCCAGGCACTAACTTTCTACAGGATCTTACAGACTGAAGGTTTTGTTTTTTTAAAAAATGGGCAATTAATCAGAGTGACTCCAAGTGAGAATGAAGTAGAAAGGAAGAAATCAGGTCAAGGACAAGCTGATTTTGCAGCAAAAGCAATTATTTGTTTATTTAAAAGAAATAAAAAGATAGCAGTAGAAATCAACAGAACAGTCTATAGTCAGTGCAAGCTGTTTCCCAAAGTACACGAGCAAGGAATGGCATGGGAGCTATTGCTAACCAATCTAAGGGGGGGGGGTTAGAGCTAAATTTAGGGACTACAGACTAAAACACACCCCTGGATTTTCTCACTCTCAGTCATCAAGAAGAGTCTAGGTAAACTGGATGACTGGAGATCATGAGATCATGATGATGAAGGCAGTCATGTGGAGGGTTCAGAATGAAGACTCTGGAGACCCCCCTCTCTGTCTGTGCCTGTCTGTGCCTATCTGTATGTATCTATTACTGTGTCTCCTTTTCTCTGGACGTTATCACACGGGGAGTCGCGGGGAGAAAGTGGAAATAAACCGGACGAGCGGAAGACTTTAATTTACGGGATTTGTCCCGTTTCGCCTCATCTGATAACTAAATTCGAATTTAAAAGGGGGTTAATTCGAACGAAAACCTGATCTTTTCATTTTCAGGATTTTTGAGGAAATGAAAAGATCAGGTTTTTGTTCGAATTAACCCCCTTTTAAATTCGAATTTAGTTATCAGATGAGGCGGAACAGGACAAATCCCGTAAATTAAAGTCTTCTGCTCGTCCGGTTTATTTCCACTTTCTCCCCGCAACTCCCCATGTGATAACGTCCTCTGTTTCTTTGTGCCTGTGTGTGTCTGTGTTCTTGCTTTGCCCCTTTGCCTGTATTTAATCTTTTTCCTAACTTTGGGCTGTCATCCTGGGTGGAGTAAAACATGACCTTGATGTTCCAAAAATCAAAAAGACATGCTGAAAGTGATGATTGTAAAGCTTGTGCCTCTGTGCAGATGTGAACATGTTTTCTGGGCACTGATAATAACTCTTAGATGGGCTAGACAGTTGGGAACAACGGAGCTGAGCCAATTAAGTATAAGTATTTACCTTCTTATAAATCCAGCATTTGTGGGAATGGCATAGTGGCTCACAAAGGAGGGTGTACTAGTTTGAGCCAGTTCAGTGGAGGTGGAGGTTAATAAGACAGTTAATGATTGATTATTCTCCTGAACACATTAATGAATCCAGTTCCTTGTCAGCAGGAAGGGGACTTAGAGGCAAATTCCAGTTTGCCAGTATCGTACAGTGGTTTGAGCATTGGACTATAACTCTGAAGACAAGGATTAAAATCCTTGCTCTGCCATGGAAACCCACTGGATGACCAACTGCCTTTGCAGACTGCCAGAAATAGTGCACATTAAATTGAGGCACTGCCCTGGCTTAGTGCTAGGGAATCATGGGAACTGTAATTTATTGTGGCACCAGAGCTCTCTGACAGAGAAGGCTCAATGTCTCAGAAAAAAATAAAATTCCCATGACTCCCTAGCACTGAGCCTGGGCAGTGCCTCAATTTAATGTGCACTATTTCTGGCAGTCTGCAAAGGCCCCAAGTTACACTCTCTCACCCTCATAGGAAGTCAAAGGCAAACCCCCTCTAAACAAATCCTGTCATGAAAATCCCATGATAGGGTCACCTTAAGGTTGTCATACAGCAGAAATGACTTAAAGGCACACAACAATAACAATGCACAACTTGCTTGGTGTGTGTGTGTGTGTATGTATAATACACCATATTTTCCAGCGTATAAGACGACTGGGCATATCAGACAACCCCAACTTTTCCAGTTAAAATATAGCGTTTGGGATATACTCCCATATAAGACTACTCCTCTTCCAACACACACCAAATAAAATTTTTAAAAAATCAGATTTGATTTCAATATGGTAATTTTAATTCAAATGCTTATGACAGGCAGGTACTTAGCAGGAAAACTGTCATTTATAAACACAAAAAACTACAGCTCCCATGTTCCCTAGCATTTATTTCTGCAGTGTGTTTTGGACCTTACTTTTTAAAAAATAGTCCAGATTTAAATGCTGCATTAAAAATTATTTCCATCTCCCAGCTATGAGATGGTTGGGGGGAAATGAGAAAGTGTTGGAGGGAAGAACTGCCAATATACTAGGTGATGCATTCTGGGGTATGTACAATTTGTCAGGGATGATGGGAGTTGTAGCTCTTCACCTCTGGCTCTAACTCTCCACCTTGTTATGCAGCAGAGCTGACCAGCTTTGATCAGTGGTTGATGCTTCTTTCCCAAGCAGCAGAGTTTCAGAGAATAGGCTGAAGACCCTGACAAACTCTCCAAGCCTTCTCACTCTTCTTCCTGAGATGTCTCCAAACCTCTCCAGGATTCTTCTGGCTCTTGTATCTTCCCTCAAGACACCAGACAACTCAGTAGTCTTATATAAAAGATCTACTTTATTCTACTATATATAAATACTATATGCCCTACAAATCACAATCTCTACTCCACCAAACTACTCCACACTACACCACAATATGCATTGGCAAACATTGCACTTATAGCCATTGTTAGTCACCACCCACTAGTCAGTTTCCACCCAGTGGGCATGTACATTCATTTTGATTGGTTTACATAGATCAGGGGTAGGCAACCTTTCCCCTTTAAGGGCCGAGGGACTTCAGCTCCCAGAATCCCAGGAGCTATTGGCCAACATGGGACTATTGGCCAACATGGCTGAGGCTTCTGGGATCTGAAGTCCCTCGGCCCTTAAAGGGGAAAGGTTGCCTACCCCTGACATAGATCATCCCATACTTAAGACCAACCCAAGTATTTCATCATTTTACCTTGACTACTTAATGAATCTCAGGTGTTTGCAATCTATAACAGGTGTTTTCAATATACACTCTATAACTTTGTCCTTGTCTGTCAAGGCTTCCAAATGACATTATCCTTTTCACCTGTGTAGCTTCATGATTGCTCCTGCTTAATCACTGTGACTTTCACATACACATTTTAAAATATTGTATGTGTCTTATAATGTCATTCCAACCATTTGTGTCAGTCTTTCATGTTTTTCCGCCGTCAATGCTTTTGTGAACAAATCTGCTATGTTGTGTTGTGTTTCTATATATCTCAGTTCTATTTCACCCTTCTGAACCATGTCTCGCACATTTTGATATCTTACTCCAACATATTTTGTTCTGTTCTTCAAATTTTCAGCTTCAGCCATTGCTATGCATGACTGTGAATCTTCCAGAATTTCTACTGGTATCCTGTAACTTTCATTTAAATCATTCAACAATTGCTCAACCCACTGTACCTCATTCACTATCTCATTTAAAGCTGCGAATTCTGCTTCAGTCGTACTTAACGCTACATTAGTTTGTTTTCTACTTCTCCAGACTATTGGACTTTCACTGTACTTAATTATCATTCCTGTAACTGACTTCTTGTCTCCTAATTCTGATGCAAAAGAACTGTCCACATAACAATCTAAATCTGAACTACTGTTTCTAATTATCAATTTCTTATCTAAAGTTCTTTTCAAATATCTTAATAAGTGTTTTACTGCTGTCCAGTCTTCAATTTTTGGATCATTAACTCTTCTGGACAATACATTTACAGCATAAGAAATGTCTGGTCTGGTGTGGCAAGATATGAATTGTAAAGATCCTATTATGCTCCTGAATAAAGTCTTGTCTTCAAAATCTCTAGATGTTTTTTCAGATACGAAACCAATTGTCATTGGAGTTTTTACTATTTTAGCATTTTGTAATCCACACTTTTCAATCAAATTTTCAATTTTCTTTCTCTGGCTTAACAAACAATGTCCTTTTTCTGTCCATTCAACACTAATACCTAAATAAGACTTCAATAAACCTAGATCTTTTAAAACAAACTTTTCAGACAATTCTCTTTTTACTGATTCAATTTCCTGTTTTGACTTTGCTGCCACGCACAAATCATCTACATAAATTACTAACACTATGTCTCCTTTTGTATAGACACAAGCATCTGCAATGCTCCTTTTGTATCCTAGCTTAACTAACTCGTCATTAATGCACAAATTCCATGCTCTGGCACTTTGTTTTAATCCATACAATGCTTTTTTCAATTTATAAACTTTCTGATTACTATTTTCCTCAAAACCTTGTGGCTGCTCCATAAATATTTCTTCATCCAAACTAGCATTCAAGTAGGCTGTTTCAAAATCAAAATGTTCTACAACTAAATTTATTTTTGCTGCTACAGCTAGAACCATTCTCAGACTTTCTGGCTTTGCAGTTGGAGAATATGTCTTATCATAGTTCTCATACTGCTGTTGTGCAAAACCCTTAGCTACTAACCTAGCTTTATACTTAATACTTCCATCTGGCATTTCTTTCTTTTTGTACACCCACTTACAACCAATTACTTTCTTGTCCTTGGGTCTGTCAACAACTTCAAAAACATCTTTATTTACCAGACAACCAAACTCATCATCCATTGCATCAATCCATCTTTCCTTTCTTCTCTAGACAAACTTTCCAACTCTTCAAAACTTTCAGGCTCTTCCACTGCTAAACAAGCTCTTGCATTTGTCACAACAAACCTATCTGGAGGCTTTCTAACTCTGTGACTACGTCTGGGAATAAACTCTGCTGATCTGCCTTTTTCATCCTCACTTTCTGTACTGGGAGTTATAGTTCTATGACTAAATCTCTTGTCTTCAGTCATTCTAGTAGTAATGGGTCTAGATTGTGTCTCATTATCAGAAGAACTATCACTGCTGCTAGTGGATGCTTCTGGCTTAACTGAAACCCCTCCGTTTCCTGAAGTTGGTTCAATTTGTGTTTCTGTCTCATTTGAACTTCCTAACCTCAAGAAAACTTCTTTATTGGCATGCAGTTTGTCCCAACCGGCATGTCTCTCAAAATTTGCAGACCTAGAATACTGCACTTCTTTTCCACCCAAATGAAACTTGTAGCTATTTCCTGAATAACCCAAAAACCTAAGCCTTTTACTTTTGGGTTCTCCTTTCTTCCTGAAACAAGCTGGTATGTAAACATAAGCAAATTGTCCAAAGACTCTCAAATACTTGTAATTTGGCACTCTCCCATACAATACCCTGTAGGGAATGTCTTCAATTTCTGAATGATACAGTCTGTTACTAATATGTACTGCTGTCAAAGTTGCTTCCGCCCAGAAACTATCTTTTACCTCTGCATCTGCCATCAAACAAGCAGTTATCCTTTTTATATCTTGTATTTTTTTCTCCGCTAAACCATCTTCGTTAGGACAAGCGGGATTAGTAGTTTCATGCCTTATTCCCACCTTTTGAAACCAATTAAACAATTGATTACTTAGAAATTCTCCTCCTCGGTCAGTAACAATGGTGCCTACTCTAATATCAAATTGTCTTTCCACCATTCTCACCCATGCTTTTAAACTTTGCCCAGCGTCAGATTTGTTTTTCAATATTCTTACAAAAGCAAACCTTTTAAACCTATCAACAATTACTAGGTAATATTTGCTTCCCCCTAAAGATAAACAATTAGCTTGGGCCACGTCTGCATGTACAAACTGAAATGGTCTTTGAGCAATTCTTTTGGTTTTCTTGGCTCCTGGAAAAGCTTGGACCTTTACCTGATTACATACAGTACAATCTAAGTGATTTTTGCATTCAGCAACTTTTAAATCTGGACACATACTGATTAACTTCTTAAACATTTGAAACTAGCATGACCAAATTTTCTATGGAGTTCATGTATGCAGTCTTTATGAATTGGACTATTGTCTATGTTATTAGCATTTTCAACCCTGTAGCTATCAATATTGTCCTCCAAAAAATAAAGTTTATCCTTTTTCAAGCCTATACCTCGCAATTCCCCATTCAGTTTTATCTTACACATGTTCTTTTCAAAAATGACTGTGTAGTCTCTGTCTGTTAATCTGCTTACTGATAACAAATTATTTTCTAACTCCTTTACATGTAACACATCATTAAAGTTTTCCTTTAGCCCTGGAATGAAAACTGTACCCATTTGATTTACAGTGCTGAGCTCTTTCCCATCAGCTAAAACTACAGCATTTACATTAGTTGATTTTCTATTACTTATCAAATTAATATTGTTACACATTGAAGATGATGCTCCTGAGTCAATCAACCATTTACAAGTAGCATTTTGTTTTTCCTTAATCATGGTTGCAAACCCCTTTTTGTTACCACTGTCCTTCAAAAATGGAGGTTTGGACTGTTTTTGATACTGCCGTGGCTGCCATCTGCTCTCCTTTTGCTTGCTTCTCTCAGCAGCGAATTGTTTACATTGTCTTTGTAGATGACCAATCTTTTTACAATAAAAACACCTCCGTTGCTCCCTTGTAGAATCTGCTTCTTCCTGCTTTCATAGATCAGGTGTTGTTTGTTGTTTTGGCACAGTCCTTAAACTTGCTGAGTCACCCTGCTCAGACTTTCTTCTCAAGTTCTCTTCCAATATTCTGGCAACAATTAAGTCTCTGTTCAGCTCAGCTTCTGGCAAATTTTGCAAGCTATTTGTAATGTTGTCCCAAGAAGAATCTAGCGATTCCAGTAAAATGTAACACTGTTGCTCTTTACTAATTTCCACTCCTCTCAGTTCAGCTTGCACAAATAAATCTTGCATTGTTTTTAAGTGTTCTATCACACACTGTCCTTTTGTCATCTTTTGTCTGTAAATTCTTTTAGACCAAAGCATTTTTGCAAATGCAGTTGAAGGTGTGTGTAATCTCTGCAAAGTATCCCACACATCCTTGGCGGACACTTTATCTCTTACGTCGTTAATCAAGTCTTCTTCTAGCATGAGATAAAGACATGCTTTTGCTTTAGCGTCTCTTTCTCAAGTGGCTGCATTAGCATGAGCTGCCAGCCCTGTTTCAACTGTCGACCACAGAGACTCCTTTATGAGTAGAGATTGGGCATATATTTTCCAGGTAGAGTAGTTATTTCTATTTAATTTACTAAACTTTAGGATCTCCATCTTAATTTGTGCAGTGACTCAATTTGACACAGTCCTTCTGAGTATGCACAGCAGACAAAATACAAAATGATTTACTCACAAAGCTGCACAAAACTTTCTTCCACACTCTGGAATTTTCAGCTTCTGTGGATGCTGGTTGCTCTAATATGCAGCCAAGTAAGTGACCCTGGGCATGTCACACACTCTTAGCCTCAGAAGATGGTTATTGGCAAGCCCCATTTGAAGAAACATGCCAAGAAAACTCCATGATAAGGTTTCCTTTGGGTCTCCATAAGTCGGAAAGGACTTGAAGACACACAAGAACAACAAAAAAGTCTGCAATTGTTTCATAGGTAGTACATGGGAATAGGAGCCAGCATGGTGTAGTAATCTGAGTGTTGGACTACCACTCTGGAAACCTGGTTTTGATTCCCCACTCTGCCATGAAACCACTGGGTGAATTTGGATAAGTCACACACTCTCAACCTCAGGGGAAAGCAATGGCAAACCTCCTCTGAGCGAATCTTGCCAAGAAAACCCCATGATCACTATAAGTCAGGAACAATTTGAAGGCACACAACATACACATATAACCTCCAAGTTAAGGAACTTGGTTCTTCTTTAGATAAATCTTCAAAGGTTCTCTCTCTCTCTCATTGTGCAGAATTATTTGTTAAAGAAGCCATGCCCAAGCAACACATCAACTTTGGCTGCATCTGCATTGCAGAAATTTATTAAAGCAGTTTGACACCGATTTAACTGCCCTGGCTCAAGACTATGGAATTCTGGGATTTGCAGTTTTGTGAGATATTTAGCCTTTTCTGTCAGAGAGCTCTGGTACCACAAAGCAAACTGCAGATCCTAGGAGTCCATAGGATGGAGCCATGGCAGTTAAAGCGGTGTCAAACTGCATTATTTCTGCAGTGCAGATTCAGGCTGCATCCATACTGTAGAACTGGCTTCCTTCTCCTCCCCTCCTTCTCCTCCTCCTCCTCCTCCTTTCTCCTGGCTCTCTTCTCTTTCTCCCCTCGTTCTCCTTCTCCTCCTTCTCCTCTCTCCTGGCTCTCTTCTCTTTCTCCCTTCATTGTCATCCTCCTCCTCCTCCTCTCTCCTGGCTCCCTTCTCTTCCCCCCCTCCTCTACCCGGCATATAAGATGACCCCCAACTTTTGAGACCCCTTTCCAGAGTTAAAAAGTCATCTTATATGCCAGAAAATATGGTATGTCCATGTGCAACATTACTGTGTGTTTGTGGAGTAATCCTAGTGTTTTCCTACACTACCCTCAAGAGCATTAAAAAGTTTGGATGTATGTGGATGGGAGTGACTTCAGTGGCTAGACTTGAGCCTTATTTCTAAGACTTCCAATGAGTATTTTTTAAAAAAATAATCCAAATGACAAGCAAATGTATCATTTTAAAAAAATTGAACAACTGGCAGGAACAAGATAGCCCAGAAAGCAAAGGGGAAAGCTAACCCTGCTGACCAGCAAAACATCTGGATAAAAAATTAGGTGTTCAGCAACAAATACTGCCAAGTTCCAACACATTAGTCATATCTAGAATTACCCAGAGAATCTGTGTACAGAAGGTCCTGTGACAGACTTATTTTCTTCAACAAGGGCTTGGACTTAAGGACTTAAGGACAATTATAGCGTACAAGACTTCACAGACTTGGACCAATTGTTAAGGAAGGTCAAACAGGTAAGTGTAAAGGCAGGTTTAATGCTGAACCTTAAAACCCCCAAAAATAATGACCACAGAGGACTGACCTACATACATTCAACCTAGACAATGAGGAAATCAAAATAGTGAAAGAGTTCCTGTACCTTGGATCAGACATTGATAAGGAAGGAGACTCCAGTCAAGAAATCAGAAGAAGACTAGGAGTGGGAAGGGCAGCTATGAAAGAACTACAAAAGATTCTAAAGAGTAAAGCTATACATCTGAGCACTAAAGTTAGAATTGTCCAAACCATTATTTTCCCCATTGCCATGCATGGATGTGGAAGCTGGACAGTGAAGAAAGTGGGTAAGAAGAAAAGCAATGTGGTGCTGGAGAAGAGTGCCAAGGATACCACGAACAGCCAAAATGTCAAACAAATGGGTCCTTGAACAGATCAAGTCTGAAATTTCCCTGGAAGCAAAGATGATCAACTGAGACTATTGTACTTTGGCCACATCATGAGAAGTCATGACTCATTAAAAAAGACAATAATGCTAGGAAAGGTAAAAGGCAGTAGCAAGAGATGAAGACTGCATGCCAGATGGCTAATGAAATAATAATAATAATAATAATAATAATAATAATAATAATAATAACTTTTTACCCCGCCCCTCTGTCGAACAATCAGGGCGGCTGACAACAATTAAAATCCATACAAATCCAAAATAAACACCCCCACCCCTTCCCCATTAAAACAGTATTAAACTTGACATCCATTAAAAGCCTTAACATAAAATATCAAAAAATACAATAAAACAAAAATACAATAAAAACAATAGAAAAGACTACAACAACCAACAACAAACAGTGGGAGAGCCAACAACTAAGATGGTAGAGACACACAGACTCCTGAGGCCAGGAATCTAATCAGGAAAGGCCTGCCGAAAGAGATCTGTCTTCACAACCTTTTTAAAGCTGCTTAAGATCATGATCTGATGGATCTCATCTGGCAGGCCATTCCATAATCTACTGAAAATGCCCTCTAGGAGGTTGCTGACAGACTAGATTTCGTTGGCTGGAGCAAATTCCTCCCAGAAGACCGGAGTGCGTGGGGAGGATTGTATGGGAGGAGGTGCTCCCGAAGATAGGTTGGACCCAAGCCATTTAGGGCTTTAAATGTAATAACCAACACCTTATACTGGGCCCGGAAACTAATAGGCAGCCAGTGGAGAGATTTTAATACTGGAGTTATGTGGTCTCTCCTAGATGTTCCTGAGACCACACTGGCTACCGTATTTTGTACTAACTGAAGTTTCCAAACCAAGCATGAGGGTAGGCCCATGTAGAGCACATTACAGAAATCCAGATGGGAGGTTACCAGCGCGTGCACCACAGTCTCAAGATCCATGAAAGGGCACAGCTGGCGTATCAGTCAAAGCAGATAACAGGCACTCCTGACCGTCACATTCACCTGATTAGTCATCAAGAGTGACGAATCAAGTAGCACCCCCAGACTGCAAACACAGTCCTTCACAGAGAGTGTGACCCCGTCCAGGACTGGAAGTTGCAACCCAATTCCTGGTTTTGGGCTGCTACTGTGAGCACCTCCATTTTGTCTGGATTTAATCTCAATCTGTTTTTCCTCATCCAGCCCATTACTGCCTTAAGACAGTCATTGAGAGGAGAGACGCCATTGGAATTTGAGGCCGACGATTGAGATATGGAGAAATTGATCAGTCAGCGTACTGATAACACCCAGCCCCATGTCTCTGAATGATGTCACCCAGCAGCTTCATATAGATGTTAAACAGCATCGGGGACAGAATGGCACTCTGAGGGACGCCACACATAAGATCTTTTTTTTGCTGAACAACTGTTCCCAAGCAGCACCCTCTGGGACCTGCCCTAAAGGAAGAAGCAGAACCACTGCAATGTAGTACCTCCAATTCCTAACCCACTCAGGCGATCAAAGAGGATGCTATGATCTATTGTATCAAAAGCCGCTGAGAGGTCTAAAAGCACCAGCAGGGTCACACTATCCTGTCAATATCCCCACACTTCGGCCCCGTGGTGCAGCTTCGCCACCCCTGGAAGGAGCGCTAACGTGGCGCACCTTCGGCAACTCTTCCACTGCAGCGTGTGCGAACGCTGCAGCAGGAGGTCCTCCTCAGAGTGCCGGCCATGTGGAGGGCTGGCTGCTCCGAGGACGACCTGGCGAAGGGGTTGGGGTGCCCACCGTGCAGCTGCCCCTCCCCTTCCCTGCCCCCAAAACAGCTCTTTAAGCCGTCTGCTTCCCCCCAAAGTGAAGAATATCACCATCCAGGTTAGTATCTAAAACAGACCTTAGCATTTATATTTTTGCCAATGCCTCCTTGTTTGTATACGTGGCACGGAATAACCATATAGTTACTACCTGATTGGTTTTAAAATGACCTACCAGGTATTTTTTGACACTTGGCTGGTTTTTATTTAGTTCAGCTTCAGTGCTAGGGAATAAGCTGCCTGAAGTATATAGATGTGCTTGTGTGACTAAGCAATGGTGAGCATCTATTTTTACTAAAGGAATGTGATTTTCTACATGGCTAACTCATTTAAAAGTAACAGAATATCTATAAAACTTTATACATTAACTGGTCCAAAAGGACTGAGTTTTCTTGTTGTGCCCAAAGCTGTCAAATGTGGCATTAAAAAAAAAAAAGTGATATGTAGAGGTGACCCCTTCAGATAGGTGGAGTAGGTGAGAATGTATGAGACATCGCTGTGTATTTTTGTGGATGTTATTAGGATACTTTGAGAAAGAATGTGGCAAGCAGTGAAGGATGGCTGAAGCCAATTGATTCCTATCCTTTCAAACAATGACTGTGCTTAGCAGACAAAGGCTGAACTGAAAAGCTTGAAAATTTATTTTTTGACCATTCCATTTTTGTATGGGAAGTGAACTCTTGAAATATTGTGATATGTGTGTGAAGAATTTCTCAGAAATTCATGTTTGTGCATGTGTGTTTGTGGGTATGTATTTACTTTACTAAACCTTATGAGATAACTGCAAAATTTTCATTTTTTCTTTACATTTGAAAAGTTTTTTTTAAAAAAGCCATTTATCATTCATTGTGCAACAAGATCCAGGGTACATGGGTTGGTCTAATTCCAATGGGGCAGAATCCACTCCTAGTTTTACCCCAGACTTTAAAGGAAGTATCCATGGTGATGAACTGTAGCCCCAAAATGGATTGTAAACTTTGGATACCTTCTTTAAAGTTTGGGCTAAAACCAGAATGCATGCACTATCCCATTGAAATCAGCCTCCCATAGCTTCCCACTAGATGAATGTTTGGAATACCTTGTAAAAAATGCCATATCATGTTACATTGCTATATATACCCCATACCATGGGGAATATGTTCCTGGACTTACAGTGGAAATATGAAACTGTGGATAATAATGAACCTTATAGAAATAAATAACTTTTAGAGGAGGTTGACCATAAAGTGGCACTGGATGACCTAGAGACTCCTAGAAAGAATATCTCTCCATGTTCTTCTATGGTAAACTTTTGCTGGAAGCATACCATAGAATTGTGCCTGAGGACCTAGAAAATGCCTAGAGAGAACATAATTTTTGGGATGTGGGTAAGTAAAATTGGAATACCTGTCCTGTGGATATGAGGGTCATACCATATATTGTTTTGCTTCTATGACATCCTAGGAAGTGTAATTAAAGTATGTGTTTCAATATTGTACATAGTTTGTGTGGGGCTAATGGCTTTTAGGCATTTTCAATAAAATTTTAACTTCTGGAAGGCACTAAGATTTTTGTTGTTGTTGCAAGACAATGTATGCATGATTTCTGTACTCATAACATCAATGATCCTCTCCCAGAAACTGTGTGCTCTTTAAGTGTTGGGATGGATGTTTCCACAACAGTTGCTCTTATTTTGTCTCATTGTCTGTTTTGCTTATGCTAACAAATTTTGCAAATCTAACAGGTAGGTTGGATGGTATGTTTAGTTATCTCATTTTTCTGATTTGCATTTTCCACAGGTGTCTGGCATCCCTCCCTGAGGGAATGGCATTCATTTCTTTATGGGAAGAGACAGCCTTCTGACTTGTGGAGGCACTTGCTGCAAAGATGCATAGCTGATATTAAGGGCCTCTGCAGACAGGCCCTTTGTGGTGTGTTGGAGGCAGGGAAGGGGAGGGGCAGCTGTCCCAACCCCTCCCTGAAGATGTTCTGATGCCACGTGCTGTTACTCACATGCTGCACTGGAAGAGGCAGAGAAGAGCTGCATGCCGGTTCTTGGGGTGGTCTTTTACCACCTCTAATAGGAGCGGCATTTTGCCGCTCTTTTAGAGGTGGCAAATGGGAGAATCGGGGCTACTGCATGTGGTAGCAGTGGCCCCGATCCTCTGCTTCCTGGGGCAGCCCAGGGTTGTCCATCTGCATCCCCCCCAAATACCTCAGCTGATATTTTAAATGAGCAGAAAAAAAGCAATCACAACCAACAATCATGTTTGACTGGCTGCTCATCAAGCCATGTGGCATCCACATTGCTAACTGTAGACTTGATGGACTCCCAGACAGCTTTTGGAGATACTATGAGCTGTTCAAGCATATAATGGGATTCCTTCCATTGAACTACTAGCCTTTCTTCATTGTATCTATCTCATCACTTGAAATGATAGAATTTTTACAGAAATATGTAAGGACTTTAAGAAGAACTTGAACCTGTTGAATTACTAAAGTTCAAGTCTCCAATGGGATCTTTTATCCTATGTTTATGAAGGTGGCTAGGGAATAGACTGATAGAGACAAGTTTTCCAATGAGTCTGTGATTTATTTGGGGATTCAAACATACAAAGACACTCTATCATTGACTCATACACAAGAACTCAGGAATAAAGTAGTTAGCTTGGATAGGAAACAGAAGGCTTTCTAATGGTGATAATTATGTGACAGAGGCTGCTGCAATGATGAATGTAGATGAATAGAGTGAACCGCTGTGAAATGGAAAGGACAATGTGACATTTCAGGTGCCTACATGAGGTCCTTGCTTTGGATCCATGGCAGTTGGGCTTTTCCAGTCTAGGTGATGAAAGGAGACCCACAAAGGTTTTTTTTTAAAAAACAACAACAACAGGTAACAGGACAAAATTGCTTCAGAGCCAGAATTCCTCCAACTGTGATGTACTGAGAAATACTGTGTGCATATAAGATTCTCTTCATATACTTTATATCCCTACTGTGTACACTCATTGATGGATTTCGTAAACTGAGGGGCTATGCAGACTGGCCTAAAGGGCCGACCTGGGGGTGGAGTTGGGGTGACCCAACGCAACCTCGCCCCAACTCAACCCTGACACTGTCCTGACACCATGTGGCCTTCTGCACGGAGCACAGCATCAGGACGCACTCCTGGTGAAGCGTGTACACACATTGCGCCAAAAATGCATGGAAGAGCCACAGTGCTGGTGCATTTTGCCACTCTTTTGAGGGCAGCAAAAGGGAGGATCGGGGCTGTGGCATGCGGTTGCCACAGCCCTGATCTACCGCTCCCAGGGGCAGCTCTGTAAAGGCCCTGACTTTCTCCCTCACTTTTGTAAGACAATTTCATTAACTGAAAGACTGAGATCCTACATTGGGGTTGTATAGTATAGGAGCTATGCATTAATGGTACTTCACATCCCTTGTGTTGAATATCAGTGATACATAATGGAACCGAGACACAAATTGTGCAGTTGAATCACAACAAACATGCATGCACACCTCTGTGCAATGCACACACACAAGATACACCCCTGGAAAGACATCGTATGCACATCTTCACTCTGGCAATCTTGAATATGGCTGTTGCATATCAGACAAAAGTGTTGAACCAGTTTGCATGGGAATTTATGCACATGCCCCAGCTTCTACCAACCTAGCAGTTCAAAAGCATGCAAATGCAAGTAGATAAATAGGTACCACTTTGGTGGGAAGATAACAGCGTTTGGTGCAGTCATGCTGGCCACATGACCAGCAGAGCTGTCCTCAGACAATGCTGCCTCTTTGGCTTCGTAATGGAGATGAACACTGCCCCCTACAGTCAGTTACAACTAGACATTTGTGTCAAGGGACTCCTTTACCTTTAAGACAACAAAATTTCAGGTTTTTGTCATCCATGAGGTTTATAAAAGTGAAGGATCACAAAGACAGAAAGTTTTGAATAATACCATAGAAAATTAGCTTGGTTAAAGAGTTCCATGGCACAAAATTAGTATTTCATAAATCTAGTGGGGGCAAGGGGCGACTGTAATAATAACATAAGTAAAGGAAGAATTCAAAGATATAGCCATGTTAGTCTGTAGAATCAGTATGTAGAGAGATCTTGTAGCACCTTTGAGAGTAACTGAAAGAAGTTTGCAGCATGAGCTTTTGTAGACTTCAGTCTACTTCCTCAGAAGCTTTTGAAGGAAAGCTTTCGAAGGAAACTAGAGAGCCAGCATGGTTGTAGTAGTTTGAGCACTGGACTACAACTTTGGAGACCAGGGCTCGAATCTCAACTTGGCCATTGAACACACTGGGTAACCTTGAGCAAGTCATATTCTCTCAGCCTTAGAGGATGGCAGTGGCAATGACAACCCTCTCCCCAAAGAAACATGCAAAGAAAACCCTGTGATAGGTTTGCCCTAAAGGTAAAGGTATTCCCCATTGACAAGGTTGTCAAGTTGTGTCCGACCATAGGGGGCGATGCTCATCTTACTAAGCCAAAGAGCCAGCATTGTCAGAGACTACTCTGAGATCACGTGGCCAGCATGACTTCACAGAATGCTGTTTACCTTCCCACCAAAGTGGTAGCTATTTATCTACTTGTATTTGCATGCTTTCAAGCTGCTAAGTTTGCCTTAGGGTCACCATAAGTTGGAAATGACTTGAAGGCACACAACAATAACAACATCCAGCACAACAAGACAACATATTTAATTAGGGCAATGCAACTGATACAGCCAAATCCTGAACTGAATTGGGCTTATTTGTAATGATCCAGTAAGTCATATTGGGTTGAGTCAATCCAAATAAGGGCTGGGTCAGACCTGTATTAATTACTTTGAGAGGAGGAAAAATAGAGCTTTGGCCACTGACAATTGTAGTTTGTCAGTGAGGCAGAGGGATTCTTTTGCTTTGTTGCTAATGCCCTGTTAGTGAGGAAAATTCTTGAACAAGCTTTTCAAGATTGTTGGATCTAGTTCTGTTCCAAGCTTGCTGCTTCTAGATCATCTCTCTAAAGCTTTGTGTTTCTATACCTTTTGGTTCTCCTTCTATCATCCTACCAACACTTTTAATTTTCCTAATAGTAATTAATTCTGAGTCTAGTCCCATCTTTCCTTATGTACATTTATTTGTTTCTTTGTGTCAATCCCTGTGTTGATCTTAGTATCATTATAGCAGTAATTTTATGACACTGAATGTTCCTTTTCTTTGTTCGTATCCTAACCCCACCCTCTTTTTAAGGCTTGGCTTTGCGTTTCATTTCACTCAGTGTTGCTAAGTGTCTTTAGACTTCTTAATTTTTTCCTTTTGTTTCTATCTGTACAGTGCATATGTTAGTTACACACCCAGAGCAAGTTTTAGCCTGCAGGTATCACACAGAAAATACACATGTGCTCAAATTGGATATTAAATATTTTTTGTATTGTGTTGTGTATTTTCCCTGGAACTATATTTGTTAAATATGACAAATAAAATAGACCCGATTGTTGAGAGGAAATATGGGAGGATCATTCTTTATATGGTGACAACTGCAAGAATACAACTGGCGCAAAAATGGAAAAAGCAAGAATTACCGACTTTAGATGAATGGCTTTTGAAATTAACTGAGATGAAAGAAATGACGAGGATACTGAATAATAAAGATTCTAAGGAATTGGATGAAGAATGGGCTCCGTTAGAAAGATATTTAGAAGAATTATGGAAATAAAAGGCAAAGCAATACAAAGCAGAACTAAAACAGAGGTTATTAAGTTGTTTATTGAAGAATTATGTGTGTATTTAGAGAATTTATGGCTAAAAGTTTTATTTTAATTAGTATGTGATGATTTGGAGGGGGAAAGTAGGAGAGATGGTAACAAAAGAATGGTTAAATAGAGATAAGTAAAAGTAATAATAATGGAGACATGCTTACTTTCGAAGAACTATGGAAGTATTATTTAATAATAATAATAAATAATATTTTTTTTTATATACCACCCAATGGTTGCCCAATCAGGGTGGTTTACAACATAAAACACAATTACAATAAAGAACAATTCCCCCCCTTTAAAACATTATTAAACAAATAACATGATTAAAATCCATTAACAATTAAAACAGAATAAAATCATAATAATTAAATGATTAAAACATTCCACAATACCCCATATTATGCTTCCAGGGGAACCATGGTTCACAATAATGTTGCTGAGGGAAGAGGGGGCAGCCCGGGGCCAGGACAATTTAGTCCAGAAAGGCCTGCCAGAAGAGATCAGTCTTGACAGCCTTTTTAAAAATGTCCAAAGATGTTAATTGACAGATCTCGTCCGGCAGGTCATTCCAGATCCTGGGGGCAACAACAGAGAAGCCCCCCTGGGAGGTAACGGATAGCCTCGATCTTTGGGGCTCTAAGAAATTCCTCCCAGAGGACTGGAGCACGTGGGGAGGATTACACGGGAGGAGGCGGTCTCTGATATAACTTGGACCAAAACCAA
Organism: Phrynosoma blainvillii; assembly: GCA_026167975.1. Lineage (NCBI taxonomy): Eukaryota > Metazoa > Chordata > Lepidosauria > Squamata > Phrynosomatidae > Phrynosoma > Phrynosoma blainvillii. Next base: position 416,245,873 of record JANUYF010000001.1, read on the forward strand.
TAAATAAATATTACAACAGAGCCACAGCCACCGGGAGGAAGAAGAGGGAGGAGGCTTCACCCCCGCCCCCAGTACCATTGCTCCGACGGCAGCAGGGCCCAGGGGAAGGGCCAGGTGAGCTGGGAAGAGGCTATATAGCCTGACCCCTTAACACCCTCCCCAATGGAGCCACAGCCACCGGGAGGAAGAAGAGCTAAGAGGCTTCGCCCCCGCCCCCAGTACCATCACTCTGATGGCGGCAGGGCCTAGGGGAAGGGCCAGGAGAGCTGTGAAGAGGCTATATAGCCTGACCCCTTAACACCCTCCCCAACGGAGCCACAGCCACCGGGAGGAAGAAGAGAACACCAGCAGTAGCGGGGGATTGGCGCCCTCGCTGACAGGGACTGGAACCCTGCTTGCTGGAGGCTGCTTACTTGTTAATTGCCCCGCCCTGAGACACCTGTGGGAGGTAGGGGGCGGCATCCGCATCAGTAAAGACTTAAAACCCCTCCCGCTCACCAGAGAACACCAGCGGCAGCGGATGATTGGCATCCTCGCCAACAGGGACTGGAACCCTGCTTGCCTGGAAGCTGCTGCCTGCTAATTGGCCCACACTGAGACACCTGCGGGAGATAGCCCTCCAGCAGCCTCGCCATAGGCGAGCACAGCCGGGAGTGGGCGTCACGGGGGATATAAACCCACCAGCGACGTCTCCCCCCGGCTGCGCTCGCCGGTCAAGGGCTGGTGCGGCCACCGAGGAAGCAAAAGATGGGAAGTGGGCGGTGTTTTACGCCCAAGATAATATTTTTAATTCTGTAATACCCTTGGCTTAGACCAGGACATACCTCTGCATTCCTTATGTTCCCCTGCCACCAACACCTTAGGGAACTGGAGGTTGTTTACATCACTCCATATTTTGAGGAGGTTGCAGGGTTGGAATTTGGTTGTCTACTGTTGTGAGTTCTGTTATTGCAGATGAGGACGAGGCCTTGGGTTGTCCTTCATCTCGATTGTTGTGCCCTTGTCAGTGGCTTTAACATCTATGATTTTACCTGAGGCCGGGAATGTGACGGGGGCAAACATTGGAGTTGCATTGGGGAATGGGAGGTATGGCTGGACCAGAAGGAACAAATGTTACAAAAGAAGATGGGATCGCTGTTTAGAAGCTATCCCGCCTTCAGTTCCTTCTGTTTCTCAGTTTGGCTTGGAGAGCAGACCAACCATTCCACAGAACCTCACTCTGCTCATTTGCAATGCCAGGTCGGTAAGAAACAAGACGCATATCATCCAGGATCTTCTCCTGGATGAGGATGCCGACCTGGCTTGCTTCACAGAGACCTGGCTGGGAGAGGACAGCGCTGCCATATGGGCTCAGGCCCTCCCAGCTGGGTACTCTGTTAGTGAGCAGGTGAGGGGAAGTGGGCGGGGGGAGCCCCGGAGTGGCTCTAGTTCATAAGAACCATCTGACCTTGACCAGGATACCTGTCCGGAATACGGTCCACTTCGAGTGTATGTACCTTAGCCTGAAGACTAGGGATAGATTGGGGATTCTGCTAGTCTACCGGCCACCCCGTTGTCTAGCAGACTCCCTGACCGAGCTGACACAGCTGGTGTCAGAACTGCTGCTGGAGTCCCCCAGACTTTTGGTTTTGGGGGACTTCAACATTCCACTCGAGACCAGTTTAGTGGGTGCGGCTCAGGAGTTCATGGAGACCATGACAAACATGGGCCTATCCCAATTGGTCAACAGGCCCACACATTGTTCAGGTCATACACTCGATGCGGTTTTTAGTATGGAACAGGAATATCTGTGGGTGGAGGTGGCAAGTACTTCCGTATTGTCATGGACGGATCATTTCCTGGTCAAGATGGAACTTAGAGCCAATATCTGCCGCACCGGGGGTGGTGGACCTATTAGAATGGTCTGCCCTCGAAGGCAAATGGAGCCAATTGGATTCCAAAAAGCCTTAGAGGGTTTAATGGTTGGAAATGCCGGTGATCCTGTCGAGGCTCTAGTCAAGACATGGAACACTGATCTTACCAGGGCTATTGACACGATTGCTCCCAAGCGTCCTTGCCAACCCACTTCAAACCGAAGGCCTTGGTTCACACCTGAGCTTAGGAGAATGAAGCAGGTTGGACAACGACTAGAGCACAGGTGGCAGAAGACTCGACTCCTATCTGACATAACTCACCATAGGAACTTTCTTCATTCCTATTGGGAGGCAATACGTGCAGCGAAGATAGCTTTCTCCTCTGCATGTATTGCGTCTGCAGAGTCCCGTCCGGCAGAGCTGCTTAGGGTGGTGAGGGAGATGACGCAGGTGCCACCTGCGCCAAACCCCTTACTCAACCCTGTGACAGCCTGCTGTGATGCATTTAACAACTACTTTGCAGATAAAATCTCTCAGATAAGAGCCGTCTTAGATGCCGCTATTGATACAGAGTCAATAGGCGAGGTGTCCAGCGACTCTGCCGATGTAGTTATACTGGATCAGCTCCAATCTTTGAGCACCGAGGATGTGGACAAGCTGCTTGGTAAGGTGAGGAAGACAACTTGCCCTCTCGACTCTTGCTCATCATGGCTGGCCATCTGGGGTGTGTGTGCATTGATGAGATTCCTCACGGATATCATCAATGAATCCTTTAGGGAAGGACATGTTCCATCCTGTCTGAAGGAAGTGGCTGTTAGGCCGCTTCTGAAAAAACCTTCCCTAGACCCCCTGGATATGAGAAACTATAGGCCTGTGTCACTGCTGCCATTCTTGAGCAAGGTGATTGAGAGGGCGGTTGCGCTTCAGCTCCAAGCTGTCTTGGATGAAACCAATTATCTAGACCTATTTCAAACCGGCTTCAGGACAGGCTTTGGGGTCAAGACTGCCATGGTTGCCTTGACCGACGATCTACGTCTGAGCATCAACAGGGGTAGTGTGACCCTGTTGGTGCTCCTAGACCTCTCAGCGGCTTTCAATATAATGGTTCCGGTCCTTCCTCTCGGGCAGGTCCCAGAGGGTGCTGCTCGGGGACTGTAGTTCCAGCAAGAGGGAGCTCACTTGTGGGGTCCCTCATGGAGCTATTTTGTTCCTGATGTTATTCAACATCTATATGAAGCCACTGGGTGAGATTATACGGAGTTACGGTGCTGGGTGTTATCAGTACGCTGATGACACCCAAATCTATTTCTCCGTGTCTCGTTCGTCGGCCTCAAATTCCAATGGCATCTCTTCTCTCAATGAATGTCTTCGAGCAGTAATGGGCTGGATGAGGAAAAACAGATTGAAACTGAATCCAGACAAGATGGAGGTGCTCACGGTAGCGGCCCCGAAACCAAGAATTGGGTTGCAACCTCCAATCCTGGATGGGGTCACACTCTCCTCCAGTGACTGTGTTCGCAGTCTGGGGGTGCTCCTTGACTCGTCGCTCCTGATGACGAATCAGGTTAATGTGACGGTCAGGAGCGCCTTTTATCAGCTTTGGCTGATACGCCAGCTGCACCCTTTTCTGGAAGTAAGGGATCTCGAGACTGTTGTGCACGCGCTGGTAACCTCCCGCCTCGACTTCTGTAATGCGCTCTACATGGGGCTACCCTTGTGCCTGGTTCGGAAACTACAGTTAGTTCAAAACATGGCAGCCAGACTTGTTTCAGGTACATCTAGGAGGGACCACATCACTCCGGTTTTGAGGTCCCTCCACTGGCTGCCTATTGGTTTCCGGGCCCAGTACAAGGTGTTGGTTATTACCTTTAAAGCCCTAAATGGCTTGGGTCCAAGTTATATCAGAGACCGCCTCCTCCCGTATAATCCTCCCCGCGCGCTCCGGTCCTCTGGGAGGAATTTCTTAGAGCCCCAAAGATCGAGGCTATCTGTTACCTCCCAGAGGGCCTTCTCTGTTGTTGCCCCCAGGCTCTGGAACTACCTGCAGGACGAGATCCGTCAGTTAACATCTTTGGACAGTTTTAAAAAGGCTGTCAAGACGGATCTCTTCTGGCAGGCCTTTCCGGACTAAATTGTCCCGGCCCCAGGCTGCCCCCTCTTCCCTCAGCAACATTATTGTGAACCATGGTTCCCCTGGAAGCATAATAATGGGGTATTGTGGAATGTTTTAATCATTTAATTATTATGATTTTATTCTGTTTTAATTGTTAATGGATTTTAATCATGTTATTTGTTTAATAACATTTGTGTGTTTAATATTTATTTGTGTGTAAATTAATTGAAAAAATAGAGAAAAAAAATAAAATACATGTGTGCAGTCTGTCAGGGTTACTTGTCTCTGAATCTGCTGCTGTGTTCCTCAGTTACATGTACTTCTGCTAAAAATACAAAAAAAATAGCATCATTTTAAAGACAAACTTTAAAGATGGTTAGCACAAACTCCCCTAGATCATTTGCCTACAATTTAGCAACATTCTCCCCTCTAGGGATGCTGCCATGGTTGAGATCCTACATGGCTGTGGGTAATGCAAAAGTTCCACATGTAGAACTCTGCTGCACCTCCTCTGTTACCAGCCTCAGTCATTTTAACTTCTCCCTCAACAGCCTAGTTGGTGGATAGTGCACAGGTGTGTGTGTTGTCACAGAAATGTATGGCTATGTTCTCATAGTCAGACACAGACTGAGGACATCTTCTGCCAGTATCCCCTAGGGTCCTCCAGAGGTCTCTGTGGATACTGCCTTCAGTTTGTGACTGGCTATGGGATGATTCTTCTATTACATCTGCTGTCCACTAGTAATGGAATGACCATTAGGGGTGGCTGTCATAGTAATACAGTGAATTCTTGGAAGATGATGAGAGAATATCAACTTCTGCAAAATCAAAATGAAATACATACACAAACATGAAATGGAATTATGTTTGCCTATATCATTAATAGGATGCTGGTGCATGTCTCCAAAAATCATGTACATATGTGAAAAAACATGTTATGGGCATTTTAGTTTCCTAATGCATATTAAAGAGTAATGAAAACATTGTAATTTCTGATTTTTGACTTGGATTCAGGTATGAATAGGGCTAGATCAAGTCCAAATCAGCCTTAATCAGATATGGCAAAATCTGGAGCCTGATTTGAATTGGTGGCCTTTGCAGAGCCATGTATTTTACCCTCTCTGTATTCATTTTAAGGCAGCTTACACCCCTTCTCCAAACAATCAAAAACCTATCAAATGTATAATATCAGATAACTCATACAAGACAATACTAATAACACAGCATCAGCTTTCAGGTTCTATGAAATAAGAAAGGTTTACATCCTCTATAGCGAATGCAGTGGCTCAAGTGGTTAAGACACTGACTCTGTTGATTGTAAGATCAGCAGTTTGGCAGTTTGAGGCCTGGGTGCTGCATGATGGTGTGAACTCCCATCACTAGTCCCAGCTTCTGTCAACCTAGCAGTTTGAAAGCATGCAAATGCAAGTAGATAAATAGGTACCATTTTGGTGGGAAGGTAAACAGTGTTCTGTGCAATCATGCTGGCCACATGATCACAGAGTAGTCTCTGACAATGCTGGCTCTCTGGCTTAGTAACGGAGATGAGCATTGCCTCTTATGGTCAGACATGACTTTACAACCTTGTCAACGGGGAATACCTTTACCTTTATACCTTCCATAGAAAGACATTAGAGAAAAGCAATATCAAGATATCAGGTAGAGCATTCCATAGCATCTGGGAGAGCATTCCATAGCAGGAACTCTATCTATTTGGACTACATCTCCCAGAATCCCCTAGCCAGCATGGTTATTGTTGGGGAGCATTCCATTTAATAGGAGAAGTACACCCCCTGGAGGTACAATTTTCCTTTTTTTGTGGGATTATGCGGGGAAATTCTCAGGGCTTCAAGGGCCACAAAGGTCCCAATGATTTAACTAGTTAATTATTTAAAAGGCACAGGATGACTCTACGTCAGGAAAGTTTAATGCAGGGGTAGGCAACCTTTCCCCTTTAAGGGCCGAGGGACTTCAGCTCCCAGAAGCCTCAGCCATGTTGGCCAATAGTCCCATGTTGGCCAATAGCTCCTGGGATTCTTGGAGCTGAAGTCCCTCGGCCCTTAAAGGGGAAAGGTTGCCTACCCCTGGTTTAATGGATAGAATAGAATACTAGTCACATAGATAGTGGTTCATATGAGACCAGTGGTTTTGCAAGTCCACTTGTCTGCTCAGGTGGATAGCTGCCTGTGACAAATCGCTCGTTTCTCATAGTCTGAAATGTAAATTCACCCAAGCCTTCACTGGGCATGGGGGAAAACATGCTAGGTTTGTATCCTCATATGACTTCATTACCAAAATACAATTATCCTGTTGTTTGTTTTTCACATTTTTCTGTATTTTGTGATGCTGTTCTCCCATTAAGAGATTTATTTAAAAAATATTGTATTGTATGGGTGTTTTAAAGGTGTGTACACCACCATGGATCCCATACTCGGAGAAAGGCAAGATATAAAATAAAGGAATGAATGAATAAATAATAAATAATCATTATGGAGAAATATGTAAAAAGGCATATACTAGGGAAAAGGGATTGCCAAAATGTGTATATCACATGTGTACAATACTGTACATAAAAACATTTTAAAAATCCAGAGACAGATAAAGAAATGGGACAGAACAACAGTGTGCCTGAAAGAACCTTTATGTTACAGAAAGCAAAACAGACACATTTGCCTGTTATTCTCACTCTACTTTAGAGTCAAGTTGCACCATTAATCATTCTGAACTACTTTGCTCTCTCAGAGAAAATATCACAGATTAACCTCTATTTTTTAAATGGGGGGAAAACCCTGATGTTCAAGAGACATAATTTCTTACACTTTGTTTTGATAGGGTGTTAAAAACATCACTGAAAACCAAGTCTATACCACCAACCACACACATTTTTCTGGAATTTAATCTCCTTGAATTTTGTGAACTTCGTCTGAATAGGCATGTATAGGATAGTGCTGTAAAATTTCAATCTAGTGCATATTAGTCCTACTAGACATGTGCAACTCCCTCCAGTCCATCTCCCATGGTCCAGGCCTCAGAGGGAGAGAAGAACTGCTTGACCTGATCCCCTTCCCTACTGCCATTCCCTTCTCCTGTTGTGTCATTATTTAGATTGTAAGCCTGAGGGCAGGAAACCATCTAATTAACCATTTGTAAGCCGCTCTGAGAGCCTTTGTGGCTGAAAAGTGGGTTATATATACTCCAAATAAATAAACAAATAAACATGCACTCGAGAAAGGACTGCATTGTGTTACATTGTAAAAGTGCAAAGATGTGTCCTTTACTGTCTAGAAGAATGGGAGATCAATGGGTTTAAACAAAGGAGGATAGACACTGTGCAAACCATCTGCTAGTGATGTTCAAGGTTTGGACTTCATTGAAAAGGTTAGACTACATGACCTATATGATACTTTAAACTCTATGATTCTACTGAGTATTTTGATCCATTCCATTTGCCAGTCTTCTGTCCCAAATAAACTCTTGACAGTTTCACTACATTACGAATGACCATGAAAGTTGGCTCTTTGTGTCCCTGTTGGCCTTTATTTGCCAACTAAGTGATATGTTGACATCATCAACATTTGGATATATCATAGTCAAAGTGTCTTCCATTTTCTCATTTATAATGTGTGTCTATGTTTGGCACATTTAAGGTAGTGTATAAAGAAAATTTCCATATTTGTCAGAAGCTGTCAACAGGGGAGAATCTCAATTACCATCCTACTGTGTCAGCTCACTTTGTAGGCAGAATATTGTTCACAACACATTTGAATAAGATGACAGATCTATTTTAATTGCTTTTCTTAGTCACATTTAACCTCTATCACTGTGTCAGGTGGAAGGAATCCAACCAAGTGAAGGGCTAACCTATTTATTTTAAAGGCCAATGGCAGAGAGAAAGAAGGAGGAGGAGAGGTCAGCTGGTAAGCATCCATTAGTTGTGAAACAATACTGTCAAAAGAGTCCCACTGCCATGGACATCAGCTATTGTATCCCTGTCCTCATCAAAATGGTTTGCATATAATCAGCTGATTGGATATGCCTACTGCTTTCAAATGAATTATTCATCAGTTGCAAATAGAGGCTGGTGCTCCATTGTAGCAGTCAGAAGTTTGAATGGGGGCCATCAATGATTTCCTTTTTCATCATCAACACGATGACAGCTATAAGGCCCCTGATTATTGCCTGATTGCTGATATGCAGTATCAGTTGGTATTCTTCCCTGGAAAATGGAGAATCTTTATGTTTCTGCAACTACAGACACATCTGCTAGACTAAGAATATTATAAGTGTCCTGCTGGAATCATAGAGTCCAGCATTTCTTCCACAGTGTCCACTCATGGGTGCATTTGGGAAGATGATCTGGAATACCACCCTCTTGTTTATTTTCTCCAATACCTGATTTGCAGAATCCTATTGCCTGAAAGAGTGCTGTATAGTGGTTTCAGTGTTATGCTAGGACTCAAATGTCAGCTTAGTTATGGAAACCCATTGATGTTAAATGAGCCACACCCTCTCAGCCTCAGAGGAAGGCAATGACAAACTTCCTCTATATAAGTTTTGTCAAGAAAACCCTATGATAAGGTCAGAGTTGACTTGAAGGCACATAGCAACAATATTGCCTGTGACTGTGGAGTTGATATATATGGAGTCCATTTTAGAAGATCACCTTTGGTCCCATCCTGGGAGAAAGGCAAAATATAAACTAAATAAATAGCAATATATACATATATAAAGGACTAGTAGCCACTGCCAGCACTATTCTTTATTAATTTGTCAAATCCCCTTTTGAAGACATTAAAACTGATGGCTACCATTTTATCCCATAAAAGTGAATTTCATTGTATAATTTTGCTCCTGGGAAGAAATACTTGCTTTTCTTTCCCGAATTTTCCAACATTTAGCTTCATCAGGTGATCAGGGGATTCAAAGAAAAAGAAAGGATAATTTTATTTCAATTAGGTGAAAATAATTTCTGGGATACACATGTACAGCTAGACTACTGCCAATGTTTCCTCAACTATTTTGCAGCAGCTTGATGAACTAGGAAATCTTTGAGACAAATATTGCCTATTTTTCAGCTGTACGAGGGGGATGATAACATTATCCTGACAGGATTTATGTCCTAACATTATTTATTTATTTGATTGATATCACACTTTTCTTCAAAATGAGGACTCAAGGAGGACCATAAAAAATTAAAACAGTACTTTATACATTTACATTTACTAAGGTAGACTATTATATAAATGATAATTCTTTTACTAGTTATTGTTGATCTGAATTGGTTTCCACACAAAAGTGCCGATTGCCAGGGGGTTGGACTGGATGGCTCTTGTGGTCTCTTCCAATTCTGTGATTCTATGATTCTATGATTCTATGAAATGAGAAGACTAGGACTGGAAACAGCAGCTATGAAAATATTAGACAAAATCCTAAAGTGCAATGATATTAAACTGAACACCAAAGTTAGGATTATACAAGCCATTGTATTTCCCACATTCAGGTGTTGCCTGGGTAGAAGCATCAATGTGTACTGGAAAAAAATTGTTCACCAGCTATAGGGAGCATAATTGTGACTGTGGGTATGTTACACTCTATTCCTTCTAACTATCAAAATGGACCACAATTGCAGCCTGTGAAGGGGAGGGTGCCATTTTGGTTCGACGCTATATGTATATCAATGATCATTTAAGCATGTTTGTGTCAGCCTTCATTGGCTTCATTAAACAAGTTGCTAATATTCAGTAAGCAACTTGCTGATCATATTATCAAGAAAACTGAGCCAGTCTTTGTGAAGTCATATAGACTTAATTATATGAACATGTCTCCAGTACCTGATGCTTCTTAATCACTTCCTTTCTTTCTTTGAACTCTCATTGGAATGGGGCAGGAGGGAATCTTTTAATGAAGTTTGAAATATGAGAGACATAGTTAATCAAGTCTGCATATATAATCATTTTAACAATCAGTCTCATTTTTCTAAGCAAGTTGGATTCAGCTTTGCAAAATTTGTGATAGTACATACAAAGAGCCAAACATTGTGATATGACACATTTTAAAATACAGATATGAACACCATTTTTAAAAACTTGTGAATACATTTATATTATAAATGGATGGAATAGACAGGCAGGAAAAAGTGGCTCATTGATTGAATGCTCATGCCATAACAAATCTGTTACTGTAAATACTCTACTATAAGTCAATCTCATGTATAAATTGCAGGCAGGTTTTGGGAACAAAGCTATGAATTTTGATATGACCCATGGATAAGTCGAGGGTAAAACCTAGAGGCATGCGACAAAGGATCTAAAAGATGAGGCAAAGGAAAAGAATGTCAAAGAGCATACAAAATTCCAGCAATCATAGCTGTTAATATTAAATATTATAGCAATCATATTAAAGGCTGAATGGATGAGAGAATAGAGTAGGGTCAGTGCTTCCAGGACAGAGTATACTCTTGCTTTTCACCAGGGGATAGTTCCTTTTTAAATAAAAGTTAAAGTGCAGTACTTCCATTGACCTGTGGGTAGTTGATTCAGGTTTTTTGGATCATTTTTTTGACTAACTAGTTTTAGGCCCCTATAATCACCACCACAATCACCATGACCACCTTCACAACCACCCCACCAAAACAGGGTGTGTGTGGGGACTTTGGTCTTCCAGAGGTGTTGGACTCTACAATCCCTACAGTCCTCTGGCTGAGAATTATAAATATACCTCCCTAAACTACAAATCTCAGGATTCCAAAGGATGGAGCCAGGGCAGTAAAAGTGGCATTGTAACACTATAACTATGTAATGTATAAAGACCCTTATAGATGCCACCCAGCTCTTTGCTGTTTGCCCTGCAACAGACTAATTTTCCCTTTGAACAATGTCTGTTCAATCACTCCAAGGAAAACAACTATCTGTAGTTTAAATAACCTCATTGTTTTAACAGAGGGGCGGGGTATAAATTATCATCATCATCATCATCATCATCATCATCATCATCATCATCATCATCTGTACACATCCAGCTTTTCAGTGGTACTATAAAGTAGTAGCTGATGGTTTCTTTACCAGCAGAGTGATGAATCTTTTGGGAATCCATGCATCATCTCAAGATGATAAACTTATGATGGAGATCCAGGCCCCTTGGACAAAAGTTGGACTAAAAACCAGTGTAGCTCCACCTTCCCAATAATATAGAAACTACTAGTACCATAAGCACAAACTAGTTGCACTAATACCTTACACACAAACTTCAGTCAAAAGTACCAAAAGTTACTTGTTAATCAGCCAGGAGCTCTTAACTAAACAAAATCATAATTGGATTCTGGAAACTGAATATGATTATTGAAAATAGCTTTAGGAAAGAAGTATGCACCTTGAAAGAAAAACACACAAAGGCACACAAATACACAGATAATGTTTATTCCCATGAAATGAGCTCTGAACAATTAGATACATTAAAGTCTACAAAATATGCTAGAATACCAACATATTTGCAATTGAAGTCCTGCTTCCATTTGTAAACTCCCTTTGTATGTCAGACGTTTCAGACTAAGCTAAGTAGTGTGTCTCTTTAATGAAGCACATTTTTGTTCTTGCTCAATGATTAAATTCCAGGAAGTAAATTAGGCAGATCTTGACAAGTTAATCAAGTCTACAAAAGAATATTAGAATTAACCGTGTTCATTTGGCTTGAAAGAAAAGTGATCATTGGATTCAGAGAAGACACCAAAGGGACCTCAAATGTATTAACCATTTAACAGCTTCTTAGAGCTAAATAGAAATAACTAATAGTTCTATAAAATTATTGTTCCTTTCCTGGTTGTATTCAGAAAGTTCAGGTACTACCAATATAGCAATGAGATTGTGAAGTGGGCAACGGAGCGGTAGATGGTAGAATATTATGCCATTGCTTTGCTGTCTCTATTGGTTTCCAGTTTGCTTTTAGTTTTAGCTTTAATCTTTAAAGCAGAAATAAGAATCAAGTGCCCTTCAGATTTATCTATTTTATTTAATTTAAAATATTTGTCTGTTGGCTCAGAAACCACCAGGGCCACTGAGGGGATGAACAATGAATTAAAAGAATTTAAAGATAAAAATAATTTAAAACATTAAATATTTATAAACAGACTCAAAAACCTCTTTGAAATAGTTGTAAAACCAAAAACAGCCAGAGCAACCAATTGCTAGTTTTAAGGACCAAAGGCAATGCAAAAATAACGGTCTTAGCTGCCCACTGGAAACTCCAAAGGAATTGAGCCAACCTGACTTCTCTTGGGAGGGAGTCCCGCAGTTGGGGTGCTGCTATAGAGAAAGCTTTAGGTTGTGGGGTTGTGGGATGTACAACCCCTGCTGAGGGTCTTAAAACTGGGGGCAGATCCATCTGATTACTACTCTTGCTGCTTTTAAAAAAGCAGTAAAGACGGATCTCTTCAGGCAGGCCTTCCCGGAATAACTCTCTGGCTCGAAGGGATGGTTACTTGCCCCTTCCTATAGCTGCTATTATTTGTTGTATGTTATTATATTGTTTTTTAATCCTTCAATAGTTTAATTCAGTTTTAACGGGTGGGAGGGTTGGATATGGGATAAGGAATGTTTTAAATTTGTATGTTTTATAATTGCTGTAACCCGCCTATTATTATTATTATTATTATTATTATTATTATTATTATTATTATTATTTGGTGCTGGGCTGCAAAAGCAGAGCCAATGGTGAATGCTGAGATTGGAGTCCAACAGTATCCGGCAGGCCTCATGATTCCCAGTTGTCCCTGGGCAGGGTCTTTTTGCAGGTTTTCCATTCCTTTCTCTGTGACTGGCCTTTTGCTTAAGCAAAATAAACTATAGTTAACCCTTTACCTATGTTGTTCAATTCATTAGCTGGACAACAAACTAAAGGGCCAATTTTCTACTACACCCTTGCTTTAAAGCCTGGATGGCTTGGATCAGGTTTGTTCCTTCCCCTCCCCCATATTTATCTAACCCAGAAAAGAAATAGGCCACAATCCTATATAAATCAGCTTAGCATAATAGTTGGCTATGCTACCTGTTGACCAACAGCAAAGAGTTTAAATTGTGACTTTCATCTCCACCAACCAGAGATTGATCTTTCGTAGGGTCTTCTGGTGGCTTTCTGCCATCACACATGACTTAAGTGATTGCAAGGCTAAATTGCACTTGGCAGCCATGTTAGGATTACCCATCTGATACCACCTGGATTTACCATGCAGCCTGAAAAGTCTCCCTGCATGGTCTTTCCATGCCTCTTTGGGACCAGGCAGAATTGGAGAAGAGACTGTCAAATCTGGCTACAGGACATACACAGATGCTTCTTAATTGTGTCTGCTCTCCATGAGGCACAGAATAGCCATGGGAGTTAGAAGGCTTCAGGAGGTACAGTAAGTCTGAGGTGTTGATGCTGTGGGTGGAAGACAGGAATACCAGCATTCAAAAAAGGACATATACACACATAAGGAAACTTGGGGTAGATGGTTAATGGGAAGAGAGAGTTTTTAGTGGTGGCACCCCAATTATGGAATGCCTGGCAGTGGCATCATTAGGGGGTGCAAGGGTTGTGGACACCCTAAGGGGTGTGTGACACCACTGCTCCTTAAACACCTACCTTTTGACAGAAATGGGCTGTGACATTTATCTGCTTCCTTTTAAAATGCTTTAAGAGATGGTAGGAGTGGGGTGAAGCTCAGTGGGAGGAGAAAGGAGAGGCACCCCAAAATTTTAAAATTAAAATTTCAAATTCCAAAATTCCACATTTTATTGTTTTATTCTTTTAAAATTTTCTTTAAAAACATCACATTTTAATCAAATATTCACTGGGTATATGTAAATTTTGCTAGTCTACTGACCACCCCATTCTCTAGCAGACTCCCTGACCGAGCTGACACAGCTGGTCTCTGAGCTTGTGCTGGAGTCTCCTAGACTTTTGGTTCTGGGAGATTAAAACATTCCGCTCGAGACCAGCCTAACAGGTGCAGCTCGGGAGTTCATGGACTCCATGACAAACATGGGCCTATCCCAATTGGTCAACGGGCCCACACATTGTGCAGGTCATACACTCGATGCGGTCTTCAGTACGGAGAAGGAATATCCGTGGCCGGAGGTAGTTCATACCTCCGCATTGTCATGGACGGATCATTTCCTGGTCAAGTTGGAACTTAGAGCCAGCACCTGCCCCGCCGGGGGTGGTGGACCTATTAGAATGGTCCGCCCTCGAAGGCTGATGGAGCCAATTGGATTCCGGAAAGCCTTAGAGGGATTAATGGTTGGGAATGCCGGTGACCCTGTCGAGGCTCTGGTTAACACTTGGAATAGTGATCTTACCAGGGCCATCGACACGATCGCTCCCAAGCGCCCTTGCCATCCCGCTCCTAATCGTAGGCCATGGTATACACCTGAGCTTAGGAGGATGAAGCGGTATGGTCAACGGCTAGAGTGCAAGAGGCGGAAAACTCAACTCTTATCTGACAGAACTCGCCATAGGAATTTTCTTCATTCCTATCGGGAGGCGATACGTGCAGCTAAGAAAGCGTTCTCCTCTGCACGTATTGCGTCTGCAGAGTCTCGTCCGGCAGAGCTGTTTAGGGTGGTGAGGGAGATGACGCAGGTCCCCCTGTGCCAAATCCCTTGCTTAACCTGACAACGGCCTGCTGTGACGCATTTAACAACTACTTTGTAGACAAAATCTCTCAGATAAGAACTGACCTTGACGCGACTATTGGGACAGAGTCTATAGGCGAGGCGTCCACCGACTCCGCCGATGTAATTGTACTGGATCAGTGGCAATCTGTGAGTACCGAGGACGTGGACAAGCTGCTTGGTAAGGTGAGGAAGATGACTTGCCCTCTCGACCCTTGCCCATCTTGGCTGGCCATCCGGGGGGGGGATGCATTGATGAGATTCCTCACGGATATCGTCAATGCATCCTTCAGGGAAGGACATGTTCCATCATGTCTAAAGGAAGTGGCGGTTAGGCCGCTTCTGAAAAAACCTTCCCTGGACCCCCTGGACATGAAGAACTATAGGCCTGTGTCATTGCTGCCATTTTTGAGCAAGGTGATCGAGAGAGCAGTTGCTCTTCAGCTCCAGGCAGTCTTGGATGAAGCCGATTATCTAGACCCATTTCAAACCGGCTTCAGGACAGGCTTTGGGGTTGAGACTGCCATGGTTGCCTTGACCGACGATCTGCGTCTGAGCATCGACAGGGGTAGCGTGACCCTGTTGGTGTTCTTAGACCTCTCAGCGGCTTTTGATACAATAGACCATGGCATCCTCTTGGACTGCCTGAGGGGGTTAGGTATCGGGGGCACTGCCTTGCAGTGGTTCCGGTCCTTCCTCTCGGGTCGGTCCCAGAGGGTGCTGCTCGGGGACTGTAGCTCCAGCAAGAGGGACCTCACTTGTGGGGTCCCTCAGGGAGCTATTTTGTCCCCGATGTTGTTCAACATTTATATGAAGCCGCTGGGTGAGATTATACGGAGTTATGGTGCTGGGTGTTATCAGTACGCTGATGACACCCAAATCTATTTCTCCATATCTCGTTCGTCGGTCTCGAGTTCCAATGGCATCTCTTCTCTCAATGAATGTCTTGGGGCGGTAATGGGCTGGATGAGGAAAAACAGATTGAAGCTGAATCCAGACAAGACGGAGGTGCTCATGGTAGCAGCCCCGAAACCAGGAATTGGGTTGCAACCTCCAGTCCTGGATGGGGTCATGCTCTCCTCCAGTGACTGTGTTCGCAGCTTGGGGGTGCTCCTTGACTAATCGCTCCTGATGATAAATCAGGTTAACGCGACGGTCAGGAGCGCCTGTTATCAGCTTCGGCTGATACTCCAGCTGCGCCCATTTCTGGAAGTAAGGGATCTCGAGACTGTTGTGCACGCGTTGGTAACCTCATGCCTCGACTTCTGCAACGCACTCTACATGGGGCTACCCTCGTGCCTGGTTCGGAAATTACAGCTGGTACAGAACATGGCAGCCAGACTTGTTTCAGGAACATCTCGGAGGGATCGCATCCCTCCGGTTTTGAGGTCCCTCCACTGGCTGCCTATCAGCTTCCAGGCCAGGTACAAGGTGTTGGTTATCACCTTTAAAGCCCTAAATGGCTTGGGTCCAAGCTATCTCAGGGACTGCCTGCTCCCGTACAATCCTCCCCATGCTCTTCGGTCCTCCGGGAGGAATTTACTACACCCTCAGAAATTGAGGCTTGTGGCTACCTCCCGGGGGGCGTTCTCTGTTATTGCGCCTAAGCTCTGGAATGGCCTGCCGGACGAGATCCGTCTTTTAACATCTTTAGACAGCTTTAAAGAGGCTGTCAAGACGGATCTCTTCCAGCAGGCCTTTCCAGACTAGTTATACTAGATCAATCCTTCCAGCCTCAGACTAATAGCTATTCAAGAGACGATCCTCACGTGGCCCCATCAAGTGATGGGAGGATCATCAAGTCAGGCTTTTCGAGTCATTGGGTTGGATGATTAAATACTTTAACTTGAATTGTTGTTTTTATATTGTTCTGATTTAATTCTGCTTTAAGGGGGGGGAGGGGGTTTGCTTATATTGTATGTTTTATTGTGAACTGTATGTTTTAATTGTAAGCCGCCCGGATTGGATTACCAATGGGCGGGATACAAATAAATTTTATTATTATTATTATTATTTAGGTTGTGCTTATGATACTATAATTTGAAGGTATAATTTTAATTTTGCTAGTTGTTAATGCATTACATTCAGTGGTATATGGGAATTACGATTTACGAGTAACATTACTGCAAAAAAGCATTACTAAGGATTCTGTATGGTGTGAAATGGGAGGAGGTCAATGGGGGTGTGTGACACCATGAATTACTGCACCGGGTGACACCAACCGTAGGGATGCCACTGATGCCTGGCACATAAAATCTGCAAATTATGGCACGTGAAGATTTTTGTACTTTCCCAGACTGGTTTAATTTTAAATTCTTTTAGTGATCTCTTGGACTTGTGAGATTTTTAGTTAAATGATAGTGAAGTTTCTGGTGCTGTTTTACTCTGTTTGATTTATCTTCTGTTCCTGTTTTTTATTCTGTGTTTAGATTTTATATGTTTTATTGTTTATGTTTTTTATTATTATTGTAAAGTACTTTGAGAAAATGTTTGGTAGGTTTCATATAAATGACATTGAAACAGTCAGTCAGTGCAATGACAATAAAAGGCTTACAAGTTGGTAAGGAAATGTACAGAAAGTCACATCACTGTGTTATCAGCTGGATATTATATTTTATATGTATATTTTTCCAGATTCAGGTCCTGGCTTCTTAATAATTAAAAAGGATTAATGAGAATATATGTGCACACTGGGCTATGACTACAAAGTGGTTGTAGGGTTAAATTGTAGCAAGCAATTGTATATTAGATCTAGTTATGGACATTTAATCAACTGTCAACAATAACAATAAAATATAAGCAAGGGATCAGAAATAATCCAGTAAAATTTGAATAATAATTTAAAAACACAGATGGCTGCTCAGCTGCAATTTAGCTTTGCAATCACTTAAGTCATATGTGATGGCAGATAGCCAGATCAGAAGACCCTACTAAAGATCAGTCTCTGGTTGGTGGATATGAAAAGCACCATTTAAACTCTTTGTTGATAGTCAACAGATATCAGTAGAACATATTTTTGATTGACTGGATGAGTGAAATTTAACAGTGAACAGTTTATTTCTGATAAGCTGAGGTACAGTTAAGAAGAGGCTAAAAGTATTAAAGCCAGTCTCAGAAACAGAGGGCAAGCAGTCTCATGAGTTTCAAATGATACCATAACATTGTTCCAGCAGTGACTACATGTACTGTTCTTGGCTGAGTACTATATATCATAATGTTGGTTATAACTAGGTTTTTAAATATTGCAATGTATTGCAATATCTGTTCAGAGATGTATAGATTCCTGAACAGATGACAGATAATGAATTTGTAAGATGTTGGTTCCCTACCTGCTATATAGAGTGAATTGAAAAGAATTTGCCCAGATGATGTACCATCTATGAGATATGATTATCATCTCCAAGGGTAGTGTAACAAGATGTTGGAAATTCAAACCTTAATGAAGGCAAATAAAGCCTTAGACAAAAAAGGAATCCAGTTTCCCCCATGCTATGAAGGAAAAACCAATAATTGTCTTGGTGTTCATTGCTTTTACCTTCAGTCCCACATTCAGAGTTAGGGTTAGGGTTAGGGTTGAGACCTCATGGGCCATTGGATGGATGAGACCTCATGGGCCATTGAGTCCAACCTCTTGCTTGGTAGTGGTTATATTAAGTTATATTAAGTTCTTTGTGTCCATGCATTTCAACATATTGCATACTGTTGGTGCCAGGATGGGTATATTTTTTATCAATCTGTAGTGATGAGACAAACATTGTGGCTGTCATCTTCTTGTGCAATTCCTCCCTTCCCCTCTACACCTTCCTATCTGTAACCAGCTTGATTTCTAGTCATGTATAAGGACCTTATCACATGGGGCTCAATGCAGACAGAATCCAAACGAAATCCTGACCTAATACGTATTATTTTTCTGTGTGTCCACACGACGTCACACAGAACCCCGACAGAATGCGGAAAGAACCGAGATCTTTTGAATTTTGGTTTCTTTAGGAATTACAATTGCGTGATGGGAATCATTTCGCTTTTAGCGTAGGTATGAAAACCCAATACGTATTGGGGAGCATTTCCCCAATATGTATTGGGGAGCATTTCCCTGCCTGCGCTCCAAGGAGGACCTCCTCAGAGAGCTGGCTTTCTGAGGAGGATGTCCTCGGAGCGCGGACCCTGCACGGGGCCTCACTCCAAGGAGGACCTCCTCAGAAAGCTGGCTGTCCGAGGAGGACCTCCTCGGAGCGCGAACCCTGCACGGGGCCTCGCTCCAAGGAGGACGTCCTCAGAAGAGCATTTCTAGCACATGTGCGGGGTTTTCTCACTTGTGTGTGAACGGCAAATACGGTTCCCAGGAGCGCTTTCCTTAAAAGCGCGATGAAGGTAATTGCGTGTGATAGCCATTTGCGTATTGTGGGGTTTCATCTGGTTTATTACTGGATTTATTCTTATTTCACTTTATTATCACTTTGTGGGCCACGTGTGATAACGGCCTAAGAAAGGAATATTGTGTTGAGAGTTGGATTAGATCTCTGGGAGAGCAGGGTTCTAATCCCTTTCTGATGTTGAAACCCACTGGGTGATTTTGAGCAAGTCACTTTTTATCAGCCTGAGGAAGGAAAAGGCAAAAGTCTTCTGAACAAATCTTGCCAAGAAACCCCATGATAGGGTCACCATAAGTTTGAATCAACTTGAAGCCACATAGCAACATTATCATGACACAGAACAGGAAGATTTAAAAAATCATAGAAAACAGCAGTAGCATCCTTGGGGAGAGGTGCGGGGGGTGCGGACCAAACTGGGTGACACCCCAGAGGGGGGTAACACCCAGTCGGACCACCCTGCCCCTGCCCATCCCTGCCATGATCCCGTTCTCCTGAGGAGAATGGGCTGGCAGCAAGGAGCCAGGCTGTTTGTGTGTGCACCCCCAGAACCTCCTTGCCACTGCCCCCTTCTCATCTGAGGAGAAGGGGGTGGTGCTAAGGACTGCCAGGAGGCACACACACTTCTCCTGGCTCCTTCTCCTCTGAGAAGGGAGCAGCAGCAAGGACAGCAGGGAAGCACATGTGCACATCTCCTGGCTCCTTGCCACTGCCTCTTTCTCCCATGTGTATCTCTGTCTCCTTGTGGAAGCCCCACACCTTCCACCTCTCAAAGCCCACCCCCTGTACCAGGTGACACCAGCGGTACAGACACTGTTGGACAACCATGGAGTGGGATGCTTTAAAAATACTGATTTAACTCCCTCGTTTGGGAAGAGGGGTAGCTTCTGTATCTTCTTTGCATCTATACTGACCATGAACAGACACCCAAAGATGGAAAGTGGGAGGCTCTCTTCAAGATTTCCTTCATTCCATCACCAGGATCAACTGAAAATATTTTTCTGCCCTGAGTGAAACTTTAGTTTTGTTCTGTTTTCTCATTCTGGAGGGAAGGTGGGCTATAAACCCAATAAATAAATAAATAAATTTCTCCCACTGTTCTTGGACATGTAGGTTGGGGCTGATAAGAGTTTTGGCCCTCAAAACCTGGAGGGCATCAGGCTGGGAAAGGCTCTGTTCATGCTATCATCTTTTGCACATGAGGAAGGGGAATTGTCAGCCTTGGAAACCCACTGGCTTGATCTTGGGCAAGTCACACTCTCTCAGCCTCAGGAAAAAGGCATAGGCAAACTTCCCCCCCCCCAAACAAATTTTGCCAAGAAAACCCTGTGATGGATTCACCTTAGGGTAGCTATAAGTTAGAAACTACTTGAAGGCACACAACAAAAAGGGGAGATTGTAGGCTTGCTATTTATGCCCTGTGGATTATAAGGCTAGGAACATATGAAATATAAAATAATAGACCATGGCCTTGTAGATAGGTATAAAACACATCTGACTTTTTTCTCCTACCCCCTCTCCCCCATAGCCACATAGTGCCACTAGAGAGTGAGAAGAATATGCCTATATTGCTATGATCAGGTACACATGTTAGGATATGGATGGGATATACAGTCAAAGGTGAAATGTAAAGATGTGTGTGTGTCTGTAATTTTCTACTTGAGAACAGCTTTTGGACAAAGCACAAACAACATTTAGAGAAACAGGGTGAATCAACGCCAGGTGGTAACAGAGACATCAACAATATACTTTTCCAGAGGTAAAACTAATGGAACCAGACTTTGTTATGGATAACAAAGATATATCAAATACGTAAACATCGTTAGCTTGGGAAAGATAGTCACGTGGTGGATGATGGACAGCAAGAGGCCGGGTTAATAGACATCATACAGGCATTATTCAATTAACATAAGGTTAACACCTAGAAGGTGGAGTATGGGAAGGGCCTAGAAAATCCTTTGTCTAAGAATTGTTTATTGTTCAAGATGTGAGCGTGTGTGGCTGGCAGCAGTGGTTTTAACTGCAACAAGTTGGATCCTAATGCTTTTGGATTGTTAAAGATGTAATCTTGTATGGCTGAACTGGACAAGTTCATCACAATGGATTTTACTTAGTTATCTTATTTTTACTTTTTATATGCATTAATAAAGCTATGCTTTTGGACTTTACAATGTGTCTTCTTGACTGAGGAAGACAGGATGCTGAAGAAGAGAAGCTGAGCCAGTTGATGGCAAATCTACACAGTGGCTGTGGATCACAGCAGCCAGCTTGTCCTACAGACTCTGCTGGGTGCCAAAGGGCATCACTACAACACTCATCATCCACACACCAACAACACAATGATGATATCATTCTCTAGGACTTCTAGAAGACTGCTGAAAGGTCCCAGAGGACACCTTCATCATTATGTGTTCATCTAAAGCAGGGGTCGTCAAGTTCCCCTTACCTGGGGCTGGTCCGGGGATCCCCTGGTCTTCTGCGGGCCGATGGTGGGGGGGGAAATGGTGCCGTGCTCGCTCGTGCGCACACATGCACACGCGCAGTACACCGGAAGTACTGCACATGTGCGTGCGCACTTGCTCGTGCATGCTCAGTACTTCCAGAGTACTGCGCATGCACGAGCGAGCCACGGCCTCTATTTTGGAAAACAAAATGGCGGCTGTGACTCGTTTGCACATGCACAGTACTCAGTGCATGCGCAAACAAGTCATGGATGCCATTTTATTTTCCAAAATGGTGGCTGAGGCTTGTTTGTGCATGCACAGGAGTACTGCATATGCGCAAACAAGTCACGACCGCCATTTTGGAAAACAAAATGGCGGCACGGTGGCAGCATGCACGGTGGTGGTGGGGTTTGGCGGGGGTTGGCGGGGGTTGGCGGGGGTTGGTGGCTGGGGTCGGCAGGGGCCGTAGGTCTAAAGGGATATAATAGGATGCTTCTCTGCAACCTCATACTTTCCACCAGTCACTGGGTTTCCATATTTGGGATGGGCAGCAAGAAACAGGTGGATTTTGAAGGGTGGAGGTCATTGCATTAAAGAGGTGTTGCATTTCTCCCTTCCTAATAAACCAAAGAAGACATATAACCGTGTTACACTGCTGCATGTTGTTAACAGAATGCCTACCTCCCAGGTATCACTACCACCACCACCATGGAGATTTTCAGCTTCCTTAAATCCATATGAAGAAGAGCAGGGTAAACCTTGAATAAAAATAATCTTTAACATCATAACCTCCTTCTTCCTTTATTTAACTTATCATCTAGTTTGGTCCAAAGTGAATGCAATAAAATGGAAGAAGACAAAGGAGGAAAAGCTGGGGTTGCAAAAATAATCAGAACCTTCCATCCTTCTCTGCTCCTCCTCTCTGACCATCCAACTTGTGGGGCCTTGAAATAGAATTCACAGACATGTTGGGTGTCTGCCATTCAGACACCAGGGTCTGTGATGTTTCCAGTTCATAAGGAGATGCTTGCTTATGAATTAAGACATGAGAGACCCCAAGGCAGCTAAACAAACAGGAATATCTGACCCTCCCCTCCTGCTTTATGTTGTGCTTCAGTCTGATGAGCTCATTATGAGAAAATATGTTAATGCTTGATTCATGTTGGCAGAAGACAAGAGTAGGGTACATGCTGTCATCGCAACAGGCAATCAAGAGGAATTCAGGGCTAACATGACCCCTCTCTGCAAAACAGCACATTCCTGTAGTTATGTGTGTTCTGAAAAAATTGTTTGATGCACATTAAAGGAAACCTTTTGAACCCAGGCTCATTATTTTCATCTATTCCCCCCCTAATTTTTCAGATCCATCAGCATGCTGCTATTGTGTTCCCAGATCTTATTTCCTGCCAGCTGCTGAACCATTTGCAAGTGCTCCTTTTGCAAGGGAAAGGGGCCAAATCCAGATGGCCATCCTTCCCTCTGGCAAGCAAAT
Source organism: Phrynosoma blainvillii (assembly GCA_026167975.1). Taxonomy (NCBI): domain Eukaryota; kingdom Metazoa; phylum Chordata; class Lepidosauria; order Squamata; family Phrynosomatidae; genus Phrynosoma; species Phrynosoma blainvillii. The sequence continues at coordinate 416,268,791 of JANUYF010000001.1, forward strand.
TCTCAGCTGGGGGCCAATTGTCTATAACTTTTAATAATAATAGTGAGCTTTTATGACCTCTTCTATGCACGTTCAATAAATTTTACATGTGTTGTTGTTGTTGTTGTTGTTGTTTACCTCCAAGTCATTCTGACTTATGGTGACCTAAAGGTGAACCTATCATGGAGTTTTCTAGGCAGAGAAAGGTTTTCAGAGGGGATTTGTCATTGCCATCCTCTGAGGCTGAGGGAGTGCGACTTGCCCAAAGTCACCAAGCAGATTTATATGGTCAAGCCAGGATTCAAACCTTGGTCTCCAGAGTCCTAGACCAACAATCAAACTACTACACTGTGCTGGCTCTTACACTTTTATTAGTTCTTACAAGAACCCTGTAAAGTGGACTACTAGTCCCAGGAACTGAAAATTCAGAGGGTGAATGCCACTTAATTAAGTCACGTCTGAGAAGAGATGTGAACCATAATCTTACACTTTGCCTTGCTTGGCTCCTAAACTTTAGCAGCTTTGGTTCCATTTCTGCAAACCTTAATTTGATAGGTTCTTCTACTTACAAAAGTCTTATACCTAGTATCCACTAATTATGTCCTTTCACTTGTACTAGTGGTCTTTTTCAAAACTGGCACTATACTTCCAGTTGTTTGTGGGATGTACAGCACTTGGAATATTTTTAGGAGGGAAAATGGTCCCAGTTGTTCTGAACTTGCCCAGTTTTGGAATAAACAATGCTGGGTTAGATGGACAGATGATTTGACCAAGACTGGTATCAGGGAGTGGTATTATTGGGCATCTACACAATCCCACATATATGTGAGGGTTATTGCCAACTTCTAGACCCCCTTGGCCCTGCCTTGCCTTTTCCCTAATATTATGCCTGTTTACTTGTTAATATTTACTGTGCACTGAAAAAAAAGTTCTTTTATGAGATTTGCACCAATTCACAAGATTTAGCGCTCATAATTTGAATATGAGATTTTACCCCATCCCTTAAAATTACAGTGCTTTAGACAGTCTGGGTGGGATATGTTTTGATTGTTTGGGAAGGAATCAAAGAAAAAACTTAACAAAGTAAGACAGAAAAATACTAACTTTCTTTCTAAGTCAACCATCAGACATGAGAAAAATAATTGTGTATGACAAACTGAATATTCCAGTATCAAGTGCTTCAAAAAGGTACTTCAAACCAAGTTAACTGAAAGCTTCTGAGAGTTATAACCCTCCATTTAACTGCCCCAAGCTCTGCAAATATCATACAGTTATCAAACTACAGATATAAAATATTCAATAAATATTTGAGAATGCAGAGAATATATATATGGACTATTTAAAATCAAAAGTAGTATAGGAGAATTCTGGGGAAAGTCCTCTTTCCTGTGCCTCCACTTTTGAATTTTCATGAGAACTTAATTTCATGCATAGGTTAAAAAAAGGGAGACAGCTAACAGTACAAAGGCTTCCCCATGACTTCTTCCCAGGAACAAGCACAAATCATTGCCTCCTACATAGCAGCTTCCCAGGTTCCAAATGGTTTCAAGTTGTGAATTATTTTTATAGTTGTTGGCACTCCTGTTTAAAATACCTTGATGGGATAAAGAGATTGAGTGCATTGATTCCTATGCTATTCTCTTCATAGACGTGAGAGGTAATAGTTTATATCATTTCAAAAAATGCTTCTCTCTGTGTGTAAATACAGGTTCATGCAAGATCTCTTTAACATGCTCTATTGTATTCCCTTACAGATAACCAAGCACAGAATACTTTCATAATGGAGATGAATAGCAAAGGGCTGGAATCATAATGAAATTTACTTCTGAGAAGATATACATACGATTGTGTAGTATATTCATGTGACCCCCCCAAGTTTTTTGTCTTGTTTTTAGCTTTGCTACACAAAACAACAACAACGCCTTTTCTTACTAGCTACACACTAGAATTCCCATCATGTTCTGTCCTTTGCTGTCTTAGGGCCTCGGCAGACAGCTAATAGAGCCGTCTCCGAGGCAGGGAAGAGGAGGGGCAGCCGCACGCTCGGTGCCCCTTCCTCCTCCCAAGGTCGCCCTGGGAGCTGCCGGCCCTCCGCACGGCCGGCGCTCCCAGGGCAACCTCCCGCCGCAGCGTCCGCACATGCTGCGGCGGATAAGTCAGTGAAAGTGCGCCCTACGCTTTTGGGGCACACTTTCACTGACATCTGAAAGGAGCGCTGATTTAGCGCTCCTTTCAGGGGTGCTGCTGGTGTGCCGCGGTGCGGATGCCTCGCTCCTGCGGCGCACCATCCCGCGGCATCCCGGACGCCCTCGTCTGCTTCCCCCCTTACTTGTAAAACCTTGGATTATAGGAGATTTGCTTCAGTTTGTATCACACTCTTCTTTTCTTCATGTTTTGCCATTTTGTTCAAGATTTCAGAAGAGGTCTTTGGGGTTATTGTATTTAATTTGTTTAAAATGCAAATGGTATTTGAAATGCCAAAAGAAATGCTTTGAACAGCAAAACAGAAGGGGAAAGAAATTAGCAACAGAAGAGAGAATGGTATAAAAATTCATAAGAACTTAAAAAAACCCCAAAGGGAACATGTATAAGACATTTTAATTACAAGGTCTTTGTGGCTATCCTTTCCTCCCTTCTCTCTCACATTTGTTACTTTATTAATAAGTTACATCTCACCTTCTTCCATGCTGGATGTCAACATTTCTGACACTATCATTAAGCAGACAGAGGCAGTTGCTTCAAGTGTCAGATACTTTAAGGTGGGATGGGGCAATGAAATGTTGGAAGATAGAGCTGTGGGTGCTACACTGCCTGCTAAATACCCCTGAACTAGCTTGCTGTCTACTGGAGGAAATTGTGTTATCAACAGTTTCAAATTAAGATTTAGCTTCCTGTCTTATTGTCTATAGTAAGTGAGGAGAATTTTTTTTTTTAAGCAGAAAAATGTCTTGTGCTGGCCCTACATCAAGGATGGCATCTTGTAAGTGGCACACACAGGCACAAGTACACTTCATTGTTCTCTATGTCTTTATTTTTGGTATTGAAAGTGGTATTCTCTTCTGTCCTCTCCAGCAACTAACTCTCCAGATTTGCCATTGAACCACTGCAGCCGTCTCCTGTGGCAATTCCATAGCTGGTGGAGAATAAAAAGAAACTGAGGAAACATCTGCCTATATAGCTGTAGCAAGATGAAGAATTATTGCCTCATCTACTGAGACCTCCAGAAGACCCTGGTGGATGTAATCACAGAAGCATAGATTCAGAAGAGGACACAAGGGCCATCCAGTCCAACCTCCTGCCACATAGGAATATACAATGAAAGTTTTCCTGACAGATGGCCATCCAGTCTCTGGTTAAAAAACTCCAAAGAAGGAGACTCCACCACTCTCAGAGGCAGCATATTCCAGTGTTGAACAGCTCTTACTTATCATTCAAAGCCTTCAAAAGATCTCACTTTGGGTTGTCATATTCTACCAATCTTCTTGTCTTTCTTCTGATATTTATATCCTGCCTTTTCCCAATTTGGAACTCAAAGTGGCCTAAATCAGTTAAAACACAATATACAAATGTTAAAAAGCAATCAAACCATCATAAAATTTGAAATCAGTTTTAGAAAATTGAATCAGCAACAAATAAAAGCCCAGCACATTATGCAATGCCTGTTTTCCCTGAAAAATCAATTTCCAAAAGGCCTGACATAATAATTTTTAAAAATACATATTTTTAGAAAGATAATAAAGAGGGTGACAGTCTAGCTTGTCTGGGAGGGATGTTCCAGAGCCTGGGAGCAGAGTCTCAAAATCCCTTCTTTCATGTTTCCCCAAAATGTACCTGTAAGGGTGCTGTGACAGATAGCAGGGCCTGTCCAGGGATCTCAAAACACAGGCAGGTTAGTATGAGAGAGTACAGTCCTTGAAATAACCTGGACCTGTACTGTATATCACTTTTTGAATTCTGTCTGGAAATGGACAAGAGCTGGTGGAGCTGTTGCAACAAGTGAGTTGTGTGCATCTTTTAACCAACCCCAGTTAATTATCAGTCTGCAGCTCTTTGGACCAGACCAAGTTCCTGAATAGTCTTCAAAGGCAGCACCATGTAGAGCATGCTAACAGTAATTCAAATGGGATATAATTAAGGCTTCTGTATTGTTTGGCATCTTGGCCTTGTTTGACATCTCAAGGAATGGACCTAGTTAGTGTACAAGCCTTAACTGTGCAAATACACTCCTGGCCACTGTTGAGATTTGAGCTTCTAGGCTCAGGGTTGAATCCAGGAACACATTGAAACTATGGGCCTGCATCTTCAGGGGGAGTTTAATGCCATACAGCACAGGCTTACTGCTTATTCACTAAGCCACCTCTCAGTTGACCAGTTGACCAGGAGCATCTCTCTCTTGTCTGGATTAATTTATTTCCCTTCATCCAGTCCATTATTGAAGACATAAATGACTTTAGGACCAAAACAGCTTCTTTTGATTGAGATGGAGAGGAGACTGGACTCATTGTGGTGAACAGAGTAGCACCATGGTTATGTCAACTTAAGAAGCAGGGGTGGCACATGATCCCAACAGGGATGGTGCCTTTGTGATTAACCAATAATAACAATAACAACCTTAGTTTAGAAATTCCCTGTTCCCAAATTGGACTTAGCACCCTGATATCATCATTCCCTGTAAGTGAAATGATTACATAGACTACAAATGAGCTTTTTTTTTCAGACCCCCTGACTCATCAGTGAGGCTTTGCCCCAGGATGTAAAATGTTCCAGGTGCATGCACAAAGGAGAAAAGCTGACTCAGAGGAAACTGATGAAACTTCAGAAGGAAGTTGTGTGGTAACAGTTCAAAACTGCATACTCACCGTTACAGGAAAATGATGAAACAGGGGGTTGGGTCAGAAACCTAGCCAGATTTTGTGTATATAAAGAAGAATGTTCCAATGCATTGTTGTCAGGTGGATGTCGGTTGGTGGCGGAGCATTATGTCGGATGGTGTAAATCAGGGGTCAGCCACCTATGCCCTGTGGGCTGCACCCGGCCCACCGACCCCAGCCAACCGGCCCCTGCTGACCCCCACCGCCGCCCCTGCCGCCCCCGCTGCCCCCACCGCCCCTCACCGTGCATGCTGCTACATGCGCCGCTGCTGTGTGCAGTGCAGCTGTCATTTTGTTTGCCAAAATGGTGGCCGTGACTTGTTTGCGCATGCGCAGGAGTACTGTGCATGCACAAACGAGTTGCGGGCACCATTTTGGCAAACAAAATGGCAGCCGTGATGCACGCGGCAGCAGAGGCTGGCGGTGGCTGTGCACCATCCCCCCCCCCCGGCCCAGCGGAAGACCTGGGGACCAGTGACCAGCCCCAGGTAAAAAATCCTTGCCGACCCCTGGTGTAAATATTGCTGTATCATTCTTGTAAATATTTGCTGCAACTAGATTAAAAAACCTCTTCGGAAGAACCTCAGCAGTCGTGAGTAAAACTCTCTTCAGCAGAAGGAGTTTTTTCTCTTCAACTACTTCCAGACTCTCCAGTGGTGTTTGTTTCCTGGCTGGCTGTCTTCTGTGTATGGACTGAGTTCTCCCTGGGCTAAAATGACTGCACCCTGTTTTTTGAAACATAGGTGAGAAAGGGAGCTTCCTAGTTGGATTTACAACTGTTAATTGTGTTCCTTGTGTAAGGTGATAGACTCTCTGCTGTAAACAACCTAAAGTTTCTGTTGATTGAATTTCACATATGATGCTGTGCTATCTGCTACGATAAACAGTTCAGAACAAAGAGAGCTATCTCTAGTTTGGAAATGATGATAGATTGCAGGCAGAGAGGATGTGCTTTGAAATAGTTGTTAATGTTCTGAATGCTTACTTGAGAAAAACTTAGAAAGCATATATATGGTGGGTTCTGAAAATGTCTCTTTGAAGATTATCGCATGGTTAAAAAATGTGGCTTACCTTGTCTGTTTTGAAGTCTATTCTGGGATGCAGCCAGGTATTAAGTGCAAACCGGCCAGCTGAGTGCGGATTCTAGCCAGGTTTTAGCTAGGATGCAGCTAGGAGGCAGCATTGGTGGCAAATTGTGTGTGATAATACCTGGCTGCATCCTGGAATAGACTTCAAAATAGATGAGGTAAATCATGTTTTTAAACCATGCAATAATCTCCTTAGTCTCCCTTTGGAACTTCTTCAAGGATGTATCTATTGCTGCTGCAGAAATAAATCTTATTGTCCCCCCCCCCCCACATCCTTGCTCATTCTGCTTTTTCCAATTTGGACCAATCTGCTAAGCATCAAACTTCACTCTTGTGACACCTCACCCCAAAATTGTGGGGTGAGGCATTGCTTTGGCAAAACCACAAACCATTGGTGATAGAGTCCTTTGGCTCAAGCAAAAGCCCACATAGGCCAACATTGTGTACACAAAACTAAGCATTAATCTGTCTTTAAGAAGCCCACAAGTCATCTTCACTTAGAGTTTGTCTCTCAAAAACTGGTATTAAGAGATAGGATGGTTTTCATTCTGCATGATTTATTCAGCTCTCATAGCTAATACCTATGAATAGAGCTATCCATGTTTCTTTTGTCTGCCCCTCTGTGTGTAATGTCCCTGTTTCCTGTTATTAGTCCAATTCTCACCTAGTGTTGGATTTATTTATTTATTTTCCCATAATCTTGACTAGCACAGGATTCAAGGTGCAAACTAAATAGACTACAGTTTAGGGCAGGGGTAGGCAACCTTTCCCCTTTAAGGGCCGAGGGACTTCAGCTCCCAGAATCCCAGGAGCTATTGGCCAACATGGGACTATTGACCAACATGGCTTCTGGGAACTGAAGTCCCTTGGCCCTTAAAGGAGACAGGTTGCCTACCCCTGGTTTAGGGCCTCAATTATGAAGGGTGTCAAAACAGAAAACAACAACAACAACAACAACAACAACAACAAAAACCCTCACCACTTTTTAAAGTAGAGATGATTTTTTTTAAATAAAATAAAAATGGGCTAAAATAAAGGAAAAAGAAAAGATATTATTTTTATTTTATTGTCTTTTCTGTTAAAATAATATACTTTAGGGGGTATGTGTGTGTAATTCTATTGGACATCTTAAACCTGGCATACTTTTGGACTTAGCATGTTTTAATTCGTACAATCTCTTACAACCCAATATTCTATTATTTTGTATGTGAGTCACTTTGGATATTTTCTTTTTGTACTTAAAAACAGATACCTGAAACTTTAGAATTTAAACGCTACCAGCATCCTACAGTCCTGCTCAAGAGCACATATTAGTTGTGAAGGTGTATTTCTCATCTTTAAAATATTAGATACAATCACACATCTACCTCATTTTGATGCATTTTCAAAGTGCTGTTGACTAGGTATTCTTCAAAGGTGCAAATATACTTTGATATTAGCTTGATTCCATGGTGTACATTTTATGTTAGATTAGATTATTTATAGGTTTCTAGCATGAACCAGCATGATACATTGCCAGGCTCTCATAAATAATGCAAGCAAGTACTACATAGAATGATAAAAGCTGGTGATTTATTTTGTGAAACCTTTACACAAACCTCATAAAAATCATATAGTAGAACTGACAAACACCCTGGGTATTGGTCACAGTGATACACAGCTCCAGTGTGCCACCAGATAGCATTGGCTGTGCAACAAGAAATAAATTTACACATAGACAAGGAAAACTAGCCAATTTGCTCCACTCCCCACCTGAAGTAATGAGAAAGTGCACAGAGGACATGCTGCAATTTTCAAGGCAGGGCTGAGAAGTTTAACTGAAGGACTTATGCTAGTACATATTTTTAACAGCTTTTCCCATCATTCCCTCCTATTTTTAGTGTTTAGGAGTAAGTGCCATTGCTTATGTAGCCCCAATGGACAGACACAGATGGACAGGCATGTACATACACATAAACACACACATGCACACACAGAGAAGTGGTATCAATGGGCTAGGGCAGGGGTAGGCAACCTTTCCCCTTTAAGGGCCGAGGGACTTCAGCTCCCAGAATCCCAGGAGCTATTGGCCAACATGGGACTATTGGCCAACATGGCTGAGGCTTCTGGGAGCTGAAGTCCCTCGGCCCTTAAAGGGGAAAGGTTGCCTACCCCTGGGCTAGGGTAAAAACCAAAGTTGGCAAAAGGTTTTTTTGTTTTTTTAAATGAAACCTGTAGGAAAAAAACTTTCAAGGGAGTGAATATGATGTTACATGAGCTGTGGTATAGCTACAGTGTTACAGTAATGAATGGTAAGTGCAGCTATAAAGGAACTAGACAAGATAATAAAGAGTAAAGATATACAACTGAATACTAAATTTAGAATTGTCCAAGTTATTGTATTCACCATCATCATGTATGGATACGAGAGCTGGACAGTGAAAAAAGATAAAGAGAAAAATCAACTCATTTAAGATGTGGTGCTGGAGAAGATTGCTGAGGATGCCATGGAGAGTCAAAAAGACAAATAAATGGGTCCTTGAGCAGATAAAGTCTGAAATTTCCTTAGAAGTCAAGATGGTCAAATTGAGGCTGTTGTACTTAGGCTACATCTTGAGAAGGCACAACTAGAAAATACACCAATGCTAGGAAACATGGAAAGCAGTAGAAGAGCAAAAGTTTGCATGCCAGCTGGTTAGACTCAATTAGGGAGGTCACAGGCATGAATCAGCAAGGCTTAAGCAGAGCAGTGGAGGATGGGGGTCTTGGAGTTGTCTCATTCACAGAGTCAGAGATGACATGAGTAACTCTACATAATCACTATTGTGGCACTTTTGTCATGATCATAAATGTACTCTGAAGCCCACTTTAAGAGCCAGCAGCCACACTGAATGAAGATAGGCTTATTGTAGCTTGATTTGCTGGTGGGAGGGGGCTGTAAAAATCCTCCTTGCACCCTGATCACCAGCAGAATAGACCTTCTTCTCTCAATGTGGCTGCTAGATCTTATAGGTTTGGTGGGGAAGTCAGGCCAGGAGATGCATTCATAACTTGCCCAGGGTCAACCAATGAATATTTACTATATTTAACTTTTTACCACCCTCCAGCACATTAATTTTGGATTACAGATATCATTTATCCAAAATATTATACCAAGATCTAAATCCTAACCCCATAAATGCAATTTTCTATCACACATGAACAGTCTGTGCTGTGTGTATATATATCATTGATCATTTTCTCCTCAAAAAAAGTGATGAGTAATTTTTGCAAGTTTATCCTCACTGCAAGAAAGTCTTTGAAAAACTGCATTTTGAGACTTATTTTGTCTAAAAAAAAATCACATATGATATTTTTGCACTGAAAACAGTGTTTTCTGCACAAGAAACATTTGACAACATTTGACATTGGCTACTTGGGACTTCATCACACTAGCCTTGGACTTGCCTTGATCTTGTGCAGAGAACTATAACATACCAATTTTGGAGCTTTTACTACCATTAATCTGTTCAATAACACTACAGAGGCTTTTATACCATCAGTGATCCCTACATGCTCTCTTCCTCATTCCTACCTAACATTGCCTTCCTGCCCTATGCAGAATGTCCTTCATTTTCATTTGCAACAAAATTCCAGAGCTATGAAAATGTGATGATGGAGGAGGAGGAGGAGGAGGAGGAGGAGGAGGAGGAGGAAGAAAAAAGAAAGTGAAAAAAGTATGTGTGAGTATATGTGTGCATGGGGGGGGGGGGAAGAAAATAGGCTGCCTAGAAATAGTGATGGGGAGAAGGAGCAGGGGAAAGAAAAAGGAAAAGTGCTGCCCTCTAACAACACTTCAGATGCACAGCAACAACAGTGATGTCATGTGATAGGTACTGCCAAAAGCACTATTCTCTTGCTAAAATTGTGGTTTAAAACCATCATCTCAGCCTCAGAGGAAGACAAAGGCAAACTCCCTCTGATCAAATCTTGCCAAGAAAATTCTGTGATAGGGTCACCTTAGGGTTGCCATAAGTCGGAAATGACTTCAAGGCATACAACAACAATAGTAATAACAAGTTGGAGTTAATAACATGATCTTTGTTGTTAACAATTACCACACCCAGTGACAGGGCCTAATGAAAATCAATTGACTGGTGAATTAAGTTAGAAATTGTTAACAAAAAAGGACAACCTAAACTTACTTTTTTTTATGATTGACTTATGTTGGAATTTCAGCACTAACATAACTGAATTATTAAGCTACTAATTAATTAAATGAGAGACAGTGCTAAAGAGCCAGGAAATTTTACATTACCCAGTTGATTCTTTACCTAAAACACAGTTCTTATAGATACTTTCAAAAGTACTGTGTGCGTTTTGTATGTTCCGCAGAGCTGGAAAATTTTAAGTTTACATCACAAGATTCAAACTGATCATTCAAGAGTACTTGAGAGATCAGTGGGATGGATTGGGTTAAGGATATTTTGAGTTCTTCATTCTAAATAATTGATCCTCCTCACTCTCTCCCACACTTGTGACAACAAAGTATTTACTCAAGAAACAAAAAAAGAAAAGAAAAGGAACGTCCTCCTCCACACACAAACGAAATGACTATCTCAGACTTTAAAGCTTTCTAATATAGAGTTCATCTTCATAAAAGAGAACAGCACACAAAAGTTACAAAGCAATTAAACTATCATAAAATTTAAAACCAGTTAAAACAAATTAAAACAACAACATGGAATAAAAATATGGCTGGAATTACTTTACTTTCATTCTGGTGAGTCTTTTAGTACAGAAATGAAATGTAAATATACATGCCAATTTACATAACTGTTCAAAATGTCTCTTTTCCCATCATAAACATAGTTGAATTAGATTTTTAGCACATTAATGATTAACTTAGCATGTACCCTTTCCCCACTAACTTTCCTATTGCTGGCCATGCCCATTGTCACTTTTACCAAACATAGGACCTTATTACACAGGGGAAATCCCGTGCAGAAACGGGATTTAAAAGGTGGGGAAAACCTGCAAAAGCAGGTAGATTTTCAGACGATGTTGCTGTTAAAGCGTGCTTAATCCAAACGGAAAGTAGTCAAAAGTTGCTCCTTTTTACTTTTGGGATTTTCCAAAAGTAAAAAGAAGCAGATTTTGACTACTTTCTATTTGGGTTAAGCACACTTCAACAGCGACGTCATCTGAAAATCTACCCACTTTTGTGGTTTCCTACCCCCTATTTATACCCCATTTCTGAATAGGATTTCCCCATGTGATAAAGTCCGTAGGTGAATGGAATGGAGAAGCCAGACACTATCAAGCTCTACATACACTACTAAAAATGAGTGTTAGATCTTACAAAGATGCTGATGGCAGCAGTACTTATATGAGAATGTGTGAAGATATTTATGTTTGTCATTGTATGGATCAAGGGAAGGTGGCATCACCACAGGGTACCCCCCAACCCCCCCCCCCCCAAAACAACAACAACAAAACAACAAAACCCTGCCTAATGGCAATGAGCTTGTTTATTGGAGATGAAAAGTTGACTGGCTGGTTATGGGAGTGCATGAGAAGCAGATTAAATAGTGGGTAGGGAAAAAATGGGCTAGAGACACTACAAGAGCTGATGAACATGTTATACTCTAGTTGTTGTTTCTTCCTTTATTTGATTGAATTTTTGTTGTTTGGCTACCAATTCTGTTTGTTAAAGAGCCAAAATTTCACTATTGATCTGCAGAAGGAAGGTTTTAACAGCTTGTGGGTGTTTTACATTGTACACTTGTTACAATATGATTTCACTTTAACTGCTGTGGCTGCATCTTATGGAATCCTAGGGCCCATTCACATTACACAACTATAGCATTATTATTCCACTTTAACTGCCATAATTCCATTTTATGGAATCCTGAGGTTTATCGTTTGGTAAGGTACTGGAGCACTATAATTGTGTGGCGTGAACTGCCCTCTCGGGTTTCTAGTTTCATGAGACACTAGGGCTCTCTTGCTGAGAATTCCACATGACTTTCTTTAAACTGCAAATCCCTAGGGCAGTGATGGCAAACCTTTTTGAGACTGAGTGCCCAAACTCAGTGGCATTCCCTCACTGTGTGGCACTGGGTGGCACCGGGTGCCAGAGGCAGGGCTTCTGCCTTCTGGGAGTAGGGCTTCTAGGAGTGGGACTTACACCTTCCAGGGTCAGGGCTTCCCCTTCCGGGGGTGGAACTTTCAGGGGGAAAAAAATCCAAGGCACACTCTCTCAGCCTCAGGCTAGCAATAGCAAAAACCCCTCTGACAAAAAGTGCCAAGAAAACTTGATGATAGTTTCACCTTAGGGTTGCCATAAGCTGGAAACAACTTGAAGGCACCACAGAAATAAGTCACATCCTCTCAGCTGCAGAGGATGGCCATATCAACCCCCCTCTGAAGAAAACTGGTAAGAGAACTGCACAATAGGGTCCGCTTGTGGTCACAATAAGTCAGAAATTACTTGAAAGTACACAACAACAACAGCATGGTGCAATGGTTTGAACAGGATCCTAGGAGACCAGGGTTTAAATCCCAGCTTTGGCATGCAAACCCACTGGGTGACCTTGGGTGAGTCACACTGTCTCAGGCTCAAGCCATGGCAAGGGCAAACCTCCTCTAAATAAAATGGCCAAGAAAACCTCACTATAGGGTTGCCATATAGGTCAGAAAGGACTTGAAGGGACACAACTACATAATGACAACAATCCTTTACAGCTCCCCCCTGAACTTACACCCCCCACACACCCTCACACCATATATATCTATATATCTATATCTATATCTATATCTATATCTATATCTATATCTGCACACACATACCACACACATATATACCCACCCACCGACCCACCCACCCACACATATACCCCCCCACCCCAAGACAGATATATACATATAAAGCAAAGCAAAGTAGCTTCATTTATATACCGCTTCATACCGCGCTATGGGATGTCTAAGCAGTTTACAACTGTAAGCTCATTGCCCCCCAACAGCTGGGTACTCATTTTAGCGACCTCAGAAGGATGCAGGCCTGAGTCTAGCCTGAGCCCTGGCTAGTACTGAACTCGCAACCTTGTGTTCTATGAGTGAGTGGCTGCAGTACAGGCATTTAACCACTGCACTACCAGTGGAAACAACTTGCAGGCACACAACAATAACAACACATGTAAAACAGAGAGCCAGCATGGTGCAGTGATTTTAGTGTGTGACTGGAGACCAGGGTTCTAATCCTCACTCATCCATGGAAATGACCTTGGACAAGTCACACTCTCTCAGCCTCAGGAAGGGTCATGGCAAACCACCTCTGAACAAACCTTACCAAGGAACCACCATGATAGGTTCACTTTAGACTTGCCATTAAGTCAGAAACAATTTGAAGGCACATGACGACGACAACAACGACAACTGGCCTGGGTTCTTCTCCACAGAGAACGATACACTGCAAAGAGAACAAGTAGTGGTTTGAGTGTTGCAACTCTTGAGACCAGGGCTTGATTCCCTATTCAGCCATGGAAACCCACTGGTTTCCCTTGGACAAGTCATACTCTCTCAGCCTCCTCAGGGGAAGCAATGGCAAAATATCGCCTCTGAACAAGTCTGGACAAGAAAGCTCCATGAGAGGTTCACCTCAAGGTTGCCATAAGTTGGAAAACAACAACCAGGGTGGCAGGAGGCTGGCTCTCCTCCTCCTTCCTTCCTTCCTTCCTTCCTTCCTTCCTTCCTTCCTTCCTCCTCTCTTACCCCCACCTTTCCCGTCCTTCCTCTTCCTCTTCTCTGTGCTCCCTGCTGGTTCCCTCCTCCTTCCTTCCTTCCTCTTCCTCTTCCTCATCCCTTTTCTATGCCTCCTGCTGGCACCGCTGCCACAAACTTCCTCTGAACAAACTTTGCCAAGAACCCCTCATGTCACATGATAATGTTACAAGCATTGTTTTAATATAAAAACCCCTTTGTGGGTCTCCTGTCATGGCCCTAAACCAGAAAAGCCCAAACCACCATGGATCCAAAGCAAGGACCTCACATAGACACCTGAGTGGTCATGTCTGCCTCTACAGTTCATTAACAGATCAAAAGACCAGGGTTAGGAGCTGCAAACAGGACATTCACACATAGGAGATTTATGAGTACCAGCCAGGTTGTGTCCCGCTGAGGATAACAGCAACACCCCATCTCCCTTCTTTGGAAATTGTCTACTTCAAAGAGCATCTACCCGAAATCCTTCAATATACAGTAATAAATCTTCACCTCAGGCTAGGTTTAAGGGTATAAAAGGTCCTCCAAATCTCAGGTACATAGGGTCTGATTAGATTTCATGGTAACACTGCGTCACTGTGAATTCTGACTTGGATCCCGTCTCTTCCTGTTCTCCTTTTCCTTTCATACATGGTTGAGTCTATCCATCCTCATTCATTGTTGGAGTAACCTCCATCAGGTAATTATCACCATTAGAAAGCCTTCTGTTTCCTGTCCAAGCTAACTACTTTATTCCTGAGTTCTTGTGTGCTTAAGTGTATGTTTGAATACCCAAATAAATCACAAAATTCATTGTGAAAGCTTTGTCTCTATCAATCTACTCCTTAGCCACCTCTGTAAACATAGGATAAAAGATCCCATTGGATACTTGAACTTTTAGCAATTCCACAGGTTCAAGTTCCTCTTACAATAAGTTTCCTCAAGGTTGCCATAACTTGGAAACAACTTGAAGGCCCACAGCAACAACTACAGTTCCCAGAAGCCCAGTCATGAGAGGCAGGTCTTCCAAATGGAAGGGGCAGGACTTCAAGCCAGAATGCCAGCACTGCTGGCCAGCTCCTTGTAGCCTGAAGCAAACTAGGTCGAAACAAGGAGCTGGGCTGTATGCACACTCTCATGCCCCACTCCCACCCCTTCCACTGGTGGCTGCCATGCCCATGAGAACTTGGCAGCATGTCACTTACAGCACATGTGCCATAAACCAATGCAGCCCTAGGGAATTTCAAGGGAGTTAAACTGGAACCACAGAACTATAATTGTGTATTGTGGAGGGGCCCTGGATCAGGAGACTCCAAGTTTTGTAGAAGTGCAAAACATCTTTTGGGGAGCAAAACTTAAGAGGAAGGCTCTCCAAGTAGGGCAATGAGAACTGAGCATGTTCAGTGGCAATGGAATGCTGACTATGTGTGTGTATTTTTCTGTGTATTTTCATATGCAAAACTTGGTAAGACAAAAAATGGAATACAATTATCTTGAACAGGAGAACTCCACAATGTATCTTTCTGTTGCAGGTCCCACTTGAACTTTATTTCAGTTAGTTTTTTTTTTTACACCTATCTATCCCACTTTTCCACTAAAAGCATTAGTGCTTGAGGCTCCCCATGAACATATTTTAAAACAAGCTAACAACAAACTGACACAAGGAAACCGTTAAAATAATAACAAGAATTAAAACCACGAAAAATCATCACAATTATTAGTCAGTAGTTGGCCAAATAAATTGCCCAAATGAACCATACAACTGATGACTGAACCAGCTTTGAGGATCCTTATTATGGTTTCTGTGACACTAGACTTGGGGTAAAACTATATACAGTCAGCCCCCCTTATCCATGGATTTTTTTTTTTTATCCATGGATTCAAGCATCCATGGCTTGAATACATTAAAAAAAGTATAAATTCCACATAGTATACCTTGATTTTTCCATTTTATATTAGAAACACCATTTTTATTTTCCTTTGTATTTAATGGGACTTGAGCATCCATGGATTTTGTTATCCACAAAGGGGCCTTGAACCACATCTGAGCAGATAACAAGGACCCACTGTACATGCTATTTGAATCAATATAGTGGAGGGGCAGGAGTGCTGGATTGGAGGCAGATAGATTTGAATTCAATTCTGCAAACAGACAAGGATTAGGTTGCCCAGTCTCAATTAATGGTTGAACCAGATCTTTTGTGGACTACAACAGCCAATGTCTACAGAAGCTATGGACATTAACTGTTGCTTTCTAATTAAAGAAGGGATTCTTCCTCCTCCCCCAGCAATGAGCACAAATAATTTTCACAAATAATGCATTTAATATGTAAGATTTAACATATCTGGAATGGCATATGAAATAATACCAAATGATGTAGTTAAATTATACTATCTGAAAAAAAAAACCCACTATCTTTGCTAGCTGAATAATAGCCTCCTCCCATTTTGTACCATTTGATATCTTGAACACATATGGGTGAGATCTGCACGAGATGCAAATCAATTCCAAATATAATGAAAAATAAAGCCTCCTTCTGCTTTTCACTGAAAATAAAGTCAAGGAGAGCAGGGGCAGCTGAGAAATGTAACCTGAATGCTGCATAATTCTACAATCCCTAGGCTAAAACCGTCTATCAAGGAAAGAACCATTTTTACAAGCATAGATTTCTTAAACAACATTTTAAACTGAACAATGAGCTGGATGATGAATTTGTGTACAGAAGGGCAATACTCATGAAAAATGTCTCCATTCAATTTTGGAGGACTTCTCCCTCTTTTCCCACAGCTTTTCCCATTAATTAGGGCTCTCATGACCCTCTGTGTAGCCTTTTTAGGGAGTTGGAGGGGTTGCTATGGAGGAAGGAAAGCAGAGGGGTGCTTCCACACATCTAAATCTGGATCCACTTTGTCAAATATCAGCTTTGTGAATATGATAGCAGAACTTGTGAATGTTGGAAAATATGAGAGATGGTGCTGGATTTCACAAGGAGACCAATCAAATTGGCAAGGCAGAAGCTGAACGATAACCAATCCCATGCCCACTTGCCTGCCCACCCACATGGTCTAGCAGAGAAATTAAAAACAAGCTTAGCCTTCTTTCTGAAACATTTGAAGTAGCTTTACTTGCAGATAGTTTTCCCTAGTCAAATACATGGTGTAACGGAGGAATGAGAGGAAAGAACATAATGGCTGCAGGTTAGAATGACACAGGAGGAGACTGGTTGATTTATTTATTATTTATTTATTTGGAGCATTTATATCCCGCTCTTCAGCCACACAGGCTCTCAGAGCAGTTTACAAATGGTTAATTAGATGGTTCCCTGCCTCAGGCTTATAATCTAAAAAGACATGACACAAAAGGAGAAGGGAATGGCAGTAGGAAAGGGGATCAGGTCCACCAGCTTCTCTCTCTCTGAGGCCTGAACCATGGCAGATGGACTGGAGGGAGGGTTCTCCTTCTTAAGCTAGGCTAGGCCTGATGGAACTGGCCTGCCTCTCTCCCTCTAAGACTGAGGAAGTAATACAGGCAGCAGACCCTTGTCTCTGTCCAGCAAAAGGACAAACTTTTGCCCTCTATATCCAGTGCAAGAATAAAGTTCAAGTGTAAAAAGCAGTCCCTGCTGAATCAGGACTTCAGTCCTCCAAAGAGATAGACCACTGAGGGAAGCAGAGGTCCAAGGCAGTAGCAAACACAGCAGCCTCTTCCTTCCTACAGCCCCCTGATGGTCTCTGTGGTCCTCAGTCTCTCTGCTGAGTGATGTTTGGTAAGGCCTCCCTTGAAGTTCTGTTTTTATAGTTCAGCCAGGCAAGGCAGCTGTGCTGGGTGGGGAGGGGAGGGGGTCAGTGACTGCTGAGTGAGGAATTCAGTCTTGCAAAGAGCAAGACCTCTGAGGGAAGCAGAGGTCCAAGGCAGAAGCAAAAACAGCAGCCTCTTCCTTCCTAACTCCCCTGATGGCTCTGTGGTCCTCAGTCTCTCCCCTAATGACTCTTCTTTTCCTCAGAGGCCACAGCAGTGACAGTTGGAATGAAGGAAGGATGCTCACTAGCTGCTGGGACTAGGCAACGATGGCTCTTCTCTCACTCAGACGCCACAGCAGTGGCAGTTGGAATGGAGGGAGGATACCTCACCAGCTGCTGAGACTAGACAACGATGGCTCTCCTCTCCCTCAGATGCCACAGTGGTGGTGGTTGGAATGGAGGGAGGATACCCCACCAGCTGCTGGGACTAGTTGTGGTTGTGGTAAAACTACCAAACAGGCAGTCTGCAAACAAGCAAATTAACAATTAGTGAGCAACGGCATCCATATTTTGCTAACTCTGCTTAGGGCCTAAGCTGATTTTCACTTTCCTTCCGTCTGTCATGGCCTTGGAGAGCAAAATGCTTTTTGCTTAGATTGCCTGGGGAAGATTTTGCTGCTCCCCACCAAGACTATTCCTGCACAGGGAGCATATCAGCTACTAATACTTTGCTTCTAGGAATGCAGCTGTTCTAAGCAGATCAGGCTATCTAAAATCCAAGTACCAGTAGCAAAGATACTTCAGAGCATACCATTTTCAGAATATTGATAAGCTAATACAAGCTATCCATTTCAAAGTCACATTCTACTCCAGGACAGGAGTTTGTAAAGTTTCCAGAAATTCATATACTCTAGGGAAATCAGTCTGCCTGGGAAGCCAAGTACCATTTCTTTCTGTGTATTATTTTTCAAGAGCTACCTATATTAGCTGGGATTTCAATGGGATTGGTTTTAATTATCTCTAGAGGTAATGATTAGGCAAAGGTTAATGACTTGCCTTATACAGGAAAATTTGTGATTCGGTTCTAAATAAAAGTGTTGATTTTTTTTCCTGTAGGAAAAGCAGTGTGGGCTCATTGTTGTTCATGAGAATCTTAAGGGAACAGCAAATGCTGAGCAAATGAATGAATGTGTGTGTGTAACCACATTCCATGTATGTTTAAGCAAAGGAACTGCTGCATTAATTTTTTCCACCAGCCAAACAGACAGTTTTTGCACTGAACCCAAAATAATTTCAGGGCCTTGGATAGCTCTTATATTTCACTGCCCCATTGATATGGCTACCATCAGTTAGCATACCTTCAGCTAGTTATAGGGCAGGGGTAGGCAACCTTTCCCCTTTAAGGGCCAAGGGACTTCAGCTCCCAGAAGCCTCAGCCATGTTGGCCAATAGTCCCATGGTGGCCAATAGCTCCTGGGATTCTGGGAGCTGAAGTCCCTCAGCCCTTAAAGGGGAAAGGTTGCCTACCCCTGTTATAGGGCCTTTGCAGACTGCTAGAAATAATGCAAATTGAGTCCACTTTAAGGGTTAGGGTTAGGGAATCATGGGAACTGTATTTTATTGTGGCACTAGAGCTCTCTGATAGAGAAGGCTCAATGTCTCAGGAAGAAAAAAACAACAACAATTCCCATGATTCCCTAGCACTAACCCTAACCCTTAAAGAGGACTCAATTTACACTATTTCTGGCAGTCTGCAAAGGCCCATAATTAACATGTCAGTGTTAATCTCACTCATTTCAGTAGAATTTAAGTATCTTTTTTTCTGACATGAGGTCACAATAAGCTGAAATAATGCAAGGCTGTTAGGTTAGGTTATTTATGAATACTTATAAACCATTTACATCTGAAAATTCCAAAGTAGTATAGAGTAAATCCTGCTAGAACCTAACAAGTTACTCCTTACTTTTTGTCAACAGAACCTCTCAGAAAAGAGGAAGTGGTGGAAGAACAGCAAAAAGGGATACAAAATTAAAACCCTATGGCAAAAATTCAGAGACTGCCCACTTTTTTGCACTGATGGTATAAAGGATTCACTGCAAAACTAGTTTCTGCTTGTAGATTATTCTCACTGATTTGGAATGAATCCCTGTGATCCAGGGTTGTTGTTGGCAGGTTATTTCCCCCCTACTTTGCTGATAGTGAGGGAGTGTTCCTTCTTTAGTGTACATCATTATTAGACTGTAGCCAATATTGACAAGATCCTTTACTGTACATTGTGAGGAAGATAACAGCCATCTGGAGGGGAACAAGGTGTCAACATTTAATTACTCTTTATTGATAAAAAATGACTTATCTCCTTCCATCTCTATTTACTTTCTCCACTCCTCTATGGTAATTCATTTCACTTGCTATTAAAGGAAGCGTCTTCATTTTTGTCGGTTTGTAGCACTGGATGGGAATTCAACCCACCTACCCATTTGCCCAGTCCTTTGGTAGGGTTTAGGATACAGAGAAAGACCTCTGTATATGGAAGGGTTCCTTTTGCCTGATTCAGGCTTTGATCCAGTGGACTGTCTCTTCTGGCTGAATGGGAAGACATTGACCTTCCTTGATTCCCCTTCCTTCATCACTCCAAAATCCATTCTGCAGGTCTGAAGAACTTTATGGAACAGTGAGGAGGGGCTGGAAATGGAGGGAGAAATCTACATGAACTGATCCCCTTTTGCCCTAAAGCCTATTCTGAGACAAATGCTCCTCAGGGCTATTGTTGCTGGTAGAATAATTTCAACAAGAAATTATGATACTGGTACCTTTGTCCTATTTTTCCAACAGACCCTAATTTTGTTCTAAAGTTGTGGAAAGGTTCTTATGTTTGACTAGGCATTTTTATTAGATCATGTTAATCAATGTGGCATCTAGCTATCAAGTACAAAACACTTTTCATAATTTCGAGAGTGCACAGATACATGGATATCAATATGGATTTTTATTTAAAATTACAAAGATAAGGGAGGTTTCCTGTCACAGACACTCTGTCACAAACACCCCTCCTCCTTTGTCTGTATTACTGATTATATGTATATGTCTTCTATCATTGTATCCCTATGGGGGAAAAGGTTAGCAAAGTACATCATGTCCATTTCAACACTTCCTTCATACTCCATTTTAATTACAGTTTTACATATATTAACCTATACCAAATCCATCCAGAGGTCAAATCAGTATTTAAAAAGACATTCTAAATGGAAATGAGGTTGAACTCATTTATGCATGCTGTCCTCATTCAGACATCCACCTTCTCAATAATCAGAGTGCTGAAAGGGGCGTGCAACTGAAATTTATATTCCACCATTGGAAAGCACAGCTGTAGAGAAAAACATGATGACTTAGATATTTGTCAATCAGTTTTCTGGTGGCCTATGCTGGTTTGATGTACTGATTTGAAAAGAAGAACAAAAGGGCTAGGCTGGCTCAGATCTATTTAGTCCAACATCCTGTTTTTCTCTATGATAAATCAGATACCTCCAGAAAGTCCACAAGAAGGATATATCATCAAATGGTGTCTTTGCTTATTGTGACCTATTGCCTGGTGTTTGGTGACATGCATTTTGGACCTGAAGGCACATAGAGTCATCATGAGTAGTAGCCACTGACAGAAACTTTCAATAATATTTCTACTCCCATTTTAGAGCCTAGTAAGCCAGTGACCATCATATCTGTTACAGCACTCTCCTGTGCAAATTAAAAACACACACCATATTTTCTTTGTCTTGAATCTTCTGTTGGGAAATGGAGAGGTAGTAATGGTTCTCTGAAGCAGTGTAATCACATTGACAAGGCAAAAGCCAGCCCCACACCTATCCACCTATGGGGTTTAGGAGAGAAAATAAACAAGATTAGTCTTTTTTGTAAAAAACATAAAATAGATTTATTTCCAAAAATGTATCAAACACATAATTTTATGGAGGGGGAGAGAGAGAAGAAAATGGTCACAGATTTAGAGTGATGCAGGTAGGAAGAACATATGGAGAAAACCTAACTAATAGGAAGTCACTATAAAGATATACTGTGCCTAAACTGTATAGAGTAACTTGCAAACAAGCAATTAGTGAATATACCCATGGCAAACTTATAATTCTAACACTATCTACCAGTTACCTTCATTGACTGATCCCATTGGCCAACCTCATTCATATGGGGTGAGAGAGATGTCTGTTTTCACTTTCTCTCCATAATATTATATTTATGGATGTTAATAGGATTGTCTTGATACATCTGTTCTGGCATGTTGGTTTTCTCCTGGATTTTCTGGTGTTATTTCCTAGCTTTTACATTCCTTGAATATAAATGACTGTGTGGCCAAGCATGAGAAATAGCCATATAGGCTACACTAGCCAGCTCTTCTGTTGCAGATAACAGAAGTCAGTCATGTGAACACTTTGCCAAGCAGTTCAGCAAATTATTGTAATTGTATTTACAGTGGTGTGGAGAGAATACCTTGACCTTTATAGAGAATTACGGTATTTCCACAAACAACCTGGTTCAATGGAGGGAGAAGGCACAAATTCATTTAAAACAGCTGTTAAATGGAAGTCTCTGAATATTTGCCAAATAAGTATATATCAAAATCAAATAAAAACAACTAAATTTTGGGATTTGTCAGGAAGGTCCTCTTTTGTGTTACACCAATAGAAGACTTCTTTGTTGTGGTGACCCACTGTGGGCCTCATTGACATTGATCACATTTTTTGTGTCAAGTAAAAACTTGCTACTTAACCAAGTCAAAACTTGGTACTGAACCAACTTAAACCTTTAGGGCTCTATGATAATAGCTTGACTACTTGTTGATTTCTAGTTTGGTGTATATTATGTATACAGTTTACTGCAACTTTAATGGTTTTGATTGTTTGAAATTGACTAGGTTTTATTAGTTGTATCCTGTCCTGAGACCTTTGGACAGGGCAGGATAAAAGTATTTTAAATGAATGAATTAATAAATAATTTAAAAATACAGACAATCTAACAAAAATTTATCCTTGGTTGGAAATGCGGAATATGTGTTTTACTCCAGTGTATGAGTGTTCACCTTCTTGGAAGCTAGGATGGAATAAATATTCCATTAATTCTGATTTGGTAATATACCTGGGAATGGAAATCAAGGGAAACAACAGAACAGAGCAAAATTCTTGAAGATAAGCCCACCTTTCATCCCTAAACTGAATCCCGAACTTAGAATTCATAGGAACTTTTTTCAAGCTTATTTGATTTCTGCCTGAAATTTTGAACTCATCTAATCTGCATTACAAAAATAATACAGTTTGACACTGCTTTAATTGCCATGACAATGCTATGGAATTCTGGGATTTGTAGTTTCATGAGATATTTAGCCTTCTCTGTCAGATAGGTCTGGTGCCACCACAAATTACAAATCCAAGGATTCCATAGGATGGAGCCATGGCAGTTAAAGCAGTGTCAAATTGCATTATTTCTGCAGTGCAGAAGGAGCCTTGGTCTCAGCAGGCTCTTTAGAGATGTTTGCAAAATAGTTGAGGCAATATATAGTGTTGATATTATTACTGCATTGTCACCAAAATCCTTATTTCCCAAGCCAAGTCAGACTTCATGGGCAAGTTTTTTCCCCCAAAAAAGTTTTCAGTCCCACATAAACCTGCATTTCTCAGCTTCTCCACACCAAGCATGTAAAACAATGAGATCAATTTCTAACTTACTTTCTAGAGCTTTTCAGTTGTCAGGATACATTTCTACTACTCTACCCTACTCCTCCTGCTGACAGATGTTTTGGTGACAGGCTCATTAGCCTCCTTTTCTGTGTTACTATCAAATCTACTTTAAGTCAGAGATGTGAAGTGATGGGTCCCTCTGAACTTTTCTCTCCTCTCACAGATTGATTTTACCTGTGAAAAGCTTATAGCCAACAACATATTTGTTATGATTTAACTGCATACAAGGTGAATCTTATTCTGTGCCTAAGCAGCCACAGTCAAATTAATAATGTTTTAAATTCTATCTCTTCACACTTCAACCAGTGAATACATTTCCCAAGATTTCCTTCCCACTGGTCTTCTAAGAAAAAACAACAACAAAAAGATAACCTGTCAACATCAATATTCTTAATCTGCAATATCCTTTTAAATCTAGGTCTCCCATGCTTATAACAGTCTTTTGAGACAGTGCAATATTACGATTCACAGGTGGTAACTAATGGGGGGTGATGGTGGAGAGCATAACTGGGATATTTGCAAATAATTGAGTCAGAAGAAATACGTCTTTGGCAGAAGACATTTCATGGTCATCTAATTCTATTTATAGATTAAAGTGGAGTATTTGTCCTCAAGAACACCAGCCCTTCCTAATTGTGATTTCTTTTCTACACTGTATTGGCTTTCACTTGGGCAGGGGCAGAAAATGTTGCAATACTGAAACATCACATCATACATTTGTTTCATTGATTTAAGTAATTGTTTATCTTTCCTTTTTATTCAAAGATGCCTCAATTTCATTTTGAACATTTGAGGACTATACCAATGGTCTTCAGGGGAACCACTCTGTCCATTCCTGTCCGTGCCCGTAGTTTTTTTGTTTGGTGACAATGGGACAAGCCTTTCCCTGACTAAATTATCTTTTCCCTACAGTACTTTATGCACCAATGTTGGTGTGTTTTAGGCAGTTGTTGAAAACCTTGGCTTTTTATGAACTTTTTGGGAATATTTGCCTCCACTGCTAGTGATGCTGCTGCTGGTGGTGCTAATGTTTTTATATTTTAAGCTGCTTTGAAATTTTATCAAAATGAGAATCATTATAGAAATAGAGAAAGAAAAAAAGAAGAAGGAAAGAGACACATATTGTTAATTAACATATAATTACAGTAACATGAGCATTTATTATTATTATTATGGTTTATTTATATAGTGCTGTAGATTTACACAGCACTGTACATGTAGTCAATAAAATAGATAAAAAAGTTAAAGAAAGCCTGCCAATGGTGTACATTCTACAAAATAATAAAATATCTGGCTTACTTTGTAAGCCACTTTGAGTCCTGATTCTTGGAAAAAAATAAGAGATATAAATAATAATAACACAGAAGAATAGGCAGAATATGATCCATAAAAACAGCCTAGCCAGCCAGATGTGCAAGTATCTGATGCTAGAACAGACGAGCTTTTAAGCAGCTAGATGAAAAAGTTATTAAGGACAGTGCCAAATTGATTTTCTCAGGCAGAGAGTACCATAATTAGGTTTATTGTGGTGGCTGTTAACATTTTGGATACTATTAGATGAAGCTTTTATCATGCAATTGCCCTGCCTCATTACAGGGTATTTACAAGGCACTCAGACAACTCTTGTACTCCTCCTATGTTTTCTGATTACTTCTTCCAAGATCTATTATTATAATGATAAATTCTTGGTCTTTATTATTTAACAAATAATATTTTTAATTTCTGAGCATTCCTCTAGAAACTGCTCTTCTATTTTTAGGACAAGTAGGTATGTCTTAGAAAGAGCAGCTATATCTTACAGGAGACTCCATCACTTGTTACAAATGGCACCTCACCCAGCTTTCTTGGGAGAACATGGTGATGGCTCCAGGGACTTTTCTTCTTGAATTCATTATAGGTAAAGTTGAAATGAAACTTCATTTATTCCCTCGGCTTCTCACAGTTCTGCATGCAACATGAATGAGACTAGGAGACATTTAAAAAAAAAAAAAGCAGAAGGAAAGCTTTTAAGTCTCCTGCTCAGTGCCAAAGTATTTAACAACTTAGTTTAGATTTGAACCCATCAGCTCTACACTTCATTGCACTTCATATATCTTTACTATATAATATAATAAGCTGAAGATAATACATATACTCCAGAATGCATCAGTCTTCTTATCCACCTCCACTCCCCCTTTGTGGCTCCCAATAAGACATGAAATCCTTATTCTGCCTATATGGCCTTTCATATATCACTTCTACTACAGTGCACTTTAGTCATTATCAAACACAAATTAGCAAGCATCAAGAGTCATTAAGTGGCTTTTGTTTAATGATTCAAGACTCCCACCTACCCAAGCCCCCAGTGAGAACACAGCATAGGTTTTAAACGTATTTTCTCAATAGCTTATTAATATATATTTTTAAAAAAATCAAAATTGAAGGTGAAAGGAGGCATAGATATTGTCAAGGGTAGATTATGGCATAGGCTGACTGAGCTACAGGCAATGATCATAGAAGGACCCCTGGTATTGTAGATTAATTTCCAAAATGAGATACATGCAACAATTCTTCCAGGACACTTAAAAAAGAGAGGCATATCTTGTTGCATGTTCTTCCTTTTCCATGTGTGGACAAAAAAACATAAGCAAGAGTTCACAATTGTATTTCTTTGGCACCTGGTATTAAAAATTTCACAGGACAGAATATGACAGATGAGTAAGCAGCTGGATGATGCAACATCTGGAAAGGTTGCAGGCATGGTGAAGTGTCATCATTGCACCACTTGGAGGACATGCCCAGGATGACTCAACAGGCTGATGCGAGAGGGTGATGTAAGGGGCAATTGCAGGCACCAGTGAGGGTAGATCATGCCAAGGACAGTGTGCATAAATATGGGCATGACTAGTGGACAGTGTGGGTTATTGAGTAGTAAATAGTGGATAGTTGTCATGTATATAGTGCTGTATATACTTAGTAGTAAAGTTCTGTAAATAGAACTTGGAGACTCAGGTATTTCTTTGGCAGTATGTAGGTGCAGGCAGCACTGTAGAGCCCAGCAGAAATAGACCATAGGAGTGGAGAGTGCATGGCTTTGACAGAGTTGTATACTCCCTGTAGCTGGCCCCAGTGAACAACCTGGCTGCAGCTCTTTGGGCCAACTGAAGTTTCTGAGCCCTTTTCAAAGGTAGCCCCATGTAGAGTACATTACATTAATTCAAATAGGTTGTAACCAAGGCATGCATAACTGTAGCCAGATCTGACTGTTCCAGGAATGGGCACAGTTGGTGCACTAGCATTAACTGTGGAAAAGCACTCTTGGTTACTGTCACTGCCTCTGTCACTGGGGCCTCCAGGCTCAATGATGAATCCAGGAGTCCTCCTAAACTATGAATCTGTGTTTTCAGGGGAAGTGTAACTCTCTCTAACACAGGCTGAATCCCTATTCACAGATCTGTCTTTTGACTGACCATGAGCACCTCTGTCTTGTCTGGATTAAACTTCAATTTGTTTACCCTCAAACAAAGAATGGTAGAGCTGGGTATCATCAGCTTACTGGTGACACCTGATCCCAAAACTACTATGCTGGCTCTCACATACTAAAAATATAAAGAATTAACCTAAAATTCCAAAAGTTTTAGAAAAAAAAAGTTTTCAAATAAATAAATAAATAAATCCAGTTTCCAGTAAATTTACATAAACACTCAATGTCCCATATTAAATATGTAATCCATATAGTTTTGTAACACTAGTGAGAAGACAATGTGAATGAATTTTTTTGTGGTTTTTTTGGGGGGCTATGTGGCTGTGTTCTGGAAGAATTTATCCCTGATCTTCCAGAACACAGCCACATAGCTTGAAAACCCACAAAAAACAATGGATGCCATGAAAGCCTTTGACTTCACAATGTGAATGTCCATTATCCATGAATCTTTCTACTAGTAGAAAATTCATGATGACTGGGATAGACAAGCCAACATTATTACAAAAACCAGACATTATTCAACAATGATGCCTTTACTGAAGTCCTTTTAACTAGCTATCTTTTAATTTTTCTTTCCAGGAACTGGTGTACAGTTCCTCATATAAAACAGAAGTGATTCTTGCCTTCACCAGCCATGGCCTAGAGAAGGCTGATGTGTTTGGCTCTGTCAGGTGGGAAGAATTAAAAGATTAGAATTAGAAAATATCTCAGTATAAAACACTTCAGTATTGCCTTTGATGAAGGCACCATTGTTGAATCACACATTGGCACATTGTTGTAATGTTGGCTTGTTTACCCCAATGGTCATTAATCTTCTGTCAGTGAAAACATTCATGCCCAATAGACATGAATCAAGCCTTTAGTGTTACAGAACTATGTTGATTATGTATTTAATATGGATCTTTGAGTATTTATGTGTATTTACTGGAAATTGGCCTCTTCAATTTAATTATAAATAAATTTTACATATTTATTTCTTCTTGGTTTGTTACTTATTAGTTCCAAGAGTCAGGTTGTGTATTTGTCTTTTTAATCTCTTGCTTTCTGTGGAATTCTGGGGCTTGTATTTTGGAGAGACACTAGTGTTTTCTGGTTAGTGTTCTCACAAAACAGCAAATCCCATGATGCCATAGGATATCACCTAGGCAGTTATATAATTTTGTATTATAAAAGGGCCCCGGAACAAGGGCAATCCAAGAAATCTGAAAGGGCTGATGGCCACACAATGTTGAGATAACACATTTTGTCCACTTTGGGGCACCACTTGCCCAATCCTACACAATAACAAAACAGGACATTAATGGGGGTGGGTGGGTGTTGGGAATTCTCATCTTAAGCGCCTGATCAGTCACACTTAACCTATCCTCTCTGCTCCCCCTTCCCCAAGCAAAATAGATCCTTGTCAGGAATTAAATTGGGAAAGAGGAGCCTTGGGAAATAAAAATTATTAGCTCCAAAGCTGAAATTCAGGGCCAACTAATCAGGACTCAAGAATGCATTGTGCTGGAGTACATTTTATGTTTACGCCAGGAAGTTTTAGTTCTCTGTTATGATAAAAAAATAATATACACCATTGGCTGCTCTCCTCTTCCATTATTTTTTGGGTCCTCCCCAGAATGTCCTCAAAGAAAAAAAAAAGACCCTATGTAGTATGTTCTGTGACTGTGGATTATTTATATTAATGACAGAGTACATATAATTATGTATACTGAAGCTGCTCTAATAGGTACAAACTTCCTTATTCAATAATCTGTTCAGCTTTGTGGTTTTTATCTGTTCATTGATGATGTTTGATCTCAAGATATCCAGGATCTGCAATGCTGATGTTTATACATTTCAGCCTCCTTCTTACTCACAGATGCTTCTCCAGTTATTGGGGGAATAGGAATTACTAGTTGGTTAGTTTTTCTGATTTCAAATTTCTCTTTTGTATGGAAGGGTAGAATTAATGTCAGCTATAATTGGACACAGCAATGTAGGTTGCTATGGTGAGAGGTTACAAAAACTTGCAGTCAAACTTGCAGTTGTGAACCATGCCCAGATTGTCTGCCATGAGGGTCTACTTTACACATGGTATAAGAATACAAATTGTACATACTAATATTTTTGAATTTCATCATGCTTAAAGTCTAATCTTCAGTGTTAAGTGCTTTGCAGCCACTGAGAAAAATACTGACTCTTCCTGATTGACTAAAGTCCTAATTTATGTGACATATTATTTTTAGATTGTTTTTACCTTTTGCTTGCTGGCTAGTTTGGCAAAATTGGTCATTTTCAGAGGATTATTAATACAAATTAGCAGAGCCCTGTTGTATAGAGAATATTATTTTTTCAAGCTGTTCAAAGCTGATAAATTCCCTTCTGACTGCCAGCAGAAATAGGAACTACATCAGCTGGGTGATTATTTGAAAGCAAAATGACTGCATTCATCAATACCTTTCCTAGCTTATCAGCTCACATAAATCACATGAGAGAAGCCAATTTTATCCCCATTTTGCAGAACAGAAATTGAGGCCATTCTGCAGCTTTATTCAGCAATTGTGTTGGAAGGATTCAGAGGCCTGATTGGCTTATATTCCCTCATATATTTGTTAGTCATTCAGGTAGTGCAAAATTTTCTTTGCTGAAACAGACTAATAAGATTCCCGTTTCAAATCCAATTGGTGATAGCTCTTCAGACTATTAGGAGTTTAACACTATTTAGAGATGCCAGAGACTGAAGCCAGTGAGATACATCCCTTTATATCTGTTTTTTTTTTTGTTGCTGTTGTCTTTTTCATCTTCATCTTCTTTTTCAACTTCATCTTTGTCATATTCAGTATCAATTGTCTCAGTCATCACTGTGTCCTCTTGCTCCTGTCCTTCTGCCCTTTTAATGTGCTCAAAGACAAAGAGATCTATTATAATAAGCAATGCAGAGAAACATAAGATGGCAACAAAAAAGGAAAAACAAGAATCTCTTCCACAAGATCTGAGAGATCAAAGAGAAATTCAAACCAAAAATGGGGATGCTATTCTTGGTATTACATGACCAAGTAGAAAAAAAAAGATGATATAAACAATACAAAGAATAATATGAAAGAGATAAAAGGATGACAGACACCATTTTACAGTTGGTTCTTGGTATCCACACACTTGTCACCCACGAATTTGAGTATCCACTGACAGCGAGCCCGCATTGTTCCCAAAGGTGGCACAGTCACATACACATGCCACCATTGAAGTCCCATTGTTCCTAATAGCAGCATGGTCACATGCACATGCCACTATTGGGGACAATGGAACTTGACTATCTGTAGCTTTTGGTATCTGTGTGTGTGGGTCCAGATTGGATCCCCCATGGATACTGAGGGCCAACTGTATTATGCCATTATATATAGTGGGACTTGAGCATCCACAGATTTTGGTATCTGTGAAGGGGCCTGGAGCCAAACTCCAGCTGATATGTTATGGTATATGCCTCTCTCCATTTTTAATATCAGAATAAAGTTCACCTCTCCATGACCCTAAATTGTGGATGCCATGTACTCCAAGAGAGAGAGGGTCCTATTGGCTAGCTTAGAGTTACCAGAGGGATATGATTCACATACACATATCAAGGGAGGTGAGGAAAAGCCTATCGAGGAAAAATAAACCATTCTAGTGTGATATTTGTTCTTGTATATCAGGTCCTGTGGGCTATCTAAAGCAGGAATCTGTCCATTTGCACCCCAAGTCTCATCTTTGGATGTCCCCACCCCTGAGGGTTACCTCATATAATTTGGACTATTGGTCAGGGGCACCTGGATTTTGCCCCAGGCTGAGTTTCCCTTATAAAACCCCTAAATTTCCATTGTTCATGGACTAATTTGGGTTGCTGGCAGAAACTCTGTCAGTTTTTCCTTTGCTAGTCCCCTCTGTCACTCACCAACCTGCATTGGCTAGGAGTGACTGAGTCCCAGAACCCATCTCTAGATCCCTCAAGAGGAACAACAATCTTTAGGTACAGTACTTTCCATTAGAAAGCCTACTTCTGCTCCCTGCTAACACCTTTATTTCTCAGCTTCTTATGTGCGAGTGTGAAATTGGTGTGTGTTAGCCCTTTTTGATAAAATATAATTCCTAGAGAATTTGCCCCTCTGCAGTTCTTTGTCTCTGACCTCTGTAAACATAGAGACAGACCCCAAAGCTGAGTAACCAAGCCATAATTGACCTAAATTAATATTCTCCAAGGTTCTAGGTTACAGATACCATGGGGCCACTGTAGACAAGAACTTGAAGTGTAAAGGTATATAATTGAATATCAAAGTTAGGATGGTCCATTCAATCATATTTCTAATTTCTATGAAGGTGGTGAAAACTAGACAGTGAAGAAAGCTGATAGGATGAGAATCAACTCATTTGAATGTGTTGTTGGAGAAGAGTTCTACAGATACCTTGAACTGCTAAATAAATAAACAAATAAGTATTTGAGCAAATCAAGCCTGAAGTCTCCCTAGAAGCCAAGATGGCTAAACTGAGACTGTCATATCTTGGGTATACTATAAGAAGACATAATTCACTAGAAATGACAAAAATGCTTGGTAAGCTAGAAGGTTGAAGGAAAAGAAGGAGATTCCAGATGGATAGACTCAATCAAGGAAGGCACAGCCCTGAATTTTAAAGGCATGAACAGGGCTGTTGATGATGGAGTGACTTGGAGGTCTCTGATTCATAGGGTGAGCATAAGTCAGTCAACTTGATGTCACTTAAAACACAACAACAATAAAGCCCATTTCTATATTTCACTTTGCAACCCTATTATATACTGCAATATACAGTTAGCCCTTGTTATCTGCAGGCTTGCCACCTGGGGATACAAGCATCCATGAATGGCAAGCCCATGCTGTCTCCAGTGCGGTGTGTGCACAATGCTGCAATGCCATTAGGGACAGTAGTGCCAGGGTGGCACATGCACTTGATTGCGCCACCATTAAGTTTCGTTCTCTCTGATGGTGCCGTGGCCACGTGCATGCAGTGCTATGGGACAATAGGGGCTGTCTCTAATGGCATCATAGCTGTGTGCACATACCACCATTGGGGACAGTGTGGGCTTGAGCATCCAGTGATTGTTTTTTCCAGTACCTCCTCTTTTTTTTTTAGTTTTAAATTGATTTTATTAATAGCTTTGCAAACAATCAATGTAATCACCACAAAATACATTATATGAGCCTTGGGGGTCAACAGAAAGAGTTTTACAGAAAGGTGATTTATCCTGGGATAGTGGAAACACTCGGAGTCATCTCACTCCATAGCAGCTGATGGAACTGAGTCCAGAGTATTTCTCTAAAAGATAGTCTGATGGGTTGGAGGTTCAATATTCTTCATGTTGTTATTAATAAATTCAGTAAAAACAGACCAATCCTCAAAAAATGTATGAGCCCCCCCTTTTTTTTGTCCACTACAAAACTTGAAAGTATTAGAGAGTTTTCCTAACAGCCATGTGTCCCAAATCCTCTTCCACCAGTTGCTCAGTTGAACATGTCATGTTTTCCAACATCTCGTGATTTTAGCTCTGGCCTCTGAGATGAGGAATATGACAAGTTTTCAATTTTTCATGTGGCTATTGTCCTTGCTGTAAATCAGTAGCATTAAAAGACCTGGACAAAATCATACAGGTTGTTTTAGAATATCAGAAATGTAGGTTAAAACAACATTCCAGAAAGCTCTAACCTTGGGACAATCCAACCACATGTGTAAATACGAAACAGAGTCTTACAACCTCTCCAGCATTTTGAGGAGGCATCTTTTGTCATTTTTTATAATATTATGGGTGTTAAATACCATTTGTGTATGGCCTTTAAGGCCAGTCTGCAATGCCCCTTGGTCTCTGATGGGCAATCAAGGGTCATGAATGCTACAAAAGACATGCTTACATGAATGCCCATGATTACTCTTTGAGACCAAGTTATTTTGGTTAGAAGGGATGCTGAAGAGGGCACAGAGAACTCCTGGGAGAGAACAAAGAAAGTCAGATATTGAGGACAGGTTAGGCATTACTACCTCTTTAAAGCCTGATCAACCAACATGCTGGATGACAGAGGGAAGCCAGGAGTGTGTGTGAGAGAAAGAATGGCTGATACCTCTGGTAGCTGCAGTTTAATGCATTCCTATTCATCTATTCTATCACTGTGTTCCCCCATATTAATATTTTGGTAGTACAGAGAGTGGGCTGCAAACTACTTGGGGACACACGTGTTCTACTAAGTCTGTTTTTGCAGGCCCTCACTTCTCCAGTCTCTCCTTGCTATATTTTTTTGACCACAAGAAAGGGTGAGCTGCCTCTCTTGTAAGGCTCCAGGAGAAAGACTTTGGCTTTTAAATATTTTATATCTCCCCTGCACTATTTAATGTGCCTCCCAGATATCCAGAGTGGATGGGGCATTTGGGTCAATCCACGAGGCTCCCACGAGACCAAAACTGCCCCTCCCTGAATCCTCCACAGCTGCACACTGTAGCTGGCAGAGGTATCAGCCATTCTTTCCAAACTAACTTGGTCTCAAATGGGCAATCATGTAAACATGTATTTTGTAATGTTCATGGCCCTTGATTGCCTACATGAGACCAAGATAATTCAACCAAACTTCACATTTCAAAGTTCCTATCTTCAGGGGAACATGGATGGCAATCACACCATAGGGGGGTTGCAGACTGCCAGAAATAGTGCAAATTGAGTCCACTTTTAGGGTTAGGGTTAGTGCTAGGGAATCATGGGAACTGTTTTTTTCCCGGAGACATTGAGCCTTCTCTGTCAGAGAACTCTGGTGCCACAATAAAATACAGTTCCCATGATCCCCTAACCCTAACCCTAACCCTAAAAGTGGACTCAATTTGCACTATTTCTGGCAGTCTGCAACCCCCCATAGTTCTCATTAAAGGTGAGGTTCCAGCAGTTGCAAATTTGCAGCCACTTTAACCAGAAATCTTGGGAAGGAGTCATAGGTATGATTTGGGTAGAGATAGAAGCTAATGTTGACCCTCTGTTCTTGTGGGGGATCCATTCCAGACCCACCCCCCACCCCCAGAATGGAAAATTGCATATATTCAATCCGCATAGGCTTGAATGGAGTCACGTGCTCGAGGGGGCATGCACCCCATTTTGTCCCCCTCTGTTTGCTACCTGCAGATAGGCGAGGGATGTGGATCCCAAGTCCATGAGAATGGAGGGGGAAATGTATACACCTTATTGCAACATATGGCTCTCCAGATATATGTTAGATTGCAAGTCCTAGCATCCTCTAGCTGGTGTAGCCAATGCTGAGAAATGCTGGGAGCTACAGTCCAACAACATCCAGATCATGGAAGTTGTACTAATTGAAGGTGCATGTTCATACACCACACACATATGCTGGATGGCCTTTGAAGGTCCTCTTCCAACTCTAGGATTCTATGTATTCCTGCATGGTCAAAGGGGTTGGACTGGATGGTCCAGGGGTTCTCTTCCAACTCTAGCATTCTACATATTCCTGCATGGCAGAAGAGGTTTGGACTAGATGGGCCTGGAGGTTCCTTCCAATTCTAAGATTCTATGGGCCCCTGCAGACGGGTGGCCATGGGCTGCCCCGAGAAGCTGCGGATTGGGGCCGAGGTACCCGCACTCCTTGGCCCCAATGCACCTCTTTTCAGGACCTGGAAGGAGCGCTAAAATAGCGCTCCTTCCACAAGGCGCCGAAGGTGTGCTGCAAGAGGCATTGGGCACCTCTTCGGCATCTTTTCCATTGCAATGTGTTCAGACGCTGCAGCGGAAGGACGTCATCAGAGCGCCCGTCATGTGGAGCGATGGGTGCTCCGATGACGTGTTCGGGAAGGAGTTAGGGCACCCAGCGTGAGGCTGCCCCTCCCCTTCCTTACCTCCAAGATGGCGCAAAGCATCGTCTGCAAAGGGTATCAGTATTCCATCATGGCCAAAGGAAGTTGGGCTGGATGGACCTTGGGGTCCCTTGCAACTATAGCATTCTGTGTATTCCTGCATGGCAGAAGGGATTGGACTGGATGGCCCTTGGGGGTCCCTAAGATTCAATGTAAAATGCAAGTAGTGCTCTCTAGGTCTCATCCCTTTGCCCCTCTGGTGCTATAGGGCCAGATATCTGGCTACAGGTGCTGCAGAATTAACAAAGTGCGTGTGTGCGCGCACACATGCACACACATGCACCTTCAAAGCCTGTGAATTTCCTAGGGTTTTTTTAGGTGAGGAATCCTCAAAGGTGATTTTGCCAGTTCTTTCCTCTGAAAACTAGCCTACAGCACCTAGTAATATTCCCTGGTGGTCTCCCATCCAAGTACTAACCAGGGCTCACTGACTCTGCATAACTTCCAAGATCCAGATGTTGTTGGACTGCAGCTCCCAGCATTCCTCAGCATTGCCAACCTAGCTAATAATAATAATAATAATAATAATAATAATATGGTTTATTTATATACCGCCCCTCTGGCTAACCAATCGAGGCGGTGAACAACAGAGTACCTTAATACATTACAGCAAATTAAACAACAATAATACAATAATACATTGCAGCGAATTAAATAATGTCCTTCCCTCCTCCCCAAACATTCAGCAAATAACAACTTAAGATCCCATCCCTCATTCCTACCCCCCACCCCCAAAACAAATCAACAAACAAACTAAGAACAATTATTAAAATACAGTACATTAAAAAATACAATGTGTGTAATTAAGATAATAGAGTCTCCCCAGTCTCTCCAATCTCCATAGCACAAGCACTTGCGAAGGCCCAGGTGTTCTGGCTCTCCCTCCAAGTGTCTCTACCGGCTCGGGGAGGCTTACAGGGGCATTTTGAAGCCCGGTGGTAATGAGGGCTGAACGCTACTCCAAGACGCCCAAGTGTTGATAGTCAGGGAGGGCAGGGCCCTTCAGGGTCCAGTATCCCTTCCCGAAAGAGACGCTGCCGCCGCGAGTGCCACCGCGGCTACTGTCAAATCCACGAGAGAGAGGATGTTAGAAGATCAGGCACTCGGGCAAGCACACGCCCTCAGGCTTCGCAAGGGTGCCGGGGGAGATGGTGTCCTGGGCTGGCTGGCTGAAATAGCCGCCCCCGCCCTCCTCGGTCCCGCTGCTCCACCACCGCTCAGGTGGAACTCAGCTGAGGGCTGGGATAGCCAATCCCTGTCCATCCCTGCCCCCATTCTCTTCTGTGGGAATGTGAATGGGAGGGCAGAGAGAGAAAGGGAGGGAAATGAAAATGAGCCTCAGAGGAAGGCAATGGTAAGCCCCCTTTCCTTTGAACTAGCCATGCCAAGAAGATCTCAAGATAAAGTTGCCATAAATCAGAGGCAGTTAATCATGGGAGATTTAAGCGCACCTGGTGGAAAACTCAACTCTTATCTGACAAGACTTGTCATAGGAACTTTCTTTGGTCCTATCGAGAGGCAATACGTGCTGCGCAGAAATCCTTCTCCTCCACACGTATTGCATCTGCAGAGTCTCATCCAGCAGAGCTGTTTAGGGTGGTGAGGGAACTGACACAGGTCCCACCTGTGCAGAACCCGACTTAATCTGACAATGGCCTGCTGTGACGCGTTTAACAACTTTTTTGCAGATAAAATCTCTCAGATAAGAGCCAACTTAGACACCAATGTTATGGCAGAATCAATTGATGAGGTGTCCAGCAACTCCGTTAATGAAATTATTCTGGATCAGTTTCAATCTGTGAGTACCAATGATGTGGACAAGCTCCTTGGCTGAGTGAGGAAAATGACCTGCCCTCTTGATCCTTGCCCATCATGGCTGGCTGTCTGGGGAGGGGGTGGAATGCATTGAGGATGTTCCTTACGGACATCACCAATGCATCCCTCAGCGAAGGTCATATTCCACCTTGTTTGAAGGAAGCGGCAGAGGCCACTTCTGAAAAAACCTTCCCTGGACCCCCTGGATATGAACAACTATAGGCCAGTTTCCTTACTACCGTTTTTGAGCAAGATAATTGAGAGGGCGGTTGCTCTTCTACTCCAAGCTGTCTTGGATGAAACCGATTATCTAGATCCATTTCAAACTGGCTTTAGGATGGGATTTGGAGTTGAGACTGCCATGGTTGCCTTGGCTGATGACCTCTGTCTGAGCATCGACAGGGGTAGTGTGACCCTGTTGGTGCTTTTAGACCTCTCAGCGGCTTCTGATACGATAGAACATAGCATCCTCTTGGATCGCCTGAGTGGGTTAGGAATTGGAGGCACAGTGTTGCAGTGGTTCCATTCCTTCCTCTTGGGCAGATCCCAGAGGGTGTTGCTCAGGGACAGTTGCTCTGCAAAAAAGGAGCTCACTTGTGACATCTCTCAAGGTGCCATTCTGTCCCCAATGCTGTTTATATGAAGCTGCTGGGTGAGATCATCCGGAGACATGGGGCAGGGTGTTATCAGTACGCTGATGACCCTTGGGGTTCTCTGTATTCCTGCATGGTAGAAGGGGGTTGGAATGGATGGCCCTTGGGGGACCCTTCCAACTCTAGGATTCTGTGCATTCCTGCATGCACCCTCAAAAAGCCCATCAACGTGGGGGGGGGGGGGGCTGTGAATTTCCTAGGGTTTTCTTAGGTGATTTTGCCAGTTCCTTCCTCTGAAAGCTAGTCTACAACGCCTGGTATACCGTGGCAGTCTCCCATCCAAGTACTAACCAGGGCAGATGTTGTAGGACTGCAGCTCCCAGCATTTTTCAGCATATACCAGCTAGGGACTGCTGGAACTTGCAGTCCAACAATAGCTGGACTCCATAACTCAGTTCAGTGTAGTGTCTGTGCTGAAGAGAGCAGGGTAGAGAAAGAAAATTAGAGCTTGGAAAATTTTTGGACAACTGCTCCTACAAACTCCCGTGTAGCTATAGGACTTGTAGACAAAACTGAATGTCAACACCTCATTGGCAAGACAGCTTTACTTTCACTATTGTGTGAAAATTCACACCCTCTTGCACCCTGTGATTTTATTGCAATGATGCCATAAAGTAAATGACTGAGCTTAAAAAGAAATTTCCTGCTTCTGATTGGAATGGCTGATTGCTGGCTGTTGTGAGAGACAAGACATTGTAATTATTTCACACTTTTCATGTGGGGAGAAAAGTAATTTTATTGCCCACCATTCTTCAGGCACAAGAAGAATTATTCTGTCATTTTACAACACTATTGCATATTTTTGAAGGTATTTTCCAAAAGGAAGTCTTATGAATAATACCCGTCCCCCAACCTATAGCAGGGGTCATAATTGAAAGCTGCCTTGAATTTCATTTTTGGAGAAATGTGGGATATAAATTCAATAAATAAACCAAATTTCACGTCATTGGCTTTAAAGTTGAGAATTTCTTCTCCTTGATTAAAGAGTAGCTACGTATATTAGCACTGCTGGCACACTGCAGAATTAATGCAGTTTGACATGACTTTAACTGTCAGGGCTCCATCCTATGGAATCCTGGGATTTGTAGTTTGTTGTGGCACAGAGCACTTTGTCAGAAAAGGCTAAATATCACACAAAACTACAAATCCCAGAATTTCATAGCATTGGGCTATGACAGTTAAAACATCAAACTGCATTAATTGTGCATTGTAGATGTAGCCACAAAATATACAGTGTTTTGGTTTTTTGG
Organism: Phrynosoma blainvillii; assembly: GCA_026167975.1. Lineage (NCBI taxonomy): Eukaryota > Metazoa > Chordata > Lepidosauria > Squamata > Phrynosomatidae > Phrynosoma > Phrynosoma blainvillii. The sequence goes on from JANUYF010000001.1 coordinate 416,306,998, forward strand.
GCACATTTCCAGAAAGTGATCATGTCAGATTTCCAAAATGTATGTCAAGCCTGGAAATGTTTCTAATCACAAATCACATCAATTTCTGTGTCTGGTTCTGTTCATTAGGCAAACTTGTTTCTAAAAAGACTTCATGGAATGAAGTTACCAAACACTAAAGGTAAAAGTATTCCCCATTGACAAGGTTGTCAAATTGTGTCTGACCATAAGAGGCAGTGCTCATCTCCATTACTAAGCCAAAGAGCCAGCATTGTTAGAGACTACTCTGTGATCATGTGGCTAGCATGATTGCACAGAACGCTGTTTACCTCCCCACTGAAGTGATACCTATTTATCTACTTGCATTTTCATGCTTTTGAACTGCTAGGTTGGCAGAAGCTGGGACTAGTGACAGGAGCTCACCACATCATGCAGACCTGGGCCTTGAACTGCCAACCTGCCAAATCTTGCACCTTGAACTGCCAACCTGCCAAATCTTGCAATCAACAGAGTCAGCATCTTAACCACTTGAGCCACTGCATCAAACACTGCTTCTACACATATTATGAGCCTCTGCCCACAGGAATGGAACAACTCTACAATCAAGATCAGGTACTGAATATAAAGTGCTGTCTATTTCTCCCAAAATCACATGTCAACCATCATATGACATGGGATGGATTACAGGTATGTCACATCTTCTCCATTGCTTAACAGAGGCACTTATTTTACAGAACGTGAACAATGCCATCATGATCTTTTAGCAATTCAGCTACCACGATGTATCTCTGTGGAGTTTGGTGGCATGGCTTGCCAAAGTCATTTTGAATTATATGCTTTTTTTTTAAAAGGCATTTCTGTAGAATTCAGAATATAAATACAAGTTGACATTTACATTTCATAAATTAGCACATTGTTTCATAACATCTCCCTTTTCAGAATGTCACAATTCAGAATATGCTAGCAAAGGTGTCAAATCCTGGTTCCAAGTATAGCAAATACCAATATACCAACAAAAATTGATAAAAGCAGCCTGTCAGAAAAAGACTTCCAGGATGCTTGAAGTTGGGGATACTGTCAAGTGACTTCCAAATATTTTCTGTCTAATCAAGGATGGTTTTTTTTTTAAAGCTCAAGAGGCTGTTTGCTAAAGAGAGACTACTCTAGCTGATCCCCCCCCCCCCCCGGTCTGGTGTTGTAAACAAGCCAGATATTTTCTGTTAAGATGTAGCATAGCTTTCTTCCATGCAACATATTTCTGGGTTACAGCATAATAGGCCTTTTAAAGTTAAAAAAAAAATAGAACAGTGTTGCAGCTCATGGGGACCAGGGTTGCCAGATCAGATGTTTTCCAGGTCCTGAGATTATTATTATTTTGCATGGGGGCTGGGGGAATGATGACTTAGGTTGCTGCCTTAACTGCAAATTTAATACATTTTGACATCACTTTAATTGTCCTGGCTCCATCCTATGGAATTCTGGGATTTGAAGTTTCTTTTGGCACCACAGCTCTCTGAGAACTAAGGCCAGAATGGCTCCATCTTTGCTTTCTTTTTGATGGCGATAAAAACATTTTTATGCCTCCAGGCCCTCACATATTGACATGGATGCTGTTTTGTTTTTGTTTTAAAGAGTTTTAAATTTTAAACTGAAATAATGTAATGTTTTTAATTGTTTGAATTGTTTAATTGTTTTTTAAACTTTGTTCTTTTAATATTTTATACTGTTTAAACTTGGACTGTTTTAGATTTGTTAGCCACCTTGAGTCCCTATACTGGGAGGAAGCCAGGATATAAATAAATGGAATAATAATAATAATAATAATAATAATAATAATAATTTTAAATACATTGAAATATTAAAGAGATCACACACACATGTATATAATAGATTAAAGGGGAAATTTAAATCATAAGTCTATCCGTAAGATGTTTAAAATGTCAAATAATAAATGAAATGGTTATAGATGCATAATCAAGTAGAGAGATGTGATATCCATATATATGGTTAAGACAGAAATTTAAAAGTCAAAAACTTTTAGAAATATGAACAGAGAGGGGAGGAAGTTAGGAATAAATGTTTTTTATGTTTGACTGTCATTTTTTATTGTTGTAGTTAATGTAAGATAATTGTATTTTTGTTTGAATTTTTTGTGTGTGTTTACAATGTATGCTGATAAACAGATTTTTTTTTAAAAAAAATAGATATGAGTCCCAAGTTTTAATAGTAGCATTTGATTAAGCACGTGTGAAAACTCATGTAAGCTCCAATGTACATTTAAGGAATTGGAGGTCCTCTATTCCTCTGAGGACTGCAAATGGGTAAGGTTGGTGGGAGGTGCATGCTAATGTGGGCTTACATCCTATTCTAATAAAAGGTGACATCACAGATGACGAAGATGTCAATTGACCAATCAGGGAGCAACACTGGAAACTTCGAACATTCTCCCAACAGAGGCTTTAAAAAGGTTCTAGAGACCACGTGGTTTGAGTTTTCCCTTTGTTTAGCCCATGTAGCCAGGGGTCTTTTCACTTTTTGGCCCATATGGGAGAGGGTTCTCTTTGTTCTAGAATCATAGAATCATAGAATCATAGAGTTGGAAGAGATCACAAGGGCCATCCAGTCCAACCCCCTGCCATGCAGGAACTCCCAATCAAAGCATCCCCAACAAATGGCCATCCAGCCTCTGCTTAAAGACCTCCAAGGAAGGAGACTCCACCACACTCCGAGGGAGTGTGTTCCACTGTCGAACAGCACTTACTGTCAGGAAGTTCCTCCTAATGTTGAGGTGGAATCTCTTTTCCTGGAGCTTGCACCCATTGTTCCGGGTCCTAGTTTCTGGGGCGGCAGAAAACAAGCTTGTCCCCTCCTCAATATGACATCCCTTTATATATTTAAACAAGGCTATCATATCACCTCTCAGCCTTCTCTTCTCCAGGCTAAACATCCCCAGCTCCCTAAGTCGTTCCTCATAGGGCTTGGTTTCCAGACCCTTCACCATTTTAGTTGCCCTCCTTTGGACACGCTCCAGTTTCTCCACATCTTTTTCGAATTGTGGTGCCCAGAACTGGACACAGGATTCCAGGTGAGGCCTGACCAAAGCAGAATAGAGTGGTACTATTACTTCTCTTGATCTAGACACTATACTTCTATTGATGCCGCCTAAAACTGCATTGGCCTTTTTCGCTGCTGCATCACACTGTTGACTCATGTTCAATGTGTGGTCTACCTGGACTCCTAGATTCCTTTCACACATAGTCTCATTCAGCCAGGTGTCCCCCATTGTATATCTGTGCTTTTCATTTTTCCGCCCTAAGTGCAGTACTTTACATTTCTCCATGTTGAATTTCATTTTTTTAGCTTTGGCCCAGCTTTCTAGTCTGTTCAAATCATTTTGAATTTTGATCCTGTCTTCTAGGGTATTAGCTACTCCTCCCAATTTGGTGTCATCTGCAAATTTGATAACTATACCCCCAATACCGTCATCCAAGTCATTGATAAAGATGTTGAATAGCACTGGGCCCAGGACAGAGCCTTGTGGCACCCCACTGGTCACTTCTTTCTAGGTTGAAAAGGAGCCATTGTTGAGCACCCTTTGTGTTCGGCCAGTCAACCAATTACAAATCCATGTAACAGTTACTTTGTCTAGCCCACATTTTACCAGCTTGTTTGCAAGAATGTCATGGGGAACCTTGTCAAAGGCCTTACTGAAATAAAGATATACTATATCCACAGCATTCCCTTCATCTACCAAGCTGGTTATTTTATATATATATATATATATATATAAAAAAGAGATCAGATTTGTCTGGCATGACTTGTTTCTCTGAAACCCATGTTGACTTTTTGTGATTATGGAATTACCTTCCAGATGTTCACAGACTCTCTGTTTAATAATCTGCTCCAGAATCTTTCCCAGTATTGATGTCAGACTAATTGGACGATAATTGTTGGGATCCTCTTTTTTTTTTCCCTTTTTGAAGATGGGGACAACGTTTGCCCTCCTCCAATCCGCTGGGACTTCTCCTGTTCTCCAGGAGTTCTCAAAGATTATTGCCAATGGTTCCGATATTACATTTGCCAGTTCTTTTAATACCCTTGGATGTAATTAATCTGGTCCTGGAGACTTATATTCATTTAGATTAACTAGGTATTCCTGTACTACCTCTTTACTTATTCTATGCTGAAATTCTCCTATTCTGTCCTCTGCTCTATTATCCTCAGGTTGAGCACCCTTTACCTTTTCTGAGAAGACTGAAGCAAAGAAGGTGTTGAGTAATTCTGCCTTTTCTCTGTCCCCTGTTAACTTTTTGCCATCTTCTCCACACAGTGGCCCTACCATTTCCTTCTTCTTCCTTTTGCTGTGGACATACCCAAAAAAGCCGTTTTTATTATTCTTAACCTCTCTAGCAAGCCTGAGTTCATTCTGCGCTTTAGCTTTTCTGACTTTAACCCTACACATGGTAGCTATTTGTTTGAATTCCTCTTTGGTGATTTCCCCATTTTTCCATTTCTTATACATGTTCCATTTAAAACTTAGTTCAGATGAAAGTTCCTTAATCATCCATCCTGGTTTCTTGAGGCACCTCCCATTTTTCTTCCTCATTGGAACTGTTTGAAATTGTACCTTCAGTATCTCCCTTTTGAGAAACTCCCATCCATCTTGAACTCCCTTCTCTTTTAGTATTCCTGACCACGGGATCACCCTGAGTATTTCCCTAAGTTTACCAAAATCAGCTCTCCGAAAGTCTAGAATGCATGTCTGACTATGCCTGGCTTCTCATTTCCACTGTATAATAAATTCCAGGAGAACGTGATCACTCCCACCTAAGGATCCCACCAACTGAACCAATATTATCTGAATTATCACAACTCTCTGTCAATGTCTTTTATCCTAGCTATGAATCCTTGCATAAAGAGGGGATGTGGTGAAACAGGCAGCTGTGGGACCTGGATTTACTACATCTTGATACCCTGCACTCTGATTTACTCAACCTGTATGGATAAGCTGGTTGGGATACTGGGAATTTTGCTCAAAAATATCTCAAAGGTGGAGTGGAGTGGAGCCCTGCCATGCCCAGACAGCCTGCTGTATAAAAACTCCAGCATTTCTACCTGTGAAGAGGAGGGATACAAGTAATTGGGTCTAATCCCTTTCTAGGAGGATTTGTTTACACCTGAATGGAGCATGAAGCATGAGTTTAATATCTATGTATGAGTGTTTTAAGCTTATTATTAGACCACCGACCCCCCTCCGGAGCAACGGGCAGCGAATTAACTACGGAAGACAAGACAAGAAGCTGAATTCCTTTCCTCCATCCACTGAGTAAGTAGTAGCAGCAATAGCTGAGCAGTGTGGCCCAGGAGTATCACAGCAGGTGCTGAAGGCCCTTAAAAGCTACCTTCAACCCTCAATTTCAGCAGTTGTGCACAGATGGAGCATTGATTGTACAGCCCTCTGGGACTCATTCCTTCCACTAAACTTTATCTGGACTATTGTAGATAATGAGTGCTGAAGATGATAACAAAGTAATCAATAAAGCAGGGATGAAAAAGAATTGAAAGAGGAAGAGGAAGATCTTAAAGGGAAAAAATAACATGAATATTAAAAGAGGGGGAAAGTCTGAGAAAGAACAGGAAAAAAAATCCAACCTTATAGAAACGACAAAGGCTGCAGCAGCCTTCAGACAACTAAGATTGGAGGATTTATTTCAGCATAAAGATACAGTGAATAAATCCCCATCTCTCCTTCATTCTCTCCCCCCCCTCATAAATTCCTTTGATAAATCCTATGTTTCATCTGATTGGAAGGTGGATGATCACCCTTCCACTGAGGAGGAGGGTTCCACAGATGTTAGAGGAGTAAGTATATTAAAAACAACAAGAGAAATAAATGTTGGCTAATAATTGCCTGCTGCTGAAACAGTCATTGCAGTTTTTGAGCAATTACTGAGCATTAATCGGAAAATAGACAAACTTAAAGACATTGTGGGCAAGTGTAAAACAAAACCACCCATGGAATTAACTACTAACTCTGCTGAACCAAACCATTCTCAGCCTTTGCATGTTGCTCAAGATACATCATGCAGGATAGCTATTAGAGACAGGTTAATTCTACAGCAGAATAGGATCTTGCTTCAGGTTGGAACGACCCCCCTTAATAGAGGTAGGTGCTACAACAGGCAAACAGTACTTTACTCACTTTCACAACTTTTCCACCAAAGGTTTCACAGTAATGAACTTATAGAAATATCCTGGCTACCCAGATGGAATAGTTTTGAAAGCATTATATTGACATTTAAGCATTCTACTCTTCCCACCATGATCCTCAAAAATACAAGATCTATAAGGAAATTCCTAATTATTCCTACTTGTGTTTTTCATAATAGTAATGTTCAACCATTGTTAAATTTTGGGAAGGAGGACAAACCCATGAGGGAGGCTGCCTTAAGCTCCAAAATCTGTGATTTTAATCAATAATCCTCCACTCAGCAGACTGTTCCAAGTCAAGAAAATGTTCATCAGAATTACATCACTGATGCAATTAAGAGAAGGATACAGACATCAGAAATTTTTTTTGGAAGATGAAGAAGTACTCACCCAGATGTTTGGAATTCTTTCCCTTGAGGAACAACAACTTATACTGTGCAAATTAGATGTAGTATTCAAGGACATGTTACCAAGGAATAACAAGTCTGTAAGTGAGTAAGACAGGTTTGTGTGCTGGCCCCAATAGTTCTATTCAGCTATTATATAAACTCGTTAATCCCTCATTTGAATAATTCTATCTTCCATCCCCCCAAATTAGCTAACAGGCATACTAATTTATTGTTATATGCAGATGATGTAGTGATCTTGTCATTGACTTCTATAGCTTTGAAGAGTGCTTTAAAATCACATGCTTGGACTTCCAGTTGAGATGGCGCCAGCTTGAGAAGTCTCTAGGAATGCTTCCAGAGACGACTCAGACAGCGTGGTATTAGATCGCCTTTGGAAAAGTATTTTCTGCGATCTGAAGATATCCTCATGGTATTGGGGATTCGGACAACCTCGTTTGGGGTTCAGATTCTGATTCGGAGTTCTTTAAACCCCTGATAGTGAAGGATCGTCGGAAGGGGATAAGGGCAAGAATCAAGAAGAACCAGAGGGAAGTGACCATGCTGCCAGCTTTGTCTTTTTTTAAAGAAAATCAAGATGCAACCAGCTTAAATATTTCATCAACGGAGTAAGTGTTGCTCTAAATTGAGTTATGAATTTTGGAATTGAAGGACTGGATATTTGATTTGGTTGAGATAACTTCGAGCTTTACATCCCACATAGATTAGGAAGAACAGTTTGGACTGATATTTTGTTTGATTCCCAACCATAAGGACTATTGAGGGGCTTATATATCTCTAGTCTAAAATGATTTCCCTCCTCTGATCAATTATTGGTGGTATACTCAAGTGGAGACAAAGTAAGGATAAGTATATTAAATAGAATAATTTAATATACTTATAATAATAACTATATTATAGAATAATTAAAAGGAAAGAAGGAGAAAATAAAGAAAGGAAAAAGAAACATTTTAGTTAATGCGCTTGGCGTTCTGGTGGAAGAAAGGGGGTTAACAACATTGCAGACTGCTGAAAACAGAAAGATAAGGAAAGGAGGAGACAACCTTGAAAGATGGATAAGACTGGTGATATAGGATAACTACTTACCTGGGCAGCTGAATACATGAGGCAGAACTATGGAGAGGCGAGGACGAACCAGGGGCAGCTCTGAGGGCTGGCTCACTATTGGCGATATCAGAGAATATTTATGGAAGAATACCTTACCACAGAGATGACATCCTAGACCAGCGGAAGACAGTGTGAGTCATTCCAGGAGTTGATACTGACTTTCTATGATTTAAAGAGAGATACCCAACTGAGAGAGACACTCTGGCAATAGAACTTATTGGTTCGGAGGATACGAGACACGAAGTTAGTAGATCTAAGAAAAGCTAGAGGGAGTCTCCCCTGACTGAATATAAAGGATCAAATAGAGGAGTATATATATTTTTTTACTTTTATAAATGACCCAGTCGGGATTTAGTAACTACTTCTATTAATTAGAACTAAAAAAGGAATAAGTAGATCTTTTTAGACCCTGCATACTTATTGGTCTTTTTCTTTCTTTCTTTCTCTTATATATAAAGGACTTGAGCTTTTTTTTTTTTTTAAATAATATACACTTGGCTGCTTGGTCAAATAAATAAGAAAAAAAAGAGAAAATAATAATTAAATAATTGAAATAATTTGGAATTGGGAAGTGGAGTAAGTAAACTATATATATAACTACAAAAAGAAAAAATAGGGGTAAAGAAAAGGAACAAAGGGAGAAGGGATATAAATTTTTTAAAAGAAAACAAAATAAATTAAAAACAAGATAAAATAATAATAATACAAGAAATAAAAGGAAAGAAATAAAATAGGAATAAAGGGGAAAGGGAAGGGAAAAAGGAAGAGAAAGAAAACTGGAAGGAAATATTTATTTAATTAGACTAATTCGGTAGTTGCAAAAGCAAAACTAATTTGGATTTGGTTTAAATTGTGTTGGAGTCGAAAAGAAAATAGATTAGTAAAAAGAAATTAAGACTATTGGGATAGAAGGAAAAGGGGAAGGGAGAGAGAAAGAAAATGGGGGGAAAAAAGGAAAGAAAGTTAAGGGAAAACAAAAAGAAAATTAAAAATTATGATGTCAAGAAACCAAGCAGCCAGGTCACAAAGTCAAACACAGCTCCCACAGAGAGCCACTATTGATCAACTGAGAAATGTGGATTCAAACACAAATATTACTGATGAGATTAAAAAACTTAGACTTGAGATTAGACGGGAGATGCAGGATTTCAAAACAGAAATTCGTCAAGATGTTAAGAATGAACTACAGGGATTTTCTGAGATGATTGAGAAAATTACAGGGGAACTTTCTACTGCAAATCAAAGATTAGATAACTTAGAATTTAGGAGTGAAAGATTTGGAGAAAAATTGAAAGACGTAAGGAAAGATAGGGAAAAAGACCTGGATGAGAAAGCTGTCTGGGACCAGAAACTTAGGGAAAAATGTGTAAAAATTTGTGGATTACCTGAAAACGAAAAGCAGGATTTATTGGGATTCATAACAGTTGAATTGGCAAAGTTTTTGGAGAAAGATTTACCTCAATTCCAATTTGAAATTGATAGGGTTTTCTGTCTGAATTCGACGATTGCAAAACAGAAGAATTTACCTAGGGACATAGTGGTTTACTTTGTGCAAAGGCAGACTAGAGATTTATTGTTAAGAATTCACAATAAAGTACCACTAGAAATTGACGGAAAACAACTGCAGATTTTGAATGATGTCCCAACTAGATTGCTGAAAAAAAGGAAGGAACATGCATTCCTGACAGCTTTCTTAAGACAGGAGGGGATACCATATAGGTGGGGAGTACCAGAGGGTTTGACCTTATGGTTCAGGAAAAGGAGAGTAGTCATCAAAACCACCAAGGAAGCAAGAAGATTTTGGGACAGGGAGGAAAACAGGAGGAGAAAAAAGGATCAGGATCAGGAGAAAGAAATCAGTTTCCCAATACAAGGAGAGGAGGTAGATAAAAAAAACTACAAAGGGTCAGTAGAGAGAAAAAGGTGAGGCAAGCAAAAAGAAAAATCTGCAGGAAGAAGACCAAGAATTGTTGGGAGCAGACTGTTAAGGAAAATGCAACATGGGACTTACAGTAATAGAAATAAAATGTGTATGTGAAAGTCACAGTGATTAAGCAGGAGCAATCATGAAGCTACACAGGTGAAAAGGATAATGTAATTTGGAAGCCTTGAGAGACAAGGACAAAGTTATAGAGTGTATATTGAAAACACCTGTTGTAGATTGCAAACACCTGAGATTCATTAAGTAGTCAAGGTAAAATGATGAAATACTTGGGTTGGTCTTAAGTATGGGATGATCCATGTAAACCAATCAAAATGAATGTACACACCCACTGGGTGGGAACCGACTAGTGGGTGGTGACTAACAATGGCTATAAGTGCAATGTTTGCCAATGCATATTGTGGAGTAGTTTTGGAGATATTGTGAAGTGTAGAGATTGTGATTTGTAGGGCATATAGTATTTATGTATATAGTAGAATAAAGTAGATCTTTTATATAAGACTACTGAGTTTTCTGGTGTCTTGAGGGAAGATACAAGAGCCAGAAGAATCCTGGAGAAGTTTGGAGACATCTCAGGAAGAAGAGTGAGAAGGCTTGGAGAGTTTGTCAGGGTCTTCAGCCTATTTTCTTAAACTCTGCTGCTTGGGAAAGAAGCATCAACCACTGATCAAAGCTGGTCAGCTCTGCTGCATAACAAGGTGGTGAGTTAGAGCCAGAGGTGAAGAGCTACAACTCCCATCATCCCTGACACAGACAACTGGAGATATAGGAAAGAACAAGATAGGTTTGAGGATGGGTTATTAGATCCCGAAGAGTTACAGCAGAGTAGGGAAGAGGAGTCTTCAGAAAAAGAAAGAGAACGTGAGGAGGGCTGATAGATATAAGTGATATTAAGTTAGCAATAATAAATATTTTGAGGTTTTTCCCCCTTTCTCTTTTTCTTTTGAGTGTAAGAATTGTAAGTTTGATGTATTGTAAGAGAAAGACACAGTAATTTGATTTATATTTACTTAATTGAATGAAATAAAAGGGTTGAAAATGGATAAGTTAAAAATTATTTCGTGGAATGTCAAGGGTTTGAATACTCCACAGAAGAGAAAAAAATTAATCATTATCTTCAAAAATTAAAAGCTGATATTTATTTTTTGCAGGAGACACATATTAGGAAAAAAGATGTCAAATATCTGAAAAATCGTAAGTTGGGAAAGGAATCAATAGCAGCAGCCAGAAATAAGAAAAAAGGGGTGGGTCTATGTATAAAGGAGAAATGTAACCCAAAGGAACTGTATTCTGATGACAATTGACATTTTGTGGTTGTAGAAATTAATTTACATGGGGATAAAGTGATATTAGATGGATTATATGCACCCTGATGAATAAAGGTAGTTTTTATGAACAAATGCTTACCAAACTAGAAAATTGGAATAATGAACAAATCATTATAATGGGCGATTGGAACGGGGTCATCGACCCCCAATTGGATAGAAGCTCCCACAAAAAGAATAAAATATCTCATGGTAAGCTACCTAGAAGTTTTTTTGAAATGATAAAGAGACTATCCTTAGAAGATAGTTGGAGAATATTGTACAAAAATATGAAGGACTGTACCTTTTTCTCACACCCCCATAACTCATGGTCAAGAATAGACATGTTTATGATTTCAACAATATTGTGTAAAAAATACTTAAGATAGAAACCTTATCAGCAATTTGGTCCGATCACAACTCTATAATGATTAATCTTAAGATTGGTTTAAAAGACTTCAGGTGGTGTTTAAACTCTAATCTTTTAAAAAATGAAAATCTAATCTCGGAAGCAAAAGAGGAGCAACAATTATTTTCCCCCCAAAATTTAAATAAAGGAACACCAATAGATGTGGTCTGGGACACTTCGAAGGCATTCATGCGAGGTTTTTTTCTACAAAAAGGATTTGAAATTAAAAAGAAAAGAGAAATACAATTTAAAAAGCTAGAAGAGGAGATTAAATTAAAAGAAAAGGCTTTGAAACTTAATCCTGAAAATAAAAATATAAAACAGATTTTACAAACTTTATGTAAACAAGTATCTGTATTGGCATCAGAAGAAATTCAAAGGAAGATTAAATATTTGAAGGAGAGAAATTTTGAATTTTCAAATAAAATAGGTAAGTTATTGGCATGTCGGCTAAGAAAAGAGTCGGAAAATAGAACTATTTTGCAGTTAAAGGAAGGAAACACTACATTTTCCTCACAGGAACAGATTAAAATAATAATGCTGGAGTACTATACTAAATTGTATAGGAAAGAACATGAAGATGAAAGTAAATTAATTAAAATTAAAAACTATTTAGACCAACTGAAATTGCCTATATTAACAAAAGAATATAAAGAAGACTTGAACAAGAAAATTAAACTACAGGAATTAATGGATACGATAAGGGTAATGAAAAATGTAAAAGTCGCAGGTCCTGATGGCCTTATTACAGAATATTATAAAACTTTTACTAACCAATGGGCAATTCCTCTTTTAGAAACAATGAATAATTTGCTGATAGGTAATATTCCTCAATCATGGTTACAAGCGAACATTTCATTACTTTCAAAAGAAAAGAAAGACAGAACAGGCCCAAAAAATTATAGGCCGATTTCACTCTTAAATTGAGATTATAAGATCTTTATGAATATAATGGCGAATAGACTTAAAAAATGGTTAAATACCTGGATAAATAAAGATCAAGCAGGATTCCTTCCAGGTAGAAAAATTAAAGATAATTCCAGAAACTTAATAAATTTAATAGAATACTTCAACAAAAATATTGACAAAAAGGGGGCAATTCTTTTTTATGATATAGAAAAGGCCTTTGATAGTCTTAATTGGACATTTATGATTTCTACTTTGAGGAAATTAGGGCTTGGTCAGAATTTTCAGAGATAGACAGAAATATCATACAAGACTCAAGAAGTTAAATGAATAGTTAATAGTGAAACAACATTTTTTTTAACGATATATAAAGGAGTAAGACAAGGTTGTCCCCGTTCCCCATTGTTATTTATCACGTGTTTTGAAATTCTATTAGAAAAGATAAGAGGAGATAAAATGATACAAGGCGTAAAAGTGAAGGGTAGTGAATTTAAAGTAAAAGCCTTCGCTGACGATTTAATGATATCATTGATAAACCCAGGAGAAGGAATTGATAAATTAGTTGAGTTAATGAATGAATATGGAAAGTTGACTGGATTAAAAGTGAATAAAGATAAAACTACAATGTTGATGATGAATATACCCAAAGAAGAAAGAGAAGAAATAAGGATTAAAACCAATTTTCAAGAAAGTAAGATAGTTAAATACCTGGGAATAAAGTTTACAGCTAAAAACTCTGAATTATATAAAAATAATTATGAAAATAAGTGGAAGGAAATTGTGTCAGATCTGAATAGATGGAGCGATTTAAAGTTATCACTCATGGGTAAAATTGCTGTGATTAAGATGAATGTGTTCCCAAAAATACTTTATTTGTTTCAAAATATTCCAATTTTGATTAGTGATATACCTTTTTTAAAATGGCAGAGGGATATATCGAAATTTATAAGGAGTGGAAAAAACCCGAGGATAAAGATGAAACTGTTATATGATTCAGTGGAAAGAGGAGGAATGGGATTGCCCAACTTGAAAATGTATTATTATGCGAGTTGTCTGTATTGGATTATGGATTGGATTAAGTTAGAAAATGAAAAAAAAAATTAAAATTGGAAGGTTTCGATAAAGTTTATGCTTGGACAGCAATTAACGAGGTAACATTGAGAGAAAATAAATTAGGAAAAAAAACTGGTTAACATATCGAGATATATTATTAGATTTATTATTAGAAAATAGTCAAAACAGTCAAAACCAAGAAATAAAATAACAGGAACAGTTAATTGCTGAGGGTTATAACTGTAATTGGTTTGCCTACAGACAAATGCGAGAACGTTTCATGTTAGGCAAAAGAACAAAATCAATTGGGATTATGTACAAAGAACTTGAAGAATTTATAGAAGCTCAGGATGCTCATAAAATATCAAAGTTATATAAAATGTTGTTTAAATTGGAAATGGAGGGAGAATTAATTAAGCCTCAAATGGTTAAATGGTCCCAGGATGTTGGTCAAAATATAAATTTAGAACAATGGGAAAAAAATTGGAAAATAAGACTGAAATATTCTCTAAATTCAGATATAAGGGAAAATTATTATAAAATGCAATTCCGTTGGTACCTCACTCCATATAAATTGGCTAAGATGAGAAGAAACAACTCTAACACATGTTGGAAGTGTGAGAAAAAGATAGGTACTTTCTTTCATTTATGGTGGAGCTGTAAATTGGCAAGAAAATATTGGCAAAGTATACACAAGGAATTAGAAAAAATACTGCGGATTAATTTGAAATTTGACCCGCAATTATACCTGGGGATATTACAGGAAGAAAAAATAGATTTTTTTTTTTGGAAGGTTGATATTTTACTTAATTTCAGCAGCGAGAATTATTTACGCGGCAAAATGGAAAACGAAAATAACCCCTGATAAATTGGATTGTTTAGAAAAAATCTTAGAAATTATGGAAATGGAAAAAATAACTTGGACATTAAGAAATGAGAAAGAAGTATTTAAAGATATTTGGATGCCACTGGTGAATTATTGGAAATTAGAGGTGGATTCTTATTTTATTATTGATTTGGATTAAGAGAACTTGAGTCAAGTTGGGATATCTTTGAACGGAAATACTGATAGTAGTCATGGCATAGTATGTGTAGGTATTTTTTCCCCAAAACATTGATATATTTAAATAAAATGCGGGGTGTTAGATTAAACAATGATTTTTAAAATGAAGTTCAAATTAAGTGGGCTAATGGAAAATCTTTGTTCGTCTTGTCTTGTTTTTCTTTGCTTTGTTTTGTTTGTGGTTTAGTGTGTAATGTTTGTTGATTATGTAGTCATTAATTATGTGTCAGGTGTTTTTTTTAAAATTAATAAAAATTTAATAAAAAAATAAAAATAAAATCACATGCTTGGTACTGTGCTGATGAGGAATTAACAATAAATTATTCCAAGACTAAAATTTCAAAACATCTTAAACAGAGATTTTGGTTTGGGGATGGACAGCCTATTGAGCAGGTTAAGATCTTTAAATATTTGGAGATAGTCTTCTAAGCCTCAGGAAATAGAAATGCTCATTCAGATGATGTTTCTAGGAATGCACAAAGATCTGCCACAGCTATTCAAAATTATTTTTTTTACTAAAGGAGCACAGTTCATTCCTGCAGCAATTAAGCTCTTTATGGCCAAAGCTCGAGCCCAACTGTTATATGGAGCCCAATTAGGACCCTACAACAATATGATCGTACTTAAAAGAGTCCAAACAAAGTTTCGGAGGAGTATATTTCACGTTTCCCGCTGTGTGTCCAATGCCATGTTACGAAGGGAAGCAGGAGTCAATAAAATCTAATCCAGTTTGTGGATAAACATCTTTACTTATTGGTTAAAAATACATAATAGCCCTGGCAGACTGTGCCAGTTAATTTTGGTAGACAACTATAAATCTTCTTGGGTAACAGCTATCTATAAGAAACTGAGCCTTCTTGGATTTTCTAGTAATAGCATTCTAAAGCTAGGACTAGATCAAGCAAAATCAGTTATAAGGCAAAGGATCCTAAACATTGAAGGTCAGACTGAAACTGCTTCCTTTTCTAATTATTCATTTGTAAATAACCAGATGTCGGTTTCCCATCCTGCCTCTTACTTATATTACATCACAGTGCCTAAGTTCAGGAGAGCATTATCATTAGCCAGAATCAATGTTCTCATTATAACAGTACTGGAAGAGAAATATAGGAAAATCCCCCATGAACTTCGATTCTGTCCTTGTGATACTAGAGCAATAGAAACTATAGTGCATGTACTTTTATAGTGTCAATTTTACAAGGACATTCATCATCAGCTGATTACTCCTCTTCTAACCAAATTTCCTGGATGCACTGATGTTTTTTATCTAAGCCATTTGCTGGGAGTCAAAATCAAACTGTTTTACTGAAGGTAGCAAAATTTTGTTACGTTATATGTAAAACATGCTCTCAGATGATTGATAACAACTGATGTTAGATGACAGAGACCAATTCTGATTTCCTTTGTTTTTTATCTGATTTGTTTTAATAATTGTATATATTTCTTTATATATTTTATATTATATTATTTTTATATTGGTCCATGATCCAAATAAAATTTGTTTTATCTTGAAGGTGTCTGGTTGTGAAAATTGATCCATACCATGAATTTGCCCACTTTCCGATGATTGGCATTCCATCCCACCTTTTGGTTTGTTTAAATCAGTGATCTCCAAAGTTTAGTCCTCCAGGTGTTTTGGACTTCAACTCCCAGAAGCCCCAGCCAGCTTGGTCAACAGTTAGGAATTCTGGGAGCTGAAGTCCAAAACATCTGGAGGACTAAAGTTTGGGAACCAGTGGTTTAAATCAATTTATATGACTCTGCTTTAAATGCCATAGCTGCCTAATACAGCACTTCCCCAAGATCTGTACTAATTCTTAAGTTAGGATTTGGCTCTTAGTTACATTGTTTTTTGTTTTGTTAAAAAACAACAACAACCTTGTGTACCATGAATTACATTTTCAGTTTCTATTCATTTGTGAGTCACTCTGTGCGGGGCTAGAAGTGTGTGTGGGGTTCAGCCTACACCAGGTGACACCACACCTTTGGGCAGAAACAGGCTATGACAATCATGTGTGCTCCTTTAAAATTCTGTTACTCAGAGAAAGAGATAGTGTGAGTAGGATGATGCTCAGTGGAAGGAGAAATGAGAGGCCTCAGGGTTTTATTTTTTTAAATTATATTTTAAATATTTTATTTTTTTAAATTCTTTAAAAATTTCTTTAAAAACATCACATCTTACCAAAAATTCACTTTATTATGTACATCTAAACACATTTAGGCTGTGTGTACAATATTGTAATTTAAAGGTATAATTTTAATTTTGCTAGTTGTTTATGTCACATCTATTGCCATTACATTCAGTGAAACATGGGAATTACAATTTATGAGTAACATTAATACAAAACACATTACTAAGGATTCTGTATGGTGTGGTATGGGAAGAAGTAAATGGGTGTGTGTGACATGATGAATTACTGAACCAAGTAACACCAACTGTAGTGATGCCACGGACTCTGTGAATCTAGTACAGGCTGAACAATTAAGAT
Source organism: Phrynosoma blainvillii (assembly GCA_026167975.1). Classification (NCBI taxonomy): domain Eukaryota; kingdom Metazoa; phylum Chordata; class Lepidosauria; order Squamata; family Phrynosomatidae; genus Phrynosoma; species Phrynosoma blainvillii. Next base: position 416,323,867 of record JANUYF010000001.1, read on the forward strand.
ACTGGACAAATAAAGAAAACGTACTGCATTCCTAAGAGCCCTTTCTAGCTGCTAGTTCTGATTAATAAACTGGCTATGTGGAAGGCTTATCACTCTTACAGAAACATATTTGGAGAAGACACAGCCCCTAAATATATCCTCAGGTTTATATTTCTTCCTCCAATTGTCATTATGTAGTTATAATCACAGCTCTGAGGTCTTCCTCTCTGAAGAAGAATGAATGGCTTTGAAGTAGAATGATGGTATGATTCATGGAAGCTAAGATGTTGAAAAATTAATACAAATATTTTACAATACTTGTTCATAGAATAATCAAGATCCAACCACATCATCTTTGGAAATGCTGAGACTAAATTGCAAAGTTGGAAAAGACCCAAGGGTTTTCTAGTCTGGTCCCCTGCCTGTACTGGAATCCATAGCTAAAACATCCCAGACAGGTGGCAATCTAACCATTGTTTACCACCCCCATGAAGGAGAGTCCACCATTTTCCAAACTCAGCCCTCGTGTGTGTGTTGTTTTGCTCAGCTTTGGTATAAACTAGGTTTGTGTGATTTTTTTAATCTTCTGAAACTTATTCTAGATTCTAATGCAGACAAAACTTTTCACATCATGTTTTCTTGGGAAGATTTGTTCAGGGAAAGTTTGCCATTGCCTTCCTCTAAGGCTGAAAGTATTAGACTTGCCCAAGGCAACCCAGTAGTTTTCCAAGGCTAAGCAAGTTTCCAAGGCTGAGACTCTGATATTTCAGTCCTTGTCTGCATGGACCAAAAGGCACATTTCCTCCTGTTCTGGCATCATCCTGTTTGGACAATGCACTGCTCAAACCCCAGTTCTGAGATGATGTCCGGCACATCCCATACCAGAATCAGGGCATAACAAGGTTAAAATACATGTTAAAAACCTATCTCTTGCTCTGGATCATTCTGAAGATTCAGAGCCCTGTGTTTCTCTGTTGTGGCAGCTGCCTGCACAGGTGTCCTATTCAGCTACCCAGCATGTCCACTCATTCCTTGGTCCAAACAAGGCATCCAGCATGTGACCATTGCTGGTTGCCTCATTCTGACCTCAGAATTGAGTGACCCATGGTGGTGGTGGACATGCCAGGCGGCCCAGAGGGACACCCCTGCAGGTAGCTACCATGAAAATGGCCAAGGTAATGGAGGCAGGTCAGGGGAGCTGAAGGGTCAGGATACTCCAGACTGCCCCTGGAGTATCCTGGCCAGTGGATAGCACCCAATCTATCACACCATGCTGGTTCTCTCAAATAATACTATGTATATCTAGAAAGTAATTTACCCATTGCAACAGGGAAACCTACCCAAAGATATCTCTGAGCACAGAAATATTTTTCTGTTCCTTTCCCTTTCACTGTTGGCCTGCAGATGTCCATGAATTGCATGTGTGGGTGAACGTCACCCTCTCCTGGGGCTCATTCCCAGAGGAAAAAGCATCAATTGAGCCATTAGCAAGAGAAATGAAACCTGAATGCACATCAGCAACTGCTTTTTAATTAGCTTATTTGTACTGGGCCAGCGGGTAATCTTGACATTGAGTCAGGCTTGAGACAGACTAGCTTTGGCAGGCTGCCAGAGTTCTGCCAAGTAGGAGCTAAATTATGCATCTTATTTAGCAAATTTATTAAAAGATTTTTAATGTTTTCAAGCAAACATCCTTAAACAAATGCTACTATCAATTAGGAGCGCTGCGTTGCCAAACTAGACTGAATGCCTTATGTGATCTGCTCATAATGGCTTTTTGGTATTTGTAGAAGTTCACATTTTAATAAGTGTAATAAGTAATTAATAAGTAATTTTTATGGATTGTGGTTGGAGACAGATGTTAAAGGGAAATATATTTCCTCTTTGTTTCTGAAAAGGGAATATTATGTAAGGTTCATCTGATGCCTGTTTTAGAAGCCTGCTACCTTTCTCCTACCCTAACTACAAAAGTACTAATACATTTCAATCCTAGTCTGTACTTCCCTCTGTGATGGCAACTCAATTCTTCACAAGTTCAGAGACTCTGACTACCTGTGTACCACTGTCCTGTGGTTCTTACTGATCAAATGGCATTACCTCTATACATATGCACTGAACACAGAAAATGGAAAGTACTGAATTCCAAGGGTACATATTCTTGGGCACCCCATAAATGGATAATGATTCTTTAACAGGCACAAATATTCTCTTCTTAGCATGAAAATGGGGACCATAGGGGCATCTGTCCATGTAGAAAGCTATTAATTTGACAGGTAGTGTGGTTCTCCATATGACATTGGCAATCTCGACTGTAGTAGACCCCTGCTCCCAAGAAAAGTGTTCCAAACAATATCGGGAGCCATTTAAATGAAACTTCTCAATATGTGATAAGGCCCCTAAGATAAACACGTAGCACCATCCATAAAATGAATGAATGTGACTGAAGGATACTATGGGCTAGCCTTGCCTACCATTGCCACCATCAATTGCTGTCAGGCTTAAATAGTGGATGATGGTCCTCAGAAAGATTTCTCTGCAAATACAGACTTTTTTTTTTAAAGCTCCCATATACAAGGGAGTCTTTACTGGCCAGAGCCACCCCTTGCATGTAGGAGCATTCCTTGACTAGATCTGCAGACAATTGGAAAGTATGTCAACAGTATGCAGTGGGGTTGAAGGACTGATTTGGCTTTTCTGGACTAGCCAGAACCTCCTCTCCATGTTTGTTCTTCATAGAAGGGTGTGTTTGAGTGTACCTTTGTAAATTAGGTAAGAATAAATTTTGGGTAACACAAGAGAATCGTTGGAGGATGGGGCAAAATGAGGACATTGCCTTGCCAAGTTAAAATTCTGTCACCTCAATGAAATTTTTCTTCAGTTTCCAAATTTCTAGCATTGCACAGTGAGACACTGAATATGATTCACACATAGAACTCTTATATTTGCTGTGTTGCAAATCCCTTAGCCACTTTGCCTGCCCCCCCTTTGGATGTCTGCATTTCTAAATGCTTAACTGAAGTGTCAAGTTACAGCAATATTAAAATCAGGGAGATGAAGCAAAATTTCATTTAGGAGGACAGGTGGCATTGCAGGGAGAAATGCCCTCATTCTCCTCCCATGCTGAAGATCTCACCAATGGGAAAAGAAATGTTAAAACCCTGCAACATGCAAATGACCAGTATATCATTTTAGGCTACCTTAGTAGTATGTCATGGTAGCTCCTGTCAAAAAATGATGTATGACCTTTTGATGAATGTCAAAGGATGATTTATGACCTGTCAAACAATGATTTATGACCTGTCCAAATTGATTGATTTATGACCTGTCAAATTGATGGGCGTGTCTCTCCCCTGGAAATGCTAAGGTGGGACATCCTGTCCACATGACCCCAGGGGTTCCAATTAGCATCCCTTGAGCCCATGTGACCCCACTCCCCAACCAATGGCTGTTTATTGGTTCCTGTTCTGAACTACGTGTCCCTAACTGGCCAATGGTACTAAATTTTCTGTGTTTTCTGATTGGTCCCTTGAGTTCACATGTTCCTAACTGGCCAACCCTGCTAGATTTCCCAGAGCCTCCATTTTAGGCATGCCCAGACACGTTCTGTGAGGCAACATGGAGACACCGAGGCATTTGGCTGCACCTTCTACAACCAGGAGAATAAAACTCACAAAGATAGCATCCTGGCCAAATAATTATCACAGGTCTGTGGGCTTTACTAACCGTCCCATACTGTTGAATATGGGTGAGAACTCACATTCTAATAAAGAGAATTGTGCACCAGAGGAAGACTCCCAAAGCTGCCCTGAGAATGCTTCAAGGCAGGTAAAAATCCAAATCCAAAACATTTTTTTGTATTTGAGACCCCAATGATAGAGATCCAAAGCAATAACCAGTTTGTTTGTTTTTTAAAAAAAACATTACAGAGACCTGGAATAAACAGTACTCAAGCTGCTGCAAAAGATGGTCCTTGCAATTTAGGTTTGCAGAACCTGACCTCACAGGTGGGATTTTCAGAAGCTTTTTCAGAAAAGCAGTCCCCCTTTTGAAAAGAGGCCTGAACATCATTAAACCCCACGTTAAAACAGCCATGCACAATATTGCTACAGATGTGGCTGGTGAAGTTATTCAGGCGGTTATAAATAAAATGAACCCCACAACTCCACAAGAAGGCTCAGGACTGATGTATATTCAAAGGAGGCATCATCAAAAAAGAAAAGCATCACGGGTGAGGTTAATAGGCCCTCCCCGAGCCCTTAAAATAAAACGTGTGAGAGGAAAGAAAACACAGAGGCAGAGAGCTGTAAGGAAGAGGAGGAGGTTGTCTCAGACATGGTCTAAGAGAGATATCATTTAAGCTAATACCATGGCTTTTATCCACAGTGGTTCTGAAGAATGCACAAAATCTGAATTAGACCTATTTACTATTGGGCCTACACAGACAAGTATTGAGAAAAGTTTGTATATTGAGGTGCCCCCCTTGATGGCTCTGACAGAATCTGCACCGCTAGACTTTTTCATTGCAGGAAAAGGCGAAGACTATATGGGTCTCAATGATACGCTCTTATATCTAACTTGTAAGATTACTAAGGATGATAATACAAACATTCCTCAAGCTGCTGAAGTTGGCTTGGTGAATTATCCTATAGCCTCCATTTTTAGCCAGCTGGATGTGACTTTGGGGGATCGGCTCATCAGTCAGAGCAATAACTGCTACCCATACAGGGCTTTCATAGAATCTGTGCTGAACTACAGTGAAGACACTCTAGCAACCCAATTCTCTACAGGGTTGTTCTATAAAGATACCACTGGAGAGCATGAATTGGCAGATCTGGATGGGAATAATAAAGGCTTTATTGAAAGAGCAAACCTGACACATGGAAGTAGAAAACTAGATCTGCTGGGACATCTCCATACAGACCTATTTTTTTCAAGAGAAACTGCTTCTAAATGGGGTGGATGTAAAAATTAAACTTACACGCAACAAAGATCCTTTCTGCTTAATGACCGATGATGCAGACAGCAATTACAAACTGCAAATTTTATCAGCGTCCCTTTTTGTGAAGAAGGTGAGAGTGTCACTGGGAGTCCGGCTGGGTCATGCAGAAGCTCTGCTGACATGCAATGCCGAATACCCTGTGGACCATGTAAGCATGAAAGTGTTTAGCATCCCAAGAGGCAGTCGTGTCACCAACCAGGAGAATCTCTTTTTGGGCCAACTACCCAAGCAAGTGATTATAGGCCTGGTGGATGATGACACCTTCAGTGGAGTTTACAACAAAAATCCCTTTAACTTTAAGCATTATGACATCAATTTTGCAGCACTGTATCTGGATGGAGAGCAGAACCCTACAAAACCCTTTCAGCCCAATTTTGAAGATGGAAACTGTGTCAGGGAATACCTGAGTTTGGTGCAGCATATGAAAGACCGTTCTGTTTTAATCAACCGTGAGGAATATGCACGAGGTTACATGCTTTTTGCCTTTGACCTTACCCCAGACCAAGAAGGTGGAGATCACTATTCGTTGATCAAAACTGGGAACCTGAGGGCTGAATTCCAGTTTGCCAGACTTCTGCCTTCCACTGCGAATATGATCATTTATGGTGTTTTTGATAATGTGATAGAGATAAATCACAGGAGAAACATCCTGTATGATTATATGTAACATGGACAGCATGCAATTAACCTGCATTCTTTCTTCAAATATTTCTTCAAATATTCTATGGAATATTCCCATGTGACATGCTCCCTAGAGAGAAACTGATACAAAGACCTGTTTGTCTAGTCATCAACACTCACCCTCACAATCTCCCTGGAGAACATTGGCTGGCCATCTACTTAACAGAAGAAAAGACTGGTGAATTTTTTGATTCCTATGGACACCCTCCTGACCACCCTCTCTTTCCTAAAACCATCATTACATTTTTAAGAAAAAATGCCAGCAAAACTATGTTTCGGCCCAGAGCAGTACAAGACAGACTCTGTGGTTTGTGGTTATCACTGTGTGTTTTTTCTTCAGCACCGCTGTAAAGGCCCAACATTTAAAAATAGTCATGAATTATATTCTCACGATTTGCAAAGAACTGATGAAATGGTGGTTGAATATGTAAAAATGGTGGTTGAATATGTAAAAAAAATATGTAAAAACAAAGAGAAACATGTCAAGGCTTGCCTCATACATGCCCAGACTTGTCCCAAACATGTTTCAACCAGCCCAGAGATGTATAACCTGCAATGCTTTTCATAGATGTTCTTGTCAATAAACATATCCTCTAGGGAGGATTTTAAAGATTTTTTTTTTGTTTTTTCTTTTATCAAAATCAAAACATAGACTTAAAAATAAGTTATATTTTTAATTTATTAAATTATATTTACAAAAAAAAAAAAAAAAAAAAAAAACACCATCAGGAGAATCATAAGTGGAGCCAATTAGGAGTACTAGATTGTCGCTGTTTTCTCAAAGCCCTGCGGTAGGTTTTGAGTGTCTGAAACAGCACTGGAGTGTATCATACGGATTCTTTAGCTTGTGCAAAACTTCTCTGTTGGCATGGTTCCCCACCACAGGACATTTAACTCGGCCATCCCTTTTATTTTCATTTGCCTTCAGAGTTCCCTGTCCATTTGCCTTCAAGACATTGCCCATAACCTGTGAGTTATGAAAGAGCAATAATAATAATAATGATGAAGAAGAACTTCATGATGAAGAAGAACTTCGACTTAGGGAGCTGGGGATGTCGACTTAGGGAGCTGGGGATGTTTAGCCTGGAGAAGAGAAGGTTTAGAGGTGATATGATAGCCATGTTTAAATATTTGAAGGGATGTCATATTGAGGAGAGAGCAAGCTTGTTTTCTGCCGCCCCAGAAACTAGGACCCAGAACAATGGGTGCAAGCTCCAGGAAAAGAGATTCCACCTCAACATTAGGAGGAACTTCCTGACAGTAAGGGCTGTTCGTCAGTGGAACACACTCCCTCGGAGTGTGGTGGAGTCTCCTTCCTTGGAGGTCTTTAAGCAGAGGCTGGGGATGCTTTGATTGGGAGTTCCTGCATGGCAGGGGGTTGGACTGGATGGCCCTTGTGGTCTCTTCCAACTCTATGATTCTATGATTCTATGATTCTAAGAAGAAAGTTGGTAACTAAACATTTAAATGGAAAACATATTATATTCTTAAAACCACTTACCAGAAACATTCCTTTTATTTTCATTTGCCTTCAGAGTTCCCTGTCCATTTGCCTTCAAGACATTGGCCATAACCTTTGGGGCACCTGCTGAAAGAGCAATAATAATAATAATAATAATGATGAAGAAGAAAGATGGTAAATAAACATTTAAATGGAAAACATATTTATATTTTTAAAACCACTTACCAGAAGCGCTACTGTTACTAGGGAGTAAGATATAAAATCCACTATCCCCCATTTTTCTCACCTCTACACAGGTTCACCAACTTCAGAAGCAAGCACCCAACTGTTGAATTTGCTAGGCCAGTCTAACCATTTCACTAGGTATTGTTTTCTCCTACCCTGACCTTTAGTGTCTAGAATTTTTTCACTCCTGTACACCTGATCCTCTTTCACATTCACCTTTTGTAACTCTTCAGGGTAAAAGCTTCCAACAACAGCCTCTCTGAGATAATCTTTCAGCAGGAACACAGGCCTCTTTGCAGTTAGGAGGACACTGTCGACAATAAATACTTCAGTGGTGAAATTCTGTTCATATCCTTTGGCAAATACACCTTTGCTTTTAGAAATCCTCACATGGTCTCCTTTCCTGAGGAGCGGGCGCTCCTTTTTTGTTTTGACAGGGGTTCCATATACCGTTTTCCACATGGATAGAGCATTAGAATCATTGACTTTTGCAGGCCTAGCTTTGATTGTTCGGTGCAAACTATGGTTATAACTTTTTAGAAACAGGGGAAATACATCAATATAGGTAAAGGTATTTTAGCTGTGAAATACCTCCACATTTTTGTTTTTAAAGTTCTGTTGAATTGTTCAACAACCCCAGCTTTGACTTCATTATTGGTGACAAAATGGTGAATCCCATGATGCTTTAAGAGGCTGCTCACAGATTTGTTTAAAAATTCGCGGCCACAATCCATTTGTAATTTCTCAGGCTTTCTTCCGTTTTGGCTAAAAATAATGTTAAAAGCCCTGGCTACTTCTCTACCAGTTTTGTCCTTTAAAGCCAAAGCCCAGGAATATTTAGACAGAATATCTATTACTGTTAAAATGTACTTGTATCCTCTGTTATACTTAGAAAACTGCTGCATATCAACTAGATCAGCCTGCCATTGAGAATCCACATTAGATACAACAGTCTTGTTTGTTTTAAAATGCATTTTGGCAGGTCTGTGTAGTGTATAGGCATCGGGACACCTCCTCTCTTTTAAGATTTTTGCTCTGTATTTTGGCTTCCTGAAGTACGGTGTTCACACCCCCAAAGCTCCCAGTCTTCCCCGGTGAATAATATATATCACTCAGAATTTTTTCATACCCTCCCATTTTCACCTCTCATATAAGTATGAACACACACAAGCAAAACAAACAATTTTTTATTGGTAGAAACATATCTACGTCTTAGGAATGGGGGAAATATTTATGGGCTGTAGATTCTTTCCAGCTTGGTTCTCAGCACCATCTGCCTGCAGGTCTTCATCCTAATTCAATAAAAAGAAATAAGGAACATTTTATTCTTTTTCATTTGGAAAACAACACACTCATCTCTCAAATGATAACCAACTGCCTAATATTTTTTAGATTACACAAACTCACCATTGCACTATGGTAGCCTGAATCAGGATCCATGCTTTCATCCATAGGTGGTTCTCCCACATGTGAGGGCTGTGGTGGGTCATGCTCTCCCTCTTCCATGGCCTCTTGGTAGGATTCAAAAGGTCTGCGCCATCCAGCTCATCTGGGCTTTGTAGAGTGTCGGGCACTTTCTTCTTCTGAAGAATGGCTTTTAAATTGCAACAGCAATCACACTCAAGTTCTGAGGCATCATCAATGAAATCTATAATGTTGGGTGTATTTTCAGGCTCTTTAGCTTCCTTTTTAGGTTTAATATTCAACAGTATGGGAGGGTTAGTAAAGCCCACAGGCCCATGATAATTATTTGGCCAGGATGCTATCTTTGTGGGTTTTATTATCCTGGTTGTAGAAGGTGCAGCCAAATGCCTCGGTGTCTCCTTGTTGCCTCAGAGAATGTGTCTGGGCATGCCTAAAATGGAGGCTCTGGGAAATCTAGCACGGTTGGCCAGTTAGGAACACGTGAACTCAAGGGACCAATCAGAAAACACAGGAAATCTAGTACCATTGGCCAGTTAGGGACACGTGGTTCAGAACAGGAACCAATAAACAGCCATTGGTTGGGGAGTAGGGTCACATGGACTCAAGGGACGCTAATCGGAATCCCTGGGGTCACGTGGACAGGATGTCCCGCCTTAGCATTTCTGGGGGAGGGACACGGTCATCAATTTGACACATCATAAATCAATCAATTTGACAGGTCATAAACCATCCTTTGACAGGCATCAAAAGGTCATAAATCATTTTTTGACAGGAGCTACCACAACATACTACTTACCTTGTATTAAGTATGTCTTACCCAATACTATTTACCCTAAGTAGCACAGTTTCTCCAGGATATCCAGGAATGGTCTTTTCTTGTACCTAGTAGCTAAGAAACATGAGCTGGTCATGTTAGAGAGTGAATCTAGGGCCTTCTGTAAGCAAGGTGAGTGCTCTACTTAGAAGTTACTTACCTAAGTAGGTATGTGTCACTAGTTAAACCAATGACATGGGTTTGGAGACGTGGGGCCTGTACAGACTGCTAGAAATAATGCAGCTTGAGTCCATTTTAACTGTCCTGGCTCGGTGCTAGGGAATCATGGGAACTGTAGTTTTTTCTGAGACATTGGGCCTTCTCTGTCAGAGAGCTCTGGTGCCACAATAAACTACATTTCCCATGATTCCCTAGCACTGAGCCAGGGCAGTTAAAGTGGACTCAAGCTGCATTATTTCTGGCAGTCTGTAAAGGCCCCCAGTTGCAAAGTTGTCTTACAGAATAATGGTTGTGGAAGAGATGAGAGAGTTTCTTAAGGCTTGGGTAATGGCTACAGGAGCAAAATACTTGAAGCTTGTATAATGCATGAACAATTGTTTCCATTATGATTTTAGGTACACGCTTTTCTTACTCATGCTGTTAGAAGCATAATATGCCAGTCGCCTTTGTATCCTTGACTAATTCTTCATTTTACACTCAAGGTCACTGAATGAAACTGATTGGCAGGAAATTCAGAGCAGATAAAAGGAAGTACTTTTTATAGCAGGTAATTAATTTATGGAAGGTGCTGCCAGATGTGGTGATGGCCACAAATTTAGATGGCTTTAAAAGTGGATTAGACAAATTAATGAAGGATAAGTCTTTCAATAACTAGAATCTCCAAAGTTCATATGTTGGCTTAAAACCAATTGTTAGTCCCAATTAGAATAAGGCCTAATAAATTAACAGAATTTATGTAAGTGTTGAGTTTTCCAGTTCCCATTAGTTCAGTGGGTCCTTATGTTCTTGCTTAGAGAGCAAGAGCAGGCATGGCTATTATTGCCTTTAAACCATTCTTGTGGGCTTTCAGTATTTGGTTGTAAGTTTGGAGTTTCTCATTGTTCACTGTAGGAACCTGGACTAGATAAACATTTCAGGAAACAGTTGGTTCCTCTGAACACCAGGCACATTGTTTCATGAGGCAGTCAAGCTGGCAGACCAGTGGGAGAGCAGGAGGAGCAGGAGAAGGATGAGTGAGCAAGAAAATGAGTGAGTTCTGTCACATTTCCTTCTTTGGATGTGATGCATTTTCCCTGACTGTTTTCTGAGGGCATAAAGGAGGACAGCAGTGATTTCAGCAAGAAACTGGATACAGCCTTTGTAAAGGTCAAAAGGAGATGAAACTGACCCTTTGAGAGTTCAGCTCAGACCATCCATGACTCACGTAGGGTGCTCCTAATAGTAGGAAGACACTGGCAGAATGGAAGCAGCATAAAATGGCAAGATTGAAAACTCAACTGAATGTATGTGCTTTTAAAAACTGTATTTTGGAAAGAGGGAAAGATGCCACTTGATGTTTATTGTCTAAAATTTGGTAAATCCCAAAAGTAAAAAGAAGCAGTTTTTGATAAGTTTCTGTTCAGATTAACCTTATTTTAACTCCATTTTAACAGAGACGTCGTCTGAAAATCTAACCGCTTTTCGGGGTTTTTTTCCAATTTACAGCCCCATTTCTGCACCCCCCATGTAATAAACTCCTTAGATACATTTTATACCTTTATTGATAACACATTCATTAGCCAGTTCCATGTATGCTAGCACTATACTATCCTACATGTTACTGTAGACATGATCTCTTACAGACCACTCCTCTGGCCAGTATACATTCCAAACAAACTTTGGTAAAAGGTTAAACCACCAATGCAGATGTGTCTGAAGACACAGTGTGAAGCACAGTATATCTGTGCTATTTCTTTAGAGCTAAATTTCTTTAAAAAAAAATCATCAAAATTCAGAAATTTGTTAATATATGGGTTTGAAAGAGGTTAACAAAAAAACAACCAAAAAACCAAAAAACAAAAACAAAAAAAGGCCTGAATCTAAGGAGAACTGAATCTGAAACTGATTTTCTCCCTATTTATGATCATATTTTCTTGAGGCTTTATTAATATGCCTTCAAATCATAGAATCACAGAGCTGGAAGAGACCTCAAAAGCCACCCAGTCCAACACCTTGACATGCAGTAATACACAATCAAAGCACCACCAACAGATGGCCATCCAACCTTTGTTTAAAAACCTGAAAAGAAGGAGACTGTACCACACTCTGAGGGAGTGTGTTTCACTGTTGAACAGCTCTTACTGTCAGGGAGTTCTTCCTAAACTTTAGGCAGACACAAACCTTTTGGCAGTTTAACCAAGATAAAATGAAAGTTTGGGCACACACTTGTATAAGTATGCCCACTTTTTAACCATTAGTGATCCACCTGCACAGCTGAAAAAACAACTATGAACACTAGGTTATAAACTATGACATGATTAGTATTCATTCCATTTTGCATTCAAAATGATGAGGATTTTTCTAAGTCTTAGACCATGACCTCTATTTATTTCTGTCTGAGAAGGCATCTAGCATCTTCTGTAGAAGTCAGCTAAAGTGCAGCCTCCAAACCATGAAGGATTGTGAAGTATCTTGCCTCTCAAGTGAGGATAAGAAATAACAGTAAACAAGACAGTTTTCCCCAGCTAAAACCTTGACCCAAGGAGCCAGAGAAATGTATTGTGCATTTAAATGAAATTCATTTTGCTGTCATATTAGTTCTGCTTGCAGATTTTATATTCAGTAGAGAGGGATGTGAGGCATACAATTTCCACAATAGTTTTCATACTAACCATGGCAGATAGATATTGGACAAGGTTTAATTCACATGGGGCAGGAGAGACTTGAAAATGTCATCATCAATTGAAATGGGGGCACAAACAGAATTTCTCAACTGAAGTTAGAAAGCTGAAATTTACTTCATGTGAGTCTAGTTTCAAGATAAAGGTCTATTAATTGGTTCACATGTTCAGTAAATATGGGAATGATGGAACTGGCTTTCCCCACTTCAGACTGCCATGTATTTATCTGAATAGTTAAATAGTGTGATGAATGCCTGTGGGTTGAAGGTGTACATGAAATAGAGAAATAGAGCCCATGCTGAAAAGTCATTGCCATGAGAAAAATGATATTGAGGCTAGATTATACATTATGCTTGAGGATATTTAAGAAAATATATTTATATGTACCTATTATACAGGTCTTGAGTGATTGTCTGGAGACAATCAGAAATAATGTTAGAGCATCAACTATTATGACCTGTTTATTGCTGGCCCAGGCCCTTCTCTAGAAATGGTTGTTTGTAGATTGTAAGAGAGAGCTTCAGACTTTCCTGTGCGACATGGGGACAAAACAGATGATGGGTAAGGGGCTGCTTAATGATGCCCCTTTGAGCACCTGATTGGGGCCACGGCAACCATGCACTGTGGTCCCGATCTGGCATTCTTCTGGCACAAAAAGAAGTGGCAAAATGCCAATCCTTTTTGTGCTGAAAAAAGGTGTCCCTTTCATTGCCACCACATCTCTTCTCCACTCCTGCAGTTTGCAGTGTGTAATTGCTGTGCTGCAGGAGCATCCCTACACTGCCTGTCATCTGGTCAGGTGGGTGGTGTGTCAGCGGCTTGGGGGCATAGTTGGGGAGGGTGTTGGGCGGGCCTCATATCCCCAAGTTGCTGGGATGCCAGCTCAAATTGCTGATCTATTCAGCCCCATGGTCTCTCAAGAACTACCAACCCTGGAGTTTCTTGTACAACAGCAGGAGAGAGGGACAGCTGGTGGGAGAAACAAGGAACTGTCATAATCTGGAACTTATCTTTGCTGATATTCACAAAGGGAAAATCTGAGGTTCTCTGGGAGAACCACTTCCCTTTTGTTCATACTGGGAAAGGGATAAAAATAGACTTTTGACTCTATTGGAAAAAAATGAGCATAAGTCTTAATCTTGTCATGAGAAACTAAATGTGGAAAAATGATCAAGATTTTCCCACCTATTCAGATGATGAGGCTGAAATTCCCTTCCAAAAGCTATGGCAGTTAAAAATGGAATAATAGCACTATCCTTCTGTAGTTCTGTAGCTATAATTGTGTAGTGTGAATGGGCCCCAGGTAAAACCAGCCATGCTAGAAATATGACAACCCTAAACTTTCAGTATTTTTCATGCCTGGCTGTGTTGTCCAGCACTGCTGGAATCTGCAGTCCAACAACATCTGGAGGGCTTCAAAAGTCCCACCCTCACCCTAAATTTTCAACTGCAACTTGAAACCTTCTTTCTATACAAACTTTAACCAAACATATAACTGTGATCTTTGTCCCAATGCAGTGAGCAAAACCAAGTTCTTTCAGTTACATTCAGAGGTGACCTAGATAAGTTTACCAAACATTTGTAATACATTATAGGCACAAATGGCTGGTGCCTTCACTTTGCAGAATGAAAGCAAGTTTTTGTGGGAGGTTCTTGAGTCAAGAGGCCATGCTAGAGACCATTCAAATAGCTATTGCCTCATTAAATTAGCTTTTGTCTGTCCATAGTCCATCCAGACCAAATGATTGAGCAAAAAATAAACATCACTACGATGTTAAAGCCCTCTGTTATGAAACAGTATCCTTACCTGACTTCACCAGTGGAGAAAACACAGTGCCTCCCCTTCCTAAGCATGCAGTCTTGTGACACATTGTGAATCAACAAAATTTGCTGCTGCTAGTAATGTATATTTCTCCTTAAAGAATGATCTAGGTCAAATTCACATTTGAAGTAAGAAATACAGAATTCCTCTAATAACATCTGAGCAACCAGCTTCCCAGACCTATTCACAATAGCTGTATATTGTTATAGACACATGATTAGATCTTTCTAATGGCACTGAAACTTCACTGGCAAAGGCTGTTTGTGTTTACAGCTACCTGTTATATTTTGTAGGACTATACTGAATGGCCTGGCAGTCGGATGAGGTGCTTTCTGGCTCAAAGGAGGAAATACGAAAAACGTCAATGACTGTGTGAACCTGCTTGCTTGCAGTTATTCTTGCTGTTTCAACATATGGTAATCACATATCTGTCCCACAAATACTTTCATATTTCCATGGTAGTAACAAAATAATCTCAACCAACTGTCATTGATTTGATGGCTCCCAAATCAAGTACCAATGAATTCAATCTTGCCAATCTCATGCTTTCAAATCTTACTAATTTTAGTGGAAATGATTTAAGCCTATACTTTCTTCTGCAGTTGAAGTAACTTCAAAGTGCTTAACATTTTTTAACAATTGAACATTGGATGGACTGAGTTCTAGATTTTTTAAAATGAAATTTTCAGAAATTCCTCCCCACCCTTGAATTTCATATCAGCTTGCGCTCTCTTTCTCCCCCCTAGCTGTCTTGGAAATATGATGATGTACAATATATGTCTGTGATCTGACCAAAGAGATCACATTTATCTCACCCAGGTTCAAATTTGTTTTCCATAAAGCTGATAAGGTATCAGAATTTTCTTTAATTTTCTGGTGCATGTGTGTGCATGCACACACACATACACTTCTCTCTCTCACTGCCTACAAAATATTGAACCAGGAGGGTAAAAGAGTGAGAAATCTAGGCACCCACTCCTTCACTCCTAGAAGAGGTCACTACTTTTTCTCTCCCTGCTCAATAGCAGGCTATGCCCAATACGTAGGCAAGATCTTAGCAAATACTATAGTGTGATAAAATGTATTAGGGCAGGGGTAGGCAACCTTTCCCCTTTAAGGGCTGAGGGACTTTAGCTCCCAGAATCCCAGGAGCTACTGGACAACATGGGACTATTGGCCAACATGGCTGAGGCTTCTGGGAGCTGAAGTCCCTCGGCCCTTAAAGGGGAAAGGTTGCCTACCCCTGTATTAGGGAATGAGAACCAGTGTGGTGGAGTGGTTTGACCATTGGGCCGAGGTTCACATCCTCATTTAGCCATGGAAATCCACTGGGGGGACTTGGGCATGTCCCATTTTCTCTCTGCCTTATAGTAAGGGAAAAGAAATCTCCCTTCTGAACAAATCTTGCCAAGAAAATATCTTGATAGGGTAGCCATAAGTCAGAAATGACATGGAGGCACACAACACAACATTAGGAAAAACATCCACCTACAATGTAGGAATAGCTGAGGATTTCATCTCAGATCCATTTCAGTTTTACAAGAATTTACCAAAATTTACAAATGTCTTAGTATTGAGAACAGAATGACCTTGTAAACAAACTGAATGAGTTAGAAACTGTACTCACAGATGGATCATTCCCAACTTTGAAAAGACACATGCCCCTATTTCTTAAAAAATACAATAAAAAGACACATTACCTATTACTTTTTTTAAAAAAGGAGTTAGTTGCAATCAGTTTCAAAGTCCCTCAAGTACTTAAATATATTATATTTAAAAAGCAATTATTTACCTTTGTTACAAAATGTGCTAAAATAGTTACTTTAAAATACCTTTTTATTTTTTAAAAAATCCCAAACTCAATTGTACAGGTCCCTGGCTTGTGGTACAAAAGACACCTTCTTTTCACCTTGTTTTTATAAATTAGCACTTCAACTATGTGGTATTCCTCCTCCACCATTCATTCAGTTATACTACATCCTCAAAGGTAACTAAAAAGGTACAGTTAAACCACACTACAGTTAGAGTAAAGGTATTTATTCATGTAGTTATATTATTATAAAAAAAGAAATTACTGTTTATACACATGTATAGAAATTTAGGTTAAAAAATTGACCCAAAAAACCTGAATTGACTTATCGATGGATCAGTGTAAGTACTGTACTTTAAATCACACACACACACACACCATCCTCTGGTGAAAGGCAAGAGTTTAATTTGCCCTGGAAAAACTGACCCCCTTCTACTCTCCCATCCAGCCAGACTTTAGTAAGTTATGCCTGTTAGAATTTTGTTAGTACGTTGGCATTGTTTTCCTTGCTTTGTCCTTTACATCCTTCATTACATGCCCCTACGTCTTACCCATGACTTACCCACAGGTCATATTAAAATCCATAATTTTACCTGCCCCCAAACCTGCCCTCATTTTATGCATGAGGTTAATTCATACAGTAATTACAAGGAACCTGTCACTTTCAAGCTCTGCTGTAAACTAAATGTAGATAACTAAATATCACATTTATGTTACAAATAGTGGATTTTTTCACACATAACTTTTTTTATTTTAAATTTTATTATAAATAAAAAAACAACAACCCAAAAACATTAAAACATTCACACAAATCAGTTCAACATACAGTACAGTACATATTCACTCCTACAAATAACAAACATGTCTATCACATTAACTAACATATACCTATACCTACATTATCTATAAAACATCTATTGATATAACTTAATAAATTCCTTATTCATAAAAAACCACAAATAATATCCATATTATCTATCCATATTCTTTGAATCTTCTATTCTCTTCTTCCTTTGCTTACTCTATACTCTGTACATTTTCTATGCCCTCTTACTAAATTAACAACTCTGCTACATTTTCCCTCATCCTGTTATACCTTCCTATATCTTTCCTTCCATTCTCCTCTCTCTCCCTCCTTTCTTTGAACCCTCTATTCAACACATCTTTATTTCTTACCCTTCTCTAACATCCTCCTATTTATACCTCTATCTTTCTCTTCCTTTCTACATACTCTTACCTTCATCTACATTCTCTTACCTTCTTCAACTTTCTCTCACCTTCTTCTCCTTTCCATTCAAACTGTTTCCATCTATACTTTGAGTCATAGAATCATAGAATCATAGAGTTGGAAGAGACCACAAGGGACATCCAGTCCAACCCCCTGCCATGCAGGAACTCCCAATCAAAGCATCCCCGACAGATAGCCATCCAGCCTACCTTTAGATGGAGGGTGAACATTTCTATGAATTATATTGCTTGAATTTCTAATACAATGTGTCATTCCACTCCACTTCCTTTCCAATTCTTTCATTCTAAACTTCCTTCTTACTAATACTGGTTAGCTCCTTGCAGTTTATTTGGCCTTCTTTTCTACTTCTTGCTAAGGAGAAGCTTCCTCATTTCGGTCTATCTTAAATCTTGAAATCTCTAGTCTTATTATTCTATGTTCCATTTGTATTAAATTTAATATTACCACATGTCCAACATTCATCTTTTTCGCTGTTTACTTCCTTCAGGTGTCCTCATCTACCTTCATCTCCCCATGTGCCAATTACATATTTCGTACTGGATCTACGTTTTCTACAATTTTCCTTGATTAATCCTGAAAACCAATTGTAGCTGCTTTTCCCCATATCTGTTCTAAATATTCTAACACTGGCTTCCATTCTTCTGTTGTTTTCTTTTTATATTCCCATCTTAAATATTGAGTCAGTTCGTCCATTTCAATTGCATCGTATAATTTTTTTAACCATTCCTTCATGCTTGGAATATATTTAGATTTCCATTTTTGCGCTAAAGTCATTCTAGCCATTGTCACCTGGTAAAAAAGAATTAATCAAAAAAATACTGGGCAAAATTGTAACTTTGTCTGAAAGATGGAATTTATAGTTTTATTTACTTTAATCCAATAATTCCTTATAAATTTACATGTCCACCAACAGTGGTAGAGGGTACCAGGCTTTCCTCCGCATTTCCAACATAGATTGTTTTTAGTTTTATAAATTTTTGATAGTTTCTCTGGTGTGAGATACCATCTAAAATATAATTTGTAATAATTCTCTCTTAGGCTCTGAGATAAAGTATATTTCATTCTTTTAATCCAAGTATTTTCCCACTTAGCCAATTCCAATGAATGTCTGATATTTTTAGCACATAATACATTTTATTTCACAATCTCTTCCTCTAGGTCCCACTTCAAAAGTATTGCATAAAAGTTCTTAATCCATTTATTTGTGTCATTTATAATTACTTCATCAAAATCTGTGTTGCTTTCACTAATTCTGTATAGTTTAGTGTCTGTCTTATAACATTCTAAAATTTGTCTAAATGGGAACCAGTTTAATTTATATCCCTCTTTGTTTAATTCTTCTTGAGTTTTTAGGCTATATTTTCCATTACTGTCTATTTTTAGCAGTTGTTCATAAGTTAACTATTTTGTCTCTTGTGCTGTTTCTCTGTGTTGGATTGCTTCTTGGGGCGAAAACCAAAGGGGGAGTTTTGGCATAATTTTGGCTTTGTATTTTTTCCATACACGGAATAAAGCTTTCCTTATACAATGGGAATTGAAGTCTTTGTTAGCCTTTAATTTGTCATAGCCTAAGAATGCATGCCAGCCAAAGTGCAGTCCTTCTCTTTCAAGCTCTAATAGTCTGCTATCTTTCAGAAGAATCCATTCCTTAATTCACAGGAGACAGCATGATTCAAAATATAATCTCAAATTTGGCACTCCCAATCCCCCTCTCTCCTTAACATCCTGTAAAATCTTTAATCTAACCTGTTGGAATATAGATGGGTTATACGGTCAAAGGTGAAATGTAAAGATATGTGTGTGGAATTTTCCTCATGAGAACAACATCTAGAGAAACAAAGAGAACTCAGTCCAGATGGCCAGGGAAGTCAAAACATGAACAGTTTTTAGCTGGGAAACAGATAATGAAATTCAAACATCATTAGGTCATGGGAAAGGAGTCACATGGGTGGATGATAGGCAGAAAGGGGCTGGGTTAAAATATATCATACAGACATTATCCAATCAGCATAAGGTTAACACCCAGAAGGTGGAGAAGGGGAAGGGGCAAGAGATCCCTTTGTCTAGAATGTTTATATCTCATGCTTAGTGTGTGCGTGTGTGTTTGCAATGGGTTTAACCATGGAGTTATTTTCTGGACTATAATATGCTTATATTGCTTTTACAATGTAACTCCTGGATCTGGAAACATGGATCTGTAACTTTTCTTTTTTACCACATCAGCAAGATGTGATCCTATGGTGGACTGTATGATTTTCTTTGCTTATTTTTATTTTGTGGAACAATAAAGCTCTACTTTAGATCTACATGATTTGTCTGCATGCTTTCAGCATAGGATGGCTGATGAAGGAAGCTGGTTTCCTAGCTCTGCTGGATTTAAGGCACACCACACCAATTAATCAACTTAAGCCTTGGTCTCTTCTTTTGCCAAATGAAGGTATTTAGGTCTTTATGCCAGATTTTGAAGGGTTTATCTGTGCTTAATATGGGGATCATTTGAAAAAGAAAAAGCATTTTTGGTAATACAAGCATTTTTATAGAGAAAATCCTTCCTGTCACATATAACTTTTTAACCACCATTAAAGTTTGAAAATATTGCCTTTGTTGATATGTATTGCATAAAACCATCTCCATCTCATTGCCTTCCAAACATGGATAGAGTGTATCTTGTCATTGATAGAAAACCTGCCAATAAATCCCCAAACATGTTGCTGTCCCATTAGTCCTCAGGTGTAATAAGTTTTTATGTGGCAATTCCAGTATTGGGCTGTCATGTGGTGTCAGTGTCTCCTCCTTTCCCTTTCCCCCTCCCCCTTATGCTTCCCAAGTGGGATTTTTTCCTCCCCCCTTTATTTATTTTTTTAAAAAATCATATTAGCATTCCTCCAAGATTGCGTTAAAAAAAAAAAGAAAGGCATGCTGGGTAGGGCATATGGCAGGAAGGTGGGGTTAGGAGGAGTGCAGAAAATATGCAAGGCCCCAGTTATGCTCTTAATACATTTGTAAGGGAATGTTTCCAAACTGGTATGTATCCTGTTCCTCTTACTAGCATGATTGTGGTGAGAATGGGGCTCGTGTGGTAAATTCCAACATGAAAACATGATCATACAGTCTGGAAACAAAGTAAATAATATGTAAAGAAACACAATAGCATCAGTATAATAGTTTTAATGGTACGTATCCTGTGTAATAGCTAGGAATGGACTTACAAACCACATTGTTCCCTAAGTAATTTCTATCACTGGTTCCTTCTGCCATTGACTGTTAAAATAATTTCCTGTAGGTACAGATTTGATTGATTTTAACAATAAGATATCTCTAAAACCCATCTTCCTGGAGGGCATCTACTCAGAAATATCACTTCAGGATGTAAATAATCTTCTGTCTAGGAAAAGCTTTGGAAAAAAAATGTGACAAATGTTTTCAGTTGTTTTCAGCAAGAAAGTGCACAGATATTGGTGGGGAAGATCCATAGCTCTACATGAACGAGATCCCAGTTTACACCCTTGACACCTTCTAGTAGAGCTGGGAAGACTTCTCTTTGAAAAACCTGGATAGGTACTGGAAGTCTGTGAAGAAAATACTAAACTAAATGGACCATCTATGGATCTAAATGTCTTTGTACTTCACATTAGGTAGCTTTATATGTTCCACTATCAACAAGTGACAAATGGTTTCATTTGCAGCTTTGAGTGAAGGTAGCTTAAATAACTTCACAGACCCAGCTTGATTAAAAAAAAGAAAAAAGAAACACCAGATCAGTAGTAGTATAGGCTTGCATTGCTGAGCCAAAATATGTAGGTTGTTGCTTGTTGTTAGCTGCCCTCGAGTCAGTTCCACCTCATGGCGACCTCATGGATGAGACATCTCCAAGAATCCCTATGTTCTCCTGCCTTGCCCAGATCCTGCAAGCCATTGGCCATAAGCCCCCTGATTGAGTCTATCCAGCTGTTTTGTGGTCTTCCTCTTTCTTCTACCCTCTACCTTTCCTAGCATTAGTGTTTTTTCTAGTGATCTGTGCCTTCTCATTATGTAACCAAAGTACAATAGTCTCAACTTGATCATCTTTGCTTCCAAGGAAAGCCCTGGTCT
Organism: Phrynosoma blainvillii; assembly: GCA_026167975.1. Taxonomy (NCBI): domain Eukaryota; kingdom Metazoa; phylum Chordata; class Lepidosauria; order Squamata; family Phrynosomatidae; genus Phrynosoma; species Phrynosoma blainvillii. The sequence goes on from JANUYF010000001.1 coordinate 416,345,265, forward strand.
GATCTGTTTAAGAACCCATTTGTTTGTTGTCTTGGCTGTCCATGGTATCCTAAATACTTGTCTCCAGCACCACATTTCAAATGAGTTGATTTTCTTTCTGTCTGCTTACTTCAGTGTCTAGCTCTCACATCCATACATGGTAATTGAGAATAGAATGACCTGAACATTTCTGACTTTAGTGCTCAGTTGTATGTATTTGCTCTTCAGTATCTTTTCCAGTTCTTTCATAGCTGCCCTTCCCATTCCTAGTCTTCTTATTTCTTGACTGCAGTCTCTCTTCTGGTCAGTGTTTGATCCCAAATATGGAAATTCTTTAACTATTTCTTCTGAGGTCATTATTTTTGTTTTCTTTATGTTCAGCATCAGATCTGCCTTTGTACTTTCATCTTTGACCTTTGTTATTAACTGTTCCAATTTCTGAATCTCCTCTGATAATATTATGGTGTTGTCATAGAATCATAGAGTTGGAAGAGACCACAAGGGCCATCCAGTCCAAACCCTGCCATGCAGGAACTCCCAATCAAAGCATCCCCAACAGATGACCATCCAGCCTCTGCTTAAAGACCTCCAAGGAAGGAGACTCTACTACACTCCGAGGGAGTGTGTCCCACTGTCGAACAGCCCTTATTGTCAGGAAGTTCCTCCTAATGTTGAGGTGGAATCTCTTTTCCTGGAGCTTACACCCATTGTTCCAGGTCCTAGTCTCTGGAGCAGCAGAAAACAAGCTTGTTCCCTCCTCAATATGACATCCCTTCAAATATTTAAACACGGCTATCATATCACCTCTTAACCTTATTTTCTCCAGGCTAAACAGCCCCATTTCCCTAAATCGTTCCTTATAGGGCTTGGTTTCCAGACCCTTCACCATTTTAGTTGCCCTCCTTTGGACACTCTCCAGTTTCTCCACATCCTTTTTGAATTGTGGTGCCCAGAACTGGACACAATATTCCAGGTGAGGCCTGACCAAAGCATATCTTGGGTTGTTAATGTTGCTACCTCCTATCTTAACTCTGTCAGGATTCTGTTTCTCATGGGAATCTGACCACCAAGGGGTGCTGCATGTAGAGGGAGGGGGGAAATCAAAGGGAATGGCAGATGGGCATTGTAAATAGTAGCTAGGACACTGAGGCAGATTTATGAGAGTTTGTCTTCTGATCCCAGGAGATGAAAGGAGAAGGAGCTGGAAGAACTAAACTTCAAAGATTCTTGATACAGACAACTGGACTACTGGGGAGGGGGAAAAGGGGTTTGGCAAGAGGGCTTTAAAGGACTGGTTTGGTGGGAGATCCTTAGAGTCGATTCTAAATGGATTACTGTGGTGAACTATCTTGATTCCAGAATAAAGCTATAGTAAATTTACACTTAAAGATATTTTCTTGGTTCTTCAAGTTTCTTGCTACCAAGTATGACACTGAAACAACTCTCCCTCCAACTTCACCTCATCCATGGCAAATGCTTACAGTTCAAGGCAAAGACCTAGAGGAACCTTCCCAGGAAAAGTGAAGTGGTGGCTTGGTGGCCACAGCCTAGGAAAGCCAAGTGAACTCTGGCCAGGTGGCTAGAGCGAGGAGACCCCAGGAAGCCAGAGAAGGCCCTGGGAGCAGCAGCTGAACTCAGGAAGAGGCCCGGTGTACAGTGTGGAGGTGCAGAACAGGAGGGGCCCGAACTTACCTGCACTGAGGGGACTGGTCCATGGAAGAAGGGCCTGGGGAAACCTCAGATGGGCCATGTGAGGATGCCCCCGAGGACCTGATGGATGCAGTGGGAGAGTACGAGTGGTTCTGGAACCCAATAGCTAGCAGGAGCTCATCACGACAATGAGGACAGCAGAGTGAGAGGCTAGTGCAGTGGGTGGACACCGCAGCAGAAACCCCAATCCATGGAGCTATGTGGTGGGTCTAGTTCCTGGTGACTTCAGCCATGCCAGTGTGAGCCACAAGAGCCCCATCCTCTGAACACCTGCAATAGCACTCATGAGTCATGTTCAGAACCTGGCCACATGACAACTGGGAGTGTGGTTTCATGGGAGATCCGGTATGTTATCCTACTTCATGGCCCAGGTAGTGGCATACATGCAGGAGTGGGGACCCACATTTCCTACAGAGTGCACCAGATTGAGGTGTGTGACCGCACACATGGAAGGTGACACGGCAGACTGACTAGTGCAATTGTTTGACACCCGAGCCCTGTTGTTGGAGGATCTGTCTGAATTCCTGGTGGCCCTACAAGCCCGCTTCGAGGACCCTTTCAGGATCAAGAAAGCCTGGGCTACACTGATGGTGCTGACTTAGGGGACTGCTCCATGACTGAGTACTCAACGGAGTTCCGAGGACTAGCAGCTCAAGTCATGGACTGGCCCAAAGCTAGTGAGGTGCAACACTTCAAGGCAGGCTTACGAGCAGACCTGTTGAAGTAGATCCAGATGACTGACAATCTGCAGACAGTGAGAGAGTGGATCTAACTGGTGGAAGAGGTCAAAATGGCACAGCAAGAAATCCAGTTCCTGAACCACTGGAAACCGGGAGTGAGCAAGCAAGGGAACTAATGCAGACCCAAGCCTCTCCTGAGGGAAGAAAAGGAACCTAAGCCCCAGGAGACAGAGTGCAAGCAATGGAGACAATTGGGACTGTGCCTGACCAGTGGGCAGAAGGGACATCTGATGGTGGCATGCCCCGAAAGGAGGGACGGGCAGCTGAGCAGCCTGATGAAGGGGCAGCACCCTCCACCACCACTGGGAGACCAGTGATGCTCTGGAATGGAACTAGGTGGTCGAACCCTCAAGGCTGCAACTTTAATTGCAGATCCAGAAATGTCCCTGGGCACAGCGGAGTCAGAGGACAACACAGATCTGATGGAAATCTCCAAATCTTCAGGCTGCGTTGGGAGGCCTGCCATACGATGTCAGTGCTGTACCATGAGGGTGAGTGGTGGGGTTCCCTTATACACCCTGGAGATGAAGGTGGAAGATTGGGGTGGGAACAAGAGCATGAACTTAGTGTCTGCTATTGGTTCGGGGTGCACATGGTGCTTCATCAACCCCACTGTAGCAAGGCAAATGGGACTGCAAATCTGAATGTTGAGGCACCTCATCAACTTTCACCAGATGTACAGCAATGCGATGGATGTAGCACCTATCAGTGTAGCACCTATCAGTTGCTTCCCAACTCCAAGCAGTCTTGGATGAAACTGATTATCTCTACCTATTTCAAACCGGCTTCAGGACAGGATATGGAGTTGAGACTGCCATGGTTGCTCTGACCGATGACCTCCGCCTGAGTATAGACAGGGGTAGTGTGACCTTGTTGGTGCTCTTGGATCTCTCAGCAGCCTTTGACACCATAGATCATGCCATCCTCTTAGATCGCCTGAGAGAGTTAGGAATTGGAGGCACTGCTCTGCAGTGGTTCCGTTCCTTCCTCTCGGGCAGATCTCAGAGGGTGAGGCTCGGGGACAGTTGCTCGTTTAAAATTGAGCTTAATTGTGGCGTTCCTCATGAAGCCGCTGGGTGAGATCATTCGGAGGCATGGAGCTCGGTGTCTTCAGTACGCTGATGACACCCAGATATATCTCTCCATGACCAGATCATCGTCCCAGACTTCAGATGGCATCTCTCCTCTTAATGACTGTCTCAGAGCGGTAATGGGTTGGATGAGGAAAAACATATTGAAGTTGAATCCCGACAAAACGGAGGTACTCACAGTTACAGGCCCGAAACTAGATTTGGGAATACAGTCTCCAGTCCTGGATGGAGTCACACTCTCCTCTAAGGACTGTGTTCGCAGTTTGGGGTTCTCCTTGATTTGTCGCTTCACATGACTAGTCAGGTGAATGCGGTGGTCAGGAGTGCCTGTTATCAGCTTCGGCTGATATTCCAACTGCTCCCTTATCTGGATGTGAGGGATCTGGAAGCTGTGATACATGCCCTGGTAATCTCACGTCTGGATTACTGCAATGCACTCTACATGAGGCTACCCTTGTGCCTAACCCGGAAACTACAACTGGTGCAGAACATGACAGCCAGGGTAATTACAGAAACATCACGGAGGGAGCACATAACACCTGTGCTTAAATCCCTCCACTGGCTGCTGATTAGTTTCCGGGTGCAGTACAAGGTGTTGGTTTTGACCTTTAAAGCCCTGTATGGCCTGGGTCCATCTTATCTTAGGGACCGCCTCTCCCCATATGATCCCCCCGTGCCCTTCAGTCCTCTGGGAGGAATCTGTTACAGCCAATAAAAACTAGGCTGTCTCAGACCTCCCAGAGGGCCTTCTCCGCAACTGCTCCCAGACACAGACCATTTGGTTAGGAGTGGTAGATCATTGGGAGTAGATCTGGTTTGTGCTAGGCCACACATGGAATACACATGGAGTACAAGTGATCCTAGGCATAGGCTGGCTGCACTCCCATAACCCGGGACTCCAGTGGGGTCTGGAGAACTAGATTTTGGTGATCTGGAATGCAGAGTGCACACCAGAAACGCCAGACCAAGAGTGAGTGAGTGCACAGCAGTGACATTGGGGCAACTGGACTTACTGCTAGAGAGGGTCAGAAGTACAGTCGTGGAGTACCCGCCAGGCTATCCTCTGAAATATAGAGATTTGGCAGAGGTGTTCAAGGAAAAGGAGTGTGACCACTCCCACCCTATCAGGAAACAGACTGCACTATCAAACTGATAACGGGGGCAGAAGCCCCAAATCCCAGCTATACTCCATGATCCCACTGGAGATGAAAATCTTAAAGGACTTTGTGGAAAAGAACTTGGCTGAAGGCATCATCTTCCCATCCAACTCCACATTTAGGGCACCAGTGTTCTTCCAGGTGAATAAAGATGGTTCGCTAAGCCTGGTAACAGACTATAATAAACTTAATGGGATTTGTAATACTAACAACTACCCAATTCATCTAATGAAGGATGTGCTGGGCTGACTAGCCACCGGCCGGATTTTTACCAAACTGGATTTGAGAGATGCTTATTACCAGGTGCGCATACAAGAAGGGGATGCATATAAGACTGCATTTAATTGCCCTCTTGGGGCTTTTTAATATTGCATTCTTCCTTTTGGGCTATGGGGTGCACCAGCATTTTTTTGAGACTCATGAATTAAGTTTTACACAACTTGTTGTTTGAGGGAGTTCTAGTTTACCTGGATGATGTCCTGATTTACTCCCAAGACTTAAACTCCCACATAAAGTTAGTGAGGGAGGTCCTGAAGTGCCTCCTGGACAACATCTATATGTGAAACTGCCTAAATGTGAATTTCACACAGACAAGTTGGACTTTCTGGGATACCAGGTGTCCATCCAGGGAACAGGAATGGATCCAGTCAAAGTGCAAACAATCTTGGAATGGGCTCCTCCTAAGATGTGTAAGCAGGCACAGAGGTTTTTGGGTTTTGCCAACTTTTACCAACAGTTCATCCCAAATTTCACTCAACTGGCATTGTCCATCACTGACCTATGAAAAACCAAGACTCATCTCAGGGAACCTAATGTGGAACTCAAGCCATCCACCAAGGTGCGGTGGACTCTGGACTGTCAAGCAGCTTTTGAACAGCTGAAGAACTCTTTTGCTCTGAGCCTATTTTAAAATACCCCAATCCAGACCAGCCATTCGTTGTGCAAACCAATGCCAGTGATGTTGCATTGGGCACTGTATTAATGCAAAAGGACTCATAAGGGAGGCTAAGACCATGCACTTACGTATTCAAAAAGTTCCAGGGAGCACAACTAAACTGGCCTACTTGGGAGAAAGAGGCAGTGACCATCAAGAGGGCACTGCAAACTTGGTGCAAATTCCTAGAAGGGGCCAGCCACCCCTTTGAGATTTGGACTGATCATCACAATTAGAAGCCATTCAAGTCCCGAGAAAACTAAACCCAAAACAGAGTCAGTGGGCTAAAGAATTCTACCACTTCAAATTCAAGCTATAAGCCTTTCAGGAAAAGAAAATGTGCTTGTGGACACTTTATCCAGATTGCCTCAACATGAAAGCCAAAGAGAAACACTGGAAGAAACTATTTTTACTCCGAAACAGCTAGGGCTGCAGTGACCACCCGAAGTCCAGTGTGCCAGGAGAAGGAGGACCTGGCCAAGCTACCCCTCTGGATCCTTTGTTTCAAGACATCGGAGAGGCGGGGGAAAGGATCAATGGCTGTTAGACCATCTGGACACCCTAGAGTTCAAAGATGGGCTGTGGCACAAAGGAGACTGGGTGTATGTTCCAGAAGAGCTGAGATCCAGAATTCTGCAGCTGTGCCATGACTCTAAGGTGGTGGGACACTGTCGGTTCCTGAAGACCTGGCTCTGGGTAAGAAAACAGTACAGGTGGAAGGGAATTTGGAATGATGTAGAGATTTATGTGAAAGGCTGCCCTGTGTGTACCTGCTCCAAGCCAGTTATAAGCCTTGGGGGTTGCTCCAACCATTGCCCATGCCAAGCGGCCCTGGAGGCATATAGCTATGGATTTTATTATGGATTTACCAGACAGTAAGGGAAGAAATACCATGTGGGTGGTCACAGACTTGTTCTCAAAAGAGGTACATTTTGTGAGAAGAAAAGGATTGCCCAGTGTGGCCAAATTGATGGATTTATTCATTGGAAGTATATACAAAAAACAAGGGCTTCCAGATAAGATTGTAAGCAATCGAGGCAGACAATTAACTTTGAAATTATGGAAAGTTTTGCCAGAGAAATTAGGAGTCAAAAGGGCCATGATGTCCAGGAAAGCTGCCAACACGTGATGATAAAGACAGGGCCTCTTCCAAGACAACAACCCAGTGCAAGTGACGTACCATTGTTTGTTTGCAGCAGGCAACCAACAAGTCCAGAGTTCCGAAAGGCAGGTCAGAGAGCAATCCAAGGTCCAGGGTTAACGCGAGCAGATAGTCCAGAGCCGTTCCAAAGGTCACAGGATATAACCAGTCTAAAGTCAAGCTGCGAGCCAAGAGCTTTCACCGGGGAATCCAAGATAAGCCTTGACAGAGAGCTTGGCTTTTCCCAGCTGCTTATCTAGCCTCAGCTCCTCTCCCCCAGGTGTTTCTCTTTAGCTGCGCGTTTCTCAGCTAACCTTCGAGAACGCTGCAGCCCCTCCCTATCTGTTCTCCTCTGAGCAAAGGTAGGGATTTCAATCTCTTGTTCCTCTGCTTCTTCCTGGCCTGAAACCTCTGCTGGGGAAAGGCTTTCTGCTGGAGGAATGCTAGGCTGCTGAGGAGGGAAGCTAGGCTGCTGAGGCAGGGGCTGTTGCTCAATGGGTTCCACACAGCTAGGTCCAGGTTCAGCTAGGTCTATGGGGGCTGGTGGCACCAAGCTAGGATCAGGCCCCACATCCTCCCCCTCAGAGTCCTCCAAGTCTTCCACCTGGCTGTCCCTGACACATGAGTACATTTCATCCCCTCCAACTAAATGGACAGTCAGAGAAAAATAATTGTTCTTTGAAGCAATATATTAGATGCTTTGCAGGATGGTTGGTTTGACATATTGCCTTATGCTGAAGTTGCTTTCAATAAGACAGTTCACCAAAGTACTGGACATTTGTCCTTTGAGGTTGTTTATGGCTATGAACTGAAAGCTTTGCCGATTCTGACCACAGAACCTATAGATCCAATGCCACTCTCCCAGTGGATTACAAAAATCAAAGATGCATGGCCTCACATTTTGGCAGCCCTAGATGAGGCCAAACAGACTGACAAGAACAGGATCTACCTGTCTACCAAGCATTTAAAGATTCAGCAACCTTCCAAAAAATTGGGCCCAAAGTTTGTGGGACCTTTTATGGTAAAACAAATCATCAATAAGGTGACAGCTGAGTTGGATCTACCAAAAACCTACAGACACTTATACCCTGTGTTCCATTTCAGTTTGCTAAAGCCAGTGCTGGAGGAAGACCCTTGGACAGAAGAACCTGAACCTCCACCTCCGTTAGTGGTGGAGGGGGAACAATACTTTCAAGTGGCATAGGAAATATTTACAGTATTTGTTCAGCTGGACTAACATAATGAATGGGTCTATGCCAGACATGTAGATGCCCCAGATTTGGTCCAATAGTTTCATGAACACTACCCAGAAAAGATAGGAGGGGACTGATATATGTAATAAAATGTTTCAGGGGTGGAAGAGTGTCAGGATTCTATGTTTTTCATAGGAATCTGACCACCAAGGGGTGTTGCATATAACAGGTGGGGGGCGGGAAATCAAAGGGAATGGCAGATGGGCATTGTAAATAGTAGATGGGACTCCTTTTCTTGTTTTTAATTATGCTTTTTATGGTGTCCTTATCTCCTTCTCCCTGAGTGTCAGACATTGGACAGTTGTGTTCATACTTCTGGCTTTGTTCCTATCTCATTTTGCTTTTCTTCTTTCTTTTATGGCATGAAGTGTTTCATCTGTCATCCATTGTTTCTTATTTTTCTTTTTGGCCACTGTTAGTGTTTTCTTGCATTTGTCCTTAATTATGTCTTTGACTTCTGTCCACAGTTCTTCAGCTTCCCGGTCGATTATACTCAATAGTTCAAATCTGTTTCTTCCATTGTCCTTGAATTCATCTGAAATGTTATTCAGATCATATTTTGGTATAATGATGGTTTTTGCTTTCTTCTTCAGCTTAACTCTTTTTTTTTTATGAGCAGTTTGTGATCCATGCCACAATCAGCTCCTAGTCTGGTTTTGGCCACAAGGATAGAGTTTCTCCATCTTCTACTTCCAATTATGTAGTCTATCTGGTTTTTGTGTTTACTATCTGGTGATGTCCATGTGTATAGTCTCCTATCTGGTTGTATGAAGCAGGTATTTGCAATGAATAGATTATTGGCCTCATAGAATTCTATCAGATGCTTTCCCGCTTTATTTCTTGTTCCTAAACCAAATCTTCCTACTGTTTTTGATTCTTCATTGCCAACTTTAGCATTCAAGTCTCCAATGATTAGTTTGAAATCTTGTGATGGTATGTTGTCAATTTCTTCCTGGACTGCATCATAGAATCTCTCAATTTCCTCTTCATCTGCATCTGTTGTTGGTGCATATATGTGGATTATTGTGATGTTTATAGGTTTACCCTGAAGAATTGATAATATACGATATGACTTTCAGTTGTATCCTTTGAGTGCTTCAGCTATATTTTTCCTTAGTATGAAAGCCCCCTCCCATTTCTTCTTGTTTTTTCATTTCCTGAATAGATTACTGGATAGTTATCTGAGTCAAAGGAACCGATTCCTGTCTATTTTAACTCAGTAAGCTTGGCAAGTCTTGTCAGCCTCGTTGTCACAGCATGGATTTTTGCTCCAGGGAGACAACACACCTCATGGGACATCTTGTCAGGCCCACAAACCACTGCTTCTGTACCCCTCAACAAGGAGTCACCCACGACCACCACACACCTCCTCTGAGGCTTAGCAGTGGCTGTTCCCTGTAGTGGCACTGTCCCTGAGAACTGTTCCTGCTGCTCTTCCTCTTCATCCTTGATAAGGGAGAGAGCTTCAAATTGATTCTGTAGCTGCAAGCTCCCAGAACGATCCTTGTTTTCCTTACTTCTGTGTGTGACATTCCTCCAGCTGTCTACCTCCTGTGTACATGAAGTGACCTCCTCCTCAACAACTTCCTCTGTGTGGTCCCCATCCAAGACCATTCGTTCTGCTCTGTCTAAGAAAACCTCTTGCTTCCTAATATGCTGAAGTGTAGCTACCCAGGCCTGCTGTACTTTCTCTTCCAGGAGGGCTACCAACTTGCACTTGGTGCAGGTGAGGTTCCCCACATCTCTTGGCAAGAAGACAAACATTCCACAAGTGTTTCAGGTGACTGCAGCATCTCCCTTAGTGTCTATACTGAGAAGTCTTAAGTAAGCACTGAAACAGGACTGTGTGCTTCTCCCTCAAAAAGTCCACTAGTAAATAAACATAATACAGGAACAAGAAGAAATAAAAATACACTGGAGACAATACACAGAAGAGATATACAAAAGAGATGAAGGGATGGATGATATTATGGAATGAGGAGCCATGTGAAGATGAACCCTAAATTCTAAGAAGTGAAGTGGAATCTATAACAAAAGAAATGGGGAAAAATAAATCACTGGGAACGCATGATATCCCAATTGAACTGCTACTGTGCCTACAGACAGATGCAACTTTAGTGCTAACTGAAATATGCCAACAAATATGGAAAACAAACTGGTGGCCAAGAGATTGGAAATGCTCAATATACATACCAATCCACAAGAAAGGAGATACAAAAGACTGCAGCAACTATAGGACAATAGCATTAATCTCACTTGCAAGCAAAATAATGCTCAAAATTCTGCAGCATAGACTCCAACTATACATGGAGAGAGAAATTCCAGAGGTGCAAGCAGGATTCAAAGAAGGAAGGGGCACTAGGGACCACATTGCAAACATACGATGGCTAATGGAACACACCAAAAAATTCTAAATAAAAATCAGCATGTGTTTCATAGACTACAGCAAAGCATATGATTGTACAGATCACAAAAACTATGGAATACACTCAAAGACATGGGGGGGGGGTGCCACTGCATCTGATAGTCCTAATGAGAAATCTGTACCAAAAGATAAGAAGCCTCCGTCAGAACAGAATTTGGGGAAACAGAGTGGTTCCCGTCAGGCAAAGGGGTCAGGCAAGGCTACATCCTATCACCCTACTTGTTTAATTTATATACTGATAACATCACAAGAAAAGCAGAATTAGAATCAGAAAAAGGAGTTAAGATAGTAGGAAGCAACATTAACAACCGAAGATATGTGGATGACACCATAATATTTGCAGAAGATGTTCAAGAATTGGAACAGTTAATAAGAAATGTCAAAGATGAAAGTGCAAAGGCAGGTCTGATGTTGAACAAAAAGAAAACAAAAATAATGACCACAGAAGAAATACACGAATTCAATCTAGACAACAAGGAAATTGAAATAGTTAAAGAATTCCCATATCTAGGATCAAACATTGACCAGAAGGACAGCTATGAAAGAACTGGAAAAGATACTGAAGAGCAAAGACATACAACTGAGCACTAAAGCCAGAATTATTCAGGTCATTGTATTCCACCTCAACATTAGGAGGCACTTCCTGACAGTAAGAGCTGTTTCGACAATGGAACACACTCCCTTGGAGTGTGATGGAGTCTCCTTAAAGGTCTTTAAACAGAGGCTGGATGGCCATCTGTCGGGGATGCTTTGATTTTGAGTTCCTGCATGGCAGGGGGTTGGACTGAATGACCCTTGTGGTCTCTTCCAACTATGGTTCTATGATTCTATAATTCCCAATTCCCATGTATGGATGTGAGAACTGGACAGTGAATGAAGCAGACAGAAAAAAAATCAACTCATTTGATATATGGTGCTGGAGAAGTGTACTTAGGATACCATGGACAGCCAAGAAGACAAACAAATGGGTTCTTGAACAGATCCAACCAGGGGTCTCCTTGGAAGCAAAGATGATCAAGGTGAGACTATCTTTCTTTGGCCACATAATGAAAAGGCATGCATCACTAGAAAAACAACAACATTAATTCTAGGAAAGGCAGAGGTAGAAGAAAAAGAGGAAGACCACAAACCAGATAGATAGACTCAATCAGGGGGGTATGGGCAAAGGCTTGCAGGATCTGGGCAAGGCAGTGGAAGATAGGGATTCATGAGATGGAACTGACTCAAGGGCAGCTAATAATAACATCAACAAAGTAGAAGGTGTGGTGAACCACTCCTGCCACCTTGACTATTTCTCTCTTATAAAATTTTATATGACTGGCTTCATAGCCCTCGTCACCTACCGGTCCAATAACTATTAATAACACACTGGTAGCATTTGTTCAAAATTCTCACACAAAGGCCAAAAAATAGGTTTTTATAAAATAGAAGAATGTTTTATTGTGTTTCAAACATACAGGCACTGCTTCTTGGTTTTCAATCTTGTTAATAATATTACCTGGTTACAGTTTCAAGTGTATTGTAGCTAATTCAGATAAAATCCTTCAGTTGTTTCTATGGGTGCAATCTAACCACACAGACACTCTCTACAATAGAGCTCTGTTGAACCCTAAAGAGTTCTTTTTTCTTTTTCTTTGACTCTTCTCTTTGTACAACTTAGTTCCCTCAGGAACAATCCACAGCCTCTGGCTTAAGGTACTGCCTCACTGTACCCCTATCTAAGTCAGATCCAACTGACACTCTCAAAGGTTCTGAGCCTTCTGTTCCACAATTCCTAACTGCCTAACTCCCAAAACTGACTATCTCACTCCCCGCCTGAGCTATTTATCTCCTTCCAGCTGCTCTCTCATTGGCTGGTTCCAGCTGTCTCAGGATTGGTCAGATCTCTTCTGCTCTTCACAGCTTCCTGCTGTCTTTCTGTTCATCACAGACCTCCCCCCTTTAATATGTTTATGGACACATTTAACCCCTTGGTTAAGTGGGTTCATAAACCTTTTATAAACAGTCTTACTTACCTGCAACCTCTATTATAAACACCTTTTAATATTTAACAACCATTTGCATATATAGGGCATTTACATACATATAAACCATTGTCTGTTAACTAAAATTACATTAACAAATCACTTTTTATATCATCATACTGCATTGAAAATTATAACCTTAATTCTAGATTTATAACTATCACAGTTAAATAATTTATACAATTATACATTTGCTTTTTAGTTTGCTTCATTCACTCTAGAAAGACCATCTGCCATTATATTTTCCTTACCTTTCACATATTGGATGGAGTAATCAAAATCCTGTAATAACAAACTCCATCTCAATAATTTGCTGTTAGTTCCCTTGGTATGGTTTAACCAACACAAGGATGAATGGTCAGTTTTAATTATGAACTTTCTTCCCCATAAATATGGCTTGAGCTTATTTACAGCCCATATTATGGCCATACATTCTTTTTCAGGTGTCTTTCCCTAGAAAGGAGTTTTTTACTTAGATATAAAATCGGATGTATCTGACCCTTATCATTTTTTTTGACTTAGCATGGCTCCAAGTCTGACATTGGAAGCATCTGTGGTGACTATAAAAGTCTTGTTGTAATCTGGAGCTATTAAAATAGGTGCTGTAGTCATAAGCTGTTTTAACTCTTTGAAAGCAACTTCACACTTCTCTGACCATATAACTTTAGTAGGCTTGTCCTTTTTTGTTAACTCAAACAAAGGGCTTGCAATACTACTAAAATTGGGAATAAATTTCTGGTAATATCCCGCTAATCCCAGAAATGATCTTACTTCTTTTTTAGATGAAGGCCTTGGCCAGTTAACTATGGCTTCTATCTTGGAAGTTTCGGCCTTGATGTTGCCACTTCCCACCAAATATCCTAAATATTGACTTTCCCTTTTCCCTAGCTGAGACTTGGAGCTTTTAATGGTCACTCCACTTCTTTTAAGCCTTTTCAGTACTTCAGCTAAGTGGTATAAATGTTCCTTCCACGAATTACTAAAAATCCCAATGTCATCTATATAGGCCACAACACAATGTTTTAACCCTGCTAACATATTGTCTACCAATCTTTGAAATGTGGATGGAGCATTCTTTAGACCAAAGGGCAATACCGTAAATTCATACAGACCACTATGTGTAACAAAGGCCATTTTCTTTTGATCTTTGGGGCACTTGGTACCTGCCAATACCCTTTTGTCAAATCCAAAATTGATATATATTGAGCCCTTCCCATTTTCTCAATCAAATCCTCGGTTTGAGGCATAGGATAGGCGTTCGTTTGGGTAACTTTATTCAACTGCCTATAGTCTACACAGAATCGTATAGTCTGATCAGGTTTTTCCACTAAAACTACGGGTGAAGCCCATGGACTATTCGATGGTACTATAATCCCCATTTTTAGCATTATCTCAATTTCCTCTTCAATTTTGTCTCCCAATGTATCAGTGACTCGGTATGGAGGAGTAGCTATAGGGGAAGCTTCTCCCATGTTGATATGGTGCACTATCCCCTTAACTCTCCCAGGTATATCTGAGAATATGTCTTCAAATATTTTTAACACCTCCCGGATCTCTGCTTGTTGTTGGGGAGTAAGAGAAGGATCAAGGTTAACTCTTTGTGTCCTATTTTCCTCCGCCTTTTCAAAATCCCACTGAGGAATAATAAGGTCTTCATAATTCCTCTCCTTAACTGCATACAATACCATATGTTCTCATCTAATATAGGGCTTTAACATGTTTACATGTACTAATTTACACCCCACATCTTCTCCCAAGTCCACTACATAATTTATATCATTGATCTTCTCAGTAACTTGGACTGGACCTGTCCAAGCATATTGTAGTTTATTTCCTTGTATTGGTCTGAGGATCAGCACTTCGTCTCCAGGCAAAAACACTTGAGATCTGGCTCTTTTGTAGTACCAAGTCTTTTGATGGGTTTGAGCCACTTTCTGGTTTTCCCCAGCAACTCTCAAAGCTTGTTTTAGTGAGTTCATCAAGTTTTGGACATAGGAGACCACATCTTCTGGCTCTCTTTCTTCTGGAGATACCCACTCCTGGTGAACTATAAGGGGTTGCAGACTGCCAGAAATAGTGCAAATTGAGTCCACTTTAAGGGTTAGGGTTAGTGCTAGGGAATCATGGGAATTGTTTTTTTTTCTGAGACATTGAGCCTTCTCTGTCAGAGAGCTCTGGTGCCACAATAAAATACAGTCCCCATGATTCCCTAACCCTAACCCTAACAATGGACCATTGCACTATTTCTGGCAGTCTGCAACCCCCCTTAGTCTACTGGTCCTTTTACACGGCATCCAAACAATAGCTTGAAGGAACTGAATCCTAGACTTTCTTGTGGCACCTCTCGATATGCAAACAATAAGTGTTGTAATTTGTGTTGTAATTTGGTGTCCCAATCATTTTGATTTTTGGCTGTGTAGGACTTTATCATATTAACTAAAGTCCCATTAAAATTCTCTATAAGCCCATTAGCTTGAGGATGATACGGACTTGTGGTTAAATTTTTTATTTCACAAACCCTAATCTGGCAAAAGTATTTTGGAATTTGGAAGGCAAGTAATAACAAAGGATGGAAAAATTACCTACTGAAATTTCAAATAATTCTATGAATCAGTTGGCAAGTTTTGTTTTATTTTTATGGTGATCATTCTTCGGGAATTAGGTATTGTGAAATGTTATTGTGATTTAGGGTCTTCATTTTCTTCAAATATGGAAGGGATTTCTATGGTTTCCAAATTTTAATATGTCTAGGGAGTCAATAACTATGAGATTTAGCACATATATAAAAGTATAAGTTCCCAGTTCAGCTGTTCACTAGAGAAAACCACAGAAAGTGATGCCCTGGACATACAGGTTTCTATCATTTTCTTTAGGCACCAGGAGATTTTGTGGTAGTAGTTTGAAGTGCCATAACTGATGAAGTGCCAGCTAAAAGTGCACTGTGGCTGAGTGCACAATCTTTTCTAGCATGGGTTCTGACTGTTGAAATTAGTAAGGCCAAAAATCCATTCAGGTGTCATGCACTTGAAATGTGATACAGTCTGCTCTCCATACCCGCGCACTTGCCATTCATGGATTTGAGCATCCGTAGATGGCAAGCCTGCATGCGGGGGTGGCAGAGGAGGAAGCAGGAGGAAGAGGGGTGGCACTGGTGATGGTGGGTAAGAAGAGAAGGAGAAAGGAAGGGAGAGGAGGGAGGAGGAAGAGCAGCGGCAGCGGCAGCAGTGGGTGGAAAGAAGAGAAAAAGAGGAAGGAGGAAAAGGAGGAAGAGTAGCAGCAGGAGTGGGGGGTAGGAGGAGGAGGAGAAGGAAGGAAGGAAGGAAGGAAGGGGAAGAGGAAGAGGAGCATGAGAAGGAGCGGGGCAACTGAGAGGAGGAGGAGAAAGAGGAGGATGAAGGAAAGGGAAGAGCAGAGCCAGAGGTGGGAGTTAAGAGGAGGAGGAGGAAGGAAAAAAAAAGAAGAGGTGAAAGAGCAGCGACAGTGGGATGAGTGAGGAGGAGGAAGAGAAAGAGGAAGAGGGAGCCGCCTGCTGTGGTGAAAGTGGCAAGGCAGGCTTCAGGGTGGGGGTGGGACAGCGAAGTCCCTCTGTTCTCAATGGTGGTGTGGTTGCATGGCCGCGCCACCATTGAGTAGTATGGGACTTGAGCATCCGTGGATTTTGGTATCCGCAGAGGGCTCTTGAATGGATCTCCCATGGATACCAAGGGCCCTCTGTAGTTGACCTAGTCTACTAGTCCATCATTACTTATGTAGGGCTAAAGATCAAGATAGGAATTCCATTTATCTTTCAG
The DNA here is from genome assembly GCA_026167975.1 of Phrynosoma blainvillii. NCBI lineage: Eukaryota > Metazoa > Chordata > Lepidosauria > Squamata > Phrynosomatidae > Phrynosoma > Phrynosoma blainvillii. The sequence goes on from JANUYF010000001.1 coordinate 416,361,510, forward strand.
TCTCCAAACATTGGGTCCTGGTGGCTTCATTGAGTAAACATACTCATAGACATAGGCAAACTTACTATGAGTTTTTTCTGGCAAGATTTGTTCTGAGGGGATTTGCCTTTGCCATCCTCTGAGATTGAGAGAGAGTGGAATTTACTCAAGGTCAATCAGTGGGTTTCCATGGTTGAGTAGAGATTCAAACCTGGGTCTCCAGAGTTATAGTCCAATACTTAAATTGCTACACCACACTAAAAACTTTATCACACAGGAGACAAGTGCCCGCATCCCATGAATAAACAGCCATTAAATCTGTGAATATCCTGCAATAACGAGATGACATCGTCACTATCCCAGCATTATCCTGTGAATAAAGGGCAAAATTGGGCTGCTTTTCATTCATGGAATTTTCTTGTGAATGAAAAGCAGCATGATTTTGCCATAATATTCACAGGATAATGCCAGGATAATGGCAACGTTGCGTGATGTCATTTGAAAATGCTCCCATTATTGCAGGATATTCAAAGGATTTAAATAGTTGGGATGCGAGTGCTTGCCTCTCATATGATAACGTCCCAATTCTGCTTGAATTGCACTTTAAGCCTATTTCATTTGTACTTCTAAGGATAAACTGAAACACAGTTATCAGTCAGTATGCGCACTCCTGCAATTTTGCCAGAGTTCTGCAGGTAAAAATAAATATAAAATGACATAAACAAGGGGAAAGAACTTTCAAAAAGTCCATTCCCCTGACCTTATGATGGGAGTGGATTTGCCCTCCCTAGGCCACTGAGCAAATGCCATGCCAGGGTTGTGCTGTGGCCCAGGTATCAAACAGGGCTACACTAGGTTATTGAAAACCTAGTGCTCTGATTCAAGTCTTTTCAGCATTTCACCCCACACCTGCCCACCTCATGGGGACTGACTAGGATTTTTTTGCTATGTCTTGTTTGGCTAGTCACACATGGTTGTTGTTCTTTTGCCTACTTCATGCTATATAGTGTAGGAGCCTGTTGGCTACAGTTTATTATTTGGCTAATTGATTGAGTGTTGTTATATATCACAACTAGTGGGGTGTGGGCACTTAGGGCCTTTACAGACTTCCAGAAATAATGCAGCTTGAGGCCACTTTAACTGTCCTGGCTCAGTGCTAGGGAATCATGGGAATTTTCTGGCACATTGAGCCTTCTCTGTCAGAGAGCTCTGGTGCACAATAAACTACAGTTTCCATGATTTCTTAGCACTGAGCCAGGACAGTTAAAGTGGCCTCAAGCTGCATTATGTCTGGCAGTCTGTAAAGGCCCATAGTTTCAGTTGGCTCTTTGAAGACTTTTGATGGCACTGCAAAGTGAAAGAATTAATCCATTTCCCTATGCTTTCTGACTAGCTTGAGGGGAGATGTGAGGTGAGTTCTTGTTCCAGTATGACTTCCTGAGGGGAAAAATGCTAACCATTTAGCACCTTGAGGAATCCCTTGGGATTTTTAATGTCTTTATGAGATCAGACTAGGCTAGATTGCAGTCTATATACCCGTGATGGTGAACCTGTCGCACGTGTGCCAGAGATGGCATGTGAAGCCATTTTCTCCAGCACATGGAGAGCGGGGAGGAGGAGGAAGAGGTGCTCTCCTGTTCCTCCTCCTTCCCAGCTGTTCCACGTCTTCAGCTTCCTCCTCCTCCTCCTCCTACCTGACCCTCCCCGGGCTTCAGCTGCTTCTCCAGATAGCTGCAGGCCCAGGGGGCAAGGGGGGAAGAAGAAGAACAGGCTTCCTCCTCCTCTCTCCTGTGCTCTCCCCATCCTTCAGTTGCCTCCAAAGGCATCTGAAGTCCAGGGATGGCATGGGGGGAGGAGGAGGCAGAGACCTGTTCCTCTTCTTCCCCTCTCACCCACCTGGGCCTTCAGCTGTCTCTGCAGAGGCAGCTGAAGGCTGGGGAGAGTCGGGAAGGAGGATGAACAGGCACAAGAGATATTAGTAAGATGCCTGTATTTTGTTGTTTCTGTCCTTAGTGAAGATGGCATGAGGAGGGTAAATTTTGCAGGCTGGCTCCTCCTCCTTCTGGCCTTGTGGCAACTGGGAGTTTTTCCAAGTCCAGGAAATTTAAAGTCTATTTGCATATGAACAGGACTCTTCCCTTGCAATCCAATATGTCTCCATTCCTGTGAGGCCACAGGCCTCTTGTACTTTTAAAACTACTTTTTAAAGTTCAATTAGTTTACTCATTGAGGCAATTTAAATAAATTTGCACTTTATTAGATCATATAGGCACAGTTTGAGATACCAAAGAAAGTGTAATATAACATCCCAAAGTGGCCAGTCAAATGTGACTGGAAAGCCTACAAGGTGGACACAAAGGCCATAATCCTCTCCTAATCCTCTTCTCCAGGAAGCATGTTTTGATCCTATTTAGCTATCATGATTTTGGGGCTATGCAGATGGGCAAAAAGAGGTGCTTTGAGGGTGAATTGCAGGCATGGTGTTTAGACGACGCATGCCTAAAAGTCACCAGGAAAGCATCCTCTAGCTGTCGTATGTTGAGAAAAGCTGCTCCAAAAAGGAACCACTTTTTCCCTACTCCTTTGGTAAAGATGCGCACCTCCACATGTGTGTATGTATGCAGCGATACCGGTGCACCAGAAAACAACTGTATAAATGCACCACTGCAATGCAGTGGAAATTCAATCGGAGATCCAAAGCATGCATCCTACGATGCAGGCTTTAATTTAAAGCACCCTATGCTTCCAGGTGTGGATGCACTGGCTCAGGTGCGCTTCAATATTAGAACCCTAACCCTAATTGTAACCCTAACTCTAACCCTAATTGTAACCCTAACCCTAATTGTAACCCTATGCATGCGCCCTAGCAACTGTCCTCTTTTGTGACAATAAAAGCATTCTGTTGCATGTACACTTGCTGTCAGCATGCACAGCAGTTTGCATGAAAGATGCTTTTGTGAACTCTTCTGTGCACACCACTTCCTGGCATGATTGCAAGGGGGCTCCTGGAGTAACATTTGTCCATGTGTCCTTTGACCATGTCCCTTCCATGACCACCAGCTACAGGTATCCAGTCTGTCCACATAAACCTCCCTTGCATGTACCTCTCTCCTCCTCCCTGATCTGTGTGGGACATGTTTTGTGGAGGAGAACAAAGTAGGTGTCTTTTCAGTTGACAAGGGTGGCACAATCAGACAGTGACACCTGTCTACAGCACCCACTACTTGGGGGAAGCCGAGGTCAATGAATCCTTGCATGATCTGAGGGTGTATGATGTATGATGTGCTCAGGCATGCCGAACTTCAGCCACCTTTATACAGACAAAATGACAGACTGTATACTAGCCTATGATAGGTCCTGCACAGCTGCGCAGGGATGTGATCCTACGCACATGTGCATGCATCTGAGAAAACAACAACAACAAAAAAAATTAAAGCAGCCGCTGCCTGCCCATGAGGTTGCTCCATCTCCCTTTGCAGCATCCTTGGGGCTGGTGGTATGGTTGCTGGGGCTTCAATACAGCCTCAGAAAAGCATTGACTCCCCTCAGTGCAGTTGCTCCAACCCCATTTAGGGCATCCTTGGGGCAGGCAGTGCAGTTGCTGCAGCTTACAGAAAAGGCAGCTTTAGGTCATTTTTCCTGCCCGTCTGCATAGCCCCTTCCTGCCTTCCATGAATTGGCCTAATACACTAAGCCAGGGGTTGGACAGCTGTGAGGAGCCAAGAAACTGCCCACAGACTGCATCCCTACCTGCAATCAATCAATCAATCAGATATTGTTATAAAATCCCCCCCAACCCCTCTAGGGGGCATGGGAGAATTTTTGCTGTGCCTATATTTTGTTATGTTTTTTCCCCTTTATTTCTTTTTAGTAGCCATGCTTTTTACTACTTCATATTCTATTGCTAGCTTACTTTTAATTTTAACTGTTAATTGATCTGAATTTTCTAGCTGATTTTTAAAAAGGCTGCTTCAACTTTTGTAAACCAACTTGACTCATTGACCGAGAAAAAGCTTGGATATAGTAATAACAATAAAACAATAACAATGCCAATAATATGCAGATGGCCCACATCAGTATGTCATGTGCCTGAATACCACGCTGGAAAGAAGGTGATATATAAATTAAATAAATAAATAGTTTGATTTCACACACATTTACATGCTCAGGATTTTAGTTTGAAGGCTGACAATAAACACCCAAAACAAACAGGGAAAATGTTACAATCTGTTGGATTTTTTTTCCTTCTAAGGAATTAGGTCAACATTTATTGGAGGGGGGAACTCATCATTTGAAATATGGGGGGAAGGTTTCCCTAAAAGTTTGGAAAATGGCCTCTTACAAGAATATTAAATCAAATCACACACATATACACTTACATAGGTAGACATTTTGCCAGCTGCATGGTAGAAAGAACAGGGAGGGCATTTTCATTCAACCCTAAAAAAAGAGGGAAAAAACCCCACAACTTTCAAATTACTTCATATCACCTCAAAACATAATTTACTTCTCTGGGGGAAATTTTCACAGCCAATTGTTAATAATTAACTTGTAATGAAACACCAAGTGAATGTTTCCATACCCACCAACATGTCACAGATTGAAATATTGATACATGTGGCCAAGCAACACCAGTGTGTGGTGAAGATAGCAAACATTAATCAAGAAGATCAGAAAAGGTAGGAGAGGCTGCAGCAGTTTCTTTGCTGGAGTCTACAGGAAAGGGAAAGATTCTGCCCTCTCTTCTCCTCTCCCCCTACTTGAGTTGAATGCAAACTACTTTTGCACATTTATTTATTCAGTTATTTCTATGCTGACTTTCTTTCAGATAAAAAATATTAAAAACCTTTACAATAAAAATTTCAAATAAATAAAATCATCTAGCTAAAAACAGTATAAAATTACATAAAACATACAAAAGGTTAAAAACATAATTAGAGCATAAACTTCACATAAATAAAGATGCCTTTGCCTGGTGATGAAAAGAAAGCAGAGAGAAGGCCTCCCATGGAAGGGCATTCCAGAGGGTAGGAGCAGGAACTGAAAAGTCTCTCTTTCGTGTCTTCACCATGCAAGCCTGTGATGGTGGTGGGACCAAAAGAAAGACTTCTTCTGTAGATCTTATAATCCTTGAAGGTTAATATGGGGTGATATGATCTTTCAGACAGACTTTGGGCTCAGTTTGCAAAGACTGAAGTAGGCTGATGACAAAAGGAAAAATTGGAAAGAGGAGAAAAAACACAGGACATTCTAAAAGCAGGTAGAAAAGTGGGATGACAGAAGATTAATCAGCACTATCTCTGCCAGATTAGGACAGTTAAGGCTGATGAAGACTCGCCATTTGGAAGCGGTGGATTGAGGACATGGAGAACAAAATGGCAGCCGCGACTTGTTTGCACATGAGTACTGAGCATGCGCAAACGAGTTGCGGCTGCCATTTTGGAAAACAAAATGGTGGCTGCGACGCGCACAGCGGCAGTGTGGTGGCAGCATGCATGGTGGCGTTGGGGGTTGTTGTTGTCATCGTCGGGGTTGTGTTCAGCGGTGGCCGCCCATGCGCACATGGGTATGCGCGCCGCCATTTCCCCACCACCACCACCATCGGCCTGCAGAAGACCCAGGGATCCCCGGACCAGCCCCAGGTAAGGAGAAGTTGCTGACCCCTGCCTTGGAGGGTATATTTCACTGAGTGATGCAGTGCTATGTGTAGCTCAACCCATAGCAGGGTCTCCTCTAACATAAGGCAGAGTGAGGCATACAGGAAGAATCACCATGCCGAACATAATATTATAATTACTTGTATTGTGTGTGTTTTTGTGCCTTTTAAAACTGAGAATTCATCAGTTATAACAGCAAAAATGCTTTAAACTGCAACACATGTCTTAAACTAAGAACAATTCAGCAACAGTAGTTGAATTTTGCCTGCCCATTCTCCAGCACATAATACATGTGAAGTGGATCCTTCTTCAGTCCTTTTCACTAGGACTCCATGACCAAAAAGTATCACTGTCCTTCCACTGCAAACACAAAGGCTCCCATAGCCTCCCTTTACACAGGCGCTTAAAAGCAACAGACATAGCTTTGAATAGAAATCAGCTGTGTTGGGATGCAGAGCAGAAGCAATTCTGCAGATTTAATGAGAGAGGCTGTAACTTCTCTCAGCTAATATACCTCACCTGTTGGGGTTTTTATCTCTTCTGGCACTCTGGTCTACAATTCCATTTTCCATTGACCTTCAACGCATCTAGTTTCTGTCAACCTGCTTCTGCTGACACCAGCACAGCTACCACCTTTCCACTATGCATAACAAGGAGCTTTCACATCTGAGTTGATTGTTATGATTACAGGCAATCTGCTGCTCTCTTGGTCTCCAGAAACCATATAATATGGGAAGGCACTTTAAGTACATTTATGTACATACAGTCACAATATCAATCTCCATATAGGACTGGCTCCACAGTCTCGCCAAATAAACTCAGACTTTTCTCTTTCTTAACCACTGCTTACCCAAAGGCACTATACATACACACACATATCCATCAAGCTCCTCATCATTTTTCTCCCACTGGGCTGGGGGCTGTTAAAAGGACCAGTGTCAGGGAGAAAGCAAGGCTGCAAATACAGAAAATTCAGTGTATTATTGCTATGCTTCCCAGTCCTTCACTCTGATAAGTTTGGCACAGCTGGAATTATAGGAAACAGGAGGAAAAAGCAGGAAGAACTTATCTGAAAGCAGGAAAAAGTTTGGCTGCCTAGACACTATAGTGGGCATTTGGCTGCTTTATCTTCCTGAGATTCTGGTAGGAGACATTTATTGGTATACAAATATGCTTGTTTCTATGTTCAGCTTATGCCCTGGTGGCGCAGTGGTACTGTACTGCAACCACTCACTCATAGACCACAAGGTTGCGAGTTCAGTGCTAGCCAGGGCTCAGGCTAGACTCAGGCCTGCATCCTTCTGAGGTTGCTAAAATGAGAACCCAGCTGTTGGGAGGCAATGAGCTAACAGTTGTAAACCACTTAGACATCCCATAGCGCGATATGAATTGGTATATAAATGAAGCTGCTTTGATTTACCTACCAATAGCCCCAGTGACCTCTCCTCTGAAAACAGTTAAACACAAGTAAGTGTTCTCCCAGAATTTCTCACTCATTAGGCAAGTAAGAAACATGTAATAGTATAGGTAGGATTGCATGGCATAAACAAGAATACATGAAATTTCTTTCTTTCAGTTAGGGCCTGTACAGACCAGCCACAAGGGCTGGCCTGGGGGTGGAGCTGGGGTGGGGGGACTGCATGCTGGTCTCCCCAACTCCACCCTGATGTCACTGTCATGCCACGTACCCCACCTCACGGCATGTGGCATCAGGGCACTCCGTTGGCACAGCATCTAGACACACTGCGCCAAAGGGGCACACAGGAGCCGTGGTGGCAGTGATAAGGGGTGCTTTTTCAGGCAAAAAGCCGGATCGAGGCTGTGGCGTGTGGTTGCCGCAGCCCCGATCCAATGCTCCCAGAGGTGGCACAGAGCTGCCCCTTAGGGGCCGTCTGTATGGCCCCTAAGTCTCAAAGGTGCTACAAGATTTTTCTGCCTACTGATTCTACAGACTAACATGGCTATAATCTTTGGATGAAATGTTATTGTTCTCTTTCTTTTTACCCAAAAATAGATAGACAGAAAATTGTCTACTTTGACCCACATGCATTAGGACAGGACATTTGAGTGTCCCAGTAATAATTTATAGCAGAATCCATATTTAGGTAGACCTACAATGTAGGTTTTCTATGGACCTCTACAGACCGGCCCAAAGGGCAGGCCTGGAGGCAGGGATGGGGAGGGACAGCCGCACACTGGGCACCCCAACCCCATGCTGAGGACATCATGATGCCGCGCACCATTACACACAGCACATGACATCAAGACATTCTTCTGGTGCAGGGTCCTGATGCGCTGCGCCGGAAGGGGCACTTAAAGAGCTGTGTGGCAGCTCTTAGGGTACCCTTTTACTGCCCCTGAAAGGAACAGCATTTTGCCGCTCTTTTCGGGGTGGCAAAAGGGAGGATCTGGGCTGCTGCATGTGGTAGCAGTGGCCCCGATCCTCTGCTTCCCAGGGCAGCCCAGGGCCTCCCACCTGCATCCCCCCATGTCATTGTCATATGAAATTTTGTCATCATGTTTGAGCCATTCAACAGGTACAGGTTTTGCTGTTTATTTGTTTTAACAACAAATAAAAACAAAAACAAAAAAACAAAACCCTGGAGGGTTTTTTGTTTTTGTTTTTCGGCATTCAGGTGCTTTTTTATTCTGGAAAATATACTAGCGCGCGAACACACACACAAATTACCATGTCATTTTGTCATGGAATCATACTGTTAACCTCTTCTTTGTGTGTCACAGGCATACATATTGGTTCACTAAGAGTGTATCCAGACAGAAGAATCAAAGCAATTTCACACCACTTTAACTGCCATGATTCTATCCTACAGAATCCTGGGATTTGTAGTTTGGTGAGGTATTCAGCCTGATCTGTCAGAAAGCTCTGATGTTTCCTCAAATTACAAATCCCAGGATTCTGTAGGATTTGGCAGTTAATGTGGTGTCAAACTGCTTTAATTCTGTAGTGTGGATACATACTGTTATTGGTAGAGATTCCTTTCTCACCTAATTAGTGGTCTTCTTGTAATCCTATTTAGGTTCTTCCTTTTTCCTGTGCACATTCTTAGCTCATTTCAAAACAAAATCCCACATAAAAGAAAGGAAGAACTGAGATTTAGGGCTGATTTATACAGTTTCCTCAGTTTCAAGCCTCTCTTGGAAATATCTGAGAATACAGTACATTTCATTCAATGGTTCTTCATTATGTGAGATATTTCAGTTTCGGATTGTAGCAGTATAACTTTAGAGGATATTATGCTGCTTTCAGGTGACACAATTTCCTGGAACAATTGTTTTGAAATCATCTGAAGGAAACATAATAGCATGGAAAGATGGCACAAGGCCCCACCAACCTTTTAGGTGGATTATAGAGCTGATATCTGCATTTAGAAATAACTTGGTATTTCCTCATAATACTATAGGAACACCACATTCTGGAATTCAGAATAGCATTCCAGTCAATTCCTGTTGAAGTGCTGCAGTACAATGGGCCCTCCACATTTGCTGAGGTTAGGGACAAGGACCCCCATGGATGTGGAAAAACCACAAATTAAAAAACCAACAACTTTTTTTAAACCTGAGAGAACACCTCACTAGGAATCTCTAGGTCCTCCAGCATAATTTTATGGTCAACATCCATCAGAAGTTGACCATAGAATTGTGCTGGAGGGTCTACAAATGCCTAAAGAAGTGTTCTCTCTAGAAATTTCTAAGTCAGCCAGCATAACGTCTGGCAAAAGTTGGCCACAAAGTCATGCTGGAAGACCTAATGATTCCTAGAGAGAACATGCTAATCAAACATGTGAATAAACAAGTTTACAAAAGTCAAAACTGCAGATGTGGAGGGCTGACTGTATGTAGTTGGTTCAGTTTTGTCAGTTTTGGTTTTCTGCTGCAAATGTTGTTGTTTTTCAAACACAAGTGCATTCTATTTCATTTCTTTATAAATTTCTCAATAATTTTGTAATTTTTACCTTGTAAAGAATATATTATGTACATTTATCTTAATATATGCAGTTTTGTATACAATGTTGCCTGTTGTTAATTGGTGCAGGTTACAGAGACTACACAATGCCCTAGTTATAACAGCTTCACAGGCTGCCATTTTTTTCTGGGCATAATTCAAAGTGCTGTTTATGACCTTTAAAGCCCTATATGGCTAGGTCTAGGCTCTTTGACAGATCATATCCCTGTATGAGCCAGCCCATGCATTGAGATCATCAAGTTGGTAGGGACATTAGAGAGGGCCTTCTCGGTGGCTACTCCTTGACTCTGGAACTTCCTTCCCAGGGAAGCCAGTATGGTCTCCTCCTTGTTGTTCTTCCACTGGCAGGCTAAGACATTTTTCTTTAGACAGGCTTTTAAAACAGAAAGTCTTTAAAGAACTGTCTGGGGATGCTGTACTGTTTTAATTGTACTGTTCTGACTCATTTTTATCTTTTTTTTAAACTGCATTTTTCACATATATTTTTATTTAATTTCTTATCATCATTAGTAAAACGTAACACCAAACCCAGCATACCCTACACACAAATATACTTACATACACATCTAAAATAACACCATATGAAAATATCTAAAACTATACAATATGACATATTCTAACAAATAACACTATATCATTTTATAACAAAATCAGATGACTTCCTTTCCAGCAGGTTTTGCTATTATTGCTTTTGCTTCTATTGCTATTGTTACTATTGTCTGCTTACATGACTTATATGATTTATATTAGTGCTTATATTACTTTTATCTGTGAGCTGCCTTGGGTCCTTCTGGGAAAAAAAGGCAGCATATAAAATAAATAAATAAATATGCATTTTATTTTTTAAATGAATAATGTGTTTTAATATAATAGTAACAATTTAATATAACAGTAACAGTTTAATTCTAGTTTTATATGTTTTAATTGTATTCTTTTAAATTGCAACCTGCTTTGAGTGCCAATGTTGGGGGAGGGAAGTGGAATATAATATAAATAATAAGTAAATAAATATAATGTATATGATTTGGGCAAATAATTTTTCTTAAAATATTTTCTCCATCCATTAGACTATTTATTCCCTACCATCTTCCCAAAACTGTGCATCAATGAATACTGAGTATGTCATTTTCAGCAATATATGAAGAGCCCTGGTGGCGCAGTGGTTAAATGCCTGTACTGCAGCCACTCACTCATAGACCACAAGGTTGCGAGTTCAATACTAGCCAGGGCTCAGGCTAGACTCAGGCCTGCATCCTTCCGAGGTCGCTAAAATGAGTACCCAACTGTTGGGGGGCAATGAGCTTACAGTTGTAAACCGCTTAGACATCCCATAGCACGATATGAAGCAGTATATAAATGAAGCTGCTTTGCTTTATATGTATTGCCTTCACACCCTATTGAAAATGCCATGAGAATGCCAGTGTCAGGAATGCATTAGCTTAATGTGTTCCTGCCAGAATAGGCTTTGATAGAATTTTATTAAGAGATGGGATTGTTAAAATATGGTTACCTGTGAGGGTTGGAGCAGGAGGTTGTGCCGTAAGGGTTAATGAGTTGCAAAGGGGAAAAGTGCTAGCTAAGAATTGAAAGGTCTTTTTGGAATGTGTGGGATGTTCCTGCCTTGGCTGCGGCTAGAGGCTTGAGTTTAAAAACATGTTTAAATATATAAGGAAGGGGGTTATAAAGTGATTCATGCATAGGTAGATGGGACTTCTTCCCCCTGCCCTCCCAGGCCTTCAGCTACCATTTTTTCTCCTGTTTGGTTTGCCTGATGAAGAAGCCAATGGAGCTTCGAAAGCTTGCAACAAATATATTGTGCATTTTGGTTGGCCAATAAAAGTATCATTTTTGGGTGGATTTTTGTTTAAACTTTAAAAAGATTGAATGAAGCATTTGTTTCATGAACGACTGAAGCTAGACTTGGTATTTTCCTGTTGCTGTTTGCATCGCCGTCACAAGCTGAAGTAAATCCCTGGGGTAAAGCTAGAGTATCTACCCTTTTTGGTACCAAAGAGCAAATCTGGCCTCATAGGCTCGCCACTGAATCTACCAAATAGGAAGCATTGCAAAGGCTTTCCTGGTTTGATCTCCTGGTTGTGGTTCCTCTCACAGCTGCCTGGCTGATGGCTTCTACTTTTCTCTTTGGGCCTTTGCAGACTGCTAGAAATAGTGCAAATTGAGTCCACTTTAAGGGTTAGGGTTAGGGAATCATGGGAACTGTATTTTATTGTGGCACCAGAGTTCTCTGACAGAGAAGGCTCAATGTCTCAGAAAAAAAATCCCATGATTCCCTAGCACTAGCCTTAACCCTTAAAGTGGTCTCAATTTGCACTATTTCTGGAAGTCTGCAAAGGCCCTTTGGGCCTCGGCAGACAGCTTATTGAGCCATCTTGGAGACCTGGAAGAGGAGGAGCATGGCCGGCGCTTCCGGGGCAACCTCCTGCCGCAGCGACCGGACGAGCTGCGGCGGAAGAGTCAGGGAAAGTGCCCCCGCCACTTTTAGGGCGCACTTTCCCTGACATCTAAAAGGAGCGCCAATTTGGAGCTCCTTTTAGGGACGCCGCAGGAGCGCCGCGGTGCAGAGGCTCCGCTCCGCCGGCGCTCCATCCGGCGGCGTCCTGGAAGCAGTCGTCTGCTTCCCCCCTTTGTTTCTCTTTTATTCAATCCCCTGTTGATGGACAGATACCTGTGATGGATAAAGAAACATCAACAAATCTGGTTAACATCCTGATACTGGTTACATGCTGGAAAAACTGCATTTGTGAATACCCACAACACAGTCACTTTCATTCATTTTATTTTGGCTTGTCTTAACACAGCTGAAATGCTCCTACCTGAATTGGCATCCTCAAATTCACTTCACATGTTGCTCTGCATAGCATTTTAGCAGTAACTTTAATCTGGGCCAGCCCCTATAGCCTCTGTAAAACTGTGCAACAGCTGTATACTGCAATATAAAGTGAAATGGAAGGACATACACCCCACAGAGCCCGTTCCCCTCTCCTATGTCAAATAAAAAGTCATCTGTCATATTATTAAACTATTCATAATTCCACAGGGCTTGTCAGACTTCCAAGGTTGGACCTCTGCAACTGCCCAAGAATTATAACAGCCCTGTGATATTCTCACTACATTTCATAAGAGGTCTGATGTGTCTGAAAGCTGACAGCTGTCAGGATCTTATTGCACAAAGCAGGACAGATCATTAATAACGGCAGCTTTATTATTCTACCTCCTTCTTTGCAGGCTCATACTGTCTTCCATCTTTTTTATTGCTCCATTTGGGAGCATCAACAAAATAAACAAAACCAGAACAAATGAATCCAATGGAAAAAATATTAAAATACATCCGTACATTATTTCATAGACATGAACAGCAGTAATCTCACTTATGCTGCCCTTGGTTAAATATCTATATTGTCCTTGCAGGCTCTCTGGTTAGATTTAAAGAGCCATAACAATCCTCTCTACAGACTCTGACTCTGACTCTGACTCACCCATTAGGGAATATGGGTCATGTCAATTATTTTCAGTCATTTCACTATGGCCATCCATGAATGAAAACCCTTGGGACTTTGCAAGTATTTATATTATATCTAAGGAACCTGTGAGTTCAAATAAAATACTTATGCACATGACAGATGAGCTCAGTTCCAAAGGAGTTAGTAGGTCTCCATCTCTATGTAACTATGAATAATTGATAATTGAGAATTTCACTGCTCTTATTAATTTGGGTTTGTAAAGCCTGTTTTAAAGATCACTGCATTTGTCTTTTCACTAGCTTGAGTTTCTTTTCAGAGAAACAGGGAGGATATAAAATAAAATAAAGCAATACATGTAAATAAATAGAGTAGTGAAAGGCACAAATAAAGGAATATGAATTAAGTATATTAAAAGCACAATTGTTCTAAATTCCATTGCTAATCCCAACAGCAGTAGATCCATTCTTTCAATGGAATTTACATAAGTATTTTCAAGTTCCTATTGATTCGGTGAGTTTACTCTACTTCAGATTAGCAGGAATTAAGCCTTAGGTAAACCCTGGAGTTGGGATTCATTCAGAAATTGATTTAGATAAAAACCATGGGCTTTCATTCTCACTTTGAACAAACATCATGGGGTTACATTCACTACTTCAAAAAAAGTAAATCACAGTTTTGCACATTTTGTTCTATTGTTTTTGTGATGTGAGAGCCAGTGTGGTGAAGTGGCTTGAGCATTGGCTATGACTCTGAAGACCAAGGTTTGAATCCCCACTTGCCCATGGAAACACACCTTGATGACATTGGGCATGTTACATTGTCTCAGCCTCAGAGAAAGGTAAAAAAACAACACCTGCCTCTGAACAAATCTTGCCAAGAAAACTCTGTCATAGGGTCTCCTTAGGGTTGGAAATGACTGGAAGGTACGTAACATCAATTTGGTATATTTATTTATTTATTAGCAAGAAGGATTAAGTTCAGGATATCGTCAAACAGATGTGACATGAAAATGAGCTGATGCACCATTCTGGGGCTGGCTTTGATGTTGTTGCTAATCACAAAGCTCAAATAAGATGATTGTGATTCTCAACCCATGAGTGTTATGCAGTTCAATTTATTTCAATCAGGTATGAACTGATTGAGATTGCAAAAGCAAAAAAAAAAAAAAAGCAGCTTATTTATATACCGCTTCATATCACGCTATGGGATGTCTAAGCGGTTTACAATTGTGAGCTGATTGCCCCCCAACAGTTGGGTACTCATTTTAGCGACTCCAGTAGCAGCACTTTGTGGATTGCACCTAGACTATGCAGACCTGTTTTAGGATGCACAGGTACAGCCAGCTCTTTTTGTTATATCACCTTGAATGCAATAAAGCCCCATTTATCTGAGTCTCCTCAATAGGGATCCATTTGAAAAAAAGACACATATTTCACATTGCTGTTTCTCTATAGCTGTATGTTTTATGCACCTATCTATTTTGGATGCTTTGTCTGTTGCATACAAATTTCAGATTCCTGGTGACAGGATATAAATGAGACTGCACTTTGAAAGGAAAGGTAGAAAGGACTGGATACTGATACTGGTAACAACAGAAAGAGAGAATGGGAGACAATTTGCTCTCAACTGAAAAGGGAATATTATTATTTCTGCATCATTTTGTAATTCTTTGCATTTATTGAATATATCCTCAGATATATATAGAGAGATAGCAACCTGTTCAAGGCCACTGGATCCCCTTCACAGAGGGGAAAAAGAAGTTCAGTAGCTCAGTGTTCCCAAGGCACAGGGATGGTGAATCCACTTTGGGCTTCAGTTTGAACTTTAAAATAGCTATCAAAGTTACTGGGCCTGTTTGGGGAATAGGGGTTAACATTTAAATTTAAATTTCCACTAAAATCCAGAGCAGATTCATCACCCCACTGACACAGAAGCCACCAGTGCTACTGAGATTAAACTTAGGGTGGTCACGTTGAAATGCAACATCTATTTGTGTACTAGATTGTTGGCAAGTCCGAAGATACATTTGCTTATATAATCAGTAGTGGGTCACAGACATGGTGAGTATGTTTAAATCTACATTTTATTCTGTGGAGCTTTGAAGACATCTTACCCTCCCTCTCTTGAACTTGAATGAAACCAAAGTGGGTATTCAGGACATAGTTTTGGCCCAGCCCCTGTCACATACCGAGTCTGGCTTTCATTAGGTGTAGTACATGAGCCATCTAAAAATCAGCAGAGGTCATTTAAAAATATTTTCCAGCCTTACCTACAAAAATGGTAACTTTCAGCATGAATTTTCCCCTTGTAATGAAGACACTATCATTCAGTGTATCAAACAGAGATGGGAAAAGTGAGCCCTGTTGGGCACAGGTGGAGCCAAGGTCTTTTCATTTTTCTGCCCTGTCAGGATTGCCATTTTTTTTTTAAAAAAAGTGAGCATTAAAATAATTTCCACTTCCTCTACAGGACATGAGGTAATTTTAGCAAAATAAATGTTAACAAAATTTCAGAGTCAGGATGTGTTGCAAGGGGTAGCCTTCCAAGGAAAGGGCAGTCCCCCCAATGCCTGACAGTTGCCCATCCTAAAACTTAATTTACTCAATAAAGTCTCCACTGTTATTAGTTATCAAAGTGAAGCTGACATCTGAAGATGTATTAAGCCAAATATTTTGTTGCTCCATAGAGACATAGGCCCAAAACAGATGGGCAAAAAGAGTTGCTTTCAGGCTGGCTTGAAGGCATGGCCTTTAGAAGAGGCACGCCTTGAAGTCAGCAGGAAAGCACTCTTTAGATGCCTTATGAGGAGAAAAGCCATTTCAAAAAGAAGCAGCTTTTCCCCACTTCTTCCCAAAGGGTGTGCACCTTCACAGGGATGTTTGTATGCACTGGCATCAGTGTGGCATAAAAGGGGCACCTAAATCATTTAGGACACCCATGTAAATGCTGTGCTGCAGGTGCACAGGTGAATGAGATGCCAGTCCAGAGCATGCACTCTATGAACCAAGATTGAATTTAAAGTGCCCTATACTGTCCAGTATGGACGCACCACCACAGGTGCAACACTATATGACAATCAATCACTGTTTTTGGCACATGCGTCCTAACAACTGCGGGATGCTTAAAGTGTTGCTACCAGATGTTCCTATACAGCCTATATGGCTTGGGTCCAGGCCATTGGAAGGACTGTATCTCCCTGTATGAGTCCTCCAGAGTACTGAGGTCATCGAGAGAGGCCCTTCTCTCTGTCCCACCACCCTCTCAGGCATGTTTGGTGGGAACAAAAGAGAGGGCCTTCTCAGTGGCTGCTCCCAAGCTTTGGAACTCCCTACCTAGGGAGGCCAGGATGGCGCCATCCCTGCTGTTCTTCCAGCAGCAGATAAAGACATTCTTGTGCCGGCAGGCCTTTGCAAACGGGTAAGGACTGGGTTTTTAATGTTGTACATATACATTTAAATGGTTTGTATTTTAACATGTTATATTTTAATTTATAACTGTTTTAACTCTTAAAATTGTTTAATCTTTTAAAATTTTATATTTATATATTTTAATATTGTACTGTTTTTAAATTGTATTGTTTTTTTTCTTGTTGTTTGCCACCTTAGTTGCTATATTGAGAGAAAGGTGAGATATAAGAAAATCATCATCATCATCACTTTCACTTTTAAGCTGGACCCCCCCCCCCACACACACACATTCCAATGCTCCCATGCAGAGATGGCTGACCTGATAGCTTTGTGGTCACAACAACATATTCTGGACAAAATGAGAAGCTTTCACTTGAATTCTGATACATTTAAGGAGGTGACAGAAGGCATGAGGGCTAAGGGCCACCAATGCACTTGGTAGGAGAGTCAGCAGAAGACCAAAACACTCAGGGTACAGTACAAGAAGGTGAGAGATCACAATGTCAAAATAATAATAATAATAATAATAATACCCCGCCCAATGGTAATCCAATCAGGGCGGCTTACAAGTTAAAATACACAGTGTAAAACATACAATCCCCAATAAAACATGTGAGTACAGCATACCCCCCCTCCCCCCTTAAAATAATACTAAATCAGTAATAGTTTAAAACAAAGTTCAATTTAAAATCTCAATGCAAAGTAAATTCAAAGAAGCCTGAACTCCACAATCCTCACCATCTAATAGATGGGGCCACGAGAGGATCGTCATTGGTACGGCTGTTTATATCCGAGGTGGGGGTCGCTAGTCTGGAAAGGCCTGCCGGAAGAGATCCATCTTGACAGCCTTTTTAAAGCTGTCTAAGGATGTTAAAAGACGGATCTCGTCCGGCAGGTCGTTCCAGAGCCTAGGGGCGACAACTGAAAAAGCCCTCCGGGAGGTAGCTGCAAGCCTCGATTTCTGAGGCTGAAGCAAATTCCTCCCGGAGGACCGAAGAGTGCGGGGAGGATTATACGGGAGAAGGCGGTCCCTGAGATAGCTTGGACCCAAGCCATTTAGGGCTTTAAAGGTAATAACCAACACCTTGTACTGGGTCCGGAAACTAATAGGCAGCCAGTGGAGGGACCGCAGAACCGGAGTAATGCCACCACCATGCCCTTTTACAAGGAACTCCATGGCTACATTGCCAAGGATGGGAGCATATGATCCAGCATTTTATGTACTGGTGGTGAAGTTGCCAGGGTCCCAGTTGGCCAGCCAGCCAGCCAGAGTTGAAGCTATGGAGGACATTTCTGAGACAGAATGCTCCCAGGAGCTTTTGATGCCCTCTCAAGGTAAGATGCACCAGTGCCCCTGGGAAGGGATGCAGGGGACAGGAGGAGAACATGGCACCAGGGTGGGCATAGGGCAGCCATGACCCTCACCTCTTGTTATGTAGATGACCAGCATGAAGCTCCTGACTTGGATGGGATATCCTGCAGTCAGAGAGTTGTGGACATCTCTACCATGAGACTACCATCCTATGCTGGGGAAGGCACTTCTACATCTTCCATGACCAGTAGTTACCTTGACCACTTGCCTCTCTCATGGATTAATATGGTGGCCAGTGATGACCATGAAGGATAAGAGGAGGCAGGTCATGGATAATTCACCCAGCTGATGAATGAGATCAAGGCCGCACATGGTACAGCCATTACCTATAATGACAATAAATGCATGCTGTTGCAGGTATGCTGGGACCTGATAGGCATGACAGTTTGCATGGCTTTTTGTGACATCTTATGCAACATACAAACTGCACACCGTCTTCACGTCCTGGCATGCTTGGGGGGCTCCTGGAGTAACGTTTGTGTGTTCTGTTGATTGTGTCCCTTGCATGTGCATCAGCTGCATGTATCAAGTCTTTCTACACAACCTCTCCCTCCTGATCCCTACAGGGCATATTTTGAGTTCAAACTGTGACCTGTGCTATGTCCCACAGAATGAGAAACAGCTAATCCCAGAGCTGCAATGACCCCGATGACCTGCCTGGCTGAGATCCAAAAGAAGTAGGTGCATTGCTCAGCAGCCACAACAACTGCTAGTGTCATGGATCAGCTCATAGATTGCAGCTCAGACCACATAAGGGGATTCCTGGAACAGGGGGACTGTGCCCATCAGCACAGGGAGAGGGAAGCAGAGCACTGGAGGATGGCCGAAGAGTACCAGAGGGAGTTGCTAGAGAGATCTGCCCAGCAGCAGGAGCACCTCAATGCACCCTGGAAGTGCAGACTGGTCTGCTGGGCAACCTTGTGGAAATCATGAGGGCGGCCTGGGGTGTTAGCAGTGGCAGAGGGGGCAGTGTGGAGCAGGGCAAAAGAAAGAGGGCCATCCCTGCACTCCCATCAGGAGGCAGCTGTAGAACAGGGCAGAGGAAGGAGGGCCAGCCTCCTAGCCCTGGAGGAGGGGGTTGCTATGGAGGTGGAGATCCTTAAGTAACGCTTCATAGACTAATCTGCCAGGCTCCTCAGAGGGCTGGGAGTAGCAGAGCCCTATCACCACCCCCAGGTGAGAAGTCAAGGTGCCCAAAGGCAGAGGGCACCTAGAGGGGCAAGGGGTTCCAGCAGCCTGCACCAGTGACACGGCAGTCACCACCATCATCTTCTCCCCAAAAAATCTCCCTTTCCAAGGCTAACCCATTCCTTAGTACCCCGACCATCCCCACCTCAGTGGTTCCCTGCAATAATCCTGTGTTGAACCTGCACACCTGTGCATAAAATGTCACTTTTTTTAAAAAAAAAAAATAACAATTTTTGTTCATAAAAAAGACCAACTGTTTACAAGTGGGAGAGGGAGGTGCGGCATTGATCCTGTTTTGATCCTGTGCAGGTGCACAGAAGATGTCATAATTTTTTTAAAAAATTTTTTTTTTACTTACAAAAACTATTTACAAGGCAGAGCTGCATCGGGGAGGGGGAAGTGGGGGCTTAGTGTTGGAGGGGCCCAAAGCATTCCAGGGCAGCTGCCATGGTTTCCTGCAATTGTTTCATGTTGTCCTCTATGTCAGCCATCTGTTCCTCCATCTGGTGATCTGCAAGGGGAAACAAAAGAGAACAGGATAGTTAGGAGGTAGCTGTGCATCTTATCACCCTGCCACAGCCAGGGTTCCTGGCTCCCCCCACACCTTCCCCTACTTTTTATGCCAAGCTTACCTCTTTGGCAGTCATATTCCCGAGCTTCAAGGAGATTGGCCAAGGGTGGAAGAGAGATATATAAGAAAATATATATGTCTGGGCATATTTTCCTGGCCCTCCCTGGTAGGGGTAACCTCAGGCTCTGAGGCAGAGGAGGGAGAGTTGGCTGGGTCCCCTCTCTGTCCCTGGTGCCACCACCCTCGAATGCCTGTAGTTGGGGACAGGAGGGACACTATTAGAGTGAATGCATGTGAAGAGGGGAGGGGAGGGATAGGTAAGGATGACCAGGGGTAGGAATGGGCATTGAAGAGCATGGCAGGGGCCTGGAAATTACCTGGGGGGGTCACTATCCTCCCACCATGGGCGGCCTGCCCTCACCCGAGAGGCCATGCAGCTGGTCATAGAAGGGTGGCTGCTTCATAACCAGAGGGTACTCCAGGGCTTCAAACAAGATCCCCTTCAGTGTCTTGAACTTGGTCTGGCACTACTTGAGGGTCTTCTCGAAGCACTGGCAATGAAGGGCAAGGGAGGCCTGGTAGAAATACCGCGGTTAGGTCGATTGGTGCTTATCATCATCCTTCTCACAGCTGCATGGTCGGTGAGGACATCCAGGAGAATGCCCACCTTCTCATTGCACCAATAAGCAATCCTGATGGGCACTCTCCTTCTAGCTGCCATCATGGAGTTCTGTACCACTCTGCCATTGTGGGTCAACAACACCCACCTCAATTACATGTCCATAAAGTGCCCTGTGTGGTTGCATGTCCCCAGGAGGATGAAGGAGTAGGCGTCCTTTTGGTTGACAAACCCGTTTCTCCACCTCAAGGGTGGGCATGATCTGACAGTGGCACCCGTCTATGGAACCCACTACTTGGGGGAAGCCAAGCTCAGTGAAGCCATCTATGATCTGTGGGTGACAAGAATGGGGGGGGGGGGAGAAACTGGAGATTAATGCCAACTCTGACATTCTTGTACAGGTGCACAGGGAGGGCACTCCCACTCATTCCCCTTTGTACAAACATAATGACAGAATTTACATCCAATAATGACAGAAATGGTGCAGGTGCACAGGGATGCTGAGGATAAGGGGCAAGGGTGTGCGACTTTCCTTACCTGACAGGTGTTCCCCATGGTCCATGACAATAGTAGCTTCTCCATAGCCAGGGCAAATGCTACCAACACTTCTCCCACAGTAGTAGCACCAGTCGAAACTGCTGCCCAGTTTGCTTGTGGCTCCCTTATGGGCAAGTGCCCAGATGGCCAAGGTGGCCCTCTTCTCCACCAGAATGGCTTTCCTCATGAGAGTGTCTGACCTCTGCAGTTCAGGATGTAGTATTTCCACTAGCCTGTGGAAGAGGGCATAGGGCATTTGGACGAATGTCCTCCATTGCTAATTGGACCAGATGGATGTGATGAACCTATCCCACCAGTCAGTGCTTCTGGGGTACATCCACCAGTGGCACAGGTGTCTCTCCCATGGCATCAGGATAGTAGCAGCAGCAGTACACTGCAGAATGTCTGTGGCACCCACTCTAGAAGCTGTCTCTGTTTCCTCTGTGTCATCAGTATCATCCATTTATGTGGGTGTAGCTCTGGTCAGTGGGAGCATCACTGTGCTTGCTCCTCTGGCCATGCATTGCAGGGTGAGTGCCAGTGCAGGCCACATAGCCAACGTGGCATCCATGATGTCATTGCCTCTGACAGTGTGCAGGTGCACAGTGATGCCAACATAGCTATTAACATTGCTGTGAGTACTTCTTTGTTCCTGTGCTCATGCGCATACACCTGACGGAAGTGGGAAAAAATTAAACAGTGCAGTGGCTCAAACTGCATTCACTCCCACCCCCTGCAGTTGCTCTGTCTGTCTTCATGGCATCTTCAGGGCCAGAGGTGAGGATGGTGGGGCTTGAATATGGCTTCACAAAAGCTGTATTTGCTTCTGCCCCATGCAGTTGCTCTGTCTGCCTTCACCACGTTCTCGGGGCTGGTGGTGCAGTTGCTATGGCTTTTGTAAAAGGCAGCTTCAAGCCACCTTTTCCTACCCATCTGTTTCACCCCATAGTGTGTCTTCAGTTGGCATACCCTCAAATCTGCCCTGTTGGACCATGGATAAAAGATTTCCGATAATTCATTTTTTCAAATGAATTGGCAAGCATTTTTAATATTAATGTTAACATTATACACTGGCCATCACATTATAGAAAATGAGGATGGATCTATGCATGTGTTCCTGTATGAGATTTGTTGTTGTGTGCCTTTAAGTCATTTCCAACTTATGACAATCTTAAGATGAACCTATCATGAGGTTTTGTTGGCAATATTTGTTCAGAGAGTTTGCCTTTGCCTTCTTCTGAGGCTGAGAAAGAGTGGGCACGGAGCATAATTTGGGCTGTCTGGACCTGTATAAAGTGTCATAATTAAAAACAATGGTTTCAAATCAGTATTGTTTTTGATAATTTGATAATTTGTCCCCAGAATGAGTTGTATTTATTGAGTCAAATGAATGCAGTAAAAAACTGGCCACTTTTTATTTTGTTAGTTATCAGTTGAAATGATATGAAACAGTTATCAGTGGTAGAACTCTTCTGCAACCTACCTGCTTTCTTCCATTGATTCAGAATTTACTAGCCTTGTTGTGATCTCAGAAGGAGTGCCTCATGGTGATGGCAGGTGACACAGCAGGACAGTGTGTAAACAGTCACCCACCATTGCTATGGAGTGCTCCAAACTTTCCTGGATGATCCCAAGCAAATGATGAGGTTTTTTTAACCAGATTAAGGCAGGGATGGCCTGGATTTGGTGTAGAACTGGCCTTTCTATGTGAAGACACTCCTCACTTGAATCAAACCTTTGGCCCTGCTTCATGTGCACAGGGCAACATGAAAGCAGGGGGAAACTGATGTATAAATGCAGATTACTTTAAAAAAAGAAATAAAGAAAAATACAGGGACTATGATTCAGTCTTCTGGAATACAGATTTTGTCATTTATATGAGTAAGCAAACTTATCCAATAATGAGGCTCACTCTGTTGGCTTGAGCAAAGAAAATTGGTAATTGGTGTGTGGGGCATGGCGAGGAAAAGGTTGAGTGGTATCAGTGTGGCAGGATAAAGGACTGGCCTGCTTATGTATATGCTAACCCCAGCAAACATAAAAGAACTGGTCTGAGATTTCAACATTCTCCATCTGTTGAAAAGAAAGCTCTTGTCATCCCTTAACATTACAATGACCCTCACAATGTTTTGTGCCACTTTTGTAAAAGGTTCTTCCTCTTGAACTGGTTTTCTTCTTTGGCACAGAAATAGAAATAGTCCCTTTCAACACTATTTCAAATACCATTATAAAGAACTCTGCATTTAACTACCAACGAAGTCTGTTATAAATGCTTGCATTTTTCAAGTGGGTTACTTTTCCTTTTGAGACACACAGGGCTATTCTTTGCAAAATCTCAAGCAATGGTGATGCAACATATTAGGCTAACTCTTACTGAAATAAGGGGAGCTCCAAAGAGAAACTTCAAGTATGGTGAGGTTGTTTTGAACACAGAGATCTCTAACATGGACGGACTGGCTGATTTAATATATATCACTTTTTGTTCAATATATATGAGACTCAAGGTGAATCACAACATATATTTAAACAGACTACAACCAGCATAATAAAAATACTAAAACAGTTACACTATCCCATTAAAGTCAGCACTCATTAAAAACAATGTAAAAACATTTTAAAAAGATAACAATGAAAATAGAAGTACAAAACCCTATCAAGAAATGACAGCAACAGTTAATAGCCCCAAACATGAGTAATGAAAAGGTTTTTGTCTGGTGGTAACTATTTATTTATTTATTTATTGTCTGTATTTCCCGCCTTGCTCCCATTCTGTCTTATGGCAAAATGTGATCTGACAAGGCTTCCAATAGTTTAAAAAAACAATAACAGTGAGAATTTGATTACAAGAATTAAAAGAAAATTAAATAACAGTATTATTAGAACCAAGCTTCAAAACAATTAAAAATACTTAAAACATATTTACAATGTAGTTTCATTAAAATTCAAAAGGCCTTCCTAAATAAGAAAATCTGCACCTGCTGATGGAAAGAGAGGAGAGAATTAAATAACAGGTTGGAGGCCAATAAGATCTCCCTTGGAAAGGAGTTTCACAGCATGGGAGCAGTCATGTAGAAGGCTCTCTCCCGAGTACTCACTAATTGCACATGTAGGGGTGTTGTGACTGAAAGAAAGCCCTCCCCTGCAGATCTCAGTCCACACCCTGGGTTATATAAAGAGAAAAAGGTCAAAGCCAGCCCTTTGAATTCTGCCCAGAAATGGACTGGCAGCCAACATAGCTGTTTCAGCAAAGGGGTCACATGATCCCTGAAGCCAGCCCTGGTCAACAGTCTGGCTGCAGAATTTTGAACCTGCTGAAGGTCCCTAACAGTTTCCAAATACTCAAGGCATGTGTCACTGTAGCCAGATCTGATTTCTCAAGGGACAGGCACAGCTGGCACACTAATTTTAACTCTGAAAATGCACTCCTGGCCTCAGCCACAACCTGGGCATCCAGGCCCAGATCTGAGTCCAGAGTACCCCCAAGCAGAAAACCTGTGATTTCTATACTTCTATTGATGCACTCTAGAAGTATGTTGGATTTTTTCACAAATGCATTCTCTCTGAAGCAATTCTCCCTCTCTATCTTTCTCTTTTAAACTCAGTCCATTTCCAGGCACAATTCAGATTGCAGTTTATAACTTATAGAGCCCTATATAACTTGAGTTTAGACTATTTGACAGACTTTGGGGGGATGCAGACAGGTGGCCCTGGGCCGCCCTGGGAAGTGGAGGATTGAAGCTGAGGCTGCCGGACAGCGCGGCCTCAATCCTCTCTTTTGCCGGCAAAATGCCGCTCCTTTCAGAGCTGGCAAAAGGCCACTCTAAGAGCTGCTGCATGACACTTTGGTGCCCCTTCCGGTGCAGCGCATCAAAAGACTGCACCAGAAGGACATCCTGATGCTGTGCACCATGTGTAACGGTGCGTGGCATCAGAACGTCTTCAGGGAGGGGTTGAGCAGCCAGCATGTGGCTGCCCCTCCCCATCCCTGCCTCCAGGACAGCCCAAAGGACCCATCTGTAGAGGCCCTTTATCTCTCTATATAAGCCTGCCCAAGAACTGAAGTCCTTAGGAAAGGGCTTTCTCTCTCTCTCACCATCATCACACGCACATTTTCTGTGTGGAAAATAATATTTTAATGCAGAAACATTAAATCCTGTGCTAAAAATACTGTTTTTAGCAAAGAAATAAGCTGTAATTGGAAATTTGTTCTGCATAAAAATTGCATGTGGTTGTTTTACACAGAAAAGAAGCATTTTCTGTATGGGAATTAACATTTTTGCACTGAAAAATTATTTCCATACAGAAAATACTGTTTCTTGAACAGAAAATGTGGTTGCCTGTGCAAAACAACGACATGCAAATTTTGCACAGAATAAGTCTCGAATTGCAAATAGCTTTAGAAAACTGTGATTTGTTACCCTATATGGCTCTTTCCCTTTTTAATAACAAGAAATATTATAAAATTTACCTTTCCATGACCCTACATGTGGAAGCCATGTACCTCAGCTTGAGAACACATCAGCCAGCTTAGGAGTTGCAACAGGGATAATTCACTCACACACACCTCAGGAAGGCTAGGCAATCCAATCAAGTACACTAATTTCCAAGTGCAATATTTGTTCCTGTCTCTTGCACCTGCAGATTATCTAAAGCAGGAATATGACCAATTTCCACACTAATTTTAACCTTGGACACCCCCTCCCCAGGAGTTTACCACATACAATTTGGACCTTTGGCCATGAGACCCCCTGTTCTTTGCCCAGGTGGGATTCTCCTATAAAACCCCCAAATTCCCAGTGCTCCTCAGACAAGTTTGGTTCTCAGGCAGACATGCTGTCAGTTTCAACTCTGGTAGACCTTGCTCACTGCTATCCCTCTGAGCACTCAGGAATGGCCAAGTCCCGCATCCCAACTACCAAACTATATCTACAGGAGCAACCTCGTTGCTAGTAAATATCACCATTAATGGAGCCTATTTTCTATTCCAACCTAATACCTTTATTTCCTTGTTCTTGTGTGACCATGTGATTTGTGTGTGTGTTTTCCCCCTTAATAAAATATAATTCATAGAGGAATTCTGTCTCTGCAGTCCTTTGTCTCCTCACCTCTGTAAATGCTGGGAAGGTATACTGGGCTGCTTGTAACTCAGCCACTTAACTGAGCTAAAATTAATGGTTAAGACCAGGGGTAGGCAACCTTTCCCCTTTAAGGGCCGAGGGACTTCAGCTCCCAGAAGCCTCAGCCATGTTGGCCAATAGTCCCATGTTGGCCAATAGCTCCTGGGATTCTGGGAGCTGAAGTCCCTCGGCCCTTAAAGGGGAAAGGTTGCCTGCCCCTGGTTAAGACTCTGACTCTGTTGATTGCAAAATCGGCAGGTTGGCAGTTCAAGGCCAGGGTGCCGCATGACGGGGTGAGCTCCCATCACTAGTCTCAGCTTCTGCCAACCTAGCAGTTTGAAAGCATGCAAATGCAAGTAGATAAATAGGTATCACCTCTCAGTGGAAGGTAAACAGCGTTCTGTGCAATCATGCTGGCCATATGATCACAGAGTAGTCTCTGACAATACTGGCTCTTTAGCTTAGTAATGGAGATGAGCACCATCCTCTATGGTCAGACACGAGTTGACAACCTTGTCAATGGGGAATACCTTTATCTTTACCTTTTCCTATTTTTGAAGACTTTCTCTCAGTGGGAAAACAATTGCTGAAATTACTCATTGCTTTCTTCAAGAAGAACCTTAGGGGGGTTGCAGACTGCAAATTGAGTCCACTTTTAGGGTTAGGGTTAGGGAATCATGGGAACTGTAGTTTATTGTGGCACCAGAGCTCTCTGACAGAGAAGGCTCAATGTCTCAGAAAAAACACACAATTCCCATGATTCCCTAGCACTAACCCTAACCCTAAAAGTGGACTCAATTTGCACTATTTCTGGCAATCTGCAACCCCCCTTACTGTAGAATTAAATCCCTAGAATGAAGTGGTGCATAATCCTTTCCCTGCCTGCCTCTTCAACACATAATGATTCACATTAGAAAAGAAACTTAGCCAAGGTAAGTCATGCATGCATCCACTAGCTCTCTCTTATAAACCATTCCATCCCAAAGCAATTCTTGTAGAGTGACTACAAGTCTTTGTGCACATTTAATTTTACCTTAATGGTAAGAGCCAGCAAAAAGCATCTGTATATGCTTGTCTAGGATTTGTCCAGCCCAATTTATGATGAACTGTAATGGGCACTATTTTACATATGTCATCTTCCTAGATTTTCTATTCATGATCTATGGGTCTTTCTCTGTCTTCAGTAAAACAAACAAACCCTGCACTTTCTTTTCCAACTTCAGAAAGATGATGGAGGGGAAGTGTTTAATTTCCCTTTGCTGTATTCAGTTGCTTCACTTTCTCAGGACAAAACTCTCACAGTGTCTATATTTTCATCCTTTTCATTTTTAGGTAATAGATTCACAGTCCATCCTGCTTTCACTTCCCTCCCCCCTTTCTCCTCCTTCTCTCAATTTTGCTCTGTGCTCTTATCTTTGAAGAGGATTGTACAAGGTGTCTTAGCTTTGAGGACTTCAAACAGTGGATGCTCTTTGGGAAGATCTGAGCTGCTTGATCTCTTTGTGCTCATCACTCCCCTCCCCTCCCCTTTTGCTACTTTCCCATTTCCTTTTTTAAATATAAAACATCCCCTTTTATAATTTTTTCATTGTTCTCTTAATTCTATTATTTTGTTTCTCTCATATTTTAAGTTAACCCAATGCATGCCTCCCTCAGTATATTTCTTTTTAAAACAAGTGTTATGATACACAGTTAATAGCTTTTAAACACTGCAGTCTTATATTACATTTATCTTGGAGTAAGTCTTTGGGCCTTTGCAGACTGCCAGAAATAGTGCACATTAAATTGAGGCACTGCCCTGGCTCAGTGCTAGGGAGTCATGGGAATTGTATTTTTTTCTGGGACATTGAGCCTTCTCTGTCAGAGAGCTCTGGTGCCACAATAAATTACAGTTCCCATGATTCCCTAGCACTGAGCCAGGGCAGTGCCTCAATTTAATGTGCACTATTTCTGGCAGTCTGCAAAGGCCCTTAGTGAGTCATAGGTCCAAAACACACTGCAGAAATAATCCTGTTTGATACCACTTTAACTGCTCTGTCTCATTGCTAGATAATTCTGGGAACTGTAGTTTTGTGAGACATTTAGCCTTCTCCATCTTAGCTCCATCCCTCTTTCACCATGGAAACCCCCTGGGTGATCTTGGGGAAGTCACACTTTCTGTCTCAGAAGAAGGCAAAGACAATCTTGCCAAGAAAGCCCCATGATAGTGTTGCCATTAGTCAGAAACAACTTAACGGCACATAACAAGTCTCAGTGAGTTCAAGCAGGCTTACATCTGAACAAATTGTAGAAATATACCACTGTGGATTATCTATTTCTACAGTGTTCTGTCACTTTGTTTAGCAGGTTCCTTATGTGAAATTGAATCTATCTATCTATCTATCTATCTATCTATCTATCTATCTATCTATGTTGTTATGTGCTTTCAAGACTTTTCTATCTTGTGGCAACCCTAAGACAACTCTATCATGGGATTTTCTGGGGCTGAGAGTGTGTGACTTACCCAAAGTCATCCAGTGGGTTTCCATGGCCAAGAAGGAATTGAACCCTGATTGCCAGCATCATAGTCCAATGCTCAAACACATAGCTGGAGCATGTCCAGAGGAAGATGAATAAAACGGTGAAAGGTCTGGAAACCATGCCCTATGAGGAGGGGCTTAGAGAGCTGGGTATGTATAGCATGGGGAAGCGAAAGTTAAGAGGTGACATGATAGCCATGTTTAAATATTTGAAAGAGTTTTATATGGAAAAAGGAATATGCTTGTTTTCTGCTGCTCCAGAAACTTGTTTTCTGCTGCTTCATTGCTGGAGCAATGGATTCAAACTACAGAAAAACATATTCAACCTCAAGATTAGGAAGAACTTCCTGGTGGTAAGAGCTGTTTGACAGTGGGATGTGCTATCTTGGAATGTGGTGGAATCTCCTTTTTGGAGTGTTTTTAAACAGGCTGGATAACCATCTATTGAGAGTATTTTGATTGTGTCTTCCTGCATGGCAGGGGGTTGGACTGGATGGTTCTTATGTTATCATCCAACTCTATGATTCATATTCTCACACACACACACACACACACATGCACACTTACATATTTCTCATACAGTTGATCATACAATTGGTTGGCCAGCTGTGAAATGTTTGAAGCAACCTGAACATCTTATTTAGGAATTCAGGGGAGTTGCATTATGCCAGATCAGCATGATTGTTTATCTAGTCCATTTAACTTTCCATGATCCTAGGTAGGCATCTTTCCTGTCATCTGCTATCTTTTAACTAGACATGCCAGGTTTTGAATGCACATGGTATGTACATTCCATGTACTGAGCTGTCTTGGTCTATGGTTCACTCAGCTCAGTGGTGGGCAAATGCAGATTCTGTTGGATTGCAACTTCCATCAACCCTAGCCAGCATAGAAAATGATGAAGAATACTGGGAGTTGCAGTCTAACAACATTTGGAAAGCTAAGTTATTCTTATCATTGACGTAGGGATGGTAATATGTTATACCCATAGAAATGGGAGTGGTTTTTCTGTAAAAGTAGCTATAGTTTTATCCTGTAGCATTACTACAATCTCCTGTAAGGTTGGGGAAAACTGAATGGGTCTTTATCAAGCAATCATGTTTTCCAGACCTATCTGGCACATTTATTGTGTAGATGTAAGTGATTGGCCTCATCCATTGGGCCTTTAAAAGTGTCATCAATGGAATGAATCCATGGGATGAATCCATAACACCCCCCCCCAGGGGGGAGAGCCCAGTTTCCATAGTGTTGCTGTAACATCTTAAGTAGCAGCTCCCAAACTTTGGTCCTCCTGATGTTTTGGACCATGGGTCCCAAAAGTCCTGATGGTTGGCCAAGCTGGCTGGGGCTTCTGGGAGTTGAAGTCCAAAACACCTGAAGTTTGGGAATCAGTCATCTAGAGCATATGCTGACCCTCTCTGCCCAAAGTGCTGGGTGAAGCTTATCCAGTCAGTACAGTGAAGGTGAGGAGCAGCAAAACTAAGGTCAGGACTCAGCTGGGCACAGTCAACCAGAACTCTAGAAACTGAGTCCTGACCTTGCTAACAGTTATTCACTCTTTCATTGCCTTCCCTAAAAGATGAAAATGAGATGGAGTAAAGCTGGATTCCTCTCTGTGGATTGTTTTGGCTTTGTCCTGCCTTTCTTGGCCACATTTCTCCTCCGAGTGCGAGAGCGCCGGACAACCAAAGAACATCAGTGGGATGGAGTAGGTCCATGGGTTCCTGGTTCCTCTCAGCCAATCAAAAATATCTCAGCTATGTGATACTAAGCTATTACTGCATCTGCCATTATGAAGTGTCTATTTTCTAAGCCTAATGCTGCTGTTAGCATAGGGCTAAAAGTATAGCATCCCTAGGGTGCATTACATTGTGAATTAATACAGTTTGATACCACTTTAACTTCCATGGCTGAATGCTATGGAATTCTAGGATTAGAAGTTTTATGAGATATTTAGCCTTCTCTGTCAGAGATGTCTGGTGCCAAAACAAACTACAAATCCCAAGATTTCATAGGATGGAACCATGACAGATAAAGTGGTGTCAAATTGTATTAATTCTGCAGTGTGGCAGCAGCCCTAGTGTTTTATAAGGACAGTTCATATTGCTTTTTGTGTGTGATGAAACTCTTTGTGAGGTTAGGGGAGAACCTACTTAGTGGTAACACTGAGGTTTTAGCTACCCAATAATGCCTGCCAAACAATATTGCCATAGGGTTTTACACTTAGAAGGAAATCTATGTTCCCTTATGCTTTAAAAAACCTTTTGAAATCAAAGTGTTAATTTTTTTAATTGTTGAAGTCTTCCATGTTTTTATAAATTAAACTTATTGTTATTTTAGTTATCATAGAGGTTGATGCTTTTTTGTTTTGTTTCCTGAATTGTGCAGCACCTTATATGCCTTTTAAAGAAGAAAGATTACACTTTAAAATATATGATGTCTAATGAACAAAGGTAGGGAATGATAAAATAGATACCCTCAAAGAATCCCCATACCTTGGATCAAACAGTGATCAGAGTGGAGAGTGCAGACAAGAAATCAGAAGAAGACTAGGATTGGGAAGGGCAGCTATGACAGAACTAGACAAGATCTTAAAGTGCAAAGACATAAAACTGAATGCTAAAGTTAGGACCATCCAAACCATTGCATGCCCCATCTCCATGTATGGATGTGAGAGCTGGACAGTAGGGAAAGCAGATAAAAAGAAAATCAACTCATTTAAGATGTGGTGCTGGAGAAGAATGCTGAGGATATTGTGGACAACCCAAAAGACAAACAAATAGTTCCTAGAACAGAACAAGCCTGAACTCTCCCTGGAAGCCAGGATGACTAAATTGAGGTTGTTGTACTTTGGACATACCATGAGAAGGAAAGACTCATTAGAAAAGGCAATGATGCTAGGAACAGTGAAAGGCAGCAGAAAGACAGGAAGACTGCAGACCATATGGCTAGGCTCAACCAGGGAAACCACAGGCCCGAGCCTGCAGGACCTGAGCAGAGAGATAGAGGATAGTGGGGCTTGGAGAAGTCTCATCCACAGGGTTGCCATGAGTTGAGATGAACTCGAGGGCAGCTAACAACAACAAAAGTACTGCACTGAAGCTAAAGGGATCTAGATTCAAATCCATATGTAATCACAAAGCTCACTTGTGACCTTGGAGTAACCACCATTCTTCAACCTGAATTGATTCACTGGTTTGTTGTGAAGGGAGGACAACCATATTGAGTTCTTTGGGGAGGCAGTAGGATGTAATTATAACAGAATAAATAAAGAAAACAGGGGCAACCCTCCATATCAGACTATTTTAATTCACACCCCTAACTCCCAGTAGCAGCCATTACAAGCTGTCCCTCTCCTCCGTCACTGAGCCCCAACTTCAGAGAATGTCACAAACTGCAAGCCAACTGCAAACTGAATGTGACATATTTACCATTTAATATGTGTGGCTAAACTTTGAGACTTGCTTCTGCTCACAGAAGTTATAAAAGTGATGCAGTTCAATGTAGACAATTCAGCCCATCATAAAATCTGAGATGTCACTTCCCCTTGGAACTGAACAAGCATTCTATCCTGTGAGGCCCCTGGGCTACAACAACCATATGGATAGCCACAAACCTATTGGGCCAGATGATATCAAAGGCCAGTTTGCTCATGCCCATATTTTTTTCTGTTGCTATATAAACAGGAGCAGCCTGGATCTCAAGGAAAGTTGAGATTTCTGTTTGCTGTTGCTAATGGAGTTTAGATTTGGGCCCCATTGCCTGACTCCTTATGTTATAATTTGTCATTTAATTTATTAATTTAATTATATTGTATTTTTAATCAGTTTATGGTTTAATCTTATTTTAAGGGGATGGGGTGGGGGGAGGATGGGTCTGTGGGGAAAGGGAATGTTTTTAATTATGTTCTATTTTAAATTTTGTTGTTCCCCGCCCCGATTGCTCAGCAGAGGGGCGGGCTATAAATAAAAATTTATTATTATTATTTATTATAGATTTTATTGCCTGGATATTATGATTCTATCTCCCAGAGCTCACATGAACAAAGAGATGAATGGCCTCTGGCTGCACTGATATTCCTCCAGACCATCTCAACTGACAACACCAAAAACAACATCTTGACAAAATGTAGGCCAGCGACTCTAACATTGTCAAGTTTTTCTTCTTCTCTTATATGATTCTTAACACCTTTGCATGACAAAGAAGCCAGTGGAGCTTTGAAAGCTTGCATGATACATTTTGTGCATTTCTTGTTGGCCCAATAATAGTATAGCTGTTTTGTGGATTTTGGATGCCGTTGTATTTTGCTGTATGGCCAAAATGACTACCCCAGATATGTTGTTATGTAGAATATTTTTTCTTAGCCACTGATGGTTTGTTCACAAAGAAAAAACTAATTTTGCATCTTGTCTCCAACTGATTATCTCAAAAACAAAGTTGGCAGAGCCATTCCAAACTCTGTAGTGAATGGCCCATTCTCCAAAGCCCTAACTAAACATGCATTTCCTTGGGCACTCTGTTGAAACTAATAATTTATGAGATCATGAATATAGCTGTGTTGACAAACTCTCTGCCTGGTCAAAATACACAGCCTAACATCTCGCTGTCACACTCCAGAATAATGTATATTTTCTCCTCAACAAATCAAACCACTCTGTTTCCTCCCTTAGGCAACCTTTCTTTATTACCATCCACAGATGTCTGCTGAGCCAACTTTTCAGTTTGGTACAATGACCCAGTGGTATACTACTGTAAATTCCCCAAGCTTATTCACTCTGTCTTCAGAACACTGAATGCTGGTGGAAGAGGGAGCTTTATTTTTATTGTAACAATAAATTCTTCTTGTATGAGAACAAAGTTCTTTGATAGTAGCTTTGTAGGAGAGAATAAGGACACATAAACTGAGAATAACAAAATACACAATAGGAGAAACTGACTGGCTGGTAGGAAATACTAGAGATGAGTTAGCCTGAGTGTACATTACCATGTAGGCAAATTATGAACATCTTTACATATAAATGGGCTTCATTCCAGGAAAACCATGATTCTCAGTATTCAGTGCGGGCTTCCCCCAAGCAACACAGTGCCAAATCAAAGGAGTGTTGCCTCTTTCACATTACAGTGGACCTATGTTAAGGCTAGGTTGAATGAATCTCATTTGACCTTGATAGTCAGAAATCAGTTTAACATGTTATATTAAGGACTTTCTGTGTTCACATAAGCTCCAAAATGCCACGAAATTATAGCTATTAGGGGCCATGCCCTTGAGATAGGTATTATTTAGGCAATTATGTATAAGTATGATAGCTTATGCTCTGGGTAGTTCCAATTTCACAATTACCTTAAAAATGGCTGTCTGACACTGGCAAAATGGTGGACCTAAATCCAAACAAAATAAAAAACATGGGCCTGTGCAACTGAAACTATCATGCAGCTGAATATAACATTCCACATTAGAATTACCCAAGTGGCAACAAATACCATGCAAATTGAGTTGAAAAAGACCTAGAAGATTACATAGTCCAACTCACTGCTCAGTGCAACATTTTATAGGTAAAACAATCTTCATTATATATTCATGTTTCCTAGACTGGTTTTTGGCTGGTGATGATAGTGATGATGATGAAATCATGTTAAACTTTCCCCACAATGCACCAGTACCAAAAGAGCTGAGA
The DNA here is from genome assembly GCA_026167975.1 of Phrynosoma blainvillii. Classification (NCBI taxonomy): domain Eukaryota; kingdom Metazoa; phylum Chordata; class Lepidosauria; order Squamata; family Phrynosomatidae; genus Phrynosoma; species Phrynosoma blainvillii. Next base: position 416,395,618 of record JANUYF010000001.1, read on the forward strand.
AGGACAGAGAAGCAGAGATATTGAGAGGTACTGAGAGGCAGAGGTACCATAGTTTTACGTAGTTTTTGAGTTTATGGCATAGGAAGGATCTTTTTTTTTTTTTTTTTTTGGATTTTATAGGTTACTGAAGTGCATCCATAACTATGCAAATTTAGGGTGAATCTACACGGGGGAAATAATATGACCTTATTGCGATCTTAGTCTTTTTGGAACATATTACATTCCTCTCCTTCCAATGTGTAAACACTTCTTTTTGAAGCCCAAGGGTTTTAAAGAAGCTTCTCCCCCATAACTCCCCCTCCAGTTTAACCTGCTGTTTTGGGAAAGAACCATTACAAATGTGACTTGACTCACCCAAAGATTCTGATCAATCCATATAAAGAACTTTGAACTATGATAACACATAATTTCTAAAAGTAGCATTTTTCTTCTTAAAATCTAAAGAATTAGAATCTTGATATCTATCATAATGTCATCCCCAGTAGAAGAGAATGATCAGCATCAGCATCTGGAGGAAAAAAATGTGACAAAGTATATATAAAAACAACAAGTGGCACACCAAAATTACTGATTTTACCATCTTTAATGATCTGTTCATTCTTTTAAAAAAATGAGTTAAGACTCACTCAGGGGTCATATATTCTGATATGAAACCCAACCCCACATTGTGTTCTGGTTATTTATTTGAGAAGAAGAGGAAATTCTTCTGTGGACATGATAAAATACATTTTTTGTACATGGCTTGCATATTACAGAGTAGGTCTTGGCACAGAAAATTATTACCACAATGCTGTTCTGAATTTGGAGTGTATAATACATTGCACTAGTGCCATTCATAATGTGGTGCTGGCATTAGGTTAAAGAAAGTTTCTTTTCTGTCCATTTACTCACTGATTTGCTGAAGAGAAAACATCCTTATACATGCTTTATCTATGGTGCAGAAAGCCTTGATTTCAATCTCTGGCTGTAGCCTGTTGAGGCTTTCAGTAACTATGGATCTTTCAAGCTACTGTCAAGGTGGTTTACAATTATTAAATATACTAAAAAGATGATAACCATTGGAGGAGGGGCACAGGAGGATAAAGATAACAATAAAGAAGATATTGAATGGTATACACAGAAAGATATCTGGCATGGTGATCATCATCATGAAGATAATGTTGTTCTTACTGTTCAAAGGATCATAGAATTGTAGACTTTTTATGTCTAGTTCCCTATATTACAAGTGTCATGGGCCAGGATCTGGATGTGGAAGAAGAGTCCAAAGAAAAGCCTGAAGAAGGGACTCAAGCAAATCTCTCAGGTGAAGAACATCCTGCAACTGCAGAACAACCTCATGCAGCTCTCCCTGCTGAAAAGCAGCTTCAGTCAGCAGGACAAAGGCAGGCCTCATCCTCAACTGATGAAGCAGAGGATTCAACTGTGGAGACAGTACTGCATCCATGTCTGAAGATGAGGCATAGAGAGAGAAAGGCATACCAACAATGCTCAATCAGGTTGCTTGCCAAGCAGCAATGGAGAGACTTTGATTAGAACCAGCTGGTGCCAGCCCATTTAAGAGCTGAGTCTGCCTAAGGCTAGTTGTGGAAGCAACTTGTCTGCTTCTTAGCCAGCATTCCCATCTCCAGACTTCTGCAATCCAGACCTTGGCCTCTTTGACCATTGGACTGTGTTGACCTTTCTTCTTGTTGACTTCCTTGAATCAGACTGCTTGACAAACATGTTTCTCTGGACGGACTCCTACAGCTAAGGAAGCTTTCTGGGTGCTGGTAATTTACTGCCTTTGCTGGTACTATCAGTTAATTTTTTTCTCCCAGCCAGCCTGCATATGTGTTATGTGAATTGGGACAGCAGGAATATACTGTATTCTGTGTATACACAGACATCAGTGTGGCAGAGGTTACCCAATCTCTGTTTACAAACCTTGCAACCATGGAAAGCTCATCATGTTCCAAGGTAGTCAATTATATTGTCAAAAGCTCTTAATGTCAACATTTTCTTCCTAATGTTAAGCACAAAAGCTATTTTCTTGTAACATCAATACAATGGTTCAGTTCTGCTTCTGTCCTCTAGGGAGGTAGTAAACAAGTTTACTCCATTCTATGTGACAACCCTTCAAATATATGAAGTTGCTACTTCTCAGTCTAACCTTCTCCATGTGAAACATACACAATTATTTCAGCTGTTCATCATTGAGCTGTTCCTCAAGACCATTTACCATCTTGGATCTCCTCCTCTGTACCTGTGCCAGTTTATAAACATCCTTGTTAAACTATGGTGCCCTAAACTACATACAATGCTCCAAGTGAGGGTCAAGTTGTTCTAGGAAGAGTAAGATCATGGCAATACGGCAGAAAAATAGAAGCAAAGAACTGGCTGAGTTCTATTTCAAAATGGCACCATTTAATACTGCCTATGCCTGGTTAAATAGTAATAATAACTTTTCCCCTCCTCCTGCTCCTCCTCTTCCTCTGATGGAGTACCCATGAAAAAAATATTGGTCACAGTAGTCTGGGCTTCATCACATAGATCAGAATGGCCTATTCAGAAATAGTTGAATGAACAATGGTGGTTATATAAGGATACATTAAAGAATAAAGGAAACAAACTAATTTTGAAACCTCTTGAAGAGATTAGAAATGAGGGGAAAAACAGTTCATGGTTCTTGTATAGACACATGTGGGAAAGGTTCCATTTGGATACAAAAATATATGGGATAGAAACTATAAGTACTGTGAAAGATAATATACTAATCTCAAATAGTAACTCAGTAGTAGGAACAATGTATACAATTCTTTTAAAGTATACAATGGAACATGAAGTAGTTAAAGACAACATGGTGAAATGGGCTATAAACTTTGGATACCCAATAGGGATGGAACAATGGGAAAGGATTTGGCAAAACATACCAAAATATATAGCTTGTCAAACCTTAAATGAAAATTTCTATAAAAAATATTTTAGATGGTATCTGACACCAGACAGAATACATAAGGTTACAAAAAACTACTCTGATAGATGCTGGAAATGCAGGAAAGAGAAAGGATCATTGTTCCATCTCCAGTGGTTTTGTATAAAAGCAAAAACAAAACAAAAAACACCCCAACCCAACCCAACCAAACCAAACCAAAACAAAAAAGTGGGAAAAAGATTCATTATATCATGTGTAATATATAACAGGTAAAATTGACGTTTTGTTCAGATTTTTTTTGTAAAATATTATGGATCCTGAAATAGAAAAAATATGAAAGAATCTTATTTAATTTTTTGATGATGGCAACAGTGATTTATGCTAGACACTGGAAACAAACTAAGATTCCTGAGATAGAAGACTGGCTGGGAAAAATCCTGGAAGCATTGGAAATTGACAAACACACAAGAATTATCCAGAACAAGAAAGTGAAAAGTTTAAATAAAGACTGGGATAAAGTTATACAATTTCTAAATGGAGTAACTTAATATTATTGGATTTATGATTTACATAATATGTTCCACACTAAGTTTTAATAGGATGTTTGAATTGTAGCTTTGAGAAGACTTGCTCCAACTTAATAAGGAGAATATAATAAGAGGAAGATTAACATTGGGTTTTTCTTTTATTTCTCTTCTCTTTCTTGTGTTCTTTGGACAGGACAATCAGATTTAATTTTAATGATATAGGTGAACAGTGTGAACAGTGTAGAGAAACTATAAAAATTATTTGTAAAGAAAGGAAGACAAGCATGAGGTACAAAATACTGGAAAAGCATGGGGTAATGTAGATGCAAGTATGTAATGTGTGTACTGTGCATTAGTAAGTGTAGAATATGTGTATGTGATTGTAATGTCCATATTGTAAGTGGTGTAATGTGTTTTTATGTTTTTTAACAACTTATTATTCAAATAAAAAGATATTAAATATCGGTCACAGTAAAAGAAATTGGTGTGCTGCATGATTTGATTATTTTGATATGTAATCTACATTTTGGATAAGAGGCCACTGTCAAGGCACAATATGGAGAAACAGAATGGTTTTTAATTGGCAAAGGGGTCAGGCAAGGCTGAATTTTATCACCTTGTCATTTTAACTTATGTGCAGGACATATCATACTGTAAGTGGTGTTGCCAGTTATGCTCAATAAATATGAATATCAGACTTTGATGCATAATACAGGAAAGCTGTATGTTGTCAGTCTGCACAAATTGTTAAGAAAGCATATTAGACAGGTAGGGCAGATGGTGCCCTGAATCTTTGTTCATATTGGGGGGGGGGGGGGGGGGGAAGGCCAAGCCTTATTCTCAAAGTTCAAATTGGAAGTTGTACTCCAAACTCTCCCCTCCTGATGAGAAGGAGATGGTTTCCTTGATGAATAATCAGGGCTTAATTGTATTGTTTACCTCCACTGAATGGAGACCCTGCCAAACTGGCTGAGCCAGTTTGAGGTATCGTGCAGCCATCAGAGAGGTTGGGAAACCTATCTGGATTTAAAAGAGGATAGATATCTACACTAGTTGGCTTTGTCCTGTGTATGCAGCCCATTGTCTCTACTGCTCAGACCAGTTAAGTCATTACCAGTACCAGTACCAGTTCATCTCTGAATTTTTGCAATCACATGTCTTTGTGGTTTTTTAAAACATTGAGGTCATGCTTTGCCCACCTAGAAGTGTTCCTTTCACTTTTACCCCCAAGTTAGGAAGAGGTTAAAAATACACACATACACAGAGAGTCTCCCTCTGAGATCTGACCCCTGCCAGTCTAGTCTCCATGCATTTTCTTCACATCAGAGGGTGATGTGTATTTTAGTCTGTAGTACTTTACATACTTTATGTTTAGTTCTAGCTCCCCTCTTGGTTAGGAGAATAATTTTTGGTCCCATGTCATTCCCCTCCCTCCTTTTACTTTGAGAAACAGCTTGCATTGAATATAGACTGTTCTGTTGATCCCGGCTGCAATCTTTTTTCTGTCTTTTTAATAAATAAATGTGTTCGCTGCAAAATCAGCTTGTCCTTCTACCTCATTTTTACTTGGAGTCACTTTGGTTAACTGTCAGTTTATAAAACCTTCAGCCTACAAGGTCCTGCAGAGAGAGAGAGTGCCTGGAAGAGCCCCCCCCTGCCCAACCAGTAAAACCAGTGCACTACTTTTAACAGTGGGTTTATACATAGAGGAAGGAGATGTGAAATTCTAGTTTGATGACAACATTTTACTACTAGAAAGAGCAAAGACCTCGAATGACTACTGATAAAAGTGAAGGATAAGAGTGGAAGAACAGGAGTTGAGTATTAAGAGAACCAAAAACAATTACTACAGATGATTTACATAACTTAGACATAAATGGTGAACCTTAAAATTGTTTAAAAGCATCTATCCTTTGATTGAGTCAACAATCCCAACAGAGACTGTGGTCAGGAAATTGAAGATTTGGAAGGGCAGTTATGAAAGAACTAGATAAGCTAATCTGATATAAACAAATATCTTTAAATAGCAAAATCAGGATTATTTATGCTGTAGTACTTCTGATTTCTGCATATGGTTGTGAAAGTTGCACAGTGAAGTGAGCTGACAGAAAGAAAAGCAACTTATTTGAAATGGGATGCTGTAGGATAGTTCTATGGATACCATGGACTGCCAAAAAGACAAATGGGTCCTAGAGCAAATCATGTCTGAGCACTTCCTAGAAGACCAAGTGACTAAACAGAGGCTATTGTACCTGGGATACCAGGAGTCAACATGATTCATTGGAAAACATTATAATGCTTGGGGAGGTGCATGCCAGTAGGAATATAAAGAATGCCCCGAGTTGGCAAGAACTGAGCAGAACTGCTGATGAACTTTAGGGGCTGGCTTGATGGCAAGCAACAACACCAAGGTAGAATGTATACTGTAAGTGTGCAATTAATTAAGCTGAAAGTGAAAGTGATGGCCTAGCATTATCCAATAAGCTTTGTGGCAGAGCATGTGTTGGAAACTGAGGCCTGAATCTTATTGTTTAATCAGAACTAGAGTAAACTCACTGAATCATTTTTTTCTTAATTAAACCCTCTGTTCTGAAAAGGACTACTTTAGTCTGGACTAACAAAAGGATTCAGACCTGAGATTTTCAAGCATGTCTAGAAAGACACCCTCCGATGAGTCGGGAGGGGTTTCTTGTTGTACTGGCCAAATAAGGACATGAGAAGCCTGGTTGGTCAAGGTGTGCAGGGGAATGGGAACATCTGTGCGCCTCATCCAATCGGGTTGTTTGGTTACTACTCCAAGTCTCACGGTGCTACTGGTCTCACAAGACTTGGGATGAGAGTTTGTTCTTTATAGCTCTGTGCTGCCATGTGGAGGCAGCCATTTTCAAGCTTAAATTGAGCAACCCATCCCACCCACCCTTTATTAAGAAGTTATAAATCATTACTCTCAGGCTTAGGCTGGTCGCCTTCGGGGTCTGGGAGGGAATTTTTTCCAGGGTGCTTCCCTGGGTTTTTCACCCTCCCTGAGATTATTAATTAAAATTGATTTGGGAATGGGTCATGGTGTGATAACTCATGTTGTTTTTGTTAATCGCTTTGTCACAACTTTGGGGTATGGTCTATAATTTAAAATTGTTTGTTTTGTACTTAGGAGTGGGTAATGACCCCCACCCCCATAGGAAAATTAATCTGGCTATTTAAATTAATTGGGGTAAAATTGGCATAAGACAAATTTAAATGAAATGACGTATGCAGTTAAATGCATGATGTCATTTATGGAGGGGAGGGGCTTGTAATTTTGTTGATATTATTGTTTACTTATTTTGCCACGTGCGGTGAAGGACCACCCATTGGTGGGTTACACTTTCACTTACACATGTTACAAATTTGTTTATGTTTATTGGTTTGTAAATAGACCCTGTACAGCTAAATAAAAGTTGTGGCCTGTTTAAACCCAAAAAGAGGTGTCTCGTGTCCTTTGTGCTAGTGCAACTCTAGTGGCAACAGCAATGGTCCCAATTGCACTAACTCCCTGTTGCTGGAATAAGACTCCTGCCATCCCTAACATTGGGCATGCTTTCTAGGAATGATGACCATGGATATTTAGCAACAACCAGGACCCAGGTTTTGGAATGACTGGACGGGCTGTTAAAAGTATATATGGTGAAATTTTTGGTATATGGCAGGGAGCGTCACAGGATAACAGAAATTCCATTTATCACATTTGTGGATCACTGAGCCAATTCTAGCCTTCCACACAGTTTGAGAGTAATAGAGATCATTCAAAAAGTTCAGTTTACCTGTTGGTTAGCCTGCAGCTTCCAGTAGTCATATAACTGTTTTCTTCCCTCTTTTGCCAGAGTAATAGAACATCAGGTTAAGCCTGAGGCTGCACCTTGACATAGGAACAAACATCCCTTTATAACATCTAAAAATACACTTTATTGATATTTTAGTGGAAGATCATTCTAATAATAATGCTCATGATGAATGCAAAGATCTGCTGGTGTGAAATAAATATGTCAATCGATATTTGAATCACCATTGATGTCTGTGAGCTAAAACTGATGCATAGTCATGATGCTGAACATGTTTGATATTCTCTCTCCCTCATAGGAAACCTCTTATATTGCCTTCCTGATATAATCTTGCCTTTACTAAGTGCAGCACAACTGATTTTCCAAGAATTTTGAGATATGATGTTTGGAAACTTCTGGATGTTTAGGATCCAAGGATTGAAAAGGAAAGTGTGATGAGGTGCATACAGTATTCAGGAGGACTAATGAGAGGCAGTGGATTATCTGACTGTGGGGGGAAGGTTGAGGCTGGAAAACAAGGCCCAGACTCCCAACATCCCTTTCATGGATACTATGGGACTATATTACCAACTTCAGTTTGAATACACTAGGAATCATGTATATGAGATTGTGTTGGGATTTTCTGTTTATGTTGCACTCAGCTGAATGTTATCTTAAACTGTTGTAACTATGTAAAGGTGTATGATGGCTTTGCAGTGTTATATGATTTTCTCATTTATAATCAAAGCTTTATTTTTATACATCCTTGCTTTTCACCCTCACTTGTGTCCTCCACTGCTTGTGATGTGTGACTGGTTTTCCCAGCTGGAGGTAGGAGTAGGTCTTTCTGTAGCCAGAGTTGTTTAATAACAGGAGTGGTGGTTTCTGCTTTCAAGGAAGGGGGATTAAATCATCCTGTCTATGTAGAAAAATATGGGGGAAAGATGGTGTGGCACCCTTTAGATTAGACCTAATGATGCAGAGTGTTAAGCCCTCAATACCAGGTTTTGGATACTGTCTGGCAAGATAGAAGCAAAGTCCTACTTCCATACTGTCACCACTTATCCCAAGATATCATGTATAGAAAGACATCATGTTTATTATATCAAAAGTCACCCAAAGATGGCTTCTAAAAGTTCCTCCCTAAACAGCAAATTACAGGATTCCATAGGATGTAACTATGAAGGGGGGTCATAGCATTATAACTGTGGGTTGTGAAAGGGCCCCAGCAGAGAGAATAAAGAAACTCTGGGTTCAAATTTATTCAGAGCATTTTGCAGTTTCTGTTCTGTTCCCTCATTTCTAACTCATTGGGATCAAGAAAAGGTTTCTCCTCATACATGTCTCCATAGAATTCCTCTACCTACTGAATTAATGAAGCTCTGAGGTGTAGTAACATCCTTTAAGGCAAAGATAGGAAACTTCCTGGTGATAGGAACCACACTGCTCCGCCAATCCACAGTGTTAGAGGAGGATTTCATCACCATGGATGTTTGGCAGCCACTGCTGCATCATCAAAATTCTGCTGCAAACATAACAAAACCTGATGTGCTCCTTCCGTCACCATAGATTGTCTGGGGAACACAACTGGATTTTATATTACTATAGCTGAATCTGCACTGCAGAAATAATGCAGTTTTATACTGCTTTAGCTGTCATGGCTCTATCCTATGGGATATTGGGATTTATAGCTTGTTGTGGCAACAGAGCTCTATGACACAGAAGGCTAAGTATTTCACAGAACTACAAATCCCAGAATTCCATAACACTGAGCCATGGCAATTAAAGCAGTGCCAATGTGCATTATTTCTGCATTATTGAGTCAGCCCACATTATGATAATATAGTTTTTCTAGGAGTAATAGCAGCCAATGGCAGCAAGGGCAGCTGCAAAAACTTCCGTGAGAGCCCATTTTGATCATGGACCTCATTTTGCTAATCCCTGCTCATAGGCATGTCTTTACTCTGGTGGAAAAATTGTGACACTTGCCTGTGCATCGTATATGAATATAATTCATTGTAAGTATAAATTGAAAACATGCAGGGTTTTTGTGAGAGCACTAAAAGCTTAAAAAGTAACTTTCTCAGCTCTGCTAGAAAATCAGCCTTCTCAGTGATGACCTCCCTACCCTGTAGGATTCCCTCCCAAGAGCTCTATCCCTGGCTCCACATGTAACTGCTTTTAAGAAAACTATATCTCTAAATTTTATCTCTCTAAATTTTAACAGAACACTATTATTTTCTGTGGTGAAATATTTGAAATTGCATCATATACCAACAAGCTTACTTTAAAACTGTTTAGATTTATGTTGTTCTAACTGAAAATATAAGCAAGAATATTTGTATATTCTCTTTATAAATATGTCAAACATCATGCCACAGTGAAAATGCCCCCTTCTCTCATCTATTTTTGGAAACTAAGTAAGGCTTGGTTAATACTGAGATGGAAGACCTTCAGGTAAAATGAGGCATCTCCGTTGTGCATGAAACCCAGGAGAACTGCTTCCTGTCAAAAATGATCATATTGCACTGGACTTTCCAATAGTCTAACCTGCCTTCCTATGGTTATTTTCTTTCTATGACTTAAATCACATTGGGAAGACCATGGCCTTGAAAGAAAGTCAATAAATATATTAAATAAATAATTAATTCATGCTGTGAACTCTGACAACACCCTGAAAAAAGGAAATAATGCCCTATGTCAAGAAAATTTCCACCTATGGAGCCTGCAACTCTTCTGAAAAGTTGTTTACTGTTACAACAGACCTAAAGGGCTATCCTATGATTAATTTCATCTAATTCATTTTGTGACTCATCAAAATATCCATACTTTTTTCTTCAGCTGAAGAATAGATATGGATACATTAATTTCACTGCTGTTTTCTATTCTTCTCATGCATGGATCATATAACTTTATTTAATGCAGTAAACAACCCTGTAGGAACAAAGAATATTAAAGGACATAAAATAAGATCATTAACTCCTGAGTATTAGCTTGGCAGGTTACTCATCTTATTACTGAATATGTTGCTGGAAGTTTTAGCAGGATAGTTTAATAAAAATTTTGCTAACTGGTTGGCAAAACGTTTTGCATTGCAAAGTATAAATTTAAAAGAGTTTTAAAAGTTCTCATAATGTATTTGTGAACATGCCAAGTATAGAAAAAGAGGTTTTGTGCTTCACATTATACAGACCATGTGACAAATGGAGGCCTAAGAGGTGGGACACAATCTCAAAATCTGCAGTGTTATCCTGAAGCAGAAATGACTTCAAAAATCAAATGTTTGATTTCCTCAAACATTTGTTCCTAGTAAATGTGTGTCACAAAGTGATGGGAAAGACTTTTACATTTTATTGTATCTATAAAAGTATTAGGGCCTAAGCAGACAGCGCAAAGCACCGTTTTCGAGGCCAGGAAGGGGAGGGGCAGCCTCACGCTGGGCGCCCCAACCCCTGTCCGAAAACGTCGTCAGAGCGGCTAGCCCTCCGCACGGCCGGTGCTCCGACAACGCACCTCTGCTGCAGCGTCTGCACACGCTGCAGTGGAAGAGGCACCGAAGGTGCGCCGGAGGCCTTTTGCAGACGCTGCAGTGGAAGAGGCACCGAAGGTGCGCCGGAGGCCTTTTGCAGAGCACCTTCAGCGTCTTGCGGAAGGAGCGTTATTTTAGCGCTCCTTCCTGGGCCTGGGATGCTGCGCCTTGGGGCCGAGGAGTGCAGATACCTCGGCCCCAATCCGCAGCTTCCCGGGGCGGCCCCGTGCCGCCCGTCTGCTTCCCCCCTTAGTTTACTATCTTTTAGCCCTAAAAAAAAAAGGAATAAAAAGGATTAAGTGAGAACCACTGAATAAAATGGGGCCTACTTCTGAGTAGATCTTCATTAGTTTGCACAGTTGGAGTGGAATCTGACAAACATTTACCGTATTTTCCGGTGTATAAGACGACTGGGCGTATAAGACGACCCCCCAACTTTCCCAGTCAAAATATAGAGTTTGGGATATACTCGCCGTATAAGATGACCCCCCTTTCCAACACACATCAAATAAAAAATTTAAAAAATTAGATTTGATTTCAATATGGTAATGTTAATTCCAATGCTTATGACATGCAGGTACTTAGCAGGAAAACTGTCACTTATAAACACAACAAACTACAGATCCCTAGCATTTCTTTCTGCAGTGTGTTTTGGACCTTACTTTTAAAAAAATAGTCCAGATTTAAATGCTGCTGTAAAAATTATTTCCACCTCCCAGCTATGAGATGTTTGGGGGAAAATGAGAAAGTGTTGGGGGGAAGGACTGCCAATATACTAGGTGATGCATTCTGGGGTATGTACAATTTGCAGCCAAGTAAGTGACCCTGGGCATGTCACACACTCTCAGCCTCAGAGGATGGTAATGGCGACCCCCACTTGAAGAAACATACCATTCTTTAATGATAAGGTTGCCTTAGGGTCACCATAAGTCGGAAAGGACTTGAAGACACACAAGAACAACAAAAAGTCTGCAGTTGTTTCATTGGTAGTACATGGGATTAGGAGCCAGCATGGTGTAGTGGTTTGAGTGTTGCACTACCACTCTGGAGACCTGGGTTTGATTCCCCACTCTGCCATGAAACCCACTGGGTGAACTTGGACAAGTCACACACTCTCAGCCTCAGGGGAAGGCAATGGCAAAGCTCTTCTTGAGGGAATTTTGCCAAGAAAACCCCATCATCACCATTAAGTCAGGAACAATTTGAAGGCACACAAAATACACATATAACCTCCAAGTAAGGAACTTGGTTCTTCTTTAGATAAATCTTCAAGGGTACACTCTCTTTCTCTTTCATTGTGCAGAATTACCGTATTTGTTAAAGAAGCCATGCCCAAGCAACACATCAAATTTGGCTGTGTCTGCATTGCAGAAATTTATTAAAGCAATTTGACACTGCTTTAACTGCCCTGACTCAAGACTATGGAATTCTGGGATTTGAAGTTTTGTGAGATATTTAGCCTTTTCTGTCAGAGAGCTCTAGTACCACAAAGCAAACTGCAGATCCCAGGAGTCCATAATGGAGCCATGGCAGTTAAAGCAGTGTCAAACTGCATTATTTCTGCAGTGCAGATTCAGGCTGCATCCATACTGTAGAACTGATGCAGTTTGACACCGCTTTAACTGCCTTGGCTCCATATTATGAGAGCTCTTGGATTTGTAGTTCAATGGGCTCTTTTCCAGGACATGTCCTCCATGTCAACCCTCTCTCTAAGCATGGCTAAGAAGCATGGATTTACATTTATATTAGTGTTTTTAGCTTTCTCTACCTTTTTTTTGTATGTCCTACATTTTTTGTAGTGACTTGTCCTCCTTTGCATTGAAGACATTTGGTCACCCAGTCTGAGTATCAGAGTATGACTCTAGAAACTAGGGTTCGAATCCTGGCTCAGCCATGGAATCCCCCTGGGTGACCTTGGCCAAGTCACACTCTCTCAGCCTCAGGAGATGGCAATGGCAATCTCCCCTCTGAAGAAAGCTTGTCAAGCAAACACTATGAGGCTTAGGTTTGCTGTAAGTCGGAAATGACTCAAAGGCATACAACAACAACAACAATCTTAGATGTCACACTCTCTCAGCCCCAGAGGATGGCAAAGGCAAACCCTGTCTGAAAAAACACATAAGCAAGAAATGATAGGTTCATCATAGGTTTGCCTTAGTGTCATCATCATTTGGAAATGACTTGAAGGTGCACAGCAACAACAACAGTAGTTTTGGAAGTCACACTGTCTCAGCCTCAGGGGAAAGTAATGGAAAACTCCCCTCTGAAGAAGCCTTGCCAAGTAAACACCATGATAGGACAGCCTTAGGGTTGCTGTAAATTGGAAACAACTCAAAGGCATACAACAACAACAATCTTAGAAGTCACACTTTCTCAGCCTCAGAGGGTGGCAAAGGTAAACCCTGTCTGAAAAAAACAAACATATAGGCAAGACATGATAGGTTCATGATAGGTATGCCAAGCAAACACTATGAGGCTTAGGAAACCTTGCCAAGCAAACACCTGAGGCTGAGAGAGTATGACTTGCCCAAGGCCACCCAGTGGGTTTTTACAGGGCAAAGGAGGGCAGCCCAACCCAGCGAGGGAGGAAGGGAAAAACATTTCACCTCATCCTGCTTCCTCCTCCTCTTCTTCTCCTCGGAGGCCATGCCACGCCTCCTGCTTCTCCCTGATTTTCTTGAGGGTGTGGCCCAGCTTGGTGAGCTGAGAGGGAGGAAGAAAGAAGACAAAATGGCCACCGCACTGAAAAGGAAGGCAAAATGGCTGCCAGATTTAAGATAAGGAACATTAAAAAGGGTTTTTTTCTCTTACCGGCGTATTAGATGGCCCCCCCAACTTTTGGGAAGCTTTTTTGGGGTTCAAAAGTCGTCTTATATGCCAGAAAATACAGTACCTAGAAGAGATCCCTTTTGAACATAAATTGACTTATTTCAGAGCAAACATGGATAGTATTTAGGGGTGGAAATTGATTCATCATCACATGGGCAAATCAGAAAACTTGAAAAATAACAACATAACAAACCACAAGGATTGTGGCTGTGGCAATGGTAGTGGTATCAGAGAAAATTTGCACATTTTTATTAGTTGTTTTTTGCACATTTCTACAAATGTTGATAGCTACATTTTTTCTGTGGAGAAAACTATGAAAATTTTTAAAATGTTGACATAGTGAGACACTTCATCAAACAAACTTGTCAACTCCTGTAAGAATTTTCATCTTTCAGAGGGAACAAAACAATTTTGAGAGAATATAGGCTTCATGGCTTGTTTTCAGTGCATTTTGCGTTAAGTCCTGTTTTTTTTTTTTGCACAAATGAAATATTTACAAAAAAGTTACAAAATATTCTTTTGTTCTTGCACACAAGTACAAAATAGATAGATGGACAGCCCTAATCCCAGCAATGATGAGTTTTCTCCACACCCTTAATTTCTGCACAAAATAATTCCTGGAATGCTTCAGGCAAGCATAGGTAGAATATTTCACAAATACATTTGTTTTCTTCAGCAACAGTGAGGCCACTATGGACATTTGCATCCCTATCAAGGATAGTTGGCAGTAACAGGACAGGAGTGAATTGTGATACCCTAGCTAACATTGGTTGGTACTTCGCACAGGGGGGTATAGGTGGCTCTCCTTGTGTAACCCCATCACTTAGTAAACCCTATGATGAGACACCCCAAGTGAGATACAGGCAGGATCAGAGCATTAACAGAAATGGAAGGAGGGAGAGATAAAGGATATCACACTTACAAGATTGGCCAAAGGCATAAGAAAGATGGCAAGGCAAATAGCATCTAAAGCAGCATTACACATAAGATTGGGACGTGAAATGTGAGGAGCATGAGCCAAGGGAAGCTAGATATAGTAAAAATGGAAATGCAACACATGAACATAGCAATACTGGGGGTGAGTGAGTTAAAATGGACAGGAATGGGCCACTTTGAATCAGACAACCACACAGTGTTCTACTCAGGCAATGAAAAAACAAAAAGAAAAATGGGGTGGCTTTCATACTAAGATGTGGCAAAAAGCAGTCACAGGATATAATGCAAAATCAGACTGAATCATTTCAGTAAGTCTCCATGGCAAACCTATGAATATCACCATAATTCAAGTATATGCACCAACCACAGAGGCAAAAAAGGAAGAAATTGACAGATTCTATGAAGGAGTACAGGAAGAAATTGACAGAAATTGACAGCACATGAACACAGGATGTCAAGCTGATTATTGGAGATTGGAACACAAAAGTTGGAAGCAAAGAAGAATCAGAAACAGTAGGCAGATTTGGATTAGGCAAAAGAAACAAAGCAGGTGAGCACCTGACAGATATTTGTGAAGCCAAAAACCTATTCATTGCAAATACATTTTTCATACAACCAGAAAGAAGACTATACACATGGACATCACCAGATGGTCAACACAGAAATCAAATAGATTATATAATTGGAAGTAAAAGATGGTGAAACTCTATACTGGTGGCCAAGATTAGACCAGACGCCAACTGTGGCACAGATCACGAATTACTCATATCAAAATTAAAAGTTACTAAGCATAATAGACCGAGAACCAAAGGAACTATGATCTGACGCCAGGGACATAACAAAAGCAGAATGCAGACAGACACTTTCAATAAACAAAAAGAGAAAAAACCATGGATGACAGAAAAAATACTACAAGAAATAAAGAAAAGAAGAGAAGAAAAACAAAAGGGAGATAGGAACAAACTAAGAATTATGAATGCAACAGTACAATGGCTTCTTTGGAAAGATAAAGAAAATGACTACAAAGACCAATGCAGAGAAATAGAAGACAACAACAAAAAGGGAAGAACAAGATCTATTTTAGATCTGATCCTAACCAACAGGGATGACCTGGTCAATGGGGTGCAAGTGGTGGGAACCTTAGGTGGGAGTGATCATGTTCTCCTGGAGTTTCTTATACAGTGGAAAGGAGAAGCTAGGCATAGTCAAACACTCATTCTAGACTTTAGGAGAGCTGATTTCAACAAACTTAGGGAAACACTGGGAGTGATCCCCTGATCAGGAATACTAAAGGAGAAGGGAGTTCAGGATGGATGGGAGTTTCTGTAAAGGGAGATACTGAAGGCACAATCTCAAACTGTTCCAATGAGAAGGAAAAATGGGAGGTGTCTCAAGAAACCAGGTTGGAGGACAAAAGAACTTTCAACTGAACTAAGTTTTAAACGTGAGATGTATAAGAAATGGAAAAGGGGCGAAATCACTAAAGAGGAATTCAAACAAATAGCTAGCAGATGTAGGGGTAAAGTCAGGAAAGCCAAAGCACAGAATGAGCTCAGGTATGCTAGAGGGGTTAAGAACAATAAAAAGGGATTCTTTGGGTATGTCCGTAGCAAAAGAAAGAAGAAGGAAATGGTAGGGCCACTGCTCAGAGAAGATGGAGAAATTCTAACAGGACAGAGAAAAGGCAGAACTACTCAACACCTTTTTTGCCTCAGTCTTCTCACAAAAGGAAAAGGGTGTTCAACCTGAGGAAAATGGAGCAGAGGACACAATAGGGGAAATGCAACACAAAATAAGTAAAGAGGAAGAACAGGAATACCTGCTTAACCTAAATGAATTTAAGACTCCAGGACCAGATGAACTACATCCAAGGATTTTAAAAGAACTGGCAAATGTAATCTCAGAGCCATTGGCAATAATCTTTGAGAACTCCTGGAGAACATGAGAAGTCCCAGCAGACTGGAGGAGGGCAAATATTGTCCCCATCTTCAAAAAGGAGAAAAAGAGGATTCCAATAACTATCACCCAGTTAGTCTGACATCAATACCGGGAAAGATTCTAGAACAGTTCATTAAACAGAGAGTCTGTGAACATCTAGAAGGGAATGGCATAATCACTAAAAGTCAACATGGGTTTTTTAAAAACAAGTCATGCCAGACTAATCTGATCTCTTTTTTAAATAAAGTTACCAGCTTGCTAGATGAAGGGAATGCGGTAGACATAGCATATCTTGATTTCAGTAAGGCTTTTGACAAGGTCTCCCACAATATTCTTGCAAACAAGATAGTAAAATGTGAGCTAGACAATACAACTGTTAGGTGGATTAGTAACTTGTTGACTGACCAAACTCAAAGGGTGCTCAGCAATGGCTCCTTTTTATCCTAGAGAGAAGTGACCAGTGAGGTGCCACAGGGTTCTGTCCTGGGCCCAGTGCTATTCAACATCTTTATCAATGATTTGGATGAAGGAATAGGGGGCATGCTTCTCAAATTTGCAGATGACACCAACTTAGGAGGAATAGCTAATACCCCAGATGACAGGATGAAAATTCAGAATGATCTTACTAGATTAGAAAGCTGGGCTAAAGCTAACAAAATGAATTTCAACACAGAGAAATGTAAGGTACTGCACTTAGGGCAAAAAAAAAAAAAAAAAAAATGAAATGCATAGATATAAGATGGGGGACACCTGGCTTAACAAGACTACACGTGAATGGAATCTAGGAGTCCTAGTGGACTACAAGTTGAACATAAGTCAACAATGTGATGCCGCAGCTAAAAAGGCCAATGCAATTTTAGGCTGCATTAGTAGAAATATAGTATCTAGATCAGGGGTAGGCAACCTTTCCCCTTTAAGGGCCGAGGGACTTCAGCTCCCAGAAGCCTCAGCCATGTTGGCCAATAGCTCCTGGAATTCTGGGAGCTGAAGTCCCTCGGCCCTTAAAGGGGAAAGGTTGCCTACCCCTGATCTAGATCAAGGGAAGTAATTGTGCCATTGTATTCTGCTTTGGTCAGGCCCCACCTGGAATATTGTGTCCAGTTCTAGGTTGTTTTCTGCTGCCCCAGAGAACAGGACCTGGAACAATGGATGCAAGCTGCAGGAAAAGAGATTCCACCTCAATATTAGGAGAAACTTCCTGACAGTGAGAGCTGTTCAACAGTGGAACACACTCTCTCAGAGTGTGGTGGAGTCTCCTTCTTTGGAAGTCTTTAAACAGAGGCTGGATGGCTATTTGTTGGGGATGGTTTGATTTTGAGTTCCTGCATGGCAGGGGGTTTGACTGGATGTCCCTTGTGGTCTCTTCCAACTCTATGATTCTATGATTCTAAGAGATCTATTTCACAAGATATGGGAAATAAAAGGAAAATTCATAGCAAGGACTGGGACGATCTACGACGATAAAAATAACATAATTCAAGACTAGGATGTTGGATGAAATACACAGAAGAATTATACAAAAGAGATGACAAAGTGAAGGACACATGGAATGAAGAGCCATATGAAGATGAACCCCAAATTCTGAAAAGTGAGGTGGAAACTGCAATAAGAGAAATTGCAAAATAGCAAAAAACAAATTACCAGGAACAAATGATATTCCAATTAAACTGCTGCAATCCACATTGACAGAGTCAACTCTAGTGCTAACCAGCATATGTCAACAGATATGGAAAACAAATTGATGGCCAACAGATTAGAAGCAATCAGTATACATCCCCATCCACAAAAAAGGAGACACAAGAGACTGCAGCAACTATGGAACCATAGCACTGGTCTGCTGTGCAAGCAAAATCATGCTCAAAATTCTGCAACATAGACTCCAACCATACATGGAGAGAGAAATCCCAGAGGTCCAAGCAGGGTTCAGGAAAGGAAGAGGCACGAGGGACATACAATGGCTAATGGAACTCACCAGGGAATTCCAAAAGAAAATCAGCATATGCTTTGTAGACTATAGGAAAGACTTTGACTGCATAGACCATGAAAGGCTATGGAATGTTCTTAAAGACATCTGATAGTCTTGATGAAGAATCTGTACTCAGGACAAGAGGCTACTGTTAGAACAGAACATGGAGAAACAGAATGGTCTCCAATTGGCAAAAGGGTCAGACAAGGCTGTATCCTATCACCCTATCTGTTCAATTTGTATGCAGAACATATTATAAGAAAAGCAGGCTTGGGCACAGAAGAAGGTGGAGTGAAAATAGGAGGAAGGAATATCAACAATCTAAGATATGCAGATGACACCGTAATACTAGCAGAAAACCTCACAGACCTGGAACACCTACTATGGAAGATGAAAGAAGAAAGTGCAAAGGCAGGCTTAATGTTGAACATAAAGAAAACAAATATAATGACCACCGAGGGCTTTCACAATTTCAAACTAGACAATGAGGAAATAGAAATAGTAAAAAATTCCCATACCTGGGATTAAACATTGATAGAAATGGGGATTGCAGTCAGGAAATCAGAAGAAGACTAAGAATGGGGAGGGTGGCTATGAAAGAACTAGAAAAGATTCTAAAATGAAAGATATACAACTCAGCACAAAAGTTAGAATCATACAAGCCATTGTATTCCCTGTTATCATGTATGGATGTGAGAGCTGGACAGCTAAGAAAGATGATAGGAAGAAAACCAACTCTTTTGTGATGTGGTGCTGGAGAAGAGTGCTGAGGATTCCATGGAAAGCCAAAAGGACAAACAAGTGGGTCCTAGAGCAGATCAAGCTGAAAACCTCCCTGGAAGCCAAGATGACCAAACTGAGGCTGTCGTACTTTGGACACATCATGAGAAGAGAGGACTCATTGGAAAGGACAATAATGCTAGGAAAGGTCAAGGGAAGTAGGAAGTGAGGAAGGCCACATGCCGGATGGGTGGATTCTATTAAGGAGGTCACGGGTATGGATTTGCAGGAATTAAGCAGAGCAGTGGAGGTCAGGGGGTCTTGGAGTTGTCTCATCCATTGGGTCACCATGAGTCAAGATCGACTCAAGGGCAGTTAACAGCAACAAAACACGACATTTACATTCACAGCCTGGTTTATATGCAGTTTGCCATTAGAAGTATGCTTTGTTGTTGTTGGATTTCCTTCTAGACCCTGGCTTTTGCAGCTAGACTGGCAGAAGAGGATTTCCTGTCCCCTTCTTCCAGACAGCCCTTGAATCTCCTAAAACACTAAACAGGAAAATGCTACCCAGAGGATCAAGAGAGCTGGGTGTGGTGAAGAGGAGAAAGCATCTCCCAAAAGTAGGAAGAGATACCGTCTCTGACTTGGGTCCTTCTGCCCTCAGAAGCCAGATCCTGTCCCTATGCCACTGTGTACAATGGTCCAGGGGAAGTGCCTTCTTCTTGCTTTGCTTAACTACTGGCAGTGTCATTTTATCATTGTATCATTTTATCACTCTATTTGTTCAACCTGTATGCAGAAAATAACATACACAGAGCAGGTTTATACATGGAAGAAGGAGGAGTGAAGAGAGGAGGAGGGAACATCAACAATCTAAGATATGCAGATGACACCATACTACTAGTGGAAAGCATCACAGACTTGGGACAATCACTAAAGAAAGTCAAAGAAGAAAGTGCAACGGTAGACCTAATGTTGAACATAAAGAAAACAATGAACATGGAGAACTTACATACATTCAACCTAGATAATGAGGAAATTGAAATAAAGATTTCCCATATCTTGGATGAAACATTGATCAGAATGGAGACTGCAGTCCAGAAATCAGAAGAAGACTAGGAATGGGAAGGGCAGCTATGAAGGAACTAGACAAAATTCTAAACTGTAAAGATATACAGTTGAACACTAAAATTAGAATTGTCCAAGGCATTGTATTCTCCAATGTACAGATGTGAGAGCTGGACAGTGAGCAGATAGAAAGTTAATTGATTTGACATGTAGTGCCAGAGAAGAGTGCTGAGGATACTGTGGACAGTCAAAAAAGACAGTTGGGTCTTAGAACAAATCAAGCCTGAACTCTTAGAAGCCAAGATGACTAAACTGAGGCTGGCGTACTTCAACCATATCATGAGAAGGCACAACTCATTGGAAAACACAATAATGCTTGGGGAGGTAGAGGGCAGTAGAAAGAGATGGAGACCACATGTCAGATAAATTTAATCAGGGAGCTCATGGTCCTGAACTTACAGAACCTGAGCAGAGAGGCAGAGGATGGGCGGGGGGGGGGGGGGGGGGGGGGGGGCTTGGAGACATTTCATTCACAGGGTCATCATTAGTCAAGTTCAATTCAAAGGCAGCTAACAATAGCAAACCAGAGTCATATAGATGGAAACAGTTTATTGTGCTTGCCACTAGACAGAGTGAGGCAGCCTAATTTTGGTGTCATGAAAAGACAGCAAATATTTGGTTATTAATTTATTACTGGAAGGAAGATTTCTGCTTCATGTGATAACATAACTTGATTAGCCTTCTGTACTAGACATCTTGACTTCCTTGTGGTGGTAGATAATATCTTCTGTTGACAGCAAGCATATCTTGAGATAGGCCCTGTTGAGCCTGTTGTTTCAGCACTAATGTGGTACTACACATTTAATTTAGTTTCTGTTTAAATGCATGAAAAAGATGAAGCCTTTCAAAATTAAGACGTTCAATCTTACATAAAGTTAACACAATGCTTGTTTTTTTGGGGTTTTTGTTAAATGACAAATCTTGCTTCTTATAAATTCTGATCATCACTGTACAGTTGAAACATTTCCTATAGGTATCACCACCTTATAAGTGTTATTTTAAATTAATAGTAATTTCCCCTATGTGTACCCTAACAACCTTCTTCAGCTCCCTACAGTGAGTTGAAACCAGTGAGCCATGCTGCTGCAATTGGGTTTTCTTTGCTGAACTAAAACAGCAAGAATGCTAATGTTGCAGTGATTAATTTTGCTTCCTATTTTTTGTTGTCAGCCTATTCCATCTCTTTTACATGTATGTCCCATGTGCAGATTAAAGAAATTCTGTCTCATGTTGAACAACCCATTTTCTGTATGTGAGTGATCTTGCTGAGTATTCAGCACTAATGTGGTACTACACATAAAGCTGTGTAATGACAGGATTCAAATAGGAAAAATACCCAATCCATTGCTTTTGAATAATGATACATTAGGCATTCATTACTGCCAAACTCATTGTGAGCCCATAAATTTCCATACTTTTTTTATGGATGTGACCCAATTAGAGAGAGAATTGAATTTCATTAAAATGTATATGCTGCCTTTCATTCAAATAAAGCACCTTTTCCTTTCTTTCCTTCTTTGCCTTTCATGTCTTACTAAGGGTCTTCTTTCAGGAAAAGCTGCAGGCAGCTGCATTGTGCATTTTCACTCAGATCTTTACTTTTCAGTTCTGTCAATGCACCCCCCGATCTCATTCCAGTGAGCCAGATGTGTCACTTTCAAGTATGAAGGATAATCACTCTAGTTTCCACAGATATTATTGTTAGGTTCTTTGAAGTGTGGTCAGCAAGAATATGCATGGATGTGTGCATGTTTGTGTGGCCACTCCAAAGACTCAGAACTCCCACAATATCTACCTTCTCTTCAAAATGAAAGCACATAATTGTCTTCTGCATTGCCTCCTGATCTTCTGCATGGTTGCTAAATCTGCAGAGTGTAATCTTTTCTTTGAAAATATTTTAAGGTCTCTTTGTGTGACATTTACTTCAAAAAAGAGGGAGGAATATTTGTGGACTGCACTTCCAGATAGCTATAATTCTATTCCTCTGAGATGGTCTTGGCTTGCCTATTTTGGATGTGCACCTTATGCACATCCACTAAGGATGTGGAAATCTTTCTGGGTTTATCCAGAAAGAAAGAAAATCTCTGGAAGGGTGCTCAACAATGGCTCCTTTTCAACCTGGAAAGAAGTGACCAGTGGGGTGCCACAGGGCTCTGTCCTGGGCCTAGTCCTATTCAATATCTTTATTAATGACTTGGATGACAGTATTGGGGGCATAGTTATCAAATTTGCAGATGACACCAAATCAGGAGGAGTAGCTAATGCCCCAGAGGAGAGGATCAAAATTCAAAATGACTTGAACAGACTAGAAAGCTGGGCCAAAGCAAACAAAATGAAATTCAACAAGGAGAAATGTAATGTACTGCACTTAGGGCGGAAAAACAAAAAGCACAGATATACAATGGGGGACACCTGGTTGAATGAGACTACGTGTGAAATGGATCTAGGAATCCAGGTGAACCACAAGTTGAACATGAGTCAACAGTGCGATGCAGCAGCTAAAAAGGCCGATGCAATTTTAGGCTGCATCAGTAGAAGTATAGTGTCTAGGTCAGGAGAAGTAATAGTACCACTCTATTCTGCTTTGGTCAGGCCTCACCTGGAATACTGTGTCCAGTTCTGGGCACCACAATTCAAAAAGGATGGGCCTTTGCAGACTGCCAAAAATAGTGCAAATTGAGTCCACTTCAACTGTCCTGGCCCAGTGCTAGGGAATCATGGGACTTTATTTTTTTCTGAGACATTGAGCCTTCTCTGTCAGAGAGCTCTGGTGCCACAATAAACTACAGTTCCCATGATTCCCTAGCACTGAGTCAGGGTAGGTAAAGTGGCCTCAATTTGCACTATTTCTGGCAGTCTGCGGAGGCCCTATGTTTCATCATAGTAAACCTTGGCTTTCTATGCAAAACATTGCCTTTTTGATGACAGAACCTAGGATGCAGAATGTCCTTTCCTGTTCATTGAGACTTCACACCTCTGCAGTGCATGTGATTTTCTTGCAAGTCTTGACACATCATTTGGGAATTATTAGTTTAGATTTCACTCATTATGACAAGGAATAGTGATCTGGGCTGCATCCTATGGAATCTTGGGTTTTGTTGTTCAGTGAGGTACTAGAGCTCTCTGGCTGAGAATTCTAAATATACCTGTTTAAGCTGTAAGTTCAAGGATTCTACAGGGTGTTGCCATAGCAGTCAAAATGGACTTATAGCACTATAGTTGTGTAGTGTCAAAGGGCCCATGGATTGTGGGTTTCCTTCTACTATGACTGTTTAATAAAACCAGAGATGTACTAATGCAATGACATATTTACTACGTTATTTAGGTCAGACCACAATGTAAATGAATAACAGTTTCTCCCTAAACATAACAACAATGCATTTCAAACAAAAGGCACAAGTACTTGTTTAGCTAGCTGGATCTTGGTTGGAAATGAAGAGGGCTAATGCTTTGCTTGGTAAAGTACTTACCTTGCCACTAAATTTTGACTCTTTCTGAAGAATTCTTATTTTCAAGTTTCATAATCAACTAATATTGAAATTTGGAAATATTTTGGGTGAGGATATGGTGAGTTCATTAGCTTATTCCCTCCAAAGATTTGCTTTATGAAGCTCTCTCTTTGAAATTTATGGAGTCACTTACGTGTCATATAAGCTAAGTGGTGCATTTCATTAATGGGATTTAATAGAGAAGACCTTGGGTTGGTTTGCCATACTTGTTTATAATACATATAATTCATAAGAAGAATATCAGTCAAGCAAGAATAGCTTTGTGATTGTAGCAAGGCTGTAAATGGGATTTTATTCTCTCTTTTTCTAGTTAATGGTAGCATGACTGGGGAAGCTATACATAAAAAAGATTTAATGAGTCTTTAGAAAAGTGTTAAAAATACAATACACAACTCATAAATTACAGTTACAGTCTTGAATTCAGCCATGTTGGTTAGGATATTATTGACTCTAAAGATATTGCTTAGAATATTATTGACTTCAGAAGCTATATTTGTCACAATATTGTAGGCTGCATCAGCCATGTTGGTTAGGAAACTGACAGATTTAGCCAATGTACCTGCTGTGTTTGGGGTCAAGATCTTATAGACACCTAGCAGCAAAACAGAAGCAAAACAATAGTGATTGAAGTACTAAGTACGCTATTCAAATAAAAAAATACCAGTCTAACAAATGTGGGAAAATAAATGGACATATACCTCATACCCTCCAAGTGTCCTGATTTGGAAGGGACAGTCCTGATTAATATTCTCTAATTTCACTTTTTGAGGTGCTTTTAAAATATACCACTTTCTCTCTCCTCCTCTCAGTTCCCCTTTTGTAAGTGGAGGTACTTGCTTCAGTTGTTTCAAACTGAATTCAAAGTCCAAAAGTAGTTTGCACTCTATTAACTGAGTGAGGTGGAGAGGAAGGACAACAAGAGGAGGGGGCAGAATCTTGTCCTTCCCTGTAGGCTCAGGTAAAAGCAAACTGTTGCTGCCTTGCTTACCTTGTCTGTTATCTCACATCAATACCTTTTGCCATCTTGACCACACTCCAATGTTGCTAGGCCATGTGTCCCAGTTTTCATCTGTGAAATGTTGAAAGTTATGACACTTTTCAAGGCAGGGATTTCATTCAGAGGTTCCTGCTCTTCTCCATAAGGACTCCAGAAGAGGGACCATGCCCAGGTCCTGAAATCTGGGAACTCCCTTCTAGTTGGTAGCTACTAATAGCAATCTCAAATTTTGGCAAGAAATGCTTGGGCAATACTACAACAGCTGAAATTGTATTGAATCCAAAGCAAAGGATGAGAGGAAGGTGGGATACAAATAAACATCATCATCATCATCGGTTGCTAGAAAATTTCATAGGGCCACTCTTGCCTAATTTTATGCTGATCTTGTAGTTGTGTCACCGAACTGGAGGTGATTTTGATCTAGCTGACTTGCTTCTTCCCTCATCTTGCTCCTTTTCTGTGTCCTTTTTTGGCTTTTCTCCTAGCAAACTGTAGCCAACACAACAGTTTTGCTGGCAGATTGCTCTGTTGGCAGATCTAAGATTAGGTGGCAGAAAAGGATTGTGCCAAACAAGGGCATGTCTAATTGTAACCTCCAACAGCCAGCATATCTCTGATACACTTTAACAACATGCGAAGTACCACATGTTCCTCAACCTTTCTCTAAGTTTTGACAAGTTTAAGAGGCCCCATAGAATGACCACAAAATACAACAATTTTGTTTGTTTTCAAAAATTTACAGGAATCTTCATGATATGTGGCCTCACTTGTTATTTATTACACTGTACACAAATGGCCTGGAGGTGGGACTGTTTAAACTTTACAGCTCTCAGCAGCTTTTGCCATTGTAGGCAATGAAGAGGAAAACTGGGAGTTACAGTCCAACAACATCTGTAGGGCCACATGATTCCACTCCTGGAATAGCCATTTGAACTGCATACTCAAACATATGTTCTTTGAAGTTAAATAGTACTTGTGTGCTGCCTGGTAACTTCTGGTGATCTCATGAACTTCATAGGATTTTCTTAGGCAAGGAATATTCAGAAGTACATTTGCCCGTTCCTTCCTCTGAAATATAGCCTACAGCACCTGGTTTTCATTGTTGATCTCCTATCCAAGTACTAACCGGGGCTGACTCTGGGCCATTGCAGACTGGCCCAAAGGACTGGCCTGGGGGTAGAGTTGGGGCAGAGCAGCTGCACACCAGCTGCCCCAGCCCCACCCCAACGCCATCCTGATGCTGTGCGGCCATACGCATGGTGTGGAGTGTCAGGACGTCCTTCCAGCGCAGCGTGCAGACACACTGTGTTGAAAGGACACGGAAGAGCTACAGTGCTGGCTCTTAGGGTGGCCTTTTGCTGCCCCTAAAAGGAGTGGCATTTTGCTGCTCTTTTAGGGGTGGCAAAAGGAGGATTGGGGCCACGGCGTGGGGTTGTCACGGCCCCAATCCGCCGCTCCCCGGGGCGGCTTTCTGCTGCCCCAAACGGGCCATCTGAATCAGCCCTCTGCTTATTTTCTAAGATCAGACAGGATCTGGTGCCTTTAGGGTATTTAGGCGAAATAGAATATATACATACATTTGCAATGCATAATTACTTCGGTGTAAAGAAAACTTACATCTACGTAAATATATATAGCAAATGTATCGAATTATTTATACATGTGTGTACATAAACATATATATATATATATATATATATATATATATATATATATATATATGTTTGTTTTGGTAGGGAATATCATTCCTCTACTGTTAATTTGTTGTTAATTTCCATCAGGTTGATGTCAGCCTGTGGGGACACTACAAATGAGAGCCACAGTCATAAATTGCCCTGCTCAGGTCTTGCAGACTCAGGGCCACAGCTTCCTTGACTGAATCAATCCACCTATAGTGTGGTTTCCCTCTTTTCATACAGCCTTCCACTTTACCAAGCACTATTGTCTTTTCTACTGAACCATGTTGTCTCATGGTGTGTCTAAAGTACAAAAGGCTCAGTTTAGTCATCTTGACTTCTAGTGAGATTTCAGGCTTGATTTGCTCTAAGACCCATTCGTTTCTCTTTATTTTAAAATATTTTTCATTTAGTCATTTAAAATACATACATACAACAAAGAAGACCATAATCAAACATATAGTTATATAACAAATGTCATATAAAAATACAAACATGTCATTCATACAGTTCATTCAGTACTTCCTGAAACCATCCCTTCACTGATTCATTTTTTATTTCTCATCCCTACATATCTTGTTTAAATACCTTTTATGTCAGTTTACCCTTCCAATCTCTACATGATACCCTTATCTATAGTACTCTTATTTCTGTTCCTTTTCTTGCTCTTTTTCTCATTTTTTCATATGTCTTATAGTTGATATATTCCCCTGTTTCTTCTTTATATATAAATAACCTTTATCCCAGTCTTCTGTAGAAATTTCTTCTGGATTTGCGCTTAATTTCCTTGACATTAAATCTATCTCAATCATATCTAGCAGTTTGATAACCCATTCATCAATTTGTATTTTTTTTCTTTCTCCCCAATAGGTAGAGATCAACGTGAAGGCAGTTAACAACAACAACAACAAGCATAGTCTAATCTAGCAGCTGTTAACATGTAAAAAATAATTGTTCCATTTTTTCAATACTGTTATCAATCATATTCAAAAGTAATACTTCAGGTCTAAGGTCTAATTACAGGTCTTCACAGACTGCCAGAAATAATCCAGTTTGAGACCACTTTAACTGTCCTGGCTCAATGCTAGGGAGTCATGGGAATTGTAGTTTTTTCTGAGACACTGAGCCTTCTCTGTCAGTGAGCTCTGACTATGCTTTTTTATTCCATGACCAAGTAGAATGAAAAAAGACTATTGAAACAATTCACTGAAGAACTATATAAAAGAGGTGTAATAATAATAATAATAATAATAATAATAATTAGATAAATTTTTATTTATATCCCACCTTTAGCCGAGGCTATCAAGGCGGCTTACAATCTAAAAGCACAATTCCATACAATACAAAAACATTCACACACACCCCCCCCCAATATATTAAATTCATAACAACATTAAAATTTAACTTAAAACAAAATTACAAATGCAATACAAATTAAACAGGGCACTCTGATTATAAAGGAGTGATCTAATGGTGGGGGAGAGATTATGGGAAATATCATTTTGGGAACGCCTGCCGGAAGAGATCCGTCTTGATGGCTTTTTTAAAGCCATCTAAAGTTGGTTTTCTGATGGACCTCCTCCGGCAGGGCATTCCACAGTCTAGGAGCCGTGGCAGAGAAAGTCCTCTGGGATGTTGCTGCCAACCTAGTTCTTATTGGTTGAAGCAACTTCCTCCTAGAGGACCTGAGGGCACGGGGTGGATTATATGGAGATAGGAGACTCCTTAGGTAAGATGGGCCCAGGCCATGTAGGGCTTTAAAGGTTAATACCAACACCTTATACTGTGCCCAGAAACTAACTGGCAGCCAGTGCAAAGATTTTAAAACCGGAGTAATATGATCACTTCGTGATGTTCCCGTGATCAGCCTGGCTGCCATATTTTGTATTAATTGCAGTTTCCGAGGTAGGTATAAGGGTAGCCTCATGTAGAATGTATTGCAGATGTCGAGTCGTGAGGTTACCAGAGCATATACTACAGTTTCTAGGTCCTTTACTTCCAGGAAAGGGCACAGCTGGCGTATCGGCCAAAGCTGATAACAAGCACTCCTGACCGTCACATTCACCTGATTTATCATGTGAAGCGACAGGCCTAGGAGCACCCCCAGACTGTGGATACAGTCCTTGGTGGAGAGTGTGACCCCATCCAAGACTGGTGGTTGCAACCCAATCTCTGGTTTGGGGGCCCTACTGTAAGTACCTCCGTTTTGTCTGGATTCAATTTGAGTCGGTTTTTCCTCACCCAGTCCATTACCTCTTCAAGGCATTGATTGAGGGGAAAACCGCCATCTGCCGTCATAGCAGTTGACCGAGACATGGAGCAGAATCTTTGAGTGTCATCAGCATATTGGTAAAATCCTGCTCCATGTTTCCTGATGATTTCTCCCAGCGGCTTCATATAAATATTGAATAACATCGGGGACAAAATGGCTCCCTGAGGAACGTCATATTTTAGCTCTATTTTTGATGAGCAGCTGTCCCCTAGTACCACCCTCTGGAACCTGCCCAAAAAGGAGCGGAACCACTGAAGAACAGTGCCTCCCACTCCCAATTCTCTCAGGCGATCCAAAAGGATGTTGTGGTCTATAGTATCAAAGGCCACTGAGAGGTCCAAAAGCACCAACTGGGTCACGCTACCCCTGTCGATGCTCAGGTGTAAAGATGACAGAATCATTCAAAGAACAACCATTTGAATGTGAACCTACAATTTTCAAAAGTGAAGTGGAAACTGCACTCTGAGCACTTGGGAGAAATAAATCACCAGAAATGGATGGCATAACAATAGAGTTGTTTCAGTCTACAGAATCTACTCTACTTCTAACTAAAATCTATCAAAAGTAAAGTTAAAGCTAGTCCCTTGACATGAATGTCTAGTCATAACTGACTGTAGGAGGTGATGTTCATCTCCGTTACTAAGCCAAAGAGTCAGCATTGTCTGAGGACTGCTCTGGTGGTCATGTGGCCAGCATGAGTGCACCAAATGGTGTTACCTTCCTACTGAAGTGGTACTTATTTATCTACTTGCATTTACATGCTTTCAGACTGCTAGATTGGCAGAAGCTGGGACTAGTGACAGGGGCTCACACCATCATGCAGCACTTTCAATCATCAGAATTGGCATCTTAACCACTAAGCCACCACATCCCTTACTCTGTCAACAAAATCTGTCAACAAATATGTAAAATAAAAGAAAAACCCACAGTTTGGAAATACTCTATTTACATACCAGACAAAGGGACACCAGGGATTGCAGTAACCACATGGCTATTGCATTAATTTACCGTGCAAGCAAATTGATGCTCAAAATTCTACAATTAAAACTTTTACTATATATGGAATGAGAAATGCCAGATGTCCAAGAGGTGTTCAGGAAAGGAAGAAGCACTAGGGATCACATTGTAAACATACATTAGATAATGGAATGCAGCAAAGAGTTTCAAAAGAATATCAGCCTGTGATTTATGCGAGGGGGTATTGTGAAGTTTTAATTATCACCTTTAAACAAATTTGACAGAAAATTTGTTTTGATTTGTAGTTGTTAATGTATCTTTATGTATTTACACATTTTTCCCAGTGTTTCTTGACCCTCTGAATACCATTATTGTAGAAATCTGCAGTTGTTGTTAACTGCCTTTACGTCGATCTCGACCCATGACGATCCTATGGATGAGACATCTCCAGGCCCCCCGTCCTCTACTGTTCTGCCCACCTCCTGAAAACTCATATTCATGGTCTCTTTAATAAAGCCCATCCATCTAGCATGTGCCCTTCCTATCTTTCTACTTCCCTCCACCTTTCCTAACATTATTGTCTTTTCCAACGATTCATGCCTTCTGATGATGTATCCAAAGTATGACAATCTGAGTCTTGTTGTCTTGGCTTCTAGGGTTATTTCTGGCTTGATCTGCTCAAGGACTCATTTGTTTGTCTTTTTGGCTATTCACGGGATCCTGAACACTCTTCTCCAGCACCACATCTCAAATGCGTTGATTTTCTTCGTATCATCTTTCTTCACTGTCCAGCTCTCATATCCATACATGGTAATAGGGAATAAAATGGCTTGTATGATTCTGACTTTTGTGCTGAGTTGTATATCGTTGCATTTTAGGATCTTTTCTAGTTCTTTCATATCTGGTTCTAGTTCTTTCATAGCCGGCCTCCCAATTCTTAATCTTCTTCTGATTTCCTAGCTGCAGTCCCCACTCCAATCAATGTTTGATCCCATATATGAGAACTCTTTTACTATTTCTATTTCCTTATTGTCTAGTTTGAATGTGTGTAAGTTCTCTGTGGTCATTGTTTTTGTTTTCTTTATGTTCTTCGCTGGAAACCAAGATGACCAAACTGAGGCTGTTGTACTTCGGATACATCATGAGAAGAGAAGACTCATTAGAAAAGACAATAATGCTGGGAAAGATGGAGGAAAGTAGGAAGAGATGAAGGCCATGTGCCAGATGGATGGACTCTATTAAGGAGGTCACGGGTATCAATTTGCAGGATTTAAGCAGAGCAGTAGAGGACAGGGGGTCTTGGAGATGTCTCATTCATAGGGCTGCCATGGGTTAAGATCGACTCGAGGGCAGTTAACAACAACAAAAACAAAAACTTTGCCTTACTTTCCAAAAAAATGGTATCCCACCTAAGTAAAAAGAACAAAACATTACCCAAAGAAGTAGGAAAAGTAGAAAAGCAGCATAAAAGGCTACATCCCTCTGGGCAACTGGTGTCCCTGGTTTCCCTGAGTGGCTGCTCCTTTAAGAGCTCTGGATAATGGAGAAGGGCAAGGGAGAAGAGACATTCATACAGAGCGAGATGTAAGCTTTTTCTCTGTGTCCCTGCCTTTGCCTCAGCAACTGTTCCTTTAAGACTCTTGGCTACTTGCCCCAAAGAACCATGGGAAATCTGATAACAAGTACAGAAATGGGGAGAATCCTGCAAATGGCTTTCACACTAGAGCAATTATGCAAAAAAAAAAAAAAAAAGAAAAAAAGAAAAAAAAAGTGAATTTGTAAATGAAACGAAAATGAATTTATGGTATTTTCCCAAAAATGCCTATTTGGTGGTTCATGTCACTTTCCTGTTGGATTCCAAGCAGTTTGTGCACAACATTGTGTGAAAACCATTTGCACAATTGTGCCTAATATGCTGGATAACTGTGTGTTCTGACCTGTACTTCCAATTTTCCCCATGTGATAAAACCCCTATGTATTGTTAAAGAGATCTTGAAGGTCATCTTATTTAATCACTTGCCACAGGTAAAGCATTTTAAATGTGATCTGTCTGTCTGCTTTCCCATAGGAAAATACAATATGCTGCCTACTTACCTACTCTCCAACGATAAATGTGTGTGAGATCTCTCTGTCTCTATCACACACACACACAGGTTTGGCATATAGGTTGGTAGTCAGCATATTTTATTGTAGAATTTTCTACCTATTTGAACATTTTGGATGTGGAATCCATATGCTTCCTGCAAAATACTATATATTTTTGCTAGAAGGCATTGGTGCAAAACTAATGGCTATCCTAATTCTTTTTGTTTGTTTGTTTCTCTGCCTGTTCAAAGAAATCCTGTAATAGCAATAACCTTGGCACTCTGCGTTTCCTAGGGAATTGGCTTAATGATTGCTCAATTTTGCCTTAAGTCATCATGTTTCCTTTTGGTCATTAATCCTCAGCTGGTGCCAAAAGGCCTTTGATTGTTACTGTGTTTAATTCATGGAGGTTATACAGGCTGCTTCCCATGAAGAGCTGCTAATACAAACTTAGCAACAGGGGTTTGCTTAATTTCATTCTTTCCAGGAAATCAGTAGTTTCACATATACAAGTCCATGCAAAAGAAAGGCAAAGATGTCTGTTAAAGACTAGAGATTTTGAATGTTTTCCTCTCAGCATCAAAAGAGGATCAATACTATTTCCTTGTATTGCTGACTTTCTATTACTACAATGTGTCTGTGCAAACTATGGATCACCTGTGAATTATCTGAACAGACCTATCAACTGAATACTTTTCATTAATGAAATTTCAGTGTTTTATTTGGCATGTCAGAATGTCAAAATATGGTACTGTATCTAGAAGCATTCTGAATTCATGAGAACATCTGAGGTCCAAGACACACTGCAGAAATAATCCAGTTCGAGACTGCTTTGTAACTGCCCTGGCTGAATACTAGGGAAATCTGGGAACTGTAGTTCTGTGAGACATTTAGCCGCCTCTGTTAGAGAGCTCTGGTACCACAATAAACTACAATTCCCAGGATTTCCTAGCACTGAGCCAGGACAGTTAAAGCGATCTCAAACTGGATTATTTCTGCAGTGTGTTTTGGACCTTAGTCTGTTTTACACATAACATAAAAATAAATCTGGAATTGCCACTGAGTGACCACTTGATGTTACATTGTTAGGTATACACTTAATAACATCTTGGGCCTACACTCAAAAATGTTATGTGTGAATAGGATTAGCAGATTCAAAGGTCCAAAGCACACACAAGAAATAATCCAGTTTGAGATCATTTTAACTGGCCTGGCTCAGTGCTAGGGAATCCTGGGAACTGTAGTTTTGTGAGACATTTTAGATTTCTCTGTCTGAGAACTCTGGTGCCACAATAAATGGGGCTGCCTGACTCACTGGCCTGGCCCAGTTGCTGGGGGAAGAGGTGTTGGGGTGCAGAGGTGGCTTCTTGCCCAGCTGGGGGTGGTTTGGCTTCCAAGAGGCACTGAAAGCATCTTCCAGGGCCAGGATTGGTTGCCCAAGTTGCTGGAGGGGGGTGTCTTCCAGTAGCTGCTTGGGACTCCAAGTCCCAGTGGCCTTTGCGACTGGAGGTCCTGCCCCTTGCCCTGCCCAGCGGCCTCTCTGATTGGGTAAGAGACCAGGAGGAGGCGGGATTTCCACCCACCACTGACCGGGATTGGCTGTTGGGCCTATTTAAGGCCACGTGGCTGTTGTGGATGGCACCATTCCAGCCAGGTTCTTCTCCCCCTTGAGGTGGGGCATGGGTTATGGGTGCTGTCACAACTTTTTAGGGATGGTAGCATGAGTGGGGATCTGGTGGACATGGTTTTCTGTACTGTGGTTCACACGATTGGGAGTCCCACAGGGACCTGGGGGTGATGGGAGCCGTGAGGTGTTGCCATTGTGGGGGTAACTCCTGAACAGTGTCCCTCAGTGACAAAGGGGCAAAGATGCGAACATGCAATCAATTGGTTACCCCTTCTGTCATCCCAAAGCCCAGCCATGACAGGGGCACTTGGTTCCTCGAGAAACAAGAAGGTTGGTTGATGCCAGATTCTGACCCATGCATTCGGGCCAACTGTACCTGTCAGCTTTATTCAATAAAGTTGTGGACCTTTTCTTGCCAGTTGTGTGTGCTGGTGTTTCCTTCTTGTGATGTCTCACCTTCCCCTGCAAACTACAGTTCCCAGGATTCCTTAGCATTGAGCCAGGCTAGTAAATTCAGTCTCAAACTGGATTATTTCTGGATTATTTGTTTTGGACCAAAGTTGGAGAAAAGTCACAGTCCTTTAGATCTCATAAAGCACTAAAACAAGCCAATGAAACCAGTCCACAAGAATTCAAAAATATAGCCATGTTAGTCTGTAGAATCAGTACATAGAGAGAGCTTGTATTGTTGTTTTTAATTCTTTCTTGGTTTAATCTTGTTTTAAGGGGATGGGAGGGTTAGGGTGTGGGATGAGGGAATGTTTCAATTCTGATTGTTTTAAATGCTGTAACCCGCCCCGATTGCCACGCAGAGGGGTGGGCTATAAATAAAAATTTATTATTATTATTATTGTAGCATCTTTGAGACTAACTGGAAGAAAGAAATTGGCAGCATGAGCTTTTGTAGACTTCAGTCTACTTCCTCATATGCATTTGGTGGAGGCCAGGCACAAACATATGTATGTGAGTCTGTCAATTCAAATCCACAAGAAGTCAAGGGAATTGCAGAATGAATGTATCTTGCATGTTGACCAAAAACCAATAATGAGGACACAGTTCCACAGACATTTCTCCTTCTCTGTGGGATCAGGCAGAGGCTGGGGTAAATATGATCTCAGATAGACATAAATGATACAAGTATAATAAATGCTAATTTGGAATCTATAGCCTTCTCAATGTCAATGAAAAAAATGTTCCTACATTTGATCTACATTCCATCATGGTAACAGAGAACTATAGCAGACTCACAGATGTGGGAAGCCTTTTCTTCAATTTATTTCTACTATGAAGTTAGTTATAATCAAGTAGAGCCACAAACAGGATACAACTAGAGGCCATTAGACTGCATAAATGATCCACAAATTGTTGGTTGTTTAATATAATCTTATGGTATTTATTGTATGGTGTTTATTGTATTGTATGGATAGAGAGAGAGAGAGGCAAAATGTGATTTTTAAAATTTTATTTTCTGTCTCTGGTGTCACGATAATTTGATAATTTTTGATTAGTCTCACTTCTTTAAGGGT
The DNA here is from genome assembly GCA_026167975.1 of Phrynosoma blainvillii. Lineage (NCBI taxonomy): Eukaryota > Metazoa > Chordata > Lepidosauria > Squamata > Phrynosomatidae > Phrynosoma > Phrynosoma blainvillii. The sequence goes on from JANUYF010000001.1 coordinate 416,430,551, forward strand.
GTGGTACCATATTTTGCTCTATTCCCAACCAAGCTGTGCCAGTTTTGCATTGAGCTACAGATCAAAAACCAACCAAAATGATAATCAATGGGACACTAGTTGTGATTGTGTCGGCCAACTACTCATTCTGCCTTTGCAGACTGCCAGAAATAGTGCAAATTGAGTCCACTTTAAGGGTTAGGGTTAGGGAATCATGGGAACCGTATTTTATTGTGGCACCAGAGCTCTCTGACAGAGAAGGCTCAATGTCTCAGGAAAAAAACAATTCCCATGACTCCCTAACACTAACCCTAACCCTTAAAGTGGACTCAATTTGCACTTTTTCTGGCAGTCTGCAAAGGCCCATTGTTTCTTGAGATGAGCCCTCAAAAAATGATAAACTAACCAGTATTGTGAAAATACATCACCAAATACCTTCAGCAGTAAGTGGGTACGTGTGTGAGAATATGTGGACGAGAGAATGATGTTGTAACTAATTAATGGCTTCTTCATAGCACAGCATGCTCACCATAGTTATTTTTTATTTCTTGTAATGATTTGATGGCTTCTTTGAAGCTTCATGGATAATTTATTATTATTCCCAGGTAAGTTTAATTGCATGTCTATCCCATCACAACCTATTTGTAATACAATTTTGCTCTAGTTTGTATGCCTCAAGGCTTTCTTGTGATTTCTGATTATTGTTTTTAATGAACATGAATTGTGTTGGACTGAGGTTGTTTTTAGGGTGTGCACTCAACCAGCTGGGAACTGCAGTTCATGCAAAAGACAGTAACTAATTGCAAGTTAGGCTGGCTTTCTTGACTTAACGTTTGCTTGTACAAAAAGAAGCTTAAAACGTGTCCCTGCTGAAGCTCTAAAATTTGAGGGCATTGTTTCAATTCCCCTGAAGGCTGTATGTATTTACTTCAGAGCTAGGAAAAGTTACTTTTTTAGGCTATAGTTCCCAGAATCTCCAGAAGCTATGCTGGCTAAGGGATTCTGGAAATTGTGGTTCAAAAATATAACCCTTTCAAGATTTGTTTGTGGTGGTAAACACTTGGATGAGCAAACTTTGAACAATGCAAGCATGTTCTAAAACAGACTTTCAGCAAGGGCTTCATAAAACTTAGGGCCTTTGCAGACTGCCAGAAATAGTGCACATTAAATTGAGGCACTGCCCTGGCTCAGTGCTAGGGAATCATGGGAACTGTAATGTATTGTGGCACCAGAGCTCTCTGACAGAGAAGGCTCAATGTCCCAGAAAAAAATACAATTCCCAGGACTCCCTAGCACTGAGCCAGGGCAGTGCCTCAATTTAATATGCACTATTTCTGGCAGTCTGCAAAGACCCTTAGTGCCATATACAAACTTACCATGAAAGCAACTAATCAAAATGGGAATAAGAAAGAATGATCTAGATTAGAGCCTTCTTTGAAAAGAATGTACTCATCATATTGTCATTTTCCCAGTCACTTCCTCATGATAATCTCATCACTACTCCTGACTGTGACTCCTAGTGTTAGCTATGGTTACTATATAATTCCTCTCCTGTGCATAATCCAAATTGGATATCTGTCCTTATAGATATGTAATACTCAAAGGAAAACATGAAGGCAGCATGGCATAGGTATGAATAAATCTTTATCTGGTTTATGTCACATTCATACAATTTATAATTCAGCAGTAGACAAGTTGCTTTGCATGCAGAAGTTCCCTGGATTAATCCCAAACATCTTGAGGTAGGGCTGAAAAAAACAATTCCCTGAAATTTTGAGCACACACTACCAGTCAATGCCAATGATATTGGGCTAGAAAGATTAACCATTTGACTCATTGTATTGCTACTATATTAATACCTAGGTACAAACATTGATCAGAGTGGAGACAGTAGTTAAGAAATCAGAAGAAGACTAGGACTGGGAAGGGCAGCTATGAAAGAACTAGACAAGATCCTAAAGTGCAAAGGATTAATTATTTTTTTTAAATTATGAAGTATTTGTACCTCTCTCTTCAGCCAAAAGGTTATCAGAGCGGCTTACAAATTGATTAATTAGATGATTCCCTGCCCTCTGGCTTACAATCTAAAAAGTCAAGACACAAAAGGAGAAGGGAATGGTGGTATGAAAGGAGAATGAGTCCAATATATATATATATATATATATATATATATATATACAATATAAAACAAGGTCAACAAAATAAGACAAAAAAGGGGGAAAATATATTGAACAAGACATTTACGTGACAGAATTGAAATAAAATTGAAATAAAGAGGGAAAAAAAAATCAAATGACTATTAATATAATTTCGTGGAATGTTAAAGGAATAAATAATCGACATAAAAGAAGATTAATTTTTCAACGCCTAGAAAAAGCAAACGGAGATATTACATGCATTCAAGAAGTTAAAATAAGAAATGAAGAAGCAAAGTATTTGAATAATTCGAAACTAGGGGAATGTCATTATTCATTAACAGAAAAGAGAAAGAAAGGAATTGTAATCTATGTAAAAAAGAAATATAAGACAAAACAAATCTTTAAAGATAAAGATGGCTCTGCATTAGCATTAGAAGTTAAAATAAAAGAACAAACATATTTAATTATAGGGATTTACGCCCCACACGAAAATAAAGACTATTTTTTTGAAAATATCAATAAAAATATTAAAAAGACAGAATATCAAGATATAATCCTTTTTGGAGACTTCAATGGAGTGTTGCAACCAGAACTAGACAGACATACAACATTAAGGAATATAAGGAAGAATCAAGGGAAGCTACCGAAATCTTTTTTCAAAATGCAAACAGAACACGAGTTGATAGACATCTGGAGGTACAAAAATCATGAGATGAGGGAATATACTTTTTACTCAGACTCACATAAATCATTCTCCAGGATAGATTTGTTTCTTACATCGAAAGCGCTGTTACCGAATATTCAAAATATGGAGATTGAACCTAGAGATCTTTCGGATCATAATATGATTATCTTAAAAATAAAAGATAGAAAAAAAGAATATACTTGGAGAATGAATGAAAATATACTCAATGATGAGAAAATAACAAAGAAAATAAAAAAGGAGTTAGAAAATTATTTTAAAGACAATGATAATCAAGAAGTCTCAAATACAATTTTATGGGAAGCAAGTAAAGCCGTAATTAGAGGGATAATAATGAAAATACAAGCGGAAAAAAAGAGAAAGGAAAACAAGGAAAATACAGAATTACAAATTCTATTAAAAGAGAAAGAAAAAGAATGGAAACAGACTGGAGATAAAAAAACAAAAACAGAACTACAAATATTACAACAACGTATAAAACTAATAGCGATTAAAGATTTAAGAAAAAAACTGCAAAAGGTTAAACAAAGAGAATTCGAATTTGGAAACAAACCGGGGAAACAATTGGCTTACAAATTGAAGAAGAACAGAGAGAAAAAATTAATAACGGAATTAATAATAGAAGGAGAACATATAACAGATCAAGATAGAATCAAAAAAGAATTTGAGAAGTACTATACACACTTATATGCTAAAGAGAGTATAGACAGTAAAGATAAAGAGGCTATTGATGATTATTTACAAATGCAGGATATTCCTATACTAAATCCCATGCAAAAAGAAGAACTTAACAGAACAATAACAATACATGAAGTATCAAATGCGATTAAAAAGTTAAAATTAGGAAAAGCTCCGGGCCCAGATGGGTTACCGGCTGCATATTACAAAAAAATGGAAGAAACGCTACTTGTACCTTTGACTAATCTCTTAAACAATATACAAATTGAGGGATTACCTCCATCTTGGAAAGAAGCATTAATAACCATCATACCCAAAGAAGGAAAAGACATGAAAAATATTAAAAATTATAGACCTATTTCTCTGACTAACACTGATTATAAAATATTTACCATTATAATAGCGGAAAGATTGAAAAATATTTTGTCAACAATAATTCATGAAGATCAAAATGGCTTCTTACCAAATCGGCAAATTAAAGATAACATAAGAGTAGTAATAGACATCCTGGAGCACTTTGAATATAATAATGATAGGGAATTAGCAATGGTGTTAATAGACGCAGAGAAAGCATTCGACAGAGTAAATTGGGATTTTCTATTAAAAACGATAAAGAGGATGGATATAGGAAGTAAATTTAATATATGGATACAAGCAATATATAAGGAACAAAAGGCACAAATAATAATAAATGAAGAAAAAACAAATTATATAAAAATTGAAAGAGGCACCAGACAAGGTTGCCCTCTGTCGCCTCTTCTTTTTATAATAACACTGGAAATTCTGGCAAACAGAATACGTAAAGAAGAAAAAATAAAAGGTGTAAAGATAAAGAATACTCAGTTCAAACTCAAAGCTTATGCTGACGATGTCATATGTTTTTTGGAAGAGCCTAAAGAAAGTATACAATATCTGACCCAAACAATAAAGGAATATGGACTGTATTCTGGATTTAAAATAAATGAAGAAAAAACTATTATACTGACGAAAAATATGGGATATAAAGACGAAGAAGAACTGAAAACTAAATCTGGATTTAACATTAAGACGAAAACTAAGTATTTAGGCATTATATTAACTAAGAAAAACATGGACTTATATAAGAATAATTATGAGACAACTTGGAAGGAGATCAAACAAGATTTAATAAGATGGACAAAGTTAAAACTATCATTTTTAGGAAAAGCTTCTATATTAAAAATGAATGTCTTACCACGATTTATGTTTTTGTTTCAAAATTTACCAATTATTGTTAATGAGAAATGCTTTGATGTATGGCAAAGAGAATTATCAAAATTTTTGTGGGGTGGTAAAAAGGCCAGAACACGTTGGAAACTACTGACAGCGGAAAAAAATAAAGGAGGAATAGCTCTACCTAATTTGAAATTATATTTCTACGCGTGTGTAATGGCATGGATTGAACCATGGATCACTCTAAAAGATGAAAATTTGATAAAAATAGAAAGCAGTAATATGAGGTTCGGATTTCATGCGTACCTATGGTACAATAAAAAAAGTGTTAACAAAGACTTCGACTATCATGTATTTAGAAAAGCTTTATTACAAGTATGGCAAAAAGTTAAAAAACAATTTTACAATAATAAAATTCCTATGTGGGCTTCGGTACAAGAAGCACTTTATAATAAAACTAGAAATAAAAATGAAAACTGGATAACATATAAAGATACCGTAAAAAAAGATGCGAGAAAGGGATACCAATTTAAGACATTAGAAGAAATGACACAAGAAAAAATAAAAATTAACTGGTACCTATATAATCAACTTTACTTAAAATTTAAAGAAGATTTAAGAATATCCGATTTTTGGAATACATCTAATGAAGTAGATGAAATAATATATACGGATGACAGGAAACATATATCTAAATATTACAAGTTGTTAAAAGAGAGAGATTTGGAAAGTGAAACTATCACAAAGAATATGATTAAATGGGCACAAGACATTGGAGAGCAGATAGACCTAGAAAGCTGGGAAACAGCATGGAGGAATACCAACAAATTCACATTATGTCAAAATTTGAAAGAAAATTATATTAAAATGCTGTATCAATGGTATCTCTCTCCATCTAAACTTAATAAAATCTATAAAACCGGCAACACAAAATGTTGGAAATGCTCCCGTCCAGAAGCAGATTTTATTCATCTATGGTGGACATGCCCAGAAGCAAAAAAATACTGGAAACTTGTAACAGATCGAATAAATGAGATGTTCAAATTGACGATTAATCAAGACCCAAAATTATTATTATTAAATATAACATCGAATGTTAACACTAAATTAAATAATATTCAAATTAAAAAATTATTATATATGGTTACAATGGCGAGAATTATATATGCTCAATATTGGAAACAAAAAAATACACCAAAAGAAGAAGAATGGTTCTATAAATTATTTGAAGCAGTCGCACTGGATAGATTAACCGAAAGTCTAAAAAATAATGAAATAGAAGAAGAATGGGAAGAATTAGAAATCTTAAGAAAGAAAAAAGGTTGGAAAATAATATGATGAAAACTATAATATAAGATATATATGGAATAACAATAGAAATATGTAAGTGATTGCTAGAACGCAAGAAGGAAGTCGAATAGTTGAAAATTCAAATAAAAATAATACATTAAAATATAAGGAAATCCATTATGAACAATATAGTTTTGCATTATGTTATGTTGATGTTGAATTTGCTGTTGATGTTGGATGAAAGTTATACAAGTTCTCAAATAGGAATTTCTGTTTAAATATATAGGGATATACAGTACATGGATGTTGTATATACATATATATTTATGACTTATATACGTCATATTTTTGTAAGGTTGAATGGTTGAATGTGTTTTTAATTTGTATGTTTTGTCTTTATGCTTAAAAAAAAAAAAAAAAAAAAAAGAAAGAAAGAAAGGAGAATGAGTCCAGCAGATCTTCTCTCCCTCTCAAGCCTGGACCAAGACAGATGGACTGGAGGGAGGGCCCTTCTTGTTCAGGCTAAGCCCAATGGAGAGAAGATCCTGCCTGCCTTCTCTCCCTCTGGATGATGGTGGATGAAGGGAGGGCCTTCTTCTTCTTCTTCAGGCTAGGCCTGATGGAGCTGGCTTGCCCTTCTCTCCCTCTTGATGGTAGATGGAGGGAGAGCCTTTCTTCTTGTTCAGGCTAGGCCCGATGGAAATGGCCTGCCTTCTCTCCCTCGATGATGGATGATAAATAACACTGAATGCTAAAGTTAGGACTGTCCAGACCATTGCATTCCCCATCACCATGTATGGATGTGAGACCTGGACAGTAAAGAAGACAGATAGAAAGAAAATCAACTCATTTGAGATGTGGTGCTGGAAGAGAGTGCTGAGGATACCTTGGATGTCCCAAAAGGAAAAAAAAAAAAAAAAAGGTCCTAGAACAGATCAAACCTTAACTCTTCCTGGAAGCCAGGACAACTAAATTAAGGTTGTTGTACTTTGGACACACCATGAGAAGGAAAGGCTCATTAGAAAACGATGCTAGGAACAGTGAAAGGCATCAGAAAGAGAGGAAGGGCCTTTGCAGACTGCCAGAAATAGTGCAAATTGAGTCCACTTCAACTGCCCTGGCTCAGTGCTAAGGAATCATGGGAACTGTAGTTTATTGTGGCACCAGAGCTCTCTGATAGAGAAAGCTCAATGTCTCAGAAAAAAATACAATTCCCATGATTCCCTAGCACTGAGCCAAGGCAGTTAAAGTGGACTCAATTTGCACTATTTCTAGCAGTCTGCAAAGGCCCGAAGACTGCAAGCCAAATGGCTAGGTTCAGTCAGGGAGACCTACAGGATCTGAGCTGAAAGGTAGAGGATAGTGGGGCTTGGAGAAGTCTCATCCACAGAGTTGCTGAACTGAGATCGACTCAGAGATAGTTAACAACGATAACAGCAAGAGTACTGCACTGAAGCTGAAGGAATCCAGATTGAAATCTGTATGTAATCATGAATCTCACTGGTGACCTTGAGCTAAACACCATTCTTCAAGCTGAATTGATTCACTGGTTTGTTGTGAAGGGAGGACAATCATGTTGTGTTCTTTAGGGAGACAGTAGAATGTAATTTTCAGAAAGAAAAGAAATTATCAGAAAGCAGAAAGAGAGGAAGACCGCAAGCCAAATGGCTAAACTCAATTAGGAAGACCATGGGCCTGAGTAGGGAGGTAGAGGATAGGGGTTCTTGGAGACATCTCATTCACATGGGCTCTATGAGTTGGAATGACTTGAAGGAACCTAACAATAACAACAATTGCTACCCATCCTGCCATTATGTTCCATTTCTACGTTAATCTACATTTTAAAAATGCCCCACTAAGATAAGTTTTTATCCCATACTTTAATAATATTTAAAATATATTTTGATCTATTTACATTGTTGATGATTATGTTTCAACATTATAGGAGTGCAAATGTTGGGGTGTTCTATATAGAAACTTGCAAAAACTGAACTCCTCAAGCATCCATAATATGGAGCTGTAGTAGTAGGAAATGAGTTATAATGCACAGTGTACACTGGCTCCAGCTTATTTCTATTGAGCTGATATTGCTCAAGATTTAGCAAACATATAACTTGATTAACTTGCATCTACTTATTTTTTTAAATAACACCTGTTGTTCAACATCAGAAGATCAAACAAAAGTTTACATTGTGTTAAAAAAAAAAAAAAAAAAAAGGACTCCTCCAATGTGCCCATTTGTCAAAGTCATCCAAAAATGGCCCTCTATTTTGGAATTTCTATAGATAAATAATGTGTTAGTTGGTGTTCTAATTCCTTTGATATCATGAAAGTGATCTCAGCATTTTTGGAAACATATGTGCCTTTGTATGATTGTGTGACATCCTTAGCCCTAGTACTATGCATTGTACTTCAGTGGCCTCAGCAGCTTTATGGATTCTGAGAGATAACCACACCTCCTGTCTTTTGCATTATATCAGGGGTAGGCAACCTTTTTCAGCCCTGGGCCGGTCTCCTGAAGTCCTCTTCTCCCCTGGGCCGAGGAGGGGGGAATGGCGGCGCACGCGCTCACACGTGTGCACACCCCCCCTCCCACCACACGCGCCATCACCGCCGCGCATGTCGTGGCCGCCATTTTGATTTCCAAAATGGCGGCTGTGACACATTTGCGCATGCGCAGGAGTACTGCACATGCGCAAACGAGTCATGGGCGCCATTTTGTTTTCCAAAATGGCGGCCATGACTCGTTTGCGCATGCGCAAACACGTTGCAGCCACCATTTTGGAAATCAAAATGGCAGCCGCAGCGCACGCATCCGCATGGAGGCCAAAACATGCGGCGGCGGCGGCAGGGGTCTGTCTGGGCCAGTAAGTCTGGCGACCTGGGCCGGAACCGGCCCGGGGGCCGTAGGTTGCCGGCCCCTGCATTATATTCTTTAGCAAATCAAGTTCATCTCTTTTATTTATTTACCAGAAGAGGGTGCTATAAGAATACATTTGAATGAGTCAGACATTCTTGCTTAAAATTTGTGGTGCCTTTGAATGGGGTGGGAGTATTATAACGACATTCACCTTTTTGTCCCTCATGAAAAAAACACCTCATTCTATTTCTTGATAAGCTTCTTTTTTGCACCCCTTTGGCAAAATGTTTCCAAGTTTCTGAAAGGTGAGATAGGGAAAATGCATCCTAGTTTCCAAGGCAACTGGACTGTTGCATCTTTATTCTAAACCAGAATATTGCCTTGTGCATAATTGGGTAGGTATGCCTTAATGTTTCGATGTACAACTAAATGTGCATTTGATTGAAAGCCATCAAGCACATCCAAATGTGGATATTGTCCTTCCACATTGCAGTTTTATGTTTCAGGATGCAAGCTTGTTTTCTGCTGCTCTAGAGATTAGAACACAGAACAATAGTTGCAAGCTACAGCAAAAGAGATTCCACCTCAACATTAGGAGAAACTTCTTGACAGTAAGAGCTGTTTGACAGTGGAACACACTCGGAGTGTGGTGGTGTTTCCTTCCCTGGAGGTCTTTAAACAGAGGCTGGATGGGCATCTGTCAGGGATGCTTTGATTGTGATTTCCTGCATGGCAAGGGGTTGGACTGGATGGCCCTTATTCTCTCTTCCAACTCTATGATTCTATGTGCACCCCATCTGTCTTCTGTTACAACAAAACACATGTCAAGAGCTGTTTGGGGTGAATATCATTGTTAGTCTGTGATGAAGCTGCCAGAGCATTTAGCATAGCATGATAATAAATGGCAACCTGGTTGCCTTGACAATGGAGTCATGCCCTCTTTCTCTCTGTGTCCTCTTCAGAATGAGGATAATGCCCTGGCTTATTCCTTAATTTTAATTGCCATCACTCTGTAGTCCAGCAGGTCTGACTATACAGTACTGTAAGATCATTATGTGAAACCTGATTGGCTGGGATCTCAGAAGAAGAAGAAGACAACCATGAGAATGACCTCAAAGGAATTTCATATAAGCAACATGAACAGACATGGTCAAAAATGAAAGGCTACTAGGCAAAAATGAAAGGAGTATTTCACCTTCAGAATTTCAATTATGAGGTTGTGGGACCAGGTTGTGGATGGGAGTGATGTTGAGTGGAGGAGCATCATGTACACTGCCTTGAGATTATTGGAGGGAAGATGGGATATAAACATAACTGTTAGAATATGGCCAGTTGACATGTAGAATTGTCTGCCACATTTTAGTACCTTTTTAGAAACTGCCACAGCCTTTTAACTATTCCATTGATAACTATTGAGGACTGAAGATGGCTTGGATTTCACTTCCTGGAGTTATGCACGCAGACTGAATTTGCACATGAACATTGTGGTATTTACTATCACTATCAGAGACAGAGAGAACCTCTGCCTCAGAATTTCCAGCGCTCTATTTGTCTGCTTCCTTATTTTTAGAAGGTAACCTCCATATTTGTATTGGTCTCTTCTCTAGCTCTTCCCCTCTCCCCCTTTCCTCACAACTTGTTGTGAACTTAGAGGCAATGGAAACCTGCAGCACTGATTGCCAGGATCATCTGTTCTCTAGATGCATAAAAACTGAGTCAGGTGGCTCATTAATTGGTGACAAGACACTCCATGCTGTACACCTGGAAACCATTAACTGCCCAGAGTTTCCGTATGCATGAGCCTCTAGCATAGAAGCTGTGTGGCTTCTCTGCTACCATTTGCTTGTTTATTCCATCCCCTTTTCTATGTAACATTGAAGTCACCCCGCTCTGCAAAATGAAGGGAAAATGCAAATAGAACTAGCAGCTAATGTGTCTGAGCAAGAGCATTTTCATTGCTGACCAGTTGCAATTAGTTCAGCTTATTGGTTCTAAGGGAGAAAAGCAGACATTTGCTTGGATCTGAAAGAGAGGGAAGAGAGCTGAGGTCACCTGCTGTGTGCTTGAGTTTCCTTTTGAAATCATTTCCATTAGGGAGATAAATAAATTATAAAATAAGCAAAGATTTCTTTTTCCTTCTCTTTGCTTTTTAAAAGGGCAACTTGGAGACATCCAAGGCTAGGAGTCACCTTTTGAACCCATTTGTGTTTCGTGTGGCGGATGCATTATGAGTTGTTAATAATGTATTGCAGTGAAGTTCTGGCCAAAGCAAAAGATGATAAATTAGAGTCTAACAGTGGATTATGGGAAATGTTTAGTTGGCTCATCTGGGGATATGAGGGTAAGAAAGCCAGAGCTTCTCACCTGCCTGTTGCAAGTAAGCATGTAACAGTTCTCATCTCAAAGGGATGGGAGAAAGAAAGTGGACAGCAAAGTAGTATTGTAAGCGCATATCTGAGGCAAATCTATGCAAGAAACTCCAGAGGTTCTTTCTTCTTGGCAGCATACCTTTGGGAAATGATGAGTAGAAGTGGTGGGAAGGCATGTTTTAAACCCCATGGGTTAAGTAGTAAATTAAAAGTAGAGAATGAGGAATCGTTAAACACTCCTTCCTCTGATACTTTTCTGCTCAGATCACTCTTGCCCTCTGCATGGCCTGGAGAAGGAGAAGAGATGGGAAAGAATGATTTCAAACACTGCAGTAACCTCTATGAAGGTATGGTTTCTCTGGGGTGGGGAAATAATGAGCACATGACATAAGGCCTAAGCAGACTGCCAGAAATAGTGCACATTAAATTGAGGCACTGCCCTGGCTCAGTGCTAGGGAGTCATGGGAATTGTATTTTTTTCTGGGACATTGAGCCTTCTCTGTCAGAGAGCTCTGGTGCCATAATAAATTACAGTTCCCATGATTCCCTAGCACTGAGCCAGGGCAGTGCCTCAATTTAATGTGCACTATTTCTGGCAGTCTGCTTAGGCCCATAGTTACATTCCAAAAGTAACATAGGGTGCAGACTGCCAGAAATAGTGCAAATTGAGTCCACTTTAAGGGTTAGGGTTAGTGCTAGGGAATCATGGGAACTGTTTTTTTTTTCTGAGACATTGAGCCTTCTCTGTCAGAGAGCTCTGGTGCCACAATAAAAGACAGTTCCCATGATTCCCTAACCCTATCCCTATCCCTTAAAGTGGACTCAATTTGCACTATTTCTAGCAGTATGCAACCCCTCACTGTTAACTCTAATGACATTAGTTGGTCTTACAGTTTGGGAACAACCTTTGCAGGGGAAGGTGTGGCATCACAGGATGGAAACACCAGGACAAACCATTGGCAGGAAAAGGCCACAACTTTATTGAATACAGCTGACAGGTATGGTTGGCCCAAAAGCATGGGTCTGGATCTGGCATTGACCAACTCACGTGTTGCCCGATGAACCAAGTTGCCTGGTCACAGCTGGGCTTTGGGATGACAGAAGGGGTAACCAACTGATTGCATGTTCGCATCTTCTGCCCTTTGTCATTGGGAGATGCTGTACAGGAGTTGATCCCACAATGGCAACACCTCATCTCTCCCAGCACCCCCAGGTCCCTGTGGGACTCCTGATCATGTGCTTCGCAGTACAGGAAACCATGCCCATCAGATCAACAGCCCATGCTACCACCCCTGAGATGTTGTGACATCACACATAAACTCGTAAACCCAACTAAAGAGAGGGTGGGGAGAGCCAAGCTGGAATGGGGGATGATCACCATAGCCACATGGCCTTAAATAGGCCCACCTACCAATCAGAAGTAAGAGTGGGCAGAAGTCCCTCCCCTTCCTGGCCTCTTGACCACCAGGGTCGGTGCGTTCCAGAGCAGAGGGGGCACGACTTCCTGCCACAAAGCTTTCTGGGACTTGTAGTCCCAAGTGGCAATTGGCAGTCCTGCTTCCCCTCTCAAGGCCCCGAATGCTGTTCCCAAAACCTTCTGGGAGCACACCACTCCCTCCCCCCAGCTGGTGAATGGGGGATCTAAGCCCGATGCCTCCCCTCCCAGCAACTGGGCTGGCTGGATGAGTCTGGATGCCCCCATTTTCTCTGATTTTTAAAAAACTTTTAAAAAGTTGTTTACTGCTCTCAAGTTTACTTCAGCCTCTGGTGACCCTGTGAATGAGGCACCTCTAAGGACGTTATCACATGTGGGCCAGTTTCGTTGTTAAAGAGATAATAAAGTGGAAATGAAGCATCCCGAAAAGAAAGCTTAATTACGCAAAAGCTTTTCACACGTAATTACAGTAATAACAGAATTAAGTTAAAAGCGAAAAAACGACATTTTTGACTTTCATACACAAGTGAAAAAAACCCGTTCATGTACTAGAAATGGGTGTGTTTTGTGACGAGACTCCTCCTTTTCCAGGGCAGGTCCTGCATTTCATTGAACCTTCTCCCCTCTCCAGGACGAAATGTCAAACTGTCCTCCATTTGGAGCAGGAGTAAGAAGCATGATTTCTGGGGGACATTTTGGAAATTCCTCCTGGACAGGTTGAAAAGGAGGGTGCTTCCTGGAAAAGGAGGACGCCTGGTGTTTTGAGGGGAAGGAGAGGCAAATTAGGAAAGGGGCAAGGGAGGAGGATGAGGAGAAGCAAATGCCCCCTGGGGACTTGGGTTGCTGATCTTTTGCCTTGCGGAGGAGGAGGAGGAGGAGGAGGGAGTGATCGTGGAGTTCCTTGCCTTGCCTTGCCTTGCCTGCTAGTGCCGTGCGGTGTGTAGGGATGTGTGTGTGGGAGCTGCATCCGATAGGGAGGGAGGGAAGGAGGAAGGGGTTGGCAGCCGCCAGTGGCTGCATTGCAGCCAGATCCTGGCAAGACACGCACACACACACACACACACACACACAGAGGGACAGAGCAGGTGGGGAAACCAGCTGATCTTTTGCCTTGTGGAGGAGGAGGAAGAGGAGGAAGAGGAGGAGGGAGTGATCGTGCAGCTCCTTGCCTTGCCTTTCCTTGCTTTTCCTTGGCTGCTGGTGCCGTGCTGGTGTGTGTGTTGTGTGGAGGGATGTGTGTGTGGGAGCTGCATCCGAGAGGGATGGAGGGAAGGAAGGAAGGAGGGGTTGGCAGCCGCCAGTGGCTGCATCGCAGCCAGATCCTGGCAAGACACGCACACGCACACACACACACACACACAGGGACAGAGCAGGTGGGGAAACCGGCTGATCTTTTGCCTTGTGGAGGAGGAGGAGGAGGAAGAAGAGGAGGAGGAAGAAGAGGAAGAGGAGGAGGAAGAGGAGGAGGGAGTGATCGTGCAGCTCCTTGCCTTGCCTTGCCTTGGCTGCTGGTGCCGTGCCAGTGTGTGTGTTGTGTGGAGGGATGTGTGTGTGGGAGCTGCATCCAAGAGGGAGGGAGGGAGGGAAGGAAGGAGGGGTTGGCAGCCACCAGTGGCTGCATCGCAGCCAGATCCTGGCAACACACACACACATACACACACACAGGGACAGAGCAGGTGGGAAAACCGGCTAAATATTGGGGATCTGGGGAGCAGGAAAGAGGCTTCCTGGGACTAGGGGCAGAGGAAACCAAAGGATGATAGTTTTCTTCATCCTTTGATGAAGGAGAAAGTGGAGAATGTTTGATGGGCAAGCAAACCAGGAAGTGAAAGCAGCCCCAGAGGACCATGGGAAACGGGAAGAAACCTTAAAGGAGATTTGCTTGTGTGTATTTGCTTTTCACATTACAGTAAATGCGAAATTACTGTAATTTCGCAAATGCATTTCCTCTAAACTCCCAAATTTCAAAAGATCTTGGATAACACCAGTTTCTGTCCAGTTTCTGTCCAGTTTCTGTGCGACGTCGTGTGAAATCATGAGGCACAAATCCAGTTTTTATTTGGGATTTGTGTGGATTAACCAACAGATTTGCCCCGTGTGATAACGTCCTAAGACTCCCAATCTTCAATGGACCTGCTCAGTTCCTGCAGACTTAGGGCCTTTGCAGACTGCTAGAAATAGTGCAAATTGAGTCCACTTTAACTGTCCTGGCTCAGTGCTTGGGAATCATGGAATTGTATTTTTTCTGAGACATTGAGCCTTCTTTGTCAGAGAACTCTGGTGCCACAATAAACTACAGTTCCCATGATTCCCTAGCACTGAGTCGGGGCAGTTAAAGTGGACTCAATTTGCACTATTTCTGGCAGTCTATAAAGGCTGTAGAGTCATTCTCTTTGTCTGAGTCTATCCATCTTGTGTGAGGTCTTTCTCTCTTTCTGCTACCCTCTGTCTTTCCAAGCATTATCAGCTTTTCTAGTGAGCTATGTCTTTTCATGATGTGACCAAAGTATGACAGCCTCTATTTGTCATCTTGGCTTATAGGGAAAGTTCAGATCCAATTTGCTCTTGTACCCATTTATTTGTCTTTTTGGTCATCCACAGTTTCTGCATAACTCTTCTCCAGAACCACATTTCAAATGAACTGATTTTCTTTCTATCAACTATATAACTAAATTAAAATAAGATAAAGGAGTAAGAATACTTTTTCTGTGTCAGAATTAAAAAGAAACCCACTTGATAGTGTAACCTTCCAGCAAATGTATCCATTTGGATGACCCTTACAGGCATTTTGAAGGATCCCCCTCCCCCACTTTTTATACCATTTTTTCTTAAATCATGTTGTTTGAAGGATGAGTAGGGGTGGCCAGTGCATCTGCCCCTACAAGGACAATAAACCTACTTTGGATTTTATAGCTTCTCATCCCACAGATGCTTCAAATTGAACAGGAGCTCTCTTGGTGTCATATTTTGGTCTGGTATCAATAGACGTGGTATCAACAGATGTGTTGCTTAAATCAGAGTAGCACTATCGGTGGCAAGGAAATGCAGTCGATCCATGGCAAAATTAAATTTCAGAGCATTGCTAGATGCCATACTTCAAGGTCAATTTTCTACAGTCGAGCACTTTCCAGATCTACAAACTGCATTAATCTCAACCAGCAATCTTGACCAGCAACTTAAATTCCTAAAAAAGGATTTCAGAAGGAGCCAATAACAAAAAATGCCATTTGTGGCCAACAGTGTCAACCAAAATATTATATGGCATTTTCTCTTTTAGTGCTGTGAGCTTTAATATAAACGTCAACAATTAATGTAACAATATCTTAATGTGTTAAAAATTATTCATACCCTCCCTGAAGCCGCGGAGGACTGCTGGTCACCCAGCAGCCCTCGGAGGACCAGCTGAGCGGCCTGAGCCATTTCACCTGCGCGGCTGAGGAGGAGCACCAGCGGCTTTAAAATCTCTGCCTGACACCATCTCCGCCAGCACCACGCAAGCGGCGGCGTCCCTGAAGCCGCGGAGGACTGCTGGTCACCCAGCAGCCCTCGAAGGACCAGCTGAGTGGCCTGAGCCGCTTCACCTGTGCGGCTGGGGAGGAGCACCGGCAGCTTTAAAATCTCTGCCTGACACCATCTCCGCCGGCACCACGCAAGCGGTGGCGTAGCTGAAGCCGCGGAGGACTGCTGGTCACCCAGCAGCCCTCGGAGGACCAGCTGAGCGGCCTGAGCCGTTTCACCTGTGCAGCTGGGGAGGAGCACCAGCGGCTTTAAAATCTCTGCCAGCCTCCAGCCCTCGGAGGACCATAATTGACACTGAATGATTTATGTATTTTTAAATTGCATATTTTAATTATTGTTATTTAATTTGTTCAGTTTGATTTGTTTTTGGGGGATGGGGGGTGGGGGAAGGAGGGATGGGATTTAAATTGATTTATTTGTTTTGATGTTTTGATATGTTGTACGCTGCCCCAATTGCCTAGCAGAGGGGCGGGATATAAATAAAAATTATTATTATTATTATTATTATTATTAATTATTATTATAAATTGATTTGATTAGCAGCCTAAATACCCTAATGGCACTAGATCCTGTCTCATCTTGGAAGCTAAACAGTGTCAGCTCTGGTTAATACTTGGACTGGAGACCATAAATAAATGACGGGTACCCTAGACTATATTTCAGAGAAAGGAACTTTCATAACTGCTTCTGAGTATTCCTTGCCTAAGAAAACCCTATGAAATTCATGGGATCACCATAAGTCAGCAGTGACTTGAGTGTGCGCACACTCACACACTCACAGACGTACATGAAAAGGACCTGGGGGTTATTGTTGATCATAAGTTGAACATGAGCCAGCAGTGTGATGCTGGAGCAAAAAGGCAAACAATATTTTAGCCGGAATTAATAGAACTATAGTTTCCAAGACAAGGGAAGTAATAGTCCTGCTACATTCTGTGCTAGTCAGACTTCATCTAGGGTACTGTGTTCAGTTCTGGGAATCTCATTTTAAAAAACAAAAACAAACAAACTTTATTTTAAACAGACAAAATTGAGATAAAAACCAAATACCGCTAGGGAGGGATACATAAGTGTCTACTACAAACAGCCATATAATATAAACCATCATTATCATTAGGCTTCCATAAAAGTCCCATTTGGTATATAAAAGGAGATGGAAAATAGATCTAAATATATCAATTACAGAGGCTGCTTGAAATAAGATTTGGAGCCTCCCCCCATTTAAATCACAATCTACCCAGCTTAGAGAGTGTTCCTTAAAATTACTGTAAAAATGGTAACTCACCCCTGTGCAACTGGCTAGATTTTCTAAGCAAATAACTGAAGAATGTTGGAGAGGATGTAAATGCAAAGGAACATATGTCCATATGTGGTTATATTGCGATAGTGTTATACAGTTCTGGTAAAATGTTTTATCTGTTATATCTGAGATCACTCTTCAAGAGCTAGTTCCCTGCCCAGGTCTTTTACTACTTTCATTATTTTTGGGAGAGAACAAAGACTTGGAAAATAAGCCATTGATTTGTTTTCTCCTGGCCATCACAAGAACTGAAATTGCTAAGAACTGAAAAATGGGCAGTTTAACAATGGACAACTGGTGGCATAGACTATGGTACAGTTTGCTAATGGAAAAGTTGTGGGTCAGGATGGATAACCTCTACCATGCTTCTTTTGAGGAGAGATGGTGTCCTCTATTGGAGCATATTAACAATTACTCAAATCACTTAAAGCCACCAGATCAGCACTTGAATTTCTGGGCATCTCATTTTAAGAAGGATATAGGCATATTGGAACAGGTTCAAGGAAGGGTAACAAGGATGATAAGAGGTATGGAGAACAAATCATATGAGGAAGGGCTAGAGAGTTGGGGATGTTCAGCCCTATGAAGAGAAGACTGAGAGGTGGCATGATTGTACTTTTAAAATATTTAAAGGGCTGTCACAGTGAGAAGTGTGCATTTTTGTTGTCTCCTGTACCAGAGGGTCGGACCGATATAATGGCTTTCAGTTAGAGGAGGGTAAATTTCAACTGAACATTAGAAAGAGCTTGACATTAAAAGCTGTTTGGCAATAGAAAGGTAGTGAACTCTCTCTCTCTCTGGACACTTTCAAAATGAGCCTAGACAGCTACCTGTCTAGCCTGTTTTCTTGCATTGAGAGAGAGGTTTGACTCGATAGCATATGGGGCTCTTGCAGCCTATAATTCTTTGATTCATGTTCAGTAACATTTAATGGAACATGTGAGACATTTTACTACATTCCAATCTCTGAGCAAGAGACTATCAAAGTTTTCTTTATTACAAACCAGGATAGGAAAGTTGTGTTATTGTATTACATTCAGCTTTTTTCCCCATTTCATTTTAAAGCAACTAATTAATATCCATCCCACCTCCACCGTATCCTGAAGTGTTTGTTAAGCTCTTCCATTTGCCCATGATTCTGCCTCCACATCAGTTCCAGCAATTAGAAACATGAGTTCTGATGTGGTAGGTGAGAATTTTAAGATAAAAGAAATAGAAGAGTATGGAAAAGGCTAAACAGGAAGAGTGATAAAAGATGCTAAGGGGAAAACAACAACTGCAAACAGACTGAAAATCATTTATTTGTTGACAAGTTTATATGAAAGGTTAGGTATGCCTTTTGAGTAAGTGGTGGTGTCACATTTTTTCCTCAGCACCACTAATCCCTCTAGAGACATCTCAAGATTTACTTGACTAGATTCATAATGCACATTCTTTCTGTAAGAAGACAGATAACAGAGTAATTGATTCAGAGTAATCATTAAATAATTTCAGCATCATTGGGATGAAATCATTTCAAAAGTCTTTTTAAAAAGGCAAATAATATATTTCCTTCCATGTTTTTTAAATATTCAAAGCCAGTAGGTTTATAATCCAAAGTAGGTTTATAATGTACATAAAAGGCCCAGTCTCCACTCTGTTACAGCTGAAATACCTAGTTTTGTTGCTATTACTGATTTTTTTGATTCCCAGAAAGACAGTAGAAAGGAAATGGACATGTGATCACAAGGACAAGTGGGTTCAATGTGTGTTATATTTAAAACCATAATGGTCTATTTATTATTGTTAAATATTGGATTAGCCCTCTCCAAAGTAAAGACATTTCATAGCCAAGAAGATATTAAATTTTTAGAGGGACAAACTAGCAGATCCCAGAGCAGGGAATCTAGTAAATTATTTAACATTACTTCATCATCCTACATGCCATGCTGTATATTTTTTCTTATACATCATGTATGAGCTTTTTAAAATAAGTGAAGCTTTGGGAACCAATGGATTACCCTGGAGTGTTCAAAATAGTGCAAATTGAGTCCACTTTAAGGGATAGGGCTAGGGTTAGGGAATCATGGGAACTGTCTTTTATTGTGGCACCAGAGCTCTCTGACAGAGAAGGCTCAATGTCTCAGAAAAACAACAACAGTTCCCATGATTCCCTAGCACTAACCCTAACCCTTAAAGCGGACTCAATTTGCACTATTTCTGGAAGTCTGCAACCCACCATAGTTTTGTCTTATGGCAAGTGAGCTGGGACTGTTTTATACATTATTAGAACCCGGAAAAGTTTCTTTTCGGGAGGGTTGTAATTTTTAAACCCCTACTCCAACAAGGTCATGACTATTGTATTTGGGAGATTATGAGAGGTGTAATCCAATTTTTGCCATATTTTACTCTTTTGCAGAAGACATTAATAGAGCTCTAAAACTGGATATGCACAGGGGTAAGAGCCTTTAAATGTCTGCATTCTCTATATATGAAATTTCAACAAAACATAGGACACCAAGAAGAAATAAAGTGAAACATAGAATTGCAAGAAAGAAGAAACAAATATTAAAATTCAATACATAAATAAATAAAATTCAATAACAGTAAAAACACATAATAAAAATACAATGCACCATTAAATATACACACACAGAGAGAAGGAGAAACAGTATAAGGGAGAGTCAGGAAACTTATGGCCTCTGCCAGATATTTTAGACTACAAATCCCAACACAATCCTTCATTGACTGCTCACTAGGGTTCATAGGACGTTATCACACGGGGAGTCACGGGGAGAAAGTGGAAATAAACAGGTACAAGCGGAAGTCTTTAATTTACGGGATTTGTCCCGTTCTGCCTCGTCTGATAACTAAATCCAAATTTAAAAGGGGGTTAATTTGAACGAAAACCTGATCTTTTCATTTTCGGGATTTTTGAGGATTTGAAAAGATCAGGTTTTTGTTCAAGTTAACCCCCTTTTAAATTCGAATTTAGTTATCAGACGAGGTGGAACGGGACAAATTCTGTGAATTAAAGTCTTCCGCTCGTCCGGTTTATTTCCACTTCCTCCCCACAACTCCCCATGTGATAACGTCCATAGAGTCTGCAATCAAACAACTCCTGGACGGTCACAGATTGTCTAGCCCTGGCATGGCATAAAGTTAAAATGATTTAAAAGGCTCCTAAAGACAGAAGAACCTTTTCCTAGTGCTCCCTGAGTGAGAGATGATTATGATGATGATCTTTATTTATTTCCCTTTCTCCCCAAAATGGGACTGGTTTTGGCAGTCTGACTGTACCTTCGCTAAACATATGTGAAGTTTGGGAGACTGCAGATGTAATCCCTCTGTTTTTCTCCATATGTTAAGTACATAATACAGTGGGCCCTTGGTATCCTCTGGGGTTTGGTTTCAAGACACACACCCCTCCATAGATACCAAGACCTGTGGATGCTCAAGTCCCATCAATACCATGGCATAGAAAAATTGTGTCCACTATATCTAATGGAAAAAATCAAGATTGTTTAAAATTTATATATTTTTCAAATATTTTCAAGCCGTGGGTGCTTGAATTCATGGATACAGAATTGAACAATGAACAAGGCTAGTCTGTCATCTTATGAAAGTCACAGTATGAACTCCACATTTGGAAAACTGAAGGAACAGATGAATATAGTTAAGAATTTAACAGATAAGGATTTATCCTGATATGTAAATGCTAAATAATCAGGTGATCTCTACTATTTTGTCAAGCATTGAAAAGTATATATATAAAACTACATGTTCCCATTTGAGTAGAACCCTGGGGAAACTAAGGGCCTTTATAGACTGCCAGAAATAATGCAGCTTGAGGACACTTTAACTGTCCTGGCTCAGTGCTAAGGAATCATGGGAACTGTAGTCTATTGTGGCACCAGAACTCTTACAGTGAAGGCTCAATGTCCCAGAAAAAAATACACTTCCCATGATTCCCTAGCACTAAGCCAGGACAGTTAAAGTGACCTCAAGCTGCATTATTTTTGACAGTCGGTAAAGGCCCTAAGAAGCAGTGAAAGTTTAGCAAGCTAAGCAAGATTACACATACCATCATGTTTATTTATATGCATGACATTTTCACTTGGCTATGTGTTTATTTTCTTAATTTAGGTTTCCAAATGTGGCTCTGAGCCTGAGACTCACAAGACCATAGTTTGTGTGTGCATATGAACTACAATGGTCCACAGTTGAGGCTAATACAAATGAAAGATGATAGCTGTGAAAGCATAACACCATGCTAAGGTAATTTTAGATGGATTTTTCATGGAAACTGCATCACAAAGAAGAATGAAATGGGAGGTGGTCTGCCTGATCAGATGAACATTTATATTTCCTATTTCAGTTTCCCTATTGATAGTTTGTTTGATTTTTACCCAACAGTTTGGGTTAGGCTTTGAAACTCTGCCTAATTTGTATGTATCTTTTTGAGTTACTCTGTGAAGAAATGTCTGACAGCTGAAAGCCATATATTCCTTCAGTATCCTCTTTTCTTTTATACTCTAAATTGTTCAAGAGAAGCTATAGGCTTCCATCACAGCTGGAAAAGATAAATTCATTAGAATTTCCTTCTCTGTTTATATTCATTCAAAACTTACAAGAAAGTATGTTGAGATTTGAACGTCTGATATATTCCTTCCAGCAACTGCTCATCAATATATACACAATGAATGTGCATTAGGTTTATTTATCTAATCTGTCTATTTTGCCTTCATACCACCTCTGCTAATCCATTCAAAGTAATCCTGAATTAATTATTCCTGTAGTCCTACAGGAACAAACTTGGTGGCAGACTGCTAAGGGTATGTGCCAAGGGATTTGGATCTAACTGACCAAGGCAGGATCATATGAATCTTCAAGGAGCATAATGTTTCAGTCCTGCCTGCGTTTTTGCCCAGCTACATGGCACAGAAGCACAACTGAGCAGCAGGTCTGTAAACTAGCATGCATATTACATTGTTTAATCCATGGTCAATCTGCCCTCAGGCTGTACCTAGGGAGAAAATATCCCCACATTTGAACACATGAACTTAATTCCTCTAATTCCAACACCCAGCCAAGAGAAGTACTCTATAGGGAAAAACAAGATTAGGCAGTTACATCATGTTTCAGGTCACATCTGGCTATTTCTCAAGACCATCAGGAACTCTGGTTATTATGAGGTTAAAAAGTAAATTCAAGAAATAATCTTGCTGTTGCCTCTTGTAGATAGAAGATGATTCCACCTCACGGGTGTCCATTCTTTCCTCCAATTTGCACTGCAGAAAAAAAATGCAGTTTGACACCACTTTAACTGCCATGGCTCAATGCTATGGGATTCTGGGATTTCTAGTTTGTTGTGGCTCCAGACCTCTCTGACAGAGAAGGCAAAATATCTCACAAAACTACAAATCCCAGAATTCCATAACATTGAGCCATGGCAGTTCAAGTTGTGTTAAACTGTATTATTTATGCACTACAGATGCACACTAGGTCACGAGTCAGTCTCTTTTTATTTACTTGGGTACTTAGCCTTAATATTGCAGTCTTCCTAAAGAACTTACCACCTAGTGCTTGGGAATCTCTTCCACTCAGGTTGTTTTGTTTTAGACAGCTGAAGGCCTGAATTTGGGAAATTCCTTTTATTCATGACAGGGAGTGCTGTCCATGAGCCCCACGCCTGTTCTTTTTCCTCTCCACTTCATCCCCCGTCAACTTCCTGGAGCTATCAGCCTCTTTTTTTGGTAGTCCAATCTCATCAGACTGTTGACTTTTTTTGAGAGACACTTGGGGGGTTGCAGACTGCCAGAAATAGTGTGAATTCAGTCCACTTTTAGGGTTAGGGTTAGTGCTAGGGAATCATGGGAACTGTTATTTTTCTGAGACATTGAGCCTTCTCTGTCAGACAACTCTGATGCCACAATAAAATACAGTTCCCATGGTTCCCTAACTCTAACCCTAACCCTAAAAGTGGACTGAATTCACACTATTTCTGGCAGTCTGCAACCCCCCGCTTGTCACCCATTTGTGATGTCATTTATGGGTGAAAGCCTTGAGTGAAGACTTATTTATCCAACAGTATGTAAAATGATCTGAAATTGTTGCTACGCCAATAATCTTTTGTCTTCAACCCTATTCACTTACATTTTGTGACTACTGATCAGTAATATAATCCCACACAGATCTATGGGAACCCATAGGCTTCAGAGGGTTCTGGGCAAAGTGTTTTCTGATTATATATTTGTTTAAATATTTGAAAGAATGTCATACCAAAGATGGAACAAGTTTGTTTTCTGCAGCTCCAGAGAATAGGATCTGGAGCAATAGAGAAACAGAAAAAGATATTCCACCTCAAAATTAGGAAGAATGTCCTGACAGTAAGATCTGGAATATTCTGCCACAGAGAGTGGTGGAGTCTCCTTCTTTGGAGGTTTTTAAACAGAAGCTGGATGGCCAGCTGTCAGGAGTTCTTTGATTGGGAGTTCCTGCATGGCAGGGGGGTTGGACTGGATGGCTCTTGAGGTTTCTTCCAATTCTATGATTCCATGAGTCAATTCCTTCTTTGTCAGTAACACTTGGTGGGCTTGCATGGCTGCAGTGGAAACCCTCCAAAGTTTTGGGTACCTGAATCTAAGTGTCATTTCAATTTCACATAGTGTTTCAGAACAATGCCAGTAGGGAGGTGTGGTGAGGGCTAGATCTAGCTACCTGACCCTGCTCAGAGTGCTTAGCCATTTTTTTTTTTAAAAAAAGGAGTTTCCAGCATAGGCATTAGCAGTGATGGTCCCAAGGATGCTGGATGCTGATTCTGGCTCTCACATTTACTCAGGAATAAATCCCAATGAATTCCAGGGGCATGCTCCCAGCCAAGTGAGCATAGGCATGGAACCTTCATTTGAAAAGAAATTTGTACCAATTGTCAATGTTGTAGATTAAAGGGACTTTGTATACCAGTTAGTCAAAGAAAATTCCCATAATACTATCTCACCATATGTTTGGGGCAAAGGTATTATTCATCTGGATAATTATTTTCAATTGCAAACAAAGTTATGTGTACAAAAGTAATTACTATTCATAATGCTTTATCCCTTACCCTTCTTTTTTAAAATAACCCCCTGATAGCCAGGAGGTACCTCGAGATTGACAAAAATGATTACTCTTATAATTGTTACATTTTGGTTTTGTAACATGGCTTTCACAAGTGGAATTAAAAGCAATTTGAACAATGGATGATTCTATTTATATTTTCTTTTCTTTTTTAAAAGCAAGAACTCTCCAGAGGGATAAAGCAATTAACTGCAATGAAGAGAAAGCTAAACCAAATCAAATTAATAATATCAATGAATGATAAATGTGAAGGTAAAATAAAGTAACTAAATTATGTGATATTAGGTTTTAATAAGTATGAATTACAATCAGGCTGTGTACATTGTGTTTTGTTTTGAAACCACTTTTGTGTCATGGATACTGGAAGGGAGAACTTCCTCCAGCTTGCCTCAGAAAGCATTTGTATTTTTTGGAACATTTTAATAAAATCCTTCTGAGGGGGACCTCTTCCAAGAAATCTGAGAAAAACAGAAAGCAGAAGGATTAGTCCTGATCTTGTTTCCTTCCACTAGTTATCCAACACAAGTCCCAAGCTCCACCTGCGAAGAAACCTCTGACCCCAATCTTCCTTGCCTCACACTCACTCAGTTAGCTGTTCCTGCTCTGGCAAGAACACTCTTTGCTTTAGTTCCTGACTTACTGCTACACAGGACACTTGGTGTGCAAGATAAACTGGAAGATGGCAGCTGGAATATTTTCTGTCTTAGATTAAGACTTGAATTGAAGAATTATGGTCAATGGTCAATGGTGGCTCCCATGCTAGTGGGGGCAGTGAACCCACTCCAGATTTAAGTTTTCATTTGAAGGAACTATCCAAGGTTTTGATTGTTTCAATGCAGATCACTGGTGTGAAGTGCCTGGAAATGTCATCTTGGCATGCCCTGATCATCAACAGAACAGATCTCTGTTGTTCAGTGTGGCTGCTGCCTGTTAATGTTGGGTTGCTTTTTTTTTGGTGTTTTTTTAGCGAGGGGCATTTGTCATCATGGTGATAGTGTGGTGACTGTAAACATGAATACTAAACAGTTAGAAACGTGTAAGTCTAAATTATGCATTTGTAACTACTCAGTAGGATGCCAGATAACAACAACAACAATAACAAGACACTATCATAACACAGTTTTAGTGCACAATGTGAATAGATCTGTGATAAACTGGGGTAAAACTCTGTATGCCTTGAACATGTTTCAAATACATCAACATCATTGACTCCACCTTTGAGTACTGACATGTGTGAGCAACAGAACTCACAGAGATGCACACAGATGCAGTTCTGATAAAATAATTAGTGTGATCAACAAAACTAGAATGTGTGAGTGAGATTATTCAGCTAGTTGTGCTTAGGGTTGCCATTTCCCATTTTTTCTTGGGACATTCATGGATTGGACGGTCCAAAAATGTCTCATCCTGGACCATCATTCCCAGACTCCTGCTTTGTTCCAGGCCACATTTTGTTAATCTGCAGTTGACTGGAGAAAATGTGGCCAAAACAAGGCAGGACGTCTCCTCCTCCTCCTCGATGGACTCGGTCCTCTTCGGTGCCCTCTGCTTGCCTCTCCTGGGGCTGAGGCAACACCGCATGCAGGGCCTTGGCCCAAGGAGATCCAGAATGGCCAGCAAGGTCTCTCTGGGCCTGGAGGAGGCACCACTGTGCATGGGGCCTCGACCTTGGCCCAAGGAGATCCAGTGCAGCTGGCAAGGCCACTCTGGGGCTGGGGGAGGTGCCACCATGCACAGGGCCTCAGCCCAAGGAGATCCAGCATGGCTGACAAGGCCTCCTTGGGGCTGGGGCTGAGGTGCAGGGCCTGAAGGGGAAGCTGGGGCTGCAGGTGGTGGAGCTGCCTGCCGTCAAGAGCCTCCTGGACTGCATCTTCATGGAGGATGTGGCTGCCAAGAGACAGCCCTCCTCATGTGCCCAAGGCCAGGGGTCCCCAGCAGAAGGAAAGAAGTAACCTGGGGGATGGGTAAGGGGGCTCTCTCCTTCCTTCCTTCCTTCCTTCCTTCCTTCCTTCCTTCCTCTCCCCACAGAGAAAGGGAGGAGTGGCCTGAGCTGCAGAAGAGGACAAGCCAACACCAAAATGGAGGACTTCCCCCCCCCCAAAAAAAAAGTAGAGGGGGGTTTAGCCAAGAGAAGCTAGAAAACACTCCTAGAAATGCATGCTTCTTGGCCATGCTCAAAATGGAGGATGTTCTGAGAAGCATGAATTTATATTAATGTTTTGGCTTTTAGTTGATTGTGTCCTCCATTTTTCTTGAGTTGCCTACATTTTGTCCCAGTTTTGTGGAAGAGAATTATGGCAACCCTAGTTGTCATATATATATATATATATATATATATATATATATATTCTCATATATATGAGTTGTCATATATATATATATATATATATATATATATATATTCTCATATATATTCTCATGTATATATATGAGAATAACCCCTTAGAAGCACTATCTGTTTCTAGGAACACTTAGAATCATAGAATCATAGAATCATAGAGTTGGAAGAGACCACAAGGGCCATCCAGTCCAACCCCCTGCCATGCAGGAACTCCCAATCAAAGCATCCCCAACAGATGGCCATCCAGCCTCTGCTTAAAGACCTCCAAGGAAGGAGACTCCACCACACTCCGAGGGAGTGTGTTCCACTGACGAACAGCCCTTACTGTCAGGAAGTTCCTCCTAATGTTGAGGTGGAATCTCTTTTCCTGGAGCTTGCACCCATTGTTCTGCGTCCTAGTTTCTGGGGCGGCAGAAAACAAGCTTGTTCCCTCCTCAATATGACTTGAAGATGGTGGTTCTGAGTCTTAAAAACTAGACTTAAGTATCACCTCCTCCAGTTGAGTTCAGCAAGAGTTGCTACTCACTGCTTTATTCCACCCTGTGAGATTTAGAAAGTAGAGGTACATCATCAGCTCTTCTCATCAGCAACTCCACAAAGACAGAACTCACTTACTTGACAGATCCAGCTGTCTCCATCTCTTTTATGTGTTCAATCAGCAAGTAACCACTGTTTTGTCTGAATGCCCTTTTATAGAACTACCTCATGTTTGTGTCCTCTCACTATTTTTGGTGCTTGTTTTTCTGTTGTTGTGGTTAATTTTATTTAATGGTTTCACTACTTGTTTTGTTTTGATTGTAAACTGCTCTAAGGATCCTATCTCTGGAAAAAAACTGGGGCAAAAACATTGTATAAATAATAAATACACAAATGATACAAGTGAAGGGAGGAAGCATATATATTGGGAGTTTTCAATTTTTTAAAGGGATTTCAGAAAGAAATGAGAGAGTTGTTAGAGGGTGATTGCTGGATTCTGCCAACTGAATTATTGTTGTGTGCCTCTAATCCAGTGGTCACTAAAGTGGGTGGTAGTGCCTCCTTGAGGGCATTGGAAAGCTTTAGGGGGGCGCTGAGGGAAAAAAGAGCAGCAGAGGGATGTTGAGAGGAAAAAAGGGGGCAGCAGGAAATTGTGGAGATGGGGGTTGCAAGTAGGGTTGCTGCTGAAAAACTGTAAAAGTCCTAAAGTCTTTAAAAATCAGCAGGCCTCAGATTCCTGAAGGCAGGAGTGAAAACAAAGGGAAAAACCTTGAGGTTCTGGGTGGTACTGTGCAGGTGTGCCAGACCCAGAGCCCAGAGGCAGGAAGGGAAAGGAGGCAAGCAGAGGCTTGGAGCAGTAAGGAAGCTTTTTTTTGTGTCCTGACAAATGTGTGGGGATATGGTGGAAGCTTTTGCTTGCTTGGGACTGGAACTGCCCTCACCTCCAGCTCCACCCCTATATAGAAATGTTTGTGTGTGTGTTTGAAAAAGGGAGACCCTTTCTTAAGGACCAGAGCCTCTCTTTCCTCTCAGTTGCATGCTAATGGGATGGAGCTCCCCTTTCCTCAATTTCCCTCCCCCATAGAAATGTATGTGTGTTTGAAAAAAAGGGGGGCATATGGGCTCTGGAAGACAAACAGTGAAGTCCAGGAAATAACATTTGCAAATAGATCCATTAGCAACACAATGAGAAACCTCGTTTCTTTTCCCCTGCTGTGTGAAAATACCTGCCCCCCTCCTTTGGCAGATAGAAATGAATTTCTCAAGAAGTCTCTGTGTTGTTGCAGCTGAGAAAGCTTTTAAATGCTGCTTAAAACCCATCAAATGCAGTCCCATTTAAAAAACAACAACATTGTTTGACTTTTGATGGAGATAAAAACCTCAAAAAGTTAAGTCTCAGCCCTTTGTCCCCTCTTGTTTAGGTTTCCCATGTTCTGTCTAAAATACAGTATCCTGAAATCTCGAAAGCATATCCACACTGCAAATAATAACATTCAAAATCCACAAAACAGTGATACCTTTCTCCTGTTTTATTTTTAACACTTTGCCTAAAGAAGAAGCAAGTTGAGCTTCAAAAGCTTGCTTCATCTATTTTGTGTATTTTGGTTGGCGAATAAAGGTATCTCTGTTTTGTGGATTTTGGATGTCATTGTGCTTTGCTGTATGAGCTGGCCATCACAACAATCCCTGGATATGACTCCTAGAGTAGGAGTCCCTCTTAGGGCCTTTGCAGACTGCTAGAAATAGTGCAAATTGAGTCCACTTTACCTGACCTGGCTCAGTGCTATGGAATCATGGGAATTGTATTTTTTTCTGAGACATTGAGCCTTCTCTGTCAGAGAGCTCTGGTGCCACAATAGACTACAGTTCCAAGATTCCTTAGCACTGAGTCAGTTAAAGTGGACTCAATTTGCACTATTTCTGGCAGTCTGCAAAAGCCCTTAGTCTCATAGCTGTTTGGGAGCTTTTGTCCCTGCCTCACCCTCATAGAAGTGGGAGGAGGGGAAACCAACCTTTGCTAAGTTCTCTTTCAAGTGGCTAGAATTCAGAGACATAGGTTTAATTTGCATTACAGAAATAATGCAGTTCAACACTGCTTTAACTTCCATGGCTCAATTCTATGGAAATCTAGGATTTGTAGTTTTGTGAGCTGTGTACCCTGTCTCAGGGAACTCTGGTGTGACAACAAACTACAAACCCCAGAAGTATTGAGCCATGGCAGTTAAAGCAGTGTCAAACTGCAATAATTCTGCAGTGCAGATTCAATCATAAGTCATGTTAGTCTGGAATATCAGTATGCTAAGGGATCTTGTAGCACCTTCAAGACTGTGTGAAAAAAGTTGTAGTGTAAGCTTTCATAGACTTGCATCTGAGGTTTTGTGGAAGAGAATTATGGCAACCCTAGTTGCAAGAAACCTCTTTTGTACACCATTCCAGGACAGGCTAAAGGGAGGCCAAATGGAGAGCTGTGCAGGAAACAAGCTGTGTCTGTCCAGGCTGAGAGGCAAGAGACCTAGCATGACTCCTCAGCTTTGCCTCACCCTGGAACAGAGCAAAGGGACCTTGTTCTCCCCCTTCCCTTGCTCCCTCCCCTTTTTGGTCACCAAAATACTTGTCATACCCACCTTTTCCCAGAAACTTCTCAGCTTTCCCCATGCAAGGAGCCCAAGGGGGAAAGCTTCTGTGGATAAGAACAACACTGGCTGGTTCCAAGACAAAAAGGAAAGGAGGGAGGCAGGCATGTGCCCTTCTTTCTCTTTTGGCTTGGCTAACTAGCTCAAGCCAGCTAGCCAGGAAAGAAGGGAAGGGAAGGGGGCAGGCTCTTCCTCTGTTTCCCTTGCATTGGATACTGTCCATGCTTTGGTGATTCTTGGAGTTTCCTGTTCCTTCCCCCACTTTTACTCCCCTCTCCCTCCCTTTGCCAGGAGAAGTGTGGAGGAGGAGGAGGGTGGTGGCTGCAGGGACATTTCTTGGCATGGGCTGCCTTCCTCAGCTGGAAATCCTGCTGAGGTTGCCTGCTTGCCTGACCTCTTCACCAGGCACCTCATTCTGGTAGTGTTGTTCGTTCCATAGAGGGGCTTCCCTCTTTCACTTTCCCAAGCCACTCCCCCAGCCCTATTCCCCCCCCCCCAAATGTGGGGCTCCAGGCTCCCTTTGGAGGCTCACTAGCAGCAATTGTTGTTGTGTGCCTTCAAGTTGTTTTGTCACATGGTGACCCTAAGAAAATCTATCATGGGGTTTTCTTGAAAACATTTCTTCAGATGGGGTTTGCCATTGCCTTCCCCTGTGGTTGGGAGAGTGTGACTTGCCCAGGGTTATCCAGTGGGGTTGCATGACAAGAAGGATTTCATTTATTTCATGTTCAAAACGACCCAAAAGCAGCTGTTTCCCTTGCTTAGGATACTGTCTCTCTTCTCTCTCCCCTCCAGCAGAACAGTGGATCTAATACCAAGAAATAGACATGGAGGGTGCTAGAGTTTTCACCCAAGAGGAAATGGGGCAATAGTCTGAAAAAGTTTGGGGACCACTGCTCTAATCATTTTCAATTTAAGGACAGCCTAATATAATCCTATCATCAGTTGGTGTCACCTGGTGCAGTAACTCATGATGTCACTCCACCCATTCACTTCCTCTCATAACACACCATACAGAATCCTTGGTAACATTTTTATCCTAATGTTAATCGTAAATCATAATTCCTCTATATCATTGAATGTGATGCCAAAAATAGTTATGGCATAAATAACTAGCAAAATTAAAATTATACCTTTAAATTGCAATATCATATACACAGCCTAAATGTATGTATATGTACATTGTTTTGTGTGGTTAAAGTGAAAATTTAGCAAGATATGATACTTTTAAAGAAAATTTTAAAAGAATAATTTCTATTATTCTGAGCCCTCTCTCTTTTCACTGAGCCCCATCCCACTCACAACATATCTTCAGTGTTTTAAAATGATCCAGGTGAACATTACAGTCCATTTCTACTAAAAAGCAGATGTTTGGAGAGCAGCCTCCCCTTAAGGTATTCTCCTTAAGATGTTTGGGAACATATCCTTTAAGGTGCCTGCACCCCGCACCATCCCTAGTGACACCCCTGTCTATCACAGGGTTTTCTTTGTAAGATTTGTTCAGAGGGGATGTGCTTTTGCCTGACTGAGAGAGAGTATAACTTGCCAAAGCTTACCCAGTGAGTTTCCATGGCCAAGCAGGGATCCAAACACTGGTCTCCAGAGTTGTAGTCCAATGCTGAAACCACACTCACTCCTCACCAACTGAATACTACACACAAAAGCAAAACATAAAAAAAAAATTAGAAATATTTTCATAGCAGCTAGTGTCGTCCTCTCTTTCACTCTTTTCCCCTCTCTCCCTTCCTCTCTCCCTCCCTTTCCCTGTTTATAGGGAGAGGTATGCATAGATATTGACTGTTGGTTTGAGATATAGATAGGTTTTAATTATTAGGGTTGTGCATAACATTTGGATGATGACTAAAGTTTGGGCCAAATCAGTAGTCCTTGTGCTTCCAAATATCTCAAGTTTCATTTTTGTAAAATTGCTAGGGGTGGGGGAGGCAAAGAGTTGGCTTGAATGACTGATTTGCCCACCCTTTAATCCTAGAGTCCATTTTATGATGAGTTCCACATTGGCTGTGCTTTGAGGAAGGGATTGTAGCCTTAATAAAAAGCATGATTCCTGTTTTCTTCTCCATCAAATAAAGAAAGATTTTGTGGAGAGGGAAGCATGCTCTTGAGTTATCTTTCAGAGAAGTTAGAATGCTGTTTTAGAAGTAATTTGTGATATGGAAAGTGGATATAGTTTTTAAAAGTGTCAGACATCATGCTGAGCATCTCTAGATTTTGGGGCCCAAGCACCAGTGTGAATCCAAGCCATAGCAGAAGGTTTGCATAATGATGACATCCGACATATAATGATATCACACATTATGTATGTATTTAATGTTATATGGCAGTAAGAAGAATTCAAAATAGAAATGCTATTTCGTGCAAAAACCTTCTACAATTTCACTCTCATAATGTGTAGTTCCACTCTGAGATGCACTACAACAGTCAGGTGGGAAATCATTTTACAAATGAGTATAAATTCCTTTAGTTACATATTTAAAAATGTGCCAGACAATCAACAGCTGTGGTTTCTTGTACTGTAACAGGAATCTGGACTTTGTTATGTCATGGAAGGATTTGCAGTGACTCTGCTAAATGGGTGTCCTTTGAGCTGTATGGAGTCTGTCAAGTGGAACTGTTCTTGTTCAAGACAGTGTTAATACAATGTGATGACTTTACCCTTCATTGTACATTAATACTTTGAAAATGAAGTGTAGTGCAGTATCTGTTAGGCAAGCTGAATACCCTGGCTACATAAGCCAAAGACTGTATAGCTAGGAGCTGTGAAAGGCAATTTCGGCTCAACATGAGCCCTGCTGCTTTAGCCCTAGGCTTCTGCTGTATGTGACACTGGTTTATGTCACATTGGGACAGAGTAGGGATTGTAAAGCAAATTACAAAATGCTTGGCTACAGCTATAACTGCTAAGCTGTCATCCATTTGTTTCATTGGTGAAGACTTCATGGTTTGGGGAAAATGGTTTCTTATCTCATTCACACACTGCTCATATTCACTGTGGGACTTCCACATTCCTTCCAGTCCTAACTGATAAACATAACTTCCTTGATGACAAGCTTATTTGTTTCTCTCATACATGGAAAGGCTGGAGGGGAAGAAGAGGGAATTGGTAACAGCCTTCAAAAACCATGACAGGATGAGATCTCAGAGCAGGGCAGCACTAGATATGATATCCATAATGGAACTGTTGTTGAACACAGCATCCCCAAGTCAGGTTCTCTCCATAATATGTCTAGATCAGGTTGTGCTCATATCCAAAGCTATGTTCACATGTCATAGCCTGAAAATATCTATATCATTTCATTCAGTCATTATTAAATATTCATGTCATTATCCTAAAAATTATTCTGTACTATCCACCCACCATTTTTTTTTTGTCTAGTTGGCAATCGTGTTGGCAAATGGTCTTGTAATCATGAGCTCCTGCCAGTTCAGGCAATGAAATAGAGTCATGATGACAAAAGAAAGGACAACGTGATGATTCAACCAGTCCATGTTTTGTGATCAACCCCCACATACTTTAAATGAGGAAGTTGACAGGACTGCTGGGCTAACTGTAAGCCAGGGCAAACAAACCTGCCAGTCACATTTGCCACTAGCCATGCATTTCATACATATGTGAAACAAGGTGACAAATGTAGACCACCACTTTATGAAGTGGGATCATAGCATAATCAGGATTCTGCCGCACCTGAAAACAATCTATACATATATGGTAATGTGCTTATATGGCAAATTCAAACCCATCTGCAATGCACAACTGATTGGGGAACAGGGGTAGCTTGTTGGGATGTCCAAAAACTCTCTCATGTGCTTTTAACACATGAGGGGAATCATGTGAACCCTACAAACGGTGAGATATCCTGTATATCAGGAACAAGGAACTTGTGGCCCTCCAGATGTTCTTGGACTACAATTCCCATCTTCTCTCACTATTTGGCTAGGGTTAATAAGAGTTGTGCCTGGTGGCACAGTGGTTAAATGCTGGTACTGCAGCTACAATGTTGTGATTTCGATCCCAGGGCTCCAAGGTTGACTCAGCCTTCCTTCCTTTTGTAAGTTGGTAAAATGAATACCCAGCTTGTCGGGGGCAATTGGTTTAGAGATTGTAAACTGCTTAAAGTGCTGAGTTCACTATTAAGAGGTATAGGAATGTATATTGCTATTGCTATAGGAGTTGAAGTGTGATGATTTGTGGACCACACATTCTCTATACCTGCCAGAAAGTGTGAAGGAGGATAACTAGACACAGAGGTAGGTTATGGTAGCACAGGGAGTAGCTTATGATAGCATCAATAAAAAATGAAGGTAAGTAGCAAGACTGTCTTAAAATTGCATGGCAGAGGGGCGGGATATAAATAAAAATATTATTATTATTATTATTATTATTATTATTATTATTATTATTATTGGCTATATTCCTCTGCATTTGCAGGCTCTTTAGTCTCTGGTACTGATCCTAGTACAATGAATTATTGGGAAAGCAAATCATTTCATATGTGTTTGGAAGAGAATTCCTACATTTATCCCTAAATCTAGCTTTGGAATTATTTTTCTTATAACACCAGCCTGCCATTGTGTGTGGTTTAGAGAGGTATTTTTACAATGCTGTCACAGTATGCTCAGTGCCATTTGTGTGGAAGTATCAATTATTTCCTATGGTGCTACCAATGATTTTTCTGCCCTAACCTAGATTCCTTGGAGTCAGTGCATTAAGAGTTTCACTGTGGGGATTTCATATGTGCTTCTCATGAGAGAAGAGATAATGAGAGTGGACTTGCACTTTAATTTATCCTAGGCAGATATTATCTCCTACTGCTGCACAACAGGCCAAGTGTTTAGTATTAGAGCAGGAGACATTGATCCTTTGACTATCTGCTATTATGATGTTATCCCAAATGGTAGCAATTTTGTCTGATAAATGGATGTGTACTTGAGTGGCAGCTGCTTAGTGTTCTGCCTTTTCCCCCTACACTAAACCCACATCAACAAAAGAAGTATTTGCTCTGAGCTATTGATGCTGTTGAGAGGTATTAGGTTGACAGTCTTGAAGAACTTGCTTTTGTTTATGAGTAAGTTTCACCTGAAAATTTCTAGACTGCCCCATTGCCTTAAGTCACTGTTTGAAGATTTCCTTAATTCATATTGGAAACCATACACAGGGAATTAAGAAATAGGCATGGCAGGAAACAGGGAACTTAATTCCCATTTATTCAAAGAAAGACACATTATTTGTTAGATATTAAAGAAATATTTGTTAGAGGGTGAGAATATTGGATACTTCTGAATCTGTGATTGCTTGAGACTCCAGTACGGATCCTGGAACAATGAACCACAAGATGGAGACACACTAGGCTTCCAAACTATCAAGTTAGGTCCAAAACACACTCCAGAAATAATCCAGTTTGAGACTGCTCTACCAGCCCTGGCTCAATGCTACAGAATTCTGGGAACTGTAGTTTTGTGAGACATTTAGCCTTCTCTGTCAGAGAGCTCTGGTGCTACAATAAACTACAGTTCCCAGGATTCCATAGCATTGAGCCAGGGCAGTTAAAAAGGTCTCTAACTGGATTATTTCTGCAGTGTGTTTTGGACCTCAGCTAGAAGTCCAGCAAATGAAACTACCTGAATACTCCCACTTAAAGATGACTTTCAGTCCTTGTAGATATTTTCAAGTGACACAGAAGTATGTGAAGTTAATACTGAAATTCTTTCTCTCTTTATGTGTTGTGTTGTTGTTGTTGTTTTCTAGTCATTTCTGACATAGGGTAACCTTAAAGTGAACCTGTCACTGGGTTTTCTTGATCAAATTTATTCAGAGGAAATTTGCCTTTGCCTTCCTCTGAAGCTGAGATAGTCAATTGGTCAGTGTCAGCCAGTGGATTTCTATGGCTGAGTGCAAATTTGAACCCTGCTCTCCAGAGGCATTGTCCAATGCTCAAACCACTACACCAAACTCTCTCTCTCTCTGCATTTGCTGATACACAATGAGAATAAAGAGACCCGATAAAATAAATTGGGTTGAATAAGGGCCCCTTTTTGACCTATTAAACAATTTAGCTAATTTAAACTCTGTGATAAACAATGGGCCTTTGCAGACTGCCAGAAATAGTGCAAACTGAGTCCACTTTAAGGGTTAGGGTTAGTGCTAGTGAATAATGGGAATTGTGTTTTTTTTCTGAGACATTGAGCCTTTTCTGTCAGAGAGCTCTGGTGCCACAATAAAATACAGTTCCCATGATTCCCTAACCCTAACCCTTAAAGTGGACTCAATTTGCACTATTTCTAGCAGTCTGCAAAGGCCCAATGTTGGGGGAGCAACCTGGTGAGGGAGTAACTGAGCAGTAGGTCTCCACCAGCTGGGTGAACACCAGAGCCCCAAGGAGAATCTAAATCTCCGGCTGACCCTAATGGAAACCAAACACAGGGAATCCCTTGCCCAGGTTGTTTGACTTAAAGTGAGTGCACAGCCCCTGGGCCAGTCCTAAGGGTAGTCTCTTTACCCATCCCCAGGTCCTATGACCTAAAGAGGCAGTTCTAGAAGCCATCTCTACACCAAAATGGGTGTCACAGGTATTCACCATATTCTTACTTTTCTTCTCTCATTACCTGCTATGGACAAGAGGCAAGCATCTGCTTAGCCCCTTCCCCATCAAAACAGCCAACAATGTTCTTATCCCCTGATGCAAATCACTCAAAACCAAAGGGGAATGTCATCAGTTCTGTAAAGCTCTGAGCTCTGAAATCCTATAGGAGGATGTGGTAAATATGGCTCAACACTTTCATCAATGCATTCTTAACTTCCCTGGTGACCCATTTGGGAGACTTAATCAGACAGTTAACAGTTAATAAGGAAGGTCAAAGATGAAAGTGCAAAGGCAGGTCTGATGCTGAACATAAAGAAAAAAACAGAAGAAACACACAAATGCAATCTAGACAACACGGAAATTGAAATAGTTAAAGAATCCCCATATCTAGGATCAAACATTGACCAGAATGGAGACTGCAGTCAAGAAATAAGTGGCACATTCAATTCAGATGCATGACAATCTGTCAGCTTCATTGTCATTACATGAAACTATCGGGCAAGGGTATACAGAGTCTTGGGGTTCAATGTCACCATTATGCTGATGACACCCAACTCTCCCCCTTTGCAGACAGCGCAAAGTGCTATCTTCAATCCCAGGAAGGGGAGGGGCAGCTGGACGCCGGGCACCCCAACCCCTTCCTGAGGACCTCATTGGAGTGCCTATCATTGCACACAACAGGCTCTCCAATGACGTCCTTCCGGCTGAGCATCCAGACACACTGAGCTGGAAGAGACACTGAAGAGGCCTCTTGCGGCACCCTTTCCGCACCTTGCGGAAGGAGCACTATTTTAGCACTCCTTCCAGGGCCAGAAAAAGAGTGGATAGGGTCTGAGGCATGCGGCAGCCTTGTCCCCAATCTGCGGCTTCTTGGGGTGGCCCATGGCTGCCCGTCTGCAGAGGCAATCTATCTCTGCTTTCCATCTGACTACAAGGAAAATGTTTCTGTACTAAACCAGTGTCTGTTTTCCATAATTGAC
Organism: Phrynosoma blainvillii; assembly: GCA_026167975.1. Classification (NCBI taxonomy): domain Eukaryota; kingdom Metazoa; phylum Chordata; class Lepidosauria; order Squamata; family Phrynosomatidae; genus Phrynosoma; species Phrynosoma blainvillii. Next base: position 416,468,141 of record JANUYF010000001.1, read on the forward strand.
TGAATGAGGGTGAACAAATTGAAATTTAATCCAGATAAGACAGAGGTGCTCCTGGTCAGTCAGAAGGCAGATTAGGGAATAGGTTCACAGCTTGGCTGTTCTCCTAGATCTGAGCCCAGGGTGACCAGATGTCCTAACCTTTAAGGAGGACAAGGCACCTCAAAATGTAGGACATTCCCAAATAAAAACAAATTCACTCAGTGGTTTTGGAATTCCTCTCGAGCAGAAGACTGAAATGTAGGACATGTCCTGGAAAAGCAGGCTGTCTTGTCACCGTCTCTGAGCCAGGATGCCCAAATTTTGACTGTGGCCAGGTGTTTCTCTCAGTCCCACCACCTTTGCAGGCATGGGTGGTGAGGACTCAGGAGAGAGCCTTCTCCATGGCTGATCCCAGACTGTGGAACCCCCTTCCATGGGAGATCCAGTTAGCTGCCTTATTGCTCTTTTTTCATCCACAGCTGAAGGCATTTTTATTTAGGCAGGTGGATGAATTAAACTTATGTAGTGTGATGTGTTATTTTAATGCTTTAATGGCTTTTACTTTTTAAAATGGTTTTAATTATGCTGTTATTAACTTATGTTTTAATATTGTTGTTGTTGCTAGCTTCCCTCCGGTCAGTTCCAACTCATGGTGACCCTGTGGATTGGACCGTGTGGAATCCCTATCTTCCACTGCCTTGCCCATATCCTGCAAGCTCTTGCCCATAACCCCCCTGATTGAGTCTATCCATCTAGTTTGTGGTCTTCCTCTCTTTGTTCTACCCTCTACTTTTCCTAGCATTAGTGTTTTTTCTAGTGATCCATGCCTTCTCATGATGTGGCCCAAGTATGATAGTCTCAACTTGATAATCTTAGGTTCCAAGGAGAGCCCTAGTCTTATCTGTTCAAGAACTCATTTGTTTGTCTTCTTGGCTGTCCATGGTATCCTAATTACTCTTCTCCAGCATCACATTTCAAATGAGTTGATTTTCTTTCTGTCTGCTTACTTCACTGTCTAGCTCTCACATCTGTACATGGTAATTGGGAATACAATGGCATGGACGATTGTGACTTTAGTGCTCAATTGTATATCATTGCTCTTCAGTATATTTTCCAGTACATTAATAGCTGCCCTTCCCATTCCTTGTCTTATTCTTATTTCTTGACTGCAGTCTCCATTCTGGTCAATGTCAGATCCTAGATATGGGAATTCTTTAACTATTTTAGTTTCCTGGTTATCTATACTGAATTTGTGTATTTCTTTTGTGGTCATTATTTTTGGGGTTTTTTTTATGTTCAACATCAGACCTGGCTTTGCACTTTAATCTTTGACCTGTTAGGATGGAGTCCCAGGAGTAAAATGTACAATGTGGGTAATAGCAGCAGCCATGATGACTCAGCATTTGATCACTGCTGAGTCATGCTGACTCATGCTGTGTCATAGGATGTGACATCATGGGGATGGTCACCTGGTGCTGGAAAGCACACAAAACTGCTGCAAAACTGCAGAGTCACTCATGTGACTGACAGGTGCCCACAGGAAGAGGCAGGGCCAGAGGGACATGTGGAGCCCTGGCTATATAAGGCAGTTGCCTCTAGACACACATGTGGGTTGTAGTTGATGTGGATGGTTGTCGTTATTGCTGTAAATAGCCTTGTACATAGAAGAACTAAGATTAAAGCCTCATCTGAGAAACGTCTGTCTGTGGAGTCTCTTTACTCTGTCTGGAAAGGGAGAGGTGCTTCTCCAGCTGACACGCTACTGGCTGCATCTGAGAAGGTCGTGTTCCTGGTGCTGCACGCTAACGTGGATCTTCACGTGCTGTGTAACCATGCTAACAAGGGTTATGGGCCAGTCTGTGCTAGTGGTTTTGACTAGATGACAGTGTGTGAGTAGCTGTTTGTGTCAGTCATCCAGAAGAGTTGCTTTTTGCTGTCAGGAAGAGGCAGAGAGTTAAAAAGCCGAGCTTTTCAGCCGTGCGCCTTATCTCCAGAAGATAGTGAAAGCTGGGAAGGCTGCCAATGCAGTGCATTTGTCTTGTTTGTTTGCCAGCATGGAATTTGCGAAGTTCCCAAGGCTGAATGACCAGAACTACTCCCAGTGGGCAGTGTACGTTGAGGCAATCCTAGTGAGTGAGGTCTCTTGGATCTGATTGAAGAAGGGCCCTCAGCCAGGAATGGTGAGCTTGATAGAAAAGCATGCATGACTATCTATCTCAGTTTGGACCCAGGCCAGCTGGAGCACGTGCGAGATAAAAGATCTGCTTAGGAGGTCTGGTTTGCTTTGAAAAATGTACACCAGTCTGACTCTGTGCTGTCAAAAATGCTTTGGAGCAAAAGGCTGTATGCCTGCAAAATGCAGAAAGGAGTCTCCAGAGGAACATCTGGCCACAATGAAGCATTTGTTTTTGGAGGTGGAGTCCAGGGGAATAACCCTCCCCAAAGAACAAAAGGCTTACGTGCTGTTGGGCAGTCAGCTCACAATGGACTTGGTGTCAACACGTGTCCTGGAAGAATGCCAGAGATGGCATTTTGAGACTGGCATTCAGAGACAGCAACGAGCTGAGCCAACAACAAACACACCACCAGAGGCAGTTCAAAGGACTGCGAGTGCAGCTGTCTGCAAGGTGAAAAGATGTTTTAATTGCGGTCAGCTGGGGCATTTTCAGAAGGACTTCACAGAGCCACCTGCTGCCAGAAAGAAACAATAACGCCGGTCTCCTGGGAACAGGAAAGGAGTTGTTTCAGCAGTGAAGGACAGTGACTCCCAAGCCCATTTTGCTGTTGCTGCCAGACATCATTGAATGATCGATAGTGGTGCAACTCACCACCTTGTGAACCAGAGGTCTTTGTTAAAGAACAGGAAGCCCTCCTGTGTTGACTCAGTGGGCTTGGCTGATGGGGGTTGAAGACAAATAAGGGACATGGGGACTGTGCATTTCCCAGGGTTTGAAAAGGACCTTGAGAATGTACTGTGTGCTCCCCAGCTACAAAACTATCTGGTCAGTGTGTCATCACTGACTACAGATGGGTATGCCCTGTATTTTGAGGGGGATGAGTGTCTGATCACCAGAGGGGGGGCAGATCTGTGCAAAAGCCCGTAAGCACAACAGGCTTTATTACCTGGATGCCAGGCCGAGTGTTCCACAGTTGGCAATGTGCCACTGCATTCAAACTGTGCACACTATCTCCACAGGGTGTTTGGACACACTGGGTTCACAGATCTAGAAAAACTGAAAAGTGTGTGCCCAGGGCTGAAGTAGGATGAGTGCAGGAATCACTTGGAATGCTCTGTGTGTGGCAGGATTAAGCTGAGGGCTTATACTGTTGCAAAGAGGAGCACGTGTGCCACCCAGAGGCCATTCCAAGTAGTGCATGTGGATTTATCAGGCCCTTATTCCAAATCTGTGGGGGGGGGAGTAGGTATTTAATGGTGGTCATAGATCGTCATACGAGATTCACCTATGTCTTCACCCTAAAGGAGAAAAATCAGGCTGCTGCCACATTCAAAACCTGGGTGGACATAGTGGAGAGGGAGTTTGATTACAAAGTAAGAGCCTTGGGACAACAGGGAAGTAGTACTGGGACTGGAGGGGTGGAAACACCTGAGGCCACACCAAAAAGCCAACCCAGCACCTCAGTGAGCCAATTGGTACACAGACCTCATCCATCACCACATGAAAGTTTGAGACCCCTTCATCCACAGAGATGGGGGTACAGATGAGTAGTGATAGTGAGGATGAGAGGGGGCAGGACCAAGGTAATCATACCTAGGAGGACTCAGAGAGTCAGGAGGCCACCTGGGCACTTTGTGGTGCAAAATGCTAGGGTGTGTGCCATAGCAGTAGAAGAGCCAGAAAGCTACCAGGAGCTTCTCACTTTTCCCAGGGAAGAACAGGAGAAGTGGTTTAAGGCTATAGAGAGTGAGTTTTCTTCACTGGTGAAAAGGGAGGTATTTGAGGTGGTGAGCAGGCCAGGTGACTGAAAGGTCATAGGCTGTAAGTGGGTCTTCAAGAAAAAGGAGATGCCTGATGGGACCCACAAATACAAAGTGAGATTGGTAGCAAGGGGCTTCTCTCAACAGCGCTTTGAGAGCTTCGATAAAACCTTCTCACCTACAGCGAAGCCAGAGAGCCTACGTTTGGTGCTAGCATTGGCTGCCAGGAAGAATCAGGTAGTGAGGCATTTTGATTTTGAAACAGCCTACTTGAATGCCAAGCTAGCGGAGGAGGTCTTTATGGAACAGGCACCAGGCTTTGATGATACCAAGGAGGGCAAAGTCTACAGACTTAAGAAAGCCCTTTATGGGCTTAAACAAAGTGTGCATTGTTGGAACTTGTGTATCCATGAGGAGCTGGTGTGGCTGGGATACAAACACAGCGTCGCAGATGCCTGTGTGTACAGGAAAGGAGGGGTAATTTTAGTCATCTATGTGGATGACCTTTGTGTGGCTGCTCAGATTGAACAGGAGGTGAAGGCAGTGCAGGCAGAGTTGGCCAAGAAATTTGTCCTGAAAAACCTAGGGAACCTCAAAGCATACTTAGGTATTGAGAGGACTGTGGATGGCAAAGTTTTGCTGAGTCAGATGAAGAAGATAGAGAGGTTGCTGGAGAAGTGTGGCTTGGAGAACGCCAAAGTGGTAAAGAGCCCCATAACTCCAGGGTTTACCAGCATTTCTGAGTCTGACAAGGTGTTCGAGCATCCAGATCTGTATAGGTCAGTCATTGGCCGTCTGATGTTCATTGCCAACAACACCAGGCCAGACATTGCATTGCAACACCAGGCCAGACATTTGCTATGGCCAAGCTGAACAGAAGGGTCAGCAGTCCTAAGGTTGAGGACTGGACAGCTGTCAGGCTTTTGAGGTACCTGAAGGGCAGCAAGGAGAGGAAGCTGGTGTTACAGGGATCTGAAGCCCAGCTAGATTGCTTTGTTGACAGCTCCTTTGCTTCAGAGCTGCATGACAGGAAGTCAGTCACAGGATTGCTCATAAGGTATGCTGACAGTCCTGTAGTGTGGAAGAGCAGGAAGCAGAGGCCCTTAACACTTCAGAAGTGGAGTCTGCCGCTTTGTCGGAAATGGCAGGGGAAGTGCAGTGGGTGAGGCAGTTTCTATTGGATCTTAGTGAGGAGTGCACAGGTCCAACTGTGGTGCATGAGGATTCTCAGGCCTGCATAGCCATGTCGGAGGCAGAAAATCTTAGGAATAGGACTAAGTACATCAGAATCTGTTACCAGAATGTGAAGGAGCTGGTCCAGAATGGGGTTCTGAGTCTGTCATACATCTGTATGGAGGACAATGTGGCAGACATCCTCACAAAGGCTGTCCTGGTGGATAGGCATGAGCTAATGTCTGTGGAATTGGGCTTGGCACCAGGAGGAGCAGCAGAAGCTCAAGGCTCTAGATCCTAGGAGGATGGTAGGTTCAGCCAAGAGCATGTGCAGAGTGGCAGAACATCTAGGCCAGAGTGTGGAAACCCTAGAAGTGATGTGCCTGGAGTGGTGGACAGGTTTCCAGAAGGTGTGTGCATATCAAGGAAGGTGCTGCTGGGGATAGCAGAACGAGGTTCTGAGTCTGGGGTGCATAGGTTAGGTTGACAGTGGCACAGACAGGATACCAGAGCACTGAGTGCCGGCGGGAGCACATTGGCAGATGTCAGGCTGGTAAGATATGGCACAAAAGGAAACAGGGAGGTTCACACACAAACACTCCAAGTAAACAAGTTAAGCGTTGTGCACACATGGTACATTTTTGAGGGGATTGTTAGGATGGAGTCCCAGGGGTAAAATGTACAATGTGGGTAATAGCAGCAGCCACGATGACTCAGCATTTGATCACTGCTGAGTCATGCTGACTCATGCTGTGTCATAGGATGTGACATCATGGGGTTGGTCACCTGGTGCTGGAAAGCACACAAAACTGCTGCAAAACTGCAGAGTCACTCAGGTGAGTGACAGGTGTCCAGGAGGAAGAGGCAGGGCCAGAGGGACATGTGAAGCCATGGCTATATAAGGCAGAAGCTTCTGGACACACATGTGGTTGTGGTTGGTTGGTGTTGTCGTAGTGGATCACGTTGGATGATTGCTGTAAATAGCTTTGTACATAGAGGAACTAAGATTAAAGCCTCATCTGAGAGACATCTGTCTGTGGAGTCTCTTTACTCTGTCTGGAAAGGGAGAGATGCTTCTCTAGCTGACAAGCTACCAGCTGCATCTGAGAAGATCGTGATCTTGATGCTGCACGTCTACGTGGATCTTCACGCGCTGTGTAACTACGCTAACATTGACTGTTCCAATTCCTGAATGTCTTCTGCTAATAATATAGTGTCGTCAAAATATCTTAAGTTGTTAATGTTGCTTCCTCCTATCTTAACTCCCCACTTTGCTGATTCTAATACTGCTTTTCTTATGGTGTTTTCAGCATAAAAGTTAAACAAGTAGGGTGATAGGATGCAGCCTTGCCTGACCCCTTTCCCAATTGGAAACCACACTTTTTCTCTGGATTCTGTTCTGACGGTAGCCTCTTGTCCTTGGTACAGATTCCTCATCAGGTTCAAATGCAGTAGCATCCCTGTCTTTGAGTGTATTCCATAGCTTTTCATGATCTATAAAATGAAATACTTTGCTATAGTCTATGAAACACATTCTTTTTTGGAATTCTTTGGTGCACTCCATTAGCCATCGTATATTGCAATATGGTTCCTAGTGCCCCTTCCTTTTCTGAATCCTGCTTGCACCTCTGGAATTTCTCTCTCCATATATGGTTGGAGTCTATGCCGCAGAACTTTGAGCATTATTTTGCTTGCATGTGAGATTAATGCTATTGTTCTATAGTTGCTGCAGTCTTTTGTATCTCCTTCCTTGTGGATTGGTATGTATATCAAGTGTTTCCAGTCTGTTGTCCATCTCTTCTTTTTCCATATTTGTTGGCATATTTCAGTTAGCACTAAAGTTGCATTTGTTTGTAGGCACTATAGTAGTTCAATTGGAATATCATCTGTTCCTAGAGATTTATTTTTCCCCATTTCCTTTATTGCAATTTCCATTTCACTTCTTAGAATTTGGGGTTCATATTCATATGGCTCCTCATTCCCAAATATCATCCATTCCCTCATCTCTTTTGTATAACTCTTCTGTGTATTGCTTCCAGTGTCTTTTTATTTCTTCTTGTTCCTGTATTGTTCTTTTTCTCTCCATAAAGCATCCCTGCCCTCGGTTTGAACTTGACTTTAATTTTTCAGATTTTTTGATAGAGGTCTCTTGTTCTTCCCTTTTTATTGTTGTCTTCTATTTCTCTGCATTGGTCATGGTAGTATTTCTCCTTATCCCTGCATGGCAGACATTGCACAGTTGTGTTCATACTTCTGGCTTTGTTCCTGTCTCCCTTTCTTTTGCTTTTCTTCTTTCTTTTATTGCATGAAGTGTTTTATCTGTCATCCATTGTTTCTTATCTTTCTTTTTGGCCACTGTTAGTGTTTTCTTGTATTTGTCCTTAATTATGTCTTTGACTTCTGTCCACAGTTCTAGAGGTTTTCAGTCGATTATACTCAATAGTTCAAATCTGTTTCTTACATTGTCCTTAAATTCATCTGAAATGTTATTCAGGTCATATATTGGTATAATGATGGTTTTTGCTTTCTTCTTCAGCTTAACTCTGATTTTTGTTATGAGCAGTTCATGGTCTGTGCCACAATCAGCTGCTAGTCTGGTTTTGGCCACAAAGATAGAGCTGCTGCTGCTGCTTCTTCTTCTTCTTCTTCTTCTTCTTCTTCTTCTTCTTCTTCTTCTTCTTCTTCTTCTTCTTCTTCTTCTAATATTAGTATTTATTTAAAAAATTAACTTTTGTAATTAATGTTTTACTTATATCTTTTAAAAATTAATTTAAGCCCCCTTGAATTCCATTTTGGGAGAAAGACAGGATAAAAATCCCATAAATAAATTAATAATAGTGTTCTAATCCTGTTCCATGTTGGAGTATATTTTGTCTTTTGACATGGACATTTATACATACTTTTGGACATATTTTTCCAACTGCAGACATTCTTTGTGCATTCTTGCACATTTTTTCACTGCCTAAAGCTATTTTTTGCACATTTTTCAAATATTTCCATACTTCAGCAGGAACATTTGTTTGCATATTAGTGGGAAAAAAAAATCAGATGCTTGCAGTTTTCTCCCAATAACATGTAACTGGAAAAGATGTGTACACTGATTAATAGTCTCAAAAACCCACAAAATAAATAAACTGAGTAAAAAATATTGTATAAAAATTATTTCCCCTCAGCTATTACTATTTGTTTCTCTAAGACAGATCAAAGGAGTATTAGCACAACTCTTCAGCTGGACTCCTGTGGTGGTACCCACATTTAATCCCTTTGTGGGAGAAAGGCAAGATATAAATCCTTGAAAAACAAAATAAATAAATAGGGCATTGTGCCTTGTATTGGCATTTCAGGAATGGGGGGGTGGGTTAGGGGCTCTCATGTTCCTCATTCTGTTATGCAGTTCTTCAGTTTCGTGTGTTTACTGCTAAGGCATTGTCCAGTTTGGGCCTGAGTGGGTTTTGATTTGAGGCCCAATCTTCTGGAATCAGAGCTATCTCAGTAGAATCCACAATGGGAGAAGACATGGGTGCCATCAGAAGTTGGAGTGATGGAGGTCTTCCTTTTATAAGAGGTACATTCACACTCTCAAGCATTAGAGTTATTTGTGCACTAGTTGTTTCAGATTCTAGGTTCTACTTGGAGTGGTTCCATGTTTTGATCTGCAGACAACATAGTTGATTGGACAGCACATTAGGCACAGATACGCTATGGGGAGGGGCAGCTGGTCCTGACTGACTGGGCTACAGTGAGCTATAGCTCCTCCACCAACATGGGATGCTCAGTGGTGAGTGAAGAAAGTGAGGCTTCAGCATATATCTTCATTTGCCTCCCACAATTATACTATTTGAATGTCTGAAGAGGTCTCTGGTGATTAAATAGTGTCCCAAATAGATTGAGATGCACCAGAAAGTCTTGCAATAAACACGGTTCTCTGTTTCTGCATGTATCAGCTTGGGCCATTTATCATATTTAGTCAAAATGGTGGCTTCTTCATGCTCTACTGTTATACTTCATTTTGTGGTCTTCTTTGCCCATTTATATTTCCCACTGCCTATTAGAACCATTATTCCTTCCACATATTTACTCCCTTAAAGAACCAAAAATATATATCAAATATTTTGGTCTTCCTATATCTATAAATAAAGTTTGTTTGGCACACTCTGAAAAGTTTAATTCAATAATTGGCTGAGACATGAGATTCCCATAGGAAGAGACTGAGAGTCAAATTCTACAATTATGCACAATTTTAGAGGAATCAATTTCTTTGTGAGGCAGTTAACAACAACAATGCATAACACTGGTTGCATGTTGCTTTTCATATTGCCTTAATTTTACGAAGATTCTTTCACCAAATGCACCATATTCAATGACACCCAGTTTCTCTTTGCCTTGACCAGCCATTTGAGCTGGGAAAATCATTTGTAGACTCAGAATGCCAGTTTATAGCTCTGGATACTTTGTTCTTTTCTAAGCTTGGCTGAATCCAGTTGTTTAAACTAGAGGAAGAATACTGCATTGATTGGTTTCCATAGCTTCAGGCTGTTTCTTGTTTCCTAAATGTATTAGTTAGATCAATCTCACTTGACATGGGAATAAGAAATAAGGAAATTTGGTTCTCTCTCTCTGTGATAACTAGTTTTTTTTTTTTTTTTAGTCTTTGGAACTGCAACATATAATATATGTTGATATTCTTTACTTGGTCTGTTGTATCACTTAGTTCATGTCTTCTGATTCTCCTTCTTCCCTAGCCCCTCTAAAAAGGAGCTGTACTGGGAAATGGCTCTGCCAGCTCTTGTGAAATTGAATGCAAATGTAGCTGAAGACATATCAATACCTAGTTTAGCCAGCTGTGGAGTTCAGCAAGACACACAGGGAGGCCCTTGAGACTTATTGAAAGCAAAGAGCTAGGAGAAAGGCCAGGCAAATTCTTAACTTCATCATGACCCACAAACTGCCTGCCATAGAAGAAATGCCCATTGGAAGTCAGTTCTCTGTGTGCATGGATAGAGAACCTGATAGTAGGCACATGTGTAATGGAACCCAGGTTTTCAGTATGCATAGAAGTGCATGTATTATGAACTCAATTGCAGCCATTTGTTCATGTGAGCAGAAGAAACAGACAAAAACAAGAAAAAGAGCTATATACATCTACTTGACTTAACTAAAGGAACACATTAATATATCCTTGCTCTTGATTTTTTTTCAACTCCCTTTTTTTGCACCAATGTACATTTTGTAGTATATAGAAGTATCACAGTCTGAAACTGAGACGATGCACAGCCCATATGGATACATTTTTCCCTATTACCAGGAGATGTACTGTATAGTCATCCCTCCTTATCCACAATTTTTTTAATCCATGGATTCAAGCAGCCACAGCTTGAAAATATTTTTTTAAAAGTATAAATTCCAAATAGCAAACTTTGATTTTTTATTTTATATAAGGGACACCATTTTATTTTCCATTGCATTTAATGGTACTTGAGCATCCACAGATTTTGTTATCCATGAGGGGGTCCTAGAACCAAACCACAGCAGATAACAAGGACCCACTGTATTTCTATTTGTTGTTATTGTTGTTTGCCTAAGGCAAACCTATCAGAGGGGTTTCTTGGCAAATTTCTTCAGAGGGGGTTTGCCATTGCCATTCTCTGAGGCTGAGAAACTGTGACTCCCCCAAGGTCCCCCAGTGGGTTTCCATGGCAGAGGTGGGATTCAAACCCTGCTTTCCAGAGTCATAGGGGGAAAACAGACTGGCAAAATGCAACATCTTCCTGGAACGCATGCCCCCAAGATGCTGGGAGCATGTCATGAAGCCTCCCCACTGCCCACATGGTGGCAGTTTTTTGGCGCTCCAGTAGCACGGCATTTAGACACCGCATGCTGCAGGAGTGCAAACAAACTGCTGCTGCAGTAGCAAAGGCAGCTTTTTTCTGGCTCAAAAAGGAGTAGCTTTCTGCTGCTTCTTTTTGAGCTGGAAAAACACCAGGTTGGGGGGCATGGCAGGTGGTTGCCACAGCCCCAACCCAGTGATCAAACGGGCAGTGTGATGCTGCCCTTTCGGGGCCCTCTGTTTCCACCCATAGTCCATTACTCAAACCACTACACCACAATGACTCTTGTATTTCTATTTACATTGCAATAATTCATTCTAAAATTGTATCTATACATATATATACCTGCAGATTTTATACAGATTGGTTCCTCTTGGCCTCTGCTTTTTGCAGAGGTAGTTTTGTTGGCTTTGGGATAGCAATAGCAAGTACATTACTATATCGCTTATCAGTGAACTAGCACTGCCTAAGCGGTTTACAATGTATAAGCCAATTGCCCCCAACAAGCTGGATACAGTGAAAGTAGCAATCTGGGCTAAACATTTTGGAAAAAAGAAAAACAGACTAGTTCATTCTCAGAGGAGTGAGATAGTGAGAAATCAGGAAAAAGGGCAATGGATAAGCTAGGATGATACAACCTTCCAGCATGTTGTCCTTGGTGCCCTCAAACCTGGTAGTCCAGCCTATGTTTCACAGCATCACTGTATAGTGGCTAAATGGCTACAGAATTTGTGAATAAAAGTAATCTTGTGAAGCAGTCTTCTTTGTTAGCATGTCAGGTATTCCAGCCTGGACCTTGAGAAGAGGGTTCCAGCCTGGACCTTGAGAAGAGGGTCTCAAACCATGAATAAGGAAACCTAGCCTATATTGGGTCCATAGCATGAAAAAAGAAAAACTTGTCATGAAAAATGTCATGAAAAACCCATAATGTGTCTCAGTGCCCCTGCTGACTAGGGGATTCTGTAGTCCAAAATTAATGTTTCTTCAACTGATGGTTCTTCTCTGATGGACAAAGGGGGATCCACATTTTACATATTTGCCATTATTGCTTTCCTTGTTTCTAGAAAACTCAGATGCATTGAGGATGTTGTCTGTGGAGCCTAATTTAATACTCTGCAAATCTTTGAAGACTAGGAATGGGAAGGGCAGCTATGAAAGAACTGGAAAAGATACCGAAGAGCAAAGACATATAACTGAGTACTAAAGTCAGAATTGTTCAGGCCATTGTATTCCCAATTGCCAGCTATGGATATGAGAACTGGACAGTGAAGGAAGCAGACAGAAAGAAAATTGACTCATTTGAAATGTGGTGCTGGAGAAGAGTACTTAGGATACCATGGACAGCCAAGGAGACAAACAAATGGGTTCTTGTACAGATCAGACCAGGGCTCTCCTTGGAAGCAAAGATGATCAAGTTGAGACTATCATACTTTGGCCACATAATGAGAAGGCATGGATCACTAGAAAAAACACTAATGCTAGGAAAGGTAGAGGGTAGAAGAAAGAGAGGAAGACCACAAACCAGATGGATAGACTCGATCAAGGGGGTTATGGGAAAGGGCTTGCAGAATCTGGGCAAGGCAGTGGAAGATAGGGATTCTTGGAGATGTCTCATCCACAGGTTCACCATGAGTCAGAGGTGACTTGAGAGCAGCTAACAACAACAACAAACCCTTCCTCCCATACCCCCTGAAGATGGCAGGGAGACTACATGTTTATAACATCATTACTCTTTCCTCCATCCCCCTGCATATTTTTAAAAATAAAAATAACACACAATTGTGCTTGATGAACTAACTTTCATTTTGAAATACTGCGTTAGTTCCTCCCCCCCTTTTTTTTGATAGACTTAATAATGATATCATTGCAATATTGATTTTGGCATTTCTCTGATTGGAAGAGGTTCTGCAAGGAAGATCTTAAGTGCAGCTCTTCCTGCACTGGTAACCAAGGTCCTTAATCTGAAGGAATCAGGGATTGTGAGGCAAAAGGCAAAGCAGTGTCCCCTCCCTTCCCCAGTTATAGTCCTTCCAAAGTTAAGACTTGCTGAAGCCTGCTTCAAAAACATTAAGCCGTGAGGTAAAATTCCACAGTGGGGAAAGACAGTCATATTGAACACTTGCTTCCATCAGCACCAATTTGTTACTAACATTTTCTAATAAAGAATGAGGTGGGTTGGGGCAGAGAAATTCGTAAAATAAGTGAGTGTGAGAGAGATTTTTTATTAAGGAGCTCATAGATCCCTTTTCACAGAGTCCTTCAGAAGAAAAGGGGGAGGGAGATAATGAAGGGGGAGGAAAGAGCCAATCTCTTATTATCTGTGGATTGCTTATGGGTTCAGTGATTGAAATACTTCCACTGGCCCATGAATAATTATCTCTATCCTGAGTGCTTGCCAGCATGACGTATCTTCATTTCATTAAGGGGACAGGACTGGAATTGGCAATGGCAGAATTCATTTATCACATTTTAATAGAGAGGCAGCCTAGGAAGGGTGGGACTAATGAGATATTTCTAAAGAAATTAGCCGGCTTCTATGAGAAGGCTGTCTCCTGCGGCAGAGGCTACAGCTGGTGATGGATGGTGGAGGGCTTTACCCCTTAAGACTTCTTTCTCTGCCTGCAAGTCCTCTCCCCCTCTGCTTGGAGGCATATGATCTTTTTCTGATTATTCATCTGCTGTTTAAATAGGATCATTATTAATGCATGATGCAGAAATCTGGCTTGAAATACCCCAGCAGTGATGCCTTTCCAAATTGGATGGGATTGAAATCTTTTCCCAAATCTTGGACTCCTGTTTACCTCAAACCCAAATATTGGGAGTGAGTTCCATCCAGTCAGACATGTATGTTTACATGCACTAGAACAGAGGGGGCAATTGTGTGGCTTCCCAGATCTTATTGAATTGCAACTCCCAGCATTCGATATGCTGGCTAGGTCTACTGGGAATTACAGTCTGATAACATCTGCAGGGCTAATGCTTCCAACCCCAGTGTTAACATATACATGTTAACAAAGGCAGCTGGTGGCTTCCATATCCATGTGGTGGTGAGTTTACTCCAGATTTGATCTGAACTTATCTAATGTGCTGAAGCCTATCCCAAAATACATTCAACACCTTGGATAATTCCTTTAAAATTTAGATTAAAACCTGGATTGGATTCATCAACCCAATAACATGGGAGCCACCAGCCCTATGACTGGTGTTCTGTTAGTGGAATATGAACAGGTAACTTTCTCTTTTACACAGATACGTTCTTTTTTGGGATGCTGCAGAGGATGGTACGGAGAGCCAGCATAGTGTAATAGTTTGTGCATTGGACTTGTTAGCTGATGTGCTCCATTTTTCTTGGCATTTTAGAAGCATGTAGAGTTCCCTATGACCCCAGCCTGATCCTTGGGAGATGGCAGCCATAATCCCCTAAATCTAAGGTCATGTAGCACTGCTGGAGTTGCCCAAGACCACTAGAGCAGGGGTAGGCAACCTTTCCCCTTTAAGGGCCAAGGGACTTCAGCTCCCAGAATCCCAGGAACTATTGGCTAACATGGGACTATTGGCCAACATGGCTGAGGCTTCTGGGAGCTGAAGTCACTCGGCCCTTAAAGGGGAAAGGTTGCCTACCCCTGCACTAGAGATTTCCTGGACAGGCAGGTTTGAGAGTTGCCCTTGGGAATATCCCATTAGACTGGAAAAGACACACAATGGTGTTTATTTGTCTTAGGTTTCACACTTAATGGGACAGTGATCAGATTTGATTGCACCACATTTCTCTAGCTTCTCTTCCTTGATAGTTTTGAAACCAAATGCATTGTTTAGGCTAGGGGTAGGCAACCTTTCTCCTTTAAGGGCCAAGGGACTTCATCTCCCAGAATCCCAGGAGCTATTGGCCAACATGGGACTATTGGCCAACGTGGCTGAGGCTTCTGGGAGCTGAAGTCCCTTGGCCCTTAAAGGGGAAAGGTTGCCTACCCCTGGTTTAGGCTATGCTCATACTTAGGAAAACAAAGATACGCTCATCAAGCCTTTGTCCTCCATTGTTAGGCTCATAGCTAGGAGGCAGAAATCGCCCTTAAAAACCCCTGGATTCTGGCAGTCCATGTGCTACCTTGGAAGTGCATGCTGAATCTATGTCAGTCTGTGTTCTGAGATAGTTCCCATCACCTCCCTCTTGCCCAGGGGTAGGCAACCTTTCCCCTTTAAGGGCCGAGGGACTTCAGCTCTCAGAAGCCTCAGCCATGTTGGCCAATAGTCCCATGTTGGCCAATAGCTCCTGGGATTCTGGGAGCTGAAGTCCTTCGGCCCTTAAAGGGGAAAGGTTGCCTACCCCTGCTCTTGCCGGTCGTGCTCTTCCACTGAATCCATTCACATTCTCTTCCAGAAGTCTGGAGGAGTCTCTCGGGCATAAGTATATCCCTCACACCCTGGTCTCCCTCTCTGCTCTCCCCACTCTTTCCTGCTTATACTTCTAGAGAGAGTGTGTGTGCCTTACTTGGATGTTTGCTTATTGTGTCAATAAATATTTTAGACTTTAATTGGAGTTTGGTCCTTCTCAGCATCATTCTTTGCCAGATTTCTTAGGACTTTGGTATACGCCTGGTTAGATCTCGTGAAGCGAAGTTGGGCGTATCACTCTCGCATATTTGAGCGAATTATAAATTCCCCCAAAATAGACTTGATTCCCAACAGATTGGTGGAGAATGCAGGCAACCCCAAAATTTAGGCACCCCAAACTGATCACTTGGGCTGTTTAAATCTCGGCACGTAGGAGAAATAAGGATTTGGGCAAAGGAGACGCTGACGCGAGTGTTAGAAAGATGTGTTATTGTGTTTGTGTTTGACTGGAAATCTTGGGTTGGCCATCCCTTTTCTTACTTTTTCTATCGCGGGTTGGTAGAGAAGAACCAGGTTCCCCCATTCAGGTTTTCCCTCCACTATCCAAAACTTAGACAGTCCCCGAAACCACCTTGGATGAGCTTAGGTAGGCGAAGTGAGGAGACATCCTCATCTGAGGCTGCCCTGGCGCAAGGTTGGCAAAGGTTAGCGAGGGCGAGGCGGCCTAGAGCAGCTAACCGAACACTGGTGAGGGGCAGGAGTGCCCTAGAGCAGCTAGTTGTTTAGAAAGAGAAAACTGGTGAGGGGCGGGAGTGCCCTAGAGCAGCTAATCATCAGGAAAGGAAAGTCGGTGAGGGACGAGATAGCTCTAGAGCAGCCGACGCAATTAGAAACCCAACTGGTAAGAGCGGAAGTGCTCTATTGGGGGCCAGCACTGTCAGGAAAGAAAGATTGGTGAGGGACGCGAGTGTCCTAGAGCAGCCAGTCATTTAGATAGAGAAGGTAAGCTAGTAAGGATGGGAGTGTCCTAGTGGGGCTAGCACAGATAGTGAGAGAGAGAGATGGAGCAGATTTACAGAGAGGAAGGGCCTCGGCAGACGACTAATAGAGTCGTCTTCCGGGCAGGGAAGAGGAGGGGCAGCCGCACGAGCGGCGCCCCTTCCTCTTCCTGAGGTCGCCCTCGGAGTCGGCGGCCCTCCGCACGGCCGGCGCTCCGAGGATGACCTCACGCCACGGTGACCACACGCGCCGCGGCATTTGAGTCAGGGAAAGTGCACCCGCCGCTTTTAGGGCGCCCTTTCCCTGAAATCTAAAAGGAGCGCCAATTTGGTGCTCCTTTTAGAGTCGCCGACGGTGCGCCGCGGTGCGGCTGCCGCGGTCCAGCGGCGCTCCGTCCCGCGGCGCACGGGAAGCTCCCATCTGCTTCCCCCCGAAGAGGTTCAATTTGAGCTAATTATAAATTCCCCAAAAATAGACTTGATTCCCAACAGACTACAACTCTGGAATCCAGGTTTAAAATCCCCGCTCGAGCATAAAAACCCAGTGGTCACATTCTCTCAGCCTCAGAGAATGGGAATGGCAAATAACCTCTGGAGAAATTTGCCAAGAAAACCCTATGATAGATTCACCTTAGGGTCTCCATAAGTTAAAAATGACTGGAGGCATACAACAATAACAACAACAATAACAAGAGGAAGGTATTCCCTTTCTCACTCTGCAGTGCACAAAGCCCCCCCATACTGTACAACCTCTGAAGCTCACCCCCAAACAGCAATTCTATAACTTACAAGTAGTGCACAGGATTAGAGAAGCATTTGGCAATTGTAAAATGAATACTGTAGTACTGTGACTTCTGGAAGATCTCTGCGGTTCTCAGCACTGATGTAATCATTCTGTTTCTGGCTACATGGACATAGCCAGATTCTTTTCTGATCCTGCCAGCTCCCCACAAAGCATGGAATGGCCATACAGATTTCTCTCTGTGTCAGAGGCTGAATGTGATGGTGGTATATGGCTCAGCCTAGTGCAGATCCATATACAAAACTCCTGTGCTATGTTGAGCCTTATAGGACTGCAGATAATGTGTGCTACTGTTAGAATATGCTATGACAGAATCTCTTTCACCACTTTGATAATGCATAACCCAGAACAACCCTGCTATTAGACAGACTGAAGCAGTCTGCTCAGGTGGCAGTAGCAAGGAACAAGTCAAGAGTTATTTAATTTGTGTTTATTATATTTTCACTGCCATAGATGGGGGAAAATTCTTCTGGGAATATCTGACACTTGTGCCCAAAAATAACTTGGCTGATGATTGGTAAAATGTATCTTGACATGTGTAGGTGTAATTACTTGTTTTGCCTTGGGCAGCTGAAAGCCTTGGGCTAGACCCAAACATACATTTAGTCTGTTCTGCTTTTTGGTTTGCTGTAAGCACTGGACATACATCTAAAGAGTGAGAGATCTGTCTGGTATTGTTGTTAGGAGAGAAGGGCTCCATTCAAGAAATGGAGGCAAGACAAGCAGCACTGCAGTTGTACCTCCTGAGTTTTTTCTCTAGCCTTTACTATAGGCCTAAGCAGACTGCCAGAAATAGTGCACATTAAATTGAGGCACTGCCCTGACTCAGTGCTAGGGAATCATGAGAATTGTATTTTTTTCTGGCACATTGAGCCTTCTCTGTCAGAGAGCTCTGGTGACACAATAAATTACAGTTCCCATGATTCCCTAGCACTGAGCCAGGGCAGTGCCTCAATTTAATGTGCACTATTTCTGGCAGTCTGCTTAGGCCCTATGACTCACAGCAGTTTAACTCTTATAGTCCTACACAGGGGAACGTATTTAATTTTTTAAAAAAATAATTTAAAACACAAATAAAATGCACCACTGAAAACATCAACCAACCAGTCGAAGCCCTCTGTAGCAAGAACAACTCAGATTAGATTCCAAAGGACTTTTAACATCATCAACGACATCATCAGGATTCCATATCAAGTTGCTATGGCAGTTTAAGTGGAATCATATTGCTATAACTGTATATTGTGAATAGGCTCCAGATCAGAATGAGAAGTAACTAATGGAGGAATATATGGTTAGACAGTAAACTTTGGTATGAAAATATAATATTATATATTGTCCTTCATTCAGAAGGTGCACCATTGAACAGTGGCTGTGGCTAACAGAAGTCATAATATTATCCCTCTTTTCTCAATGTCTGCTCCAAGGCTATAGAACTCCCTTCCAAGGGAAGTTAATTGCTCCCCTCCCTGTTGTCCAGAAAGACCTTTCTTTTTGGTTGTCCCCTGCAGACCTTTCTTTGGTAAAGGTAAAAGGTTTTTTGTGGCCAAACAACATCAGAGTGTGATCAAGATGGTAAAAGGTGTTAATGAGGAAGAATACCCATGTAGGGAGAGGTTGCACCAGTTTGCTTTCACCTAAGCCTCCTGGAAAGGGGGAAATTCCACCCCTTCCTCTCCTTTCCTGCCAGTTAAGTTAATTGGGTGCAAACTGCTTTTGCACTTTGAACTCCATTTGCAGCAATTGACATTAACTGTGGAGAAATGGGGAGAGTGGGATGAGGAGGAGATTGATTGGCATATTTTAAAAACACCTGAATAAGGTAGTCGACCAAGAATGAATTTTGCATAGAAATATTTTCTGCATACAAAATGCTGTTTAGTGCTCAGAAAATGCCATTTTCTGTGCAATCCAGCCTCCTCCCTTTCTTTCATGCAGGATGAGTTCTGAGTTGCAAAGATTCTTACCCTGCCAGGATTCTCTTTGTCAGTTTCCCAATACTCAAGAAACCTATTGTTCAACCATTTTTGAATGTTTTTAAATATTCTTTTTCATCCCCATGCTCTTCTTCCTATTGATTTCTCATAATATCTGCCATGCATGTTTCCTTCACAGTTCACTCAAAGCTTGAGAGCTGTTGCTTCTCCCTTCTCTATGTACTTCTTTTTATACATAGCCATTTAATGGTCACAGTGAATTGGCCTTAACATCTCTTATCAGAATCCAAGGCAAGCAACCAAATGGCTTGCTTGCCTTCAATCACATTAGCAGCAACATTTATTTGTTTTTTTTTCTATATTGTCTCTCTAATAATCTCTAATTATGAAGAACCCCCTGCCTTATGAGCACTAACCACTTTTAAAAAAATTGAAATGCAGATGTTCGCTAACCTTCTGCTTATTTGTAAGGAAGAAAGTGTTTTGCTTTTGCATTGTCAATGAAGGGGAAAGAAGATTGCTAGTACTAGCACAGATAACACAATGGAGGGTAAGCATGTGTGCAGGTGAGGCTAGTCAGTCTGGGGCAGGCCCATCCTTCCTGTCCTTCTGGCTGCAAGTTAATACATTTTTGTGCTGCCAGGCCTTCACAAATGGTTGAGGTTAATGCTCTGTGGTGCTGGTTTTTGAAGTTTTAAGGGTATGATATAGTTTTATTTTTATTGTTTTAATACGTTTTAGTATTTTTAACTGTTTTAAAATGCTTTTATTTTTTGGATTGCATTTCATTCATTAAATGGGTGAAGCTTTAATATTGCACTAGTTTAATTCTCTTTTAATGTACACTTTTTTATGTTCTTAAGTGTACTGTTTTAATTTGTAAGCTGCTTTGTGTCCATATATATATATATATATATATATATATATATATATATATCAGAGGAGGAGCCAGAGCCTCTGAGGGCAAGCCTAGCACCAGCTGCCCTTCTCAGCACCATCAGAGGAGGAGTGCACTGCTTTATTTTATTTTGAAGAAGAAATTTAAAATGCACACTCTTGCATATTCAACACAAGATGAAAAGAGAGATGATATAAAACAGACCACCTGTTCCAAAACTGTATGTCTATGAATTATTAAAATTTCCCAATTTCACAACCTAAATTCTAACCAAATGGGCGTCCCATTCTAAAACAACAAAGAAAATAGAAAAATATATGTAAAGTGGTATTGTATGTTGGTGGCTAAAATTGTATATTGGTGACTAAGGGCCTTTGCAGACTGCCAGAAATAGTGCAAATTGAGTCCACTTTAAGGGTTAGGGTTAGGGTTAGGGAATCATGGGAACTGTATTTTATTGTGGCATCAGAGGTCTCTGACAGAAAAGGCTCAATGTCTCAGAAAAAAACAAAAAACAGTTCCCATGACTCCCTAGCACTAAACCTAACCCTTAAAGTGGACTCAATTTGGACTATTTCTGGCAGTTTGCAAAGGCCCTAAATCTGGAAACATGCAACACTTAATTTTGAATTTTATTATATTCTATGTATTTTATATTGCTGTAACCTGCCTGGATTCCTTGTGATTGGGCGGGCAATAAATAAATAATAATTTATTGTTGTTGTTATTATTATTATTATTATTATTATTATTATTATTATTATTATTATTATTATTATCTCTTATATGATTTTCTGGATTTATTTCAACCGAGGGTTTACTCCTGCTTTTGCTATTAAACTTCTTTTGGTCATTATGTAAATTGACCTAAATGGGGTGTGCCCCTATTGATTCTCCTAGACCTCTCAGTGTTTCATGGCACGATACTGTGTTCTTTTGTTTGAGAAAAAGCAAAATGTTAAACTTTTTTTTTTTAAAAAAAAAAGAGAAACGTTTTTAAAATGTGATGTATGGAGTTCTTGGCAGAGCTCCCTATTCCTTACAATAATAAGTCTAACCAGTCTAAAGTCTTGTCTGCACAGGCCAAAAGATCCATTCCTCCCCACCCACTGGTTTTGGCTTTGTCCTGTTTGAATAACACTTAGCTCAAACCTTAGTTCTGGTCCAGACAGTCTAGACAATGTCCAGCACATCCTACTGCAGAACTGGAGCATAAAAAGGTTACAATGAAGTAAAACAACAACAACACACACCTTTGAACAAATGGAGTTCAAAGTGCAAAACCAGTTTGTACCCAATTAACTCAACAGGGAGGAGAAGATACAAAGCCTCAGTCCATGCACCATGGTGGCTGTCTGCATGGGCATCCCACTGGGCTGACTGACAAGTCCAATACTATATGTCACCCATTCTGGGGTCAGAATGAGGGATCAAGGATGTGACTGTTTCTGGGCACCTGATCTCAGAAGCAAGTGACTAATGGTGGTGACAGATGCACTGGGTGGTCCAGCAGACTTCCTGTCCAGAGAGTTGCTGTAGTGTGGGGATGGGGGTCAAGGTAAAGTGGGGAAAATGGGTCAGCTAGGGGTCTGGATACTCCAAGCTGTCCCTGGATTATGTAGGCCAGTGCAGCCATGTCCTAAGCCAGTTCTCATTAAGGGCAACAAAATAGACTAAGGATGGTAATAATATTCATTTCCATTTCTCAGGGAAATATAGAGTTACCACACACTCAGGAAACCTTGTTGGCTGTGTAAACCCAGTGGGTGACCTTGTGCAAATAACACCCTCTCAGCCTAAGATGATGGCAATGGCAAACCCCCTCTGAAGGAACATGCCAAGAAAACCCCATGATAGGGCCTTAGGGTCACCACAAGCTGGCACACAACAACAACAATGCTACCCTGGTATGTGAGTCTTCTGCCCTCAGTATGGTTCACTGGCACCACACACAGAATGTCCACAACAGATGTTCCTGGCAAGGAAATATCAGTCAAAGAAAAATACCACCTTATTTTTTGCATCATTGCTTCCCTTAAAAAAATAGCACAGTTAGAGAACCAATTAATCTTTTAGTGTACTTCCTGCTTCTGATAACATTAACACTCCCATCCCATTATTATTAGGATTTATGGCTTTAATTTTGTCTTACTTCTCTCAGGACTCAACATTTCTGCTTTTCATTGGTAGATCTGGCTCCTTTGAAATGATGCTGCAGATTAGAGAAGAGATAAAATCTTGTAAAACCGAAAATAATATTAAGAATGTAAAAAAAAAAAAAATAGCAAAAGAAAAGGGATAATAATAAAAGGATTCCTCTTTTATCTTTCTTATCTACTTTTTGGATAATATTTTACAACACTAGGTAAGGTGTTCACAGAAAGGATGATCACCCCTTGACTATCCATTATTCACTGGAGTTGGCTGTGCAGAAATGTGAGGCCTCACAATGTGAATAATGAGAAAAGCACAGATAGGATATATGAGTGGAAAGTACAGTACAACAGGGGAGAATATAGCAAAATCTGACACTTACCTGAAGCAAAATAAATAATGAAATACTGATTTATGAAGCAAAAATATCAGGTAGAAAATGGATAATAATGGAGATAATATTAAATATTGTACTTGCACATTCTGATCAAAGGACCTGCCATCATTTACTAAAACTTGTGAATCAATAGTCAACAAAAAAGGAGTTAAGTTCTAAAGTTACATTGAGGAATGTGCAGACTTGCAACTGTTGTTGGGCTCTTATCATCCCTCACCATTGCCTAGACTAGATAGGACTGATGGGAGTTGCAATCCAACAGTATTGAAAAGTTCAGATACTCTCCATCCCTGAATTAATGATATTCTTTTGAAATCCAAGATTTTAAATGTTGGTAGAAAATGCCTGTATTTTCTTCAGAGCTAGAACTGCTGTCATATCACCATCATGACATAATCAGAGGTGTGTAATGGCTTCCTTGGGAGTGCACGATCTCTTTGAGAGTAATCCTCTGCTTAAAGAGAGTCCTAAGAGCTCTGTGTGCTTCATGGCTGAGATTTATTGAAAGTGAATCAGTGAATCTGATGATGTGATTGAATCAGAACTTCCACATGCTCCAAAAAGAGATTGTTGAAAAACAATCATTTCTTTGCCACTGACTTTAAAAAAAACTAGAATTGCTGTTATGTATTAACATTCCACTGAGATTGGTGATTTGGTAATTCAACATTTCATTGATCTTTTTAAAAATAAAGTGAAATTAAAGTAATTAATACCAAAGAAACTTAAGATAGGAAGTGCCACCATTGTTATGTGTGCCTTCAAGTTGTTTCTGACTTATGGCGACCCTACAGTGTACTTTTCTTGCAATTTTCTTGGCTAGATTTGTTTTTTGAGGGGTTGCCTTTTGAGTCACCATAACCTGCAACATTTCACGGATGAAAATTGGGACCTGTGTGGCCAAGCAACATCAGTGTATTGTCAGGATTGCAAGAACTATAAATGAGAAAGAACACACAAGCTAAAAAAGGCTGTAGGAGTTTGCTTTTGCCTGAGCCTACCAAGGAGAGCAAGATTCCTCCCTCCTCATTTCCTTTCCTCTCTTCTCCTCTCCATCCATTACTGTCAGTCAAGTCTAACTACATTTGTACTTCAACCTCAGCTTCTAAGCAATTGAAATAAGCTGAAGTGAAGGAGGAAAGTGGGAAGAGGAGAGAGAACCTGGGATATTTTAAAGCAGCTGACAAAGTGGGAAAACAGAGGATTAATGGGGTCTTCCCCTGGCAAATCGGGACAGTTGGTGGGTATGTAGTATTGTCTTGAGAATAGGATCTTTGAATGGCTGATGGACATTTTGTTTTCATTTAAACAGTATTTAATTTTTTCCCCTCTCATTATGGTGCTCACACACTCTCTCATCAACTGATAAAATGTTGTTGTTGTTGTTGCTATCAACCACCTTCAAGTTGATCTCGACTTATGATGATTTCTGTCCCCCATGAAATGCTCCTCCACACCCCACATTTCTAGCATTGCAGTGAGTGAGACACTGAAAAATGTTCACATGTAGAACTCTCATATTTGAAGTGCTTATGGGCCTTTACAGACTGCCAGAAATAATGCAACTTGTGGCCACTTTAACTCTCCTGACTCAGGGCTAGGGAATCATGGGATTAGCACTGAGCCAGGACAGTTAAAGTTGCATTATGTCTGGCAGTCTGTAAAGGCCCTAAATATCCTTGGTCACTTTGCTTCCCCCCCCCCCTTTTTTTTTTTTTTTTTGGTTGCCTAGACTGTATTACCAAATGTTTATCTGAAGTTTTAAGTTACTGAATAGCTAAAAATTTGGGGGGAAAATTCATTGCAGAGCAGAATTCTTATTTGGAGGACAGTGCTTTCATTTTGTTCTCCCTATAGTTACACTCCTATGAGAGCCAAAAGGTACCCATTCCTGATTTAAAGCATCTGCAAAAATAGAACCTAGATTTATTTATTTGCTAGGTACAATAGTTAGGTATGTGGTGGCTTAGTGGTTAAGACAAGGGATGCGATAGCTCAAGTGGTTAAGACGCTGATCCTGTTAATTGCAAGATCGGCAGGTTGGCAGTTTGAGGCCCAGGTGCCGCACGATGGGGTCAGCTCCCATCACTAGTCCCAGCTTCTGCCAACCTAGCAGTTCGAAAGCATGCAAATGTAAGTAGGTAAATAGGTACCACTTCAGTGGGAAGGTAAACAGTGTTCTGTGCAATCATGCTGGGCACATGATCACAGAGTAATCTCTGACAATGCTGGTTCTTTGGCCTAGTAATGGAAATGAGCACTGCCCCCTATGGTCGGACATGACTTGACAGCCTTGTCAACAGGGAATACCTTTACCTTACCTTTAGTGGTTAAGATGCCAATTCTGATGATTGGAAGATTAGAACGCTGGCAGTTTGATGCTCAAGTGCTGCATGATGTGGTGAGCGCCTGTCACTAGTCCCAGCTTCTGCCAACCTAGCAGTTTGAAAGCATGCAAAACCAAGTAAATAAATAGATACCACTTCTCAGTGGGAAGGTAACAGTGTTTGGTGTAGTCATGCTGGCCACATGACCACCAGAGTAGTCCTTGGACAATGTTGGCTCTTTGGCTTAGTAATGGAGATGAGCACTGCCCCCTACAGTCGGTCACAACTAGACATTCATGTCAAGGGACTAGCTTTACCTTTACCTTTAATTAGGTGTTATGACTGATGTCTTTCAGTATGTGAGATTTGCTCCTTCATTAAAATAGCAATAATTTGATCTCAGTAGAGGTTTTTGAATACAGGGCTTTAATGGAATCCTGAGAATTTCTCTTTCTCTTTCAGGTTCTTTTTTTCCCCTGGAAATTTTATTTATTTATATATCCAGGATTCAAGTTCCTCTCTTTTGGTTCAAACTGTTTACAATCAGTTGCTGCCTCTTTGCGTGATCCGCAGAAACAGATGTCAGAAAACCTCACTAGGAAGGAAGTTCAGGACATTGAGATTTTTTAAAAAATTCTGCTAGCTTTAGCCAGTTGCAGAGAGTGAAAAAGGAGTGCAATGCAGATCATTTTAGACAGTGTGCATTCGCCTTCAAAGATTTTGGTAAGATTATTTTTTTAAAAAATGAAGCAGCATATATAAAGCAGAAAGCTGAAGAAAACTGGTTCTATAAGATATTGAGGATAGGTTAAATCTGATAATTTGCAAGATTTACTAGATTCTGTTGGGCCCCAAGGGTGTGATGCCCAAGAGTGAATGGAACAAATTGGCAAAATGTTTTTCTTTGTAGATGATAAACCAGCTGTTTTAAATGATTTTAATCATAAAATTTCCTATAGGTAATGTTTTCAGAATCTCTTCTTTATGTACCAGTTAAATTAACAGTTATATTTGCTCTTATAACTGCACTTAGGTAACAACAACAACAACATGAGGGGAACTATCACAAGTTTTCCGTGTGACATATAGTTTACCCCAGATACATCAAATGCATAGCACTGCTATTGTTGAAATCAGCAATAGTTAGTCAATGTTAAAATTAATTGCTTAACATAAACTCTAATTCAGGTTCACAATTGGTTAAATTAGACAATCACTTTTTAAAAAGTTTCCTGATTCTCTCAGCAGTAAAATCATGGTCTGTCTCTTCCTTCATTTGCCATGACCCTAATTACTTTATTGACTAGAGTGATTCCACCAGTGAATGCCTTTTCTTTTAATCACAGCAAACCTTTTACTTAATAATAGAAAATGATTAAGGTCCTTTAGGAATGGAATTAGGTTGCTTACTTGTGTGCTCTCTGTAGAAAAATGATTACATTTTAAAAAATCCTACCCACATATTGTACGCAGTATCTTAGAATGTCAAAACTAAGATGGAAATAGTCTTATCAACTGAAGATGAAATTATCTTTTTCCTGGCTTGCTAAAATGATTTGCTTTGGGGTGGTATTTATTTGTCATTTTTTCCAGCTCAGTATTCATGTATCATTGACCAACCATGAAAAAAATGAGACCAGACACAATTAATTGGGTTAAGCAAGGGCCATTTTATTGACCCAGAATCTGAGGATAAGCAAATTAAAAAGGGGGAAAGCAACCTGATGTAAGTCCAGCTGAGGCTCAGATGTCAACTACAACACCTCCCCAGCCATTCCTTGGGTGAAACGCCAGACCCCAAGGGCAATCCATGTCAGAGTATTGATGGGCTACACAGTCAATGGTGAAACGTAAAGATGTGTGTGTCTGTATTTTTCCATGAGAACTTGCTTCTAGGCCGAGCACAACAACTCAGTCCAGATGGCTAAAAGACACAACAAAACGAAACCACTAGATGGGGAAGTGTTCTTGTTTACACAAAGGAAACAATAATAAAAGTTGTTATGAGAAAGTAAATCACATGATGGAAGATGAACAATAAGAGGTTGGGCTAGCATACGTCACGTACAGAACATCCAATTAACCTGTAGGTTAACACCCAAAAGGTGGAGAAGGGCTGGGCTGAGAAATTGTGTGTCAGGCATTGAAGTTAGTATGCTTTTGACCTTTCATTAGAATGGATTAAGTTTCTTTACTTTGCAATGGATTTATAGCATGCCTTACTGCTTAACAATGTAGCCTTAAGGATCTGTAGTTTTGTTCCTGTTTAGCCACATCTGCAAGATGTGATGCTTTAGTGGACTTTATGGTTTTTTTACTCTGCATATTTTTCTATAATAAAGCTTACTGCAAGAAGCTTGGATGTTTCTGCTTCTTCACTCTGCTGGACTTACAAAACCACTCCTCCAACACCGAACAGATTGGTTGCTATCTTGGATGGTCACCTTGGAAGGCCAAACCTCCCAAGCCCCATGAATTTATCAGAGAGAGGACACCCCAGATCAGTCCCAAGGGCAGACTCCTTCTTACATAACCTAGCCCCATGCCCTGTGGAGGCAGTTCCAGAGCCCAACCCTCCACCACAATGGGATGCCAAGGTGTACATTGATCTAATATCTTCTCCCCCCACCACCTGCCCAAAGATAGCTATTTATCAACACCGCTTCATGCCACTTGTTCATGTCCCAACAGGTACAGTATGGGTTATGGGGAAAATGCCAGGTAAAGGGGAAAAATTCCTACCCGGGCACTAGATGATCAGCAATGCTCACACTGCACTATGGCTAGGTGAGTGGGTTGCTGAAAGCCAAGAAAAAAGGACACGAGAAGGGGCATCTCACTTAAATAGCTTCCTCCCTCACCCCCATCATGTGACGCTGCTTGGCCCATCAGCCCAAGTACAAATAATAATAATAATAATAATAATAATAATAATAATAATAATATTTTTTTATAGCCCGCCCCTCTGCACAACAATCGAGGTGGGTTACAACATTAAAACAAACAAACGAATTAAAACATTCCCTCATCCCCCAATCCTACCCTCCCAACCCCTTAAAACAGGATTAAACTAGAAGAGATTAAAATACACTTCTCCATTAAAACAATACCAATAAAAATAAAAGCAATAAAATAGCAATTTGCATGCCCCCAGAACAGTGCCCAGTGAGTTAAGCAATATGGCCTAAAGGTATGTAACAACTGACTGCAAATCATAGATAATCATAGACTCATAGAGCTGTAAAAGACCACAAGGGCCATCCAGTCCAACCTCCTGCCATGCAGGAACACCATATCAAAGCACCACTGACAGATGGCCATCCAGCCTCTGTTTAAAGACTTCCAAAGAAGGAGACTCCAGCACACTCTGAGGGAGTGTGTTCCATTGTCAAACAGCTGTTACTGTTTGATTCTATCTCTATCTATCTATCCATCTATCCATCTATCCATCCTATCTGGTGATAAAATATTAGATAGATAGATAGATAGATAGATAGATAGATAGATAGATAGATAGATACAGATAGATTCATTTGATTATTTCCAACTGCAATGTCCACATCCTCCTGCATTACACTGTTCCTACTTCTGAATCTTTGAATATGGGATGCTTCTAGAGAAAGGAATTAGGACTGATCTATATAAATGTTGGAAAGGGGGATACATGTACAGGAAGAAGGCATGGCCCCAGCCCCATATTAGGCTAGCTATTCATATACAGGCTGCTCTTTAGGTGAGGGGTAGGAATCATGCAGAAGCTGTGGGATTGCAACTCCCAGCAGCTCTAGCCAGCATAGCCACTGGTGTGTAACAATAGGAAATTGACTGATGTGTGGAGGCCTGAGGACCATCAAGATGTAGTGATATTAAATGGCGGGGCTGTCTTCTTTTCTACTACATTTACATATATGCAGAGAGGTGCTTCTGTGGCTGCTTTCAGCTGTGATATTCCTTCTATAAGGATACAAAGGGGCTAGACCAGGGGTCAGCAACCTATGGCCTGCGGGCTGGGTTCGGCCCCCTGAGGCCTTTGGACTGGCCCCTGCCGCCCCCTGCTGCTGCCGCCCCCGCTGACCTCTGCCACCGCCACAGGCGCTGCCACCGCGGGCGCCACCGCCGCATGCGCCGTGGCTGCCATTTTGTTTTCTGAGTACTGCGCATGCGCAAACGAGTCATGGCCACCAGTTTGTTTTCCAAAATACCTCAGAGGACAGGATGAAAATTCAAAATGATCTTAATAGATTAGAAAGCTGGGCCAAAGCTAACAAAATGAATTTCAACACAGAGAAATGTAAGGTACTGCACTTAGGCAAAAAAATGAAATGCATAGATATAAGATGGGGGACACCTGGCTTAACAAGACTACATATGAAAGGGATCTAGGAGTCCTAGTAAACCACAAGTTGAACATGAGTCAACAGTGTGATGTCCCAGCTAAAAAGACCAATGCAATTTTAGGCTGCATTAATAGAAGTATAGTATCTAGATCAGGGGTAGGCAACCTTTCCCCTTTAAGGGCCGAGGGACTTCAGCTCCCAGAATCCCAGGAGCTATTGGCCAACATAGGACTATTGGCCAACATGGCTGAGGCTTCTGGGAGCTGAAGTCCCTCGGCCCTTAAAGGAGAAAGGTTGCCTACCCCTGATCTAGATCAAGGGAACTGCCACTGTATTTTGCTTTGGTCAGGCTCCACCTGGTACAGGACCTGGAACAATGGGTGCAAGCTACAAGAAAAGAGATTCCACCTCAACATTAGGAGGAACTTCCTAACAGTTAAAGCTGTTCGAGAGTGGAACACACTCCCTCGGAGTGTGGTGGAGTCTCCTTCTTTGGAGATCTTTAAACAGAAGCTGGATGGCCATCTGTTGGGGATGCTTTGATTTTGAGTTCCTGCATGACAGGGGTTGGACTGGATGGCCCTTGTGGCCTCTTCCAACTCTATGATTCTAGACTGCACAATTAAAATACTTTTCATTCTAGTCAAATAGAATGCAATCCAGCCACATGTGAGTCACAGGAGTTTGGGCTTTTTGCAGCCTCCACTAAAAAACAATATAAAAAAAAAACAAAAAACAAAAAACCTCCTTAAACTCCACAGGAAATGGTTTAGCAGTTTTTACTGGAGTATCTATAGAAATCTGCAGCAATGCACATTATTGCACATGTGGTCATCTGTCTGCTTCACATGATTTTGGATGGCTGTGCATTTTCAGTGGAAGGAAGGTAAATAGATTTGTATAGATGTGAAGAGATATTGACTTGCGCAACAAAGTGAAGACAATTAACCATTGATGTCAAGGTGCAAAAATCTGTAGGAATGCACATAATAGGCTTGTCTCCTCTTTGTTCTTCTTCAATAAGTTATAAAATAAAAGAAGGAAGACTGCTTTCCCTTCCACTGGGAGTTTTCTAATAAAATCATAGAATCATAGAGTTGGAAGGGATTATACCTAGTCCAAACCCCTGTCTTTCAGTTTACACAAATAAAACACTCCCAATAGCTATCCAATCTCTACATAAAAACTTCCAAAGAAGTTCCAAAGAAGGGTAATCCACCATCTTCTGATGCAGTCTGTTCCACCCTTGAACTGCTGTTACAGTCAGGTAGTTCTTCCTAATGTTAGGTGGAATTTCTTTTCTTGTAATTTGAATCCATTGGGTTCATGTTCTAGTCTCTGGAGCAGCAGAAAACAAGCTTGCTCCATCTTCTACATGACAGTCAATACCCAGGTGAGAATGTAAAAGGGAAAGAGGTGACAGTGTTAGGCAACTGCAGTCCACTGATGATGAAAGTGATAGAGAGGTAGGTTTGCCATACATTCCTGAAAATTGTGAAAATCCTGGATTAGAGGGTCTAAAAAATGTCCCAGCCTGGCTGGGCATTTTAGACCCTTCAATCCCAGATTCCTGCTTTGTTCCTGGCCACATTTTGTCATTCACCAGTTGGAGTGGGGATTGACAAAATGTGCCCTAGTAAATTCATGGGGGGAAGAGGAGGAAGAGGTGCTGCCCACGGAGGAGGACTAGAGAGAGCCTGTAGGGTGGAGGTCTGGCTGAGGCTGCTGTGAGAGGAGGAGGCCTCGGCAGCCCCCCTTCCCGTCTCTCAGAAACTTGAGCAGCTCTTGCCAGAGGCTGGCTCCTCCACCACCATGATGAAGGAACCAGCAATCCTTCCAGGCACCCCAGCCATGCCTCCTGCCTCAGTACTGCTGCCACCACTGACTTCTTTCCCAGAGGAGGCCTCAAGGGCCAGCACTGCACTGTCTCTGGCAGCCACAGTGATATGGCATCATTGTCAGTTCCTCTTGGGCCCTGTTGCACCATAGTGGGTGTTAGCTGGGACTGGGAAAGACCTCTCATTTGCCCAGGGCCCAGTTATGATAAGGCCTCACTGGGGGCTTAGGGGAGGCTTAAGGCCACTGCCCCCACCTTTCCCACACTTTTGGTGAGGCAGCAGGCAGGGCTTTCAGGAGCCAGGTAAGGCCTCACTGGAGCCTTGGGGGGAGGGCTTAAGGCTGCTGCCTTTTCCACACTTTTGGTGGGGCAGGTAGCACACAGGCCTTTCATGAGGCCCAGTAGCCCTGTAAGGCCTCACTGGTGGCCAGTAGCATTACTGGGGAGTGAGGGCCACACTAGATGACACTCCAGAAGGGGGGGGTGACACCAGGTCAGCTCTCTGCCCCCACAGATGCTGTTTTGGGGCCTTTTAGGGCCACCTAAGCCCTGTGCGGAGGCTTTTCAGGCAGTGTGTGCCTTGCACAGAGGTTTTCAGGCCAACTAAGCCCCATGTGCAGGCTTATTATTATTTTTGTAGATTTATTGATGTTAGTTTAATACTTTTTTAATGGAGAGGGTGGGTTTTGGAGATTTTAGCTCATAAACTCACCACCATCAGAGGAGGAGCCAGAGGCAGAGCTTCTGAAGGCAAGCCTAGCACCAACTGCCCTTCTCACCACCATCAGAGGAGGAGCCAGAGGCAGAGCTTCTGAAGCCAAGCCTAGCACCAACTGCCCTTCCCAGCACGTGGGGGTGGAGCCCTGCCTTGGCCCTTTAAGAGCCCCTAGAGACCTTGGCGGCAGCGTGGCCCTGACACTCTGTGGGAAGCTATTTTTAGCCCCCCCTTACCGGCCCAGAACACCAGAGGCAACAGGAGCGGAGGACACAGCAGCAGAGCCCTGTCTTGGCCCTTTAAGTGCCTGGGAAGATCGAGGCAGCGGCGAAGCTTGGACACTCTGCAGGTCGCCAGCTGCAGCTCCCCCTCACTGGCCCAGAACATCTTTCACGATGGGAGAGGAGGACGCGGCGGTGGAGCCCTGCCTTGGCCCTTTAAGAGCCCCTAGAGACCTTGACGGCAGCGTGGCCCTGACACTTTTTGGGAAGCTATTTTTAGCCCCCCCTTACCAGCCCAGAACACCAGAGGCGACGGGAGCAGAGGACACAGCAGAGCAGAGCCCTCCCTTGGCCCTTTAAGAGCCCCTACAGACATTGGCGGCAGCGTGGCCACATCCTCCAGGAACAGCAGAGAACAGTGCTGGGAGAATGAAGGCCAGGAGGAGTGTGTCCTTGGGGCCGTTCAGTATCCATCTCCCCCAGTCCTGGACTCTGATTAGTGCCCTCTGCTCCTGACTAGTCATGTTATACAGTCGGGCTTGGCCATTCTAGTCCCTGTGGCCTGGAGTCCCACTGCCCTTCCCGAGGCCGGGAATGAGGTAGGGGCGGTATTGGAGTTGCGCAGGAGAACGGAAGGTATGGTTGTAACAGAGGGAACATATGTCACAAAAGAAGGCGGGATCACTGTTTGGTAGCGATCCCGCCTTCAGTTCCCTCTGTTTCCCTGAATGGCCTGGAGAGCAGACCAACCATTCCACAGAACCTCACTCTGCTCCTTTGCAATGCCAGGTCAGTTAAAAATAAGACTCATATAATCCAGGATCTTCTCCTGGATGAGGACACCGACCTGGCTTGCTTTACAGAGACCTGGCTGGGGGAGGATAGCACCACTATATGGGCGCAGGCCCTCCCAGCTGGGTACTCTGTTAGTGAGCAGGTGAGGGGAAGTGGGCAGTGATGTGGCTCTGGTTCATAAGAACACCTTGACCTTGACCAGGATACCTGTCCGGAACACAGCCCACTTCGAATGTATGTACCTTACCTGAAGACCAGGGGTAGTTTGGGGATTCTGCTAGTCTACCGGCCACCCCGTTGTCTAGCAGACTCCCTGACTGAGCTGACACAGCCGGTGTCTGAGCTGCTGTTGGAGTCCCCCAGACTTTTAGTTCTGGGGGACTTCAATATCCCACTCGAGACCAGCCTAACAGGTGCGGCTCGGGAGTTCATGGAGACCATGACAAACATGGGCCTATCCCAATTGGTCAACGGGCCCACACATTGTGCAGGTCATACACTCGATGAGGTCTTTAGTACGGAACAGGAATATCCGTGGGCGGAGGTGGTAAGTACCTCCGCATTGTCATGGACGGATCATTTCCTGGCCAAGATAGAACTTAGAGCCAGTATCTGCCCCACCGGGGGGGGGGGGGGTGGACCCATTCGGATGGTCCGCCCTCGAAGGCTAATGGAGCCAGAGGGATTCCAGAAAGCCTTAGAGGGTTTAATGGTTGGGGATGCCAGTGATCCTGTCGAAGCTCTGGTTAATACTTGGAACACCGACCTTACCAGGGTTATTGACACGATCGCTCCCAAGCGCCCTTGCCATCCCGCTCTCAACCGCAGGCCTTGGTATATGCCAGAGCTTAGGAGGATGAAGCGGGTTGGACAATGGCTAGAGCGCAAGTGGTGGAAGACTCAACTCTTATCTGACAGAACTCACCATAGGAATTTTCTTTGTTCCTATAGGGAGGCAATACGTGCAGTGAAGAGAGCTTTCTCCTCTGCACGTATTGCGTCTGCAGAGTCCCGTCCATTGGAGCTGTTTAGGGTGGTGAGGGAGATGACGCAGGTGCCTCCTGCGCCAAACCCCTTACTGAACCCTGTGACAGCCTGCTGTGACGCGTTTAACAACTACTTTGCAGATAAAATCTCTCAGATAAGAGCCGACTTAGATGCCACTATTGAAACAGAGTCTATAGGCGAGGCGTCCAGCGAGTCCGTCGATGTAGTTATACTGGATCAGCTTCAATCTGTGAGTACCGAGGACGTGGACAAGCTGCTTGGTAAGCTGAGGAAGAAAACTTGCCCTCTCGACCCTTGCCCATCATGGTTGGCCGTCCGGGGGGGGATGCATTGTTGAGGGTCCTCACGGATATCATCAATGCATCCTTCAGGGAAGGTTATGTTCCATCTTGCTTGAAGGAAGTGGCTGTTCGGCCACTTCTGAAAAAACCTTCCCTGGACCCCCTGGATATGAGAAATTATAGGCCTGTGTCATTGCTGCCATTTTTGAGCAAGGTGATTGAGAGGGCGGTTGCGCTTCAGCTCCAAGCGGTCTTGGATGAAGCCGATTATCTAGACCCATTTCAAACCGGCTTCAGGACAGGCTTTGGGGTCGAGACTGCCATGGTTGCCTTGACCGACGATTTGCGTCTCAGCATCGACAGGGGTAGTGTGACCATGTTGGTGCTCTTAGACCTCTCAGCGGCTTTTGATACAATAGATCACGGCATCCTCTTGGACCGCCTGAAGAGGTTAGGTATCGGGGGCACATTTGAATATAAGATCATTGTTCAATGGCTGCATTCCAAGAAGGAGAGCACTGTTGTAGCTGCACCATCAGAATCATTGCACAAGTGGAGTGAGCAGTGTAGCCATTGTGCAATTGTTATGATACACAACACTATAAGACATAGTGTACTTTAACAATAAGAGCACAAGGAGGAGGGGGGGGGTAAAAACTCCCAATAGAGCCACAGATCACCAGTAATCTAGAACAGAAAGCAATGGAAAATCATGGCTGCCCTGCATCTAGCTGGAAAAATGCACCATTCAGGGTGCCGTATTGTTTGATGGGAGCCCCATTGCACAACAGGACATTTTGCACAGTGCCCTATTGTGCATCACCATACTTCTCTTACGATAAGGTGCTCCATCATTGTAAAGTTACATTTTGTAGCCTGTGATGCAGGACCTAGGCCAATACTTCCCAGAACCTTTTGGAGAAACTTTCATGCAATTGTTAAGAACAGTGCATTGGTTTTACTGATGGGGGGACGGGGACAGACTCCTCCAGGCAGTAAATCTCTGTAGGATCCTACTGGTTGAAGGTCTTTTTGTTTGTTTTTAAAAAATGGACAATTAACTAGAGTAACTCTGTCTGAGAATGAGGTAGAAGGACAAACAGATTTTGCAGCAAAAATGATTATTTCTTTCTTAGAGCAGAAAAAGCAATAGAAACCAAAAGAGCAGTCTATTTCAATGCAAGCTGTTTCTCAAAGTAAAAGAAGAGGAAAATGGCATGGAAGCTAAAAATGATCCCCGTAACCCAGGGGTAGGCAACCTTTCCCCTTTAAGGGCCGAGGGGCTTCAGCTCCCAGAATCCCAGGAGCTATTGACCAACATGGGACTATAGGCCAACATGGCTGAGGCTTCTGGGAGCTGAAGTCCCTCGGCCCTTAAAGGGGAAAGGTTGCCTACCCCTGCCCTAACCCATCTAAGGGGGCTAGAGCTAAGGTCAAGGGACAACAAGCAAAAAATAATAAAAAAAATCATGCATGGATTTTCTAACCCTATGATGTGAAGATGACTGGAAATTTGAAGAACAGAAGCGGGTCTCAGAGAGAGACTACTTCTGCCTCTGTATTTAACCTCTTCCTAACTTGGGGCTGGCTCTTAAAAGTAAAAGGAACACCTATGGGTGGGGCAAAACATGATCTCAATATTGTTCTAAAAAACAAAACGTGCTGGCAAAGGGCAGAGGTGAAGTCCCTTCAGATACTGATAATGACTGTTAAGTGGTCTGGACAGTAGAGACAATGGACTGCATACAGAAGACAAAAGCCAATAAAATATGTTTACCCTCTTGCAAATCCAGGCAGGTTGATCCACCTCTCTGGAAGCTACATAATACTATTTATGTTTAAGATGATGAAATAGTGCCATTAAATTAATCTTACAGATTGTACATCTATTTTATTGTACAATATATTTATATTCTTCTCTAACTTGTCCTTCCCTAAAGGTATACTTTAGAGCCTACATCCAGACTGCAAAATTATAGCAGTGTGATGCCACTTTAACTCCATCCAGTGGAATTCTAGGATTTGTAGTTGGGGAGGTAGCATCCTCTGCCAGAGAGGCTCTACTGTTGCAGTACAGGGGAGTGTACTAAATTATTTTAAATACCTCACCAAAGTACAAATCTAAAATTCCATGGGATGGAATGACAATTAAAGTGCTATCAAACTGCTATAACTGTGTGGTGTGGCTACAACTTGGGACTGTGAGTAAAGTCCCCCCCCCCCCCCATATGCTATATTGGGTATGCTTCTTTTTATATTAGGCAAAATCAGAACTTTCAAGGATCTAGTGTGGTATAAGCTAAATTGTCAGTGTAGTATGAGATGTAGGTTGAGATCTCTGTTGACTCAGACAGATCCTACCATGATTCAATCTCAAATGCCAAATGAAGGAATAGAAAAACATTATCTTCACCATGAGATTATGATAATATTTTTGGTCAGTCTCTGAGAAAATGAGTTCATTCTCAGGGCTGTTTTCTGTGCATTCTTACAGAATGCACAGAACTGGAAATAAATGATAACAATTGGCTGGTTACATGGACCATAGAAGTAATAGTATTTGATGGGATGCTTTTTGTGATTAACCATCCTGTTCTTTTTTGCCTTCTCGTTCTTTGTCTCTACTTAGCTTCACAAAGAAAAACAATTCTTTTTAAAAGAGACATTTTGTACGAAATGCAAAAATGTCACATAAAAATCCTGCTTGGCATTTTGGTCTCATGTTGGGGATGGGACTTTTAACGTAGAGTGTTGTACCTCTTTCTTCTTCTTCTTTTTAAAATCTCATATAATTCATTGCTTTGCCTTAATATGATTGTTTATTTAATTGTTTTCTATTATTATAAGGGATTGATTTTAGCTGATCAATTTATTTTAATTTATGCTGTAAGATGCCTTTAGTCCTGAACTGGGGAAAAGTTGTTTTTGTTATTTGCCACCTAGTCAATTTCCCCTTATGGAAGCCCTTCCAATGAGACACCTCAAAGAGTTCAAGCCATCAACAGTCCTGCAAACTCAGGGCCATGACTGATTGAGTCTATCCACCTCTATTGTGGTCTTTCCCTTTTCTGACTGTTCTCTACTTTACCAAGCATTATTGTCTTTTTTGATGATTCATGCTGTCTCATGAAAGGAGAATTCAGGATAGTAGGATAGTATATAAATAGATAAATGAATCTGTTGTGGGGCTTGGGAAATCTATGCCGACATGACCTGTTTTGACCCAAATCTCAGCAACTGGAAGATTCTCACTCCCCCCCAGACCAATTGTTGACATTAGTCACTATCTCTCAGTCTAACCCATTTGTACCAATCTTTGATTAAATGTTCCAGAGCAGTTGAAACCAAAGGTAGAAGTGAGAATAAAGGGGTGGGGATTACACTTATAAACATCTTGGAAGAAGAATGGGATAAATGTGCCAGCCCCACCAAGGGTCTTTTCCCTCTCTGATACTACTAATGGTTTTTGAGCTATTTTATGCTTCATTAAGAAATATTCAGCAATCTCCAAACTTTTTCTAATTTGGATTTGTCTGAAATGTTAGCTTTAATTAATATTCACAATTATTTCTGATTTGTATGGCTGTCACCATAATTTTAGGGTCCTTTTCGATTCAGAATCAAAATGTCAAAGCACATTCCATTCAAGTGGCCATGCTGTGTCTACTGTAAAATGGTGTACAGTCTCAAAAACTTTAAATACATTCATCAACCAGTGTCAAACTTTTCATGAAAAAAAATCAACAATTTAAGAGGCCAGTAGCTATTCAAATTTCCTGAAGCTGAAATATTTGATTGCATAACTCTATAAATCAGATTTGAGTTTTATACAATTTCATACAAAAATTGAAATGTAACTAAAAGCCCCCTTCCAAATGGTAATGATAATGAAATTTAAAATTCAGCACAAGGAAAACAAAACAAAAAAATGATGATAAAAAAATAGAAGTAGAGATAATCATGGTAAACAGGGAGAGCATATTTCATTGTATTAATTTGACTGTTACAGCAGTGGTTCTTAACCTTTTAAAAATCACAGACTTCTTTGAGAACCAGATGAAAGCTATGGACCCTCTCAGACAAAATGTACTTAAACACATATTTGGAACTGATTTCCTTCACATAAAATAGTCTGAAATGAAGAAAAAAGTACACTGAACACTTTAACACTAAATGTTAATCTTAAAACAAACGGGAACTAGAACCATTCTCAGTAGATGGAAGAAATCAAGGTGGGGGATCATTATTCAACCTAGTTTGCAGACTTTCTCCCCTGAAGCATACCCATGCAGTGGTGTCCTGGGCTGTAGTGTCACCTGGTGCAGGGGGTGGGGCTTCCAGCCTGGAAGGGACAGGGCTTCCACAAGGAGGCATACCCCTCAATCCTTGCCACAGGAGAACTGGGCTGCAGCACGGAGCTGGGCTGGCCATGTGGGCCTCCCCGCCTCTCCTTACCATGGCACCAAGATCTCCATCTCCCTCTTTGTTGTGGATCCGGGACCACTGTCTCTTCTGCCACACTTCCCAGAGCCACCATCTTGGTTGCTCTCCCACCTCCTCCGCTCTTCTGCCCACAGAGCATGCCAGGAAGGAGGGCGAGGCAGGCAAGCATGAGCCTCCAGGCCTCACCAGTCAGTCCCTCAGTGTGCCTGTGCACCTCCCTGGAGAGACTGTTGTTCCCATCAGGCCATGGGCAGCAAGCAAAGAAAAATGAAGAGTTACCTCTCTGCCTGGATAGAGAGTTTCTGGGACACTTTTGGAGGAGGAAGAGTCAATTTGGAATCTTACCCCACCCCCAAAAGGTGGCCAGGATGGTCTAGACCAGGGGATGATGGGCAGGAAGGAGACATATGGGCCCTGTGGTGGTTGCTGGATAACAAGTCCCACAATGCCCTTCCTTTGACCCTGGTGGATGGGGCTGATGATGAGAACTGGCCCCCAAATCCTCCAGAGCCCCTGAGGAAAACTCAGCAGTCCTGGTGTCCCTCCCAAAA
This sequence comes from Phrynosoma blainvillii, assembly GCA_026167975.1. Taxonomy (NCBI): domain Eukaryota; kingdom Metazoa; phylum Chordata; class Lepidosauria; order Squamata; family Phrynosomatidae; genus Phrynosoma; species Phrynosoma blainvillii. Next base: position 416,507,088 of record JANUYF010000001.1, read on the forward strand.
AAATATCAAGGAAATAGGAGGAACCTCTAGGGTCATTCTGTTGGTAATATGGGGGTTCTGGGGGCATTGCAGATCCAGGGCTGACTTGCACCCATGGCAACCAGTAGGAGAGTTGTTTTTAAAGTTCCCCTGGGAAATGACAGGAGTAAAATTGACTCCACCTTTGCACCACCTGTCCTGGCTGAAGTGAGGTTATGTCCTTTGGAAGTCAAGAATCTTTACCACAATTATGATTGCTCTCTGAAGCCTTGTCTACATGGGCAAAAGACCTGCCCCCACTTCTATCGGCATCCTGTTTGGAAGATGCACAGCCCAAACTGTGGTGCAAACAGTCTAAAATGAGTCCAGAGACACTCAGGCCATTCAACACCAAAACTGGGGTATAACACTCTTAAACTGCATTTTAAAAACATACCTCTTACTCTGGATCACCATTCCTTCTTCATCTCCATTCATAAACAAGGGCAGCTATCTGCACAGTTTTCCCACTATCTGTGACTGCAGTGGTTCACTCACTCTATCAGAATGAGGCATCCAGCCATGTGAATGTTATGGAGCTCCTCATTCTGACTTCAGAAGTGCAGGTCAGATAATGAGAGGAAGTCACTACAGCTCCAAGGCCAGGATACCCTGGGCTTTCCCTGTGCAGACAGGGCCCAAGTTGTATTACAATATGGGTCTGAGAATATTTGGCCAAATCTTTGATGGAAAAGGTGGGCTATTTGCAAATCATCTCCCATTCACCATATTTTCCAAAACCCTTTGTTCCCCTTCAAATCCAGCAGCCACACTTTATGGTAACCCCATGGTCCAGCATTAACTTACTTTTTTCTTATTTCCTCTTAGCACTTACTGTAATCACACCAGCTACTGGTGCCTTCATCTTCCTGTTAATATGATATACAACAAACTCGGGCTGCCACTGAGTACAGTGATAGATCAGATATTATTTAAAATGAAGTGCAACAGATGCTTTGCTCTGTTGTCAAGCAGGGAAGATGATGAACTCTTTTCATGATGCTCAAGTACTTGGCAAGTGGTAAATCAAGTGTTTTCGCTGAACTAAAATGCCTCTAGACCTTGAACATTCAGTATGGTTTTCTTTGATATTTTTTCTGCCCTCCCTCTGCTGTGGGCATCTGATGTCATTGAAACTCAAGGTTAATGACATATGCATACACGGAACTTTCTATACATGAAGTGTATAGGCTGTGATTGCAGAGTACGACTTTAAGATATACTTCATCCAGTATCTCTTATGTGGATAAACTCTGTTATAACCATATTTCAGCTTCATTCTGAGTGTTGTGAAACGCTGGCAGAATGTATCCCATAGATCAGTCTTTTTGAAGTGTTGTTGTTGTTGTTTATCTTCAAATAATTTCTGAGTTATGACAAACCTATCATGGGGGTTTCTTGGCAAGTCCCCAAGACCTTTGCCTTCAATCCTTGTTTTCCAGAGTCATAGTTCAATGTTCAAACCACTATTCCATGTTGGCTGAAGTATGGACAAATCTGTAAATTTCAGTTTGTTTGTTTTCCTATCCTGCATGTAGTTTACCCTGAACTTTCAGTTTTTGTCAAAAGCCATTGAAAATTCATGTATATGTATTTTATTGGATTGTTGTCTAATATGCACATTGTTTGCAAGCAGTTTTCCTCACACAATGTATTTTCCCAATATAATAAATGCATTCCCCAGCACTGGCTAGCATCCTGTTAGAGACTGACACTTTTTTGGTCATGGTGTAATGACCATATGCAATTGGAGATTGCAGAAGCAGAGTTGTGCATGCAGCACCATTGTGCACATGGTACCATTTGTGCATTGTATGTGCAGATGTGTATTATTATTATTATTATTATTATTATTATATTCCACCTTCCTTCCAGTACAGGGACTCAAGGCAGTTAGTGAACATTGCAATTGTGCATTTCACATTTGTTTGCACATTCATTATACAGTGTTGCAATTCACTAGTGCATAGTTGTTCACTTAACTCCATGAGTGTAAAATTACACTCCATGTCCCTTGTGTAGAATCTCAGAACATTATTATGCATGACTTTTAAGCTGTGATTACACACAGAAAAAAACACCTTTGGTGACTTGTAGCTGCTGTGTCTCCAATGCATGCTTAATGTATCCCTTTCCATGGATGGCGAAACCAGTCAATGAGCGCCCAATTGCCCTAGTCCTCAGGTGCAAAATGTTGCTGCTGTGGCAGTTATGATATTGGCAGCCACATATTACCAATGTCTCCTCCTCTACCTCCACAGTCCATTGTTATTTTCAAGCAGGCTGATATTTTTGTTTCCTATTTCTTTTCTTCTATTTTTAACTTAAATTGCATTAGCAGAACTCCACAATTGTGTAAAAAAAGTGAAAATAAAATAAAATAAAACCCAGAAGGTATGCTCTATAGGGCAGAGGGCAGGGAGGCAGAGCTAAGGGAGAGTGTGAAAGAGAGCACAATGGCAGAAGCAGCCCCAGTCATATGATTGACAAGATGTGGAATAATGGCAGCTCTATAACTGGTATGTTTCCATTTTCTTTTAACTGATGTGATTGCTTAGAGAATAGGGCCTGTGTGGTAATGTCCTCAGATATCATTTGGGGGCATAATGTGTTATTTTGGGATCCAGTATGCAATGCATTTCCCAAAACATGTTCATTTTGGTGTGTACATTTCCATAATAAATACTTATTTTCTTAACTGTTAGTTCTAAAACTCAAGTGTGGTACTATGGAATTTCTAGAGTTCTGTGATGTAATAATATCTTCTCCAATTGTTTCCATAGAGAGCTCCCAGTAGTAAGCCTATTGATAGTACAAATCTGATGCAAAAGAGCCTTCCATCTGAACAAAACAACAGGACCATGTCTCATTCATATGATTGACAAAGAATTCTCATTAACAACCACAGCTGATTGTTAAGTATAATTGTTTTCCATTTATTGTCCAGTTAGCATTGATTTTTCTTTAATTGTGTTGTTGGTGAAATGGGGTATTTCAAAGCTAGGTGGCAAACTGCTTTGACAGCAGTGTATCTGACCCTGTCAATGGAAGGAAGCTGAAAAAGATTCAAAGCCATAGCAAAATGGGTATTTTCTCTCCTTGTAGCTATTAATTCAAGTAGAGGAAGATTCATCGCATGAAGACAACTAATTTGGGGGCCTATGTTGAAAACTGGTATTCTGTGAATTAAAAAGTAATCAGAGAAGCCAGCCCCACATACAAAGGTAAATCTCTTGTTGACAGAAGCCCAGCAATATAATCTCTTGGAAATCAAAGGTAATTAATTATTACAGTCTATCCAGCTATCCACAAGCCATTGGGAGAACAGAAGCATGTTCTATTTCCTTTTTTTCGATCAAGATTGCACTGTGAAATTTAATTCCAGATTGTTGTGGAGGATTTGGAAAGCTTTATTGTTTTCTTATCATGGGTGGAGATATGTCAAGGTTCTTGTCATCCAAAATAATTCAGGAATAACTTGTTTTGTACATATGCCTTACAGATAAGAAGAAGCCACGTTCCAAGGAACCCAGACTGACTCACTGAGTAGCTGCCACCACACAGAGACAGGAATACCTACTAAAATAATCTTCCTTCCAGTCAAATAGAATGTCATCCAGCCACACGTGATTTGCTGGAGTTCAGTGTTTTTGCAAGAGATGGGGGGTACTGAAAACCTCCTTAAACTACACAGAAGTAGTTGTCATGTTTTTGTTTTTCAGGAGTATATGCAAAAATCCACAGAAATGTACATTGTCGCACATGTGGCTGTCTGTATGCTTTGTGTGAATTTGGATGGCTGTGCATTTTTGGCAGAGGGAGGGATGAATAGATGTGTGAAAATTTGCAGCAATGTCCATGATACACTTAGATATAGACTATCCCCATGACACAGCAGTTCTGCTGAGGAGAGCAGTAGTGTGGGGGAAGATCTCCCATCACTGCAGTCTCCTTGCCATTCCCCCTCCTTACATGCTGTCTGATAAAGTCTATATGTGCTTATGTGTCTGAGTGAAAGTAGGCAGGTGGATGCAGATGGCATAAATGCTGTAAGTGTTGTGTAAGATGTGTGTATCTGTGAATGTATAAATCATTGTCTGCATGTATGGATGAGTTGTGAATGATTTGCCTATGTGCATGTGAATGGCATGCATGCCAAAGTGGAGTAGATGTATTCCTGAGCCACCTCATTGCCATGTAATCTCCAAAAGAGCCAGCCAGGTTTTAAACTGCTTTCCTCCCTATCAATCTCACACTCCACTCCTGTTCATCCCAACCCACCTCCTCTCCACTTCCTGTCCTTCCTAAAGAGGCAACCAGGTTTAACCCCCTTTTCAGCTCAACTTCCTGGCTTGCTCTTTTGGAAGGATTTGAGATTGAAAGTAGGTTCATTGGGAAGATCAGGAGAGGGATGAGAAACTGACAGGGTGGAAAGCAGTTTAAAACCTGGCTGGATCTTTTGGAAGGATGGGAGATTGCGAAGAAGTGGACTGGGGTGAGGAGATTAATGAGCTAGAACAGGGGTAGGCAACCTTTTTGAGCCAGGGGCCGTTCCCCCGAAGTCCTCTTCTCCGGCGGGCCTGGAGGCGGGGAATGGTGGCGCGCGTGCTCATGCGTGTGCGCAACCCCCGCCGCTGCACGCGACCCCCCCGCGCGTGCTGCCGCTGCCGCCTCCACTGCGCATGCTGCCGCAGCCACCTCCACGCATGTCGTGGCCTCCATTTTGTTTTCCAAAATGGCAGCCGCAATGCGTTTGCACATGCACAGTACTCCTGCGCAGGCGCAAGCGCGTCACGGCCGCCATTTTGGAAAACAAAATGGCGGTCGTAGCACATGCAGCCGCACAGCGAGCAAAACGCATGGTGGCGGCAGGCGGCGGCGGCAGGGGTCCGCCTGGGGTGGTAAGTGCGGGGCCTTGGGCCGGAACCGGCCCACGGGCCGTAGGTTGCTGGGCCCTGAGCTAGAAAGTGGTTTAAGTTCTGGCTGAGGCTCTTTTGGAGAAATAAGAGATTGAGAGGAGGAGGAGGAGGAAGGGGAGAAGTCAATCTATTGATGCAGTAGCTAAAAACCCACAAATGTCAAATCTGCAAATTTGGAGGGCCAACCATTGTTTTGATTCTTTTTGGTTTAATGTTGTTTGTGAAACTGAAATAAATAAAAGTTTTTAAAAAATGAATACATAAATGGCAATCCTCAGCCAAATGGCAACCATGGAGTCATATCTCAAGGTAAGGAAATTTCTGGAATGAACTTTTTTCCACCAGCCATAAAGCCATTAACATTAGCAGAACCAGCTCTCCAGAAGATTGGGAGCATCTCCATGAAAAATGTGGAAGGAGGTTCTGTGGACTACAGAGGATGGGGAGAATCATTTGAAATCAGTTAAAGGTCTTTAGAACAATGCCATTTGTTCAAGTGGATGAGAAACCACTGGATTCTTCTGGCCTTGATCTTAGAGGAAGGAGGAAGTTGAAGTTGTTTGATGTGTAATTTTTTCTTTTGTGAAGTCAATTGTAATGCTTTGATTGACTTGGTTGGAGGCAGAATATCTTCATTGATTTGAAGAGCTGTCAACCCAGGTGTTTTCAGCACTGCTGCTTTTACTGTATGAATGAGGCAAAAAGGAATATCTATCTATTCATAAGTATGTGAAAAGGTGATGCTCTTATTTTTAGCAAAATCCAAACAGCAGCTTATCAAATATGTGTTTAATTATTCCAATTATGTTAGAGGCACACATGCTTAAGAAAACTTCAATGAGGTTTTTAATTGGTGTACTTTCTAGGGCATGCTCCATGTTTGATCATTTTGGATAATACAAATGCAGAAAAAAAATAAATTGATGGTGCACAGAGTGGAAAGATATAAGGTGCATGGGGACACACAGCAATATAGCACTGATACCAGTGTTACTAATGAGCATATTTCTATTTGATATTGATTTTTCTATTTTTGTTATCTATTAAAAAAGATATTTTTCCCCTTAAAAAACCCATGGGTTTTGATGATTACTTTTTATTCAAAGCATAGGATGTATTTATTTTTCTGGCAAAGGACAACTGTACAGGTCCCTGATGTACTGGTGTCAAGGAAAAAGAGATCTTATTGAAGTGGAGTCAAGTAACTATGCTTGAAGGAAAGACAATACATAAGTGAAGGCGAGGAAGGCAAGAGAGAAGAATATGGATTTCTGTTAAGGCTATTGTCACTGGTTCATCTTGTTACATAGTCATTTGAATAGAACTAGATGCTGATTTCCTTTTTATATATGGGATTCTCCATTTCTCAGGAACCTGGATAGTACAGTTACACACACACTGCTCTATGCTTATAGAAGAACACATTTCATGCACTGAGGAGTGGAGTCATGACTTCCAGCTGTGTCCACCCACTGCTTTCATATGTGGTAATCATGCTCCCTTGGCTGTGTATTTGGCAAACAGTGGGCCTCTGCAGACCAACCCGAAGGGCTGGCCTGGAGGCAAAGATGGGATGGGCAGCTGCACGCTGGCCACCCCAACGCCACGCCAACACCGTCCTGATACCACATGCTGGTGCAGGACACCCTTCAGGTGCAGCGTTCAAACATGTTGTGCCAGAAAGGGTGCTAACGATCAGTACGCCAGTTCTTAGAGTGGCCTTTTGCCGCCCCTGAAAGGAGCGGCATTTTGCCGCTCATTCAGGGGTCGTAAAAAAGAGGATCAGGGCCATGGCATGCGGTTGCCACAGCCCTGATCCGCAGCTAGCAAGGATGGCCCAGAGCTGCCCATCTGCATAGCCCCACTGAGAGGAAAGTGTGTGTACTGATGTGTGCTTATAGAGCTTTGCATAAGGGTGGATACTCTGCAGCCAGTGAGCTGCACAAATGGCATGTGAGGTGCTTCAGCAGCTGGCTCAAGGCCACAGTTTTCAATGCCCTCCATGCATTCTCTTAACATATGAGCAAGTTCATTTGAAATCCTCTAGCATAGTTCTTGAACATGACAAAGTCTTGTGGGGACTAGTGGGTACAATTATGGTCATATGTATCCAATCTTAATTTGTACCTCAGTGGAGACATGAGCAAAATTGATGTATGCATGAAAGATGTTGGGGGGAAATAGTTAGACAAAGATCTCTTCAGAAATCTAGAACCACATTTCTCTTCCCTTTTTTGATATCTTCATGTTTCTTGAATACACAATTGGGCAGGACTACATTTGTTTGTTTTACACACACACACACACACCCCTCACCTTTCCTTCAATAGTTGGTTCCCCACCCCAATGTTATTCTCAAAACAACATGTTAGGTAAAAGCCTTTGCAGACTGCCAGAAATAGTGCAAACTGAGTCCACTTTAACTGCCCTGACTCAGTGCTAGGGAATCATGGGAACTGTAGTTTATTGTGGCACCAGAGCTCTCTGACAGAGAAGGCTCAATGTCTCAGAAAAAAAATACAATTCCCATGATTCCCTAGCACTGAGCCAGGGCAGTTAAAGTGGACTCAATTTGCACTATTTCTAACAGTCTGCAAAGGCCCTAAATTAGGCTGAGAGTTAATGATATGCTCTACCTGGCGGAGACATGCTGAGACAACAACAAAGAACAGGACAGCCAGGATAGCAGGCTCCAGTCAGAGCCAGAGGGAGGCTAGGAGCCCTGTCCTGAAATGATCACAAGGAGAACATGGACCATCCCTGAAGAGCTAGAGCCTGATACCACATGATGAAATATCAGTTGTAAAAGAGCAAGCAAAGCTATGATCTGCCTTTAAAAGAACATGCAGAGGTAATTAAGCCAGCTGTGCTGATTTAAAGCTAACTATAAATTAGTACCCATCAATGGTGCGATGTTTCTGTGGTGGTGGGATTGCATGTCCCTGTAAAGCAGGATTGACTTAGAGGGAGGTATCAAAATTGGAGAAAGGACTATCAACAATTTAAAGTAAGTAAGTAATCACTTTATTGTTAATAGCTAAAATCCATCACAATTTGGTACAGATCAAACTAATGAATACAAAAACAATATATGAAAACAGGGCACAAAATTTATAAGAATATATAAAGGAACCATGAATAAAATACAATAATAATGATAAAAAATATATGACAAGTGAGGGCCGTTGCAGACTGGCCTGAAGAACTGGCCTGGGGGTGGAGTTGGGGCAGGGCAGCCACAAACCAGCCACCCCAACCCCACCCTGACGCCGTCCTGATGGCGTGTGGCATTATGCAGGCTGTGCAGCATCAGGATGCCCTCTCGGTGCAGCATTTAAACAGTGCTGGCTCTTAGAGTGGCCTTTTGCCACCCTTAAAAGGAGCGACCTTTTGTTGCTCTTTTCAGGGCAGCAAAAGGGAGGATGGGGGCCATGGCATGGGGTTGCCACGGCCCCAATACACTGCTTCTTGGGGTAGCTCTGTGCTGCCTCAAACAGCTGGTCTGCATGGGCCCTGAGACTTCTAATTCTTACCCCCAGCTTGATAACTAATGGGGGAAGCAGACGGGCAGCACGGGGCCGCCCCGGGAAGCTGCGGATCAGGGCCGAGGTATCCGCACACCTTGGCCCCATGGCGCAGCTTCACCGCCCCTGGAAAGAGCACAAAAATAGCGCTCCTTCCACACGTCACCGAAGGTACGCTGCAAAAGGCTGGTGGCGCACCTTCGGCGACTCTTCCGCCTCAGCGTGTGTGGATGCTGCGGCGGGAAGACATTGTGGGAGCGCCAGACGTGCGGAGGGTCCGGCGCTCAGATGATGTCTTCGGGAAGGGGTTGGGGCGCCCACTGTGCGGCTGCCCCTCCCCTTCCTTGCCCCCAAAACGGCGCTGTCTGCTTCCCCCCTCAGAAAAAAATGCAATTCCCATGATTCCCTAGCATTGAGCCAGGGCAGTTAAAGTGGACTCAATTTGTACTATTTCTAGCAGTCTGCCAAGGCCCTAAGCCTAACCTTGCTGGCAGCTAAACCAAATTTTGCTGCCATGGAGGTAATGTATACATCATTACCAGCCAAAAGAATACAGATTTGCTGGGTACGAGACCAGTCAGAAAGAGGATATAAAATATGATCAAGGAACCTTTCCCTGAAGGCTGTATAAAGGGGGCATTGTAAAAGATAATGTTCAATATCCTCCACTGCCCCTGTTTCGCATATACACAATCTTAATTGAACGGGGGTATTATTACATCTGCCCAACAAGTGGAACGAAGGCATACATTGGAACCATAAGGCTGTAAATGCTTTTCTAATAGGGGCCAGAGTGAGATTAGTGAAATAGTGCTCTAATCCAAAAGATGTTTTGTATATTGGGTACCGGAGAGCATAAGTAAATCAGCCCATTTAGAGACAAGATAAATTTTTCCTTTAATCAGTTGCTTAACTCTGCCGGTGGCAAAATTTGGTAATGAGTCAACATTAATCTCATAACTTTGAAGTATCATTCTAACTGTATGTCCCCAAGAGCTTGGGGAGAAAGAAAGTAATTGTTCTGAAAATCATTTTTTGGTAGTCCGGTATCACTCATGTTCATCAGCTTCAACCAGTATGAAGCAAGAACAATGAGTGTATTAGCTTGAAGGGCGATTTGAGCTGTTTCTGCTGTCAAAAATGGAACAGGGATACTTTTAGGAACAGTCAACAGGGATCTCATATTTGTTAGCAAATATGAATTTAATAAAATTTTGGGACACATGTGGAGTTCCCTCTATGACCTTGAACTGATCTCTGTGGGATGTCAGCCATAATCCTCTAGATGGCAAGTCAGGTAGGCATCAGGGGAGCCTGCCCAAATAACATGAAAATTCCCTGCCAGACAGGTTTGGGAGTTGCTAAAAGGGAAAGACCATTACCCCAAAAGTCAACATAATAGGACTTGTTTGTCCTGAGTCTCTCTCTTGATGGGGAAGTGATCAGATTTAACCACACCCTCTTTCTTCAGCCTTCCTTCCTTGATTGAATTGAAACCAAATGCATTATTTAGACTGGTCTTACACCTAGGTTTAACAAAGCTAAGGCAATCAATGACTTTGTCCAGGCTTCCGCCAAGCCATTAAGTCTATAGCTAGGAGCAAGATATTTCCTATATAAATCTCCAGATTTTTAGACTCTGTGTGCTATCTTTGGAGTGCAGCTTGGCTCCACATCAGTCTATGCTCTGATCATAGCTCCCTTGGCCATCCCTTCCCCCCATTTTGGTGGCCGTGCTTCTTTATCATCAGCCACATCCACAGCGGATCTCAGAGAAGACTTTGGAAGTGAGTACCTCCCATAGTCTGGCCCATGTCAAGCTATTCCCACTTCCACTCATTTATTTTTAAGTATGCAGTGTGTGTGTGTGTGTGTGCCATATTTGTGTGTGCACAGTTTTTCCCCTTTTAATAAACATTTAGACCTTAAGTGAAGCAGCCTGCCTCAGCATCATCCACTAGTCCTCTGGTACACATATTGGTACTCCGGTTTTGTGGGGTGTTGTTAGGGCCCCACTCTTGCAGATTTGAGCTAATTATAAATTCCCCTAATTAGATCCTTCCTAACAGTATTCTGAATGGTTTCCCAATAGGAAGCACTGTTATACCCCCAGATCTCTGTGCCATATAATAGTTGAGGAACAATTTTCCTTTGATAAACATCAATGGTAGGGGTAACCAAATATCCTCCTATGAAATTTTAAAAGGGAGTTTACCCTTTACTGACATATTAAGTTTGAATGTTTACCACTTCATACAGATTTTTCTCCAGAGTAAATGAAATAATCTTTTTGTTGATTATGCTATTATTATTTAAGAGTAAAGAATATGGTTTACACAATTTTCTGAGATAGGACTCAGCTGAAACTCAGGAAGTACTTGTTGTTTGTTTTAATTGTAGTATTTGTTTCTTGTGGAAGAATGATCTGCGTGAGATTCGATATTGTAGTGACATTGATAGGTCAGTGAGAAGGGGGTGGGGTAATGGGTACAGTTATAGATTTGAATGTAATGATAATGTTTGATATTGTGTATTGTGTATGTCACTGTTAAGTATGCTGTTATGTATGTATGTATGTTATTCTGGGATGTGTTGTTGGCTTTTCTTCTTTTTTTTCTCTTTGTGTTATTTTTCTTACTTGTTTTTTTAACAATAATAAAATTTATTTATATATATATATATAAAAAGAAATTTTAATAGGGAGTTTATAGAATGAATAGATCTTAACTTGATTGCAGAGAAATGTGTTTTCCAAGACAAGTTGGATTGAAATCTTAAACCCAAATAATTGAAATAAAATTGTGTTTTCTTCTACGCACCAGTGATGAAGTTTTTTCCTTAAACCAAAAACAACAATATCAACAATTTAAGATATGCAAATGATACCATACTACCACCAGAAAATAGCAAAGACTTGGAACAATTACTGAAGAAAGTTAAGAAAGAAAGTTCAAAGTTTACAGTTGAATATTAAGAAAACAAAAATAATGATCACAGATTATTATGTAGATTTAAAGTAGATGATGAAGACATTGAAATAGTTCAGGTTTTTCATCAGTCAGAGTGAAGACTGAAGTTGAGAAATCAGAAGACAAGGACTTGGAAGGACAGCTATGAAGTAATTAGACAAGATCCTAAAGTGTAACGATATATTATTGAATACTAAAATTAAAATTGTGCATGCCATCATATTTCCAGGTTTTGTGTATGGTGGTGAAAGATGAACAGTGAAGAAAGCTGATAGAAAGAAAATATACTTGTTTGAAATGTGGTGCTGCAGAAGAGTTCTACAGATACTGTGGACTGCTAAAAAGACAAATAAATGGGTCCTCGAGCAAATCAAGCCTGAATTCTCCCTAGAAGCTGAGATGGCTAAACTGACAATGTCAGAATTTGGACATATCATGAGAAAGCAATAGACAAAAGACAATAATGACTGGTAAGGCAGAAGGCAGTAGTAAAAGAGGAATACTGCAGTGAACTGAATCAATTCAATCAAGGAAGCCACAGCCCTGAGTATGCAAGACCTGAGAAGGGCTGATGACAGGGGGACTTGGAGGCTCCTCATTTCATAGGGTCACCATGAGTCAAAGTTAAACTTGACGGTAGTTAACAACAACATGAAATTACTATCCCCAATGTCATTCCTTTGCTGCAACCACTATAATGTTGCTAGTTCTATTTTTCCTGAACTCCAGTTTGCTCCTTGAATTTTCTTCCATTGGTTACACCAAATGCTACTGGGATTTGGTTACTGTCAGACTACCTATTGTACTTTACTCCTGGACTGCTTCAATCCCACTTTTGCACTTGATCACTCTCTGTCTATGCTGTGTACTGTGGTCATTTGTTATCTATACATTATTCAGTTTTCCCTTTTCTCTTCTTCTGTTTCTCTCTTTCCACCGAATCCACTGAAGCTCATATTTCTCAACTATCTCTCTCTCTTTCACACATACACACATCAAGAAAGACTTTATGGTTCCCTTCCTGTGGAAATGCTGTACCCCATGGCATTGACGATAAACTTCATCTTCCTGCTCCTCCATCCTCCCCATTCTTTATTCCACTGGCCATTGCACTTCTTGCTTGCACTAGCCTGCCACGCTGGAGAGGTAGTGAAAGAAGGGAGAACAATACAGCAATGATTCCATGAAACCCTCTCCCCATTATACAAATTTCATTTGGAGAAAATATATTTTACATTCTGGTTTAATGCCCCTGCCCTGAAGTATAGTGTAATGATATTATTAATATATAGGTTCCAGTCTCTGGTGCAGGTATTACTGATGAGCTGCTTCATCATCAGAGAAAGGCTCAAGTTCACCATATCTAGTGGTGATCTGATGCCCTCCCCTACTGACAGAATCTATATGTGTGTATATTTGTCCCATCCTATCATGAGTAAAGGCTATGTACTCATGTACTCATTAGAAGGTATGCTAGCTTTCTGCTGGAAATGGCATGACAAGTCATATTTGAATGGATTTGCCTATGGGTAGATGTTTCAGCCTGCAATGCTTTCCTGAATATGATAGTAGTAGTGAAGGGGAATTGCCTCTCCCAGTAACTTCAGGAATAATTAGAATGCCATGCTGGTGAATCAAGGATCCAGCTTTATTGAAAGAAATGTATTTCTGTCTCACACTCCAACACACCTAAATTTGTACAGATTGGGGTCTCTGAGCTCAGGGCTCCTACATTCCAACATAGCACCATAGAAGTTGCCAAGTTACCCCTACACTGTGTATGTGCTGGGGTAACTTTCCAGCCAGTTAAGATTTCTAGCCAGAAGTTTAGATTTTCATCCCAGGCTAGGCATCAAAACAGGCCTTCCACAGACTCTATCCATGTAAATAACCCAGTCCTTAGTTCTTGCTATCAGAAGGCCTTTAACCATTATGTGTCAGGGAAGAAGAGTGATGCTGCATGTAACTTTGGTTGTGTCAGCTTGTTTTTCTGGAGAAGAGTCCCTGAAACCAAGGCACACAACTATAAAGAGATGCAAGCATTGTTCTAAGTTAGCACAAGCAACTTGGCCTTTGCAGACTGCCAGAAATAGTGCAAATTGAGTCCTCTTTAACTGCCCTGACTCAGTGCTAGGGAATCATGGGAACTGTAGTTTATTGTGTCACCAGAGCTCTCTGACAGAGAAGGCTCAATGTCTCAGAAAAAATATAATTCCCATGATTCCCGAGCACTGAGCCAGGGCAGTTAAAGTGGACTCAATTTATACTATTACTAGTAGTCAGCAAAGGCCCTTTGTTTTTCCTTCCTATTCAGTGATCAGTAACTTTTATTATTTTTGTCCATATCACCCTTGCCTTCTTGTTGTCAGATGTGCTGCATGATCTTAGGCCTGTCTAGTTATAAACAATTCCCAGTTAGTTCAGACTATAAGTCTGTTTAAGTCTGTGTCTGAAAGAATACTGCTTTAAGGTTGTTTTATTCATTCATAACTTGCATCCACCTTCAGTGATGCAGTTAAAGAACAGGTGCTGAAAGACTCATTGATTGATCCATACTTCAGGATAGATTTTCTCCCACACCTGCAGGGGTGTTTCACATATGGATTCATTATAATATAGCCTGCAATGTTTGACAGATGGTGTTATGTAAATGTTTCATGTACACATGGGCAAACATTTTTAAGTGTGGTAGCAAGGGAATAAATTATTTCCAGAGAGCCAAGATGAAACATCTCAAGAAATGTTTAGATATGGTCCTGATATAGGCAATTTTCTGCAGTTGTGAATGTCTGTACTCACAACTGGGTTCCTCAAGATATTAGTCAGTTGAGGATGTCAAGGAGAAAACCTGTTTGAATTATGGGATACTACCCTAGGACTAATGTGGGGAAACAAGTACTTTCAACATGAAATCAAATGCTTGCCATGTAAAAGGAGTTAGCAAAGCAGATGTGATCAACACAGGTAGACACTGAAGATGCTCAAGAAAAGATAAACAGAGTCCCCTCAAAAATGCTGTCACAAGAGCAGAGGTGGCGCACAGGGGCTATACAGGAAGTTAAAGACAGCAGTGACTTATTGGGTCAGTCACCAGGCACTGGATATGAATAATTATCATGCTAGCCACATGATGGTAGCAAGGTGAATCCAAAGCTGATTACAACAGATGGTGTACTGATTTTCTGCCTGCTTAATACTGAATAGGATGAATGATCGGGACTGGGTAAATTATGTTCATAAATACTCTTGTCAAATTTTTGACTAGGGTTTCTTTCTATATGTGCAGACAATAGAAAATAAATTAAATGGTGCAATTTTGAGATGTTAGAGGGACTGTACCATTTCAGATACTAGGTAAACGATTATGTGTTGGTGAATGTGTTCATGTATGGATTCTGAAACAGAAAACTATAATGGGACAGAGGGACAAGAGCCTATAGCAATTTAGGTTTTGAAAAATGAGCAACAACCTTTACTTAATGTTGACAGATATCTGCTATAATTTGCTTTTCTATATTATTTTTATTTCATTTTTATTACATTTTTATCTTGCTTTTACCTCAAGGTAGCTGACAAATAATTTAAAAGATGTTAATAAATAAAATCATCACTATAATTAAACATCAAAATGATTATTCTTTGCTTCCTCCAGAATGGATGCCCTGGCACCTTGTTGAGTGCAGTTTTTCTCCTTTTTCTTCCACTCTTCTAGCATTTCCCATGGCTAATCTTCGTTCTGTCCATGTTCTCTTCTATCCCTCCAAGGGAAGCTGATTTGCCTGCCATTGTCAGCATTTTGCTTGACTAAGAGAGAACTTAAGTGGAGGCCCCTTTTCTGTCTCTTTTAGGGCCAATGCACATAGCCTGTAAGGGGCGGCTCTGGGCCGCCCGTGGGAGCAGTGGATCGGGGCTGCAGTGACTACACACTGCAGCCCCAATCCTCCTTTTTGCCGCCCCCCAAAGAGCAGAAAAATGCTGCTCCTTTGGGGGCAGCAAAGAGCCACCCTTTTGGCACAGCACGTGGCTCTTTTGCACATTTTTTGGCGCAGCATGCCATGCACGTGATGCTGAACACCATGCAGACAAGCATGCAGTGTTGGGGCAGAGTTGGGGCAGCAAGTCTGCAGTTGCCCCACCCCAACTCCACACCCAGGCTGGACCTTTAGGCCAGTCTGCATCCCCTCTTAGTCTTGCAGTCTCAAAAGGGTGTCAGAGAAAACTTCCCTTCACTTAAAAAATGCCTCAGATGGCTCAACAAATATGCTTTTTATTGAAGCCTACACAGGACCTGCCTGACATAAATTCTGTCTTTTGGAGAATGCCCTAGAAAACAGGATTGCACCAGGCGACACACTAATAGGGTTTGACAGCACTGCTCCCCAAACATCTGCCTTTTGGCAGAAACAAGCTGTGGAGTTTGTCTGAGTCCCTTTAAAATGCTGAAGAGATGGTGTGAGAGGGGCAAGGCTCAGTGTAAGCAGAAAGGAGAAGCCCCAGTTTTTTTTTTTTTAAAAATCAAATTAAAATGAATTAAACTTTTTTTTTTTAAAAAAAAATCCTTTTAAAATTGCCTTAGAAACATCAAATATTACCAGATTTTCACTTTAACCACATGAAATTGCATACATGCTACATACATTTAGCCTAAATGTATGATATTGTAATTTAAAGGTATAATTTTAATTTTGCTAGGTGGTTTTTGTCCCTTACATTCAGTGATATATGGGAATTATGATTTATAAGTAACATTAGTAAGAAAAATTATTAAAGTTACTGCACCAGGTGACACCAACCCTAGTGATGCTGGTGGTAGTAGCATTTTTTTCCTGGAGAAAGGAATTTAATTAATGGCATATTTCTCCTTGATGATATCCTTTTTCTTTTTGTTTACATGATGGAATTGTGTGTATGATGGAATTGTGTGTCTTCCTAGTATAGTTGAACTGCAACTCTCAGCATTGTCTAATACTGGCTCAGGGGCTGCTGGAAAGTACAACCAACAACAGCTGGAGGGGCTGCAAAATTGTCATCCCAAAATGTATAATTGAAAATTGCTCTTCCTACAGGCATGAAATGGCACTATCCATTTCTACCAATTAATGAAAGAACTGCTGCTTTTGCATGTGTAGACCAGACCCTAAAGAAAGAACAGCTTCTCTCTTGTATTATCTTTCAAAAGCAAATTGCCAGCTATTTGGTCTCTGATCTATTGTTTTATTATTGTTTAGCTCAAGGGTGGGGGAAGGAGCAACAAAGCCCAGGCTTTTAAAAAAAGAAATGTGACAGCTCATTCCAAACCAGATAGCCTGCTTGCATAATTACAAAATAAATCTGTATTTGCAATCTTCAGACATCTGTGATTTTTTTTTCCTGGAGAAATCTGAAGCTCAGCACAACCCTTTGCCTGTTGATACTTCTTGAGAACATTAATTGTCTCCAATCATTGTAGGAGCATCTGTTTCACGTTTTGACAAGTGCACTTACTCCCCCTTCTTCCCTTTCTACACCTTTCCCTCTCCCTCCTTTTTATTCTTCTGCTAAAGATAATGAATAAATTACAGGGGAATGACAAATGTGTTGATAATCAAGATGAAATGCAAATGAACTGGAAGTGACAGTGTTTCTGTGCAAAGCTGCAAATTGCTTTCTTCTGCAGAGGAGCAGGGAAACTTGGGATCCAAACATAGCACCATGCATAGGAATTAGCACACAAGTTATCATAGGAAAACTTTTTGTTCTTTTTTTAACATTCCACATATATGTCAGGTTCACATATGTAACTTGTTGTATTAAGATCATAATGTTGCCTTTCCTCCTTTTCCATTCATTTTTTATAGTTTAGAACAGGCAAGACTTTAAAAAGAACTTTCATATCCTGATAGACCCATATTCCACCTTCATGACCTTAACTCTTCCACTTCTACCACCTGCAGCTACCTGAAGATCTTTTCTGCTCTGCTTTCCCCCCATCCACCTTTTCTGTTCCTCAAACCCTGAAAAATAGAGCACCTTTCACTTTAAAATGTGACTTTCCAAGCTCTTCTCATTAGGGTTAGGGGAAAAAATTCAGTGGGCCAGTCTAGCTAAAGCTAATAGCTTGATCCCACACCCTGCTATGATACATAAACCCTGAAAAATAAGGATGGAGTATTTCATGATTTAAGCCTTCATCAGGGAAATTCTGACATCAGGATTTCTTCCCCCCCCCCTTTAATTAAAGTTAATCATCATACGTGAAAGAACAGATACACTATCCCTCCTTTTTTGTTGCTTCTTTAATACAGGTTTTAATCTGTTCAGAATTAGCTGAGCAGTTTTAATCCTCTTTGTTGTAAAGATAATTTCTCAAAGGAATGGATTAACAGATGTTTAGGAGGAGCTGGGGAGTCTGAATACAAAAAATATTATCCCACGTGCTGGTGTCTCCCGGGGCTTCAGAAGTGCAGAAACATTCTCTTAGTGTCCTTTT
Source organism: Phrynosoma blainvillii (assembly GCA_026167975.1). Classification (NCBI taxonomy): domain Eukaryota; kingdom Metazoa; phylum Chordata; class Lepidosauria; order Squamata; family Phrynosomatidae; genus Phrynosoma; species Phrynosoma blainvillii. The sequence goes on from JANUYF010000001.1 coordinate 416,524,987, forward strand.
AATTTTTTAAATATTTTTTTACCATAATATAAAAATCCAAGGCTGAGACTCAGAGGCAGAACCTGTGAAGTCCAGACCCTGGGAATATAGGCAGCATCTTCATATGACAATTGATCCATCCAGCACAGTCCCAGTATTATTGGCATGGTGTGGGAGTAGCAGAAGCATACCTTCCAGGTTTCCTAGTTTGGCGTGTATGGATCTGTTTAATCCTCTGTTGTCCAATTTTCCCAGCTGCTTTTAAAATATCCCAGCTTCTCTCTCTTTTTCCCACTTTACCATTTTGTCCTCGGCTTATTTTAATTGCTGGAACCTGAATTCAAATAGCAAAAGTCATTTGCCTTTAATAGACTCAGCAGAGTGGAGAGGCAAGTGAGAGGGTGGAATCATGACCTTCCCAGTATGTTCAGGTAAAAGCAAACTGCTGCAGCTTTTTCTATATTTGGAACAGAACAGCCTGTGCTTTGTATCTCTGAATTGCTTCTTGAGAAATGATAATAATAATAATAATAATAATAATAATAATAATAATAATAATAGAGTATTTCTGCAATGTGGATGCAGCCATAGAATCACAGAGTTGGAAAAGACCTCAAGGGTCACCACATCCAAACTCTTACTCCTTCTAGAGCAGCATAACAAGACATATAGACTTGTCCTGAGTTATATGCATGTTTGTCACTAACAGGATTCCAGTTACGATCTTATTTTTTCCTGTAGAGAAACATCCAGGGTGAGTGAGAAGGAGGAAGATGAATGAGATTGAATGATAGGCAGGTTCAACTTCAAGGACATGTTTTATTTATTTATTTTTTAAATTTTTATTTTTATAAAACAACATACAACATACATTTACAACAAATCTAACATAAACTGAACAATATAACAATTACATCGACAACACCACAACTAACTAACTCACATAAAATAGTTTCCCTCCTTTACTTGGAATATTCAATCTATTATAATATCAACTTTTAGATATTCCCTTTTTCTACTATTAAGTGTTCAGTTGTGATATAATTTGTAATATAATATATTATATAAATTACAATTTTTATTCAGTACTCATCTTGATATGTATATAATTGTATATCTTTTAACTGACCAGAGCTAATATTCTTGTGTCACAATATGTTACATATTGAACAGACCAACGTAACTTATCAGTTCTTCAGGGCAATCACACCATTTTCACCCCATATTGTTCTCAGACAATTTGTGATTGGGGCCTAGTCTCTCTCAAATTTATTTCTAGATTGCCCTTTCAGAAAGCATGTTAATTTGTCTACTTCCATTATGTCATATAATTTGTATTGCCATTCTCTCAAGGTGGGATGGTCTTTACTTTTCCAATTTTTTTGCGAGTAAATTTCTTGCCACATAAAGCATATAAAATATAATCTTTCTGAATCTTCTTTCCAAATTATCATCAATTATTCCTAATAAAAAAGTTGCCGGTTGCATATTTATTGTAGTATTTAAAATTTTCTCAATTTCTCCATGTATTAAAGACCAATAATTTTGTGCCCTTTCACACTCCCACCACATGTGTATATAAGTACCTTTAACTTTTGTACATATCCAACAGAGACCATCCTTCTTCTGATAAATCTTTGATATTTTCTCCGGGGTTAAGTACCATCTGTATTGGGATTTTAAATAATTTTCTTTCACCTCATAACTTAATATATGTTTTAATCTTTTATTCCAATTTTTCTCCCATTCTTCCATCATAATTGGTCTTTTAGCATCTTGTACCCAACTTATCATGTATTGCTTGACTGTTTCGGGTTCCATCTCAACCTTCAATAATAATTTGTAAAGTTTAGAGATAAAATGCTGAGTTTCTTTTGTTAGGAGTTTCTCAAAATCAGACTCCTCTTTATCTATTTGTACATTTTTATAATCCATTTTAAATCTTTCATAAATTTGTCTATATAAATACCAATTGCATTTATTTTTTTTTAAATTTTATTTATATTAATCAACTTTCCATACATTTTTATATACTTTTACATCTTAGCCGTTTTTTTTTTAAACAAACCCCCCTAAATATCCCCCCCATGCACCCCACCCCCGGAGCCATTTCCATCTTTATACTCCATCCAAAATCTTAACTCCTCCCGTGGAGGCAATTTCCCGTCTTCCATTCTTAATACATTTTCAATAAATTTTTTCCATATTTCATCAAAATCATTTCTTTTCAATAATCCTTTTTTCACTTTCAATCTACATGTTAATTTATCATTAATTGCTATCTTCCAAACTTCCTTATACCAATCCTCCAATTTCACACTTATTTTTGTTTTCCAACTTCTTGCTATAATTAATCTCGCAGCAGTAAACAAATTTGTTACAAGGTTTTTTTCCTCCTTCCATTCTACATCATTATATATTGATAACAATGCTATATTCGGTTTTCTATCTATCTTTATATTCATAACCTTTTCTATCTCTAATATTACTATTTCCCAGAATTTTTGTACATATTTACATTGCCACCACATATGTAGATATGACCCTACTTCCTGACAACCGCTCCAACAATATTTTGAATTTTCTTTATTTATATTATGTAATCTCAGTGGTGTCAAATACCACTTCCAAATCAATTTATAATAATTTTCCTTAATTCGCACCGATAAATTTTTCAAATGTCTTTGTTCCCAAATCTTATTCCATTCATTGTCAGAGATTTTGCATTTCAATTCATCTTCCCATATTTCTTTTAAAATAATTTGATGTAGTTTTTCCCTTTTATTATCCATTAATATTTTATAAATTTTGCTAGTTAAGCCTTTCATATTTTCATTTTCCTCCATTCCTTTTCTTTTCTGAACTATTTGTTCAAACTGTGTATATTTCCCTTTTTCTATATTTTTTTTCTTCAAATTCTTAAACCATTGTTCTATTTGCATAAAATGTAACCAAGACATGTTTATCCCCCTAAGTTTTTCTTTTATATTTTCTTTTCCTATCTTTAATTCTATCCAATTTTCTATTTTATCTATTTTCCTTTCCTTTAATTCTTTATCTAATAAATCTTTTAAATTTTGGGGGAAAGATTTTTCCATTATTATTGGTGTTATTATTGAATTTTCATTCATTAATCCTTTTTTATATTTATTCCAAATTTCTAATATATTTTCCATAAATGGATTTCCAATTTCTTTAATTTCTTTCCTACTAATTTCTTTAAAAAATTTTTTCTCTATTTTCATATCTATCTCTTTTTTCCCCATTTCTAACCAATCTAAATCTGGTACGTCCAGCATTCCTTCTATTACATATCTTAAGTGGTTAGCTTCATAATATCCTTTTATATTAGGGAGGCCTAGCCCTCCTTTTTTCTGAGACTCATACCAAAATTGTTTATTTAATCTACATCTTTTCCCTCCATTACAATATACGTTTAGTAACTGTTGCCATTTACTTAATTCTACTTCTGATATTTTTAGTGGTATCATTCTAAATAGGAAATTTAATTTTGGTAAAATTTTCATTTTAACTAACGCTATTCTTCCAAACCATGATAATCGAATGTTCTTATATTCTACTATTTTTTTTCAACTTCTCTCCGTAATACTAAGAAATTTTTCTCTTCCATTTCTTTTAAATCTTTTGTTATATTAATTCCTATTTTATATTACTTTTTATTCTTATCCCTAATTCTTTTTGCTTCATAAGCTCTGATACTTCCTTTTTTGTATAATTAAATAACATCATTTCTGTTTTATTCCAATTAATTTGAAGTCCTGTTATCTCACCAAACAAATTCAAATGTTCCTTAATTTCTCCTATTTTATCCTTTAAGTCTTTAATAGTTAATAATGTATCATCAGCAAATACACTAATTTTATGTTTTTTTCCCAATCCTATTCCTTCCAAACTACTATCCTTCCTAATAACATTTGCTAACATTTCTATAACCATTGCAAATAATATTGGTGACAACGGGCATCCTTGCCTTGTACCTCTCGTTACTTTTATTTCCTTTGTAATTCCATCACTAACTATTACTTTTATTGAGTTATCACCATATAGTTGATCTATTAGTCCCCTCATTTTTTCTCCCATTCCAAACTTTTTCATTATTATTTTTAATGTTGGCCATTCCACACAGTCGAATGCTTTAAATATATCTAATGCTAAAATTCCTGCTTTTAATTTTTCTCTCCCAATTACATGTATTTTACTCAAAACTCTTCCTACTAAATTAGACATTTGTCTTCCCTTCACAAAACCACATTGATCTTTTCCTATATATTTATACACACATTTATTCATTCTATTTGCTATTATTGCTGTTAATATCTTTGCATCCTGATTTATTAATGATATAGGTCTATATGACCCTGGATCAGTTGGATCTTTATCTACTTTTGGTATTAATATTACTAATGATTGAGACCATGATGAAGGTATTTTCTCTCCTTGTAATATTCCATTATATAATTCTAACAACTTTGGAATTAATATATTTTCAAACACTTTATAATATTCAGGTCCCAAACCATCCATTCCTGGACTTTTACCATTTTTTAATTTTCTAATTACCTCTATTATCTCTTCCTTTTCAATGGGTTTTTCCAATAGTTCTTTATCTTCCTCCATTATTGTTTGTCCCCAATTTTCTTCTACATAATTTTCTATTTTATCTATTGGATTTTTTCCTGCTTGATATAATTCTTTATAAAATTCTTCAAAAATTTTTATTTTTTCTTTCATCATTCTACACATCATCCCAGATCTATCCTTCACTATATTTATCATACTTTCCATTTTCTTTTTCTGTGTGGCTCTGGCCAACATTTTTGAATTTTTATTACTATATTCGAAATATTCCCTTCTTAAATAAATCAAATTTTCCTGTACTTCATCTATCTCTATCTTCTGCAGTTCCTCCTTTTTTGCCCTCAATTCTACGTAAATCTGTTTATTTCTATTAGCTATATATTTATACTCTAATTGTTCTATATCTGTTTCTAATTTTTTTTTCCTTTCTTCCTGTCTTTTTCGAAGGTTATATGCTTCTTTCATACATATTCCTCTTGTTACTGCCTTCATCGTGTCCCATAACAATCCTTTTGTCACTTCCTTATTGTTTATATCCCATGTTTCTTGCCATTCCTTTTCAATTTTGTTTACTATATCTTTATAATTCAATATCTTAGTATTTAACCTCCACCTCTTTATTTGTTCATAATCTTTCTTAATAATAAATTCTGCACTCACCAAGGCATGGTCACTTACTTTTATACTTGATATTTCACTATCTAAAACTTTAGTTATCATATTTTTTGAAACAAAAATGTAATCTATTCTAGTATATGTTTTATGTACAGCAGAATAATATGTATATTTCTTTTCATCCCCTTTTACTAGTCTCCAGACATCTTTAAATTCCCTTTTATTCATTATTTTATTTAAGTTTGCTATATTTCTATGTTTATCCTTTACTGAGGGGTTAGATTTATCTTTAATCTTATCCATTTGCATGTTAAAATCTCCTGCAATAATTACATATTGCTTCTGTATTCTTTCCACTTTCTTTAACACTCTTTCATAAAACTCTTGTTTTTCATTTGGTGCATATACATTCACAAGTGTATAATTATCTTCCCCTAGTTCTCCCTGTATTATTATATATCTTCCTTCATCATCTTTTATTACTTTATTTATTACAAAATTACATTTTTTTGCAATTATTATTGCTACCCCTTTTGATTTTGAATTTCCAAATGCTTTCTCATAGTTCTTTGTCCAATTCAGTTTCAGTTCATTTTCCCCCTCTTTCCGTTGGTGCGTTTCTTGAATAAAAATAAAATCTGCTGAATCTCTTCGTAATAAAGCTTCAATTCTTCTTCTTTTAATCACCGATCCAAGACCTTTGGTATTTAAAGTTGAAATTTTCAGTTTATCTACCATAATACCATTTATTTATTTCTCTAATGGCTCCATTTTGTGTAAACCCTATCCCTTCCCTCCTCCCTCTATTTCCCCTCCCTTCCCTCCCCAAGTCCCATTTACCTCTCCACTTCTTCTTGCTAGAACGCATTGCTCTAGCCCCGGTCGCCGAAGCTACCCCTGTGGAGAGGGGTGATGAAGACATCCCAAGGCCCAAAGAAACCGCCCAATTGCATTTATAACCTTCATTAGTTAATTCTTCCATCTTTTTCATTCTAGGTCTCTCTTCCTCCCAAATTATTAAATCCTCGTAGGTCATCCATCTCTCATCTTTCATTCTCTCCCTTCTATAAAATGCCTCATTAACTGAAGTCCAGCAAGGAATTTTCCTCAGGAACATGTGTTTATATTTTTTCCATGTATTCAACAAAGGTTTACGAATTATATGATTGTTAAAGTCTCTATTCACCTTTTCTTTGTCATAGATCAAATACGCGTGCCAGCCAAATGGTAAATCCGGACCTTCTAACTGCAACATTTTTTCATCCTTAATATTGATCCATTCTTTTATCCATTCCAGACAGGCAGCTTGATGATGTAATTTTAAATTTGGAATATTCATTCCTCCCCTTCCTTTATCATCTTGAAGAATCTTCAACTTTATTCTTGATTTTTTGTTGTTCCAAATAAATTTAGTTAAAGCTTTCTCCCAATCTTTAAATGGTTTATCATTGGTTATAATGGGGAGCATTTGAAAAAGAAACATCATTTTTGAGGTGACATTCATCTTAATTGAGGAGATCCTTCCAGACCAAGTCAAGTTCATCTTTGACCACCTTTGTAAATCGTATCGGATTTCCTTCCAGGTCTTTTCATAATTGTTCTTGAATAATTCTGAATTTTTTGTAGTCAAGTATATTCCTAAATATTTTATTTTTTTCTGTTCTTCAGTCTTTGATATCCGTTGAAGCAGCTCCTATTCGGTCTTATTCAAATTAAATAACAACATATTAGTTTTCCTGGCATTAATTTTGAAACCAGCATATTTTCCATATTCTTCTATTGTCTCCATTAACGGTTCGATACTTTCAACTGGATTAGATAATGTTATTACCAGGTCATCCGCATAAGCCCTTACTTTAAAATCATATTTACTTGTCTTAATTCCATTTATAGCTTCATTTGTTCTGATATTTTCTAATAAAGGTTCTAGAGATTATAAAAAGCAAGGGTGATGATTTCTTCAATTTAGTTTGGTCTGATATTATCTCAGACCCCTCTTTAATTTTCCAAATCATATTTCTTTGCTGATTTTTCCTCAACTTCCAAGCCAACCATTTTCTGGGTTTGTTTGCATACTCAAAAAATCTTTGTCTGGTAAATTTAATTTTCTTTTCCATCTCTTCCACCATCATTATAGAGATTTGCTTTTGTAAAATTTGAATTTCAGACCTCAAAAAATTATCTTCTGAATTCATCTTTAATTGTTGTTCTTTACCTTTGATTTCGTTCAATATTTGCTCCATTTTGAGACCTTTCTTTTTCTTCTTTTGAGCACCTTTTTGAATAAAAAACCCTCTCATAACTGCTTTTGAAGTGTCCCATACCATTTGTGTTTTCACCTCCTTGTTTAAATTTTCAAGAAAAAAATAATTCAGGCTTTTTGCCGCTTCCTTAGTAATCTCTTCGTCTCTTAAAAGTGATTCATTTAATCTCCACCTAAATTCTTTTTTCCTTATTTTGATTTCCATGGTTGTGGGATTATGGTCTGAGGTTATTTTAGACATAATATCCATTTTGTGAATTTTTGGAACAAGCGAAGTTGATACAAAAAACATGTCAATCCGAGACCAAGATTTATGTCTATCTGAGTAAAACGTATAATCTTTTAGATTTCCGTATTTGATTCGCCAAATGTCCAACAACGATAATGTCTCTATCATTTCAAAAAAGCTTTTGGTAATTTCCCTTGCTTTTTTTAAATTTGTTTTTCAGATTTTCTATCCAGTAAGGGATCCAAAACTCCATTCCAGTCGCCTAGTAAGATAATATTTTCATAATCATATTCTGATATAATTTCAGTCAATTTTTTTAAAATATCCATCTTTCTTTTCTGTCGGTGTATAAACACCTAAAATCAATGCCTTCTCAAGTTTCCAATCTACTTCTACCCCAATATATTGACCTTTTGTGTCATTAAACAATTCTTTAGCATTCATTTTTTCATTTACATATATTACAACTCCTTTTTTCCTCTTTTCTCTGGCAGATATAAATTCTTGTCCTAATTTTGTATTTTTTAAGTATTTCTTTTCTGATTTCTTTATATGAGTTTCCTGAAGACATAAAATATCAAATTTTAATTTCCCCAAATAATGAAATGTTAATTTCCGCTTCTGTGGGCTGTTGAGACCTTTTATGTTCCAAGATAAACATTTTATCTTACTGTACAACGCCATAATTACAACAATTTAAATTTCATCCCTATCCGCATCTCCCATCGGTGTACCACCTGATTTTCCATTTCTACTTCCACCTGGTAAGTTCAAGGACATATTTTATGAGGGACCTGCCAATCTTTGTGCTTCCATAAACAAGCCATCTAGTTTCCACTGTGTGTGTTTGTGTGTGCGTTCACCTTCAAGTTGCCTGTTGACGTATGGTGACTCCATGAACTGTGTGAGATCTGTGTGACCTCAAGTCCGTGTATGGCAAGTCTACATATGGGGCAGGTGGACTGTAGTTATATTTGTGTTTATTGTTGTGTTATTTGTTTTTAATAAAAATAACTTTTTAAAAAAAACACACACACAACTGTGCAAGACGAAGATTCAAAATTAAAAAGCTGGGCCAAAGGATGGGGGACACCTGGCTTAATGAGACCAGGTATGAAAGGGATCTAGGGTCCTAGTAGGCCACAAGTTAAACATGAGTCAACAGTGTGATGTGGCAGCTAAAAAGGCCAATGTGATTCTAGTCTGCATCAATATTGCTATGCAGAGGGGTGGAGTATAAATAAATATCATCATCATCATCATCATCATCATCAATAGAAGTATAGTGTCTCGATCAAAGGAAGTAATAGTGCCACTCTATTCTGCTTTGGTCAGGCGTCACCTGGAATACGGTGTCCAGTTCTGGGCACCACAATTCAAAAAGGGTGTTGAGAAAATGGAGAGTGTCCAAAGGAGGGCGACAAAAATGGTGAAGGGTCTGGAAACCATGCCCTATGAGGAGAAACATAGGGAGCTGGTTACGTTTAGCCTGGGGAAGAGACGGATAAGAGGCTATATGATAGCCTTGTTTAAGTATTTGAAGGTGTGTCATATTGAGGATGGAGTAAGCTTGTTTTCTGCTGATCCAGAAAATAGGACCCAGAACAATGGATGCAAGCTACAGGAGAACAGATTTCCAGCTCAACATTAGGAGGAACTTCCTGACAGTGAGAGCTGTTTGACAGTGGAACACACTCCCTCAGAGTGTGGTGGAGTTTCCTTTGGAGGTCTTTAAACAGTGGCTGGATGTCCATCTGTCAGGGGTGCTTTGATTTTGAGTTCCTGCATGACAGGGGCTTGGACTGGATGGCCCTTGTGGTCTCTTGCAACTCTATCATTCTAACTCTCTTGTCTATGGGAAATTGCATTTTTGCAAAAAGGGGAAGAGATTGACTCTGCCAGATTTTCAGGATCCCCCTTCCACATGACTCAAAGCATCTATCCTTTTGGTCTGTGGAGCTTTTATTTTAGAACCAGCTCTGTGATTTATATCTGTTTCATAGCACTGATCCACAAAGAGTATAGGAAAATTTACTGTCTCTTTTATCCTTTTGGATTTTCTCAAAATGGAAATGTTGCTCTTGCACAAAAAACACCTGGACTTATTTATCTGTAACCTGGCAGCCTTGTTTCCCACAGAAAAGACAAATAGGAGTGCAGATCCTACATGTTTTTCAGTTCTGCCAGGATATAAAACATAATTAGCTCTTTCATGTAAACAACAGCAACAACTTTTAAAAGCATCTAACCCTAAATTCTGTGCCTATTTATATGCACAATGCCCTTCTAAGGGGTTAATAAAGGTAAAGTTATTCCCCGTTGACAAGGTTGTCAAGTTGTGTCTGACCATAGGGGGCAGTGCTCATCTCTGTTACTAAGCCAAAGAGCCAGCATTGTCAGAGACTACTCTGTGATCATGTGGCCAGCATGATTGCACAGAACACTGTTTACCTTCCCACCAAAGTGGTACCTATTTATCTACTTGCATTTTGCATGCTTTTGAACTGCTAGGTTGGCAAAAGCTACGACTAGTGAGAGGAGCTCACCCCATCATGCAGCACCCGGGCCTCAAACTGCCAACCTGTCGACCTTGCAATCAACAGAGTCAGTGTCTTAACCACTTGAGCCCTTACATATCAAATCAAAGGAAACACCAGTTATAGCTCATTTTCTTTTCTTTTCTTTGGTATTTTATGACAATCAGTGGGAGGCAGGAATTTTTGAATGTCTGAATCAGTCTCAGCTTACGTTTAGAGCCTAAACTGTTGTGAGCAGAAGTTAGCTTTCTGAAGCACTAAACTGTATAGCACTAATGCATATTTTAATGCATGTTTATGCAGGTATTTTGTCTCTGAATATATAATTAACATCTTGCTGTGAACTGCACTGGAATATTTAGACATGTTTCATAAAATAGATTTTGCTGCCTTTGGTGGAGCAGAATATGTCACTTGCCAGTTACGTGAATTGAAGTGCACAGTACCTAGAGAGAACCAACTTATCTTGGCACATATTGCAGAAGATTCCACAAGTATATCTTACCACACTTAGCTGTAAAAATAGAATTATAGCAAATTAAATGAGTATACAATTAAACTTGTTTTGTCCTTTTGGGACACCCAGAATTTTCTTCTGGAAGCACCCACTCTATCTAATGGATGGGCCATTTCTAAATAGTTAGGCTCCAACTGGCTTTTTAATACAAGAAGCATAGATGAGATTTTGTATAGGAATTAGAAAAAATTGCAACTCTCAAGCATTCACACCAAACCAACTGTGAGAAAATGTTCTGCCATAGTTCTGGGGGCTGTTCCTTGGCAAAGATGTGTATAAATCTCGTAGTTGCTCAAGGTAAACCAGATTAATCAGACCACAGAACTAGAGCTATAACAGCAAACACAAAAAGCTGTTACATTGTTTTTTCATTTGCAATCTGTTCAAACATTTTGTCCCAGAGCCATATCCAAGAACTCTCTGGGCACCAAGCTGGAAATAACTAGTTCATTCATGATCAACTGTGGCTTTCAGGATGTTATGGGACTGCAACACCCATTAGCCCTTGCCAGCATAGCCAAGAGTGAGGAATGCCTGCAGTAGCTGCAAAAAAATTTGGCTGAAACATCTTGCCAAAATTGGTCACCTATGGTCTAGATTCAAGAAGGTATTTTGTGTGCTCAGGGACACTATGAGGTATGTCAATGTCTTTTTCCAGAAAAGGAATTTTAAAAAGATATGACCATAGCTGCAAATGAGTTAGCGTGATGTAGTTCTGTTGTGGTAAGGGGGAAAACAACTGGTAAATTATTTAAAAACTATAGACCAGACATGTGATAATCTGGATTCTGAGAATTAGTGCATTTCTGCCTTATATTTAAACTCATTTATATACAGGCTGCTTTTAAAACATACGCCTCAATTTCTTTCAAATCTAAAAATACAGAGAATAGAGCCACAGCTATTCCTTATTTATTTAGTTTTGAATTTTAACGAGATAGAATGTCATAGGTTCATGCATTTTTAAAATTGCACAAATGAATCTTATTAATCCAATTCATAGTCCTAAAATAACTCTGGTAGGAGGTACATGCTAAATAACAGTTAATTTAATTCTGTTTAAATGACTCACTCTGATGCGTCACAATCCCAAGGAATTAAGTCTTTGTTTCAGTATTATGGCCACCCTTACCATTTGTGTTGGTGGTTGGAACAGATGTTCACCAGTGGTGTAGTAGTAAATTTTGAAGACCAGGCACTCATGATGGTAGTCTGCACAGCTTTGCTATCAAGGAGGGTGTAAATATGCAGGTGCATATGTGATCTGTATTAAAAGCAAAACACAAAAGCCTACTTTTTCTGTTTGACAGTGGAGTAGACTGCTTTGGAGGGTGGTGAACTCTCCTTTGGAGATTTTTAAACAGATGTTGGATGGCCAATTTTCAGGACTGTTTTAGTCAGGTATACCTGCATGGTAGGCGTTTGGACTAGATAGCCCTTGCGGCCACTTCCAACTTTGTGATTCTATTATTCTATTTTCATGAGTTTTCATTCCCAATAGGAATGAGTGTCTTCATTGTCCTTTCAAGACTGAGCCACCCCCCAAAAAATTGGCAGTATAGAAGGAGTAAACCACATCAACAGATTGGGCTGAATCCTACTGTTAGTCCCAACTAGATTAGATCTACTGAGCCCATGAGAATTATCTGCATATCACCTCCATTCAACCATAGATTCAATAGTTCTCCTCAAGGTGAGACCAGTCAATAAGAGTCTCTCCATTGCGTCTAAGAATAATCCTACTATTGTAAGGACTGTAACTAACGGCCTCTGCAGATGGGCGTCACAGAGCCGCCCCGGGAAGGGGTGGATTGGGGCCATGGCAACCCCACGGTGGGGCCCTGATCCTCCCTTTTGCCTCCCCGAAAAAAGCAGCAAAATGCTGCTCCTTTTAGGGGCAGCAAAAGGCCGCCCTAAGAGCTGGGACCACGGCTCTTCCTCACCGTTTCGGTGCAGCATGTTTAAACACTGTGCTGGGAGGACGTCAGGACGGGATCAGTGTGGGGTTGCGGCAGCCGGCATGCGGCTGCCCTGCCCCAACTCTATCCCCAGGCTGGCCCTTTGGGCCAGTCTGCAGAGGTCCTAAATTTAGAAGGAACAGTGAAAGATAGTAAGTTGATGGTGATAGATATGTATGGAAAAATATGAGTTTTCAAACAGTCGGGTTTGGCCAAATAAGAAAATGGTGAATATTTTGTGTATTTTTTGCCTAGTATGCCTACATAGTGTTTTAGGAAAAGTATTTTGCACAGAGTTACATGGGGGGATGGTTGCATGAAAATTGTGGCTTTTTTTCTGTTACACCCTCCCCATATAGTTTGCAGGAAAATTGTGTGTATGCATGTTTTTACATGCAAGAATACATTTAAAGTAAAAACCAAACCAAACACTCTTCCCAAAACTGCACATTTTGTGCAAAATTTTTGTTGTTGTTGCTGTTATTGGCTTTATTTATACCTTTCAGCTTTCTCAAAACTAGGTCTTCAGGTGACTGAGACATGATGTTTGCAAAGATAACATTTTTCACACACTCAGTGCTGTATTTTTGTGGCAAAAAAAAAAAAAACATTGTTAAAGAAAAAAACCCTTATAGGTTTGTGTAATATCTCTGAAATGCTTCCTGTATTTCTTCTTGTATCTGTATCATCATCATCATCATCATCATCATCATAAAATTTTATTTATATCCAGCCCCTCTGAGAGCAATCGGGGCGGCTAACAACAATAAAATATATCATTTAAAATCCTGAACCAATACCCACCCCTCCTTCTTTTATTTTATTAATTGTTCTTCGAGTTCTCTCTTTTCTTAATTTATACACCAACCATTTTCCTGATTTGTTAGCAAATTCAAATTGCCTTTGTTTGATAAATTTCATCTTCATTGCTATTTCTTCCACTAATCTCTTATCCAACTGTTTTTGAAGCCCTTGTAAATATTTATTTTTCCTTCACTTGTTGGATCTTTGGAGAGTTCTATTTCAGCACTACATATGTCCTTTCCCAATCTTTCCATGTCTTTTAACTGTTGCCATTTCTTTTCTGCCCCTCTTTGTATCATTATCCCCCTCATCACAGCTTTACTGATGGACTTAATTGAGTCAGAAGTATTTTCCAAAAAATATTGCTTAAGTATCTTCTTTGATTTCTCTCTAAAGTCTTTATCATTCAATAAATTGTCATTTAGTTTCCAAAAAAATTGTCTTGTCTCTATTTCCAATTTTAGTAGGATTGTATTGTGATCTGCAAAAGTCTTGGGCAATATTTCCATTTCTTTAATCTTAGGTACTAAATCTGATGAAACCAAAAATATATCTATTCTTGAGGATGATTTGTAGCTTTCTGAGAAAAAGGTAAAGCCATCCTTTTTGGGATAAAGGTTTCACCATACGTCTATCAAATTAAGTTGCTCTTGTAATTCAAAAAAGGAGAGTGGTAATTTCCCTTGGTTCTTTCTTACTTTCTTTGTTGAGGATCAATCCTTCCAATCGATCTAAATATGCAGATGCATATGTGATTTGTATTAAAAGCAAAACACAAAAGCCTTCTTTTTCTGTTTGACAGTGAAGTAGACTGCTTTGGAGGGTATAATTATAACATAATTATACTTGCGTAGTCTTCCTTTTCCATCACTTCTTTTAATCTTTTGTAGAACTCCACCTGTTGCTCTCCTGGGGCATAAATCCCAATTAGGAGATATTTGATATTTTCTATTTGTGTCTCGACACCAAGGTAATATCACTCCTGATCTTAGAAGATTTCTTTTGCCACATATTTGTTCTGAATATACATTACAACTCCCCTTTTTTTCATTTGCTGCAATGAATGTTTGTCCTAATTTTGGGTTGTTCAAATAATTTGTTTCCTTTTTCGTTATCTTAATTTCTTGTAAACAGATCACATCCAATTTATTTTTCACTAAATAATTAAAAACTTTACTTCTTTTGAATTTTGAGTTTAAACCTTTGATATTCCAAGAAATAAATTTGACCACCATATCTGTATTGAATTATTTAAATTATAAGTTATTCTTCATCATCCCCTTCTCCAGGGTAATTCTGCATACTTTTGTCTTCTTCTGAAAAGAACTCTCCTGTTATATTTCCTTGGGATTCCTCTTCTCTCTCTTCCCTTCCTTCTGCCTGTTTTAACTCGCTATCTTTACTCATTCTTATCCTCTGTTTCCTTTCAGTAGGCTTGTCTTCACGTTCTTCTTCATGTTTCTCTGTTTGAAGTCTCCTCAAATATTCTCTGGCTTTCATAGTAAAGTTTATCTTGTATCTTTTTTGTTTATACCAGGGGTAGGCAACCTTTCCCCTTTAAGGGCCGAGGGACTTCAGCTCCCAGAAGCCTCAGCCATGTTGGCCAATAGTCCCATGTTGGCCAATAGCTCCTAGGATTCTGGGAGCTGAAGTCCCTCGGCCCTTAAAGTGGAAAGGTTGCCTACCCCTGGTTTATACTATAATGTAACTCCTTCTATTCTATCCCACACATATCTGATTTCCCTTCAAGTCAATTCTTGCATTAAAAATCTATATATCTGTCTTCTCCTCAATTCCACCATAGGTACATCTTTGTACATTCTTACAATTATCCCTTCTACTTGGCAATCTTCTTGGTAGCTTTGCTTCAGAATCTGTTCTTTAGCTCTGCTTCTTATAAATGAGACCACTATATCTCTGGGTAAATTTTTCTTCCTCGCCACCACTAAACTGATTCTAAAAACTTTATCAATATCTCTCACCATCTCATCCTTGGGTATTTCTACAAAGTCTGCTAAGAAAGTTGTAACTCTGTCATATGAATCTTGCATTGATTCTTCTGGCACCCCTCTCAACTTCAGGCATTTTCCCCTGTAACGGACCTCTTGCATAAGATTTACATTACTTTCATGCTTTTGTTGTTCAGATAAGTCTGCTGTTGTAGTCTTCAGTTCATTAGTTTTGCCTTTCAAATCTTTCACATCTGATCTTAAACTCTCAACCTCAATAGTTATTTTATCCAGTTTCTTTCCAAATTCTCCTAATTCTCTCTGTAAACCTTCCTTTGCTTTTTTCTAGATTGTTCCAGTTTGTTCTTCATTTCAATCTGCATTTCATACTTGAGTTTTTGAAATTCCTCTAACAATACCTTCATGGGGTCTGCTGTTTTAGTTGTTGTGTCTGTAGATCCTCTCCTTTGAGATGTTGTCCCATTAGGGGTAGGTTTTTTAAAATGATATTCCAGTTGCCATTTATCTGTAGCTCTTTCCCTTTGAATTTAATTTATAATAATAATAATAATAATAATAATAATAATAAAATTTTATTTCTACCCCGCCCAATGGGTACCCAATCAGGGCGGCTTACAAGTTTTAAATCATAATCCAGATAAAACATATTTACACAGAGCCCGACCCACCCCCCTTAAAACAGTATTAAATCAACAATTATTTAAAACATAATTTAAAAATTAAGGTCCACACAGAATAAGTGAGACTGGCTCGATGATCCCTTCCATCTCACGATGGGGCCACGTAGGGGCATCCAACCACAGGTCCTTATGTCCGGGGTGGGTAGCTAGTCTGGGAAGGCCTGCCGGAAGAGATCCGTCTTAATGGCCTTTTTGAAGCTCTCCAAAGATGTTAATAGACAGATCTCATCCGGCAGGTCGTTCCAGAGCCTGGGGGCGACAACTGAAAAAGCCCTCCAGGAGGTGGCCGCCAGCCTCGATTTTTGAGGTTGTAGCAAATTCCTCCCGGAGGATCGAAGAGCGTGGGGAGGATTGTATGGGAGTAGGCGGTCCCTGAGATAGCTTGGGCCCAAGCCATTTAGGGCTTTAAAGGTAATAACCAACACCTTGTACCTGGCCCGGAAGCTGATAGGCAGCCAGTGGAGGGACCTTAAGACTGGAGTAACGTGATCCCTCCGAGATGTTCCCGAAACAAGTCTGGCTGCCATGTTCTGAACCAGCTGTAATTTCCGAACCAGGCACAGGGGTAGCCCCATGTAGAGTGCATTACAGAAGTCGAGGCGTGAGGTTACCAACGCGTGCACCACAGTCTCAAGGTCCTTTACTTCCAGAAATGGGCGCAGCTGGCATATCAGCCGAAGCTGATAACAGGCGCTCCTGACCGTTGCATTAACCTGATTTGCCATCAGAAGCGACGAGTCAAGGAGCACCCCCAAGCTGCGAACACAGTCACTGGAGGAGAGCGTGACCCCATCCAGGACTGGAGGTTGCAACCCAATTCCTGGTTTCGGGGCCGATACCGTAATCACCTCCGTCTTGTCTGGATTCAGCTTCAATCTGTTTTTCCTCATCCAGCCCATTACCGCCCCAAGACATTCATTGAGAGAAGAGGTGCCATTGGAATTCAAGGCCGACGAACGAGACATGGAGAAATAGATTTGGGTGTCATCAGCGTACTGATAACACCCAGCACCATAACTCCGTATTATCTCACCCAGCGGCTTCATATAGATGTTAAATAACATTGGGGACAAAATAGCCCCCTGAGGGACCCCACAAGTGAGGTCTCTCTTACCGGAGCTACAGTCCCCAATCAGCACCCTCTGGGACCGACCCGAGAGGAAGGACCGGAACCACTGCAAAGCAGTGCCCCCGATACCTAACCCCCTCAGGCAGTCCAAGAGGATGCCATGGTCTATTGTGTCAAAAGCCGCTGAGAGGTCTAAGAGCACCAACAGGGTCACGCTACCCCTGTCGATGCCCAGACGCAGATCGTCGGTCAAGGCAACCATGGCAGTCTCAACCCCAAATCCAGTCCTAAAGCCGGTTTGAAATGGGTCTAGATAATCGGTTTCATCCAAAACTGCCTGGAGCTGAAGAGCGACCGCCCTCTCGATCACCTTGCTCAAGAATGGCATCAATGAAACAGGCCTATAGTTCTTCATGTCCAGGGGGTCCAGAGAGGGCTTTTTCAGAAGCGGCCTGACTGCCGCTTCCTTCAAACATGATGGAACATGTCCCTCCCTGAAGGATGCATTGATAATATCCATAAGGAGTCTCACCAATGCATCCCCCCCCTGGATGGCCAGCCATGATGGGCAAGGGTCGAGAGGGCAAGTCGTCTTCCTCACCTTACCAAGCAGTTTGTCCACGTCCTCGGTACTCACAGATTGCCACTGATCCAGTAAAACTACATCGGTGGAGTCGGTGGATGCCTCGCCTATAGACTCTGTCCCAATAGTTGCGTCAAGGTCGGCTCTTATCTGAGAGATTTTATCTGCAAAGTAGTTGTTAAATGCGTCACAGCAGGCTGTAGTCGGGAGAAGCAAGGGATTTGGCGCAGGGGGCACCTGCGTCATTTCCCTCACCACCTTAAACAGCTCTGCCGGACGAGACTCTGCAGACGCAATGCGTGCCGAGGAAAAAGCTTTCCTCGCTGCACGCAGCGCCTCCCGATAGGAATTAAGAAAATTCCTATGGCGAGTTCTGTCAGATAAGAGTCGAGATTTCCGCCACTCGCACTCTAGCCGTTGTCCATGCCGCTTCATCCTCCTCAGCTCAGGTGTAAACCATGGCTTCCTATTAGGAGCGGGATGGCAAGGGCGCTTGGGAGCGATCGTGTCGATGGCCTTGGTAAGATCACCATTCCAAGTGTCCACTAGAGCCTCGACAGGGTCACCGGCATTCCCAACCATTAATCCCTCTAAGGCTTTCCGGAATTCAATTGGCTCCATCAGCCTTCGAGGGCGGACCATTCTAATCGGTCCCCCACCCCCGGCGGGGCAGATGTTGACTCTGAGTTCTGTCTTGACCAGGAAATGATCCGTCCATGACAATGCGGAGGTATTTACAACCTCCGCCCACGGATATTCCTGTTCGGTACAGAAGACCGCATCGAGTGTATGACCCGCACAATGTGTAGGCCCAGAGACCAATTGGGATAGGCCCATGTTTGTCATGGTCTCCATGAACTCCCGAGCCGCACCTGTTAAACTGGTCTCGAGCGGAATGTTGAAGTCCCCCAAAACCAAAAGTCTGGGAGACTCCAACAGAAGCTCAGAGACCAGTTGTGTCAGCTCGGTCAGGGAGTCTGCTAGACAACGGGGTGGTTGGTAGACTAGCAAAATCCCTAAACTATCCCTGGTCTTCAGGCTAAGGTACATACACTCGATGTGGTCCGTGTTCCGGACAGGTAACCTGGTCAAGGTCAAAGTGTTCTTATGAACCAGAGCCACACCGCCCCCCCGCCCACTTCCCCTCACCTGCTCACTGACAGAGTACCCAGCCGGGAGGGCCTGCGCCCATATGGCAGCGCTTTCCTCTCCCAGCCAGGTCTCTGTGAAGCAAGCCAGGTCGGCATCCTCATCCAGGAGCAAGTCCTGGATGATATGTGTCTTATTTTTCACCGACCTGGCATTGCAAAGGAGCAGAGTGAGGTTCTGTGGAATGGAAGGTCTGCTCCCCAACCCATTCTGGGAAACAGAGGGGACAGAAGGCGGGATAGCTACTAGACAGCGATCCCGCCTTCTTTTGTAACATTTGTCCACTCTGTTCCAGCCATATCTCCCGTTCCCCAGTGCTACCTCGATGGTCGTCCCCGTTTCCGTTCCCACCCCGGTAACAATGGTGACACTGGTTGAAGATTTTTGGTCTCACACAATACAATTCAAGAATATTCTAATCTATGATCTCCCTGAGACCAGTGAAATGTTACAAATTTGTGAGATGTTACAAATATTACAAATTTGCCTCCACATCGCCTTAACCCTACCAGGGCCAGGCGTCAATGTCGAGGGAGTCTGTCACACCCAACTTCGGATCCTTCGAGGATTGGACCATCCAGATGTTTATAAATGTCTATAATTCTGTAGTGGATCCAGAGGAACGGCCACTGTCCCTTGTTAATAACATATGGGGCCTAATATTACGGTCCCATCTGCGGGACACACCCCCCGCGGGCTGGTCTTCCGACAGGCTTTTATGCCTGTCCTGCCGCGGGGCCAATTTCCTTTATTTCACCTTCTCTTGTTTCCTCTAGTTTCTTCTTATTTTTCTCTTGTCTTTCCTTTATACTATCTTCCAGTTCTATATTAAGTAGTTATATTTACTACTACTACTACTACTACTAATAAATTTTATTTTTATACCGCCCTTTGGTGAACCAATCCGGGCAGTTTACAGCATTAAGAACATACAACATAAACAATATATTTCCCTCCCCCCTTAAAAAGTTATTAAACTATATATCAATTAAAATCACAATAACAAATTAAAAACAGAAAATAATACCAACAATTAAAACCCCCTGTAACTACAGTTCTAAAAGGGGAGCTATGGAGACGTTGCTGAGGAGGAGGTTTTTTTTTTAAAAAAAAAAATTATATTCAGTTCTTACACATTTCCTTTAATTTCAGTTAATATTCAAGTTCCTTGATTCAAATGTCCCTTATTTACAATGAAATTGTACAAATTCAGCCTCAATATTTACCCAGTTGATATCCAATCAATTTAACAATCATGATCTAATTTGATTATCCCAGTTCTTACAATTCTGTAGCCAATTCCACCCAATTCCAGCAGTTCTTTCAATCTTATAATCCAAATAATTAGTTACAATATGTTAAACATTGGGAATGTTTAAAATATTCCCAAGCAACTCTTAATTTCACTCTATGAATTTAATATAATTAATTAAGACTTCTTATTTATTGATTAATTAATTTCTATATTAAAGCTCTCATATCAAAAATAGCAATTGATTCTTCTACATTGAATGGTTACCGTATTTAGATTATGATAGTTAAAAAAAGGAACAAAAGTTCCACCTTAATTCATATACTTTAACTTCCTCCCACAAATAATTCAAGTCTCCTTCTTCTTTAAATAAGGTCCTAACGTTATTGCTTCCCCCTCCTCCTTCTGTCAGGACTTTGTCTCCAAAGTTAATTCCCTAAACAACAACAGTTTTTTTTTTGCCTCCCCTTCTTATAACTTTTACATCCATGATGTCCCATCCTCTTGTCATCTTTTCCATCTCACCTTTCTCTCACTGAACCCGATCCATTTCTTTACTTTATCTATCGTTATCCCCATCCTTGTCATCCCATCCTCCTTCCATCAGGTCTTTCTCTCCACTGTCTATTTCATAACTATAGCAATTTTCTTTACCTCCCCTTCCTCTTCTAGCTTCTGTCTTTCTTTCCACAATGTCCCATCCTCCTGTCCTCTTTCTGTCGCACCTTTCTCTTCCAAAAATAAATCCACTCTCCCCCGTCCTCGTCATCCTGTCCTCCTTCTGTTGGCTCTTTCTTTTCTATAACAGCTGATCCAAACTACTCAATAATTATTTAGATCGTCTCTTCCCTTTATCTTTTACTGATTCGTAATATCTCATCCTACCATCCTCTTTCTAACTGATCTTCCTTTATAATTTTTAAACTGGTGCCATTTTCCCTTCTCCTTTATTCCACCTCTTCTTTACCCGCTAGTTTACCAACTTCATCCCTTGTCTCGCCCTGCTGATTTTGTATTTCCCCCTCCTTCTTTTCTCTTTTCTAATCTTAAATTTTAATTCTCTCATCAATTTATTCAACTTACTTCTTTTTGTAGTTTGATTTTCTGCCTCTTCTTCTTTTCAGTCCCAGCCTGGTCTTATTGTTTCCCTTCAACTTGAGCTGTATAAATCTGTTGCAATTTAATTGCGAATTCAAATGAAACAATGTTGCAAGTCTCTCTATTTGTCTGGAGAGGTTGAATTAGTCCAAAGTAATCGCAATGTTTGTTGCCTCCACTTTTTTTTTTTAAAAAAAGCCAGCTCTTGCACAGTCTAATTAAACAAACAGCAGGCAGGGCTAAATTTCTAAATGGTAGCCATTCCAGGATTAGCTGCTCTAAATCACCAAGGATTTTAATCAGGGTCTAGGCAAGGGTCTCCATCGAGTTCCTGAATTCCTTGCTTTTTGTGATCCGCCACACCCTGGAATGGCACTCCTGTGAAGAGCCCCTTTTTCATAGAACTGGTTGCCCTGCCATCACCACCGGAAGAGATATTATGTAAATTTATATAAGGCAGAAGATTTCGATGTAGAAGAGACAAGTCAATACTTGGATAAAAAACAATTTAAAAAATAACAAGAGAGCAACAAAAGTTTCTGAATGCAAAATTTACTGAGAGTGAATTAATACAAGTGATTGGAAAGCTGAAAAAAGAAAAAGCTCCTGGACCAGATGGTTTTACCTTGACTTATTACAAAACATTTATAGAAGAAATAAAAATTCCTTTATTGAAAACATTAAACAGTGTTGTTAAAGAGGGGATCCCAGACACTTGGAAGAGCACAAATATTATGATGATACCAAAAGAAGGAAAAGATGAGAAGGAAATGGAGAATTATAGACCAATATCCCTATTGAATAATGACTATAAGAATTTGGCACTAATTTTGGCTGAGAGACTCAAATAGATCTTAGTTAATTTAATCCATGAAGATCAATCTGGATTTTTACCTTCAAAGCAACTTAAAAATTACATTAGACTGATAATAGATACCATTGAATATTATGAAAGAAATAACGATAAGAAATTAGCACTTATATTCGCGGATGCGGAGAAGACATTTGATAATGTGAACAGGAGTTTTATGATGCAGCTACTAGAAAAGATGGAGATGGGACCTAATTAATGAAATTTATAGAGGACAATATGCATAGGATGCCCATTATCACTTTTATTGTTCATAACAGTATTGGAAGTGCTAATGAATAAAATAAGACAGGATGCGGGAATAAAAGGAATGAAGATTAAAGAGCACGAGTACAAATTGCAAGCCTTTGCAGAAGATCTGGTCATTATTTTAGAGAATCCAAAACAACAAATTACAGAAACCTTTCAAAATTATAGAAGAATTCAGTATGATGTCAGGATTTAAAATTAATCAAAAGAAAATGGTCATAATGACAAAAAATGTGACCAAAAAGGAAGAAACTTATCTAGAAAAGATTACTAGGTGCTCGGTGAAAAATAAAGTTAAATATTTAAGAATTTGGTTTACTAAGAGGAATACTGACTTATTTGACAATAACTATAAAATAAAATGGAAAGAAATTCAAAATGACCTTGTAAAGTGGAATAGTTTAAAAATGACATTGACTTCAATGTATTCCAATTATACATAACACAAAAATATTTAAAGAATGGGATAAAGACTTATGGAAATTTATTTGGAATGCAAGGAGACCCAGAGTTAATTGGCAAATGATGACCTGACACAAAGGAAAAGGGGGTAGAAGTGTTCCAGATTTAGAATTATATCACCAGGATAATGCACTCAATTGGTTGTTTGATTGGATCCTACTCAAAAATATGAGAATACTGAATATCAAAGGTTTCAACAACCAATTTGGGTGGCACAGATATTTATGGTACGGGAAAGCAGCAGTGCACAAAGAATTCAAACATCATGTGATAAAGAGAGCACTCTTAAAAGTATGGAGTGCTGTAAAGAAGATAATATATAGGAAAATACCACTTTGGGTATCCCCGCATGAAGCTTTTTTTGGGAGGCTGGATGGCAGTTAATACATGGCTGAGGTACAAAGATATACTTAATAAAATTGGGAGAGAATTGATTTGAACTTAAAGAAATTGAAGAGCTGGAGCAGTTAGACCCAAAAATGCATTGGTTGTTTTATATACAATTGAGTGAAAGATTCAAGTTGGATGTTAAAATAGACGATTTTGAAGAGGAAACTACAGAGTTAGATAATATTTTGATGAAGCTGGAGAAAAAAAGAACAAGTAAATTATATAAAATTCTGATGGATAGAATACAAGAAAGATACTTGATTTCAGAAAATATTAAATGGGCAACAGACATAGAGAAAACGATTGATTTGGAAAGTTGGGAATATGCTAGGAAGAAAACAGGGGGGGGGGGAAATCATGAAATCGCAAGATTTAAAAGAGAATTATTGGAAAATGGAAGAAAGATAGTATCTAACACCAGCCAAAATTGCAAAAATCTATAATACAGACTCAAATATTTGTTGGAAATGCAAGCAAAATGTTGGATCATGGCTTCATGTGTGGTAGTGGTGTTCCAAAATGAAAGTTTATTGGAAGAAAATCCATGATGCAATCCAAGGGATTCTCAAAGTTAAATATTAACTCAAACTAGAAGTATATCTACTAAATATGTTAAATAAGATTGATCCTACAATACAGAGAAAACACTGGAGAATTCTCCTCTACATGATTTCAGTGGCCAGGTTGTTAATAACACAGAGGTGGAAAAAAACAAGAATTACAAATGGTGGATGACTGGTTATTGAAGTTAGTTGAAATGAAATAAATGGACAGATTAACAGGTTTGCTGAATCAGAAGGGTTTGGAAAAGATACATAAGGAATGGTCTCTAATTGATAAGTATAACAAGAAAAGGTGGTTAGAGGATTGCAAGTAGAATGATATGAATGGTAAAGAGTCTTTATTAAGGTTTAAAATGGATTTAATATAAGGTATATAACAGGGGTAGGCAACCTGTCCCCTTTAAGGGCTGAGGGATTTCAGCTCCCAGAATCCCAGGAGCTATTGGCCAACATGGGACTATTGACCAACATGGCTGAGGCTTCTGGGAGTTGAAGTCCCTTGGCCCTTAAAGGGGACAGGTTGCCTACCCCTGGTATATAAGAAGGATTATCTAAAAAGTGAATGTGAGCTTTGGTTTAAAATTTAGTGATGAAACAAAAAAAAATATATGGTGAATTCAGAATATGAACAACGGTATTTGTTGCCAAAGGAACTTTCTGGAAGTATTGTATTATTGTTTAAAGCAACGTATTGTTTGTACTTAGATTTAGATTGTAGTAAGTGAGATAGATAGATAGATAGATAGATAGATAGATAGATAGATAGATATAGATATAGATATAGATGTATAAAAAGTTTAAAACATTTAAAAAAACCTTATAGGCATTTCTGCACAGAATAATTTTGTTTTTGATGTACTGTATTTTCCAGCGTATAAGATGACCCCCAACTTTTCCTGTTAAAATATAGAGTTTGGAATATACTTGCCGTATAAGATTATCCCTCTTCCAATGGGGGAAAATGAGAAAGTGTTGCGGGGAAGGACTGCCAATATACTAAGTGATGCATTCTGGGGTATGTACAATTTGCGACCAAGTAAGTGACCCTGGACATGGTCACACACTCTGAGCCTCAGAGGATGGTAATGGCAACCCCCATTTGAAGAAACATGCCAATAAAATCCCATGATAAGGTTGCCTTAGGGTCGCCATAAGTCAGAAAGGACTTGAAGACACACAACAACAACAAAAAAAGTCTGCAATTGTTTCATAGTTAGTACATGGGAATAGGAGCTAGCATGGTGTAGTGGTTTGAATGTTGGACTACCACTCTGGAGACCTGGGTTTGATTCCTCACTCTGCCATGAAACCCAATGGGTGAACTTGGACAAGTCACATTCTCTCAGCCTCAGGGGAAGGCAATGGCAAACCTCCTCTGAACCAGTCTTGCCAAGAAAACCCCAGGATAGGGGTTCACCTCTTATCCGCTGCTGTTTCCTCCCCCTGCCTCATGCCATACCACACCACCCCTTCCTCCTCCCCTCCTCCTCCTCCTCTAACCTGGACTTCTTCTCTTCCTTCTCCTCCTGCCTCACGCTGTGCTACCCCTTCTTCCTCCTTCTCCTCCCCCTGACGTATAAGACAACCCCCGACTTTGGAGAAGATTTTCCTGGGTTAAAAAGTAGTCTTATACACCAGAAAATTTTAATCTCTGCTGTAAGCTACTTTGAGTCCCACACTGTATATAAATAAAATAAAATAATTAATATTATAGATAAGGCAATGTCAAAGACTGTTCTCCTTCCACAGTGGAATGAGGTACAGGGCAAGGAAAGAGATAATAGATGGGCCTCTTCAATCCATGTGCTGCCAGAACCTCCATCACTTTGTCTTCCTGGCAACCTTTTGCCTTGGAGAGGAATATACTGCTGGAAGGAGAAGAAAGGATAGTGATAAGGGGAAGAAGGAAGAGAGATCAGGCTCTTTCAAATGGCCCAAATGAATGCTGAAAATCTTAAGGGGCTTTGATTTTTCAGGGTATACTTTGAGGGCTCCCCACTCATTTGATAAGCAGGTTGCTACTCACCAACCACCACTTACAAAGACAAGACACTCATTATGAGCAATGAAAGAATATCAATGTGTGCCTTGTAGAAGTGCATACTTGAATGCATATTCATGAGTGCATGTGCACGTACACATACACATACACATACATGTATACGTACACAAACACAGACTGAATTATGTGGTGGTAGTGGAGGACAGGAATTGGACACTATATTTCAACTGTCTAGGACAAATAAGCAGAAGATGGATATCAGCACTACACTTTGTTTATAAGCTCTTCAGTTGGAGATAAAGTGATGTTAGATGAGCTTCCTCCTTCCCATTGCTCTCCATATGTTTGGTACTACAAATTCTATTAGCTCCAACCAACATGCTCAATGGCTGGAATGATTAAGTTTTAGTTCAAAACATCTGAAAGCTGTCAAGTTGCACAAGGCTGTGCAAAGTGTATGTTTGTCTTTGTGGGTGTTTACGCTATTAAGCAGTGATCCCTGAGGGCTTCAATGTCACAGCTATGGTGAATCTACTTTGCATTTTAGTCCAAACTTGAAAAAAGACATGCAACGTACCAACCTTGTTGAGGAGTTTGGATTTAGGACCATGGATAGATCCTTTTCAGCTTAAAAAGCTGGAGCACATTTGCCATCCTGTGGACATCAGAGCCACCAGCTACCTTAGCTTTTCAGCCATTTGCATCTCTTGAATTAAGCTAGGAATCGACTCCCAGGTTTAGCATAAAAACTGCTCAAGACAGGAAGATTTAGAGTTTTATTCCACATCTTTTCTTTTCTCAGGCACTCTTGGAAGCCAGATGAAGAGCTGCCATACACCACAATCTGTGTATCTTCTGGATCACTGGCCTGTGACAAGAGAACACTCCTCCCCTCAACTTGTCCTAATCCTCAGATGGATAGTTTAACACTGATGCTTAACATGCTAAATTATCCTTTGGTTGTGTACAGCTATTAATCTTCACAGTTTAACCAGGAGAAAAATAAAGACAGTGAAAGGTATGACAAAAAAGTGTAGAAATCCAATTGTAACTGGATCACATTAAGACAGACAGAACTTTACCCAAGAGGAAAAAAGATGACTCAGTACATTGCTAAAAGATTGTAGAATCCCTCTTATGAGTCTCAGGACTCAGTAGGTGCGTCCCTGGGGCCAGTGATATGTATATACATAGTCACATGATTAATCAGTAAGAATAAACAAGGACTAATTAAGACAATATTGTTCTCAGTGTTTTGAAGGTTGCCAGTCTGAGATCTCAAATGATTCCTGGACCATTTCATTGATGTATGAGTCTGAGGGGGAAAGCAGATGGGCAGCCGTGGGCCACCCCGGGAACCGCCCCTGGAAGAAGCACTAAATTGGCGCTCCTTCCACAAGTTGCTGAAGGTGCGCCGCAAAAGGCTGCCGGCGCACCTTCGGCAACTCTTCCACTGCAGCATGTGTGAATGCTGCAGCGGGAGGTCCTCCTCGGAGCGCCGGCCGTGCAGAGGGCCGGCTGCTGTGAGGACGACCTGGGGAAGGGGTTGGGGCACCCACCGTGCGGCTGCCCCTCCCTTTCCCTGCCTCCAAAACGGCTCTTTAAGCTGTCTGCTTCCCCCCTGAGTTAACTTTCCTGAATGCAGTGGACCTTCTTCTCAGGAACCATGCATAGGATTATACTGTGAGAGATTCACCTGCTGACATTGGATGATAGTCATATTCTGACCAAACACAGTCCAAACTGTTAGGATATGGATGGGATATACAGTCAAAGGTGAAATGTAAAGATGTGTGTGTGTGTGTAATTTTCCACATGAACAGCTTTTGGACAAAGCACAAAACAACATTTAGAGAAACAGAGTGAATCAATACCAGGTGTCTAACACAGACATCAACATGTACTTTCCCAGAGATAGAACTAATGGAACCAGACTTTGTTATGGATAACAAGATATATCAAATACGTAAACATCGTTAGCTTGGGAAAGATAGTCACGTGGTGGATGATGGACAGCAAGAGGCTGGGTTAGTAGACATCATACAGACATTATCCAATTAACATGAGGTTAACACCTAGAAGGTGGAGTATAGGAAGGACCTAAAAAATCCTTTGTCTAAAATTGTTATTGTTCAAGATGTGAGCGTGTGTGGCTGGCAGCAGTGGTTTTTAACTTCAACAAGTTGGATCCTAATGCTTTTGGATTGTAAAAGATGTAATCTTGTATGGCTGAACTGGACAAGTTCATCACAATGGATTCTACTTAGTTATCTTATTTTTACTTTTTATATGCATTAATAAAGCTATGCTTTTGGACTTTACAATGTGTCTTCTTGACTGAGGAAGACAGGTTTCTGAAGAAGGGAAGCTGAGCCAGTTGTTGGTAAGAATTACAGAGTGGCTGTGGATCACAGCAGCCAGCTTGTCCTGCAGATTCTGCTGGGTGCCAAAGAGCATCACTACAACACTCATCATCCACACACACTAACACAAACACCAAGGAAATAGACATTCAAGACAATCTGCTTTCTGTCACTGTTTTGATGGTCTGTAACATCCAAGCTTTTGGATACAGCTCATTAGGATAGACCAGCTGTAATTTCTTCCAAGTTGCTCCTATCCTTTTGACACTTCATCAGGCCCTCCATGCCTAACCTCTAGGGAGGACTAATGCTGGATCTAGCCTACACCAAAAGAATAAAAACAGTTTCTCAAATATTGAGGGAAAAGAACAGGATTTTCACTTTTAAAAAAACAAAAAAACACTATTTCCTTATAATTGTCACACAGAAGAATGAAATGTAGCTATTGTTTTTTTTTAAAAAATGAACCTGCCAAAAACAAATGCTTTAAAGGGATGATGAGATTACATGATTTCAACCACCTCTCCTCCTTTTGTTTCCTTGTTGTCTCTGTTAACAATACAATGCTATCATGCAACATAAAACCCCACTAATTATGTTAAAGAGCAAGAGTGGGATGCTTGCATATCACATGAAGGGGAAAAAAACCTCTTGTAAACTGCCTCTAGTTCTTGGTGTTGTGCATGGAATATCTCTCACTAATTTTTGGCAGTTACAATCAGAATGAGAAACATATCACAAGACATGAGAAAAGGCAGAAGAATTAATTCAGGGGCAGGCAACCTTTCCCCTTTAAGGGCCGAGGGACTTCAGCTCCCAGAATCCCAGGAGCTATTGGCCAACATGGGACTATTGGTCAACATGGCTGAGGCTTCTGGGAGCTGAAGTTCCTCGGCCCTTAAAGGGGAAAGGTTGCCTACACCTGAATTAATTAGTGGTACATTGTGCCCTTAAGAATAATCTGGCCTTCCCTTCCTTTTCTTTGTTCACAGATGAAGAAATTCTGCTATAGGCCTGTTTCAGAGCCCTCCTAGAGAGCTATATATAATCATGTTAATAAACATTCCTATCTTGAGCATTTGTTTGAAATCTGAATCAGCATCCAAATTTCAACAAAGGATAAAAAGCACTCTCAAAATTCCCATAGAAAAGCTCTGTGACTAAAAGAAAAGTACAGCCCTTCTTTTCCATAACTAGAACACAGAATACTATCTGTGTAACACACCAACTCCTTGAGTTGCTCTGATCTTTCTATTCTATATTTCCTACTTGCTTATCAGTTCTAGGCTCATTGCATATTATGGACTTTTCTCAGTGCAGGTTGTAACCCTACCATCTTCCCTGAGCCAACTATATTTGAGGATTGAACTCTGTGGATATCTAGGTACTACAATGTATGTGGATATCTAGGTACTACATGATTTCTTTGTTGTTTCCTGCTTCTGACTGTCTAGTATGTACCTCTGTAGGGTTACAGTTTGAGGATGATTTCAAGTTTATTCTAGACATAAATAGAGCTACACTGTCTACTAGTCCACTCCCCTTGGTGGACTGGTACACAATTATAAGCAAGTATATTTTCAAATATTTTGTCCTGGCATAAGGAGAGGAATAATTACTGCAATTATTTCCCCATTGCAAGACAAAATAAATATTTCTATGCAGGTGTCCCCCTACACAACCCAAAGCATTTTGGGAAAATATTTCTTGTAGAAATACAAACCATTTTTTTTCTTGATGTCAAAAACAGTTTCTAGGTAATTGTGTGGGGGAGGGGTTGTCCAAAATTTCACACAAAAGTAGGTTTCTAGAGAGCATTTGTTTGCACAACTTTGTGTGTGTGTGTGTGTGCGCGCAAAGTTCTTCCCACTGCATTATACTTTCTGATTTACTTCCCCACATTTCAGGAATCCCGGGAAATGAATCATGGGAAATATTCTTTCTGTTAGAGCCAGTGTGGTGTAGTTATTTGAATGTTGAACTAGAACTCTGGTGAACAGAGTTCAAATACCCACTGGACTAGGAAACCCACTGGGTGACCTTGGGCAAGTCACACTCTATCAATGTCAGAGAAAAGCAAAAGTTTTAGGCTCACCATAAGTCAGAATGACTTGAAGGCACACAACAACAAAAAATAATAACAGCAGCAATTTCATTCCATTCCTAAAATTAATGAATTTTTCATATATCATTCATGCCAAAGCTGTTTCAGAGGATTTCACTTTGTTGAGCTTTCTATTGAAATGATTTCCCCTGATCTCTATAATATTCACATAGAATATCAAAAAGAAATGCTTGTTTAGTATTAACAGGTGTTATTGTACAATTGGATAGATAGATTTCAAATCTGCCTCATATTGCTGGGTTTTCAGTTTTACATACTAATTACGTTCGCTCTCAGTGAGCTGAGTTTTAGTAGGGCATTGAAGCATTAAATCCTTTGACAAAGATCTTTAAACAGTATGATGCTAAAAGTTAATTATACCTCATAACCAATGAGGAGATGGCTGTTGGTTGTGGAATGTTAAATGCTAAATACCTGCTGTCATCCTTGCAGTTCTGCACAGAAGAGAGGAAATTTAAAAGGTGAGCTTTAGAAAGGACCCTGTCATTAAAAGGAATATCCTAATATTTAAAACTTACTATGTGCCAAGTGTATTGAAAACCATAATTAATCCTCAAACTTTGAGGAGCTGTTATTGGACATAATGTAAAAACAATTTTAGTGAAACCACTGCATGCATTACAAATGACACTTTGGTTGAACCATTGGAGGAAGCAGTTTTCATCTATACATTTACCCTAAATGTCTGTTAGGTTTTAGAGTTGGACTTGTGCTTCAAGTCACATTAGTCAGTGGTAATATTCATCTTAATTTAAATATCAACATTTGTTTTAATGTGTGATGATCAGAGAGATACCTATCTAGCCTACTTTTGTGAACTGATGCCTGTTCCATACTCCATTTCAGATAATGTCTAAATCTGTAAATTTTCTGTTTAGCCAAAATTTCACCTTTTCTGAAATATATTTTTAGAAATATACATATTTCGTGTACATTTTTCAAGTTGTATGCATTACTTTTATGCATTCCCTCCATTGACTAAAACATTTTTGTATGTTATGGTGAGCCATCATGATGAAGGGATTTCAGTACTGGACTATGATTTTTGAAGACCAGGGTTCAAATCCTTGCTCAGCCCACTGGGTGACCTTGGGCAAGTCAAAGAGAACAACTTTCTGCAGTTTTCCTCACTGTTTTTTTCTTTCTTTCAATGCCTCCTTTGATCAGCACAGCAAATATAGAATAGTATTCTGCATTTACTGTTTGGCTCAGTCATCACATACCTCCCTTATCCAAACAAATCAAATCAAATCAAATCAGTGACTTTGCTGACTTTGGGGCCTTGGATGTCTTTGGCCATGGGGAACTGGAATATTGCTACTTCAAGGACTGTTATTTGGTCTTCAGATCATAGTGATGTAGCCATGTTTTATCAACAGTGCTGAGTCATTCCAAAAATTATCACTAGATCACTGAAAATGCTACAAAATCAACTTGGAGGTATAGACCTGGTTTTATTTCTGGTCAGTATTCAAACATTTCAGCACCCAATTGGCTGACAGCTTCTGCATAACTATCTACTCATGAATTATAAACTCAATGTATTCCTAGCATATTAGCTGAGATTTGCTGATCTGCCAAAATCAGGTCAGCAACATGCTCAGCCAATTCAGGAGTTAACACTATTGAAGGCCTCCTAGAACTCACTGCATTTTTGGTCTCAAAATCTTCACACAGAGAGTTGCCATACCATTTCTTCATATGGGCACTTTTCACTCCATGTTTGTATCATACACTCATGAATTTCTTTCAGAGTTTTCTTCTTCAAGAAGAGGAATTTCATGATAGCCTGCAGTTCAGCACTTGAAAATTCCACATTTTTCATTGCCATGGTTCTATAAATGATATGAAATAAAAAATCAGAAAGTAGAGCTACAATCCTGCAAATTGGCAGTTTACCATACAAAAGAACACTCTTTCAAGCCACTGTGACCAAGTTATGCTCACATTTTGGAAAGTGGATCAGGCTGAGAACTTTTCAGCATCCACTTGTAAACATTTAAAGGGAATATATATTCCCTCCAATTAACTTATTTTCTCAGATATGCATGCCTTAGCATTCAGAACTACACATTGCACTTTAACACTGCTTCTCTTCCAATGTCAACTCTCAACAGTTAAAGCAAAATAGCAATAGCAATAGCAAGTACATTTCTATACCACTTATCAGTGCATTTAAGTATTTACTAAACAGTTTACAATGTGTAAGCTAATTGCCCCCAACAAGCTGGGTACTCATTTTAGTGACCTCAGAAGGATGCTCACAACCATATGGTTTATGACTGAGTGGCTGCAGTACAGGCATTTATCCACTGAGCAATCAAGTGAGAAAAATTACATTCTTTTACAGATGTCTTTGTGACTTGAGGTGATATGTCTTTAAAAAATAGTACCATAATTTCATCATTAATTTAACCTATAAGGTGTTCATTATTACCTTTAAAGCCCTAAATAGCTTGGGTCCAACCTATGTTCAGGACCGCCTCCTCCCATATAATCCACCCCGCGCACTTCGGTCCTCTGGGAGGAACTTGTTGTAGCCGATAAGAATGAGGCTGTCTGCAGCCTCCCAGAGGGCCTTCTCTGTTACCACTCCCAGATAATGGAATGACCTGCTGGACAAAATCCATCAGATTATGACTTTAAGCAGCTTTTAAAAAGTTGTGAAGATGGATCTCTTCTGGTAGGCCTTTCCCGACTAGACCTCCCAGCCTGAGGGATTTACCTATCTTCTCTTCCCCACTTCTGCTGCACTCGCTGTGAGTGTTTGTGTTTGTTGTTGTTATTGTTGCCTTGAAGATACTATTTTAAACAGGTTTTAAAGTATATCTTTGTTTAATACTTTTTTAAAGGGTGGGTGGGTCTCGGGATTTATATTGTATTGTATTTATTTGAATGGTAATTTTAATGTTGTATACCATCTCAATTGCTTGTAAGAGGGGCGGGATATAAATATATTTTATAATTATTATTTTGAAGAAATTGATTGTCTGGTTAAATCTGCATGTCATACATTTAATAGTAGACACAGTCCTGGCCCCAATCTTTTCTCTAGTTACTGGAAAGTGTTCCTTCTCTGCAAGAGAGATTTCTGATTTTCAAGGATCCATCCATCCATGCATTCTTAAGAAATTCTCAGTAATGAGGGGTTATCAAACACCAAACTCTTATTAATAGAATCAAGAACAGTACAGTCTGTAATTGCCTCACTCTTCCTATATCAATCCTGTTACCCATCCATCTTCCACTGCCTGCTTTCCTAACTCTTTCCTCAAAGGACTCATTAGCAGTATGGATACTTGGGAAACCAGGTGGTGCAAGCCTCACTTAAAGATTGAGTAGCCTACCACTGAGCAATTTTCTTTTCCATGACTGTAAACTGATGTTGCAAATGTCATATTTTCCCCCTTAGATATCGTGAAAATTGAAATGGGAACCCCAAGAACTCAGCGGAAGTGGATATTGCCAATGTCACTTTGTGTTCAAGTATGTTCTTTTTGCACATTGTTGTGGGAAAGAGGAAAAACCTGGCCTATCTTCATAGGAAGCTATTCTGTATCCTGATTGACCAAGGTGAATTTTTGCCCTAGAATGACAGGGGAAGAGGTAGGTGGCAACAAGAAATACCGAGTCCTTTAGAATTCTTTCAAATTCTCCTATCTATCTTTTGAAGCATTTGAATGTAACTCTTGAAGGACCCAATTCATTTACAGTACACAAGACTGTGATCTCACTAACCTTCCCTTTCAGTTCCATTGTTAGAATCATAGAATCATAGAGTTGGAAGAGACCACAAGGCCCATCCAGTCCAAACCCCTGCCATGCAGGAACTCCCAATCAAAGCATCCCCAACAGATGGCCATCCAGCCTCTGCTTAAAGACCTCCAAGGAAGGAGACTCCACCACACTCCGAGGGAGTGTGTTCCACCATCGAACAGCCCTTACTGTCAGGAAGTTCCTCCTAATGTTGAGGTGGAATCTCTTTTCCTGGAACTTGCACCCATTGTTCCGGGTCCTAATTTCTGGGGTGGCAGAAAACAAGCTTGTTCCCTCCTCAATATGACATCCCTTTAAATATTTAAACAAGGCTATCATATCACCTCTTAACCTTCTCTTCTCCAAGCTAAACATCCCCAGCTCCCTAAGTCGTTCCTCATAGGGCTTGGTTTCCAGACCCTTCACCATTTTAGTTGCCCTCCTTTGGACATGCTCCAGTTTCTCCACATCTTTTTTGAATTGTGGTACCCAGAACTGGACATAGTATTCCAGGAGAGGCCTGACCAAAGCAGAATAGAGTGGCACTATTACTTCTCTTGATCTAGACACTATACTTCTATTCATGCAGCCTAAAATTGCATTGACCTTTTTAGCTGCTGCATCACACTGTTGACTCATGTTCAACTTGTGGTCTACCTGGACTCCTAGATCCCTTTCACACGTAGTCTCATTCAGCCAGGTGTCCCCCATTGTATATCTGTGCTTTTCATTTTTCCGTGTTGAATTTCATTTTGATAGCTTTGGCCCAGCTTTCTAGTCTGTTCAAGTCATTTTGAATTTTGTTCCTGTCTTCTGGGGTATTAGCTACTCCTCCCAATTTGGTGTCATCTGCAAATTTGATAACTATACCCACAATACCGTCATCCAAGTCATTGATAAAGATGTTGAATAGCACTGGGCCCAGGACAGAGCCCTGTGGCACCCCACTGGTCACTTCTTTCCAGGTTGAAAAGGAGCCATTGTTGAGCACTCTCTGTGTTCGGCCAGTCAACCAATTACAAATCCATATAACAGTTACTTTGTCTAGACCACATTTTACCAGATTGTTTGCAAGAATGTCATGGGTAACCTTGTCAAAGGCCTTACTGAAATCAAGATATACTATATCTACAGCATTTCCTTCATCTACCAAGCTGGTAATTTTATCAAAAAAAGAGATCAGATTTGTCTGGCATGACTTGTTTCTCTGAAACCCATGTTGACTTTTTGTGATTATGGAATTACCTTCCAGGTGTTCGCAGACTCTCTGTTTAATAATCTGCTCCAGAATCTTTCCTGGTATTGATGTCAGACTAACTGGACGATAATTGTTGGGATCCTCTTTTTTCCCCTTTTTGAAGATGGGGACAACGTTTGCCCTCCTCCAGTCTGCTGGGACTTCTCCTGTTGTCCAGAAGTTCTCAAAGATTATTGCCAATGGTTCTGATATTACATTTGCCAGTTCTTTTAATACCCTTGGATGTAATTCATCTGGTCCTGGAGACTTATATTCATTTAGATTAACCAGGTATTCCTGTACTATCTCTTTACTTTTCTTTGCTGAAATTCTCCTATTCTGTCCTCTGCTCTATTATCTTCAGGTTGAGCACCCTTTGCCTTTTCTGAGAAGACTGAAGCAAAGAAGGTGTTGAGTAATTCTGCCTTTTCTCTGTCCCCTGTTAACTTTTTGCCATCTTCTCCACACAGTGGCCCTACCATTTCCTTCTTCTTCCTTTTGCTGCTGACATACCCAAAAAAGCCCTTTTTATTGTTCTTAACCTCTCTAGCAAGCCTGAGTTCATTCTGCGCTTTAGCTTTTCTGACTTTAACCGTAAACATGCTAGCTATTTGTTTGAATTCCTCTTTGGTGATTTCCCCATTTTTCCATTTCTTATACATGCTCCATTTAAAACTTAGTTCAGTTGCAAGTTCCTTAGTCATCCATCCTGGTCTCTTGAGGCACCTCCCATTTTTCTTCCTCATTGGAACTGTTTGAAATTGTGCCTTCAGTATCTCCCTTTTTAGAAACTCCCATCCATCTTGAACTCCCTTCTCTTTTACTATTCTTGACCACGGGATCACCCCCAGTATTTCCCTAAGTTTATCAAAATCAGCTCTCCTAAAGTCTAGAATGTGTGTCTGACTATGCCTGGCTTCTCCTTTCCACTGTATAATAAATTCCAGGAGAACGTGATCACTCCCACCTAAAGATCCAACCACTTGCACCCCATTAACTAGGTCATCCCTGTTAGTTAGGATCAGATCCAAAATAGCTGACTCCCTTGTTGCCTCTTCCACCTTTTGGACAATGAAATTGTCTTCAAGGCAAGTGAGGAATTTGCTAGACCTTGAGGATTTTGCTGAGTTTGAATTCCAGCAAATATCAGGATAGTTGAAGTCACCCATCACTACTATATTTCTCCTTTCTGAGTGTGTGGTCATCTGTTCTAGAAAGGCATCTTCCAATTCCTCTGCCTGAGTCGGGGGTCTGTAGTAGACTCCCACAATAACATCCCTGTTGTTTCCCTCCCCTTTAATTTTTATCCAGATGCTCTCCACCTGGCTTCCATGACTGATGTACTGGATTTCTTCACTGGTGTAAATATCCCTGACATATAATGCTATTCCTCCTCCTTTCCTGTTTGGCCTGTTTTACTTGAAAAGGTTATACCCCTGCATTTCTGCATCCCCATCATGAGACTCATCCCACCAGGTTTCAGTGATGCCTATTATATCATATTTGCTTTGTTGTGCTAGGAGTTCAAGTTCATCTTGCTTATTTCCCATGCTCTGTGCATTAGTGTAGAGACATCTAAGATCATATGTCTCATTTACTTGCTGCCTGTGCATGTTTTTTTGCCTCCCACTGTTGGGTCCCTGCACTGTTTGCCTTGTTTCCTCTATGACACTTTGACTATTTTTTCCAGTCCTTTTGTCTTCCAGGATGCTGTCTCCCTTCCCCACATAACTCAGTTTAAAGCCCTCCTGATCAAATTCTTCAGACTGTTGGCAAAAACGTTTCTTCCAACTGGTGTGAGATGCAGCCCATCCCTTGCCAGGAGTCCGCCATCATGGAACCGCAGCCCATGATCTAAGAATCCAAATCGTTCTTGACGACACCATCTGCAGAGCCAATTGTTGACATCTGCTATTTTCCTCTCTCTTCCTGGACCATGCCCTTCAACTGGCAGAAGGGACGAGATGAAAATCTGTGCCTCCATTTCTTTCAGCTTCTTACCTAGAGCCTTGTAATCCCTTTTGATGTTCTGAAGGCTGTGTCTTGCTGTGTCATTCATTCCCACATGGATCAAAAGGAAGGGGTATTGGTCAGTAGGCTTGACCAGCCTTGTCAGCCTCGCTGTCACATCTCAGGTCTTTGCCCCAGGGAGACAACACACCTCCCGAGACATCTTGTCAGGCACACAAATCACTGCATCTGTCCCTCTCAGCAAGGAGTCCCCCACCACGACCACACGCCTCCTGCGAGGCTTAGCAGTGACTGTTCCCTGTGGTGGAACTCTCAGGGTCCCCTGCTCTGTCCCTGAAATCTGTCCATGCTGCTCTTCCTTGTCCTCCTTGATAAGAGAAAGAGCTTGAAATCGATTCTGTAGCTTCAAACTCCCAGAACAATCCCTGGTCTCCTTACTTCTGCGTGTGACATTCCTCCAGCTTTCTACCTCCTGTGTGTGTGATGTGACCTTCTCTTCCCCAGCAACTTACTCTGTGTGGTCCCCGTCCATGACCGTTTGTTCCGTTCTGTCTAGGAAAGCCTCTTGCTCCCTAATATGTTGAAGTGTAGCTACCTGCGCCTCCAGCTGCTGTAATTTCTCCTCCAAGAGGGCTACCAACTTGCACTTGGAGCATGTGTAGTTCCCCACATCTGTAGCTAAGAAGACAAACATCCCACAGGTATTGCAGGTGACGGCAGCAGTTCCTTCAGTGTCCATACTAAGTCGTAATTAGTACCTGAAAGATGATTACAGCTTTCCTCCTCAAAGAAAATCCCTCACTAACAACAGTGTTACAGTCTGCTGATGACTGGAACTTTTCAACAATTAGTAGTGGTTACAAAATTCATGCGCCGTTAGGCGAGCGGCTCTGGCAGCAGTTGTATAGAGCTAACTGGCTAGCCCACCCCCTATTGACTCGAAAATGTTACTTAACAAAGCCCCACCCACTGAGTAACAGTCACACTGTCCCCAAGTGTTTTTAAAAAGAATTTAAAAACTCACCCACTCAAAATGGCTGCCTGGAAACTGCTTTCTTCCTTTTTCCTAGCAGGAACTGGCCTAGAAAGTTTCCTTTACCTTCTCTTTTCCTGGCAGAAATTGCCTGCAAAGCCTCCTTGTCTTTCTCCTTTCTTTCAGTAACTGGCCTGGAAAACCTCCTCCTCCTCCTCCTTCCCCTGTCCTGGCCAAACTGTTATTGCATTGTAAAATGTAGTAGCTGATCATTTCCTAGAGAGCCATCATGGTATAGTCCAGGGGTCGGTAACCTACGGCCTGCGAGCCGCACCCAGCCCACCAACCCCCACCGACCAGCCTGTGCCAGCCCCCACCGCCGCCTGGCCACCGCTGCCACTGCCTGGCTGCCACCACTGCTGTGTGCACCGTGGCATGCTTCGTGGCCACCATTTTGTTTGCCAAAATGGTGGCCATGACTCATTTGTGCATGCGCGAATGAGCCGCAGCCACCCTTTTGTTTGCCAAACAAATAAGTCGTGGGCGCCATTTTGGCAAACAAAATGGTGGCCGCGATGTGTGCGGCAGTGGCAGAGGTTGGCGGTGGTGGTGGTGGCTGGCGGGGAGTGTGCACACGCACATGCGCATGAGCGCACACACTGCCATTCCCCCCCCCCGCCCGGCAGAAGACCTGGGGACCAGCGACCAGCCCCAGGTAAAAAAAACCTTGCCGACCCCTGGTATAGTCGATTGTGTTGGAGATTTGAAGTCTGGAGACCAGACTTCAAATCTCCACTCAGCCATGGAAACTAACCAGATGACCTTGGATAAATCATACTCTCTCATCCTCGGAGGAATGCAAAGGCAAAACCTTCCTTGAACAAATCTTGACAAGAAAACTCTATGACAGGTTCGTCTTATGATCACCATAAGTTGGAAAAACACTTGAAGTCCCACAACAAATCAATCATTTCTACCCCAAAATATTATCTGAGACTCAGATGGACAATGCACAGATCTCCAAACTTTTTCAGTCTTTATTGGTTATATTAATTTACTTGTTGTCAGGCTCCACTCAATGTGATTTATAGAAAGTTTTTTTTAAAACAAACAAAAAAACAAAAAACAACCCAACCCTATTATTTCTAGAATCCCTCAGCCACCATGACCAGTGGCCATGCTGTCTGAGATATTTGTTGAGTTGTCCTCCAAAAAACAACAAAAAACCCCTCTTCCAATCTCTGCTCTAAAGCCATTTATAGCTGATTATTCTAAGGATTTTCTTCTCCAGTTTTTATATACCAGCTGAGCGCAGTTGGAGACCAAGTACATTGTGAAGTCACAGTGGTGGTGATAGTGGGTAATTCTCTGCTTGCCCTTTCCAGCAGTATCATTACAGTTTGTCTCCAAGAGGAGTCAAGTGTTGCAGAATGTTTTTCTTCACAATTCCCATTCATTTCAGTGAGAGTTACGTAGGGGGGACGTGGTGGCTCAAGTGATTGACAATGACTCTGTTGATTGCAAAATCGGCAGATTGACAGTTTGAGGCCTGGGTGCTGCATAATGAGCATAAAATCATTAGTTCCAGCTTCTGCCAGACTAGCAGTTCAAATGCATGCAAATGCAAGTAGA
The DNA here is from genome assembly GCA_026167975.1 of Phrynosoma blainvillii. Classification (NCBI taxonomy): domain Eukaryota; kingdom Metazoa; phylum Chordata; class Lepidosauria; order Squamata; family Phrynosomatidae; genus Phrynosoma; species Phrynosoma blainvillii. The sequence goes on from JANUYF010000001.1 coordinate 416,564,883, forward strand.
TAAATAGGTGCCACTTCAGTGGGAAGGTAAACTGCATTCTGTACAATCATGCTGGGCACATGATCACAGAGTAGTCTCTGACAATGCTGGCTTAAAATGGAGCACCACTCCCTACAGTCGGACATGACTTGACAGCCTTGTCAACAGGGAATACCTTTACTTTTACCTATATAAGGATGGGTGATTGGCATACATAATTAATTATTCTCTCTGACACTGAAATCCTGTATACATCTAGTCAAAAATAAGCCTTCATGTAGTTCAGTGGGGTTGTTGTTGTTGTTGTTGTTGTTGTTGTTGTTGTTGTATGCTCTCAAGTCATTTCTGACATGGCAATCCTATGGCTACCATATCCATGGTTTCCATGACAGAGTAGGGTTTCCACAGGAGAGCAGGGAAATCAAACCCTGATCTCCAGAGTCATAGTCCAATGCTCAAACTACTATGCCACACTGGAGCTGTACTCCCAAACAAATGTTTGTAAGATTGCAACCTAAATAGCTGGCTTTTATATTCTCAACTTCATGCCTAGTTACTTTAAATTCTGCTGCATTAAGCCACTGTAACCATAAACACATTTTCACATTAAACCTAGGTAATTTGGAATAATAAACTTGCATACTTCTTTTCATAAATACAAAATATTTTTCTCAATTATCAGATTACATCTTACACATTTTCCTAGAAGCCTCATGTCTCAAAATACATACTTTTGGTTACTTATATTAGTAACGCAGGAGCATCCTTAATGAAATTTTACTGTAAAGGGAGGAAATATAGGACCCAAATAGGTTCTGTCAATGACATTCTTTGGCATTTCCTTTGGGAAATAATGACTGGAGGAGGTTAATGGCCTGAGGCAAAGCTTCCAGCAATGAGGTCTCCTAGCTAGTCATCAGTTCCCAGGCAAAGCACTCTGCTTTGATAATTATTTTGCAATTCAAACTTTGAATAGACTCTTTATCTCTGTAATATCATTCTTGCCATTTGTTAAGAATCTGTTCTGCATTTTAATACCTCTGAATAGAAAGAAAAATTGGGTCATGTTTAACATAGTAGCCAACTGGATCTTGTTCCTGGTGCTGTCATAGACATTTTGCATGACCTTGGGAAGGTTGTCTTCACACAGCATTTTTTTTCAAGTAGTGTTCATATGACATGTATAATTATTGTGTGTTTTGTAGATCTGAGTATTTGACTTGCTACTGAATGAGAAAAGTTCAACAGGAAAAATGAATCTCTTTGGGGATAAACCAGTCATTTAAAATAATGCAAGCATTCAAGCAAAATGTCTTAATTACACTTTGAGGTGTCATTTATGTTCAAAATAATATATGAGAAACAGGATTTAGCAAGCTACTAAACAGTTGTCAGATCACAGAGTCCATTCTTGTGATGTATGAGATGTAGTGATGCCCCTCAGTTTGGATAGCTTCAAAGCAGACCTATACAAAAGGATAATATTATCAAATGCTACTATCAGACATGATAGCAATAAAATTAATTTCAGTATCAGAGGCATTAGACATCCAAATGCCACTTGTTTGGGTGCATCACTAGAAATAGTTCTCATGTCCTACTTGTGGGTATTTCTGAGGCATCTGGCTGGTCAACATGAGAACAGAATTCTGGGCTGGACAGAATGGTAAGAATGGAAACTTTAGTCCGATCAAGTATGACTAGCCCCCCCCCCCAGCCCCTAAAGAGCTATTACCAACCAGAATGTTGACTTAGATGGATAGTCTGACCTGGCATAAAGCAGTAAATAGTAAATGGCTGTAAGAGGGAAGTGAGAGGTACAAACTAGGAAGTGGAAATCTGTCAGTCTAATTCTCATTGAAGTCCCAACCTATTCTTTCCTATTTGCATAACAGATCAAATGAAAAATAGTGTGCTTTTTAGTAGAAGCAGAGAAAGCCAGAGAAGCAGAGATGGAAACCTGTGGCTAGCTGAAGGTTCTGTGAATTGCAATCTCTTTTTTAATTATTGAGAGAATGCAAGACTATAAGATAGATAAATACTTCTCCATTCTGGTTAGGCTGCCTAGGCACTTCATTTCTCCCCTTTCTCAATAGGTGATGTGAAATGTCTTGTGCAGCTACAATTAAGGATTCAATATAGTGTTTTTTGGTAAATTGCTTCTCTTTATCTGACTTTTTTGAGTCACTGTTCCTGCAGAAATTCCATTCTACTTAAGAGCACTACACTCCAGATTTCTTTTACATATAACATATAAAAATAAAATGTTTGTGTAATACAAAGAGGTTTGTAGAATAATTTCACTGGCATTCTTTGCAACTTTGTAATATAGTTCCCAGATATTTGGGGGATTTGTGTGACACAGGGTGAATCTGAGACATTTATAAAACTGTAAACAGTGTGGAAATAGTATGAATTTTCTGTTCAAGTTGATTAGAAATAGATTTGGAAGAGCTAAGAGAATGTATTTCTTCACTCAAAACAGTTAGCTCATGGTGGTGTTAACTACCAGAGGGTTTCATATGTTTCATTGATTTTTAAAAATCAGAGTTTACCTCACTGTTCTTTTTAAAAAAGATTAAATAAATTTGTGAAGGAAAGGTCTATCACTGCCCATGGATAAACAGAGTGAAATGGTGAAGGATCCCAACATGCAGGTTAGGGAATAATAATAATGATAATGATAATAATAATAATAATAATAATTGTCCCCAATTTTCTCCATACTATTTACTCAGTAAAATGGAGGACAGCAACCTCTTGACTGTGAAGGGAAAGGACAAATCTTTTAATTCTTTTGAGGGGTAAGAGATCTCTGTGATAGTTTCTTTTTAATTAAAGTATAATGAAACTCTATTGTTAGTTTATAGTAGTGGATGAAGAAAGCAGTGAGAGAAGAAAAGAATTTTAGAAGTATTTGCACCATGACCATTTCCCCCCTTCAACAATGCTATTAAAACAATATTTAAACTAGTCTTTATTAATATTAGATATTATTGAAATAAGCTTTGGACTATGTGTGAACTATAATTCCCAGAATTTCTGGGATAGCACAGGCAAGATCCATGCTGGCTGGGACAGCAGGGATTTGGGAGTTTTAATCCCCAAAATATAGCTTTTCCTAGTTCTGACTAAAACTGGATTATAGTAGTGCTTCAAATTCTTCACCCTTTTCATGGAGGGAAAAAAAAATGAGGATCTCATTTCCCCAGATATTACTTAGTGAAGGACCAAAGTTGACAGCTAAAGAGGAGCTCCAAAAAGCAAAAGAATAAACAATAGATCAGAAAATTGTTTCTAAGAATTTTTATCCCAGATCTTGAAAGCACATTATACTTTAGTTTATTAATGTTAGATGAGAAACCAATAGAAAGTTACCATAGGCCTAATGCCTAGTTTATGACAGAATTGTAAAAGCTACATTTTAAGACTACAATTTCATGGACCCTCCTCCCCACCCACATGGCCAGTAGCTCTGGTTCCTGAGCTTCTGTAATATCTAGTTGTTCATTGTTTCAACAAGGATGTTGGCCAAAGAAGAAAAGTTCAAAACAAGGCATTACTTCTAGCATCCAAAACTTCCTTCTCTCTTGTTATCAGTTTGCCATTCAGTTCTTTTCCTTCTTTTCTTCATTCATCATTGAATAATCCTTTAACACCTAATAATAAATGTGTGGTAAAAATGACACTGTTAACAGAGCTGTCATGGCTTCAGATAACAAAAATGACATGGCAGGATGAATGACAGCCCTGCAATCTCTGGTTTCTGTTTATAAATTATATAAACGTATATGATGTGAAGATATAATGAAATGACAATCTTATTTCAGGCTGGCAAATAATAAAAAACACAGTGGTTTAATTTGTGTTCAAAAATTAATGATAGCAATTTCTGCTAAACAGTATTATGGAGTATACTAGGTACTGACTTTATTTTTAGAGTTATGGTGAAAGACACAGATTGCAAAAAAGGTTAGTACTCAGCAGTCTATGAATTGAATGGTAGAGTACTCTGTGGCTCAAATATTATGCCTACCTTTCATTCATACTTTCTCCCGCTCCCTTTACTCAAAATAAACGTCCTTGGATTCTGTAACAATTTTGCGTGGCTGCAAAAATTGTGCCAAAATATCCAGACTTGAATAAGTTATCACATGAAAGAGATATCTTCTTTATGCCATGTCTGTCTTGGTATAAAGTGGTTACCTTGGAGGTTACCAGGAGTATAATTCCTCATAAAACAAGGTGCATGATCTATATATAAGTTTGTGAAGTCGTAGGCTTTCATGGCTGGTATCCATAGTTTTTTGTGGTTTTTCGGGCTGTGTGGCCATGTTCTAGAAAAACCACAAAAAACTAAAAAAAAAAAACCTACGAAAAACAACAAAAAACTATATATAAGTTGTTTATAAGTTTGAAAAGTGTTGATTTTCCTCCCTCAGGGGAATTCAGTCATGGAAGCAGTAGGAACCCTGGTAGGGGTCGAAAAATGACAATGTGGTGGTTGTGGACCATAGATCACATCTTACCAACTGCAATACAGGAGGGGGAACATCTGGCTTAACAAGACTACGTGTGAAAGGGATCTAGGATTCCTAGTAGACCACAGGTTGAAGATGAGTCAACAGTGCAATGCAGTAGTTAAAAAAACCAAAGATTTTAGGCTGCATCAATGGAAGTACAGTGTTTAGATCAAGGGAAGTAATAGTGCCACTCTATTCTGCCTTGGTTAGATCCCACCTGGAATACTGTATCCAGTTCTAGTCACCACAATTCAAAAAGGATATTGAGAAACTGGAGTGTGTCCAAAGAAGAATGACTAAAATGGTGAAGGGTCTGAAAACTATGCCCTATGACGAACGACTTAGGGAACTGGGTATGTTTAGCAATAGCAGCTTAGCAATAGCAGCTTTATTTATATATCACTTCATACCATGCTGTATAGTCTCTAAGCAGTTTACAACTGTAAACTAAATGCCCTCAACAAGCTGAGTATTCATTTTAGTGACCTCAGAAGGATGCAAGCCTGAGTCAAGCCTGATTCCTGGCTGGTACTGAACTCACAACCTTGTGGTTTGTGAGTGAGTGGCTACAGTACAGGCATTTAACCACTGCACCACCAGGGCTCTTGGTGTTTAGCCTGATTAGCCTGGAGAGGAGATGGTTAAGAGGTGATATGATAGCCCTGTTTAAGTATTTGGAGGGATGTCATATTGTGGAGGGAGCAAGCTTGTTTCCTGCTGCTCCAGAGAACAGGACCCGGAATAATGGATACAAGCAACAGGAAAAGAGATTCCGCTTAAACATGAGGAGACACTTCCTGACAGTAAGGGCTGTTTGACAGTGGAACACACTCCCTTCAAGAGTGGTGTAGTCTCCTTCTTTGGAGGGCTTTAAACAGAGGCTGGATAGCCATCTGTCAGGTATGCTTTGATTGGGAGCTCCTGCATAGCAGGGAATTGGACTGGATGACCCTTGTGGTCTCTTCCAACTCTATGATTCTATGATTCTGTGAAATTTGATAACACCATGTAACCTGCCCACACAAAAAGCTAGCTGCATGACTGGATGTATTATGTAAAGTTACTTAATAGTATCTGTGCAAACTATAAGAAACACAAATAAAACTTGAATTAAATTGGAAGGTCTGGAAAGATAAATTTAAATGAATTCTGACTTTAAAAGAAATAAAGGGATTGTAAGTATCCCTTCAAAAGAATTAAAATGATTTAAAAGTCTGCTGCATAATAAGAATATTGATAATAACAATGCAAATGCATACATACATTTTGAAGTATAAAGAGTAAGGACTGGATTAAACAAATATTATATTTTATATTATAAATTTTAAGAAAAAAGGAGCTGCTATCTGTCAAATAAAATATAATATATTAAGGAGGAAACAAGAAATTGACAGACAGCAATAAGGGATTACAGAGATTTGTATACTAAAGGGAAAAAAATAGTAGAAAGAGTGTTGATTTTGGCAAAAGGAAAGAATAGGGCAAATAATCCATTGCTTGATAGAATGAATGTATTATATAATTATATATGAAACAAATAGTATGTTTAGTATGTTTAGTCGTTTAGTCATTTTAGTGAATTGTTTGTTTGTACATGATTTGTATGTCTGGTATGTTTTGTGTTTATGTTTATGTTTATTTTTATCTCAATAAAAGTTTTTTAAAAAAAGTTAAAAAAATAAATAAAAGGACAGAACACGGAGAAATAGAATGGTTCCCAATTGGCAAAGCAGTCAGACAAAGCTGCATCCTAGCATCCTACCTATTCAACTTATATGCAGAACATATTGTAAAGAAAGCAGTCTTGGACATGGAAGAGGGAGGAGTGAAAATAGGAGGAAAGAATATCAACAAGCTGAGATATGCTGATGACACCATAATATGAGCAGAGAACTCAGAGACCTGGAACAACTACTAAGGAAGATCAAAGAAGAAAATGCAAAGGCAGGGTTAATGTTGAACATAACCCCCCCCCCAAAAAAAATAACGACTACAGAGAATTTACACACATTCAAACTAGACAATGAGGAAATAGAAATAGTAAAAGAATTCTCATACCTGGGATCAAACATTGATAGAAATGGGGACTGCAGCCAGGAAATCAGAAGATTAAGAATGGAGAGGGCCACTATGAAAGAACTAGGAAAGATCCTAAAATGCAAAGACATACAATTCAGTACAAAAGTCAGAATCATAGAAGCCATTGTATTCCCTATTGCCATGTATGGATGTGAGACAGTGAAGAAAGAAGATAGGAGGAAAATCAGTTCATTTGAGATGTGGTGCTGGAGAAAAGTACTGAGGACTCCATGGACAGCCAAAAGGACAAACCAATGAGTCCTAGAGCAGATCAAATCAGAAATATCCCTGGAAGCCAAGACTTAGACTGTCATACTTTGGACACATCACAAGAAGGCATGAATCATTGGAAAAGACAATAATGTTAGGAAAGGTGGAGAGAAGTAGAACGAGAGGAAGGTCACATGCTATATGGATGGACTTTATTAAAGAAACAATGAATATGAGTTTGCAGGAGCTGGGCAGAGCAGTAGAGGACAGGGGGCCCCTGGAGATGTCACATCCATAGGGTCACCATGGGTCGAGATTGACGCAAAGGCAGTTAACAACAACAACAAAGTTATATAATTAACAGAATAAAAAAAATTAAAAATTAACAGAATTTTAAAAATGAGAGAAAATTTGATTCTTTTCGTGCAGTACTGGGAGATGGCAAGGAGGAAAGCAATGCTATTTATTAATTTACTTATTGTATTTCTGTATCACCTTCCATTCTACAAGGGCTCCTGAGCTGATGAACAGATAAAAACCAATTAAAACAATACAAATATAAAAATCATTTTAAAACACATTAAAATATGATTAAAACATCTAAAACAGTCTAAAAAAATTATAGAATCCAGTTTTGAAAATTAGGAAATTGAAGTGAAGGTTATAAGATTAACTATTAGAGCTTCACGCTCCTAAATCCTAAATTTGTTCTCTCCTCCATGCTGAAGACCAAAAGAGTAAGGAAGCAAAGAAATTATTTTTTTTACTGAGGCCACAATCTTCCTGGAAGCACAGTGACTGGAGAGCTCCTGGTAAAACATGCCCTAGGATTAGAAGATGAACTTGTCAATCAACTTGTCAAATCAAATCAAAAAATCATAATTTGGGGGCTGAAAGTGTTTGCCCTTCCAAAGTTCAAATTACTAATGCAGCTTCACATGATAGACATTTTGAGATCCAACTTCAGATGGGAGCTCACTTCTCCTTGGAAAGTACCAAACTCATTTTGGAGGATCCTAATTCAGTTTTGGGGCACATTCATGAGAAGCAGTAGTGAACACAAGAAGTTAGCTGTTATGTTCAGCTCTTCTATTAATGGAGCAGGCTTTATCTCATGCAATCACACCGATATACAAATACTATAACATTTTATTGCTAGTTTTTATTTATAATAATAATAGTAGTCAGGCCTCAATATCCACAGATTTTTTATCCATGGATCCAACCATCCATGGCTTGAAAATGTTTTAATAATATATAAATTCCACAAAGCAAACTCTGATTTTGCCATTTTATATAAGGGATACTATTTTACTATGCCATTATATTTAATGGGACTTAAGCATCCACAGATTTAGGTATCCACAGGGGTGTGTATGTGTCCTGGAAACAAACCTCAGCAGATAGCAAGGGCCTGCTGTATTCTGCTGTTCTTAATTCTCTGCTTTTTGCCGGTGGCTGCCCCTGGAACTATCTATTATTTTTGCTAGACACATTGTTTGGTGTCTATAGTATCTTATGGCACTTCATGATGTTAGAATCCCATTACCACATGCGAGGACAGTAATTAACACCTAATACCACTGAGAACTATTTATTAATCATTTGTCATTTCACACAGTGGTGTTCATGCATTCAGAACACAATGACATATGTAGAATAGGTCTTGTCCAGGTTGCTTTCTTCCCAGTATTGAAAACTGCTAAATGATTGCTTGTGTGTAATTGTACAATTTCCCAGGAAGGGAAAATTAGATATTTTTTTTATCTAAAAATTTCTGGCCATCTGCATCTTCAGTATGCACCAGTGCCCTTCACGTAAATGAGTTAAATTCATTATCTAACTAAATAACATCACAGACCTCTGTGCAATCTGCTCTCAGAAAATTCACTTGTTACATTGTGGTTAATGATAGAAATGTGTTTAGTATACACCTTACATCAGGGGTAGGCAACCTAAGGCCCGGGGGCCAGATGTGGCCCCCTGAGGCTGCCGCTGCCCCCTGCCATGATGATATTGATAATTGTTGTTATTACTTGTTCTTGGGGTTTTCTTGGCAAAATCTCCAGGGGTTTTGCCATGGCTTTTCTGGGGCTGAGAGAGTGTGCATGCATATTTATTTATTTATGTATTTATTTTAATGTTTTATTTATTTATTTATTTATTTATTTATTTTTGGTGCTTCAGCCCCCCAATTGACTGAGGGACAGCAACCCAGCCCCCGGCTCAAAAAGGTTGCCTACCCCTGCCTTACATAATCAAAAAGCAGAGGTGAAGACAAGTACAGATGATTATGCATCATATAGTAGAGGGAAATAGGTTCTTTACTCCAGTTAGGCCATTTATAGACAACATCAACATTGCTAAACCACAGCTAGGTTTTTACTCCATTTCAGATTCAGAGAAGTCTTTACTAAGCAGTCATCTTTAAAAAAAACAACAAAAAACAAAACAAAAAATAAAGGAGGGACTGGAGTCAAGCTGAGAAATATTCTTGGTGTTATTTTTGTTCTTAATTTGTTATGACCCTCAGTTAATGAGCTGAAAAACAACACCTCAGCCCCTTAATTTCATCAGTGTGTTAATATAATGGGAAGGCAAACTTCTATTATCAAAGAGCAATCTCTCATTATGGAAGCAGAGCCTGGAAACATTCCTTTATTGGACTATAGCTGCTGCTAGACTGCAAAATTAATGCAGTTTGATTCCACTTAACCTACCATGGTTCTGTCCAATGGAATCCTGGGATCTGCAGTTTGTTGTGGCACCAGAGCCCTCTGGCAAAGAAGGTTAAATATCTCACAAAACTACAAATCCCAGAAGTCCTTAACATTGAGCCATGGCAATTAAAGTGGTGCCAACCTTTGCTATTTCTGCAGTGCAGATGCAGCCTACAAGTCCTCAAATTATTCATCTGGTTTTGTCAATTGCCATGCATGTTGAAGGATTCTGGGAGTTGTAACTGAAAAACTAACACTTCTAAGCTCTTGTTGAGGGTCCCCATAGGATTTAGAATCCTGGGGCCCTTTCACACTGTTAGCATACCCCAGGGGTAGGCAACCTTTCCCCTTTAAGGGCCGAGGGACTTCAGCTCCCAGAATCCCAGGAGCTATTGGCCAACATGGGACTATTGGCCAACATGGCTGAGGCTTCTGGGAGCTGAAGTCCCTTGGCCCTTAAAGGGGAAAGGTTGCCTACCCCTGGCATACCCTCAGTGCTTCACATGTGTATTGATTCCCCTTTTTAGAAATAAACTAAAGTCACCCCTCCATTCTCATGGACTTGAGGACTGCAGTTTTGAATGTTCATGGAGGAGCGACTTCCATTAAGATCAATGGGACATGCCCCCATTCAAGCCTATGAGACTTGAATATTGGCAACTCTCCATTTTTGCAGGGGGGTGGGTGGGTCTGGAATGGATCCCCCATGAAAACAGAGGGCCAACTGTAATTTGGAACCTGCTTCTGGAGGTCTTTGGTTTCAGAACTGATATACCTAGGCTGAAAGTCTTCATTACAGTTATCCTGGACCTCTCTCTGGTTCCTGTTGAGCTAAATTAATTTCCCCATTGAATACAATTTGTGGGTGCCCTCCCAGGATCCTTGGTTTTTGGGTAACAACACTACACAATGATTGATGAATTAGCTGGTGTGGATTTTAAAAATTATCATTATTGTTTAGGAGAAATGGTAGAAAATCTCAAATAATTTTATGGGTGAGATAGATGACAGGGGTAGAGTAGGAAGTATAATCTCTTGCCATGGTCTCTGCAAAGGAAGGTACCACGATGATAGCCAGACCAGATCCCCCACCCACAAAGGAGGACCTTCCTGGCATTGCTGATCTGCTTCCTTCTTATAGGCCTCCTTGGCTACCTTGAGCTGCTCCTGCAATAGGGACTGTGTGGCCCGGAGTTCCTGGAGCCATTGATCTGCCGCAGGGACTGATAATCCCCTGGTAGTGCAGTGGTTAAATGCCTGTACTGCAGCCACTCACTCATAGACCACAAGGTTGCAAGTTCAATACTAGCCAGGGCTCAGGCTAGACTCAGGCCTGCATCCTTCCAAGGTCGCTAAAATGAGTACCCAACTGTTGGGGGGCAATGAGCTTATAGTTGTAAACCGCTTAGACATCCCATAGCGTGATATGAAGCAGTATATAAATGAAGCTGCTTTGCTTTGCTTTGCCCCCAGTGGCAAAGAAGGGAGTCTGCTGGGTACAGGCATGAACCGAGTTATTGTAGGCTGAAGTAGCACAGTAGGTACTGCTCCAGTGTCCCATTAGTGAGCTCTCTCTGCCCATCCAACTGAGGGTGATGAGCCAAGGACAGGTATGGCACAATGTCCAGGAGACTTAGCAGACTGGTCCAGAAGCGGGTGGTGAACTGTGCACCATGATCTGAGACTACACCCTCAGGAAGGCCATTGAGCCGGAAGATATGCTGAATGAACATCCAGGTCATCTCCTTCACGGTAGGGAGGCCAGTACAGGGCACGAAATGAGCCATCTTTGAGAAAAGATCCACTACTACCCAAATAATGGTGTGGCTGGCAGAAGGGGGCAGGTCCATGATAAAGTCCATGGACACTACCTTCCAGGGCCCGGATGGTGTTGGGAGGGGCAGCAGCAAACCCGCAGGCTGACCTGGATGATCTTTTGCACAGTGACACACCAGACAAGTGTCAACATACTTGGCCACCTCCGCCCAAACACGTGGCCACCAAAACTCTCGGGTGAGGAGGTGCAGAGTCCTATAAAAACCAAAATGTCCAGCGGGCTTGCTGTCATGGCACAGTCTCAACACTGCCTCCCAACACAGAGCAGCCGGCATGTAGAGGTGACCTCGGTGGTAGAGGAAGCCATCCTGTAATGTAAAGGGAGAGGCATCCTCCTCCTCAGCATGCTGGGCTACCAGCAGATCCCAGCTCTGGAGGTTACAGATCTGGTCCAGCAAGGTGGCATCCCTCGGGGCAGCAGCAAAGTTATCCAGGTGCAGAATGGTGGACTGGAGCTCCCCATCTGGGTCAAGGGCATACTCTGGCTTCCGAGAGAGGTTGTCAGCCTGCCGGTTCTAGACTTGGGGCACATACCGGAGCTGGAAATTGAAGCGGGCAAAAAACATGGACCACTGCTTCTACCACTGGGTCAGCTTCTACACCATTTGTAAGTGCTCCAAACTCCAATGATCTATGTGCACTTGCTCTGGGTGAGTGGCCCCCTCGAGAAGATGTTACCAGTTCTCAAACACTGCCTTGCTTGCCAAGAGCTCTTTCTCTCAAAAGGTGTAATTCTGCTCTGTAGATGTGAGCTGACGGGAGTGGAAAATGTGAGGCAACAAGTACACCTGAGGCCCTGTGGGCTGGAGCAACACAACCCCAATAGTGCTGTCCGAGGCATCCACCTCAATGACAAAGGGCACCCACAGATCTGGGTGCTGCAGGATAGGGGCTGAGGTGAAGCGTGCCTTCAAGGTTTCAAAGGACTGCTGTGCGGCCGCTGTCCAGTGGAAGCGAGCTTTTCCTGGCAACAGTTGGGAGATAGGGGCTGCTAGGGTTGCATAGTCCTCAATGAACTTCTGGTAAAAGTTTGTGAATCCTAGAAACTGCTGGACATCCTTTCTGATGTGAGGAGGCTGCAGGACAGTACCACCTCCACCTTGGAATTGTCCATGGCCATGACCTGGGCTGAGATCCGGTAGCCCAAGAAGTCCACCTCACGAGGTCAAAGGTACACTTTTCGAGCTTAGCATAGAGCCAGTGCTCCCAGAGCCTCTGAAGCACGGCACGGACGTGGGCATCATGGGCTTCCTGGCTAGGGGGATAAATAAAAAAATTATCTAAATAAATGATGACAAAATGGTCTAAGTAGTCCCTGAATTTGTCATTGACAAAGTGTTGGAAGACGGCTGGAACATGTCCAATGGGCATGATTGTGTATTCGTAATGCCCATACCACTTCTGGAACACCATTTTCCATTCATCTCTGGCCCTGATCCTCACCAAGTTGTAGGCCCCTTTGAAGGTCCAGTTTGGTGAAGACCTTGGCATGGTGCAGCTCCTCCAGCAGCTCTGGGATCAGAGGCAACAGATGGTGATCCAGTTGAGTGCGCGGTAGTCATTGCAGAGGCACAGCTCCCAGCATTTCTTGTGCACAAACAAGACAGGTGCGCCAGCAGGGGACTTGGAGGGACAGATGAACCCTCTCTGGAGATTCTTCTCCAAAAGGTCCTGCAGAGCCACCAGCTCAGGCTCTCAGAGGGAGTAGAGACACCCTGCAGGAATATGGGCCTCTAGCACCAGGTCAATGGGGTACTCATACAGGCAGTGCGAGGGAAGCCAGACTGCCTCCTTCTTGTCAAATACATTGGCAAACTTTTTATATTTCACTGGCAGCGTGACCAGACATTCCTGGGTCTCTGCTACTACTGCTGCAGGAATCCGCTCCAGCCAACAATGTTCCTGGTAGTACTCAGAAGCGAACAGGATTTCCCGATGGGACAGGAAATGTGCGGGTCATGTCTCGAGAGCCAACGCATCACCAAGACCAAAGGGAAATGGGGGACAGCCATCAACAGGAACCAGATTTCTTCCATGTGACCCTGGATCTCAAGATGGAGTGCAACTGTCTGGTGTGTTATGAGGCCAGACTGGAGCAGCCGTCCATCAATAGTCTCCACTCGCCTGGGCTCTGCAAGGGCATGCAAAGGGATTTGATGGTGTTTTGTAACCCCCAAGTCCATAAAGTTGTTGGAAGCCTCCGAGTCCAACATGGTTCCTGCAGGAAGCAGCTCTGCGGTGGGGAGCCTAAGTTTGGTGGCCACCAACAAAGGGTCCTTTCAGGGAGCTGAACAGGAGGAGGTGGGATCAAGAGACTCCCCCAGTGGTGACCACTCTACACCTGGGAGGGCCCATTTCCCTGCAGCATGGCCCGACCTCCTTTAGTGGGGCATTCCTGGACAAAATGTCCCTAAAGCCACGCTGCAGGGAAATGGGCCCTCCCAGGAGTAGAGTGGTCACCACTGGGGGAATCTCTTGATCCCACCTCCTCCTGTTCAGCTCCCAGCATAGGTTACACTGCAGGCAGACCCCTCCCAGCATAGGTTACACTGTGGGTTGGGAAGGGGTTGATACAGGTGGCGCTGACTGAGCTGACTGGGCCAGACTAGAGATAGGCAGAAGGGCACTTTGACAGGCCTGTTTGCAGGCCAGTTTGCAGGGGGCAAGGTGGCAGTCCAAGTGCATAGCTTGCACAATCAGCAAGTCCAGGGATACAGGAGGCTCCGAATGTGCCAACTGATCCAAAATTGGGTCCAACAAGCCGTAATGGAATTAGGCTTGCAAGGCACTGTCATTCCACTTCAAATCCTGTGCTATCAGGTAGAAGGATGTGGAGTACTCTGCTACAGCCTTTCCCTTGGTGGAGAGCTCGAATTTGACTCTTCGCTGTTTTGGCCTTAACAGGATCCCCCCAGGTGGCTCTCATTTATTTAATAAAGCCCTGCAGGTTATTGCGGAGAGGTCTATCCTGATTCAAGTAGGGTGTGGCCCATTTGCTGGCAGGGCCTGACAACAAGCTAATAATAAAGGCCACTTTATGCGAGTCATCCAGAAAGTCATCTCTGCTTAAAATGTAACTTGCAGCTGGGGAGAAAGCTGTCCAACATAGTTCTGTCCCCCTGAAACTTATTGGTAAGGGAGGCAAAACATTTCCGGCATCACTCAGGAGCTGGAGGGTTAACCTGACCCTGGAGTGTAGCCACATTCTGAGTTAATTGCTGCAACTGGCCGGAAAGGTGCAAGTTCATTTGCAGCAACTCCTCAAAAGTACATTCCCAAGCCATTATGTTGCTATCAGCCTAATTGTGTCAGGCCAGAGACTGTTCTGTCCTGGAAAGCGGGCAGCAGGGCTGATAGCCAAAGCGAGGGGAAAGTCCCAAACAAGGTTCTAGTTACCAATCTGAGGGAGCAGCAAGCGAAGAGTCAAACATGGTCCATAGGTTGAGGATTGCACAGAAGCTGAGGAGCAAGACAGTCTGAGGTCCAGGGATTCAGAGGTCCAAGAGTAGTCAACGGTCCAAAGGTCAAGGATACCAGGAGTCCAAGATAGTCAAGAGTCAAGGGTTCAAGGCAGGGAACAAGGAGAGCCAGAGCCAGAGGCTTTCACCAGGAAGCTCAGATAATCTCTGGCACCAAGGCATTGTTTTCACATTTGCTTAAATCCCCGAGCTGCCAGAGCTCAGCTGGGGCTGATCACCTTGATAGCCTCAGTGTTTTTCATAAAGCCTCCTCGAGCAACTGAGGCCCACCCTTTTGGCTCAATGCTGACTAAAGGTAGGCATAGTCCCCTGATCCTCCTCCATGTCTGACGGTTCTGTTGATGAAAGGCTTGGCTGTGAAAAGACCTCCTGAGATACCACAGATTCTGTTGGAGCATCTGCGGGAGTTGGCAAAGCAGGGCTGCTAGGGCCAGGCTGGGGCTCCTCTGCTGTAGGTTTGTGGCCCAGAGGAAGTTCTAACTCATCCTCCAAGTCGTCCTCTGAGTCCTCATCCAAGCAGGGCATGACAAAAGCCCGGGAAGGTGAGGGGAAGAAGTCCCACCCCATAGGGTGAAAGTCCCGCTCCTGGCACCAGGTGTTACTAGACCCCTAAAAGGTTCGCCATCACTGTCCTAAAACTTACTGCAGAAGGTCCTAGAAAGGACAGACTGGTCCTGTTGCTAAATCTTTAGAATCCTGGGGTAATTCCAGCAGGTTGCTCAAGTATTTTTCTGTGTAATTCTCTTCAAGGAGTTTATCCAACTGTGAGGAAAACAGGGCTATTATCTCCTTCTGTTCTTCTGAATCATGTTTTTTCTTTTCTTTTTCTAACTACTTTCAACATACAGATGTAACCATTATGATAATTCATTTTTCCCCACAGAACAAATAGACTTAAAGGTACTGGTAATATATTCCTCATTTTCTCTCTCTCCAGCAACAGAGAGGCTGCTGAACTAAGCTGCAGCTTTGTGAAATGTTCTGATACCTTGTGGATATCAATAACTTACATTTTCATTTCCTTTTCTGACATTTCATTTGACAATGGCCTAATTCCATGCAAACTTAACAAGCATTGCTGTAAACCATCTCAGTACATTCTACAAGAGGGACAAACTTGTTTATCTTGACAAAGTCCTTTTCAAGTACAGGTTATCCAGCATAATCTTTTTTTAAAAAAAACAGATTTGTGTGGTACAGTTGACAAGTTGAAGAACATAAGGAATCAAGAGCAATAGCAAGTACATTTCTATATTGCTTATCAATGCATTTAAGCACTCCCTAAGCAGTTTACAAGGTGCTTGAACCATAGCAACTGGATTTGACTTGCCAATTAGATGATCTTTATAAGCCTAGGATTAGTCTCCGAATGGCCAAGTTTTTGGACTACAAGTCCCAGAATGGCCAAACCAACCACAGGCATACATACAATGGGTTCTGGAACTCCAGTCCAAAAATGTAATTTTTCCAAGGTCTGTTCCAGGATTGTAGGCTTGGGAAGCCATCTACATAACCTCCAACATTTCACAGATAAAAACTAAGATACACATGGCCAAGCATTAGAGAGTAGTCAAGATGGCAAAAGATATTTGTGAGGAAGAATATACAAGCAGTTTGTTTGTGCAATAAAGTCAAAATTTTCAAGAGAGTGAGGAGAGTTGTATAGGAAAATCTAGCTAGGGTCCAGTTAAACTATGAGTAACCATAAAGCTCCAGTTTGGACAGCAGAAATAATACAGTTTGATGCCACTTTAACTGTCCTGCCTCAATGCTATGGAATTGTGGGAATTACAGTTCATTGTGGTATCAGAGCTCTTTGACAGAAAGGTAAATGTCTCACAAAACTACAGTTCCTAGAATTCCATAGCATTGAGCCATGGCAGTTAAAGTGATGTCAGACTGGATTATTCCTGCAGTTCAGATGCAATCCTGAACATTCTAGTATCTTGGCACACAAGTATGTTCCCACCAAAATTTAGATTAAAGAATTCATCTAAGGAGCTGGCCTTCAAAGATCCTTCAAAAATGCACAGGAATTGTCTCCAGAACATTAACTATTGAGCTGGTGAAAATACAGTCCATAAAAAGACATTGGGGCTGTCTGTATGGGCTCAATGACTTAAGTTCCCCTGACCTTAGTTGTCTAGTACAGACAATGCAAGTCAAAAACCCCAGGGCAGGATTAAGCCAATCTTGTTTGTACAGACATGAATCTGGTCTGCCCTCGAGGTGAAGAGCCTTTACCCTGGGGTAAAATACCCCTAGTTTTCCAAAGAGTTGGAAATGCTGCTTCTTTGGGGGGCAGCAAAAAGCCATCCTTTGAGCCACGGTGATGGCTCTTTTATGCCCTTCTGGCACAGCATGTCTGCATGCTTCGCCAAGAGAGTGCCTTGACACTATGTGCCATGCAGATGGGCATGCGCTGTCAGAGCAGAGTTGGGGCGGAGTCAGGGCAGCCAGCGTGCAGTTGCCCCACCCCAACTCCACCCCCAGGCCGGTCCTTTAGGCCAGTTTGCATCGGCCCTTAGTTAATTGTACTTAAGATTTACTCATTTGTACCTAGATTCCCATAATTATTTCATATTCACAGTTACTACTTAGCCATGATTGTGTCACTGTTGCCACAGTCGTAATTTCCCCCAACCCATTTTACCAGACATCAGCAACATGAGAAGAAGAAGGTTCATTCTGCTAATGACTGAAGAATGTGTGAATGATGTTTCTGTAAGATTTGGGGAGATCAGGCCAGGAAAGGTTACTGAGTTAAGTATGCTTAAATAACTATGCTTACCTAAGTAGTTGATACAGGATGATGGCTCGTTTTTCTTTTACCATTTTGTTTTCATGTCTAAATTAGAGTCATTTGAACCTTATAAGACTATACATAATTCAAACATAATTAAGTTTCCTTAAAATGCCATTATTTGATAAAGACTTGAATTTAAAGGTTAAATTAATACAACAACAGATCTCTACATGCCTAATGGAAGAAAGACAAAAAGAGATAAATTATATAAAACAAAAGAACTTTGAAGGAGCCAACAGACCAGGTAAATGGTTGGCTTATCGAATGAAAAAAGACAAGGAAAATAAACAGATAACCTCGTTAATGAAAGAAGAACAAAAAGTCACCAATCAGGACAAAATAAAGGATATAATTTATGATTTTTATAAACAACTGTACAAGGCAGATGATATACAGGAAGGGAAAATTAAAGAATATTTGGAGAAAAGTGATTTAGAACCTTTAAGGGAAGATCAGAGAGAATTTTTAAATAAGGACATCAAAATGCAAGAGATATTGGATGCTATTAAAAAAATGAAACCAGGAAAAGCAGCGGGTCCAGATGGATTTCCAGCTGAATTTTATAAAAAATATGCCCACCAACTAGCTAAACCACCTAATGAAATGATAAACGAATTTAGAAATAGTGGAGTTCCTAACTCATGGAATCAAGCTAATATAGTTTTAATTCCAAAGGAGAACAAAGATAAGAACTACATGGAAAACTATAGACCAATATCATTGTTAAACAGTGATTATAAAATATTTGCTGTAGTCTTAGTGGAGAGATTAAAGACTGTCTTAAAAGAATGGATCGGAAGAGATCAAAATGGTTTTCTACCCGCAAGGAAAATCAAAGACAATATGAGATTTGTGTTAGACTTAATTGAAATGCATGAACAAAGACCTGATAAGAAATTGGCTATGATATTTTGTGATTTTGAGAAAGCCTTTGATAAGGTAAACTGGCAATTTATGTTCCATGTTTTGGAAAAGATTAAGGCAGGGACAAATTTTATTAACTGGGTAAAATTAATCTATAAGCGACAAGAAGCTAGGATAGTAGTAAATGGTGAGAGAACTGGAAATATTGAAATCCAAAATGGAACTAGGCAAGGGTGTCCTTTGTCGCCCTTATTGTTCCTAATTGTAATAGAAGTATTAATTGATAGCATAAAGAGAAATAAAGATATAAGAGGTGTAAAACATAAAAGTTACGAAACAAAAATGAGAGCATATGTGGATGACCTCTTGGTTGTGCTATCAGATGTGGAAGATAGTTTAAGACAATCTGTAAATGTAATGGAAGAATTTTGTAAAGTCTCTGGATTGAAAATTAATAAAGGTAAGACTGTGGTATTAACAAAGAACCTTTTAGATAAGGACAAACAAAATATAAAGGAAGTTGCGGGCTATCAAATAGTTAAAAAGGTTAGATATCTAGGGATTGAACTCACAAACAAAAATGTTGACCTATTTAAAAATAATTATGAAAGAGTAGCAAATGATATCATGAAAGATCTACAGAGGAGGAGTAAGTTAAACCTTTCTTGGCTGGGGAAAATATCTGCTATAAAGATGTCCATTCTACCAAAGTTTCAATTTTTATTCCAAAATATCCCAATTATAATGAATAATACATCCTTTAAAACATGGAATAAAACATTATCTAAATTCATCTGGAGTGGCAGAAGACCCAGAGTAAGATTCAAAGAAATTCAAGATAGGAAGGCAAGAGGAGGTCTATCGCTACCAAATTTGCAAACGTATTTCGAGGCAAGCTGTCTTGACTGGTTAAGTGAATGATTATTACTAAAGGATAAAGAACTTTGGTTTACATGCTTACCTTTTTTACGGAAAACAAAAGGTCCATAGGGATTTTACCAACCATTTTGTGAGGAAATCTCTTATGAGAGTTTGGCTGAAATATAAAACAAGAATATGTCCGGATATACCAATTTGGGTTTCAATACACGAGGCCCTTCATAGTAGGGAAACACTATTAAAAGAGAAATGGGTAACCTATGAAGATTGTTTAAATGTTATGCCAAATAGTATTAAACTTGAATTTAAAACCTTGCAACAATTGCAAGAAGAAGGATATTGTCTAGGTTGGCTTTCACATAGGCAGCTAAGAGAAAGATTTTGGGCAGATTGTAAAATTAATATTATAAGAACGAAAAAGAGTAAATTCGAAGAATATATGTTTTCAGATAATAGACATAAGATAACCCTCTTTTATAGATGTTTATTAGATATCGAGATGGAAGAGGAGACAGTTAAAGAGTATATGATCAAATAGGCCCAAGACATTAGAAAAAAACATCACACTAGATCAATGGGAGAGAGTATGGGATAGAATAATTAAGTATACAGTATGTTTTGACCTAAGGGAAAATGTATATAAAATGCATTTTAGATGGTACACAACACCAACCCAACTTGCAAAAATTTACAAAGGTTTGTCTAATAAGTGCTGGAAATGCAAGCATGAAGTAGGTACATTAATTCATGTAATAATAATAAAATAATAATAAATTTTTATTTGTAGCCCGCCCCTCTGCTAGGCAATCGGGGCGGGGGACAGCAATAATTAAAACAGAACAACGTTAGAACATTCCCTCTCCCCTCTCCCCTTAACCCCTACCTCCCCCCTCCCCATCCCCTTAAAATAGAATTAAACCGAAGAATAATTAAAATACAATATTAATTAAATCAATAAATTAAAAACAAGATTTTCCAAGGAGACAGACAAATGGAGACCCCTTTAAGGGCCGACCGTTATTCCGGGAATGTATGGTGGCATTGTAAGAAAGCCAGGAAATATTGGTCAAGTGTACATAAATGTATCGAAGAAATATTACAAACTAAAGTGGAAAAAGATCCAAAATTATATTTGTTGAATATATGCGAAGATAAGCAGTTAGAACTAAAACATGGTAAACTTCTCTTCTATATGATTATAAGTGCTAGAATCACTTATGCTAGTAAATGGAAAAGTGAGATCATTCCAAACAAGGAAGAATGGCTATCTAAATTAATTAATATAGTAGAATTAGACAGATTTACAGCTTTTTTGAGAGGACAAGACTGGAAGGAGTGTGAAGAAATATGGAATCCTTTATTTAAATATGTTAACGAGAAGTAATCGAATGTAGATAAGGAAAATAGTCCGTAGATAAATGAGAAGAGACAAATAAGCATTTATGTTTGGGAATATTAAGAAGAAAGATTCGGTAATGTCTTTTCTCAGTTAAGGAAAAAGAAGAAAGGTAGTTATCTTTAAGTTGGGAAATAGGTTTAGGGTTAAGGAAGTCATTGGAATGTATGATTGAAAGTAAGGATTATTGTTTTGTTAGTTCTGCCAGTTAAATGTCTTTTTAAACAATTATATGTTTATATGTGTAGGTATATATGTATGTATATGTATATATGTATGTATGCATATATATATATATATATATATATATATATATATATATATATGTGTGTGTGTGTGTGTGTGTGTGTGTGTGTGTGTATGTCTATATATTTTATTTCATTTTCTCTTTTTTATATGTTCAAGTTTTTCCCCTGTTTATATATTTATTTATATTGATATGTAATGTTGAATATCAGATTGTGTATGTATGTATATGTATTTTAAAGTATTCATAATAAAGTTTATTTAAAAAATGCCATTATTAAATACCAACATCTCATAAGTCATTTTAAAATTAGTAACTAGTAATTACCTTATGAATATATGCAGCAAGGTGTAAACATTGAAAATAATAAAATGATTAAAGCATTTACACTTCTAGTAAGAAAGTGGGAAGTCACTTTTTAAAAGAAAATGTTTTAGGCATTTTTGTATTGTGGAATGTTTACATATATTGTAATATGTTGGTTATTCTTTGGTATAATTAAGCAAAATTTAAAAAAATTAAAAAGAAAATAAAAAAAATTTCAACAAAAAGTCATAGAATCATAGAATCATAGAATCATAGAATCATAGAGTTGGAAGAGACCACAAGGGCCATCCAGTCCAACCCCCTGCCATGCAGGAACTCCCAATCAAAGCATCCCCGACAGATGGCCATCCAGCCTCTGCTTAAAGACCTCCAAGGAAGGAGACTCCACTACTCTCCGAGGGAGTGTGTTCCACTGTCGAACCGCCCTTACTGTCAGGAAGTTCCTCCTAATGTTGAGGTGGAATCTCTTTTCTTGCAGCTTGCATCCATTGTTTCAGGTCCTAGTCTCTGGAGCAGCAGAAAACAAGCTTGTTCCCTCCTCGATATGACATCCCTTCAAATATTTAAACACGGCTATCATATCACCTCTCAGCCTTCTCTTCTCCAGGCTAAACATCCCCAGCTCCCTAAGTCGCTCCTCATAGGGCTTGCTTTCCAGACCCTTCACCATTTTAGTTGCCCTCCTTTGGACACGCTCCAGTTTCTCCACATCCTTTTTGAATTGTGGTGCCCAGAACTGGACACAGTATTCCAGGTGAGGCCGGACCAAAGCAGAATAGAGTGGCACTATTGCTTCTCTTGATCTAGACACTATACTTCTACTGATGCAGCCTAAAATTGCATTGGCCTTTTTAGCTGCTGCATCGCACTGTTGACTCATGTTCAACTTGTGGTCCACCTGGATTCCTAGATCCCTTTCACACGTAGTCTCATTCAACCAGGTGTCCCCCATCGTATATCTGTACTTTTCGTTTTTCCGCCCTAAGTGCAGTACCTTACATTTCTCTGTGTTGAATTTCATTTTGTTAGCTTTGGCCCAACTTTCTAGTCTGTTCAAGTCATTTTGAATTTTGATCCTGTCCTCTGGAGTATTAGCTACTCCTCCTAATTTGGTGTCGTCTGCAAATTTGATAACTATGCCCCCAATACCGTCATCCAAGTCATTAATAAAGATATTGAATAGCACTGGGCCCAGGACAGAGCCCTGTGGCACCCCACTGGTCACTTCTTTCCAAGTTGAAAAGGAGCCATTGTTGAGCACCCTTTGCGTTCGACCAGTCAACCAATTACAAATCCATGTAACAGTTACTTTGTCTAGCCCACATTTTACCAACTTGCTTGCAAGAATGTCATGGGGAACCTTGTCAAAGGCCTTACTGAAATCAAGATATACTATATCCACAGCATTCCCTTCATCTACCAAGCTGGTAATTTTATCAAAAAAAGAGATCAGATTTGTCTGGCATGACCTGTTTCTCTGAAACCCATGTTGACTTTTTGTGATTATGAAATTATGTTCCAGATGTTCACAGACTCTCTGTTTAATGATCTGCTCCAGAATCTTTCCGGGTATTGACGTTAGACTAACTGGACGATAATTGTTGGGATCCTCTTTTTTCCCCTTTTTGAAGATGGGGACAACATTTGCCCTCCTCCAGTCCGCTGGGACCTCTCCTGTTTTCCAGGAATTCTCAAAGATTATTGCCAATGGTTCTGATATTACATTTGCCAGTTCTTTTAATACCCTTGGATGTAATTCATCTGGTCCTGGAGACTTATATTCATCTAGATTAACCAGATGTTTCTGTACTATCTCTTTACTTATTCTGTGCTGAAATTCTCCTATTCTGTCCTCTGCTCCATTATCCTCAAGTTGAGCACCCTTTGCCTTTTCTGAGAAGACTGAAGCAAAGAAGGTGTTGAGTAATTCTGCCTTTTCTCTGTCCCCTGTTAACTTTTTGCCATCTTCTCCACACAGTGGCCCTACCATTTCCTTCTTTTTCCTTTTGCTACTGACATACCCCCAAAAGCCCTTTTTATTGTTCTTAACCTCTCCAGCAAGCCTGATTTCATTCTGCGCTTTAGCTTTTCTGACTTTACCCCTACACGTGCTAGCTATTTGTTTGAATTCCTCTTTGGTGATTTCCCCATTTTCCCATTTCTTATACATGTTCCGTTTAAAACATAGTTCAGTTGCAAGTTCCTTAGTCATCCATCCTGGTTTCTTGAGACCCCCCCCCCCCATTCTTCCTCCTCATTGGCACGGTTTGAAATTGTGCCTTCAGTATCTCCCTTTTGAGAAACTCCCATCCGTCTTGAACTCCCTTCTCTTTTAGTATTCCTGTCCATGGGATCACCCTCAGTATTTCTCTAAGTTTAGTAAAATCAGCTTTCCTAAAGTCTAGAATGCGTGTCTGACTATGCCTGGCTTCTCCTTTCCACTGTATAATAAACTCCAGGAGGACATGATCACTCCCGCTTAAGGATCCAACCACTTGCACCCCATTAACTAGGTCTTCCCTGTTAGTTAGGATCAGATCCAAAATAGCTGACTCCCTCGTTGCCTCTTCCACCTTTTGAACAATGAAATTGTCTTCGAGGCAAGTGAGGAATTTCCTAGACCTCAAGGATTTTGCCGAGTTTGACTTCCAGCAAATATCCGGATAGTTGAAGTCACCCATCACTACTATATTTCTCCTTTCTGAGTGTGTGGTCATCTGTTCTAGAAAGGCTTCATCCAATTCTTCTGCTTGAGTTGGGGGTCTGTAGTAGACTCCCACACTAACATCCCTGTTGTTTCCTTCCCCTTTAATTTTTATCCAGATGCTCTCCACTTGGCTTCCAGGATTGATGTCCTGGATTTCTTCACTGGTGTAAATATCCCTGACATATAATGCTATTCCTCCTCCTTTCCTGTTTGTCCTGTTTCTCTTGAAAAGGTTATACCCCTTTATTTCTACATTCCAGTCATGAGATTCATCCCACCAGGTTTCAGTGATGCCTATTATATCATATTTGCTTTGTTGCGCTAGGAGTTCAAGTTCATCTTGCTTATTTCCCATGCTCTGTGCATTAGTGTAGAGACATCTAAGACCATGTGTCCCCTTTACTTGCTGCCTGTGCACATTTTTTTTGCCTCCCACTGTTGGGTCCCTGTACTGTTTGCCTTGTTTCTTCTATGACAGTTTGACTATTTTCTCCAGTCCTTTTGTCTTCCAGGACGTTGTCTCCCTTCCCCACACAGTTCAGTTTAAAGCCCTCCTGATCAAATTCTTCAGACCGTTGGCAAAAACATTTCTTCCAACTGGTGTGAGATGCAGCCCATCCCTTGCCAGGAGTCCGCCCTCATGGAACCGCAGCCCATGATCCAAGAATCCAAATCGTTGTCGACGACACCATCTGTGGAGCCAATTGTTGACATCTGCTATCTTCCTCTCTCTTCCTGGACCATGCCCTTGAACTGGCAGAAGAGACGAGATGACAATCTGTGCCTCCATTTCTTTCAGCTTCTTTCCTAGAGCCTCGTAATCCCTTTTGATGTTCTGAAGGCTGTGTCTTGCTATGTCGTTCGTTCCCACGTGGACCAAAAGGAAAGGGTATTGGTCGGTAGGCCTGACCAGTCTTGTCAGCCTCTCTGTCACATCTCTGATCTTTGCCCCAGGAAGACAACACACCTCTCGAGACATCTTGTCAGGCCCACAAATCACTGCTTCTGTCCCCCTCAGCAAGGAGTCCCCCACCACGACCACACGCCTCCTCCGAGGCTTAGCAGCGACTGTTCCCTGTGGTGGAACTGCCAGGGTCCCCTGCTCTGACTCTGAAATCTGTCCATGCTGCTCTTCTGCGTCCTCCTTGCTAAGAGTAAGAGCTTGAAATCGATTCTGTAGCCACAAGCTCCCAGTACGATCCCTGGTCTCCTTCCTTCTGCGTGTGACCTTCCTCCAGCTTTCTACGTCCTGTGTGTGTGATGTGACCTTGTCTTCCCCAGCGACTTCCTCTGTGTGTTCCCCATCCAAGACCGTTTGTTCTGTTCTGTCAAGGAAAGCCTCTTGTTCCCTAATATGTTGAAGTGTAGCTACCTGCGCCTCCAGCTGCTGTACTTTGTCCTCCAACAGGGCTACCAACTTGCACTTTGAGCATGTGTAGTTCCCCACATCTGTAGGTAAGAATACAAACATCCCACAGGTATTGCAGGTGACGGCAGCAGTTCCTTCAGTGTCCATACTAAGTCTTAATTAGTACCTGAAAGTGAACTACGACTTTCCTCTTCAAAGAAAATCCCTTGCTAACAGTATTTAAGTCTGCTGGTTATAAAATTCGCGCGCCACTAGGCGCGCGGTTCTGGCAGCAGTTGTATAGAGCTAACTGCCTAGCCCACCCCCTATTGACTTGCAAATGCCATTCAACAAAGCCCCACCCGCTGAGTCACAGTCACACTCCCCCCAAGTGTTTTTAAAAAGAATTTAAAACTTACCCACTCAAGATGGCTGTCTGGAAACTGCTTTCTCCATTCAAGTTAATTGAATATACAATCTCCATCCATATAATCAGATGACATGTATCCAGATCATAACATCTTAGCTAGACTATTCTGATGTGTTTTATGTACAATTGACACTGAAAAATGCCCTAGATCATCAACTGGTACAAAACTCCTATGTCAGAATGTAAATGAAGGCAAGGCCTTGTGTCATGCAACCTCTTCACTGTCCTGACTGAATGCACTTGCAGCTCATTTCAACCAAAGTTGCAACTCAGAGTGCCAGTGTATTGCCTTTAAAGCCCTAAATGACTTAGACTGTATCTAATTAAAGGATTATCTCTCCCATTATGAACACACTTGGCCTGTAAGATCCGCTGCTGGACCTCTTTTCTGCATACTATTGCCTTAAGATGGAAATCTTTGTTTATTTCATTCTAGAAACCAAACATGAATAATTTCAACAATTTTCTCCCTCCACCATTAGAATGTAAGAATTTCTACACAATTTTTGAGCAGTAGTTTTATTTCAGAGGTGCACTGGGAAGGAAAAAAAAAAGAAAAGAAAAGAAAGGGGATAGATTCCATAAATAAATAAATAAATAAACAATCACCAACCAAGCTGCTCTTAGGTCAAACATCAGAATGTCCTGGTTCCTTTTCCCCCCTTGAAGCTCCATATTTTATATTACTGGAATGAGTATATAGACCTCAGCCAAAGATTAATATATTAGTTCCACTCTTATTTTACCAGTGATCTTCTAGTTTCTTTCTTTGTTACTAAACGTTGGCCAGTGGTCTACATCAGCTACTTAAGTAGCCCTGGTGGCGAGGTGAGTAAATGCTGGTACTGCAGCCACAATGTTGTGAGTCTGATGCCAGGGCTCTAAGGTTGACTCAACCTTTCATCTTTTCATAGATTGGTAAAATGAGTACCTGGCTTTCTGGGGGCTTACAAATTGTAAACCAATTGGCTTACAGATTGTAAACTGCTAAGACAGTGCTGAGTTCAATATGAAGTGGTAGAGAAATGTAAATACTATTGCTATTGCTAAGTATATATCTTTTTATCTTTTAAGTAATATTTCCTGGTTTGACACCTGCCCCCAAGCCCTCAAACCTGACAAAAACATCATTCAGCCATGGTCCAACTACCAGCAGAATAGACCTCTTTCTCTACTGCTGCCTTGTGAAGTAGGTGCGGGGGGGATTACAATTGTATCAATAATGGCATAGCCACAACTAGCAGTTATGAATGCAGAACAGTTGCAGATGAGAACATCTAGGTAACTGTTCATGGTTACTTAACTAAGTATAATTTGTGGTCACTGTTTAGTTGTGATTAGAGCCAGTATGGCATAAGTGGTTTAAGTAGTAGGGCTGCATCTGCACAGTTCTCACAGTTTTGTGAGATGGTTAGTCTTATCTGTCAGTGGCACCACAACAAACTACAGTTCCCCGAGCATTGAGCCATAGCAGTTAAAGTGGTGTCAAACCAGATTATTTCTGAGCTGCGGATGCAGCCCTCATTAAGTAGCTGATTAAGTAGCTGATACTGCCATTGCTTTTATTTCTTGACTAACTTTACACTGCTATACATGCTGAAATGTCAGTATTGTTCAGTTCAAGAGGGCTTATTTCCAGGTCAATGGATTTAATGTTTCAGTTCAAATTACAAACAGATTTCTACATTTGCAAAACAAAACTGAAGTGGCTTTTGAGTGTAGTCTTGGAAATAAATAACAAGCCTTAGTCATTAAAGTCAAGGCATGTGTCTAATACAGTGTTCTGAGGCTTTTGATTACTGTAGTGGAAGATTAGAACCTCTATATATGATTCTTACCCCAATCAGCAGAATGCCCTTCTCTTCAGTCATACTATTCAAACAAGTCTCATGCATGCAAAGACTGAAGCATCTGATTAGAGGTTGATCTGTTCCATTCTGCCTCTTTTCTATTCAGTTGGAGAAGGGTTGCTTGGGGTAGTTCATTGTCACAACTTCTCAGGGTGGCATCATGGGTCTCAGATCTGGGGCATTGTTAACCAGTGTTGTGGAGCACTGGTCCTGTAGGAAGTCCCTCCTGGGACCCGAGGACATCTGGAAGTGAGGGGGCAACAATGTGGGGGTGAAACGCCTGGCCAGCATTCCTCAGTGATAGGGAACTTGCTGGCCATGCCTAATGGTATCTTCTGTCATCCCTGGTTCCTGGCTTGACTGTGTGGGCTCATCAATCAATAGGCAGGTTGGTTGATGTCAAATCCAAACCCATGCTTCAGGCCAACCAGTGTATGCTGTAATCAATAAAGTTGTGGCCTTTTCTCCTCCATAACAGTGGTCTTGTGTGGTTATTTGCACCTTGCTCCACCACTCTGTTAGGATTTGTAGTCAATGTGGAAATGTACAGATGTGGGAAAATTTCTAACTGTGAAAGCTTTAGTCTGTAGGTGGATTTTACGAAAACAAAGTAGCCAAGGTCAGTCTGTGTCTGAGAACATGGAAGAAAGTGTAAACAGATTAGGTCATCGGGTTTAGTGAGAACCAGGATCACATGACAAACAGAAGAAGGCTGGGTTTAGAGTTGTTTAGCAAATGTCTATAAGGGTAACACCCTGGGGGTGGAATCTTTTCCTTGAGTGGTTTGCTGGGCTTGGCACAGAGTTTTCTTTGTTCTAATGGCTTTTCTACAATGTAAATAGTTACCGTGTTAATTCTGCATCTGAAGAATAAAGACCCTTCTTTTGAAGAGAATTTGGCCTCTGGTTTGGTTCATGGAATGCTGGAAGGCTGCAGCAAGTTACAGATCCAGAGATGGATGGAGCTGGTGAAAGGCAGTCCTGCATACACTCTGCACACTTTCTAACCATAAATCAACACACTTTGCCATGAAATGCAGGTAGACATCACTTTAACTGTCATGGCTCCATCCAACAGAATTTGTAGTTTTGTGAGGTACCAACACTCTTTGGCACAGAAAGCTAAAGACTTTGTAAAACTGCAAATCCCAGAATGGAGCTGCAACATTTAAAGTGGTGTCAACTGCATTATTTCTACAGCATAGCTGCACCCTAAGCCTCATACAATCACATTACAATTCTGATGCAGAAAGGAGTGCTCGTATTTTAGTAGACACTTCTTACTTCTCTCTCATATTAGACACATAGCAGTTACTTAGGTATATGGTACTGCAGTAAAGACCAGATCCAGGTTGACCCTGACTGCTGGATTCCTTGCAGATGGTTTCCCTGTTTCCTTACTGCTAGAGTCAGGGGACTGGATGTTTTACCAGTATGAGGCAGCAATAGAATTATAATGGTAGGGGAAGATCCAGATTCTCTTCATTAGATCACTCTGAGAGCGGGTGGCAACATAGGGTAGAAGGAGCCTGATCCTTGGGGCATCCTGAAAACAATGCTGTATGGGTATGGGGATCTCATGAGGTTCCCCTGTCAATAAGTCTCTTGCCCAGATTCTTCTGCTTCTCTCTCTTCTGAGGTTCTCTGCAGACTCAGTTTGAAGTCAATTGTTCAACTTGCACTGAACCTATCAACCATACCTTCCTGGTTTGCACATTCTGGGAAGTTGGGATTAGAGGAAGACTTCCTTGTTTGTTTGCTGAACCATGCAAAAGGAAGAATGAAGTGATTGCATTCTATTTATTTACTGGTTTGATACTCCACCTTTCTCCTCAAATGGTATGAGGGCACACAACTAGTTCATATTTTGCATATTAACAATTGTGGCTGGTGGCCTCCATGCTAGTGGACATTAGCAGTTAAACTCCAAACTTTAAAGGACCTATACAAGATGTTGGACCTATTTGCTGGGCAACACTCTACATACCTCCATGAAAATTCATCCTAAATCCTCAGATGGATTCACTGCCCCACAGAAATGTAAGGCAATAGTCATGGTTGCTTATGAATCACAGATATTATTGTCCAAGTGTAGTCAGAGCCTCTGGGCACATCCTATGTGCATTATACCACCCTTGAATAACAATAGCATTTCCAAAGACTACCACTGCTGATGTCAGAGAAAGTAGTTAACTGCTATTTAAGACTTGATTCCTGTCATCTCTTTTTCCTATAAAATTGACCAGTCTTCTTAGTCCTTGCTAGGAACACTTCTGAAAAGCTGTTGATCTTGATTTTCTCCCTGAAGTCCAGAATTACTTGGTCTTTTTTTTTTCTGATGTGGAACCTATATGTTTAAAATTCCCCATCATTTGTTGTTGTTGTTGTCATCTTGATTTCACAGTCTATGAGGTGTTACTGGCAGATTTGAACAGTAATTTAGATTCTATTTGAATTAGTAAGGTATTGTCAGATAATAGAACATGTTCCATGTAGTGCCATTTTTTTTTGTAATTATGCTATTGTGATGCTACCTATGGTAATTTCATTCAGATGTTTTGTCAGAGCATTTGGAATTGCTCCGGAGCACTCTCTCTGCTGGAAACACTGTTGTTTTCTTTTCCCAGAGGCACTGAATCTCAGCTTGTAAATCTTGATATTTCATGATTTCCCTCCTCTCTTTCTTCTGTCCTCTAAGATTGCCAATCTATAATCAGAATGTTCTTTCTGTCAACCACTGTTATATCTGCCATATTATGTTCTAATTGTTTATCAGTTTGATTTTTATAATCCCAAAAGATTTTTACTCCAACCTTTTCAGCAACTTTTTCAGCTTTGTTTCCACTAGTTCTTTGTAGATGGTAACTCATAATCAGTCAAATCTTTATTTTGGTTTATGACCAGAAGAATGATGGAGAATCATATTTTTGGCATAGATTCCAATATATTATTGCAGTGACTTTGTCATGGCTCCTCTCCTCCTCTTTTTCCTGAATTTTGTACAAAGCGTTGTGGATATACTGTTTGTCACAGTTTCTTCATGGTTTCTCCCCATTCTAGAGCACAGAATATCATCTTGATGTAATAATAACTTGCCTAAAAATTATTTGAGTGTGATTTAGCCACAGGACCAGATAAAATACAGCATAGCCATTCTGCAAACTTCAACCAGTTAACAGATTTTAAGTCCTATTCTTTCAGGAGTATAGGGCTAAGTGTTTGTTAACTCTTCCTCTATTTGAAACCAATTATTTCTATACTGATCATTCAAAGAAAATAGAGTTAGTGCAACTGAAGTCAGCATATGTATGGATTTAATCTGGGTTTCTATATATTTTGTCATGGATGGGTGTACACAATGACACTTTAACTGATGCCCCCATATCTCTGTGTATGGAGTGTATGGAGGATGTGTATGGAGGATGTCCATATCCTTAGAAGGTCCTCTTTGGACCTGCACATTCAGATAGGATGGGAAAGATCAAGTATGCATAAGGATGTTGCAAGTATGGTTAGCATGTGTGATCCTTTGGATGACACATAGTAAGTCCTCTGATTCTATAAAACGTATAACAAAGACTATAGTTGAACTAGGACTAAGAGAAGGAAGAAAGGGCAGTGCATGTCAAGGGACAAAAACCAATGAGGAAAAACAAGTACATCTATAATAGTTTCATGAAGGTCTGTAGAATAACATTAGCATGGACACTTATAAACCAGAAGGTTTATTTTCTTTTCTTTTAAAAAACTTCTTTTTATCATACAGATGTTTCATAATGTCAGTATATAGAGTCAAGTTTCAGTTCTTTCTTTTGCCATGTGGCTTATTAATTCCCAATATTCTACTTTCATGCTGCAGAACTACCAATTATTCCATAAAATTAGAAACGTGTGTGTGTGCGCGCATTCTGATTCAAATATAACTCTGTTTGTCAATTTAAAAATAGGTATAAACACCATGTTATGCATCTAAACTGAGCATTTCCTGTGCCCTTCATATCTTCCCCCAAATAAATTTTATCCTGAATATTAAAAAGAATCTCTACCAGCAATTTAACAATCATCTGCCTTCCTTTAGATTAGAAAGTGAAAAAGATTGAATCTGAAGATATTTTTTGGTTGTAAACAAATTAGATGCTACTGCATCTGTCCACCAACCTGCCTGTTGCCTTAATGCACATTTATTTAATACTTAAATTAAATACTTAAAACTGTCACTAAGAGATGTCATAGGTCCAATTTACAGGTCCAGTTTTATACATTGTAAAATATTCTCTCCTTGCACTCTTAACCATACATACTTAGAGTTCTTCCACTGAAATAAATGACATTTACTTCAGCATAAATGAGATTAAAACATTAGGCTTTGCTGCCAATCTCTGTTCTGTCTTATCTGTGCTTCATTTTAAACACACATACTTAGAAGTAAGCTCTAGTGAATAGAGGTCAACCTCCTGCTGAGTATATATGGACAGATTCACAATGAGTAGTAATGGGTGAGATTTCATTTCAATTTTGATAGGAATTTACCAAAATTGACAAAGTTCTTCACGTCTGTGGTGGAAAGAACTTTAATTTCTTTGTTTGTTTTGGTGAATTTATTAGAAAATGAGCATGGCTTATACATAATTCCAGGAACAGGGCTTTCAAAATCTGCATTTGAATCCCTGCATATCCAATGAATTAGTTCTTGCATAGGGTTTGCACATCCTTTTTTCCCTTCAGAGACTACTAACCTTTAAGAGTTGTGCATCAGGAATTTATAGAAGAGTCCTTGCCATGCTGGAAGAAGTTGTATCCATTGAATTTTATTAGTGCAGATGAAGGTTAATTTTGTTTCAGGAGCATCTTACTTCTAAAATCTATTTCACCTCCCCCCCCCCCTCACCCCTGTAGTAGTCAATAGGATATCTTTTGAAAAATGTCCCATGATCGCCAATATGAATTATGCTAAGTTGGGCTAAATGGATGCTGGGATGGCAGGCTGACTAGAAATCAAGGTAGTGGCCTAAGCAGACTGCCAGAAATAGTGCACATTAAATTGAGGCACTGTCCTGGCTCAGTGCTAGGGAATCATGGGAACTGTAATTTATTGTGGCACCAGAGCTCTCTGACAGAGAAGGCTCAATGTCCCAGAAAAAAATACAGTTCCCATGATTCCCTAGCACTGAGCCAGGGCAGTGCCTCAATTTAATGTGCACTATTTCTGGCAGTCTGCTTAGGCCTTAGGTTCAGCTTCTCAAGCTTGGATTCTTGGATCATGGCTGCGGTTCCATGAGGGCGGACTCCTGGCAAGGGATGGGCTGCATCTCACACCAGTTGGAAGAAATGTTTTTGCCAACGGTCTGAAGAATTTGATCAGGAGGGCTTTAAACTGAACTGTGTGGGGAAGGGAGACAACGTCCTGGAAGACAAAAGGACTGGAAAAAATAGTCAAACTGTCATAGAGGAAACAAGGCAAACAGTACAGGGACCCAACAGTGGAAGGCAAAAAAATGTGCACAGGCAGCAAGTAAAGGGGACACATGGTCTTAGATGTCTCTACACTAATGCACAGAGCATGGGAAATAAGCAAGATGAACTTGAACTCCTAGCACAACAAAGCAAATATGATATAATAGGCATCACTGAAACCTGGTGGGATGAGTCTCATGACTGGAATGTAGAAATAAAGGGGTATAACCTTTTCAAGAGAAACAGGACAAACAGGAAAGGAGGAGGAATAGCATTATATGTCAGGGATATTTACACCAGTGAAGAAATCCAGGACATCAATCCTGGAAGCCAAGTGGAGAGCATCTGGATAAAAATTAAAGGGGAAGGAAACAACAGGGATGTTAGTGTGGGAGTCTACTACAGACCCCCAACTCAAGCAGAAGAATTGGATGAAGCCTTTCTAGAACAGATGACCACACACTCAGAAAGGAGAAATATAGTAGTGATGGGCGACTTCAACTATCCGGATATTTGTTGGAAGTCAAACTCGGCAAAATCCTCAAGGTCTAGCAAATTCCTCACTTGCCTCGAAGACAATTTCATTGTTCAAAAGGTGGAAGAGGCAACGAGGGAGTCAGCTATTTTGGATCTGATCCTAACTAACAGGGAAGACCTAGTTAATGGGGAGCAAGTGGTTGGATCCTTAGGCGGGAGTGATCATGTCCTCCTGGAGTTTATTATACAGTGGAAAGGAGAAGCCAGGCATAGTCAGACACGCATTCTAGACTTTAGGAAAGCTGATTTTACTAAACTTAGAGAAATACTGAGGGTGATCCCATGGACAGGAATACTAAAAGAGAAAGGAGTTCAAGACGGATGGGAGTTTCTCAAAAGGGAGATACTGAAGGCACAATTTCAAACCGTGCCAACGAGGAGGAAGAATGGGAGGTGTCTCAAGAAACCAGGATGGATGACTAAGGAACTTGCAACTGAACTATGTTTTAAACGGAACATGTATAAGAAATGGAAAAATGGGGAAATCACCAAAGAGGAATTCAAACAAATAGCTAGCACGTGTAGGGGTAAAGTCAGAAAAGCTAAAGCGCAGAATGAAATCAGGCTTGCTGGAGAGGTTAAGAACAATAAAAAGGGCTTTTGGGGGTATGTCAGTAGCAAAAGGAAAAAGAAGGAAATGGTAGGGCCACTGTGTGGAGAAGATGGCAAAAAGTTAACAGGGGACAGAGAAAAGGCAGAATTACTCAACACCTTCTTTGCTTCAGTCTTCTCAGAAAAGGCAAAGGGTGCTCAACTTGAGGAATGGAGCAGAGGACAGAATAGGAGAATTTCAGCACAGAATAAGTAAAGAGATAGTACAGAAACATCTGGTTAATCTAGATGAATATAAGTCTCCAGGACCAGATGAATTACATCCAAGGGTATTAAAAGAACTGGCAAATGTAATATCGGAACCATTGGCAATAATCTTTGAGAATTCCTGGAAAACAGGAGAGGTCCCAGCGGACTGGAGGAGGGCAAATGTTGTCCCCATCTTCAAAAAGGGGAAAAAAGAGGATCCCAACAATTATCGTCCAGTTAGTCTGACGTCAATACCCGGAAAGATTCTGGAGCAGATCATTAAACAGAGAGTCTGTGAACATCTGGAACATAATTTCATAATCACAAAAAGTCAACATGGGTTTCAGAGAAACAGGTCATGCCAGACAAATCTGATCTCTTTTTTTGATAAAATTACCAGCTTGGTAGATGAAGGGAATGCTGTGGATATAGTATATCTTGATTTCAGTAAGGCCTTTGACAAGGTTCCCCATGACATTCTTGCAAGCAAGTTGGTAAAATGTGGGCTAGACAAAGTAACTGTTACATGGATTTGTAATTGGATAACTGGTCGAACGCAAAGGGTGCTCAACAATGGCTCCTTTTCAACTTGGAAAGAAGTGACCAGTGGGGTGCCACAGGGCTCTGTCCTGGGCCCAGTGCTATTCAATATCTTTATTAATGACTTGGATGACGGTATTGGGGGCATAGTTATCAAATTTGCAGACGACACCAAATTAGGAGGAGTAGCTAATACCCCAGAGGACAGGATCAAAATTCAAAATGACTTGAACAGACTGGAAAGTTGGGCCAAAGCTAACAAAATGAAATTCAACACAGAGAAATGTAAGATACTGCACTTAGGGTGGAAAAACGAAAAGTACAGATATACGATGGGGGACACCTGGCTGAATGAGACTACGTGTGAAAGGGATCTAGGAATCCAGGTGGACCACAAGTTGAACATGAGTCAACAGTGCGATGCAGCAGCTAAAAAGGCCAATGCAATTTTAGGCTGCATCAGTAGAAGTATAGTGTCTAGATCAAGAGAAGTAATAGTGCCACTCTATTCTGCTTTGGTCCGGCCTCACCTGGAATACTGTGTCCAGTTCTGGGCACCACGATTCAAAAAGGATGTGGAGAAACTGGAGCGTGTCCAAAGGAGGGCAACTAAAATGGTGAAGGGTCTGGAAAGCAAGCCCTATGAGGAACGACTTAGGGAGCTGGGGGTGTTTAGCCTGGAGAAGAGAAGGCTGAGAGGTGATATGATAGCCGTGTTTAAATATTTGAAGGGATGTCATATCGAGGAGGGAACAAGCTTGTTTTCTGCTGCTCCAGAGACTAGGACCCGGAACAATAGATGCAAGCTGCAAGAAAAGAGATTCCACCTCAACATTAGGAGGAACTTCCTGACAGTAAGGGCGGCTCGACAGTGGAACACACTCCCTCGGAGAGTAGTGGAGTCTCCTTCCTTGGAGGTCTTTAAGCAGAGGCTGGATGGCCATCTGTTGGGGATGCTTTAATTGGGAGTTCCTGCATGGCAGGGGGTTGGACTGGATGGCCCTTGTGGTCTCTTCCAACTCTATGATTCTATGATTCTATGATTCTAAGTAACAGGAAATAGCTCAATTTCACCTGTGCAGATGGGAAATAATTTTCTTTCAGTTCCTTTTTGAAGATCTTATCAAGTTCACCAATTTCTTCATACTCAAGTTTGGAAAGAGCTTGATGCTTTGAAAGTTCAAATGGAGAAAAAAGTGAAACTGACATTTTCTGATTCCTACTTTATAGGCCTTTTGGCCATTCAAAAGAAATGAGCAGATAGGAAGCAATGAAAGAACATTAGTATGTTACACTTTGTCTAATTCTTTCATAGTTGCCCTTCCCATTCCTAATCTTCTTCTAATTTCTTGACTGTACTCTTTATTTTGATCAATGTTTGATCTAAGGTATGGGAAATCTTTAATTATTTCTTTTTTAAATATTTTTTTATTATTATAAACATTAAAACATTCCATACAGTTCAAATTAACAAACAATACAGTGCACATTAGTACCCTACAATTAATAACAGACACATTCCCCACAAACTAACATGTAACCTATCATTGTGAATTAACAAAATTATAAATTATAAAAATAAGCATACAGTATCTATATTATGCTTCATTAATCCTGGAGTCTTTTCATATTTTCTTTCTTTCCTCCTTCCACCTTCTCTGTCTGCCTTCTTCTAATGCTTTCTATATTCTCTTTACTAGATTACTAAATCTTCTTCAAACTCATCCTACTTCCTGTCAAACCTTTACATGTCCTTCCTTCACCTCCTCCCTTCTTCCATCTTTCTCTTTCAACCCATCTCCTCTTCCTTGATCTTCTCTATTTCCCCCTATTCATCCCTTCAGCCTTCCTCTCCACATTTTCATACATTCATCTGCTTACTCTTACCTTCAACTACATCGTATCACCTTCTTCTTTTCCTTCATTCAAACCAGTTTTATCTCTTCTTACATCCTCCCCACACTACTTCCATTCCAATCCATTCATTCAGACTGGACTTCCTTCTTACTAGTATTGGTTGACTACATCCTGTTTCTTTGATCTTCTTATCTACTTCCAGCTAAAGAGAAGCTTCCTCGCTTCGTGCTATCTTAAATCTTAAGTCTCAAGTCTTACGTTTCCATGTTCCATTTGTGTTAATATTTCAACTTATCTTAGTGTTTCATCTCTTTTTCTAGTTTGTATCCTTCAGGAGTCATCATATTTTCCCATCGTTTTAATTATATGTTTCATATTTAGATCTATTTCCTTTTATAGTCACTTTCCCCCATACACGTTCCAAATATCCTAATATTGGCTTCCAATCTTCCAACACTTTTTGTTCTAGGTTGCCGGCTCACATTTTGAGCCAATTCATCTGACTCAATCACATTGTATAATTTTTTTAGCCATTCTTTTATACTTGGAATATTTTTTGATTTCCATTTTTGTGCCAATGTCATTCTTTCTGTAGTTACCAAGTACAAAAGAGTTTCACCAAACTTTTTCTCCAGATTTTCCTCCCACATATTTAGCAAATAAAATTCTGGGCAGATGTGAATCTTTATCTGAAGAATAGTACTTATAATTTCATTTACTTTAAACCAATAACTCTTTATAAATTTACATGTCCACCAACAATGGTAGAGGGTACCAGGTTTCTCCCCACATTTCAAACATAAATTGTTTTTTGCTTTATACATTTTCGATATTTTCTCTGGTATGAGATATGATCTAAAATACAATTTATAATAGTTCTCTCTGAAATTCTGAGATATAGTGTACCTCATCCCTATTACCCATGTATGTTCCCAACTGGACAATTCTATTGAGTGTCTGACATTTTTGGCCCATTGTATCATGTTTTCTTTCACAACCTCGTCTTCTAAATCCCATTTTAAGAGTATTGCATAGTAATTTCTAATCCATTTTTCCTTATCAGTTATAGTTACTTTGTCAAATTCAGTATTGTTCTACCTAAATCCATATAATTTACTATCTGATCTATAACGTTCTAAGATTTATCTGAACAGGAACCAATCTAACTTGAGTTCTTCTCTATACAGTTCTTCTTGTGTTTTCAGACTAAATTTTCCATTAATGTCTTCTTTTAGTAATTGCTTATAAGTTAGCCATTTTGTTATTTGCACTGTTTCTCTGCATTGGATTGACTCCTGAGGTGAAAACCATATAGGAAGTTTTGACAAAAGTCTGGGCTTATACTTTTTCCATACTCAAAGTAATGCTTTCTATGTACGATGAGAGTTAAAATCTTTGTTGGTATTTAATTTATCATAATCTACATATGTATGCCAGTCAAAATGTAAACCATCCCCTTCTAATTCTAATAATTTGACATTCTCCAATAAAATCCATTCCTTACTCCACATGAAACAACTTGACTCAAAGTATAATTTCAAATTAGGCACTCCTAGTCCACCTCTTTCCTTTGCATCCTGTAAGATCTTTAGTCTGACTCTTGGTCTTTTCTTTTGCCAAATGAAAGCATTTAAATCTTTATGCCAAATTTTAAAGGATTTATCTACAGTTATTATTGGGATAATTTGAAATAGGAAAAGCATTTTTGACACTACAAGCATTTTAATGGCTGATAATTCTTCCTAATAGTGACAATTGTTTCTTGTTCCATTTTTGCATATCTTTTAAAATTTCATTCCATACTTTCTTGTAATTTTCTTCAAATAAGCATATAGAAGTTTTGGGATTATTATATCTAAATATTTAATATTTTGTATCACCCTACCTGTTTTATTACTCAATTCTTTTCCTTTGATTTAATCAAGTTTTTTGTAAGAATTCCAGGTTTTCCTTATTTACTCTGCAGCTTGATATTTCAATAAATTCTTGAAAATTTCCATCAATTTTCCTACACATTCACATGAGTTATCTAAAAAAAAAAAATAACCAAATCATCAGCATAAGCTCTCAGCTTATAGCATTTCTTCCTAATTCTGGTTCCACATATCTGATCTTGGATTTCAATTTCTATAATTAATCTTTCTATTACCACCAGAAATAAAAGAGGTGAAAGTGGGCAACCTTGTCTAGTACCTCTTCTGATCGAGATGGTTTCCGTACATTCCCCATTTATGATAATCTTTGCTTTTTGTTCTTTATATGTTTCATTTATCCATTTAATAAATTTGTGGCCTAATTCCATTATTTCTAAGATTTTGAACAATGTTGACCAATTAACTGCATCAAAAGCTTTTTCTAAATCTACAAATATTAGTCCTAATTTTTTTGCTGTGTTTTTTGTAATATTCCAAAACATCCAACACTATCCTTACATTTTCTCTCACTTGACGCTGAGGTAAAAAAACCTCTTTGATCTTCATTTATCCAATCTTTTAAATATTTTTTCAATCTATTACCCAATATAATAGTAAAAATTTTATAATCAATATTTAGCAGAGAAATTGGTCTAGTTTTTTTGGTTATGTTACATCCTTCCCTTCTTATGTCAGCTTCTGTCCAAGATGGAGGCAATCCTTCTTGTAATGTACAAGTCATAGTCTGTTGAAGTGGAACACACAATTCTTTCATGAAGGTTTTGCAATAAAGAGGAGAAAACCCGTTGGGTCCTGGAGCTTTGCCTAATTTACATATTTTGATTGCCTCCTTCACCTCAGTGGTGGAGATATCTCTATTTAACTTGCTATTTTGATCTTCATTTGGAACTTCAAATTTTTGTTTATTCAAATATTGCTTGATTTTCTTTATCTCTACAGGCTGGTTGTGGTATAATATTGAATAAAATGTATGGAACATTCCCATTATCTCTTTTTGTTCTGTTACTATTTTCTCTTCATTTTTGATTTTTGTTATAGTTTTCTTCTCCTTTTCTTTCCTTAGTCTATTGGATAACCATCTGCCCATCTTATTTGCTTGTTCATAGAATCATAGAATCATAAAATCATAGAGTTGGAAGAGACCACAAGGGCCATCCAGTCCAACCCCCTGCCATGCAGGAATTCCCAATCAAAGCATCCCTGACAGATGGCCATCCAGCCTCTGCTTAAAGAACTCCAAGGAAGGAGACTCCACCACACTCTGAAGGAGTGTGTTCCACTGTCGAATCGCTCTTACTGTCAGGAAGTTCCTCCTAATGTTGAGGTGGAATCTCTTTTCCTGGGGCTTGCATCCATTGTTTCAGGTCCTAGTCTCTGGAGCAGCAGAAAACAAGCTTGTTCCCTCCTCAATATGACATCCCTTCAAATATTTAAACATGGCTATCATATCACCTTTTAACCTTCTCTTCTCCAGGCTGAACATCCCCAGCTCCCTGTCGTTCCTCATAGGGCTTGGTTTCCAGACCCTTCACCATTTTAGTTGCCCTCCTTTGGACACCCTCCAGTTTCTCCACATCCTTTTTGAATTGTGGTGCCCAGAACTGGACACAGTATTCCAGGTGAGGCCTGACCAAAACAGAATAGAGTGGCACTATTACTTCTCTTGATCTAGACACTATACTTCTACTGATGCAGCCTAAAATTGCATTGGCCTTTTTAGCTGCTGTATCATACTGTTGACTCATGTTCAACTTGTGGTCCACCTGGATTCCTAGATCCCTTTCACATGTAGTCTTATTCAGCCAGGTGTCCCCCATTCCATATCTGTAATTTTCATTTTTCCGCCCTAAGTGCAGTACCTTACATTTCTCCGTGTTAAATTTCATTTTGTTAGCTTTGGCCCAGCTTTCTAGTCTGTTCAAGTCATTTTGAATTTTGATCCTGTCTTCTGGGGTATTAGCTCCTCCTCCTAATTTGGTGTCATTTGCAAATTTGATAACTATGCCCCCAATACCATCATCCAAGTCATTAATAAAGATATTGAATAGCACTGGGCCCAGGACAGAGTCCTGTGGCACCCCACTGGTCACTTCTTTCCAGGTTGAAAAGGAGCCATTGTTTTGGGTTCGGCCAGTCAACCAATTACAAATCCATGTAACAGTTACTTTGTCTAGCCCACATTTTACCAGCTTGTTTGCAAGAATGTCATGGGGAACCTTGTCAAAGGCCTTACTGAAATCAAGATATACTATATCCACAGCATTCCCTTCATCTACCAAGCTGGTAATTTTATCAAAAAAAGAGATCAGATTTGTCTGGCATGACCTGTTTCTCTGAAACCCATGTTGACTTTTTGTGATTATGAAATTACCTTCCAAATGTTCACAGACTCTCTGTTTAATGATCTGCTCTAGAATCTTTCCGGGTATTGATGTCAGATGAACTGGACGATAATTGTTGGGATCCTCTTTTTCCCCCTTTTTGAAGATGGGGACAACATTTGCCCTCCTCCAGTCTGTTGGGACTTCTCCTGTTTTCTAGGAGTTCTCAAAGATTATTGCCAATGGTTCCGATATTAAGTTTGCCAGTTCTTTTAATACCCTTGGATGTAATTCATCTGGTCTTGGAGACATATTCATTTAGATTAACCAGATATTTCTGTACTATCTCTTAACTTATTTTGTGCTGAAATTCTCCTATTCTGTCCTCTGCTCCATTATCCTCAGGTTGAGCACCCTGAGCAATTTTTTTTTGCTTAAAATCCTTTAATCTTTTTCCTATTTCAACTGTATCCTTCCTAGCTAACTGTTTTTGGAGTAATTCTATTTCTTCTACTATATTCTTGTCTCCTGGTGCTTCTCTAAGTTTTCTCTCCTTTTGGGCTATTAATTTTTGCAGTTTTTGACTTTTTTCTTCTTTATTTTCTTTTGATAAGCTTCCTGATTAATAAAAAAAACCTCTTAACACTGCTTCCCAGCATCCCAAATAGAAGACATCCTAACATCCTTTGTCATATTTTATTTAAACAATAATCTAATAGCATCTTTTGTTTTAGAGATCAAATCTTGATCTTGTATTAGCTTATCTTTTAATCTCCATATATTATATTTCCTCTTTTCATATAAAATAAGAATAACTGGGTTATGGTCAGATATTGTATGGGGTAATATATCCACTGTTTTAATAAATTTGTTCAAAATCATGGGAAGCCAGACCATATCTAATCTTGAAAATGAGCTATGCCTATTTAAGTAAAATGTATATTCCTTGGCATCATTATGTAGGCATCTCCATGGATCATTTTATGCATAGTTTTCCATTAACTCAAAAAATGTTTTTGGCAATTTACCCTGATTTATTTTTATTTTATTGGCCGATTTTCTATCTAAACTCTATAAAGCACATGCTTACTTTCTTCTTCAATTCCTTGGTGAATTCCATTATCCATCATGGCTTTGCATTGTAGTTTCTAGTGCCTCGTCCTTTCATGAAAACTGCTTGTTCCTCTGGGACTTCTCTCTTTATAATTGGAGTATATGTTGCAGAATTTTGAGCATAATTTTGCTTGCATCAGAATGGTCCAAACCATTGTATCCTACATCATCATATATATATATGTGAATGCTGGACAGTGGAGAAAGTGAATAGAGAAAATTAACTCATCTGAGTGCCAATCAATGTGGTGCTAGAGAACAGTGCTGAAGATACCATGGGAAGCCAAAAAGACAAACAATTGGGTCCTAGAACAAATCAACCTGAACTCTTAAGATGACTAAATTGAGGCTGTCATATTTCAGCCACATTATGAGGAGGCATGACTCATTAGAAAAGACAATAATGCTGGGAAAGTTAGAGAGCAGAAGAAAGAAAGGAAGACATCAGATGGCTAAACTCAATGAGAGAGGTCACAGGCCTGAACCTACAGGTTCTGAGCAAAGAGTTTTAGAATAGGAGATCATGGAGATGTCTCATTCGCTGTGTCATCATGAGTCAAAGTCACCTCAAAGGCAGATAACAGCAAGAGGTTACACTTGCACTGGCACAAAGAAGTCCGAACACCGTTTTATGGATAACAAATTGGCCACAACTTTATTCATCTGTACAGGGTCTGAAACAATAACTTTTTCATCTACAATTTTTTTTAATTTATATCTTTCTTCTTGACACATGTGTATGTGCGTATGTGTGCACCTGAGGCAATTTTCATCTTAATCAATGGAAGCCATCGGGGATAAGTCATGCCTCTCACAAAGCATATGACAAGGAGGCTCTCACACAATTTGCTAAACAAATAAACAAATTATCTCATCCTGGTTCTGACGTCATCTCTAACAGTGATGATGTAACAAAAAAATTTAAGCTGATGATGTAAACCCTTCATCCCTCTAAACTGACCAAATATTGTAAATCCAAATATTCAATTATCCCCTGGGGGGGGGGTTGTCCCTGCCCGCCACAGGAGGCCAGCCCAGCTTGGCATCCCCTCCCCCCCAGAAGGATCCATTTTATATGAAAGGCAATGGACTCCAGGTATACATCGCAGCCAACCGGGGAGATATGAACCCCATCACCCCTGTACAGATGTGGCAAATCAATTCTGATCCTATCATGTATTATACATTGTGCCCCAAAGTCTTTCAACCTCCTTGCAAGACTTCTATTCTCCCAATGATGAGCCGTGTTAATAGCCGAGTCTTTTCTTGCACCAGGCCAATTTCGTCGCGGCAAGAGCTTGGTCCATAAAATAACAATCCCTGGTAACTGTCATATTTCCTGTAGGACCACCAAAATCTTTTTGACTAACTGCAATCGGGTAATCTTAACCAAGTCATTTTTGCCTAGGTAAATG
Source organism: Phrynosoma blainvillii (assembly GCA_026167975.1). NCBI lineage: Eukaryota > Metazoa > Chordata > Lepidosauria > Squamata > Phrynosomatidae > Phrynosoma > Phrynosoma blainvillii. The sequence continues at coordinate 416,608,534 of JANUYF010000001.1, forward strand.
AGTAGAATCCAAGCAGGTGGGAAGATGGCAGTCAACTCAATGATACGTGGAAGAAGGGCTCCCCATAGCATGCCCCTCCGTCCAAACCAATGCATGCGTACAAACTGCTCCATACCCAAGTTTGGATCTCAGCCCATCTGTATAACATGCTGTTCAGCACAAAAGACCAAGCTGTGACTGACAATCCAGACATCACAGTGTTCTTGACCTGCTCAACAAAACATATGTAATAACATGAATAAAGGATCATATCATGCTCTAGGTACTATAATTCCACATCCAATCATACTAATGGTGAATGTAAGATCTAAACGCTCTAGAGAGCCATTGCCCAATACGCTGTATTGCGGCATTGCTTAGGCCATGAACTGCTGCAGCCATCGCAGCTCCGATCCAAAAAGAATGAGAAGAAAATTGGGCCGCTGGCAAACCTGCATGCTTCAGAGCCTCCCATAACACCGCTCGAAATTGAAACTGTGTCAACGGCAGGCCCAAGACATGTACAAACAAATAACCAGGGGATGGTGGGGACAATCTGAGGTAATCTGACAAGGCCAATACAGGATAAATCTGGCCATTGGGAGCCCTGGATAAAACTATGTTTTGACCCCTAGCCAACTGATCCATTTTTGAATGCCTAAAACATAAAGTAGGCCCTGTTCTAAAATTTGAACGTCAGATAACAACAGCGCCCTGCCTGACGTATCAGAGCGAGTATCAGAGCAATAGCTAGGGTAGAGTAGAATCTGAATACGCCCTGCCTGACGTATCAGAGTGAGGGCTGGGGATAAGCTCGCTGATTCTGGTAGCAGCAAAAAAGGCCAATGAATAAGCAGCCCAGAACAAGGTAACCTCCTCAGGCGAGGAGCACACCATTTAGAGGGAATGCCAAATCTGTGTAAGGATTGAATCCGTCACTGGCATGCAGGTGTTGCGTGTCACTAGGAGCTCCCTAGACCATCCCTCCAAAGCCTTCTGAACCCTAAAATCTATAGTAGGATCTCTAAACCCGCCTGCCCAAGAGTAAAAGGCCAGGGCTGACAACCTCCCCCTAATGGTAACTGATGAGAGCCCAGACTGCCTGAGATGGACTGCAAAGTGGAGTACAACCTCCACCCCCAAGGGCCAAACCTCAATTTCCCCCACACCCACCAAAAAGCTCGCATTGCAAGCTGGTATGACTTGCGTGTGGAAGGGGCAACGGAGTGTTGGATAGCCCTCTTGATCTCTATCCTCCAAGGCTCCACAAATGGGTTGGCACTGTCAAGGGCTACGTAGCTGCATCCAGAGCCACTTCTCAAAACCTGTGAAACTGAAAATGCGAAAGGGCATCTGCCAAGGGATTCAATAAGCCAGGCACGTGGTGTGTCTGGAACAAAATATTATATTTCAAACATTGCAATACCAAAGACCTGACCAATGCCATCACCCTTGGAGATTTAGAGCTCTGTGAATTGATTACATGAACTACTGCCTGGTTTTGACACCAAAACCAGACAGTTTTATGTGCAAATTGCTTTGGCCAGAGACGAACTGCAACCACAATAGGGAACAGTTCAAGAAAGATAAGATCTCTTGTCAAACCATTATCCACCCAAGGCTGAGGCCAACTCTCCGCTGCCCATTGCCCCTTCCAGTATACACCAAAACCATGGGCTCCAGATGCATCAGAATGGATCTGAAAATCAGCCTTTAGGAGCATTTCGCTCCTCCAGAATGAAACACCATTGAATTGATCAAGAAATGAATCCCAAATCCTCAAGTCCTCACATATCCCACTATTAATATGAATGTGGTGATGGGGGAAAGACACACCCCTCGTAGCATTGTATAGTTGTGTAAAAAAGCTCCTCCCCGAAACTACCACTTTACAAGCAAAATTCAACAAACCTGTTAGAGATTGAAATTCCCGCAACGTGGCCTTATTCTTACCTCTCATTGCCCTTAGCTGTTGTCTCATTAGGTCCAATTTTTCATTTGGGAGGCGGGATAAACCCTCAACTGTATCAAGCTCAATGCCTAGAAAAGTTAAACAGGTGGCGGGGCCCTCTGTCTTCTCGTCAGCCAGAGGAACTCCCATCTCATCCATCAAAACTTGAAAAACTCACAAAGTGTCCCAGAACATCGTCATGCCAGGGGCTTCAGCAAAAAGGAAGTCATCTAAATAGTGCGTAATGGCCAAATTGCCAGACCTCTTAACTGCACACCAGTGCAAAAAGGTACTAAATTTTTCAAAAGCCGAGCAAGAAATAGAACAACCCATTGGCATTGCCTTGTCAAAATAATACATTCCCTCAAATTGGAAGCCAAGCAGGTCAAAATCTTCAGGGTATACTGGAAATAGTCTGAAGGCAGATTTTACATCAGATTTCACCAAAAGAACTCCCTTGCCCAAGGTTTTAATCATTTGTACAGCTGAGTCAAATGATGCATACTTCACCGATGCCAAGGCTGGGTCTGTAGCATCGTTAACAGATTCCCCTTTTGGGTAAGAAAGATTGTGAATTAAATGGTACTCACCTAGTGTCTTTTTGGGAACCACACCCAGGGGTGACAATCGTAATGTTGCCATTAGCAAATGTTTGTGGGGGCCAGATATCCTCCCTGATGCTAGTTCTTTTGTCAGTTTTTCCCTAACAATCACCGGTAACTCCCTCACTGAATGTGCATTAGGTGCAAAACGATAAACTCTTGAACCAGAATACGGAATGAGAAAACCATATGTAAAACCATCAAGTAGGTACTGGGCTGCATTCCGCATAGGGTACATCCTAAGCCAGACAGCTAAAATGTCCAACTTAATGGGTGTTGGTGCCTTTACCTCCAGCTGGTGTTGCCTGAGAGGCAGCTCCAGCTCCAGACCTTTTACCTTTAAAGCAGGAGGTGCCGGGGTGATTCCCACCGCAGGTGTTACAGCAGTGTTCAAACCTGCAGGTCAGCCACCTGCACTTACCTGCATTAAACACGCAACAGACTCCTGGAGATCTCTTTTCCCCTGTGCCAGGCCTCGCATATTGCCCTCTCGGTTGAGTGACCATAGGCATGAAGCCATGGTCACACGGGCTCGAAGGGGAGGCACCAACCATGACATCCACTCATAACTCAGCTTGAACATGCCGCCATGACATGGAATGGTCTAAAGCAGCCTGCATTTGAAACTGCTCGTTGTACTGAAGCCAAGCAGACCCTCTTGAATTAAAATGACAATTTGTATATGCCTTCACCATTATCTCTTGATATTTAGATAAGTCTGGTGACCTTAAGGGCTCCTTCTCCTCAATAATACCCCTAAAAATTGTAAAACCCATTACCCAATTAACAACATTCCTTTCTAACTTCGGGAGCTTGTGTGCCTCAAACTCCTTGGGCAGGCTAAATACAACCCCATCTTTTACCATAACTCTTGGCTCTGGGTCATGGAAAGTTAAGGAAAAAAGATCGATAAACTTACCCCTCCATATCCACTCCTTCATTGCAAGCAGGAGATGGGAGCCCAAAGGAGTGGACATACCCTTATAAGGGTTACAATCAATCATTCTTTCCACCCCAACTTAACCTAAGGCTCCTACTGAAACAGCTCCTTTAGATCAGGGGTAGGCAACCTTTCCCCTTTAAGGGCCAAGGGACTTCAGCTCCCAGAATCCCAGGAGCTATTGGCCAACATGGGACTATTGGCCAACATGGCTGAGGCTTCTGGGAGCTGAAGTCCCTCGGCCTTTAAAGGGGAAAGGTTGCCTACCCCTGCTTTAGATGAACTTACCTTGTCAAGCCAAGGGCTGCTCTACCTGTACCCTTGTTTTCTGAGACTGACTCATTCCAGCCACTGCTGAGGGTGTGCTCAGAGAAACTAAGGGCGAACAATCAGCTCCGCTGCCTTGGCCAGATTGGACACTAGGTGCCCAAACTGTTGCTGGCCAAGACCCCAATGATATAGGTAAGGTAGATGCACCTGAGCCTGCTGTCTAATGCGGGATATCCACCGATGCTTGAGCGCCTCCAGCTGAGTGCGATGCAACCGTTGCTCGGCTGTTATGCTGCAGGGTGGAGGAAGCAACTCCCACCCCATTGCTTGATAGCTCAGGGGTTTCAGCAGCCGGCCTGCTGGTCCTGCCTGAAACCACCTCCTGTTGTACTATGTTGTACAAATCAGCCAATGTAGGCTGCGTAAATGCAGAGGCTGCTGCTCCCTGCTGTACCAAACCTGGAACCTTTTTCATAAGTTCCATCACATCAGCTATGGTTGGCTGGAGCATCTACAGGACCATGTGATGTGTTGTCCAGTGTCATACCAGGTGAGGGTACCTCCTGCACCTGTGTAGTTTGTAGCCCCACTATTTGCTCCTCAGTTGAGGCTGGAAGGGCCAGGGTTCCAGAACTATCACCCTGCACCCCCCTCTGAGGTAGTTGCTCACACACAGCCACACATGCTTGCATTGTACGACCCAACTGTGCCAGGTGGGTAACAATCTCATCTTCCCTACCCTGGGCCTTTGTCAAATGCTTAGGCACTAACTGGCTGGTGCTAGATCCAGCAGGTGCAGCATGCCGTTTGGACTGGGACTTGCTGTGTGACATAATGGCAAAAGTTCCCTTCCCTATAATTACCAAGCCCCTGAGTTATAACGTCCCAAGAAAGAGCTAGAACCCTTCAACAAGTGAAAGACCAATGAGGGAAATTCCTCTTTTAAATCAAATAATCCCCAGTAACTAAAGTGACCCAAGCAGGGACAAAAGCTGTTTATGATGCCCCAAGTAGGGACAACTTACCACCCACAAGTCACAGTCCCTCTTTAAAATAACCAGTCCCAAGCAGGGACAAAAAACCACCCAGAAGGTCCCAAGCAGGGACAATAAAACTCTCCAGGGGTTACCACCGACCAGGAAGAAACCTTGCCACCCAACAGGCCCCAATGGCCTCACCCAGTCCCAAGCAGGGACGAAAAAACCAGCCACAAGGTCCCAAACAGGGACAATAAACCCTCCACGGGTCACTCACTAGGCCCCCAATGGCCTTAAACAGCCCCAAGCAGGGGCAAAAACCTCTCCCCCATGGGCTGCCAGCCAGAGAGGAAAAATCTTCTCCAGAAAATCAAGCCCCCCGGGTGCTCCAATGTCCCAAACAGGGACCTTTTTTTGGCACTGGCATCCAACTCATGAGGCCCCAATGGCCTTAAACAGGCCCAAGCAGGGGCAAGAACCTCCCCCCATGGGCTGCCCGCCGGAGAGGAAAAATCTCCTCTGGAAAAAGACAAGCCCCAAAAAAAGGTCCAAAAAAAGGGGCCTTCACTCGGCACTGGCCTCACCAGGTAAGTAGACCAGGCCCGAAGAAGCCAACTGGCTTCAAGAACTCTCGGCAGCTGATCCTCCCTCTTGGCTGCCAAACTCAGAATGGCTGCCTCCAAGTGGCAGTGAGGGATTAAATAATCCCCCAAATCCCACCTGAAATCTCTTGAGACTGTTCAGTCTCGCGAGATTATGTGGGCTGTTGGGGGATCTCGCGAGATCCCCCTGATTGGTTGGGAGGCGAAGGGAGGGCGGGATCCCTTCCCTCCCAACCAATCATGGTGTCAGCCTTCTAATTTTGGCCGGCGCAACAGCGGGCCCCTCCTGACGCATCGGGGGGGGGTGTCTTTCCTCTCCCTGCCACAATATTTCACCTTTGTGGGTGAGTTCACCATATTTCTGATATAGAACAGTTCTGTTAATGCATGTATCTCCTCTTAAGAGAACAGAACTATCTTCCTTTAGGGTAAAATCCAGTTATGCTAATTATTTATCCACAATTGCCTTTTTCTCAGTAGGAGAATGTTCCTATATCTTCCCTCTGCAATCTAGCAATGCAGTGATAAATTTTGGAGTGTAGGCAGGCACTCATCATGAGAGTTTCCATAGCCACACACGTTATGAGAATCCAAAAATTGGGCAACTATAGCCTTAAACAGATGGCCTCAAAAGGCCACTGTTGTGCTGATCTGGAGGTGGGTTGTGTACATGACTCATGCCCCCAGATCACATGGAGGCCATATGGATGCTGCACTGGGGTTGCTTAACTTGGCCCAAACCAGGCTGCAAAAGGAGTGGTTTCTTACCACTCCTTTTCACAGCTTGTTCAGGACCATGGCAGTAGTCACCCTTGGGATCGCAGCACCTGATTGCAGTGGTCCCATGGCAGTCTCATGGCAATCAGGGCACAAGAGGCCTCTGGCCACTCCTTCTGCCTCATCTGCTTCACCCTTATGTTGAACCATCAAAGAAAACCATTTCTAATTGTTTTCACTTCCACCAGAAGCAGGGCTTATCAAGCAAATGTTCATTCAAGACCAATGTTCAGGAAAATACTTTGCATTATTAATAGGGTTAATTCTTGAAAATATGTAATTGCTGGAAAAATCCACTTTCCCCTAATTACTGTGAGGAATGAAGGTAAATTCAGAGGGGATAGAGAAGCCTAAAAAGGGTGACAGCTGGCATCATCATTCCTGCTAATCAAAAAGTCACAGTATTTCAATCCTGTGATCACAGACTCCACTGAAATCCTGTGATCACCAGTGCCATTCTATGAGCCATCAGCTGCTATTCTGTGGTGATTTTCCAAGAAAGCATGGTGCAAATATCTTTGAGGAGTGCTTTGGTCAGATTTCATGGGAATACTGTGTCCAGTTCCGGGTACAAAAATCAAGAAGATTATTACCAAGCTGAAACATGTGCAGAGGAAATGTTACAGAGGTGGAAACAAAACCCTATGAGGAATGGTTTAGGGAGTTGGAGATGTTTAATCTGAAGAACAGAAGACTGGGAGGTGATATTATAGCCATCTTTAAATATTTGAAGAGATGGCATGCAGAGGTTGGAATAACTTATTTGTTATTGCTTCAGAGGCTAGAATATAAAGTATAGGATTCAAATTACAAGAAAAGAGATTCTGTCTAGACATGAGGAAGAACTTCATGATGGTAAGGGCTGTTCGACAATATAATAAAGGGTCTTGGAATCCTTAGGAGATCTTTAAACAGAAGAATACTTTAGTTACTCATTCCTGAATGCCAAAGTGGTGATTTGCACTAGATGGCCTTTGTAATCTCTTCCAACTCTATAATTCTATGATTTTATGAAATATGTTACCAGTTCCTGGCTCATTGGGGGGAAAACACCAGTATGTCACATCAGATACTGGTTAGTATCATTGAAAACATTTTCAGAGGGCAGGACTGTCCTACTGATGCCAATTCTATGATTCTGGGGACAGGATGTGGAAGTTCAGCAGATCTTTCAATTATTTGAGTAGCAAAATGTGAATAGTGTATACTCTAGGGGTCTGATGGGCTTGCTTCACCACATGACACATTGGAAATTAATCACAGCACCTGTGGAGAATATTGCAACACAATGCCAACACTTGTGATTTGTTCATAAACACCCTTCAGTTTTTGAAGCTGCTCATTTGACATTTGATGTAATAATCCACTGAGGCTCTGGGCTGTCTTAACTATACTCACTTCACCATTTCCATAGTCTCAGTGATTTTTGTTGGTGCAATTGAACACTGACAGATTATTTTCTCAAACAAAAACCCATTTTGACTTCATATGTCCTATCAAGTTAGAAGATGAAGAAGAAATAAATAGTTGGAAATTATACATTTCAGTGTGTCAAAACAGAGGCTCAAAATATCTAATTAGTCTTGAAGCAATGGAAATGGTATACAAATTGTAATATCTGAAATTAATTTCACAATATGGTACAGTTCTCCCTCTCAATTCATGGGGGATCTGTTCCAGACCTTCCCCCCATGAATCAGAAAAACCACAAATATTCAAAGCCCATTGGTTAAAATGGGTGTGTGCTCCTGTGCACATATGCCTTTTTTGTCAGAGAAATGCTTGATGTGACATACAGTCAGAGTAGAAATGTAAAAGATGTATGGGCAAATTTTCTTGTGGGAAGACTTTGGAAAAACATGTTTGGGGCAGACAAACAACACGTGTCACACCAGACAATAACAACGGACCTGAAAAAGAAAACACTAGTGTGTTTTGGGAAAAGGACACATCCTAACCAAAACACACAACATAAGCATGGCTTGTCACATGGGCAAGGACGTCAGCAACATGGGTTGGGCTGGAGGTCTGGGAAAGTGGGACTCAGCCAATCATCTGTAATGTACTCACCCAAGTGGGTGGTAGCTTGGGGGAACAACAAAATGCTTTGTCCATGCATGCAAAGTGAGAGAGAGAGGGAGTTTGGAAGGTTTTGGTCATATTCCGCTGGGTGGTGTGTTGCTAGTGTTGTTATGTAAATAAACAACTGCTGTAAATATTTCTAGTTGTAGAATAAAGATAGTTTTCTTAGACTACAACTGGTGTGTTTCCTGACTGCTGGAAAGGCTGGAGAGCTCAGGCAGTATCATTAAGATCCAGAGGAAAAGTCTGGAGGTGTGCAGGAGAAGATGTCAGCTTTTCCTGTCAACTCTGCTGTTTGGTAACTGCAACATACATCATCTACCACCCACTGACAAGGGTTATGGGCCCAGTCCACGGCCAGTGTGCGTGACCAGCCTGTGGAACCAATCAGAGGAGAACCGGTCACCAACTCCCAGGATATCCTGAGCCGGAACAGGCATCAGAAATCTGCAGGACTGCAGAGGTCTCTCTGTAAGTAACCATCCTTGCTGGCTAGCAGGGGACCACTGCCTTAACTTTGCCTGGAGGGGCTGAGTGCAAACTCTGAAGGACTTTGTCTTGAGTTACTGCACACAGAAGAAAGACAGTTGGACTAAAAAAGGGGACTTTGCCTTTATCTCTGTTGAGATCCATTTTGTTGAAAATGGAGGTTTTAAAGTTTCCAAAACTGAATGATAGGAATTACAATACATGGAGCTTTTATTCACAATCTCGGCTTGTGAGGGAAGGTTTTTGGGATATCACGGAGAATGGTCTTCCTCCAGGGGCAGCTCAGGATCTGACTGATAGAGATTACAAAGCAAAAGCCAGTCTAATCCTCATGCTTGAGGAGGGAGAATTAAACAATGTAAGGCACTGTGCTTCAGCAAAAGATGTCTGGGACACAAGACCAACCACGAGCAGAATGACTGAGGTCAAGAGACACAGGGAAAGAGATGATCACACTAGCTCAGATACAGAGGATGAAAGGGGGAGAACTGTCACATTCATTCTCAGAAGCATTGAGAGAGTATGTAAACAACCAGACAGATTTGTGATGCATGAAGCAAAGGTTTTTTCTGTCATGGAGGAGCCTCAAAGTTTTGAGGAATTGCAAGAATTTCCTATTCAGGAGAAATGTGCAGGACTCCAGTGAAAATTTTTGAGGACTCACAGTCGTGCATAGCTATGGCAGAAACTGAGAATTTGAAGTCAAGGACCAAATACGTAGGTACCAGAATGTGTGTGAGATGGTAAAAAAAGGTGTAGTAAGACTGGATTACATAGAGTCAGAGAGGAACATAGCTGATTTGTTTACAAAGGCACTGACTGTGGAGAAACATGAAAGACTTACACAATTAGTTGGGATGACACCATAGATGACATACATCTTTTCATTTTGGAGGGGCTTGTCAGAGAAATGCTTGATGGGACATACAGTCCGACTAGAAATGTAAAAGATGTATGGGCAAATTTTCTTTTGGGAAGAGTTTGGAAAAACATGTTTGGGGCAGACAAACAACACGTGTCACACCAGACAATAACAATGGACCTGAAAAAGAAAACACTAGTGTGTTTTGGGAAAAGGACACATCCTAACCAAAACACACTACGTAAGCATGGCTTGTCACATGGGCAAGGACGTCAGCAACATGGGTTGGGATGGAGGTCTGGGAAAGTGGGACTCAGCCAATCATCTGTAATGTACTCACCCAAGTGGGTGGTAGCTTCGGTGAACAACAAAATGTTTGGTCCATGCGTGCAAAGTGAGAGAGAGAGGGAGTTTGGTCATATTCCACTGGGTGGTGTGTTGCTAGCGTTGTTATGTAAATAAACAACTGCTGTAAATATTTCTAGTTGTAGAATAAAGATAGTTTTCTTAGACTACAACTGGTGTGTTTCCTGACTGCTGGAAAGGCTGGAGAGCTCAGGCAATATCATCAAGATCCAGAGGAAAAGTCTGGAGGTGTGCAGGAGAAGATGTCAGCTTTTCCTGTCAACTCTGCTGTTTGGTAACTGCAACACACATCATCAACCATCCACTGACCTGCTTGCCATCCATGAAGGAGCAAGACCATGGAGTCCAAGTCTGTGAATGGGGAGGGATGAGTGTATTGTACTCTAACATGAAAATTCATAACATAAACTTGTGAAATTGTAATGATTTACTAGATTTAAATGTTCTACATTAGAAAGCTAAACATGTTTTAAAATATATATAGTTGGTTTTATATAGGTTTGACTATCAACAACTAGCGTTAAAAATATGTTTCTAGTTAGTACACATTTAAAACCAGCAATATAAAGATGTCTACAACCACTAGGGAGTTAATCACACAGGGACCCATGTGTTTCTATCTCAAAAATGATTAAAGCGTCCGTATCCCGGAAAAGCACCCAAAGCGACATTTGATTTTCATACACAGAGCACAATGCAAGAAAGTGGGTAGAAAGCACATTTGCATTTCAGAAAGATGCGGACAAATCCCATTAATGGTTTGGAAATAAATTTTGCACATGTGGCACAGAAGCAGTAGTTGCATCACCAGAAGTGACACTCAAAACTGTCATTTCAAGTGCATACACAGTAACGGTCCAAAAAGAAGGAAAAATGGGGAGGAAAGCAGTCTCTGCCCCAGAAACTGTTTCAGAGGAAGGAAGGATGAGGTTTACATTTGCAAATTCCCATAAAACAACACAAACCACTCACACACACTCTCTCTCTCACACATACATGCTCCAGAAGGAAGGGAAAATGTGGAGGAAAACACTCTTTGCCCCAGAAATTGTTTTCAATTGGGCACAACAAAGCCAGGAAGTAAATGTGCCCCAAAGTAAAAAGAACAGAACATTACTCAAAAGAAGTAGGAAAGGAAAGGGAAAACTTCTCTCTTGATGCATCCCTTCTGTTCCTTCCTTCACCAGCTGAGGCTGGAGAAGGAGGAGACATTCGAGCCACATGCGAGGGAGATAAGCAAGCTTTTTCTGTGTGTGTGCATGTGCCTGCTGATGCTTTAGGAGCCTGGCTAAAGCATAAAAGGCTGTGTCCCTCTTGGCAAAACAAAGCAGCAAACAACCGTGGGAAATCTTTCAACAAGCACAAAAATGGGGAGAATCCTGCAAATAGCTTTCACACTACAGCAATTCCCCATGTGGTAAACTCCTAGGAAAACCTCGAATGAATCAGCAGCACTAGAATCAGATCAACCTAATCTGACACCACACTTTCCATATTGCATGCAGAATTAAGTATGTATATATTTGTACCTTTCCAAAAACAGATATATACTATCTTTGTGGGATTCCTGGAAGGAAATATTCCAAATGCTTTTCAGTATTACAGAAGAGAAGGAGCCAGTATAGGGGGAAAAAACAAACAAAAAACAACCCTGATTTTTCATGAACAAGTCTATCTAAAATCGTCTACTCAGTCACAGTGGCCAGAGATGCTTACCAGAAAGATTGTCATTCATATGCTAGTTTGTGTTTACAACCAATATCCTAAGTGATTCATAAATATTGTGTAATTTGGATGGGGGTACACTTTCCAGATGCCAAAGTAGGGCTTGAAGTCTCAAGTCCTGGCGTGACACTTCTGGGTTTTTAAGTGAAGGGGGAAAATTTTGGGTGGGAGAATATATTTTAAAAATGTCGGGGTGGGCCACAACTGCTGTTGCAGATTGCTTCAAAGGAGCCAGTTGCAAGGATTTTCTTGGGGGTGGAGGTTTATCTTCTCCCCTCTACAACTGGCTGTGAGTGAGGGGAGAGATAAGTCAGAATCAGCTCCCGTTTTTGCAGTCACCCAGCCGTGCTTGAATGTGATAATACCCACTATTAAAACTCATGCGACTTTATCTCCAAAGTTCCCACACATCAGCTTCTTTGTTACTTCCAACTTGGTATAGTACAATTTGGATCACCTGCAGAGCCTGGGAAAGTTTCTTTTGCTGGACAAAATATCCCATGTTTTAAAAGTACAGCCAGGCTGCTAACAGGGGTAGGTTACAGAGATCACACAATGCCCCTGTTGAAAGAATTCCACTGGTTGCGAGTTTGTTTCCAAGCACAATTAAAAGTGCTGGTGATTACCTATAAAGCTCTATATGGATCAGGTCCAGGCTATTTGGCAGACCGTATCTCCCTATATGAGCTGGCCCAGGCTCTGAGATCCATAGGGAAGCCCTTCTCTCCATAACAACCATCTCCAAGCATGGTTGGTGGGGACACTAGAGAGGTTCTTTTCCATGGCTGCCCCTAGACTCTGGAATTCCCTGCCCAGGTAGACCAGAATGGCCCCTTCCTTGATGGACTTCCACCAACAAATGAAAACCTTCTTCTTCAGACAGGCATTCAAAACAGAAAGAATGGCTTAGGATGCTATATTGTGTTAATGTATTTCAATCATTTTTATCTTCTTAAAGTATTTGATATTTTAGCATGTAATTGGTTTTATTTATTGTAGTAATTTAAGTCTCTTTTAATGTACTATTTTTGTATGTTTTTAATTGTATTGTTTTTTGACAGTCCTGGGAGAAGGCTGGGATAATAATAATAATAATAATAATAATAATAATAATAATAGATATATTGGGTAAAGTTTTGTTTCTCTGGAGTTGTCTGCATGGATCAAAAGGCCTATGTTCCCTCTGGCCTCATGTCTTCTAGTTCAGATGACACAGGCCAAAATACTAGAAGAATGGATATGAATGCAATAGATCCAGCCCAGTCTCAGGGTAAACAGCCTTTATCTCAGGGCAATTTGACCCCTGATTTACCATGACATTTCCTGGAAACTCCATTGCAAACCCCCACTCCCTGTGCTACTTACCTTGCAGCACAGTTGCTCATACTCAGTAGTCCCCCATTGTTGCAACTGATTTGGAAAAGGGGTGCACCCAGGCACCCTGATTATGTGTCAGATGTGGTGATAGGGAGCTTCTGAATACTATTAGCAGTGCAACAAGGTAAGGCGTGCATGCCGGTAGTGGATCCTGGGTCAGTGTGGGGATGGGTGTGTAAACACCTACCTGTCCCTGTGCTACCCAGCGTCTGACCTGGAGACTGTCCTGGGTGAGCTCTGGGGCCAGGATACCATGGTATCCCATGTTATCCTGGCTTGTCTGCTCTGCCCCTTAGAAAAGGTTGTTCATGGCATCCATCGGTTATGGCCATTAGAGCTGCCTCTCTGGGATGGGACTGTGAGTAATGTTCTGCAGTCTTTCCAGTCCTTCTTGGAGGACTTGGAAGGTAGTGCTGGGGGACCCTTGTTCGATGCTCTGCCCATTTAACTGTGGGGTCTTTCAACATTCTGTTTTGTCCCCCATACTATTTAACATTTGCATGAAACCACTCTGCATCTTCATGCCTGAAAACTGCCCAAAATGTGTTCAGATCACAGTAGATTGCTTTTCCGGACCCTCCAAATTTCCCCAAACCTCCTCAAAATCCAAAATTAATTCTAAGAATCATGTAAAAATTGGCCACAATGGCAGCAAAGTGACATTCTATTAATTCAGGTTCACTGAAATGTGCTGGTGCAGCCTGCTGGGTCAGCACAGAGTGGGGAAATGGTCCCCTCCCCCTGCACAGTTGTCTGCACCTGCTCAGAAGGATGCTTTGGAATTCCAGGTCAGGAGGGAGTAGGAAAGTTCTCTTCTGTCAACTTATGAAGTTGACTTTCATTAGACTCAAAACCATAATGGACTATTAGCAGGCTTATACTGTGGAGCATCTATAGGCTCCTTGTGAGTTCCATGTTTTGACATGGCAAACAAATGTTGATATTAACATGTTTTCCTGGAACACTTTGAATGATACATTCCTCAGATTGATCAAGAATCTTCTGACAAAGGGGAAGCATAGAAAAAATATGCATGAGATTCTGTGTGAGCTGAAATGAATGCTCTATTTAATGATCTGAGTAAAATATTAAACTATATTGGTTATGGAGCATGATGAAGTGGGTGTGAAATTGTGAAGATGGTGCTTGGTATAAAAAGAGATGGAATGAGCCTAATCAAATATAAATGAATTGAGAGTCTGGATACAATGCATGCCATGTTTGGAAAATAAGAAGATTTTGCTTGTCATTTTCTTATGTGTGTTCATGATTTCAAGAGGGATTAGATATAGCCTCTTCTCTCATATATTTGTAGAATTTATTCATTGTGTGCTGATTCATTTCACAAGTAAGCTAATACTTTTCTTATGAGACTCTGCCAGGTAAAAGGTGCAGGTGCCAGATAGCATATTTAATGGTGATTTTTTGGAATAAAGCTCTGCAGAAAAGCAAATAAATAAAATGTGAAACGAGAAAGGAAAGAAAGTGAGAGATAAAACTGGAATAGTCAGCAACAAATAACTTGTTGTTTGTTGTTAACTGCCCTCATGTTGATCCTGACTCATGGCAACCTTATGGATGAGACTCCTTGTCCTCCACTGCTCTGCTTAATTCCTGCGAACCCATATCCACGACCTCTTTAATAGAGTCCATCCATCTAGCAATGTGGCCTTCCTCTCTTCCTACTTTCCTCCATCTTTCCAGCATTATTGTCTTTTCCAATGAGTCCTCCCTTCTCATGATGTGTCCAAAGTATGACAGCCTCAGTTTGGTCATCTTGGCTTCCAGGGAGATTTCCAGCTTGATCTGCTCTAGGACCCATTTGTTTGTCCTTTTGGCTGTCCATGGGATTCTCAATACTCTTCTTCAGCAATACGTCTCAAATGCATTTATTTTCTACCTATCATCTTTCTTGACTATCCAGCACTCATGTCCATACATGGTAATAGGGAATACAATGGCATGTATGATTCCAACATTTGTACTGAGTTGTATATCTTTCATTTTAGAATCTTTTCTAGTTCTTTCATAGCCAACCTCTCCATTCTTAATCTTCTGATTTCCTGGCTGAAGATCCCATTTCAATGTTTGATCCCAAGTATGGAAATTCTTTTACTGTTTCTATTTCTTCATTGTCTAGGTTTAACTTGTGAAGGTCCTCAGTGATCATTATTTTTGTTTTCTTTGTGTCCAACATTAAACCTGCCTCAGCACTTTCTTCTTTGATCTTCGTTAGTAGGTGTTCCAGGTCTGTGAGTTTTTCTGCTAGTTCTATGGTATTGTCAGCATATCTTAATTGTTGATATTCTTTCCTCCTATTTTCACTCCTCCTTCTTCTGTGTCCAAGCCTGCTTTTCTTATAATATGTTCTGCATACAAGTTGAACAGATAGAGTGAAAGGATGCAGCCTTGTCTGACCCCTTTGCCAATTGGGAACCATTCTGTTTCTCCATGTTCTGTAGTAGCCTCTTGTCATGAGTATGTATTTCTCATCAGGACTATTAATATGTTGGCACTCCCATGTCCTTAAGGTCATTCCATAGCCTTTCATGGTCTATGCTATCAAGGGCTTTGCTATAGTCTATAAAGCTCATGCTGATTTTCTTTTGGAATTCCCTGGTGCACTCCATTAGCCATCGTATGTTTGCAATGTGGTTCCTAGTGCCTCTTCCTTTCCTGAATCCCACTTGAACCTCTGGGATTTCTCTCTCCATGTATGGTTGGAGGCTATGTTGCAGAATTTTGAGCATGATTTTGTTTGCGTGGGTGATCAGTGCGATGGTCCTATAGTTGCTGCAGTCTCTTGTGTCTTCTTTTTGTGGATGGGGATGTATATTGATGGCTTCCAATCTGTTGGCCATCTTTTTATTTTCCATCTGCTGACATATGTTGTTTAGCACTAGAGCTGATTCTGTCAATGTGGATTGCAGCAGTTCAATTGGAATATCATCTGTTCCTGGTGATTTGTTTCCAATTTTTGTGTTCCAATCTCCAATGATCAGCTTGACATCCTGTGTTGGTGTGCTGTCAATTTCTTCCTGTACTCCATCATAGAATCTATCAATTTCTTCCTGTTCTGTCTGTGTGGTTGGTGCATATACTTGAATTGTGGTGATATTCATAGGTTTACCCTGGAGCCTTACTGAAATACAGAGTGTTTTTTTTCAATGCTGAACTGCAGCTACTGTAATATTTTTGAATCTATTCTGAAAAGTTAAAAAAGCTTAACAAAACACTTCTGTTTCTAATATTTTTCAAATGATTTGCAAAGAATCTTCAAGAAGGATAGGAAAATGGGTATGGTTTGCCTGAAGAAGATGAAATGGAGAAGTGACATGATAGGCATCATTAATTATCTGAAGTTATGTTGTGCAGAAGATGGAGTGAGCTTGTTTTCTACTACTACAGAGACTGTAAACCAACAGGTTCAAATTACAAGAGTAGAGATTCCACCTAAACATTAGGAAGAACATTTGTACTGTAGGGGCTTTTTAATAATGAAAAAGACTGCCTTGATAGGTGGTGGATTCTCCTTTTTCAGGTCTTTAAAAAGAAGTTGGATGGCAATCTCTTCAGTTGTGTGATCCTGTATGGTAGGGGATTGGATTAAATGGCCATTTTGGTTCTTTCCATCTCTATGATTCATCAAATGTCTTCATTCTGGTTGGTATTCACAATTTCTCAGTGCCACCAGTAATTGGCTGCATAATGAGCTGATGTTATCTCAGTTAATGTTTGGATTGGACCAGTTATATCACTAATCCAGAACTTGGGAACATTAAAAAAGACCCTAGCAGGCTTCTCAGTATTGCTATTTTTGCAAGATCCTACATCTGCATATAGCTCTGCACATGCAATTCCATGCTTTCACTGCCTGGCAGCCAACAAGCTCTGGGAGGATTTACTGTTGCTGTTGCTGCTGCTGTTGCTTTCCAGAGGGGAGTGGAGGGAGTGGGGAGGTGATTCAAATCATGGAAAAGCAGCTAGTCTCAGCTCAGTGAGAGTGCGTTGTGGTAGGGGTGCACTGGCAAATGGAATGCACCTACCTTTTTCTTCCCCTGAGACCTTAGAGCAGCCAAATCTTCATGGTCTGAATCACCTCACCCCCACTGCTAAGCAACAATAGCAGGGACAGTGGAAGGTTTTTGCATGGAATGCAAGGACAAGAGAATAGCTCTCCCTGCCTTATACAAAGAGGGACTTATATATGGATTCGTCATAGAATCATAGAATTATGGAGATGGAAGAGACCACAAGGGCCATCCAGTCCAACCTCCTGCCATGCAGGAACTCACAATCAAACCATCCCCGACAGATGGCCATCCAGCCTCTGCTTAAAGACCTCCAAGGAATGAGACTCCACTACTCTCCGAGTGAGTATGTTCCACTGTCGTCACTAAAAGGATGCTGGCCAATGTGTTATTTGTCATTCTGGAATGAAGCTATATTATTATTATTATTATTATTATTATAATTATAAAAATTATGATGATTACAAAAAGTAATCATGCCATAGTCATCCCTCACAATAGTGTTTTTACAATAATGAGTAAATGTCACTTTATTCAAATACTGAATAAAGTATTTTCACTGGAATTTTAAAAATGACACTGTCCCTCAGAAAAAGGCAATATGTGATTTATGTTGTTATGTTTGACACATTAGTCTGAAGGCCTAAACTTTTTCAGAAAAACAGCAGCAGACCTAGGTGGAAAAGCTATACTGAAGAAATCAAAATAAGGACAGTGAGTACAATCAGAATGACAGATCATGATGGAGGAGACCAAAGTTCAAGTGATGCTGTATTAATTATTTATGCCAGCTCTGGAGCTGGTGTAAAATGTCTCCCATGGTGAATAAACAAGAGCTTGGGATCCTATGGATCTACCTTTCTGGGTGTGTTTATACAGCTCTCCCGATGTTAGAACTCCCACATTAGGGAGGTAAAGTGGCTGGGAGGGGGGGTCCTAAGTCCAGACCCACTCCTCAAGGGCAGACCCTTCTTTTTGCCACTGGAGAGAAAAATCCAAACAATCCCATGGCTTGTATTTCAGGGCCTATAGGATTGCAGCCTACATATGTCTATCTCACAAGTGAACTTCAGACTACCTATTTGACCAAAGTCTGTACAATTTGAAAAATAAATATTAATATAAATCATGTTGTCATGTTGTAGTAGAAGAGGATGAAGCAGCTGATAACAGAGAGGAACTTAGGTGATGTGGGAGTGGGGGGAGGGGAAAGGCAGTGAATTAGATGTAGATGCTTGATGTTGTTAAGTGACCTTGAGTTGACTTCGACTCATGGTGACCCTGAGTGGATGAGAAATCTTCAAGACCTTTCTTCTACTGTTCTGCTTAAGTTCTGCAGATGCCCATGACCTGTCTAAATGAGTCTAGCCATCTGCAGTGCAGTCTTCCTCTCTTTCTACTAATCTAAACCTTTCCTAGCATTATTATCCTTTTTGAATGAGTTGTACCTTCTCATGATGTGGCCAAAGTATAGCAGTCTGAATTTGATCATCTTGGCTTCTATAGGTATTTCAGGCTTAACCTGTTGCTTGCCTTTTGGTCTGTCCACAGTATCCTCAGCACTCTTCTCCAACACCATAATGACTTGATTTTTCACTGTCCAGCTCTCACATGTCTACATAGTGATGGGGAATACCATGGCTTGGACAATTCTAACTTTAGGGAATAGTTGTATATCTTGATAGGATCTTTTCTAGTTATCCCAGTAGCTGCTTACTAGGATGCATATGTTCCATAGGTCACTAGAATATTCTCACCCTTGCTATAGTGTTAACTCCTCCTGTAATTAAACTTAAGCACATGCACCTGAAGCAACCTCGTTTTGCTTTCCTATCTTTCTTTCCCTCCCCTTCCTCTGTTGTCCCCCCTGCATTGCATTCTTAAATTCTTTGAGGCAGACATCAATCCTCTTGTATTCTGTTCCACAGATGCCAATGGTCCCATATAAATAAATAAAAATCAGTTATACACTGCTGCTGTATTAGGGATGGAAAAGAACAGGGTGGGTGTGAGGGTAGATGTTGCATTTCTATATGAAAATATATATTTTACATTTCCTAAGATGGGCAACAGAATTAATTCTATTTTGTCTCAGAAATCCATATATTTCCCCAGAGTGGCCACAGGGTGAAGTTTCTTTCTGAGGACTGCTGTGCATTTTGGCAAAAAACCCAACTAAAGTCTAAAACACGCAAAACTCCACAGGTGGGCATGAAAAATATGCATGCCAAAAAGCAAATATTTGGAGAAAAATACATGTCAACATGCATTTGTCAATGGAAAAATATGTATGATATGCATACAATAAGAGAAAGGTATATGGAATACATATATTTTGAAAAATAACAACATTGAAATATACATTAATTTTGTGTGGGACAAAATTTGCAAAGAGAATGGGTATTGGTTGAGAATACTGGCAGGATTCTGAGAAGCTCAAGAGAAATGAGACTGACCAAATTTCATGTTTTTCCTCATGTTCTGTATATTAGGCTACATTCCTTTGTACTGTTTCCTATTTGATTTATTTGCCATTCCTCCTGTCAAACTAATGTTATTTATTAACAGATTGATATTCTCACAGTAGAGCAGTTTTATTTTATACTTATTCTTGAACCTTTCAGTGTAAAACAAAGAAGAAAGAAAACAACAACAGAACAAGAGAACATGCTGATCTTTTATGAGTTATTAAAAATATCTTTCTGGTAAGGCTTTTATTTTGTTAATTTTCCCTGACTCAGTTGTCATCAAATTTTAATATCCATACTATTTCTCCATGTTACATTATTTCAAAGTATATTTGGTCAATTAAGTTATTCCCCAGAACTATTCACCGTAAACATAACACAGTGCAAAGGAGGGGGAAGGGGAGTGGAAAAGTCCAGAAAAATTTATTTACACAGCTGCATTTGTTTAATTAGCTTGCTTTGCAGAAGAAATGCAAACAATGGCTTGGCATGTCCATGGGCTCTATAATTCTTTAGATGTTCCATAACTGGGCTGTTAACAATATCTATAGAAACACGTACATAGTTCCAATGCAAAAACATCCAAAATCCACAAAACAGTAGTACTTATTGAACCAACCAAAATGCAAAATGGATAAAATGCATATTGCAAGTTTTTCAAGCTCCACTGGCTTCTTCATTAGACAAAGGTGTTAAAAGACAAAATAGGGAAACTGGTGAAGAAACACAACCTCCAAATGGTCTAGAAACCGACCAAGAAAATCTAGCAAATACTTCACTCAACGAAGGATAGGAGAGACCCTCTCAGGGCTGCAGGGGTTTATCACATACTGTGCAGCTGTGGACAAGTTTACATAGGGACCACCAAATGCAGTGTTCAAACATGAATCAAGGAAGACAAGAGACACTGCAGACTGGGCCAGACAGAAAAATCAACAGTAGCAGAACATGCTATAAACCATCTTGGGCATAAAATGCTATTTGAAAACACTGATATTCTGGACCATGGCAACAACTATCAGGTCAGAATGCACAAGGAAGCCATTGAAATCCACAAACACCTAGACAACGTCAACAGGAAAGAATAAACCCTTAAAGTAAACAAAGTTTGGCCACCAGTCCTGAAAAACACCAAAATCAAGACCCAGCAAAAGCAAATGAAAACCACCTAGAGTGAGGGGTTTTCCCAGCAGACAATGGATCACTAATTAAATACAGACAATGCCTTCTTTCATATCCTCTCATCCCGAGGCTTTGCCATTCAACAACAGAGCAACACACAAATTAACATGTAAATCACTCCTCCCAACCTAGGGTCACACAGTATATATATATATATATATATATATATATATATATATATATACACACACACACACTCAACTCACTTCCATACCAGCACTCTCTGAAGATGCCAGCCACAGATGCTGGCAAAACATCAGGAATAAACTCTTCCAGAACATGGCCACATAGCTCAAAAAACCCACAACAAATAATGGATGCTGGCTGTGAAAGCCTTCAACTTCAAAAAGGTGTTAAAAATCATACAGGAGAAAAAATGATGATGTTAGTTACAGGACCGTCAAATGTTGTTATTATTGTTGTGGTGGTTCTCATTTAAATGGAGGGATATCCATGCAGTCATGCCATTCCTCCTTCTGGCAATGTGGGTTCTAGGAGACAAAGGGCCTTTGCAGACTGCCAGAAATAGTGCAAATTGAGTCCACTTTAAGGGTTAGGGTTAGGGAATCATGGGAACTGTATTTTATTGTGGCACCAGAGCTTTCTGACAGAGAAGGCTCAATGTCTCAGGAAAAAACACAGTTCCCATGACCCCCTAGCACTAACCCTAACCCTTAAAGTGGACTCAATTTGCACTATCTCTGGCAGTCTGCAAAGGCCCAAAGAGTCATAAAATCCAGGAAACACATTTCCCAAATGGTGTGCCTTAAATGTTTCTGGGTTATAGCTCCCACAAGTGCCAGCCATGATTCTGTATGTTGTGTTCCAAAAACATGAGGTTTGGGAACTATTGCTTTAAATGCTGAAGGCCAAATGTCTAAGATCTTCTAACAGTTTACATCTACTTACAAAAGGGATTAAAATTTAACTGATGCAAGAATTCCAGAGAGGGGAGGGTTTTCACTCCACTCCATGTGTTCCCAGTAGCTACTTTGGGGCAGAAAAATACAGGCACCTGTATTTATTTTATTTTGTGCAGAAGCATTATAGCTTCAGTTAACAATTTAGTTATTTGTAATGTTACAGGCTGAAAGTATTCCCCTGCACTAGAGTTTACTGTCATGATCAAATTCAAGCACACCAAACCCCTTTAAAGTAAAATCAAAGACATTAGGAGATCTGATTTTAAACTTTGCCAAACATGTGTATTTGTCCTAATGTTTAATTCTTTCTTACAGTTTTATGACAATGTTTTCTTTAAAGTCATACTCCATTATGCCTTATAACGCTTCTGCCAGTCAAATTGATAGTTCCTTTCCTTCCTGCTCTTTCTTGTAACCCTCCATCTGCACTCCACACCCTCCACTCACACTAGTTTTCCCCTGCTCATCTCTACACATTCCCTTTCCAGGCTCATTTGCCCTATTGGCTTTTGCTTACTTCCTGTTCACTTTCTACACAAAAAGAGGACATAAACTGTGTGAAAAAATGGGAAATGGATAAACCAAAGAATAACCAAGCTGTTTAATCTCTATCCTGCTATTAGCCTTGTTCTGTTCTATCTCTTGCAATTGTGGCACTATTCAACCATAGCACCCTGTGAGGCCTCAAACATATATATTCTGTTTGCCACAATCATGTAAACACACAAACACTTCCTATTTCAACTAATATTGAGCAGAGGCCCTGGACCCTATAGCAGCTTTCTGTGTATTTTGTTGTGCTGGTTATGGTTCCTGGAGCCTGCATCATTATGTAATCACCCTTGCCATTCATACTTACATCTTATTAGAGCAACATGTTGTTACTATGAAAATAATATTTTAATTGAATTGAGTGGAATGGAAAATTCAGCATCTCAGCTGCTTCATCCTGCAGCTTCTCAGTTCTCAGTTTCAGGGAAGGAGCTATTTGGAGCCAGAAACTCCTTGCAATCCAACTGCTCTGTATCAATGCTTGGTTGTGTAACCAGAACAGGAGCTCTGCCATATATATATATATATATATATATATATATATATATATGGGGCAGAGCTCCTGTTCTAATAATAATAATATTTTTATTATATAATAATATAATATAATAATAATAAAATTTTATTTCTATCCCGCCCCTCTACTGAATTGGGGTGGCTTACATCGATAAAATATCACAAAATACCCTCCCAGACCCATCCTCCCATTAAAATAGTATTAAACATGAAAATAATTAAAATAATTAAACAAAACAGTTAAAATGAAATTAACAGTTTACAATAAATAATAGACTATAAAATAATAAAAGAGAGCAGTCTAGCAGGCAGACCGCTAGCAATAAATGAATGTGGCTGAATGTGGCAGCAGGTGGGGGAAAAGATTAACTCGCTCCTTGGCCGGGAAATTAATCAGGTAAGGCCGGCCAGAAGAGATCTGTCTTGACAGCTTTTTTAAAGCTGTCTAAGCTAGTAATTTGATGGATCTCGTCCGGCAGGCCATTCCATAATCTGGGAGCGGTTACCGAAAAAGCCCTCTGGGAGGTTGTCGACAGTCTAGTTTTAACAGGCTGAAGCAAATTCCTCCCAGAGGACCAAAGTGTGCAGGTGGGATTGTATGGAAGGACAGTCCTAGAGATAGAATGGACCCATGCCATGTAGGGCTTTAAAGGTGATAATCAACACCTTGTACTGGGCCCGGAAACTAATAGGCAGCCAGTGAAGTCTTTTTAAGACTGGTGTAATATGGTCTCTTCTAGATGTGTCAGAGACCAGCCTGGCTGCCATATTCTGAACTAATTGAAGTTTCCAAACCAAGCACGAGGGTAGTCCCATGTAGAGCGCATTACAGAAATCCAGACAGGAGGTTACCAAAGCATATACCACAGTTTCAAGATCCCTTACTTCCAGGAAAGGGCGCAGCTGGTGTATCAGCCAAAGCTGATAACAGGCGCTCCTGGCCATCGCATTCACCTGGTTAATCATGTGAAGTGATGAGTCCAGGAGCACCCCCAGACAGCGAACACAGTTCTTTGTGGTAAGTGTACACTCTCACACACACACACTCAATAATTGGCTGTGTTATGCAGCCCTGGAATCATTCTGTGTATACTAAGGTTGAAGGCAAGAAGACCTGCAGAGCCAAACTTTCAATGAAATGTATTTTATTTTAAGGGGAAACATCCCCACACATACTCTTCACAATCACTCACACAAGCACACTAGAATTGAGAAACAAAGGTGTTAGTGTGGAACAGAATTATGCCTTCTGATAGAGATACTGCACATGTTTGGATGCTGCTTTTGATGATGTTCAGAGGCAGGGAAATCTGGCAGGTGGAGTAACTAAATGGGTAAAGCCTTATAACAAAAATTCAATCATTCCCAGGCCACTGGAGTTTGGTGAAAGCAAAGCAAAGCAAAGCAGCTTCATTTATATACTGCTTCATATCACGCTATGGGATGTCTAAGCGGTTTACATTGTAAGCTCATTGTCCCCCAACAGTTGGGTACTCATTTTAGCGACCTCGGAAGGATGCAGGCCTGAGTCTAGCCTGAGCCCTGGCTAGTATTGAACTCACAACCTTGTGGTCTATGAGTGAGTGGCTGCAGGACAGGCATTTAACCACTGTGCCACCAGGGTGAGCGAAAGAAGGGTTTAGCAAAGTGAAAACCAGCAGCACTTCTGCCTGCAAACCAAGCTAATTCAACTAACAAAGGAAAAGTTTCCTAATTTATAGAGATTTTGTGCCCTGGGGCAAAGTCCAGAGAGCTGATGTGGCCAAATGGTCCAAATCTTTGATATGGAAAGGCGATATTTTGAAGTAGGGTCTTCCAAAGGTGTGACATGGGGGTGTGAATGGGCAATCAATACTACACGTCTCCTAGCAACAGGGATTAGTGTGTAGGGTTGCAGGTCTTGTTTACCATAAAACTGCTATCCATTTATCTTTGTGGATCTGGCTTCTATCGCCTCCTCAGACATGTCCAGAATGTAAATCCCTTTGGTGACTCCTAAGTTAGCCAAGGTGACCTGATCACTTGGACTGAATGTTGTCCACATTAGGATAATAGAGGCTGATATCACTCTGATATCAAAAGAGGAGGGGTAGGTTTGAGCCTCTCTAGTGCTAACAGTTGTTTTCTTTTGGGGACTGAAGCTTATTGATCTTTTCAACAATGACTTGACTAGATTATTCCATTAGTGGTGGCCTCTAATATGCATTGGAGCATGGTAAAACTATCATGCAGACTATTAAACCAGACTACCATGTGAGTAATTTTGCCTCTGTAACATCTCCCATGGCCAGCATCATATCCTTAAATCATCTGCACTTATTTTTGCTGAGAGCAGTGATAGAAGAAGTGCAGCCTCTGGGCTGCGTGTAGCCCCAAGCTTTGCGTTTGCAGTCCCAGAACCTCACTTCCTACCTGACAAGTGACTTAACCACACCACAATGACAGACAGGTTGAAAACCATCTGAAAATGGTGACTGGAAGTGGTATATTATACTTCCAGTGCACTATATTGTGCCAGTAAAGCCCAGGGAGGGAGATGAAAATAGTCTGTATGCAATTTCTCACCCCTGGTGTAGCTCATACTGGTTTGATAGAATTTTTTTTGTTTGCACATATATGGATTGGTACAATAGATATGAACCTTTGAAGAGTGATGCTGGCAGGTGGAGTAACTAAATGGGTAAAACCTTATATGTGATGGCATTATACAGGATGATCTGCTGTTCTGGGAAATGGGTAGAAGGGATGTCTAGCTGATGAAAAATGATGAGAAACAGTGAAATTTGAGGTCCAGTGTTGGCTAAAGTTTTGTAATTGGGAGATCCATGCACTAGGTCAAGAAACTGACCGGGTGGCTACAAGACACTCAGTAGCTCAGCCTTATTTACATCATGGGGTGTTATGAGGATAGTTTTGGGAAGGGTGACTTATATTTATTGCCATGATATCACAAGTGCAACACATAATTAATATAAATCAGTGGAGAATATACAGATGAATTTAAATGTCTATCTATCTATCTTGTAAAAGCAGTCACAATTCTACCATTATATTTCTTTTAATATGAACTCAAAACCACTCCTACATTTCTATTTCTTGTACAGGGAGTGCCTTGCTATGTGCAAAATGAAATCAAATTTCAGCTGGGGCCAAGGAAGATCACAAATATATGATGCAAAGGTACAAATCTCTCTGTCTCTCTCTTGGTTTCTTTGTAAAATGTATTGCACTGCATAACATTAAATCAGCCTGTGGTGTTAAAAAAAATCAGAGTTTATTTGCTACAAGAGAACAGTTTTTATGATCAATAGAAGACAAAGCAAAAAGGCTTGCTAGGAATTCTCACTTGAACATAACAAAATAAATAAATAAATGGCAACAGGGAGGATACTGGCAAGAAGAGTAACAAAATATGTGTGGAGGGTATCAAAGGAAACATTTCAGAGCATGAGCAGTTTTCCATCCCCTTGTTCTAATAAGGCAGTTACAACAAACTCTCTTTTATTATTTTCCTTTAATTTGCATCCTCTATGCCATTAAACAATAGAACAGCAGCACCAAGAACAACAAAGAAACAAACAAATGTATAATAAAATTCAGTATTCTAATTCTCTCAATTGACATCTACGTATGTAAATCTTCATAAAGAACAAATAATTTTACAGTTTTTCTCCTTGATACAGGATTTTGAAGATCATTCAAAGTTCAGAAGTTCTGTGCTAAAAAAAAGAAAGAAAAGAAAAGAAAAGAAAAGAGAAAAAACGTGTTTTTATCTGAATAAAAAATAGTATGTTTTCTTTTTTGTGATGCAAGACACTTGTTATCTGCACAGAAAGTGATGTTTTCTATGCAAAAACTACAAAATGTTTTGCAAAGAATATATCCCAAAATGTGTCCATACTCACATAAAACAAATTCAAATTCAAAAGCTGGATAAATAAAAAAATGTATTTGACATCTTTTGGACTAAAATATAGCACTCAGAAACATGCATATATGATTCTGTGGTTTACCAACATGGGTTGCATCTGCACTGCAGGAATAATCCAGTTTGACACCACTTTAACTGCCATGGCATGATGCTATGGAATTCTGGGGATTGTAGTTTTGTGAGATATTTAGCCTTTTCTATCAGATAGCTCTGGAGTCACAACAAACTACAAATCCCAGGATTCCATAGGATGGAGCCATGACAGTTAAAATTATGTCAAACTGGATTATTTCTGCAGTGTGGATGTAATCCAGGACTTCATTTGTGTCTACAGTGCCATTTCTGTTTCTCTGTTCACTCACCACAAACACACACACACACTTCATTCTACTTAATTTGATGTTTTATCTCAAGATGTTTCAGATGGTTTGTGCTTCTAATGCAGAATTGGCCAAGCAAAAGCATGAGATGGAACATATATAATTTATCAGTCAGATGCAGCTTTGAGCAAATAACACGGCTGTTCCTTCAAAGTTGTAAATGTTCACTCTAAGCAAGGTAATATCATATATTTCTATAAGTGACCATATTTTACTCAGGCAAGTCACTTTATTCTTGAGAATAAAGGTTAGAAAAGACTCCAGTTGATATCAATCTGGTAGGACTTCTTTGTCCTTTCTAAAATCCTGGCTTGTTAAGGCATTGCACTGTTGATAATATATTACAATGAGTTGCTTTCAAGCTTCTGTTTAATCCTTGCTTATATTTTGCTGGTGACTCTTAACTTCATTCAAAATATTAATGTGTTTGTTTCATCCTAAGCATAGGCCATCTCACACATCTCTACCTAGGAGATTTGAACACAACATGACACAAAGCTACGAGAGGCCTAAGTTGTTAAGAGGCTTTCCAAGTTATTTGGCTAAATTATCTTTCACTTGGCTAATTGGCTGCTTATCTATAAGCGTGCATTTGTGTATTCTCAGTTGTTTCTGTTTTTAATTTTACCTTCTATTGAAAGGTTCTTTTGGTTCAGTTTCAGATTTTTCATCATAAAGATGTACTTTTCCAGAATCCTCTTGTTCCTCACCTTTTCATCCCTGAAACTGACTGAATCTAGTCATTTTAAACATCTCTGTTATCACCAGGATATCAAAAACCATCATTAACTGGCCAGTCAAATCTGGTTATTTATTGCTTTTTCCCTCACCGTCAGTCTTTCAGGAGAGTTTTTCTTTTCTCTTCTTTGAATTAGTAGATGGCATCATAAAGCAATTGGCTGAGCCTATGACATCTTTGCTGGGCTTAAAAAAACATCTCTGTCAAAAGGCAAATCATAATGTTGGTTCTGTAATGTAAGAATCTTAGTGTTTTCACCCCTTCTTCCTAAGCTTTTCTTAAATCCTCCTTCCCCATCTGCTGCAAGGCACAAAGTCTTTTAAAATGAAAATGCTGATATTTTAAATAATAGAGTCCTTGGTGTAATAGAAGTGCAAGGTCAAAAAATAAATGGGAAAGCACAATATTTGAATATCTCTCGGTGAGGATCTGTGACTAAAATAAAGTAGGGGTTATATGAGGAGAGGGAAGAGGAAGAGATTGGTACAGTTCACCATCTGATATGTCCAGATGAAAATAGGCCTGTTCAATTGCCAAAGCTAAACTGCTGATATTAAACTATACTTTTCCTTCTTTCCTTATTTTTTATTCAATATTTTTGTGCTCTGAATGGAAATTAGTCTATTTATGAAGGTCAGAATCCTCAAATCTGAAACTGCTTTATAAACATTGCTGCCCAATCCCAAAGTGGTTGAGTGAGGAAGCATTTGGTGCTGCTGGATAAAAATGCCAAAACAATTGTTTAACATTTTGATCACAAAAAACAAAAAAAGGATGATTAGGTAAATCAATAGAGGCCGCAACAACAGGTGGCAGTTTTTTTCAATACAATCTTATTGATATTGTTAGTCCCAATGGAACACATTAATCAGGATACACAAACATGCTAAGGATAAAAAGAAATTTCCCCATGAAAGCAATGAGAGACCTGTTCTTTCATTCAGGGCTTTAAAGTAAGTTGGGGGATGGTATATGTGTTAGTGTAGTATAAAGTCTGTATGTGGGTCTTTACACTACGCTGAAGGGATGTTGAATTGATGCCCATATCTCTTATTGAACTTGACTGAAGAGGCAACTGTACCTGTAAATGTCATTAGATTCTGTCAGGATTTCTTTTTTAAGTTAACACAAACCCTTCGATACCTGTTTGGTGAAATCTGGAAATCACTATCCCCTCTATATATAATGCCTATACATTTAATTGAATTTGGTCAAGCATTTCTTTAAAAAGATTAGGTCTGTTGATTTGCTAGTGATAGCCAATTGGGAAACATGGATTTTTAGATTTAGATTCAGATTCAGACCTGAGATGAATGGAGTTGTTTTGAACGAATGAACTAAGATATGAACTGCATCTTGTAGTTGTTGCACAGCCATATAGAAAGAGGGAGAGGGAGGGACGGGATGAGAAAGAGAGTTTTTATTTGTGAAGTCGAAAGCTTTCATGGCTGGCATCCATAATTTTTTGTGGGTTTTTCAGGCTGTGTGGCCATGTTCTAGAAGAGTTTCTTTCTGATGTTTCGCTAGCATCTGTGGCTGGCATCTTCAACCCACCCCTCAAAAAAGTATAGAGTTTTTATTTGGTTTTTTGGGGTTTTTTTTTGGGGGGGGGGGTTGGCTATACATATTATTCTGTTTGATATTACATTGTGGGTACCTCATTGTGGTGTAGTGTGCTTAAGAGTCCAAGCTGGAAAATTCCTCTATCTTAGACCAACCATGAACAAATAAGTTGCTCTATAAGAAGACAACTCACTGGTTAATCTATTCCTGTTATAAGATGCTGCCCCAAATGGCAACAAATCAACACACATCCACTAGAATCACAGAGTTGGAAGGGACTGCAAGGCAGTGGTGTACCTACCTTTGGTGACACCCAGTGCGGGGGATGGGGCTTCCAGGGATGAGACATCTGGCCCCAGACTTCTGGTGTTGTTTCTGAGGTCAGAGCACCCCAGTGGGCAGGAGAGCCACCCACATGGCCTCAGGCAGCACCTGCATGGGGCTGGGGAGACCTGGCATGGCCCCTAGAGCCCCCAGGTGGGACGGAGGAGCATCCACGTTGGGCTGGGGAGACCCAGCACAGCCCCTAGAGTCCCCAGGCAGGGCTGAGGAGCATCTGCACAGGGCTGAGGAGGCCTGGCACAGCCCCTAGAGCTCCTGGGTGGGGCCAAGGAGCACCTGCATCGGGCTGAGGAGACCTGGTGTAGCCCCTAGAGCTCCCAGGTGGGGGAGCACCAGCACAGGGGCTAGGGAGACCTGGAATTGCCCCTATAGCCCTTGGATGGGGCTGAGGGCACCTGCATGGGGCTGGGGAGACCTGGCATGCACCAAAAGAGCTCCCACAAGGGGTGGAGCAGTGCTGGTGGTTTTCTCCACGTGAAGAAAGAAGATTAGTGTTTTTAATATATATCATAATTTTTGTCTTTCCATTTTTGTCCAAAATATTAATTTTTGCACAAACAACAGCACATTGTTCCAAAAATGGGGAGGGAGAGGTGCATAAAATATAAGATTTTCCATGGGAAAACATTGTGAGTGTCATATTTGGTGGATCCATATCTCAAAAAGCAAGATGGCACTGGAGTGTAAAAACTAACAATTTATTTTGGATTTCAAGACAGAAATTCACCACAGACTTGGCTGTGTCAGATCTGATTTTTTCCCCAAACAGTCTACCCTTTAAGAATTCCCCTCTTCCAGCCCCTCCTTTCCAAACCATGGGCCATGGTCTTTGATCTAGATCAAAGTGACTCTTTAAACTTTCCCCCTTTCCTCAACTCCCCAACTCCATTGTCATTTCATCTATCCCAGGAAGAAAGGTATTCTCTGTTTACCATCAGTGTCCTGCAACAGGAAATAAACAAGACCATTTGATTCCTAGTCTTGCCTCTCCTTCTGATTACTACCCCCTGTAAATTTTCAGTTGTATGTCTAAATATCTTGAGAAAATTTGCAAATAGTCATTACATTACAAGTTACAAGCCAATATACTCACTTTGTAGACTTAGGCAGGCTGTTATTCTCACATCTCTTTTTAAATGAAGATCCTTTGTGTTGGCATTGCTACCTTTTCTTCCTGGCCTTGACATTTAATACTGATACCTCAGTATAAAGAGGTAATTTGTCAACCTATCCTGGTGAGAAGACCATCTAACCAACCTAATTTTCAATAGGTTTCTTGATGTTAATCTTCTTTTCATGATGTTGACACTGTACTAGTGTTAGGATCATAAATTCTGCTTGACATTATTATGATGGATAGGTAGCCATGTCTTTGTAAATGATGTAAATCTCCCAATTGCAACAGAAGTGGAACTCAAAGGTTTATTGCAAAGGAAGTGAAGTGTGTCTAGACCTAAAAAAAGTAATAAAGAACTACTGAGAATAAAAATTAACCCAAATAGAGTTCAGTTTTCATCAGACATGCATTAAATTGGGACAAATCACTATACTCAAAATAAAATTTGGGCGAAGCAGAATCAGGCAATATATTTCATTTCCTTTTTGCTGTTCTACTGTCACAGTGTTTCAGTGTACAGTAGGAAGGTTCACTTTTGCTACTGGATACCAGAGTGGAAGGGAGTAAGGTGTATTGTCTGAACTAATACTCAAAATATTTTAAGCATTAACAAAGAAGAGTGACAAATCAACTTCACTCTGGATTTTGAAATTTCCTGGACTTTGCAGATCTCCCTATAGCCACAGGGCCAGAAGGAGAAGGAGCCTGCCTACAAGAGATATCCTCCCCACCATATACCATCTTAACTAAAGACTGAAACAACATGTAGGCACCTGACTAACATCTCCAATTGTTTTTCTCTTGTTTGGTTTGTAACATTTTGCCTGACGAAGAAGCCCATGGAGCTTCGAAAGCTTGAAACAAGTATAATGTGCATTTTAGTTGGCCAATAAAGGTATCACTGATGGATTTTTGTTTGAATTTGCTAAATGGCCAAAACAGCTACCCCTGAATGTTTTCCACAATGAAAGTTCAATCAAAAATACTTATGAAACTTATTTTCCCAAAATAATCAAGTAGGATTGCCAGTGTGATGTGGAGGGACAGCACAAGTTGGACTTCAGCTCTGATTGTGCCTTTGAACACCTGTATTATAATTTGATACATGTACTGCCCCAGTCAAACTCCACATCTGATGCTATCCCAGGAGCAGGTCACGATGAATGACAAATCTGGATATCAGGTTTCAAATCTCCCTTCAGACATGGAAATCTGCTGGGTGACTTTGGGCAAGTCACATTTTCTCAGAGGAAGACAAAGACAAACCCACTCTCTGAAGAAATCTTGCCAAGAAAACCCCATGATAGGTTCAACTTAGAGTTGCCATAGATCAGAAAATACTTGAAGGCAGACAACAACAACAACAACAATAACAACAACAACAACAACAACCCAGTGAGTTTCTAGGCAGAAAGCTCTTCTGCTGACTCATGGACTAACTGTTAGAATGGTATATAAGCCAAAGGGAAATGGGCCAAGAATATGATGGAGAACTATGCCAATGTAGTTGCACTAGCATAGGCAATGGTGGTGTGACAGAAACAGGAAGGAAGAGTTAGTTAGCAGGTTGTTGTAATCAGGAAGGAATGCTCTGATCATCCACCACAGATTTTGGTTGCATCTTTAAACAAGTTACCTGAACTGCTAAACTATCTCTTGAAAATAGATAGAAAATAGATTCAGCACCTTGGCAACTTTTTTAAAGTTTGAACTAAAACATGGAGTGGATTCATCACTATCCTGACATCATAGCCCTTAGCCACTGCTTTGATGCACCATCCACTTTCCCTGTCTCTTGCCCATGCATGAGAAACTGTGGAATAAGGAATAGTATCACAGAGTCATTGAGCTGGAAGAGACCACAAGGGCCATACAATCCAACCTTCCTGCTATGCAGGAATACACAATCAAAGCACTCCTGACAGACAGCTATTCAGCTACAAAGCTACAAAGGAGGAGACTCCAACACACTCCAACAGCTCTTACTGTCAGGAAGTTCTTACTAATGTTTAGGTGAAAACTCTTTTCCTGTAGTTACCAGGTACTAAGTAGTTCTACTTGTCACAGAGGGAATTAGAAATCACTCAGTTTCTTAAACTGCAAATCCTACTTTAATTGTATAAGTACATAACTATGAAAGCTCATGCTACAAACTCCCCCCCCTCGTTACTCTCAAAAGTGCTACAAAATCTCTACATATATTAATTCTACAGACTAACACAGCTATATCTTTAAATTCTGCATAAGCACAGCATCTGTTTTGGAGGAGCACTGGAGCTCACTGTATAGACATTCAGGTTGGAATGGGTAAGAATTATGTTTAGTGTTTGTTTTTTTAATTAGAACATTTCAAACTTATTAAATGGCTGTTTAAATGCAATGTAAATGTAAGGAGCCTAAGATTTAGGAAATTTGACTGTAGGAGTAAACAAAACTGGCCAATTTGCCCTACCAGCTGGAGAGCTTTGCCTATTTAGTTCTTAAAAGTGTGATTTGGGATCTCTGTTTATTTAATCATACTTGTGGTATAGAATTAAGGATGCAATTTCTTTGTTATTAGAGGCTCCTTATCTTTAAGAGCTGTATGGCAGGCAAAGACAGCATGATCTCCTCCGAGCTGAATAGCTGTATCATTTGAATTTGGCTGGTGAAGGTGATTGAAATGGTGTTGTTTTTTTAAAGTTCATTATTGCAAAAAATTTCAATGTAGAGAACTTAAGATCTACAAAATTCAGAATTGGAGAGAAAAGAAAATTGAAAGTTTCATTCATTTCCTCCCTCAAGCTACTATGAACTGTTTCCATTCCATTTAGTTCTGATAAGTGTTATTGACTTAATGATTGGTACATGTGTGCTATTCCCCCCTCCCTCTCCATTCCTTTTTCTTTGTGTGCCATGACCTTTAGCCTGAAAATCACAGAAGAAGTAGCCATCTTCTTACTAACATTTCTAGGCTGTTCTGGTAGTCTGTTTTAGCTAAAGAGTGGGGTAGATAAGACATAAATAAACTAATTTTCACTTTTAGATAGTCATTATCAAGTAGATTTCTAAAATGTGTGTATGTCTCTGCTTGTTGGTAAAATTCTGGACTAGAAGTGTGTGTGGCAGTCAAATGAGACTTCCCTGAAAATGATTTTGCATTTGCAGAAACTTTTGCATTTGCAGAAACTTTTGCATTATCTTTCACAGCAAGAGATAGAGTTTTAATCTCTTCATCTGAAATATCCAAATGACCCAGGGCTGCTCATTTTATATTAAAGCAGTAATGATTGTGTTTTCCCATGACAGTCCTACTCCATTCCTCATAGCAGTGAGGCACTAGAACTTTAAAGTCACCATGGTTAATATTAAGGAAATTTACAAAACAAGGAAAACTAGCACAACCAAATAAACACATTCAGTAAAATAAGATCACTGTATCACTAAAGTCTAATGAAATGGAAGATTAGTCGCAGCAACCAAATTTCTCCCATGGCTTATTTGAACCAACATTTCCTGTCCCCGTAGGAAAGAAACAAAAGGGGCACAATTTCTCAAGTATTCAGTAGTCAGCAGGCTGAGAGTGAAGGACAAATATGATTTGAGCAATACACTTTACCCAGAGACTTGCTTGCAAAGAAAATTCACACATTATATTAGAGCCTCATGGCAACAAATCTGCTTGTAATTGATATAATGGGACCTATTTCTGAGCAGGCAGGCTTATAATTGCATTGTGGCCTTAATGTGCATGTTTGTAGGGTGAAAATGAGCCAATTCATGCGCCACAAATTTGCCCTGATTCATGCAGATTATGGCTTAGTTTAATTGTGCAGAAACATCTACACCTATCAGCACTTCCTGTAGAGAAGTATTTCCACCTCACCAGCATATCTTGTGCCTGGAAGCTACAACTGTGTCTTCCACGAGGATGCTCCTGCAATATTGCATTGTTCACTTGAGCAGATTGCTCAAATGATGTTATCTGTGCATAGAAGGGATAAACCCTGGAACCCATCTCAACAAAACAAAATAAAACAAAACAAAACAAAACAAAAGCACTAGAAATAATAACAAATGGGTTAGAAAACTACTAAGTATATAGTGTAGCTGTATATAAACCTGTATGTGTGTAAGATTATTTTAAAGAATTATAGACACAATAGAGTCTTTCACACATTACATAAATTTTTATATATAAAGCTGCACTACACTACACACACACACCAGGAGTGCTGATGGCTCAGTGGTTAAATGCTGGTACTGCAGCTATAACATTGTAAGTTTGATCATAGAGGGAGGCTTTAAGGTCCACTCAGCCTTCCATTTTTTTGCAGGTCAGTAAAATGAATACCCAGCTTGTTGGAGGAAATTGGCTTACATATTGTAAACTGCTTAGGGAGTGCTAATTCACCGATAAATGGTATAGAAATGTACTTGTTATTGCTATTGCTATTGCTACTTAGGGGATGTGATGATTTAATGGTTAAGATGCCAAGTTTGAAAATCATAAGGTCAGAAGGTTGGCAGTTCAAGGCTTAAGCACCATGTGATGGAGTGAGCTTTCATCACTAGTCCCAGCTTCTGCCAACCTAGCCATTCAAAAGCATGCAAAATACAAATAGATAAATAGGTACTACTTAGAGTGGGAAGGTAACAGCATTCTGTGCTGTCATGCTGGCCACATGACCACAGAGTCATCTTGAGACAACACTGGTTCTTTGTCTTAGTAGTGGAGATGAACACCTACTGTCAGTTATGATTAGACATTCTTGTCAAGGGGAAACCTTTACCTTTTTATACTATATACTTAGTTTTCTAGCCCAAGTTTGCTGATATCTGTGCATACAAGTGTTCCTGACTCATAATACAATAGCCTGGTGTATAAATGGATGGACAAATTTCTTTCTTTACTTTCTTTCACTTTAGTTTATTTTTGAATCTCTATGGCTTTCCCTCCCATTTAGGAAGAAATTTGTGGTGATGTTAATGATGAATCCTGTACAGCAGTTAGGAATAAGTAACCTAGAATTACACACTTACGACTATGAAATCCCCCCAATCCCCTTTTACCAGACAATAGATGCTGCAATTGACAGGGATCTGTTCCCATCTTAGGAAACAGATGACTAACTTTCCCACCCCTCTTGTGTGGGTGATCTCTGGTGAAAGGGGGGAAGTGTGAAAGGGGTGCTGCTTTTCCTGTCACAGTGGAGATCACTAACAGGAAGGGTGGGAATAGCAGTCAGCTCTTTTCTGAATGACAAGGGAGCAGGCCCCTGTCAATTGCTGGATGAAGCTGAAATATGCCAACCAATTTTACTCCCGTTCTGTCCTTCACCCCTGTTGTGAGTTTGAGTAAGAAGGATACAACTGCATGAATTTTTGAAAACCATATTTTTCACCGACCCCACCAAAAACCATTCTTTTGCTTTGCCATTTGCATGGTCTCATTTCCTTACCACCCTCCTTTCATTAGTTTACTGATTGCTACATGATTCTAACAAAAATGCCATGATTAAGAGCTTCAAATGTTTCTTGGGACAGATAAGGAAGCTTTATGCAGTTTTAAGTTAATTTATTTTTAAAATAATTTTTATTTCAATTTTAAAATTGCAAATACATGCATTATATACAACAGTCACATCCATATCGATACAATTCTCTAACATTCTCCTATCAACTAACTCATTCATTACTTCCTTAGGCTTCCATCTTTAGATATTTTATACTAACTTAATCTAACTGCTCTATCTTATTATTCTTTCATTTTTGTCCACTCTATGTCTGATTGTTGCTTAGTTGTCTATCTTGCAGCTGATTCTTATCTTCTTTTAAAGTCATTAAGGTTCAAAATAGTGTCAGAAACCTAATTACTATTGTTCTTGTGTTCTTCTTTTTAATCACTAAAGTTCAAAATAATGTCAAAGTCTGAGTTACTGTTGTTCTTTTCAAAATCTCAGTCTTTCATCACAAATTCTTTATTATTATTATTATTATTATTATTATTATTATTATTTACTTTATATCATTTTACTTCCTATTATCTAACATGGAAGTAATTAAGTACTTTCTCCCATGTTTTATCCTCCCCTTAAATCAAATTATAACTTGTCCAATTATAACTTGGACAATATGTCCATTTTCATCATCTCGAATAATTTGAGTGTCAATTCTTCCACTTGGGGACATTTTTCTATTTTCCAGTATTGTGTGAAAAGTAATCTTGCTGCTGTAAGCCTATAGACGATCACCTTCCCTTCTTGTTTTTCTAGCTTATTATCTAGATGATTTAATAGGATGATTTCTGGTTTAAATTCTAAATTAATCTTTAGAATTTCATTTATCTTAGGATTAATTTGTTTTCAATATTTAGTCACACTATCACATGTGGAAGAATGTTCCTCTTTCTTTCAAGCATTTGCAACATTTCATACTTCCCGACCCATATATCTTGTTTAATTTTTTCTGGAGTCAAGTACCACCTGTAAATGGTTTTGTAATGATTTTCTCTAACATTCTGACTTGGAGTATATTTCATTTTCAGGTTCCAAGCCTTTTCCCATTGTGCTAGTTCAATACTTCTCCCACAGTTTTGGGCCCATTTTACCATCACTTTCTTAACAATTTTGTCTTCTGTATGGTGTTTCCATAATATTACAATCTGGATAATATAGTTGTCCCTCCATATTTGTGGACTTGGGATTCATGAATTTGATTATTCATGATTTCACCTTGAACCCAGCCCCCCTCCCCCCCCTCCTGGTGCTTGGGACAGCTGGCAGCAGCTATCCCAAGGAGGGAGAAAGTGGTCAGAGCTGGCGCTCAGCTGCCTTGGCCCCTTCTCTCCTCCTTGGGACAGCTGCTGGCAGCAGCTATCCCGAGTGGGGAGAAGGTGGGCAGAGCTGGCACTCAGCTGCCTTGGCTTCTTCTCTCTTCTTTGCGACAGCTGCTGGCAGCTATCCCAAGGAGGGTAAAGATGGGTGGGTCCAGAGCTATTCATGAATTTTCTGTATTCATGGGGGTCTTTTTCCACAACCCTTGCAAATACGGAGGGAAGACTGCAATGCTGATTTCTCTGCCCATATTGCTTCTTCTATATCTGATTTGTTAATTGTTATATCTATCTGTTTTATATCTAGCATTGTTCTTTCTTTTAACTGCGTATATAAGAACCAACTGGACTGCATAATTTGTGGTCAGCCTTCTATTTTAAGTTGGTCTAGAGTTTTCAAGGATAGACTATTATTTTTATTTTCCAGTAAATCACTGTTTTTGAGACATTCTTCATTTCTCCATGGATCAATTGTATAGAAAGCTTCATGTGGCAATATCCACAAAGGAAATTTGGGACAGATTCTGGCTTTATGTATTTTTCCATACTCACAATAAAGCAACTCTTATATAGTGGTTGTAGAAGTCTTGGTTGGCCTTTTCTTTATTATAAAACAGAAAGGCATGCCATCCAAATCTAAGTTGTGTACTCTCAAGCTTCAGTAATCTTGTATTTTTAGCACTAGCCATTCTTTTATCCAAGCTAAGCAGCTTGCCTCAAAATACAGTCTTTGATTAGGCAGGGCAAACACTCCCTTATCTTTATCACCCTCTAATATTTTGATTTTTATTCTTGCTTTTTTGCCTGCCCATATATAATTCATTATATCTTTTTGCCATTCTTTAAAAACATTGTTATTTTTAATTATAGGTATTGTTTGGAAGAAGAAAAGCATCTTAGGTAAAATGTACATTTTTACCAGGGCTATGCTTCCTAATTCAGATAACTTTAGATCTTTCCAATTTGTAAATCTTTTAAAAATTCTCTCCAGATTTTTTTTAATTCTTTCCAAATAGATCCAAATTTTTATTTGTCAAGGTTATTCCTAAATATTTCACTTTATTATTTAAAATGGATCCCAATTTTTCTTTAAGGATCTGTCTTTCTTTCTCATACATATTTTTTGTTATTACATTCGCCTTTTCTTTTAGTTTTAATCCTGATATCCTGATGCAGTTTTTAATTTAGAACACAGGACAAGTACCTGAGTAAGTTATTTAAGTCTTGTGACCAAAACCTTGTAATTCTGAGGGACTGACAAAAACAAGAGATAATTTTACAAGAATCCAAGAAAACTAGGCTTTGGGTAAAGGAACAGCTAAGAAATGTAAATTATGTTGGCTGTCCAGTACTGTCTGTCATATAATTATTAACCTAATCAATATTTTAATTCTGGAGTTAATGCTGAAATTCTCCTTAATCACTTTAATTAAAATTTAAATATGATTAAGCTGCCCATTTTTGTTAGAAAATGTCCAACTTAAGTGTTACCTTAATTGAATTTAACTAGTTAGTTCTTATATATGGGGAGGGGGAAACCATTTAGGCCCAAATCATTTTTATTTCATTTTATTTTGATAAGTCACCATCCACTCCCCCTTCCCAATAAAACAGAACAAAATTCTCACCATCTGCACTGCTCAATTTCAGTTGGCACAGTTATGCCCAAGGTAGAAAAGACAATGTTGTAATTGTATGCCATGCAACTATAAAAGATGAGGTAGCCATAAAGTAGAGGTAGCAACCTTAGTTTGGAAATATGGCTGGTTACTCTGGGCTTCATAGCCTGAATTTTAAGAACTAAGCACTCAAAGTCCTCTGAATAGATGGGTGAATTTGTCAGGTTTGCTTCTTCAAGTTTGTTTAAAGTTCTTTCCACCCCATTTATGTGAGAATGTGCATTTTTTTTTTGTTATTACTCAAATAATTTGAAATGACTCCTATATACGTCACTTTAAGCCAACTACAGTTCATCATGAAACATCAAGTCATGATAGCTCTGGGGTAGAGTGTTGTGATATTAATTTTTGTTCTGTGGGGAACCTTCAAATCAGGGGGTCCCCTAATCATGTTTTGGAAACAGTGGTGTCCCTGCCTGGGGTGTCATCCAATGCAGGGAGGTGG
The DNA here is from genome assembly GCA_026167975.1 of Phrynosoma blainvillii. Classification (NCBI taxonomy): domain Eukaryota; kingdom Metazoa; phylum Chordata; class Lepidosauria; order Squamata; family Phrynosomatidae; genus Phrynosoma; species Phrynosoma blainvillii. Next base: position 416,648,215 of record JANUYF010000001.1, read on the forward strand.
AGATCCTGGGGTGGGACTTCTAGGGTGGGGCCAAAAGGGAACTCCCCTCATCTTGCTGCTCTGGCACATAGAATGGTGCTGCAGCAGTGGGGGGGGGGATGCACATGACCATCTCAGCAGCTCACCACCTTCCAAGTCCCATGGCCGCATGTGACCATGGCTGTGCAGGACCCTGAAAACAGCTGCCTGCTCCCCTCAGCTCTGGGTGTCAATTAGTATGATCCACCCCACCGTACCCCACCTAGTGATGCCACTGCTTGGAAGTAAGTCTTCTTGAATCTATTTGTGGTCTTTAAATGGCACACAAGAATGAATAGCCAGGATTCATGTGGTTGCTTATACTAATGGAAGAAGCCTCATTAGCAGATCTAGGGAGGGATGATTTCATTCCCTATGTATATGCTCTGTTCTCAGATATGTGTGCCACCTGACATTCTGCTCTAGTGTTTCCCACTACTTTCCAGAGAAGATCTTGAAGATGTTTGACAGCTGTGTGGAGACAAATGGCCTCTTCTTGGATCTGTCTTGCATCCACATTAAGTATCGATTGAGATCCTATTCCATGTTTAGAAACAGAGGAGAGTATAAGGAAATCAACATATTGAGTGGCTGCTAAAAAAAAAAATGTACTCAAAGTAGTGGTCCCTGGACTGGTACTGGTATGTGAACCATTAGCTGCCAGTTCACAGAGTGTTTCCAGGAAACAAACAGTGTAGGCAATGAGCACTGGTCACTCACACATTTGAAAAGAGAATCAATGTTGACTATTGTACACCTGCTTCCTGTGTATACACTGCCATTTTGATGAAAGATTTTTTGATGGTGTCTTGCCTAAGGCAAGAGAGTTCTTTTCTGGGATTCAGAAGAAATACAAAACATCTGTTGTGGTTTCAAAGCTTTATGATTTATTATATACCCATTAATTTACATAAAGGAATATGCACAAATTATACTAAGCAAACACGTCCATTCAGCTGTTGGAAGCCCTGGAGAGATAGCAGCAGAGTGGACCCCTCTATATCCACCAAGAGACATAGTACCCCAGGACTGAAGATCTGTGCTGAAATTTCAACCTTGTGCAAATTCCTCAGTGTTTTTATAGATTTTGGGTTGTCTGATAATATTGTCTCATAATTGTCAGTGTGTGGATGATGGGTGTTGCAGTGATGCTCTTTGGCACCCAGCAGAATCTGCAGGACAAGCTGGCTGCTGTGATCCACAGCCACTTTGTATCTCTTACCATCAACTGGCTCAGCTTCCCTTCTTCAGGATCCTGTCTTTCTCAGTCAATAAGACACATTGCAAAGTCCAAAAGCATAGTTTATTAATGCATATAAAAGAAAAATAAAATAACTAAGTAAAATCCATTGTGATGAACTTGTCCAGTTCAGCCATGAAAGATTACATCTTTAACAATCCAAAAGCATTAGGATCCCAATGTGTTGCAGTTGAAACCACTGTTGCCAGCCAGGCTCACACACGTGCACTCACATCTTGAATAATAACATTCTAAACAAAGGCTTCTCTAGGCCCTTCCCATACTCCACCTTCTGGGGGTTAACATTATGTTGATTGGATGTTATGTGTATGATGTATATTAACCCAGCCTCTTGCTGTCCATCATCCCCCACGTGACTATTTTTCCAAGCCTAACGATGTTTTGGATACTGCTATCAAGCCTTTCTCATAATGAAGTCTGTGTCCATGAGTTCTACCCTTGGGAAAGTACATGTTTATGTCTTCTTGGCCATCTGGTGTTAGATTCACTTTGTTTCTCTAGATGTTGTTCTCATGAGGAAAATTCCACACACACATCTCTACATTTCACCTTTGACTGTATAGCGACTATGCTATTATCTGCACTTTGGGAGGACCATGTGACTAGGATCACACCACTCCAAAGTCATAGCACTCGAAGGCCATCAATCAGGTGGTTATCTTCACAGGTGCTAGCCATGAGCCTAACACCACTTCAAGGTCATGAATTCTGCTGTTATCTCTTTAAAAAGGTTTTGGTTCCTCCCTATGTTGTTCCAGCTACAAGTTATCTTTTAAAGACTTTTAGTTTGGCAAATATGCAACATACATGATTTAGTAGAATCAAAGCAAGGTTTTGCTCAGAGAGGTGAAGAAGGCCCATTCTGATCATATGGAGGAGATAGGCCACCATACCTTGATATAATACATCTTCCAGGGGTTGCCCATATATATGGCTGCTATAATATATGATCATATCAGAACACATCTCTAAACTTAAGTGAACTAGAATGATTACAGAATGGAAATATTTTAAATCCAGAATGTTATCACAAGAGGTGTTACACATGAAATATTTTCCTCTGCAAAATGAATTGAAATGCATTGGGCTTGCAAGAGGAAATGGACATCATGAATTTTATCCATATTTAAAATTGCCAACATTTTACAGTCCAGGGGCTTCAGCTGCTACATATTCTGCAAACGTTAAGAATTAACTCCATGCTGTGAAAAGTTGCATTTGTTGATTTCTTCTGATCAAGTGAATGTTACAGGCCAAATAGAATCATAGAATCATAGAGTTGGAAGAGACCAGAAGGGCCATCCAGTCCAACCCCCTGCCATGCAGGAACTCCCAATCAAAGCATCCCCGACAGATGGCCATCCAGCCTCTACTTAAAGACCTCCAAGGAAGGAGACTCCACTACTCTCCGAGGGAGTGTGTTCCACTGTCGAACCGCCTTTACTGTCAGGAAGTTCCCCCTAATGTTGAGGTGGAATCTCTTTTGTTGGAGCTTACATTCATTGTTTCAGGTCCTAGTCTCTGGAGCAGCAGAAAACAAGCTTGTTCCCTCCTCAATATGGCATCCCTTCAAATATTTAATATTAAATATTTAAACACGGCTATCATATCACCTCTCAACCTTCTCTTCTCCAGGCTAAACATCCCCAGCTCCCTAAGTCGTTCCTCATAGGGCTTGGTTTCCAGACCCTTCACCATTTTAGTTGCCCTCCTTTGGATACGCTCCAGTTTCTCCACATCCTTTTTGAATTGTGGTGCCCTTGGTTTGCAACCTTGGGCCAGTTACCTTAATTTAAGACCATTCTCTGCTGTATTAACTTTATCAGCAGTTAGTAAAGGAAATATTATACAGAACAAGCTACTCCATTAGATAAACACCCCTAAGTATAATGGATTTATTTCCATTTTAAGTTCTATTGATGTGTTATTTTCAACCAAACACCTCAGTAGTTTCCATCAACCATAAGCAATGCAAGATCTGTTGAATTTATAATAAAGCCTTGCCATGATATTCAAACTGCCCCAAAGTAATTTCTTGGGTTTGCGGAATAAGTTAGAAGTACCAACAGTTGGTGGCTTTCATTTTAGTGTGGAAATTCATCTGCTCTGGGATCCAATTGGAATTTTGAAGGAACTATTCAAGTGCTAAACCCTATCCATAAAATATGTGCATCCCTTTCAGTAAAGTTTAGCTTATTAATGCTGAAATCCCATTAGTTACATAAGCAGTTGTTGTTGTGTGCCTTCAAGTCATTTCTGACCTATGACGACTCTAAGGTAAATGTATCACGGGCTTTACTGAAGCTCAGAGTGTATGACTCACCCAAAATTACCCAGCAGGTTTCCATGGCTGAGCTTGGAACCAAATTCTCATCTCCAGAGTCCAAGTCCTATTTTCCAACCACCACACCATGCTGGCATAAGCAGGCTAATGTCAAATTATGCCTCCAGATGTCCTTTAGCTGGCACTGCAGAAGAGCATTTCCACTGCCTACTTTGTGCAATGACCCTCTGCCCCTGGAACTCACCTGTTTCTTGTCACACGTTTAACCATCTAGCAGCTGGGGGAGGGATGGGATGACCATATACTGTCTGGTTATGTTTCTACAGCCAGACACACAAAGGCAAGATCACAATCTGGTATCTCTTGAGGACCTCCAAAATGTCCTAGAAGATGTCTATTTCATTCTGTGTGAAGCTGCAGGAACATAGGCTTGGTCACCATCTGCCCTCCACCGACTATTGAATGGATGTGGAGGGAAGACTGCCAGGAGATATGTGAGTTTTGCATGCAAGAAGAGGATGTCAGTCTGACAGAGCTTTATGCTCCACCAGATCTAGCAGTGACTTTATAGTTTTCAATGCAACTGCTTTCATAGGGGAACTTATGCATGTGTAAAATATCAAAAATGAGACCCAGCATAGTATAGTGGTTTGAGAATTGGACTGTGACTCTGGAGACCAGGATCTGAATCCCTGCTTGGCCTTGAAAACCCACTAGATGACTTTGGCAAGTCATATTCTCTCAGAAAGATAAAGGTAACCCCCCTGAACCAATTTTGCCAAGAAAGCCCCATGATAGCATCGCCTTTGGGTTGCAATAAGTCAGAAAGGATTTGAACACAAACAAACAAACAAACAACAAAGACACCAAATAGATTCTGGCCTTTGTGTTTTCTTCTCATACTGAAATTTGTGTGTTTTAAATAATTTAATTAATTTCCCCTAATTTGCACATTTATGTGCACACTTTGATTAACTTATGCAACATTTCCCTATTAACTAAAACACATTTCTGCATATTTTCCCAGTTATGCATATTGTGGCTGTTCATATTTTGAACATGCAACATTTAGTGTTTATTTTGTTCCCAGGAAATGCCCTGCAAGCCTTGAAAATGTGCAAATGCTTAAAGTAAGTCTGCATCTGCACTGCAGAAATAATCCAGTTTGACACCACTGTAACTGCCATGGCTCAATGCTATGGAATTCTAGGAATTGTCGTTTTGAGACACATTTATTCTTCTCTGTCTGAGAGCTCTTGTGCCACAACAAACTACCATTCATTCCTTATTGGCAGACTTGCCATCTATGGATTTAATGATTTAATATTAAATATTTAAACAAAATGGATGGCAAACCTCCATTTTGGTTAGTGGCTCACATGTACTCAACCACGCTAGTGGGCATGAGCACACCACACTGTATCACCATTACTTTTAATTGGACTTGAGCATGCACAGATTTTCATATCCATGAGGGGTGTGTGTGTGTGTTTAGAAAGGATCCCCCCCCCCAAAAAAAAATACGGAGTTCAGACTGTATTTCTGCAGTACAGATGCAGCCTAAATATATTCATTTTCTTGCATAAGAATTTTGTAAGTCTGGAAGTGGTACTTTTGTTAAAGATTTTCAGACCATCTAAATTTATTTTGAAAGGAAAAGGAAGTGTGTGTGGTGTGTGTGTGTGTGTGAGAGAGAGAGAGAGCATAATGTCAAAATAAGGAATGCTACAGAAAAAGTATCCCTAACCAGGAAAATTTCTGGAAGATTTTTTAAAAACAAATTTTCATTATGACTTAATGACTGTGACTGGATGAAATATATTCCATTTCCCTCTATGATTTGTTATAAACTGTTGTATGCTGTTGTCAGGTAGACCTTCCAAAACTGCAAAAAATTTTAAAGCATGTGTTTGTTTCAATGTCAGATTGTCCATCTTGAATGATGACGTCTGGACCAGTATATTGATAAATAAACTGATGCCTTTATTTCATTAATGCATACATTGCTGGACCACAAAGGAAGAAAGTTTCCCTTATAGTTTTCACCTGTCAACAGGTTACCATCTAAACAAGAAACAACAACAATTTCTATTTTAAAAAATCCAACAAATCAGCTAAAATAGGAAGAGATATCAGATGCTGTCTTATTTCTCCCCCTTTTCCTACTTCTTTGTCAATGGAAGACTCACATTGTAGTTATGTCATGCCATTATCCTGCCTTGTTAAATCTTGGCATTTCATGACTTTTCTAATTCATTTTTATAATGAGCATGCCTTTTACTCACCATGTTCACACAACAAATTTTGGGATTGGAAAAACTGTCAGTTATGCTTTCTCTCCCATTTACGATTTTTAAACATAATGTTATTTCTATTCTGAATGTAAAGAATTTTGCATATTTTGCATAAATTTGTGCTAGCCAAGTTCAAGGAATCAGCTATTCCCAGTATGGAGAGGGCCATGTACCTGTTAGCTCCATAGATATTACAGATGACAAGCTTTTTCTTTTTTTAAAAAAATAGGTATGCCTAATTAAACAGTATTAGGGTTGAATCTTCATGGCTGCAAACCCAGATTTTAAAGACTTATAAATAGGCAAAGCCTTGGGCCTGGATCTATCAGCTTCTGTTTCCCCAATAGCCAGGGAGGTTTTTTTTTTTTTTAAGTCAAATTATTTCCATCCCAGATATGAAGAATATTGTTCATTTTAGTAAATATTTATCAATAATGAACTGAAATTGTCACCCATCCCAATTGTTCACTGATATTTGATACATGGAAGATACATCAATACATGCAAGAATAATAAGAAATTATTCTTGAACAAATACAATGAACCAAATATTTCTTTATTGTTTTATTGTGCTTGCTTATTGTTCCAAGAAAAAAGTGTTATTTTCATTGCTATCACTCCTACAGAATCTTCATATAATATTGAATATGAGGAACCAACTTTGTTTTAGCACATCACTTTACTGAACTTGCAGTGAGTTGGCATTTCAGCATTGCCTTTAATATTCTGATTATTGATCTTAGGAGACTAAAATGTGAGTTGAAATGTTATCCTATAAGACATCCTTTGGATTTCTTTATTCCTTTGAGCTAAGTTTTACAACATTAGGCAACCTAATCAGAAGTCTCAATGACCTTCTCTGCTTTCATGGTTGCATAATAACCAGATTTATATCCACAGGATGCACTGTTTTTTTCTACAGAAATTGCTTTTAATGATTTCTGGGAGGGAAAAAGTATCTCGTATTTCATTTGAATTGAAATATTTTTGGACGGTGTAGATAGGAAAACATGGCTTTTACTGTAAATATGCCTGCTAATAGTGTTGCTTTGTTCTTCCTGTAAAGTCATGTAATAAATGTTTGAGATGGGGCAGGGAATGCAATAAACATGAAGATTTCAAGGAAGAGAGCAATCACCAAAAGTACTGTCCAGATTAATATGACAAGGGAAAGACATGAACTGAGATCCTACATCATGTTGGCAGAGTGTAAGTCCCCACCAGTGTTCTTATGGGAGACAGTAGAATTTGCCCCCTCTGTCTTACTGCCTCTCTGAGTGCACAACAGCCAGAAGGTTGCTGGCTGCATCTCCATCTCCAGTTCTGATCTTTTGGGGTGTGTCTTACTCCAACTTCTCTAGAGCATGGAAAGAAGAAGAAACAGACTAAAGCTGCTTTCTTCCCTATCTTAATGCTCAAGAACATCCAAAATGAATGTCCACTATCCCCATACTCTGCCAGTGGTCAGGAGATGGAATTGTGCCTAGCAATCCTGTTGCATGCCTGGGTGAGAGCCTTGAAGAAAGGGTTAAAGCACACAGCCATTAAAGAATGGTGGGAGGCCACTCTGGCCACAATTGGGCTGGGACCATGGCCACCACACAGCCTGCTCCTGAAGTGGGATGCTGCCACTGTCCCAGACTGGTGCCACCAGGAGCCGGGTTATATCTACTCCTTTTTGATCTGGTCCAAAGGAATGGATCACGGTGCCAGATCAGCTTCCAGACACATTGAGAGCGTGTATCATCTGAATGCCACACCCTCAAAGCAGCTGGAAGCAGCCTTATTTGGCCCAGGTGATTCGGACCAAAGAGGCACTTCCACAAAATCTGAGAAAAGTGCATATACAGTCATAACCTTAACAAAGTATATATGTCAGTTATGTCTACCTATGTCACTAATAGGATACCAGTCAAAGAGTATTCCTCTGAGGTTAAAACATTTTAGGGGACTTTTACTTGCTATGGTTTAGCCCTACAGAACTCTTGTCTTTATTGTTTGTGAGGTAGTTATACTTTTCTGCTGGAGAGATCTTGTGTATTCTCTGAACTACAGTATAGGTGATAAAATTCAGACTTTTCTTAATCCCCTGCCAATGCAAAACTATTCAGTTTCTTCTTATTTTGCTCTGACAGTTTGTGTTGTTCTTACAAATCAGGACAATCAAATGTTGTGGTGCACCCAATTCTTTTAGAGTACTCTAGAGTTTTTCATTATCTATGCAATCAAAAGTTTTTCTTTAATTTAAAAAGCACAGATGATAGTAATTAATATTTCAGAAAGAATCAAGAAATCTGAATCAGAAAAGACTAATGGGATCAGAGGACAAGAGTGGTATAGGATACTAGTTAAACAGATAAATTTGTCCTTGGTAGGCAATTTCTGTGGATTTCTGTGGTATTAATAGAGAATTTCAAGACAATTAAACACCAGTGAAAGTCAATAAATAGAGCTTTTGTATGGTTTAAAATAAAAACTACTCAGGATATCAATGCCTTTCAGCAAACAGTTTTGGGGATGTAAATCTATACTTATTTTGGTTTTGCAGACACAAACCAATGATTTCATAAGTTTTTTTTCCTTGCCAAGTGACAGAGCAATTGTTTTTGCACTATGTTCATAATTTTCCACATATCTAGACATAGCTAGCACAATTTTTCAAAACAATTGGTTTGTGTGTGTGTGTGTGTCTGGGGGGGGGGGAGTTGGGGTTTTGCAGGAAAACTCCTTTCCAGAATATAGTATATTTTACATAAAATGCAATTTTTTTGCAAAAAATAAAAAATAAAATAAAATCTGGTTTAAATCTTATGTTTTTGCCAGGAGAAATGGCCAGTCTTTTCTATCATCTCATAACTTTTTTTTTAAATATAAATCATAACCTATATGTACAAAGAAAGCCATTTTGAAGTTGAAGGCTTTCATGGCCAGTATCCATGGGTTTTTGTGGGCTTTTCAGGCTGTTAGGCCATATTCTAGAAGAATTTCTTCCTGAAGTTTCACCTGCATCTGTAGCTGGCATCTTCAGAGAATGGTGGCATGGAAGTGAACCATTTTGATTTGTATAGGTAGGTGTCTCATTGGGTATGCTTCTACAACTATAGCTCTGGGCCATTCTCAATGCCAACTGGGCACATGATGGCAATGGAAAAATTCAGCTTCTAATGGCCTGACCCTAGCATGTGGTGATTACCACCACCACATCTCTGACACCATGTACAGGATTTTGCTCACTACATGCATGAGAAGTACATTTTCCTGGAACTTTTATCTCCTACTGATTGTTGACTCCTAAACATGATTATGGCCTCATGCAATTAGCAGAAGCTATTTTTCCATGTGGTGCTCTCATAGCCAGCATGAAACAATGTATCATGCACATAGAGTGTAAATCAAAAGAAGTTAACCTCTTCCACTGCAATGGCCAAATTCATTTTTAGGGAATATCTCAGGGTGGAGAAGGGCAAAGTATGACAAAAAAACCCCTTATTTACTTCCAATAACTCAACTTTATGAGAGATTTCAAAGATATAGCTGTGTTTGTCTGTAGAATCAGTACATAGAGAGATCTTGTAGCACTTTTGAGACTAACTTTATGAAAAATATTTCAGTATTTTAGAACAGAGGAATGATTATGAAAACTGGAAAACCACCAAATGGTGTCATAGAAAAAGGGCCATGGCTATTGAAGAAGCCTGTGTATTGGGACCCAGGGGACCCTTGGCCTGTAAATCCATGCATTTCACCTAACCCATTAGTAGATATGCATTTCATTGATAGGTGGGAATCAAGTGTATTTCTTGAAACACTACTGTCTCTGAGAAAATGCTGCTAACAATCTGAGGGAAAGTTCTGCCTTTTAGAATTTAATAATAATAGTAATATCATTTTGCATTTCTATGCAGCCTTTTATCGAAATGTTCTTGACTTTGAAAGCAGTGGCATTTTAAAACTTGAGCATTAGCATCACAATATCCTGTGTGGCAGGTAAGAGTTATCTCCTATTTCGCAAATGAGAAAATTAAAGCTAAGTGACTTGCTTTCATAACTCTCAGCCCCTGAGCCTGCCATGGTTTGACATCAACAGTCAAAACGGAAGATAAATGACTTAAAAAGGGCAACACCTGAATATTGTTGTGTGTCAAGCTGTAATTGACAGATTAGAATGTTATATTTTTCACACTGAAAACTTGTTTTAAGGGATTATTTCTTTTTGCTCCTGGAGCTAAATAAGTAAATGATTTGCCATCTTTGTGCTACTGTCAAATCAGCAACCAGATTAAGTTTTATGTAAGACTATGGAGGGTTGCAGACTACCAGAAATAGTGCAAATTGAGTCCACTTTAAGGGTTAGGGTTAGTGCTAGGGAGTCATGGGAATTGTTTTTTTTTCTGAGACATTGAGCCTTCTCTGTCAGAGAGCTCTGGTGCCACAATAAACTACAGTTCCCATGATCCCCTAACCCTAACCCTAACCCTAAAAGTGGACTCAATTTGCACTATTTCTGGCAGTCTGCAACCCCCCTACCTTAGAACATCTGAGGTTTTGAAACAGTGTGTTTGTAACTCAGCATGTCTCCTGGTCATTTTATATTTTTATATGGAAAAACCTGGAATACTGTGTCCAGTTCCACAATTCAAAAAGGATGTGGAGGATGTGGAGAAACTGGAGCGTGTCCAAAGGAGGGCAACTAAAATGGTGAAGGGTCTGGAAAGCAAGCCCTATGAGGAACGACTTAGGGAGCTGGGGATGTTTAGCCTGGAGAAGAGAAGGCTGAGAGGTGATATGATAGCTGTGTTTAAATATTTGAAGGGATGTCATATTAAGGAGGGAACAAGCTTGTTTTCTGCTGCTCCAGAGACTAGGACCCGAAACAATGGATGCAAGCTGCAAGAAAAGAGATTCCACCTCAACATTAGGAGGAACTTCCTGACAGTAAGGGCGGTTCGACAGTGGAACACACTCCCTCGGAGAGTAGTGGAGTCTCCTTCCTTGGAGGTCTTTAAGCAGAGGCTGGATGGCCATCTGTCAGGGATGCTTTGATTGGGAGTTCCTGCATGGCAGGGGGTTGGACTGGATGGCCCTTGTGGTCTCTTCCAACTCTATGATTCTATGATTCTATGATTCTATGATATTACTGGTCAATTAAGGAAATGTAGCTATGGTCTCCTCCTTGCCATTACCAGTTGGGAGATTATTTTTTCCAGTCATCATTGGGGGATTTTACCTGTCATTTGCATCATAAAAGCTGATATTGGTTACAAGCCTGTTGTTTCAAAGCACAGGTCCACACAGCTGTGGGAAGAGAAGGCAACCAAAATCTGTAGGCATCCAGTAGATAATTTCTCTGTTGCCTTACTTTGGGGGGATGCAGACAGGCGGCCATGGGCCGCCCTGGGAAGTGACGGATTGGGGCCGAGGTTGCCCCACCCCTTGGCCTCAACCCTTCCTTTCGCTGCCTGGGAAAGGAGCACTAAAATAGTGCTCCTTCCACAAGCCACGAAAGGGGCGCCCAAAGAGCCACCATGCAGCTCTTCTGCACCTCTTCTGGGTCAGCGTGTCCGGACACAGAGCTGGAAGGATGTCATTGGAGTGCCCGTCATGTGGAGAATGTCCAATGACATCCTCAGGAAGGGGATGGGGCACCCAGCATCCAGCTGCCCCTCCCCTTCCTTGGCTTGAAGGTGGCGCAAAGCGCCATCCGTAAAGCCCCTTTGTTGGCACTCATTGCAACATGCCAGTGTAGTGTGTCAATAAAGTTTTAGCCATTGTGTGTAATGGATGTCATTACCTGAGGTTCTGCATGGCCAAGATAGTAGTAATAGTAGTAGTTGTAAGAATAGAAATAGTAGTAATAGTTGTAGGAAAGTTGCTTCCTAGTGTAATGAAAACATCTGTAGTACGACACATGATAGTGAATATCCATGAAATGAAGTGGACTTCATATGTTTGTTACACAGGGATACTGTTAAGAGTTGCCCTTCATGGCTCCTTCTGCCATGTTAAAGTTTAGCCTGGGTGTAAGGGAAGGGGGATAAGCAGCTGTGGGTAACCAAGTTCATATGTCTGCCTCTTCATGGGAATGGAATGTGAAAGATGGAGGGAGGTGGTATAGAAGTGAAACCAAGTCTGTTAATTCAGTTTGGGCAAAGGGTGTTCTCCTGTGCTGATCTTTCCAATAAATTCATTATGGTTTCATCCATGAAACGTGTTCATTCAATTAGACAGAGATAGAGCATTACACTACCTCCATCAACAAGTTCTCTGACAGTGAAGTTCCTCTTTTCCAAGGTTTTTACACCTGTCCAGGTCTCCTTCTCCTCTGTCTACCTAGAAAACAAACACAAGCATTAGAATAATGGTGAAAAGAGTATGGAGAAACAGTGTTGGTTGCTGCAGTATATCTCTAGTACAATCAACAAAGCTTGAGTGTGGTCAGACTGGAATTCTACTCTAGCCCATCCCACTCTAGCAAAATATGCTTACCTGTAAATGGCAAGTGAAAGATCTACTGCCTCCAGAATTTATTACTGAGTATGTGTAAACAGCAGAACAGAGAGAAAATGGGAGAATGATAAGCCTACCTCACCAGCTGCCCATATCAGTTTGTTACCTATATATTTAGCCACCAAAATCAAAATCACAAGAAAAGTGGCTGGTGGGGAAAAAAAACCAACCCTGGATACATTTTGGAAGAAGCTTTTAAGTGATCTCTAAAAGGTGCAAAAAGTTTTTGTTTACTTATGCAAGACCTATCAGACCCCATTGTCACATATTCTTATGTTAGCTCTTAAATAAATTGTTTCATGAAACAGGTGAAGCTGCTCCTCTTTTTTGTGCTATTGGGTCTTGTCCTTATTCTTTCTATATTATTTCTGCCTCTAGCAACAAAGATCCTGTACAGACCGGCCACAAGGGCCGGCCTGGGGGTGGACTTGGGGCAGGGCGACTGCATGCCAGCAGCCCCGACTCCGCCCAGATGCTGCTGTCATGCCACATGCCCTAACACATGGTTCATGATGTCAGGGCACTCCTTTGGAGCAGCGTGTAGACACACTGCACAAAAGGGGCACAGAAGAGCCATGGAAGTGGGAGTAAGGGTGGCTTTTTACTGCTCCAAAAAGGAGCAGCATTTGCTAGCTCTTTTTGGAGTGGCAAAGAGCCAGATTGGGGCTGTGATGTGTGGTTGTCGTGGCCCCAATCTGGTGCTCCCTGGGGCGGCATGGAGCCGCCCCTTAGAGGCCATCTGTACAGCTCCAAAATTTCTGTTAAAGAAGTAATGCCAAGGAACACATCCAAGGACTGGATGGCCCTTGTGGTCTCTTCCAACTCTATGATTCTATGAACACCTCTGCTTTGTTAACTGAGGTATACCTGTACTTTTCTCCCCTCAAATTTATTTTTAATCTCCAAATTCTTTGGTGATTTTTTTAAAAATCTGGTACAAAAATATATTGATGATTCCTAAATAAATTTTACAAAGAAACTAACAAAAATATCCCTTCTTTTTTTACTTGCTTAATTAAAATGCTTTAATTGATTCAATAAGAAATGAATTCAATAAGAAATGAGCTTAATTGTGGCGTCCCTCAGGGTGCCATCCTGTCCCCGATGCTATTCAACATTTATATGAAGCCGCTGGGGGAGATCATTTGGAGACATGGAGCTCGGTGTCTTCAGTATGCTGATGACACCCAGATATACCTCTCCATGACCAGATCATCGACTCAGACTTCAGATGGCGCCTCTCCTCTTGATGACTGTCTTAGAGCGGTAATGGGTTGGATGAGGAAAAACAGATTGAAATTGAATCCAGACAAAACGGAGGTACTTGCAGTTACAGGCCCGAAACCAGATTTGGGAATACAGTCACACTCTCCGTAAAGGACTGTGTTCGCAGTCTGGGGGTGCTTCTAGATTCATTGCTTCACATGATTACTCAAGTGAATGCGGTGGTCAGGAGCGCCTGTTATCAGCTTCGGCTGATACGCCAGCTGCGCCCTTATCTGGATAGAAGGGACCTGGAAGCTGTGGTACACGCCCTCATGTCTGGACTTCTGCAATGCACTCTACATGGGGCTACCCTTGTGCCTAACCCGGAAACTTCAACTGGTACAGAATATGGCAGCCAGACTAATTACAGGAACATCAAGGAGGGAGCACATAACACCAGTGCTTAAATCCCTCCACTGGCTGCCAATTAGTTTCCGGGCACAGTACAAGGTGTTGGTTTTGACCTTTAAAGCCCTACATGGCTTGGGTCCATCTTATCTTAGGGACCGCCTCTCCCCATATGATCCCCCCCGTGCCCTGCGGTCCTCTGGGAGGAACCTGTTACAGCCAATAAAAACTAGGCTGTCTCAGACCTCCCAGAGGGCATTTTCAGCAACCTCTCCCAGACTCTGGAATGGCCTGCCGGACGAGATCCGTCTTACCACCACTCTTGCTGCTTTTAAGAAAGCAGTAAAAATGGATCTCTTTTGGCAGGCCTTCCCGGAATAACTGTCGGCCCATAAAGGGGCCCCCATTTGTTTGACTACTCTGTTAAAATTTTGTTTTTAATTTATTAATTTAATTAATATAGTATTTTAATTATTCCATGGTTTAATTCTATTTTAAGGGGATGGGGTGGCGGGAGGAAGGGATTATGGGGAGAGGGAATGTTTTAAAGATGTTTTGTTTTAAATGCTGGTGCCCCTCTGATTGCCTTTCAGAGGGGCGGGCTACAAATAAAAATTATTATTATTATTATTAAATGTAATAGTAAGATGAGGCAATTGTTGAAAAGTCCCATAAAAATGGTGCATATGGGAGGATGGAGAAAGCTAGTGATTGCAGAAATCTCTCATAGGATGAAGGACAAACTCCAAAGTCTATGTGATTAATAGATATAATTAGTTTATGTTACCATCACTGGACTCTTTCTAATTTAAAATGGGTACCTTTCTTTTTTTATGAAAAAATTTGTGTACTTCAAATCATTTCTGACTTATGGCAAAGCTATCACAAGGTTTTCTTGGCAGAATTTCTTCAGAGATGTTTGTCTTTACCTTCCTCTGAGATACAAGGTGTGAGTTTCCATGGCTGAGCAAAGATTCAAATTCTGGTTTCCCAGTGTCTGACCTAAGCTTCATCCACACTGTAGAAATAACTGCATGTAACACCATTTTAACTGCCATGGCTAAATGCAATTGAATTCTGGGAACTTAGTTTTGTGAGATGCTTACCCTTCTCTGTCAGAGAGCTCTGGTGCCACAACAAACTACAAATCCCACAATTCCATAGCACTGAAATATGGAAATTAAAGTGGTATCAGACTGGATTATTTCTCCAGTGTGAGTGCAGCCCTAGTTTAATACTCAAACCACTACACTATGCTGACTCCTGCATTTTGTAATGCATTATGACAAAATAAGTTTTCTTTGTAATGGTTTCCAGACTTTAGAATGCCTTCCTAAAGAAGATATGTTTTAGTTCCAGATCAATGTGGTATCTAGTCAAAACATTTCTCTATATGCATATTTTAAATGTTGATGTGTATGTGTGTGTGTGTGCGTGTGTGTGTGTGTGTAGATGATGGTGTAATAGCTTTGGGGCATGTTAAGTTTGTTGACTGAAGAGTTTCTAGGCTTCTTAATTTGCAATTTGTAATTATATTTTATATTTTAATATTTTATATTGTATTTAGTATTTTAAATCGTGTGGATTTTTTTGAGGATGAAAAGCAGTTTATTTATTTTTTTTAAAAAATATTGTGTCACATGTTACTATGCATTGTTATATTGTATTAAAAAATTGAAATGTTTTAACGGATGTTGTTTTTCAATTGTTGTTGTCCTGCACCTCAATTCATGGGGAGAAGTGGGAAAATCATCATCATCATCATCATCATCATCATCATCATCATCATCAGATTGTCTAAGATGAATGTGATAACTAAAGGCTGACTTCACTTACCACATTAGAGTATTCTCTATTCATCTTTCTTTTTTATTTCCATTTTCTACATCTGAAGGTATGCCAGTTTGGTGAATTTTTCAGCAGTGCTCCAAGGTTTCCATATGTACTGTGGAAGAATGCTATTCCACTTTATCTGGAGAGAGCAGATATTTAATAGCATTCTGAGAGATGAAAGACCATATATCCCAAGACCTCTTTTTTATTGGTGGAAGGAACAGATTTTTCAAAGATCTTTGGAAGATGAACTATCACTAAGCAACAGTCACTTTCAATGACATTAATGGGCTGCCAGAACATCAATGTTGTTCCAGTTAATGTCCACACTCGACTCTGTTGAATGATTGACATCAAAATCTTTGTGGAAATTCACAGTTACATGAATAGTTTCCTCCTCAAAATGAGCAAGTGATCAGCCTCCCATGAAGAAGTGTCTAGAAGAGTATTCCTTTCTACAAATAATGTTATACATAAATATCTTGCTCTCAGCTCTCTTATGTAGCAGTCTATATGTCAGAGCCAGGCAAAATGGTGGCCCTCTACTATTGGACTCCAAATTCTTTCGGCCCTTTACAATTCGGCTGATAATAGGAGATAGTTGAAATTGTATATTTTGGATTTGCTGATGTAGCTTTGCCATCAATGGATGAACTCAGATGGATACTGGCTACAGGAAGTCAGACCACAGACCATTTTAATATCCTAAAATGGATTTCCTGAGTTAATAAATGCAATTTATTGTAATTTAGTGCATTTTGTTCCTTTTAAAAAACCTTACAAGAATATTGTGAGTAATTTCTCCTGTTTCTGTTGGCACTTATGTGACCCGAAGTCCCACACACAGAAGACTTGTGCTAGGAATAAATGCCATGGAAAGCTCTGCTGTACAGTTCATACAAGTTGGAGAAATTCTTCTCCCACACAGAAGCTGCAGACACAACTGCTGAATTCTCTTTAAGAGGTTTTTAATCTTTGTTGCAATATGTACAAGTACTTACATTGACTGACATAATGCTCTGCCACAATCCAATATACACCACACACATGGAGCATTGGAACTCTTCCTTTATATACACAATCTCTAGCAGAGATGTTAGTCCAACCCCAACTGGTGTGTTACAGTTTTCTGTCCCACGTGTGCCATGACTATGCAGTATTGAAGCTTAATGACCTCATGTCCTGCCTTTGTGTCATCATTTTCCTGTGACTCAGCACCCTTCAATATGCACACTCATCATGGCACCCTTTGAACTCAGGTTACCTGTCACCCTTGTTCTCTATTGCAGTATCTAGGACATTTTCCCTCTGGATGCAATCCATCTTGATATTTTCCTCCAAAATGTCTTAATAATAAATAATACTAATAAAATTTATTTATATCCCACCTTTCTGCAAAATACAACTAGGGCAGCTTACATGATAAAACAAACAACCCCCTCCCCCAATAGCCCACCCCACTAAAATACAATTAAACAATCAAAGTTTAAAAACAAACTTAAAATGACAAACTGCAATAAAATACAATAAATAACAGATAAATTAAAATAGCTGTAGTGGAGAATTTAGGGTCAGACATAACTATTTTCAGTGGCCGGTTATCTACTCAGGAAAGGCATACTCTGCAGCATTTCTGGCTGCACAGATCTCCTTCACAGACCCACAACTAAAGCAATGTTACTTCATTCACTCACATAATTTTTATTACCTTTGGCTGAAGATATCTTAATTAATTTTGTATTTTTGTTTGGCTCAATAAAGATGTCAACACATTTTGCCTGTGTCTCTCCCAAATCTAAATTGCCAATGAAACTTCAGGAATGTTTAGATTCAGATTTGCCCTACCATGAAGAATTCCCACTTTGAATATGACAACTCCCAAACTTATCTGAATCAGCCTGCTTCAGATTTTGAAATGCATACTCTCCTTCACAAATGAAAACTGGGTCATGTAGACAAGCAATCTCAGTGTGGTCAAGATGGCTAAAGCTGTTAATGAGAAATAATATACAAAGAATATAGGAAAGGCTGGAGGAGTTTGTTTTTGCCTGACCTTCTTGGCAAGGGCAAGACTCTTTTCCCTCCCTTCTCCTTCTCTTGATGAGTAAATTGGGAGGAAAAGAGAGAAACTGGGATATTTTAAAGGCAGCTGAAAAAGTCGGGTGACAGAGGATCAATAAGGACTATTCTTGCTAAATCAGGACAGTTAGAAGGCATGGAATTAGGATTAGTCCAAATTGGAGGCATGCTCCTACTTTTAATGCTAGAAGGAGGTATGATTATACTGGTGATAAGAGAGAGCCTTCTAAATAAAATGATACAAAAATTAATGGAAACTCCTCAAAGAATAAGTGTTTGAGGGTAATTTTTCAGAACTGAGAGGCCAAGATATAACCAATACAATGGAAAACTTTCATTTGTCTGAAATAAAAGCCAAACCATCAGTCAGAGTCATTACACTACTCTGTAAAGAGTGGTTAAGAATGTAGGCATTGATGTGTTTGTCAGGAATTCTTTAAAGGATTTATAATGACAGAGGATTATGTCTTGCATTTAGAAATATTTGCATTGTACAGTGCAGTAGTAGAAGGCTTTGAAGGAGAAATGGATAGGAGATCCTGAGGTGAGGAGTTTCTGGGCTGTGGTCATTTCAGTAAGATTGAAGACAGAGCAATTTGTCAGTTCAATAAAATGCATAGACCCAAAGATCATAAAAACGGACAATCCATGGGACTTTCGGGAGTGAGATGCTCACTAAATGTTGAGAATAAAAAGACTTAGGGATCAGAATTGGCTATGACTGAATAAGGAGGTGAAGGCTTGCCTTCTACTCTTTATGGTAGGGAAGGCGAACACATGGCCCTCCAAATAAGCCTTAACTAGCAAAACCGAGGGTGAGGGATAATGAGAGGTGTGGTTCAACAGCTGGAGGGCTACACATTTCCCATCCCTGCTTTACATTGGTCTAAATACACCTAGAAAGAATAGACCCATGACTGAGTAGAATTTGCATAATTTATTATTGTTACCAAGATTTTTATTAGCCTGGTGCTTCTGAAAACAGGTAGAATGCAGCCAGGGAGAATGCCATCTTGTCCTTTGCCTGAAACATCTCATTGACTTGGGCTGGGTGTGAATGCCAGTGTGTGTAATTTCCCCTCTAGCATAACACTGACTAGAGATGCGAGGTCAGGAGCACAATTCAGGCCCTGAGATTTCAGGACCTGAATCTGAGATCTAGGGACACATCCTTGTATGTGTTTTTAAGCACAGTTCATTAATAATAATAATAATAATACGATTTATTTATATACCGCCTCTCTGGTAAACCAATCGAGGCGGTGAACAACAAAATACATTAATACATTACATTACATTAATACAATACAACAAATTAAACAACATACTACAGTAATACATTCCAGCAAATTAACAATATAAAATACAAATTATGTAACTGTTAAGAAAAACCCATCCCTCCATCCCACCCCCTCCCACCCACCCACCCAAAAACAAAATAGCAAAAACAATATAAAGACAGTTATAATTGAAATATACAATGTAAAATGCCAATTATAAAATTACTAAGTAAAGTTCCTCCCCCAACCGCGCAAATGTTCACTCAGTTATTCCTTGGAGGGCTGTAAAACTTCTTTGTAGGCCCGGAGATGGTCCCACCCTCCTCTTCCTCCTCCCCAGCGCCACCGCCGCAGGGCCGGGTGCGTTGGGGCCAGGAGCGGGGCCCAGGTGGGAAGACCCGCCGCCGCTCCCGCTGCCGGGGGAAGGGAAGGCTCGGTGGGGCCTTTGTAGGTCCGGAGATGGTCCTGCCCTCCTCTTCCTCCTCCTCAGCGCCACCGCCGCAGGGCCGGGTGCGTTGGGGCCAGGAGCGGGGCCCAGGTGGGAAGACCCGCCGCCGCTGCCGCTGCCGGGGGAAGGGAAGGCTCGGTGGGGCCTTTGTAGGCCCGGAGATGGTCCCGCCCTCCTCTTCCTCCTCCTCAGCGCCGCCGCCGCAGGGCCGGGTGCTTTGGGGCCAGGAGCGGGGCCCAGGTGGGAAGACCCGCCGCCGCTGCTGCTGCCGGGGGAAGGGAAGGCTCGGTGGGGCCTTTGTAGGCCCGGAGATGGTCCCGCCCTCCTCTTCCTCCTCCTCAGCGCCGCCGCCGCAGGGCCGGGTGCGTTGGGGCCAGGAGCGGGGCCCAGGTGTTGGGGCCCAGGTGGGAAGACCCGCCGCCGCTGCCGCTGCCGGGGGAAGGGAAGGCTCGGTGGGGCCTTTGTAGGCCCGGAGATGGTCCCGCCCTCCTCTTCCTCCTCCTCAGCGCCGCCGCCGCAGGGCCGGGTGCATTGGGGCCAGGAGCGGGGCCCAGGTGTTGGGGCCCAGGTGGGAAGACCCGCCACCGCTGCCGCTGCCGGGGGAAGGGAAGGCTCGGTGGGGCCTTTGTAGGCCCGGAGATGGTCCCGCCCTCCTCTTCCTCCTCCTCAGCGCCGCCGCCGCAGGGCCGGGTGCGTTGGGGCCAGGAGCGGGGCCCAGGTGTTGGGGCCAGGAGCGGGGCCCAGGTGGGAAGACCCGCCGCCGCTGCCGCTGCCGGGGGAAGGGAAGGCTCGGTGGGGCCTTTGTAGGCCCGGAGATGGTCCCGCCCTCCTCTTCCTCTTCCTCAGCGCCGCCGCCGCCGCAGGGCCGGGTGCGTTGGGGCCAGGAGCGGGGCCCAGATGTAAGCATTAACCATTTGCTCCAGTGAAGGGGGAGGGGAACCCAGCTTTTCCCAGCTCTGATTTTAACATGAGCACTGCTTTTAAGAGCACATTGGAGCTGTAGTCCTACCAAAGAAAGTCTTCCAAACTCTTAACAGGCAGCAGTAAGTGTTCCAAAGTAGCCTTCAATAATAGGCACAATTGTATGTTATATTGAAGAACATGCTCTCAGCTTGAAATTTCTTCCCCTTGCCCTGAGAACTGGAGAGGAGAGGCCAAGCCCTGAGATCTGGGAACTCACAGGATACACACAACTCATAGGTACCCAGGTAGTTTCCCACTCACTCATAGGTGCATTCCAGACATATGTAGCAAAAGCAAGGTTCTGCATTACATCCCTTCAGCCTATGGTTTCAACATTGTTTCTTACAATTATGGTCAGGAGGCTTCCTAGGGGTGGGTGAATAGAGGGATTGCAAAAGCTACAAACTCCATAAGAAAGACTTGTCAGCTGAGCTAATGTCTTTATGACAAGTTCTCTGCTCAAATAATGTTAAAATCTGAGCACTCATTGTGTGAGGCTCCATTGTTCTCTAATAAAAGATATTTTCCCTTTTAAGTGTACACAGCTGTCACATGAAGCTTATTTTCTCCCCTTGAAGACTGTTGAATGAATTTTGTAGACCAATCATGTAATGGTGAGAAATTGCCCCTGATTATTCACTTGACAGCTGGAGATGCAGCTGTTAAAGCAGCTCTTTAGAAAGGAAAATAAATTAGATGGGAGGGGTAAAAATAACAAACGAAGAGGGGGGGAAGAAGAGAAAAATCAAAGGGCCTTGTGGGCTACAGAAACAGACCCAGTAGAAATGTGTCAGAGAGGGGTTCAGCACAGACAAAGCATTAGGAGCTTTTCTTTAATCCCTTTTCTTGTGAATTTTCAAACATCCTGCAGCCTGAGTGGAAAAGTACTTTTTGCAGCATGGAGTCACACTGAACTTGTTTGGCAAACTCCCTCGCCCCCAGAAGCAGAGAGTGCTTGGGAGAAAGTGGCAATATTTGCAAATCAACTAGAATGGCATTACACTTAACTATCATGCTGCTTTCCTTCCCACAAATACATAAACAGGAAAGCCTATGAAAACATCCTGTGGAGAGTTGCTTTCTAGAGTGAATTTCTGACTCTAATAAATGTTCCCTGGTGATGATTATT
Organism: Phrynosoma blainvillii; assembly: GCA_026167975.1. Lineage (NCBI taxonomy): Eukaryota > Metazoa > Chordata > Lepidosauria > Squamata > Phrynosomatidae > Phrynosoma > Phrynosoma blainvillii. The sequence goes on from JANUYF010000001.1 coordinate 416,669,925, forward strand.
AAACAGCCAAAGTTTTTCCCTGTGCATAATACTTCTTTTAAAAATATTTTAACATTTTATAATAAAAATATAACCACACAGACTAAGGTGCAACATACAATGACCAAACAGGATGATGAATTCATTTCACATTTACATCCCATGTAATCAGTTTAGTAACAAATTGTGTGTCTTGTGGGGAGTATGTGTATGAAGGAGAACAGACGTACAACACTGAAAAACCATCCAGAACTCTGAGAAACAGGTTTTAATTTTAAAAGAGGCATGGCCTTTGACTATTCAGTAATGTTATTGATCATCACACAGAAAACTTCAACTGTTTAATAGAAAGGATAACCACATACAGGAAGCCCTGCTTAGCTGAAGGTTTAGGGATTGCAGCACTGTCAGAAACTGGAACTGGCTGAGAAGCAGAACATGAGAGAATTACAGAGCCTAGCTTGAGACTGGCCCTGCAACCCTAAGCCCCCACTGCTTGGAGTTGGCTTGGTGCCACCCCCCCCCCCCCAGCTCACTTTACAAGCAATGTGCACATGCATGGTAAATCACAAGCAAGCCTCCATAGCAAGAAGAACTGGTAAAAGATTGGCCTCCTAGTCACATTAATGGAGCTTGTCTTTATTTTCAAGTATTGAAAGAGCTAGTAATCAGATAACGGGGTTGAAATATGGAGGCATCCTGTATAATGTTCACCTCTTCTCTGAGAAAGAACTTCACCAACAGCAGCTGTACCTATCAGTTTGCAAGATGACTGGCCTGGTAGGAAGAAATAGGTCTACTGCCTAATGTCTTCATAGTCTTAAAGAAACTGGCTTCGATAATAAGTTCACCATCTTTTCATGATATCCCAATGAGCACATACTGCAAGCAAAGGCAGGTTGTGATCTTCCAGACACTGATGGCTGCTCATTATCTTATATAGCTCTTTTAAAATTTGAACTAAAACATGGGATGGATTTGCCACCCTACTGACCTGGAACCATCAACCACCACTGCTTTGAGATGTTCTTGGAGTATAGTTTTCATTATCCTTCCCCATTGGTTATTTCAAAACTTGCAAAAGCTACTTTTCAGACAATGCCTTCTGGCATTCATTTGTCAGCATGGCCACTGGGATAGCAAATGTTTTAGTACTCACCCCCTTCCACATTCTGGCTATGCTTGTTAGGCAGTTCCAGTCCAGTAACATCTCAACAACCACAAGGTGTCCACCCCTAAATTTCTTAAATTAGGAAATAAATGTCAAACCCAATGGCTCAAAGAATAAGAATTAGCCCTCAGAAATAAAAGATATGTCATTCTTGTTATTTGTGTCATTCTTTGAAGACACTGCAAGAGTCAGTAAATGTTTGTAGAGGACTGTATGCCTGCTTAGCAAGGACGCATTCTGAAGAAATAAGCTAGAACCTTTGAAAAATGTTGCATTAGTGTGGCTTGTCCTATCATATAGTATTTCTTCTGTTGTAATAAATCACCTTTATTAGCATAACTCCACAGTGTTCTGTGACTGATTAAAGCTCTGTTTTACTTGCCCTTGATAACAATGCCATGGTTGTCATCTTCTTTGCCCCATTATTTCCATTTTTATCCCACCTTTCCTCCAGTGGGCATTGCTTCTCACTTTATCATTATAACTGCTCTCTGTCATTGATCAGGCTGAGAGAGCATGATTGGCTCAAGGTGACCCAGTCAGGCTCAGTAAGGGTGAGAAAATGGATCTCTCAAGTCCCTGACCAGTGCTTCAACCACTATGTCACACTGGATTTCTGTGTCTCTGAATAGCTGTGACTTGCAAAAACTGAAAGCATGCAACTATTCCCCATCATATTGAGAAGCAGTTAGTAGAAAGCCTAGACAGACATTATTTCAAAGTGAAGAGGGAATGGGCAGCAGGCTTGGCATGCTGTTCCTGTCCTTGTGTTCAGTAACTTCAATTTGTTTGAAGGCCTGCATTCTCCACATGCTGTGTTTTCTAACTCCAAAATTTCTGATTTTTCTCAGTCCAAAAGAGTATTTTGCCTTGTTGTTTTATGCCTTCTAAAAAGTCCAGAAGAGACCAAAAATGCAAAGAAAAAAAAGTTGTTAAATTACTGAAATGATAAAGAGTCCAGTGCTCAATAGTGGAAAAGTTGACTATTTGTCTACATATTTTTGTTTGACAATATTCCAGCACAATACTGAAGAAGGGGAGAGGTAAGACTTAGCAAAGAAGTAATGGAACAACTGAGAAAATCCAGATGTTTTAGACCAGTGGCTTATTCAAAGAGCAACCAGCTCTTCTGACTGATTTAAAAACATGAAGGTTAGGAAAAGTGGTTCCCTCTGGTAATTAGCTTTGACTCAGTTATAACAAGCTATGTATTTTAACCCATGCATGGGGAAAATGTGACCTGTAGCCTCATGCTATCTTTGAGACACTTGGTTTTGTGACAACCTTGACCACAAGAAAACTATATTTTAGAAAAATGTTGTTTTTTACTGCTAAACACTCTCTAAGCATTACGATGGACAATGCCATCATATTCTCCCCCTGGGCCATTTTAGGCCCAGGAAAGCTTTCTTTACTTATTTCCCTGTCACCTTTGCAAAATGGCATGGACCTGAAAAGGCCTGGGGGAGCTCAAATTATTGAGAAATTGCCATCTAAGCAGCCTAGGAGGTGCTATGGGCATTTGTAAAAGAAAAAAATGGGGAGGTTTTGTAATCATGATGCAAACCATTGAGCAAATGGAAATCATTTCCATTCACTGTTTATTTCAACAAACAACAAAATCCATGATGCAGTGTAACCATGTATGTGAAAAATATTTGGGAATTTTTTAAAGAGAAAAATTCTTAATATTTGTGATTGAAATGAGCAAACAGTTGTTGCGATATGACTGGTGTGTGTGTGTGTGTGTGTGTGTGTGTGGGAGGGGGTAGAGTAAAAATATGCTGCTAAAATTTGGGGAAGGAGGACTACATTATACAGCTTCTCCAGAAAATATCAACTGTATATAATTTGGTCTAACAAATTTTGGGAAGCTGGACAATACAGTGATCCTTGAAATTTGTTTGGGAAGAGCTATCTGAAGCTATCATAATTTAAAAACTTCACGAGCATTTTTTTAATTGTTGGAAGCTTTAACTCCTGACTTAAATTGGATTGTGAGCATTAAAACTTCTCCATCATTAGGCTATTAATTAATTAGATAAGCCATAGTGCTAAAGTGGCAGTGCACTTTACATTTTCTAGCTGGTTCTTTATCCAAAACTCAATTATCTTGGATTTTTGCAAAACTGCTTCTTGGGACATTGTAATCATAAGTCACAAGACTCAAATACTATAGGGCTTTTCTCATGCTATACTAAACACATGTACAAACTGTATGTTCTTGTGTTCAGCTGTTTGTGAGAAAGATTCTCCCCATATTTAGTTCCGATATAGCCACATATCCATATAAGAGCTGAAACAGCTTTTTCTTTCATGGGGAGATCTGTTCCCATCATCTGTCCATACAATAACATACATTTGCAGATTTCTACATGGGAACAAAAATTCTGAGCCTTTTGTCCCCCTTGTGCTACATGTTGAAATATATTACTGTTTATAATTGTGAGGGTTACAGAGGGTTGAGTTTCAGTTCTAAAGAGCTGAGCTTTATATCAGTCAAGATACTGGATTAAAAAAAAAAATCCTCACCATGTTTTTTTCATGCTTCACTTGGATACCACTATAATTGTGATGGACCCTTCCTATGGAACATTGGGATTGGTAGTTTTGTGAGTTATGTACAATTCTCAGAGAGAGTTCTAGAGTCTCACCAACAAATCTCAGGAGCCATAGGATGGAACTATGGCAGTTGAAGTGGTATCCAAATGCTACAATAGTGTGATATAAAGGAAACATATAAAAGTTACATACCAGTTTGTATATCTAAACTTTTTCCAACTCTATACTTTAGCAGGAATCCATTCCAGGAAGTGAAATAGCTATCAAATGCCCTGTTTTGGTGCCAGTGAAAAGGAAGTTACTTCCATAGGTATTTAATAAGCATAATCTTTTGTTGGAAGCAGAACAGCACTGGTCCCTTGAAAAATGTGAGCTCCATTATACCTGTGTACAACCAGTTGAATGAAGTTTCTACATAAATAGCTGAACATAGGTAGAGGCAACTTGTCTATGTATTGAGTGTGATGGGTAAACATTAGGTTCAGATAACATTCAGAGAGATGAAATGAATCAAAAGCCTTTTGAAGTTTAGATCTGTAACTGAGACGAGGAGAGCCATGCATATCACTGTAAGCTCAATGGAGAAAAGGTGGCGTATACATATAAATAACAAATAAGTACATTGAGCCCACTGTATTGGCAGGCTAGCCATCCATGGACCGGAGCTCCTGCAGATCACCCTGCCATATATTAGTCAATGGTAGCCTGTGCCTGCAGGTGCACTGAAGCAGAAGTGTGCATGTCACCACCCATGGGCAACTATAAGTTTGAGCACCTAGTTTTAAGGTCCATTGAAAATATTTTTCTTGAAAGAAGAATCTTCTATCATATTATATTTCAGCACAGCAAAAACTCCAAATACAGCCCACTTGATTCAAATGGGGATTAAAAATACTATAGATTCAATTATAAATCATGCAAGCCTGTGTGCCTTATTATTAATTACCCAGTCAGGTATTTTAATGAAATTAAATAAGTCTACAAATCTATCTTTATATATCCCAGGAAGGGAACTCTAAAGCTCCTAAGACCCCTGGGACTTTTTTGGTTTGGTAAGCAGTGAATTTCTCTACCAGGCTCAAAATGGGGGGGGGGGGGGTGAAGTAAAATTATGGATGAGATTTTTCACTTTTATTTTGGTGGAGTTTTTTTTAATGCATAATGAAACATAAATTTAAACACCATTTTCAAGTTAACTTAATTATTTACCAAAAAAACCCCACCAACCCTTCCAATATACACATAACTGAATTAGGTTTTGAAATGATTATGATCATAACTGTTTCCCTCTAGCTTTCCCAGCTTTGCCAAGCTGTTACAACCAGCACATCCATGAGTTAAGACAACATTTGTTTCTCATATTTGGGATGGAAGGAATTTCAGATTTTATTTTCAAAGTCAAACATGGAAGACATCAAAATTGCCTGGGATAGACAAAAAATGAATTGTTTGACTTATGGAAATTTAATGGAAAAACAGGGATCGGGTAAATACAAACTGAAAACACAGTAGGATTTAAATAAAGAGGGAAATACACTAGATTGGTTCAGATTTAGACAAATTAAAGAATGCTATATGAGGGACGTAGCAACACAGGGAATAGACTTGACATTGAATGAATTTGATAAAATTTGGTGAGGAGAAAGTAGAAAATGGATTGGGAATTTGTATAAACTCTTATTAAAATGGAAGCTAGAAAAGGCAGTTGTAAAAGAATGCATGACTCAATGGGCAAAAATTTTTTGGACACCCAATAGAATTGGAAATGTGGGAATATGTCTGGACAAGGGGGATAAAACATACGGTATCACAGAATTTAAAGGAAAATTATTATAAAACCTTCTATCATTGGTATTTAACACCTGAGAAGATCTCAAAGATATATAAATCTAGCAGCAACTTATGTTGGTAGTGTGGTAAAGAAGTAGGTACAATATATCACTGTTTCTGGACCTGTGATGTAGTTAAAAATTATTGGAAGAAAGTTAGTGAAATTATAAATTGTATATTACAAAGAAAGATACAAGTTAGACCTGAAATATACCTGTTGAATATGTGGGATAAAGATCTAGACAAAAAATGTGGTAAAATACTCTTTTATTTAATAACAACAGTGAGGATAACCTTAGTACAAAAATGGAAAGAAAAAAATACCCCGAGCATAAAAGATTGGATATTAAAACTATATGACACAATAGAAATGGATACACACAATTTTTAAGAAATAATATTATAGATTAAGAAACTAACGAATGGATACCAATACTAAAATATTTAAAAGAGCAATGGGGTAACATTGCTATTATAAATTATACAGAATTAAGAGTAAAAGATACTTAAGCTTGGTTATTAATAGGATGTAGTGAAGTTCAAAGGGAATAAATAATTAGGGAATATGATAAGACAGTAATCTCTCTTCTTCCCTTAATTTTAAGGTCTTGATAGCTGTAAAATAAAATATAAATAGACAATGAAAATAAACTAAGATGGGTATTAGAAAATATTACAAAGAGTTTAGGTTGGGAACAAACTTGAACAAGGTAGAACTAATTGCTTATTTATGAGTAAAAAATGAAGGGGAAAATTATTTGAGGTGGATTTAGAAACACATTTGGATTAGCAAGATAGAAAAGCAACAATATATTAAATATCTAACAAAAATATAAAAGATAAAAAATAAAAGGGATGTAAGAACTTTAAGTAGAGAATAAGAAGGACAAATATACTCACAAAGAAACCAGTTAGGACAAGGAGGAAGTTAGCATGTAAAAAAATATAAAAAATTGATGCCTGGGACCATGGGATGATGCCTGGAACCCCCTAAGCAGACGGCCAAAAGGGCCATTTTGGGGGCAAGGAAGGGGAGGGGCAGCCGCACAGTGGGTGCCCCAACCCCTTCCCCAGGTTGTCCTCAGAGCACCGGCCCCTACGCACGGCTGGCGCTCCGAGGAGGACCTCCCGCCGCAGCGTTCGCACACACTGCGACAGAAGAGTAGCCGAAGGTGCGCCGCCAACCTTTTGCGGTGCACCTTTGGCGACTTGTGGAAGGAGCGCTAAATTCCAGGGGCGGCGAAGCTGTGCTGCGGGGCCGAGGTGTGGGGATACCTCGGCCCCACGGCGCAGCTTCCTGGGGCGGCCCACGGCCGCCCGTCTGCTTCCCCCCAGAGTTTCTTAAATGTCTGCTTCTGAATCACTATGATCCTGGCGGCATCTGCACTGCAGAAATAATTTGGTCTGACACCACTTTAACTGTCATGGCTCAATGCTTTAGAATTCTGGGATCTGTAGTTTGTTGTGGCACCAAAGGTCTCTGATAAAGAAGGCTAGAGATCTCACAAAAATACAAATCCCAGAATTTCATAGCACTGAGTCATGGCAGTTAAAGTGGTGTCAAACTGAATTATTTCTGCAGTGCAGCTACAGCCCCTGATGAATTAGGATTACCACTTCTTCCTTTTTGAGAGGTTCTTCACTTTTAATACTTATTTTACAAGTAGGCACTCCATAGTCCCATCCATGTTGCAAACAGCTGTACCTATCAAATTTGGCAAGTATCAACGAGGTAGAAATTCATTTAAGTTTCATGGATTACTAAAACTGGTTTCTGTATTAACAAGCCATAAGATTCAAATCTCCAAAACAATGGAACAACAAAGAATCCTATTTTATGGACCAGGATCAGAGTGTAGTAAACCCAACCACAGACACAGACACATACATTTAATTACATCAAAGTGTCATTAGCAGATTGAGCAGATTGAAAGGAAATATGAGAGGAGTTTCATATTTATAAATGGGTTTCCTAATATGCTGATATTGAACTATATTATTAGAAAGCAGCTGTGCACAACTCTAAAAATGGTGAAATTATAATAATGAGGAGATGATTTTTAGATGTTTTTAAAGCTGTTATTATTGTAGACTTGCTGTCCTTACAGTACTAAATTTAGGCTCTAATGTGGTAGGATATTGATGAGGAATAACTGAGAGTGTCATATATAGAAAATTGGGACATTCATTGTCCGACATTATATTTGAATGTAGCTTGTGATACCCCTTTAGTAGCCTTATTGAAATTTTGGGAAAAGTCAACCTTTTAAAATAAACAGATAATTTAGAACAGATAAATACTGCATGTGGTATTTTCAGAAATCAAATAACCCCATCCAGCCTGCATCCCAAACACATGAAAAAAATCAGAATGTAAAACAGCATTATCAAAATATTAGTCCTCAAAAATTAAACATGGAAGACTCACATATCTTCTTGAAAGATATGGACAAGACACAGCTATTTCCCTACTGTGATACTTTCCAAACAATTTTAATGAAGACAGTAAACTGATTTGGTTACTAGGCCCAAGTCTTTGATTATTTCTGGATTATTTCTGCAGTGCGGATGCAGCACTCTGACTGCATTCTGGGCCTTTACAGATTGCCAGAAATAGTGCAGCTTGAGGCCACTTTAACTGTCCTGGCTCAGTGCTAAGGAATCATGGGAACTGTAGTTTATTGTGGCACCAGAGCTCTCTGACAGAGAAGGCTCAATGTTCTAGAAAAAAATACAATTCCCATGATTCCCTAGCAATGAGCCAGGACAGTTAAAGTGGCCTCAATTTGCACTATTTCTGGCAGTCTGAAAAAGCTCTCTGGGGGGTTGCAGACTGCCAGAAATAGTGCAAATTGAGTCCACTTTTAGGGTTAGGGTTAGTGCTAGGGAATCATGGGAATTGTTTTTTTCCTGAGATATTGAGCCTTCTCTATCAGAGAGCTCTGGTGCCACAATAAACTACAGTTCCCATGATTCCCTAACCCTAACCCTAACCCTAACCCTAAAAGTGGACTCAATTTGCACTATTTCTGGCAGTCTGCAACCCCCCTCTGTCTCTCACAAACCTTTTTATCCCTGTTTTACACATCCATGTATAGTCAGGAAAGGGCCAGGGCATCTCTATAATATCATTATTAATACAAAAGTAGAAGAAATGCTTGTGCAGATACAACTGGTGTTAGAGTCGAGACATCATACAAGGAGGGGACTTCCAAAGTTTAGTGCCCTCTGAGCATATAACAATAAACTATGTCTCAGATTCAGAGTTGTCTGAATAGCTCACATATTCTGATTTTTTTTAAAAAAAAATGTACATCACAATAGCCATTCAGTTGTACAGAACATGTTTTTCATGAAGAAATTTCCATCCTTAATCCTTGCCATCTTCACGTTTGGTTGGGAAAGACTCCTGTTTGAAAAATAAAAACTCTACAAGTGCATTCTAAACTGGGGCAAGTCCAAATTTCAGTGGAAATGTTTATAGTTTTAAAAAAATCATATTCAATATTATAATTTTTATTTAGAAAACAGCATGAACAATTAGAATTATTCCTATATAACTATTTTCACAATCCTGTGACATACAAGAAAGAATACACCATCTTTCTTTTGTCATATCTCATCTCTGAATTATACTGCAATTAATGAAAAAAGATAGTAAATTTACAAAATAAAACCCTTTTACTTGTATTGGGATACCACATTTCACATTTCAGATACAAGTATTGGCAGGTTTGATGTGGGTATCAGATTTTTGTATTTATCAAAAGAGGCCATGAGTTTTTAAAAAACTGAGACACACTGTTCTAGACAATATTGAGCTGCATGGACCAGTGTCCAAAGTTACTTCTTATATGATTAATCTTTATAAATGACTGTATAAAAGTGATTTGATTCTCTTTCTGTAAAATGCCATTTTAAGCAAAGAAGCAAAAACTGTAATATTGCTGAGGCACATGGAACTGTAAAGAGCCAGCGTGGTGTAGTGGTTTGAGCATTGAACTATGGCTGCATCTGCACTGCAGAAATAATCCAGTTTGACACCACTTTAACCACCATATCTCAATGCTATGGAATTCAGGGAACTGTTTTGTGAGACATTTAGCCTTCTCTCTCAGAGAGCTCTGGTGCCACAACAAACAATTCCCAGAATTCCATAGCACTGAGCCATGTCAGTTAAAGTGGGTTAAACTAGATTATTTCATAGGATGCAGCCTATGAATCTGGATACTAGAGTGCAAATCCCTGCTTAGTAAGGATGGTTAATGTGGACTTTCTATCACTTTTTCTCAGCATGAAAGGAAAGCCATGACAATCCCCACCCTCAAACAAATCTTGCCAAGAAAACCTCGTGAAAGTCTTAGGGTCACCATAAAACAGAAATGACTTGAAGGCACACAACAAGATGGAACTGTAAACTGGAATATATTGTTTACATTGTTTCATTTGTCCTGTTCTGTAACCCATATGGAATGAAATGAATTACTTGTGAATGTATTAAGAGTTAAATGTCCCATAACATACAAAAGCTATCAATTTGCTTTTCTGTAAACCAAGCATTGTCTTTTGTAATGTAAAATTTCACTTTATCTATTATTTTGGGAACAATCAGACTAGTAACTTCTCCAAAAAATTAACTCTTTCTGAAGATACCAGGTTTGTGATTTCTCCTTTTTCCCCAGCTGTCAACCACTGAAAGTGAGAATTAGAAATAGTGGTATTTGCAATTTCTGTGACTGACAGACCTGTCAAACCTGCTCATGATCTTGGTGACCGGCCTTGACACCAAGTTTGACTGTATATTTCAGGATATAATAAGCATCTGTTATGTTATACTTTCAAAGGTCAAGAGCAATCTTAGATTTAATACCCTAGACTAGGTTGGATGAGAAAATTTGTTGGAGGAAGCTGAGGTTTTCATCCTGTCACAGTTGGTGATCTTTATGCTTTTTTACCCTTTTTGTTTTCTACAGGCTGGTCCCTTTCCTGCTCTCCTTTTGTTGGCAGGCAAAAACTTTTCTCTTCATGCAGGCTTTAAATATCTAGCTTCACCCAGAATGGCTTCTTATTGGGGTATTTGCTTTTGTATGTTATTAGTGGTTGTATATTTTAATTCAGTATATTTTTAAATATTTATATTTTAACTTGTTATATTAATGTGATGCTTTTGATTGTGTTTTTTAATTCGTACTGTTTTGAAAGCATATTTTGTGAGTCACTGTGGGTCCAATTTAAGAGAAAGGTGGCACATAAATAAAAGAAAAAGAAAAACACGGATCATTCAGAACTTTTGATATTTTCTCTATCCTGCCTTCTCCCAAAGGGTTGAGAAAGTGTTAGTGTTTCACTGGCTCCTGCCTTTTCCTCCTCCCATTTCTCCAGTCCTCCACAATTAATTTGACAATGCAGATTAGAATATTAGAAAATTCAAAGTGCTTCAAGAGGTTCAGTTAACAAAGATTCTATTCATCTATCTTATTTTAAGGATAACTTAATTGAGGCATTAGAAAGACATTTCTAGAAATAAATGAGAATTTGTTGGCATGAGGGTTGCATCTTAGGAATCAGTGTAAACAGCAATCAGTGTGATGACTACCTCTTAGAAGGAAAAGTGTTAGATGAGTACAGAGAGGAAAAATGAGATAACCCAGCTCCTTTTCTCTCAGATTCAGTGGATGTTAGCTTTCCTTCCCCTCTCTCTACTCACTTCACATCTTCCATTTCTCATACATACACTGGAAGACAGATAATTGGGAAAAAGCAAAGCTGCAATTTAGCAGGGTTCAAGAATTAGTAACTGTAATTTTGTAATTAGTAACTTAGTTTGAAACAATGTTGCCAAAACTGTAATTATTATTATTATTATTTATACCCCACTTATTGACAAACAATCTGAGCGGTTTACAATAAAACCCGTATAACATATCCCAAAAAAGAAAAACCAACCCACCCCCTTAAAACAGCATTAAACGGTACATAGTTAAAATAGCGATAAACATAAATTTAAAACGTAACAATATAAGACATTTTACATTTAAACATTTAAAACAGGTTGCAGTGCCCTAATCAACCTCTGCTGCATTCCCCATCCATCAACAACTGATGGGGCCATGAGAGGAATGCAGGAGTCAAGGAACCCAAGGCCGGGGTGATTAGTCTGGAAAGGCCTGCTGGAAGAGGTCCATCTTGACAGCTGTCTAGTGATGTCAACTGACGGATCTCATCCGGCAGGTCGTTCCAGAGTTTGGGGGCAATGATAGAAAAAGCCCTCTGGGAGGTCGCCGCCAGCCTAGATTTTTGAGGCTATAGCAAATTTCTTCCAGAGGACCAGAGAGCGCGGGGAGGATTGTATCGAAGGAGGCGATCCCTGAGATAGGGTTGGTTTGTTTATTTATGGGATTTATTTATTACCTCTCAGCCTCCCAGTTTGCTTTGCACACGTGGCATTCAGGATTAGTTAAAGACACTTTACTGCCTGAGGCAAAGGACAAGATCATTCCCCCATCCCATGTACAGGAGCTGTCAGCTGAAACATATTTTGATACATTTTAAATAGCAGACTACCTTAGCAGTTGTAGTTGTATAGCATTACAGCTTGACAGTAACTCGTTTTTCCAATGTGTTATATTGATCACTTGCTACTTTTTGTAGTAATAAGTTGGAAGAGAGTTACCTTCTTGCCTTCTTCTTGTCTCTGTGAGCAATGGGAAGAGGAGGGCTGCCTTGTGCTATAGCTGGGTGGGACTACTTTATAATGTCTTTTAACATTTTTATTTACATTTCCCAGTTGTAATGTTAGAATTGGCTATTTGAGAGTATTTCAGAGAACATTTCCCCTTACTTTCAAATGGTTGCATAGTAACAAAAATGAGAACTTGTTAGAGATGAATAACTAAGATAATAACTTAGTGGACTGCTTAAACAATAGCAAATAACCTATTAAGTAATCAGCGTACTGAGTAAAGTAATTAGTTCCTTTAAAAAAGAAGCATTCCACCTTTTATACATAATTCTGTCCTCCAACAGAGCGGAACTGTCACCATTCAGCATATGCTGCTTGGGATAATTAGCAGTTCTAAAGCCATTTTTAAAAATTGTAAAATCTAATTTATCATTGTTAACTGCCATCAAGTTGATTCCAATTCATGGTGACTCTATGAATGAGAGACATTCAAGTCATCCTCCAACTTTCTTGCAAACCCAGGGATGCTGTGGTTTCCTTGATTGAATCTATCCACCTGTAATGCAGTCTTTTTGTTTTCCTATTGGCTTCTAACTTGCCTTATAGTATTTTCTAATTAATCATGTCTTATGCTATGTCCAAACTATAACAGTCTTAGTATTCTTGGCTTCTAGGGAGAATTCAGGTTTGATTTGCTCTTGGACCCATTTATTTGTCCTTCTGGCAATTCAGGGTATCCACAGAATTCTTTCCCAGCACCATATTTCCAATGAGTTGATTTTCTTCCTGTCAGCTGTCTTCAATGTCCAATTTTCACAACCATACATAGAAACTGGAAATACAATGGCATGGACAATCCTGACTTTGGTAATCAATGATATATTTGTCACTTAAGGATCTTATCATAGCGGCCCTTCCAAGTCCAAGTCTTCTGATTTGTCTCCATTTTGATTAGTGGTTGAGCCAAGGTATAGAAAATCTATGGCTAGCTCAATGTCTTCATTGGGGGGTTGCAGACTGCCAGAAATAGTGTGAATTCAGTCCACTTTTAGGGTTAGGGTTAGAGTTAGGGAACCATGGGAACTGTATTTTATTGTGGCATCAGAGTTGTCTGACAGAGAAGGCTCAATGTCTCAGAAAAATAACAGTTCCCATGATTCCCTAGCACTAACCCTAACCCTAAAAGTGGACTGAATTCACACTATTTCTGGCAGTCTGCAACCCCCCATTGTCTACTTTAAAGGTATGTTAATCATCTGTGATATTTAATTTTTGTTCAATCATAAACCTGCCTTTGCACTTTCTTCCTTGACTTCCTTGACACCCCGGTTGTGTTACACAGAGAGTCCGGATACAAATAAATGTTATTATTATTTATTATTCAGTAGTTGTTTCACTTCTTTGCTATTTTTTGCAAGCAGTAGGTATCATCTGCATTTCTTAAATTATTGTTGGTCCTTCTTCCAGTTTTCACCTCTTTTTTCAGAGTCTAATCCAATTTTGTGTATTATACTTTCAGGATACATGTTAAACAAAAAGGGTGATAACATGCAGCCTTGCTTGACCCCCTTGCCAATTGGAAGCCATTCTGTTTCTCCATATATGGTCCTAACAGTGCTACTAGTTGTGAGTACAAGTTACACACTACAATAATCAAATGTTGTTGCATACCCATTTCTTTAAAAGCAATCTATAATGTTCATGATCTGACAGTGGAGAAAATGTAGGATATAATATTCTAGCTGTTCTTCACTGTCAGATCCAGTGCAGCTTGTAATATGTTGAAACAGAATACAGATAAAACAAGGCATAATACCAGCTGAAAAACAACTAAATAAACAGTCATATTAAAAACATTAACTTGCAACAATTTAAAAGCAGTTAAAACATAATGGCAATAAAAATCACACAATACACCTCAGTTAAAACACTTTCTGCAAAGGCCTGGGTAAACAAAAAGTTCTTTGCATGTGGCTGAAAGAGTGCAGGGGAGAGGCAACCTGGTCTCATGGGAGAGGTAATTCCACAGCCTTGGAGCAGCAATCTAAAAAGATCTCTCCTATTTCCTCACCAAACACACCTGTGCTGGTCATAGGATTGACCGAGGCAAACAAAACATCCTGAATTATGTCTTCGACATTGTACTGGATTAATCACATTGCAGGTCCATAGGAAGCTGCTTTGTTGCTGATGAGAGTTAGAACATTTGCTCATCTAGCCCACAGTATTATTAATTCAATGGAAGATTGCACCTAAGACCTTCTGAATGCAAGTCATGTGTTCTGCAATGGAGCTATGAGACCTGTACATGCCTCAAGACAACTCTTATCCATTATGTCCAGGGCACTTAGCTTCATTTGTAATTTAATCAGAGAGTCTGTAAACTACAAATACTGTTTGTCAAACATATTTCTGGTTGTTGTTTTTTTTTAAAAAAATATGTCAAACATATTTCTGGATTTTTTTAAAAAAAATTCCACCTTTCCTTTTTTGTGTGCATGTCATCTCTCTCTCCTAATCCCACAACAACCATATTTTTGAATCTAAATAGTCACAGATTAATTCTGTCATGGTAAGAGAGATATAGAGAATGAGTGAGTGAGTGAGAGAGTTGAATTTACATGGAAACAAGATGAGAGAACAGGTTGTTCCTGTCACCCTCCCACCTGAGGAAGCCTGTGGAAACAGCCTGCAAAGTAGGTTCAGGTTCCAATTTGTTCCCACATGGCATGGAGCCCAGCCTCATAGGCTCCCAACAGCAGGATTTAATTTCCAAACATTGCATGTTGGATGAGCTCACGTATTCATTCCTCTGTCTGACTAGAGAAAAAAACAGCATCAGTCACACTTCATTTCAGTTACATTAAAAGGAAGAGTATTCTGAAGTTATTCCAACTAAAACTTCATAGAATTTGAAGGAACTTCAAAATTCATCTAGTCCAGTTAGACAATTGAGTAGTTATAATCCCCCCAAGAGCATGATGAAAAGCCTTATTCATTAGGACACTTTTCCAAAGAGTGAGATCCATCTTCTGCTAATGTTGCATTCCTGATAGGTAAGCAGGCTCTCTTTAAAAATCTTTAAAAAGAAGGATCACTTTCTTCTGAACCAATGTGCTTTACAATTGAATACCTTGTGCAATTACAAAGTGATTCCTAACATTTAGTTAAAATTCCCATTTTTGTATTTTGATCGTATTGGTTTGGATAAAGCCTCACTTGGAAGTCAACAGAGTTTGTTCCATCATCAATGTCATGGCCCTTCAAAGATTAGATGCTGGCTAATACGAGACAGCCAGCATGATGTAGTGTTTTGAGTGTTGGACTATGACTCTGGAGACCAGGGTTTGATTCCTAGCTCAGCCATGAAACCCAGTGGGTGACCTTGGGCAAGTTACAAGCTCTCATCCTTAGGGAAAGACAATGGCATATCTTGTCAAGAAACCCCCGATAAATCTCTGATTTTTCCCCCCAAGGTTACCCCCCCCCATGATAGGTCAGAAATGACTTGAAGACACACAACAACAACAACAACAATGACAACAAACAACAAGAACAACAACAACAAGAACAACATTGTATCCTTTACATATATCCTTTCAGCAACCCATTTTTCCTTCATTGTTTCCTCAATGGTCTTGGCCTCCTGGTCCTTCTCATTGGTGTATATTTGGAAAGTAAGGGCCTTTACAGACTGCCAGAAATAGTGCAAAATTGAGGCCGCTTTAACTGTCCTGGCTCAGTGCTAAGGAATCATGGGAACTGTAGTTTATTGTGGCACCAGAGCTCTCTGGCAGAGAAGGCTCAATGTCCCAGAAAAAACAGCAACAATTCCCATGATTCCCTAGCACTGATCCAGGACAGTTAAAGTAGCCTCAATTTGCACTATTTCTGGCAGTCTATAAAGGCCCTAAGGGTGTATCAACACTACACAATTACAATAGTTTTATATTACCTTAAATGTCATGGATCCATTCTAGAGAAATATATGCACCAGAATCCTGTTGAGGATCTTATGTCTTTGTGGGTCGACGTACCTCTGGGGGAAACAGAATTGCCCAATTTCATAATGTCCATATCTAATATAGGGCTGCTGTTATGTTACTACATAGTAGAGCCAGAAAAGTGCTCAATGTGCATCAGTCTGCAATGTGCATTGGTGTGAAATGCACATCAGTGCCCAATGCACATTGTACACTGCTGTGCATTGTGTACTGATACACACTATACATGGGTGCACATCAGTCCTAAGGCACATCAGGCACTTTTGTGAGTGTCTCTTTATGCATGTTTGTAATTCAGTAAAGGGATTTCTTAAAACTTCTGCTAAGTACGTAGGTACATGTAAAGTTATGTGATGTAGCAGATCACATAAGATTCTGCTGGGAATTTGGAGTCTGGTGAAGTACTTAGAATGCTCTGCTATGTTGTGCTGTTGGTCAAGTTTGTGCACTAGAACAATCTGTAAATAACAATTCTAAGTATCTCACCAAATTGCAAACTCTGGGAGTCCGTAGGATGGAACAATGGCACATAAAGTGATATCAAGCTGATATAATATAGTGGCTGCTAATTGTTGCTACATTTTAGATCAGACATAGGGGCTCTACGGATGGCCCCTAAGGGGTGACTCCATGCTGCTCCTGGAAGAGCCAGATTGGTGCAGCGGCAACCACATGCCATGGCCCCAATCTGGCACTTTGCTGTCCAAAAAGAGCTGGCAAATGCCGCTCTTTTTTAGAGTGGCAAAAAGCTGCCCCTGCCGTGGTGGTGGTGGCTTTTCTGCATTCCTTTGGCTTAGCATGTCTGCATGCTGCACCAAGGGAGTGCCCTAATGCCACCCACCATGTGGTGGGGTGTGTGGCATGATGACGGAGTCGGGGTGGCCGGCGTGCTGTCACCATGCACCAACTCCAACCCCTGGCCGGCCCTTTTGGCAGGTCTGTACAGGGTGATAGTTTTCCAGCACTCTTCAGAACCAAGTTCACATAAAGCATATTATTCTAGATTTACCTAGAATTTGCTTGAATGGTAGAGATCTTTTAAAGATCTTCTTAGCTTAGTTAGAAGAAATCCTGAACAAAATTATAATTCAGTCTAGGAGCACTCTCCCAAAATGTGAAGTTCAGCATTAGATTCAACCATTCCACATGCCAGCTCCAGGAACCACCAATCAAATTACCTACCAAAAACTCTTCTTTCCCTTCTTGGCTGAAATTCCTGATTTTAATCCTCATCACCTCCACTACTCACTTCAGACACATTTTCATAGTCTACATTAGATGAGAAGGAGAAAAAAAATGCTATGACATATTTACTTGCTTGGGAGGATAGGAAGTACTAAGTGAAAAAAGCCTAAAACTTGAATGAGTTTTAGGAAAGTAGAAGAAATGTCTGGATTTTCACAGCCTAAACAAAATTCTTCCAAATACTGTTTTTTAAGTGCTACAACGTGTTAACAACGTGAGGCTAAGTCCTAAGCAGAGGTACAACTAATTTGTTTGCCAATTTTTATTACAATATGGACTTGCATGATCCATCATTGCTTGCCATGGAATTGGCATTAAGCATTGTGTTAGAGTTGTTTAGTGAATCTAATAAGCAACAGAATCCCCATTTCCATGAATTTATTACATGGTATGGTTAATTCTGCCAAAGAAAATGAAAACCTTTTCTTCCTGGCTTCCTGGCTTTAGCAATGATGGAAGAAAAAGGGGTGTAGAGTTGGGCAAGAGTTCCTCATGTGGAAGTGTATTAGCATCATCACTCACATGCTGTAATGGAGCCCAAATGATTCCCTCTCGGAAATTGTTCCCAGTGAGGTCACAGTTATTAAACACCATCATTGCTGATCATAATTAAACTTTTATTAGCTAGGTTCCAGTCCTGTCATTTGTACTTCCCAAGAGAGGCCCTTGTGTTTGTGCCAAAAGCTTTGGGGAAATATGTTGTGAGTGATGCCACTTTTAACATATGGCACAGCAGTTCTTCTAATTAGAATTAATGAATTTGCTAGTCATGTTCAGGTTCCAAGGGTGTGGATGGCTTAATAAATGCAAAGGGTGTATGAGGTTCCTTTGTGCTGTTGAGCTCCTCCTGGGAAGCAAAGACATATAAGTGCACAGCTGGGAAGTTGAACTAGCCTCTGGTGGCTGAAACGTTACCCCTTTGAAACTAAGGCAGAATGGAAATGCCATTTTTTTTTTTTTACTATAAGCAGGAAGACATGGAATATGCACTAAAGTGAAGACCAAAGGAATTGTCAATGCTAGGAATTGTCAATGCAAGGAATTGTCTCTGTGTTATTTTTTGTAATCTGTTTTTTCCTCCTAGTTGTAGCTATTACATAAAATACAGTAAGCATTTGTATCCCCAGTGGACATCTGCTTATATCATAGCATTGCCTCATAGTTTGAGTCTTCTGTTTGAAAAGGTACACTGAGAACTGGAGCAACAGTGCAGCAGAGTCTCAATGTCATTAGCATGAAATCCCATAATGGAGATAGATGGGAACATGCTTTGAAGCTAAAACAGCACCGAGAACTGAGACTCTATGGGAGAACAACATAAGAGTCAATTGCTAGTGATCCTTTAACTCAGTGGTTCCCAAACTTTTGCCATCCAGGTGTTTTGGATTTCAGTTCCCAGATGCCCTATCAGCTTAACCAATAGTCAGGAACTCTCAGACCTGAAAGTCCAAAGCATCTGGAGAACCAAAGTCTGGGAATCTCTGCATTAGCTCATCTGTTGATCTATGTGAACAAGACAATATTTTGAAGTTATCATGCTCCATGGATTCTAGAAATGACATCCATAGGATTGTTCTTTTTTTATGTGGCTTGCATTGCTGACCTCAGAATAGACAAAGACATAGGTGTGTTAGCCTGTATCAGCATACAAAGGAATCTTGCATCACCTTTGAGACTAGGGAAGTAGAGTGAGGGGCTCTGCAGACCAGTCCAAAGGGTCAGCCTGGAGGCAGAGTTGGGGTGGGGCAACCACATGCTGGCTGCCCCAATCCCATGCTGATGCTTCCTGACACCACACACCATTATGCATGGCTCGTGGCATCAGGATGCCCTTCTGGCACAGCGTTAAAACACACTGCACCAAAAAGGGCGCTGAAGAGCCACTTGCCTTTTTTGAGGTGGCAAAATTGGAGGATCGGGGCTGTGGTGTGGGATTGCCACGGCCATGATCCACCACTTCCCAGGGCAGCCCAGAGCCACCCATCTGCAGTCCCCCTGACTCTGAAGCCTACAAAAGCTTATGATACAAACTTCTTTCTTCCAGTTAGCCTCAAAGGTGCTACAAAATTCTTTTGTATGGCTTCAGAATAGTTCCTCTGACTTTAAGTGAGATGAAATTAATTCTTTTGTATGGCTTCAAAATAGTTCCTCTGACTTTAGGTGAGATGAAATGAATTGTGACATTGTTTCAGCACTTTATCAGATACCTGGAGCTACATTACTATCCTGTTCTTCAATTAGCTCTAAGACCTATGCCAGCTCTCGAAAGATATTTGTCTGTAGCAGAACACCAATGCTTGGCTGTTTTGGTGGGGTTCCAAGGTTTCTGATGGTCTCATGGTCATCTAGGAGTGGCAGAAGAACTATAAGATAGGTTTCTTGTGCCTTTAATAGTTCTGTAGAACAGGAAAATTCAGCACATAGTGCTTGTCATATATATCACACAAGTGATCATACCGATCTAGGATCTCAGCTATAGAGTTATAGCACAAAGGTGCCATTTCTCTGATGCACTATAACTCTAAGAAAAATGTTGTTGTTGTTGTTTTTAAATAATATTTTTATGTTCTGATATGTCTCAGAATTAAAATTTTAAAAAAGGAAATCCACTCAAGGGCAAGAATAAAATATTGCAGCTGATGCTAGGAATTGCCAGAGAATAATATGGGATAAAAGGAAATGTCAGACACATAGATAACAAACAGTGATGAGGAAAGAGCACAATGTCTACCTCTGCATCTGCCCACATATTTCATAAAGGACCAGAAACATAGGGCCTTTACAGACTGCCAGAAACTTGAGATAACTTTAACTGCCCTGCCTCAGTGCTAGGAAATCATGGGAACTGTAGTTTATTGTGGCACAAGGCTCTCTGACAGAGAAGGCTCAATGTCTCAGAAAAGACTACAGTTCTCATGATTCCCTAGCACTGAGCCAGGACAGTGAAAGTAATCTCAAACTGGATTATTTCTGGCAGCCTGTAAAGCCCCTCACTTTTATAAACATCCCCATGGTGGAAACTTGTGTCCTCTTCCAAGCATTGCTATGTCAAAATGCTATGTCTGTATTGCACAACTGTATGGGAGAGTTTTATATGTTACACTTGTCAATAGTTTATTTTCTGAGGATAAATAAAAATACTTTAAACACCTGAGGGCTGTTGGTCTGGCAGTTTTCATCAGTCTAAATTCACTTTAATGGGAAAAGACATTAGTTTTAGGAATATAGAAGGCAAGCACCAACAAAACAACATGAACAGCTTTCCCCCAAAGGGAGACATTTCTGGGAACATTGTAATTTTATCCTTATTATTGCAATAAATGCACACAAATTTAAAATTTAAGAGTTTGATTGTTACACTTATTGACCAAATGGCATTCAGTCTCTTCTTTTATTGGCATCACTCAATAGGTAAAGGGCACCACACAGGGAACCAGTCCGAAGGTGAGACAACCACAAAGAAATGCATCCAGTTGTTTTGTTATGACACTTTAATTGTTAGAAAGAGTAATAAAAAAAAAAAGCAAGCAACTAATAAAACAGAACTGATGTTAATTTCCGAAGTTACATTTTCCAAGTTATGGATAAATCGTTGTGGTAAACAAACATCAGGGAATGAGTGAAGACAGTGCAGGCAGGTTTCTTAAATATAATAATTTTATTGGAAAACATGAAGCATTTGAAGTTAATTAAAATCATTAATAACATAATTAATGGTATTTTGAATGTGTCTATCAATAGACATTAATTATCTTGTAGCCACTGGAACAACATAATGAGAACATCATTCTTACTGATTAGTGAGATACTGTATGCTTTGCTTGGAAGATGAATACAAGCAGAACTTAGATGCATTGGAAAATGAGATGTTTAGTCAACAAAGGAAAGATCTTGTGAACCAAATCAGCTGGTAAAGAACATTCATTTGTGAGGTTTACAAGGAAATCGGAGCTTGGTGAAAGATGAAATGACATTCCTCAAAATGAATTTAAAAAATTAGGGCAGAGGATGCATGAAAGAGAAGAACCCTTCAGTCTAAATACATGATATGTGAAATGCACATATGCTTAGCCTTGGGAATTGGCTTTGGTTAAATAGCAGGTGTAAGTACATGTTCATGATCCAAATGAATGATTGTCCTGAGTCATTTTGCTACAGGAGGAGAAGCAAAAAATGTTTCCCCATGGTCAATAAATATTGCACCCTAAACCATCCAAATTATTCTTGAACCTGATGCAAAAAATTCCACAGGCAGTTCTCTGGCAGTAAGAATATAATAATAACAGAACAAATAACCATTTTTGTTCTTTCATGACATCCAAAAGCAGCTGTCCAAAGCAGGTGCCTCAGTCTGCTAGGATTGGAATTATGTCAAATGGAACAGGATAGTTCAATCATTCCAGGCCATACTGCAGTCTCACTTAAATTCTACCTGATGCTATTTGTTGCAGGAGATAAGTTGTTGCTTGCAATTGTATCTTCCCTGAGGCAATTTTCTTTGGGACCATGGGATGGGAGAGAGTGGTCATCTCATCTTAACACATATCACATATTTCCAGTTTCTAGTTTGACCCTTACTGACTGAAGGTTTATTGACACAGAAAAAAACCCACAACTCTGGAAATGTGTCATATAGCATTATATGCAGACAGATTTCCAGGAGGTTTTATTAAAACTCTTCGTCAGTTATGGTTTATTATTTTTAAATTCTTTAATTCTTAGGTGTACTTATCATCTCTGTAATATGTGTGTGTGTGTGTGTATTTTACAGAGATGATAAGCACAGCTAAGAATTATTTAAAGCTTGTTTTTTAAAATACCCTTACCTACATTATTATTCTATAATGGTTTGAGTGTTGGACTACAACTCTGGAAACCAGGGTTTGATTCTCAGCTTGGCCATGAAACCTACTGTGTGACCTTGGGTAAGTAACGTGCTTTCAACTTCAGGGAAAGGCAATGACAAACCTTCTCTGAACAAATCTTGCCAAGAAAACCCTGTGATAGTGTCATTATAAGTCAGAAACAACTCGAAGACAAAACAACAACATATGTGTGTGTATTTGTATATGGGTGGGTCATTCCATCATTCCATAGTATGTTGTTGTTATTATGTGCCTTCAAGTCATTTCCAACTTATGGTGACCCTAATGTCTCATGAGATTTTCTTGGCAAGATTTGTTCAGAGGAGGCTTGCCATTGCCTTCTCCTGAGGATGAGAGCATGTGGCTTGCCCAAGTTCACCCAGTTGGTTTCATGGCAGAGCTGAGAATTGAACCCTGGTCTAAAGAGTTGCAGTCCAACACTCAAACCACTATACCATGCTGGGTGTTCTATATTATATTATCCTATAAATATAGTTTCATTAATTTTGTAAAATAAAAATCTGTATAAAAATCTTCTCCCAAGTTTTAAAATCTGTATTGTCTGGCACTACAAATCCCAATCATACAGAGTGGTTTGTGCATATTTTAAAAACCAGTTTCAACTCCACATTATGAAAACCTACCTAAAAGGAGCAAATGTATCATTCTTGTGGAAGCAGTATGTGGTGTGAATGGAAGGGCTTTTGATTCAATGAAGACTTCTCCAAATGGAAGGAGGGAGACAGTTTTTCCAATGATCCCTTCTTCTCTGATCTGATTCTCTGATCTCCATGCTGTCAAAAGATGGAAATAAAATATATTAAATTGAATTCTTTGCATAATTCATAGCTATACTTTGTGCTTTGGACATATCATGAGAAGATGACTCATTAGAAAAGACAATCATGCTTGGAAAAGTAGAAGACAGTGGAAAAATGGGAAGCCAACATTACAAGTGGATTGATTCAATCAAAGTAGTCAGAACCCTGAGTTTGTAAGACCTGAGCAGGGGTGTTGATAAGAGGGTGACTTGTAGATTGAAGTTGAATTAATGGCAGTTGACAAGAACAGCAACAACATAATCCATGTTAGCTGCATATAAATTAGGTTCCTCAAACAAGTATCCAGCTGTCTTTTTGAAATACCCATGCAAGTATAAAATAACTGTTCACTAAATTTTAGGTAACCATTCATTTTTAATAGAAAAATATAAGATAAAGTTTTGGTATAACACTGAACGATTGATGATGATGATGATGATGATGATGATGATGATTGCTTTCAGCTAACCATATTTGCTGTCATGTCTGAATTGGGAACAGTTAGTTTTAATTGTTATTGTATGAATAATTCAGGATTGTGAACAGTAGT
This sequence comes from Phrynosoma blainvillii, assembly GCA_026167975.1. Classification (NCBI taxonomy): domain Eukaryota; kingdom Metazoa; phylum Chordata; class Lepidosauria; order Squamata; family Phrynosomatidae; genus Phrynosoma; species Phrynosoma blainvillii. The sequence continues at coordinate 416,693,634 of JANUYF010000001.1, forward strand.
TTGAAGTTGGTTGAGAGACAAAATTAATCACATGACAAACCCTGGTTAAATGGAAAAGAGAAACAGATGTTTACAATCACCTTGCAGCTGTGCCAGAGACAAGATAGGAATGGGGAGTAAATGGAATCTGTGGCTTGCAACACTCAGCATAGTTTAATGGAATTATTGAATGCAGCCTATATATATATGCATTCCTATAAGAAATAGGTGAATCCCAAATATATGAATTCCTCAGAACAAGAACATCTACACTAAACATCTCTCTCTCTCTCTCTCTCTACATATATATATATATATATATATATGAGAGAGAGAGATTTGGGATTCATGTATTTTGTTATACGCTTGCCTGGCTTTCCCCAGTCACCTTATTCTATTCATCTTACTAAAACAAGTAACAAAGTGACAGAAAGGAGTGCAGCTCTGGGGTTTTGTCTGGAACTCGTAAGAATCATATACTGTTCATCATTCAATTGTTCCCTAACTTTCTTGACATGTGTTCCTTTCTGCCTCATGTGATGTATTTAGGATCCCACTGGAAGCAATTAGAAAAGAAATATTAATATATATTTATTAAATACACATAGTTTTCATTGTTCCCTCAATTGTGATTTTGAAGCACTCTGTGACTGCATTCTAACAGAGGGAACATAAATACCCCCATGGCATCCTCCTCAGCTGCTGGCACTGGTCAGTATACAAAATAGAGATGATGAGCTACTCTAGTATTTAGAAGATAATATTCTTTGAGTAATTGCTGAACATAGAGTTCCCATTCCCTCAAATATCAAATTGCCTCAGTTTGCTTATAGTCTTCGCCCCTTTTGAGAATGCCATTTCATATCAGTCATCACTTCCCAAGATACCTGCAGGCATTAAATGCAACAGATGGTTCAGCTAGGGACAGGAGACTGTTTTTAGATTTCTGACATCAGCCTTGAAAGACTGGGACATATTCTGAAAACTGATGCCTCCAAATAGGTGCTTGTGCCTCCACAAAACCTAAAGTAATCACCAATAGAAACATATATGCTGAAATATACTTAGGGCCTTTGCAGACTGCTAGAAATAGTGCAAATTGAGTCCACTTTAACTGTCCTGGCTCAGTACTAGGGAATCATGGGAACTGAATTTTTTCCGAGACATTGAGCCTTCTCTGTCAGAGAGCTCTGGTGCCACAATAAACTACAGTTCCCATGATTCCCTAGCACTGAATCAGAGCAGTTAAAGTGGACTCAATTGCACTATTTCTTTTGGTCACAATGCATTTGAGAAAACTGGACAGGAGCAGATTGCCCCTACTATTCATGTTTGCATGACAAAAATCCATACGTAGAGGGCTGGGTCACAAATCCACATAGCCAATTTGGTTACTGTGTAGGTAGCTGATGAGAGACAGCTGAATGTAGAATCCATGCAAATTCATTGTGTCATTCTATCCTATGGCATCATTTTTTTTAAAAAGAGAAATCAATTGTTTTTGTTTTTATTTTATTTATTAAAGGCATTTGAACCTGCTCCTCATCATAAATATACCATTCTATCTAGTTGATATGGTTCAGAGCAAACAACTACTGTGTAATGACAGTTGTGCACATATCCTCTGAAGAAATCACCAATTAGCAGACACTAATCCTTGTTTGCATATCCTCCCACCCTGAGGCCCTGCCATCAATGGAACAATGCACAGTTTACATGGGAACCACTCCTTCCTACCCAGAGTCTCACAGTGTATATATATATATATATATATATATATATACCCACTCTCTTCCATTCCAGTATTCTCTGAAGATGCCAGCCACAGATGCTGGTGAAACGTGAGAAGGAAACTCTTCTAGAACATGGCCACATAGCCTGAAAAGCTCACAACAAACTAAAGTGCCTCTAATGTTCTTTATTTTAACATCAGTGATGCACAGACAAATTTTGAAGTGTGTGCCCATTGTGATAATTCATACAGCTATGCCTTTGCAAGATTTATATCAACAATTCTAGTAGTGTCCATCTCTGTGAGGCACCGTTTTAGTTCATTGTCCATTTAATTAGCCTAAGGAAGTATCCCAAAGAGCATAAGAACGCAATAGTTTCCAATAGGTTTGTATCCTAGCACTGGATAGATACACTCTATCTTCATGTCAACAAACCAGTTTCAGGAGTTTTGGTCTCCATCAGGAGAAGGAGAAAATCAAATCTATTGGAGTATACTGTTAATACATGGCTTGGGTCCAGCTTACTTGAAGGAGCACCTCCTCCCATATAATCCTTCCCACACACTCAGGTCCTCTGGGAAGAACATACTACAATCAATGAAAACTAGACTGGTGGTGACTTTCCAGAGGACCTTTTCAGCTGCAGCTCCTAAAATTTGGAATGACCTGCCGGAGGAGACTCACCAGATTACATCCCTTGATGTTTTTTTAAAAAAGCGATAAAAACAATTCTCTTCCGGTGGGCCTTCCCAGACTGACCTCTGTCCTAATCTGAACTAACTGCTCATTTGGTCTAGCTCCTCATGACATTGCCATTGTTATTAACTGTTTTTAATTGTTTTTGAGTTAGAGGGATTTTATTGTTGTAATTTTATATCGAAGGGAGGGTGGGTTGAAAGGGTGGGGGTTAGGTTCCCCCCCCCCCCCCCGTTTTATTTCTGTAATTGTTTTAATCTTTGTTGTTACCTGCCTCACTCCTCAACAGGGAGAGGAGGGATATAAATAAATAAACAAACAAATAAATAAATATTATTAATAAACCTATCTAAGTGTTCATTCCCATTTACATTTAATTTGGTTTGTGGATTTGATTAAGGCTGATGCATTGTTCCCACTATGGATGTGAATTATGTCCTTATTCCATGTTGTTTCCACTAGTGACATGGAATATGCTGTGCTCCACCTTAATGCAGCAGGAGGAGGAGGAAGGGGCACCCAGGGCGCTTAAAATGGCACCGTTAAAACTGCCAGGGACAGAGGGAAGGACCAGCTCAACCTCCTCAGCCAAGTTAAGAATCAGGGCCTCAATAAACCCTGTCAAAAAGGCCAGCTAAGCAGCGCACAGCTGGTAGATTGGATATGGCCAGGGGAAGCCCAGCATGCCCACCGGCAACAGTCAGTGCCCCTGGAGTGGAAGCAGAGGGGAGGCAGGCATTTCCACCCCAAGCCACACGTAGCCTCTTCTCTCTTGCATGCATGCTTTCCTTTGCACTGCTCCCAGAGGCCTGCCCACCCACCCACTACGGGCTCCACTTCTGAGGGCACTGCAGCCGGCCTTCCCTCCATGCTCCTAGAGCACTGGAGTGGGGCTGAGAAAAGTTGGTCAGAGCTGGCACAGCCCCCAGAGGACCCAGGCAGGGCTGAGAAAAGTCAGCAAAAGATGGCGCAGTCCCCCATTGCGAATCAGACCCATCATTCACACTTGTTGAACACACTTAGGAATTGGGTCTTTTTGAAAGAACCCCAAAAAACTAGTGTCTCAAAAAAGCTGGGTTTTTTTGCATTTGTCTCACTTTAACGTGACTCTGACTGAACTCAGTCGGCTCTGAAATTGTTCTCAGTGTGGACGACATACATATAACCCAAACAGCAAATCGATTTATATCATAGTGGGAATGGAGCCCTTATTTTCCCATTTTATGGGAAATAATGGATATTATTTTCCCCCATTTTATGGGAAATAATGGATATTATTTTCCCCCATTTTATGGGAAATAATGGATCTTATTTTCCCCTATTTTATGGGAAATAATGGATCTTATTCTCCCATTTTAGACTGAGCCATTCCAAATACACTGAACTGCAAGCAAGATGCCTCAGGACAACATATTGTCCCAGGAAAAATAAATGATTTCACTCAGCTACTATAAAGATTGAAGCAACACCAGAGGGAACAGAGGAATCTGGGTGTTGTTGTGACAGATGATGTCCTCATCTTGCTAAATGAAAAGTCCTGAGACTTTAATCCTATGAACTCTGACATCTCTACATCCCTGTTCCTTCATAATGCCCAGAAGATGCTCAACTTCCTTTGTTAAATAAAGGATAATATTTCTGTCTTGTTCTTGATGTTAAATATAAAAAGTTTGACTTTCATACAGTATTTTAAAATTCACAATAATTGCCTCTTTGCCATTTGTAAATAGTGAATTATATATACGAATGTTTGGGCAAGCTACAGTTTTGTGCATCCTAGTCAAAAATTATGAAAAATATATTTGAAAGTATATTTGCCCAAATATTCTGCTACTGGCGGTATTAAATACAGAATTTGGAATAATTTGCTTTGAAATTTTAATAGGATGAACACAGACTCTTATTAGTTTTTGGATTGCTCATCTTCTGTATATTGATTCAAATCATTCCAATGGCCCAATTCAACAGAGCTTACTCACAATTAAATAATGCCTAGGATTGTAGCCCAGGGTTGTTGTTTCTAAATGTGCATGGCTTTTGCAAGAAGAAAATGCCAGTTGCTTGAAAGAGTGGCCAAACACAAAGAATTTCCCCTTATATTTGATTGTCTTTACATATGAGTGTATGTGTGTGTTTCATTGTAGGGTATTATTATGTTAACAAATTGGATAACTGTTACTTTTTTAAAAAATGGAAATATAAAGCATTTCAGATTGTTCAACAAATAATCTTTGCTACTCTTCATGAAATTTTTAGTATTTGTGGGGAAGCTTCTATCATGAATAAACCATAGGATAGCTGATGAGTTTTTATAAATAGTTAACATCATGACCTCAGATAACACAGGGAAGAAGAGCGCTTCTCAAAGAATGAATCAGGCAGAAGTAAGCTGGTGCTTATTTGAGATGTGGTGCTGGAGAAGAGGGCTGAGAAGACCATCAATGACCAAAAAGACAACTCTAGGACAAATGGGTCCTAGAAAAGACACACACATACACACACAAGGGACAACGAATCAAAGGGAATGAGGATGAGATAGAAAAGAGGCTTCACAAGTGGTTAGAGTTACCAGTAGCAAGGTTGCTCCTGTAGATGCAGATGGTATCTGGTGTGTGGGATTCGGCTGTTGCTGAGTGCTCAAAGGGGTAGTGGCGAGCTGGGTGTAGCAGGATTTAGATGGACAGCATGTCTGCCTGTCAATCAACTAGTCCAAGGAGCACTTGGAATTTGTGGTTTTTATAGGAGAATCCCACCTGGGCAAAGAACAGGAGGGTCTCATGGCCAAAGGTCCAAGTTACACGAAGTGATTGCTTGGGGAGAAGGCTTCTGAGGTGAGAATTGGTATATAAATGAGCAAATTCCAGATTTAGTTAGTCTGTAGGAGTGTGAGACAGGAACAAACATAACACCTGGAAATTGGTGTATACTTTTCTGATCGGATTGCCTAGCCTTTCTGAGGTGTGTGTGAGTGAATCATCCCTGTTGCAACTCCTAACTGCTGATATGGCCTCACACCTAGGGGTTTACGGCAGGTCCATTTAAGGCCATGAAGGGGTGAACCTCACTATAATTCTGATATTAAAATGGAAGAGTTCCGACTATTGTAATAATATCTAGGCTTATGTGAAATCTCACTGTTTTAATTTCTTTGTTTTTCTAAAACCTACCTTCTCTTCCCCCACCTCCCATCCTTGTTTCATATCAGGTTGCAAGACTACTTTTATTCTTGCATGGAAATGGCTGCATATTTCTTATGCATTTTTCTTATTATACTCATTTTTGCTTGCATTTCTTCCTTCGACTAAAGTGTGTTACAATATATTTTTCAAAAATATGCGCTCTGTGCATTTATTTGCATATAATTTATAAAGGAAAAAAGAAACAAATAAGCTATTACACGTGGTTGATTTCCAATGGTGATAAGACCAAAAGTTATGCATGGACACTCATTAAAATACCATTGTGGTCCATGAATGAATGAAATGCATACACATTTAAAGTTAATTATGGTTTTCTTTCCCATCTCTAATTATTACACATTATTGACATGAAGAGAACAAACCCAATGTTTTTTTCAACAGAATTCTTAGAATGTTTTATTCCATGCACTTATATGCAAGAGACCACCAAATAAGTTCTCCCCTTGCAGGCTACTTATTACCAAGGCATCTGAAAAGACTGGATAATATTTCTGACAACACAGCAGCAACAGTGCTACATACCTTTTCTTAATTGCTTTCCCCCTTCATTTCTAGACAGTTATCAGAAATAAAATAACTGTCTTCCTCTATGGTTGCATGCTCCACTTCTCATTCATCCTCAAAAGAACCAGACTATGACTTACAAAAGGGACCAACAATGATCCCAGCAGCCTAAAATTCCCCTTAGTTGATGCCACAGGGTCCTCCTCATTTCTGAATTTGTAGACTGAAAAGGTATCATAGAACATGAAAGCAGTAACTGAAAGTGCTCTCTCGCTCTCTCTCCCTTTCACATTTCTACCAAATTCATTCCAGATATTGGTGGGACAGAAAGAAGAGCCTCTCCTTAAGATAAATATCCTGGACAGAATCAACAGATGAGGTGTCCAGCAATTCCGTTAATGAAATTTTACTGGATCGGTTCCAATCCATGAGTACCGATGACGTGGACAAGCTCCTTGGTAGAGTGAGGAAAACTACCTGCCCTCTCAATCCTTGCCCATCATGGCTGGCCATCCGGGGGGGGGGGGGGATGCCTCGAGGGTGTTCCTTTGGGACCTCATCAATGCATCCCTCAGGGAGAGTTATGTTCCATCTTGTTTAAAGGAAGCGGTGGTTAGTCCGCTTCTGAAACAACCTTCCCTGGACCCCCAGGATATGAACAGCTATAGGCCGGTCTCATTACTACCTTTTTTGAGCAAAGTGATTGAGAGGTTGGTGGCTCTTCAACTCCAAGCTGTCTTGGATGAAACCGATTATCTAGATCCATTTCAAATGGGCTTTAGGACAGGATTTGGGGTTGAGACTGCCATGGTTGCCTTGACTGATAACATTTGTTTGAGCATCGACAGGGGTAGTGTGACCCTGCTGGTGCTCCTAGATCTCTCAGCAGCTTTTGATACAATAGACCATAACATCCTCTTGGATCTCCTGAGAGGGTTGGGAATCAGAGGCATTGCTTTGGAGTGGTTCCGTTCCTTCCTCTTGGGTAGATTCCAGAGGGTGTTGCTTGGGGACAGTAGCTCCGCTAGGAAGGAATTTAAGTGCGGTGTCCCTCAAGGCATCATCCTGTCCCTGATGTTATCTATATGTTATGTTATCATATGTTATCTATATGAAGCCACTGGGAGAGATCATCTGGAGGCATGGGCAGGGTGTTATCAGTACGCTGATGACACCCAAATATATTTCTCCATGTCTTGGTCCTCAGTCTCAACTTCAGATGGTGTCTCTCCTCTCAATGACTGTCTTAAAGCAGTAATGGACTGGATGAGGGAAAAAAGATTGAGAATGATATAAAACGGAGGTACTCACAGTAGCGGCCCTGAAACCAGGTATTGGGATACTGCCCCCAGTCCTAGACAGGGTCACACTCTCCATGAAGGACTGTGTTCGTAGTCTGGGGTTGCTCCTGGATTCGTCGCTTCAGATGACTAATCAGGTGAATGCAATGGTCAGGAGTGCTTGTTATCAGCTTTGGCTGATATGCCAGTTGCACCCTTTCCTGGAAGTAAGGGACCTTGAAACTGTGGTACATGCGCTGGTAACCTCTTGTCTTGGCTTCTGCAATGCGCTCTACATGGGGCTACCCTCGTGCTTGGTCTGGAAACTTCAACTAGTACAGAATATGGCAGCCAGGTTGCTCTCTGGTACTCTAAAACAGACTACATAACACCAGTAATGAGGTCTCTTCACTGGCTGCCTATTAGTTTCTGGGCCCAGTACAAGGTGTTGGTTATCACCTATAAAGCCCTAAATGGCTTGGGTCCAAGCTATCTTTGAGACCGCCTCCACCCATACAATCCGCCCCTCGCTCTTCGGTCCTCTGGGAAGAATTTACTAGAGCCGATAAAAGCAAGGTGGTCTGCAATGTCCCAGGGATCCTTCTCGATGTCTGCTCCCAGACTTTGGAACAGCCTGCCGGACAAGATCTGTCATATTACGCCTTAGACAGCTTTAAAAGTGCTGTCAAGATGGATCTCTTCCAGCAGGCCTTTCCCGACTACATTTCCCGGTTCCAAAAGTTTGCCCATCTTTCTGTGTATTACTCTCTGCTGCAGTAGCAGCAGTTGTTGTTGTTGTTGTTTATTTTTGTAGATTGTTGTACTTTGCTTTATTTTAAATACTGTTTTAATTTATGATTATTTTATAATTTTTTAAGGGGTGGGAGGGGTTGGGATTTTGGATGGTGATTTTATTGTGCTGTATTTTTATGCTGTAAGCCACCCCAATTGCTTTGCAGAGGGGCAGGATAATAATAATAATAATAATAATAATAATAATAATAATAATAAGTATAGAAAGTAAAATATATATATTCATATCCAGGCTGACAAATCATTAGCAGCTAATGCTTACTCCAACATTACACTTGATGAATAAAAAAATGCTAAAACCTATCAGTGCAAAATACAGAGCAGTACATTCAAATAATCTTGTCCAAAGTTATCAAGCACTTTGGTCATAACCAAAAGCACTTTAATTCTGCCTCAAAAGAAACCACAAGCTGGTGAAGCAACATTTTTAAAAAGTGGCATCCAGTGGGGCATGAGATCCCATGGCATCTAGCAGAGTATGATATCTATTCATTAGTTGAGGAGGGGATCAAGTCATTACATATAAGAATTGAAAACACCAGATTCCTTGAGCATAGGGACACAGGCAGTCCTGCTTTTAAGCACTACAGTTTCTGTAGGCAACAATAAGCCCTATGCTTCTCAACTTCCTGTGTGTTATGTTTTCTAATGGATTATTAAAGGAAAACATGAGCAATTGAGTTCAAGGACCTGGATGCTTTGAATGTGTTTGAAGACAACAGCACTGTTGGATGAATAAAATATAAACATAAGGGTGGGAGCACTTGGAAAGTTGATTTTGCTCAGTTTGTCAGATTTCCACCATTCAATTTGTTCTGTTTCATGTTTATATGTGTTTGTGAATTTTAGGACTTAAAAAAAACCCCACATCACAAAGATCATATATGCCTGTAATATTTCTCACAATATACATGTATAATTCCCCCCCCCCCCCCCCATGTACATGTTTCCAGTAAGATACTGTGGTTTCATCTGCATTTTCTTCTAATATACACATAGTTGCCAAAATCCTATTGGCCTCTTGGGAGAGCATAAAGCTCTGCTTACATTGGTGGTGAAGGCTGTTTCTTCTTCCCAGCTGGAGGCTCCTTGGGGCAGTTCTGCCCCTTCTGTCCACGGATATGCAAACCTTTCTCAGCACCTGAGAAAGAAGATACAGCCTTCACCCCTGGATAAGATTGGAGGGTGCTTCTTTCCTGACTGTGCCAAGACAAACCATCAGTTCCTGGATGCTCCCCAACAGCCAGTCAGTGGCAGCACCGCACCCTGGAGCCTCTGACTATTATTGCACAAGAAGGTACTGGATATGAAATGGCTAAAAGGATATGTATGTTGACATAACACTGGTTTGCACCATGCTTTTTAAAAAGATCAGTTAAAAATCTTGACACAAGATTTCAAATGTTGTATATTGCTCGTATGTTCTTTGAAATTCAAAGATTGTACAATGGATGTCAAAAACAACAGACCAATAAAGATGTCACTGAGAAAGACAAAATATATAGAACATAGGCCCCATTTGTACAGCAGAAATAATGCAGTATGACACTGCTTTAACTGTCATGGCTCAATGCTATAGAATTCTGGCAATTGTAGTTTGTTGTGACACCAGAGCTTTTTGACAGAGAAAACTACATATCTCACAAAACTACAAATCCCAGAACTCTATAGCATTGTGCCATGGCAGTTAAGGCAGTTTCAAACTGCATTATTTTTGTAGTGCAGATGAGGCCCTAGTTGGCCACTGGTCTTTCAAGATTGCAGGGTCCTGGTAGTTTGTATGAGTTTCTTCCCCCGCCACCTCATCATCCCTGCTTCTGCATATATAACCCTGAAATATGTATGCATGTGTCACTGAAGGATTTCAGCTGTACCATATTTAAAACATACAAAAATAGCAATATATTCTCTGGTCCATATAGAAATATTATCTTTCTTTTTTGTTAACACAAACTTGTAACATTAAAAAAGGTTGATTTTCTTAAGCTAAATAATGTCATCTTTTATTTTATTAAAAAATACCATAAACATCAACTTTGTGTGTAGTTTCGCTGCTTCATCTATATTGAAGAGTATCATATAAGAGGAATCCAGAGAGAAAGAGATTGCTTCTCATGCATATAATTATCAACATGAAAAAATAGATGAATGCATAATGTACCGTGCAAGCAAGGGAAAAAAAAATCAAACTCCTCCATTCTTTGTGTGCTCTTTGTATACTCCCTGCTGCTCTACTAAGTGATGGCTACTGCAGAATAGACCACAAGCAAAGGAAAAGGCAGCTTCATGAAGTCTGTACCTAGGGATTAATTTATAGCAAACATCACCCTTTCCGTTGACAGCCCTAGGAAGCTGAAGGTCATTTGTACAGATCACAGCACAGAGCAACCAGCAAACAGAGGAAAGTGGACTGATCATTGGGGCTTACTTAACTAGTAATGAGGTCACTGGCAATATGAAGATACCTATAGGGTCATGGTCTACGCCGGGGGTAGGCAACCTTTTTGAGCCGGGGGCCGGGTTGCTGGCCCTCAGACAATTGGGGGGCCGAAGCACCAAAAATAAATAAATAAATAAATAAATAAATATTAAAAAATAAAAAATATATATGCATGCACACTCTCTCAGCCCCAGAAAAGCCATGGCAAAACCCCTGTGGAGATTTTGCCAAGAAAACCCCAAGAACAAGTAATAACAACAATAATCAATATCATCATGGCGGGCAGCAGTGGCAGCAGCAGCAGGACCAGCCTGGGGCCGGCCCATAGGCCTCGGGGGGCCGCATCCGGGCCTTAGGTTGCCTACCCCTGGTCTACGCTGACAAAGAAATTGTGTCATTTGGTAAAATGAGTTTCTACTTTGTGTGAGCTAACTAAGCAAAGGGGGCAGTATTAGGCTTGCCAGCAACACCAGGAAAAACATTTAACCAGGTGACTTTCTCACTCAGCATAAGTAATCATTTTAGAAAGTGGAACTGTACATCATAGAGCCCTAGATAGTTCTATATATCAATATTTCTGATGACAGAAGAGATCTTTTTGTTTTACAGAAGTTGAATAAGTCTGGTTACAGTACCATAGTTGCAGGGTAAGCAATCTAGGCTTGTTAAAAGTATGTGTGTATTTATTTCTAACCATTATTTCATTGCCTTTCATTCCTAATCTACTTTTATCAGAAATGAATGAAAAAATAGAAATCAATGGAAGAAAATAATGAAGATCCATCCATCAACCATGTAGCTATGGGGAGGGGAGGGGAGGGGAGGGGAGGGGGGCATTGCCCTCTGAAATAAGAATCCTCTCTCCTCCCAATCAAGTGTTTTTCAACCCCCAGATTTCTAGCACTGCAGTATTCAGCCGAGCATTTAGAAACAGAGTTTAAGCATCCAAAGAAAAAGACCAGGCAAAGTTTCCAAAGGAATGCAAACAAAGCAAATATACAGGCTGAATGAATTGGTTTCCCCTACTCTCATCATGACCTGTTTTCACATCACAACACCAAAACCCCAACTTGAGTGCAGATTGTCTTCACAATGTGATGCCAGTTTCACTTCAAATGTGGACCATCTCTCCCTTAAACTGGAATAAGACCTACCTTTTGTTCTGGATTTTCCTGGAAAATCTGGAGAAGTCCAGAGTAATGCTGGATGGCTGTTTACACACATGTCCTGCTGTGCTGCCCACTGCTGCTGCTGCTGCTGGTGGTGGTGGTACAAGTCACTCCCTTTAATAAATAATAATAATAATAATAATAAATTTTTATTTGTAACCCACCCCTCTGCTCGGCAATCGGGACGGCGTACAGCAAGGTTAAAAAGACAACAATTAAAACATTCCATCATCCCACACCCTAACCCTCCCACCCCTTAAAACTGAATTAAACTGCAATGGAAGTAAAATCAGAATTAACACAAATAAAATACAATAAAATCAATTCCTTGGCTAACATGTCGTGGCAGCAAGAGGGGTAAGTAGCAGATCACCTCCAGTTAGCTGGGCAGTTATTCCGGGAAGACCTGCCGGAAGAGATCCGTCTTTACTGACTTTTTAAAGGCAGCAAGAGTGGTTATAAGATGGATCTCGTCTGGCAGGCCATTCCACAGTCTGGGAGTGGTCACAGAAAAGGCCCTCTGGGAGGTCTGTGAGAGCCTGGTCTTCATGGGCTGCAGCAGGTTCCTCCCACAGGACCGAAGTATGCGGGGGGGATCATATGGGGAGAGGCAGTCCCGGAGATAAGATGGACCCAAGCCATGTAGGGCTTTAAAGGTTAAAACCAACACCTTGTACTGTGCCCAGAAACTAATCGGCAGCCAGTGGAGGGATTTGAGCACAGGTGTTATATGCTCCCTCCTAGATGTTCCAGTAATTAACCTGGCTGCCATATTTTGTACCAGTTGAAGTTTCTGGATTAGGCACAAGGGTAGCCCCATGTAGAGTGTGTTACAATAATCGAGACATGAGGTTACCAGAGTGTGTACCACAGTTTCCAGATCCCTCATGTCCAGATAAGCGCACAGTTGGCATATCAGCTGAAGCTGATAACAGGCACTCCTGACTGCCGCATTCACCTGACTAATCATGTGAAGCGACGAATCTAGGAGCACCCTTAGATTCACAATGGTCACAATGTGGTTCCTGGCCATGTAATCGACACTGCGTGCCTCTTTTTTAATGTAGAGGGAGGGATCATAACAGCAGTGATGGTGCCCAGCAGCACAGTGGGACATATGTGTAGACAGCCACCCGACATCCCTCCATATTATGGAGGAGGAGATTCAGGGCTGTGCCAGGGTCAGAATACTCCAGAAGCAGCATGGAGTATTCTGGCTGGTGCAGACCCCCCCCCTCAATCTCTGTAATGCTAGAAATGTACATAGAAGGAGAGTTCTGTTGGAGGGAGGTGGGATCTTGCAGTACAGGACATGAAAACTATTTAGTCTGAATGAGCCATCAGTGGGATGCTTAGAGGATCCCTCTTTATTTAATTGCATATAAAATGAGGAATGTAGCTGGTCTGATGAAACCTTTGGGAAGGAGTATAGCATTAGAAAATGTCCTACTATTTAAATGGAAATTCCAGAGTCATACACACCACTTTCCACTGTAATCAGTGCATAAATGAAATAAATGAGAAATGAACATTGAAAGATGCTATGAAGGAAGCATGTCTGAGAAGGTGACAGTGGTTATAAACAAAAATTAGGAAAACTCAAAATTTATATCAACATCCTGCTTCCTGTGAAATGCATTTAGAATTCTGGTCATGAAGGTAAAACAGAATAAGATTATGATTATAGACCAGCACAAGGGAGTGGGAACATTCAATTAAAAACTAAAACTAAAATATACATCTGTTTAAAACATAAAAAGGATATATAAAAATATTTTAAAAACATCAAAAATTGTATGTGGAGCACCCTAACCATCTGCTTACAGAGCATTACTCATTAGGTCTAGTCTGTGACATCAGTTATCATCCAACAAATTTTGAGTGCTGCTGCAGAGAATCTAGCAATATTGCATGTTATATCACTATTAATGTTTGAAAACAACAACAAAATATAAAATTGTCCTGTGCATCCTGGATATTTATACAGTAAGGGTGAAATGAAGCCAGTGTAGATGCTTCTGTAGTATAGACATTGGAGTAACAAATACTCTATTGTTCTATATGACTAGTCTCATAGGGACGTTATGTCTCCAAATAAGGGACCTCCTTACACTGGCATTCAGGGAAAGCTGAGCATGACATTGTGTTAGAGTAAAGGCTGTCTGATGTTTAGATACTTCTAGATTAATTGAATTTGCCATAGAGGAGGTGAAGTACCTGTTAGAGCAGGGGTAGGCAACCTAAGGCCCTGGGGCTGGATGCAGCCCCCCGAGGCCTTTGGACCGGCCCCAGGCCAGTCCTGCCACCGCTGCCGCCACTCCCCACCTCTGCCACTGCCCACCATGATGATATTGTTATTACTTGCTCTTGGGGTTTTCTTGGCAAAATCTCCACAGGGGTTTTGCCATCGCTTTTCTGGGGCTGAGAGAGTGTGCATGCATATTTTTTTAATTTTTAATTTTTAAAATTTATTTATTTATTTATTTATTTATTTTGGGTGCTTCGGCCCCCCAATTTTCTGACGGCCAGCAACCCGGCCCCCGGCTCAAAAAGGTTGCCTACCCCTGTGTTAGAGTCACTAAAAATAAAAGTTGGAGACCAAGTTAGATCCAGTTGATGCTCTGTGTCTGCTACATGTTGTCTGAGAGCTGCTTTGGCTTGATCATATCCCATATTGCAGCGAAGAGAATTCTGAAAAGCACACTGAAAGACAGAAAAATGAGTAGACAAGATGGTCAATTGTTTACTCAGTATTTTTTTTTAAAGACCAACACATTTCAGCCTTGATAAGAAAAGGCCTTCTTCAGGAGTCTTCAAAAGAAATCACTGGAGTCCCATATTGAGCAGAAATTCTAAAGGAAAACAACAACACAGTGATGACATTTTATCACTGCCTGTTTCCACATAGATTGTAAACCATCCCTCAGTGTAAGGGGGCAAGACCAATGCACATAAAAAAAATAGTTCTAACCCATAGTTAAATATGGTCACCACACTCTAGACTTTCATAAAGCCTGACTCCAATCACAAAATAGCATTGGAGACATATTTTGGAACTTGAAAGGCTTTGAAATTTAGATTGTACTAATTCTAATAATGCTAAATCAAGATAGTTTAGGAGAACTAATTCACAGCATGCTACCTCATTCTAACCATCTGTTTCCACCCATGGCACATTTTCTTTGGTGGTGCCTCCAAGGGCCAGAATGCTCCGAGAGCAGCCTCAAGTATTCTGATCACAAAACTGCCCTGACTTCCCCCTGTCACTGGGGCACTCTGGAGTGATGGCAGGCAGCTGTTCACATGTGTGTTCTATTGTGTCACCCACTGCTGCCAACTCCACTGCAGGTTGCTCCCTCTGATGCTGAAAACGAGGTGCTTACCATCAATTACATAGCAGGGTGCCTCGTTTTAGCCTTAGAGAGAGTGACTCATGGCAGTGGTAGTGGTGGCAGTGGATGGCTCAGTGGGACAGATGTGTGAACAGCCAGCCACCATCATTCTGGAGGGCTCTGGATCATGTGAGAAGATCTGGAGCAAAAGGTTGTTTTTTTTTAAAAAATGGCTTAAGTGGGGTATACCACTGATACGATGCTGAACAGTCCAGACATCATCTGGACAGTCTGCATCAGAACTGGGGATTGGGCCCTGCACCATCCAGACTGGTCACCATGAGGATGGTGGGAGGGAGGATGCGGCATTTGACTTTTGAGATCATCTCCATATATCCAGTGAACATAGGGAGAAATGGGAATGGCAGCGTATTTCTATTTAAGTACCTGATGTCAGAAAGAAAATATTGCAAGGCATTGATTGTGGAGGAAAGGAAGGAAGGAGACACTCAGCTGTACAGAGAACATATTAAGCCTACCATGTTTTGAACTGGTGGTATCCTTGAACATTCCATCTGTCCTTGTCACATCATTGATTCATTTCTACCATCTTGATGAAACATAAATGAACACGATCATTACTGAAGAGAACAGTACAATTCTAACTCAAAAATGCACTGTATGTAGAGAGCTGGGAGCCTCTTCTGCTGTCAGAAATGACCTTCTGCAGGTAGAACAATAATGACAGCACTCTTTTGGCTCTCTTGATCTCTTAATTTACCAAGAGAAAAGAAAGAAGCATTAGCCACAAGCAGTTATTGAAAGACAACTAAAGAATTTAGGAACATTCGATTGCACATGAAAATACTATAGGTGAAGCAAGATTTATTTGGAATAAGAAGCCCTCTGAGAGGAAGAAGTCAGACAAAGAAAGAGAGAGGGATGGAGGGAAAGAGAGTGAGAGATCTAGCAGGATATTTTAGGGGAAAACAAGGAAAATTCATTCCTCTAACTTGGGTACTGGAGGTCCATTTCAGGTTCAATTTGGAAAGTTGGTTCTAAGATTTGAGAAGGTGTTAGCTATCTGCATTCCCCCATCTTTTTGTCATTCAACAGACAGTCTAATCAAAAACTTTGCCCCGCCCCCGACCCTGATTCAAACGAGTATGAGGGTCAGGACTTAATGAAATTTACTCCTTTGGTCAGGTGCATATCCAAAGGGGAGCTAGCAAGAAGCTCTCAGATCAGGCTGCATAATGTTCCAACTATTCTACAGTAAACAGTAATTTTCTACAAAGAGGTAATGATCCTGAGAAATGCTTTCCCCAATGTCCAAAATTCTAAGTTTACATCTGGTCTCTATTATCTAGTGCTCGTATAGGGAAGGAAGCTATTATTGAGAGTGTTGGGGGAAGAGCTTTGACTATGTTAAATGGATTTTTCAATCAGCTCAGTTTATGACCTGCAGGCATGAGGAAGTGGTTTACATTCATGCACAAGGGAACATGGAGTGAGCCAAAACCAAAGAATCAAAAAATTTAGAGGGAGAATGGAATCAAACCCTTGGTTAGTAAATATAATGGAAAGGTCAGCTGTGAAATGTTTGCATTCTGAAAGCTTGTGAATTTGTGGGTAGCACTATTTGGAAGCATCAACATTAGCCTTGATGAAATGCAGGTCAGCTGAGGGAATAGGATGAAAGGGCTGAGATTTTATGTGAGTGTGTAATTATATGCAGTGGAAATGCTATGTAAAGTTTTTCCCATTGACAAATCACAACAGTCTGTATAACTTGATCCTGGCTGAAATCAGCTGGCCCCTTGTCATTTGGATTGTCTGCTGACTTTGATTGGATGTGTGTTCTGTGTACATTCCCATTTGATGCATTCACTGTGAGGGGATATAGCAATGACATTTTTAGATGTTGCTGGCCAAGAAAAGGAACAAAGCCAACTATTCCATTCTTGGCTACAGAAAGTAATGGTCAATATTCACATGGAACCATCACTCAAATATATATGCATCTTGTTATGCTTGTGTGATGAGTATGTCCAACAGAGTTGTGGAGACACCGTTTGGACCTTTCTTGGTCTTTTAAAATAACAGTTTATTTTACTTATAGCATTTATACTGTACACTCTGCATTGCTGTCATCCATTTATTTATAATCCTTGTGAATTATACCTTATGAATCCATACATTATAAATTGGGAGTATTTTAAAATTATGGTTCACATTTTAAATAGAGAAACTAAGGATGAATCTTAGCAACTGAACAGGAATATATGTTTCAGTGTCTAGAGCAGGGGTAGGCAACCTTTCCCCTTTAAGGGCCGAGGGACTTTAGCTCCCAGAAGCCTCAGCCATGTTGGCCAATAGCTCCTGGGATTCTGGGAGCTGAAGTCCCTCGGCCCTTAAAGGGGAAAGGTTGCCTACCCCTGGTCTAGAGGGCTCTCATTTAACAATATAAACATCTAGCAAGTCCACATTCATAGACTTACCTTTTTTCCTGTTTCCACTTCCAGTCTGTGGCCATTTTCATCATTTTTTAAAATTTTACCATGATGAAATCTATCCCTTTTTGTGTGCATGTGCTTGTGAGCATTTTTGTAAACTTTATGCATTGCATTCCCTTGACCAATCCTGTTTGTGCTGTGTTTTTGTGTACTTTTGACATAGGTGCACTGGATGTGTCTGCATGTTCTATAAACTGCAGATTTTATTATACAAAGTGCCACAGACTTCCAACCTGGACACTGTGGACTGTGGGATGTTCACATAAAAAAAGCATCCACAGGAGCAGATTACTTTCACAGTTCTGTACTTATATACTGATAACATAAATCCAATCTGTATAAGCCTCCAGACCTGGAGACTTACCAAGCACCAGCTTTCTGGACAAAGATTGTTCCATTAAGCCAAAAGATTTATAGGGTCATTGTCTCAGGTTTTGAACTTAACTGCACAGATCACACAGAATGAAGTAGTAGACTGAAGTGGAAGAATTCTAGACTGTACCACTTCAGTCTACAGGAGGGGAATAACCTTTTTTCAATCATTTTCCATGTATAAAACTCCAAGCATGTAGCAAAATATCACATGATGCTGAGAGCTATACAGAAACTTTGTTTCTTATGTAAATGTTTACCATGTGGTTGACTATTTATACATGTAGGAATATTGAAAATAATGAATCTGCACTGCAGCCAGAAATAGCACAGCTCTAGTTTTTTTTTTTTTTTAGATCTTACCTATCTCACTATATCTGTTGGGGCATTAGAGATGGTCCAGGCAGATGAGTGTGGAAGGAAACAATCCTTTAAGATCCTTCATTGTTCTTGTTTACTCACCAGAGGCTTGTGTGTGTGTCTGTGTGTGTGTGCTCCCATATCAGATTATAGGCTGTCTCTGTGCTTGCATATTCATTTTAAACGTTACTTTTAATGTGCTTCAACATTAATTTCCATGTCACATTGTTTATGTTGTTCATTAAATATTTGAATATTGCTTCCAGCTTGGTATGGCAGATTGTTAAGATGTGTTCATGGGAGGCTCCATGAACCAATTGGCGGGACACGCTGATAAAGTTGTCTAAAGAAAGAAAAGCAAATAAAACACTACTGAAATTATCTCCAGGTACGAAGATATCAGAGGGGGTTCTATTATATCCATGTTTGGTTTCGGAGTAAGTAAACAATCTGCAGAGTTCAAAGGATATGAACCAACCACAGCCGTGTCCAGTGCAGCAGGTTCCCCCGCAAAGAAACACCTCTAACTTTCAATCTTGAATAAGATAAAGAAGCAACTTGTGGGGAGAGAAGTTTATCTCCAGTTATCAGGGTTTCAACTACAGACTGTCAAACAACTAATTCT
Organism: Phrynosoma blainvillii; assembly: GCA_026167975.1. Classification (NCBI taxonomy): domain Eukaryota; kingdom Metazoa; phylum Chordata; class Lepidosauria; order Squamata; family Phrynosomatidae; genus Phrynosoma; species Phrynosoma blainvillii. The sequence continues at coordinate 416,712,653 of JANUYF010000001.1, forward strand.
AACTTAAACTGTGCTTATAATTGATTAATCAGAGCAGGACACTACCTAATCAACTATAAGGTCATATGCAGACACTTTGCTTACAAGGTGAAAAAAGAAGAAGATGAAACAACACTAATCCAACAAACAGCTGGTGAGCAACCTTTTATTTATATCTAAGAAGACATATTTTAGACTTAAAGGAAATTTTAAAAAGAAGAAGAAGCTGTACCAGAGAAAAAAACACACTGTGCACTCGGCAAGGTCTACTCTAGAGTCAGCGAAGAGCCAAGCATCCGCAGCTGTGGGTGTGGATGACGGGGAGAGCCCTGTGCAAGGCACAGAGGATTCTGGAGGTTGTAGTTCAGCAGCCTTAAACTGGTGAATTCATTCATTGTTTTTAGAAATGGGCCTACTAACTGATCTTTACATTTTTTTTATAGTATTCGGAAGTGAATCCGTTGGGGCCTGGAGATTTACCTGATTTCAAGGTACTTATTGTGTCTAGAAGCTCTTGAAGTTTGATTTTTTTATTTAACTCCTCTTTATTATATTCTGTTATTTTGTTTTTGTTGATCTAAATATGCCTTTATTATATCCAATTTGTCTTGATTTTCTTTATACAAATTCAAAAACTAATCTAATAAGATTATATTAATTTGATCCTGGGTTGAAAATATATTATTTAGTTCTTTTAGTTCAACAATAATTCTTTTATCTTGCTCCTTTCTTAACTTAAAAGCCAACATTTTCCCTGGTTTATTTGAAAACTCAATTTTTTTCTGTCAAGCATATTTTAATTTCTTTTGAATTTCTTCCATTGATAATATTGATATCTGATTTTGTAATTTTTGTAAGTCCTCCCTTAGCTTCTTTTGTTTCAGTTCAATTGGTCTTCTTTTAATTTTATTGCACATTCTAAATTTTTTATTTGATTCTCTCTTGTTCTTTTTACCTCAGCACCTTTTTTCAAAAAATATCCTCTCATAAATGCCTTAGCAGCATTCCACTCCATGTTTATAGGAGTTTCCTTACTTAAATTTTGTTGAAAAAAGAATTGAAGTTGATCTTGAGCATCCTTCACGATTTTTTCATTTTTCAATAGATTGACATTAAGCCTCCACCTGAATTCGTTTTGACCATTTCTTATGGTCATCACGATAAGGTTGTGATCTGACCAAACGGCAGGTAAAATATCCATTTTAAGTATTCTATTACAAAGCAGAGTAGAAACTAAAAACAAATCAATCCTTGACCAGGAATTATGTGTGTGTGAGAAAAAAGTATAATCCTTTGCATTACTGTATAACACCCTCCAAACATCTTTTAAAGCTAATCTATCTTGAAATTCAAAGAAACTTTTTTGGAGTTTACCTTGATCCTGTTTAATCTTTTTTGTCGAAGATCTATCACTTTGGGGGTTGATGATGCCATTCCAGTCCCCCATAGTAATTATCAAGTCATTATTATAATTTATTTAATTTATTCAACAAGTGTTCGTAGAAAATCCTTTTGTTTGACAAGGGTGCATACAACCCAACAATTAACATTTTCTCCCCCTTCAGATTTATTTCCCCCACCACAAAGTGTCCATTAGGATCAACAAATAGTGCCTTTGAGTCAATTCTGTTAGTAATATATAGTACTACTCCTTTTTTCTTATTTTTAGTTGCCGCAACATATTCTTTCCCCAATCTCTTATTTATCAGGTATTTCACATCTTTTTATATTACATGCATCTCCTGCAAACACAAAACATCCGCCTTTATTTTTGGAGGTAGTGATAGATCTTTTTTCTTTTCTGTGGAGTATTTAATCCTTTCACATTCCATGATATTAATTTTAATTTATCCATCAGGTTTTGGAGGGACAATTATTTGTCCCCTTTTAATTAAACAGAAAGATCCTTATATGTCGTCTGCATCTCTGTCTTCTAAAGACTCACCTTCTCTACTGTGTTGGGTATCTTTGGGGTCATCTAGTAGGTCATCTTCTAATGCTACTAAGTCCCTTCTGTATTTCCAGTTCACTGCTCCTAATTCTTCTTGTCTATCACTATCGTCTGAGTTCCCTTTTTTATTCACTGGTTTATTCACTGCTTCTGTAGTAATTTGATTTGATCTTTCTCCCTTCTCTTCTTTTTCCTTACCCCTGGTTTTCTTTCTTTTTTCATCTTGATCCCAGAATCTCCTTGCTTCTTCTAAAGACCTCAACGCCATCCTTCTCATCCTACATAAAAAAACAGTCCTTCAGTGATTCCCCATTTATAGAGTATTCCCTGTTGTCTCAAATATACCGTAAGAAAGGTGCATTCCTTTTTTTAAATAATAATAATAATAATAATAATAATAATAATAAAATTTATTTATATCCTGCCCCTTTGAGATCAATCGGGGTGGCTGACAACAATAAAATATAACATACAACAACAAAAAATCTAGTTCCCTCCCCCCTTAAAAAGTTATTAAATCAATTACAAGTTAAAGCATACAATTTAAAATACAACAGTAATATTTAAAAACAATTCCACCATACGGCAGCAGTTCTTAATTACATATTTAAAGAGGAAGCCTAGTGACCCTCTTAAGGGAGGAATTCCTGAGGCTGGGATTATCTATCCCAGAAAGGCCTGCCAGAAAAGATTCATCTTGACAGCCTTTTTTAAAGCTGTCTAAAGATGTCAATTGATGGACCTTGTCCAGCAGGTGGTTCCATAGTCTGGGGGCAACAACCGAAAAAGCCCTCTGGGAGGTGGCCACAAGCCTAGCTTTTTGTGGCTGCAGCAAGTTCCTCCCAGAGGACCGGAGTGTGCAGGGATGATTATAGGGGAGAAGGCAGTCCCTGAGAGAGCTTGGACCCAGGCCATTTAAAGGTGATAACCAACACCTTGTACTGGGCCCGGAAACTTATGGGCAGCCAGTGGAGGGACCTTAAAACCAGAGTAATATGGTCCCTCCCAGATGTTCCAGACACTAATCTGGCTGCCATGTTCTGTACTAGCTGTAGTTTCTGAACCAAGCACGAGGGTAGCCCCATGTAGAGCACATTGCAGAAATATAGACGGGAGGTTACCAGCACGTGGACAACAGTCTCGAGATCCCTTACTTCCAGAAAAGGGTGCAGCTGGAGTATCAGCCGAAGCTGATAACAGGCGCTCCTGACTTTCGCATTTACCTGATTTGTCATCAGGAGCAACGAGTCAAGGAGCACCCTCAGACTATGAACACAGTCACTGGAGGAGAGTGTGACCCCATCCAGGACTGGAGGTTGCAACCTAATTCTTGGTTTCAGGGCCGTTACCGTGAGCACCTCCATCTTGTTGGGATTCAGTTTCAATCTGTTTTTCCTCATCCAGCCCATTACTGCCCAAAGATATTCATTGAGAGAAGAGACGCCATCAGAATTTGAGGCCAACGAACGAGACACAGAGAAATAGATCTGGGTGTCATCAGCGTACTGATAACACCTAGCTCCATAACTCCTAATAATCTCACCCAGCGGCTTCATATAGATATTAAATAACATTGGGAATAGAATAGCACCCTGTGGAACCCCACAGGTGAGTTCCCTTTTACTGGAGCTACTGTCCCTGAGCAGCACCCTCTGAGACCTACCCGAGAGGAAGGACTGGAACCACTGCAATGCCGTGCCTCTGATACCTAGCCCCCTCAGGCGGTCCAAGAGGATGCTATGATCCATTGTGTCAAAAGCCGCTGAGAGGTCTAGGAACACAAACAGGGTCACACTACCCCTGTTAATGCTCAGACGCAGATCGTCGGTCAAGGCAACCATGGTAGTCTCAACCCCAAAGCCTGTCCTGAAGCTAGTTTGAAATAGGTCTAGATAATAGGTTTCATCCAAGACAGCTTGAAGTTGAAGAGCAACCACCCTCTCACTCACCTTGCTCAAAAATGGTAGTAAAGAGATTGGCCTGTAGTTATTCATATCCAGGGGGTCCAGGGAAGGTTTTTTCAGAAACGGCCTAGCAACCGCTTCCTTCAAACAAGATGGAATGTGTCCTTCCCTGAAGGATGCATTGATGATCTCCATAAGGAACTTCCTCAATACACCCCCCCCCTCGGACGGCTAGCCATGATGGGCAAGGGTCGAGAGGGCAAGCTGTTTTCCTCACCCTACCAAGGAGCAGAAATATAGACGGGAGGTTACCAGGATCATCGGTGCTCATGGATTGCAGCTGATCCAGTATAATTACATCCAGTATAATTACATCGGTGGAGTCGCTGGATACCTCGTCTATGCTTTCTGCAAAAACCCTGGCATCTAATTCGGCTCTTATCTGAGAGATTTTATCTGCAAAGAAGTTGTTAAATGCACTGCAGCAGGCTGTCGTCAGGTTAAGTAAGGGATTTGGTGCAAGGGGTACCTGCGTCAGCTCCCTCACCACTCTAAACAGCTCTGCTGGATGAGACTCTGCAGTTGCAATACATGCAGAGGAGAAGGATCTCTGCGCTGCACATATTGCCTCCCAATAGGACCAAAGAAAGTTCCTATGGTGAATTCTGTCAGATAAGAGTCGAGTCTTCCACCACTTGTGCTCTAGTCGTTGTCCAAACTGCTTCATTTCCCCAAGCTCTGGTGTATACCATGGCTTACGGTTTGAAGCGGATTGGCAAGGATGCTTGGGAGCAATCGTGTTGATAGCTCTGGTGAGATCGGTGTTCCAAGTATTAACCAGAGCATCAACAGGATCACTGGCATTCCCAACCATTAAACCCTCTAAGGCTTTCTGGAATCCAATTGGTTCCATTAGCCTTCAAGGGCAGACCATTCTAATAGGCCCACCACTCCCAGTGGGGCGCATACAGGCTCTAAGTTCTGTCTTGACCAGGAAATGATCCATCCATGACAATGCAGAGGTATTAATAACCTCCGCCCACAGATATTCCTGTTCCATACTAAAGACCACATTGAGTGTATGACCTGCAGAGTGTGTGGGCCCAAGGACCAATTGGGATAGGCCCATGTTTGTCATGGTCTCCATGAATTCCTGAGCCGCACCTGTTAAACTGGTCTCTAGCGGAATGTTGAAGTCCCCCAAAACTAAAAGTCTGGGAGACTCCAACAACAGCTCTGAGACCAGCTGTGTCAGCTTGGTTAGGGAGTTTGCTAGACAATGGGGTGGTCAGTAGACTAGCAGAATCCCCAGACTATCCCTGGTCTTCAGGCTCATGTACATACACTAGAAGTGGGCTGTGTTCCAGACAAGTATTCTGGTCAAGGTCAGGTTGTTCTTATGAACTAGAGCCACTCTGCCCCCCCGCCCACTTCCCCTCACCTGCTCACTGACAGAGTACCCAGCTGGGAGGGCCTGCACCCAGGTAACTGCGCTATCCTCTCCCAGCCAGGTCTCTGTAAAGCATGCCAGGTCAGCGTCCTCATCCAAGAGGAGATTATGGATGACATGGGTCTTATTCTTGACTGACCTGGCATTGCAGAGGAGCAGAGTGAGGTTCTGTGGAATGGAAGGTCTGCTCTCCAAACCATTATGGGAAACAGATGGAACTCAAGGCAGGATAGCTTTCAAACAGTGATCCCATCTTCTTTTGTAACATTTGTTCGCTCTGTTCTGACCATATCTCCCATTCCCCAACACAACTCCAATAGCCACCCCTGCCTCATTCCTGGCCTCAGGTAAAACGGTGGAGCTTAAAGCCACTTAAAAGATGGAGTGGCTGGAGGCCTAGGCCAAGGCCTATGCTCCTCCTACCACTGGTGTCACATTTCTAGGCTGATGTTCCAGTGGTATAATATAGTCTGTGCCGCCACTGAGGAGATGGAATCAGGGCTGGGCAGGGCACACACCCACAAGCCCTTCCGTGGTTGGTGCTGAGAGGGAGATGGTGTCCTGGGCTTGGCTTTATAGCTGCACCCGCCATCACCATCGCCATTGCGCCACCACTGAGGAGGTGGAATCAGGGCTGGGCAGGGCACACGCCCACAAGCCCTTCCGTGGTTGGTGCTGAGAGGGAGATGGTGTCCTGGGCTTGGCTTTATAGCTGCACCCGTCCTCACTGTCGCCGCTGTGCCGCCAATGAGGAGATGGAATCAGGGCTAGGCAGGGCACATGCCCACAATCCCTTCCGCGGTCGGTGCTGAGAGGGAGATTGTGTCCTGGGCTTGGCTTTATAGCTGCACCCACCCTCATCATAGATTAACAGGTCTAATTAAAGGTTTAAGCTACGATATTTTCAAAAAAGATTGGAAACCATTGATTGATTATTCGAAACTAGAAGAGGGTTTGGATTGTTTTATTGGATTAGATTAGAATTGTAATAATATGTTTAGATGAGAGAACTGTGTAAGTTTGTCAATTATAGATAGGTTTGGTATTATGGAACTAATTATTAGATCATTATAAAAAGACTAGGGATAGACTGTATGACATGAGAGAATAATTGACATGAAAATAGAAGTATAAGGAACGCGGGCTGAACAGCAAGATAAGTCAAGCAAGGAAGTGATTTTTTACCTTAATGTCTGTTTACATGTGGTTACTTTTCTTTTCTTTTTCTTTTTCTCTGTTTTTGTGTTGTTTTTCTTTTTGTATTGTTTGTTTTATACTGTATATGTGTTGTTGTTTTTGTAAATTTGTTATTATTCATTTTTAAACAATAAACATTTATTAACAATAAATAAATAAATAAAAACTAGTGAATTCACAGTTTGTGGGTGTGGAGGACTGGGAGAGCCCTGTGGAAGGTGCAGAGGATTCTGGAAGTTGTAGTTCAGCAGCCTTAAACTTGTGAACTGACTGAAAACAAACAGAAAAAAATATTTAATTAACAACATAAAACAAAATAAAAAATACAAATACTCAGCAAAAACAGCAATAGCTAGAGGGGGGGGGGGGAAAGGCTGAGAGATAGCCCTAACGAAGTTAGAAGAACTCAGAGGCTTCACAAAATAAAGTATTACGACTGACTCTAGATGAACTTATTCAGTTATTATATGAACATAATAAACTAAGGAAACAATGTGAGTGATTGGATCTGGAATGTTTTAGACCTGATATACAGAAATATTTAATTCACTGTGATCTGATTTGGACTATTTTGGATACCATACAAAGCAAATAATTTAGATTGGTTGAATATGAATGAAAATATGTTTTGGACTTTAAATAAAAGATAAAGATTCTAACTACCAATTTGGATGAACTTGGCCCATATATAAGACTGAATCATGGTTAACTGATGGATTTGAACTGATTTGGACTGTACACATAAAGAAAAAATTAAATTGAGTGTTTGGATTTGGATGGATTGGAAATAAATATAAAAAGCAAATACTCAGATTAATTTTAATCCAATCTGAATTAGACTTTATATGAGGGTTCATTTAATCTGGTTGATTTGATGTGATTTAATCTGAACCTTATATTGGAAAAAAGAGACAAAACAATAATAATAGTAAAAATAATTATAATATTAAATTTAATTTGGAATGACCTGATTTTATATAAGAACAAATTAACTCTGAATATTTTGAAATTGGACTGATCTGGATTATGTACATGGAATAATGTAATGTTGCCCAAGTGGATTTAATTTACAGTAGACTTGAAATAAGAAACAAGTAATTTTGTTGAATGTAAAGTGATATATTTTGATTAAATAAAAGAAATAAAAATGTACATAAGAAAGAAAACTCAAAATCTAAAAATGAATTTACAAAATCAGAGTAGGCCTTCCCTAGAGCAAAAACCAACATTAGATTAAAATTTATCATATCTGAAGGAAATTTGAAGGATAACAGCACAGCTCAGTCAAAAAATGGACAATTTAAATAATCAAACTAAGAGCTTTAAAGGTGAAATGTAAAAAAGAGCTATGGGATGATTTAAAAACAATTATATCCCTAGAGGTTTCAAATATGAAAAAGAAAGTTGATAGCTTTGAAGAAAAATAGATAAATATTCAGGAGGATATAGAAGGAATAAAATTAAAACAAGATTACTATGAAGAAAACCAACTAATTTGGGAAGCAAAAGCAAGAGAGAAATCCATTAAAATCAGAGGACTACCTGAACAGGAAAGAGAAAATCTATATTCTAGAATTGTTCTCAACTTAGCAAAATTTTTAAAGGAAGAAGAACACTTATGTCTGATGGAGATATACAAAATGTTCAGGTTGAACTTGAAGATTGCCAAACAGAGGAGAATCCTGAGAGATATTGTCCTATATTTTTTAAGGAAAGAAACTAAAGATCAAACCTTAAGACAGCACAATAAGACAGCATTTGAGATTGAGGGACAAGAACTTCAGATTTTTAAAGAGGTACCAGCGAAGGTGCTGAAAAAAAAGGAACAAATGCAATTTTTTGACAGCTGAGTTAAAGCAAAATAACACTCCTTATCGATGGATTTTTCCAGAAGGAATTATTTTTTGCTTTAAAAATAATAAAAAAATAAGATCAGTGCAATAAGCAAAAATTTTTTTGGGAACAACATTTCAAAAATAAGAATAAAATTTGGCAACAAGATAATAAAGTTCAACCAAATGAAGTTCAAATGGATAAAAACACCATGTCCAGAAAAAAAAATACTTAGGAAATAAATAAAAAACAACAACAGGCCAACGTGACAATACAAGTCAAAAGGAAAGAACTGACTGAACAGAATCTGAAGATATTAGCAATGCAAACAATCATTTAGAAGTAAGACAGTTAACATCTACCAATGAAAGTAATATGGAAGAACAAGCTACGACAACCTTATGGAAAAGAGATAATGAAGAAGAAGCCTCCCATGAAGAAGAAGAAAATAAAAGTTTTAATTCAGAAATAGACAAAGCAAATCTTGTTTTAGGTGATGAATAAAGCTTTAAAAGCTTTAACATGGAATGTGAAGGGAATAAACAGACTAATCAAAAGGAAAAAAATCTTTCATTTTTTGCAGCAACAAAAATGTGACTGTAAAGTTTCTCAAAAATTTAAGATTAGGAACAGATTTTATTTCAGTGGCAGAGAAGAAGAAGAAAGGGATGGCTCTTTATATAAATCCAGACTTAAACCTGGGAGAAATTGTGAATGACCCTAAAGGTCATTATGTAGGAGTTATAGCAAAAATTCAGGATCAAAAAACACTCATTGTGGGAATATATGCTCCCATAGGAAAAAAAAAAGATTTATTCTATGCAAAGCTCCTAAAAAAATTAAAGATATAAACTTTGATAATATTGTATGCATGGGAGATTGGAATGGAGTTATAGATCCCCAACTAGATAGAGCTTCAAATAAAAAAATAAAATAAAAAAATCAGGGGAAACTGCCAACATCCTTTTTTGATTTAATGGAATTCTGTAATATGTCAGATATTTGGAGAATGAAATATGATAAAGCAAAGAGCTTTACCTTTTTTTCTGATGTACATAAATCTTGGGCTAGATTTGATCTGTTCTTAATCTCTACATCATTTTGCCCCAAGGTAAAAGAAATTGAAGTGCTACCTGGAATCACATCAGATCACAATCTGGTGATGGTGAAATTATTACCATCACACAAAGAGTATAACTGGAGGCTAAGGGGTTAAGCAGATGGTGCAAAGTGCCATCTTCAGAGCAAGGAAGGGGAGGGATAGCTACACGCTGGGTGCCCCAACCCCTTCCTGAAAACGTCTTTGGAGCAGCCGGCCCTCCACATGCTCTGACGATGCCTTTCCACTGCAGCATCCACACACGCTGCAGCAGAAAAGCTACCGAAGGTGCGCCAGCAGCCTTTTGTGGTGCACCTTTGGCGATTTGTGGAAGGAGCGCTATTTTAGCACTCCTTCCAGGGGCGGCAAAGCTGAGTCGCAGGTGTGCGAATACCTCAGCCCCGTGACACAGCTTCCTGGGGCAGCCCCGTGCCACCCGTCTGCTTCCCCCCTAAATGATTTATTACTAAAAGATAAGGAAATTGTGAAAGAGGCAAAACAGATATTGATAAACTACTTTAAGGAAAATTCTAATCCTGAAATAAATGTAGATACTATTTGGGATGCCTTGAAAGCAATCTTCAGAGGTTTCTTTGTCCAAAAAGGGTCAGAAAGGAAGAAAGCAAAATTAAAAAAGATAAAAGATTTACAAGATGAACTGAAAAATAAAGAAAATCTATTATTAGAGGATTTGAATAATAAAACAATTAAAAAGAAATTAAATATATTCAGAAAATTTCCACAATCTTAGTTGAACAAGTAAATAAGAAAATGAAAATAGTAAGGCAAAGATTTTTTGAAAAAGCAAATAAAACAAGTAAAATGCTAGACTATAAATTAAGAGAAAAAACTAAAAAGAAATCCATTACAATGCTAAAGGATAAAGAGAAAATATATGCTGAACAGAAGGATATAATGCAAATCCTTGTTAATTATTATACAATGCTTTTTCGTAAAGATAATATCCAAAAAGAGCAAATTTCAGAATTTCTGGAAGACAAGAAAGTTATTGTCAGAAGAACAAAGGAAATTATTAAATCAAAGAATTAGAATACAAGAGGTAAGAGAGGCAATTTCTAGGAGCAAAAATGGGAAAGCTACAGGTCCAGATGGCTTCCCTGCGGAATACTACAAAGTGTTTAAATATCAATTAGAAACTCATCTTCAAAATGTAATGAACAACATATTAAGAAAAAATATTCCAGATTCATGGAAAAACTCCAATAATGTTAATAGCAAAACAAGATAATGACCCTATAGCATTGTTGAATGTAGATTATAAATTGTTTACATCAATCTTAGCCATGAGATTAAGGACAATTCTTAAAGATTTGATAAATAAATACTTCACAGTATTCTTGTTTTAATTTTATTCCTTCTATATCCTCTTGAATATTTATCTGTTTTTCTTCCAAGCTATCAACTTTCTTTTTCATATTTGAAACTTCTAGGGATATTTTCGCTACAGTACGGTTAATTGTTTTTAAATCATCCCACAGCTCTTTTTTAGACCAATGTGGATTTTTGCTCAATAGAATAATAAAAGATAATTGTAGACACATTCTAAATTTAGTGGAATTACATGAAAAGAGAATGAAAAAAAAATTAGCCTTGATCTTCATAGACTTCCAGAAAGCTTTCGATAATGTAAACTGGCTGTTTATAAAAGAAGTAATTAAAAAATGAGAATGGGGGAGAATTATGAAAAATGGATTGACAAAATATATCAATACCAAACAGCAAAATAAAAATAAATGGTGAAAACTCTAAGAATATCAAAATAATGAAAGACACAAGGCAAGGTTGCCCCTTGCCCCCACTTCTCTATAACAATCATAGAGGTACTTAATAATATGATAAGGGAGGATACTTTAATAGAATGGGTTAAAGTTAAAAATTGTGAATTTAAGTTATGAGCGTATGCTGATGACCTGGTAATATCATTAGTCAGACAGTATACAACATCTAAATAAAATTTTAGATCAATTCGGTCAAGCATCAGGCTTAATGATAAAGAAAGAAAAGACCTGTATTTTGACAATAAATTTGTCCAAAAAAGAAATAGAAGATATAAAAGGTAAAACTCAATATCAAATCCAAAAGAAAGTCAAATACATAGGCCTAAGTATTACCTCTAAAAATGTGGATTTATTTAAAAATAATTATGAAAAAACATGGAAAGATAGTAAGAAAGATTTAGACAAATGGGAAAAAGTAGGTCTTTCATGGTTGGGTAAGATATCTGCTATCAAAATGAACATTTTACCTAGAATGATCTTTTTGTATCAAAACATCCCCATAATAAACAATGAAATTCCTTTTAGAAATTGGCAAAGAGATACATCTAAATTCATTTGGGGAGGGAAAAAAGCCAGAGTAAGACTAAAAGAAATGCAAGATAGTTTAAATAGAGGAGATCTAGCCTTGCTAGACCTAAAGATATATTACTATGCCTGCTGCATTGAATGGATTACAGATTGGTGTCAACTAGAAAATAGAAATCTGTTACATTTAGAGGGAATGTTAGCGTGGTGACGCAGCACGTGGGAACCACGTAATGTGAGGCACCAGGATCCAGACTGTCTTCAATGAAGCAAGCAATGTTGTCAGTTACAGGAAAACTCCTTTCCCCTCCAGACAGAGCAGAGAGAGACTCAGCAGATGTCTCACTAAGAGGCTTTTAATCTTCAGAAGTTCTATGTACAAAGGCTATGTACAATAATACACCAACGCACTCTCCTCCTTCCACAATCAACCCACATCAACCCACACGTGTGTCCAGAGGCTTGTCCCTTATATAGCCAGTGCTCCACATGGCTTTCTAGCCCTGCCTCTTCCTTTTGGACACCTGTCAATTATAAGTATGACACAGTATGTTTGCATCGGCAGCGGCAGCGGCGGTGGGTCTTCCCACCTGGGCCCCAACACCTGGGCCCTGCTCCTGGCCCCAACACCTGGGCCCCGCTCCTGGCCCCAACGCACCCGGCCCTGCGGCGGCGGCGCTGAGGAGGAGGAAGAGGAGGGCGGGACCATCTCCGGGCCTACAAAGGCCCCACCGAGCCTTCCCTTCCCCCGGCAGCAGCAGCGGCGGCGGGTCTTCCCACCTGGGCCCCGCTCCTGGCCCCAACGCACCCGGCCCTGCGGCGGCGGCACTGAGGAGGAGGAAGAGGAGGGCGGGACCATCTCCGGGCCTACAAAGGCCCCACCGAGCCTTCCCTTCCCCCGGCAGCGGCAGCAGTGGCGGGTCTTCCCACCTGGGCCCTGCTCCTGGCCCCAACACCTGGGCCCCGCTCCTGGCCCCAACGCACCCGGCCCTGCGGCGGCGGCGCTGAGGAGGAGGAAGAGGAGGGCGGGACCATCTCTGGGCCTACAAAGGCCCCACTGAGCCTTCCCTTCCCCCGGCAGCGGCAGCGGCGGCGGGTCTTCCCACCTGGGCCCCAACACCTGGGCCCCGCTCCTGGCCCCAACGCACCCGGCCCTGCGGCGGCAGCGCTGAGGAGGAGGAAGAGGAGGGCGGGACCATCTCCGGGCCTACAAAGGCCCCACCGAGCCTTCCCTTCCCCCGGCAGCGGCAGCGGGTCTTCCCACCTGGGCCCCGCTCCTGGCCCCAACGCGCCCGGCCCTGCAGCGGCGGCACTGAGGAGGAGGAAGAGGAGGGCGGGACCATCTCTGGGCCTACAAAGAAGTTTTACAACCCTCCAAGGAATAACTGAGTGAACATTTGCGCGGTTGGGGGAGGAACTTTACTTAGTAATTTTATAATTGGCACTTTACATTGTATATTTCAATTATAACTGTCTTTATATTGTTTTTGTTATTTTGTTTTTGGGTGGGTGGGTGGGAGGGGGTGGGATGGAGGGATGGGTTTTTCTTAACAGTTACATAATTTGTATTTTATATTGTATAATTTTAAGTAATTGTTTTTTAATCTGTTTGTAAACGAGATCTTAATGTTGTTATTTGTTTGATGTTCAGGGGGGAGGGAATGTTTTGTCTAATTTGCTGGAATGTATTACTGTATTATGTTGTTTAATTTGTTGTATTGTATTAATGTAATGTAATGTATTAATGTATTTTGTTGTTCACCGCCTCGATTGGTTTACCAGAGAGGCGGTATATAAATAAATCGTATTATTATTATTATTATCCCTTTTGCAGCAGTTACTGTGCTTTGCAGCACCAGGTAACTCCCTGTCATTATGTCACCTCCTGTTTCATCAGCCTTGATGCTGCATGACTCAGCAGTGGCCAAATGCTTAGTCATTATGGCTGCTGCCATTCACCACATTGTGCATTTTCCCTGGAACATTATTCTAACAGGGAAATGATATTATTTTGGTTGGCATGCCTACCTATTTTATGGGAAAGTCAAAGCAAATAGAACTTTTGAAAATCATTTTATCAGAAAAGCCCTATTAGAAGCCTCGCAAAAATACTATCCATGGATTTATAGAAAGCTCCTCATGTGGGTTTCTATAAATGAAGCTTTCCATAAAGCGCAAGAATTGAAACCCAATAAATGGCTGATATACAAAGACCTAATAAAAATAGAAGAATAAACAAATATGGTATATATAAAGTCTCAAGAAGAATTAATAAAAGGATATAAGATCAGTTGGTTTACTTATAGACAGTTTAAAGAAAGATTTATAAAGGACAAGAATACTCAAGGTTTTGAAAGTGATAAATTAAATTTACATCGAAAAAGCATTTGACAACTTAAATTGGTCTTTTATGCATCAAATAATAAGCGAATTGGATATGGGTCAAAATTTTTCAAGATGGATCACATCAATATATCAAAATCAGGAAGCAAAATTCTTGGTCAATGGTGAATCTTCAAAAGTACTTAAAATTCAGAAAGGTGTCCCCTATTCCCTCTATTATTTATTTTGAATTTTGAAATATTAATGAATAAAATTCGAACGGAAGCCAAGATACAAGGGACTAAAGTCAAAGGAGTAGAGTTTAAAGTCAACGCTTTTGCAGATGACTTTATGGTCTCACTTTCGAATCCATGTGAAGGTATAGATTCGCTTCTTGATACAATTGGGGAATTTAGTAAAATGACAGGTTTAAAAATTAATAAAGAGAAAACAGTAATGCTAACACTGAACCTATCAAATGAGGAAAGGAAAATATTAAAAAAAACTAATTTCCAGGAGGTGAAAATAGTAAAATATTTATGTATTAATTTCTCTACAAAAAAATCTGAATTATTTAAAAATAATTACGAGAAAAAATGGGCTGAAATTAAACAAGTTTTGACTAGATGGAAAAAATTAAAATTATCTTGGATGGGCAAGATTGCTACCATTAAAATGAACATTTTGCCAAAAAATTATATTTCTCTTTCAAAATATTCCGATTATGATAAACGATTCCCCTTTCCTCAAACGGAATAGAGATATCTCTGACTTTGTCTGGGACGGCGGAAAACCAAGAGTTAAGATGAAATTTCTTCAAGATGCTGTGGAATGGGGAGGCATGGGTCTACCCAATTTAGAAATTTATTATTATGCCTGCTCTATTTTTTGGTTACTGGACTGGATAAATCTGAAAAATGAAAGAAATTTGAAATTGGAGGGTTTGACAACATTTACGGTTGGCACGGATATCTAATATATGATAAAATTAAATATCACAGAAATTTTAGTGACCATTATTTAAGACGTGCCTTACTAAGAATTTGGAATAAAGTTAAGAAAAATTGGAATAAAGTTAAGAAAAATTGGCCAGAAGTTATACCTAATTGGACAGCAATTGGTGAAGTGGTATGGAAAGAAAATAAATTAGGCAAAGATAAATAGTTAACATATAACGATTTGATATTAGAAAATGGGCAAAAACAAATTAAGACACAGGAGAAACTTAATCAAGAAGGCTACTCCTGTAATTGGTTTTCTTACAGACAAATAAGAGAACAATTTTTATTAGATCAAAAAACTAAAACAATCGGAGTATTGGATAAGGAATTTGATGATATAATCGGATCCGTTAGCCAACACAAAATATTGAAATTTTATAAAATGTTATTAACTACTGAAATGGAGAAAGATCTGATCAAGCCTCAGATGATAAAATGGGCCCAGGACTTTGAACATAACATTGAAATGGCTCAATGGGAGAAATGTTGGGGGAAAAGATTGAAACATACTTTAAGCTGCAACATTAAAGAAAATTTTTACAAACTACAATACTGGTGGTATTTGACTTCAGCCAAATTGGCTAAAAAAAAAAAAATGACCAAAATTGTTGGAAATGCGAGAAGAAAATTGGAACGCTGTACCATTTATGGTGGGAATGTAAGAAAGCAAAGGAATTTTGGGGAAATATAAGGCATACTATGTCTGAAATTTTTGAAAACCAATCTGAAAAATGACCCACAATTGTTTTTTATTGGGCATCATCAAAGACCAGAATTTGGAAAAGAAATATGGGAAATTAATTTTTATCTCATATCAGCCACTAGAATAACATATGCAGCAAACTGGAAAATGAAGGAGATCCCATTAATTCAGGATTGGTTTATAAAGATATTTGACATAATAGAAATGGATAAGCTATTAAAGGTGTTAGCCAGGAGGTTTTTAAAAGAGACTGGAAGATTTTGATAGATTATTGGAAACAAAAATGATGTTTAGACAATACTATAGGTCTGGAATAAATCATATGTAGAAGATACAAGTATGAGCACTGTGGTTAAAAAGCTAAGAATTTATAGAGTATGATAAGTTACAATGTAAGAGACTATAATATGGTTATAATCAATAATATAATGTATGACTTGAGGTATCAAAATAACTGAATTAGATAGAAGTGGGAGGGAATTGGGCTGAATATCAAGTAATATCAAGTAAGGAAGTGTTTTTAAATGTTTGTCCTTTTCTTTGTCTCTCTTTTTTCCCCTCTTTCCTCCCCCCCCCTTTTTTATCATTTTGATGGGTGGTTTGTTGTCTGTAAATGTTTTGTGTAAATATAAATGTTTGTGATGTTTTAAGGATTTATGTGCATTTACGTTTTTGGTTTTAATCAATAAAATTTTTAAAATAAAAAAAGAAAGTGATAAATTAGATTTTGATGATATTTTGTTCTCTGAAAAACTACATAAAATAGCAAGATTATATAACTATCTTCTTTCTTTAGAAATGCAAGAAGAATCTATTAAGAAATCTATGGTAAAATGGGCACAA
Source organism: Phrynosoma blainvillii (assembly GCA_026167975.1). Classification (NCBI taxonomy): domain Eukaryota; kingdom Metazoa; phylum Chordata; class Lepidosauria; order Squamata; family Phrynosomatidae; genus Phrynosoma; species Phrynosoma blainvillii. Next base: position 416,729,259 of record JANUYF010000001.1, read on the forward strand.
GACATACAAACAAACATCCCATTGCAACAATGGGAGTATAATTGGAATAAAAGATTAAAAAACACAACTAGCTATGAACTAAGGGAGAATTATTATAAGATGCAATATTGCTGGTATTTGACGCCGACAAAACTGGCAAAAATTTATAAAGACATGGACTTTAAATCCTGGAAATTCTCAAAAGCCCCGGGTACCTTTTTCCACCTATGGTGGAAATGCGAATACACTATCAGTTTTTGGAAAAAGATATACTGTTGGACCCAGAAAATATTAGATTGTAAATTCTCAATGGAATCTTCTTTTTATCTTTTAGGAATAGTAACAAATGAGGAATTGGAAAAAAATATGGAAAATTGATATTTTATTTAACGACAGTGGCAAGATTAATTTACACAGCAAATTGGAAAAATAAAGATCCAATTAAGTATGATAAATGGTTAATAAAACTTCTAGATATGTCAGAAATGGATAAACTGACTTGTTTAATGTGAGGTCTTTCATGGAAAATCTGTAAAAAGACATGGAGTACAGTAATACATTTTCTACAAATAGAAGAAAATATAAGTTATACATTAGATTAAAAATAAAGAGTATGGAAGGGGAAAATAAAAAAAACAGTAAGCAAACAAAATAACTTTTTTTTTCATTTTTCTAAGTTAACTTCTTCTTAATTGTGAATACAATCTACATGTTGACCCAAAGGAAAAAGGTTAAGGAATTACACTGTAAGTAGGTTCAAATTAAAAGATATAATCAGAATTATTACTTAATGATACATAAATGAAGGAAGTATTGAAATCCAGGAAGTTAATATGTTTTAATGGTGATGGGTATGTGTTGGTATAGTTGTAATCAATGGTGTTTTATGTGTATAGTTTATATGTGTATATCGTTACTGTTAAATGTTGTCTAAATGTTTTGTTTTTTTATGTATTAAAAATAAATTGGAAAAAATTGAATGTTCTCTTACCAGGCTAAATACTACACAATCTTCATTACACATTTGTCCATTTTGATGTGTATTCTCTCACATCAAAAGCAGACAATGATTAGTTGCCACAATCATCACCTGCAACTGCAACAACTTTAGTGATAAAAGAAGCAGCAATAGCAAGAATAATATTACTCTTAAGGCCATTCTTTTCCCTTTTTTTGACACTGCATACTACATTTGTTAATAGCAGATGTTACTTTACTGCACATCAGGAAAAATAAATACTACAGAAATCTTTTTTTTTTAAATCTATTCTTACATATACAGACACCTCCTGTTTAATATCTTTCTGTTGTTAAATATAAGTTTGGGTTCTGACCTACAAGATAACTATCAAATCCTAAAGAACTTTCTTTCCTCCCTGACATAGGCTTTGTGAGGAATCCACCAAATGTTGTTGAGGAAAATCCAGAAAGGTGCTAATGATAGTGCAGGAAGAGATAGACAGCACACTGTGGTTGCACTGAACTCAGTATTGCCTAGAGTAAAACACTACAATCTTCAACATTTAAATTCAGGGCCAGATTTCAGAAAAGAATAAAGATACCAAGCCATATACAAGTGTACATATCTGAGAACCCAGGGTCTTTTCATACTGTGTGATTACAGCCTACGGAATCCCAAGATTTTCAGTTTTTGTTGTTATGTTCCTTCAAGCCATTTTTGACTTACACCAACCCTAAGGCAAACCTATCAAGGAGTTTTCTTGGCACGATTTGTTCAAAGGAGGGTTGCCTTTGCTTTCCTCTGAGGCTGAAAGAGTGTGGCTTGCCTAAGGTCACCCAGTGAGTTTCTATGGTTGTAGTCTAACACTCAAATTACTACATCATGCTGGCACTATTTGCAGTTTAGGGAGGGAAGGAGATATTTAGAATTCTCAGCCAGAGAGCGTGAATGCCTTATCTAACTACAAAATCCAAGATTCAATAGAATACAACCATGAGAGTTAAAGTAGAACCATAGTACTACAGTATTGTGAAAGGGCCTTATGTCTTAAAACAAGAATGGAGCATATTTTATATCATGATAACAAATGCCCCCTGCTGCCAGCTGTGGGTTAATGACTGTGTGCAGCACGAAGTTCTAGGAAAGGATTAATCTGTCAATTTTGGTTTCTTTATGCTTCTCACTTTCCCAATCTTTACTTCTTCTTGTCCCATTTTCACATCCATTTATGACTTAAATAAGTCTATTTCTCTTATACATTTTTTTAATCACTGCATTTTTTACAGCCTACCTCCCCAGGTCCACATATGCAGCTGACCACATGAAATACCCCCTCACACACTGTACACATGCACCACTATGCATCTTTCCATGCATGATTGGGATTCCCATTCACATGAAAGGAGTAAGCACACAGGACACCTGTTCACACAACCAAGTGAATGTATAACCTCCAGGGTAATGGCCCATAAACATTGCAGGCATGTGACTAACCAACATGACTCTGCTTCCAGTTAATTTTAACTGGAAGAAATACACTAAAGTTATATAATAAAATTATGAAATATATAGAGATTCATGTTGAGCACAATAGCTTTAACTTCCTGGAAATTTAAACTGGTGATTAAAGTTACTTATCTGCATTGATTACACATAATCCCAGAAGTCTAATGAGTGAATTTAAAGTTGATTGAAGTGCTTTAACCATCACCTAATATATATAAAATGCCTTCAAGCCAATCCATCTTTTAATGATTTATTAAAGTGAATAAAGTTTCTGTGATACCTATACTCTGCTTTACAAAAGCAAAGATTTTGCTGAGATCAACCCTTAAATGTAGGATGAAAAAGCTAATTTTATCACAGATGATCACCCTGTCAATCTGAGAACCATTGACATTTTCATGCAACTTTGTGTATTTCCTTAAATTAACAAATACTGTGGGCAAACCTTTGTTCTCCCAGTATCAGTTTGTTTTATATCCCAATGTATCCAACCTATACAAATTTACAACACTCCTACTTCCTGAGAAGAAACACCTTTGGGTGTATATTGGATCTAAAGGCCATAACCTCATATCAATTAAGGTATAATTTGAGAGGCCAACTGTGGACAGTGAATCACTAAGCATACTTTCAAAAGACCAGCACAGATACAGGGCAGTACCACCTAGGCTCTAGGAAGACAGTAGATCCAACTTAAAACAGATTTGAACTCTTCATGTTCTGGTCACCATGAAAGCAAGCAAGGGGTCGCTACATGTTCTACTCATCCTTGTTGGCCAGAGCAAAACTTCCAGGGTCCAAAAGCATCTTTCTTCCATTTTCTGTTGAGTCAGCTGGAAATGATGTAAAGCCTGAACTAGATAACCTTCATTCCCTTGCTTAGGTGCCTACATTACCTGCCCATTTTGACAAAGGGTTTCCCAGTTAGCTAAATCACTGTAGCATCTCTCCTTATATGTACAAGTAAGAATATGTATACAAATTAAAAACAAAAGGAGGTAACTTGAAAAAACTCCAAAGCCAATCAAAAACAGTTGCTTAAAATTCTACTATGCCCCCTTACAAATGACTTACTGATCCTCTCCTATTATAAGAATAGGTAGCTGGGTATTGGAGGTGGCTTGTCATAGAAAAGGAGGAAGAGGTGTGATGGAAACATGGGTTCCTTAGCAAGCTAGTGTATCACCTCCTCTCCTATTATTCAAGTGCATGTTATGTGGACATTTTGTAAAAGTTTGCAGATATCCCCATTCTCCAATTAGAGCTGTACATGTGTTGAATGGCCTTGGGAGTGACATTCGTAGTTGCATTCTTAGTCAGTCTTATGGCTTGCACAGAGTGCCATTGTTTGATGTTGCTAAAATCCCATGCTAATCTAACCTAATTTATTTCTAAAGATTCATGCATTTGGTTATGTTTCAGCTACTACATATTATGGGGTTAATGTATATAAACATTTTGAACAGAGGGCATTTTTTTCACCAAAAGTCTCCTGCAGTAAAATCAATACAACATTTTCAAGAATATGTTCAAATATTGATTTCTATATGTTGGAGTTGTTTCACAGCAGGAGAATGAAGAAGAAAGAGCCACTTTGTGAAGACATTTCTCTGTTCAAAAGGATCATATCTACTCTCCTATAATTAGATTTTTTTGAAAAACTTGTTAAACCTTGATTACTGTCTCTCTCATTTTGTGTATATGCAGATTTGGAATTCAGTTATACTAGAAAACTAGAAAACTATAACATAAAAAATTGACATTGTACCACTCTAGATGCATGACCACCTGAACCTTTTCTGGAATTCCAGAATGTGGATGTCTCTTTGCACATTGTCCATACTACAGGTTTCCAGTGCAACAATTTCTACACCTGGAAATGGTTTTCACTGCAGAATTAGAAAACATGTAGTGAGATCTCAAGTTCCATTCTAGAAGAGATAATATTTCTTGGACCTTCTCTCTTAATGTGTAAGAAACATACATGTGTTGATGTTCATTTTTCAGGTCTCCATTATGTCTCCACATACTTTATATATTTTCTCTAGTACCAATTTTTATCATTGTACTCCCACAATATTCTGGACCTAGCAAGTTGTTCATTGTACTCCCTCTGTATATTCTCATCGACAAGATTTCTCAAGGACCACTGCAATAAGCAACATATGTTATCACTCTGTTCCCTGCCTCATCTTGCTCTCAGCTGTTCTCTTCATTTTATTGGAATGCAGACATTTCCCCTACTCGTTTGAATATATTTCATATCTGGTTTCTGTTTTTAGATGCAATGAATGGAAGGATAAGAGGCTGCTTCTTACTACTCATCGATAAAAGAATAAGGCCGTCTCGGAAATCCTGTTGCTTGTAGAAAATAACAACACTAATCATCATGGTAGAATTCAAAGATGTAGCTGTGTTAGTCTGGATAGGTATGCAAAGGGATCTTGTAGCACCTTTGAGACTGAGAGAAAAAAAGAAGTTGGTAAGTGGTAGCATACACTTTTGTAGACTGCTAGCCCAGAAAAGCAACTGGGGTTGAAAGATTAATTAAGTCAAATAGGGTCACTCTTGACTTACAGCTCAGTGAGCTGGTTTTAAAAAACTGACTCATACCATGAACAGTATGTGTCATTGCTGAGAATCACTTACTACTGGCTATGCTGAGCCTTTAGTTTGAAGAGATTTTCCAAAAATCCTCTTAGTGCATTTCATACCACCAATCTTTCAACCCCAGTTGCTTTGCTGGGCTAGCAGGGGGGAAGCCACAACAAATTGAAAATAATTGACTCTGCAAAAAAAGGCATGGTGCTGGTGGAAGCTGAAGCAAATGAATAGATGATCTGCATAAATAAATAAAAAGGAACCATAAAAGTATAAGAAAAGCCTTGCTGTATCAAGTGAAATGTTTCTCTTGTTCAACACTGTCCCTAAAGTGTCTGACCAGAAATGTATAGAAAGTTCACAGGAAGACATGAGTGTGAAAAGCATCCTTTTCATTTTTTACTTCCTGGCAATCACCTAACCAGAGATATACTGCCCCTGATATCACACACAGCCCTCATAACTAATCACTACTGATAGTTTAATCCTCTGAATTTGTTTACCTATGGCTTCGATCCAGAATATCTGAAAGCTGATATCTCTCTATGAGTCTACGTGAGCCTTATGATCTCCAGGGGAGATCTTTCATTCAGTTCCACCATCCTTGCAAGATTGTCTGGTGAAGTTGTGCAAGAGAGTGTTCTGAGTGGCCAGTTGTAGACTATGGAATTCTCTCTCATTTTTTACTCCTTTTCTGTTGTCTTTCTCCTAGCAGGTAAAATCATTTTGATTTATTCTTACCTTTGGCACCTAACTTGTCATGGCAGAAGAGTATTTTAGTAGGGTGTGCTGTGGACTTCTCTTTTTACTGTGTTCTAAATGTGTATTTTTAACTGTTTTAAATTAATGTTTTAATTGGAATGTTTAATTTTTAAAATATATAGTATATATTCTTTTAGCTGCTTTTTATTTTAATGTGTACTGTAAGCCACTTTTGGTTCCATACTGAGGAAACAGTGAGGTATTCATCTATCAATCAAACAACAAACAAACAACATATGGCTATTTTTTTATAGCTATCTGAGTTGCAGACCATCACTATATCTTGCAGCTTCATATTCTATGAGGAGTTCAGCTGCAATCTCTACATTGACATAGATCCTGAATCTTTAAACATTCAGCTTTACTGGATGACCCTGAGTTTTATGAAGTGGTGATGACTTTCCCTCAAACTGTGTTTGCTATACCACATATCATTTTATATACTTCTCTCATATCACCCTTCCTTATTTGCCTTTTCTTCTAAAGTAAAGGTGGATCTACACTGGACAGAATACTTGTCCAGCTGCTGCTGGAGTATTCTGGCCCCTGAGGTAAAAAGCAAGGTGCCCAGCATCAATCTCATGGCTGGGCACCTTATTATGACCTCAGAGGGAGTGCCTTGTGCTGGTAGCAGTAGGTGGCACAGCAGGGCACTTTGAAAAGAGAGTGCACAAATTTTCTTGGAAGATCCAGAACAAGTAGTATGGTTTCTTTTATTAAAAATTGCTTTAATGCAGGGATTTCCCAGTATCATTTGGTCCATATACACATGCCTTAAAACTTAAAACATTGCAACCTTTCCTGGTGAGGCGTTGCTTCACCCTCTTGCTTGCTCCTTTCTGCTCCTTTTAAACCTCTACAGTATCATTTTTGTTGTGTGTTGATCAGAAATGAACACAGTATCTGAAGTGTGATCATATCACATATTCCTATGTAGACATTATGGGCCTTTACAGACTGCCAGAAATAGTGCACATTAAATTGAGGCACTGCCCTGGCTCAGTGCTAGGGAAATCATGGGAACTGTAATTTATTGTGGCACCAGAGCTCTCTGACAGAGAAGGCTCAATGTCCCAGAAAAAAATACAATTCCCATGACTCCCTAGCACTGAGCCAGGGCAGTGCCTCAATTTAATGTGCACTATTTCTGGCAGTCTGCAAAGGCCCTATGATATAGACAGTTTAGTTTCATCTCCTCTCCTAATTATCCTTTCCACATGGAATTTTCTTTTTTCATAGTAGCTGAACACTGGATTGACATTTTTCTAGACCTATTCATCACAAACACCAGAATCCTTTCCTGGTCAGCCTATCTCCACTCAAAGCCCACCAGTGCATGTGAAAAGTAAAGAATTCTCTCACTGTGTGCAGAATAGTAGAGAGAAAAAAACCCTGAGCTGTCACTTTACAGAAAGCTCCATTTTTCATCAATTATAAGAAAATTCATTGAGTTGATAAAATAATATTTTATTAGACCAATTAATATTCACAAAATATTCATATATGCAAGTTTTCACATTGAATAATACTGTCCTCAAGCTGGAAGAAAATGATAAGTTCATTTTTATAGGGCACAGCCTGGGCATGTTCTTGTATATTGGAATATGTCTTCTGATTTTGTAACATGTGGAATATCTTCCAGCAAACTCATTATGACTAAGAAACTACTTCCCCAGTAAGAAGTTATGGGCAGAGTTCTGTAGACTGGATTCAGAACTGGTTTTGGCATTTATCAGCCTTTGCAAATGTTCAAATAATTTTGTTTGTTTTTCAAGAGTTCTTTCTTGGTCCATAAAATTGTCAAATGTATGCTGATGTTGCTAAATGCATGCTGCTGGAAGATGCCCAATAGGAGCCACAAAAGGTAGAATACTTCTACACCCTAAGGGGCAGCATCTGAAAGACAGGGCCAAAAACAGCTTTTGCAGTCTTTTTGCCATAAGGTTAGTGTTTTTGTGGGTGCTTACCATGATTCTCTGTGCCATAGCCCCTTCCCCCATACCTCTTGGTATGGCTGACTATTTAATAACAGCACCCATACCAACAGGTGCACAATTCCTGAGATGACACATTGCAAGGTAGTTGGGGAAAACACACTTTCATCTAAACATGTGCCATAATTCCTACCCAGCCCTGTGTTATATATCTAGGAGGTTGGATATTCTGAGCTGAATATAAAGAGTGGATGGTGGGCACTAGGCTTTATATTATCTTCCTACACATTCACATTTAGGCATTATGATGTACAAGATCACTCCCTCTGCCTTGTTCTTCAGAGAGTAAAATGGTAACTCTACCCTGTAGCTGGGATGGGAGTAAAATAGGGGTGTTGGGCCCCCATAAGAATTTTGCACCCCCTATGAATATTTCCTTCAATCTCTAATTTTCTTGCATTACAGAGAGTGAAACATGGAAAATCATTCACACCCATAACACATATATTTGCTGTGTTTGCATTTCCTTGGTAACTTGGTAACTGAATCTTTAAGTTACTATAATAGTAGAAATTAAGAGACAGAAAGAAAATTTGATGGGGGCAGAATTCTAATTTGGAAGAGCAACGCTCTCATTTTGTCCCCCCTATCCCAGCTACACCCCCAATGAAATTTTCTTTTACCCACCGATTTTTAACTGCATTTCTAAGTTGAAATTTTAAATTCCTGCTGTGCTAGAAATTTGGGGACTAAAGGAAATTTTCATTTGAAGGGCAGAATTCTTGTTTGGGAACAATGCCTTCATTTTGCCACTCAAGCAGCTGGCCCATGGGTTCCATACTCACAGAGTTGGATTGCCATAATAGAAGAATCAGTTTTTTATTTTTTTTAAACAAAAGAAGCACATTTTCTTTTAACTGCATTGTAATATTAATATAATGTCATGTCAGAAATCTTTCATCACCACTGTCAATATTTTAATTGTTTAAAGCATTTAATTGCTCATCTGACATTTCCATTTTTCTCTTCTCAGTTTCTTTTTAAAAAAGCCACACTTCTTATGCCAGTTCTGGATTTGACCCAGTATTTTAAAATTCAACTTCACATCATACTCACATTCTTGGATCCTAATGACTTGTTCCATTTGGTTCCCCAAATGTTCTCTCTCTCCTGGAATGAAATATTCACTGCAGCTGGCTTCTAACAGCATTTTACTTACAGGATTTATTTTGTCTCCCTCCGGCATCCACCCACCACTGCCCACTCAATAAACTCTTGCTTTTATTCTTCTTTAGTTTGTGGATATTATGCCACAGTCTGGCTGTAATATGTTGATGCAGTCTGTCTGAGAAGGATGTCGCGGTCTGAGATGAAGTGTCATTGAAAAGCAGGGGATTTCTTTCTAATATCGGTCCAACAAGAGAGAATGATGTCAGGGAACCACACACGCCAAAATGCAGACTGAAAGGCCTTTGTGGGGCTCTCTCTGGGATGTTGTGTAAATTTAAATAATGGACTGCAAATGAAAAGTGGCCAAGAAGAGAGTCAGGTCCTGTTGTGGACAAATTTAATGTTTTAAAAAAAGCTCATCAGATATATAAAGTTCATATGTGGACTGAAAAGTCTGGCTGTCATTCTGTAAGAGCAAATAAAATGATTTTGTCTGAGATAGTTTTGTAGGGTGAATAGACCCCCCCTTGATTTAAACATGTAAAACAGCAATATCATACCCTCCAACTATATGGATTTGGCAGGGGGAGTTAAGGGAACATAGTAGTTGTAGCCCAATATGTCTGTGTTGCACTGGATTGTCAGCTCCTAATGTATAAGCTTCTTCCCACCACAAGAGCCTGACAAATCTCTGAAATGCCCCATCGTATGTCCTGCCAGCTAGGGATGTCACATTCACTCACACAGGAGCATCTGAAAAAAGCAAGAGTTCAAATGCCAAGGAAGAAGTTGACGTAAGCAACTCCTGGGGATCTGCAGCTATCACAGCTGCCTTCTCAAGCCACCCAGAACCAGTTATTTATGTTCAGTTCTTGGGGAGAGATCACTCTTCCAAGAGAACTTTTCAGCATCCAAAAATGTGAAAAGGTGTGAGTATTAAAGTATGTATTATAGTGTGAAAAGGTGAGTATTACTTCTTTCAGACTGTTCACTAATGATAGCAATGTTCTGTATTAGCATGGACAGCCCTTTCTTGCTATGTCTTGCAAAGCTGTCAATGTTATAGCCATGATGGTGATGCATAAAATGTGTTATGACTCTTTGAACAGAGACCTTAGTGAGGCAAAGCTACACTTGCATCAGAGAGTATCACAAGAGCAGCAGGTGAGCTATCCCAAGTATGGAAACATGAATGTGTGAACCACTATTTCAGTACTGAGAGTGTCACTGTGCCCTGTGTTGGCTTCTAAACATAATGGCATAAAGCAGCAAAGCATATACATGTACAAAAGGAAGGCAAATGCATGTGTTTATTTTAGTATATTAATTATAAAGGGCAGAAAACCCAATGTTTTAGTTAATTGTCCTACTCCAACAACCTTGAAATTAATAAATCTCACAGTACATTCTTTAATACTTACTCTGGTGCCAAGGATGGAGGTATCCAAATAACTGATGTGTTCAGCAACAAGAGGAGGTTCTGGCTAATGTGACTATAGTTGTGTACATACCACATTTGTTTTGATTCCATTCATTACTAGAAATTTGGATAGTTCCAAAGCTCTGAAGGATGTCCAGTATCACAAGGAATGCAAAGTTGAGTAAGTCAACAGTATTTCATCAGTTATATGTAACTGCCCACAGCGGACTTCGAAAGCACATTAATAATCAGGGAAAAATGCTGAGACTCCCATTATGTTGACAGAGATGCAGTTTGTTTGAGCCAAAAAACAGGGCGTATATGTTTCCAGGAATAATTTTGGACTCTAATTACAGATAGAAACCAGCAGCCTTTCACCTTTAATGTCAGTTCAAATCCCCTGTTTGGAAATAGGTCTCTTTCCATTGTGCATTGCCTTAAAAAAAAAAAAAAAAGCAGAGCAAAGTAGTTTAGTTATTTGTTGAACATGACAACTAAGGTTGGCTGTTTTGTTTTAGGTGACCTTAGGGGGTTGCATAGGTCAGCACTTTGTAGTAGATGACATTTTTGCTGTTGCAACAGAAGGGAAGAACTTTCCATTCTGCATTCACCTTGGTGGAATTGCTTCTTCAGCTCAGGATCAAGTGGTGGAAATGAAGGACAGTCTAGAGCAGGCTGGATAGAAGGGAAATTGGAATCTACTGATAGCTCTGTGAGTGCTATACACTTCTGCCTCCTGACTATTTTTTAAAAAGCAACAAAATTATTCCCATCACACACCATACAATTGTAATGGATATACTACAATACACATGCGCACTCTCACAGCACACCACATAATCAGAATCATATGCCTCCTTTCTATGTATGTTTTCCTTTAGTTCTCAGCAACCAGGAATGGATTGTTCTATTGAAGGACTGTGAGCAAATTTCAGTTCCTGACACCCAACAAATTCATGAAATCGTTTAATTCTGTTGCCTAAATCTTATTGCTGCTGAATCAACTGCAAAATAATATGTCAGGTTTTGAGTAAATTTCAGTGATGCAATGAGACTCACCTGCTTGGGACTAGAATTTTGATTTAGGTCTATAGGCCTGACTGAATAGCTATTCTTAACTAGAATTGATTCCCTGAGTCAATAGAACTTACAAAAGTGTTACCAAATTCCCATTGATTCAGTGAGTCTGTTCCAGCTGGGATTACTGTATGGATTTAGGTCAAAATCTTTTTGACCTGATTTTGACTGGTATCTTTGGATTCTAGTGAAAAACAATATATAGTTTGCAAGCATGAATTTTGTCTGCTCAGTATCTAAGAAGGACAGAGGGGCTAAACAGATTGGCAGCTTGGAACACCCTCTGGCTGCTCCAGCCCCAGTCAGCCCCCAATTGGTGCAGGACCATGGTGGCTGGATGCCCTGCTCTGCTTCTTTTTGTGCTGGCTTTTCCCTGTTTGGCATGCCCTTGGCATGGCCTCCAGCTGCTTTGGGGGCATATGTCTGTCAAGACCATGTGGCACCCTGGTCTAGAAAATGATATGGATGTGGCCACTGTAAAGAACTGGAGCAATAGTAACAGGGTTACTACAGTTCAAGTGGCAGGTGCATGAGTCATAATTTGGAAAGCTGTGCATCATGGAAAACCTGATGCAACATGCATAGTGGATGGGACAAGCCAGGTATGCATCATGGGAGGTCTGATGCAATAATCCTGATGCAACAGGCACTGGGATGAAACCAGCCTGGTTTCATTAGTGCATGGCTGTCACATGTTCATAAGAAGACCACCTATATATGGGAGAAGTCAGAGTCTCCATTGTTGGTTAGTTGTGGTTGGTGATTGGCAAAGCACTTTGTTACTCTGTATAGCTGTGAGTATTCAAGACAAACGTCTGGTACTCTGTATAACTTTGTAAATATTTGTAATAAAGATTAAAGCCCTCTCCGAGAGAAGCCTCGCTGTGAAGCTATTTTTTTCTCCAAGCTGAAAGCAGCAGCTCTGTGGGGGAGTTTTTTTCCTGTGCTATCTGGAGCAAACTCTTCACAGAAGACCACTTCTGGGCATTCCTGCCTACGTGCATCTACTCTGCATGTGTGTATGCTAGATCCTGCTGTCTGCATACCCCAACAATGTCATCTGCAAGCATAATGAAACACGAGCAATGAAACATGAACAAGTACAGTGAAACATGAACATACTATTTATGTTAAAGAATGAACACAATTTAAAGAGTTTTAAAAGGCATACTGGTGTGCACTGGTTCTTTAAAAAACAAAACAAAATGATACATGCATGGCACAAGACCTTTTTTGCATGACATAACAGTGTCCAGCCTTTTTACCAAACTAAACCAAACCAAACAAACCTGAAATGGGGAGTGGGATAGCATATTCTCCAACTGCCCTGATTTGTTAGGGACCATCCTGATTAATCCTCTGTCACCCCACTTTCCCATCTGTTTTTAAAACATCACAGTTTTTCTTGTCTCCCTTACTTCAGTTGCTGCAAACTAGTTCAAAGTGCAAAAATAGTTTGTACAGAATTAACTCAGGGGGAGGGGAGGGGAGGGGAGGGGAGGGGAGGGGAGGGGAGGGGAGGGGAGGAGAGGAGAGGAGAGGAGAGGAGAGGAGAGTTTTGACCTTTCCAGGAGGCTCAGACAAAAGCAAACATTTTCACCTCTCTTGGTTTGTGTACTTTTCTTCATTTATAAAGGTTGCCATCTTAATCAGATTCTGAGGTTCTCATCTGTGAAATGCTAGACAATACAGTACAGGCTCAACTGTTCCCACTCCTGACCTCTATCCATTCAGTTTAAATGACTGAATAGAGTCTATCTATGTACATATTGTGTGCAACTAGACTCGCTTCCTATCATCAGGAAGCCTTCAAAAAACACATGTGTAGAACACTTGCATAAGCTCATCACTGGAACACATGGAACTCTGGAAACAGAGGCAAACTCTTTCCTTTAATCTAATATTACACTAATTCTCCATTGTACCAAAAACTAATCCAGATGGCATTTGGTATATGTTTCTATGGCACATTGAAAGCTTTATGATGGAAGGGGATTGTCCCTTCCTGATTCTACTGCCAGAAGCAGCTTCCATCACCCATTTGGATTCTGCCCTATGGGTGGGCACATGTGTGAAGTCACAAACTTCAGATGTCCTTTCTTTCCCATCTTCAAATCTAATCAGTGTGCCCTGTATCAAAGTTTTGTAGTTGTTATTTTTTTCAGATGGAAATGGCATGCAGTGTAAAGGACAAAATCCAGAGCTCCTTCTCCACCGGACCTCAAAGGTCACAGGTTCTGGCATCAGTTATTGTAGACAACCTGCCATGTAATTTTTGTTTTTGTTTTGTTTTGTTTTGTGTTTTTTTGAAAATTTCATTTTTTAACATGGTAATTGTTTCTTGATAGCAAGAAAATCAAGGTTGTTACAAGCCATCATGGGTAAAACATGAAATGTAAAGATGATGATGACGATGACGACGATGACGATGATGATGGAGGAAACATGATCTGTAACCCCATTTCCTTGTTTCTTTGAAATATGTTTCTGTTTATACATACATGGCCTGAGAACATTCCTCCATTGCCTAAGGTATGTTTATTTTAAGCAATGCTTTGTGTGCACTTGAAATAAGCACATTTTTCAACATATACTTTTCAGATTTTTCAGTGTGGCCAGAGTCATCTTTCAGTGGCAGGATTCCAGAGTGCAAATTGCATTCACCCCATGGACAAACCTGGGAAGTGTGGGCTGAGATAGGCCTGTGAAACCTTGGACTGTAATTGGATTCCCTGCATATCCTTATGCCTCTCCATGTGCTCGCTGTAGTTGATTCAGTGTGTGAAAAGCCTAAATCATTCTGATGGAAATGACATGCAAAGTAAATTATAAAATCCAGAGCTCTTCTTTAATTATGAGTATCTTCAGTGGTCACAAGTTCTGTCACCTGTTACCTTGGACAAACTGCAGTGTTTTTTTTTTTTTTAAGTTGTGGATAGGGTTGGTTAGAATCAAATTTTTGTTAGGTTTTGTCACATAAATCATGATTATATTAGCACTAAAAAGCATGTTTTCTTTCCAAGTTCAGCCATTTGGAGGAAAGAAGTAGTTTCTATTATTTGTCTGGAAATCTCCATGCACATTTCTATGGCTATATGGATAAGAGCTAAACCATATCTCTGGATGTGGTCCATTCAGGCCTTTGACTGTAGCCTCCCAGGCAATGAACAATGGACTAGGAAAACAGTGGATTAGGTTGTGATTGAGTGTACTTTTGTGCTCATAGATTCTGTCAAACCTTTCAGCTAGCAATCAGCAATGATCCATACAGACAATTTTGTACACAGAATAGCTAAAGATGTTAGTATATGAGTATGCATTTGTATGTGTGTAAAATATAGCTCTTTCTTTAAAAAACAAAATAGGATAAAAGGAACTGCTTAGAGGTTTAAACTTCCCCTCTCAACCTTCTAGTCTGTCTGTGCCAATATTCTGTGAATGCTTTATTCTGTTCTTTTTGTCACCCTTTTCTCTGCATTTAATGGTCCCAGGCCCCATTTGATTCCCCCCCCCCCCCATGACATTAGCTGTGCATCATGGTATGTCTACTGTAAAACTAAATCAGTGTGTGTGGTGGGGGAGGATAATAATATAATAGAATTGGAAGGGAACTCAAGTCTAATCCCTTGCAAGAACAGACAAAGGGGTTGTACAGACCGCCCCTAAGGGCCCTTGCAGGAACAGACAAAGGGGCTGTCCATGCTGCCCCTGGGAGTGCTGGACAGGGGCCATGGCAACTGCACACCATGGTCCCAATCCGGCACTTTGCTGCTCTAAAAAAAGCTGGCAAATGCTGCTCCTTTTTAGAGTGGCAAAAATCTGCCCTTGCTGCGGTGGCGGCTTTTGGGGGCTCCTTTGGTACAGCATGTATGAACGCTGTGCCAAGGGAGTGCCCTGACATTGCTTGCCATCTGTTTATGTGGATGGCATGATGGTGGCACTACGGCGGAGTCAGGGCAGCTGGCATGCGGTTGCCATGCCCTGACTCCACCCCCAGGCTGGCCCTTTTGGCTGGTCTGTATTTCCCCAAAGTGTCCCCCAAAATGGCTGTCCAAACTCTGTTTAAAGATCACCAAAGAAAGAGATTCTGCCATCCTCCATGTCAGTCTATTCCACTGTCAAGCAGTTCTTACAATATGGAAATTCATGCTAATGTTCAGGTAGAATCTCTTTTCTTGGAATTTGAATCCATTGATTTGTGCGCAGGTCTCTGGAGCAGCAGAAAACAGGCTGGCTCCATCTTCTACATTCCTTCAGATATTTAAAGATAGGTATCATGCCACATCTCCAATAAAAAAAAAAATTGTTCATGATCAGACCCTCTCATACATCCTCTATGTTTTAAAATGCTTGAAAAAAATCATGTGAAGAATTCTAATAAGGCTCTTAGCCCATGTATTTTATTGTCTGCTGTAACTGACCAAAAAAGGGTAGCACTGTACTTTCTCAAACCACTATTGTGTAATAATGACAGATTTTAGACCTAAAGCTATATGAGATCTAAAATGAACAAATGGAGAAAGCATAAGAAGAAAAATATAAAATATTACAACTTAGATCTTTGAGCTCAGTTCTACTGAATCAGTACAATTTCTGCCAATCTTCATCACCTTTGATCTGAACTTTGTCTGAAAGGTGGTCAAGGAATAAGTTGTTATAGCCAATGGGCACCCCCTCCACTGTTGAAAAACACTTTCAAAGAGGATATAAATCTAGAAATAAGGATGAATGTCACATCTGCAGTAGTGATACCAGAGGCATTTGAATAAGAACACCTCACTTTCCCTTGCCTCAAGGTTCAGTAAATTCACTAAGAATACAGAAAAGGCAAATGATGGCAGTAGGAACTCTCCAGCATTTTTTTTTCTGCCTGAGCTGAAGGATGAGATAGACTCCAGAAGATGGCTGGACTGGCAGCTGAAACCTACAATGGCCTGATTTCTGTTGGTAGTCCTACCTAAAGCAGACACATTGAATCAATTTTGGAATTTATGTATGTGTTGACTTACCATTCAACAATTCATTGAATTGGTTTAGTGGGACCAACCAACAGGTATCCAGCCAATGTCAGCAATGGGCTGTATTGATTACCACTTGCAGACAATAGGTTATCATGGGATACAAGACAGATCTCTGTGACAGATACAGCTATTTCCTCCAAGAGAAGGAAATATTCTACAGCCCCTTTTATGTTAAAGCATGGTATTAGTGCAGGAAACAAGTTGTTGAGCACATGGTGGCTCCTGGAAATTGGGTTGGTTGTTGATCATGGTGTTACTCCACTTATGGTTCCACCCTAGTGTGGCTGCACCCCCCACACCCACTAGTAATGCCCCTAAGTATTCCTCCCTAAACTGTAAATCACAGGATTCCTAAGGATGGAACCAGGACAATTAAAGCAGAATCATAGTGCTAGAAATGTATAGTGTGAAAGGACCTCATCTTGTTCACTTTTAAGCTATTGTCAATATTAGAGTATAACTCCCATCTGTGTCAGACAACATGCCCAGTAGTCAGAGATGTCAGAGGGGTTTGTAGCTCAAAACATCTGGAGGTCATCACACAGACTGTTCCACTCTACTTTGATAGTCATTAGCTTCCTACAATTTCCTAGGGAATTCCAGAAGATAAAACAGCATGTGCTTTTAGACTACAGCAAAGCTTTTGACTAGATAGATCACAAAAAGCTATGGATTGCTATTAAAGAATTGGATATGCCATGGCATTTGATTGTCCTCATGTGTAACCTATACTCAGGATAAGAGACTACTGTAAAAACAGAATACAGAGAAACAGAATGGTTCCCAATCAGCAAAGGGGTCAGGCAAGACTGAATTCTATCACTCTGTTCAACTTGAATGCATAAAATAAATGCAAATCAAGTTTAGACTTGGATGAAGGAGGAGGGAAGATTGGCGGAAAGAATTTGAACAATCTAAGATATGCAGATGACAACATACTACAGAAAATGACAAAGATTTGGAATAATTACTAAGAAAAGTCAAAGGAGAAAGTGATAAAGTTGTCTTACTGCTGAACATCAAGAAAACAAAAATAATGACCACGCAGGATTTAGATGATGGAGAAATTGAAATAGTTAAAGATTTCCTGTTGCTGAGTGGGTGGGGCTTTGGTGAGTCACATTTGTGACTCAATAGGGGGTTGAGCTAGCTAATTAGCTTTATAGAACTCCTCCCAGAGTTTTTTTTATACAACAAGGGAAAGCACAGCACAGGTAGGAGGGGGGTTTAAACCTTTCTTTTTAGAGGTTCTCCTAATAATAATAATAAGAATCTAAAGGGCTTTGAGGCTGTTGTTTTTTGCTCAGAGGAAGAAGACAGAGACTTACCTCCAGAATAAGGTAGCATCCAGGAGCCCTCTGTAGAAACCCAGTTGATTGAGCTCACTGACAGAGCCTGGTGAAAAGACCAAGAGAACAGAGTCCCTTTAGATAGGGGAGTTTTCCAGGGGAGTTTTTGAGGGAGAAACCCACAGTCCTGTTTCGGTGCTTACTTAAGATTTCTCATTATGGACACTGAGGGGATTGCTGTAGTCACCTGCAACACTTGTGGGATATTTGTCTTCTTGCCAAGAGATGTGGGGAACTTCACCTGCATTAAGTGAAAGTTCATAGCCCTCCTGGAAGAGAAAGTCAAGCAGCTGGAGGCCCAGGTAGCTACACTTCAGCATATAAGGGAGCAAGAGGTTTTCTTGGACAGAGCGGAACAAACAGTTTTGGATAGGGACCACACAGAGAAGTTGTTGAGGAGGAGGTCATTTCATGCACATAGGAGGTGGACACCTGAAGGAACGTAGGGAGTAGGGAAACCAGGGATCGTTCTGGGAGCTTGCAACTACAGAACCAATTTGAAGCTCTCTCCCTTATTAAGGATGAAGAGGAAGAGTAGCAGGGACAGTCCTCAGGGACAGTGCAGGGACCCCTAAGTGTACCACTGCAGGGAACAGCCACTTCTAAGCCTCAGAGGAGGTGTGTGGTGGTGCTTGTTGAGGGGTACAGAAGCAATGGTTTGTGGGCCTGTCAAGATGTCCCGGGAGGTGTGTTGTCTCCCTGAAGCAAGACTCCATGATGTGACAGTGAGGCTGACAAGACTGGTCAAGCCTATTGACCATTACCTCTTCCTCTTGGTCCATGTGGGAACCAATGATACTGCAAGGCACAGTCTTCAGAATATCAGAAGGGATTATGAGGCTTTGGGTAGGAAACTGAAAGAGCTGGACACACAGGTTGTTATCTCATCTCTTCTCTCAGTTGAAGAGCATGGTCCAGGAAGGGAGAAGAAGATAGCAGATGTGAATAACTGGCTTCGTAGATGGTGCCACTAAGAATGATTTGGACTCTTAGATTACAGGCTGTAGTTCCATGAAGTTGGACTTCTAGCAAGAGATGGGCTGCATCTCACACCAGTTGGCAGAATCATTTTTGCTAATAGTCTCAAACATTTGTTCAGGAGAGCTTTAAACTGAGTCATGTTGGGGAGAGAGACAGTATCTTGGAAGGTATCTTGGAAGGCAGGAGTACATCATGGGCTGGAGATAATAGTCAAAGTTTTATAGAGGAAACAAGGCAACTGATGCAACAGTGGGAGGAAAAAACCCTCACACAGGCAGCAAGTGGGGAGGACACATGCTCTTAGATGTCTCTATACAAATGCACAGAGCATGGGAAATAAACAAGATGAACTTGAACTCCTAGCAGAACAAAGCAAAGATGATATAATAGGCATCACTGAAACCTGGTGGGATGAGTCTCACGATTGGAATGTAGGAATAGAGGGGTATAACCTTTTAAAGAGAAATAGGCCAAACAGGAAAGGAGGAGGAATAGCATTATATGTCAGGGATATTTACACCAGTGAAGAAATCCAGGACATCAGTCATGGAAGCCAGGTGGAGAGCATCTGGATAAAAATTAAAGGGGAGGGAAACAACAGAGATATTATAGTGGAAGTCTACTACAAACCCCCAAGTCAGACTGAGGAATTGGATGATGCCTTTCTAGAACAGATGACCACACACTCAGAAAGGAGAGATGTAGTAGTGATGGGAGACTTCAACTATCCTTATATTTGCTGGAAACAAACTCAGCCAATACTTCAAGGTCTAGCAAATTCCTCACTTGTCTTGAAAACAATTTCTTTGTCCAAAAGGTGGAAGAGGCAACAAGGGGACTGGCTACTTTAGAACTGATCCTAACAAACAGGGATGACCTGGTCAATGGGATGCAAGTGGTGGGATCCTTAGGTGGGAGTGATCATGTTCTCCTGAAGTTTCTTATACAGTGGAAAGGAGAAATTAGGTATAGTCAAACACTCATTCTAGACTTTAGGAGAGCTGATTTCAACAAACCTAGGGAAACACTGGGAGTGATCCCATGGTCAGGAATGCTAAAGGAGAAGGGAGTTCAGGATGGATGGGAGTTTCTCAAAAGGGAGATACTGAAGGCACAATCTTAAACTTTTCCAATGAGAAGGAAAAATGGGAGAAGTCTCAGGAAACCAGGTTGGATGACTAAAGAACTTTCAACTGAACTAAATTTTAAATGGGAGATGTACAAGAAATGGAAAAGGGCCAAAATAACTAAAGAGGAATTCAAACAGCTAGCACATGTAGGGATAAGGTCAGGAAAGCCAAAGCACAGAATGAGCTCAGACTTGCTAGAGGGGTAAAGGACAATAGAAAGGGCTTTTTTTTTTTTTTTTTTGGTATGTCCATAGCAAAAGAAAGAAGAAGGAAATGGTAAGGGCACTGTGCAGAGAAGATGGAGAAATACTAACAGGGGACAGAGAAAAGCAGAACTACTCAACACCTTCTTTGTCTCAGTCTTCTCACAAAAGGAAAAGGGTGTTGAACCTAAGGAAAATGGAGCAGAGGACACAATAGGGGAAATGCAGCACAGAATTAGTAAATAGGAAGTACAGGAATACTTGGTTAACCTAAATGAATTTAAGTCTCCAGGACCAGATGAACTACATCCAAGGATATTAAAGAACTGGCAAATGTAATCTCAAAGTGACTGGCAATAATCTTTGAAAACTTCTGGAGAACAGGAGAAGTCCCAGCAGACTGGAGGAGGGCAAACATCGTCCCCATCTTCAAAAAGGGGAAAAAAGAGGATCCCAACAACTATTGCCCAGTTAGTCTAACATCAATACCGGGAAAGATTCTAGAACAGTTCATTAAACAGAGAGTCTGTGAACATTTAGAAGGGAATGCCATAATCACAAAAAGTCAACATGGGTTTCTCAAAAACAAGTCATGCCAGACTAACCTGATCTCTTTTTTTGATAAAATTACCAGCTTGCTAGATGAAGGGAATGTGGTAGACATAGCATATCTTGATTTCAGTAAGGCTTTTGACAAAGTCCCCCACGATATTCTTGCAAATAAGATAGTAAAATGTGGGCTAGACAATACAACCGTTAAGTGGATTAGTTTGGTTGACTGACCAAACACAAAGGGTGTTCAGCAATGGCTCCTCTTCATCCTGGAGAGAAGTGACCAGTGGGGTGCAACAGGGTTCTGTTCCGGGCCCAGTGCTATTTAACATCTTTATCAATGATTTGGATGACAGAATGGGGGGGGGGGGGGCAGGTGTCTCAAATTTGCAGATGACACCAAATTAGGAGGAATAGCTAATACCCTAGAGGACAGGATGAAAATTCAAAATGATCTTAATAGATTAGAAATCTGGGCCAAAGCTAACAAAATGAATTTCAACACAGAGAAATGTAAGATACTGCACTTGGGGCAAAAAAATGAAATGCATAGATATAAGATGGGGGACACCTGGCTTAACAAGACTACGTGTAAAAGGGATCTAGGAGTCCTAGTAGACCACAAGTTGAACATGAGTCAACAGTGTGATGCCGCAGCTAAAATGGCCAATGCCATTTTAGGCTGCATTAATAGAAGTATAGTATCTAGATCAGGGGTAGGCAAACTATGGCCCGGGGGCCTAACCCGGCCCCTCGAGGCCTTTCAATTGGCCCATGGCCGGTCCTGCCGCCATTGTCTCTGCCACCATGCATGTGACGCGGGGTGCCATTTTGTTTTCCAAAATGGCGCCCCACACTCGCGCACGCATGCGCATGATGCTGGGAGTAATGAGCATGTGTGTATGAGCGTGGCTGCCATTTTGGAACATAAAATGGAACCCTGTGCTCATGCACGCATGCTCACAACGCCAGGAGTAGTACGCACCTCCATCGCCATTTTTTCCCTTCGGCCCACAGATGATCTGGGGGACAGTGGAATGCAAAAAATGGTATGTCAACCCCTGATCTAGATCAAGGGAAGTAATAGTGTCACTGTATTCTGCTTTGGTCAGGCCCCACCTGGAATACTGTGTCCAGTTCTGGGCACCACAATTCAAAGAGGATGTTGAAAAACTGGAGCGTGTCCAGAGGAGGCCGACCAAAGTGGTGAAGGGTCTGGAAACCATGTCCTACAATGAATGACTTAGGGAACTGGGTATGTTTAGCCTGGAGAGGAGACAGTTAAGAAGGAATATGATATCCCTCTTTAAATATTTGAAGGGATGTCATATGGAGGAGGATGCTTCCTTGTTTTCTGCTGCCCAGAGAATGGGACTTGGAACAATGGATGCAAGCTACAGGAAAAGAGATTTCACCTCAACATTAGGAGGAACTTCCTGACAGTGAGTGCTGTTTGACAGTGGAACACACTCCCTCAGAATGTGGTGGAGTATCCTTCTTTGGAGGTCTTTAAACAGAGGCTGGATGACCATCTGTCAGGGATGATTTGATTTTTAGATCCTGCATGGCAGGGGGTTGGACTGGATGGCCCTTGTGGTCTCTTCCAATTCTATGATTTTATGATTCTACGATTCCCATGCCTTGGAACAATCATTGATCAAAATGGAGATTCCAGTCAAGAAATCAGAATCAGATTGGGCTGGGAAGAGCAGGTATGAAAGAACTAGAGAAGATCCTGAAGTGCAAGAATATACAACTGAATATTAAGGTTAGCATTGTCCATATCATTGTATTCCCAATCACTATGTATGGGTGTGAGAGCTGGATGATGAAGAAAGCTAATGGGAACAAACTGACCTCATTTGAGAAGTGGTGCTAGAGAAGAGTGTTGACGATATTAATGGGCCCTAGAACAAATCTATGGGTCCTAGAACAAATCTTGCCTGAACTCTACCTAGAAGTCAAGATGACTAAATTGAGGCTTTTGTACTTCAGCCATATCATGAGAAGGCATGACTCATTAGTAAAGATGATAATGCTAGTAAAAGTGGAAGACAGTAGGAAGAGAGGAAGACCACATACCAAATGGATAGACTCAATGAAGAAGGACACAGCCCTGTTTCTAGAGGAAACAGAGCAGAGCAGAGCTGTTGAGGCCAGGATTCTTAGAGGTGTCTCATTCACAGGCTTGCTTTGAGTCAAGGTGAATTTGAAGGCAGTTAACAACAAGAAGTCTCTTATATAGAACATCATTTCTAATACTTGCAACCTGAATGTATTTAAGCGGGGCATGCCAGGAACTGAACCTGATATCTTTTACATGTGTGCATATCCTCTAACATGGAGCTTTAGTTTCTTTCCCAACATACATGAAGTAATCTCCAGGATTTTGTATTAAGAGATGGCTGAGAAATTGATTGGTTTGATTTAAAATTCAAACTTCTCTGACTGCTACACATTTGAACTAAATTATCCTATGAAACTTCATTGAGTTTGGCAGTAGATATGAATATATTAGGAAAAGCTGCACACAAAAATTCATTGACTAGAGGAAATAAAGTTTAAAAAATAATTTTAAGCACTCTTCTTGCAAAATAAGGATGGATCTTAGGGGAAAATTGTACATACACAAAAATAAGCATTTCACATTCTTGTGAAAGCTTTTTAAAAAGTTCAGTGTTTGAGTCAAATCAAACCTATCTGGGAAAATGACATACAGAGGAATTGAAATTGGCAGATTTGTTCAGTTCTAGTTGTAATATTACAAGTTATTTCATATTTCACCTAACTACATGATGAAGCAGTCTCAAAACACTGCACACTGAATAGTGCTCTGGACAGGTGATGGAGGGATCAAATGACCACATTGTCATTCTGCTGAATTTGCTATGGGCTAGAGTAGACTTTTGGGATGCAATGGCTCAAGTGGTGAAGACACTGACTCTGTTGATTGCAAGATCGGCAGTTTGGCAGTTCAAGGCCTGGGTGCTGCATGATGGGGTGAATTTCTGTCACTAGGTCCAGCTTCTGCCAGTCTAGCAGTTTGAAAGCATGCAAATGCAAGTAGATAAATAGATACCACTTTGCTGGGAAGGTAAACAGCATTCTGTGAAATCATACTGGCCACATGATCACAAAGTAGTCTCTGACAATGCTGGCTCTTTGGCTTAGTAATGGAGATGAGCACCTCCCCATATGGTTGGACACAACTTGACAACCTTGTCAATGGGGAATACCTTTACCTTACCTAAAGTAGACTTTTGAGCTACAAGTTTTATGTTCAGTAGGGATTACAGTTTAAAGTGGAATGAAAGGAAGAATGATAACACCAAAGAGGAAAAAAGGAAGATATATGTGACATATTTTAAAATGTGCTTTCCAGAATGTTTGAGATGGCAGGGAAATAAATGCACAGAGCCTATTCATTATGGTGGTCTTGTATATATAAATATGCATTCATTTGACTTCTCAATCTCAGAAATAAAAGCAAATTCATCTATTGAACTTTACATAGTGACAGCTACTGAATATGTTGTGATAGAAGGATTTCATGGAATTGGATGTTTTATTCTGCTCTTAAATGATTGATCTCTACTATGTGCTCAGGCAGAATAAGTATGTACGTCCTACCCACCATACTCTTTTTATTATGCTAAGGAATTTATGAACCACCTTCAGCTGCAAAATGTACAGCAGACAAATGAATCTTAGCTACATAAAGCAACTAATCTCTACTATTTCAAGAGAAGTAATAGTGCCACTCTATTCTGCTTTGGTCAGGCCTCACCTGGAATACTGTGTCCAGTTCTGGGCACCACAATTCAAAAAGGATGTGGAGAAACTGGAGCGTGTCCAAAGGAGGGCAACTAAAATGGTGAAGGGTCTGGAAACCAAGCCCTATGAGGAACGACTTAGGGAGCTGGGGATGTTTAGCCTGGAGAAGAGAAGGCTGAGAGGTGATATGATAGCCGTGTTTAAATATTTGAAGGGATGTCATATCGAGGAGGGAACAAGCTTGTTTTCTGCTGCTCCAGAGACTAGGACCCGAAACAATGGATGCAAGCTGCAAGAAAAGAGATTCCACCTCAACATTAGGAGGAACTTCCTGACAGTGAGGGCAGTTCGACAGTGGAACACACTCCCTCAGAGAGTAGTGGAGTCTCCTTGGAGGTCTTTAAGCAGAGGCTGGATGGCCATCTGTCAGGGATGCTTTGATTGGGAGTTCCTGCATGGCAGGGGGTTGGACTGGATGGCCCTTGTGGTCTCTTCCAACTCTATGATTCTA
Source organism: Phrynosoma blainvillii (assembly GCA_026167975.1). Lineage (NCBI taxonomy): Eukaryota > Metazoa > Chordata > Lepidosauria > Squamata > Phrynosomatidae > Phrynosoma > Phrynosoma blainvillii. The sequence goes on from JANUYF010000001.1 coordinate 416,754,190, forward strand.
TGATTCTATGATTCTATTTGGCAAAGCTATTAGAAATAGCTTAGGGGGTGCTTGGTGTTTATGCAACTAAGGCAAGGTCCCTCTCTACTATTTATTGTTCCTCATAGAGAATGCCCTGGAAAAAAAATTCCTAGAGTGAGCAAAATATGTGTGTATCTATGCATGTAGAATTACTGAACATGCAGAACACACTCCTTTTCTTCTAGAACATGGCCACACAGCCCGAAAAACCCACAAAAAACCACACTCCTTCTGTCCACAGAAATGCAGAGAAAACGTATAGACTTGCCAAAGAGTGAATTGCATAGGGAAAAACAAGGGCAGTAATCCAAAGAAGACCTATACTGATGTAGTTGGAGGGGTCTTTGTTGTGCCAAGCTGGTACAGCAGGGCCAGACGCCAGTGCTGTTAGGTGAAGTTTTGCAATGGCAGTGCCACCATGAGACTACACACATGATCTGCAGTGATTCTTATGTTAGATCATGCTGCAAAGTCTTGTAAGATTTGGAGTCTCACAAGACCTCAAACAATATTTGCCACTCCATGAGGCAGCCAGCCATTTTCTGATGGATCTTAGTGCAAGCAAGTCACACTTCAGCAGGTCTCCTTCATCACTTTCCACAGTGCAGACTGCCCTGGCTTGGGAAAGAAACTGAAGTGAGTAATGGGGAAGGGAGGGAGATTCAGGGGGAGGGGTTTTGCCTGAGTGGGTGGTGTTTGTCTTGAGAGAGTTAGTATCAATGGTGGGCAGGGTGTGTGTGTGTGAAAGAGAGAGAGAGAGAGAGAGAGGCAGGGGAGCACTGTGGATGGGATTGGCACTGGCTGGACAAAGGGCAGCAGTGGGGTGCATGTTGGCTATGAGCAGCATAGGCAAGTGGTCATGCAGGCCACAAGTAGCACTAGACAAGGCTTGGCATTCCAGTACATCCTGTTTTCAAGGTAAATGTTCAAAAGGCTCTGCTTTGACGGCACTGATAGGAATCAGCTGGGAGGAAAAGGCACCATGCCTTTGAACAGTTCAGTACATTCCTTGAGTGGTGTGCCATTAGAAGGTCAGTGAAACTTGCAATTGCACACTGTCTTGTTGATTGGCTGGCCTTCCTCCTCAGTGTATGTGGACACCCTCAAGGGATTTCAGGATCTGACTCAGGAACTCTGTGTTTCCCTCTCCCACAGAAAGATGGTGGGTCCCTCCACCATGCTTGTTTTTCTCAGTATTGAGCTGGACACTATGTTATGCATTTCACACTTGCCTATGGAGAAGTTGGAGGATCTTCAGCAACAGATGGACTTAATCAACATAGTGAACAGTACATTGAATGACTCTCAGGTTTTCACCAGTCACTTGAATTTTGCATGCAGGGTCATGGTTCTGGGGCAGGAGTTCTGTGGTTATTTATATGCCACAATCAGGGTTACTGTCCTACACCATCACATCAGGATCACCAAGGTAATCTGGGAAGATGTGAGGTTGTGGAACATTTTTCTTTACGTCTATAATGGGGTGTCATTTTGGAGGAATGCATTACTCCTCTGGTCTAATCTACAGTCTGATGCAGTGGGCACATATGTGTTTGGTCTTTACAGGAAAGGACAATGGCACACTGAGCCATGGCTGGATGGTTTGGTAAGTAATGAATTTGCTAGAGATTTGACCTTTCTTGAATTATTTCCTATAGTGCTAGTGGTGTATATATATGTGGGTGAATTTGCCAACAAGTCTGTCCTATTTTGGTGTGACAATGCTGCTGTTGTCTGGAGAGTTAACACACAGAGCCCACAGGTCATGAAGTTAGTAAGATATTTGTCCTGCAATGCTTGCAACACAACATACATTTTTATGCATGCATGTGTCAAGAGTCTTAAATTCCCTGGCAGATTCCATCTCCTATTTTCAATTCAGCAAGAATTGAACTGAGGACCTTATCACACGCAGGCCACAAAGCGATAAGAATGCGATAAAGGAATAAATCCTGAACTAAACCAATAGAAGCCCCACAATACGCAAATGGCTATCACACACAATTATTTTCATTGCGCTTCTATCGCACTTTTAAGAAAGCACTCCCGGGAACCGTATCTGCCGTCCACACACAAGTGAGAAGATCCCGTACATGTACAAGCAATGATGTTCTTACACATGCACAGAAACAGGAATGCTCACCGCATCCGTTGGATGTGATTTTCGTCACTTCCTTCTTGCCATGTCGTCATTGCTTTGCCATCGCCATTGACGTGCGGTCGCTATTGCTTCGCTTTCCCTGAACTCGCACATTGTGTTTTGCTCTATGGAGACTGTTCTTGCACAGATTCGTGAGTTGTTGGCAGAGGTGGAGTGGGTGGAGCAGGAACACGAGGAAAGGCGCAGGGCTGTGCTGGCTGTTGTCCGTCGCTGGATGAGGCGCTGTGGCATCATGGGCTTCACAGCACATGCGGTGCTCTGGAGAATTTTAGATCTCCGCCACCCCGGTACCTGGGCTTTCCATGCCTCCAATGTCCCCCGTCCACGCCGGTGGTGGGTCAGGCCACAGATGATAAGGAAATGGTGGGCAGAGGAGGTGCTACCACTGTGGGATGAGGACATGTGGATCCGGAATTTCCGCATGTCCAAATCCACACTCTTTGAGATTGCCGAGGCTCTGCGCTCTCAGCTCCAGGCCAGGGACACCATCATGAAGAGGGCCATCTCGGTCGAAGAGAGGGTGGCAATCACCATCTGGTGGCTTTCAGCACCCCTCAATTACCGGAGAGTGGCACGCCATTTCCAAATCGGGGTGTCGACTGCAGCCATAATATGCATTGAGGTGATCACAGCAATAGAGAAGGAACTTCTCCAGAAAATGGTCTGCCTTGGGGACTATCGCCAGGTAGGTTCCTCTTCTTCCTTCTTTAACAGTGTGTGTTCCTGGGCTCTGCTTCCTTTATATTAAACTATGCTTTGAAATAATGTAACTGTGCCACATAAAAAAGGGGGGGATGGTTTGGGGCTTGAATTAGAATGATTTTGAACATTGTAAGTATCCGCCTTTCCTCTTTGATATTCACTGTCCCTGTTCCGCACAGTGTGTGTTATGACCAGGTATGCATATCTACATAAGCAGCTTATCCAAAGGGCTGGGGGCGGGGGTAGATTTATTTGCAAAGGGAGCTATAAGGTAGGCATCTTCAGTGGTATATGTATATAGATATAGATAGTCACATGCATCCAGGCAGAAGACTGGACAGACAGCTAGGCAGTGGGATGCATAGCTACAAATGAGTAATGGATCCTAAAACATGGTTGTGCAATTGGCAAGGCAGTTTCCTGGGAGAAAATCACAGATGGGGGGTATCAAAATATGGCTCTTTGCCTGCTTTTTAATGCCTTTTCCCTATTTTCTTTTTGTCACATTGCATGTCATGGACGGCTTTGAACAACTGGGCTTCCCCCACTGTGTTGGCACTCTCGATGGCACCCATATCCCAATAAAGCCCCCCAGGGCTAGGGCCAAGGACTACTTCAACAGGAAGTATGGGCACTCCATCGTCCTGCAAGGGATGACCTCAGCCACTGGAATGTTCCTGAACATCGAGGCTGGCTTTTCAGGGCACAACCACGACGCCTTCATCTTCTGTCATTCCTCCTTGTGCCAGGCAATGGACGTGGGAGCTTTTGTCCCTGGAAATCTGATGGTAACAATCCGTGGAGTGCAGGTGCCGCCCTTGGTTATAGCAGATGGGGCATACCCCTTGTGCCGATGGCTCATAAAGCCATACAGTGGAGCTCTGCAGAACAACCAATTGAAATTCAACATTGCTCTCAGCAGGGCTCGCAGTGTGGTGGAGCGAGCTTTTGGAAGATTGAAAGGACGATGGGGCTGCTTGGGAGCTAGGCTAACTGTTGGGGAAAATCACTTTGCCACGGTTGTGTCAGCCTGCGTGGTGCTGCACAACATCTGTGAGAGCAAGGGCCACGCACTACACAGTGAGCAGCCTACTGGGGAACTGCAGCTGCCACCGATGCTGGAGCAGTACCAGCCGGTGAGAGACCAGTGAAGGCAAACTGAGGGGGAGCGGGTCCGTGGAGCAATAGCAGCCATGATAGCTGAGCGGGAGTGAGCAATGCTGGCTAGCACTCTGTGTATATGCTTTGCTTTACTGTTTGCTGTTTAATATGTTCTCTGCAATAATAAACCTTTCTTCACTGTTAATTTGGGCGGTTTGCTTTACATCCTCAGGGACAGTCGTGTGACACTTGCTTTGTTGGTCCTGTTTTCCAGCATGGTGGTATATGTGTGCATATATGTATGTGTACACAGGTATAACTGCATGTATGTATATATACATATATATGTGTACATATATATAAGTATATATGTGTATATATCTATATCTATATATGTATATATATCTGCATGTGTGTGTGTGTGTGTGTGTGTGTGTGTGTATAAATATGTGTGTATATATATGCACGGGCACATCTATATACATTAATGTATGTATGTATGTATGTATGTATGTATAGGTGTGTATATGTATATATATAGAAGTCATAGAAGTCATAGAATCATAGAGTTGGAAGAGACCACAAGGGCCATCCAGTCCAACCCCCTGCCATGCAGGAACTCCCAATCAAAGCATCCCCGACAGATGGCCATCCAGCCTCTGCTTAAAGACCTCCAAGGAAGGAGACTCCACTACTCTCCGAGGGAGTGTGTTCCACTGTCGAACCGCCCTTACTGTCAGGAAGTTCCTCCTAATGTTGAGGTGGAATCTCTTTTCTTGCAGCTTGCATCCATTGTTTCGGGTCCTAGTCTCTGGAGCAGCAGAAAACAAGCTTGTTCCCTCCTCGATATGACATCCCGTCAAATATTTAAACACGGCTATCATATCACCTCTCAGCCTTCTCTTCTCCAGGCTAAAACATCCCCAGCTCCCTAAGTCGTTCCTCATAGGGCTTGGTTTCCAGACCCTTCACCATTTTAGTGGCCCTCCTTTGGACACACTCCAATTTCTCCACATCCTTTTTGAATTGTGGTGCCCAGAACTGGACACAGTATTCCAGGTGAGGCCGGACCAAAGCAGAATATAGTGGCACTATTACTTCTCTTGATCTAGACACTATACTTCTACTGATGCAGCCTAAAATTGCATTGGCCTTTTTAGCTGCTGCATCGCACTGTTGACTCATGTTCAACTTGTGGACCACCTGGATTCCTAGATCCCTTTCACACGTAGTCTCATTCAGCCAAGTGTCCCCCATCGTATATCTGTACTTTTTGTTTTTCCGCCCTAAGTGCAGTACCTTACATTTCTCTGTGTTGAATTTCATTTTGTTAGCTTTGGCCCAACTTTCTAGTCTGCTCAAGTCATTTTGAATTTTGATCCTGTCCTCTGGGGTATTAGCTACTCCTCCTAATTTGGTGTCGTCTGCAAATTTGATAACTATGCCCCCAATACCGTCATCCAAGTCATTAATAAAGATATTGAATAGCACTGGGCCCAGGACAGAGCCCTGTGGCACCCCACTGGTCACTTCTTTCCAGGTTGAAAAGGAGCCATTGTTGAGCACCCTTTGTGTTCGACCAGATAACCAATTACAAATCCATGTAACAGTTACTTTGTCTAGCCCACATTTTACCAACTTGCTTGCAAGAATGTCATGGGGAACCTTGTCAAAGGCCTTACTGAAATCAACATATACTATATCCACAGCATTCCCTTCATCTACCAAGCTGGTAATTTTATCAAAAAAAGAGATCAGATTTGTCTGGCATGACCTGTTTCTCTGAAACCCATGTTGACTTTTTGTGATTATGAAATTATCTTCCAGATGTTCACAGACTCTCTGTTTAATGATCTGCTCCAGAATCTTTCCGGGTATTGATGTCAGACTAACTGGACGATAATTGTTGGGATCCTCTTTTTTCCCCTTTTTGAAGATGGGGACAACATTTGCCCTCCTCCAGTCCGCTGGGACCTCTCCTGTTTTCCAGGAATTCTCAAAGATTATTGCCAATGGTTCTGATATTACATTTGCCAGTTCTTTTAATACCCTTGGATGTAATTCATCTGGTCCTGGAGACTTATATTCATCTAGATTAACCAGATGTTTCTGTACTATCTCTTTACTTATTCTGTGATGAAATTCTCCTATTCTGTCCTCTGCTCCATTATCCTCAAGTTGAGCACCCTTTGCCTTTTCTGAGAAGACTGAAGCAAAGAAGGTGTTGAGTAATTCTGCCTTTTCTCTGTCCCCTGTTAACTTTTTGCCATCTTCTCCACACAGTGGCCCTACCATTTCCTTCTTTTTCCTTTTGCTACTGACATACCCCCAAAAGCCCTTTTTATTGTTCTTAACCGCTCCAGCAAGCCTGATTTCATTCTGCGCTTTAGCTTTTCTGACTTTAACCCTACACGTGCTAGCTATTTGTTTGAATTCCTCTTTTGTGATTTCCCCATTTTTCCATTTCTTATACATGTTCCGTTTAAAACATATTTCAGTTGCAAGTTCCTTAGTCATCCATCCTGGTTTCTTGAGACACCTCCCATTCTTCCTCCTCATTGGCACAGTTTGAAATTGTGCCTTCAGTATCGCCCTTTTGAGAAACTCCCATCCGTCTTGAACTCCCTTCTCTTTTAGTATTCCTGTCCATGGGATCACCCTCAGTATTTCTCTAAGTTTAGTAAAATCAGCTTTCCTAAAGTCTAGAATGCGTGTCTGACTATGCCTGGCTTCTCCTTTCCACTGTATAATAAACTCCAGGAGGACATGATCACTCCCGCCTAAGGATCCAACCACTTGCACTCCATTAACTAGGTCTTCCCTGTTAGTTAGGATCAGATCCAAAATAGCTGACTCCCTCGTTGCCTCTTCCACCTTTTGAACAATGAAATTGTCTTCGAGGCAAGTGAGGAATTTGCTAGACCTCAAGGATTTTGCCGAGTTTGACTTCCAGCAAATATCCGGATAGTTGAAGTCACCCATCACTACTATATTTCTCCTTTCTGAGTGTGTGGTCATCTGTTCTAGAAAGGCATCATCCAGTTCTTCTGCCTGAGTCGGGGGTCTGTAGTAGACTCCCACAATAACATCCCTGTTGTTTCTTTCCCCTTTAATTTTTATCCAAATGCTCTCCACCTGGCTTCCAGGATTGTTGTCCTGGATTTCTTCACTGGTGTAAATATCCCTGACATATAATGCTATTCCTCCTCCTCTCCTGTTTGGCCTGTTTCTCTTGAAGAGGTTATACCCCTGTATTTTTACATTCCAATCATGAGACTCATCCCACCAGGTTTCAGTGATGCCTATTATATCATATTTGCTTTGTTGCGCTAGGAGTTCAAGTTCATCTTGCTTATTTCCCATGCTCTGTGCATTAGTGTAGAGACATCTAAGACCATATGTCTCCTTTACTTGCTGCCTTAGCACGTTTTTTTGCCTCCCACTGTTGGGTCCCTCTACTGTTTGCTTTGTTTCCTCTATGACAGTTTGACTATTTTTTCCAGTCCTTTTGTCTTCCAGGGTGCTGTCTCCCTTCCCCACATAACTCAGTTTAAAGCCCTCCTGATCAAATTCTTCAGACTGATCAAATTCTTCATATATGTATATGGATACATACACACACACACACACACACACACATACACACACACTCGTGTATATAAATATACATATGTATGTATATAGATGTATGTATATATATAGATAGATAGATAGATAGATATTTATATATACATTCTCAAAGACAAATATCTACATATATCTATATCTAGATCTGTATAGATAGATTAATATAGAGATATATGTATCCAAACGTATATATACACAGATATATGTATATATCTATTTATCAATACATCTATATGTTTATATATATCTATATATATATATGTGTGTGTGTGTGTGTGTGTGTGTCTATGTATTTATATAGATATATTGATCTTTAGACATAAATACACACATATATATCTATACATACATAGGTGTGTGTGTGTGTGTGTGTGTGTGTATGTGTGTATATATACACATGCATATATATATATATACATGTCTGTCTGTATATGTGTATGTACATATACACCCACCCACCCACATGTATACAATATATACATCTTTCTGTAAATATATATCTCTCTGTTTATATTTATGTATATATATATATATATATATATATATAGGTAGATAGATATATGTATTTTTACATATATATACACACATATCTATCTACCCATACGCATATATATATATATATATATATATATATATATAGGGGGTGTGTGTGTGTGTGTGTATGTATGTACGTGTGTATATATACACATGCACATATATATGCATTTATGAACAAGCACATTTTAATAGCGGGTTCAAGAAGTCAACCACCCAGAGGAATAGTGAGTGGCATGCACACCTGGATAAGGGCTTACCAGTCCATCCCGACTCTACTGTGAAGGTGCACTCCCTACCTTGAAAAAGAATGACCTCCGCACTGCTTGTTAAGTGTAAAAAAACTATAATTTACATGGGAAAGTGCTCATAACCAAACTAATAAATAAGAACATAATACTATAAATAACATGGCAAAGTGCTCATAAATAACCAAAAAAATACAGAAGAAAAAACATTAACAAACAAGCAATATCAACCACTGGCAGTCCTATGTGCCAAAACAATACCATCAAGAGGGCGAATAGGCCTGTTTTTTTAAATCAGTCTCTTGGGTTTCCCAGGGTGTTTTGGGAGATGGTTTTCTGAGACACCCTGAGATGGTCAGTTGTTTTGTGTCTCATTCTGGGTTTGGGTTGGCTCCGAGCAAGGGACAAGGCAAGGAGCTGGAGCTGGGCCCTCATCCCCCGAGTCCCCAAACAGGATTTGGGTGCCAGTCAGTGGTGATGATTGTGGTACGGCCTGGCTGTTGCTGTTGATCTTGCGGGCCAAATCGCGTGCCTTGAGAGCATTCCTGTTTCGCTGCTCCTGCACGGACTCCTGGGAAATGTTAATCAGGTCCTCCATGTACCTGAACATCGTCTGCTGGTACCGTGCAGTTACAGCTAGGTCTTTGCGGCAGGATCGAGCAAGGCTTTCCAGAGAGTCGGCCTCCCTTTCGATTGTCCACAGGAGAGACTTGTGTTGGCGCCTTGCCAGCGCGCGGTTCAGCCGGCCCTCCCTCCTTGAGTCCTCCATTATGGTGCGGGCAATGAGTTCCCCCCTCCTGGCTCTCCTGTCCTGGATATCCTCATCTGCCCGCACCTGGCGGACAATTCTACGCACTGGCATTGCAGGAAACCAAAAAAAAAAAAAAAGAAAAAAAAAGGCAATAATATGCATTGAAAATGGTTGGGCATTGTTATGTGAGCATTTGCGCAATTATTGGCACCCCGATACATCTAACTTTATAGATCTATGGATATTCCTCGAATTACATCCCCGCATTTAATCCCTGGGAACATTTATCTGTGTGTGTACATGTGTGTATATGTAAACATGAACATATATATACATTTATGTATGTATGTATATGTGTATGTACATACACACACACACAAACACATGTATCTACATCTAAAGATATATATAGATATAGATATATATATATACATATTGATATAATTGTTTTGTGTGTCATCCTGGGTTGCCTCAGGATGCCCACCGCCCAATATCACTCAGCTGGTATTTGACCATAACAGAGAAAGACACACCCATCTTAATGGGATATTCCTTGGGGACAGGTTTGGTTTACTGTACATACCAATATGATGTTGGGAAGGCATGCCAGGGAACACACATAACGAACACTTTTCTGGAAATTGCCACACAGGCCAATCCTACTCCTTCCAGAGAAAGTGTTTGAAGGGGGGGTCCATTTCGATCAACTTACCCCTCCGGACAGCTGCTTCCTGTGGGGAGTCGCTGTCCATATTAGGCCCGGTGGCCGAGCGAGGTCATGCAGGGGCAGAGGCACCAAGGCCAACACGTCCACCCCCACAGGAGGGGGGAGAAGAGTCTGAGGAGGAAGAGTCTGAGGAGGAGGAGGCACCTGTTCCCCAGCTTGGCGAGGAGGGCATCCCCCTCTAGCCACAAGAAGAAGGGGGAGAACCCCCTTGTAAGTATGGCACCTTACCTGGGACACCAGTCTGCATGGGACACAGGTGCACATGTAAAAACGGTGAAAGTAGTAAATGTGTTTTTTTTCTGTTATCTCCCTACAGTGAGGGAAATGGTCGCAGGCCTGGCCCGCAGCCTGGAGGAGGTTGTAAGGCAGTTGGGTGACCTGGAGCGGAACCTCGATCAAGTAAGATCCAGCACTTCCAAGTCAACTGGTCCCCACCCCGACAATGATTTTTAAGTTCTGTCTCCCACCCACCACCCACTGTCCTGTGCAATAACAGGCAGTGGGTTTTTTCCCCCCGCTTTAAGTTCTCCTTCCTGTTCCCTCCTTGTTTATTAGTAGCATAAATCGTGTGCATGTGTAAAGAAAAAAATTACAATCATGTGATTTTGCAAATAAAAATTTTATTTTTTGATAGGATATAGACTGGCTTCTTCCTTGAATTGTTTGATGGGGGGATGTAGGAAAGAGCCAGGAACAGAAATTCCTAGGGTAGAACCACCTGTTGCACTCTGCAAAATGTATAGCTAGCTGTAGGAACAACCCATCCCATGAAGGTTTATCTGGAAGAAAAAAAAGACACAATATTAGACAAAAATGCAAAAGGGACATCCCGATAGAGAAGCAATTATATAACGTCATTATTGTGCAAAGACCCACAGGTATATTAACAAATTATGAGAAAGAAAAATTCCCATTCTGAACAGAACAAGGGGTTTTACAATGCATGTGTCCATAGCTATATGTCTGGGTCTTCACAGTAAGCCCCACAGGAGGAAAAAAAGAGGGAGGTGAGGATGTTTACATTGGAGAATAGAAGGTTAAAAGTGGATATGATTGGCACTTTCAATTTTGGAGGAGGGAACTAGCTTGATCTCCTAAGAACATTGGCCAGAAAAATGGATGCGAGCAGGAGGAAAACAAAAAGCACCTCAAAAGCCGGGAAAACTTCCTGTCAGTACAGGGCGTGCGACAGTGGAAACACGCCCTTGGAGAATCGTGGAGTCTTCATCGTTGGACTTTACATTCAAGAAACACAGCCTGGAAGGACCTCTGCCGGGGATGCATCGACAGGGAATTCCTGCATGGCAGCCAGTAGAGCTAGTTGGGCCTTTGCCCCCCCCACGCTACAACACCCCACTAATGGAAAACTATATATATATATATATATATATATGTTCTCTATGTAGAAAAGTAGATGTATATAGATAGATAGATAGATGTATATATAGATCCCTTACAGACAAAAGCAGTGAAGGGCATGTGAAGGGAGTGTTAGTGTACGGTGTCCTGATCTCTCTAGATAACACACATGCCCAAAATATCTGTCCATCTGTAAATCTCTCTCTCTGTATCTTGCTCTCTATAGAAATCAATATATATATATATATATATATATATATGAATGTATAAATCAATAACAATCACAGTCTGTCTCTCTGTCTAGCTGTCTAGCCGTTTCTCAACCAGCCTACCACTCCATCTATCTATCTATCTATCTATCTATCTATCTATCTATCTATCTATCTATCTATCTCTGTTTGCACCTATATGTATCTCACTACCTATTATCTATCTATCTATCTATCTATCTATCTATCTATCTATCTATCTCTGTTTGCACCTATATGTATCTCGCTACCTATTATCTATCTATCTATCTATCTATCTATCTATCCATGAATCAATGAATCTATCTATCTATCGATCTACCCATGAAGGCATCCATCCATCCATCCATCCATCCATCCATCTAAATATCTATCTATCTATCTATCTATCTATCTATCTATCTATCTCTGTTTGCACCTATATGTATCTCGCTACCTATTATCTATCTATCTATCTATCTATCTATCTATCTATCAATCAATCTATCTATCCATGAATCAATGAATCTATCTATCTATCTATCTACCCATGAAGGCATCCATCCATCCATCCATCCATCCATCTATCTAAATATCTATCTATCTATCTATCTATCTATCTATCTATCTATCTCCCTCTCTGTCTAGATATCTGCATAGGTGCACACACTGAAACAGGTGCAGTCAGACATGCAATATTGTTCATCGAAGACAGCACATTTACACACATCTAGCTAACTATCCATCTATCTATCTATCTGTCTGTCTATCCACCAATCACTCTATCAATACTATATTCTTCTACTTAAATAACTGCCTGTCTCCACTGGCCTGTACCGCCCTCCAACTATATATACAGAAACCCAAAATAGGTTGTAAGAACAAAGGTGTCCTAGAACCAAGCAGGCAGTGATAGCTAACTACCAGGAGACACCAAAAAATCATGAGCCAAGAATACAAATAATTAACCAAGATAACACTCACACACATCCAGAGTGCCGGCAGGCTGAACAGGTGGACAGGTACCATGGCCTCTGTGATGTTGCTGGCAGCCAGGTACCCACAGCTTGAGAAAGAGAAGCATCATAAACCAAATTTCTATGTTTTCCCCCGCCACCACCATGAATACCGGACCACAAAGAAAGCTGTAACCATCCCCAATATTGCTTTCCACCAACCCCTGGTCGCACGATGGAACATATTCTAATAGAAACCTAGATTGCCTTAACGCAGAGAGGACCATGTTTATCCGTTTTGTTTGTGCCCCGATCAAAACAGGAAGTACATGTCATAAGATGCTTCCTTGTAGACCCATGGGAAATCACGCTGGGAACCATGGGTCATGACAGGGAAATGCTCCACAATACGTATTTGGTGACCATACTTACGGTAATAGCGAAATGAAAGCGAAATGATTCCCGTTGCGCAATTGCACTTCCTGAAGAAACCAAAATTCAAAAGAACTCGGATCATGCTGCATCGTGTCGCGGTTCTGCTGGGGTTCTGTGTGACGTCGTGTGTAAACACGGAAAAATAATACGCATTAGGTCGGGATTCCTTTTGGATTCTGTCAGGTTTTGGCCCCATGTGATAAGGTCCTGAGAGGGGAACTCTTTCCTTTCTGTGTGGAAAGCTAATTAACAATGTGCTATACTTTATTCTGTACATAACTCAGACCACCAGATAGAGTAGAACATTAGGTAAAGTCTCAGACAGAAGTGCTGAGTGAAGGGTTTAAAAATATTTTGGACATGACTGAATCTCTTGTTTGTATGCAAGGGGTAGATCCTGGAATGGTTACTGGCAATGCTGCCTGGGGAATTCTGGAAATTGCAGTATCAAAACGTAACTTGTTTAAGCTCTCTATGGTGAACAGTGTATTGATACACACTACCAGCCCCAACTCCTAACCAAACTGGTAACCTATCTTTTGGCAGTTTAATGAATTAATCACAATTCACAGAACATTTTTTTCCCTTAGAGGATTTTAATTCTTAGAGAAGGAAATGCCTCATGAAGAATTTTATATAAAAATTGTCCACTATTTTTCTTGACTAAATGACCACCACTTCCATCCTATAATTTCCCACAATGATGATCTGTAACATAGCGGTATATTGTCTAGAGATTGAGGGAAGTAATTACACCACTCTATTCTGCTTTGATCAGGCCTCACCTGGAATACTGTGTTCAGTTCTGGGCACCTCAATTAAAAAAGGACAGGGGTAGGCAACCTCTCTCCTTTAAGAGCCAAGGGACTTCAACTCCCAGAAGCCTCAGCCATGTTGGCCAATAGTCCCATGTTGGCCAATAGCTCCTGGGATTTTGGGAGCTGAAGTCCCTCGGCCCTTAAAGGGGACAGGTTGCCTACCCCTGAAAAAGGATGTCAACAAGCTGGAGTGTATTCAGGGGAGGGCAACCAAAATGGTGAAAGGTCTGGAGACCATTCCCTATGAGGAACGACTTAGGGAACTGGGTATGTTTAGTCTGGAGAACAGAAGGTCGAGAAGTGGTATGATAGCCCTGTTTAAATGTTTGAAAGGATGTTATACTGAAGATGGAGCAAGTTTGTTTTCTGCAGTTTCAGATAATAGGACCCAGAACAATGGACACAAACTAAAGGGAAAGAGATTCTACCTCAACATTAGGAAGAACTCCCTAACAGTAAGAGCTGTTCAACAGTTGAATACCCTACCTCGGAGTGTGGTGGAGTTTTCCTTTTTGGAGATGTTTAAACAGAGACTAGAGGCCATGTATCAGGAGTGTTTTGATTGTGTCTTCCTGCATGGCAGGGGGTGGGACTTGAGCTGGCCCTTATGGTCTCTTCCAACTCTATGATTCTGTGGTTCTATGCACATTGACCATCATGCAAAATGATGGCCCAGTTAGGATATATGGCAGCCCCCACAATTTGTAGCAGCAGAAGCAACAAAAAACAAAACAAATACCAAAAACCCTCTCTTCCACAATTTTTTTTTTATGAAATGTTCCTTCCAGTTTCTGTATCTTCAAATAGGGTGGAGAATTCTAAAACATCATGTCACATACAGTTCTATTTCAATTTGATTAGAAAACATTTTCTAGGTCAAGCATGGGTAAAATTCTCAGCCAGAGAACTCTTCGGCCTCATTGAACTACAAAATCCAGAATGCTACAGAAGGCAGCCAGAGCAGGAAAAGTTAAATTTCAGTACTATAAGAGTGTAGTGTGGTAATCTCCTTTGAACTGATATTCGTATGTACCTTTGTCTGAACTATGTCTGGCCCTTTTTTTGCACAGTTTTGTTGAATGTCTACATTTTTGTAAGTACTTTTCCAAAATATAATGCATTTTAATTATTAGTTTTTGTGGGTTTTTCGGACTATGTGGCCATGTACTAGAAGAGTTTAATTCTGATGTTTTGCCAGCATTTGTGGCTAGCATCTTCAGAGAAGATGCCAGCCACAGATGCTGGAGAAATGTTGGGAATAAACTCTTTTAGAATACGGCCACACAGCCCAAAAAACCCACAGAAAACTATGGCTGTAAGCCATGAAATCTGGCGACTATAAAAAATTACAAGATACGCAATCCATTGGTTTTACAACTACTTGCCTCACTGAGCTGCAGTCCGCCCTTAATTGCAAGTAGTTGCAAATACAATGGATCACATATTCTGTCAATATATATCATGCACCCATAGGTCACACCACAAGCACAAAGACAGTGCGGGGGGAGGGGGGGAGTGGATGGCTGATTTCCCAAAAACTAAGGAGGGATTGTAAACAGCCCTCTGCCATTAGTCCCTCCCCTCCAGAATGATATGATTCAGATCTGTCATTCCCACTTGTTGGACATGCTTCGAAATCTATTCTTTTCAAAAGAACTGCCAAAAAACTAGTGTCAGGAAACAGCAGATTTAATCAGGCCAATGGCAGCTCAGTGAGACAAGTAGCTGCAAAACTAATGGATTGAATTTTGTATCATTTTTTTTTTGCAAAAAACATAGTTCCCAAGCTAGGCTGTCAAAGGGGAAATGGTGTACTTTTGAGCAGCCAAAGTCACCCCACTCTGGCCCTGTCCTCACCGTGTTGCCGCTTGTGTCACCGATGGTGTGTACATGATTGACATTCATTTTGAAGCAGCGCAAACTAGTGGGAATGACAATCATGCCAAAAAAGAAGCGATTACAAGGGAATAATGAAAATATCCACTTTCATAGTGGGAACAATGGACCTTTTGGAATTGATTCACTGACATGGAGTGAAGGTGAATCACAAACCAGTTTAAATGGAAATGGAAATGAGGCCTCAGTTTCTTTCACACTCCTTCCCCCCATTTTCTTTCTTTTAGCACACACCTCTATTGTAACATCAGCAGCAGTATACTGCTTCAAAGCAAGGGGTGATTCCTCCCAAATTGACTCATGTCAAATTATGGAGGCTGAACCTCATGTGATCTTTGCTATGGAAACCTGGGGAGTATGTTTCAAGGAGGGTTATAGTCTTTTTCTTTTGGTTCAACAGTCATCTTCAGTTTCACAATAAGAACAGATTATTGTATTCTTCTATAAATTTTAAGTGCTACAGTGAGATTTTGAGAAAGTAAAATTTAGGTTGGAATCCTATAGGGGCCATATGGCTCATGTAATGGACCAGTTCTCTCTGCGCTATTCCTCTCTCTTCATTCTGGAAAGGAAAAAGAGGTAGTGGAGGTGTGAGAGAATGGCTGAGTATGTGGAAGGTGAATGGGTTCCTGGAGTGACAAGGCCCTGAAAGAACCAAATAAAATGGATGCCGTGCAAAGCACTATTGAAGGAGGAACTTGGACAGTGGAAGCGAGGAATGGCAGAAACTTGGCCTCGGAAGCGGAGATGCTGACCAAGCATAACCAGGACAATACAATCTGTCGAATATGAATGATGTTGATATGGCCGAGTGAGATCCGGCACACACAGAATGTACTGAAACTTGTGCAAAGAACTGGACTGTTCTGAACCCATGGTGAGCAGAACATGTTTATTTCAAGAAAGAAGAGAAAAAAGGGTATAAAAGGCAGTACTTCTCCCACTTCACCTTATGGTTCCTTGATCCGCGGCAACAGGGCCATCCGCCCTTCTTGGAGGCTTGATCAACTTCCAGTGAAGGATCGTGAGTATGAATGTGTGTGAATGTGTGAGTGAATGAAAAGAGCTCTTGATACTTAAGGTGGTTGTTATATTGAGTATCTGATATTAGAAATGATTGTTTCAGGTGTCTCTGTTTCTGTGTTTCAATAAATGTTACATGCACAGTGTCTAAACCCAGATCTGGTTTCCTATGTGTCTTTGTTGAAAGTCCTATAGTCTAGGGTGGCTAAATTTCTCTCTGGATCAAAAGAACAACAGAGAACCTTGGTTCATGACATAATTGGCGTAGTCGGCAGGATCCAGGGGAGATTTAGTTTTGCCTTGGTGAAGGATGAGTAAATAAGAGACACTGGGAATTGATTTGTGATTGAAAAGCCAAATTTGGTCTCTCTGTGCCTTTTTGCTTGTCACTTGTTCCAAGATCCTTGACACTTCCTGATGAAGGACATAGTCAGGGGAAAAGTGTGAAGGTTTCTGGAGCATTTTGATGGGGTTAAGGTAGGAGAGTGGAAAACAGAGGGACGCCTCTGCTTAAACTGAATTTAGAGTCAGAAGGAAATATGGCTCTATTTGGGAAAGGAAAGAACAAAAAGGGAAACGGGGAGGAAATGGACTCGTTTATGGAAACCCTTTCCGTTCTGTAGAGGGGAGTGTATTGGAAGCTCCTTTAACAGATGATTGTGGAGAAAAGGTAGGAGATTGGAGGATACATTTGCATAGAAATATAGTAACTAATAAGAAAACTGAGAAAGCATGAAAAAAATCGGTGCAGTATTTTAAGGAACAGTTAAATAAGGATATGAGAAAAAGTGAGGAGAAACTATTTAAAGCTGTAGCTCTGTTCTGGCAAAGAAACATTTAAGATTTAAAAGAAGTTCTAGTGGGGAAGAGTAAACAAGGAAAGAGATCTGCAAAAGTTTACTACAGTTTAGGGGATGACTATGATTGTTGTGAGGAAGGAACTTGCCCTGACAACCCTGATTGTAGTCCTTTAGGGGAATCAGGAGCTAGACAACAGAAACGACCCCACAGTATTAACTGCCACAACAACCCCAGAATAAAAGCAACAAAGAAAAGAACCTCCACGTATGAAATCGTGGAAGAAGAGGAGGGAGGAGATAGAGCAGATACTAGTATGGTTACAGTTAACAAATATACAAGAGAAAGAGAAAAGATAAAACACTCTATCACAGATGAGCCCATGTCAGCAGGAGAAATGAGGGAACTAACAGAGTCTCTAGGACAGCCAGGGAATAGAAAGATAGAATGGGCTATTAAAATTTTGGAAGGCTGTTGAAGACAATGATATGACCTGGGACGAGACAAGTTGATTGTTTAGACAGATGCCGGGTATGCAGCCCTATATAACCAGAGTCAAGGAGAGCGGCATAGGACCAGCTTTATAAGATTGTTTTAGAACAGAGAAATGGTGTCGCAAAAAGGGAAGTAATAAACTTGGAACAGGGTCCAACCGAAGACCCAGTAGTATTTTGGAATAGAGTACATATGGGAATGTATTTAGCAGGACTTTTTAAATTAGGAGAAACAAAAAGGTAACAGAAATATTAGAAAAGTCCAAATCAATATCTGAACTAATGGAGGTTGAGCCTAGTGTTTTCATGGCTCCCTTTGAAGGATTAAATCCAGAATGGAAATCAAATATGGCTTTAATCATGGCCATGCTTGAACAGGATGATATAAGACTAAGCTGGAAAAAGTTACAAGAATTATTTGCTAGCTTAAGAAAACAAGGTGTTGGGACCATGAAGAAAGCACAGGTCTCCATGAAAGCAGGAGTAAAGCAAGTCACCTCAAAATGGGTGCCTAAGGGAATAAAAACCAAAGAAAAAGGAAAACCCAACCCCACAGAGAGAGTACTTTTGTGGAGAAAATTGAGAGAACTTGGGTGGGATATGGATAAACTAGATAGAATAAGTACTGAGTGTCTGAGACAACTAGCAGAGAAGGGGGAAAAAGAGAAAAATTAGTGAAAACCCTAGTGCCCCACCACAGGAAGACAAGAGAATACAGAACCAGACAAAAAGACAAAGACATAAATAAAGCCAGGAGTATGGCAGCATTGGAGAAAACTATTAAAAAAAACCTGGCAATAGTAGAAAATTTGTGGTGGCAACTGATTAAAGAGGAAGGAAATATCAGAAACTACAAAAGCATTAGAATAGCTGGGGATAATCAAAAAGACTGTAAGTCTATATAAGTCACCTTTATGACCAATTAAAAATAGCGATAAGAAATCCTGGAGACTAGTTGCACATTTTAAGGAAATAAGCCAAGGTACACCCCTCATGGCACCTACACTTGGTAATATTATGGAAATGGTGGGGAGGGTATTAACAGAAGCACAAAATTATTTTGTGATATATTTGGATAATTGTTTCTTTGCCCTTCCCTTAGCTGAGAAAAGTGAACCCCAGTTTGCCTTTACTTTTAGGTTTTAGGGTTTTAGAGCTTTATAAGAGATATAGGATTCAAAGTAAACTTAGAAAAAGGATGGACTCAGGAAACAATGTCAGCAGATTTATACTAAAATACAGTCCAGTTATAAAGTTTTGAAATATAATTTATAAGAAAAAGCCCCCTCTCTTAGTACTGCCAAAAATAGATAGTTAAATTGAATCCAAAAGGGATTGATTTTGAGATCATAAACCAGCTGAATTAAACCAGCCAGACTTGATGATAACAATTTTAAGGGAGGGAGATTCACATGAATGTGATAAAATAGATATTGATAAAAGCCAGAAATCCAGGCAGTTATAGATGTTCTTTTACTATTAAAAGAACAAGAGGGGGAGGATGAAGAGTCTATAATTGTCATGGACAGTGAATATATATATATATATATTGAATGTACAAGATTTCTTCAATTTTGGAGAAAAGATGGGTTTAAAAATGTAGATAGCAAGGGCTTGAAATATCTTAGTCAATGGAAGCGGATTTGGACTCTTATGCAAAGGTTACCAAAAGTAAAATTTGCTTGGCTTAAGGCCCATCAAGATAAGAAAAAAGAGAACAAATTAGAATAGCAACAGCAAGGCAATGTATATATAGATCAATTGTTTAAATAAGATTAAAATGATACCAATTGAAACTCAAGTGTTATATCTTCATTTGGGTCTTAAAGAACGTGCCTTGAGACCCAAATGGAAGGGGATATGGCCCACCAGTTACTTGACTGAAAAAGAAGGAAAATCTTAATGGGTCCACCATAATCAGATACAATTGTATAAAGTTGATTAATAACAAATATGTCTCATTATATGTTTTTTTATATATATGCAGAAACAAATTACACCAGACGAATGGATGAGAGGGTCTCCACAAGGAAAATCAGACCTAGTCCTTCTAGGAACTAACACATATATTTATATTTTGCAGGCTGTTGCACTAGCAAGAAGATACCCAGTTTTTATATATATATAATTGAAGGGGAAAATTTAAGGTGGTATATTAATTGGGATCACCAGCACTCAAAGTAGTTCCAGTTGCAATGGATTAAAGATCCCCCAGGAAATAAAGGAAAGCTATATGTAAAATGGAGCCATCCCAGAAAATAAGGGGGTGGAGGATAAAGGTCATCATTTTGGGTATTCTGATGTGGGAGGAGGTGCAGGGATATTGGATTAGATTACATGCCGAGCATATGTTTGAATACCATGGAAAAGATGTAACTTTAGTTTATACACATCCACAATCAGTACGGCATATGTCCTTTTTGCCTGCTTTAATTGAAGACCCTGAAGTCATCTTATTGGGTTTATCGAAATCAGCTGTGGGTCTTCCCACAATATTTTCTTCACCAGAGAAACTAAATGCTACCCGATTCCGAAGAATGAGTTACAGAACTACCACAGCAGGAATGTGTTTTGTTGTAACAACAAAGGGACTTGGAATAACAAATTGAGGGATTACAGAAAACATGAAGACTTTTTTTTATGAATCTGAGAAGTTATACTTATTGTAGGGATAAATTTTATTTGTATGGAACCCACAATCAGAGTTATGTACCCAAGGATTTACAGCAAACTGAATGGAATGAGATGTATCCAGAATATCCAATGTTGCATATAAATGGAAGTGTTATCTTGGGATTAGGACAAAGTATGGGTAGTATATGCTCTGGGTGGCAATTACGAGATCCAAACCTATGTTTTTCTAATTTACATCCAGGCAACTATCAATGTGTGGGAGTGGGATATTTGACTTTTCCAGTCCAAGTATATAAGTCCGAGACTAGTCATAAGCGGGAAATTTATGACAGGCTTTTGGGACCAGCGTGTTCAGATGAAGTCCAATACTCAGACACTTTGGGGAGCATAGTAGCAGCAGGGGCTATATTTGGAGCATTAACTCTAGAAGCATATCCAGGGATTGTCGCTCAGGAAAATCATAGGAGCATATTGGGACTTACATGCAGACTGGAAAAATCAATAAATGCTACCAGGGTGATTGTACGCATGTTGCAGAACTGAGCCAAATGGTAATGCAAAAAAGTTTAGCTTTGGATTATTTGTTGGCTGCGAAAGGAGGATTTTGTAACATGATAGGAAACCAATGTGTGGTAAAATTTCACAATTTGAACAGATCAATAGAGGATGAAATGGAAAAATTAAGACAAATGATTCAGCATGATGTTTATGAAACAAAAAGGGGTTGGTCTTTCTTTGGATGGTTGAGTGATTTGTGGCCTTCAGCTGTTTGGATAAAGGAAATTATTTACATAATAGTTATGATAGTGGTTATGATTGGTATAATAGGTTGTTGTTTCCCACTTTTTATCCGCTTGTGCCAACATAGTATTATGTCAATAATACCCCAAAAGAAAGTAGATGCTTTTGAATTTTAATCCATTATAGTGTGTGTAATATATGATTTTCAGAGATCATTGATGATTTCAGTTGATTATATAATTAATTAAATGAATATAATTAAAAGGGACATGATTGTTTATAATTATTGGTGATACTCAATTATGAACTAATTAAGTATCAAGAGGGGGAATATGTGAGAGAATGGCTGAGTATGTGGAAGGTGAATGGGTTCCTGGAGTGACAAGGCCCTGAAAGAACCAAATAAAATGGATGCCGTGCAAAGCACTATTGAAGGAGGAACTTGGACAGTGGAAGCGAGGAATGGGAGAAACTTGGCCTCGGAAGCGGAGATGCTGACCAAGCATAACCAGGACAATACAATCTGTCGAATATGAATGATGTTGATATGGCCGAGTGAGATCCGGCACACACAGAATGTACTGAAACTTGTGCAAAGAACTGGACTGTTCTGAACCCATGGTGAGCAGAACATGTTTATTTCAAGAAAGAAGAGAAAAAAGGGTATAAAAGGCAGTACTTCTCCCACTTCACCTTATGGTTCCTTGATCCGCGGCAACAGGGCCATCCGCCCTTCTTGGAGGCTTGATCAACTTCCAGTGAAGGATCGTGAGTATGAATGTGTGTGAATGTGTGAGTGAATGAAAAGAGCTCTTGATACTTAAGGTGGTTGTTATATTGAGTATCTGATATTAGAAATGATTGTTTCAGGTGTCTCTGTTTCTGTGTTTCAATAAATGTTACATGCACAGTGTCTAAACCCAGATCTGGTTTCCTATGTGTCTTTGTTGAAAGTCCTATAGTCTAGGGTGGCTAAATTTCTCTCTGGATCAAAAGAACAACAGAGAACCTTGGTTCATGACAGAGGTAGTGGGGAAAAGAAGCAGCTAGATTCAAACTGCCAAACTACAGGTTCAAGCCAGCCCTCTCACACTGCCTTGGCTCCCTGAAACCACTTGGAAGCAAGTTATTCAATGAATAGTCAGCTTGGAAGTAGTATTCTTCTTCTGTTATTGTGGTCCTTTTCTTTCTTTCCTTGACACTGCAACCTTTCCCTCTGCTATTGGTGTAACTATGTTGGTGGAGACAACAGGAACATGGGAGAAAATCTTTGGAGGATCTTATTTAAAAATATTTAGTTATTTCTATGAATAAACATAAAAACATAAAAACACTAAACATAAAAACACACATGGGCATAAAACCCACAATGCTAAAATACAATATATATATATTTAAAAAGAAACAAACAAATAATAAAAAACCCCAATAGATTAAAACACACATAGCTAGCTGCATCACACTTCAGAAAAAATCTGAGTGAAAAGATATAAGCAGGGCATTATCTGGACCTAGATGTGATCCGTAATTGCTGCTTCCAGTAAACATGTCTGCTGCATAAAAATAGAGGGCACTAGAGGTTTTGTAATAATGGAGATAAGTGGCCATTCATGAGAATAGTTAGGAAGCAAAATGTTTAGATGGACTTGATCAGAAATTGGAGGCATTAGGTAGTTTGATATGGGAAACATACATTCTGAAGAAGAAAGAGGATGGGGCAATTATTTATAGGTGCTAGATAAGAGGCCTGGTTGAAGATGGTGGTAGTAGTTAGGGAAAAGAAGAGAACAATCTATAGATACATCATTTAGCCTCAGCTAAATAATGTCAACAGTGTGATGCAGCAACTAAAAAGGCCAATATTATTTAGGTTGCATCATATTACCATAGTATCTAGATCAAGGAAAGTAATAGTGCCACTGTATTCTGCTCTGGTCAGGCCCCACCTGGAATACTGTGTCGAGTTCTTGGCACCACCATTCAAAAAGGATGTTGAGAAACTGGAGTGTGTCCAAAATGGTGAACTGTCTGGAAACCATGCCCTATAAGGAACGACTTAGGGAACTGGATATGTTTAGCCTGGAGAAGAGACAGTTAAGAGGGGATATGATAGCCCTGCTTAAGTATTTGAAAAGGTGTCATATTGAAGAGGGAGCAAGCTTATTTTCTGCTGCTCCAGAGAATAGGACTCAGAACAACAGATGAAAGCTACAGGAAAAGAGATTCCACCTCAACATTAGGAGGCACTTCCTAACAATAAGGGCTGTTCAACAGTGGAACACTCTCTCTCAGAGAATGGTGGAGTCTCCTTCTTTGGATGTCTTTAAACAGAGGCTGGACAGCCATCTGCCAGGTATGCTTTGATTGAGAATTCTTGCATGGCAGAGGGTTGGACTGGATGGCCCTTGTGGTATCTTCCAACTCTATGATCTATGCTTCTATGGCTTTCCCACACTTTGAACCCTTATTGTGATTGTACCTGCCCATTAGTGACACTGGCTTAGGCCAATAAGTCAATAACTTCTGATGATCAAAGGTTGGGAAAGGCTGATCTAAACAATGCACCTTCTTTGTAACCAGGAAATACTGGCCAGAATCCTATATCAGCATATACTTAACCAACTACTTGACTAAGGACGTTATCACACGGGGGAAATCTGTTGGTTAATCCACACAAATCCCAAACAAAAACTGAATTTGCACCTCATGATTTCACACGACGTCGCACAGAAACTGGTCAGAAACTGGACAGAAACTGGTATTATCCGAGATCTTTTTAATTTCGGGAGTTTAGAGGAAATGCATTTGCGAAATTACAGTAATTTTGCATTTACTGTAATGTGAAAAGCAAATACACACAGACAATTCTTTTTTAAAACCTGGAGGAGGGCCAAGAGGAGGAGGAGGGGCCTCCAAGGAAGGAGAGTCCTGGGCTCCTTCTCAGTGCCAGGGAAGGGAAGGGAAGGCAGCCCAGGAGAAAAAAGTTTGGGACGGAGGAGAAGTTTGGCATTTGGGATAGAGGGAAAAGGAGGGGAAAGAAGGCTTCCCTCACAGCAGCTGTGGGTGGATGTGGGTGCAAGTTTGGGGTGTGCTTGTGGAGCAACTTGGAGCTCCATCTCACCATGAAGTTCTGCCCTGCAGGTCCTACAAAGGGAAAGGCTTATTGGGGGGGGGGGGACATGGGAGCTACCTCCAGTTTCCCCCTCTCAATCCCTCCCTCACCTCAGCTTGACTTGACTTGACTTGCCTTTCCAGCCTCCTCCTCCTCCTCCTCCTCCTCCTCTGCACTCTTGAGAGGTCCTAACCCCAACAGAAGGGGGTTGGGACCTGTGCAGGAGGACATGACCCCAAATGTAGGACAGTCTGACATTTCCTCCTGGGAAATGCAGGACTCGCCCTGGAAAAGGAGGAGTCTTGTCACAAAACACACCCATTTCCAGTACATGTACGGGTTCTTTTCACTTGTGTATGAAAGTTAAAAACGTCTTTTTTTCGCTTTTAACTTAATTCTGTTATTACTGTAATTACGTGTGAAAAGCTTTTGTGTAATTAAGCTCTATTTTCATTTTCTTTTCGGGATGCTTCATTTCCACTTTATTATCTCTTTAACAATGAAACTAGCCCACGTGTGATAACGTCCTAACCTGACCTGACCTGACCTGACCCCTCCAACACCTGAAACATCATTCTACATGATATGATTCTCAGCACAATGGTCTTCCTTTTTCCCATGCAATTGATGTCTGGTAAAATAGGTTGGGGGAGAGGAGTTAACTATGATTGTGCCTATAGTGTCAAAATAATGACTATGTAACCATTTTGTATTCACAGTCTCTACTTAGTGATTTTGATACTAATCCCACAATCATGACTCACCCTCTCCACCGACTTTATTGGACATCGGCTGCATGGGGAAAAGAAGGGCCATTCAGCTGATGATGAATCATGGTTGAATGATGTTTCTGTTTGGGTAATTTTTTTTAGGGATGGTCAGGCTGGGAGAAATTAATTAGTTTTAATTTTCATGACAAAAATAATGCAATTTGACACTGCTCTGATTGCCATGGCTCAATTTCAGTAGTGTCACAGAGGGGGGGGTAGAGAGGGTGCAGACTGCACTGGGTGACACCACAGAGGGGGTGACACATAGTTGGTCCCCCTGCCCCTGCCCATCCTTGCCATGGTTCCATTCTTCTCAGGCTAAGTGTGTGTGCCACCCCTGGTATCTCCTTCCTGCTGTCCCCTTCTCCCCTGAGGAGAAGAGGATGGTGGCAAGGATTGCTGGGAGGTACATGCAGTTCTCCTGCCTCCTTGCCACCACTCCTTTCTCCTCTGAG
The DNA here is from genome assembly GCA_026167975.1 of Phrynosoma blainvillii. Lineage (NCBI taxonomy): Eukaryota > Metazoa > Chordata > Lepidosauria > Squamata > Phrynosomatidae > Phrynosoma > Phrynosoma blainvillii. Next base: position 416,779,780 of record JANUYF010000001.1, read on the forward strand.
GAGATGCAGAGAAAGCAGTGGAGGAGAAGCAAGGGATGGAGATTGGAGGTCGTGCCATATAGCAAGGATGGGGGCCACAGTAGGTAGTGGCAGCAGCATGGGTGCATGCTTAGGCTGACTGAGCCTGTACCCTCACCTCCTTTCAGAAACCCCACACCTCCCACATCTGAAGCTTCATCCCTTCTGCCTCTGAAGCCCTGTCTTCCACACTGGGTGACACCAGTGGGAGGGACGCCACTGCTCAATACTATGGAATGCTGAGATTTGTAGTTGTGGCACCACAGATCTCTGACAGAGAAGGCTAAATAGTTCACAAAACAAATCCCAGAATTCCATAGCATTGAGCCTTTGGCCTTTGACAAGGTTCCCCATGACATTCTTGCAAACAAGCTGGTAAAATGTGGGCTGGACAAAGTAACTGTTACATGGATTTGTAATTGGTTGACTGGCCGAACCCAAAGGGTGCTCAACAATGGCTCCTTTTCAACTTGGAAAGAAGTGACCAGTGGGGTGCCACAGGGCTCTGTCCTGGGCCCAGTGCTATTCAATCTCTTTATCAATGACTTGGATGACGGTATTGGGGGCATAGTTATCAAATTTGCAGACGACACCAAATTAGAAGGAGTAGCTAATACTCCAGAGGACAGGATCAAAATTCAAAATGAATTGAATAGACTAGAAAGCTGGGCCGAAGCTAACAAAATGAAATTCAATGCGGAGAAATGTAAGGTACTGCACTTAGGGCGGAAAAATGAAAAGTACAGATATACGATGGGGAACACCTGGCTGAATGAGACTACGTGTGAAAGGGATCTAGGAGTCCAGGTAGACCACAAGTTGAACATGAGTCAACAGTGCGATGCAGCAGCTAAAAAGGCCAATGCAATTTTAGGCTGCATCAGTAGAAGTATAGTGTCTAGATCAAGAGAAGTAATAGTGCCACTCTATTCTGCTTTGGTCAGGCCTCACCTGGAATACTGCGTCCAGTTCTGGGCACCACAATTCAAAAAGGATGTGGAGAAACTGGAGCGTGTCCAAAGGAGGGCAACTAAAATGGTGAAAGGTCTGGAAATCAAGCCCTACGAGGAACAACTTAGGGAGCTGGGGATGTTTAGCCTGGAGAAGAGAAGACTGAGAGGTGATATGATAGCTGTGTTTAAATATTTGAAGGGATGTCATATTGAGGAGGGAACAAGCTTGTTTTCTGCTGCTCCAGAGACTAGGACCCGAAACAATGGATGCAAGCTGCAAGAAAAGAGATTCCACCTCAACATTAGGAGGAACTTCCTAACAGTAAGGGCTGTTCGACAGTGGAACACACTCCCTCGGAGAGTAGTGGAGTCTTCTTCCTTGGAGGTCTTTAAGCAGCGTCTGGATGGTCATCTGTCGGGGATGCTTTGATTGGGAGTTCCTGCATGGCAGGGGGTTGGACTGGATGGCCCTTGTGGTCTCTTCCAACTCTATGATTCTATGATTCTATGAGCCATGACGATTAGAGTGGTGTCAAACTGCATTATTTCTGCAGTAAAGATCAGCGGTACTCAAAACTTTGTACCCCTTTTACATTTACATGTGGATGTTGTGCCCCCCTCATTCAACATAGTATAGGAATAAAAATATTTTGTTTATTTATTGTGCATATTTTCATTTGCATGTTTATGTTTTCCCCCCCTATTTTAGTGTTTTATAAAGAATTATTGTTCAAATTAAAACAGTTTTATTTAAGTAAATTCAATATTTAACTCAATGCATGTATGAATTTACACATTAAAAAGTTTGGAAAGAGGAGGGCGAGGAGAGATCAGAGCCTCCAAGTGTCGCAGCCTCATTAGCAACTCTCACACTCCTGAGGGGACCTGCCCCACCATTTGAGAACCACTGGATTAGACCTTAGTTAAGCTGATATAAGCTGATACAGGATTCTGGCCAAAGTTTTTAGAAACTGCCCCAAGCTGTTTTGAAAAGTTTATCTATCTTATTCTATAACCAACTAACACATTATATCTTAACAACAGTAAGTAATGATACCAGGAGAAACTGCACTGTAATGTTTGCTGCCCAAGACTAGAACCTAAAGCTCATATTTAAGCTATTCACAAAAGTTCTGTTCATTTGTCCTCCATCTGTAACAGATGCTCACTTCAATGACAGGCTTCAGATGTTCCTTTTAATAAATGCAAAGAGCTAATGCAAGCTAAGGAGAGTCTGAGGGCTGTAGTACAAAATGTAAAATTTCAAAGTTTTGCATATGCTTTGTGCTCACAGTCACACTGTGCTATGCATTCAGTAAGCTTAAGACGATGTACATAGTATATTTTGCAATGTGCTATTGGTTCTGTAGTTTTCTTGTTGTTTTTTGCAATAAAGTCAGCTTTGACTTATGACAACCATATGAATGAGAGGACTCCAAGAGCCCAGGTTATCAACTCTCCTGCTCTGGTCTTGCAAACCAATGGCTTTGGCTTCTTTGACTGAATCAATCGACCTGTAGTGTAGTCTTCCTTTTTTTTCCTGACTGCATTCCACTTTATCAACTGCAAATGGATCTTGAGACTTACCATGCAAAGGGATCTTTGAGACTGACTGTGTGAAAGAGGTTGTAGTAAGCTTTTGTAGTCTTGGCATCTGAAGAAGTAGACCAAGTCTATGAAAGCTTATGCTACAACATCTTTTGCAGCTAGTCTCAAGGTACTACAAGATCCCTTTGAATATTGGTATTCCAGCCTAACATGGCTATGGCTCTTTACCAACTGTCATTATCTTTTCCAGTGAGTCACATCATCCCATGTTATGTCCAAAGTACAACAACCTCAGGTTAGTCATCTTTGATTCTAGTGAGAATTCAGTCAGATTTGCTGTAAGATCAATTAATTTGTTCTTTTATCAGTCCTTGGTATCTATAAAACTCTCCTCCAGCACCACAGTTCAAATTAGTTGATTTTGTTAGTTTGCTTCATTGTCTGGCTTTTACAATCATACATAAAAATCTATGTAAGACTATATAAAGGAGGTATGGGAATTATCTGATATCCCAGATGTTTTGGAGTTTAAAGTCCAGTCTTGGCCAACATAACCATTGGTAACAAAAACTGGGAGTTACAATACACCAAAATCTTCATTGCCACCTCTAGAAAGAGATATAGGGCCTTTACAGACTGCCAGAAATAGTGCAACTTGAGGCCACTTTAACTGTCCTGGCTCAGGGCTAAGGAATTATGGGAACTGTAGTTTATTGCGGTACCAGAGCTCTCTGACAGAGAAGGCTCAGTGTCCCAGAAAAATAATAATACAATTCCCATGATTCCCTAGCACTAAGCCAGGACAGTTAAAGTGGCCTCAAGTTGCATTATTTCTGTCAGTCTGTAAAGGCCCATAGATAGTTTATTAAAAAAAGACATAATTAAAAGACACAGCTTTCTCTGGAAATTATATTCCAGAGTAAATCTAGAGATACCCTGTAGGATTGGGGCAGAAAGGACATATTGGTGCCAACCACAGGTGGAGATGGGGTGGACTTTTGTAGAGAGCTTTAAAAATGTGTATGCATAATAATACAATGAGTCCAGCAAGTTTTTCTATTCTTTCTTTGCAATTCAATACCCTCACATTTAGCTGTCCACATAATGGCAGCTGGAGTGGTGATATCACTCGGAAGCAAAAGGTCCTGTGCCCAAGCTATGATGGAAGACTGAAATATAGCCTTTCAGTCTGCTCCATCCATTTAGCACATATGATCTTGGCAGGGAAGAGGTGGCTTTTCTTGGCAATGTCTAATAGTGATGGAAGGCTTTTCCCTGAGCCTTTTTATTAATGAGTTCCTCTCATAAGAGGTATTGGGAGAGGATGAGAAAAACAATCTGGACCACAATATTCTTTTGATTGTGGATTTTTTTGATTTTGTTTATTTCCTCCCCACCAAGGGGGGGGGGGACACAGTTAACTGAGAATTTCATCATACAAAGACTTCAGAGGTATCAGCATTATCTTGTAAATTTGTGTTTAAGGCTACAACCTCAAGGGAAAAGAGCTCTAATGATTCAGCTCTCAGAAGCTGCAATCTATCCAAAAGCCTGCTGTGTTCTTGCCAGCTGGGTAGAATTGTGAAGGGAGCTATTTGTCAACTCTTTTCTTGAAACAAAATGTCCTCCCACTGTAAGAAAGGGAAACAAATTCATTTTTACCCACAACAGTGCTAATCTAAAAACTTCTTCCCATGGTCAGGGGCATGGGTAGAGAGCTGAAGGGAATACTCTGCCTAGGTCCCAGGACCAAAGCTATCCAGTCCAAGTGACAGAGGGCTACTTTAATTGCTAAGTTTAACACTTCATTTTTGTAGCTTTTTTCAAGTGTCCTACCTAGCACATAGGTCCATTATATTATTTAGAAGCGAACTAAAGTGTACCATCATATGTAGTGGATATGACATCTCTAACCATATGGATTCTAGAATCTTTAGTATCATAGCCAACATTAAAATTTGTCCAGTAACATTATGGAAGTACATTTCATAAATTCCATTCTCAAAGGCGAGAATGAACATTTTTACCATTTTTCTCATCACTGTGAGAAAGTCAACTATTCACAGCACAGGGCTTATCCTGTGCCAAACAAATGCAGCACTGTGTGGAGAAAACCACATAATCAGTGCAAAAAATGTTGTTTTCTATGCAAGAAACATTTTGTACATTTTGTTATTTTTGGTGCAGAAATGTTCTCTGCACAGAAAATGTGATTTTCATTGTAAAAATCCATCTGTATTTTTAACCCAAAATAAGTCCTGCATCATAATGATTCTCATGTGTATAAGATTTTTCTTGTCAGAGTTTCTTTATACCTAAAAAAAAAAACATTTTTAAAATAAACTTTGACCTGAACCTTATTGTTCATCCTAACAACAATAAGCCTACCAAATCAGTGTGATTTATGTGTCTGTTGATTCACCAGGAAACAATTAATTCATTGGGTCTAGACCAGGGGTAGGCAACCTTTTTGATCCAGGGGCCGGGTTTCTGTCCCTCAGACAATTAATTGGGGGGCTGAAGCACCAAAAATAAATAAATAAATAAATAAATAATTTTAAAATATATATCTATATATAAATATAGATATATGCGTGCACACTCTCTCAGCCCCAGTAAAGCCATGGCAAAACCCCTGTGGAGATTTTGCCAAGAAAACCCCAAGAACAAGTAATAACAACAATAATCAATATCATCATGGTGGGCTGGGGCGGTGGGGGCGGAGGCGGTGGCAGCAGGACTGGCTTGGGGCCGGTCCAAAGGCCTTGGGGGGCCTCATCCGGCCCCCAGGCCTTAGGTTGCCTACCCCTGGTCTGAACCATTTAAGAGTAACAAATAGTATTCGGGCCACTATCCCTAAGGGATAATAAAAAGATTATTTTGTGTTTAGTAGCAGAGAACCAGCATAGTGTAGTGGTTTGAGCAGTGGGCTATGACTCTGGAGACCAGGGAGATTATCGCATGGGCTTTTATCCCATTGTTTTCCTGGTGGGATTAACGTGCATTTAACTTTAAAGATAGATCTTACTGCATTCACCTGTCTTCAGCCTGTATGTGACCCATGCTTGTCCTGTGGCTTTTCAAGCATGGAATTTTCCTGTGCTTGAAAAGCCATGGGATAAGCCCATGTTGCAGATGTGATGCAGATGGGTGAACGCAGTAAGAACCATCTTTAAAGTTAAACACACATTTATCTCATTGGGAAAATGACAGGATAAAATCCCATTTGATAATCCCCCAGGTTTTGAATACCTGGTCACCCATGGAAACTCACTGGGTGAACTTAGGTAAGTCACACACTCTAAGCCTCAGAGTAAGGCAAAGGCAAATTCCCTCTGAACAAATTGAGCCAAAGGGACCACCATGATAAGTTTGCCTTAACGTTGCCATAAGTTAGAAATGACTTGAATAACAACAGTCCCTTGCTAGATTATTTTAATTTAGCCCTGCTGTTCAAGGCTGGAAACTAGACTTATAACTGGGAAAGTACAGGCAGTGAACCTTCCTTCAACCAACTTGCTTATAGTATTCTCATAGCTATTAGGATTGGTGTGTGTGGTGTTGTGTGCCTTCAAGTCATTTCTGACTTACAGAGACCGTAAGGTGAACCTATCAAAGAGTTTTCTTGGCAAGTTTCTTCAGAGGGATTTGCCATTGCCATACTTTGAGGATGAGAAAGTGTGACTTGCTGAAGGCCACTAAGTGGGTGTCCATGGTTGAGCCAGGATTTGAACCCTGGTCTCCAGAGTTATAGTCCAACAGTCAAACCACTATGCCACATTGGCTCTCATTAGGATGGGATAAGGTCACAATTTCCTTTGTTTGCTTCTGCCCTATAGATTGTTGGGGATCCATAAGTCAGGTGCTTCATTGGGAGTGCTATTCCCCAGTCTGGGAGTTCCCTTATATAACCACATGAGTCAGGAGCATTGGTCCTGGGATTTCTAGGTAGTATTTGTTGCTTAGGGATCCAGTTCTACCCCTTGATGTGAACAGATCCTGGAACCAATCAGCTGGAAGTGCTGAAAGTATTTCATATGTTGTAGACTACCTACTGCACCATGTACTCCCAATATAAGATCTTATAGCAGTGATGTGGATCAGTTTTTCGTATCAAACAACATTTTTGGGAGGCCTGGAATTACAGCCAGTTTCAGCTCGGAATAACATGGAGTTAGCAAGTCACAAAAAAGAAGGTTGAAATTCTGTTTTCACTTGCAGATAGCTCACAAAGTAGGATTTTTACCACCCGATAACTAATGATCTCAAAAGCATAAAATAAAATGTGTCACTAAAAACTATAATAATGCTATCAATCAATCTTTATTGCTTTTGGCCAATGGCCATTGCAAAGACCAAAACGATAAAACAATACACATAAATAGTTTTTTATGGGTTTTTCGGGCTGTGTGGCCATGTTCTAGAAAAGTTTCTTTCTGACGTTTAGCCAGCATCTGTGGCTAGCATCTTCAGGGAAAAAAAAAACCCATGGCCATTACAGAATTGAAGGTTGTATTTAATCACTAACTCACATAAATATTTCCCAGAGACATTAACTGTCCTATCGAGAGCTGCTCTAAGGGAAAGTTCTGAAACATTTTCTATGCATAGTCCAAAGATTGTGTTGTCAGAGGAAGCTATGCCAATCCTGGCATTAAAATCGCCTCCTATGATCACCCATGGATTAGGAGACAAAATGTCTAATTCCTCCATAATATGGTTCAACCTATCCCAGGGCAGACATTCCTTAACACTAGGTCTTGTTGGAAGGATATATGTACAGATAATGTATAATGGTTCAGAGACAATATTATGAACTGCTAACACTAGGAAATTAGAGGTACTTAACGAATGACGTTGAGAAATAACAACATTAAGTGTGGTTGAAATTAGGACAGCAAATCCTCTCAAAAGCCTCCCATACTTACTAGTTTTTATAGCTGGGACAGTATAAGGAGTATAACCTTGTAAATTTATAGTACATTCATCAGAAACCCATGTTTCCTGGAGAAGGATGACATCATATGTTTGTAAGAATTTTTAAAAATCCTCATCCTGTGTCTTATTAAACCATCCTGCTATATTCCAAGATATAACTTTAATTGAATTTGCAGTAGGTCAGAGTTTAACTATGGGAGGCGAAGTAGATTGAACATATCCATCAGCTGTTTTGATGGTATCTGTCCCTTTAGAATAGTTCCTAATATACTCCATATCATAGTTATTAGCGTCAATATTAATGTCAGAGGAATTAATATGTAAGTCAACTCCATTGCCGGACACAGGACTATCAATAAAAGGCCCAGCTGGTTCCTTCACTTGCTTTACCCTATTATCAGCTGTATACTCTGGTTCACATAGTTTATTTAGTCTAACCTGAAGTGAATTCAATCTACCTATGACAAGTAATTTATCAAGAAGGGGGAGTCTACTGAATGAGTCTATAAAACTAGCCTCACCCATGTCATCCATTAATATATTGTTGGGAATGTCCTGTGGGATGTGGGAAGTCTTGAGATTGACACATGGATCATCAAAACAAATCAAGTCCTCATCCTCATTTATCTGTCCAGCCTTATCAAGGCCCATCGTTGATGTATCATTTGTAGAAGATGATGTATTCACAATTAATGGATATGGTGCTGAGTGGCAGAAGACTCTTCTCACTTTAATGTTTGACCAAGAAATCAATTTCTTCAATTTGTATAACCTTGCTGCTGTATAAACATCCCTAAATATTATGAGGGCTCTGGCCATCAAGTAATTATAAAATAAGTATTGAATATTTACTATATCCCCTTTTCTCAGGAAGGTTATCCCAAGGGCTGCAAGCTGTTGTAGGAAATGAGTTTTCCTATAAGATTGGGAGGTGAAACCATATGGCTTGGGGTAATTAATGAATGCCAGTTGTGATCTTTTTAGAACTAAACATGGCATATTAGAACATTTTTGAGAAACTGATAGATGCTGTTTATCCTCTTTTCCACTTAACATGACCATGCTATTATTGGTACTGCCCTCATCATTCCCCTCCAATATCTGTTCCTTCGTCAGAGGTTCTGTTGAGTTACTGGAGTCCACCTGGGAAGAGCTTATCGATAAAATAGATTTGTTTGGTTTTGTGGCCAGCTTTCTTTTCTTTCCTTTAGTCTTAATACAGCCTGCTGCCTTTCCTTTTGAGCCTGCATTTGCAAGAGATTTTGGGGGGTTGTCCAGGAGGTTAAATAGTCTCTTGAAATTGAAATTTACAGCCTTTCTGGTTCTAACTAAGTGTTTCTCCAAATTTTGGCTAACAGCATTACTTTTAGTCCTCTCCCTTTTTTTGCTCTTCTTTTTATTGGACCGTTTATTAGATCTATTATCAGGCTCGAAAGTAACTTGGTTCAAATTAATATCATTATGAGGTGAAGATTTGCCCAGGTGATCTGCATCTTTTCCTGTATTGGAGAGCTCTACAGTTTTTTGGGGGCAGCTTGTAAAATCCCTTCACCAATAGTCCAACATATTATTTCTATATTAATTTTAATAGTGTTTATTAAATCATGCTGTTTTTTTTAGCATATCAAGTAATACTGAGAAATCACTATTTTCGTTCACTGTTGACTCATCTAGTTTCTCATCAGAGTCTGCTAAGGGATGCAAACTTTCTTCACAATTGGAGGATTTTGCTTCTAGGGCACATAGCTGTTCATTGATTATCTCCCTACACTTACTGTATTCCTCCAATGTTCTCTTTTCATTTTCCAATAAGATTTCCAAAGGAGGCATATCTTCAAAAAAACACAAAAGATCATCCTTATTATTCATAGGGTCACTTGTCTGATGTAAGTTCATGTTGCTATCCCCAGGATTTATTTCTGGACACTCATATTCAGGAGGCAGACTCCTGTTCAAGTTATGACCCATTCCCATGTCCTTAACTGGGCTATTTTCTGATAAAGATGGTTGGGGATCAAGATTAGATGTATTACCAGATATATCAGGGATAGAATCCTCAGTGAGGTCGATTTCAGGACCAGTATGTTTCCCTTTCAAGCCCTGAGATTCTTCCCCTTGAGAGACATTTAAATACTGACCCATTTTACCCCTATTCCCTCTTATGATCTTAACAAAAAGTAGAATTGAGCTATGAACAGTGTTTTTGTTAGTTTTAGAGGATTTTCTGGGTCTCTTTGAGACCTAAGCCAGCAAGATAAAAACCAAAGCAAAATGAGACAAACCTGCTGATGAGTTTCTGGGATGGTTATATCATAGAATCATAGAATCATAGAGTTGAAAGAGACCACAAGGGCCATCCAGTCCAACCCCCTGCCATGCAGGAACTCCCAATCAAAGCATCCCTGACAGATGGCCATCCAGCCTCTGCTTAAAGACCTCCAAGGAAGGAGACTCCACTACTCTCCGAGGGAGTGTGTTCCACTGTCGAATCGCCCTTACAGTCAGGAAGTTCCTCCTAATGTTGAGGTGGAATCTCTTTTCCTGCAGCTTGCATCCATTGTTTCAGGTCCTAGTCTCTGGAGCAGCAGAAAACAAGCTTGTTCCCTCCTCGATATGACATCCCTTCAAATATTTAGTATTCAGTATTACCATTATGTCCAACCCCCCAATCAGATAACCCAAAGATATTTGTAACCACCCTCTCAGTATTTCCCTGGTGGGAAGGAAGATGGCTGAAGGAGTCTTGAGGGCTGCACTCCACACCCACTCCTTGCTGTTCCAGGGGGAAAAGGTAGTAGCTGTGGGTTTCTTTGTTTGTTTGTTTGTTTGACTGCAAATGCTCACATCCACTCCTTCTGCTCCGGGGGGGGGAAAGGTAGCAGGGCTCCTCTCCACCGACAGGCAGAAATGCTGGAGTTTTTATGCTGCAGACAGAGTCTGGGTGTGGCAGGGCTCCTCTCCACCGACAGGCAGAAATGCTGGAGTTTTTATACAGCAGACAGGGTCTGGGTGTGGCAGGGCTCCTCTCTATAATAATGCAAATCATGCTAAAATAAAATGAAGGTAGCTTGAGCATATAATAAAAGCAGCAACAGGGATGAAATTGTGCAAACATCTAAAAACACTTGATATAAAAACAATCTAAGTTTGTGAAATGGCTAGAAAAACAAAACGGTCACCATTGGGCACCAAAAATAAATTAAATAAAACCATAATGTTGGCATCTTAACAGGGCATTCCATAGGGTGGGTGCCACCACTGAACACCCCCCCCCATAGTCATCTGTCTCATTTCTTTTTGTGGGGAATTGGGGTGATGTCTCTAAAATTAAGGAAGGTAAATATGAGATGAGATGGTATTATTATATTTTATTGTACTATTGTATTCTAATCTTTGCTTGTTTAATTCAGTTTTAAGGGGGGTGGGTTGGGAAGAGGGTTGAGGGAATGTTTTTAACTGTTGCCTGTTTTAATATGTTGTACCCCGCCCCGGTTGCCTAGCAGAGGGGCAGGCTAGAAATAAATTTATTATTATTATTATTATTATTATTATTATTATTAAAGTTTCAAGACATTTTAGGCTAATTGCATTTAGGAGGAGGAGGAGGTTAAGAAAGGGGGAAAGCATCAGATACAAATTTAACACATAAGTATAAAAAGTAGAAAATAATATTTGTTTCTTTTAATTGTCATATGGAAGAATACTTTTAACATGGGTATTTTCAAGTGAAATAATACAGTGACCTTTTATTCACCATTGACTCCCTTTAAATATCTTTTGTTGCTGTGGACCACCAAGACTTAACTCAAGATTTAAAATCCCAAAGTTCATCAAACATAGCCCATATGCAAAGCAAGGGGGTACAAGCTGTGCCTCGTGACACCCTTAGTATAGTACAAAGATTATAAATCTCTGGTCCAGAAGGGGTGGGTGTGGGTGAGAGGAGTATGGAGACTCTTGTGCACCCTTCTTGTTTACATTAATCATATGGATTTTATCAAACTACTGTCAACTACAACTGGCACTGATGGCTTTCCACGATCTCCCAGCAAGATCCTTTCCCAACCCACCTGCAGATCCCTGGTATTCCCTGAAGGTTTGCTGTCCAAGTGTTTAACCATGCTTGACCCTGCTTACCTTATGAAATCAGATGAAATTGGGTCTGTTTAGAGTGGTGGTTTGCTTTCTCAATCCACACCTGAAAGAGGCCATATGAGAGAGTGATGCAGGAAAGGGGGAGGAGTCTCTGTTCCCAGCCCTCCCAAATCATCAGTGACAGGACAGGCACCCCAGTAAATCACCCTTCTCCAAGCCCCTCTTTGGAAAGATTACAGCAATGTTGGCAGTGGCAGATTTTTTTCTTCCTCTTCATCCTCGTCCTTGTCCTCCATCACCACCACACTGAAGTCCCTGGTGTTGGCCACCACTGTGATGTACTGCTTGAGCTGCTCCAACGCTGTTTCCATCTTCTGGCTCTCAACAGAGGAAAATAACATGGCCTGTTGCAAGGAAAGGGGGCACAGACTGCTCTGCAGAAGTAGATTAAGCAATAAATAAATAAATAAAGTTTCTAAACAGAGGCTGGATAGCCATTTTGTAGGGGTGCTTAGATTGTGTGTTCTTGCATGGCAGGGGGCTGGACTGGATCACCCTTGTGGTCTCTTCCAACTCTATGATTCTATAAAAAAGAAGAGCACACAAGCCTCTTCTTGTGTTTCCTTTCTCACAAACCCTTCTTCTCCTTCTTTTGCTTGCATGAGACTCTCCACCATCCTCTCATTCCTCGCATCCCTTCCAGACCAGAGTTTTTAGGACTGTACCTTGGAAGGGCTGGGGTCTATGTGAGAGGTGTGTGGAGAGGCTTGTATGCTTTTTTTTTTCTTGTGCCACTTGAGGCTATGACATTCTCTGGTAGTGGCACTGGTGGAGTGACCACACAAGACTGAAAAGGAAGGGTGGAGCTCTGCCAGCAAGTAAGAGCCTAAGCTGTGCTGTTCAACTGGTTTGTTCTGACCAAGTAACAGTGATACTTGAAATCACTTCTTAAATTGCAAAAAGAACTGTTCTGGTCATGCATCCCAGGTAAAGTGCAGATTGAAAATATGCACTCATCAGATGGATAAAACTGAATTCTGTAGTACAGATGACCAGAGTGGAAATAGATGAATCCATTTAGAGGCCCTTTTCTGGAGTGGCACCATGGCTGTGGAATCCCCTCCCTTTGGAGGCCCAATTGGCACCAATGATAGAATCATTTTGGCCCCAAGTGAAAACCTGGCTTTTCATTAAAGCCTTTGAGCCAAACTGATTTTATCCAGACTGAAGATGGTTTTAATAGTTATAGCATTCAATATTGTTTTAACCCATTTTAAACTGAAAAACTATATAATATAATTAAAATATTTTCAACTTTTGTAATTATTTATTGTTGTAAATAGATTGTATTGCACAGTGGGCCCTTGGTATCTACTGGGGTGTGGTTTCAGAACCAATTCTGATACCAGAATCTGTGGATGCTCAAATCCCATTATATACAATGGGGTGGTAAAATAGTATCCCTTATATAAAATTGTAAAATCAAGGTTTCCTTTATGGAATTATTTAAAAAAGTATTTTCAGGCCATTGATGGTTATCTTCATATAAAGGGCAGGATATAAAGATTTTAATAAATAAATATATATATTAATTAATAAATCTATCATACAATCATAGAGTTGGAAGAGACCACAAGGGCCATCCAGTCCAGCCCCCTGCCATGCAGGAACTCCCAATCAAAGCATCCCCGACAGATGGTCATCCAGCCTCTGCTTAAAGACCTCCAAGGAAGGAGACTCCACCACACTCCGAGGAAGTGTGTTCCACAGTCGAACAGCCCTTACTGTCAGGAAGTTCCTCCTAAGGTTGAGGTGGAATCTCTTTTCCTGGAGCTTGAACCCATTGTTCCGGGTCCTAGTTTCTGGGGCAGCAGAAAACAAACTTGTTCCCTCGTCAATATGACATCCCTTTAAATATTTAAACAAGGCTATCATATCACCTTTTAACCTTCTCTTCTCCAGGCTAAACATCCCCAGTTCCCTAAGTCTTTCCTCATAGGACTTGGTTTCCAGACCCTTCACCATTTTCGTTGCCCTCCTTTGGACACGCTCCAGTTTCTCCACATCCTTTTTGAATTGCGGTGCCCAGAACTTGACACAATATTCCAGGTGAGGCCTGACCAAAGCAGAATAGAGTGGCACTATTACTTCTCTTGATCTAGACACTATACTTCTATTGATGCAGCCTAAAATTGCATTGGCCTTTTTAGCTACTGCATTGCACTGTTGACTCATGTTCAACTTGTGGTCTACCTGGACTCCTAGATCCCTTTCACACGTAGTCTTGTTCAGCCAGGTGTCCCCCGTTGTATATCTGTGCTTTTCATTTTTCTGCCCTAAGTGCAGTATTTTACATTTCTCCGTGGTGAATTTCATTTTGTTAGCTTTGGCCCAGCTTTCTAGTCTGTTCACATCATTTTGAATTTTGATCCTGTCTTCTGGGGTATTAGCTACTCCTCCTAATTTGGTGTCATCTGCAAATTTGATAACTATACCGCCAATACCATCATTGGTCATTGATAAAGATGTTGAATAGCACTGGGCCCAGTACAGAGCCCTGTGGCACCCCACTGGTCACTTCTTTCCAGGTTGAAAAGGAGCCATTGTTGAGCACCCTTTGTGTTCGGCCTGTCAACCAATTACAAATCCATGTAACAGTTACTTTGTCTAGACCACATTTTACCATCTTGTTTGCAAGAATGCCATGCGGAACCTTGTCAAAGGCCTTACTGAAATCAAGATATACTATATCCACAGCATTCCCTTCATCTACCAAGCTGGTAATTTTATCAAAAAAAGAGATCAGATTTGTCTGGCATGACTTGTTCCTCTGAAACCCATGTTGATTTTTTGGGATTATGGAATTACTTTCCAGGTGTTCACAGACTCACTGTTTAATGATCTGCTCCAGAATCTTTCCCGGTATTGATGTCAGACTAACTGGACGATAATTCTTGGGATCCTCTTTTTTTCCCTTTTTGAAGATGGGGACAACGTTTGCCCTCCTCCAGTCATAGAATCATAGAATCATAGAATAATAGAGTTGGAGGAGACCACAAGGGCCATCCAGTCCAACCCCCTGCCATGCAGGAACTCCCAATCAAAGCATCCCTGACAGATGGCCATCCAGCCTCTGCTTAAAGACCTCCAAGGAAGGAGACTCCACTACTCTCCGAGGGAGTGTGTTCCACTCTCGAACCGCCCTTACTGTCAGGAAGTTCCTCCTAATGTTGAGGTGGAATCTCTTTTCTTGCAGCTTGCATCCATTGTTTCGGGTCCTAGTCTTTGGAGCAGCAGAAAACAAGCTTGTTCCCTCCTCGATATGACATCCCTTCAAATATTTAAACATGGCTATCATATCACCTCTCAGCCTTCTCTTCTCCAGGCTAAACATCCCCAGCTCCCTAATTCGTTCCTCATAGGGCTTGGTTTCCAGACCCTTCACCATTTTAGTTGCCCTCCTTTGGACACGCTCCAGTTTCTCCACATCCTTTTTGAATTGTGGTGCCCAGAACTGGACACAGTATTCCAGGTGAGGCCGGACCAAAGCAGAATAGAGTGGCACTATTACTTCTCTTGATCTAGACACTATACTTCTACTGATGCAGCCTAAAATTGCATTGGCCTTTTTAGCTGCTGCATCGCACTGTTGACTCATGTTCAACTTGTGGTCCACCTGGATTCCTAGATCCCTTTCACACGTAGTCTCATTCAGCCAGGTGTCCCCCATCGTATATCTGTACTTTTCGTTTTTCCGCCCTAAGTGCAGTACCTTACATTTCTCCGTTTTGAATTGCATTTTGTTCGCTTTGGCCCAACTTTCTAGTCTGTTCAAGTCATTTTGAATTTTGATCCTGTCCTCTGGGGTATTAGCTACTCCTCCTAATTTGGTGTCGTCTGCAAATTTGATAACTATGCCCCCAATACCGTCATCCAAGTAATTAATAAAGATATTGAATAGCACTGGGCCCAGGACAGAGCCCTGTGGCACCCCACTGGTCACTTCTTTCCAAGTTGAAAAGGAGCCATTGTTGAGCACCCTTTGCATTCGACCAGTCAACCAATTACAAGTCCATGTAACAGTTACTTTGTCTAGCCCACATTTTACCAACTTGCTTGCAAGAATGTCATGGGGAACCTTGTCAAAGGCCTTACTGAAATCAAGATATACTATATCCACAGCATTCCCTTCATCTACCAACTGGTAATTTTATCAAAAAGAGATCAGATTTGTCTGGCATGACCTGTTTCTCTGAAACCCATGTTGACTTTTTGTGATTATGAAATTATCTTCCAGATGTTCACAGACTCTCTGTTTAATGATCTGCTCCAGAATCTTTCCGGGTATTGATGTCAGACTAACTGGATGATAATTGTTGGGATCCTCTTTTTTCCCCTTTTTGAAGATGGGGACAACATTTGCCCTCCTCCAGTCCGCTGGGACCTCTCCTGTTTTCCAGGAATTCTCAAAGATTATTGCCAATGGTTCCGATATTACATTTGCCAGTTCTTTTAATACCCTTGGGTGTAATTCATCTGGTCCTGGAGACTTATATTCATTTAGATTAACCAGATGTTTCTGTACTATCTCTTTACTTATTCTGTGCTGAAATTCTCCTATTCTGTCCTCTGCTCCATTATCCTCAAGTTGAGCACCCTTTGCCTTTTCTGAGAAGACTGAAGCAATGAAGGTGTTGAGTAATTCTGCCTTTTCTCTGTCCCCTGTTAACTTTTTGCCATCTTCTCCACACAGTGGCCCTACCATTTCCTTCTTTTTCCTTTTGCTACTGACATACCCCCAAAAGCCCTTTTTATTGTTCTTAACCTCTCTAGCAAGCCTGATTTCATTCTGTGCTTTAGCTTTTCTGACTTTACCCCTACACGTGCTAGCTATTTGTTTGAATTCCTCTTTGGTGATTTCCCCATTTTTCCATTTCTTATACATGTTCCGTTTAAAACATAGTTCAGTTGCAAGTTCCTTAGTCATCCATCCTGGTTTCTTGAGACACCTCCCATTCTTCCTCCTCGTTGGCACGGTTTGAAATTGTGCCTTCAGTATCTCCCTTTTGAGAAACTCCCATCCGTCTTGAACTCCCTTCTCTTTTAGTATTCCTGTCCATGGGATCACCCTCAGTATTTCTCTAAGTTTAGTAAAATCAGCTTTCCTAAAGTCTAGAATGCGTGTCTGACTATGCCTGGCTTCTCCTTTCCACTGTATAATACACTCCAGGAGGACATGATCACTCCCGCCTAAGGATCCAACCACTTGCACCCCATTAACTAGGTCTTCCCTGTTAGTTAGGATCAGATCCAAAATAGCTGACTCCCTCATTGCCTCTTCCACCTTTTGAACAATGAACTTGTCTTCGAGGCAAGTGAGGAATTTGCTAGACCTTGAGGATTTTGCCGAGTTTGACTTCCAGCAAATATCCGGATAGTTGAAGTCACCCATCACTACTATATTTCTCCTTTCTGAGTGTGTGGTCATCTGTTCTAGAAAGGCTTCATCCAATTCTTCTGCTTGAGTTGGGGGTCTGTAGTAGACTCCCACACTAACATCCCTGTTGTTTCCTTCCCCTTTAATTTTTTTCCAGATGCTCTCCACTTGGCTTCCAGGAGTGATGTCCTGGATTTCTTCACTGGTGTAAATATCCCTGACATATAATGCTATTCCTCCTCCTTTCCTGTTTGTCCTGTTTCTCTTAAAAAGGTTATACCCCTTTATTTCTACATTCCAGTCATGAGACTCATCCCACCAGGTTTCAGTGATGCCTATTATATCATATTTGCTTTGTTGTGCTAGTAGTTCAAGTTCATCTTGCTTATTTCCCATGCTCTGTGCATTAGTGTAGAGACATCTAAGACGATGTGTCCCCTTTACTTGCTGCCTGTGCCCATTTTTTTGCCTCCCACTGTTGGGTCCCTGTACTGTTTGCCTTGTTTCCTCTATGACAGTTTGACTATTTTCTCCAGTCCTTTTGTCTTCCAGGACGTTGTCTCCCTTCCCCACACAGTTCAGTTTAAAGCCCTCCTGATCAAATTCTTCAGACCGTTGGCAAAAACATTTCTTCCAACTGGTGTGAGATGCAGCCCATCCCTTGCCAGGAGTCCGCCCTCATGGAACCGCAGCCCATGATCCAAGAATCCAAATCGTTCTCGACGACACCATCTGCGGAGCCAATTGTTGACATCTGCTATCTTCCGCTCTCTTCCTGGACCATGCCCTTGAACTGGCAGAAGAGACGAGATGACAATCTGTGCCTCCATTTCTTTCAGCTTCTTTCCTAGAGCCTCGTAATCCCTTTTGATGTTCTGAAGGCTGTGTCTTGCTGTGTCGTTCGTTCCCATGTGGACCAAAAGGAAGGGGTATTGGTCGGTAGGCCTGACCAGTCTTGCCAGCCTCTCTGTCACATCTCTGATCTTTGCCCCAGGAAGACAACACACCTCTCGAGACATCTTGTCAGGCCCACAAATCACTGCTTCTGTCCCCCTCAGCAAGGAGTCCCCCACCACGACCACACGCCTCCTCCGAGGCTTAGCAGCGACTGTTCCCTGTGGTGGAACTGCCAGGGTCCCCTGCTCTGTCTCTGAAATCTGTCCATGCTGCTCTTCTGCGTCCTCCTTGCTAAGTGTAAGAGCTTGAAATCGATTCTGTAGCCGCAAGCTCCCAGTACGATCCCTGGTCTCCTTACCTCTGTGTGTGACCTTCCTCCAGCTTTCTACCTCCTGTGTGTGTGATGTGACCTTCTCTTCTCCAGCGTCTTCCTCTGTGTGTTCCCCGTCCAAGACCGTTTGTTCTGTTCTGTCAAGGAAAGCCTCTTGCTCCCTAATATGTTGAAGTGTAGCTACCCGCGCCTCCAGCTGCTGTACTTTGTCCTCCAAGAGGGCTACCAATTTGCACTTGGAGCATGTGTAGTTTCCCACATCTATAGGTAAGAATACAAACATCCCACAGGTATTGCAGGTGACGGCAGCAGTTCCTTCAGTGTCCATACTAAGTCTTAATTAGTACCTGAAAATGGACTACGACTTTCCTCCTCAAAGAAAATCCCTTGCTAACAGTATTTAAGTCTGCTGGTTATAAAATTCGCGCGCCAGTAGGTGCGCGGCTGTGGCAGCAGTTGTATAGAGCTAACTGCCTAGCCCACCCCCTATTGACTTGCAAATGCCACTCAACAAAGCCCCACCCGCTGAGTCACAGTCACACTCCCCCCAAGTCTGCTGGGACTTCTCCTGTTCTCCAGGAGTTCTCAAAGATTATTGCCAGTGGTTCCGATATTACATTTGCCAGTTCTTTTAGTACCCTTGGATGTAATTCATCTGGTCCTGGAGACTTATATTCATTTAGATTAACGAGGTATTCCTGTACCATCTCTTTACTTATTCTATGCTGAAATTCTCCTATTCTTTCCTCTGCTCTATTATACTTAGGTTGAGCACCCTTTGCCTTTTCTGAGAAGACTGAAGCAAAGAAGGTGTTGAGTAATTCTGCCTTTTCTCTGTCCCTTGGTGACTTTTTGCCATCTTCTCCACACAGTGGCCCTACCATTTCCTTCTTCTTTCTTTTGCTGTGGACATGCCCAAAAAAGCCCTTTTTATTGTTCTTAACCTCTCTAGCAAGCCTGAGTTCATTCTGCGCTTTAGCTTTTCTGACTTTAACCCTACACATGCTAGCTATTTGTTTGCATTCCTCTTTGGTGATTTCCCCATTTTTCCATTTCTTATACATGCTCCATTTAAAACTTAGTTCAGTTGCAAGTTCCTTAGTCATCCATTCTGGTTTCTTGAGGCACCTCCCATTTTTCTTCCTCATTGGAACTGTTTGAAATTGTGCCTTCATTATCTCCCTTTTGAGAAACTCCCATCCATCTTGAACTCCCTTCTCTTTTAGTATTCCTGACCACGGGATCACCCCCAGTATTTCCCTAAGTTTACCAAAATCAGCTCTCCTAAAGTCTAGAATGCATGTCTGACTATGCCTGGCTTCTCCTTTCCACTGTATAATAAATTCCAGAGAACGTGATCACTCACACCTAAAGATCCAACCACTTGCACCCCATTAACTAGGTCATCCCTTTTAGTTAGGATCATATGCAAAATAGCTGACTCCCTTGTTGCCTCTTCCACCTTTTGGACAATGAAATTGTCTTCAAGGCAAGTGAGGAATTTGCTAGACCTTGAGGATTTTGCTGAGTTTGAATTCCAGCAAATATCAGGATAGTTGAAGTCACCCATCAGTACTATATTTCTCCTTTCTGAGTGTGTGGTCATCTGTTCTAGAAAGGCATCATCCAATTCCTCTGCCTGAGTCGGGGGTCTGTAGTAGACTCCCACAATAACATCCTTGTTGTTTCCCTCCCTTTTAATTTTTATCCAGATGCTCTCCACCTGGCTTCCATGACTGATGTCCTGGATTTCTTCACTGGTGTAAATATCCCTGACATATAATGCTATTCCTCCTCCTTTCCTGTTTAGCCTGTTTCTCTTGAAAAGGTTATACCCCTGCATTTCTACATTCCAATCATGAGACTCATCCCACCAGGTTTCAGTGATGCCTATTATATCATATTTGCTTTGTTGTGCTAGGAGTTCAAGTTTATCTTGCTTATTTCCCATGCTCTGTGCATTAGTGTAGAGACATCTAAGACCATATGTCTCCTTTACTTGCTGCCTGTGCATGTTTTTTTGCCTCCCACTGTTGGGTCCCTGTACTGTTTGCCTTGTTTCCTCTATGACAATTTGACTATTTTTCCCCCAGCTTTTTGTCTTCCAGGATGCTGTCTCCCTTCCCCACATAACTCAGTTTACAGCCCTCCTGATCAAATTCTTGAGACTGTTGGCAAAAACGTTTCTTCCAACTGGCGTGAGATGCAGCCCATCCCTTGCCAGGAGTCCGCCCTCATGGAACCGCAGCCCATGATCTAAGAATCCAAATCGTTCTCGATGACACCATCTGTGGAGCCAATTGTTGACATCTGCTGTTTTCCTCTCTCTTCCTGGACTATGCCATTCAACTGGCAGAAGAGACGAGATGACAATCTGTGCCTCCATTTCTTTCAGCTTCTTACCTAGAGCCTCGTAATCCCTTTTGATGTTCTGAAGGCTGTGTCTTGCTGTGTCATTCGTTCCCACATGGATCAAAAGGAAGGGGTATTGGTCAGTAGTCTTGACCAGTCTTGCCAGCCTCTCTGTCACATCTCGGATCTTTGCCCCAGGGAGACAACACACCTCCCTAGACATCTTGTGAGGCCCACAAATCACTGCTTCTGTCCCCCTAAGCAAGGAGTCCCCCACCACGACCACACACCTCTTCTGAGGCTTAGCAGTGACTGTTCCCTATGGTGGAACTCCCAGGGTCCCCTGCTCTGTCCCTGAAGTCTGTCCATGCTGTTCTTCCTCCTCCTCCTTGATAAGAGAAAGAGCTTGAAATCGATTCTTTAGCTGCAAGCTCCCAGAACAATCCCTGGTCTCCTTACTTCTGCATGTGACATTCCTCCAGCTTTCTACCTCCTGTGTGTGTGATGTGACCTTCTCTTCCCCAGTGACTTCCTCTGTGTGGTCCCTGTCCAAGACCGTTTGTTCCATTCTGTCTAGGAAAGCCTCTTGCTCCCTAATATGTTGAAGTGTAGCTACCCGTGCCTCCAGCTGCTGTATTTTCTCCTCCAAGGGGGCTACCAACTTGCACTCGGGGCATGTGTAGTTCCCCACATCTGTAGGTAAGAAGACAACCATCCCACAGGTATTGCAGGTGACGGTAGCAGTTCCTTCAGTGTCCATACTAAGTCTTAATTAGTACCTGAAAGAGGATTACTGCTTTCCTCCTCAAAGAAAATCCCTCACTAACGACAGTGTTACAGTCTGCTGATGACCGGAACTTTTCAACAACTAGTAGTGTTCTGTTCAACCTCCACCACTAATAAAGCATTTCTTATACAAATGGAAATTACTCCCTTCAATTCAACTAATTGGATGCTATGTTATTTATAATTTACATTTTTATCTACATGTTTTCCCTATAGGTGTATGTATTCATAATTATATATGCATGTATATGTATATGCATATGTATATGCATAGCTATCTGTCTATAGATACACATACACATAGAATTATGTTCATATTTTAAATTCACTTCTACCATGGCTCTAGGTTCCATTACCTCTTCCCAGTGTCTATCCCAGAGCTCTTGTTTTTTTGTCTTTTCCATTTATACTGAAACCCTAATGAGCAGTACAAATGAATAACAAAACAATAAAACTATATGAACACAAAGCTGATTAGATTTTCTCCCTCCAGGACAGATTAATGAGAATTATTTAAACGAATAAGACTTTTTTTATATATATTGCCACCCCTCTTTCAGCTAATACAATTAATCCAAATGTGATGCTCAGTTAAATGGAGAGAGAAAAAAGAAACACAGAGGGATCTGCCTTAGGAATAAAGGTCTTCCATCAGGTTATTCTTATGAGAGAAAAGAAAAATACAGATGTCTAATCTTTGCATTCTTATTTTCTATCACCTTTTCTTTCAAGGGACTGCAAGTGATGTGAAATGGCATGAGGAACAGAAGAGAATGCTTGTATATGAAATCCATATGATGACTGAGGCTTCCATTGAGACAATAGCATCAATGTGGATAAGAAAGATTCAGTCGGTTGTCAATACTTATCTTTAATCTTTTGGGGGCCTTTACACAAACTTCCATCATTGAGCTGCCTTAGAGTCTTATTGCATGAGACTATCAAAGTACAATAGCCCTGGAATAATTATGCCTTTAGTTGGTGTCTCCCACATGACGTTGGTCATCTTCTGTTGTTGTCACATGTGAGACTGTTTAAAAAGCATGTTTTTTAACAAATGGGGAAGAATCCATTAATGACCACCTTTTCAACAACTATCCTGTTTAATTTGTAGTGCAAAAGTTAATAATAATTTTTATTTCTTACCTGGTGCTCCTTGTGGCTCGAGGCAGGTTACAACATAGTTTAAAACAACAACACAATTGTTACATAAAATAAACATTTTAAAAATGCATCTCTACACAGTAATTATGTTAAAATACATAAAACAATGATTAAATATAAAATATAAAATTCATATTTAAAATTATATAAATATAAATATAAAACTCATGTTTAAAATTCATGATTAAAATTGTTTGGGTAGGCCTGAGCAAAGAAATAGGACTTCAAATGTGTTTTATATTCTGACAGCTGGTTTAGCTGTTCAATCTCTTCTGACTGTTCTGGCTGGTCATTCCACAGTCTTGGGTCTAATCTTTATGGCAATTTTTGGGCAATGAGCTTGCTATAGCTGGGGGAAACATAAACACAGGAGAAGCAAGAAAAGAAAGGTGGACATTTCAGTTCCATTTCCTCTGATTTCCTTGTAATCTTTTATTTTCTTGCCAAATGACTGCCACCCTCCCCGAGCTTGTCAGAAACCAAAACCCTACTCACTATCCTTTTAAAGCAGGGGTAGGCAACCTTTCCCCTTTAAGGGCTGAGGGACTTCAGCTCCCAGAAGCCTCAGCCATGTTGGCCAATAGCTCCTGGGATTCTGGGAGCTGAAGTCCCTCGGCCCTTAAAGGGGAAAGGTTGCCTACCCCTGTCTTAAAGGTAAGGCTATTTTATGATTTATATTCTGCTGGAAGGAGATCTACGTATGTGTGGAGGTTTTTAGCTCAGACAAAAGTTGTAATACTGGGAGGTATAGCAAATGTGTGATTGGGAAGAGAGCTTTTCCATTTGCATTGTGTCTTGCAAAACAGCACTGTGTACTGGGAGAGTAGGCCAGTACAATAAGGCCCTTAGCCTGGAAGATGTGTAACCTGATCTCTCTGACCTTCTTTGGTATTCCAAGGACCTGATTAGAAGAGGGGCACAGTGAACCATTTGCTCCATTTTGAATCCTATAGGATCTGATCTGAGCACTAGTGCTGTATTATCTTTACAAAACTCCTATTTGGCTATTTGGCTGGGTGTGTACAGAGTTAAATGGGTGGTGAGGCCATGGGTGCATAAGCTCTTGGATGTTCCCACCATTAGTGCAAGCTGTCAGCATGGTGGTCCCAATAGTGACCACCCTGCAAGGAGAGTGCAAAAATAAGATAAAATAAAAAAATAATAAACATTAATGCAGGGATCTATATTGATCTCTGTTTAAAATACATCTCTTTCAATATTCCTTTCCACCAGTAGCAGTATTTTGTACAGTTAATGGTTCTTTTTAATTTAAAACCAATCCATCCCCAAAAGGCTTTGAATGGGAATACATTATTTTGCTGGGAAAAACCATTTCCCTTCCAGATACCATGAATATTGCTGCTAAAATCAGAGGGAAAGGGTGAATCCAAGGTTGTGGCAGATAAGGTCAAATTTCCTGCTAATAAATAAATCCTAGGGCTTTGACCCTTCTAGCTCTAGATCCACTACAGCACTGCCCCTCAAAGTGTCACAGACTTTCATGTATGAATTGAGCATAAAGGTCAGAAGAGGGATCTTTAACAACATTATTGAAACTTTATAACAGAGTTCCTATGATGCAGAACTCTGATAAATCAGGGCTCTGATTCATGAGAGCTAAATATGGTTACAAAACCCTCTTCAGATGCACACTGCCAAACTTTTATTTTAAGGTCTTTTCAAATGTTTTATTTGTTAGCCACCTTGGATCTCTTTCTGGGAGAAAGCCAGCATAAAAACGAAATAAAATAAAATAAAATAAAATGCTTCCACACTGCACAGTTATAACACTTCAGTTGCCATGGCTGCATTCTATGGAATCCCAGAGTTTGTACTATGGTGAAGTATTAAAGCTCTCTGGTTGAGAATTATAATTATCCTTTCCTGAATGGCAAATACCAAGGTTCCATATGATGTTGCCATGTCAGTTAAACATATATAACTATGAAATGCAAAGGGGCCCCAGATCTTTGCTGCCAGATCTCACATACTTCTGGGTGCACAGGAACCATTGGGATAGAGTAGAGAAGACATATGTGATCATATCCATGTCCTTACCTTTTGCCCTTCACCTGTTCTCCTGAACATGGCTAAAGTGTTCCAGTGAACAGATGTCACATCTGACTGTCTGCTAGGGAAATTTACTTGAAAGTAAGCATCTCCAGATTGAACATATCATTACATGTTCTTTTGCAGCTGCTTGGCTTCTGCTGATTCACTTCAAACCCTCCAGAAAAGCACCTGCAAAATTATCAATTAGAACAATAGACCAGAGCAACTGCTTTACAATTACCATATTCCATTTGTATAGCTGAGCAGATCTCCCCCTTGCAGTTCTTCACTGTTTCTCTTGCCTGCAGTCCATTCTCTTGAACTTCTGTTTAATTTGGACAGTTTCCTAAAATTAATTTCAGAACTGCATCATACAGTTTGCAACTGAGTTCAGTTCCTTCATTTCTTTTGTAAATATTCTCACCTCTGTGTTATCAAATGCCTTGATTAAAACACTGCCAAAGGAATAGCATAAAAATGAAACATTGAAATGACTGTATTTATGAGTCCTTTCAGATTATTTATCTCCAGTATTTTACTCATGTCTTTTTGTGCCCCTTTGCAAAATGTCACAGAAACAGTACAATCATATAGGCTCTAGGGAAGGATGAACCATGGCAGACCAAATCCAGAGCTTAGAAGGGTAGGAATTGGTATGGCAGCTAGAGGGAAAACAAATACAACAGTTTCAAGTGAGTATAGACATTACAAAAGATGCTAACTAACACAATCTATCCCTGAGATGGCCCCCCCCTTGTCATTACTACAACTGGAGCATCAACCCCATATTCACATATTAACTTCCCTTATTTTGGTCAGAAAATCATTACGTGGCATTCTATACCCTTAGGATGCTATATAAGAGACCATGATTGCAGCCAGACAAAATTTGGATAAAACTGTACATGCAACCACATAAACAATCCTTTTTTTCAGGGGAGATTTTTTATTGGTCCACACACAAGTGAAACAAGGAAGTCAGAACAAGCCTAAAGGATCTAAAAGCTGCATCAAATTGTTTATGTAGAGTACTTCATACAAATCTTGCAAATAAAAACAAAACCAAACAATGACATATTCCTAGGAATAGATTCCACTTCTGAGCTACTTCTGAACAAGCTAATTTTGAACTCCAATATCCTGAAAGAAAAAGGATGATTCTGAAAAACATTCTTATTTAACCTGCTTAAACTTATGTGGCACTCCTATCTAAAATACTCTAGTAATTATCCAATCTCCACTGAGACTTAGGAGCTCTGCAGACAGCACAAAGTGCCGTCTTGGAGCCAGGGAAGGGGAGGGGCAGCCACATGCTGGATGCCCCAACCCCTTCCCAAGGACGTCATCAGAGCGTGCACCATTGCACACGGTGAGTGCTCTGATGACGTCCTCCCGGTGCAGTGTCCAGACACGCTGTGCCAGAAGAGGTGGAAAAGAGCCACATGGCAGCTTTTCGGGTGCCCTTTTCACTATTTTGGCACTCCTTTCCCAGTCATCAAAAGGGTGGATTGGGGCTGAGGCGTGAGGCAGTCTCAGCCCCAATCTCCCCCTTCCCAGGCCCATGGCCGGCCATCTGCATCCCCCCTTAGGGGCTGTCCTTTCACCTTTTTTTAAAGCCTACCTGTTTAAACAACACATGTGACCAACACAGAAGAAATCCAGAATGAAGCTATACTCTAGGTCTAAACACTGAAGCAAAATAAACTCCAATTTGCTCTGGACCAACCTGCAGGCTGCAAGGTATCACACTGGAGTGTGCATTTCACACCACTGTGGAGACAGAAGAAAGGGCTAGCGAGCCACCATTGCCATTGCTTCCCATAATTTTTGTTGTTACTTGGCCACACATCAATCGCACATGAGTATGAGTGGTCAGCTGCACCATTGACTCATCACACATCCTATGTAGTGAACTGAAAACCAACATAGGGTGTCACCAACAATACAATACAATACAATACAATACAATACAATACAATGGATTTTATCATAATATTAACAAATTGTCCATGAGAGAAAGGGAGGGAAGAGGGAAGGGATGGGGTTTTTCCATAGCTGTGTTGTGCCAATGTGTTGTTAGGTACACCAGTGCTCTGTATGGTCATTCGATCACTGGTGCAATTGAGTGGTTGGTCACATAGCTGGTTGTGCAGGGCATCAAATGGGTTGGCAGATGGCTGGGATGAGGGTAGCAAGCAATGTGTCTGTGAACCTTGGCAGTGCGTCTGTGAACTTCTGCACATATGTTTCTTGTGGAACAGAAAAAATAATAATGGTATAGCACACTTTGTATCTGTGAATGGTCTGTTTTGGCAGGTCCTTCCTTGCAGACAGAACAGGACAATGTGAACTGCCTATGGGTGTTAGGCTTGTTGTGGGAGCCAGTGGTGTGGTCAGTGGGTTCCCCCTGCGATTTGGGAAACCCTGGAGTTAAGCCATCTTTTCAATTCTGTCAGCTCAACCCCTGAGAATAATTCAACCACAAATCAAGTACTTTCTTTTGCAAGGCTTCTCGTGATTCCTAATAGCTTGAACAAGTTATGAATTAAGAGTTGCTTGTAATCATTTTCTTCTTCCAATAATTAATGTATAATTAAATTGAACAACAAATGAAACTCATTGAGAGATAACATCATTCTTTTTGTGGCACACCTTTAACTGCTTTAAGTTATTTTTCCAGTTACAGGTGGTTGTAGGTGTGGCCTTACTGCCTAGTTTAGTTATTTTTGAATAACAATAAGGGAAAGAGTTATTTTGAAAAAACTAACTATGGTCCAAAACACACTGCAGAAATAATTCAGTCTCAGACAGCTTTAACTGCCCTGGTTCAGTGCTAGGGAATTCTGGGAACTGTAGTTTATTGTGGCACCAGTACCCCTTCACAGAAAAGGCTAAATGTTTCACAAAACTACAGTTTAAGTCAGGGTAGTTAAAATAGTCTCAAACTGGGTTATTTCTGCAGTGTGTTTTGGACCTATATGGATTAGTAATTTTGTGATGTGAAATTGTAACAGCAGCAGATTTTTCCTTTTGTTCAGATGAAATGTAGGAAAGTACACAATTAAATGAAAAATCAAAAGGACCAGAGAGTGGATATAAATGTTTAATGTTGTGCCATCTTACATTGTCCTGATATAGAGAACATTGTATTCGGGCAATTTTAAATTGTTTGTTCTTATGATTTGAGTTTTAACTACTGACCTGGTTTCTAGGTCGACCACTTTATATATATATATATATATATATTTTTGATCAAACTGTAATTTTAAAATATTGCAATTCATACTGAATGTGAGATTTTAAAATAAAATAAAATAAAATGTGTAGTAAAAATAATCCTCCTTATCAGTTGTCAGAGATGCCCGAATGGCCAGAGAAACTAAAGCCAACTACAAAGGGAACATTCCTGAATATTTTCCCAAGTTTTAAGGATTCTTCTGGTTCTAAAATATCTAATTCCCTGACAGCTTGAAATAATTAATGTCCCTGATGTCCATGAAAGAAAAGTTGATTTTGTCTGGCTAAGAAAAGAAAAGAAACCTGATGGGATGAAATCACACAGAGGTTGCTTATAATTCAGCTGTTCTGTTTGTTTTAAGGAACTATAGGCATTTTCTTTTTGGCAAGACATTATAAAAAATTGAACATGGGGTATGGAAAGGCTAAGCAGTCCTGAAGGCCTTTAGACTCTTAAGAATGATCCTAGCATCCATTAAGCCTCTGGCGAATGGTAATGAGCCATTTGTGTTCTTATGCCTCTAGGTCTTCTTAATGCTATTAAAATGTACTTGGCTGTAAATGAAAGCAAAAATGTAAAAAGAAACAAACTACATGGGGAAACAATTAAAATGAAAGGAGCCCCAAGAGCAAAGACAAATGCAAAAGGCAGATGATCGCAAAGATATTCATCTCAATTATTTGCAAAACAAACAAACAACAAAACAAACAACAACAACAACAACAAAAACCTAGGCTAATTTATGGGAAGGACTTGTTGATTAGCTATTTACTTTCCATCCTCTCATTTTTCTTAATATTTTTAAAAGAAGCAAATGGGTAGGCACTTCATTGTTATAGATCATATTGTATTTAATGTCTCACAGAAGAACTTTTTTTAATGAAGTGCTTTGGGGTTTCACTGTATAATAGATAAAGCCAAATGAGCAAAGTTACTGATGTTACAAGACAAAACTTTTTAATTACTTACAAAATATACTTTTTTGACTACAAAATATACCTCCTAGCCTGCTTGTGGTTTTATTTTTATGGCAAGGGACCTTGGCCATCAGATTCATGGAAGAACACTTGATAAAAGCAGATTTTATATCAAAAATGGGGAATAATGGCATCTGTTACTACACATCTACTTTATTTCATAAAAGAACACATTTATAAAAGCATGAAATTTTATAGGTTTGATGGCCTATGGAACCCATTTAAATGACTCACCTATTCACTACAGGGATCTTGCAGTGGTAGCATACTACATAAATGGCTCTCCAGCCAATCATTCCTTAGACAGTTTTACTTCATTTACATTATTGTTCATTATCAAATAAATGGTCTAATGAAGGAGAGAAGGAAGGAGAAAAAAATGGTGTCTGGTTAGAATAATACAGAAACAGAGAGGGTGTGATAAAGCAAATGAACAGAAATCAACATAATGTTAACTAGCAATTAATGACTGTAGGCAATGGTGTGTGTGTATGTGTGCCTTCAAGTTCCCTGTCAACTTATGGTGACCACATGAATTTCAAGGGTTTTCTTAGTCAAGGAATATTAAGAGTTCCTTCCCCCGAAATACAGCCTAGAGCAGGGGTAGGCAACCTTTCCCCTTTAAGGGCCGAGGGACTTCAGCTCCCAGAAGCCTCAGCCATGTTGGCCAATAGCTCCTGGGATTCTGGGAGCTGAAGTCCCTCGGCCCTTAAAGGGGAAAGGTTGCTTACCCCTGGCGTATAGCACTTGGTATGTGTTGGCGGTCTCGCATCCAAGTAATTCAGTTCTGGTACATATGGAATTGAATTACTTGGATGGGAGACTGCCAACACATACCAAGTGCTATAGGCTATATTTCAGATTTGAACTGGGGATGTGATGGCTTAGTGGTTAAGATGCCAATTCTGATGATTGGAAGATAGGAAGGTTGGCAGTTTGAGGCCTGAGTGCTGCATGATGAGGTGAGCTCCTGTCACTAGTCCCAGCTTTTGTCAACCTAGCAGTTCAAAAGCATGCAAATGCAAGTAGATAAATAGGTACCACTTTGTTGGGAAGGTAACACTGTTTGGTGTAATCATGCTGGCTTTATTTATTTATTTATTTTTAGTATTTATACCCCACTTTTCAGCCACAAAGGCTCTCAGAGCAGCTATAAATGGTTAATTAGACTGTTTCCTGCCGTCAGGCTTACAATCTAAAAAGACATGACACAAAATGCAAAGGGAATGGCAGTGGAGAAGGGGATCAGGTCCAGAAGTCTTCTCTCCTTCTGAGGCCTGGACCATGGCAGATGGTCTGGAAGTAGGGCTCCTCTTTTTTTATTATTTAGGCTAGGCCTGATGAAGCTAAGCCTGACTCTCTCCCTCTGAGGCCAGATGGTATCAGATGGACTAGAAGGAGAGCTCTTCTTCTTAGTCTATGGGGGGTTGCAGACTGCCAGAAATAGTGCAAATTGAGTCCACTTTTAGGGGTAGGGGTAGGGGTAGGGTTAGGATTAGGGAATCATGGTAACTGTATTTTATTGTGGCACCAGAGCTCTCTGACAGAGAAGGCTCAATGTCTCAGAAAAAAATAATTCCCATGATTCCCTAGCACTAACCCTAACCCTAAAAGTGGACTCAATTTGCACTATTTCTGGCAGTCTGTAACCACCACTACCCCCCCTAAGCTAGGCCCAATGGAGCTGGGCCTCAGTCAATGCTAACCCTTCGGCTTAGTAATAGAGATGAGCACACCCCCTACAGTTGGTTATGACTAGACATTCATGTCAAGGGACTCCTTTTACTTTTTACCTTTCACATGTGGAAATAATATCTTAGGGGGCTTGAGGAAGGAGAGACAGAAACAGTGCTAGACCAGAACTGCCATTAAAGCCTTCACTCTCAAAAATAGCCATGACATCAATAACGCTCCTGTTTACCAGCAAGATCTCTTGTTGTCAACTGTTTCAAATGCCAGCAGTCCTTTAAATACCACTATCATTGCAAGTTCCTCATTTAAACACATATTAGCAAGGCAATCCTTCAATCATAAACTTGCCACTAAGACATAAAGGAGATGATTACTGACATTTTGTGACCTTTTCAGAATTACCCAAGGGAAGGAATATAATGAATATCCCAGACTCAGAGTGACCCCCACAACTCTTGATATAAAAGCAAAGGAGAACCAAAACAAAACAGAATTGTGGTAGAAGCCATTTCTTCACTTTTCTGGTTGACTTCTAAAGTGCAGACGAACTGATGAAATAGTTTGATCTATATAAAAAAGCTTTTCTTAGGGGCCTGCAGACATCATTAGCTGCCTTGAATGCTGGATGTACACAGCAGATGAGGAAAATATGTCATCTGATTTTAAGTTGGTCTATTTGTGTTGCAAATTAGAAGGAAGGAAGGAAGGAAGGAAGGAAGGAAGGAAGGGAGGGAGGGAGGGAGGAATCTAGCATTATTTTACATGTAGATACTCTCTGAAATTGTAGCTCCTCCATTAATTTTATACCAGTTTAACTGACTCAGTTTTCCCCAAAGTACCCTGAAAAATACTGCTGTTAAAGAACTCTAGCCCTCTGTCACAGGAATTCCGTTTCCTAGGTCTGTCTGCAATGCAGATTGGACCTAGGATATAATGACTACTTCAGCACCTAATTGAAGAATATTACAGAGTTTAAAATGTAAGTACGGTTATTAATCCCTTTATCTCTTAAATATTTTTTCAGCTAATGCATCCCACAAGTCAGCTGAATGTATGTGTCAGGCTGATAAATTCATTTATAACAATGTCATAATTATTTATCCTGAATGCAAGGCAAAGCCAAACTGACCCTCTTGCTGATCTGGCTGTATTGAGATATGAATCTTTCATAGAATCATAGAATCATAGAGTTGGAAGAGACCACAAGGGCCATCCAGTCCAACCCCCTGCCATGCAGGAACTCCCAATCAAAGCATCCTCGACAGATGGCCATCCAGCCTCTGCTTAAAGACCTCCAAGGAAGGAGACTCCACTACTCTCCGAGGGAGTGTGTTCCACTGTCGAACAACCCTTACTGTCACGAAGTTCCTCCTAATGTTGAGGTGGAATCTTTTTTTTCCTGGAGCTTTCACCCATTGTTCTGGGTCCTAGTCTCTTGAGCAGCAGAAAACAAGTACCCTCCTCAATATGACATCCCTTCAAATATTTAAACAAGGCTATCATATCAACTTTTAACCTTCTCTTCTCCAGGCTAAACATCCCCAGTTCCCTAAGTCTTTCTTCATAGGGCTTGGTTTCCAGACCATTCACCATTTTAGTTGCCCTCCTTTGGACATGCTCCAGTTTCTCCACATCCTTTTTGAATTGTGGTGCCCAGAACTGGACACAGTATTCCAGGTGAGGCCTGATCAAAGCAGAATAGAGTAAGGAAATAGAGTTAGGAAAGCATGTTTTCTTTAGCAAAGACAGTTTTATGAATTTATTTGCAAAATAAGAAGAATGAAACAATGCAAAGCATGTGGGAGTCCTGATGAGGAATCTGTATTTAGGACAAGTGGCTACTGCAAGAACAGAATACAAAAAAACAGAATAGTTCCCAATTGGCAAAGTGGTCAGGGAACGCTGCATCCTTTCACTCTATCTGTTTAACATATATGCAGAAAATATCATATGAAGAACAGGTTTAGAACCAGAAGGAGGAGTGAAGGATAAGACCAGGCTGCTAGCAGAAAATATCATAGGTTTGAAACAATTACTGAAGAAAGTCAAAGAGGATTAGGAATGGGAAGAGCAGCCATGAAAGAATTAGAGAAAATCATAAAGTGTAAAGATATACAACTGAATACTTTCTTATTAACAATCTGGAAGCTGTTCTAAGAACCTTCCTGGCTGAAGCCCAGGGTATTAATACTCTGAAAAAATAAATAAACACTAAAGTCAGAATTGTCCAAGCCATTGCATTCCCCATCACTATGTATGGATGTGAGAGTTGGAAAGTGAAAAAAGCAAATGGGGGGGGGGGGAAACTAATGGGAGATGTGGTGCTCGAGAAGAATGCTGAAGATACCATGGGTGAACAAAAATACAAATAATTGGGTCCTAGAATAAACCAGGCGTAAACCCTCCCTGGAAACCAAGGGGCTTTGCAGATGGTGCAAAGCGCCATCTTTGAGCCAAGGAAGGGGAGGGACAGCTGGATGTCAGGTGCCCCAACCCCTTCCTGAGGACGTCATCAGAGCACCCGCTGTTGCACACGGTGAGCGCTCTGCTGACATCCCTCCATTGCAGCATCCGGACAGGCTGCGATGGAAGAGACATGGAAGAGGTACGCGCCACCTCTTCCAGTGCCCTTTCCACACCTTGAGGATGGAGCACTATTTTAGCACTCCTTCCAGGGCCGGCTGAAGAGTGGATTAGGGCCAAGGAGTGGGGCAGCCTTGGCCCCAATCCTTGGCTTCTCGGGACGGCCCATGGCCGCTCATCTGTAGAGGCCCCAAGATAACTAAACTGGGACAGTCGTACTTCAGCCCCATCATGAGAAGGCATGACTCATTAGAAAAGACAAAAATGTTAGGAAAGGTGGAAAACAGTTGAAAGAGAGGAAGACCATACTCCAGGTGGCTAGACTCAATTAGGGAGGTCACAGGTCTGAACCTGAAGAATCTGAGAAGAGACGCTAAAAAATAGAGGGTCAAGGAGATGCCTCGTTCACAGGATTGCCATGAATCGATTTAGTTCTATGAAGCCTCTCACCATCCTAGAAGCATACATAAAAATTATTATGCATAATGGTTAACTAAACAAGATGAGATTAACTGTGGATGTCTACTCCACAGTTTCTCTTTATTTGTTTCCTTCTTTTCTCCTGCATTTCAGTAGGTACATGCCATCATTTCTTTAATATTGACATTTTGGAGGGGATTGTTGAGACAGTGTCCCAGGGAAAATGTTCAATGTGGTTTGATATAGAAGTCTTTCTGGAAGGGGAGAGGTGCTTCTCCAGTTCACAAACTACTCCCTGCATCTGAGAAGGTGGTGACCCTGGTGCTATATGTTGGTGTGGATCATCACGCACTGCGTAACCATGCTAACAAGGCATGACTTGTTTTTGAGAAATCCATGTTGACTTTTTGTGATTATGACATTGCCTTCTAGATGTTCACAGATTCTCTGTTTAATGAGCTTTTCTAGAATCTTTTCTGGTATTGATGTCAGACTAACTGGACAATAGTTGTTGGGATCCTCTTTTTTCCCCTTTTTGAAGATGTGAACAATGTTTGCCTTCTCCAGTCTGCTCGGACTTCCCCTGTTCTCCAGGAATTCTCAAAAATTATTACCAGATTACATTTGATTACATTTGCCAGTTCTTTTAATAGCCTTGAATGTAGATCATTTGGTCCTGGAGACTTAAATTCACATAGATTAACCAGGTATTCCTGTACTACCTCTTTACTTATTCTGTGCTCCATTTCCCCTATTGTGTCCTCTGCTCCATTTTCCTCTGGTTGATCACCTTTTCCTTTTGTGAGAAGAGTGAGGCAAAGAAAGTGTTGAGTAGTTCTGCCTTTTCTCTGTCCCCTGTTATAATTTCTCCATCTTCTCTGTGCAGTGCAGTGTACAATTACTTTCTTTTTTCTTCTGCTACAGACATACCCCACAAAAACCCTTTTTATTGTTCGTAACCTCTCCAGCAACTTTGAGCTTATTCTATGCTTTAGCTTTTCTGACTTTACCCCTACATGTGCTAGCTATTTGTTTTAAACATTTCCTGTTTAAAACTTAGTTCAGTTGGAAGTTCTTTAGTCATCCAACCTGGTTTCTTGAGATCCTTCCCATTTTTCCTCCTCATTGAAACAGTTGAGATTGTGCCTTCAGTATCTCCCTTTTGAACTCCTTTCTCCTTTAGTATTCCTGACCATGGGGTCACCCCAGTGTTTCCCTAAGTTTATTGAAATCAGCTCTCCTAAAGTCTAGATCTAATTGAGTTTCCGCTGATTCAGTAGGTCTACTCTAGTTGGGAGTGGCAATTGGATTTACTCATTGAGTATGGTCAACTACAATTGCACATCACCACAACAACCAATCTCTTATTTGGTGAACATTTCTTCTGTTTTGATGATTCTCTTCACTGTTCTTACAAATATTTCATGCAGTTTTTCTGCATTCAATTCTGAAGTGATTTCTTTCCCCTGTCTTTCTGTATTTATTTAGCATGCAGTGTTTTTTCTTTTCTTTTCTTTTCTTTTCTTTTCCTGGTGGTTGAAATAGCAGATTGCTATTGTTGTCTGGTGGAAGGATCTATAATTCCCAAGGGCCAATATGGCAAAACATAGCAGGATCTCTGTCTTGCTAATCATGCATGCTCAGAAAGGGATTCTGGAAGCAGCTGCTCTTTACTTTGCCAGTTGTAGGCAAATACATACAGCAACATGATGATCATCTAGAGTGGAATCCCATCCTTTCCCAGCTCAAACTTCATTGTATTGTTTACTGCAGACATGCTGCTGCAACCCAGCACTGAGAATCTGTATTTCTTCAGCTCAATTTCATC
This sequence comes from Phrynosoma blainvillii, assembly GCA_026167975.1. Taxonomy (NCBI): domain Eukaryota; kingdom Metazoa; phylum Chordata; class Lepidosauria; order Squamata; family Phrynosomatidae; genus Phrynosoma; species Phrynosoma blainvillii. The sequence goes on from JANUYF010000001.1 coordinate 416,815,089, forward strand.
CTCTTCCCAGTGTCAATGCTGCTAAAAACATCCTACGAAAAAGAGATGGAGAAAAAGGTTGGGATGGGTAGGTTAAAAGAAGGGCCTTCTTTGCCAGAGGCTTTGCTAATTGAGGTATGCCTGTACATGCAATTCAAGGAAAGACTTAAGGTCCTGTGAACAAGTGCTTCAGAATAAACTGTGAAATGGTGGGGGAAATGAACAGATTACTTTATCTGATAAAACATTAAGCATATGTGGGCAACTGTGGAAGTCTAGGAGGCCACATTAGCCCTCCAGGAGACTTGAGAGGACTGCACCTCCACAAGGCACTTGATCCTGAACAACAAACAAACAAACAAATAAATATTCTATCCCCAGTGCCCTCAAGGGGGCATGGGGGCATTCTCATCATGTTTTGGGGCCTTCCAAGGTGCAGGATAGGGCTTTTATTTTAAGGCTTCTCCTGGGCATATATTAGTATGGTGAACCCCCAAACGTAGTGGAAATACTTCTTACACTCCAATGGCATTTTTGGAGAAACCCATTTTGAAGAAAATTGTTTTTTAAACAACAATCAAACCCTGGGGGACCTAGAGGGCCTTCAAGTGGGTTGAAAAATCATCCACATCCCAGTAGAGCACATTTAGGAGCAAATTATTTTGGGAGGGGGGGGGTTGTTGCAAATTTTTTGATCCAGCTGGCCCTTGGTGGGCATGAAATGTAAGGACCCGCAAGCCTCAGATCAATATATTGACCATATATTGGCTGAGGAGTCTAGAAGCTGTAGTTCAATAATTTTGCCAAACTCTGCAAATGCAGAGAGGGGTTGTTTGCAGGGTCTGTTTGTGGACTTCTGGCTGGCCATTGTTATATAGCAGAAACAGGATGCTGTATCATATCCCTTCGTGGTCTGACTCATCAAGGCTCCTCTTACATTATTTGGATTCCTCCATTTCTACAGAACTGCATCCTTTTTTTAAAAAAAAACAAAACTCCTCCATCATACATACTTCCACCCAGTTTTCTTAAATGTCAAGCAGCTGTAGCAACTCCTGGGTACTAAACCATATACTATGTGTAGCTGCCTGCCTGCTGTGATTTTATTAATCCATCACATTTCTCATACTGTTTTGTCTGTAGATGACTCTGGCAAATCACATACTTTCTAAATGACTATATTCTAAGAAAACACTCATTGAAAAATCAACTAATGACTCCCCATGAATCAAGCTCCAATTGTCTTTGAATGCTGTGTGCATACAAAAGCATCATTGTCTAAAATGCCATGCATCACGTGGGAACATTGCTTTTTTGAGTATCATAGGAAAGTCGAGCAATGGCAATTTTAGTGAGTGAAGCACACACTTCAGTTTGAATAGTATCTCTTTGATTGGCTCAATTGCATATTGCAAATGATAGGATGAAGGAACTGGGGGGGTGGAGTAGAATTTAGCTACCTGGCTGGGAGGAAATATGTTAAGTCCCACTGGTGGAAATAGTTTCAAGCAGATTCTAGAAAAGTAGAATTTCTAAGGTGTGTGGGTTTTTTTTTTTGTTTGTTTGTTTTGTTTTGTTTTGTTTTGTTTTGTTTTTTTGCAGGAGAGGGGATTGTGATGGTCTGCAGCAATTCTGCCCAAATGAAAAGACTCTCAGAGTGTATATGTGTGTGTTGCCATGGAGGGGAGTCACCACAAGAATGACTACAACACATTTCAGTTAGAAGGAAAAGGCCACAACTTTATTGACAACAGCTGTAATGTAGGGTTGGCCCACAAAGAATGAGATCTGGATCTGCCATCAACCAATCCCTGATTGGTCATGGCCAAGCTTTGGGATGACAAAAGGGGTGACTGGTTAATTGCCCATCCACATCTCAGGTAACTGGTTGATCACATGTTCGCATCTCTACCCCTTGTCATCAGGGGATGCTGAATTGGTTTTGCAATGGCAACATCACCACACTCCCAGCACCCCCGGGTCCCCATTGGACTCCTGATCAAATGCTACACAGCCCTGGAAAATGCACCCACCAGATCCAAGACCTATGCTATAACTGCTGAAGGCTGTCCCCTCCCCCCAGGGGGATATCTTCTGCCAACCCTATGCAGCTGTGATCCCACCCTCAAGAGAGTCCCAAACAAGAGTCCATTCCCAGGTGGATGTAGCCCTCATAATTCCCAGATTTCCACTGCCCAGTATTTTTATTGAGTCCACTGGCAAGCTGCATCCCGCAGCTGTGGTAGTGGCCCCAATGTGGAATGAGTGTCCCTTGAAGTCCTCAGGCAGCAGCTCCACATGCTGCAAGGTCAAGCGAAGCACTGACACCACCTGGAACCATGTCAGCAGTGAACCATCAATGTGGAACGAAAGAGGGACTTCATTCTGGGGGGTGGGACACCACATATTTATATAAAGTCCTACTGGGCACAGGTTTGAGCTGTGAAGCCTTTGCAGCACAATGGAGGATCCCGTGCCATATTGATCACACTTGGACCTGCAAAGAACTAAACAGTGTTTCCAGCAACCCCCCTCCAAAAAACAAACAAACAAACAAAAAACCCTTCTTCTGCAGTGCCCACTTGGAGCTGTCTGACTTGGAAGAAGGCACAATCTCACCCTCAATACCCCAAAGAAATAAGTTATGAAGGCAGCTCTGAACAGTCTGGCTTCAGCCTTGGAGGTGCAAACCTAGTCAAGCTGTTCAGAGAGCATGGAGAGTAACCTGAGACAAATGGGTCTCCTGCCATCACTACACCTGTATGAGTCCTCCTCCAGATCTCCAATGTTCTCCTAATAAGGAAGGATGCACAAGGGTCCCGGAACCCCCCAACTTTGAAGAAGAACGAGATCCTGGCCAAGTGGACTGCCATGGTCTGGGGTGCAATCCTAGCCACCCTCAACCAAACCAGGACTTGAAGAATGGTGTTGGACCATAGTGGCTAATGCGCCTGGAGGCCTGACACCCCCTAAAAGGCAGACAGTTTGGAAATAGCTCTTTTGTAGGCTTTTAGAGTGGCTGGAGCCAGTGAAGACAGGACTCCCTGCATCACATCAGATTTCCAATCTCCCACTGTTATTCCGGGAAGGCATGGGTGAGTGGTCTGCTCTTGGGTACCAGCTAATGAAACCTGGCCTCCTGGAAATGAGAGAGAGAAAGTCTGCAATGTTATTTTGGAGGCCCTGCGTGAAACAAGCCTTGAATGTGATGTTATTGTGGAGACAGCAGAACACAAAATGGTGGACCAGAAGCATGACTCTCTCAGACTTGGAGCTTTGGCAGTTGAGGATTTTGACAACCACCTGGTTGTTGCACCAAAAGCACACCACCTTGTTAGCAAAGGCCCCACCCCAAGTGTGAAGCACTACCACAATGGGAGACAGCTTAAGGAAAGTGAGATCACGCAGGATCCCTCCTTGAGCCCAGTGAGTAGGCCAGCGTTGGGCCCACCAGTGTCCCTGAAATAAGACCTCAAAGTCCAATCAGGGGCTGGGAGGGATGGAATTACCTTCCCATCCTGCCCCCATCAATCACAGGTGCTGCTTGCCTGTGATACCAGCCAATCGGGTTGCACTTCTGCCCCCAGAGCCCACTGGGAAATGGAATCTTGGTGCCAGGGCAGCAAGTACCACCCCTTTCAGCCCCAGTAGGCCAATGCCAGCCTGGCCAGCCTGGCGCAATGCCTGCTGGGGCTCCGATGGACTAGGACATCCCCCAGCCAGTGGCTTTCTCACCCCTAGCAGCAACCAGGTCAGCCCAGTGAGTTGGGCAGCTTTATATTTAACCATTATTATCTAAGCCTGGGATTTTCTTTCTTTCTTTCTTTCTTTCTTTCTTTCTTTCTTTCACTATAATAATGAGCTAAAATATACCTGTGTTGTTAAATCAGGGTGGTGTGAGGATTAAACAGAATATAATTAATGAGATCAGAAAGGTTACTCAAAATTGCCCTTTCTGTTGCTTGTCCCTTCCTGTGACCTGGCCAAGTAACCAGAAGATACTTTTTGAAGTTGCACCTACACAGGATTAAAGCAGTTTGTCACCACTTTAATGGCCATGATTCAATGCTATGGAATTCTGGGATTTGTAGTTTTATGAGATCTTTAGCTTTCTCTGTCAGAGAGTTTTGGTGTTGCAACAAACTACAAATCACAGGATGTAGCTAGGATAGTTAAAGTGGTGTCAGACTGCATCATAGAATCATAGAATCATAGAATCATAGAGTTGGAAGAGACCACAAGGGCCATCCAGTCCAACCCCCTGCCATGCAGGAACTCCCAATCAAAGCATCCCTGACAGATGGCCATCCAGCCTCTGCTTAAAGACCTCCAAGGAAGGAGACTCCACTACTCTCCGAGGGAGTGTGTTCCACTGTCGAACCGCCCTTACTGTCAGGAAGTTCCTCCTAATGTTGAGGTGGAATCTCTTTTCTTGCAGCTTGCATCCATTGTTTCGGGTCCTAGTCTCTGGAGCAGCAGAAAACAAGCTTGTTCCCTCCTCAATATGACATCCCTTCAAATATTTAAACACGGCTATCATATCACCTCTCAGCCTTCTCTTCTCCAGGCTAAACATCCCCAGCTCCCTAAGTCGTTCCTCATAGGGCTTGGTTTCCAGACCCTTCACCATTTTAGTTGCCCTCCTTTGGACACGCTCCAGTTTCTCCACATCCTTTTTGAATTGCGGTGCCCAGAACTTGACACAATATTCCAGGTGAGGCCGGACCAAAGCAGAATAGAGTGGCACTATTACTTCTCTTGATCTAGACACTATACTTCTACTGATGCAGCCTAAAATTGCATTGGCCTTTTTAGCTGCTGCATCGCACTGTTGACTCATGTTCAACTTGTGGTCCACCTGGATTCCTAGATCCCTTTCACAGGTAGTCTCATTCAGCCAAGTGTCCCCCATCGTATATCTGTACTTTTCGTTTTTCTGCCCTAAGTGCAGTACCTTACATTTCTCTGTGTTGAATTTCATTTTGTTAGCTTTGGCCCAACTTTCTAGTCTGCTCAAGTCACTTTGAATTTTGATCCTGTCCTCTGGGGTATTAGCTACTCCTCCTAATTTGGTGTCATCTGCAAATTTGATAACTATGCCCCCAATACCGTCATCCAAGTCATTAATAAAGATATTGAATAGCACTGGGCCCAGGACAGAGCCCTGTGGCACCCCACTGGTCACTTCTTTCCAGGTTGAAAAGGAGCCATTGTTGAGCACCCTTTGTGTTCGACCAGATAACCAATTACAAATCCATGTAACAGTTACTTGTTGTTTGGCAGCAGCCTGAATGGCTTGGAAATACCTGGAAGGTTCTAAAAGGAGGAGGTACTATTCACTCACATCTAACAGTAAAGTATGATATATTAGGTCTGTGTGTGCCTCTGTGGAGGTTTGTGTGTGTGTGTGTGTGTGTGTGTGTGGTACTGGGGAGAAGCTTAAAGGGATGAATTTTATGAGCTCCAGCCAAATATTCTTTTTCTGAAGATTTGAGGACAGGAAATGATTTGATTGTCTTTTGGAGGGTTAGACTGTGTTTTCAACCTATTTAACCTGTATATTTGTAGATAAACTCAAACACTACAGAGTACCTTTAGCTGTCCTCAAAAGATCTGTTTTTCCAAAGGAAATCTGAATGGTTTAGTTGTATTATCTCAGAGTATCTTATGGATGTTGAGGTGTGGATAACAATTACTTTAAATACATTTGTTCAATTTAGATTTAGGTTGAAATCTTATCCAGGAATTATATCTCAACACCTGTTTCAATAATAATCAAGAACATTGTGGCATTTTAAAGATGAATACATTTTTGTAGCATTAACTTTCATGTTGTGTACCCCACTTCATCATTATTCTTGATTTCAGATAATTAGAGATGGAAAGAACATTTGAAAATATTTGATAAATGGTTAAAAATGTGTTTCTTGAATGTCAGGAACCCTTGGTAAGGAGGATCCTGAACTGGTGAGAATTCAGGACTTATTTTGTGCAAAATGCAAACTCATGGGCAGAAAATGAGTTTCTACACAGGGTACAGCTCCCTTTTTTGCATACAAAATAATAATAATATAATAAAAATATGTGCAGAAAGGTTGTTTCCTGCACAAAAAGCTACATGCAAATTTTGTACAGAATAAGTCCTGAATTGCAAAAAGTCTTTGAAAACTGCAGAGTCTTTGAAAACATTCTCACAATGGGAAGAAAATTGTTAAAATTACTCATTGCTTCATTCCAGAACAAAATTATCAAAGAATCATAGAATCATAGAATTGTAGAGTTTGAAAAGACCACAAAGGCCCTTTTCCTTCTTCCTGTATGCTGGAAGTTTGATGGCCTTTTAGCTACTCCAAACATACATCACAAAGACTAACCCCCCTAATGTCAGATTTTGACCCTGAAGTTCAGAGCGTGGGCTTCTGCTCAACTTGCAACCCATTGCTAGTAATCTTACCGCCTATGGAATCTTGGGATTTATAGTTTGTTGTGACATTAGAGCTCTCTGGCAAAGAAGGCTAAATATCTCATGAAAATACAAATCCCAGACATCCATACCATATAGGTGTCAAACTGCATTAATTCTGCAGTGTAAATGTAGCCTATATCTTGATTCTGGAATTCCTATGGTTATCTCACTGGCTTCTCTGGAAACAGTTAATCCGGCAGGGTTCTTGCTATGTTTTTATTGGCAAAGCTAAGCCACATGGTATGCCTCTTTGTGATGGCAATGGGATATAAGCCCCCTTGCCATTTTGTCCCATTAATTTTTGAATCATGAAATGTAACAGAAACATTTGGTAAAACTTGTCAATCAATCAATCAATCAATCAATGGTTTATTGATTAGCCCTTAGGCCGTATCATGATAACTCAAAAGAGAGTAAAACAGACAGACTAAAATTCAGTACAAAATTGCAAGAGAGTTAAGAGTATAATAGAGTATATATATAAATGTAAATAAAATGCCATATGAATATGTTACAGTATGAGTACAATGTTCCCAAGAAATAAGAAAGAGGAAAAAATAAAACATCAAACATCAGATTTCTTAATCACCTCTACAGTTTACACCAATCATCCCCACATATCTAGATCTCAACTGTATCACTTTATATAGAAACTGATCTGTACTGTTATTTATTTTTGAACCCTGACCACCCATAAAGTATGAAATTCTAAGATGGGTATTGTGAAGACACACCCATCCAAAGGTGGTGGCAAATATGGATGTCTAACGCCAATACCCTGGTGAGATCAAACTCTTATACCCCAAAAGGCTCCAAAGCTGAATGTAAAGTCCAAAAAGGGGGAAATTTATTTTGAAGAACAAAAGAAAAAGGGTTTCTCCTCCCCAGCTCTAACAGGCTTAAAATAAAAGGTACTTTACAGTTTAGGTTTCAGCAATCTTCAGTGTTGTCATCTCTCTGGGTTTGATCTTGATTTGATCTCCTTCTCAATGAAGCTGGCGCAGGTTCTTTCAGCTTCTGGTGCTCTTGACTTCTTTGTTGTTGATGTTTAACAGAATTAACTGCTTCTGGTAACAAAGGGGCTAAGCAGACGGGCGGCCATGGGCTGCCCTGGGAAGCTGTGCCGCGGGACCGAGGCATCCCCATGCCTCGATCCTGTGGCGCAGCTTCGCCGCCCCTGAAAGGAGCGCTAAATCAGTGCCCCTTTCACAAGTCAGCAAAAGTGCACCACAAAAGGCTGCGGCGCACTTTCGGCGACTTTTCCGCTGCAGCGTTTGCGAACGCTGCGGCGGGAGGTCCTCTTCGGAGCGCTGGCCATGCGGAGGGCCGGCGGCTCCGAGGATGACCTCGGGAGGGGGTTGGGGCACCGAGCATGTGGCTGCCCCTCCCCTTCCCTGCCCCCAAGACGGCCTTTTAAGCCGTCTGCTTAGGCCCTAAATTGGCTAATAGTAAGTAAATTGGCTAAATGGTAAATAAATTGGCTAAATGGTAAATAAATTGGCTAAATGGTGTAAGAAATGTCTTACACCAAGTCACAGGTCACTTCCTGTGACCTGGTTACTTGGCCAGGTCACAGGAAGGGACAAGCAACAGAAAGGGCAATTTTGAGTAACCTTTCTGATCTCATTAATTTTATTCTGTTTAATCCTCATACCACCCTGATTTAACAACACAGGTATATTTTAGCTCTTTAGTGAAAGAAAGAAAGAAAGAAAGAAAGAAAGAAAGAAAGAAAGAAAGAAAATCCCAGGCTTAGATAATAATGGTTAAATATAAAGCTGCTCAACTCACTGGGCTGACCTGGTTGCTGCTAGGGGTGAGAAAGCCACTGGCTGGGGGATGTCCTGGTCCATCAGAGCCCCAGCAGGCATTGCGCCAGGCTGGCCAGGCTGGCATTGGTCTACTGGGGCTGAAAGGGGTGGTACTTGCTGCCCTTGCACCAAGACTGTCTGTGCCTGTTTGCCACCAAACAGATAAAGCCAAGCCTGCCTAAGAAAAACTAACCCCCTCTGCAGACCATGGCGTCGGGGACGCCCTGGTCCGGAGCGGCAGTGGAGCTCAGCCTCCGCACCGCGCTGCTCCTGCGGCGAATCTAAAAGGAGCTCCAAATTGGCACTCCTTTTAGATTTCAGGGAAAGTGCACCCTAAAAGCGGCGGGCGCACTTTCCCTGGCTTATCCCCCGCAGTGCGTCCGGTCACTGCGGAGGGAGGTTGCCCTGGAAGCGCCGGCCGTGCGGAGGCTGGCAGCTTCCAGGGCGACCTCAGGAAGAGGAAGGGACGCCGCATGTGTGGCTGCCCCTCCTCTTCCGGGTCTCAGAGACGGCCCTATTAGCCGTCTGCTGAGGCCCTAAGAATCCCAAGCTAAAGCAGAGCTTGCTGGGAAGGGGCAAACCAAAAACTAGAAAAATGCAGGGGATTCCTACAGCTCCTCCCACAAACTAATACAGTGGAAGATTCCTATGCTCAAACAATCGAAGGACTGACTAAAAATGAAGGAAAATGCAGGGGAGAATTTAAACAGTCCAGGCTGGACATCACAGGTATCCCTAAAGAATGTTCGTTTAATGTAGGGACCAAGATATTGTTCTCTTTCCTGGTGGTACAGATTACATTTGAATAGAATGTGTGCTAAATCCTCAATTTCACATTCCCCACAAATACAAATTCGCTCTTTATATGGAATGCTGGTGAACCTTCCATATCTTACCATAGTGTCAAGCTGATCAAATCTAGCTCGAGTAAATACCTTCCTTAGATGTTTAAGCATTTGTATTTTTAGATAATTTGCTCTTTGAAAGGTGCATTTATATCAGCTCAGCCTACCTTACTTAAGGTGGCTATATCTTTTTGGGCCTCAATGGGGGGAAGCAGACGGGCAGCATGGGGCCACCCCAGGAAGCTGTGGATTGGGGCCGAGGCATCCACATTCCTCGGCCCCGTGGCACAGCTTCGCCGCCCCAGGAAGGAGTGCTAAAATAGCGCTCCTTCCACAAATCGCCAAAGGTGCACCGCAAAAGGCTGCCGGCGCACCTTCGGCGCCTTTTCCACCACAGCGCGTGTGGACGCTGTGGCGGATAGGCATCCTCGGAACGGCGGAGGGTCCAGCGCTCTGAAGATGTCTTCGGGAAGGGGTTGGGCCGCCCAGCGTGTGGCTACCCCTCCCCTTCCTTGCCCTGAAGACGGCGTTTTGCGACGTCTGCTTAGGCCCAATATCCAGGATTCTCTATCTCACACCCTTTTTTGCTTGCTCATTAGCTGAGTATGATTCAGGGAGACCGTAACTCTTTATAAAGTTTGTTATTTATATATTCCAAGGAGATTGAAGATGGAATTGTAACTGTTCTGATAGACATAATTTTGGTAGTCTATCTGGCTCCATTTCATTGATTTTACACCAATAATTGAACACTTTAAATTTTTGAGAAAATTTTATTGACAAATTGTTAAAAACAACAATCAAAACAAACAACGTACAACAAAAATACAAACCACATACAAAACTAACAACTAAGATAACTAATTAACAAACAACATCAAAAAACATCACAAAACATACATATACTAAAATTCTTCCACAGTACTGCAGTTGTTCATCCACCTTAGAATAATTATCCCTGATCATTTCAGCTATTGTAAATCCACATCACAGACTATATATTATGATTGACGTTCGGAGCTTTGGTTATCCTTTGAAACATTTTTTCTCGTAAATTAACTTATCACTACTCCTAAATATATCTTACTTTTATAAGAAATTATAGATAATAATAATGAAAAGAAAAGCCAACAAAATTACATTAGATATACGCTAGATGTATATATTGTATCAATCTCAAGTGTATCAAGATATCTTAAGTACTATATTCTAAAAAAAAAGAAAACTACTTTAAACAGATACAAAAAACAAAAATATTAGTACTCTCACTCCCAATCCATAGCAGGTTATATAGAATCTTTCATATTCTTCTTCATATACTCAAACCAAGGTCTCCATAAATTCTGAAAAGATGACAAAGATTTATTTTGGACTAGACATGTTAGTTTCTCTAATTCATGTATCTCACACACTTTAAACCGCCATTCCTCCACTGTAGGGCATTCCCTTCTCCTCCAATGCTTAGCATATAAAATTCTCGCCGAGATTATTAATAAAAATAATAACTTTCCCCCTTTTTTTTCTAACTCCTCCTTACATATATTTAACAAATATATTTTAGGGTCAACTTCAATCCGTATGTTTAAAATTAATTTAATTTCTGTGTTAATTAGGGTCCAGAACTTGTGCGCTATCTTACATTTCCACCATGCATGAAAATAGTATCCTATTTCCTCTTCACACTTCCAACATATAGGGTTAACACCTTTATATACTTTCGATAATCTAACTGGGGTTAAATACCACCTAAACATTAATTTATACATGTTTTCCCTTATACCTATATTTACGGCGTACTTCTTTAAATTGTTCCAACTTTTAGTCCATTCCTCCAAATATATATTTTGATTTAAGTCTTTTGCCTAATTAATCATGTAGTTTTTGATGGTGTTTTCTTCCAAATCCCACTCTCGAATCAGTTTATAATATTTCGAAATCATTTTCTTTTTTCCCCCACTCAAAATCTTTTCAAAATTTTTATCCGCAGGGCCTATCCTACCCAAATTATTATCAACTTTAAAACGTTCATATAGTTGCCTATATGTAAACCAATTTAGATCATGTCCAGTCATCTTTAGTTCCTCTGATGTCTTATGAACTATATTATTATCTACTATTTTGGTCAAATCCCTGTATTTTAGCCAGTTACCGTCCATATATAATGTTTTTATTAATATTGCTTCTGCTGGCGAAGCCCAATAAGGTATTTTCGGACACCATTTCTTTTTGTATTTAAGCCATACCTTCAAGCATACTTTCCGTATAAAATGGTCCTTAAATCTACTATCACCTTTAAATTTATCATAAAATAAATACGAATGGAAACCATATAGCAAATCCTCTCCTTCCAAATCTAATATCCTTTGATTTTTCAATAACAGCCATTCCTGGAGCCATTCCAGTACAGAGGCCTCGTAATACCATTGGACATTAGGAAGGGCCAAACCACCTCTCTCATTAGAGTCGTAAAGGTCTAGCGCCTTTACCCTATTTTTTTGTAGTTCCATATAAAATTTAATATATCTGTATTCCATGCTCTGAGAACTTTATCATTTTCAATTACCGGAATATTTTGGAACAAGTACATTATCTTAGGGAGGGTTACCATCTTAATCATAGGATTTCTACCCATCCATGATAATTTCAGCTGATCCCATTTTTTGAATTTACTTTTCATATCTTGCCAGGTATTGTGATAATTGTTCCTATATAAATCTGAATTCTTTGTTGTAAGCCAAATTCCTAGATATTTTATTTTATTCTCCAAATTAAATCCAGTTATTTCCTTAAGTTCTTTACATTCACTTTTAGACATATTCATAATCAACATCACAGATTTACTCTTGTTAATTCTATATCCGGATACTTTACCATATTGCTGTAGACATTCCAATAATTCCCCAATACATTCCAACGGGTTTGATATTGTCAATACCACATCATCCGCAAACACTCTCAATTTATAATTTTGTTTACAGATTTCTACCCCACTGATTCTATTATTGTTTCTAATTTGCACCATCAAGACTTCCAAGGTTAATATAAATAATAATGGGGCCAAGGGGCACCCTTGCCTTACACCTTTTTGAATATCAAATTTATTAGTCCTCTCTCCATTAATCATAATAGTGGCTTCTTGATTTGCATAGATACTCCGAATCCATTTTATAAAGATCTCCGCCGCTTCTATTTTTTGTATTACTCCAATCATGAAAGTCCAATTGATATTATCAAAGGCTTTCTCCGCATCCAGGAAGATTAAAGCCAATTTTTTCTGAATATTTTTATGATGTAAATCAATTATATTCATTAAATTCCTAAAATTTTGTTTTGTCCCCCTGGATGGGAGAAAGCCATTTTGGTCCTCATATATCCGATTATCTAAGATGAATTTCAGCCGATTTGCCAATATTGCTGCCAAGAATTTATAATCCGAATTTAAAAGAGAAATCGGACAATAACTGTTAGGGTCTAATTTGTCTTTATCTTTTTTTAAAAAATCAAAGAAATATTAGCCAACTTCCATGATTGGGGAATAGCACCGTCAATTATGTTATTCATAGTATCCAATAAAGGCGAGATTAATTGCGAAGAAAATATTTTGTAGTATTCATTGGGGAGACCATCTGGCCCTGGCGATTTGGAACATTTGGCATTGGAGATTGCTTGTTCTAGCTCGCTACGGGCAATAGGTGCATTTAAAAGATCTTGTTGATCTTTAGTGAGCCTAAAGAAATTCAGCTTTTCTAGGTAGTCTTTAATCTCCTTCTCCTGAAATGTACCCGATTTATATAAATCCTGAAAATGGTCTATAAAAACTTTTTTAATCTGTGATTGAGTTGTTTTAATTTCTGTCCCTTTTTTTATTCTTGTAATTGCTCTTTTAGCTTTTTCTTTCCTTACTAGGTACGCCAATAATCTTCCTGGCTTATTTCCATGTTCGTAATATTTTTGCTTCACAAATTTTTTTTCTTTCTATCTGATCCATATTAAGAGTAGAAATTTGCTTCTGTGTAAATTTAATTTTTTCTCTAATTTCCCGCGAGTCTGGTTCCTCTTTTAACTTACTTTCTAATTCTTTTAACTCCTTATTTAGCCCTTCTTCTTGCTTTCTCCTTTCCCTTTTCCATTCTATCGTTTTTTTTAATGATAACCCCTCTAATTACTGCCTTGTGAGCATCCCAGACGATGTGCAAAGGAGTTTCTTTATTTAAGTTTTCTTGGAAATAATATACTAGGTGTTTTTTTTACCTCTTCTTGAATTGAATTGTTTTTTATTGCACTCATGTCTAATTTCCAATTTTGTACAAAATGACCAAATTTTAAATCCATTGTTATTGGATTATGATCGGACCATAACCTTGGTAGGATTTTGAAATTTATCACCTGGGGTAATAGATGACCAGATAACCAGAACATATCAAGTCTAGAGTGAGATTTATGCCTGTTTGAATAAAACGTATAGTCTTTATCATGACCTTTTTTTTCTCTAAAGACATCCTTCAGTTTTAATATATCGGTCAACAGAAAAAATTATTTTGGTAACCATCCGTGTTGTTTTCTAACTAGTTTCATAGACTTGCGATCAATTTCAGGGTTGATGACACCATTAAAATCTCCTAATATTAATATATTTTCATAATTCAAATCCATCAAACGTTCCTTCAAACTTTTATAAAATTGTTTTTTATTCTCTAAAGGCCCATATATTCCTACCAGTAAAAAATTTTTTCCCTTCAATTTGGGCTTCTACCATCAATATATATCCTTCTGGATCGCTCCAAACCAACTTTGAATCGTAATTTGAATTTATATATAGAGCCACTCCTCTTTTTTTAAAAGGGGAGGCAGCGACGAATTCAGTCCCTAACTTTGGGCATCTTAAGTATTTCGCATCTTTTCTTTTAATTCGAAATTCTTGAAGGCAATAAATGTCTAATTTCAATTTTTGAAGGTAATGAAATATTTTTTTTCGTTTTTTTCAGTGTGTTTAGCCCCTGCACATTTGCTGAAAATATTCTCAATTGCTTAAAAGACACCATACTTAAACCCACTAAAAATAACAATCAAATCTTTAAAGAAAAAAACCAATCACCAGAATCTGACACTCACTATTTAGTCATCAAAATACTCCTCTATTCCAAGAGGAGAGTTAGAATTTAATACAGTTTCTTCTCTTTCTTTGTCTTCTTCACCATTCCTGACGTTCTCAATTCCAGATAACTTTCTCCTATTTTTAACAAAGCCCTGGTCTTTGTCTTCATTTTTCTCCTCCGGATTCGCGTCGTCCTCATCCATGTCGTCTTCATCACTTTCAAGTCCTGAGAGATCATCTCTCAAATCAGGCTGGGAGTGTAAAGATAAAGCACTAGCCCCCAGTTCTTCTTCGTTCAGTTGAACATCCACATTGGCCTTATCTTTACCCTCAGTGTGGTCCTTTTGATGTCTTTTACGCCTTCCCAGATGTTCTCTGATGAAGTTGTTTGCCTGTTCAGAAGAGGAAATTCTGATCCTTTTCCTGTTCCACCAGAAAGTTAGTCCTTCTGGGGACTCCCATCTATATTGAACCTTTTCTCTTCTGAGCAGAGAGGTTAAGGGCATGTATGCTCGTCGCTTCCTTAAAATTTGACCCGGGATGTCTTTTAGGACTTTAACAGGTTGTCCATCTATACAAAAGGAGTCCTGATTATGTTTGGTCAGGAAATGGTCTTTGGTTTGTCTTTTCACAAAGTTAATTAGAACGTCCCTTGGCAGCCCCTTCTGTTTTGCAAGTTTTGAATTAACACGAAACAAAGTGTCTATCTCTGATTGCATGTCTTGCAGGTTTTTTCCCAGGAATTCAGCCATTTTTGGAATTATTCTATCCGCTAGATTTTCGTTCTTTTCTTCTGCTAATCCTCTGATTTTGACAGTCTTTTCTCTCAATTTTTGGTCCAATATTGCTAATTCATCCATATCCTTGTCTCTTTTGTTTTCCAATTTAGATAGATGTAATTCTGTGTTGTCATTCCTATACTCTAGTATGTCCACTCTTTTTTTTATAGATTGCACCTTGGTCAGCAAAACATCAACCTTTTGATTTATCTCCTTAAGGTCAGACCATATCTCGTGTCTGATCTCTTTCTTAAAGTCCACAAATTGTTGTGTAAATTTATTTGACATGGCATCTATTTTATCCAAGATAAGTTGATTTATGTCAATATTTTTGGACTTTTCTGTTGACAAACGTCTTTGGGATTGTGAATTCATCTTCTGAATTTGAGACCTCGTGGTCATCATATAATTACAGAATAAGTGACCTTTCTACAAATATAACTTCCCCTTGATTTGCTCGGTTCTGTCAGTAATTATTGCCAAAGACACAGTCAGCAAACTATTGTCGTGTTAAGTTGCTCAGATCTAAAACTAGAAGTTACCAAGGACAAGTCGACTGATAAAGATGTGTCTTCCACAGATAAGTAACTCAATAGTCCAAGGTCATATGGCCAGAAAGCAACAACAATACAGGAGAGTGCCCAAAATGAAACGTAACAAGTTACCATGGAGGAAGCTTCCTGTTTCTATTTCAAGTGATGGCGAGGGAAGAGAAAATCCTTTCTTTATTCTTTCCTTCTTTATATAACTTTCCAGTCCCAATTAACAACAACTTCAAATAATCAAAGATACTCTTCCTCTACCTCAGAGTTTTCTTTACAATTGAAAAGCCTCTGCCTAGGGTTACTTTCCCTTTAAATGTCTTTTAATCTTTTAACACTTTTAACACTTTCATTCATTCATCTATATCTCCAAACAGCCTTCAGGGTAGTTCCGTAAATTTCAAAGCACTTTCTCCTTTCTCCTCCTGGACAACTGTCCTTGAACTCCGAACACTCTCACAGTTTACAGCCTCAGCTGGATGTTGTTACCTTGATCTTAAATCAAACAACCGTGAGTACTGCTCGTTATTTTCTTTATAATCTAATAAGATATTAAAATTGGTGGCTCCCCTGTGGTAAATACTGTTCTGCTGCAGCTCTGTGGAATGCTCTTGCGTCCTCCAGGATCACTCCAGCCAGACGGGGAATGGAGATCCGTAACCCGAGAAGCCGACTCTGGATTTGAAAGAGGACGTTCGACGAGCCCCCTCTGGTCTCCTCTGCCTAAGGAGCACTTTCAAACCCTCAAAATATATTTCAAGAGGTCTGAGGATCGCCGCAGCATAGGACAGACATCAGAGCACTAACGATGTGCGTCCTAACGAGGAGCCATAGCCAACCGGAAGTCCGAACACTTTAATTTTTGATTGTGAGTGGATTGAGTAAATTTCTAGTTCAGCTCTACCAGCAGCCTCAGGTGTCCTTTTATCTATCCCCAAAATACTTCTCAGATGTTGGGACTGTGCTAGTTCTATTGCTGAGATGGAATTTAAATCCCAAACTTCCGTGGCATATAGAAGCATAGGTGTAACTTTAGCTTTATATATGTTAATTTTTTTGGGGGGTGGGGGTAAAACTTGTCAACATGAGAACACTGACTGGCTGCCATTTTCCAGCAGATGCCACTTGACTATGGGCCTTTACAGACTGCCAGAAATAGTGCAAATTGAGGCCACTTTAACTGTCCTGGCTCAGTGCTAAGGAATAATGGGAACTGTAGTTTATTGTGGCACCAGAGCTCTCTTGCAGAGAAGGCTCAATGTCCCAGAAAAAAAATACAATTCCCATGATTCCCTAACACTGAGCCAGGATAGTTAAAGTGGCCTCAATTTGCACTGTTTCTGGCAGTCTGTAAAGGCCCTTAGATTACTGGAAAGGGCTCAGCCAATCAAGCCAGCAATAAATCATGATCAGACTAAACATTTAAAACTCATATTGTCATTTTGATCACACTGAAGTGACAAGGCATACATTGTCTTGTTTTGAACAATGCGTTGTATTTTGCCCAAGAAAATTAATCCAAATGTGATGTAGTCAACAATCTGAGATGAATAGCAACTTTTTATTAACATTTAAAAAAAAATGACATGCATTTTATCATGAGTTGAAATTTCAGACCCTGTTTTTAGCTCCAGTTGAGTAATGAAGTTTGGGAAGACTTCAGGGTTGCAGTTAGGATTTAAGTGGGAGGGGGGATCTAAATGAAAGGAGAGAAATAGGGAAGGACAAACAAATCACTCATAATTTTTTCTCCTTCAGCTGCACAATGACAATGAATAATATATCCCACTCCTTAAGTCCCATTTTGTTAATGGAATCTTGTTCTTGATTTATTTGACTAACTGACTTTCCTTTTTATTCTTCCTACTCAAGTTTAAAAGGCAACAGATGTTGCAGGCTGGAGCTGTTCAGCACACACACACACACAAAAAAAATTGCTGGTAGGCAGCCTGTATGAATTGGAGATTGCTGTGCTGTTCATATGTTACTTTTAAATAGAATGTAGGTTCACACGCCAACAACACATGATGGGTTCTTCTTTAGATGGGTTAGTTCTGTGATCCCACAATAGCAGTCAGACGTTTATGTCAGTGTATCAGTCATGAATCCTTGCCACTCCCAGCATCTTAGACTTTGTCTGCACATGCCTCCTCCCATATAATCTGCCCCGTACACTCACATCCTGTGGCATACATTTACTTCAGTCATTCAGGACTAGGTTGGCAATTGTCACTCAGAGAACCTTTTCTTTAGCTGCCCCTAGATTATGGAATTACCGCCCAGAGGAGATTTGACATCTGAATACACTGTCTGAATGTAAAATAACATTAAAGTCTGGTCTCTTTCAGCAGGCTTATGCAGATGATTATTAAATTGTAAATTTTAAATGATGAATTTTAAATGCGGATTGTTTTAAATCTTATTTTAGATCTTATTTGTCCTTTTAAATTGATGTGTGTTTTGATGTGTTTTTAGCTGTTGTTGCTTCTATCTTAATTGTTGTTATTCCCCACCTCAATCTATGGGGAGAGGTGGGTAAGAAATAATAATAATAATAATAATAATAATCCTCTCCCCATTGCCTTGCCATTGCAATGGAGAGATGCAGGTAACAGGAGGACATTAGGGCAACTTCAGAGCCAAAATACTCAAGGGTCTCCCAAAGTCAAGTCAAATCAAGTCAAGTCAAATCAAGTCAAGTCAATCCTAACCATTCGGTGAACTGCCAGAAATAGTGTAAATTGAGTCCACTTTAAATTGAGGCACTGCCCTGGCTCAGTGCCAGGGAATTATGGGAACTGTAATTTATTGTGGCACCAGAGCTCTCTGACAGAGAAGGCTCAATGTCTTAGAAAAAAATACAATTCCCATGATTCCCTAGCACTGAGCCAGGGCAGTGCCTCAATTTAAAGTGGACTCAATTTGCACTATTTCTGGCAGTCTGCAAAGGCAGTAAAGTGTGGGTGATCTAGAGTGCATATAAGTCCCCATCCAATTGTTCAAATTACTCCTCCTAAGATTTTCCATTATTGAATTTTTTTCCTGTTGCAGCATATATAACCTTTTAACAGGAAAAGAAAACAAGTAGGGGTAGGTGTTAGGATATGAATGGGATATATAGTCAAAGGTGAAATGTAGAGATGTGTGTGTGTCTGTAATTTTCCACTTGAGAACAGTTTCTGGACAAGACACAAACAATATTTAGAGAAACAGGGTGAATCAACGCCAGGTGGTAACAGAGACATCAACAATGTATTTTCCCAGAGGTAAAACTAATGGAACCAGACTTTGTTATGGATAACAAAGAGATATCAAATATTAAACATCGTTAGCTTGGGAAAGTTGCTCACGTGGTGGATGATGGACAAACAAGAGGCTGGGTTAACATACATCATACTGTCATTATCCAATTAACATAAA
Source organism: Phrynosoma blainvillii (assembly GCA_026167975.1). Classification (NCBI taxonomy): domain Eukaryota; kingdom Metazoa; phylum Chordata; class Lepidosauria; order Squamata; family Phrynosomatidae; genus Phrynosoma; species Phrynosoma blainvillii. The sequence continues at coordinate 416,834,026 of JANUYF010000001.1, forward strand.
GTTAACACCTAGAAGGTGGAGTATGGGATGGGCTTAGAGAGTCCTTTGTCTAAGAATTGTTTATTGTTCAAGATGTGAGCGTGTGTGGTTGGATGCAGTGGTTTTAACTGCAACAAGTTGGATCCTAATGCTTTTGGGATTGTTAAAGATGTAATCTTGTATGGCTGAACTGGACAAGTTCATCACAATGGATTTTACTTAGTTATCTTATTTTTTATTTTTTATATACATTAATAAAGCTATGCTTTTGGACTTTACAATGTGTCTTCTTGACTGAGGAAGACAGGATTGCCTGGAGAAGAGAAGCTGAGCCAGTTGATGGCAAATCTACACAGTGGCTGTGGATCACAAGCAGCCACCTTGTCCTGCAGACTCTGCTGGGTGTCGTAGGACATCACTACAACACTCATCATCCACACACCAACAGTAGGAAACTGGATAAAAGGCCAATTTCCTACTTGCAGGCTGCACTAGAATATAAGTAAAATTGAGCCAACTGGGCAACATTGCAACTGTATTTTTCACTCTCCCCTTTCTCATTATTTTTTCCCTATCCTCACCTTCCTCCCTCATGTTACACAGCAGGAAGTGTCATTCTTTCTAACTCTATACAGTTGCTATTTAAGCATATCCCATTCAAAAGCAAAAAAAAGGAAGCAAATTAGCCCTGTGTCCCCTCCAGCTCCAGTTCCATTGCTGTCTTTGCACAGAGGATAATGACTTTAGACAGGAAAGCTCCTCTTATGTGTGGGAACTCTCCACGCCACTAAAGACCCTCATTTTTGTTTTCATTTGGTTTCCAATCATGTGGAGAACATCCATATAGGTGAAACTTTCCTATGCATACTTGTCTTTCATCACGTTAGGAGAAAGATGAAGTCAGGAAAGATCCCCTCCGATGCGTCGGGAGGGGCCTTCTGTTGCGCCGGCCATTTTGGAGGCCGATGCCGCAATTGGCTGGGAGGGCTGGGAGTCCTGCCCTCCCTTCGGCTCCCAACCAATCAGGGGGATCTCGTGAGATCCCCCAGCAGCCCGCATAATCTCATGAGACTGAATAGTCTCATGAGATTTCGGGTGGGATTTGGGGGCTTATTTAATCCCCCTCTGCCACGTGGAGTCATCCATTTTAATTTCGGCAACCGAAAGAGAGCATCGGCTACCGAGTATGGGAGAGCCAGTGGGGCTTGGACATTGGGCCTGGTCTCCCAGTTGGTGAGCACAGTGCCGGTCCCTGCTTGGGGCTTTGGAGTACCCGGGGGCTTTCTGTTCTAGGGAGGAATTTTTTCCTCTTCAGTTTGCGGCCCACAGGGGAAGTGGGGGTTCCTGTCCCTGCTAGGAATGGTTTGGCCATTGGGGCTTGTTGATTTATGAGGAGTTTTTTTTCCTTGCTGGTCTGTGACCCATGGAGGGTTTCTTGTCCCTGCTTTTTTTTTTAATGCTTTTTTCCCCTTTTTTAATTTTTTTTTATTACACCGTGTATAATACATATTATACAATCATGTTTTGTATTGTAATTTTCTCCCCTCACCCCCCCCCCCCAGTAAGAAAACAGCATAGAGAAATTTACAATCAAATCTAATTAACAATCTATTTCGGAGATATGGAAAATATTATTGATTATCTTATTAACTTCTTCATACCCCATTTTACCTTTCACATTCTTAATTACTATTCCCCATTTATCTTCCCATGGTTCTGTATTGGTTTCTCCAATATATTTTAATTTTCTTTCCCTAAGGAAGTCGAATAATATATATTCTTTTATATATTTAAATAAGTAAGCCTTATTCCAATTTGATTTTTTCTACATCCATAAGCAATCACTACATGAGCAGCTTTTAGAAATTGTTTTATTACATATTTTTGATTATTATTCAATCCTAATTCCCCTAAATTGAGAGTCAAGCAATTTTCTTTACGTAATTGTATTTTTATCCCTACAATTATCTGTTGCTTAACCTCTATCCAAAATTTTTGTACAAATGGACATTCCCACCACATATGAATATATATTCCTTTAAGTCCACATCCATGCCAACATTTGGATTGAAATTTGGATTGGAATTTGCCATTTGGAAATGCTAATTGGTGAGGTGTCCTGTTCCATTTTCCAATTATTTTCATTTGCTGTTCTTTTACATTTGTGTTTTTAATTGTTACAATTTCTTGTAGCTAAATTTCACTTTATCTATATCTATCAATAAATCTTTTTCCCAGTTCATTGTCAATCCCTGTTTCATTCTAAATTAGGTTATTAACATATTCTAATAAAATTTTCCTATTATTCCTTTACCCCCTTCTAATTTTTTTTTAAATTATTTCTTCTAATAGTTCGTTTTGTTCATTAATACTTAATTGTGTTTCATCTAGCAATTTTGTTATCCCTTTTATTTGAATCCAGTATTGCTTACCTATTAAAGTAGTTAATTTTTCTTCCTGTATTTGTGCCCCTGTTAAATCATACAAATCTCCAATTATTTTAAATCCCTTATTTAATTTTTTAATTATCTTTCCAAAATCTTCATTGTTACTTTTATTTAAATATTCAATTGGTAGCCATTTCCTATTTTTATACCCAGGTTTTTACTCCACTTCTGCCATATTTTATAATTCACCCTCTTTGGACCGATTCTTTTCTCCTCCCCCCCCCCCCATTTTCCCCTGAAAGATAGATACAAACTCCATTTGATTGCTCTGTCTTTCTAATTTAACCCACTTTGTATTATAATTATATTCTACCTCTATCATTCTTAACAATTGAACTGCCTCAAAATATAGTTCGAGTGATGGAACTCCCCATCCTCCTTTACTTTGATGCTCGTATAATAATGCCTTAGATAATCTGGTTTTTTTATTCCTTGACATCCATTTTAATATTGACCTATCCCATTTCTTTAAAACTTTACTAGGAATTATTTCTGGGATAGTTTGAAATAGATATAAAAACTTTGGTAGTACCATCATTTTAAACATTCTAATTTTTGTTAGCATTTTCCAATTTTTACTTGCCCATTTAGAGATTTGATTATTTTTTTTCCATAATTGATGATAATTCCCTTGTACAATATTATCTAACTTAGTTGGTAAATTTACACCTAAATATCTCATATTTTTAATCCCCAATTTCAATCCTGACACAATTTGAATTTCTTTTTGTTCCCGCCAATTTGTATTCATAAATATTATCTCGGATTTATCCATATTAAATTTAAGCCCAGAAATATTTTTGAATTTCTGAAATATTTCCAATAACTTGGTTACTGCTTGATTTGGTTTCTGTGTCACTATCATAGCATCATCTGTAAATAAATTCAACTTAATCTCTTCTTTATTTATTTTATATTCCTTTATCTCTTCTGCATTCCTAATCATATTTGCAAATGGTTCCATTGCTAATATAAATAATAAAGGGGAAAGAGGGCAACCTTGCCTTACTCCACTTTTTATTTTAAATTTTCTTGATTTCTCTCCATTTATCATGAGTTGTGCTTCTGTATCATTGTATATTTCTTTGATGGTTTCACTAAACCTTTCCCCTAATCCAAAATCCTTACAAATTTTATATAGATATTCATGATTTATTGAATCGAATACTTTGTAGACATCTAGTTTTATCAAGGCTAATTTATTTTTGTATTGTTTGGCATGATATAGTATATTAAATATATTCCTTATCGGTTCATAAATATATCTGCCTTCCACAAATCCATATTGTTCTTCTTTAATTAAAGTAGGTAAATATTTTTTAAATCTATTGGCTAATATTTTCATTAAAATGTTATAATCTTGATTGCTTAATGTGATAGGACAAGAAGATTCAGAACTGGCTGGATCTTTATTGGGTTTAAGTATTAATATAATTTCAGATAGTTTCCATGTTTCTGGGATTATTTTATTATCCAATATTTCATTGTAAATTTTAGTCATATGCTCACTCAATTCATTTTTAAAGGTTTTATAAAATATAGATGTGAATCCATCAGGGCCAGGAGATTTAAATCCATTTAAATCTTGTATTACTTTTTCTACCTCTTGTTTGGTTATTGGGGAATTAATATGGTTACTCTGTATTTCAGTTAATTTTATATTTATATTTGTTTTCTGATCCTCCACTTTCTTCTCATCATACAGCCTTTCATAAAATTTAACTAAAACTTCTCTTATTCTCTCCTCATCGGTTATTATTTCACTTTTGTCTCCTCTAATTTTACTAATCCTCTTTTTCCCTTTTTTCTTTTTGAGGCATTTAGCCCAACTTTTCATACTCCTAGTATCCCATGCCTTAAATTCATTCCTAATATATAGTTGATTTCTTAATATAGTTGTTTGATCTAATTCTTTAATTTCTTCTCTTTTTTATCCCACTGTTCTTTTATAGTTGTGTTCTTATGTTTATTATACTCTTTTTGTAACAATTCCACTTCTTCTATCAATTTCTTTCTATATACATTTTTCTTCTTTTTAATTCCTATTTCTATACTTAGACATTTCCCCCTTACAACTGCTTTAAATGCATCCCATAGTATATGTTTTTAAATGTTTCCCCTATCATTTAAATCAAAATAATTTTTAATTTCCTCCCTAATTTGTTGTTTATTTCTTCCTTCAGAATAACCACAGGATCAAAAATCCATTTTTTAGATCTCTTGATAATGCTTCCTTCAATCTTTGGGCGGAGAGGCATGCTATGGGGGGGGGGGGGGGCTTCTTTCACATATCATTGAGTTGGCTGTTACCTTCCCACCTCCCCAGATTCTACTCATTCACCTAAGGGAGAATGACTTGGTCAAGATCACCAGATTGCAGCTAGTCAAACAGATCATGGTGAAGTACGACAATGGTTACCAGGGATTGTTATTTTATGGACCAAGCTATTGCCATGACGAACTTGGCATAGTGCAAGGAAAGACTCTGCTATTAACGTGGCTTGTCGCTGGGTGAATAGAAGTGTTTTGAGGAGGTTGGAAGTTTTGGAGGCCTCATGTGTAGAGCATGATCAGATCAGAGTTGATTTGCCACATCTGTACAGGGGTGATGGGGTTCATCTCTCCCCAGTAGGCTGTGATGTATACTTGGATTCCATTGTCTCTCATATTAAATGGGTCCTTCTGGGGGTGGGTGGGGAGGGGATGCCAAGCTAGGCTGGCTCCCTCCTGTGGCGGGGCAGGGACCCCCCCAGGGGATAATTGGATATCTGAATTTACAATATTTGGTCAGTCAAGAGGAATGAATGGTTTACATTATCAGCTTAAAAATCTCTTACATCATCAATCTTAGAGATGATGTCAAAATTTGGATGGGGGGTGTGATTTGATTATATGTTTAGCAACTTGTGTGAGAACCTTCTTGACATATGCCTTGTGGGAGGCATGACTTATCCCTGATGGCTTGACATGATTATGGTGAGGATTGCATCAGGAATCATGGTATGTGCACATACACATGTGTCAAGAAGGAAGTTATAATCAAGTAAAGAAATTTGGCTGTAAAGTTATTGTTTCAGACCCTGTACAGATGAATAAAGTTGTGGCCATTTTGTTATTAAAAAAAAACAAAAAAAAAACAGCATTTGGACCTCTTTGTGCAGTGCAACAACTAGGTTCATCATACAACTGGTTGATTTAGAAGAAGGCCCTGTGTTATTCCAGAATTTGAAAAGAGCAAAGATGTAAGTCATTTGGTTCCAGCCTCACAGAAAACCTGCTGGAAATATTTGCCCCAAAATCTAAGGCTTCCTCCTCTTGAAGGACCATTTGTCTGAGGCCTAATGACTTAATGAGGCAATGCAGGCTACATGAAGTTTTTAATTAATTAAACTTTAATATTTCCTAGGACAAAGCAAATCTGAGATACCCACTATCAGTGCCATCTTAATATACTCACCAGGTTTTATGAGCCTATGTTGCAAGTGTTTTGTTTTTGTTTTTTGGCTCTATGGTGGTCACAGAGAGACAAATACATCTGTAGGTTGTGGTGGTGGTTTTGCATCAGAATTGTGCAAAAGCCCACTGTTTCCAGACTGCTCCACATGTGTATGGGGGTGGGAGTGGGGGTGGGGGTGCATGTTTGCTGTTGTCTATGTAAAAAACTCTTGGTGTATGTTTATGTAAAAAAACAGCAGTCTTAAACAACAAATATCTTACACAAAATATTCTTGTGCAGAAAACATCAGTCTTGCACAAAAAAGCCACATACTGTTTTCTACACAAGATTCTTGTTTGTACAAGATTACTTTTATTTGTGTAGAAATTAGCAGTCTTGTACAGAAACTTCATCTCACTATCTGGAAACTGGGGATTTTTGTTTGTTTGTTATATAACATCTCACAATTTCTTTCCAATAAACCACATGTAATGAGTGATTAAAAAAGAATGGTGCAAAAGTAAAGCTATTCTTATTTGGTCTTGCACCATTCTTTTGAATCAGCTTGTGCTTCTACACAGAATAATTTCTCCAAGCAGTTGCAAATCTGTGAATAGCAGCTAGGAACTGTGCAGAAATATTCATTTTTTTTGCAGGCAGAAAAACAATGGAAATTACTTGTCATTATTTAAGAAGAAATAGTTTAATATTAACACCCGTGCTTTATTTTCTATTAAGGAAATATAGACAGAAAAACAATTTAGGTTTAAATATTTAGATTTATAGGCTTAAAGACCATAAATTATAATAGAAACCAGTGATTTCTGTAATTTAACATTATTATATATTCTTGAAATCTAGCCACTAGATCCATCTCTAGAAACACTCTTGTTTCATTTAGATTGTCCTGTAACTGTGTAGCACAAATACATCTGTTATTAAACAGCATAGTCTCTGTTGCATCTTGCATACTTCAAAATGCTTCCATCATAAGAAATTTAGAAGTGTTATGATTATATGTGCACATGCATGTGTAATATTGCGTTTGTACTTCAATGCTCTGCAAGACATTGGAGATTTTTACTCAAGTGAGCAGGGGAATACTGGAGGAGACAATACACATCAAATCAGCCCTATCTTTCCATGCACTAAAGAAGCTGTGCTTTGTCTAGGCACAGAAGTAGAAACACAATCCAAGGCTCCATCTGCTCTTATGATGATGTTATACTGATTGTATAACAAGAACACTTACATAAACAGCTATCTGATGGGGACAGTGAGCTAAGTAATCCCTGTGCTATCTCCTAATCCACTTGTACAGTATCCCTATTGCTTCTGGTGCTAGTTGAGGTATGTGTTTGACTCAGATGATCCATGTAATATGGAATCAAAGTGGAAGCATGGGAAGAGCTAGCCAAATGGTCTAGTGTCCATGGTACAAACAAAATATTTAATTAGCCTTTATGTAGCCAAATGTGCTCCTGCCATATATATGCTACTCAGTAAGTCCAAACAGAGTGGAACCAGTGGCCAGTGAGAGGACATCCCAACTCCATTTTGAACTTTCACATCTTACAAAGTTTCCCCTAGTAATTGTTTCTCTTCACTGTTTCTCCTTCTTGATCTTAATTTCTGGGGTACTGCTCTAGTACAGAGGAGAATGAGGAAAAGGAAGTGCCATTGAAAGCTGGCATTCAGCCTAGTGCAAGAAAGAATGAACAGGACCTCCTCCCTATATCAGTGTTTCAGGTCTGCAGCCCCTACCAGCTTGAGCCTCCTGTTCCTTCATGGGAGACCCAGCCTTCCAGGCAAGTGGACAGTGGTAGTTGTGAAGGGGATTTAGCTTGAAAGAAGAAGATTACATATTCTCTGCAATCTATTTTTTGTTGTAAGAACAAGAGAATAATGTTTACTTTTAAGCATGTGCAAAACATCTTCCCAGTGATGCTACCTTTATGGTCTAACAAAATATTTATCTCTATCTACAGCTACATCTGCACTGCACAAATAATGTTTTTTAACTGCAATGGTTCTGTGCTATGGAATTCTGGGATTTGTAATTTTGTTAGATAGCTTTCTCTGTCAGAGAGCTCTGGTGCCACAATAAACTACAAATCCCAGGATTCCATACCATTGAGCCATGGCAGTTAAAGTGGTGTCAAACTGCATTAGTTCTGCAGTGCAGATGCAGCCCGCATCGGCCTGAAGTTAGGGCAGCACTACAGTTGCTCTTGATTGCTGACCCTCAAGGCTGGCATTTCTCTCTCCTGAAAATTGTCAAAGCTTACTTTAAGAGGTGTATATTCAGGATGTGCATCAAACACAAGATTCATGTTGCATCTTGATTTAGAAATCACTTGATTCAATAAGTGTCTAGATCTGAATCTTAGGTCCCATTCACACTAGTGTTTTTGCAGTAAGGAGATCCTGGGAGATTCGATGATGCAATACTGAATCAAAGTTCCCAGTATGTTTACTCTGATCAAATCTCTCTATGGCAATTTAAACCTGTTGGAATTCACATTGCCATTTGTATTGATTTAAAATGGAGCCAGCATTTTGATTGTTCTCGGGTTTTTTTTAAAACTGCCAATCAAATTATGTGTTTACAAATCAGTTTAAAACATAGTGTGAATGACCCCTTAGTGCAGAAATCTACATCTTCATGCCTCAAATTGGCTATAATAGTACATCAACAAATGGCTGTAATTTTTTTTTTTTTTTTACTCTTCATCTGAATTGGATGAAATCTGTAGGCATAATACTTCCTTAGGAAGCTGAACAAATATATCTAGGTGTTTGCTTCACACCTTCATATTTTCTTTTTATTTTGTTTTTAAAAGAGAGCTGCCAATAACTATTTTTTTAAAAAAAATCTTGATGGAAATGGGTGAATTGTTTGCTCCTTTGGAGAGGATTAAGTTTCAAAAGGCTAAGATGTCAGCCATTAGAAATTTTGCGAATAAAGAATTCCAGGTTCAGTGGTGGATTTTCCTGTGTCCAGTCTTGCGAAAGTGCATCCAAGCCATATGTGACTCACCCATTCAAAGAGACCAATACTCATATTAAAATGAAATAAATATGCTTTATTGTACAACAGTGGAACAAAACCTAAATGAGTAAAGCAATAATCAAAGTAGAGGTATACCTAACATACAGTTTAGGGGAAGAAGGAAGGAAAAGGAGTGTGTTGTAGAGGTTTAGAATGTGTGGGAAAAATGTCAGATCAGGATCAGGGTGAATGTGCTTTACCAGAGAAAGTAAGATAAGAAGAATAACTCAGGGGAGAAATGGAGTATGAACTGAAGAACATAGCAAAGTTGATGGAATGACTGGAGCCTTCCAGAAACAGGAGAAAAGAGAGACCAGAAGGTATTGCTCTGGGTCATAGCAGCAAGAATTATAGCAATGGAGCCCTATACACACAAAAACATAATCACACAAAGAATATACTTACCTCACCCAAATCTAGGGACCTAATCTAATGAAAGGTGGGAGGAGAATAAGGGGCCATACATACAGCCCCTAAGGGGTGGCTCTGCGCCGCCCTGGGAGCGCTGGATTGGGGCTGCAGCAACCACATGCTGCAGCTCAAATCCAGCTTTTTGCTACTCCAAAAAGAGCTGGCAATGCCACTCCTTTTTGGGGTGGCAAAAAGCCACCCTTAGTGCTGCCGCTGCAACTCTTTTGCATCCCTTTGGTGCAGCATGTTTACACACTGTGCCAATGGGGTGCACTGATGCCGCACGCTGTGTGGTCAGGTGCACAGCATGACGGTGCCATCGGGGTGGAGTTGGGGCAGCTGGTGTGTGGTCGCCCCACCCCAAGGCCGGCCCTTTTGGCCTGTCTGCATAGGCCCTAAGTTTTCCTTCAGTCCTAGTTGTCCAAGGAGCCTCTTTTATCTTCCTTAGCTCTTTGATGTCCATGGCTGTATCCACAATGCACAATTAATGCAGTTTGACACTGCTTTAATTAACTTGGTTCAATGTTATGGAATTCTGGGATTTGTAATTTTATGAGATATTTAGCCTTCTCTGTCTGCTGCCACAACAAAATACAAATCCCAGGATTCCAAAGGACACAGTCAAAGCAGCATCTTAGTAATCTGTAATTCTGGTGAGGTTGTTCTGGTTCCTCTAATCATGGGTCACAGATGCTTACATATTTCTTATGTTGTTCTGCATGTCCTCTTCTCAGAGTGCTTGAGGCAGCTGTTTCAAAGCTAGGATAATGTTTGTATCAGAGGCTCCTCTGTTCTTCTCTATCTGTTGAAGTTTACACCTTTCTTTTTCTTTTAGTCAGAATGTTATCTTTGCATAGACCCCAATTAGCACTTCCATGATAGTACTGATAGCTTTCTGCTCATCCAGGATGTTTACCTCTTGGCAGAATACACATTCTTAGCTCATTTTGTTTTGGGCCTAACCTAAAGTACAGTGGGGCATTTAATATTCTGGCTAACTTCACATATATCCCAAAATAATGTAATTTATGAAACATATATTTCTCTGTGTTGAACCTGTTACACATTGATATTGACATTGATGTTATGTCTCTAATAAACGCAATAGAGGCAAAGAACTGAAATATATAAATATAATAGGATATATACCTCTTTGGGTAACAGAGGGACTTTTATGCAATACAACTGATGGATTTTCAAATAGGACACACCTAGGTTTTTGTGGACAGCTGTTATGAAAATGGTACATAGTGTAAAATAAAGGCCTTAATTTAAAAAGTTTCACATTTTCAGAAGAATAGTGTGATAAAGGCACCCTGTCATGCTATTATTATGACCATTAAGGACAACATAGCTGTATGGGTTTTGAACAATTTTCAGGCAACTAAAGCGTTAACATGTATATTTGGGGATAACATTACATAGGAACTGAAGAGGGTCAAGAGAAAAGATTGATCCAAATAGAGCAACCTTTATTTAAGAAAAACTGTTAAAGTCTCCAGATCCTTCAGAACAGAGGTTTTATAAACAGTGCCATGAGGCAGTTATTGGGACTGATGCATAAGTAGGAGGTCTGTGAACCTATTTTGCCACATCCTTGGGAAGCATGTTTGAGATTAGATGAAAGTCTAGACTCCCACCTCTAAGTCCTATGTGGTCAACATTATCATAGGTAGAACAGCACCTATGTACTTCAGTGTGTTGGGGACTTATATATCCTGGAATATCATGTACAACTGCTCTATAATGCTTGCATCTACTTTTACATGTGCTTGAGGGGAGCATGCCTTCATATATATACACTGTCTTTCTAAATGTGATACATTTACTTACTTAGGGCTTGCCCTCACTAGCTAGAATACCCCGAGCATTTGAACTGGGGCTTTGGCCCTGTATCGTATAAACCAGTTGTGGTAAGGTTGAGGGTAAACTGGTGTAATTGGCCCCTAGAGACATGCTTCTAGCATGAAGATTGCCTTATGAGAACTCCTTCTCACTCTCTCACATGCCTGCTTATTTGATGTGTATCTGTGAAGGTCCTATCTCTTGTGGGAGAGGAGGGAAAGGGGAGATGCAGACAGGTGGCCATGGGTTGCCCTGGGAAGTAGAGGATTGGTGCCGAGGCTGCCCCATGCCTTGGCCCCAATCCACCCTTTTGTTGGCCCTGAAAGGAGCACTAAAATGCCGCTCCTTCCAGAGCCAGCAAATAGGGTGCCTGAAGAGCCACCACGCAGTTCTTTTGTATCTCTTCTGGCGCAGTGTGTAAAATCGCTGTGCCGGGAGGTTGTCCTGATGGTACATGCCATGTGTAGCAGTGCACACCGTGATGACGTCTTCGAGAAGAGGTTGGGGCACCCGGCGTGTGGCTGCCCCTCCCCTTCCCTGCCTCTAATATGCAAAGCGCTGTCTGTAGAGGCCCAAAGTCAAGCAGAGTGAAAAAAGGGGTAAGGAAAACATTTTGTTAGTATCTACCCATGCTGCTAAATATTAGATGCCCTGTAAGTGATTGGTAGTGCCAGCTAAGATAAAAAGGGCCCCCCGTCTCTTATTCAATGGATAGAGCTGGATGAATTGGATGTTTCTCAAGCAGTGAGCAAGCCAAATTTGTAGTAGAAAATTGCATTTTTGGTTGCACTCAGTGAATTCCCCATATTGTACTTGCTTTTCCATATTTGTATGTTTGTTCATGGAATTAAATATAATGCAAGATGAATTATGTTTGTTTGACATGCCTTGAATCTGTTTGGGCTCCAAGAATTTCATTCCACCACTCTGTTCCTCAGCCCGGAAGAAAAGAGACAAAACAATAATAATAATAATAATAATAATAATAATAATAAAATTTTATTTCTACCCCACCTTTCCAAAAAGGATCAAAGTGGCTTACAAAAATTAAAAAAGGCCAATATGATACAATAATACAATACAATAATACAATACAATAAGAAACTGGTCAAGGAAGAAAACAGGAAACAACTAAATCACAAAATAACAGGAAGGAACAGAAAACAATCCAAAATCAACAGAGTGGTACATGGAGGGAAAATACCATTACTGGGATGGAAAAGCCAATTGAAATAAGAATGTTTTTAGATTTTTCTTAAAAGAGGCTAAAGAAACAGAGGAGCGGAGCTCTATAGGAAGCTTGTTCCAAGAAGAAGGGGCAACGATGGAAAAAGCCCTCTGGGAGGTCCTCACCAAGTGAGACCTGGGGACTTCTAACAAATTATTTCCGGACGAACGAAGTGTGTGGGGCGGATTATGTGGGGAGAGGCGGTCCTTCAAGTACCCTGGGCCCAAGCCATTTAGGGCTTTATAAGTTAAAACCAACACCTTGTATTGAGTTCGGAATCGAATAGGCAGCCAGTGAAGGTCTTTTAAGACCGGTGTTATATGGTCTGACCTGGATCTACCAGCAACCAATCTAGCTGCCATATTCTGCACTAATTGCAGCTTCCGGGTTTGGTACAAGGGTAGCCCCATGTAGAGCGCATTGCAGAAGTCCAACCGAGAGGTTACCAAAGCATGTACAACAGTTTCAAGGTCCCCACGACTCAGGTAGGGTCGCAACTGGCGTATCAGCCGAAGCTGATAGCAAGCACTCCTGACCACCGCATCCACCTGAGATGTCAGCTGGAGCGATGAGTCAAGGAGTACTCCCAAGCTGCGCACCGAATCTCTAAAGGGGAGCGTGACCCCGTTCAGGATCGGATGACAAATCTCACCACCCGAATCTAGGGAACCTATCACTAGTACTTCCGTTTTCCCTGGATTCACGCTGAGTTTGTTCTCCCTCATCCAGCCCATTACCGACTCCAAGCAGGCATCAAGAGGAGAGATGCCATCCTTGGTTACTGCAAGAGTCGGAGACACAGAGAAAATAATTTGGGTGTCATCAGCATACTGATAACACCGCGCCCCATGTCTCCAGATGATCTCTCCCAGCGGTTTCATATGAATGTTGAAAAGCAAAGGGGACAAAATTGCTCCCTGAGAGACACCAGATGTAATGGCCCTCTCATCGGCACGACAGTCCCCCAGCTCCACCAACTGGAACCTGCCCGAGAGGTAGGACCGGAACCACTGCAAAGCAGTGCCCCCGATACCCAACTCCCTCAGGCGGTCCAGAAGGATACCATGGTCTATGGTATCGAAAGCCGCTGAGATGTCCAAGAGCACTAACAGGGACACGCTTCCCCTGTCCATGCCCAGATGGAGGTCATCAACCAAGGTGACCATGGCAGTCTCAACTCCATAGCCCACCCGGAAGCCAGTTTGAAATGGGTCCAGAAAATCGGTATCATCCAAGATCGATTGAAGCTGGAAAGCGACCGCTTTCTCGATCACCTTCCCCAGAAAAGGTAGTAGCGATATAGGCCGATAATTGTTGTGAATCAGGGGGTCTAAGGAGGGCTTTTTGAGCAGGGGTTTAACCACTGCCAATTTTAATTTAGATGGAAACTTGCCCTCTCTTAGAGATGTGTTAACGATGCGGTGCAACAAAGTTAACACCGCACCTCCCCCCTGAGCTACCAGCCATGAGGGACAGGGATCAAGAGAGCATGTCGTCTTCCTAACACTTCGAAGGATCTTGTCCACTTCCTCGGTACTGACAAACTCAAAGTGATCCAGTATAACAGGGGCCACAGACGCTTCAGACTCCTTTTCTGGAGTCTGCAGAAATACTGGCGTCAAGATCAGCCCTTATCCGAGAGATTTTATCCGCAAAGAAGTTATTAAATTCATCACAGCAGGGCTTAGATGACTCTAAGATAGGGCTCAGGGAGGGAGAGAGCTGAGTTAGCTCTCTTACAACCCTGAACAGCTCAGCTGGACGCGACTTCGCGGACACAATACGTGCAGCAAAGAACGAATTCTTTGCTGCACCAATTGCCACTCCATAGGCTCTCAAAAGGGAGCGAAGGAGTGTTCTGTCGGACAAGCGCTGGTGTTTCCGCCAGATGCGCTCTAGTTGTTGCACAGCCCGCTTCCGTTCCTTAAGATCTTCCGTATACCAGGGCTGTTTATTGGAAGCAGGCCGGAAAGGACGCTTGGGAGCGATACTGTGTATAGCCCTGGAAAGGTTAGTATCCCAGATATTAGTCAGGGCATCAACAGAATCGCTGTCAGAACCAGTCATATACCCCTCTAGGGCTTCTTGGAACCTTTTGGGTTCCATCAACCTTCGAGGGTGGACCATCCGAATAGGTCCACCACCCCCGGGGGGGCTTAAGGTAGAAGCCTTGATCCGAACCTCAACCAGGAAATGGTCCGTCCATGACAAGGGAGAGATATCAGAAATCTCTACCCACGGAGCCTCCGTGTCCGTGCAAAAGATCACATCGAGAGCATGACCAGCGCAATGCGTCGGCTCCGAGACTAGTTGAGACAGGCCCATGGCTGTCATGGTAGTCATGAACTCCCGAGCTGCACCAGTTGGAATAACGCTGGCCCCCAATGGGATGTTGATGTCTCCTAGAACAAGAAGCCTAGGGGACTCCAACAGCAGTTCAGAGACCAGCTGCGTCAGCTCGGCTAGGGAGACTGTTAGCGCACGGGGTGGCCGGTACACCAACAGAATCCCCAGACTATCCCTGGCCTTCAGAGTCAGGTACATGCACTCAATGTAATCTGTTTTCCGGACTGGGTTCCTGGTTAAGGAAAGAGTGTTTTTATGGACCAAGGCAACACCGCCCCCCCGCCCACCTAACCTGATCTGATCCTTAACTGAGTATCCAGCAGGAAGGGCCTGGGCCCACACAGCTTCACCCTCAGGTCCAAGCCAGGTCTCAGTAATGCACGCCAGGTCACAGTTTTTATCCTGTATAAGATCATGGATGATGTGGGTCTTATTTCTTATAGACCTGGCATTACATAGGAGCAGAGACAGGGTTTGTGGTACGACTGGGTTGACCCTCAGGCCTTGTTGGATAGGAGAGTGGAAGGAAGGGGAGATAGATATTAAGCATCGATCTCTCCTTCCGCTCCTACGTAAATCTACATTCCTACCGCCATACCTCCCCTTGCCCCTCACAACCTCGATAGGAGCTCCCATTGCACCTGTGCTCTTCGAAGTGACTGGCATCCCACATCCTATATCCAAGCCCATACCTGTTAAGGGCAACAAAAACAAGAACAAGCCCCAAGACATAGGGAGACGAACAAACGTCATTCCCAGAAACAGACAGAATGGTAAACTAAGGCTTCCTGTTCCTTTCTGACGGTAAAAAGACTAACAGGGCGGCAGCACAGGAGAGACTCAGGCCGCAACAGCGTCAGGGAAGCCGATAGCCGACTTATAAGGTCACCGCTCTCACCGGCGCCTCCCCCTTCTTCCGAGCGGCCTAGAGTTCAGATGTTACAGCTCACAGCAAGGCGACAGTGCTGGAAGTCACAGGCCGCAACAGCGTCAGGGGAGCCGATGAGCCGACTTATAAGGGCGCCGCTCTCACCGGCGCCCAAAGCACAGGTGTTACAGCACACTGTGAAACGGCAGCACTGATGAATCACAGGCAGCAACAGTGCAGCAACAGTGTCAAGGGAGCCGGCAAGCCGGCTGATAAGGTCACCGCTCTCACCGGCGCCTCCCCCTTCTTCCAAGCAGCTTGAGCACAAGTGTTATAACTCACTGTGAGGTAGCAGCGCTGATAAATTACAGACAGAAACAGCGTCAGGGAAGCCGGCAAGCCGACTTATAGATCGCCGCTCTCACCGGCGCCTCCCCTTCTACCGAGCTGCTTTAAAGCGCCATAGAGTGCAGATAGTACAGCACTGCAGAGCGGCAACACTAGAAAATGTCAGAAGGCACTCAGGAGCTAATTGCTATATTACAAAGTACCAGTTGCGCCGCTGATGAAGAGGCTCAGGGGGGCCTGTTTTAAAGATCCAGCAGGTCCCGCCTCTCTACTCAGCGCCGCGCCTCCGGTGCCGGGTGGGAGAGGGTGGAGGCCCTTCACAGGGCGGATGGCAATCTCTCTCTCTCTCTCCCCGCATTGCGCCGCTGATGAAGAGGCTCAGAGGGGCCTGTTTTAAAGACCCAGCAGGTCCCGCCTCTCTACTCAGCACCGCGCCTCCGGTGCCAGGTGGGAGAGGGTGGAGGCCCTTCACAGGGCGGATGGCAAGCTCTCTCTCTCTCTCCCCACATTGCGCCGCTGATGAAGAGGCTCAGAGGGGCCTGTTTTAAAGACCCAGCAGGTTCCACCTCTCTACTCAGCGCCACGCCTCCGGTGCCGGGTGGGAGAGGGTGGAGGCCCTTCACAGGGCAGATGGCAATCTCTCTCTCTCTCTCCCCGCATTGCGCCGCTGATGAAGAGGCTCAGAGGGGCCTGTTTTAAAGACCCAGCAGGTCCCGCCTCTCTACTCAGCACCGCGCCTCCGGTGCCAGGTGGGAGAGGGTGGAGGCCCTTCACAGGGCGGATGGCAAGCTCTCTCTCTCTCTCCCCGCATTGCGCCGCTGATGAAGAGGCTCAGAGGGGCCTGTTTTAAAGACCCAGCAGGTTCCACCTCTCTACTCAGCGCCGCGCCTCTGGTGCCGGGTGGGAGAGGGTGGAGGCCCTTCACAGGGCGGATGGCAAGCTCTCTCTCTCTCTCTCCCCGCATTGCGGGGAGAGAGTCTTCCCTCCTGCGTCTTGTCAGAATAGCAGCCAAGACACTGAAATGCTCATCTCATATTTAAGAAGTAGGGTGCCGGTTGTGGAGGTTTGTATCAAACAATGAATTATGAATTTTCACATCACTAGTACTCATCCATTCAAATGTAACCTTTGAAACCAGAAAAACTCACTACTCCACAAGCTCCACACTATCTTAGAAACAGAAAAATCTGCTGTGAAAGAGTAGGCCTGCTCCAATTGAGAGAATACATTCCTCCCCTTGTTTTTAAATTTAGGAGATATGAAACATGAAATCTGGATCAGGTTTTTATTGAAAACAATCTCCCACTATGTTGTTGGAGGGTTTAATGGTTGGTAATGCTGGTGACTCTATCGAAGCTTTAGTTAATACCTGGAACACGACCTTACCAAGGTTATCAACATGATCGCTCCCAAGCATCCTTTCCAACCCGCTCCAAATCAGAAACAATGGTATACACCAGAGCTTAGGAAAATGAAGCAGGTTGGACAATGACTAGAGCACTCCTGGTGGAAACTTGACTCTTATCTGACAAGACTCATCATGGGAACTTTCTTTGGTCATATCGAGAGGCAATACCTGCAGCACAGAGATCCTTCTGCTCTGCACATATTGCGTCTGCAGAGTCCCATCCAGAAGAGCTGTTTAGAATGGTAGGGGAGCTGACACAGGTTCCTCCTGTGCAGAACCCACTACTCAACCCGACAACTGCCTGCTGTGATGTGTTTAACAACTTTTTTGCAGATAAAATCTCTCAGATAAGAGCTGACTTAGATGCCAGTGTTTTAGCAGAAACAACTGATGAGGTGCCCAGTGACTCCATTAATGAAATTATCCTTGATCAGTTTCAATCTGTGAGTACCAATGACATGGACAAGCTCCTTGGCAGAGTGAGGAAAACGACCTACCCTCTTGATCCTTGCCCATCATGGCTGGCTCTCGGGGGGGGGGGGGGAGGGATGCATTGAGGATGTTCCTTACGGATATCTTCAATGCATCCCTCAGGGAAGGTTTTATTCCATCCTGTTTGAAGGAAGCGGCTATTAGGCCGCTTCTGAAAAAACCTTCCCTGGACCCCCTGCATATGAACAACTATAGGCCAGTTTTTTTGCTACCATTTCTGAGCAAGGTAATCGAGAGGGCAGTTACTTTTCAACTCCAAGTTGTCTTGGATGAAACTAATTATCTAGACCCATTTCAAACTGGCTTTAGGACAGGATTTGGAGTTGAGACTGCCATGGTTGCCTTGGCCGATGACCTGCGTCTGAGCATTGACAGGAGTAGTGTGACCCTGTTGGTGCTTTTAGACCTCTCAGTGGCTTTTGATACTATAGATCATAGCATCCTCTTGGATAGTCTGAGTGGGTTAGGAATCGGAGGCACTTCCAGATCCCAGAGGGTGTTGCTCAGGGACAGTTGCTCCAGTAAAAAGAAGTTTACTTGCAGTGTCCCTCAGGGCACCATTCTGTCCCTGATGCTATTTAACATCTATATCAAGCCACTGGGTGAGATCATTCGGAGTCATGTAGCTGGGTGTTATCAGTACGCTGATGACACCCAGATCTATTTCTCCATGTCTCAATTGTTTGCCTCAAATCCCGATGGCATCTCCCCCTAAATGAATGTCTTAAAGCAGTAATGGGCTGGATTAGGAAAAAGAGACTGAGAGTGAATACAGAAAAAATGGAGGTGCTCACAGTAGTGGCCCGGAAACCAAGAATTGGGTTGCAACCTCCAGTCCTGGACAGGGTCAAACTCTCCGTGAAGGACTGTGTTTGCAACCTGGGGGTGCTCCTTGACTCATTGCTCCTGATGACAAATCAGGTAAATGCGATGGTCAGGAGTGCCTGTTATCAGCTTCGGCTGATACGCCAGCTGCACCCTTTTCTGGAAGTAAGGGACCTTGAGACTGTTGTGCACGCGCTTGTAACTTATTTGGATTCCTGTAATGTGCTCTACATGGGGCTACCCTTGTGCTTGGTCTGGAAACTTCAGTTAGTACAAAACATGGCAGGCAGAGTGGTTTCTGGAACATCTAGGAGGGACCACATAACTCCAGTGTTACAGTCCCTCCACTGGCTGCCTATTAGTTTCCAGGCCCAGTCTAAGATGTTGGTTATTACCTTTAAAGCCCTAAATGGCTTGGGTCCAATCTATCTTTGGGACCGCATCCTCCCATACAATCCTCCCCTCACACTCCGGTCCTCTAGGAGGAATTTGCTCCAGCTATTAAAATCTAGGCTGGCTGCAACCTCCCAGAGGGCATTCTCGGTAATTGCCCCCAGATTGTGGAACGGCCTGCTGGATGAGATCCATCAGATTACAATGCTAAACAGCTTTAAAAAGGCTGTTAAGATGGATCTCTTCCGGCAGGCCTTTCCAGTATTAGACTTCCTGGCCTCAGGAACCCCCTTATTCTGCCCTCTCCTAATTTGGATGCTGCCGCTACTCTGCTTGTTCTATTTTGTTGTTACTGGTCTGATTTTATTCTATGTTATTTTAATCTAAGATGTAATAATAATAATAAAATTTATTTATATACCGCCCAATGGTAACCCAATCCGGGCAGTTTACAATTTACAATAAACAGAATAACCCCCCCTTAAAACAGTATTAAACATTACATGATTTAAAAAAGTCAAAGCATTTATAAGAACATTAAAAACCTACAGAGCGACAAAACAAACAAACAGAACAGAATAAAACCCGGGGAACCTCTGAAACCTTCCTCATCCACCAGAATGAATGATGGGGCCACAAGAGGAAGAGGAGGCTGGGTAACCTAAGGGGGCCGGATGACCCGAGAGGACCAGGAAGCCCTGGGATAGGATAATTAATCTGGAAAGGCCTGCTGGAAGAGATCCGTCTTAACAGCCTTTTTGAAGCTGTCTAAGGAAGTCAACTGACAGATCTCATCTGGCAGGTCGTTCCAGAGTTTGGGGGCGACAGCAGAGAAAGCCCTCTGGGAGGTTGTCGCAAGCCTCAGTTTTTGAGGCTGCAGCAGGTTCCTCCCAGAGGACCGGAGAGTGTGGGGAGGATTGTATGGGAGGAGGCGGTCCCTGAGATAGCTTGGACCCAAGCCATTTAGGGCTTTAAAGGTGATAACCAACACCTTGTACTGTGCCCAGAAGCTAATAGGCAGCCAGTGGAGGGACCTCAAAACAGGAGTAATGTGGTCCCTCCTAGATGTACCAGAAATAAGCCTGGCTGCCATGTTTTGGACCAACTGAAGCTTCCAAACTAAGCACAGGGGTAGCCCCATGTAGAGCGTGTTACAGAAGTCAAGGCATGAGGTTACCAGCATGTGCACCACAGTCTCGAGATCCCTTACTTCCAGAAAAGGGCACAGCTGGCGTATCAGCCGAAGCTGATAACAAGCGCTCCTGACCGTCGCATTTACCTGATTTGTTTTATCCCCAGCCCAAGTCCTCTGCAGTCTTGGCCTCAGGTACAGCTGCTTAAGCCCTGCTGGGAGGGTGGAGGGATGTCACCAGCCAAGGCCCTGCATCCTTCAAACGTCCTCCAGTGGCCTTGCTGCTGCCTCTAACTAGTGATAACTGATAACTAGTGTTTGGTTTAATACTTGTTTAAAGGGAGAGATGAGTATTGGGTCTTTTGGATTTATATTGTATGTATTTTTAATTGTTGTTAGTTGCCCCAGTTGTGCACAGAGAGGTGGGATACAAATAAATTTTATTATTATTTATTATTGTTTAATATGGGATAAAAGTTTGAGTATTTGAATCTCTACTAGGCCATGGAAACCCATAAGGTGTCTTTGGACAAATCACACACTTTTAGCCTCTTTCAGCAAACAACTAGAGCCCACACCTCATATAAAAGCCACCCTAACATGATTATATATTAAAAGCCTGCATGAATCAAACCATATTTGCCTGCTAGTGAAAGGAAAGCAGAGTTGGGGGCAGCCTAGCCTCCCATGGAAGGGCATTCCAGACATCAGGAGCAGCCACTGAGAAGGCTCTCTCTTGTGTCCTCTTGTGATTGTAGTCTTTTCCTGTAGATCTTAGGATCCTTGTAGGTTCATATGGGGGGATGATAGTCTGGACCAAAGCGATATAGGGCTTTATAGATCATAGCCAGCACTTTGAATTGTGCCTGGATATGAACTGGTACCCAGTGGAGTTGTTTTAACAATGCAATTATATGCTCCCTATAACTGGCCGTGGTCACCATTCTGGTTACCACATTTTGAAACCGCTGAAGTTTCCAAACAGATTCCAATGGCAGCTCCACATAGGGTTTGTTACAGTATTCCAAATGAGATGTAATCAAGGCATGTGTCACAGTAGCCAGATCTGATGTCTAAGGGACAGGCACAGCTGGTGCACTAGTTTTAGCTGTGCAAATGGGCATCCAGGCTCCTATTTTAATCCAGGAGAACACCAAGCTGTGGGCCTGAGATGTCAGGGGGAGGGTAACCCCATCCAGCACAGGCAAAGTCTCTGTTACCTGATCTTCCTTGTGACTGACCAGGAGCACATCTGTCTTGTATGGATTAAGTCAATAGCTCACCCCCACCACTGCAAAGGCTCTGAGTCTCAGTGAGTCTAAATCTTACTAGATAGTGATCAGTCCATGACAACAAACCTGTAGAAAGTTCTTCCACATCCTGATCACAATCATCCTGACCAGAACAGAAAACCATGCCCAGAGTGTGTCCTGCAACATGGGTGGTACCAGGTATTACTTGGGACAGATCTATGGTTGTCATAGCAGACATGAAGTCATGAGCTGCTCCTGTCAGAGCAGTCTCCACAGGGGCTTATCACATTGAAAAATAAAGTGACTTACCCCTGCTGAATTACAGTTGCTTATGGGATGCAATCTGGAATTATCACATGAAAAAATGCCTCTAATGCTGCTGGGGGACTGCATCCCGGTTCCCAGCCATGCTCAGCCAGCCGATTTGCAAACATGAGAAGCTCCTGTTTTTGAAAAGCAGCAGGCTAAGAGTGGCTAGGAGCCAGGATGCAGCCAGGATGCAGTCACCTGGTGGCACTGGCAGCATTTTATATGCAATAATTCCCAGTTGCATCCCGTAAGAGACTGTAATTCAGCAGAGGTAAGTCACTTTATTTTTTAATAGTCCCCTAGTACAACACACCAAAGTGACTCTAACAACATCACCAATATCATCTCAATCAGTTTAGGAAGGGAGACTTCCCTTTAGGAAGGGAGTACTGCCAGAGGGGTGGGCAGTACACCAACAAAATCCCTATTCTGTTTCAGCCACCCACAAACACACAAACTCACACCCAGCAGACTATGGGACAGGGCATCTATTAAAGGAAATAGAATCCCAATAGAGCACTGCAACTCTGCCTCCCCATACCCCAGGCTTTGCCTGCTGCTATACAGAGAATTTTCCTGATTAAATTCCTGGCCAAGGAATGAGTCACTCTCTCCCCCCACCCTCTACTACATACAGCCACATTATTTATTGCTTGTGGGCTGTCTGTTAGACTGTTTTATGGTTTTATTGTTGTAATTTGTTAAATTTGTTTAATTGTTTGTTGTATTTGTTTTAATTCTTATTATGTTTAATATCGTTTTAAGGGGAGAGTGGGTTTGGGAGAGTATATTGTGACATTTTATTGATGTAAGCCACCCCGATTGCTTCGGTAGAGGGGCGGGATAGAAATAAATTGTATTATTGTTATTATTATTATTATTATTATTATTATTATTATTATTATTATTATTTATTAAGAACCTAGGTATACAAGGGTGAGAGAGATTGACCCCCTCAGCCTCATCCTCTTTTGGATAGGGTCATCATAAGTCAGAGGCAACTTGACAGTGCACAAGAAAAACTAAAACAACCCCATCCAACATGCCCTCCCCTGCTACCTATATCACCATACAGGATTAAATTTGTTGCACATTTGGAACTGTGCAGTGCAACCAATTTAGCCAAATTCTGTAGCAAATAAAGTCTGCTTGAATTAATTTGCACCAGGTCCATATCAGATCAGATTTGTTTCTAGAGTGGAATGGCACAGTCCTGACCAATTCAGACCAATCTAGATATTCAAACTGGAATTCAAAATTGTGGTTCCAAGGGCTAACACTCTTCTCAGCTTTTAGGGGCTACATGAAACCACTGGACCATACCTTACTCACTCTTCCTGTAAGGCTTCTAGCAAGATGCTCTCAATATTGGAAGGACAGTGCCCGGATGAAACCAACATGAACTGGTGAAGCAGAGCACTCAGTTGAGTGTGCCTGTTGTTTATACTGCAAGAGATGAAAACTTTCCTCATTCAAGCCCTCCAAAAGCTACCTGTCTGTAATAGGGCAGGGTTAATTCCCTCTTGATGATAGGTTTTCCCCATATCTCCTAATTTACTCCAGGTGTGTGTGGGAAAAGGCTATAGCCATTTTGGTTTTTCAATGCATGTCAGTGAGGAAAACCAATGATCTGAGTTTCCAAATTTTGATTCATGTCTGAGGTTTGAGTCAGATCAGATTGTGTCAAAACTAATATAGAGCAAATTGGGACTGACCCGAATCACTGAATTGGGTTTCAAATCAAATCAGAGGGCCCTTGTACGGTCCTAATTGCTACACCACTACAATTGGTCATTTTGAAGAAATGTCAACACAAGCTTTCTTGGCTTGCTGTATGAGAGGGCATATAGAATCTGAGCATGGAATGTGAAAGGGGACACCTCTTTGTTCTCCATTCTTAATGAGAAGGAAATGAGAGAACATTTCTTCATATTGCTGGCAAATCCTTGGTTGTGTTATGCTGGCTCATCCCTAACACTGAACATATTATAAGTACATCCCCACCTAGTTCATTATTTCTTCCTGCACTGTAAACATGAATTCAGCTGTAGTCCATTTACACTAATGATCAAGTAAGAAAGAAAATGACCTTTCTCACATCAATTCTCAATAATCATTTTTAACAAGTGCAATGCAAGTGACATATAAACAAATAATCTTCTTGGCTTCCTTTCCTTTAGAATATTAAATGAGATAGGTAGGAATGGAAGGTGAGAGAAACTCCATGACCCTTAGATGTCTGAAAATGTTATGTTCAAGGCTATCCATGAACCACTGTTGGCTTCTCTCTGTGAATGTGTGTGTGTGTGTGTGTGTGTCTGTGTCCAGTTTGTATATACAGAGACATTTTTGTAAATAAGGGGAAATGAAAGGATCATTTCACAAATCAAGATTAATGTATAGATTGTCACTGGAAACATGTGTGAGACAGTGGAAAGAAAGTAAATTTGAACAATATTATACATTTTAATTATGAATGGACCCTTTGTCATTGTGCTGTAAATAGAAAGGTGCCTGTTTTCAGAGCATATTGTAAACAATAATAAAAAATTACAATCATTTTAAACTGCTTTATGATATCACAGCCTACTTGAAACAATCTTGACATTTTCATATTCCCATTTGTAGATAATTCAGGAAAACTTTAGCTAATCCTTAATGTTAGCCTACACAATTTTTAAAGCAAGACTTTTAAGAATTAATTGTTCAGTTCTGGGCCTGGATGGTCATATCTACCTGATTCAGTATTTCTCATATTCATTAAAAAAAACAAACCCTCAAATGCATCCCAAATGTTTGCAAATTTTGATAAATTCTGATCAAAGATGAATTCATACAAAATTTCAAGTCATCCCTGTTGATGTGGTTGTACCTTCAAGTTGCTTGTTGTCAAGGCAAGCCCATGAATTTCATAGGGTTTTCTTAGGCCAGGGATATTCAGAGATGTTTTTTTCCAGCTCCTTCCTCCAAAATATAGCTTACAGCACCTGGTGTTCATTGATGATCTCCATCCAAATACTAACCAGATATGACACTGCTTAGTTTCCAAGATCAAATGAGATTTGCTGCCTTTAGGGTATTCAGGGCAGAACTAGAGCTAGGCAATAGGTTCTTCAGAGTATTGAAGATGATATGTTAAAGACATCATGACCCATACTGGGTACATTTCTCCCACTACTGTCTTTGGTGAACAGGCTCTGTTGCACTCCTAGAAAACCTATGTGAGTACAGTGGCCCTTGATATCTGCTGGGGTTTGGTTCCTCCCGTGGATACCAAAGTATGTGGATGCTCAAATCCTATTAAATACAATGGCATAGTAAAATTGTATCCTGTATATAAAATGACAAAAATCAAGATTTGCTATTTAAAATTTATACTTTTTTTGGAATATTTTCAAGCCATGGATACTTGAATCCATAGATAAAAAATCTGTGGATAAGGAGGGCTGACTGTAAAACAAAATAAATGTGGGTATATATCATATGAAAGGATGCCTACTATCCAATCCACACATTGTACAATGATGGTTCACCATACCTAGAGACAATAAGGAAAACTTGCTGTCCCACCTGCTGGCCTCTTTGTATTCATCTTCTCAG
Source organism: Phrynosoma blainvillii (assembly GCA_026167975.1). NCBI lineage: Eukaryota > Metazoa > Chordata > Lepidosauria > Squamata > Phrynosomatidae > Phrynosoma > Phrynosoma blainvillii. The sequence goes on from JANUYF010000001.1 coordinate 416,859,398, forward strand.
GATCATTCTACATCAGGAATATTTAGCAGACAAATGAATCTGCTAATTTATTTTCTAAAAGAAAAGTATATGCTTTCTCAAAACTTAAAGCAGTTTTTCTTTGTGAATCAACTACACAAAGAATTTTGTGTATTTTGGAGATTGTTTCTTCAAAACAGATGAACCAAACAAAATTCCATCCCATTCTTAATATTCAGCTGGCTTTGCTGAAGGTGAGACAGCCTGGGCTTACACAGCAGCTGGAATCCAGTTGGTTAACACCAACTATAATAGACACATTGAATCAATTTTTGAGAGCTGAGTCAACACAAAAGTGAATCCTATTAATTCATTAGGTCTTTTCTGATCAAGACCACCAACAGGATTTAATCCAAAGAGTGTCTTGTTGAAGTCCCTTGCCATTTTGGACCAGGAACGTAGAACTTTCTATTCTTTCAAACCTTCAATATGTATGACTCAAAAAGACACTGTGATGCATTTAACAACATCTTTGCAGATAAAATCTGTCAGATAAGAGCCAACTTAGATGCCAATATTTTAACAGAAACCATAGATGAGGTGTCCAGGGATTCCATCGATGAAGTTATTCTGGATCAGCTTCAATCTGTGAATACCAAGGACGTGGACAAGCTGCTTGGTAGAGTGAGGAAAACAACTTGCCCTCTTGACCCTTGCCCATCTTTGCTGGCCATCCAGCGGGGGGATGCATTGAGGAGATTCCTCACGGAATCTTTAAAGTCCTAAATGGCTTGGGTCCAAGCTATCTTAGGGACCGCCTCCTCCCATATAATCCGCCCTGGGCACTCCGGTCCTCTGGGAGGAATTTGCTGCAGCCTTAAAAGTCTAGGCTTGCGGCTACTTCCCAGAGGACTTTTTCTGTTGTCACCCCCAAATTGTGGAACAGCCTGCCGGATGAGATCCATCAACTGACATCACTAGACAGCTTCAAAAAGGCTGTCAAGATGGATCTCTTCCAACAGGCCTTTCCAGGATAGATAATCCCGGCCTCTGGAGCCTTTTGTCTGGAGTCTTTTCTCTGGAGTCTTTTTTTGGAGTTCCCCTCTCTTAGGGGAGCCTCTCATGCCCTCTCTTGAAAGGAACTGTAACATGGCTGCAATTCCTTATGTGCTATTATGTTTACTGATGTTTTTTAAATTATTGTTTGTATTGTTTTTAACTTGTAACTGATTTAATAACTTTTTAAGGGGGGGAGGGATGTGGGCTGTTGATGTATTAGTTTTTAACGCTGTAAGCTGCCCCGATTGACCTCAAAGGGGCAGGGTATAAATTATTATTATTATTATTATTATTATTATTATTTACAGCATGTGAAAATTAAAATGACATGGAAGCTATATTTAACCAGTTCTTAGTGCAAATTTTCATATGACTGTTAAGATTAGAAGATTCCTGATTGTTCCTGCCTTTGTTTCTCTCTGAACATATTTAAAATTGATATTAAGAGAGGCAAAAACCCAATTCCAAACATGATGGTAGCAAGATACATATGCAAACTGTCTGGTTAATGCATAGCTCCAGGAAATGAGGAAAAACATTTCAGTAATAACCTATGAGTCCATTTTCCCTAAAAGCCTTGGAGGCAGAACAAATTGTTCTGTCAAAATGTATCAATGTAGTGGAATGGGAAGGAGGGAATGATCAGCTGAAAATAGACTGTATACCAGTATAATCACACTGCATTCTTACCCATTTTTGTATATTCATTTTTTTTGTCTGAGTGATCATACTTGGGTTTGATTCATATGTGTTTTATGTGTTTGTTTTAACATGTTTTAAATTGGTTACCAAAGAAGATCTCAGCATGACCATGGAAAATCAAGTCAAGAAGATCATGGAAATAAAATAAGAAAGAGGGAGAGTTTGTACCAATACTATTAAAAGGGAAGTAAATCACAGGTAAATGGACTATCTGTGCAAGGTATTAACTACTCCAGGAACTAGGAATGGTGAGAACAACATTTTAATACCTTTTTATAACAAGAACTTTAAAAAATACTAAAATGTCAGGAATGAGCTTGGAATTTCCAAAAACAGAATATACGAGAAAGCAGAATTGACAGTGTACCCATCCATGCAGAGAAATATTTTACTTCTAGAAGTTAAGCTTTGAACCTCTAAGTACTGGACCATATATCATGGTGGTTTATTAGGGTTTTAATCTCCCCTTCTCTCTCTCTCTCTCTCTTTTTAACAAGTTCATGATCTTTAACAGCTACAAGGCAGGCAGGTGCAGCATGATTCACTCCATACTGGGTATAGCTGTATCTGTTGAATTTGGCCAGTGTAGGAAAGACTTGTGAGAGGAAGTGGGTTTTTAGCAGGTGCCTAAAATATATCACAACTGTTGGTTTCCTAATATGGAAGAAGAGGTTTCCATTATATGCTGTGCATATTAGAAATAGGCAAGCAGAGATGAATTATGGACAGATGTGCAACATCTGCAGCTCTTCTTTCTCTTTTAATTGAAAATAGATCTTTTATTTCCTTTAAACTGCAAAGTACATTCTGGTCCTGGTGTGTGTTTTTGTTGTCAATTGTATTTGATTTTTTTAAACACCCTTCCTATTCTTCTAAAAATCCATGAAACACTAGAAATAACTTGCTGGATATTTATGGTATTCCTTAATTGAACAGGAGCAACAATAGTTTCTACTTCATAAGTATACAATGTAACCTTATGAGAAATTCTAAATCTCCCTTTAAATTTATTCCTGTGGGCCATTTTTAGTCTCCATTATAACTTTAGTTTAGGATTTTAATCCACCAATTTATTTAGTCTGTGCAGCAATAGAAACTGTGAATTACTTTTATTAGAGTTTGATTAGAGTTTGATCTCTTTGTTATCCTTCTATGAGGTCAAACAACAGGACTTTTGTGGCACAGGGTAAGAAGAAGTTAAACCAAAACAACTTGCCTTTTGATGCTCCACTTTTTTCCAGGGAATCCTGATTAAAACTCAAGATTGAGGGCTGCAGAGTTAACACCAATTTTTCTTAGCTTGGAACTCTAGTTATAGTAGAGTGACCTTGCTGAAAAAAAAATGCAAATTATTCCCCCTCTCCAAATATTCATGTATGTTCTAGTTATTTCAGTTTAATTGTCACTTTTTGTCTCCTTTGAGTGCAGGACAAATCTGTGAAGGATTTTCATATACTCAAATGATCTACTGTGATGGCTGTACATATTTCTGTGAATGGGGGCAGGGGACAGTACTCTGGGCTGGCAGACTGGTACTGTGGTAGATAGTGTTGGAATCTGGATGGTATCAATGGCTAGGTGCAGGGGTCCTAATCCATTCAAGTGGTGAAGATAGTCTGTAAATTACAACTAGTAAATCCAGTTAGTATTCTTAACTAAAATGGGTCTATTTTAACAATTTTATTTTTTATTTAAGGAAATTGTATCCATCTCTTCAACCATAAAAGGCTCCCAAATTGGCTTATGTAAACCAGATTGGAAACAGTCCCTGTCCTGAGGTTTATAATCTAAAATGCATGAAACACAAAAGATGGAATGGAAGACAAGAAAGGATTGGATGAATTTAGTTGTCCAGATGGATGGAAATTTGTTTGTATTGCAACTGATTGTATTATGCTTGCATTCTATTTTCCTTGTGGGGTGGTGTATTCTTTGCTAACCATTGCCCCTTATTTTGTTGTTGTTGTTGTTGTTGTTGTTATTTCTTGTCTATTTTTCTTTTCTGGCAACTTATTTAACACAACTGAATTATTATTCAGAAAGTGATTCAATGAGTTTACTTTAACAGGGAGTCAACTGTCCGATTTAGATTTAACACAGATTTGGTATATAAAGTTCCTTTTCTGATCATAGAGCATTCCTGCCCTTGGTTTAAATTTCCCTTTAATTTCTTGATTTTTTTGGAAAAGGTCTCTTGTTCTTCCTTTTTTGTTGTTGGCTTCTATTTTGCTGCATTGATTGTTGTAGTAATTCTTTTTATCTTCATGCAGTAATCTTTGAATAGCTGCATTCATGTTTCTGATTTTATTCCTGTCTCCCTTTATTTTTGCTTCTCATTTCCCTTAACTGCTTGAAGTATTTTGTCTGACATTGTTTCTTCTCTTTCCTTTTGGCCTCCCATATCACCTTTATGCAGTATACTGGCTAAATACTGCTAAAGTCCACAGATAACATCAGTAAAGAAATGGAAGCAAAATACATGGTTCTGTATGCTTTTGAATACAATATCAAGCCATAAGGTATTGTGTGGTAGTTAATATTAAGCTTGCGACAATATTTGTTATTATTGAACTGTGTATTATTTGAATGATAATATGAGTTTGGTTTATTAACTATGAGTGAATTTCTTGATAGAGAAAAGTTAAATAGAAGTATCAATTAAGTTTTTGTTAAAAAAGATTAGTTAGTAAAATCAATTAAATGCAATTCTTTATTTTTACTTCAGCAGGTAAGTTTGCCTTCTAATATACTACATTAGAACATATAATATTCTAATATCCATGTAACTGTTACATGGATTTATAATTGGTTGACCAGTCAAACCCACAGGGTGTTCAACAATGGCTCCTTTTCCACCTGGAGAGAAGTGACCGGTGGGGTGCCAGAGGGTTCTGTCCTGGGTCCAGTGCCATTCAACATCCTTATCAATGACTTGGATGGAAGAATAGGAGGCATACTTATCAAATTTGCAGATGACACCAAATTAGGAGGACTAGCTAATACCCCAGAGATCAGAATGAAAATTCAAAATGAGCTTAATAGATTAGAAAGCTGGACCAAAGCTAACAAAATAATAATAATAATAATAATAATTTATACCCCGCCCCTCTGAGCACAATCGGGGCAGCTAACAAGTGTTAAAAAATGCAGAGTACAATCAAACCCCTATACCCTCCCCCCTTAAAAAAAAGATTTAAAACTAGGATTTAAAACCATACAAATTAAAACAAACATTAAACAATCGACAAACAACATCAAATAACAGATAAGTTATTAAAGGAGAAACTATGGTTACACGTTGATGAGGAGGTGGACTAAGAAGAAGGTTCCTGGAGGGCTCCCCTAAGAGGGGTTCCTGAGGACAGGATATCTATCCTGGAAAGGCCTGCTGGAAGAGATCCGTCTTAACAGCCTTTTTTATTTATTTTTTTTTAATTTTAATTTTTTTATTAATTAAAAAGAAACACAAAACACACAAATAAACAACATATCACCTAAAATTCATAGTTTAACCAAAAAACCCCCAACAACATATGACTTATCTCAAAATACAGTCTCACAAACATTTAAAAGACTTCCTTATTGGACAAAGATTGCTAATCCACCCAATTAATTAACACTTCATTTACTGATTTATCCTAGATGTAACATCTCATGTTTTGACTTGACTACTTTATCTATACATTAAGCTTAAAGTCTATTTGCACCTACAATTTTTCTTTAAACTTATTATCACAGCTCTTAACCCATGACCTCTTAGTCCAAATGAATTACAAAATGAAAATCCTCCTCTGCTTTCCAATAGTCCATCAAAGGTTTCCACTTGCTTTTAAATGTTTCTTTATCCCTTCTTTTTAATACAGACGTTATTTTTTTCAAGTTCCATTATATCTAGCATTTTATTACCCCAGTCTCAAACGTTCGGAATTTTCTTAGCTTTCCATTTTGCTGCGTAAACTATCCTTGCTGCTGAAGTTAAATAAAATATCAATTTTCCATAATTTTTCTCTAATTTTTCATCTTTAACTATCCCCAGGAAATATAACTGTGGATCAAAATTCAGTTCAATCTGAAATATTTTTCTCATTTCCTTATGTATTTGTCGCCAATACTTCTTCGCTATTCTGCAATCCCATCATAAATGGTAAAAAGTACCGATCTTTTTCTCACACTACCAACATTTATTTGTGTAATTTCTTCTCATTTTAGCCAATTTATAGGGGGTAAGACACCAGTGAAATTGCATCTTATAAAAATTCTCTTTAATATCCGAGTTTAAGGTATATTTTAGTCTTGTTTTCCAACATTTCTCCCATTGCTCTAATTCAATACTACATCCTACACCTTGGGCCCATTTTATCATTTGCAGTTTAATCAGTTCTTCTTCCATTTCCAATTTTAATAACATTTTATATAATTTTGATATTTTGTGACTATCTTGTGACTCTATTATATCTTCGAATTCTTTATTCCCAATACCAATTGATTTATTTTTTTTATCTATCAAAAATGCTCTTATTTGCCTGTAAGCAAACCAATTACAATTATAGCCCTCTTAGTACAACTGTTCCTGTGTTTTTATTTCCTGTTCTTGTCTATTTTTTATCAATAAGTTTCGGTATGTCAACCAACTATCTTTTCCTAATCTATTTTCTCTTAAGGCTACTTCATTCACCGCCATCCATAATGGTATCTTGTCTTCCCACTTAGTTTTGACTTTATGCCACACCCTCAATAAGGCTCTTCTTAGATAATGATCATTAAAATCTTTATGATTTTTGATTCTATCATAAACTAAATAGCCATGCCAAGAACAGGTGTTGTCAAAACCTTCCAATTTTAGATTTTTTTCATTATCTAGATTTATCCAATCCATTATCCAGTATAGACTACATGCATAGTAGTATGTTTTCACGTTGGGCATACCCATACCACCTCTTTCAATTGTGTCCTGTAACAGTTTAATCTTTATCCTGGGTTTCTTACCTCCCCAAACAAATTTAGATAGATCACTTTGCCATTTTTGGAAAGGTGCATCATTTATCATAATCAGAATGTTTTGAAATAAAAATAACATTTTAGGAAGAATATTCATTTTAATCGTTGTAATTTTACCAATTAATGATACATTTAATTTTTCCCATCTATTCAAGTCATTCTTAATTTCTTTCCATTTATTTTCATAATTATTTTTAAACAATTCTGAGTTCCTTACTGTGAAATTAATTCCCAGATATTTCACCAGTTCACTTTCCTGAAATTTTGTTTTGTCCTTTAATTCTTCCTTTTCCTCTTTAGTTACATTCATCATTAACATTGCTGTTTTTCTTTATTTACTTTTAATCCCGCCATTTTCCCATATTAACTCATTATTTCATCTAATTTATCTATCCCATCCCTAGGATTTGCTAATGACACCATTAAATTGTTGGCAAATGCCTTAACTTTAAATTCCCTATTTTTAATTTTAACTCCTTATATCTTACTTTCTTCTCTTATCTTCTTCAATAGAATTTCAAAACACATAATAACGGGGAGAGAGGGCATCCCTGTCTTACCCCTTTTTGAATTTTAAAACTTTTAGTAGACGCTCCATTCACTAATATTTTGGCTTCCTGATCTTGATAAATCATATCTATCAATTTTTTTTTAAATTTATGCCAACCTCTAATTTTTCAAGAGTAGCTTTCATAAATGTCCAATTTAAACTGTCGAATGCTTTTTCAATATCATAGGGAAAAAATGCCCCTTTTTTATCAATATTTTTATTATAATATTCGATTAGATTTATTAAATTCCTAGTATTGTCTTTAATCTTTCTGCCCGGAAGAAATCCTGATTGATCCTTGTTTATCCAGATATTTAACTACTTCTTTAATCTGTTTGCCATAATATTCATAAAGATCTTATAATCTTAGTTTAATAGAGACATCAGTCTATAAATTTTGGGATTGAATCTATCTTTATTTTCCTTTGGAATTAATGAAATATCTGCTTGTGACCATGAATGAGGAATTTGACCTTCTAACAACGCATTCATCATATCTAACAGGGGGATGGCTAATTGGTTGAAAAAAGTTTTATAATACTCTGCAATGAAACCATTGGGGCCTGGTGATTTTCTGCTTTTTATTAATGATATGGTCTCGAGTAATTCCTGGAAAGTAATTTTTTTATTTAGTTCCTCTTTATATTCTTTTGTTATTACAGGTAATTTTTGTTGGCTTAAATATTTTTTAATTCTGATTATTTTCTTTTCTTCATGTTGTTCTTTTTTATACAAATTAGTGTAGTATTCAAGAAGTATTCTTTTAATGTGCTCGTGTGTTGAAAATATCTTATTCCTTTCTTTTATTTCCAAAATAGATCTTTTTTTCTTGTTCTCTCCTTAATTTATAAGCTAGGAACTTACCTGCCTTATTTGAGAATTCAAAATCTCTTTGCTTCAAATACTTAATTTTCTTTTGAATTTCTTCTGCTGATAATATAGATATTTGCTTTCACAAGATTTGTAAAGCATTTTTTATTTTCCTATTCTCTGGGTTCTTTTTCAAAGCTTCCTCTTTTATTTTTATTTCATACCCTAATTTATTTAGTTGACTTTCTCTCTTTTTCTTAATTTTGGCTCCTTTTTTAAAAACAAGAAGCCCCTCATATATGCCTTCAGCGTATCACAGACCACATTTATTGCTATTTCTTTATTTAAATTTTGTTGGAAAAATAATTGCAACTTTCTTCACTTCTGAGACTATGTTTTCATTTTTTAGAATATTGGGGTTTAAACACCACCTAAATTCTTTGGAACCACTTTTTAGACTCATAATTATTGGATTATGGTCTGATCAAACTGCTGCTAATATTTCTATTTTATGTACTTTTTTGCACAATAATGTTGAGACCATGAACATGTCTATTCTCAACCAAGAATTATGGGAGTACGAGAAAAATGTATAATCTTTCGCATTTTTATACAAGATCCTCCATATAACCTTCAAGGATAGTCTTTCTTGCATTTCAAAAAAACTTTTTGGTAATTTACCTTGTGATACTTTAATTTTGCGCACTCCTATCAAATTGTGGTCGATGACCCCATTCCAATCTCCTATTATAATAATCTGATCATTGTTCCAGGTTTCTAATTTATTGGTCACTTGTTCATAGAATTTTCCTTTATTAATCAGTGGTGCATATAAACCGACCAATAACATTTTTCCTCCTTCAAGTTAATTTCTACAATCACAAAATGCCCATTATTATCTACATATAATTCTTTAGGGTTAAGTCTTGATTTTATGTATAGTACCACCACCCCTTTTTTTTTGTTTGTTTCTTGCAGCTGCTACATATTCTTCTCCTAATTTTCGATTCTTCAAATATTTATCATCTTTAAGTCTAATATGTGTTTCCTGTAAACAGTAAATATCGGCATTACATTTTTGGAGGTAATGATCTATTTTTTTCCTTTTCTGTGGCATGTTTAAACCTTTAACATTCCATGACACAATTCTTATCTTATCCATTTATAAATCAGTAGGTGCAATTACAACACTATATACTATTTAACTCAGTGTCCACACTATTCTTACTAATAACTATACTATTACCCCTTACTTAAGATCTATCAACTTTCTTCTGTATCTCTTCCTTCTTCTAGAAATTCTTCCTCTCTACTTTGTTGAAAATCTTCTATATCATCTTACAAATCTTCTTCTGATCTGTCTTGCTCTTTCCTATATCTCCAGTTCTCTGCCCCTAATGGTTCTTGGTCTTCTCCCTCCTGTAAATTTCTTTTCTTACTACTCTCTTCTCTCTCTCTCTCCTGAATTCTTACTTTCTCCTTCTCAACATCATCTCTTCGGGAAGACAGACTACTGTCTTTTCCCTTAGCTTTCCTCTTATTTTCTTCTTCTCTCCCCCCCCCCATCTCTTAGCTTCTTCAATTGTTTTAATTACTATTCTTCTTTTCCTAAACCAAAAGATTAAACCCTCCGGCATTCCCCACCTATATGGTATCTCTTCTTGTCTCAAGAAACCTGTCAAAAATGTGTATTCTTTTCTTTTTTTCAACAATCTTGCTGGTACATACTTCAAAATTTGCATTTGTCTCCCTTCAATTTCTAATGGTGATTCATTATGTACTTTAAGAAGCAGATCACGAATCTGTCTACGGACAAAATAAACAACTATATCTCTGGGCAAATTTTTCTGTTTTGCTACTATCGTATTAAGCCAAAACACCCTATCTATTTCAAATTGAAATTGAAGAACCTCTTTGCCCAGAAATTCCACCAATTTCATTGTTATAAACGCCAATAAAATTTAATTTTTGTTTTCTGGTATTCCACGAATTTTTACATATTTTTCTCTGAGTTGTTGGTCCCACAACACTTTCTCATCCAAATCTCGCTCTCTATCTTTCCTCACTTCCTCTAATTCTTGTCCCAATCTATCACTTCTATATTCTAAATTGTCTATTCTTCCATTTGCTGTTGATAGTTCCCCCATTATTTTTTCAATAGTCTGATTAATCTCTTCGAGTTCTGATCTGATATCCTGACATATTTCTGCTTTGAACTCCTTCATCTCTTGCTGTATGTCCAATCTTAATTTTTTAATCTCCTCCAGAATATTTACATTCAAATCCACTATCTTTGATTGTTCAATAGAAGGTCTTCGAGGGAGTTGTGTTTGGCTTTGTGATTTGGCTGTTTGGTTCCTTGACATCATTTTTAATTTTATTTTTAAATGTTCTTAATTTTTTTTTCATTTTTTTTTCTAAATTTAGGGTTTAAAAATTTTTCCCCTCTTTTTGAATGGTTAATTTTTTTCTCAAATTTAAACCCCCTATTCAACTCTAATTCTAGTAAGTTCCAATTCCAAAATTCAATACAAATTCCAAAACTCAATCCTTATTCCTTACCCTTATCCAATTATCCAAAGTTGTCCATTTGAATTTATTTTTTTATTATTTTTTAATTATTTACCTATTTTAATAAATTCAAACCCAAACCCACTTTGATTTATTCCTGGAGAAATAAACCGAAAAGAAAAGACAATTTACCAGCAAGATCTAAATCAGGACAAGCTACCCCAGAGAGATGAATCCATTATAGTCCACCCCAGCTATCTATATTCTCTACACCAGGGGTAGGCAACCTTTCCCCTTTAAGGGCCGAGGGACCTCAGCTCCCAGAAGCCTCAGCCATGTTAGCCAATAGTCCCATGTTGGTCAATAGCTCCTGGGATTCTAGGAGCTGAAGTCCCTCAGCCCTTAAAGGGAAAAGGTTGCCTATCCCTGCTCTACACCATCTCTATCCTTATTAGAAAGCTCAATACTTAGAGTCTTTAACTTCTTCTCCCTCCCAAATATTCTTTACTCTTCCCCCCACTTGAAATTACTATACCACTAGGAAGTTGGTTTAAATATTGCTACAACAATTAATTCTCTTGTTTACGCTCAATTGGAAGCCAGATCTTCAAAGCAAAATCTAATTTATGGCTATAAACTCTCTCTATCCTTTAAGTCTATCTCCTTCAGTTAAATACATTTTTCCAATCTACCAAGGTTATATCCTAGAGCGTCGATGACATCTGCATGCCTGCCATTGATTCCCAGAACATCTCTTTAAGTGTTTCAGTGCATCCTAGAGCATCTTTAAATGCCTTGAATTGTTCTTCCGCTCATGTTCACTGGCATCGCTCGTCGCTCTACCCAACAGTCTGCTCAAAATCTCTCCACCCGGCTCTCTCTCTCTCTCCGCCAAGCAACAACCTGAAGAGAAAAAAAGGCAAAAAACTGTCCTCTCTCTTATCTTGCCTCTAAGGTCACTTCTCCTCCTTCCGATAATTAGCTCCAACTCCATGCCCGTCAAGGTGGGTTAACTCTTTTCTCGCCAGAGATATAACAAAGTTTATTTGCTTTTCCTTTTCTCCATATTTTAAGTTCTTACTTTAAGTTTATTTAACACTAGTTATGCTGATTGCTGTCAATTGTTTTAATATTCTTCCAATTTCGCTGGACTAGTTTCTCAGTATCATTTTAAACACAGCTTACTATGGATTTCTATATAAATATTTATAATATCTCCATCTCTTAATTTAATATGAATGTCTTGATATTAATGAAACTCAAAGTAGACTCTTGATATCTCCAAGAGGAGGGAGGGCAACCAGGACTAATGCCCCAAAGTCATTCTTTATAATCTCAATGGCTGCAAAACAGTGAAAATAACTGTCTGTTTTATTTCTTCCAATCTTATGGTCCATGTGAGGTGTTACATTTGAATTTAGTTGACCAAAACAATGTCCAGTGTTTTTACTTCTTATGTATCGTATTCTATAGTTGTCTTCTATAATGGAGTAACACTTGCTCTACAAGATGAATTATTTAATTGGTGGCATCTCTGTCTTCTTGAAAGAATATCCCAGCAGCATGGTCACTTCTCTCTCTTTAGTCCTCCTGACTCTAGCCCTTCTATTCCCTGAGATGATCCAGGGGTTTGGGGGCTTTCAAGTCAGAATCTGGGCTCTCAATGAGGTTGTCCAAACCCCCAATACCTAGGGGATATTTTCAGATCACAAATTAGCCTTCTTCTAAGCGACCTTACACCATGTTGCCTGAGTTGTCCCTTGGAGGCATTCCAAGAGACTTCTCAAACAGACACCATCCCAACCGGAAGTGACGCCATCCCAACCAGAAGTCCTTAACAGCATTTTTAAAGCTGTCTAAAGATGTAAGCAGATGGATCTCATCCGGCAGGCCATTCCATAATCTGGGGGCGACCATAGAAAATGCCCTCTGGAATTTCAACACAGAGAAATGAATTTCAACACAGAGAAATGTAAGGTACTACACTTAGGGCAAAAAAATAAAGTGCATAGATATAAGATGGGGGACACCTGGCTTAATGAGACTACATGTGAAAAGGATCTAGGAGTCCTAGTAGACCACAAGTTGAACATGAGTCAACAGTGTGATGCCTCAACTAAAAAGGCCAATACGATTTTAGGCTGCATCAATAGAAATATAGTGTCTAGATTAAGGGAAGTAATAGTGCCATTGTATTCTGCTTTGGTCAGGCCTCGCCTGGAATACTGTGTCCAGTTCTGGGCACCACAATTCAAAAAGGATATGGAGAAACTGGAGTGTGTCCAGAGGAGGGTGACTAAAATGATGAAGAGTCTGGAAGCCATGCCCTATGAGGAATGACTGAGAGAACTGGATATGTTTAGTCAGGAGTAGAGCCAGTTAAGAGGTGATATGATAGCCCTGTTTAAATATTTGAAAGGGTGTTATATTGAGGAGGGAGCAGGCTTGTTTTCTGCTACTCCAGAGAACAGGAACCGAAACAATGGATGCAAGCTACAGGAAAAGAGATTCCAGCTCAACATTAAAAGGCATCTCCTGAAAGTAAGGGCTGTTCGACAGTGGAACATTTTCCCTTGGAGTGTGGTGGAGTCTTTTTCTTTGGAGGTCTTTAAACAGGCTGGATGGCCATCTGTCAGGTATGCTTTGATTTTGAGTTTCTGTATGCCGGGGGTTGGACTGGATGGCCCTTGTGGTCTCTTCCAACCCTATGATTCTATTATTTGTTAGTTATGCCACTTTTAAAAATGTTATTGATCAGTAGAAGTAGTGGTGAACCTATAGCCTGACTCACAATTGTTGTAGCTCACTTTTTCTGACCATTTCTGGTAAGAATCCTGTTGTTGCACTATGCTAGTAGTTGCATTTTTTTCCCAGGCTTGTACAATCATGGTGAAGGAAGATACACAAATTCTTCCAGCTCCAAACAGCTTATTCATCCAGTGTTTTATTTCCTTCATGGCCATTGTCTCTCTGGTTTCCCTCCCCTCCCCCCCCCCCCCCCCCCCCGGCACCACTGCTAATGATTATAAAGTTACACCAGCATTATTCATGAACAGAAGTGTGGCCTCAGAAAAAAAATGTGCATCTTCCTATGATTTCTTCAATAAATCTTGGAAAGACAATATCTGGGAACTCATCTCTAGAGCTCCCTACTTGTCACTGATGTGGAAAGTTCCAAAGCCAAAATAAGGTAGAGCTGTGATGAAAGAAAGTATAGGGTAGCTGGTAAAACGCATTGGCAGAAAGTTGCACAAATAGAAACAAACAAACAAATAATCAAGATAAAAGCAGCTATAGGATATATGACTGCTGGCATCTTATACAGACTATACTTTTGAGAAACTTAGGTAGATCATAAATGAATCATTCTGAATACATAGTTCTTCAGCTTCAACTTTTACCTGAAGTAACTTGAAGATTTGAGCTAACTATTATTTCCACAAAGATGAGATGAAATTGCTGGCTTCTCATATTCATTTTTCTGTGGACCAATATTTTACTGTGTTTATTTAATTATGAAAGTATATGGTTGGGAATTGTTTAAAAGAAAACCTTTTCTCATGTAGTCAGCTGTCAATGAAATGGATGAAACAAGATGGTGGAAAAAACATGCTGGCACATTAATGGCTAAAACAATAGCTTGCATATTTTTAAATTTTATCAAAGTAGGCCCTTATTTAGGATTCTGCATTACTGTCACTGTCACAGCAGCTTACATTATTCAAACAAAGCATTGTTTTGATCCATCAGTTTCTCCTTTGCTGTCAAAGATGTAAATTAAGATTTGCATTGCAAACTGATAATAGGGAAATAAATGTCTGTTTCAGCAGTGACCAAATGGAAATGCAACTAGGTATACATGCCCAAACATGATCTCAGCTCATTCAACATGTATCATTTTTCATGTGACTGCTTGTACTTTGCAGCATTACTAAGCATAAAATCAAACTTTTTTTTCTTCCTGGACTGTATAATTTTACATTTTAGGCAGAACAGTTACATGTTTGCATGACACCTAAGAATGGGATGTGACAGATTTCTTTCCCTAGGTTGGTCCTGCAGCTTCAAATCTTGGGATCCTATGAAAGGAGGAGAAGAAACTTCCATTCATAGTATCAGTTCTTATTGTTAGCTGCTATTGAGTCATCCTCAACCTATGACCATTTTCATTTCCTGAATAGCTATCCAACTGAAAATGTCCCATTCTTGTTCACTTTAGCTCACTCACCCCATTTCTTGTTTTACAATATCTGACTTTCTCTGATTCTCCTAATTCACATTGCTTCTCACATTCCATGTTCTTATAATATGTGTAATACAATATAATTGTGCAGCTTCAGACTTTCCTTTCACCTCTGAGCATATCAACTGGTGAACATGCTTTCAGCTTGAGTCAAAGTGCATCATTAGCCACAGTGCTACTCATAGTTGTCACCTGTTGTACCAAAGTAGTTTGTTGAGTACCATCC
Source organism: Phrynosoma blainvillii (assembly GCA_026167975.1). Taxonomy (NCBI): domain Eukaryota; kingdom Metazoa; phylum Chordata; class Lepidosauria; order Squamata; family Phrynosomatidae; genus Phrynosoma; species Phrynosoma blainvillii. The sequence goes on from JANUYF010000001.1 coordinate 416,874,455, forward strand.
AACCTGGAAGTTTCATTTTCTGGTGATATCTCTTGCTTCATTTTGGACTGTCTTATCATATAGTTTTAAAGGTATCATATAGTTTACCATTGCCTTCTTCTACATAGTACCAACAAGTGTTAGCCACAATGCAACTGCCATTGTTTATGAGATATGTTGCACCAGCACCAGCTCCCCAAAACTAGTGCTGCTGCCCACTAACTGTTTGGCATATTTTGTGTGGCTCCTCAGCAAAAACCCTTCTGATGTGGAAGACCATACTAGCAGCACTGCTACCATCAGCAAACCCTCTTGCATCACAGCATACACTCACTACATCAATAGAAATATAGTGTCTAGATTAAGGGAAGTAATAGTGCCATTGTATTCTGCTTTGGTCAGGCCTCACCAGGGTGGGGATACTATCAATAGAACATTGGACCTAATAGTAGGGTTTAGTCCATTCTTGTAGGTTGGGGATGAAGTGGGTCTAATGGTTAAGATGCTGACTCTGCTGATTGCAAGGCCTGGGTGCTACATGATGAGGTGAGCTCCTGTCACTAGTCCCAGCTTCTGCCAACCTAGCAGTTCGAAAGCATGCAAATGCAAGTAGATAAATAGGTACCACTTTGATGGGAAGGTAAACAACATTCTGTGCAATCATGCTGGCCATATGATCACAGAATAATATCTGACAATGCTGCCTTTTCGACTTAGTAATGTAGATGAGCTCCGGCCCCTATAGTTGGACATAATTCGACAACCTTGTCAATGGGGAATACCTTTAACTGTACCTTTGTATGCATGGTAGGAAATAAAGAGGCAGTGATGGTGAACACCCCTAGGTGCCAATTTGGTTAAGTGAACATCTCCACACTAGTTTTGGTGGGTCTTGGGGATTAGGATGTGGCAAAGGAGACCACCCTTGATGAGAGGAAGTTCCCTAGGAAGGTATTAATTGTTGAAGACTGACTGTGTGCCTAGCCAAAGATGGCCAACATTCTGAATTTGGGTGCTTAATCTAGGGGAGGCTGAGGATGAAGTCATGTTGGGGCCCACTGCCTAAGCTGGAACCCACTTTAGCCCCTCCAGCAGGTCAGTAAAGTTCAGTATTATTGGTTTAAATAGTTGATAAACTGGCAATTTACTACCCAAATCTATTGTCGGAAGTTATCATTTCCTAGTTGGTAGGCAAAGGTTATATACAAAATCACAGAATGGTATATTTATTGATGTGTAGGTTATATTAGAGTCATCAAACATGAACCCACTCCTCCAAATATTTTACTGTACCTAAAATGACATTTTGGTAGGGATCACATGAGCCGAGCAAAAGCACAGAATATGGCTTATACCCCGCTACACAAGCATTACTGATGTAAATGCACATCTTTCATTAGTATACAGGTTTTCATATCTCTTTTATGATTTGAATAATTCAAATAAAATGTTTCTATTATTGTACTGGATGCCATAAGACTTTGAGTAATTGAGGGTAAACTCCTAGCAATAGCAACCCCCTAAACAAATGAAGCCACAGGCTTCCTTTTAAATGAATCTAAAGTGATAAAAACAAAAGGCCCCAAGACCACATGCTGTAGAGTGTAATTGCATAAATGTAAAAGTAAAAAGTAAATGCTTTGTGGAATCCTTAATGCTAAGGAAAACAAACAGGTACCAAGGGGCAGTTGTCAGTAAATGTTCATACTTTTCTCTCTGAAAAGGTCCAGCAGCAAGTATTCATTTTGCTGACTTAGGATTTTCATGCTAGCCTTCATTTGCATCGTACAAGGATGGGAGAGAGTCTTTATCTTCTGCCATATTAAATACATTGGTCCAGTGATGATAGTTGCTGCTTTCATAGTTAGTTGTAATATATTCACCCCTATTTTTTTTCTGTGGATCGAATGCAAATTATGATAAATAGCTTGTTGTTGTTCACAGCTGTCAAGTCAGCTTTGACAAGTCAGAGTCAAATTATGATGATCCCATGAATGAGAATCCTCCAAGTCACCCTGTAATTAACAACCTTACTTAGTTTTTGCAGTTTTTGCAGACTTAGGGCCATGGTTTCCTTCATTGTGTCTATCCATCCACAATGTGGTCTTCCCCTTTTTCCACTGCCTTCTACCTTACCAAGCATTATTGTCTTTTCTAGTGAATCATGTCATCATCATCATCATCATCATCATCATCATCATCATCATCATCATCATTTTTATTTATATCCTGCCCCTCTGCCAAGCAATCGGGGTGGCGTACAACATATCAAAACATCAAAAACAAATAAGTCAGTTTAAGTCCCATCCCTCTTTCCCCCACCCCCAATCCCCCAAAAACAGATCAAAGTGAACAATAATTAAATAACAATCATTAAAATATGCAATTTAAAAATACATAAATTATTCAGAATCAAATTATAGTCCTCCAAGGGCTGGAAGCTGGCGGAGATTTTAAAGCCGCCGGTGCTCCTCCCCAGCCACGCAGGTGAAGCTGGTCCTCCGAGGGCTGCTGGGTGACCAGTAGTCCTCTGCGGCTTCAGACACGCCACCGCTTTTAAGAGACTCCACCCGGCACAGGTGTTTTTATGGGCTTGGGAGGGAGGGAGGCGGTCCTGGTCGCCGCTGCTGTCTTTCCCGGTGCTCTCCTCCTCTTCACTGCCCGGCACAGATGTTTTTATGGGCTTGGGAGGGAGGGAGGGAGGGAGGGAGGGAGGGAGGCAGTCCTGGTCGCCGCTGCTGTCTTTCCCGGTGCTCTCCTCTTCTTCCCTGCCCGGCACAGGTGTTTTTATGGGCTTGGGAGGGAGGGAGGAGGTCCTGGTCGCTGCTGCTGTCTTTCCCGGTGCTCTCCTCCTCTTCCCTGCCCGGCACAGGTGTTTTTATGGGCTTGGGAGGGAGGGAGGTGGTCCTGGTCGCTGCAGCTGTCTTTCTCGGTGCTCTCCTCCTCTTCCCTGCCCGGTCTTCTCATGATATGGCCAAAGCCTGTTTAGTTATCTTGGCTTTTGGGAAGAGTTCTGGCTTTATTTGCTCTGGTACCAATTTATTTGTCTTTTTGGTAGTTCATGGTGTCTGCAGAACTCTTGTCCTCACTGACTTGATGCTTCTCACATTCCATGTCCCAATATGTGCTGTACAGCTTCAGACTTTCATTTCACTTCTGAGCATATGAATAGCTGCATGTCCTTTTGGCTTGTGTCCAGTTGTGTCATTAGCCACAGCGCTACTCATAGTTGTCCTCTGATGTACTCCTGTAGCTTGTTAAGTGCCATTCTATACTGGAGATTCCTTTTCTGACACTAACTATTGTTTCATTTTGGAGTGTCTCATCATAGTTTTTTCATGGTAAAAGGCATTCAAAAGAGGTTTACTATGCCTCATTCTGTGCAGTACTGACAGTTGCTAGCTATGGTGCCACTGCTGCTGTCTAAGAAATCCTCTGCCAGTGTCACCCCTCACAACTGCTTCTGCCCAGTAACTGTTTGGCAGTTTGTCTGGCTCTTCAGCAAAAGGCTTTCACACATGGGAGATTCTACCAGTAGCACTGCTACCAGAAACATATCTTCTTGCCCCATAGGAGCACACAATCCTACCACCATAGAAAGGTAGTGCCATTGGTGAGTCTTGAACCATCCCACTGAAAAATATCCACTGTTAGTTCTACCTTGTACAAAGTAAGTAAGAAAATGGAACTAAATCCAGTTGCTAATAATACTGATAACAAGAACCACAACAACCACATATTTATAATTTTCTTTTTTTTTTTTTGATACCCTTGAAATGGGAAGCTGCTCTTGCACAGACTAACAGATCCCGTCTGTCTGAAACTAGGTGTCACCTATTCCGTTAGCAGAAGAGGAACCAAGTATGCAGTATTCCCCAATCACATCAAGAGATTACACATATAGAAATAATTCCCATATAAAAGCATCAATATTTAGAGACATGCAGAAAACACAGAACCTGTACCTATTTTTGTGGAGTCTTTGGGTTCCCTTTGGCAGCCTTAGAACAGCTTCTGGCTGCTGTGGGGCATGCATCATGTAAATGCCACATCTCCAAAGTGGCTGAAAGCCACTTCTTTTGGCCTGTGTGTTTCAGGCCCAAGAAAGAATCTAACATATGCTCACTGTTGTAGAGAAAGCTTTGCACTATGGAATTGAGGGATGCAGTGGCTCAGTAGTTAAGAAGCTGACTCTAATTATTGCAGTCACCTATTCAAAGACCAAGCACTGTGTGACAGAGTGAGCTCCCATCACTAGTCACAGCTTTTGCCAATCTAGCAGTTCAAAAGCATGTAAAAGTGCAAGTAGATGAATAGGTACCACTTTGGTGGGAATGTAACAGTGTTCACTACAGTCATGCTGGACATACGATCACTGGAGTCATTTTTGGACAACATTGGCTCTTTGGCTTAGTAACAGAGATGTGCACTGCCCACTACAGTTGGACACAACTTGACAACCTTGTCAAAGGGGAGACCTTTACCTTTATTCTCCACAACAATGAGCATATGGTAAATAGTTTTAAAGTAAGACCTCCTTCCATGACTATCAGTGTGGCTGAGCAAACACTATCTTCCAGTGTCTCTTGACTGGCATGGGTAGTTAATTCATTGCCACATTATATTCCTCTTATCACCATTCCAAGGCACCCAACAAGAGATCATCACTGACAAGTGAAAGTCAGTGATGAGCATAAATAAAGCATTTCATTGATCCACAGATGGTGGTAGGTTGAATGTGAGTAGAGCAGCCTGCAAGCCATTTTTTTAAAAAAAAAATCAAATCATATCAACTCAGTAATGCAATTCATTTTGCTGTCATTCATGGTGAATCCTCAAATTGCTTTAAGACTTGTTCACTTTGAGGAAATCAGTCATTTTTGTTGCAGTTTAACTATTTTGGCCATAGGTGGAGATATTCTTCTCAGAGTGACTACATGACTTGATCTTCACATAGCTTTAAGAAAACATCATCCTTGGGACATTTAATCTACTCCAGTACATTATGTGTATCAACCACAACTGGGAAAAATGTGTTGTTGTTGTTGTTGTTGTTGTTGTTGTTGTTGTTGTTGTTGTTTTAAAAAAACTTACAAATCCTAGAATCCCCCCAAATAAGTAATTTCTGCAAGATGATTTGCACCTTTTAGAAATATTTGCAATAACCACAAGTCTCTTTTGAGGTATGTAAAGATAAGTGGACAACATAGACTTATTCCATCACTTACAGCTAAATTAGAGATGTAAACTGATGTATCTTGGTACACCTGGGAGCTTTGATTCAAATGCATATACAGTTGGTCCTTTGTTTTCATGGGGGATCCATTCTGGACCCCCCCTCATGAAAATGGAGACTCACCAATATTCAAGCCCCATAGGCTTGAATGGGGTGCACCCCTGCAGGGGCACACCCATTGATTTTAATGGAGGTTGCCCCTTCATGAATATGCAAAACTGTGGACCTCAAGTCCGCAAGAATGGAGGAGTGACTGTAGTGATTTCCAAAGAAACATTTTTTTTTCCAGGACAGAAACAGAAGAGGAAAGTATTGTTTCATCTACACCCATGCCTATAATTATCAGCCCATTCCCATACAATGTGGCTTTTCAACATATAGGTACTGTAAAAACAAGATGGGGACTTCCCTTACTCTAACACAACACTTCTGTCAGTCAAGAAGGGGAGGGAGAGCATCCCATTTGATGAAGCTCCATCATAAATGTAAATAGCAGCTTTGTGAGACAGAGGTTTCATTCCTCTCCCTGTGTTCCATAATTCCAAACATCACTGAAATCTTCTCCCCTCCCCTAATACAGCTATAAGGAAAAGATATATGGAGCAGAACAACCTTTTTTCTTCTTCTAGGTGCTGAATCTATCCTAAAATAAATTCTCCAAGAGCTCTTTTAAATTTCATACTAAAACCTGGAGCAGATTCAGTATTCTTCTGGCATGGAAGCTGCAACTGCAATTTGTTTAACTCTGGCATTTGCAACTTGGATGGTCATCTCCTTATTTTTCTGGGCAGCAAACCTGAGCTCATTGGATATGATTATCATGGATTAATAATTTGTTTTATTTATTTTTTTATTAACAAAAAATGCAAAAATACATACAAACATACAATTCATTCACCAACAAATCGTACATACATAACCCCTAATCCTCCACTCCACCTATCACATACACATAAACATACATATATACATATATTCACATATCCAAATCTAACATTCTTAACAAACAAATACCACATATAACTCTACATACATCTACATACATCTCTTCATACAATCCTCATACTACTATTGCTTAATCTTAGCTCAACAAAAAAATTGACTTAACTTCCTGGTAATTATTTACCCTTACCATAAGCTTTGTAATTATATTAAAGGTTGTTACCCTTCTTAATTATATATCTAGAGTTTTATTCATAGTATACCTAATAATTTTAACTTAAATTAATCTTTAGGCATTATTTGATCTTATATAATCTCATGATAGTATATCTATTTATTAGTATTAATTTTTCTCCTCTATTTTCTTACTATTTTCTAGTTCCCAAAACTCTATAAAGCATTTCCAGTCATCTTCCACTTCTTCTTCTGTTTTCACTTTTAATAGTGCTGTTAACATATCCATTTGCATTGCCTCTCTCATCTTTTTTCTCCATTCTATATTGCTTGGTATTCTCTTTTGCTTCAATTCTCTAGCATATATAATTCTTGCTGTTGATACCATATATAAAATAATATGTTTATACTTTTTCTCATTCTTATTACTAATTCCATTAATCATATTCAATAGAAATAATGTTGGTTCATATTCAATACTTAGGTTTAGAATATTACAAATAAATTCATGGATCCTTTCCCAATATCTCTGGGCTTCTTTGCAACTCCACCATAGGTGGAAAAACGTTCCACCTTGGTTTCCACATTTCCAACAGTTGTTCTTTCCGATTTTGTATAACTTATTTAATTTATCAGGATCTAAATACCATCTGTAAACCATTTTGATGTGATTTTCTTTATAGTCTTGACAGCAAGTAAAATATTTAGTGTCTCTCCAAGCTTTCTCCCAACAGTCAAGATCAATTGGTTTCCCGATGTCTTGTGCCCATCTTACCATTACATGTTTAATTTTTTCTTGTTCTAAATCTCTTTCTCTTAGCAGTTTGCAATATCTAGTAATATGTCCCTTTCTTTTATCCCAGCAAATAACATCAATCTCAGATTTCTCATTTGTTATACCTTGATTTCTCATATCAGCGTAATATCTTTCTCTAAGTTGCTTGTATAAGAACCAATTCTTATTTATTTATTTCTCCAAGTGTTCCATAGGTTTAAATTTACCCTTCTCTTTTCCTTCCCAATATATTAAATCTTTGTATAGCAACCAAGCTGTACCATCTTTTTTCGTTCTTTTATGCAGCGCTTCTTGCGTTGATACCCAACTTGGGATCTGTGTATAAAACTGTCTTTTGATCTTCATCCATATTTTAAGTAATGCATTTCGAATAAAATGGTGACTAAAATCTTTATTGTTTTTAACCTTATCGTATCATAGAAAAGCATGGAATCCAAATTCCATCTTCACACTTTCTAGATCTAACATTCTGTCATTTTCAAGAGTTATCCAATTTTCTAACCAACTGAGACCAGCGGCTAAATAATAATGTTTTAAATTGGGTAGTCCACATCCTCCTTTAATTTTTTCTTTGGTTAGGAGTTTCCACTTTATCCTTGGATGCTTCCCTTTCCAAATGAATTTTGAAATCTCTTTCTGCCATTTTTCTATATATTTGTCATTATTTGTTATAGGTAAATTCTGAAACAGAAATATTAATTTTGGTAAAACATTCATCTTTATCGTTTCAATTCTACCCAAGAAGGATATATTTTTCCTATTCCAATTAGACAGATCTTTTATGATCTCTTCCCATGTCTTTTGGTAATTATTCTTATATAAGTCAATATTTCTTTTTGTTAAATAAATCCCCAAATATCTTACTTTTCTTTCAATCCTAAAGCCTGATATTTCTTTCAATCTTCCTTCTTCTTTCATTTCCATATTCTTTGTCAAGATCATTGTTTTTTCCTTATTTATATAAAATCCAGCTACATTACCAAATTCTTGTATCGTTGCTATTAAATTTTCTATGCATGTTTCGGGGTTTTCCAAGAAGCACACAATATCATCAGCGAATGCTTGCAGCTTAAATACATGTTGCTTAACTTTAATAACTAGAATATCTGGGTTACTTCGTATTTTGTTATTCAAGATCTCCAGAACAATTATAAATAAGAGTGGTGAGAGAGGGCACCCCTGTCTGGTCCCCCTACCAATTTCAATTTGTTCTGTTTTTCATTATTTATAATTATCTGTGCCCATTGTTCACTGTATATTGCCTTCACCCAATTTCTGAATTGTACCCCCATTCCCATTTGTTTAAGTAATTCCAACATAAAGTACCAATTCACTCGGTCAAAAGCTTTTTCAGCGTCAAATAATATCATCGCTATTTTTTTCTCATTATGTATTTCAAAGTATTCTATAATGTTTAAAACAGTTCTGGTGTTATTTCTAATTTGTCTCTTAGGAATAAACCCATTCTGATCTTTGTGTATCAGCTTTTCAAGAAGTTTCTTCATCCTAGTTGCCAAGATTGTAGTGAATATCTTGTAGTCTACATTTGTTAATGAAATCGGTCTGTAATCTTTCATTTCTGCTTTTGTTTTGTTCCCTTTTGGTATTAACACAATGTGAGCATGCTTCCAAGAATCGGATATTCCCTCTTGTGGTATAGCTTCAATAACTTCTTTTAATGGTTCACATAGTTCCTCTGACATTAGCTTATAATAACTAGTTGTTAGCCCATCAGGACCTAGTGACCTTCCCTGTTTCATCTTCCCAATAGCTTCCTGAATCTCCCTGATTGTAATAGGTTGGTTTAATCTATCTTTTTCTTCATCAGACAGTTTAGTAATTTTTTGTTTCTTCAAATACGATATTACTTTCTCTTTTTCCTCTTTTGATGTTTGTAGATTCCTATATAATTCTTGATAATATTCTTTAAATTCTTTTTTTAATTTGACATTGATTTGTAATTGTTTCGCCATTTTTGGTTATTTCTGAAATTATTTTCCTATCTCTTAATTTCCTTAATTTGTTTGCTAATAATTTACCTGCTTTATTTCCGGCCTCGAAATGTTTTTGCTTTGCTTGTTTTAATTTTCTCTCTATTTCTTTAACCACCATCATCTTTAATTGTTGTTGTAAATTTTCAATTTTCCATTTTAATCTTTTATCTCCATTGCTTTTCCATTCTTCTTCTAACTTCCTCAATTTTTCATTAATCTCCTTTTCTTTCCTGGTATCCTTTTTCTTTTGTTCTGCCTGTAGTTTAATGAATAGTCCTCTAATTACTGCCTTCCCGGCATCCCAAATCGTTTTATTCCTCATACCTTCTGTCTTATTTTCTTTAAAATAAGATTTCAATGTTTCTTTTATGATCCTTAAGTTCTCTTTTCTTTTAAGTACTTCTTCATTTAATCTCCACATATATGTTTTATTTTTCTCTTCTAGTTCAATTCTTGTCGGGTTATGATCTGAAATATATTTATTTAGTATATCCATATTTCTTATGAGTATTATTATAGCTTTTGATACCAAGAATAAATCTATTCTTGATAGTGAATTGTGCGGTTCAGAGAAGAAGATATAACCTTTTGTTTCATTATATTTATGTCTCCATACGTCAACCAGACCAAGTTCTTCTTTCATCTCAAAAAAAGGTGGTAATTTCCCATGATTTATTCTAATCTTTCTCCCTTCATTAGATTTCCTATCAAGTTTAGGTTCAATTACTGTGTTGAAGTCACCTAGCAATATTATGTTTTCATAGTTCAAATTTTTAATTTCTTCATTGATCTTATTAAAGTAATCTTCTCTTTTCTGTAATGGTGCATAGATGCCGACTAATAAAATTATTATATTTTCCAATTTGACTTCAACACCTAAATATGTTCCTTCTTAGTCACAAAAATTTTCTTTAGATTGGAATTTTCTATTGATGTATAGGGTATTCCCTTTTTCTTATTGTCTGCTGCTGATATATATGCAATTCCTAATTTAGGGTTTCTAATATATTTTACTTCTTTTTTTAATCTTAGTCTCCTGAATGCATATGATATCACTCTTTAATTTCTCCAATTGATGAAAAACGATGTTCCTTTTGTATTTTGAATTAATACCTTTCACATTCCACGATGTTATTTTAACCATATTTGTCTTTCACTGTAATTCTTGATATCTATATTTCTTAATATTTCTCGATATCAGAAGATTCAATTTTCTTATTAATGTTGTTATTATTATTGTAACAACAGCACAATAACAATAATAAATGGATTAATAATTTGAAGTGTATGAGCAAAGCATGTATATGGACATTTTAATTTTACTGGGGTCATCTGGATCACAAACATCCCCTTTCTATGAAACATCTGGATGCTGTATTCTGTTTTTCAGGGGAGTGTCTTTTTATCATATCTCTAAATGTTAGTTGCCATATTATTGGTATAGCCTGCAAGTGAAGAGGCAATCAGTCAGTATGCTCTTTGCTAGGGTTATGGCATCTGTCAGAGCATTTATATTCAAGCAGGGGGATTGTTATCCTTTGAATGTCAGTATGTGATTCATTTTGTCATTCCTTCATTGCTAAAGTAAACCATTAAATGCAGTAAATGTTATTTCAGATCAATTTGTGCAATCATATTATTATTAGACTTTAGGTTAGTGGACTAATATAGTTTATTATGTTTTTGAGGTCACTTCTATTCTGTGCTTGTTAAAATACTGGTGGAATTTTTCACATGTGAGATGCTTTATAATCTCCATTCCGCTTTCCCATTTCTCACAGCATCATCTTCTGTGTTGGTGATAGCAGAGTGGTGAGCAGTCAGGCTTGTAATATTGGCCCTGTATTCTTTGCAGATATTGCAAATGCTTAAACTTTCATGTGCTACTTGGATGATTGGAGGTAGCATTATGGTCATCCAATCCCACACAGCTTTAAGTTGCCATTAAATGTGTCACAAGGTAAAGTGTTTTTCACACATGACATAGGAAATTCAGGGAAGGAGCCATACAACTTGATAACTTTGGTAGCCATGCAAACCTGCGCAGCTACACAGGAAGATGGGTAACTAGGGCAATTTGCTTCAGGCTCCTACAAAGCAAGGCTGTCTCAGTTCTTGTGTCATTGTACCCTGCCAATATAGGGGTACTAGAGTGAAAACCGGAGACAACTCTTTTACCTTTAATGGTTGTGTATAAGAAGGAATTTCAGCAGCTGTTGCTTGTCACATAACCAAGTTACAAGCAACAGCTGGTGAAATTCCCTTTTTTATACAACCATTCAATGCACAAAAGTCCTCTCTGTTTTGCTCTCTGGCAAATCAACATAGTATAAGAGGTTCTGCAACCTATAAAAAGAGGGAATTGCCAGTCCTGGAGGGTTCCACAAGAAACTGCATTTTTTTTGTCCTGAAAATGCATTTTCTGGGCCTTTGGATGGGTTGAGGGCTGCAAAAATAGTCTCAGGAAACAATATGCTTAACTTTGGTTTAAAGTATTGGCATGTATTTTGTGTGGCAATGAACAGGTTTCCATAGTTTATTTTTACTCCTTTAGTTAAACCTGAGTTGGCTATAAAAGGTATCCCATACCTTTCAACATTTTAGAGATGAAGACACATGGGGCTAGCAACATCAGAGTGTGAGCAAGGTAGCAAAAGTTATTAATGGGGAAGAACACACAATCTAGGAGAAGCTACAGTTAATCTGAGTCTACTGGAAAAGGTAGGTTTCTGCCCCTTCTCCACCTTCTGAGTATAAAATAAATTTGTACCTTGATCTCAGTTTGCAAGAGAGAATCTGCGATATTTAAAAGCAGCTTTAAAAGGTTGGATCACAGAGGATTAACTGGGATTATCCTTGCCAAATCAAAATAGCTAGAGGGCATGGTATCCCTAAAAGAGGGACCTGTGTAGTAAGGGAGGTCCATCTGTAAGGGAGTCTAAAATAAGGGAAATTTGGGGTAAGTTACATAGTTTCTTTAATGTCTTGATAGCAAGAAAAATGAGATTAATCAGGTAGGGTTATAGCTGGTCCAAGCCAAGTAGCCCTGTTTACACAATTTAATGTAGAGACTGGAAAAAGAGGGAAGGCTTTAAAGAGATCCACATTGTCAGAGAATGAAATCCAGGCCTGTTGAGGAAAGAGTTCAAGAAGTGTGTGATTGAATGCCCCCTATGATTTCTAGACAAAGTGCCAATTAGCAAGAAAAACTGTAGACTAAACCAGTTTATTTATTTATTTAGAGCATTTATACCCTATACATCAACCACAACTGCTCTCACAGCAGTGTCAAAAATGTTAGTTTGGCAGTTCAGGGACTTCAGAAAATGAGCAAGCCATGCTAGACTTACCTACAGGTTTACCTACAGGCATACCTACAGACATACAACACAGTGGAGGTGTTCCTAGATGTTACTTCTTCAATACAGAATTTGGTACCAAAGGTAGAAATAAAATGTAGAGTTGAGTTAGATTCCTACACAACAACAAAAAAGAAGAGCACTTTAATATTTTCCAGCTAACTTTTTATTCCAAACTAACAATGAGATGAAACACATGGGGCAGTAGGAACGGCTAAACACCACGGTCCTGTTGCAGTCCCGAATGGGTTGTGAAAAAGAGTGGTAAGAAACTGCTCCTTTTGATTCTGGGTTTGAGCCATGTTCAGCAGTCCTGGTGTGGCCTCTGCATGGCCTTTAAGCAATCTGGGGGTGTGCATCATGTGCAGGTCCAACCCCTAGATTGGCCTGACAGCATCCCTTTTGGGCTATCTGTTTGAAGCCAATGTCCACTTATTAATTGAAACAACCAATTAAACCAATTAAACCTTGCACAAATAAATAAAAACAGTTTGAACCTTCTAGGGACCACTTGAAAGCCTCTTCCAAATATATCAATTTTCCACCACTAGACTCCACTTACAGAGTTACAGAAATAATGCAAGGGGATGTAAACATATACTTATCATCTACACTGGCTGGCAGTTTTCATCAGATTTTTAGTTGGGGATGGAGGCATCTTTTCCAGTCCTTACTTGAAACGGCAGGATTAGATATTTGCACTAAAATGTTTTCCTCATTCTGTCTACAAATAGATGGGTTGTGTTTTTTTGCAATTTTATATTTTTATATTTGTTTTCCTTGCTGATCTGTACAGGCATAAGTTGCAATATACAGCCACCCCCAGCATTGTGAAGACCAAGTTGTTTCTACCTGCCATGTTATTGTTAAAGAGAAGAACTTGTCAGGCAAAGAAGTGGGAACCATAGTTCAGAATTTCGAACATGGTCAAGCCCAGTTTTACTAAGAGCTAAGTACTGTTTTAAAGGCCCAAATCCAACTGTTAGTATGAATGAGAGGAGACTCAGGGGCAAAACAGACTGCTCCAAAGGACCAGGCCTGCGGCGACTGCACGCTGCAGCCCTGATCCAGCTGTTTCCCAGTGCAAAAAGAAGTGGTAGAAAGCAGCTCCTTTTTGCACAAGGAAAAGGATGCCTTTGCCACCACGGCAGTGTTTTTCCCCAGCTGCAGCAGTTTGTGACATGTAGTTTGTTGGAATATGAATGAGTTATACAGTCAAAGGAGAAATGTGGAGATGTGTGTGTGGAAATTTCTCATGGGAACAGTGTCTACTGGAAAACAAAGAGAACTTGAGAGCAGGTGGTTTAGAAGTCAAAACAAAAACACAGTTTGAGCCTGGGAATAGTTGGGCAACACATAAACATATGAGCTCATGGGAAGGAAGTCACACAAGGGATGATAGACAGCTAGAAGCTGGGTTAAAGCACATCATCCAGGCAACATCCAATCAGCATAAGGTTAACACCCAGAGGGTGGAGCATGGGAAGGGCCAAGAGTTTCTTTGTTCTCTTCTGTTTATATATGCAAGCAGTGTGATTATGCTGGAGCTGGTTGCTGCTTTTTGTTTATGCTTACACTTGGGAATTGTTTTTACAATGTAACTTTAACTCCTGGATCTGTAAAGATGGATCCGTAACTTTTCTATTCTACAACAACATCAGCAAGATGTGATCCTATAGTGGATTGTATATTTTCTTTCCTTATTTACTTTGTGGAACAATAAAGCTCTACTTTAGATCTACAAGATGTGTCTGCATGCTTTTAGCATGGAGTAAGCTGATGGACGAAGCTACTTTCTCAGCTCTACTGCTCTGCTCATCATATCCAAATATTCAACAAAGGTTATGTTGGCTCCAGTCGCGTCTTCAGCAGTGCAAGAGGCAGAGGAATGTGCCAGAGGAGGCAAAACAGAACAGTTTCTGGAACTCGTCAGCTGTAAGTAGAGCATCTGCATGTTTGCATATTTCAAAGAGCTGTCTGGCCATTTGGAGGAATGTAAAGGCTTTTTAAGAACTGAGTTCTGGCCTGAGCATTTTCAACGCAGTGTATCCAAGAGGCTGGAGGGTGGAAAGCTGCTAAAAGACTTTTTTTGTGTCAAGTGTGAGTCACAATGGAAGCAGTGAAGTTTGCAAAGTTAATGGACACTAATTATCCCTCCTGGTGTGTTTACACTGAGTCTCTTCTGGTCCGAGAACAGCTGTGGCTGATAATCCGAGATGGACTGCCACAGGCTCCCACTCCAGCAGATGTGGAGTGGAATGACAGGGCCAGGGCAACTCTCCTTTTTGTCATGCCAGAAAGCCAATTAAATTTTGTAAGGGAGAAAACTTTGGCTAAGGACATTTGGGATTCTTTTAGGGACATACACCAGTCTGCCTCAGCTTTAGCCAAAATGATGTGTTGCAAAAGACTGTATGGGCAGAAAATGGAGAAAGGTCAATCTCCAGAAAAGCATCTGGAAGTGATGCAAGACTTGCTTAATCAAGTACCAATGAGAGGAGTACAAATTCCTCTGTTACACAAAGCGTTTATCTTCCTTAGTTCTCTTGCATTGGATTATGATGACATTTTGCATGGGCTGCAAGGAGTACATGAGGCACAGATTACCATGGAGTTGGTGGCCTCTAGAGTACTTGAAGAAAGGCAACACCGCAGGTTTGAAGCAGGACTGCACAGAAAGCTGTCAGCAGCTTCAAAGTCCTCAAATGCTTCAGAGAGAGCATCCAGAGAGGGCAGCTGTTTCCAAGAAAAAGATATGCTTCTACTGCAAGAAAGCAGGTCATTTGAAGTGAGACTGCAGGAAATTTGCAGCAGACAAAAAGAAGAAGAACCAACAACTGCAACCCAGAGACTTTGGGACTAACAAAGGTACTGCAGCTGTTACACAGGGCTGTGACAGTGTGACTCAGCAGATGGTGAGCCAAGTCTGATTTTTGGACTCTGGTGCCACTGGACACATAGTAAACACTCCTGAGCTACTCAGAAATAAGAAACCCTCCACAGTAAATTCTGTTGCTCTAGCTGATGGAGCAGCAAGAGAAATCAAGCAGATGGGGACTGTTTGCATTCCTGGTTTTGGTAAATCTTTTGATAATGTTTTGTGTGTGCCTAAATTACAAAACTGTTTAGTTAGTGTGTCTGCTTTGACTACAGAAGGGTATACACTGCAGTTTGTGGGGGATGAATGTATAATTTCCAAAGATGGGGAAGTTTGTGCAAAAGCTTTAAAGAAAGGCAGAATGTATTACATGCTAGATAAGGCAGAATGTGCAGTTGTAAACAATGTGCCTTTGCATTCAAACTGTATTCATTATTTTCACAGAGTGATGAGTCATACTGGTTTCAATAGTCCTGAGAAACTGGAGGAAATTTGCCCAAATTTTAAAATGTCACCCTGTTCAAATCACCTAGAGTGCTCAGTTTGCAACAGGATAAAGTTGAAGGCTTTTCCTGTGGCAAAACAGAACAAGCGAATAGCAAAATGTCCTTTAGAGGCTGTTCATGCTGATATTTCTGGTCTGACAGTGAAGTTGCTAGGTGGCAGCAGATATTTCATGGTGATTGTGGATTGCTTCACCAGTTTTTCTTATGTGATGATTCTGAAAGAAAAGAGTGAAGCAGCAGACAGGTTTAAAGATTGGGTGAACATGATTGAAAAAGAATTTGATTACAAAGTGGGGTCTTTGGTCACAGACCAGGGAGGTGAATTCTTATCTCACAGTTTGGGAAACTGGTTGACAAAGAAAGGGATTAGACATAACACAACCAATCCTGGAGTTATTCAAGATGATGGATTGGCAGAGAGAAGAATTGGTGTCCTGAAGCAGATGAAAGATTGCATGATGTTAGTTGCAAATGCACCTGAGAATCTCTGGGGTAAGGCAATTCTTTCAGCTAATTTTCTGGCAAATCGTACATTGAATTCAGCTGTAAAGAACACACCTTTTCACATGCTTTACTGGAGAGCACCTAATCTAAAATACCTTAAAGTGTTTGGGCAGTATGCAAATTTGTATGTGTCAGCAGCTTTCAGAAAGAAAAATCAGCCCAAGTGGAGAAGGTTGATATTTGTGGGGTATTCTGGGAATAGCTACAGGTTTCATCTCGGTGGTGGAGAAATCTTGCTATCCAGAAGTGCCAACTTTGAGAAGCATTCAGGTTGGGACAGATTGCACTCCAACAAATATTTTTTTCTTAAGTTGGGGCAGTTAGAAACACCTACCAGAAATGGAGGGGTGGTAAAACAGGAGTCAGCTTCTTCAGATAGTGAAGCTAGCACATCAGATCAGTCAACACAAACATGGCCAACTACATCTAGGATGTCTAATATAAAGAGACACAGGGATAGAGATCCTCACACAAGTTCTGACACTGAAGATGAGGGAAGTAGGACTAAAGTTTTCATTCCAAGGGGAACCCAACAAGTTAGAAAACTACCAGATCATTTCGTTGTACAGGAAACTAGAGTTTGTACAGTTGTGGTTGATGAGCCAGAAAGTTACAAAGATTTGCAAAGTTTTCCTGATGTGGAAAGGGAGAAATGGTTGTCTGCTATGGAGCAGGAGTACATGTCTTTGGTAGACAAAGAGGTGCTTGAAATTGTTGAAAGACCTAAAGATCATAAGGTGATTGGTTGCAAATGGGTTTATAAGAGAAAGGAGATGCCAGATGGTAGTCAGAGATACAAAGCTAGATTGGTGGCAAAAGGTTTTGCTCAGCAGAGGTTTGAGAATTTTGACAAGACATTTTCTCCAACAGCTGAGCCTGAGGTTGGTTTTGGCTTTAGCAGCAAGGAGAGGTTACTTGGTGCAACATTTTGATTTTGAGACTGCATACTTGAATGCTTGTCTTGAGGAAGTTGTGTTCATGGAACTACCTTTAGGTTTTGAACAAGACAGTGACAGAAGGGTGTACATATTGAAAAAGGCTTTGTATGGGTTAAAGCAGAGAGCTAGAAGTTGGAATCTTTGTATTCATGAAGGGCTTGTGAAGCTTGGTTACAAATGCAGCATTGCTGATGTGTGTATTTCCACAGAGGGAGATGCTATGTTAGTTATTTATGTTGATGACTTGTGCGTAGCAGCCAGGTCAAAACAAGAAATTCAGACAGTAAAGAAGGAATTGTCAAGGAATTTTGTTGTCAAAGATTTAGGTCCTCTCAGATGCTATCTTGGAATTGAAGTGCAATAGATTGAGGATGGCAGTTGTTTATTCAGTCAGCAGAAGATAGAAAAGCTGATTGAAAAGTGTGGATTGCAAAGTGCAAAAGTAGTGAAAATTCCTATGTTAGTTGGATTTGTCAATGGTGAAACAACTAGAGAGTTTGAAAATCCAGAGTTGTTTAGGAGCATCGTTGGAAGTTTAATGTTCATAGCAAATAATACCAGGCCAGATATTGCGTTTGCAGTGGGCGTGTGTAGCAGAAAAGCAAATTGTCCAAAGGTTGAGGATTGGACAGCAGTCAAACATTTGTTGAGGTACCTAAAAGGTAGCATAGACAGAAAACTGAAGATACAGAACAGACAGGTTGGGCTGGAATGCTTTGTAGATAGTTCATTTGCTTCGGAATTGCATGACAGAAAGTCAGTTACAGGATTGTTGATCAAGTTTGGAGAAAGTGCGGTAATTTGGCATAGTAGAAAGCAGGAATATGTAGCACAAAGTACAAGTGAAGCAGAGTTTGCAGCATTGTCAGAGATAGTCAATGAGATACAGTGGATTAAACAGCTACTTCAAGATTTGAATCAGAGTTGTTCTGGGGCTGTATTGATTTTTGAAGACTCACAATCATACATTGTCATGTTAGAGGCAGAGAATTTAAAGTGCAGGACAAAGTACATTGGAGTAAGGTACCAGAATGTCAGGGACTTAATACAGAAAGGAGTTCTGCATCTACAATATATAGAAACAAGACATAATTTAGCAGACACTTTGACAAAACTGTTGGGAGTGGAGAGACATGATCAGATGTCATGTCTTCTCGGAATGTCACCTTAAGTGTACAGGACTAGCCATTGTGCTAAGGTAGTTTCACAACTGGAAATAATGTGCCTCACACATCTGTACATTTCGGAGGGGATTGTTGGAATATGAATGGGTGTACAATCAAAGGAGAAATGTGGAGATGTACGTGTGGAAATTTCTCATGGGAACAGTGTCTAGTTGTTGGGCAACACATAAACATATGAGCTCATGGGAAGGAAGTCACACAAGGGATGATAGACAGCTAGAAGCTGGGTTAAAGCACATCATCCAGGCAACATCCAATCAGCATAAGGTTAACACCCAGAGGGTGGAGTATGGGAAGGGCCAAGAGTTTCTTTGTTCTCTTCTGTTTATATATGCAAGCAATGTGATTATGCTGGAGCTGGTTGCTGCTTTTTGCTTATGCTTACACTTGGGAATTGTTTTTATAATGTAACTGTAACTTCTGGATCTGTAAACATGGATCTGTAACTTTTTCATTCTACAACATCAGCAAGATGTGATCCTATAGTGGATTGTATGTTTTCTTTCCTTATTTTCTTTGTGGAACAATAAAGCTCTACTTTAGATCTACAAGATGTGTCTGCATGCTTTTAGCATGGAGTAGGCTAATGGAGGAAGCTACTTTCTCAGCTCTGCTGCTCTGCTCATCACATCCAAATATTCAACATAATTGCTGCACTGCTGGAGTTGGTTGGGCAGGCAGCATGCAGCTGGCTTGGGAGTGGATTCGGGGCGTGCGTCAAGTAAATGCCATGCCCCCATACAGCTGGTCTGTATAACCCCTCAGTGAGTTAATGGAAACTTTGTAAGTCAACATTCATGAATCATTTATTCACTAGGTCTGTTCTAGTTAAAGAGTAACACTGGAATTTGGATTGTAGACCTTTACTGGACAGGTAAATCTGTCAGCTTTGTTATCTCCAACATTAAACTTTTCTAAATTGCAAATTCTTCTCAATGTGTTTATGAACAAATATGCAAATTTTGTGAAATCCTTATATAAAAAAATAGCCAACCAAAATAATCACCCATGGTTGCTCATCTGTGAACCAATGAACTTAGTCATTTTGTTGTTGTTGTTGTTGTTGTTGTTGTTGTGTACCTCCAAGTCATTTCCCAGTTATGATGACCCTAAGATGAACCTATCATGGGTTTTTTTGG
This sequence comes from Phrynosoma blainvillii, assembly GCA_026167975.1. NCBI lineage: Eukaryota > Metazoa > Chordata > Lepidosauria > Squamata > Phrynosomatidae > Phrynosoma > Phrynosoma blainvillii. Next base: position 416,894,084 of record JANUYF010000001.1, read on the forward strand.
CAAGATTTGTTCAGAGGTGGTTTTCCATTGCCTTCCCTTGACACTGAGAGAGTGACTTGCCCAAGACTAGCCCAAATATTCAGTATCATTGGATTTTTAATGTGCATGATATATTAAGAATTTTGAATGCCCATTTCCACAGCAGTTTGTCATTTCTGAAATAAAAAATCTCCAGAAATAATGCTATTTTTTTAAAAAAATCCCTTCATATTCCTATGCCTTTTTTCCAATGTACACAATTTTTCTTATATCACATAAAAATTATATTTTACCCTTTTTGCTGATGTGTACACATCACCTTAGATGCATCTTTATAAATATATACAGCTTTGTACATTTTCTTAAAAATTCTAAACATGATTACAGATACAGTGGTAGGAAAACTACAGATTTCACAATGCAACTCATTTTTGCTCATTTGCCCACATCTGACAGTTTTCCATCCAAATCAAAGTGTATAAAAAACTCTGACAATGCACCAGTGTGCAAGTACAATGTGTCATGTATGTTCATTTGTTAATTTAATAAAACCAACATTCATTCAGGTGGTTCTTTACTTCCTATTTCAAAAATTCCAGCAACCTTCAAACAGTGCATGACTTCCATGTGACAATTGCATCATAACCTGTGATGATGCATAAAAGGGAGATGCACTGTCAGTTTTCAGCTGTAATCTGAACATGTGAACATATTTGAAGTTGCAGTATACTATTGATCCATCAAGTGCAACCATGGATGCAACTGCATGGGTTAAATAAAATGGCTTCAACTAGTTTTCACAGCAGGCTCTCCAAATGACATGTAAGATTATCGGGGCTGAATCCAAGCCTTTTCATCATCTCAGGGCTTTAATATTGGGGGTGGGGAGTGGTGATTTATCATGGTTCTGAGTGAAAAATTTGGATATCCATGTGTGTTTGTGTGTGTGGGCTGCTATCCATAGTGAATATAGTAGTGATGGGTGACTTCAACTATCCTGATATTTGCTGGAAGTCAAACTCAGCAAAATCTTCAAGGTCTAGCAAATTTCTCACTTGCCTCAAAGACAATTTGATTGTCCAAAAGATGGAAGAGGCAACAAGGGGGTCAGCTATTTTGGATCTGATCCTAACTAAGAGGGAAGACTTAGTTAATGGGGTGCAAGTGGTTGGATCCATAGGTGGGGGTGATCATGTCTTCCTGGAGTTTATTATACGGTGGAAAGGAGAAACCAGGCATAGTCAGACATGCATTCTAGACTTTAGGAAAGCTGATTTTACTAAACTTAGAGAAATACTGGGGGTGATCCCATGGACAGGAATACTAAAAGAGAAGGGAGTTCAAGACGGATGGGAGTTTCTCAAAAGGGAGAGACTGAAGGCATAATTTCAAACCGTTCCAACGAGGAGGAAAAATGGGAGTTGTCTCAAGAAACCAGGATGGATGACTAAGGAACTTGCAACTGAACTAAGTTTTAAATGGAGCATGTATAAGAAATTGAAAAATGGGGAAATCACCAAAAAGGAATTCAAACAAATAGCTAGCATGTGTAGGGTTAAAGTCAGAAAAGCTAAAGCGCAGAATGAACTCAGGCTTGCTAGATAGGTTAAGAACAATAAAAAGGGCTTTTGGGGGGTATGTCAGCAGCAAAAGAAAGAAGAAGGAAATGGTAGGGCCACTGTGTGGAGAAGATGGCAAAAAGTTAACAGGGGACAGAGAAAAGGCAGAAATACTCAACACCTTCTTTGCTTCAGTCTTCTCAGAAAAAGCAAAGGGTGCTCAACCTGAGGATAATGGAGCAGAGGACAGAATAGAAGAATTTCAGCACAGAATAAGTAAAGAGATAGTACAGGAATACCTGGTTAATCTAAATGAATATAAGTCTCCAGGACCAGATGAATTACATCCAAGGGTATTAAAAGAACTGACAAATGTAATATCGGAACCATTGGCAATAATCTTTGAGAATTCCTGGAAAACAGGAGAGGTCCCAGCGGACTGGAGGAGGGCAAATGTTTTCCCCATCTTCAAAAAGGGGAAAAAGAGGATCCCAACAATTATCGTCCAGTTAGTCTGACATCAATACCAGGAAAGATTCTGGAGCATATCATTAAACAGAGAGTCAGCTTAAACAGCTTGGTAGATGAAGGGAAAGCTGTGGATATAGTATATCTTGATTTCAGTAAGGCCTTTGACAAGGTTCCCCATGACATTCTTGCAAACAAGCTGGTAAAATGTGGGCTAGACAAAGTAACTGTTACATGGATTTGTAATTGGTTGACTGGCCGAACCCAAAGGGTGCTCAACAATGGCTCCTTTTCAACCTGGAAAGAAGTGACCAGTGGGGTGCCACAGGGCTCTGTCCTGGGCCCATTGCTATTCAATATCGTTATTAATGACTTGGATGACCATATTGGGGGCATAGTTATCTAATTTGCAGACAACACCAAATTAGGAGAAGTAGCTAATATCTCAGAAGACAGGATCAAAATTCAAAATGACTTGAACAGACTAGAAAGCTGGGCCAAAGCTAACAAAGTGAATTTCAACACAGAGAAATGTAAGGTACTGCACTTAGGGAGGAAAAATGAAAAGCACAGATGTACGATGGGAGACACCTGGCTAAATGAGACTACGTGTGAAAGGGATCTAGGAGTCCAGGTGGACCACAAGTTGAACATGAGTCAACAGTGTGATGCAGCAGCTAAAAAGGCCAATGCAATTTTAGGCTGCATCAATAGAAGTATAGTGTCTAGATCAAGAGAAGTAATAGTGACACTCTATTCTGCTTTGGTCAGACCTCACCTGGAATACTGTGTCCAGTTCTGGGCACCACAATTCAAAAAGGATGTGGAGAAACTGGAGCGTGTCCAAAGGAGGGCAACTAAAATGGTGAAGGGTCTGGAAACCAAGCCCTATGAGGAGCGACTTAGGGAGCTGGGGATGTTTAGCCTGGAGAAGAGAAGGTTGAGAAGTGATATGATAGCCGTGTTTAAATATTTGAAGGGATGTCATATTGAGGAGGGAACAAGCTTGTTTTCTGCTGCTCCAGAGACTAGGACCCGAAACAATCAATGTAAGCTCCAGGAAAAGAGATTCCACCTCAACATTAGGGGGAACTTCTTGACAGTATGGGCGGTTCGACAGTGGAACACACTCCCTCGGAGAGTAGTGGAGTCTCCTTCCTTGGAGGTCTTTAAGCAGAGGCTGGATGGCCATCTGTCGGGGATGCTTTGATTGGGAGTTCCTGCATGGCAGGGGTTTGGACTGGATGGCCCTTGTGGTCTCTTCCAACTCTATAATTCTATGATTCTATTTGATGTCAGTGTGAGGCTGGGATGGAAAAAGCAGTTCAGAAATATGTACATTGACATGCATGGGGGGGGAGGGGAAAAACCTGGACTGGCCACAAACATGTGATTGCACATACTGTAATTTATTAGATGAGGATGGTTCAAAAGGAAAACTGTGTCTGGACAGTTTTCCTGAATGTACCCCGGTGTATGGAGACAAGCCCGTGGTCACTGTGAATCAGGGTAACCCAAATATAAATTGGATTTTCCTTTCAGTGTATGGTAGATATGCCCTACATAATCATGTAGGGCATATCTACACTGAAAGGAAAATCCAGTTTAGCAGCAGCTCTCTTGGGATTTCAAATGGGATTATAGGCCCTTTCTAATAGGTGTTAGAGATGGAGTTATGAATCCACCCCTTTGACAGAATGACAATCTATGAAATGCATAGATATAGGATGGGGGACACCTGACTTAACAAGACTACATGTGAAAAGAATCTAGGACTCCTAGTAGCCCACAACTTGAACATGAGTCAACAGTGTGATGCAGCAGTTAAAAAGGTCAATGTGATTCTAGGCGGCATCAATAGACGTATAGTGTCTAGATCAAGGGATGTAATAGTGCCACTCTATTCTGCTTTGGTCAGGCCCCACCTGGAAAACTGTGTCCAGTTTTGGGCACTACAATTCAAGAAGGATGTTGAGAAGCTAGACCATGTCGAAAGGAGGTTGACTAAAATTGTGAAGGGTCTGGAAAACATGTCCTATGAGGAGAGACTTAGGGAGCTGGGTATGTTTAGCCTGGAGAAGAGACAGTTAAGAGGTGATATGATAGCCCTATTTAAGTATTTGAAGGGGTGTCTTATTGAGGATGGAGCAAACTTGTTTTCTGGTGCTCCAGAGCAGGGGTAGGCAACCTTTCCCTTTTAAGGGCCGAGGGACTTCAGCTCCCAGAAGCCTCAGCCATGTTGGCCAATAGCTCCTGGGATTCTGGGAGCTGAAGTCCCTCGGCCCTTAAAGGGGAAAGGTTGCCTACCCCTGCTCCAGAGTATAGGGCCTGAAATAATGCAAGCTACAGGAAAAGAGATTCAAGCTCAACCTTAGGAGGAACATCCCTGACAGTAAGAGCCGTTCGAGAGTGGAACACACTCCCTTGGAGTGTGGTGGAGTCTCCTTCTTTGGAAGTCTGTAAACAGAGGCTGCATGGCCATCTGTCGGGGGTGCTTTGATTGTGTGTTCCTGCAGGGCAAGGGATGGATTGGATGGCCCTTGTGGTCTCTTCCAACTCTATGATTCTATGATTCTGTGAATTGTTTACATTATCCACTGAACAGAGGAAAATAATGGTGTCTTATAAAGTATTACACTATAGAAGAGAAAAAGATAGCTAAACCTAAGTTCTTCTTTGTTGACATGGAGAAATGCAGTAATTAAGATTTTGGCCAACATAACATATAAAAGACAAATATTGTTCATTGAAACTCTTTCTGACTATCATTATGCCTATTGTTTGAGGAGTAAATAAATCTTATTCAATTAGTCAAAAGAGAGCAGTTATCAATCCTACCTCTGGGATGTTGTCAGGATCTATTCTAGATAATATCAAAAAGGAGTGTAATTTCTGGTGTCCTTAGTCACAAAATCATCTGTCCTCTCCCTGCTCACATGAGTTTGTACTTGAAGCAAAGGAAACACAGTGCTGTCTTCCTCATCCCAAGGACATGGAAAGCATAGCCTATCAAATTGACTATCAATAATTAAGGCCTTTTATGCTTGGAATCGTTTAGATAATAAGATTGCTTTGAAGTAAATAAATAACAAATTAGAATTTGTGGCAGTCACAGGTGTTTGGCAGGGCCAACTCATAATCAAAGGGAAAATGAATGCATTTTAACTCTGTGTAATTAGAAAAAGAAATGAAGTTTATATGCAAATTGTACAGCGTTGTAGTAAGAGATAACTGATCAGATGCTTTTTTGGGGGGGAGGGGAGGTGTAATTTAAACTTTCATTCAAGGAGAGAATTTTCAAAGTATCCATTTTCAGTGCAATTTGAGTACAGCTGGCTGAACTGTCTTAGTTATCCTGGGAGACAGATTCAAACATCCCTGGTAATTTGCCAAATGTGTTATGGCACAGAAAAGACAACATATGCATTTTAAAACTCATCTCTCTTTTCTCCTTTCTCAGGCTGGGAGCAAGGAGGCACCCTGAAGGTTAGAAAGGATTGTTGGTGCCAGAAATGTTTAGTCAAAATCTGTAAGGGTGTATTCATGCTGCACCACTTTAACTGCCATGACTCTATCCTACAGAATCCTGGGATCTGTAGTTTGTTGAGGCACCAGAGCTCTCAGACAGGCCAGGCTGTATTCCTCACCTCAGAACTACATGCACTCTTGTACTTCCTACTGATAACACCCACTATTTGCTGAAGACATGCCTCTAAGGAGGGTTGCAGACTGCCAGAAAGAGTGCAAATTGAGTTGACTTTTAGGGTTAGGGTTAGGGAATCATGGGAATTGTATTTCATTGTGGCACCAGAGCTCTCTGACAGAGAAGGCTCAATGTCTCAGGAAAAAAACAATCCCGATGATTCCCTAGCACTAACCCTAACCCTAAAAGTCGACTCAATTTGCACTCTTTCTGGCAGTCTGCAACCCCCCTAAATCATCCTTCCAAGTCATCCTCTCATAAAACTGCCTTGCTCAGGTATTGTAAATGCAAGACTGTGGCTTCCTTGATTGAATCAATCCACCTGTAGGGTGCTGTCCTCTTTTTCAAATGTCTTCTACCTTGCCAAGCACCATCATCTTTTCTACTGAATTCTGTCTTCCCATGATATGTCCAAAGTACAAAAGTCTCAGTTTAATAACTTTGGCTCCTAGTGAGAGTGCAAGTCTGATTTATGCTATGACCCATTTATTTGTCCTTTGGACATTTTAGGGTATCTGCAGAACTTTCCTTCAGCATCACATGTGAAATGGATTGAATGTCTTCCCATCAGCTTTCTTAACTGTCCAGCTTTCACAGTCACATATAGAAATTGGAAATACAATGGCATGGGCAATCCTAACTTTGGCATTCAATAATATATTTACACTTCAGGGATCATGTTTAGTTCTTTCATAGCTGTCCTGTGTTAAAGAAGTCCTAATCTTCTTCTGATTTCTTGACTGCAGTCTCCACTTTTATTATGCCTGAGCCAAGGTATAGGAAACCTTTGACTTTTTGAATTTTTTCAGTGTCTACTTTAAAGTTATGTAAATCATCTGTGGTCATTGTTTTTATTTTCTTAATGTTCAACTGTAAATCTGTCTTTGCATTTTCTCCCTTGACTTTCTTCAGAAACCATTCCAAGTCTTTGCTATTTTCTGCTAGTTATATAGTGTCACCTGTTGATAGTCCTGCTTCCAATTTGCACACCTCCTTCCTCTGAGTCTAGTCCAACTTTATGAGATATTTTCAGCATATAGGTTAAACAGATAGGGTGATAAAATGGAGCCTTGCCTGACCCCTTTGCCAATTGGAAACCACACTGTTTCTCCATATTCTGCCATAACAGTGTCATGAGTACAGGTTACACATTAGGATAATCAAATGTGATGGTATACCCATTTCTTCAGAGTGATCCCTGGTTTTTCATTATCTGCATAATCAAAAGTTTTCCTATAATTTATAAATCACAGGCTAATTTTCTTTTGAAATCCTTTGGTGTGCTCCATTATCTAACATATGTTTGCAATATGATCCCCTATGCCTCTTCCTCTTTTTAACCTAGCTTGGACATTTCTCACTCTGTATATGGTAAAAGTCTTTGTTGTATAATTTTGAGCATCACTTTGGTTGTGTGGGAGATTAATGCAATGGCCTTGTGGCTACTGTAATTCCTGATATCCCTTAAGGAAATTGGAATGTATATTGAGCAGTTCCAATTTTTGTTTCCATATTTGCTGACACATTTTAGTAAGATCTGAATGAATTCAGTATTTGTTTCTTTGACTTTGACTTTATTGGTATGCCATCTATTTGTATACAAACTTGTTAAGAAATAAAATAAACAAAACATGTATTGGGTCAAAATCCTATATCAGCTTCTGAAAATGCTTGGGCTATGGGCCATTTCTAATGGCATGATGGAAAGTATAAATTAATAAAAAAGTAGCAAAGGTGAGCTTGTTTTTATTCCCTTCTTCTGTTAATACTGAACATATTTGCCATTTTATTTTCAAATACGTCAAGGATAGGAATATAAAAGAAGTGATTCATTAGATAAAAGCTCCTGTAGTTTATGAGATGCCAGCAGAAACTCACAGATCATAGTTTTATTACCTTTCAGTGTGGCACAACTATTTATCTACTGTGCTATTATAATGAAAAAGTTAATAGTGATAACTGGTAGTAGACCTATCAGCCATAAATGTGTAGAACTAGAAACTATATATTTTTGTATTTTATATACTTAATATAAACTGGCTTTATTGAAATTATAACAGGAAACTATGGATCACAAATGCTTCCTCAGGAGCTATATTGCCTACAACAACTTCAGCTGAAAATTGCTCCATTGATAACTTACGATGTTGAGTCTTTCATTTTGTGTACCTCTTCTTTTTTCTAGAGGAGCTGACCCTCTTGCTTTTCCTGGTGAGTGCTACGGTACATCATATTTGTGAACCATCTTTCTGCATTTGGCTCCACTGATTTGTGCTGTACCAGGTTTCCACAGTTATTAATTCCTAACTCCCTTACAGATTTTAATGCTACCCAGTCACCTTGCTTATGAAAAAGAGACAAAGCAAGTAAGAAATGCAGTATATATACAGAGCTATAATCTTTTGTTTAATTAATGCATGCATATTTCATAGGTGGGATACTTAAGAGATTATTTATATCTCAATAAGAGAAAAGTTATCCAGAAGGGCATAGGAATTTTTCAAACCGAATTCCTCTTTGAATATTCATTGTTCCTTTAAATCCTCTTTGTTAAAATTTAAATCGTCTATGGCATTATTCCAGTAGTGAAAGTACCTTTTATAGATTTCCCTCATCAGCCTATCTAAAAACTCCTAAATGAATTTGGTAAATTATTTGGTAAAAGGAATTAATTTGGAAAATGTCTTCTGGACATCTGATATTAATTCATAATTTATAAACAATTTGGTATGCTGGGAAATATAGAAAACTCTTTTAATCAGGACAGAATACTGGTCTATCTAGTTTAGGAAAAAGCACAAAATGGCAGGGTTTGAAGCAGGGTTCTTTCTAAGCTCTGATGTTTCAGGGACTGAAACTGGACCAGTGCAAAGCATTTGCTGCTACCATAAAAACTGGCAAGAGATTTTACTCACTGAAATAGACCTGGGGCAATTGAGGAAAGGATCCTTATAGTTAATGAAATCTGTTAGAAGTCTGCATGCAATAGGGATGTAGAAAAATTACCAACAGCATGCCTCTTTCTGCAAATGGCACAGCACTTTTTTCTTTGTCATCTAGGGAATCTCGTATCCTCTCCTTGGAACTATGTTCTTATAGTGGCAATTTAATTAGTCAGCAGTAGGTCACAGATGGCTTTTTTAGGGTACTATAATTAAATTGCAGTGAATGGATTAATATATTTTCCTGATAATATTGTCTTCTCATTGTTGGCTGAAATGGGGCTGATAGAATGCAGTACCATGGTTGCATTTGTGAGCTTTCCACACTTCTGCTAAAGGGGAATTAGTCTGGAATAAAACAACTGACTTAGAATTCATTGTCCTAATTACTCTTATGGCATCTCCTGATGAGAGACTATTTCATTTGTAAATAGCAGGCCACCTGAAAGGATGGAGGAAATAGTCTTGGTGGCAGTCACAGGCTTCTTGGCATCAGAGAAAAATACCTCAAACCCTTTGAAGAACTGACATTTACATGTAAAAAGACAACAAAGAAGTTGAGTGAAAACAATTAAAACTAAAGAAAACTGATTTAATATGAAGAAGGCTGTCTAATTGTCAATGAAATTCATTAATTAAAGAAATGTAAAGTCAAAGGCTTTCAAGGCCAGCGTCCATAGTTTTCTGTGGGTTTTCAGGACTATGTGGCTGCAATCTGGAAGAGTTTATTCCTGACATTTTGCCTGTATCTGTGGCTGGCATCTTCAGATCTGATGCAGGCAAAACATCAGGAATAAACTCTTCCAGAACATGGCCACATAGCCTGGAAAATCCACAGAACACTAAAGAAACTTTGGGCCTAAGCAGACTGCCAGAAATAGTGCACATTAAATTGAGGCACTGCCCTGGCTCAGTGCTAGGGAATCATGGGAACTGTATTTTATTGTGGCACCAGAGCTCTCTGACAGAGAAGGCTCAATGTCCCAGAAAAAAATACAGTTCCCATGATTCCCTAGCACTGAGCCAGGGCAGTGCCTCAATTTACTGTGCACTATTTCTGGCAGTCTGCTTAGGCCTTTTGCCTCCTTCATCATGTGAATATTCTGTCACTGCCCTGAATTCATCCACTTCAAACAAGAACAGTGGACTAGGAGAGGATATCTCATACTCCCAAAACTTTAGAGTAGTGATTCCATCTGTTTATCTAATGGAAGTTCCAAGTATAAAATATAAAGAAATATAAGCATTAACATATTAATTAACCTGATCAATACATATGTTTCCACTATTTAAATACATTGTCAGTCCACAAGATAGCTAGCAGCCTTTATTAAAAATGAATTAAAAGTATAATTAAAGCCAAAAGATAAAACTCAATTCAAGAGAAGAAAAACACTGAGGAATTAAAGCAGAATGGAACTAATAGTAGTATAGACCACAATTGTTTCAAATGGTGTTTTCTACATTTGAATTTACAAAACAGCAAGAAAAAAAGTATAATTTTTAGCTTGGCAGAGCAACCATTATCCCTCCACTGAGAGGGATCAAAAGATAGACAAAGGAACTCCTATGGTGGTGTTGTTTGGAGCATCCAACCCAGAGCCTCTAGCATACTCTCCTACATTTCACTGATGAGATGTAGGAGATTTATGGTCAAGCAATATTAGAGTGTAGTCGAGGTGGCAAAAATTATTAATAAGGAAGAACATACAAAATAGGAGAGGCAGTTTGCTTTAGCAGGGAAGGATACAATTCTGTCTGTTCTCTCCTCCCCACTGCTGGGTTGAATGCAAACTACTACTTCACTTTAAACTCTGTTTGTAGCAGTTGAAGTGAACTGAGGACAAAGAGGGGAAATGGTGGAAGAATCAAGAAACTGGAACATTTTAAAAGCAGCTGGACATGTGGGGCAACAGAGGATCGATAGGAACTGTCCCTGCCAAATTGAGACAGTTGGAGGTTATATCCTTACATCTACCAAAAGCCCAATAGGGATTAATCTACCCCTGACAGTATTTCTGCTTCTGGTATACTCCAATAGTAAAAATTTGAAAGGATGGGTAAGAACAGCTTTGGAAGTGGAGGGGAGAAAAGAATGTACTGGCACCTTTAGTGCTAACTGGGAGTGGGACAGAAAATATTGGATTAATTATATAAACTTACATGCAATGTGTTTTTCATTTTGCATCCTTACTAAATTATTCTTATGCAGACATTTGAAAATTTAGGGCAAGGATAATGACTTGCATCCTTTTGGATGCTATTGTATCCCATCCCACTCCCACAACTGTGTAAATATGCTTTATACTTGGGCATTTATTATCACCCTGTATGCATCCAAAGAAGTGGGTTTATATTCATGAAAGCTCATTGTTAAGATAAACAACAATAATCTTAAAGGTGCTGTTACATTCCTTTCCCCATCTCTCCTACTTCCTCTTTTTTATACTGCAAGAGACTGCCCATCTAATTCTCTGAAAACTGCTTAGGATTGTATTCTATAGTTCTAGAATGAAAAGATTAAATTCTTCATGGAGGGCACACACACACACACACACACACACACACTCACTCACACACAAACACAAACACAAACACAAACACAAAAGACCCTGGATCCAAGACTGTAAGGCTGATGAAGTAAAACCATAAAACCACAAGCAGGAATGTACATGTGAATTCACCCTTTACATGTGAACTCACTGCTTTTGAGTTTTGTTTCAAAGTAATTACACACAGATGACAGATAAAACACTACAAGCAATAAAGGAAAGAAGAGAAACAAACAAAAAAGAGATAAGAATAAACTAAGAACCATGAACATAACAGTACAATGGTTAGTGCACAAAGATAATGTAGAGAAATAGAAGAGAACAACAAAAAGGGAAGAATGAGCAACCTATTCCACAAGATTCAAAAAATCAAGGGAAAGTTCAAACCAAGGACCAGGACACTCTACGACAATAAAAATAACATAATTCAAGACCAGGAAGGAATAAAAAGATGTTGGATACAATACACAGAAGAATTATACAAAAGAGATGACAAAATGAAGGACACGTGGAGCAAAGAGCCATATGAAGATGAACCTCAAATTCTAAAAACTGAGGTGAAAGCTGAAATAAAAGAAATGGCAAAAAACAAGACTCCAGGAACAGATGATATACCAATTGAACTGTTGCAATACACACTGACCGAGTCAACTCTAGTGCTAAGCAACATATGTCAACAGATATGGAAAACAAAATGATGGCCAACAGATTGGAAGTGATCAATATACATCCCCTTCCACAAAAAAAGGAGACACAAGAGACTGCAGCAACTGTAGTGCCATAGCACTAATCTCCCAGGCAAGCAAAATTATGCTCAAAGTACTACAACACGGACTCCAACCACACATGGAGAGAGAAATCCTAGAGGTCCAAGAGGGTTCAGGAAAGGAAGTGGCACTAGGGATCACATTGCAAATATACAGTGGCCAATGGGGTGTAGCAGGGAGTTCCAAAAGAAAATCAGCATGTGCTTTATAGACTATAGCAAAGCCTTTGACTGCATAGATCAGGGGTAGACAACCTAAGGCCCGGGGGCTGGATGCGGCCCCCTGAGGCCTTTGGACCGGCCCCAGACCGGTCCTGCCGCCGCCGCTGCCACCGCCCACCATGATGATATTGATTATTGTTGTTATTACTTGTTCTTGGGGTTTTCTTGGCAAAATCTCCACAAGGGTTTTGCCATGGCTTTTCTGGGGCTGAGAGAGTGTGCATGCATATTTTTTTAATTTTTATTTTTTTTCTATTGATTTATTTATTTTTGGTGCTTCGGCCCCCCCCAATTGTCTGAGGGACAGCAACCCGGCCCCCAACTCAAAAAGGTTGCCTGCCCGTGGCATAGATTATGGAATGCCCTTAAAGTCATGGGAGTGCCAACACGTCTGATAGTCCTGATGAGGAATCTGTACTCAAGACAAGAGACTACTGTCAGAACAGAACATAGAGAAACAGAATGGTTTCCAATTGGCAAAGGAGTCAGACAAGACTGCATCCTAACACCCTACTTATTCAATTTATATGCAGAACATATTGTAAAGAAATCAGATTTGGACATGGAAGAGGGAGGAGTGCAAATAGGAGGAAAAAATATCAACAGTCTGAGATGATGAGATGATGATGACACCATAATACTAGTAGAAAACCTCACAGACCTGGAACACCTACTAAGGAAGACCAAAGAAGAAAGTGCAAAAGCAGGCCTAATGTTGAACATAAAGAAAACAAAAATAATGACCACAGAGAACTTACACATATTCAAACTAGACAATTTGGAAATAGAAATAGTAAAAGTGTTCTCATATCTGGGATCAAACATTGATAGAAATGGGGACTGCAGCCAGGAAATCAGGAGAAGATTAAGAGTGGAAAAACATTTGTCAGCCCAAACACAATACAGTTGGGACAGGAGGAAGGAAAAGAAAATGAGCTGTAGCTTTATTTATTTATTTTTTCATTATTCTTATTTTCCCCTCCTCATAAAGGAACATGGCTTTTTATATGAAGTGGTGATGGACTCATTACCAGACTGACAAAATAAATAAGAATAACTTTTCCCCTTACATTTTTATAGGAGGAAGCTAAAACAAATGAGGTTCATCATAAAACTACAATAGAATGGAAAAGTTATGTGAACATGGTCTCCTCCTCCTCCTTTAGCAAAGCAAAAAGCAAAGCAGCTTCATTTATATACTGCTTCATATCATGCTATGGGATGTCTAAGCGGTTTACAACTGTGAGCTGATTGCCCCCCAACAAGCTGGGTACTCATTTTAGCGACCTCAGAAGGATGCAGGCCTGAGTCGAGCCTCAGCCCTGGCTGGTATTGAACTCGCAACCTTGTGGTCTATGAGTGAGTGGCTGCAGTACAGGCATTTAACCACTGCGCCACCAGGGCTGATAGACAGCATCTTTAATCTGGTGTCCTCCCCATGTGCCAAACTACAACTTCCATAATTTCTGGACATTATAACAATTGTGTGATCATCATAAGAGTGATGGAAAGAGAGGTCACCCAAGTTACTGGGACTGGCTTGGTTGCTGTGGGGGGGGGGGTGCCATGCCAGGAGGGCCCTCCTGCCCCAGCTGTCCTCCAATAGGCTGCAGTGCAAGCTGCTGGGGCCCAGATTGGTTGCTGGGGGCGAGTATGGGTGGTACTTTCAGTCTGGTATAGAACTACAACTCCCAGAATGCACCAGGAGTGGAAGTGTCATGTGATTGGCTGGTCACAGGATTAGTTAAGGAGGCTGAAAGGGGTGGGACTTACCAGCCTCCTGGGTGCTGATTGGTTAGCTCGCCTATAAAAGGCCACATGGCACCTCTGGCTGACACCATTCTCATTCAGCTCTTGAGGGAGCCAGATGGGGTCTGTGGAGCTGGACATGTGCTGAAAGAGGCTGAAGTAGCCTGGGAGGCCTTAGAGTGCTGGGTGAGCACCGAAGGCCTAGTAGCCGCAAACAGGAACACGGGAGCCTATCTTGGCCATGGGCAAGCAGCCCGTGGCAGAGACAATTGAAATCACAAGCAGCCCACCACCCAGGCAGTGCTGCAGAGAGCCGATCTCAGCCAAGGGCATACAGCCAGCAGAGGCAACAATCGACTGTGCTGACAGCTTGCCAACCAGGCCTCAGGAAAGGCAGCCTGCCTGGAGAGATATAGCCTCCAAGCAAAAGAAGGGAGGAGTGGGGACAGCTCAGTCTACTACCATCGGCCAGACGGTCAGCCCATGAGGTCTTGGGCTGCTCTGGCCCCCAAATGGAGGCAATGGTGCCCTGCTGCTCTGATCACTTCTACACAGCCTCCTGCAGCATCTTCTGTTGCTGTGCAGCACCCCCCCCCCCACTACATGGCATTCAGCAGTACCATCTGCAGAGCCCTCTATGCTGGTGTTCCCCACCCCATCCATGGGTGAGGAGGGGCTGGTGGGATTCACATGCACCCTTACAACTTTCATGGGACAGGTGGAATAGCGTGGCTGGGGTAAAAAGTGAAGGCGTATGTGCAAGGAGTCTCCACCTAGCAGCTATTCTGACAGGAGCTCATTTACCAGCAGATAGATGAGAAAAAGCTCTACTGGCACCAGCAGCTCCTCTACCAGCAGTTCAATTTCGAGACCCTCTCCCAAGCAAAAAGCGTGAAAAAAGTGATCCAAGTCCAAAAAGAAGAGCAGAAAGAACCGGAGTAGAGCAGCCAAGGTTCCCAGTGATGGGGATGGTGAGTCATCACAACAGGCTTGGGGAAGGGATAACTACTGGTTGGGGGAAGCCTTGTCCCAGGGCAACCCTCTTGGGCCATCAGGTGTAGGGCCAGATGTCCTGGATTGGAAGAAGTGTGGGTGGACCCTCAGGCCTCTGCCTTCCCCAAGTTCACCTGAGTGGAAACACCCCTGGACCTTCACCTGACCAAAAAGATCTGAAAAAAGATCCTCAGAGGTAAATTTATGGGCATATTCATTCTGTTGAAGCCCATGGGAGAAGAGGCTATTGCCGTCGCTTCCAAGAAAAGTGATAAGCGAGAGTCCAAGGCCCACCATATGGAGCACTGTTTCACCAACTGGACTGAGGGTTTCTCCATTTTCTTGGAGGTTGTCACCATGGGTTGCCCTGAGTGTGCTTGGCACCTTGCCGACCACATCAGGACCATTGCGGGAGATACTGTGGCCATTGCATATGACACTGCCTTCCACCAGTGGGCTTCCCAGAGTAACATTGACAGATGGGATCTCATCAACAGTGAGATCTGGCCATTGGAGGTGGATGCCCATGTCAAAGGAAAAGGCGATTCTTCCAAGAACTCCAAGTGGGCAGGGAAGAGGGATCCCTGCAGGTTGGTGTGCTGGGAATTCAACCAAGGAAAGTATGTGCATAGTCATTGCAAGTTCAAACATTGTTATGAGATGTGCATGGGCCCGCATGTTCTCAACTGTTTGGGTTCCAGCAGCCCTTTCGGTCATGACACCCCACCCCGACAGCCTCCAGTAAAAATGATGGAGCCCCCAGCTCCAGCACTGGAGGGTTGGGGGTGTTCCAAAGTGAGCACATCAAGGCTGCCCAGCCATACTTTGCCCTTGCACCCATGCCAGTGCACCCTTCAGTTTTGCTGCAACTCCTGCACAATTACCCCTTCAAGGAGGTGGCCACTTTCCTTGCTGATGGTTTCACTCAGTGCTTCAGGATCCTGGCTATGGGCCTGTGGGTGGCTTCTGATGCCTGGAACCTGAAGTAGACCAGGGACATGCCAGAGATCCTCAGGTCCAAGATCCTCAAAGAGTGTGAGGCTGGCAGGGTGGCAGGCCTGTTCCACTCACCACCCATGCCCAACCTAGGTGTGGTCCTCAAGAAAGCCCCAGGAGAATTCCACCTCATTTACCATTTGTCTTACCCTCCAGTTGCTTTGGTCAATGATGCCATCCCGCCAGAGCTTTAGTCAATCCGTTATGCCTCTTTTGATCATGCTATCCTGCTCATCTGGGCACATGGGCGGTGACCCCCTCTGGCAAAATTTGACATCCACTTGGCATTCTGACTGCTGTCTGTCCACCCCTATGACTTCTACCTCTTGAGCTTCAAGTTTGAGAATCAGTGGTATTTTGATAAAGCCATGCTTATGGGCTGTTCCGTCAGCTGTGCAGTGTTCAAAAAATTCCGTTCCTTTCTGGAGTGGGAAGTGAAGAGATGGGCCACGTGTCCCCTGGTCACTCATTACCTTGACAATTTCTTTTTCATGGGTGAGGCCTGGAGAGATGGCTGCACCAAACCAAACCCCTGGCCACATTCCAAACTCTCACAGCTCAGCTGGATATGCACTTAGCAGCTGACAAGACAGAGGATCCCATCGCATCCCTCACATTCCTAGGAATCTAGCTAGATTTGGTGGTGGGTGTCTCCTGCCTGCCAGAGAACAAGCTCCTCACCCTGCACTCCCTGATTCAGGCCACCATCTCATCACATATGTCAACTCTCAGAGAGGTACATGCCATTCTGGGACACCTCAACTTTGCATGCAGGGTTGTTTCCCCAGGCAGGGCTTTTTTGTTGAATTTTATTGGTGTGGTGTGCTTGAAAATCCAGCAGAGCCAGGGAAAATATCCAAAATTCTAAAAGTAAAGCTTTATTGTTTCAAAAGGTAAAAATAAGCAAAAATTTATATATATACAGTCCACCATAGGATCACATCATGCTGATTTGGTAGAACAGAAGAGTTACAGATCCATGTTTCCAGATCCAAAAGTTACATTGTAAAAGCAATAAAAACATATTATAGTCCAGAAATTAACTCCATGGTTAGATCCATTGCAAACACATACACAAACAGGAAGAATGCAAGAAATATAAACAATTCTAGACAAAGGATTTCTCAACCCTGCCCTTACTCCACCTTCTGGGTGTTAACCTTATGTTGATTGGATGTTATGTGTATGATGTTTGTTAACCCAGCCCCTTGCTGTCCATCATCCACCACGTGACTTCTTTCCCAAGCCTAATGATGTTTTGGATTTTGTTATCTGTTCTTCGCTGCCTTTCCCAGCTAGGAACGTCTGATGTTATGACTCTCTGGCCACCTGGACTGGGCTGTCTTTGTTTGCCTAGATGTTGTTCTCATGAGGAAAATTCCAGACACACATCTCTACATTTCACTTTTGACTGTATAGCCCATCTATATTCTAACATTTTTGCTCCAGGCTTGCCAGGGCCATGGCAGGGGTCACATCACCTCACCACCACATCCACCTCTCCAGGGGAATCAAACAGGACCTCAGCTTGTGGGAGAGATTCCTACAAGATTACAACAGGATTTCCCTGTGGCAGCATCTGTGGGACTTGGCACAGGTCCTTCAGGTACACTCCAATACCTCTAGAAGCCTGGGTTCCAGTGTATACTTCCTGTGTGCCCAACACTGGACAGTACATTGGGCTCAAGGGGAGAGCCTCCGAGACCTCAACTTCCTCAAATTTTCCCCTATCATGGTAGTGGTCCACATTTGGAGCAGTGCCTTAGCCAACAGGGCAGTTTGCTTTTGGTTTGACAATCAGTCAGTAGTCAGGATCCTCAACTGCCAAACATCCAGGTCTGAGAGGGTCATGCTCTTGGTGCATCACTTTGTCCTGTTCTGCCTCCACAAAGTCATCATTTTTAGGGCTTGTTTCATGCCTGGCCTCGAGAATAACATTGCAGACTCTCTCTCATTTTCAGGAGGCCAGGTTCCACCTTTTGATGCCTGGAGCAGACCCCCTCACCCACATCTTTCCTAGAGGAACTGTAGGAGGTTGGAAATCTGTTGTGGTGCAGGGTGTCCTGTCTTTGCTGGCCTCAGCCACCCTCAGAGCCTACAGGAGAGTGTTTCCAAGCTGCATGCCTTCTTTGGGGCACCTGGTCTCTGGCCCCATTGGCCCATCCTGTCTCACACTGCCTAAAATTTTTTGGTTTGGTTGAGGGAGGCTGGAATTGCTTCTTGTACTATGTTAGTACATCTGGCTGGTATTTCTTTCTTTTCCAAAGGGGTTGGGGATGGGGACCTATGTTCATCTTTCCTTGTCAGAAGGAGTTTGGAGGGCTGGATGAGGACAGCGGGACATAGGATGGATGACAGGAGATCTATTTGCTTTAGTCTCCTTTGCAAACTCTCTGAACAACTGGACTGAGTGTCCAATTCGAGAGCCAAGGCCCACATGTTCAGAGCCGCATTTGTCACTGCTTTCTTTGGGGCACTGAGGATGGGTGAGCTTGTTCTCTCTTCCAAGACAGATGGCTCTAAATGTGCACTGCAAGTTGGGATGTTTCCTTTGTGGACAACACTGTCTGTCTAGTTCTTCACAGGTCAAATGAGACCAGCTTGGCAAAGGTGCCTCCATCATCTTGCGAAGACTACATGGTCACAGCCTATGCCTTGTTGACCTTACACAGGTTCATGGAAGCCCCAAATAGAAGGCCTACTCTTTATCCATGCAGATGGCACACCCCTAACACAGTTCCAGGTGATGTTGGTTCTTCCTGCCAAAGGCTTTGGTGGCCACTTGTTTCACATAGGGACCACTACCATAGTGGCAGATTTGGTTTGCCAGCTGACTCAATAAAGACGATGGGCAGGTAGAAATCTAGGGCATTTGCTGGCTACATACATCCACATAGGGACTCATGTTCAGGCCTCCATTGTTGTGTTTTGGGGTGATTGCAGCATGCAAGGGTTGGTGGAAAGTGGGCCCGGGGGGGTGGGGGGTGGCCTTTTCTGGCAGTAGCATGGGTCTCAGATTTGATGGGCATGGTTTCCAGTGCTGCAGACCTGGGAGTGCTGAGAGTGTTGCATTGTCGCCAATGCAAGGGCTACACCGGATCAGCGTTCCCCGGTGACAAGGGATAGAGATGCACACATGCATTCAACTGGCTTCCTGAGATACAAACATACGATCAGTCAGTTACCCCTCTGTCAGTTATCCTGAAGCTTGGCCATGACCAAGCAATTCAGTTCATTGACCAACAAGAGGTGGTTGATGTCAGATCTAGACTTCATGCTTTTCAGGCTAACCCTTCCTATTTTCTGTAATCAATAAAGTTGTGGCCTTTTCATTGCCAATTGGGTGTTCTTGTGGTCTTTGTTGTGACGCTTCCCCTGCCACAGCAATTGTAATATATTTGGACACTGCAGGACTAGGAATGCACAGAGCCCATGTACAAGGTGAGAATTCTGAAGAAAGTCACTCTTTCCTTCTCCCACAACAATGATTCCCAAACTTTGGTCCTCCAGGCATTTTGGATTTCATCTCCCAGAAATCCCATCCACCTTGGTGAACAGTTAGGAATTATGGGAGCTAAAGTCCAATATACCTGGAAGACCAAAGTTTGAGAATCACTGGTCTACCATTTCTTCCTGCTCTACCGTTTTTTCCTCTACAGAACCAGCGAGGCCATTAGGCTCAATTGCCTCAGGCAGCACTAAGAATGGCAGATATGGGGCTCCCTCCCCATAGGGTATGTATAGCTTATTTCACTGTCCCCAGAGAGCTGCCTTCAATGCCCACTGTTCCAGAAAGAGAAGAAGAATGAAGCAAGGGTACCTGTGACCCCTTCTCCCAGAGAAAAAGTGGTGTCTCAAGAAGATGAAGAACCAGATGTACCATCTCCACACTTCTGATGTGTCATGGTGGATGTTGGGTCCCAATGATACACTTGGAAAAAGGGGAGGCATATAAATGCAATAAATAAATAAATAAGCCTAAAATATCCATCTCTGGCTTTGGAGGTGGTGAGATGTTGATATAATATTCTCTTCCATCTTGCAGTGGAGGCAATGTCTTATTCTCTGGGAGAGAGGGGGAGATACATCTTTCTAGGCAGAGGTGGGAAATCATTGCTTCTGCCATTCCCATCTCCCCTGTACAAGACATTTTGCTTCCTGCCTCAAGCATCAAGAGAGCTTGGACCATTCCTATTCTTTCATCGTTGGTAGCCTTTCATATATTTCTGTTCTTAGGTTTCTGTTCTCCACATCAAGCAGATACAACTGCAAAATTTATCTACAATAAATATTAGCGTTAGGGAAAAAGACACTCATGAAATGTGATCCATACCTGGCAGGCAACAATGAAGATAGCTAGACAGATAAATAGACAGATAGGCAGACAGGATTTTAGCTAAGGATGTGCATTGGATTGGGACCAATCCAAAATCAAGATCTGAGCCATTGCAGTTTAGCAACATCTGGAAGACTATATTCCCTGAGGTAAAATAAAAATGCTACCTTTTTGTTGTTGCTTGTGCTTCTGAATGGGAGAACCCTTCTTAGGGACATGTATTGAGTTGTGTTTTTTGAAACTTTATGAAGAGTTTTTAGTAACTGGATTTTGTATCCATATATACACATTTATTATAATATTGGTTGTTATTGTGTATTCAAGTAGACTCTGACTTATGTCAACTGTATCCTAGGGTTTTCAAGGCAAAATTTATTCAGAGGTTTGCAGCTGCCTTCTGCTAAGGCTGAAATTGTATGATTTGCTCAAGATCACCTGGTGGATTTTTGTGGTGGAGAAGAACTTCAAATCCTGGTTATCTCAGGGTATTCCCTCAATACTCTGGCCACTAACATTTTTATAACCACAGGCATATATGACAGCTGTAAAGCCCTCATTTAACTGTTTTATAGCTTCACTGTATTCTTCTTGAGGTTTGTTTACTCTATGGGGAGACCTGAAGCACAAGTTTAAATTAAGGTGCAGCTAGTGAACCAGTGTGGCATAATGATTAGAGTGTTGGACTATGTCTGTGGTGACCAGGGTTCAATGCCTCACTCAGCTATGAAATCCACTGGGTGATCTTGTGCAAGTCACATGCTCTCAGCTTCAAGGGATGGCAATGAAAAACCTCTTCTGCACAAATTGTGTCAAGAAACCGCATGATAGGTTTGCCTTAGGGTCACTATAAGTCAAAAATGACTTGAAGGCTCACAACAAGAGCAACAACAATAACAAGCAATTAGTGTGAGATAAAACTCTCTTTTAGAAAGCAGGAGTCTTCTTCCATTCTCATTCTCAGGGGGGAAGGAAACTGAGAAACTAGTTTTATTTGAAAACTTCTAGAACGGGAACCCTGTAAGGGTTTCCCTTTGTCCTCACCTTCAAAAGAAGAAATGCAGGCACTTACCATTGCAGATGGGTGGCCGTGGGCCTCCCTGAGAAGCAGAGGATTGGGGCCAAGGCTGCCCCATGCCTCAGCCCCAATCCACTCTTTTTCCACCCCTGGAAGGAGGGCTAAAATTGCACTCCTTCTGCAAGGCATGGAAAGGGTGCTGCAAGAGGCTGCACATGCCTCTTTGGCATCTCTTCCAGCTCAGCATGTCTGGATGCTGAGCTGGAAGACGTCATTTGAGCGCCCAACATGTGCAATGGTGGGCGTTCCAATGACGTCCTCGGGAAGGGGTTGGGGCACCGTATGCATCCCTTGTGTGTTTAAGAAGTTGAATGAAATAAGTAAGTAAACAATTTGAGAATATTAAATATTGGAGAACAATGAAAAGAAGAACAAAGCAATCTCCAATAATCTATTTGTTGCAAGTAGGAAGTTTGTATGAAAGATGTGTTGAAAGAAGAAATGGAAGGGAAGAAGGATGGAGGAGTAGAAGGTTAAGTATGTGAAGAAGGTGTGTGGAAGTGATAGAGAGTAGAGGATGTAGAAGAATGTGAATGTGATAGAAAGAGTTGGAAGGGGAAGATAGGAAGTGAATGAGTTAGAAGGATAAGGATGGAAGAGTAGGAAGATTATAGAAGAATAGAGAAGGGAAACAAGGGGGGATAATCGTTATTAGCAATAGTAATAAATATCGTATGTCGAAGTGCAAACTTTGGTAACCATATAGAAGGTCTATTAACGTGACTCTCAGTAACTGTGGAAAGAAGACTTCCTTCTTAAGGAAGAAAAGAACCAATATCGATGTAAAGAAGACAAGAAACAAGTTATATTGTATGATTGTTTTATTTGATGTTGTATTGAGTGTTTTTAACTAATAAAATTTATTAATATAATAATAATAAAAAAGAAGTTGAATGTCCATTTAGAGTTAAGAGAACAATGCAACATCCAGCAGTATGGACCCAACTTATTGTCAGCATCTGGTCAAAGGGACATGAGAATACTTAATTTATCTGTTGCTGTTATTACATCCTTTCCCCACCTATTTCTCATCCATAAAGCTAAAATTTATACTCTCTGTGGCTTAGTTTATTTCAGTTAATCAATCAGGGCTTCCAGATCATCAAAGGTGGTCACTTCTCGGCACACCATCTTGATGTACCTTCCTTGTTGAAAACAAGATTTTTAAAAAAATATTCTTCATGTTCCTGTTTTGTATGCATTTCTACCTAAATCCTTCAAATTTACTGTAAATCTGACAAATGTGCAAAGTACACTTTGACTCACAAAGCAAAGCAAAGCAAAGCAGCTTATTTATATACCGCTTCATATCACGCTATGGGATGTCTAAGCGGTTTACAACTGTGAGCTGATTGCCCCCCAACAGTTGGGTACTCATTTTAGCGACCTCGGAAGGATGCAGGCCTGAGTCGAGCCTCAGCCCTGGCTGGTATTGAACTCGCCCTGGCTGGTATTGAACTCGCAACCTTGTGGTCTATGAGTGAGTGGCTGCAGTACAGGCATTTAACCACTGCGCCACCAGGGCTGCTTAGCCTCATGATATATATATATATATATATAGAGAGAGAGAGAGAGAGAGAGAAAGAGAGAGAGATGCTCCTGTCAAGAATCCTGATTACAACAGAATTTTCCAACCCTACTCTGAGATCAATGTTGGAAAAGAAGGGTAAGTTCAGAGTGAAAACAAATCCCAAAAACATTGCTGTCCTTCAACTCATAGAATCTCATCCCTCCACACATGGACAAATATGAAGTGAGAGTAATTTACATTTTTAACATTCTGTGAAATGGAAGTAATGTGTCTACAATGAGTATGCAAATAGAAATCATTATATAAACACTATAATTATTGTGATCAAGCTACCAGAACAGGAATAAACCAACAAGAGCCAGTGGTTTTCACAATAAAAATATTTTCATATAAATTGTGAGAAAATATTGTGTAAATAAGTTTTAGAAGAACTGACACCAGTTGAAATGTTTCCATGACACCAAAAAAGATCCTCAAACAATAGATAAGAAACAGTTTGTTAAACAAACAAATGATTATGATTGTAATGCAAATATTATTTAACATAGAAATAGTAGATTTGGAACTAAGATAGAAAATGAATGTTCTAGTTTTTCTTTTTAATCTGTTGCTAGTTTTTGCTGAGAGTGAAAAAGGTAAGAAAGATTATTCTGAAACAACAAGAGATGATATGGAAAAGGAACCAGTGTGGTGTAATAGATTGAATGTTGGACTAGAACCCCAAGAGATGAAGGTTAATCCCTGCTTAGCTAGATGATGTTGCACTCTCTCATCAACCTTAGAGGATGGCAATGGCAGTAAAAAATAAAACCTCTAAAACTTTTCATATGTTATTACTTATTGCTATAATTGCTAGTCTGACAACAACAGCATGCCTAATAATAATGTCATGCCTAGATTACAGTCTAAAAGTATTTTAACACAAAAGTCCTCCAGATGCAACAATAAAGAACTACTGATTCCTTCATAATCTTTGGCAAATCTGAGAAAGAGAAGTGCAACCCTGTGGATGAGATACCTCCAAGATCCCCGTCCTCCATTACTCTGCTTTGGTTTTGTTGATTCATTTCCATGACCTCCCTAATTGAATTTATACTCTGATATCTAAGTGGAAATGACCATCACAAATAGTCTGGCAAGTTTGCATTCTAGACCAAGGAACTGTCAATTATCAGTGACAACTCTAGGGCAAAGCAAAGCAGCTTCATTTATATACGCTTCATACCACTATGCAGTATCTAAATGGTTTACAACTGTAAGCTCATTGCTCCCCAACAAGCTGGGTACTCATTTTAGCGACTTCGGTAGGATACAGGCCTGAGGCAAGCTTGAGCCCTGGCTAGTATTGAACTCGCAACCTTGTGGTTTATGAGTGAGTGACTGCAGTACAGGCATTTAACCACTGTGTCATGCAGGGCAAATTGAAGATATTTTTCCAGAACAAGTACTTGCACTGATTGGCCCGTGAAAAGCAACCGAACATCCCTTGCAATATCACAAAGCATATTAGGTTACCATCCTAATGTAAAAGTTTCTATTTTTTTTAGTGAATCTTCAAAAACAACCTTTTCAGAAACAACCTTTTCATCTGCACTGCCTCATCTACAAACAAAGGTTTCCCTTATTTCTGCTGTATTACTTTTACTATATCTCAAAAGCTGTAGCGATTATGAATATGGAGAGAAGCATGTTCAACCTACCAGCCTTTAAGGTGTTAAAAATGAGGAACCTGTCTGGGAAAAAAGAGATGGCAGCCCAATTTCAGCAAAAGAACCATGGTAGAATGCACAGGCATTTTAAAGAGCTAAGCACTCAGACAGACAAGCAATCAAATAAATAAGGCTGTCAGTTTTAGTTTCTCCCTCATTCAGTTTATTTTTACTGCATTTGCAAATTAATATAACTTAGGATACCACCTGGGAATTCATGGGATGGAAGCAGAAGCAAAGTAGAATATAAATGTAATGAATTTTATTTTGTTGATGACAACCCAGTCAGAGAAACCTGTAACTGTGAGCCTTCTCTGTCAGCATTTGTAAATTTTCTCCATTCCCTGAACCTATATCATGCCTTTCCAGTTCCCTGTCTTCTCTACCGGTTTCCTTCTTTCCCCTAGGCACAGGAGCTCTTTCAAATTATGCAATTATAGTGCTGTGGTTCCACTTTTGCATTTTGGGGATTTTCTGATTGTTGTTCTTCTTGTTGTTAACTGCCTTTGATTTGAACTCAGCCCATAGCAAGCCTGTGGATGAGACACCTCCAAGATCCCCTATCCTCCATTACTCTGCTTAAGTTTTGTTGATTCATTTCCATGACATCCCTAATTGAATTTATCACTCTGACATGTGGTCTTTCTCTCTTTCTACTCCTTCAACCTTTCCTAGCATTATTATCTTTCCAATTAGTTGTGCCTTCTCATGATGTGACAAAAGTATGACAGCCTCAATTTTATCCTCTTGGCTTCTAGGAGTATTTCAGGTTTGATCTGTTAAAGGATCCTTTTTTTTTCTTTTTTTTCTTTTGCGATGTCCACAGTATGCTTAGGTATGGGTATTTAAATTTCTCAGCTAGAGAGCTCTTTGTTGTTCTGTGCCTTCAAGGCATTTATGAATTATGCCAACACTAAGGTGAACCTATCATGAGGTTTTCTTGGCAAGATTTGTTCAGAGGGGTTTGCCTTTGCCTTCCTCTGTGGCTGAGAGAGTGTGACTTACCCAAGGTCACCCAGTTTGTTTCTATGGCCTAGCAAGAGTTTGAACTCTGTTTTCCAGAGTAATAGTCCAATGCTCAAACCACTACACCATCCTGGCTCTCAGAGAACTCTACTATTTCATTAAACTAGAAACACCATCACATGCTTCCATAGGATGTTGCCATGGCAGTTAAAGTGGAATGATAGTGGTATAAGCATGGGTTATGAAAGGACCTCTGGTATTTCTAGATCTCCTCATGTCATCTTCCAGATGAGGCCTAACTGTACTAAGACCTCTTTAGCCCCAATTCTTAACATGAGGAACAACTTGGTTTTCATAATATGCCAATTTCATCTACACTGTTGAAATAATAGTTTGGCACCACATTAAGAGCCATGGCTCCATCATACAGAATCCTGGGATTTGTAGTTTTCTGAGGCATCAGCACTCTGGACAGAGAAGGCTAAAGACCTTGTAAAACTACAAATTCCATGATTCTATAGCACTTAAAATGGTGTTAAACTGCATTATTTTTACATGTAGATGAACTATCGAGTTTATCACATGGGAGGGATCCTGTGCAAAAATGGGATTTAAACTGGGAAAAACTGGAAAAGCAAATTGATTTTCAGATGACGTCAGGGTTAATGATCATTAACGCAACATTAACCTGGACAGAAAGTCAACAAAACATGCTGCTTTTTACTTTCGGAAAATCCTGAAAGTAAAAAGCGGAGCATTTTGTCAACCATCTGTCCGGGTTAATGTCTCATTAATGCTCCTTAACCCCGGTGTGTCTGAAAATCAACCCACTTTTGTGTGTTTTTCCTGGGTTTTAAATACCATTTCTGCATGGGATTTGGGCACTTTGCCTCTCGTGTGATAAATTCCTAAGAGTGATATAAGAGTGTATAGATAAACAGTATTTTTAACAGAGATATTTGTCTGCTTAAGAAGTTGAGAAGAAATGCACAAACTTAAGAAATATGGCTTTGCTAAAATGGTTTTGTATTAAAGGTTTTCTCCATTGTCTTCATTTCAAATGTATTTCATTTGATGAAGGCATCCAAGAAAACTCAGTGCCATTGTTCACAGCCGCATCTTGCAGTCTAAGAAGTAGCAGTCAATGATAACTGACCTAAACTAAAGTGACAGTGATTTCAACTGGAGAAAGGAGCATGAATTAGGAAATAGTATGATTTTAAATACTTCTTTTCTTTGCTCCTTTACAAAAGAGAAATAAAGTCTTTGATGCATGGAAATCAGTTTTTATCTCATTGCTAGATTGATGAACAGACCCATATGGAGACCTTGGAATAATTTCTTTCCTGTGACGCAGTAACTAGGTTTGTACATAGAACACCATATTCATGTATTTTTTATTTGTTTAAAAAAAATTGCTAAGGTCAATCTTTTCAAGAGTTATCTTGTTGTGATTTTAAATTGGACAACTGCCACAATAGTCAAATTCTTGGGGTGGGGGTGGGGTAAATAGCAAGGCTCTGAATGAACAAAAGTTGTTTTCAAGCTACGCCTCTTTGTGTTACTGCCAGAAAGTGTGGGGATCCATATTACATGATCTATCAAATTTCTCTCTCATAAGATAGGAAAAACAAAATTGTAAAGATCAAAGGAAGCAAAATGTGTTCTTGACTAATAATGAATAATAGGGTGACACTGACATTGGTAGTAACTGCCAAAGAAAAGGAACTGACAATTTTACGCCACTAAATGAACTGAAAAGAAACAGGCCAAGTGTCCTGGCTAATCTTCACCTCTGAAAAACATTAGAAATATTATATATGGTTCTCATAATCTCCTCAGCCAGCAGGAATTCAAATGTCTTTAAGTCTGTAACCTTTAGCTCTGCATCTTCTAATTATGCTTTCACCTCTAGCTGTTTTTCAGGCCTGAACATCCCCTGATGCAGAAAGACTCTTTTGCAGGATGGAAAAAAACTGTAAAGAAAAGAAAAAGAACAAGAAAAGAAAGGAAGATGTGGGGAGAAAAGAGGACTTTTTCAGAAATCTTCTCTCTTTTGTTGTTATTGTGTAGCTTCAAGGGCTTTCTAACTTATTGTGGCTCTAAAGATGCGGTGGCTCAAGTGGTTAAGACACTGACTCTGGGGGGGAAGCAGACGGGCAGCATGGGGCTGCCCTGGGAAGCTGCGGATCGGGACTGAGGTATCCGCACTCCTCGGCCCCGAGCCGCAGTGTCCCAGGCTTAGGAAGGAGTGCTAAAATAAAGCTCCTTCCACAAGATGCCGAAGGTGCACCGCAAAAGGCCTCTGGCGCACCTTCGGCGCCTCTTCCACTGCAGCGTGTGCAGATGCTGCAGCGGAAGTGCATTGTCAGAGTGCAGCCATGTGGAGTGACGGGTGCTCCGACGACGTATTCGGGAAGGGGTTGGGGTGCCCAGCGTGAGGCTGCACCTCCCCTTCCTGGCCTCGAAAACGGCGCTTTGCGCCGTCTGCTTAGGCAGTCTGTTGATTGCAAGATTGGCAGGTTGGCAGTTCGAGGCCTGGGTGCTGCATGATGGGTGAGCTCCCATCACCAGTCCCAGTTTCTGCCAACCTAGCATTTTGAAAGCATGCAAATCCAAGTAGATAAATACGTACCACTTCTCACTGGGAAGGTAAACAGTGTTCTGTGCAATCATGCTGGCTACATGATCACAGAGTACTTGGCAATGCTGACTCTTCGGCTTAGTAACAGAGATGATTACCAACTTCTACAGTCAGACACGACTTGACAACCTTGTCAATGAGGAATACCTTTACTTTTTTAAGGAAGCCCTTGGGTTTCCTGCCCAAGGTCAGCATGTAAGTTTCCATGACCATGTGAGGAATCAAACCCTGATCTCCAGAGTCATAATCCAACACTCCAACACCATGCTGATTCTTTTTACTTTCTTTAAAACCCATGCTCTTGTTCTTGCTTATTTTATCTTTACTATCTGCAAGGATAAAGTTTTCAGGTCTATACGAAATGAGATAAACTGACATTAGTTCTTTTGATCTTCCAAACTAGCACAGAACAATGTGTCCCTTTCTTGAAATGGTGTAGCATCCACATCCACAGGGTTCAAAACAGTGGCTTTTGGTGAACCAGACAGATGTGAGCAGAACAAATGACAAAGGTCTTCCCCACTTATTTATTAATCAGGATGTACAGTAGCAATCATTGCATGTCTGTACTCAGAAACCAATGGCTCTCACATTTGAAGACTTCTTATTTATTAATGTTTACTATGCCCATTCTCTTCCTACATCACTCTAAGCTGAAGCCATTTTATCTTTCTTTCCAACATAAGACCATGTGTTTGCTTATGAACAAGTATTTAACAAGTAAAGCTATTTTCATACATTTTGCAGAGAAGACTAAGCTGGTTTCTTTCCTTTGTGTATTTGTGGGTGGGTGGGAGACAGTGGATCTGGTTGGTCTTCTGTTTCCTCCTTGCCAATTTGATTACATTGATTAAGCAACCTATTACTACTACATTTCCCAAAGCATGTAAGCAATTACTGGACATTCCCATGTGGCTCCAACATTTACCATAGCTATGTGGAATTACATTATAACAAAAATGGTTCACATGTCACTATGAATCTACATATTAAAAGCCATGGTTTTCTACTGACTCATTCAAATAGCCTTTATTCTGACTAAATTTGCATAGATTTTGGAGATTATCACACCAGTTCTTATTCCCATGCTAGGTGCAGGATGTAAACGCACAGAGATGGATTCTATGGCACAGATCTGTCCCTGGGCAATACCCATTCTCTACCCGATCTGGGCTTCTGCTGGACCTTTTAAAGAATGGGGAAATCCTGATCTTTAAAAGGTCTGGGAGATGCCCAGATTGGGTACAGGATAGGTACTGCCCGGGGACGGAGCTGTGCAATAGAATCCATCCCTGTGCGTTTACATCCCATGTCTAGCATGGTAATAAAAGCCAGTGAGATAATCTCCATGTTTGACTTGCATGATTTGTACATTCAATTCAGCATTCATTTATGCAGATTGTGGGTTAATTTGGTACCAAATAGAGTATGAAGAACAATAGGAAAATAGGGTTTGATGTACCCAGACAGGAACTGCTTGTGAAAGGCACAACAGGGTCATATCTAAGCTTGCCAATAACTTGTAACAGCAGTACCTTACTGCTTCTAAATATGAAGACCTATTATAGAGAAGGGTGAATCACGTGAATTACTCAAAAGTATTACTGCTTGTGACTTTGGTTGCTAATTTCTTCTTGCTGTGAAAGGAACAACCTGGTTATTACTACTGGTCTTTAGACAAGATTCC
This sequence comes from Phrynosoma blainvillii, assembly GCA_026167975.1. Classification (NCBI taxonomy): domain Eukaryota; kingdom Metazoa; phylum Chordata; class Lepidosauria; order Squamata; family Phrynosomatidae; genus Phrynosoma; species Phrynosoma blainvillii. The sequence continues at coordinate 416,923,961 of JANUYF010000001.1, forward strand.
TCCCACCCCCATCATTCTTTTTTCATTTGCATCTGCTATGTGTATTGTTTCTCTGTTTTATAATAGCTGTTGTTGTGTACCATTGCTAACTGTGAGAGAGATTGCTCACATTCCACTGTGATAACCAGAAAATGGGAGATGGCACTAGGTGCTAGCTCATACCCACCAACATTTCACAGATAAAACCAGGACATGTGTGGCTGAGCAACACCAGAGTAGGGTCCAAAGGGTGTGGCCAGACAACATCAAGGCAAAAGCCAGAGTGGTGTAGTGGTTTGAGCATTGGACTATGACTCTGGAGACCAGGGTTTGAATCTCAGGTCAGCCATAAAGCCCATTAGGTGACCTTGGGCAAGTCACACACTCTCAGTCTCAGAGGATGGCAATAGCAACCCCATTCCCTCTGAGGAAACAGGCCAGGAAAACTCTGTGATGGGTTCACCTTAGGGTTGCCATAAGTCAAAAATGACTTGAAGGCACACCACCACAACAAGAAGTAAATATTGGGGAAGAACACACTGCTATTTTCAACAGAGAAACTCTGGAGTTCTGGAAAGCCTAAAGAAAGAAAGAAAGAAAGAAAATGCCATATTGGCTGTCAGTGACCTAGACCAATATCCTACATCAGTTCAATATAGTGTAAATATCCACTGAAGGAACTATATCACAGAACTATTATATTGAATACCAATGTAGTACAGTGTATGTTCTAGTCCCTCCTAGAGTTTGAGGACCTAAAGATGGTAGTGTATGTGCTGGAAACTTCAAGGCTGGACTTCTGCAATGCACTCTACATTGGGCTACCTTTGTATCAAATCCAGAAGCTCCAATTACGTCAGAATATGGCAGCCAGACTGATTACAGATACATCCAGGAGTGATCACATCACACCGATCTTAAAAATCACTCCACTGGCTGACAATTAGTTTCTGGGGATAGTACAAAGTGTTGGTTACTACCTTTAAAGCCCTACATGACTTGGGTCCAGATTACCTAGAGGATTGCCTTCTCCCATGCAATCTGTTCTGTACACTCAGGTCCTTTGGGAAATGTTTGCTCCAACCAGCCAGGACTAGACTGGCAATGATTTCTTAGATGGCTTTTTTGTCTGCTACCCCCAGAGTGTGGAATTACCTGCTGGAGGAGATATGACATCTGAAAATGCTGACTGCTTTTAAAACAGCATTAAATATATATCTCTCCTTGTAGGTCTACCCAGACAATTTTAAATCATGACTTTTTAATTGTATATAATTCTTATGAGTGTATTTTAATGATTTTATAATATTGTACTTTAACTATGGGTTTATGTGTTTTTAATTATGTTTTGTATTTTAGCGTGTTGTATCCCCTTTCAAGCCTTGAGGAGAGGTGGGAAAGAAATTATTATTATTATTATTATTATTATTATTATTACCAATAAATTAAAATAATGTTGTGGCAGTTAAAATAATGTTGTGGGAGTGTTGAAAAAAACAGTCCTTTGAAACCAAACATTCAAAACTGGAACTTTTCAGCAAGCTTCTTTATTGTAAAAGACAAAAGCAAAAGCAAAACAAAATAATAACAATAATAACATCTTCACTTTAGCCAAAGCTGGCTAAGCAGGAATAAACTCTATTTGCTACATATTTCTAGATTTTGTTAGTAGCATATCAAGAGAATGTTTTAATTAGATCATTACAGTTCAAAAGTCAAAAAGCAAGTGAGAAACTTTCTGATTCTCAGCCCTCAGTCCCATAAAACTCCACCTTTCTGGGTGTGACCTTTACAAGTTGATTGGGTGATACTACGTGACGTGTTCTAGTCCAACCCTTAATTACAATAACATATCATGTGACTACATTTCCCATAACAAAAATTATGTTTACAAAACCATAACAAAAACAAACCTTCTTTCCCAGAGAATGGAGTCCTGTTTTGGCTAAACCGCACCTGGGACTGTTAAACTGTGAATCTAGCTCTCAGAAAAACAACTTTTCACAGCATGGAAAAATACAGACACACATCTTTTACATTTCAACATTTTAACATTGACTCTATATCCCATCTAAACCTAACAATCCCCTCCTGAAATGTAAGATGTGTGTATGTTGTATACTAAACTAACACTGTCGTATAACTAACTTAGCTCAATGGCTAGGTCTAAACTTAAGACATGCCAAGTAGACGTGACATCCGTTCGTGTCTATCAATGGTCAATGCCTTTGTCAAGATGTCTGCTTGATTTTTATCTGACTCAATGTATTGCAGACTCACAATTCCTTTCTGTACCATCTCTCTCACATTCTGATATCTCACACCAATGTACTTTGTTCTGCATTTCAAGTTCTCAGCTTCAGCCATAGCAATGCATGTCTGAGAATCCTCATTTATCATCGCTGGATCAACACAATCTTCATTCAGATCTTTCAACAACTGTCTAATCCACTCAATCTCATTAACTAACTCAGATAAGGCCCCGAATTCTGCCTCTCCTGTACTTTGGGCTACGTATCTCTGTTTTCTACTTCTCCAAACAATTGTACTTTCTCCAAACTTAATCAACAATCCTGTCACTGACTTTCTATCTTGTAGCTCAGAAGCAAACGAACTGTCAACAAAACATTCAAGACCAGCTCGACTGTTTTGCAACTTCAATTTTCTATCTAAGCTACCCTTCAAATATCTCAACAAGTGCTTCACTGCTGTCCAATCTTCCACCGTAGGACAATTTGCCTTTCTTCCAAGTATGCCCACGGCAAAACAAATGTCAGGCCTCGTGTTATTTGCAATATACATCAAACTCCCCACAAAGCTCCTATACATCTCTGAATTTTCAAACTCCTTAGTCCCTTCACTACTCACATAACCAACTGACATTGGACTTTTTACTGTTTTTGCATCCTGCAATCCACACTTCTCAATCAAACTCTGAATTTTCCTTTGTTGACTCAACAAACAACTCCCATCTTCACACCATTCAACATCTATTCCTAAATAAGACTTCAAAACTCCAAGATCTTTGACACTAAATTTCTGTGACAACTCCTTTCTTACTGCCTGAATCTCTTGCTTTGAATTTGCTACTACACACAAGTCATCTACATAAATCACCAAAACCACATCACCTTTTGTGTAAACACATGCATCAGCTACACTGCGTCTGTAGCCTAGCTTCACCAACTCCTCATGAATGCAAAGATTCCAGCTTCTGGCACTTTGCTTCAAACCATACAACGCTTTCTTCAACCTGTACACCTTTTTGTCACTATTTTGCTGAAAACCCAAAGGTTGTTCCATGAAAACAGTTTCATCAAGACTTGCATTCAAGTATGCAGTCTCAAAATCAAAATGATGCACTACCAGGCCCCTCCTTGCAGCCAAAGCCAACACCAACCTCAAACTCTCAGGCTTTGCTGTTGGAGAAAAAGTTTTGTCATAATTCTCAAACCTCTGTTGTGCAAATCCTTTAGCTACTAATCTGGCCTTGTATTTCTGACTACCATCTGGCATCAGCTTCCTTTTGTAAACCCACTTGCAACCTATCACCTTGTGATTTGTAGGCCTGTCAACAATTTCAAACACCTTTTTATCTACCAAAGACTTGAACTCCTGCTCCATTGCAGACTCCCATTTCAACTTCTCTTCATCACAACACTCCTGTACTTCCTTGTAACTCTCAGGCTCCTCTACCATGACTACACAAGCCTTAGCTTCCTGCACTTTAAAACGATCTGGAGGTTTTCTAACTCTAGTAGTCCTCCTCAAAACTATGGTCCTCGTTTTTCCCTGTTCATCCTCAGAATCTGTACTTGAATGTGCCTCTTTGTCTGTGTGTCTTTTTTGTTTCTGTCATTCTAGGTGTTGGTGGGCGTGTGTGTGACAACTTGTCTGATGTGCTAGCCTCACCTTCTGAAGAATCTGACTCTTGCTTCACTGCCCCTCCATTTCTGGCAGGTGGTGGTGTCTGTGTTTCTAACTGACCTAGTCTGTAAAACACCTCTTTGTTTGAATGAATGTTTTCCCACCCAGAATGTTTCTCAAAATTTGCACTCCTTGAAAAAAGAACCTGATTTCCACCCAGGTAAAACCTGTAACTGTTTCCTGTGTAACCTACAAACATCAAACGTCTCCATTTGGGTTGACCTTTCTTTCTGAAAGCTGCAGGTATGTACACATTTGCATACTGCCCAAACACTCTAAGATACTTCAAATTGGGTGGTCTCTTGAAAAGCATGTAGTAAGGAGTATTCTCTACAGCTGAATTCCAAGTGCGGTTTGTCAGGTAATTAGCTGTGAGAATAGCCTCCCCCCAAAGGTGCTCTGGAGCATTAGAATCAAGCATCATGCAATCTTTTATTTGCTTCAGAACGGCAATTTTTCGCTCAGCCAATCCGTCTTCGGCCGCCGAAGAAGGATTAGTGGTAAAATGCCTAATTCCCATTTTTCTTAACCAATTGGTCAAGTGAGAAGCCAAGAATTCTCCTCCTCTATCTGTAACCAAAGTTCCCACTTTGTAGTCAAACTGTCTCTCTATCATGTTCACCCATTCCTTGAATCTCTCCCCTGCTTCACCCTTTTCTTTCAGAAGAATCACATAAGAAAACCTTGTGAAGCGATCCACAATCACCATGAAATATTTACACCCACCCTGAGAAAGGTTAAATGGCCCAGCTATGTCACAGTGCAAATATTCAAAAGGTCTCTGGGCTCTAAGTTTTGTTTCTTTTGCTACAGGATAAGCCTTCAGCTTAATCTTGCTGCAAACTGAACACTCCAAGTGGTTTGAGCATGGTGACATTTTAAGTTCAGGACAAACCTGCTTCAATTTCAAAAGATATGGAAAACCAGCATGACCCATCACTCTGTGAAAATAATGAATGCAATTATCATGCAAAGGCTGATTTTCTGCAACTGCACAACTCTCTCTATCTATCATGTGGTACAGTTTGTCTTTCTTAATGGCTTTAGCACAAAATTCACCATCTTTAAAGATTAAACATTCATCCCCCTCAAAATTCACTTTGTACCCATCTGAGGTCAAAGCTGACACACTAACTAGACAATTTTGCAATGTAGGTACATACAAGACATCATCAAAATTGGTACCAAAACTTGGAATGCAAACAGTCCCCATTTCTTTAATTCTTGGCCCTCGACCGTCTGCCAGAGAAATAGAAACAACATTTGCTGGTTTTCTGCTCTGGAACAGTTCAATTTTGTTGGCCATGTGGGTGGACGCTCCAGAATCTAGAAGCCAATTCTCTTGTGACTGAGTTTGGGGCACACTGTCTCGGCTTTGAATTGTGGCCACAAATCCCTGGTTAGCACTGTGCTTCTTTTGTCCACCAGAGGGACGTGGCTGCTGCTGCTGCTGCTGTTGCTGCTGCTGCCCCCTCCTGGTATCTGCCATTAATTTCCTGCAGTCTTTTCTTAAATGTCCCAATTTTTTACAATAATAACACATTTTTCCCTTTGACATAGCTGCTTTTTCACTTTGCAACTCTTTTGGAGCTCCCTCTGTGGTTTGATGAGGTTTTGGAGCTGTAGAATTCAGCTTTCGTTGCTCTGCTTCAAACCTCCTCCTCTCAGATTCCTGCAAAATCCTCCCACAGACTAATTCCATAGTTAATTGAGCTCCAGGCAATGCTTGCAATCCTAAGAGTATATTATCATAGGTTTCGTTGAGGGACCCGAGTAAAATGTAAATTCTGAGGTTTTCATCTAGGACAATGCCTCTTGCTTGAACCTGGGCAAACAACTCTCTCATTTTGCTTACATGAGCTTCTGCAGAGTCATTAACTTTCATTTTGCACGAAAACAGTCTTTTTGCCCAAATCATCTTTGCTATATCAGAAGTGGACTGATGAATTGCAGCCAAAGTGTCCCATATTTCTTTTGCTGAAGTAAGATCTTGGACTAAATTTAATTGTCCCTCAGATAATAATAGCAGTATGGTGGCTCTAGCCCGTGCATTTCTTTCTTGGTCTGCTTCAGAAGGGGCAGCCCCCAAACCAGACTGTACAATCTCCCACAGATGTTCTCTTGTCAAAAGAGATTGAGCATAGATTTTCCAAGACGAAAAATTTTCTGAATTAAGCCGGGGGAACTTAATTTGATCCATCTTTAATTAATTTTAAAACAGTCCAGCACAAGTCTTAAAAACTGAAAGCCCCCCCCCCCCCAGGTGCCTCCTTCCAGGACTCTGTCTCTTTAAACTGCAGCTTTTACAGCCTCCGGCTAATTTGCTGCTTTATTTTCTTTCTTGAGACAGCTTTAAAACAGCCCTTTCAGATAAGGGGTTGGGGGTTACTTACAGTCCTCTTTGATGCTTGTGCCTTAAGAGACTTGGAAATCCCATCCTTGCTGGCTTCGGATTCCTTCTTGCTTCTTTTCAGCTGCAGCCATAAATCAAGCCGTGTGCTGCATCTCTCCGGCGTCCGCGTGGCTCTTCGCTGGCCGGAACAAAAAAAACTTGCTTTTTAACTCCAGGCTTCAGAGGTCCGTGGAATCAGAAACCATCCTCTGCTACCACTTGTTAAAATAATGTTGTGGGAGTGTTGAAAAAAACAGTCCTTTGAAACCAAACATTCAAAACTGGAACTTTTCAGCAAGCTTCTTTATTGTAAAAGACAAAAGCAAAAGCAAAACAAAATAATAACAATAATAACATCTTCACTTTAGCCAAAGCTGGCTAAGCAGGAATAAACTCTATTTGCTACATATTTCTAGATTTTGTTAGTAGCATATCAAGAGAATGTTTTAATTAGATCATTACAGTTCAAAAGTCAAAAAGCAAGTGAGAAACTTTCTGATTCTCAGCCCTCAGTCCCATAAAACTCCACCTTTCTGGGTGTGACCTTTACAAGTTGATTGGGTGATACTACGTGACGTGTTCTAGTCCAACCCTTAATTACAATAACATATCATGTGACTACATTTCCCATAACAAAAATTATGTTTACAAAACCATAACAAAAACAAACCTTCTTTCCCAGAGAATGGAGTCCTGTTTTGGCTAAACCGCACCTGGGACTGTTAAACTGTGAATCTAGCTCTCAGAAAAACAACTTTTCACAGCATGGAAAAATACAGACACACATCTTTTACATTTCAACATTTTAACATTGACTCTATATCCCATCTAAACCTAACATGATCAGTGCACATGGCTGAGAAGATATTGTGCAGCTGCAGTGCAAAATGTGATAAGGCAGTGCATACATCCAGTGCATGCTCACACGCTATTCAGTGTACTTTGATGTGCTACCACAAATACAATGATCTCAAGTATGCAACTCTGCTTACGCCACCATCAGCTGGATATAGCTAATAATGGCATAAGTAGAGTTGCACAATTGAGGCACATTTCATATTTTACTACCCCACCCCACCCCCCACAAATCACTCCTCATGCATAGCACAATATATATCTGTGTGTGTCACAGATGTCAGCTCTAATATGGTTGTTGGGAGGATTAAGTGGAGAAGGGCAATCCATAGACAATACCCCAAGTTCTTTTGGAGGAAAGATTTCTATTATTTATTTATATCCCACTTTCTTCCTAGTACAGGTTTTCAAGGTGGCATAAATGGCATATAAATGTTGATAACAATGAACCAATAGTAAATGGCTGCTTCCATACCTGAGCTTGGTGTGTCTATATTTGTTATTCTGTGTAAAAAAAAAGATAAAGATTATCCCTTTGACATGGTTGTCTAGTCATGTCCAACTGTAGGGACAGTGCTCATCTCCATTACTAAGCCGAGCAAGCCAGCATTGTCAAAGATAACTCCATGGTTATGTGGCCAGCATGACTGCACAGAATGTTGTTACCTTCCCACCAAAGTGGTACCTATTTATCTACTTGCACTTTTACATGCTTTTAAATTGCTAGGTTGGCAGAAGCTGGGACTAGTGATGGGAGCTCACTCCATGGTGCTTGGTCCTTGAATTGCCGACCTGTTGACCTTGCAATTGTCAGACTCAAAATCTTAAACACTGAGCCACCGCATCCCTTGTTGTGTGTATGGTACATGAAATGCACAAAAATGAACACTATTACAAAGAGAGCAAATTGGCAGGAACTTGTGGCTGCCAAACTACAAACTTAGTGAATTAATCTTTCTTTTGAACACTGGATTTACTGTAGCTGTTCAACTGGGAATACAGTTATGATTGAATTGAGATCACTTTCACATTCATTCCTCATGCTGCCACATAATAAACACTTTTATTACCCAGGCTTCCTCAATGTATATATTTTTAGGAAACACACAATTTGTCTCTGTGTTGATTGTGAGAAATCAATAAGCAGGAGCAGCTTTTACAAGTGCAGCGGGCCAAATGTCCTCTTACGAGTGAAACCAAATAATGTTTTTATCTTTTGCACACTCTCCTACAAGTAACATCCTTATGCCCAAAACCTGGGAGGTGTGATGGAGAGTTTGAGTTGTATACCTTGAGTTAATTTTTATCATTTCTAGATCCTGAAATCTATCAACATATTGTTGACATATAAATATTTTAATAAATAAATCATTTTATAACATTTAGGAGAACAATTTTAGAATCATAGTTTTTTGTGGATTTTTCAGGCTACATGGCCATGTTCTAGAAGAGTTTATTCCTGACATTTTGCCAGCATCTGTGGTTGGCATCTTCAAAGAATGCTGGCATGAAATTGAGTTGGATATATATCCAACTCACCCCATGTCGACGTCATCCTGACAATGTGCAGTTATGCAAGGCGCGTGGCATCAGGACACCCTCCCAGTGCAGTGTTTAAACATACTGCACCGAAAGGGCACTGAAGAGCCATGGTGCCGGTTCTTAGGGCAGCCTTTTGCCACCCCTAAAAGGAGATTTCCTTTTCTTCACAACCATTCAAGGTAAAGAATCCATCTTTCTTATTTCACCTGGCAGCCTCACAAATTAAGGCCAGAGAAATGGAATTTAAAATAGATTGTTTCCTGGAATTGAAAGAATCTAGTGATCCTAGATGATAAAATGTGCTTTCTTAACTGATTAGTTCCTCAGTTGGGTTATGAATCCTTAGAGTTATCCATGGCCAATGTAGCCAGTACAGCATATTCTCCATTATAGTGCTGCAGGGAGAAGGAACTCTAGTGGATTTGTGGGCTAATCTGCTGCCCTGTAACCCTCAGCTGCCCACACAAAAACCAAAAATGCAAAAAAAAAAAAAAAAAAAAAAAAAAAAAGTTAAATAATTAATATGTCTGGTTTTAATTCTAAGTGGTTTAATAATTTTTAAGGGGGGGTGGAGAATTGATATTAATGCATGACTGTATTGTATTTTTACTGTGAACCACCCCAATTGTCCTCAGAGGGGCAGTATAGAAATAAACATTATTATTATTATTATTATTATTATTATTATTTATTAATTAAATGGATACATACATGGAAGTGGTCACAAGTCCACTTCTGGTTTTAGAAGCATTTTTTAAAAATAAAGATTGTATGGAGAGGGAGGCTGTAACCTGTTTAAAAGGTGAATTACTGTTCCTGGAGTCTTCCAGAAGAGGCCATTGTTTTTTTTTTTTCTTTGTCCAAAAAAGATAGTTCAAGGAATCTGGGAAAGGAGAGTGTCACATGAGGTCCACTTGGAGGACATGAAGCACCAAGGTCCTGATTTGGTCATTGCTGCTGTACAGGAGTTAAAGGAAGGGCATATTTTCTAGCATGAAGACCACAAAAAGCTTGCAGTCCATTAGAAACAATGCTGTGGATCATGCCCTGGAGTCCTTTGTGCTAACATACTGAAGCCTCAGATGATAAGACATATGACTCAGATACAGAGAATTTGGTAAATCTATCCCATGCTCTTCATAAAACTTCTAGACACTGAACAGGTTCCCACTCTGTCCAGTAGATCCTCCAGGAACATGTGAAGCTGTTTCTTTTCTCCTTCAGCAATAGTTCTTTTTGCTGGCAAGATTTTAAAGTTTACATTTCATGAGGTTTTATCATTTTGCACCAATTAAGTGTCAGCTTTCATGGGACTATGCTTTGCTTTGTGTGAAAAAGGCATCAAGCTTATCCCATGATTTGGTTTATTCTTCTTCCTTTCTTCCATCTGGAGGTTCAACAGAAGACTCAAGTGGCAAAACATAATTGTGCCTTTTGACAGACTTTATCTTAGAAAATTAAGTATTACAGAATAAGTCAATCAAAAGAAGGGAATATGGAGTATAAGATATGTATACCTCTTTGATAGCAGAGATTCTTTTATTCCTTTGATGTTCTAGTCTGCTTCTCTGTTATCCTCACTATTATAATTTGATGTCTTAAAGAAGAATGAAGAAGCACTTAAAGAATCATCCAAATGCAACATTTGGCACTCAGGGACAGATTTTATCTTCATTTTCTAGCATTTACACTTTGCTCACTTTCTTTCACTATGTGTGTGCATGTGTGGATGACATCTGCTGAGTGTGCAGAACCCTGAACAGCAATGAATTTATGGTACATTTAATTCCTAGGCACACAGGTTCAATAGGCAGCTGCAGGGCAAACCCCATTCGGTTAACCACAAGCTTTTCATATATCAGTTGACACAAGGCAAACTCACAAATTACTTGACTGTCTCCCTTCGTCTGATATTTGATTCTTGTCTGTTACTTCTCTCTCACCCACCTACATATAGCCAAAGGTGTATTATATATTTTCCCCACACAGAGAATGTTTCCTTGTGAATTACCTTCTGTTGCCACAGAACTGAGAATGTTACCAAATATGACAAGGTATGTGGGATACATTCAGAGGAGAAACTCCTTTGTTGGATAAACAAGGAAGGGCTGTATCAGTAACAGTATATAATGGTGTTTCAAAATGATAAGTAGATAGTCCTATAATTTTAGTTACTAGCTTTGTTGCTGCTGCTTTTGTTGTTTTTAAATTAGTAGAATTTTCTGAAAATGCCATAAATTATTGTGATACAAAAGAAATCCCAGACACTGAGGAAGTATTTGAAAGGAAGTCAAGGTAGTCTAGGGCAGATTCACATAGATCTGCAATTACTTCACTAGAATGCATTTCTGAGTTAACACCCACAGGATTGTGCTTGACAGCTTGATGCTTTATTTCTGCTGACATTTTTACCTCGTCAGTAACACATTCATTGTGTTCACATTATAGCAGCATATGCCATTTCTGCTATGTAGATCCATATTGTATGCATATTATTACCTGTAGCTCATTTACACTGCTGCACTATGGTCCCTAGCAGGCTTGCCCAAATCAGAAAGTTATGATGGGTCAAGGATAGAGAGCCATGCTTTTGGAGGGAGAGATGTGACTTCTACAGGCTACTATGGAAACCTAAATGGCTGGTGCTTGTCTGGACTTTTGAAGCTAGAGAAGGGGAAAGAAGATGTTGCAGAGATATGTGAGTTGTGTGTCAAGAGATGCAGTCAATCCACAGAAGCCACAGCCCATCTACTCCTCACATATGGAACACACTGCCTGGGAGAGTGGTGGAGTCTCTTTCACTCTACCAGGTGGAGGCTGGATGGCCATCTGTTGGGGGTGCTTTGATTGTGAGTTCCTGCATTGCAGGGGGTTAGACTGGATGCCCCTTGTGGTCTCTTCCAACTCTATGATTCTATGATATTCTCCAACAAAACACAAAACCAATGGAGACAGCAGCAATTAGTTCCCAATGGGAAGATAGTCATTCAAAACAAAAAGGCTGAAGTGAGAAGAAAGAATATTATAACTCATCCCCTTCCATCACTGACAGTGTGCATCTCTGGAACTTTAGATAAGGCAGGTCCTTGATATTTGGATCTCCCCGCTGGAAGTAGTAGGATTACTCTTTCTATTACCCATAAGTTGCTTGCTTAAAAACCTACTATATTCTGCATTTAAAAAACCCCAGGATGCAGATTTCCTTTATTTATTTATTTATTTATTTATTTATTTATTTTTGTATCAAATGTGCTGTGTATGGTTGTGAAAGCTGGACAGTGATAGGATACTATCTCTATCCTTTCTTCCCCTCCTATAGGCCCCTCCTTACCCTATTCAACCAGAAGAGGCAACCTCCCTCTTGCTTAAGGTGTGTGCTGTTAGTCAGCCACCCATCTGGATACATATAAGAAGCTTATATAATATAGGCCAGGGTGATTCTGTATGTTACTGCTTGAGTGACTTCACACAAAAAGGCACAAAAGTAATTATTATTAGTTTAGCTTCAGTGAAGTGGATTATTATTTAATCCTAAGGATTATTATGGGATATGATAACTGTGTTAGAAATATAGCGGGTGGTTTATTGGGATTCTGAGGTTGTCCACTATAGCTTTCCAAAGTAAATCATATTAAAAAAAAAATAACTAAACTGGGAATATAAAAACCAGGTTACACAAAGAAACCTTGGTTATTATGTCAATAACTACCAGGTTGCAGACAGCAAAACTACAATATAGTAGGCGTGGGTCGGTAGAAATGCCTCCAAAAAGTCAAGACACTATGCAAATGCAGGCCATGTTCGAAGATCTTCTAAAAAATTTTCAAAAAGAAATTAGGCAAGAATTAAAAGATCACAGGAAGGAATCTAATGAAAATATGAATAAAGGATTTGAAAAATTTGAAAATAAGTTAGATGAGATGACCAAAGAGATTTCCAATCTAAAAAAAGAGCAATCTAATATTAAAAAAAAGGACAGAGAAATTAGAAGAGAACATAGAACGATTGGAAAATCAATGTAAGATAGAAGAAAATTTAAGTTTACTACAGGAATTAAGGTACAGAGAGAAATGTCTGAAATTAAGAGGAATAAAGGAAGCACCAAGTGAAGATCTTTATGTTAAGGTAATTCCTGCACTGGCAAATTTCATGGATATAGCTGAGGACTACTGGGAAATAGAAATAGACAAACTGTTTAGGATAAATTCGGAAACCGCAAGAGATAAAAATCTTCCACGAGATGTAGTAATCAGATTTGTTCGTACCAGGGTTAGAGATGATGTCTTAGAAAAAAGTTATAAGAACACTTTCCAAGTTGAAAATCATACTGTAAAAATTTTCAAGGATATACCCGCGGTACTACTGAAACGCAGACAGGAGTATAGACAACTAACCTATCTATTAACTAAACACAATATAAGATACTCCTGGGACAGAATAGAAGGGATAATTTTCAAATATAAACAAAAAAGATTCAGGATAAACAGCAAATCAAAGGTGGAAGAATTTATCAAAAGATTCAAGTGGGAAAAAGAGAAAGATCAGGACAGTTCAGATAATCAGATGAACAAAAAAGAACCAACAGTAGAGGAAGGAAGATCAGAAATAGAGGAGACACAACGAAAAATAGAAGAATTACTTTCATAAAGGGATATCTAATTTGGTTTTTAAAAAATTGTATTATTTTTACGCTGTATTTTTTGATTGGCTTCGTCTTTTTCTTTCTCTGTATTTTTTTCTTTTTTTAAACTCTTTTTCTCTCTTCTTCTCTCTCTCTTTTTTCTTCTTCTTTTTTTTCTTTTTTTTGTTTTCTTCTGATCTCCTTTTCTTTTCTTTTCTTTTTTTTCCCTCCTTCTCCTTTTTTCTCTTCTGTTCCTTGATATTTTTTTCTGCCTCCCCGATATTGGTGTTAGAGAATAACATTTTGTAATAAAAACGATATGGGAAAAACAATCAAATTATGCTCGTGGAATGTAAAAGGAATTAATTCAATAGATAAAAGGAAAAGGATATTTCATTATATGGAAAAGAAACAATGTGATATTCTTTGCTTACAAGAGGTTAAAATTAAAAGAGAAGATGCATACTACATAAAGAATATAAAGTTGGGACAGACATTTCACTCTTTGAATGAAAAGAGGAAGGCGGGAGTAGTGATGTATATAGGAAATAATATACCAGCAAAAGAAATAGTTAAAGATAAAGAGGGACACTTCATAGCAATAGAGATAATGCTTCAACACACTAAAATATTGCTTGTGGGAATCTATGTCCCAATTGAGAACAAATTAAAATTCTTTAAACAAATATACGAAGAACTTGAAAATTACAACTATGGTAAACTAATATTTCTAGGAGACTGGAATGGGGTGTTAAACCCAAGTACAGACAGATCTGGAATAAGTAGGAAAAAGAAAAAACAAGGTAAACTCCCTTCTTCCTTTTTTCAATTAAAAAAAAGCTGGACAGTGATGAAAATTGACAAGAACAAAATTAACTAATTTGAGATGTGATGATGTAGAAGAGTTCTATGGCTCTCATGGACTACTAAAAAGACAATGAATGGGTCTTAGAGCAAATTAAGCCTGAACTCTCAGTAGAAGTGAACATGACAAGGGATGCATCTACCTTGTAGATCAGGGGTAGGCAACCTGTCCCCTTTAAGGGCCAAGGGACTTCAGCTCCCAGAATCCCAGGAGCTATTGGCCAACATGGGACTATTGGAAAACATGGCTGAGGCTTCTGGGAGCTGAAGTCCCTCGGCCCTTAAAGGGGACAGGTTGCCTACCCCTGCTGTAGATGTTGGAATATGGATGGGATATGCAGTCAAAGTGGAAAGTGGAAATGTACAGATGTGTGAAAAATCTCTTCTGAGAAAAGTTTCTAAGCAACAAAGAGGATTCAGCCTGCAGATGGTTTGAAACCAAAACAATCTCACACTGCACAGAATTAACAAAGGCAGTGGGACAGCAGGATGCTGGAAAGTAAACAAATGATCTCATCTGGTTTGCATGGGAACCAGGTCACATGGGGTGTGACACACAGCTAGTGGCTGGTCTAGGGGCTGGGATAAAGCTGATCATCCTATCACTATGTAGGTTGTCACCCAGGAGGGCCAAGGGCTCCTTTGTTCTCTTTGTTAGAACTTCCCTTGCTTTTCAACATAACAACAAGTTGTGATCCTGTGTTTCTACCATTTGCAAGATGGATTGTACATAGTTCTTTTCTGGGTGTCTTTTTACTATGCAACAATACAAGCTTTACTTTGGAATTTACTATTGTGTCTTCATGAAACTGAAGCTGCTGGGAGAATGCAGGGAACAGCATTTTCCAGGATGGCTGATGAAAGGAAGCATTCCAGGATTGGTGAGCCAGTCTTCTGATCTCTGCTACATCTACATTTACATCACATAAATCAGGGGTAGGCAACCTTTCCCCTTTAAGGGCCAAGGGACTTCAGCTCCCAGAATCCCAGGAACTATTGGCCAACATGAGACTATTGGCCAACATGGCTGAGGCTTCTGGGAGCTGAATGCCGCTCCTTTAAGGGGAGGCAAAGGGACACCCTAAAAGCTGGTGCATGGCTCTTCGGCACCTCTTCCAGTGCAGTGTGTCAGGACGCTGCACTGGGAGGGTGTCCTGATGTTGTGTGCCATGAGTAATGGCGCATGGCATCAGGACACCATTGGCATGGGGTTGGGGTGGCTGGCATGCAGCTGCCCTGCCCCATCTCTGCCTCTAGGCCAGCCCTTTGGGCTGGTCTGTAGAGGCCCTTAGTCTCAAAGGTTATACAAAATCTCTCTCAATAATAATTCTACAGACTAACATGGCTATATCTTTAAATTTTATCGGGATTAAGTTTCAACTTGTTTGCTCTCATCCAGTCTATTACTGATGATAGACACTGGTGAAGGACCAGGACAGCTTCCTTGGATTGAGGTGGAAAAGAGTAGTAGAATTGAGTGTCATCGACATTTTGATGACACCACATCCCAAAACTCTAGATGACTCTCCCAGTGGCTTCATGTATATGTTAAATAGCATAGGGGACAACATAGAACCCTGAGGAACCCCACAGGCCAATGATGTTCCCATGAACTTCTGGGTTTGCCCCTCCCAGGAAGGAATGGAGCCTCAGTAAAACAGTACCTCCAAGTCTCATACCAGAAGTGGTCCAGAAGGATACCATGGTCAATGGTATTGAAAGCCACTAAGAGGTCCAGAAGAACCAACAAGGACACACTCCCTCTATCCAGTTCCCTGCGTAAGTCATCCACCAAGGTGACCAAGGCTGTCTCTGTTCCATAGCCAGGCCTGAAACCAGATTGAAATGGATCTAGATAATCCATTTCATCCAGAAACCCCTGAAGTTGAGAATCCAGCACATGTTCTAATACCTTGCCCCAAAATGGTAGGTTGGACACTGGCCAATAATTATTTATAATTATGGGATCCAAGGATGGCTTTTTTTAACAAAGGCCTCACAACTGCCTCCTTTAGGCAAAATGGAACTCTGCCTTGCTGTAGGGAGGCACTGACTACTTCCTTCACCCATTCAGCCAGCCCCTCTCTGACCTGTTTAATTAGTCAAGAAGGACAAGGATGTAAGACACATGTGGTGGCTTTCACCTCTCCAAGGATCATGTCTACATCATCAGCCTGCACAAGTTGAAAATTATCCATTAACGTTGGACAGATAGGTGTCAAGGTTACATCCACTGGCACTATATCAACTGTACCATCCAAGCAGGAGAGGATCTGAGTGACTTTATCTGCAAAATACAAATAGCTGGTGGTCCCACATAAATAATGTTAATTTATTAAATTGTGTAGGCAATAGCATCCTTCATCTACAAATTAGGACTAATGGAAGAGAATAAAGCCAGAACATTCAATAGGTTGTCTTTGCATCTCATTAGAATTTTCTCAAATTCAGCCAAAAGTTGAGTCAATAAACATTTCAGATGAGCTATGTACAAAGTGCACTACAGTAGCAGCACTGCAGGGATGACACAGCTCAGCAAACCTTTTTGAAGAATGTGGCCTTAGTTTCAGGTTAATATAAAATTTAAAACATGCAAATTAAAGGAAAGCTGGCACAATTCTCATATCAGAGATTCCAAGAAAGGAGTAGGGCCACCGATATGCAAATTCCGACTTGGTTTTTAAATTACCTTTTGTTGCCTACTGCAAAGAGTGAATAAAATCTGGTAATTATGTTGTATTGATAGGCACACTCAAATAGCAAGAGTTATTTTCAAAAGGTTAATTATTTACATAACCTTTTTCTCTCTAGCTCATCTTGTCCAAATTCTGTCTGTGCAAAGCATATAGCCTTGTCTTTTGCTTGCATTTTTTTTTCCAAATGGAAGAAGATCATTTCTTTCCCCAAGGTTTGGTAGAGAGGCATCCAAATATCTCATGCTGTCTATCTGTATATATGACTATACAAACACTTGTTTTAAAGTTGTTTTTAAGGTCTGTTTTTTATATGTGATTCTTTATTTTAATCTAATTTTGGGATAGTTCATTTTTGTCTTAAAGAGGAAATAGGCATATACCATTTAGAAATGTAAACCTTCATAAATTTCATTTTGGCAGGTAAGATTGTTAAGTGTACAATTGTTCTCCTCGCTGCAAGACAGTACTAAAAAAAAAAATGCAGTTTTTGAAGGCTATTTGCCATTGGAACTATTCTGTGCAAAAAAAAAAAGTGTAAATCCCCCCACCACACATATAAAATAGTGTGTGTGTGTGTGTGTGGACAAAACAAGCTTCCTGTTCAGAAAACAGCATTTCCTGCACAAGAAACTTATTTTGTACATAGAAATATTCTTTCCATCCCTAGTTGTAACCCAAGTCAATTCAAGCACTGTTGTTATATGCCTTCCAGTTGTTTCGGATTTATGTAACCCAAAGGGAAACTTATCATAGTTTTTTTCTTTGTAAGATTTACTCAGATGAAGTTTGCCATTCCCTTCCTTTGAGAGTGATAGATTGTGACTTGCCCAAGGTTACCCAGTGGGTTTTTTACAGCTGAGTGGGGATTTGAACTCTGGTCTCCTGGAGTCCTAGTCCAAGACTGAAACTATACTGGCTCTAATTCAAATTTACAAGAGGGGGAAAATTGTGAAACCTATCCACTAACCTCAATTAATTGTGGAGAAAATTATATGTACAGATCACTTCTGAAGCCCTTTCAGTTATCACTGATGGGCTCTAATAGAATTAGATCAAGAAACATTCACACAAAGTGACAACATTCCTTCATTCCTGGTGTTTGTACTTTTAATCCTGACAGCAGTCACTAGCAGCATATGTGAAATAGCCTAATGGAGCAGGAACCCTTGCTTTCTATTGCTTGTGAGTGCACTGAGACATCATTTGAATGATTGACACATAAAAGCACACTCCTCACCATAAATGCAGCAGTTTTGCCTTATTTATGTAGGTTTTGAGCCAATAAGCTGGATTCATAATGCTCTAATATTTGCTTGAAAGCAATAAAGCAAGTGGCTGGGCAATAATTCTGTCAAGGAGGAAATTATTGTGAGATTGGAACTGAAGTTTTAACATGAGCTCTTTTTATTTGCCTACTGTCCCAAACAGCTTGGTAAAGATAATGTTGTGTATCTTTGAAAAATGCCAAAGCCATGTTCTTTTCTAGGCATGAAGTGTTTAAAAAACCCATTGTAATAGTTTATCTGGTGATAATTTCTCCTCTAGTAGCAATCTGGTGGGTGAGTGGTGTGCTACTATAATGGGAAGGCTTTGTACTCCAGATTCTAAACTGATGAAAAATATGTATAAAAGGCAACTATTTCTTCTAATAGTGCATAGAAACATCCATTTAATACATTGTGTCCTGCACTCACTCCCCATAATTGGCTTTCCATCAATCTCACCAAAGAAAAGGATCTTGAAAGGGTGTTTATATAAAGACTCAGGCTGGTGGGTAAAAAAATATGGACACTATCACACGAGCTTTCCGCCTGTTCCCATAGTGGACTGAAACTTTGGGGGGGGGGGAATTCAGATCGGGTGTTACCACACACCTTCGTGCTCAGACCAGAGGCACTGCAACCTGATCTTAGCCATGCCATCCCTAATCTGTCCTAATCCTGTCCTTTGTAAAGGATGGAAGTTTTTTTCATGGGTGGCTAAGATAGGGGGGTTGCAGACTGCCAGAAATAGTGCAAATTGAGTCCACTTTTAGGGTTAGGGTTAGTGCTAGGGAATCATGGGAATTTGTTTTTTTCTGAGACATTGACCCTTCTCTGTCAGAGAGCTCTGGTGCCACAATAAAATACAGTTCCCATGATTTCCTAACCCTAACCCTAACCCTAAAAGTCGACTCAATTTTCACTGTTTCTGGCAGTCTGCAACCCCCCTTAGTGACAGCTTTGTTTTTGATGGTTCATTGTACATAAATTTTATTTCATGGACAAAATTATTAAAAAGTCTTGTATAATATTGAGACTATGTGTATAGGTATTTTTGAAATAAAAATTAGTTTTAAGTTTAGACGTGGGTCCTATCTCCAAGATATCTCATTATATATGCATATGCAAATACAGGTATTCCAAAATCCAAAGGAAAAAAAAATTGAAATCCAAAACACTTCTGGTCTCGAGCATTTGGATAAGGGTTACTCAGCCTGTCGTAGTATTTATATGCTCCCTTTTTCCCAATCTGGGTGTGACAGGAACACTCAGTCACCTTACTGCTTTTATCAGATGGCAGCACAATATTGTTGTTTTTTATCCCACCGCTGCCACCAATTTGTGACAGGTGACAACTTGGCACTGTCCAAAACCCCTTTATTGTCCTTTAGAAAAAAACCAAACACTTTTACTCCTGTATCACTTTGTGCCATACTTGCCACCAATCTGTGACAAAGACCTACTTTTCCCCCAATTTACTCAAAGGACTTAATACCCAAATGTTTTCCTCAGTGTTAGTAGCATGTAACTGTATCTTTGAAAGCACTCCATCTAGTCTTTAATGAAACAATGTTATAGGTTTATTTGCAGGTTATCTTAAATACAGTATCACTTGTGTGGGATGTTGTTCACTTGATAAGTTATTGGCATACTTTATTTGTTACAGTGTTACATTTGTGGCTTCTTGTCTTTATACTTGTTTGCTACAGTAATACAAAACTATTCAGACTTTTTATTATACTCTTGTTTCTTACACTTTTATTAATTGATTGTGCTACTTTTCACTACTATTTTCCTCAGAGACTAATGGCCGATGTAGACCAGCACTTTAGGCCGGCCTGGGGGTGGAGTTGGAGTGGAGCGACTGCATGCTGGCCACCCTGACTCTGCCCTGACTTTGCTCTGATGCCGCATGCCCAACTGTATGGTGCGCAGCATCAGGGTGCCCCATTGGTGCCACATGCAGACATGCTGCACCAAAGGGGTGCAAAAGAGCTGCACTGGTGGCTCTAAGAGGTCTTTTTGCCACTCCCAAAAGGAACGGCATTTGGCTGCTCTTTTTGGGGTGGCAAAAAGGAGGATTGGGGCCATGGCGTGTGGTTGCTGTGGCCCCAATCCACCACTCCCAGGGGCAGCACAGACCCGTCCCTTACGGGCCGTCTGCATTGGCCCTAACACTTCAATTTCTCCAGGACATTCTTACTCCTCTCTTGGGCTTTTTAAACTTCTAACTGCCTTTCTCTGCAGTAAGACATAGCCTCACAGGCTCTTCAACCCCTTAGGTTGGACTAAAACAGAAACTTGCATTTCGAGTTCTGTCCCTAACCCACTAATTAACAACACCAACATCAACAACCCCCCCCCCCCATCCTCTCTCTTGCTTTATTTAAACCTACTCCTAACTCTACTCTCATTGGCTGGTACTTGACCCATTCTGATTGGATGTTGCCAGGGCTTCCCTCAGCTTGCCTAAATCTGCCTTATCTTCACACCAGCCACACTTCTGTGCTACACTCTTAAAGTGCTGCTATTCCACTATTACTGCCCTGTCTGCCTCCTGTTGCATTCTGAGGCTTGCAGTTCACTGAGGTCTAAGAGCTCCCTGGCTGAGAATTGTAAATGGCCCTCCCTCAACTGCAAATTCCAGAATGCAACAGGAAGCAGCCAGAGTACTAATAATGGAATAACAGCACTACAAGAATGTAGTGCGGAAATGTGGTGGGATTCAAGGCAGATGACAAAAGATGAAACAAATGCAACTAAAGATTTACATTGTAGAAAAGTTAAAATACAATTAAACTATCAATAAAATTTGAAGCAGTTTTAAAAAGCAGCAAATATAAACAAGACAGTACATGAAAGGCCCTTTCCCCCTCAGCCCTCAAGGGCCTCCTAAAAATAAATAAATAAATAAATGTTTTCATCTGCCTCTGGAAGGAGGGCACCATCTAATGTCTCTAGGAAGGGAGTTCCAGAGCCTGGGAGCAGCCACCAAGAAGGTCCTCTCCCATGTTTGCATCAGCTGTACTATGAGGTTGGTGGAACAGTGAGAAGGCCCTCCCTAGAAGACATTCAGACACAGACAGGTTCATATGTGATGATAGGGTCTTTAGATTCCAAGGACTTGAGCTATGTAGGGCTTTATATGTCATCATGAGCAGTTTGAATTGTGCCTGGAAACAAACCAGCAGCCAGTGAAGTTGCTGTAACAAGGCAATTGCTGTAGCTAGCCCCAGTTAACAATGTGGCTGCAGCTCTTTGGAATGCTGTAGTTTTTGAACACTCTTTAAATGCAGCCAAATTTGTGGTTGTTGTTGTTGTTAACCACTATTGAGTCAATCTCAACTCATGGTGACTCTGTGAATGTGTACAGTGTGTTACAGTAATCCAAATTAAGTGTAACTAAGGCATTTGTTACTATGATCAGATCTGATGTGCAAGGAATGGATGTACCTGGTGCAGAAACCTAATTGTGCAAATGCACTTTTGACCACTGCCAGAACCTGGGCTTCTAGGCTCAGAGTTGAGTCCAGGAGCATACCCAGGATGCAAACCTATGTTTTCAGGGGAAGTGTAACTCCATCTGGCACAGGCTGAATCCCTATTCTCTGATCTGCCTTTTGATTGACAGGAGCACCTCTCTCTCATCTGGATTAAGCTTCAATTCAATGTGATTATAATCTACAAAAGCTCATACTGACATAAATCTGTTTGTTTAATGTTGCCACAATGATTTTTTTTCACCCACACCTAGTTTTTATGCTGACATAAACTAACACTATCTCTTTCTAAAAAAAGAAAAATATCTTATCAAGAAGTGGAAAACCAGAAAGGTTATGTCCTGGTAATTTAAATCCTATGAGAAGTGATTGAAGGAACTGGATATGTTTAATTTTGAGAATGAAAAAGGTTGAAGGTGACATAATAATGATATTCAGGTGTTCAAAGAAGGCTATCACATAGAACATAGACTTGTCTTAAGCTGCTGGAAAGGGTTGGAATAGACTTAAGGGGATGAAATTGCAAGGACCTATACATTAGGGGAGTTAACATACACATACATTAGCTAAAGATCCCTAACAATAAGACCCGTTACAGCATACCTATAAAATGCCTTGGGACATAGTGAGCTATATACTGAAGGAGGTATTAAGGCAGAAATTCAATTGTTGGGGATGCTGTAGCTGAATCATGTTCTGTGGAGTCTACAGTGGGATTAGCTCATTAGATCACCTCTAAGATATTTTATCACAGTAGTTCATGCATTGGTAATATCCTGGTTATACTGGGGACGCCGTTGAAGATGACTTGGAAGGTCCCGCAGGGTCAAAATGCAGCAGCTAGCTTGTTGACCAGAACCCATTTAATACTGGTTTTTAAGGGAATTATACTGGTGGCCAATATATTTCTGATCTGAATTCAATGTCTGATAATGGCATTAAAACTCTAAATTGTTTGGGACCTAAAGATTTAAAGGAACATTTCTCCTTATATATGTTTCCCTAAGGACTGAAGTCTGTTGGAGGGACAGGGGAACCAAATCCTTGCTGATATGGAGGGCTGACTGTACCTAGATTTACTAATCAGTAACAGTTCCATATTCACAGTCACTTCTTAATCATGATTATGAAACTATTGCCCCCACCCCTTCTACAGCAGTTGAGTTTAACTGAGTAATTGATAGAGAGCACTGGTCTTCATATTTAGCTAATGCTAGTTATTGGTGATTCTCATGCCACACTAGCACTTCTGTCATCATAACACACTGTGAGAATTGCTTATGCTGAAAGATACTGGAGAATAAAAGTTTAAACACTCCATATTACATAGTCTGGAAATTAATCATGACTTGACTCCCCCATTTCCTTCAGTCTAAACATTTCATATGCATTATGGTCACATAAAATCTGGTGGTTTTTTAAAAAAAGTTGAAAAGAATAGGGATTTTTTGCTTCTTATAGCATTTTGCAATTGAAATAAAGTACTGAAACTCTCATCTGCTTCACTGTGTTTGAACAGTGTGACATGACTTGAGAGTTATTGAATTGAATAAACTATACAACAGATTGAATGGTTACAATGCCAAATAGTAGTTCATTGAGCTACCACATACATTTAGAGATGCCCATTTTTTGTATCTGCATAATGGATGTCTGAGGACTTTTGTGATAGTAAGATCTCTGTTATTATTATCATCAGTTATCTCAAAAGCCATATATTTGCCGTGACAGTCACTTCCAAGGGGATTTCTCTTTTTCCACATTCAACAGTTTGAAAACTGACATGAGTACTTTGAATGGTGTTTAGTGACATATTCAAATAATCTTTTCCCTTAAATTAAGAGAGCGAGAGAGAGAGAGAAGAACCAATCCCACTAGCTGCCCTCCTTACAGCAATACCCTCTATTTAAGGAAAGTAATGAAATGTTGTTTCAATCAAATTCCAATTCAAAGGAAATTTCACATCCGCATTTCACAGGAGCCTGGTGTTGTGTGTGAGAGAATGCAATGCAACTAGTTCAGTTTGGGAAAGTGCCTGTTGGCTATAACGTGCCACATGTAATTTTCAAAGCATTGTCCATGACCTTGTAAGCACTTGGAAGAATTGTGCCTGCAAGCTGCCATTCCAGTTCCTACAGGGATCTATTTGAGTGAGAGAATAACAAAGCATTTTTATCCTGTCTATAAAAGCCCATTTTGAAATGATGGTCTTATTTTGTATATACATATGTGTTCTGCCCCATCTGGTTGCAGTGCATGAGTACGAGCTGTATGATTTAGCCCAAAACAAGAAAAAGCAGGACCTGGGGACAGCTCAGGAAATTGGATCTTCCAACTATTATTATTATTTCATTATTTATTATGATGACCATAGCTGAAAGAAATTGTTTAATAGGTCTCAGAAGGGAGGAAAAGCTACATCAATTTCCTTTCCATTTGCTGTCAGCCTTAAGGCTTGTTTACACATTCAGTATGATACACTGGTAGCACTTTTCCTGGAAGGAATTTCTATAGCCTGCAGTTTAAAGAGTAAATAATTGCTTCCTTCATGTTATGGTTGTGCTATCCATGCACATGTTGCCCTGCCCCAAGGGCTTTCTACTCTAGAAATGCTCACAAGAGGATAGTGTATGACAAGGAAGGAAATGGAAATTATAGAGAATGTGGAAGAGTATGTAAGCACCACTACTTGCAGCATGGAATGGGGATGAGGGGTTATTGCCAAAGATTTCACAGAAAATATGTGTACTGAATATGGATGTAAATCTTTACTCATTTTGTTCTTCCAAGCAAGAACAAAACAAAATAAAATCAATAAGTTTCTCCTGATTTGGTGTGATATGACAGTTTTTGCACATTTTTATTTTTAAAAACATTTTTGGACTTCTTTGCAAAAATTCACTTGTACAAAAACTTTTTCTTTTTCTTTTTTTGCACAAAAACATTTTTCAGAAACTTTTTTTTCACAAAAAGCCCCCAAACATAAGCAATCATGTGGCAGTTTACCATCCTCCCATCTGTTCATACACTGTTTTGTCAAGCACAAGAAAATATGTGAATATTCTTTACATTCTTTGTTTTGAGGAAGGATTTGAATTATGGAAGAGGTGACAAAATGGAAGAGTTTTCAGGGGCAGTCTCAGGCATAAGAGTTCAATCTTTTGAGGGAGACAACGTAGCTGGAATAGTGAGATAATAGTAAGGACATGTCTGGAGACAAGAAAAGAGAGATGGTGGTGGTGGAATGGGTTAACACCCTCCTGCATAGTTTGGCCAGCCCTAACTATAGTTTTGAATGCGTCATTGAATAATTGTATCACCCTTGTAAAATTTATGGACTGACATCTGATGGTATTTTATTGCAGATATGCTATCTTTGCACATTTCAGGAACCCCCCTTTTGTGGGTGACAACCATTGTAGATTATCAAAAAAAAATACATATTATTTTGGTATACATAATCAAAGGGAAGAACTTAGATAAAATCCTTTGGCAACCCAGCCATTTTCAACACAGGCAAATGAGCTATTTGAATATCAGGCCACTTGTTTTACTATCCTATTTCCTTCAGAGATTATCTAAGGAGAGAGATTTTTTCTGGTTCTCAACAAAGTTCTACATTTGATATTCAACATGAATAAAGGTAAATTGTCCTCAAATGGGAGGAAAATGCAAGTTGAAAAGGGATGCTTCCCTTTTTTTTTTGGAGACTAAAGAATACTTTGAAATGTAAATGTTCTATGTAGAGCTCAGGGAGTTAAAAGTATACATGATTGCTATTAGATATAATAGGGCTTTGCACCTTATAGAGTGATAGCTCCAAACATTTAATAAAGCCTTTAAACAGCAGGAAAGAGGTGGTTTGGGTGATAAGGGTATAAATCAACAATATTATTATGTTTTTCACATCTTTTCCATTGCTTAAATCCAGTTCAATTGTGATTCCTACATTCTAGGTCACAGTCAAATTCACCATATATAGATCACTGTAGTAATGTTTAAGTTTCTATATTAATTTCAGAGATTACAGTAGGAAAAGTGATGAAGGTATGTTCATTGCCTTTTCAGAATGGATTGAAATAAAAACCATCAAAGATAAGCATCATGGTGGAAGCATTTGATCTGTGCATGTAAACTAGTTATGGATAACTGTTGGGGTTGCATCCTCCTAAGGACAACACATACCCCCATTTTCATGGTCCCCCCCATCCCTAAATGGCAATCAGAGTCCATTGTGGGGTTAGAGCAATTTTTTCCAAATTTCAGGAGAGGCCTAAATGTTCCAAAATAGTGGTGGTGGGGACTTGTTAAGCCTACCTCACTCATCCATAATCACACAGAAGGAAGAAGCAACTGCTTCAGTGTAGTATTGCTGTACAATCTTGATACATTCTTCAGGGATCTCCTCAAATCTCTGACCTGTGGCAGAGAACAATGTCTCACATTAGTACTCACCAAGGTTTCAAATAATAATAATAATAATAATAATAATAAATTTTATTTTTAACCCGCCCCTCTGCAAAGCAATTGAGGTGGTGTACAAGTTAAAACAAGGCAACAGTTAAAACAATTCTGTCCCTCCCTCAATCCGTAACCCACTTCCTTCAAGGATATTCTCTTAGAGAATTCTGTCTACTCTATCTCTGGCTGCACCTCAGTTGTATGTTTCTCAAAGGGATAGGTTTTAGATTTGGTTGGAAGGTGTCTTCTGCACATACTTTTGTCTCTATAAATTGCTTCTTTTTAATATTCCTTATCAAGCTTGGAGACAGTGTTGATTGAAAGATGTTTGGCTTCATTCATATCCTTGCTAACCATTTTACCTGGCCGTTCCATCTAGAAATTCAGAAATCAGGCATTGAGCACAGCAACGGCCCTGCCGCAAGACATGAACATACTTCCCTGCTGTCCTTGCTGCCATCTCCTTCTCCTCAGAGGAGAAAGGGGTGGCAGAAAGGAGCTGGGAGACATGTATACATTTCCATGCTGTGTTTGCTACTGCCTCCTTCTCCTCGGAAGATAAAAGGGCAGTGGCAAGGAGCTTGGAGACATGTGTGCACTTCCCTGCCATCCTTGCCGCCACCTCCTCCTTCTCCTCAGAGGAGAAAGGGGCAGCAACAAGGAACCAGGAGATGTGTGTTCATTTCCTTGGTGTTGTTGCTGCCACCTTCTTCTCCTCAGAGGAGAAAAGGGTGGTAGCAAGGAGCTGAGAGATGCATGTGCACTTCCCTGCCATCCTTGCCACCACCTCCTTCTCCTCAGAGGAGAAATTGGTGGTGGAAAGGAGCTAGGAGAAGTATGCACACCTCCCAATAGTCCTTACTTCCACCCACTTCTCCTTAGGGGGTTGATTGGGTGTCATCCCCCTTTGGATTGTCACCCAGTGTGGTCCATACACACCCTGCACCCCCCAATGACACTATGGCTTGAGCAACAACAACTAATACTTGGAAATAGTAACAATAGAACTGGGATATATCCACAAGCTCCAGTTCATAGACACTGGGTTGAGCAGAGACAATGATTTTCTGACATACTACACTTCTTTGTCATTCAACAACCATAGATAAAACAGAGCTGATCACCTCATCACCATACCCACAAGTTTTGCATTTCTATCACTTATCATTCACACAACCTGCTCATTCATGGGTATAAAATGTCACTCCATACATCTGATGAAGAAGACACATTCTAGGAAAGCTTGTGTTACAACCTTCTTTCTCTTTAATTTCAACAGTGGTACAATATCTCTTTTGCTGACCTGTCTGGTAAACAAAGAGCCTGGATACAGAGAATTGGGTGTAAAACAGGCCACTTTATTTAAATTACTCTATTTAGTTATTTCTTTCTTGAAATCTGCAACATGGGGATGGGAGCAACCAAGTTTGGGATCAGCTGGGGTAGGTGGCATTTCTTCAGACCACCTCCCTAGCTTCCCCTGGGTGAAACACCTGAGCCCCAAGGGTAACTCAAAATTGGATTAGTCCCCAGCCGGCCCGCGTATGGAACACCAACCTATTTCCCCACTGAACTCTCATGACCTAAGTGAGGGTTTACATCTCAGGCCAACACCAAGGTAAGTCTCTTTCCCTATCCCTTTAGGGAAGACCTAAAGAGGCAGTTTCTGAAACCAAACCAAACTGAATTTGATGCCACAGTTATTGCAGGGTTTGGGCAAGTGCTTACTGTTCCATCCAATCAATTTCAGTTGCTATGGCTTGATGATGTGCACAAAAGGTATGAATCAGTTCTTTCAACCACACATAAGTTTGAGCATTGCCCATCTTGACTGATAAGATCTAGCATAAACAAATGTATTGAGTGGATCCAGTGGGTAATCTCTTAGAGACACCAACAGTGGCACCATAGCTGATACTTGTTAGTACTGTGCAGATGAAGGAGCAGTAAACCTTTTTTGAAAGTTGTGTTTTTTTTTAACCATGAAAACCCTATCATGAGGCAAGGACTGTTAATGAAACAAGAGATAGTGCCAAAAGATGAAACTTCCAAGTCAGATAGCACAAACAATTGGGGCACAGCAGAGGACAATTATGAATAGCACTGTAGCTAATATTGCCACTGGACACAAGGAAAGGATGTTCTGCTGTTAACATGCTCAGAGGTGAAAGAAAAGTCTGAAGCTGCTCAACACATATTATAAAAACATGGAATGTGGGAAGCATCAGTCAATGGAAGCTAGATTTAGGAGTTTATTTCACACTCTTAAAGCATTTTTATTCCACTTTAACTGCTCTGACTGCCTCCTGTTGCATTTGGGGTTTGTAGTTCAGTGAGGCCTAAGAGCTCTCTGGCTGAATATTCTAAATGCCCCTTCCTAAATTGCAAATCCCAGAATACAACATGAGGCAGCCAGAGCAGTTAAAGTTGAATAGCAATGCTTTAAGAGTGTAATGTGATAATCTCCATAGTAAAACAAAACAAAACAAAAAAAGGATGTATAAACATAGCAATTCTTGGGGTGAGCAAGCTAAAGTGGATAGGAACAGGGCATTTTGAGACAGGGAATGAAGAAGAAATGGGATGGCATTAGTAGTGAGAAGAGATGTAGCAAAAACATAATACAAATACTATAATATAATCAAGGATATAATATAAAGTCTGGCCAAATCATATCATATTCAGGGAAAACCCATAAATCAAGTTTAATCAAGTATAACCATAATCCAAGTTTATCCTTTGACTTGGAAGGGCAGCTATGAAGGAACTAGGAGTGCATCTACACTACTGAATTAATGCAGTTTCACAACAATTTAAGTGATATGTCTCCATCTTATGGAATTCTGGGATATGGAATTTCACAACATCTTTTGCCTTCTCTTCAAAGAGTGCTGGTGCTTCAAAAAATCCCAGAAGCTTCTACGAATCCCAGAATTCTATAGCATTGAGCCAAGTAGTGGCAAACTGCATTATTTCTGCAATGCAGAATTGGCCCTAGAAAAAATCCTGAAGTGTAAAGCCATATCACTGAATACCAAAGTCAGGATTGTCCATACCATTGTATTCCCATTTTCTATGCATTGTTGTAAAAGCAGGACAGTGAAGAAAGCTGACAGGAAGAAATTCAACTTATTTGAAATGTGGCACTGGAGAAGACTTCTACAGATACTGTGAACTGCCAAAAAGTCAAATAAATAGTTCCTAGAGCAAAAGAATTCAAAATTTCCCTAGAAACCAAAATGACTAAACTGAGACTGTATTACTTTGGATATATCATGAGAAGACACTAGAAAAGACAATGATGCCTGGTAAAATAGAAGGCAGTAGAAAAAGAAGACCACATTATAGATTGATAGATTCAATCAAAGAAGCCATGTCTCTAAATCAGCAAGATGTCTCTCATTCATAGGGTCATGACAAGTCAAAGTCAACTTGACAGCAGTTAACAACAAATAAAATTAAGAGAGTGAGCAGGTAAGAAAAGTTGGTCTAATCTAAGAATTTATCTAGGTGCACTTTTTTCTTGGACCCCCCCCCTGTTCCTAATACATGTCTACATCACCCATTGTTTCCTCAGGTTTCTGTTTTTCTGTCCACTGTCCCACTTTCTTAATAGCCGATCTATTTCTTAACTAGCTTCCTTAATATATACACCTTTTGTTTCCACAATTGTAATAAAGTTACACTTAAATTTGACCCAGTACCAAAGCTTATTTCTCTTATCTTTCATTTCCTGATTTTCAGTTTTTTTGGCTCTCCTTAGATCTATCAAATATGACAGAGATTAACTATAGAACTCTTTGCATGCAAAACATATACTTTGCCATTGGACTAAAGCTTTTCTCTGTGAATCTATTGCCTAAGTTATATTACTTCTGATATCCTGTTAGATTTTATATATGTCTCTTTGAAAGAGAGATTGTGAGCATATATAAACATGGTGCTAGTCTTTGTATTAGAGCTTGTATTAATTTTTTAAACCAACAAAATCAATTATTTTCTCTTCCTTTACAGCAGCTAGACTGTAAATATCCTATTACTTTTGTTCCTCAAGCTTATGGGATCTTCATGAGTATTCTGTATATCGTACCAGTTCAGGAACTTTGCATTATGATAGGTTTATGAGTAACAAGGGGACATTTCCATGGAAACTTCCAGACCAGAAAACAATGCATAAAATACTATTTCAGATAACATAGCTTTTCACCATTCTAACTGGACCCAAGCAATACAGCTTTTATAAGTAATCTGAATCTGGCTATGTGTGTGCATTTTGTACTCCACTATATGTGCCATGTTAAAAATACCTTGTGTAAAGTATTCCTATAATCTTTATTTGTTAGTTTGACCTTCCCTTCAATTCCTGTTGCTTCCAATTATCTATGATAGGAAAATCTGAATTAATTTTATTTACCACAATCAGTCACTGTTCCATGTGATAACATACTCAATATAGTTATATGATATCTAACCTCTAGAATAATATGGAGCTTCCTGTTTGCCAGGATGTTACTCATCCTTCAGTGGTGGTTTTTGCTTTTCCTAATCTTATCATTATGATGGTCGCCTTCACATCACAGTCCTCAAACAGAACTGTGTAAATTTGTTTCACCCAACCGGCTTAATCCTTCTGTCATAAAACTTACCTTCTGAGATATAGTTTCTTGTGTTTATAAGCAATGTTTTATCCTTATTTAATCTCACCCATATTTTCCAGTTCTCCACTATGGTGCTAAATAACATATTGTAATTGTCCTCACAGTTGGGTGTCATATTCCTCAGCTGATCCGTTTCATGTTCTTACTGTTATTTTTGTTTGTTTGCTCCCCATTCTGTAAATTGTCTACTGTTCACTGTGAAAAGTATGAACAATTATTACCTCATTCATATTAAAAAAACAACCTCCATCTATCTCACCATGCCTTGTGATAAACAGTTCCTGTTACACTGACAAATTGGTCACTGTAGACCCCCAGGTTCTACAATGACAAAATAAACCAGAATGATTCCCAATTGCCAATATAAGTCAGGCAAGGCTGCATCTTCTCACCCTATCTGTTCAACTTGTATGCAGAGAATATTATATGAAGAGCTGGCTTGGACAAAGAAGGAAGGAAGGAAAGAAGGAATATCAACAATCTAAGATAGGCAGACTATACCATACTACTAGCAGAAAACATCACAGACCTGAAACAACAACACAGTCACCATGTCCTTTATTTTGCTTGAACCCTCATCAGCCAAGCCCACTGAGTCAACACAGGAGGACTTCCTGTCCTTCAGCAAGGACCTCTGGTTCACCGCTGTCGATCATCCACAGATGTCTAGCTGCAACAGCAAGATGGGTTTGACAGTCGCTGTCTTTCACTGCCAAAACAATTCCCTTCCTGTTCCCAGGAGACCAGTGTTGTTCCTTCCTTCTGGCAGCGGGTGGCTTCTTGCAGTTCCTTTTGAGATGACCTGGCTGACTGCAATTAAAACATCTCCTAACTTTGCATGCAGCTGCACTCTCAGTCTTTTAAACTGCCTCCAGTGGTGTGTTTGATCTCGGCTCTGCATGTTGCTGTCTCTGAATGCCATTCTCAAAACACCGTCTCTGGCATTCTTCCAAGAAATGTGTCAACACCAAGTCCATTGTGAGCTGATCATTCAGTCTTGGGGACTTCACAAAATTCATGCTGGTAGCCTTCCCAGCTATTACTATCTGCTGGAGATAAGGAGCATGGCAAGCAGCTCGGCTTCTTAACTCTCTGCCTTCTGGCACTCAGACAGCAGAAACTACTCTTCTGGAGAACTGCACACTCACAGCTACTCACACAGTCATCTAGGTGGATCCTCTGACTCAGACTGGGCCCATAACCCTTGTTAGCATGGTTATGCAGCACGTGATGATCCATGTCAATGTGAAGCATCAGTGTCAACACCTTCTCAAATGCAGGCAGTAGCTTGTGAGCTGAAGGAGCACCTCTCCCCTTCCAGAAAGAGTAAAGAGACTCTACAGACAGATGTCTCTCAGATGAGGCTTTAATCTTGGTTCCTATATGTACAATACTATATACATAATCCACAGCAACAACTCCCAACATCAACAACCCACACTACCAAAAACCAACCCACACATGTGTCCAGAGGCAACTCCTTTGTGGTGGAAAGTGCTATGTCATTATGGCTGCCAGTGACCCTTTCATGCCTGGTCACTTGTTTATCAACCTACATTGGACATTTTCCTTGAGACACTGTATCCACATTGTATTCCCTATTACCAAGTATGGATGCAAGACTTGGACACTAAAGAAAGGCGATAAGAAGAAAAGCAATTCTATTGAGATGTGGTGCTGGAGAACAGGGCTGAGGATACTATAGTCAGCCAAAAAGACAAGCAAATGGGTCCTAGAACAGATCAAGCCTGAAATTTCTTTGGAAGCCAAGATGACTAAGGGCTGATGCAGATGGCCCATAAGGGATGGCTCTGTGCCTCTCCTGGGAGCACTGAATCGGGGCAGCGGCATCCATATGCCACGGCCCCATCTGGCTTTTTGCTGCTCCCAAAAGAGCAGGCAAATGCTGCTCCTTTTTGGGGCAGCAAAAAGCTGCCCTTAGAGCTGCCGCTATGGCTCTTTTGTGCCCCTTTGGTGCAGCATGTGTGCATGCTCTGCCAGTGGGGTGCCCTGACGCTGCGTGCCATGCAATCAGGCATGTGGCATCGGTGTGGACTCGGGGCAGCCAGCATGCAGTTGTCCCACCCTAACTCCACCCTCAGGCCGGCCCTTTAGGCCAGTCCCCATCGGCCCTAAGTTACATCTGTCGTACTGGTCACATCATGAGGCATGACTCACTGAAAAATATAATAATTCTAGAAAAGGTGGAGTGATGTAGACAGAGAGGAAGACCTCATGTTAGATGGATGGACTCTATTAAGGAGGTCACACACGCTAACTCAGATGTTCAGTTCAATATTCTGGTTCTCCACAGGTCACAGGTATGAATTTACAAGACCTAAGCAGAGCAGTGGAAGATAGGGAGTCTTGTTGGTGTCTCATCCACAAGGTTACCATGAGTCAGGATTGACTCAAAGTCAGGATCGACTATCCCTTCTCTTCCATGCTAACTTCAGCTGTTCAGTTCAATCTTCTGGTTCTTCACAGCATTTTAACCCTCCCAACTACTTTTTCTAGCTGCCCTTCTCTAATGAATGAAGCCACTAAGGAGAGCTGCATGGACTGCATGTTCTTACCTACAAAGACTTACCAGCCAATCATCAGCCAATCATCTTCCCTTATACAATCTTATTCAAGCCAACCTTCCATTATACAATCTTATTCAAGCACCAGTAAAACCCTTTGAAATGATTTAGAACTGTGGTTCTCAAATTTTGACCTTTTGAACCCCTATATATCTACATGTGGATGTCACCCACCACTCAACGTAGTAATGAATAAAAATATTCATTATTTATTCAAAATATGAAAAAATATTTTGTTTGCTTAATGTGAATAATTTTGTTTGCACATTTGTGTGTGTGTGTATACGAATATATTTATGAATATACATTAATATATTCATATAGCATCATCTCATCCCAAGAATCAGGGCAGTGATGGGACGAGTGGGGGAAAACAAAGTGGCAGCTCTGAATGAGTCCTACCAGGGACCATGATCCAGGGACCTGCTCTCCTCCTTCTACTTTCTTAGGCAGAAACAGATGCTCCAAGTGTCATTCTTGCCTTTCACTTCCCTTCCAGGAGAGAAAAGGTTTGGAAAGTAGAGGATGAGGAAGGATCAGGGCCTCCAAGGCGTGTGTCCCTCTTGAGCAAACTCGTGTCCCCTGGGGGGTCCCATCCCACAGTTTGAGAACCACTGGTTAGACCCTTCCAGTTTCTATTCTGCTCTCTTTCCCCACTTAGTCACTCTTACCTAAAGTTGTTTTAATGATCTTTTTAAAATCTAAGTAAATAAACAAGTACCTGCCAACATGTTGAATGACACATCTGTTTTACCTCTTCCTTGTTCATGAAATCCCACTGGGGATGTGATACTTATATTTAGCTGCTGATTCCAAACCAATGTACTTCAAGGAAAGAGTTCTGGAATGGAGCAATGAACAGGTGTGCACAGGGTTAACAGACAGTGTGAAATGACAGGCCAACAAGATACAAATGACTCTATGAACAAGAGCACTGGTAGCTACAACAAGCATCTGTTTTATATCTTTTGTTCATAAGAAAGTGCTGCACTAGCTTTAAATGCTTTCCAGTTGCATTCCCAGAAGTATAATATTTTATAGCATGAATCTGTGAACTGTGAGAAGGGAAAGCAGCAGCACTGTAAGAACAAGTAGGCTTTCATATCCTTGGTGAAACAGTGCTCATAGTGCAAGATTAGATATTCACATAGCTGCCATATAAATGAAATATCTCAGCCCAAACACTGTCCCAAATGCATCATATTCAGACCACATATCAGACAACTAACTTTTGATGTTTTCATGTGCTAAATCAGTGACATTCTC
The DNA here is from genome assembly GCA_026167975.1 of Phrynosoma blainvillii. Lineage (NCBI taxonomy): Eukaryota > Metazoa > Chordata > Lepidosauria > Squamata > Phrynosomatidae > Phrynosoma > Phrynosoma blainvillii. The sequence continues at coordinate 416,958,569 of JANUYF010000001.1, forward strand.
ATAGTACTGGAATGACCCACTAATAAGGAGTTAATAATATCTTTCTCCCCCTACTAGTTTTCTGTAATGAGGTGTCATTCTGCAATATTATTGAAGTTGTCTTCCTTTGTCATCCATTCATTGTGTATTCTCCTTCTTACCTCCTTTGTGCACATCCTTTCAATGTTCCATTGGCCATGTAAACCTTCACAACTACAGTACATCTGGAAATGACAGAGCTCATCATGCTGTGAACTTCAACTATTGTCTCCAGCCCAGTCCAAACCATGAAGCAACTACAGTACTGCCAAAGCTGGACCGAGCAACCCAGTTGGTCTTGGTAAAACAGAAAAAAATATATATGGTCAATTTTTCTTGAGCATTGTATTAATTATTTTCTTTTTAGTGAAATGTGAAAGCAAAACAGAAAGAGAGTCAAGACAGTTATTATAAAAGTGTAGGGAAAAGGTCACTCTTGTTCAAAAGAGAAATAATGACAGAAAATATTGTGTATGATAATATAGCCAAGAAACTATGATGTTATTGTATTAGTTCTCCTTCTTTTCAGGCAATCCAGTGGAGATTAAAAGCATTGACTTCCATTTCTAACTACAGTATGTTGTTTCATCCCAATCATGACAGGCAATGATCAACTTAAATCTTGGCAGGAGGGGGGAGGCTTCATTCCTTGGGGCTGAATCCATCACTCTGAACCACATCTCCTTCACAATGGGGGGTTGCAGACTGCCAGAAATAGTGCAAATTGAGTCCACCTTTAGGGTTAGGGTTAGGGTTAGGGAATCATGGGAACTGTATTTTATTGTGGCACCAGAGCTCTTTGACAGAGAAGGCTCAATGTCTCAGGAAAAAACAAAAACAATTCCCATTATTCCCTAGCACTAACCCTAACCCTAAAAGTGGACTCAATTTGCACTATTTCTGGCAGTCTGCAACCCCCCAATGACACCAGCATTTAATGCTTTATTGGCTTTGTATAGATCTTATTAGCACCAAGCGGTATCTCTAGATACCCCTCCTCTATTGATATCAGAAATGTAATAAAACATAGACTGGATGACCCTTCTACAGCCTCGAATGCAGACACCATGACCAGTTAATAGTTCCCGCACATAAGCTAACAAAGCAGGAGTTGAATGGGGCCCTGGTTTGATTGATTGATTCTGGACATTCTGGAGATCCAAGATTATAGGATATAAGATAAACAAAGTACCAGCAATCTTGAGCACTAATCCTCTTGGCCTCTGAAATGTGCGTCTATTGCCCTCCATTCACACCTAGTTTGACAATCCTGGAAAACCATTTCAAAGTGACTCTAAACCCATTTCAAAGTAACTCCAAAACCATTTGGTCTTTTCAACCCCTTGGAATTTGCCCCCAAGGCATAATTTTGGCATAAATATTGGGACCTTTTCAGCAAGTTCCCAGCTCAGTCTAGCAGCAGGCAGAACCCTTGTCAGTTTGCTTGACTAAGCAGCTCACCCAGCCCCCATGCCATGGGAGGTGCTTGAATCCTCCATTTCATCCTGGATCCTCAGTGATTGGAGACAAGATCCACATAGGTAATCATCACCATTAGTGAAGCCTCCAATCTCCCACCTTTGATCTCTCTAGTTTTTGTGTGTGTGCATGGTCCTTGCTTGAGTGTCTTTATTTCCCTTTTAAATAAAACTCATTCTCATTGAAAACCTGCCTCTAGAGTTCTTTCAATTTGGACCCATAAAAGTTTGGAAAAAGGTCTTCTAGGCTGAGTTACCCCAGCCATTAGACATCTCTATATTTGAGCTAAACACATTTCCCTTAAGTATAGATTGGTCCTGGAGGGTCCTCTTTGGACACTGTTGCACTGAGGGTAACAATCCCATTTCCATTCCAAAATACTCTCCTAAAGATTAGTTACTAGGAGTAAAACTTTTAAGCTAAAATATGTTGATATATTAATGTCCCCCTTTTGCCTTTAGCCCCTTACCCACTGCTGGGATGTGCTCCCAGAAAGTTTTTTTGAAAGTGAATTTGGCTCTTGCACTAAAAGATTCTTGACTCTTGGTTTAACACATGTCGAAACAAGCTAAAATCTGTAGGAGGCATGCAGCTCTCAAAAGCCATTTTTTGTGATCCTTCATCTCCCTTTTTTCCCCTTGAATTTTTTAAAACAATAACAGCAACATTTATTTCTTACCCTCCTCTCCCTATTGATTGAGGTGTAGAACAACAGATAGTGATATAAAACCAATACATATAAAAATGATCAATACATGATGTAAAATGCTTAATTTAAAAATTATCTGGATAAACCTGCTGGAAGAGGTCAGGATCATCATACCCAGTTCCCGAAAACCAGGGCAACATCATAGTGTAGTAGAAAACCAAAGATTTATTCTGGATATTGAGACAGAATGTTCCCCATCACGGGTTCAGTGTCAGAATTAAAGACGTTCCCCCTCAGAACAACACGAATACATTCCCATCCTCCAGTCTCCCCTTTCTAACCCTGATCACTCCTCTTTGATCCAGATCAACCCCTCTTCATGTTTCCCTCCTTCCCTTCCTGTGTTATCTTTTTATCTCCCTTCAGGAAGAAGATCATCCCTGTTTCACAGTTCAGTTCCATGGCAAGGAGACTGGGGTCATAAACTACAATCCCTTTCTACTGCTGACCATTTGCCCCTCCTGTTTGTTTTCCAGGCCTGGATTTGACATAACTGACATCCCCTTCACAATAGCCCACATTCTATATAGCATTATATCACCATATCACTGTGCCTTCATATCTTCATTCCTTAATATCATCAAATCATCATGCCAACATGACAGAACCAAGTGACTTTTCATCTTTTTAAGGAGTGTGTGTGTGTGTGTGTGTGTGTGGAGAAATTATCTACATCACCCCTAGTGTATCTAAAGGCCTGGGGAGGCCTTTCCTGAAATAAATACATACATTTCTTGAAAACTGGAATTTATTTCCATTTCACTTCCTCATTCAGAAAAAGGCTGTTCCATTGCCTGAAATACCCAAGAAAAGCAAAACCTAGCAGTATTTTCCCTAAACTCACAGAGGCTGGAAACATTAAAACAATAGAATAGCAGTGAGGGGTGTTGTGGATCTTTGAAGCTCTTTTGTGGAACCTGTATGGCTCCCAGACCCTGAATAGTTGCCTACTGCTATCTTAAACCAAGGCATAATGCTATGTAACTCCAAATTTAAAACAGTTTTCTATAAACATTTTTTCATGCATTCTTAAAAGAATAAAATATCTTCTATGTTTTTTAAAAAATCTTTTGCTGTTTTGGCCTTCTTCTTGTTGAAATAGTATCTTACATAGTTTTAACCATCATGCCTTGTCATCTTTTCTGTGTAGTAGTTTTTTCCTAAGAGAAGTTTGCACCAGCAACTAATTCTCACAGCAGTGGTGAGAAAAGATCTGCTTTCTTCAAACATTATAACCCACAGAGAATTGTAGAAATCTATCTCATCTTGGCTTGCTGTCTGTGCTAAAATATTCTGTACTCCCAACAGCCAGCAACTCCACATCATCCTGTGTGGGCCATTAGCAGTGAAGAACAGAAAATCCACTCCCCCTTCCTCCTTTTCCTTCCATTCCCAAAAGCTGAACATTCACATGCATCTTGTGATTTATGTAATTATGTTTAGCAATGTAAATCTGGGAAACTCACATGCCCAAGTATTTCAAGATGTTTTCTTTTTAATTACTTTGTCTCCTGCTACAACCACAGAAGTAAGGTTTGGAGCTCTTGAGGAAAAACAGAAGTGTGTGAGCACTCTTAAAAATTACCTAAATAAAGCATGCTGCTTGGACAGGATGGCTATTGTGCTTACATGTTAATGAATAACACATCCATCATAAAATACTTAAAGAAACAGAAATGAGGCACTTTAAAACTCTCTTAAGAATCTTGTATTCGCTGAACCTCCATTACAATGAACAATGTCACAGCCCTTGAAGAAATCATCTAAATTATAAGAGAACAGTTAAAGCTGGGCCACTCACCTACAAAGAGTACCATTATTCTAAGGCTGTCAACCCCTGAAGCAGCAACCTGGTTTACTGATTTTGGTATATCAAGTGTGGCTTCAGATATGATGGGAAACAGCAAAAAGTAGATATGCAGGTGGAATTGTGCTTTAGTGTTCCACATTTGTCATAAATGTGTAAAGTTAGAACAGGTAAATCTCTATGAAGCCATACATGAGTTCTGTGTTTCAAACTCTTTTCTTTCTTGTGTAAGTATGATTTTTTCTTTCTTTCATAAGTTACTGGAAATATGAAAAACAGAGATGTAAGGCACATTCTCCCCTAGTTTATATGTTCCAATAAATTGTTAAGTCATTCTGACACAGGACATTACCACATTAGCAGGGTGACCGGACATTCTCCTTTTCCAGGACATGTCCTATTTTTCAACCTTCTGTCCACGAGGAATTCCAAAATGTACTCCATTTTGAGTATGACTAAGAAGCATGGATTTATACTTATATTAGTGTTTTTAGCTTTTATTTTGTAATGTCCTACATTTTGTCTTGATCTCATGGTGCCTTGTCCTCCTTTGAGGTTATGACATCTGGTCAGCCTGCACATGAGCCCGATTCTCACTTGCTTCAGCCATTGCATTCTCTCCGCACTCCCCCTTAACCCTGCCTCCATGCCCTATGCCCTGCCCACAATGGGTGAATTTTGAACTTTTAAAAACTCTTGGGGAGAGTGTGTTGTTGCTGAGGGGGGGTGGTACTTCTGTGAGTCACACTTGTGAGTCACGAGGGAGTGGAGGTAGCAGTCCAGCTTTACACAACTCCTCTCAGAGCCTTCTAAATTCTTCTTGCAAGTTCCTGCTAGAGAGGAGGAGGAGGTGAGCAGTCCCTGGACAGCCATTCTAAGGGGGTGAGTTTTGAACTTTTAAAAACTCTTGGGGAGAGCGATTGGTGAAAAGTTCAGGTCATCAGGAGCCTTTGACACTGGTGTTTAGTGAGGGATTTTCTTTGAGGAGGAAGGGCATAGTCCTGTTTCAGGGACTAATTAAGATTTCTCAGGGCCTTTGCAGACTGCCAGAAATAGTGCACATTAAATTGAGGCACTGCCCTGGCTCAGTGCTAGGGAGTCATGGGAATTGTATTTTTTTCTGGGACATTGAGCCTTCTCTGTCAGAGAGCTCTGGTGCCACAATAAATTACAGTTCCCATGATTCCCTAGCACTGAGCCAGGACAATGCCTCAATTTAATGTGCATGATTTCTGGCAGTCTGCAAAGGCCCTCAGTATGGACACTGAGGGAACTACTGCCATTACCTGAAACACTTGTGGGATGTTTGTCTTCTTGCCTACAGAGGTGAGGAACTTCACATGCCTCAAGGGCAAGTTGGTAGCCCTCTTTGAAGAGAAAGTACAGCAGCTGGGGACACGGGTAGCTACACTTCAGCAAATTAGGGAGCAGGAGGTTTTCCTGGACAGAACAGAATGAACTGTCTTGGACAGGGACCACACAGAGGAAGTTGCTGGGGAATAGAAGGTTACTTCACATGCACAGGAGGTAGACAACTGGAGGAATGTCACGCGCAGAAGTAGGAAGGCCAGGGATCGTTCTGGGAGCTTACAGCTACAGAATCGATTTGAAGCTCTTTCTCTTATCAAAGAAGCTGGGGAAGAGCAGCATGGACAGACTTCAGGAACAGAGCAGGGAACCCTGGGAGTTCCACCACAGGGAACAGTCACTGCTAAACTTCGGAGGAGGCATGGGGTCATGGTGGGGGACTCCTTGCTGAGGGGTACAGAAGCAGTGATTTGTGGGCCTGACAAGATGTCTCGGGAGGTGTGTTGTTTTCTGGGGCAAAGATCTGAAATGTGACAGAAAGGCTGACAAGACTGGTTAAGCCTACTGACCAAAACCCCTTCCTTTTGGTCCATGTGGGAATGAATGACATGGCAAGACAGTCTTCAGAACATCACAAGGGATTACGAGGCTCTGGGTAAGAAGCTGAAAGAAAGGGATGTACAGATTGTCATCTCATCTCTTCTGCCAGTTGAAGGGCATAGTACAGGATGAGAGAGGAAAATAGCAGATGTCAACAACTGGCTCCGCAGATGGTATCACCAAGAATGATTTGGATTCTTAGATCATGGGCTGTGGTTCCTTGAGGGCAGACTTCTGGCAAGGGATGGGCTGCATCTCACGCCAGTTGGAAGAAACGTTTTTGCCAACAGTCTCAAGAATTTGATCAGGAGGGTTTTAAACTGAGTTATGTGGGGAAGGGAGACAGTGTTCTGGAAGACAAAAAGGACTGGAAAAAACAGTCAAACTGTCACAGAGGGAACAAGGCAAACAGTGCAAGGACTCAACAGTGGGAGGCAAAAAAATATGCACAAGCAGCAACTAAAGGGGACATATGGTCTTAGATGTCTCTACACTAATGCACAGAGCATGGGAAACAAGCAAAATGAACTTGAATTCCTAACACAACAAAACAAATATGATATAATAGGCATCACTGAAACCTGGTGGGATGAGTCTCATGATTGGAATGTAGAAATACAGGGGTATAACCTTTCCAAGAGAAACAGGCCAAACAGGAAAGGAGGAGGAATAGCATTATATGTCAGGGATATTTACAACAGTGAAGAAATCCAGGACATCAGTCCTGGAAGCAAGGTGGAGAGCATCTGGATAAAAATTAAAGGGGAAGGAAAAAGGGATGTTATAGTAGGAGTCTACTACAGACCCCCGACTCAGGCAGAGGAATTGGATGATGCCTTTCTAGAACAGATGACCACACACTCAGAAGGGAGAAATATAGTAGTGATGGGTGACTTCAGCTATCCTGATATTTGCTGGAATTCAAACTCGGCAAAATCCTCAAGGTCTAGCAAATTCCTAATAATAATAATAATAATAATAATAATAAGTTTTATTTATAGCCCGCACCTCTGCATGTCAATCGAGGCGGGTTACAGCATTTAAAACATGACAAGTTAAAATATTCCCTCCTTCCATAATCTACCCTCCCACCCCTTAAAACAAGATTAAATGAGAAAGGAATTAAAACAAAACAATACATTAAAACAATATAATAAAGCAAAGGATCAGCTGTGCCAGCTAGGAAGATTAAAGCTCATCTCCTTAAAGCAGCTGTTATTCTGGGAATGCCTGTCGGAAGAGATCCGTCTTTACCGCTTTCTTAAAAGCAGCAAGTGTAGTAATCAGACGGATCTCATCCGGCAGGCCGTTCCATAGTCTGGGGGCAGTGGTGGAAAAGGCCCTCTGGGAGGTCTGAGACAGCCTGGTCTTTGTAGGCTGTAACAGATTCCTCCCAGAGGACCGCAGGGCGCAGGGGCGGGGCGATCATATGGGAAGAGGCAGTCCCTAAGATAAGATGGACCTAAGCCATGTAGGGCTTTAAAGGTAAAAAAAACACCTTGTACTGCACCCGGAAACCAATCGGCAGCCAGTGGAGGGATTTGAGCACAGGTGTTATGTGCTCCCTCCTTGATGTTCCACTAATTAGCCTGGCTGCCATATTTTGTACCAGTTGTAGTTTCCGGGTTAGGCACAAGGGTAGCCCCATGTAAAGCGCGTTACAGTAGTCCAGGCGTGATGTTACCAGGGCATGAACCACTGCTTTCAGATCCCTCACATCCACATAAGGGCGCAGTTAGTGTATCAGCCGAAGCTGATAACAGGCACTCCTGACCACCGCACTCAACTGACTAGTCATGTGAAGCGACGAATCTAGGAGAACCCCCAGACTGCGAACACAGTCCTTAGAGGAGAGTGTGACTCCATTCAGGACTGGAGACTGTATTCCCAAATCTGGTTTCGGGCCGGTAACTGTGAGTACCTCTGTTTTGTCTGGATTCAACTTCAATCTGTTTTTCCTCATCCAATCCATTACAGCTCTGAGACAGTCATTGAGAGAAGAGACGCCATCTGAAGTCTGAGACGATGATCTGGTCATGGAGAAGTATATCTGGGTGTCATCAGTGTACTGAAGATACCGCGCTCCATGCCTTCGAATGATCTCACCCAGCAGCTTCATATAGATATTGAATAGCATTGGGGACAGGATGGCGCCCTGAGGGACACCACAATTCAGCTCGATTTTGGAAGAGCAACTGTCCCCGAGCCTTACCCTCTGGGATCTACCCGAGAGGAAGGAACGGAACCATTGCAAAGCAATGCCTCCAATTCCTAGCTCTCTTAGGCGATCCAAGAGGATGGAGTGGTCTATTGTATCAAAGGCCGGTGAGAGGTCACTTGCCTTGAAGACAATTTCATTGTCCAAAAGGTGGAAGAGGCAACAAGGGAGTCAGCTATTTTGGATGTGATCCTAACTAACAGAGATGACCTAGTTAATGAGGTGCAAGTGGTTGGATCCTTAGGTGGGAGTGATCATGTTCTCCTGGAATTTATTATACAATGGAAAGGAGAAGCCAGGCATAGTCAGACATGCATTCTTGACTTTAGGAAAGCTGATTTTAGTAAACTTAGAGAAATACTGGGGGTGATTCCATGGACAGGAATACTAAAAAAAGAAGGGAGTTCAAGATGGATGGGAGTTTCTCAAAAGGGAGATACTGAAGGCACAATTTCAAACAGTTCCATTGAGGAAGAAAAATGGGAGATGCCTCAAGAAACCAGGATGGATAACTTTCAACTGAACTAAGTTTTAAATGGAGCATGTATAAGAAATGGAAAAATGGGGAAATCACCAAAGAGGAATTCAAACAAATAGCTAGCACGTGTAGGGGTAAAGTCAGAAAAGCTAAAGGGCAGAATGAACTCCTCTGAGAACAACAGCCAGCTTGCCACCTGAGAGGAACTTCTCCTGGACTCTGACCTTCCTTCCTTCTTCCCACTGTTTGGGGCTCCTTGGAAGTAGCAGCAGTACCTGGGATTTTATCTGTATCTGATTGTTTTAATCTGTGAGCCGCCCGGATTGGACTACCAATGGGCGGGGTACAAATAAATTTTATTATTATTATTATTATTATTATTATTATTATTATTACCTTCAGCTTGGCAGGGAGAGAGGTGGGGCGAGACTTTCCCCTTAAAAGGGCACTGCTCTAGCCCTCCCCTCCTCTGAGAACAACAGCCAGCTTGCCACCTGAGAGGAACCTCTCCTGGACTCTGACCTTCCTTCCTTCTTCCCACTGTTTGGGGCTCCTTGGAAGTAGCAGCAGTACCTTCAGCTTGGCAGGGAGAGAGGTGGGGCCAGACTTTCCCCTTAAAAGGGCACTGCTCTAGCCCTCCCCTCCTCTGAGAACAACAGCCAGCTTACCACCTGAGAGGAACCTCTCCTGGACTCTGACCTTCCTCCTCGCATTCCATTGTCTGGAATTCCCTGGAAGTTGCAACAGTAACACCTTCTGCTTGCAGAGAGAGGGGCAGGGCAGCATCCCCTCAGCCTTTCTTCCCTCCACCACTCTTAAAATCTGGGACGCTCATCATAGCTACCCCTTTCTTTTCTGTTAATTCCCTCATGTCTTGGGATCACCAGCCTATCCCATTCACCACAGTTGGACTTTATCTATGTGTTTCTGCTTTTCTCTCTTCTGCATTTTCTCCAGCTATCTGTCTCTTACCCAAACTTCTCTCTCCTATGGCTCCTCCCACTTCTCCTTCTCCCTATCTTATCCCCATCCGTCCCCTCCCCAATTCCCAACTCCCTTTCTCGTGCGCTCTCTGGAATTGCCGCTCTGCTGCCTTAAAAGCAACGGCGATCCACGACCTCTTTCTGTCACAATCATTTAACCTTCTCGCTCTCACCGAAACTTGGCTTCCAGCCCATGATACCGCTACCTCTGCTGCCCTTTCTTTTGGCGGTCTCTCCTTTATCCACACTGGCCGCCCTGAGGGTCGTGGAGGAGGGGTCGGCATCTTATTATCCAAGTCCTGCCAGTTTCAGGTTCTCTTTTCTCCCCCCAGCTATTCTTTTTCCTCATTTGAACTACACTCCATTAGGCTCTTTTCTCCTCTGCAACTTCGGGTTGCTATCATCTATCGTCCCCCGGTTCAGCTTCTCAGTTTTTCACAGATTTCGAGTCTTGGCTGACATTTTTTCTTTCAGATACTGTCCCCTCCTTGATTTTAGGTGACTTTAACACCCACCTGGATGATCCCAAGAATTCTTCAACCTCTCGCTTTAGCTCTCTCTTAGCTTCTTTCGGCCTCCAGCCACATTCTAATGCTCCAACCCATTCTCTTGGTCACTGCCTTGAACTAGTTCTCCCTGCCAAGTGTGTCATCTCCGACTACTTGGCCTCTGCCTTTCCACTATCTGATCATCACCTACTCTCCTTTACTCTTACCTACATCCCACCTCCCCGCCATACCGTTCTCTGCCAGTTCCATGATCTTCATTCTCTCAATCTTAATAATTTCACTCAGTCCTTAGACTCATCATTTCTTTCACTCAATCTTGGGGACTCTGCTGACTCAGCTATGTCTTTATTGAATTCTACTCTCTCCTCAACTCTTGACAGCTTTGCCCCAGTATTTACACGCGTGTCTTCCTCTTCCTCTATGACTAGGCCTCAGCCCTGGATTACTCCCATTGTTAGATTTCTCCGGTCCTGCTCCCGAGCAGCTGAACGTCTTTGGAGAAAGTCCAGGGAGTGGGCCGATTTTATCCATTATAAATTCATTCTGTTATCTTTTTCACGCGCTTTGTCAATGGCAAAACAAGATTACTTTAAATCATTGATCTGCGCCAACGGGAGGCGCCCGCAGCGTTTGTTCTCCTCTTTCAATACACTATTAAAACCCTCTCCACCTTCTAATTCTCCATTATTTTCTCCCTCCGATTTCGCCAACTATTTCATTACAAAGATCAATACCATTCGTTCTGAGTTAACTCTTCCTGATTTGCCTCCTACTACTAATCTTCTCGCCCCTCCTATTAATAAATTTTCTGTGTTTCCTCCTGTTTCTCTTGAAGAACTTTCTTTGCTGCTGAACTCATCCAAGCCTACCACCTGCTCCCTTGACCCAATTCCTTCTCGTCTTCTAATCTCTATAGCCCCCTCTTTGTTACCCTCCCTCCTCTATATTTTCAATCTTTCTCTCTCTTCGGGTTCCTTCCCCTCGGTTTTCAAACATGCCTTAGTTTCCCCCATTCTGAAAAAACCCTCTCTTGACCCCTCTTCCTTGGCTAGCTATCGTCCAATTTCTCTTCTTCCTTTTCTTTCTAAGGTGTTAGAACGAGTTGTCTATTCACGCTGTCTCAAGTTTCTTGAAACCAATTCAATTCTGGATCCCTTCCAGTCTGGTTTTCGCCCAGGGCACTCCACAGAGACGGCCCTCACTAAGATCTCTAATGATCTTTTGCGGGCCAAGACAAATGGCCTCTATTCTATCCTTGTTCTTCTTGATCTTTCTGCAGCCTTCGACACTGTGGACCATTGTCTCCTAATGGATGTACTCTCTGACCTTGGTTTTGCGGGCCTTGTTCTCGACTGGTTTTCATCTTACCTGTCAGACAGATCCTTTTCAGTAGTCTCGGGTGGCCAAACCTCATCCCCTGTCCCCTTATCTGTTGGAGTTCCTCAGGGCTCTGTTCTGGGCCCCCTTTTGTTTTCCATATACACACTTTCCCTTGGTAAACTCATCTCTTCATTTGCCTTCTCTTACCATCTGTATGCCGATGATACCCAGCTGTACCTCTCCGTTCCTAAACTCTCATCAGAGCTAGAACAGCAATTGTCATCTTGTTTAACAGCTGTCTCACACTGGATGTGCCATCAGCGTCTGAAGCTCAATATGTCTAAAACTGAGCTTCTCGTTTTTCCACATAAGCCCACCCTTCACTATACCTTTTCTGTTTTAGTTAACAACATTTCTATTCAGCCGGTCCAGGAAGCCCACAGTCTTGGTTTCATCTTTGACTCTTCCTTGTCATTTATTCCCCAGATCCACACTACAGCTAAGGTCTGTAGATTTTTTCTGTATAACATTGCCAAAATCCGCCCATATCTCTCAGCCTCTACTGCAAAAACACTGGTCCATGCCCTAGTGGTATCGCATCTAGACTACTGTAATCTTCTCTTGGCAGGGCTTCCTCTCTCCCACCTCCACCCATTAATCTCTGTTCAGCATTCAGCTGCACGCATTATTTCACTTGCTCGCCGTTATGATCATGTCTCCCCTCTGTTATCTTCCCTCCACTGGCTCCCTTTTCCTTTCCGCATCAGGTATAAACTTTTGTTACTCACCTTTAAAGCCCTGCATGGGCTGGCTCCTCCTTATTTAACCGATCTCCTCTCTCCCTACATCCCTACCCGCTCTCTTCGTTCTGGCAGTCAAAGTCTCCTGGCTCAACCCAGGATTTCCTCTGCCCCGTCCCGGTTCCGTCCATTCTTTCTTGCTTCCCCTCATTCTTGGAACCGTCTTCCTCTGCATGTACAGCTCATTACCTCCCTAACCAGTTTTAAGACTGAATTGAAAACCATATTGTTTAGGGAAGCGTTCTCAGGGATTTTGTGATTGTTATCTGGCTGTTTGATAATCTGGTAATTGTTCTGATAATGTTAATTGTGTTGTGATTTATTTGATATTGATCTTTTAATTTTCTTTCCTCTATATGGTAATTTGTTTATCTATTTATTTTATTTTATTTCTTAGAGTGTACGCCGTGGGCAGGCTTTTTTATATTTGTAACTTTTTACTTTGTACAGCACTGTGTATAATTACAGTGCTCTAGAAATAAAGTTTAATAATAATAATAATAATAAAAAGGGCTTTTTTGGGTATGTGCACAGCAAAAGGAAGAAGAAGGAAATGGTAGGGCCACTGTGTGGAGAAGATGGCAAAAAGTTAACAGGGGACAGAGAAAAGGCAGAATTACTGAACACCTTCTTTGCTTCAGTCTTCTCAGAAAAGGAAAAGGGTGTTCAACCTGAGGATAATGGAGCAGAGGACAGAATAGGAGAATTTCAGCACAGAATAAGTAAAGAGATAGTACAGGAATACCTGGTTAATTAAATGAATATAAGTCTCCAGGACCAGATGAATTACATCCAAGGGTACTAAAAGAACTGGCAAATGTAATATCAGAACCATTGGCAATAATCTTTGAGAACTCCTGGAAAACAGGAGAAGTCCCAGTGGACTGGAGGAGAGCAAATGTTGTCCCCGTCTACAAAAAGGGAAAAAAAGAGGATCTCAACAATTATTGTTCAGTTAGTCTGACATCAATACCAGGAAAGATTCTGGAGCAGATCATTAAACAGAGAGTCTGTGAACACCTGGAAGGTAATTCCATCATCAAAAAAAGTCAACATGAGTTTCAGAGAAACAGGTCATGCCAGACAAATCTGATCTTTTTTTTTGATAAAATTACCAGCTTGGTAGATGAAGGGAATGCTGTAGATATCTTATATCTTGATTTCAGTAAGGCCTTTGACAAGGTTCCCCATGACATTCTTGCAAACAAGCTGGTAAAATGTGGGCTAGACCAAGTAACTGTTACATGTGTTTGTAATTGTTTGACTGGCTGAACCCAAAGGGTGCTCAACAATGGCTCCTTTTCAACCTGGAAAGAAGTGACCAGTGGGGTGCCACAGGGCTCTGTCCTGGGCCCAGTGCTATTCAACATCTTTATCAATGACTTGGATGACAGTATTGGGGGCATAGTTATCAAATTTGCAGACGACTCCAAATTAGGAGGAGTAGCTAATACCCCAGAAGAAAGGATCAAAATTCAAAATGACTTGAACAGACTAGAAAGTTGGGCCAAAGCTAACAAAATGAATTTCAACACAGAGAAATGTAAGGTACTGCACTTAGGGCGGAAAAACAAAAAGCACAGCTATGCGATGGGGGACACCTGGCTAAATGAGACTACCTGTGAAAGGGATCTAGGAGTCCAGGTGGACCACAAGTTGAACATGAGTCAACAGTGTGATGCAGTAGCTAAAAAGGCCAATGCAATTTTAGGCTGCAGCAGTAGAAGTATAGTTTCTAGATCAGGGGTAGGCAACCTTTCCCCTTTAAGGGCCGAGGGACTTCAGCTCCCAGAAGCCTCAGCCATGTTGGCCAATAGTCCCATGTTGGCCAATAGCTCCTGGGATTCTGAGAGCTGAAGTCCCTCGGCCCTTAAAGGGGAAAGGTTGCCTATCCCTGGTCTAGATCAAGAGAAATAATAGTGCCACTCTATTCTGCTTTGGTCAGGCCTCACCTGGAATACTGTGTCCAGTTCTGGGCACCACAATTCATAAAGGATGTGGAGAAACTGGAGTGTGTCCAAAGGAGGGCAACTAAAATGGTGAAGGGTCTGGAAACCAAGCCCTATGAGGAGCGACTTAGGGAGCTGGGGATGTTTAGCCTGGAGAAGAGAAGGTTAAGAGGTGATATGATAGCCTTGTTTAAATATTTAAAGGGATGTCATATTGAGGAGGGAACAAGCTTGTTTTCTGCTGCTACAGAAACTAGGACCCAGAACAATGGGTGCAAGCTCCAGGAAAAGAGATTCCACCTCAACATTAGGAGGAACTTCCTGACAGTAAGGGCTGTTAGACAGTGGAACACACTCCCTGGGAGTGTGGTGGAGTGTCCTTCCTTGGAGGTCTTTAAGCAGAGGCTGGATGGCCATCTGTTGGGGATGCTTTAATCAGGAGTTCCCGCATGGCAGGGGTTGGACTGGATGACCCTTGTGGTCTCTTCCAATTCTATAATTCTATGATTCCAAGCCGCTTACATTGTCTTCATTTAAGCGGGGTATAAATAAATTTCATTATATTATCATTTATTATTAATGACTTTTAGGTTTCTTCAAAGCAATTTTTATTTTCACGTTTTCATGCAATTCCAGAGTTCTGCTAATGCAATTTATGTGTGTGTGTTTTTAAAAAAATAAAAGAATAATAAAAAATAAAATAAAGCAAATCATCCGGCTTGGAAATAGTAAAGGGGGGCAGAAGTAGAGGAGGAGATATTGACAACATATGACTGCAAACATTGCAGCTTCCTCACCAGTGACATTTCATACCTGAGGACTAGGGCAATTGGGAGCTCATTGACAGGTTTCCCTCCTCAATAAAAGGGATCCCCTAATCATATTCTGGAATCACAGCAGCTATGGATCAGAGGTGGCAGTGTGTGATAAATATCACCAAAGGCATTTTTTCTTCTGTAATTGCAATTTAAATGCCATGTGTAGTAATGTCCTGAAGAACTCTAACCGTTTATTAAATGAAGCCTCAGATCAGAGGAGTGTTTTTGGAAAGGTGCAGGTGCAGTGTAATGAGAGCTATGCATATGCATTGTCTAAGGCAGGGGTAGGCAACCTTTCCCCTTTAAGGGCCGAGAGACTTCAGCTCCCAGAAGCCTCAGCCATGTTGGTCAATAGTCCCATGTTGGCCAATAGCTCCTGGGATTCTGGGAGCTGAAGTCCCTTGGCCCTTAAAGGGGAAAGGTTGCCTACCCCTGGTCTAAGGCTAAGTATCCTTTTCATTTAATCAAGCTATATGGTAGCTGGCTTAACATAAAATGAATATTGTGATGCCAGTTGATTCACAGGGCTTAATAAGTGTAGAATCTAGATAGGTAGACAGGTAATAAAGGAAGCTGCCTTATACCATTTTAGCTAATTTTATGCAAGAATTGCTAGAACTTGGAAATAATACATTACAAGTAACATTGGGCCTTTACAGACTGCCAGAAATAATGCAGCTTGAGGCCACTTTAACTGACCTGGCTCAGTGTTAAGAATCATGGGAATTGTATTTTTTTCTGGGACATTGAACCTTCTCTGTCAGAGAGCTCTGGTACCACAATAAACTACAGTCCCCATGATTCCTTAGCACTGAGCCAGGACAGTTAAAGTGGCCTCAAGCTGCATTATTTCTGGCAGTCCATAAAGGCCCTGTATTACCAGCAGTGTTTTAATATTGATGCATCCAAATTCTTTTTATTACTATTGTTACTTTTTTTAGTGAAAAGTTTACTCATTATTTTTAAAATATTGTATTGTGTGGTCATTTCAGGGACTCTTGGCTATTTTTTATTATTTGAAAGGGTATTTCTCTAAGGAAATATTGAAAAAGGAACAAAAAGGGACATGTTATTAGCAGGACACTGTTAAAATAATGAGGAAGAACAAAATAAAGTTTTATGATCTCTCTGTGTTTGACCCCCTTGCTACTGATGAAAAAACAAAATCACTTGTTTCTGGTTGCAGAACATTTTATGAATTCTGGGGTGAGGTTAAAAAAGAATGTGGAAGAAAAAGAATTCTTGCTATCTCAAATTAGGTGGATTAGTAACTGGTTGACTCACCGAACCCAAAGGGTGCTGAGCAATGGCTCCTCTTCATCCTGGAGAGAAGTGACTAGTGGGGTGCCACAGGGTTCTGTCCTGGGCCCAGTGTTATTCAACATCTTTATCAATTATTTGGATGAAAGAATAGGGGGCATGCTTCTCAAATTTGCAGATGACACCAAATTAGGAAGAATAGCTAATACCCCAGAAGACAGGATGATAATTCAAAATGACCTTAATAGATTAGAAAGCTGGGCCAAAGCTAACAAAATTTCAACACAGAGAAATGTATGGTACTGCACTTAGGACAAAAAAATAAAAATAAAAATGAAATGCATAGATATAAGATGACTTATATGTACAGTCGCTTAACGAGACTACATGTGAAAGGGATCTAGGAGTCCTAGTTGATCACAAGTTGAACATCAGTCAGCAGTGTGATACCGCAGCTAAAAAGGCCAATGACATTTTAGGCTGCATTAATAGAAGTATAGTATCTAGATCAAGGGAAGTAATAGTGTCACTGTATTCTGCTTTGGTCAAGCCCCACTGGGAATACTGTGTCCAGTTCTGGGCACCACAATTCAAAAAGGATGTTGAGAAACTGGAGCATGTCCAGAAGAGGGTGACTAAAATGGTGAAGAGGCTGGAAACCATGCTCTATGAGGAACGACTTAGGGAACTGGGTATGTTTAGCCTAGAGAAGAGACAGTTAAAAAAGGATATGATAGCCCTCTTTGAATATTTGAAGGGATGTCATATTGAAGAGGACGCTAGCTTGTTTGCTGCTGCTCCAGAAAATAGGACTCAGAACAATGGATACAAGCTACAGGAAAAGAGATTCCACCTCAATATTAGGAGGAACTTCCTGACAGTGAGAGCTGTTCAACAGTGGAACACACTCACTCAGAGTGTGGTGGTGTCTCCTTCTTTGGAAGTCTTTAAACAGAGGCTGGAGGGCCATGTGTTGGGGCTACTTTGATTTTGAGTTCCTGCATGGCAGGGGGTTGGACTGGATGGCCCTTGGGGTCTTTTCCAACTGTATGATTCTATGATTCTATGAAATTCAATTCAGTGTTTATCCATACTAACCTAAAAGGATAGATGACCTCACAGTTTGAGATTTCCAAAATACCACTGTGCTTGGGGTTCTAGAACCTGATTAGGAACTGAATTTGGCAACACTGATGGCTCCAGTTTGATCTGGACTTGAGCTGATCTAGACTTTATATCCACATTGGGATTTGGAAATTCAAGGAGTGAAGCACAGAGACATAAATTTCCTGCACATAAATCTGCCTGCAATTGCCAAGGGACTGCAGTGACCCCATGGCCCAATTTTAAACTGGACTGATGCTGTGGTCTCAAACTAGACACTAGCAGGAGTGGCTTTTTGCTGCTCTTTTTTGTGCTGGCTTTTCCCAGCTCAGCACACCCTCTGCATGGTTTCCGGGCAGTTTCAGGGCATATGTTATCTGAATGCCTCTGGTTTGGGCCCAAATGGCTGCTCCTCTTATTAATTTAATTGGGAAATCAGCAGTAACTGTTCCATTCATCCAACCATCTCGATGAAACTTAAAACTGCTGACTAGTAGTGTCAAGGGGTTTTTTATGCTAGGTAACTTTAAACTACCATATTTTAGCTTTGATTATTTACAAAACTACTGACACTTCATTTTTGCCAATTCATGCAACGCTAGTTTTGATACTGCATTCCCAGTCTATTTTAATGCCTTCTTAAGCCTCTTAGAACATCCCCAACCTTGACAGTGGAAGAAAATTGGTTAGCATGCAGCAGATAGGCAGGTGTATTCAGCAAAGGAAGGCAAGAAGGGAGACAGAGAGACACAATATCAGTTTTCTAAAAAAAAAACTTAGAAAGGAACTGGTGTGGGTGGTTAGGACTGTAGAAATCCTCCTGATGAAGAGGGATATTGTATACTGAAGACAAAGGCAACTGTCACACGGCAGAATTAATGTAGTTTGACACCACTTTAGCTGCCATGTCTCCATCTTATAGAATCCTGGGATTTGTAGTTTGTTGTGGCATCAGTGCTCTCAGATAGCTCACAAAACTAGCTCACAAATCTACAAATCCCATCATTCCATAGCATTGAGCCATGGCAATTAATGTGGCATCAAACTGCATTAATTCTGCAGTGCATATGCAGCCAAAGTGTATGTGAACTTGAAAAATAAGCCATTGAATGCTTCAGGGAAAGCCTTCGCTGGCATTGTATGATAATTATTTGATATTTCTAATTTGTTGACTTCTTTGTATTAATATGTATTTTAATATTTTGTAGAATGTACACCATCACCAGGCTTTTTATCTATTTTTATCTATTTTATTGACTGTATGTACAGTGCTGTGTAACTCTACAGCGCTATATAAATAAATTGTAATAATAATAATAATGAACAAATGAATGGTGGTACATATGAGTTGTGTTCTACTTTATGAACAGATTGGATTAGATGGTCATTGTGACCCTTTCAACTCTATGATTGCGTAATGCTAACACTCACTCAGTTTGTCTTTCTGGACTGATGTGTTAATCTAGGAATGACTAAATTTATATATGTAAAGTCACCAAATTAATGGAGTGGTGATATGGAATGGCTATAATTATGGGACCCTGTCTAAACTCAAACAGATAAATAAAATACTAGTGGAAGCAAAAGTTGTTTTTTTTTTAAAGTGAATTCTAACATGCATTCTTCCATTCTGTAATAAGAACTTGACCTTGGGGAATTTATAATTAGGTCAAAAATAGTAAATAGGATCCAACCCATTGTATGCAGGGGGCTAGAGGGAACAGTTTCTTCAGAGACAGCATTTGTCCAAAAGAATGGTATTAAGAGAGAAAAATAAATCAATAAGTAAACACACACATATACAGAGGATCAAACATACAAAAACACCCTAACTTACATGCACACACAAGAACTCAGTAGTAGCTTGGATAGGAAACACAAGGCTTTCTAATGGTGATAGTTACCTGAAAGGAGACTGCTCCAATGATGAATGAATAGATAGACTCAACCATTATTACAGAGAAAGGACAAAGAATAGAGCTGGTCACAATGGCATAGGCATCATGAATTCTATCCAGACTCCCACTTTCTGAGATTTTGGGAGGAAGCATTTATACCCTTAAGACTAAGCTGAGGCAAAGAGTTGCTATTGTATATCAAAGGATTCTGATGCTTTGCTTTGAAGTAGACAATTTCCAAAAGAGGGGAGACAGGATGTTGATGTTATCTCATCTTCAGCTGGACTCATCATGGATGGCCCTCATAAATCTTTAGGTGTGAATGTCCTGTTTTGCAGCTCCTAAGCCTGGCCTTTTTGATTTGCAAATGGTTGTAAATGCAGATTCTGTTTGGAGTGCCTGCATGAGGCTCAGTCTTGAGCTCATGGCAATGAAGGCTCTTTCCAGCCTAGGGCTCTGATAGAGACCCAAAGGGCCCTCAATATCAGGACCAATTGTAACAATTCACTCCCTAAATGGCAGTTTCATTAATTCAAAACAAGTAGTTATTTCACCAAAAATAAAAAAGTAGAATAAACCTCTAAGAAGAATGTAAGAGGAAAAGTAAACCTCTCCTATCTAAATAAATAAATAACTATCTCATATCTAAATAAATATCTCATATCTAAATAAATAAATAAATAAATATCTGAAAGCAGAAATAGAGTTCCAGAACACTTAAATTAAATATGGGCCTTAAAATGATTAAATGATTAGAGGAGGGACGTTATGAAGCTTTCCTCAGCAAACACACACAGAGCAAATAAATATCTGCACCCACCTATCTTTTCAATATCTCTCTACTAAAATCTTCTCAGCCTTTCTCTATGTAGTCCTACAGCAGCCTCTAAGCTAAATAGTGAGAGAAAATAAGAAACAAAGATAACATTGCATACAAACCCTCCCAGCAAAAGTCACAATTGGAAATCTCAGAAAATATTAATAAGACTATTGCCAAGGATTAAAAGTGAGAGCTGTCATTTTAATTCTACTCTAGCCCCACCTGATCACACAACAAACCATTTTCCTAGGTTTTCTCCACCCATATTTCAGTATTCAGTATTTTCAAGAGCTCCAAAAATCACTCTTATTCCATTCTTGAGTGCATTTGGCAATCAAGATGAAACCCATTCTGGAATGGACAGAATCAGGCCAATCCATTTCAGAATTCAAGTTTTAGCTGAACCACATGCATGGCCTTATTCTCTAGATTTACTTTTAGATTATCTAGCAGTTCTTTAAGACGACAAATGTCTTATGAACAAAAATTTAAATACTTGATACCAATGAAATAAAACCATCCATTTCCCCCCTCCCCGAATATTCTTGCAATATTTATCTTCTTACTGTGAGTTTGTGTGACTGTTTTTATTCTTTGCTATTTTTGGTATCTCTTCTGTGCCCTGCTGGGACTCGTAATTGTTACTTGGCAGATGTACCCCAGCATGTAGAATCATTGCTCTGAACTTTTAATGAGCCCAATTAGCAAACAGCAGTATTGGTACAGGAGGCGCCACTCACAGTGACTCTTCTGAGCCATTTTTCTTCACCTGAATGAAAATATGCAGGAACAGAGTGCCGTAATAGAGTTACATAACTATTGATAATGCTGGGTTATGGGGGGAAAATTGTTTAATTCTTTTCAAAGAGGCCATTATCATGGCAAAAAGTTACCCTTCTAGTGGAAAGAAGGCAAATGTTTATGAAGATAAGTGAAACAGGTTCAGTAAATATTTGCCAGGAGACTAATAGGCCTAAGCAGACTGCCAGAAATAGTGCACATTAAATTGAGGCACTGCCCTGGCTCAGTGCTAGGGAATCATGGGAACTGTATTTTTTTCTGGGACATTGAGCCTTCTCTGTGAGAGAGCTCTGGTGCCACAATAAATTACAGTTCCCATGATTCTCTAGCACTGAGCCAGGGCAGTGCCTCAATTTAATGTGCACTATTTCTGGCAGTCTGCTTAGGCCCTAATATTTCCTAAACTGCCAGAATCTTCTGTAGCCATGACAACTAATCAATTGTAGAAACAGAATAGGACTCATGACATTCCACTCATGGTTAGGTATGTCAAGGCAATTGTCATCAGAAGAAATAAATGCTGCAGTTGTAGATGTTAGATAAAGCTGCTTGGAAAGCTTCTCAGTTGGGCTAAATGGATAGTCTCGATCTATACAATACCAGTTATTATATTATTATATTTTTATATTTTATTGTACTATTGTATCTTAATCTTTGCTCGTTTAATTCAGTTTTAAGGGGGGGGGGGGGTTGAGGAGAGGATTGAGGGAATGTTTTTAACCAGGGGTAGGCAACCTTTCCCCTTTAAGGGCTGAGGGACTTCAGCTCCTAGAAGCCTCAGCCATGTTGGCCAATAGTCCCATGTTGGCCAATAGCTCCTGGGATTCTGGGAGCTGAAGTCCCTCGGCCCTTAAAGGGGAAAGGTTGCCTACCCCTGTTTTTAACTGTTGCCTGTTTTAATATGTTGTACCCCACCCCGGTTGCCTAGCAGAGAGGTGGACTAGAAATAAAATTATTATTATTATTATTATTATTATTATTATTATTATTATTATTATTCAGGATCTGAACCCATGATTTTTTTTTCATGAATATGATTGCCTTTAGCATATCTGCTTTTTGGCAAGATCCATTATTTTTCTTTCTCTGACACAGAGAACCAACCCCACTTTACTTCCTACTTCAGGAGGTAATATGTAGGCTTAATATTGCCCTTAGATAAAATAGGTCCATTGCTCCAGGAACAAGCCCCCTGGATAGTATTCTCAAAAGAGTTGCTGCAGACAGTGCATACCTTGGATAACATTGTTAACAGACTCAGCATGAGCTGGAATGGTTATATATTGCCTAAATATCACAAGAGCTTTCCTGATGACTATGGGAGAAAACAACAACATGCTAATGAATAAAGGAGATAAATTAAACAGATCTATCCTCTCTGTCCCCTTGAGCATCGTCAGTGAGTTCATGAACTGTAGGCAAAGCTCATGCTCCTTCTTTTCATACCTGAATCTATTGTCAAAGGCTGTCCACACCCTAAAGGGCTTATCATAATCAAAGGAAGACAGATCCATAATTTATACTGAAACACTTTTGTCTTCAGTTTTCGCTGAACACACCCATACCCAATCATTTTTTAAAAAAAATTCTTCTAGATCCTTCACTTTCTTTTCATTTCAGTTATTATATTTGACAAGATCTCCTGATACAGATTCTTTTGTGGTAGAATCTTTCTCATCATAAAATATGAACATTTTGGCTCCCTCTGTGACACTTCTTCCACTCTCATGCTAAATATTTTCAGACTGTGCACATACTCTTCGGGTGAAGCACTAATAATTCCACTAAAGGACAAGCCCTTTGCCCCTCCCTCTTCAAAAATAAGATTAAGACTAAAGAAGAAAACAAAACCAGTGATTATACCAAAATATGATCTAAATAATATCTCAACAGAATTTACTGACAACATAAGAAACAGATTTGCATTACTAAGTATAATAGACTGAGAACCAGAGGAATTATGGTCTCAGACCAGGGACATATTAAAAGAAGAATGCAGAAACACAGTTTCAATAAATAAAAGAAAGAGAGAAAACCATGGATGACATTAAAAAACACTGCAAGCAATGAAGAAAAGAAAACAAAAACAAAAGGGAAGTAGGAACAAACTAAGAATTATGAATGCAACAGTACAATGGCTAGTGCGGAAAGATAAAGAAAATCACTACAACGACCAATGCAGAGAAATAGAAGACAACAATGAAAAGGGAAGAACAAGAGATCTATTTCACAAGATCTGGGAAATCAAAGGAAAATTCAAACCAAGGGCCGAGATGATCTATGACAATAAAAATAACATAATTCAAGACCAGGAAGGAATAAAAAGACATTGGATGCAATACGCAGAAGAATTATACAAAAGGGATGACAAAATTAAGGAAGAGCCATATGAAGATGAACTCCAAATTCTAAAATGTGAGGTGGAAACTGCAGTAAGAGAAATAGCAAAAAACAAATCACCAGGAACAGATGATATTCCAATTGAACTGCTGCAATCCACACTGACAGAACCAACTCTAGTGCTAACCAACATATGTCAACAGATATGGAAAACAAAACAATGCTCAACAGATTGGAAGCCATCAATATACATCCCCATCCACAAAAAGGGAGACACAAGAGACTGCAGCAACTATAGAACCATAGCACTGATCTCCATGCAAACAAAATCATGCTCAAAATTCTGCAACATAGACTCCAACCATACATGGAGAGAGAAATCCCAGAGGTCCAAGTGGCATTCAGGAAAGGAAGAGGCACTAGGGATCACATTACAAACATACGATGGCTAATGGAGCTAGCAGGGAGTTCCAAAAGAAAATCACTATATGTTTTAAAGACTATAGCAAAGCCTTTGACAACATAGGTCATGAAAGGCTATGGAACGCCATTAAAGACATGGGAGTTCCAACACATCTGATAGTCCTGATGAGGAATCTGTACTCAAGACCAGAGGCTATTGTCAGAACAGAACATTGAGAAACAGAATGGTTCCCAATTGGCAAAGGGGTCAGACAAGGCTGTATCCTTTCACCCTATCTGTTCAACTTGTATGCAGAACATACTATAAGAAAATCAGGCTTGGACACAGAAGAACGAGGAGTGAAAATAGGAGGAAGGAATATCAACAATTTAAGATATGCTGATAACACCATAACACTAGCAGAAAACTTCACAGACCTCAAACACCTACTAAGGAAGATAAAAGAAGAAAGTGCAAAGGCAGGCTTAATGCTGAACATAAAGAAAACAAAAATAATGACCACAGAGAACTCACACACATTCAAACTAGACAATGTGGAAATAGAAATAGTAAATGTGAGAGCTGGACAGTTAAGAAAGATGATAGGAAGAAAATCAATGCATTTGAGATGTGGTGCTAGAGAAGAGTGCTGAGGTTCCCATGGACAGCCAAAAGGACAAACAAATGGGTCCTAGAGCAGATTAAGCCAGAAATCTCCCTGGAAGCCCAGATGATCAAACTGAGACTGTCATACTTTGGACACATCATGAGAAGGGAGGACTCTTTAGAAAAAAACAATAATGCTGGGAAAGGTGGAGGGAAGTAGGAAGAGAGGAAGGCCACATGCTAGATGGATGGACTCTATTAAGGACATCACGGGTATGGGTTTGCAGGATTTAAGCAGAGCAGTGAAGGACAGAGGGTCTTGGAGATGTCTCATCCATAGGGTCATCATGAGTCGAGATTGACTTGAGGGCAATTAACACCAATTGCCTCTTGGGAATTTATCACATGGGGAAAATTGGAAATTTAAATGGTTCAGAACCCGTGGTTACCCAGTGCATTTGGCACAATTGTGTGAATGATTTTCACACAACATCATGTGCAAACCTCTTAGAATCCACACAGAAAGTGACACGAACCAGGAAATAATCATTTTTTTGGGAAAATATTGTGTTTTCATTTCCATTTCATTCACGAATTCACTTTTTTTGCACAATTACTGTAGTGTGAAAGCTATTTGTAAGATTCTTCCCATTTTTGTGCTTGTCAGATTTCTTTGCTGCTTTGCTGTGCTTTATTGTACTTTATTGTGCTGAGAGAGACAAGAGGGATACAGCCTTTTATGTTTCAGCCAGGGCTCTTAAAGGATCAGCAGGCACACACACACACACACACACATACACACACAGAAACAGCTTGTTTCTCTCCCTCGCACACCTCTCTCTTCCTCCAGCCTTCCCCATTAGCTAGGGCTCTGAAAGGAACAGTTGGTGAGGAAAGCAGAGATGCAGCAAGAGCGCGAGAGAAGTTTTTGTTTCCCTTTCCTATTTCTTTGGGATAATTTTCTGTTCTTTTTACTCAGGTTAGATACCATTTCTTGGAAAGTAAGGGCAGTACAGTATAATTTTATAAAGAAAATTATGTAAATACAATTGTTTATTTCACTGAGTGATTTCTGGTAATGCAAGTACTGCTTCTGTGCGCATGCACAAAAAAGTTATTTCCAAACCATCAACAGCATTTGTCTGCATCAATGTGAAAACCAATTGTGCTTTCTACCCACTTTCTCACATTAATAATGTGCTTTTAATGTGTTGTTATGCTTTGCATGTGAAAATCATTTGCGCATTTGCGTTCTTATCCAGGATGTGGATGCTTTAACCATTTTTGGGATGGAAACACAGAGGTCCCCATGTGATAAAGTCCTTGGACATGTTCTCTTGACCTAGCTTTCATCTTGCATTGGAACTGGTAGCTCTAATTACTTATACTGAAAATGTCTTTAAAAGTCTGTCATAGAATAAGATCTCCCTCCCTGCTTGAGCCATGTGATTAATTTGAGCTTCTGTTTAAAAGGCCATCACTTAAATGAAGGTCTGGATAGAGGTTTAGAGGTTAATTGCCAATTATACAAAAAATGTGTTAAAGGAAAGGTGATGATGAGGGCAATGTAAGAATTCAATTCACACAAATCCAGCCATTTTTGACCCCTAGAATTTGATTTTTTAAATAAAAAAATCATTTGGGTCAATTTAATTTGACTTTCTGTAGAATATTCTATGAAATGCCCAGCGTAATGCTGGGGGATATATTTAATGGACAACAAATAGATCCTTAGTCAAGGTCCCAAATCAAGGGAGACAGTCTTTTGCAGATCCAACGTTTCTCCCCCATCCTTTTTTTTTTTTTTTTTTGTAGTATATCTAGAGTTGAAATATTAAGACAATCAAATGTTTCATTTGCAGGGTCTGGTTACTGCTGATTAGGTCCCTTTTTTTAAGTGTCAGGAAAGTTTGTCTTTACTGATATAATTTAAAAATGTAGTTTTGGTTAAACACATTCAAACTGATGTGCATTACAGAAGAAATGGACTGTGGTTTTGGGACTGAGAACATTTACAGAAGAGGGATTATTTTAATGTATGTGGGCTTCTGACTGAATTATCCATTGTTCGCTCTTTCCTTCCATTCTTTTCGTACACTTTCCCATTGATGAGGAAGAGAAGGAACTGCAACTAAAGGCTAAGCAGACGGGTGGCCGTGGGCCGCCCCGGGAAGCTGTGCCACGGGGCCGAGGTATCCCCACACCTCGGCCCCACGGCACAGCTTCGCCGCCCCTGGAAGGAGCGCTAAATTGGCGCTCCTTCCACAAGTCGCCGAAGGTGTGCCGCAAAAGGCTGCCGGCGCATAATCAGCGACTCTTTCGCTGCAGCGTGTGCGAACGCTGCAGCGAGAGGTCCTCCTCAGAGCACCAGCCGTGCGGAGGGCCGGCTGCTCCGAGGACGACCTGGGGAAGGGGTTCGGGCACCCACCGTCTGGCTGCCCCTCCTCTTCCCTGCCCCCAAAATGGCTCTTTAAGCCGTCTGCTTCTCCCCTAAAGCCCATTTGATCTCTCCCTTTGTGAATTTCCTCTCATATAAGGAACTGAGGCTGCCACTTTAATAGCAAGGAATATAATCATCCACCATTATTGCACATGCTAAATATGGAAAGGTCATTTGTTTTCTGTGAGAACCACAGATTACAGAGCCCACTGACAGTACCTAAGGGCTGTGGAACATTTTGTACTTTATGGATGCAATTGCATATACATTTATTTGGGAATCAGCACCAATGAATCCCTGAGTATATTCCAGAGTAAATATGCATAGGAATAGTCTTCATAATTGTACAGCAATGAAAAAATTAATACTGAATCTTGAATAATGCCTAGGAAAATCAATTTTATTAATCATTCAAGCAGAATCTTTCACCAGAGGAAGATGAATTCCTGCTACTTAACATATGAAACCATTAGGTAACATTCAAAAGTAGACCTCTAGTGACTTTATAAAAACTGTTATACTATCTAAATCCCCTGGTGGTGCAGCCACTCACTCATAGACCACAAGGTTGCAAGTTCAGTACTAGCCAAGGCTCAGGCTTGACTTAGGCCTGCATTCTTCTGAGGTCGCTAAAACGAGTACCCAGCTATTGCGGGGCAATGAGCTTACAGTTGTAAACTGCTTAGACACTCTATAGCGCGGTATGAAGTGGTATATAAATGAAGCTGCTTTGCTTTGCTTTGCTTTGCTTTGCTTTGCTTCTTCTTCTTCCAGATTATTTATAAAGTGCCATAAATTTACACAGCACTGCACATGATCAATTAAGTTAAAAATAGAGAGCTGCCTGAGGCATACAATCTAAAGTAAACAATTATAAGCGTAATACAAAGCAAAATACAACTGTAAAATATATTGGAAAATAGGTTTAAATAAACGTAGTCTATTTATAAATAAACTGTAACAACAACAACAACAACAATGCCAGTATGCATTATTAGTGTACCTACCAATGATTCCTTCATTCTGGTATCTCCATCTTGGGATTGAGTTTAACTGCAGACCTCATGGCTAGAACATCTGGTCAAAGTGCTGGGACTTCCCAATTTCTTTTCCTACCTCCTAACATTTGTAACACTTAGCCTGATAATGTAATTTAGACAGCTCAAAGGTTGGAATCATCTTGGGGTAAAACATGGTGGGAAAACCATTGTGAAAGAAGTTTTATTTTCAGGGATATGTGAGGTCACTAATGCAGTTAGTGTTTCATGAGCAGGCATGCACAGAGCCTACTCTCTCAGTTTTGTCTTGCATGAGGGAGGAGAAGGCAATTGTTTCATCCATGCACAATGTGGAATACAATGTAACTATGATAACACTGATTGTGTGTTCCTTCATGGCAGGGGGTTGGACTGGATGGCTCTTGTGGTCTCTTCCAACTCTAAGATTCTATGATTCTATGTATGAATCCAGTTACACTGCTCTAAATGTGTATCAGATTGTGTTCAAATAGTTGCATTTTTGGTGATGCATTAGTTGGTTTTAATAAAGGCATCCTTCAATTTTTATTAAATTTTTAATTCAATCAACAAGTGCACAAACTATGAACAATTAAAACACATAGTAATATATCCACATTGATGTGGAGCTATGCAAGTGTGGAGCGAAGAGCTTGGAAAAGAATAGATAATTCTTTAAGAAAAAACCTACCTCAAGCTTGTAGTGCTAGCAGCTCTCACTGCAACCTGAACAGCTTAAGAAAATGTAAGAAACACTCAATACTTCAAGCAGAATTCCATTCTGAAAATCTAATGTTCTTACAGATAATAATGCTTCTGTTTCAGTAGATAATACACTTATCCCCAAAGAATTAGTCCTGGGCATGCAGCCCAGATGAAATGCTGCATTTTGTATGAGGAGAAGCCAGGTTCTAACCTGCACTTGTTCAAAATCCCATGGTTATTTTCTCAGTGGTTGGGTTAACATTGAGTATACCATGTGGTTGATTATATTTTTCTCCTCTTAATATAGCCTGTGGTTTTAGCCACATGTGGTATTTCCTGTTGCTGTGTTTGAAAAAGAAAAGCAGAAATCAGAAGTTTGATATTGCTGCTGAAGAACCTGAAAAACATGGTCAAAGTAACCTCTTCAATTTACATTACATAATATGAAATAAATGATCCCAGGCTCTCTGATTCTGTTTTGATGTAGTATGAGAGATATAGCAGAGCTCAACTTAGTAAATGCCTTTTTGTAGCACAGCATAGTGAAAATATCTTCAGAGTGGGGAATACAATACAAATATGTTGTGGATTAGTTCAGGCCTTCTCATACTGAATTTTTATTGATGAAATGAACTAGAAGGGAAATTAAAAAAGCAGAAAAGGCTCACAACAGCTCCTAGCTTGCTTGTTCACAGCTCCCTAGTCTCTTTTGTGAATGCTGGCCTTAGTCAAAATATGTGGTGTGGGTGTGGGTGAGCCAGGAGGCGAATAAAAGACCACAGGTGATCTTTGAAGGACCTAGAAGGTAGAGACTGTTAGACTGAAGAAGTGAGGCAGGGTAGTACAGACTTCTGGACTTTAATTGGAAAGACACTGAGGTCTGTTAGCCAGGACTTGTGGAGCAGCTGTCCTGATGTTTCACCTAACTGATTATGTTGGGAGGATATATCTAGGCATGTCTTAAGTGGAAAGAGACTTATAGGGATTTGTGAAATGAGTCTTCTACTAAAGGAATATTGGGAAAATTTGAGCATCAGGCAAGGGCTGATAAAAAAAGCTGCCTTTATCATTGCCTCACTCACTTTCTCTTCATTGGCTTAGTTGTGACTTTGCTT
Source organism: Phrynosoma blainvillii (assembly GCA_026167975.1). Taxonomy (NCBI): domain Eukaryota; kingdom Metazoa; phylum Chordata; class Lepidosauria; order Squamata; family Phrynosomatidae; genus Phrynosoma; species Phrynosoma blainvillii. The sequence continues at coordinate 416,988,073 of JANUYF010000001.1, forward strand.
GGTCCTTGGGGACTCTTAATTCTCAAGTTATATCACCTTCACAGTCTTCCCCTTAGACCTCACTTACATTTGGCTTGCCAAGGAGACCATCCAACAACCAATTACAGACTACATATCAAGTTAAAAAAAATCCATGCAGCCACTGACCTGTTGCCTACCCAAGTCCTCATCTTGACACCACTTACTACCTCTTCCAGAGAGACACACCTGTCAGCCCCTTATCAAGCTATCTACTTGTTATCTCTTGAACCATGAAGTACAAACTATTCTTCTGAAGTATATAGTCTTCAGTTTGACTGAAAAGGTAAGCGAACAGTGAGATGATGGACACCTCCTCACAGACCTCTGCATCAACAGGATTTAACTACTAACTAGATCAACCAGTGAAACTAAGAACTGAGATGATTAATACACTATGATGATTGCTATTTATTTCTTTATTTGATAATTTATATATTCCTTTTATTTATTAAATGTATAAGCCATCTGACATGGATCCCTTCCATACAATGCTCAAGATAGTAAGAAATAAAAATTATGTTTAGATATTCAACAGTAAAGCAACATGCCTTAAGATGATTTTGATGCAGAAAAGAGCTTCACATGCCTCCAAAGGATACAATATGGATGCTATTTAGATTTACTATTTTGCAATGACAAGACAATTCCTCCCAACTTCTGTGCTAAGTGCTTTCTCAGCTCAGTGCTAAAGTTCATATAAATTATAGTAGAACTACCTTCTACAATGGCCACAGTCTAGCCCTGTGGGGAAAAAAATCATGCATATTCAAAGGCATTACTATCAGGCCCAATGGAACTCTTTTTTCTCCATCTCTATACTGTGTACCTGAATATGTGTGTACCACAGTATACTGCCTATTATCCAAGTGAGAAGAAAGCTAGTTGTATAGCCATTCACCCTACAGTGGCAGCCAGGCCATATTCTATCACACACTAGGGATCCATTCACACTACACAACTATAGTACTACATTCCACTTTAACTCCCATAGTAATATCCTATAGGATCCTGAAATTTATGGGAACTATAGGTGAACATAGCTGGAGGGTCAAGGAGGGTCCTAGTCCCCGCCCTGCACTAAGTGGAAGGCTGAGGCATGTCTTGGACATCTATTCAGAATTTCATTCAAAAAGCGTTACTTTAGTGGAGATGGAGAAGAAAGTCTTATGAAGATTTTACCTCTAGCCTTGAGTTACTGAGGGATTATAACATAAGAATACTGGAATCATAGGATAGTAGAACTGAGAGGCCTCTAGCCTAACCCACTGCCAATGCAGGAATTGACAGCTAAAATATCCCTGATCAATGGACATCCAAATGCTCTTTGAAAACCTCCAACAAAGAAGGGTCTTTCACTTTCATCCTACTCTCTTACTGTTAGTTTCTCTGACTTCTCATTATCTTTGAGAGCTGGCACATTATAGAATAAAGCAGTTTGACCCCACATTATGCATCTGGCTCCATCCTGTGGAATCCTGGGATTTGTAGTTTGGTAAGCTATTCAGCCTGGTCTGTCAAAGAACTCTGGTGCCTGACCAAACTACAAATCCCAGTATTCCACAGAATACAGTCATGATAGTTAAAGTAGTGTCAAACTGCTTTATTTCTGTAGTGTGGATACACCCTTCATGTTACAATGCAGACATGCCAAAAGAGGGGAATGGGGATGGTTGCATTGTGTCCAATAGGGACCCATGTGAGAAATGAACAAGAAACTCTTGCAACCTCATATGAAGATGAGATGCAGAGAAATGAAATTGAATTGAAATTGTATATCCCCCACCCCCCAACCAACTACTTCAAGCTAGTTAGGGCAGAGGAAATCTCATAATAGCTAAAGAATCACAAACTGTCATTCCTAGTGTAAATGATGCTATTTTGTAATTAATACAGCCAACAATGTTCACGTGGAGGATCTGATGTGTTTGCAGAATGCATGTGATCCTTACAGGCTAAATGTTCCATGGCATTCATAAACCATTCTTTCAAAAGATAAACTAAAATGCCTGTTGCATATCATGCAGTAGTATTAGATTGTTTAAATATGGAATCATTCTAATAAATGTTTACAGTATCCACAAAGCTACCAGTCTTCTGCTATCAGCACAGCTTTATAGAATGGGAGAATCACAAATGAATAGGTGTTTTCAAGACACACTACACATTTTGTGTACAGAGAGAATGACAAATGACAGGGAATCTAAAAATGACACTGATTTATTTATAAAAAATAGCTCACTCTCCTTTGGGGTATGCTTAGTGGTATATGGAAACACTGGTGAGCAGACTTGAATCATAGAAAGAGGACTCAAAGACTTTGAGCTTTTAGCATGTAATTCTGACCCACCAACTGTATCACACAATGAATGACTTAATTGAGCTCAGTAAGACAACCCCTTCCAGTGCCTCATTATTCATATTTACCAATAATTAATCATTATTAACATAGCGTAGCAAGACATTTATTAACATCTCATGAAATACAGTGTTTGCTGACTGTATGCTAATTGGCAAGGTATTCTGGTCTGGGAAGCATATAGACAGAGTAGCTAAGTATTACCAAGATCTAGCAAGAGTCCAAGAACAGAGTTAATCATAATAGCAAGGGCAAAGACCTCCCAAGGCTCCAAACACTAGGAGAACAGGTCTAGAGACAAACTTAGCAGTGATGTGAAACACAGAACACACTTGAGAGGCATTTGAGAGGTGGTAGACATTGTCCCATGACTCATCATCGAGGGAACTGCTGCAGACAGTAAGTTTCAGCTAAGGATCAACTTGGAATAATGACATGTATAACGAGTGTCTTGCTCACATATATTCTTTTTACTCATGAAGAATCCTTATTAAGACAGGCATTTCTGCATCTGGCAGTTGATTGAGCCTGGACTTCAGGAATAAACAAACCTGTATATCTCACTTTGGCTGAATCCACATTGTAGAAATAATTCAGTTTGGCAGCACTTTAACTGCCTTGGCTCAATGCTATGGAATTCTAGGAATTGTACTTCTGGGAAACATTTAGCCTTCTCTGTCAGAGAGCTCTTGTGCCATAACAAACTACAGTTCCCAGAATTCCATAGCATTGAACCATAGCAGTTAAAGTGGTGCCAAACTGGATTATTTCTGCAGTACCTGAGTTTCACATTGGGGAGGATGCTGGAGGGAGCCTTCTCAACTCCCAGACTGTAGTTCTGATTTTACTTAGTATGTTTAATCATGTTTTAAATGTATTTTAAACTATTTTAATTATATACTTTCAACAGAACAAAAGTTTATTTTTTAAAAATATTTGTAATATTACATTTTAGCCAAATCTTTATCTTATTTTTCCAAGCTGCCTTGGGTCCCTAGGTGGCAGAAAAGTGGGGCATAAATTGAGTAAAATAAAATAGAAATAAATCTCAAGATCTTTCTGCAAAACTAATAACTGAATCTGAGAATTTTGGTAATTTTGCTTTACAAGCAAATGTAAGAAAATTATTAACTATCTGTGGAGCCTGAACTCAATAAGTAGAGCTATTCCTAGTATGGAGGGGGATCTAGTTGTAGTTGCCTGCCATGCGTAGACTGCTGCCAAACTGCTAAATTAATTCAGTTTGACTCCACTTTAACTGTCATGGCTCTATCCTATGGAATTCAGGGATTTGTAATTTGTTGTGACACCAGAACACTCTGAGAGAGAAGGCTAAATAGCTCACAAAATTACAAATCCCAGAATTCTATTGAGCCATGACAATTAAAGGTGTATTGATTTTGCAGTGAAGATGCAGTCATAATAGTTGTTCAAGATGAGGAGCCTCTTAGGAAATGGGGGGGGGGGGGAGAGAGAGAGAAGAGATAAGCCTGATTCTGCCTGACAAACATGGCTGAATATATAGGAATTCTAAGCCAGGCAATCACTTGACTTCCTCTCCCTTGGTAGATGAATCTGTTAAACTTGCTTTCTCCCACATTCATTTAAAAAATATCACAATTTCTCTCTATCAGTTTTTTGCAAAGAATATTGCTGAACATATATAAAAGAAGAAATTATAAAGTTTATCCATTATGGGTTCACATTGGTCTTATTCTTATGAAGGAACAACAGGAGATAAATGGAATTAAAGTAAGCCTTTTCATTTTGGAAACTCAAGTTATAATAACCAAGAACTCAGGAGCTCCACTTGGGGGAGCAGGGAGTGGGAGACAGAAAGTTAATCCAAATAATGGAGTTTTGTCCTTAAACTCTGTTTGTTCCCTTGTATCCTAAAGATGATTTCCAACATACAGAGTTTTTATAAATGGTCTGTTAAAAAAAATTGCAAACCAACTTTCAATTTCTACCCAACTTCCTTTTGCCAATTAGGGTTCATTCTCATCTTAAGGATATATTCTTATTACTTTTCTCATTTCATTTTAGCATTCTTTCTTCTACCCAGAAAATCACACATTGTTATAGCTTATTGACTAGTTTTCTTAAACAATTCAAATAGTTTGATTCTCTAGTGTCAATAGAGTTAGTTACAAGACTTGTTATTAATATTAAGATTAGTATTAGTATTACTATCTCTGTACCCACTGTGATGACTTTTGTTTTTATCCTTGGACATACTCTGGTGCCATGATAATTGTTTCTCACTTAAAAAAAAAAACTTCCTAAAATTAAACATTAATGACAGCAACTAAACCAATTTAGCATTCTTAAATCAAACACTTATGCACAAATGAGAAAAGGACAATTATATTTAAACTGTGTTTTTATTCTCATTTCTGCATAATTCTCTGGGTAATTGACAATTAACTTTCAGTGCTTCTAAAATTCTTTACCTCCATTAGAACAGTTCTCCCATTGGAACTGTCTCAAAATGAATTCTTATTTACTTATTTGTAGGCATGGAGGGCTCAAAAAGACATTAAAAAGTCTCTCATTTTCATATGAGTAACACGGTCATTCTCCAGTGGTTTTTCCCTTTTCCATTTTCTATCCACTTTTCTCCAAGCATAGGTATCAATGGAAGGATTTATTCACTCCATTAAACTTCTGATGCATAATTGAAATGTTCTCATACCATGAAATATTTTAAAATATAAATTCTTTGTGTAACTGTATGGATTGCTCTTAATATTTATTTGCTGCTGAATCTTTCATTCATTTATCCATTCATTTTATTAGTGGTACTTGTATACCACTTGATACAGTGGTATCACAATCACTATCCAGTAACTGTCTGGATAGTTAAGTGGTTTGTATTAAAATGTACACACCAAAATATAAAAACAATATAAAATAAAATACATTTGAAAATATAACTAATAGTGTTAGAGAGTGTTTTTTCATGAGGGAGTTCTTTGGGGTTGTTGTTCTTCAGGGTGGTATGATGATAAAATGCTATTGCATTCTGCTTTACCATTGACAATGTGGAGACCATCTAGAACTGATTCTCTCCAAGGTACCATCAACAATTTTTCTGCTGGCATAGAATCATAGAATCATAGAGGTGGAAGAGACCACAAGGAAAATCCAGTCCAACCCCCTGCCATGCAGGAACTCTCAATCAAAGCATACCTGACAGATGGCCAGCCTCTGTTTAAAGACCTCCAATGAAGGAGGCTCCACCACTCTCCGAGAAAGAATGTTCCACTGACAAACAGCCCTTACTCTCAGGAAGTGTCTCCTAATGTTGAGGTGGAATCTCTTTTCCTGTAGATTGCATCCATTGGTCCAGGTCCTATTCTCTGAAGCAGCAGAAAACAAGACTACTCCCTCCTCAATATGACACCCTTTCAAATACTTAAACAGGGCTATCATGTCAACTCTTAATCATCTCTTCTCTAGGTTAAACATTCCCAGATCCCTAAGTTGTTCCTTCACCATTTTAGTCACCCTCCTTTGGACATGCTCCAGTTTCTCAACATTTGAATTGTGGTGCCCAGAACCTGACCAGAGCAGAATACAGTGGTGCTATTACTTCTCTTGATCTAGATACTATACTTTTATTGATGTAGCCTAAAATTGCATTGGCCTTTTTAGCTGCTTCATCACACTGTTGACTCATGTTCAACTTGTGGTCTACTAGGATTCCTAGATCCCTTTTACACGTAGTCGCATTAAGCCAGGTGCCCCCTATCCTATATCAATGCATGTTGTCTCCCAGTGGCAGATGGTGAATCTATTACTGTAAGAGGAGTAAATTCACTGTTGATTTTACCATCTCTCCTTTCACAGCTGCTCCATGTTGAATTAGAGGTCTGCTGATGCTATCCCTTCAGGGTTTTGGTATTTGGCAACTGGTGCTTAGTGGAGCAGGCATAGAATCTAGAATGGATTTGCTGCCTCTATGTTGGCAAATCTGCAGACCATCCCCCCCCCATGTTTTTTCACTGAATTTTCCACTGTAACTAATGCCACATGGAAAACATGGGATAAATATTAGAAATTTACTTCTGAAATCAATGAATGACATATGAAATCACTTCCTCAACCACTATGTGATGCCCTCCAATCCTTTTTTTGAAGTAAATGGATAATAATGCACTTTCAGAATATATCAGGATTATGTGACTCTACCATGAAGCAAAAAATAGTTTTAAATTTTTTCCTGAATTTTGGGAAATGCTGTCAATGAGAAATTCTCACCAGGTGGATGAGAATTTTTGCAGTTTAGGATTTAATTCTGTGTAAGGAAAAATAGCACATAAGAAAATGATATTTTCTGGGTAAAAAAGTTTTCTGCACAGAAAAGAGAGCTTCCTGTTTTCTGTGCAAGAAACTTGTTTTCTTGGAAAATATTGTCTTCAGTGCAGAAATGCTGTTTGCTGTGCAGAAAATGTGGTTTTATGAAGAAAAATGCCCTTTTCACAGAATAAGCACTGTCATAGATAACTTTCTCAGAATGAAAAGGAAAGTGTTAAAATTATTCTTTCTTGTGTCGGAGAATGAAATTTACAATGATTTACATCTCTTTTAGACAAAGTGAGATGTATTAGACTCTGGACATCACAAGAAGGGAACAAAAAGTTATTTACTATATCTTTACAGTCCTGTCTTTTGGAACATATGTTGAATTTTCTACCAAAAGTGCCAAAATAACATGGCTGGATTTTCAAGCCATGTACCTCCACTTGTCTTGGTTTGGGGGAGGCACTATTTGCTTCTTTGCCTCAAGCTGCAAAATTACTTGTACAAACCCCGAATGATATCTTATGGGTACAGATAAATGGTGCAGCAGTCTTGGTGCCTATGAAATGGCAATGAACCACATAATTTTGAGCTGACGTTAGGTCAAAATAGTAATTGACATTTTGTGACTAAAGAACTCTTCAATGACTCTCTGTCTCTCTAATTGGCTTTTTTGGGGGTGGTGGAGGAAAAGTAATGCAGTGTTAAAAGAACACAATCTTTTAAACTGATGCTTTCTCCTCATCCCATCTTCTCCCCCAGTGGCTCCAATGCCACTTCTTGTTCACTGCCTAGCTGATTGCTAACTTCATTGAGGAGATTGATTGAAATAACATTGAAGCTAATCAGTAATCAGGCTTTTTATGCTTCTTCCCCAGCTCCCAGCACTTGCTCAGGCTGGTGTCAAGAGGACTGTTGTGCCATGACCCAGAGTCTATTCTGAGAAGATTTTATTCCTTTTATGAACTTGTACAGGCTGTTCCAAGTGAACAAAAATAAATTGGTTGAACTACTATGCCACTCCTCTTCACTTCCAGAATTTCAATAAACTTGACACATTTCAGAAATTATAGGATATAGATGTCTTTGCGGTTATTATAACTATAGGACCATGAATCTGTTTTCTACTGGGAACAGTTTTGTGTCTGGAACAAAATGAAACTAATCTAAACTATAATGACTGATTTGTTAGCCCTTTGCTAGAGGAGATGCATCAGATTGGAGGAACTTACATAGGTGTTGCTATAGACTTAGCAGTTGGTTCAACTGATCTGTTCTAGCTGAAACTAGCAATTGGCATAGAATCTTAGAGGCCTGCAGCTCAAGCTGGGGTAGCCATGCCCATAGGTTGCATGTGTCTTCATCTGTTTTTATTGCAATTAGGGTTGTAGATGGGGACCAAACACATTCTCCCAGCTAGCTCACTGTGAGGAACAGATTTGTAGGATATTCCTTGCATTCCTGGAAAGCTGCTTCTCTGTGGCCATTTTGGCTGAGGTAGTTCTTAAATTTTTTAAACTGTGAGTTACTTCTGTGGGTCACTGGGAAGTGGAGCACAATTTAAAACAGTTCCAATGAGGAAGAAGAATGGGAGGTGTCTCAAGAAACCAGGATGGATGACTGAGGAAGTTACAACTGAGCTAGGTTTTAAAGGGAACATGCATAAGAAATGGAGAAAAGGGGAAATCATTAAAGAGGAATTCAATCAAATAGCAAGCACATGTAGGGGTAAAGTTAGAAAAGCAAAAGTACAGAATGAGCTCAGGCTTGCTAGAGAGGCTAAGAACAATAAAAAGGGCTTTTGAGGTATGTCTGTAACAAAAGGAAGAAGAAGGACATGGTAGGGCCACTGCACAGAGAAGATGGCAAAATGCTAAAAGGAGACAGAGAACTACTCAACATCTTCTTTGCCTTAGTCTTCTCAGAAAAAGAAAAGGGTGCTTAACCTTAGGAAAATGGAGCAGAGGACACAATAGGGGAAATGCAGCACACAATAAGAAAAGAGGTAGTACAGGAGTATTTGGTTAATCTAAATGAATATAAGTTTCCAGGACCAGATGAACTGCATCCAAGGGTATTAAAAGAATTGTCAAATGTAATATCAAAACCATTGGCAATAATCTTTGAGAACTTCTGTAGAACAGGAGAAGTTCCAGCAGACTGGAGGAGAGAAAACTTTGTCCCCTCTTCGAAAAGGGAAAAAAAAGGATCCCAACAATTATCACCCAGTTAGTCTGACATCAAAACTAGGAAAGATTCTAGAGCAAATAATTAGACAGAGAGTCTGTGAGGATTTAGAAGGGAATGCCATAATCACTAAAAGTCAACATGGGTTTCTCAAAAACAAGTTATGCCAGACTAATCTGATCTCTTTTTTAAAATAAAATTACCAGCTTGCTAGTGAAGGGAATGTGGTAGACATAGCATATCTGGATCCCAGTAAGGCTTTTGACAAGGTCCCCCATGATATTATTGCAAGCAAGATAGTAAAATGTGGGCTAGACAATACAACTGTTAGGTGGATTAGTAACTGGTTGATTGACCGAACCCAAAGGGTGCTCAGCAATGGCTCCTCTTCATCCTGGGGAGAAGTGACCAGTGTGGTGGTGTCCTGGGTCGAGTGCTATTCAACATCCTTATCAATAACTTGGATTAAAGAATAGGGGGCATACTTCTCAAATTATCAGATGATACCAAATTAGGAGGATTAGCTAATACCCCAGAGTAAAGGATGAAAATTCAAAATGACCTTAACAGATTAGAAAACGGGACCCAAGCTAACAAAATAAATTTCAACACGAAATGTAAGGTGGAAAAAAAGAAATACATAGATATAGGATAGAGGACACCTGGTTTAACATGACTACATGTGAAAGGGATCTAGGAGTCCTAGTAGACCACAAGTTGAACATGAGTCAACAGTGTGATATGGCAACTAAAAAGCCCAATGTGATTTTAAGCTGCATCAATAAAGGTATAGTGTGTAGATCAAGGGAAGTAATAGTGCCACTGTATTCTGCTCTGGTCAGGCCCCACCTGGAATACTGTGTCCAGTTCTGGGCACCACAATTCAAAAAGGATGTTGAGAAACTGGGTCTTGTCCAAAGGAGAGTGACAAAAATGGTGAAGGGTCTGGAAACCATGCTCTATGAGGAATGACTTAGGGAACTGGGTATGTTTAGCTTGGAGAAGAGATGGTTAAGAGATGATATGATAGCCCTGTTTAAATATTTGAAGGGATCTCATATTGAGAAGGGGGCTAGCTTGTTTTCTGCTGCTCCAGAGAACAGGACCCAGAACAATGGATGCAAGCTCCAGGAAAAGAGATTCCACCTCAACATTAGGAGGAACTTCCTGACAGTAAGATCTGTTTGACAGTGGAACACACTCTCTCGGAATGTGGTGGAGTCTCCTTCTTTGGAGGCCTTTAAACAGAGGCTGGATGGCCATCTGTTGGGAATGCTTTGATTTTGAGTTCCTGCATGGCAGGGGGTTGGACTGGCTAGCCCTTATGTTCTCTTCCAATTCTATGATTTTGTGATTTTATATTGAAAACCCTATTGTTAAAAAGTTATGACAGTGAGGAAATAGGTGATGGTGTCTCTGGAGACTTGGTGAAGAGAAAGAGAGGGAAGAGTTATCTCTTTCTCTTGATGGGCAGATTGGGCAGATAGTATAATAAGTTAGTTTTGAATGACTTAACCCAATCCCAACAATACTGTTTTTCAAAACTGACCATCCCAGAAAAAAAATAGGCGCTAACATTCACTCCACATTTTAAAGCAATTTAAAGCATTTGGGAATAAGATGCAGATTGTAACAGAAGTATCCTCTAAACCAGTGCTTCTCAGAATCTGATTTGGAAAAATGGCACTCCACCCTTTCCCAAAATGTCAGCACATTTGTACCTATTAGTACAATAGTTTCTTTCTTTGCTGAAGACCTGCACATTTTTACCTATTAGTACATAGTTTCTTTCTTTGTTGAAAACTAGGGATATAATTCTTCACTAAGACCTGAAACAGACAGGCCCAAAAAAGTGGCTTCCGGACAATTTGGGGGTGTGGTATACAGATGATGCATGCCTCTGGATTGGCCAGAAGCCACTCTGAGGCCACCTAAGGAGGCCCAAAGCTGTCAGCAAAAGGAGTGGGGAAAGTCCTTGCCTGCGGACCATTCAGGACCGCAGTGGTGGACTGCTTTCAGACTGGGCTGTGTGGTCACCATTGTTCCCAGCTGATCAGGGGTTGATCGGGGCTGGAGGGGCCAGAGGCTGCTCCAAGCCAGCAGTTTGCTTTGCCCCTAAATTTCTTCTTGAAAATAGCAATGCCTAATTTCAGCAATTTTTTTCCTGATCTAAGAAAGTTGTTAAAAACCATGCAGTTTTTGGAGACTATTTGCAATTTGGGACATATGAAGGGGTATTGTAAAGTTTTAATGATCACCTTTAAAAAATTTTGACAGAAAGTTTGTTTTGATTTGTAGTTGTTAACTTATCTCTAAGTAATCGCAATCCAGATTTACACATTTTTTCCAGTATTTCTTTACGTTTTTTGGCAAAAGAAAAAGTCACTTGGTGATGATGAGGGAGGAGGTCACTGCACATATACAGGAGGTAGATGGTTGGAGGAATGTCACACAGAGAAGTAAGGAAAGCAGGGATCATTCTGGGAGCTTGCAGCTACAGAATCTATTTAAAGCTCTCTCCCTAATCAGTGATGATGAGGAAGAGCAGCAGGCGCAGGCTTCAGGGACAATGCAGGGGAGAGTGGTGGAGTCTCCTTCTTTGGAGGTCTTTAAACAGAGGCTTTATGGCCATCTCTTGGGTATGCTTTGATTGAGAGTTCCTGCATGGCAGGGGGTTGGACTGGATGGCCCTTGTGGTCTCTTCTAACTCTATGATTCTATGATTCTATGATTCTACTATAGAGCAAATGAAAGGGCACAAAGTTAGGAAACAAAGTTTCGCCATATAGAAGCGGACTACAACTCTATCCAACTTGAACTCCTCAATATAAAGTCTAAAAGCCCTAGACCAGAAAAGAAAGCAGAGTCTCTTAAAACAAAACCAATAGATAAAGAAAAAGGGAAAAGTCCAGTCATAAGTAATGATATTAATATTACTAGAAAGAATAATAGGGAACCAAATGAGGTAATAAGAGCAGGAAGTTCAGAAAGTAAGTGAAGAGCAAAAGAGTCATGAAAATTTAAAATCTTTGCTTAAATTAATTGAAGGAAAAGCCTCAGGGTTAAAGAAAAAAATCTGCACAGAGTGAAGAGGACACAAAAATGGGTTAAACAACAATTGAACTCAAAAGAAGTATATGAATCATAGAATTATACTTTAAGCCAGTCTCTTGTGAGAATGAAAGAGAAATTCATAAATCCCAATTGAATAAAGTTTCTGAACTTCCGGATTTAACAGCTACTTGGAAGCTATATATTAAATTGGGCACTAACAAAGAGTTCTTAATCTGGCAACTAAACAGTGCAACCCTAGAGGTTAAATGATTGCAAAATGATTGGGAGGACCCTGAGAAAAAAGAACTAAAATATGTTTAGCATTGAGGAGTATATAGAAGACATGCTAATATCTCTAGACTTAGCTGTCCAGTGTAACAGTGATGATGGAAAGACATATGGGCAGGGGTTGGACAATGAAAGACATTAACCAACTGAGAAAGGAGATCCAAAGGAAAAAAAAAGAGAAACCAGGAAATGTGATCACTTATGTAAGAAAATAGATAACATCTATAAGAGACATTTGGCAGAGTGTTAGAGAAAAGAAAGAGATTATACAACATAAATGAAGGACCTGATTCAACAAAACCGGAAAAATAAAGATTTTTTTACCAGCAGATGAAGTGTGATTCTGCAACCAGTAAAAAGAAAAAAGTTGATGGTCAAAAGAACTGATCCAGTGAAAATTCCTTAGAAGGACAATGGTGTAAATGGGATAACAGATTGAAAAGCAAATGTATTGTATGCTGTTAGTATAATAGGGGAAGAAAAAATTTCAGACCTGTACTGGGAAGGTGGAAAAGCATTTAGAGATAAAGCTCCTTTAGTCTTGAATCCAGTAAGGGGGGTTAGAAGATTGAAAATGTTTGGTAATGAGTTTAAGAGGAGCATATAAAGGATTTAAATTTAAGCTGTAATATCGTTGAAGTGGTAAAAATAAAGTATGGATATGGGTTGTATTTATAATATAAATAATATACTAAACTTATAATACATAAATATGATATTTAGTAAATTAAATTAATATTGAAATCAAAGGCTTTCATAGCTGGCATCCATATGCCAGCCACAGAAGCAGGCGAAAGGCAGGAAGAAATTATTCTAGAACACAGCCTCACAGCCCCCAAAACCCACAGAAACCCGTTATTAATGAAAGAATAATTAGAGGAAAATATATAATTGCTGTTGGTTTACAGAAAAAGCCAGAAGATACATAACTCGATAATGGTTATTGATAAGGTAAAAGTGTCACTCATAATAAAAACAGAAGGTAATACTTGTATTATATATTATATTATAGTGATAGTAACTACAGTTAAAAGAAAAATTGGTGTGTGTGTGTGTGTGTGTGTGTGTGTGTGTGTGTGTGTGTGTATATATATATACACACACACACACACACACATATATATATATATATATATATATATATATATATATATATATATGTATATATGTATATACATATATATACTGTTTACCAAAATGTTATATAATGTTAAGATTAGTTTTAATGTAAAAGAGTAAGTATAAAAACTGGTAAATGGTCAGAAAATGGTATAGGGTTCTCATTGATACACACAACAAGGAACTTGTATGTGTCAATGACCTTTTCAAGGGGATGGCATATGGAAAGAAGGTAGAGTTAGGCCAGCTGAGCAACAGCCAATGAGGAGTGGGCTGGTGACAGCCAATAAAATTCTGGTCTGTAGGTGATAAAGAATTCTATTGCTGACAGTTGGAGTCAGACCAGGTCTTTTAGTGAAACAGTACAGAAGACAGGGACTGTGAGAAGGGAGGGACTTTGCTCTAGTACAGAATTCCAAGTGAGGGAGTTTCTTGGATATAGTTAGCCTGATGGCTAGTATAGAAATAAGGTTGGAAGGTTAACAGTAAATAAGGACTGTGTGGGAGTCCTAAGTGAGAATAACTGGTGTTCTTTAAGTAGAGAGTTGTACCAATAACAAGCATATATAACATAACAAGTGAACAAGTGAAACATTGTTAACCATCAACCAAATAAAGTTTTATTGTTATTTAATTACAAGCTTATCTGACCCTGGATTGAATTTCCATGCTACTAAGAGATAAAGTGAAACAGTTACATCCATAAGTTGGGATTTCACAAGGAAACGGCTTTTAAAAGAAATGTAGTTTTAGAAACTACAGAAGCAGAATACTTGGTGTGGCATAGAACTGCCAGAATAAGAGAAAGTGGGAAGTCCTCATCACAAAATTGGTGGCAACAGTGGGATAGTAAGACCCATTGTGCTGTCACTTGAAGAAAAGTGTTGGATGAGTGGGACTCACCATGACAAATTGGTGGTTCCTGTGACAATCCCCTTCATCAAAATTCATGAATGTGGTTCCTTGTTAAATTCTCAGTAGAGTATGCAGTTGTTTTTACTTGATATTGCTCCTGTCAGGGCTGTGACCCTTTAACTTTAGTAGAATTGGTTATATTAGTTGTTGTTAGCTGCCCTCAAATTGACTCCAACCTATGACGACCCTGTGGATGAGACATCTCCAAGAATTCCTATCTTCCACTTCCATGTCCAGATCCTGCAAGCCCTTCCCCACAACCTCCCTGATTGAGTCTATCCATCTGGTCTGTGGTCTTTCTCTCTTTTGTCTATCCCCTACCTTTTCTAGTATTATTATTTTTTCTAGTGATCCATGCCCTCGCATTATTTGGCCAAAGTATGATAGTCTCAACTTGATCATCTTAGCTTTCAAGGAGAGCTCTGGTTTTATCTGTTCAAGAATCCATTTGTTTGTCTTCTTGGCAGTCCATGGTATACTAAGTACTCTTCTCCAGCACCACATTTCAAATGAGTCGATTTTCTTTCTGTCTGCTTCCTTAACTGTCCACCTCTTGTATCCACACGTGATAACTAGGAATACAATAGCCTGGATGATTGTTACTTTGGCACTCAGTTGTATGTCTTTGCTCTTCATTATCTTGTTCAATTTCTCCATAGCTGTCCTCCCCATTCCTAGTCTTCTTATTTCTTGACTGCAGTCTCCATTCTGGTCAATGTTTGATGTTAGATGTGTGAATTCTGTAACTATTTCAATTTTTTCATTGTCTAGATTGAATTTGTGCATTTCTTCTGTGGTCATTATTTTTAGTTTCATTATGTTCAGCATCAGACCTGCCTTTGCACTGTCATCTTTGACCTTACTTATTAAATGTTTCAATTCCTTAATTTCTTCTGCTAATCTTATGGTGTCATCTGCATATCTTAGGTTGTTAATGTTCCTTCCTCCTATCTTAACTCCTCCTTTTTCTGATTCTAATTCTGCTTTTCTTATGATGCTTTCAGCATATAAGTTAAACAAGTAGGGTAACAGGATGCAGCCTTGCCTGACCCCTTTGCCTATTGGGAACTGCTCTGTTTCTCTGAATTCTGTTCTGTTGGTGGCCTCTTGTCCTTGGTACAGATTCCTCATCAGGACTATCAGATGTAGTGGCATCTCCCTATCTTAGAGTGCATTCCATAGCTTTTCATGATCTATACAATCTAATGCTTTGCTGTAGTCTACGAAACACATGCTGATTCTTTTTTTCGAATTCTTTCGTGCACTCTATTATCCATCACATGTTTGCAATGTGGTCCCTAGTGCCTCTTCTTTCTGAATTCTGCTTAAACCTATGGAATGTCTCTTTCTATGTATGGTTGGAATCTATGCTGCAGAATTTTGAGCATTATTTCATTATGCCTTAAAAAAGCAGGATTTTAGAATTCTGATATGATCATAAATTAGGATTCACATATAATATTTTTAATCTCAGTGCCCCAAATGTTTCTCCACTACTTTAAAGGAAGGTATATGATTATTGATGATGATGATGATGATGGTGATTATATATAACACCATTTTGTGCAAATATGAAGGGTTTTCTGAACTTATTACTTTTATTTCTACAAAGGATTCATTAGGATTTTGTTTGACTTGTATTCTTAGTGACCTCCTTGGTTTTGCACATCCCAGCATTACACAGAGATTGGAAGGTAAACAACTTTTCCTTCAAATATATTGAGTTTTGTAATAAAGTTATCAGATAAAAAATGTATCAAAATATTTTAGAGTAAAATATGGAGGGAAAATAATTAGGATAGAAAATGTGTGTTCCACCTTCCCAATGCTTACATATTTATACACTGCCCTATATCCCACCTTTCTTCCACCAAAGAATTCAAGGTTCCCAGGAGTTCCCATCCAGGCACCAATGAGATTACAGTTAAGGTGATAGATTACATGCTTGGTGGTGGAATCCATGATTTTAAAAATAGAATCTTCCTTGTTAAAAGACACAGGTTCAATTCCTGGTACTTCCAACTATAGCTGGGAAAGACCTCTGCATAAAAAAGAGCTGCTGGCAGTTCTTGAAGATCATGCTGAACTAGATGGATCAGTGGTGTGACTCAGTATAAGGTAGCTTCCTATCTTCCTGTGTTGCACTGTACATTCTCAGATTTTGCCATCGAAACCTTTATGGCATCTTATTCTGTATCCTATTCCTCTCACAGAGAGCAATGGATGGCAGCCCATGCCTATAGACTTATGGAAGCCTTTTTTTGGGAGGAGAGGGGAGAAACATATTTCTGGAATTCAACCCATGAGGAAAAACTCAGATTCTTACAGTGCTGGTCTGGGTTCATCTGATTTCATGCTTTGATTGACAGCTTGTTCATTGCTGCCAATTGCACAAATACCTGCTACTTACAATACAATTCACAACCCTATTAATTTGCTAATGAATTGATATTGACTTCACTTTCCCCCCTTCTCCCTCTTTTTTTGTTTTGTTTTGTTTTGTTAATTGGGAGTGGTCCAGAAGACATTTTAATTCATTTGCAAAATGAATATCGATAAATTTCCTCTACTGTAGAGAACCCCAGTATGAAAATCAATTTAAAAACTAATTACTTTAATATCACCTATCTAAAACAATATGCTGATGGCCCTGGATTAAAAAATAAATAAATCTTTATCTGCTGAGGATACTGTGTGAATCACTGGTCATTGATCTGTGATGTTCACAGAAACATAGCAGCTAACTATCAAGGCTATGATAGAAATATACCACAATTTCCTAAATTAAATTGCTTGCTTTCCTTCTCAGTAGGGCTTTTGTTGTTGTCTTTATATGATGCATATTCTTTATAAATATTCATAAAAGACAATTCTCCCTGGAGAGTCGCTGGCAGTTAAAATTGTTCAGAAAGTAGTAATGATCACTTTAATGACTTATCAAATTTATTATTTCTCTCTGTTGTTTGATACAATCACCATTTAAGCTGCAAGCCCTTATCCATTTACCTGATAATAAATTTCATTGAAATCAATAGGGTTTACTTCAAGGTAAACCCCAGCAACCTCACAGCGGCGTTGGGGCTGCGGAGGACTGTGGAGGACTGCTCTTGCCTCACCCTGCAGCCCTTGGAGGACCATCAAGGCGGCCTGAGCCGCGTCAGCTGGGGAAACCGGGAGGAGCACCGGCGGGAATAAAATCCCCGCCCAGAGTCCATCTCTCCCCCGGCAACCTCACAGCGGCGTTGGGGCTGCGGAGGACTGTGGAGGACTGCTCTTGCCTCGCCCTGCAGCCCTTGGAGGACCATCAAGGGGGCCTGAGCCGCGTCAGCTGGGGAAACCGGGAGGAGCACCGGCAGGACTAAAATCCCCGGGACTAAAATCCCCGCCCAGAATCCATCTCTCCCCCGGCAACCTCACAGCGGCGTTGGGGCTGCGGAGGACTGCTTTGGCCCCGTTTGAATGGTGGCATTTTGAGCGCCTTTGGACCTATTATAAGGACTTGCAGACAATTGTGCTGCAGCGCACCAGGGGAGAGGACTTTGCCACCTGGCCCTGCAGAGGGCCCAAAAGCCCCAAACACTGGTTTGCCGCGGCCTGGAGCACCGGAGGGAGGCGGGACCAACTGGGCCTTTAAATTGCCCCCCCATTGAGCCTTCCTCCTCAGCGGCTGCGCACCGGGGTGAGAGGACCTTGCCACCTGGCCCTGTAATTCCATCTGAGGCATTAGCGGTGGTGGGATTCAGATCTGCTCAAAAAAGACCTTTTTGGTTTAACACCGTGGCCGTGGCTGGGGGGGGGGGAGGGAATTGCAGGTTTGTAACCATCTGGAGCCGGGAAATGTTGGGGGGGCAGTGATTGGAGTGGTGCAGGGGAATGGGAGGTATGGCTGGAACAGGAGAAACATATGTTACAAAAGAAGGCGGGATCACTGCTTAATAGCTATCCCACCTTCAGTTTCTTCTGTTTCCCAGGATGGTTTGGAGAGCAGACCAACCATTCCACAGAACCTCACTCTGCTCCTTTGCAATGCCAGGTCGGTGAAGAATAAGACTCACATCATCCAGGATCTTCTCCTGGATGAGGAGACCGACCTGGCTTGCTTTACAAAGACCTGGCTGGGGGAGGACAGCGCCGCTATATGGGCGCAGGCTCTCCTAGCTGGGTACTCAGTGAGCAGGTGAGGGGAAGTGGGCGGGGGGGGGCGGAGTGGCTCTGATTTGCAAGAACACCTTGACCTTGACCAGGATACCTATGCGACACACAACCCACATCGAGTGTATGTACCTTAGCCTGAAGGCCAGGGATAGTTTAGGGATTCTGCTAGTCTACCGGCCACCCCGTTGTCTAGCAGACTCCCTGTCTGAGCTGACGCAACTGGTCTCTGAGCTGTTGTTAGAGTCTCCCAGGCTTCTTGTCCTGGGGGACTTCAACATTCTGCTCGAGACCAGTTTAACAGGTGCGGCTCGGGAGTTCATGGATACCATGACAAACATGGGCCTATCCCAGTTGGTCAACGGGCCGACGCATTGCGCAGGTCATACACTTGATGCGGTGTTCTGTACCGAACAGGCATATCCGTGGGCGGAGGTGGTTGGTACCTCCGCATTGTCATGGACGGATCATTTCCTGGTCAAGATGGAAGTCAGAGCCAATATCTGCCCCCCCGGGGTGGCGGACCTATTTGAATAGTCCGCCCTCGAAGGCTAATGGAGCCTATCAGATTCCAGAAAGCCTTCGAGGGTTTAATGGTTGGGAATGCCAGTGATCTTGTCGAAGCCCTGGTCAATACATGGAATAGTGATCTTACCAGGGCTGTTGACACGATCGCTCCCAAGCGTCCTTGCCATTTCGCTTCAAATCATAAGCCATGGTACACCTCTGAGCTTAGGAAAATGAAGCGATTTGGACGACTAGAGTGCACGTGGCGGAAAACTCGACTCCGATCTGACAGAACTCGCCATAGGAACTTTCTTTGGTCATATCGGGAGGCAATACGTGCAGCGCAGAGAGCTTTCTCCTCTGCACGTATTGCGTCTGCAGAGTCTCGTCCGGCAGAGCTGTTTAGGGTGGTAAGGGAGATGATGCAGGTGCCCCCTGCGCCAAATCCCTTGCTTAACCCGACTACGGCCTGCTGCGACGCATTTAACAACTACTTTGCAGACAAAATCTCTCAGATAAGAGCCGACCTTGACGCGACTATTGGGACAGAGTCTATAGGCGAGGCGTCCACCGGCTCCGCCGATGTAATTTTACTGGATCAGTGGCAATCTGTGAGTACCGAGGACGTGGACAAACTGCTTGGTAAGGTGAGGAAGACGACTTGCCCTCTCGACCCTTGCCCATCTTGGCTGGCCATCCAGGGGGGGATGCATTGATGAGATTCCTTACGGATATCGTCAATGCATCCTTTAGGGAAGGACATGTTCCATCATGTTTAAAGGAAGCGGCGGTCAGGCTGCTTCTGAAAAAACCTTCCCTGGACCCTCTGGACATGAAGAACTATAGGCCTGTGTCATTGCTGCCATTTTTGAGCAAGGTGATCGAGAGGGCAGTTGCTCTTCAGCTCCAGGCAGTCTTGGATGAAACCGATTATCTAGACCCATTTCAAACCGGCTTCAGGACAGGCTTTGGGGTTGAGACTGCCATGGTTGCCTTGACCGACGATCTGCGTCGGGGCATCGACAGGGGTAGCATGACCCTGTTGGTGCTCTTAGACCTCTCAGCAGCTTTCGATACAATAGATCACGGCATCCTCTTGGACCGCCTGAGGGGGCTGGGTATCGGAGGCACTGCTTTGCAGTGGTTCCGGTCCTTCCTCTCGGGTCGGTCCCAGAGGGTGCTGCTCAGGGACTGTAGCTCCAGCAAGAGGGACCTCACTTGTGGGGTCCCTCAGGGAGCTATTTTGTCCCCGATGTTGTTTAACATCTATATGAAGCCGCTGGGTGAGATTATACGGAGTTATGGTGCTGGGTGTTATCAGTACGCTGATGACACCCAAATCTATTTCTCCATATCTCATTCATCGGTCTCGAATTCCAATGGCATCTCCTCTCTCAATGAATGTCTTGGGGCGGTAATGGGCTGGATGAGGAAAAACAGATTGAAGCTGAATCGAGACAAGACGGAGGTGCTCATGGTAGCGGCCCCAAAACCAGGAATTGGGTTGCAACCTCCAGTCCTGGATGGGGTCACGCTCTCCTCCAGTGACTGTGTTTGCAGCTTGGGGGTGCTCCTTGACTCGTCGCTTCTGATGACGAATCAGGTCAATGCGACAATCAGGAGCGCCTGTTATCAGCTTCGGCTGATACGCCAGCTGCGCCCTTTTCTGGAAGTAGGGGATCTTGAGACCTTTGTGCATGCGTTGGTAACCTCACACCTTGACTTCTGTAATGCGCTCTACATGGGGCTACCCTCGTGCCTGGTTCGGAAACTGCAACTGGTCCAAAATATGGCAGCCAGATTAATATCTGGTACATCCAGGGGGGACCATATTACCCCGGTACTAAGGTCCCTCCACTGGCTGCCTATTAGTTTCCGAGCCCAGTACAAGGTGTTGGTTATTACCTTTAAAGCCCTAAATGGCTTGGGTCCAGGCTATCTTAAGAACCGCCTCCTCCCGTACAATCCTCCCCACACCCTCCGGTCCTCTGGGAGGAATTTGTTACAGCCTCAAAAAACGAGGCTGGTGACTACCTCCCAGAGGGCCTTTTCTGTTGTTGCCCCCAAACTGTGGAATGGCCTGCTGGAGGAGATCCGTCAATTGACATCACTTGACAGCTTCAAGAAGGCTGTCAAGACGGATCTCTTCTGGCAGGCCTTCCTGGAATAACTATCAGCTTATGGCTCCAGTCCCTCTTGAAGATCCTCCCCCTTCTATGGCCTTCTATGACCTCTATGATTAGGTCTTTTATGAGCCAGCATTTTATTTTATTTTTATTTTTTATTTTTTGTTATGGTTTTTATGTGAATTTATAGAGGAATTCACCTCCTTTATAATTTATTTTAATTGTAATTGGTTTAATAACTTTTTAAGGGGGGAGGGGGGAATTGTTCTTAATTGTTATGTGATGATCTTTTATGATGTAAGCCGCCCCGATTGCTCTCAGAGGGGTGGGGTATTAAATAAAAATTATTATTATTATTATTATTATTATTATTATTATTATTATTATAAGGTAAAGTGCAATTCCTTATCTGTTTCCTTGACACCATAATTCACAGAATTAAAAAAGGTTTACTTCAAGATGGTAGATAGAATCACAAAATAATAGAATCACAGAGCTGGAAGAGACCACAAGGACCATCCAGTCTAAGACCCCTATACAAGCAAAGCACTCCAGGAAAATGTCAATCCAGCTTCTGTTTAAAAACCTAAAAAAGAGACTTCACCCCACTCCAATGCAGTGTGTTCCACTGTTGAACAGCAGTTACTATCAGGAAGTTCTTCTTAATGATTAAGTAGAATCTTTTTTCCTATAGTTTGAATCCATTTCTTTGGGTCCTATTCTCTGAAGCAGTAGAAAACAAGTGATTGGGAGGGGGTGCTTCTGAGCATGAATGATGGCCCAGCAATGTAAGGCGTGGACGCCTGTAGTGAGTCCCGGTCTGGCACAGGGATGGGTTTGTCAATATCTGTCCACCCCTGCACTGACCCAGAGACCAACCTGGGTGAGCACCAGGGTCAGAATAGCATGGACTCAGCCCATGCTATCCTGCCCCATTTGATCAGCCCCCGAGACATCTTCACCTTTTGATATCATCAAGAGTTGTTTTATAGGTAGAGTATAGGCTTACATTAATATACATCACCAGTAAGCATTAATGTCCATGAAGAATGCTTTACATACATACCCATGAAGATGCATAGAATTTTGTGGAATGCAAAAGCATAGATGGGATGATTATCCTGAGAAGTATACAATCTAAAATTTCAAAAAGCGGAAACATCTAACAAAGGAGAATAGAAAGGAAATGCAGTGAAAGAATAAGCTTTTCTTTTAATTATCTTTGCTTATGTATTTATTTATTTCACTTCTATTCCACTTTTCTCTAAAATTGGATTCAAAACAGCTGACAGAATGAATTAAAACACAATAGCTAAAACAATATGTAGTACAAAACTTTTTAAGGGCATTAAACTATCAATACAATTAAAGCATTAAACACATTGCATTTAAAAAGAATTAAAATACATGAAATGCATATTAAAATTATGACACTAATTACACAACCCTTTTCTCCAATTACTTAAGGCTGAAGGCTTGTTTCAATAGGAAGGTTTTGCCTACCAGCAAAAAGAGAGCAGAGAGAGGCAAACTGAACACACCCCCCCCACAAGAGGGAATTTCATAGCTTAAGAACAAGAATGAAGGCTCTCTGCTCCCCATTGTTCTTGCCAAATGAGAGTGGGAGGATTGTGAGAAAGAGAAAAAGCCCTTCCCCTAAAATCATAAGACTTGAGTGGGCTCATATAGGAAGATATGGGTTTTATGTAAACCCACTGGGTGATCTTGGGAAAGTCACTGAGTCTCAGTGGATGGCAACGGCAAACCCCCTCTGAAGAAACTTGCCAAGAAAACTACATGATAGGTTCATCTTAGGGTCACCATAAATTGGAAACAACTTGAAGGTATATAACAACACACAAATTGGCTTTGAGTTAGTGTTGGTTGCAGCACAATCATCTCTATAACATGGTCCACACTCGTAGCCACCAACAGGCTACAGAAGAAGTAAAAAATAAAATACAGAAACACAATACTCTGAAGGTATTTCGTATTGTTCTGCTGCTAAGCAATTACACTCGTGCCTCCCGTTTGCGGACCTGGAGTCTGTGGTCTCGCTCCTTTGCGGATGGCAAGCAGGGAGGGACAAAATGGCATGTGCTATTGTAACCATTGAGGACTTGAATATTTGCATTTTTCTGGATTTGCAGGGGGGGGGGGGGGGAGGTCCGGAACAGGTTCCCCAGTGAATTGGAAGGGACAACTATATTGCTAAAAATAGAGAACTCACACATATATGCACATGGTATTGCTCTCTACCTTTGTACTACAATAGAAAAACTCTCTTTTTTTCTGCCACTCTATCTGGAAGCTTTATAGACTTATTTGATGACTTAAACAACAACAACAAACTGAAGTCACTTGAAAAAAATGTACAGTATATTTTATTAATATCTCATGTATAATAATAATAATGATGACGATGATAGATCTTATAGTTGTAGGAAGTGTTGTTGTTTTCCTCCAATGTCATAAGGGCTAGAAGCATTTAAAAAAAAAATCATAGCTCCCATTCCAGGGATTATATAGAAGATGAAAACTTGTACTTTGTAGAATTATGTGCCTGGCAAGCAATCATCTAGCAATGTCTTATTAATAGTAAAGTCAGGATATATACTATCTGCCTTCTTTATGTGAATAATTAGTATGTTGGGCAGTTTGTATGATTTCACTTTTAAAATTCATTGCTAGCAATATTTCAAGCTGGTAGTTGCTTCATTAAAAAAATTATTTTAAAATGTAAATAACATCTTGATTAACAGAAGAATGTGTCCCAATGACTTTATAGAGGAACACTTGACATATGTTCCAAGATTATAACATTCACATTCCAAGGGCAAGGTTTGTTCTCCATTACATTGATTTAAATTAAGACCATTGACATTAAATCAGCTCTCAACCAGCAGTTCTGCCACATTAACATCATTGAAGAGGAATTTGGCCAAATTTCTCTGGAATTGGTTGTTTTCAGTACTAAATGCCCTTCATTTCATTTATTACAAAGTGATAGTTTGAGCTTGGGGGCCATCCCAAGAATGGTTATGAGTAATATAATCATAGAACTGGAGAAACTAACATCTGGATCAGAAAAGACATGAAGGCAACTAGCATGGCTTCTCTCTCCATAATTCTAGAAGCCAGAATTCTGTATATTAGCATTCTAATATACAAATTCATATTTTAACAGAGTTCCCTATTCAGCAAAGTACTGAGGGACCACAAAGCATTCAGTGGTGGTGCAGGTATTGACATATCCCTTAAATGGTCCCTACTATGGGATTCCTTGATCAAACCAGCTTTATGTGTGAAATAGAGCATTAGACTACACAAGGATAATAGCCCTTATGGTGTTTCTAGTTTAATTTCACAAAAAATGTATACATAACACATTCAGATCCCAAATCTCATCTTCTGTCACCTTCTATGTCCCAGATGGAATGTACACACTAACCCTTTGTTGACCCTTGCATATAAACAATGCAATATTCATTCTTGTTTTCATAGGTGATAGCCATATAGTCAATTTGTTATGCTGAGAACATGGAGGTTTCACAGATTTGCTAATTTGAGCTCAGCAGAGGTCAGAATTCTATTCTTCATTGCTGAAAAGTCTGCTATTGCATGCTTGTATTTAGCTTTCTAAAAACCACCGTGTTGTTTGGCATCCTGTGAACATCTTTGAAAACCCAACTTTGGCCTTAAAGCTGGTGAAATTAGTCTTTGCAGAGCTGTTACAGAAGTAAGTAGGGACTATGAGCTAGGATATTCCCTCATTAAAGCTAATCTTAGCCATTAATTTAATCAAATCAGCAGTTGCCAATCCTTGTGGAGGAAAGTATGTTATATTTCATGGACTGAAATGCACCATTCTATTGCTCTCTATTGTTTGTATTGTAGTCCACCATGGCTTGGCTTAGATTTGAAATATATCTCTAGTCTATTGGGTTGGGAAAGATGTAGCAACACAGTTTGGGAAAGGCAGCAGGCATTCATGTTATGGAAAAGTCCAGGGACATTTAATCTATGTAGTATTCTCTTTGAGTCCCATGTCAAGACAAACATAGGAAACTAAATAAATAAATCCAGTATGACAGATTTCAGAGTAGATGAAGACTGCAGCCAAATTTTGTGAACTACCCACAGCCTACTTCCATCCTTTCAGGACAAAATTGGCTCTCATCTCCAAGGAATCCCACTGGTGCAATTGATAGTTCAAATATGAACAAAACCAGCTACTAATTCCTAGATGAAAGCTTGTATTACGGTCTAAATCCCATGTCCTTTAATATTTTTAACATGTCTACTGTGCCAGCCTTTAGGAAAAGAACACACCAGGCCATTAGAAATCACAGTTTTTCATTCATCATTTAGACTTCTGAACATCCTACACAATGTGGAAGGAAATTCTATCCATGCTGCATATCATGTCTTGAATTCTGCAAATGCAAACAGAAACCCAGACATATATATGCCTTTTTTTATGGGTGTGAGCATAATCATTAAATGCTCTGGCATTTATTAAGTATGTAAATTGATATCTAATTAACTAGCTGAAGCTATCTTGTTAAATGCCAATTAAATGTATTAACATTTCCCCACAATTTTAATGTGTCAATAAGAATTTAACTGTACTATTATTGCCATTGTAATTCTGAGTTAATTACATGACCAAGATAATTTATATTTTTTTTCTTTTTTCTTTTTTTTTTTGGGGGGGGGTACAGCTATTAAGACTTTCCCTTGGCTCTCTTTAAACAATCAAAGTATTATTTTACCCATTGGCTAGTACAGATCTTGCTTGACATATTTTACCATGAATGAGGCTTACTTAATGTTTGAGGAAGTAAAAAAATTGTGATTAAATCATTTAAATGACATAGGGCCATCTTAGCAAATACTTGTAATATAAGCATAAACACAAATATACTTTATGCACTGCTTAACAGAGTCTTCTTAATTCCAAAAGGATATGATATTTTTGGGTGTGGAAAATTTGTTATAATGTTTGTTGCACTTCTATTTCCAAGCAACTCGAGCTGGTAAGAGACACTGATACTGAAAACCAATATTGTTATTACCAAGTCTATTTACAGACCTAGGCAGAGCTGGAGAATATTTGGTCCTTCAGATATTTTGGCCTACACTGCCCAGTCCCTTACCAATGGTCATGCTTTGTGTGGGGATGATGGGAATTTTTGACCAACACATATGGAGGATTAAAGGTTTCCCTCAACTCTGTGATCTTAAGACATAATTGGTAGTTCCAAATGTTGTTGGACTGCAGCTCCCATGATCTCCCAACACTGATACATTAACAAGGGATGATGGGAGTCATAGTCCAAGACAAATCTAGACAGTCACACAAAATCCACCCCTCCTCTATGTAAAGAAAAGCCCTTATGAATCAAATGTAGTATCCATCAAATTTAGCATCCTCTTTCTTACACTTGGCTACCATATGTCTGTGGAAATCTTACAAGAATGTATTTAAGGCAATAATAATAATAATAATAATAATATATTTTATTTTTATACCGCCCTTTGGCAAACCAATCCGGGCAGTTTACAGCATTAAAAGCATACAATATAAGACAATATATTTCCCTCCTCCCTTAAAAAGTTATTAAACTGTATATCAATTAAAATCACAATAACAAATTAAAAATAGAAAATAATACCAACCAATTTAAACCCCTGTAACTACAGTTCTAAAAAGGGGAACTATGGAGACGCTGCTGAGGAGGAGGGGGGAGATCCCAAGGCTGGGATATTTTAGTCTGGGAAGGCCTGCCGGAAGAGATCCGTCTTGACAGCCTTTTTGAAGCTGTCCAAAGATGTTAGTTGATGGATCTCATCCGGCAGGCCGTTCCAGAGTCTGGGGGTGACAACAGAAAAAGTCCTCTGGGAGGTCGCCGCAAGTCTAGATTTTTTGAGGCTGCAGCAAGTTCCTCCCAGAGGATGGGAGAGTGTGGGGAGGATTGTATGGGAAGAGGCGGTCTCTGAGATAGCTTGGACCCAAGCCATTTAGGGCTTTAGAGTGCAGGTGGCAGAAGACTCAACTCTTATCTGACAGAACTCGCCATAAGAACTTTCTTTGTTCTTATTGGGAGGCGGTACGTGCAACGAGGAGAGCTTTCTCCTCTGCACGTATTGCATCTGCAGTGTCTCGTCCAGCAGAGCTGTTTAGGGTGGTGAGGGAAATGACGCAGGTGCCCCCTGCGCCAAATCCCTTGCTTAACCCGACGACAGCCTGCTGTGACGCATTTAACAACTTCTTTGCAGACAAAATCTCTCAGATAAGAGCCGACTTAGATGCCACCATTGAAACAGAGTCGATAGATGAGGCGTCCAGCAACTCCGCCGATGTAGTTATACTGGATCAGTGGCAATCTGTGAGTACCGAGGACATGGACAAGCTGCTTGGTAAGGTGAGGAAGATGACTTGCCCTCTCAACCCTTGCCCATCATGTCTGTACATCCAGGGGGGGGGGACGTATTGGTGAGATTCCTTATGGATATCATCAATGCGTCCTTTAGGGAGGGACATCTTCCATCTTGTCTTAAGGAAGCGGCTGTTAGGCCGCTTCTGAAAAACATTCCCTGGACCCCCTGGATATGAAAAACTACAGGCCGGTGTCACTGCTGCCATTTTTGAGCAAGGTGATCGAGAGGGCGGTTGCTCTTCAGCTCCAAGCTGTCTTGGATGAAACCGATTATCTAGACCCATTTCAAACCGGCTTCAGGACTGGCTTTGAGGTTGAGACTGCCATGGTTGCCTTGACCGACGATCTGCGTCTGAGCATCGACAGGGGTAGTGTGACCCTGTTGGTGCTCCTAGACCTCACAGCGGCTTTTGATACAATAGATCACGGCATCCTCTTGGGCCATCTGAGAAGGTTAGGTATCGGGGGCACTGCGCTGCAGTGGTTCCGGTCCTTCCTCTCGGGTAGATCCCAGAGGGTGCTGCTCGGGGACTGTAGCTCCGGTAAGAGAGACCTCACTTATGGGGTCCCTCATGGAGCTATTTTGTCCCCAATATTATTCAATATCTATATGAAGCCGCTAGGTGAGATCATACGGAGTTATGGTGCTGGGTGTTATCAGTACGCTGATGACACTCAAATCTATTTCTCCGTGTCTCGTTCGTCGGCCTCGAATTCCAATGGCATCTCTCCTCTCAGTGAATGTCTTCGGGCGGTAATGGGCTGGATGAAGAAAAACAGATTGAAATTGAATCCAGACAAGACGGAGGTGCTCACAGTGTCGGCCCCGAAACCAAGAATTGGGTTGCAACCTCCAGTCCTGGATGGGGTCACACTCTCCTCCAGTGACTGTGTTCGCAGTCTGGGGGTGCTCCTTGACTCGTTGCTCCTGATGGCAAATCAGGTAAATGCGACAGTCAGGAGTGCCTGTTATCAGCTTCGGCTGATACGCCAGCTGCGCCCTTTTCTGGAAGTAAGGGATCTCGAAACTGTTGTGCACGCACTGGTAACCTCACATCTAGACTTCTGTAACATGCTCTACATGGGACTACCCTCGTGTTTGACTCGGAAACTACAGTTAGAGCAGAATATGGCGGCCAGGCTGCTATCAGGGACATCTAGGAGGGATGACATCACTCTGGTCTTGAGGTCCCTCCACTGGCTGCCTATTGGTTTCCAGGCCCAGTACAAGGTGTTGGTTATTACCTTTAAAGCCCTAAATGGCTTGGGTCCAAGTTATATCAGAGACCGCCTCCTCCCATACAATCCTCCCCACGCTCTCCAGTCCTCTGGGAGGAATCTGCTGCAGCTTCAAAAATCTAGGCTGACGGCGATCTCCCAGAGGGCTTTTTCTATTGTCGCTCCTAGACTCTGGAATGGCCTGCCGGATGAGATCCGTCAATTAACATCTTTACACAGCTTCAAAAAAGCTGTCAAGACAAATCTCTTTCGGCAGGCCTTTCCAGACTAAATCGCCCGGCCTTGGGATTATTAAGATCTTTTTATGCACCTGTATAATTCCCTTAGAGTTTGAACTAGCAGGGGATGATGGTTTGTATTATATTTTAATTCTATGTAATAGCTGTGTTAATTTTAACTGTAACTGTTTTAATTGAACATGATTTAATAACTTTTTAAGGGGGGGAGGAGGGAATTATCTTGTTTTTATATTGTATCTTTTTATTCTTGTTCACTGCCCGGATTGGCCTGCCACAGGGCGGTATATAAATTATTATTATTATTATTATTATTATTATTATTATTATTATTACCACCAGTGCCATCATCACCAGTCATCATTACCACCACTATCCCTTATCTTTATTTTTATCTCACCTGTCTCCATAATACTGGGACCCACTCTGGCTGTCAAATAAAAACAAATACAATATAGTTAAAGCATACAAGAACATACATTAATACAGTAATCAGTTGAGGATACCTCAATTAATAAAATATACAATGCCATAGCATAATAATAATAATAATAATAATAATAATAATAATAAATTATTTATTTATAGCCCACCCAATCACAAAGAATCTGGGCAGTTTACAACAATAAAAATACATAGAGTACAATAGAATTAAAAAATTAATCCCTTCCCAGCCCCCGAACCCCCTACAATGCTAAAATTACAATTAAACAAACATTATTTAAAATCCAAAAATACAAAAGTTTAAAAAGGAAGATAATTGGCAGACAGAGTGACATAGATCACTTTGTGCATGGAGAAGAACTAAGCTGGGAAGGCCTGCCGGAAGAGATCTGTCTTAAGAGCCTTTTTGAAGGCTGTAAGAGTGGAGATGTGAAGGATCTCCTCCAGCAGGTCATTCTACAGCTTTGGAGCAGCAGTGGAAAAGGCCCTCTGGGTGACTGATGTAAGCCTAGATTTTTTTTGGCTGTAGAAGATTCTTCTCTGAGGACCTTAGTGTGCGGGACGGACAATACGGAAGAAGGCGCTCCTTTAAGTATGATGCTGGGATCCTTCTACTCTATATTAAAGTGGTACAGTGCATGAAATAGTGATACCTGGGGATACCCAAGAATGGGGGAATACAACCTGGAATTTCCTGGCTTTTCTACTCTGGAATTTTATTGAGTGAGATGTTTCTGTTCCACTTTCCATCAGGATTCAATGAAATGGTCCCCCCTATCCTTAGGTGTCAGTACAAATCAATACTGTAAAATTTAAATATATGTATATTTATATATGACAATTATCAACAGGGCAGAGTATATGTTACGTGGTGACTGTCTACCTCTGGCTAATATTTGTTTTGTATTTTTCATTTTTACTTAATAATTTTAACAATAATAATAATAATAATAATAATAATAAAATTTATTCATCTCCCGCCCCTTTTAGATCAATCAGGGCGGCTAACAGCAATAAAATATAACACACAACAACAAAATCTAGTGCCCCCACCTTAAAAGTTATTAAATCAATTACAAGTTAAAAGCAACCCTTTAAAATACAACAATAATATTAAAGACAATTCCACAGTACAGCGGCAGTTCTCAATTATATATTTAAGGAGGAACCTGGAGACCCTCTTAAGGGTTTATCTAACTCAATTGGACAGTGAAGCAGTCAGCATCATTGCACCTAACTATTTTTTTGAAGGTGTTAATTTCATGTTCTCTGCACTACAAGAGTAAATGATTTTGTATCCTCTCTGTGCTTTCAGTTCCCCAGGGTTTAGAGTTATTAATGACCATCAGATTCAGAACAAATATGCCAGATGGAAAAATCATTATGCTAGCTTTGTTTTCTGAATAGGAATTTGGTTTCTAAACATTTCAGTAATGCATCCTTAATTTTCAGCTCAGCATATCTATGAAAATTCTTGAAATCTGGGGCATAATTTCTTTCTCTCTTATAAATAATGTGTTGCCTTAGCTTATTGAATTTGACATCATAGGTTGAATAATCCCCCAAGAAGCATTTTTACATATTGAATTTCAGTCTTTGAGGACTAGCAAACGATAAAAAGTACTAGATGCATTGAAAGAGGGGAAATAGCGAGGAAACATATGCATAGCTCTCTTCATCTCCATGACAGCCTAATTCAAGACAGAACCACAGGTGCATGATAATAACAAATAAATTTGAAGGAAAGGAAATCATTATGAGCTTCTGTGCTAAAGACATGACAGGAGTCACATAACACCTCTTCAGAAATGTGGAATGTTTACTGCAGTTAAGTACATGTTTACACTTTTTCAAGAGTGAAAGCCTTTTCTTATGTTGAGCTGCAATACATGAAAATGTAAGATAAAACATGTTTGATTAGTCCAAATGCTTATCTAGTCCACCACTTTTTTCATACAGTGGTCAATTCATTTCCTCTAGGAAATCTCCCACCAGGATATGAGTACACTTGCTCTCTCCATTTTGTACTCCCTAGCAATCGATATACAGATATATGGAATATTTAGAATTATACATAGAAGCCCTGTTAGGAAGAATACAGGCAGCTATAAGGCTGTCATGGGATTCTGTGTATTTCAGAATTATCTAACTGGACTGAAATATATGTGGGTTTTCTGTGCAAAAAAAGTCTTCTTCCCACAAATCCATGTGTATTTCTGCAGAAAAAACATGTTTACTTCATACAAAACCTATGTGAAAGTTTGCTCAGAAAATTTTTCTTTGTGGAAAATATGCCTTCTATAAGAAAAAAAAAAAGAAAATAAATATTTCTGCACAGATGAATATTTATCCAAGCATGAGCAGTGGTCTGGAAGTGTGCAGAGATTTTCATATTCTCATCTAGTCAAGAGAATACTGCAGGATGTATTTGTTCTTGTCTGCAAAGATAAGGACCATGGGCACCCCCCCTTTTTTCCCCTTTCTTTCTTTCTTTCTTTCTTTCTTGGCTGTGGATTCCACCCAACATTCTGTGGGTTCTGGAAATGCTCATACATCTAGTCTTATGAAGTTTCTGCTTTTTGTCAGATCAGACTATGTCTAATATCAAAGCATTCAGTGTTGGATTTTTCCAGAATCCCTAGTAGTGTCCCTTTTTCTGGTTGGCTTCTTCCTCTTCTGCTCACAAGCTGACTGCTTTTGCAATAGATTATGTAGATTTGCAAAAGTGTATTGCTTTGACACCGTTTTCAAAAGTTGCACAGAAACTAAGGTAATTAGCTACTCTTATTATCAATATACTAGAATGCAGTGATGACTGTAGAACATTAGATGCATTAAAAATGGGGGAAATTGTATTAGGCCCCTCCTTGCACTGCAGAAGAGTGGACTGTATTATACTCTGTGTGTGTGTGTGTGTGTGTCACAATAATCATAGTTTGGGACCAGAAACATTAACAATCATTTGAAATTGGGGTAGGTGGGTGGACAACTGGAGAGATGAAGAAGTTTAGCCAAGACTAAAAGGGTGAATGGCTTCAATTATCTCAAGCAATGTAGAACAGCAAATCAAGCAACTTGACAATACACAAAGTTAGGTGGTTAGATTTAATTTAGTTGTTAGTGTATTCTCAAGAGGGCACTCTGTTCGTCAGCATATAAAATATATAGCAATAAGACAGAGTAAACATCAATAGCTATACACAGAGCTAGATTGATATACAAGTCTGAAAATGTGAAACCAAAGGAGGGTTATTTTATGAAGATTAATATAGATTTTATAGAGTTTAAGACAACAAAGGGCTGCATCCTTGTGTGGTTAATCATCATAGGTAAAGTTTGTAAACAGATCTTGTATGGTCTTCATTCTCTGGGTGCATTTACAGCTGCTGCCACACTGCAAAATTAATATAGTTTGAAATTGCTTTAATTAGCATGTCTCAATCCTATGGAATCCTGGGATCTGTAGCTTGTTGTGGCATCAGAGGTCTCTGACAGAGAAGACTAAATATCCCATAAGTATCTTATAAAGCTACAAATCGCAGAATTCCATAGCATTGAGCCATGACAATTAAGAAGTGTCAAACTGCAGTGTAGATGCAGCCTACATTGTAGAAATAATGCAGTTTGACACCACTTTAACTGTCATGGCTTCATCCTACAGAAACCTGAAATTTGTAGTTTTGTAAACCACTAGCACTCTTTGACAGAGGAGGCTAAAAACTATAAATCCCAGGATTCCACACTAAAGAGCTACAGACCTTAAAGTGGTGGCAAACTGCATTATTTCTACTGTATAACATCAAGTATCTCCTAGAAAGTAAGGGCAGTAAAGAAATGTGTCAGTGGTGCCACAGCTGGATCCCATGTCCAAAGCTGATGCATCAATATTTCCCAGTCAGTGCTTGTATGTCTTTTGACCTATGGTGATCCTATGGAACAGAGCCCTCCATGAGACTCAGTCACAAACAATTCTGTTCAAGTCTTGCAAACTCAGGACCATGGCTTCCTTGATTTGATCAATCCATCTCAATAATGTGGCTTCTCTCTTTTCCTACTGTTTTCCACTTTGCCATATTCTTTCTGTGACACATCCATTTAATCGTCCTTGTCATTCTTTTGTGCTAATATTCTCCCTAATTCCACTGTATGTGGCTATCCTTAATGGATTAGTCATGCACTTCTTTTAAAACAGTATATTAACACGTTAACCAGGAAAACAATTGACAGTTGCAAACTACTTTACCATGCAGTGCACTGGGAAGATTATAGAACATCACACCTATTGATACAAAAGAACTAAAGTTAGCATGATATATATACATACACTCTTTTCATATATTCATAATAACATGTCACTTCTAGATATTAATTCTCAGGGTGTTGCACAACTTATCAGTGCTGGGGATGCAATTCTTGGCTAATTTGTTCTTGAAAAAAGCAATGAATATTGTTAGCTATTTTCTTCATGTTGCAAGAGTCTTTGAAAACAAGGGTTCTCTAAAACTATTCACAGTTTGGGTTTTTTTAATTTTTTAATTTTAATTTTAATTTTTTTTATTTTTTTTGCATAGAAAAAAGCATTGTGAAATGCAGAGAATAGTTTTTTCTGTGCAAAAAATGAAGGAAATACATGGAGAGTAAGTCCACAACCTCCAAAGAAGGTGACTCCACTACATTTTGAGGCAGTGTATTCAACTCTCAAACAACTCTTACCATCAGAAAGTTCACCGAATGTTTAGGTGGAATCACTTTTCCAGTACAGTCGCCCCTCCGTTCTTGTGGACTTCATGTCCACGACTTTATATATTCACAGAGGGGTGACCTCCATTTAAAACAATAGGGCACACTCCATTCAAGCCTATAGGGCTCGAATATTCACGAATCTCTGTTTTCGCAGAGGGCTAACTGTTGTTGGATACTATTGCTCTATGTCCTGGTCTCTGGGGGAACAGAAAACAATATGATATCTTTTCAAAAATTAAACATAGCCAATTAACATCTTTAGACAGCTTTAAAAAAGCTGTCAAGACAGATCTCTTCTGGCAAGCCTTCCCAGGATAGAATATCCCGGCCTCAGTCCCCTCCTTTCTTTGGGGGAGCCCTATCTGTCTCCCTAAAAACTATTTATTATATTACCGCAGTTCTCTGTCACTTTATTGCACACTGGCAATTGTTTTCACTCTGTTTGTTTTAACTTGTAATTGATTTAATAACTTTTTAAGGGGTGGGTGGGAGGTAATTTGTTTTTATTGCTGTACTGCACTTTTTACTGTAAGCCACCCCGATTGATCTCAAAGGGGTGGGGTATAAATAAATTTTATTATTATTATCTTGTCACCTCGTCACCTTCTCTTTCCTCGGCTAAACATACCCAACTCCCAGCCGTTAACAGACATTTCACCATTTTGGTAACTCACCTCTGGATATGGTTCAGCTTGTCAACATCCTAGTGGCTCATATTTTCAATGGATGGGCTGCCTCACTCCAAGTGGTGGGCTAAGGTATTAATGTATTTTTGATGGTATGGGACAACACCATGGTAGGACATATTGGTAGTTGCAGTCTAACAATATCTAGAGGGCTCCATGATATTCATCCCTGGACTAATGGGTGAATTGCGGTATTCTTCTGCCAACAAAAGCAACATTACCAAAAAAACTCCTCTTTGTCACATTTTTCAGCTGTACAAGAATCCAAGAGCTATCTTTTAGTAAACCAAATTCTGTGGGCATGGTGAACAGGTTCATCTAGCATACACCAGATTGCACTGGAAATTCATGTTTAACACTTCCCAAACATATTGCAAACATTAACTAATTAATAAAAGACTTAAAGAGAAACAAACCCTAAGAGGCAAACAGATGTTAGTTTCCCCAGATGCCAGATTACACAGAGAATGAAAGCATACCTTTTTATCCAGACTGTGTTTTTGCAATCCCATTTTCTTTTTTGGACTTTCACCTTCTTCATTTGGTTCGTCTTCATCTAATTTCTGCTGTTCAGTTTACATATGTGTATTCTGGAGGGCTCAGTGGGAGAGCACATGCTGAAGGTCCCTGATTCAATACCAAGATATGACCTAAATATCCACATACATGTAATGGGGCTGCAAATGCTCATCCAGATAATTTGTGTGCATCTATGCACACATTTTCATTATCTATATCATCTGGAAACTAGGATTACATATCAAATACCACAGACTGAGATTTCTTGTGGCCTGGTACAGTACCTATTAATCATACATTTATCTGAGAGGAGACATCAACTGATTTGTGATTATGTTCAAACATGTGGACTTGGTACATTTTAATCTCAGTTTATATGTCTTGACAGATTAGGCATATATGACTGAGATAGGTTGTGTCACTTTTCACTACCTATAGCCGTATAGTCAAACACCATGCTATAATCCCACATCAAATAAACATGAATGCAAGATTGTATTTATTTCTTATCTCTTTGTTTAAGGTATTTATATGAGGGGGTATTGTAAAGTAATACTTATCACCTGGAAGTTATTATGGTATATTGATGAAATTTTGTCAATATCATCATCACCAAATGACTTTTTCTTTTCCCAAAAATGAAAAATCCATTGTGGGGTCATCAATTTGACCACACAGATGACATCATTCATGAAGTGAAAGAGGGGTTTAAGGTGCAATCTGCTGACTTTTACAATAATGGTATTCAGAGAGTCAAGAAATGCTGGGGAAAATGTGTCAGTCTGGTGACTACATAGAGATAATTTAACAACTACAAATCAAAACAAACTTTCTATCAATTTTTTAAAGATGATAATTAAAACTTTATGATACCCCCTCATATATTGCCTCTCAGTTGCTGTGCCACCCAATATGATTCACAATGGATAAAAAACATTTAAAACAATTGGTATTGTAGTTGTTAGCTGGCTTCAAGTCAGCTTCGACTCATGGCAACGCTATTTTCCTATTTCTATTTCCTATCTCCATGCTTTCCTATTCTCAAACTCTTGGCTCAGGTCCTGCAATACATTACATAATTTAAAAAAATAAATTGAAAATTGTCTTTGATAGACATTTTTTAAAAAAGGCTGAGAAAAGACAGATTTAGGGTTGATGCAGATGGCACACGTTGCAGCCCCAGTCCTCCTTTTTGTCACTTCAAAAAGAGCTGGCAAATACTGCTCCTTTTGGGGGTGGCAAAAAGCCACCCTTAGAGCCACTGCCATGGCTCTTTTGTGCCCCTTTGGCGTAGTGTATGTGCACGCTGTGCCAACGGGGTGCCCTGACACCGTGCACCATGCGGTTGGGCATGTGGCATGATGCAGCATCAGGGTGGAGTCAGGGTGACCAGCCTGTGGTTGCCCCACCCGAACTGCACTTCCAGGCTGGCCCGTTAGGCCCATCTGTATCAGCCCTTAGTTTCCGAAGGCTTTCCATGGGGAAATTTCACGTGAAGCTCTCAAAGGACTTGGACAATCATGTTTAAAAGCACAGTGCAGCTTCCGACCTGGAACTTAAATTGATCTGTGGCTACTATGCTCACAGACCTTATAAAAATGTTACATTAATTGAATGGAAACTATGATGTCCTAGGGATGGAAAGAGTTATTTGAAAATATTCTAAAATGGTTTAAAAAACCGTCTATCTTTTATTTTTATTTTTAGTGTTGAGAAACCTTTATAAGAAGAATGGGCTGATGATAATGTTCACCATTCTTGACTTCTTGTTGTTGTATGCCTTCAAGTGGTTTCCAATATATGGTGACCCTAAGGAAAACCTATCACTGGGTTTTCTTGGCAAGATTTCTTTCAGATTTCTTTGCCTTCCCTTGAAACTAAGAGCCAAAACAGAGAGCCCTGAAGGAGCGGCTTGATGCTGCCCCTTTGATGTCAGATTAGGGCTGCAGCAACTGCAAGCTGCAGCCCTGATCCGGCTATTTGCTAGCTCAAAAAGAAATGGCAAAAAGCTGCTCCTTTTTGAACTGGCAAAAAGCTTTTTTTTTATGCTTCAGTGGTGGCTTTTCTGTGCTCCTGAGGTGTGCACTGTATAAAAAATGCTCTGCTAGAGTTCTGCAGTGCTGGCTGCTGTGTGGTTGGGTGGGTGGTGTGATACCAGCTTGGGGGTGGCATCAGGGTGTGTGATGTCCAACCGCCATGCCCCATGCCACCCCGAAGCTGGTGTATTGTGCCATCTGCTTCACTCCCAAGAGGGTGGGACTTGCCCAAAGTCAGTTGGTGACAGAATGGGGATTTGAACCCTGGTCTTCAGAGTCATTCTCCAACACTGAAACCACTACACACACTGGTTTGAGTTCTGGACTAATTCTGTGCATTATATATATATGTGTGTTTGTTTTGCACAGGAAACAGCATTTTCTGCACAAAAATAATATTTCTACCAAAATGTTTTAATTCTGGAATTATTCTGTAAAAAAATAACATTTGTTTGAGTTGCAGATACCTACCTCAAAGGATGACAATTATGCTGGTGCCACTTGTAGTTCTGCTGCTAATAACCCCATATTAATAGGGAGACAACATCTGAAAGGGAGGGTTTCATGAGGGGTATTTCTAATGGAAACTTTTAAACGACAGTCACAGTCAGATTCCCATATAAGTTTGCCATATAAGCTTATTACAAATGTCTGACATCAAGAGAAAGGCATCCCCCAACGAGTTGGGAGGGGTTTCTTGTTGTGCTGGCCAATGAGGACATGAGAAGCCTGATTGGTTAAAGTGCGCAGGGGAATGAGAACACCTGTGCACTTTGTCCAATTGGGTTGTTTGGTTGCTACTCTAAGTGTCGCAGTGCTACTGGTCTCCCGAGACTTGGGATGAGAGTTTGTTCTTTATAGCTCTGTGCTGCCATGTGGAGGCAGCCATTTTTGAGCTTGAATTGAGCGAGTAACATCGCTCTGCTCTGGCTTTGGCTTGGCTTTTGCCTAGCACTTACTTGTGGCTTTGGCTGCGTTGTGGTCTTTGACTGATTTCTCTTCTTTTTACAAGCGGGAGTGTTCAGGTAGCTTCCCTGAGCATCCCAGTGGACCGAGCGAGGCCTTCGGGCCTGTCCTCTGGGCCTGCTGGGGCCTCCGCACCCCCAATTCTCGGGGGGGGGGCTGTACACCGAGGAGGACTCTGCGGGAGGCATCCTCACCGGGTGCGTGGATCCAGTATTGGATACAGTCTCAGGGCCGCTCCGGTGACCCCGGTCTGGTAAGGTCGGGACCCCATCGCTGGTGTGGGAGGGTTTCCTTCACTTCTCCCCAGCGGTGAGTGTGTTGGAAGATGGCTGTCTTCAGTTTAGGGCTCCACATAGGACTCTTGGTGGACACCTTTCCCCCTGGTTGGTTGCCAGTGACACTTCCTGGCTGTTTGCATCTCTTGTGAGACTTGGGAAAAGGCGGCCTTTCAGCCTGATAGTAGTCATCCAAGGTTGGGTGATTTTACTTTGGCCCATGTTTGATTCACTGAAGGAAGGATGCCACACAGTAAGGACCAATCTAAAAGGTGTTCAGCTGTGGCTGCGTCCAGCTCTGGTCAATCTGCTTTGAAGAGGCCTATCCAGTTTACCAGCAGAGATGATGAGATTACTGCCCAGTTGGCACAACTGGACAAAACAGTTCAGGCTTGTGTTGCTCTTTGCAATCAACTTGCTCAGAAAGGGCTACAGGCTACAGCCACCAGCCCTATTGCTGATGCTTCTGGTACCACCAGCACAGAAGTGCTGCTTCAACCCGTGACATCTGATGCTCAGGTAATGGATGCTACACCGGGTCTTTCGGTGGTTTCGGCTGTGGAGGCTGGGCGCCCCACTATTGCTGATGTGTGGGATCTCCTGAAAAGGGTCCCTGGTATGGAGGCTCAGGGTGCGGCTGCCCCTGTGTCTGAGCAGCCTACTATGGCTGATTTATATAACCTCTTATGAGGAGTGGTTTTTCCAGGTGCTGGTGCAATGCAGCAAACCCATGAAGCACAAAGAGGTGATCAAGCTGCTGCTGCCTCTTCTGCGCTTGACACCTGAGCTGTTGCGGGGCCACACTTCAGGGGACCGTTGCGGTCGGCTGGAGATGCTTCCCAGCAAGCTTCAGTTTCAGGTTTGTCTCCTAATATTGCACATGCTAATTGGCCTGCCTCGGTATGGGCTCCAGGTGACCAGGTTAGTCAAGGTGTGGCTTCGGAACAGCCCAACCCTGCGGTTGTGGTGGCACCCGTGCAGGCACCTGCACTTTCACAGGTCCCTGACACTAGGGCACAAGATGGTCAGCCAATGCTAATTATCTTCCTTTTTCAGTCTTCCCGAAGACTTTCAGACGCTCAAACGCCCTAAGCTGGAGCGCAATTTTGTCAATTGGATTATGGGTTTCACTATTTACAGAGGTGTCATAGAGGAAAAGGAGCCATTGAGATCTCCTGACTTTTCTAAATATCAGGAGATCATGATAAAAGCGTACACTAACTGCCATCATAACTCTAGAGGTGCAGCCTGGCTCCAATACAATGAGCAGTTAATAATAATAATAATAATAATAATAATAATAATAATAAATTTTATTTCTAACCTGCCCCTCTGCTTCAGCAACCGGGGCGGCATACAACAGGTTAAAACTGATACAGATTAAAACGTTCCATCAACCAATCCCTAACCCTCCCACACCTTAAAACTAAATTAAACTAATTCAGAGTTAAAATAGCACATAAAAGTATATATATGCAACAAACAATAGCAGCAAGGGGGGGACGGGTGAGCAACCACCTCCAGTGGGCCGGGAGGTTATTCCGGGAAGATCTGCTGGAAGAGATCCATCTTGACTGCTTTTTTAAAGCTATCAAGAGTGGTAATAAGATGGATCTCATCCGGCAGGCCATTGCATAGTCTGGGAGTGGACGCCGAAAAGGCCCTCTTGGAGGTCTGTGACAGCCGAGGTTTTCACAGGCTGAAGCAGATTCCTCCCAGTGGATCGGAGTGCACGTGGGGATCATACTGGGAGAGACAGTCCCTGAGATAAGATGGACCCAAGCCATGTAGGGCTTTAAAGGTTAAAACCAACACCTTGTACTGTGCCTGGAAACTAATCGGCAGCCAGTGGAGAGATTTGAGCAGAGGTGTTAGGTGCTCTCTCCTAGCTGTTCCTGTAATTAACCTGGCTGCCATATTTTGTACCAGTTGACGTCTCTGGGTTAGGCACAAGGGTAGCCTCATGTAGAGTGTGTTGCAGTAATCCAGGCGTGAGGTTAACAAAGCGTGTACCACAATTTCCAGATCCCTCATATCCAGGTAAGGGCATAGTTGGCGTATCAGCCAAAGGTGATAACAGGCATTCCTGACCATCGCATTCACCTGACTAGCCATGTGAAGTGACGAATCTAGGAGTACCCCCAAGCTGCGAACACAGTTCTTAGAGGAGAGTGTGACCCCATCCAGGACTGGGAGTTGTATTCCCAGACCTGGTTTCGGGCCCATGACTGCGAGTACCTCCATTTTGAATGGATTTAGTTTCAATCTGTTTTTCCTCATCCAATCCATTACCGCTCTAAGACAGTCATTGAGAGGAAAGATGCCATCTGAAGTCTGAGCTGATGATCTGGTCATGGAGAAATATATCTGGGTGTCAGCGTACTGATGACACTGCGCTCCATGCCTCCAAATGATCTCACCCAGCTGCTTCATATAAATATTGAATAGCATTGGGGACAGGATGATGCCCTAAGGGATGCCACAATTAAGCTCTATTTTGGAAGAGCAACTGTCCCCAAGCCTCACCCTCTGGGATCTGCCAGAGAGAAAGGAACGGAACCACTGCAACGCAGTGCCTCCGATTCCCAACTCTCTCAGCCGATCCAAGAGGATGGAATGATCTATTGTGTCAAAGGCTGGTGAGAAATCCAGGAGCACCAGCAGGGTCACATTACCCCTGTAGATGCCCAAGCGGAGGTCATCAGCCAGAGCGACCATGGCAGTCTCCACTCCATATCCTGTCTTAAAGCCGGTTTGAAATGAATCAAGATAATCTGTTTCATCCAAGACAGCTTGGAGTTGGGAGGCAACTGCCCTCTCGATCACCTTGCTTAAGGTAGCAAGGAGACTGGTCTATAGTTGTTTCTATCCAGGGGGGCCAGGGAAGGTTTTTTCAGGAGTGGCTTAACCGCCGCCTCCTTCAAGCAAGATGGTACAGTACCTTCCCTGAAGGACACATTGATTGTAGGAATAATCTCAGCATGTCCCCCCCCCAGACGACCAGCCAAGATGGACAAGGATCGAGGAGGCAAGTCGTCTTCCTCACTTTTCCAAGGAGCTTGTCCACGTCATTGGTACTCACAGATTGAAACTGATCCAGTAAAATGCCATCAATGGATTCTGATAAAACATTGGCGTCCAAGTCGGCTCTTATCTGAGATATTCTATCTGCAAAGTAGATGTTAAATGCATCACAGCAGGCTGATGTTGAGTTAAGTAGGGGGTTTGGTGCAGGAGGAACCTTCGTCAACTCCCCCACCACCCTAAACAGCTCTGCCGAATGGGACTGTGCAGACGCAATACGTGCAGAACAGAAGGATCAAAATGCTTCCTATGGCAAGTTCTGTCGGATAAGAGTCGGGTCTTTCACCATTTGCCCTCTAGTCATTGTCCAACTCGCTTCATCCTCCTAAGCTCTTCTGTATACCAGGGCTTATAATTAGAAGCGGGCTGGAAAGGACATTTTAGAGCGATTGTGTCGATAGCTTTGGTAAGATCGGTGTTCCAGGTATGCACCAAGACTTCGACAGAATCACCGGCATCACCAGCCATTAAACCCTCTAAGGCTTTCTGGAAACCAATTGGATCCATTAGCCTTCAAGGGTGGACCATTCTAATAGATCTGCCACCCCCGGGGGGACAAATAGTGGCTCTTAGTTCCATCTTAACCAGGAAACGACCGTCCATGACAATGCGGAAGTTTTTATAACTTCCGCCCACGTGTATTCCTGTTCCGTACTAAAAACCACATTGAGGGTATAATGTGTGGGCTCGACAACCAGTTAGAATAGGCCCATGTTTGTCATGGTCTCTATGAACTCCCAAGCCGCACCAGTTAGATTTAACAAGCTGGTCTCGAGTGGGATGTTGAAGTCGCCCAAAACCAAAAGTCTGGGCGACTCCAACAGCAACTCAGAGACCAGCTGCATCAGCTCAGTCAGGGAGTCTGTTAAACAACGGGGTGGCCAGTATATCAATAGAATCCCTAAACTATCCCTGGTTTTCAGGCTAAGGTACATCACTCGATGCAAGTTGTTTTCCGGATAGGCTTCCTGGTCAAGGTTAAGTTGTTTCTATGAACCAGTGCCACACTGCCCCCCCCCACCCACTTTCCCTTATCTGCTCACTAACCATGTACCCAGCTGGGAGGGCCCGCGGCCACGTCGCAGTGCTGGGATCTCCCAGCCAGGTTTCAGTAAAGCATGCCAGGTCGGCCGCCTCATCCAATCGAAGATTGTGGATAATATGTGTCTTATTCTTGACCAACCTGGCATTGCAAATGAGCAGATTAAGGGTCTGTGGAATGGATGGTGCGCTCTCCAAGTTATTCTGGGAAACAGAGTGAACTGAAGAAGGGATAGGTATCAAGCATCGATCCCTTCTTCTTTTGTAACATTTCTTCACTTAGTTACCGCCATACCTTCCCTGCCCCCTCACAACCTCAATGCTCACTCCCAGACTATTCCCGGCCCCCTCACAACCTCAATGCTCACTCCCAGACTATTCCCGGCCCCATTATCTGGTGGTGGTAACAGATAATCCAGCTAACTCCCATCTCCTAATAGATGGGCAGTGTCTTACAAAGAATAGAAAAGAGGGGTTTGGAGGAACTTTCAATTTTTGACTACTTTCCAGTTGTAGAATTTTTTTCACTATTAACATTGTGTAAAAGGCTGAAAAAGTAACATATATCACCATCAAATAATAGTGATTCTGGTAGTAGCAGTTTTGGCACTCCCAGTCCTCAAGGCCGCCAAACTCTGCCACCACTGCCGTGTGTCGCCGGGGAAGAGATGGTCTCGGGCGGGGTTTTTATCCCCCACCGGTGTTCCTCTCACATCTGCCGCCTCTGCGGAAATTGCAGGCCACTCCAGCTGATCTTAATAGGGCTGATGACAGTCCTCAAGGCCCCCAAATGCTGCTGCTGCTGCTGCAGCATGTCGCCGGGGGAGAAACGGTCTCGAGCGGGGTTTTTATACCCCACCAGTGCTCCTCCCGACTCTGCCGCTGCTGTAGCAATCGCAGGCTGCTCCAGCTGATCTTAATAGGGCTGATGACAGTCCTCAAGGCCCCCAAAGCTACCGCGTGTCACCGAGGATGAGAGCTGCACAAGATCACTC
Source organism: Phrynosoma blainvillii (assembly GCA_026167975.1). Classification (NCBI taxonomy): domain Eukaryota; kingdom Metazoa; phylum Chordata; class Lepidosauria; order Squamata; family Phrynosomatidae; genus Phrynosoma; species Phrynosoma blainvillii. The sequence goes on from JANUYF010000001.1 coordinate 417,031,810, forward strand.
CTTGTCCTGGAGACATGTTCAGTCTGAGTTGTGGGCTGATGTTATGGTGGAGGCCTCCCCTTCGAGCAGGTGTGACAATGGGTATGTCCTAATAGTTACCATGCCGAGAGGGCTGAATGCAAGACCTACCATGGGAGAGAGAAGGCAATTTGGCATATGCTGGGATTTTAATGCAGGCAAATGCAAGAGGCAACCCTGCAGGTTTGAGCATAAGTGCAACACCTGTGGGGGTGGCCACCCCGGAGCTTCCTGCAATAGAGGCAAATGTCCAGGAGTGGCTACTGTCCCCCGGGCAGCTTCGCCTGGAGGAAAAGGCCCCGTCACCAATTAAGTTATACACTGTGGTGGCATGGCTAAAGATTTACCCTAATAAAGAGGCTGATTCTTATTTATTTATTTCATAGTTTTTCCCTAGGTTTTCATATCCCTTATACAGGTTCTAGGGTTCATCGTTTTGTGCCCAATGCTCGTTCTGTAAGGGAGCTGCCTACCAGTGTAAGGGAGAAATTGGTAAAAGAAATAGTGGCAGGAAGGATTTTGGGACCGCATGATCAGTTGCCTATTCCCACCCTCCATCTATCCCCTTTGGGTGTGGTTCCTAAAAAGCTCCTGGGGAATTCAGGTTGATACATAATTTATCATATCCAAAGGGCAACTCTATGAATGATGCTACAGATCCCGGGCTTGCCTCTGTTAAGTATGCATCATTCGACTCAGCAGTTAAGATGATTAGAAATTTAGGCAAGGGAGCCCTCTTAGCAAAATGCAATATTAAGTCTACCTTTAGGCTTTTCCCTGTTCACCCAGATGATTTTGACTTACTGGGTTTTCAATTTGAATTAAGTATTTCTTTGTAGCAAAGGACTCGCGATGGCCAATAACAGGCCCAGTCCTGGCTAATTTATGGGAACAATTAGCTGATACATGTAACTCATCTGGGGAAGAGGCTTTATTTAAGGCTGTATTTGCTTTAGCCTTCTTCGCTGCTTTAAGAATTAGTGAGATTGTGCCAGGATCCCATAATGATCAATCTGGCAGGGCTCTTTTGTTTTCTGACATTTTATTAATGGAACGAGGGATTCAGATTTGTGTTAGACGCTCCAAGACTGATCAGATAGCAAAGGGTCAGTCTATTTTCTTAGCAAAAGCGCCTCTGGCAGACTATCTTTTCAGTCATCTGTCTGGTATGCCCTTAACTCAATTTCAATTTAGGGCAGTGTTGAAGGAGACACTAAGGCGGGCTAATTTGCCCCAGGCTTGTTTTTCTTCGCACTCCTTTCGTATTGGAGCAGCAACTGCTGTGGCCACTCATGGTCTGAGTGAAGCTGATATTTGCAGAATTGGCCGGTGGCATTCCCCAAGCATTCAAGTCATATGTCAGGCCATCAGGGAATGTGACTCCTGATCAGCCACGTCAATTTGTTCTGTTTCTTTTCAGCTGGTTTTTACCATGGTTCAATATGGATTTTGGGCCATAACTTGGTCTTCTGGGGGGAACGCCACCTCATGGAGCATCGGCGTGATTCCACTCTGGAACTTTTGCACATTGGAACCACCTTGTGGTTTGGACAAAGGGGCATGATGTGGGGAGCGCTCCTTCCATGGATCATACAATTGGCACGATCGCATCCGCACCCCGGATTTTGGTGATACACCTGGGGAAAAATGATTTAGTTAAGACCCTGTGTTTACAGCTGGCAAAGCAGATCATTAGGGATCTGCAAGAAGTTCAAAAGATATTTTTGGGTGCTGTAATACTTTGGACTAAGCTGTTGCCACGGCATAGTTGGCATGGAGCCCAAAAAGATGCGGCAATCAAAAATGCCTGTCACTGGTTGAATCGCTATGTTGCTAAGCAGCTCTCTAAAATGGGCATTTTCATAGTTGAACATGGAATCAAACTTGATCGGCCGTAGCTGTACAGGGGGGATAGGGTACACCTCTCTCCAGAAGGTTCGGAGATGTATGTTACAGCACTCTCCGATCAAATTCTAAAAGCTGTCTGTGGGGGGGGGGGGGGGGGGGGAAGGAGAGGATGCCTAGCCAGGCTGGCCCCCTCTTGTGGCGGGTAATGACCCCCACCCCACAGGAAAATTAATCTGGCTAATTAAATTAATTGGTGTAAATTGGCATAAGACAAATTAAAGGAAATGACATATGCAGTTAAATGCATGACATCATTAATTTGAATGATGTCATATGATGTAATATGATGTCACAGAGGGGAGGGGTTTGTAAATTTGTTGATATTATCGTTTTACTTATTTTGTGAAGGACCACCCAATTGGGGGGGTTACACCACTTACACACGTGACAAATTTGTTAATGTTAACTGCCTTGTAAATAGACCCTGTACAGCTAAATAAAAGTTGTGGCCTGTTTAAACCCAAAAAGAGGCATCTCGTGTCCTTTGTGCCAGTACAAAGACACCCCCTGATGAGTCGGGAGGGGTTTCTTGTTGTGCTGGCCAAATAAGGACATGAGAAGCCTGATTGTTTAAAGTGCGCAGGGGAATGAGAACACCTGCGCGCTTTGTCCAATTGGGTTGTTTGGTTGCAACTCTAAGTCTCGCGGTGCTACTGGTCTCCCGAGACTTGTGTCCTTTGTGCCAGTGCAACAACCCCCATGTCTAGTATCACAGGAAACCCAGATTTAAAAAAATATACATTGTGATGTAAAACAGGCATGGTTCCCCATCCCTATCTCTTTGGTCCTTATCACCTGCCAGCTAATCTGGATTCTGTTTAGGGTTCTGTTATCACCTTCTGGCCCACTAAGTGCCCCAAGTGTGATAATTAAAACCGAACAGACAGAGTTAAAATAAATGCTCTCCTTAAGCATTCTTAAATACTAGAATCTCAGGATATTTACATGGGATGATGAGAAGACTCTGGCAGACTTTTAGGCTATTTATTATATGAATTCTATATTAATACAAACACACACATTTCCTTGTGGGAGAAACACAAACATGTCAATGTCTGGGCAGTGACCTTGCATTGCATTCCATCACATTCCATGTAAGGCAGTATGCATTCATTGCATCTTATCATATGGCCATTAAGACATTAAAAATTTCATCAGGACTAAACATTTCTCTTTTTGATAGTTAACAAAATCAGGACTAAACATTTTTCTCTTTTTGGTAGTTAACAAATATAAATACTTTAAAATCTTATTTTTATGCATTTTATTTATTTATTTCATTTCTGCCAGAAATGGAACCAAGGTGGCTTATACAATATAATCCAGCCATTTAGCCATCATCTTAAATTCTTTCATATTTCCCATAGTTTCTGTTAAAACATTATAGAGAGCTTTCATATGGGTGTTCTGTCAGAATTAGGCTAATCCTGCCATGATATTGTCCTAAGGAATCCTGTTTTGATGATGTGGTTGATCCAACAATGATATATGATACTATACCTGTATGATTTCAACTAGGATTAATAACTTGGAGGTTTGCTGTATTTAAACATGCTGTGAGAGGACAAGAATGAAGCAATGGAGGGTTCACCTCAGGTGTGGTAACTGAGATGTATGTGACATGTTATATGTGCTACACACACACACCAATACCTCTCAGTCCATGTCTGGTTTTGAAACAGAGGACGCCCAGAGAAATAGTGGTATGTGGCCTATGCTCCAGTCAATTTACCCACCTGCCCTGTGCTCCAGTCAGTGACAGGGTCCGAGGCATGGGCTGCATGGATTTTGAGGCAGGCTGCTGGGGCTGAGACCATGGATGGTGAATTTAAGGCCTCTGCAGACGGGTGGCTCTGGGCTGCCCCAGAAAGTGAGAAATCGGGGCCATGGCAACACTGCAGCCTCAATCCTCCCTTTTGCTGCCCCCAAAAGGGTGGCAAAATGCCACTCCTTTTAGGGGTGGCAAAAAGCCACCCTAAGAGTCGGCACATGGCTCTTCCTCATCCTTTTTGGTGCAGTGTGTCAGAATGCTGCACCGGGAGGGCATCCTGATGCCGCGTGCCATGTGTAATGGTACGCGGTGTCAGGATGGGGTTGGCATGGGGTTGGTAGACCTTTGGGCCAGTCTGCAGAGGCCCTTAGAGTCCAATGGGCCAGAGGAAAGAGGTAAGGTCAGGAAACAGAGTGAGGTCTAAGCACAACAAGACAATATATAGCAATAGCAAGTATATTTCTATACCACTTATCAGTGAAGTAGCATTCCCTAAGCAGTTTATAATGTGTAAGCCAATTGCCCCAACAAGCTGGGTACTCATTTTAACCACCTACAAAAGGATGGAAGACTGAGTGGACCTTGGAGCCCTCCTCTAGGATCAAACTTATAATGTTGTGGTTGTAGTACCAGCACTTAACCACTGGCCCATCAGGACACAGATGTCCAGGAATCCAATGAGCCAGACAGGAAGCAGACCAGATCTAAACACAGCAAGGCAGAGTTTTAGGAATCCAATGGGCCAGAAGCAAGAGGCAGAGTCACAGAACAGGCCAAGATCTAAACACAGCAAGGCTAGCAAGACCAGGTGAAATGCAACCAGAGCAGCTATAGGCAGCACAGAAGATTGTTGGAAGATGCCTAATGGGTTCGTGTTTTCTTTTTAACAAACACTGGGATCTATGTAATCTCCTCTATCACTTCATCAGTCTTAAATGGGTGCTCCAGCTCTACCTGTTGGCTTAGTCCTGATCCTTCCATGACTCTGGCAGCTCAGGCCAGATCCTGCAAAGACTTTGGCAGCAGGATTCCAGCAGCCAGAGGTCCCATTCTGCAAATGACTTACACTGTCAGACCTTTACAGTCAGCAAGTGACCCAGGAGTCAGATGGTTTTAAGGGAACAGCTGTCAGACAGTTAATACAGTCCAGATCAGTCACAGGTAAGAACTGTTCAACACATTACCTCAGAGAGTGGTGGAGTCTCCTTCTTTGGGGGTCTTTAAACAGAGGCTGGATGGCCATTGTTGGGGATGCTTCGATTATGAGTTCTTGCATGCAAGGAACTGGAGTGGATGGCCCTTGTGGTCTCTTCCAACTCTATGATTCTATGATTCGACGTTATTCAGCAAAATGAAAGAAGAAACAAGAGGTAAGCTGGTTCAAAAGACATTACAGGATGTCAGTGATCCAGAAAAAAGAAGCTAGCAAGGAGCAAAACACAGAGTCATAAAACATAGCCAATCTAAGAGCACACGAATGCCAAGTAGTGTCAGTTGCCAATACAGAATGGCTACAAGTGACAAAGAAACCAGGGAGCTGCTGGGAGATTCATAGGCAGCTGTCTGAAAACACTAGGTGCCTAATGGGTTAGTGTTTTCTTTTTAACAAACACTGGGATCTATGTAATCTCCCCCATCACTTCATCAATCTTCAGAGGATGAAGGTGAGTCCTCAGTGTCTGCTACTTCCTACTAGGGAGTTGATATCCCAGCTGCCTCATGTCTTAGCTCTTTGGACTAGGAGAAACCACCATTGTCTGGAGCCATACATTTCTGGAAAAAAGAGTCCTCCTAATACCGTATTTTTCTCCATATAAGATGCATTTTTTCTTCCCCAAAACGAGGTTGGGAAAGTTGGTGCATTTTATAAGGCGAATATACAGGCTGAGAGCAAACTAGAGAAGTAACTGCCGAGGCCACAGCTAAAAGTAGGCCTCATTTCAGCCTCAGCCTCGGTGCTTCAATGGGATACTCCCATCCCAGGAAGAGCCCATTGGAGCACCCAGGACGGGGGTGGAAAGAGTCCCCATTTCCTGGGTAGTTGAAAGGGCTCCTCCTCTTTCCACCCCCGTCCTGGGTGCTTCGATGGACTCTTCCTGGGGTCAGAGGACATCCTCCCATCCCAGGAAGAGCCCATTGAAGCACCCAGGACGGGGGTGGAAAGAGTCCCCTTTTCCTGGGTAGTTGAATGGGCTCTTCCTCTTTCCACCCCCGTCCTGGGTGGTTGAACCTCTCAGCCTCAGAGAATGGAAATGGCAAACCCCCTCCTCTGAAGAAATCTGCCAAGAAAACCCTCATGGTAGGGTCAAAATGAGCCAGAAATTACTCCAAGGCACTGAATTACCCTGGCCAAGTTATACTCTCTCAGCCTCAGAGGGTGGAAATGGCAAACCCCCTCCTCTGAAGAAATCTCCCAGGAAAACCCTCATGGTAGGGTCAAAATGAGCCAGAAATTACTCCAAGGCACTGGATTACCCTGGCCAAGTTACACTCTCTCAGCCTCAGAGGGTGGAAATTGCAAACCCCCTCCTCTGAAGAAATCTGCCAAGAAAACCCTCATGGTAGGGTCAAAATGAGCCAGAAATTACCGGTGGCGGCTGTGGTGGCAGGACCAAAACGGGGCCTGTAACAAGGCCTCCCTGGGCCGGATCCGGCCCGCGGGCCGTAGGTTGCCGACCCCTGCCCTAAGAAATTCATGGAGTCGCCATAAGGCGACAGGAGACTTGCAAGAAAGTTGGGCAGGGAATTTGTGCAATATCTGGCCCTGCTGCTGGCTTAAACTTACATTTACAACTTAAAATTGTTCTTAAACTGCTGTTAACTTTATACAGTTGATATAAAATATTTTACTACAGTATTTGGTTAAGAATCTTTTTTTCCCTAGATTTTCCTCCTTTAAAATTGGGTGTGTCTTATATGCCAGAGCGTCTTATATGATTTTCCAAAGGCAGCCCCATGTAAAGTGTTTTAGTCCAGACACGATGTAACCAAGGCATATGTTACTATAGCCAGTGCACTAGTTTTATCTGCACAAATGCACTCCTGGCTACTATTGAAACCTGGGCATCAAGGCTCAGGGTTGAATCTGGGAGAATGCCCAAACTGCAAGCCTGAGATTTCATGGGAAGTGCAAACTCATCCAGCACAGGCAGAGTCCCTTTGCCTGAATCTGCCTTTCAACTGATGAGGAGCACCTTGTCCGGATTAATTTATAGTTGGAAAAATTGACAGATTCTACTGAAATTTTAGCATTTTTGTGCTTTGATATAAACAAGACATAAATTTTGCCATTGCAGCTGTACAGTTTAATCAGTGATTACGCTAACCCATTCCTGGCACTATGGGCCTTTGCAGACTGCTAGAAATAGTGCAAATTGAGTCCACTTTAACTGTCCTGGCTCAGTGCTAGGGAATCATGGGAACTGTATTTTTTTTCTGAGACATTGAGCCTTTTCTGTCAGAGAGCTCTGGTGCCACAATAAACTACAGTTCCCATCAATCCCATCAATGATTCCTCAGCACTGAGTCAGGGCAGTTAAAGTGGACTCAATTTGCACTATTTCTGGCAGTCTGCAAAGGCTCTATATCAGGCAAATAGTTATATGAAGGATGATGCAATTTGTGGGGATATTAGCTAATTTCTTCTTGTAACTTGTGCAAAGTTAAAGCTTGATGGCTCTACTCTGCCCATAAACCTACAATAAACAATCATTAAATAATTATTTTAGTATCATCTTACCATGCACACTATAAAGTGGTGCATTATTTTGTAAAAGGAATAATTTATAATTTTAATCCAATGTGTTATCTCTGTGGTTTGCTGTAAAATGGAAAGTAATGCAATCACGCTTCATCAACTGCAACAAGGGATGGTATTGATAACAGTGTTAGCACAGACTTTTTCTATATTACAATTGTTGCTTTCAAACTGAGGTAGAGAACTTCCCCTCCCCAGAATGTTCTGTTATGATTCATAATTTGAGTTTTATTGACTTAGCTATAGATCTTGGCAGCAGGTTTATCTTCTTCTAAAAATATTTTTTCTCTTTCATTGTTTATTAGAGCAAGGGATGAAATTAACATTTAACAGCTATTTTGTTCCAGTATATGTACATTTTGGCCTCCTTGTTAAAGTAGGCAGGTAGTTCAACACTATTATCAATATTGTTATAATGGAAGAAGCTACTCTTCTTTGAAGGCGAGATTTTGCATTCATTACAAAGTGTACACAAATCTGAATCTTATAACTAATCCCAACCAAAGTAGAACCATTAATTCAGTAGGACCTTGGTAAGGCAACACTTACATAGATTCCACTTATTCAATCTGTCTAAATTAGCAATTGAATATACATTATGCCAGATAGATTTTTGAACCAGTGGAAATACAGTTCCCCTCACCCTTTGTTTCATTTGCAGCATGTATTTGAAAATTATTCTTAATACATGGAAGGAAAAACAAAGTGAAATCTGCTTGTAAATATGGATCAGCTGGGTTTGGTGTGGAAGAATGTTTAAGCAATAGTAAATATTTAAGAACTCACATCTCTGCAGACCATAAGCAGCTGTATTCTGGTTTTGTCCTGCTGAATTTCAAACCAAAGTAAATGGGTGGTCTTTACCACCTGGCTTCAGATTTCCAGTATTTAAAAGGATAGTACAGATTAATGCTGTCCTTTCATAGCTGGCCCCCAGCTCTTTAGTAAAGAAAAGACACAGATGAAAGTGTCTCACAGGGAAGGGGGTAGTGATATGTCATGCAGTAGAACTGTTCACAAGAAACCCACACTTAACCACACTTCACGTGAGATCACTATTCATCCTTTAGTTACCTGCTGATTAGACTACCATAATGCATTCTGTGTGGGGCTGCCTTTGGAAAATGTACAGTCAAGTGTGCATTTTAAAGACCACATAACACTGGTCATACAAGAACTGCACTGGCTTCCAATTTGCTTCTGAACTCAAGTCAAGGTGCTGGTTCTGCCCAATAAAGCACTAAAAGATTACCTCCTCCCATATGAATCTGCCCCAAATTTGAGATCTTCAGAAGAAGCCCTATTGCATGTACCTAAACCTCATGAAATTAGGTTGACGGGTAGACATAACAGGCCTCTCTCTGTAGCAGCACCTTAGCTGTAGAACTCCCTATCCAAATAAGTTAGGCTGGCTGTATCTGTTTTAAGCTTCTGGCAGGCTGCCAAAAACTGTACTCTTCCACGTGGCCTCTAATACTTGAAACTTCTCTATTTAAAGTGTTTTAAACTGCAATTTTCAGATTGTTTTTAGATTGTCTTAAAAGTTTCTTAAAGAGTGTTTTAATGTTTTTTTTAAAAGTTCTCATGTTTTTACTGTTTTGTTTTTGTTCATTGCCTTGGAGCCCTTGTAGAATGTGCTATAAAATATCTTAAATTAAATAAATAAATGCAGTTGTCTCTGGGATTTAAGAGTGTGGTCTGGGACTGCAGCAGGAAAGCTCACTCCCTCTGGATTCTATTCTTGCATGAGTAGATGTCATGACCAGATAAAGCCTATAATGGCTGTATTTAATTCCACATGTATGTCCACATTTCTCCTGATATTCCTTCCCAAGTTTTTTTCTCTCTCTACTATTTTTGAATGGAATTAGAACTTATTTCCCTCAGTATATAATTTGGTAGATTTGGGCTGGCATCTTTTTTGGTTTGTCCCTTCACAAATATATTCCATGGTCTTAATCTTCCAGCATGTGTAGTGATTCAAATTTTGGACTAGAGTTCTGGGAGAATACGGTATGAATCCCCTATCATCCAGGGAAAACAACTAGGTGAGCTTGAAGAAATACAGCTGTTTTCATAAGTACAGAGAAAATTATGATCTGGTATTGAATATGACCTATTGGAGGGATAAAAGAAAACACTACCACTGTGTATGATAGGCTGCATCTGACAGGTGAAGTCATGTTTTGGAGGCCTGGTATTTATAAATTCTTTCCATACCCCCCCCCCCCCATTTCATCTCATAGGGTCCATCCCCATGTCTCTATAGGAAAGGTGTTGTGGCAATTAAGTGTTACACTTTCTGTAACACATTACTAAAAGTTGAGGGAAGTTCCCAATGCAGTTTGGGAAGTGTCATGAGGCATCTATTGCTGTGGGAGAAGAAAGAAGATAGAAGTCTTTTTAGTTATCTGCCAAGGTTGCTCTTGGAATACAGTCTATTATTCCCGGGGATGTGGGAAAGAAAATATCTTAATAAGGATGAATAAATGGATCTGTTTCTGATCTGTGTCATCCTTAAGTTTTGTTTTGTTTTGTTTTGTTTTTGGTGATTCTGTGAGGCTTCCTCATTTGAAAACCCTCCAGACCCTTCCTATGCCTCATAGCTTTAAAATGGGAAGTAACAGGGCATCATCAGACCACCTCACATTCCTAAAAATGGCTGAATCTCCCCATCTCCTGCTCTATATTACTCCCACAAGCCCCTGACCAGGGTTTCCCCATCACTATTTATAAGAACCTTTTGAGGGTTTTTTTTTGCACAGGTTGCAATCCAAAGTGAAGTGCTTGTCTGAACACTGCAATACAAAAGAGCCCTTCTGGAGAATACTGAATGTTCATTTTTTTTTTGTTATGCCCTATTCTTTTATTTTTTTAAAATTACATGTGTAACAAGCTCAGAGGTTGTGAAAGAGGATCCTAATAACAATATGCTTGCAGATTTCTCATTTATGAGTACAATCGGCCCTCTATTTTTGTGGGGGATCCATTCTGGACCCCCCAGCTAAAATGAAAAATTGTTTGCCATATCGGCTTGAATGGGTGTGCGCGCCACTTGCGTGTGTGCCATTATAACCCTCTCCACTTGCAGGTCCATGAAAAGCGAGACTGCGGTCTCGAAGTCTGCAAAAATGGAGGGGCAACTGTATATTGCATATTCAAACAATTGTCAACTGTGAGTTCAGCACTACCAATTTGCATCAAGTGTGATCTTTATCATATTGAACATAGTTTGTAATGAGAATTTAAGTGGCAATTGGATGGAACAGATGTAGTTCATAACCTAGCATGGTGAGAATGTTTTTTAGGGAAATGTAGGTATCTTTAATGTGAAGAAAAGAACCAAAACACACACTTACACAGAAAGAGAGAGAGAGGGAAAAGACAAAAATTTAAATATAGAATGAGTATATTCAAAATGAGAGCCAGTGTAGTGTAGTGGTCTGAGGCACTGTAAGTTGGTATTGACTCAAAAACACACAAGAACAACAAATATAAAAGCAAAGCTCAAATATTCTCTTTGAGGAAAGTCAACTTAGGGCTTTGGCAGACTGCCAGAAATAGTGCAAATTGAGTCCACTTTAACTACCCTGACTCAGTGCTAGGGAATCATGGGAACTGTAGTTTATTGTGGCACCAGAGCTCTCTGACAAAGAAGGCTCAATGTCTCAGAAAAAAATACAATTCCCATGATTCCCTAGCACTGAGCCAGAACAGTTAAAGTGGACTCAATTTGCACTATTTCTAGGAGTCTGCAAAAGCCCTTTCTTTCTTAGGTTTCTTTATTAATTTATACCAGCCATGCAGAAAGGCAAATAAAATGACCCATGGTCAAATAGAATGACCATTTTCTGCTTTAACACTGCAGAAATAATGCAGTTTGACAGCACTTTAAGTGCTGTAGCTCCATCCTAGAATCCTGGGATTTGTAGTTTACAAAGCCTTTACTCTTCTCTGCCAAAGAGTGCTGCTCTCCATCCTAGAATCCTGGGATTTGTAGTTTACAAAGCCTTTACTCTTCTCTGCCAAAGAGTGCTGCTGCCTCATAAAACTACAACTTCCAGAATTCTGTTGAGTGAAGCCATGGCAGTCAAACTGGTGTGAAACTGCATTATTTCTACAGTGTAGATGCATTCCAAGAGAATGGAACAACTCTCCTTTAAGGAAATATTACATTTGGGACACCTCTTGGGATATAAATAGGATTTTTTGTGGTAAAAATCTCATTTTTAAAATTCCAAATATGAAATTTATGGTTTTTGATAAATCCTTCAAAATGTATTTCTTCCTATTTCTGTTGGCCAGATTTAGTAGTCAGAAATACTTTCAGTGAGTTGTTTCAATTTGCCAGATAGGTCTTAAAGATGAGGAATTCATTCCTCAAAAAGAAATGGCAGTCCTAATTCAGTAGCATAAACATGATTGAATATACAATTATTCAACCCCAGACTTTAAAAGAATAAGTACCAAGCACAGCTAGTTGAATCTGTCACTTTCAGTTTCTCCTACATGTGAATTCTTTTAATTTCCTTTTCATCTGGCATATAAAGTAATTTATGAAATGTGTTAATATTTGGACCAAAATTAAGAGAACTCCAGCTGAAATTCTTAAGCATTTCTTTTCAGAGATGTGATAGTTAAATTAAAGTTAATTGTTCTCTGATTAAATAACCATTCAAGGAGAAAACACACTCCAAGGAATTAATTTATTGTTATTTGAGGAGCAGAGGTTTCCAAAGTTCAAAACAGCTATTGGTGATATTACCTAACGCTCATAGTCTCCCATGGTCAGCAGACACAACTCTTGATAATAAATCTTGAAGGGAGAAAAAGACATGTTCAGCTTTAGCTGTTTAATGCCACCTGCCTCTGTGGATCTTTCACACAGGGGCTTTTATATTGCTATTTACTTGTTCTTACTAACCCACATAGCAAGTTAAAGGGTCTTAGCCTTAGACTTCAGGTTTTCACAATGCAATTTGCAACAGGCTGCTACACTACCCACCCATTATAGCAACAGTAATGAAGAGATAGCTGATGACATTAACTGAGCACTACGAGAAATCTAATAGATCCTGGAGATATAGAATATGCAACTTTATGTTTACTCATGTGCTAGATAGAGTTTAGATCTTTCAACTTGTGGTTGAATATGGCCCACATGTACTAAAATTTATCTGGTCCTTCAAAACCCTCCATTTATGTCAGGCAGCAAACCCAGGAGATTGATTTAGCTCATGGTGGACCACTGTGTAAGGCTGCACCTGACATGTGAAGTCATGCTGTGGAGCCTGGTATATATAAATTATCTTTCCATACTTTATTTTTCATTTCATTTCATGGGGTCCATCCCCATCACTTACAGGGAAGGTGCTATGGCAACTAACACAATTTCTGTAACTCCTGTGTAACAATTCATTCCCTGATCTACAAGCAGTTTAACAATCTGCAATATTACATTGTTTTGAGCATCATTTTAGAATTTTATTTAAGGTCCACAATGCAATTTGCTCAGAGAGTTACTGATGAAAGATGGCTACCGTTAGCACAGGCAAAACTGATTCCATATACAGAAGACAGCCAGCCAGGAGACAAACAACATTGCAGAGTCTGGAAGTAGTTGAAGGTAATAAGTCCTTCTGCCGAACAGTTTTACTTACGATGGCTGAGGTTCTATTGAAGAGGTTTTTAATCTTAGTTGCAGCAAATATTTACAAGAATGATACAGCAATATTTACACCATCCGACATACTGCTCCACCACCAACCGACATCCACTTAACCAGTAGTGCATTGGAACACTCTTCCTTATATACACAAAATCTGGCTAGGGTTTTGAATCAACCTCCTGCTAGTGTTTTATCATTTTCCTGCCATATGTCCAGTGACTATGCAGTTCTGAATTGTTATTACACAACTTCATGGTGAAGTTTCATTAGCTTCCTCTGAGTCATCTTTTCTCCATTGCATGCACCTTTGACATTTTAAAACCTGGGGCAAAGCCTCACTAACAATCCCCTCCAAAATGTCTTAGATGCCATGCAGGATAATTTGTTTCAAACAAACTACATCAAAATACATTTTACTCACACAGAGTAGTGGTTTCATTGAGTATAATCCTTTGTCCCAAGACCCAGCCTACTTGTTAGTCTCTCATGACTTTCTACAGGTAATGCCTTTGTGAGTAAATCTGCAATGTTTTCCTCAGAAACAAGATTGAAGTTTTAGGATTCCACCCTATATTAACTCACAAACATTCTGATACCTCACTCAATGTATTTTGTCCTGTTTTTAAAATTTTCTACTTCTACCATTGCAATGCAAGCCTGTGAGTCTTCACTGATCACTATTGGTGTATGACATGGTTCAGCGAGATCCCCCAATAGCTGCCTGACCCACTAAAACCATCTTCAAGAGTGCAGTGAATAGCCATCTCTGAGACTGCAGTGAATTCAGCTTCTGTGGTGCTCAAAGCTACACCACTTTGCTTTCTGGATCTCCACACAACAAGACTGTCAGCAAATCCTATGACCAAACCAGAAACTGATTTTTGTCTGCTGCCTCTGATGCAAATGAGTTGTCTGCATAGCACTCTAGCCAAGACAGGCCTCCAGCCATCACCAGACATTTGTCCCTTGTTCCCTTGAGAAATTGCACCACATGCTTCAAAGCAGTCCAATCCACTAACCTGGGTTTTGAGACTCTCCTACTCAACAACCCCACTGCAAAACTAATGTCAGGCCTAGTGTTATTGGCAATGTACAAAAGGCTACCAATCACTGAATGGAACAATTCAGGATCCTCAAACATTTTATCAGACTCTAAACTGACAAATGCAGGTGTCATGGGACGTCTGTCTACCTTAGCGTTGTTCAATCCACATTTCTCCACAATTCTGACAATCTTCTTTTTCTGATACAACAGAATCTCCCCATCCTTGGTTCTCTCCACTTCAATTCCTAAGTCATTCTTTGTACTTCTTTGCCTGGCTTTGTACTTTTGAGTGCCATCTGGCATTTCCTTCTTCCTAGAAATCCACTTGCAGCCCACTACCTTGTGATTTAGTGCTCTATCCACCACTTCAAAAACTTCCCTTACCACAAGTGATTCAAACTCACTTCTCTTGTTCCCCTTGAGGAAATCTCAACATGTCTTGAAAATTGTCAAGTTCTTCAGCCACTACAGTGCAAACCTTTGCCTCTTGAATGATAAACCTATCTGGTTTCCTTCTGACTCTGTGAGTCCTTCTGGGGATGATTCCTCTTGTCCCTCCTGGCTCATTGTCACTATCCTCACTATAGACTGCACCTGTGGTTTCACAACAGACTCTTGCTTAGGCTCAAATATGGGTGTGGGAATGTTTTGCAAAGGTGTTTGTGTGTGTGTCATGGAGGCAGTGTCCTGTGATGTGCCTGGCTCTACATCTTCTCTAGCCTCAGGCAAATCCACCCCTCCATTTCTGGTATTTTGTGGCACAATGCCCAGTGGAACAAACACATCTTGGTTACAGTGATTTCACTCCCAACCACAGTGTTTTTCAAGATTTTTGCTTCTGGAAAACATTATTCTGCCATGGCCCATCAAAAATCTGTATTTGTTCCCTTCATAGCCAACAAAGCTAAGCCTCCTCCACTTTAGCTCTCCCTTTTTGCAAAATTGAGGTGGAACAAGCACATTTGTAAATTGCCCCAAAATTCTTAAATGTTTCAAATTGGGTGCACAGCCATACAATAGGAAATACAGAGTTTGGTGAATGGCTGGACTCCACATCCTATTGATGATTTGATTTGCTGTGAGGGTGGCTTCTTTCACAAGTGGGCAGGAGCGTATGCACCCAGCATCAAACAATCATGCATTTGACTGATGACCCCAATACACCTTCCAGCCAGACAACCTCCTTTGGAGTAGCAGGATTCATGGTCTTATGGTGAATGCCTGTACATTTCAGCCAATTTTGCAAATGCTGAGGAATTCTCCTCCACTGCCAGTCACCAATGCACCAACTTTGTGTGGGAACTCCCTCTCAACTGAGTTTACCCACTGCCTAAATTCTGCAGCTGCCTCATCTTTGACTTTTAATAGAAAGACATACCCATACTTTGTGTGCCTATCAACAATGACCAACATGCATTTGTTGCCACTTTCACTAGGCTTATAGGGGCTGGCAAAATCAGCATTTACCACCTGGAATGGCCTTTGGGTGGCACACTTGCTTGCCTTGGGTGCAGGAAAAGTTTTCAGTTTTACTTTTTTGCACACTGAACAATCCAAATACCTTGTACAGGGGTTTACCTTTAGATCTGGACAGACCTTTTCCAACTGAGAGAGGCTTGAAAAATTTGCATGTCCCATCAACCTATGCAAGTAATGGGCACAATTCAAATGTAATGGGACATTAGACACATTTGCACACTTGGCTTTTGCCACCATGTGATAAAGCTTATTCCTTTTTACTCCTCTGGAACAGACAGACCCATTTGAAGATATTGTGCACTCATTCCCTCAAAACAAGACTCGATACCCATCAGATGTTAGTGAGGAACACTCACTAAACAATTTTCAAGATTATTTGCACAAAGTATGCTATCAAATGTTTTGACAAAATTGAGAATGAAAACTGTTTCCATTTTCTGAACCTTGCTTGGGGCTCCATCTGCTAAACAAACAGAGGACACTGGAGTTTTGGACTGTTTATGATGTGATGAGTGGCTCTGCTGTCTAAAAGCCAAACATACCTTGGAGTGCTTGCCTGGTAGGCAAAAGCAACACTCCCTTCAGCTTGGGAAGCAACACCCCTCCTTTCTTAAGGCTTCTTCTTTTTACAGCTGGCTGACATTTTCTTTCATGCTGCAGAAGACATCCAACACTCTCTCTGGAGATACTCCATCTTCTTGCAGTTATAGCCGCATCTGTCTCTGCAGACTGCAGCTCTCTCATCTTCCAACACTCTGGGAGATGTCTTTACATCGTGGATGGCTGAACTGACTTTCTCCCTCCTTGGAGAACTCTGGAGCCTGGCCTTGAAATTATGCCTCTGGACTTCCTCCAGGATCCACGCTGATACCAGGTCCAGGGTCAGGTCTTGCCCTGCGACGTTTTGCAGGCTACACATCATGAAATCCAACTTTTTGGACAAACTCTCAAGCAAAATGTAGGCCTTGTGAGCTTCTGGAATGTTTACAACATGAACAGCAACTTGTGTGAACAATTCCTGCATGCTTTTGAGATGTTGCATTACAGACCCACCCTCTTTCAGCTTGTATCTGTACAAATGCTTCATCCAAATCATGCAAGACAATAAGCTATCAGGCTGGTGGATCACTTTCAAAGTATTACATAGCTCAAAAGCAGTTCTTTTCTCTTGCACGTGAATCAATTGGTATGGCTCTAATGTAAACAAAAGAGTCACTCTCACCCTCCTGTCATCTTCAGCCTATGTACCTGATGTGAGTGCCTGTACAACACCCCATACATTCTCTCTAATCAATAAAGCTTCAGCATAAGCTGACCAGGAAGAATAATTATCAGCCCTTAATTTTTCAAAATGTAGGCTCAACTCCATGTTTATCTTTTTCTTTGCAACTCATCAAGGCCACAGTCTTTTGGCAGACCTCCAAACCACAGGTCTCAGATAAAGATTAGAAGACAGGAACTTAGTCTTTCACTATTTTTCTGCCAAGTTTTCTGGCTGCAGGGGGACTTTGGCTAAACATGCACAAACAGTGAACTTTCACAGAACTCTGAGCATTGTCCTAGTGGACACTGGGCCCATAACCCTTGTTAGCACAGGGAAAACTGAATCCATATGCAGAAGACGGCTAGCCAGGAAACAAACACCACTGCAGAGTTTGGAAGTAGTAGAAGCTAAAAACTCCTTCTGCCGAACAGAGTTTTACTCATGACTGCTGAGGTTCTTTGGAAGAAATTTTTAATCTTAGTTGCAGCAAATATTTACAAGAACGATATAGCAATATATACACTATCCGATATAATGCTTCACCACAAACCATCACCCACTTAACCACTAGTGCATTGGAACATTCTTCCTTATATACACAAAATCTGGCTAGGGTTCTGAATCAACCTCCTGCTATATTGTTTGATCATTTTCCTATCATATGTCCCCAGTGACTATGCAGTTTTGAATTGTTATTACACAACTTCATGCTGAAGTTTCATCAGCTTCCTCTGAGTCATCTTTTCTGCTTTGTTACATTGCATGCACCTGGGACATTTTACAGCCTGGGGCAATGCCTCACTGACAACAACACCATCCAGAAGTCATCTGGGACATATTACTCAATTCTTGCCTGAGAAAGAAAGAGAAGCAGAGAAAATGGGCTCATGTTGTGGATTGCCTTGAGTCCCATGGGGGGGGGGGGATATAAATTAAGAAAAAAACCACAATTATAAACAAATACCTTGCCTCCACTGACAAACAGCAGTGTTTTTTTTTTTAAAAAAAATTGAGGTTTCCATATCTTGAGCAGAAAAGCTCCCTACAAAGCAACTGACTTTTTTCTCCTTGGTGAAGTAAAGCATACTCAGGGGGGTTGCAGACTGCCAGAAATAGTGCAAATTAAATCCACTTTTAGGGTTAGGGTTAGGGAATCATGGGAACTATATTTTATTGTGGCACCAGAGCTCTCTGACAGAGAAGGCTCAATGTCTCAGAAAAAAACCAATTCCTATGATTCCCTAGCACTAACCCTAACCCTAAAAGTGGACTGAATTTGCACTATTTCTGGCAGTCTGTAACCCCCCTCAGTCAGCAAGCAAAGAAGAACTGATAGGTAGATGAAAAAGATGCAGACAACCTACCCCATGTTGCTAATTTGTAAAGTTTCATTTAGCAAAACAGCAGCTATCTTAAGTTTGCTCAGAGATAGCTCTTGCTATTAGCATAAAATACACTCTTTCAAATGCAAAAACTCTTGGCCAGAAAACATTGTGCCTTGTGCAGATTTTTAAAAAGCCTGTTAGCATTTCTTATTCTTATCTGTAAAACTGGCATGAGCAAAGATTTACATCCCTAGAGTATAGAGATAGGACATGCAACATTCATACCTGCTGCTTTTCACATTCTAAAACCCTATTAGGCTTGTTTTCTCTTGCTGGTTCTGCTCTGACAGGAAGCCTATTGGTAATGAACCAGTCAAGCCATTTGACAGTGTCATTTTCATAACATTGAACAAATCATCCCAACAAATGCAGTGAGTGCTTTAGCTAGGTTATTAAGTTAGTCTCCCCTAAAGGATCAATAAAAATAAATATAAGTGCATAATCATAATTTATGAAACTTCTAATCTTTTTAACTGCTATAACAATCTTCTAGGAGTCAGGATGGCAAGAAATTGGCTGTGGGCACTTCCATGATGTGTCTCCTGTAATATGTAACTATGATATTAGCAAACTATTGATTGTTTTCTGAGAGTTGGAGAAAAGGTGATAGACATACACGGATACTTATAATTTGTTATTAGAAATCTGGATCCGGGGTTATAAATTAATGTATTTTAAACAGAAAATAAGCATGGATCTATCTTCATTTTGTGTTATTAGAGAACATGGATTATACAGATGCAAGGAATATTGTATAATAATTATTTTTTTCGGCTTTTTCCAGTATTTTCTGTGTTATAACATGTCTATGTTGCATTTATCACTACAATAACTAGTTCAGTCAGTTTGGAATTTGCAAAGCAAAACAAAGCAAAGCAGCTTCATTTATATACTGCTTCATATCGCGTTATGGGATGTCTAAGCAGTTTACAACTGTAAGCTCATTGCCCCCCAACAGTTGGGTACTCATTTTAGTGACCTTGGAAGGATGCAGGCCTGAGTCTAGCCTGAGCTCTGGCTAGTATTGAACTCGCAACCTTGTGGTCTATGAGTCAGTGGCTGCAGTACAGGCATTTAACCACTGAGCCACCAGGGCTCTTTGCATGGAGGACCTACCTGTTATAGCATATAATGGGCAGTTTTAAGCATCCAAACACCACTTGATAAATTCATCAAATCAGATGTACAATATTAAAGTAGTTGCATAAATGAATGTGATTTTGTTATGGCATTCGTAGTACTGGGAATAGTACGTGGGGGGCACTTATTCACATCTGTGTCCAAAAAATGGGCAATAGAGGAGCTTACTATGGAGGAGCACTGATACCTCCCCCCATATATGCACACTGCATTCCAGACAGACACCAAGAAGGCAAAAGATGAGTTCTGTTAAATGAAACAAGAATGGAATTCCCCTTTAATCTCTTGTATTTCCCTAAGATACTCCCTTCCTGTTACCTACGCCTAAGGACTCTCTAGATCTTGTCTCTGAGTTATAAAACCCATGAAGCATCATCAATTACAACCATTCCCTCTCATGTCCCAGATATCAAAAATACTTTTTTATGTGGCAACCTTTCCAGGTTCTATCATACGGTAATAAAACTTTTGGTTTTCCATGGAAACTTGGTAACTTAGGGGCTCTGCAGATGGCGCAAAGCACCGTATTGGAGCCAGGGAAGGGGAGGGGCAGCCGGACGCCAGACACCCCAACCCCTTCCCAAGGATGTCATCGGAGTGCCCACCGTTACACATGGCGAGCACTCCGATGATGTCCTCACAGCCCAGCCTCTGCATGGGGTGAGCCAGAAGAGATGCATGATGGGTCTTTTGGCGCCCTTTCTGGGGCTTGAGGAAGGAGCGCTATTTTAGCGCTCCTTTCCCAGGCTCTAAAAAGGTGGATTGGGGCCAAGGTGTGGGGCAGCCTCGGTCCCAATCTTCTGCTTCCTAGGGCGGCCCATGGCCGCCCGTCTGCGAAGCCCCTTAGATTGGTTTAAAGCAAGGGTAGGCAACCTTTGCCCTTTAAGGGCCAAAGGACTTCAGCTCCCAGAAGCCTCAGCCATGTTAGCCAATAGTCCCATGTTGGCCAATAGCTCCTGGGATTCTGGGAGCTGAAGTCCCTCGGCCCTTAAAGGGCAAAGGTTGCCTACCCCTGGTTTAAAGGGTATAAATATGGCCCTGGAAATAAAACCCTTTTGCATGTGCATTATAGTCATGCACTCGGTCTTCCCACATGCACTGTGAGCGTTGTCCTCTGACCCTGACCTGAGTCCTTTATTCTCTCCTTTCCGAAACCTGCAATCCCAAGCCTCCCTTGTGTCTTCTTGGCTTCCTGGCTTTCCGCGGACTCTTTTGCCTCATCCAACCTATCCAGCCCAGCTATCTCCTTTCAAGTCTCTATATTCAGTTACATTTGAATGGGTTATCTTTGTGTGTATGCTACTTTCTATTCTTCTTAATAAACAGATATATAGTTCACCTTGATTGAGTCTCCATAGTGAGTACTGGTATAGCTAATGTTGGATCCTGCAAAGATCTTTTACTTCCTCTTGCTTTGCCAAGTTGAGTTTTTCCCGAAACCAATTAAAGATAAACTGCTTCCATCCAAGGAGGATCTATATTTAGGGTAACAAATTGCAGAGAAGTCCACTCAGTACACAACTCCACTTTTTCCTTTTGCAGCTGTACAATCAGAAAATCTTATTGAATTATTTCCCACATTTTTATCATCATTTTTATCCTTGCTTTGAATCTTTGCTGTAAGCTGCCTTGGTCCCTTGGCAGGAAAAAAGGGAAGATATCTATATTAAATAAATGAATATCTGAGAATATTATAAGTGCCTTTTAAACTGCATTTCTATAGAACTCTATGGAGAAGTGAGTCTGACTGAGCTTGCTGTGGCTTATATCCAGATTAGTAATAGAGGACTGTAATGTTTTTAAAAAGCCTTGGCTGAGACCTTGCATTGTTAGAATATAACTATGACAATGGAGTTTTGTCATTGTAGATACTTCTGCCAATACTACTCTACAAAAATCTACCTCTTAGGCTGAGCAGTGTCCCATCTGAAGGATTTCCAAAGCATTGTAGATTAGGGAGCTGGGGAAAGATGGCTACAGTGTCCCCCCCATCACAATGAAATAGGTAGCAGGAGACAACCCTCAAGACTTGTCACAACTGCTTCTCTCAATACATCACACAATTGGGAGAGTGCTGCAGTAGTCATTTCCCAGGGTTATGATTTGTAGTGCCTTTGGTTGGAGGACTGACTGGTTTAGGAGGTAGGTTCTTTGGGAGGAGTGTTAATCATTAGCAACTGTAAACTATAAATAAAATAAAAAAACTGTGCTATCTTAGCCTGGGTCCCAACCCCCGATTGGCCCTCAGGCTGGCATGGGGATGGGTAGGTATTTACATGACTGATGAAGGATAAATGGATAGATAAATGATAGCATTAAGGGCTCTGCTCTTCAAATAGCTGCAAGACTGTTCAGAAGAACAAGCAGAATTTTTCTTCATTTCTTCAGACCTAAACTTCAGTCAATGGTATAAATCCTGAAGGAAGCAAATTTCAGCTGAATTTTCTGGGACATATCTACTAAGCTAATCCATAATAGAACAGCCTTGGGTGCTTGGAGTGGGTTTCTCAGCTAAAGACACAGAGGCTGTGGAGCCATATGCCTGGGTCATCTTTGATGTATCATACATTGGTAATTTCATATCCGTTGAGGTTTTGAACTGAATTGACCTGCAAAGACCTTTTCAAATATGTCACTTTAGGTGCTCCATCACATACTATTCCATTTGCACAAAGCTCCCATTGGATATAAACCTACAAATTAAAAGTAATTAAAATATTTTAGCCTTTACATGTTAATGATTTGTTAGTGGTAAAATAATACAAAATTAAAATTAGCAAGATAACTATTACTATGGAAACATCAAATTAGAATTCATTATTGGGCCACATTTATACTCCCCCCAAAAGGCAATTAAAAATTAAATTTTAAATGCAAACGAGTAAACCATTAATACAGTAGAGTATAAAACTTCATTTCATTTCTAGTGCACATCTTTAAAACACACAATAAAATTTTGAATTATCCAACTATATAAAGAAAGCATGACTAATGTTATAATTTCTAATGCCATTGTTAGACAAAAATACAATAGAAGCAGCAGCATGAATAGCATGTTCTGTTTCATTGTCTAATAATTATATTAACCCATCAAAAAAGGGAAAGAATTAGAATGTGGTTTGTGTGAACAGAATAAAGAAATTCATTTGGCTTTTTTATCCTGGTAATGGAAGCACTTTAGGGGATCACGTGAGAGAAGCCATAGAGTTGACATAAGTTGCCATTGTGCCCATTTTGGGGAACTGCATAAACTGAAGAATTGTTGGCTATAAACAATTATGTTGTGACCTATGTATTAGGTGTGTACATGCCAAAAGAACAAATCCCCTTATGTATGTCTGTGTGCAAGAATTATTGTCAGATTTTTCAATATCTATAGATGTATCTATCCATTTTTATCTATTGTTTTGTCTGTTTATGCTACTTTCATTTATGGGTGTTTTTACATTGTAGCAATTGTTTGGTTTTCTTTTTTTTTAATTATTTTGCATCAACAGGATTTTAGTTGTATTTTATTTTATTTTATTGTAAGCCTTCTTAGATCTCTTATCGAAGGATAAATAAACTGAAATGAAAGTGATCATAAGCAC
The DNA here is from genome assembly GCA_026167975.1 of Phrynosoma blainvillii. Taxonomy (NCBI): domain Eukaryota; kingdom Metazoa; phylum Chordata; class Lepidosauria; order Squamata; family Phrynosomatidae; genus Phrynosoma; species Phrynosoma blainvillii. Next base: position 417,054,835 of record JANUYF010000001.1, read on the forward strand.
AGATCTTCTGCTGTAAAAGACTGCATCTTCAATGCAGAAATAATCCAATTTGACACCACTTTAACTGCCATGGCTCCATGCTATGGAATTCTGGGAACTGTTTTTTGTTGTGGCACCAGAGCTCTCTGGTAGAGAAGGCTTAATGACTCACAAATCTACAGTTGCCAGAATTCCATAGCACTGAACTATGACAATTAAAATGGTGTCAAACTGAATTATTTCTGAAATGTAGATGCTGCCAAAGTGGAGAACAAAGAACAGGAGGATAACAAGACAAATGTCAAGGCTTGGAGGACTCAGGCAAAACCTCTCTAAGGCAAAGACTATACACATACTGATTAAAATCATCAACAACACAAATGCTGTAGGAATTGGACATGACAATGATTTCGATTAGTGAAAGGTGTTTCCTTTCCTTCCCTGCTCATTTATTTGTTTGCTTCCTGAACACTTCCAGAATGCTAGGGGATACAGCATGAAAAGCTGCAGGAGATGAAAGTGGGGATCACTGAAAATTAGGTACACACCCACTTACATGAGTAGTAATATGGATTTAATTTGTCTCTGAATCCAAATAACTGCACCCCCTTACACAGTGACTAGGGCTGGAATCCTATGCTTGTACTGTTCATGTGAGATTGAGAAGCCACAAAACTTGGCTTCTTCCTGTGAGACATTTTCTGTTAGGGGGATGCAGACTGGCACTTTAGGCTGGTCTGGGGGTGGAGTTGGGGTGGGGTGACCGCATGCCAGCCACCCCGTCTTTGCTCCAACTCTGCCCGATGCCACGTGCCCGACTGCATGGTGCACGGCATCAGGGCACTCTCTTGGCACAGCGTGCAGATACGCTGCACCAAAGGGGTACAAAAGAGCTGTGGCAGCAGTTCTAAGGGTGGCTTTTTGCCGCTCCAAAAAGGAGCAACATTTGCCCACTCTTCTGGGGGCGGCAAAAAGGAGGATTGGAGCTACGGCATGTGGTTGCTGTGGCCCTGATCCGCAGCTCCCAGGAGTGGCACAGAGACACCCCTTACAGGCTGTCTGCATCCCATAGACTCAACTGGATTTCTTGTATTGGTGAGAATGATTGTTGTGTAGTTAAACTATGATACATAGTTTGCATGGACTTTAAAAAATTAGAGGCATCAGATTTTTTGAACAATCAGAGGGACAGACAATCAGATTACCTATCCCAATGTAGAACACAGAGTTGTGGAGTAGAAAGACTATCTTACCTCTGTCTTTCATGGCATTTTCCAAGAAAGCATCTAGTGATGCACGTTAGGGATGAAATTCTTCACTCTGTTTCTTCTAGAATGAAGAAATGGATAAGTCTAGTAATTTTCTTCCCACTAAAAGACAGTTTTCAAAAACCATGCAGTTTCCAAAGCTTTCTCACAGTTCAATTCACATGCAGTTTGTGTGTACAACATCATTTTCTGTGCAGGAAATAAAATTGTGTGGAAAATAATATTCACAAAGCTGTTTCTTGTGCAGAAAATACTATTTTCTCTGCAAATTAACCATGCGCAAATTTTGTGCTAAATAAATCACCAATTACAATATTTTCTGCACAGGAAACAACTTTTTCTGCTGAAAAAATCCTGTGCAGAAAAGGCTGTTTTATGCATAAAACAATAGGAGATACAGTCCCATGTGATAAAAGCCCAATGTGTTTTTGACCTTATCACCAACTGGTTTTCTTCAGGGGCTATTATAATACATTTACTATAATTTTGTAACTGAGACAACACATAAATCACATGAATCTAAAAAATTAATTTCTTAATAATTAAATAGTATATATTATACATATAAATATGTACATACCTATTATCACAACTTTCTGGAGTTGCAATCTGCACTTTCAATCAAAGTGTACCTTCTGAGTATTAGAAGGAAGTAAACAGGTCTACTAATAGGTTCATATTCATGGATTTTTATTTTAAATGCCTTCATCAAAGAGAACCAATGAGAAGAAACACACATTAGAATTTTTAAGAAATAAAAGTTTTTGGACCATCATATGTACATGCGACTTTATTGTCTTTCATTCTTCTATTGTGAATACATGCTTTGTAGTTTTTTGTTCTGTTATACACAAAACAACCATGCATGAATTTTGAACAGAATAAGTTCCATGCTACTAATCTTCTTGTCAGCACCTGTGGCACCTAGATAAACAAAAAATAAATAAAAATAAAAATAAAAATAAAATCCAATAAAATAAAATAAAATAAAATAAAAAATGGTTGACCATTTTAAAAATAAATTCAGCTATTCTCTCAATCCCTAATGTACACATCCACACATACAGACATTAGCACCACTTCCTGGAAGAGGCAATTGACAAGAATCAGTACTTCAATTCAAAATCTTTGGTAGCAGGACTGGATAGCCCTGGTAAAACCAATCCTCTGGGTAAAACCATCCATGGAAAAGATCAGGCATTGTGGTAGTCCATTTTAGAAGAGCCTGATCAGTCATGCTCTGAATATGTGCCTAATTTTGTTTTGGATTCAGATTTTGTTTGGATTTGGTGGGCATGCTTTCTTGCCGAGGGCAGAAGTTCTCTGTGCTTTAGTTCACAAATATAACTTTTCCAGATTTGGGGATGAACATCTTTGTGCACATCAGCTCGGAGTGCAAAACACTGCTGGATTGGAACAAACACCTTCTTGAAAACAGATCATGTTTCTCCAAGATATGGAATTGTGGAAATAAATTTATACAGCAGGGTATAAGATTGCCTCATTGCTATAACTGAAGCTGTTCTGTCTCTAATTTCAAATAATTTTCAAATTCCTATATATTTACTAATTAAAAAAGAAAACCTAAACTCCTCCAATTCTGTATGCAGTACAGACCAATTTTAGTAAATGTCACATTTGGCAGAGGCAATTAAGCTGTTTCTAGGAGTGGAGAAGGCTCTTTAATAATTCTAACAAGGGCATTTTATCAAGGACATTCTCCAAGATACCCAGAAATCCTGTAGCTAGAAAAAAAATATTTGCTGAGGTTGCAGCCTGTTTCCTTCTGTGAGATGGGGGCTGTGTTGTCCATTATCATCCCCCCCCCATTGAATTTGGTCTGTTAGAAATTGTCACACAAGACTCAAGACACTCAATAAAAGTGTCCTTTGTCAGGGAAAATGCAAAAGCACTTAGTTTATTTTTATTACAATAACAAAAGGTAGAATCAAATAGAATTAGCTAAGTGCCACTTCCAGTAATTCTCTGGTGGCTGTCTATCCAGTTCTGCACATTTCCATGATTTGTATATTCTAAAATTTTGCCAGAACAACAGATACTCTAACATGGAGTCCTTTGGCACCTAGATAAACAAATATTTATTTGGTATAACATTTCAAGAACTCCAGCCCACTTCTTCACATGAAGCTGGCTGGGGAGGGGGCTAAAGTCCATGAAAGCTTCTACCAAATCAAATTGTTCATCTTTAAGATGCCACAAGAGTTGTTATTTTTGTTGAAGCACATTAACATAGCTACTCTTCCTCAAATCTCTAACAAAGAATGTATTGTCATACAGAAATGAACTAAAGCACAGCACAGGCATTTATAGTCGAGACCAAAAGAGGCATGATGACAAATGTACCTTTGCATTTGATATGCGCCTTTTAAAAAAGCAAATAGCAATTGTTGAGTGTTGGTGTGATGATTTTCTGCACAGTAGCCCTTCAAGAGTAGGGGGATATAACTCTTTGCACTGGCACAAAGGACCTAAGATGCCTCTTTTTGGGTTTAAACAGGCCACAACTTTTATTTTGCTGTACAGAGTATATTTACAAGTTTTACAATTAAACTCCCAAGTCTTTGTCACATGTGTGTGTGAAGGTGTAACCCACCCAGATGGGTGGTCCTTCACCACATGTGACAAAATATGTAAACAATGTCAACAACAATATCAACATCAAATTTTCAAAACCCCTCCCCACCGGAAATGATATATTACGTCATATGATGTCATTAATTAATGACGTCATGAATTTAATTACATACGTCACTTCCTATTAATTTAACTTTTTTCAAATTTCCCTCAATTAAATTTAATTAGCCAGATTAATTTTCCTGTGGGGTGGGGGTCCTTACCCGCCCCAATTACAAATACTACCACATATCCAAAATATAGACCCAAACCCTAAGTTGTGACAAAGCGAATAATAACACAAAGATAACACATAAGTTATTAACATCCTATGACCCGTACCCAACAGTCTGATAATACATAGATCTCAGGGAGGGCAAAAAACCCAGGTAACAACCCTGGGGAAAAATTATCTCCCGGCCCCCGAAGGCAACTAGCCTAACCCTGAGAGTAACCAAACATAGTTCTTAATTAAGGGTGGGTGAGTTGGGTCACTCATTTCAAGCTCTAAAATGGCTGCCTCCATGTGGCAGAGCAGAGTTATACAGAACAAACTCCCATGGGAAGTCCCACAAGAGTACAATCACCGCGAGACTTCCCAAGCCCCCGGCAAGCATTGTGATTGGGCCAAGTGCGCAGGTACCCAGAGTTCCCTGTGCGCTTGGCCAATCAGGCATCTCATGTCCTTATATGGCCAGCGCAAGAAGAAACCCCTCCTGATTTGTTGGGGGGTGTCTTTGCACTGGCACAAAGGACCCAAGATGCCTCTTTTTGTGTTTAAACAGGCCACAACTTTTATTTTGCTGTACAGGGTCTATTTACAAGTTTACAATTAAACTCCCAAGTCTTTGTCACATGTGTGTGTGAAGGTGTAACCCACCCAGATGGGTGGTCCTTCACCACATGTGACAAAATACGTAAACAATGTCAACAACAATATCAACATCAAATTTTCAAAACCCCTCCCCACCAGTAATGACATCATATTACGTCATATGATGTCATTAATTAATGACATCATGCATTAAATTACATACCTCAGTTTCTATTAATTTAACTTTTTCCAAATTTCCCCCAATTAAATTTAATTAGCCAGATTAATTTTCCTGCGGGGTGGGGGTCATTATCCACCACAAGAGGGGGCCAGCCTAGCTAGGCATCCCCTCTACCCCCCTCCCACAAACTGCTTTTTTGATATGTTCGGAGAGTGCCTGAACATAAATCTCTGAGAGGTACACCCCATCCCCCCTGTACAGCTGCGGCCTATCCAATTTGATTCCCGAATGTTCAATTATGAAAATGCCAAGTTTTGATAACTGTTTCGCCACAGAACAATTAAGTCACCGTCGAGCACTGTTAATAGCACCATCTTTGAGAGCTCCAGGCCAGCTACGCCTTGGCAGCAGCTTAGTCCATAGGATGATAGCTCCAGGCAAAATCTTTCTGATTTCCTGCAGGTCTTTCACCATCTGCTTTGCCAGCTGAAGACAAGGGACTTTCACTAAGTCATTTTCCCCCAGGTGTATAACTAAAACCCGGGGTTGAGGGTAAGACCTTGACAGCTGGATGATCAAGAAAGCAGTGCTCCCCACATCATACCCCTGTGGCCAAACCATTGAGTAGCATCGATGTTCGACAGGCCCAGGTTAACATCACAGCAATGTTCAAGAAGGTGGCGTTCCGCCCAGAAGACTAGACTATGGCCCACAATCCAAATCTTGTTGTGGAAAAAGCCAGCTGAAATGCAAGTAAAGCGAATTAGTCTAACTGATCAGGATTCTTGTTCCCAGAAGGCTGAACAGAGGACTTAAATGCTCTAGAACACCACCTGCCAATTCGGCAAATATTGGCTTCAATCAAACCGTGTGTGGCTGCAGCTGTTGTTGCTCCAATGCGGAAGGAGTGAGAAGAGAAATAAGCTTGAAGTAACTTAGCTCGCCTTAGCGTCTCCTTCAACACTGCCCTAAATTGAAATTGAAATTGAGTTAAGGGCATGCCTGCTAAATGGAGAAAAAGATAACCAGCCACTTTTGGCCTGACCCTCAAATAATTGGTCATTGCTAAGACCGGGCAAATTTGCCCAGTAGGCGCTTTGGCTAAAGAAATGGACTGACCTTTCGCTAACTGATCAGTTTTGGAGCTCCTAATGCAAATCTGAATCCCCTGTTCAGTTAAAATAACATCCAAAATTAAAAGTGCCCTACCAGACTGATCATTGTGAGATCCTGGCACAATCTCACTGATTCGTAAAGCTGCAAAGAAAGCAATGGCAAATACTGCCTTAAATAAGGCTGCTTCCTCAGGTGAATAGCAAGTATCGGCTAGTTGTTCCTATAACCTAGCCAAGACTGTGCCTCTTATTGGCCATCGTGAGTCCTTCATTCTCCGGACCAACCTTCCACAGCTCTTTTAACCCTGAAGTCTGTGGTAGGATCAAAGCAACCCCTTGCCCTGGAGTGAAAAGCCAGGGTGGCCAGCCTGCCCCAATAGTAACAGGTGACAGGCCTGCATGCCTGAGATGAACTATAAAATGCAGGATGAGATCAACCCTAATGGGCCAGCCTTATACCTCCCCAATGTCCAATAAAAATTGATTAAATGCATTCAAGGCTATCTGGTAGGACTTGCGTGTAGATGGGGCAATGGAATGTAGGATTGCCCTGTGAATTTCTAGTCTCCAAGGCTCCACAACAAAGCCGGTACCTCCATCGGGTGTGGTGACGCCTCGGGAGCCAGCTGCCGGAACCTGGAGAACTGAAAATGAGAGAGGGCATCCGCCAAAGGGTTAAGCACACCAGGAACATGTTGAGCTTGGAATAAAGCATTAAAGTTCAAACACTGCATGACCATCGCCCTCACCAAACACATGACTCTGGAGGAATTAGAAGACTGAGAATTTACCACCTGAACAACCACCTGGTTGTCACACCAAAACCAGATGGTCTTGTTAGCGAATTGGCTTGCCCACAGGTGCACAGCCGCCATAATAGGAAAAAGTTCCAGGAACGTCAGGTCTCTGGTCAGACTGTGTTCAATCCAAGCAGAAGGCCATGCCTCAGCAGCCTACTGGCCATTCCAATAAACACCAAAGCCATGAGTGCCAGCAGCATCAGAATGCACCTGAAAGTCTGCCTTCAGCAGCATTTCAGATCTCCAAAATAAGATACCATTTAATTGCTCAAAGAACGAGTCCCAAACCTTCAAGTCTACACAAATTCCCCTTGTGATCCTAATATGATGGTGTGGTGCAAATACCTCTACAGTAGCCCTATATAATCATGCACAGAATGCTCGTCCCAGAACTATTACCTTACAGGCGAAGTTTAGCAGTCCTGTAAGAGATTGAAATTCATAAAGTGTAGCTTTTTGCTTCTCTAGCATCAGTTTAACCTGTTGCTTCATAGCCACCAATTTGTCATTCGGTAATCGAGAAATCCCAGCTACAGTGTCTAAGTCGATACCTAAAAAGGTAAGCCGTGTGTTGGGCCCTTCAGTTTTTTCCTTAGCTTAAAGGAACTCCCAACTCTGACATCAATTCTTGAAAATCAGCTAAAGTGTCCTTACATTGGGAGGAATTGGGATTTCCTGCAATCAAAGTCATCTAGATAATGGGTTATGGCCCTGTTACCTGACCGCTTAACAGCACACCAATGAAGAAAGGTGCTAAAAGTCTCAAAAGCTGAACAAGAAATCGAGCATCCCATTGGCATGGCTTTATCAAAGCAATACTTTCCTTCAAACTGAAACCCCAGGAGGTCAAAATCACCTGGGTGTACCAGGAGCAACCTGAAGGCGGATTTTATATCGCACTTTGCTAAGAGGGCTCCCTTGCCTAAATTCCTGACAATCTTGACCGCTAAGTCAAACGATGGATACTTAACAGGCATAAGCTCCGGATCAATTGCATCATTCACAGAGTCACCCTTCAGGTAAGACAAGTTGTGAATCAATCTAAACTCCCCAGGAGCTTTCCTGGGTACTACACCAAAAGGAGATAAACTAAGGGTGGGAATAGGCAACTGATCATGAGGTCCTGAAATCCTTCCAGCAGCTATCTCTTTTTCTAGCTTGTCCCCTACGATATGTGGCAATTCCCTCACAGAACGAACATTGGGTTCGTAGCGATGAACCCTAGAACCTGTGTAAGGGATGTGAAAGCCCACAGAAAAACCATGAAATAAATAAGATGCAGCCTCCTTATTTGCATATGCCCTCAGCCATGCCACTAATGCATCTAACTTAATTGGTGACAGAGCCTTTTCCTCCTGGTGATACTGGCTGGGGAGCACCTCCCACTCCTGACTGCTTACCTCTGCTGTAGGAAGCACCGGGGTGACCACCCCCACAGGTGTTAAACTTGTGGTCAGACTTGCAGGGCTGCCTCTTGCGCATGTTAAAGTCCCAGCATAAGCCAAATTGCTTTCTTTCCCCCATGGCAGGCCTCGCATTCTGCCCTCTCAGCTGAGTAACCATGGGAACAAACCCATTGTCACACCTGCTCAAGGGGGAGACTCCCACCATTACATCAGCCTATAGTTCAGACTGTACATGTCTCCAAGACAGGGAGCAATCTTGGGCAGCTCTCATTCTAAACTGCTCATCATATTGTAACCAAGCTGCACCCCTCGCATTATGATGGCAGTTGGTGTAAGCTTTTATCATGATCTCCTGATATTTAGAAAAGTCAGGAAACCTAAGGGGCTTTTTTCCTCAATGACTTCCCTGTAAACGGTGAAACCCATAATCCAATTAACAAAATCGCGCTCCAGCTTAGGGCGTTTGAGTGCCTGAAACTCTTTGTATTTTTGTATTTGTATTTGTATTTGTATTTTTTATTTAAATTGTTAGTGTTTTAATTGTAATTGTTTTAATTGAGTTTGATTTAATAACTTTTTAAGGGGGGGAGGAGGGAATTATATATTTTTTTAAGCTGTATGTATTTTATTGTTGTTCACCACCCGGATTGACTTGCCACAGGGCGGTATATAAATAAAAATTATTATTATTATTATTATTATTATTATTATTTTGGAAGGCTAAAGACGATTCCATCCTTTACCATGATCCTTGGTTCAGGGATCCCTAAAAGTGAGAGTAAATAAATCAATATAATCTCCCTTCCATATTTTTTTCTTTAGTGGAAAGAGGAAGGTGTGAACCAAGGGGTGTAGACATCCCAGCATAAGGAATGGATTCAGAATGCGCAGTTACTCCTGATAACCCAGAAGCACCCAAAGAAGACACTGCAGAGGTGTCACTAGCCAAAGCAATTGGCTGACCAACCTGCACCCTAGGGTCAGGCACCCATGAAACTGCAGGTGCCTGCACAGTTGCATGTAAAGTTGCAGGGGTGGGGTGCAGGGGTGGGGTGATCCAAACCCACACCCTGGCTAACCTGGCCACCTGGAGCCCATACCGAGGCAGGCCAATTTGCCTGTGAAGGATTAGTAGGAGGCAAACCTGAAACTGAAAGTTGCTGGGAAGCATCACCAGCCAGCTGCAGATGTCCCCCAAAGTGTGACCCCGCAACAGGTGTCAGGCAGAGATGAAGCAAGCGCTGCCTGATCTCTCCTCTGCACATCCCAGGTTTGCTCCACTGCACCAACACCTGGAAGAACCACTCCTCGCAAGAGGTTATAAAGATCTGCCACAGTGGGCTGCTCAGAAACAGGGGCAGCAGCACCCTGAATCTCCACACCAGGAACCCTTTTCAGGAGTTCCCACACATCGGCTATAGTGGGTTGCCCCACCTCTATAGCCGAAACCACAGAAGGACCCAGTATAGCAGGAATGACCTGAGAGTCAGGTGCAGAAGGAGGGGGCAGCACTTCTGTGTCAGGGTTACCAGAAGTGCTGGCAATAGGGCTGGCGGCTGTAGCCTGTAGCCCCTTCTGGGCAAGCTGATTACAGACCGCAACACAGGCCTGTTCCTCCTATATAATCCACCCTGTACACTCAGGCATTTGGCAAACTTTTACTCCAATCAGCCAGAACTAGGTTGGCAACTATTAGCCAGAGGACTTTTTTTTCCGGCTGCCCCTAAATTGTGTAATGACCTACCAGAAGAGATTGAACAGTTGAATATGCTGTCTGAATTTGAAAGAGCATTAAAGACCAGTCTCTTCCAGCAGGCTTATCCAGATAATTTTAAATTGTAAATTTTAAATGATGAATTTTAAAAAAGCTTTGTTTTAATATGTGTATATTTTATTTGTCTTTTTAAATTAATGTGTGCTTTACCTGATGTGTTTTAAACTAATGTATGTTTGCGAGGGAAGAACTTAAAGAGGAAGGAGTAGAAATCCCATGGTTTACATACCACCAATTAAACGAGATTCAAAACGGACAGAAAAATGGAGAAATGTATAGTACAAAATATGGATCTAGAAACCATTCTGATAGAGAGAAAAGATCAAATAATATCCAAACTCTATGAAAAAATATTAGAGATGGAGTCGGCAGAAGAACAGATAAAAGAATGCATGGTTAAATGGGCTCAAGAAATTGGAGAGAACATTAAGCTAGAGGAATGGGAATTAAACTGGAAAAAATGTCAGCAGATGTAAAGGAAAACTATTACAAAATACAGTTTAGGTGGTATTTGACTCCTGAAAGAATTAACAAAATCTATAAGATATCATCTAATAGGTGTTGGAAATGTAGGAGAGAGAAAGGAACTATGTTTTATATGTGGTGGGCATGTAGGAGAGCCAGAGAGTGGTGGAGTAAAAGGAACAAAAAAATTAATGAAATTTTGCAAATCAATCTAACAACCACACCAAAACTCTATTTATTGGGGACGGTAGATCCAAAGCATGAGGAAAAAATTGGAAAAAAATTATTTTAGCTGATCACAGCTGCAAGGGTCATATATGCAAGAAAATGGAAGGATAAAGCAACACCGAATATTACAGAATGGATATTTAAAGTTGCAGAATACATGGGAAATGACAAATTAACTATGTTGTTGAGAAATTCACCAAAAGGGAAATATGAGAAAGAATGGAAGTCTCTCACTTTATTAACACACAAGTCTGACATAGTCTCATAACTCTAATATTGTGTAATAAGTTACTATAATAGGTTTGTCCTAACATATAAAGCAGGGGTTGGTAACCTACGGCCTGTGGGCCACACCCAGCCCACCGACCCCCACCGACTGGCCCCTGCCGCCCCCCCCACCACCGCCGCTGCCGTAGACTCCCGCTGCCGTGCTGCGGCATGCATCACGACCACCATTTTGTTTGCCAAAATGGCACCTGCGACTCATTTGCGCATGTGCAGGAGTACTGCGCATGCGCAAACGAGTTGTGGCTGCCATATTGGCAAACAAAATGGTGGCTGTGATGCGCATGGCTGTGGCGCATGCGGCAGCAGTGGCGGCTGGCAGCGGCGGTGGCGGTGGGGGTGGTGCACGCACGCACATGAGTGCGCACACCACCATTTCCCCCCCTGGCCTAACAGAAGACCTGGGGACCAGCAACCGGCCCCAGGTAGGTTAACGTTGCCAACCCCTGATATAAAAGGTTAGAGAAAGAAGGCAGAATTACAAATAAGAGTCTTTCTTTTGGAGTCATTAAGGTAAAGAAAAGGACCGGGAGGGTGAGAAATTAGACTAGCTGAAATTTGGATGAGGATGTGTATTTTTTGTTAGTCGTGTCAGAAATTAGTTGCAAGTATGTTTGTTAATCGTTGTTGGTTTGTAAGATGTAAGGATGAAAAGATGTATGTCAATGTAAACAATGTTTTGTTATTTTAATGAATAAATAATAAAAATATATTTAAAAAATAAACTAATGTGTGTTTGTTAATTGTAGTTGTTCCCTATCTCAATCCATGGGGATGAGTGAATAAGAAATAAATATTATTTTTTTGTTTTCATCATCTATTCCCATTGAAAAGAATCCTGTTGTTTCCATAATATTGTTAACTGTATAACTGTATTTTGCTAATAGATTATAGCCATGGGGATGCAACTAAAAATAATAAAATAAATCCAGGACATGCTTCTCTCAGTTGAGCCAGCTCATGATACAGCCAGACACAAGAAGATTTTCTTTTGTCTAAGTGACACCTGTACAAGCAAAATTATTGGGAATGGTGTTTTATAATTGCTGTATGACTTTATTTTTAGATGGAACTCCCATATTCCATTCCTCAGTAGAACTTGGAGAATGAATATGCTGTCTTGAGCATTCTAGAAGTTGTAATCCAAAAAGTAATGTTTCTAAATAATGTTGACTATGTTAGCTAGTGCAAATGGGAGATGTAGTCCAACTGACATCTAGAAGGCTGCATTTTTTTCCTAACCTGACATTATATACATGGAACTAAAGGTGCCATGAGTCTGACATCTAAGCAAGGCACACAAGTTGCTGTGGGTGAGTAGAATTGTATCTCAGAAAGTGATGTTTTGTTCTGGACTCCACTCCTTGCCTTGTGAAAAACTGAACAACAGCAAAAACCCTAACAGGATTTTTGGGTGGAATTGGAATTTAGGGCCTGAACAGACTGCCAGAAATAGTGCAAATTGAGTCCACTTTAACTACCCTGACTCAGGGGGGAAGCAGACTGGCGGCTCTGCGCTGCCCCGGGAAGGTGTGCCACAGGACCGAGGCAGCCCCACGCCTCAATCCTGTGGCGCTCCTTCCCCATCCCTGAAAGGAGCGCTAAAATAGCGCTCCTTTCACAAGTCAGTGAAAGTGTGCCCCAAAAGCGTGAGGCGCACTTTCACTGACTTATCCACTGCAGCGTGTGCAGACGCTGCGGCGGGAGGTTGCCTCCGGAGCGCCAGCCGTGTGGAGGGCCGGTGGCTCCGAGGGCAACCTCGGGAGGAGGAAGGGGCGCCGAGCGTGCGGCTGCCCCTCCTCTTCCCTGCCTCCAGGACGCCTTAATAAGCCGTCTGCCGAGGCCCTCAGTGCTAGGGAATCATGAAAACTGTAGTTTATTGTGGCATCAGAGCTCTCTGACAGAGAAGGCTCAATGTCTCAGAAAAACTACAATTCCCATGATTCCCTAGCATTGAGCCAGGACAGTTAAAGTGGTCTCAAACTGCATTATTTCAGGCAGTCTGTTCAGGCCCTTAGTGCTTAGATCAGCACTTACGATCTTATCTGTTCCATCACACTGACTCTGTTACTTATTCATTACAATTCTCCAGTTGGGAAATAACTAAATAAGTAACTAAAGAAATAGAGGGCATGTTTAACTGGAGGCATATTTGAATGACTAAACTGAGATAACTAAACCGAGATTATTGTACTTTAGATATATCATGAAAAGACATGACGCAGTAGAAAAGACAATAGTGCTTGTAAGAGAGAAGGCAGTACCAAAACAGAAAACTGCCTTTCAGATGGATACTCCATTAAGGAAGCCATGGCCCTCAGTCTTCAAGGCCAGAGCAGGAACGCTGATGATAGGATGACTTCGAGGTCTCATATGTCAAAGTTGACGATGTCAGTTATCAACAACAATGTTTTGAATAAAACAAGTGCATAAATGTCCACCAAAATAGATTTACTCAAAAGTTCACTCCTTTTGCGTCTGCACAAAGGACACCGACTCAATATTATGGATGAAACATTGGCCACAACTTTATTTGTACAGGGTCTGACAATATAATTTAATATATAACAACTATTTGTTTAACCACAATTTAAATATTTCTTAACAATAATTTATTTGACGCATGCCCAAATGTTCTGGGCGCAAGTGCTGTAAAATTTAAACCTTTTCAGGGCATGCGTCAAAACTTTAAGTGAGTAAATCACCTAACAATTATAATCCCCTCCCAACCGGATATGACGTCAAAGCATTTTATGACACAACCACTTTATGATGTCATTAGCTTAATATGACGTCATAAGGAATTTGTTTAATCTCAATGATATATACCCAATTTCTTTTTATTCAATTCCAATTAATAATTTCAATTAACCTAGAAATTCCCTAAAGGGGGGAGGGTCCCTTCCCGCCAACACTCAAAACTTCATACTCATAACATTGACAGACCCAACATCCTAGTTGCGACAATTATAACTTCTTGCCTCTCAAATTCCAATACATTTAACATACCATAATAATACCCTATCCCTATAACATTCTCCCACAAGGTCAAATAGCCAACAACATGAATCATGATATTTGGTAATGTCGTTTACCCCAAGGAGGGCGAAAAACCCATTCATTTACTGGGAAAATTCCCTCCCGGCCCCCCTGAGGGCGACCAGCCGCAGCCTGGGTGTCCACAACACGTTAACCAACAATTAAAGGGTGGGAAGGGTGGGTTGCTTGTCCGGAGCTAAAATGGCTGCTGCCACGAGGCAGTGCGAGGCTTTATGGCCCCGCAAATCTCATGGCGAAATCTCGCGAGACTTCAAATCTCACGAGACCTCGCCGCGAGATGATTCCCATTGGCCAGGCCAACCAGAAGAGGTGGGCCTTCCTGTCAACCTGGCCAATCACACGTCTATGCCCTTTTAAGGCAGACGCAACAGAAGGCCCCCTCCCTACCCGTCGGGGGGGTCTTTGCGTCTGCACAAAGGACACCGACTCAATATTATGGATGAAACATTGGCCACAACTTTATTTGTACAGGGTCTGACAATATAATTTAATATATAACAACTATTTGTTTAACCACGATTTAAATATTTCTTAACAATAATTTATTTGACGCATGCCCAAATGTTCTGGGCGCAAGTGCTGTAAAATTTAAACCTTTTCAGGGCATGCGTCAAAACTTTAAGTGAGTAAATCACCTAACAATTATAATCCCCTCCCAACCGGATATGACGTCAAAGCATTTTATGACACAACCACTTTATGACGTCATTAGCTTAATATGACGTCATAAGGAATTTGTTTAATCTCAATGATATATACCCAATTTCTTTTTATTCAATTCCAATTAATAATTTCAATTAACCTAGAAATTCCCTAAAGGGGGGAGGGTCCCTTCCCGCCACAAGAGGGGGTCAGCCTAGCTTGGCATCCCCTCTCCCCCCCCCCTTATAGAAGGCTTTAAAGAAGACTCCAAGGTAGATAGGTACATATCATTCCCCTGAGGGGAGAGATGCACTCCATCACCCCTGTACAAATGTGGTGACCTAAACTGAACTCCCTGGTGATCAACGATGGCCACCCCCATCTTCTTCAGTATCTTTGCCAGATATCTATTTAGCCAGCGCCAGGCTCCATCAATGGCAACGTCACTTCTGGCACCACGCCAAACTCGCCTGGGAAGAAACTTTGTCCACATGAGGAGTGTATGCGGCAACATTCGCCGAATCTCCTTCATGCCTTTGATTATGCGCCTAGCCAATTGCAACGAAGTCATTTTTGAAAGGTCATTTTCCCCTAAATGAATCAATAATATTTTTGGCCGTGCGAATGACGCCATCAGTTCAATTATTCTAGGGAGTATGGCTCCCCACAGAATGCCTCTGCGCCTGAACCACTTCACGGTTCCCGCCAGTCCTAGTCCACCGGCCAAATCATGGCACTGCTTGATGAAGTGTCTCTCAGCCCAGGATACCAAACTGTGTCCAAGTTTCCATACGTCTCCTGGAACCAATCCTGCTAAGTTAAACCAAAACAAGAAAATTAGAACTACATTAGCTTTAAGTGTGAACGTAAGATTTAAACGCTCTAGAGCGCCAGCGACCAATCCTACGAATCGCCGAGTCATTCAGGCCCTGCATTGCTGCAGCTGTAGCTGCCCCAATCCTGAATGAATGGGATGAAATTGACCCGCTGGTAAATCAGCATGACTTAAAACCCCTCTCAATACCATTCTAAACTGATATTGTGTTAATGGTAAACTAGATACATGTAAAAACAAGTATCCAGTTGTGCTCGGCCGTAATTGTATGTAATTATTCAAAGCCTGCACCGGGCAAATAAAGCCTTGAGGAGCCTTGGCTAATGTTATGGCCTGCCCCCTTTCCTAAATGATCTGTTTTTTGAGCGTCGAATTGTCAGTTGCATGATATGTTCAGAAATTTGAATATCTGATAGCAAAAGAGCCCTGCCTGAACTGTCGGTACGTGACAAGGAACCATTTCACTTATTCTTAAGGCTCCAAAAAACGCTACTGACAACGCTGCCTTGAACAAAATCACCTCTTCAGGTGTAGAACATGTAACTGGGAGGCATTGCCATATTTTTAACAATATTGACCCCGTTATAGGCAAGCGACTGTCCTGAGAAATGGAAGACTCTCTAGCCCATCCTTCCACAGCCCTAGAAACTCTAAAATCAACAGTAGGGTCCTTAAAACTTCCTGCTTTGGAATAAAACGAAAGAGCCGCCAATCTTCCCCTAATAGTGACTGTAGATAACCTATTAGCCTAAGATGCACTGCAAAGCAAAGAATAACTTCCACGTCCAGTGGCCGAAACTTAACCTCCCCAATAGTCAATAGAAAGAATCTGAACGCTCGCAATGCAAGCTGGAAGGACTTGCGTGTCGACGAGGCGACGGACTGAAAAATCACCTTCTCAATTTCTACTCTCCAAGGCTTCAAAGTTAATGTGGTACCTCCAAAGGATGAGCTGCTGCCTCAGGCGCCAACTGGCGGAATCTGTAAAACTGAAAACGCGAAAGTACATCTGCCAAGAATTTAGTAAACCACAAACATATTGAGCTTAGAACAAAATATTATACTTTAAACATCGAGCCACCATTTCCCTCACCAATGACATTACCTTGTCAGACTTGGCAGACAAGGAATCCACTACATAGACTACCGCCTAGTCATCACACCAAAAGTGTACCGTTATGTTTGCGAATTGGTCCGGCCATATCTGTACCGTCACCATAATAGGAAAATAATTCCAGCCAGGTGAGGTCTCTAGTCCAACCTTTTTCAACCCATGTTATTGGCCAATTCCTCAGCTGCCCAATGGTCATTAAAGTAAACTCCAAAACCCCAGGCCCCTGAAGTATCGGAGTGTACCTGAGAATCTGCATTAAGTAGCAGTTCAGATCTCCAGAAAGAAATACCATTGAATTGTTCCAAAATTGACTCCCATATCTCCAAATCCTTTCTTATCCCAGAATTTATTCTAATGATGATGTGGGGCCTGCACTCCTTTAGTGGCTTTATCTAAACGTGACCAGCATGCCCTATCAGCGGCTATCACCTTACAAACAAAGTTCAACAAACCGATAAAATTTGAAATTCTCCAAGTGTGGCTTTTGATTTGCTTTCCACCACCCTCACCTGCAGCCTCATAGCTGTTAGCTTGTCAGGTGGGAGATGAGAAATACCTGCCCCAGTATCTAATTCGATTCCCAAGAAAGGAATACGTGTAACGGGGCCCTCGGTTTTTTCTCAGCCACAGGTACTCACATTTCATTCATTAAGCGCTGAAAAGCCAACAGCATATTTGCACAATCAACTGTCCCAGGGGCACCCGCAAAAGGAAAATCATCTAATTAATGAGTATTCGCTTGGCTACCCCACCTTTTAGAGACAGACCAATGTAAAGAAGTGTTGAACATTTCAAATGCTGAGCAGTAATTGGAACATCCCATTGGCATGGCCTTATCAAAATAATATTTCCCTTGAAATTAAAAACCCAAAGATCAAAATCAACTAGATGAACTGGAAGTAGCCTAAAAGGCCGATTTATTATTACACTTTGCCATCAAGGCTCCTTATGCCAAGAGTTGCGAGGGGACTCCACCTTCTGACTTTTATCTTTAAAGCATGTTGATCCTAGGTGGTTTCCCTTACAGATATTACACTTATGCTCAAACCTGCAGGGCTGCCTTTTGGACTTACCTTTGTCATGACTTACCGTGGTCTTAATATTTACATTGCCCTGTAACCCCAATTCAAAAACCTTGTGTTGGGGCAGAGCTATCTAGAGGTGCTGTTACAGGTTCCAGGCTAGGGCGATCGCTTGACGATGTCAACCCTGTCTGCCCACCTGTCACCCACACTGCCAAAGGCCATGTTGCCAGCAAAGTAATAGCAACCAACAAACCTGAGCTCATTGTATAAGGAGAAGCATTCAAAGATGCTTGCCAAACTCCCACCGTGGGTGTCACTGAAGCAGCTCTGGTGCTGTGCTGTCCGCCATGAGCACCTGGTACATCACTGCTGCGAGCCACAGATGTCTCAGGTGTCGACACATCGCTCTGGCCTGTAACAACCACACTTCGAAGAAAGTGAAACAAATCAGACCAAGTAGGTCAACTAGAAGTAAGCACCGTGGCACCGTGGTGCCCCACACCAGGAACTTTCTCCAAAAGTTCCATTACATCAGCTACGGTTGGATTCCCAACCTCCATAGCTGAAGTACTCAGGGAACTACATGCAGTGTCAGGTGATGTAATTGTAACATCAATAGCCTATTGAGCAGTGGCTTGTCCAACATTAACATTTGTATGCATAACCGAAGAGGTAATTACTTGAACCCCTTTTTTACCAGTGATGTTGAGCCAATTGCTCACATAGGGCCACACAAGCCTGCGTTGTGCGACCTATCTGTGCCAAATGAGTGGTGATGTCATCCTCTTTATTTGTAATATTATTAGCAGTTCACTTAGGGGCTGGCTGGCCAGCTTTTAAACCAGCTAGGGTCGCGCGCTGCTTAGATTGAGTCTTACTTCACGGCATAATTTAAAATAATTAAAGTACAAAATGACTAATAAGCTGATTGATGCAGGATATAGAGTCACTAACTATACCTGTGTCACTCAATTATAATGTGAACTGCATATATTCCAGTTCAACAGCTGCAACCGAGTTACATGCAGTGTCAGATGAAGAACTTAAATTATCAACAGCTAGATGTGCAGTGGCTTGTCCTACATTAGCATTTGTGTGCGCAACTGACAAAGTAGTTACCTGCGCCCCTTTTTGCAAGTGATGTTGAGCCAACTGCTCACATACAGCTGCACAGGACTGCATAGTGCAGCCTATCTTTTTTTTTTTTTTTTGGACCAGTTGAGGTGGCACGCCGCTTGGATTGAGTCTTACTTCACAGCATGATTTTTAAATATTCCAAGCAGAATTAATAATCAGTTGATTGATGCAGGATATAAAGTAACTAATTATACCTGTGTCAACAAATTATAATACAAACTGCATGTACTCCCGTTCAACAACTGTTAACCGAATTAGGTTAATCCAACTGAAAGGGGAAGCCCTCTACCACACTCACCCCTTTTTGTTTATTTGTTGTTATTGTTATTATTATTATTATTATTATTATTATTATTATTACTATTATTATTATTACTACTATGGCCAGGCCTAGCTGCTAATTATCCCTTGCTAGGCCTGAATGACTTGCAATTCACAGAGACTGTAGGAAGGAGTGGCGTGGGGGAACACTTCCCACTACCTTCCCATTAATGGCAACTGTGAAATGAAACAAGGGTGGCGGGGCAGTGGGAGGGGGCTGCCCAATTTATTTAGGCGTCTGCCCGATCCCGGGGCCTGTCCCTACCCTTTCAACCTTAATGCGCCGCTTGGCGCTACACAAAAGGCCAATCGGCCAATCTGGGGGCACCTGAAACCAAAGCCCAGGGCCCCGAGACAACAAATACCAAAATTGCGGCTTTTTTTTTATTATTAATACCGCGCTGAACAGCAAGTCCTCCAAATATTGGAGGACAGCCCAGGCCTCCCAACAAAGGCCTAATTAATCCTAAGGGCCGGCGGGGTGTACCACGGCCGTAGCCACGCCCGTCCAGCCACTTAATTTAGCGTGATCCGCACCACACTAGGCCGCATAGGCCTAACAGCCCCCAATACTTACATCCTCGAACGTCCGGAGGACAGCCAAGGCCTTCAGCTGAAGGCCCAGCTCGAGCCCAAGGGCCAGCAGAGGGCACGAAAGGCCACAGCTGCACTGTCGCCATGTCCTCCAAAGTCCGGAGGACAGCCCAGGCCTTCAATCAATGGCCTGGCCCGAGCCCAAGAGCCAGCAGGAGGCAAAAACGGCCAGAGCCGCGCCCGTCGCCACGTCCTCCAAAGTCCGGAGGACAGCCAAGGCCTCCCAGCCATGGCCTGGCTCGATCCAAAAGGGGGGGGGGGCGGGGTGGAAAAAAGACCGCAGCCGCAGCCGCCCGCCTGCCCAGCCCCGGGCGGGCCCACCGTGCTAACGCACTAGGCCGCAAAGGCCTTGCAACCACGGAGGCCTACAGGGAAGGGTACCAAAACAACATGGACAAGCAAGGTGCTCCTTGCTTGTCCGGAGCTAAAATGGCTGCTGCCACGAGGCAGTGCGAGGCTTTATGGCCCTGCAAATCTCGCGGCGAAATCTCGCGAGACTTCAAATCTCACGAGACCTCGCCGCGAGATGATTCCCATTGGCCAGGCCAACCAGAAGAGGTGGGCCTTCCTGTCAACCTGGCCAATCACGCGTCTATGCCCTTTTAAGGCAGACGCAACAGAAGGCCCCCTCCCTACCCGTCGGGGGGGTCTTTCTTGAAATTCAACTAGAATATGTCATGCATATTGTGTCTCAGATATTGTATGCCTGCTGAGAGGCTGAATTGTAGAATAATAAACAATTCAGCTGAGAGGCTGAATTGAAGACATCCTGATCACTATTAATCTGACATTGTCTATCCTTCATCATAACCAAAAATGATGAGTAGCAAACACAATAATAGAGGAGTATAAATAAAATTATGAAAGGTTTGCAGAAAATGCATAGAGTGTTTTTCTTCCTCTCTCATAGTCTTAGAACCTGGAATCATCCACTAAGAAAAGCTTTTGGTCTGATTTAGTTGAGTTTTTCTGATATTCTTATATTATATGGTGCCTAGTAGGGTGTTATTCTTAGGCATAGAGGCTAGGTTAGTGTTCTCATTGCAAATCTTTCCTCCAGCTTGCTTGTTTTATAATATTCTCTCCTCTGTACCTTCATGGAGAGTATGTCCTGGAAACAGTGTACAAATGCCACATGATACAGATTTTCTAATTATACTAGTTTTCTCTTTTCATCAGGGATGGCAACTAAGGCCTCAAGCAGATGGAGCAAAAGGATCAGCCAGAGACTGCTCCCACTCCAATTGCTCCCTGTTCAATGCAGGACCACAGTGACACATGCAATGGTCCCAAGGCCATCCACCACTGCGGTCCACAAGGAGTGTTTCCCCCCCCCACTCCTTTTTATGTCAGGTTTGGTCTGCCATAGGCAGCCATAATGTAGCTTTGGCTTGATCCGGGGACATGCGTCATCTGAAAGCCATGCCTCTGCATCAGCCTGAAGGCAGTGCTTTTGGCCCATCTGTTTCAGGCCTATGAGTGGTCAATCCCCCACCCTGCAGTTGTGCAAAAGAGAGAGAGAGAGAGCACCATGGAAGAATCCAGAAATCTACTTCTGATTCACACTTCCAGGTTTATTTATAGATGATTTCTGGCAATGTTGGAGGGGATATTTCAAGAGCCCAACTGTCAGAAACAGCATGCCCACCAGTCTTCTTTCAGACATAAAGACAGCTCCCAGACATTAAGTCAAAAAGTCACATCTGTGGTGTGAGTAGTAGGTCCTCACTTTGGGCTTTCACATCAGTTGCCCCTGCTGCCTCCTCCTGGCACTCTGGAGCTGCTGTTGCTCTTTCAGGGCACCGGGTAGTGGGAACACAGGCTTTACCGGTTCATCCTCTTTGTGCAGCCGCTCAGGTCCTGTTGTGCTTCGCTCTTTCCCAGGTGTCTCCTTCTGGGGGTTAGATCTCTGACTGGGACCAGAGCACTCCCCTGGGGCAGCTTGCCCCTGCCTGGTTTCGGCAGTCACCATGGATGGTGGGAGTCCTGGCTCCATAGGTTCCCTCTGGTCAGGTGGCCCTCCTGGGCCCTCTCTCCGATGGCTCTGGACTCGAGAGTTTCTGGCACCAGACTGGTGTTCCTCTCCCGCCATCTCCCTGGCCACTTTTCACCTGTGTTGAACAGCTTGAACCATCTCCAACACAGTCCTCCACATCTGTGCAACCTCCTGTTGCATTTCCTGGACCTGGATCTGGTCCTCCTCCTTTAAAGCCTTCCTCAAAAAGGACAACTTTATTGCAGAAAAGAAAACAGCGCAGACAGGTCTTGACTTCTTTGATGAATCTAAAGGCACAGTACATTAACACACTTTTATAGAATAGAACAAAGTCCCTTCCCATAGGCAAGTGGCAAACTGTGATTGGTCCAAGTTTCCCGCGCCTTGGCCCTTCACATGATGTAATGTCCTACTGTCTGGAAAATCCAACAAAGGGCCAGGTGCATGTGAATCTACAGCTTCCCATCGACCTTAGTCAAAACAACTGTGAATCCCACATCTGCTCTTTCATTGTGCCTTTGTTTATGTACTATGAAGCCTGGGACTAGGAACCCATGGCTATCAAAGCCAGCACTGATATGAGGCTAGCTGAGGTACCATCTTAACATGTTAGATCTAAATCCATTAATCATTTAATATCAAACCAATCCATGTATGTTTCAAACACTATACAATTAAACATTTCACACACTTAATTATGAGGGTTTGAATCCAATCCTCGGCAGGAGCCGAAGCTGAAAATTCCCCCACATTCCAGTTCCAAAGCCTTTCATTTTTCAGCCAGCTCCTTTTAGAGTTACAGTCATTAACCCCTTCAGCACATTTTCACAACCCATCTCCCTCATAAATTTTATCAAAACCATTCTGGCAGGAAAGCATTAACCTAATGTGATCCTGACACCAACACAATCACAAAAATTAATTTGGGACTAATTGGATCTGGAGATTTGTGGGAACTTGGAATGCAAAAAAGGGAGTTGGGGGTTACATGCAGCATGCATGCTACAGTTTTCCATTCCACTTTTCATAGAATACACCTTTGATGTTCACATTCTCACCTTGGGCAGAGTTTCTTTCCTTCTATGAACATTCAGTAGATGTTGAAGCTTGAGTCTAGATCCAGACAATTTGCTAGTGGTTATGATTAATGCCACTCTTTTCCCCTTTCCCCTATTTTGGAGAAAAACATTATTGATTAAGATATCAAAAGGATGTTCTGAAAATGTTTCATTACTGCTTCTACTGAGAACTCAATAAAATTTGAATTTATGACCATAGCTACAAATTTTCCTAATTTCAAATTAAAATTGCACTCCTGCTTATCTCCTCATATCAAATGAAAACTTGTTTTGACTGCAATATATAATAGTCAATTGCATTTTTATGAAGTCCAAGTTTGTGTCTGTAGAAATGCTGGTGCTTGTTTTCTGTTAAAAGTAAAAGAATCTAAAGACACAGGGACCTTAATACTAAGGAGTAAAATATAACATATCCATAAGATCAGCCACCATACCACAGAAGGGTAAATAGTAAATGTAAAACCATTTTTAAAAAAGGGATCCAAGGAAGTTCCAGAAAACTATAGCTGTTACCACAATGCACAAAGATCCATGATGCTGCCTGGTGCATAGAGATATTAAGGTAGGGCTTACATGCATATTTATACCCACTACCAAAACATGAGGAGGCAAACACCTAAATAGGGCTAAAGTTGTAGATAGGACTTAGGGGATTCTATATGCAATGCTTATTCCTTTAGTTATGGAATAAAGCTATATTTCTCAATCTGTAGAGGTTTTCATTGGAAAATTTCTGGTGTTGACTACATAAGACAAGCAGCAAGCAGTGTCTTGATATTTGGAAAGGAGGAATGTTGTTGTTGTGTTATTTTTTTTTACTAACAAAAGCACATGGGTCCTGATTCCCCTAATGTCTGTTTGCTGCAAGATCCACCAGTGTAAAGTGAATTTACCTGGAGAAATCTAATCATCACCCCATGACCACTGTCTCTGTGTGAAATTGACATTGCAGAGATTAGTGGGATAGTTCATAGCCATCATTACCGACAGGAACATGGCATTAGGCAAATTAAAATGAAGTCCCTGGTGCTTAAGTTTCCAGGAAGCACCAGCTGTACAGGAAAAGATCTCTTGTACAGGGGCAGCTTAAATGTTTCAATTACGATTATGTTTCTGTTATAGCAAGCCTCTGCCAAATATAATTCCCAGATATTAGCAGATTTAGGAGGACATCTTTATCTTGGCAGCTAAAATGTCATTTGAAATGTCCAGTTTGACATGTGCAATACAGACACACTCCTAACAGCAAAGTTTTTATGTTGCATGAGGGAGGAGAGTGCTTAAAGGGGTTTGATGTGTGAGTTTAAAAATAATGACAAAGCAAAGGAGAAAATAATTACAGAAATTTTATATGATCCCCCTTCCTCAATGCCTCTAATTTTTCAAGGGCATATTTACACAAAGCCAAAGCAGATGACATGTTTATCATTTCTTTTTTCTAAATTGTCTTGCAAATGGTGGACTATGTCTGTTTGTCATGGCACTTGATTCTCTTCACCTATACATGAAGAATTTAAAACACTTTTTGTGCTTAGTCACAGAAAGGTAAACACAAACTTCATTTACACATCTGATTGCTGAGGAATGTATCTTTGAGGAAATCCTTCTTTTGGAGATTAAAATGGGCTATTTATAGGGAATAGTGAGATTGACCCTCATATTTCCTAGACTATGATCTAGGACTCCCTTTAGATTTTTTTTTCAGTTTGAATGGTTTGGATGCATAGAGTCTTTTTGCTGGTTTCTCTTCTCCTTTGCCGGAACAGATTTGGCCTGAGCATTCATAAGGAGAAACAGGAAAATTATAGAATTTGAAGGGTCCCTATAGGCCATTGAGTCCAACTCTTAGCTCAGTGCAAGAAATCCAGCTAGAGCAGGGGTAGGCAACCTTTCCCCTTTAAGGGCCGAGGGACTTCAGTTCCCAGAATCCCAGGAGCTATTGGCCAACATGGGACTATTGGCCAACATGGCTGAGGCTTCTGGGAGCTGAAGTCCCTCGGCCCTTAAAGGGGAAAGGTTGCCTACCCCTGAGCTAGAGCATCATCAGCAGGTAGCTGTCTAGTGTTTTTATTATTATTAAAGCATCCAGAGAAAGAGACCCACCATCTCTCTAGGTATTGCTATCCCTCCATATCCATGGATTCTGCATCCACAGATTCAACCAACCATGGTTTGAAAATATTCACACACACACATATCCAAAAATCAAACCTTGATTTTGTTATTTTTTATATAGGACGCCATTTTACTATGCCATGCTATATAATGGAACTTGAGCATCCATGGATTTTGGTATCCACAGGTTGTGGGGTGGGGTGAGAACCAAACCACAGAGGATACCAAGGGCCCACTATAATTGCTTCCATTGTCAAATAGTTCTTGCTGTCAAGAAGTTCCTTCTAATGTTCAATCAAAATCTACCCTCCTGTACCTTAAAACCATTAGACCCCACCCTACTTTCTGGAGTAGCAGAGAGCAAATCTGCATCCTCCTCTTTGAGATAGCCCATGAGATATTTAAGGAGTGCAATCATGTCATCCCTCAGTCTTATCTTCCCCAGTCTGAACATACTCGACTTCAGGGCTGTACAGACGGGCAGGAAAAGGTGACATGAAGCTGCCTTTTCTCTAAGCTGCAGCAACCACACCGCCTGCCTAAGGATGCCCTAAATGGGGACGGAACAAATGCTCTGGGTGCAGTCAATGCAGCTTTTCTGAGGCCGCATTGAAGCCCTGCCAACCACACTGCTGGCCCCATTGACACCACAAAGGGAGACAGAACAACCACACAGACTGGCAGTAGTTGCTTTATTTTTTTTGTTCTCTCAGATGCATGTGCACATGCCCAGGGACACATCACAGAAAACCTGCACACCTGCACAGAACACATCATAGGCTGGTATACAATCTTTCACTCTCTGCGTACAAAGGTGACTGAAGTTCAGCATCCCTGTGCGACTACACAGAACATGTCATACATTATTATTATCATGTAAGGATTTGCTGACCTCAGCTTTCCCAAGTAGTGGGTGCTGTAGACAGGTGCCACTGTCTGATTGTGCCACCCTTGGGGTGGAGGAATGAGTTTGTCAACTAAAAAGACACCTACTCCATCTTCCTCCACAAAACATGTCTCACACAGATCAGGGTGGAGGGGAGAGGTACATGCAAGGTTTGTGTGGACAGACTGGATACAGTTGGTGGTCATGCAAGGGAGATAGGCAACAGGACACACAGACAAAAGTTACTCCAGGAGCCAGGAAGTGGTGTGCAGGTCTTATGCACACCTGCACTCCTGCTCAGAAGAGGTCACAAAAGCCTCTATCATGCAAACTACTGTGCATGCTGACAGTAAGCGTACATGCGACAGAATTTATTTATGGTCATAATAGAGAATAGTTGCTAGGGTGCATGTATAGGGTTACAATTAAGGTTAGGATTAGGGTTCTAATATCCACACCTGGAAGCATAGAGCTCTTTAAATTAAAGCCTGCATTGTGGCGCACATGCTCTGGATCGCGGACTCAATTTCGGCCACATGTGCAGCGGTGCATTTATATGGACATTTTAAATCTCTGGTGACCCTTTTCTGACTCACCGGTGTTGCTGCATACATATGCACATGCAAAGGTGTGCATCTTTTTTGGAGCAGCTTTTCCCAGCATTTGGCGCCTAGAGGGTGCTTTCCTGCCAGTTTTTGGGCGTGCATTATCTAAACACCATGTCTCCAAGTCAGCCTGAAAGCACCTCTTTTTGCCTGTCTGTACAGCCCCTTCCTCAACTTTTTCTCAAATGTTTTGTTCTCCATACCTCTTATCATTCTTGTTGCCTTTATCTGAACCTGCTCCAGTTTCTCTATATCCTTCTTAAAATGTTCAGAACTGAACACAGTTCAGAATACAGTAGTACTAGTACTTCCTTTGTGTTTGAAACTACAGTTCTACCAGTGCAGGCTAAAATATAATTTGCCTTTATATCAGTGACAATGTTCATTGTCCTAAATTATTGCTATTTTTCATTCTTTTTAATGGTTTTGTAGGCCCTACATTTTCAACATCAAAGGCTCCAGGAAAATAAACCAGGAGTCCAGCTAAAGTTTGTTCATATCAATGGAATATGTTAGTTGTTGCTTAGTAAGGTAAATACCATGTTACAAAAAAATCCTATACAGCTACACATGCTTAGACTCTTCTAACTGGCCATATCCTCCAACATTTCATAGATGAAAATTAGGACACTATCAGATTGTGTTTGAAAGGGTATGGCTAGAACAAGAGGGCAACAGCTTTTAATGAAGAACACACAAAATTATATTTTTAAGCAAAGAAACCCTGAGATTTAAATAGCAAGTTTATGAAAGCTTGAAAAAAAGAAGAAAAAATTCAAGTCAGTAAATATCGTACTCGCTGTGTATTGATTAGGAGTAACTATAATGTTATATAATGAGTGTTGTGTGCTTTCAAGTCACTGATGACTTAGGCTGACCCTAAGGTGAACCTATCACAGATTTTTCTTAGTAAGTTTCTTCAGAGGGGATTTGCAATTGCTTTCCTCTGAGGCTGAGACTGTGACTTGCCCAAGGTCACCCAGTGGGTTTTCATGGCCAATAATGCATTATTGTAAAATAAAAATCCTTTGTGAGATCTGCAGAGGATTATAGCTTTTTCTCATATCTTGTGTATGAATACTGCTTTCATATGCACCCAATCAACTCAATGCACATTACAGATCAGGTCAAATCCAAGCTTCCCCATAACACAACACTAGGATGGTCACCTTCAGTCAATTGTAGCTTCATAGCCTAACCTACTTCACATGGTTGCTGTTAGGTTAAAAATGGGTGGCAGGAGTTAGGTAGATAGGTATGAAGAAAACAATGTACAATACTTTTAGCTCCAGGAAAGAAATTGAATGAAATTACTTAAGAAAGATATAGTTGGGGGGGGGGGGGAATATTGTCTTTTAAAAAATACATGCATTCCAATGGACTTTTAAAATTTCTCAGGCTTTAATTCAGTACATGTTTATCTAGGCAGGAACTCATTTGGGGGTGGCTATTGGGTTTGGGGGTGGGTATTGGATCTTTCTGGTTTTATATTGTCCATAATTTTAATTGTTGTTAGCTGCCCCGATTGTTCTCAGAGGGGCGGGATACAAATAAATATTATTATTATTATTTGGACTTACTTCTGAGTATATGATTTCATTGTGAGTGCAAGGAGAAACCCTCTCTCAAAATAAATAGACAGTAAAGTAACTCCCTGTGTTGGACCATAAGTTACATTTCCTTTCTGACAGTATTTTGGAACCCTGGTACACATGTGCATAGAATAGTAAATCAAAAGGAAGGGAATGGAAAGAAAAAAAACCAGTTAAACTAAGCTTAAAATCTCAAAAACAAACAAAAAAGAACTGAAAGAAGGAGAAAAATATTTTAAAATAAGAAATTTTTCTATGCAATATTGACCTAGTTTTAGGGAAATTGGTATGTGTCTGTGAGATAAGAATGCACCTGTTGCACAGCTTCTAGAGTTCTGTAGTTCAAAGAGGATCTACTGAAGAAAACTCCCTCTTAACTCGGAGGGCTCTCCGCTTCCTCTGCTTTTGTAAGACTTGTTTGCTCTTGATTGTTAACCTCAAGAAGCAACTCAGGGGGGTTGCAGACTGCCAGAAATAGTGCAAATCGAGTCCACTTTTAGGGTTAGGGTTAGTGCTAGGGAATCATGGGAATTGTTTTGTTTTTTCTGAGACATTGAGCCTTCTCTGTCAGAGAGCTCTGGTGCCACAATAAAATACAGTTCCCACGATTCCCTAGCACTAACCCTAACCCTAAAAGTGGACTCAATTTACACTGTTTCTGGCAGTCTGCAACCTCCCTCAGTTACACAGCACAGGCTGTTCTGTTGCAAATTAGGAGGGTAGTTTGCACTCACTTTTGCCTGATCTTATTGGGATGAGCAAGACTCCATTCCCTTTCTGCCTCTCTTGCCAGATGAGCTGAGTGCAAATTACTTTTGTTCCTTGAATTCGATTGAAGCAAACAAACATTGGGAAGAAGAGAGGGGGGGAGGGGGTCATTTTTACATCAGCTGAAAAAGCAAAAAGGCAGACAATTAATCATGGCTATCATGGGTCAGTTGTAGGGCATGGTCTTTTCCCATATTACATAAGAAAATCCATTGTCTAGAGCTAAGATAGTCAGTTTGGATCCCAGCCAGGCATCCTTGATAGATCATAGAGCAGGACAAGCTCTGTAATTCCAATGGAAATATCTGTTCTCCCTTACCTTCCAAATCACAACTTTGAGTCAGAGACACGCCCTCCCAACACAGCTATTACTTCATCAGTGGAAAGGGGGGAGGGAGGATTAAAGGTACTAATGATAATAGCAGGATAGGTGTTCACCTCTCCCCTGCACTCCCTGCTTGGGAGGCAATAGCCCTATTGGAAGAGGATGAATATGGCTGCAGTTGGGGGGGGGGGGGGTTGGAAGATAAGTGAGGACAGGTACTCATAGAGCTTTACAGTGATTTTTCTTGCTCCACAATCTAGTAGGTTACAGAAGCCCCATCCTGTATCCAACCTGGAAACACTATCTACAACCAGGAATTAGTATACAACCCTTAGACAAACTCGACTGCATACAATAGCTACCCAGTGAAGTAAACAAACAATCAGACCAACAGAACCAGAATGACACCCAGGAACAAGAGATAATAAGAGTATACTGCTTGTTGTCATCTATAGTTTACAGTTACAATCTCAACAGGTATTTAATGCTGTATATCTCATCCTGGAAACAATAGCATTTCAGTCTTACAGGCTATGTGTGGTAAGCCTGAACGTGCTTATAAACAGCTTACCAAGATTAAGGCAACAACAGCTCCTTAATCAAATCTTTAATCAGTCTAAGCAATAAGAAATACCGTCCCCCATAATAGACTTCCCCCCCCAGTGGTGACATCTCCCTGCTGGAGGAGGATGGTGTGGCAATGCCCTGTGTCCCAAAAAGAGATGACGAATGAAGTGGCCATGCATTTTCCTCAGACAGAGGGAAAAGGATAAGCATTAATGCTGCCCTTGTCTTTGTCACTAAAGTCATATGTGTACCTGCCTCATACTGACAACCTGACATCCCCACCCCACTCTCCAGCTGTCTCTTTCACTCCTGCAATAAAACCTGAGGCCTGCTTTTGCCAGTGTTAAACAGTTACAAAGGCTACTTTCAGCACCCAGTGTGGCAGGGAAGGAGAGAAGGTTGCAATAGCCATAGCATCTTAATTTATATACTTCTTCATACTGCATTAAGCAGTCTCTTAGTGGTTTACAACTGTAAGCTAATTGCCCCCAACAAGCTAGTTACTCACTTTAGCAACCTAAGAAGGATGCTAGGCTGAGTTGACCCTGGGCCCCTGGCTGGGACTGAACTCACAACCTTGTGGTTTGTGAGTGAGTGGATGCAGTACCAGCATTTAACCATTGCACCACAAGGACTCCTAGTGGTCACAATTAAAAAAGGAATCAGTGAGTAGAGGACTGTGTGAAACAGCAACACAATGAAGAACTGGACAGGTCTGAAACGGATACAAAGGAGTCCAGCAGCAATATCAGGGACCTCTACTGCTGCTACAGCCTGAGGAAATTGTTTCATACAACCTGAAAGTAAATCTGATCTTCTAATCAGTTAATCAATACAGGAAGGTACTGTGAATTTAGCATTTACTGTTTCTGAATTTGCTGTATGGCCAACACCGCTACTCCTAAATGTTTTTTGGATTTCAAGATACCACATTTTAGCCGTCACAGGGGAATCCTGAAGAGAGAGCCAGCAAACTGGAACCTTTCTATCAGAGGCTTCTGCCTCCAACGAAGGTAAAGCATTTTTTTCTAATATTGGGACTGATTG
The DNA here is from genome assembly GCA_026167975.1 of Phrynosoma blainvillii. NCBI lineage: Eukaryota > Metazoa > Chordata > Lepidosauria > Squamata > Phrynosomatidae > Phrynosoma > Phrynosoma blainvillii. The sequence goes on from JANUYF010000001.1 coordinate 417,085,492, forward strand.
GCATGCTTTACCCCTACATCACCTAAAGTTCTCCTGATGCAAAACATGAAGACTTCTTGAGAAATTCAGCATTCTCTACCTGCATAGGAGCCTGAGGCTTCACAAAGGAAAGAGACATGCTGGATTCCAAAGAAACTTCTTCTTTGGAAAAGAAACTTCTTCTTATTATTATTATTATTTGGATTGCAAATGGATATTAAATTTCCTTGGCTTGCAAAATGTTCCAGTGACTGCATGGCCAAAGGGGAAGGAGCCAGCCTGAAGATAGTCCTCCCCTAACATTTGAACTGAGATCAGAAACAGAACATGCAGACCCTAGACTAACATCTTCAATTTTTTTCTTCTGTTTGCCTGATGGAGAAGCCAGTGTGACTTCAAAAGATTGCAACATGTAGTTGTGCATTTAGGTTGGCCCAATAAAGGTATCATTGTTTGGATATTTTTGTTTAAGAAACTGTTACTGTTTTTCATATTTCACATGTCTATTTCGTACAGCTCCAGTATTTACAATGTCCCACCCACATGAGTTCCTCAAGAGGTTGCAACTCAAATAGGACATTATATTACATATTTCAATCCTCCTGCTTGTGCTAATTTGTCTCTGTTAGGGCCAATGCAGACGGCCCCTAAGGGGCAGCTCTGTGCTGTCCCTGGGAGTGCTGGATCGAGGCTGTGGCAACCACACGCTGTGGCCCCAATCCTCCTTTTTGCTACTCCAAAAAGAGCTGACAAATGCTGCTCCTTTTTGGAGTGGCAAAAAGCTGCCCAGTCGGGTATGCAGTGTGATGGTGGTGTTGGGGTGGAGTCGGGGTGGCTGGCATGCGGTCACCCCACCCCAACTCCACCCCAGACCGGCCCTTTAGGCTGGTCTGCATCAGCCCTTACTTCCTAGCTACTAATTATAATAGGCACAATGACTAGCTCTCTGATTTCTGATCTAGTTAGGACCCAACACACTTCATGAGAAGGGGTTATGGAAGAGTTCTAGTTTACCCTCTGGATTTTATCTCCTTGATGAAACATATTTCAATGTCTGAAAAAAAAATGAGCCTTTCCACTGAATATTCACCTAAATTAGAGTTCCAATAAAGAATGTCACATTGGCAAGAGGATCTACGTGAAAACCTTTTGTGTAGGCTTGACAGGCTCCTGTGGAGGGACCCTCTATGGAATCATTATTTCCCCATTTTCAAGCACTTTAGTAAGTTTCTACTCTTTTACTGTTTGTATTATGCCCCCTCCCCCATTTCTCAAAGGACATGAAAATATGGCGCTTATGTAGCTTCTCATCTCCTTGTTCAATTTTTAGAGATCACTTTGATGTTTCAGAATAAATCTCATTATACAGCAGATCAAAGGGGACAATTATTTCACCAAAGCAGTACAATAAAGCCAATTAGCATGTCATCTATTTGCATGGAACATAGCTGCATTGAAGCCAAGCATTACTTCTGTGACTGGACATGTCCCAGTGTGAGCCAGAGGCGATAAAGGTCATATGGTCCCAAAGATATATCAGCTCTTTAAGAAGCTCCTGATGCAATCCTTTTAGAATGTAGTTAATATGCAGATTTCATTTCAGAGATCTGACAATAGTGTCCAAGAAAATGACTGTTGCTCCTTTCCAAATAATATACATTTCTGCTGGATTCAGTCAGACATTTTTAATGTATTACTAGACACTTTGTCTTCATATGCACCTTGATATCATCATCTTTTGTCACAGAAGCCAGTTCAATACAAGCTCCGCAAAAATGAAATTATATATAGTACTTAAAGGTAAAGGTGTTCCCCGTTGACAAGGTTGTCAAGTTGTGTCCAACTGTAGGGGATGGTGCTTATCTCCATTACTAAGCCAAAATCCAGCATTGTCAGAGACTACTCTGTGATCATGTGGCCAGTATGATTTCACAGAATGCTGTTTACTTTCCCACCAAAGTGGTACCTATTCATCTACTTGCATTTGCATGCTTTCGAACTACTAGATTGGCAGAAACTGGGACTAGTGATTGGAGTTCACCCCATCATGCAGCATCTGGGCCTTGAACTTCTAACCTGCCAATCTTACAATCAACAGAGTCAGCATCTTAACCACTTGAGCCACTTGGTGGTCCTTAAAGTGATACAAAATTCTTTACTGTTGTCATTTTTGCAACAATAGATTCATGTGGTTTTGGCTCTGCAAATTACCAAAACCTGATTGTCATCAATTAGAATTTTATATGGAAACATACAATGAACACAATTTGGATATAAATGAAAGAGAACTGCTTTGGGTGTTTAAAATGTTTTCTTTTTCTTTTTGTTTTTTGCTCATGTGAAAAAGAGTAGATGGGCTTTGATGTCATCTTCAGGCCTAATTGATCATACTGGAGTTAAATGAAAAATGAAACAATCTTCCCTTATGTCAAATATTGGTCCAAATTGTTGTTTTGCTTGCATTTGTTCCATTGAGAGAATAAAGAATATTCTCACATTTTCACATCCTTAATGAGCCATGCCAGGAAGATGGTAGACTGCTGCACTTATGGCTTCTTTGACCAATAAATAAATAAATAAATAAATGCACAAAATTATGTTTTCCTACAAAAATTCACTCCATTTGCAAAATTTGCATAGCAAAAGACACTGTTTTATGTGAAAATCATTGTTTTTTGCCCAAACTATTTTCTTGCGAAAAGTCCTGAAATACAGAAAAAATATATATCAAAAATGTGTAAAAATTGACATAATCTCTCTCAGCAGTGACAAAACTTTTAATCTCTCCAGTTTTGTGTGATAATGTAATAACTGAAGGTTTACACCCCAAGCCCCATTGCATATGTTGCTTTCTTTCTTGTGCAAACAATGAGTTGAAACCTTCTTTTCATCTATACATACTATAACATGGAGTATACAGGTAGATTCTCTATGGATGCTGTGAAACTTGTACCACGATGTTACAGTCTCATCTCATTTGAGCATTTGTGGGCTAAAGTGTAGTTCATAGAACAGCTTTATTCTTAAGCATGCCCAACATTTTAGTGATTAGTCAAAGAGGAAGCAGCTGCAGTAGTGGTGGTGAGTTCATTACTAGAAAGTCAGAGGGATGATGCACTTTGCAATAAATAAGTGGGTTTTGGACTGCAGTTTGGGCACTCGGTATCACTGAGCCATAAAGAAGCAGTTAAGCTCAAGAAATAGGGATCTGATAGGTGGCCACAGAGAACAGAAACATATGGTCAATTTAACTGTAAGATCAGGTTATGGGATGGCTTCATGGTCAGCAACTTGCTCTACTAGAAATCAGAGATCAACAGATCTTATTTTGTTGAATTTGTTGGGTGTATTACAAAATAGTACAGCAAAGTTGTGGAGTCAACAAAAATAGAGCTTTACTCAGCAGAGTGTAAGACAAAAAATATATGCAAAAACAAAGAGTACAGCATCATGGCTAGGCACAAAAACAGTACAGCATAACTTCCTGCATACCTGCAGTACTATAACTTCATAGCAAGGAGAAAAACTTACTTCCCAGCAACAGGCTTCTTACCAGCATAGAGAGTAATAAACTTATTTACATGGTCGATAGATGGTGCAACAAAACAAATATCATCTACAAATGCTAGCACTATCTGTAAATCTTTGCCTGACCCTTTGGTAAAGACACAGGGATCAGCAATACCCTGTTTGAAACCATGTCTTGTTAATTCAGCTTCAAGGCACTTATACCAACATCTAGCTGATTGCTTTAAACCATAAATAGCTTTGTTCAATTTCCAGACCATGTTCGAATCACTTGTTTGAAATCCAGGAGGCTGCACCATGAATATTGACTCGTCCAGCTGTGCATTTAGAAAAGCTGTGGCTATATCAAAATGATGAACTAATGCACCTGTTTGTGCAGCTATGGTGAGGATTAACCTTAGACTTTCGGCCTTAGAAGTAGGCGAAAAACACTTCATCATAGCTTTCAAACCTCCTTTCTGAAAAACCTTTAGCTACGAGTCTGGCTTTGTATTTTACTTCTGAACTAGATTGCTTGATTTTGTATACCCAGCGACATCCTACAGGTGTTTTATCAGCTGGTAAGTTTACAACTATATATATCTTGTGCTCATTCATAGAATCCATCTCAGCTTGCATAGCCTTCTCCCACTTTTCCTTCTCATTGGGTGGCAAACTCATAACTTCCTCATAACTTTGGGGTTCTATACTTGCTGGTTCCAGAGATTTAAAATAACTTCTCTGGTTAGATATGTGACAAGCACATCCAGAATCCAGAAGCCAGTCCTTTTCTCCTTGGTTTAGACAATATACAGCTGAAACAAGCTGTGATTTAGTGCCTTGTTTGCACCTCTCTTGCTGCTTCTTCTTGACTGCAACATTTTGTCTCTGCCAAGCCGGACAGAAACGCTGAAGATGCTTTGTAGATCCACATTTGTAACATTTCCTCACAGCAAACACACTCTCTCCACTGTTCATCTCATTCACTTTCTGAGGCTGAGCCAAAGAATGCCTGGAATGCTGTTTGAAAGCTGCCAGCTCCACTTGGCGTTCCTTCCTCTTGGCTTCTTCCTCCAACAGACGACCAGTGAGATAATGTAGTGTTAGGTCTTTCTCAGGAATAACTTCCAAACTTTGGGCAAACATGTCCCATGATTCATCAAGAGAACTCAAAATAATGAATACTTTAGCACTTTTCTCAAAAAATGTGCCTCTCTCCGACAACTCAAGAAACGTGTTCTGCATGTACTGCAAATGCTGGGAAACATCCCCATCTGGTTCCAGACGTGCTCTGTAGAGCTTTCTTGTCAAGGCCATCTTGGAGATAGCAGAGGTGCGAATGTGTATGCCACGCAGAGCATCCCAACATTCCTTTGCAGACTGCAAGTCTCTAATGTGAATCAGTTGACTCTCTTCTACCCCCAAAACAATCCAGGAGTGAGCCTTCTGCACTGCAATCCTTTGTCCTCTGCCAGGCTGTGCTGGGAGGTTTACAACTGATTCCCATAACCCTTCTTTGATGAGAAAACATTGCATCTTTACAGACCACGTCAGGTAATTGTGGTCATTCAGTCTCTCTAGTGGTAAACCACTAATTATTGTACTAGCCATGGCTGCCAGTCTTCCACACCCTTCTCAGACAGACACAAGGTGGTCAGCAAGCCCCTTTGTTTCTTACCAGCCTCTGCAAACTCTTCAGACTCCAGACGTCTTCCAGACATACACTGCATCAGCAGTAGCGCTCTGGGCCCATAACCATTGTTGGGTGTATTACAAAATAGTACAGCAGAGTTGTGGAGTCAACAAAAATAGAGCTTTACTCAGCAGAGTGTAAGACAAAAAATATATGCAAAAACAAAGAGTACAGCATCATGGCTAGGCACAAAAACAGTACAGCATAACTTCCTGCATACCTGCAGTACTATAACTTCATAGCAAGGAGAAAAACTTACTTCCCAGCAACAGGCTTCTTACCAGCATAGAGAGTAATACACTCTCCAAAATCCCAACAGACTCCCAATGCAGTTATACACTACTAAGTGGCTATCAAGTCCACCTGGCCTAATTGGCTGACTGCATCATTAATTGCCAGAGCTGGCTTACTATCATGGACTCCACCTGCCACTTTGCTATACCTTCATCCAGTCACAACTTAGTATGCAAACTGGCATACCCTGACAGAATTGGCCATCCAATCTAAGCGAGGTTGTACCTTCTCAGGGCAAGGAAGCTGTAGTCCTGTGTCCACTTTCCTGGGACAAGACCATGGTATACAAGTAGGGCTTATTTTTGAAAAGATGTGTGGGATTGCATCCCCTCAATGTTTTGCACATCTATGCTCTTTCAATTTCTCTTGGAAGGTCCCCTGGAATTTCTGGTTCATAGGCTGGGTGACCATGCCTGAGGCAGGTGGGGGGCCTCTCCAGACAGAGAGGGGTGGATGGGTTTACTTTTTGGCTATTCATTCCTATTAAAGAGGAATGATCATTTATGAACTTTAGCATTTTTGGAGTTTATAGGAAGGCTGCTGAGACAATGCTAAACAGCAGCTCTCAAAACTATGTATGGACCTTATCACACGCGGGTCACAAAGCGATAAGAAACCGAAATAAGAATAAATCCAATACTATACAGAAATGAACCGAAAGAGCCCCCACAATACATAAATGGCTATCAGACGCAACTAGCATCATCGCGCAATTATCGCGCTTCCATAAAAGTGCATCCTGGATACATATTTGCCGTTCACACACAATTCAGAAAATCCCGGACATGGCCCTGCGCCGGCTTGGGAAGGAGGGGTTTGGGTGACAGCCAGCTGTCAAACACACGCCTCCTTTCCAAGCCGGCATGGGGCCGGGACTCTGAGCAGAATGGAGCCCGCGCCGGCTTGGGAAGGAGGGGTGCATTTGACAGCCAGCTGTCAAACACACCCCTCCTTTCCAGGGTCCCGGCCCCGCACCAGCTTGGAAAGGAGGGGTGTGTTTGACAGCCAGCTGTCAAACACACCCCTCCTTCCCAGAGTCCCGGCCCTGCACCGGCTTGGAAAGGAGGGGTGCATTTGACAGCCAGCTGTCAAACACACCCCTCCTTTCCAAGCTGGCGCTGGGCCGGGACTCTGAGCAGAACGGAGCCCGCGCCGGCTTGGGAAGGAGGGTTGCGTTTGACAGCCAGCTGTCAAACACACCCCTCCTTCCCAAGCCGGCACGGCGCAGGCGGGGGTGGGGAAATGCTCCACAATACGTATTGGGGAAATGCTCCCCAATACGTATTGTATGTACACATGTATTTCGGAGACTCGGGCATTGCGCAATGATTTTGGAAGCGCATTTGTACTTCCTAATTAAACCAAAATTCAAAAGATCTCAATCCGTTTTGGATTAGTTGTGGGTTTTTAGCGGTTCTGTGCGACGTTGTGTAAACACACGCAAAATTAATACGTATTAGTTCCGGATTTCTTTTGGAAACTTTTTGCTTTAGACCCCATGTGATAAGGTCCTATAATAAGCAACTGAAAAGATTTGAAAATACAAACAAGTAAATAGTAATTTTATTAAGAAAAATATAAAAGATTTAGGTCCACAGTGAATTCTGTGCAACTAATAAAACAAGTTGGTGAGGGTGGTCTACATGTTGTTTTAAAAAATAGTGTTAGATTATAAAGCCCTAATCACTTGAGTCAATTATTTGAATAATGAAAAATTGAAGCATTATAATGTTTGAGATTCAAAATATGCTTAAAGATTGTTGCTTACCTATAATAGAGCAGAAAATACACTGTACACTGAAAACTTTATTTTTGGCATGGTCTGATTTTTGAATGAGGTTCCTCCTTCTTATTAGAAATGTGCATCAATCCCAAATTTGTTTTGGATCCTGATTTAGCACTTCAGAAAATGACCCAGTTAAGAACCAGTCTGCTTAAATAAACAAATTAAAAAAAAAAAACAACAACAACCAGTCTGCTTTTGCTTGGATCCTAAGAAATCCAAGTGACCATCATGAGAAGTACTAAAATGGTTATTGCATTTTTTTTCTCTCTCTCTCTCTCTTAAAAAGAACTGCCAACAAATTTCTTTTTGGACAAATTAGAAGAAATCTGAAGACTTCTTGGTGAGGAATACATTATTAAATGTCTTACTGATAGATGCCATGGGTTTAGAACAAAAGGAATCTTTCATTTGGAGAATGGTGTTTGGGTGTGTTTGTAGGCCATGTTTATATTACTATGATGTGGATTATTGCTAATAATATAAAAGTTGTCTAAAGTAACAAACCTGCAAGGTTTTAGGATAAGTGCACAAGCTCATGTGGATAGTGACTCACAAAATTTGGCAATAGAGTGACTTGCTCCCCTTTCCCTCCCAAGCAAATTTGTTTGGGGGCAATCAGTATGAAAATGAGATGAACTATAGATAAGCACCAAACCAGAAAATTGCAAAGTTTTAGAAGCAAAAATGAAAGGGCTGTGGAGTTATGCTGCTTGAAAACAGGCATAGGTCTATATAAAACAGCAACAGCCATGAGGCATAACTGCTGTAGAAAGAAGGAAACAATTGTCAGTCATAATCAATCCTCCAAAACAAAACAGTTGTAGCCCATTATTGAATGTGGCCAAGGATTAGAATAAAGATCTGTTTGTCACTCTGTGTTGCCTCTTTCTTCACTCTGTATTGCCCCTTTCATCATCCATGGTGGGCAATTACAACATAATCTTTTCCATCCTGGGGTTACCTCTACCTGTTCTATTTGCTGAGTGAAGATGGCTTAGAAGTTCATTCAATCAATTTCTGATAAGAATTTATCCCTAAAATAATTTTTAATTTTGTGGAAACTATATAAAATATAGAAGTGGAATGTGGGAGAGAGTGAAGCTGAGAGTCAATCACTCATCCAAGTTAATCCACTATGATTTGTCCATTGGCAGTGCTGGCTTAAGGTGTATCCCCATTGCAGAAATACAGCAGTTTAATAGCAGTTTAGCTGCTATCCAAAGCTGCATCTGCACTGCAGAAATAATGCAGTTTGACATTCATTTAACTGTCATGGCACAATGCCATGGAATTCTGGGATTTGTAGTTCTGTGAACTATTTAGACTTTTCTGTCAGATAGCTCTAGTGTCACAACAAACTACAAATCCCAGGATTCCATAAAATGGATCCATGACAGTTGAAGTGGTTTCAAGCTGTATTGTTTCTGCAGTGCAGAGGCAAACCTACAGAATCCTGGGATTTGTAGTTTGATGAGGCACCAGAGCTCTCTGACAAATCAGGCTAAGCAGATGGCTTAAAGGGCCATCTTGGGGGCAGGGAAGGGGAGGGGCAGCCACACGATCAGCACCCCAACCCCTTCCCCAGGTCGTCCTCGGAGCAGCCGGCCCTCTGCATGGCTGGCGTTCCGAGGAGGACCTCCTGCCGCAGCATTTGCATGCGCTGCGGCAGAAGAGTCAGCGAAGGTGTGCCACAGCCTTTTGCGATGCACCTTCGTCGACTTGTGAAAGGAGCGCCAATTTAGCGCTCCTTTCAGAGGCAGTGAAGCTGCACCGCAGGACTGAGACATGGGGATGCCTCGGTCCCACGGCGCAGCTTCTTGGGGCGGCCCAGGGCCGCCCGTCTGCTTTCCCCCTATCTCACCAAACTACAAAACCCAGGTTCCATATGATAGAGCCATGACAACTAAAGTGGTGTCCAACTACTTTATTTCTACAGTGTGGAAGATTGCCCTCTGTTGGTTTTATAAATTTGGGAGAAAATAGTTTAACTTATTATTTTAAAAAGCCAGCTAATCATATGGATCTTGTATCTTACAATTATCTTACAATCTTGTATCTTACAATTTCCACACAGAAAAGTTAAAGGGATATTCTTTTTGCTACCCCACTATACTTTTGACTTATTCTTTTTCTGCATGCTTTTTTTTCCTGCCTGCTTTAAGGGAAGGGAGCTTATTGTGATGTTTATTTGACACACCACAGAAAGAAAAGGGATGAAAGAGTATGAATAGCTTGTAAATTCTAATCATATAAGCAAGAATGTTAAAATGGAATTAATCAGATTAGCGGAATAGTTTCTTTTGTGTCTTGTGCTGTAGGAAAGAGATACCAGTATCGTCTCTCCAGCACTGCTGACAAAGAACAGAATCTTGGCTTCCAACCAGAGCTCCATAAATGTAGTAATTAAAATTAATGAATAAAATATCAAATGGACGTGACAGAGTAAAGTAATCAAAAGGGAAATTTTCATTTCTTATCATACATACTAGTTTAAAAGAGATTTAACAAAAATACTGCTCCAAACACTGCAAAGGACAGAGACAGTAAAGAGTAAAAGCTCTGTTTAATGTAATATAACACCCCCCTCTTTTTTTGAAAAAGCTGAATGAAAGGAACAAAAGAGGATACTGTCAGACCCATGTGCCTGGTTCTGTCGTGATGATACAATGATACGATGAAATGCTAATGATATAATGCTGGGATAATCTGATGGATTATTGGGAGGAAGGATATAGGGAATATCAAAGGGTATTGTATATTAATCAAGTGGATGCTCTGGGCATGGGAACAAATGCAGGGGCAAATGGGCACAGGGTGAAGATTTATAGTTTTATGACCCTATCTTTCTTGCAATAGGATTTGGTTTGAAAAGGAGGGGTATTTCCTTTCCTCTCTTAAGGATGATTAAATGATAAACATGGGAGGGGGAAAAGGGGGGGGGACATGAAAGTTTGCTTTGATTGGGATCAAAGGTTGGGCATTTACAGACAGAAAGGGGGGACTGGATAATTTGAATTCTAATACTATGATCGAGGGAAGAGACCCTCAGTTTTGGCAAAAATGCTTTACTGGGAGCTTCTGTTCTAAGGTCTGAAGTAAATGTCTTGTTTTATATCACAATAAGATGTTTTTCTGACCATTGGAAACTGAGTTCACTGGTACTGACAGATACCTCTGAAGTTAAAGAGAAAAGAAAAGAAAAATTCTCATGACTCTTGCTGTGAAGGTGGTGGAATAATCTTCATAGGAATTTTGTTTATGGTGAACTACTGGTCCAACTGTGATGTCTCTTCAGCAAACTCCCTTATCTCAGTCTGGAATGTGACATGGGCTTTCCAAAGAATTCTTGTGGAAAGGCAGGGATTTTTGCTGTGAAAACTTATTTCAATCAGCACTGCAAATCTCTGAAGTCACACCTAACCTTTCATTTGGTGAACACTTTCTACAGCAGTGGTGTCACTAGGCTTGGTGTCACCTGGTGCGATAATGATGGTGTCACCCCACACTGCCTCCCATATCACTCCATATAGAATCCTTAGTACAGCCAGCCTCCATTTCCAGGGATTCTTTATCCACAGATTCAACCATCGACAACTTGATAATATTTTTAAAAATATATAAATTCCAAAAAGCGATATTAGATTTTACTAATTTGTATAAAGGACACCATTACATTATGCTATTGTTCAATAGGACTTGAATATTTGTACATTTTGGTATCCATGGAAGTCTTAGAACCAAACCCCAGAATGAGGACTAGCAACCTGAATATTTTAAATTCCTAGTGGATCAGAACATGTAGTCCAAACCATGAGGACTATAAACTTGAAGCTCATTAAATCCTAATAAAATCAAGCTTTTATTCCAAATCATGAGGACTGAGAACTTAACTCTTCTCCAATTCTATTTAAATATCTATTAATCTATTAAACTTTTATTTCAAAACATGAGGGCCAGAATCTGAACTGTTATTATATTAAAATAAAACTTTTTTGTTTTGTTTTGAACCATGAAGACTAGAAATTTTAATCTTATAAAATTTTAGTAAAACAGAACATGTAGTTGAAACTATGAGGTTGAAACCATGAAGTCTGGCAACTGAAACCTTATTGAATGAAACTATATTTAAAACTATGAGAACTCCAGAACATCCAAGGAGTGCAAAATAGTATGAATAGGACAACAATTTGACACCATATTGTACCTAAGTAGAGCTTTTATCACAATCTATTCTAACATTTCCCTCCAACATAAAAATAAATTTTCCCTGCTGTGTGTTCTGCTCATTTGCTCCTTTCCCAGTTTGCATCCCTTTGCAACCTACAGGGTCCTGATGTTTCAGCAGCTGTCTCCCAACTCCAAAAACTAAAATATAAAAAAGAGATTTGTCTTGCAACAGCCACTTCTTCAAAGAAGCACCCCAGCCCCACCTTACCCCATGGTAAAGGGTCGAAAGTGCTCCAAGGTTCTTTTTGAATAACGTACACCCCTGTCTTTTCCCTAGTTTGTTGTTCTTCCCTCCTTGTCTCCTCCCTCACTTTTCTGTTACTTTACCTCAAGATCTCATTGGTTTTGTTTGGGACTCCAAATCTCAGGAGGCTTTACATGGGGTGAGGCAAGTCCCTGGCCATGCAGTGGGGGCCATTTTCAGCCAGACAAGCCTCCATACAGGGGTGCTTTCTTTCTCTCCCAGTTGAAAGTAAAAGGGAGACTTTGAGCTCCAACAACAACAAGAAAAGGTTTTCTTTCTTCTTGTTGTTTTTATATTACATTAGTAAAGCTTTAAAATGCTATTATTGCTGCAGTCTGAAGTTATTTGTTGCTCACCCCATATTAAAGGCAAGAGGGGCAAGGGTGGCAGTGTGTGCATGTGTGCACTTGAGCTTGCTCATGCATGCATGCATGCGCACATACACACACATGAGGGAGGGGGACACGATGCTTGTGTGTCGGGGAGTCTGGTTGTGTGTGTGATTGCACACTTGTGGATGGGGGATGGCAGTGGGTGTGGGGACCACAGCATGCATGAGTGAGTAAAAGTGCTACTCCTGAGAAAAGGAGAAAGAAACTAAGCCCCAGGAAATAAAGCGTGAGCAACAGAGATGACTGGGACTGTGCCTGACCTGCCCGAAGAAGGGACATCTGATGGTGACATGCCCTGAAAGGAGAGATGGGCAGCTGAGCAGTATGATGAAGGGGCAGCACCCTCTACCACCACTGGGAGATCAGCGATGCTCTGGAACAGGACTGGGTAGCTAATCCCTCAAGTCTGCAGCTGTATCTGTGGATCCAGAGTTGTCCCTGGATATGATAGAGTCAGAGGACAATACAGAACCAGCAGAAAACTCCTATGGCTGGCCTCGGACAGTGGCAGGAAGATGGCCATAAGATCTCAGTGCCATACCATGAAGGTGAGTGTCTGAGTTCCCTTATACATCCTGGATATGAAGGTGGAAGATTGGGCTGGGAACAGAAGATGAACTTAGTGGCTGCTATTGGTTTGGGGTGCATGCAGCACTTCATTAACCCCGCTGTAGCAGGGCAAATGGGACTGAAAGAGGCACTCCATCAACTTTCACTAGATGGACAGCACCTTGATGGGGGGAGCACCTGCTAGTGAGGAAACAGAGACTGTTTGGTAGGAGTGGCGGATCATTGGGAGAAGATCTTGTTTGTGCTAAGCCACACTTCAGACTGGGTGAGTGCACACTGGTGACATTGGGGCAACCCAACTCACTGCTAGAGAGGGTCAGAATTGCAGTTGCAGAGGACCCACCAGGCTCTCCTCTGGAATATAGAGACTTGGCAGAAGTGTTTAGGAAAAGGAGTGCGACCAACTCCCGCCCATTGGGAAACAGACTGGGCAATCAAACTGATGCAGGGAGCAGAAGCTCCCAAGTCCCAGCTATACTTCATGACCCCACTAGAGATGAAAACCTTAAAGGACTTTGTGTAAAAGAAAGGTACGGGCTTCAACCACCCATCCACCTCTACATTTGGGGCCCCAGTGTTGTTCTGGGAGAAAGAAGAAGAGAAGAAAGATGGTTTGCTATGCTTGGTAATGGACTGCAGAAATCTTAATGGGTACACAATTCCTCTGATGAAGGATATGCTGGGCTGGCTAGTCACCAGCTGGAACTTTACCAAACTGGATTTGAGGGATACCTATTACCAGGTGTGCATACAAGAAGGGGGTGGATATAAGACTGCATTTAACTGCCCCCCTGGGGACTTTTGAATATCTCATTCTCTCTTTTGGGCTATGGGGTACACCGAACATTTTCATGAGACTCGTGAACAAATTTTTACATGACTTGTTGTTTGAGAGAATCCTCATTTACCTGGATGATGTCCTGATTTACTCCCAAGACTTAGGGCCTTTGCAGACTGCCAGAAATAGTGCAAATTGAGTCCACTTGAAGGGTTAGGGTTAGTGCTAGGGAATCATGGGAATTGTTGTTTTTTTTCTGAGACATTGAGCCTTCTCTGTCAGAGAGCTCTAGTGCCACAATAAAATACAGTTCCCATGATTCCCTAACCCTAACCCTTAAAGTGGACTCAATTTGCACTATTTCTGGCAGTCTGCAAAGGCCCTTAGACTCTCATATAAAGCTAGTGAGGGAGTTTTTGAAGTGCCTCCTGGTCAACCGTCTATATGTGAAACTGCCTAAATGCGAATTTCACACAGACAAGTTGGACTTTGTAGGATATCGGGTGTCCACTCAGGGAATAGAAATGGAAGAAGAAGAAGGGTCCTACTTCCATCCACCATCATCCGGAGGGAGAGAAGGCAGGCCAGTTCCATCGGGCCTAGCCACAATAGGAAGGGCCCTCCCTCCAGTCCAGGCTTGAGAGGGAGAGAAGATCTGCTGGACTTATTCCCCTTCCCCACCACCATTCCCTTCTCCTTTTGTGTCTTGTCTTTTTAGATTGTAAGCCTGAGGGCAGGGAAATGTCTAATGAACCATTTGTAAGCCGCTCTGCAGTTGTGTCACAACTCTAAGGTGGTGGGACACTGAAGTTTCCTGAAGACCTGGCTCTGGGTAAGAAAACAGTACTGGTGGGAGGGAATTCAGAGTGATGTAGAGACTTATGTGAAAGGCTGCCCTATATGTTGCTAAAAATAAATCAATTCTGAAAAAGGAATTATATCCTTTTGAAAAGAAAGTAAATCCATTTGTCTCATTGCATTTGTGACTCCAAACATCAATCAAAGAAAAATTTTCTATTAAGTTGAAAAAGGATTTGGGACGTTTTCCTTGATTCTTTTGAATCTTTTACCCACATCAGACATTCTGTCAAGTTTGGGTTCTAGTACTGCATTGAAGTCTCCTAACAGCAGTATATTATTATGGTCCATGTCCTTTAATTCATTATGTATTGTGGTAAAAAAAAAAATCACTTTTTTCCTGTGGTGCATAAATTCCCACTGCTAATAATGTTAAATATTTAATTTTCACTTCAACAGCTATGTTTATGTTTTGTCACAGAAGATTTCCTTAGATTGATATTTTTTATCCACATATATTGGTATTCCTTCCCCCCCCCCCCCCCCCCGATCTGCTGATGATGAATAGCAATATCCCAGTTTAGGATTTCTGGTATATTTTATCTCTTTGTTTCTTCTCTTTGTCTCTTGAATACAAATAATATCACATTTAAGTTTTTCTAATTGATGGAATATGATATTTCATTTATATTTTGAATTAATTCCTTTGACATTCCAAGAGGTCATTTTCACAACCATAATTGTTAATTTTAACATTGTTTGAATAACTTCTTTTCTCTTTTTTGTTGTTATAATTATGTTCATTTAATTATTTTTTACCTTTTTTGTTATTATTTTTATTATATTTATTGTGGCACCCCATCCTCCCCTTTTGTTTGTCTTTTTATTTTTATTTTTTTAATTCATGTAAATGTTATTTTAATTTTGTTCTTCTGTTTCCTTAATTTCTTTTCTTTTTTAATCTTTTGTTTTCTTATTTCTTACACTGTTTTCTTCACATTCATTTTCACTACTTTTTTCAGTTTCCAAGTCCACTTCTTTTTCAATCCATTCTTGATTGGATCTTCTTTTTCCTGTTTTCTCTTCCATCTCTGCCTCATCAGAGTAGCTTTTTTCTTTCTTTCTTTGTAATTTCTAGATCTCCATTCTCTCACTTGTTGTGTCTTTTCTGATTTTTCTCCTTCTTTTTCTCTATAATCTTTTTTAAGTTTCTGTTCCATATCGTTTGCTTTATCCAAATTATCAATTTTGTATCTTTTATGTTTATATGTAAAGGAGAGTCCCTCGATCCTTTCCCATTTAAAGTAAATTTTTAAATTCTTTAGTAACAGAGTTAGGAATTTGTACCTTTTGTCTCTCCATCATTATTTGATGTGGTATATCTTTAAATATGAATTTTCTATTACTTGTCTGTTTTCATAATTCTTTTGACTAATTGTGTCTCTTATTTTCATTCTATTAAAACAAATTACAACATCACATGGTGTCTTTCTGTCTTTAGCTTGTAACAAATTAACTCTAAAAAGTTTATCAATTTCCATTTCTATTCTTTCCTTAGTAAATCCAATATATTCTGCAAGATTAGGTATTATTCTAGCTATGAGCTCTTCATTATTTTTCCGGTATGCCTCTGATCTTTATACACCTGTTTCTATACCTCTGCTCATTGGTCCATTCCATCAGTTGTGTTTGCTCTTGTTTCTTTGTTATTTACTTTGAAGTTTTTTGTCCAGCACCGTAGTCCTTTTTATTAGCTTTTCTACTTCTTTTTGAGTTTTGCTTATATATAGTGTCATTTTATCCAATTTTTGACCAAAATTGCCTAGTTCTTTGTTTAAATCTTTTCTTATTTCTATTCTAGTCTCTTTTATTTCTCTTATTTCCTGGTAGGATTCTCTCAAGTCTTCTTTCATTTCTTATCTAAGTTCTTTCATTTCTTGTCTTATTTTCCTCAGCTCATCTAGAAGCAACATGGTAGGATCTATTATTCTTGTTGCATCCTCTACTGAGCCTCTTCCTTGAGTATGTAGTTGTGTTTGTATTGTTCCTTTCTTTGTAGATGCCATTTTTCCAATCTTTTAAATCTAGCCAACGCATTCAGCAATGAACTGAAATGTTACAGTTCTAAAAAGAACTTGTAATCATATACATTCAATTTATAACTGGATATAATTATTTATAATAGGTGTTATTAACTCCTTTAATACCCAGAATATGATCAAATAGAGTGATTGTTCTACATTTATCAGTATCAAACTATGTTATACCAATCCTTCTTTCCTATATAATACAATACAATAGTGGACTGAAATACTGCAATTTTAAAAAGAGTATATCACAAATATCACAATTATATCATACACATTCTTATTAACTCATTTAGTGCACAGCACATAATCAAATAAAATAACTATTCCATATTATTCAATAACAAAGCTATGTCAATTTTATATCAATTCTTTTATTCTATATGCTGTCATTAAATTAAGTATATGCTTTATATGAACCATGTTTTGATTGGCAACAACTAATCTTACTTATAGTTTCCTATCAAATGACCAACCATCTATTACCAGTTAAGCAAAACTTAAATTTCTGTTTTTTACTCACAAAATGAAGATTCTTCTGTTACCAATTATTAAAAAAGGAAAAGTTATCATACACTATGTATCTTATTCTTTCTTATTCTTTCCTTATTCTTTCTCTTCTTCATTGTGAGTATCTTGTTTCCATCAGTATTTGGATGTTTATATCTCTTTTGTTATAGTGTCTCTTTTATTCACTGGCTTCTTGACTTCCACACTTTATAATTTTTCTTTTCTTTTCTTTGTCACAGTTCTTCCACTTTTCCTTTATCTTTTCTGTCCTCCTTCTTTGTTCATTTCCACTCTCAATATCCTTATGTTCTTAATGTCTCTTGTTCTATATGATTTCTAGCTCTTGTTGTTACTCCTTGTATTAGTGACTTGTTAAGTCCAGTCTGGGGCGTTGACCTTTTCTTCTCTCTTCCCCTGTTTCTCTTTCTCTTTCCTTTTATTTCAGTCCTTTTTGGTTCCTTTTTTTAAATAGCTTCCTGCAGATTTTTGTCCTTTCATGGCCTTTTGTGGCTTTTTTTTTTTTGGCTTCATATGGCCTTTTACAACTTTGTATGCCTCTTTGTGGCTTTTTTTTTTTTTTTTTTTTTTTGCTAGCTTTACAGCTTCCTACAGTCTTTCTCTATTGTCTCCACTATTAGCCAGTCATTTCTTTATTGAGGTAGCGAGTTTTCTCAAAGGAGAAATAACAAGGTGGGCAGACGTAAGTTTTTCTCCTTGCTTCTTGTTGCTCCACTGTGTGTTTGCCTAAAGGATGGGCATCACCTTTCTCATCTTACTGGTGAGAGTGATGATGGCAGGCTTGGTTCTTTGATCCATTTTGGTTCACAGTTTTGTGACTGGGGGATTTCCTCCATGCTGCCATGGTACTCACAAACTTGACCTCTCATGAACCATCCTGGTAATCTCTCTTTTGAGAGAGATTATAGACAGGTTGCTATCCCCATTCCACCCAGAACCATCACCACAGAAGGTCAGGGTTGCAAGCTGCTTGTACCTATGTCCTTCTTCAGTACCATCATACCAGAAGTCCTTCCTGCCTTCCACTTTCATAATAGGATTGTAAAGACATAAGAAACTACAGAAAACACTGCAATGGGTAAGTCAATTCAAAAAATCAAGAAGAGAGAGGCTAGAGGCAGACAGGGCCAGACATTCAGGTTTTTTTTATATATATATATAGTTCTCAGTAATAAAAATGAGTATTGTGAAAGAAAAAAAGGCTGAAGTCCAACCACATCTGGAGAGCTACATAATTCCCACTTTTGGCATATATTTGGCAAGATTTGTGGAAGAAGAAACTAGCAGATGAGAAAACTTGGAAAGGCACATGCCAACAATCCAAGTTGAAATTTTATAAGAAATGAAGCTTTACTTATAACTGATGCTCCTTTTCCAAATGGGGAAGATGACCTCCTACATTGTAAAACATCTTCCTCAACTCTCTCTCTCTCTGCTCCTCATTCTAGGACAGATTTCATTCAGTCTTTTCTCCCATTTTGTAATTGCTCCTGTGTATGAACACACATATGCAACATCACACTTATGGGAAAATACCTCTCCCTGATTGGCCCATTGACAAACATTTTAATGCTATCCCTATCATATCAGACATACACAATGCCCTACAAAAAGATTCAAAAATGAAACTTGTATACTGGTTAGGTGACTATGTGATATTGGCACAGCACATGTCAGAAGAGGAAACACTGTTGCAGATGATGCCCAAACTCCCACCACAGACTATTCACAGATGTATACTTTCTTATAGCTTTTGTTTTAATGCAACATTTCTCCACAGTCTACTTGTGCTGCTTCATAATTATTTCCTAAGCATCTTCCTCATAACTACCTAATTTTGGTGTGTGTGTGTGGGGGGGGAGAGAAGTGAACTGCAGTGGCTATTGGCCTTTCCACTTGCTACAAAATAGGCAGGATGTTTTCAGTTTCATTCTTCTCTAGGATCACACCCTTCTCTCTGATAAAAGCAACTTTCATAATTGTTTGTCAGTTTTCCAAGTGTAATGAAAAAGCATACATGTGTAATGTCTGTGGAAATAGGGAAGGCATAATAGTAATATGTATAGGCAAATGTCATGAAAAGGAGAAATTGTCTCTTACCTCACTACCCTTGGTGAATTCTGATACTAATCTAGGATATGGAAAACACACACACTTTTGCCCACCCTCAAGTTGTAGTCCTGAGGGAACAAAAAGATCTATGACTGATAGAGAGGATGGAGTGAATGTTGTACATTTTGTGAGTCATTTATTCAATATAAACATAAAATGTGTGTGTGTGTTTATTTTTAGAGTGTCAAGAAACCCAAATGAGAAGATTCTTGAACTAATAAAAATCCTCTCAATTTGAGACTTATTCTACACAAAATTTGCATGTGTTTATGAACAGGAGGCAACTTTTTTCTGTGCAGACAAGAATACTTTCTGCACATATGATCATATTTCTGCACTGAAATAGCATTTCCTGTACATAAAATGCTCTTTCCTGAACAGAAATACGGTTTTCTACAAACATAAAATTTGTGAATTTTGTGAAGTTTTTAACTGCTAGTGGTCTATGGAAACACTAATAAGTGAGCATGTTTTTGCTGCTCCAGATACTTGAATATGAACCAGTACATTTAAATTACAAGAAAAGAGATTCCACCAAAACATTATAAAGAACTTTAAGAGCTGTTCAACAGTGGAATGGGCTATTTTGGGTGGTGACAGACTCCTATTCTTTAGAGGTCTTTATACAGGGGTTGGATGGGCATATTTGAGGAGTTCCTCAGTTGTGTGCACCTGCATAGCAGAGGGTATTAAGAATTTCTTAGTACCAATTCTTAAAATCTATGATTTTATGACATTTTTGCAGCAGGAAGAAAATTGCTAAAATTATTAACCTCTTACTTGGAGAACCAATTTAGTGAAGAATTCTATCCTTGCTAAATTATGTCTGTGCACATCTTCAATGTGTATACACACCACCATGAACATTTTTTTCAAGCATGTACATTGTATTTTTTAGCATTTTAAGTTTGTGCATGTCCAAATTTCATTAAAAAGTAACAAATGTATGGATTTCTCATTGCAAATTGCATCCAAATTTGCATTTAGTCTTGGGAGAAGGGGAGTGCTAATTGTACAAGTCCATACCAAACTGTAAATCCAGTCAATTTCTCACCCACTGATACTCACAATATACAAAGAGAATATACAATATACAATATACAAAGAGAAAAAAGGAGAAAGAACAGTCATCATCTCAACACACCTTTCTCTTTTCATGCTGAAGAAAATAGACATTGATTCAGAGGGAGAGGCTAATAAATAGCTGCTTTGGCTCCATATCAGGAGAAAGAAGATATATGTGCTGTCTTAATGAGGGGAGCCAATAACCATGACTTTCCTGCATTTGGCCTTCACTGCAAAAATATGGAATCAGCATTGCTTGTAAGTGTTTGTGTGTGCCATCAAGTTGTCTGTCAACTTATGGCAATCACATGAATTTTACAAGGCAGTTGGGGGGGGGGGGAGGCAAGGAATACTTGATACTATTGCTGTATACCTTCAGGTCATTATTGACTTATGGTGAACCTATTACAGGATTTTCATGGCAGAATTTGTTCACATGGGGTTTATCCTTGCTTTTCTCCGAGTCTGAGAGAATGTGACTTGACCAAGGTTACATTGACATTTTTCCATGGCCAAGTGGGATTTGAACCCTGGTTTCCTAGTCCAACCGTCAAACCATTAC
Organism: Phrynosoma blainvillii; assembly: GCA_026167975.1. Lineage (NCBI taxonomy): Eukaryota > Metazoa > Chordata > Lepidosauria > Squamata > Phrynosomatidae > Phrynosoma > Phrynosoma blainvillii. The sequence continues at coordinate 417,106,114 of JANUYF010000001.1, forward strand.
ATCATGTTGGCTCTGACTATGCTGCTCTGGGTCCGCTGTGGTTAATACTTGGATGGGAGACTGCCAATGGGTACCAGGTGCTGTAGGCTATATTACAGAGGAAGGAACTTGAAAAACCACCTTGCAGTGTTCCTTGTCTAAGAAATCTTATGAAATGTATGGGGTCACCTTAAGTCAACACATTTTAAGGTAAATATACATAAGGTGTACTTAGACCCAAACAAATATATGAAATTAGGTTAAATGAGAGGACTCATCCATTGCCAATAAACATAAGCTTATTAAGCAAGAGAGAGAGAAAAATTAGCTGTGTGCAAAGGAAGAGAAAAAGAAGAATGTGTGTATCAGATCTAGTAAGAGAAACATATGCTGTTTTTGAGGTACCATAGAATCATAGAATCAGAGTTGGAAGAGACCACAAGAGCCATCCAGTCCAACTCCCTGCCATGCAGAAAATCGCAATCAAAGCATCCCCGACAGATGGCCATCCAGTCTCTGTTTAAAGACTTCCAAGGAAGGGAACAATTTGCTCTCATGTGTTTTATATATTTCAGTCTTGTTTGTACACAGTAATTAGCTTTTGCTTGAAATCAGCTGGGTTTTGGCATGCTTAGTAACATCTACAAAATGGCCTTTTCTTTATACCTGTAGAAAAGAGTGGTTTCCTTCTTCCCTTCTGAGTTACTATTGCCATTAGAGAGAGCATCTGTTTACATGCACAATAAATAACCAGCAACTGCTGAGTTGGGGTTACATTGATGCATAACCAAAGTTTATGTCTTTCCTCCTTGCGTTTGATCTTTATAATGTGAGCATGCTGATACAATCCAATTAATCTGAAGCAAGATACCAGGCAGGCAGAAGGGCTGGTTTTAATTTACTGAGTTATAAGTAGCTGTATTCTTTGCCCTGTGTGTAGCATTTTGCACCCATAAATTATTTGGTAGCAATTATCCCTTAAAATGTTTTGCTGTGTCCTGAATGCAGAACAGTATAAAGAGCTGGGGGGGGGGGGAGGGAGAGATGTGTGATCAGAGCCTTGTGATTTTTAGAACTTTTCCCATGAGGAAATTTATCCCATGACTTTGTTTAGGGAGATTCAGTGGTGATTGTATATTTTTATGTTGAAAGATAAGTAAAATTAATTATATGGCACTTTTTCTATGAGTCTGAACCTATGTGCATATTTAAAAGAACCATCCATCAACTCTAGCAGCCACTGGATCAGGCATTACATTATTTTATTACTTTTATTGCCTTTAGTCACAACATGAGTTAGCCAACAAAGATTTGGAGGTCAAATGCAAGGATCTGGCTCTTAGTGTAACATATGGGGAAAGATTCTGGGAAAATGTCTAATGTTTCAAAAGGAAAATGAAATGGAGATCCAGCACTTGGAAATGTTAGTTTTTGAACTAAATTCCCAAGCCCCTTTCCAAGATGGCCTCTAGTAGACAAGGAGATTCTAGGAGCTTTAGTCCAATAATGTAACTTTCCAAGCTCTGATAAAAATCCCAAATAGTATATCCTGCATTCCTCATTTCCATTTTCTTCATAGGCTTCCTCTTTACCTTAGAGAGATTTAAACAAAAGGAAGGAAGGAAGATCTCTGAATAGTACAGACTGCTTCCCAGATAGTATATTTCATGGTTTGATTTTTCCAAGTGCAGAAGCTGTCCTCTTGTTTGACTTCCTGCTTATGCTGGAATATTTGTCAGACTATATATTTACTGGCCCAACATTTGTGGTCACATTGTAGTATCCTTCTGAACCATAAAGCATTTTTCATATTCTCCTCAAATCCTACTGTTGTCTTTGTTCTTTACCTTGGGTAAGCAACTGTGTGAGCTCTGTTGTTTAGTGACTTTAAGTTGTTTCCAAATTATGTTGACCCTAAGATGAACCTATCACAGGGTTTTCTTGACAAAATTTGTTGAGAGGTGTTTGCTTTTGTCTTCCTCTGAGGATGGTGAAGATGACTTGCTAAAGGTCACCCTGTTCTCCAGAGTAGTAGTCCAATACTCAAACGACTACATCATGTTGGCTCCAACTGTGTGAGGGCCAGGGGCCTGTTCTCTCTAGGGTTTCCTGTGGGTGACTCTCCTACAGCAAGTCCAAATATTTCCATTTTCCTTTGCAGTATCTTTGAAAATGGCATCAGGAAGTGATGTGGTGTCACTTCTTGTTGCCATTTTGATGGGCACCACACAGAAGAAATGGAGTTTCTGGGCATAGTATAGAGTACTGTGGTTTGTGATGGGTGTAATGTGAGAGGTTTTTTGGGTTTTTTGTGTGTGTGTTTGGGGAGCTTTCTGCATGAATGGAGGGAAAATGCCTGAAAATCACACCAATTATTTACTTGACTTCTTAATCCCCTTCAGTCTCCATTTTGAGATTTAATCTGAACTGGAGACTTCACACACACATTATTTTCTCTGATTCTTATATCACATATCTCAATGAAAAGTTCAAGGAAACTCAACAAGTTGCATACTTTTCTGTAATATTTTATATGTTCAAATGCAAATGTTGATTTGCTCCTTGGTTACTGTCTTTTGATTCTTGAACATTTGCCTATTATGTGAATTGACATGATGGAATACTTAGAATAAAGAGAGATGAAACCACACAGTTTAGAAACAGATGAGTATGCCCATCTCTAACTGTAGCAACTCACCAGGTTTGGAGACAGAGGCCATTCCCACCCATGCTAACTGAGGGCCTTTACAGGCTGCCAGAAATAATGCAACTTGAGTCCACTTTAACTGCCCTGGCTCAGTGCTAGGGAATAATGGAAACTGTAGTTTTTTTCTGAGACATTGAGCCTTCTATGTCAGAGAGCTCTGGTGCCACAATAAACTACAGTTCCCATGATTCCCTAGCACTGAACCAGGGCAGTTAAAGTGGACTCAAGCTGCATTATTTCTGGCAGTCTGTAAAGGCCCTGAGATCCTTTAGTAAAAATGGCAGGACACGGTGCTGGGAGCTTAGTGCCATGCACTCCCTGAATGATTACAGTCTAAAATACACTGCAGAAATAATCCAGTTTGAGACCACTTTAACTGCTCTGGCTCAGTGCTAGGGAATTCTGGGAACTGTAGTTTATTTTGGCACCAGAACTCTCTGAGAAAAAGGCCAGGAGGAGGAGAATCCTGCCTATAAAAGATATCCTCCCCACCATATACCATCTTAACTAAAGAATGAAACAACAGGTAGGCATCTGACTAACATTTCCAATTGTTTTTTCTCCTGTTTGGTTTATAACATCTTGCCTGAGACATATTCTCAATGATGCACATTTTAGATATTCAGATTTTTTTTAAAAAAATGTTCTTTTTTATGTATGCACACTCCCTTATAAATAGAAGACTAAAAGAATCTGTGAATGCTCAAGATGAGAAGTGCATTTCTTGAAATAAGTGATGGGAGATACCAAAAAATATACTTCTCTTGAGACTGTTGTAATGAAGATCTGGAACCTGGGGAATTACTAAAGTCAAATTCTTCTATGGGATCTTTTATTCTATGTTTATGAAGGTGGCTAGGGGATAGACTGATAGAGACAAAGCTTTCCAATGAACTGTAATTTATTTGGGGATTCAAATATACAAAGACACCCAAATATACACACATACACACAAGAACTCAGGAGTAAAGTAGTTAGCTTGGATAGGAAACACAAGGCTTTCTAATGGCTATAATTACCTTAAGGAGGCTGCTCCAATGATGAATGAAGAAGAATATATTCAACCATTATGAAAGGAAAAGACAATGGATAGAGCCAGGACTCTAGTCAGAGTTCACAGTGGCGCAGTGTCACCATAAAATCTCACCAGACCCCTATGTGCCTGAGATTTTGGGAAGCATTTATACTCTTAATTCTGGCCTGAGGTGAAGTGTTGCTATTGTATATCAAAGGATTCCAATTGCCATGCTTTGAAGTAGACAATTTCCAAAGGAGAGGAGATAGGATGTTAATGTTATCTCATCTTTAGCCGGACACATCCTGGCTGGCACTATAAATCTTCTAGGTCTGAATGTCCTGATTTGCAGCTCCTCAGCCTGGCCTTTTTGAGCTACAAATTCAAATCTTTCTTGAGATTAAACTTTTTCTTAGTCTCTGGAAAAACTGTATCTGAAGTTTAAAAAATTGTCATTTTACCTAAATCCATTTCAGACCATAACCCTATTGTTCTAAAATGGAAAAGTAACTATAAGCGTGATTGGAATTGGAATTTTAAATGACAAATTGCTTCAGAATCCATATATACTAGAGAAAGCTAAGTAGACATTAAAGTTATATTTTCAGGAGAATTTAAATAAAGGGGTAGAAGATACTATAGTCTGGGAAGCCTCCAAATCAGTAATGAGAAGCTTCTTTATTCAGCAGAACTGTGAATTAAAAAGTAAACAAAGGGAAAAAATACAAAGAGATAAAGGAGAAAGAACAAGAATTGTATAAAAATTCAATGAATTCTAAAATACAGAAAGAAATTAAAATACTTCAAAAACAACTTTCTAATCATTTAAGGGAAGAGACAGAAAATAAATTGAAACAAATAAAAGCAAAATCATTTCAATATGCTAATAAAGTTGGGAAATGGTTAGCATTCATACTGAGGAGAAAGAAGGAGAAAAGTATGATTACCAGAATCAAACAAGATGGAAAGATACTTACAAGCCAAAATGAGATCATGAAAGCTTTTCAAAAATTTTATGCTAAACTATACAGGAAAGAAGATATTCAAATTGATAAAATAAAAAATTATCTAGATAAGACAAACATGATTAAAATAGGAAAGGAGTATAAAGATTTACTAGAACATCCAATAACAACATCAGAGATAATTAATGCCATATAAAAAAGTAAACTGGGGAAAGCCCCTGGCCCTGATAGTTTGACATCTCTATATTATAAAAAACTTCAAGAAGAATTACTTCAACCTCTGAAAGAGGTGATGAATGCAATTAATCAAGACAAAATACCAACAACTTGGATGGAAGCAATAATAACACTCATACCGAAAGATGGCAAAGATCTGGAACAAGTTGGAAACTACAGGCCAATCTCCTTGTTAAATAATGATTACAAACTGTTTGCTAGTATACTAGCAGATACATTAAAGAAAGTATTAGCCTCTACTATTCATAAAGACCAGGGAGGCTTTTTGCCAAAAAGGCACTTGTGACAATATTCATCACATCTTGAAGTTGATTGAATATCATGAACATCATAATGACAAAAAAATAAGCTTTGCTCTTTTTTGATATCAAAAAGGCCTTTGAGAATGTTAATTGGAGTTTATTGTTTAAGGTCTTAGAAAAAATGGAGATAGGACCAAGGTTTACTGAATGGGTTAAAGGTATATGCTCACACCAAAAGGCTCGGATTCTTATTAATGATCAGAAATCCAAAAATGTTAACAGTAGTAAAGGTACAAGGCAAGGGTGCCTCCTTTCACCCTTAGTATTTATAGTAGCATTTGAAATTTTATTGCAAAATATAAGAAATAACTCTAAAATAAAAGGAGTTAAAGTCAAAGGAACTGATTTCAAGATGAAAGCCTTTGCTGATGACTTAATGGTATTATTATCTAATCCAATACAAGACAGTCCAGAACTTCTGGATGAATTGAAGAAATTTGAAATGGTCTCAGGTTTGAAAATAAATAAATAAATAAAAGGCTTAATAAAGAATTTAAAAACAAATGAGACAAAAATCTTAGAAAAGATAACAGGATGTGAAGCGGCAAAGAAGGTTAGATATCTGGGTATCATGATTATAAATAAAAATTCAGATCTTTTTGGTAATAATTATGAAATGACCTGGAATAGAATAAGAATGGATCTTAAAAAATGGCAGAAACTAGATCTTTCATTATTAGATAAAATTGAATCATTTAAAATGAATGCTCTCCCAAAAATTTTCTTTCTATTCCAAACTATTCTGATTATCCAAAATGATACACCTTTTAAAGAATGGTACAAGGATATTACCAAACTTATTTGGAATGGAAAAAAGCCTAGGATAAAAATGGAGTACTTACAAGACACTAAAGAAAGAGAAGGGCTGGCACTGCCAAACTTCAAGTTATATTATGAAGCTGCTTGTTTAACCTGGTTAAGAGAATGGATAAAGCTATCTCAGGGATCGCCTCCTTCCATTCAATCCTCCCTGCGCTCGCCGGTCCTCTGGGAGGAATTTGCTGCAGCCTCAAAAATCTAGGCTTGCAGTGACATCCCACAGGGCTTTTTCTGTTGTCACCCCCAAACTCTGGAACGGCCTGCCGGACAAGATCCGTCAGTTGACATTACTGGACAGCTTTAAAAAAGCTGTCAAGACGGATCTCTTTCGGCAGGCCTTCCCAGACTGATCCCCCCGGCCTTGGGTTCCTTGACTCCTGCGTTCCTCTCGTGGCCCCATCAGTTGTTGATGGATGAGGAACGCAGTAGAGGTTGATTAGGGGGTGGGTTGGTTTTTCTTTGGAGATATTATTATTGTAAGCCGCTTGGATTGTCTGGCAATAAGCGGGATACAAATAAACTTTATTATTATTATTATTATTTATTAAATCTGACAGATAGGGATTTGCTAAATCTAGAAGGAAATAACTTGAGATTTGGCTGGCATGCCTATCTATTTTACAATAAAGAGAAAGTAAATCAGGAATTTAAAAATCACTACATAAGGCGTTCCTTATTGCGAGTCTGGAACAAATATAAAAAAGTTCATTTATTCTAGGATTATATTTCCATATAATGAGGCATTATATGGAAATAGTCAGATGATAAATGGCAAATGGCACCAGAAAAACTATGTAAAATGTATAAAAATTATAATAGTGATTGCTGGAAATGTGGAAAACAAAAAGGTACCCTTTATCACATGTGGTGGACATGTGATAAAGCAGTAAAATTTTGGAAACAAATTCATTATGAAATTAAGAAGGTTATAAAGGAAAATATTGAGTTGAAGCCCAAAATATTTTTGCCGAATTTGATTAATTTGAATTTGGGAATTTTTTTTTGGTAAAATCTTATTTTACATGTTATCAGCAGCGAGAATGCTATATGCTCAACTGTGGGAAAAAGAAGAGATTCCCTCAATTGATGCATGGACTATAAAACTTTGGGACTTTATGGAACTTGTTGATCCAGAACTTGGAATATACAAGCATGAATGATTTTTTAGAAGATTGGAAGCCCTTCATAGAATATTGTCAACTTTACTAGGGGAATATAACAACTCTGGACATGGGGGCGGAGTAATGTAAACTACAAAATGTTAAATTTAATTTATAGACAGAAATAGAGTATTATAAAAATAATGTCTGAGAATGGTAAATCTTGTTTGCAGTTAAAGTTAATTTAAGTTAAAAAAAATAACTCAGAAAGAAACAACATACAAAATTTAAGATAGAGAGTAATCATATTAGTTACTTTATTTGTGACATTTATCAAGATATGCTTGATTTATAGTTACAGTGAAACAACTTGAGGTTTAGCAAGTGGAAGTCATATATGAGTGAGAACGATTGATAGTGATTGTAAAGTGTCAGTTCTTTGTTAATTGTTTTAATGTTTTGATGTCTAACTGTGGTATGGTTGATTACAGGTTTGTAATATGGGTAGGAATGTAATATTTGTCTGTGTTCATGTCATATGTATTATTTTAAATGAAGGAAGAATAAATATAATAAAAAGTATTTTTAAAAATTAGGAAAGGGTTAAATACAGGCAATGGATCAAAGCAAGAGATATCTCTCTCTGAAAGAGAGACCCCAGAGAGAAAGGGAGGGGAGAGAGAGGGAGGGAGAGAATCTGCTTCATTTCAAACTCTCCACATGGCCACCTTCATCAAGAACTTGTTTCCCTACCTTCTGCTGCTTTGATATTCAGACATCTGCCTTTTATTTTTGGACTCTTCTTCTCATCAGAGGGTGAGAAAGTCCATGTGTTTCATAGACTGCAATCCCTTAAACTTAGCTGCACTCCTCTAGTTCCCATTAGATTGGTCAGAGGAAAATTCCAGCACTCATGTCATCTGTCTTCTCTTTTCCATTGGGAAATATCTTGTAATGAATACAGGCTGTATGAGAGACACTGCAGACTGGGCCAGCCAGGGAAATCAGCAATAGCAAAACACATTATAAAACATCCTGGGCATTATAAACCATCCTGGGTTTAAAATGCTGTTTGAAAACACTGAAATTCTGGACCATGCCAACAACTATCAGGTCAGAATGCACAGGGAAGCCATCGAAATCCACAAACACTTGGACAACTTCAACAAAAAAGAAGAAACCCTTAAAGTAAACAAGGTTTGGCTACCAGTCCTACAAAGTAAGAAAATCAGCACTCAGCAAATGAAAATGGAAAACCAACCAGGGTCAGGGGCTTTCCTGGCAGACAATAGCAGACAATATCCTTGTGTGCATATCCTCCCACCCTGAAGCCATGCCATCAACAAAAGAACAATACCTATTCAACACAGAACAATACACAGTTTACATAGGAATCACTCCTCCCTACCCAGGGTCTCTCAGTATATATAGACCCACTCTCTTCTATTTCAGTTCTCTCTGAAGATGCCAGCCACAGATGCTGGCAAAACGTCAGAAAGAAACTCTTCTAGAACATGGCCACACAGCCCAAAAAACCCACAAAAAACTGTGGATGCCGGCCATGAAAGCCTATGACTCCACAGACTGTTCTGTTAAGATTTAATGAAGAAATAGAGTGGGGCCTTGATATCCACTGGGTTTGGATCAGGATCCCTCATGGATGCTGAAATTCACAGATGGTCAAGTACGATTATATTCAATGGCATAGTAAAATGGTATCCTTTATATAAAATGGCAAAATCAAGGTTTATTATTATTATTATTATTATTATTGGATTATTTTCAATATTGAATCATTTTCAAGCTGTGAATTGTTGAATCCATGATTGCAGAATCCGTGGCTATGGAGAACCAATTGTAATAGTTTGCACTTGTCTGGGCTATTCTGGTCAATTGTCTATTTTAAAATAAATTATTCATGTAATATCCTGCACAGAGTTGGTGCCTAGGATAGCTTTTCCCCAAAACCAGTAAACCTAGCACACTGCTCTTATCAGACCTGCTTAGCTTTCATCATCATATAAGATCTGGTGCTTTCAGGGTATTCAGGCAAGTTTTTAAATCGCAACTGTTTTCTCTTAAAAGCAGAAACAAAGGCCAAGGTCCCGTTCATAAACTTTTATAGATGGACCAAAAAGAAACACAGGGGTTCTGGGGAAGGTGATAAATCTATCCTAGGACTGGAGAGATTAACCTCCTACCCTTTCCTCTTGTAATCCAAAGGCTCACTGCAAGGGGAGCCATTTTCCAGACCAGAATGTCTTGGCTGATCCTGAGATCAGAGATGGAATGCCCAGGAAGATTGAAGTATTCTGCAATAGGTTTTTGTGTATTCCTATTTCTAATGTCTGATTTATCCTCTGGCACAGAGACTCCCCTGTTTTCCCAATGTAGAGTGTTGAAAGGCATTGCTGACAGAGAATTGCATATATCACATTAAAGTATGAGCAAGTGGAAATGCCTCTAATATTGAGGATGAAATGAGTAGGTCCTATGATGAATTCTCTGAGTAGATGTATGGGCAGAGCTGGTATCTAGGTTTATGGCAATGTCTTATAGCCATCTCCCTATCCATGTTGTGCATTCTGTTTTAACTGTTTGAGATAGGGAGATTGTTTGTAGGCAACCAAATGCCTGCCACCAACTGTCCTGGAAAAGACAGTGTTATTGTCCATAATAGAGAAATAGTTTGTTGATGATTTATTTGAGCAGTCTCAGTTGGGAGTTTTATGTGACCACTAGTGGGGTTCTGCCATTTCCTGTCCCTTTGTATACTAATATAATATAATTCACATTATATTTCAACATAATCTACATTGCTATTTTGATTTGATAATCCTTCTGGTGTACCTGTGTAAAATATTCTCCTATTCCTATTTTCTAAATGTCTTGGGAAATAGTATTTTGAGGGAGAAATATAGAACATTCTATGCAACTTTTTTCAGTCTTCCTACTTCAGTGAAGTGGACAACTAGGGAATCAAGCTAGTATGAATAAGAAGACCATGAATTTAGTACTGAGCCAAAATGTGGAAGGTCATATTTTAAGTGAATCATTCATTGAGAAAAATAACCACTGTTTCAGTCATATTCAGGAGACGGGGTGCAATTCAGAATCAAAATGTTCTATTATTCTGACTGAGAGAAGGAAGATTAGTTTTTGCTCTTAATGGGTGTTATGATGACCACATAGACAAATATAATTACCTATATAGGGATAGATCTATTCAGGAATAATACATATCCTCCCATGTTGCCTGCATAGAAAACATTTTCCATACAAAAAGACCTAGGTTTCCTATGCAGAAAAGATTGTGTCTTTATTATTTTACAGAATAAAGTATGCTCCCCAAGATCCCCTTTTGTAACAAAAATATATCCACATGACCTTCCAAGTCATGCATAAGACCGAAACATATCTAAGCTGCACACATTCAGTGCAAATTATGACTATTTTGAGTCAAGGTTCCTTAGGGGGTATTCTTTCGATCAATGTTAGAGTTTGGGAAGTTTTGCAGAGATCAAACTGGAAGGCACATGATTCAGATCATAGGCTAGCACTAAAAATGATTTTCTTTCTCCTTTACCTTTTTTTCCTAAGTGCTCTAAAAGAGATGGCTTTTCACTGCCTTCTACCCCTTCAGCATGGCCATATTTAGGTGTTGGTAGTTGACCCAATGCAGATCCCTATGTTAGAGTAAATGTTATGGCTCTTGTGTAGAGTTGAAATCAATGACATTGATGAAGACTGCTCAGTATATATAGGGTAGTATAAGTCGTCATGCTCATAATCACAAGTTGAAGCTGTCAACAACAAACTATTCCTTTTTACTTAATGATGCTCCAGAAAATTAAAGAGCCTTGCCTCAAATATGGCCAGTAATATTAATTTGCCATATACATGAAGTGCATTATATGGGAATTATGAGCTGAACAACATGAGCAGATTACAAGACCTATGCTAAGATCCAATGATTCAAAGATTTTTATTGTATTTTATCTACAGGCTGCTGCCATTTACATCCTACTGTATCTGGGAATTGGATTTCTATGATATATGGTAGCTATTAAAGGGTAGATAGCAGGACTATACTGTAGTCCCAGTGGAGTCACTAATTGAGTTGTTTCTATAATAATGGATAAATGTTGAATATAGCTGGGGAGACTTTAAAAAAATCTACAATCTTCCACTGCCAACCAAGAGCATAGGGCCTTCAGAGCCAATTTAGCATTTATTCAGCTTCTTATGGTCCTTTCCTCCAGGTAACATTTCAGCCCTTTTCTAAATGATGATAGATGCATGAAGCTGTGATATCTAGGTAATGGAATTATTTTCTCTTAAGTTAATTCCCATAGAATCACCACTTTAAAGGTTGCTGTCAAAGGCAACTGGATTGACTTATGCTACCTACTGAGAGGATGAAGGTGGAGAAGGTAATTTGAAAGATGGTTCTATGTCCTCCGTGCTGCACACAGGAGTGGTTAATATAACTGGTTGGGATGCATTGTGAAGTGGTTTAGTTCAGGCACTTTGATTAGGAATTTAAAAGGGGACAGACTGTTTTCTAGTGCTGAGATGTTTCATTTTGAACCACTCAAGCCACCACTAGTCTTAAAATCACAGATATTTTTAAAAAGAAATTTCTCTTTATTGAAAATACACCTAGGCACCCTGCTTCAACGAAATGAGGAATGAAGGCTAAGGTTTGTAATATGCTTAAATCAACCAATCATCTTTTCCCTTTTTAAAAAACTATTGGAAGGAAGCTCTTAATTTGTTTTTCCCCTTTAGGTGCTGGTATTTAGAACAAAGTAATACAAGTGAGTCAGAGCTGGCTGAAATATTTTTTTCTGCCTTAGGCAGACAGCAAATGTACATTCAACCCTATGTCACATCTCAGAAGTATTCAACACTGTTTGAGTGTTGTTTTGATACCTGAGGTGAAAAATCCATAAATGCTTTTCCCCCATTTTTGCCAGTAAATTAACAATTGGCTGCCTATTGATCACTAGAGGTTCATGCTCCAAGCATAAGGGTGCCTCGCTCTGTAATTTCAGAGTGAGGCACCCCTCCTGCTGAGACCATGGACCATCTCATCTTTTAATGATACTCTAAATCAATTGCCTGAGATGGCTCTTCTCACACCATCCAATGTTATTGGCAGCCCTTTCTCTCTACCATTTATTTCTAAGAGAAATGGGCTTATAATTATTTACATACATAAACCCCTTCCCCCCAAAAACCCAGACTAAATGCAAGTGGGGTCAATCACAACACAAAATGAAAGCATAAAACAAAAGAAACCCATTCAGTGGCAGTATAGGTCAGATTACCAAGAATTATGAAGAAATAGAATTCATGGGGTCAACATAAGTCAACAGGTGACTTTAAGGCACATAGGAATAGGATTCCAGCTACACTTCTTAGAAAATTCCAGTGTTTGCTTTAAAAGGGGAAACTTACTAACACCCAGACAATATAATGTCTTCATTGCTGCATTGTAATTTATCAAGAAACAGAATGGGCCAGTTTGTGTTCCAATGTGTTAGACTGAGTGGAACAAAAAATTATCTCATTGCTTTCCCCAATGGATTTATTGGCAGATTTTCTGACCCAGTTGGTTATTTTGTTGTTATTGTTATTATTTGGGAGGGAAATCCCTTACAAATTGAATGTGAAATTTGGTGAAATTGTTTATTTTGCCTATCTCATGGTTAATCCATTCTGGGGTTTAGTCTAAGCATAAAGGAGCTATTCAATATACTGAACCTATTTTGGAGCTGGGTCTCAACACCATGGATAAGTCATTTAAAATTTGCTCTGAACCTCAGAGTAGATTCCAACCCCCACTGATATAGAAGCCACTAGTTGACACTGCTTACCTTATAAGTCTCTATCTGGGTGGATTCAGCAACAAATGTCACCTTGTGGGACTAAAATATCACATCCCAGTGGATGAGGTCTAAATGGATACAACTCCTCCTATTCCTGACAACTCTTCCCCACCAATAAAATTATTCTCTGTATGGATCGATGCTACTGGAAAATGTTAGTGCTATCCTTATTTGGTAATTGATACTTTGGGGATATGTTTCAGATATAAGTTATGGGGGGTTTTTTTTCTATTTTTGAAGCAGAAAGAATAGAACTTGGAAAGCAACTTTAAAAAGGAATTAGCCACAGCTGTTATGCAAAAAAGTAGATACAGATTATAACAGTTACCATTTCGAAAGCTAATTATTTTCTTTCTTTTTATTCAAAAAATAACCTGTTACTTTTAAATTACCTTTGCCTTTTTTCAATTTTGAAAGAGCAGTCTAAACTACTTCTATCATCAAAATGGCAACAGTTGCAACATAAATATTTATTACAATCCAGATTTCACCCTGCAGCTTTAGGTGCACCTGAAATTCCCTTAATGTTAGAGAGAGTAATTGAGGGCAACCATAAATATGACATTGGAGTTTACAGTAAGAATGGAATAAAAAATTGGACTATCCAGTTCTGAGTAATCCATGGTTAACACTTCCTTAATACATATGTTTTGCACTTGTCTCATAGCAACTACATTTTGAGAGGAGGAAATCATACAAATAAATTTGGTTTTGGAAAATTCCTTGATGTTCTTTTGAATTATTTACCTGCTTCATGAAAATTAACAAATGGCCAACATATTATTTTATTTTATTTTATTTAGCATTTTGACTGCTAAAAATTTATATATTGCTGGAAAGATATTTTTCTCCACCTGTGATTGAGTGGGTAGAAGATCTAACAACACTTGCAATACTGGGAAGAATTATGAACAGACACAATTTGCAAATGGACTTATATTTGGATATTTGGTCAGCTTTTGTAGAAACATATTAATGAATGTAATTATTTTCCCTCCTTTTGTGTTTTTATTTCCTGGTTTTGTTATATTGGAAATTATTGTCTGTAACTGAAAACTCTTTTGAATGTCAATAGATTTATTTATTTATTAAAATCTTTGTAAGAGCAGATCTGAAGGCTACAAGTGTCTGTAGTACACACATGTTAACAGTAAAAGTAACTAGAACCAGTTACAGTTAGAGCAGAAATGATGCTATCCTCATTATGTTGACTGTGACGTAACATAGGGCCTTTGCAGACTGCCAGAAATAGTGCAAATTGAGTCCACTTTAAGGGTTAGGGTTAGTGCTAGGGAATCATGGGAACTGTTTTTTTTCCTGAGACATTGAGCCTTCTCTGTCAGTGAGCACTGGTGCCACAATTAAATACAGTTCCCATTATTCCCTAACCCTAACCCTTAAAGTGGACTTAATTTGCACTATTTCTGGCAGTCTGCAAAGGCCCATAGTTTTGCTTTATCATGGTAAAAAGGAACTCATTACATGTAACTTATTATTTTTAACTAGTTAGTTCCACATTCCAAGAAAGAATGGTTGCTTATGGACTACTGCTGTTCATATAGTGAAGGCTGAAGATTTATTCATACACTGCAACTAGACAAAGCTCTGAAGCAATGACCTCTGTTTTCTCAATGATTTCCATGAAGTACAGCTTTTGATGGATTTAGCTGACTTCATTGCACACCAAGCCAAGTCTCACTCTGGCTAAAACCTATTAATAATCACAGAGGGTTAGGAATGAAGGATTTAAAATACAAAAGTGTAACCAAGATCAAAGGGATGGTACAATATAATGGCATCAAATTTGGCCAGAAGAGAGGATATTACTTAAGAGTTGTCTCATGGTAAGCATGTCAGTACTAGCAAAAGGGCAAAGAAAGGATAGGCAACAGAACCTTTGTTTTCTATTTCCTGCAAAGACAGTAATGATAACTCAGAGGTTGTATAAAATTTTGCACTGTGTGGGGAAATTATATAGGGAGAATCTTTTCTCCATCTCGTAAACAACCGATGGTCACCATCAAATTTAAATAGTGGGAGATTCAGCATAGATAACAAGAAGCCCTTCTTTACCTACCACATAGTGAAAGCTATGGAATCCAGGGCCAGAAGAGGTAGTGGTGGCTACCAACATAAATGGCTTCAAAGGGGAATTTAACAAATTCATTTTACTTATCAGGATGGCTATATATCACCTTGAGTGGTTAGATCCACTGTGCTACTCTATACCAATCCCTACAGACTGTGAAAGAAAGGGCTCAATTGTGCTCATGCCTGTTGGCCAGTTTTCCATAGGCAACTATTTGATCACTATGTAACCAGAATGTGGGACCTAATAAATCTTTGATCTAATCCAGCATGGCTCTTCTTTTGAGCACAATTGTTAAGAGTAATTTATCTACATCCAGCTGTGCATATACAAGTCTAAATTAAATATTATGCTGGTACTACAGTCCAGCATAATCAAATTTCCTGCCCAGACTTTGGAGGTGCTGAAAACCAGCTCCAAAGGATTTCTCAGGCAGTTTGGAGTGATAATCAGTGGGTTCAGTAAGAAGACAAATCACAAATCTCCACCAATGATAGATGAAAATATGGACCCACAGGGAATATCACATGAGTACGTAAGTATCTCCCATTCTTCTGAGGATGATAGTCCATATGAATTGTTTCATCTGAATCCACCACTTCTTAAGAGTCTTCATGTGTTGCTTGATAATTTATTGCTGTACTCATTTTAAAAATGCAACCATATATGGCAGACAACAAACAACTTGAAAAGGAAAAGGTGCAAGAATAAAAATAGGAAAATTATTTGGATTTTTCCTCATCCATGTTGTCAAATTAATTCTTAGAATCCTTGCCATATCCGTTCCTGAAAGAACAAATAAATACAATAATAGCTTCCAATTATGCAGCCATTCTCATTAAGGATTTTTTTTTTAAAAATGTTTTTCATAATTTTCTCTGTAGCAGATGAGTATGATTATCTTATTTTATAGATGAAGTGAGTTAGTTGATCAGAACGGAAAAAGATTATTTTAAAATGCTATATTAAAGCAAAGCAAAGCAGCTTCATTTATATACCGTTTCATACCAAGCGGTTTACAACTGTAAGCTCATTGCCCACCAACAGCTGGGTACTCATTTTAGCGACCTCGGACGGATGCAGGCCTGAGTCAAGCCTGAGCCCTGGCTAATATTGAATTCACAACCTTGTGGTTTATGAGTGAGTGGCTGCAGTACAGGCATTTAACCACTGAGCCACCAGGGCTCTGTATATTAACAACTACAAAGGTTATTTATTTATTTAGCAGCTTTCTGAGCTGGCAGGCAGAACTGTGCCTCTCTTATTAATTACACAGTACCTAGTCTTCCTGTAGGCCTTTAATAAATATAAATATTTTGCAGCTTTTTTCCTTTATAATCTTATGCTCCATTGTTTAACATCCTTTCAAAGGCATTCTTTGGTACCAGCACATCAAGGTATGGAAACTATTCTGCCACATATATCAAAATGCATGTTCTGCTGTTGCATTTAATGAGCAGAAATGAAGTGGTCTTTCTTCTAGTGAATGGAATTCAAAGACATAGGACTCAAGCTGATGGGGCAGTAGCGCTGGGACTGCCACGGGACCACAGCAACCAGATGCCATGGTCCTCAATAGGCCGTGAAAGGAGCAATAAGAAACTGCTCCTTTCATGGCTAGTTTTGGGCCACATTCAGTAGCCCCTGTGTGACATCTGCATGACCTCTGAGCAATTTGGGGGTATGCATCATGTGCCCAGTTCAGCCTGACAGTGGCCCTTTTGGGTCATCTGTTTGAGGCCATAGCTGTGGAAGTCTGGAATATCAGTATGCAAAGGGATCTCACAACTCCTTTGAAACTGTTGGCTCTCTTCTATGTCCCAACAAAAACAGAAACTAGGCCCACTAGAGAACCCAACTATTAGCACTGTCTGAGGTGCTTGACCTCAACAGTAGCTATTAATACAGCAGAATTCAGAAGCACAAGCACAGTTAGTAGTATTTGGCAATATTGCACTAACCAACCTTGAATGATGTACAAACACAGTTGGATTTTTTCAAAAGGTCCTTGGAGGCTTTTATCACTTGTTACAATATGTACAAGTTATATACAAACTCTCCTGTAACTCTCTCCAACATTCACTGTCTGATATACAGCAATTCACTCTCCACAAACAACACACCAGCTCACTCTACAAACCACTCTCTTCATCAACCCACTATTTTCAACTCAACACCTGCCCTGAGTTTTAGAGCACTTATATACAGTGGTGATGACTAAGGGTTGAAACCCAGTGTTACTTCTCATTTACAGCCATACAAACTATTTTACACTGTCTTAAAGGAACATTGTTCCCAACAGAGTTTAACTGAGCAAAAGAAGTTGTAGCATGAGCTTTTGTACACTTGGTCTACTTCTTGTAATGTATGTATCTGAAGAAGTAGACAAAGTCTATGAAAGTTCTTTTCACAACTTTTTTTCATTCAGTTAATCTCAAAAGTGCTGCAAAATGCCTTTCAAAACATTCTTCTAATGAGTCAAAGCAGAGAAAAACAGTGTCCCCATTTGAAATGTTGGTTATTCAAATGTCTTGTTATGTATTATAAATAAAACATTAACCTGAATCTTATTGGTTAGTTTCAACTAGAATACAGCATGCCCGCACCATATGCAGGCTCGCCATACACGGACTCAAGGTCATGTAGGTGGCAAACCCTGGCCCTCTTAATGGCGCATGTGTCTGTAGCACATGCATGCCACAGTGCAGAGGAGCATGCCACTATTGAAATCAATGGGACTTGAGGTCACGTGGTATTTCCCTTACGCGGGGTGTGTGTGTGTATCCAGAAAGGATCCCCAATGTAAAACAAATGTCCACTGTATAGCCATTGATTTAATGGGCCCACTTTAATTGGGACTAACAAAGTGGAGGCCCCAAAGATTTGATTTAGTTCAAAGGAGGCACACATGGATAGGATTGGTAAATGCTAAAGCATGGGACCAATTGTAGTAATTCTACAAGTCTCCATCCACCAATTCAATGTTTTTCAACTCCACACCATTCTCCACTAATCTTAGACTGGATATATCATTAGTCCAAATAAGAAGGATGTCCGAGATGGTAGATGCCAGGATGGCAGTAACAGCAACTTGGTTTTTCCTCTTGAGATACAGAGGTAGAATGGCAGTGAAAAGTAAATCCATCCTGGATAGATACAAAGAAAGAGGAGACATGCATAGTTCCAGAGGATACACAAACTTCAAATAGCTATATTTGGCCTACTGCATTTATTTAGGTTTTCAGGACCCTTAACTTTGGTACTATGGGAAGACCAGACAGGAAACTTAATAACATCCCCCTCCCCCCCCTCCATCATCTGGAATGAAATGCTCTGTTAAGGGCAATTTGGTGCATTTTCAAATGCATTTCACTGGTAGCATGTGTGCATCTGATCTATTTTTTCTCAGGCAGAAAAATGTCTTGGGCTATCTTCACAGTTAAAAATGTTAGAAGATTTAGTGCATAGAGTTCCTACTGCTAAATGGAGAGAAGATGTCAAATTAATTGGCATACCAAGTTAATGCATAATTGTGCATTATCGAAACTACTATACAATGTAGTTAGTTCAATTATGCTAGAAAATAAAACTCTTACATGCAGCCCTACTTGATTATAACTTTTATATGTTAAAACCAAGACAGTACTGTACCTGAGATGATGGAGCAGATGTAAAGAGCTACTGTAATCTGCTCCCAGTGAGTTGCCCTTCTTTGGACCTGAGCTCCATATTTTTGTCCTTTGCCTATTAGAATAAGAACTGCCAGAAACAACAGCATAATTTGTGCTCCTCTGACTTTGCTGGACTTAAAGTCCTGACTCTCCACTTTCCTAAATCTATGTCCATCTCTTACCTAGCATTAACTGATAATCCATGTGGCACATCTAAAAAAGAACAGAGTTTGAAAAATATTTGTCTCAGATGAGATGGACTTAAAAGCAAAATCCTTTCCTTTCTCAGTTTGCCTAGATTTAATTAGGGCTACAGATAGAGTGATTTACATACAACTACTCACAATGCCTTCCTTTCTTTTATAATTTTATTTCAAGTCAGAAATTGTGATGACCTATATATGGGCATCATTTTGCACCCTGAGATAACACTCAGTGGGAGAAATAGATTCACTGTGAGATTTGTGCAATTATTATTTCAGACTTATCAGAATAACTGGAACACTGCTTTTTAGGACACATTCCACCCTATACATAGTCTATATTAGTGATTATATTAGTACTGATGCTATCCCTAAGGACGGCTTATCTATAATGACTTATGATTTTGTACCATAAAATTAAACAGCCTTTGTTCCCTACTATAATCTATCTGCAGAGTCCAGTAAAGTCTCTGGGGTATCAATGGATCAGCTAAAGCCAGAATGATTTATAAGAATTATGGGAAATGCTTATACTTTTGGATGCCTGACTTCCAGAAAGGATTCTCCCACCACCAAGAATAATGGGAAGCAATCATAATTTCAGTATCATAGAATGAATATAGGAAAGAAAGAAAACAGTTCCTTTTTCTGGCCCAGGAAAACTGTTAAAGCAAGAGATTATTAATAAGAATTTTGTTTTATTACTTTCTTCCTGCCATGTGGTTTATCTTCTAATGACCTTGGTTTGATATAAATTCTCTGATTGTTTTCAGATGACTGCAAATAGTAAATGAAGAAGAGATGCTACATATGTAAGATGCTGTATTTTTGTTATTTGATATCAAAATGACTTCAAATTATGACAACCCTATGAATGAAGAATTTCCAAGAGCCCCAGTCATCAATAGCCCTGCCTAGGTCTTGCAGTTTCAAGGTGGTGGCTTCCTTTATTGTGTAAATCTGGGCAATTATATATTATATTGCATCAGTCTGGGCAATTATAAGCTAGCAGGCCAAATGCGTCCATCAGCCATGTGTGCTAGCATGGCATAGATGCTTACCTCACTTCTCCTTTTGAAGTTCTAGATAAACAATAGATACAAAAATAGAGGAGGCTTATATTGTTCTTAGTTTAGTCCCATTGGATATAGAGTGGACTCACAGTCTCAATAAAACCTACATTAAATACTGACTTTGCCAAGTTCTCATGGATGTAAGTTGGAAAAAACATTTTATATAATCTTCAGTGGGCTCAATTTGGCTTAATGCTATCACATGTAGGGATGAAGGAAAATTCCACTGGGTTTATTTCCCAATGATTTGGTTCATTTTGATTGCAAAAAACAAAACAAAACAAAACAAAAACGAAAACCTGACATGGATTTTGTCATGATTTATGAATGTGGGGGAGGGGGAGGGGAAGAGACAAACAGATTTGTCCATCCATTCATTGAAGGTTTTGAGTACTCAGAAATCTAGCCAAGTTTGTTGGCTAGCCAACAAGAGCAAAGTTTGCAGTGCTGGACTGATGATTACCCTTTTCTGTCAAAGTCCTCATTTCTAGCAGCTACAGATATCAATAATTATTGTATTTCACCAGTGCAGATGGTGGGGAATTTTGTTTACTTCATTTTAGACAAAAGCTCACCAAAACTTACAATTTTATTATATGTCTTATGGAAAGAGTTTGAGATTTAAAAAAACATTTTAATGTGGGTGAAGCAAAAGTAACAGATGATGCATTCCTATGATTCACAAGGTGCTTAGGCATGGAAAAGATGGAAAACTTTGTAGAGCCAACTTTTGTTGAAGTTCTGTTGGAGTTAATTCACCCAACACACTGAGTTGCACTGAACTCTTCACTATGAAGATGGAAAAGCTAAAATTCTAGACTATTATAGACAACAGGGTTAGTACCAGAAAGAGTAAGACAGAGAAGAAAAAAAGTAAGACCATCACCTTTTTTCATTTAGGCTGGCAACACACACACATTCTCAGGTGAAACCAACTGTCAACAACAGTCCATCATCTTACTTTCCATTAGTGACCTAGATGTGAAAGGATGAAAGAGTTTCCACAGTTCAGATATGACCCCACCCTACCAGCCCACACACATTTGCAATGTACTGAGCAAAAGAAGGCCTGGTTGTATTTTGTTTTGTTTTTAAACTGCGTATTTGCTTTGTACATATAGATCTGTTTCAGAGGGGGAAATCCAGTGTGATAAACTTTCTTCCTTTTACAATTATCTTTAAAAGACAACATACAGTCTGGTCCTTTGTAGGCACAAGACATAAATATGGTATATAAGAATGGATGAAAATTTAGCTTAAGTCTATTTTATATAAGAATGCAAAAGGATTCTCAGATTTCTTCATATGTTTGCTAGAAGGAACTTGAGGTTTGAGAGAAAATAAAACTGGCAGGTTTATTAACAAAAATGCAAAGAATTGAGTGATTGACAATACACAGTATACATGGGAATCACTCCTCCCTACCCAGGATCTCACAGTATATATAGACCCACTCTCTTCCTGTCTAGTATTCTCTGAAGATGCCAGCCACAGATGTTGGCAAAACGTCAGAAAGAAACTCTTCTAGAACATGGCCACACAGCCCGAAAAACCCACAAAAAACTATTAATACTTTTGGTTTGGAAGGGATTTCAAGGGATTTATAGTCCCTCCCCCCAGTGCAAGAATCTACAGCTAAAGTGTCCTGGAGACATGGCAATCCAATTTTTGCTTTAAATTCTCCCACAGAGGGGGAAGCAGACGGTGAAAAGCTCCATCTTGAAGCTAGAGAAGGGGAGGGGCAGCTGGATGCCAGGCACCCCAACCCCTTCTCATGGACGTCATTGGAGCACTTGCCATTGCACATGGCGAACGCTCTGATGACATCCTTCTGGCTCAGCGTCCAGACACACTGAGCCGGAAGGAGCACGGAAGAGGTGCCCGGTGACTCTTCCAGTGCCCCTTTTGGCTTCTCTGAAAGGAGCGCTATTTTAGCACTCCTTTTCAGAGGCACCATAAGGGGGGATCGGGGCCAAGGCATGGAGCAGCCTCGGTCCCAATCCATGGCTTCTAGGGGCAGCCCATGGCCACCCATCTGTAGAGGCCCAGAGTCTACCACCTTTGAGGCAGTTTTCTTCTACTGTTAAGTAACTGTTACCATCAGGAAGTACTTCCTGAAGTTTAATCAGAATCTCCTTTTCTATTATTTGAATCCATTGATTTGAGTCCTACTTTCTGGCGCAGCAGAGGAGATGCTCACTCCATATTCTACATGGCAATTCTTTGTGTATTTGAAGATGGTTGTCGTATCACCTATCTATCATTTCTACTCTTGACTAAACAAACACAGATCCCTCAACCATGCATTTATCTTTATTCTTCATGCAAAGTCAAAATACATTTAACAGTTAATTACATATGTGATTAGTATCTTACCTTACTTTCATACCTGGTTCTATGGGGAAAGAAAGGACCATAGAACTCTCAGAACTGGACTGTGATATTTCAAAGAAACTTTCTAGTAAAACTCAGCCTTGAAAAGTCTCACATTTACATAACAGTGCTCAAACACATACATATCTAGCCAGTCACTACATTCATTCACTCACTCACATAGCAGCATCCAATACATGCATAATTTTTCTCTCTCTACATCATTATCACAATAACCTTGTGAGGTAGCTTGATCTAACATAGAGGGAATGATTAGCTCAAGGTCATTTAAAGAGTTTTATGGCTAAGTGAGGAACCTGGACTTCGAAATCCCAACCTAGCAGTCTAGTCTCTACACCACACTGAATTTTAAGTGGGGGAATGGCTTTTAGCTCAGTTTATCAGATGCACCACACTGGTTTCCCATGTAGCTGTATAAGAATAGCCATGTTAGATCAGAACAAAAACCTAGCTTCCTGCTTACTGCAATTGATGTCTTCAAGACATCTGTAGGCAGGCAAAGCTTAAAACTAGTAGTCTTCTGCCACTGCTGTATATCTAGTATTCAATGCCCTACTCCCTCTGATCATGAGGGTCCCATGCAGACAGTAAGACTAGATAACCACTAATGCATAGCCTTACTTTCCATGAATATGTCTATTTAAATTCTAGTATAATACTCCAATAGAATACTAGGACTGCATCAGTGATTTTTTCAGCAAATGAAGACCCAGAATTGAGATGATTTACTAATATATTTTAATTTCTAAGCCAAGCTCCTCTGGGGAAGCAGAGAGAACAAATCAATTAAGCTGGAACAGTATGTAAATTCAAAATGCCTATTTGTTCAAACCCCCACTTTCATAACTCAAATGTGTGTATGTATGTTGCATTGACACTGTGTCTCTTTTATTATCTTCCAGCATTTCTCTCCCTGGAATATGCTAGGACCCCCCCCCCCCCCGCCCCGCCATCCAAAAAACCCACGTTTGACTCTTTTCGCCCTTTTATCAAGACAGCTTTTTTTGCAGAATCTTCTCTTTTCCTTGCTTTTATACAAAAGTAAATATTTACTTCCTCTGTATGCTTTTGATAGTTAACTACATTTGTAGAATTCAAGTAAAAATCAAGATTATAAAGATTTGTCAGTTACACAGACATACACATCACCACACACCCACTCTGCTCTTCTGCCAGTTACATAGTGCTTTTTTTTTTTTCATCAGCAGAAGCTACCTTGAGACAATCTGCTCAAGGCACATTTGCATTCACAGCAGACTACTGGTACTCTGAAAATCTCCTTAGTATCATTCTGTTTTGTTTTACTAAATGCAGTTATCATTCCAAGGTCTTTGAATTTTGATTTGTGAAGAAACTTCAGCACAGAAAGAAGGGAAAAATATTGGGAAAACTATAAGTATGTGATGAGTTTGAAAACTGCTGTTTCTGAATGCAGCATTCAATGAAAAGTTTCACCAATAACATCCTTACCTTGATATACTGCTGTTACTCATGAGTGATCTTTTAACACACAGCCATCCCATATTGCTGGGCAAGAGTTGCAGCTGCCACTCTAGATCCTCATAAGCAAGTGATAAGAGGTGTTGCAGGGAGGGGAAAAGGGGGAGAGATCATTTTTGCTCACAGTTGGAAGTCTTTAGAGAAACTATCTTCCAGCTCCATCTACATTATTTCCAAATGTTTCACCTTACTGTTTTTACTTTTTGCTGTTGGTGGAAGGAAGCAAGAGGAGGAGGAGAAAGAGGAGGGAGAAGAAGAGGTCAGTGTTAAAAGATGACATGAGTGTTAACCAAAAATACTGCCCACAATAATGACCATTCTGAACTTTATTGTTGGTTCTCTTTCATACTTTCTGGTGACTCCTTTCCCAAAGTTCCAAAAGCCACATTATGGCTTACCACATTAGTTACTCCAGAAAGGGTAACCTCCTTTCCAAAACTCATGATATGACTCTTTTCCTTTTCTTTTTTCACTCCCCAAATCTGGTTCTCTAGACTACCATCCCACTATTTTTGCTTCCCAATCTAATTATTTGCAGGGTTTTTTTTCTCCTCTATGATCACACATCCAACTTTTTTCCCCTATATCATACCACCACTCCATGCTGCCCCACAACTATCAACCAATGCAAAAGACTGAATTACTCAGGAGCAGAGAAACCACCTTATGCTTTCTCCTCTATGCTTGTAGAAAGCGAAAAGGAAAGAGGATGGTTGTTGGGGAAAATGAGTGATAGTAGTGTGTCTCACAAGCACAGTAATAACACCAGCAAGGCAGAACAACAACTAAGCCCAAACTCACCCACCTACCCAGTCTACCAGAGAAAGAAATGAGTGCAGTCTTTTTTTTTTTTTTTTTGTATAAACAGATTAAATGTAGCTTTACTGACAAATTAAATGTGCATCGTCAAACACAAGATCCTATGGAGAGAGAGAAGGAAAAATAAAATGGCTGTAGTGATGCATGAAGAGATGAGAAAAAGTAAGCAAACAGGAAGTCGGGAAACATACATATAAATTACCATGCAAAGGTAAAAGCAAGTGTGGATCAGTTCCAAGACAATGCTTCACACTGCCCTGTGTGGAGCTGCTTTGCTCAATCTGCAAGGGAGCTGGTGTTTTAGCTTTATATATAGCAGAGAGAGAGAGTCACCACTCTCACTGCCATCTCTCACTACCAGTGCCTTTTACATATGCATGTGGAAACAACATGTGAGCACAAACCTTTTTTTTTTTTTTAAAAAAAAGGCAGCTTTGGGAAAGAAAACTAAAGAGAAGTAATGAATAGCTTATTTTACAAGGATAAAAAGATATGCTCATCAGGTTTTTTTTTTATAGAGTACCCTCTGACACGCTACTCACTGGCCACATATGTTTGCACTGGATTTCCCATATAGTACCGATTCACTAGCTTTACAAGGACATTTACTAACTCTATATTTCTGTGATGTCATGATGATAAGTTATAGCCTTCTATGACTTATCTTATGACTAATTGCCTTATGACCTTTCTTTAAAGTCCAGATGATGGCATTTTTAATTTATCTTCACAAAATGAAATTAACCATGGTTATGAGAGGGAAGGGAAGAAAAGAAGCAAGCAATTATTTGAGGCAAAGTACACCCCCCCAAAAAAAACCCCACCCATTTTTTCCTTGAGGATCTTTTATGGCTATTGACTGACCTGAAGTTTGGGATAGGGATTATGTGCCTTAATGAATTTTAATGAAAAGGAATTTAGGAAACAAAGCATAACGCTGGATTGAAAGTACTAGGACAATGCTTGTTGAGGTCATTCAAGAGTGACTAATTTTTTGCAGCACTATAAACATGCCTGCATTTGTTGTGGTTAATCTACTTGAGAGACCAATTAGCATGAGATTTCACCTTGTGGCCCCTCAGCAAGGGTGGTGAAGGACAAGGGTATATGGAGGGGAATCTAAATACATAATTTGAGTGTCTCAGACCTTAGACTATTAAGTGCGTAGTGCAGATCAGACTTAAAATAGTCCATGCTAGTAACAACAATGAATATGTCACAGAGACCTCTGAGAAAAGTACAGTATGATACCCAGCCAGAAAAAAGATTAAATGGGTCATGATGTTGCGTTGAGAGATTATTACATCATTGGCACAATGACAAGCTTGGACGCTAAGACACCTGTTTCTTTCTTTCTTTTTTATATTCTATTTCATTTTCTCCACATCAGATTTTGATACCAATGTTACCAGAAGAGAAGTATTTTAATACATATATATATATTCCCTATGTGTGTATTGTTCTGTCATGACCCTAAAATGGAAATCTCTATGCTGCCGTTTACCCAAGAGTGAAATAGTCATGTATACCACTGAAGCCAAGTGGTCACGTAGACTTAATTTACAGATCAAACACTTAGTTTTAGGAGTTGCAAAACAGAAAGATTCATACCTCAAGAGACAGGGAAGCCAGAAAATTTACAACCTGGATGGGTTCTGACAGCAAGAGAGATAAGCTTCACCACCCCACACTGGAAACTATCTCTTTCAAGGAAAACTTTAGATGTTTGTTTGGCCCTTTAATATACAACTATCAATCTTCGCCCATTTTCAGCCTATAAGTAGTCCACCAAAATTCTGGTTAAGTGTGTCTGGTTAGGATTGTTAAAATATGGATGGGTTATACAGTCAAAGGTGAAATGTAGAGATGTGTGTGTGGAATTTTCATCATGAGAACAGCATCTAGAGAAACAAAGTGAATCTAACACCAGATGGCCAAGAAATCATAAACATGAACTTTCCCAAAGGTACAACTCATGGACACAGATTTTGTTATGAGAAAAGCCTTGATAACAATACATAAACATCATTAGGTCTTGAGAAAATAGTCACGTGGTGCATGATGGACAGCAAGAGGCTGGGTTAATATACATCATACAAGCATTATCCAATCAACATAAGGTTAACACGCAGAAGGTGGAGTATGGGAAGCGCCTACAAAATCCTTTGACTGGTTATGTTTATAATTCAAGATGTGAGTGCACACGTGTGTGTCTGGCAGCAGTGGTTTTTAACCATGAAGTTAGGAGATGGCTTCTAGTATGTTTATACTGTTTTTACAATGTAACTCCTGGATCTGGAAACATGGATCTGTAACTTCTTTTTAACTTTCAACTGCAACAAGTTGGGATCCTAAGCTTTTGGGATTGTTAAAGATGTAACCTCTCATGGCTGAACTGGATAAGTTCATCACAATTGATTTTACTTAGTTATCTTATTTTTCTTTTATATGCATTAATAAAACTATGCTTTTGGATTTTATAATGTGTCTTCATGACTGAGGAAGACAGGATCCTGAAGAAGGAAAGTTGAGCCAGTTGATGGTACAAAGTGGCTGTGGATCATAGCAGCCAGCTTGTCCTGGAGATTCTGCTGGGTGTCAAAGAGCATCACTGCAACACCCATCATCCACACACTGACAAGGATTCCTGGTGACACCATGTCACGTTGAATTCTGATTCAGCTCCAGCTCAGTTCGTGTCCCCTTCCTTTTTCTCATTTGATTCCATCTCCCCATCTGTTCATCTGGAGCACTCCAGACAGGTAATTATCACCATCAGAAAGCCTTTTGTCTATCCCAAGTTAACTTGCCTTATTTCTGAGACCTTGTGAGAGTGTATGTGTGAATGTATGTCTTTATATGCTTGATCCTTAAATAAAAATACAAGTTAATTCATAAAAACCTTGTCTCTATACATCTAGTCCAGGGGTAGGCAACCTTTCCCCTTTAAGGGCCAAGCGACTTCAGCTCCCAGAAGCCTCAGCCATGTTGGCCAATAGTCCCATGTTGGCCAATAGCTCCTGGGATTCTGGGAGCTGAAGTCCCTTGGCCCTTAAAGGGGAAAGGTTGCCTACCCCTGATCTAGTCCCTCAGCCACCTCCGTAAATGCTGTGTTTGCCTCCTACTAACTATTTGAGCTAATATTATAATTCCCCAAGGGCAAGTTCATATTACAATTGGTGGACAAAATGCGGGCAACCCCCAAGGTTTGAATATTCCAAATGGCACAGTTGGATATTCTGATCCTGGACGTAGAGATTAAAGAGGGATGTAGATTGTGTAGATCAGGGGTAGGCAACCTTTCCCCTTTAAGGGCCGAGGGACTTCAGCTCCCAGAAGCCTCAGCCATGTTGGCCAATAGTCCCATGTTGGCCAATAGCTCCTGGGATTCTGGGAGCTGAAGTCCCTCGGCCCTTAAAGGGGAAAGGTTGCCTACCCCTGGTGTAGATGCAAGAGCAATTGTGTGCATGTGTGAATTCTGTGTGTGTGGCCACAAGGACTCGAGGCTATCATGGGTTGGCTGAACCTGTTTCATCTCCTTGGTTTGTTGTTCTGCAGACTGGCTCTGGCTGTAGAGATTGGGTCACCCAGTTGTGGGCTTCCATGTGTCCTTGGGTGTGACATCAGAGCAGATCTTGACACCCTATATTTATTTTTCACTATTGTGGGTTAGGTGAGAGTGACAGGTCCCTTCTCACTCCCTTCCACATTCCCAAAATCAGGCAAAATGTAGGAGTAGAGTGATATGCATAGTTCCAGTTGGAGTGAGGCAATTGGTGTAAGACCTTGCATGGAATACCCCTAGAAGAAAATGATCCTTGGTTGTTGAGAGCCACTAAAGCCACAAGAAACAGGCCATTTCTCCTCTTGTAATAATACCTTTCACAAGGATCAGAAACATCTTATCTGACCTCCCTAAGTGGGATGGAGCCATTGAGATTACTCCGATAAAGCTCTGGCCAGGTGGTAGGAAGAGTGAATAAAAGAACTCAAGGCAGGAGTCTAGCTAGGGACCCAAGCCTTGGTGTTGTTTAAGTCAGTCACTGTCTGAGCTCAAGTGGGACACAGCACCAGAGCTCTCTAGTGAAAAGGACCAAAAGGATATGACTCCTGGCCTTGGTCTAGCAAAGGGACAACCCATTGTGATTGCATTCTGCAGGGCGACCTGCCCCTTGTAGCGAACAGGTGAAAAAGGTTCACTCTCCCCCCCCCCCGAGTTCCCTGGACGAAAGAGAAAATGTGAGAGTGATGGATGGTGTGTCACCAGCAGCGGTGCAGTTGTTCAAGGAGGATCAGCCTCACAACTACTTAGAAAAATGGATTCTGAAGAAGGGACCTAATCCCTGGAAGACAGAAAGCTTTCTAACTGAGGATACATTCACAACCCTGCTTAAGGTGTACAATGCAAAAACAGCAAAGACAGGGTTAAAAAGAGTACCTCAAGCCAAAAAGGATAGATAGGCATCCTGGGGAATGAAGCAACCCTGGAGTATCAGAAATTAAGTACAAAAACGGGAGCCCTGAAGATGCAATAGGGGATTTAGTTGTGCAAATTAGAGAGAAGGTAGCAGAGAATTTCTTGCTAACCCACAATGTTAGCAATGCCATCCAATGGGCAGAAAGAGCAGAGAAGGAAAAGGTTTCCCAGTACAATCATGTAAGGGAACTAGAAGAGATATTAAACCAGGCAAAACAACCCGCAGACTTTCTACTGACTAAGAATATGGAGGAAGTGGTGCAAGTGGATCACACCGCATATGAACACCACATTAAAGAGTTGGAAGCAAGAATAAATCTTAATATGGCAATTGTATCCACGGTACACCCTGAAATCTTAAAGTCAGCATCCCAAGAGTCTTGACCAGAAGATGCCAAAGCACTCCACCCATACAATCCCCAATGGGAATACACAAGAGGAGAGGCCCCCTCCACACCATCCACCACCATGGAAGAAGCAATATCAATGGAAGAAAAAACTTCCACCAACATCTCAGTACCAGTAAATCTATAGAAGTATAGAAACCAAAAGAATGAATGAGGATGGGACAGTAACAAAAACCCTGATAGAGACTACCCCCTGGACCCTAACAGAGTTCAAAACAGTGATGGACCACCTGGACAGTTTCAATACTCAAACAGGAGTACAGTGGATGTCCACCATCATGTTTTCATACCCCAAGGCATAGGGACAAAATCTAACCCAGGTGGTTAGACTGTGTATAGATTCTAGTTACGCTGGATCCTTTAAGGCTGCAGTGTCAAACTATGATTTATCTAATTTGGACCTGCATGGCCAGGTACAATACTGAGAAGGAAATACCAAAATGAGTTACAATGCCTAAATGAATCCCCAGACACATATGTAGTGAGAAAAAAGATGCTAGGGATTTTATTGGGAGCCATCAACATCAGTAGTGAAGGACAACCACTCTTAAATTACCCAGCCATTATTTTAGAAGTATACTAAGGACTCAAGGAATCAGCTAAACTATTCCTGGGGTTGGTGCAACTGGAAACCCTTGATTGGGCAGGCTTTATGGATCACATCCAGAGAGCCACTCAAGCATTCTGGACATGTGAAACCCAAAGAGAAATGGCTAAGGAGATGATAGCTGCCACAAGCAAGACTTCCAAAGGCAGCAGTAAGAGAAATGAGAAAGAGGGAGAGCCAATTTATGCAGTCACATACAGGAATAATGGTCCTCATTCAAAACCCCTCAGTGAAGAACATGGAAGGGCTGAAAATAGGTCAGGAGGATTCCTCTACACCAGAAAAAGAGGATTCAAATCCAATTACACACCCAGGGAGAACTCTGGAGTATACAACCCTAGTATCCAGACATATTCAGAGATTAGGAGGGAAATTTGGAGGAAACTGAGAGAATTGGGAGTGGACCTGGCACCCCTAGACAAGAAACCAACCATAGAATTGATGTAAGCTTTGAGTCAAGCAATGGATAGGAAACTTCAGCAAGCAGCCATGGCCCCTCCTAATGATGGAGGACAAGACTAGGGCCACCCGGGATCCCCTTGGTCACTGAGGACAAGGGCAGGGTCATGGATCCTCCAGGCTAAAACATCTTCTGCCCCCATAGACACCAGCTCTGAAGAAGAATCAATCCTTTAACAACAACCCCTTTGGCAGTAGTCACCACTCATAACCAAGCCACTCCAATCATACAGATAGAACTTTGCAGGCAAAACCCTCAATGTCAGCAGGTTATTGCAATTTGAACCCCAGATTTTTGGGGACGCCCCATGGTGGAGGCATGGATTGGCCATGCCCCTATCCAAAAGCCTTCAAAGCTATTAGTAGATTCAGGAACTGTGGTCAATATCTTACATCCAGATTTGGCTGGTATGGGTTGCAAAAAAACAGTGAGCATGGCACTGGTGGGATATGGACAGGGTGCCAGCAATTCTATATTTGGAAAGACATTCTGTCGCAGGTCGGCTCCATCTTAGATCTCATTCATGCGAAAATCAGGAGGAAGATGATGGCATCATGGGCATAATATTATGGCACCACAAACTAACAATTGATCTAGCAAACAGCTTCCTCTGGCAGTTGGAGGAGGGTCCTTTGCAGATCTCAGCTATCCACAGGTGTGCCTCCTTAAAAGCCCCTGTGCCTCTCTTCCCTCTAATCACTGACCCATGAGTAGCTGACTTTCCTGAGGTTTGGATTAAGGACACGGTTTAATGTGGCAAAGTCAAGAGTGCATGTCTGTTAATAGAAGGAAAGGATCCACCTCCCCAAAAGCAATATTGATATCCCAGAGAAGTGGAAGAAAGGATCGCCAAAACCATAGAGGGGCTGATGAAATGGGATGTCATTATGCCAATGCAGTCCATTTCCAATGCACCTCTATGGCCTATTTTGAAGGCAGATGGAGTCACAAGGAAGATGACAGTAGACTTTCAGGCCCTCAACACAGTTACACCCCTGGTATCCCCAGTGATAGTGAAGTATAATAAAATCATGGCCTCTATAGCAGCTGGAGCAAAGTTCTACAGTCTTATAGACCTAGCCAATGCTTTCTATTCTATTCCATTACACGAGCGTTGCTTCTACAAATTCACATTTGAATTTCACAGGATGCAGCATGTGTTCAAACATTGCCCACAAGGATTTCATGCCAGTCCCAGTATATGTCATTCCTATGTGGTAAAAATGTGGACAAAATTGTGTCCCTCATCGTGCCCCCACATTTTATGCTATGTGGATAACATACTGGTGCACTCAGATTCAGAGGACAAGATGGCAGAAATCACCAGAGAAGTCTTGGAGCTAATTAGGGACACAGGATTCAAGGCAAATAGAGAAAATGCACAGTTAGTCAAAATCCAGGTCAAATACCTAGGACTTGTCAGTGTGTGGATGATGGGTGTTGCAGTGATGCTCTTTGGCACCTAGCAGAATCTGCAGGGCAAGTTGGCTGCTGTGATCCACAGCCACTTTGTAACTCTTGCCATCAACTGGCTCAGCTCCCCTTCTTCAGGATCCTGTCTTCCTCAGTCAAGAAGACACATTGTAAAGTCCAAAAGCATAGTTTTATTAATGCATATAAAAGAAAAATAAGATAGCTAAGTAAAATCCATTGTGATGAACTTGTCCAGTTCAGCCATGAAAGATTACATCTTTAACAATCCCAAAACTTTAGGATCTCAACCTGTTGCAGTTGAAACCACAGCTAGACAGACAAGCTCATGCACTCACATCTTGAACAATAACATTCTAGACAAAGGCTTCTCTAGGCCCTTCCCATACTCCACCTTCTAGGTGTTAACCTTATGTTAATTGGATAATGCCTGTACGATGTATATTAACCCAGCCTCTTGCTGTCCATCACCCACCACGTGATTATTTTCTCAAGCCTAACAATATTTACCTTTTTGATACCACTTGCTATCCATAACAAAGTCTGTGTCCATGAGTTCTATCTTTGGGAAAGTTCATCTTTATGACTTCTTGGCCATCTGGTGTTAGATTCACTTTGTTTTTCTAGATGTTGTTCTCATGAGAAAATTTCCACACACATATCTCTACATTTCACTTTTGACTGTATAGCCCAGCTGTCGGCAACCTACGGCCCCCGGGCCAGTTCTGGCCCAGGATGCCGGACTTACCGGCCCAGGCGGACCCCTGCTGCCATGGCCGCCGTGGCGCCTCCGCCACCCATTTTCATCGGCGCGCGACCGCACGCACCGCAGCCAGCATTTTGTTCACCAAAATGGCGGCCACGGCGCATTTGCGCATGCACATGATTTGTGCATGTGCAAACATGTTGCGGCCGGCATTTTGGTGAACAAAATGCCAGCCACAAAAGCAAGCAGCGGCTGCTGCGGCGGCTGCAGAGGCAGAGGCGGCGGCTGCGGGCAGCTGCCGCACCGCCTCCGCCTCCGCCTCCGCCTCCGCCTCTGCCTCCGCAGCCGCCCGCAGCCGCCGCCTCCACCTCAGCAGCCTCTGCAGCCGCCGCCTCCACAGCCGCTGCAGCTGCAGCTGCAGCTGCCTCCGCCACTGCCGCCACCACCGCCGCTGCTGCCGCTGCTGCCGCCACCGCCACCGCCTTCGCAGCAGCTGCCGCTGCCTCCGCAACCACCGCCACTTGCTTTTGCGGCCGGCATTTTGTTCACCAAAATGGTGGCTGCGACGCGTTTGCACATGCGCAAATCCTGCGCATGCACTAACTCGTCGCAGCCATCATTTTGGTGAACAAAATACCAGCTGCAAAAGCAAGCGGCGGTGGCTGTGGAGGCGAAGGCGGTGGCGGCTGCGGAGGCTGCAGCAGCTGAGGAGGTGGCGTCTGCAAAGGCGGCGTCTGCAGAGGCTGCGGAGGCGGAGGTGGCGTCTGCGGGCATCTGTGGAGGCGGAGGCGGAGGCGGCATGGCGGCGGCACGGCAGCGGCAGGGGTCCACCTGGGCCGGTAAGTCCGGGGACCCTCGACGGCGATGGGCTTCCAAGAGGCCCGTCGCAACCAAGGGAAGCCTCCCCGCGTGCACCCTCAGTGGCGATGGGCTTCCAGGAGGCCCAT
This sequence comes from Phrynosoma blainvillii, assembly GCA_026167975.1. NCBI lineage: Eukaryota > Metazoa > Chordata > Lepidosauria > Squamata > Phrynosomatidae > Phrynosoma > Phrynosoma blainvillii. The sequence continues at coordinate 417,139,916 of JANUYF010000001.1, forward strand.
CGCCACCGAGGGAAGCCTCCTGGGGGGACCCTTGGTCGCAACGGGCTTCCAGGAGGCCCGTTGCTGCCAAGGGAAGCCTCCTGGGGGGACCCTTGGTCGCAACGGGCTTCCAGGAGGCCCGTTGCTGCCAAAGGAAGCATCCCCGTGTGCATCCTCCACCGACGCGTGCGACCCCCCGTACATGTAGCCGCCGCCACGCCATGCACAGCGGATGCATGTGCGGGGTATGTGCGCGTCAGTGGAGAGTGCGCTCACCCATTCCCCCCCATTGGCCCAGCCAAGACCTGGGCTATGGGAGACCGGCCCAGGTCTCCAAAAGGTTGCCGGTCCCTGGTATAGCTCATCCATATTCTAACAGGACTAAAGCTCCAAGCAGACTGTAGGACACCAGACTTGCAACGAGTCGAAATCATCAGCAAACTCCTGGCACTCACCAACATGGCTTCACTGAGAGCCCTGTTAGGAACCTTCAACTTCTCTGGGGAGTTCATTGAAACTTTTACCACCAAAGCCAAGCTGCTGTAAGCACTGCCAAAGAAAGGAGTAGTTTGGAAGTGGGGAACAGAACAAAAAAATACCTTTGCCATCCTGAAGGGAGACTTAGCACAAGCTCCTGCCCTGGTTCACCTAGATACTAATCAGCCTTTTTACATCCAGCTTGCCATCTCACACAACCACACAGGGGCAATCATCTACCAGTTTTGGAACAAAACACAGAGGGCTGTAGCCTATGCCTATGAAAATCTCTCCCCCACTGAAATCAAATTCAGCCCCTATGAGAAGAACTGTCTTTCCCTAGTGTGGGCTCTCACCCGATGGGAATTCATCATAGGTTGTACCAAGGTCATTGTTCAAACCCCTCACACCCCCTTAAAATTTATACTTTCTGGGACAATCCAAGATGGAATAGTCCACAACTCCAGAATAGCAAAATAGACCCTGGAGCTAATAAAAAACGTTATAGACTACCACAGGCATTCCAGAGAGCATTCTGCTCCTTATGCATTGATGGTCACAGGGTCAGTTCATGAATGTCCATTGTCCCCAGTTTTTGAGGATACATGGCCCATAAAGGCTGCAAGGTCACTCCAGGAAGCTCTTGCACAAGGATCTCAGTGCCGCCCTGGTTGCATATGCATTGTTATTATTATTATTAGTGTTGATTCTGTGATGGGTTATCATCATGCCCAGAAGGGACCCGTCTAACTAGATATGGAGCAATCCATGTAAATGATTCATATATCCTCCAATGAAAGCCATGAAATAGAAACCCTCTGGTCAGTGCTAGAGTTCAAAAAGCCCCAACGTCCCCTTGGCCATATATACAGACTTGCAATGGACCACCAACGCTGCCACAGACTGGCTCCCATTTTGGATGAATAGGGAGTGGAAAACTACTGATGAGAAACTGGTAGTCCATGCTGATAAATGGCAGGCAGTGGCCTGGCTATTGTTAGAAAGAACAGTCCCCCACCTGGGTTTTCTTTGTCAAAGGACATCAGAAGGGAAACAGTGAAGAGACCAAGTGGAACTATGTGACAGATGAGCTGGCCAAGGAAGTGGCTGCAGCCCCAGAATCAGAAGCTCCTGTGGACCCAAAAGAAACCCTAATGCTGCCTACTCTTGATTTAGCACAGTTCCAAAAGGGAGAACTGATAGAGATAGGAAAAGATCCAATGGATAGAGCAAAAAGGAGTTTGGTTAGTGGTAGATATGGGTGAGAATTATACTTCAATTGTGCTGAAAGAGCTCCATGGAGATCTCATTCAGTTTGTCCACAAAATTGGACATAAGGGCAAACAAGCTACTTTTGAGAGAATCAGGGAAAGCAGGTAATGGCCCCAGATGAGGTCCTAATTTGATCAATGTGTAGACAACTGTTTGTCCTGCGCCATGGTTTGTTGGAATATGGATGGAATATGCAGTCAAAGTGGAAATGTAAAGATATGTGAAAAATCTCTTCGGAGAAATGTGTCTAAGCAAACAAAGAGGACTCAGCCTGCAGGTGGTTTGAAACCAAAACAATTTCACACTGAACAGAATAACACGGACATTAAGCCTGGGAAAGCAGGATGCTGGAAGGTAAACAAATGATCCCGTCTGGTTTGCATGGGAACCAGGTCAAATGGGGAGTGACACACAGCTAGGGGCTGGTCTAGAGGCTGGGATAAAGCTGCTCATCCTATCATTATGTAGGTTGCCACCCAGGAGGTGGAGTTATGGGTTGGGCCAAGGTTTCCTTTGTTCTCCTTTGTTTGAACTTGCCTTTCTTTTCAACTGAATAACAACAAGTTGTGATCCTATGGGTTCTATCATCTGCAAGATGGATTGTACAAAATTCTTTTCTGTTTTTACTATGCAACAATAAAGCTTTACTTTGGATTTACAATTGTGTCTTCATGAGAAACTAAAGTTGCTAGGGGAATGCAGAGAACAGCATTTCTAGGATGGCTGATGAAAGGAAGCAGTCTTCTGATCTCTGCTACATCTACATTTACATCACACAAATCAACAAAGGGTTATGGGCCCAGCACGCTTCCGCTGTGCCAGAGAAGGGCAGAAAAGGCATCTGGAATTCATCAGTTGTAAGTAAACACCTACACTTCTGGTGGGCTGCATGTATTAAAAGCTGTCTAGCCATTTGGCGGATGTGTTAGGCTCTTAAAGGACTGTGTTCTGAGCCTGGACACTCTCTAGACAGTGGAAGCAGGAAGTTGGGAAACTAGAAAGGCTACAAGGACTCTCTTGAGTGCCATTTGTGTGACAATGGATGCAGTCAAATTCCCTAAGCTTAATGGGTCTAATTACAGCTCTTGGAGCACTTATACAGAATCACTTTTGGTCAGGGAAAATATGTGGGCGATAGTCTGAGATGGGCTTCCATAGGTACCCACACCAGCGGATATAGAAAGTAATGATAAAGGAAGAGCTACTATCCTGCTAACAATCTCAGAAAGTGAATTAAATTATGTGAGAGATAAAACATCAGCCAAAGATATTCGGGACTCTCTCAAGGAAATACATCAGTCTAGTACAGTTTGATGTAGAACACTTTATGCCCAAAAGATGGAAAAAGGACAATCTCCAGAAAAGCATCTAGAGATGATGCAGGACTTGTTCAATCAAGTGCAAATGAGAGGAGTCCAACTTCCAAGAGTACAAAAAGCTTATATTTTGCTGGGGTCCCTTTCAAGAGACTTTGCATGGCCTCCAGGGAGGCATGGCCTCCAGGGAGGATTGCATGGCCTCCAGGGAGTTCCTGAAGCACAAATTACTATGGAGTTGGTAGCCTCCAGGGTTCTAGAAGAAAGCCAACACTGCAGGTTCGAGGCAGGACTTCAAAGGCAGCCACAAGCAGCACCAAGGTCCACAAATGCTTTGGAGAGAACGTCCAGAGAGATGCAAATGGAAAAGGCAGCTGTGTCCAAAGAGAGGACATATTTCTACTGCAAGAAAGCAGGTCATCTGAAATAGGATTGCAGGAAATATGCAGGAGACAAGAAGAAAAAGATCCAACAAGATCAACCAAGGGATTTTGGGACTAAAAAGGGCACTGCAGCTGTTGCAAAGGGCTGTGACAGTGTGACTCATCAGGTGGTCAATCCAGTCTGGACTTTGGACTCTGGTACCACTGGACATATGGTAAACACTCCTGATCTTTTCAAAAGTAAGAAATTCTCCAATGTGGCTTCAGTTGCTTTGGCTGATGGAGCTGCAAGAGAGATCAAGCAAATGCGAATTGTTCTCATCCCTGAGTTTGGTAAAGATTTTGATAATGTTTTGTGTGTGCCTAAATTGCAAAACTGTTTAGTTAGTGTGACTGCTTTGACCACTGAGGGGTATGCATTGCAGTTTGTGGGGGAGGAGTGTGTGATCACCATGAATGGGGAGGTTTATGCAAAAGCTGTGAAAAGGGATAGAATGTATTACATGCTTGATAAGGCAGAATATGCACAAGTCAATAATGTGCCTTTACATTCAGATTGTGTTCATTATTTTCACAGAGTGATGGGTCATATTGGTTTCAATAGCCTTGGGAAACTAGGGAAACAGCATTTTCAGGATGGCTGATGAAAGGAAACAGTTTTCTGCTACATCTACATTTACATCACACAAATCAACATGGTTAACGTGGATCAAAGTGTCCCCAAGGCTCCGATCCAGTACCAGAGAATTGTCAGTCCCTGGGCACATCTCCAGATAGATTTTATTGGTCCCCTACCAACCACTCCGAGGCAAAACAAGTACTGCCTCACAATTATAGATCCATTCAGCAAATGGACTGAAGCCTTCCCCACTAAAGACAACACTGCAATTACAGTGGGCTTGGAATCAGTAGTATTAAATCAAGAATGGGTAAGGTCCTTAGTGCAGAGCATCAGTCAAATCCATTGACAAGTCACAGAAAAACTTGAGAAGAACATGCAAGCCATTGATCACAGGTTTGGTTGAGCTAGAAATCCTCAGCAATGGGACGTAGGTTAGCTTGTATTGTACAGAATTTTCCCCCAAAATCGTCATGCCTTGTCCACCAAGTGGGTGGGTCCTTTTATAATCACTGAGAGAGTGTCTCCGACAGTTTATCAGGTTTGAATTCTCATCAAAGCACCCCCAACAGATGGCCATTCAGCCTCTGTTTAAAACCTCCAAAGGAGGAGACTCCATCACTCTCCACAGGATTGTGTTCCATTGTCAAATAGCTCTTACTGCCAGGAAGTTCCTCCTAATGTTTAGGTGAAATCACTTTTCCTGTAACTGGCAACCATTGTTCTAGGTCCTATTCTCTGGAACAGCAGAAAACAAGCTTGCTCCATCCTCAATATGACACCCCTCCAAACATTTAAACAGGCTATCATATCATATGACCTCTTAACTGTCTCTTCTCCAGGCTAAACATACCCAGCTCCCATAGTCATTCCTCATAAGGCATGGTTTCCAGACCCTTCACCATTTTGGTTGCCCTCCTCTGGCCATGCTCTAATTTGTTAACATCTTTTTTGAATTGTGGTGCCTAGAACTGGACACAGTATTCCAGGTGAGGCCTGACCAAAGCAGAATACAGTGGCACTATTACTTCTATTGATCTAGGCCAGGGGTAGGCAACCTTTCCCCTTTAAGGGCTGAGGGACTTCAGCTCCCAGAATCCCAGGAGCTATTGGCCAACATGGGACTATTGGCCAACATGGCTGAGGCTTCTGGAAGCTGAAGTCCCTCGGCCCTTAAAGGGGAAAGGTTGCCTACCCCTGATCTAGGCACTATACTTCTATTGATGCAGCCTAGAATCACATTGGCCTTTGTAACTACTGCATCACACTGTTGACTCATGTTCAACATAGAGGAAATTCCAACAGGGCTTCATCGCCCTTCAGACCTGTGTGTGCAAGCATAAAGAATGGGACAACCTTGGGGATCAGCCCAGTGCACGTCCATCCTTTGATTCCTGGAGTTTGTGGTGGCCTGACATGGAGTGACCAGCTTGCAACAAGTTAAGTGATTAGGGTCAGGGGTGGCTTGTCCATGATATGGCTGAAAGGAAGCCTATGGGGCTCAGCCAAAACTCTCATGGATTTGATATAAACAGTTTACTCAACCTTGCCTCTTATTTCTCCCTTTGAAGTGGAAAGCAACTTATTGTTCAGCCCATTCATCTGCCTACATAGCCTACCTTGTAGACAAATGGCAGCTTTTTAAAAGGAGAGTTTATATGGGGAAAATGTTGCAGGTGACTGAGTGATGGAGAAAATATTGCAGATGAATACTGCACTCCCTGGCTTGGAGTCTAATTTAACCTTCCTGGGTTAATTAATTCTCTGAAGTTCTTCTTCATGTAGCCCTAGAAAAACTATTTTTTTTTTTTTAAAAAAAAAAGTCCTCTGGATTGGTTACATTTGCTCACTTTACTGCAAATTGTGTTTTTACTGTTTTTACAGTCTCATAAGCAGTGTCTGCTTCTTCCTCTGTAAAATAAATCCCCGCAGCATTTTCTCACCAAATCCCACTGCCTAGGCTGGTAACAGAGAACACTGGCTGAAATCATTACATGTCAGAGCATACCTTCCAGTATTTCACAGATGAAAATTGGGATGTATATGGCCAAATAAGGTCAAAGTGATGGCAAGATGGCAGAAGGCATTAATGAAGAAGAGCACACAAGTTAGCAGAGGTTGCAGCAGTTCTCTTGCTTGAGCCTACTGGAAAGGGCAACTTTGTGCCCATTTCTGTCCTCTCTCCTTTTCTAAATCAATTGAATGCAAACTACTAGAACAACGACTAGAGTGCGAATGGTGAAAGACTCATCTCTTATCCGACAGAACTCGCCTTAGGATCCATCTTGACTCCTATAGGGAGGCTTTACGTGCAGCGCAGAAATCTTTCTGCTCTGCACATATTGCGTCTGCAGAGTCTCGCCCGGCAGAGCTGTTTAGGGTGGTGGGGGATCTGACGAAGGTATCTCCTGCACCGAATCCCCTACTTAACCCAACGACAGCCTGCTGTGAGGCATTCAACATCTACTTTGCAGATAAAATCTCTTGGATAAGAGCCGACTTGGACGCCAGCGTTTTGGCAGAATCTGTAGACGAGGTATCCAGTAACTCTGCTGATGGTATTTTACTGGATCAATTGCAATCTGTGAGTACTGATGACGTGGACAAGTTGCTTGGAAGGGTGAGGAAGACGACTTGCCACCTCGATCCATGTCCATTGTGGCTGGTCGTCCAGGGAGGGGACGCGTTGAGAGTGTTCCTTCGGGACAAGCTGAGACAGATGGGGAGTATATTAAAGCTACAGCAAATTTAGAATGGCAAGTTTATCAGGGACAGACTGCCAGAAATAGTGCAAATTGAAGCCACTTTAACTGTCCTGGCTCAGTGCTAAGGAATCATGGGAACTGTAGTTAATTGTGGCACCAGAGTTCTCTGGCAGAGAAGGCTCAATGTCCCAGAAAAAATACAATTCCCATGATTCCCTACCACTGAGCCAGGACACTTAAAATGGCCTCAATTTGCACTATTTCTGGCAGTCTGTAAAGGCCCTGAGATACATGTTAGTGGTAACAAGAAGCCTATTTTTGTTCAAAAGGCATCCAAGGGTTTAGGTGTGGAGAGCCAAAAGAAGAACATAGAACAGTGTGAGCCTTTTGAACTCAGGGGGGAATCTCTTGTCAGATATTGTGCTCGGCGTATTTTTATACAAGAGCTGTACTTTTGTACAGAGCAGCCAAGAAGAGACATTTTCTTGTGCTAATTAATAGTGAGAGAGTTCCTTGTTTCCTGAGGGCTCATACACCTTCTGGAAAACAAAAGTGAAAACACAGAGGAAAGGTTATTGTGTTGGAACAAAAGTAATGATGCTAATTTGAAGTCTTACTGTTCTTTAATTATTGATGGCATTAGACTGCTGACCTTCTAAGGTTCCATCATTTGTAAACATATCCCAGTAGATCTGCCCCCATTCTCTCTGGGCCCAATAGTGCTTGAAGCATTTTGTAAGTTAACTAATGAGAGAGAGGGAAAAGTGTCCTTTAGCCAGTTTTATTTCCATTCCAGCAGCAGCTCTCCATTCTCATAATTCTTTCTCACTAGGGTTGCATAGAGGGTTTATTTATTATCACAAATTGTGGTATGCTTTCCTTCAAAAATTATGACTGACCATTCCACTCACTTGGCTTTTAAGGGAGGTGTTAAAACTAAGCTTTTTATTGCCTTAACTTAGCTTTTTATTACATTTATAATATAAATACTTTTGTAATGATATTTTATAATGTTGTTGTTTAATATTTAATGGTTCCATTAATGGTTTAGCTGATGGATGAGTTTTATATTTTATTTTAGATTTATTACATACCACCCTGTTGTTCTTTTAGCAAAAATAAAAATAAAAAATAGTACTACTATTGAGAAATACTACTATTACTACTTCCTTATCTTCATCAAATTTAAATAAACATATAATACAACTGCAGGGCAAAGAACTTAAATCTGAGCATTGAAGAACCTTGAAGTAAAATTAGAGTGTTCTGCTAATTTGATATGTCTCCAAGCTTGAGAATCCCTTGGCATATTAGCCGTGGTTTGCCTACAGTTGTGTGCTCTCTCTGTGGGCCTTACAAGCAGAAATGACTGTCCTTTGATGAGAACTGGTGACTTTCTCTCAGAGTGTCTCTGTGTGGTTCCATTTTAAATTTCCATAATACCTTGGAACATTATACATAGTATTGTGCAGGAACAACTCTGTATTTCAAAATATTGCCAGACTGAAAGCTGGAGAGAGGTCCTGTACCTTTAATGGTTGCGTAGAAGAAGGCATTTCAGTAGCATTGCTTTCTATCTCCTTGTGTGACAAGCAATACCTTCTGAAATTCCCTCTTCTACATAATGAGGGCACTTTCCAATTTTCAGTCTTCATAATTCCAAAGCATTATGGAAAACATAACCTTCAATATTTCACAGATGAAATCTGGGACTCTTGTGGACAAGCAACATCTAAGAATGGTCAAAATGGCAAATATTATTAATAAGGGAGAACAGACAAGCTAAGAGCAGCTGCAGCAATTTCCTTTTTCCTGAGCATACTGGGAAGAACAAGATTCAATTCCCTTTTCTCCCTGCTGCTGAGCACAAATTATTTTTGCACTTTGAACTCATTTTGCCACAACAGAAGTTAGCCAAGGATGAAGAAGGAAAGAGGGCAGAGGAGAAAGAAAACTGGGACATTTTATTAGCATCTGAAAAAGTGGTAAAACAGAGGATTAATCAGGACTGTCCATCCCATATCAGGACAATTGGAGGGTTTGGGAATATTTTAAATGATGGCTTGCAACTATTCTCTGACAGTGTGGCGGGGAGGGGAGGGGGGGCAGGGAAGTGCAACAAGACTTTGCCGCATGATATCACACATATTTCTGAATGAACTTTCCCATGTACCACTAGGATTAGTATATTCATATTTTCCAGAGCACTTCAAAGCACTGATTGGTTTGAACACTCAAGAGCATTTAAAGAAGTGTGCATGCGTGTGTATTTCAGTCTACTCAAAACACGTCCCATAAAGTGTGCACTTGGTAGAATTATTATTATTATTGCTTCACGTTTTAGTGTGAACCTAATCTGTACTCCCCAGTCAAAAATGTGGACTGAAATCCAGTTAGGTTTGATGGAGTCTCCACATTTTGTCATGCAGGTGTTCAATCAAGAAATGAATGGCGAAATTCATACATTATAGTATAGTTGTCAAGACATGTGGCACCCTGGTCTGAAAAATGACATAGATGTGACCACTGAAAGGAACTGGAAAAATAGTAACAGGGTTACTACAGTTCAAGTGGCAGGTGCATGAGTCAGCATTTGGTGAGCTGTACATCATGGCAGTCCTGATGCAATATGCACAATGAATGAGACAAGCCAGGTGTACATCATGGGAGGCCTGATGCAACAGTCCTGATGCAACAGGCACTGGGCATGAAACCAGCAAGGTTTCATTAGTGCTTGGCTGTCACATGTTCCTAAGAAGACCACCTATATATGGGAGAGAGTCAGAAGCTCTGTTGTTAGTTAGTTGTGGTTGGTGGTTGGCGAAGCATTTTATTACTCTGTATAGCTGTGAGTATTCAAGATGGACATCTGATAGTCTGTGTATCTTTGTAAATATTTGCAACAAAGATTAAAACCCTCTCTGAGAGAAGCCTCATTGTGAAACTATTCCTTTCTCCAAGCTGAAATTAGCACCTGTATGTGGGAGGTTTTTTTCTGTGCTGTCTGGAGCAGCCTCTTCACAGAAAACCAGTTTCTGGGCGTTTCTGCCAACGTGCATCTATTCTGCATGTGTGTATGATAGATCACACTGTCTGCATAGCCCAACAATAGTTCACACACAGATTCACAGATTAGGAAAAAAAATAAGATGCAAAATGCATTTACAGTAGTTCCTCCAGATTCACAGACTTCAGATTCGTGGATTTGATTAGTTATGAACCCAGCCCTCCTATTTCTTTAGCCAGTGATGAGAAGCTAGCTGAAGGGACAGAAGAGCAGGGGGGTGAGGAGAAGCCAGTGCATGCTGGGTTCTCCTCATCCCTCCACCTTCCTGTCTCTTCCCAGAGCTGCTTGAAGGGGCGAGAGGACAGGAAGATGAGGAGAAAGTGGCTTCTCCTCCTCCCTCCTCCCTCCTGTCCCTTCCCAGGGCCGACTGAAGGGGCAAGAGGATGAGGGCATGAGGAGAAGCAGGTGTGAGCCTGTGCCTCTTCCCCCCCCCCCCCCCATTCCTTTAACTGGCTTTCCAGATCTGGCTGAAGGCAGAGGAAGGCAGGAGGAAGGCCAGGCCCCTTCCATGCCTCAGACAGTCATCCCAGGCATTGGAGGTGAAGTGGGAGGAGCTTACCTTATTCACAAAATTTCCTTATTTGTGGGGGACCTGTTCCCCTAACCCCCATGAATCTGGAGGGACCACTGTATATTAAGATTTGCAAAATAAATAAATAAATAAATAAATAAAAATTTAAAAAAATCAACACATAAGTAAAATTGCATACTGGCATGTAGGAGACACATATATAAAATATAGGTTTTGTATCTCTTTGAAAATGCAAACATACACAAAATTAGGATGAAATGAATTTAAGGCTGAGTATAATGAGAAGTGAGCCATTGTGGTCTAGATATGAGTCTTGGACTATGATGCTGGAGACCAGATTTCGATCCCAGTTCAGTCATGGAATTCAACTGGATGACCTTGGGCAAGTCACACTCTCAGTTCTGAGGATGGCAATTGCAAACCCCCTCTGAACAAAGCTTGCCAAGAAAATCCCATTATAGGGTCACCTTAGGGTCTGAAACAACTTGAAGGCACACAGCACCAACAAATAAGGCCCTAAAGCACTTACTAATTGGAAAATTGGGCCCTCAGCTTTGCTGCAATTTACCACTTCTGATTTATAGACCTAAACATGCAAAATTGTGTTTCATTATGGCTTCCTTCCTTCCCTCAAATCTTCCTATTTAAACTCTTATTGAATAAATATTATTAATATTATAATAAATGTTATTACAGATCTTCCATCACTGCTTCTCCCCCTGCCCGACTTTTATTTAGCAATGTTATTAAGTGTATTTCAGAAGTAAAAGGGACAAAGGCTGCATCCACACTACAAAAATAGTTTGACACCATTGTAACTGCTATGGCTCTATATTATGGAATTGTGTGAGCTGTAGTTTTGTGAGACATCTGTCAGAGACCTCTGGTGCCACAACAAACTACAATTCCCAGGATTCCATAGCTAGAAGCCACAGCAGTTAAATAGTGTCAAACTGGATTATTTCTGCAGTGCTGATGCAAGCAAAGACTACATATAAGGACTATTGCTCAGTGAATCTAAAACTTTATGAATGCTAGTCCATATGCTACATATGAATATTTATGAATGGAATAGTGATGTAAAAATATTTGAAAAATGGTTGGAAAATGTCAAATGTCAGGAAACCATAATGAGTAGAATCCTGGACTGAAAAGAAACTTTTCAGTTAGGGATCAATTTTGAAAGAGATTTTTTTTTCCACACAGAAGATTTTCTCTATGGAAAATCTTTTTCTTGAGCAGAAAAAAAAACTGTGCCTAGTGCAACTTCCCCATTCCACATGTGAAGTCAAAGGCTTTCATAGCTGGCATCCATGTTTTTTTGCAGGCTTTTCAGGCTAAGTGGCTGTGTTCTAGAAGATTTTATGCCTGACATTTCACCAGCATCTGTGGTTGGCATCTTCAGTTGGTCAGAATTTTTTTTCTGAGACATTGAGCCTTCTCTGTCAGAGAGCTCTGGTGCCACAATAAACTACAGTTTTCATGATGCCGTAACACTGATCCAGGACAGTTAAAGTGGTCTCAAGCTGCATTATTTCTGGCAGTCTGTAAAGGCCCCAGGCAAGGTACGCAGGTCAAAAAAGAAGATGAGTGCTGACTCAGAGCTCAGAGAGTTCAGAGAGCAAGTTATGTAAAATAAAAAGATAAATAAAGCTGAGAAAGAGCAGAGAAAGAGTGGGTGTCAAGAGGAGCAGCCTTGGCAGGGATGAAAAAAAATTAGAGGAGAAAAAGTAGTTATTAAGTTAAGGTGCTCAACTTCAAGGCTTAGCATTCAAGGCATGCTCTACTCCATTGTTTTCTTTTCAATGTTGAACCATTCAGAAGCTTACAAAAATTGCACTTTTAGTTTTGTATAGATGTGCAACATTTCCTTGGAGGTTTGTGCTGCAATCCAACTATGCAGCTTTTAAGCCTGTCCAGAGTTGACAAGTTGCACTTTTGTTGTGCCAAGAAAAAAAGTTCCTGCAACTTACAGGACCTCTCTAAGTGCTGCTTTACTTCCCCCTCAGTATTTCTTGTGTGGCCAGGAACATCAAATTTTGACCACAGTTGGGAAATTATTGAAGACCCATTATATCCCTTAAAAAACAGTTAAAGAATAATCTTAGAAATCCCAGATTAACATTACATAAGCATATCCAGTGCCAACAGCCAATATATGGCTAAATTGCTGCTCACCTATTAGTCATTCTGTATTACTAAAATATCAACATTTGTTCAATGAGATTTATAGAGATTTAAGGAAAGTATAATAATAATGTCTGTAAATTTTAAATGAGGTAGTTGTTATACCTCATTAAACAAACTGGCAAATGATCCATTTCTATACAATTAATATGCAGTGATTAAATCTCTCATATAAATTAACTTTTGATTCATGTCATTTACTTTTAAAGTGTAATTAAAAACTTTTTCAGACTTTAAACATCAGGTTTTGAAATTTATTTATTGTGCTCCATCCCTGCTGCACAATCTCAGTCTATGTTAGTACTGTACAGCAGGTACATTTGCAACCTTTTTTCCAGCTTTCTCTGTTATCTTTTATCTTATTACATATAATAATCATGAATATATGCATTTTGCAAGGAAATGTCAGCTGCCATTTGTGTTTTTAAAAATAAAACCACTCCATTTCTGTTAAAACATGGCAAACACGCGGCGGTGTTGGCGGCGTTTTGGGGCTGTGTAAGAGGACTGTATCCAGCCCTGCCGAGACCATCAGAGGTGGCCTGGGCCTGCCGCAGCTGCGCCGAGCTGGGAGGAGTATCAGCAGGGAAAAAGCCCCACCTGAGTCCATCTCTTTCCCGGCAAACACACGGCGGCGGCAGCGTTTTGGGGCCGCGGAGGAGGACTGTATCCAGCACTTCCGAGACCATCAGAGGTGACCTGGGCCTGCCGCAGCTATGCTGGGCCGGGAGCACCATTGGCAGGGATAAAACCCCACCCAAGTCCATCTTCCCCCCGGCAAACACGAAGCGGCAGTGGTGACGGCATTTTGGGGGCGCGGAGGAGGAGTGTATTCAGCCCTGCTGAGACCATTAGAGGCGGCCTGGGCCTGCCGCAACTGTGCCGAGCCAGGAGGAGCATCGTCGGGGATAAAACCCCACCGGAGTCCATCTCTCCCCTGGCAAACACGCGGCGGTGGCATTTTGGGGCCATGGAGGAGGACTGTATCCAGCCCTGCCAAGACCATCAGAGGCGGCCTGGGCCTGCCGCAGCTGTGCCGAGCTGGGAGGAGCATCGGTGGGGATAAAACCCCACCCAAGTCCATCTCACCCCCGGCAAACATGCGGCGGTGGCAGCAGAGTTTTGGGGCCACGGAGGATTGGGCGGGGCTTATATAGTCACTGTCAGAACTGCTTTTAATAATAAGATATATATTTCTGACTCCCCATAACGCTAACAGCGGAAAATTGTTAGGACTGGAAGAAGCCATTATTGGCCAGCCTCCCCCAACCCCTCCTTCTTATTAGTTGGATCACCTGTTATTGCCATTATATAATGGAGCCGGGAACAGTCTGGGAGCGGGCATTAAGGTTGTGTGGAGGCAGGGTAGATATGGCTGTGACATAGTGAAGAAATGTTACAAAAGAAGAAGGGATAGATGTGTAATACCTATCCCTTCTTCAGTTCACTCTGTTTCCCAGGATAACTTGGAGAATGTACCAGCCATTCCACAGACCCTTACTCTCCTCCTTTGCAATGCCAGGTCGGTTAAGAATAAGACCCATATCACCTATGACCTCTTATTGGATGAGGCGGCCAACCTGGCATGCTTTAACAAGACCTGGCTGGGAGACGCCAGCACTGCCATGTGGGTGCAGGCCCTCCCGGCTGGGTATATGGTAAGTGAGCAGATAAGGGAAAGTGGGCAGGGGGGCAGAGTGGCTTTGGTTCATAGAAACAACCTAACCTTGACCAGGAAGCCTATCTGGAAAACAACCTATATTGAGTGTATGTACCTTAGCCTGAAAACCAGGGATAGTTTAGGGATTCTGTTGGTATACCAGCCACCCCGTTGCTTAACAGACTCCCTAACTGAGCTGGCCTCACTGGTCTCAGAGTTGTTGCTGTAGTTGCCTAGACTCTTGGTTTTGGGCGACTTCAACATTCCACTCGAGACCAGCTTATCCAATCTAACTGGTGCAGCTCAGGAGTTCATGGAGACCATGACAAACATGGGCCTATCCCAATTGGTTGATGGGCCCACACATTGTGCTGGTCATACACTCGATGGAGTTTTTAGTACAGAACAGGAATATCCATGGGCGGAAGTTATAAAAGCCTCCGCATTGTCATGGACGGATCATTTCCTGGTCAACATGGAGCTAAAGGCCACTATCAGCCCCCCCCCCCGGGGGTGGCGGACCCATTAGAATGGTCCCCCCTTGAAGGCATATGGAACCCATCAGTTTCCAGAAGGCCTTAGAAGGTTTAATGGTTGATAACGCCGGTGATTCTGTCGAAGCCTTGGTGAATACTTGGAACACTGATCTTACCAGGGCTATCGACACAATCATTCCCAAGCGTCCTTTCCAGCCTGCTTCTAATTGTAAGCCCTGGTGTACAGAGGAACTCAGGAGGATGAAGCGAGCTGGACAATGACTAAAGCACAAATGGCAGAAGACTCGGCTCCCATACAACAGAACTCACCATAGGATGAATCTTGATTCCTATCAGGAGGCTTTTCGTGCAGCGCAGAGATCTTTCTGTGCTGCACACATTGCGTCTGCAGAGTCCCGTCTAGCAGAGCTGTTTAGGGTGGTGGAGGAATTGACAAAGGTTCCCCTGGTGTCAAGCCCCCTACTTAATCCAACGACAACCTGCTGTGATGCATTTAATACCTACTTTGTAGATAAAATCTCTCGGATAAGAGCCGACTTGGATGCCATCATTTTGGCAGAATCCGTAGATGAGGTGTCCACCAACTCCGTTGATGGCAATTTACTGGATCAGTTTCAGTCTGTGAGTACTGATGACGTGGACAAGCTTCTTGGAAAAATAAGGAAGACAACTTGCCCTCTCAATCCATGTCCATCTTGGCTGGTTGGCTGGGGGGAGGGGGGACGCATTGAGAGTATTCCTATGGGATACAATCAATGCGTCCTTCAGGGAAGGTATTATATCATCGTGTTTGAAGGAGGCGGCCGTCAGGCCACTCCTGAAAAAACCTTCCCTGGACCCCCTGGATAGAAACAATTATAGACCAGTCTCCTTGCTTCCTTTTTTAAGCAAGGTGATCAAGATGGCAGTTGCTTCACACTCCAAGCAGTCTTGGATGATACCGATTATCTCGATCCATTTCAAATCAGCTTCAGGACAGGATATGGAGTGGAGACTGCCATGGTTGCTCTGACCGATGACCTCCGCTTGGGCATCGACGAGGTAGTGTGACCCTGCTGGTGCTCTTGGATCTCTCAGCAGCTTTTGATACAATAGACCATTCCATCCTCTTGGATTGCCTGAGAGAGTTTGGAATCGGAGGCACTGCTCTGCAGTGGTTCCGTTCCTTCCTCTCGGGCAGATCCCAGAGGGTGAGGCTCGGGGACAGCTGCTCTTCCAAAAGTGAGCTTAATTGTGGCGTTCCTCAGGGCGCCATCCTGTCCCCGATGGAATTTAATATCTATATGAAGCCGCTTGGTGAGATCATTTGGAGGCATGGAGCGCGGTGCCATCAGTACACTGATGACACCCAGATATACCTCTACATGACCAGATCATCATTTCAGACTTCAGATGGTGTCTCTCCTCTTAATGACTGTCTCAGAGCAGTAATGGATTGGATGAGGAAAAACAGACTGAAACTAAATCCAGACAAAATGGAGGAACTGACAGTCACGGACCCAAAACCAGATCTGGGAATAGTCTTCAGTCCTGGATGGAGTCACACTCTCCTCCAAGGACTGTGTTCACAGTTTGGGGGTACTCCTAGACTCATTGCTTCACATGACTAGTCAGGTGAATGCGGTGGTCAGGAGTGCCTGTTATCAGCTTCAGCTGATATGCCAACTGTGCCCCTATCTGCATATGAGGGATCTGGAAACTGTGGTACACGCTCTGGTAACCTCACGTCTGGATTACTGCAATGCACTCTACATGAGGCTACCCTCGTGCCTAACCTGGAAACTGCAACTGGTTCAAAATATGGGAGCCAGGTTAATTACTGGATCATCTAGGAGGGAGCACATAGCACCGGTGCTTAAATCCCTCCACTGGCTGCCGATTAGTTTCCGGGCACAGTACAAGGTGTTAACCTTTAAAGCCCTACATGGCTTGGGTCCACCTTATCTTAGGGACCGCCTCCTCCCGTATGATCCCCCCATGCACTCCGGTCCTCTGGGAGGAACCTGCTGCAACCGATAAAGACCAGGCTTTTGCAGACCTCCCAGAAGGCCTTCTCTGTGACCGCTCCCAGACTGTGGAATGACCTGCCAGATGAGATCTGTCTTATTACCATTCTTGCTGCCTTTAAAATGGCAGTAAAGACGGATCTCTTCTGGCGGGCCTTCCCAGAATAATTGCCTGGCTAATTTGGAGGTGATCCGCTACTTACCCCTCCCGCCATTTCGATAAGTATGCCAATCTGGTTTTATAGTATTTTATCTGTGAATTTAATTTTAATTCTATGATAGTTTAATCCTGTTTTAAGGGGTGGGAGGGTTAGAGGTGGGATGATGCAATGTTTTACTTGTTGTATTTTTAATCTGTTGTATGCAGCCCCAATTGCTGAGCAGAGGGGCGGGTTATAAATAAAACCTATTAACTTATTATTATTATTAAAAGTCCTAGCTTTGTCAGGGCTAATGTCAGCAGCTTTTGATACAATAATGTGACAAGGAGGTCAGAGAAACATCTTGTCTGATTCCCCAGATGAGGGCCACTCTATACTTAATAATGCTCCAAAAACCAAATGTTAACATAACTAATCTCTGAGCAGCATTGAAAGCCAGTATTCCAATATACCTGCAAGAGAGGCAGAGCTCAACATAAGGGCAGCCAAAATCTGTGACCCGCTACTCAGTATAAAACATGGGAATTTCTACACTCCAAAATGAACTGAATTTGCCCTGTGCCATGCTTCAGGAGGCTAAGCTGGTGGATCAAGGATCTTGTTCTATTAAAAGAAATACATTTCTTTCTCATGCAGTCCAGACAGACAAGAATCTGAACAGAATGAAAGCCCCGAGATCACAGCTCATACACTCTAACATTGTTTATCCAAATTGCCAAGTTACTTTTTCAAAGCACAAGTGCTGGTAAATTTCCATCAAACCAACATTTTTGATAAAAAGCTTTGGTTATCATTCAGTCAAGGTGTCAAGCCATCCATCCAAAGTCTCTTTCATATAAACAGCCCAGTCCCCATTCCTTGCTATCAGTATGAGATACACTGAGTACAATCTTCTCTGTGTCAGCTTGTTTTCTAAAAGGGTTGTTTTGGGGTTGACCTGAAGGCATAGTCTTTACATGACACATGCCAAAA
Organism: Phrynosoma blainvillii; assembly: GCA_026167975.1. NCBI lineage: Eukaryota > Metazoa > Chordata > Lepidosauria > Squamata > Phrynosomatidae > Phrynosoma > Phrynosoma blainvillii. The sequence goes on from JANUYF010000001.1 coordinate 417,157,749, forward strand.
AAGCACCTCCTACCTAACCCTTCCAGTGAAAGTGCGCTTCAAAAAGGAGCCGCTTTTTTCCGCTCCTTCAGGAAACATGCGCACCTTCAATGGTACGTCAGGATGCAGCGACGGCAAATGAATGCGTTTTTAGGGTTCAGGTGTGGGCAAACTGCCGCAGGTGCGTCTATTTCAGAACCCTAGCGGTAACCCTAATTTTCACAGTGCGCATGCACCAGAGCGGGAAGGTGAATCTGTTGCTACTGAATGTTACATTGTGTTAAAGAGATAAAGGGGAAAGTTTCACTTTTAAGCTGGACCCCCATACACATTCCAGCGCCATTTTCCCACAGCAACTTTTGTCCACTTTGGGGCTTCTTTTGTCCACAGCGGGAACAATGGCACAGCCATCCACAAGCAGAGGGCCAAAAAGAGGGAGAGGAACCTCATGGACCCATGCAGAGATGGCTGACCTCATAGCTCTGTGGTAGCAGCCACACATTTTGGAAAAATTGAGAAATTCCTTCTTGAATGCCGACACATTTACGGAGTTGGTAGGAGCCATGAGGGCGAAGGGCCACCAACGCACCTGGGAGGAGTGTTGTCAGAAGACCAAAAACCTCAGGTCCGATTGCAAGAAGTTTAGGGAGCACAAAGCCAAAAGCGGATGGGGTCCCTCCTCCATGCCCTTCTACAAGGAACTCCATGCCTTCCTTGCCAGGGATGGCAGCATAAAGCCCAGAAGAATATGCACCAGCAGTGCAGTCGTGAGGGTCCCAGTGGGCCAGCCAGCCAGAAGACATGGAGGACATCTCCGAGGGAGAATGTGCCCAGGACCTTTTGCCCCCTCAAGGTAAGATGTGCCAGTGCCCTCAGGAAGGGGTGCAGGGGACAGCAGTAGGGTGGCCACAGGGCAGAGATGACCCCATCCCTTGTCATTTTTAGATGACCAGAAGGAACACCCCAACTCAGATGAGACATCCTGCAGTCAGAGGGCTATGGACATCTCTGCCATGAGAGCACCATCCTGCGCCTCTACATCTTCCACCAGCAGGCCAGGATCTCATACTTCACAGTGGAGCACTACATCTTCCAGGACCAGTAGCCACCATGATCGCTCCCCTGTCCCAAGGACAAGTACAGCACTCAGTGACAATGAGAGCAAAGGTGAGGAGAGGGCAGGCCCTGAGCAATTCACCCAGCTGATCAACTAGGTCCAGGCTGCACATGGTAAATTCCCTGTCATGACAAAAAATGCATGATCTGTGAGTGACAAGAAGGGGGAGAAGGGGAGGATTAATGATAAACAGTCACGGCATTTGCCAACTGATGACGTTTTTCCCCTACCTGTGCAGGTTCATCGGCCTTTGCTTCCGAGTGTACAAAAAATTCCCTGTCATGACAAAGGCCTAGAACAGGATAAAGAACTCGCTGCACGTTCCTATCAACTTGCTGAATGTTCTTATGAAGTCGCTGAGCATTCCCATGAGCTTGCTGAACATTCCCATCAGCTGAGGCAGAGCGAGAGAGGGGATCGGAGGGAGCATGATCAATGCATGGCCCACAAGCAGCAGTGCATCTCTGACTCCCTTTGAAAAGTATGGGAGAAAGCTGAATCAGATACGAGATGCCATGATCAGGTACGGGATGCCTCTGGCCTTGGCATGGAGACTTGCGACAAAATCTGTGTTTTCATCCCGCACCTAGGTTGAGAGGGAAGGACGGAAAAGGATAGTGCAATAATCTCCAAAAGTACACAATTCTAGGGGATACAAACACTTTTCTGAGTTAACCCAAGTGAAGTCATTTTAATTTTCCCTTTCAAAATTCAGGTAAGGTCAATATGGGATGGAATAATTTAGTTCTTCAAATAAGGAACAGAACAAATAATTTCCAGCTATAAAGTGCCTGCATAAGTGACTACAGCTATGATTGTTCTTAACATGCTGATGGGTGCTGCAGATTTTGGACACTTGGAAAATGCAAATTCAGGCATAGCAATTTGTTTGAAGTTTGGGTTCATTTGAATGTTGGGTTACATTGTGAGGTAGTTTATTTCTGAAGAGGATTAAAAACAGTGGTGAAATGTACAGAAGGAATTCCTATCATTTTGAAGAAACATCCATTCTTTTATTTGGCAGAGCATTTAAGAATCTCCAAAGATTCTGGATGAAGAGAATTCCCGAGTGTTCAGTTCTATCAATCTGCTTCAATGATGTGAGATAAAGTATTGTTATTACCTGCATATTACCTGCAAAGATTGAGGAGATCCCATGTAGTATCTGGGAGTGAAGGAGATGAGTTGTCTGCTGTTCAGCAACTGCACGTTCCATCTGCCACTTCTTCCTTCACTAGGGACTCCTTTATCTCCACTTTGGGCCTCGGCAGACAGCTTATTGAGCCGTCTTGGAGGCCCGGAAGAGGAGGAGCCACCGCACGAGCGGCGCTCCTTCCTCTTCCTGAGGTCGCCCTGGGAGCAGCCGGGGCAACCTCCCGCTGCAGCGACCGGATGCGCTGCGGCGGAAGAGTCAGGGAAAGTGCGCCCGCCGCTTTTAGGGTGCACTTGACCCTGACATCTAAAAGGAGCGCCAATTTGGAGCTCCTTTTAGGGATGCCGCAGGAGCACCGCGGTGCAGAGGCTCTGCTCCGCCGGCGCTCCGTCCCGCTGCATCCCCGACGCCATCATCTGCTTCCCCCCATAGAGAGCTACCTTTTTGCAGGACTGAGGCCCAGCCAGCAGCTCCCAGCAACTACCTAGCTGTCTTAGATTAGCCCCTGGGCTGAGCAATATAACTGGGCTTTACCATCCAGCATCCTGCAGAGATTGAGGAGATCCCATGTACCATCTGGGAGTGAAGAAGAGTTGTCTTCTGCTCAGTGACTGCACATTCCATCTGCCACCTCTTCCTTCACTCAGAGACTCCTTTACCTCCACAGAGAGAGCTGCTTCTTTGCAGGACTTAGGCCCAGCCAGCAGCTCCCAGAAACAACCCAGCTGCCTTGGATTAGCCCCTGGGCCCTGTGGAATGCTCTGGGAGTGGGGCTTCCAGCCCTGGGGTTGCTGAAGAGTGACTCAAAGATGAAGGCCTGCCTCCCTGCTGTCTCTTTGATAAGCAGGGAAATCAACTGACCAGTCCTGTGGGGAATGGAGATGTATAGCGAGTGAAAGGAGGGAGGTAATGCTACTCAAGGAGCAGCCATTGAAGTTATGCACGGGATTGGGAGATATGGAAATGGGAGACAGTGGCACTGTCATAGGGGTAGAATGTATGATAGGGTCTTCACCCCCAAACTGTCTCCCATCCCAAATAATCTGGATAGCCAAGGCAGCTATCCCCCCAGGTTGAAAATGCTGCTGCTGCTGCTGAATACCAGGTCAGTGAATGGTGAAACAGCTGGCATTCAGGAATTGATCGTGGAAGAACAAGCTGACCTGGCTTGCATTAGAGAGACCTGGTTGGATGAGGCTGGGGGGGAGGGGGGGTTAATCTCTCTCAGCTTTCTCCACCAGGATTCTCTGTGCAGCAGTAGACAAGACCTGGGGGTTGGGTAGGAGGAGTTGCAGTGGTCTATCAGAATAACATCCCCCTGACCAGGCATCCTATCCCTCAGTCTACAGAATTTGAGTGTGTTTATTTAAAGGTGTGCAGCTGGGACAGATGGTAAAATAATAACAGAACAAAAAAACATCAAAAAAGCATTTAAGATGTTTTATGAGAATTTATATAAAGATAACCCAGAAACTAGAAAAGAGATCGAAAACAGACAAATTTATTTAGATAAACAACAAATTAATCAATTGAATGAAGAACAAAGAAAGATGTTGAATCAGAGAATAACAATTAAAGAAATAACAGAATCAATAGGAAAAATGAAATTAGGAAAAACACCGGGCCCAGACGGACTTTCATCAATATATTATTAAAAAATGGAAGAGGCTTTACTGCTACCATTGAGAGATATGTTAAATGATATCTGGCAAGATGGAATTCCTGACTTATGGAAGGAGGGATATATATCCTTAATTCCAAAAGAAAATAAGGACGAAAGAGGTGTAGGTAACTACAGGCCAATTTCTTTGGTTAATGATGATTATAAATTGTTTGCATCTATTATACAGAAGAGGCTGATAGAGATCTTGAAGGAACAGATCCATGAAGACCATAATGGATTTATCCCCAAAAGATATATAAAGAACAATATAAGGTCAGTACTAAATATCATAGAACACTATGAAAAACATAACGAAATAAAACTTGCCTTGCTGTTCTTTGATGCGGAAAAGGCCTTCGATAGGGTAAACTGGGCATTTATGAAAGAAGTGATAAAGAGAATGGATACAGGGGAAAAATTTGAAAAGTGGATTCAAGAAATCAATAGAGATCAAAGAGCTCAACTCATAGTAAACGGGGAAAGAACAGATTATATAATAATAAGAAGAGGTACGAGGCAGAGCTGTCCCTGTCCCCCTTATTGTTTATAATGCTTTTGGAGATCCTGATCAAAAGAATAAGAGAAGATACAGAAATAAGAGGAATAAAATTAAAAGGATATGAACATAAGATCAAAGCATATGCAGATGACCTGGTCTGTATCCTTGATGATCCCAAATTAAGTGTACAAAGACTAAACCAAACCCTCAAAGAATATGGGAAAATATCCGGCTTCAAAATAAACAATGAAAAAACATCAATGATAACAAAAAATATGTCAAAAAAGGAAGAGGAGGAATTAGAAAGAATATCTAACTACACAATAGAGAAAAAAGTAAGATATCTCGGTATCTATCTAACGAAAAGAAATTTAGACCTGTTTAAAAATAATTATGAAAAGGTATGGAAGGGTATAAAGGAGGATATGGTAAAATGGTCAAAATATCAAATATCATTTTTGGGTAAAATTTCAGTTATAAAAATGAGTATACTCCCAAAATTATTGTATTTGTTCCAAAACCTCCCGATCATCTCAGAAGAAAAATGTTTCGTGATTTGGAAGAAGGAGATGAATAAATTTTTGTGGGAAGGGAAAAGAGCATGAATCAAATGGAAAATCTTAACAGACAGAAAAGAAAGAGGTGGGTGTGAATTGCCAAACTTTAGACTTTACTACCAAGCTTGTGCGCTTGATTGGATAAATGACTGGGTAAATCTAAAAGAGGAAAGAATGTTAACTCTTGAGAAAGATAATATTAGATTTGTACTACATGGTTTTATGTGGTATGATAAACTAAAAGATAATAAAGACTTTAATTACCACATTATTAGGAGATCATTGTTAAAAGAGTGGTTAAAGGTAAAAGAAAAATTCTATCAAGGTTTACCAATGTGGGTCTCTACTCAAGAGTCTTTCTTTAGTAGAAGCAGAAGAGAAGAGCCTTGGATTCAATACCAAGACATTTTAATGAACTCACAAGGAAAGAACCTCAAAATGAAAACAAGAGAACAGCTGAGAGCAGAAAAAATAAACAACAATTGGTTCCTTTATATGCAACTTATAGACAGATTTAAAACAGATGTGAAAACCATAGGTATGTCAAGAAGTAAAAATGATATAGATAAAGTGTTTTGGGAAACAGAAATAGGTAAGATATCAAAATTCTATAAGATTTTGAAAGAAAGGGATTTGGAAGAGGAAACTGTCAAGCAAGTCATGATAAAATGGGCCCAAGATATTGGAGAGAATATTTTATGGGAGCACTGGGAAACAGCTTGGAAAAAAACAAACAAATTTATGCTTTGTCAAAATTATAAGGAAAATTTTATCAAGATGCAGTACCGATGGTATTTATTACCGAGCAAAATCAATGCGATCTACAAAAATGCGAACATCAAATGCTGGAAATGTGAAGTTATTCACGGGACATTCTTTCACGCATGGTGGAAATGTGAAAAAACAAAAAAAATACTGGAAAATGATACGTAAAGAAATAAGAGAAATCTTAGGAATAGATATCCCTTTCACCCCACAATTCTTTCTTTTGAATATGACGCATGAAGTTAAAGAAAAATATTATGTACGAATATTATTATATATGATTACAATAGCGAGGATACTATTCACTAAACATTGGAAAGAAAAATCAATCCCAAAAATTGAAGACTGGATAATAAAATTGAGAGAAGCAATAGATATGGACGTCTTATCTGGAAGCATGAAGGAAAAATCAAAAAAAGAAATAATGGAAGAGGAATGAAGACCGGTTCTGGAATACATGGAACAAAAGATAAGAAAAAAAGAGAAATAGAAAACAAACAAACAAACAAACAAACAGAAAAATACATTTAAAAAAAATATGTGAAATGGAAGAGGGTAAATAATGATGAAGACACTTATTAATGGCTATAAAAGGGAATAAAATTCTTATTAGAATTAAACATTATAGGATAAGTGGGATAAATATAAAAGGAAGAGGCAAAATAGAAATATATAGTACTGATAAAGCACTCACTCCTCTTTCTTTTTTGATTGGAACTGAGCTTAGAAGCCCACATGGGTTTAATCGGGTGAAAATATCTGAGGAAGTGATAGAGTTTGGGGCTAAGCAAGAAGATAATTGTGTCTGGGAAGTCTAAATGTATAGTATAGTATAGTATAGTATAGAGAAGTTTATGATATATATATGTTGTTTTAGTATGTTGTATGTTTATGTTATATATGTTGTTTTATGTATATTGTATGTTTTTTGTAACTATGTTTTTGTTTTTTAATGAATAAAATTATTTCTTAAAAAAAGTTAAGATTGAACTGAATATTTAAAACAGAATTGAAAGGTATTTGAATATAAGTAAGAAACTGTACATATAACATGTATAAACACCAAGCATAGGTAGCTTAGTAAGGAGAGTAAGAAAGGTATTATTTGAAGAGAATGGATGATTTTTTTTGAGATGTTTTGTTTTGTTTTTTTGTTTTTCTGTTAACCTGTTTTGTTTTATTGATGTAATATTTTATGTTATGTAACATATATGTTTGCCATGTTTAGAATTAGGATATGTTTTAAATAATAATAATAAGTCAGAAGACTCTCTTGGCTTCATCATGTTGAGATAGCTCTGCACAGAACAGTGGCAAATTGCTCATTGTTTTGTAGTGCCTGGATAATCAAGTACTGGTTTCTTTATGTTGTTCCTTTCCTTCTCCAATTCCATTTAGTGCTGTTTAGGCAGACAATTGACATACAACAAATGACATCTTGATTGATGATTACTTCCTATTTCATAAAGACAACAGTTTGCCATATAGGTATGCTGTAATTTTTTTTTTTTTTTGAGTACATTCTTCTCAAATGGAGATTAAATTTCAAAAAGCTATCCAGACTATTACTTGTCCCCAGCATGAGTCAGGGTCTCTTGACTACACACAACACTAACTTAACTGCTGTCACTATGAGCAATTTTGTTTAATGTAAGACACTTGAGAGGAGGCAGCATGTGTCTGTTTGACCTGAGGAGGAGAAAAAGATTTAGGATTCAGAACACTTGGACAGTTCTTGTAGTGGGGAAAGTGACAGATGCCATCATTGCATATAATCTCACCCACAGAGCTTCTGTTCACTGATTATTCAAGTTCAAAAAACCAGAGAACCTTCTACAAACCTGGCTGATATAATGGAGCAGGAGAATTACCGTTGTGGTGTGTTCTCAGAGTCTTGAAGCAACTTTACAGTCTTTAAGCAGAAGTGGGCAAGTTCCAAGGGCCAAGGACCAAATTTTAGATCTCTGAAATCTGCTGGCACTTTACTGACCCCATTCCCTAAAGATATCAAATTAGGAGTGCCTAGAGATCTGTTTCAGTTTTTAAAAAAGTTTTCCAAAAACTTTACTAAGATACACACTTGCACCATGTTTAAAAACAGAATCTTAGAGGTTTTCAGGAGTGCAAACATTTATTTTCCTCTGAATTTTTTGTCTTGAGGTCCCACATATAATCCATAGAAAGCATGATTCCCAGGCATTGGATGTCTCCTCATTTCATAGAGCGAGGTGATCAAACTGCCCCCCAAAACAAACACCCAAGCACACAAACAGACAGAATAGAAATACATCAAGAATAATGTTGGTATGTTAACCCCCCCGCAAAAAAACCAGACATATACACATATATTGTCCGTTTAGTATCTTCTAGTATTAGAATGCAGATACCTCAAAAGGTGGATAAGAGTTGTAGCCAAAATCTAAAAACTAAAAAGTTTTGGACTTAAGCTTTTTTAATGCAATTATTTGTAATATGTATACCATTGCTTTTCTTGATGTATAGATTTGGGTATGCAACAAACATAACTCAAGTTTTGTACTCAAGTTTTGAAATGAGAAATGCATCACAAAATTTGGAGAAATGTTCATTATGGAGATAACTATTCTGATGCTGATATTCACCTAAGAACTAAAAATGCAGTGTGAACAAAATTCTGTTTATCCATAAGGGCCTTTACAGACTGCCAGAAATAATGAAACTTGGGTCCACTTTTACTTCCATGGCTCAGTGCTAGGGAATCATGGAAACTGTAGTTTTTTCTGAGACATTTAGCCTTCTCTGTCAGAGAGCTCTAGTGCCACAATAAACTACAGTTCCCATGATTCCCTAGTACTGAGCCAAGGCAGTTAAAGTAGACTTAAGTTGCATTATTTCTGGAAGTCTGTAAAGGCCCTAATAATTGTGTATGCTGCTATGAATTATTTTTATACAGAACACTTTGCTTGATAATTGCAAAATAAGCAATACAATTTTACCAGTTATAAATCTGCCAAAAAAAGAGGATTATGCATCTTGGAGACAGACATTCATAAGTTAGTGTGATGGAAGCTATGTTGCCTATGATGTGGGCAAATAGTTTTTATACAAATCATTTCAAACTATAAAGTCTGACCAGAAACAACAACAGGACCAATTAAATGTGCTGCTGTCACACCACTGTTAATTTCTATTAAAAAGACCAGATGTTACTATGGACTACATAAATTTCCTCACTTAGAACTAAATTTCCATGCCATTTCACACTGAAGATTTTTGCCTGATCTTATCACATCCAAGTTACACTTTGAAAATGTATGGTGTTTAATTCTCCTTGTCCACAGCTAGTATAATAGCCTATAATACTACTAATGATATAAATGTTTCATCTATATATTCACTTCCTTCTTTTAACTATAGCATGAATAGTAAACAGCTTGGTTGAACCATGTGGACACCTAATAATTTTTGAGATACGAGGTACTTTAATAAGAGGTGCTGACCCACTCTCAATCTTTGTGTCCCATCACAGATGACCTTTCAGTTTACAACTTCCCTGGCCTTTTCAGCTCTGAAGGGCATTATATATGGTCTGATCTTTCTTTATTCCAAATTCACCCAATACACATATAAAACATTTGAGGGAAGTCTTGTTTCTTTTACTTTAGAGCAGGGGTAGGCAACCTAAGGCCCGGGGGCCGGATGCAGCCCCCCGAGGCCTTTGGACCAGCCCCAGGCCGGTCGTGCCGCCGCCACCGCCGCCGCCACTGCCCCCCGCTGTCCCCACCGCCTGCCATGATGATATTGATTATTGTTGTTATTACTTGTTCTTGGGGTTTTCTTGGCAAAATCTCCACAGGGGTTTTGCCATGGCTTTTCTGGGGTTGAGAGTGTGTGCATGCATATATTATTTATTTATTTATTTATTTATTTATTTATTTATTTATGGTGCTTCAACCCCCCAATTGTCTGAGGGACAGCAACCCAGCCCCCGGCTCAAAAAGGTTGCCTACCCCTGCTTTAGAGCATATCTGTTCTGTTACAAGTCTAATGAGCAATCCACAAGTAATTAAATCACACAGGGACCAGAACTTGGAAGAGTTTACTTTTTTGGATTACAATTTTCACTATTCCCACAGCTAACATGGCTCATCTTTTGCATAAATAAATAAATAAATAAATAAATAAGCAAACTGATACAATCTGGGTATAACATTATTCACAAACTGATATCTCACTAATAAAAGCTCAAGTCACAAAAATCCCCTTTACACCTATTAGGGTGCATATATGACAAGGCTATGGATTTTGTAAATATGTGAATTCTCATAATAAACATTAATTACATATGAGTTAACTGGCAAAGACTGTTTTCCAACTCATTTCCACAGGAGGCTAGTCCTTTATAGGCATGGGTGAGTTGGGTAGAAAGCCACAATTCTCACCCTGCAATTCAAATCCCCCCTTGTGCAGTGTAGTGTCACCCCCTTGTGCAGTGTAGTTTTGATGAACTCGCATATTACCATGTTAAATTTCATCATGGCACTGTGTGCCAGGGCTGGGAGCAAACTGAATAGAGATATAGCTATTAGCAATAGCATTTACATTGATATACAATTTCATATAGAATTAAACACACTCTAAGTGATTTACAGTGTGTTAGCCAATTGCCAACAAGTTGGGTACTCATTTTACTGACCTACAAAAGGACGGAGGGCTGAGTCAACATGGAGCCCTCTGGGATCGAACTCACAACATTATGGCTCCAGTGCCAGCATTTAACCACTGCACCACCAGAGCTCCCTTTAATTTAAGCTATATTTAAGTTGTAGCTATTCCCCACCTCATCGTTCAGCTGATTTTCCTTCAGGCGAGCAACAGTGAGAATCAATGGAATCAGTGGGACTGTTCATCATTGGTGATTAGTCTGGACACTGCTGGATCTGTTCTCTTATTTTTCTTGTGTTTTATTTTCTGTATTTTACTTCCAAGCCAAATGGATTTGCTACTGTCAGCCCTACCAGGGCTCCGGGGGTGGGGTGATGTACGCCAATTAATTTGTTTAAATTTATATTATATGATTCATTGGGGGTTGAGGGTTGTTTCTGGGTAGCTGATTTATTGATCTTATTTGGATTTCAGACTCTTGTTGGGCTGGAGTTGGGAGGATGATGGTGCAGCCTCACCAGGCCTGGTGGGGGATCTCCGGGTGGCAAAGTGTAGTGTGTTGCTTGATACAGAGAGTTTTCTCAGCAGTTCACTACCTCCTTCTTGATAATCTAGGCCATTTTATCAGAGGCTATTTTTATCAAAACATTTTTTATCAGACCATTTTTTAATCAGAATCCACAACAAGTTCACATCCGAGAGGAACAGTTTTGGTCCCTGTCAGAATCGTCTTGATACCAGGCCCCACTAAACATGTTTGTCTTGTGCCATAGGGTATTTCAGGCCATGTGGCACAAGCTCCCTGCAAGGCCTGAGCTGCCCTTCTCCATCTCACAATTTACTATAGTTAAGGCCCCTTCTTGGGCCATGTGGCATGCTGGCTTCATTAGGAAGCTTTGGGCTTGAAGTTTATCCTGGTGTATGGATAGGTCACAGTAGGCTGCAACCCATACTCCCATAGATTACACCAAGCCCAATTTATTTTAGATCAAACTGATTACTAGGCTTTTAGGCCATGTGGTAAGTGGCTGTGCCTCATATTTGCTTGGGCCCCTCCTGATTGATTATTGCACCTTCAATCCCTCTGGGCTTTTGGCCTTGTTTGGCCTGTGTGACCTCATGGTTGGAGTTTGAGCCTACTAGGCTTTAGCCCTGGGGGTGGGAGGGATTGAACCTAGGCTTGGATTACAGATTGGCCCCAATCAGTTGGGTTTTCTTTATACCTCAACAGGAGTTTTCAGTGGTTTAAGGTTAGACTAGGATATTTTATCTATGGCACCTAAAAAGTTGGTAGTGGTTTCAAAGGTAAAGGGCCTGCTAAGAACCTGCCAAGTGCCCACCCACAGAGTTCTCATCCTCTTATAGGAAGAAGTAGATATCACTCAGGGGGGAAGCAGACGGTGCAAAGCGCCATTTTCAGGGCCAGGAAGGGGAGGGGCAGCCGCACAGTGGGCGCCCCAACCCCTTCCCGAAGGCATCGTCGGAGCGCCGGCCCCTCCACATGGCCGGTGCTCCAAGGATGCCTTTTTGAAACAGCGTCCGCAAACACTGCGGCGGAAGAGTCACAGAAGGTGCGCCGCCAGCCTTTTGCGGTGCACCTTCGGCGACTTGTGGAAGGAGCACTATTTTAGTGCTCCTTCCTGGGGCAGCGAAGCTGCACTGCGGGGTTGAGGTGTGGGGATACCTCGGCCCCGATCCGCAGCTTCCTGGGGTGGCCCATGGCCGCCCGTCTGCTTCCCTAATGTGTTGGTACTAGATAGGTTACAACCCTGGAGAAACATAAGCAACCTAAGCATCTCGAGAAGGGTTCCAAGGAGTCAAAATGGATAATCAAGACCAGTGTTGGTAAAGACATTTAGCTTGTATTGATGCCTTAGTATTGATGCCTTAGGGAAGACAGGTCTGCCAAGGCATTGGAATTTAGAAATTAGAGAATTTATCACAGATAATCAACATGTTTTAATTAAAAATAGGTCTCTAAAACAGATCAAAGCTGGGTGGATTCTACAATTTGACTTCACATTTGTAGTGATCAGGTCCTCTGCCTAGTAGAAGCTTTGAGGGAATACATATAAGTGAGTGGTGGCCATCCTGAGCCCTATTGTGCCATACATAGATGGCAAATTCTGGCTCTTCACCTCCAGAACCCTGGCATTGCAAGATTTAAAAGGGGGGGGGGCAATTCAGACACATTCATACCAAATTGGCACCACCTTCATCACCTCTGTGATGGGCTTTAGGAAACATGCAATTAAGAATATTGGGCACTAGAGGTCAATGACATATCAGAGATACATTTGGCCACTACACCACTTACACTTGTTAGCTGCTTTTTATATTTTACTGATTCTAGGTTATGTCCAATGAAGCATCACATCCTGATGTGCAGTTTTAGCTCTTAACAGCTTGCTGCCAATGCTGTTGGGGGAGTGCTGTGGGCCTCTGCAACACATTTGAATCACCCACCTGGGTTGTAACGACCTGAGTTTGTTAAAGGTCAAAGCACTGATTATTCAAGCTCTTAAGGACATGGGGGTCATTAAGTCACATTGACCAAAGCTATCATTTGGTCAACAATTATACCCAGATAGGTATGGCCTGGAGAGAGAAACCCCCATCATATTGACATGGCCAGTAAGAGGGTTAACAGAGAAATCAGGAATGCCATGGCCAAAGGGTTGGGCCGTTTTGGGTTGCAACCAGACATAATTTTTCACTGGCTTGAGCTCTACTGAATTGGGGAACCACATATTCTGTAGAGATTTGAACAGGCCAGGAGGGCCATATTGGCCAGCCTGGTGGGAGGTAGGGGCTAAGCAGATGTTTGCCCCTTATTCACAGTAGGTAGGAGGGGAAGAAATGAGGAGTCCTCCCGGGGACTCAGGTGTTTAACCCAGGGGAAGATGAGGAGGAGTTCGGGAAGAGAACAACTGCCCTGGCTGCTGCTGCACTAGATTGCTCTCCCATTTTTACATATCTCAAAGAATAGAACCCAAATAGGTGAAAGCTTAAGGGGGGAAGCAGACGGGCGGCACAGGGCTGCCCTGGGGAGCTGCGGATCAGGGCCGAGGTATCCGCATTCCTCGGCCCTGCAGCGCAGCATCCCAGGCCCAGGAAGGAGCACTAAAATAGCGCTCCTTCTGCAAGACGCTGAAGGTGCACCACAAAAGGCTTTCGGTGCACCTTCGGTGCCTCTTCTGCTGCAGTGTGTGCAGACGCTGCAGCGGAAGTGTATCGTCGGAGTGCCGGCTGTGTGGAGAGCCGGCTGCTCCGACGACGTTTTCGGGAAGGGGTTGGGGCACCCAGCGTGAGGCTGCCCCTCCCCTTCCTGGCCTCAAAGATGGCGCTTTGCACCGTCTGCTCAGGCCCTAAGTAAAGTGGGCCATATTTCAATCCAAATACTAAGTGTGGTCTCATTATTTCATGGGTCATTAACTCATAGGCCATCAATTGGTGGTAATAATGAGAGACTTCAAGATTTCAGAAGATGTCAGAATTGAGAGGTACAGCTGCAGCATCAATGAATAACAGCTGTAATAATGAAGACACAACATGAATCATTCATATATCTTTTTTGGGCAAAGCAGAAGGGGTACCAGCCATCAGTCATAGGTATATGGTGGGCAGTGCCATATATTCTGGGTAAGAATTTCCTTGCCATTAATTTTTTCCTAACCTCTCCATTGAATTACTTTTGAGGATGGGTTTCTGGTGACAATGAGGTCCTCTTATGACCACTACTTTCTAACTAACACTTTTGAGTGATGTACTCAACATGTGATGTACTTCCCTTCCCAAGCCACAGCAACAATCATTGATGATAAAAGATGGTAAGCGATTTTAAGTTTCATTAGTGCAACTGAAAGAAGATATAATTGGAAATGGGTTTGAGCCATTTTATGTTTCTTTTCATTTTTTCTTCTTTGTCTGAGATGCTTTGTTAATTACAACTTGAACATCCTTGTATTAATAGAAATGAGTACAACTCTGTTTCAAAAATGTTTTTCTATAGTATGATACTCTCAATGTCTTTCTTTTTTGGCTATTTTCCTATTCTCATGCTGCTGATAAGCACATCTTTTCAAAAGCACTTAGCCCACAGGCTTCACTTCACTATTCAGTTAAAATCTGAAGTGTCCTGGTGTTGCATCAGGTAGAATTGTTTGATTGGAAAAATGCAACAATTGTGGAATATCTGATATCAAGGTGCTTGTGCTGTTGTCATACAGTGGTTCCTTCATTTGAAGTGCTTTTGTTTAGCATTGGCTTCCATCACTCATTCTAATAATCTGACAAAATGTATCTCCAAAAAAAAAAAAAAAAAATGTTCCAGGTTATTGATGCTCTCAGTTCCTCCCATTTCAACGTTACATGATATTTTGTTCTTGTCTGTGGAAGCTGAAAACTTTCTTATGAAAAAAAATATAGTTAAGCATATTGTTATGAGGGCCACTTCCTACATTTATTTTTCTGACATACATCCTTAAAATGGACATAGGAAGGGAACTGAAAGGTTGCCATAAATACTATTTTTTTCCAGATTTGCCTAATGTTAGGGATTATGTTGGTGGCAGAGTTGTACCTCATGCTCATCTTATCAAAATCCAGGAATTTGTAATACAAATATTGTGAGAGTAAACCTTATGTAAGCAATAGACATTTGGCCCTCTGTATCCACAGATTCTGCATCCCTGGATTCAACCAACCAAAAATAATTCAAAAAACAAACCTCAAATTTACCATTTTATATAATATTTTATATATTTACTATACCATTTTATATAATGGGGCTTGAGCTTCCATGGATTTTGGTATCCTTGGGAGGATTCACTATATTGATTTGTATTTGTATTACCTGCATGATTTTCTTCTACCATCTTTGCCTGATGAAGTGAGCTTTGAAAGCTATCATAATATTTCTATGCATTCTAGTTGGCTTAATTAAGGTATCAACCATGTCTATTTCAGATTTTGAACTGAATTAAGGGTGTAATCCTTTCCATAGTCTCTGTAATTTCCTTTTTTTCTCTCTGGTGTGATCTAACCAGGATTTCTGCATTGTTTTTGAACAATGTTCACACTTCTGTAGAAATGCAAGTGTTTCCTGTACAAGAAATAATGTTTTATGGGACAAACATGCTGTTTCTTAAATATAAAAATATTTTCTGCACATTTTTTGCACAGAAAAACTATATTTGTTTCTTTGTGTAATAATTTCACAAGAGACTTTGCCAAAATATGAAGACTTTCACCACTGCTGTCCTTCACAGTCTTCTCAAATATGTCTTTTACTTTCACCAGTGTTAAGAGAATTGCATTCTAAAACCCTTGCTTTATAAACAGCAGTTTTAATAGCCCTTACCCTCACATGAATCAGACAGTCCTGTGTCTAGCATTTGCTTCCATACAAGTAAGACTTCACCTGGGACCCATTCACATTTTACATTTACAGTGCTACATTTCATTTTATCTGACATGACAACTTCCCACGGAATCCTAGGATTTGTAGTGTAGGGAGGGACATTTAGAATTCTCAGCCAAAGTGCTTCTGTGCCTCACCAAACTACAAGCCCAAGGATTCAATAGGATGCACACATGGCAGTTAAAAAGAAGTTATAGCATTATAATTGTGTAGATTGACTAGGCCCCAGGTGTTTTTTTAATGTTACTAGGGCAATGTGAACAACATTAACTTTGATGCTTCAGTGGCCAAGGACATTTAGGCTTCCAATAAAAGTTTATCATCTACACTTGGAATTTTCAGGACAGGCAGCCTGTGAATCAGAGATTGATAAAGTTCCTTTGATGGACTGCATCTCCCAGAATCTGATTTGGGGAGATCTCTGGCTTTTCTTCGCAAACGAAGATACAGGAAGACTCATCTCACACTTTTTGCAAGTGCGCTGATGACTAAAAAGGCCAATCCGAGATAAACAAGTCCGGTTGCAGAAAGCACAGCAGAAGATCTCCTTGGTGATGTTTCCGGGTTGTGATTCTTTCTGCCTTGTCATTTCTCTTCAAAACTTGTTCAGCGTGACTTCTCAAATAAGGCTGCAGCATTGTGGATAGTGCGTCTCCATGCCTCCCGATGTGAGGCCAGGGTGGACCATTGTTGGTGATCAATTTGGCCGAGCCTGAGATGTTGTTTCAGGGAGTCCTTGTATCACTTTTTTGGAGTGCCCCTCTTACGCTGACCCATGGCAAGTTCACCGTAGAGTACTATTTTTGGGAGACGATGGTCCTCCATCCTAGAAACGTGCCCTGCCCAGTGCAGCTACATTTTCAATAGCATGGCCTCGATGCTGGTGATCTCTGCTTGCTCAAGGACAGCAACATTCGTCACATAGTCAGTCCAGTGTATATTTAGGATTGTGCGTATACAGCGCTGATGAAAGCGTTCCAGGAGTCGTAAGTGTTGGTGATAGGTGACCCATGTTTCAGACCCATAAAGGAGAATAGACAGTAATGGCTCTATACACACTGATTTTTGTGCTCCGCCTCAGGTGTTTGTTACTCCAGACTCTTTTGTAAAGTCTTCCAAATGCGCTGTATGCCTTTGCTAATCTGTGGTCGATCTCTTTGTCAATCTTGGCATCTGAGGAGATGATGCCTCCCAGGTAGGTGAACTGCTGAACAGATTTAAGCACAGATTTGCCTACAGCAATGTGGGGATAGTGGTGTTTGTCCTGTGGTGCAGGCTGATAGAGAACTTCCGTTTTCTTCAGGTTGACTTCCAACCCAAACAGCTCTGCAGTTGTTGTGAAGCTGCTTCTGTGTGGGCAACAAGGGCAGCATCGTCAGTGAAGAGCAGCTCACAGACTAGATAGTTTAGAGTCTTAGTGTGAGCCCTCAGACGGCTTAAGTTAAACAAGCTACCATCAACACGGTAATGGATATAGATGCCAGATTTGGGGAGAAGCCATCCAATAAAGGAATTTTTCCAAGTTCAGTCTTTAAAAGGTCTCCTGCTCTTAACACTTGGAACTGGTGACCTCTTTTAGATTTTAGCAATTGTAGTGCCCCTTGCTGCCTTACATTTAACCCCAGGTATTCCCAAAAACATTGTGCATCATACTTTCACAACCTTTTGACTGCCACAAGTTGTACACTTTCATGGATCTCCTATGCTTTCTTGTTTCTAATTGTCTATCAAACAATTTGAATCTATTAGTTTGTGTCCTAGTCTAGCAGAAAAGAAGCATTCTCTATCTTCTATGTGATACTCCTTCAGATATTTAAAGGTGGCTATCATATCACCTCCTAGTCTTCTCTTGTCTATGCTATATCTGCTTGGATCCTTCAATGGTACCTCACATGGCTTGATTTCCAAATCCTTTAGCATCATGATCACCCTCCCTTGGGTATATATATCATCAATATACTGTTGATAAAGTACTATTTGAATATTCAAATTTCATCATATATATCATATATATATATGCTCTCCATAATCCTTGCAAGAACTCTTAAATGTGTGCAGTGGTTAGATGTAACATTTATTGTGGGCAGTGGTTATGAAATTGGAGGTGCAATTTCATTAATATTAGGGTATTGCTATTACTCCACCCTTATTATTTCAAGAAAGGTTTTATTTCTCCCTCTGAGATAAACATGGAGTGTGGCCTTCTGATTTTCTTCCTGGGAGACAATCAGGACCCTCAGTTAGGTTTGGAAAGAGGTTTTTGTGTGTGTGTGAATAGATGGCTGTAAAACATCTGATAAAATGATTTATCTTTTGTGGGAAAGCAAAGCAAAGCAGCTTCATTGATATACCACATCATACTGCACTATGCAGTGTCTGAGCGGTTTACAGTTGTAATCTCATTCCCCCCCAACAGCTGGGTACTCATTTTAGCAACCTTGGAAGGATGCAGGCCTGAGTCAAGCCTGAGCCCTGGCTAGTATTGAACTCACAACCTTGTGGTTTATCAGTGAATGGCTGCAATACAGGCATTTAACCACTGCGCCACCAGGGAACTGTTGCTGGAGCATCCAGCATTTCTGATTTCATTAACATACAAAACAAGCTGACCATAATTCCTCCAATTCATCTATCCATCCATCCATATGCCAATACTTCCAGCAACAAAACCTTCAACTTTAACTATGGGATATAATTCTTAACAAAAGCCAAGGAATATTTGGCCAGTCTTTCTAGTTTGCTTGCTCAAGGGCTCATTCCCACTTACATTTAAACTGATTTGCGCTTTCACTCCAGGCCAGTAAATCAATTCCAGTCGATGCATCATTCCCACTATGGTAAAGGGTCTTTTATTTATTTACTTCTTTTTTTGGCATGATTGTCATTCCCACTAGTCTGTGCCACTTCAAAATTCCTGCCAATCATCTATATGTCATCAGTGATGCAACCAGCAACACATTCAGGAAACACAGAAGGGAATCCTGGGTGCTGTGGCCAGAATTCTCCCCTGGAATGCATAGGTCCATGGGTGTCCTAAAGGACTCTCCCCCAGGATGCATGGATCCATGGGTATATGGAGGACTTTCCCCAGGATGCATGCAATTTTTTTTTAAATGGCACTATATGTGCTCCATTGTTTTTGCAATTACTTGTCTCAGTAAGCAACAGTCGGTCCGCTTGCCCAGCTCACCACTCATAAGTTCTTGCAAGTAAAATTATATATATATATATATATATATATATATATATATATATATACACATGCCCATAGATCACACCACAAAGCACAAAGACAGCAATGGGGGGGGGGGTGAAATGGTGGATTTTCCCCAAAACTGGTGAGAAATGGGATACACCCCTGTGCCAATGTTCTGTCACAGTAATCCCTCCCCTTCAGTCTGATGTGACTCAGGTCTGTCATTCCCACTTGCTGAACACTCTTGCTAATTACTTCTTTTCAAATGGACCAGCAGAAAACTAATGACTGAAAAAAATGATTTATTTTATTTTATTTTATTTTATTGCATTTGTCTCACTTCTAAGTGAGTCCAAATGATCACAGTCACGTCTGAAACTGTTTGAAATGGGGACAAGGCACATTTAAAGCAATCAACAAATCAATGTATATTGTAGTGGGAATGAGCCCCAAGTCTCCCTAGTGCTATTTTTGGAAGGAGAGTTTGAGTTCTGTATAATTGTTGATTGTATTTAGGGCAAGGCCTTCATGCTGGCATTACAAGTGGCTGTTGAAAATGTCGTAAACACTTGGAGAGAAAATACAGTATAAAACACAGTTTCATATTCATTAACATTTCCAAGAGTTTGGTTTCACACACACTCCAGAGGCCTAGAAAAATAGAGTGGTTTATTTTCTTTATTTCTGCCTATCACATTTTTTACATCACTGTTTCAAGGACATATGTATCATTTGGATTGCTGCCTGTTCCATTGCGACTAAAGGCAGAGAGACTATGGGCCTTTGCAGACTGCCAGAAATAGTGCAAATTGAGGCCACTTTATCTGCCCTGACTCAGTGCTAAGGAATCATGGGAACTGTAGTTTATTGTGGTACCAGAGCTCTCTAGCAGAGAAGGCTCAATATCCCAGAAACAAATACAGTTCCCATGATTCTCTAGCACTGAGCCAGGACAGTTAAAGTGGCCTGAATTTGCACTATTTATGGCAGTCTGCAAAGGCCCTGTGTTAGGAGGAAACAGGATAAATATCCTTAAAAAAAAGAATTATAGGATGGTTTATAAAGTGTTCTGCTACTGCTGATTTTTCTGGCTGGCCCAGTCTGCAGTGTCTCTGCAGTGTAAACCTCCAAATGGTTTACAAACCAACCAAGAAAATCCAACAAATGCTGCACTCAGCGAAGGACAGAAGAAACCCTCTCACAGCCGCAGGAGTTTACTGCATACCATGCAGATGCGGACAAGTCTACATAGGGACCACCAAACGCAGTGTCCAAACACGAGTCAAGGAACATGAGAGACACTGCAGATTGGGCCAGCCAGATAAATCAGCAGTAGCAGAACACATTATAAACCATCCTGGGCTTAAAATGCTGTTTGAAAACACTGAAATTCTGGACCATGCCAACAACTATCAGATCAGAATGCACATGGAAGCCATCGAAATCCACAAACACTTGGATAACTTCAACAGGAAAGAAGAAACCCTTAAAGTAAACAAGGTTTGGCTACCAGTCCTACAAAATAAGAAAATCAGCACTCAGCAAATGCAAATGGGAAACCAACCAGGGTCAGGGGCTTTCCCAACAGACAATAGCTGACAATATCCTTGTTTGCATATCCTCCACCCTGAAGCCATGCCATTAACAACAGAACAAAACCTATTCAACACAGGACAATACACAGTTTACATGGGAATCACTTCTCCATACCCAGGGTCTCACAGTATATATAGACCCACTCTCTTCCATTCCAGTATTCTCTGAAGATGCCAGTCACAGATGCTGGCGAAACGTCAGAAAGAAACTCTTCTAGAACATGGCCACACAGCCCGAAAAACCCACAAAAAAACTATGGAAGCCTACGACTTCACAATTTAGATATTATTGGTGAGTTGGTAGGAATGATTTCAAAGCTGGATTTCAAAGCCATTTTCAACTTTTCCCAACTGCTTCACCTAAAACCTCAGGAAACAAGAAGGGTTTTGTTGGTGGTTAGACCTGCATTTAGAATTTTGCAGATACAGATGCATTTATCAGATTTTTAAAAAATAGAAAATTGCATACTTTCAAGCTGTCCAAATTTGTCTGGGGCAGTCTCGATTAATCCTCTGTCAACCCACTTTTTCAGCTGGTTTTAAACTTAAAATTTAAAAACTCAGCAGGCTGTGAGAAAAACGAGGAGGGAATGGAATCCTGGCCGTCTCAATAGGTGGGAGCAAAATCAGATTGCTGTAGTCTCTCCTTCCTATCTATTCTTCCTCACTGATACCTTTTGCTGTCTTGACCATCCTCTGATGTTGTTTGCACACATGTATCCTGGTTTTCCTCTGTGGAATGCTGGAAAGTATGAACTGAAATAACAGCATGGCCTTCCACTTTTCATGCAGTTGCTCCACTCTACCATGGCATGTGTTAGTGCAATAAATACAAATGATAAAGTGTACAACAGGTTCAAATTCTTCCTGCTTCTACCATTATGCATTGTTGTGTAGCATTTCATCACAACCACAGCTGCTAGTGCCTGTGACTAGCAGCCAAGCTGGCTGGAGTATACTGAGGGAGGTTGCAGACTGCCAGAAATAGTGCAAATTGAGTCCACTTTTAGGGTTAGGGTTAGTGCTAGGGAATCATGGGAACTGTATTTTATTGTGGCACCAGAGCTCTCTGACAGAGAAGGCTCAATGTGTCAGAAAAAAAACAATTCCCATGATTCCCTAGCACTAACCCTAACCCTAAAAGTGGACTCAATTTGCACTATTTCTGGCAGTCTGCAACCCCCCTGAGTCTTGTAATTCAAAGCAATAATGTTTTCCAAACTAATTGAAAAATACAGTTTATACTGAGTTATATTTATAAATATGTGGCCACAGTGCAGCAAATACATGTAGGGTGAAAGCTTAAAAAATAAATGGACTCCAGTGAATATTTACATTTGATCTCTATGCATAGCAACAAGAATTATCACCTGCTAACAATGATAAGTTATGGAAAAAGTTTGCTCTTGCAGTAATTGCATTCCAGCTGCATGGAATATCATTGCTTCATACACACTAGAACAGATGAATGCCCTTGGCTGCTCAAACCTTTAAGATGTCTGGAGATAGTGGAGCCCTCTTATCAGCTACCCTGCCACACTCCCCAGACCACCCGCTGGGGCTTTCTGAACCCTAAAATAATCTGTATTGTCTTGGCAACCTTGGGCCTTAACCACAAAAGCCAAGGCCAATAATTTTATTCCATATGGATTGCAGAACCAAGCACTTGTCTTTTCAATAAACACAAAACTGGAGGATGTGGTCAACAGGAATGAGCCAAACTACCACAAACCCAAACATCAACCTGAACTTTTCAAATTCTTTGCCAGACTGTTTATAATTGTCCCGAGTACTGGGGCTAAAGACAAACTTATGGCACAGATAATTTCACCCCTCCAAGATTTCACAAGTCTGTGGGCATTGTAACTGGAACAATGTCTACTTTATGGACCAGTTCCCTGAAATATTCCATCTGTTGGCAGGAAAGAACACCAGCAACCACATTATCTATGCCAGCAAGATTGAGGGCCAAGAATAGCACACTGTACTTCAAACACCGCAGAACAAAATCCCTAACTAAGCCCATAACCCTAGGAGACTTTGAAGAAATCTGGTTAATAACTTTCACCACTGACATATTATCACACCAGAAATGAACAGAGGAATTAGCCAACTCATCTGCACAAATCCACTTGTTAACTGCCCACAAGTCGATCCCATGGTAACCCTATGGATGAGACAACTCCAAGACCCCCTATCCTCCATCTCTTCTGCTTAAATCCTGCAAACCCATACCCATGACCTCCTTAATAGAGTCCATCCATCTGGCATGTGGCCTTCCTCTCTTCCTACTTCCCTCTACCTTTCCCAGCATTATTGTTTTTTTTCCAAGGAGTCCTTCTTTCTCATGATGTGTCCAAAGTACGATAGCCTCAGTTTGGTCATTTTGGACAAACTCTTCTTCGGCACCACATCTCAAAGGAATTTATTTTCTTCCTCTCATCTTTCTTAACTGTCCAGCTCTCACATCCATACATGGTAATAGAGAATATGATGCCTTGTATGATTCTAACTTTTGTGCTGAGTTGTATGTCTTTGCATTTTAGAATCTTTTCTGGTTCTTTCATGGCTGCCCTCCCCATTCTTAATCATCTTCTGATTTCCTGACTGCAGTCCCCCTATTTGTACTCCTCCCTCTTCCATGTCCAAGCCCACTTTCCTTACAATATATTCTGCATACAAGTTGAACAGGTAGGGTGTTAGGATGCAGCCTTGTCTGACTCCTTTGCCAATCAGGAATCATTCCATTTCTCCGTGTTCTGTTCTGACATAGCCTTCTGCCCTGAGTATAGATTTCTCATCAGGACTATCAGATGTGTTGGCACTTCCATGTCTTTAAAGGCATGCCATAGCCTTTCATGATCTATGCAGTCAAAGGCTTTGCTATAATCTATAAAGCACATGCTGATTTTCTTTTGGAATTTCCTGATGCACTCCATTAGCAATTGTATGTTTTCAATGTGATCCCTCATGCCTCTTCCTTTCCTGAACCCTGCTTGGACCTCTGGGATTTCTCTCTCCATGTATGGTTGGAGTCTGTGTTGCAGAATTTTGAAAATATTGTGCTTGTATGGGAGATCAGTGCTATGGTCCTGTAACCAAAATTGGAAAAAAAATCCAAAAAAATCAAATTCTTTAATAAACCTGCCTAAGCCCATTCCCTGAGTCAAAACTAAGCATATCAATGGCCCCTAAAGTAAACCACAAAGCCAATAGATCCTGTTGCATCAGATGAGATCTCTAATGCCTCACAAAGGAAATGCTCATTTCTCTGAAAAGAAACACAATTGAAACAGTCCAGGAAAGTCTAACAAACTACTAAATCCTTCTTTATATTCTTTGTCAACTGAAGCCTATGTTGACAATGCTTCACCCTTGCAATAGCATCACATCAGTGTCACAATGCACTACTTGGAGCTACCACCCTACAAGTAAAATTTAAACGTCCAATGAATGTCTGGAACTCCTCAACATAGCTGTACTGTGGTCTAGAAATGCAGACACTTGCATGCCCAAGTCCTGCACCTTTTCAAGAGGCAACCTATGGTGTCAATCTTGATTCCCAAGAAAGTAAGCCTAGTGCTTGGGCCTTCAGTTTTCTCATGAGCCAAAGTACACACAAATCACTAGTTCACACTACAAAATCATGCATCAACAAAGCACAGTGACCCAAACCTGAAGCCCCAACAAATAAAAAAATGTATATGTAGTTGACTACACCAGACTGCCCTGAATGAGCCTTTAACAGCCATTCTAAAAATATACTAAAGGATTCAAAGGCCACAAATAAAACAGAACAATCCATAGGGAGGGCTCTATCCATAAATACAACTCTTCAAATGAAAAACCCAACAACTCAAAATCCTTGGGCTGAACGAGGAAGAGGTGAAACACTGATGTGATGTTGCACTTGGCCAGCTCTGTACCCATATCTTTCCTGTACAACCCTGATTGCTTCTTCAATGGAACTATAGCTGACTGAACACAACTCATCAGGTATGGCATCATTGTCTGATTCATCCTTTATTGGTCCCTGGCCAATAAATTTAATGAATAGCCAGCCCAGGCAGTGGCATCTCTATGCTGGATGTCACCTGGTGTGTGGGGGCTGTTGGTGGAGCCTGGCAGTGGTGGTGGTGGTGGTGGCGGCAGCAGCAGCACACTGGCCCTCCAGTCTTTGCGCTCATCCTCCTCTTCCAGGGCCACAGCAGTCTGAAAGTGCATGCATGCCACTTCCACTCTTCCTCCTCTTCCTCTAGGGAAAAAGCCCAGGACAGAGCAACCTGCAAGAGTGTGCCACTCTCCTCCTGCTCTTCCTCAATCCCAGGCTTTTTTCCTTGGAGAGGAAGCCCAGGACAGAGCAGCCTGCAAGGCTGTGCATGCACTCCTCTTTCTCCTCCTCTGTCTGGGCTTCCTCTTCAAGGAAAAAGCCTGGAAAAGAGCAGCCTGCAAGCATATGCAACCTTCTCCTCCTCCTCCTCTGTCTCAAACTTTTTCCTTGGAGAGGACATTTGAGGCTGGAGCAGATGGGAAGGTGGAGAAGGGTTCAACCGGGTGTCACCCCTCTTCTGGGTGTCCCCCGTTGCAGTCTGCACCCTCCCTTGTACCCTCCTGGTGACTCCACTGAGTCCAGACATTATTATTAATGTGTCAGTGTTAATGTCAGGAGAGACAGAGGACGTTATCACACGGGGTCTAAAGCAGCCCCATGCCTGCACCATCGCTGCATCATTCTGGATCCTTTGCCCCTGTGATCAGACGACATCGCAGCAACCCCCGCCCATCCCTGCATCATCGCTGCATCATTCTGGATCCATTGCCCCTGTGATCAGACGACGTTGCAGCAAACCCCACCCATCCCTGCATCATCCCTGCGCCATCGCTGCATCATTCCAGCTCTTTGTAATTCCTCTTTCAAAGAGGAATTATGGCTGCGCGACCAGAATCATTCCGGTATGATTCTGGATTGATTCCATGCTGCTTTTCTTGCTGCTTTGAGACCCCTGGTGTGATAACGTCCAGTGTATCATGAAGTCTCTCTTCCTTAACCATACATGCATGCTTGTTGTTGCTGTGTGCCCTCAAGTTCTTTCTGACTTATGGGGATCCTAAGGTGACCCTATCTTGGAGTTTTCTTGGCAAGTTTCTTCAGTGGGGGTTTGGCCTAAAAACCCTAAAAAACTATCACAGAGTTCTCTTGGCAAGTCCTCATCCTCTGAAAAAGCATGACTTGCCCAGGGTCACCCAGTGGGTTTTCATGGCCAAGCCAGGATTCAAACCCGGCTCTCCAGAATCAGAGTCCAATGCTCAAACCACTACACCACTAGCTCCCTCACACATTATATGGTGTAAAAATCAAACTTTTCACACCATATGTAGTTCTGGCCTGGATTCAGAACCATACAGTCAATATAGTGGCTAAAATAAATGCTCCATACCTCTTGCAAGCTAGGGGCCCAGTACAAAGGGAAAAGGTATAGTTGGCTTCCCTTTCTTCCTGCAACTTCCTGATCCTCCCAGTGTTTCTAATATCATCAACATTTAGTATTTTACTTGATTAACTGAATAAACATGCAGGGGTTCAGACAACTGTTTTCAATGAAGTTGGATGGTTGAAAATTAGTTTGCCATGAGGATATTTTTGCTCTTGTCTATTGTTTAGTATTTTATTTAATATGTATCATTTATTTAATTATTTTCATGCTACTGCTCCTAGAACAGATCACATATGTTCAGAAAGAGAGGGAGATTATTCCTTGCAACTGCTTCAAGTCCATATCTACCTTAATCTGACTCTGGAATAGATGAATATTTCAAAGAATATTTTGAATCTTTGCAGAAGGGTGAGAATGAGAGAGAATATGCACTCTAGGAGTAATGGGTGAGAACTGATGCCTGACAACCTCATTTTATTCATTATAAACTTTAGCGGCAGTAAAATCACTGCCACTAAGCATAGATCACAATAAATTAAGTTCATAGCTGAGCAGATAACGTTTTATTAAAGTTAAAGATCATTGGTATCATTGTATGTCGGATAAATCAAGGGATTGTGAGAGAAGGGTGTTGTGAGAATGTTTGAGAAGCTAGCATCCAGTGTTCTAGCCAGTGATTTTCCCTCAACCAAACCCTACAGCTATGCAGAGTGGCACTGAACAGTCTTCCCTAATGAGTAGGTCAAAAATAATCCTATGCTCATGCTAGCTACATTTGTAACAAAATGCAGATTAGCTGTGTTGCTTACAGCTCAGCTGAATGTACAGCAAAGACCCTTGATTTGAGTTGATGACAGGCCATCTACTTTTGGTTTTTGTGGGGGTTTTGGGCTGTGAGGCCACGTTCTAGAAGAATGTATTCATGATCTTTCACCTGCATCTCTGGCTGCCATCTTCAGAGAATGGTGGCATGGAGGTGTGTGGAGTATATATACTGTGTGACCCTTGGTTGAGAGAATTAGCATGTAAATATGTGTATTGTTCTGTTGAGGCAAGACCTCAGGGTGGGAGGATATGTGAGGAGGATTTGGGATGTTGCGGACCGGCCTAAAAGGCCAGCCTGGGGGTGGACTTGGGGTGGGGCAGCCACAGACTGGCCACCCCAACCCCACCCTGACACCATCCTGATGCTGCGAGCCTGTTTGCACAGCATGCAGTATCAGGACACTCTCCTGGCACAACATGTAGACATGCTGTACCAAAAGGGCACAGAAGAGCCACAGTGCCAGCTCTTAGGGTGGCCTTTTGCCACCCCTAAAAGGAGTGGCATTTTGCTGCTATTTTAGGGGTGGCAAAAGGAAGGATTGGGGCCTCAGTGTGGGGTTGCCCATTTGCATAGCCCCTTAGTGTCTATTTAATTTATGGTCCATTGTCTGCTGGGAATTAGCATGTAAATTAGCATGTAAATCTGTGTACTGTTCTGTTGAGGCAAGGCCTCAGGGTGGGAGGATATGCAAGGAGGATTAGTGTCTATTTAATTAATAGTCCATTGTCTTCTGGGAAACCCCCTGACCCAGGTGAAGTTCATTTGCTTTTGCTGAGTTCTTATTTTGGTGTTTTTGAGGACTGGTAGCCAAACTTAAACTGGCTGCAGACTGCCAGAAATAGTGCAAATTGAGTCCACTTTTAGGGTTAGGATTAGGGAATCATGGGAACTGTATTTTATTGTGGCTCAGAGCTCTCTGACAGAGAAGGCTCAATGTCTCAGAAAAAAACACAATTCCCATGATTTCCTAGCACTAACCCTAACTCTAAAAGTGGACTCAATTTGCACTATTTCTAGCAGTCTGCAACCCCCCTTACAGGGTTTCTTCTTTCCTGATGAAATTGTCCAGGTGTTTGTGGATTTCAATGGCTTCCCTCTGCATTCTGACCCGTTAGTTGTTGGCATAGTCAGAATTTCAGTGTTTTCAAATAGCATTTTGTGCTCAGGTTGGTTTATAATATGTTCTGGTTCTGCTGATTTTTCAGGCTGGCCCAGTTTGTAGTGTCTCTTGTGTTCCTTGATTTGCTTTTGAACACTGAATTTTGTGGTCCCTATGTAGACTTGTCCACAGCTGCATGGTATGTGGCAGACTCTTGTGTCTGTGAGAGGGTTTTTCCTGTCCTTCGTTGAGTGCAGCATTTCCTGGATTTTCTTGGTCAGTTTGTAGACCATTTTGAGGTTGTGTTTCCTCATCATTTCCCTATTCTCTCTGTGACTCCTTTGATGTATGGTAAAAATACCTTCCCTTTGATGGTTGTTTTTCTTCACTCCTGTGTTGTTGTTTTTTTTTGGGGGGGGGGGTCTGGACACCATTGACTTTGTTGTTTTCTGATGTACCATGTTGCTTTCTGAAAAGTCTCTACTCAGGAAAAAAACATCTCTGCTAAAGTGAAAATGCATTACGCTGCAGGATTTGAAATATTCAAAACACGTTTGTTGACTCTGGCTGCTCTTCATGACACCTTGTGCTTTCTATCAAGATCCCCAGCAGTGTTTTTGTTTATAACATGTGTGTGTGCATGTGGGTGCACACACACACACACACACACACACACACACGGCCTTTTTTCTCCAGAGATAGTGTCTTCCTTGTTGAGAAACCTTGGATTTCTGATGACCTGTGATTGGAAGGGGCTTGTAATGCCTGTTCTTCACAAGGTGCTAGTCACTGCCTCATGTATTTTTTATAGATAAATATGTTAAGTATAACTAAGAGCCCTATTCATGCATTCATCAATGCACACATGCAATCGAGGACAAAGAATTGTGTGCTCTGGCCCTGCGCTTCCACCCTGACATTTCTGCATTGAGCAGGAAGGACTGAAGTGAAACTGTGACAGTTTGGCTGAACCTAAAATTATGGTTCTATCCATAATCAAGAAACCAGGTGGTTTAGGGTTCCTGGCCAAAAATGAAAAGAAAACAGTAATGTATTTAACAAAATGCAATTCCAATCACCATTTAGACCCTTTTGTTCAATACTCTAAGGTTTGAGTAAAGAAGCAGAAATGATCCACTTGGCTCCCTAGTGCCTTTAGCCTCATTGTGCTGAATGCTGGAATAGGACTATGAAAAACATGAATGTTCATGTTGACTCACTCATTGCTCTGTAAAAAGTGACTCTGTAACATAGGTCCAAAACACATTGCAGAAATAATCCAGTTTGAGACCATTTTAACCACCTGGCTCAGTGCTAGGGAATCATTGGAATTGCAGTTCATTGTGTCACTACAGCTCTCTGACAGAGAAGGCTAAATGTCTCACAAAACTATAGTTCCCAGAATTCCCCAGCATTGAGCCAGGGCAGTTAAAGCAGTCTCGAACCACATTATTTCTACAGTATGTTGGACCATAATGCAGCAAATTTAGACTGTTCCTGTTCAGAGTTTCAGCCAGTTAACCATCCCCTTTTTCTTTATGCTCTGTTTCTTTCCCCTTACCAGTTTTCCCTTTTCTCCTCTCAGGAGAAATTCAATGTTCTGGTGCCATTGAGCATATTAAATCTTCATTAGTGAGTTGTTGTTTCCACCCAAATGTCAAGAAGAATTTTTTTTTTATGATAAGAGCTATTTGACAGTGGAATATGATGCCTTGGAGCAGGGGTAGGCAACCTTTCCCCTTTAAGGGCTGAGGGACTTCAGATCCCAGAAGCCTCAGCCATGTTGGCCAATAGTCCCATATTGGCCAATAGCTCCTGGGATTCTGGGAGCTGAAGTCCCTCAGCCCTTAAAGGGGAAAGGTTGCCTATCCATGCCTTGGAGTGTGGTGGCATCTTCTTTGGAGATTTTGAAAGAGAGGCTGGATTGCTATATGTCAGGAGTGCTTTGATTGTGTATTTTTGCATGGTAGAGGATTGGATTGAATGTCCCTTGGGGTCTCTTCCAATTGATTCTATAATTCCTATGTCCTTCTCCTTGGAGTCCTCCTTAGTATTTCTGAAAACAATGGGCTTTCTCTGAAGGTAGCTTTTCTTGGGTGATCATGTATGGACAGTGCAGTTTTGGCCAGAATAAGTGATCATAGAATCATAGAGTTGGAAGAGACCACAAGGGCCATCCAGTCCAACCCCCTGCTATGCAGGAACTCCCAGTCAAAGCATCCCCAACAGATGGCCATCCAGCCTCTGCTTAAAGACCTCCAAGGAAGGAGACTCCACTACTCTCCGAGGGAGTGTGTTCTATTGTCGAACTGCCCTTACTGTCAGGAAGTTCCCCCTAATGTTGAGGTGGAATCTCTTTTCTTGCAGCTTGCATCCATTGTTTCAGGTCCTAGTCTCTGGAGCAGCAGAAAACAAGCTTGTTCCCTCCTCAATATGACATCCCTTCGAATATTTAAACACAGCTATCATATCACCTCTCAGTCTTCTCTTCTCCAGGCTAAACATCCCCAGCTCCCTAAGTCATTCCTCGTAGGGCTTGGTTTCCAGACCTTTCACCATTTTAGTTGCCCTCCTTTGGACACGCTCCAGTTTCTCCACATCCTTTTTGAATTGTGGTGCCCAGAACTGGACACAGTATTCCAGGTGAGGCCTGACCAAAGCAGAATAGAGTGGCACTATTACTTCTCTTGATCTAGACATTATACTTCTACTGATGCAGACTAAAATTGCATTGGCCTTTTTAGCTGCTGCATCGCACTGTTGACTCTCATTCAACTTGTGGTCCACCTGGATTCCTAGATCCCTTTCAAACATAGTCTCATTCAGCCAGGTGTCCCCCATCATATATCTGTGCTTTTCATTTTTCCGCCCTAAGTGCAGTACCTTACATTTCTCCATGTTGAATTTCATTTTGTTAGCTTTGGCCCAGCTTTCTAGTCTGTTCAAGTCAGTTTGAATTTTGATCCTGTCCTCTGGGGTATTAACTACTCCTCCTAATTTGGTGTCATCTGCAAATTTGATAACTATGCCCCCAATACCATCATCCAAGTCATTAATAAAGATATTGAATAGCATTGGGCCCAGGACAGAGCCCTGTGGCACCCCATTGGTCACTTCTTTCCAGGTTGAAAAGGAGCCATTGTTGAGCACCCTTTGGGTTCAGCCAGTCAACCAATTACAAATCCATGTAACAGTTACTTTGTCTAGCCCACATTTTACCAGCTTGTTTGCAAGAATGTCATGGGGAACCTTGTCAAAGGCCTTACTGAAATCAAGATATACTATATCCACAGCATTCCCTTCATCTACCAAGCTGGTAATTTTATCAAAAAAAAGAGATCAGATTTGTCTGGCATGATCTGTTTCTCTGAAACCCATGTTGACTTTTTGTGATTATGAAATTACCTTCCAGATGTTCACAGACTCTCTGTTTAATGATCTGCTCCAGAATCTTTCCTGGTATTGATGTCAGACTAACTAGACGATAATTGTTGGGATCCTGTTTTTTTCCCCTTTTTGTAGATGGGGAAAACATTTCCCCTCCTCCAATCTGCTGGGACTTCTCCTGT
Organism: Phrynosoma blainvillii; assembly: GCA_026167975.1. NCBI lineage: Eukaryota > Metazoa > Chordata > Lepidosauria > Squamata > Phrynosomatidae > Phrynosoma > Phrynosoma blainvillii. The sequence goes on from JANUYF010000001.1 coordinate 417,189,268, forward strand.
TTTCCAGGAGTTCTCAAAGATTATTGCCAATGGTCCTGATATTACATTTGCCAGTTCTTTTAATACCCTTGGATGTAAATCATCTGGTCCTGGAGACTTATATTCAATTAGATTACCCAGGTATTCCTGTACTATCTCTTTACTTATTCTGTGCTGAAATTCTCCTATTCTGTCCTCTGCTCTATTATCCTCAGGTTGAGCACCCTTTGCCTTTTCTGAGAAGACTGAAGCAAAGAAGGTGTTGAGTAATTCTGCCTTTTCTCTGTCCCCTGTTAACTTTTTGCCATCTTCGCCACACAGTGGCCCTACCATATTCTTCTTCTTCCTTTTGCTGCTGACATACCCAAAAAGCCCTTTTTATTGTTCTTAACCTCTTTAGCAAGCCTGAGATCATTCTGTGCTTTAGCTTTTCTGACATTACCCTTACATGTGCTAGCTATTTGTTTGAATTCCTCTTTGGTGATTTCCCCATTTTTCCATTTCTTATACATGTTCTGTTTAAAACTTAGTTCAGTTGCAAGTTCCTTAGTCATCCATCCTGGTTTCTTGAGACACCTCCCATTTTTCCTCCTTGTTAGAACGGTTTGAAATTGTGCCTTCAGTACCTCCCTTTTGAGAAACTCCCATCCGTCTTGAACTCCCTTCTCTTTTAGTATTCCTGTCCATGGGATCACCTCCAGTATTTCTCTAAGTTTAGTAAAATCAGCTTTCCTAAAGTCTAGAATGCGTGTTTATGCTTGGCTTCTCCTTTCCGCTGTATAATAAACTCCAGGAGGACATGATCACCCCCACCTATGGAACCAACCACTTGCACCGCATTAACTAAGGGGGGTTGCAGACTGCCAGAAATAGTGCAAATTGAGTCCACTTTTAGGGTTAGGGTTAGGGTTAGGGTTAGGGAATCATGGGAACTGTATTTTATTGTGGCACCAGAGCTCTCTGATAGAGAAGGCTCAATGTCTCAGAAAAAAAATCAATTCCCATGATTCCCTCGCACTAACCCTAACCTTAAAAGTGGACTCAATTTGCACTATTTCTGGCAGTCTGCAACCCCCCTAAGTCTTCCCTGTTGGTTAGGATCAGATCCAAAATAGCTGACTCCCTTGTTGCCTCTTCCACCTTTTGGACAATGAAATTGTCTTCAAGGCAAGTGAGGAATTTGCTCGACCTTGAGGATTTTGCTGAGTTTGACTTCCAGGAAATATCAGGATAGTTGAAGTCACCCATCACTACTATATTTCTCCTTTCTGAGTGTGTGGTCATCTGTTCTAGAAAGACATCATCCAATTCTTCTGCCTGAGTTGGGGGTCTGTAGTAGACTCCCACACTAACATCCCTGTTGTTTCCCTCCCCTTTAATTTTTATCCAGATGCTCTCCACCTGGCTTCCAGAATTGATGTCCTGGATTTCTTCACTGGTGTAATTATCCCTGACATATAATGCTATTCCTCCTCCTTTCCTGTTTTGCCTGTTTCTCTTGAAAAGGTTATACCCCTGTATTTCTACATTCCAGTCATGAGATTCACCCCACCAGGTTTCAGTGGTGCCTATTATATCATATTTGCTTTGTTGTGCTAGGAGTTCAAGTTCATCTTGCTTATTTCCCATGCTCTGTGCATTAGTGTAGAGACATCTAAGACCATATGTCCTCCTTACTTGCTGCCTGTGCACATTTTTTTGCCTCCCACTGTTGGGTCCCTGTACTGTTTGCCTTGTTTTCTCTATGACAGTTTGACTATTTTTTCCGGTCCTTTTGTCTTCCAGGACGCTGTCTCCCTTCCCCACATAACTCAGTTTAAAGCCCTCCTGATCAAATTCTTGAGACTGTTGGCAAAAACATTTCTTCCAACTGGCGTGAGATGCAGCCCATTCCTTGCCAGAAGTCCACCCTCATGGAACCGCAGCCCATGATCTAAGAATCCAAATCGTTCTCGACGACACCATCTGCGGAGCCAATTGTTGACATCTGCTATTTTCCTCTCTCTTCCTGGAACATGCCCTTCAACTGGCAGAAGAGACGAGATGACAATCTGTCCCTCCATTTCTTTCAGCTTCTTACCTAGAGCCTCATAATCCCTTTTCATGTTCTGAAGGCTGTGTCTTGCTGTGTCATTCGTTCCCACATGGACCAAAAGGAAGGGGTATTGGTCAGTAGGCTTGACCAGTCTTGTCAGCCTCTCTGTCACATCTTGGATCTTTGCCCCAGGGAGACAACACACCTCCCGAGACATCTTGTCACTGCTTCTGTCCCCCTCAGCAAGGAGTCCCCCACCACGACCACATGCCTCCTCCAAGGCTTAGCAGCAACTGTTCCCTGTGGTGGAACTCCCAGAGTCCCCTGCTCTGTCCCTGAAGTCTGTCCATGCTGCTCTTCCTTGTCCTCCTTGATAAGGGAAAGAGCTTAAAATCGATTCTGTAGCTGCAAGCTCCCAGAATGATCCCTGGTCTCCCTACTTCTGCGTGTGACATTCCTCCAGCTTTCTACCTCCTGTGTATGTGATGTGACCTTTTCTTCCCCAGCAACTTCCTTTGTGTGGTCCCCATCCAAGACCGTTTGTTCCGTTCTGTCTAGGAAAGCCTCTTGCTCCCTAATATGCTGAAGTGTAGCTACCCACGCCTCCAGCTGTTGTACTTTCTCCTCCAAGAGGGCTACCAACTTGCACTTGGAGCATGTGTAGCTCCCCACATCTGTAGGTAAGAAGACAAACATCCCACAGGTATTGCAGGTGACAGCAGCAGTTCCTTCAATGTCCATACTAAATCTTAATTAGTACCTGAAAGAGGACAACGGCTTTCCTCCTCAAAGAAAATCCCCCGCTAACACCAGTGTTAAAGTCTGCTGATGACCGGAACTTTTCAACAATTAGTAGTGGTTATAAAAGAATTTAAAAACTCAACCACTCAAAATGGCTGCCTGGAAACTGCTTTCTTCCTCTTTCCTAGCAGGAACTGTCCTAGAAAGCCTCCTTCACCTTCTCCTTTCCTGGCAAAAACTGCCTGGAAAGCCTTCTTCTCTTTCTCCTTTCTTTCAGAAATTGGCCTGGAAAGCCTCCTCCTCCTTCCCCTGTCCTGGCCGAAACTTACCTGATACACTATTGTATAACAAGCATGGGAATCCTGCAGCGAGTGGGTCACAAGCAAGTATAGTATTGTGTCTCTGCCCCCTCCTGGACATCCCAATATTTCTTTGTTGCCAACCTACACCCATTTTTATCCTAAGTAGCAAACTCTAAGATTGATTGCTTCTGAACAAGGTGCAGGTTTTAAAACCCATGTCTTTTGAAATTTTAAAAAGTTTTCTTTAAAAAAAACATGAAGGGAAGGGAAGGGAAGGGAAGGGAAGGGAAGGAAAGGAAAGGAAAGGAAAGGAAAGGAAAGGAAAGGAAAGGAAAGGAAAGGAAAGGAAAGGAAAGGAAAGGAAAGGAAAGGAAAATATTTTCTGCTTACTTCCAGATATTTTTTCTACTTTTTTAATTTTTGGTGTGAGGGAGTAGTTGTTAACTGCTATCAAGTTAGCTTCAACTTATGCTGACTATATATGAATGAGTAACTTCCAAGAGCCCCACTCATCAACTGCCCTATTCAGGTCTTGAATATTCAAGGCTGTGGCTTCCTTGATTGTGTGAGTCAACACACCTGGAATGTGGTCTTTCTCTTTTCCTACTGTCTCCCACTTTAGTTAGCTTTATCACCTCTTCTAGCAGGTCTCATCTTCTCATGATGCATCCAAAGGATAACAGTTTTAGGTCCAAAACACACTGCAGAAATAATCCAGTTTAAGACTGCTTTAATTCCCCTAGCTCAGTGCTAGGGAATTCTGGGAATTGTAGTTTATTGTGGCACCAGAGCTCTCTGACAGAGAAGGCTAAATGTCTCACAGAACTACAGTTCCTAGATTTCCCTTGCATTGAGCCAGAGCAGTTAAAACAGTTCGAAGCTGAATTATTTCTGCAGTATGTTTTGGATCTTAGGGCCTTTGCAGACTGCTAGAAATAGTGCAAACTGAGTCCACTTTAAGGGTTAAGGTTAGTGCTAGGGAGTCATGGGAATTGTTTTTTTTTTTCTGAGACATTGAGCCTTCTCTGTCAGAGAGCTCTGGTGCCACAATAAAATACAATTCCCATGATTCCTTAAGCCTAACCCTAACCCTTAAAGTGGACTCAATTTGCACTATTTCTGGCAGTCTGCAAAGGCCCTTAGTTTAATTGTCTTGACTTTTTGTTAGACTTCAGACCTAATTTGCTTCAGGTTCTATTCATTTGTCTTTTTAGTGTTGCCTGATATCCATATAACACTTCTTCAACACTCCAACTCCAGAGAACAGGACCCGGAACAATGGATGCCAGCTGCAGGAAAAGAGATTCCACCTCAATATTAGATGGAACTTCCTGACAGTGAGAGCTGTTCGACAGTGGAACACACTCCCTTGGAGTGTGGTGGAGTCTCCTTCTTTGAGGGTCTTTAAACAGAGGCTGGATGGCCATCTGTTGGGGATGCTTTGATTTTGAGTTCCTGCATGGCCCTTGGACTGGATGACCCTTGTGGTCTCTTCCAACTCTATGATTCTATGATACATTTCAAATGCATGCATTTTCTGCCTTTTAACCTTCTTCACTGACAAACTTTCACATCTACGCATAGAAATCAGAAATACTATGGCATGAATGATTCTGACTTTGGTTTTTAATGATATATCTTTACACTTGAGGACCTTATCTGGTTTCTTCATATCTGCCCCAAGTATTCTTCAGATTTCTTGAGTACAGTCTCTATTTTGATTGACAGAGCTAAGGTATAGAAAATCGACATTCATGCTTTTTTGTGGGGGTTTTGGGCTGTGAGGCCGTGTTCTCTGAAGATGCTAACCACAGATGCAGGCAAAACGTCAGGAAGAAATTCTTCTAGAACACGGCCTCACAGCCTGAAAAAACCACAAACCCCACAAAAACCCGTGTATAGAAAACCTAACCCTTTTGAGGCCTTCATTACACACTTTGGTCATTTTAAAAAATATTTTAATATTCAACTGTAACCCTACTTTTGCACCAAATTCCTTAACTTTCCTCAGCAGTAATCCCAAATCTTTGCTATTTTCTGCAAGTAATACTATGTCTTCTGTATACCTTAAAAACTGTAGATGCTCCTTGTCTCAATTTTTGCAGCTCCTTCTTCTCAGTCAAACCCTTCTTTCCTTATTATATGTTCTGCATATAAATTAAAGCAATAGGGTGAAGAAATGCAGTATTCTCATACCTCTTACCATAGAATCAGAGAACCATAGAATGTTAGAGTTTGAAGGGATCAAAAGGGCCATGTTGTCCATCCCATTGCCATGCAGGAATACACAAATACAGAATGCCTGAAAGATGCCAAAGTAGACTATTCCACTGTTATACAGCTGTAACAGTAAGAAAGTTGGCTGTCTTTCTGTTGGCTGGTCCCAACTAGAGAAGGCCCATTCAATTAATTGTTGAATGGTAAGTCAACACATTGATAAATCTAATTGATTCAATAGGTTTACTCTAGTCAGGACTAAAAGACTCCATTCTTCCTAACTTTCAGATGAAATCTCTTTTCTTGTAGTTTGAACCAACTAGTTCATGTTTCAGTCTCTGGAACAGAAAAATAAATTTGCTCCATCTTCTACATGACATCTCTTCAGGTATTTAAAGATGGCAAAAGATGGCTATGACCATAACCAGACACAGTAGTACAAGCAAGGTCTGACCAAGGCAGAATAGTGTGGCACTAATACTTCAAATCAATATGAACACTATACCCCTGTTGATGCTGTCCAGAAATTCACTGATTTTTGTCCACATCACATTGTTGAATTATGTTTAGCTTATAGTCTGCTAAAAACCCTAGATCATTTTGACAAGTCAAGTGTCATCCATCCTAAACTGCCAATTTCATTTTTCTTGCCTAGATATAGTACCTTACATTTATCCCTATTGAAATTCATTTTATTAGTTTTGGCTTAACTCTCTAGGTCAAGGTTATTTTGAATTCTCATCCTGTCATCTGGAGTATTAGCTCCCCACCTCCACCCCCTAATTTGGAGTCATCTTCAAATTTGATCATAATGCTTTCTATTCTAGATTTTGGACAACACCAGGCCCCGGACAGGACCCTGAAGCACCCCACTAGACACTTCTCTCCAGGATTGTTGTGGCACACCCATTTCTTTTAGAGTGAACCATAATTTCTATGTCTATGCACTCAAGACACTGAAGTACCCTCATGTGTGCAATGAACATCTCATCTATCCTAGTACATAGGTTTACTGTGCTGGGTCATACAAAAAAGTAGAAAGGTAGATGCTCCCTTGGAATCCTTTGTGCTACTGCACTGTAGGACTGTGTATTGTACAACAGTTGTGTATCCCATGGATTACTTCATTTTCAGTCAAATGTTTTCCCTCAGGACTGTGTGGTGTGTTTATTGTCAAATGAATCACTTAAAGATCCCATGTGGCACATATCCCATTTTATAACATATATAGCAACTCACCAAGTGGATTACCACAACTACATGGGTAACTATGCCAATGTTACACATTTCTGGTAATGTACCAAAGCTCCACATGATCACAAATTATACTGACATTGAAAGGAAGGTTCTACAGAGAACTGGCCACATTAGGCCTGTTAAATATGCAAATGTACAAATTGCTAGTGTCTGTGCTAGTTTTGCTTCCGCATGGTTCTAAGCATCAGTTTCATCTAATCACCAGACTTTAGACACATGGTGGATATTGACTTTGAAGTTTAAATGACCTCTAGGTCTATCAGGGAAGAAATCCCTTTTCATCTTGGAATCTCTGTGCAGCCATTTGATCATAGTAATTTGGGATTTACTGAGGTCACTGGTCTTCCAACTAGATAAAAATCAGACATTTTCCTCTCCTCTTCCTTGTGCCTTTTTTATATGGCTCCTCAGTATGTCATGCTGTATTTCTCTACAAAGGCAAGAATACATCTATTTATAGTTGGTCCCTTTTCTTGCATAATATTTGGACTTTGTCACTGCATTAACAGACATATTGCCTTTTGGTAGATGACTCACCCAGATATTTCTTTGAGCCAGCTGTATTATATGGCTTAGGACTAATTTGTCATCTGCCCCACATTCCTGAAGGGGAGGCGGACGTTAATGAAAACATATAATTTTTTTCAGATGTTTTATGTGTGTGTGTGTGTGTGGGGGGGGGGGTTACAACAAGTGACAGTCAAATGTACAGACATATAATTAAATACAAAAGTCAGAATCATCTAGACCATAGTATTTCTAGCTTCTATGTATGGGTGCGAAAGTTGGACAGTGAAGAATGTTGACAGGAAAAAAATCGATGGATTTGAAATGTGATACTATGGACCACTAAAAAGACAAATGGATGGGTCTTACAACAAATCAAGTTTGAACTCTCCCTAGAAATCAAGATAACTGAACCGAGGCTGTGTCTTTGGGATAGAGTACTGTAAAGCACCTATATAAGCAAGAAACAAAAAGAAGACAAGCTCCTCATGCTGTTTGATGGTCAACTGTTTATTCCTTTAAAAAACCCAATGCATATTGGACTGTGCTAGAAAGAGCTTTCTTCAGGGGCATTTAACAGAGACCACTGGAGTTGGAACAACACTGTCCAAAAAGCTGGACTATAAAGTATGAGGAGACTTTAGTATTAGAAGTCTTTTATTACTTTATATTCCAGCTTTTTGAAGAGAGTTGTTATTATTTGGAGACATCATGGGATGACGTAACTTATTGGAAATGGCAATAATTCTGAACAAAGTGGAAGGCAGTAGAAAAGGAGGAAGACCACATTACTCATAGTTTGATTCAATTAAGGAAGCCACAGCCCTGAGTTTGCAAGACCTGAGCAGGGCAGTTGATTACCAAGGATCTTGGAGATTTTCCATTCATAAGGTCTTCATATATTGACATTGATTTGACAGAAAATAAAAGCAACAAGAAGTAACATTGCTGATACAGCTGCCCTTAGAAGATGAAGCTGAAGTTAGGCAGTTCTCACTAAGAACAGCAGTTCAATGTTGGCGTGGGAGAGTGTGAACAGTTTGCCAGATCCAGACCAGTGCCTGATTTCCGAGGGGACACACTGCAGTTGGCCTTCATTGACTTGCAACAAATCCCTTCACTGGCTACCAGTTTGGGTCAGGACCCATTTCAATATTTTGGTTATTATATTTATTATATTTAAGGCCCTCTGCAGTAATCTCCACCAGTATCTGGCAGCTTGGCTAGCATTTAGGAATTTAAGATTTACAGGCAAAGGCTTCTCAGCTGTTCCTGTGATACACACAAGCCAGAGAAGGCTGCAAAATCTGGCTTTGTATCTATGGAACATTCCTTCTTTGGACTTCCAGCTATAGGAGGATCTCACCTATTTTTGTAAGGGGTTGGAGACCTTCCTCTTTGAATCAGTGGATTAAGCTGCTCAAATGTGTGTGAGGTTGCTGGGGTGACTGGTGGGATGTTGGTTCCCCCCCCTAATATTATGTTTCATTATATCTGTCATTGATTATCTATGTTTGATATTCCACCCTTTGGTGAAAAGGGCATTACAAATAAATGTGGCTATATACTTGTTCTTTCAAAAATGTTAATCTGATTTTTCATGGATAACTTTGCCATTTTTCTTTTTTTTTAAGTTTTTTTAAATGTTGTTTTAAAAAATACACATGTAATGCATTGATAATGTGCTATGTCCCCAAGTGCAATTCATGTTAATGTCAATGTGCTAGAATTTGTTTAGCACAACTATTAAAACTAATGCATAGGACATTTTCACTAACATTGCCAAGCTCTGACTTGGAATAACTTTTCAAACTGTACTCATCTAACCTTCCAAGATATAAATTGGACATCAATTCTATGTTTCTATACACTCATGCTTTCCCAGACAAAACTTGATTTGGAAAGAAGTTGAAGGCTTTCATGGCCAGCATCCATAGTTTTTTGTGGGTTTTTCGAGCTGTGTAGAAGTAGAATATGGCCACACAGCCTGAAAAACTCACAAAAAAACTATAGTAGATCTGGAGTTTCTGTCTCAAACCATCCAGTGCTGGAGAAGCTAATTTAATACTGAAAATCTCTTAAATATTTGAAGTAGCCATAAGCAACTACCACCACCACCCACACACATTGTTAGAATGACATTAATATTAAAAGACCTAAAATATGTTAGTATGTTTGCAGAACAATAAACAATCTGCCATAACTAGTGAAGAGAGAATTTTCAAAACTGTTTTTAAAAATGTTTGAAAGATGGGTTTCTTGAGTGTTGGGAAATCCTGATGAGAATCCCAGACAGGAAAGAATCTTCACAGTTAGAGACTTTTTCTGCATGAAAAATGGATTGTGGATTTTTGGGTGGCTTTTTTATTTTGGGATTTATTTGTTTTACTTTTGTGTTTTGCAGAGGAAACACAATTTCCTGCATAGAATTCAGTATTTTTTTAAACAGACAAATACTGCTTTCTGTGCAGAAAGTTATTTTCTGCATAGGATGTTGTTGTTGTTGTTGTAGTTAACTGTCTTCATGTTGATCTTGACCCATGGCAACCCTATGGGTGAGACATCCCTGGGGACCCAGTTCTCTACTGCTCTGCCCAGCTCCTGCAAACTCATATTTGTGGTCACTTTTATGAAGTCCATCCATCTAGCATGTGGCCTTCCTCTCTTTTTACTTCCCTCCACCTTTCCTAACATTATTGTCTTTTCCAACGATTCATGCCTTCTCATGCTTTGTCCAAAGTATGACATTCTAAGTCTTGTCATCTTGGCTTCTAGGGATATTTCTCACTTGATCTGCTCTAGGACCCATTTGTTTGTCTTTTTGACTATCCATGATATCCTCAGCACTTCTCAAGCATCTGTTAGAATCCTGTTAGTATTCTATCAGATATGTAGTATAGTGTGGGGATGATGGGAAGATGGGTTAGTAATGTTAGAGCGCAGGTGCTTTATCAAGTGACCTTGGGTGGCTGGCTCAGCTAGCTGGGAACGAAAGAGATGTTTGGGAAAAGGAAGGAGGGGTGAGAGCGCGGGCTTTTTGCACATTCTTTTCACTAGTTGTAGAGGGGGATTTTTTCAGTCTCAGCTAAAACGTCTGATAGGCATGACTGACCTATGGATCTTCCAATAAAGTTCTGTTAATTCTTTAATTAAACTGACTGGTTGGATGTCTAAAGGTGCTGCTGTCTATTTCAGGACAGTATCACATCATAAATGATTTGATTTTCCTCCTATCTTCTTTCTTGACTATCCAGCTCTCACATCCATACATGGTAATAGGGAATACAATGACTTGTATGATTCTGATTTTTGTGTTGAGTTGTATGTCTTTGCATTTTAGGATCTTTTCTAGTTCTTTCATAGGCGCACTCTTTATCTTCTTCTAATTTCCTGGCTGCAGTCTCCATTCCAATCAATGTTTGATCCCAGATATGAGAACTCTTTTACTATTTCTATTTCCTCATTGTCTAGTTTGAATGTGTGTAAGTTCTCTGTGGTCATTACTTTTGTTTTCTTTGTGTTCAACAGTAAGCCTACCTTTGCAATTTCTTCTTTGATCTTCTTTAATAGTTGTTCTATATCTGTGAGGTTCTCTGCTACTATTACAGCATCATCAGCATATTTCAGATTGTTGATAGTGCTTCCTCCTATTTTCACTTCTCCCTCTTCCATGTCCAAGCTTGCTTTCCTTACAATATGTTCTCCATATAAGTTGAATAGGTAGGGTGATAGGATACAGCCTTATCTGACTCCTTTGCCAATTGGGAACCATTCAGTTTCTCCATGTTCTGTCCTGACAGTAGCCTCTTGTACTATGTCTTTATTGAAAAAAACACGTGAACATTTTTTTTTTATGAAGACTAAGTTCCAAAGTGCTAATAGTCTTTGGGATCATTCACACATCATTTTTTGTAGTGCAACAATGTGGATAACCTCACTCATGCTTTCTAGGTTTGTTATTCACACCACGGAATGGCATCAATTCACATCTCTTCACATCCAGAGCAGGAGCAGGCAGCTGAAGCAGGGTCAGGGGTCCCCCATTGCCGAGCCTGTTCTCTGCCTCTGCAATTGTGCGGGTGGAGGAGATGCCACTTTCCTTCCAGGAAGCTGCCAGAAGCTGGCCTGTAGCAATAGGTGTGCAGGGAAATAGGAAGGGGAGGAGCATCTCATAAAGCTGACCAGGAGGAACCTCATTCCCTCAAGGAGTCAATGATGCAAATATATTAAAAATGTGTTCAAGGTATTCTGAGTTTAATCCAGGTCTGTTTGCATTGTTATTCATACTTCCAACAATGCAATTTTAAAAAAAAACCTTGGGAAAAGACCTGGTATCGATTATCCTAGGTTAAGTGGGTTTTTGGGTACTCCCTCCAAAACTGAATCAGGTAAATTTGGGGTGCATATGAACAACAGAGATTCAACCAGAATTCATCCTGGATTATTTTCACTGTGTGAATAATTCCATTGAAAACTGCATTTTTTGATTACTTTCTTGCAGCATGAAGAAAAATGGTAAAAACAGTCAATCTTCCCTGTAAGAATGAAATTTACAAATATTTCCATCCCTATTTATATCTGAGTTTCTTGATCCTTTTGAACATTTTGACCCATCTAATTGCTGGTCACAACTGAATCAATGGAGAAGTTAAATAGACTGACTGATTCCATAATTTAAAACAAGTGCTGACTAATCATTGAGCATTTGATTCAATGGGTCTGCTTTAGGTGACAGTAGCAATTCACTTTAGACCTTGGTCCAAATTTTAGAATCTAGGCATTTCATCTCAAGTCAGAGAACTAATGTCCCTAAAATGCTTAGAAGCTAACACAAATTTCAACATTTGAACATTTTTATGTGTTATATTTTTTTTAAATGCTTTCATTCCATCTTTTCAATTTTTACTACAGTTCCCTCAAAATAAATGTACCAATAACCTGTACCAATAAATAGACAAATTATATATATATATATATATATATATATATATCTACAAAATAATATAATCTGATGAAAAGTATATCAAAAATAGTGATGGTATACAAAAAACTCCTTCCTTCAGTGTTCATGTTACATATTGCTATTTCTCACAGCTATTTCATCTCACAGCATCTCTTCTTAAATCAATGAAGGACTATTAATCTGTGTTTAATGTTTAATCTAACAATGTGTCTGTATATAATTGTGACAGCCTTAGCTGCTACTTAAATACATTACGCAACAATGTTAACTTTCAGGATGGGGTGGGAAAGTATGCATAGGGGGGGAAAAGCAAGAACTAGCTAGGCCACATTGGAAATTCATGAGGATTTCTTTTCCTGAAAGTTATGCAGACAAAAAGATAATTTTTATTATATCTACCCTAACTTTCCTTGGTTGAACTCAGTGGTGTGAAACAGATGGCCATAAGCCACTCCAGGCCCAATTGCCCCGGGGCCGTGACAGCCACATGCTGTGGCCTCAAGGGCTCCCACTGCCATGGTCCCAAATGGATCATAGCAAAAGCAGAAAAGGTCTGCACCTTTTAAGCCACCTCAAGCAGCCTGGGCGCAGCCTTGGCATGGCTTCCATGCAGATTGGGGGCATGTGCCATGTAATTGCCATCCCCCCCCCATGCCATGCAGAAGCTGGCTTTTTAAACCTGTCTATTTCAGGCCACTATAACTCACTGCATAGGAATGTGCAGTTAATCATACAAATGCTATGAAATTCTGGAAATTCCCAGAATTCCATAGCACTGAGCCATGGCGGTTAAAGTGGTATTAAACTAGATTATTTCTGTAGTACAGATGCAGCCTTCAAATACTTTCTACTGGAATTCAACTGGATCTTCACCAATAGTTTGGGAAAAGATAAAAAGTTCAAAATAGAGACAATTATTTCAGTAGGGTAGATTCTTCAGCCAAATCCATTCAAGAAGAAGATATCACTCTTTACTTCATAGTGGATAATGTTTTCCATCTGTGGAACATCTTTGAGTGTATGGAACTTTTTGGCTGGATTAATTTTGTATTTGTTTATTGATTGGCCGTAGACATTGAGAGACACAGAAACATCACTAGGGGGTGTGGAGAGTGTGGACCCTAAGGGTTTCATCTCCTCTTTCTACTTACTTCAGTTTCTGGAAACTGAGTTCCAAATGGAAAAATTAGCTTGAAATCAATTAACCCAGTGATTGGGGAAAAGAAAAGGAAGGATAAAATATTGCCCTTTCCAGTGGGCTCAGTAAAAGCAAGCTGCTGTAGCATCTCATACCTTGTATGTGATTTCTCATTAATAACTTTTGCCATCTTGACCACACTCTGATAGTACCTGGTGATATATGCCCCAGTTTTCACCTGTGAAATGTTGGAAGGTATGACAATGTGGTCTCCCAAGCCCCTTCAAGTTGTCTATTAATGCTTTAAATTGATGTGTGGGCACTGGGACAATACAGGAAATCCTGCTGTTCTATCACTGCCTGACATGTGTTCACTGATGATCTGAAAAGTCAGTGAAAATAATTCAATGCATATTTGTATGCAAACAGCTGCACCATGTTCATACAGTGGAACATCTGTACAATCCAATCCTTTTTTCTCAAATACCTACAAGAAACAGAACACAGTCAAGTACTGAAGTGTTGTGTTCTTGAGAGACATCTTTCAAACTTGGAATGTTTTCCTATTTGGTCATTCCTTTTGTCCTCTTGACAGAATTTCCTGTGATGTGTGGCTTTGGCCTTCTGTTGTGCATTTTAAAGGATCAATTTATCATAATCTTTTAAAGAGAGTTCATACATTGCAAAAAATCTTTCTTATTTCAGAATTTGAACAAAAATTACATTCTTTTCAAAATAACCTATCTTGAAAAATATTCCCTTAAGCTCTACAGACTAGAATAGGTGTGGGAATTTCACCCCCAGAATCAATGAGGGCTGCACTGCACAGCCACTATTGAAGATCAGCAAAACATTTGCTTCTTTTCATTCCCCATGTAAAAGAATGCTATTGCTGACCTATGCTGAAGCAGTGGTTAGATTTTTGCCTGGCTTGAATAAAGATATTGCCTCGTCCTTTTAACACAACCATTACCCCTAGTTGTGCAACAGTACACAATACTCCTGTAAAGATGAGTGGGACCACATTCCTCATTCCCCAGCACTTTGGGTGCCTCAAACCCTTCACAATCCCATGGATTTATGCCAGTGTCAGATTATGCTCTGTGAGTTTTCTCTACAATCTCAGCCTTATATTTCTAAGAGGTTTCCAGGAGCATCAATCTATTTTAAAACAAGGATTAATCATGTCACTCCAATTAAAAGCAAAAGATAAAAAGCTGCCCCCCTCCAGTTGCCATTGCCAAACCACTGAATTAGGAATGGTAAGGGGATGATGGGGCTGAGGGTCCATAACATTTGAGGGCGGCTATAGGCTGCTGGGGATTACATGTTTTAGGAATTCCTGCTCAGTGAAGCATTGTCTACACCCCTTCTCTCATTACCTACTAAAGCAATGAGGATTTAGACAATAAGAATTCCCTGCATACCTGTATGTCTGCTTGCCTTCAAGTCACCTGTCAATTTATGACAACCCTATGCATTACCTAAGGGTTTCTTAGGTAAGGAATACTCGGATATAGTTCTTCCAGTTCCTTCCTTGAAAATATAGCCTAAAGCACCTGGTATTTGTTGGCAGTCTCCCATTCAAGTACTAACCAAGACTGAGCCTGCTGAGCTTCCAAGATGAGATGGGCTCAGTGGTGTCATGGGGGGGAAGGGAAACAGTGATGCACCAACACCAGATGACACATCAGAAGAGGGGTGACACCAGATTGGGCTGTCCTCTAGGGGAGGTGAATGCCCTTGGCCCTGCTTAGTCACAGTGGTGGTGGTTCCCCCTAAGGAGCCACCACCAGTGTGGCAAAAGACAAGTCAGAGGGGCATGGTAAGGAAGCCTCCCCAGCTCCAAGCCCCCCCTCTCTCTCCCTTCCATGGCCACCCCAGTCTGGTTGCTCTCCCTTCTGTTGATGGGGCACCAGGAAGGGAGGCCATGGTGCCTCATCACAATATGGGTCCCAGCTGCCATGAAAGTCGGGCAGGTGGGCTGGAGAGATGTAGGGGATTTGTGTTGGGACAATGGGTTTGAAAAGAGACAAAATGAGACTAAGGTCCTATAAATAAAACTTTATCTAGAAATGTTTAAAAGGGTAATAATATATGTAACAGAATAATACAAAACCCATATATACAATAGATACAAAGTAAACCATAGTAATAATGGCAAACATAATCACAAATAGCAAATAATAATAATATAAACCATATAATACAAGCAAATAGCACAAGTATAACGTAACAGAAAAGAAGGCTGAGAATAAAGTGAGCAAAAGAGGGAGAGAAAGAGAGATCAATACATAACCAGCCTAATTAAGACTCTAAGGTTGATTACACCTATGCATATACAGCTGGAGATCATCTGTATTCTCAGTAGCTCTCCATTAACCCTGTAATGGTCATTAACCCTATAATGGCTCAAGTGCAGAGCTTGTTACTATTCCAAAAATTTGGAGGAGGGGGCTGGAGCTGGGGGATGGCCTTCTGTGCCTCCCTCAATGGGGTGGGAGAGCTGCAGGAGCCCTACCAAGGCATTTGAGTACCCAGGGTCTTGTCTTCAGCAGGCCCCTCTGTCCCTGGTCCCTCTGTGGGGGCTCTGTCCTGCACCTCTGCCTGTGGGCCTCCCTTGGTCAGGTTGAAGGATGTATTTGATCCTACTTCACCGTGGCAACAGGCAGTGTCCTCATGAGAAGGCCGCCGCCACCACAATGGCGATGGAAGTAAGCCACAGCCCCTTTTGGCCACTGCCCCAGCAATCCAACCCCCCACACTGGATGACACCAGGGGTGGGGATGTCACTGTATGGGATCTTGTGTCTTTAGGATATTTAGGCCCTCTGTGTGCTTTTACCCTCTACATACTACTCTAGAACATTCCCCATTTGCTCATTTACCAAATTGTAAGGCATGGCAATCAATGCATCCATGTGTCCAAGTAACTACAGAATGTGACTAGAGAATCTTTCTAGTGTGCCTGCAACCATATAAAAATCACCTCTCTCTCTCTCTCTCTCTCTCTCTCTCTTTCTCTCTCTCTTATCCCCCACCTTCTTCCTTCATGATGGTGGCTGCCAGCTCTGCTGAGTTGACTTTTTTTTTTTTTGTAATTTTCCTCTATGTAGCCAGGGCCTAGGCAAGGCATATTTTTATGTTTTGCATGTACTCTTTAATGTAACCAGTAAAGTTTTCTTCAATGAAGTAATTTTCAGTCTGTCTGTCTGCTTTATTTTGCCAAAGTTACACCCAGAAAAACACAAGAGATCCCACACTTTTGCTTGCAAACTCTGCTAAAGGAATCTGTCTTAATGGAAACAGTCTTCATCTTTCCCAGAAAAAGGGCTAAAACCCTGGAAATTTACTCTTAATCAAACAGCATATTACCCACCTCTGCTACAGAGAGACTCCAGAAAGGTCACTCTGTAGGAAAAAGATGACACAGATTTTGTGGAAACACACTGAGTTTGCACTCTTAAATATCCTTTCTGAATAGAAAAGTCTGTCGCTTAGCAGAGAGAGACAGGAAACAAGGAGACAGACACACAGGCTTGGATGAACTAAGGCCAACATTTATTAGAAGAATGATGAGCAGAGGGAAGTTGATATGCAGTGGCAACCTACCCTTAGCTATAGACATAAAACCTCTCAGATAAGGCAAATACTCCCAGTCTAGGAAAAGGAGTGAAGCAACATTTCCATTCCTTTTCCCCAGCCACAACATAAAGTGTGGAGGATGATCTTCCATCAGTCTGAATATCAGAGTAAAAGCATTCAGCTAGACCTTTTATTTTTCAGAACTACTACAGAATGTAGTAGAGCCACATTGCTCTGAAATGCTCATTTGTTCTTTGTCTGTCTGTTGCAGGGAAAGTCACAGGTACTATTAAAAGCTGGTGATGCTGTCATGCATATTTAAGTTTGGTTAGTGCTCCTGTCCCTGAATTTCATTTTGCAACAACTGCAAAGGTATAACCCAGCCCTGGAATAACCTTAACTAGCTAGTTTAGCATGCAAAAGTAATTTTCCTACCAAAAGATGCAGTATCTATAACAAAACCTTTTTACTTTGAATTGTCCTAAGCTGGTTTCGGGTCCTTAATGAGACCCCTATGGAGATCCATGCATTAACTCTATTATCACTCTGGTTTACTCTTCAGTCCTCATATGGGCTTGCTTGTATTCTCTAGGGCAGGACTGCATATCATGTGACCTTGAACTGAATACATATTTTACCACAGATAGAAGTTAGACTAGACTGTTAAAGCAATCTGATTTTTTGTGCTGTGCCATGGTAGTTCAAATCAGGGATGGAAAGAATTGAAAAACATGTTTTTGGAGTGTTGAGAAATTCTGATGAGAAGAATCCTGGAATGACAAGAATCTTTACAGTTTGGGACTTACCCTGTGCAAAAATTTGCATGCGCACAGAAAACAGCACTTTCTGCATGGGAAACAGCATTTTCTGCATAGTAAATATTTCATTATTCTTGCACAAAAAAAACCCTGTCTTCTATACAGAAAATGCTGTAATTGGAGATTTTTACTGCATAAAATTCAGTTGATTTGGATAGAAACAGCATTTTTCTGTACAGCAATAATATTTTGCTATTGAAATACTATTTACAATGTAGAAAATGCTGTTTTCTGCACATAACAACCACTTGTGAATTTTGCACAGAATAAATCTTGAATTGCAAATAGCCTTAAGTAACTTTGTGATTTTTTAAAGACTTTCTCTCAATGGAAAGAAAATTGCCATGGAGGAGAGGCACTATAAGTAAAGACACCACACACTCAGCTGGAGGAAAAGGCCACAACTTTATTATAACAGCTTACAGGGAGGGTTGGCCCAAAAGTGCATGAAGTCTGGATCTGGCATTGATCAATCCCTGACTTGATTGATGACTGATTATGCTTGGTCACAGACAAGCCTTGGGATGACAAAGTGGGTAACTCACCAATTCACAACTCAGGTAACCGGTTTATCCCTAGTTAGCACCTCTATCCTTTGTCACCGGGGAATGCTGTTCTGGCGTTGCCCCCACAATGGCAACACTGCATGCACCCAGCACTCCTGGGTCCACTATGAACTCCTGATACAGTGCTCCACAGCACCATAAACCAATGCCCACCAGATCCAAGACCTATGCCACTGCCCCTATAAAGTTGTGAAAGCACAACCACAACCCTGAGCAGAGGGTGGGTGGGTGGGGAGAGCAGAATAAAATGGCATTGACCTCTGGCACCATGTGGCCTTAAATAGACCCATTGGCCAATCAGACTGCAGGAGGCCAGGAAGCTTCTGTCCCTTCTGGCCTCCTGACTAATCTGCTGGCCCTTTTCTCTAACTGTCCAATAATAGGACAGCACTTCCAGCCCCAGAGCATGCCAGGAATTGTAGTCCCGATGTCGGGGCTGGAAGTACTGCCCTCCATCTGCCTGGCTGGGCAATCAGAGCCCCAGCAGCCCCAGCACAGCATCTGCTGGGACACAGCCAGCTGGGGATGGTCGCGCTGGCTCCTGGCTTCCTCCCTAGTGGCAACCAGGCTGGCCTGGTAAGTCGGGTGGCCTCCTTTACCACTGAGCTAGAGAAAAAGGGCACAACTTTATTATAACAGCTTATAAATAGGGTTGGACCAAAAGTGCATGAGGTCTGGATCTGGCATCAATCAATCCCTGACGAGATTGATGACCCATAATATTTGGTCACGACCAAGCCTCCGGAGGGTATTTCAACCCGTCCTCCACCCATTTACCACCTGAAGTGATGGCAGAAGAGAGCTCCCTCCAGAGGCTATCTTAGCCCTTCCTCCTCCCATTTACCACCTGAAGTGGCAGCAGAATAGGGCTCCCTCCGGAGGCTATTTTGGCCTGTCCTCCGTCCACTTTCCACCTGAAGTGGTGGCAGAAGAGGGCTCCCTCTGGAGGCTATTTCAGCCCATCCGCTGCCCATTTACCACCTGAAGCGGTGGCAGAAGATTTGATCCTGTTTTAATACTATCTTAATTTAATTTATTTTTAAGGGGTGGGAGGGTTAGGGAGAGTATTCAGTGATGTGTTTTACTCTTGTATTGTTTTAACCTGTTGTATGCCACCCCAGTTGCTTTGCAGAGGTTAGAAATAAAAATTATTATTATTATTATTATTATTATTATTATTATTAGAGGACTCTGGAGGCTATTTTAGCCTGTCCTCTGCTGATGAACAGCAGTGGTGGTGACAAGGCTTGGGCAGGGCTTTGTTATCTAGCCCATCCAGCCCTTCCACCATCACCACTGGGACCCACGGCGACGAGGCTGATAACCGGTCCGGGGTGGGGGTCTTCTATCTAGTCTGCCCTGCCTTTTTTTCTTTTACCAACTGGGACAGGCATAGCAGCATTGTGGGTGGAAAGGTTATTCAGTTCTTTTGGCTCCTTTATCAGCAGAGGCCGGGAATGGTCTGGGGGTGGAAATTAGGGTTGTGCGGGGGAAAGTGAGGTATGGCAGGAACAGAGTGAATAAATTTTACAAAAGATGGAAGGATAGCTATTTGAAAGCTATCCCACCTTCACTTCACTCTGTTTCCTGGAATGGATTGGAGAGTGTACCAATCATTCCACAGAACCTTACCTTGCTCCTTTGCAATGCCAGGTCAGTTAAAAATAAGACCCATATTATTTATGATCTCCTCCTAGATGAGGATGCCAACCTGGCTTGCTTCACAGAGACTTGGCTGGGAAAGGATAGTGTGGTAACTTGGGTGCAGGCCCTCCCTGCCGGGTACTCTGTCAGTGAGCAGGTAAGGGGAAGTGGGCGGTGTGTGTGTGGCTCTGGTTTATAAGAAAAACTGATCTTGACCAGGATACCGGTCTGGAACACAGTCCACTTCGAGTGCATGTATCTTAGCCTGAGGACCAAGGATAGTCTGGGGATTCTGCTAATATACCGACCACCCCGTTGTCTAGCAGATTCCCTAACCGATCTGACACAGCTGGTCTCAGAGTTGCTGCTGGAGTCACCCAGACTTTTAGTCACCCAGACTTCAACATTCCACTCGAAACCAGTTTGTCAAATTTAACAGGTGCAGCTCGGGAGTTCATGGAATCCATGACAAACATGGGCCTATTATTAGACACGCGGCGGTGGTGGCAGCGTTTGAGGCCACAGAGAACTGTCTCCAGGGCCAGGGACAGCTCGGAGGACCATCTGATCTCCACAGCTGCGTAGCCCGGGAGGAGCATCAGAGGGGGATAACCCCCCCCAGAGTCCACCTCTCCTCCGGGAGACACGCGGCTGCGGCGGTGGCGTTTGAGGCCGCAGAGAACTGTCTCCAGGGCCAGGGAGAGCTCAGAGGACCATCTGATCACCACAGCTGCGTAGCCCGAGAGGAGCATCAGAGGGGGATAACCCCCCCCCCCAGAGTCCACCTCTCCTCCGGGAGACAAGCTGCTGCGGCGGCAGCGTTTGAGGATGCAGAGAACTGTCTCCAGGGCCAGGGACAGCTCGGAGGACCATCTGATCGCGGCCTGTCCCTGCCACAGCTGCGTAGCCTGGGAGGAGCGTCGGAGGGGGATAACCCCCCCCCCAGAGTCCACCTCTCCTCTGGGAGACATGCAGCGCCGGCAGCGTTTGAGGCCACAGAGAACTGTCTCCAGGGCTAGGGACAGCTCGGAGGACCATCTGATCGTGGCCTGTCCCTGCCACAGCTGCGTAGCCCGGGAGGAGCATTGGAGGGGGATAACCCCCCCAGAGTCCACCTCTCCTCTGGGAGACACGCGGCGGCAGCAGCGTTTGAGGCAGTAGAGAACTGTCTCCAGGGCCAGGGACAGCTCGGAGGACCATCTGATTGCGGCCTGTCCCTGCCACAGCTACGTAGCCTGGGAGGAGCACTGGAGGGGGATACCCCTCCCCGAAGAATTCTACCTCTCCTCCAGGACATGTGGGGCAGTGGTGGCGACGTTTTGGGGGCCGCAGAGAACTGTGTCCAATGCTGTAGACAGTTTGGTGGACCATCGGATTGCAATTGGTCCCTGCCGTAATAGTGCACTTTACAAGTGGGATTAACTGGATGACCTGTCACCGCTATCCTATAATGAATCTGGGATTAATTCGGGAACATGTATTGAAGTTGTGTGGGGGCAGGGGAGGTATGGCGGTTACAGAGTGGAGAAATGTTACAAAAGAAGAAGGGATTGATGCTTAATATCTATCCCTCCTTCAGTCCACTCTGTTTCCCAGGATAATTTGGAGAGCTCACCAACCATTCCACAGACCCTTACTCTGCTCTTGTGCAATTCCAGGTTGGTTAAGAATAAAACTCACATCATCCATGACCTTTTATTGGATGAGGCGGCCGACCTGGTATGCCTCACAGAGACCTGGATGGGAGATGCAAGCACCGCCACCTGGGTGCAGGCTCTCCCAGCTGGGTACTCTGTCATTGAGCAGATAAGGGAAAGTGGGCAGGGGGGGCAGTGTGGCCTTGGTGTATAGGAACAATCTAACCTTGACCAGGAAACCTATCTGGAAAACAGCCCACATCGACTGTATTTACCTTAGCCTGAAAACCAGGGATAGTCTGGGAATTCTGTTGGTCTACCGGCCACACCGTTGCCTAACAGACTCCCTAACTGAGCTGACGCAGCTGGTCTCAGAGCTACTGCTGGAGTCACCCAGACTTTTAGTACTGGGTGACTTCAACATCCCTCTTGAGACCAGTTTGTCTAACTTAACAGGGTCAGCTCAGGAGTTCATGGAGACCATGACAAACATGGGCCTATCCCAATTGGTTGACGGGCACACACATTGTGCAGGTCATACCCTTGATGGGGTTTTTAGTACAGAACAGGAGCATCCGTGGGCGGAGGTCAAAAAAACCTCCGCATTGTCATGGATGGATCACTTCCTGGTCAGGACAGAGATCAGGGCCACTATCTGCCCTCCCAGGGGTGGTGGACCTATTAGAATGGTCCGCCCTTGAGGACTAATGGAACCAGTTGGTTTCCAGAAGGCCTTAGAGGGTTTATTGGTTGGGAATGCCGGTGATTCTGTCGAAGCCTTGGTGAACACCTGGAACACCGATCTCACCAGGGCTATCAACACAATCGCTCCCAAGCGTGCTTTACACCCCACCGCAAACCGCAGGCCCTGGTATACAGAGGAGTTTGCGAGAATGAAGCGGGTTGGACAACGACTAGAGCATAAATGGAGGAAGAATCAGCTCTTATCCGACAGAACTCACCTTAGGAAGCATCTTGATTCCTATAGGGAGGCTTTACGTGCAGCGCAGAGATCCTTCTGTTCTGCATGCATTGCGTCTGCAGAGTCCTGTCCAGGAGAGCTGTTTGGGTGGTAGGGGACTTGATGAAGGTTTCCCTGGCACTGAACCCCCTGCTTAATCCAACGACAGCCTGCTGTGATGCATTTAACATTCACTTTGCAGATAAAATCTCTCGGATAAGAGCCGACCTAGATGCCGTTGTTTCGACAGAATCCACAAGAGAGGCGCCAAGCAACTCCGTTGATGGCAATTTACTGGATCAGTTTCAATGTGTGAGTACCGATGATGTGGACAAGCTACTTGGAAGGATGAGGAAGACGACTTGCCCTCTCAATTTGTCCATCTTGGCTGGTTGTCCAGGGGGGGGACGCATTGACAGTGTTCCTTTGGGACACAATCAATGCGTCCTTCAGGGAAGGCACTATACCATCGTGCTTGAAGGAAGCGGCCATTAGACCGCTCCTGAAAAAACCCTCTCTGGACCCCCTGGATAGAAATAATTACAGACCAGTCTCCTTGCTTCCTTTTTTAAGCAAGGTGATCGAGAGGGCAGTCGCTTCCCAACTCCAGGCAGTCTTGGATGAAACAGATTATCTTGATCCATTTCAAACTGGCTTCAGGACAGGATTTGAGGTTGAGACAGCCATGGTCGCGCTGACCGATGACCTCCGCTTGGGCATCGACAGGGGTAGTGTGACCCTGTTGGTGCTCTTGGATCTCTCAGCAGCCTTTGATACCATAGATCATGCCATCCTCTTGGATCGCCTGAGAGAGTTAGGAATTAGAGGCACTGCTTTGCAGTGGTTCCATTCCTTCCTCTCGGGTAGATCCCAGAGGGTGAGGCTCGGGGACAGTTGCTCTTCCAAAATTGAGCTTAATTGTGGCATCCCTCAGGATGCCATCCTGTCCCCGATGCTATTCAATATTTATATGAAGCCGCTGGGTGAGATCATTCGGAGGCATGGAGCACGGTGTCTTCAGTACGCTGATGACACCCAAATATATTTTTCCATGACCAAATCATCGGCTCAGACTTCAGATGGCATCTCTCCTCTTAATGACTGTCCCAGAGCGGTAATGGATTGGATGAGGAAAAACAGATTGAGGCTGAATCGAGATAAAACAGAGGTACTAACAGTCACAGGCCCAAAACCAGGTTTGGGAATGCACTCTCCAGTCCTGGAAGGAGTCACACTCTCCTCTAAGGACTGTGTTCGCAGTTTGGGGGTGCTCCTAGACTCATCTCTTCACATGACAATTCAGGTGAATGCGGCGGTCAGGAGCTCCTGTTATCAGCTTCGGCTGATATGCCAACTGTGCCCTTATCTGGATATGAGGGATCTGGAAACTGTCGTGCATGCACTGGTAACCTCTCGCTTGGATTTCTGTAACACGCTCTACATGGGGCTACCCTCGTGCTTAACTCGGAAACTTCAATTGGTTCAAAATATGGCAGCCACATTAATTACTGGAACATCGAGGAGGGAGCACATAACACCTGTGCTTAAATCCCTCCACTGGCTGCCAATTAGTTTCCAGGTACAGTACAAGGTGTTGGTTTTAACCTTTAAAGCCCTACATGGCTTAGGTCCATCCTATCTTCAGGATCCCCTCTCCCCGTATGATCCCCCCCCCCACGCACTTCGGTCCTCTGGGAGGAATCTGCTGCAGCCAATAAAGACCAGGCTCTCGCAGACCTCCCAGAGGACCTTTTCCGCAACTGCTCCCAGACTCTGGAATGGCCTGCCGGATGAGATCCGTCAGATTACTACCTTGGCTGCCTTTAAAAAGGCAGTGAAGACAGATCTTTTCCGGCAGGCCTTCCCGGAACATCTACTAGATCAATAAATAGTGACTTGGCTTATCCTAGTCCACCATGTAGTGTCCCCCTGTCAAATTTTGTTTGTTTTTGTTTTAACTGCTATATTTATGTTTTAACTCGAATTTAGTTTAATTCTGTTTATGGGGGGGAGGGTTGGGGTTAGGGTTGTGATTTTAACTTTTTTTTTAAAATTGATGTACACTGCTTCGATTGCTATGCAGAGAAGCGGGATATAAATAAAATTTATTATTATTATTAACCCAATCGGTCGTCAGGCCCACTCATTGTGTGGGTCATCCCCTTGATGTGGTCTTTATTACGGAACAGGAATATCTCCTTGGCGGAGGTTACTGAAACCACCGCATTGTCATGGATGGATCATTTCTTGGTCAAGACTGAACTAAGAATCACTGTCAGCCCCACCACGGGTGTTGGACCCATTAGAATTGTCTGCCTTTGATGGCTAATGGAACCAATTGGATTCCAGAAAGCCTTGGAGGGTTTAATGGTTGGTAACGCCGGTGATTCTGTCGAAGCTTTGGTTAATATCTGGAACACTGACCTTACCAAGGCTATCGACACTATTGCTCCCAAGCGTCCTTTGCAACCTACTTTAAATCGTAAGCCATGGTACACAGAAGAGCTTAGGAAACTGAAGTGGGTTGGACAATGACTAAAGCACGCCTGGCAGAAAACTCGGCTCTTATCTGACAAGACTCATCATAGGATCTTTCTTCGTTCCTATTGAGAGGCAATACGTGCAGCGCAGAAATCTTTCTCCTGTGAATGTATTGCGTCTGCAGAGTCCCGTCCAGCAGAGCTGTTTAGGGTGGTAAGGGAACTGACGCAGGTCCCACCTGCACAGAACCCATTGGTTAACCCAACAATGGCCTGCTGTGATGCATTTAACAACTTCTTTGCAGATAAAATCTCTCAGATAAGAGCTGACTTGGACAGTAGTTTGATGACAGATGAGGTATTCTTTTACTGGATCATTTTCAATCTGTGAGTACCGAGGACGTGGACAAGCTCCTGGGTAGTGTGAGGAAGATGACTTGCCCTCTCAATTCTTGCCCTTTGTGGCTAGCCATCCGGGGGAGGGGTGCCTTGAGGTTGTTCCTTGGGGACATCATCGACGCATCCCTCAGGGAAGGTCATGTTCCATCTTGTTTAAAGGAAGCGGCAGTTAGGCCACTTCTGAAAAGACTTTCCCTGGACCCCCTGGATATGAACAGCTATAGGCCAGTGTCCATGTTACCTTTTCTGAGCAAGGTGATCAAGAGGGTGGTTGATCTTCAACTCCAAGCTGTCTTGGATGAAATCAATTATCTAGATTCATTTCAAACGGGCTTTAGGATGGGATTTGGAGTTGAGACTGCCATGGTTGCCTTGACTGATGACCTTTGTCTGAGCATCGACAGGGGTAGTATGACCCTGTTGGTGCTTTTAGACCTCTCAGTGGCTTTTGATACAATAGATCATAGCATCCTCTTGGATTGCCTGAGAGGGTTGGGAATCAGAGGCACTGTGTTGCAGTGGTTCCATTCCTTCCTTTCAGGCAGATCCCAGAGGGTGTTGCTCGGGGACACTTGCTACATATATATATATATAAAACAGCATCAGGGACAGAATGGCCCCTGGAGGGACACTGCATGTAAGCTCCCTTTTTGTGTAGCAAGTGTCCCCGAGCAACACCCTCTGGGATCTGCCTGAAAGGAAGGAATGGAACCACTGTATAATGAAGCCACCGGGAGAGATCATGGGTATTATCAGTATGCTGATGACACCCAGATATACTTCTCCATGTCTCGGTCTTCAGCTTCAGCTTCTGATGGCATCTCTCCCCTCAATGACTGTCTTAAAGCAGTAATGGACT
Source organism: Phrynosoma blainvillii (assembly GCA_026167975.1). Classification (NCBI taxonomy): domain Eukaryota; kingdom Metazoa; phylum Chordata; class Lepidosauria; order Squamata; family Phrynosomatidae; genus Phrynosoma; species Phrynosoma blainvillii. Next base: position 417,215,355 of record JANUYF010000001.1, read on the forward strand.
AGATGAGGAAAGACATATTGACACTGAATCTGGAGAAAACAGAGGTACTCACAGTAGCAGCCCTGAAACCAGGTATAGAAATACAACCTCCAGTCCAGGACAGGGTCACACTCTCCATGAAGGACTGTGTTTGCAGTCTGGGGGTGCTCCTGGATCTGTCGTTCCAGATGACTAATCAGGTAAATGCGACGGTCAGGAGTGCCTGTTATCAGATTCAGCTGATATGCCAGCTGCACTCTTTCCTGTAAGTAAGGGACATTGAAACTGTGGTACACATACTGGTAACCTCCTTCCTGTCTTGACTTCTGTAATGTGCTCTACATGGGGCTACCCTCATGCTTGGTCCGGAAACTTCGATTAGTGCAGAATATGGCAGCCAGACTAATATCGGGTACATCTAGGAGAGATCACATAACACCTGTATTAAGGTCTCTCCACTGGCTGCCTATTAATTTCTGGGCCCAGTATAAGGTGTTGGTTATGACCTTTAAAGCCCTAAATGGCTTGGGTCCAACCTATCTTCGGGACCGCCTCCTCCCATACAATCCTTCCCATGCACTCTGGTCCTCTGGAAGGAATTTACTACAGCCAATGAAAGCTAGGCTGCCTACAGCCTCCCAGAGGGCCTTCTCGGTTACCGCTCTCAGACTATGAAACAGCCTGCTGGACGAGACACATCAGATTAGGAGCTTAAGCACCTTTAAAAAGGCTGTGAAGACAGATCTCTTTCGGTAGGTCTTCCCTGACTAAAATTCCCGGCCTCAGGAGTCTATTTATTTTTACCTCTTCCATTTCTCGCATCACTATCCTTGTTTGTGTATTGTTTGTTCTAGTTAGTTATTTTATTTTGATGTTTTATTCTATGCTGTTTTAATTATATTTGGTTTAATACTTTTGAAAGGCTGGGTGGGTTTTGGGGTTTTAGAGTGTATTTTGAGATAAATGATTGTACGGAATTTTAGTTGTTGTAAGCTGCCCCGATTGTTTGACAGAGGTGTGGGGTAGAAATAAATTATTATTATTATTATTATTATTATTATTATTATTACAAAGGGGGTAACCAGTTATTTGCCCATTCCCAACTCAGATAACCAGTTTATCTGTAGTTAGCACCTCTATCTTTTGTCACTAGGGGACACTGTTCTGGCGTTGCCCCCACAATGGCAACACTGCATGCACCCAAAACCCCTGAGTTCCCAATGAACTCCACAGCATCATAAACCAATGCCCACCAGATCCAAGACCTATGCCACCACCACAGAAGGCCTGCCCTGATCTAGGGCCACCTTCCACCAACCCTAGCCAGCTATATCTCCTTAAGAAAGACATGCCACAAGAGTCTATTCCTGGGTAAATGTAGTCTGCATACACCCTGGATTGTCCACCAGCAATCCACAACCCGCCACTGTAGTAGCTGCCCCAATACAGAACAAGTAACCCCCAAAGTCTTCTGATTTCAGCCCCTTGTGCTGCAATATCTTATGAAGCATGACACCACCTGGAAATATGTCAGTGGAGAGCTGTATCCTAGGTGAATAGAGGACCTTCCTCCTGGAAGCCATGGAGCCTTCTTAGCACAATGGAGGATCCCCTGCCATACTGGTCGCTCTTTGACCTGTGAAGAATTAAACAGACAGTGTTTTCTACAAAAGACAAATCCCCCTTCTGAAGTGCACGGCTGGAGCCATTCATCTTAGATGAAGGTACAAGCTTACCCACCCACAATGCCCTGAAGAAAGCCATGACAAATGCAGCTCTGAACAGGTTGGCCTCTGCCTCTGTGTTGCAGACCTTGTCAAGCTGTGTGAAAGGCCTAGTGAGTAACTTGAAACAAATAGGTCTCCTGCCATCCCTCCTGCCTGCATGCATCCTCCTCCAACCCTCCAATGCCTGACTGATCAGGAAGGATGAGCATGGGTTTGGGACCCCCCCCCCCCCCCGCTTTAGAGAAAAATGAGATCCCAGCCAGGTGGACCACAATGGTTCATGGCACAATTCCAGCCTCCCTCAACCAGACCATGAATTGTAAGACTGTGTGGGATCCCACTGGCCAGCTGGCTCAAAAGTCGGTCACACCAAAAAAGGTGGATAGTCTGGAGACAGCTCTTTGGTAGGCTTTGAGGATGGCAGGAACCAGCAAAGCCAAGACACCCTGCACCACAGCAGATTTCCAACCTCCCACAGTTCCTCTGAGAAGAGTGTGGGTGAGTGTCTGCTCCTAGTGCCAGTTGTTGGAACCTGGTTTCCTGAAAATGAGAGAGAGAGAGAGTCTGCAATGTTATTTTCTAGTTCGGGAATAAAATGGGCTTTGAAGGTGATGTTCTTGTGGAGGCAGGGGAGTACAGATTGGCAGATGAGGTGCATGACCCTCTCAGACTTGTAGCTTTGGTGGTTAAGGATCTTGACCACTGACTGATTGTCGCACCAAAAACACACCATTTTGTTGGCAAATTCACTGCCCCAAATGTGAACTGCTACCATTATAGGGAAAAGCTCAAGGAAAGTGAGGTCTTGGAGGATTGGCCATCTCTGGGCACACCAGTGGGCCTGGAAGAAGACACTGAATCCCATGCTACCAGCAGCATCCAAGTGTACCTGAAGGCCCTGTTGCAAGTCCCAAGAGCGCTGCCACAGGGAGACCCCATTGTATTCACTGAGGAACCTGTCCCACAAACTGAGATCTTGTTTGATGCCCCAGCTAGGCAGATGTGGTGATGGGCCTCCCTGACTCTCGAGAAAGTGGTGTCTAACTGCCACACCCCCAAGCAGGAGAGAATCCGGCTAGCATGTAATTTCCAGTCCAGCTTCTATCCCACTTGGGGGTGTGGTGCATCTAAATGCATCTGTTCATCCCCTGAGTCATTTTAGGGAACTTTATTTGTTAAAGACATGAAGAAATGTTATTGTTTTATATAGCATTGCAATCTCCCTCACACCCACACCCACCCAGCTGGAGTTTTTTCAAGGGCAACAGGAAATGGTATTGTAGATATATTTTTAAAAAGTGTATCATTGAAAAAAGTAGCATTTGAAGTGCACTCATTGGTAACTTACTAAATTTCTCCCCTTCAATATATATTTATTCTTTGCTCCCTAGTCCAAGGATATCTTATCCCATGTGCATGATTTTTACATAGCTCTAATGATAGCTGACCACTACTGGTAAATTAATCTAGATAATTACATTTCGGAAGATGATGACACATCTCTCAACAGTGAAGTGTGTCCAACACACCATTAAAATCCCATTAAAACCTATTTATGAGTCACAAATTAAAATAAACATGGAGAAGCCTTCTGAGAGAATGGCTATTATGCTGACCTTGAGATTCACCTTCCAATGACCCCTGTTTAGTAGGCTATAGTGCAAACATATGAGGCTTCTATTTCACTTTTAATGTCTGAGAGATCTATATGTGATCTGCTTACCCAAAGCAGACTGACTCTGCAATTTCTTATGGGCTTCTGGACACAAAGTGATTTTTTTAACCTTCCTAAGGGCCTTTGCAGACTGCTAAAAATAGTGCAAATTGAGTCCACTTTAACTGCCCTGGCTCAGTGCTAGGGACTCATGGGAACTGTATTTTTTTCTGAGACATTGAGCCTTCTCTGTCAGAGAGCTCTGGTACCACAATAAACTACAGTTCCCATGATTCTCTAGCACTGAGTCAGAGCAGTTAAAGTGGACTCAATTTGCACTATTTCTGACAGTCTGCAAAGGTCAGCCTTTATTTAACCCAGAGATGTGCAGCATGCCCTCATTCCAAGCCTATTGTGTGATTTTGGGAAGAAATTTCGGACACTCTCAATAATGCTGAGAATTAGGAAACTAAGAATTAACTCAATTGGCTCCTACCCTGAACTTGTTATTGGAACCAACAAAAGCCTGCTGTGATGCTTTTAACTACTTTTTTGCAGATAAAATCTCTCAGATAAGGGCCGATCTAGATGCAGGCACTAGAACAGAGCTAATAAGAGAGATGTCCAGGGACTCTGTGGACTGTATTAAATGTTAAGGAAAATGCAACATGGGACATACAGTAATAGAAATAAAATATGTATGTGATAGTCACAGTGACTAAGCAGGAACAATCATGAAGCTACACAGGTGAAAAGGATAAAGTAATTTGGAAGCCTTGAGAGCCAAGGACAAAGTTATAGAGTGTATATTGAAAACACCTGTTATAGATTGCAAACACCTGAGATTCATTAAGTAGTCAAGGTAAAATGATGAAATACTTGGGTTGATCTTAAGTATGAGATGATCTATGTAAACCAATCAAAATGAATGTACACGCCCACTGGGTGGAAACTGACTAGTGGGTGGTGACTAACAATGGCTATAAGTGCAATGTTTGCCAATGCATAGTGTGGAGTGGTTTTGGAGATATTGTGAAGTGTAGAGATTGTGATTTGTAGGGCATATAGTATTTATATATAGTAGAATAAAGTAGATCTTTTATATAAGACTACTGAGTTGTCTGGTGTCTTGAGGGAAGATACAAGAGCCAGAAGAATCCTGGAGAAGTTTGGAGACATCTCAGGAAGAAGAGTGAGAAGGCTTGGAGAGTTTGTCAGGGTCTTCAGCCTATTCTCTGAAACTCTGCTGCTTGGGAAAGAAGCATCAACCACTGATCAAAGCTGGTCAGCTCTGCTGCATAACAAGGTGGTGAGTTAGAGCCAGAGGTGAAGAGCTACAACTCCCATCATCCCTGACATTAAACTGGATTGATTTGAGTTTGTAAATACTGATGAAGTGGACAAGCTTCTTGAATGTTTAAGGAAGACAACGTGCCCTCTTGATCCTTGCCCATCTTGGCTGACCGCCCAGGGAGGAGATGTGGTGAAATTACAGCAGATAATTAACGCATCCTTCAGGGAGGACAAATTTCCATCGAGTCTAAAATTAGCAGTAGTTAAACCTCTCCTGAAAAAGCCCTCCCTTGATCCCCTGGTAAGAAATAATTACAGACCGGTCTCTCTATTACCATTCTTGGGCAAAGTGATTGAGAGGGCAGTTGCCTTCCAGCTCCAGGCAGTCTTGGATGAAGCCGATTATCTGGACCCATTTCAAACCGGCTTCAGGGCGGGATAGAGACTGCCATGGTTGCCTTAGTCGATGACTTCTGTCTGAGTATCAACAGGGGAAGTGTGACCCTATTGATGCTCTTCGACATCTCAGCGGCATTCGATACCATAGACTATGGTATCCTTCTGGGGTGCCTGAGGGAGTTAGGTATTGGGGGCACTGCACTTCAGTGGCTCCAGTCCTACCTCTAGGGCAGATTCCAGATGGCGAGGCTGGGGGACAGTTGCTCCTCTAAGAGAGAGCTGACATCTGGAGTCCCACAGGGCACTATTCTGTCCCCCATGCTGTTTAACATTTACATGAAGCCACTGGGAGAGATCATCCAGACATATGGGGCGCAGGGTTATCAATATGCTGATGACACCCAACTCTACTTCTCTATGTCTCCAACTTCTGCAGTGACTAAGGATGACATCGCTCCTCTGGATGCCTGCCTTGTGTCGGTAATGGGCTGGATGAGGGAAAACAAACTCAGGTTGAACCCAGAGAAAATGGAAGTGCTTGTGATAGGTACCCCAGGTCCGGGGAGGAATATTTATCAACCTGTCCTAGAAGGGGTCACACTTCCCCTAAGGGACAAAGTACGCAGTTTGGGAGTACTCCTGGACTCATCTCTGCAGTTGTCATCTCAAGTGGATGCGATGGCCAGGAATGCTTGGAATCAACTTTGGTTGATTCACCAACTGGGCCCCTACCTGGACTGAAGTGACCTTGAAGCAGCAGTACTTGCCCTGGTAATCTTTCGCTTGGACTTCTGTAATGCCGTCTACATGGGGCTACCTTTGTACCAAGTTCAGAAGCTTCAATTAGTTCAAAATGCGGCAGCCAAGCTGGTCACCGGAACTTCTAGGGTGGACCATATTACACCTGTATTAAAAGCTCTTCACTGGCTGCCAATTAGCTTCTGGGTGCAATACAAAGTGTTACCTTTAAAGCCCTATATGGCTTGGGTCCGAGTTGCTTGAAGGAACACCTCTCCCCACATAATCCACCCCGCACCCTCAGAACTTCTGGGAAGAATCTATTGGAATATTATAATACTAGACTAAAAATGACTTCCCAGAGATCATTCACGGTCGCAGCTCCCAAGCTATGGAACAGCCTGCCAGAGGAGATCCGTCTTATTACTACATTAGAAGCCTTTAAGAAGGCACTGAAGACGGAGCTCTTCCAGCCGGCCTATCCACCTGATCTCCCTAATGTAATCTAAGGCTAATAGTACCATCTGATTTGGCCTCCCGACGATGAAGAAGAAGATGATTACATTTTTAATTAGATGTATATTATACTACTCTGGGAGTATTATAATATTGTATTTTATTAAATGGATTGTTGGCTTTTATTATTGTTATGGTTTTTATATACTGTATTTTTGTACATTGTTTTATAATTTTGTTGTAATCCCACCTCCATCCGCAGGGAGAACCGGGAAAATATAAATAAAAACTATTATTATTATACTGGAGAATTGGTTAGAGCAGATGAATGTAACATGAATTCATCTTATTTCAGGAGCTGGTCCAAATATTTAGTCATTTCAAGCATTTCTCCCATCCAACTGTATGTTGCATAGGAATAGCAATGATTTTTCCTAGGAACTTGTTTTCTAAGACTCATCTTAATTGTATTTACAGCATTACAATATCAGTGTTGTTGTCACAAAAGATTACAATATTTAATAGGTCAACATGGGTCTAAAACACACTGCAGAAATAATCCAGTTTGAAACTGCTTTAACTGCCCTGTTGTTTTAATATATTTTAAACATTTTTATCTTCTTAACGTATTTGTAATCTGTTTTAATTATTGTAGTAATTTAATTCTGTTTTTAATGTACTATTTTTGTATGTTATTAATTGTATTGTTTTTTAAGCTTGTAAGATACCCTGAGTCCCAGTCCTGGGAGAAGGGTGGGATAATAATAATAATAATAATAATAATCTTTCCCAACTCAGTAATTAACCTCTTCCCAAACACTTTTAACAATACATGAGAACTGTAATCAAACTAAAAGAATTTTTTCCCCAAACTCTGCTTTGAACAGATAAAACTGAGACTTTTGCCAGCTGTTTTTAACACATGTGGGGTTTAAGTAATAAAGAAAGACTCTTTGAAGAAGCAAAAATTTCTCAAACTCTGCTATTAATGCATTGGTCTCATCAAATAGTGCTTCCCATTGGTCACATTTTCTTTTCTTTCTTTCTACTCAGGCTGTGGAACCATTATCCTGAGATAATAATGATCAGAATTGCGATAATATTATTAATAATTACCAATTTTTTTGAGGATGTACAGGTAAGGAGGAGGAGGAGGAGGAGGAGGAGGAGGAGTTAATTGTTGATGATGATAGTCAAAGACAACAGTGATGACAGATCAACAGAACAATAGACCTAAGAGGACAATCTTATCTATGCATGTCAATTCAGAAATAAACCTTATTTGTTTTAGTAGTACTTACCATTTTAAATGCTGCAAATTAAGATATCTCAGTCATAATACCAAGCTTTTCCTTGGAGGAGGCAAAGGAAGAAAACACTGGGGAGAGAGAGAGGAAAGTGGAGAAAGTTGTGTTGAAGTCATCGCTGAAGCAGAAGGGAGCTTTGAAGTTATGCTGGTTCCCATATTAATGGGATGATGATTCCAACTGGATTTCAGTTCAGAATTTAAGGAGGTGCTTGAGTTGCTGAATGTAATTTGTGGAGAGGGCTCAATACCAGGGACCATACCTTTAAAGTTTGGAATAAACACCCTCGCAGATTCACCACTCCACTGGCATGGAAATTACCAGCAACCACTACATTTGGAGGTGTTGCTAGCATGTGTTTCCCCACTGCTCATATGAATTTTGAGTTTCACACATTCAGGCAACTGGAAAGGGCTAATAATATTAATCTATCTGGATTTCAGCTGCCTGTCTAATTGCTTCCTATGTCTTTCATTCATTGAATTCTCCAAAGGGAACATAAATTGAAACAAGTAAATGTCTCACTAAATTCTTGTAAAATAGTCTTTGCATAATGCATACTTTTCTCTGAGAATTGGTTTGGTTGGTTTAAAATGCCAGGAGATATTCATTAATGCTTGAGTGATTTCTAGTTGAACTGCATTGCTCTCAGGAAATCCAAACAAAATCTCTTGGGTAGATAATTAAGAATAAAGCACCCTGCCCCTGCACACAGATTCTTTAAAAAGCCTCAAGTATTAGCCCCATCCACTTTTTGGAACTCTTTTGAATAACATGAATGTTGACATTTAGAATATAACATTTATCACAACAGCGTATGCACTCCTCTAATATATTTGGCAATAAAAATACAAGCATCTACACTACACTATTAAACTTTCAAACAAAATTAATGACTTATCACTGCCAGTTCCAAATTGTTGTTATGTAATACAAAAGAGAAAACTGGATTTTAGTGAAGGACTCATGAGACAAGTTTTCTGATCTTCCTGGTTCTACAGGTGTTTGGAGTGGCTTCTGAGAGATTTTAAATGTATTACCTCTGTGGTCTGTTTTTATATATTACCTGGCCTTAATTATGCCATATGCGATGTTTTAAATTTATAAATTGCATTAAAGTTTTGCATTGCACCTTGTTTTCTGGAACAAAAGGCAACTCCATTTTTAATATAAATAAATAGAAATGAATTCCAATCCAATTTGAAATATTTCTTGCTATTAGTCAAGGAAGTAATTTGCCACTAATTTCATTCTCAAAGAAAGCAATAAGTTTAGTCATTGTTTTCCTGATGCAAGAAAGTCTTCAAAAATGTGCATTTTCACAGTTTGGGCCTTATTCTATGAAAATTTTACATGTTGTATTTTTGTTCTTTTGTTGATAAAACAGCATTTTCTCTCAACTGCCTAACCCTCCCAAAACATGTGCAAAGTTCATTCAGAATAACTCCAAAGTGCAAAAATTTTCATCAGTTCAGTTTTCTTCCCATCAGGGTTTCTCAACAATTGAGAAACCCTTTCAAACATCTTAGAGTATTTTTCCATCCTTACTGTTAGGCTTAGACCATGAAGACAAAAGATATAAAGGGATATAATACAAGAAAAAGTCCAGTGACATCAATATAGGTATGAAATGTATAAAAACTATAGACCATTTAAAGCACAGACAATTTAACACTGCATCTTGAGTTGAGCTTGCATAATCATACTTCCTTACAATCTGTTGTCAGCTGATTCAAGGTTTCCATTCTAATTTTCCATGCTGCTATTGCAAACGGTGAGGCACAATATGATATATACTGCTCATCAGATAAAAATTAGGTTATTATATTCTTCTTCTTCTTCTTCTTCTTCTTCTTCTTCTTCTTCTTTTTGGAGAATGAAATGTTATTAAATTTTCCTTACAATATAATTCACATAATTCAATATAAATCAACAAACATAACAAACCATACGCTCCCTACCCATTCCTTTCTTTACTCCTTCCTTCATTCTCTTCCATTACTTTCTCTTTCAATCCCTTCTTAATTCTTTTTACCACTCATTCTACCTCTTCTTTTCCCTCTTCCTTTTAATTTCTCTTCCTTTACTTTTCCTTCCTTGATATATCTCCTCTTTCTTACTTCTATCCCATCCTACATACTCCTGCTTTCTATCACATACTTTACCATCTTAATTTTTCAACTTCTACTTCCTTCTTTTTCTATATTTACATATAATTCCCCACCACTCCTATTCTAAAAATAAAATAAAACCTTTATATACAACTTCCTTGTTATTGATTTGTCTCTATTTCTTTTTGAATTCTTAACCTTCTTTGGGGGGTTGCAGACTGCCAGAAATAGTGCAAATTGAGTCCACTTTTAGGGTTAGGGTTAGTGCTAGCGAATCATGGGAATTGTTTTTTTTTCCCCTGAGACATTGAGCCTTCTCTGTCAGAGAGCTCTGGTGCCACAGTAAAATACAGTTCCCATGATTCCCTAACCCTAACCCTAACCCTAACCCTAAAAGTGGACTCAATTTGCACTATTTCTGGCAGTCTGCAACCCCCCTTTGTTTCCTCTCTTTTTGACTATTACTACTACTTTCCCTCCAGTTTCCCTAAAATTATCTTTTTTTTTATTTCTCTTGATCCTCTTATAGTAATTTTTCCCTCTACAACACTTTTGTGAAAAATAATCTTATAATTTCTATTAACTTATCATTTCCTAACTAACTATTGCAACATTCATTACATCAAATTTGTAATTGCAGTTTCCCCCCATTGTTGTCTCAAATATCTATTACATCAAGCTTATAACTGCAGTTTAGGTTATTATATTCTGAGTTGGTCAGCCAATGCTGAACCATGCTTTTATTAACTCTAGATTCGGTGGAGGGTAGACTTGTCTCAGGGCTTTCTTTGTAGAAGCACTAAAATCAAATGCACATTTATAGGAAGATGGATACATGGCTCAGCTCTACTACATGTGAAAAAGACGATGGGATTATTGTTGATAATGAGTTGAACATGAACCAGTAGTATGATTCTACATCAAAGAAAGTGAATGCTGTTTTTGCCTGCATCAATGGAAGCATTGTTTTGAACATGAGGGCAGCAATAATCTCACTATATTCTGCACTGCTCAGGTTCATCTGGAGTACTGCATTCAGTTCTGGGTACCTCATTTTAAGAAGGGTGTAGACAAGTTGGAGCAGGTACAAAGAAGAGCAACATGGTTGACAATAGGTCTGGAGAAGAAAACAGGAGGAAAGGTTGAAGAAGCTGGGCACGTTCCTATTAGTGTAGACAAGACTGAGGGGTGTTATGATTGCAACTTTTTAAATATTTCAAGGGCTGGTCCAGTGAGGAGATCCTGGAAGATATGCAGGGTCAACTGTACTTAGGAGATGGGAGAACACCAATGACTATCAAGTGCAGCAGGCTATGTTTCAGAGGAAGGAAATGGCAAAACCATCTCTGTATTTTTTTTTCCCCCTAAGAAAATCCTTTGAAATTCATGGGATTGTCATAAGTCAACAGATGACTTGAAGGCACACATACACACTCCATACAGAATGGAGACTTTCATCAAAGTACACATAATTTATCAAGGGTATCACTGATTTGTTCAATTAAACTTTTTGGTCTTTGTGGCCTAAATGTAGAATTTTACATTTATTTCAACTTAATTTCATTTTATTAATTTCTTCTGAATTTTCTGGTTCACCTATCTTCTTTTGAATTCTGTTTCTGTCTCCCAATGTGTTAGCCAAAACGGTTAAAATTCTGGAAACCATGCCCTATGAGGAACAGCTTAGGGAGCTGGGTATGCTTAGCCTAGAGAAGAGAAGGTTAAGAGATGGCATAATAGCTATGTTTAAATATTTGAAGGGATATGATATTAAAGAAGGAGTAAGCTTGCTTTCTGCTGCTCTAGAGACTAGAATATGCAGCAATGCATTCAAACTGCAGGAAAAGAGATTCCACTTAAACTTCCTGATGGTAAATGCTGTTCAACACTGGAATACGTTGCCACAGAGTGTGCCTTATAGTGTGTTGGAAACTCCTTTGGAAGTATTTAAACAGAGGTGGGATAGCCATCTGTCAGGAGTGTTTTGTCATTCCTGCATGGCAGGGGATTGGACTGCATGGCCCTTGAGATCTCTTCCAACTCTATGATGCTATGATTCAATTTTTTCACTTTTCTGCTCACCAGTGCACCTAAAGTGGTATATAAACAATTTTACAATATAATTTTGCATTTTAATAGAACCATTTTATTGTTATGAGCTTCAAGTCATTTTCTGTTTATGGTAACTCTAAGATGAACTTATCATGGGTCTTTCTTGGTGAGATTGTTCAAAGAGGGTTTGTCATTTACTTCTTCTCAGACTGAAAGAGGATGACCCCCTCAGGTGGGTTTCCATGGTCACGTGGACATATAGGCCTTAGTTCACAGAGCTAACAAAATATACACAGAAAATGGCACTCACACCAGGTCACCAAGCTGGGTCTCTTACAGAACCATTACAGAACCAAAAAGCAAAACAAAAAACAAAACATTTTTAATGACAGTTTCAAGAGCAATTTTAAAGACAGACCAAACCAAATGATAATAATAATAATAATAATAATAATAATAATAATAATAATAAATTTTTATTTATAGCCCGCCCCTCTGCATGGCAATCGGGGCGGGGAACAGCAATATTTAAAACAGAACAAGTTAAAAATATTCCCTCATCCCACAATCCCGTCCTCCCCCCTCCCGTCCCCTTAAAACCAGATTAAACAATAAACTAATTAAAATACAATATTAATTAAATTAAAATCAAAATAACATAGAAATCAGACTAATGGGACTCGTCTATGGGCCGACAGTTATTCCGGGAAGGCCTGCCGAAAGAGATCCGTCTTTACTTTGGTATATACTTTGGGCTGCACAAAGATGGAGATGGCCTAACCTGGATGGGACCTCCACACCTGAGTTGCTGCTACAAAGAAAGGCCTGGCACTTGTACTCATCAACCTTACCTTTCAGGCCCATTTTATATAACAGAGCCCCCAGTGAAAATCTCAATTTCCATAGCCAAATGAGAGTAACCCTCTAAGGTCTCATGTTGAATCCTGCCCCCCCCCCCCAAGTTCTCCTATCTGAAATTCATTTAACTGGAGATGTTTTGGAATGAACCTGGGATCTTAGGCATGTAAAGCCTGTGTTCTAACACTGAGCTATGGCAAAAGCAAACAGTCTTTGTTCGGTGCTTCACACTTGCCTGTTTTATTGGAGGCTTCTGCACAACACACTCCCTCCTAACTCCCAAGGAATTCTGCTTTCCACAAACACAAATCAGTGTGAAAAATAGACTGCCAGCCTGTATTACTATAAAGGGCAGGGAGAGATCAGATCAAGTCAGCAGAAATGCCTCATGAAAGGAGTTGATCAGAATTAAATTAGCTGAAGTTCTATTTGTATAAAATGCTTCCACTTATTTTGCCATAATAATCAAGAAGCTGAAAGCTTTCCTTAATGAATGTTATACATCATGGGAGGGGGGATGATAACACTCTCCGAATGAGTTCATATAAATACAGTGGCCCCACTGTATTATCGGAGTAGCCATTCGCGGATTCGACTGTTGACAGATTACCCTGTTCTATTATTGCCAATGGTGGTCCATGCACACAGCTGCATTGATTTGGCTGAGCACACCTCACCACCCATTGACTATATGCAGATTTTTCTCATCCAGGGAGGCAGGGGAAAGCAAACACCTGAAGATGGGAAGACCACACTGTACTAGTGTTGTTATTTTTAATGACCAATAATCTGTCCAGTACCCTGTCTCTCTGTGTTCTTCATTTCAGTCTTGGATCACCTTGGGTCCTGTATAAGAAAAAAGATGGGATATGAAATTAATTAATCATACTTTTAGCTACTTACATTTTTAGTGTGCATGTGGTTTTGTTTGTATATTAGTTTTCTGAAATGCACTCTAAAACTCATGATGAGGCAAAGGATGATTTCTCCTATGGTCTATCTCACTCAAGTATATTGGCACTTAAGGAAATGTACTCCATATGTCTCATGAGGTATCAATAGTCCGAAATAAAGGGGAACCATGGATCTATGTGAATTATGTGAATTTAATTATGTGTGGAAATCACATGGGACTACCCTTGTGCTTGGTCCAGAAACTTCAGTTAGTTCAGAATATGGCAACCAGGTTGGTCTCTGGTACATCTAGAAGAGACCATATTACACCAGTCTTGAAAAGACTCCACTGGCTGCCGATCAGTTTCTGGGCCCAGTACAAGGTGTTGGTTATCACCTTTAAAGCCCAACATGGCTTGGGTCCACCCTATCTTTGGGATCGTCTCCTTCCATATAATCGTACCCGCACACTACGGTCCTTTGGAAGGAATTTGCTTCAACCTGTTAGGACTAGACTGTTGACAACCTCCCAGAGGGTTTTTTCGAAAACCACTCCCAGATTATGGAATGGCCTGCCAGATGAGATCCATCAAATTACCAACCTAGAAAGCTTTAAAAAGGCTGTCAAGATGGATCTTTTCTGGCAGGCCTTTCCTGATTAATTCCCGGTCAAGGAGAAAGTAAATTCCCCCCCCCCACCTGCTGCCACATCTCGCCACGCTATTTAGTGCTTGAGGGCTGCCTATTAAACTGGTTTTAATATTTACTGGTGTAAATTACTATAATTATTTACTGTTGTTAATTTGTTTTAATTTCATGATGTTTAATACTGTTTCAAGGGGAGGGTGGGTTTGAGTTTGGAAGGGTTTATTGTGAAATTTTATTGTTGTAAGTCACCCCGATTGCTTTGGTAGAGGGGCAGGATAGAAATAAGTTATTATTATATTATTATTATTATTATTATTATTATTATGTTCAATCTGTTTTTTAAAAAATACAAGGTGCTTTAAATCATAACTGTAATTCAATAAAACAATGACTTAAGAGGTAGAATCAAAAACTAAAATACAACTGGGAACATTTTGTCAACATATGAAACAAAATGAAATCAATTGGAAAAGGCTTAGCAAGATGGAATTGTGGAATTAGGGTTACTCAGTGATTCCAGATTTTAAGTCCAAAACACACTGCAGAAATAATTCAGTTAGAGACCACTTTAACTGCCCTGGGTCAGTGCTAAGGAATCCTGGAAACTGTAGTTTATTGTGACATCAGAGCTCTCTGATAGAGAAGGCTAAATGTCTCACAAAACTACAGTTCCCAGAATTACCTAGCATTGAGCCAGAGCAGTTAAAGCAGTTTCAAACTGGATTATTTCTGCAGTGTGTTTTGGACCTTAGACATTATTTTGGAAGTTGGAGAAGCTTGAGTTGCATCTGTATCACTGCAGTAATCTATTAAAGGGTCCTAGATGTATCCATAATTAACTGTTCCATTTTAAACTAATGTGTAGCAAAATGTTTTTGGTAAAACAATTTTACATATATTTTTACATACATTTAGTAAAAAAAAATGTTTACTAACAAAATGCTGTTACCTTCCCACTTAGCATTGCTACCTTCCCACTGAAGTGGTACCTATTTGTCTACTTGCACTTTTACATACTTTCAAACTTCAAGGTTGGCAGAAGCTGGGACTAGTGATGGGAACTCACTCCGTAACATGGAACTTTGGCCTTGAACTGCTGACTTGTTGATCTTGCAATCATCAGAGTCAACGTCTTAATTGCTGAGCCACCATGTCCCACCTAGTTAAGCATACTTATGCATATTTACAGATAACTGTTCCATATTCACAGCCTCTACTTAGTCACGACTGAACAGTGGCTGTCTGCATGGGAATCCTGATGATCTGTCTGGTGCATCTGTCATCTCTGTGGGTTGCTCACTTCTGAGGTCAGAACAAGGCACCCCATGATGATCACATGGCTGGGTTCCTCATTCTGACCCTCAGAGTGAGAGACCCATCATGGTGATGGATGCACTGGGAAGATCCAATGCACGACACACACTCTGGAAGATTTGGAGTAACAGGTAACTTTTCAAATGTGTGCTAAGAGGGTTTAATCTGGTTCTAGTGCAGAACATGCCAACATTTTCGACCGTTCACACCAGAACCATGCTTTGAGAACCACACCAGAATGGGGGGGGGGGGTCAGGGGACGGAGCATTTGACCTGTGCAGACATGGCCCCAGTTAAATGCACTTAGCCAAGTAGTGTCACCATTAGGAGCTATATTATTACGTATATCTGAAGAACTGCAGAGTCACGATGTGAATGTGTAATGTGTGACAAGGCCAGGACATCTGGTAATAATGTCCTTGGAAGGAGCCAGACCATGTGTATTGGATTGCACCTAGACTGTGTGAGTAATAGGTAACTATATAATGTAATGAATGACCAACCCTGGACAGAAACTGTATCAGCCAAGTGTATAAGACATCTCCGAGTGACCAAGTGTGGGTCATTGGAGTTGTGAGTCGTTGGTGTGGAGAGTCAGTGCCGTGAGTTGGTCTGAGCTAGTGAGTATACTATAGAGTTACTATATAGCTCTGTGTTACTGAGAGCTAGAGAAGGAGGAAGCCTGCATTTGCTCTCATTCTGGAGCTCTACTCTGCTTCTCCTATCCTCTGTAAATAAATCCTTTATTTTGAGCAGCCTGGTTCTTCTTCCTTCTTTGGAAAATATCTCAAGGTCCCTACTAAGATATTGAAACACATTCACGCCACGCTTCAGCGTGACAAATAGCTGAAATAGACTATTGGACATTGAATCATTAATGTAAAATCAATGAGACTTTGCACAAAATGAGAGCTTTCTTTCAGATTCAGGATCACTACATGAGATCTATGTTCAGATTCACCCCATCTGCCACATACCTCTCAGGTAACAACCAAAAATAAACAAAATATCCATAAAGAAAAAAAAACCCAGCAAAATGCAAAAGGTTAAAAACAACAACAACAAATAAATTTTGGAAGTTTTGTCCCATGGACCAGAGCAAAAAAGCACAAGGAAAAACTCATTTTCAGATAGACTGTGCATGATGCTCTTCCAAAAGTGTATCACAAGGAAAAAATACATGGGGTTACCACAATGGACTATGTCGCATTTGAGAACCCAAACAACAATATCAACAATAACAAACAAAAAAACCCCTCCATTCAGTAGCATCTCTGAACTGAAGGAAAAGTTGGAAGCAGGTTTGTCTCTAAAGAGAAAAGCCTTCTGTTTCTGAAGCAAGGACTATTAAGGAAGACAAAAGCAAAGTTTAAATTGGGCTGAAAGAGTGGTTCTTCTTTGAAGGAGAAGAGAATTTTTTTTAAGGCTGCCTGTAAGGGAGGGGTAATTAGCATTCAAAGAATGAGAAAGACAGATAGACTGTGTTGGTAGGGGAGGTTCTCTCTCTAAGAAACAAAGCAGGAGAGAGGGATGCAAGAAAACAGCATCACTTATCAGCAGCTATGACTTTTTTTTTCTTCAGATAGACCATGCTGACCAGATGAGGCTTTCCATAACCACTTAACAGAAAACAACAACAAACTGTTCTGGGGTAAAAATCATCTCCTCCAGGATGTCCCTTCAGCTTTCATGCTGAAGCAGTCTGGATAAGGCATCAGTGGGGCATATTCCTCTCCCGGGAAGACTTTTAACTGGAACCTGAAGCAGTAGAACTCCTTGGCCCATCGACTCTGCTTTAGATTTAATTTTCTTGGTGCTTGCCAAGTCTGCAGTGCCCACTTGATTGTGAAGTCTTCTTTTTCCCAGGTGGGCCAATTCAACCCATTACCTGGAATTTTTTTAGATAAGTAAGCACATGGTCTTAAATTTCCCTCTGAGTCTCTTTGCATTAATACAGCTCCCATCACAACATCAATGGTGTCAGTTTGGATGACAAACAGCTTTTCCAAGTCTGGGTGCTTTAATATAGGTTCTGAGCTTTTAATTTTTCAAAAGCTTCTTGACATTCTGGGGTCCATTTGATTTTGGTGGCTGGCTTGGGTTTCTCCTTTGGCCCCCTTTGGTGAATCTTGGTCTTTAGCAGGTCAGTGACAGGCAGTGGTATTTGAGCAAAGTTTGGGATGAACTGCCTATAGAAGTTAGCAAATCCCAGGAAACTCTGTACCTGCTTTTGGGTTTTTGTTGGGGCCTAGTCTAATACTGTCTGCACCTTGGCTCGGTCCATCTCTATTCACTGAGTGGACACCCCATATCCTAGGAAGTCCAACTGGTTGGTGTAGAATTCACATTTGGGCTGCTTAACATACAACTGATTGTCCAAGAGGTGCCTCAGCACCTCCCTCACCAACTTCACGTGGGATTCTAAGTCTTGGGAATAGATCAACATATCATCCAGGTAGACCCTCAAACAGCAAGTTGTGTAAACATGCCAGGACCTCCCGATAATCCAAAAGGGAGAACCAAGTATTGAAAAAGCTCTCAGCAGACAGTTGAATGCGGTCTTATATTCATCTCTCTCTCATATCTGCACTTAGAAGTAGACATCTCTCAAATCCAGCTTGGTAAAAATCCTGCCAGCCTCCCTAGCATCTCCTTCATGAGGGGAATGGGATATTTGTTGGTATTGCATATCCCACTGAGGTTTTTGTAGTTGATAACCAGTTGTAGGGACCCATCCTTCTTCTCTTGGAATAACAGTGGTGCCCCAAAGGTAGAGATTGATGGGCGGATGAAGCCTCTAGCCAAGTTCTTTTCTATAAAGTCCTTTAAAGTCTTCATTTCTAGCGGGGTCATTGAATAGAGCTTAGACACCAGTTCATTGTACAGTCCATCTCCTGGTGGGGCATGAGCTAGTTGCACTCCTTTTCTTCAAATACCTCTGCCAAATCCTGGTAGACCTAGGGTTAGCCCAGCTGGTCCTCTAGAATGGCACTTCCCACATGGTCTTGTAACAGGTCACATTGGCTCAAAGCCACCATTGCACCCGTTTCCCACTTGGATTAGTGTTCTTGGTGTGGGCTCTGCATCCTGGATCATCAAAAATCAATTCCCTGACCACCATTGGATCCTGGGATTATGGAAATAGAGCCAGTCTATTCCCAGGATCACTTGGTAGAATGAAGTGGGGCCCAAAACAAAGCAGATTTTCTCCCAGGGTTCTGCCATCCCCAGCCAAACTGTCTCAGTCTTTTCACTAGTGGGCTTTCTCACCATGGCAGAGCTGTCTATCTGATGAAATATGATGGGGTGCCCCAATTTCATGGTGTCAAGCCACATCACGGCAGCAGCAGCAGCAAGTGCTGGGCCAAGGAAGGTGGGCGTTGGCCCTTTAACTCCATCTCTTCCAAGGCGGCGTGTGCCTGTTTGAGCCCAGGCCAGGACTATATAAGCCCTGCCAGGAACACCGGCTCTAGGGACGCAGCAGCAGCAAGCGCTGGGCCAAGGAAGGTGGGCATTGGCCCTTTAACTCCATCTCTTCCAAGGTGGAGTGTGCCTGTTTGAGCCCAGGGCAGGACTATATAAGCCCTGCCAGGAACACCGGCTCCAGGGACACAGCAGCAGCAAGTGCTGGGCCAAGGAAGGTGGCTGTTGGCCCTTTAACTCCATCTCTTCCAAGGCGACGTGTGCCTGTTTGAGCCCAGGGCAGAACTATATAAGCCTGCCAGGATCATCGGCTCCAGGGATGCGGCAGCAGCAAACGCTGGGCCAAGGAAAGTGGGCGTTGGCCCTTTAACTCCATCTTTTCCAAGGCAGTGTGTGCCTGTTTGAGCCCAGGGCAGGACTATATAAGCTCTGCCAGGAACATCAGCTCCAGGGACGCGGCAGCAGCAAGTGCTGGGCCAAGGAAGGTGGGCGTTGGCCCTTTAACTCCATCTCTTCCAAGGCAGCATGTGCCTGTTTGAGCCCAGGACAGAACTATATAAGCCCTGCCAGGAACACCAGCTCCAGGGATGCAGCAGCAGCAAGTGCTGGGCCAAGGAAGGTGGGCATTGGCCCTTTAACTCTATCTCTTCCAAAGTGGCGTGTGCCTGTTTGAGCCCAGGGCAGGACTATATAAACCCTGCCAGGAACACCAGCTCTAGGGATGCAGCAATAGGCTGGGGGTTGGACTAAAGTCCTTGCATCATTAAGCCACTATCCTTTACCATCTGTCCTGTTACAGGAATTGGGTAGGGCGGGAGTTGTGTTGTTTTTGAATAGCCCTATGTTTTATCCATCTTAGCCCTGTAGTGGCCTGGAATTCTATTGCCCCCCTGAGGCCGAGAATGGGATGGGGACGGCTATTGGAGTTGCTCAGGAGAACGGAAGGTATGGTCGTAACAGAGGGAACATATGTTACAAAAGAAGACGGGGTTGCTGTCTGAAAGCTATCCTGCCTTCAGTTCCCTCTGCTTCCCAGAATGGTTTGGAGAGCATACCAACCATTCCACAGAACCTTACTTTGCTCCTCTGCAATGCTAGGTCGGTTAAAAACAAGACTCATATCATCCAGGATCTCCTCCTGGATGAGGATGCTGACCTGGCTTGTCTTACGGAGACCTGGCTGGGGGAGGACAGCGCAGTTACCTGGGCACAGGCCCTTCCAGCTGGGTACTCTGTTAGTGAGCAGGTGAGGGGAAGTGGGCGGGGGGTGGAGTGGCTCTGGTTCATTAGAACAGCTTGACCTTGACCAGGATACCTGTCTGGAACACGATCCACTTCAAGTGTATGTACCTTAGCCTGAGGACCAGGGATAGTTTGGGGATTTTGCTAGTCTACGGGCCACCCCGCTGTCTAGCAGACTCCCTGACCGAGCTGACACAGCTGGTCTCTGAGCTGTTGTTGGAGTCCCCCAGACTTCTAGTTCTGGGGGACTTCAACATTCCGCTCGAGACCAGTCTAACAGGCGTGGCTTGGGAGTTCATGGAGACCATGACAAACATGGGCCTATCCCAATTGGTCAACGGGCCCACACATTGTGCAGGCCATAAACTCGATGCGGTCTTCAGTACGGAACAGGAATATCCATGGGCGGAGGCTGTAAGCACCTCCACATTGTCATGGACGGATCATTTCTTGGTCAAGATGGAACTGAGAGCCAATATCTGCCCTGCCAGGGGTGGTGGACCTATTTGAATGGTCCGCCCTCGAAGGCTAATGGGGCCAATTGGATTCCAAAGAGCTTTAGAAGGTTTAATGGTTGGGAATGCCGGTGACCCTGTCGAAGCTCTGGTTAATACCTTGAACACCAACCTTACCAGGGCTATCGACACGATCACTCCCAAGTGTCCTTGCCAACCTGCTCCAAATCATAGGCCTTGGTACACACCTCAGCTTAGGAGGATGAAGCGGGTTGGACAATGGCTAGAGCACAGGTGGCAGAAGACTCGATTATTATCTGACAGAACTCACCATAGGAACTTTGTTCGTTCCTATCGGGAGGCAATGCGTGCAGCGAAGAGAATTTTCTCCTCTGTACCTATTGCGTCTGCAGAGTCCCGCCCAGCAGAGCTGTTTAAGGTGGTGAGGGAGATGACGCAGGTGCCCCCTGAGCAAAATCCCTTACTTAACCCAACAACAGCCTGCTGTGACGTGTTTAACAACTTCTTTGCAGATAAAATCTCTCAGATAAGAGCCGACTTAGATGCTACTGTTGAAACAGAGTCTATAGGCGAGGTGTCCAGTGATTCCACCAATGTAGTTATACTGGATCAGCTCCAATCTTGAGTACCGAGGATTTGGACAAGCTGCTTGGTAAGGTGAGGAAGACGACCTGCCCTCTCGACCCTTGCCCATCATGGCTGGCCATCTGGGGGGGGGGGGATGCATTGAGGAGATTCCTCACGGATATCATCGGTGCATCCTTCAGGGAAGGACATGTTCCATCTTGTTTGAAGGAAGCGGCTGTTAAGCCGCTTCTGAAAAAAACCTTCCCTGGACCCCCTGGATATGAGTAATTACAGGCCTGTGTCATTGCTGCCATTCTTGAGCAAGGTGATCAAGAGGGCGGTTGCTCTTCAGCTCCAAGCCATTTTGGATGAAACCGATTATCTAGACCCATTTCAAACTGGCTTCAGGACAGGCTTTGGAGTTGAGACTACCATGGTTGCCTTGACTGACGTCTGAGCATCGACGGGGTAGTGTGACCCTGTTGGTGCTCCTAGACCTCTCAGCGACTTTTGACACGATAGTCCATGGCATCCTCTTGGACCGCCTGAGGGTATCGGGGGCACTGCTTTGCAGTGGTTCCGGTCCTTGCTCTTGGGTAGGTCTCAGAGGATGCTGCTCGGGGACAGTAACTCCAGTAAGAGGGGGCTCACTTATGGGGTCCCTCAGGGAGCTATTTTGTCCCCGATGTTATTTAACATCTATATGAAGCTGCTGGATGAGATTATACGGAGTTATGGAGCTGGGTGCTATCAGTATGCTGATGACACCCAGATCTATTTCTCCGTGTCTCGTTCGTCGGCCTCGAATTCCGATAGTGTCTTTTCTCTCAATGAATGTCTTTGGATGGTAATGGGCTGGATGGGAAAAACAGATTGAAACTGAATCCAGACAAGACGGAGGTGCTCACGGTAGCGGCCCCGAAACCAAGAATTGGGTTGCAACCTCCAGTCCTGGATGGGGTCACACTCTCCTCCACTGACTGTGTTCGCAGTCTGGGGGTGCTCCTTGACTTGTCGCTCCTGATGACAAATCAGGTAAATGCAATGGTCAGGAGTGCCTGTTATCAGCTTCGGCTGATATGCCAGCTGTGCCCTTTTTTGGAAGTAAGGGATCTCGAGACTGTTGTGCACGTGCTGGTAACCTCAAACCTTGACTTCTGTAATGCACTCTACATGGGGCTACCCTCATGCTTAGTTCAGAAATTACAGCTGGTACAAAACATGGCAGCCAGGTTAGTGTCGAGAACATCTAGGAGGAACCACATTACTCCGGTTCTGAGGTCCCTTCACTGGCTGCCTATCAGATTCCGGGCCCAGTACAAGGTGTTGGTTATTACCTTTAAAGCCCTAAATGGCTTGGGTCCAAGCTATCTCAGGGACTGCCCCCTCCCATATAATCCTCCCCGTGGTCTCCAGTCCTCTGGGAGGAATTTGCTGCAGCCCCAAAAATCAAGACTTGCGGCTACCTCCCAGAGGGCTTTCTCTGTTGTCACCCCCAAACTCTGGAACGGCCTGCCAGACGAGATCCGTTAGTTGACATTGCTAGACAGCTAAAAAAAAGCTGTCAAGACGGATCTCTTCCACCAGGCCTTTCCAGATTAATTTATCCCGACCTTGGATTTTCCAACCCGCATTGTTCTTACATGGCCCCATCTTGGATGGATAGGAACACTGTTATGGGCCATATTGGAGTGCTGTAATGTGTTTTAAAAATTTATAGTTTTAACTGTTTACATTTGTAATTTTATCTACTTCAGATTTAATATTGTTTTAAGGGGGGGAGGGATTGTTTTTGGGATTGTATGTGATTTTAAAATTTGTAAGCTGCCTTGATTGGATTTCCAAATAGGCGGGGTATAAATAATAATAATAATAATAATAATAATTATTATTATTATTATTATTACATCTTCCACACTATTTTGGGGTTGATGAAGCATCGAGTGCACCCCGAGTCTATGGCTGCCACCAGATTCATACTCCATCCCATTTTTACGTCCTCCACCTTGACATCAGGGTATATAAGAGGACCCCCCAACTTACCCTTGAAGTACAGTGCTGTAGATTTATGGCTGGCCTTTTACCACTGCCTGAGGCTGGCCATTGAAGTATTCTGCCAGCTCTGCATTGTCCTCTCCTCTGTCTCTGTCATGTCTGATGTTATCTATGGCTCTACATCATCCTGGCTTGCTGCCTTGAAGGCCTGGCCACCTGGTCCCTTGCAGGTACACTGCTTTTCTCCTGTCGTAGAAGAAGCAGGTGCTCCCTTCACAGAGATGCCCTGAAAATTGTCCTTTTGATCAGGGCACTTCAGCAATCAGATGCCCCTTTTGTCTGCAGTACAGGCAGAGGCTGAGCCTTCTCTGGTGCTAGCAGTCTGATTTCCTAGCTTTAGCTCCCTGTTCCTTTCCCCGGTAGTGACTTGGATTTGAGACGGCTCCCTTGCTCACTCTTGCTTTCCATTGCGACATCAAGTGGATCTCTTCTTTTGCCATTTTGGCTTCCCCTGGCAGTTGGATCTACTCCCTCACAGCCTGAGGGTTGTCAGTCCTCTGCATCCATTTCAGAAGGTTCTGCCACAGCCCCACCTTGAAATTCTGTATCTTGGTCGTCTTGGGCCAGTCTGGGACTTGAGCTGCCAATCCCCGGAACTCCATTTCATATTCTGTCATGGAGCATGCTCCTTGTGTGAGCACCATCAACTTGGTCTAACACATTTCCACTCAGAAGGGGTCCTTGAACCAGGCCCGTAGCACAACCATGAACTTGAGCAGACTCTCTAGTTCAGCAGCACCAGCATGGAAAAGTTGTATGAGCCAGTTCACTGCTTAACCTTCCAGGTCTGAGGTCACACATCTCACTTTTGCAAACATGCTTGGGAAAGTAGTACCCCACTCCCACATGTGTGCCACCACCTGGGCCAAAAAGTAGGCCAGCTGACTTGCTCTCCAATCGAACCACTCTGACCACTGGGTTCTGGGTGTGACTGGTCAGGGCTAGGGCTGGTGCCTGGTGAGTCATTCCTGGCATTCTACAGAAATCTAGTCTCCACAGTCTCATGGGACAGGCTGGGGTGGAGGGTGCAATGCCTCTTCTGAGAGCCTCTCGTCCCCTGCGTGCTCACTCCTCTTAATGGGTCAGTGGTTCCATTATGATTCTGGTGAGCTGAGCCACCACCTCTTTGGCCACCTCATTCCGCAGTGTCCGCTGCCCCACCAATGTCTCTCATCACTCCGTCAGCTTCATGCTGGACATTGGGGTCTGCAACTATTCTTCCTCCTCTGCTTTGCTCAGAGGGTCCTCTGGGGCTTACTCCCACAGCCTGTCTGACAATTCCTTGTCTCCTTTGTAATCTGTGGGCCAGTTTTCCCAGTCCTCAAAGTGTGGGGACCGTTCCCTGTGTCTCCATGCTGTCCGCGGGGCTTCCTCCTGAAGCCACCCACTGCTCCCCGCACCTTCCTTGGCTCCATGGGGTGTTCTCACTCTGGCTCCCTGTCCAGAGTTTGCTCACCCTTCCTGCCCTGTGGCCACCTGGCCACAGCTCTACTTGCCCTGGGAAGGCTCCTCCAGACCGGCTTTGCCTCAAGCCAAATGCAGCCGCATCGTACAAGGCTTTGGAGGCAGTTTGGACACAGTGTCATGTTCAGCTGACCAAGATTTGTAAAGCCAAGAAAGCATCACAGTGACGTTAACTGACAATTTATTCTGGATTTCAAAAACAGAGGTTGCCACAGACAAATTAGTGTCCAAACTGAGTTTCGCCAGAATGACACACTCTTTAAAACCCTTTCTCTTCTATCCCTCCCCTTTTCTGGATCACAATGCAAGTGCCTTAGGATACATCAAAAGGCTCTTTTAAGTGTCCGCTTCCCCACCCCCTCTGTTATCGCCCACATCTGTCCCATAAAGGGAAGGTGTTACTTTGCTGGTTGTCAAAGGTTGGTTCTAGGAAGTAGGCAAGGTCATGAAATAACATTCCTAAAGCCCATCTATTCTCCCATTTGCCTATCATTCAGATAATAGTTCCCTTCCAATTCCCCTCTACTTCTCGATATCAATATATCACAGTATTAACTATCCCCATTCCCTCATTTCCTCTATTATGGCAGATCCATACACTTCTGAATTCTGACGTTGAGTCAGCATGATGTAGTGGTTTGAGCATTACATTACAACTGAAGAGATAAGGGTTCAATTCCCTGCTTGGCCATGGAAACCCACTGGGTGCCCTTGGGTCACACACTCTCAGCCCCTGATAGGTTGCCATAAGTCAGAAAATACTTAAAGGCACACAACAACAACATTCTACTCACTTCTAATTGACTGTGAAAGCATTCCCCTCCAAGACTATCTCCTTCACACCTTTTGATCACTTTATGGACCACCCTGGAGAAAACATCCAGTAGTTTTAAAGCTGATGTTGGGGAGAATTTATGCTGAATTTGTGATTCTGCCTGGACAGGCAATACTTAGTGCCCTCCAGTCTATGAGGGATATTATCATGATTTCTGAAACACAGGAACATGTGAGGAGTGATGGTGAAACTCACTGCCACCAGTGTCAGATCTACCAGCCACTCTGATGCTTCTGATAAGCCTTCTGAAAGGCCATCAAGGAATTTATCCTCTCTTAATAGATCTCCAGCCACAGAGAAAAATGGCCATGTAGTTATTGAGTTATTGAGGCAGAAAATCTCACAACCATTTCTCCATATTTCTCCATAGCCAAAATACAATCATTACAAAATAAATAACTAGCAATTTGTTGCCCTTTCCTGACACCCAAAATCTGCTTAAATGGCTTCTTCAGTCTGCCTAATGAAAGAGCCAGACCTTCCTTCAGAAATTGGTATTCGGTGGCATTCTGCTTCTGAACCTGGAGGTGATGTAAATACAGCTACTTTGTAATCAGTTCAATGGCATGCAATGAAAGGAAGCTGGAATATTCACTGAGGCTTCTGTGTGAGGTTGGGAGGTTAATGGAAAGGTTATTGAGAGAAATATTAGGTCTCTTCAGGTGAGACTTGTTGGACTGAGTCACAAGGGAAAGAATAGCAAGAAGCTGTCATTTATACATGATGCAAAGGTAAATGTATGGTGGTGCCATAGAAAGAGTATAGGCCGTCCATGCAGAAAACAGATAAGGAAGCCATCAAACTATAATACTAGTTTCAATAAAATAAATAAAATACCATCACTGACATTTTTGGAATTGCTACACAGAGTTGTTACACAATAATGTGTTTTTAAAGGTATTTCACCCAATGAGAACGAGATGTTTCACTCTTAATTAAGACAGGTTTTGTTATGGCACTGTTCTACGGGCAATGGGAATAGGTATTGTTTTAGCACAGATGATACATCAACTGATTTATGAGCTTATCTAACAGTGGTAATTGTTTCTACTCACTCCCACTGCAAAGAGTGAAGCACAAGAGGAGTGGGAGACCAGAATAATTATAAAAGCAGTCTGAGAGTAAGAGAAAATGGCTATATAGCAAGACACCCATTTGTTCCGTCTAGCTTCGTACTTTCTGTACTGATTGGCAGCAGGTTTCAAAAGTTTCAGTGCCAAACTAGCCATTTGCTTAACACATAATTTTCAAAAAAATAAGCAAACATTTAATCCATCTTTGCTGCTGTCCAACCATGAGATTCTGCTACTGTAAAATTTGTTTTTGAATGATGGATCAAAGATATTGATTTCCAATACTCCATACTCAGTGAATATATAACTTGCTCCCCAATGTATCTTGGCCTAACTTTTCCTAAATATGCTAAGAATAAGATGGATAATTTGACCTTCCCTAGGTATTACTGTATTTTTTCTATGGTTAGATTTAACCATCTCTCTTCTACATTATTAAAAGAGTGCTGTCAGGATTTTCCATATAAGCATAGTTTGTGTCCTTGAGGAGATGACATTAGTTAAAAAACTTCAGGTTATGTCTATTTTGAATGTACTCTTTATAGAAAGGAAGTTAGTAGACTATTTTGCCCTGTTATGAGGAAATGTCCTGGAAGGATATAGGAATAGTATCTAGAAAATTTATCTAACAAAGTAGTAAGTTAGATATAACTTATTAATAAGTAAGTAGGGATGAAAGAGCTGATGAGTGAAGGCATAAAATCTATAATGCTGCTTTCCATTTATCTCATCACTTTCATTTCATAGACCAACAGAACTCTTGGCCAGTTTTCTACATCATCTACCTAAGTATACATAACTACTTAGCATACTTAGGAGCCGTTCACACTACATTATAAACCAGTTTGCAAACTGGTTTAAAAGTGGGCAGTTCACATTGGCATTGGGTTTTGAACACCTGAATAGGGGTGGACCTGGAGCAAATACCCCTCATTGCAGGTTTTCCTATATTGAATTTCCCCATGTCTTTTTTGGGGAAAAAAACATGGGTTTTGTCAGGGTGCTTCCAATGTGAACTTACCCCCGATGGTATTCTGGCTTCCTGAAGGGAGGGATTAATGGCCAGAGAGTGGGCAGAGGGGTGGAACATGTCTATTCCCTCTAACAGGTCAGAGTGCATGGCAAGCACTATTTTTGTGCTCACGCCTAGTTGCTGGCTCTGATTATTTCAAATTTCCCGCTACCAGTCCCTTTAAACAACCACTCACCTATTTCCCTCTTTCCTGCTTCTCCCCCACCATGATGCCATAGCCCAGATGTTCAGACATTGCCCAAGTGGGTGAAGGGTCTTTTGGTTTGTTTGTTTGTTTTTTAACAGAAAGTGCAAACCTTTGTGTTTCCATGGCTTCAATGCTTGGTGATTTTATTCTCCAGTCTGAGGCTGGTGGGGGGGGGGGGGGGGGAATCACCCCAATGAGAAGCTTTCATGGGGATTTCATGGCAAGGGGTCCTCCAAAAGGCTTGCCCCCCCCATCATCCGAGGCTGGCAGGGAGGGAATCCCCCCAAGGAGAAGCTCTCATGGGGTTTTCATGGCAAAGGGTCCTTCAAAAGGCTGCTTCTCCCTAACCTCTGAGGATGAGGGGGGTTCACCCAAACAGTGTGATGTAGATCTGTATCATTTGATTGATGGAACAAAACAACAACAACCCTGAAAATGATTGAATGTGATCGATAAGGAGGCTCCATTTTTCATCAGTACTTTTGGCAGTGTGAACTTGATAGGGTTAAATTGCACCGGAGAGATTCAATTGGGGTAAACGTGGTGTGAACTTCTATTTGGGTCAGATTTGGAATTGCATCAATGAATCTGCCTGTATCTACCCAGCACAAAAACGCAAGAATGGGGCCTTAGGGTGCATCTACCCTATAGAAATAATGCAGTTTGAGATATGTTTAACTGCCATGGATTCATGCTATAGAACCCTGGGATTTGTACTGTGCTTCATCATGTTTTGCATACATTTGAAATGTGTGCATGAATGCACAATTGTTTTCAGACCCCACAGCAGCTGTCAGTCAAGGTGAAGAAGATAGTGTACAAACTGTTCCTTCCCCACAAGCAGCCCAGGAAATACAGACTCAGGATGTATCTACACTGTAGAAATAATGCAGTTTGACACCACTTTAACTGCCATGGCTCCATGCTATAGAATTCTGGAATTTGTGGTTTGTAAAGCACTCTTTGGCAAAAAAGGCTAAAAACCTTGTAAAACTACAGATCCCAGGGTTCCATAGGATGGAACTACAGCACTTAAAGTAATGTCAAACTGCATTATTTCTACAGTGTAGATATACCCTCAGACAGACCTCAGTCTAAAATCAGACTTCATGAATACAAAACAGTTACCTAGATTTAGGAACCCATAACTGTTCTGTATTCATGATAGTCATGACTGTGAGTGTGTGCATGCTTGCGCGCACACACAGAGCTGTATGGAAAGAAAGAGGTCGATTTTTTTAATAGATCAAAGCATGGGTGAATGATTTTTCCATCAGGTTTGGGCAAGTAGACAGGAAAGGATGCTTAGGAATGCATCTACACTAGAAATAATGCAGTTTGACACCATCTTAAGTGCTATAGCTCCATCCTATGGAAACCTTTCATTCAGGGGTAGGCAACCTTTCCCCTTTAAGGGCCAAGGGACTTCAGCTCCCAGAAGTCTCAGCCATGTTGGCCAATAGTCCCATGTTGGCCAATAGCTCCTGGGATTCTGGGAGCTGAAGTCCCTTGGCCCTTAAAGGGGAAAGGTTGCCTACCCCTGATTCAGACTGAAGACAAATGCTGTGTAATCCCAAATACGGCATGGGGCTTGCTGTCTGATAATCTTTCCTGAGTACACTTTTATATTCCCTTTACTTCAATGAGCTCAGGACAATATAAAGTGTCCTTTTCCTTCCCAAGAGCCCTCTGAAGTACACTACACTAAGAAATAGTGACTTTTCAAAGTCACTCAGTAAGCTGCATTGGCTGAGCAGATAATTTAAATTCTGGTATGTTGATTCCTCTCTTCATAATCCTATATTATCTCTCTTGCATAATATTGTATTCTAATTTTTGAAGCAAATAACTCCCTGCCAAGAGATTGGGTAAAATGGTCAGTCAATTTGAAGAAAAGTTTGGTGAAAAACAGTTAATCACTCTTATATTAATTAGGAAGCCAAGGGAAAACAATTTAACATCTTGACTGGCAGTATTTAACTCATCATCATAACTAATTTGTTGGGCATTTAAGGGCTGTTATATACCATATGCTGAAGGATCCATTGGTTTTACTATTGAATTGGATAATATTAATTGCTTTGTCAATTAAGTACACTTCTTCATTCAAGGCACTGAGTAGCTAAAGGTAAAGGTAAAAATATTCCCCATTGACAAGGTTGTCTAGTCGTGTCCGACCATAGGGGGTAGTGCTCATCTCCATTGCTAAGCCAAAGAGCCAGCATTGTCAGAGACTACTCTGTGATCATGTGGCCAGCATGATTGCACAGAATGTTGTTTACCTTCCCACTGAAGTGGTACCTATTTATCTACTTGATTTGCATGCTTTTGAACTGCTAGTTTGGCAGAAGCTGGGACTAGTGACAGGAGCTCACCCCATCATGCAGCACCCAGGCCTTGAACTGCCAACCTGCCGATCTTGCAATCAACAGAGTCAGTGTCTTAACCACTTGAGCCAGTGAGTGATTATGACCCTGGTATTGTAAAAAGGAAGATCCTGTTGTTTGCAGGATTGTTAAACTGCTTCAAAGAAATCCTGTATGTTGAACTGAATCAGGGGAAAAATGCTTATAATTAATGGCATTGCTAGTGTTGGTGTCACCTAGTGTGGTGACTCATGGTGTCACCCTCCCACATTGACCTCCTCCCATACCACACAATACAGAATATTTAGTTTTTTAAAAAGTTTGTACTAATGTTACTCATAAATTGTAATTCCTTTATATCACTGAATGTAATGGTAAGAGATGTGACATAAAAAACCTAGCAAAATTAAAATTATACCTTTAAATTACAGTACTATACACAAAACCTAAATGTATTTACATGAACATAATGTCATGTAGTTAAAGTGAAATTTTAGTAAGATGTGATATCTTTAAAGGAAATTAAAAAAATATATTATTACATTTTTAATTTTTTTTAAATATTAAATTTAAAATTCCTTTCAAAAACAACAACAACCTGAGTCCTCTCCTTTCTTCTTCCACTGAGCCTTGCCCCACTCACATCATATCTTCAGCATTTTAAAGGGACAGAGCAAATGCCACAACCCATTTCTGCCAAAAGACAGACATTTGGGAATCAGTGGTGTCTCCATCCCTGAGAATAACTTGCTGCATGACTTTGGGCAAGCCATACTCTCTCAGTCTCAGAGGAACGCAAAGATAACCCATCTGAACAAATCTTGCCAAGAAACCCCCATGATAGATTCACCTTCGTGTTACCATAAGTCAGAAATGATTTGAAAGGCACACAACAAGCAATACTGGGAGGCTGGCACTGCCACTTTTTTTAGCCTTGAGTTGTCTGGATTAGTTAATTCATACTAGAGTCAATGGAATAACTATATATAGGAATAATCAGGTCTGCATGATAGACAGACATCTTTGATTTCTGGCATCCATTGGATTCTTCTATTTGTAGGCTTGGCCTTTAAGGGGGCATCCAATAACCAGATGAGGTCTGAAACCCACACACATCTAGAAGGTCATCAAGTGATCTCTGTGCTCCACTGTTGGAAATAATCACATTTCAGTTTAAAGTAATGAAGTCTTGTATTTTTTTTTTAAATCCCCACCTTTTGTGAGCAATATCAAGCATGATCTCATTGGGGACATATTTTACAATGTGATTCTGGCCAAGCTGTTTGAGAACCTCTGTTGCATTCCAAAACTGGTATTCATTCAGCTAAGATAAAAAGGAAATTCTCACCTAAGGTCAATCCTTTACCAAGCCCTTTTGATTTTGGTTTGCAAAGCTAGAATCAATCATTGCAGTAAAACCTTCAGTTTAGATTTCTTTTTCCCACTGCTGTTCCATTTACTACTTGAAGACTGCAGATTTTCCACAGGGTAGGCTTAGCAAGAGAGACAGGGAGAGATGATATTCAAGCTATGGCAAAGTAGCTTTTTGCATGCTTTAACAATTCAAGCCTTTTATCTGTCTAGGTATTTTTTGTGTCACAAATGGATACAGGTCTAAATAATTGACAGCAAAGCCTTGATTTACCCTGCAGTGAAAGCTAAGTAATAGGCACTGGAATGTGATTTTTAACAATCAAGAAAATCTGAAAATAGTTCTTTAGGACCTGGAGAGAAAATTATCACTCCAGCTATGTGTCTTATAGGGGGTAGAGCTATAGTGTGCTATGCAAGGCACCAAAATAGCAAAAATGCTTCTGAACATTTCGCCATAATTTCTACCCAGTTTGGATTTACCTGTTCTGTTCATAAAAGAGAATTAATGTTACAGATATTTTTCACTATTCCAGTACACATTAAAATATCTCACTTGATTTTGTACAGAGCAGTGTTGAGAGAATCATTCATACATTCCTCCCCCCCCCCATCTGTCTCTCTCTGCCTTTGTGCCTGCTTGCCTGTTTGTCTTCTTTCCTGATTTAAATATGCTAAGGATGACACTATTAGTGGAGGTCAACAATGGGGGGTTGCAGACTGCCAGAAATAGTGTGAATTCAGTCCACTTTTAGGGTTAGGGTTAGTGCTAGGGAATCATGGGAACTGTTATTTTTCTGAGACATTGAGCCTTCTCTGTCAGACAACTCTGATGCCACAATAAAATACAGTTCCCATGGTCCCCTAACTCCAACCCTAACCCTAAAAGTGGACTGAATTCACACTATTTCTGGCAGTCTGCAACCCCCCAAAGTCTCTATCGAATCAATAAAACATTAAAAAAAAAACACCAGTTACCTCACCTAGCTTCACTTCTTCTATGACTCAGCCACCACTTCTCTGTTGCCAGTGTGCATGCTCACATTGATAAAACATTGCCATTTAGATGTTATCATCATGCAAGGTTGTAACAATACATGCAAGGTTGTAGCAATGCACTAGATTTGAGTAACAAAACTCTTCAAAAAGAAATTTTGATGTGATTGTCAATTCTACAGTATCAAGAGTCTTCCTCTGTGGTATTTTGTCAATGTCTGTGGGTATAATAGAGAGCTACTGTGGTGTAGTGATTTGAGTGTTGAACTAGAATGTCTGGAGACCATTTTATCAATCTCCACTCTGTCACTGAAAGCCATTGCCCACCTTGGGGAAGTCATACCCAAAATGTGAAAAATCACTGCAAAATATGCAAGGTGCCTTGTAATCTTGCCCAGCTAATATGGAAAAAAATCTTGGTCTGAGAATGAGATTAATCAAAGAATTACATCATTTTTGAATGGGCTTAAAACACATACAGTAAGTTAGATAGAGCCAATAACATGATGATGATGATGATGATGATGATGATGATGATGATTTTCTTAAATCCCACCTTTCTCCCAATATAGGGACTCAAGGTGGCAATGCAGATGCTTTGAATGCTAGACTAAAAAAACAGAGGCCTTTTCAAGATATGTGCTATGGAAACCAGAGACCCTTTCAAGTTATCCCTATAGCACTAGGATTCCACTTTAGCTGCCATGGCTCCATCTTATTGAATCTTGGGAGTTTCAGCTTAGGGAAAGGCTTTTAGAATTCTTAGACTTCTAAGGGTTGATGCAGATGGCCTGTAAGGGGCAGCTCTGTGCCACCCCTGAGAGTGCCAGATTGAGGCTGCAGCAACCACATGCTGTGGCACTGATCTGGCTTTTTACTCTCCCAAAAGAGCGGGCAAATGCAGCTTATTTTTGAGGTGGCAAAAGGCCACCCTTAGAGCCACTGTGGCAGCTCTTTTGCACCCCTTTGGTGCAGCATGTGTGCATGCTGTGCCAATGGGTCATCCTGATGCCAAACACCATGTGGTTGGGCATGCAGCACTGGGTCAGAGTCAGGGCGGCTGGTGTGCAATCACCCTGCCCCAACTCCACCCCCAGGCCACCTCTTATGGGTCATCTGCATCAGCCCTAAATCTCCCCAAATGACAAACCTCAGGATTCTATAAGACAAAACCAAGGCAGTTAAAGTGGAATCAAAGTGCTATATTTGTGTTGTGTGGAAGGGCTCCAAGAGGCCAGGGGGTTGGACTGGATGGCCCTTGTGGTCTCTTCCAACTCTATAATTCTATGATTCTATGAGGCCTGGTTTTGAAGCCTCCACTCAATGATGGAAATTCTGGGAATTGCCTTTCCTGAACACCCTCTCAGTGTTCAGGGAAGGCAATAGCAAATCTCCGCTGAATCTTGCCAAGAAAACTCTAGGATAGAGCCACGTTAAGTCATTTTAAAGGTACAACAGTAACATGGGTTTCATGTTTCATTTTAAACATGCTCTGAATGCAATCACAACAAAGGATCTTGTCAGGAACCTTATTTGGGCATTTAGAATCATATGACAGCGAACAAAGAAAATTGTGCAGTGCTTATCATTTCTAGTTTTAAATTATTTTTAATATAATTAATAGTTTATTTCTGTTTCAATGTTGATATTTGGTATGACTAAACTTTATTGTATCCATTTTAATTTTAAAGACAGGGTATAAATAAAGATGATGATGCAGAGGAGGAGGAGGGAGGGGAGGACAACATAATAGTAGTAGTATTGTAGTGGTGCATTTGTCTCTCCATTGGCTTCCATGAGTGTGTAATTCAGAGAAACAAGGAAGATCAGTGCTCTAAAATGTGAAGAATTTTGATGAGTACCAAAGTCTCCTTGCTTTGGACAGTTGCTGCTCAGTTTATAGAGAGTGACAGAGGGGCCAGAGTTTATGCACTTGTCCCCTCTCTGTATTAATGTGGCCATATGGGTCATTTGAATTTGTTTCCTAAATATGGCTAACTGCTATTTTGTAATGTTTTAGTACACTTGCATTTCTTACATGGGGATGGGAGGAGATGCAAACAAATAGAACAAGTAGAAAGCTATGACACATGATACACACTCCAGTTCTGGAATGCCCTATAGATATTTTCTTAGTTAAATAAGAACAGTGGATGAACAGAACACAAATGTGTACCAGTTCAAGGAAACTTTCATTCCTACTCAGATGTAGTACATTTGAAGGAGTGTTTCAAGGTTCTGGGCTTGAGAATCAGTGTGAACACTGCATTGATATCCATGTTATTTAGTTGATTGTGTTTACTGTTATTCAGCATGTGATGGGCCATGGGAACAATGTAAACTTTGACCTACAAGATAGACTTCAAATCTAGTTATTCTAGATTGTGGCAAAACAAGCAAATTCCACTCTTTTCATTTTTTTTCCTCTTTGGAGTTGTTTTTATTAGTGAAGGATCATTAGGAAATGGCCTTTCTCCTTCCTTCCCCATTTCTTATCTTTACATTGATGTTTGCTGTTTGCCAAACACATTAAAATTTCAGGTCAGTCCTAAGCAGGATAAAACAAAGGACCTTTAAAATGTGTTTAGAGGCATGAAAGATCTTTAAAAAGGATAAGATATGGAATAGCTTTCTTTAGAATATTTCAGTTGCTATGTTGTAAAAGATGAGGGAAAGGGAGACACATTCATATTTTAAAGGCTATACAGTTACTGGAACAATTATTTGCACGTGTACTTTTCTAACTTTTTAAAAATATTTTATTTAATTAAATTTTTATACAATGTTAAAAAGAAACACAACATAACGAATTCATTACTTCTCAAAAGGAATTCCTAGTTGTTTAACTTAAGAGGAGTATTACAATTGTATATCTAAATTTCCATTTACATGAGTCATACAAAGAACCTGATGCTTTATAAGGGCATTAATGTGTACTTTTCTAACTTGTGCTGTATAAACACAATATGATAATGATGATTATGGGATGGTTGAAGGATCATTTATCCATTTTATTATAGAAGAATATACATGATTTGATCCATTGTTCACATTAGTGCAGGAAAATCTGACCTCTTGGACCAATTGTCATGTGGTTAGGTGGTGCAAAGAGGAGAATCACAGTTACCAACTGCATTGCAAAAAAAGTTTTCATACCTTTCTCCTACACTGTTAACTATTCCAGCAAACACATCATGAAGTCATATGTGTAGAGTGAATAGTATGATATTTTTAAAATGATGATCCTATAGGGAAGGGCCCTGCAAATCTCTCCATCCCACCCACGTTTCTTTTTCCATGTGTTACTAGATTAGTGTAGGAAAAGAACAGAGAAGAGTGCCATATGTTTGTTATTCTTCTGTCCCATTCCAGTTGACAGTGTTCAGTCCAATCAGTTTAATTAGAAGAATTAATTTGTGACCATTTCTCCCATATTCTACTTAGCTAACAAAATCAATAAAGAGAACCAGATTCTGCTTAGTTCCCTTCTTTTGCATAAGGTTTAGTTTGCAAGACTTACAGCCCATTACAATCACTGCCTAGATTCCAAAGACTTGATTGTAATAATTGTGCAGTGCTATTACATTGCCACAGACATATGTCACATGTCTTTCTTATGTTTCTGTGAGCATTGCTGCAGATGGGTGCTTCACAAACCACTTTCTGTGTTGCTGAACTAGAATCTTTAGTCTGAGGAGAAGGATACACTGAGATATAGGTTGGTTGTTCCATAATGTTTCCATTGTAGAAATCACTTAAGCTGCATCAGGTCAAGTGATAATCATATGAGTTGTAGCTTCTGTCATTTGTACCCAATGTGTGACCCATAATTTGTATGGTCATTTCTTATTTAGAGAAGAGTATTACAAAAAGTGCCCCAAGACCTGTTCAAAGATCACTAAAAACTTAGTGAATTAAGGATGGTGAAGTTAGAACAAAAGGCTACTGAAAAGATACTCAGTTCAATTCAATATTTTGGTCTATGACTATAAACAAAATATTAAAATCAACATAATGAACTGAGTACTGAAAAGATAAGAAAAGACCAGCAACGGTGTTCTAGTTCAGCATTTGTGTTCAACAATTCATCAATCATTGGTTGGAGCTATAATTTCTTACTCATATTTTTTTTTAATTTTTATTAAAAATATATACATATAAAAATAACACATACTTACATTTACACAACAAACACAAAACAGACACAAAGCATTACAATTAAAACAAGTAGACATATAAACATAATAACATAAATTCATCAAATCTTGCTTATCTTCTTTCTTCCTCTTCTGAGTGTGACATCAACACAAAAAACAAAAGAAACATGGACATACAAACTTCCTGAACTTCAACTATTGTTTTTAATAATATTCTTAAATCGACTTCAACGCAATCGAGATCGCCTTGAACTCATAATTTTTAAACTGCCAGAAATCCAGAGGAAACCAAAAGCCATGTCATAAATGCTGGCAGAAGAAAAATGCTAATAATTAATAATGATAGTAATTGTTTACCACATGTGACTTGTGTCCATTATGGTTTCATTTAAACAAAGCTCAGCAAACTGTCAAATGAACAATAAACCTTTCATTTTTAATAATCCACAGGAGTAACTTTTAAATAATTACATTACTGCCTGTCCTTCCCTAAGATGCACACTAGAGGACAGTACTGTTATGGCAATTTGATTTGGGAAAGTACCACTATTTATTTATTTTATTTTTTCCATCTTGCTACTTCTATAAAACATAGGAGATGGGGAAGAAACCCTCCACACAGATTAAATGAGAATGAAGCAGTATGAAATTGTTTTTAGAAGCACTTGGAATGTACCTGATGGTTAATAGATATGAATTACTTTGAGCTCTGATACTGCAACATGGCATGACACATGAAATGAAATTTGATGATTTTTTTAAAAAAAATTATAGTGAACACAGACTAAATGCTTTCATTTGCCTTGATACCTTAGGCAGGAAGCTAGCAATAATTCAGAATCATTGTGAATCTGGTAGTTGGCATATTATTTTACATTTAAATGAAAATGTGAGAGGAAAAGCTGAATTCAAATTAGCCCCACCACAAAGCCTGTGAGGTCATATGGCATTTAGTGTGAAGGAAATTGGTTGCCTTACACTATCTTGATCTTGGTAACTATGTACTCACTCATTCAAGAATATATGCAGGCATTTTTAACCTTCCTCTTTCCATTCATTCTCATAGTTCATTTATTGTCAAATTGATATGGAAGTTCTGAAGTCTTGTGTAAATAAGAGACAGTGACATCTCTGAGCCTGATGAACCTTCAAGGAAGATGCTAAGAGAGAACTACGCAACCAGAGATTCATTAGAATTTTATCCTCTTCTTTCATAACACAGGTTTAAAATATTTAAAAAGTTTATAAACATAAGACATCAGAAATAAAAATATCCCCTCATTCTTTTTCCTGCAGTGACAAGAGATATATATTCTAGATTGTAGAAAGATACTCCCTCAGAACCACATAATTAAAAAATGACATTTCTGCAATAGTATGCTAACATAGCTCCACCAGTGCCTGAAGATTGGCAGACCTGTAGGGCTGAACAAAACCTTATTGGCAATATAAAGCATAAGGCTAGAAGGAAGAGGAGGAATATGAGAAAAGTGAAGCTTTGGTGTTCTTTGTTTCAATGAAAACTTAAGGCACATAAGGCTGCAGTGACAATTGTTTGTTGCTGCGTGCCTTCTAGTGTTTTCTGACTTTTGGCGACCATAAGGTGAACCTATCACAAGACTTTCTGAAGCTGAATGTGTGACTTCCTCAGGGTCACCCAATGGGTTTCCATGTTGGAGCAAGGATTTGAACCCTGGTCTCCAGAGTCATAGTGCAATACAAACCACCACATCACTGTGGCTCCATGGGAGACAATTACTATCATTATTTATGATTTGCATTTTTCCTCTGCTAACTTTTATCAAATTAGCATGGGTGTGATTTAGATCCCTGGCACTTTAAAAATTATGAATAACTTATATTGAGCCAAACCGTACAAGGAATTCATCTTTCAGAAGAACCGGTCCCAATGAACTCAACTGGGGTTGCTCATAATAATTGAGTTCACACCATTGTGTATTATATTTCCTGAATACCTACCTACAGATTCCCTCTACAGGCTGGCTCCACAGTTTGAAATCCTTGGGCTCCTGTCACTCATTTTGTTCCTGTTCCCCTCAAGATCCCACCCTGGATCAGGTACATGGGCCTCAAAGTGACCCCTATATGGACCAGTAGATGTATGGACAAGTGGGTTGACTGTGGTAAGCATGACCAGACTCTCTCTTAAAATCAATAGGAACAGACATATTTTACAGTTGTAAAAAAGAATAAACAAATAGAAGTTTATTAATACACAGCCAGATCAAACATTAATCCCTGAAGCATTTAATCATTCACAGCTCCCCAAAACCCTATTCAGTTCTACCCCTGCCTGTCCTAACTCTATTACAGCTTTTTCCTATCTCTCTGAAATCCTTTCCTATCTCTAGGAGCTTGTCTACACTGCTCAAAAACCATTTAAATACCACCTTCCCCTTGACTCTTGGGCAATGCAATGAATGCATGGCCCTATCTGCCCCAGATTTGGGCTATCCTATTTTATATGTTTTTAACTCCAGATTTCTCTCTGGAATTTGCTTTGCCATTTTAATGTCTGAGCCAGTTCCCAGCCTGAACAGTAAAAAATTTCTCCCTCTTCCATCAGCAGTGTTGCTGATGGCTTGCAGAAGCTAAGGTCAAATGGCATTGAGTTCCTTGTTAGCCAGAGTGACAGGCACACCAGTGGAGCCAGTACTACTAAGGAAAGAGGAAGGAAAACCTCACTGTTAATAATAATAATAATAATAATAATAATAATAATTTTTATTTATATACCGCCCTGTGGCGAACCAATCCGGGCGGTGAACAAGAATAAAATAACATACAGCATAAAAACCAAATAATTTCCTCCTCCTCCCCTTAAAAAGTTATTAAATCAATTCAGTTAAAACAGTTACAAT
Source organism: Phrynosoma blainvillii (assembly GCA_026167975.1). Lineage (NCBI taxonomy): Eukaryota > Metazoa > Chordata > Lepidosauria > Squamata > Phrynosomatidae > Phrynosoma > Phrynosoma blainvillii. The sequence continues at coordinate 417,254,912 of JANUYF010000001.1, forward strand.
TAAAATTTAAAATGATTATTACATTAAAATAAAATACAAACCATCATCCCCCTGCTAGTACGACTTTAAGGGAGTTGTGAAGACTGAATAATGGGGATCCAATAATCCCGAGGCCGAGTGATTTAATCCGGGTAGGCCTGCCGGAAGAGATCCGTCTTGACAGCCCTTTTAAAGCTGTCTAAAGATGTTAATTGACGGATCTCATCTGGCAGGCCGTTCCAGAGTCTAGGAGCGACAACAGAGAAAGCCCTCTGGGAGGTCCCTGCCAGCCTAGTTTTTTGAGGCTGCAGCAGGTTCCTCCCTGAGGATCGGAGAGCGCGGGGAGGATTGTATGGGAGAAGGCGGTCTCTGATATAGCTTGGACCTAAGCCATTTAGGGCTTTAAAGGTGATAACCAACACCTTGTACTGAGCCCTGAAACCAACAGGCAGCCAGTGGAGGGACGTCAAAACTGGCGTAATGTGATCCCTCCTGGATGTACCCGATAGAAGTCTGGCTGCCATATTTTGGACCAATTGCAGTTTCCGAACCAGACACAAGGGTAGCCCCATGTAGAGCGTGTTACAGAAGTCTAAGCGTGAGGTTACCAGCATGTGCACGATAGTTTCGAGATCCCTTACTTCCAGAAAAGGGCGCAGCTGGCGTATCAGCTGAAGCTGATAACAGGCGCTCCTGACTGTCGCATTAACCTGATTCGTCATCAGGAGCAACGAGTCAAGGAGCACCCCCAAGCTGCGAACACAGTCACTGGAGGAGAGTGTGACCCCATCCAGGACTGGAGGTTGCAACCCAATTCCTGGTTTCGGGGCCGCTACCGTGAGCACCTCCGTCTTATCTGGATTCAACTTCAATCTGTTTTTCCTCATCCAGCCCATTACCGCCTGGAGACAGTCATTGAGAGAAGAGATGCCATTGGAATTCGAGACTGACGAACGAGATATGGAGAAATAGATTTGGGTGTCATCAGCGTACTGATAACACCCAGCACCATAACTCCGTATTATCTCACCCAGCGGCTTCATGTAGATGTTAAATAATGTCGGGGACAAAATAGCTCCCTGAGGGACCCCACAAGTGAGTTCCCTCTTATTGGAGCTACAGTCCCCGAGCAGCACCCTCTGGGATCGACCCGAGAGGAAGGACCGGAACCACTGCAAAGCAGTGCCCCCTATACCTAACCCCCTCAGGCGGTCCAAGAGGATGCTGTGATCTATTGTATCGAAAGCCACTGAGAGGTCTAAGAGCACCAACAGGGTCACACTACCCCTGTCGATGCTCAGATGCAGATCGTCGGTCAAGGCAACCATGGCAGTCTCAACCCCAAAGCCAGTCCTAAAGCCGGTTTGAAATGGGTCTAGATAATTGGTTTCATCCAAGACTGCCTGGACCTGAAGAGCAACCGCCCTCTCGATTACCTTGCTCAAAAATGGCAGCAATGACACAGGCCTATAATTTTTCATATCCAGGGGGTCCAGGGAAGGTTTTTTCAGAAGCGGCCTAACTGCCGCCTCCTTTAAACAAGATGGAACATGTCCCTCCCTGAAGGATGCATTGATGATATCCGTGAGGAATCTCAGCAATGCACCCCCCCCCCCCCGGACGGCCAGCCATGATGGGCAAGGGTCGAGCGGGCAAGTCGTCTTCCTCACCTTACCAAGCAGCTTGTCCATGTCCTCGGTACTCACAGATTGTAGCTGATCCAGTAAAACTACATCAGCGGAGTTGCTGGACACCTCAACTAATGACTCTGTTACAATAGTGGCATCTAAGTCGGCTCTTCTCTGAGAGATTTTATCTGCAAAGTAGTTATTAAATGCGTCACAGCAGGCCGTCGTTGGGTTAAGCAAGGGATTTGGCGCAGGGGGAACCTGCGTCCTCTCCCTTACCACCCTAAACTGCTCTCCCGGATGAGACTCTGCAGATGCAATACGTGCAGAAGAGAAGGCCCTCTGCCTCCCAATAGGAACTAAGAAATTTCCTATGGCGAGTTCTGTCGGATAAGAGTCGAGTCTTCTGCCACTCGCGCTCTAGTCGTTGTCCAACCCGCTTCATTCTCCTAAGCTCTGGAGTGAACCAAGGTCTGCGGTTTGAAGCGGGTTGGCAAGGACGCTTGGGAGCGATCGTGTCGATAGCCCTGGTGAGATCGATGTTCCAAGTACCACCCCCGGTGGGGCAGGTATTGGCTCTAAGCTCGGTCTTAACCAGGAAATGATCCGTCCATGACAATGCGGAGGTACTTACCACCTCCGCCCACGGATATTCCTGTTCTGTACTAAAGACCGCATCGAGTGTATGACCTGCACAATATGTGGACCCATTGACCAATTGGGATAGGCCCATGTTTGTCATGGTCTCCATGAACTCCCGAGCCGCACCTGTTAAACTGGTCTCGAGTGGGATGTTGAAGTCCCCCAAAACTAAAAGTCTGGGAGACTCCAACAGTAGCTCAGAGACCAGCTGTGTCAGCTCGGTCAGGGAGTCTGCTAGACAACGGGGTGGTTGGTAGACTAGCAAAATCCCCAAACTATCCCTGGTCTTTAGGTTGAGGTACATACACTCGAAGTGGACCGTCTTCCGGACAGGTATTCTGGCCAAGATCAGATGGTTCTTATAAACTAGAGCCACTCCGCCCCCCCGCCCACTTCCCCTCACCTGTTCACTAACAGAGTACCCGGCTGGGAAGATCTGCGCCCAAATAGCCACGCTATCCTCCCCCAGCCAGGTCTCTGTGAAGCAAGCCAGAAACTTGCCCAGATGAGGTTTGAAGGTGGGAGCAGTTGTGGCAGTGGTGGAGCCAGCAGTGGTGGGGCCACCAGTGACAGCAGTGATGGTGGTGGCAGACACAGTAAACTCCACAGGACAGTGGGATAGTGTAGACAATCTAGCCAATGTCCCTGTGGAGAAAAATATATGTGAAGTGGCTCTTGGGCATGGATAGGGGCAGGAGGAGCAGAAGTCCATTCAGACTTTAGCCCTTAGTGTAGATTAGCCCTAAGCCATTTTTCCTCTATTTCTCTGCATTCCCATCTCTCTGCAGTCTTTTCCATATGTCTAGGACATATTTTCCCTATCTCTCTGCAATCCTTTCTCCACGTCTAGGACACTGAGCAGACAGAAGGGAAAAGCTGGTTTACTCCCAGGGTTTCCTAATTGGAGGGAGAATCCACTGACTGTCCCTCCAGTTCCCAAAATGGATTGAACATGATGTGCAGTCTTCACACAGCCCTTCTTCTGCAAGGACCGACTGGCCAAAATAGGGCATTCATATGTACAAGCTGTACCATGCCATTATTTGTGTGTATGTGAGTGTGTTCTACCCCAAATACATGTACACACATGCACGGACATGCTGCCAGTGGTGACCAATCCTCTCTCTCATCCCCCCCAACTACCAATCTATTTGACATACCACACAACCAGCTGTGCATCCAGCCATTTGATCACACAAGTGAGTGACCCTCCCTATGATGCATTGGTATGCCCAGTGGCACATTGGCATGGCATGATCATAGAGGCCCCAGACATGTCCCCTTACGTGCTTACTTCATGGACCCCTGTTGGACTGGCCTGTTCTTATTAAATCCATTGTATTGTTGGCAACCTGCTATGTTTGTCATCATTTCACTTCATGGTGTGTACAATGGGCTGATGGTTCTGCTGACCACTTGTGCACATGTGAGAATTTGCAGGTGGGTGACACACACAAACAAACAAACAAACAAAAAAATAACCCTATGGGCAGCAGTGGTACCAATGACTTACCAGCCCCTTCCCACATCTCTCTACCAGTGTGCAGTTAGCATACCAGTGTGATAGTTCACACTTTATGGCTTGATCTGGAGAAAGCTAGGGCTTATTTTACTCTGGCCTTGGATCATGGCTTCATTCCAGTTTTCTCCTGTTTTTATCATGTACATTGTTTAAACAGGTAGGGTTCAAAATGGGGCAAAACTGTTTCTTTTTGTTCATGTGGACAGCCCTTGTGTCATTCTTCTTCAATCTCTCTGCAATCCTATCTCTCTCCTACCCTTTCCCTATCTTTGGGTCATCTTTCTCCTATGTCTCTGCAGTCCTTTCCCTATCTTTAGGCCATTTCCCCCCATCTCTCTGCAAAATGAAAAAAAAAAAAAAGTGATGAGCTTTTTTTCTTTCAAAGAAAACGTGTTCTCTGAAAATGCAATTATTTTGTGCACAAATGTTTCATCTTCCAATGGTGGTTTTTGCAAAAATAAATAAATGAAATGAAATGTTGATCAGATGAAAAGTTGATCAGATGAAAAATAAATCAAAATGTGCATTATTTCTTGTAATCTTGTCTGACCATAGAAAACATCTATAATGTTCATTCTTGGTCTGAGAATGAAATAACCAAATAATTACACTTTTATTGTATCACCCTAAATCAGATACAGTAAAGGTGTAGAGCCAGTGTGATTCAGTGATTTGAGTATCAGACTAGTTTGATATCACTTTAACTACCATTTCTGCATCCTAAAGAATTCAAGGAATTGAAGTTTCATGACGCACCCACACTCTTTGGTAGCAAAGGCTATTTTTTTTTTGTAAAACTAGAAATCCCGGGATTCTGTTGGATGCAACTACAGCATTTAATGTCAAACTGCAGCATTTCTACAGTATACCTGCAGCCTTGTAAACTAGGGGTCCTTTCACACTATAGATGTATAACATTATAATTCTGTAATGGTTCCATTCTTTGGAATCTTATGAGTTGCAGTTTAGGAAGGGCCTTTACAATGCTCAACAACCTCTTAAGTGTTTCTCTAAACCACAAATCCCAGGATTCCATAGGACAGTGCCATGGCAGTTAAAGTGGAATCACAGCACTATAGCTGTGTTGTATGAAAGGGCCCCAGGAGGCCAGGTTCTGCATCTCTCTTCAGCTGAAGAAACCTTGGGCACCTTATACACTCTCAGGGTTACAGGACTGCCACATAAAATTTTGGAAAGTGGCTTTAGAAACTCATCTTACTAGTTCTAACCTTGCCTAACACAGTTCAGTTCTTCTTGAAAGCCAGAAGCTTGGTAGCTATGTCAGGTCATGTGATAGCCTTTCATCTCTAAACATCTGTGTCTCACCTGGAAATCTAATCAATGAGAGAATTCCCTTTTGTTCATATATCTGCCTGTTGAATTTCATTTTTTGTTTGTTAAATGGAACTTACTTCCAAATAAAGATGTGAAGTAGGAATATAGCCTACAATTTATGGACAGCAAAATTCTGTCGAGTACATCTCTATTACACTTATTTGTCTTACAAGTGAAAGGCTTCTTACAGTAACATCTGAGCAAAGAAAGGGATGGGAAGGACTCCTTTAAGCTCAGTATTTCCTTGATTTATGAGATCAAATGCTCATCTAGTGTGATCATCTGTTCTTAACATCCATTAGACAAATGTTTTTAGAAGTTCATAACCAGGGTACCATGGTAATGGTTATCTCTGGTCATTTGACCTAGCATCTGGTACACAGAGGAATAGTAGCTCTGAAAATGGAGGGTCCATTCGGAGCAATCATGGGTAAAGTTTCAGTTGGGGTCATGATATGGATGTGTTCCCAGTGAAAGGCACTGGAACAATTAGAAAGTATTCTATTAGAGAAAACGTTATACAGGTAGTATGATGATTATTTGAGGAAGCAGGTGCATATATCCAATACCTATAATTTCCAGGATACAGATGTGAATCAAAGGCTTTAGTTCATGTTTGTTCTTCATCTGTCTTTGTACTTAATGGAAATAATTCTAAAACTAATGGTGACTAGTCTGTAAGGTTTTTATGTACAGCACCAGTAGATAGTTCACTACATGTATAATTCTATGCTAAAAAAGATCCATCAAAAATAACTGCAAGGCAGATATGTCTGTATACAGCAGTGTAGTCCTTTGCTTTTAAAGAAAATAGGATATTTTTCTTCCTATCATAAATTCCTTGCTCCCAGGGCTAGCCTTCTCTATAAGCCTGTTAAGCAGGTGTTTGGAATTGCATATTTTTGGGGCAGCTCCATGTAACCATCAGTTCAATTATTAAATGTTTGAGTTAATTCTCAATGCCAAAGAAGGATCAAAGCAAACTAGACTACAAAAGAAAATCCACAAGATAGTCAATATGACAATAAAATAAAAAAATTACTACAATCCAGAATTAATATGACAAAAGAATACAACTTAAAGAAGCAGCCAGGTGTAGTTGTTTGTGTATTGGTTAAGGAAACTGGGAGATCAGGGTGTGAATTCCCTGCTCAGCCATGGAAACCTTGAACAGTTTGCACCATCCCAGACTAAGAGGGAGGCAACAGAAATCTTTCAAAGGAAACACTAGAATGGGGCCACCATAAGCCAGAATTGGCTTGAAGGCACATAGCAACAATAATGAAACTATAAATACTCAGCCTGTAAACCATTATTTAAAACTAAAATGATAGACAGACAGATAGGCAGACAGAATCATGGGAACTGTAGTTTATTGTGGCACCAGAGCTCTCTGACAAAGAAGGCTCAATGTCTCAAAAAAAAAAAAAATCCCATGATTCCCTAGATCTGAGCCAGGACAGTTAAAGTGGACTCAATTTGCACTATTTCTAGCAGTCTGCAAAGGCCCATAGTTGTGTAAATATAGGTGTATGTTAGGAAAATGTGTAGGAAAATGTACACAAATGTCCATTTAAAAAATTCCAAACTGATCTAAAGCTACAAAATGTCTCATTCCAGTATGAAACATGGACAGTAAAATGATACTGAGTTCATGACCCATGCAAAATTTTGCATATAAAAACCAACTTAGTCTAGTAATAATTTGGCAACTAGCAGAGTCAAGATCAGATGTATATTTATTTTACATATTTTCTTTATCCACTCATTTCCCAGTTGTTGTTCCTGTGTGTCTTTAAGTTATTTCCTACTTATGGCAACTCCAAGGTGAACCTATCATGAGTCAATAAATAAATAAATCACAAGGATTTCTTTGCAAGAATTGTTCAGAGGGAGGTTTGCCTCTAAGGCTGAGATAGTGTGACTTGCCCAAGGTTTTGATTTTCATGGTTGTCAAATTCTGTACTAGATGCATTTTCTAAAGAAAACCCCACATGCAATCCATTACAGTAATCTAGCCTAAAGTAATCCAATTTTCATATGACCTCCATGCCTTGGAGACCATTTGAGTCTCCAAATACCATGACAGACCCAATTACAAGGATAAAACTGTGCACCTGCTATTGCAGAGGGTGTATGATCCAAACTGTTTGCTCCCATTTATCAGGACATATGAACTAACTAACAATTCTTCTCTATGTTTGGACTGAGTTGTTGCTGCTGTTGCTGTCTTCCTCAATTACCAAGGCCAGTAGATTGTCTAGTTCTACCACAGCTAGATGGGGATGAAAATAAGAAGTAGATTTGCATGCCATCTACATACTGATGATACTGCACTCCAAAATCCTTGATGATGCCAATCAATAGTTTCAAACAGTTATTGGAGACATGAGAATGAGAAAAGAAACCCCCCTCCTCCCAATGAAGAGTTAGCAATGTCCCTCAAAATACCAGGAGAGCAACAGTGCTACTGCCACTTCTAATTATGATGCCACTTTCAAGAAACTGTTATCTCTGGATAAATCTAATGAAATTTTCTGAAATGGTGTTTTTAATTTCAAGATACTGTTTGTTTACAGTTTTAGGGTAGGGCCACTCCAAGAATGTAGTTGCATTGGGATTGATGAGCTTCTCCATTTGTTTAATTTGCTTTGGTAGTCAGATTACTGAGAAGAGATGAAGTAGGTGGGAGACTTTAAAAAAAAAAAGGAAGGAAAAATTTCAGAAAATGGTTTATCACTCTTGTCATGGTGAATAGAGAATATCAACAAAGAGAAAAGGCATCAAAGAGTAAAATATGCATGAAGAGAAAAATATATGAATTCTTATTTAAGTGTTATTGAAAGGCAACACCACAAGCAGTATAACCAAGACAGAGATCAGGAATGAAACATGAATGCTGGAAAGTATTCAGACTGAAATGAAAAAGCTATATCCAGAGCTAACAGAGAAAATAAAGATAGAAAATGAAAAGAAAGATTACTGGATCGGTGAATGCAAAATACAAAAATGTATCAAGTTCCCAAGGAGAAAAGGGTCAGTAAAGAAAGAGATAGGAATCTGTTGCTATTGATAGCAAATGGTCAGTGGGTGCAGAAATAAAATTAAGCCTGTCTTTTCTTCTAATTCTAAGCCAGAGGAAAAGCTGAAATGAACTATGTAAGGAACAAGGAACATTAGGAGACAAAGGAAGTATCAATCAAGGAGATTCACTGTTGTACAGAACACTAATATAAACCAATGGAAAGCATCTTTGAATGCAGATAAATTGCCTCTAGCTTGCTTGGAAGTAACATTCAAGTGAATAGGGTGATGCCTACAAGGAAGATGAGGACGAGGGGAAAAGAGTCTACACAGAACTGCACACAAGAAGATCCTTGTTAAATTATCTGGTATTCAGAAATATACTGTGTCTGAGAGAGACGGTAACATATAGAGATGGAAAGGATATTGCAAAATGTTTGGTCAAAAAACATTTTTCTTTAATGTTGGGAAATCTTGATGAAGAGACTCCTAGATATACAAGAATCTTCACAACTGAGGACTTATTGACTGGTATCCTGTTAGTGAAATGAACAGATGTTCATTAATGTTACCTTGTTGTTATGAACACTGGAAGTCTTCCAATTTTGTGATGTGTATATTCCCTTTCTGTGGCCCTGAATGGACTCAGAACTATAAGCAGCCATGAGCCTAAGCGTGGCAGGTCACATACCCAGGGTATCTGGATAATAGATCAAATAGATAGTTTGGGAGCTGCCAGGGAAGAATTCACACTTCTATGACAAGAAGGACAAGTGATTTACAGCGGGATGTTTTGCACCCAAGCTGGAGAGGATCTATTTACAATCCCATTTCCACCTTTGAAACCTCTATCTCAAGTGCCATGCAGATTTGGCCCTTTGATGTCTCTTTGCCTCAGGCTATTTTTGCCCTATACAAAGACCCAGGTTTCCTTTGTTTCATTGGGATAGATAAAATGCCTGGTGATTCCATGTCGTTTTGAATTCTGAATAGTTCCGACCCACTGCTGTCCCACTCAGCGCTTCCCAAAAATGGCTGAGTCCAACACCTGACCATCCAATTGGACCACTTGGAGTCACCATGTCAATAGTAAGTATTATCATCAGTAGAGCCTCTTGATCTATTCCAACACTCAAACCTTTATTCCCTAGCTCTTGTGTACATGTGTGTGTGCTTGCATTAATGTGTGTTTCCCCTGTATAAAATCTAATTAATAGAAAGAATTCTGCCTCCTTGACTTACCTATTCCAGCACCTCGATATACAGGTGAGAACAGTTCCAAGGGACTGCTTGTAATGCAGTCCATTAATTGAGCTAATTAAAAATTCCCCTAGAGGTTCATAGTTACATTGTGTAGCTCTATTTGAGATTGTTATTTCTTTCCTCCTTCTGCAGTGACCAAAGATACCCTGGGCCTACCAAACAGCAGCTGAAGCCCTTCCTAGCCACTCTGTGCCTGCTGCAGAGCATGGGGGATTGCTGAAGCATGAGGCTATTTCCCCTAGCCAGCTGGAAAATTATTACTAAGATCACCTGAGGACTGTGACAGAACCCAATGATGGAATCACTTGGATTCTAGATACAGGTCATAGCCAGATGCTTCTGTGACCCCCCCCCCTCCCACTCTCTGGCCATGTAGGAAGTCTTCACTGGTTGTACAGTAAGTCCAGTGGGTGGAGAACTATGCTCAGGGAAGCACAGTTGCACATATGAAGCTACAGCACTACACTGACCTATGCACAACCAAAGCCTCTCTGTGCTAAAAATACACGCAGCTTTTTCTACACAGAAAAATGCAGCTACTAAAACACAAATAGTCTTCTAAAACCACAGATTTTGATGACTGGGAGAAAGGTAGCATATAAATGAAATAAATGAACAAATAAATAAATGTTAAAATTATTCATTCTATCCTGAGAGAATGGCATTTACAAAGATTCGCATTCCTAGAATACCCACCATGTCATTAATAGCTTTATCATTCATATCTAGCCCAGCTGCCTCTTCCCATGATAACGTACCTTATAGGGATGAAAAGAAAATTCAAAAATATTTTTAAATGTTCAAAAAACAAGGTTTTGAAGTATTGAGAAGAAGCTCAGACTAACAAGAATTTTTGCAGTTTGGAATTTATTGAAAATAATTTAAATGAAAATAATTTTCAATGCAAAAAATATTAATTCCTGTGCCAAAAATGTGCTCTGGTAAAAAAAAAAAGAAAAGAAAAGAAAAGAAAAAGCTGCAGTTGGAAATTAATCACATGGAATGTGGTGGAATTAAATTCTGGGGAGAAAACAATATCTTCTCGGCAGAAAACAGCATATTCTGCCCAGGAATTAATATTTCTGCATTCAAATATTGTTTTCTTGTGCAGAAAAGGCTGTGCAGAAACACCCACCTGTGAATTGTGTGCAGAATAAGTCCTGAATTGTGAATAGCCTTTGAAAATTGTGTGCTTTTTGAAAACTTTCTCATAGTGGGAAGAAAATTGCTGATATTATTTACTGTTCCTTTGAGAAGAAATATACATCCATAGTGAAGAATTACATCCATAGTGTCTCACGACTCTAGGAATCTCATGCACAGGGCTGAAAAGTAATCTTTCCTTTTCTATTTCCCCAGCACACTAATAGTCCATGGTACATTGCTTATGTAAATGAAGGTATCATATAATTATAATGACTGAACAATCAAATTGTCTCTATGGATTTGTCTTCCCCCCTTTAATGCCATCTAGGACAGTAGATATCACATTTTTTGGTAGTGATCTCCTTGAGTGCCAGCAACAGGCTGATAATACTCAGTTATTACAATTGAGCCAGGTGAGGATTTGTAGGTATTGAGTTACTTGGTGCTGTGAAAGATGAGGGCAAATAGATAAGACTGTGGGACATGATTAGAAAAGAAACTTAAATGGAGAAGCATCCAGCTCTGTGTCTGTAGCTGGATGCACAGCAATAACATCACTTTCAGTGTTGGTGTGTACTTCAAGAACATCACCAGGTGAGCTTATCACCTACTTGAGTGATAGCCGTGTTTATCTGTAGAAGCAGTATGTAGAGAGATCTTGCAGCACCTTTGAAATTAACTGAAAAAAAGAAGTTGGTGATATGAGCTTTTGTAGACTTAAGTCTACTTCCTCAGATGCATTTGGTAGAGTGAAAAGCCAGGGACAGACCTAATGACAGACACTAATGGCATATAATGGTCTGTTCCTGGATTTCCACTCCATCAAATGCATGTGAGGAACTAGACTTAAGTCTACAAAAGCTCATGCTGCCAACTTCTTTATTTCAGTTAGTCTCAAAAGTGCTACAAGATTTCTCAACTACCTGAGTGAGTGTACCCTGCCACTTGCAAACAGCAAACCACAAAAATGTCTAAGCTACAATACAGCATGATATAAGTAAAAAATCAAAATCAAAATCAATGGGCCTTTGCAGACTGCTAGAAATAGTGCAAATTGAGTCCACTTTAACTGCCCTGGCTCAGTGCTACAGAATCATGGGAACTGTATTTTTTTCTGAGACATTGAGCCTTCTCTGTCAGAGAGCTCTGGTGTCACAATAAACTACAGTTCCCATGATTCCCTAGCACTGAACCAGGGCAGTTAAAGTGAACTCAATTTGCACTATTTCTGGCAGTCTGCAAAGGCCCTATGTCTATGGCCAATCAATGCACACACACACACACAAAATCCAACTCTGTCCCAATAGACAACTCTCATGTTATATATACTTGGGAAAATATAAGAAGACAGATCGCAGGGACAGAGGTTGAAAAGCAAGGCTGCCTGATATAGGTATGCACAGCCCAGTGCAATAATGGTCAAATCCCCTCAGGGCAAACCCACTTTGATTCAATGAGATTGTTATTAAAAAGGAATGTAAAATTAAAATTCAGAAAACTGTAACAAGGAACTTTTAACTAGATGCCTTATTGTATGAAAAAACAAAGTAGAAATGGAGCCGGAGAGCAACAGCTTTCTCTGCATGATGTTGTAGCACTTCAGTTCTCTCCCCACAGGAAATGGTCATAAAAATGTATCTTTTCTTAGACAAATTTTCCAGCAAGACAAAAGACACACTTTTAAAACTGTATCCCATGAGAAGAGAACTGACATGCTAAGATGTCATATGGTAAGGAGGGAGAAAACTGCTATTCTAAGGCTCCATTTCCACTTTGTTTTCTCATTCAATAAGGGCTGCATCCAGTTTGACATAGATTTAACTGCCATGGCTCCATGCTATGGAATTCTGGGATTTGAAGTTTGCCAGGCACCAGAACTCTCTGAGAGAGAAGGCTTAATGTCTCACAAAACTACAATTCACAGGATTGTTAGAATATGGATGGGTTATACAGTCAAAGGTGAAATGTAGAGATGTGTGTGTGGAGTTTTCCTCATGAGAACAACATCTAGAAGAACAAAGTGAATCTAACACCAGATGGCCAACACAGACATAAACATATATCTTCCCAAAGGCAGAACTCATAGACACAGATTATGTTATGGAAAACAAGAGATATCAAAATAGGTCAACAATCGTTAGGCTGGGAAAGAAAACCACGTGGTGGATGATGGACAGCAAGAGGCTGCGTTAACATACATCATACAGGCATTATCCAATCAACATAAGGTTAACACCTAGAAGGTGGAGTATGGGAAGGGCCTAGAGAATCCTTTGTCTAGAATGTTATTGTTCAAGATGTGAGCACGTGTGTGGCTGGAAGCAGTGGTTTTAACTGCAACGAGTTGGAGATCCTAAGCTGTTGGGATTGTTAAAGATGTAATTCTTCATGGCTGAACTGAATTAGTTCATCACAATGGATTTTATTTAGTCATCTTATTTTACTTTTATATGCATTAATAAACTATGCTTTTGGACTTTACAATGTGTCTTCTTGACTGAGGAAGACAGGATCCTGAAGAAGAGAAGCTGAGCCAGTTGATGGTAAGAGATACAAAGTGGCTGTGGATCACAGCAGCCAGCTTGTCCTGCAGATTCTGCTGGGTGCCAAAGAGCATCACTACAACACCCATCATCCACACACTGACAAGGGTTATGGGCCCAGCACGCTTCCGCTGCGCCAAGACAAGAGAACAATGCTTCAGCGTTTGCTGGGAAAAGCAGAGGTGGCTTCAAATCTTCATCAGATGTAAGTAACAGTTAAAGTTTACTGCTAAGCTGTTTTTGCCTGATGGCAAAACTCTTTAAAGTGCAGAACTCTTTAAAGACAGTTGTATGAGAAATCTCCACTTTACAAACAGTAAGAAGCAGGGGAAAACATAGCCTGGACAGGTTGGAAATACTGCGGGTTCAATGCAGTGAAAGTTTTTTGTTCAAGCTGCAAACAAACTCTTTTAATGGCCATTTTGTTTAAAATGGGTGCAGCTGGGTTACTTGAGTCACAGATGCATGTTGCAATGCATGCAGTTCTGATGCAACAAGTTTTGCTGGAGGCGGATGCCTAAGTCAAAAGAAATCATTCTTTTAACTCTCTCTGAGTTACAGTTAAAGTTTTGGGAGAGGATGTTCTTCAGCCAAAGGTTTTTGGGAAACTGAAGAGGAAATTCATGAATTCTGCACAGCTTTGTCATAAATGCTGTGGTCAAAGGACTTTACAGTTCTTGGAAGAAAATACAAAAATCCCTGGTGAGGGTGAAGTTTTACACAGTGGTCCAATGCTGTGGGGGCTGCAGCAGTTTTGCTGGATGCCAAAAAGTTCCAAAGGCTGGAACATGATGAGCCAAGCAGTTTGCTTGAGGAAAAGCCAAAAATGTCGGCTTGTGAATGCCTGGGACAGCACCTGAGGTTTTCAAGGAAATGCGTCCTGAAAAGGTAGCTGATGCATGGGTGAAAAACTGATGCATTTACTGCGACAGAGCAGGAGATTTAAAAACGGCAATGGAAGGAAGTTTGCAACAATCAACAATGAACAACCCAGAGACTTTGGGGAAAACAAAGAAACTGCAGCTGTGATAAAGAGCTGTGACAGTGTGACTCAAACAGGTGATAAAAACCTGAGGACAAAATAGATTCTATATTCTGGGACATCCAGGCATATGATAAATAATACAGATTTTCTGAAAAATAAAGAAATCCTCCAATCTCAAAGATGTTTATCTAGCTGATGGAGGGGTAAGAGATGTTAAAGAAATTGAGAAATGTCTACATGCCAAGTTTTGGTGAGAAAACTTTGAAAATGTTTTATGTGTACCTGATTTACAAAACTGTTTAGTTGGTGTGTCAGGGGATATCACTGAGTTTTTGTGGGAGATAAATATAAAATCACCCCAGGTGGGGAGGTGTGTACAAAAGCTATAAAGAGGGAAAATATGTATTTTATACAAAGTGAGACAAATGTTAAATGTGCAAGTGTGAGAAATGAATCATTGCATTCTGGTTATGCACATCAATAATAGAATCCTAGGGAACATAGGATTTGGTAGGTTGTTTAAGCTGGGTGAGATATAGGTCCTGAATTTTAAAATGTCTCATTGTACAAATGATTTGGGAGATATTTGGTTTGCCACAGAGTAAAAAGTCAAAGGTTTTTCCTGTGACAAAACCAGAGCAAGAAAATTGCTAAAATGACCTGTTGAGGTTGGTCCACGCTCATAAGCAAAAGGAGACAAATGTGTGTTACAAGGTGACAACAAATTTTCTTAGTGATTGTGGATAGATTTTCCAGTTTTCATATGTCAGAGTTTTAAAACAGAAATGTGATACAATTGAAAGTTTTCAACAATGGATAAACATGAAAGAAAAATGATTACAAAATAGGGTTTTTGATCACAGACTGGGGAAAAGGAGAATTCTTGTCTCACAGTTTAAGAAACTGGCTGAGAAAGAAGAAATCCAATACCATTTCACATGTTATGTGGGAAACCACTAAATCTAAAATATTTGACAGTTTTTGGACAGTATGCAAATATATATGTGCCAGCATGTTTTAAAAGGGAAAATTGAAACAAAGTACTACAAGATGGTGTTTGTGAGATATTCAAAAAACAGTTAAAGATTTCACCTTGGTGGTGGTGGGAAAAGTTTTTAATGTCTAAGAATAACAATTATTAAAAAAACATTTAGTTAAGAAAAGATACATTTAAACAAAAAAAGTTTTACTGAGGATGAGACAGTTTTAAACACATGTGCCAGGAACGGAGGGGCACACAACAGACACAAAAGACACACTACAAACGTTAATCCTCTGGAAGTGAGAGAAACATTTAGATCAGATAATACAGATCATCAACAAATAAAAAAGACACAGAAAACAAAGAACACACAAGTTCAGACACAGAAAATGAGAGAAAATGATATATGTTATATCAAAGAAAAATCATAGAGAGTGTGAAAACAACACACAAATTTATTATACAAGAAACAAGAGTTTATACAATAGTGGCTGGTGAGCCAGGGAGTTTCAGGGAGTTTCAAAGTTTCAAAAAGTTTTTTCCCTGTTGAAGAAAGTGAGAATGATATACTGCAGTGTAGCAATTTAAGTGTTTAAATTGACAAAGAGATGTTTAAAATATGGTTGATAGACCTAAGAAAAAATCACAAGGTGAATGGATATACAAAATAGATAGATGCCTGATGGCAAACAGAGTTACAAAGCTAGGTTAATAACAAAAAGGGATTTGCTCAGCAAAGGTTTGAAAATATTGATAAAAACATTTAGTCCAAGGCTGAGAGCTTGTGACTGGTATAGACTTTAACAACAAGGAGGGGCCAGTAGGTACAACATTTTGTTTTTGAGATTGCTTATTTAAATGCTGATATGTGTGTTTACAGAAAAAGAGATGGCATTTTTGGTTGTTTAGATTCAAGAGATTCAGACAGAAAAATTGTCTAGAGAGATTTGTTATCAAAGGGTTTGATTTTTTTTTTTTTGAGATCTTATTTTAAGGTTGCTGGACTGCTGATGGAATATTTTTTGTTAGTTGGCATAGAAAGATTAGGGAAGTGAGGTTTGCAAAGTGCAAGGATAGTGACAGGTTTAAAGTCAGTAGGTTTTGTTTGAAGTGTAGTTACAAGGGGTTTTAAATATTCAGATATATGGAGAAGCTTTGTGAGGGGTTTGATGTTTGTGGTTGACAATAATGGATTAAATACTGTTTTTGTAAGAGGTGTTTTAAGAGAAATTGTTTTTTTATAAGGTAAAAGATTAGACAGCAATGAAACATTTGATAAGTTTTTCTTTTTAAAGGAAAAGGGGCTTGTGATTTAGAACAGCCACATTGTGTTTTATAAATAGTTCATTTGCTTTAAAATTATATGATAGATAGTCAGGTTAAGGATTGTTAATTAAGTATAAAGAAAAGCTCAATAGCTTGAAAAAATGAAAAAATAATGATATATAGCTTTAAGTGCTGATAAAACAAAATATATAGCATTAAATAAGATAGAGTAGATTAAACAGTTGTTATAAAATTTACATTGTGAATTGTCAGTTATGATAAATAGAAATTCACAGACATGCATTTTCATGACAGAAACAGAAAATTTAAAGTGCTGATCAAAATATGTTGGAGTTAGATAACAGAATGCCAGAGAGCTAGTTTAAAATGGAATTGTGTGCCTACAATATAAAAACCAAAACAAAACACTATAGATATATTAACAAAGGTTCTGGAGATAGAACAACATTAACAATTGATACAACAGATTGAGATGTCACTTTAAATATACAGAACTAACAATTGTGCTTAGATAATTATATAACAACAACAACAACAAAATAGTGGTCTCACACATCTATACATTTCAGGAGGGGATTGTTAGAATATGGATGGGTTATACAGTCAAAGGTCAAATGTAGAGATGTGTGTGTGGAATTTTCCTCATGAGAACAACATCTAGAAAAACAAAGTGAATCTAACACCAGATGGCCAACACAGACATAAACATATATCTTCCCAAAGGCAGAACTCATAGACACAGATTATGTTATGGAAAACAAGAGATATCAAAATAGGTCAACAATCATTAGGCTGGGAAAGAAAACCACGTGGTGGATGATGGACAGCAAGAGGCTGCGTTAACATACATCATACAGGCATTATCCAATCAACATAAGGTTAACACCTAGAAGGTGGAGTATGGGAAGGGCCTAGAGAATCCTTTGTCTAGAATGTTATTGTTCAAGATGTGAGCACGTGTGTGGCTGGAAGCAGTGGTTTTAACTGCAACGAGTTGGAGATCCTAAGCTGTTGGGATTGTTAAAGATGTAATTTTTCATGGCTGAACTGAATTAGTTCATCACAATGGATTTTACTTAGTTATCTTATTTTACTTTTATATGCATTAATAAACTATGCTTTTGGACTTTACAATATGTCTTCTTGACTGAGGAAGACAGGATCCTGAAGAAGAGAAGCTGAGCCAGTTGATGGTAAGAGATACAAAGTGGCTGTGGATCACAGCAGCCAGCTTGTCCTGCAGATTCTGCTGGGTGCCAAAGAGCATCACTGCAACACCCATCATCCACACACTGACAAGGATTCCATAGCATGGAACCATGGTAGTTAAAACAAAATTGAACTGGATTATTTTTGCAGTGCAGTTGCAGCCTCAGCTCCATGTTAATTTTGAGTTCTGGAAGTGTCGTTCCTCATACTAGCCTTCCATTGAGATCTAAGATAAGCAAAGAAGGCTCTTCTCTATGGAGGGGGGGTGTTTGCAGACTGCCAGAAATAGTGCAAATTGAGTCCACTTTTAGTGTTAGGGTTAGTGCTAGGGAATCATGGGAATTTTTTTTTTCTGAGACATTGAGCCTTCTCTGTCAAAGAGCTCTGGTGCCACAATAAAATACAGTTCTCATGATTCCCTAGCACTAACCCTAACCCTAAAAGTGGACTCAATTTGCACTATTTCTGGCAGTCTGCAACCCCCCTAAGTGCACTTGGCACAGAAAATAAGCTTCTTGGTGCTTGCTGAGGTGCTCCCGCTATGTAACAAATTCCCCATAGAGTTGACATGAGTTGTGATAAATTGTCTATTTTCTGGCCACAATTATTGTTGCTTTATTTATGTGTTTGTTTAATTTATATCCTGAGTTTCTCTTGGCATAGCACTGAAGGTGATATACAACAGAGATTAAAGTTCAGAGCATGCGCGCATGTACACACACACATACACAAAAGTTAAAATAAATAAGGTATTTTGTGTATTTACTGCCCTCTGCCATTCCATTTTAACGTTAGGAATTTTTTTCTTTTAAAAAATATGATAATGCCTCAGTGCTGTTCTTTACATAAACAAATAGCACATTGTGCAAAGAAGTGTTTTATTTTGTTTGTCTTGAATCTGCTGTCAATCAATTTAATTGGATGTTTTTGTATCATGAGAGAGGGACAAAAAATTATTTTCCCTTCACTTTCTTCGCACTATAATAAAAAACAGAACACTCTATTATTCATGTCTCATTTAGTTATCTCATTTGTAAACTAAAACTCTTCAAACTGTTTCAGCTATGGTGTTTCAGTCCCTTTATGATTTTGATTGCCCCTTTCCATGTGTTTCTTAGTTCTGCAATATTCTTCATGGGATGAAGTGACAATATTCCAGATGTGACCATGTTCTATGTTTATAGCAGAATTGTGCAATTTACTCAGCAAAACTCTGATTTACAAATCAGACTGGTCTGAATCAGGTCCAAAACATAAGAAAATTTAGTCTAGCATTAAATCACCAAATATAAGCATCCTTCTCTGAAAAGTTGGTCCATTCCTGCCAATTTGTGATAAAAAGGTAATGTGTTGGTTTTGTTACCATATATAATAAAGATACCACACCTTTCTAAACGGCCAATATATCTTGCTTCAGAGACATGTATAGTTGGCCCTCCATACCCATGCAGTCAACCATCCACAGGTTAAAATTTTTCCAAAAACATATACATTCCAAAAACAAATCTTGATTTAGTCATTTTATATAAGAAACACCATTATACTTTGTCATGGTATTGAATGGGATTGGAGCAGGAACAGATTTTGGTATCCATGGAGAGGGGGAGTCCTGGAACCAAACCTCAGAGAATACCAAGGACCCACTATACATAGTACAAGACATAGAATGATGGGAGATTATTTGTATAGTGATACTGTTGCCATTTGGGCTATGTAAAGGCCAGGTTGCTTTAAAAACAATTTTTGATGGCTTGGATTGCATCCTGATTTAGTTTAGACCAATTCAGATCCAATCTGATCTGCTCAAATCCTAACCAAGATTCAGGAATCCAAATGTTTGGGTCACCCAATGACCTGCATTAGGAAACCAGAAGAGTTGTAACTTAAAAAAAAACATTAATGTACAAAATGTGAAGATGTAGTAACACCTTCAGAGCAAATAATCCCCAAATTTCAGAGAAGTAGTTCTAGGAGTGTTTCTGTTGTTAGCCATCATTACATTTACTCTCCCCCTCGCAACACATAAGACATTTTTAAAGCAAGTAAAATGGCGCTGCTGCTCCCCATTGTCCTTCTGAGGGCAAGAAAAGTCTTCTTTCAGTTTAGGTAGAATTTTAGCAAATGACAGATTATTGATGAGGAGACTTTTAATTGGGACAGATATCTTGCAGTTCTTTTCTTCTTTCTGATGTGTTTCAAAAATTGGGGCAGATGATAGATAAGTTATTTAGGGCCTTTGCAGACTGCCAAAAATAATGCAGCTTGAGTCCATTTTAACTGCCCTGGCTCAGTGCTAGGGAATCATGGGAACTGTAGTTTTTTCTGAGACATTGAGCCTTCTCTGTCAGAGAGCTCTGGTGCCACAATAGACTACAGTTCCCATGATACCCTAGCACTGAGCCAGGGCAGTTAAAGTGGACTCAAGTTGCATTATTTCTGGCAGTCTGCAAAGGCCAAACCTGACATTCCTCCTGCATTGTGCTTCATGGGGCAGTAGCCACTGTGAGTGAGTGTGATTTGTTCTCCTATCAGTTGAAGTTTGTTCTCAATTGAGGTTAGTAGAGGTTAGTTCTCCTGTCAATTGAGTTGCAACATTCAAACATTTCCATCTCCCATCATCCAGCGATTTCCAGTGCAACAGTGAGAAGCAGAATCCTTGTCACAATTCGTCTTTGTACCAAAGGGAACTGGCAAGAGAGAGTGTGGAAACATCAGTATGCTGCACCCCAATTCACAGGAGAGCAGACCTCCATCACTAGCAGTAGCTGCTGCCTGGCAAAACAGGATTGGGGGACTTTTATGATCAAAGCAATAATGCCACAGTCATGAATATGCAGAAACCATAAATATGAATCATTTATGGATCCATAACTCTAGGATATGCATTTATAACTGTGATGGTGAATTCCAGCAATTGTTTTTAAATGGACAAGATACAAAAATAAATAACTTGTGTGGCTATGACTCAAGTGTACACTATCAATGCATTCATGTTTGGATTCAAAGACATAGCCATGTTAGCCTGGAAAATCAATATGCAAAGATATCTTATAGCACCTTTGAGAAGTTGGAAGCTGAGCTTTCATAGACTTGATCTACTGAGGAAGTAGACTCAAGTCTAGAAAGCTAAGCTACCAACTTCTCTCTTTTAGCAAGTCTCAAAGGTGTTACAAGATCCCTTTGTATTCATGTTTTGAGGTAGCATGGAGAGGTACAGTATTCTGTGGGCTGAATTTCCCTCCTTGTTGAGTAGAGATCTACCAATAACTTCTTCCTTGAAGCTGAAGGTGTTTTTTCCTCCTTCTTTGGGGAACTAATACAGTGTTATGTGTGGGTATGTCTTTTTGCCTGTCACTGGTTGCATATGGCAGCTTCTGCCATGGTTAAAGTTAGGCAGTTCAGCAATATTAAAAAAAATAAAAAGTCAAATCAAGAAGTGAATGAAAGTTGACTGACATTCACAATGGTAGGATAGTACAGTTCATACAGGACTTTTTTTACAATAAAGAAAAACCTTTTGTACAAGCAGCATTATTTATTTAATTTGTTAGTTGCAGCAACCTTCTGCTAAGTTCAGTTCCTATTAGAAGCAAGAATTGGTGTGTGTGTGTGTAAACCTTCAGTTTAATTTCTAGTCTGGAAACAGTTTCTATTGCTCTCTGCACTGTGTTTCCCTATCCCAATTTGTTGTTTTTATCTATATTTTAAAGGCAGATTTGTCAGTGACAGAAAGATAGCTTGGTAAATCACTCAGCTTTCTCAAGTTGATCATTTCTCATGTAGCAACATTTTACCCTGTCTGTGTACTCATATATGCAGAGATGAAACAAAAATTCATTATTTTTCTTTTTGTCCTATTGATGTTATAGTTGCATAATATTTCAAGCACTACTTAGAGTTATGTATCAGTGGAGAAGAGAGGGAGATATTTTGAGTCCACTACCTTAATCTCCCCCCCCCCCTTTTTTTTTTTTTGCTAATATTTATGGACATGGGGAAAGAAACTTTCTCAGATATGTATATGTGTCCTCAAGTCATGTGTTTGCTTATGGCAACCACATGAATTTTATAGTTTTATTAGGCAAGGAGTACTCAGAGGTGCTTTTGCTCATTCTTTCCTCTGAAATATGACCTACAGATACCCACAGCAGTAAAAAGAAAACATGCACATTGTCAGGAATTCTTTGATAAACATTTTTAAAACCTATAAATAATATGAACAACAGTGAATAGATGGAAGTACAGCAGGTCCATATATACTTGTATACTATGCAAGAGTTTTTAATGCCAATATTATGACAGGAAGGCTTTAGCCAACTGTATGTGTGTGCGTAGTTTGCACATTTACAAGAAGGGACCTATTTGAATACTTTTTGGCAAAATGGACTTAATTATTGTTTTTGATGTCCCAGATAACAATGCAGAGATCATCTCTTTCACACACGCATTTGACAGTCTCAACCCAGATTCATCAAACATCAAACTTCCTTAATGACAGTTCCTCTCTTACCCATGGCCATGTTCACAGGGCAGATGGAAGTTGCAGACCAAAACATTTAAAAGGTGCAAGTTTGACTATTACTGTCTTTGGCATGCTGCTTAAAAAACTGTTTTCATCCCTCTTCTTCCATCTGTTATATGACAATAACAATATGAGCCAATTTTATAGAGTTGTTGCATCAATATTTACTATATTGGCTGAAATTCTGCACAAAGGAGGCAGAGCATAACTCTCTACTAGTAGTTCTGTGTCTTTCCCCTGTCCCGGTGTCTGTGAAACCCCAAGAAGGGCTACTGCCATTGCTGTTCACCAGGCTGGAGAAAAGACCATTCAGATTATGAAGACCATTCAGATTTCTTTGGGTTTCTGGTGGCTTTGGTCTCTGCTACAGGGATTAGGATCTTTCTTGCGATATTCCCCCCTTGTTGGGTTGGTTTCTTTCCCTGTTGGTGGCCCTTCAGGTTGCTTGCCCTGGTTTTCCCCCTGTACCTGCCCCCATTTTCCCATTTTGACTCCTTGCTTTTGGCCTCTGATTGGGGTTTTCCCATCCATGCATCTCTTTTCTTTTCTTTTCTTTTCTTTTCTTTTCTTTTCTTTCTTTCTTTTTTTTGGTGGCTCTCTTGAAGCTCCAGTTGGCTCCATTTGATTGCACAACCCACAGCTCTTTTCTTTCCCAGGCACTGCTGCTTTTGGAGTGAGCTTTTGTGAGCCTTTTCTTCCCCTAGCAGCACTTCTCACTGGGGTTCCAGGAGTCATCCACCCCCTCCGTTTTTTTCCTAATTCTGGTCGCAGTCTGGCTTAGCAGGGCAGATTCCACTTGGCCACTGAGCTGGCACAAGATCACTGCCCCTTTGTTTGGATCCCTCCCTGCCATGGACCTGCTTTGGCTGGCAGCTAGTTCCTTGGCTCATTGGGGTTCTGTGCTTCTCCCCTCCCCCTGGCTGGAATCCAGCATGGCCCTGCCTCACTGAGCTGGCACCATTTTGATCTACATTGCTCGGCTGGCACCATTTTGATCTAAATTGGGGGTTTGGTCTCTGGATCAGATGTTGGTGTGTCATTGAGCTGATGTCTTGCTTATCCCCTTGGAGGGTCTTTATATTTGGGTGTTAGTCCCCATCTTTGCAACCTATTCCTACTGATTTGTTTCAGTTTTGTTTCTTATTCTGCTGATAATTCCATTTATACTTGAGTCCTAATTATCCTGTTTGTTAATTATTTTGTTATATATTGGGGTGCCATTGCCTCTAGACTATATATATACTGAGATACAGAGAGAGAGGGGGAGAGAAGGAGAGATACACACACACAATTGTTTTATAAGTGTCCTGCTTTCATCATGCCATCCAAAAAGGGGAGGGCTGGCACCAAGGGGAAGGGTCCAGCCTCCAAAGTCCCTAAACAGACATTAGTTGTGCCTTATTCATCCAGCAATGAGTCTGATGACATTCCTGTGGGTGAAATGTTTGCTAGGATTCAGGCACTGAAAGAGGCACACTTTGGGCCCACTTATGCTCCACCTTAATATTCTCAACTCTCCAGAGCTATTTCCAGACATTCTAGATATAAAAGGATGTTTAACAAAATGAAATCTCAGATTGCTATTTTAGAACAGGAGTGTGCTTATCTTATGGCAGCTGGTCCCACATCCTCTAATCTGGTGGCTGTGCCACAGCCAGATACAGATGTCTCAGTGCCAGCAACTGTACTTCTCCCACCTGCAGATGAATCTAGAACTATACAGGGGTTCAGGTTGCAGAATATTCATGGACATGGGTGGTTCCCGATCAGCTTTTCAACTGGCAGGCTTAACAGGCTCACAGCCTATGACAACACAGGTGGTTCAGCCATCGTGGCCATTTATCCCACCTATGTGGGGCATTTTGCCTGGCCTCACCATGGCACCTCCTTCTCCTGCTTGGTTGGCTAGCAATATCCTTTCCACTGGGCTGCAAGCCACACCTAGCTATAGCTCAATAGCTCATTCAGCCATTCCATATGGTGAGCTGTCACTTCCCCTGGGGAATCATCTTTTACTATCTACTATAGATAAGATCCTTAGGGGTGAGTACATAGATGCCTTTACACTTCTTTACCATACAATGGAAAAGAAGGATAAAGATGAGCTTGACAATAAGGATAAGGAGATATTGAGATGGCAGAAAGTAGAATGTAATTTCTCCAACTCGTTAAATGGATTTTGCATTTATGCAGGGTAATTGCTAAGGCACAGCCTTTGCATGCCACAGTCCTTATTGAATACATGAATATCATCCACTGGGCTTACGTAGACTATTCTGGTCCTGCGTGGTTACTATACAATGAAGCTTTCCACATGCAGGCTGCCATTTACCTCTCATTGTGTTGGGATCTGTTACACTCATAACTATGGATGCAACGTATGACCCCAGCTTGCCCCATGCAAGGTGACCGGATGCACAGCGGACACCTGGTTCAAAAGGCTGGTAACTCTTCTTCCAAAAAGCCCCAAGACAATTCTGGGAAATCCCAGAAGCTTTTGTGTTGGGAATTTAGCTTTCAGGGCTCTTGCAACTGTAAAGCTTGCAAATATAAGCATGAGTGTTCTGTTTGCAAGTGTCCACATGTCAGGAAATGACATGTATGTGACCACAAGATGGAGCTGTAAGCTAGGTAATGCAAGTTGAGCTCCAGTGGCAGGTGTGTGTGTCAGCACTTGGGAATATGCACACCTGGGATGGCTGATGCAATAGGCATTGGTGACCACCTATAAAAGGGAGATGGGAATTATCTCCTGTGCGGGTTTTGTTGTGGATGGTGGTTGGTGGAGCAGTTTGTTGGTTTGGCAAAGATTTGAGAGTATTCGAGATGGCTGTCCGATACTCTGTGTATATACTGCAAACAAAGATTAAAGCCCTCAAGTTGAGTGAAGGCTGGCCTTGTTGCTGTCTTTATTTGGCAAGCCAGAGCTCAAGGCCATGTGCTGCAGTGAAGGAATTTTTTCCTTCTCAGCCTGAAGTCTTTTTGCAGATGTCTCTCAGGAATCCTTCTCCTTGGCATCCTGTCAATATGTTCGACTCTGCACATGGTCATGGTGGACACAGCGCATCTTTCTATGCCCCAACAAGGGTTATGGGCCCAGTGTCTGTGGACAATGCTGTGGGAGATATAGTTCTGCAATTGGTGAGCTGTTTTTGTGTTCCTGGAGGGCTGAAGTGAAAAGTCCTGGAGAGGAGTGAGTTAAGTGTGTCTACTCACGGACTCTGCTCTTATCAGTTTGTTTTGGAAGCTTATTCTTTTTTGGCAGCCTGCCCGGACTGTTATCAGTTAGTTTGGTGTGTTTGCATCTGTGTAAGTTGCTGACTCAGCGCAAATGTGGAAAGAACTGTCAGGTTTGAAAAACTGTCCAAGAAAAATTATGCTTCATGGATATACATGTAGGCTTTGCTGATAAAGCAGGACTTATGGGACTATGTAAAGAAAGAACCAGACCCTACTAATGAGGATCAATTAGAAGGTGACGAAAAAGCTAGAGCAACAATTGTTTTAGCTATAGAGCCAAGCCAGCTGAACAATATCAGAGATAAGAGATCAGCATTTGAAGTCTGGAAAGCTCTTCAGAATGTCAACCAACCAGCTGGGGCCTTGTCAAAAATGCTGTGCAGCAGAAAGCTATATTGTTGTAAACAGCAGGAAGGTGAATCTGTGCTTGTACATTTAAAAAAGGATGCAGGATAATTTCTCAGAGTGCAGCAAGTGTGGCAAACAAATAGAAGAAACCCAGAGCCTATATACTCCTGAGTAGTCTAAACAATGAGTGGGAATTTCTCATGTACAATCTCCAGGGAGTAGCCGAAGCTGATTTAAAAGTGGACCTTGTGGCATCCAGAATACTGGAAGAAGTACAGAGGAGAGACTCAGAGGAGAGCTTCAAGGGTGAGACCATCTGGAGGCAACAACCAACAAACCAAACTACATCCTTGTCCGAAGAAGGGAGTGCTGCTGTCTGCAGGACACGGAAATGTTTTTTTTTTTTTTTCCTGTGGGGAGACTGGACATTTGATGAAGAACTGTCCAAAAGTCTTTGCAGCAAAGAAAGGACAAAACTCACAAAGGAAAAGGAAAGATAAGCCCCATGATGGGAGGGGGTTTGCTACTGCTGTAGAGGGAGTTGTAAGTGAGAAGAAGGACCAATCTGTCTGGATTTTAAACAGTGGGTCTTCTCACCACATGACCCCTAATAGGCAAAAACTACAGAGCCCAAAGCCAGTACCAGTGGACACTGTGGTATTTGCAGATGGGGAACCTGGCAGTGTAGAAGTTCAAGGGTCTGTATTAATCCCGGGTTTAAAAAAGGTATTCCATAATGTTCTGTGTGCACCAAAACTGCAGAATAGCCTTGTGAGTGTGTCATCCCTAACCAGTGATGGGTATGAAATCCTTTTCAAAGGAGATGAGGGGATTGTGTCCAAGGAGGGAGCAGTGTGTGGTAAAGCCATAAAGAAAAATCACATTTATCACATGGTAGCACAGGTGCAGTGTGGGAAAGTAACAAACAAGCCACTGCATGACGGATGTGCTCATTACTTCCATAGAGTCATGGGCTACATAAGCTTTAAAGGTTTAAAAAATCTAGAGATTTGCCCAGAGTTCAGGGTAAAGAACTGTAAAAGTTACCTTGACTGTGCTGTGTGCAAAAGGATAAAAGTCAAGGCTTACCCTGTGGTGAAGGTGAGCAAATGCATTACCCAGAGGCCTTTTCAAGTGGTACATGGAGACTTATCAGGGCCACATCAAGTAAAGAGTATAGGGGGAAGCAGGTTTACCCTACTGATTGTAGACAGGCATACCTGATTAACATATGTGGCGATGCTCAAAACCAAAAGTAAGTCTGCTGACATGATTAAAAGATGGGTTAATTCTGTTGAAAGGGAGTTTCGCTACAAGGTTGGCACTTTTGTGGCAGACAGAGGTGGGGAATTTTTATGTAATAATTTGCAGCAGTGGGTTGGGCAGAAAGAAATCCAACACAAAACTACAAATCCTGGATGTATTGCAGAAGATGGTTTGGCTGAATGCAGGATTGGGATGATAAACCAAATAAGGGATTGTATGTTGGATGATTCTGGAGTGCCAGCTAATTTGTGGGGAGAAGCCACAAGAACTGCTTGCCACATTGTAAACAGGTCATGGTGCAGTGTGATAAACCAAACACCATATTACTTGTTGTATGGAAGCGCACCGAACCTGAAGTACTTAAGAGTTTTTGGACATTTCGCCTCAGTGTACGTTCCTCCTCAGTTCAGGAAAAAGAATGAGCCCAAAAGCCAAAGGTTGTGTTTTGTGGGCTATGAGGGGAATAAGTACAGGTTCCTGGTGGATGGGAATAGGATTTTGTATTCCAGGAGTGCTAGTTTTGAGATCCATGCTGGGTGGGAGAAAGTGTACCCTGACCAAAATGTTGTTGTCAAACAGAAAAATATTGTGATAAATAAGAACAATGGAAATGGAGGGGTACATGCATCCAGGGATGTGGTAGATGAGAAACCAGCTGTATCACAACAGCCTGGAGTTTCAAGTCAACAGGGCACTTTGAAGGTGCCTTGTACTCCAGAAGAGCCTAGTATGTCCTTACACTTGCAAACAAAACCAGAGATAGTGACTGTAAAACAAGAACAAGTTGAGACTCATGGGCAAGACACTCAGGCCAGTGTTAGTG
Source organism: Phrynosoma blainvillii (assembly GCA_026167975.1). NCBI lineage: Eukaryota > Metazoa > Chordata > Lepidosauria > Squamata > Phrynosomatidae > Phrynosoma > Phrynosoma blainvillii. Next base: position 417,282,656 of record JANUYF010000001.1, read on the forward strand.
GCAGTGACACTGAGGGTGGTCAAGGCACATTCCTGATTCCCATGAGATCTCAGAAGGGAAAGTTCTTTGTAATAAAGCAGGCACAAGCCTCTTCTGTGACAGCAGTCAAAAGAACTATAAACACTCCAGAAAGGGCACAGAGGACAATGTAGCAGACATTCTTACAAAACCTTTATCTGTAGAACGGCACACAAAATAGACTAACAGGTGAGGTATCAGCGATTAAGGTCACAGTTTATAAAAGGACAGGTGTAAATGACACATGGGACACACCACATGCCATTTGGAGGGGAATGTCAGGAAATGACATGTATGCGACCACAAGATGGAGCTGTAAGCTAGGTAATGCAAGTAGTTGAGCTCCAGTGGCAGGTGTGCGTAGGTCAGCACTTGGGAATATGTGCACCTGGGATGGCTGATTACCTCCATACTTGACATAGCTGCTGGCTGTCAAGGTAAGTTTGGGGAGTTGGACTGGGAGATGAAACTAGAAACTACACCTCTGATGTAGGATCTCAACATTGATCTGTATCTAATTTTTGTTAGCCACTTAGAGAGGGGATTATTGTCATAATCATAATCACCAACAACAACAATTTTCCATGTTAGGTTGCCTTCTCCATTGAGCTTGCAAATGGGATAAAAGGCTCAGAAAAGTATAAATTATTTTTTGGTACAAGTACTTGCATTAGGCTCTTATATTTCATTGGGAAGCCAGAGAAAAATGGAGGAAAACATTCTTGATTTGAATTTGTTTGCAAAAAAATTAGTTTATGTTCTTCAAATATGAACATTTTAGAAAAATTGCTGTGGCACCTAGATTTAGGGATTGTATTAAAAGAGCATAGATCATATTGCCTTATTTACTGTCAGTTTGACATTCTTGGGGAACACAATGCTACAGGTGCAGCTGCCTCCTCCTCCTCCTCCTCCTCTTTGGATTCTAATTATTTGTATCACACCTTTACCATGATTTAGAACTCAGTGGTTTATAAGAGGTTAAAAAACTAATTAAAATTCACAAAATGTAAAAGTAAATAAGTGATTAAACTATAAAAAATTAAAACCAGTTAAAAATATAAACCATAAAACCCACAAAAGCACAAGAATAGTAACAAACAGAAGGTCTGTCGTACCTTAACAGTTAGGGCCTGTTGAAATAGAAATATCTTCACCATTTTATGGAGGGTACCAGTCTAAACTTTAGGGAAGAGACTTCCTAGAGCCTGGTGGCAGCCACTGAAAAGGTCCTTTAGCATGCTCCTACCAGATAAACCTGTGAGGGTGGTAGGGCAGAGATTTGTGTCTCCAGATCTCATAACATGGACAAGTTTGTAAGAGAATATAGACCTTTGAAAAACCTAGAGCTGAGCTGTATAGGGCTTTAAGGAACTTGTAACTGAACAGTCTGCTTCCCTACTACCCATACCTGTCTATTATGGTTTTGTTCCACCAGTTATGGGTGTAATTTTATTAGACCCCTTTCTTTGCCTCTGATGGGGATTGGGGACGTCTGTAGAGGGTGCTTTAATTAGCAAGATAAAAATTCTGTTTCCATGTGTTGTAATAAATTTGTTTGTTGTTGTTTTCCTTCAAGTCATTTCCAACATATAAAGACCCTAAAGTGAACCTATCACAGGTTTTTCTTGGTAAGATTTGTTCAAGAGAGGATTTGTCTTTGTCCCCTTCTGAGGCTAAAAAATGTGACTTACCCAAGGTCACCCAGTGGGTTTCCGTGGCTGAGCAGTGATTTGAACTCTGGTCTCCAAAGTCATAGTCCAACATGCAAGCCACTACACTATGCTGCATCTGTTGTAATCAATAGAAGGCAGTTCCAGATGCCTGCTATGTGCAGTGCTGGGGAAGGAGGGACCCAGCTTTGTTGGCTTCCAATGAGAGGAGACCAGGAGGTCCTGAGGGTGGTGCAAAACATCATCAGTCATGTGAGGGTGCTGAATCATTGATAATATAAGACCAGGCCACCCCTCTATATGTTCCATTACAGCTTTTGCAGCATGCTCCACCCTCCCACCCCTTAGTGCAGTGTGAGCATTTCTGGTTGCTAGGTAGGGATTTTCTCCCCTCTTTTTCACCTACCTCACATTAAAAGGGACAGAAGCAGTGATTTGTGGGCCTGACAAGATGTCTCGGGAGGTGTGTTGTCTCCCTGGGGCAAAGATCCGAGATGTGACAGAGAGGCTGAGAAGACTGGTCAGGCCTACCGACCAATACCCCTTCCTTTTGGTTCACGTGGGAACGAACGACACAGCAAGACACAGCCTTCAAAACATCAAAAGGGATTACGAGGCTCTACGAAAGAAGCTGAAAGAAATGGAGGCACAGATTGTCATCTCGTCTCTACTGCCAGTTGAAGGGCATGGTCCAGGAAGAGAGAGGAAGATAGCAGATGTCAACAATTGGCTCCGCAGATGGTGTCATCGAGAACGATTTGGATTCTTGGATCATGGGCTGCGGTTCCATGAGGGCTGACTCCTGGCAAGGGATGGGCTGCATCTCACACCAGTTGGAAGAAACGTTTTTGCCAACAGTCTGAAGAATTTGATCAGGAGGGCTTTAAACTGAGTTATGTGGGGAAGGGAGACAGCACCCTGGAAGACAAAAGGACTGGAAAAAATAGTCAAACTGTCATAGAGGAAACAAAGCAAACAGTAGAGGGACCCAACAGTGGGAGGCAAAAAAACGTGCTAAGGCAGCAAGTAAAGGAGACATATGGTCTTAGATGTCTCTACACTAATGCACAGAGCATGGGAAATAAGCAAGATGAACTTGAACTCCTAGCGCAACAAAGCAAATATGATATAATAGGCATCAGTGAAACCTGGTGGGATGAGTCTCATGATTGGAATGTAAAAATACAGGGGTATAACCTCTTCAAGAGAAACAGGCCAAACAGGAGAGGAGGAGGAATAGCATTATATGTCAGGGATATTTACACCAGTGAAGAAATCCAGGACAACAATCCTGGAAGCCAGGTGGAGAGCATTTGGATAAAAATTAAAGGGGAAAGAAACAACAGGGATGTTATTGTGGGAGTCTACTACAGACCCCCGACTCAGGCAGAAGAACTGGATGATGCCTTTCTAGAACAGATGGCCACACACTCAGAAAGGAGAAATATAGTAGTGATGGGTGACTTCAACTTTCCTGATATTTGCTGGAAGTCAAACTCAGCAAAATCCTCAAGGTCTAGCAAATTCCTCACTTGCCTCGAAGACAATTTCATTGTCCAAAAGGTGGAAGAGGCAACGAGGGAGTCAGCTATTTTAGATCTGATCCTAACTAACAGGGAAGACCTAGTTAATGGGGTGCAAGTGGTTGGATCCTTAGGCGGGAGTGATCATGTCCTCCTCGAGTTTATTATACAGTGGAAAGGAGAAGCCAGGCATAGCCAGACACGCATCCTAGACTTTAGGAAAGCTAATTTTACTAGACTTAGAGAAATACTGGGGGTGATCTCATGGACAGGAATACTAAAAGAGAAGGGAGTTCAAGACGGATGGGAGTTTCTCAAAAGGGAGATACTGAAGGCACAATTTCAAACCGTGCCAACGAGGAGGAAAAATGGGAGGTGTCTCAAGAAACCAGGATGGATGACTAAGGAACTTGCAAGTGAACTATGTTTTAAACGGAACATGTATAAGAAATGGAAAAATGGGGAAATCACCAAAGAGGAATTCAAACAAATAGCTAGCACGTGTAGGGATAAAGTCAGAAAAGCTAAAGCACAGAATGAGCTCAGGCTTGCTAAAGGCGTTAAGGACAATAAAAAGGGCTTTTGGGGGTATGTCCATAGCAAAAGAAAGAAGAAGGAAATGATAGGGCCACTGTGCAGAGAAGATGGAGAAATTCTAACAGGGGACAAAGAAAAGGCAGAATTACTCAACACCTTCTTTGCTTCAGTCTTCTCAGAAAAGACAAAGGGTGCTCAACCTGAGGATAATGGAGCAGAGGACAGAATAGGAGAATTTCAGCACAGAATAAGCAAAGAGATAGTACAGAAACATCTGGTTAATCTAAATGAATATAAGTCTCCAGGACCAGATGAATTACATCCAAGGGTATTAAAAGAACTGGCAAATGTAATATCGGAACCATTGGCAATAATCTTTGAGAACTCCTGGAAAACAGGAGAAGTCCCAGTGGACTGGAGGAGGGCAAATGTTGTCCCCATCTTCAAAAAGGGGAAAAAAGAGGATCCCAACAATTATCGTCCAGTTAGTCTGACATCAATACCAGGAAAGATTCTGGAGCAGATCATTAAACAGAGAGTCTGTGAACATCTGGAAAGTAATTTCATAATAACAAAAAGTCAACATGGGTTTCAGAGAAACAGGTCATGCCAGACAAATCTGATCTCTTTTTTTGATAAAATTACCAGCTTGGTAGATGAAGGGAATGCTGTGGATATAGTATATCTTGATTTCAGTAAGGCCTTTGACAAGGTTCCCCATGACATTCTTGCAAACAAGCTGGTAAAATGTGGGCTTGACAAAGTAACTGTTACATGGATTTGTAATTGGTTGACTGGCCGAACCCAAAGGGTGCTCAACAATGGCTCCTTTTCAACTTGGAAAGAAGTGACCAGTGGGGTGCCACAGGGCTCTGTCCTGGGCCCAGTGCTATTCAATCTCTTTATCAATGACTTGGATGACGGTATTGGGGGCATAGTTATCAAATTTGCAGACGACACCAAATTAGCAGGAGTAGCTAATACTCCAGAGGACAGGATCAAAATTCAAAATGAATTGAACAGACTAGAAAGCTGGGCTGAAGCTAACAAAATGAAATTCAATGCGGAGAAATGTAAGGTACTGCACTTAGGGCGGAAAAATGAAAAGTACAGATATACGATGGGGAACACCTGGCTGAATGAGACTACGTGTGAAAGGGATCTAGGAGTCCAGGTAGACCACAAGTTGAACATGAGTCCACAGTGCGATGCAGCAGCTAAAAAGGCCAATGCAATTTTAGGCTGCATCAGTAGAAGTATAGTGTCTAGATCAAGAGAAGTAATAGTGCCACTCTATTCTGCTTTGGTCAGGCCTCACCTGGAATACTGTGTCCAGTTCTGGGCACCACAATTCAAAAAGGATGTAGAGAAACTGGAGCATGTCCAAAGGAGGGCAACTAAAATGGTGAAAGGTCTGGAAACCAAGCCCTACGAGGAACGACTTAGGGAGCTGGGGATGTTTAGCCTGGAGAAGAGAAGACTGAGAGGTGATATGATAGCTGTGTTTAAATATTTGAAGGGATGTCATATTGAGGAGGGAACAAGCTTGTTTTCTGCTGCTCCAGAGACTAGGACCCGAAACAATGGATGCAAGCTGCAAGAAAAGAGATTCCACCTCAACATTAGGAGGAACTTCCTGACAGTAAGGGCTGTTCGACAGTGGAACACACTCCCTCGGAGAGTAGTGGAGTCTCCTTCCTTGGAGGTCTTTAAGCAGCGGCTGGATAGTCATCTGTCGGGGATGCTTTGATTGGGAGTTCCTGCATGGCAGGGGGTTGGACTGGATGGCCCTTGTGGTCTCTTCCAACTCTATGATTCTATGATTCTATGAAAAAGGTAAAGGTAAAGGTAGTCCCTTGACATGAATGTCTAGCCGTAACTGACTGTAGAAGGTGGTGCTCATCTCTATTACTAAGCCAAAGAGCCAGCATTGTCTGAGGACTACTCTGGTGGTCATGTGACCAGCACAACTGCACCAAACGCTGTTACCTTTCCACCTAAGTGGTACCTACTTACCTACTTGTATTTCCATGCTCTTGAACTGCTAGGTTGGCAGAAGCTGGGGCTAGTGACAGGAGCTCACCTCATCAATCAGCACTCAGACCTTGAACTGCCAAGCTTCAGATCTTCTGATAATCAGAATTGGTGTCTTAACCACTAAGCATTGTATCTGGGGAATCTGGGACAATTGGCTGAGGTTGGGGCTTCCACTGGGCAGGTAGCAGAAGAGAATGTCAGAGTTCTGGAATACACATTGGCATCCCTTTTGGTGCAGGGTAGTACTCTAGAACTACCCTACTAGGGTTTCACAGCTTGGGGGTGGAGAAAGACTCTGCTCTTAAGGCTTTGTTCTCATTCATAAGATTATACAACTTGGATAGGAGCACCTGAGTTCTGCCTTCCAGCAGACAACCAGCTGGGGAACAACCCAGATAAACAGGGTCAGGTATTTTACCCAAGGGAAGGCTAGGTAGGATGACAGCCTCTTCACATCGGTCCCCCTCTTGTGGTCTTCCAAGAACGTCAATGTTATTAACTAGGTCAATAAATTGGCCCTTGCTTAACTGAACTTCCTGTGCCTAGTGTCATCATTCCACGGTAGGTTATCAAGCTATTTATCATTAGACCAGTCTCTGATGAATGCTGAGCTGAGAACAGAAAATAAAACATGGAATCATACCTACCTCCACTGGGGTCTAAATGCAAATATTGTAATTATAATACTTTTGTAAAATCCAAAAAAACATATTAGACACATCCACACACAAAACCTTTTTTATAGTAAATCAAATCTTCACTGAAGTGTTCACTGATAATAAAACAATTGTTTTGCTTTTTGACTTCAAAAAAGAATCAGCGACAAAATGGTTTCTACTCACTTTACTCTTCCAGTTGGGAAAAAGAATTCCAGCTTCTGAACAAGTTGTGAATCATAATCTGTGTGGAACAGCACATATTGCAGATATTGAATTTTGAAGACTTATAAAAACCTTCCCATAAAAAAGCTCCACAAATTACTAGAAGAAACTATTCAGCAACCAATTTTAAGATATCTTGGGGAACTTGTGGTACATTTCTTGATATTTCATAAACCATTAAAGATGCCAAATTTGTGGAATATTACATGCATTAATTTTTTTATATATATAATTCCCTGAGCAAACTTACTAACTCACTCAAACACACTATCTGAGGGTAGACTATTGTGAGGATTTAATATACATATTTTTCCCCAGATCTTGATATTGGTGGAAGAAGTACTATAGACTTTTACTTTATTTCTCTTTATAAGTACTGTGTGTGTGTGTGTGTGTATGTATGTACGTGCATTTACTTTCTGATATGTATGCCTCAAAACTGCTACTCTAATTTCTTTTAAATGCTTGATGATGGAAAAGAAATTGTGAGGCAGCTGGTTTTAGAACCACATACATAGGTGAGGTAGATAAGGAGGTGAATCATGAAAAGATGGAGGTGCTGCTAGTGATTATAAGGTTTCCTAGAGATGTGACATTTCTGAAGGGAAGTAGCTAAATGATACTCATAGCAGAACTTCAACTCTATTCATTTTTTTGGTTAGAAGATGCTAGACAGAGAGCCCTGGAACCAGCAAAGCAAATAACTTTCTTAATGAAGGTAAATTGCATATTGGCTGTGCATAACCATACCAGGGACAATTTTTTCTCATGCTGCATTCATTTCAATTTCCAAGCTCTCTAGAGAACATAAAGTAGCTCTTTTGTTTTAATGATGTCCAATATCTGCAATCATCACAAGTCCCCTTTGGAATACATGGGGGGGGGGAGCACAGCAGAGTAACTAAGGGGGGGTTGCAGACTGCCAGAAATAGTGCAAATTGAGTCCACTTTTAGGGTTAGGGTTAGGGAATCATGGGAACTGTATTTTATTGTGGCACCTGAGCTCTCTGACAGAGAAGGCTCAATGTCTCAGAAAAAAAAACAATTCCCATTATTCCCTAGCACTAACCCTAACCCTAAAAGTGGACTCAATTTGCACTATTCCCGGCAGTCTGCAAACCCCCCTAAAAGAAATATTCAGAGCAATAAGAGAAATTTGGTCAGCAACTGTACATGCATGATTAAAGCCAGATCATTATGTGATATTTAGAAGATGTGGCTGATGTACTAAATATCACATAATGATATTTATATGCTAGCTACAGGGAGCACACAATCCCTTGCTGAAAAGCTCACTGGCTGCCAGTTTGTTTTGGGCACAATTAAAAGTGCTGGTTTTGACCTATAAAGCTCCCCAAAGCTAACTGTTACATGGATTTGTAATTGGTTGACTGGCCGAACCCAAAGGGTGCTCAACAACGGCTCCTTTTCAACCTGGAAAGAAGTGACCAGTGGGGTGCCAAAGGGCTCGGTCCTGGGCCCAGTGATATTCAAAATCTTTATCAATGACTTGGATGACAGTATTGGGGGCATAGTTATCAAATTTGCAGATGACAACAAATTAGGAGGAGTAGCTAATACCCCAGAAGACAGGATCAAAATTCAAAATGACTTGAACAGACTAGAAAGCTGGGCCAAAGAAAACAAAATGAAAACTGCACTTAGGGTGGAAAAACGAAAAGCACAGATATACAATGGGGAACACCTGGCTGAATGAGACTACATGTGAAAGGGATCTAGGAGTCCAGCTAGACCACAAGTTGAACATGAGTCAACACTGTGATGCAGCAGCTAAAAAGGCCAATGCAATTTTAGGCTGCATCAATAGAAGTAGGTCTTTAAGCAGAGGCTGGATGGCCATCTGTCGAGGATGCTTTGATTGGGAGTTCCTGCATGGCAGGGGGTTGGACTGGATGGCCCTTGTGGTCTCTTCCAACTCTATGATTCTATGAATTGATATCATGTTTTTCAGGCACACTACTTCCCTGCCTACTTCTCTCTGTATTAAGAACATTTGCATGGTCTTTTTGTTATGAACATCGAAACCTTGTCACATATATTGGTCCCTTGACCTGTGGACACTTTTCAGGATTTCAGTCGTTAGGATTAAGCTTACTTGGGTTTCTCAAAGGAAGGACATTCAGCCCCAAATTCCACTGATATTCCTGGCCACAACACTTGGTCTTACATCATTACCTGAATCAAAGTTAACTACACGTTATTACCTGTAATAAGAACTTGACCTTGGGGAATTTATAATTAGCTCAAAAATAATAATAGGATCTAAATCCATTGTATGCTGGGAGCTAGATGGAACAGTTCCTGCAGAGATAGCATTTGTCCAAAAGAATGGTACTTTTATTAAGAGAGAAAAATAAATCAATAAGCAAGCACACACATATACAGAGGATCAAACAGACAAAAACACCCTAACATACGTGCACACACACACAAGAACTCTGGAATAAAGTAGTTAACTTGGATAGGAAACACAAGGCTTTCTAATGATGATAGTTACATGAAAGGAAGCTGCTCCAACGATGAATGAAGATGGATAGACTCAACCATTATGAAAAAGGAAAAGACACAGAATAGAGCTGGAGATTCTAGTTACAGATCACAATGGCCACCATGAAATCTATCCAGACTCCCCCTTTCCTGAGATTTTGAGGAGCATATCCTTAAGACTAGGCTGAGGGGAAAAGTTGCTATTGTATATCAAAGGATTCCGATTGCTATGCTTTGAAGTAGACAATTTCCAAAAGAGGAGAGATTGGATGTTGCTTTTATCTCACCTTCAGCTGGACACATCCTGGATGGCACTCATAAATCTTCTAGGTGTGAATGTCCTGTTTTTGCAGCTCCTAAGCCTGGCCTTTTTGATCTACAAATGGTTGTAAATGCAGGTTTAACTCTTGTTTGGAGTGCCTACGTGATGTGCTCACTTTGAGCTCATGGCAATATAGGCATCTTTCAGCATAGGGCTATGATAGGGACCGAAAAGGGGTCTTGATATCAAAACCAATCAAAACCAATCATTGTAACACATCCTTTTGAGAATATTTGTTACTTGCACCTCACAGAATTCTAAGACTTCAGATGTAGCATCCTCTACATTTAGGCAGCCTAGTCAGCCACTCCAAAAGTAGTAGCAGTCTCCACATCTCAGAGGTTTCCACTGGTTTTGGCTTTATGTTGAGACAACACCTTTAATTGTTGCACTTGGGCAGAATTTCAGGTAGCAAAGTTATCTCAGAACTTCCAATCTTTTTTCTAGTTGGTCTTTCTGAATTAGGTCAGACTGGGCAATTTCCAGACATCTAGGGTCAGCACAGGCATATGGAGTTGAACCTCAGAAGGGCAATCATGTTCCTTCAGACCCCCCCTTTTTTTTTCTTTAAAAAGCCCTTCATGTCATTTAATGGGTATAGAATGCAATTTTGTCACAATTTTGAGCACTGTTTTAGGTCAATGGAAGATTTTTCTTCAAAAGTATATGTGACTAGAAAACTGAGTGTAATGTGATGGTACTGAGAGAATGCACTCAGGGCCCACAGGAATGTACTTTACCCAACCATGGAATAGGGCTCCTGACTTCATGAAAGCTTCCTGTGCCTGATGTAGTTATCCTAACTAGATCCTATCTACATGGTGCAATCTTGCTTCCTATGAGTTGATTGTTTTACCTGTTTGCATACACACAACCTTTTCTTTCTAGTTTGTCTTCACAGTAATCTGTGAGGGAAGCCATATGTACTGAAAGTGAATACATGACCCAAGGTAATCCAATGAGTTCCATCATTCAATGAGACAAAGCCCTGGAGTTCCCAAATCCTAGCTAAGTGCTTTTAACTCATCAAACATACATGCTCATCATGATATTGGTTAATTTTTAAATATGAAATACTGTTGTGTGACATTCTTTACTGCATTTGTCTAAAGTTTTCATCCAGTTCAAAATCTTTCTTTGGAAATGGAACTAGGCTTCTATAGCCTAGCAATGCTTTCTATCAAGCAAGCTACTACATGAGAATTGCTTTTCAGTTTGTTTTTAATAAGAATTTATCAAAATTCACAAAATTCAAATTGGAAGAAAGTGAAACTATATATTTGACCATCACTAATCAAGGCTGGTCTGAAGATGTTTTGGTGCCTGAAGCAAAGGACGATAACCTAAGCTAAATTGGAAGTTGAATCTTCCTTCAACATTATCAATGTGATAGTATGATCCACTGCAATCCATGCACTTACTCTTCTGCCCTTTTATGCCTCATGCCCCACTCTACATATATTGTCACAATCTACCTAATGGTAGGGCTGGCCCTGTTTTATATAATCTGTTCAGGATTAAGTGTCACAGGTTCAGAAGGAAAAAGCAGCTTGAGTGTTGCCCTAGGACTCTAGAAGATCAGAGGTCAAATCCTCCCTCAGCCATAGAAACTCACTAATATTGGGTTAATCATACTCCTGGGATCTTGTAGTTCATTGTGGCACCAGAGCTCTCTAACAGAAAAGGCTAAATGTCTAAACAAAACAAACAAAACAAACAAACAAAGAAACAAACAAACAAACAAACAAACAAAAAACCCATAGTTTGCAGAATTCCATAGCATTGAGCCATGTCAAAATGGATTATTTCTGCAGTGTGGACAGCCCCTCAGACTCTGTGTCATGCAAATGGAGAAACTTTGTACTTATTATTTGTACTTGTGGAAGCTTTTGCCTCATGAGCAATTCCATTTCCTTGTTTTGTGCACTATGCACCTTAATATGGGTGGGTCATGGGAGAGTGGTATTGGCTGTTATGTTACAGAGATCAAAATGTCTTTGGCTGGCCCTACTTCTTTATGTAATGTCAGGGAACCTTCCAAATTCAGAATTTGATTCTTTCTGTTCTGTCCTTTCATGGACATGGGACCCAAGGTAAAGGCTAGATTAGCTGTCATCCTAACATATTCAATATGTTAATCATCCAGCTACCCAATTATATTAATAATATATGCAAATTGCCTAGTAGACCTCCAGCTCATAATAAATGTTCAATGTGACACTGTCAAACTCTCTCTTTCTGATTTTCTTAAAAAGTTTTCCAACTATAAACTAACAATGAGACAATAAGATATTAAAAATTAGCTAGGAGAAGACTCTTCAGAGAGTGACAGTACACTGTATCTTCATGTCTCCTTTTTGCTTTATCTAGCTTTTAGATTGTAATGCAATAATTTTTAAAATGTCAGTGACTTTAAGTGACATTTTTAGCTTTGTATCCCTGTGGGTTTCCTTTGGGTGCATTGTTAGAGATGAAAAATTGCCTCATCGTTTATAGATAGCATAGTTTGTGTTCTAAAATTCCATTTTTATATTGTAGATAGTAAGCATGAAACTGGGAAAAGCTTGCATTTGTAAATGCAAACTGTCAGGTTTTCTGGGAGTTGTAGTCCATAAAGTAACATTTCCCAGTTCCAAGTTAGACCTAAAATTTATTTATTTGAATTGTATCCCACCTTTCTCTCAAAATGGGACCAAAAGTACTACCAACCATTTTACAGATATCATCAGCAACACTCACTAGAAATGCATGCAATTAACCTTCTTGTTTCTGCGCATTTCCATTTTGTCCTTGAGACTATAGCAAGATCTGTCCTGAGACTTTTAAGATGAGAATTACCAATGAGAACTAAGAAAGAATGAATTAAACCATAATAAAGAAGCTGGAATAGTCTTGGGAAATCACCACTGGGACAATTACTCCAAAATATGCAACAGTGCTTTCCTAGTATTTGGACAAGTATTTATTTCAATACTTAAATAACTGGATTATCTGACTGGTTGAAAAAATGTGATCATGCTCTCAGAACCTATCATGAATATTAAGACTGTCACACACAAAAATGTCTCATAGAAAGCATAGCCAAACTTAGCAAGGCCAACACAATGACTACCAATATTCTCCTTCCCTGTTGCTCCACTAGCTCAGGACAGCTGCAATGAAGTCTAGAAAGAGCTAACATTAAATCCATAAATATCACAGTTTAAACTCTAAAAGCTCTAGCTTTATATCTCTTTTTGTTGTTGTAGGATATAGGTATATTCCATCTTTCAATGGATGCCACTGAGGTTCTGTCCAGGATTTTCCATTGTTTCTTCTCTTGGCATTCTTTTTGAAAGCATAATATCATCTGGTATATTTGAATGGAAAAACATTAGCAATAAACCTTTTGTAAAGCTAAGGAAATAGGGGCCTAAAAAAATAATTTAATGCCCTACTTCTCTATGTATGTAAGGATGGTATTCCAGTTCACAGTAAACAAAATCCATTCTTCGCATTACTCTACTACACCTGAAGGGCCTACCCTCTGGGCACATTTCTCTGGGGCATTTTCTAGACATGTGTGCCATATCATGAGCTCTACGTTTGTGAAACTTCTGCCAACATCCTGGGGCAACTGCCTTGTAGGGACAAGATGTCTGAACCCTTCAAGTCTGTAGTTGTCTCTCTGTGAACCTATTTGACTAAGACTTAGTAAAAAGCTGGTTTGCTCAGGACCTCAGGCACTTGCAGACAATTTGCTGACATGTTTAATGTTGTTATCAATGGCCTGTTGCTTTAATCAACATCCATGCCAATATATGGGGATTAAAATGATCTTTGGTTCATCAGGAGGCAGACTAAACAGGAAACATTTATACAGCGTTAAAGCTTTAAATGCTCTTGATGAGAGCTCATGGGGGGGGGGGTACAGCCACTTTGTCTACAACCTTTCTGTCTCTTGAAATGCATAATCATCAAAGCAAAGGTGCAAGGTTCTCTACTGTTTAATGAGCAAAATCTTGGCATTTGAAAGAATTGATATCCTCAATTAGGAACGGTGTCTGCAGCTTATTACTATTCACAATGCAAAGCTTTCTACCTCTCCAAGTTACACTGGAGAATGGCATTCTGGCTGGGTCTTTTTAGCTAGGCTTTTGTTGATTTCTTGGCAAGATAAACATGGAGAGAGACAGAGAGGGAAAAATACATTGTGTACAGAAAGATGTTCTCTTTGCTTTTCATAAAAGCATAACTTTTCTTTAGGCATTTATCTAAGACTGCTGACAGGAATACCCTACAGGCCATATATCATGCCACTGTCAAAAGAATTGCACTGGCTGCCAATACATTTCCAGTCTGAATTCAAGGTGATTCTGATGACATTTAGGCACCAATTTAAAACTTGGCTGTTATTGAAGCCATTATTGTTGTTTGTTGTTGTTATTGTTGCTGCGTGCCTTCAAGCCTTCAAGTTATTTCCAACTTCTGGCGACCTTAAGACCTAAAAACCCTAAAAACCTATCACAACTCTTCTAGAGTTGCCATAATTCTCTTCTAGAAAACTGGGACAAAAGTATGCAGGACTGGATTTGGCGCATTATCAACAACCTTTCTAACCCCCCCCCCCCCGACACACACACCACATGTTCACATTTAACATTGTTTTATTGCATATTTCAGTTGTTGTTGATCATCAATTTACCTAGCTCAGTGCTATGGAATTCTGGGATTTGTAGTTTGTTGTCGCACCAAAACTCCCTAACAGAGGCTACGTACCTCACAAAACTACAAATCTCAGATTTCTATAGCACTGAGCCATGGAAATTAAAACAGTATCAAACTGCATTATTTCTGTAATACAAATTTAGTCTATGTCTCTGAATTCTAGCCACTTGGAAAAGAATGTAGCAAAAGTTGGCTTTGTCATGCTGGGAACAAGGCACAAACATAATTTCAGTATCTCACCCTAACCTTGAGATACTGTGTTGAAATCAGGAAGCTGAATCAGACTGCTCACGGTGAAGATATTTATTTACAGGTGATAAAGAGATGCTATTTACAGAAGCAGGAACAGAAGAGACAGAGTTCCAGGAAGGATACACTTCTCTTCCTATCCAGTAGCTCACAGCCACAGAGAGCTAAATTAGAACTCTCTGAATACTCAGTATAAAAATGGCAACTGCACTCTCCACAACTCCACTCTTCTCACTGACCATTTTTCAATAACCAATAATAGTTTACATTAGTCACAGTCTTATATACACTTGACTGATGTAACTCTACAGTACATGGCATAATGCATTACATCACATTGCTTAGTCATACATATTCAGATGTGCAGTATTCAATATACATCTAGGTGTCTGTCCACCTCAAGGACATTTATCACCATGTCCTGGCCTTGTCACACACACATCACACACATCATGATTGTGCAGTTCTACAGATCTTAATTTTACATTGCAATATGTTGACATATTTGTTGTCACACCAGAACTCCCTGACAAAGGCTACATACCTCCCAAAACTACAGATCCCAGATTTCTATAGCACTGAGCCATGGAAGGTAAAGCAGTGTCAAACTGCATTATTTCTGTAGTACAAATTTAATCTTTGGGCCTAAGCAGACGGCTTAATAGGCCATCCTCGGCGCAGGGAAGGGGAGGGGCAGCCGCATACTCGGCGCCCCCTCCCCCTCCCGAGGTCATCCTCGGAGCTGCCGGCCCTCCGCATGGCCGGCGCCCCGAGGAGGACCTCCCACCGCAGCGTCCAGACATGCTGCGGTGGAAGGGGTCGCCAAAAGTGCGGCGCAACGTTTTGCGGCGCACTTTCGGCAACATATGAAAGGAGCGCTATTTTAGCGCTCCTTTCCAGGGGTGCTGACAGTGCACCACCGGATCGAGGCATGGGGATGCCACGGTCCTGCGGTGCACATTCCCAGGGCGGTCCACGGCCGCCCATCTGCTTAGGCCAAATGTCTCTGAATTCTAGCCACTTGGAAGAGAACTTAGCAAAGGTTGGCTTTTGGTGGTTTTTTTTTTTTTTTTACTCCTATTGGGGAGAGGTGGAGAGAAGCTCCCAAACAGGTATGAGAGTAAGAGGGACTCCCTTTTACTCTACATGTTGTTGGATTGCAACTCCCAGCACTCCTCTATTTGCTAATGCTCCTTGGAGTTGCAGTCCATGCAAACTTCTATGTGAAATATGTGATTCCCATCCATCCTTTACAATATTTTTAAAAAACAGCTTTCACAGGTACACTACTCTCACAAGGCTGCTTACAGGTTTTAAAAGGATGAAATTACTTTTCTCATTAAAATATACATAGAGGGAGAGAGTGCCCCCCTCCCCTATGAGAGGAATGTAGATGAAGTGATTCGTAAAGATACTCTAAAGACATCAACCAGCAACTTCAAATTACAAGGAAAGAGATTCCAACTAAGGGGGGATGCAGATGGTGAAAAGCCCAGTAAGGGGAGGGGCAGCCAGACTCCAGGCACCCCAACCCCTTCCCGAGGACGTCATCGGAGCGCCTGCCGTTGCACACAGTGGGCGCTCCGATGACATCCTTCTGGCTCAGCGTCCGGATACACTGATCCGGAAAGAGTACTATTTTAGCACTCCTTTTCAGAGGCACAATAAGGGTGGATCAGGGTCGAGGCATGGGGCAGCCTCGATCCCAATCCATGGCTTCTCAGGGCTGTCCATGGTTGCCTGTCTGTAGAGGCCGTTAATATCGGGAAAAACTTTACAGTAAGAGTTGTTCAATGTGGAATACACTGCCTCAGAGGGTGCTGGGCTCTTCCATCTATGGAGGCCTTTAAGCAGAGGTTGGATGAATATCTTCCAGAGGTGCTTTATTTGTGTGTATTTGCAATCCAGGGAGTTGGCCTATTTGGTCCTTGATATCCCTTCCAACTCTTTTTGATTCTATGTTGCAGCAGGTGGACATTCAGTTATCAGCTTGGCAATTTCTATTCTCATGACCACGGCTGTCTCAAGATATTCTGTCACCTGAGACAGAGCAGGAAATGGAGCCTTCTCTCATTCACAAAACAAAGTGCTTGGTAGCCAATTGAGGGGGGAAGCAGACGAGAGCTTCCCAGATGCCCTGGGCCGGCACGCCACGGGGCCGCAGCCTCCGCACCTCGGCACACCGGCAGCATCCCTGGAAGGAGCGCTAAATCAGCGCTCCTTCCTCAAGACAGGGAAAGTGCACCCTAAAAGCGTTGGGTGCACTTTCTCTGTCTTTTCCGCCGCAGCGCGTCCAGTCACTGCAGCGGGAGGTTGCCCCGGAAGCGCCAGCCGTGCAGAGGGCCGGCAGCTCCCAGGGCGACCTCAGGAAGAGGAAGGAGCGCTGCTTGTGCGGTGGCTCCTCCTCTTCCGGGTCTCCAGGACGACCTTTTTGGTCATCTGCCGAGGCCCTAAGTTACTGTCACCTGAAGGAAAAACTCCACAAACTCCTTCACTGTTCCTTCATAAAACACAAATCATAAAAACACAATCAATACAAATTAAGTAAAAATTTGATCTGGAATCCTGTTGGGCACTTATGTATGTGGGAATCAGAATTGTTTCACTACATAATGTCCATATCCAATAGAGGATTGTTGTTATATTACTAAATAATAATCATAATCATAATAATAATAATAAGTTTATTTATACCCCGCACCTCTGTCAAACAATCGGGGTGGCTTACAACATTTAAAAATAAATGGAAAGAATTAAAGTTATCACTATTGGGTAGGATTTCAGTGGTAAAAATGAATATTCTTCCAAGAATTCTGTTCTTATTTCAAACTATTCCAATAATTAAAAATGAAAAGAATGGCAAAAACAACTGTCACAGTTTATTTGGGCAGGGAAGAAATCAAGAATAAAGCAAAATTATATGCAGGATGTAGTTGAAAGAGGGGGATTCGCGATGCCAAATTTATTTATTTTATATATATATATATTTTTTATTAACATATACTATTCAAACATATCTATAAAGTTAACACACCAATTTCTTTTTCAATAATTAAATACAAATATTTACAATTGACTTCCAAAGTATCTCCAGTTTGTACTCAACCTTAGTTCAATGTTCACTCATTGTCTTCATATATATGCAATTTTAGATTTTGAATCCACTGTGTGTTATAACAACAGCTTTAATTATCTTGATCTTTAATAGTCACTTTTCACCTATTATTAAGTCAGTTTACTAATTTAGGGTATCCCATCAGTCTATATCTCTATTCAATTAAATTTTCTCTCTTACAGTATTGCAGTATTGGAGTCCAGTCTTGTTCAGTACTCTCTACATTTTGTTTGTTCAGTCTGGCTGTGAGTATGTCCATACTCATCATTTCAATAAGTCTTGTAGCCCACTCACTGGTTGAGGGCACTTCTGCTAGCTTCCATTTTTTTGCTAATGTAATCCGAGCTGAAGTTATCATATACAATAATATCCTTCCATATTTCCTTTCCATTTTCACTGGGATCTTATTTGTCATGTTCAACAGATATATTTCTGGTAACATGTCATATCTTATTTTAAATATTTCACAAATTACCTTATGAACAGTTGTCCAATACTTCCTGACTTTGTCACAATTCCACTATACATGTAGCCAACACCCTGTAGTTTGCTTACACTTCCAACATCTGTTATTACCATTCCTGCAAATTTTTGCTAATTTCGCTGGGGTGAGGTACCAACGTTGCTCCATTTTTAAATAGTTTTCTTTCAAGTCTTGACATTGAGTAATTTTTTGTGTCTTCATTCTTGCCCACTCCCAACTTTCCAAATCAATGTCCCTACCAATATCCTTGGCCCATCTAATCATCGTATCTTTTACTAAGTCTTGTTCCAAATCTATTGCTTGTAAAGTCTCATAATATTTGGAAGTTAGTTTTTTTCCATTTTGCTTAATCACTTTATCCAATTCGGTGTCTGCCTCTTCAAATCCCAGTTTTTTATCATCTGCTTTAAATCTGTCCATTAGCTGTTTATATGGAAACCAATGTAAATTTTTATCCAATTCTTTCAAATTCTCTAAAGGCTTTAATTCATAGCTTCCACTCCTTGTTTTGCTCAAGATGTCTCAATATCTCAACCATTTGGATACTTCTCGCCATCTTCCAAAAAAGGCTTCTTGTGGTGACACCCATAAAGGTAGTTTTCTGTAGAATTTTTCCTTACAATACAGCCAAATCCTTATCAATGATCTTCTGACATAATGATGCTCAAATTCTTTGTGCACTTTTGTCTTAATATACCACATATATGCGTGCCAACCAAATCTCAGATTAAATCCTTCTAAGGCAAGTGTTCTATCATTTTCTAGTTTTACCCAATCCGTGATCCAAGTTAATGCATTTGCATAATAATAAGTCTTTAGATCTGGTAAGTTACAACCTCCATTTTTCTTCTTATCAATCAGTGTCTTCCACTTTATCCTAGATTTTTTACCTGACCAGATGAATTTTACAAGATCTTTCTTCCATTGTATAAGTGGTTTATCATTTAAAAGCACTGGAATGTTTTGAAACAAAAAGTTCATCTTTGGTAATATCATCATTTTAATTGTCTCTATTTTTCCCAACAATTATAAATTTAATTTTGTCCATTTATTAAGATCTTCTTTAATTTCTTTCCATAGTCTTTCATAGTTATTTTCAAATAAATCAGGAGTCCTCTTTGTAATCCAAATTCCTAAATACTTAATTTT
Organism: Phrynosoma blainvillii; assembly: GCA_026167975.1. Lineage (NCBI taxonomy): Eukaryota > Metazoa > Chordata > Lepidosauria > Squamata > Phrynosomatidae > Phrynosoma > Phrynosoma blainvillii. Next base: position 417,301,859 of record JANUYF010000001.1, read on the forward strand.
CCTCTCAACTTTGAATCCTGATAAAGACTGTAGTTTAATCTCTTCTTCCTTTGTCATATTCTTTGTAAGCATTACTGTCTTTTCTTTATTTATCTTTATTCCAGAAACTTTTTCAAAGTCCAACAAAATTCCTTGAAATTTCTCTATCGAGCTTAGAGGTTCTTCCATAAATATTACCACATCATCTGCAAAAGCTTTTAACTTGTAATGTTGTCCTTTAATCTTTAGTCCTTTTATATCCATGTCATCTCTAATTTTGTCATTCAACAATTCTGATATCATGATGTATAGCAAAGGAGATAATGGACATCCTTGCCTAGTACCTTTTTGAATATCAAATTTTAAACTCTTCTCTCCATTAATTATCAATTTTGCACTCTGCTTTTTGTAAATATTACTTATCCATTCAAAAAAGTTTTCTCCCATGTCCATTTTTTTATCACCTCCAGCATAAAGTCCCATTTTACCTTATCAAAGGCCTTTTCTGCATCAAGAAAAATCATTGCAACTTTTTTCTCATTGTTTTTTTCATAATATTCAATTGCATTTAATACTGTCCGTATATTTTCTCTCATATGTCTTGATGGCAAGAATCCTGCTTGATCCTCATGTATTAGTTTTTTTAAAATGTTCTTTAATCTTGAAGCTAATATTGTCATAAAAATTTTGTAATCCACATTTAATAATGAAATCGGTCTATAATTCTCTACTTTCAGTTTATCTTTACCTTCCTTTGGTATGAGAGTGATGTTAGCCTCTTCCCAAGATTCTGGTATTCCTTGTTCTTTAATTTTGTTAAATAAATCTTTAAGTGGTACTACTAATTCCTTCTCAAATATTTTATAATATTCTGCTGTAAAACCATCTGGTCCAGGTGTTTTGTTTATTTTTTGACTTCTAATTGCTTGTTCTACTTCAACAGTAGTAAATGGAGCATTCAACATTTCTTTGTCTGCCATCGAAATTTTTTTTACATTCCAGCTCATCAATGCTTTAACTAACAGCGTCTTCCGATCCGTTTCAGAGTTTGGGTCCTTATATAATTTAGCATAATATTTTGTAAATATTTTTTTAATTCCTTCTTGATTAGTTATAGTTGATTATTTATCAACTATTTTTTGGATTAATTTCTTTTCTTTTTCTTTTTTCAGTCTATTTGCCAGCCATCTCCCAGTCTTATTTGCAAATTCAATTTTTTTTTGTTTAAGATATGTTAACTTTTTTTTGACTTCTTTTGTCAATAATGCATCCAGTTTAATTTGTAATATTTTGAGTTGGTTTCTCAGTTCTTTTCTATTAGATTGTTCTTGGATTTCTTTCTCTTTCTTTTGTATTTCTTCAGTCAATTTTTCCAATTCATCTCGTGCTCTTTTCTTCGTTTCCGCCCCTCTCTGAATAAAGATTCCTCTCATCACTGCTTTGCTGGCATCCCATACTGTTTTCATTTTCATTTCATCAGTGATATTTTCAGAAAAATAATACTTTAATTCTTCCTTCACTTTATTTACAAATTCCTCATTTTGAAGCAAATAAGGATTCAAACGCCACGAATACTGACGTTTTGGTCCCAAAATACTAAGTTGAATTGGATTGTGATCGGAAATAATCTTTGGCCAAATGTCCATTTTCTTTATTCGTTGAAACAAATGTTTAGAGATCAAAAACATATCAATTCTTGATTCAGTTTTGTGTCTGTCCGAGAAAAAGGTAAACCCTTTAGCCTTGTTGTAAAGTCCCGTCCACACATCTTCTAAAGACAATTTCTCTTGTAATTCAAAAAAGGACTTTGGTAATTTTCCTTGATTCTTTTTTGTCTTAATTTGAGTGGTTCTATCTGTTTTTGGATCTATAACTCCATTCCAATCTCCCATTAACAAATAATTTTCATGATCCAATTCTTCTATTTTTTTTTTATCAATTTTTTTAAAAAAAGTTCTTTATTTTCCTGAGGAGCATAGATACCAACTAATAGAATTTTCTTTTCTTGCCATAATACTTCCACTGCAATATAATGTCCTTGTTGATCTGAAAAAACTTCTTTTGCATCATATTTATTATTAATGTAAATTACCACTCCTTTTTTTTCCTTTTCATTTGCAGATACAAATAATTGACCTAGTTTAGGGTTTCGTAAAAATCTAATATCTGATTGTTTAATTTTTGTCTCTTGCAGACAAATAAAATCCTGTTTTTTCTTTTCCAAATAATGAAATATTTTACTACGTTTATATTTTGAATTAAGTCCCTTAACATTCCATGAATAAATTTGTGTCACCATTTTTTATGAATTAAAAATATTATCTCTTTATATTTATGGTTCTTCCTCTCTTTATAATTCTGATGCTCCCCCCTCATCATCATCATCATCCAATTGTCCCGATTCTTCAGAAGTTTACTCTCATCTGAGAAGGGATCCGTCCCTTCACCTTCTTCTATTTCTTCTTCAGCTTTTTTCAGTTGTTTTTGACTTCTGGTCTCCATTATGACTTTCTTCTGTCTTCTTTGTTCTTTCGGTTCCTCTTTATCTTTTTCTTTCTCTCTTGTCTTTACAGCTGCTTGTTCATCTTCTTCATCACCATCTCCATCTGTTTTCCCCTTTTCTGCTTGGAATCTTTTACAGAAATCTTTTGCTTTTTGTATAGAGTTTATTCTATATCTTCTTTGTTGATATGTAAAAGCAACTCCTTCAATTTTTTCCCATGCATATCTTATACCATGATTATGTAAAAGTTGTGTCAAAAACTTATATTCTTGTCGCCTCTTCAAAATTGCGAGAGGGGTATCTTTAAAAATACTAATTTTCCGTCCTTCTATTATCAGATCTTCATCATAACTTTTCTGAATCACAATGTCCTTTATCCTCGTTCTTGTGAAACAGACCACTACATCACGTGGTAATTTTCTTTCTCTGGCAACAATCGAATTAATTCTGAAAATTCTATCTGTTGCTTGATTAATTTCTGATTCAGTCAATCCTGTATAGTTTGCGAGTAATGGAATTAATTTTTGATAAATATCTTCTTTAGCCTCTTCAGGAATCCCTCTAAGTTTAAGACATCTATCTCTATAATGAATTTCCTGCCATAGAATCATACTTTCATCCTTCTTTTGTGTTTCTATTGTTTGTTCTGATGATTTCTTTAATTCTTGTGTAACAACTTTCAAATCTTCTACATCTGTTTGAATACTTTCAACCTGTTTAGTCATTTTATCTAATTTTTTCACTCTCTTCATTTCATCCTTAATTTCTCTCCTTGTATCTATTGATTCCTGTTTTATCTCTTGTCGTAATTCTGTTTTAAGATTCCTAATTTCATCCAATATGGAAGACAATGATGGTTCTTGTTTTGGTGCATCAATTGATGCTCTTCTTTGAGTTGTCATCTGGATTTGAGTCTGAGTAAGTTTCTTTCCTGAGGCCATTTCTCTTCCCTTTCTTTTATGTTAATCTACTTCTATTAATAAACAAATATAAATTATATAATCAAATTCTAAATTTCTCAAATTCAATTTTGAAATTTCAGATTATAACTTCAATCTATATTAAAATACAATCAATATATGTTATAAAATTTTCAATTTCAATCAATTTTTCCAAGTTTTTACAAAAATTTCAAATTTCAAATTTCTTTAAAAACCTCCAAATTTCAAATTCCAAATTTCTACCCTTAAATCACAATATCAAACACAAATTTAACATAAAATCAATATTTTGGTTAAAAATTCTTAAATTTCTCAAATTTGAAATTTCTATTTTTTTTCAAAATTTCAAAAAAAAGTTTTTCCCAAAAGTCCCAAATTAAAATTTAACAATAACCACTACAAATTAATACAAAATCAATATTCAAATCTAAATTTCTTCAATTCCCCAAATTTCAAATTTCAAATTACTTAATTTTTCCCCAAATTTCAAATTCCAAATTTCTAACCTCAAATCACAATATCAAACACAAATTAACATAATATCAATATTCTAATTAAAATTTCTTAAATTTCTCAAATTTAAAATTTCTCAAATTTCTCAATTTTTTCTCAAATTTTCAAAAAAAAGTCCCAAAAGTCCCAAAATGAAATATAACAATAACAACTACTAATTAATATACCATCAATATTCAAATTTAAATTTCTTCAATTTCCCAGTTTCAAATTTCAAATTTTTTAATTACTTTTTTTTCAAATTTCAAATTCTAAATTTCTAATCTTAAACCACCATATCAAACACAAATTACCATAAAATCAATATTCTAATTCAAATTTCTTAAATTTCTCACATTTCAAATTTCTCAAATTTTCCTCAAATTTTCAAAAATCCCCAAAAGTTCCAAATTCAAATATAACAATAACAACCATAAATTAATATACAATCAATATTCAAATTTAAATTTCTCAAATTTCACAAGTTTTAAATTTTAAATTAAATCTTCAATAATTTCCCCCTCTTTTAATTTTCAAAAAAAGAAAAAAAAAGAAAAAAATGAATATCCAATAAAATATTGTTAAATATATTTAAGGTCTTGCCAATTTAATAAAGTTTGATGAAATATCTAATAATTCCAAAACAACAAAAGTTATTGAATTTCAACTGCCTCGTTGACGCCACCACCGACAAGACCTCAGGGCTCCGCTGGGCCAGACAACTCCCCAGGATGATGGGAGGGATCAACCTCCACCTCTGCCCCAATAACCAAACCTGGTACAGTCTCAAAATTCCACCAGGACCAGCTGACTCTTCTGGGGGGAGGGAGGGATCTACCTCACCAACACATCAATCTCCAGTAGGGCTTCAAGCCAAGGCCAAAGAATTCTTCAGGAAGGCAAGAGGAATCCTACCTCCCCCACCACACCAATCTCAGTACCAGTGGAGTCTCCAAGCTCTGCTGGAGCCAAATAATTCTCCACTAAAGCAGGAGGGATCAAGCCTCCCCCACTACATCAATAGGCTCTACCGAAGCTGAAAAACTCCCCAAAGGAATAGAAAAGGATGGGAGGGGTCAAGCCTCTTCCTCCACTGAGCCAAAACTGTTGCTAATGAGGGCTCAAGACTCTGCCAAGGCTGAGTCAAGATGGCGAGGGAGAATCTGCTCCTTCCACCCCAGCAATGATAGCCTCGCTATCCAGGGCCCCCTCAAAACTCACTGAGGCAGGTAAGTCTCCAAATAATGGGGGAATCAAGCCTCCACCACTGTCCTGACTCTAAAAAAAAAGGAAGAGTCAAACCTCTACCGCCATTGTTATCATCAATGAGAAAGGAGGGGGGAGAAGGGGGAAAAGGGGGGAAGAGACTCTGCCAAGTCCAGCCGCAACTTAAAAAGCAAAACAGGAACAATAAGGAAAATCCAGTACTTTTACCAAATCTTTCTCAAGATTTCCTCAAGTTCCCTGGTTTATTATTTTCCAAGTTCCCTTCTGTAAACTTATTTTAGATCCATCTTAGGTCTTGAATCTGGCTCAGTTTTTTGTTTTTGTTTTTAAAAGTCCATCACCATTAATCTTCCTCTCTCCCTCTTCCTCTCGTCTCTCTGACTTGTCTTTCCCCAAAAAAAGAAAAAAGAAAAAAAATCCAAAAAGTCCACAAAGGTCCATAAAAAAGAATATTTTCTTTCTCAGGTATAATTTGATCAATAATAAAGGGAGAGAATAATATCAAATTTATAGTCAAAAATCGTATGGCAAATGATTTTCCTTACTGCAATTTTACTTTGGCTTATAAACAGTCTAGATCAATATTTGTTCGTTATAATCCTCTTCTTCTTCTTCTTGTCTAAGATGTAATAGTTAATCTCCACAGGGCAGATTTATGAAGTTAAAGTGGTCTCACCAAACTGGAGTCTTAAAACCGATGCTCTTTATTCTTCTTTGTTTTGTGCTGCCGGCAAAGTTCAGTCCCTTGGGACGCCATATTTGGGGTTTTGGCTGCCTTGCGACCAAGTCCTCTTCGAATCCGTGGGCCACCTCCGTGATCCGCTGGTCCAAAGAGGATTTAACCGGTCCACTTCAGGCCCCGATTCTTCTTCTCCTTACCAGGAGAGGAATTTCAGAGTTTTTACAACTCTGAAAGCCCCAAAAGGCAAGTCACTGAGACCAGCTGTGTCTTCAGTGACCGGACACCTTGCCTGTCATCACCGGAAGTCGCGATGCCAAATTTAAACTTGTACTTTGATGCCAATGCTTTGGCATGTCTAAAAGAATGGATTAAATTGGATAATCAAAAATTATTAAAACTAAAAGGGTCCAAATTAAGGTTTGGATTCCATGCGTATATGTACTATCAGAAAGTGCAAGTAAACAAGGACTTTAAATACCATTTTGTCAGAGCAGCACTTTTCAGAGTATGGAGAAAACACACAGAAAAGGATATGCCCACAAATACCTAAGTGGTTATCCCCGCATAAGATACTATATAATACAGACCCACAAAATAAATAAATAAATAAAAAGAGAGAGAGAGAGAAATGGCTAAAATATGAGGATATATTGAAAAGAGAGAGAGAAGAATGGAATGTGAAATCTTTAGAGCAAATAAGATTAGAGGGACATAAATGTGAATGGTTCTTATATAATCAAATGAAAATGAGATATAAATTAGATTTTAAAAAACCTACAGGAATAGTTGCAGGAAGCACTGAATTAGAATAAATTATATGGATAGAAAAACCAACTCTTCTGTCAAGACTATATAAAAAATTGCTAGAATACAATTTAGAAGAGGACATAATAAAAGACAATATGATCAGATGGGCCAAAGACTGTGGTAAGGCATTAGAGTTAGAACAATAGGAGAAATCATGGAACAAAAGATTAAAATATTCTGTTAGTCAGGATATTAGACAAAATTATTATAAAATATTATATAAGTGGCATTTATCTAAATATCTAAGATTTATGGTACAGGACAAAATCTTTGCTGGAAATGTGAAAAAGTTAAAGGAACCTTCTTTCATTTGTGATGGGGATGTAATGTAGCAAATAAATATTGGAAGGAAATACAAAATGGAATAAGAGAGATATTGGGAATAGAATTAGCATTTAACCCTAAAATACTACTCTTAAATATGTAGGATAAGGAAGAAGAAAAGAAATATGGGAAAATATTTAAAAAGATACTTTAAAAAGATACTTTAAAATTATAAATGCAAAAGTACTTTTGAGCAGGGTGTTTCCAAATTATAATTGCAACTGATTTCTTAAAAAAACCAACTCTTTCCAACCTCTGTTCTTGGAAAGAACAATTGAGGGCTTTGCACTTGTTTAGCCTGGAGAAGATCCCCACTCACTTTTGCACATACTGAGCTCAGGGCACCTTTCACTTTTGTTCCACATTGTATGCATCTGGGACATTTTACAGTCTGAGTCAAATTCTCATTGACAAATATGACAGCCATATTCAGACTTTTGAAAGTCTGTCAAGATAAGAGGTGGAGTAAACTTGGTTCATGCTTCTCCAGGGGAGAAGTACCAAACCAATAAATTAAAGCTATAATGAAGGAAATTCCTAAACATTGGGAAGAGCTTCCTATAGGCAGGGTTTGTTTGATAGTAGCATGACAGCTTTGGAAGGTGATGGACTCTCTTTTGTTGGAAGATTTTAAACAGAGTTTGGGATAGACATCTATCTAGAATGGTTTAGCTGTGGATATCCTATTAGCCACTTGAGTATACCTATATTTAATTGTTCATATTTTATATGTCAACATCCAGCATGGCGTAATTGTTTAAATGTTTGACTATAGCTCAATTCCCCACTCAGCCATGGAAACCCCTGGGGACCTTTAGTGAGTTACACACTCTCAACTCCAGAAAAACTCATGATAGGATTGTCTTAGAGTCACCATAAGTCAGAAATGACTTGAAAGCACACAACAAGAACAACAAAGTTTACATAGCTAAGAGTGTAGGTATAGCGTGTGTTCATGTCATTTCCTGTTTGTTGGTCTTAACTGCACCTTCTCTCTTCCTGTATTAGTTCATCTGCAGTTAATCTGAAGATTTTTGTTCTCCATTTTGTATTCTTCACTTTTCTTTCTCCCTTCCTGTCTCTCTTATCTATGTTTGATGAGCACACTGTATGGAGCCTCTCACCATGAGCTGTTATGAAACTTTTATCATTTGTCAGTAAACTTACTTCATATCTTTACCAAAGCTGTTTTGTTTCTCTCCTAAACCCCATGTCTCGAATGGAGGTGGGATGAAGCTAGTTGTTTTTCATGTCCTGAGTAATAATCTTGCTCATTATTGAATAGTAATGTCTCAGCTTGTGAGATACTATTTCTCACATCTCCCAACATTTCCTGTATCAAGAGGGGTTAGACCAGATGATCCTTGGGATACTTTCAATGCTATGATTCTATGTTCTGTATAAAATCATAGAAAACAAGTGACAGACCCCCAATTAATTGGAGAAATGGGCAGACTTTCTTCATTTTCATTTATAAAGAAACTGGGCTACTGTATATCCAGAAATAATTCATCAAATCTATGGTGTTTCCAGTTTGCTTTCCTTTTGAATGATTATTGTGCCAGTACAGCTCCTAACATCTTTGATGCAAAAATGCAAGAAGTAAAAACAATGTGGTGCATTAGTCATTTAATGAACAGTTCCCAAGATATATCACTTGTCTTCATCAGGGGAGTTTGTTCAATTGTTGTTTAGATGAAAAAACTGTCCCCTAATAAGACAATGCACTTTGTCCAGCAATCAGGTATCCCCTCCTCCCCCCGTCATCCTCCAGGGATCACGTGGACTGCTAAAAACATCCCATCCAGTTTTTCTGGTTTTTGGAAAAACATTTTTTGTATATATTAAACAGTGTATGGGGACATGCAACCTCTTTAAAAATAAATTAATGTTCTTGCAGCCATCTACTCCAAGATGCCCTTGAAAGCTTCACCCCTTTGATGGCCAAAAATGTGCACCCTTATATTCCCAAGCTGTCCCAATTTGGCAGGGAGAGTTCCAATTAATTGTCTATCATCCCACTTTCCAGATGCTTTTGAAAATTTCCAGCTTCTCTCTCCTTCTTCCACTTTCCCCATTTGCCCTCATTTTATTTCGGTTGCTGCAAGTTGAGTTGTTGCACTCAACTCAGGAGAGATAAGAGTGGAGTGGAATCTTGTCCTTCCCAAGAATCTCAGGGGAAAGGAAACTGCAGCAGCCTCTCATATCTTGTCTGTTCTTCCTCATTATTAACTTTTGCCATTTTGGCCACACATAGCCTAATTTTAATCTGTGAAATGTGGGAGGGTATGAAATCTGAGGAGTCCAGAGGAATCAAGAACCATAAATTCAAGTTTGGAGCTGAATATACCTCTAGGGCATTACTCTGTACATCCCTGTAATAATTCACATACAGAGGAATTATTTCTAAATGTTCAAAACAATCCAGAAATTGAATAAATGTTTACAATTATTGTAGTATTCAATGATCATCTAGGAAAACTAAGGTAACTTGTGTGGGTTGGAAGGGTGAGATGCACAGAAGGAAGGATGAGATGCACAGTTTGCAGGAACCTGCTCCCTGGCCTCTCCAAAGTGGTCCATCCTTGCCCTAAAGCCTCTGTGGGAAGGAGGACATGAAGGGTAATCTAACTGAAATTGTGACTGGAAAAGGCAACTGATTTTTACTTCCTTACTCACTTTGCCTCTTACATTCTTCCTTATTTAGGGGGAACTTCACTTTTCTTTTACTTATGATGACATTTAACTGGACAGTTATGTTAGATCTGTACCTGCACATTGTACACAACTTCCAGAATCATTTTTTAGAGTGTATTTTTTTTTAAATAAAGCTTCTTCATCTGCTGCTGCCAGAGGCATCTCTGCTGCTGGTGTCACCTGGTGCCACCTGGTGCGGGGGTGGGGTCTGAGAGGTGGAAGGGGTGGGGCTTCTGCAAGAAGGTGGGGCACAGGCTCAGGCAGGCTGTGCCTGCACCCCCTGCCACAGCCCCTATCCTTGCTGCCACCTCCTTCTCTGGAGAAGGAGGCAGTCGCAAGGAGCTGTGTGTGCAAGCTTCCCTGCTGTCCTTGCCACTGCCCCCTTCTCTTCATAGGAGCTGGGAGAAGTGAGTACATGCCTCCAGGCAGTCCTTAGCACCACCCCTTCTCCTCAGAGGATACAGGGGCAGTGGCAAGGAGGTGCTGGGGGGGCACACACATGCTTAGCCTGGGTCCTTGCCACCAGCTCGTTCTCCTCATGACAACTGGGTGACACTCCCCTCTGGGATATCTCCAGGGCAGCTTGCACCCGCTGCATCCACACACCCCCCCCTGGGATGCTACTGGCTGCTGCCAGTACTCAGCCTGACTTGACTGCCAACACTTAGGGTCTTTTCAGATTACACAAGTATAGATCTGTGATTCCACTTTAACAGCCATGGCTAAATCCTCCAAAATCCTAGGGTCTGTAGTTTGGTGGCTCACTAGACTCTTTGCTTGAGAATTCTAATTCCCTTCCTAAGGTGCAAACTCCAGGATTGCATAGGATGTTGTCACAGCAGTTGAAGTAGAACAGCACAATCATGACACTACAATCATAGCACTGAATGTGGTCCCTGGTCTCCACTCTTGTGGCCACTGAAACCTTTCCAGTTCTCCCATGTTTCTCTACCACTCCTATGAAAGATGATGTGATCTGGGGGCAATTTCTATTCCAAAACACACAGAACCCCTTTTTCATTGAAGTACAAGAAAATATTCCCATCCCACCTGTATAAAAATCCCAGAACCCTATACTATCAGTAAGTGCTCCTATTTTTCTCTTCAGTCTGCCTCAAAAATGGCAACAGAACATCATTTCCTGTCACTATTTTGAGCGAGAAGTAAGATATTTTGGCATCTTGTGTGAGAGGGAAGGGTGAAATGTGCAGATGCTTGCAGCAAATTGGCCCCTAGCCTCCCTACAGTTGTCTATCCCTGCCCTAAAGGCCCTATAGGAAGGAATACATGAAGGATAATCTCACTGAAATTGTGGATGGAAAAGACCACTGATGTTTTAAACACTTAGATTATCTTTTCCCCTCAACAGGATGTGACCAGCTAAGCCAAGTGGTTGGATTCCGTAGAAAGAATATTCACATGTTGTTGTGTAACAGAAACAGAGAATTGTGGTATGTTAGGGAGAAACATCCTGCCCCAGCACCTTCTGAAGACCACATGGACTAAAAAACACACACATTAAAAACCAAACAGTTGAAGTCCACACATGATTTTATTTTGGGGGGGGAGGATGTGTTTTTCAAAATGTTAATGGATGGTGGGATTTCATCAGCTCGATGGAGCCTTATCTAAGATGCTTTGTTGTAGAAAACTATATGGCTGTAAATTGCAGGAGAATGCTTCTGTAATTATTCATCTGGAAAGAATGCAAGGCTTGTTTGCAGAATGCAGTACAAAAGGCATCCAGATGGAGGAGTCTCAAAAAGTCTTCATTCTCCTGAGCAGTTTGACCAATGAGTGGGACTTTTTGATGTATGGCCTACAGGGAGTCACCGAGGCAGATCTGAGGACTGAGCTTGTTACTTCAAGAATCCTGGAATAGGTCCAGAGACATGACTTTGAGGAGAGATCCAGGGAAGCTGGCAAAGCAAGCTGGTTACATTCAACCAAGAGGTCCCAGGAGGAGAGTGCTGCCATCTTCAGGACCAAGCGGTGCTTTTCCTGTGGAGAGACTAGACATTTCAGGAAGGACTGTCCAACAGTCTCTGCAGCAAAGAAGAGATGGTCTTCACAGAAGAAAAAGCCCCAGGAAGGGAGGGAGTTTATTTCTGCTGTGGAGGGAATAAGGGAGACCCTGTCTGGCTTTTGGAGAGTGGTTGTTCTCACTACATGGTATCAGACAAGGGGAGACTACAGAGTCAAAAACCAGTATCAATAGACACAGTGGTGTTTGCTGATGGTGAATCTGGTATAGTGGAGTTTAAAGGATCCATATTCATCCCAGGGCTAGGGAAAACATTTGATAATGTTTTGTGTGCATCTAGACTGCAGAATTCCCTTGTGAGTGTGACATCCCTGACCAATGATGGGTTTGAAGTCCATTTTAAGGGGGATGAGGGAGTGATCTCCAAGGAGGGAGCAGTGTGTGGTAAAGCTATAAAGAAAAACCAGGTATACCACATGGTGGCAAAGGTGAAATGTAGCAGTGTTGCAAACAAACCTTTACATGAAAATTGCGTACACTATTTTCATAGAGTAATGGGGCACACAAGTGTCAAAGGTTTGAGCAACCTGGAGAAGGTATGCCCAGAGTTCAAGGTGGATCAATGCAACAGCTACCTTGACTGTGTAGTGTGCAAAAGGGGAAAGTCAAAGCTTACCTTGTTCCCAAGGTAAGCAAGTGCATCACCCACAGGCCTTTTCAGTTGGTGCATGCAGATTTGTCAGGACCCCACCAGGTCAAAAGCATGGTAGGAAACAGGTTTACCCTGTTCATGGTGGACCGACACACCCAGTATTCCTATGTTGCCTTGCTAAAAACCAAGGCTGAAGCTGCTGATCAGGTCAAAAAGTGGGTCAATGCTATTGAAAAGGAGTTTCCTTACAAAATGGGCACTTTTGTGACTGTTAGGGGCAGAGAGTTTCTTACTGAAGACCTGCAGCAGTGGTTTAGGCAAAAGGAAATACAGCACAAAACCACCAATCTGGCTTGACCAGCTGTGGATGGTTTGGATGAGAGGAGAATTGGCATGAGCAATCAAATGAAGGATTGCATGCTGGAAGATGCTGGGGCACCACCAAATTTGTGGGCAGAGGCCACAAAAGTTGCATGCCATACCATCAATAGGATGTGGTGTAGTGCAGTTGATCAAACACCTACTTCCTGTTATATGGTAAAGCACCCAATCTCAAGTACTTGAAGGTTTTGGGGCAATTTGCCTCAGTACTGATTCCTCCTCAGTTCCAGAGGAAGAATGAACCAAAGAGCCAGAGGCTAATGTTTGTGGGCTACAAGGGTAATAGCTACAGATTCTTAATGGGTGGTGACAGAGTCCTGTACTCAAGATTTGAAACACATGCTAGATGGGAGAAGATCCACAGCAACCATGATGTTTTTGTAAAGTTGGACAACACAGGTACAAACATGAGAAATGGAGGGGTGGATGCACCCAGAAATGTGAAGGAGGAGGAACCTAGCACTTCTGTGGACATACATACACACAAATCAAAGCAGGAACCAGTTCAGAGACATGACATCCAGGAAAGCAGTAGTGATACTGAGGATGAGCATGGTAGAACCAAGGTCATCATTCCATGCAGGACACAGCAAGTCAGGAGACCACTAGACAGATTTGTTGTGCAGGAGGCACAAGCCTGTGCTGTTGTGGTGGAGGAGCATGATAGTTATGAGGACATGCTCAGGTACCCAGCTAGTGAGCAAGAAAAGTGGAGTGTGGCCATGGATCAGGAATTTGGTGCATTAGTGTACAGGAAAGTGTTTGAGGTAGTTGACAGGCCTGCAGAACAGAAAGTGATTGGTTGCAGGTGGGTCTACAGGAAGAAGGACATGCCTAATGGGACTGTGAAGTACAAGGCCAGGTTGGTAGCCAAAGAGTACTCACAGGAGTGGTTTGAGAACTATGACAGGATGTTCTCACTGATAGTTAAGACAGAGAGTATTATGATGGTGCTTGCTGTTGCTGCCAAGAGGGGGTTAGGTGTCAACCACTTTGACTTTGAGACAGCGTATCTCAATGCCAAAACCTAGAAGAGACTGTGTTCATGGAGCACGCTCCCGGGTTTGGCAGTGACAAGGTGTACAGGCTGAGGAAGGCTTTGTATGAACTCAACCCGGTATGTCCTAATATTCTGTGCAGATAGTTTAAATAGTTTGAGTGCAATGGCATTCCCAACTGTAGCACACCCTGCCTGGGCATCCAAATAGTACAGCTTATTGTGCTTGTAAGCTTTAGCACAAACCTGCCCCTCTCTGGTGATGAGACATTCATCCTCCTCAAAATGCACTGCATAGCCCTCTGCAGCAGTGCTGAGACACTGATTAAGCAATTCTGTAACTGGGGGGCACACAGTACATTCTCAAAGTCCCTGTCAAACCCTGGGAAATGCACTGTCCCCATGTCTCTGATTTGGCTTGAACCCCCATCAGCCAAGCCCACTTTGTTGACACAGGAGGGCTTCCTGTCCTTCAGCAAGGACTTCTGGTTCACGATGTAATGAGTCACACCACTATCGACCATCCATTGATGTCTGGCAGCATCAGCATGATGGACTTGTGAGTCACTGTCCTCTACTGCTGAAACAACTTTCCTGTTCTCAGGAGACCGATGTTGTTGTTTCCCTCTGGCAGCAGGCAACCTCTTGCAGGTCTTCTGGAAATGCCCTGGCTGTCCACAAGCAAGACATCTCTTGACCTTGCAGACAGCAGCATTCTCAGTCCCTTGAAATGCCTCTGGTGGTGTGGTTGTTGTTGTCTGTTGCTGTCTCTGAATGCCAGTCTCAAAACGTTGTCTCTGGCATTCTTCCAAAACACGTGTAGTTACAAGATCTACTGTGAGCTGACTCTCTGGCACTCCCTGGAGGCTGTACAGTATATGGTCAAAAACAGAGGACAAACTGCTCAACAGAAGGTATGCCTTTTGCTTCCTTGATAGGATGATTCCTCTGGACTGCACTTCCAGGAACAAATGCTTCATATCGGCTAGGTGGTCCTCTGGAGACTGACCCTGAACCATTTTGCAAGCATTGAGTCTTTTTGACCAAAGCATTTTAGACAGGGAGGAGTCAGACTGATGCACATTTCTCAAAGCTAACCAAACTTCCTGGGCAGACCTTTTATCTTGCATGTGGACCAGCTGGCTCGGGTCCAAGCTGAGACAGATAGTCGCACTTGCTTTTCTGTCTGTTTCAGCATTCACAGCAGTGACACCTTGTTCCACCGGTTCCCAAAGATTCTCTCTTATCAAAGTAGCTTCAATATAAACAACCCATTGAGAATAATTGCTGTCTATCAACTTAGGGAACCTCAGAAATTCCATTCTTGCCAGTAATCCAAACAAAACTCAGCGTTGGCAGCCTTCCCAGCTTTCACTATCAGGAGTAGATAAGAAAACACTGCTAAACAGCAAGGCTTCTTAACTCTTTGCCCACTGGCACTATAGACAGTAGAAAGCAGCTCTTCTGGATGCAGACACAAACAGCCACTTACGTGTATCTAGTCAGAACCGATGGCACAAACTGGGCCCATAACCCATGTTAGGTGTGGTAATGCAGCGCATGGAGACCACGTAATGTGAAGCACCAGGATCCAGACTTCTCTGATGAAGCAGGTTGCTTGTCAGCTGGAGAAACTCCTCTCCCCTTCCAGATAGATCACAGAGACTCTACAGCCAGACATCTCACAAATGAGGCTTTAAGCTTTGTTGCTCTATATACAGATATGTACAGCATACACCAATGCAATTCCAACAGCAATCCAACAACACCACAAACTCAACCCACAATCCACAACCCACATGTGTGTCCAGAGGCTTGTGCCTTATATAGCCCGTGCTCCACATGGCTTCCTGGCCCTGCCTTTTCCTGCTGGACACCTGTCACTCACCTGAGTGACACTGCAGTTTTTCAGCACTTTTGCAGCAGTTTCTGTGCTTTCCAGCACCAGGTGACTACCCCCATGATGTTGTGTCCTGTTACATCAGCATGAGGCTGCATGACTCAGCTGTGGCCAAATGCTGTGTCATCATGGCTGCTGCACTATCCCACGATGTACATTTTCCCTTGGGACCCAATCCTAGCAGGACTTGTATCACTCTGTGATAGAGAGTCTGTTATTTTTAGCAAACAACACCAGGCCACACATAAGCTTTTCAGTAGGGGTACTGAGAAGGAGAGCTGTAAAGCCCAGACTGGTGGACTGGATGACAGTGCAGTGCATTGTGAGATACCTGAAAGGCAGAAAGGACAGGTGCTTGGTAATAACAGGAGGGATATCAGAGCTGATTTCACTGAATGTTCCTTTGCATCTGAGGCTGCTGATAGGAAGTCAGTGACTGGACTGATCATCAGTTTAACAGATAGCCCTGTCATCTAGAGGTCCACAAAGCAAAGCTGCATTGCACTCAGTATAATGGGAATGGAGTTTGCTGCATTGTCAGAGGCTGCAAATGAGGTACAGTGGGATAGGCAGTAGTTGAAAGACCTAGGTAAAACCTGTGGTAGAGCAACTGTGGTGAAGGAGGAGGACGTGTCAGCTCTTAGGGCAGCTTTTTGCCAGCTGTGAAAGGAGTGGCATTTTGCCGCTCTTTTCCGGGCTGGCAAAAGGGAGGATCAAGGTTGATGTGTCCAGCAGCATCGACCCTGATCCTCCACTTCCTGGGGTGGCCCAGGGCCACCCCTCTGCATCCCCCCCCCTCAGAATCTCTATTGTTGGTTAATTGTGGTTGGTGGTTGGTGAAGCATTTTGTTACTCTGTATAGCTCTGAGTATTCAAGATGGACATCTGGTACTCTGTGTATCTCTGCAAATATTTGCAACAAAGATTAAAGCCCTCTCTGAGAGAAGCCTCATTGTGAAGCTATTCCTTTCAGCAAGCTGAAAGCAACACCTGTGTGTGGGAGGTTTTTTCCTGGGCCGTCTGGAGCAGACTCTTCACAAAAGAGCTTCTGGGAGTTCCTGCCTATGTGCAACTACTCTGCATGTGTGTATGCTAGATCCCACTGTCTGCATACCCCAACAACGGCTTTATTAATTTTATATCTCTGTCATCTATGAGATGTCAAGCTCCATGCTGCATTAAGCATTGACTTTATCAACTGAAGCTTGTGATGGTGTAAAAGCACAGTGAATGAGCAAAATGTATCAACATGGTAAAGAAACCTTAATGTACCCCTTCCATTTTTCAAAGTGCAAATGGAGAACATTAATGAAAGTTAGTTAGGAGGTTAGATCTTCCCAATCAAATAACATTAACTGGATTCCATTTTTCATCCTACCCACTTTCCCAGCTCCTGTGCAAACAGAATTGCAAGAGAAGAAGCACAGTGATTAGACACAATTCTTCCCATAAGTGAAATTCATAATGAATGAGTACCCTGATGACAGTTAGAGGCATTAGTTCAGTCTTCATTAAAAGTGATTTTAGAAATAAGTAAAATAATGAGCTTTGTTAACGGCTGATGAAGAAACCATGCACTCCATAGGCATATTTTGGTTTGTGGTAGCTCCTGATTAGAAGTTTTAGAAAAAACTTAGAAAATGAGTACAAAATCCACCACACTCATGTCTGAGATCATCTATATTACTAGATGTTGACAACCAAAGATCTGATTGCTTTAAATGTGGGGAATCCAATGTGTGCATACATATTCCCATTTCTAGCTCTCTGCTGTATTTTCTCCTGTCTTGAAAAGTTCTCTTGTCTGTTCCTTCTCTTTCAATCAACAGCACATATACTCCTCCTGTCTCCCTAATCTTGCATGGTCTTCCATCTCAACATACTCATTATTGGAGATACAATCAAGACAAGACATGCAAACATGGAAGAGGGATTGAAAGAGGAGAACATGCAGACAAAAGGATGGAAAGTTTATGAAGTTGGTACATTTTATGTAGACAATGAGATGGGCTTCATTGGCTTTGTAACTGTATAGCATTTACATAAGATCAATACCTCTTCAGTGTCATATCTTTTACAGGTATGCTTGATTTTTCCAAAAGTCTGAAAAAAATCTATGTATTTATGAGATTTGCAGTTTGTTGTGGCATAAGAGCTCTCTGACAGAGAAGGCTAAATATTTCACAAAACTACAAATCCCAGAATTCACTAGCATGAGCCATGACAGTTAAAGTGCTGTTAAACTGCATTAATTCTGCAGTAGAGATTCAGCCCTACTACTTTCGTTTATTTTGTTGAGCTGTTTGAGGAACTATGTTTTTTTTTTTTTTTGTCAATTTCTGGATGAAATGTCCTGATTCAAATCTATCAGATTATGAGCAAGTTGAAAATTAACTGTCCACCAAACCTCACAGTTATCTAAATGTTGTGATGGAGATAATGGATAATTTAATTTTACCAAAATACAAATTTTAGCTTAAGCAGAAGTACACATTTAAATGCATATTAAAACTTGAATTTAAATATGTATTTTGGGAAGACTGTTTGATTTTGCAAATTAAATGGAATAGAACAGAGAGTTTTAAAACATGCAAATGTGATGCAGATCTAAATAGACATATTTACCCTTTAAGTAATAGCCAACCAAGACAGTTTTGGAAGTTCCTAAGCCTGATGGCAAGAATACTTGCTGGGGTTTTGTTTGGTCCCACTTCTATCTTCCTTTCTCAAAACTGCCATTTCATCTGATATATTCCACTGATTTTTGAATGAGTGTTGGAGAAAACTGAAATGCATGGTAAGTTGAAGAAATGTACAAGATCCAAAATAAACATTGATGATATCCTTATTGACCTAACCAGAAGGCACAAAAACATTACATTAGCTTTTGAAGCGCATTGGTTTCTTCATCAGGCAAAGATAGTTTAAAAAATTCAGAAGAAACAGAAGGATGAAACAGACAGGAAAAAAAAAAGCTGTTTCAAGCTGCTTTGAAGGCAGGGTGTTTAGATTATGTACGCCTCAAAAGCAACTGGAAACTGGACCAAAGACATGCTTTGGGGCTAAAAAACAGAGCAAAAAGAAGCTGGGATAATCCAACTCAAGGCAGAAAATGTGCATCTTTGTGGCTGCGTATAAATGCCCCGACACAAGTGTGGGGCTGCACCAAAGCAAAGAAGTGAAAGTGCAATGACTCCAATGGATGTAATTATGATGTACACAAATCAGACAGTCCAACAGGGGGCCATGGGGTGAAGGGGAGTAAAGGGGGCATGTATGAGGGGCCTTTTTCCTGCCCATCTGTTCTGGCCCCAAAATAACTTTAATGGAGTCATAAAAACCTGCAGTTTTGTATCTTGGCTGTTACAGCAAGACAGCTTTCATAAAGGCAGAGCACTGAGTACCCTATACGATTTTTTTTAAAAAAAACAACAACAAAACTTTGTTTGATAAAAAAAAATCCAATAGACTTTGAAAGCTAAGATGTGTCTCTGTGTGTGTATCACACACTTTTTGATTGGCCAATAAAGGTATCTGATTGTTGTTCAACTGGGAGAAAGAGGCATGGCTATTATTATTAAGGTTGAACCAAAGTATGTGTTTGTGCATGTGACTTGTGAACATTATCCCAGTCACAACCTCCATCCCATATTTTTGTTAATCTTGAGAGATCATTGGAAGAAGGATGTAAATATTTGGCAATTTAATCTTATTCAGTAATTGCTGTAAACAAATTTTGTTTTACTTCTTTCCATTTGGACAGGTTCATCTGTGTCATCAGTTGAGGAAGCAATGGCCTAATCTAAATCAGCAGAGTCTGAAGTAATGTCAGCATGTAGCCAAATTTGATTGATTAAATAGCATTATGAGGTCACTGTCATCTCTCTGTGTGATTGATCATTGGCTAGGATCACTCTGTGAAGGAGAAAGGAGATCAGCAGCTACCAACAGATTTATGGAAGTGAGGAGATGCAAACAACCACAGCAAAAAAAAAAAAAAAAAAAAGGATTTAATTTTCAGCATTAGGATTTTTGCCATTTTAAAGAAATCGTGTTTTATATTGTTAGAGGGTAGTTCAAAGTTGTTCAGAGACCTTGCTCCTTACTGAGAAAAGAAATCTAGATGGCACTGGAAAGAACCTGTTCGGCTGCCCTGGTGCTAGGTTTGGGCCTGTAAAAGACATAAATTATTGCTTCCTGAATTATGGCAAGGCCTGGCTATAAAAATGAAGATGGCTTTTTTTTTTAATCTCACCATGCAGAAAACAATATTTCCATGTAGAAATTTAATTTTGCACAGAAGAGTGCAGTCTCTTGTGTAGAGAATGCTGTTTTCAATGCAAAACTGTCATGTGTGAATTTTTTCAAATTAAGTCACAAATTATGAACAAACTTTGAAAACTGTATCATTTTTGAAGATTTTCTTGCAGCAGGGAAAATTAATTAATTAAAATTATTCATTGCTTCCTTTTTGAAGAAACTTAATAAAAATTACATGAGAGCCAGGATATTTAGCTCTCTTGATTTTTGCCTACTGTATACATTCCTATACAGTTCTCTGTAATATTTTTGATAGCTCTTCTTGTACAGTATTTATCTTTTTGTCTTGTAAATAAATATAATTCCAAATAATGTGGTTGGTGTAGGATGTGTGCATATGAATTGATTATTAGGGGACCATAGTTCTAAATCCACCATTTGACGACTTTTGGCCTCGGCAGACAGCTAATTGAGCCGTCTTCTGGGCCTGGAAGAGGAGGGGCAGCCACACGAGCGGCGCCCCTTCCTCTTCCTGAGGTCGCCCTCGGAGTTGCCGGCTGTCCGCATGGCCGGCGCTCCGGGAATGACCTCACGCCGCGGCGACCGGACGTGCCGCGGCATTTGAATCAGGGAAAGTGCACCCGCTGCTTTTAGGGCGCACTTTCCCTGACATCTAAAAGGAGCGCCAATTTGGTGCTCCTTTTAGAGTCGCCGGAGGAGCGCTGCAGTGTGGAGGCTGAGCTCCGCCGGCGCTCCGGACCAGGGCGTCCCCGATGCCCTGGTCTGCAGAGGGGGTTTGTTATGTTAATTGAATTCTGAATATTGTTTTGGCCTGGAACGCTCACTCTTCTGTATATAGAATCTGGAGGCTTACCTCTTGCTGAAGCCTCAAAACATGATGTAAGCTATCTTCCAGGATTGTTTCATTTGTGGTTATCTTATTTAGATTGTGCTGCCAAGTGACTCAAGGTATTTTGCTTCTCCCAACAAACAGCTTTTATCTTAACCATTCAATTACAGAAAACCCTAGCACAGCCATGTTTATTATAACATTTCCCCCTTTGTTAGCAAAGAGAATGACTGCTTTATTAGAAACTTTCATTTTATCCATAACAAAAATATAGCCCAATGAAATATTTCTTTTGCTCTGATTAATGATGAAATATTTTATATTCTTATGAGTGTCCTTATTAGTACTAATTATGAATACAGATTCACCAATATTACTAATACAAGTACTTCCATTAGAATGAAACATCATTATGGGGGGGGGGGGGAAGGAAGGTTAAGGAACAGGAGGTGTTTCAAAGAATATGCACCTGTCAGTAAAGATGCAGATTGATCAATCAGCAAATTTTAAAGTTCCATACAGTATCTGCATAGTAAATTCTTCTCTTGTCCTTGATTCACGATCTTCTTCTGACTTTGCTCAGGGGAAGGAACTGGCAGAATCGGTCTGCAGTCAATCATAAAATTCCATTAAATGTCCATAATAATGTGCAGTGTCTAATCATATTATGAATCATTTTTAAATTCATCAGAAGGGTCACATGCCTTGAAACAATCTATTCCAGAAATTGGATGTTTTGTGAAAAGTTGAACTCATTGGTTTGTGAGTGGTTTTTTTTTTAAACACAAAACACCTGAGATTTACTTTTAAAAAAGTTAAATGTATCCCACTGTTCAGTGTACTTCTGTAGCAGAAGCATCACAGAAAATTGAATTTTACAAGAGAAGAAGACAGATTGTGCCTTGAAGCCATGAAGGTCTATAGATTGTAATAAATGCAGAATTAAGTAGAACTTCTTATATCTGAATCTAGAGCTCTTACTTAGCTACATTATTCTATTTCCATGGAAATATGTTCCTATATAAAATACCATTTAATTTCCTGATGCAAAGGTTGTGGAATTTACACTTTGTCTAAATAGGCTGGAAGACAGTGCTGGGAAGGAGACTGGTATAGCCATGCAGGATACTATAGAAAGTCAGAGCTGAGGATTTTTCAATGCATTGATACATGCTGGTATCAGGCGATGGTGTTTAGATTTGTTATGCACTAGGGAACCTCAGGATATATCATTTGAATTGGAACAGACCTGGACTGCTGGCACTTCCTATAAAGAAAAAAAGGAGGAAAACAGTTTTTAAACTGATCCCAGAGGAAAGACAACAGATGCTGGGGAGTATCTGGTTTTGATTCAATCATCTTTGAGGAGCAAATGTGAAAATGTTTTTCATCACCCAGATGGGGAGAGAAGGCAATAAGTGAACAGTAGGTCATGATAGCTAATGGTCAGAAGGAAAACACACATGCCAGTGACATTTGGAAAGGGACATAGTGTATAAATGCTTGCATGCTAATACTAGAGTTGTCAAGGCCAGAGTGTTTAGCTTTAAAGACTCACATAGAACCAAAGAATAGTAGGCATAGCAGAAATTGGATTAAGCAGAGAAAAACAGGGCAATCTGTAGATACAGACAGTATAGTAATGACAGAAAAAGATGTAATGGGTGTGGTTTGGGATTAAAGGAATATTCAAAATTATACACACACACACACACACCTCATGTTTTTTGGACATCATGAAACCCTGAGAAGAAGAATCCTGGTCTGGCAAGAATCTTTGAAATTCAGGATTTACTGTATCAAAATTTACATGTGGATGTTTTGCACAAAAAACAGCATTTTCTGTGCAGAAAATAATATATTTTCTGTACAGAAAAAGCTGTTTCTTGTGCAGATAATGCTGTTTTCAGTGCAAATTGTTAGGATATGAATGGGATATATAGTCAAAGGTGAAATGTAAAGATGTGTGTGTGTCTGTAATTTTCCACTTGAGAACAGTTTTTGAGCAAGGCACAAACAATATTTAGAGAAACAGGGTGAATCAATGCCAGGTGGTAACAGAGACATCAACAATGTACTTTCCCAGTGATAGAACTAATAGAACCAGACTTTGTTATGGTTAACAAAGAGATATCAAATACGTAAATAATTGTTAGCTTGGGAAAGTTACTCACGTGGTGGATGATGGACAAACAAGAGGCTGGGTTAACATACATCATACTGTCATTATCCAATTAACATAAAGTTAACACCTAGAAGGTGGAGTATGGGATGGGCTTAGAAAATCCTTTGTCTAAGAATTTTTTATTGTTCAAGATGTGAGCGTGTGTGGTTGGATACAGTGATTTTAACTGCAACAAGTTGGATCTAATGCTTTTGGGATTGTTAAAGATGTAATCTTGTATGGCTGAACTGGACAAGTTCATCACAATGGATTTTACTTAGTTATCTTATTTTTACTTTTTATATGCATTAATAAAGCTATGCTTTTGGACTTTACAATGTGTCTTCTTGACTGAGGAAGACAGGATGCTGGAGAAGAGAAGCTGAGCCAGTTGATGGCAAATCTACACAGTGGCTGTGGATCACAGCAGCCAGCTTGTCCTGCAGACTCTGCTGGGTGCCAAAGGGCATCACTACAATACTCATCATCCACACACCAACACAAATTACCTACATGTAAATTTTTGCGCAGAATAAGTCCTGAATTGTGAATAAGCTTTGAAAACTGCATGGTTTTCAAAGTCTCATGGCAGGAAGAAATTGCAAAAAATATTAATTTCTCCCTTGGAGAAGAAAGTGGTGACAAATTACATATTGGTGTAATTTTATTTTAATCCTACGATAGTTTAATCCTGTTTTAAGGGGTGGGAGGGTTAGGGGTGGGAGGATGGAATGTTTTTACTTGCTGTATTTTTAATTTGTTGTATGCCGCCCCGATGATGATGATGATGATGATGATCTCTAGTGTGGCATTACCATGTATATCAAAGAAGCCATAGAGTCCTATAGAAACCATTAAAGGGCAAATTCTTCCACATAAACAGACAATACTAGAATCAAAAGGCCTATATTCAATTGATAGTTTCAAGTAGCTCCACTGAATCAATGGAACCCATGTAAGTATTAACTTATGCAGTTCCTGTTGATTAAAGTATCCTCTCAAGTTGAAACTATCAGTTGGATTTAGTCTGACATTGTTTCTTTGAACAAACATTCTGTATAATCTTGAGATGAAATTGAGGAGATATCTAGAAAAAAGGTGTGGCTGCTAAGTGTGGTGGAGAAATGCAGAACAGAAACACTGATGAAGTAGGTAAATGGAAGTTCTGGTCACAATACAGAAGAAGCATGTCTAGACAGGGATCTCTAGCAGCTATCTCTGACCCATTAATTTAACAGGGATAGAAATGGCTGTGCTCTAGAAAGTTGATCATTGAACAAATAAGAATGAATGTGACCTGAGACTTCTTCATCAGTGGTGGACCTGGCATGAGATGCAAGTGTTGTGGAATTGCTTGGAAGCAGTTACAACAGTGCTAACAAATTCAATCTATATGTTAGTGCACAATGGTCATGAAATTTCAAAACAGCAGCATTTGATTTTGGAAGAGGAAACTTCTAAAAAAGGAAAAGACTGATAAAAAGATAGTGGAAAAGATGGTCAGATCTCTCCTTAATGTTTCTATTTAGAATTCCTTTTGTTCATAGCAGAACATATGCTGTAGTTCAGAAAATATATTTTAAATATTTTATTTTAAATACATTAGAAAAAGAAGCCACGGCAAGGAGGAACTGGATTTCAAGGGAGAGAGAAGGACTGTAGCTCAGTGGCCAGCTGCACAACTTGCATTCTATCCCTAGCATCTCCAAACCAGAGCAGGAAATAATATTTGCTAAAAACAGAGAGAGTTTTTAGTAATATGGTTTACCCAAGGCCAATGAGATGAACTGGTAAGAGTTATTTGTGCCCATTTTCACAGTGGTCACTGTGCTTCAACAGGCTTTTAAAGAATTGAGACAAATGAACCTGACAGTTGTACTTTCCCTTCTCCCCCCTAAAATCTTTTTTCCATCCTATTTATGATTACATGCGTGACTTATCATAAGTCCTTATCAAAAACAAGCCAAACAAATTTCTCACACATCTTTACCAAATATAGCTGTTCTCAGCAGGGGGGACAACCCTGCTCCAGCCTGCCATGTAACTTTTAAAGACAATGAGCCTATCAGAAAGAAAGAGATGACAACTCTATATACATCACTGAATACACAAGGATTCAAACCCAGACTTTTCAGAGAATAAGCACTCAAACTCTTTGCTGGGTTAAACAAATTTGACATTTTTTCTTTACCTTACATTTGAATTTGAATTTTTAAAAACTCATCTTACTTTAACCCAATTGTAAAGAAGTCAGTAAATTTGACAAGTTCTTATCAAAATGCAGTGGAGCCTTGGTATCCACTGGGATTTTGTTCCAGGATGCCCCATGGATATCAAAATTGTGGATGCTCAAGTCCCATTATATACAATCAAATAATAAAATGGTGCTCAAATCTGTAGATGCAGAATCCATTCAAATGAACAATCTACAAATGCATGGGTGGAATTATGTTCATTAGTGTCAACACATTAATGTAAACCACTGGCTCAACTGTTGAATGATAACTCAATACATAGATGAATCCAATTGATTGAAAGGCTCTACTGGCGACTATGTAGACCACAGGAAATGGCTATGTAGACCACAGGAAATTATTGTTTAATGCTGCTTATATAACCAGGAGCTGAATACATTTGTTTCACAATGACCAAAAACATGCAATCATATGTGTCAGGCAATCTACATATGTATATGGTAACAAAAGGATGCTGGTTATTTTGGTCTTTTCCCACACATACCCACCAAAACTGAAAATAACAATAATGAATAATGCTGCTCTTTTTGCTTTCACTCAAAGACAAAAATTTGCAGTGGTTGCCATTAAAAAAAAAAAAGTGGGATGCCTTGTCAAGGATGAAAAAAACTGATAATATTTTTATATCTCTAATTTATAAACTATAAGATTTATAAGAAGCAGCAATATAAATGTCAAAGCTCAGCACACTAAAAACAACAAAAAGTAGACCAGAATAAAAATGTTTTTAAGATCCTCTTGAAGGTCAACAATTGCAGCATGGTATGTATTTCCCTTAGAAGGGACTGTTAATAAATGTAGGGATATCACCAAGATTATGTGAAGCATTGGGGCAGTCTGGGGATTTTTTTATATTGTAACAAACATCAATAATAATAATAATAATAATAATAATAATAATAATTTATATATCCCACCTCTCCAAATGGATCGAGGCAGGAATACAGCAAAAAGGATAAAACAGCAAAGTTAAAACATAGCGGTAAAGCATAACAAAGTTACAATAAAGTTGAAAAAAACATTAAAATTACATATACCGTGAAAAGACAATAAAATTAAAATTTCAATTACATTTACTAATACAAATCTATGCTATAGTGGAGATCATCCTTCCTGGGGGATCATTCGTCACGTGTTATTTTAGGTCGGGTGGGTAAGCCCGCCTGAAGAGTTCTGTTTTGAATGCCTTTTTAAAGGCCTCCAGCGTGGAAATAATACGAACCTCTTCCGGCAGGCTATTCCATAATTTAGGGACCCCAGCCATAAATGATTTCTGGGAGGTAGAAACCAACCTAACATTATAATATTCCAATAGGTTTTTCCCAAAAGTTCTGAGAGTGCGGGGCAGATTGTGTGGGGAGAGGCGTTCCTTCAAGTAACACGGACCCAAGCCATATAGGGCTTTATAGGTAATAACCAGCACTTTGTATTGTGCCTGGAAGCTGATCGGCAGCCAATGAAGGGCTTTCAACACCGGTGTAATGTGGTCTGCCCTAGATGTTCCAGCGACCAGCCTGGCTGCCACATTTTGAACTAATTGAAGCTTCTGAACTTGGTACAAAGGTAGCCCCATGTAGAGCACGTTACAGTAGTCCGAATCAGCCGAAGCTGATTCCAAGCACTCCTGGCCATCGCATCTACTTGAGATGTCAACTGTGGCGATGAGTCCAGGAGTACTCCCAGACTGTGTACTTTGTCCTTTAGGGGAAGTGTGACCCCATCCAGGACTGGATGACATAATTCCCTTCGCGGACCAGGGGTTCCTATAGCAAGTACCTCTGTTTTCTCTGGATTCAGCTTGAGTTTGTTTTCCCTCATCCAGCCCATAACCGACCCAAGGCAGGCATCCAGAGGAGCAACACCATCCTTATTAGTTACCGCAGCTGTCGGAGACATAGAGAAATAAAGTTGGGTATCATCACCATATTGATAAACCCGTGGCCCATATCTCCGGATGATCTCTCCCAGCGGCTTCATGTAAATGTTAAACAGTATGGGGGACAGTATGGGAGTATCTCTCATGTATGTTAATCATAAAGTTAACAAACTTTCCCATCACATACCATATAAATTAACAATGTCACAAATGTTCCTGTCTATTTAACTTTGGCTCTTTTCTGTAGGAATGGGTAAAAAATAAAATCTGAAACTTGTGAGAGAAGGTGAACATTTTCTGAGAAATTTCTTATGAAATGCAGGTCTATAAGGTGGGATATAGAACCCACAAGAATGTCATGGGGCTAGGTTCTAAGGGGAGGGGGTTGTTCCACCATAAGCATTTTGGTTTAGAGTACATATCCCATAGAATCATAGAATCATAGAGTTGGAAGAGACTCCAAGGACTATTCAGCCAAGCAGGTACACACAGTCAAAGCACTCCTGACAGATAGCCATCTAGCCTCTGTTTAAAAACCTTCAAAGAATGAGACTTGATCACACTCCAAGGTTTGAATGGATAATTTTGTGAATGATGGGAGTCATAGTCCAAAACACCATGAGGGCAAGGTTGGGAAAACTTTCCAAGATGCAAAAACAACAGAGAAGACTGCAAAGCACTAGAGAATGGCATTCAAGTTTTTGTTTTTGTTTTTTTAAAAAAAACTATACATGTATACACAGATACCCTTTGTCCATCTTGGTACAGTAAGGGAAGCAGTGAAGTCCCACTGCCCTGACAAACTGCATAGAAATGCTTAACAGCCCTTCAGAGAAAGAAGAAAAATTATTGTCCCTTATACAGAGAAGCCATAGTGGTTATGACCTCTGCCACTAGGCAAATAAGTTTCAGAATCTTTTTCAGCATCATGGCTGTCCAGTGGCATAGAAAAATTAATTTGGGTTTAGTAGGTTTTGGTAGGTGTACTAAATATCCTTAGGTCACCAAATCCAAACTGATCTTGGAAGCTAAGTAGGATCAGCCCTGGTTAGTACATTATTATTATTTTATTATTTCTCACTCACCTTTCTCCATAGATTGAGGCAAGGGATAACAACAATTAAAAAGCAATAAATAAATAAATAAATAAATAAATAAAATGGAGACCACCATTTATTTGTCTGTCTGTCTGTCTGTCTATCTATCTATCTATCTATCTATCTGCTATATTTCAGAGGAAGGAACTGTGAGACCACCTCTAGCTACTTCCTGCCTAAAACAACTCTATGAAACTTGTGTGATCACCGTAAGTTGACAGGTAACTTGAAGGTGCATGCGCACGCACGCGCACACACACACACACACAGAGATCTTGATAGACAGCTTCTCTTTAGATTGGCAGGTCATGGCTTGAAAAAGAATTGATGCTGGGAATGGATTAGGAAAGTAAACTTTCATGTTACCCACTTGCTTGTACAGTTATCATAATTATTAGGATGAGAGATGGGCTGTGCCAGCACACATCAGTTTACTTTCTTTAATTCTGCACTGTATAAACCTTGACAGCCCTTTTTCCAATGGCCTCACAGAGAAGGACCCCAACCAAGGGAACCCTTAGCCACTCTTGGGGATCTAGAATGATAGTCCTAGGGTTGTCTGGCTAGAATTAGTAGATTAGGAGCCCAATTATAACATTTGCTGCAAGGGAATGCTGGAACTCAATAGCTAAAGGACTGTGATTCCTCCTTTGCTGAAGACCTTATGCTGCATCCATTTACAATCAGTAAAGTAGACATGTAAATCCTTGATTATGGGGTCATGCAGATGTGGCAAAAGGAGTGTCGAGAAGCCACTCCCACCCTATTCAGAGTGGGATGGCAGCAACTGCATGAGTCTGGTCCCAATCCAGGCCACCACCATGGACCCATATGGGCCTCTGGCAAAGAGTGGACTTTCCTTGCTCCTTTTTCCTTGCTCCTTTTTCCAATCAACTGTGCTCTCCTTGCAGCTTCTCGCATCTAAACGCCATGCCCCCAACATGGCCTGAAGCTGGCACTTTTGTTCCATCTTCTTCAGGCTATGTTGTTCTTGTATAACAGAAGAGATGGTTATGGTAATTTTATCAGCTGTGGGAGAAAACAAATATTCCACTGGAGTAGCATCCCAGTTCAACTGCAGATTGTCATCATGAGGTAAAGCCAGCTCCACACTGAATGAGGCCCATCCCTCCCTTAAACTGGATTAAAAAGATGTGCATTTTACTTTGGATTTTCCAGGAAAATCTGGAGTACACTGTAGCAATGCTGGGTAATTGTCTACACATTTATCCTGCTGTGTCAGCCACCACCACTGGCACAAGTCACTCACTCTCAACACTTCAAATATATGCAAGTGTTGTAGAGGAATATTTTGCAGAGAAAAAAAAATTGCACAATGTTTTTCTGAGCTGAAAATGGGTATCCTAGACAGAATGGGGCAGGGGATGTTTTTCTCTGCAAAATAATTGCTCTGCAACACTTTGTAACATCCCAACATCAGGAGAAAACTACAAAATTTTCATTGGCTATTATTCTTTCTGATGAGGGGGGGTCTTCCAACTGTTTCAAAATTATTATTATTATTACCTAGAAACAAATAGTTACAAATATTGGTTGGCATTCTCTATTGCAGTTACAGATGTGTGATTTAGAATCATAGCATCATAGTGCTCGAAGAGGCCACAAGGGCCATCCAGTCTAACCCCCCTGTCATGCAGGAATACACAATCAAAGCACTCGCAACAGATGGCCATCCAGCCTTTGTTTAAAGACCTCCAAAGAAGAAGATTCCACCACTTTCTGAGGGAGTGTGTTCCACTATCAAACAGCTCTTCCTGTCAAAATGTTCTTCCTAATGTTTAGGTAAAACTTTTTTCTTGTACCTTTCATCCATTGTAGGGTGTCACATTCTCTGGAGCAGCAGGAAAATAGCTTGATCCATCCTCAATGTGATATGCTTTCAAATATTTTAATGGAGCTATTATATCACCTCTTATCCTTTTCTTCTCCAGGCTAAACATACTCAGCTCCCTATGTCTGTCCTCATAGGGCATGGTTTCCAGATCTTTTATCATTTTGGTCTCCCTCATCTGGACACCCTCCAGCTTGTCAACATACTTTTTGAATTGTGGTGCCTGGAATTGGATGCAGTATTCCAGATTATTTTCCATATTCACTATCCCTATGGAGTCACAATAGTGGCACTATTGCCACAGTCATAAATGTTTTCCCAAACTTATTTTAGCAGGCATTAGCCACATCAGGCAAAGTGGATCTATTCTAATGGTGATCAGCACATGGGCAGATTATGTTTCAACCCCTTCCCACCATTTAGCAAGGCTGTGACAATCAGAAGCAAGAAATTTCTCACAATACCTAGTTTTCACAATACCGGCCGTGCGGAGGGCCGGCGACTCCGAGGGCGACCTCAGGAAGAGGAAGGGGTGCCGCTCGTGCGGCTGCCCCTCCTCTTCCGGGCCTGGAAGACGGCTCAATTAGCCATTTGCCGAGGCCCAAAGTTACTCCAGGAGCCCCCTCAATCATGCCAGGAAGTGGTGTGAAGGTCTTATGCACACCTGCACAGAAGAGGTCACAAAAGCCTCTTTCATGCAAACTGCTGTGCATGCTAACAGCAAGTATACATCCAACAGAATGCATTTATTGTCCTAACAGAGGACAGTTGCTAGGGCACATGTGCAGGGTTACAATTAGGGTTAGGGTTAGGGTTCTAATATTGAAGTGCACCTGCGCCAGTGTATCCACACCTGGAAGCATAGGGCACTTTAAATTAAAGCTTGCATCGTAGGGCACATGGTCTGGATTGCCAAGTCAATTTCTGCTGCATGTGTGACAGTGCATTTATATGGTCGTTTTCTGGTGCATCTGTGTTGCTGTATGCATACACATATGTGGAGGTGCACATCTTCATCAAAGGAGTGGAAAAAAGTGGCTCCTTTTTAGAGCAGCTTTTCTCGGCATACAACAGCTAGAGGGCACTTTTCTGGAGACTTTTAGGTGTGAATCATCTAAAGGCCATGCCTACAAGTCACCCTCAACCCACCCCTTTTTGCCCGTGTGCATAGCCCCATAGTGGAGCGAACTGTCCGACTGTTTTTGCTTCATATGAAGACTGTCATATTTCAGTAAGTGTCTGGACCAGGTCACATTGTTTTATTTACAGAGTTCAGGAATCTTTCCACATATGGTTTGATTCTCTATCTCAGCATTTTTTTTTTCATGAATAAACTTCTCAGTCGATCATTAATTCCTCATTTCCATATGGGGAATTAGAACAAGGACTGTAAAGTGCAGAGGTGATGGATGGAAGCATAAAAATGGATTGATTTTATGACTGAGCTCTGTAAAATTATCATACATTTGATTATTTATGTTGCCACTTACCATTAGTATCACTTTATCATGGAAAATATTTGAGACTCTCTTAGTTTAGAATGTTGCTGGATTTGGGGACATAAAAAATGCCAATAAAGGCTTGATTTAAGTGCCCAGAATTTAGCAGCTTAGCAAACAAATTAGTGTTTGCTAAGTCCCATTGATTTCAGTGAAGTGATTCTCAGAGTAAACATTTTTTTTATCACCCAGCTTTCAATGTCCATTTTAGATTTCTTCAGCCTGGAGGTACTAATGCTATGAGCATTTAGCATATTATATCCAACAGGACATAGGTGTAGTCTTTGTTCTCAAAGTCTATGGGAAGTGTTTCTAGTCATCCAGGATCAAAGCTCTAAAAGCAGAAATGATAACTACACCAGGCTTCTCTTGAAGAAGAAAACTCTTGACACTGTGTAGAAATTATTATTATTATTATTATTATTATTATTATTATTATACCCACATATTCCAGAAGAATTCCCCAAAAGCTTAAATATACCTAGAGTTGCCATTAAAATCATGAATGGTACTAAAACAAAAGCTAGATCTTATCAGCTTTGGGAATCACACTTAAAATCAAATGTGACTCCCAAAAAACTTTATTTTCTGTCAGTGTTCTAATCAAAAGGTTTCAAAAGCACTGAAAATTGGGACACCAGCAAATGATGTCTGCTATTATAGTTTGGTCACAGGGATGTTGCAAGAAGCAGTTATGACAAGATTGTAAGGGGTTCTCCATCTGCCTGTTCTCAACATGCCCCTTGACTGGGATAGCATTCCAGACATTGAGCTTATCTACTGTGGAGAAAAATACCAAACTCACCCCAAAGCTGGTGCTGGAAGTACTCATGACGTACAGCTACTTCTGGTGAGATACCATAGTTTTTGACTCTCAACCTGACTTTGTTCCAAACTAAACAAAATCAGGGAAAAGCCCAGTGGTCCCCAGAAATTTCTGAGAAACCTTAGGGTTTTTTTTTTTTTTTTTGGGCATGTGGAGAGTTGGATCAGGTCTGATTCAGCCCAATCCATTGTCCACATGCCAAGAGACATGCCATTCTTCTTCTTCACACTGAGCAGTGACGGGAAAGGGGATAGCATGTTTTCAGAGCTGCCTCTATTGCTTCCTCAAGGACAGGAGCCCATATAAGCCTGCTTGGCATGCCACCACATCTGCTGAGGACAGATTGATGCACTCATGCAATCAATGAGGACAGGATAGAGCAACCCCTTCCCTGTTGATCACATGCCAGGGCATCACATTCAGGCTTCAGTAAAAGTGATGGTGTGCTGGGCAGGGTATAAACAGGGAGCTGCTTGGCTGGTGAGGCTGCAGTGGCAGCACATAGGTGGGCCTATGTGGTGTCTGCTTGGCTGGCCTATGTGTACAATGATGCAACATTACATCCATTTTGGCCTGTTGCATGAGGTTGCCATCATAGTTGGTCTGGGACCAGTCCTGGCCATAATACTCCAGACTAGATTCAGATTAAGTGGCAGGTGTAGACATGTCCATCATTTCCCAGACCCTCAATTGGCAGCACCTCAGCAACCCTTGGGTTGGAGTATTGCCTGGCTGGGAATGTACATTTTGAGGGATGGCTTCACCAGACATAGCTACAACAACAGGGTTTTGTCATTGTACTTACATCTGATGATGCAAGATCTTGGCCGATTATTTCTGTGCTATAAATTCAGGTTATTAAGTGGATGAGAAATGGAAATCATTCTAAGCCTGTCTTATTATTGTATAATTTCATTAATTTGGCAATAAATCATTCTTTATCACAGGAAATTCATATGTGCAGAGCAGTTGACCATATCAGCATGTCTGATAACTTTTGATCATATTAATTTGAGAAACTCCCTTATCCCACGGGGTCCCAAGCAGAAGATATCCAAAGGCAATCCAAAGCTAAAACGTTTTTCCTTTCCTTGTGTCCACACAATATCCAAAGGCAATCCAAAGCTAAAACGTTTTCCTTTCCTTGTGTCCACACAATATCCAAAGGCAATCCAAAGCTAAAACGTTTTCCTTTCCTTGTGTCCACACAATATCCAAAGCTGAAACGTATTTCACCCACTTGATCCGAAGTCAAAGGGGATCTTTTGACATTCGGATTTTTGTGGATGTACCAAGCGAGGCACGGGAGGGAGCCTCTGCCGCCGCCTCCTCCCCGGCCAGAGCCGCCTCTTCCCCTCTCTTCTTTTCCTCATTTTCTTTTCCCATCCCTCTTTCCCCTTCTCTCCTTCCTCTTCTTTCCCTCCTCCTTTCCCCATCCCTCATTCCTCTGCTTTCTCTCTCTCTTTCCTCTTCCTTCCTTCCTTCCTTTCCCCATCCCTCCTTCCTCTCCCCCTCCTTTCCCTCCTTCCTTCCCTCCCTCGGAGCTCACTGGAAGCCGGTTTAAGGCAGGGAACCAAATTCCAGGGCAGAGGATCGAAATCTCTGGCAACAAAGGGAAACTGCCTCCTGCCTCCCTTCGGCGACGAGCCAGTCTTCCCTCCTCAGAGAGGCAGAGGCAGAGGCAGCCAGCCGACGGAGAAGGAGGAGAGAAGGAGAAGGAGAGAAGAGAAGAGAAAAAGGGGAGAAAGAGAGGGAGGGAAAAGGGCCAGGGACTGGCTCTCCTCCGGATGCTGGCATGCAGGGAAATGCAGTTTCGGTACTGAACTGCATTTACTCCTACTTCGGTAAGCTTTTGCTTACCTTTCGCTTCGTGGCCAGTGGTTTGATAAGGTCCTTAAAATGAATTCAAAGATTTCATCACAATATTTATTTGTATGTATTTGTAGTTCCTCAATGTATGTATGTATATGTATTTAGCATCTCTGCATCTCATGTTTCAGGTAGCACTGGAATACATGGAATTCAGTGTTTCTACCAATGGAATATGTGGAGTTGTTTATGGTCCCTGGCAGTTGAAGTTATAGTCTAGGTTCATGCTTCTTCTTCAAGGGGGAAAAGGCAGAAAAAGTAGCTGGTGAACTCATGGGGATGTCCCAGAGGTAGAAAAAGACTGCCCAAGTGCTAATGCATTAAATACATTGCTAAAGAAAATTGATGGCTTAACTTTAAATTATTATGAAATATTTACACAATTAGTTATTTCTTTAAATTGAAGATACTTAAAAGTACTGAAAATGACAAGTACCAAATTAAAATTCCAAAATAAAATAACATTGTTTTAAAAATAACATTACTGGCATGTATCCATTACTCAATGATTCCCAAATTTTCATCCTCCAGGTGTTTTGGACTTTAACTCCCAGAAGCCCCAGCCAGCTTGGCCAACAGTCAGGAATTCTGGAAGCTGAAGCCCAAAACATCTGGAGGACCAAAGTCTGGGAAGCACTGCATTACATTAACCTATAAACAGATGTTAGCCTATGGAAAAGACTGTCAGGTGAAGTGACAATACTATTTACATGCACGTATGAGTCAGGTCTGGACACAGTCAGATGTAGGAGCATGGTTCTATGCACATCAATCGTCACACCTAAATGCCCTATGATCTCAGCCTCAAATGACTTCCTTTCCACCCACTCACTATGAAAGCCAGTGTTGTTGTTATTTATTTTTTTTTAAAAAAAATCCATCAAATGTCAAATCTGAAAGTCTTGCTGTATACCCAACAAGAATAGGGAGATAGCCAAGATTTCTTATATGATCCAGAGACCTGCTGGATCAGGAATCCTGCTGTGTCAGTCTTGCATTATGTTCATAAAATGGGATGCCAACAAGAAACTCACAAGGAGGACTTCCCTGCCTTATGGAAGAAAAAAAGCAGCCTAACCTGAGAGAAGGGGTAATTATGCGGGAAGTGCAGGAACTGAGTGGGTCAGTTGAGAATTGGGGGTCTTGGAGTTGCCTCATTCACAGGGTCACCTGTAAGGTTGAAGTTGACTTGAGGGTATGTAACAACAAATTATCTGTAACAGCTGCTGTGTCTACATGGTGAGATCTAATTAAGGTTTATTCACATAATTCTGAACATGGGAACTTACAAGTGAATGATAAGTAGAATTCTTGCAAAAGGATACTACCATTTGGGGACATTCAATAAAGTTGATGGGCAGGAGACTGATGATAGGCATGACATTAAGGTCCTAAAATCTAGATGGGTCTAGATTTTGATATGCCTTGAATCTTGCATTGAAAAAGTGACATCTGAACATGGAACATGACAATTACACATTGCAAGTAAACTCAGTTGGCACATTTTCTCTGGATATAATATCAATATAAAACATCAGCCTCTTAATGCATTTTGGTTAAATAGTTGGATTTGTTTGTTAGAGATTTTGCAGGAGCAGGTTATATACCAAGTATGATATGACTATCAAAGCAGAAAGAAAATGAGAACAATAATAACCAGTGGATGCTGAATATTATGGCTTATGCAGTTCTAATAAATCATAGTTATCTCTGTGTTCCATCTTCTGCTAATACTAATGCTCAATCAATTGAACTAGGCTTCAGTTATTTTCCTTTATTTACTATAAAAATAAATAATTTTTGGAAACTCAATGGATCTGTAATATAAAGTTTCAGTATTTAAGCCCTGGAGTCATATTGATGTTTCTATATTTCCTATTGATTTATGCTTGTTAGCATTTGTGACAGAAACATACTGATCAATGTAGACAAATCATTTGAGTATTTATAACAAAGGGGGGAAGCAGACGGGCGGCCATGGGCCGCCCTGGGAAGCTGCGGATCGGGGCCGAGGTATCCCCACACCTCGGCCCCGCGGCGCAGCTTCACCGTCCCAGGAAGTAGTGCTAAAATAGCGTTCCTTCCACAAGTCGCCGAAGGTGCGCCACAAAAGGCTGGCGGCGCACCTTCGGCAACTCTTCCGCTGCAGCGTATGTGGACGCCGCAGCAGAAAGGCATTGTCGGAGTATCAGCCATGCGGAGGGGCCGGCACTCTGATGATGCCTTCGGGAAGGGGTTGGGGTGCCCACCGTGCGGCTGCCCCTCCCCTTCCTTGCCCCAAAACGGCACTTTGCGCCGTCTGCTTCCCCCCTAAATTTCTGCAAAGTGCTCTGAATGCAGCTTCCACTTCATTTTCTAAAATTGTAGGTTCATCTTCAAATGGTTGTTTCTTGAAAGAATCTGTCATTCTTTCATCTCTTTTATATAGTTCTTCAGTATATTGTTTCCATTAGCTTTTTCTTTCTGCTTGGTCATGTAATGTGTTCCTCTGCTGGTTGTAGAGCATCCCTACTCTTGGCTTAAATCTGCTTTTGCATTTTCACATTTCGTAGAAGAGATATCTTGCTCTTCCTTATTATTCTTATTCTTTTTTTGGGGGGGGGGGGTCATCTTTTTTCTCTGCATTGATTATTATAGCAATTCTCTTTGTCCCTGAGCACAATGGCTGAACAGTTGCATTCAGGGTTCTGATCCTATTTCTGTCATGTTTAAGGTTTACTTTCACTTCTTGTCTGTCCTTAGCTGCTTGGAAAGTTTCATTTGTCATTCATTGAGGCTTCTCTTTCTTTTGGCTGCAGATAGTGTCTTTTTCAACTCTTCTCTGACAATTTCCATGGCTTCAGTCCAGAGTTCTTCTGGCTCCCAGTCAATTAGACTCAGGATCAGTGGTGAAAGATTCTCAGGACGACAAACAATCCTAGTGTGGAGATTATTGTTCTTCCCAGGCTAGCAGCAGAAAAGACTCTTTGCCATCTCTTGGGAGATGCATATAGCAAATATCTCTTTGAACCTCTACTAACCCTACTTTGGCAGTCATTGTTTTCTCACAACTACTAATAGTGAGCCCATTGGAGAGTGCTGGGGGAGGAAGAGATAAATTCCCTCTGAACTTTCAATGATGCCACTGCTGGGATCACTGTTTCCCTATTGATAATAATAGTAAAGAGAAAACACACACACACACGCACACACACACACACACATTCTCAGTACAAGGCACTCTATATGTTTGTGTTTGGAAGACATGTTGCTGAGATATGTGTTAGGAAAAAGTATGCATGTTAACCCACAGTTCAGTGTACAACTAGCATCCAGGAGCACTCAGAGCTGACACTGCATGCAGGAAAAAGTGTATGATTACCCCACTCTATCCTAAATTTAACAGCAGACTCTTCAGTATGGCTATTCCAGTAATGTATTGTTTGTTTATATTTTTTCTCAGTCTAATCCTCCAAAGGGCAAAGACTTTATTTATTTATTTATTGGATTCAGATCTTGTATTTCTCCCCAAATGGTAGGGGGTGTTGCTTTGTGTGAGGTATAGTTTTCTAGGGCCTTTTACAGACTGCCAGAAATAATCCCGCTTGAGACCACTTTAACTGTCCTGGCTTAATGCTATAGAATCATGTAGCTTTTTCTGAGACATTGAGCCTTCTCTGTCAGAGAACTCTGGTGCCACAATAAACTACAGTTCCTATGATTCCTTAGCAAGGACAGATAAAGTGGTCTCAAGCTGGATTATTTCTGGCAGTCTGTACAGGCTCTAAGTACCAAAGTACAAAATCAAATTAATCAGACAAACAAGCAAAGCATTATTTATTTATTTATTTAGAGTATTTATACCTCACTCTTCAGCCAAAAAGGCTCTCAGAGTGGCTTACAAATTACAATCATTAATTAGATGGCTCCACCATCATGGCGTGCACCCGACCGCACTGCACACAGTGTCAGAGTGACCAGCTGGTGCAGCGTATAGGCATGCTGTGCCAAAGGGGTGCAACAGAGCCATGGCAGCTGCACTAAGGGTGGCTTTTGCTGCCCCAAAAGGAGCAGCATTTGCCAGCTCTTTTTGGAGTGGCAAAAAGCCAGATTGGGGCTGCAGCATGTGGTTGCCCCAGCCCTGATCCGGTGCTCCCAGGGGTGGCAGAGAGCTGCCCCTTAGGGGCCATCTGGCAGATGGAGTGGGGGGAGGGCTCTTCCTCTTAATGTAGGCCCCATGGAGCTATTATTATTATTATTATTATTATTATTAAATTTATTAATTACAGTATTGCAAGAAGGGGTGTCCTAGGCAAGTAGGCACCCTTGTTATAGGATTCTCACATCATTTATACTTTTTTTCACAACAGCATTTTTTATTATCTTATTTCTCATTGGCCAGATCATGAAATATGCACATCAGGACAACGCTCTCCATTTATGTAGGTTCCCGCCCATAACATATATCCCATATCTATTTAAATTAGCCTTAATATATTCAGGGGTGGTTTAAAGAATATGTATGAATTCATTGAGCATGCTCAAAAAAGAATATCCCTTGAACTCTAATTTACCTTTTAGAAATTTTTTTGACTTGCAATTGGTAAGAATTGAGGTTTGATTTCACACCCCTTCTCATTATTTTTCTCTTTCCTGCCTGTCTTCTGTTATCTAGTGGCCTTGGTTTTTCAGCTACCAGGAGACTACTCCTTTGATGCTGTTGGTCTACTATATTTTAATACAAGATTAGTTCAATATCTATTTTAAATATCTATTTTAAACAAAGCAACTAGCCATTTTAAAATAGCCACTTTAAACAAAGCAACTAACCATTTTATTCTATTGGCACATGTATAATATCTAAATTCTAATATATAAATACATATAGTCACTGTTTATCTAATTTATCTAATTTAGTAGTTTGTAAAGTTAAGAAAATTAAAAATTAACCATCTTTTTAGCTAAAGGCCCCTTCCAATATTCTTTTATAGGGAGTTTATGTATATAAGAAACTCTAAAATCTAATTTTTTGAATCTATTTTTGTTAACTTCGGGCCTCTACAGATGGTGCATTGCACCATCTTGGAGGCAGGGAAGGGGAAGGGCAGCCAGACACTGGACACCCCAACCCTTTCCCAAGGACATCATCAGGCACCCGCCATTGTACATGGCAAGTGCTCCGATGACATCCTTCCGTCGCAGCATCCAGACACGCTGCGAGGGAAGAGACACCAAAGAGGCACGTGCAGCCTCTTCCGGTGCCCTTTCCGCACCTTGAGGAAGGAGCGTTATTTTAGCACTCCTTCCAGGGCCAGAAAAAGAGTAGATTGGGGCCGAGGTGTGGGGCAGCCTTGGTCCCAATCCACCGCTTCTCAGGGCAGC
This sequence comes from Phrynosoma blainvillii, assembly GCA_026167975.1. Classification (NCBI taxonomy): domain Eukaryota; kingdom Metazoa; phylum Chordata; class Lepidosauria; order Squamata; family Phrynosomatidae; genus Phrynosoma; species Phrynosoma blainvillii. Next base: position 417,341,334 of record JANUYF010000001.1, read on the forward strand.
CCATGTCTGCCCATCTGCATGCCCCCTTCATCTAAACATAAAAAAAATATCAAACTAGTGAGCAAAATAGCAAAATTGAGCCTATTTTGTTGCAGATAGATATAAGACTTGTTTAACATTTTCCTAAACTAAAAATATAAACAAGCCTAACAATTATTTGTATTAGCAAATCTCAAAGAAACTTATCAAAAGATGGTAGTGTTTAACTGGTTTCTTTTAAGCTAGTATATATTCAGAAACCTGGAGTCCAAACACTGTCTTCTATAATGTATGCATATATATCTTTATTCAAGAAAAACTACCTATATTGCTATTCTATTTCTTATTAACTTATATTTCTTACAGAATTCCTTTCAGGTTAAATGGCTACAGCTTGACCTTAAGGTTGATCTCTTCCTTACAGACATGGCTCCATTTATGTTTTATGGCTGTCTTTCGGCCATTAGTTCTTGTTTATTCAAAAACCAAGGACTTCCCCCTTATTTATCTGAAGTGAAGGGATGACATCTGTCTAAGAATAACATTAATTCTGTCCTTACTTTTTTAATTATGCCTTTCTCTTACCCCTAAGTTCAGAAGAAAAAAATCTTGAGGTCACACAGGGTTTAGCTTTTTTCAGTTCTATCTGTAGTTTGTGTGTGTGCATGTGTGTGTATTAGGATGCATATATGTGTATATATGGAGAATATTGCATAAGCAAGTTAAACCAGCTTACCTGAGCCAGCTTAAAATTAAAAGGGTTGCATCCTGATTTTATCACAAAGATTTAGCTGCTGAAATCCCCACCCAGGTGCAGCCTGGGTCCATCCCTGCTCCCAGGGGCATGCAGCATGTTTTTTTCCAAAGCCAGGTGTTTTCCGGTTTAATAAAATGGCCGCCAGAGTGCCCCTGGGAGCGGGGATGGACCCAGGCTACACCTGGGCAGCAATTTTGGTGGCTAAATCCTTGTGATAAAATCAGGATGCCACACATTTTAAATTTTAAGCCGGCTCAGGTAAGCTGGTTTAATTGCTTATGCAATAAGCTTCTACTAGCTACCTATGTGTCTTTTAAACTCTATCCATGTGTTTTTATTATATTTATGTGTTTTAACAATATTTTATGTGTTGGATTCAAATCAATTCACTCAGTTTGCTACTGTTATTGTGTGCCTTCAAGTTGTTTCTGACTGATGGCAACCCTAAGCAAACCTATCATGACATTTTCTTTGCAAGATTTGTTCAGAGGAGGTTTGCCATTGCCTTTCCCTAAGGCTGAGAGCATGTGACTTGCCCAAGGTCATCCAGTGGATTTCATGGTTGAGCTGGGAATCCCTATAGTTAGATGGTTATGCAGTGACTCCCAGCTTGACCTCCATATTCCCCACTTATTGGGAAGCAGTCGCTGCAACTGAAAGGACTCCACTCCATTACTGAAACTTGGGAAGCTGATGACACAGTGGTTAAATGCCTGTACTGCAGCCACTGACTCACAAACCACAAGGTTGTTAGTTCAATACCAGCTGGGGCTCAGGTTCGACTCAGCCTTACATCCTTCCATAGGTCACTAAAACGAATACCCAGCTTGTTGGGGGTGATTAACTTACACATTGTAAATTGCTTGAGGGATGCTTAAATGTACTGATAAGCAGTGTAGAAATGTACTTGCTATTGCTATTGATATTTCCACTGGCTCCTGTGAGTGATCTCTATTGTGACAGGAAGAAACTGACCCTGTTGCAATTCTAAATTCTAAATTGCAATAGAGATTGTACATGGGCGGGGTGTGTGTGTGTGAGAGAGAACAACAATCAGCTGCTTTCCTAGTGTGAGGGGAAAAGACACACACACACATCAATCCCAGCTGCTGCTGACCAGTAAGCAGGGACTGGGTAACTTTCATGGTCCCTATGGGGGGAAGCAGACCAGGGCGTCCGGGATGCCCTGGGACGGTGCGCTCCGGGACCACGGCAGCCGCACTGCGGCGCACCGGCAGCATCCCTGAAAGGAGCGCTAAATTGGTGCTCCTTTCAGAAGTCAGGGAAAGTGCACCCTAAACGCGTTGAGCGCACTTTTCCTGGCTTTTCCGCCGCAGCATGGGAGGGCCAGCGGCTCTGAGGGCAACCTCGGGAGGAGGAAGGGGCTCCGCTCGTGCGACTGCCCCTCCTCTTCCCTGCCTCAGAGATGACTTTATTAGTTGTCTGCCGAGGCCCTATGTGTCCTCTAAAATAGGTTTCTGCCTCCAACAAAGGTAAAACAATTTCCCCCCTTAAATTGGGACTAGATTGGCATGTTTTACCTCTACACCACCTAAAGTTTTCCTGATGCAAGCATGAATACTTCTTGATAAATTCAATGTCCTCCACCTAACAAAAGGGACCTCCATCACAAAGGATGGAGACATGTTGGATTACAAAGAAGCATCTTTTTTGTTTTGCAAATGGATGTTAAATTTCCTGGACTTTGAGAATCTATCATCAGCCACATGGTCAGAAGGAAATGGTGTTAGCCTGCAAAGTATGCCCCTCCATACCATCTGAACTGAGAACAACCAACAGCAAAATGCAGGCCTTTGACTAAAATCTTCATTTTTTTCCCTCCTGTATGGTTTTTAATATGCTCTCTGATCAAGAAGCCAGTGGAGCTTTGAAAGCTTGCAACATATAATTGTGTATTTTGGTTGATCCAATAAAGGTATCATTTTTGTGGATTTTTTTATTTATTATATGGCAAATATGGGGGGGAAGCAGCCGGGCGGCCGTGGGCTGCCCCGGGAAGCTGCGCCGCGGGGCCGAGGTATCCCCACACCTCGGCCCTGCGGTGCAGCTTTGCTGCCCCTGGAAGGAGCACTAAAATAGCACTCTTTCCACAAATCACCGAAGGTGCGCCACAAAAGGCTGCTGGAGCACCTTCGGCGACTCTTCTGCTGCAGCGTGTACGGACGCTGTAGCAGGAGGTCATCCTTGGAGTGCTGGCCGTGCGGACGGCTGGCTGCTCCGAGGACGTTTTGGGGAAGGGGTTGGGGTGCCCACCGTGTGGCTGCCCCTCCCCTTCCTTGCCCCCAAAATGGCGCGCTGTCTGCTTTCCCCCATGGCTATCCCTGGATATGGCTGCCCCATATTTACTATATGGCCAACATGGCTACCCCCTACCCAGCAGGATTCCAGCCACTGTTTTCTGTGCAAAACAACTGCATGCAAATACTGAATAAAATAAGTCCCAATTTGTGAACAGGCTTTGAAAGCTGTATGGTTTTCAAAGACATTCTCAGGAAGTTGCTAAAGTTACTCATTGCTTCTTTTAAGAAGAAATTTATTGAAAAATGGCATTCCTGGTGTGCTAAGTGTTACAGTGCAGGTCTCCTGACTGAACATTCTCCTATGATACTCAACAATAACAAATCTTTATTTAATCAGTCTAAAAACTATATATCAAAGAATTAAGAGGGGGGGAACCTGAACCATGGAAAAGAGAACAAAATGGCATAATCAGCAAGGAAACACATCGACAAGTAATAAAAAAATATGAAATATAAAATACAGAACATTATATACAAATAAAATAACAATTTTCAAAATAAAAAAATTAAAAGACCAACCCCTCTGAATCACTAAAACTACAGAAATTACCCATAAGCCAGCATGGTGGACCCTTTATCTACTACTTGCTTCCTCAATTTAGCTGCATAATATGGAAAGAGAGCCACTCTTTGAGTCACAAAAGGATTAACCTCTTCTAAAAGGAAAGTCAGCTTGGACTCGTCATCCCACTACCACCAACTAACACAAAAAGGGTTGAAGTAGTGGTCTCTAATGTTAACATATAGCTGATAGTGCAATAAATAGTGGGCAAGATCTTCAGTGGCAGAAGCCCCACATATGCAGATTCCATCTTCAACAGGAATACCTTGATAACACCCTTGCAACATCCTAGATTCCATTTGCTCAAACTGGAGCTGTACAAAGGTTGTGCACAAGTCCCTTTTCATTGAAAAAGACAAATATCTTTCTTCTTGAAAAAAAGATTAGCCCCTTGCTAACCATTTCAGAGATTTTATGGAAGACAGCACAGCTAGATCTGATTGTGTTCTAATGTCCATCAGTCTTTGTTTAAACATGTTTCTGGTATTGGACTTGCACAAACTAATAGCCTCAATGCTCAAGCCCAGCTTTGAAAGTATTTTTGAAAAATTGGAAAACCAAGAGTTACTTGTAGGCTTAAGTGCTTGTTCATTTAAACATATCTTGGGCAATCTGTCATCATTCATTTGGGATACTTTAATCCAGAAATTAAATAACCTAAGGAGACATAGGTCTGAAATGGCTGCCATACCCAATTCAGCTGTGACTGTCTCAGCTGGAGAAGTTCTTAACACAGTATGAGTCTTAAAAATTTATTCCGCATTCTTTCAATATTCTTGAATGAAGGAAATCCACAAATTTCTGCTCCATAGATTAACACTGACAACACCTTAGACTTGTACACTTCTATGATTGGAAGAAGTGAGCCGGGGTGATTATAATTAACTAATTTATAAAATGTATGGACACTGGCTGAGGTTTTTAATACATTCTTCTTTATCTGGGGAGACCAGGAACCTGAGGTTGAAAAAACAATACCTAAATAATTATAGGATCTTACCTGTTCTATTTCTTTAGAATCAATAAACCATTTGTGACAGATCCTGTTTTTGCCAAAAATTACAATTTTAGATTTATTGTTATGAATTACCAAGTCATTTTGCTGGCAGTATACAATAAATTTTCTCAACTGTCTGTTCAGGCCTACCAGAGTTGGAGAAAGTAAATAATATCATCTGCGTACAGGAGCACATTAACTTGTCTCTCCATGACCTTGGGCATACGAAAATCAAAGTTGTACACAGCAGAAACTACATCATTGATATAAAAATTAAAAAGAAATGGGACCAAGATGCAGCCTTGACACACTCCTTTGAATGTGTAAATTTTATTTGTTAAGGCATGGTTTACACCTGATCTAATCTATAAACTTGTATCCCTGTGGAGAGTCATTATTAGATTAATAAAATCAATATTTGTCTTCATTATTTTTTTCCGAAGGAGCATCCTATTAATTGAGTCAAAGGCTCCCTCTCCTATGAAAAATAATAATAAATGGCAACAGATAGAAAGAACCAGCATGATGTAGTGGTTTGAGCACTGGACTACAGTTCTGGAGATTAGAGTTCAATTCTTCTCTCAGCCACAGAAACTCACTGGTGGTCTTGGATAAGTAACACACTCTCAGCCCCAGAAAACCCTGTTATATTTTTGCCTTAGGGTCATCACAAGTCAGAAACAACTTGCTGGAATAAAATAACACAACAGATAGAAAACATGTCTGTCTGGTAAAGGAAAACCCTAAAACCTTGGGATACTCATTTATGAATACTTTTCATCACCATCTACATCTAGATACAAATTAAGAACCACTGTATCATCTAATTAAAGGGCCTCAGCAGACGGAGGCCCCCGAGACGCTGCGGGTCGGAGCGCCGCCGGAGTTCAGCCTCTGGACCGTGGCGCTCCTGCGGTGCATCTAAAAGGAGCACCAAATTGGCGCTCCTTTTAGATGTAAGGGAAAGTGCGCTCTAACAGCGGCGGGCGCACTTTCCCTGGCTCAAACGGCGCAGTGCATGTGGACGCTGCGCCGTGAGCTCATCCCCGGTGCGCCGGCCGTGCGGACGGCCGGCGCTTCTGGGGGCGGCCTCGGGGAGAGGAAGGGGCGCCGCTCGTGCGGCTGCCCCTCCTCTTCCCTGCCCGGAAGACGACTCTTTTAGTCGTCTGCCGAGGCCCAAAATGTCAGCTCCCATGCTGATGGGACAATGATTCTGTTTAGGTTTTAGTCCAAACTTCAAAGGAGCTATTTAGGGGTCTGAACATACTTTGGGAATACAGTTCAACATGTTGGCTAGCTCTTTTGAAAAAAAACCCCGCTGCTTGACACTGACAGTATAATGGATAAGCTTGTAAAATATGTATGATTATGTATGAGGCGAAGTAGAAGTGGAGATATATTTGAGAGTGTGGATGGAGAGAGCTTCTGGTAATTAGTCAATGCAAAACATGCTTATCTACATTGCAGTCCATGAAATGAAACATTGGGGAAAGCATCAACATTCATCACCACATTACTAGTGCCCAGGTTATTCAACCTTTTGCCATGGACAATATTAGCATCAATTAGTGGAACAAGGTAGTGAATTAATTTGTTTAGAATATTTGCTTCACCTCTATAAGCATGCTGAGATCATTTCACAGGCATGCCATTTGCAAAGGGGATTTCAAAGGACAAAGGGGATGCTAAGGTTGTTTTGCTGACATTAATTCATGGAAGAGATCAGCTGCATAAAATCTTTGAACATTGCCCATCAATTATTGTCTTTCCCAAAGTCTTTTGTATATGCTAGCAAAATGTTGTATTGTATTTATGGGTTCTTTTTATCCTAACACCATAATTAATGGGGGAGTGAGAGATTCTTTTCTCTCCTGCCCTTTAGCATAGCAAACATTTATCTTTGGTGTACACAATGCTTGAGACATAATAGCAATTGCAAACAGGAGATGCAATCAAAACTAATAAGTTAGAGGCCAATTGATATAAAGGTTCATAGGGAAGCCTATTTGCATGCATTCCATTAGAATGGCTTTGCCTTAGCCAAGGCAAAATGTATTGCCTGTATACCAGTGTCTAGTGTGCCAATAGCCAGGCAGAATAATGATGTTCTTGAAGCTGAACCTTGAAATACAGTCAGAAATTCCGAAATGGACAGTTTTTCACAAGCATGAACATGAGTACAAGTTGCATGTTTATAGTGCTCTTCGGGTACTGTATATATTCACATATAAGTCCAGAACATTTCGTTAAAAAAAAATGACTCAAAAAACCTGGGTCAACTTATCCACAATTCAGTGTAACTACAGTACTGATTTAAACTCTTTTGAAAATTAAAAAAGGAACTATCACCTTCTTTGAGTAGATTGGTGAAAAGTGAGAGCTCAGTCTACCATGGGAGCACTTAAAAGAAGCACCAACCTGTCAAGACCATGTGGCACCCTGGTCTGGAAAATGACATTGTAAGTTGTAAATTAAAATCAGATATATCACATGATAGCAAAGGTGCAATGTGGTAGTGTTGCAAAAAAAAAAAAAAAAAAGCAAAAACCAATGTAGAAAGGATACTGAAGTGGAGACAATCAGACTTTGGACTAGAGGAAGTATATGGATTCAGGAGAGGTACTGCTTAACAGTTGTTTCAATCGGTAATCCTGCTGGCATGGTACTGTAGACTGGCATGGGAATCCTACTGTTATGGTTCTGGTTGGCTGAGTCCCAGCAAATTCTTCATTTTCTTGGTTGGGTAAGTGTGCTGGTGGCTTCCCATATTTTTTCATTATTGTTACAAATTGAGATCAAACAGAATTTTCCTTTCTTGGGCTACACCTTCCATTTCATGCTTTAACCGAACAGCAGAGGAAATTGTTGAAATTCTTTGAAGGATTAATAGAACTTTGAAGGATTAATAGAACAGTAGTTCTATCTACTTTGAAGCATTAATAGAACAGTAGTCAATGCAAAAAGCATCAGTGGGATATGTATAGCTTTGTGGAGGATCCCTAGTTAAGCCTTACCACCAGCACAATATTACCACAGCTTCAAGAAGGCTGTCAAGATGGATCTCTTCTGGCAGGCCTTCCCGGAATAACCACCGGCTCAGGTTTCAGTCTCTCTGAAGATCCTCCTCCTTCTTCTTCTATGGCCTTTTATGATCTTCTAAGACCTCTGTGATTAGGTCTTTTATGAGCCATACTTACTCCCACCTGTACTCTTTTCTTGTCACGGTTTGTATGTGATTTTATGGTGGAACTTACCTTTTTATAATTTGTTTTAATTGTAATTGGTTTAATATTTTCTTAAGGGGGGGAGGGGGGAATTGTTCTTAAATTGTGTGATGATTTTTATGATGTAAGCTGCCCCGATTGTTCTCAGAGGGGCGGGGTATTAAATAAAATTATTATTATTATTATTATTATTATTATTATTATTATTATGTATATCTATTCAAAAGTTGAGTCCTATTAATTTCTACAGGAAATAGTTTAAGTATATTTAGAACTGCTTCCATGAGAAACAGTGCTTACTCCTCAAGGTTCCCATCTGACATCTCCAAGCTGCTAGCATCTCCTCTTCCTGGCCTTAGAATAAGGATGCAATTCTTCACTAACTTTCTTCTTGAAAGAAGAATGGGAAAATTTCCTAAACCTATTCACAATTCAGGATTAGTCTGTGCATAATCCACAGGCAATTGTTTTGCATAGAAAATAATATGATATTTTCTATACAGAGGATAATATTTCTATACATAAACATTAATTCCCATACAGAAAATGTTGTTTCCTGGACAGAAAATGATGTTTCCTGTGCAAAACAGCCACATGTGAACTTTGCACAAAATAAAACACCAGTTGAAGTATTTTTTGCACAGATGATGAGGCTTTCTGTGTGAAACAACCAAGTGCAAATTTTGCTTTGAATAACTCCCACACTGCTAGTGTGTCTTCTTCCTAAAGTAGCCTTCTTGCAAAATATGAAGATTCTCATCAGTCCAGAATTCTTCTTATCAAAATTTTGCAACCATTTTGTGACTATTTTGCAAAATATTGTTAACATGTTTTCCATCTCCAGCTAAAGGTAGTTAAATACTTGTTACCCAACAGATTAAATTAAAATGTGCCCTATCCAAAGAAAGTACCCTACCCAAGGTGAGAAGGAATGATCACTTCACTCCAATGGCTCTTGGAACTCCCCCTTCCTTCTAAGACTTATCCCTTCATTTCCAATGTGGAAAAATACTTTCTCATTTGTTAGACTAGTTTTTTTATTGAGTAGCATACTCAGAGCAACTGTACATCAACACTTAATGTATCATACTTAGGCTGCTGCCACACTGCAGAATTAATACCATTTGACAATGCTTTAATTGTCTTGGCTCCATCCTATGGAATCCCAGGATTTGTAGTTTGTGGTGGCACCAGAGCTGTCTGAAAGAAAAGGCTAAATATCCCACAAAATTACAAATCCCAAAATGCTATAGCAATGAGCCATGGCAGTTAAAGCAGTGTCAAACTGCTTTAAATCTGCAATATAGATGCAGCCCTAATGTCAGACTTGAGTAAATTCAGAAACTTTGGGGGGAAGCACACCAGGGCGTTGGGGACACCCTGGGACGGAGCGCCGTGGGACCGCAGCCTCCACACCGCGGCACTCCGGCGGCGTTCCTGAAAGGAGCGCAAAAATAGCGCTCCTTTCAGAAATCAGGGAAAGTGTGCCCTAAACGCGTAGGGCGCACTTTCCCTGACTTATTCGCCACAGTGTGTGCGGACGCTGCAGTGGGAGGTTGCCCCCAGAGCGCCAGCCATGCGGAGGGCCGGCAGCTCCGAGGGCAACCTCGGGAGGAGGAAGGGGTGCCGCTCGTGCGGCTGCCCCTCCTCTTCCCTGCCTCCAAGACGACCAAATTAGTCATCTGCCAAGGCCCTTTGTGTATCAATAAGTCCATTGAGCTGAACCAACAAAAAAGTTTATTGAGAACACATAGTCAGAAATTCACCAATCAGTGTTTAAGCCAGAACTGCTCCCTCCAAGCCAAACAATATCTTAAAAACCCCAAACCTGTAAACTCCTCCCAACACCCTTGGCACCAAAATTAGCACCCACCTCTAATTCTCATAGCCTTTCTCCCCCCCCCACTGCATCAGGCCAGTCCGCCTTTCCAAACCTTCTCACCAACCCCCCTCTCTAACTCAGGCATTTCCACCCTTTACCCCTCCTTTCCGTTACTACCAGAAACAAACTCTCCACATCCCGCAGCCTACACATTCCAAAGGCCCATTGTTTTCAAAACTATTGTAGCCAACTGCCACTATTCCCAACCCCCCCCCCCACTAGCTAGCTTATTTGCTATTGCTACTAACATACCCACAATCTTCTATCACCTACAACCTTATATATATATATATATATATATATATATATATATATATATATATATATATTCAAACCAACAAAAATTAAAACCTGATGGAATCCATGCACACAGGCATGGTTCTGACACCTAATGGCATTGCAGGTTTTCCTTAAGTGTCAGGTTTTGTTTCTGAAATCTCAGAGTCTGAGATGCTCCTGACATAGCAACTCTACCTCCAGCCCTCCCTCCCCCATCTGTAGCCCTTAGAGCCCCCCCAAAACATGGCTTTGGGAAATTTCCTAGCCTTTAGAAGCAGGTGTGTGTATATATTGAGTAGGGTTGTAGTGGGAATTTCAGATCAGTCTTTTCTAGCTCTACTGGATTTCAGTGTTCCCTCAGCAGAGGCCTAGTAGTGATGATCAATAGAAAGTGAGGGTAAGCATTAGTATCCCTCAGATTTTTCTCCAACTTGGCATGCTGTTTTTCAAGATGGCACTTGGTTATCACTTTCACTCCTTGCACTAATCAATGATGGTGATTGGTGACAGGACAGAAGACAAATCAGGACAAATGGAAAATAAGAAGGTAATATAAGCATCTTTGATTGATTTCTAAAATATGCAAAATCTTTTTTTTTAATAACTCAAAACCAAACTGAAAAAAGACAATGCTCAACACAAGCCAAAGATGACTGAACATGTTCAGTAGCCACATCATATTGAATTTCAATTGGGGAAGAAAAGCAGATGATGGAGTGATGGAAATTTATTTTCCAGCCAAAAGGAAGGCACAACTGTTCTCCTGGAATCCTGACCAGGAACAATGGTGTAAGGATGCTCTGCAACTTGTTGCAGATTCTGCTCATAATATCAAACAGAAATCAAAAACATAAATTGATCTGCTTGGAGCTCTTCCACTTTAGAGTATTTTTATTTTAAGAAATTCATATAATTCTACCTCAGGTTGCTAGGAATGTACCCCTGGGACATAGAGATCTTTTGTCATGATAAAATAAAGCTGCCCTGGCCTTATGACACAAAAGTATCTGTGACAATAACAAGCAAAATAAGCATAGATATAAACCAGGAAAGACAGAGATATCCTTTGGATGTGACCCTCAGAGTAGTGGTATACAGAAAAGGTCCTTGTCTGGCTCTTCATTGTATTCCTAATGAATTATCTGCTGGGAAAACAAGATGAAAAAATTGTCTAGCAGTGCCTTGGGAAAACAGTTCTTATTGATCATGGCAAATAAGGGAGCAGCAAGAGTGTGACTTGGAACTCAAGTCTGGAGATGACAGCAAATCATTTGCAAATCAATACATTTAAGTAACAAACTGCAAAACCATTAGACTTTTAAAACAAACTATTTTACTAAGAATATTTCACAGCTTCCAGTTGAGATGCCACTATAAACATCTTTAGTCACAAAGATTTGGGCTTATTCATATTGGAAATGTCTCATTCACAGTGTCATCATGAGTTGGAGTCAACTTGAGGGCAGTTAACAACAAAATAATATGTAGATTCTCATGGTTTTGTATCTATGCTATAACAAGTTACATAGCAAGTGCCACCATGCTTAGAGGTGTACACCTGTGTTTTGACTTCCCTCTAGAAGGTTAACACTATGGGTGCTGCCACAGCTGAGAAGAATGAGAATTGGGTTGGAGCTTATATTTACAAATACTGCAAAAATTTGCCACAGAATCTGCTGGTACATTTTTTTCTATACCAAAGTGGTGGTGTCCTTGAGATGTCTTGTCTCAACAGAATCTCTAGCCAGCCAGGCAGGGTTCCTTGGTATTTGCAGACATATTTACTTACATGCCTTTAGTGATGAATAGTGATAAAATATTTCCTGTGAGAAAACATGCACCTTGCTTTGAGTATTTGTATACAAGTAAGGCTTCCAGGGCAGTTCTGAGATGAAATGCACCTACTTAGCATACAAACAGCAAAAGAAATAAAATAAAATAAACAAGTTTCTAGTTAAAAATATATATACATAAACATGTTTTAGTATGTAGAAAAAAAAAGATGTGCAAGCTAGGTCAGATATTCAAATAACTGAAGAAACTGTGGATATGCACTATATTATGTATGCATCACACTACACTATTAGAATGCTATGATTTAACTCTAAGTGCCATGGCAAAAGCAAATAGAGGGAAGGATTTAGAATTCACAGCTAGAGAACTTTAATGCCCCTCCGAGCTACAAACCCCAGGATTCTAGAGGATACAATCATGACCATTAAAGTGGAATTATAGAGCTTTAATTGTCTATTGTGAAAGGGCCTAAAGTCTCTCAGTGCAGTATGAAACACAGACAGGAAGCAAATGGAGCACATCAGCACTGGAAGAGCCAGAACATCATGTAATAAGACAGAAGCAAAAAAAGGAGTAATCCACCACTCTGATGGTATAATAGTATCATGTGACAAGCACATTAGATAGGGATGTTTAGATTTATGGCCAGAATCCTGTTGGGGTCTTACATCTTGTAAGTGGGCTTACATCTGTAGGGATTTGAACTGGGCAGTTATCTATCACCTGTATCCAGTGGGGGGATGCTGTTATATTACTATATAGCAAAGCCGGCAAAGTGACCAATGTGAAATAGGACTGACACATAATGGACCAATGCACAGCAGAATGTACATCGTATCACTCCTGATGTACATTGGAGTGCTCTTACCAGTGTGCTCTTATGCACCTTTGGAATTCAGTAAAGAGGTTTCTTGACATCTCTGCTACATAGCTAGGTTTATGTAAAGTTATGCATTGTAACAGGTCATATAGATTGTGGAGTTTTTTTTAAAAAACAACAACAAAAAACACGTTTATATGCTGACCACAGAACTGCTGTTGTAGAGTAATTGATAAAATAAATGAATGTGTGTGTAGATACAAATCCAGGATCCCTGGCAGGAAGCGGATGCTGTGAACATCATTTATGTTGGGAAGATGATCCTCAAAGACCTTCTCTGGAAATGGGAGGATGGCTTCCCTCAGATCTTCATCTCTACCAGTTCTTGCTCTAGTGATTCTTGTAACCAACAATATAAGTTGGCTGTTTATTTAGAGGTAGACACATAGATTAGGTTTTGGTACAGCAAACAAGGCATAAAATATAATGTATGCACAAGCCATTAAAATATTTCAGAAGACAATTTTACTTGAAATGATCCAGAAAAAAGGAAAGTTTTTTTTTTTTTCACATGAAGCCTCATCAACTAAGGCCCCAACCCTCAGCATGATAATACATGTTCAAGCTTGCAAAGTGATATTTTCTGATTGCACAATATGGATCACTCAATGGTTCATAAATTCAATCTATTATAATGAGTTTGCAGAGGAAAATTATGTTGTAGAGTGTTATCTAAACCTGGGCAAAGAGGTTCATCAATAGTTATTCTGCAAATATCCATGCTGTGTTTAGCATATTCATGGAGACAGCAGTTTTTATCCTTCCATTCCTTGTGCTGAAGCATATTTTAAAATAATTCTGCCTTCATTGCAGGCTTTCCCATTAAACCAAAGGCTGGCAGCTGGCACTTTTGAAGCAAATGTTAATTGAAATGCCACTTTGTAAATCTACATGTGATGTTCCCTGTACTACACTGTGGGGCCCAATTGTCTATCACGTGTGTTTGTCATTTTCATTAATGTTAATTGGAAGTGTATGGGCCTGTGAAGGTGACAGTTCCTTATGTTTTATTCAGACAATAAAGAGTGCATGTGGTGAGATGAATGTGAGAAGACTGATTCCCCCCCCCCCAAAAAAAACCCCCACCCATTTGATCAGCACTAGGATGTCAGGAAATATATCTCTATCTCTATCTCTCTATATTGACTGCCAATTTATAGAATACAGTTCCTCCTACAGGAAGAGTATGATCTGAGTATATGAAATAGTCACTTGCCTCTTTCATTTCAATAATTTTCACATAAAATAGCAAAGTTAATAGACCATTAAGGACCTTTTGCACAACTATTTATTTTATTTTATTTATGGGTGAAAAATGGGGGTAATGTGGTGACTACAAACATATGGCAACTTGCAGTGGTCAATAAAGAGGTAAGAATACATGAAAAGTAAAGTGAGAAATGACTTAGCTTATCGCACCCGTAGCTGTAACGTTCCCACCGAGTCCCTGAAACATAACAATATGGGAATGGGTGTTACCACATTAGACTACTGAAAACATGATAGTAATGTTATGAGAACACATATTATCACACTGCATTTACTGTTGTACTGGTACCGGCGCTAGAGTAGTTCCTCAGCATGCTCACTATTGCGAAAACCCCTATGTCTGCATTGGAAAGAATGCTACCAAGAGGTTTAGGTAGAGAGCATTCATTGTTTTTTCTCATAAACACTATTTTTAGTGTTAGGGTTAGGTATTTTTTAAATTACCTGTGGTACCTTCCTTGCATCAACACTGGAAGGGTTGAGTTGAGTTTGTGGATGTTTTAGGATGGGAGGGGAGGAGGTTGGCTTAGCCAATCAGAACACAAGAACAGATTGAGACCGGGTAGGATTATCGCGCACACATCATATGGAATGATCTGTAAGTGTTCTTGCTGACTGAGGATGCATTTTTAAAGTCCTCCTGCTGGAACAGGCTAGGAACTGTCAGAGCATGGAACAGGAACTCGATGAGGATCATACCATGCGATAAAATACATTCCATTCACATTATGTACCCATTATATTATGAGAACACAGTGCTACAAACTTAGACCTTGTACCAAAACAGATTTAGAAACTGCTATGAGGATTATCCAGTAGCAGTTTTCTTAGATTTCCTCCCACATCCAATTTAAATAGAAACAGAGTTAGAATTCAAAATGTGAAAGGTCAAAAATGAGAAAGTCACACTAGGGGCCTGTATGCATAGGTCAAAAGGTCTGTGTTCCCCTGGCCTGATGTTGTCCTGCCCAGACAACACAGGCCATTAGCCCTGGGTTGGGATTGGCAAATCTAGATGTCAATCTGGCAGTCCCAGAGTGATCCTAGCCTGAAGATGCCATAATCCAATCCAAAAAAGACTAGCTGCATGCAGTGGGGATTCCAGGAAAATCTGCAGCAATAGCAGACTGACTGGATTGCCTATATGCCACTCATCTGTTGCTGCCATCATGTCCATCCCAAAGGCATCCACTGCAGCCTCTGACATTGGAAGGGGCACCTGGTCACATAGGTGTAGTCTAGCATGCTGTTTCTGTCCTTACAGGCCATAGCAGGGGCCTTTGGGATGGATGAAAAAGTGGCAGATAAGAGGCATGTGGTAGCAGCAGGTCCATGGCATGGCAGCAGTTGGGCATGTAAACACTTGCCTGTTACCACACCAGTCCGAGGACTGATGCAAGTTGGAACCAGGGGCACAATACCATGGTTTGGCCTATGGTATCCTGTCTGTCTGCTCATTTGATTTATTTTCAAATTCTGCTCAGCCCCTTCATTCCATTTTGAACTGGACTGGATCCAATTCAAAATGGGCCTTTTATCTCACTTTACCCAGTCCCTTCCCTTTCTTTACCCATCCTAGAACAGGGATGCAGAAACCACAGGCCTTTTTATGACAACCCCCGTCCTAGGCTTTTTGTGCTGCAGTAGACCGCTTAAATCCCCCAGCACTCAAAAAAAAAAAAAAAAAAAAAAAAAAAAAAAAAAAAAAAAAAAAAAAAAACCAAAACAAAAAAACAAAAAAACAAACAAACAAACACTGGAGACAGGGCCCACTCCACCCCAGATTTGAAAAGCACCATTCCAAATAACAGATGGCTAAAATATTATTTTTCTAAGGCAGAGGTAGTCAACTGCAGAGATGCAAGGACTAATTTTAGTCCCTACTCCCCCTATGGCAGGTTGCACTGCCCTTAAAATCCTGCAAAAACATAACTAGTAATAACTTAAAATTTCCAATTCTGTATATTTTTGTGACTTTTTTTGGTTGGGGAATTGGGATGTATTAATGACACAGAATAAATCAAAACAAATTATAAGAAGTTATACAATTATAGGCTCTTAGGGGCTGTACAAAATGTCCCTAAGGGGCAGTGGGACTCTGCCCCTTTCCTTGCTGGATCACGGCTGCAGCAACCACACACCACAGGCCTGATCTGTTCTTTCCATCGTGCAAAAAGAAGCCACAAAAGCAGAAAGAGCGCCCTTGTCACCTGCTGCAATGGCTTTTCTGCACTCCTTTAAGGGCCAAGGGACCTCAGCTCCCAGAATCCCAGGAGCTATTGACCAACATGGGACTATTGGCCAACATGGCTGAGGCTTGTGGGAGCTGAAGTCCCTCGGCCCTTAAAGGGAACAGGTTGCCTACACCTGGTGTAGATGGTGCACCAAGGGAGAGCCCTGACACCTCTCACCGTGTGGTGGGGTGTGCGGAGTGAAGTCAGAGTTGGGGCAGCCCCCACTCTGCCCCCAGGCAGGCTCTTTGTGCTGGTCTGTACAGCTCTTCAGTATTGGAAGGACCACAGGGACTATTTGTTCCAACCTGCTGTACAGAAATGCACAACTGAAGCACTCCTGAAAGATTTCTATCCAACCTCTGTTTAAAGATCATTAAAAGTGGAGAGTCCACCATGCACTCAAGCAGTCTCTTCACCTGCCCAACAATTATTACAGTAGAAAAGGTCTTATTAACATTTTAAACCATTCATGTTCTAGTCTCTGGTTCATGTTCTAGTCTCTGGGGCATCAGAAAACAAGCTTGTTCCATCTTTTACGTGATGTCTGTTCAGATATTTAGATATTATTATGTCACCTCCAGGCTTCTCTTCTCCAAGTTAAACATACCCAGCTCCCTCACTCCTTCTGTATAAGATTTGGTTTCCAGACCTTTGATAATCTTGGTTGCTCTTCTCTGGATATGTTCTAGCTTGTCAATATCATTCTTGAATTGTGATGCCCAGAGGTGGACACAACATTCCAGATGAAGTATGATCAAGGTAGAATAGATCCAGATACATTACTCCTATTGATGCAGCTAAGATTTGCATTGAGTTTTTTGACTGCTGCATCACATTGTTGACTCATATTGGGCTTGTGGTATAATAAGACCTCAGAATCCTTTTCATAACAGTAAAATAACTTAAGAATATCAGAACTATGAGAAAACTAATCATCATCATCGAGAAGTCTGTTTATAGAGATCTGTTTTCTTGGAGACCATTTTGGTTTAAGAATAACACAGATTCTGATAGTATGTGGTCTGATCAGATGGGGAGGGAGAGGCTCATCCCATCACTGCAAGGTCATGAACCATCAGTGAACATAGTAAAAGGCCCTTTCCCAGGTCTCTAAGAAGGGTCTCTCCTGCAGCTCATAATAACCAGGGAAGTTCATATGAAAACAAGTGGTACCTAAGATAGCCAGGCCTTATGATTAAATTACACCTCGAGTTGAGTCTAGAAAGATATAGCAACCTGTATTGGACTTTGAGTATTGGTGTAACAAGATATCATATACAAATTAGTAGCCTCAATTCCACATTTCGCCCAAGTCTAAAGGGCCCTTGTCTTGAACACTCTGCAAGGATAACTCTCTATACAGTACATTGCAAATGTTGCACAATATAAAATTGTTACAGGCGTCACAGTTGTATTTGGCTGACTACTGTTGAAGAAAGAATATTGAACTATATGGCATGAACACTGATCAGCTAAACCAGGGGTAGGCAACCTAAGGCCCGGGGGGCCGGATGGGGCCCCCTGAGGCCTTTGGACCGGCCCCAGGCTGGTGCCACCGTTGTCGCCGCCGCCACCCGCCATGATGATATTGATTATTGTTGTTATTACTTGTTCTTGGGGTTTTCTTGGCAAAATCTCCACAGGGATTTTGCCATGGCTTTTCTGGGGCTGAGAGAGTGTGCATGCATATTTTTTAAATTTTTAATTTTTTTTAATATTTTTATTTATTTATTCATTTTTCGTGCTTCGGCCCCCCAATTGTCTGAGGGACAGCAACCCGGCCCCTGGCTCAAAAAGGTTGCCTACCCCTGAGCTAAACAATTTGTAAAATATAAGAGCCTAGTGTTGTTTTTCTATTTTACTTCAGTTACTATGTTTTTAACCTTGTCCTCTTGAATTCCTATGCATGCAGGATTTATCTATTTTGTGCTTTTCCCCATTTTAATGTGCAGCAACCTATGGCTAAATACATAATAACATTTTACTGAAGACCTGATAAGTGAACAGAACATAATGTATTTTCTACTCTATAGAGACATGTCTGTTTTGATGTCAATGTTTCAAAAAGTATTTGATAGCCATGCCAGTAGATCCATGGAACTGAGTCATTCAGTTGGCTTGTTCTGTAGCATGGTATGAAGGCTTAATGCACTTAACATAAAATAAATGTATCTGTTTTCCTTTGTGAAAATTCTGGAATGTTTGTTAAACTTGCCCGCAGAGGCTGAGTTGAATAAAACAATTGAGAGGCTTTTGGCAGACTTTGGGATAACGGGATTCTAGAGCCAGGAAACAGCAATCAGGATCAAGGTCCTACATTCACCACTTTTTATACTAGGAACATGGAAGCTATTGCCAAGATGTTGAACTCCACTTAGTATGAATTTTATTTTATTTGATTTTATCAGTGATGAAGTGCACAGGAGAAAGTCCTCATACTGAGGAAACAGTATGTGACAAGGGATAACATTCATATATACTGCAGTTTGCTCCATGCAGAAGAAAACAATATCAGTGTATATCTAGAGGTAGCAGTGAGGAAAAATACATAAAATAGTGGGGAGCAGAGCCAAGGCCATAGTGCCTGTTTTTACATCTACTAGCATAACAGTTTTATATACTGCTTAATTGCTATTGATTCTGTTATAACACAATACATAAGTTAGCTCCATTGTTTCTAAATGTCTGTGCACAATGCTTGTCTACGATGACAACACAAGAGATTCTTCAGCATGCTGCACATGTTTAAGAAAAGGAAGATATTAGTTTATTCCTTTCCTGAGCATCAGATACTTTTCAAGGCATGGGTTATTACTGGGGCTTCCTGTGCCTCTCTAGGAAGCTTCTTCCTG
The DNA here is from genome assembly GCA_026167975.1 of Phrynosoma blainvillii. Taxonomy (NCBI): domain Eukaryota; kingdom Metazoa; phylum Chordata; class Lepidosauria; order Squamata; family Phrynosomatidae; genus Phrynosoma; species Phrynosoma blainvillii. The sequence goes on from JANUYF010000001.1 coordinate 417,360,364, forward strand.
TGCCTAATTGCTCACACATTTTATACTTTCCTCCCACTTCAAATTACAATACAGTTTTTCCTAACATGCAGCTAATACTCCCCATTCCTCCAAGACCAGAGGAATTAGCACCTTCTATTAAAAAACAACAACAACCAGTTGCACATGATTCGTTGTGTGTGTGTTTGTGTGTTTTAAAATTTCTCCCCTACTCCTTGATCTACAGAAGCTCTCAGTGTCATCTGCATAAGGGCATACATTGTAGGTTTATGCTTTCTTGCAATCAAACCCTTTTGTGAATCAAGCAGAATAAATAATTATGCCCTACCAAAAGCTTTCCTGAAATACACTTCCCCCTCTCTTTCAGCACAAAGATAGACTTGGATTAAACTAGCAAATTGTTGTACAGTTCCATGTCTTTATTGTTTTATCCTTTCTCCATTATCATCCACTTTTCTGCTTCCATCTCCCGTTGTTTTGTACACACACACTCCCTCATTTCCAGCAGTACAATGGCAGGTTGGATTATATATGGTAGGGGCAGGTAATTGGCTGCATTCCAAATTATGGTAATTATAATCCAAACATTTGAAAAGCATCAAATGGCATGCTGCTGCTACAGCATGTGTATATATAGTGTGTGTCTAGAAGCCTGTGACCCTGTCTGCACAGGCCAGGATACTCCAGAATATCCTGGCCCTGAAACTCCCCTATCCTGTCACTGTGCTCTATTCTCACGCTGTAGTGGCTGTCTACACAGGCATCCCCCCAAGCCACTCAATGCATTTGCTGCCACCATGGGTCATTCACTTCTGAGGTCAGAATGAGGCATCCAGCATGAGATCATCACTGGGCACCTCATTCTGGCCTCAGAAGTGAGTGTCCCACAGCAGTGCCCAGCAAGCGGCTCAGTGGGATGTAGACAACAGTATAGGAACAGAGGGCTCTAAAGCTTCCCAGAAGATCCAGAATAACAAGTAAGTTTTTAAATGCATTGTAAGGCTGTTTCCTTCCAGTTCTCATGTGGAAAGTGCTGGACATAATCCAGACTGCTCTCACCAGAACTGGAGTTTGGAATGTGTGTAGTTCGAACAAAATGACATCAGAACAGGGGAGGGGAAAAAGCATGTCTGCCCATGCCAAGCTGGGTACTCATTTTAGCGACCTCGGAAGGATGCAGGCCTGAGTCGAGCCTCAGCCCTGGTGGCGCAGTGGTTAAATGCCTGTACTGCAGCCACTCACTTATAGACCACAAGGTTGCGAGTCAATACCACCCAGGGCTGAGGCTCGACTCAGGCCTGCATCCTTCCGAGGTCGCTAAAATGAGTACCCAGCTTTTTGGGGGGCAATCAGCTCACAGTTGTAAACCGCTTAGACATCCCATAGCGTGATATGAAGCAGTATATAAATTAAATGAAGCTGCCTTAGGCTTTTCAAGTTACAGACTCTCTGCCTTGCTAGGAAACTACAACATTCAAGATTATTATCCCATTTCATTCTCCAGTAGTAATAGCAAAGGATCAATCATCTTTGATATTATTTATAACAAAGAAAGCCCATATCACATTGATTGATTGCTGTTGTATTGCTGTGTGCTTTCAAATCATTTTTGACATTGTGTAACCCTTAGGAAAATTCATTGCAGGGTTTTCTTGGCAAGATTTCCTCAGAAGGAGTTGGCCACTGTTTTCCTCTGAGTTTAGAGGGGGTGACTTGCCCAACGTTATTCAGTGGATTTCAATGGCTGAATGAAGACTCAAACTCTTGTCTCCCAGAGTTCCTGTCCAGCACTCAAACCACCACACTGCTCTGCCTCTCTGTAATTGATGGGAATAAGGAGTGTGTGTAAGAGTGAAGAAGTTGATGTTCCCAGTGCCTTCGCCCACTGTGGTCCCAATATACTTATTTGGGCTTTCCTGGAAAGCCATAACTCTTTCTACATGATATCACCACATGATGGTTTTCCATTATTTATACATTTTTCCTTCACATTCCAAAAGATTCAGGTATCTCTTCTAAGACTTTCTTTTTTTCCAAAATTTGACCTCAATCATTTGAGAGACTACAATTTAATAGAACTTAGGGGGGATGCAGAGGGCACAAAGCACCATCCTGGAGCCAGGGAAGGGGAGGGGCAGCAGCACAGCAGCCACCCCAACCCCTTCCCGAGGATGGCATTGGGTGTGCACCATTCCACATGGCAAGCGCCCTGATGATGTCCTCCAGTGCAGCCTCTGCACTCGCTGCACCAGAAGAGACGCGGAAGAGGCATGCAGCACCTCTTCTGGCACCCTTTCTGGTGCTTCAGGAAGGAACATCATTTTGGTGTTCCTTTCGCAAGCACTGAAATGGTTGATTGGGGCTGCTGTGTGTGCTAGCAGTGGCCCTAATCCTCAGCTTCTCGAGGCGGCCCATGGCCACCCATCTGTAGAGGCCCTTATTCTCATAGATAGAGTGGAGAGGTAGAATATTTACCATTGTTTATTTCCTGGCTGAAAGATGGGTTTCTCTAGTTAGGAAGAATAACAGAGTGGCAAGCATGTTGCAGAGTCCCCCCCCCCACCATTATTTACACAAAACCACCATTTTCCACAAAAATGTGGTTATGGAAACAGTGGGTGAGTCCATGAAAAATGTGATTCTATACAAGCAACCACGATTTATATATGAAAAAAAAATGTGTGTTAATTTCCTGAAAAACTTCAGGGTATTTATTCCCTCCACCCATAGTGGGGAGATAAATGCAAAAAAGAGTCAAATATTTACATTCCTACTCTTAAGAAGCAGTAAAATAGGAAGACGACATTACAAGTGGATAGTCTCAGGCAAGGAACCATGGCCCAAAGTTTGCTATACCTGAGCAGGTCTGTTGATAACAGAATAACTTGGAAGTCTCTCATTCATAGAATTGCCAAAAGTCAAGACCTGTGGCAATCCTATGAATGACAGATCTCCAAGTTACCCTATATATACAATTATGCCCATGGGGAACAGCTGTTCTATCTCTCCTTGTGAAATTTTCCTTCAGCTCCCAAATTTCTAGCATATCAGAGAGTAAGATGTTGAAAATCATTTGCCTCCAGAACACTGTTGTGTTTGCATTCCCTTGGTCACTTTGGCTACCTTTGGATGCCAAAACAGTATTTCTAAAAGCTCCACTGAGGTTGCAATGCCAAAAAATTGGGGAGTGAAGGGCAATTTAATGGGGTGGTGATGGTTACAATTCTTATTTGAAGGGAGGTAATGCTCTCATTTTGCCTCATTTTGCCTCCCATAGCTACAACCTCATTATGTTTTGAAATGCTGAAGACCTGGCCTATTCAAAGTTGTATTAGATTTGCACACAGAGTGGAATTTAAACTGTTTTTCTACACTTTAATTCAGTATCCTCATTTAACTCATTCATTCTAGGCCACGTGAATTTGCATTAACTAGTTTTTAACAAAGAGATCCTTTGAAAGGCTTCTTCTTCTTCTTCTTCTTCTTCTTCTTCTTCTTCTTCTTCTTTTTTGATGATGAAATTTTCCTTGAGATAAGTTTGGGCCTTTACAGACTGCCAGAAATAATGCAACTTGCGTCCACTTTAACTGCCCTGGCTCAGTGCTAGGGAATCATGGGAATTGTAGCTTTTTTTCTGAGAGTCTTCTCTGTCAGAGAGTTCTGGTGCCACAATAAACTACAGTTCCCATGATTCCCTAGCACTGAGCCAGGGCAGTAAAAGTGGTCTCAAGGTGCATTATTTCTGGCAGTCTGTAAAGACCCTAGTGTTTAAATTCCCCATGCTCCCCTTTAGCTAAAGGAGGCCAGCAAGTGACTCAAAACTCTAAAATACTCTCTACACATAAAATGTCAGATGGATGAACTTCCCCTCTCTTTGCATTTAAGGAAAAATAATACTCATTTCCCACGTTACCTTCTAGTGAGATGAATATAGTATGTGTGTATATATATATATATATATATATATATATATATATATAATCTGTTTCTTCAGTACTCTGCCTCTTTCTTCATCCCTTTTAACAGCCTTAGCTTGGCTAGTGTTTGTGCTGATGTTTTGGTTACCATTAGAAGGACCCAGCAATGTTCCAATGCATTACTGGGGTGTGACAAGTTAATCATTGGGTGGTGGCAGCAAGCTGTATTATTGTTATTGTTGTTGTTGTTGTTGTTGTTGTTGTTGTTGTTGTTGTTGTGTTCTCAAGGAGTTCCACCTAACTCAGCAGAGTGGAGTGGGACTATAGAGAACCATCACATTCTCTCATTCATAGAATGGAATGTCATTCCTAAGGACTTACATGTGGAGACCCCTTTGCAAACTACCTATCACATGGCTTCTACTCATGCTGACTGGGTCTATGGTAACCAACATTCCTTTTCAGTTATCTTTTCAGTTAAACTTCTGCACTCCTGTCTGTCCCTGGCTTTCAGTCCACCATAAGTATCTGAAGAAGTAGACTAAAATCTACAAAAGCCATGCTACAACCTCTTTCCCAGTTAGTCTCAAGGTGCTATAAAATCTCTATACATTAAAAATAATCTGTTACTATGGAGGCTCTATTACTATTACTATTAAAGCTCTGTCTTATGATTAGGCAGAGTCATCCAGCTGCCTCAAGTCCTTCATTTGGATATCAAGAAAGAAATCTTAGGGCTTGACTGCATGAACTGAAAGAAATGGACCCACCGATTTCAGAACTCACATGTTTAGACAACACGTGTGGTCAACATGGAAGGAAACTGGACCCAAGCCACACTCCGGGGCTTTACACCAGAGCAAAATAAATCCTGGTTTGCTTTGATTCAAGCTGGAAAGATTGAATTTCAGACTGCTTGCCAGTGTGGAGACAGAGGGAGGGTGGCCAACAGAAGTGGTCAGATGTGGTCCGAGTGAGCTGCCAGCTCCATTGGTGGCCTTCCCCCCCCCTTTCTTTTTCTTTTTTGCCCACCTGTGAATTGATCATACAAGCACATGAGTTGTCAGCTGCACCATTGTACACCCTTGGAGCAAAATTACAACAAAAACATCAGGTTACTGCCAACAAAATGAATTTAATAAAAATATTAACAAACTAGAAGATCCAACAGAAGGGAGGGAGCACATGATAGTGCTGTGCCAATGTAGCACTGGGCATGCTGATGTGCCCTACAGGTAGTCTATTGATTGTGCCATTGAACAGAAAGTTGCGTAGGCATCCAATGGACTGTTCGGAATGAAGGAGGTGATTGGCAGCTTTTGGCAGATTGTCCATGTTCTTGTGCACATGTGTTTGTGGCAGAATGGAAAAAATAATGTTGGGGAGTGGCTTATGGATATGAATACTCTGTTTTGGCAGGTGCATCCTTGCAGCGTGTTAGTGAATCTCCTCCATTTTTCTTATATATTTTAGCCATGTGGAGTTCCCTATGACCCCAGCCTGACCCTTGGGAGATGGCAGCCATAATCCCCTAGATGTGAGGTCAAGTAAGCAAGCTAAGTTTGCTTAAGACCACTAGAAATTTCCTGGACAGGCAGGTTTTGGGAGTTGCCCAGGGAATATCTCATTATGTTGGAAAAGATACCTAATAGTGTTTGTTTGTTTTAGTCTCACACTTAATGGGACAGTGATCAGATTTGATTGCACCCCTTTTCTCTAGCTTCCTTTCCTTGATAGTTTTGAAACCAAATGCATTGTTTAGACTATGCCCAGACTTAAGTAAACAATAGTAAACCAATCAAGCCTTTGTCCACCTATTGTTTAGCTCATGGCTAGAAGGCAGAAATCACCCTTAAAAACCCCTGGATTTTAGCAGACCTCGTGCTACCTTGGAAGTGCATGCTGAATCTCTGTCGGTCTGTGCTCTGAGATAGTTCCCGTGACCCCCTCTCTTGCTGGTCATGCCCCTTCCACAGAACTCATCCTCATTCGCCACCAGAAGCCCAGAGGAGTCTCTCGGGTGTGAGTATATCTCCCTCTATCCTGGTTTCCTCTTTGCCTCCCCTGCTCTCGCTCTTCCCTGCTTATTCTTCTAGTGTGTGTGTGTGCGTGCCATATTTGGGTGTTTGCTAGTTTTGTGTTAATAAATATTTTAGCCTTTAATTGGAGCTTGGTCCGTTTCAGTGTCTTTCCTAGTCAGAATTCTTACGTCTCCCATAGAAAATTGGATAAGATCTTAGAAGCGAAGTTGGGCGCTTCTCTCTCATTTGAGCTAATTATAAATTCCCCAAAATTAGGTCTTGGTTTCCCAACAAGTGGGAGGAGGTTGATACAGACTGTGTGTCATTTGTTCTGCCATTGTGGGAGCCAGCAATGTGGTCAGCACATTCTCCCCACGAATCAGAAAAGCCACAGATTGGGAGTGTCTTTGCTCCTGGACACAGTTATGTTATTTATTAGTGTGTTTTTACTGTTGAAAGATGTGCTAAGGTGCACATACTGGAGGTTTGCATAGTATGAATTTCTGCATCTGAAGTTATGCATGGATTGTGTCACACAACCCTTGTGTTGAAAGGTAATGTTGCACAACTGAATGCATACCCTAACATGCAATTGAATGTCAAACTGCATGTGTAGGCTCACCACATGTATTTCCATTTGTACTGTGTGTGCATGTACATCTGCAGGCACAAGGCTCTCCATGCACAGCTCTACTTCTACAACCTTGAGCTGAATGTGGGTGTTCTGCATTAGACAAAAATATCCAGACACTATGGAAGAACTTGCACATGCATCAGGCATCAAAAGGATCCTGACCACCCCATCAAATTAATTATTATTGTTTTTGGTGTTTCAGAAACATTCTTTTGATTGATTGCTTTCCTCTAGACCAGGGACAGGCAACCTTTTGGAGACCTGGCCAGTCTCCCGTAGCCCAGGTCTCGGCTGGGCCAAGGGGGTGGGGGGAATGGCGGCGCATGCGCGCATGAACGCATGCGCACCCCCGTGCACGCTGCTGCTGTGGCCGCTACCATGGCTGCCATCATAGCTTGCGCGGCCACAGCCGCCATGGCGCATGTCGTGGCCACCATTTTGGTAGTCCAAATCAGGCCGCGATGCGTTTGCGCATGCGCAACAGTACTGCGCATGTGCAAACATGTCACAGCCGCCATTTTGACTTCCAAAATGGCGGCTGCAGCAGGCGCGGCCGAAAACCCGCCCCGACGGTGGCGCGTGGCGGCAGCAGCGCGCGGCGGCGGCAACAGCGGCAATCTTCCACCTGGGCCGGTAAGTCCAGGGCCCAGGGCCTTAATCGGCCCCTGGGCCATAGGTTGCCGGTCCCTGCTCTAGACATTACTTTGCATGTCCCTCTCCTTTTGACTATTTCAAATCAATGAGGAAAGCCACAACTCCACTGGTTTGCATTTGGGAATATAGGAAAATGGTTCAAAGGTAAAACACAGCTTTCAGCAAATGAAGTAGAATGATCTTGATCAGAATAGTGATAATTCATCTCTATCTATACAGCCACTCATTTTTCCCTTAGTAAAAACTCATGGAGATAGCCCAATTTCCATTGTGTTGCACTGTGGGAAAGAAAAGGTCCATGTAAAGAAATGGCTAGAGGAGGAAAAAAGTCTCCAATTAACCCTGCTAAAGGCCTGCTATCTGAAATATTTCAGCAAGGTCCCATTTTTGGGAGAAAGGTAGGATATAACTCCATTAAATAAATAAATAAATAAAAGATATGTTGCAGTTTCTCCTCCTTCCATCTCTCATAAAGAGCTCCTTCTTACAACTTACTCAAAGAAATGGAAATGGGGCTTCCTCCCAGGTCAATAACCTATTACAAGTTGCTGATAAATTATCAGATGATGTTCAATGGAGCTACATCTACTGTTATTGTTATTCATACTCCTCCTCCTATTTGTATCTCATCACTCAAAGTGGCTTAAAACAAAACAAACAGTGTACAAGCAATTAAAAGCAATTAAACCACCATAAATTTAAAACCAGTTGAAAATATTAAACCATTAAAAACAGCAGCAGCAGCAGCAACAACAACAACCACAAATCTAGGATTTTTCCAAATGATTAAAAAACTATGAGCCAATGTGGCATAGTTGTTTGAGTACTGGATTATATATCTGGAGAACAGGGTTTGAATCCCCACTTGGCCATGGAAACCCACTGGGTGACCTTGGGCAAGTCATACTCTCTCAGCCTCAGACGATGGCAATAGTAAATGCCTTCTGAACAAATCTTGCCAAGAAACCCCCTTGATAGGTTTGCCTTATGGCTGTCATAAGTTGGAAATAATTTGAAGGCACACAACAACAACAAAAACAACAAATTATACTGAATGGATCAGAGGCTGGTTTCTATGTTTCACAGTCATAACTTGCACATATGAATGGGACACCAGAGATAAAGCAGTACAAATAGGACTTTATTATCAACCATATCATGTATATGCATGCATGAGTCAGCTCACAACATTACTTTGCATATAAATAACAGTAACTGTTCTCTCCAACCAGCTAATGTGATGAACTGGCAGAACTATTGAGCTAGTGCTAGTCCCAGTTGGCATTCATGTTACCTGATGAGTACGTTGCTTTTGTTCTCAACTTTATGGAGGACCACTGGGTGTCACTGCTCATTTTCACTTACCTCCATGCAATCATGCTTCTGTGGCAGCAGGAAATTAGTTTCTCTATGTAGTCACAGGCTGGGGATTTATAAAGACCTTAGCCAGAAGTGTGAATGGCTTCCTCCTCAAAAAGGCAGCTTGTTAGTTTTGCATTGCATTCTAATCCCTGGATGGTATGTTTTCAATTTCCTCCCATTCTCTCCCCCCCCCCCCATCCTGGTGATTTCCAAATGTTTAACTTTGAGGAAGAAGGCGGGGGTAGAGGACATGTTTAACATTGAGCTCATCTTCAGAAATAATTTTGTCATCCTCTCCCACATGTAAAGATGTAAAGTAAAATAAAAGCAAAATCTTACCCTCTATGCTTCCCGAGTGCTTTCTCCAGAGCAATGAACTTCCTCCCTCCCTTCTGGTGTGAATTTATTAGAAGGGTCTGCCATTTGGAAAATATTCTTCCTAGACCAAATTCATGGGGTTACCCAGGAATAAATTGAGATTGAATTTCACACATCATATTGCAAAGTGCTTAACCTTTCCAAGGAGAGAGATTCCTCAAACAGATTATGATATAAAGCTTTTTGAACATTTTAAAAATTATTTTTATTCAGGTTATGCATTGCTCTGAACCCAAATGTCAGGAAGAGTTAATTATCATGAACCAATAAGTGAGATCAAGTACAGAAGAAAGTTACAGACTTTCTAAAAATATGCTGGGGTAGAATGGAGGAAAGTTGAGTCTGCCAATAACCATTATTGATATAACTTGACATCCCTACATAAAAACTGGAGTAAAAATGGGAAATGGGTGAATAATCAATAACTGCCCCTTCCTGAAGGAGTTTCTTAAACATAAGGTGGCACTATTAGTGTTTGGCCAAATGCTTTAGCAGTCACAGGTACACAGCAGAGAGGCAAATCTTTGCATATTAAATTCTGGCACTCAAGGAATAATAATTTCAGCAATTGTCTCTCCTTTGAATAGGAATATTAGGATTTCTGTCCAGTTTTCAGTCACTATTTTTATTACATGCCTATATCCTGCTTTTCCCTGCCCAATGATGGGATTCAAGTTGACTTACAAGTTATTAAAAGCAGTACAGTTATAAGCCATACAGAAATATAATTTAAAAAACAAGCAATCTATAGCATTTAAATTACTTAAAATTGATTACACACACAGGCACACACAAACACACATACATATCACAGCTCATAATGAAAAAAGACTTTTTTATTTTTTATTTTTTTGGTTGCCAAAACAGTTCCAGAGGAGAAGAGGCTTCCTCCTTCCCACCTCCATCCCCTAATTTCCATTCAACATTCAACTGATCGTATCATCTTGTCTGCTCATAATTTCGACCACATAACCCCTTTGCTGTCATCCCTTCACTGGCTCCCCCTTCCTTTTCAAATCCATTATAAACTTCTTATAGTGACTTTTAAAGCTCTACATGGATTGGCCCTTCCCTGTTTGTCAGTGCTAGTTTCCCCTTACCTTCTTGCTTGTGCTCTACAGTCTAGTAATCAAGGACTGCTGTCTCAACCAAGGATATCCATTTCCTCAGCCCAGATTCACCCCTTCTCACTTGCTGCCCCTTATTCTTGGAATCTCCTTCCCACACGAGCAGAGACCATCACTTCTTTAACCAGCTTTAAGGCTGATTTGAAGACAACACTGTTTAGGGAAGTGTTCCAAGATACAATGTGATTGATAGTTGATTTTAATCTCTTTGGCTATATCTTTTATTGTTTAGAATTGTTAATATATGTATTAATCTTATAATTGTTTGTTCTTAGAATGTAGGCCTCCAGCAGGTTTTTATTTTTAGCTTTGACTTAATTGATTACTATGTACAGTGCTGTGTAAATTTACAGTGCTTTATAAATGAAGAAGAAGAAGAAGAAGAAGAAGAAGAAGAAGAAGAAGAAGATAGTTCCAAAAATCTGGGAGCAGCAACTGAGGAGGCCCTCTCTGTTGTTCCAACCAAATTAATCTGGGAAGGTAATGAGCCAGAGAGAAAGCCTTCTCCTACAGCTATTACAGATTGATCAGGTCACATAGGGAGATATGATCCTTCAAATAGCTTGGACCAGAGCCTTATAGGATTCTGTCTTTGGAGATTCTTTGGGGAAAAAATCATTTATGGGGGAAATGCATTTTTTCCAGTGCAATTCTTTTTCTAGTACACAGAAGCTATGTTTTTGCATAGGAAAAGCAGACATTTTGAATAAAATCCTGCAAGATCAAAAGCACGAATGTTGGTGAGGAAAGTGTGGCATTGCAGTAATATGTGTAAATAGGATTTAAGTGTTGTAGCCAAGCAGAACCATATAAATGGCGTTCATTTTTCCCCAGTGGTTTAAGATGTGTGAGAGAAAGGGGAAAATATTTTCCTAGGGTCTTGGTTGGGAGTTAGGGGAAAACCCTTGGCCACAATTCTGGAATTCACTGCTGTCAAAGTTTTGAGCTACCAGCAGATTCTAGGTAATATAACCAGGACCAACAAAAACCATCTGACAGGGCAGAATTCCTGCCACACCTTGTCTAATCCAGTCTGACTTGGCTAGTGAATGTAATGCAAACCCAGGTGAGAGAGCAAGAAATATGAAAAGCTGAAGTGACAGTGAATATATTTGTCCCTTTTCTCTTGAGGACTGCAAGCAAACCAGGAGTACAATGGTTGTTTGTTCTGCTTTATGCATCTGATCTGTGCTTCTTAAAAGGCAAAAAGCCTCATGAGTAGGGTTGCCAGGTCAGGACTATACCAGGCTCTAAAGATTTCAGGGACTAGGATTGTCCCCTGGTCCTGTTAGAAGGGTGAGGCATGATGAGGTCACTAAAAGCCTTTGCAGACTGCCAGAAATAGTGCAAATTGAGTCCACTTTAGCTGCCTTGGCTCAGTGCTAGGGAATCATGGAAACTGTAGTTTATTGTGGCACCAGAGCTCTCTGACAGAGAAGGCTCAATGTCTCAGAAAAAAATACAATTCCCATGATTCCCTAGCACTGAGCCAGGACAGTTAAAGTGGACTCAATTTGCACTATTTCTAGCAGTCTGCAAATGCCCTAAGTGTGATACATTAAACATGGATCACAGTTTGGAGCTGTCATTCCAATAATAAACACTACATCAGACACAAATGAGAAAATATTTTTCTAGTTGTAAATTTACTGTTTCAAACTCTGCATGGAACACAAACACACATACTTTCCCCATCTCTCTTTTTAACACCTTTGGAAACCCTGTTTTTAACAACATATGGGCATTTAGTCCAAATAAGTTTTCTGAACTGTTTTGAGCAGAAAACAGTTTGCAGTAGCTGTGTGTATGTGTTTCAAGAAAATTATCTCATCCTGAGATTCATTTCCCTTGCCCTGAGAACTGGAGAAGAGGTGGCAGGCCCTGAGATCTGAGTACCCCAATTATGAGTGTTTGGCCAACAGTAGTAATGGCTGGACTGGAAGGAAGAGTTGGCCTTTGAAAATAGAGCATTCTTACATGTGGGTATGATTGTCTCACTATGTGTAGAATCATAGAATCATAGAGTTGGAAGAGACCACAAGAACTAACCAGTCCAGAGCCATCACAATCAAAGCACCCCCAACAAATGGCCATCCAGCCTCTGTAGAATAAACTATTCCCTGCTGTTCATGGAGCAAAGATGTTACAGTAGTAACAGTCAAGGCAAGACATGTTATTTACATATAGCAAAGGGAAACATTGTAGAGAGTCGCAGTATTTAGGTTGAAGCCTGAATATTATTGGGCAGTCCCAACTATAGTGGATCCATTGAATCAGTTTTCAAATGGTGAGTCAACACAGATAAATCCTATTGGTCCAATTGTTCTGTTCTAGTCAGGAATAAACACAGGTTTTCAGTTGCCCTCTATCCCCCTTTCACTTGCCTAAAAAATGGCCCAAACAACCCAGCCAGTGTTTCCAGTTTTTGAAAGTTTCTACCACCAGGCATTCTGTGTGTGTGTGTGTGTGTGTTTACACACACACACACACACACACACACACTGCACAATTGTGCAATTTGCACAAAAAAGTCTTGCAAATTGAGACCATTTTTTTTAAAAAAAAATACACTTTAAAAAAAACATGCATACTTTTCACAGGAGACCTTTTTTAGCATCCTATATCTGGGAGTGACACAAGTGAACATTTATACCTCTCTCATATGCCATAGGTTTCTCTCATAGGTCACTTTTGTGAAGTAATGGCCTCTTTGTGTCATATATATATATATATATATATATATATATATATATATATACACACACACACACACACACCACACACACACTTAATTCTGGTATGCTCAGAATGTGTGTTGAATTGTTGGGAAATGAGAAAGAGTAGTCTCAAGCAGACTAATAAAATTGGTAAGGCAGAAGCTGAGCAAGAACCAGCTCCACACAGATCCATTCACCATATTTAGATGGTTCGTCTCCTTGGCAAAACATAAATTTGCTTTACTTTTCGTTACAAATTACTTGTAAGTAATCACATACATGATCTTATGGACAAGAGGGAGTGAAGAAATGAAAATGGTTGCAGGTTAGAGTGATGTAGGAAGAGAGAGGGTAAAGAAAAGCAGTAAATCAAGAAGTCTACCAAACATGCAAACAAGCATTTTCAAAGGTTGCAGTCTCTTTCATGCTCTATTTTAAAAATTTCCCCTTTCATTGTAATCAGAGTGCAGGAAATTCTTTGTGCTAGGTCAAGGTGGTGTAAAGTTGTACCAGTGTGGTCATAACTTGAACGTTTATAGGATATGGCATAAATGTGCTCTTCTCTATGCTACCAAGACCCTACACATTACTTATCCCCATTTCATCCACTCTGTCAGCATAAGATTAAAGGAAGTATCCTGCTGTATCAGGTCAAAGGCTTATCTAGCCCATCATTCTGTTTCCATAGTGAACAACCATTTGCCTATGGGAAACCTATAGAAAAAAAGGGAAATCAATAGGATCTCTTCATTGTGTTCCTCAGCAACTTAAAATACAGAAATATACTTTATCTAGTGATGGAAAAAAGTATATATTCATTATTATTTGTAGGTACTAATGGTCCCATGCTTCACGAACAATGTACTTGTTAAGCCAGTAGCTTATATGACATTCCTTTGGCATTGTGGGGCATCCACAAAACACTATTGCCCTCTAACTAGCATTATTTTGATATAGAATTTCAACATCTCAACACTTTTCAGCACTTCTCCCTTAATAGTCTATTTGATCTAATATGGCTGGGAGTAACAAATGTTTCTAACAGTGGAGAATGTCATTTTTTTAAATAATAATAATAATAATAATGAGCAAACAGAACTAATGCCTTTTATGGGCCGATGCAGTCGGCCCCTAATGGGCGGCTCTGTGCTGTCCCTGGTAATGCTGGATTGGGGCCACGGCAACCACACGCCATGGCCCTGATCCTCCTTTTTGCCACTCCAAAAAGAGCTGGCAAATGCCATTCCTTTTGGGGAAGACAAAAAGCTGCCTTTAGAGCCACTACCATGGCTCTTTTGCACCCCTTTGGTACAGCATGTGTGCATGCTGCACCAACAGGGCACCCTGACACTTCGTGCTATGCGGTCAGGTGCACAGTGTGACAGTGGCATCGAGGCGGAGTTGGGGCAGCCAGTGTGCAATCGCCCCACCCCAACTCCATCCCCAGGCCAGCCCTTTAGGCTGGTCTGCATTGGCCCTACCTTAATTTTATAATTTATATGTTTTACTGTAACATTAACTACAGTTTCACAAGTTTAAGACCAACCTATGTAAGAGAAAATAATTGTTTGATGTTGTAATGATCAATCAGTATGCAATTTCAGCAATTATTAGAACAACTGGCAGGAAACTTTAGGGTTGTTTTCTGATGTACATCAACTTCTTATCTAAATCTATATGGCTGATTTTGTATTGCTAACTTCAAGACATTTTAATAATAATAATAATAATAATAATAATAATAATAATTTTTATTTAATACCCCGCCCCTCTGAGCGCAATCGGGGCAGCTTACATCATAAAATCACAACAAACAATTAAGAATAATTTCCTCCCCCTCCCCCCCTTAAAAAATTATTAAACCAATTCCAAATTAAAATAAAGTATAAAAGAGGTAGATTCCTCCATACAAAAAAAGACAACAATACAAACAAACAAAAAAAAATGCTGGCGATGTATAAGCACTGGCTCATATGAACCTGGTCACATAAAGGGGAGAATCTCGGAGAGAGATTCTGGAGCCGGAGCTGGTAAATTTGATTAATCCAGGAAGGCCTGCCGGAAGAGATCTGTCTTAACAGCTTTCTTGAAGCTGTCAAGTGATGACAATTGACGGATCTCCTCCGGCAGGCCATTCCACAGTTTGGGGGCAACTACTGAAATTTTAATACAAAAAGATGGGCAAATGAGCCACACAGTAGTCATCATTATATGGTACTAACTCAGGTGATGGAAAATAATTATTCACTATTTTTCTTCTTGAAGGAAGCAAAAAGTAATTTGACCAACATTCTGTCCACTGTGAGAAAGTGTTCAAACACAGAACGGTTTTCAAAGCCTATTTGCTCAGAACTTATTTTGCTAAAAAATTAGCATGTGTTTTTTGTAGGTCAGAAAATACCATTTTCTGCACAAGAAATAATATGTCCTCACAGAAATATTACTTTCTGCACAGAAAATATTGATTTCTCCATGAAAAATTCTTATTTCCATGCAAAATAACCACATTTGGATTTAATGCAGAATATGTCCCAATTACAGCATTTTCTGTGTAGAAAATGGTATTTTCTGTGAAATAGATGACATTTTATGTGACATAAAATAATATTTATGTCAGTAATATTATTTCCTGCACAAAAAAAATTATGATTTCCATGCAAAACAACCATGTGTGGATTTTGCACAGAATAAGTCCTGCTCTGTGAATATTCTCATCACTCCAGGATTCTTCTTGTCAGTGTTTCTTGATACTATGGTTTTGACCATCTTTATTTTTTTTTTAAATATATATTATTTGTATTTCTAGTCAGGTGCAGAAGTATTCACAACAACATTGCATCTGTTATAAATGAATATAAACATATGCAGATTTGCTTATTATACCTTATAGCCAACTGGCAGACAATTTTGCCTCCCCTAGCACTGAATCCCCCAGTACATGGTCACCTGGGTTACTTGACTGAAACATCACCTCTCCTGCTTTTCTTGCAACACCACTAATCATAGAAATGGATCACCCTCACATTGTGCCAATTCCTAATGTAAGCATAATGTGGGTGATCTCCATATGCTAAAACATAGACCTGGAAAAGAAGAGGAAGAGAGAAGATGGGATTTCCAGTCAATTGGGTCTAAAATGTCTTTTTTGAAGCCAAGAAGAGGGAGATGAAGCTAGAGAAGAAGTCTGATGAGATGGTCTCCATAGCTCTTGATCCTCCCAAACTGCCAAAAGGAGAACACCAGCCTGGTCTTTTTGACCCCGTTGCTTGAACTTTGAAGGTCAGGCATCCAAGGAGTAGCCTTGAAAGGTTATAGACTGATGGGGAAAAATAACTACACTTTGATTTCTATTTCCTGCTATTTCTCACTGCAGTCTATGGTGCTGAGTAGAAAGGCCAGGACTGGATGAGTTCATATTATTATGGCCCCAGTGCTCACAGGGTTGGTCCCTTGGTTAGCATCCCTGCAACATCCTGGGACCCACTCTTTTCCTTGCTCCACTGTAGTTCATACTGAACAGACCCCATTGTTGTGGCTCATGCAGAAATAAGGTGCCTAATTTCAAAATCAGCTATGTCAAGAATGCTGATTTGCATGATAACTGAAGTAGAAGTAGAGAAGGAAAGGGGAAAAGATAAGATCATAAATAAATTTTGATAATAACTCCAGGAATTCCCTTTTCTCTGAATCCTCATGTATATGTCATCTGTACTCCAGAATAAACAAGACCTTAAGATTTCTCAGCATGTTTCTCATGGAAGGGGTGGTGTTGGATCGGCCATGCCCACCACTAATTCAGTCTGCACTACTTATTTTCTGTACTAGAAGCTATTCAGGCTGTACCAAAGACATCAATCATAAGACGAGGTATAATACAAAAATACCAGTGACTGTGAATGGAGAACACTCTGGGGTCCATTAGTGTCTCCTCATCAGGGGTGATAGGATATCTGAATATAAGCAAACACTCCTGCTCAAAGGAAATGGTTCTTTTTGGAAGATGTTACAGCTTAATGGGGGATATAAAAGAATAATGTTCACAACTGCCCCTTTCTATCACACAAGGTTATTCCCCTGGTGCTCTTCTTTCATTCACTGAGGAAAGAGATGTTCATAAAACAACTAACGGAATGGCAGAAAGATTTAGTGGGAAACCATTCCATCACATTTATTTATTTGATCATTACTTTAGAAAGTTTGTCAATTGTTTGGAAATTATAGGTAGGTGGTTTGAAATATGAGTCATCATGGGAAATTTGTGTTGAGAATTTCTATGAGGTTGAATAGTAATCACCTCAAATACTTCTGTAATCCAAAGGGATCATGATATACTGAAGTATTTATCCCAGTCCCCAAATCAACCCTTTACATTAATTTTATTGTTTTAGAATGTTAACAGCACAAAATGTAGAAAGGTTTCTCCTCAAGCTCTTAAAAATATAAAATCATTCTGCAAAGGCAGAACTGTGTCCATCTCAGGTGAAACACACTGTTTCCTACATTAGTGAAAAACAGAAAGAAACTAGTGTTTGAATTAAAATATACCCACTTACTTATTAATGTATTATTATAATTTATTCATTGTGTCTCAGCATGCCAGGGCTCCTGGAGCAATGTAAAGCAAATGAAAACAAATAAAAATATGTTTTGGAAAAATAAATTGAAATATATTTTTTTACCAATATTTACATTTTTCCTGCAATTTCTCCTAGCATATGTATTTTCATATTCGTTTGAAGTTGGGGGGAAAAAAAGGTAAGCTCATAACCAAATGTAATCATATTTCATCCCCTAAATCCAGATGAAAGTTCAAATAATTAAATTTTCAGCCAGAACAACATTCATATGTCTGCAAAGTCATCCTCTCAAATTCTGTCTCAGGACATTATACAAAAACCATAACCTCAACATCAAGCCAATTTACTCCTCTCCCCTGCCCTCAACATACAAATGCACATGCATACACAAACACCACTTTTTGGGGGTAATATCTTTAATGAAGAGATCCAGAGGTTTTTGGAAGGTTGCACACATTGTTGTCCTCTTCTACCTTCCCAAAATAAAATAAAACAAAATAATTACATAAAAACACTTTTGACAACTATGTAATGTGTTGACATGCATACATTATAGAAAAAGGAGAATATATTACAAAAAGCCATTCTTTTCTTAGTACATTCATATAATGTTTAATCTACAGGTATATTTTGTTTTGCTTTGCTTTGTTTTAAATGTATAAAGGGCCATCCTGTTCATTGCAAAGCAGGGTTCCTAAAGATTCTTAGAGCACACATTGCATTAAGACGGATCCCAATCCCATTGCTGGCATTTCCAGTTAAAAGAGTATAGGCTACTTTTCTGGCATGGGATGACTGTATTTTTCTCATCAGGTAAACAGAAATTTTAGGGAATAATGTAAACATGGAAAGATTGTATAAGGAATTACAGCCAATCTGATTCCCCAGAAAAATTATTACTGTTTAAAGCAAAGACACAGAAGATCGTAAGCATGAAGCCCCCATGCCACTTCCATGTCTGCTTTTACTTTGAAACAAAATGTTAAAACCTAATCTCTGCTCATTCTCTCATTCTCTCTCTCATCACAAAAAGTCAACATGGGTTTCAGAGAAACAGGTCATGCCAGACAAATCTGATCCCCTTTTTTTGATAAAATTACCAGCTTGGTAGATAAAGGGAATGCTGTGGATATAGTATATTTTGATTTCAGTAAGGCCTTTGACAAGGTTCCCCATGACATTCTTGCAAGCAAGTTAATAAATGTGGGCTAGACAAAGTAATTGTTACATGGATTTGTAATTGGTTAACTGGTCAAACCCAAAGGGTGCTCAACAATGGCTCCTTTTCAACTTGGAAAGAAGTGACCAGTGGGGTGCCACAGGGCTCTGTCCTGGGCCCAGTGCTATTCAATATCTTTATTAATGACTTGGATGACAATATTGGGGGCATAGTTATCAAATTTGCAGATGACAATATTGGGGGCATAGTTATCAAATTTGCAGATGACTTGGATGACGATATTGGGGGCATAGTTATCAAATTTGCAGATTAAATCAACTTTGAGACCCAAATTTGCATAGTTATCAAATTAGGAGGAGTAGCTAATACCCCAGAAGACAGGATCAACATTCAAAATGACTTGAACAGACTAGAAAGTTGGGCCAAAGCTAACAAAATGAAATTCAACATGGAGAAATGTAAGGTACTGCACTTAGGGCAGAAAAACGAAAAGTACAGATATACGATGGGGGACACCTGGCTGAATGAGACTACGTGTGAAAGGGATCTAGGAATCCAGGTGGACCACAAGTTGAACAAGAGTCAACAGTGCAATGCAGCAGCTAAAAAGGCCAATGCAATTTTAGGCTGCATCAGTAGAAGTATAGTGTCTAGATCAAGAGAAGTAATAGTGCCACTCTATTCTGCTTTGGTCAGGCCTCACCTGGAATACTGTGTCCAGTTCTGGGCACCACAATTCAAAAAGGATGTGGAGAAACTGGAATGTGTCCAAAGGAGGGAAACTAAAATGGTGAAGGGTCTGGAAACCAAGCCCTATGAGGAACGACTTAGGGAGCTGGGGATGTTTAGCCTGGAGAAGAGAAGGCTGAGAGGTGATATGATAGCCGTGTTTAAATATTTGAAGGGATGTCATATCGAGGAGGGAACAAGCTTGTTTTCTGCTGCTCCAGAGACTAGGACCCGAAACAATGGATGCAAGCTGCAAGAAAAGAGATTCCACCTCAACATTAGGAGGAACTTCCTGACAGTAAGGGCGGTTCGACAGTGGAACACACTCTCTCGGAGAGTAGTGGAGTCTCCTTCCTTGGAGGTCTTTAAGCAGAGGCTGGATGGCCATCTGTCAGGGATGCTTTGATTGGGAGTTCCTGCATGGCAGGGGGTTGGACTGGATGGCCCTTGTGGTCTCTTCCAACTCTATGATTCTATGATTCTATGATTTTTTTTGGGGGGGGCGCAGGGGGCTGAGATTAAATCAACTTTGAGACCCAAATTTTTGATATAGGGTTCAGAATATTTTGAGACCATACAGTGATCTCGAAAGGATTTCTAAGAAACTGAATATAAAGTCTGACTTATGTTAAACCTATCATGACGTTTTCGTTGCAAGATTTGTTCAGAGGGAATTTGCCTTTGCCTCCTCTGAGGCTGAGAAAGTATAAATTGCTTTAGGTTATCCAGTGGGTTTCCATGGCCAAGTGGTTATCTGAACCTTGGTCTCCAGTTCAATGCCCAAACCACTACACCATGTTGGCCCTCATTATTGTTCTGATGATAGTGATTATTCTAAAAGTCATTAAATATCAGGTAATAAATGAATGCATTAAAGAGGATATTAAAGCTATTTCACCCAAGCTGGATGCTTTAGTGATCAAGAGAATTCTTTTTTCCCATTTTATACTCCTCTCCCAAGCTGCTATTTACCATTTGAAGAACAATTTGACAGATACCACTATGAGAAAGAACTCTTCTGCTTTGGTAGTCTCTGGAACAGAAGGTGCCAGAGTATTTTGCACTTGCATTACAGAAATTGCTTGATGGTGGACCTCATTTCTCTTGTTACATAATAGGTCCCAATGGAAAAGTAGCTAAATTGAAAACACCTTCTCTGATTTGACTTTGAAACTGCCAGCCTTGCCTCAATTATGAGGAACTCTGAGTTCATCACAGGTGAGTCATTGGATTAGAGAGCATTAACCAGGGCTAGACTAACAATCTCCTTTTTTCTCTTTCTAAATGTGGGCTGCTATTTTTCCCCATCCTCATATTTGCTTTTGGCCTCCGTTTAATTTCCTGGCTTAGAATTGGCAACTAAAGGACAATTCACACCTTTCCACAGTTCTGGTAAACTGGACAGATAGTTTGTATTCAAGATTCTTAATCTCCTTTTTGGTGCTGCTGTTTAACTCTTTCAGTAATAGCAAACTGAGAACTTTTGCTTTCATTCTGCAAAATGAGACAACTGTCTCCATTATTGTTTCCTCTACACCTCATTGGAACATGGAACAATGATAACAGCTTCCAAAAACAGTGGGATATACCGTACTCCCAAATCCCATCAGGGGGACACACTTCATTTCTACAACTCTTATTATAGACACTCACATTTGGTACTCTAGTAGCAGCACTATTACTTTTATTTTGTTTATGTTCCTTTTCTTTCAAGCCCACCCAGTATCCAAAGCTTTTGGGGTAAGTATACAACAAAATTGATTTAACCAATTAAAAAAACAAAAACAAAACCTAAATTAAATCAGGGAAGACCCTCTGCCACAGCTTCCTACACACACCCATGCTTTTTTTTTTCCAAGCAGGATTGTACTCCTTAGAAGCTTCAGGGGTTAATGCCACACTGTAGAATTAATGCAGTTTGATACCACTTTACTGTTACAGTTCCATCCTATGGATTCATGCCATAGTTTGTTGTGGCAAGAAAAACAAGAAGCCTAAATATCTCATAAAACTACAAATCTGAGAAATCCCTAGCATCAAGCCATTGCACTTAAAGTGATATCAAACTGTATTAATTTTTCAGTGTAGATGCAGCCTGGGAGTGTGATTCTACTTGTAAACAAGAAAAATAGACAGGAGAAGGAGAAATGGCATTTGCCCTCAATGTCAACAATACTGTGGCATCAAGTTCAGCAGTAATTGTGGCAGCATAAGCCAGTGGGCATGTAGCCTAAAGATACCTCCTCCCTCTTGTAGCAGAGGTTCTCTTGCTTGAGCTAAGAATTGCTAGCACTGACTTTAGTGAAACCGCTGTAGTGTAAGGCTTCTCACATTACCCTAATAGTGAAAGTAGAAAATCTATGTCAGTAACTCTTACACTACCACCAGCAACTTCCTATGTTTGGCCACACAGGATTGGTTCCATGATCAGGGCTGCATCTGCACTGGAGAAATAATCCAGTTTGACATCATTTTACCTGCCATGGCTCAATGCAATGGAATTCTGGGATTTCTAGTTTGTTGTAGTATGATAGTTCTCTGAAAGAGAAAGCCAAATATCTCATAAAACTACAAATTCTAGAATTCCATTGCATTGAGCCATGGTAGTTAAAGTGGTGTAGGTGTCAAATTGGACTATTTCTACCATGTGGATACAGCCTAGGTAGAGTGAAGCAAAGGTTTGAGTGGAAGTTTTTGAGTCTCATGATAACATAGCCAAATCCTCCTCCTCCTTCCAGGAATGGAGAATAGTACCTCTTAGATTTTCTGCTTCAAATACCAAAATAAGTTGCCACATCTTGAAGACTGTGCACCTGAACTTGGTGTATGGGGAAATGGACACCATTTGCTACTCAATCTGAGGCAGCAAAACATCTTGGGCTTACATTCCTCAACTGAAGCTGTGAAAATGAACTCACCCAGACAACAACTCTGTATGGGTACAATTTAATTTCTCCATCATATTCCCTACAGTAATGGATATAGATCTGCTGGTTTTATTCTTTATAATGTATCTTTAAGAAGTAGAGCCATTAAGGTTATTTTGTACATAAAACACTGAAATTATGCATGACTCTTCAGTGCTTGAGAAAATATGCCAGACAAGAAAATGAGTTTCTCCCATATTATTAGACACTAATAGATAAATAATTTGCTGGAGGAATTTCTCTAGGGAGCAAAATCCATTTTTATTTTACATTTTTATAATACACATTTTCATCCTCCCAGTTAAATGTTATGACTACCTGAGGAATTAGCTTCAGAAATTGCTATGGATTGAATTCCATTATTTCATTGCTAAAATGAATAGAACAACTCTTAATCTTCAGGCTTTCTGTTCAAAAGTAGCACTTAATTACCCATTTTTATAGAGCTTTTATTGGTTATTTTTAGCTCTAAGTGACTGAATCTGTCACTTGAACCTGATCTTTCAAGCACTTGTGGGAGAGTTAAAAACAATGTCATGGTGCTTACTAATATTATTTACATTATCTATGGTTATATTTCTTTGATTTATCTAGTAAAATCATGTGCAAAACCTGGTATTTTGTTTTAATCTTTTCCATTCCATTCCACATCTCCCTTTCACCCCACCATCTTTAATATGTAAGTAGCTATAATATAGGAGACAAAAAGAACACTTCAAATTTGCCTTTGGTAAAAGGAAATAAAGAGAGGATACTCCTGGTAAATTGCATTTTACTGTAAAAAGAGACAAATATTTCAGATTTTCCAGTTCCCTGAACTCTACAAGATAAGTATCTGTACTCACCATTCTTTGGTACCTGCAAAGGACCTTAAATCCTCTCATAGCATCCCTCTAACACAAAAGTGAAAATACAGTTCCAGTAACTAGTTTTGAGATTTTTTAAAAAATCCCCACATTTTGGAGGAGTTGTGAATTTGGCCTTGCATCATACTGTTCAGTAGAAGAGAGGATACCCAGTTTTAAATAACTCTTCCTACCTGTACCACCAACCATTTCCAGGGCTTCCCAATATCTAGCAGTACAGTTGGATGCTGCCATGTTACTTCCTATCAGTTTAAAAAAGTCTCTCCTGAGCTTAATATGGTCCAGTGGGGCCCTCTGAGATGACCGAAATGCTGCATACCTCTTGAAGAGTGTTTGCAGTATTTGAGAGCAAAAGCATTTGTGCGGATTGCAGTGAAGAATACAACCCTCCAAGTTCTACTTAGTGCTAATATGCCCCTCTAGTCTCCTACAGCTGACTATCCTGGTCCAGATCATCAGTTTGGGAGAGGTAAGGCTACAGGTGTTTGTGTGTAGGTCCTCTTAAAACTGAATAATAATAATAATAATAATAATAATAATAATAATAATAATATACTGGCAGAGAGGCCACAAGGGATGGGAGCATAGGTGAAGTGGGCCCACTGGGTGGTGGCAATAACCCCATGTGGTGGTAGGGAGGTCATGAGAAGTGGTGAAGTATGGGGGCAGGATTTTCCAAATGGTGGCAAAAACCGTGCATGGCAGCAAGGAGGCCAGGAGGTGCATCCAGAGCCCGTATGGTGGTGATGGCATTGGGGAAGCTGTGAGGAGTGCTGGAGGTTGGTGGCAAAGACTGTGCATGGCAGTGGGGAGGCCACAAGAGTGGTGGTGTGGCTGAGGATGCATCCAGGGTCAAAACATTCTTGAGGGCTACACTTTGCAAACCCCTGATATAAAATCACATGAGAACTAGTTTCAAATCATGGAAGAAACTAACAAGCATCCTTGAAAGCCATGTGAGTATCTGGAGATATAAAAATAAATGTTTCCTACTGTAGTTAGATTGATATAGCTTCAGCAGTTTCAGATAGAAGAAAAGATCACAGAGACAGACCAGGGACTGAAATCTGGATAGCACCAAATCTCAGAACCATCATTATAAGGGGGTTGATGGCTAACATGTAAGATCAAAATTAGTTTTATGAAGACTGTTCAGGTCTTCACTGAAATGAAAAGAAATGTAACTGGGAAAGAAATATGCACTGCATTTTTTCATCCTACCCAAACTCTTAAGGGGCTGAATAAAAATAAAAGAACAATATTTGATAATGTAAACACATATGCCAGAAGTTAAATGAATGCAGCTGCAAAGTGCAGGCCAGAGTAAGAAATTCAAGCCATGGAGCTTTTCAGCATATGCTTCAACATCTCACAACTTGTTATTTACAGAACAACTCACCTCACTTTATTCCCATCATAAAAAGGGTTGTAAAACAGAAATATTATAAATCATTCATCTTTCCAGATCCTTAGTTGTAAACCATGAAACATCTGGGGCTCAGGGGTTTGGCTTGAAATTTTTTTAGAATGGTCAGTTCATTAGGCTTTATAGAAGAAACTTATTTCTCTCTTGCATTCACCTTTTTATTTATATATTGTACCTATATTTTTAATGACATCTCTCACTACATTTTGATAAAAGATGTTGATAAAGGATGTTTCCCCAATGGGTGAAACAAGAAGAAGAGTGGATCCCTAAGAATTTCAGGTTAAACTGGTGGATGTTTTTGATGAGTTAATCCCTTACTTCCCAGAACTAAGAGGTAACATCAGTTGTTGGAAGAAAACTGTGCAGAGAGATCTTCAGCTCTGTAGTATTCACCTCCTTCCTTGCTCAGTGGGGAGTTTGAGCCAGCTGTCTGTGAGTTCAGTTGGAGCTGGCTCAGACATTTTTAAGTTGAAAGAGAAGAAGTGAGTTGTGCTACCTCTGTTTCCTATTTTTTTTATGAAGACATTATCCCACACTAACTTGAGGGAACAGCTATTGATGCTTCAGAAAAATACACAAGGAGAACCTGGAAAAGTTATCTTTTCAGCCATACTAGCCAGGGCATTCTGAAAGTTGTAACCCAAAAAAGTAACTTTCTCTAGTTCTCAGCTTAAAATAATATAAGATGAATTATCAAGACATGCTAACTGGTGCCCAGCTGATGTATTCTATGCAAAGATGTAAAGAATACTCATAAATTTGCTCATCCTTGATGAGAAACAGTGTCCTATCACATCAAAACAATGCTTAGAAAATATTGGTCAACTACTATGAAATTAGTTAGGCCATAATTCACTATTAATGTATAACCATCATAGTTCTATAGTTATGTAGTGTCTCTCAGCCTAACCTTCCCAATCCTCACTTATGCTGCATCTGCTCAACTCTGGTGCCACAACAAACTACAATTCACAAAATTCAATAGCACTGAGCCATGGTAGTTAAAGTGGTGTTAAACTAGATTATTTCTGCAGTGTGGATGTAGCTTTACTGGGCAGTTGCCACTATAAGCAATGGGAATCCCTTCCTCTTTTGATTGGGAAGCAGCTGACAGATAGTTTCCTCTTTCTGTGAGTGATCTCTGGTGTGACAGCCAGAAGCAGGGTCCCTGTTGCAATTGTCCCTTGTACTGGAGATTGTTCAGTCAGCTGCTTCCTGATCCACATTGGAAAATATTCCCACTGATCATAGAAGCAGCAGAATTTCCCCTGTTAAGTGGGGACTGAGGAACTTTAATGGTCCTTACAAATCCCCCCCTCTAGGTTACACATCCTTACTATTTTAATGAATTTCAGGCTTAGTTTGTATTTCAGGACTTATTTTTGCCAAAGACAATGCAACTAACTAACTAAATAAATAATAAAATAAAAATAACAAAAAGCAACTTTAGATTTGCTCAAATAACTTGATTTTAGTTTTTAAAAAATAAACCCCAACATTTCCTGCAAATACTATGTTTCTGCACATTTTGATGCAGGAAGCAAGGTCTTTATTTAAAAATATTTTTGTACAAATATATTTTTCACAAAAGTTAGTCTTCTTCATTTTTAAAGATCTTGTACTTCTGCAAGCTTCAGGGATCTGCTAAGCATGCTAATACTTTCCACTTTCTAAACAGCCCTCTTTTCATTATAGTCTGTTAGCACTCACCATATAGGTTCATTGGCAGAAGCTATGATAATAGAATTTTTGCCAACAGCAAGATCACAGAATTAGTTCAACCCCCCTGCCAGTGCAGGAATCCACAGCAAAAACATCACAGATAGATGGACATCAAACGTGCTTAGAAACTTCCATGATGATTCACCCACAGGATTCTTGTGACAACTGATGATCTAATATGGATTCTTCTTGAGTACTTAGGAGCTAATTTACATGCTCTCCTACTCATGAATGGTGACAATTTTGTTTCAGTTCTTTTCTTTTCTTTTAAATCAAAACCCAGAAATTGGTTTGTATTTGAAAAGAACTTGGGATTAGAACAATGTGAATGTGGTCTCTCCAGGCCCAGGGCTTTCAGTACTGAACTTTTAAAAAAATCTGGATTTAAATTCATTTGTATTTATTCAAGTAGTACAAAATTATTTTTGCTACCCCCTTCATTCACAGAGCTTCATAATTTTTTATACCCATATGATATGCAGATACAAGAACCTTTCCCTACTGACTACCATTTGCATTTGACTGCTACAAATGGGGGAGAATTATCAGGGGCCTGTTTGAAGAACGTATACATTTCACCATACATGGGACAACACTCAAAGTCTGGAAAAACAAAAAAGTGAGTGAAGGTGGAAACATGCAGGTTGTCATCTCATAGTTTTTAAAGATTCAGATGCTATAAAGACAGCCCAAATGTTTGCTTCTGAGCATGTATTTTGTTAGAATTATTAACTGTAAAATGCAATTCCTTTCTCTTTCATTGACAGAAGCTAGATGGACTGGTAATTAAATCTCTCTGTAACATTCCCATTCACCACAACTCTAGGCAGCAGGCTAGTTTAGGAGATGAAGGACAAACTTTGTGACACATATGGTTTTATCCTCTGACAGAGAACTGTCTGCATGGAGAGCCTCAGGTTAAAAGTTTATGTAGATCCCCAGTATAGCTGTCTCACAGCATCTGAATCCTGAATAAGTTGTTTCATTCTCACATGGTAGGGCCAACTTTTTTAAGTGTGCTTTTAAAAAAATAAACAAACCTTTAATCCTTTCATTTGTTAGTTTGGATATTAAGGATGATTTCAAAATTCTTGCATATGTGCTAATGGGACCCTGCAGATGGTGCAAAGCCAGGGAAGGGGAGGGACAGCTTGATGCTGGATGCCCCAACCCCTTCCTGAGTATGTCATCAGGGCATGCACCATTCCGCATGGCAAACGCCCTGATGATGTCCTCCCGGCATAGCCCCTGCACTCGCTGCACCAGAAGAGACGCGGAAGAGGTGCCCTTGCTGGCACTTCAGGAAGTGCTGAAACACTTTCTCAAGTGCCGAAATGGTGGATTGGGGCCACTGTGTGTGCTAGCAGCAGCCCCAATCCTCAGCTTCTCGGGGCGGCCCATGGCATTAGGCCCAAAGTCCACTTTTCAATAATTCATCCAGACTTATGGGGGACACTTGGCTGAATGAGACTACCTGTGAAAGGGATCTAGGAATCCAGGTGGACCACAAGTTGAACATGAGTCAACAGTGCGATGCAGCAGCTAAAAAGGCCAATGCAATTTTAGGCTGCATCAGTAGAAGTATAGTGTCTAGATCAAGAGAAGTAATAGTGCCACTATATTCTGCTTTGGTCTGGCCTCACCTGGAATACTGTGTCCAGTTCTGGGCACCACAATTCAAAAAGGATGTGGAGAAACTGGAGCGTGTCCAAAGGAGGGCAACTAAAATGGTGAAGGGTCTGGAAAGCAATCCCTATGAGGAACGACTTAGGGAGCTGGGGATGTTTAGCCTGGAGAAGAGAAGGCTGAGAGGTGATATGATAGCCGTGTTTAAATATTTGAAGGGATGTCATATTGAGGAGGGAACAAGCTTGTTTTCTGCTGCTCCAGAGACTAGGACCCGAAACAATGGATGCAAGCTGCAAGAAAAGAGATTCCACCTCAACATTAGGAGGAACTTCCTGACAGTAAGGGCGGTTCGACAGTGGAACACACTCCCTCGGAGAGTAGTGGAGTCTCCTTCCTTGGAGGTCTTTAAGCAGAGGCTGGATGGCCATCTGTCGGGGATGCTTTGATTGGGAGTTCCTGCATGGCAGGGGGTTGGACTGGATGGCCCTTGTGGTCTCTTCCAACTCTATGATTCTATGATTCTATGATTCTATGATTCTATGACTTTTAAGATGCATTTATCTCCCAAGAAGATTTTTGTGCCATGCCCTCCAACATTCCACAGTTGAAAATTGGGACACATATGGTCAAGTAACATCAGAATGTGGTCAAGATGGCAAAAATTATGAATGAAGAAAAACATGCGAGATAAGAAAGGATTGACCAGTTTACTATTTCCTGAGCTTACTGGGAAGTGCAAAGTTCTACCACCACCCCGGCTCCCTTCTCCCTCCTGCTGAATTATGAGTAACTTGTAATGGAGTGCAAGCAATTTTTGCACTTTGAACTCAGTTTGCAGCAACTGAAGTAAGCACAGGATGAAGGAGAAAAGTGGGAGGAGGAGAGACAACATGGGACACTTTAAAAGCAGCTTAAAAATGGAATAACAGATGATTAATAGAAGGTGTTCCTGACAAATCATGACAGTTGGAGCATATGGAATGTGCTATACATCTTTCAGTGGTTTAGTTATAGGCACATTGTCAGGTTTTGATGGGATATATAGTCAATGTTAAAATGTTGAAATGTAAAGATGTGTGTCTGTATTTTTCCTTGATGAGAAAAACTGCTTCTTGAGGCCAGATTTACAATTATCAACCCAGGTGTGTATTAGTCAAAACAAAGCTAGTTAATAAGAAAAATTCTGTGAGAAAGAGTTTTATTTATACAAGGGGTTTTTCAATAACAAAGAATGTTTTGGGAATGGCAGTCACATGATGTAATATGAAAAGTAGAGGTTGGGCTAACACACGTCATGAAAGATCAACCAATTATCCTGAAAGGGCTACACCCAAAGAGGTGGAGATATGTGGGCTGGAATTGTGTTTCTGGGAAAGCACTTCACTTCTCTTTTAACCTTTCAACTGAATGGATTAACTAACAATATTTTGCTGATGCTGTAGCTTGACTAATTTTTCCAAATGTAGCAGTTATAGTTTTGTTCCTGTTTAGCCATTCTGGCTAAAGTGAAAATGTTATTGTTATTATTATTTCTTTTTTGCTCATGCTGATTTTTACAATAAAAGAAGAAGCTTGCTAAAGCTGCGTGTTGGTGACTGGTCTGGAGGACTGTTTCCTGTACATTCATCATCATTAAATTTCAACACACATAAATGAATAAGCACAATTTTCCTTAAGTCTTGGGCAAAAAAGGAAAATGTTATTTATATATATGATGCTCACAAATCCCATGTAACTAATATTAACCTTCATTTTGCAATCCTGATGAAAATATTTTTTTAAAAAAAGACACATACATGAATGTATATAAATGGCGAAAACAAGACGTTAAACATACCATGTACCACAGTAACTAATTCTTTAAAACACTTCATTTCCAGTTGCTGTAAACTTATTTTGCTTTCCAAAACCTTTGGTGTGTAAATCATTGTTGGAGAATGACCATGTGCAGGTATGTGCATGCCTATGCTATTGCACTGCAGGTTTTCCAAGGCAATGACTAATTTGTGTTAAATCCAAACATCTCAGAACTGATCATGTGTTCATGGCACAGGCTATGCTTCTTTATCTTTGCTGAACATCTATTTGCAAGTATTGCTGTGGGGTTCATCTGAAAGATGCATTACTTTTAAAATGGCACTATAGAACCATAGATCATAGAATCAGAGTTGGAAGAGACCACAAGGGCCATCCAGTCCAACACCCCTGCCATGCAGGAACTCGAAATCAAAGCATCCCCGACAGATGGCTATTCTGTTTAAAGACCTCCAAAGAAGGAGACTCCACCACACTCTGAGGGAGTGTGTTCCATTGTCAAACAGCTCTCACTGTCAGGAAGTGCCTCCTAATGTTGAGGTGGAATTTCCTTTCCTGTAGCTTGTATCCGTTGTTCCGAGTCCTATTCTCTGGAGCAGCAGAAAACAAGCTAGCTCCCTTCTCAATATGACATCCCTTCAAATATTTAAACAGGGCTACCATATCACCTCTTAACTGTCTCTTCTCCAGGCTAAACATGCCCAGTTCCCTAAGTGGTTCCTCATAGGGCATGGTTTCCAGACCCTTCACCATTTTAGTTGCCCTCCTCTGGACACGCACCAGTTTTTCAACATCTTTTTTGAATTGTGGTGCCCAGAACTGGACACAATATTCCAGGTGGGGCCTGACCAAAGCAGAATACAGTGGTACTATTACTGCAGCCTAAAATTGCATTGGTCTTTTTAGCTGCCACATCACACTGTTGACTTGTGTTCAACATGTGATCTACTAGGACTCCTAGATCCTTTTCACATGTAGTCTCGTTAAGCCAGATGTCCCCCATCTTATATCTATGCAGTTCATTTTTTGCTCTAAGTGTAGTACATTTCTCTGTGTTGAAATTCATTTTGTTAGCTTTGGCCCAGCTTTCTAATCTATTAAGAACATTTTGAATTTTCATCCTGTCCTCTGGGGTATTAGCTATTCCTCCTAATTTGGTTTCATCTGCAATTTTGAGAAGCATGCCTCCTATTTTTTCATCCAAGTCATTGATAAAGATGTTGAATAGCACTGGGCCTGGGATAGAACCCTGCGGCACCCCACTGGTCACTTCTCTCCAGGATGAAGAGGAGCCATTGCTGAACATCCTTTGGGTTCAGTCAGTCAACCAGTTACTAATCCACCTAACAGTTGTATTGTCTAGCCCACATTTTACTATCTTGTTTGCAAGAATATTGTGGGGGACCTTGTCAAAAGCCTTATTGAAATCAAGATATGCTATGTCTACCACATTCCCTTCATCTAGCAAGCTGGTAATTTTATCAAAAAGAGAGAGAGAGAGAGATCAGATTAGTCTGGCATGACTTGTTTTTGAGAAGCCCCTGTTGGGCCATATCTTACTATTTCCCTGACCTGGAGAAAATAATATTCTACTCAACTTTTAGGGCAACATGCTGCCACTACATCTTGCAGTTCTAGAAATCTTGCAGGCAATATATTTTTCAAGTCTAGTTTAATGTAGTTTTAAACTGTTGAAGAAAAGAATATTCATTTTTTTCCCATTTCCCATCCTAATAGATCTTTCTGTTAGTGAATGTTTCCTGGCATTCGGGCTACGGTTTTTCTTTCCTTTCACTTCATCCACTGTTCTCAGTCTCTTCTTCTGGACCGCCTTAAACCTTTCTTCTAAGCAGTGCTTTAGAAGAAATGGCTAACAAGTGGACACCACCTGAAATTATTTTAGTCCAGTGAGACAGCTACATTTAGTTTTGCTGGTATTGGGATTGAGCCAGCATTGTGTATAGCTTGAGTGTTGGACTAGGACTTTGGAAGACCCGTATTTGAATCCTCACTTGGCCATGAAAAGCTACTGGGTGACTTTAGCAATACGTTTGCCTTAGGGTCATCATAAACTGGATATGAGTTGCAGGCACACAACAACAATAACAGCTGTTGTTTGGTCTGGTGCTTCTATTCCAAGCTGGCACATGAGCCCTTCTATAGATATTTGCACTATATGTGCAGAGTCCAATGGGAGGCGTAGTACAAAATGCATATGCTATTGGAATAGGACTGTATGCACCGTGCCCTCATTCTTTGCTCATGTTTCCAGAATGCCTAATTTCTTGAATACACAAATAGAACTATTATAAAGTCTAAATCCCTCCCCCCTCTATTTTACTGATGCTTCAGTAGCCCTTGGGAAAACTTAATTTAGGTATACTGTATAGCAATGTGCCAGATGATAATGGAAGAGATATCCTATTCCTTTCATTCTACTTCCTAGGGAATCACTTCCTTCCAATTACTGAATTTGCCCCCTTCAGTGAATGCTATAAGTGCACACACATTTATTAAACTCTGGAACAGATGCCCCCATTTCTCTACATTTTAAAAGGCAAAACACAACCTTCACCTCCCATGAGTTGAGCAGTATGATGGAAAATGTTTGATTAAAATATATTTAAATCAGACTGCAGCTTTTCTTACAGGAACAACAACAAAAAAGCCAACCCAAATCCTGTTTCGCTTGATATACCATATTGCCTCATCTGCAGGTGTCTATAGTTTTGGCATTTCTGAAATAGCAGGAAATGTTTTAACAATTAGGGGGAGCAAATTGCTAAGGGAAATAAGGTAGTAAGTTACCAACTGAGTTCTTAAATAAAACATTCCATCTCTAATGGAGTCCTGATGCTGTTCATCAGCCTTGGGTTAGCAAGAGAGTGCTGCATAGCCATGGGCTATTTAGAGCTCTGTGTTTGGTAATGGCAATATGTTCTATAAAAAAGCAAACTCCATTTTGAAATGGACTGAAAAGATAGAATGGAACAATTTTATCTTTTGGAGTCAATTGATATAGAAGATTACATTGATATATATATATAAATCAAGTGTGATTTCCTTTCTTTTCCTCCTAATATTCCTTTGGTGTCAATATAATCAGATCTTGACTTATCTGATGCATACAGTTGGAGCATGAGTTCCATGTGCTTCCTATGAAAGGGGTATAGCACTCTCATTTGAGAAGAAAAGAAATTAAATATGCCACAAGCAGAACTTAAATCTTTAAAAAGTGATACTGTAGCTTCTGAAATCCTCCAGCTGGCATGACTCGTAGTAGTCCAAAATACTAAGTTTTCCAGGCTCAAAAGTTCTAGTCCAGAAAATTCCCAGGGCTCTGATGCTGGAGATAATGTATAGGATTTACAATGAGTAGCCATTGAGAATCATATACTTCTTGATCCAGAACCCACAAGCTGGACTGATATGGGCAGCTCTGGGCCGCCCTTTCTAGCAGCGGATTGGGGCCATGGCAACCCCACGCTGCAGCCCCGATCCTTCCTTTTGCCACTCCTTTTAGAGATGGCAAAAGGCCACCCTAAGAGCCAGCGCCATGGCTCTTCCATGCCTTTTTGGTGCAAACAGGGTAGTGTTGGGGAGGCTGGCATGCAGCTACCCTGCCCCAACTCCACCCCCAGGCTGACCCTTTAGGCTGGTCTGCAACACCCCTGAGTCACCTCTAGGACATAAAATACATTATGCAAGCTTCTGAAGCTTCATTCCCCTTATTGGTCATGTGAGGACTAGCTACAGAGAGTTAAAAAAAAGACACATAATAATATTTCAACTCCATTAGCATCAGAAAAGTAACTTCTCTTGAGCTCTAGCTGGCCAATAAGAGGAGGGGCCTCTGTCTGCATAGAAATCCCTCAGTATTATCTTAACTGACATCTCAGACAGAATGTGACTCTACCATCACCATTTTTATCTTGTATGATTTTTAACATCTTTACCTGATGAAGAAGCCAGTAAAGCTTCAAAAGCTTTCATTATGTATTTTATGCTTTGGAGCTGGTCCAATAAAAATATCAATGAGTGTGGACTTTGAACGTTGTTGTATTTCACTGCAAGGCTAACTCAGCTACCCCTGAATATAGTTTTTATCCTTCCTGAGAAAACTATGAACATGCATTTTTTGTGAGCCACTAAGCAATTGAGCATGCTTGTAAACATGACAGAATTACACAAACCTCCAGAAACTTATTAACAGAAATATCACTTGTAGAACTTGAAAATGTTAAAATGGACTACAAGCCCCTGCCAGTATGGTCACTGTCATTTAGAATGACCTAGTTTGGAGTGTATTGCTTTTGTTCATATTGTGAGCTGCATTATAAATGAAGTATCAATTTCCCTATCATTTTTTTCAACTGTGACATGTTAAATGATGTTCTACATATGTGTAATCAGTTCTCAGGCTAAACAGGCTGTTATGTAGGTATATATGCAAAGCCTTTAAAGAAAAACCTTCAAAAGGAAACTCTAATTGATGTCAAAAAAAGCCACTTTGTAAATATTAATTTTAAAATTAATCTGTTAGTCTCAATTAAAAGTCCTTTTAAGGTATTTCTTTATTGCCTCTCAATGAGGGCTCCAGTGGTGATGAACAAATAAAACCAATTAAAACAGTTCAAAACAATAAATGTGAACTCAATCCCTAAACCAGTCATGCAGGCAACCCTTTGTATTGTGATTATATCCCCCCCCCCCCAATATGGGCCATTTCTCTCTTTCTTGCCAACCTTTTATGTCCAGACCTAAGCATTATCTTTTTCTCAAACTGGCAGTGGAGGAAAGATTTCCAGGTTGTAGTTTGCCATGACTGGTGTTGGGAAATAAAAGGCAGAGAGGTGTATAATATGATTACGGATCAGAAGAATGTTCAAAAATATTCAAAAAATGGCTGAAGAACATGCTTCTTGGATTTCATGAAACTGATGAGAAGAACCCTAGACTGATGAGACCTTTTGCAGTTAAGGATTTACTCTGTACAAATCCCCCCCCCCCTTGCATTATATTATTTTCTGAGCAGAAAATGTTATTTCCTTTGCAGAAGATGCTGCTTATGCACAAAAATACCACACGTAATTTACACAAATAATTCCCTACTTTCTCAAAGTGGGGAAAATTGTTAAAATTACTCATTCTGCCCTTCAAGAAGAACATTAATAAAGAATTACACCTCTAGATGAAAAATCAGCATAGATGTACCAACATTATGGACCTTATCACACGGGGTCTAAAGCAGACCTAATCCAAAGGGTATCCGTAGCTAATACGTATTATTTCCCCGTGTTTACACACGACGTTGCACCGAAACTCGATAGAACCTGGAGCTAATCCGTAACGAATTGAGATCTTTTGACATTCGGTTTTTCGGGGAAGTACAACCAAGCTTTCGGAATCATTGCGCAATGGCCGCGCAGGCAAAATACATATGATCACGCAATACGTATTGTGAAGCATTTCCCCGCCCTGACCCATGGTTCCCCGCGCTACTTCCCATGGATCTGTGAGGAAGCATCTTATGGCGTGTCCTTCCTGTTTGGATTGGGCAACAAATGGGACGGGTAAACATGGTCCTCTCTTTGTAATTTATGGCATTTTCTAACTTGTGTGTGCACGGAGAATACGTTTCCAGGATGTGTGTCCCGGGAAGCGCAGTAAATGCGCTATGGCGGTAATTGCGTGTGGTAGGCATTTACATATTGCGGGGGCTCTTTCAGTTCATTTCGGTATAGAACTGAATTTATTCTTATTTCGGTTACTTTTTGCTTCGTGGCCAGTGTGTGATAAGGTCCTATGAATGGGAAAAGTTCTTGTAGAAATATCCCCTTCTCCACAATGTTCATTGAGAAAACATTAATCCAGCCATCAACAAACCCTTTTGGTTCCACGTGTTAAGTTAAAGATGTTTGATGTCCATTCAAGTTCTAAAGTATCAAATGGATGGTACTCATTGCCATGCTATTGGTTAGTGACATGCTATTGGTTGCCCGTTGAATATTTCTAATGTATTAGGATAGTTTCAGTTGTGTTATAGCTTCAGTTGCATAGCATCCAGGTGTCCGGGTGTCCCTCTCAGTCTACATAGTTCTGGTAATGAGGTCTACTACCATTCCATGGACTAAAGTTATTAAAATCACAACAAAACCTTTAGAATAATTGTAACAATCAAAACAATTCAAAAGTTTAGATAGGGAAAAACAGTCTTTTAAATATAACAAGAGTATAAAATGATAATTCATAAATTAATGCATTGCATGGAGGACATGGAGTAATGGATTCAAATTACAGGAAAAGAGATTCCACCCCAACATTAGGAAGAATCTCCTGATAGTAAGAGCTGTTCGACATTGGAGCACACTCCCTTGGAGGGCGGTGGGATCTCCTTCTTTGGAGGTTTTAAAACAGAGGCTGGATGGACATGTGTTGGGAGTGTTTTGATTATATATTCCTGCCTGGGGAGTGGGTTGGACTGGATGGCTCTTGTGGTCTCTTCCAGCTCTATGATTCTATAATTTTGCACAGCCTGGAAGTGACATGGGTAAAAGTAATTTCCCTTGTACCTTTCAGGTGATGGTACTTTTAAAAGGGGCCTAAGCTGAAAAATTTTGGATCTGGATACATTCATAATGAGAAAGGAAGTTCCTTAAATAGCCAGGTTGTAATATGTTTAGGGCTTTAAAGCCTAAAGATTGAATTCAACACTTTGGACTGGGCCCAGAGACCAAGTGGCAAGCAGTATGGCCTTTCAGTACTGGAGTAATATAATATTGACACTATGCACCTGCAAGCAGCCTAGCATTTTTGCAAAATCCATAACTCATAGTATTACAGCTGAATAAAAACAGACAGTATCTGGAGGTCACTCATAAAAAGTGTAAAATTCTCTAAGCAAGACTTTCTATTTCAAAATTGCCACAGTCCCTCCTCAATCTGACCTCTCTTCTCCTGCCAGCTTTTAGATCAACCCACTGAACCATTTTCTTAATATAAGTCATAGAATTTACTGCTCCTGATTTCTGGTTATACTCTAAGAATATGATTCTTTTGATTGACCCATGACAGAGGACCATGAACATGTCCCTCTAATACCAAATTGATTCTGTAGCAAGCATCCTTCTGCTTCTATCATTAATCTGTTATGAAACAAACACAAGCATTAAGGTTTTTTTTGGTGGAGGAGACATTGTGCAAAGAGATATCCAGTAACTCCTTGTACAATGCTTTCCCTGTGACTGTGCAGATGGTGCCAGGGTGTAACTGTTCCCCATACCAAAAGATCACTGGTTGGCCGCAGGGCAAGAAATTTCCTTTGCACTGTTGTCCACATAACAGCCAGCACCTTCCCCCAGTGTTAGCATGCTATCCCTAGATTGCCAGCATATTTTTTCTGAGAAAACATTATGCTTCACCAGCACCAAAAAATTTGATTTTAATTACACTGAAATATTCCTCAACTGCTTTATTGTGTCCCAAACTGCAGTTCAGCATATTACTGGGGAGGGGGGACCAAGAGCGGAGTATAAATACTTAATGATAATAACAATAACAATAACAATGCCATTGTGAACTAATATATTTGAATGGCAAAACAATCTGACATACCATAATGTTTATAACAGAATGTTGGTTCTATGCCCTGGCACTATAACATTGTAATAGCTGCCTGTTGAATCTAGGGAGAAAGCTAAAGCCAGATTAATAAAATTAAGCTCAGTTTTTATAAAAAAAAATTCAAAACCATTCATTAACACATTATCCTATTTGGTCTGAATCTAGATATCTATATATGAGTGCAGGCTACCTTGCATAAACCTGTGGCTCACTGTGGATCACACTAGTTGTCTGGGGGCTTTTGGATCTACTGAATATGCCTTCTTATGCAGATGAGAATGAATTTCCCTTTCAGTGTCACCCATTGTTGTATGCAACTAGTTGTCCATTACTAAATCTGGATCAAAGCCAGTGACCATCTTTTTATAGTAGTTACTAAAGAGTATAATAAATACTCATTAGGAGAAACATTTTCAGGGGGGGATTTCTGAACTCAGGAAGGTTTACATGTGATTTATAACTCAAGGACAGGCTTAGTAATTGTCAATCTGCCCATCTAATCATCTGCCAAATTAGAAGGAATGCATTTTCTAGAAAAGTCATTTGCTTGGTTTAGAAGTTTGTGTTGTACAATATATATATATATATATATATATATATAGAGAGAGAGAGAGAGAGAGAGAGAGAGAGAGGGAGGGAGGGAGGGAGGGAGAGGGAGAGAGAGAGAGAGTGATGCATGAAAAGGAAGGAAGGACATCTTGGGAAATACTTGAAGGATGAAAGCTTCAAGGCTGATTTGTTTAATCTTTTAAAATAACAGCTAATACTTTTTGTGTCTGATATATTTCAGCTGCCCCCATTATTTTTTGTTAGACTAATCCATCAGGATGTGCTACCATGTGAGACTTCTTATCTTGTTACTTCATCATATAATTCTGCATTTCTTTATATGCAAAAGTGGGACATGGTTACATAGATCTAAGGCCCACTGAAATGAGAAGAATTGTGTTGTCTAATCTAGGTGCATAGATGCCATAGCTAAAGCATGGCTATGGGTTTTATCCATACCTATTTATTTATTTATTTATTTAGGGGATTTCTATCCCACCATTCTCTCCAAATGGGATTCAGACAGGATGTTGCTGGACAGAAAATAGAGGGATTTGAACAGGAGATAGATCTCTGAGCAAGATGTTGAAAGACATCAGGAATTTTCAATAAATGCTTCTCAGTTGATCAGGCAAAGGAAGAAGAGGTTCCTGGTATTTAATAAGGACAAGTGCATTTACAAACTATGGTTTTGCTGATTTTCTCATTTGCTTCAGGTTTGTCATGGACAAATGCAAATCAGGTTAGGGCTGTGCAAACATCAGATGAAAAAAGCTAACACCAAAATATGTATGGGTTTGGGGTTTTTTGTTTTTTTTTAGTAATTGTCCTAATGTACACATTTGTGTACATTTTTTTCTAGCAGGCGCACATTTTCTTTTTTTATTTATTCATATTATTTATAACAATAATATATAAATTAAAATCTTAACACATGAAATCTTAACAAGTATTGTTCTGTTACCTACAAATGTTACATGAGATTCTTCAGTCATTTATTTATTCACAGTTCTACTAATACTTCCCCCTGGTTTCTTAACTTGCAATGTTTAATACCTTTTGTTGCTATCTAACTGTTATCCTATTAAAGACAGCTTTTATATATCAAATTCTATAAGTGGTTCCACGTTTAATCATTCAGACTTCTTCCCTTTTTGTTTCATTTTCTATATACCACCATCATGCTGTTCTATATCTTCATATATCATAAGGAGGGAAAATTGGTGTAAAAGGTGACAGGCTTATGCAATGTTAGACTATAAAAAATTAATTTGTTTAATAGTATGTATAAGAAGTTCTTTTACTTTGAGACCATAGTCTTAGTCCATTCATCTGCATTTTCCCTTTCCAGCTAACATAATTTCTGATTATATAATCTATTTGATTTTTGTGTTGACCATCTGGTGATGTTCATGTGTGTAGCCTTCTTTCTGGTGGTATGAAAAATGTATTTGCAATGAATAGGTTGTTGACTTCACAAAAAATTATCAGATGCTCACCTGCTTAATTTCTTTTGCCTAATCCAAATCTGCCTACTGCTTTTGATTCTTCTTTGCTTCCAAGTTTTTCGTTCCAATCTCCAATGATCAGCTTCACATCCTGTGTTGATGTGCTGTCAATTTCTTCCTGTACTCCTTAATAGAATCTATCCATTTCTTCCTGTTATGCCTCTGTAGTTGGTGCATATACTTTGGCTATGGTGATATTAATAGGTTTACCATGGAGCCCTACTGAAATGATTCAGTTTGATTTTGCATTGTATCCGCTGACTGCTTTTGCCACATCTTTTTTAGTATGAAAGCTACTCCATTTCTTCTTGTCTTTTCATTGTCTGAATAGAACACTTTGTGGTTTTTTCATTCAAAGTGGCCCATTCCAGTCCATTTTAACTCACTCACCCCCAGTACTGCTATGTTCATGTGTTCCATTTCCATTTTTACTATGTCCAGCTTCCCTTGGCTCATTCTCTTCACATTCCACATCACTATCTTGTGTGTAATGCTGCTTTTGATGCAATATGCCTCCCTAAGGGTGTCTGCTATTTGTCTTGGCATCTTTCCTGTGCCCTTGGCTAATCTTAAAAAAGTGATATCCTTTTATCTCCCCCTCCTTCCTTTTCTGTTAATTCTCTGATCCTGCCCGTGTCTCACTTGGAGTGTCTCATCATAGGATTTCCTAGGTGATGGGGTTACACAAAGAGGGCCACCTACACCTCCTTGTGTGCAGTGCCAACCAATGTTAGCTATAATGTCACTACAATTCACTCCTGTCAGTAACACCCACCACTACTCCTGCTGCCCAGTAGCTGTTTGTCTCCCTATATTATTCCTCCCATTGTTTGTTTACTTTCCCACCTGTCCCCTCATGCCTCCCTGGGTTTCCCTCCTTCCCTTCCCTTGTTCCTCCCTCCCATATCCCCTCCCCCTCCCCTCCCCCTCCCCTCCCCACCCCGTCCCTCCTTTAGTTTTTTCACTTCTTTCTCCATGGTTGGGGGAGGGCAGAGATGGCTGGTCACCTTCTTCCTTCTTCCACTCGCCTGCCTGGTCCTCCAGCAGCACTCAGGCTCAGCTGGGGGCAGAGAATGGGCTGAGTTGGTGCTTTGCCCCTCTCTCCCCTGCATCTCCAATGGTACTCTTTGTCCTCCTGCTCACCTGGGGGACTGGGCTGGATTCAAGCCTTCTTCCCATCTTTCTGTTGTTTCCTGGTGCTCTTTCAGGAAGGGGGGTGGGTAGGATAATTCAAGCCTTCTATCCACCTCTCAGTGTGACCATTAATCTAGTTAATGGTCACATATAAGTCAGATAGTTTTCAAGTTCAATAATCGCAAACTCAATTTTATAATCATAATATAATCCAAAGAATTAGGGTCCAAAGAATCCAACCAGGCAAGAAGCCATATTAACTGGAAGTCCAGCAGGTGCATATTTCCAAGCATGTTGATCCAATACCATTTTCCATGTTATTATCCGTAAAATATCCATTTTTATATTTATATTTGCATTAATATTTTTATTCACATTTTCTGAATTGCAGCATAGGTTGTAAAAATCTGAAGTGTTGATTGTGGCATGTGAGTTTATTTGGGTTTGCTTTACCAGTTGTGGGCATCTCTGACCCTCCACATAATGGAGTGGGCATTTCTGACCTTCCACGTAATGTTGGACTGCAACTCCCATCGGGCCTAAGTGATGAAGTAATGCAATGATAAAGGATCAGGGGAGTTGTAATCTAAACATGTGTGAAAGGCTACACTTACCAAAACTTTGCTTATACTATAATAGTATAATAGTTTCTGCAGGTCCAGCTCTGGTAGATTTGTTTAAAATGTCAGATAAGATTAGCTTACCCTTCATTCTTAGTACAATCCAGCAAGTACAGCACGGCTATTCCACATGCCTGTTCCTTTCAGTGCATGGTGTTGTTAGTAAACATCCAGGATCCTTGCTGGCTGTCCAGGCTGTTAAAGCCACTTCTGTGATAAACATGGTTCATAGATACCTAAGCATTATTAACTGCCCTGCAGGACGGAACCTTGGTTCTTAATTCTACCCTATCAGTTGGGCTAGTTAACACTACTTATAAAATTGGCTGATTGAAATTATATTATGACTTTCTCCTGACATTGTACCCTAGGCAGAAAACAGTATATGTTAAAAAGAAATATGAGAGTCATGTACTGTAGTGGTTTGAATTTATGTGGTTTGATTTATGACTCTGGATATCAGGGTTCCTTTACCCACTTGAACATAAAAACCCACTGGGTGACCTTGGGCAAGTTACTCTCAGCCTCAGAGGATGGCAATAGCAAATCTTCTCTGAAGAAACTTGCCAAGAAACCCCCAAGAGAGGTTTACCTTAGGATCACCATAAGTCAGAAATGGCTTGAAGGCATGCAACATGCATATTTATTTACTATCTATTGCACTTATATCCTACTTTTCTCCCAAAATGGAATCCAAGGTGTCTATCTTATTAAGCACTGCTAATCTAAAACAGTATAAAAGCATTTTAGGAAGATAACAAAGAGAATAAAAGTACAGTACAACACCATTAAAAGACACACACTCTTTTTCAACGTTAAATGCCTGTTGAAATTTTTAAAAAAAGATCTTTATTACTATCTTGCTAGGAGAAGGAGAGCAGAGAGGAGGCCAGTCTAGTTCCTGGAGAAGAGAATTCCACAGCCCGGGAGTAGCCACCAAGAAGGCTCACTAGATAGGCCTGCATCAATGGTTTGTGAGAAAGAAAGCCATCCTACATAGGGAATCACAATCTATCAGATTAATCCAGTTGGAGAATGTAGGAAATTTGTTCTGAAACAATATAGATAAGCCACATTAATTTTTAATGGGAAGATTATGCAGTTCTCTTCCAGTGCCTATGGCTACAATATATTAGTCCCATTCCAGCTTCTCACCACAACTAGAGGAGACCCATTGAATGAATGGAAACTTGTTGAGTCAACACCTATGTAAGTTCCATTGCTTCAGTAGGTTTAGTCTAGGTGGAAGTAACAACTTTATATAGACCATAGGATATAAAAATCCTTAACTTTGGCTAGAGCATGGCTTTCATATACAAAATCTCACAGGTTTGATAAAAAGAAAGGACAACAACTGTAACAGCTGTAAAAGAGTTTCAGTCACATGACAGCTGTAGTTCATTACACAGCACTGCTCCCAGATTCATCCTGATCATCCTGATTATGTTAAAGATTATGCTTTGTTAATTCATTATGTTATGTTAATTCATTATGTTATTATGTTATGTTAATTCATTATGGCAATCGATTGTTAGGAGGCCAGCAATGCATGTTGTGTGTGCCTGAACACAGCATTCTATGAGTTCTTCACAAGTCGGTGTGTGATTCAAAAGGTTTTGCTTTGTAAGACCATTAAAAATGCCAGTAATATAATTTGAGTCTCCAAATATAAATCATTAGGACATTGATTATCATGCAGGTGGCAGGAACAGGCTTGGGACAAGCTTTGGGAAATTAGTTACTTAAATGTGAATGGTCCTCAATTGAGTTCCTGCTGGCAGGAAACATCTCTACTTGAACATCACTCCACAGACCATCTGGAAGTGCTTTTAGAGATCAGAACTATTTTATTCTTCTTCTGTGTTTTATGTTTCTCATCAATAATCTGGAATGTTTTTAGAACAAGGATTTGCAGGATAATGAAACAGAGGAGGAGGAGGAGGACTACAATAACAATTGTGACAATGGAGGAGAAGGACATAGTTGTCATTCCAGAAAAAGAATAGGAAAGAAAAAGGAGTTGCAATATTCCTGGTTTGCCATACTGGTTTTTACTGCAGATTTATTTTGCAGATTGTCTGTTTTTAATAAAAGCATTTGAAAATGAATCTTAAACATTTTTATTTGGGTGAAGGACTCACTAAGTTCCCCAAATATCACTTTGTTTATTTATTTGGTGCCATCCATACACATGTAACAACAGCACTGATATCCCATTGGTGGAAGAAGTAGGGGTGTAGTAATATGAAAAGGTTTACATCATTGCCCCACCCATAAAAATTCTCCCTCCCCCCAAAAAATCAATCTCCTGATTTCTAGCAATGCAGTAACTTAAAATGCCAGCCGGAGATTTAGAAATGCAGTTTGGCCATCCAAAGAAAAGAGACAGGCAAAGTTATCAAAGGAATGCCAAAAAGCAAATATAAATATTTTTGATGTGAATGATTTTCAATGTCTCACTTGCTGTCATGCCAAAAAATTGGGGAATAAAGGAATATTTCAATTGGCTGGGCAAAATTCTTATCTGAGGGAGGAATGACCTCAGCCTACCTACCCTTTGGGAAGAAGTTAAAGCAAATGTCATGACGTCATTTTTGAGCAAGGTGATTGAGAGGGTGGTTGCTCTTCAGCTCCAAGCTGTCTTGGAAGAAACCGATTATCTAGACCCATTTCAAACTGGCTTCAGGACAGGCTTTGGGGTCAAGGCTGCCATGGTTGCCTTGACCGACGATCTGCGTCTGAGCATCAACAGGGGTAGTGTGACCCTGTTGGTGCTCCTAGATCTCTCAGCAGCTTTTGACACAATAGATCACGACATCCTCCTGGACCGCCTGAGGGGGCTAGGTATCGGGGGCACTGCATTGCAGTGGTTCCAGTCCTTCCTCTTGGGTAGGTCCCAGAGGGTGCTGCTCGGGGACAGTAGCTCCAGGAAGAGAGACCTCACTTGTGGGGTCCCTCAGGGGGCTATTTTGTCCCCGATGTCATTTAATATCTATATGAAGCCGCTGGGTGAGATTATACGGAGTTATGGTGCTGGGTGTTATCATTACGCTGATGACACCCAAATCTATTCCTCCATATCTTGTTCATCGGCCTCGAATTCCACTGGCATCTCTTCTCTCAATGAATGTCTTCAGGCGGTAATGGGCTGGATGAGGAAAAACAGATTGAAACTGAATCCAGACAAGACGGAGGTGCTCACGGTAGCAGTCCCGAAACCAAGAATTGGGTTGC
Source organism: Phrynosoma blainvillii (assembly GCA_026167975.1). Lineage (NCBI taxonomy): Eukaryota > Metazoa > Chordata > Lepidosauria > Squamata > Phrynosomatidae > Phrynosoma > Phrynosoma blainvillii. The sequence continues at coordinate 417,404,695 of JANUYF010000001.1, forward strand.
AACCTCCAGTCCTGGATGGGGTCACACTCTCCTCCAGTGACTGTGTTCGTAGTCTGGGGGTGCTCCTTGATTCATCTCTCCTGATGACAAATCAGGTAAATGCGACAGTCAGGAGTGCCTGTTATCAACTTTGGCTGATACGCCAGCTGCACCCTTTTCTGGAAGTAAGGGATCTCGAGACCATTGTGCATGCACTGGTAACCTCACGGCTTGACTTCTGTAATGCGCTCTACATGGGCCTACCCCTGTACTTGGTTCAGAAGCTTCAGTTAGTCCAAAACATGGCAGCCAGACTTATCTCTGGAACATCTAGGAGGGACCACATTACTCCTGTTTTGAGGTCCCTCCACTGGCTGCCTATCAGCTTCCGGGCCCAGTACAAGGTGTTGGTTATTACCTTTAAAGCCCTAAATGGCTTGTGTCCAAGCTATCTCAGGGAACACCTCCTTCCATATAATCTTCCCTGCGCTCTCCGGTCCTCTGGGAGGAATTTGCTGCATCCTCAAAAATCTAGGCTGGCGGCGACCTCCCAGAGGGCCTTTTCTATCGTTGCCCCCAAACTCTGGAACGACCTGCCAGACGAGATTTGTCAGCTGACATCTTTAGACAGCTTCAAGAAAGCTGTCAAGACGGATCTCTTCCGGCAGGCCTTTCCAGATTAATTCTTTTGGCCTTGGGCTCTTTGATCCCTGTGCTCCCCCCGTGGCCCCATCAATTGCTGATGGATGGGGAGCGCAGTTGAGTCTAATCAGGGCATTTTTATATTTTTACTTTTTTAAAAAAAATATATTTTCATGTTTGTTTTATTTCTGTTGGAATGTTTATATTCCTGTTTTAATTATCTTGCCATTTAATACTGTTTTAAGGGGGTGGGTTGTGGTATGAATTTTGTTGTATGGGGTTTTAACTGATGTAAGGCGCTTAGATTGTTTTCATTTAAGTGGGGTATAAATAAATTTTATATTATTATTATTATTATTATTATTATTATTATTATTAAAAATAATTGGACAATTAATCATGCATATTTAAACCAATCATATAATTATAATATATAAGCTGTCTTGAGTCCTAGCCTGGGGAGGAAAAAAATGTGATGATGATGATGATAACTACAGTGATGCAAAAATATCATTTTCTTACTTCAAAGGTAGTATTGAGTTTCTATCATCAACTACATGTGGTATCCATACCAAAATATTTAGAACTTGCCTTCAATAACTGTTCATTGTTAAGTTTAGGGAGAGCTGGAGATGATTTTTCCTTAGTATAATTTATGGCATTTGTGTCCTTTGTGCAACTATTGTAAAAATAGTGTGGAATAGAATCAAAAACATCATAAAAGACTCTAAAGCCAGCTGACGAGTTACTTTCCAAAAAGGTGAATGCTATGAAGGTGAATGAATTATACTTCAGTTGGGATGCTATGAAATTTGCAGCCTCCTTGGTGGAGTTTGCTATGTACTTAGGGAATCAAAATGGAAACAATTTCATATCACTTTATTTCCTTCAGGTAGATTTCTTATTCTTAAGATATACAGAAGATTTATAGGGTTCAAGTCTGAACAGGAAATAAGTACTCATGGGTGAATTCATCTTGACTTGATTCAAGAAATAAGCTGGGTGAAATAAGCTCTTACCCAATAGCCACAGAAAAGAGTAACATATTGAATTGTATTGAATTCTGAGCTACAGTTCCTATCAATAGCTACTAGTTTACTGTAAATGACTTCCTGTATAAGAGACAATATGCCACTCAATAAGGGTCAGTCCAAGGCATTGTGTTGCCTGAAACAAAGGACAAGATGATATCCTCTTCCATTCCATATAGACTAGCATTTGAATCTCAGTTCTATATTGCAGAGATATCAGGTCTTCTACCCTGATAAGAGGAAGACAGCCTAGTTTAGGTATCACAGACCACATTGTGTGATATATGCAGTTTTGTTGATGAATGTGAAAGATAGACATCTCACAAATGGTAATTAATGTTTGGAAGCAGAAGGTGAACAACAACTAGACATCACCACCATTCATACATAGGGTTTAGCTGAAAAATAAAGGAGGCTTAGCATTTGTTCATTACAAAAACAAGTGAACAAAATAAAACCCACAGAAGCTTTAGTTACAAATATGAAAAGTTTCCTAATAGGCTCTGCAAATATGTATTCTTCAAACATGGAGACAGAGAACTACAGACTACAAAACTGAAGAATGAACAAACTCAAACTGCAGACTGATGCAGGAAGAGAGAAGGTGTGGCTAAGACCAACAATAGGAAATGGCATGAAGTTATACTATGGTTATACTCTTAGAGAGACCTGCACACTATCACCTACTGAGTACAGGAATACAAAGGTTGTGATTTCTAACAAGCTTGATATTCTAAGAGTGGAAATGGCTAAGGAACTAAGGAGGAACTTTTGCTCTCCAGCCACTTCTGCCTATGGCTGTTTCTTCATTCTGTTGAATAGCAGGACCAGTCTGATTCTCAATACCAGTTTCTAAGAACAGCAACCTATCACACTGATGCTGTGATGAGGGCTTCCCATATGCTGACTTCACTGTCCTATAGGTTGACTGCAGTGGCATCACCAGGCTTGGTGACACTCGATGTAGGAGGGCTGCTGAGGGGGTGGCAATTGCCTACCCTGCCCTGCTCACCCCCCATGGCTATGTTACTAACCCAGCTCCTAGCCCAGGCCAGAGACAAAGCCCTGAGGGATGTGCTTTCTCCTCCACCATAGTGGGAGGAGGACTCCACCAGGTGTCACCCCTCCTGCAAGGTGTCACCTGGTGCAGTTCACAACCCCTGCACCCATCCAATTACACCAGAGGATTTTATCACATGACACACAAAAAAATGTTTTTTTTACAAGATACAAGTGTCTTTGGATGGTGCTTATCACATGACCTTGTGTCCATTCTGCTGCTGCCTTGCACTGCATTTGTAATGGTAGTGCACATTCTTGATTGATGGCAAAGCCCATCAATAGGTTTCCATTCAATTTCAATTTCCAATAATTCCATTACTGCCTTTGGGCTATAGGTCCCTTCTGTTGCACTTCCACTTCTCAGGCATGCATGTGATGTGAGTGGGCATGATTTCACTCTTCTTCTCCTCCTTGCTTCTCAAAGCCAATTGCTGTGTGAATGGAGGAGTGGAGGAGATTCAGGAGTGGAAGAGAGGAGTGGTTGTGGCTACCAACCACCTTCCAAAGCCACCTGCTGTGTGTACAGCAGCCAAACCTGGGAGGCAGTTGGAAGCCAGGATCACTTGCTCCCACTCTTCCTTCTAGAAGGAGGCTTTTGTTAGTGCAGAAAACAGATCATATGACCAAAGATAACCAAAGTGTTATCATGGGAAAAATTATACCCATAAGGGGGTAAGAAATCATGGCACAATATGTTTCCATTTGTAAACTAGTGGGAGAGCAGGCAGCTGTGACAAAGTTGTGCATGTGAAAAGAGATAGAATTTTGGTCTGATCCAGTATGACTCTGCATATATTCTTTGTTAAGGGAGATCCCTTCAGTGTTCCATGCTTACATTCATCCTTCAGAAGTGTTAATTCTTTCTGCAGCACACTAAATAGGGAACATACCTGGCTCTGTTCTGCAGTGAGACTGATTGGGGGCCTACCTCTGTGTGAACTTTGTTCTCAGGGTCATTTCACTCATTGCAATTCCTTTAATAAAATATATCTTAAACAGTGAAGCCAATCCCTTCCAATGTCCATAGCAATAAACTTTTGGAAGGTTTAAAATGAAATTGTTCTATTAAAAGCCCTTGTATTTTTAACTCTGCTGAAACAATGATTTCATATGTTTTGTTCTTCATGGGGGTTTGGATTTTAATGCTTCAGTTTTTTTTTTTTTTTAATTTCTGCCCAAGCAAAAAAGTTACTGGAAAACACACTGGCACACTTCTTCCTTTGTAGTTATAGTCTGTTGAAAAAGCCAGACATTAACAATATTTATGCTTCACAGTGTAAACTTATTTGTGGGCACTTACATCATTATTTAACATGCTGTTAATTACTTTTCATTCCATGACAAGTCTCAGCCATACTATAAAACAGATCTTACTCTCTAACAACTTTGTATTTAAAAAACCTTGTATTTTTCTTAGTTTTTTAAAGTAAATATTCAGAACACAATTAAGACTTTAGCAGGGGAGGGGAATTAGTATTTAAACATTTTATCAACACATTTTATATCCATTTTGTGTACAGCATTTTAATAAGCTGGATATTTGTGGTGAAGTGTTATGAAAGCTCTTGTCTTTGTTCTCTGATGACGTCAATAACCTAAAACTTATTGGTTGGTGTTACAAGCATGTAGACATTAGATTGATGAAAGGAGATGTGTGAACTTGCCTTGACAAATGAAGTATCAGTACAATATATACTGGAATGGGTTCAAAGCCTGTACAGATATTCAGAGTCAGTGCAAAATGAACACATTTTCTATGGTCTGGTGAAGACAGATAAGTTCAAAAATAGTTTCCATTAAAGTTATTTAATTTATCGAGCAGTGATCTACATTTCTGTTTCTCAGAAGTAACTGAAACAATTGTTTTTAAGTTACACTAAAAAAATAGATCTCGATGCTACAAACTGCTGGCCTGTGAAACACATCCTACTTCTGCTGACCTCATAATTGCTTCAATGTCCATAACAGAACACAAGGGGCTCCTCTATAGTTTAGTGAGCCCATATCCTCATGAATATAAAAGTAACCTAAAAATAATTATTGCACTACCAACAGAGTGACATTATTCCTCTGAATTTCAGTGACAATTTAGTTTCATCTTCATTACAGTGGGGGAAAGAACTAAAAGTAATGAGCTGTTACTTCCACATTGTGAATGAAGAATTTGATGCAGGATTAGATTGTCACCCATTGCTTTGCTGCCAGATCCACTCATCTACCATAATTACGATTTGTGGTGAAGAGATGTAACCAAATTTTTGCCTTGAAAAAAAATTAAGTTCTGTTATATTTGTTTATTATTATAGGATTCTAGCAGACATGAGAAGCATGGCATCATGACATCATGCAATTTAGGCTTGGAAGTTATCTCAAAGATCATCTACTTCAGACCCCTGCTCAATACAGCAATATTGCAGCTGCAACATCTCAGTGGTTATTCATATGGTGAAAATAATCCAGGTAGAATGTGGATTTCATCTTTGTTGTTCACGTGCATTTTGAATGCATCTGATTAAGTTTGGTGGGGGGGGGGGCTGCCAAAACCCCCACTTAACCTAGGATCATCAATCTCAGGCATTTTTCTAGGTTTTTCTAAAAGATTTGCATCATTTGCTATGTGAATAACCAATGTGAATAGACCCAGGATAAACCAGAATAAAACTGCATGCCTTGAACATGCTTCAAATACATTCATATTAGCAACTCCATCTTTATTCAAGTGTTAACATGTGTGAGCAACTGAACTCACAGATGTGAATAGAGGCTGTTTCATAGTGTGAACAACAAACCCAGAATGCATGAGTGAGATTATTTGCATAACAACAACAACAACAACAACAACAACAAATCCAAGTAACCCCTCCGACAGGTGACCATGCAATCTCTGCTTCTATAACTCCAGAAAAGGAGATCACCATTTCCCAGGGCAGAGTTCTTCTCCTGTCAGACAGCTCTTAACATTAGAATTTTTCTAATTGTTTAACAGAAATCTGCCTTGTTATTATTTCCACCAACTGGTTTTAGTCCCACTCCCTGCAGCAATAAAAACCAAGTCTTTCCCATCAGCTGTAGTATTTTACATACTTCCAATGATAGAAGTCATATTGAACTCAGGGTGAAGCTGTAAAACTAGAAATGTCTGAAACTGAAAACTGTGAAACTAGGCATGGCAACAACACCTTTACTTAATCCTCTGTTCCATAACATATAGTAAAAGTTGCAGGTGTCCTGACATATAATAATAATATATAATAATAATAAATTTTTATTTATACACCGCCCTGTGGCAAGCCAATCCAGGCGGTGTACAACAGTAAAATAGATACAGCATAAAACAGTATAATTCCCTCCCCCCCCCCTTAAAAAGTTATTAAATCACAGCACAATTAAAACAATTTACAATTAAAATAATAAAAATGTAAGAATAAAATACAAAGCAACAAACCCCTGCAACTCCAAGTTCTGAAACGGGACTATAAAACATTCCTAAGAGGGGGGAGGTCCCAAGGTCCCGAGGCCGGGTGATTTAGTCTGGAAAGGCCTGCCGGAAGAGATCCATCTTGACAGCCTTTTTAAAGCTGTCCAAAGATGTTAATTGACGGATCTCATCCAGCAGGCCATTCCAGAGCCTGGGGGAGACAACAGAGAAAGCCCTCTGGGAGGTTGCCGCAAGCTTGGATTTTTGAGGCTGGAGCAGATTCCTCCCAGAGGACTGGAGGGTGCGGGGAGGATTGTATGGGAAGAGGCAGTCTCTGAGATAGCTTGGACCCAAGCCATTTAGGGCTTTAAAGGTGATAACCAACACCTTGTACTGGGCCCAGAAACCAATAGGCAGCCAGTGGAGGGACCTCAAAACCAGGGTGATGTGGTCCCTCCTAGATGTACCTGACAAAAGCCTGGCTGCCATGTTTTGAACCAACTGTAGTTTCCGAACCAAGCATAAGGGTAGCCCCATGTAGAGCGCATTACAGAAATCTAGGCATGAGGTTACCAGCGTGAACATAGCTAGTTTTTCATGGCTGGGGTCATCATTGAAGCAAGTGGGGGGGGGGGAGATTTAATATAGGGAATGACTTTCCTTCTCCTCCACACCTTGCATCCATCCATCTATATTCAGCAAAGGATTTTTCACAGGAGTTTGGTTCTACCAAATGAACAGGCTTTTTTGGATAAACATTTCTTGCTATTGTTTGCAACCAACCTCATGAGATTTCTGCTAGGGAATTCTACTAATTGGTAAAGCCTACTTTTGTCTGGCCACCAGTTATAACTCAAAATCCATCTATTTAATAGAAAACTGCCAACTTTTTGGTCTGGAATAAAGCTTTGCCATTAGGTATGAAGCCTATTCACAATGGCAATGTTATAAGACCTTTTCTATTATAACATCAGAGTGTGAAATAGTATAGTTAACAGATGCTCTATGCCACCTTGGGAGGAATAAATTTTAACTACACATTGTCATCAAACTGTACACCAGCATATTTTTGGCCAGCTCATGTGGTGCACACCTGTAGGTCTCTGGCAGATGATCTGTGATTCCATGGAAAGGAAACCTCCTCCTACAGGTATTCATTTTAAAGGTTTGTACAGTACTGCAAACCATGTGGTAAGTGTACAGCTATCTGTTAATTCTGAAAGCCTATTTGGCACATAGTTTAAATATGCAAATTTCATTTCAAACCTCCACCCCACATACACAACAGAAAACAAGAAAGTAGATTTGTTTCTGGTAGGAACATGAGAGGCCTCTGAGCTAATCTCAATGCAAATTAAATTTACAGGGCAAATTACAATTCAAAGGTAAATTACTCAGGCAAAGAATGTTGGTGCAATTGCAGCTCATTTTACTCACATTATTTATTATACATTGGGCACAGGAGAGAGTTAAGACAAGAAAAGGAACTAATGACACTTGACATTATCCTACATATTCCTGCCAAAACCTTTCTATTCTTTGTTGAATACAACTCAGAATTAATTTATAGCACCACTGGTGGCTGGTGGTTGGACCCCTCCCCCTTCCATTCAAGTTTAGATGAGAAAGAAGAGATGCCAGCCAAAGGCAGAATTGTGGTGGTGGGGCATATTTTCTGCTCTTGCCATGGATATCCACACTGAACTTCTTCCAATGGACATAAAGGAATAGAGAAACTGGTTGAGAGGGGCCCTTTTGTGCAATTTAGCTGAATCTCCCGCTTGATGCACCAGTTCCAGGCACCCAAATCACAAACGGTATTTACAGGATGGAATATATCCAGAGAAGGGCAACCAAGATCAACAAAGGCCTAGAAGGCAAGCCCTAAGAAGAACGTGTTTGCCATGGAAGGGAAGGTGCCACAAGAATGATCACAATATACCCAATTGGAAAGAAAAGGCCACAACATTATTGAATACAGCTGACAGTTAGGGTTGGCCCAAAGTATGAGGTCTGGATCTGGCATCAACCAAGTTGCCTGTTAATCGATGAACCCAATTGCTTGGTCATGGTCAAGCTTCAGGATGATAAGGGGGGTATGCGGTTGGTCATATGTCTGCATTTCAAGCAACTGGTTGATTGCTTGTTGGCATCTCCTCCCCTTGTCACCGGGGGGGGGGGGAGCTGGTCTAGCATTGCCCCCACAATGGCAACACCACAATGCTCCCAGCACCCCTGAGTCCTAGACAGACTCCTGATCCCATGCTCCACAGCACAGGAAACCACACCCACCAGATCCAAGATCCATATTATTGTCCCTGGAAAGTTGTGACAGCACCACTCAATCATAACGGAGGGAGGGTGGGGAGATCCACTTAGCAATGGTGCCATCTCTCTGGACTACGTGGTCTTTTAAAGGCCTCTGGACCAATCAGATCCCAGGAGGTCCGGAAAGCCCATCCCCCACATCCCCAGTCAATCCGATCACCTTCCTGCCCTGGTGCCAGCCAATAGGGCAACACTTCTGGCTCCCATTGCATGCTGGGAGTTGTAGTTACAACTCCAAGGTGGAAGTACCACCTGTCCCAAGCCCTGGAAGCCAATCCCAGCCTCCCCAGACCACATAATAATAATAATAATAATAATAATAATAATAATTTGTATCCTGCCCCTCTGATAAGCAATGAGGGTGGCTAACAACAGTTAAAATTTGGTACAATATATTAATACAATCCAAAAACCTAGAACCCACCCATCCCTTAAAAAAGTATTAAACCAAATTATCAATTAAAACATCTTAATTAAAACATGAGTAAATAAACTCCAATCACAAAACAAACAATAACAGACAAAGCAGCAACATCAGTCAAATGTGGGAGAGGGAGGGATAGCGGGGCTCCTGAGGCTGGGAAATCTACCCAGGGAAGGCCTGCCGGAAAAGATCCTTCTTAATTGCCCTTTTAAATCTGCTTAAGGTCATAATCTGATGGATCTCATCCGGCAGGCCATTCCATAGTCTGGGAGTGGTTGCCGAGAAGGTCCTCTGGGAGATTGCAGACAGCCTTATTTTTATCGGCTGCAGGAGATTCCTCCCAGAGGATCGGAGTGCATGGGGAGGATTGTATGGGAGGAGGTGGTCCCGAAGATAGGTTGGACCCAAGCCATTTAGGGCTTTAAAGGTAATAACCAACCCCTTTTACTGCGCCCGGAAACTAATAGGCAGCCAGTGGAGAGACTTTAATGCCGGTGTTACATGGTCTCTCCTTGATGTTCCTGAGACCAATCTGGCTGCCATATTCTGTACTAATTGAGGTTTCTGGAACAAGCATGAGGGTAGCCTCATGCAGAGCACATTACAGAAATCAAGATGGGAGGTTACCAGCGCATGCACCACAGTCTTAAGATCCCTTACTTCCAGGAAACGGTGCAGCTGGTGTATCAGTCGAAGCTGATAACAGGCGCTCCTGACAGTCACATTTACCTGATTGGTCATCTGAAGCGACAGATCCAGGAGCACCCCCAAACTGCAAACACAGTCCTTCATGGAGAGTGTGACTACATCCAGGACTGGAGGTTGTATCCCTATTCCTGGTTTTGGGGCTGCTACTGTGAGCACCTCCATTTTATCTGGATTCAGTCTCAATCTGTTTTTCTTCATCCAGTCAATTACTGCCTTAAGACAGTAATTGAGAGGAGAAATGCCATTGGGAGCCGAGGCTGATGACCAAGACATGGAGAAATAGATCTGGGTGTCATCAGCATACTGATAACACCCAGCCCCATGTCTCTGGATGATCTCTCCCAGCGGCTTCATATATATGTTAAACAGCATCGGGGACAGAATGACACCTTGGGGGATGCCGCAAGTGAGCTCTTTTTTTGCGGAACAACTGTCCCCGAGCAGCACCCTTTGGGATTTGCCCGAGAGGAAGGAACAGAACCACTGCAATGGAGTGCCTCCAATTCCTAACCCATTCAGGTGATCCAAGAGATGCTATGATCTATTGTATCAAAAGCCACTGTGAGGTCTAAAAGCAGCAACAGGGTCACACTACCCCTGTCGATGCTCAGACGAAGGTCTTCAGCCAAGGCAACCATGGCAGTCTCAACTCCAAATTCATACCCAATGTCCTAAAGCCAGTTGAAATGGATCTAAATAATCAGTTTCATCCAAGACAGCTTGGAGTTGAAGTGCAACTGTCTTCTTGATTACCTTGCTCAAAAACAGTAGTAGAGAGACTGGCTTGTAGTTGTTCATATCCAGGGGGTCCAGGGAAGTTTTTTCCAGAAGTGGTCTAGCTGCCGCCTCCTTCAAACAAGATGGAATACGACTTTCCCTGAGGGATGCATTGATGACATCCATAAGGAACATCCTCAGTGCATCTCCCCCACCCCCGGGACAGCCAGCCATGAAGGATTGAGAGGGTAGGTTGTTTTCCTCATTCTACCAAGGAGCTTGTCCATATCATCAGTACTCACAGATGGAAACTGATCCAGAATAATTTCATTGACAGAATTGCTGGATACCTCTTCAATTGATTCTGTCACAACACGGGCATCTAAGTCGGCTCTTATCTGAGAGATTTTATCTGTAAAGAAGTTGTTAAACATGTCACAGCAGGCTGTTGTCGGGTTAAGTAACAGGTTCTGTGCACGTGAAACCTGTGTCAGTTCCCTCACCACCCTAAACAGCTCTGCAATATGTGCAGAGGAGAAAGATTTCTGCGCTGCACATATTGCCTCTCAATAGAACCAAAGAAAGTTCTTATGATGAGTCTTATCAGATAAGAGTCAAGTTTTCCGCCAGGTGCACTCTAGTCATTGTCCAACCCTCTTTATTTCCCTAAGCTCTGGTGTATACCATGGCCTACAGTTTGAAGCAGGTTGGAAAGGACGCTTGGGAGCGATCGTGTCGATAGCCTTGGTAACGTCAGTATTCCAGGTGTTAACCAAAGCTTCAACAGAATCACCAGCGTTGCCAACCATTAAACCCTCCAAGGCTTTCTGAAATCCAATTGGCTCCATTAGCCTTCAAGGGCGAACCATTCTAATGGGTCCACCACCCCTGGAGGGGCGGATAGTGGCTCTTAGTTCAGTCCTGACAAAGAAATGATCCATCCATGACAATGTGGTGGTTTTAATAAAATCCACCCATGGATATTCCTGTTGCGTACTAAAGACTGCATTGAGGGTATGACCCGCACAATGTGTCGGCCCGATGACCAAGTGGGATAGGCCCATGTTTGTCATGGATTCTATGAACTCCAGAGCTGCACCTGTTAGATTTGACAAACTGGTCTTGAATGAATGTTGAAATTGCTCATAACTAAAAGTCTAGGCGACTCCAACAGCAACTCTGAAAACAGCTGTGTCAGCTTGGTTAGGGAGTCTGCTAGACAACGTGATAGTCAGATAACTAGGAGAATCCCAAAGCTATCCTTGGTCCTCAGGCTCAGGTACATGCACGTGAAGTGGACTGTGTTCTGGTCAGGTATCCTGGTCAAGATCAGATTATTCTTATGAACCAGGGCCACTCTACCCCCTCTCCCACTTCACCTCACCTGCTCATTGGCAGAATACCTGACTAGGAGGGCCTGCACCCAAGTTAAGGTGCTATCCTCTCCCAGCCAGGTTTCTGTAAAGCAAGCCAGGTTGGCATCCTCATCTAGGAGGAGATCATGTATAATATGGGTCTTATTTTTGACTGACCTGGCATTGCAGAGGAGCAGGATAAGGTTCAGTGGAATGGTTAGTAGGCTCTCCAATCCATTTCTGGAAACAGAGTGAAGTGGAATGGTTAGTAGGCTCTCCAATCAATTTCTGGAAACAGAGTGAACTGAAGGTGGGATAGCTTTCAGCCAGTGATCCTGCCTTCTTTTGTAACATCTGTTCACTCTGTTCCCACCATACCTCTCTTTCCCCTGCACAACCTCGATTTCCGCTCCCAGAACACTCCCAGCCTCTGCTGGAAAAAGAGTGGAAGGAGGCAGACAACTCTCCCAACCACGTTAAAAAGGCAGGGCAGGCTATCTGCTGCTGCCACCGCTACTGGAGGAAGGAAGGAGTGGGCAGGTAAATGACCCCTTGCCCAGCTCTCGACCTCTCCGCCGCTGTTCCAGGTGTCACTGGTGGAGGGCTGGGTGGGGTAGATGGAGGTTCCCTGTCCAAATCCAGTATTTGGCCTCGCCGCTGGTGCTGCTGGAAGAAGGAGGGAGTCAGCGGGTTAAATAACCCCCGGCCCAGCTCCCAGCCTCACCACTGCCGCCAATGCTCCAGGTGTCACTGGTGGAGGGCTGGGTGGGGTGGATAGAGGTTCCCTGCCCAAGCCCGACACTTGGCCTCACTGCTGGTGCTGCTAGAGGAAGGAGGGAGTGGGCAGGTTAAATAACCCCTGGCCCAACTCCTGGCCTTGCCAGCACCACTGCTGCTCCAGGTGTCACTGATGGAGGGCTGGGTGGGGTGGATGGAGGTTCCCTGCCTAAGCCTGGCACCCCAGAGCCAGCCAGGAGAGTGCTGGGGATCCGAGGAGGCACGGCAACCAGGCACCTTCCCTCACGGCAACCAAGCCAACCGGTGAGTTGGGCAGCCCCATTTATCTTTGGAGAAGATAAGAGTGAGTATTAATATGATAGCTGTCTTTAAATACCTGAAGGGAAATCATGTAGAAGATGGAGCAAGTTTGTTTTCTACTACTCTGGGGACTAAGATGTAAACCAATATAGTGAATTTAAAAATATATATTACAAATTAAAATTTAAACATTGGGAATAATTTCTTGATAGTACATACTGTTTGACAGTAGAATAGACTACCTTGAAGGCTGGTGGAATCTCCTACTTTGAAAGTCTTTCAGTAGAAGTTGGATGAGGGAGGGTATTCCTGTTTAATCTAGATTCCCCTTGTGTTCACTTTGGACCCAATGATTCCATGATGCTGTGATGCAAATTCAGAGGTAAGAAATACCTATCTGACAGCAGTCCAACCTGGTAATCCATTCTGGTAATTTTCCAATTCTTGAGCTGTTCTTTGATGCACTATACTAGCAGTTCTCCTTGTTCCAGAATTATCCTGCCAAAATAAGGGAAGTTCTGCAGATGCTATGGACAGCTAAAAAGATAAATAAATGGGTCCCATAGCAAATGAAGCCTAAACTCTCCCTAGGATCCAAGACGACTAAACTGATACTGTTGTACTTTGGCCATGCCATGAGAAGACATGACTCACTAAAAAAAAAAAACTTGGTAAGGTAGAAAGCAGATGGATATCACATTCCAGATGGATAGACTCAATCAAGGAAGCCACAGTCCAGAGTCTGCAAGACCTGAACAGAACTGTTGATGATAGCATCACTTGGAGGTCTCTCATTCATGGGATCACCATAAGGTGAAGTCAACTTAATGGCAGTTGACAACAACATTGAGAAAATGCAGATAAAATGTGCTAGCTGCAAACTTCAATTTTTTCCAATGTCTTATTTCATTCATAGATGCAGTATATGTGGCATTTTTCCTCTGGATGTCTCCTTCTACACTGCCGTAGTTACCAACATGGGCCAACAGGATTCTAGTGATCATCATGTAGTTTTTCCCCTCAAATATTAAACTGAAATCTAACTTCCTAATTTAAGTCCATTTGAATGGAGGAGCCAAGCAGACCGGCAGGTTGAAGCAGCCATTGGCCACTCAAGTCCTGTTAGCTCACCATCTGGTGAAGGACCATGGTAACCAGATGCTGCGGTCCTGAGGCCAGCTGCCACTGTAGTTCACATTGCAGTTTGCCTGGATCTGTGGGTGCGCGTCATCTGTATGCCATGCCCTCAGATTGGCCCAAAGGCAGTGCTTTTGACCCATGTGTTTTGGGCCTAAATCAGTCATCTTTTAGCTTATTTGGGAAAAAGTAAGCAAGTCTTTGCCCTCTCCTGTATGTTCGGATATTTGAAGAGTAATATTCCTTTCCCACATTTCAGTCTTGTTTTCTCTGGGCTGAAACATATCCAGTTCCTTCACCTTTTCTCTCAAGACTATTTTCCATACCTCTGACCATCTTCATTGGCCTCTTCTAAATTCATGTTCATAACTGAAAGACAAGTTACATAGATAAAGTAGGAATGGAAAGTATAAATATTAAGAAAAAATTTGAAAAATGATAACAAGAAGAATCCTGGACTGAAAAGAATCTTCATAGTTTGGGATTTATTCTGCACAAAAATGATTGTTTTGTGCAGAAAACATAATTTTGTGCAAAAAAAAATGATATTTCTATGCAGAAACATATCCATCACAGGAAAAGCTGTTTCCTGTACAGAAAACACTGTAATTGGGGATTTATTCTTCACATAGGTAATTGGCATAGAAAACATCAATTACTGTACAGAGAGTAACATTTTATGCACAGAAAATATTTCTATGCAGAAATATCTATGCCTAGTTTTCAAAGACTTTCTCTCAGTTGGAGGAAAATTGATGAAATTACTCATTGCTTCCTTTGAGAAGAAAGTTAGTGAATAATTATATCTTTCAACTATGAAGAGAATATGAAGCACTCACAATAGAATCCCTTCTTTATAACCCATCATCATCTAAATAAAAAAAAATATCCTGCAAGGAAAGGGCACTGGCAGTAGACAAGAGTGAAGATTTCTGGCACTGAAGTAAGTTAATGATGAGTAGAGCTAGACTTCAAAGGATAAAACATCTTGCTTCCTAATTGGTGCACCTTATCCTTACTGATAAATTCAAGTTTCTCAGAGATAGTTACATACATACTAGTTCCAGAAATCATTGCCAGACATAATGAAGTATTGTGGAATTCTGTAAAGGGATACCATTGCTCCAGTACTGTACAACGAGGTCAATGTGATTTACACCTAAGGACACAGGCATTAGGATTCATTATATTTACATTAGGATGGCAAATTCTGGAGATCCAAGGGCCAATTTTCAGATCACTGGTCCACCAGTCCTAGAAATCCACAAAAAATTCACACACAAACCCAAATGGAAGTGGCTGGAAGTGTACTTCTGGTTTTTGGAATAGCCATTCTGTGGTTTGGGTGGCAAAATAAGGGACAGTAGAACTCTGTACCTTATTCTAAAGGAAAGATGTAGAGCCAAAAATAACATTTTCCCCCAAATTCATTTTGACCAAGGGGCTCAAGGGTGGGGAAGTGAGACAAAAGGAGCAAATGAATGTGGTCTATGTGATTTCCACCCTTGATCTATATGTCTATTTCTAACAGCACTAAACATATCTCATTCAAATGAGAATCAGAATATATATATATATATATATATATATATATATATATATATATATATCCTCCTCCTCCCCAGATTGGAAAAGAATTTAAACCCCATTTAGGCATTTATTAGGAGTTAAACTGAACCTGTAAAGAGAAGGACTATGATATCTTTGCTTCCTCCACTATTGCTCTGTACATGTTTTGAAGAGGAGAGCCTCCACTAAACACAAAACTCACCACATGATTGATAATGTTGATTTTGAATTAGGTGGAGAGCCCAAGTGTGAGGAAGAGGCTATCTTTTTCAGATTCTCTCCCTCCCTCCATCTCCCCCCACTCTCTCTGTGCAGATAGATAGATAGATAATAGACAGATAGTAGTGACAAAAGGATTTGAGCCAGACTTCCTCATATTTGGATACAGTGTTATTAATTTTGGCAATAAATCCAGTGAGAAGAAGAAAAACAATGTAAAATATGTGAAATTATGTATAAACTTGTCATGGTCCAAAAATTATCCATTAATTTGTTTTTATTGATTTGGAAGGTCTACATTAGAGCTTCTTCCTATACTTGTATTACTAGCCCCGAGGATTTTTCTGCTTAAAATATATAGTACCTAACTATCATAATAATTTCACCATAATGAACATTGTGAAATTTCACCCTGACATCCTACTCAGGGTAATTATATTCATTAAGGAAATCTTTAAATAGGATTATTGTGCTCATACATTATATCGTATATTACATCATATTACACAATTTTGTAGGCAGACAGAACTCTCCTACATTTACACTAGGGAATCATAGTTGACTCAGAAAATTCTTGTTTACCTATAATTAAACTCTGTCAATGTCTTTAGTATTTTATTGCAGTCATGAAATTACAGAGACTAATTTATTGCTCACTAAATATGAGTGTTCAAGGCTGCAATTTTAGTTCAAAGCATAATTTCTGAAAGAAGGGGATTGGATACTCTTCAAGGCACAGTAAGGATAATTTTGGATGCATGAAAAAGGAAGTTTTGTAGGTGGCAGTAGCAACTGAAGGTTGCATGTAGGTTGGCTACTAACTATGAAGAAGGTATAGGCTTTGCGAGAAATACAAACCTACTATTTCTTCCTAGGGATGAAAAGAAATGATCCTGTTGGAGAGAGCCAGTGTGATGTAGCAGTTTGAGCTTTGAACCATGACTCTGCAGACCAGGCTTCAAATCCTGGCTCTGCTACGCAATTCCACTAGGTGACCTTGGGCACACTCTCTCAGCCTCAGAGGATGGCCATGGCAAACCCTCTCTGAAGAAATTTGCCAAAAAACTCCCATGATAAGTTCACCTTAGGGTCACCATAATTTGAAAACATCTTGAAGGCACACAACAACAACATTCCTGTTGCACATTTACATCTGCTGGAATTAGAATTGGGAAGTTCTATAATGTGCATATCCAGTTACAGGTTGCTGTTATGTAACTATGCAGAAGAGCCAGCAATGTGACAGATGCACATTGGGACAGATGCACAATGGTCTTGCTGTTTTCCTATTATGCATCTTCATGATTCAGTAATAGTGTTTCTTAGTGCTTCTGCTACATAGTTAAGTATATATAAAGTTACATAATGTACATTGTGATAGAAGATTCTGGTCAATAAAAAATAGTAATTTTCAGGGCATTACAAATGATATGATTGAGGCATTTTAGCCAATAATTTTTTTTCTGATTAGATGAGTTCCAGTGTTGTGTTATGGTCCAAAAACTTTCAAGTCCTAACTGATAACCATAGGACAGAGAAAATAAAAAAGTGAGCAGTAAAAGGAGAAAAGGAACTGAAGCAATACTTGAATGAATGAAAAAAAGTGTTCATTTTGCTTTCTCCCACATTCAGCTTTTTGAAAAGTCAATGTGTTTCCATCTGAACTATGTACATTAGTATATTATTTTAGTATTTTAGAATATTATAATGTATTATAGTATTGTGTTTTATTGTTTTGTTTTTGATTATATATGTTTGATGTTCTGCCTTTGATGAAAGGGGCATTATAAATAAATGTTTCTTCTTCTTCTTCTTCTTCTTCTTCTTCTTCTTCTTTAGTTTTAAGATTTTGCTAAATTCTTTAGAAATGAGCTGAAATGAAACTCTCATCTATTTGCCCCAACCAAGTTCAATTAGTAAAGCTACTCCACCATGGGTACTGGAAGAGACTCACAGCACTTAGGGATGTAAGGGATCCCAAAGTCCATCATGTCCAACTGCCTGCCAATGTAAGAACCCTCAGCTAGAGCATCTCTGACAAACAACCATCCAACACCCATTTCAAATCTCTGAGGCAGGAAAGGCCATCACCTTCCAAGGTGATCTAATGAACTGCTCTTCCTTCCGATCGGAATTTTTTCTTATTGGTCCAATAAGGTCCACACTGCAGAAATAATCCAGTTTGAGACTGCTTTAACTGCCCTGGCTCAGTGCTAGGGAATCATGGAAATTATCATTTATTGTGGCACCAGAGTTCTATGACAGAGAAGGTTAAATGTCTGACAAAACTCTCATTCCCAGAATTCCTTAGCATTGAGTCAGGGCAGTTAAAGCAGTCTCAAACTGGATTATTTTTGCAGTGTGCTTCGGACCATTGTTTAGTCAGAATTTAGTAGTTTCAACCCATTTGTTCATGCCCCAACCTCTTGACCAGAAAAGCAAATATTTGAATATTACCATTGTATTACCTCTCAATCTTTACTTCTATTGTCAAAATATATACCATTTTCTCAGCTGAACTTGGTTTCCAAACTCTTTAGCACCTTAGTCATCTTTCAGTTTGTTGCTTCCCTTCTTAAAATACGAAGTGCAAAAGTGGACACAGTGGTGTGTTACTCAAAAGGCTGGAGTCCTGGGAAGGCAACCACAAATTCATATGTTCAAGGGGAATTTTAATAGCTAAAAAAATATTATATTTTGGCCAGGGCAACAGTTTGCCTTATTATTATTATTATTATTATTATTATTATTATTATTAAATAATAATAATAATAATTTTTATTTATATCCCGCCCCTCTGCTAGGCAATCGGGGTGGCGTACAGCATTTCAAAACATCAAAACAAACATCAAAGCAGATAAATCAAATTCGAATCCCATCCCTCCTTCCTATTCTAGGCTGGGTGGTGCTGGGCTTAGTGTCTCTCCCCCAGATGACTTCGGATGGTAATGGAGGGAGGGCTCTTCTTCTTATCCTAGGCCCGATGGTGCTGGGCCTGGTTTCTCTCTCCCAGATGACATCGGATGGAATGGAGGGAGCGCTCTTCTTCTTATCCTAGGCCCGATGGTGCTGGGCCTGGTTTCTCTCTCCCAGATGACATCGGATGGAATGGAGGGAGCGCTCTTCTTCTTATCCTAGGCCCGATGGTGCTGGGCCTGGTCTCTCTCTCCCAGATGACATCGGATGGAATGGAGGGAGGGCTCTTCTTCTTATCCTAGGCCCGATGGTGCTGGGCCTGGTCTTTCTCTCCCAGATGACATCGGATGGCATAGAGGGAGGGCTCTTCTTCTTATTCTAGGCCCGATGGTACTGGGCCTGGTCTCTCTCTCCCAGATGACATCGGATGGCATGGAGGGAGGGCTCTTCTTCTTATTCCAGGCCCGATGGTGCTGGGCCTGGTCTTTCTCTCCCAGATGACATCGGATGGCATGGAGGGAGGGCTCTTCTTCTTATCCTAGGCCCGATGGTACTGGGCCTGGTCTCTCTCTCCCAGATGACATCGGATGGCATGGAGGGAGGGCTCTTCTTCTTATTCCAGGCCCGATGGTGCTGGGCCTGGTCTTTCTCTCCCAGATGACATCGGATGGCATAGAGGGAGGGCTCTTCTTCTTATCCTAGGCCCGATGGTACTGGGCCTGGTCTCTCTCTCCCAGATGACATCGGATGGCATGGAGGGAGGGCTCTTCTTCTTATTCCAGGCCCGATGGTGCTGGGCCTGGTCTTTCTCTCCCAGATGACATCGGATGGCATGGAGGGAGGGCTCTTCTTCTTATTCCAGGCCCGATGGTGCTGGGCCTGGTCTTTCTCTCCCAGATGACATCGGATGGCATAGAGGGAGGGCTCTTCTTCTTATTCTAGGCCCGATGGTACTGGGCCTGGTCTCTCTCTCCCAGATGACATCGGATGGCATGGAGGGAGGGCTCTTCTTCTTATTCCAGGCCCGATGGTGCTGGGCCTGGTCTTTCTCTCCCAGATGACATCGGATGGCATGGAGGGAGGGCTCTTCTTCTTATCCTAGGCCCGATGGTACTGGGCCTGGTCTCTCTCTCCCAGATGACATCGGATGGCATGGAGGGAGGGCTCTTCTTCTTATTCCAGGCCCGATGGTGCTGGGCCTGGTCTTTCTCTCCCAGATGACATCGGATGGCATGGAGGGAGGGCTCTTCTTCTTATTCCAGGCCCGATGGTGCTGGGCCTGGTCTCTCTCTCCCAGATGACATCGGATGGCATGGAGGGAGGGCTCTTCTTCTTCTAAAGTTTATTTCTAGAGCGCTGCCGGTGTACACAGCGCTGTACAAAAGACAATCAAGGATAAAACAGAATAAAACCTGCCGAAGGCATACAATCTAAGTACAAACAATGGGTAAAATAATAAAAGTCAATTAAAACAAAAACAATTACAGTAATTAATAACAACAACTCAATCCTATTTATACTGGTTCCAAATCACACAGAACTCCAAAGGTCATTCCAAATAGATTTTGTAGTTTTCTTAAGGAAAAATCATCAACACACACACTCATGCACACACACAAAAACTAACAGAGCAAAGGTGGGAAAAGATGAATAGTGAAGGCTTTGTTATTGGTGATGCATTGCCATTCTTAAATCATGGTTCAAATCAATGGGTGCCCAGAACGGAAAGGGCTCAATAGCCACCAAGACAACTGGAGTGGCCAGCTAATTGAGGTGCCTAGTAGAACTGAGAGAGTGTCTGGCTTGTTACAAGCTAGACCAAATTGCCAATGTGCAGGAAATAGGTATATTCGAAATCATGTCTTGGGGCAATTGTCAAGGCATGAATTAATTAATTTACTTATAAATGGTTTTTCAGGAGAGAAGAATGGTTAAGAGATCAAGGAAAATGTTTGGGTGATTGGCATGAATATCTCAGACAAAGGAAAACCCCTTGCTACTGGAGAAGCACCTTATCTGTGTATACACATCCACCTTCTTTGGCCAGAATCTCATCATCACCCTCCATAGACAAAGGGATTATGCTGATGTCTTGGATGATCCCTTTGCTTACTCCCTTGCTAAAGCCAACTAGATTTCCAAATATGGTACGGTTATACTTCCACAGTGGGATCACCTTTCCAGTCACTCACCAGTCACTCACCTCAGTATCCCTTTTAATTTTAAATTGATATCAAATATGAGGGGTGATCAGGGGCCTGGCCTTGAAGTATCATAAGTGTGGTCTGGTCAAAGCAGAATAGAATGATATTATTTTTATTTCTCTTCACCAGGACATTATACTCCTATTAATGCAACCCGTAATTTCAATAGATTTTGTTTGTCATTGCATCACACCGCTGACTCATGTTTGGCTTGCATTCTGCTAAAACCTTTAGATTCCTATCACACATACTCTTTATCAAGCAAAGTGTCAGCCATCCTCCATTTGCACATGAATTTTTTTCCCCTGCCGAAATGTAGAATTTTACATTTATCTATTTGAAATTCATTTTGTTAGCTTTGCCCCAGTTTCCTGTCTGTTGAGTTCTTTTTAAATTTTGATTGAATTATTAGCTACCCTCCCATTTTCTTGTGATAAGCAGATTTGATGAGCAATTATTCTAGTCCTTCATTCAGGTCATGTGTAAAGATGTTGAATAGCACTGTGCTCAGGACAAAATTCTGTAGCAC
This sequence comes from Phrynosoma blainvillii, assembly GCA_026167975.1. Lineage (NCBI taxonomy): Eukaryota > Metazoa > Chordata > Lepidosauria > Squamata > Phrynosomatidae > Phrynosoma > Phrynosoma blainvillii. Next base: position 417,425,971 of record JANUYF010000001.1, read on the forward strand.
GTCAGTTGTCACTATTCTCCAAACATGAGCACTCTCTGTTCAGCACACTGTGGGTTGGCCAATCAAGCAGCTACAAATCCGCCTAACATGCATGAATTGTTAAGGAAAAAGCAACATGGGATATACAGTAATAGAAATAAAAATATGTATGTGAATGTCAAAGTGACTAAGCAGGAGCAATCAGGAAGATACACAGGTGAAAAAGATAATATAATTAAGAAACCTTGAGAGCCAAGGACAAAGTTATAGAAGGTATATTGAGAACACCTGTGATAGATTGCAAACACCTGAGACTCATTAAGTGGTCAAGGTAAAGTGATGAAACACTTGGGTTGGTCTTAGGTATGGGATGATCTATGTAGACCAATCAAGATGTATGTACACACCCACTGGGTGGAAACTGACTGGTGGGTGGTGTCTAGCAATGGCTATAAATTGCAATGTTTGCTAATGTACATTGTGGAGTAGTTTGGTGTATTGTGGAGTAGTTTTGGAGATATTGTGAAGTGTAGAGATTGTGATTTGTAGGGCATATAGTATTTATATATAGTAGAATAAAGTAGATCTTTTATATAAGACTACTGAGTTGTCTGGTGTCTTGAGGGAAGATACAAGAGCCAGAAGAATCCTGGAGAAGTTTGGAGACATCTCAGGAAGAAGAGTGAGAAGGCTTGGAGAGTTTGACAGGGTCTTCAGCCTATTCTCTGAAACTCTGCTGCTTGGGAAAGAAGCATCAACCACTGATCAAAGCTGGTCAGCTCTGCTGCATAACAAGGTGGTGAGTTAGAGCCAGAGGTGAAGAGCTACAACTCCCATCATCCAAAACTTTCTTTAAAAAGCTTTCTTTAGAAAACTGGGCACAAAATACTATTTGAAAACACTGAAATTCTGACCATGCCAACAACTATTGGGTCAGAATGCACAGGGAAGCCATTGAAATCCACAAACACCTGGACAATTTCAACAGGAAAGAGGAAACCTTGAATGTAAACAAAGTTTGGCTACCAGTCCTCAAAAACATCAAAATCAAGACTCAGCAGATGCAAATGAACTTCACCCAGGGTCAGGGGGTTTCCCAGCAGATAATGGACCATTAATTAGATAGACACTAATCCTCCTCAGGTATCCTCCCACCCTGAGGCCTTGCCTCAACAGAACAATACACAGATTTACATGTTAATTTACATGCTAATTCCCAGCAAACAATGGACCATTAATTAAATAGGCCTTAACAATCCCCTCCGAAATAAAATATTGTATGTGTCTTATAATGTCATTCCAACCATCTGTGTCAGTCTTTCATGTTTTTCCGCTGCCAATGCTTTTGTGAACAAATCTGCTATGTTGTGTTGTGTTTCTATATATCTCAGTTCTATTTCACCCTTCTGAACCATGTCTCGCACATTTTGATATCTTACTCCAACATATTTTGTTCTGTTCTTCAAATTTTCAGCTTTAGCCATTGCTATGCATGACTGTGAATCTTCCAGAATTTCTACTGGTATCTTGTAACTTTCATTTAAATCATTCAACAATTGCTCAACCCACTGTACCTCATTCACTATCTCATTTAAAGCTGCGAATTCTGCTTCAGTCGTACTTAACGCTACATTAGTTTGTTTTCTACTTCTCCAGACTATTGGACTTTCACTGTACTTGATTATTATTCCTGTAACTGACTTCTTGTCTCCTAATTCTGATGCAAAAGAACTGTCCACATAACAATCTAAATCTGAATTACTGTTTCTAATTACCAATTTCTTATCTAAAGTTCCTTTCAAATATCTTGATAAGTGTTTTACTGCTGTCCAGTCTTCAATTTTTGGATCATTAACTCTTCTGGACAATACATTTACAGCATATGAAATGTCTGGTCTGGTGTGGCAAGATATGAATTGTAAAGATCCTATTATGCTCCTGAATAAAGTCTTGTCTTCAAAATCTCTAGTTGTTTTTTCAGATACAAAACCAATTGTCATTGGAGCTCTTACTATTTTAGCATTTTGTAATCCACACTTTTCAATCAATTTTTCAATTTTCTTTCTCTGGCTTAACAAACAATGTCCTTCTTCTGTCCATTCAACACCAATACCTAAATAAGACTTCAATAAACCTAGATCTTTTAAGACAAACTTTTCAGACAATTCTCTTTTTACTGATTCAATTTCCTGTTTTGACTTTGCTGCCACGCACAAATCATCTACATAAATTACTAACACCATGTCTCCTTTTGTATAGACACAAGCATCTGCAATGCTCCTTTTGTATCCTAGTTTAGCTAACTCTTCATTAATGCACAAATTCCATGCTCTGGCACTTTGTTTTAATCCATACAATGCTTTTTTCAATTTATAAACTTTCTGACTACTATTTTCTTCAAAACCTTGTGGCTGCTCCATAAAGATCTCTTCATCTAAACTAGCATTCAAGTAGGCTGTTTCAAAGTCAAAATGCTCTACAACTAAACTTCTTTTTGCTGCTACAGCCAGAACCATTCTCAGACTTTCTGGCTTTGCAGTTGGAGAATATGTCTTATCATAGTTCTGATACTGCTGTTGTGCAAAACCCTTAGCTACTAACCTAGCTTTATACTTAATACTTCCATCTGGCATTTCTTTCTTTTTGTATACCCACTTACAACCAATTACTTTCTTGTCCTTGGGTCTATCAACTATTTCAAAAACATCTTTATTTACCAGACAACCAAACTCATCATCCATTGCATCAATCCATCTTTCCTGTTCTTCTCTAGACAAACTTTCCAACTCTTCAAAACTTTCAGGCTCTTCCACTGCTAAACAAGCTCTTGCATTTGTCACAACAAACCTATCTGGAGGCTTTCTAACTCTGTGACTACGTCTGGGAATAAACTCTGCTGATCTGCCTCTTTCATCCTCACTTTCTGTACTGGGAGTTATAGTTCTATGACTAAATCTCTTGTATTCAGTCATTCTAGTAGTAATAGGTCTAGATTGTGTCTCATTATCAGAAGAACTATCACTGCTGCTAGTGGATGCTTCTGGCTTAACTGAAACCCCTCCGTTTCCTGAAGTTGGTTCAATTTGTGTTTCTGGCTCATTTGAACTTCCTAACCTCAAGAAAACTTCCTTATTGGCATGCAATTTGTCCCAACCGGCATGTCTCTCGAAATTTGCAGACCTAGAATACTGCACTTCCCTTCCACCTAAATGAAACTTGTAGCTATTTCCTGAATACCCCAAAAACCTAAGCCTTCTACTTTTGGGTTCTCCTTTCTTCCTGAAACAAGCTGGAATGTAAACATAAGCAAACTGTCCAAAGACCCTCAAATACTTGTAATTTGGCACTCTCCCATAGAATACCCTGTAGGGAATGTCTTCAATTTCTGAATGATACAGTCTGTTACTAATATGTACTGCTGTCAAAGTTGCTTCTGCCCAGAAACTTTTACCTCTGCATCTGCCATCAAACAAGCAGTTATCCTTTTTATATCTTGTATTCTTTTCTCAGCTAAACCATCTTCGTTAGGACAAGCGGGATTAGTAGTTTCATGCCTTATTCCTACCTTTTGAAACCAATTAAACAATTGATTACTTAGAAACTCTCCTCCCCGGTCAGTAACAATGGTGCCTACTCTAATATCAAATTGTCTTTCCACCATTCTCACCCATGCTTTTAAACTTTGCCCAGCGTCAGATTTGTTTTTCAATATTCTTACAAATGCAAACCTTGTAAACCTATCAACAATTACTAGGAAATATTTGCTTCCCCCTAAAGATAAACAATTAGCTTGGGCAACATCTGCATGTACAAACTGAAATGGTCTTTGAGCAATTCTTTTGGTTTTCTTGGCTACTGGAAAAGCTCGGACCTTTACCTGATTACATACAGTACAATCTAAGTGATTTTTGCATTCAGCAACTTTTAAATCTGGACACATACTGATTAACTTCTTTAAACATTTGAAACTAGCATGGCCAAATTTCCTGTGTAGTTCATGTATGCAGTCTTTATGAATTGGACTATTGTCTATGTTATTAGCATTTTCAACCCTGTAGCAATCAATATTGTCTTCCAAATAGTAAAGTTTATCCTTTTTCAAGCCTATGCCTCGCAATTCCCCATTCAGTTTTATCTTACACATGTTCTTTTCAAAAATGACTGTGTAGTCTCTGTCTGTTAATCTGCTTACTGATAACAAATTATTTTCTAACTCCTTTACATGTAACACATCATTAAAGTTTTCCTTTAGCCCTGGAATGAAAACTGTACCCATTTGATTTACAGTACTGAGCTCTTTCCCATCAGCTAAAACTACAGCATTTACATTAGCTGATTTTCTATTACTTATCAAATTAATATTGTTACACATTGAAGATGATGCTCCTGAGTCAATTAACCATTTACAATTAATATTTTGTTTTTCCTTAATCATGGTTGCAACCCCCTTTTTATTACCACTGTCCTTCAAAAATGGAGGTTTGGACTGCTTTTGATACTGCTGCGGCTGCCATCTGCTCTCTCCTTGCTTGCTTCTCTCAGCAGCAAATTGTTTACAATGTCTCTGTAGATGACCAATCTTTTTACAATAAAAACACCTCCGTTGCTCCCTTGTATAAGCTGCTTCTTCCTGCTTTCGTAGATCAGGCATTGTTTGTTGTTTTGGCACAGTCCTTAAACTTGCTGAGTCACCCTGCTCAGACTTTCTTCTCAAGTTTTCTTCCAATATTCTGGCAACAATTAAGTCTCTGTTCAGCTCAGCTTCTGGCAAATTTTGCAAGCTATTTGTAATGTTGTCCCAAGAAGAGTCTAGCGATTCTAGTAAAATGTAATACTGCTGCTCTTTGCTAATTTCCACTCCTCTCAGTTCAGCTTGCACAAATAAATCTTGCATTGTTTTTAAATGTTCTATCACACACTGTCCTTTAGTCATCTTTTGTCTGTAAATTCTTTTAGACCAAAGCATTTTTGCAAATGCAGTTGAAGGTGTGTGTAATCTCTGCAAAGTATCCCACACATCCTTGGCGGACACTTTATCTCTTACGTCGTTAATCAAGTCTTCTTCTAGCATGAGATAAAGACATGCTTTTGCTTTAGCGTCTCTTTCTCGAGTGGCTGCATTAGCATCAGCTGCCAGCCCTGTTTCAACTGTTGACCACAGAGACTCCTTTATTAGTAGAGATTGGGCATATATCGTCCAGGTAGAGTAGTTGTTTCTATTTAATTTACTAAACTTTAGTATCTCCATCTTAATTTGTGCAGTGACTCAATTTGACACAGTCCTTCTGAGTATGCACAGCAGACAAAACACAAAATGATCTACTCACAAAGCTCCACAAAACTTTCTTCCACTCTCTGGAACTTTCAGCTTCTGTGGATGCTGGTTGCTCTAGTATCTGGGCCCATAACCCTTGACAGGGATGATGGGAGTTGTAGCTCTTCACCTCTGGCTCTAACTCACCACCTTGTTATGCAGCAGAGCTGACCAGCTTTGATCAGTGGTTGATGCTTCTTTCCCAGGCAGCAGAGTTTCAGAGAATAGGCTGAAGACCCTGTCAAACTCTCCAAGCCTTCTCACTCTTCTTCCTGAGATGTCTCCAAACTTCTCCAGGATTCTTCTGGCTCTTGTATCTTCCCTCAAGACACCAGACAATTCAGTAGTCTTATATAAAAGATCTACTTTATTCTACTATATATAAATACTATATGCCCTACAAATCACAATCTCTACACTTCACAATATCTCCAAAACTACTCTACAATACACCAAACTACTCCACAATGTACATTAGCAAACATTGCAATTTATAGCCATTGTTAGACACCACCCACCAGTCAGTTTCCACCCAGTGGGTGTGTACATACATCTTGATTGGTCCACATAGATCATCCCATACCTAAGACCAACCCAAGTGTTTCATCACTTTACCTTGACCACTTAATGAGTCTCAGGTGTTTGCAATCTATCACAGGTGTTCTCAATATACCTTCTATAACTTTGTCCTTGGCTCTCAAGGCTTCTTAATTATATTATCTTTTTCACCTGTGTATCTTCATGATTGCTCCTGCTTAATCACTGTGACTTTCACATAAATATTTTATTTCTATTACTGTAAGTCCCATGTTGCATTTTCCTTAACAGATAGCACTGGTGGCAAGGGAAGCAATTCATGATCATGTATTTAAAGTCCTAGTAGAAATTGTTTATGAAAATGCAAAATGTGTTCCTTTGTATGTTGTGGTTGTGTGCTTAAAAGTCATTACCTACTTATGGTGACCCTTAGGTACACCTATCAAGGCAGGATTTATGTTCAGAGGGGGGTTGTCTTTGCCTTCCTCTGAGCTTATTCACACACTGGAGTTTTAGTTCCACTCCTTGAGATATTTCAAGTGATTGTGGATATAATGAAATACTGATTAATATCATCTGCAGCAATGATTTGATGTTTATTTTTAATTATTTATGTTAAAATTATTTGCTTTTTCTTTTAATTTTTCCTTTTCTGGGTGTTGCTTGAACTATGAAGCTCACTATCTACTGCATTTCTTCTTGGTTTTGTTATTTTTTTTTAAAAAAATGTATACATTACGATATTATAAGTGGACACTGAACAATATAATTGTCAATATAAAAAAACATGTGTTTGCAGGCTTGTGTGAATAACTGCAATCTTGTAAACCTTTCAGGGAATCAACACTGTTTTGGTTCACTGATACATGCAGGTTTGCTGTGCATAATATCTCAGATGGCCCTATCTGTACAGTATAGGTGGTTGTATGAGCTATTACATCTTCAAAGTTTCTTTTTCCCCCTCAATGAGATGGTCTATGCAGTAAAAAGCATAAATCAAAACCTTCCCATAAAAATAATCCCCTCCCAAAAAAGCCTGGCAGTGGAGTGCAACCATCAACAAATATTAATAACTCTCTTCAGTTAAAAATTGTTACCTAAATCAGCATGGATGTGCATATATGTAATCATGGACTAAGAAAAATAGCCAATATGTCTATGTTCTGACAATGCAGATAAAAAAATTGCTCATGCTGGATGATGTTATTATTATTTAGCACTCACAAAACCAGCTCCTTAAACCTTTCTGCTTGATCAGTGAAAACATACTTACATTTTATCTTTTTCATGCTGTCCTATGAATCCTGATCCATGTTTGTTTTGAAAAGGAAGGAAAGACTATTAAGGAAGAAACTTACTGTTAAATCCAAAGCTTAGAAAGTTTCTTTTCAGAAAAATTATTCCTTCTCAACACTCACTAGTCATTACAGTATTTGGAAAACAACCTGTTGTTATCCAAGAGACTGTTGTAGGAAGTTAATTTGTAATGCTACCTGTTGCCCTGCTCATTACTTTTTGTTGCATTCTATTACTTTAAAAACAAACAAAAAGAAACCATAGGATGGATAAGAAAATACATAAAACTTGAAAAATTCTTATTAAACTGTGTTGGGAAAGTGTCTTAACATGTCCTTTAAAACTAACTTTTGAAAGAGACTGTAACACATGTCACACTCATTCCTTTGTTCTTGTAAATTCTGATATTTAAGAATTTTGTTTTGTTTTGTTAAACAAAAATAAACTAGTGACAGATAACTTTATCACGGGTAGCTCATTACTTCCAACTGACTCAATTTGGCAAGGACAGTCCTGTTTAATGCTCTGTCATCACTATATGCCACTATAATTTGGGATTACAGTAGAATACATGGATTAGGAGATATTGCAGGAGATATTGCAGGAGGAAGTTAGTACTGAAGAATAGCAGAGGGCATTTGAGGAGGCAGATGCCTGTTGGATGCCCCCTACTTTCTCCCAGCAACTAAGTGGATATGGGGATATGCTTCTATTATGCAGATATTTTTTCCTCTCAGTACTAGAAGATGGCCCAGCATAACTGCACTTGGCACAATATTATCATGGGCTAGATGCTATTTAGGAGCTAGACCTAGGAATATGTGTTACATAATAATAATAATAATAATAATAATAATAATAATAATAATAATACCTCTAATATGTGTGTATATGCATGTGCCTTCAAGACATCTATCAATTTATGGTCACCTCATTAATTTCACATGATTTTCTTACGGAAGAAATACTTAAAGGTGGTTTTGTCAGTTCCTTCCACTCAAATATATCCCTCATCCCCTGGCATCTGTTGCTGACCTCCCATTCATGTATTAATCAGAGATGACTCTGCTTACCTTCCAAGATCAGATGGGATCTGGTGCCTTTACATTGTATAAACAGCACTGGGGAATTCTGCTTTTTGAATGTCCATCAGAGAGCTGAAAGATTCATAGTAGTTAACCTTTGGGGTTAACTTGTGGGAATCCAAGATAGATGAGCAGCATAGCTTTCCTAAATCATTCTGACAAGAAAACATTGTTTTCTCCCCTGGCAAATGGATGCCGTAAAAACATCAGGTATAATGTTCAAGTTGCTTACCGGTAAGTCCTCCACAGCTCAAATCTTTTATTGATTATTTAAATTAAGTGGGACACTTGTTCAAGCCATCATTATGCATCTTGTTTCCAGAGCTTTGAACACTTTGAACTACAACTGCCAATGGCAGTTGTTATTGTTGTTGTTCTTAGTAGTAGTAGTAGTAGTAGCCATGCAGTCTGACTAGAGAGTTCTGGGAGCTGTAGTCTAAAAAAAGTAGCCTTTCCAATCTCTGCTTTTTTACAACTCTAGATATTTAAGGAAATATCTTTCTCAGGTATGCTGAAGACCAGGCATGAGTTTCTTTCTCAATAGGTCTTTCTATCCTTATGTTCCTTTTATTTTGCACAATTATATCCCCTTCTTTTATGTGAAGCATAGCCAGAGATTAACTATGAATCCACCAATAAAACAAAGAAGAACTTTTCCCAGTAAGTACATGACAGAAAGTTGAATTAAACTGCATTGCAAATGAACAGTTATATGGTCCTAAGCCACAGGAAAAATCTACTAACTAGATTTATTTGGGGGCTTAGTGCCAGTAAGGCTATTACAGGGATATCAAGTTGACAAAATTTGATTAGGCAATTGGGGGAATTATGCAAATGAGAGGTTAATTAACCAATGAACACAGCTAAATCTCAGGAAACAAAATACTGTTGCTCAGTACAAGATTCGGAGTGGGCACATAAAATGGCTAAATCTAGCTAACATTAGAACACTGGAAAAAGGAGAGGAATACATTTGTTTGTCTCATTCTCACAAAGTGTAACATAATCTTGCTAAACTGGAAGGTTAGAAACCAAAATGAGGGTCCATGTACAATAGCTTTCCACAAAACTCCATAAATCTACATATGCTTCAGTACAGTTTAAAGTCTTATATGATTAGAAAGACATTTTTTCAGTATATCGCAGCTAATTCACATGTACATGCATTTTATACCCAGGTAGCTGTATCTGAATAGAAAGCTTCCTGTAGCTTCAAGTTACAGGAAAAGAGATTCCACATCAATATTAGGAGGAACTTCTTGACAGTGAGAGCTGTTCAACAGTGAAACACACTCCCTCGGAGTGTGGTAGAGTCTCCTTCTTTAAACAGAGGCTGGATGGCCATCTATCAGGTATCTTTGATTTTGAGTTGCTGCATAGCAGGGAGTTGGACTGAATGACCTCTGTGGTCTCTTCCAACTCTATGATTTTATGATTCTATGAATAGCACAGGACTCAACAGAAATCTTCTGTTCATCATTAATCCTGAATTCTGCCTTTGAACATTTTTGATACTTTCATTCTATGAGAGATGAAAGCTGTAGCCTTGTAAGCTAACCCTCCTAAGAATAAGCCAAGCAGTAAAAGTAGCAAAAGGAGAAGAAGAAAAAAATCAGGAATATACAGGGCCTCATTTGGGAACCCCTCCATAGGTGCTATCATTTCATGGTGGTGGGATTATGTGCTCCTGTGAAGTAACGGGCTATGTTAGTGGCAGCAATGCTACTGTTGGGGTCTCCTGTCAGATGGATTTTTGCAGAGAAGCCAGATGAAATGAGTGAAACAGATACTGGGCAGCAGCAGGTGTGTGTGTGTGTCTATTTATATATGTGTCCTTGTATGTGTGTGTGTGTGTCTATTTATATATGTGTCCTTGTATGTGTGTGTGTGTGTGTGTGAGAGAGAGAGAGAGAGAGATTGGTGGAGGATCCCTCAAAGACAACAGCAGTGGCACCATAGCTAACATCTGTTAGTACTGTGCAGAAGGAGGCATGTTAAACCCCTTTTGAATGTCTTTTATCACAAAAACCCTATGGACCTTATCACATGGGGTCTAGAGCAGAGCTAATCCAAAGGGTACCTGCAGCTAATACATATTATTTCCCCGTGTTTACACACGACGCTGCCCTAGAACACAGAGCTAATCTGTATTGTTTCCCCGCGTGTACACACGACGCTGCCCCGAAACTCCACAGAACCCGAAGCTAATCCGTAGCGAGTAGGGAGATTTTGACATTCGGTTTGTTGGGGAAGTACAAGCGGAGCCTTCGTATTCATTGCGCAATGGTGGGTGGGGCGGGGAAGCAGGGAGAGCTCTCCCAAGCAGAAAATCCCGGCGAGGGGAAGGGATTGGCGAAAGGCAAACCGGATTGAGAAAGAGGAGGAGAAGGAGAGGAGGAGGGAAGAGGGAGGCGATCTCTCTCTCTCCATCTCTCTCGCATTTTCCCCCACCAACACCCCTTCCCTCCTCCAGTCCTCCAGCCCTCCTCCTCCTCCTCGGTCCCCTTGGCTGCCTTTCCTCCCGACTCCTTCATCCCATCCTTGCCATCCACAGAAGCGCCTTCTGCGACTCTGGCTTTTTGGGTGGCGGGAAGGGAGAGAGAGAGAGAGAGAGAGAGAGAAGAAAATGTGTGTGTGTGTGTGTGTTTTCCTTCTTCCCACGTGAACCACATCCTGCGGCGCCTGATCGCTAAATCCCCTTTGGAGCCTTCGTATTCATTGCGCTATGGCCGCCAGGGCGAAATTCAGTTCGTTTCGGTATAGAACTGAATTTATTCTCACTTCGGTTACTTTTCTGTTACTTTTCGCTTCGTGGCCAGCGTTTGATAAGGTCCTATGATAAGACATTCTAAAATGAAAGAAGTGATAGTGGTAGAAGATCAAACTCTCAGGTCCAAAGATACTCAACAAGATATTGGGGAGGAGCAGAGGACAAGTACAAGCAACACTGGCTAATAATAGAACTGGCATCAAGCCAAAAGGATATTTCGATATTGACATGCTCAGAGGTGAAAAGAAAGTCTGAAGTTGTCAACACATATTATAGGAAAATGGAATGTGAAAAATATGACCCAGGGAAAGCTAGACATAATAAAATAAGAAATGGAACGTATATACACTGAAATACTTGGGGTGAATGAGGTCAGGTGGACAAAAATGGGACATTTTGAATCAGATAATTACATGGTGTTTTACTCAGGAAATGAGTAAATGAGAATTGAGTCCGAGAAAGGGGACACCAGGAATTGGTGTTACTACAGGCCCACTGCATTGATTTCCAATACAGGAAAAGTGATGCTCAAAATTCTACAATGAAGATTTTTGCTATATATGGAGTGAGAAATACCAGCTAGCCAAGTGACTTACAATTGACAGTCGTACAGGAAGGGTTCCATATTGTTAAACATGATCCATAAATCATGCAAGCAAGCCAATGAATGATAACAGGCTAGATTACAGCTTAGCCCAATATTGTCTATTCTAACTGGAAGCAAAACTTCAGTATCCCGCTCGGAGCGTGGACCCTGTGCCAGCTTGGGAAGGGGTGTGTGTGTGTGGGGCAGCCGGCTGTCACACACACACCTTCCCAAGCCTGTGCGGGGCCTGGGCTCCAGGATACGTACCTGGTGATCAGACATACGGCGAAAGCGCAATGATTCCGCTATCATTCCGGTCGTACAATTGCAATTCCCCAAGAAACCGGCATTCAAAAGAACGGGGATGATGCCGCATTGGGACGGGGTTGTGACGGGGTTCTGTGCGACGTCGTGTGAACACGCGGAAAAATAAAGCACAATAGGATGGGATTTAGTGTGGATTCTGTCTGCTTTAGACCCCGTGTGATAACATCCTATGACTCTCCAATTTTAGAAATTTGGAGACTGAAGGAAAAGTCATGGGGTGGGGGAAATTCTTATTGGAAGACAATGTCTTGATCTTGCACCATCTGTAGCTACACACCTGGAACACCCTCTTTTGACTGGTATTTCTGTCTTAATTTGTAACCAGAAAAATAATTTCTTTTTTGTTGGTCTTTGTGTGTGTTTGTTTTAAATTTGAATAGTGTGTTCTGAACAACTTCATGTGGATGCTTAATATATTATGCATGATGACATCCCAACATGCTGCCCTTGAAAAATCACAGCTGTCATCCTTACATTTTAGGGATGCATCTGACAATGAGTTGGGATACTCATAATTGGGCAGCCCTACTCCTAGGTCAGATGGAATCTTGCCAGATGTATTAACATTTTAATAATAATAACAATAATAATAATAATAATACCTCTCCCTACAGATTGAGGCGGGATTACACAATAAAATGTATACAATGTATAAATTACAAACAATAAAATAGTAAAATCAGAATAACAATACTAAATTATAAGAAAATAGAATACAATATAATGAAATAATAAAAATAAATAAAATTGCTTCAGTAGAGGGGCAGGTAGAAATAAATTATTATTATTATTATATAATTAAAAAATAAAATAGCCAATCATCATCAGAATCTAGAAATCTAGAAGATCAGATGGATAGGTCTATCAGAATAGTTCTGTCTTAAGTGCCTTCTTAAAGGCATCTAGCATAGAGGGGTGTGTGTGTGTGAAAGCCGGCTGCCACACACATACACCCTTTCCCAAGCCGGCACAGGGTCCACGCTCCGAGCAGAAGTCCTCAGAGAGGCGCCTCTCTGAGGAATTCTCCTCAGAGCCCAGGCCCCACGCAGGCTTGGGAAGGGGTGTGTGTGTGTGTGTGACAGCCGGCTGTCACACACACACACCCCTTCCCAAGCCTTGCGCTCCATGGGAAAATGTCCCCAGAGAGGGCCCTCTCTGGGGATGTCTTCCCTGGAGCGGAGGACCCGCGCTGGCCTTGCGCTCCATGGGAAAACGTCCCCAGAGAGGGCCCTCTCTGGGGATGTCTTCCCTGGAGCAGAGGACCCATGCGGGCCTTGCGCTCCATGGGAAAACGTCCTCAGAGAGGGACCTCTCTGGGGATGTTTTCCCATGGAGCGCAAGGCTTGGGAAGGGGTGTGTGTGTGTGACAGCTGTACGGGATCTTCTCACTTCATCGCGCTTTTGTTAATTGCGCGATGGTGCTAGTTGCTTCTGATAGCCATTTCCGTATTGTGGGGTTTCTACCGGTATAGTTCTGGATTGATTCTTATATCGCTTTCTTGCCGCTTTGAGCCCCGCATGTGATAAGGTCCATAGAAAATCATTCACAATTAGAACCCTTCTGTTTCCTGTGTTTGCATTCCCTTGGCTAATTTGCTTATCCCTTTTCTTTGGATGCCCAAACATCTCAAAGCTCAATTGATATTTTAAGAGTCTGCAATGCTAGAAATGTGAGGAATGAAAGAAAATTTGATTGGGTAGTATATTCTTACTTAAGGGGCAATGATCTTATTTTGCTTCCTTGTAGCAACACTTCTGCTTTTGCTATATATTATTCACCTTTCATAACAACAAATACTTCCTCAATTATCACCTGTCCTGCTACTCAAAATCTAGTTGATTTAGAACACACACACACACACACACACACACACACACACTTAGTACTATGAGCTTGGGAGAAGAGGATTTGTAGTCTATGAAGAGAAAATAAATGTAAATTACAAACCAAGGCTATAGCATCTTAAACAGGCAAAATCAAGATACATCACCTATCATAATTACAAGTTTCAGTACATGTTTCTTTGTATAGTATCATTCAAATATACACTAGTCTCAGTTCACTTGTTTGGTTGGTGAGGATGATATAGAAGGAGGCATTGGCGTTCACTCTATAACCAACCTTGATATTAATCCTTCACTCAGGACTGGCTCAAGACATTGGCTCAGTACATCTTGCTGCCTAAGTCAACAGAGCTAATGTGGTTATGATTGTTATGTACATTCAAGTCAACTCTGATTTATGACAATTCTATCTTAGACTTTTATTAGAAAGATTTATTCAGAGAAGATTTCCCATTGTCTTCCTCTAAGGCTGAGTGTGACATTTCCCAGAATCCAGGGAATTTAAGCATGTTGACTAAAAACAACTGATAGTACCCTCCAGTGAGGTAAATTATATTAGCATGCACAAGAACTTTCCTCTCCCATCCATGGCAGTGAAAATACAACAACAATGAATCAAATTACTAATAACTGCAGTTTTTCGAATTGGAAAAGTGCACATTGTTGGAATGTCTATTCCTCTAACACACAAACATATATATACATTTTATTCACTCAATGACCAGCAAGATTTTTAAAAAGGAATACAAAGTACAGTTCATAGATACAATAGCAAACTACAAAGTGATACACAGTAATAAAATATTCACTCTCCTGTGATTTTGCTAATACCTTTGCTACCTTATGGAGTGAGTCCAGTATATTAGAAATTATATAATATAATTTTATAAGATAAAATAAAATACAAAATTTGAATTTCCCCTGACAATTTTTAATTGCACATTTAAAATTTAAAATAATAATATTAAAATAATAGTATATTTAAGATAGGGAGATTTTTTTTCTGAATTAGTCTTATTTTCATTGCAGCAATGCAGAATTTAGCAACTGTACACATAATATAAAGATTTGAATCCTAGAGTAGATAATTTATGTAAAAGTTATCTGGATGCCCCTGAAGTATTTCTATTAGAGGCACAATATAAATTGACCTGATATCATCATTAAATTTACAGCATAACAGTATGTGTAAAATAATTTCTACTTCCACTTCTCCATATGGGCAAGTGCACTCAGTTAGGGAAGTTTGTTGAATCTGGCTTGGAGTAGTGTAGATGGAATAATATTAAATCTAGCTTTAAAGAAAATGATTCTCAACCTAGGAAATGTTAAATTTTGTAGATATTTTACTGGTTCCCATACTCCCTTAATTATCCAAATTCTGTTGTGTTGTGGGAACCTACTAAGTTCATTCTGGAACTCTATATCTTTTATTCTTTGAGTAACTATTTGTTTGGCTTGATTGATACCTAGTGATAAGAATAAAGGAGACAGTCCATAAGAAACCATAAGAAGAAACTATTGCTTGTTTCCAGGGTAAAGAAAAATTATCTGCTAGGACTAATGGGGTTAAGCTGACTGGAAAGAATTGAATTTTTAGCCAATAATTTATCATCAACATACCATTAGGTGCAGCCAAAATTGACAGCAGAAATTTTGTTTGAAATGTTTCCTATGTCACCTTCTTCATAAAGAATTTGGACCAATGTTTTCACTTCAAAAAGTTTTAAAGTCACAGATACTAATTGTCCACCATCATGTAGAAAAACCATCATGTAGAAAAAGCATTTTTTGATTCATTGACCTGAGGGCTGATTGAGGGTGGTTGCAGACTGCCAGAAATAGTGCAAATTGAGACCACTTTGGGCCTCGGCAGACGACTAATAGAGTCGTCTTCCGGGCAGGGAAGAGGAGGGGCAGCCGCACGAGTGGCGCCCCTTCCTCTTCCTGAGGTCGCCCTCGGAGTCGCTGGCCCTCCTCACGGCCGGCGCTCCGAGGATGACCTCACGCCACGGTGACCGCACGCGCTGCGGCGTTTGAGTCAGGGAAAGTGCACCTGCTGCTTTTAGGGCGCACTTTCCCTGAAATCTAAAAGGAGCGCCAATTTGGTGCTCCTTTTAGAGTCGCCGACGGTGCACTGCAGTGCGGCTGCCGCGCTCCAGCGGGGCTCCGTCCCGCGGCGCACGGGAAGCTCCCGTCTGCTTCCCCCCTTTAAGGGTTAGGGTTAGTGCTAGGAAATCATGGAAATTGTTTTTTTTTCCTGGGACATTGAGCCTTCTCTGTCAGAGAGTGCCACAATAAACTACAGTTCCCATGATTCCCTAACCCTAACCCTAAAAGTGGACTCAATTTGCACTATGTCTGGCAGTCTGCAACCCCCCTGAGTTGTGTAATTCTGATATGCGTTACAAATACATTTAGAGTGGAAAACCACTCCAAGATATTTAAATATGACCTATTCTAATTTATGGCCTTCTGCTTTCCAGGAATACTGCCTAGCTCTCTTAGCAAAAATGATAATTTTTGATTTATCAAAGTGAAAAACCAAGTGGTTTTGACAACAATATGTTAATGTTGCAGCAATTGCTCTTTTCAATCCAATATGGGTATGTGAAATTAGAGCAGCAGCAGCATATAGGAGAATCAGAATTTTGTGCTGTGCTAGATTGGGTACATGAGTATCCATGCTATGTAAGAGGTTCACAAATGAATTTATATAAAGGTTAAAAAAAGTGGGGGCAAGAATACAACCCTGTTGGACTCTTCTCTGCACATTTACTATGTCAGAGAGAGTCCTGAGAGGGTTGCATCTCACTCTTAAGGTAGAATTAGAATATAATTTCTTCATAAGATGGAGAAGGTGTCTGTCCATAGTTGTATTTTTTAATTTTTCCCAAAGCACATTTCTGGATATTGAGTCAAAGACCTGTTTAAAATCCAGAAAGGCTACAAAAAGAGACAATTTCTTTTTGTATGTGTATTTTTTGTACTAAATGATGGAGTACCAGTATATGATCTACTGTTGATCTCCCTTCTCTGAAACCAACCTGTTCATTTTGAATTATGCCCTCTGACTCAATCCAGTCTTGTAATTTAAGATGTAAGTGTTTAGCATATAGCTTACTGTTAGGATATGGATGGGATATACAGTCAAAGGTGAAATGTAAAGATGTGCGTGTGTCTGTAATTTTCCACTTGAGAACAACTTCTGAGCAAAGCACAAATAATATTTAGAGAAACAGAGTGAATCAACACCAGGTGGTTGCACAGACATCAACATGTACTTTCCCAAAGGTACAGCTCTTGGACAAAGACTTTATTATGAGAAAGTCTTGATAACAATTATATGTAAACATCGTTAGCTTGGGAAAGATAGTCACGTGGTGGATGATGGACAGCAAGAGGCTGGGTTAGTAGACATCATACAGACATTATCCAATTAAAATAAGGTTAACACCTAGAAGGTGGAATATGGGAAGGGCCTAGAGAATCCTTTGTTTAAAATTGTTATTGTTCATGATGTGAGCGTGTGTGGCTGAAAACAGTGGTTTTAACTGCAACAAGTTGGATCCTAATGCTTTTGGGATTGTAAAAGATGTAATCTTGTATGGCTGAACTGGACAAGTTCATCACAATGGATTTTACTTAGTTATCTTATTTTTACTTTTTATATGCATTAATAAACTATGCTTTTGGACTTTACAATGTTTCTTCTTGACTGAGGAAGACAGGTTTCTGAAGAAGGGAAGCTGAGCCAGTTGTTGGTAAGAATTACAAAGTGGCTGTGGATCACAGCAGCCAGCTTGTCCTGCAGATTCTGCTGGGTGCCAAAGGGCATCACTACAACACTCATCATCCACACACCAACACTTACTAACATTCAAAAGGCTAATTGGTCTATAATTACATGTCTCATTCTTGTTACCCTTTTTGTAAATTGAGATGATTATTACTAACTTCCAGTCTCTTGGGATATGACCAGTCTAGTCTATTAATGTAAACAGTGATGCTGATAGAGGTGCTCACCAGCTTGTGTTGTTTTTTTACTATTTTGGGCATTATACAATCAGCACCTGGACTCTTGTTAATCTTAAGAATTTAAATCAATCAGGATACTTTTTGGACTGAAACTGGTGGCCATTTTTGAACTTTCTCCAGACTGATCTGATTCTCATTCACTATATTGACTGGATCTATGTATAATTCTCTAAAAAATTCCTTCCAAGCATGAGTTGGAACCTGATGTGATGGAGGGGTCAGTGATCTTCCCAGCCCTCCAATAACCTGCCAAAAAACAGTTGAATCTCTCATCCTGATTGAATAGATAAGTTTCTTCCAGGACTCCTGCAATGCTGTTTAAAAAAAAAACAGAGAGAGAGAGAGAGATTTATACTGAGTTTTAAAATTCTTTAGCAGCTTTACTTGGTTCTCTGAGAGGAAATTTTTACTATTTCTATAAGCCTTATCATATGCATATTTCATCTGAGCACACTCCTGGTCAAACCAATTTTTATGTTTCACACCCTAATTTCCAGGGCATTGTTGTATTCTTTTATGAAAAATGATTTGAGATTAGCCATTAACATTTCATAGCTTTCTAAGTATGGTCTTTGGGAATTATTGTTTAACAAATGCACATGAATTTCCATGGTTTCTGGAGCCACCATCCAATTGGCAACTGTCATTGCATCATTATCATTCCATTTAATTCATACCACAGTCTTATTTTTTTTCAAACTTGGAGAAAAGATTATTCCTACTCTAACATGTTTCCAGGGATGTAACATAGATAGAGGATAGTGATCACTCTCTAGTCATGGCTCTATTACCAACCACTGTAGGGTTTTTAAAAGATCAATTGAAAATATCCAGTAATCAATTAAGGAGCTCTTTTCTGCCCCCCAGTAAGGTGATCCCCTGCTACAGAGCCATTAAGAATATACAGCTCTAGAAGAGTGACCATCTGTCTAGCACAGGGGTAGGCAACCTTTCCCCTTTATGGGCCGAGGGACTACAGCTCCCAGAATCCCAGGAGCTATTGGCCAACATGGGACTATTGGCCAACATGGCTGAGGCTTCTGGGAGCTGAAGTCCTTCGGCCCTTAAAGGGGAAAGGTTTCCTACCCCTGGTCTAGCACATAAGCCTGCCCAGTTAGATTTTAAATCTTTAGATTCTCGTGTGCATAATATTTCTACTAAGATATTTTCTTCGTAAAAAAAATTAAATTGGCGAAATAATGCATAATCATTTGGTCCCATCCTAGCTTTCAGATTCCCTCCAATTATTATTGATGCTGCAAAATATTTATTTAACAAATAAGGTTATTATTTTCTATATTCTCCCAAATTTTGTTAATGTGAGTGTGTGTTTTAAAAGGGGGGATATAAATCTTAAGAAGCAAAATTTCAGCTTGATTAAATGAAAGCAAAGAGGCCACTATTCATGGCTCCAATGAAGGTGATGATACACATTTAAATTGTAAAGCTGTGCTAACTAATGTCACAATGCCACCTTTAGGTTTCCCTCCTGCCTTGCTAGGAGTAGCCAAAATTGAGTTAGCCCGATAGCCATCTATCTCCACCTCTGATGTGGCCCAGGTTTCCTGGAGAAAAATAATATCAAATTGTGACAGATAATCCAAAAAAAAAAAAATTGGTCTTTTGATGGTACTGCCCAGCCAGCAATGTTCCAAGTGAAAAGGAAGATTACATCATATTTTAAGAAGTCATAAGGCTTGATTTTGGTGGGCCGATGATGTAAAATAATTGTGTTGAACTGGAGGACCAGTGGTGGGCAACAAAGCCTCCAGCAAAGACTGGCATGTCTCCTGTAGATTCTGAGTCTGCTCCTGGGTACCGGTATCTTTATCTGAGGGAACATGTTTAACAAAGCACTGGTCAGCATCTGTCTGTGATGTGGGAGTTGCTGCCTCCTCAGTTATTTGCATGGGCTGATCCCTGTTTATTTCACATAGGCTAGCACAATTGTTGATTGAATGCTGCTTATCCTCTGCAGCTTTGCCCACCAAGTGTTGTTAATTAGTTCCCATTGTTGGAGATACAGGATCAATAAGAGGCTCTGCTGTCATCATAATATCCTATAAGGTTTTCTTGAGATTTTCTTATATATAATGTCATCTTGATCTTTCCTGGGCAATAGGCCAAAGGCACTAATGATTGAGAAAAATGTTGGATCCTCCTGCCTTGCTTTTTGGCAGTTTTGTTAAGGAGGGGACTTGTTAACTTCTGTTGACCTTTTGGTGAAGGAATTGCTTCTAGGTACAGCAGCACTAAATAAAGAATTAACACTCTAGTAGGGAAAATTTGAAAAGATGCTAAATATGAACTCATCTTAAATATCATAGCTGGAATAGTAGGTTGTTTAAATAATAATACAATCAGATTTTTTATTATTATTTTGCACTGTAGGAAGGCATTCAATAGCTTCTAGATCTTTCAGTCTTTGATGACAGTGCAAGAGTGCCCTAATGAGATGTTAATTGCTCTCTTGGAGTTCCAACATGGGACCTTCTGTATTTGTAATATGCATTTTTGTTTACAGGAGAGACAATGGAGTTAACATGGGGATTACCTCCCTTTGGCTTGTCAGAGGGTTGCAGTCTGTTAATACTACTGTTGTTAAGGCATTGCTTCCTTTTTTCAGTCTGGATTCCTCTAACAACATGCCCTTTAACTGAGCAAATATATGAGATCTGTTGCTTTCCCATGGCTTCTGCATTTTATTGAGTAATAGCAGTAAGTTTAGAAACAAAAGCTTCAAAATCTTTTTTAGTATGTCTAGATTGTATTTGATATCAGACAATTGCTCAAACAATGCAATAAAAGTTTGAGCTGTAAGAAGGCATTTTTGTTGTTAACTGCCCTCGAGTTGATCTTGACTCATGGTGACCCCATGGTTGAGACATCTCCAAGACCCCCTGTCCTCCTCTGCTTACTTCCTGCAGATCCATACCCATGACCACCTTAATAGAGTCCATCCATCTGAAATGTGGCCTTCCTCTCTTCCTACTTCCCTCCACCTTTCCCAGCATTATTGTCTTTTCTAATGAGTCCTCCCTTCTCATGATGCATCCGATGTATGACAGTCTCAGTTTGGTCATATTGGCTTCCTGGGAGGTTTCCGGCTTGATCTGCTCTAGGACCCATTTATTTGTTCTTTTGGCTTTCCAAGGGATCCTCACCACTCTTCTCTAGTACCACATCTCAAATGCATTGATTTTCTTCCTGTCATCTTTCCTACTGTCCAGCTCTCACATCCATACAATAGGGAATATCCATGGTAATAGGGAATACAATGGCTTGTATGATTCTAACTTTTGTTCTGAGTTGTATATCTTTCCATTTTAGAATCTTTTCTAGTTCTTTCATAAGCCACCCTCCCCATTCTTAATGTTCTTCTGATTTCCTGACTGCAGTGCCCATTTCTATCAATATTTGATCCTGGGTATGAGAATTCTTTTACTATTTCTATTTCCTCATTGTCTAGTTTGAACTTGTGAAAGTCCTCGGTGATCATTATTTTTGTTTCTTTTATGTTCAACATTAAGCTTGCCTCTGCACATTCTTCTTTGATCTTCCATAGTAGGTGTTCCAAGTTTGTGAGGTTTTCTACTAGTGTTGTGTCTTCTGCATATCTTAGATTATTGATATTCCTTCCTCCTATTTATGGTGTCATCTGCATATCTCAGATTGTTGATATTCCTTTCTCCTATTTATGGTGTCATCTGCATATCTCAGATTGTTGATATTCCTTCCTCCTATTTTCAATCCTCATTCTTCTGTGTCCAAGCCTGCTTTTCTTATTTATTTATTGCTTATTATTATTATTATTATTATTATTATTATTATTATCCCACCTTTCTCCTCAGAGGGACCCAAGGTGACTCACAGATAAAACCTTTAAAAATGCAATAAAATTCAAATAATTTAAATGTATATATATAAAATCATATATAAAATCACATAAAATATACACAATATAAAATATAATATACAACTGCATAAAATATACACAAGTTAAAAACAGACTAAAACCCCACCTGATCCATAAAACCACCCTGCTATACATTATATAAAGAAAGCCTGCCCACATAAAAAAGTTTTTACTTGCCGACGAAAGGCCAGCAGGGAGGGGGCCAGCCTAACCTCCCAGGGAAGGAGATTCCAGAGTGTGGGAGCAGCCACTGAGAAGGCTCTTTCTTGTGTCCTCACCAAGTGAGCCTGTGATCCTGATAGGACTGAGAGAAAGTCTTCTACTGCAGACCTTAGGGCTCTTGCTGGTTCATATGTGGAGATACGATCTCTCAAATAGTCTGGACCCAATCTGTGTAGAGCTTTATAGGTCATGACCATCACTTTGAATTGTGCCCAGAAACAAATAGGTAGCCAGTGGAGCTGTTTTAACAAGGGAGCTACATGCTCCCTGTAACTGGCCCCAGTCAGCATTCTGACTGCTGTGTTTTAAACCTGCTGAAGTTTCCAGACAATTTCGAAAGTCAGCCCCATTCAGTAGTCCAAATGGGATGTAATCAAGGCATGTGTCACTGTAGCCAGATCTGATGTCTCAACGAATGGGTGCAGCTGGAATGCAAGTTTAAGCTGTGCAAATGCAGTCTTGGCCACTGCTCAGAGTGCCATCCAGGAGCACACCCAAGCTGCGAGTCTGAGATTTCAGGGGGAGTGTAACCCTATCCAGCACAGGTAATGTCCCTGTTCTCTGATCTGCCTTATGACTGACCAGGAGCACCTGTCTTGTCTGGATTAAGTTTCAATTTCTTTGCCCTCATCCAGTCCATTACTGACAACAGACACTGGTTCAGTACAGAGACAGCTTCCTTGGAATCAAATGGAAAGGAGAGATAGAGTTGGGTGTCATCAGTGTACTGGTGACACCTGACACCAAAACTCTGGATGACCTCTCCCAGTGGATTCATGTAGATATTGAATAACATGGGGGACAGAACAGAACCCCGAGTGACCCCACAGACCAGTGGCCAATGATTGAACAGAATCATAGAATCGTAGAATCATAGAATCATAGAGTTGGAAGAGACCACAAGAGCCATCAAGTCCAACCCCCTGCCATGCAGGAACTCCCAATCAAAGCATCCCCGACAGATGGCCATCCAGCCTCTGCTTGAAGACCTCCAAGGAAGGAGACTCCACTACTCTCCGAGGGAGTGTGTTCCACTGTCAAACCGCCCTCACTGTCAGGAAGTTCCTCCTAATGTTGAGGTGGAATCTCTTTTCTTGCAGCTTGCATCCATTGTTTCGGGTCCTAGTCTCTGGAGCAGCAGAAAACAAACTTGTTCCCTCCTCAATATGACATCCCTTCAAATATTTAAACACAGCTATCATATCACCTCTCAACTTTTTCTTTTCCAGGCTAAACATCCCCAGCTCCCTAAGTCGTTCCTCATAGGGCTTGGTTTCCAGACCCTTCACCATTTTAGTTGCCCTCCTTTGGACACGCTCCAGTTTCTCCACATCCTTTTTGAATTGTGGTGCCTGGAACTGGACACAGTATTCCAGGTGAGGCCTGACCAAAGCAGAATAGAGTGGCACTATTGCTTCTCTTGATCTAGACACTATCCTTCTACTGATGCAGCCTAAAATTGCATTGGCCTTTTTAGCTGCTGCTTCGCACTGTTGACTCATGTTCAACTTGTGGTCCACCTGGATTCCTTTCATATGTAGGGGGGAAGCAGACGGGCAGCATGGGGCCGCCCTGGGAAGCTGTGGATCAGGGCCAAGGTATCCGTACACCTCGGCCCCGAGGCGCAGCGTCCCAACCCCAGGAAGGAGTGCTAAAATAACGCTCCTTCTACAAGACGCTGAAGGTGCACTGCAAAAGGCTGCTGGCACACCTTCGGCACCTCTTCCGCCGCAGCGTGTGTGGACGCTGTGGCGGATAGGCATCCTCGGAGCGCCGGCCGTGTGGAGGGTCCGGTGCTCCGATGATGTCTTCAGGAAGGGGTTGGGGTGCCTAGCGTGTGGCTGCCCCTCCCCTTCCTTGCCCTGAAGATGGTGCTTTGCGCCATCTGCTTCCCCCCCATAGTCTCCCAACACCACCTTCTGAGTTCACCCCTCCAAGAAGGGCTGGAACCACTGTATAACAGTTCCCCTAAGTCCCACCCCAGAAAGGAGGCCCAGAAGGATACCATGGTCAATCGTATCGAACACCACTGAGAGATCCAGCAGGACCAACAGGGACACACTCCTCCTGTCCAGTTCCTTGTGTAGGTCATCCACCAAGACTACCAAAGCTGTCTGCATCCCATAGCCAGGTCTGAAGTCAGATTGAAATGGATCTAGATAATCCATTTAATCCAGAAATCCCTGACCACTCACTCTAGAACCTTGCCAAAGAATGGAATATAAGAGACTGGCCTATAGTTATCCAAAATAGGGGGATTCAGGGTGGTCTTTTTCAGTAATGACCTCATCTCAGCCTTCTTTAGACAAGATGGTAATCTGCCTTGCTGCAGTGAGGCATTTGTCACCCCTCCCCCCTTTACGCACTTGGCCAGTCCATCTCTGGATGGTTCCAGAAGGAAGGGCAAGGATCCAGTATGCATGTGGTGACCCTCACTTCTCCAGAGATCCTGTGCACATCCTCAGGCTGCAGAAATTGAAACTTATCCAACCATGCAGGACAAGCAGGCACCAAGACTACATCCACTGGATCTGAGTCAGCTACAGCATCCAAGTCAGAGCAAATCGGAGTGATTTGTCTGAAAAGTGTCTCGCAAATTCTTCACAGTGAGCTGTTGAATGTTTTTTGTTTTGTTTTGTTCTTGGGGGCCAGAATGTAGGAGGCCCCTAACCACTCAGAACAGCTCTGCCGGACAACACTGTGCAGATGCAATGGCGGCAGAGAAGTATAATTTCTTTGCTGCCTCCATTGCTTTGGCATAGGACTTCCAATGGACTCTAGCCCATTTTTGGTCAGACTCACTCTGAGTCTTCTGCCATCGTCACTTTAGTCTCCATCTCACTCGTTTTGTCACTGCCAACTCCCTAGTGCAGTGGTTCTTAACCTGGGTTCGATTGAACACCAGGGGTTTGGTGGGTCAGTCTCGTGGGTTCAGCGGAAGTCAAGACACATATCCGATTCATATGATTCATGATGACATGCCCCGCTCGTCCATCATTGGCTGCAGGTGATAACCTATATACATTTTATATTTATATGCCCCATCCAACCAAACCAGCTTGTCCCGCCTCCACCGACAGAAGTGGCCCTCTGATTGGCTGTGTGGTGTGATTGACAGTGCGGCGGCCCACTCCCCTCACCGGATGGCACTGACGGTCCATCTGTATTGGCGGTAGAAGGGTTCAGTGAATGCATAAGAATCGTAAGAAGGGTTCAGTGAATGCGCATATGAAACTGGTGGGGGTCAGTACCTCCAACAAGGTTAAGAACCACTGCCCTAGTGTATCAGGTGGCATGTTTCGTTTTGCTTCCTGGGAGGGGATTACCTTCTTACCTTCTCCCACACACAGAAGCTGCAGACAAGTCAACACACTGAGTACTCTCAAGGAGGCTTTTAATCTTTGTTCTGATATTTACAATATCTCACACCGACAAAATGTTCCACTCACTATATACATCACACAGGATATTGGAGCTCCTCTCTTATACACACATTCATTGCTGGAGCACAGTTTCCTGTTCCCCATGTGGCATGACTTTGCAGTATTGAAGTCTGGTGATGCCATGTCCTGCCTGGGTGTCATCATCTTCCTGTGATACAGCACCTTCCAACTGCTTGCTCATCATGGCTGCCACATGACCTATAGTAACCTTTTGCCTTTGTCCCATATTGCTTCATCTAAGGGCCTTTGCAGACTGCCAGAAATAGTGCACATTAAATTGAGGCACTTCCCTGGCTCAGTGCTAGGGAGTCATGAGAATTGTATTTTTTTCTGGGACATTGAGCCTTCTCTGTCAGAGAGCTCTGGTGCCACAATAAATTACAGTTCCCATGATTCCCTAGCACTGAGCCAGGGCAGTGCTTCAATTTAATGTGCACTATTTCTGGCAGTCTGCAAAGGCCCTAAGACATTTCCTGTGGATGCATTCATCCTGATAGAAACTCCCCAAGAGCCATCAGGAATTCATTCTGATCCATAAGCCTTCTGGAGCAGATCATCTTAATTGGCCTCCCAACCTGCAGGGGCTCTGAGTCCCAGTGAGTCTAAATCCTACCAGGTAGTGATCATTCCATGACAATGGAATTACAGAAAGTTCTTCCACTCCCAGATCACTGTCATCTGCCCAGAACAAAAGACCAGGTCCAGAGTGTGTCCTGCAGAATGGGTAGCCCCAGATATTATTTGGCACAGCCCCATGATTGTCATGGTGGACATGAAGTCCTGAGCTGCTCTTAATAGAGCAATCTCTGCGTGGATGTAGAAGTCCCCAAGGACAACAAGCCGAGGGGATTCCAATACCACTGCAGAGACTAGCTCAGGCAGCTCAGGCAGGGAGACTGTTGTGCAGCAGAGTGGGCGGTACACCAACAGAATCCCTATTCTCTCCTGGCCACCCATCTTTAGATAATCACACTTATACACAGTAGACTGTGAGACAGGGCATCTGGTAAAGGAGATGGAATCCTGATAGATCACTGCAACTCCCCCTCCCCACCCCACGGACCTCACCTGCTGCTGTATGGAGAACCCTGGTGGACAAAGCTGGAAGAGATTAGCTCCTCCAGTTTCATCCAGCCAGGTCTCCATAATACGCACCAGGTCAGCATGGTCATCCAGGATCAGGTCCTGGATCAAAGATGTTTTTCCATTCACCAACCTGGCCTTGAGCAGCAGCATTTTTTTAATAACATGTTCTGCATACAAGTTGAACAGACAGGGTGAAAGGACCCCTTTGCCAATAGGGAACCATTCTGTTTCTCCACATTCTCCACAGCTCTTGTCCAGAGTACAGATTCCTCATCAGGACTATCAAATGTGTTGGCATTCCCATGTCTTTAAGAGCATTCCATAGACTGTCATGATCTATGCAATCAAAGGCTTTGCTATAGTCTATAAAGCACATGCTGATTTTGTTTTGGAATTCCATTAGCCATCATATGTTTGCAATGTGGTCCCTAGTGCCCCTTCCTTTCCTGAACCTCACTTGGACCTCTGGGATTTCTCTCTCCATATATGGCTGGAGTCTATATTGCAGAATTTTGAGCATGATTTTGCCTGCATGGGCGATTAGTGCTATGGACCTATAGTTGCTGTAGTCTTTGTGTTTTCCTTTTTTGTAGATGGGGATGTATACTAACCACTTACAATCTGTTGGCAATCGTTTTGTTTTCCATATCTGTTGACATATGTTGGTCAGAACTAAAGTTGACTCTGTCAATGTGAATTGCAGCAGTTCAATTGGAATATCATCTGTTGCTGGTGATTTGTTTTATGCTATTTCTCTTATTGCAGTTTCCACCTTACTTTTTAGAATTTGGGGTTCATCTTCATATGGGTCTTTGTTCCACGTGTTCTTCATTTTGGCATTTCTTTTGTATAATTCTTCTGGGTATTGCATCCAATGTCTTTTTATTCCTTCCTGGTCTTGAATTATATTATTTTTTATTGCCATATATAGAGCATCCCAGTCTGTGGTTTGAATTTTCCTTTGGCCATATATTTTGTTGTACTTTCCCAGGGAAGTCTCTCCAAATTCTTTTCTTTTTTCTTTTTTTCTTTTTTTCTTTTTTTCTTTCTTTCTTTTTTCTTTTTTCTTTTTTTTTTGTATCTTGCTTTTAAACCTATTTCCCTTGAGATCTGGTGAGCTAACTAATTAAGCCTAATATCCAAAATGAGAGTCAGAAATATTCTCATTTTCATGTAGATCATCCCTAGTGGAAGCCAAAGATGAAGATGAAGAATCTAGCAGCTGTTGCTTTTCAAGCTTGATTTGAAGATTCCATTCTACTAATTCTACTGATTCTCAGGCTGCTGTAGAGGGAGTAGGAGAAGCCTTTGTTTTACTTACAGTTATCTTTTGTATTGTTTTGAAGAATTCTATTTTTTTTTCACAGACTTTGGGAGAGAGGGGAAAGGAGAGCTTGGGTTATTTCCACATCAATTCTTCTTCTTACTCATGTTGCTCTGAGCTATTTCAAACAGCTAGAACCCAATAGACCCTTCTCCTTTTCTATACTCATCAAATCTTTTGCTTTAGCAGTTTTGTTGATAAAGGTTGCACCTGGGAGAATCTGGGAGAATATTTGAAGCTTTCTATTTGAAGGGAAGGAGCATTCTTAATATGTATCTGCTACCATCACCATTTGCCTCCTTCTCTGACACACACACAAGATTTCTTGGAGAAAAGAGAGAAGTCACATTCAGCAGTGTGAGTGTATGTGGGGAGGGGATCAGAGATGAAGAGTGAAAAGAGTTTGAAAGAGAAGAGGAGCAGCAAAAAGAAAACTCACATATACAGCAAAATGTAAAGTTGGAAAGAAGGAAAAATCTGATTCACAGAGAAAGGAGGCTTTAACATTAAGAAGAATGGATATGAGATCATCGTGTGTGTGTGTGTGTATCCTAAATACACACATGAGTGGATTGTTAGAGAGAGGTAGGGAAAGAGGAATAAAAGTTCAGATGGACAGATGAATTCACAGAGTTGGAATGAAAGTAGGGTGGAAGGAAGACCCAGGATAGAACTAGGATACACAGACAAAGATTTCTAGGAAATTGAGAGTGAGAGAATTGGGGGGGGAGTATTTAAAAAGCTCAAAGAGAAAAAAGGGGAGCAAGGGAAGAAGTAGCACTGTGTAGAACACTAAAAGGGATACTAAAGAACAACTGTGAGCTCAGTGAAGGGGAGACAGCTGAGACCTGATTGAAGGATACCCTTACATTAAAGCATCCCTCCTTCATTCCTCACTTGCCTCAAATACAATTTCTTTGTCCAAAAGGAGAAAGAGGCAACAAGGGGATCAGCTATTTTAGATCTGATCCTAACCAACAGGGATGACCAGGTAAATGGGGTGCAAGTGGTGGGATCCTTAGATGGGAGTGATCATATTCTCCTGGAGTTTCCTATACAGTGGAAAGGAGAAGCTAGGCATAGTGAAACACTCATTCTAGACTTTAGGAGATATTATTTCAACAAAATTAGGGAAACACTTGGAGTGATCCCGTGGTCAGGAATACTAAAAGAGAAGGGAGTTCAGGATGGATGGGAGTTTCTCGAAAGGGAGATACTGAAGGCACAATCTCAAACTGTTCCAATGAGAAGGAAAAATGGGAGATGTCTCAAGAAACTGGGTTGGATGACAAAAGAACTTTTAACTGAACTAAGTTTTAAACGGGAGATGTATAAGAAATGGAAACGGGGCAAAATAACTAAACAGAAATTCAAACAAATAGCTAGCACATGTAGGAGTAAAGTCAGGAAAGCCAAAGCACAGAATGATCTCAGGCTTGGTAGAGGGGTTAAAGACAATAAAAAGGGTTTTTTTGGGGTATGTCTGTAGCAAAAGAAAGAAGAAGGAAATGGTAGGGCCACTGCGCAGAGAAGATGGAGAAATTCTAACCAGGGACAGAGAAAAGGCAGAACTATTCAACACCTTCTTTGCCTCAGTCTTCTCACAAAAGAAAAAGGGTGTTGAACCTGAGGAAAATGAACCAGAGGACACAATAGGGGAAATGCAGCATAGAACAAGTAAAGAGGCAGTACAGGAATACCTGGTTAACCTAAATGAATTTAAGTCTCCAGGACCAGATGAACTACATCCAAAGATATTAAAAGAACTGGCAAAAGTAATCTCAGAGCCACTGGCAATAATCTTTGAGAACTCCTGGAGAACAGGAGAGGTCCCAGCAGACTGGAGGAGGGCAAACATTGTCCCCATCTTTCAAAAGGGGAAAAAAGAGGATCCCAACAACTATCGCCCAGTTAGTCTAACATCAATACCAGGAAATATTCTAGAACAGTTCATTAAACAGTGAGTGTGTGAACATTTAGAAGGAAATGCCATAATTACTAAAAGTCAACATGGGTTTATCAAAAATAAGTCATGCCAGACTAACCTGATCTCTCTTTTTTTGATGAAATTACCAGCTTGTTAGATGAAGGGAATGCAGTAGATCAGAGGTAGGCAACCTTTCCCCTTTAAGGGACTTCAGCTCCCAGAAGCCTCAGCCATGTTGGCCAATAGTCCCATGTTGGCCAATAGCTCCTGGGATTCTGGGAGCTGAAGTCCCTCGGTCCTTAAAGGGGAAAGGTTGCCTACTCCTGCAGTAGATATAGCATATCTTGATTTCAGTAAGGCTTTTGACAAGGTCTCCCAAGATATTCTTGCAAACAAGATAGTAAAATGTGGGCTAGACAATACAAGTGTAAGATGGATTAGTAACTGGTTGACTGACCAAACCCAAAGGGTGCTCAGCAATGGCTCCTCTTCATCCTGGAGAAAAATGACCAGTGGGGTGCCACAGGTTTCATCCTGGGCCCAATGCTATTCAATATCTTTATCAATGATTTGGATGAAGGAATAGGGGGCATGCTTCTTAAATTTGTAGATGATACCAAATTAGGAGGAATAGCTAATACATTAGGCAAATATGAATCCAAGGTTCTATGTGCAGAACCCAAATATAAGGAAATATAATATTCAAAACAGTCATTAAAAATGCTAAATCTGACCATTACATGCTAGGCTCAGATACTATACATCCCAGCCCATAAACAAAGTGAAGGGAGATGTTTTACCTGTAAAATACATATAAGGTAAGTATATAACAGCTCCAAAAGTACAAAGGGGAGGGATAACAGAACATGCCCATTACAAGTGGGAAATGGATAATAATGACCACACGTGCTAGGCTCAGATACTATACATCCCAACCCATAAACAAAGTGATGGGAGATGTTTTACATGTAAAATACATATAAGGTAAGTATATAACAGCTCCAAAAGTACAAAAGGGAGGGATAACAATACAAGCCCCTTACAAATGGGAAATGGATAATAATGACCAAACGTGTTTCGACACTAGGCCTTCTTCAGTGGTCAAGCTTCAGTGGAGCTTTATTTTGCTGTGGTACATCAAGATAATAGTGTATATTGGACAATCAAATACTTACCTTTACTGGATGTATCTATATACATTGCTATTCCCTCTATGCTGTTACAACAGCATCTCTTGACCATTGAAGAAGACCTAGTGTCAAAACGCGCTTGGTCATTATTATCCATTTCCCATTTGTAAGGGGCTTGTACTGTTATTTCTGTAATGCACTCTACATGGGGCTACCCTTGTGCCTAACCCAGAAACTTCAATTGGTCCAAAATATAGCAGCCAGGTTACTCACTGGTAGACCTAGGAGAGAGTACATTACACCAGTGCTGAAATCTCTCCACTGGCTGCCTATTAGTTTCCGAGCACAGTATAAGGCAGGGGTAGGCAACCTTTCCCCTTTAAGGGCTGAGAGACTTCAGCTCCCAGAAGCCTCAGCCATGTTGGCCAATAGTCCCATGTTGGCCAATAGCTCCTGGGATTCTGGGAGCTGAAGTCCCTCGGCCCTTAAAAGGGAAAGGTTGCCTACCCCTGGTATAAGGTGTTGGTTCTGACCTTTAAAGCCCTACATGGCTTGGGTCCAACTTATCTTCGGGACCGCCTCCTTTCCTACGATCCTCCCCGAGCACTTCGTTCCTCTGGGAGGAATCTGTTACAGCCCATAAAAACCAGACTGTCGGCGACCTCCCAGAGGACCTTGTCTGCCTCTGCTCACAGATTATGGAATGGCCTGCCAGATGAGATTCGTCTTACTACTACTCTTGACTGTTTTAAAAAAGCAGTAAAGATGGTTCTCTTCCAGCAGGCCTTCCCTGAATAACATCCTGGCCCAAATAAAAGTATAAGGAGATGACAATGATTCCAGCTCTTTTGTTGCTAAGCTGCTATTTCTTTATTTGTACTGTATTTTTTTATTTAGTATTTTAATCTTGCTATAGTTTAATATATTTTTAAGGGATGGGTGGATTAGGGAAGGGGTTGTTTCACTGTTTTAACTTGTAATGTTGTTTTAATCTGCTGTACGCCACCTCGATTGCACTGCAGAGAGGCGGCATAATAATAATAATAATAATAATAATAATAATCAAAATTAATTTCAACACAGAGAAATGTAAGGTACTGCACTTAGGGCAAAAAAATGAAATGCATAGATATAAGATGGAGGACACCTGGCTTAATGAGACTACATGTGAAAGGGTTCTAGGAGTCCTAATAGACCACAGGTTGAACATGAGTCAAAAGTGTGATGCCACAGCTAAAAAGGCCAATGCAATTTTAGGCTGCATTAATAGAAGTATAGTATCTAGATCAGGGATAGGCAACCTTTCCCCTTTAAGGGCCGAGGGACTTCAGCTCCCAGAAGCCTCAGCCATGTTGGCCAATAGTCCCATGTTGGCCAATAGCTCCTGGGATTCTGGGAGCTGAAGTCCCTCGGCCCTTAAAGGGGAAAGGTTGCCTACCCCTGATCTAGATCAAGGAAAGTAATAGTGCCACTGTATTCTGTTTTGGTCAGGCCCCACCTAGAATACTGTGTCCAGTTCTGAGCACCACAATTCAAAAAGGGTGTTGAAAAATTGGAGCATGTCCAGGGGTGGGCAACTAAAATGGTGAAGGGGCTGGAAAGCATGCCCTATGAGGAATGACTTAGGGAACTGGGTATGTTTAGCCAGGGGAAGAGATTGTTAAGAGGGGATATGATAGCCCTCTTTAAATATTTGAAGGGATGTCATATTGAGGAGGGCACTAGCTTGTTTTCTGCTGCTCCAGAGAATAGGACTCGGAACAACGAATGCAAGCTACAGGAAAAGAGCTTCCATCTCAACAGTAGGAGGAATTTCCTGACAGTGAGAGCTGTTCTAGAGTGGAACACATTCTCTCAGAGTGTGGTGGAGTCTCCTTCTTCTGAGGTCTTTAAACAGAGGCTGGATGGCCATCTTTCGGGGATGGTTTGATTTTGAGTTCCTGCATGGCAAGGGGTTTGACTGGATGGCCCTTGTGGTCTCTTCCAACTCTATGACTCTATGATTCATTTTTAAATTACACCACTGAAGTTAACACAAGCAGCTGTATTTCACAAAATACCATTATAGATGAACTTGACTTTGAGGGAATTTTAATCGGCTCAGTTAATTAACTCTAGGATCTTTATCCCTGTTTATACAAATGTAGCTAGAAATAAGACATTGGCAGAGACAAAGTATTTCAAATTAATTGTTGAATTTATTGAAAAATACACAAACATACTTAAGACAACCTTTCACTCATGCATATGCCCAAGAACTCGGGAGTAAAGGGATTAGCTGTGTAAATAGACAAGAGGCCTTCTAATGGGTGATAATTACCTGAATGAGGCTGCTCCTTATGATGAATGGATGCCTTGTAGACCCAAGCCATTCAGAACAGGACAGGGGAAGTGGCTGAGGGTCAGAGCTAAATCAAAATTCAGAGTGATGTGGAGGAGACCTGAATTTCAACTAGCACACAATTTAAATAAACCTGATCTAGGACTAAAGCGAAGGTTGGCGCTGTACTACAAAGGGTTCTCAGATTTCCATAGTAAAGATTACTTTGATATAGATGGATTGGGGAATGCTGGTGGTCTTCTCTTTGGGCCTTACCAGAAGACATCCTGTGGCTGTAAATCACCTTAGTCTCCCATGTAAGGTGTGAATCTCTGCTGTTTGCAACTTCCCAGACTAGATGCTTTGATCTGCAAATTGCTGTGCCTACATGTTGGTCTCACTTCAAATCAATGGCAGTCAGCATTCCACTTAAGAGTCATATAAAAGAATCCACACACTATGGGAAACAATCTATTTTTCGCAGCATTTTTCATAACATATTTCCCTCCTTGAAAATGATCTATGTCCAAGTAATCACATGACAGAGATGTGTTTTCAAATTACCTTTGCTGAGAAAATTTAGGGGTGTGAATTTAGGGAGCATTAAATTTGAGATTCAGGGAATCATTTCCATTAACAATCCCATTTTCCTGGCCAGGATAGGTCTCTCTCTCTCCTGGAATCCATTCACACACTCTCATACCAAAACTATAATCAATTTATGCAAATAATACTATCTGATAATAAAAGTATCAATAATCATTAACAATGAGTATAGTAATCACTAATTGCATATCAATTATTAACTATGAATATATAAAAGTAACAGCATACATAAAGGCATTATGTATCAATATTAATTGTGAGGTAGATATGTGTTAAGTGTCTAAGGGCCTTTACAGACTGCCAGAAATAATGCAGCTTGAGTCCACTTTTACTGTCCTGGCTCGTTGTTAGGGAATATGGGAATTGTAGTTTTTTTCTGAGACACTGAGCCTTCTCTGTCAGAGAGCTCTGGTGCCACAATAAACTACAGTTCCCATGATTCCCTAGCACTGAGCCAGGGCAGCTAAAATGGCCTCAAGCTGCATTATTTCTGTCAGTCTGTAAAGGCCCTAAATGTCTTTCACAGACTGGAATGAGTCTATAGAATTTAGTTAAATCAGGTCTCAATAGACCGGGACGATATTTGTGAGTCCACGTGAGGTAGAAAACAGAGTTCAAATGTCAAAAGATGTCTGATAGTTTGTGTATTGGTTAACAAGGTCTATGGTAAACTTTCCAGTGAATTTGAGCAAGATTGAAGAAAGTTTGTGCAAAATTTTGGACTAAATTCCAGAATGGACAAAGTCAAATGCAGTCAATTTGATGAAATTTGCTATCTAGTATGCCACCAACAGGGTTGTAATCAAGTTTTTCTCCATGAGGACTTCAGAAAGTGTGGTAACCAACAGGCATTATATGTACAAAAGGGCTGTCGGTGTATGGCAATGCAATATTGTCCATGTTGTAGAACTGAGCTGAGCTGTTCCTATATGTCACCTGGGTGGTATACCCAGTGTCCATGAGATGGCGGGATGGAGGAAACTGTTACTGCATCAGGGAACCAATTGGCAGGTAATTCCCTATGTGGAACAATGTGGCAACATTTTGCCTGAGAAAACAGAACAGTCAGTAGGAGGCTGGAAAGACATCTCTGGAGGACACTGGAATTTGTGACTTTGGAGGACCATAGAGGACCACTGGAACTAAGAAGAGCTGTGGAGTAGCTGTGCAGCATTGCAGGTGCAGCAGACCAACCTACTGGAACTGGGAGCCCAGGGGGCTCTGCTGTGGAGCTGGATACCTATGCAGGAGTGGAGGACTGTCTAGGAAGACACCGACTGTGTCAAACTGGAACAAATCAGGTATGGATCAGTGTGAATATCTCTGGTCTAGAACAGCTTGTGCCAAATGTAGGACATTGGGAGGGTAGATGCAGTGGCATAGGTGACATCTGGTAGGGAGGACCATCATGGAGCATCTCGGAATGGCACTGGGCATATGGAGGACAACTCTGGAGCAAGTCACCTCTCTTTATGGCATGAAGAATTTCACTGGCTTCAGGATTCTAAGGAACAACAAGACACACACATATATGTGGAGGCTACAATCTTTGTGCATACCTTGGGGATTATTAGAAAAGAAATGAAAGCCTAAAATTAATTTCCCCTTCTGGCATCCTACGGAGCCAGGCCAGTGTCTAAGGGGGGTTGCAGACTGCCAGAAATAGTGTGAATTCAGTCCACTTTTAGGGTTAGGGTTAGAGTTAGGGAACCATGGGAACTGTATTTTATTGTGGCATCAGAGTTGTCTGACAGAGAAGGCTCAATGTCTCAGAAAAATAACAGTTCCCATGATTCCCTAGTACTAACCCTAACCCTAAAAGTGGACTGAATTCACACTATTTCTGGCAGTCTGCAACCCCCCTAAGTGTTGTGTGGAAGATCAGACAGCAAATCAGTGGCAGGTGACAGATTATACAAGACAGCTAAGGTGGTAAAGACCAGATAGAGTTTTGGAGGGGGTCTTGTTGCTGTGTATGGATGAGTGGAGAGGGGGCTATCATGTGTTCTATGTAGGCATGGGCTGAGGAGAAGGGCTCAGCCTAGGTGTATGAATAAAAGAGATCTGTGGAGGAAAACAAGGCTTAGCGAAATTGAGCTCTGCTTATTTAAGAGGCAGCAGCTTTGTCCATTTTGGCTGTGTCCGGTTTCCTGGTTTGGCCAAGAATGCTGGGAGATTATGCAAATTGGCACAAATTTTGGCAAAAAACCCCAAACTCACCAAATTAAGTGATTTTAAGACAAAAGAACTGGATATTTATGATGTAGGTGGAAAGAGGATTTTATCTCAAGGCTTATCTTGTTTTGCAAAAAAACCCACACCCTAAGTTAAAATAACATTGGAAGCAATGGGGACCCCTTGAAAAACTGCTGAAAAATCATTTCTCATCAGCCATTCCTGCAAAGGGATCTGACCCAGGCCTACCTTTGGCAGTACTGCACTGTGCCAACCCCAGTCTGTAGGCTAAAAAGGAGAGGAATCTATTGATTTGCTACCCTGCTGCAATCTTCCAATGTTTGCAAACAGTGAGAGAATATTCTCTTCTTGTAAAATCTGAAAATACTTTCCGTACAAGGCTATACCTCTAAGGCTGGCCTCTTTCTCCCAATTAAAAAAAGAAAATGGGGTGGAGGAAGAAAATAACAAAACTCCCCACCCTCCTAACAGAGTTTAAAGAACAGAATCAGCATTTTCAGGCGCAAAGCGCCGTCTTCAGGCCAAGGAAAGGGAGGGGCAGCCACACGTTGGGCGCCTCAACCCCTTCCTGAAGACATCGTCGGAGCACCGGACCCTCTGCATGGCCGGTGCTCTGAGGATGCCTTTCCACTGCAGCGTCCGCACACGCTGCAGCGGAAGAA
The DNA here is from genome assembly GCA_026167975.1 of Phrynosoma blainvillii. NCBI lineage: Eukaryota > Metazoa > Chordata > Lepidosauria > Squamata > Phrynosomatidae > Phrynosoma > Phrynosoma blainvillii. Next base: position 417,462,580 of record JANUYF010000001.1, read on the forward strand.
GCACTGAAGGTGTGCCAGCAGCCTTTTGCGGCGCACCTTCGGCGATTCGTGGAAGGAGCAATATTTTAGCGCTCCTTCATGGGGTAGCGAAGCTGTGCCACGGGGCTGAGGTGTGCTTGCTGTCACCCGTCTGCTTAGCCCCTTCCTTACCTAGCTCATAGAAGCAGTTTGCAAAAGATGCAGAGTTTCTCTGTGGAAGATAAGTTTCAAACTGCAGTGCTCTGAATTCTGCCAGCTGTTTTCTGATCCAGGAAACCACACCTATGGAACATGCTATTGTAGCTATTTGAACATAAACAATTATTGCAATAGGATTCATAAGCATGTGCAGAATGGCTTGACCAGTGCCTGACCAATTCAAGCTCCCCCACCATGAATTTTCAGTTGCATGTTTAATGTCCTGCATGATTTTAATGATCTGCTTTGCTCTGAGATCCAGCACAATTTTAATTTGCTTTTCCACCTTCTCAATTCTCTGTGCTTCTTCACTTAAATTAGAAAGCAGGTACAATTATTTTGAAATGGGTAGTTCATCCTCCAGATGAAATCCTTGGACCATTTCAGGACTTATCTGATATGGAGTATCCACGGCATAATCTTTAATGAGATCATGCAAACAAAATTCCTTTCCAAAGCAGTCAATTAAATGTAATATACAGAAGCAAGGATTCCCCAAACTCCTATTTATGACCAATGAATATTCCAGAGGTAGTATCATCAAATGTGTGTAGGGCATGTGCAAAGAGAAGCAGTTGTGTGTCATTTGCACTAAAACAGTGGTTTTAACAGCAATTATTATATGTTCATGATTATCTTGAACCAGGACACCTGTTAGGGCATCATAGCAATGAATCCATTGGTGTGTTTTCACACAAGCAGTTAAATCAAATAAATGTGTTCTGTTTGTCCAGTGGAGTATTTTTTCCAGGAGAACTGTGATGTTGCTTTTGGCAAGGGGGAATCCCAGGTGGGATGTAGGAGGTACGAATATGGGTCCAATAATCTCTTGTAGTGAATCCCAAATTTTAAAATCACATCTTTCCAATGAGCTCCTGCCACACACACTAAATCAGGGGTAGGCATCCTAAGGCTCGTGGGCCAGATGCGGCCCTCTGAGGCCTTTGGACCGGCCCCAGGCCGGTCCTGCCACTGCTGCCGCCACCCCCTGCAGCCGCCGCCCACCATGATGATATTGATTATTGTTGTTATTACTTGTTCTTGGGGTTTTCTTGGCAAAATCTCCACAGGGGTTTTGCCATGGATTTTCTGGATCTGAGAGAGTGTGCATGCATATTTTTTTTATTTTTTTAAATGTTGTTTATTTATTTATTTATTTATTTTTGGTGCTCCCCCCCCCCCCCCATTTGTCTGAGGGATAGCAACCCGGCCCCCGGCTCAAAAAGGTTGCCTACCCCTGCACTAAATCAACAGGATATTCCAATGAATCCAGGTATCTATTTATGAAAAAGCTCATGATTTCCAGGTGTATCAATTTCATCAATGTAGCTTGTATCAGTTGTGAAGCAAATGTTGTGAGACTATTCTAGATTTACATGCACTGAATGGCAATTGATAGATTATAAATACTATTTTGTAAAGAATGCCCCAAATCCAAAATGATTTCTTTCTCCAACCCCCACCCACTAAGGCAAAATGTGTCTGATTAAATCCAACCCCCTGCGCCACATTTGTGAGGCCAGAGGCTATTGAGACCCCTATATCCCACGTTTTAGACCCCACCAAACCCATTTTTTTAAGCTATCAATTTTGAATCTATGGCATTTAAAATTGCCCCAACATTTCCCAAAGTCCCAAGTACAGCTCCCAGAACATCTCTCCTTGATATAAAAAGAGGATGTATTATGGATTGCCATTGCTTTCACTTTGTGCCCAATCTGCTTTTAAATAGAGGTTACAGGCTGAGATTGCTCTGGTCACATTCACTGTGGTCAAATTAAGAATCATAGTGCTCAGAATGGGCTGCACTTCAGAATAGGCAAAGCTGGAAATGTTCTGGTGGATCACTACATTTCCCAAGTATAAAGGTGTCTCCTTTAGGACATCTGGGGATAAATGTAAACATAAGGGCACCCCATTCTGTTGCATGTGACATCACAGTTTGCAGATTTCTGGGTGATGTTAGCACAGAAGAACAGCCTGGTTTTCCATGTCCAAGTGGGATGGCATTGTTGATCTAATGTAAGAACGGTTTGAAAGGATGGAGGAACTTATGATATCGAGAGTCAAAGTAGTTCCGATTCCATACTCCAGCCTTCAATGGAAGATTCCCAGCATCTGTGTCCACCCATTTATGTCCTCCGGAGCCATACATTATTACCATAGATCAAATGGTCTTTTTGGCAGGGATGATAACTCTTGTGGCCACTTTAAGGGGAAACTTTTTGTCATACCATTCATGAGCTCCTTCCATAGCATTTTAGACCACATAAATTCCAGTGTAAGGGGGTTCTTAGTGGCAATCAGCTTGAATGTTGTACTCCCAACTGGTGTTAAACTGTGGTTGGGTAGGCAGGCAAAACAGTGCCTATAAATCCATATGACAAAATCATATCAGCCATCTGTACAGGCCATCTCTTATCCCTGTAGGGCAGGGGTAGGCAACCTTTCCCCTTTAAGGGCTGAGGGACTTCAGCTCCCAGAATCCCAGGAGCTATTGGCCAACATGGGACTATTGGCCAACATGGCTGAGGCTTCTGGGAGCTGAAGTCCCTTGGCCCTTAAAGGAGAAAGGTTGCCTACCCCTGCTGTAGGGAAACAGAGAGGCAAAACTTGGAACAGAATTCACCCTCCTTCATGGAACAGAAAAGTTTCAGCCAAATTAACTACAGGCAGTTTAATAATAATAATAATAATAATAATAATAATAATAATAATAATTTATATCCCACCCTTCTGCCACAGCCTTGACAGGGACCGGACCTCCCTTCCATTCTTTGAGATGGGGGCCGTGAAAGTACTTACGCTTGTCTCCATGCTTGTGGGGAATGCAAATTTGATAAACTGCTGGAGACAGACTCTCAGTGATTTTAACAGTGCCTACCCATTTGCAGACAGAGCATGTTGATTCTGAGGGAAATTTCTGTACAACACAAACTGTTGTACACTTCACACTGCTGAGGGTTCCAGACCCAAGCAAGTCTGTGGTCCATGGCTTGCATAAGCTATAGTTCCTCTAAGGGTCATGAGGATGATGAGCAGTTTTGCATCCCAGTCTTTGACAGATGAATGCACCACCTTTCTCAGGACTTCCTTGAAAGTTCTGTTAACCCTCTCAATATGGCCCGAACTCTGTGGATGATGGGCTATGTGAAACCTCTGGCAAATTCCCAGTGTTTTGCACAACTATTGCATTGCTTCTCCAGAGAAGTGAGTTCCAGAATTGTGGTCAAATGTATATGGTAAACTCCAAAGACTAACCATATGATTAAAAAAAAAAATCAGGCTATTGTAATCGCTGTATTGTCCTTAGTGGGGAAAGCTCCAATCCATTTGTTGAAGGGATCAATGATTGTGAGACAATATTTGTTTTCCCTAGGAGTGGTCAATAGGGGGCCACTGGAGTCTATCTGGAGATGTGCCCACAGACCTTCAATGCAATGATGTCTGATCAGGCAGGGCTGGTCTGCATTAACCATGGTGCAAGGCAAGCAATTGTCTATGCAATGTTCAATATCCTGTTGCATCTGAGGCCACTATCCAGTTTCCCTGACTCTCTCAAAGATGGATTGCATTCCCTTGTGTCATATTTCATTAATGAACTGGATAAAAACTCCCTGAAGTTCCTTGAGAACAATCCAGCTGTGGTTGCCTTCATCATCTATAGCCCACCAAACTCCTTCTCTCTGTTCTATTTTGTATTCCAGTGGAAATCACTTTCTGCTTCTATGAGTCCTTTGATCTACTAGTCTCCCTTTTGTAGCTGTATTAAATCTAAAGTTGGAGGCATCAGAGCTTCCTTGAGCTTGACATTGATAGTGTCTACAGGTGTCTCTGGTTTGAGCATTAAAGAAGCTACTTTAGCTAAAACATCTGCATCATTATTCCAATGAACCTCTTCATTATTTCCTTTTGATGCTCTTTGGCAAAAGAAACCCAAGTTGTAGGAGTCCTATCTTGCAACAGCTGTCCTGCTATTTTCCACTTGTCTGCATGGGCTACGCTTTATTATCACTGGTCTTCCATACTCTTTGTAGCCAAATAGGAAGCCAATCTGTGGCTGCATTTACTGTCCACTGAGAATCAGTGTAAGTAGCCAAAGGCACATCAGGGCGCTCAAATTCTAGCACAGTGCGGAGGGCTTCTACCTTAGCAGCTTGGCTGGAATGAGGCGAGATGGCTCCTTGAAGTGTGTGAACATCATTCACATGGATAGGTGAGCATGATGACCCATCACAGAACCAACACACAAACCCTTGCAAAAGTGCCTCTTGGAGCATATAGAGCAGAAGGCTTGCTTGCGGTAGTCTACACCTCTCTTGATCAGTTGGAGGGACCATTTAGCTATTCTGGAATCGTGGACTTGTCCATCCTCATTCTTTCCTGACAGTATGAACTTTAAGGGAGTGTGTGAAGTTTGGACTATGACTTTTGCTCCTCCTATTATGAATTCCCATCTGGTCAATGCCCAGACGAGGGCAAGGCAATTCTTTTCACATGGGCTGTATTTGATTTCAGTGGGGAACAAGTTTTTGGAGGCATAAGCAACAGCTCTCTGTGTCTTATTTCGGTGTTCAGGGAGGACTGCTCCTATGTTGTTGTCAGAGACTGCTAGCTGAATGTAAAATGTTTTGCTCATATCTGGATGGGCAAGAGCTGGTGCTTGAGCTAAATCTCTCTTCAATGTGGCAAAAGCTTCTTGCTGTTCAGGTTGCCATTCCCAAGTGACTCCTTTCTTTAGCAGAGTGTACAAAGATTGGCTTTGATGGCAAAAGCCTCAATGAATTCCCTAGAGAAATTGAAAGTTCCTAGCAGGGCTCTTAGTGATAGTACATCAGTTGGGGCTGGAAGATTTTCTGTAGTTTCAATTCTCTGGGAGTCTCGTGTCCTGCAGTCTGTTCGGAGGTTTAATCCCAAGTATTTGGACTAGCTGTGCCTTTTCCCTGTTTACTTTGAATCCTGTTTCTCAGATCAAGCCCAGGACTTCTCTAGTGATGTCTACAGTTTTCTCTTCTGAGTCAGAATGCACCAATATGTCATCCACATATGATAGTACATGGGGACATGATGTGGGGTGCAACCCAGTCCACATTTTTACCACATGGGAATGGCATATAGAAGGGCTGGAGTAAAAACCTTGGGCACATCTGGTGAAACAATGCTGAATGGCCCTGAATTCAAATACAAATTTGTAATAGCAACTCTCATGTAGCAGAATAGAATGAAATGTATTGGCCATATCTATGACACTATAGTATTTGGCCCTGGCTGTGATTGCTGGCAAGATTTCATTGTATTCATTGGAGCTACTGGGGGTGTGACTTTATTGAGGGATCTGAAATCTACAGTCATTCTCCATGTGACCCATTCTGATTTCAAAATGGGCCATAGAGGCAAATTGCAAATGGTCTGCATCAGAATGATGACATTCCATTTCAATAACCCCTCTATGGTTTTGGCAATCTCTTCTGTCTCTCTTGGGAACCTGTACTGCTTTTGAGGAGGTGGATCTTCTCCCTCTATCAAAACACATGCATCCTTGAATGTGTCACATTCAATCTTATACTTGATCCACACCTCAGAAAAATTTGCTACCCATGGATGGTGAGGGGAAAGAAGGGCATCAGGGCTTTCAGGGTAGCACACCTGTGGATGGCTGAGATCTGTAATGAATTCTCCTCCAGTTGCCAGAGGTATCCATTTGCCAGGTCTACAGTCAGCTGGTGATGCTTTAAGAATCTCACTCCCATGATCATATCATCCTCTCTCTGGTTTCACATGCCTGGATGAGATCTAACATAGAAGCGACTTGTAGCAGAATCCAAATTGGGGATTGCTGCTTGCCCATTCTATATCCCACAGTAGCTGAAGTCTTTGATGCAAAGCCAACCAATCTGGGATGCAAAATATTGACTGCAGCTCCAGAATCTACCAGCAATTTAGCTGGTTTTGAACTGGGAGCCCCTCAGATTGAGCATCTACTCTGGGATGTTCCCAAAAATCTGGAGTTAGAGTGGCTATTACTTGCTGACATGGTGGCTTCCATCTGGAAACAGCCACTTGTGCTTGCTCTTCCACAACCTCTCAAAGAGGGGTCTCTGGGGGATTGGCAGGGTTGCTTTTTGCTTGAATAGAATCTAAAGGGTTTCAACCTGAGGGAATCCATGGTCCTGCTCATGTTCTTGGGGACCTTTGAGGTGATCACTTAGGGCAGTCACTCTCTGGAACCCAAGGGAACCCCGGGCAATCCTAATCTTGGTCAAAGGGTTTGGAGGGAGCAGATCCCTGTCTGTGTTTCTCTTCTGTAGCACAACTCAAAGCACACTCAAAGATGGGCCAGCAGCAGTTGCTTCATTTTGTTGTTGTTGTTGTTGTTCTCAAATGCATGCACAGATGCACAGGACCATCTCTCCACACCTGTGTATCTGTGCAGGAAAACATTACTTTGCACCTGCACAGGACCTGTTATAGGGTGGTATATGGTCTATCACTCTCTGTGTACAAAGGTTACTGAAGTTTGACATCCCTGTGCACCTGCACAGGATTTGTCATACACCCACATATCATGCAAGGATTCAGTGACCTCCACTTCCCCCCAAGGAGTGGGTGCAGTAGACAAGTGCCACTGTCAGATTGTGCCACCTTTGGGGCAGAGGAATGGGCTTGTCAACTGAAAAGACATTCCATCATCTTCCACAAAACATGTCCCACACAGATTGGGGGGAAGGGAGAGGTACATGCAAGGGAGGTTTGTGTGGATAGACTTGATACATGCAGCTGGTGGTCATGCAAGGGACATGGTCAACAGAACACAAGGACAAACATTATTCCAGGAGCCCCCCCATTATGCCAGGAAGTGGTGTGCAGGTCTTATGCACATCTGCACACCTGCACAGAAGAGGTCACAAAAGCCTCTTTCATGCAAACTTCTGTGCATGCTGACAGCAAGCATACATACAACAGAATGCATTTATTGTCATAACAGAGGACAGTTGCTAGGGCGCATGCGTAGGGTTACAATTAGAGTTAGCATTAGGGTTACAATTTGGGTTAGGGTTAGGGTTCTAATATTCAAGCGCATCTGCACCAGTGCATCCACACCTGGAAGCATAGAGCACTTTAAATTAAAGCTTTCATCATAGGGTGCATGCTCTGGATCACAGAGTCAATCTCCACTGCATGTGCGACAGTGCATTTATATCGCCATTTTCTGATGCATCAGTGTTGCTACATACATACACAAGCAAAGGTGCGCATCTTCACCAAAGGAGAGGAAAAAAGCAGCTCCTTTTTGGAGCGGCTTTTCTCGGCAAACAACAGCCAGAGGGCACTTTCCTGGAGACTTTTAGATGTGCGTCATTTAAAGGCCACACCTACAAATTACCCTCAAAGCACCTCTTTTTGCCCGTCTGCATAGCCCCGTCATTTCTATAGGTAACTGGGCAGACTGGGTCTCCTCCCTTTCCTCCTTGGGTCCCTTTCCTTTTCTCCATTTTTATCATGGACAGCCATTACCTGGGATGCAGTTTTTAAAATCTGTGGGTGTATTGTTGCCACAATGGCATCATGAGTATGGAGCATACTTTCCAATTCTTTAATATGGGCTTTGCATGCAGTATGGTTAGCTTGAACGACTTCCTCATTGTTCCTCTTGTCTGAGCATTTGATAGTCTTGGGTTGATTTTTGGGCAAGCATCCAAAGTCTCCATGAAGCCCACCTTTTCTGCTTCTAATACCCCTTTTAATGATCCCTTTATCTCTGTTTTAGTGTTTTACACTTCAAGCAGGGTGGCAAAAGAATCTTCCATTAGGAATCCTGTGGTTTTCCAGGGATTAGATCCCTTTTTCAAAATCAACTTTTCCAAGTGGTCTTGGGACTGGTCTTCCTTAAACAGTCTCGCTGCAGCTGGTGACACATTAGCCATCCTATCGGGGTAACTATCCTCTCCTAACTCTATGGGACACCTCTCCTGGGTATCCTAAGGTATCACTCTCTCTTGTGGGGACACCTTCCCCATATTCCAACTCAGATCAATAGGATATCTCTTTCATGTCCGGGGGCACTTTCCCTGTGTTCCAACTCAGACCGGGGATGAAATTTCTTACCCATTCATGTTGGAGGGTCCTGTCACACTGCAGCTGTGAACCCACAGATTATCCCCCAAAGATGGCCAGATCCAATGATCCTTGTTGATGGGAAATTCTAGCATGACAGTCCCACTGGAGCTCTGAGTGGATGGCTGAATCAATGCAGAACTTTGACCCCTAGCTAGGCCCAACAATGATTTCAGCACCCCAAACCCGGACCTTCTGCTTCCATTTTCAAAGCTTTGTCAGAGTAATCTCGATCACTCCATTTTGAACTGGAAAGACAAACAGGGTTTCCTCAATTCCTTGTGGGGGTCTTACAACCGGAGATTGATAGGGCCCTACCTGCTCACAAATGGCTTTACTGCACACCAATGACCAAAGATTCCTCCATCTTGAAAATGGGTACCCACTGGGATGTTGACCGGATGTATGGTCCTCTGATAAAAGGAGTGGGGGTCACTATCATACGAGGGAAAGTCTCTTCCTACTGTGGCTAACCACCCTTTAATCAAGACTGGCTATCACTGTATCACTCTTCTTCACTCTCCTTACTGGGATTTTTGAACTTGAATCTGGGATTTTGAACATCTGTTCTTCCAACCCACAATAACAAAAATTAAAAAGGGCGTCAGGAATCTATGCTGACACCACTCCCAGGGGTGATTGGAAGCCCACAAATGGTGGCAAGCCAGAGTCAGCCTGCAAAACATCCAACTAAAGTGATGAAACAGAATCAGCCAACCCATGATAGACTCAAGCCCTTTTGGCCACACATACAAGAAGCAACACACAGAGAGATTTTTACTCTTGCATCTGCAAAATCTCTGTTCCTTTTAACTTTTACATCCAAAATTTGAACAATCCCAATTGCACAGTTTGGAATATTCAAATTTCAGGGGATGCCCACCTTCTACTCACCAAATATTACAGATATACTTAACTTTGGGAGAATTTTATTAGCTCAATTAATTAACTCTAGGGTCTTTATCCCTGTTTATGCGAAGGTAGCTAGAAACAAGAGACTGGCAGTGTCAGGAACAGTATGCCCACCAGTCTTAGACAGCTCCCAGACATTAAGTCAAAAAGGACAGCTTTATTGCAGAAAAGAAAACAGCGCAGACAGGTCTTGACTTCTTTGACGAATCTAAAGGCACAGTACATTAACACACTTTTATAGAATAGAACAAAGTCCCTTCCCATCATTAAGTGGCAAACTGTGATTGGTCCAAATTTCCTGTGCCTTGGCTCTTCACATGACGTAATGTCCTACTGTCCGGAAAATCCAACAAAGAGCCAGGTGCGTGCGAATCTACAGTTTCCCATCGGCCTTAGACCAAACAACTGTCTTTGATGGTGCTTTGTTTATGAACTCTGAAGCCTGAGACTAGGAACCTATGGCTATCAAAGTCAGCACAGATATGAGACTAACTTAGGCACCATTTTCCATTACTCATTTAATATCAAATCAATCCATTTATATTTCGGGCACTATGCAATTAAACATTTAACCAATTAACCATGAAGGTTTGAATCCAATTCTCTGCAGTGGCCAAGGCCGGCAACTCCCCCACATTCCAGCTCTCAGCTCTCAAAGCTTTCCACTTTTCAACCAGCACCTTTTCAGCTTTCAGTCATTAACCCCTTCAGTATATTTTATAACCCATCTCCTTTAACAATTTTATCAACTCTATTCTGGCAGGAAAGCATTAACCTAATGCGTTCCTGACAGTCAGAGACAAAATATTTCAAATTAATTGTTGAATTTATTGAGAAATACACACACACTTAAGACAACCTTTCACTCATGCATATGCCCAAGAACTGGGGAATAAAGGGATTAGCGGTGAAAATAGACAAGAAGCCTTCTAATGGGTGATAATTACCTGAACGAGGCTCTTCCTTATGATGAATTGATGTCTTGTAGATGCAAGCCACACAGGATGAGATGGGGGAAGCAACTGAGGGTCGGAACTAAATGAAATTCAGACTAATGTGGAGGACATCCAAATTTCAACTAGCACGCTAAAAAAAAGAAATTTCGGTCTTTAAATAGACTTGATCTAAGGCTAAAGCAAAGGTTGTTGCTGTACTACAAAGAGTTCTCAGATTTCCATAGTAAAGATTATTTCGATATAGATGGATTGGGGCAGGAGGGTTGTTGATGATCTTCACTTTGAGCCTTGCCAGAAGACATCCTGTGTCTGTAAATCACTTTAATCTCCTATGTAAGGTATGAATCTTTGCTTTTTGCAACTTCCCAAACTAGATGCTTTGATCTGCAAATTGGCTGTGTCTACATGATGGTCTCGCTTTGAATCAATTTCCACTTAAGAGTCATATAAGAGAATCTGCACACCCAGAACTATGGGAAACAATCCATTTTTCAAAGCATTTCTCATAACAATACCTTTGGAGCACATCAAAGGCAAACCTGCTGGGAGTTGTGAAAAATGAGGACATTGCCCCAACCAATAAGTATTCCTCCCTCTGATGAAATTTTCCTTCCATCCCCAAATTTCTGACATTCCACAGAGTGTGATACTGAAAAGTATTCACATCTAGAGCTCTTATATTTATTGTGTTTCCATTTCCTTGACAACTTTGCCTACTCCTTTTCATTGGATGCCTAAACTGTCTCTGCTGAAGTTATAAATTTTTGCAGTGTTAGAAATTTGAGGAATGAAGGGAAATTTCATGCAGGGGGTACAATTTCCTATTGGGGGGAACACTATCTTTTTAAAATTAATTTTTAAATTTCATTTCATTTCATTTTACTTCACTCATGCCAAGAACTGTCTACTAATGGTGAAAACTGCTATTTTCCCTTTTGAGTGGCTGTACTTTTTCTAGTCCTGGAGCTCCTGAGTTAAGAATCTTTGAGAAGAAGAGGAAAAACCAATTGCAGAGTCCATGACAGCCACTGCAAAGGCCTGCCAGCAACACACAGGAGGAGGGGAAACATATCTTGCCCAAAGTTTCCACTCATCAGGTGTTAGCTATCAGAACCAAGACTGGGTATCTGGGAGCTATGCATTTGGCAAGCCAAATGTATTAGATTTATATTAATTATATTATTCTTTGTCCTACTGTGACTAATTTCCCATTGGAGTATAATTACTTCCTTATCTCTTTCTCATTAGGGAGAATGAAAAAAAATAAAACTCAAAGTTGTTCCTGACTGGGTGAGACCATAAGAGGTTTTTATGTGTTTTCACAATGTGTTCACATTTACAACACAAAGGGCCTTTGCAGACGGCCAGAAATAGTGTAAATTGAATCTACTTTAACTGCCCTGGCTCAGTGCTAGGGAATCATGGGAACTGTAGTTTATTGTGGCACCAGAGCTCTCTGACAGAGAAGGCTCAATGTCTCAGAAAAAACTACAGTTCCCATGATTCCCTAGCACTGAGCCAGGGCAGTTAAAGTGGACTCAATTTGCACTATTTCTAGCAGTCATTGCTGATTTGTTGCATGGGATTTTGAAAAGTATAAGGATTGATTGTTTACAACATTTTAAAGAAAAAAATCATAATCTTCTATTCTATGTGCTTCCTCCTATGTTTTGCTTAACAATGAAGGAAAGAGGTATTTTTGTACAAAATCTTTCAGTATGTATTTTGAGGAAAATGATGGAACCAATGCACTTTCTTTCCATCTTTCACAGGAGGCAAAAATCCTATCTGCTGTTGGCAATCCCCTCCCCATGGTGCTCCAACATGTTGAGACATCCTTTCTTGCTATGGGGAAAATATTTAATGAATATTTTTTACATTATTAGTCCACAGTTGGTCAGTTATGTGGTTTATATATCTGGGGATGGTTGAATTTTTCAAGTTCATCAAAATGATCCAATTTTAAGCTCAAAGCTCATTCTGATTGGGGTTCATATAGGAGTGGGAGCTATACTTTTTCCTGCATGGAAAGTCAGTTGTAATTTGATAGACATTTTTGAAAAAGTGTTTTCTTGCTATTTTGTAGATTTTTTCAGTTGATGCACTTGAGTATAAATTGTCCCATTTGTTAATGTATTATGGTGCATTTTTAATATGCATGATTTTCATAGGCATGTTCCAAAATTATGCATTTTTCAGAAGCATTTCTTTGTAGTGTGAATAGCACTGCAAGGTCAGACATCTAGAGGCATCCAATTGCAATTTACATTTGCACCCATATTTAAGTCCGGGTGATACAAATTGAATATGGTCACATAAAATTCTGAACTAAAGGTTTTTGTTTTTTTTTTTCATTTATTCCTGCTTAGAGTCCACTTGTTTGAGCAGCAGAATGGGAGACCTAACTGAAACCTCAAGAACACTGATCATAGAACCATTTAATCTTTGTAGTGTTTCCTCACAATGTAAGTCTTTTGTTAGCCACTAACAACTGCTATGCTTTCTAGGATACATATTACATCCCTTTTACATTTGATGTGCACATGAAAGCATTTATGACACTTGATTCCCCCTACCTCGTCTTTCCTCCTCCAGATAAATACACAGTTATCTATCAATCCCACACCATGACATTTCTCAGTACAATGTGGCTATTCATGAAAGGTTATGTCTTAGATGTCTTAATACATGTTCATCCCACATTTGGTTTACACAGCTGTGGGTTATGGATAGCTAAAGGAATACACATAAGGACCAGGGTGACAGTGATACTTAGCAAAAGGACAAAACAATTCCACAAGAAGATTCACCCAGATGAGAATTGCATGTGAAACACTTGAGTTCATCCTGAAGAGCAACAAGCATTGATACAATGTATTAAGCAAAGGTAACTTTCCTCTGGGTGTAAGCTTTTGGGGCACCAAGTAAGTATAGGACATTTTTGGAGATTGATACTACCTGCCTGTGTGATGAGGCAAAAGGAGCTTACACCATGTGTATGTGATCCACAAGGCAGCTAGGTGTACAGAAGGCCTCAGAGAGAAAACAATTACTGTTTTATGGAAGAAGTAGGATATGATATATAATGAACAAGCTACCATGAAACTACAATAATCTATATAACTAAGGAATAGAACAAGGGAGAGAAAGGTGTGGCCACAGGTTCAACCCACCTTTGCACTCCCCATAGCCCTCTTTCAGTCACCTAAATACACAAATGTTCCCCAAATTATTTTTCTCAGATAATTTTCATGTGCTTTTCTACCTTGAAACTACCCCAAATGCACCATGCCCCTCAAACTCTTTGATCCTGCCCAAAGCTATCCAAAAAGAGCAACCATAAGTGAAGCAAAAGCAGCTTCATTTATATATCACTTTATATCGCGCTATGGGATGTCTAAGCGGTTCACAACTATAAGCTCATTGTCCCCCAACAGTTGGGTACTCATTTTAGCGACCTTGGAAGGATGCAGGTCTGAGTCCAGCCTGAGCCCTGGCTAGTACTGAACTCACAACCTTCTATGAGTTGTGGCTGCAGTACAGGCATTTAACCACTGCACCACCAGGGCTCTTATAAATGAGTTGGCATACCAGTACAACCCATATGGAGGAGGGGAAAATTGACACCCTATCTCCTTACCAGTTGCACAGCCTTGGAATATATAGTGTTGGAGAGGATTAGCCCTTCCATTAGGCAAAGGGAGACAGCCCCTTTGGTGTCAAATACTGAGAAGCCATATAATATTGATAGAGATATATATGCTTTATTACTTGTTTTGCACCCTTCTTAGTTAAGTCTGTCTTCCTCAGGTGTCATAGACAATGCTGTCCCATTTCCCATGTTGATGGGTGATCTCCCAGTCTATTTGGAAGTTTTATGGCAGCATGCAGGAAAACAATGTCTTTTCCTTCACTCCTGAAGAAAAATTTCTTCAGCCACCTCAACAGTCCACCACCATGGAGCTCACTGTCTGAGCTAGGACCAGTCACAAGTTTTCAGTGTAGGCTAAATGATCTGATCAGAGGCTATGTGATTATAAATCACTCCCCCTCACCATCTATGCTCCTAGAAAGAAGGAAGGATGCAAATTACAATAGGAATGTCATGAACATTCTAGGAGAGTTGTTTGTATCGGTGAGTCCCCCACCCCACATGACATATACATGACCAGAATAAGGACAAACACACTTCTGATCACCCTGATTCTAATAATAATAATAATAATAATAATAATAATAATAATAATAATCCCGCCCCTTTGAGAATAAACTGGCGTGGCTAACAAATATTAAAATTAGAATATGAACTGCTTATGTTGCTTCTTTCTCCCTTTTCAGGATGTCAACTCTGTTATTGTAATGGTTTGTTGTATAGCTAACAAATCAGGAGAACATGAAGGAGGTGCTGCCTACACCTGTTATCTGTCATGCCCCCACTTGGGGATTCTTCATCAGTCAAAGGGCAAACTTTATCTTGTCACATGAAAGGACACATGAAAGGACAACATCCACTCAGTCAGACAGCCACAGACCAGCCAGGCCCTTCTGCTTGACAAGACTTCTCAGGGTCCAGATAGGATGAGGACAGCAACACAACTCCCAAGAGATAGATTCATAGAATCATAGAATCATAGAGTTGGAAGAGACAACAGGGTCATTTTGAATTTTCATCCTGTCCTCTGTGGTATTAGCTATTCCTCCTAATTTGGTGTCATCTGCAATTAAGAAGCATGCCCCCTATTCCTTCATCCAAATCATTGATAAAGATGTTGAATAGCACTGGGCACAGGATAGAAACCTGTGGAACCCCACTGGTCACTTCTCTCCAGGATGAAGAGGAGCCATTGCTGAGCACCCTTTGGGTTTCGTCAGTCAACCAGTTACTAATCCATCTAACAGTTGTATTGTCTAGCCCACATTTTACTAGAATATCATGGGGATCCTTGTCAAAAGCCTTACTGAAATCAAGATGTTCTATGCTTACCACATTCCCTTCATCTAGCAAGTTGGTAAATTTTAACCTAGAGAGAGAGAGAGAGAGAGAGATCAGATTAGTCTGGCATGACTTGTTTTTGAGAAATCCATGTTGACCTTTAGTGATTATGGCATTCCCTTCTAAATGACAACAGACTCTCAGTTTAATGAACTGTTCTAGAATCTTTCCTGGTATTGATATCAGATTAACTGAGTGATAGTTGTTGGGGTCCTCTTTTTCCCCACTTTTTGAAGATGGGGACAATGTTTGCCCTGCTCCAGTCTGCTGGGGCTTCTCCTTTTCTCCAGGAGTTCTCAAAGATTATTGCCAGAGGCTTTTAGATTACATTTGCCAGTTCTTTTAATATCCTTGGATGTAGTTCATCTGGTCCTGGAGACTTAAATTCATTAAGGTTAACCAGGTATTCCTGTACTACCTCTTTACTTGTTCTATGCTGCATTTCCCTATTGTGTCCTCTTCTCCATTTTCCTCAGGTTGAGCACCCTTTTCCTTTTGTGAGAAGACTGAGGCAAAGAAGGTGTTGAGTAGTTCTGCCTTTTCTCTGTCCGCTGTTAGAATTTCTCCATCTTCTCTGCACAGTGGTCCTACCTTTTCATTGTCCTTAACCCCTCTAGCAAGCCTGAGCTCATTCTGCACTTTGGCTTTCCTAACCTTACCCTTACATGTACTAGCTATTTGTTTGAATTCCTCTTTAGTGATTTTCCCCTTTTTCATTTGTTATACATCTCCCATTTAAAACTTGGTTCAGCTTTGACAAAACTTTTGTCATCCAACCTGGTTTCTTGAGACACCTCCCATTTTTCCTTCTCATTGGAACAGTTTGAGATTGTGCCTTCTGTATCTCCTTTTTGAGAAACTCCCCTCCATCCTGAACTCCCCTCTCCTTTAGTATTCCTGACCATGGGCTCAATCCCAGTGTTTCCCTAAGTTTATTGAAATCAGCTCTCCTAAAGTCTATAATGAGTGTCTGACTATGCCTAGCTTCTCCCTTCCACTGTATAGGAAACTCCAGGAGAACATGATCACTCCCACCTAAGGATCCCACCATTTGTACCCCATTTATCAGGTCATCCCTTTTGGTTATGATCAAATCTAAAATAGCTGATCCACTTGTTGCCTCTTCCACTTTTTGGACAAAGAAATTGTCTTTGAGGCAAGTGAGGAATTTGCTAGAGCCTGAAGCATTGGCTGAGTCTGACTTCCAGCAAATACCAGCATAGTTGAAGTCACCATCACTTCTACATCTCTCCTTTCTGAGTGTGTGGTCATCTGTTCTAGAAAGGCATCATCCAATTCCTCAGTTTGACTTGGGGGTCCATAGTAGACTCCTGCAATAACATCCCTGTTGTTTCCTTCCCCTTTACTTTTTATCCAGATGCTCTCCACCTGATTTCCAAGATTTAAGTGCTGGATCTCTTCACAGGTGTAAACATCTCTGACATATAATGCTATTCCTCCTCCTTTCCTGTTTGGCCTATTTCTCTTTAAAAGGTCATGCCCCTCTCTTACTCCATTCCAGTCATGAGACTCATCCCACCAGGTTTCAGTGATGCCTATTATATCATATTTGCTTTGTTGTGCTAGGAGTTCCATCTTGTTTATTTCCTATGCTCTGTGTAAGCAAAAGTGCTTAGCCCAGGTCTACTTCTGAGATTAGTAATCTGCTCCTGAGAGTAGACTTCTGACTTCCAACTTTACATTTGGGGAGTGGATTCCATTGGCATTACCATCCAGGGGTTCTCTCTGTTACTTCCATACCTGTTAATATTAACATGCTGCTTTTAAAATTAATGGGCATTTTCAACATAGAGAAAATACTTCATTAGAGGGAACATATTTACTGGTTAATAATAAGATGAATCCAAGACATTCACATGACAGTGTTCAGAAAACCAGGAAGGTTACAGGAAATTATGGGCAATGGGGTAAGCCATACAGAAGAAACAGGCAACATGACGTCCTCTAGATAATTTGGACAACACACATAAGTAAATTGTCTATAATCACCACATAATAAATCATTAGGGATGTTGTTCAAAACATCTGGAGGGCAATGGATTGTCCACCCTGGGACAGAGATGTATATTTCTTTTCTCTTCTTTAAGGTGTATTAGCATGGTGTTAAGAACTAAAGGCTTGATTTTCCATTTCTTTATTTTGGATATCAAAAAGCTTTTTCTTCTGACATAACAATCCACTTATTGGAGCTTTTTTGCCATCATATGCTATTTATGTTTAGAAATATCAATCATCCAAAGGGATAGAATAAATCAGTTCCAAGTGTCTAATGTGTGTCATGAACCTGGTTTAAAAGCCACTCCACCTTCTTTAAACATTAACATTAACATTTCCAAAACAGGGGTGGTGGTGGGGGGGGGGGGTTCAGGCTTCATGGCAAGAGCAGTTTATAAAATTTGACAATATTTGTGATCCATATCTCATAAGCAATTATTCATTATCATATGGAAATCAAATATTTTTGCTACCAGATAGTAAAGAAAACTTTTTTAAAAAATGATGAAACCTGCTAATGGAAATGACTTGTAGAATAAGTGCTTCTATACAACAAAACAAAAATTATTAAATCATGCCTTAAATAACGCCTCTTAAGTAAAAGGCTTTCATAGCTGGCATCCATAGTTTTTTTTTTGGGGGGGGGGTTCAGGCTGTGAGGGTGTGTTCTAGAAGATTATATTCCTTTTTTTAAAAGGTACATTTTAGTCAGAAGAAGTTTGCCCTTGCCTTCCTCTGAGGCTGAGAAAGACAGGCTTACAAAAGATCACCATGCAGAGGATTTTGTGAGGTTTTGGGGCTGTGAGGCCATGTTTTAGAAGAATATATTCCTGATGTTTCACTTGTATCTGTGGCTGGCATCTTCAGAGAATGGTGGTATGGAGGTGTGTGAGGTATATATACTGTGTGACCCTTGGTTGAGAGGATTAGCATGTAAATCTGTGCATTGTTCTGTTGAGACAAGGCCTAAGGGTGGGTGGATATGAGAGGAGGATTAGTGTCTATTTAATTAATGGTCCATTTTCTGTTGGGAAACCCCCTGACCCTGGATGAAGTTCGTTTGCATTTGCTGAGTCCTGATTTTGGTGTTTTTGAGGACTGGTAGCCAAACTTTGTTTACTTTCAGGGTTTCTTCTTTCCTGTTGAAATTGTCCAGGTGTTTGTGGATTTCAATGGCTTCCCTGTGAATTCTGACCCAATAGTTGTTGGCATGGTCCAGAATTTCAGTGTTTTCAAACAGCATTTTGTGCCCAGGATGGTTTATAATGCATTCTTCTTTTATAATATATCTATATACTCTATATATTATAACATAATATTTATAATACATTCTTCTAGAACACGGCCTCACAGACCAAAAACCCCACAAAAACCGAAAGCCTCTTAAATTTTCAGGTATGATTTAATGGAATATTTAATTAGTTTTTTATGTCAGACCTGCCTGTATTAGGCAGTTTTATTTCAAGCCTTCACTAAGCCTTCTGGGGAAGATATGTTCTGTTATTTTACCTTTTTGACATTTTTATTCTGGTGTGTAGAAGTGTACTAAATTCCCTTGTGCTAGCATGGGCTTCTTATAAGTACCTATGAAGAACACCTCTTTTCCCTCTATGTATATGCAGGCCCATCACAGAATTATAGCTGGAAAGTAACTTGGAGGCAATCTAGTCCAACTGTTTGCTCAAAATAGTATCTGCAATGTAGGATACAACTACAGTAACACTATCTGAGGTTTATCCTGCCTCTCCTTGAATACCACCAGTGAAGGAACACCCACTTCTTCCCAATGAAAAGTGTACCACTGTCAAAGAGCTCATAGTCAGGAAGATTCTCCCAATGTTTAACCAAAATCTGTTTTCCTAAAATTTTCAAGCTCTATTTCTACTCCTGCTCTCTACAACATTATTATTATTATTATTATTATTATTATTATTATTAATTTCCCACCTCTGCTCAAGTCTCAAGATGGAATACAACATGAAAATACAAAACACATTTAAAAACACATAAACTCACAGTTAAAATACAATACTATAAAATCATTAAAATACACTCATAAGAGTTTATATACAGTTAAAAAGTTATGATTTAAAATTGACTGGGTAGGCCTGCCAGAAGAGATATGTCTTTAATGCTGTTTTAAAAGCAGTCAGCATTTTCAGTTGTCATATCTCCTCCAGCAGGACATTCCACAGTCTGAAGGCAGCAGACAAAAATGTCCTCTGGGAAACCATTGCCAGTCTAGTCCTGGCTGGTTAAAGCAAACATTTCTAGACCTGAATGTACAGGATGGATTGTATGAAGAAGGTGATCCTGTAGGTAACCTACACCCAAACCATGTAGGTCTTTAAAGATAATAAGCAACACTTTTTACTTTGCTCAGAAACTAATTGGCAGGCAGTGGAGTGATTTTAAGATCAGTGTGATGTGATCACTCCTGGATGTACCTGTAATCAATCTGTTTGCTTGTTGCCATAGTCTGAACCAGTTGGAGCCTCTGGACTTGGTACAAAGGTAGCCCAATGTACAGTGCATTGCAGAAGTCCAGTCTTGAGGTTACCAGCACATGCGCTATCTCTGGTTCTAGGAATGGGTGCAGTTGGTGTATCAACCAAAGCTGATAACAGGCACTCCTGACCATCACATCTATCTGTGTTGACATTTGGAGGGATGGATCCATGAGCACTCCCAATCACAATCTTTCAGGGTGAGTATGATGCCATCCAGTTCGGGTTGACACATTTCCAGCCCTTAACAGTTGCACAGCCTTGGAATACAGTGTTCAAGACTGCTTTAACTGCCCTGGCTCAATGCTAGGGAATCCTGGGAACTGTAGTTTTGTGAGACATTTAGCCTTCTCTGTCAGAGAGCTCTTGTGCTACAATAAACTGGGATTTCCCAGTACTGAGCCAGGGCAGTTAAAGTGGTCTCAAACTGGATTATTTCTGCAGTGTATTTTAGACCCACACTATCCACTGTATTCTCCTCCAGCACTGCATTTTGACTGTGTTGATTCTCTTTCCGTCAGCTTTCTTCATTGTCCATTTTTCACATCCATACATGAATATAAAGTATGCCATTACATGGATAATCCTGACTTGGTATGTAATATCATTACACTTGAGGATCTTATCTAGTATTTTTATCTCTTTCAGTAGGCCTTCTGAGTCCTAGTCTTCTTCTGATTTCTTGACTACAGTCTTCATTTTGATTAATGAGTGAGCCAAGGTGCAGAAAATCTTAAGGGAGGTTTCATTACAATACTTCCACATTAGAGCTCAGAGGGAAAAACATTCAGCAATTTCAATGTCCTTCCCATTTTTGGTGTGTGTGTGTATATATATTTATTTATTTTTACTATAACTCTCAGTAAAATTATTTTTACTGAGAGTTATAGTAAAAATAAATACATGTTAAACATACATGTTAAACATGAAGAGTTTCCCAGGGGAAAAAATGCAATCCTAATTCAATAGCAAAAATATGGTCTAATATAGAGGGATCCAAAGTCCTATGTGTAGAAGTGCCGATCTAACAGTTTTTTTTTCTTCTACATTTGTTTCCTCATTTCAAGTTCTTTCCCCTGGATTTATGAAGAAATTTGCAGATTGTTGGATTTATTTTTTTTAAAAAAAATAAACCAGCAGAAACGTTCCCTCATCTCTAAATATTACTGTCCCTTTAATGCATGTGGCTTTATAGTTAATCCTAGTTGGTTGCTCAAGTACTTATTAAGACAGACATGGTTTGGAGGATATTTCTTACAAATGTGCCAGAAGGGTATATGTATTTGACAGGAGCAAGGGAGAAAGAGAGTTTATGAGGGCAGTAAAATCAATGAAGTCTTTATTTAATTTAGCCTGCAGGATGACCGCCAGCTGTTACTGCCTCAGATCAAAACCCAAAAGAGACACCCACAGAGAAGAAGCAAGGCAGTTGTCATGGAAACTATTGCCAAGAAAATGAACATAGAGCTGTCTGTCAGTACAAAACAGGGCAAAGTGATCCAATAAATTGATGATCCTTTGCACACTGGAGAACAGATAAGACATTTTCTGAATTTCAGCTTGTCTTATGTGCATCTTCTGCAATTAATAAAACTAATGGCTACATAACAGATAGATATGACAAAGATCTGAACTAGATAGAAGGCATTGTGGATCTTGCAAGTGGCTGGATCTACCATGGAAAATAGTAACTGGTAGCTTTTATAATATCAGAAATAGTGAATCTGTTCCAGGCTTTAGTCAACTATCCAATAGCAATAGCAAGTACATCTCTATACTGCTTATCAGTGTACTTAAGCACTCCCTAGGTGGTTTACAATATGTAAGCTAATTGCCCCCAACAAATTGAGTACTCATTTAGGATGCAAGGTTGAGTGGACCCTGGAGCCCTGCCTGATATCAAACTCACAATGTTGTGGCTGTGAATGGCTGCAGTACTGGTGTTTAACCACTGTGCCACCAGGGCTCAAGGTGTTCAGGGGATCAGGTTCAGAACTCTGGATGCATCCTTTAAAATTTAGATTAAAACCTGGAGGGAATGCACTGTTCCACTGACATGGAAGCCACCAGTCACCAGTGAAAAAAAGATAAGCAGATGCTACAGTGAGAGAAAACTACACTGACCCCACCCAACATCCACACTCTCAAAGCTTCAAATGAAGGCCCGAAGGAGAAAGCTATGTCTATTCCGCTAAGGCTGCTTGCATGAAACCAAGACCTCAGGCTATCAGGATTCACACGCAGCCAAACAAGTGTAGGTTCTCACTTCAGACCTTCCACACAACATCCAAAGATTGGGGGGGGGGGGGATACATGTAGACACAGGGAGACAGGAGGCAGGGCCACTGTGGACAACCTAGCTTCCCCATTTACATGTTCTTGGAATCTCAATAGGGTCTGAACAGTATTATCACAGATCAGTCTCTCCCCTCCATGTTATAGGGTATGGAATGTTTGACTAAATAGATTATCACACTACACTAATCCACTTTAACTGCTCTGATGGCCTCCTGCTGCATTTTGGGATTTGTAGTTCAGTGAGGCCTAAGAGCTCTCTGGCTGAATATTCTAAATGCTCTTTCCTAAACTACAAGTCCCAGTATGCAGCAGAAGGCAGCCAGAGGAGTTAAAGTGGATTAGCAGCTTTTTAAGAGTGTAGTGTGATAATCCCCTTAGACAATGGAGACTTGAGACCCTTTCACACTACACAGCTATAGAACTATGTTTTTACTTTAAATTTCCATTAGTGTATCCTATAGAATCCCGGAGTTTGTAGTTTGATGATGTACTGGAGTCCTCAGTGAGAATTCTAAATATCCATCCCTAAACTGCAATCCCAGGATTCCATGAGATGAACCAAGACAGTTAAAGCAGAAGTAGTGTGTAGTGTGAAAAGGCCCCTGTTTTCAGATTCTCAGGGCCTAAGCAGATGGGCGGCCATGGGCCATCCCGTGAAGCTGTGGATTGGGGCCGAGGTAGCCGCACTCCTCTGCCCCAACCCACAGCTTCTCAGGCCCTGGAAGGAGTGCTAAAATAGTGTTCCTTCTGCAAGATGCCGAAGGTGCGCCACAAGAGGCCTTGGGTGCACCTTCAGCGTCTCTTCCGCCGCAGCGTGTGCGGACGCTGTGGCGGAAGTACGTCATCGGAGCGCCGGTCGTGCGGAGCGACAGGCGCTCCGATGACGTGTTCAGGAAGGGGTTGGGGCACCCAGCGTGAGGCTGCCCCTCCCCTTCCTTGCCTCAAAGACGGTGCAAAGCGCCATCTGCTTAGGCCCTCAGTCTACAGAATGCTTAGTCAGTGACATGGGATACTCATGGGTTGCATCTGCACTGCAGAAATAATGCAGTTTGATGTCATTTTAACTGCCATGGCTCAATGCTTTGGAATTATGAGAACTATAGTTTTGTGAGATATGTAGTCTTCTATGTCAGAGCACTCTTATGCCACAAC
Organism: Phrynosoma blainvillii; assembly: GCA_026167975.1. Taxonomy (NCBI): domain Eukaryota; kingdom Metazoa; phylum Chordata; class Lepidosauria; order Squamata; family Phrynosomatidae; genus Phrynosoma; species Phrynosoma blainvillii. The sequence goes on from JANUYF010000001.1 coordinate 417,485,706, forward strand.
ACACTACACATCCCAAAATTCCATAGCATTGAGCCATGGCAGTTAAAGTGTTGTCAAATTGCATTAATTCTGCAGTGCGGATGCAGCTACTATCTCTCATTCTGGCCCACTTCACTCAGAATAAAATGGAAGAGCATATTCTCTCCATGGGCTCCATGGAGGAATGGTAGGATTAAAATTCAATAAATTAGTACTATGACACCACAATGATAAAATAATACTATGATACCATAATAATAATATAGGCTAAAGGGGTGAAGACAGGGTCTTGAAAATGATATGAAAACTTACACAAATTATACCCTACTAGGTGTAAGTTACCCTTTGTTGCTTGTTGTCATTTACCATCAAGTTGACTTTGACTTATGGCAACCCTATGAATGAGAAGTCTCCAAGACCCCCAGTTATCAAGTGTCCTGATCAGGTCTAATCTACAGTATTCAGTGATAAATTAATGAAATATTTCCTTCCTTCCTTCTTACTTTCCCTCAGATTTGTACCATTGATCAAAAGTTAGCTATCAGGGAAAACTTCAGTTATCTTGATTTAAACTAACCAAGCCTGTTCTGGACTGTCTCTTTTGAACAGTAGCAAGAAGAAAGCCTCTGAACACTGCAGTCTGCCATTACTCATACTAAGGAAGGAGGGCAGGACAATGGAAAAATTGATCAGATGCTGCTGCTGTTGGCAGACATGTCAGTCTTATTGTGCTTTTGGGCATTGGTGGGGTGTTGATGAGTCCTGTTCTCACATCTCATGAAGCAGCTGTCTCACTACCTGCTGAGCTGCTGTACCTTGGTTAAATACTGTCCTAAATACTTAACAGTAAGCTTTAGATAGTATTTTTGTCAGAAACTGACAACTTCAATTGCATGAGCAGATGCATTATCTTCCTGGCGCAGTATTCTCTTCCTTTCAATAACTCAGACTTATAGGGGATTAATTTTCTCCTTCTACAAATTAAAGGGACTCAAGAGATCCCTGAAAACCACCAGCTGCTGTGAAACACTGCTGGTGTCCTGAGGAAAATACTTTTGTCCTTCTAGATTGTCACTTGAATGTCTTATGGCTCCAGAAAATGATTTAAGTATGGTTAGATTTTAAAATTGCATATTGTATATACCTGTATACAAGATACTGCTTGACAAAGGGGGGAAGCAGACAGCTAATTGAGCTGTTTGGGGGGCAGGAAAGGGGAGGGGCAGCTACACGATTGGTGCCCCAACCCCTTCCCCAGGTCGTCCTTGGAGCAGCTGGCCCTCCACACGGCCGGCACTCTGAGGAGGACCTCCTGCCACAGCATTCGCACACGCTGCGGTGGAAGAGTCGCCGAAGGTGTGCCTCAGCCTTTTGTGGTGCACCTTCAGCGACTTGTGAAAGGAGCACCAATTTAGCGCTCCTTTCAGGGGTGGCGAAGCTGCGCCGCGGGGCCGAGGTGTGGGGATACCTCGGCCCTGCGGCGCAGCTTCCCGGGGCAGCCCATGGCTGCCCGTCTGCTTCCCCCCTTAGCAATCAGAAGACTTATGCAGTGTCAAAATATTTTACATCTTTAAATGTGGTTCTATTTTAAATAAGTAGTTCTTCAAAGATGTCGTTTGGCAATAGCATATATATATACTCACACACAAACATACTTTTAACATCTCATGTGGACATAAACTTATAGCTATGAAAAGGATTGTAATGCTATAATTTAAAATTATATTGCAATTGTTAGTTGTGAATAAATACAAACAAAACTCTAGTTTATGAACTGGACATCTCCTAGCTACATTCTGTATTTATCATCCACAGTCTTTCCAACTCTGTTGGAAAATTAGTCAATACCCTATCATTTCTCCTGGATTCCCCCAACTGCTTCCCATTCCTTCCCATATCCTGTAGAAACTCTTCCTCTTTAGCATGTTCCACTCTGCACAATCCAGCTCTACCAATCTCATCTGCCTCAAGTTCTCTTTAAGTCACATTGAATATCTGATAACAATAAAAGGTCTGTCTGTTTGTCTGTCTTTCCAGAGCAGGACCATTATGCCCATTTTTTTTTTCAAATTCAGCTTTTGAAAAAGTATAATAAGGAGGTAGATGTTACAACAGTTCATACTATACCACTGCTATCCTTTCATTATGAAGAATTGTGGGAATGAGAATCCCCAGTGCAATAGCGGTGGCAGATTGTGTAAATAGGTACTTTAGTGGAACTAAACCATTCTTAAAGGACTATAAATCATTGTCTCAAGCACACTGTCTCATGCGTATAAGTTATTTAGCTTGAGCAGAATTATTGAACTACCTTGATTTACATTAATGTTAGAGGAGACCTAAGCCCTATAATGACAAATGAGAAAGAGCAAAGGCAGTCCAAACAATCTAAGGGCATTTGCAGACTGCCAGAAATAGTGCAAATTGTGCTAGGGAATTATGGGAACTGTAGTATATTGTGGCAGCAGAGCTCTCTGACAAAGAAGGCTCAATGTCTCAGAAAAAAATACAATTCCCATGATTCCCTAGCACTGAGCCAGGGCAGTTAAAGTGGACTCAATTTGCACTATTTCTAGCAGTCTGCAAAGGCCCTAAGGCTGCAATCCTATGTTTAACTACCTGGGAAAAGTTATGTTGGAAAATGATAAGATTTATTTTTGAGAAACTGATGTAGCTATTCACCACCTGCCATTTCTGTTCCAGCTTTCCACTGTAAGATTTATGCAACATAAAACATATACAATATATAAAAAAATCAAGCTCACAAGTCATAACCATCTAAACACATCAGAATAATAAAAGCATAATAAATAATAGAAGTATAAAATCAGACTATGAATGCTGTTGTCTGAAAAAAGCTTGTTGAAAGAGAAATGCCTTAGTGTGTTTCATAAAAAACAAGAGATGAATGCAGACAGAACAGGTGACACTTTTTAAAAGGCCCTGCAATTCATAGATTTAAATCAGACAAGCCTTTGCAGACTGCCAGAGTCCACTTAAGGGTTAGGGTTAGTGCTAGGGAATCATGGGAATTGTTTTTTTTCCCTGAGACATTGAGCCTTCTCTGTCAGAGAGCTCTGGTGCCACAATAAAATACAGTTCCCATGATTCCCTAACCCTAACCGTATTTTCTAGCAGTCTGCAAAGGCAAATATTTCTACCAGTCTGCAAAGGCAAAGTTCCCTACAGCAGGGACCCATTTGAAGATCTTACTGTATTGATTCTAAGGAAAAGGGAGTTTTGCAAATGGTGCAAACTAGGGATAAATAATTTTGTTTAGCTAGTTGTTTAATAAAAACATAGCAAAGTTAGTAATTTATTCATATATGGGATGGAATGAATTTGGGATTAAAAAAAAAGTTTGGGAGGAAGTGAAACTAAAATATTTCCCCAACTCTAAATTCTGATCTGTATTCATTCATCAGTCTATTCAAGTCTGTTATGTTTCCCCAGTAAGCTGTATTTTTTAATTTTTTTAAAAAAAGCTTCACAAAAATTTGCCTTAATTTGTATTGGAAACATCTTAAAACTTTTTTAGGTTTTTTGCCAACAACTTTGAGATGTGGACAGGAGATGAAAGTCAATGGATATGAAAGTTCCAAAGCCTCATGATAGCCATATCTCACCCTAGAAGTGAGATAAGGCTAGTTTATATCAGAATTCACTATAGCAAATCCCTCAAGTATGCCTACTGTGAGCTCTGCCATTTATGGCTTTAAAGGTTTAAGCCAGTGTTTAGCAAAGAAACTGACTGGCAGAGAACATACCTCTCCAGCACTGACACAATATAATCCAAGTTGCTGGTACCATTTAGTACAGTTGATCCTCCCTATCCATGGATTCTTTATGCATGGATTCAACCATTCATGGCTTAAAAATATTCAGAAAAAAATATAAATTTCACAAAGCAAAGTTTGATTTTGCCATTTCATATAAGGGAAACCATTTTAATAGGTCACTGTATATAATGTGACTTGAACATCCATGGATTTGGGGAGCCATGTGGGGTCCTGGAATCAAACCACAGAGGATACCAAGGGCCCACTGTAATCATGTTGCCATGTTTTCAATCACACTGAATTTTCTGAAATCTATGCAAAGATTGAATGCATATTTTCTTTGGTAGGAGGAAATATGTTGTCTAAGGCCAAAGTGGGTGTATGACCCACTCTGGCCTTAGACAGGAATGGTGGAGGGAGTTTTGGAATGTGTTGTGTGCAAGCTGGGAACCAGAAAAGAGATATGATAAACTGGCTAAGATCAGTCAGGGGAGTGACTCACTGTATTTTTACACTTAATAGTAGCTTGCAACATCCACCAATCTGCAAGATTGCCTCTATGCATTATTCTTTTTTCTTTTTTTTTTTCTTTTTACTGTACTAGAATAAAATATATACACTGGTGATGGTAACTGTTTTCCTATGGGAGAATTAGCTATCAAGGGGATCAGAGTTGTAAAAAGACTGTGCTCAACAGCTAGAATATGCTCTCTCTCTAGAGAAAGGAGAAATTATATAGAGCAGGAGCACCTCAGAGAGAGGATGTTCCAAATAATCCTCTTTGAATTCCAGTGATACAATATTATACTTAAGTGGTGGCAGCCAGACTCTGAGGCCATATGAGGCCTAACCAATTACAAATACATGTAACAGTTACTTTGTCTAGCCCACATTTTACCAGCTTGTTTGCAAGAATGTCATGGGGAACCTTACTGAAATCAAGATATACTATATCCACAGCATTCCCTTCATCTACCAAGCTGGTAATTTTATCAAAAAAAGAGATCAGATTTGTCTGGCATGACCTGTTTCTCTGAAACCCATGTTGACTTTTTGTGATTAGGAAATTACCTTCCAGATGTTCACAGACTCTCTGTTTAATGATCTGCTCCAGAATCTTTCCTGGTATTGATGTCAGACTAACTGGACGATAATTGTTGGGATCCTCTCTTTTCCCCTTTTTGTAGATGGGAACAACATTTGCCCTCCTCCAGTCTGCTGGGTCTTCTCCTGTTTTCCAGGAGTTCTCAAAGATTATTGCCAATGGTCCTGATATTACATTTGCCAGTTCTTTTAATACCCTTGGATGTAATTCATCTGGTCTTGGAGACTTATATTCATTTAATTAACCAGGTATTCCTGTACTATCTCTTTACTTATTCTGTGCTGAAATTCTCCTATTCTGTCCTCTGCTCCATTATCCTCAGGTTGAGCATCCTTTGCCTTTTCTGAGAAGACTGAAGCAATGAAGGTGTTGAGTAATTCTGCCTTTTCTCTGTCCCCTGTTAACTTTTTGCCATCTTCTCCACACAGTGGCCCTACCATTTCCTTCTTCTTCCTTTTGCTGCTGACATACCCAAAAAAGCCCTTTTTATTGTTCTTAACCTCTCTAGCAAGCCTGAGTTCATTCTGCGCTTTAGCTTTTCTGACTTTACACCTACATGTGCTAGGTATTTGTTTGAATTCCTCTTTGGTGATTTCCCCATTTTTCCATTTCTTATACATGTTCCATTTAAAACTTAGTTCAGTTGCAAGTTCCTTAGTCATCCATCCTGGTTTCTTGAGACACCTCCCATTTTTCCTCTTCGTTGGAATGGTTTGAAATTGTGCCTTCAGTATCTCCCTTTTGAGAAACTCCCATCTGTCTTGAACTCCCTTCTTTTTTAGTATTCCTGTCCATGGGATCACCTGCAGTATTTCTCTAAGTTTAGTAAAATTAGCTTTCTTAAAGTCTAGAATGTGTGTCTGCTATGCCTGGCTTCCCCTTTCCACTGTATAATAAACTCCAGGAGGACATGATCACTTCCGCCTATGGATCCAACCACTTGCACCCCATTAACTAAGTCTTCCCTGTTAGTTAGGATCAGATCCAAAATAGCTGACTCCCTTGTTGCCTCTTCTACCTTTTGGACAATCATAGAATCATAGAATCATAGAGTTGGAAGAGACCACAAGGGCCATCCAGTCCAACCCCCTGCCATGCAGGAACTCCCAATCAAAGCATCCCCGACAGATGGCCATCCAGCCTCTGCTTAAAGACCTCCAAGGAAGGAGACTCCACTACTCTCCGAGGGAGTGTGTTCCACTGTCGAACCGCCCTTACTGTCAGGAAGTTCCTCCTAATGTTGAGGTGGAATCTCTTTTCTTGCAGCTTGCATCCATTGTTTCGGGTCCTAGTCTCTGGAGCAGCAGAAAACAAGCTTGTTCCCTCCTCGATATGACATCCCTTCAAATATTTAAACACGGCTATCATATCACCTCTCAGCCTTCTCTTCTCCAGGCTAAACATCCCCAGCTCCCTAAGTCGTTCCTCATAGGGCTTGGTTTCCAGACCCTTCACCATTTTAGTTGCCCTCCTTTGGACACGCTCCAATTTCTCCACATCCTTTTTGAATTGTGGTGCCCAGAACTGGACACAGTATTCCAGGTGAGGCCGGACCAAAGCAGAATATAGTGGCACTATTACTTCTCTTGATCTAGACACTATACTTCTACTGATGCAGCCTAAAATTGCATTGGCCTTTTTAGCTGCTGCATCGCACTGTTGACTCATGTTCAACTTGTGGTCCACCTGGATTCCTAGATCCCTTTCACACGTAGTCTCATTCAGCCAAGTGTCCCCCATCGTATATCTGTACTTTTCGTTTTTCCGCCCTAAGTGCAGTACCTTACATTTCTCTGTGTTGAATTTCATTTTGTTAGCTTTGGCCCAACTTTCTAGTCTGCTCAAGTCATTTTGAATTTTGATCCTGTCCTCTGGGGTATTAGCTACTCCTCCTAATTTGGTGTCATCTGCAAATTTGATAACTATGCCCCCAATACCGTCATCCAAGTCATTAATAAAGATATTGAATAGCACTGGGCCCAGGACAGAGCCCTGTGGCACCCCACTGGTCACTTCTTTCCAGGTTGAAAAGGAGCCATTGTTGAGCACCCTTTGTGTTCGACCAGATAACCAATTACAAATCCATGTAACAGTTACTTTGTCTAGCCCACATTTTACCAACTTGCTTGCAAGAATGTCATGGGGAACCTTGTCAAAGGCCTTACTGAAATCAAGATATACTATATCCACAGCATTCCCTTCATCTACCAAGCTGGTAATTTTATCAAAAAAAGAGATCAGATTTGTCTGGCATGACCTGTTTCTCTGAAACCCATGTTGACTTTTTGTGATTATGAAATTATCTTCCAGATGTTCACAGACTCTCTGTTTAATGATCTGCTCCAGAATCTTTCCGGGTATTGATGTCAGACTAACTGGACGATAATTGTTGGGATCCTCTTTTTTCCCCTTTTTGAAGATGGGGACAACATTTGCCCTCCTCCAGTCCGCTGGGACCTCTCCTGTTTTCCAGGAATTCTCAAAGATTATTGCCAGTGGTTCTGACATTACATTTGCCAGTTCTTTTAATACCCTTGGATGTAATTCATCTAGTCCTGGAGACTTATATTCATCTAGATTACCCAGATGTTTCTGTACTATCTCTTTACTTATTCTGTGCTGAAATTCTCCTATTCTGTCCTCTGCTCCATTATCCTCAAGTTGAGCACCCTTTGCCTTTTCTGAGAAGACTGAAGCAAAGAAGGTGTTGAGTAATTCTGCCTTTTCTCTGTCCCCTGTTAACTTTTTGCCATCTTCTCCACACAGTGGCCCTACCATTTCCTTCTTTTTCCTTTTGCTACTGACATACCCCCAAAAGCCCTTTTTATTGTTCTTAACCACTCCAGCAAGCCTGATTTCATTCTGCGCTTTAGCTTTTCTGACTTTAACCCTACACGTGCTAGCTATTTGTTTGAATTCCTCTTTTGTGATTTCCCCATTTTTCCATTTCTTATACATGTTCCGTTTAAAACATAGTTCAGTTGCAAGTTCCTTAGTCATCCATCCTGGTTTCTTGAGACACCTCCCATTCTTCCTCCTCATTGGCACAGTTTGAAATTGTGCCTTCAGTATCGCCCTTTTGAGAAACTCCCATCCGTCTTGAACTCCCTTCTCTTTTAGTATTCCTGTCCATGGGATCACCCTCAGTATTTCTCTAAGTTTAGTAAAATCAGCTTTCCTAAAGTCTAGAATGCGTGTCTGACTATGCCTGGCTTCTCCTTTCCACTGTATAATAAACTCCAGGAGGACATGATCACTCCCGCCTAAGGATCCAACCACTTGCACCCCATTAACTAGGTCTTCCCTGTTAGTTAGGATCAGATCCAAAATAGCTGACTCCCTCGTTGCCTCTTCCACCTTTTGAACAATGAAATTGTCTTCGAGGCAAGTGAGGAATTTGCTAGACCTCAAGGATTTTGCCGAGTTTGACTTCCAGCAAATATCCGGATAGTTGAAGTCACCCATCACTACTATATTTCTCCTTTCTGAGTGTGTGGTCATCTGTTCTAGAAAGGCATCATCCAGTTCTTCTGCCTGAGTCGGGGGTCTGTAGTAGACTCCCACAATAACATCCCTGTTGTTTCTTTCCTCTTTAATTTTTATCCAAATGCTCTCCACCTGGCTTCCAGGATTGTTGTCCTGGATTTCTTCACTGGTGTAAATATCCCTGACATATAATGCTATTCCTCCTCCTCTCCTGTTTGGCCTGTTTCTCTTGAAGAGGTTATACCCCTGTATTTTTACATTCCAATCATGAGACTCATCCCACCAGGTTTCAGTGATGCCTATTATATCATATTTGCTTTGTTGCGCTAGGAGTTCAAGTTCATCTTGCTTATTTCCCATGCTCTGTGCATTAGTGTAGAGACATCTAAGACCATATGTCTCCTTTACTTGCTGCCTTAGCACGTTTTTTTGCCTCCCACTGTTGGGTCCCTCTACTGTTTGCTTTGTTTCCTCTATGATAGTTTGACTATTTTTTCCAGTCCTTTTGTCTTCCAGGGTGCTGTCTCCCTTCCCCACATAACTCAGTTTAAAGCCCTCCTGATCAAATTCTTCAGACTGTTGGCAAAAACGTTTCTTCCAACTGGTGTGAGATGCAGCCCATCCCTTGCCAGGAGTCCACCCTCATGGAACCGCAGCCCATGATCCAAGAATCCAAATCGTTCTCGACGACACCATCTGCGGAGCCAATTGTTGACATCTGCTATCTTCCTCTCTCTTCCTGGACCGTGCCCTTCAACTGGCAGTAGAGACGAGATGACAATCTGTGCCTCCATTTCTTTCAGCTTCTTTCCTAGAGCCTCGTAATCCCTTTTGATGTTTTGAAGGCTGTGTCTTGCTGTGTCGTTCGTTCCCACGTGAACCAAAAGGAAGGGGTATTGGTCGGTAGGCCTGACCAGTCTTCTCAGCCTCTCTGTCACATCTCGGATCTTTGCCCCAGGGAGACAACACACCTCCCGAGACATCTTGTCAGGCCCACAAATCACTGCTTCTGTCCCTCTCAGCAAGGAGTCCCCCACCACGACCACACGTCTCCTACGAGGCTTAGCAGCGACTGTTCCCTGTGGTGGTACTCCCAGCTCTTTCCCTGAAGTCTGTTCATGCTGCTCTTCCTCGTCCTCCTTGGTAAGGGAAAGAGCTTGAAAACGATTCTGTAGCTGCAAGCTCCCAGAACGATCTCTGGTCTCCCTACTTCTACGTGTGACATTCCTCCAGCTGTCTACCTCCTGTGTATGTGGTGTGACGTTCTCTTCCCCAGCAACTTCCACTGTGTGGTCCCTGTCCAAGACCGTTCATTCCGTTCTGTCTAGGAAAGCCTCTTGCTCCCTAATATTCTGAAGTGTAGCTACCCGCGCCTCCAGCTGCTGTACTTTCTCCTCCAAGAGAGCTACCAACTTGCACTTGGAGCATGTGTAGTTCCCGACCTCTGTAGGTAGGAAGACAAACATACCACAGGTATTGCAGGTGACGGCAGCAGTTCCTTCAGTATCCATACTAAGTATTAAAAAGGACTATGGCTTTCCTCCTCAAAGAAAATCTCTTGCTAAAACCAATGTTAAAGTCTGCAGATGACCAAAAGTTTTCTACAATTGGTAGTGGGTATAAAATTCTGACCTGAAACTGACCTGAAACTGACCTCTGGGAGCAGTTGTAAAGAGCTAACTGCCTAGCCCACCCCCTATTGATTTGCAAATGCTCTTAACAAAGCCCCACCCGCTGAGTCACAGTCACACTTCCCCCAAGAGTTTTTAAAAAGAACTTAAAAACTTACCCTCTCAAGATGGCTGCCTGGAAACTGTTTTCTTCCTCTCTCCTAGCAGGAATTGGCCTGGAAAGCTTTCTTTCCTGGCAGAAACCTCTTTCTCTTTCTCTTCTCTTTTAGAAACTGGCCTGGAGAGCCTCCTCCTCCTCCTCCTTCCCTGTCCTGGCCGAAACTGACCTGAAACTGACCTCTGGGAGCAGTTGTAAAGAGCTAACTGCCTAGCCCACCCCCTATTGATTTGCAAATGCTCTTAACAAAGCCCCACCCGCTGAGTCACAGTCACACTTCCCCCAAGAGTTTTTAAAAAGAACTTAAAAACTTACCCTCTCAAGATGGCTGCCTGGAAACTGTTTTCTTCCTCTCTCCTAGCAGGAATTGGCCTGGAAAGCTTTCTTTCTTGGCAGAAACCTCTTTCTCTTTCTCTTCTCTTTTAGAAACTGGCCTGGAGAGCCTCCTCCTCCTCCTTCCCTGTCCTGGCCAAAACTGACCTGAAACTGACCTCTGGGAGCAGTTGTAAAGAGCTAACTGCCTAGCCCACCCCCTATTGATTTGCAAATGCTCTTAACAAAGCCCCACCCGCTGAGTCACAGTCACACTTCCCCCAAGAGTTTTTAAAAAGAACTTAAAAACTTACCCTCTCAAGATGGCTGCCTGGAAACTGTTTTCTTCCTCTCTCCTAGCAGGAATTGGCCTGGAAAGCTTTCTTTCCTGGCAGAAACCTCTTTCTCTTTCTCTTCTCTTTTAGAAACTGGCCTGGAGAGCCTCCTCCTCCTCCTTCCCTGTCCTGGCCGAAACTGAAATTGTCTTTGAGGCAAGTGAGGAATTTGCTAGACCTTGAGGATTTTGCTGAGTTTGACCTCCAGCAAATATCAGAATAGTTGAAGTCACCCATCACTACTATATTTCTCCTTTCTGAGTGTGTGGTCATCTGTTCCAGAAAGGCATCATCCAATTCTTCTGCCTGAGTCGGGGGTCTGTAGTAGACTCAACATGATGGGTGCTCCGATGACGTCCTTCCACCGCAGCGTCAGGACATGCTATGACAGAAGAGATGCCTAAGAGGCACCCAATGCCTCTTGTGGCACACCTTCTGTGCCTTGTGGAAGGAGCACTATTTGCGGCTACCTCGGCCCCAATCCGCAGCTTCTCAGGGCGGTCCACAGCCGCCCGTCTGCTTAGGGCCAGAGACTCAGTATTGATAGAAAAACTCACATTCACATGTTTCAGAGAAAAAAACAAAACAATAATAGTTCTCTTTCCAAATAATCTTTTGTAGTTTAACCTCACATAACCTACTTCTCAAAGGATCTTCAAGGGTAGGGTATTAACAATGTTTCATATTTGCAAGGTGTTACATTTTAAAAACTCAGCATCAAACACTATAATGGAGCCAATTGGATTCCAGAAAGCCTTGGAGAGTTTAATGGTAGGTAACGCCGGTGACCCTGTCGAAGCTTTGATTAACACTTGGAACACCAATCTTACCAAGGCTATCGACACGATCGCTCCCAAGCATTCTTTCCAACCCACTTCAAATTGTAGGCCATGCTATACATCAGAGCTTAGGAAAATGAAGCAGGTTGGACAACAACTAGAGCACATCTGGCAGAAAACTCAATTCATATCTGACAAGACTCGTCATAGGAACTTTCTTTGGGCCTATCGAGGGGCAATAAGTGCAGCGCAGAGAGCTTTCTCCTCTGCACATATTGCGTCTGCAGAGTCTTGTCCGACAGAGCTGTTTAGGGTGGTAAGGGAGATGACGCATGTTATACCTGCACAGAACCTGTTGCTGAACCCAACAACAGCCTGCTGTGATGCATTTAACAACTTTTTTGCAGATAAAATCTCTCGGATAAGAGCTGACTTAGACACCAGTATTTCGATAGAAATAACTGACGAGGTGTCCGGCAATTCCGTTGGTGTAAATTTACTGGATCAATTTCAATCTGTGAGTACCAAGGACGTGGACAAGCTACTGGTAGAGTGAGGAAGACAACTTGCCCTCTTGATTCTTGCCCTTAATGGCTGGCTGTCCCGGGGGGATGCCTTGATGGTGTTTCTTAAGGACATCATCAATATATTCCCTCAGGGAAGGACATGTTCCATCTTGCTTAAAGGAAGCAGTGGTTTGGCCGCTTCTGAAAAAACCTTCCCGGGACCCCCTGGACATGAACAACTATAGGCCGGTCTCTATGTTACCATTCTTAAGCAAAGTGATCGAGAGGGCAGTTGCTCTTCGACTCCAAGTGGTCTTGGATGAAACCAATTATCTAGACCCATTTCAAACTGGCTTTAGGATGGGATTTGAGTTGAGACTGCCATGGTTGCCTTGACTGATGACCTGTGTCTGATAATCGACAGGGGTAGTGTGACCCTGTTGGTGCTTTTAGACCTCTCAGCGGCTTTTAATACAATAGATCATAGCATTCTCTTGGATTGGCTGAGGGGGTTAGGAATTGGAGGCACTGCTTTGCAGTGGTTCCACTCCTTCCTCTCAGGCAGGTCCCAGAGGGTGCTGCTCGGGGACATTTGCTCCAGTAAAAATGATCTCAAATGTGGTGTCCAGCAAGGTGCCGTTCTGTCCCCAATGTTGTTTAACATCTATATGAAGCCGCTGGGTGAGATTATTTGGAGCTATGGGGCTAGGTGTTATCAGTATGCTGATGACACCCAGATCTATTTCTCCCTGTCTCAATCATCGGCCTTGAATTCCAATGGCATCTCTCCTCTCAATGACTGTCTTAAGGCAGTAATGGGCTGGATGAGGAAAAACAGATTGAGATTAAATCCAGACAAAAAGGAAGTACTCACGGTAGTGGCCCCAAAACCAATAATTGGGTTGCAACCTCCAGTCCTGCGAAGGACTGTGTTGGCAGTCTGGGGGTGCTCCTTGATTCGTTGCTTCAGATGACTAGTCAGGTGAATGTGAGGGTCAGGAATGCCTGTTATCAGCTTCGGCTGATACGTCACCTGGAAGTAAGGGATCTTGAGACTGTGGTGCACGCTCTGGTAACCTCCATTCTGGACTTCTGCTCTACATGGGGCTATCCTCATGCTTGGTCCAGAAAATTCAGTTGGTTCAAAATATGGCAGCCAGAGTGGTCTCAGTTACATCTTGGAGAGATCACATAACCCCTTTGTTAAAATCTCTTCACTGGCTGCCTATTAGTTTCTGGGCTCAGTATAAGGTGTTAGTCAGGGGTAGGTAACCTTTCCCCTTTAAGGGCCGAGGGACCTCAGCTCCCAGAATCCCAGGAGCCATTGGCCAACATGGGACTATTGGCCAACATGGCTGAGGCTTCTGGGAGCTGAAGTTGCTCGGCCCTTAAAGGGTAAAGGTTGCCTACCCCTGATGTTGGTCATTACCTTTAAAGCCCTAAATGGCTTGGGTCCAATTTATCTTCAGAACCGCCTCCTCCCATATAATCCTCCCCGCACACTCTGGTCCTCTGGAGGAATTTGCTTGAGCCACAAAAATCTGGGCTGTCTACTACCTCCCAGAGGGCCTTTTTGGTAATCGCCCCCAGATTATGGAACAGCCTGCCGGATGAGATCCATCAGATTACGTGCCTGAGTAGCTTTAAAAAGGCGGTAAAGACGGATCTCTTTCAGCAGGCCTTTCCTGATTAATCCCGGTCTTAGGATCTATACCCTTGCCCTTTATGTCTCTGATTTTTTTAATTGTCTATTTATTTTTATTATTTATTGTATATTAGTTATGATTTACTTGGTTTTAATGTATGTTAGGTTAATATGTTTTTATGGGGGAGGGTGGGGGGCTGGCGTTTTTAGATTGTATTGATGTATTTTTAACTGTTGTAAGCCAGCCCGATTGTTTTAAGAGAGGGACAGGGTATATATTATTATTATTATTATTATTATTATTATTATTAAAATTCTTTGCTTAGCACTTGAATATTAACATTAAGAATTACTTCCGTTTTTTGGATATTGAACTTGAATCCTTGATGTTTATTGCAAATATATTACCAAGAATCATACTTTTCTGCATATACTGAAGGGGGGTATCTTCTAGTAATATAGCTGTCACAAAACTTGTATGTCTTCCATTTTATCTGGCCCTTTACCTTGTATTGTCTGAATAAGTGAAGGCTTTGGCAGAAGGAATTATCATTTTTACTCCTGGAAGGAGAGAGAGATAAACAATGCCGCTCAACTCTTTGCACTGAGGCATGAGGTAGGAGAGGATGGAGGAAGAGAATGTAATAAATCATGGCTGCATCTTACTTCTACTGTCTTTTAATGTTTCGTGGCTCACCCATCTACCCTGAAGCTTAGTACATGCTTTGGCTGGTCAGCTTTTTGGGCCAGATAGAAAATTTGGTTGTATTTTCACAACAGCCATATATTCTTTGTGCAAAGTATCTCACATTTCATGATCAAAGTTTACAAGTACAAGAGTGAAATGTTTGCATCCCTCAGAATGCAATAATCCTTAAAGTTATTTCAACCGGCAAGGACTAGACTGGCAACTGTCACTCACAGGACCTTTTCATCAGCCAGCCCTAGACTGTGGAATGACCTGGTGGGAGAGATTTGCCAGCTAAATGTGCTGTCTGAATTTAAAATGGTATTAAAGACCCATCTCTTTTGACAGAACTACCCAGTCAATTTTAAACAATGAATTTTAATTTGATAAATTTTACATTTTTATGTTTGGATTATTTTAATGTGTCATATGTTTATGTCCTTTTACCTATAAGTTTAAATGGTTTTATGTATTTTAATCTATGTTGTAACCCACTTCAAGCCTAGGAGAGATGTGGGTAAGGAATAACATCTACTACTACTGTTACTACTATTAGCACTATTACTACTACTATTAGTGCTATGTGAGAAAAAAAAATAATGGCCCTTAAAGTGAATTGAACATGTTGAATATATCATGTCAAATCACATTTTGGGAGAAAGGCATGATTAAGTGCAATAAATTTAGATAGATAGATGTACAAGAGGAGCATGGCAAAATTATAATCAGCAGAAGGATTTCAACAGAAATCTGTTTCCCAGGAACAAGAAGCAGAACTGAAAGATGGATCAGTCTAATGTACATATGTCTAGTCACTTTTTTCATGAGATTTTCATGCATCACACCATGATCTGGTGGTACTAGATCACAGCCATTATCTTTAGATCTGGAGGCTTCTAAATACATAATTTAATCAACAAAACCATAAAGCTTTTTGTGGAAAAGAGGTGGCTTTGTGGTTGGATAAGAGAAGCCAAAGTTGCATAATACATTTCAGGTCAGAGGCAATGCTTTAAGTTAATTTATCACCAAAGAAATTATTTTAGCCAGCAAAATCTGCATTCATATCAACAAATGTGATACATTTTATGATAGGTGAAAGTAGCAAAGTCAATACAATAGTAATTAAAAGAAAGGTGTAGATATAGTGATTTGGTAAACAGGAGGAAGGAAGACAATGTGTGAATGATAGTAGTAGAGAGAAATATTGAAATAATGTAGTAAGGTGAGATTTTAAGAGGATAGGTAGGTAATTGAGGATAGAAGGTAGAAGTAAGTAGAAGGTGAGTGGATGTGAAGATAGGAGATGTGGGGACAGAGGAGGAAGTAAGATAGGGAGCTGAGGAAGAGTAATAGAATAAGCGGAAGGAATTAAAAAAGGAAAGGAAAGGAAAGGAGGAAGGAAACAGGAAGAAGTGAAAGATAGAGGGATAGAGGGATTAGAAGATGGAAGAGAAGACAAGGTGTAAGGAAAAGAAGAAAATAGAGTAGGGAAGGTATTAGAAAATAAAATAGCAAGATAAATACTATTATTTGGTGGTGGTGGAGGGTGAAAAAATGTTGAATATTTGAATGTGTATTTGCTTGTTTGTTTTAGAACTGTGTAATAAATTAAAAAACACACACACACACCTAGATGTGATGCATTTTATGGATGGCATGCTGAAAACATATCTCTCTTAATGAGCAGTTCTCTTTTTCACATTAGGAATCCAGCATATTAGTATAATATTATTGTTCTCATATGACTTTGCCACCTCACAACAAGAGGGAATCTTTGTCTATAGACTGTACATTAAATGGATTTGCTGTTAGAATGTATGTGAACATAAGATTTTGAAGAAGTGAAATGAAGCCTAATGGAGCTGAGGCTGTTCTCTGTACTCTTCTGCATTTGCTATTTGCTTTCCTTTCCCTTTTGAGAAAAATCCAATTGGCACCTTATGCCAGAGTAACAGTTTGTTTCACAGATGTAACTAGGGTTTCCAAATCTCAGGGCTGGTCCATCTTTTCAGGTCTGCAGTGTGAGAGAGGGACTCTCAGGGCAACACCAATGCTAAAAAGAAGTGACATATTTTTCTGTAAGCTATTGCTCCTGCTGTTGTAGTCTGTATTGGAAAATCTGCTATAGACTAGAGAAATCTCCTCCCCTCACCTTTTGTGTTATTTGTTGCTCTGGTGTGGCACCCCAGTTATGGAACATCTTTTACTTGGAAGCCCAGCTGAGGCCAATATTATTGAAGTTTAGGCACCAAGCAAAAACATGATTGTTCATGAAAGCTTATGAGCCCTAAATGGTTTTACAAAAGCCTTCTTGTGTTGGTTTTCATTCATTTTAAATGGATTTCATTCATTTTAAATATTTTAGTTCTGTTTTTTTATTTGTTAATAATTTGATATGTTTTTAATCTTTTAAAATGATTTTAATCATACTGTTTTACATTTGCTAGATTGGTTTTACTGTATGCTGCCCTGAGGTCCCCAGATCAAGAGTGGTATGTAATTTTTTTTAAATAAGTAAATAAATGTGTAGACTCTATGGTTTGTTTAAATGTCTGTACTTCCAGCAATTGCAATGATGCTTTAGGATTATGATTAAGAGTATCACCAGCTCCTGACCTCTGTGATATCACCAGGTGTCAATTATGTTGTGGAATTTCAGGATATGGAATGCTCCTCACCTGGTAACCCTAGATGTTAGATACTTTTTGAATTAGCATATAGCAGTGGCAAGAGACAGCAGAGGAAGCCATCTCCATCTGATGAGAAAGCTGTTCTGCCAGTTCCTGGCTTTTATTGTCATCACTTACACTGAAACTACCTATTTCACCAAACAACACCTATAGCCATTTTAGTCCCACTGTTAGGACTGCTACCTAGTTCACCATTCAGAAACATTGGCATAGTATCAGATCCAGAAGAGTATGGACCTGTCATGATAAAGGATATGAGAAAATGAGGATAAATGGTATGGTGAAATAGCGATATAAAGAAATAAAGGAGAATGGGAGAGAGATGGGCAATAGCAGGGAAGGTTGTAATTTTATGACTCTGTTTACTTCCTAGGACAAGACTTTGATGGCAACACCTTGCTTCCTGGGTTAGATAGATTGATACGGGTGGTGGGGTAAAATAGAAAATTTAAAGAACTCAAAGTGTGCTAACAGTAGGCTGGGGAAGGAGGGGTTAAAGGTGAAAATTTTAAAGGGTGAATCGTTCTGGAGAAAATCAGATTTGAGACTAACAAGTCTGTGGTGCATCTTTGTCTAAAGATTCCAAAATAAAGCTATAGTATTTTTATCACTACCATGCTAAACATGACACTGTGTCAAATCTCCCTCCAATGCCTTGTATGAAGCAGCTGCATTCAGCCTGAGGCAAAGTCAATCTGGAAGAACCTTGCCAGGGCAAACAGAATAGTGGCTGAGTGGTCACAGCCAGGGTAGGGCAAGCAAACTCTGGCCAAGGAGCTGGAGTGAGAAGACCCTCAGGAGCCGAGGGAGGTGCAGGGAGCAGCAGGCAGCTTCAGGAGAAGATCCCACTGGTAACACGGAGACACAAAGAGGAATGGTCCCTGCACTACAAGGATTGGGAGGACTGGTCCATGGATTGTAAGTGGGATGAGGAAATGTCAGACAGGCTGTGAGAGGAAGCCCTGGAGGTCCTGCTAAGTGAAGCAGAACAGGATGAGTGGTTCCAGACCCCGAAGGCCAGTGTGAGGCCAACACGATGGCGTGGGTTGCCGGTGGGGAAGTGGATGCTGTGGGACATGGTGGTCAAAGAGGTGGCAGCCCAGCTTGATGGAACCATGGTGGGATCACCAGCTCAAGGAGAGAGGCAGAAATGAGGAGGACGAGAGGCTCTTGGAAGGGGCACCATAGCAGAGACACATTCCACACCAGCCTGATCTACAAGACTGTTGGGGACTGGCTCTCTGTGGAGTGCCAGGAATGACCCCCTGGACACCAGCCAGAGCCCTGACCAGTCACACCCAGAACCTGATGGCCAGACAACTGGGAATGCAGTTCAACAGGAGGGCCAGCCAGCTATCCTCCCCTTTGGTCCAGATGCCAGTGCACATGCATGAATGATGTCCTACTTTCCCAAGCAAGGTTGGAAACGTGAGATGCATGACCTCTCATCTGGAAGGTGAGGCAGCGGACTGTTTCATACAACTTTCCAACACCGGAGCTGCAGAATTGGAGAGTTTATATGAGTTCATGGTCACCCTATGGGTCTGGTTCAAGGACCCCTTCTAGGCAGAGAAGGCATGAACTAAATTGATAATGCTCATGGAGGGAGGACACTCCATGACAGAATATGTGATGAAGTTCCATGGACTTGCAGCACCAGTCCTGGACTGGCCCAAGATGACCAAAGTACAGTATTTCAAGACGGGCCTGCAACCGGACTTGCTGAAGTGGGTTCAGAGGACCAAAAAGCCTCAAACCATGAGGAAGTGGATCAGACTGGCAGGGGAAGCCAAAATAATGAAAGAGGAGATCTGTTTAATGTCAGCATGGAAAGCAGGAGTGAGCAAGGGAGCCAACTCAAACCCAAGCCACTCCTGGGGAAAGGAAAAGGAAATTAAGTCTCGGGAATCAGAGTGCGAGTGGCAGAGAAGCCTCAGACTCTGCTTGGTCTGTGGGCAGAAGGAGCACCTGATTGCTAAATGCTCCAACCAAAAGGAACACCAGCAGGGCACCTCTGCAAAGGGAGTATCCGCTTCCTCTCTGACAGGAGACAATGTCACATCAGCAAGGGACTGGGTGGCCAGGCCCTCAAAGTGGCAAGCTGAGATGACGCAGTGCCAGAGGTAATGTCAGACATGACAGAGTTGGAGGATGACACTGACCTAGCAGAAAACTTCAATAGTCATCCTCTGGCAGCATCAGGAGGCCAGCCATAAATCTACCGCACTGTACTTCGAGGGTGAGTGGAGGGGTCCCCTTATATAGCCTGGATATCATGGTGGAGGACCAGAAAAGGGGGCAGAGGATGAACCTGGTGGTGGCCATAGACTCGGGGTGCATTCAATGCTTCATTAGCCCCCAAATAGTGTGGAAGATGGGGCTTGACACCAAGAAGTTGAGGCACTTCATCACTTTTCATCAGATGGACGGCTCTGCCATGGAGGGAAGGCCAGCTAGTGAAAGTACTAAGACAGTTTGTTTTGGGGGGGGATGAAACAGTGAGAGAAAATCTGTTTTTTGTGAGCCCCACTTCATGCTACCAAGTGATTCTGGGAATAGACTGGCTCCATTTCCATAATCCTGCGATCTGGTGGAGGTAAGGAAAAATTATCTTTGATGATCCAAGATGCAGAGCCCACACCAAGGACACTAATCCAAATGGGGAAAAGAGCGCAGTGGTGGCTTTGAGCCAACTGAACTTGCTGCAGGATTTGGCAGAGGTGTTTGAGGAAAAGGAGTGTGACCTGCTCCCACCCCAGATCAACTGCATAATTGAACTGGTGTCCGGAGCACAACCCCCCCAATCCTAAGATCTACACCACTAAAGATAAAGACTTTAAAGGTCTTTATAGAAAAGAACTTGTCTAGAGGCTTCATCTGTCCAGCTACCTTTACCTTTGAGGCTCCAGTGTTCTTCTGAGAGAAAATGGAAGGGGTTTTGTGATTGATGACCAACTAGAAGAACCTCAATGGGATATGCAGTACCAACAAATATCCCATTCCCCCCATGAAGGACATGCTAGGGAAGCTGCTACAGGCAGGATTTTTACTAAGCTGGGCTTGAGAGATGCCTACATCCAAGTGCAGATATGAGAAGGAGATGAATATAGGATGGTGTTCAACTGTCCTTTGGGGGCTTTTGAATACTTAGTCCTCCCTTTTGGATTATCGGGATCCAGCATGTTTATGCAGCTGATGAATGAAGTTTTGCATGACTTGCTGTTTGATGGGGTCCTGGTCTACCTGGATGATGTGTTGATCTATTCCCAAGATCTAGACTCCCATGTAAAGTTGATGAGAGGTGCTGAAGTGCCCCTAGGACAATCAGCTGTATGTTAAGCAGAGCTTATTGGGGTTTGCTAACTTTTATAGACAGTTTATCCCAGACTTTGCCCAGATAGTGCTGCCCATCAGGGACTTGCCAAAATTTCCCGGGGGTGGGGGGCAATGG
This sequence comes from Phrynosoma blainvillii, assembly GCA_026167975.1. NCBI lineage: Eukaryota > Metazoa > Chordata > Lepidosauria > Squamata > Phrynosomatidae > Phrynosoma > Phrynosoma blainvillii. The sequence goes on from JANUYF010000001.1 coordinate 417,506,252, forward strand.
AAAACCCAAACTTTCCACCAAGATCAGGTGGACTCCAGAGTGTCAAGGTGCTTTCAAAAAGCTGAAAGGACTGTTTAGCACAGAACCTATTTTAAAGCATCCTGACAACTCTTTGATATGCAGACGGATGCTAGCAATGTGACAATAGGATCAGTATTAATGCAGAGAGACTCAGAGGGAGACTTAAGTCCATGTGTTTATTTGTCCAAAAAGTTCCAAGGAGTGGAGCTGGGCTGCCCCACCTACAAAAAAGAAGCTTTTGCAATCAAGCGGGTGCTACAGACCTGGCACCAATTTCTGGAGGACTCCCCCACCCCTTCAAGGTTTGGACAGATCATTGTAATTTGGAAGCATCACAAACTTCAAGAAAATTAAACCCTAAGCAGATCCAATGAGCCAAAGAATTCTATCACTTCAGGTTCAAATTAAAATCCTTTCCAGGAAAGCAAAATCTACTTGCTGATGATTTATCCAGATTGTTGCAGCATGAAAGCAGGAGGGACATTCCAGAGGAAACTGTTCTGATCCCAGAACAGTTGGGGTTGGCAGTGACCACCCAGAGCCAAAGAGAGAGAGGACACGGACCTAGCCATCCATTTGGACCCTCTTTTCTAAAGCATTCGGTAGGTGGTGGAGAGGGACCAGTGGCTTAAAGAAGATCCAAAAACCCTGGAGTTAAAGATGGACTGTAGTTCAAAGGGACCTGTGTCTACATCCTGGAGGATCTGAGAATCAAGGTTTTACAGTTATGCCATGACATGAAGGCAGCAGGGCATTGGGGATTTCTGAAAACTTGACATTTGATAAGGAAACAGTACTGGTGGGATGGAATTAGGTGGGACATAGAGACTTATATTTAATACTGCCCAGTATGTGCCCATTCTAAGCCAGTGGCAGGCAGGTCTCAGCCGCTGCTGTAGCCATTGCTCCTGCCTGGAACCCCCTGGAGGCACATTGCCATGGACTTCATATCGAACCTGCCTGATTGTAGGGGCTGAAACACCATATGGGTGGTCAAGGACTTATTTTCAAAGCAGGCACACTTTGTGGGGTGCAAAGGCATGCCTTTGGCTGATTTATTCGTTAGATATGTGTACAAATTACATGGACTTCTATATAAGATTGTCTCTCATAGAGGATGCCAGTTCATTTCACAATTTTGGAAGGAACTGCAGAAAAAAATGGGGATTTAACAGGCAATGAGCACCTCTCATTAGTCACAGTTGGATGGAGAATCAGAGAAAACGAATTGCTCTCTGGAACAGTACATCCACTGCTAGGGCAATTATCTGCAGGACAATTAGTTCTATTTGCTGCCCCATGTCGAAGTTGCCTTCAATGGGGCTATTAACCAAAGCATTTGCCATTTGAGATAGTCTATGAATACAAACTGAAGACTTTGCCTATGCTATCCACAGAACCCATCTCACTCTCCCAGTGGATTACAAAAATTAAAGAAGCTTGGCCTCAAATTGTAACAGCACTGGAAAAAGTGAAGCAGGACTACAAAGGGTTTGCAGACTGCAAGAGGAGCAAGGAATGGGAGGTGGGACCAGGGAGTAAAGTTTATTTGTCCACTAAACATTTGAAAACCCAGCAAGGAAACTGGGCCCAAAAATTGTGGGACCATTTGTGGTAAAGCAGTTGATTGACTCATAACTGCTGAACTGGACTTTCCTAAGACTTATAGACATTTGCATCCAGTGTTCCACTTCAGCCTGCTCAAACCAGCTTTAGCCATAGATCCCTGGTGGGCAGACCCTGAGCCTCCACCCCCTTTGGTAGTAGAAGGCAAACAGTACTTTGAATTGGCCAGGATTTTGGACTTGAGGTGGCACGAGGCAAATTGCAGTACCTGGTCAATGGGAAGCATTTCCCAGAATCCGATAATGAATAAATGTATGCCAGACACACCCTGGACTTGACTCGACTATTTCATGAACATTATCCAGATAAACCAGGGTGTTGTTGTTTTTTTAATAAACTGGGGGAATTTAATTTCTGAGGTGGTGGAATATCAGATCCAGAAGTCTGGAGAGAGATGGGCAATAGCAGGGGAGGTTGTAGTTTTATGACTGTATTTACATCCTAAGACAAGACTTTGATGGCCAACAAGATCACACCTTCCTTCTTGGGTTAGATAGATTGATATGGGTGAGGGAGAAAAGTAGAAAATTTCAAGAACTCTTTTATGTTCTTCAAAGCATTCTAACAGCAGGCTGGAGAAGGAGGGATTGGGAGGGAAAATCTTTAAAAAACCCCTCAGATTTGACATTAACAAGTCTGTGGCACATTGCTGTACCCAAAGAATCCAAAATAAAGCTGTAGTGCTTTTGTCACTACCATGCTGTCCTGGTTCTTGAAGTTTGGATCTACTAAACATGACACATAGCCTATATGTTCTGGATAATTCTAACAAGTTACCAATTTGATCTCTCATTGTCATTTCCTTATGGACAAAATTAACACCCAAAACTAAATGAGTAAAAGCATCAATTTTTCATCATGTGAGGGCTGAAATATAACATGGCAATACACTAAAATTAAATTGTTTTTAAAATTTGTTTGTAGCAACATTTTTAATTTGTTGTTTTGGAAGCCATCTTGGGTTCCATCCTAGGAAAAAGGCGACATATAAATTAAATAAATAAATAAATAAATAAATATACTTTTCCACTATCAGGGTATTTTTGACCTCATCTGTCAATAGAAAACTAAAGCAATACTCAAGGGCAGCTCATGGACCAAGCAGTAGGGTGTCTTACGATAAAATATTGAGAGAGTTCTCCCCTCCCAGCTCTGCTTTCTTGGTCCTCAGTCCATTCACAGTAATACTCAGCCAAAACCTTGGACTTGCCAAGGAAGTGTTGTTGGCCAAGGATTTTCTGATTATCTTCAAAAGAGTTAATTGTCACTTGCATCTTGATATAATACCATTCTGAAATCTTTTAATAGGAATAACCAGAAAACAGAAAATGGGAGGGGGGGATAACTAACCTCCAGATAATATATAGAGATGATCCAAGATATCTGTGGATTACAGTGCAGAGAAACGATGCAGTGTTTCTTGAGTTTCTGCATCAGAAAAGATCAGGAAAAGAGCAAGTTCAGGAAAGTGTGTTTTCGATTTCTCCCTTTGTATAGAGAGATGACACTGGACAAAATAATTTGTTTCACTGTTTGACTGATCTGAGTTCATATTTGTAAATAAACCAAAACATTACTAAACATTGTAAAGTCTCCAGTGACCTCCTTGAAAAGAAAATCAAATCAAGACCAGTACTGCCACCTCTCAATATATAGAACTTCTCAGTGTTGGAGTTCACAGCAATATGCAGGCTATTTACAGGAGTTAAGGCACCATATAAAAAGTCAGGTATTGTAAGCAAATTTGATAAATTCAAAATGTGGTTGGAAAGTGTGTTTCTAGATTGTTGGGAAATCCCGACAAGGAGAATCCTAGGTTTACAAGAATATTAGCAATTCAAAACTTATTCTGTGAACAATTCACATTTTTATTTGGCATGGTAAAGAGCATTTTCTATACAACCCTCCCCTCCCCTTTTCTGCACAGAAATGGTGCTTTCTTCATTCACACACCACCCCCACAGATGTGAATTTTACATTTTCTGTACAGAGAATAGAATTTCTGTCCAAAATAATGTGCACATTTTGTGCAGAATAAGTTTTAAACTGCAAATATTAATTAATTCATTTATTTATTTCCTGGCTTTTTCCCATTCTGGGATCCAAAACCTTCTTTACCGGGGGGGGGGGGGACTGCTAAAATTATTCATGACTTCCTTTGAAAATGACATTAGCAGAGAATTATATACCTACCATATATAAGTGGGTTTAGCCCACTTGCATTTGACTTATTCAGACTTTAGAATCCTGAATAAGGATGTACTGCCCAGCACATGTGTGAGAGTAATGGCTAGACAAACCTGACCACCTCCTAGTCTATAAGAGCAATGAATGATGCACATTTTACTTTGGCATCTAACATCCTAGTAAATTATTGTTAATGAATGATAGCATGTGTAACATAGGCCACATCTGCACTGCAGAAATTATCCTGTTTGACACCATTTTAACTGCCACGGCTCAATGGAATCCTGGGATTTGGTTTGTTAGATATGTAGCCTTTTTTGTCAGAGCACTCTGGTGCCAAAATAAACTACAAATGTCAGAATTCTATAGCATTGAGTCATGGTAGTAAAAGTGTGTTAATTTTGCAGTGCAGATGCAGCCACTATCTCTCATTCTGGCCCACTGAGAATAAAATGGAAGGGCATATCTGCGCCATGGTGTCAGTGGAGGAATGATGGTATCAAAATTCAATAAATTAATACTATGACACTGCAATGACAAAACAATACTATGATACCATAATAAATTAATAATATGAGTTGATGGGGTGCAATAAATTCTCAGTTAGTGATGGGCTGCTCAATGGTGGCCCTGCAGCTTGATACATTTTAACTGCCATTGGCTCAGTACTATGTAATCTTGGGAACTGTAGTTTTGTGAGATATTTAGCTTTCTCTGTCAGAGAGCTCTGGTTCCACAACAAACTACAAATTCCAGGATTCCATAATATTGGGTCATGGCAGTTAAAGTTGTGTAAAACTGGATTATTTCTGCAGTGTGGATGAAGCCCCAGTCACCCATAGCTCTATGATAAGCCTTTGGGGATTCAAGATTGGTGGAAGGACAGGGCTTGTTAAATAGATTAATGGCACATTTTGCAGATATGTGTAAGAAGGAATGTAGTTTGTGAGCATCTTCATAATTCATAATTGTGAGTACTGTTTCCTGAGACTCACAATGCAGTGATGTGCAGCCCATGCACATGGTAAGAATAGCCTTTGGGGTATAGATTCCTTGGCTCCCCTCCATGAATTTGTGAGGCACTAGGTGTTGTGAAGAATTTCATAAGTCACCCCTCATTCTCTGGGAAATTGTGGTTTAAGACAGTGAGTGTTGATGATATCTCCCACCTCTCCCTAGCCAGCCCACCCAAATAAACTCATCCAACAAATTGTTATATTTTAAAATAGATGTGTTTTTAGTTCACCAAAGCTATTTTTTTCTCATTTCTGAGTACCTCCTCCTTCCCCAAATATGTTCTTAATATATTTATTGTTCAGTAATTACAACTGAGATTGGATTGGGGTGGGGGGACCAGTAGTGTCACTAGGGGGGTGCAGACCACACCAGCTAACACCCTAAGACACCACTGCTCCTCAAACACCTCCCTTTGGACAGAAATGGGCTGTGCATTCATCTGCTTCACTTTAACATGCTTTAAGAGATGGTGGGATTGGGATGAAGCTCAGTGGGAGGAGAAAGCAGAGGCCCTGGAATTTTAAAAAAATTAAAATGTCAAGATTCAATTTTTTTTTAAATAAAATTTTGTCATTTTAAAAAAAAAATATTCTTTTGAAATGTTCTTTAAAAACATCACATTTAAACCAAATCTTCACTATGTATATGCAAATACATTTAGGTTGTATATATGATATTGTAAATTGAAGGTATAATTTTAATTTTAGTAGTTGTTTATGTCACAACTATTAGCATTACATTCAGTGGTATATGGCAATTATGATTTATGACTAACATTAATGCAAAAAAAAAAAAAACATTACTAAGGAGTCTGTATGGTGTGAAATGGGAGAATGACACCATGAGTTACCGCACAGGGGAGGAGGGGAAACTACATTGCATCTCACCAGAACCTGTTGGGGGTTTCACCATCCATTGCTAAACCACAACATCCACTGAGGCTGCTGCAAGTGCTGATTTCCTCATGCCATCATCACTAAGGTCCCTCCTATTATGTGGGAAAAACATGGCACATGGGAAGCATTTGACTTGCTTCCCAACAGAATTGCATTCCGAACAGTTCTGGAGTGGTAGGGAATAATGCCCAGGGGATCATGTGGGCCTTGTGTTGCTCACTCATATAATAGACAATGAGTTTTGTTCATGCAATTCATTGAATACTATCGATTCTTCCCCCCACCCCTCAGTAGGTGAGGTGGCAAGCACATAGGCTGCATCGATACTACAGAAGTAACCCAATTTGTCATCACTTTAACTGTCATGGCTCAATGCCATGGAATTCTGGGAATTGTAGAGCTGGTACTACAACAAACAATAGTTCCTAGAATTCCATAGCATAGAGCCATGGCAGTTAAAATAGTGTCAAACCGGATTATTTCTGCAGTGTGAATGCAGCCTCAGTGGCTCTTTTCACTGATTCAGGTAAGGAAAGCTAGAGTGCCAGCGGATGGTGTGAGAGGGGTTCTGACATTTTTACAAACGCATAATAGAACTATTCAAGGTGCCTGACACCTCACAAAATGGCACTCTCTCAAGATATATATATATATATATTATTAGGAATGCAGGGTCATTTGCATTAGCAGGATAAATTGGTTTCATTTTATTAGTAGTGAGTAAATAAAGAAGTAAAGCTGAAGTGTTTATGGAGCATTAGCCGAGACACAAGAAGCTGACGAGCAAAGTCACTGAGATCTGATGTAGTAAATGTAGAAGCATTAAGAATAAAGGAAGCGATTTAAGCAAGCAGAAGTGGAAAATGACAAAATTATTTTTGCAATTTTTAAAGATGAGAGAGCATTTGTCCTGTGAGTTTTTTACAAGGTAATTGCTCAAAATTTTCTATTGCTTCTTTCTCTGCTCCACAATGTACTTTGGGATAAAGCCAAGGCATCCTCTACTATAGGGCTTTAATGCATAATAACACTAATGTGCTAAAGTCACTTCGTTTAAAGAATACTGTTGATGTGTATTCGAGCAAGGAAATAATGTCACTTCTAGCTATGTTAGCTGAGTCATTTCTATTTTCTTCCTCTGTATTCAAGACATTTCTCTACCCTCATGCATGCAAAAGCTGCAGAAAGAAGTCTATGTATGGAGATAGGAAAGAATTTTATTGGCGTCAATATTCTTAAGTATCCATTTTTGTCCTTCCAGAGACTTCTTCAGAGACCAAGTGCACCTTGTCTCAGAAATCTGCAGATTTGCAATTTACCTTTACCTTTACCTTACTGTAAATTTTGGAAAAAATAAACTACACATGAAAAAGGACATTTTAAAAATATGAATGATAAAAAAATATACTAACAGTTAAAATATGCATGGATTTTCATACATTTGTAGGAAAAAGTACAGACAAATAATGTAAATTAGGAAAAATGCTTATGGAAAATGCACACAAATTTCCACACACACAAAAAGGAAAATCTTGCAATTTGATACAAAGAGAAGATGAAACAAGAATTCAATTGGTTCTTGGGATAAATACAATAAAATGAAATTTTAAAAATGAGCGTTTTTTTGTTGTTGTTGTTGTTTAAGTATACTAGGCCATGAAACAATCACAATTGTTCAGCCAAATCTACCTCATATTGGAGATTATCACATGGGAAAAAGGACATCCTTTTCCCGTCCTTTCATTGGATTGTGCAAAATACTATCAGATGACATCGCACAAATGTGGTCATTATCTCTTCAGTGAAATGGAATTGTCCACAATCGCGCAAAAAGTTATCATATGACATCACACTTATCCCGTCATTTTCCCATCAGTGAACTGGAGTTGTCCTGTCATTTTTCCATTGGCCATAATGGGTATGGCTGATAAGACTTGCAGTTCAACTGCAGCAGCATGAGTGACCAAGAGTAGGAACCCAGTGTGGATGATAATAATAATAATAATAATAATAATAATACCAAACAGATTTTCTATGCATCGAAAAACTTAGATCAGCAGAACTGCAATTATGCTCCTACAGATTTTAAGCCTAGTGAAGATATCTGCATAAAGATCAAAATATAGATCATTCTCAGAAGTCAGAACAAGCTACCTGAACAGCCAAAAAGTATAATATAGTAATTTGAAGGGAAAGACACCCCCCGACATGTCGGGAGGGGTTTCTTGTTGTGCCAGCCATATAAGGACATGAGAGGCTTGATTAGTCAAGTGTGCAGGGGCCTCTGGGTACCTGCGCACTTGGCCCAATCATGTTGCTTGTTTGAGTTAAGGAAGTCTCGCGGTGATTGTATTCTCACGAGATTTCCCACAAGAGTTTGTTCTTTAAAGCTCTGTGCTGCCACGTGGCGGCAGCCATTTTAGAGCTTGAACTGAGCGAGTCACATTGCTCTGCTCTGTGCTCTGGCTGCTTGCTTGGCTTTGGGCCTAGCAAACTTCTGGCTTGCTGCAACTGGGTTTTTGGCTGACAGTTACTCATTTCTCTTCTTGGTGGGAGTTCTTAATTCAAAGTCTCCCTGCGTACTTCGAGGAATAGGCCGAGTGAGGCCCTTGGGCTGGTTCCCTCAGGCCTGAAAGGGGCCTCTGCATCTCCAACACTCGGAGGGCTGCACACTCATCCGAGGCAGGTGCTGCAGCAGGTATCCTTTCCGCTGGGTGCTCAGACCCGATTCTTGATCTCAGGCCCAGTGGTGCCTTGGCTACCTCGCTGGTTCAGGAGGGTTTCCTGCACCTCTCCCCAGTGGTGAGTGGAGGAAGGCAATACTTGCCTTCGGCAAGGTGCCTAACAGAACCCTTCCCCCCTGGTTGGTTGTTGCCAGTGATGCTTCCTGGCTATTTGCATCTCTTGCTGAGACTTGGGGAAGGGCGGCCTTTGGCCTGGTGGTAGTCATCAAAGGTTGGGTGACTGTGCTTAGGACCCATGTTTACACTCACTGGGGGAAGTCATGCCTCACAGCAAGGTCCAATCTAAGAGGCACGCAGCTCCAGCTGTCCCTGGCTCTAGTCACTCTGCTTTGAAGAGGCCTTCCGAGTCTACCAGCAGAGATGATGAGATTGTTGCTCAGCTAGCACAACTGGGCAAGACAGTACAGGCCTGTGTTGCGGTCTGTAATCAGTGTGCCCAGAAGGGGCTACAGGCTGCAGCCACCAGCCCTATTGCCAGCACTTCTAGCAACATGGACACAGAAGTGCTGCTCTCTCATTCTGTACCTGACTCTCAGGTAATTGCTGCTATACCGGGTCCTTTGGTGGTTTCGGCTATAGAGGTGGGGCAACCCACTATAGCCAATGTGTGGGAACTCCTGAAAAGGGTTCCAGGTGTGGAGATTCATCATGTTTGTCTCCTACTCGGTAGGGGCTCCAGGTGGACAGGTTAGCCAGGGTGTGGGTTTGGAATGCCCCATCCCTGCACCTTTGGGTGCACCTGTGCAGGGACCTGTGGCTACACAGGTCCCTGACTCTAGGGTGCAGGCTGGTCAGCCAATTGCTTTGGCTAGCGACACCCTGGTGGTATCTTCTTTGGGTGCTCCTGTGTTATCAGGAGTAACTGTGCATTCTGAATCCATTCCTTATGCTGGAATGTCTATACCCCTTGGCTCACACCTTCCTCTTTCCACTAAAGAAAGAATATGGAAGGAAGATTATATTGATTTATTTTCTCTTACTTTTAGGGATCCTGAACCAAGGATCATGGTAAAAGGATGGGATTGTGTTCAGCCTTCCAAAAGAGTTTCAGGCACTCAAACGCCCTAAGGTGGAGCATCATTTTGTGAATTGGATTATGGATTTTATTATTTACAGGGGAGTTAAAGAGGAAAAAGAGCCCTTTAGGTCTCCTGACTTTTCTAAATACCAGGAGATCATGATAAAAGCTTACACTAACTGCCATCATAATGCTAGAGGTGCAGCCTGGCTGCAATATGATGAGCAGTTTGGAATGAGAGCTGCACAAGATTGCTCCCTGTCTTGGAGACATGTGCAGTCTGAATTATGGGCAGATATAACAGTGGGGGCTCCCCTTCGAGCAGATGTGACAATGGGTTTGTCCCTATGGTTACTCAGCTGAAAGGGCAGAATGCGAGGCCTGGCCCGGGAGAAAGGAAGCAATTTGGTATATGCTGGGATTTCAACACAGGCAAGTGCAGGAGGCAGCCCTGCAGGTTTGATCACAAGTGTAACACCTTGTGCATCCTGTAACAAAGGTAAGCGGTCAGGAGTGGGAGGTGCCCCCCCAGCCAGTATCACCAGGAGATAAAGGCTCTGTCACCAATTAAGTTAGATGCAATGGTGGTGTGGCTGAGGGCGTACCCAAACAAGGAGGCGGCATCTTATTTGTTTCATGGTTTTTCCTTGGGTTTTCGCATCCCTTACACAGGTTCCAGGGTATATCGCTATGTGCCCAATGCTCGTTTTGTGAGGGAATTACCAACTATTGTGAGGGACAAGCTAGCGAAAGAGATAGCTGCTGGAAGGATTTCAGGACCTCATGATCAGCTGCCAATTCCCACCCATTTATCCCCTTTGGGTGTGGTCCCCAAGAAAGCTCCTGGGGAATTTAGGTTGATTCACAATTTATCTTACCCGAAGGGTGACTCTGTGAATGATGCCATAGACCCTGAGCTGACGTCTGTTAAGTATGCATCTTTCGACTCAGCGGTTAAGATGGTCAGGAATCTAGGCAAGGGAGCCCTCTTAGCAAAGTGTGACATAAAATCTGCCTGCAGGCTACTCCCTGTGCACCCTGATGATTTTGACTTACTGTGTTTTCAGTTTGGAGGAAAGTATTACTTTGATAAAATCATGCCAATGGGGTGCTCGATTTCTTGTTCAGCCTTTGAGACCTTCAGCACCTTTCTTCATTGGTGTGCTGTAAAGCGCTCAGGTAACAGAGCTATAGCTCACTATTTAGATGACTTCTTGATTGCTGGAAATCCCAATTCCTCACAATGTAGGGACACTTTAGCTGATTTTCAGGATTTGATGTCGGAATTGGGAGTTCCTCTAACTGAAGAAAAAACTGAAGGTCCCGACACACAGCTTACCTTTCTGGGCATTGAGATAGACACCTTAGCTGGTATTTCTCAATTACCAAATGACAAATTGGTGGCTATGAGGCAACAGGTTAGGGTGATGCTGGGGAAGCATAAAGCTACACTTCATGAATTTCAATCCCTTACAGGATTACTAAACTTCACCTGCAAGGTAATAGTTCTGGGACGAGCATTCTGCACAAGATTATATAGGGCGACTACAGGGGTGTTTGCACCACACCATCATATTAGGATCACAAGGGGGATTCGCAAGGACTTGAAGGTTTGGGAGTCCTTCTTTGAGCAATTCAATGGGACTTCATTTTGGAGATCTGAGATGCTGCTGAGGGCAGACTTTCAGGTACACTCTGATGCTGCTGGCACCCATGGCTTTGGTGTTTATTGGAATGGCCAGTGGGCTGCAGAGGCATGGCCTTCTGCATGGATGGAACGTGGTCTGACTAGAGACCTCACACTTTTGGAACTTTTTCCTATTGTAGTGGCTGTGCACCTCTGGGCAAGCCAATTTGCTAACAAGACCATCTGGTTTTGGTGTGACAACCAGGTGGTCGTTCAGGTGGTAAATTCTCAGTCTTCCAAATCCCCCAGAGTTATGTGTTTGGTAAAGGCGATGGTCTTGCAGTGTTTGAAATCTAATGTTTTATCCCATGTTCAGCATGTTCCTGGTGTGCTTAACCCTTTGGCGGATGCCCTTTCTCGTTTTCACTTCTCCAGGTTCTGGCAGCTGGCTCCCGAGGCATTGCCACACCCGATGGAGGTACCAGCTTTGCTATGGAGCCTTGGAGACTAGAAATTCACAGGGCAATCCTACATTCCATCACCCCATCTACACGCAAGTCCTACCAGATAGCTTTGAATGCTTTTAACCAATTTTTATTGGAAATTGGGGAGGTAGCAGACTTGCCTATTAGGGTTGATCTGGTCCAGCATTTCATAGTATGCCTCAGGCATGCAGGTCTGTCACCTGTTACTATTAGGGCAGGCTGACCGCCCTGGCCTTTCACTCCAGGGCAAGGGCTTGTTTTGATCCTATCACAAACTTTAGTGCAAAGAGAGCTGTGGAAGGTTGGTCTAGAGAATCCCCTGTGGTAAAGGATTCATGGTGGCCTGTAACAGGCTCAGTCCTGGCTAAGTTGTGGGAACAACTAGCTGATACATGTTATTCACCTGAGGAAGTGGCTTTATTTAAGGCAGTATTCGTCATTGCTTTCTTTGCAGCTTTAAGAATTAGCAAGATTGTGCCAGGATCTCGCAATGATCAGTCTGGTAGGGCACTTTTAATTTAGGATGTTATCTTAACAGAACAGGGGATTCAGATTTGCATTAGGCACTCCAAAACTGATCAGTTGGTGAAAGGTCATTTTGTTTCCTTAGCCAAAGCGCCTAGTGGGCAAATTTGCCCGGTTTTAGCAATGACCAATTATCTCAAGGTTAGGCCAAAAGTGGCAGGTTATCTGTTTTTTCACATATCTGGCATGCCTTTAACTCAATTTCAATTTAGGGCAGTATTGAAGGAGACACTAAGGTGAGCTATGTTGCCTCAGGCTTATTTTCCTTCTCACTCCTTCTGCATCGGTGCAGCAACAGCGGTGGCCACACACAGCTTAAGTGATGCCATTATTTGCAGAATTGGCAGGTGGCATTCCAGGGCATTTAAGTCCTATGTTAGGCCTTCTGGAATCAAGAATCCCGATCAACTATACTAATTTCCTTTACTTGCATTTCAGCTGGATTTTTCAATGGCAAGATTTGGATTGTGGGCCACAGTCTAGTCTTCTGGGCAGAACGCCACCTTCTTGAGCACCGGTACAATACTAATTTGGGCTTGGCGAACATCGGCACTATTCAATGGTTTGGCCACAGGGGTATGATGTGGGGAGCGCTGCTTCCTTGGATCATCCAGCTGTCAAGGTCTTACCCGCAACCCTGGGTTTTAGTCATACACTTGGGGGAGAATGACTTAGTGAAAGTCCCTTGCCTTCAGCTGATGGAGCAGATGGTGAAAGACCTGCAGGAAATTAGAAACATTGCACCTGGATCTGTACTCCTATGGACTAAGCTGCTGCCAAGGCAAAGCTGGCCTGGAGCTCGCAAGGATGCTGCCATTAACAATGCTCAATGGTGGCTTAATCGTTCTGTGGCCAAGCAGTTATCAAGACTTGGCATTTTCATAATTGAACATTCGGGAATTAAATTGGATAGGCCTCAGCTGTACAGAGGGGATGGGGTCCACCTCTCCACTGAAGGTTCAGAGATTTATGTTCAGGCACTCTCTGAACATATCAGAAAAGCGGTTTGTGTGGGGGGGAGGGGATGCCTAGCTAGGCTGGCCCCCACTTGTGGCGGGTAATGACCCCCACCCCACAGAAAAATTAATCTGCCTAATTAAATTTGGCAATGGTTAAATTAAAGGAAATGACATATGCAATTAAATGCATGACATCATTAAATATTGACGTCATATGACATAATATGACATCATTTCCAGCTGGGAGGGGTTTGTAAAAAAAAATGTTGTTATTTGTTTACATACTTTGTCACATGTGGCGGACCACCCATATGGGTGTGTTACACCTTCACACACACATATGTGACCAAGTGTTGGGAGTTTAATTGTAAATCTTGTAATTTAGATCCTGTACAGCAAAAATAAAAGTTGTGGCCTATTTAAACCCCAAAAGAGGCATCTTGTGTCCTTTGTGCTGGTGCAACCAGATATTTCCCCTTCTCATACTACTCTCATATTACTCTCTACACTTTCAGGCATAATTAGGTTCACATTTTGAATATTTAGTATTAAATTGAAATATTTATCTTACTAGAGACCAACCCCCAAATCATCTGTACAGTTTGTAAAGATTCATTAATGCATGTTCTGATGGGAAAATAGGATTTAAATTGGTATTAAATGTGTATTAAGTTGTTTTATTTTTTTAATGCAGTGGAAACAGAACATATCTGTGGGAAAACCTGTGAAAATGAAGTAGACCAGAAACAGACAAATTTAGCTATCCCTGTATATGGGAGGGACTCATTCTAGGGAATATGTGGCTTTCTTGTTACAGTATCTTCACCATCTACACAGGCAGAATCTAGTGATAGTTTTGACTCATCAAAACCTACAGGGCATAGGACCATGCTATTTGTAATATCATATTCTCTTTTATGTGTCTATCAAGATTTCCATTCAGATCCTTCTGCATGTTTTGATGCAGTTGGAGGCATACTAAAAGCCTATGTAGTCCATCAATAGTTTCATACACCAACCCAGGTAATTGTGCACTCAACTCACAATGAAGACATAAGTGAAATAGAATCTTTCCGAGATATTTGAAGTCTCTTCTTCTTCTTCTTCTTCTGGCACAAAAATGTAGATGGCCAATACCAAGGAGATGATTCTCCCAGATCTTCCTGTTATTTTTATCTGTATTTTTAAATTTGCTTCAACCATGATTGAGAAATTGAGGGGGGGGGGGGGGAAACATTCTCCATTAATTTGTACAGACCCTGTTTAAAGTTATCCAGACTGGCAGTCATCACTACCCCTCATAGTAGCAAATTCCAGTTCAGCTATACATAGTGTGAAGAAATACTTTCTTTTGTATGTCTTGAATCTCCAGTTGTTCAGCTTCTATGGATGATCCTAGGTTGTAGTATTATATGACCCAGATATTTTTTTCCTTATCCATTTTCACTACACAACTTACAATTTAATACATCTCTATCCTGTGTCTCCATGCTTCCCTTTGTTTTAAGGAAGAAAACAAAAGAGGGCATGTTCGTAGCTTCTGTGCCAATCTAGATTAGGCTAGAACCACTCTATTCCTCATTCACCAGGTCGGAAAGCCTTTCAAAATTATTATTTACATAAGACTTGGCAGCTAAACTAGATTATAACTGAAGAGGCTATTATTTATTTCTGCTGAAAAGGCTTTTAAATTGTCTTTAAGTTTTCACTGAATTTTTAAAATTTACTATTATAAATCATTTTGTATGACATTTTTGACAGAAAACTGTGAAATAAATGTTAAAAAAATCAATCAGTAAATCATTTTTGTACAATACTAGCCTATTCTCAATCTACTGTTGTTGTTGTTGTTGTTGTTGTTGTGTCTTCAAGTCAATTCCAAGTTATAGCAACCTATAAAATGAACCCATCATGGGATTTTCTTGGTAAGATTTGTCCAAAGAAGGTTTGCCATTGCCTTCCCCTGAGGTTGAGAACATGCATCTTGCTCAAGGTTATTGCAGAAAGAAGGCAGGTTAGAGCCAGCCCAGGTGACAACCAATCAGGACTGAGCTGATGACAGCCAATAAATATTTTGTGGGTTTTTCGAGCTATGTGACCATATTCTGGAAGAGTTTCTTTCTGACGTTTCGCCAGCATCTGTGGCTGGCATCTTCTGAAACGTCACAAAAAACTATGGATGCCAGCCATGAAAGCCTATGACTTCACAGCCAATAGAATGTTGGGCTGTGAAAGGAAAATTCCATTACTAACAGTTGGAAGTCAGATAGTGTTTGGATTCCAGACAGTGAGGGTCTGGTGGTGAAGGTCCCTGAGTGGAATAGGGTTAAGGTCCAGAAGAGAGGGGCCTAATACCCATACTAAACTCCATGTGACAGAGTTAATAAAGAGAATATCCTGAGGGGTATTGATAGCCTTAGAGGCTGGTTAAGAAATAATGGTAAAGGTGCCCAAAGAAGGGCTAAGAGTGTCCTGTGGGGATAATTGAAAGTGTTCCAAATAAAGGAGTGTTTTAGACTAGTATTATTTGTAACCGTAAACAATTATAACATTGTAAATCAAGTTTTGCTGTTATTTTCATGAAACATTTGCCTACAGTGTGAATGAATATCTATGCTACTAAATCTTATACAAGATAGGTTATACCAAAGAGTTTTAGAAGAGAAGGTTGGTGACGGAGTGGCTCTTTACATAGGGTGGTGGCAGCTGTGGGATGAAAAGGGTCCATAGTGTGGAAACAAATGAAAGAAAAGAAAAAGAGTGCTTCACAGTCATTAGTGGTTTTCATGGCTGAGCGGGAAATTGAACCCTGGTCTCCAGAGTCGTAGTCCAACACTCAAATCACTGCACCATACTGACTCTCCAATCTGTTATTACTGATTATTAAAAAGAAGTGGATCTAGATGCTTCTGTAATGAAAAAAATAAAAATAAAAATAACACAGGATAAAGTTTATTATTTGATATAAATCTGGTTCTATCAAAAATTTATTGTCTACAGTTCAGACACATGCACAAATAACTCCCTGCTTTAATGCAGAAAATCTTTTTTCCTTCTTAGATCTTTTAACTTCCAGCATAAGAATTTTTAAAAACTGAACTTTTTTTGTCCACATGACCCATGACCACCTAAATGGGCATTTAGACATTCATACTTAGACTTTATTACAATAAACACAATAGTCAGCTTTTCAGTTATCAGATTAAATTTTTACTGTCTCTAAGAGTGCACTGTAATTAATAGTGCAATTAAAACACAGGTATACTGTATGCCTTAAAGAAATCTAACAGCTTTAAAAGAAATTCAAAACCCTGAACATATAACAATGAACTTTAAGATACACAAAGGAGCAAACAGATATTTCCTGTGGAGATTGCTCTTTCTAGAATAGATAAAATGCACAAAAAGTGTAGTGAAATTTCATTAAATTAACAGGCACATCTGAAGAACTTTAATGCAAAAACCACAGGTGATAACTAAAAGGTTTCTGTATGCCTCAATTGTCTTAAAGACTATGGTCCAAAACACACTGCAGAAATTGCATTTTGAGATTGCTTTAGCTCAGGAGTAGGCAACCTTTCCCCTTTAAGGGCCGAGGGACTTCAGCTCCCAGAATCCCAGGAGCTATTGGCCAACATGGGACTATTGGCCAACATGGCTGAGGTTTCTGGGAGCTGAAGTCCCTCGGCCCTTAAAGGGGAAAGGTTGCCTACCCCTGCTTTAGCTGCTCTGACTCAGTGCTAGGTAATCCTGGAAATTGTAGTTTATTGTGGCACTAGAGCTCTCTGACAGAGAAAGCTAAATGTCTCACAAAACTACAGTTTCCAGAATTCCCTAGCTTTGATCCAGGGAAGTTAAAGTGGTCTCAAAATGGATTATTTCTGCAGTGTGTTTTGGACCTATGACAACGTTGAGGGTTCTGGTCTAGATTCTTGTTATCTCCCATATTTTAGGCAAAGATCAAAATGTAGTATAAATAAGATGAACAGACTTTCATTTAATAGTGACCTTGGGTCCACATTAATACATTAAGGATTTTGTTTTCCAGCTATAGGCTTTATTCATTCAACCAACCAAGTATGGATTTAATACATCCAATGTTTTTGTGTAAGTGGTGATGGGTCAAGGGGATGGGATGGGGAGGGAGAGGGAGAGGGAGAGGGAGATTGAGAAGGATCAAAGGAAAAAAAGGAATGCATGGTTTGAATGTTAGTGGGGTTTCTTGTAGAGGAAGGGATCAGGAAAGCTGAAAATGCAGTCTTTCCTGAGAACCTCCTTGTTACATACACCTATTCACTGCACATAATTATTAACTTCTCTTCCAATAGCCTTTGCCTTGACAAGGAACTTGAAAATCTGTCAATTTCATTTTTGTTGCATTTCTCACAGTTCTGCCAGCATTCTTATTTTGTCTAAGCTGTGTCAGTATGGCATATTTTCCTCTTCTTCCTACATGGATGTTCATGCATATTTTAGCATGCATTTTCCCCTAGTGTATAAATTTTAGACTTTGTTTTAGTTTATATTATTTTCTTCACTGACTGAACCATTTATTTATTTTATTTACTATCCTGCTTTTCTCCAAGCACAGGAGTTAAGACAGCATGTCTATGCACATCTTTTAAATATGGATGTTGTTTGTTGTGTGCACTTACTTGTGAATAAGAAGAAAAAGGAAGAATCTGAGAAACCACTCACAGTTTCCTCCCAATGACAGACAATGGAAAAAATGTAAGAATGTAAAAACATAAGATTAAAACAAAGACCTATCTTATTCAATATTTTGTTTACACAGTGGCCAATCAGTTGCATATTGGAAGCCTGCCAACTAGACTGCAAGGGTAGCTGCACTAGGAATATACATTTATTGCCACTTTTTCCTCCTCAAAGAATAGAATGAATTTTTTTTAAAGGTTTTCTTCTATTAGGTGAGACTTGTGAGAGTTTTTGTGCATATTTTAGGAGATTTTGTTTGTTCGTATTTTAGGTCCTTTTGACCCAAAGATCCATTATATTTCACTTTAAAATACATTTTGAAGAAGAAAATGTGTTTGGTACAAAACACAATGGTTTATGGGCAAAAATGTGACATGTGACTTTCATCAAAATCATCCAAAAGGTGAGGGGACCCAAGTTCTAGTCTTATTTCTTTGAAAAACATTTGAAAAGTTTAAAGTTTTTTTTAATGGGATATCTCAATTTGTTGACACCTGCTTGCTCATCAAGGATAAGAAAATTTGCAAATGTTGTTTGCATCTGTAAGCTTCACTCTCCTTTTACACTAAACTCTTTTTTGAGGTGTAACTTCTTCCTCATATTCCCCAGCATAGGAAATGCAGAGGCACTGAGCATATGTTTGCTTTTTCATTAATAGTCTTTCAAGCCATTCATCTGATCAATGTGTTGGGTTTTTGTTTTTGTTTTTCAAAAAAACTTGCTTAATGTATTTTCTGAAAACCAGAAGGAAAATGAAAGGTGTAAAGAAATAGTATGGCAATGGATAAATTCTGCAGAGATCAGGCAGCAACTACCTGTTCCTTTTGAACTAAAGTTACCAAGGATTGAACATCTGCCATACCAGTGAGTGATGACCTTCTTTAATGATTGCACATAGGTCACTATTGGGACATTGTATGAATATAATGCATTGATTGAGTGCCCTCTAATAAGGGCACTAGAGGTAAGGAAATGCTAGAAAGTATATATACACACACACCAGAAAGAAAGAAACTACATTGTTCCAGATGCTTTCTGAAAGAAATGAAGTAAGCTGAAGAAAAAGAATAAGAAGGGCCAAAAGAGGTCAAAGGCTGGAAGCTTATTTCATAGTGAAATCTCTATGGAAACATCATGCATATTAATAGTCCATGTAAATGATATATAGTAGCAATAGTACTGTTTCGTGCTCCCCCTTCTTGGTTTGTGTAAAACAATCTAATTTTAACATACTCAAACTGGAGATTTTAAAACGAGTCCATGCAGGCTGCAAACCAATTGTTTTAATCATTTTTTATTCATTTAGTTTTATTTCCCACTGTGCCCCATGGACACAGGGAACACTGCTGTATTTATAAAGATAAAATGGTTACAGAATCAATATTATTTGAAATGTAGATGGTAAATGCAGAATGTATAAACTATGGTAAAAATACAGTTGAAATAACCATATGCTTAGTCTCGCAACAGGACCAATGGGGGAGTACATATATATTTTGTGTACTACACTGGTGAGGTGATGCTGTTTTAGTTCTCATTTCTGTAACTCTTTCCCAAGAGCATCCAAACTGTTCTTTAGTCTACTGCATTTTTAAAAGTGGTTCATCAATTGGTATGATATAAGGTTTCATGGCTGCTAAGCAACTAAGAGAATAACATGGATTATCCTTCCTCTGGACAAGTTCCTTCTGTATGTTTGTATTTTACATGGTTAAAAATAAAAAAATAAAAGGAGAAATAGGGAAGTTATCATGTTTGAATAATTCCTTATTTGAGTTAACAGTATTATCAGACACATGGCAAAATGACACACAGTACACTAAGCATTTTGGTCACTGAACAGGACGCTAATATGCCACTTCATATACTGATGCGTAGAAGATTCCAGCCCATTCTTTCACTCTATGACAAGTCAAAGGGATCAGCTTGCTGAATGATAGCAGAAAAGAAATTTAATGTGGAAAATGGTTCTCTGATCACTCTTAAATCCAGTTCCTTCAGTAATTTGTTCACCTTAGTGAAGAACCATAGCATATCAACCCCCTACAGGTAGCAATTACAGGTGCAAAGAGAAATATTTTACCGTTTGCTGAGCTCTTTCCAATGATCCCACTGGGCTAACCATTAACATTGTAGGGTACTAGTATTTCTGAAGTGAACAGTTGACTTCTGTCAAAGCTGGAAAGCCAAGCAGGGCATAGTGCTATACTTGATGGAGTCAGTCTAAAAGGAACAAATTGCTCCTTTCTCAGTGTTCTGGCATAAATAGACCCAGAGATGTATCGAGAAATAATAGTAAGAAAGAAGCAGTATGAGGTCACTTTCTGTCCCAAACAACTTTGGGAAGCAATTTTAGTCAGCTCATAGTGCGTGTGCATGTGTGTGTGCATGTGTGCACACATGCATACACGCACACACGCATACACACAATCACTCATAAGCTGCAGTCCCAAAATGCATGACCTGATATTGTTATAGTTTTCTATGGTTAAAAGACAAATAAGGTAAGTGTAGTCAAAAGCAGGGGTATCCATTCTGAGAAAAGAATGTCAGTTTATTTCAATATGGCTGCTGATCTTTCTTTCATACTCTTTACCCAAGAGATTGGAAAGGACAGCTTGTGGGCTATATGTACTCACATCCCATTTTACAGCCCCACAAGTCCCTCTCAAGATTCCCAAACTCTCCAAGCCTCTGGGCAAAACATGACCCCCAATTCTCAAAACCACTGTCAAAATCAACAAAAAAAATCTGAGGTTTTTTTTAGTTTAATTTCCTCACAAGACTCCCAAAGCTCACCACAAAATAAAAAACAACTGCCCCCAAAAGAGTATATGAAGATTAAAAAAAATGCTGATAATAAAGTTAAATCAAAACAGAAATATGTCAATGTGGTGTATTAAGAAAGAGTGCAAGATAAAAATTAGTCCTTGCACTGGAACAATTGCCTATCCTTATTGTACAGGGCCTTGCCAAAATCAATTACCACCCTCAGTCTAATACCCTCAATCCTACACTTGTTATTTTCACAATAACTTCATACCAAACACTCTGCAAAAAAATATACATAATTTCTTCCAAGAAAAAATGCTGGTCTTGCACAAGACATCTCGAATCTAATCCTTTGAATCATGACAGATTTAGGCTCTCAAAAGAGGAAAATTGTAGTGCTAATTTAATCTAATTTGGTCAAGAATATATCTTTTTTTATTTAAAAAATCAAAGCCAACTGTTCCTGAAGAACAAGAGAACCCTTCATATCTAGGATGCAGGAAGATGCATCCTAGACAAAAGTAGCATAACCCTAGAATCAGAAGAATGGCACTGAATAAAAACATAGGCTCAGTATGTGGGGTTTTCTACAAAATAAATTTTGTTTTGTTTTCTCTCAGGATGTCTGGCTGTGTAAATGCCTAGAACTGAACTTCTGGCAGTTCAAGCCAAAAAAAAAAAAAAAGCCTCATTTTTTGGTTGCAGGAGCTGCTGAAAATAACATTTATCTTGTGTCCAGATCTTGCTAATTCTTTCTTTGGCTTTTGTTTTGCCTACCCATGTTTGACTTGGCTCTCAGACTATCCTTGCTTGATTCTCTGAACTTCCTTTGCTTTGGATCCTGGATTGCTTTGAATTCCCCACAACTGCTTCATCTAACTTACTAGAAGGACTCTCTGGAAGGCTTGGTTGAACCATGCTTTGCTATCTGGCTATATTTTTGGGTTTCTGTTGCCTTGGTTTGTTAGCTCATTTTATATGCATTTACCTGTATTGGCATCTGTTTATTAAAACATGCCCCAAAGCATGAAAACTGTTGAGACTTTATGCTTTTATCTACTTATATGGTCATCACATTATTTTATAGTCAGGCCAAATGACCATCAAAAGCAAAAAAAGAACATAATGTGACAACAGTCTGTAAAGTTAAAGATGACCATTCATAAGATACACAATAACTGATAATCACCACAGTCATCTTAGTTTTGTCATATTAAGTAATGTCTGCAATTATATAGAATATCTTTGTCTCTATTCAAGCCCAAAGGCATATAATCAAGTTCAGTACATTTCTAGAATGGTGATTCCAAGAAAGGAGAGTTGTTCTCATTGCCACCTTCAGCGGATCACAAATGCAACAGTATGTCAAGAAATGGGGCAGTTTTGGAGCTGGTATCATGTGCATTCCAAAGGAAGTCTTTTTACAAGTCTTCCAAAAGTCAAGATATGTTTAAATTGTGACGGGCATCTCCCAGGGGTTGAGGTGCTGCAATGCCTCCTGCAGGACCTTGGAGATTTCCATACACCTGACCATGCTTGCCTCCAAATTTTTTAACCTTAAAAATACTTATAAACAACTGGAGGAGTCCTTCATTATTTGGGCGCTCCTGAACTCTTAGGCCCAGGAGAAGGCTAGTAAAACAGGAATAAAGCAGAAATCATTTCCCATAAAAGAAAAGAAAACTGAAGAACCAGGGAAAACTTTTAGGCTAAATTGCCTTTCTCCTTATGATACCAATTGAATGTTTGTTCCCTTTCTGTGACAGCCCATTCCAAAAGGCAGCCAATTGGCCATCTCTATAAACAGGGTTGCCAGATCAGATTATTTCAGGTCCAGCAGTCTCCAGACCAAAACCTAAGAAGATGAACCCCTGGCGGTGTCATTAAGTATTATACATTAAGTACCAATCATAGTTGCTCACAACTTGTCATTCACACACACACACACACACACACACACACAATGTATTTTCCTATTTGGAAATTATGACAGAAATTCTAGCTAGAAGAGCTTTTCCCAGATCAAGATGAAATGAGGTGATTATTCTTTTTCACTTATTTAGGGAGATGGGATAGGAAACATTTAATCTAGCCTATCTTCTTCTAACCAGAAGTATGGTGGAAGAACAGAATGGAGGGTGAGCCCTTGTGCCCTAGTGACTGGGAGGAAAGTAGGGGCCTCGGCAGATGGCTAATTGCGCCATCTCCGAGGCAGGGAAGAGGAGGGGCAGCCGCACGCTTGGCGCCCCTTCCTCCTCCCGAGGTCGTCCTCGGAGCCGCCAGCCCTCCGCATGGCCAGCGCTCCAAGGCAACCTCCCGCCGCAGCGTCCGCACACGCTGCGGCGGAAGGGTCGCCAAAAGTGCACCCCACGCTTTTGGGGCGCACTTTCGGTGACGTATAAAAGGAGCACTGATTTAGCGCTCCTTTCAGGGATGCCGACAGTGCACCACGGTGCGGATGCCTCGGTCTCGCGGCGCACCGTCCCACAGCATCCCAGAGCCTCTCGTCTGCTTCCCTCCTAAGTAAGTAAGTAAGTAAATACATAGGCCACTCCTGCAAGTTGCACAATCAATCAATTAAGACATGAAAATTATGGCAAGTTACTATTAGGTGAGCTGGAGATTTATACACAGCCCTTTCCTCTTATCTGGTGCTGAGCCCACCAAAACTGGAGAATCTACACCAGGGGTAGGCAACCTGTCCCCTTTAAGGGCCAAAGGACTTCAGCTCCCAGAAGCCTCAGGCATGTTGGCCAATAGTCCCATGTTGGCCAATAGCTCCTGGGATTCTGGGAGCTAAAGTCCCTCGGCCCTTAAAGGAGACAGGTTGCCTACCCCTGATCTACACTCTCATCTGCTGCCTAGAGAGGGCCCAAAAAAACTGGAGACTCAGGCAAGACCCTGAGATCTCACAACCTTACTATGCAATGTCCTGCTTTACATATATTCATTATTTCTTCCCTATAAATGTGGCAGCACTGAAGTACTACTAGCTGGAATGATTGTGGTAATTTGATCTGTATTCAATAATGCATATAGAGGAATTAAATATAGCTCTTCAGTCATATATAAACCATTTACTGCCCATGTCAGACAATAAAAAATAAATGTGTATCTAACTGGGATATTAGTTTCATGCACTGCAATATTTACCAGCTTAACATACTTTGCCACAGAAGAAAGATGAATATTTTATGCCAACCAAATGTTTGATTGCAAATGAAACAGCATTTGACTGCAACAATAGCAGCAGTAGACAAATTGCCAAACAAAGAAGAGAGTGGTATGTTGGACTGTGCATAGAGTTCCCTAATGTTTGAATCTGTAGTGAAAATACTGAATCAAAATTGCCTAAGTTAACAGCTCATTTCCTCTCATGAGAATGTCAATAAGATATCAAAGGAAGAAAAATGAGGTAATAGTTTCATACACACATAGTACATTCTCCACAATCAGCAAGTTTGTTTGTTTGTTTTCCAATATCACCAATCTATAAAAAGATGAAAAAAGAGAAGAATTTTTTTAGACCACTATTATGAAATCAGAGTTGCATGTAATAGGCAATAAAACTTCCTTAAAACGATACTACCAGCTATCAATAGATATTCAAATTTTAATAAGACACTAGAGAGCATGTTCTTTGAAAGTACAATGGATACAAATAATGAAGAATGATGAATGTATCATACATTTTCCTGCCAAATGTGAATATTCCATTAGGGATTAAATATTTAATATGTTAAAAAGGCAGGTGCTATTCAGAACGTTAGCATATAATCTATCTGAAATTATCTCTATGCACTGATTTCAATGTGAGAATTAAACGCGTAATAAACTAGAAAGGAGGAAAATCATACTTAGCATTTAGATAGAGCTTTACAGTATTCAGATAACTTTTCCTGCTTGATTTCAATAATCCTTACAACAGAGTTATTAAGTAGGTCACTATTATTATCACAGCAATTTAGACATGGAGGCAGGAGGACTGGAGATTAAGGACTTTACCACAAGAGACTAAAAATCAGAATTTTAACAGGATAAAAATATGTTTGGCAGATACTTATCAGATGGCATCATGGCCATACTTCTGCTTCTTTGCATTCCATTTGTTACTGTAGTGCACCTTTTCATTAACTGGCAAACCCTGTCAATAGGCTCCCAGTCTCACTGATGTTTTATTACTGCCTTTATGTGATAGGTGTCTTCCACTGCAGTTCCTGTTTTCAGGTCACAACATGATGTCAGTGGGCATGATTCTGCTCCTTTCTACCTTTCCCCGTCCTTTTCACAGTGACTGCAGCTGCCACCACCTTCCCAAAAATTTCTTCTCCATGCACATTGACACAGCAGCTGGCTTTGAGAAATGTTTGGCAGCTACACATTGGGCCTTTGCAGACTGCCAGAAATAGTGCAAATTCAGTCCACTTTAAGGGTTAGGGTTAGTGCTAGGGAATCATGGGAATTGTTGTTTTTTTCTGAGACATTGAGCCTTCTCTGTCAGAGAGCTCTGGTGCCACAATAAAATACAGTTCCCATGATTCCTTAACCCTAACCCTAACCCTTAAAGTGGACTCAATTTGCACTATTTCTGGCAGTCTGAAAAGGCCCTTAGTCATTCCTACACTTTGGGCCTTTGCAGACTGCCAGAAATAGTGCAAATTGAGTCCACTTTAAGGGTTAGGGTTAGTGCTAGGGAATCATGGGAATTTTTTTCTTTTTCTTTCTGAGACATTGAGCCTTCTCTGTCAGAGAGCTCTGGTGATACAATAAAATACAATTCCCATGATTCTCTAACACTAATACTAACCCTTAAAGTGGACTCAATTTGCACTATTTCTGGCAGTCTGCAAAGGCCCAATGTCTTTTAAAAAAAACATAATTTTCAAAACCTATTTGCAGTTCAGGACTTATTCTGTGCAAAATTCACACATGGTTGGTTTGCACAGAAAACAAATTTTCTAGGCAGAGAATAATGTTTCGACACAGAAGTATTTTTTTTCTAAACAGAAAAAGTTGTTTTTTCCAATAGGAAATGCCTTTTCTGTGTGCAAAACAATCACATGCAATTTTGCACACACAATGGGAGTCAGAAATGCTTCTAGGAATAATGCTGTGCAATGACACTGTGGCACTGCATTGTACCCAGAAGCATTTGTGGGTGACAGGAAGCAATCTCAGACTGGATAATTTATGCAGTGTATTTTGGATCTATGCTCCCTTTTGTAGAAAGAAATAGATTGTACTTTCAATCACTTTGTAAACTGTTAACATCCAACCCCCCTTTCCCCCCTGGTTAATTTTGCTTTCCTCCCCATTTCAAACCCACATCCAACCACTGAACATTAAGCTGAGCAGAACATTTTGCACTGCCCCAAATAGAACACTTCTATATCTCTTCTAGTAAATTTGATTTGATAACGCCTAGGATTTTAATGCTAAGTTGTGTTTTAATGTAGCTGTCAAAGCTAATGTAGCTGTTGTTAGCATATCATGGCTACTGTGACTAATGGGGGAAGCAGATGGCTAAAAGGTCAATTTTGGGGGCAAGGTAGGGGAGGGGCAGCTGCACAGTGGGCGCCCCAACCCCTTCCCGAAGGCATCGTCAGAGCGCCGGCCCCTCTGCACGGCTGGCGCTCCAACGATGCCTTCCTGCCGCAGCGTTCGCACACTCGGCCCCGCGGCGCAGCTTCCCGGGGCGGCCCATGGCCGCCCATCTGCTTCCCCCCCCCTAACATATCTTTGTCTGCAATCCTACATACCAATTCTATTTTAAAACAATTGTTTATACCACTAGAAAGTATAAAAGGCAGGCAGGCATTTTCATCTAGGAAATGCTGTTTTCTTTGAAATTTTGTGTTCTGTAAAGAAATGCTATTTTCTGCACAGAAAATGCTGTTTCTACAAAAAAAAAAAAAAAAAAAAAAGGTCACATGCATTGTCATTAAAAAGTAAGTCCTAAACTGCAAAAATTATTTTCCCTCTGGGGTTCACCTTGTCAGCGTTTCCAAGTGCTTTGGAAACTTGTTGTTTGTTTTTACCATTTTTAATCATATTTTTAAAATATTCTTTCCATCTCTGGCATTATAGGGCTGCTGTTTTTAACCACCTCTGTTATTGCCCTCATGATTAATCAAAACTATTTTGGTACCTGATGCAAAGAAACAAATTTTTCCCTCCTCTTCTTGTTATAGGAAATACCATACCTACAACAGGTCAAGCATTTATTTATTTGTTTTAAATCTTTTATATATGGCATTTGAGCAAAGTTTCCATGGGAGAAGTTTTACCCTGTCATATTATTATGGAATCCTGAGATTTGGAGTTTAGAAAGGAGCACTTAGGGCCTCTGCAGACCAGCCCAAAGGGCTGGCTTCGGGGTAGAGTTGGAGCAGGGCAGCTGCATGCCAGCCACTCCAACCCCACGCCAATGTCGTCCTGATGCTGCACACCATTACACATGGCATGCGGTGTCAGGATGCCCTCCCGGCACAGCATTTAAACATGCTGTGCTGAAAGGGCAAGGAAGAGCCATGGTGCTAGTTCTTAGGGCAGCCTTTTGCCGCCCCTAAAAGGAGCAGAATTTTGCCGCTCTTTTGGGGGCAGCAAAAGGGAGGATTGGGGCTGTGGCATGGGTTTGCCGTGGCCCCGATCTGCCACTTCCTGGGGCAGCTCTGTGCCGCCCATCTGCACAGGCCCTTAGTAATCTCAGCCAGACAGCTCTAATGACTCACCAAATTGCACCCCAGGATTCCAAAGAATGCAGACAGCAGGTAGTTAAAGTGGAGTCATAATGCTGCAACTGTCTAGTGTGAAAGGACTCTTTGCTCCAAAAGGTTAGGAACTCTTGCATCTGACTATTTCTATGCAGGGAATTCCTCAGCAAATGGGACTTAGGGGCTATGCAGATGGGCAAAAAGGGGTGCACAGGAATGCTGAACTTCAGTCACCTTTGTACACAGAGAGTGACAGACTGTATACTAGCCTATGACAGGTCCTGTGCAGGTGCGCAGGGATATTTTCCTGCTCAGATGCACAGGTGTGGAGAGATGTTCCTATGCATACCGGTATGCAGTGTCTAAGCGGTTTACAACTATAAGCTCATTGCCCCCCAACAGTTGTGTACTCATTTTAGTGACCTCGGAAGGATGCAGGCCTGAGTCTAGCCTGAGCCCTGGCTAGTATTGAACTCACAACCTTGTGGTCTATGAGCAGTCCTGGGTGTGCAAAGAGGCAACGCCCACCTTCCCAGCCTCTGCTCTCCTGCTGCTGGTGCTGCGCTGTATTTCGGTGTGAGTGAAGAGCAAGAAACAAATACAGCGCAGCACCAGCAGCAGGAGAGCAGAGGCTGGGAAGGTGGGCATTGCCTCTTTGCACGCCCAGGACTGCCATCTCCTCCCAGCTCAGCAGCACCTGAAGTGGCTTTGTTCTGGGCCAAGGCTCCTTAAGGAGGCCCAGCAACACCAAGGCTACTTAAGGAGGCCCAGGAACATCAGCTCCAGAGCGCAGCACCAGCAGCAGGAGAGCAGAGGCTGGGAAGGTGGGCGTTGCCTCTTTGCACTCCCAGGACTGCCATCTCCTCCCAGCTCAGCAGCACCTGAAGCGGCTTTGTTCTGGGCCAAGGCTCCTTAAGGAGGCCCAGCAACACCAAGGCTACTTAAGGAGGCCCAGGAACATCAGCTCCAGAGCGCAGCACCAGCAGCAGGAGAGCGGAGGCTGGGAAGGTGGGCGTTGCCTCTTTGCACGCCCAGGACTGCCATCTCCTCCCAGCTCAGCAGCACCTGCAGCGGCTTTGTTCTGGGCCAAGGCTCCTTAAGGAGGCCCAGCAACACCAAGGCTACTTAAGGAGACCCAGGAACATCAGCTCCAGAGCGCAGCACCAGCAGCAGGAGAGCGGAGGCTGGGAAGGTGGATGTTGCCTCTTTGCACGCCCAGGACTGCCATCTCCTCCCAGCTCAGCAGCACCTACAGCGGCTTTGTTCTGGGCCAAGGCTCCTTAAGGAGGCCCAGCAACACCAAGGCTACTTAAGGAGGCCCAGGAACATCAGCTCCAGAGCGCAGCACCAGCAGCAGGAGAGCGGAGGCTGGGAAGGTGGATGTTGCCTCTTTGCATGCCCAGGACTGCCATCTCCTCCCAGCTTAGCAACACCTGTAGTGGCTTCACTCTGGGCCCAAGGCTATGTAAGGCTAAGGCTACTGCAGTGGCAGTGGAGAAAGGGAGGCCAAATGCTAGCCAGGATTGTTCCCCCTACTGCCTCCTGTGACTATCTCCCCTGGCTCCACAGTATCTGTGGCGGCCCTTGCTCCTGGCCCAAGGGAGGACTACTTAAGTAGGCCCCAGGAACACCAGCCAGAAGCGCGGCACAAGTGACTGGGAACCGGAGGCGGACTGGACGGGGCCAACATTTTGCTAATAGCCCTTGGCAGAGGAGAAGTGGGGGATTACTCAGATTGTGTGCCCTGTCTGTTAGTTTAAGACCTGATGAGGGGCTGGGTTGTATAACATCTAGTCCCAGGGCTTACCATTTGTTATTTGACATCATAACTATTAAGTTATGAGGCTGGAGTATTCTATGCCCCAGTCATCTCAGTTTTCCAGTGGCCTTGAGTTTTATTGCTCTGCCTGAGGCTAGGAATGTGGTAGGGGCGGCTTGTTAGGATATGGATGGGATATACAGTCAAAGGTGAAATGTAAAGATGTGTGTGTGTCTGTAATTTTCCACTTGAGAACAGCTTTTGGACAAAGCACAAAACAATATTTAGAGAAACAGAGTGAGTCAACACCAGGTGGCTAAAACAGACGTCAACATGTACTTTCCCAGAGGTAAAACTAATGGAACCAGACTTTGTTATGGATAACAAGATATATCAAATACGTAAACATCGTTAGCTTGGGAAAGATAGTCACGTGGTGGATGATGGACAGCAAGAGGCTGGGTTAGTAGACATCATACAGACATTATCCAATTAAAATAAGGTTAACACCTAGAAGGTGGAGTATGGGAAGGGCCTAGAAAATCCTTTGTCTAAAATTGTTGTTGTTCAAGATGTGAGCGTGTGTGGCTGACAGCAGTGGTTTTAACTGCAACAAGTTGGATCCTAATGCTTTTGGGATTGTAAAAGATGTAATCTTTCATGGCTGAACTGGACAAGTTCATCACAATGGATTTTACTTAGTTATCTTATTTTTACTTTTTATATGCATTAATAAACTATGCTTTTGGACTTTACAGTGTGTCTTCTTGACTGAGGAAGACAGGTTTCTGAAGAAGGGAAGCTGAGCCAGTTGATGGTAGAATTACAAAGTGGCTGTGGATCACAGCAGCCAGCTTGTCCTGCAGACTCTGCTGGGTGCCAAAGGGCATCACTACAACACTCATCATCCACACACACTAACAAGGGTTACGGGCCCAGTTATGGCTAGTTTGCCAGTTATGGCTGTGTCTGCCATTTAAGACTGTTTTTGCCAGTTGTGGCTAGTCTGGCTGAAGAGGCTTGTTTTGCCAGAAATGGCTAGTCTGCCAGCTAAGACTGTTTTTGCCTAAAGAGAGGCTTGTCTGCCAGATGTGGCTGGTCTGCCAGAGGACAAAGAGCCCAGAATGTCCAAATGCCAAGTCTGCAATGTGGCCAAGAGGTTTGCCTATCCACAACTTCAGCTGTGCCAGGACAAGGAAACCATGCTTCAGCGGTTGCTGGCTTCAAATCTTCTTCAGATGTAAGTAACAGTTAAAAGTTTACTGCTAATCTGTTTTGCCTGATGGCAGAGTGCAGAACTCTTTAAAGACAGTTGTCTGAGGACTCCACTCTTTAAACAGTAAGATGCAGAGAAAATCAAAGCCTGGGAATGCTGGGAATACTGTGGGTTCAATGCAGTGAAAGTTTGTTTTTGTTCAAGCTGCAAACGACTCTGTTAAGGGCCATTTTGTTTGAAATGGAAGCAGCTGGGACTTGAGTCACAAAATACATGTTGCAATGCATGCAGTTTTAAAATGCAGCGGGATTGCTGGACACAGGCAGTTGCCTAAGCCAAAATGACTCATTCTGTTACCCCTCTCTGAGTTACAGTTAAGTTTTGGGAGAGGATGTTTCTTCAGCCAAAGGTTTTGGGAACTGAAGAAAAAGAATTCATGATTTCTGCACAGCTTTGTCATAAATACTGTGGTCAAAGGACTTTACAGTACTTGGAGAAAAATACAAAAATCCCTGTTGAGGGTGAAACAATGCTGTGTGGGGCTGGAGCAGGTTTTGCTGGAGGCCAAAAGGTTCCAAAGGCTGGAACGTGATGAGCCAAGTGGTTTGCTTGAAGAAAAGCCAAAAGTGCTTAGCTTGGGGATACCTAAACAAGCATCTGTGATTTCTGAAAAATGCCTGAGACAGCACCTGAAGCCAGGAAATGTGTCTTGAAAAGGCAGCTGATGCACGGAAGAAAACCGATCCTTTTACTGCGGCAGAGCAAGAGATTTGAAAATGGCAATACAAGGAAGTTTGCAACAATCAACAATTAACAACCCAGAGACTTTGGAGAAAACAGGAAAACTACAAGCTGTTCTACAGAGCTGAGACAGTGTGACTCACACAGGTGGTGAAAACCTGAGGACAAAATAGAGTCTATATATTCTGGGACAACCAGACATAAATATTGCAGTTTTGCTGAAAAGCAAGAAATCCTCCAATCTTAAAGATGTTTATCTAGCTGATGGAGGGGTAAGAGATGTCAAAAGAAATCGTAAAAATGTCTACATGCCAAGTTTTGGTAAGGAAAACTTTGAAAATGTTTTATGTATACTGTTTAGTTGGTGTGTCAGGGGATATACACTGAGTTTTGTGGGAGACAAATATAAAAATCACCCCGGATGGGGAGGTGTGGACAAAAGTTTAAAAAAGGGGGGAAAATATGTATTTTATACAAAGTGAAGACAAATGCTAAATGTGCAGGTGTGGGAAATGAATCATTGCATTCTGGTTATACACATCAATAATAGAATCCTAGGGAATATAGGATTTGGTAGCTTGTTTAAGCTGGTGGGATGTAGGTCCTAAAATTTTTTTTGAAAAATGTCTTATTGTACAAATGATCTGGGAGATATTTTGGTTTGCCACAGAGTAAAAAGTCAAGGTTTTTCCTGTGACAGAACCAGAAAATTGCTAAAATGACCTGTTGTGGTCCATGCTGTTAAGCAAAAGGGACAAAATGTGTGTTATTAAGTGACAATAAATATTTTTCTTAGTGATTGTAGATAGATTTTCCAGAAGTTTACATATGTCAGAGTTTTGAAACAGAAATGTGATACAATTGAAAGTTTTCAACAATGGATAAATATAAAAAAAAATGATTATAAAGGGTCTTTGCTCACAGACCGGAAAAAAGGAGAATTTTTGTCTCACAGTTTGAGAAACTGGCTGAGAAAGAAAAAAATCCATCATTATACATGTTATGTGGGGATCCACTAAATTTAAAGATATCTGACAGTTTTTAGACAATATGAAAATATATATGTGCCAGCATGTTTTAAAAGAGAAAAGTTAAACCAAAGTGCTACAGATGATGTTTATAAGATATACAAAAAAAAAAAAAAAAAAAAAAAAAAAGAACAGTTAAAGATTTCACCTTGGTGGTGGGGAAAGTTTTAATGTCCAAGTATAACAATTGTGAAAAAAAAAAATTCAAGTTTTGATTGGGAGTTCCTGCATGGCAGGGGGGTTGGACTAGATGCCCTTGTGGTCTCTTCCAACTTTATGATTCTAAGTTGAAAAAAAGATACATCCAAACAAAGAGATTTTACTGAAAATAAAACAGTTTAAAAGATCCATGTGTCAGGAAATGGAGGGGCACACAACACACAAAGGACAGACAAACATTAATCCTCTGGAAGTGAGGGAAACACTTTAGTTCAGACAATGCAGACAAGATTATCAACAAATAGAATGACAGTAAAACAAAGGAAACACAAGTCCAGACACACAAAAGATGATAAAAAAGTGTAAAAACAACAAACCAATTTCATTATATAAGAAACAAGGGTTTATACAAAAGTGGCTGGTGAGCCGGAGCGTTTCAAAGCATTTCAGGGAGTGTCAAAGAGTTTCAGGGAGTTTCAGAAATTTTAAAAGTTTTAAAAGTTTTTTCCTGTTGAGAAAAGTGAAAATGATACACTGCAGTACAACAAGAAATTTAAATGTTTAAAATTGACAAAAAGATGTTTAAGTGTGGTTGATAGACCTAAACAAAAATCACAAGGTGATTAGATATATCAAATAAAAGATGCCT
Organism: Phrynosoma blainvillii; assembly: GCA_026167975.1. Taxonomy (NCBI): domain Eukaryota; kingdom Metazoa; phylum Chordata; class Lepidosauria; order Squamata; family Phrynosomatidae; genus Phrynosoma; species Phrynosoma blainvillii. The sequence goes on from JANUYF010000001.1 coordinate 417,539,110, forward strand.
GATGGCAAATGGAGTTATAAAACTAGGTTAATAGCAAAAGGATTTGTTCAACAAAGGTTTGAAAACATTGATAAAAACTTTTAGTTTAAGGCTGAGAGCTTGTGACTGGAATAGACTTTAAACAACAAAAGAGGGGCTAATAAGTTCAACATTTTGGTTTTGAGATTGCTTCTTTAAATGCTGATATGTGTGTTAACACAAAAAGAGATGACAGTTTTTGGTTGTTTAGATTCAAGAGACTAGAAAGAAAAGTTGTCTAGAGAGATTTGGTATCAAAAGTTTTGATTTTTGAGATCTTATTTTGAGGTTACTGGACTGCTGATAGAATATGTTTAATAAGTCAACATAGGGGGGATGCAGACAAGGGCATCCAAGAAGCTCTGGTCCGCAGCGCCGCAGGGCCAAGGCAGCCTCACCGCGGCGCTTCCCCGCCAAATCTAAAAGGAGCGCCAAATTGGCGCTCCTTTTAGATTTAAGGGAAAGTGTGCCCCAAAAGCGGCGGGTGCATTTTCCCTGACTCAAACGCTGCGGCGAGTGCGGTCGCCGCGGCGTTAGGTCAACCCGGAAGTGCCGGCCGTGCGGATGACCAGCGCTTCCAGGGGCGACCTCAGGAAGAGGAAGGGGCACCGAACATGCAGCTGCCCCTCCTCTTCCGGGCCTGGAAGACGACCCAATTAGTCGTCTGCCGAGGCCCATAGAAAGATTAAGAAAGTGTGATTTGCATAGTGCAAAGAATAGTGACAGGTTTAAAGTCAGTAGGTTTTGTTTAAAGTAAAGTTACAGAGAGTTTTAAATATTCAGATACATAAAAAGCTTTGTGAAAGGTTTGATGTTCATAGTTAACAAATAATAGATTACAATTGTGTTTGGATAGGTGTTTTAAGAAAAAATAAATTGTTTTAAGATGATAGATTAAACAACAATAGAATATTTGATAAGTTTTTTTAAAGAAAAAGGGGCTTGTGATTTAGAATAGCCATATTGAGGCTAAAATATTTTATAGATAGTTTATTTGCTTTAGAGTTCTATGATAGACAGTCAGGTTAAGGATTATTAATTAAAAATAAAAAAACTTAATAGTTTGATAGATTAAAAATAAGGATATATAGTTTTAAGTGTTGATAGAGTTTTAAGTGCTGATAAAACAAAATATATAACATTAGATGAGATAAAATAGATTAAACAATTGTTATAAGATTTACATTGTGAACTGTCAGTTGTGATATATAGAGATTCACAGACATACATTTTTATGACAATAGCAAAAACGTTAAGATATAGATCAAAATAAATTGGAGTTTTATGACAAAATGCTAAAGAGAGCTAGTTAAAAATGGAATTGTGTGCCTAAGGGTTTAAGGCCAAAACACAACAGTATAGATATATTAACAAAGGTTCTAGAGATAAACATTAAAATTGTTACAACAGATTGAGATGTCACTTTAAATATATAGAATCAAACATTGTGCTAAGATAGTTTCAATAACAACAACAAAAATAGTGATCTCACACATCTATACATTTCAGGAGGGGATTGTTAGGATATGGATGGGATATACAGTCAAAGGTGAAATGTAAAGATGTGTGTGTGTCTGTAATTTTCCACTTGAGAACAGCTTTTGGACAAAGCACAAAACAATATTTAGAGAAACAGAGTGAGTCAACACCAGGTGGCTAAAACAGACGTCAACATGTACTTTCCCAGAGGTAAAACTAATGGAACCAGACTTTGTTATGGATAACAAGATATATCAAATACGTAAACATCGTTAGCTTGGGAAAGATAGTCACGTGGTGGATGATGGACAGCAAGAGGCTGGGTTAGTAGACATCATACAGACATTATCCAATTAAAATAGGGTTAACACCTAGAAGGTGGAGTATGGGAAGGGCCTAGAAAATCCTTTGTCTAAAATTGTTGTTGTTCAAGATGTGAGCGTGTGTGGCTGACAGCAGTGGTTTTAACTGCAACAAGTTGGATCCTAATGCTTTTGGGATTGTAAAAGATGTAATCTTTCATGGCTGAACTGGACAAGTTCATCACAATGGATTTTACTTAGTTATCTTATTTTTACTTTTTATATGCATTAATAAACTATGCTTTTGGACTTTACAATGTGTCTTCTTGACTGAGGAAGACAGGTTTCTGAAGAAGGGAAGCTGAGCCAGTTGATGGTAGAATTACAAAGTGGCTGTGGATCACAGCAGCCAGCTTGTCCTGCAGACTCTGCTGGGTGCCAAAGGGCATCACTACAACACTCATCATCCACACACACTAACACGGCTATCAGAGTTGTGCAGGGGAACGGGATGTATGGTCGCAACAGAGGGAACATATGTTACAAAAGAAGACAGGATTGCTGTTTGAAAGCTATCCCGCCTTCAGTTCCTTCTGTTTCCCAGAATGGTTTGGAGAGTAGACCAACCATTCCACAAAACCTCACTCTGCTCCTCTGCAATGCCAGGTCAGTCAAGAACAAAACACATATCATCCATGATCTCCTCATGGATGAGGATGCCGACCTGGCTTGCTTCACAGAGACCTGGCTGGGAGAGGACAGCGCTGTCACATGGGCGCAGGCCCTCCCAGCTGGGTACTCTGTCAGTGAGCAGGTGAGGGGAAGTGGGTGGGGTGGCGCAGTGGCTCTAGTTCATAAGAACAGCCTGACCTTGACCAGGATACCTGTCTGGAACACAGTCCACTTCGAGTGTATGTACCTAAGCCTGAGGACCAGGGATAGTTTGGGGATTTTGCTAGTCTACCGGCCACCCCGTTGTCTAGCAGACTCCCTGACCGAGCTGACGCAACTGGTCTCTGAGCTGCTGTTGGAGACTCCCAGACTTTTAGTCCTGGGGGACTTCAACATCCCACTCTAGACCAGTTTAACAGGCGCGGCTCAGGAGTTCATGGAGACCATGACAAACATGGGCCTATCCCAATTGGTCCTTGGGCCCACACATTGTGCTGGTCATACACTTGATGCGGTCTTCAGTACGGAACATTAATATCCATGGGTGGAGGTTGTAAGTACCTCCGCGTTGTCATGGACGGATCATTTCCTGGTCAAGATGGAACTTAGAGCCAACATCTGCCCCACAGGGGGTGGTGGACCCATTAGAATGGTCCGCCCTCAAAGGCTAATGGATCCAATAGGATTCCAGAAGGCCTTAGAGGGTTCAATGGTTGGGAATGCCGGTGACCCTGTCGATGCTCTGGTCAACACCTGGAACACCGATCTTACCAGGGCTATCGACACGATCGCTCCCAAGCATCCTTGCCAATCCGTGTCAAATCGTAGGCCATGGTATACACCAGAGCTTAGGAGGATGAAGCGGTTTGGTCAATGACTAGAGTGCAAGTGGCGGAAGACTCGACTCTTATCTGACAGAACTCGCCATAGGAACTTTCATCGTTCCTATTGGGAGACAATACTTGCAGTGAACAGAGTCTTCTCCTCCGCACGTATTGCGTCTTCAGAGTCCCGTCCAGCAGAGCTGTTTAGGGTGGTGAAGGAAATGACACAGGTGTCCCCTGTGCCAAATTCCCTACTTAACCCGACAACAGCCTGCTGTGACGCATTTAACAACTTCTTTGCAGATAAAATCTCCCAGATAAGAGCCGACTTAGATGCCACTGTTCTGACAGAATCTATAGGCGAGGCGTCCAGCGACTCCGTTGATGAAGTTATCCTGGATCAGCTGCAATCTGTGAGTACTGAGGACATGGACAAGCTGCTTGGTAAGGTGAGGAAGACAACCTGCCCTCTCGACCCTTGCCCATCATGGCTGGCCATCCGGGGGGGGGATGCATTGAGGAGATTCCTCACGGATATCATCGGTGCATCCTTTAGGGAAGGACACGTTCCTTCTTGTCTAAAGGAGGCGGCTGTTAGGCCGCTTCTGAAAAAACCTTCCCTGGACCCCCTGAATATGAGTAACTACAGGCCTGTTTCTTTGTTGCCATTTTTGAGCAATGCAATCGAGAGGGCGGTTGCTCTTCAGCTCCAAGCTGTCTTGGATGAAACCGATTATCTAGACCCATTTGAAACTGGCTTCAGGACAGGCTTTGGGGTTGAGACTGCCATGGTTGCCTTGACTGACGATCTGTGTCTGAGCATCGACAGGGATAGTGTGACCCTGTTGATGCTCCTAGACCTCTCAGCGGCTTTTGATATGATAGATCATGGCATCCTCTTGGACCGCCTGAAGGGGTTAGGTATTGGGGGGACTGCTTTGCAGTGGTTTCGGTCCTTCCTCTCGGGTAGGTCCCAGAGGGTGCTGCTCGGGGACTATAGTTCCAGCAAGAGGGAGCTCACTTGTGGGGTCCCTCAGGGGGCTATCGTGTCTCCGATGTTGTTTAACATCTATATGAAGCCGCTGGGTGAGATTATACGGTGTTATGGTGCTGGGTGTTATCAGTACGCTGATGACACCCAAATCTATTTCTCCATGTCTCGTTCGTCGGCCTCGAATTCCAATGCCATCTCCTCTCTCAATGAATGTCTTCGAACGGTAATGGGCTAGATGAGGAAAAACAGATTGAAACTGAATCCAGACATGACAGAGGTGCTCACGGTAGCAGCCCCGAAACCAAGAATTGGGTTGCAACCTCCAGTCCTGGATGGGGTCACACTCTCCTCCAGTGACTTTGTTCGCAGTCTGGGGGTGCTCCTTGACTCATCGCTCCTGATGACAAATCAGGTAAATGTGACGGTTAGGAGCGCCTGTTATCAGCTTCGGCTGATACGCCAGCTGTGTCCTTTTCTGGAAGTAAGGGATCTCGAAACTGTTGTGCACGCACTGGTAACCTCACGCCTTAATTTCTGTAATGCGCTCTACATGGGGCTACCCTTGTGCTTGTTTCGGAAATTACAGCTGGTACAAAATATGGCAGCCAGGCTTGTCTCGGGAACATCTAGGAGGGACCACATTACTCCGATTTTGAAGTCCCTCCATTGGCTGCCTATCAGCTTCCAGGCCCAGTACAATGTGTTGGTTATTACCTTTAAAGCCCTAAATGGCTTGGGTCCAAGCTATCTCAAGGAACGCCTCCTCCCATACAATCCTCCCCACGCTCTCCGTTCCTCTGGGAGGAATTTGCTGCAGCCTCTGAAATCGAGGCTTGCGGCTACCTCCCAGAGGGCTTTTTCAGTTGTCGCCCCCAAACTCTGGAACGGCCTGCTGGATGAGATCCGTCAGTTAACATCATTAGACAGCTTTAAAAAGGCTGTCAAGACGGATCTCTTCCGGCAGGCCTTTCCAGATTAATTATCCCTGCCTCAGGTACTCCCACCCCCAATGATCTTTGCGTGGCCCCATCTACTGATGGATGAAGAACATTGCCTTGGACCAATCTTATGCTTGTAATGTTTTTATTTTATTTTTTAATTGTTCGAATTTGTCATTTTAATCTTTCATTGATTTAATACTGTTTTAAGGGGGGAGGGATTATGTTTTGGGATATATTGTATGGTTTTATTGTTGTAAGCCGCCCTGATTCGGTCCCCAAAGGGCGGGATATAAATAAATTTTATTATTATTTATTATTATTTATTATTATTATTGAGTGGCTGCAGTACAGGCATTTAACCACTGCGCCACCAGGTTACTTTTCATGCCATGGCTGGATCTGTAGAACTCTGGGATTTTCACTTTGTGGCTGAGAATTTTAAATACCTGCCCCTAAACTGCAAACCCCAGAGTTCCATAAGGTGTAGTGTGAAAGGACCCTAGGGAGAGTAACAAATCACAGTGGTGTTAGGGAAATACTTGCTTTGGGGTAGAGAGAGGATGATCCTTTCCTTTCACTGTCAACTAATTTCAAAAAGGGTTGACCAAAATCATTTTGTCATCTGTTTTGGAGCAGCAAATGGCTCCCTCCTCCAAATATAAATGCACCACAAGTACCATGAACTGAGCCAGGGTGGGCTCATCCTGAAAGGTAGGATGAGGTACCCACTGTTGACACCATGGGCACCATGGCAAAGTATGCATTGTTTAAAGCCAGTCAAGTTATTTTGGCAATGTCTTCAAAGGAAGACAATCACACCAACACTACCGCCATCTCTATCAGTAAATATGCAATATTGTTAAACTGTTAAGAATCTGCCATCATTTCATAAAATCAAAAATCAGCTATCTGAAGATTCCCCATCACTTTGCCTAATGGCAGGGCTGGTCTAAGGTGTAGAAGGAGAGGAATGTCAGGTTCACAGGAATCTGCTGGAGCTACATACTTATCTAGAATCTAGGCTTCCTCCTGTAAAAAGCAACATGCCATATAACAGGGGTAGGCAACCTTTCCCCTTTAAGGGCCAAGGGACTTCAGCTCCCAGAAGCCTCAGCCATGTTGGGCAATAGTCCCATGTTGGCCAATAGCTCCTGGGATTCTGGGAGCTGAAGTCCCTCAGCCCTTAAAGGGGAAAGGTTGCCTACCCCTGCCATATATCCTTGTATTGTTTTACCTTCCAGAGAGCCCTGGTGGTGCAGTAGTTAATTGTCAGTACTGCAGCCATTCACAGCCACAACATTGTGAATTCTATCCTAGGGACTCCAAGGTCCTCTCAGCCTTGCATCCTTCCATAGGTCACTAAAATGAGTACCCAGCTTGTTGGGGACAAATAGCTTACACATTGTAAACTGTTTAGGGAGTGCTTAAGTGCGCTGATACGAGATATAGAAATGTACTTGCTATTCCACCACATCCTGCATGACAAGGAACATGATGTCACTGTAGAACTCACTCTTAACAATATAGCCATGATGGAAGCAGCAAAATAAAGTTTTATATTTGATCCCAAATTAGATGCTTTCTGATTTGTTGCTTGAAAATATTTCCATTCTTAATCCACTTTGATGATCTGGAGGAAATCAAAGAGTGTGTCATCTATGTTTCTTCTCCTCCCTACATTGTGTTTATGCTAGCAAAGGATCTGTATTTGCATGCCAGTTCCTTCAGCTGCTGCTGATATCTTTTTAAAAATAGATTTTTGCTGTATCACAGATTTTGAGAACTGTTGCAAATACTATGTAGGAAGAAAATATGAATGACATACACATAGCTACAAATGGCTTATAGGTTTTTAAAAACTGCAATGCTGATTAAAAATGATGATGAAATACATTCCAGCAAACAGAAGCAATTTTGGATATTATAAAAAATAATTCTTGAAGCTTGGCATTGTCATTTCCATGTCTGCCCAATGTTTAATTTTTTAACAATTAAAAAATGTGCTATGGTGTTAAGGAAGGATAGGAACCCAGCTTAAGTCCTCTTCAAAGACTTCCTGTAATATAGTCTAAATGGTATGAGACAGATGGCCTGAATTCATTCATCATTGCCCTCAAATGCTCACAGTTGTGCACCATATGGACAGCTCAAAATCAGGGGGCTAAGGTCCATGATGACAGGTTTGTATCCATGATACATTGAGAGGCCTGAATCTAGTTTATATATTATTTTTAATTTGATGCTTTTTAAAAAAATCTAGGTTTCAAGATACAATTACTCCCAAGGAATGTGTGTGAGAGAGAGAAAGAGAGAGAGAAAGAGAGAGAAAGAGAGAAAGAACTTTTGTTTTCTGTGAGCACACAGAATTACAAAAATACAAAAAACAAAAACCCAAAACCTTTAAGGAACACCTTCTCCTACATCAACCTCCTGCAATTTTCTAGTCATTTGTCAATGCCCTCTCTAAGTGCCACTTTTGTCATAAGTAAATGAGTGATAGCTAGAAAGAGGACATTTTTGTCTGTTGTATGATTCATACAGAGACCTGACTCTCACAAACATTGCCTTTGTGTAGACACCAAGAAAAAAACATTCTTGATTTTTCAGATTTTTCAAGTGTTTTCCCCTGAGTATTCCTTTAATTCAGTTGCACCAGCTTTTTCTTAGGTACATTATTATTATTATTATTATTATTATTATTATTATTATTATTTTGCTGACATTCTAATAATCAGTATTATCATCAATACTTATGTTATTTTGAAACCTGGTGGAACAAGCTGCTTGAAATTAATTTATAGTTTTAAATGGGCTTTAAATCAAAGCAATAAATGCCATCTGGTCTAATTACAAAACTCAGAGACCAAGTGGTAAAATTAGAAAACTCAAACCTGAATGTAAGGTTGGAATCCCAATCCAACAGAAATCATATTTGCACAGAGAAGCAACACGATCCCTGTATCCAGACATTGTCAAAAGACTGGGTGCAGCGTTTTGGATCAGCTGAAGTTTCTTAATGGCTTCCAAAGGCATCCCCACACAAAACATGTTACAGCAGTCCAAATGGGATGCAATCAAGGCATGTGTCACTATAGCCAGATCTGATTCCTGAAGGAAGGGGCAAATGCACTCCTGGCCACTCCCCAAACCCCTCCCCTGATTTTATATATATATAAACCCCACCATATATATATGGTGTCAGGAAACAATATGTCACTTCTAGACACCATTTTGGCTGACATACAGTTAAACATATTCTGGAAACAGAGATGGGTGGGTCTGTTGCCCACCCCTAGTAAAAATATATGAATTGACACCAGTTTCCCATCAGAAAATACCAATTTTTCAAAGCCAGAAATGTTCTTGTGGCTACATTTCTTCTGGAAAAAGTGTAGACAAGTCTTAGGGTCCCAGAGGGGCAAAAAATACCCCCTGGACCTACAATGGATGCCCACCATCAGTCAGGTCTGTGAGCCATTTTTATGTCCTGGACCCTCTCAGAGCCACATTGACTTTGTTATTGTTAGCATGGTTATGCAGCGCGTGAAGATCCACGTTAGCGTGCAGCACCAGGAACATGACCTTCTCAGATGCAACCAGTAGCGTGTCACCTGGAGAAGCACTTCTCCCCTTCCAGACAGAGTAAAGAGACTCCGCAGACAGACATCTCTCAGATGAGGCTTTAATCTTAATTCTTCTATGTACAAGACTATTTATAGCAGGGGTAGGCAACCTTTCCCCTTTAAGAGCCGAGGGACTTCAGCTCCCAGAAGCCTCAACCATGTTGGCCAATAGTCCCATGTTGGCCAATAGCTCCTGGGATTCTGGGAGCTGAAGTCCCTTGGCCCTTAAAGGGGAAAGGTTGCCTACCCCTGATTTACAGCAATAATGACAACCATCCACATCGACTACAACCCACATGTGTGTCCAGAGGCAACTGCCTTATATGGCCAGGGCTCCACATGTCCCTCTGGCCCTGCCTCTTCCTGTGGTCACCTGTCAGTCACATGAGTGACTCTGCAGTTTTGCAGCAGTTCTCTGTACTTTCTAGCACCAGGTGACCATCTGCATGATGTCACATTCCATGACACAGCATGAGTCAGCATGACTCAGCTGCAATCAAATGCTGTGTCATCATGGCTGCTGCTATTCCCCACATTGTACATTTTACCCCTGGGGCTCCTTCCTAACAATCCCCTCCAAAATGTACAATGTGTGCACAGAGCTTGACTTGTGTTACTTGGAGTGCTTGTGTGTACCTTCCTGTTTCCTGTTCCATATCCCACCAGCCTGACATCTGCCGATGTGTTCCTGCCAGTGCCCAGTGCCATGGTACTTTGTTTGTGCCACTGTCCACTTGACCTGTGTGTCCCAGACTCAGAATCTTGTTCTGCTTTTCCCAGCAGCACCTTCATTGATATAGGCACACCTTCCGGAAACCTGTCCACCACTTCAGGCACCTTACTTCTTCAGTGCTTCTGCACTCTGGCCCAGATGTTTCACCACTCTGCATATACCTTTGGGCTGAACCTACCATCCTCTTAGGACTTCAAGCCTTGAGCTTCCGCTGTCACTCCTGGTGCCAAGCCCAACTGCACAGACATTCTCTCATGTCTATCTACCTGCAGAGCTTTTGTGAGGATGTCTGCCACATTGTCCTCTGAACAGATGTAGGACAGACAAAGAACTCCATTATGGACTAACTCCCTCACATTTTGATATCGGACTCCAATGTACTTGGTCCTATTTCTGAGATTTTCTGCCTCTGGCATGGCAATGCAGGCCTGAGAATCTTCATGCACAACAGTTGGACCTGTGCCCTCCTCATCAAGATCTAACAGACGCTGCCTCACCCACTGCACTTCCCCTGCCATTTCTGACAAAGCAGCAAACTCTGCTTCCGAAGTGCTAAGGGCTACACAACTCTGCTTCCTCCACACTATCAGGCTGTCAGCATACCTAATTAGCAACCCTGTGACCGACTTCCTGTCGTGCAGCTCTGATGTGAAGGAACTGTCAACAAAGCAGTCTAGCTGGGCTTCAGATCCTTGTAACACCAGCTTCCTCTCCTTGTTGCCCTTTAGGTACCTCAATAATCTTTTGACAGCTGTTCAGTCCTCAACCTTAGGACTGCTGACCCTTCTATTCAGAACACCCATGGCAAATGAGATGTCTGGCCTGGTGTTGTTGGCTATGAACATCAGATTACCTATGACTGACCTATAAAGGTCAGGACACTCAAACACCTTGTCAGACTCAGAACTGCTGGGAAACCCTGGAGTTATGGGGCTTTTACCACTTTGGCATTCTCCAAACCACACTTCTCCCGTAACCTCTTAATCTTCTTTGTCTGACTCAGCATCACTTTGCCATCTGCAGTCCCCTCTAGCTCAATGTCCAGGTATGCTTTGAGGTTCCCTAGGTCTTTTAGAACAATTTTATTGGCCAAATCCACCTGCACTACCTTTACCTCCTGTTCAGTCTGAGCAGCCACACAAAGATCATCCACATAAATCACTAATGTGACCCCTCCTTTCCTGTACACACAGGCACCTGCGACACTGTGTTTGTATCCCAGCCTCTCCAGCTTCTTGTGGATACACAAATTCCAGCAGCGCGCACTCTGTTTCAGCCTGTAAAGAACTTTCTTAAGCCTGTAGACTTTGCCCTCCTTAGAATCATCAAAACCTGGTGCCTGTTCCATAAAAACCTCCTCATCTAGCTTGGCATTCAGGTAGGACATTTCAAAATCAAAATGCCTCACTACCTGCCCCTTCCTGGCAGCCAATGCTAGCACCAACCCCAGGCTCTCTGGCTTCGCTGTTGGAGACCAAACCACACTTCTCCAGTAACCTCTCAATCTTCTTTGTCTGACTCAGCATCACTTTGCCATCTGCAGTCCCCTCTACCTCAATGCCCAGGTATGCTTTGAGGTTCCCTAGGTCTTTTAGAACAATTTTATTGGCCAAATCCACCTGCACTACCTTTACCTCCTGTTCAGTCTGAGCAGCCTGTTTTTATTATATTTTTATATTTTATTGTACTATTGTATTTTAATCTTTGCTTGTTTAATTCAGTTTTAAGTGGGGTGGGGTGGGGAGAGGGTTGAGGGAATGTTTTTTTACTGTTGCCTGTTTTAATATGTTATACCCCGCCCCGGTTGCCTAGCAGAGGGGCAGGCTAGAAATAAAATTATTATTATTATTATTATTATTATTATTATTATTATTATTATTATGTTGACTTAGCTTTTTAGTGACCAAGAACTGACAGCATGTGAGAGTTGTTTTAAACAACAGATAGAGAATCTACTTGAATTGTAACTAAAAGCAAATATGGAAAAAAAATTGACCACAGATTGGAAAATTTTAAACACATTCCAGTTTCCAAGAAAGGAGACACCAAGGATTTCAGTAAACATAAAACCATTGCATTAATCTCCAATACAAGCAAAGTGATACTCAAAATTCTACAACAAAGACTTTTACCATATGTGCAATGAGATATGGAAGATGTTCAAGCTGTGTTCAGGAAAGGAAGAATCACTAAAGATCATATTGGTAAAATATGATGGATAATGGAGTGCAGCAAAGAATTCCAAAAGAAAATCAGACTGTGCTTTATTGATTATAGTGAAGCATTTGATTGTGTATATCATTTGATTGTGTATATCATGATCATTCTTGAAGAAATAGGTGTGTCACAACATTTGATTATCCTGATGCCTAATCTGTACTCATGACAAAAGGCCATAGTTAGGACAAAATATGGAGAAACAGAATGATTTCCAGTTAGCAAAGAGGCCAGGCAAGGCTGCATGTTATCACCCTATCTGTTTAATTTGTATGCTGAATGTATCACACAAAAAGCTGGATTAGACACAGAGGAAGGAAAATAAACAATTTAAGATATGCAGATGATACCATAGCAGAAAATAACAACGATTTGGAATGACTATAGAAGTTAAGAAAGAAAATGCAAAAGCAGCTATACAGTTAAATATTAAGAGAACAAAAAATAATGTCCCCAGATGATTTGTATAACTTTAAAATAGACAATAAGACACTGAGATAATCAAAGATTTCCTATACTTTGACTAAGGGGTGAAACAGATGGGAGGCTAGGAGTAGCCTCTGGCCACTCCAGCTGCCATTGGGTTGTGATCAGCCTGGGACCTCAGTGACCGGATTTTGGGTCATGATGAGCCTGGGACCTGAGCAACTGGATGACCTAGTCTTATAGCAGGCCACCACTTTGGTCCCAAATGAGCCACTAGCAGAGGCATTTTTTTAAAAAATTTTAATTTTATTTTATTTTATTTTATTTTGCTGCTACTTTTTCAGGCAGCTTTGGGCTACTTTAGGGGGGATGCATCATCTGCACACCACACTCCTGAAGCATCCAGAAACTGCTCTGTTTGGTCCATCTGTTTCAGGCCTAAGTCATTAATCAGATGGACACTGCAGTCAAGAATTCTGAAGATTAGGGCTTGGAAGGGCAACTATGGAAGAACTAGACAAGATCATGAAATGTAAAGATATATCATTTAACACTATAAGAATGTAGAAGGAAGAAAATCAACTTCTTTGAGATGTGGTGCTGGAGGAGAGTTCTGTGGATAACCTGAATTGCCCAAAAGACAAATAAATGGCTCCTAGAGCAAATCAAACCTGAGCTCTCCCTGGAAGACAAGATGACAAAATTGACAGTGTTGTACTTTAGGCAATGACAAGCCATGACTCACTGGGTGTGGGATCATTAATCCTTGGCAAAGTGGAAGGCAATAGGAAAAGAAGAATACTGTGTTACAGAAGGAATTCAGCCGAAGAACCCACAGCACTGAGACTACAAGACTTGAGTGGGACTGTCAATGAAAGGGTAACTTGGAGATCTCTCATTCATAGAGTCACTAGAAGTCAAAGTCAACTTGACAACAGTTAACAACAACAACAACAACAACATGAATAAGGGAAGTGCAAGTCACCCTGTTATCAACAGTCCTGCTTGGTTCTTGCAAACTCAGCGCTCTGGCTTCCTTAGCTGAATCTATTAACCTATAATGTAGTATCCTCTTTTCCCAGTGTCTTCTACTTTACCTAGCATTATTTTTTTCCTATTGAGTCATGTGTTTTCATATGTCCAAAGGAGATTAAGGGGTATGCAAATGGGCTGCTCTGGGCTGCCCCTCCTTGCTCCGGATCAGAGCCGCTGCATACGCTACGGCCCTGATCTTTCCTTTTGCAGCCCCTGAAAGAGTGGCAAAAGGCCGCTCTTTTCAGGGGGGGGGGGAAGCCACCCTAAGAGCTGGCGCATGGCTCTTTAGCACCCTTTCCAGCGCAGTGTGTCAAAATGCTGCACCGGAAGGGTGTCCCAATGCCGCATGCCATGTATAATGGTGTGCGGCATCAGGATGGCATTAGCGTGGGGTTGGGGTGGCCGGTGTGCATCTCTACCACCCCATCTCTGCTTCCAGGCTAGCCCTTTGGGCCGGTCTCCAAAGGCCCTAAATCTCCTTAACTTTGAAGGTGCCGCTTCTTCTTCTTCTTCTTCTATACTGAAGATATGGGGGGGGGGGAAATCTGGCAGAAATGATAATTCAATGTAATTTTTACAGAAACCTCTCTTTTGTCTACCCCATTCATAGGTGGAGACACTGGAGTGGCGTGAATTTTGTTGAGTGCTTTCCAGCCTCCACCTAAAATGCACTAAGCTGTGGGAAGGGGGACCTTCAAAAAGAAAATCCTCAAAGAATGTCTTAGAATTCCATCCCTGTACCCCATCACCAAACAAGAAATATTGGCCCTTGTTTCTATACAGTCACAGACTTAATTTGAGTGACAAGGACAAACACAGGCTGAAACATGTTTGGACTGTGAGGTTTGAATTACTGAAACAGCACACTTGATCCCTGAAATGAACATGATCTGGACATGAGATAGGTAGGATTGCTAGCTAACCAAGAAAAAAAACTGGCTGTTTTGAGAAGAAATGGGGGGGGGAATGCTACTCTGGGCCTATTGCCAGTGTCTGTGTGTGAGAGAGAGAGAGGCTAACCTTTGGGCTGCAAGTATTATGTCTTCCCACTAAAACCAGAAATGTTCTCTTTGAAATAAAAGTTAGGACTTTTTGTTAAGAGTTAGGAACTTTGAAATAAAATTTAGGAACAGTACACAATATTGAATTCCCACATTGGTGCAGACACAGTTACAGAATTTCAAAGCACCCCTTACACACTGCTTAGTGGAAAAACATAGATTGCCTATGTTCTTCTCCATAAAAAGTATTTTCAGGGTAGCAAAGAACCATAGGAAAAATGAGGATGCCACAGAAGAACAACATGGTGGCATGACAACAGGAGTGAAAAGTTGCACATCAAGGCAACTAAATATTACAGCAGGTATGAAAAGTTGCACATCAGGACTAGAACTCTGTATCCTCTATTCTGGCCTAGAACTCTGGTTCAGACTTGGCACAGCCTCTGTCCCTGCACTAACCACAGAAGCAAAAATGTTTGCTCTTCTCCGACCCAAATAGCAGTCTGCATAATTGGTCCACCACTTGGGCCACCAAATATTTAAAATAAGAAGTTGTTAGTTCTAAATAAATTGCTAGCTCACCTTTCAGGTTTGTGAACACCTCAAAGAGAAAGCTTTGTGTGATGGTAATTGTATTTAAGAGGAACTGGAAGTGTTTCTCCTATGATCACACTACCCCATCAGTCATATTCTTCAAAACAGCTGCTATTTTCACATGTCTACAGCACCATTTTCAGATGTCTTTACAACACTCCCAAGGGATGTGCCCTTATGGTCACACATTGCTTGGACAATATCATTTAAGTTGAAATTTTGCCTGGACTGAAAACTGAAAAGAAAAGAGGCTCAGGTGGAAAGTATCCTTTTCTTTCAAAATGTTGTCACTCTCTGCTTTTTGAATTCTGGAAATCAAGAGGGATTGGGTGCAATCATGTTGTCTTCTTGTAATAAACTCCAGGCTCAAGGAGGCAGAAAGAACACACCCTGAAAAGTGGATTTGGCTAAGTTTGAAAATCCTATCATCCCTATAGGTTTCTGAACATTGACCTTGAAACTGCCATGTTGCCAGTGAATTCTATCTAATACTTTAGTATTATCGGATTCTGTTTGAAATGATAACCTGTTATCTACAAGACACCAGTGTACAAGTAAAGAGAGGCTGCCTAGGAGTCTTTGCTCCGTAATCTTTTCTCATAGAGATATGGGGGAGGGAGGAAATCTGGCAGAAGATGAGGCTCTCCTATTCAGTCCTTTTTGGAATATAACACTGAAACTAAAAAATTGCTGACCCCAAAAGAGTGAGATTTATTAAGGATTAGGGATGCACTTTATATATGTAGGTGAGAAAGGGGATAGTAGCCATTATCCTTTTTGGAACATTCCCTTATTGAGTGGGGATGGGAGCGGAGGACGCGGTGGAGGAGCCCTGCCTTGGCCCTTTAAGAGCCTCCAGAGAACTTGGTGGTGGTGTGGCCTTGATGCTCCATGGGAGGTTATTTCTAGCCCCCGCTCACCAGCCCAGAACACCAGCAGCGACGGGAGCAGAGGAAGCGGCGGCGGAGCCCTGCCTTGGCCCTTTAAAAGCCTCCAATACACACAGAAATTGAAAAGATCCTAGATATAAAATTTCAAATGCTACCAGAAATATATCGTTTAAATATGACAAATAAAATATCGGACATAAAAGCCAAAAAATATAGTGACATGATACTGTATATGATAACATCAGCCAGAATCCTTATTGCACAAAAATGGAAAACAAAGGAACTTCCGACGATTGATGAATGGCTATTAAGATCTTTGGAAAATATTGAATTAGATAGATTGACAAAAATGTTAGAGAAAGAGTCAAAAAATGTAATAAATACAGATTGGGAAAAACTAAGAGAATACTGTGAAGAACGATGGAAATAAAGACAATTTATAACTAAGAAGTAAAAGAAAACAAAGGAGTAAAAATTTAAAGCAACTGAAAGAATACAATAAGAGGTGGCAAACTAAAGTCACATTAGAAACGACAATAACAGGGAAACATAGAATTATTTCTTTTACTTTGTATATACCTAGAGAACCGGATAACTTTAAATGGAAGAAACAAGAATAATAATCTGTTATTGAGAAAGAAAATATTGGACTATAATGAAGAAGATACAATGTTTGGTTATGTCGTGTTATATGTATATGTATAATTTAATAAAAAACAATTTAAAAATAAAAATTAAAAAAAAAGCCTCCAGAGATCTTGGCAGCAGCATGGCCCTGAAGCTCCACGGGAGGCTATTTCTAGTCCCCCCTCACTGGCCCAGAACACCAGTAGTGACGGGAGCAGAGGATGCGGCGGTGGAGCCCTGCCTTGGCCATTTAAGAGCCTCCAGAGACCTTGGTGGCGGCATGGCCCTGATGCTCCACGGGAGGCTATTTCTAGCCCCCTCTCAGCGGCCCAGAACACCAGAGGCGATGGGAGTGGAGGACGTGGCAATGGAGCCCTGCCTTAGCCATTTAAGACCCGGCAATATGTGGTGGCAGCAGCGGCAGCATGTTGGCCGCTGGAGGACTGAGTCAACCCTTTGCAATGACAGGTGGGTAAAAAAGAAAACCCATATCATCCATGACCTCTTATTGGATGAGGCAGCCGACCTGGCATGCTTTACAGAGACCTGGCTGGGAGACGCCAGCGCTGTGACGTGGGCACAGGCCCTCCTGGCTGGGTACTCAGTCAGTGAGCAGATAAGGGAAAGTGGGCGAGAGGGCGGTGTGGCCTTGGTTCATAGAAATAACCTAACCTTGACCAGGAAGCCTATCTGGAAAACAGCCTACATCGAGTGTATGTACCTAAGCCTGAGAACTAGGGATAGTTTGGGGATTCTGTTGGTATACCGGCCACCCCGTTGCTTAACAGACTCCCTGACCAAGCTGACCCAACTGAGTTGCTGTTGGAGTCGCCCAGACTATTGATTTTGGACGACTTCAACATTCCACTCGAGACCAGCTTGTCAAACCTAACTGGTGCGGGTAGGGAGTTCATGGAAACCATGACAAACATGGGCCTATCCCAATTGGTTGTCATGCCCACACATTGTGTGGGTCATACCCTCGATGCAGTCTTCAGTACAGAACAGGAATACCCGTGGCTGGAGGTTATCGCAACCTCCGCATTGTCATGGACAGATCATTTCCTGGTCAAGATGGAACTAAGAGCTACTGTCTGCCCCCCTGGGGGTGGTGGACCTATTAAAATGGTCCACCCTAAAAGGCTAATGGAACCAACTGGTTTCCAGAAAGCCTTAGAGGGTTTAATGGTTGGTAATGCAGGTGATTCTGTCAAAGTCTTGGTTAACATCTGGAACACTGATCTCACCAAGGCTATCAACACAATCGCTCTCAAGCATCCTTTCTAGCCCACTCCTAATCATAGGCCCTGGTACACAGAGGAGCTTAGGAAGATGAAGCAAGCTGGACAATGACTAGAGCGCAAATGGCAGAAGACTCAGCTCTTATCCAACAGAACTCACCATAGGAAATACCTTGATTCCTATTGGGAGGCATTGCGTGCAGCGCAGAGATTTTTCCCTTCTGCACACATTGCGTCTGCAAGTCCCATCCAGCAGAGCTGTTTAGGGTGGTGAGGGAACTGACACAGGTACCTCCTGTGCAGAACCCTCTACTTAACCCTACAGCAGCCTGCTGTGATGCTTTCAACACCTACTTTGTAGATAAAATCTCTTGAATAAGAGCTGACCTGGATGCCAGTGTTTTGACAGAATCCATAGGTGATGTGTCCAGCAACTCCATTGATGGCATTTTACTGGATCAGCTTCAATCTGTGAGTACCGATGTCATGGACAAGCTCCTTGGTAAAGTGAGGAAGACAACCTGCCCTCTCGATCCTTGTCCATCTTGGCTGGTCACCTGGGGGGGACGCGTTGAGGGTGTTCCTTCAGGATACTATCAACGCGTCATTCAGGGAAGGCACTGTTCCATCCTGTTTAAAGGAGGTGGCAGTCAAACCCCTCCTGAAAAAGCCTTCCCTGGATCCCCTGGATAGAAATAAC
Organism: Phrynosoma blainvillii; assembly: GCA_026167975.1. Classification (NCBI taxonomy): domain Eukaryota; kingdom Metazoa; phylum Chordata; class Lepidosauria; order Squamata; family Phrynosomatidae; genus Phrynosoma; species Phrynosoma blainvillii. The sequence continues at coordinate 417,557,427 of JANUYF010000001.1, forward strand.
TACAGACCGGTCTCCTTGCTGCCCTTTTTAAGCAAGGTGATTGAGAGGGTGGTTGCTTCCCAGCTCCAGACTGTCTTAGTTGAAACCAATTATCTCAATCCATTTCAAACCAGCTTTAGGATGGGATTTGGAGTTGAGACTGCCATGGTTGTGCTGGCCGACGACCTCCGCTTGGCTATCGACAGGGGTAATGTGACCCTAATGGTGCTCTTGGACCTCCCAGCAGCATTTGACACAATAGACCACTCCATCCTTTTGGATCGCCTGAGAGAGTTAGGAATTGGAGGTACTGCTCTGCAGTGGTTCCGTTCCATCCTCTTGGGCAGATCCCAGAGGGTGAGGCTCGGGGACAGTTGCTCTTCTAGAATAGAGCTTAATTGTGGCATCCCTCAGGGCGCCATCCTGTCCCCGATGCTATTCAACATCTACATGAAGCCGCTGGGAGAGATCATTTGGAGGCATGGAGCACGGTGTCTTCAGTATGCTGATGATACCCAGATATATTTCTCCATATCCCAATTGTCTGCTCAGACCTCAGATGGCGTCTCTCCTCTCAATGATTGTCTTAAGGCAGTAATGGCAATTTATTTAGGAAGGTTGTAAATTACACTCCAGTATCTTGTAGGTGGAGCAGAGGCTTCAATAGGAGGTAAGATTCAATGGGGTCCTTCCTTTGATAGAAATGAATGGTTGCCAAAACTCCTTCAGGACAATGGTAGTGTTACAATAACTGATTTAATATTTTTTTAAAAAAAAACTTTTGTGGGTCCCTGCCATGGCCCAAGACTGGGAGAAGCCCAAGCACATCACGTAGGCACCTGAAAGGTCACATTTGCATCTACAACAATTTGCAGAGCAAAAGGGCCAAAGCCTAAGAGCTGCAACCAGGATATTTACACTCTCTGAATTCCAGACACAGTGATTTACAATCAGCTAAGAATGAAATAACATCAACATCCCGTCCTCACTCCTTTGATATACAATAATCAATCTTCATTCCAGGCTATTTTCTGCCTATATCAAGACCTTCAAAATCTGTATTCTATGAGCTGGTTATGGAAGGGAAGGGGGGAAATCTCACTCCCTCTCTGAAATTCCTAACCAAGGGCCTCGGAAGATGACTAATAGGGTCGTCTCTGAGGCAGGGAAGAGGAGGGGCAGCCGCACGAGCAGTGCCCCTTCCTCCTCCCGAGGTTGCCCTCGGAGCTGCCGGCCCTCCGCACGGCTGGCGCTCCGAGGGCAACCTCCCGCCGCAGCGTCCGCACATGCTGCGGCGGAAAAGTCAGGGAAAGTGAGCCCTACGCGTTTAGGGCGCACTTCCCCTCACTTCTGAAAGGAGCGCTGATTTAGCGCTCCTTTCAGAGGCGCCGACTGTGCACTGCGGTGTGGCTGCGTCACTCCGGCAGCACACCGTCCTGCGGCGTCCCCGACACCATCGTCTGCTTCCCCCCTAAGTCTCCCTCGGCTTTCCCAACATAACTTCACTCCATAGCAAACAGTTGAGTGCATTTTTCTACAAGGAGTGCAGAGTTTCTACGTAACTATTTTGTGTGTGAAACCTTTCTTACAGATTTCATGTATCCTCTGTGCAAATGTGTGCTTGCTTATTGATTTATTTTTCTCTCTTAATAAAAGTACTATTCTTTAGGAAAAAAATGCTGCCTCTGCAAGGACTCTTACCTCCCTCCCCTTGCACACAGTAGATACAGATCCTACTCATCATTTTTGAGCTAATTATAAATTTCCAAAGGCCAAATCTTTGTTACAGTAGGTAGCCACAAATTTTGGCCAAAAAGCATACTACATGTTAGAGCAGGGGTAGGTAACCTTTCCCCTTTAAGGGCCGAGGGATTTCAGCTCCCAGAAGCCTCAGCCATGTTGGCCAATAGTCCCATGTTGGCCAATAGCTCCTAGGATTCTGGGAGCTGAAGTCCCTTGGCCCTTAAAGGGGAAAGGTTGCCTACCCCTGTGCTAGAGTACTAAGTACTATAGTATTAAATAATCTAAGTAGTTACAAGATCTTGCTCATGAATATGGTAAGTAACAGTTGGCACTGGAGGATAGTCCCAGAAAGATAGGTAGGATGTGGGCAACAGTAAGTAATTATGGGATATTGGCCAGGGAAATAGCTGTAGGATCTGTGTAAGGTGGTGACAGCCCAGGGGCAGGGGTAGGCAATCTTTCCCCTTTAAGGGCTGAGGGACGTCAGCTCCCAGAATCCCAGGAGCTATTGGCCAACATGGCTGAGGCTTCTGGGAGCTGAAGTCCCTCGGCCCTTAAAGGGGAAAGGTTGCCTACCCCTAGCCCAGGGAATCCTCCTATAGTTGCAGGCACAAATAGAAGGGTTTGGTTTAAATAAACACCTCAGGATCCTAAGTATAACTTATTTTAGTAGCAACAAAGCTGTGTTAATACACTGAAATTCTGGACCATGCCAACAACTATCAGGTCAGAACAGGGAAGCCATCGGAATCCACAAACACTTGGATAACTTCAATAGAAAAGAAGAAACCCTTAAAGTAAACAAGGTTTGGCTACCAGTCCTACAAAATAAAAAAATCAGCACTCAGCAAATGCAATTGGGAAACCAACCGGGGTCAGGGTCTTTCCCAGCAGACAATAGCAGACAATATCCTTGATTCCATATCCTCCCACCCTGAAGCCATGCCATTAACAACAGAACAATACCTATTCAACACAGAACAATACACAGTCACTCCTCCCTACACAGGGTCTCACAGTATATATAGACCCACTCTCTTCCATTCCAGTATTCTCTGAAGATGGCTGCCACAGATACTGGTGAAACATCAGAAAGAAACCCTTCTAGAACATGGCCACACAGCCCGAAAAACCCACAAAAAACTATTGATGCTGGCCATAAAAGCCTTCGACTTCACAAAGCTGTGTTAGTCTAGAATATCAGTATGCAAAGGGATCCTGTAGCACCTTTGAGACTATGGGGGGTTGCAGACTGCCAGAAACAGTGCAAATTGATTCCACTTTTAGGGTTAGGGTTAGTGCTAGGGAATCATGGGAATTGTTTTTTTTTCTGAGACATTGAGCCTTCTCTGTCAGAGAGCTCTGGTGCCACGATCAACTACAGTTCCCATGATTTCCTAACCCTAACCCTAACTCGAAAAAGTGGACTCAATTTGCACTATTTCTGGCAGTCTGCAACCCCCCTAACTGAGCAAAAGTTGTTGCAGAATAGCCTTTAGTAGATGGGGACTGTGACGAACCACTCCTGCCACCGTGACTATTTCTCTCTTTTTGAATTTTATGTGACTGGCTTCATAGTCCTTGTCACCTCCCGGTCCAATAACTATTAAAACACACCGGTGGCGTTCATTCAAAATTTTCACACAGAGGCCAAAATAGTTTTTTATGAAATATAAAATGGTTTTATTGTATTTCAAACCTACAGGCACGCTTCTTGGTTTTCAAACTTGTTAATAATATTACTTGGTTACAGGTTCAAGTGTATTGTATCTATTTCAAATACAATCCTTCAGCTGGTTTTATGTTCACAATCTAACCACACAGACACTCTCTACACCAGAACTCTTTGTTGAACCACAAAGAGTTATTTTTCTTCTTTTGACTCTTATCTTTGTATCACTTAGGGGGGGAGCAGACAGCAAAAGCTGCTGTTATCGGGGCAAGGAAGGTGAAGGGCAGCTGCATGGTGGGCGCCCCAACCCCTTTCCGAAGGCATCGTTGGAGCCCTGGCCTCTCCGCATGGCCGGTGCTCTGACGATGCCTGTCCGCCTCAGCGTCCGCACACGCTGCGGCGGAAGAGTCTCCGAAGGTGTGCTGCCAGCCTTTTGCAGCGCACCTTCGGCAACTTGTGGAAGGAGCGCTATTTTAGCACTCCATCTAGGGGCAGCGAAGCAGCAACGCGGGGCTGAGATGTGTGGATACCTCAGCCCCACGGCGCAGCTTCCCGGGGCGGCCCATGGCTGCCCCTCTGCTTCCCCCCTTACTTCCCTCAGGAACAATCCACAGCCTCTGCCTTAAGGTACTGCCTCACTGTACCTCTATCTAAGTCAGATCCAACTGACACTCTCGAAGGTTCTGAGCCTTCTGTTCCACAATTCCTAACTGCCTAACTCCCTAACTGATAATATCCCTCACCGCCTGAGCTATTTATCTCCTTCCAGCTGCTCTCTCATTGGCTGGTTCCAGCTGTCTCAGGATTGGTCAGCTGTCTTCTGATCTTCACAGTTTCCTACTGTCTTTCTGTTCATCACAGGGACCATGTCTGCACTGATATGAAAAGCCCAGCTGAGTGCTAGGGCTTCCAGACTTGCAGGGAGGATGAGATCTGCACAACCAGCACCCACAACAGGCATATATGAGCAGCACTGTCCACACACTCCCCAGGAGACCCATGATGTCTGTGAACCCCAAAAAGGGGGCTCTTGTCATTATTTTCTCTGTTTTATTATGTAGACGAATGATAGAATTCCCAAAAACTATTGAATTTATGCTCATTTCAAAAGTGAAATCCATTTTCCTTTCCCAAATTGTTCCCTGCTCTCTTTTTTTATTATTCACTCTTAGTAGAGAGCTCTTCTTTCATCCCATCAGGGATGGTAGTTTAGCATGCTGTTTGCTTTTGATTTAAATGAGACTGCCTACCATCTGTGTTTTGTTACATCATCACAAGTCAGGCTTGATATTTTTATTCTTCACATTCTGTAATTCTATGAGAAGGAACCCTGTCTTACCCCAATGTTTCCAGGAAAGAGAATGATCTCAGCAAGTGGCTGAGAATAGGATAATGCAACTGAAGTAGCATATCTGTCAAATTAAGCAACAGTTAGGAATATTGCTAATATTTATGAACCTCAATGATTGATAGATCTGCCATTTTTCCCTTTTCCCACATTCAAATCCTGCTAATTTCAAGCCCTTTCTATCACATGTATGAAGAACTCTGTGGTTTTTAGAAAACTCTTGCCAAACAAAAACAAACAATACATTTTTCACACACATACATGGGGCAAATTTAATATGTACAGCTGTTCACAGTAGGGATGGGATCCTGCGTTACCTATTTGCCATGTAGTCATTAAAGTCAAATAGAAGCCTCTCAGAATATCTAGTAAACTAGTGAAACTTGTAGACACAAAAGAAGGAGACAGAAGAGGGAGAATCTGGACACATACACAGTCCCTCCCTTGGGTAAAGTGGGAGAAGTATTTTGTCTATGCCTCACCTATCTCTTACCCAATTTGACATTCACCCAACTCATCCTCCTATGTCCAGTGTTGGTTTCTGGTTCAAAGATGCTTTTCTTTTCTTTTCTTTTCTTTTCTTTTGAGGAGGGGGGTTTCCCTTGATTTCACATGGAGGTCTTTTTGCTTCTGCAGTGGATGCAGTGGGAGGTGGTGGTTGATTGAACAACTGTTGGTTCTTTCTTAGGCCAGTTTTGTCTTAAGTTCTAAACAAGTAACATTTGTTTGGTCACACTTCATTTGAAAGAGTATTAAGACATATTATAGGTTTAAGAGTTGGTTATTGCTGGACTCCCAAAGACTGAAGGATATCATCTTTGGAACCATACTGCCTTATTCATTTTGAGTTCCAAAGCACTGGTTGGGGTGCCCCTATATAAAATGGTGTGAACCCAAGGAGAGGATGTTTCCTACTTCTGGATCTGCATGGACTTGCCCAATTTCTTCTTTGGAGTTGCTTCTGTAGATGAGAATTACTGGATTATTGCCATTTAATAAGATTTGCCCCTATTTAAATTAATGCATTTTATCATGTTTCTTTATTTAGGGCCTTTACTGATTGCCAGAAATAATGCAAATTGAGGTCACTTTAACTGTCCTGGCTCAGTGCTAAGGAATCATGGTAAATTGTAATTTTTTTTCCTGGGACATTGAGCCTTCTCTATCAGAGAGCTCTGGTGCCACAATAAACTACAGTTCCCATGATTCCTTAGTACTGAGTCAAGACAGTTAAAGTAGCCTCAAGCTGCATTATTTCTGGCAGTCTGTAAAGGCCCTAACTCTTCCAGTTGCAATACATGCCAACCATAATTCAGCATTAGTATGACTAATCATGTACATATTCAAAGTTAGACTTGTAAGTTAATCATTCACAGGTCCCTGTCTGGATAGGTGGATCAGTCAGCTTCACATTCATTTAAAAAACAAACAAACCTTCAAATTCCTCCCACTGAATTTATGAAGAAATGCTCAAATTTGATGGAATTTCTTATCAAAGAAGAAAATGAGACAAACAAAATTCTCACCCATCTTTTTTTGATTTTTGACCAGAGGCTGAGTCATCATAGAAAACTTAGGAAAAGTGGTTCTTGACTTTTTGCATACCAGTTGTTTTGCATTTCAGCTCCCAGCCATTGGCCTTTAAATATTACACTTGAAGTACAATACTTCTTGAGGACTAAAGGATGAAAACCACTGACCTAGTGGATATTCACATTACTTGGATACCTGAAAAATGCCTTTAAAATGAATTTCTTGGGTGCTGGGAAACTCTGACAGGGAAAATCTTAGATGGTTGAGAATCTTCACAATTTGTGACTTGTTCTTTGTGAAAAAATATACTTAGAGAGAGCATCATTTTCTCTGTAGAAAAGAAATTTCCTCAACAGGGGAAAAACATTTTCTTGCACATAAATTGTGCAAGGAACATGTCTATACTGAAAATGCCTTGTAGAAAGTGCCCCCCTTTTTTTGCACAGAATAAGTCCCAGACTGTGATTTAAAAAACAAAAACAAAAAACCCTGCATTTTTGATTATCTGGAATCATAGAGTTGGAAGAGGTCCCCTAGAGCCTAGACCATTGAGTCCAACTCCCTGCTCAGTACAGGAATTACAGGTGTAGCACCTTTGTAGTTGCCCAACCTATTTTTGAAGATATTCAGAGAAGGAGGCTCTATCTACTCTCTAGGTTATTGGTTCCATTGCCTAATCACTCTTACTATCAGGAATGTCTTTCTACTGCTTAATCAAAATCTACCCTCCTGTAACTCATATCCTTTGTTCTCCCTACATCTGATAATCCTTGTTGCCCTTCTCTGAACTCTTTCAAACTTGTTGATATTAATCTAAAATGAGGTACCCAGAACTGAATATAGTATTTTAGATGAGATCTAACTAGTTTGGGGGTGGGGTGGGGGAAGAAAGGCAAAATTGTTCATTCTTTAGTACCATATTTTCCAGCGTATAAGATGACTTTTTAACCCCAGAAAAGCTTCCCAAAAGTCGGGGGTCGTCTTATACGCCAGTAAGAGAAAGAATTCTGCTCACCCAGTGGCCATTTTGTCTCCCTTCTCAGTGTGACAGCCATTTTGTCTTCCTCCTCCTCCCTTTCAACTCACCAGGCTGGGCCACACCCTCAGGAAAATCAGGGAAGAGCAGGAAGCAGAGGCATTGCTGGCATGGCCTCTGAGAAGAAGAGGAGGAGGAAACAGGATGAGGTGAGGTGTTTCTCCCTTCCTCCCTCGCTGGGCTGAGCTGCCCCCCTTTGCCCTGTAAAAACCCACTGGGTGGCCTTGGGCAAGTCACACTCTCTCAGCCTCAGCTTCCTTCCTTCCCTTCTTTCCCCCCTTCCTTCTTTTCCTTCCTTCCTTCCTTTCTCCCTTCTTTCTTTCCTCCATTCCTCCCTCCCTCCCTTCCCCTCAGAAAAAGCCCCCCCATGGGAGAAGGAGGAGGAGGTGAAGAGGGGCAGGGAAGCCCCCTTGTAGGGAGGCAAGGTTTGTTCAGAAAGCATTTGTCATTGCTTTTCCCAAGGCTGAGAGAGTGTGACTTCCAAAAATGCAGTTGTGGTGGTGGCTGTTGTGTGTCTTCCAGTCGTTTCTAACTTCTGGCAACTGAAAGGCAAACGTATCCTGGGGTTTCCTTGGAAAAGTTGGTTCAGAAAACGTTTGCCATTGCTTTCCCCAGAAGCTGAGAGAGTGTTGACTTGCAAAAATGCTATTGTTGTGGTGGCTGTTGTGTGCCTTCCAATCGTTTCTAACTTCTGGCAACTCAAAGGCAAACCTATCCTGGGTTTCCTTGGCAAGGTTTGTTCAGAAAGCGTTTGCCATTTGCTTTCCAGAGGCTGAGAGAGTGTGACTTCCAAAAATGCTATTGTTGTGGTGGCTGTTGTGTGTCTTCAAGTTGTTTCTAACTTCTGTCAACTAAAAGGCAAACCTATATTGGGTTTCCTTGGCAAAGTTTGTTCAAAAAGCATTTGCCATTGCTTTCCCCGAGGCTGAGAGAGTGTGATTTGTCCAAGTTCACTCAGTGGGTTTCATGTCAGAATGGGGGTTCAAACGCAGATCTCCAGAGTGGTAATCCAACACTCAAGTCACTACACCATCCTGGCTCCTATTCCCATGTACTACCTATGAAACGATTGCAAACTTTTTTGTTGTTCTTGTGTGTCTTCAAGTCCTTTCCGTCTTATGGCGACCCTAAGGCAACCTTATCATGGGGTTATCTTGGCATGTTTCTTCAAATGGGGGTTGCCATTACCATCCTCTGAGGCTGAGAGTGTGTGACATGTCAGTCAACTTCCTTGGCTACTGATTGTACATATCCCAGAATGCATCACCCAATATATTGCCGGTCCTTCCCCCCAATATTTTCTCATTTCCCCCCAACCATCTCATAGCTGGGAGATGGAAATAATTTTTAAAGCAGCATTTAAATCTGGAATATTTTTTAAAACATAAGGTCCAAAACACATTGCAGAAATAAATGCTAGGGAACATGGGAGCTGTAGTTCGTTGCGTTTATAAGTGACAGTTTTCCTGCTAAGTACCTGCATGCCATGAGCATTTGAATTAAAATTACCAGATTGAAATAAAATCTCATGGGTTCTTTTTTTTATTTATTTATTTGGTGTGTGTTGGAAGAGGGGTCGTCTTATATGGCGAGTATATCCCAAACTCTATATTTTAACTGGAAAAGTTGGGGGTCATCTTATATGCCCAGTTGTCTTATATGCCGGAAAATATGGTAAGTTTTCATCCCTATGCATCACTTGTCAGGATACTAGACAAGACCTTTATTATCTTTCTTAAATGAAAAGAATTCTGAGAGTTGCAATCCAACATCTGAGGATGTCACAAGTTTTGTATTCTTCTACTACAACACTCAGTGAAAGAACAAAGAGGTTCCTTATACTACAATTTCTCCCCTGCATCATCATCCAGTTTTAACTGTAAATGTTTTTGTGGCTATAGTGTGGGTATTTATACATTATGCCACCAAGAAAAACAATAAGAGACTCTCAGTTAGAACTGATTCCCAGGAACTTCAAGAGATATGGAGAGAAAAAAAGGGAAGATTTTTATTCAAACTGTCACAATCAGCCCAAAGATAGACACTGTAAAAAGACTGCTCATGGCACAAGTTTGAGAAATAATTCCATGCTCAGATACAACTTGCGTCCCTGACAAGGGCAATTATTTAACAGGGCATTCTGCAAATGGAAAAGACAAATGTAGTGATGGTGGAATATCACAGGGTATCTCTTCAGATCTATATTTTTTCATCCCTGTTATTGCTTCCGTATTTGTGCATCTCCAAATGAAGAGATTACAATCTGTATAACAGAATGCATGAATATTAAGCTCTTTCTTCAAGCATTGCTCTTCCACTTATTCATCAAGAAAATACCAAATTATTATAACTTTTGACAAGTGCTTTTTGGGAGTAAGTTAATTTTGTCCGATGAGCCTATAATTAAACTTCTTGCTTATCTCATCTGTCATGAATTCTCTCATTTTGAAGTTTTAGAGGAAGAACTTTGAAAGAACTTGAATGTTAATAAATTCTGAGAATCATAGTCAATAATTTGAAAGAAGACTTTAACAGCCTGTTTTGATGGAAAGGCCATTATTAACTCAGCACTGAATGATTTATTAATTTGTAAAATGGGACTAACGAGGAATAAGGGCTCTTTGGAGTTAGAGCCCAATTTCAAAAGAGAATTCTCTGAGATAAAGCAAAGAAGAATAAGAGAACTACAAAGGCAGCTAAAACATTGTATCATTTTAGTTTGACAAAGAAAAAAATCACCCAGCTTCACATAGCCAAAATTGATGTGTGCTATATGGATAATACAATACTTAATGGAGGAGACTAGACAAGTATAATAAAAATGACTTTTTCCTTGAGGAAAAAAATTGCATAAAAGAAAATGTTTATGGAACAGAATAATTATCTGAATTGCAACATGGATCTGCTTGGGCAATGAGGACAGATGGGAAATTTCAAATTTCTAAACCAAATCCAAATACCTGAAATCCTACTGGATGTTCGTTGATATCTGAAATTGTGGAACCTGTGTGACACATGAAGGGGCAAATTATGTTCTAAGAAACTGCATGGGTGTACCATTAGGTTCTCTACAAGCATAGTGCAGCCTTGCTATCCATGCATTCATGTTGATTCTGACATGAGGAAGTAATCAAATGTAGGTCTCAATGCACAGAGATTTCCAGAAAAGAACCCACATGTAGATCTTGCTGGTAAACATGAAATGCAATGATTTGAGAGCAGAAGTAGGGCTACAAAGAGCTCTGACATTAGGGGTATTATACTGCTGCTCTTTTGAGCAGCACATGCACCTTCATACAAGTCAGGGTTGGACAACTTCCAGGACTGAATGGGCTACAACTGAAGCTTCCAGGGTGTCACATTGCCCAGCTACCACTGTGCTATGAAATTTGTTGTGATGGAATAGCAGCACATGTGCACATTCGGTTGTCTTTTTGGTAAGTGCATCTTTTTGCATCTAGGGGGACATGACCAGTAGGGTGCCATCAAAAGCAGGCAGGAGGTGTATATGGCCCATGAGATCTCAGTTGCCAATCCCTAGTATATGGCAAAGGTTCTAATGAGTCCACACTATAATACTTGGGTTATTGTATCCCTCCCTCCCTCCCTCCCTTTCTTTCTTTCTTTCTTTTACAACCCCACATCTCATACCAATACTTATGCTGGCTTTCATCTCAGCTATTAGCCTTCCAAATATCTCTTATTAGTGGAACTCATTTTTGTAAATGCAACCCATGTGACAGGAAACTCTCATCTTCAGACATGTTTTCCATGGGAGGATGTGAGGATAGAGAAGCTAAATGTTCCCCATTTCCCTCATGTTCAAAAAACTGATGTAAGTCGTATCAGAACTATTCTAATTAGATGATAACAGACTTGCTTGTTGCACATCTATATTGATGTGTAAGAAATGTCTGTTCTTTGTCACCTGGCAAAATGATTCCCATAACTAAGATTTTTGGGATGTGACACTTCATTGCAGGTTCTTTTGCTCAGCTCTAATCTGTGCACCCTTACCTTACTATCTGCATGGTTATTTCATGATCTTAGCTCAGGCGTAGGCAACCTTTCCCCTTTAAGGGCCAAGGGACTTCAGCTCCCAGAATCCCAGGAGCTATTGGCCAACATGTGACTATTGGCCAACATGGCTGAGGCTTCTGGGAGCTGAAGTCCCTCGGCCCTTAAAGGGGAAAGGTTGCCTACCCCTGTCTTAGCTCTTCAAGACGTATGATACCATCATTATTTTAGGAAGGAAAGATACTGCAATTCTGAAAGAAGAATTGAAGGTACAGTAGGAAAACAACAGTGCATTTTAGTTTAAAATAACACTAATTCCTCCAAACACAACAAGCTCTTTGGTTAATAAGTTCATAACTGGACTCCTGATGGTGACATATGGAGGTATAAATGCCTATTACATTTTCATTTCTCATTTTAAAATAGCAATACTTAGGGGGGTTGCAGACTGCCAGAAATAGTGCAAATTGAGTCCACTTTTAGGGTTAGGGTTAGTGCTAGGGAATCATGGGAATTGTTTTGTTTTTCCTGAGACATTGAGCCTTCTCTGTCAGAGAGATCTGGTGCCACAATAAAATACAGTTCCCATGATTCCCTAACCCTAACCCTAAAAGTGGACTCAATTTGCACTATTTCTGGCAGTCTGCAACCCCCCCTTACTTACACAGTGACCCCTCCTAACATGTGTAGTGAACATGTCAGTTGCCAGGCTATGCCTCTATGGTTATTCAGTGACCAGGGGAGCATTGTGAGGGTGCCCAGACATCTAACTGCACATCAGCAGGTGGGCATACAGAGAAGTTGTCATCCTCTAGATCCCCTGGAGGTCTAGGAGGTCATATTTTCTTCATGTACTGAGGTTATAACACCTGTACTGAAGTCTCTTCACTGGCTGCCTATTAGTTTCCAAACCCAGTACAAGGTGTTGGTAATAACCTATAAAGCCCTAAATGGCTTGGGTCCAACATATCTCCAAGACCACCTCATCCCGTATAATCCTCCCCAAGTGTTTCGGTCCTCTGGGATGAATTTGCTACAGATTGAAGTGAACATAGAAAATTTGATGACACTTGTTGTGGGGATATATGCTCCACTGGAAAATAGAGACCAATACTATGCAGAAATAACAACAACAACAAAAAAAAACCTTAAGGATTTAAATTATAGTTCTTTAATCTTATTAGGGAATTTCAATGCGGTACTTGATCCTAAACTAGATAGAATGTCAATAGAAGGAAGAAAAATTAGGTCTAATCAAGGGAAACTTCTGAAATCTTTTTTTGAAATGATAGAATTTGGTTTGGTTGATATTTGGTGGTATAAATTTAAAGACTCTAAAGGCTATACCTTCTTTTTGGACGTCCATAATTCTTTTTCAAGAATTGATCTTTTTTTAGTCTCAAAAAATATAGCTCCTATGATAACAACAATGGAAATATTAACCAGATATATTTCGGACCATAATCCAATAGAAATGAATATGATAGTAAAAAAGAAAGAATTCATCTGGAGATTAAATGAGGATTTGCTTAAAAGTAAAGATAATATAAACAAGATAAAAGAGACATTAAAATATTATTTCAAGGAAAATAGGACAGAGAAGATGCCAAGTAAAATTATATGGGAAGCTAGTAAGGCTGTGATAAGAGGAGAATATATTAAATTACAAGTGGAATTGAAGAAAAAAGAATGGGGAAAAGAACAAAAAATAAAAGTTGAATTGAGAATTAAAGAGAAAAAATGGAAGGTGACAGGAGATAAGAAATTAAAATGCAATATTGAGAATCTACGATGACAATTAAAAGAAATGGCAATAAAAGACATAGAGAATAAATTGAAATATGTAAGACAAAAAAATTGAATTGGGGAATAAAGCAGGTAGATTACTGGCAAATAAACTCAGGAGAGAAAAAGAAAAGAAAATCATAACAGAGATAAATTATAAAGGAGAAATAATTACAGACCAAGAAGAGATAAAAAAAATGTTTAAAGAATATTATGAGAATATGTATAGGAATTCGGTGATTTGTGAAGATCAAAATGGAAAAAGTAAATAGATATTTAAGAGACCAAAGGATTAACAAGATAAATGCAGAACAAGCAAAAAAATTAAACCAATTGATAACAACAAAAGAAATTGTAGATGCAACTGAGAAGATGAAAGTGAGAAAAGCCCCTGGTCCTGATGGATTAACAGCGATCTACTACAAAAAATGATTGATATTCTGGTAGATCCTTTAAAAGAAATGATGAATAACATTAAAGATCAAAGTATACCAGAATCCTGGAAAGAAGTTTGGCTATCGTTAATTACTAAAGAGGATAAGGAATGCTAGGAAATGAAAAATTAAAGACCAAAATCCTTGACTAATACTGATTACAATTTTTTATGATGATTATAGCCACAAGGATGAAAGGATTATTAGATTCTATAATTCTTGAAGACCAGAATGGATTTGTACCGAAAAGACAAATAAAAAATAACATGAGGATAGTATTGAATATAATAGAACATTTTGACTATCATAATGACAAAAAAATAGCGTTAATTCTGTTGGACATGGAAAAAAATTTGATAGGGTAAATTGGTGCTTTATGTTTGAATTGATTAAACAGATGGAAATGGGAGAGATGTTTAATAAATGGATACAAGAAATATATGGGGAACAAAAAGCCCAGATAATAATAAATCAGGAAAAAACCGAAAATATAAAAATTGAAAAAGGTACAAGGCAAGGATGCCCCCTTTCACCTTTATTATTTATAATTGTGTTAGAAGTATTAGATAATAAAATAAGGGGGAATCTAGAAATTGAAGGAGTTAAAGTGAAACATCATACATATAAAATACAAGCTTTTGCAGATGACGTTATCTGTTTTTTTAGAGAATCCAAAAGAAAGCTTAAGTAAATTAACTAAAGTAATAGATGAATTTGGCAGTGTTGCAGGATTCTATATAAATAAGGAAAAAATGGTAATATTGACTAAGAATATGAATGCAAAAGAAGAACAAGAACTGAAAGAGATATTGGAATTTAAAATTGAGAAAAAAGTAAAATATTTGGGGATATTTCTAACCAAAAGAAATATAGATCTATTCAAAAATAGTGTTGAGAAGAGATTAGAAAAGACTTGATAAGTTAGCTATCCTTTCTGGGAAGAATTGAAGCAATTAAAATGATTATGCTACCGAAGTTAATGTATCTATTCCAAAACTTACCGATAATTAGTGATGAAAGATATTTGGAGGGATGGCAAAAAGAAATGTTAAAGTTTGTATGGGAAGGAAAGAAAGCCAGAATAGGGTGGAAGCTTTTAACAGAAGAAAAAATGAAAGGTGGCTGTGGACTCCCAAATCTTAAATTATATTATAGGGCAATATGTCTTAATTGGCTAGAAGAATGGGTTAGCTTAAAGAATGAAAGACTTTTAGAGTTGGAAAAGTCTAGAATGAGATTTGGCTTTCATGCCTATATGTTGTATAATAAAGTCAAAGACAATAAAGATTTCTCACACCATTTTCTATGAAATGCCCTATTAATAACCTGGTTGAAAATAAAGGAACAATTCTATACTCAAATTCCAGGTTGGTTTTCCCCCCAAGAGGCTTTTTTCAGAAGATCTAAAATGGAAAAAAAATAAAAAACCTTGTTGACCTATAAGGAGTTAATTAATTGGAGAGGAGAAATAGGAGACTCAATGAAAACACGGGATCAACTAGGCAAAAGAATACAGGAAAGTTGGTTTCTTTATAGTCAACTGAAGGAAAGGTATAGAATGGATAATAAAACTTTAGTAATGAAATAGATAAAATCTTCTTTGAAAAAAATAAAGGTCATATTTCAAAATACTATAGAGTCTTACAGGAAAGGAATATGGAAAATGAAAACATAAAGCATTCTATGATAAAATGGGCTTAGGATATTGGGAAGCCCATTGAGGTAGATAAATGGGGAAAAGCATGGTACGATACAAATAAGTTTACTTGATGCCAAGATTATAAAGAAAATCATATTAAAATGGCATTTCGATGGTATTTGTCACCAGAAAATTTAAACAAATTATATAAAACTGGAAAAGATTATTGTTGAAAGTGTAACAAACCTAGAGCTACATTTTACCACATGTAGTGGGAATGCCTAGAAGCTCAAAAATATTGAAATAAGATAAAAGATTTGATGACAGAAATATATAAAATTGATATACCTATTGAGCCAACTTTCTTCTTACTAAATATGACAGGAATGTTAGAAAAAGTATTTGAAAAGGAAAATAGATGGGTCCTACTTTATATGGTGACGACTGCTAGAATCCTATACACTGGAAAGTGGAAACAGTCAACCACTTCCACCATTGGAGAATGGAAAGATAAGACCTGGGAAGCTATGGAGTCAGATATTTTAACAGGTTTATTGAATGACAAGGAGGAAGAGGAAGTGGTTAAAGATTGGATAAGGTTTAAGGAATATTGGAATAGAGTAGATTAGGAATGGAAATTAACTATGGGGGAAGCAGACTGGCAGCTGTGGGCCACCCTGGGAAGGTGCGCTGCGGGACCGAGGCATCCCCACGCCTCGATCCTGCGGCGCACCTTCTCCGCCCCTGAAAGGAGCGCTAAAATAGCACTTCTTTCACAAGTCAGCAAAAGTGTGCCTCTAAAGCTTGCGGCACACTTTCACTGACTTTTCTGCCGCAGCATGTCTGGACGCTGCGGCAGGAGGTTGTGCTCGGAGCGCCGGCCGTGCAGAGGGCCGGCGGCTCCGAGGATGACCTCAGGAAAGGGATGGGGCGCCAAGTGTGCGGCTGCCCCTCCCCTTCCCTGCCTCCAAGACGGCTCTATTAGCCGTCTGCCGAGGCCCTATGTGACATTATAAATGAAAATGAAAGGATATGGATATAGGAAACATAATATGGTTGACCAATCATCTGGAAGAGGTCAGTGATGTTAGGATTGATTAATATATAAACAATTAGTGAATTGAGATTTATTTGTTTATCAGGGGTTTATGGAATTTATGCTTTTAAGGCAATTATGCATTTATTTGGAAGATAGTTAAGATTACTACTTATTATAAGTTATTTAAATATAAGTATGTAAGTGTGTGTGTAATTGTGTAAAAGGATGTATGTGTATGTATTAGTATGTATATGTGTTTTTGTATTTGTAATATTTGTTAATAAAAAAAGAAAAAATCTAGACTGTCAGCAACCTCCCAGAGGACCTTTTCGATGACCGCTCCCAGATTATGGAACGACTTGCCAGACGAGATCCATCATCTGATGAAGTTAGACAGCTTTAAAAGGGCTGTCAAGACGGATCCCTTCAGCAGGCCTTTTCCAATTAGTCTTCCTGGTCGTAAAAGCTTAACCAACTGTATTTTTCCTCTCCCCCATTTAACTACCTTAACAGCCATCTCTGTTGATCTGCTATTGATTTATTATTGTAAATTGCTGGCATCGGTGTAAATTTTAAATTCTGTTTTCGAAGAGATTTTTCCTAACCATGACATACCTATATCTTCCCATTTTGTTAAGATCTTTTTTATTTCCTTCCATTTTGCCTCGTAATTATTTTTAAACAAATCAGAATTTTTTGTTGTTATCTTAATTCCCAAATAATTAACTCTTTTCTCTATTTGAAACTTAGATTTCTCTCTAATAATTTGTTTTTCTTCTTCCGGAATATTCATTACCAACATTGTCATTTTATTTTTGTTTACTGTTAGACCTGAATTTGCACAAAATTTTTGCATTGTTTCCATCAGCGGTTCAATACTTTCAGCTGGATTTGCAAGTGATATTAATAAATCATCGGCAAATGCTCTTACTTTTAAAACTGTCTTCTTAATTTTAACCTTTAACTTTAATTTTAAATTCTTTTCTATTTTGATATTTAGATCTCCAAATATCTTTCAGGTCTAATCTGTCTATAACTTCAAAAAAGCTTTCTGGCAATTTGCCTTGATTAGTTTTAATCTTTTTCTCCGAATGTCTATCAATTGTGGGGTTAATCACCTCATTCCAATCCCCCATAGCAATTATATTTTCACGGTTTAATTCCTCTATCTGTGATAATAGTTTTTTATAGAATTTGTTATTTTTATTAAAGGGTGCATATACTCCTACTATTAAGATTTTCCCTAAATATCCATTTATTTCCACCATTATATATCTAACTTTGGAATCGTTTAATATTTCTTTTGTCTCTATGTTTTTATTTACATACAAAACCACCCCATTTTTCTTCTTATCCTTCATCGTTGAAACAAATTCATTTCCTAGTTTCTCAAATATTTTCTATCTTTTTCTTTAATATGTATTTCCTGGAGGCAGATAACATCTAGTCTTTTCTTCCTAAGATAATGAAAGATTTTCCTTCTCTTCTGAGCTGAATTTAATCCTTTTACATTCCACATCAAAAATTTAGTTTGGTTAAACATTTTACTTTTACTTCCCTTCTTCTAATACACAGTTCCTAATCTCCTTGATTTCCTCTCAATTTATATCTCTCTGGGTCCCATTCTAGATCCTCTTCTTCTTCTGGAGATTCATCTTCTCTATCCTCTTCCTCTTCCTCTTCCTCTTCACCTTCCTCTTCTCTTACATCTCTTTCTATTGATTTCACTCTTGCTTGTTTCAATAAGCCTTTTCCCAATCCTTCATCTTGATAGTCTTGATCCTCCTCTAGATGAGTTGGATCTTCTGGAGTCTTACTAGCTCTTTCTCTATTACCCCTCTGTGGTCTTTTTGATTTTTTTGTTTGTTCTTGTTCTTGTCTTAATCCTTCTCTACTTTCAATATGTCCTGTATGTGAAACATCTCCCTTTCCTTCTCTCCTCTCTTTCTTTTCTCTTTTTTTCCTCCTTTCCATTTAATCTCCAAAACTTTTGGCTTCATCCACTGATTTAATTATTATTTTTCGGTTATTAAACCAAAAAGCCATTCCCTCTGGTTGAATCCATCTATACAAGATGTTATATTCTCTTAATATTTCCATTAAAAAAAGAATATTCTTTCCTTTTATGGAGAAATCTCATAGGGATGTCCTTAAAAATCTGAAGTTCCTTCCCATCAATTACAAGTGGGGATTCATTGTGAAATCTTGACAATTTATCCCGTGTTTGTTTTCTCACAAATTGTACAATAATGTCTTTTGGTAAGTTCCTTTGTTTCGCAATTCTTGAGTCCAATCTGAAAATCCTATCTATTTTGAGTTCTAAAAGTTGCTCCTCTTTTTCTAAAAATTTTGCTAATTTCGGAAGGAATATTCTCAATAAATCTTCTTCTCTTCTTTCTGGGAGACCTCTAATCTTTACGCTTTCTTCTCTTAATTTTTGTTCCCATAAAGCTTTCTCATCTAATTCTCCCTCCCTTTTTACTTTTATTTTTTGAAATTCCTCCTCAGCTAATTCTGCTTTTTCTTCTAAGACTCTCACTTTTTGTTTCGTAACTGACATTTCACTTGCCAATTTTTCCACAGTTTGATTCATCTCATTTAATACTGTCCTGATCTCTTGATGAATTTCATCTTTAAAATCTTTCATTTCCTGTCTAAGATCCATTCTTAATCTCCTTATCTCCTCAAAAAGTACTTGATTACAAGGCTCATTCTTTTGTTGTTCTAGAGATGGGCATCTTATAAGTTGCAGCTGGGTTTGTGATTTACTTGAATTGTTTTTGGTAGATTGACTTCTCAGCCCCATTGCCATTTTGTCATTTTAATCAAGGCCAGATTAATTTTGCCAATTAAACCTTCCAATTATATTTTCCAATAGAATAATGCAATCCGATGAGGTATCCTTCAAATAACCTTTCAAATCTACCAATTATTCTTATAATTATAAATTTCTTTTTCTTTTCCAGCTAATCAGATCTTCAGTTCCCCAATAATCTTTATTGAGCAACAATTTTCAATTATTTTAAAAGAAGACACAAGCATACACACACACACACACACACACAAACAAACAAACCTATATTTCCAATCTATTCATTTTCTGCTTTCCACCATTTACCTTTCTGGCCTCTAGGTGTCCCTCTTCCTAATCCCAATTCTCCTTATAATCCAAAAAGTCTTTTTCCCAGAGTATCCTTCACTTCCTGCTTAAAGATCCTTTCTAGCCTTATAACTTGATTTCTTTCTTCCCTTAAAGATATATCCCCCTCTAATTTGAATTCTCCACCACGCTCCCTTCAATCCTACACCACCCTCCAAAAGGTATTTTCTCTATCCCAACTCTAATCCGATCCTCTCCGGCTCCCCTTCTCTCTAATTCTCTCCTTTTAGGACCCCCTTTCTCCACCTCTTCCCCAAGTTTCTTCCCTTTCCCCCACCCTTTACCCCCAAACCCCAAATTCGCTTTCCAAGTATATCTCCCTTTCACTCCAGATGACTCTTCTCCATGTTCTGCTTCACCTCCAATATGCCATGTCTTCCATTCGCCTCCCTCAGCTCTCCTTTTCCTCCTTACGCATCTTTCGCCTTCTCTCCAACCTCCTCATCGCAACTACCTCCGTCTCCGCTTTGCCTCCAAACTCCGCCACCTCTGTTCTTCTGCTCTCCACTCGCTCTCCCTGCTCGGGACATCCGCGTCTCTCCTCGCCTTCTCTCCAACCACCTCACCATGTTTTGGCTCCTTGTACTCCGCCGCTTCTCTGCTCCTCTGCCACTCCTGGCCACCTCCACATTTCTCCTTCTCCTTCCCCTTGAGTCTTTCACTCTCTCCAACGCTTTTGCCTTTCTACAAAATTCGCATCTCTATACTTCTCCAAACTCCGATCTTTCGTCTCTTTATTTTCTCTCTACTTTCTCTCCGCTTTTCTGTCCCTCGCCCTTTCACTTGAGGCAGCACAATCAAAATCCAGAGAATTATCAATTATCTTTCTAATCCATTCAGCTCTCTTCCTCTATGTGGATTTATCTAGGGAAAATTCCATCACCGGTAGTTTGAGACTCATTAAACTATAAATCTCATTTCAATATCTCACGCTTTGAAAAATAATTGGTGATGTCTGGGTCATCTTCTGACGAAATAGGACCATCAGGGGATCTTTATCTTAGGGTCTTCCCTCCCTCGGCTCATCTTGCCCTGGACCCAAAGCCATCCAGAGCTCCAACGAACTTTAAGGTTGGAATAGACCCTCAAGTAGGTTTGATAGAATCTTTGTACCCAGAGATTCTTACTTGGCTAAATTTTGGATGGATTCATCAGCCTTAAACTCCCTGATGTCCTAAGTGCCCCCAGCACACACGCTTGGGAATAACTTAAGCAGGCGCCATAGTCAACTGGAAGTCTAAATTCTGTTTTAACTGAGGATTGTTTAATAACTTTTTAAGGGGTGGGAGAGTTGGGTTGGGATTGATTTTTATTGTATTGTATTTTATGTGGGAAGTCGCCCCGATTGCTATGCAGAGGGGTGGGGTATAAATAATTTTATTATTATTATTATTATTATTATTATTATTATTATTATTATGTTTCCAGCTGCAGAAACCCAGATAGATGCTGGCTGGGCCAGTCCAATGAAGGACAGAGGAAGTATTCTTGGCCAAGGTTATTAATGTTCCGTCAAATCAATGTAAGGTTGTACCCTATGCCATCTTTTTAAAATTTAAATTTAAAATTATTCTCACACTATGTTTTGTGGTTCTAATGCTTTATTTTATGCCATTCTGATAGGATTTCCCTAAAGGGGAGGTTATACAACTTAAAAATAAAAATAAGTACAATTAAAAATGTTGTCAGCAGTTAATAAGATGGCACTATAATGATGTGTATTTCTGTTTTCATGTTGAGTTTGCAATGCAAGCAAAAGAAGGGCAAATATATTTAAAGGAGACACTTATTTATGCCTTATATATATGGCTGGAAAATCTTGTGGAGGAGGGAAGATTTTTCCTCTCCCAGTCTTAGCACTTTGACAGAACAATCATATGCATGTTTATTAAAATGTAAAGCCCAGTGTATGCAATGGGTTTTAGTCTCCAGTAAGTGTACATAGGATTGGAGCCAATGTCTAAATCATCCATTTAGAGTAATGGTTCTGTTCTGAAATGGTAAACTGGGACAAAATTTGGAATAATTCTGTCTCCTGAAGATTCTTGCATTGTTATTTAACAAATTTTGAAAATGTACTTTAAAATGTTCAGCTCATTCTAAACTTTATAACCATAAGATAGCTGCTTCCAGATTGTCTTATTTAAACCAGAAATCAACACATATATTCCGCATTGATTGCATCATTGTGTTTATTTTATTTTTGTCACTTATTTTATTCTACAGGGACCTAAAATATCCAGCCATGATTCAGGGCCGAGCTGTGTGAGATACAGAGAGCCCTGCAAATAAGCTTATGATGTTCAATATGTGCAGAAAATCAGCTGAAATCACTTTATGCTTCTTTAAAACAGCAATGGGTGTAAGAAAAAAAGGCTGCATCTGTATTGCAGAAATGATGTAGTTTCACACCGTTTTAACTGTCATGGTTTCATCCTAAGGAATCCTGGGATTGTAGGGTTCAGTACTCTCTGTCAGGGAAGGCTAAATATCTCACAAAATGGCAAATCCCAGAATTCTATCACATTGAGCCATGGAAGTTAAAGCAGTGACAAAGGGGGGATGCAGACGGTGCAAAGTGCCATCTTGGAGGCAGGGAAGGGAAGGGGCAGCCACACAGCAGCCACCTCAACCCCTTCCCGAGGATGTCATCAGGGTGCACACCGTTACACATGGCGAGCGCCCTGATGATGTCCTCCTGGTGCAGCCTCTGCATGTGCTGTGCTGGAACAGATGTGGAAGAGACGTGTGATGGCTCTTCCAGTGCCCTTTTTGCCTGCTCTGGAAGGAGCAGCATTTTGGTGCTCCTTCCAGGGCCTTCCAAAGGGTGGATTGGGGCCGAGGTGTGGGGCAACTTCAGCCCCAATCCTCCACTTCTCAGGGTGGACCATGACCGCCTGTCTGCAAAGCCCCAAACTGCATTATTTCTGCAGTGCAGCTGCAGCATCTGTTTAAGTACTGAGATAAACCATGGAATATTTCTGTTTTTTAAATTTAAGGCACACATTTTGAAAGATGTCTAAAATGCTAATGAATTTATGAGGGCATGGTGAAGGTGATGGTGATGATGATAGTTAATTGTTAGCATATATTCAATTGTCTCCTGTTCCTTTATTCAAGAGTGCTTTAGGAAGTGAGACATTTCCTAAAGAGGGCGAACGAAGAAAGGAAAAATCTCTTCTGTAAACTTGCTTAAGACAATGTATCATATGATGCCAAATTATTATTTTGTTGATAGTAGGATGTGAGATTTACCTAGCCTATTGACACAATGGTTCCATCTCCCTGCATTGCAGAAATAGGTGTCCCCCTGATCAGTAGAAGTATAGTGTCTAGATCAAGAGAAGTAATAGTGCCACTATATTCTGCTTTGGTCCGGCCTCACCTGGAATACTGTGTCCAGTTCTGGGCACCACAATTCAAAAAGGATGTGGAGAAATTGGAGCGTGTCCAAAGGAGGGCAACTAAAATGGTGAAGGGTCTGGAAACCAAGCCCTATGAGGAACGACTTAGGGAGCTGGGGATGTTTAGCCTGGAGAAGAGAAGGCTGAGAGGTGATATGATAGCCGTGTTTAAATATTTGAAGGGATGTCATATCGAGGAGGGAACAAGCTTGTTTTCTGCTGCTCCAGAGACTAGGACCCGAAACAATGGATGCAAGCTGCAAGAAAAGAGATTCCACCTCAACATTAGGAGGAACTTCCTGACAGTAAGGGCGGTTCGACAGTGGAACACACTCCCTCGGAGAGTAGTGGAGTCTCCTTCCTTGGAGGTCTTTAAGCAGAGGCTGGATGGCCATCTGTCGGGGATGCTTTGATTGGGAGTTCCTGCATGGCAGGGGGTTGGACTGGATGGCCCTTGTGGTCTCTTCCAACTCTGATTCTATGATTCTATGATTCTATGATTCTATGATTTAAAGAATATTTTTTTGTAAAGAGGTCATTTAGCAGCATAGAATGCTGAAGCCAACCTCATCTTGAAGCATATTGTAGAATCTGCCTGAATGCTGTAGTACTGATGGTCTAATAAAAAGCTTTCTCCTCTCTCATAATTGCTTTTCTGAGGTATGACATATAAAGTATAAATGGGTTTTTATACCTTAATATTGGCCACACAGAATGAAAGTCCCTTACAGTTCTCTATGGTATCTTTGGGGGGTTGCAGACTGCCAGAAATAGTGCAAAATGAGTCCACTTTTAGGGTTAGGGTTAGTGCTAGGGAATCTTGGGAATTTTTTTTCCTGAGACATTGAGCCTTCTGTCAGAGAGCTCTGGTGCCACAATAAAATACAGTTCCCATGATTCCCTAGCACTAATCCTAACCCTAAAAGTGGACTCAATTTGCACTATTTCTGGCAGTCTGCAACCCCCCTTTGGGGGAAAGTAGACGGGTGGCATGGGGCTGCCCTGGGAAGCTGCGGATCGGGGCCAAGGTATCCGCACACCTTGGCCCCACGGTGCAGTGTCCCAGCCCCAGGAAGGAGCGCTAAAATAGCGCTCCTTCCGCAAGATGCCCAAGGTGCACTGCAAAAGGCTGCCGGCGCACCTTTGGCGCCTCTTCCACCACAGCGTGTGTGGACGCTGTGGCAGATAGGCATCCTCAGAGCGCCGGCCGTGCGGAGGGTCCGGTGCTCCGACGATGTCTTCAGGAAGGGGTTGGGGTGCCCAGCATGTGGCTGCCCCTCCCCTTCCTTGCCCTGAAGACAGAGCTTTGCGCCATCTGCTTCCTCCCTTTGTAAGGCAATTTACAAATATACCTCAGGCCTTCTTTGGCTGCAACTTCAGCCCAGGACTTCACTGTCTGCTGCTTACCATGATAACTTATTCAGATTCACTGTGTTGAACCCCAGATGCAGGGAGGATGCAGATGGGTGGCCCTGGGCCGCCATGGGAAGCGGAAGATCGAGGCCAAGGCTGCCGGACACCTCAGTCCCAATCCTCCCTTTCACCGCCTGCAAAAGGAGTGTAAAAATAGCACTCCTTCCACAAGCCTCGAAGGGGTGCCGCAAAAGACATGGTGCCCTCTTTGGTGTCTCTTCCTGCTCAGCGTGTGTGGACGCTGAGCTGGAAGGCCGTCATCAGAGCGCCCGTCATGTGGACGGGCCGTCGCTCCAATGACATCCTCAGGAAGGGGATGGGGCGCCCAGCGTACTGCTGCCCCTCCCCTTCCTTGCCTCCAACACGCTGCAAAGGGCCGGTCTGCAAAGGCCCTTACTTACTTACTTATTCAGGTCCTTTGCAGACTGCCAGATTTAGTGCAAACTGAGTCCACTTTAACTGCCCTGATTCAGTGCTAGGGAATCATGGGAACTGTAGTTTATTGTGGCACCAGAGCTCTCTAACAGAGAATGCTGAATGTCTCAGAAAAGAATACAATTTCCCATGATTCCCTAGCACTGAGCCAGGACAGTTAAAGTGGACTCAATTTGCACTATTTCTAGCAGCCTGCAAAGGCCCTCACTTATTTACATATATCCCACCTTTCTCCCATTATAGGGATTGAAGTCAGAGAACAACAAATTTATAAACAATACTAATTAAAAAACAATACAAAGGCATTAAAATATTTAAAAACATTTATAAAGTAAGAACATTCAACATTCAAAATATTAAAATGTATTTAAAAACTATGTTTATGTTTGAGTTTTTTGTTGTTGTGTGCCTTCAAGTCATTTCTGACTTATGGTTACCATATCATGGGGTTTTCTTGGCAAGATTTGTTCAAAGGAAGTTTGTCATTGCCTTCCCCTGAGGCTGAGAGGATGTGACTTGCAAAAGATTATCTGGTGGATTTACATGGCTAGGCTGGGAATCAAACCCTAGTCTCTTGACTGACAGTCCAACACTCACCACACCACAGTGGCTCTATACACACTCTAAAATCTGAGTTACACAGCACCAAATCCTTGTCAGTTTGAAAAAGCTTGACAGCACAAAAATGTTATTTACTGCCCAAAGGAAAGTAGGAATCCTGGCCTTTCTAGAGAGGGAATTCCAATGTCTGAGATCAATCATTGAGAACACCTTCTCCCTTGTTCCCATTGTAGCAAAGGGTCCTTCTAGGGGAATTTTAATTAGTTCAATTAATTATTGGACTGCACTACAAAACAGTCCTCTGAAACTGTTTCCCACCTGTATATCAAGAGTCAGGAAATAAGAATCCACAAAGGCAGAATTCTCTAAATGAATTGTACTATATGGGCGGAAATCACACAACACAGTAAGCACTCTCTCTCTCTCACACACACACACACACAACAACAACAACTAAGGAATATCGGAATTAGCATTGGAATAGTAAGAGGCTCCTCCTAATGGAGATACTCACTCTAGATGTGGTTTCACTGGATGGTTCAAATGGGATACAATGATGTTGAACTTGGCTGTCAGAAGTCCTGAAATGGACAGCCACAAGTCAGAACTAATCAAAATTCAAAGTGACAAAGTGTTCCCGTGCATTCTATCTAGTTCACTGAACAAAGACATTTGGGGTGCTTAAACAGCTTGAGGCAAAGATACATCAAAGGCCAAATCTGCATTGGAAAGGATCACTTGAGAGGGGGCTTCAAAGTGGGAATGAAGTTGTAATTTATCCTGCTCATAAATTATCCTAGCCTTCCTATCTCAGAGGTGTGAATGTTCCCTTGATTGCAGCTCCCAAACTTATCTGATTTTCTTTTCCTTGTCTGTGGTCTTTCACCTTTAAGCTCATGGCTACCCTGCATATGTGACTGGGTAAGATAAGCCGCATGGCTACTTGCCATCAGAGTACATTCAGGGCCATAGATCAAAATTAGGAAAAGTGCCAGTCTAGTTTTTAATTGATTGGAGCAGCTTCCTCCCAGAGGACCTAAGGTCATGGGGCGGATTGTATGGAAGTAGGCGATCCTCTAGGAAAGTTGGACCCAAGCCATGCAAGGCTTTAAAGGTCATCACCAACACCTTATACTCGGAAACCAACAGGCAGCCAGTGCAAGGATTTCAGAAAAGGTGTAATGTGATCACTCCTTGATGTTCCCGTGATCAACCTGGCTACCACATTTTGAACTAATTGTAGTTTCCAAGTTAAGTATAAGGGTAGCCCCATGTAGAGTACTGGTGTTATTTGGTCCCTATTAGATGAATACGAGGCCAACCTTGCTGCCATATTCTGTACTAATTGGAGTTTCCAGACCAAGCACGAGGGTAGCCCCATGTAGAGTGCATTACAGAAATCAAGACGAGAGGTTATCAGTGCATGTACCACAGTTTCAAGGACCCTACTTTCCAGGAAAGGGCACAGCTAGCATATCAGCCGAAGCTGATAACATGCACTATTGGCCATCGAATTCACCTGATTAGTCATCTGAAGTGACGAATCTAGGAGCACCCCTAGACTGTGAACACAGTACTTAGCAGAGAGTGTGACCCCATCCATGACTGGAGGTTGTATCCCAATACCTAGTTTCGGAGCCGCTACTGTAAGTACTTCCATTTTATCAGAATCATAGAATCATAGAGTTGGAAGAGACCACAAGGGCCATCCAGTCCAACCCCCTGCCATGCAGGAACTCAAAATCAAAGCATCCCTGAAAGATGGCCATCCAACCTCTGTTTAAAGACCTCTAAAGAAGGAGACTCCACCGCACTCTGAGGGAGTGTGTTCCACTGTCAAACAGCTCGCGCTGTCAGAAAGTTCCTCCTAATATTAAGGTGGAATCTCTTTTCCTGCAGCTTGCATCCATTGTTCTGGGTCCTGTTCTCTGGGGCAGCAGAAAACAAGCTAGCACCCTCTTCAATATGACATCCCTTCAAATATTTAAACAGGGCTATCATATCCCCTCTTAACCATCTCTTCTCTAGGCTAAACATCCCCAGTTCCCTAAGTCATTCCTCGTAGGTCATGGTTTCCAGACCCTTCACCATTTTTGTCACCCTCCTCTGGACACGCTCCAGTTTTTCAACATCCTTTTAAAATTGTGGTGCCCAGAACTGGACACAGTATTCCAGATGGGGCCAGATGAAAGCAGAATACAGTGGCATTATTACTTCCCTTGATCTAGATAGTGTACTTCTACTAATGCAACCTAAAATTGCATTGGCCTTTTTAGCTTCCGCATCACACTGTTGACTCATGTTCAACTTTTGGTCCATTAGGACTCCTAGATCCCTTTCACACATAGTCTCGTTATGCCAAGTGTCCCCATCTTATATCTATGCATTTCATTTTTTTGCCCTAAGTGCAGTACCTTACATTTCATTTTGATAGCTTTGGCCCAGCTTTCTAATCTATTACAATCATTTTGAATTTTCATTCTGTCTTCTGAGGTATTAGCTATTCCTCCTAATTTGGTGTCATCTGCAAATTTGAGAAGCATGCCTCCTATTCCTTCATCCAAATCATTGATAAAGATGTTGAATATCACTGGGCCCAGGACAGAACACTGTGGCACCCCACTGGTCACTTCTCTCCAGAATAAACAGGAGCCATTGCTGAGCACCCTTTGGGTTCGGTCAGTCAACCAGTTATTAATCCACCTAACAATTGTATTATCTAGCCCACATTTTACTATCTTGTCTGCAAGAATATTGTGGGTAACCTTGTCAAAAGCCTTACTGAAATCAAGATATGCTATGTCTACCACATTCCTTTCATCTAGCAAGCTGGTAATTTTATCAAAAAAAGAGATCAGATTAGTCTGGTATGACTTGTTTTTGAGGAACCCATGTTGACTTTTAGTGACTATGGCATTCCCTTCTAAATGTTCACAGACTTCTGTTTAATGGACTGTTCTAGAATCTTTCCTGATACTGATGTCAGACTAACTGGGCTGTTGTTGGTATCCTCTTTTATCCCCTTTTTTAATATGGGGACAATGTTTGCCCTCCTCCAGTCTGCTGGGACTTCTCCTGTCTTTGGATGTAGTTCATCTGGTACTGGAGGCTTAAATTCATTTAGGTTAACCAGGTATTCCTGTACTTCCTCTTTAGTTATTCTGTGCTGCATTTCCCCTATTGTGTCCCCTGCTCCATTTTCCTCAGGTTTAATTTTGTGAGAAGACTGAGGAAAAGAAGGTGTTGAGTAGTTTTGCCTTTTCTCTGTCCCCTGTCAGAATTTCTCTATCTTCTGATGCAGTGGTCCTACCATTTCCTTCTTCTTTCTTTTGCTACGGACATACCCAAAGAAGCCCTTTTTATTGTGCTTAACCACTCTAGCAAGCCTGAGCTCATTCTGTGCTTTGGCTTTCCTGACTTTAGCCCTACATGTGCTAGCTATTTGTTTGAATTCCTCTAGTGATTTCACCCCTTTTCCATTTCTTATGCATCTCCTATTTAAAACTTAGTTCAGTTGAAAGTTCTTTTGTCATCCAACCCAGTTTCTTGAGACATCTCCCATTTTTTCTTCTCATTGGAACAGTTTGAAATTGTGCCTTCAGCATTTCCCTTTTGAGAAACTCCCATCCATCCTAGACTCCCTTCTCCTTTAGCATTCTTGACTATGGGATCACTCCCAGTGTTTCCCTAAGTTTGTTGAAATCAGCACTCCCAAAGTCTAGAATGAGTGTTTAACTATGCCTAGCTTCTCCTTTCCACTGTATAGGAAACTCCAGGAGAACTTGATCATTCCCACCTAAGGTTCCCACCACTTGCACCTCATTGACCAGGTCATCCCTGTCAGTTAGTATCAGATCTAAAATAGCTGATGCCCTTGTTACCTCTTCCACCTTTTGGACAAAGAAAGTGTCTTCGAGGCAAGTAAGGAATTTGCTAGACCTTGGAGCAGTGGCTGAGTTTGACTTCCAGCAAATATCAAGATAGTTCAAGTCACCCATCACTACTACATCTCTCCTTTCTAAGTGTGTGGTCATGTGTTCTAGAAGGGCATCATCTAATTTCTCAGTCTGACATGGAGGTCTGTAGTAGACTCCTACTATAACATCCCTGTTGTTTCCTTCCCCTTTAATTTTTTTCCAGGTGCTCTCCCCGTGATTTCCAGGATTGAAGTCCTGGAACTCTTCAAAGGTGTAAACATCCCTGACATATAATGCTATTCCTCCTCCTTTCTTGTTTGGCCTATTTTTCTTTAAAAGGTTATACCCCTCTATTCCTACATTCCAATAATGAGACTCATCCCACCAGGTTTCAGTGATGCCTATTATATCAATTTTGCTTTGTTTTGCTAGGAGTTCAAGTTCATCTTGTTTATTTCCCATGCTCTGTGCATTAGTGTAGAGACATCTAAGAACATTTGTCCTTCCCACTTGCTGCCTGTGTGAGTTTTTTTTTTCCTTCCACTGTTGGGCCCTTATTTGCCTTGTTCCCTCTATAATACTTATCTCCAGACCATGATGTACTCCTGCCTTCCAAGATACCTTCCAAGATACTATCTCCCTCCCCAACATGACTCAGTTTAAAGCCCTCCTGATCAAACGTTTGTGACTATTGGGAAAAAAGGTTCTGCCAACTGGTGTGAGATACAGCCCATCTCTTGCTAGAAGTCCACCCTCATGGAACCGCAGCCCATGATCCAAGAATCCAAATCATTCTTGGTTGCACCATCTATGGAGCCAGTTCTTCATATCTGCTATCTTCCTCTCCCTTCCTCGTCCATGGCCTTCAACTGGGAGAAGAGATGAGATAACAATCTGTGAGTCCAGCTCCTTCAGCTTCCTGCCTAAAGCCTCATAATCCCTTCTGATATTCTGAAGACTATGCCTTGCAGTATCATTGGTTCCCACATGGACTAAGAGGAAGAGATAATGGTCAGTAGGCTTGACAAGTCTTGACAGTCTTGCTGTCACATCACAGATTTTTGCCCCAGAGAGACAACACACCTCCCGGGACATCTTGTCAGGGCCACAAATCACTGCTTCTGTACCCCTCAACAAGGAGTCACCAACCAACACCACACAATTCCTTGGAGGCTTAGCAGTGGCTGTTTCCTGTGGTGGTACTCTTCGGGTCTCCTGCACTGTCACTGAGGACTGTTCCTGCTTCTCTTCCTCTTCATCCTTTATAAAGGAGAGAGCTTCAAATCGATTCTATAACTGGAAGCTCCCAGAATGATCCCTGATTTCCCTACTTCTATGTGTGACATTCCTCCAGGTGTCCACCTCCTGTGTGCATGAAATGACCTCCTCCTCAACTTCTTCTGTGTAGTCCCTGTCCAAGACCATTCTTTCCGCTCTGTCCAGGAAAACCTCTTGCTCCCTAATATGCTGAAACGAAGCTACCTGGGCCTCTAGCTGCTTGATTTTCTCTTCCAGGAGGGCTACAAACTTGCACTCAGTGCAGGTGAAGTTCCCCACATCTGTTGGCAAGAAGATAAACATCCCACAAGTGTTGCAGGTGACTGCAGCAACTCCCTCAGTGTCCATATTGAGAAATCTGAAGTAAGCACTGGAAGAGGACTGTGGGCTTCTCCCTCAAAAAGTCCCCCGGTAAAGACCCACGTAAAGGGCCCCTGTGCTCTTAGTCTTTTCATCAGGCTCTGTCTGTGAGCTCATTCAACTGGGTTTCTAACTCTACAGAGAGCTCATGGATGCTACCTTATTCTGGAGGCAAGTCTCTGTCTCTCTCCCTCTGACCAAAAAACAACAACCTCAAAGCCCTTTAAATTATTATTATTATTATTATTATTATTATTATTATTAGAACCTGTGAAGAGAAAGGTCAAAGCCTCCCTTCTACCTGTGCTGTGCTTTCCCTTGTCCTATGGAAAAAAAATCTCCTGCTAGGAAGGAGAAGGAAAGCAGTTCCTGAGCAGCCATATTGAGTGGGTGAGTGTTTAAATTCTTTTTTAAAACACTTGAGGAGACTGTGACTGTTGCTGAGTGGGTGGGGCCTTGGTGAGTCCCATTTGTGAGTCAATAGGGGGTGGAGCTAGCCAATTAGCTCTATACAACTCTTCCCAGAGGCTTTCTAGGTTAGTTCCTGCTAGGAAGGGGAAGGAAAGCCGTTCCTGAGCAGCCATATTGAGTGGGTGAGTGTTTAAATTCTTTTTAAAAACACTTGGGGAGAGTGTGACTGTTGCTGAGCTATCCAATTAGCTATATACAACTCTTCCCAGAGGCTTTCTAGGTCAGTTCCTGCTAGGAAGGAGAAGGAAAGCAGTTCCTGAGCAACCATATTGAATGGGTGAGTGTTTAAATTCTTTTAAAAAACACTTAGGGAGAGTGTGACTGTTGCTGAGTGGGTGGGGCCTTGGTGAGTCACATTTGTGAGTCAATAGGGGGTGGAGCTAGCCAATTAGCTCTATACAACTCCTCCCAGAGGCTGAATTCAGCCAAGATTCAATCTCAATCTGTTTTTCCTCATCCAGTCAATGACTGCCTTAAGACAGTCATTGAGAGGAGAGATGCCATCTGAAGTTGAGACTGAAGACCGAGACATGGAGAAGTATATCTGGATGTCATCAGCATACTGATAACACCCTGCCCATGTCTCCAGATGATCTCTCCCAGTGGCTTCATATAAATATTAAATAACATCGGGGACAGGATGGCACCTTGAGGGACACCACACTTAAATTCCTTTCTATTAAAGCTAATGTCCCCAAACAACACCCTCTGGAATCTACCCGATGGGAAGGAATGGAAGCACCTCCAATTCCTAACCCTTTCAGGTGATTCAAGAGGATGTTGTGATCTATTGTGTCAAAAGCTGCTGAGAGGTCTAACAGCACCAGCAGGGTCACACTACCCCTGTCAATGCTCAGACGAATGTCATCAGTCAAGGTAACCATGGCAGTCTCTACCCGAAATCCTGTCCTAAAGCCCATTTGAAATGGATCTAGATAATCGGTTTCATCCAAGACAGCTTGGAGTTGAAGATCTAGATATCAATATGCTGCATTGTTCCTCTCTTTCAGGTGGTAAGATCTAATCTGATAAAGCATGTAGTATTGCATCATGTGCTATGAAAGTTTCTCCCCTTATGCCAATTCATCAGGACCAGCTTGAGGAGCTGGAGAAACTTAGGACATGATGACGTGTTTTGGATTATAGGCTACCAAAAGATGAGCTATTGCACTTTTTTGTTTTCTGGAGAAGCCATCCATGACTAGTTTTCAGTTTAGATTCAAGGTGCATAGTTATATCTTTTTTGGGCAGTCCTATGCACATCTACTCAGAAATAAGTCATTTGGGTGTGATGGAACTTGTTGTTGTGTACATTCAAGTCATTTCTGACTTACTGTGACCCTAAGGTGAACTTATCACAAGTTTTTCTTGGTGAGATTTGTTCAGAGGGGAGTTGCCTTTGTCTTCCTCTGAGACTGAGAGAGTGTGACTTGTCCAAGGTCACCCAGTGGGTTTCCATAGCAAAGCAGGGATTTGAACTCTGGTCTCCAGAACTGTAGTCCAGTGTACCACTGTATCATAGATGTAGCCATACTGGAAGATTAAAGCAGTTTGATACCATTTTAATTGCTATGAATATATTCTACAGAATATTGGGATTTGTAGTTTGTTGAGGCACCAGGGCTCTCTGACAGACCAGACTCTCTAAATAACTCATCACACCAGAAATACCAGGATTTTGTAGGATAAGTCATGGAAGTTAAAGTGGTGTCAAACTGCTTTAATTATGCAGTATGGTTCACCTCATGCTGCCTCAGTGATGGAACTTGATATGAAGTAAATTTGATTACAATCTCTGCTATGCACTACCACTAATTTGCTCTTCCAGTTAATTCATATCATTATTTAGCTGCCATTTGTCCACAACAAGTCTTTTGCTTACAGTGTGCTCTCTGTAAGTAGATTTAAACCATTCAGTCACTCAAATGTAGAGGATATAGCCTTTACTATGAATGTTTGCATGGTTCAGTTTAAGTTCATGAATACCAGAGTCAGGCAAAGATCCAAAGTTTTGTTTGGATCAAGACATAAAGTTTGTGAGTAAGTGTCTTTGCTTTATTAACAGGTAAAACCAAAAGGCTAGCCAAGAAATTTGGTTTGGAATAGGATTTTTTGTTAATGCTAAGAAGCTTTGGGTTCTGAAAATTTGCTTTAGCTCATTAGGAACATTTGCCAAATACAACATTTGGATAAGGTTCCTCACTCCTTGATTTTCTAAGAGTTTACTTGGGTACTTTCTTCATTTAGTGTAGGGTTCTTAGTACTTTTTAAAAATTTATTGTAAGGTTTAATGTATCATTTTCTGCTTCCCTTCTTATAAAAGATATGTGGGTTCCCAGCAGACATAAAAACAACTTGAACTACGCTAATTTCATGGAAACAAAATAATTGGATTTATATCTGAAGGATATTGTCCCTCTCAAAAGCACTTCAATGAGTCCTGTGAAATCCTAATTTTTCAGCAAACCTCAGAAGGCTTTTAAGAAGAAGAAAAAACAACCCAATGCAATGATTCAAAAGACACTTGGGCAACAGCATCAAAATAACGATACCTTTTAAATTCTAAATTGTCAGGTAATAGCTTTCCTTCTGGACATATAAGAAATACATGGCAAAATGAGAAATGACTTAATAGGAAGAAAATCTTGAAAACTTTTTTTCTTTTTATTTATATTTATTTAAAAAATATTTTACTGTTATGTTTTCCTCACAAAAGTAGAAGTACAGTCCAAATCCCTTAAAAGTAACAAGAGGTTTGCTAATGAGAGTGGAGTGTGGATTGGGCCTTGGCAACAAGTATCACCAGTTTATTCAGACTTTTGACTCTGTCACTTTAGTTCCAATGACTGTTCCTTTAGCTCAGTGATTCCCAAAGTGGATGGTACACCCCACAGGGGGTGGTGGAAAGATCCATGGGGGCAGTGAGGGAAAAAGGGGTGGCAGTGGGGCATTCAGTCAAAATATTGGTATACAGGAAAGACAAAAGGAACCAGCAGCCTTTAGAAAAATGGTGAGGATGAGGGTTGTATGAAAATTCTTTTCATGGTCTCTTAAAACCACAAGTCAGCCTCTCTGATCATTTATTGCAGGCGTAGGCAACCTTCCCCCTTTAAGGGCCAAGGGACTTCAGCTCCCAGAATCCCAGGAGCTATTGGCCAACATGGCTGAGGCTTCTGGGAGCTGAAGTTCCTCAGCCCTTAAAGGAGAAAGGTTGCCTACCCCTGAATAATAATAATAATAATAATAATAATAATAATAATATATTGTTACAAAATGTATGGAAAATGATTTGACCCTTGAAGACTGACTGTCAGAAATTTAATTTGTTTAGATTTCTTTTTCTTGTTATATATTTGTGTGCAATGGCTGTTTGCTAAAACACAATAAACTGATGCTGTTGTTGATCATTTAGTGTGGTAGTGTCTCCCACTCTTTGGCTGCCTGCACGAGCTCCCTCCTTTAGTTCCATTTGTTACTGGTAGTGGGAGTGGTGGTTGGGAAGCAAAGCAAAGTAAAGCAAAACAAAACAAAGCAGCTTCATTTATATACCACTTCACATCGCGCTATGGGATGTCTAAGCAGTTTACAACTGTAAGCTCATTGCCCCCCAACAGTTGGGTACTCATTTTAGTGACCTCGGAAGGATGCAGGCCTGAGTCTAGCCTGAGCCCTGGCTAGTATTGAACTCGCAACCTTGTGGGCTATGAGTGAGTGGCTGCAGTACAGGCATTTAACCACTGTGCCACCAGGGCTTATGAGACTTGGGTGCAAGACATTGCTTCTATGGCTCAGAACAGCAACATTTGTGGACAGACTGACTGACTGGAGTAAGGAGCTGGAGCACATGGCAGCAGGGGTGAGGAGAGAAGAAACAGCAAAAAGGAGCTTTCAAATAAGGCACCCTGCTTTAGCTTTGTGAGCTTTGCTGGGACTTGGCAGGCAAGTTGGAGCAATTCTGATGCTCCTGTTTTCTTTCATCAGACAGGCTGAGAGGAGAGGTAACAGAAGGAGCAATGTTTGTGGGGGGGGGGGGGACCTAAACCTATGTGGGGAATACATGTCTCTGGTGAAGGACAGGAAGGAGTATGTGGGTTTGATTCTTGAAAGAAGTCCTTCACCCTGGAGCAGCTCCTGTAGTTAAGATCTCTCATTTTCCCTGTCTGCCTCAATCTCAGTCCAGGGCATGCGGCCTGTGTAAACCCTCTATACACACACTAGCTGTACCCCTCTCTGCCTCAACAAAGAAGGATTGAGAGTCCTTCCTTCTCCCTTTGCAGCTGGTTGCCTTGGGAGCAACAACCAAGCAGCTGGCTGAGCATTGATGAGAGACTTCTTGGTTGCTTTTCACCTAGCTGCTCAGTTGCTGCTCCTAGGGTGACCAGGTGCAGTGACCAAGATTTGAATTTGCTTTAGAACAGTAGAATTTGCTTTAGAACATATCAAGAAATATGCAGGGGTGTGTGTGATTGGGTCATCCCCCGAGAAAAAGGATGGTCGTAATTGGAAAAAGTTTGGGGACCACTGCTCTAGCTCAATAACTGGGTCTAGATTGATGCGAAGGCAATTAACAATAACAACAACAAAGTTTCCTCTTCCATAGGTTTTTTTTTTTTTTTTTAGGCTGAGAACTACATCATGAAATTTGTAGAAGTGAGAAACATATATATAAAAATATACTGTTCTAATCTGGATATCTGTGCTACTGAGTACAGGGTAAAATGATGGCATTACCTTCCTCCCCCCATGAGAATACTACTCCCTAAATGAAATTTTCCTTCAGTACCCATATATATAGCATTGCAGAAAGTGAGACAGGGAAAATATTCACATTTACAACTTTTGTGTGTGCTGCATTCACATTCCCTTGGTAACCTTGCCTTTTCTTTGGATGTTTAAACTGTATTTGTAAATGTCAAGTGAAATTTTTAGTAATTGCAATGCCAGTAGTTTGAGGACTGAAAGAACATGTATTCTTTGGGAACTCAATGCCCTCAATTCCCATGAGCCATACCTCTGTATATTGGCCTGGGAGGTACCATTCAGGTCAGTTCACATTAGAATTTGCAAAATAATCAGGCAGCCCTAACTGAAATAATGTTACCCAAATAGTAACAAGGAATATTACAGTAGTACTGATCAAGTCATTTATTTTGAAGGAGAAACAGCAGTTATAATGAAAGAGGAAGAGGAAAAGAAAAAAGAAGGGGAAGAGGTGGTGGAATCAGCTTTCAAGGGAAAAGACAGTGAGAAGCATTGTAAGAATGTTGTTCTACTATGCATGGTGCCTATCCTTAGCCAATCCCTTTTTCTCTAGGTCTTTCCTTCAGCACAGTCAAAGATCAGGTATACTTTATATAAGCCCAAGGGTGTTTTGATAGGAAAATGTGCTCACATATATGTTAAAAAGCCCTGTAAATAAAAATATCATACTTTTTATACAGGGACAGAGGGTTGCTAAGTTTGCTGATTCAGCCAGGATAAAAAAGAGATAGGAATTGAAATGTTGGAAACAGAAAGATGTAGAATTCAAGGGACTGCTGATCAGACAACCCTCCTTCCTGGCAAAATAATCTTATCTCTTCAAGACAGAACTTCTATGCATGCTTACTTGATGGTAAGTCTGAAATCAGTTGAACTTGCATGCTGAGTAAGCATGAATAGGCTTTAGTGGCAAGTGCATGAGAATGACTCATAGGAAACAGGAGAAGAGTAATGGAAGAGTTACTTGTGAATGCAACCAAGAGCTTCTAGACTTCTTGTTTTTCTCCCTGCTCCATTTGAACAATAAGTACATACATTTGCAATTTCAAAGTATGTATACATAATGCAAATATTCCTCTTCTCAGTTGTGTGTGTTAAGATTCTACAGTGAGACACAAGATTTAAACAAAAAGAGATTAGTAGCAACAAATCAAGCTTTATAGAAGGGATGGACCTCATGTGTCCTTCCAGATGTTGTTGAACTATAACTCCCAGCAGCTCCAAAGTGCAAAGAGAGTGGTAAAAATGCTATGAGTTACAGTCCAAAAACATCAGAGTGGACACATGAGACCTATCTCTACTTTATCTGGCCAATAGCACTTTACAAATTATTTTATGTCTGTATGTGGAAGAAGTTGATTCAAGCAGTTGCCTCCTTCTTGCCACTGCAGGTCTCATAGTTTGATGTCAAATCTTTACTCTCTCTGAGAAACCCAATTTGAGTGATGAATCTTTTTGTCTGTTGTTTGAAAGAAGGCTGATGCTTTCAATAGCCAGAGTCTTCCTGCTACACAAAAAGACAGCAAGAAGAAATGTGGAATTATACCATAATACAATGGCCAAGGTTGTACATGAGGCCCTCTAGGATGTAACACTCTATCAGTGTATTTCTCTCTCTCTTTACCTTTCTACTCAAGAAAAACTGTCATATTCTATTCTTGAGGATACCCCAGGGCCAGTTCATTACTGGGAGAAAATAGAAATTCCCAGATACCATCTGACTGCATTTCAACAGCCAGGAGAAAAGAGAGGAAGTCATCCCTCCAGATTCCAGGTGAGTACACTGGAGATCTGGGAGGATTACCTTTTCTATCTTCCTCTAGCATTCTTTCTTCATCTGAAATTGCAGTAAAACACTGCCAGTGCACCCTTTCCCTTCCCCAGTCACAACAGGTCATGGTGGGATGCTTGGGCATTGAAGAAGTTGGTTGTGCTGAGGGATGATCATTGTATAAGAAGCTATTAAATACCATCTTGTGCAATTGCTAGTGTAAGCCTAGACTACGTGAACATGTAGAGGGGGGGAGAGAAAGAACTCAGCGGGTGGCTTCAAAACCACCCTCCTGCCTGCCCTCTGAGCCCTCCAGCTGCTATGGAAGAGGATAGGAGAGGAAGAACTCAGAGTGCGGCTTCAAAACTGCCCTCCTGCCTGCACTCTGAGCCCTCCAGCTGCTGTGGAAGAGGAGGGGAAAGAAAGAACCTGGTGGGCAGCTTAAAAACTGCCCTCCTGCCTGCCCTCCAAGCCCTACAGCTGCTGTGGAAGAGGAGGGGAGAGGAAGAACTGAGTGGGCAGCTTCAAAACCACCCTTCTGCCTGCCCTCCAGCTGCTGTGGAAGAGGAGGGGAGAGGAAGAACTCAGTGGGTAGCTTCAAAACCACCTTCCTGCTTGCCCTCCAAGCCCTCCAGCTGCTGTGGAAGAGGAGGAAAAAGGAAGAACTCGGTGGGCGGCTTGACAACTGCCATCCTGCCTGCCCTCCAAGCCCTCCAGCTGCTGTGGAAGAGGAGGGAAAGAACTCAGTGTGGCAGCGGCTCTGGCAGAGGCTCTGGGAGCCCGCTCCACCTGTTACTATCTTGTAGTGGCAGAGCCGGCTTCCAACACCCTGGCGGAGGCTTTACGAGCGGGATCCTTTCCATCCTGCCTGCCTGCCCCTTTTATCACCTGGGATGGCCATGACAATGAAGCCAAGTCAAGCTGGGAGCAGGTACCAGCGGAGATTATTTAGCCCACTTAACTTTCTTGTCCTTGGTGACAATTAGAACTCTCCAGGTTTGTCACCAAGGACCTTTTCTCCCTGAGTTTCTGGGAGAATTGGGGACAGAGGTTATTGGACTATTGCTACACCTTTTTCTCCTATAGCAGCCAGGAATATTCTGGGAGCGGTAATTGAGATTGTGCGGGGGAAAGGGAGGTATGGCGACAACAGAGTGAGGTATTGTTACAAAAGAAGGTGGGATCGATGTGTGAAAGCTATCCTGTCTTCAGCTCACTCTGTTTCTTGGAATAGTTTGGAGAGCGCACCAGTCATTCCACAGAACCTTACTCTGTTCCTCTGCAATGTCAGGATGGTTAAAAATAAGACCCATATTATCTATGATCTCCTCCTAGATGAAGATGCTGACCTGGCTTGCTTTACAGAACCCTGGCTGGGAGACGATCGTGCCATAATGTGGATGCAGGGTACTCCATCAGTGAGCAGTTAAGGGGAAGTTGGTGAGGGGTCGGAGTGGCTCTGGTTCATAAGAACAGCTTGATCTTGACCAGGATACCTGTCCAGAATACAGTCCACTTCGAGTGTATGTACCTAAGCCTGTGGAGCAGGATAGTTTAAGGATTCTGCTAGTATACTGACCACCCTGTTGTCTAGCAGACTCCTTAATCAAGCTGACTCAGCTGGATTCTGGAGTCGCCTAGACTTTTAGTCTTGGGCGACTTCAACATCCCTCTCGAGACCAGTTTGTCAAATCTTACAGGCATAGCTTGGGAGTTCATGGAATCCATGACAAACATGGGCCTATCCCAATTGGTCGCTGGGCACACTCATTGTGCAGGTCATACTCTCAATGCAATCTTTAGTTCGGAATAGGAATATCCATGGGCAGAGGTTGTCAAAACCACCATATTGTCATGGACGGATCATTTCCTGGTCAAGGTTGAACTAAGAGCCATTGCCCCCCTGCTGGGGTGGTGGTGGACCTATTAGATTGGTCTGCTCTTGAAGGCTAATGGAACCAATCGGATTCCAGAAAGCCTTAGAGGGTTTAATGACTGGTGAGTCTGTCGAAGCTTTGGTCAATATCTGGAACACCAATCTCGCCAAGGCTATCGACACAATTGCTCTCAAGCGTCCTTTCCAACCCACTTCCAACCATAAGCCTTGGTATATGGAAGAGCTTAGGAGGATGAAGCAGGTTGGACAATGACTGGAGCGCACCTGGTGGAAAACTCAACTCTTGTCTGACAAGACTTGTCATAGGAACTTTGTTCTGCGTGTATTGCATCTGCAGAATCCCATTCAGCAGAGCTGTTTAGGGTGGTAGGGAAGCTGACATGGGTTCCACCCATGCAGAACCCACTACTTAACTTGACAATGGCGTGCTGTGATGCATTTAACAACTTCTTTGCAGTTAAAATCTCTCAGATAAGAGCCAACTTAGATGCCAGTATTCATACAGAATCAATTGATGAGGTGTCCAACAGCTCCATTAATGAAATTCTATTGAATCAGTCCCAATCTGTGAGTACCGATGATGTGGACAAGCTCCTTGGTAGAGTGAGGGAAACTACTTGTCCTCTGGATCCTTGCCTATCATGGCTGGCCGTCCGGGGGAGGAGGGGATGCCTTGAAAATGTTCCTTAGGTGCATCATCAATGCATCCCTCAGGGAAGGTCATGTTCTATCTTGTTTAAAGGAGGCAGCGGTTAGGCTGCTTCTGAAAATAAAACCCTCCCTGGACCCCCTGGACATGAACAGCTACAGGTTGGTTTTGTTGTTACCTTTTTTGAGCAAACTGATCAAGAGGGTGGTTGCACTTCAGCTCCAAGCTGTCTTGGATGAAACCGATTATCTAAATCCATTTCAAACAGGCTTTAGGACAGGATTTGGGGTAGAGACTGCCAAGGTTGCCTTGACTGATGACATTCGTCTGAGCACCAGCCGGGGAAGTGTAACCCTACTGGTGCTCTTAGACCTCTCAGTGGCTTTTGACACAATAGATCACAACATCCTCTTGGATCGCCTGAGAGGGTTAGGAATCGGAGGTGCTGCATTGCAGTGGTTCCACTCCTTCCTCTTGGGTAGATCCCAGAGAGAGAGCCCTGGGCGGAGGATAAAAAGCCTGCTCAGTTCCACCTTCTCTGACAGTGCAGGAGTAGCACCAGCGGTGGGGCTGAGTGAGCCCTGGGCAGAAGCTAGAAGCCTACATTTTCCACCCCTCAGCAGCATAGCGGCGCAGCGGCAGCAGAGCCCGGAGAGCCCTGGGCGGAGGATAAAAAGCCTGCCCAGTTCCACCTTCTCCTGCAGCGCAGCAGCAGCACCAGTGGCGGGGCTGAGAGAGCACTGGGCAGAGGCTAGAAGCCTACCTTTTCTACCTCTAGGCAGTGCGGTGGCGCAGTGGCAGCAAAGCCAGGAGAGCCCTTGGCAGAGAATAAAAAGCCCACCCAGTTCTACCTTCTCTGGCAGCACAGCAGCAGCACCAGAGGCAGGGCTGAGAGAGCCCTGGGCAGAGGTTAGAAGCCTACTTTTTCCACCCTTCAGCAGATAATGGGTGGTGGTTTAACCTCCATTATCACCCACCCAATTACCAGAGTCTGGCTACCGGTGGAAATTAAAATGACTAAGTTGTGCACTCTGGGGCTTAAAAAACAAACAATTAGATGGAGGGTGATGGGGGAGAGTTGACAGTAAACCCTGGGAGTGGCAATTGAGGTGGTGTGGGGCAAAGGAAGAGATGGCGATAGCAGAGTGGAATCTTGTTATAAAAGAAGGTGGGTTCGATGTTTAAAAGTGATCCCGCCTTCAGTTCACTCTGTTGCCCAAAGTAGGTCAGGGAGAATACCAGCCTTGCCACAGAATCTTATCTTGCTCCTTTGTAATGCCAGGTTGGTGAAAAATAAAACTCATATTATCTATGACCTCCTTAGGGATGAAGAAGCCAACCTGGCTTGTTTTACAGAAACCTGGCTGGGGGAGGATAGTGCCATCACCTGGAATCAAGCTCTCCCAGCTGGGTATTCTGTGTATGAGCAGATAAAGGAAAATGGGTGGGGTGTGTGGAGTGGCTCTGGTCCACAAAGATAACCTCTCTTTGACTAGGATACCTATCCAGAAAACAGACCGCTTCGAGAGTATGTATCTGAGCCTGAAAACTAGGGATAGTATAGGGATTATGTTGGTATACCGTCCACCCCATTGCCTAACTTAGGGAGCTGGGGATGTTTAGCCTGGAGAAGAGAAGGCTGAGAGGTGATATGATAGCCGTGTTTAAATATTTGAAGGGATGTCATATCGAGGAGGGAACAAGCTTGTTTGCTGCTGCTCCAGAGACTAGGACCCGAAACAATGGATGCAAGCTGCAAGAAAAGAGATTCCACCTCAACATTAGGAGGAACTTCCTGACAGTAAGGGCGGTTCGACAGTGGAACACACTCCCTCGGAGAGTAGTGGAGTCTCCTTCCTTGGAGGTCTTTAAGCAGAGGCTAGATGGCCATCTGTCAGGGATGCTTTGATTGGGAGTTCCTGCATAGCAGGGGGTTGGACTGGATGGCCCTTGTGGTCTCTTCCAACTCTATGATTCTATGATTCTATGATTCTAACGGACTCCCTATCGAGAGGCAATACGTGAAGTGCAGAAATCTTTCTCCTCTGCACGTATTACATCTGTGGAATCTCATCCAGCAGAACTGTTTAGGATGGTAAGGGAGCTGACACAGGCTTCCCCTGTGCAGAACCCTTTACATAACTTGACAGCAACCTGTTGTGATGCCTTTAACAACTATTTCGCAGATAAAATCTCTCAGATAAGAGCCAACTTAGATGCTGGACTTATAGCAAATGTGACTGATGAGGTGTCCAGCAAGCCCGTTTTTGAGATTAGACTGGATCAGTTTGAGCCAGTGAGTACCGATGGCATGGATAAGATCCTTGGAAAAGTGAAGATGACGACGTGCTCCCTCGATCCCTGCTCATCTTGACTGGTCGACCAGGGGGGTGATGCATTGATGGCTTTTCTCAAGACGGTCAATTAATGCATCCCTTAGGGAAGGAATTGTTCCATCAAGTTTAAAGGAGGCGGTCATTAGACCACTTCTGAAGAAATCTTCTCTGGATCCCCTGGACTTGAATAATTACAGACCAGTCTCTCATCTACAATTTTTGAGCAAGGTGATTGAGTGAGCCGTCGCCCTCCAACTCCAAGTGATCTTGGCGGAAACCAATCTTCTGAATCCATTTCAAACCAGCTTCGGACCTGGATATGGGGTGGAGACTGCCATGGTCGCTCTGGTAGATGACCTGCGTCTTAGCACTGACAGGGGAAGCATTACCCAGTTGGTGCTTTTGGACCTCTCAGCGGCTTTTGATACGATAGATCATGACATTCTCCTGGAATGCCTGAGAGTGTTAGGAATCAGAGGCACTGTACTTCAGTGGTTCCGCTCATTCCTTTCGGGCAGGTTCCAGAAGGTGTCACTCGGGGACAGCTGCTCCTCAAAAGTGGAGCTAAAATGTAGTGTTCCAAAGGGCGCCATTCTGTCCCCAATGTTGTTTAACATCTATATGATGCCACTGGGAGAGCTCATCAGGAGACATAGCCCAGGGTGTTATCAATATGCTGATGATACCCAAATATATATCTCCATGTCTCGGTCAGCTGCTATGACAGAAGATGGCAGTTCTCCCCTCAATCAATGTCTTGAAGCAGTAATGGACTGGATGAGGAAAAGCCAACTCGAGCAGAATCCAGACAAAATGGAGGTACTTACAGAAGAGGCCCCCAAACCAGAGATTGGGTTGCAACCTCCAGTCCTGGGTGGGGTCATGCTCTCCGTTAAAGAATGTGTTCGCAGTTTGGGGGTGCTCTTGCTTCACATGACAGATCAGGTGAATGCAACAGTCAGGAGCACCTGTTATCAGCTTTGGCTGATACGCCAGCTGTGCCCTTTCCTGGATGTAAGGGACCTAGAAACTGTAGTACATGCACTGGTAACCTCACGACTTGACTTCTGAAATGCACTCTACATGGGGCTACCCTTATACCTAACTCGGAAGCTACAACGTGTACAAAATATGGCAGCCAGGTTGATCACCAGAACATCGAGGAGTGATCACATTACACCTGTTCTAAAATCTCTTCACTGGCTGCCTATTGGTTTCCGAGCACAGTATAAGGAATTGGTGATGAACTTTAAAGCCTTACATGGCCTGGGTCAAACTTACCTAGGGGATCTCCTTCTTCCATATAATCCGCCCCGCACCCTCAGGTTGTCTGGGAGGAAGCTGCTTGAACCGATGAGAACTAAGTTGGCGGCAACCTCCCAGAGGACATTCTCTGCCACCATGCCCAGACTCTGGAACTCTTTGCCAGAAGAGATCCGTCAGATAACCAACTTAGATGGCTTTTAAAAAGCCATCAAAACAGATCTCTTCCGGCAGGTCTATCCTGAATAAACTATTCAGCTATTCTGATCTCCCCCATCAGACATTTTCTTATTTTCTTGCCTTGCCCTAGAGTGCCTATTGTTTTTAATTTTGTCTGTTTAATTTCTAGTTTTAACTGAGACGGTATTTAATGTATTTTAATGGGGGGTAAATTGTGTTGGTTTACATTGTTCTATTGTTATTGTAAGGGTTATTTTATATATCTGA
Source organism: Phrynosoma blainvillii (assembly GCA_026167975.1). Lineage (NCBI taxonomy): Eukaryota > Metazoa > Chordata > Lepidosauria > Squamata > Phrynosomatidae > Phrynosoma > Phrynosoma blainvillii. The sequence continues at coordinate 417,601,775 of JANUYF010000001.1, forward strand.
TTTTAGATGTAAGCCACCTTGATGGCCAAGGCTAAAGGCGGGGTATAAATAATTTATTATTATTATTATTATTATTATTATTATTATTATTATTATTATTATATTGCTTGGGGACAGTATCTCTATCAGGAAGGAGCTTAAGTGTGGCATCCCTCAAGGTGCCACCCTGTCCCCAATGTTATTTAATATCTATATGAAGCCGCTGGGAGAGATCATCCAGAGACGTGGGGCAGGGTGTTATCAGTACGCTGATGACATCCATATATATTTCTCCATGTCTCGGTTTTCAGCTTTGGCTTCAAATGGCATCTCTCCCCTTAATTACTGTCTTAAGGCAGTAATGGATTGGATACAGAAAAACAGATTGAGACTGAATCCAGATAAAACGGAGGTACTCACAGTAGCGGCCCTGAAACCAGGATTTGGGATACAACCTCCAGTCCCGGACGGGGTCACACTCTCCATGAATGACTGTGTTCGCAGTCTGGGGTGCTCTTGGATCCGTTGCTCCAGATGACTAATCAAGTAAATGCGATGGTCAGGAGCGCCTGCTATCAGGTTTGGCTGATACGCCAGCTGCACCCTTTCTTGGAAGTAAAGGCTCTTGAAACTGGTGCACACACTGGTAACCTCCTGTCTTGACTTCTGTAATGTGCTCTACATGGGGCTAGCCTCGTGCTTGGTCCAGAAACTTCAGTTAGTTCAGAATATGGTAGCCAGATTGGTCTCAGGTACATCAAGGAGAGACCATATAACACCTGTATTAAAGTCCCTTCATTGGCTGCCTATTAGTTTCCGGGCCCAGTATAAGGTGTTGGTTATTAACTTTGAAGCCCTAAATGACTTGAGTCCAACCTATCTTTGGGACCGTCTCCTCCCATACAATCCTCCCCGTGCACTTCGGTCCTCTGGGAGGAACTTGCTGCAGCTGATACGAACAAGGCTGTCTGCAACCTCCCAGAGGGCCTTCTTGGCTATCACTCCCAAATTATGGAATGGCCTGCCGGATGAATTCTGTCAGATTACGATTTTAAGCAGCTTTAAAAAAACTAGGAAGACAGATCTCTTCTGGCAGGCCTTTCCTGACTAGACTTCCTGCCCTCAAGAGTTTACCTATCTTCTCTTCCCCACTTTCTCCTGCAGTCGCTGCAAGTTTTAGTTTTATGTTTCTGTTTGTTATTGTTATTGTTGTCTCAAAGAGACTATTTTAAACAGGTTTTAAGGTATATCTTTGTTTAATAATTTTTTTAGAGGGGGTGGGTTTCGAGCTTGTTGGGATGTTTTTATATTGTACTATATTTCTTGTATGGCATTTTAATGTGTATGCCACCCCAATTGCTCTGCAGAGGGATGGGATATTATTATTATTATTATTATTATTATTATTATTATTATTATTCATCCACAAGATTCTATCCACTGAATTATCACAGGTCAGAAAAGAACACATAGGGAAAGCATAATTCCCTCACTTTCAAATGAAGGAGGACATGCTCTATCAAAGGTTTAATTTTGATGATATTCTTGCTCATCACTCTTTAATAAATTTCACTCCAAATAGGAGTGAATACAAATGTCTAATCCCAGCCCTTCTCCCATAGTGCCACACTGGTGCATCTATATGCTCCCAAAGTAATCACAGACAAAATAGATTTAGTCAAAGTTTAGATGAAAATCAATTACTATTAAGTTATCAATGGATGTTAAGATAGTTATGAATACAACTGATATTAATAATGATTAACTAAAGTCCTATTGATTTCATTAAGTATATTGTGTGTCTAATTTGGAATTCAACCCATTGTTTCTGTCTTCAGCTCACAGACATGGATCACACATGGATCAAATAGGATCAGAACTCTGGTAGTGGTATGTGTCTTTAAGTAATTTCTGACTTATGGAGACCCTAAGACAAACTTGTCACCATGCAAACCACTACACCATGCTGTCCAAGACATAATGGAGGGGTGCATATAATATAACAATAACTGAACTTGGATCATTAGATGTTGTTGGAATTCAGGTCTCAGAAGCCTTCAGTCACCATATTCAATGGTCAGGAATTCTGAGAATTTCACTGCAAAAATACCTAAGGGCCCATGGTTGGGAACCAGTATGTCAGAAATAATTGTGAATGCTGCTAATCTACTGCACTTCCCTAATATGAAAAATCTAACCATGCCAATGCAGTGAAGCAGGTCAACAATACAGGAATAAATGTCATCCTCACATGAAATGTCCTGCTGCTACAAAGAACTTTTATGTAGACCAGAAATAGGAAGACATCATGTGAAGTGAAGTGTATCTTGGATGGGGACCAGATAGAGGAAGTTGTTGGGGAGGAGGTCACTTCATGCACACAGGAGGTAGACAGCTGGAGGAACGTCACACACAGAAGTAGGGAAACTAGGGATTGTTCTGGGAGCTTGCAGCTACAGAATCAATTTTAATCTCTCCTTTATCAAGGATGAAGAGGAAGAGCAGCAGGGACAGTCCTCAGGGACAGTACAGGGGACCCTGAGAGTACCACTACAGGGAACAGCCACTGCTAGGCCTCAGAGGAGGTGTGTGGTGTGGCCGGGGACTCCTTGTTGAGGGGTACAGAAGCAGTGGTTTGTGGACCTGACAAGATGTCCTGGGAGGTGTATTGTCTCCCTGGGGAAAAATCCATGATGGGACAGTTAGATTGACAAAATCTGTCAAGCCTACTGACCATTACCCCTTCCTCTTGGTCCATGTGGGAACCAATGATACTGCAAGGCATAGCCTTCAGAATTTCAGAAGGGATTATGAGGCTTTTGATAGGAAGCTGAAAGAGTTGGATGCACAGGTTGTTATCTCATTTCTTCTCCCAATTGAAGGGCATGGTCCAGGAAGGGAGAGGAAAATAGAAGATGTGAATAACTGGCTCCGTAGGTGTTGCCGCCAAGAACAATTTGGATTCATGGATTATGGGCTGTGGTTCCAAGAGGGTGGATTTCGGGCAAGAGATAGGCTGCATGTCACACCAGTTGGCAGAAACATTTTTGCCAATATTCTCAAACATTTGATTAGGAGGGCTTTAAACTGAGCCATGTGGGGGAGGGAGACAGTATCTTGGAATGTATCTTCGAAGGCAGGAGTATATCACGGGCTGGAAATAATAGTCAAAGTGTTATAGAGGGAACAAGGCAAATGATGCAAGGACCCAACAGTGGGAGGGGAAAAAAACTCACACAGGCAGCAAGTGGGGAGAGACATGCTCTTAGATGTCTCTACACTAATGCACAGAGCATGGGAAATAAACAAGATGAACTTGAACTCCTAGCACAACAAAAGCAAATACGATATAATAGGCATCACTGAAACCTGGTGGGATGTGTCTCATGATTGGAATGTAGGAATAGAGGGGTATAACCTTTTTAAGAGAAATAGGCCAAACAGGAAAGGAGGAGAAGAGATCCAGGACTTAAATCCTGGAAATCAGATGGAGAGCATCTGGATAAAAATTAAAGGAGAATGAAACAACAAGGATGTTATTGTGGGAGTCTACTACAGACCCCCAAGTCAGACTGAGAAATTGGATGATGCCTTTCTAGAACAGAAGACCACATTATCAGAAAGGAGAGATGTAGTAGTGATAGGTGACTTCAACTATCCTGATATTTGCTGGAAATCAAACTCAGCCAATACTTCAAGGTCTACCAAATTCCTCACTTGCCTCAAAGACAATTTCTTTGTCCAAAAGGTGGAAGAGGCAACAAGGGGATCAGCTATTTTAGATCTGATCCTAACCAAAAGGGATGACCTGGTAAAGGGGGTGCAAGTGGTGGGATCCTTAGATGGGAGTGATCATGTTCTCCTGGAGTTTCTTAAACAGTGAAAAGGAGAAGCTAGGCATAGTCAGACACTCTTTCTAGACTTTAAGAGAAGTGAGTTCAATAGGGAAAAGACTGGGAGTGATCCCATGGTCAGTAATACAAAGGAGAAGGGAGTTCAAGATGGGTGGGAGTTTCTCAAAAGGGAGATACTGAAGACACAATCTCAAACTGTTCCAATGAGAAGGAAAAATGGGAGCTATCTCACGAAACTGGGTTGGATGACAAAAGAACTTTCAACTGAAATGTTTTAAATAAGAGATGTATAAAGAATGGAAAAGGAGCAAAATCATTAAAGAGGAATTCAAAGAAATAGCTAGCACATGTAGGAGTAAAGTCAGGAAAGCCAAATCACAGAATGAGCTCAGGCTTGCTAGAGGTGTTAAGGACAATAAAAAGGGTTTTTTTTGGTATGTCCATAGCAAAAGAAAGAAGAAGGAAATGGTAGGGCCACTGCGCAGAGAAGATGGAGAAATTCTAACAGGGGACAGAGAAAAGTCAGAACTATTCAACACCTTCTTTCAGTCTTCTCACAAAAGGGAAAGGGCATTCAACCTGAGGAAAATGGAGCAGAGGGTACAATAGGGGAAATAATAATAATAATAATAATAATAATAAATTTTATTTTTAACCCGCCCCTCTGCTCAGCGCAATCGGGGCGGCGTACAGCCTTATAAAACAGTAAGCAATTAAAACATTCCCAAATCCCACACCCTAACCCTCCCACCCATTACAACTACATTAAACCAAGAAAGAATTAAAATGAATTTAAAACATAAATACAAATAAAACAATTTTTTTGGCAGTATACAAACAGTGGCAGATTGAGGGGTGGGTAGCCGACCTCCGTCATTGCTGGGAAGTTATTCCGGGAAGTCCTGCCAGAAGAGATCTGTCTTTACTGCTTTCTTAAAAGCAGCAAGAGTGGTAATAAGATGGATCTCATCCGGCAGGCCGTTCCAAAGTCTGGGAGCGGTTGCAGAGATGGCCCTCTTTGAGGTCTGTGAGAGCCTGGTCTTCATGGGCTGCAGCAGGTTCCTCCCAGAGGACCTAAGGGCGTGTGGGGTGTCATACGGGAAGAGGCGGTCCCTGAGATGAGATGGACCCAAGCCATGTAGGGCTTTAAAAGTTAAAACCAACAACTTGTACTGTGCCCGGAAACTAATTGGCAGCCAATGGAGGGATTTAAGCACCGGTGTTATGTGCTCCCTCCTGGATGTTCCAGTAATTAACCTGGCTGCCATGTTTTGTACCAGTTGCAGTTTCTGGGTTAGGCACAAGGGTAGCCCCATGTAGAGTGTGTTGCAGTAATCCAGACATGAGGTTACCAGAGCATGTACCACAGTTTCCAGATCCCTCATATCTAAATAAGGACGCAGTTGGCGTATCAGCCGAAGCTGATAACAGGCACTCCTGACCGCCGCATTCACCTGACTAGTCATGCGAAGCGACAAATCTAGAAGTACCTCCAGACTGTGAACACAGTCTTTAGAGGGACAGAGGGTCTGTGAACACTTAGAAGGGAATGTCATAATCACTAAAAGTCAACATGGGTTTCTCAAAAACAAGTCATGCCAGACTAATGTGATCTCTTTTTTTGATAAAATTACCAGCTTGCTAGAGGAAGGGAATGCGGTAGACATAGCATATCTTGATTTCAGTAAGGCTTTTGACAAGGTCCCCCACAATATTCTTGCAACTCCATCCAGGACCAGTGTGACTCCATCCAGGACCAGAGGCTGTATTCCCGGATCTGGTTTCAGGCCTATGACTGTCAGTACCTCCATTTTGTCTGGATTCAGCTTCAATATGTTTTTTCTCATCCAATCTATTACTGCTCTGAGACAATCATTGAGAGGAGAGACACCATATGAAGTCTGAGCCGATGATCTGGTCATGGAGAAGTATATCTTTGTGTCATCAGCATACTGATGACACCACACTCCATGCCTCCTAATGATCTCACCCAGTGGCTTCATATAAATGTTGAATAGCATCAGGGACAGGATGGCACCCTGTGGAACACCGCAATTAAGCTCAATTTTGGATGAGCAACTGTCCCTGAGCCTCACCCTCTGGGACCTGCCCGAGAGAAAGGAGCTGAACCACTGCAGAGCAGTGCCTCTGATTCCTAACTCTCTCAGGTGATCCAAGAGGATGGAATGATCTATCGTGTCAAAAGCACTGAGAAATGCAGCACAGAATAAGTAAAGAGGAGGTACAGGAATACCTGGTTAACCTAAATGAATTTAAGTCTCCAGGACCAGATGAACTACATCTAAGGATATTAAAAAAAACCTGGCAAATGCAATCTAAGGGACACTGGCAATAATCTTTGAGAACGCCTTATCAACAGGAGAAGTCCCAGCAAACTGGAGGAGGGCAAACATTGTCCCCATCTTAAAAAAGGGGAAAAAAGAGGATCCCAACAGCTATCACCCGGTTAGTCTGACATCAATACCAGGAAATATTCTAGAACAGTTCATTAAACAGAGGGTCTGTGAACACTTAGAAGGGAATGTCATAATCACTAAAAGTCAACATGGGTTTCTCAAAAACAAGTCATGCCAGACTAATGTGATCTCTTTTTTTGATAAAATTATCAGCTTGCTAGAGGAAGGGAATGCGGTAGACATAGCATATCTTGATTTCAGTAAGGCTTTTGACAAGGCCCCCCACAATATTCTTGCAAACAAAATAGTAAAATGGGGGCTAGACAATCCAATTGTTAGGTGGATTAGTAACTGGTTGACTGACCGAACCCAAAGGGTGCTCAGCAATGGCTCCTGTTTATTCTGGAGAGAAGTGACCAGTGGGGTGCCACAGTGTTCTGTCCTGGGCTCAATGCTATTCAACATCTTTATCAATGATTTGGATGAAGGAATAGGGGGCATGCTTCTCAAATTTACAGATGACACCAAATTAGGAGGAATAGATAATACCCCAGAAGACTGAATGAAAATTCAAAATGTTCTTAATAGATTAGAAAGCTGGGACAAAGCTATCAAAATGAAATGTAAGGTACTGCACTCAGGGCAAAAAAATGAAATGCATAGATACAAGATGGGGGACACCTGGCTTAACAAGACTACATGTGAAAGGGATCTAGGAGTCCTAGTAGACCACAAGCTGAACAGGAGTCAACAGTGTGATGCCGCAGCTAAAAAGGCCAATGCAATTTTATGCTGCATTAGTAGAAGTATAGTATCTAGATCAAGGAAAGTAATAGTACCACTGTATTCTGCTTTGGTTAGGCCTCACCTGGAATACTGTGTCCAGTTCTGGGCACCCCATTTCAAAAAGGATGTTGAAAAACTGGAGTGTGTCCAGAGGAGGGTGACTAAAATGGTGAAGGGTCTGGAAACCATGCCCTATGAGGAATGACTTAGGGAACTGAGTATGTTTAACCTAGAGAAGAGACGGTTAAGAGGGGATATGATAGCCGTGTTTAAACATTTGAAGGGATGTCATATTGAGGAGGGTGCTAGGTTGTTTTCTGCTGCTCCAGAGAACAGCTCCAGAGAACAGGACCCAGAACAATGGATGCAAGCTACAGGAAAAGAAATTCCACCTCAACATTAGAAGGAACTTCCTGACAGTGAGAGCTTTTTGAGAATGGCACACTCTCTCAGAGTGTGGTGGGGTCTCCTTCTTTGGAGGTCTTTAAACAGAGACTGGATGGCCATCTGTCAGGGATGCTTTGATTTTGAGTTCCTACATGGCCCTTGCGCTCTCTTCCAACTCTATGATTCTAAGTTGCCTAACTCATTCTGCCCCCTTGTAGGTCTTTCCCAGTCACACTGGATTACACCTCTGTCTCTTGTTTACTCTTTCCATTTTCTCACCACAGACATTTGTCTCCACATAAATACCTTCTCCTTCTCCTCTTGGTACAACTAGGACTTGGCAATCACTGTTTCTCCATGATAATTGAATCTTTCCAGACTCCCCTTCCCTTATCACACCCACTCCTCACAACTTTTAACATCTCTTTATGACATTCCTCTGGATGCTCCAGGAATGCTTTGAAAATGCTTCTCTCTTGTTAGATGGAGCATGCTTCCTACCTCTATCAGTGCAGCATTCTTAAGACCTTTTTACAAAAGATGCTTTATAAATAACTCAATCTTATTTATCTAGATCCTCCTTGCTTTGTACAGGCACCAGCTGCAGTTCCTGTGAATAGAGCTGTTAGGTAATTAGAAGTGTCAGAAAACAAAAAGGGAGGAAATTAGTCAAAAACATTTTTAAAAAAACAACCTGAAAAACTCCAAATGGTTCATATGAGGGAAGAAAACCTCAAGTACAAATGAAATGAAGCACTTCTAATTACATTATTAATACCATTGTTTATTAACTGATACCAAACTCTCAAGCTGATTATTTAGAAAAATGAATTAATAAAGCTGTATCTATCTTTCATGAGTTTTTAAATAATGCATCCCTTGATATTTTGAAATGCCAATTTCAATGTTCCTTTGTATTCCTTCATTGAGAGTATTCCTCTCTTTCTTTGATTTCTGTTAACTGAATATTCCAGTGTTGGAAATTACAAATAATTAATTTTAGTTAACTCCAAGCTCCAGAAATATAAATGGATTGTTATTGTTCTTTTGTACCCTTAGATTCCAACTAACAGAACCCTAGAACTGGCTCTCCTTGACAAGATTTATTCAGAGGAGGTTTGCTCTTGTTTTCTTTTAAATCTGAGAGAGTTCAACGTGCCCAAGGTCACTCAGTGGGTTTCCATGGCTAAGTGGGGATTCAAGTCCTGGTCTCATTCTTCTTTCCTATATTGAAAACATATGTAAGTTACATGATGAATAAAAGGAGGCTTTTGCAGTGCAGTTGTAACTTTTAATTTTATGTTTATGAGAATGTGACCTTGAAAAATGGTAGAGATGGAAGAATGTTGAAATGTTGGCTTGTGCTGTGCCCAATACTTCTGCTCCAAGTTTTGTTGTGGATATAGAAATAATGAGAAGGTGGATAGAAAGAGAGTGCTGCACTAATAGAGTGGATTTAAGTCCTGGATCTCTTCATAGGTGTAAATTTCCCTGACATGTAATACTATTCCTCCTCCTTTCCTGTTTGGCCTATTTCTCTTTAAAATGTTATACCCCTCTATTCCTAAATTCCAATTGTGAGACTCATTCCACCAGGTTTCAGTGATGCCTATTATATCATATTTGCTTTGTTGTGCTGGGAGTTCAAGTTCATCTTATTTCCCATGCTCTGTGCATTAATGTAGAGACATCTAAGAGCATGGATCCTCCCCACTTGCTGGCTGTGTGAGGTTTTTCCCCTCCAACTGTTGGGCCCTTGCATCATTTGCCTTGTTCCCTCTATAACATTTTGACTATTATCTCCAGCCCATGATGCACTCCTACCTTCCCAAATACCTTCCAAGATACTGTCTCCCTCCCCAACATGACTCAATTTAAAGTCCTCCTTGCAGAACAGTAGTTGGCTGCTGTGAGATTCAAAGTGAAAATTTTCTTCCTCTAGTGGAAGAACTCTGCTAAGAAGATGATCTGATCCTTGTTATTATTGTCAGGGAGGATGGGAGTTGTAGCTCTTCACCTCTGGCTCTAACTCACCACCTTGTTATGCAGCAGAGCTGACCAGCTTTGATCAGTGGTTGATGCTTCTTTCCCAAGCAGCAGAGTTTCAGAGAATAGGCTGAAGACCCTGACAAACTCTCCAAGCCTTCTCACTCTTCTTCCTGAGATGTCTCCAAACTTCTCCAGGATTCTTCTGGCTCTTGTATCTTCCCTCAAGACACCAGACAACTCAGTAGTCTTATATAAAAGATCTACTCTATTCTACTATATACATAAATACTATATGCCCTACAAATCACAATCTCTACACTTCACAATATCTCCAAAACTACACCACCACTACTCCACAATGTACATTAGCAAACATTGCAATTTATAGCCATTGTTAGACACCACCCACCAGTCAGTTTCCACCCAGTGGGTTTGTACATACATCTTGATTGGTCTACATAGATCATCCCATACCTAAGACCAAACCAAGTGTTTCATCACTTTACCTTGACCACTTAATGAGCCTCAGGTGTTTGCAATCTATCACAGGTGTTCTCAATATACCTTCTATAACTTTGTCCTTGGCTCTCAAGGCTTCTTAATTATATTATCTTTTTCACCTGTGTATCTTCCTGATTGCTCCTGCTTAGTCACTTTGACATTCACATACATATTTTTATTTCTATTACTGTATATCCCATGTTGCTTTTTCCTTAACAATCCCCTCCGAAATAAAATATTGTATGTGTCTTACAATGTCATTCCTACCATTTGTGTCAGTCTTTCATGTTTCTCTGCTGTCAATGCTTTTGTGAACAAATCTGCTATGTTGTGTTGTGTTTCTATATATCTCAGTTCTATTTCACCCTTCTGAACCATGTCTCGCACATTTTGATATCTAACACCAACATATTTTGTTCTGTTCTTCAAACTTTCAGTTTCAGCCATTGCTATGCATGACTGTGAATCTTCCAGAATTTCTACTGGTATCTTGTAACTTTCATTTAAATCATTCAATAACTGCTCAACCCACTGTACCTCATTTACTATCTCATTTAAAGCTGCGAATTCTGCTTCCGTCGTACTTATCGCTACATTTGTTTGTTTCCTACTTCTCCAGACTATTGGACTTTCACTGTACTTGATTATTATTCCTGTAACTGACTTCTTGTCTCCTAATTCTGATGCAAAAGAACTGTCTACATAGCAATCTAAATCTGAACTACTGTTTCTAATTACCAATTTTTTATCTAAAGTTCCTTTCAAATATCTTAATAAGTGTTTTACTGCTGTCCAGTCTTCAATTTTTGGATCATTAACTCTTCTGGACAATACATTTACAGCATATGAAATGTCTGGTCTGGTGTGGCAAGATATGAATTGTAAAGATCCTATTATACTCTTGAATAAAGTCTTGTCTTCAAAATCTCTAGTTGTTTTTTCAGATACAAAACCAGTTGTCATTGGAGCTCTTACTATTTTAGCATTTTGTAATCCACACTTTTCAATCAACTTTTCAATTTTCTTTCTCTGGCTTAACAAACAATGTCCTTCTTCTGTCCATTCAACACTAATACCTAAATAAGACTTCAATAAACCTAGATTTTTTAAAACAAACTTTTCAGACAATTCTCTTTTTACTGATTCAATTTCCTGTTTTGACTTTGCTGCCACGCACAAATCATCTACATAAATTACTAACACTATGTCTCCTTTTGTATAGACACAAGCGTCTGCAATGTTCCTTTTGTATCCGAGCTTAACTAACTCGTCATTAATGCACAAATTCCATGCTCTGGCACTTTGTTTTAACCCATACAATGCTTTCTTTAATTTATAAACTTTCTGACTACCAATTTCTTCAAAACCTTGTGGCTGCTCCATAAATATCTCTTCATCTAAACTAGTATTTAAGTAGGCTGTTTCAAAATCAAAATGTTCTACAACTAAATTCCTTTTTGCTGCTACAGCCAGAACCATTCTCAGACTTTCTGGCTTTGCAGTTGGAGAATATGTCTTATCATAGTTCTCATACTGCTGTTGTGCAAAACCCTTAGCTACTAACCTAGCTTTATACTTAATACTTCTATCTGGCATGTCTTTCTTTTTGTACACCCACTTACAACCAATTATTTTCTTGTCCTTGGGTCTGTCAACAACTTCAAAAACATCTTTATTTACCAGACAACCAAACTCATCATCCATTGTATCAATCCATCTTTCCTGTTCTTCTCTAGACAAACTTTTCAACTCTTCAAAACTTTCAGGCTCTTCCACTGCTAAACAAGCTCTTGCATTTGTCACAACAAACCTATCTGGTGGCTTTCTAACTCTGTGACTACGTCTGGGAATAAACTCTGCTGATCTGCCTCTTTCATCCTCACTTTCTGTGCTGGGAGTTATAGTTCTATGGCTAAATCTCTTGTCCTCAGTCATTCTAGTAGTAATAGGTCTAGATTGTGTCTCATTATCTGAAGAACTATCACTGCTGCTAGTGGATGCTTCTGGCTTAACTGAAACCCCTCCGTTTCCTGGAGTTGGTTCAGTTTGTGTTTCTGGCTCATTTGAATTTCCTAACCTCAAGAAAACTTCTTTATTTGCATGCAGTTTGTCCCAACCGGCATGTCTCTCGAAATTTGCCGACCTAGAATACTGCACTTCCCTTCCACCTAAATGAAACTTGTAGCTATTTCCTGAATACCCCAAAAACCTAAGCCTTCTACTTTTGGGTTCTCCTTTCTTCCTGAAACAAGCTGGTATGTAAACATAAGCAAACTGTCCAAAGACTCTCAAATACTTGTAATTTGGCACTCTCCCATACAATACCCTGTAGGGAATGTCTTCAATTTCTGAATGATACAGTCTGTTACTAATATGTACTGCTGTCAAAGTTGCTTCTGCCCAGAAACTGTCTTTTACCTCTGCATCTGCCATCAAACAAGCAGTTATCCTTTTTATATCTTGTATTGTTTTCTCCGCTAAACCATCTTCATTAGGACAAGCGGGATTAGTAGTTTCATGCCTTATTCCCACCTTTTGAAACCAATTAAACAATTGATTACTTAGAAACTCTCCTCCCCGGTCAGTAACAATGGTGCCTACTCTAATATCAAATTATCTTTCCACCATTCTCACCCATGCTTTTAAACTTTGCCCAGCGTCAGATTTGTTTTTCAATATTCTTACAAATGGAAACCTTGTAAACCTATCAACAATTACTAGGAAATATTTGCTTCCCCCTAAAGATAAACAATTAGCTTGGGCCACGTCTGCATGTACAAACTGAAATGGTCTTTGAGCAATTCTTTTGGTTTTCTTGGCTACTGGAAAAGCTCGGACCTTTACCTGATTGCATACAGTACAATCTAAGTGATTTTTGCATTCAGCAACTTTTAAATCTGGACACATACTGATTAACTTCTTTAAACATTTGAAACTAGCATGGCCAAATTTCCTGTGTAGTTCATGTATGCAGTCTTTATGAATTGGACTATTGTCTATGTTATTAGCATTTTCAACCCTGTAGCAATCAATATTGTCCTCCAAATAATAAAGCTTATCTTTTTTTCAAGCCTATGCCTCGCAATTCCCCATTCAATTTTATCTTACACATGTCCTTTTCAAATATAACTGTGTAATCTCTGTCTGTTAACCTGCTCACTGATAACAAATTATTTTCTAACTCCTTTACATGTAACACATCATTAAAGTTTTCTTTTAGCCCTGGAATGAAAACTGTACCCATTTGATTTACAGTGCTGAGCTCTTTCCCATCAGCTAAAACTACAGTATTTACATTAGATGATTTTCTATTACTTATTAAATTAATATTGTTACACATTGAAGATGATGCTCCTGAGTCAATCAACCATTTACAATTAGCATTTTGTTTTTCCTTAATCATGGTTGCAAACCCCTTTTTGTTACCACTGTCCTTCAAAAATGGAGGTTTGGACTGTTTTTGATACTGCCGCGGCTGCCATCTGCTCTCTCCTTGCTTGCTTCTCTCAGCAGCAAATTGTTTACAATGTCTCTGCAGATGACCAATCTTTTTACAATAAAAACACCTCCGTTGCTCCCTTGTAGAAGCTGCTTCTTCCTGCTTTCGTAGTTCAGGTGTTGTTTGTTGTTTTGGCACAGTCCTTAAACTTGCTGAGTCACCCTGCTCAGACTTTCTTCTCAAATTTTCCTCCAATATTTTTGCAACAATTAAGTCTCTGTTCAGCTCAGCTTCTGGCAAATTTTGCAAGCTATTTGTAATGTTGTCCCAAGAAGAGTCTAGCGATTCCAGTAAAATATAACACTGCTGCTCTTTGCTAATTTCCACTCCTCTCAGTTCAGCTTGCACAAATAAATCTTGCATTGTTTTTAAGTGTTCTATCACACACTGTCCTTTCGTCATCTTTTGTCTGTAAATTCTTTTAGACCAAAGCATTTTTGCAAACGCAGTTGAAGGTGTGTGTAATCTCTGCAAGGTATCCCACACATCCTTGGCGGACACTTTATCTCTTACGTCGTTAATCAAGTCTTCTTCTAGCATGAGATAAGGACATGCTTTTGCTTTAGCGTCTCTTTCTCGAGTGGCTGCATTAGCATCAGCTGCCAGCCCTGTTTCAACTGTTGACCACAGAGACTCCTTTATGAGTAGAGATTGGGCATATATTTTCCAAGTAGAGTAGTTATTTCTATTTAATTTACTAAACTTTAGTATCTCCATCTTAATTTGTGCAGTGACTCAATTTGACACAGTCCTTCTGAGTATGCAAAGCAGACAAAACACAAAATGATTTACTCACAATGCTCCACAAAACTTTCTTCCACACTCTGGAATTTTCAGCTTCTGTGGATGCTGGTTGCTCTAGTATCTGGGCCCATAACCCTTGTCTGGGAGGATGGGAGTTGTAGCTCTTCACCTCTGGCTCTAACTCACCACCTTGTTATGCAGCAGAGCTGACCAGCTTTGATCAGTGGTTGATGCTTCTTTCCCAAGCAGCAGAGTTTCAGAGAATAGGCTGAAGACCCTGACAAACTCTCCAAGCCTTCTCACTCTTCTTCCTGAGATGTCTCCAAACTTCTCCAGGATTCTTCTGGCTTTTGTATCTTCCCTCACGACACCAGACAACTCAGTAGTCTTATATAAAAGATCTACTTTATTCTACTATATACATAAATACTATATGCCCTACAAATCACAATCTCTACACTTCACAATATCTCCAAAACTACTCCACAATACACCAAACTACTCCACAATGTACATTAGCAAACATTGCAATTTATAGCCATTGTTAGACACCACCCACCAGTCAGTTTCCACCCAGTGGGTTTGTACATACATCTTGATTGGTCCACATAGATCATCCCATACCTAAGACCAACCCAAGTGTTTCATCACTTTACCTTGACCACTTAATGAGCCTCAGGTGTTTGCAATCTATCACAGGTGTTCTCAATATACCTTCTATAACTTTGTCCTTGGCTCTCAAGGCTTCTTAATTATATTATCTTTTTCACCTGTGTGTTTTCCTGATTGATCCTGCTTAGTCACTTTGACATTCACATACATATTTTTATTTCTATTACTGTATATCCCATGTTGCTTTTTCCTTAACAATTATTTATTTATTTATTTGATTGTTTGATTTATATGTTGGCTTTCTCTCAGAGTGGGACTTAAGGTGGCTCACAGATAAAACTGGTTAAAAAAACTAATCAGTATTGCTTTAGAAACAATTAAAATCATTTTGTTTCAACAGTATAAAATTACATTAAAATACAAAATCTCAAAACACAAATAAACACAGTGCATCCCTATAAGAAACCTCTGATATCTTCAGGAAAGACAAGGAAAGGCTCCTGTTTAAAACTATTGAGACCTGCTGCATGTCAGTGTAGACAGTACTGAATTAGAAGAACCAATGCTTGTGTACACTGTGCTAATCCAGCATCCTATTTCCATGAGGTCAATTTCCACACAGAGCTAACATGATGAACTGATTTGAGTGTTGGATTAGAACTCTGTTAAACCAGCATTTCAATCTGTGCTCAGCCATGAAATCTCACAGGGTGACCCGGGACATGTTGCACTTTCTCCATTTTAGGAGATTAATGCACACCTTTTTTTGCCTGATTTGGGCACGGGCTGGGCACAGGCTTAAATGGGGGGAAACAGATCTTATCACATGCCTCTGTGCCCAACTCAGCCACATCATGAACCTGATCCAGACTCCTAACAGACTTTTCTGGTGGATGTGAAAGTATCTTTCTTTGAAAAGTCCACCAGGAGTTTGCCAGGAGTCTGGATCAGGTACGCGATGCAGCTGAGTTGGGCACAGAGTTGTGCGATAAGATCCATTTCCACCTGTTTAAGCCCATGCCCAGCCCATACCCAGATCGGCTGAAAAAAGGCATGTGACAATTAACTTATAAGACAATGGCAAATGTTCTCATAAATTTAATCAAGAAAACCCCATGATAAATTCTCTTTAGAGTCACCATGTTGGAGCACTTGTACAACCTGGAGCACACTGCACTGAAGCTTTTTACCTGGATGAACACCCAAGAAATCCCATGGAGCTTGGTGCAGGCTGGAGAACTCTTTCTCCCACTCAAAGAAGCAGCAAACACGACAGCACACTGAGTTCTTCACAAGGAGACTTTTATCCTTTGTTCCACTGTTTATAGAGCTCATCCTCACCAACAAAGTCTCTAGCACATACACATCTAGCCACATACACATCACTAACTACCCATACTGTACACTGAGGCTCCTCCTCTTATATAAATGTGCCATCTCTGGGCATTTAGTCCAGCCTCTTCCTAGTGTGTACCATCTATACATGTCCCTCATGTGGCATAACTGTGCACTTTCAGCCACATGATGGCTTCATATCCTGCCATGATTGCATCAGACCATATGACTCAGCTAGGTCCAAATGCTGACTCATCATGTTTGCTTATTGACCTTTGGTAACCCTGTTACCTTTGTCCCACATCTGGACATTTTTCCTAGGATCCCATATCCTAACAATCCCCTCCAAAATGTCCAGATGGGTGCGCATATTCATATTATGTTCAAAGTTGTTTGTTTTCTTGAAGTGTGCTCAGCAACCACAATAGCTCAGACCCTTCCATCCAGACAACCTCTCTTGTCTGTCTACCAGAAGTGCCTTAGTGAGTATGTCTGTGACATTGTCTTCCAACCCAATATACCTCAGACTCAGAACCCCATTCTGCACCAACACATGCACATTTTGGATCTGACCCCTATTTATTTGGTCCTGCACTTCAGGTTCTCCACTTCTGCCAGCGCATGGCAGGCCTGTGAGTCTGTGTGTATTACTGTTGGCATAGTGCATTCCACACCAAGGTCTACCAACAGCTGCCTCACCCACTGAATCTCGCTTGCCATCTCCAATAAAGTTGTGAAATCTGCCTCAGTGATACTCAGGGCCACACAGTTCTGCTTCCTTGAACACCAGATGATAGGACTATCAGCAACTCTGACACTGCCTTCCTATCTGTTACTTCAGATGCAAAGGAACTATCCACAAATCACTCTAGCTGTGACTGGTTCCCCTGTATCAAAAGCTTCCTGTCCTTGCTACCTTTCAGGTACCTCAGCACTCTCTTTAGTGTGATCCAGTCTTCTATACTAGGCTTTGCCACCTTCCTGCTCAATAGCCCAACTGAGAACGAAATATCTGGCCTAGTATTATTTGCTATGAAAAACAAACTTCCAATTACCAAATGGTAAAGCTCTGTGTTTTCAAACAGCTTTGTTCACTCACCACTGGCATAGCCAGGTGTCATTGGACTCATCACCTCCTTTTCACTATCCAGCCCACACTTCTTCAAAAGCGTATCTATCTTTTTCTTTTGGCACAACAAGAACCTGCCATCCTGTGTCCTTTCCACTTCTATGCCTAGATAGCTTTTGAGATCACCAAGATATTTCAGAATGAACCTTCTTGACAACTCCTCCTGCACTTTTCTTACTGCCTGCTCAGTGCTAGCTGCCACACAAAGGTCATCCACATAAATTACTAGTGTGACATCCTGCTTGGTGTACATACATGCTTCTGCAATGCTGTGTTTGTACCCTAGCCTCACCAGTTCCTTGTGTATGCATTTGTTCCAGCACTTGACACTTTGCTCAAATCATACAATGCTTTACTGAGCCTGTACACTTTGTTGCCTTTGGTGTTATCATTGCCTGCTCCATAAAAACTGTTTCCTCTAGTTGAGTGTTGAGATAAGCAGTTTCAAAATCAAAGTGTTTGACCACCTGCCCTTTCCTAACAGCTAACACTAATACCTATCTCAGGCTCTCTGGCTTTGCTGTGGATGAAAAAGTTTTATCAAAACTTTCATATATCTGCTGAGAGAGGCCCTTGGCAACCAACCTAGCCTCGTATTTCAGTGTCACATCAGGCATTTCCTTTTTCTTATAGACCCAGTGACAACTGACCATTCTCTGGTCTGCTGGTCTATCTACCACTTCAAAAACCTTCTGGTTTACCAGCAACAAAAACTCTCTATCTGTGGCCTTGTGCCATCTCTCTTGCTCCATTCTGGGATATGTCAGCATCTCTTTGTAGCTCTCTGGCCCCTCTGCTACAACAGAACAAGCTCTAGCTCACTGGACCACAAACCTTTCAGGTGGCTTCCTTACTCACTGAGTTCTTCTTGGGATGATCACCCTGGTCCTGCCACTCTTATCCTCACTGTCACTACTCATTTGAACACTGACTTCCACTGCTGGAACCTACTCAAAACTCCTTGTAGTGATGGGTGTGGTGTGAATGTCAGTGTGACCCCCTGAAGTGTTTGTCTTCCTCTGAGGTGGCACTGGCAATTCCACTCCTCCATTTCTAGCATTTGAGTCCATCTTACCCACTTGCAGGAACACTTCCTGGTTACTGTGGATCTTCTCCCACCCCAAGGGCTTCTCAAACTTTGCACTCCTGGACAAGAGAATCCTGCCTTGTCCTAGGGAGAAGTGGTAACTATTCTCGTCATACCTCACAAATCTCAACCTTTTCCATTTGGGTTCCCCTTTCTTCTAAAACGCTGGTAGAAACAGCACATGGCAAATTGCCCAAACATCCTGAGATACTTAAGGTTGGGTGGCCTACCATAAAATACGTAGTATGGGGTTTGTTGGACTGCAGAGTTCCACATTCTGTTCAACAAATGGCAAGCAGTAAACACAGGTTCCTTCGCTAGGTTTGCTGGTGCATCTGCATTTAGCATCATACAGTCCTTCATCTGTTTGAGTATCCCAATTGTTGTCTCTGCTAGGCCATCCTCCTGGGGCATTTCTAGCTTAGTGAAGTTATGGCATATCCCCCTCTGCTTTGTCCAATTTTGCAGAGCATAGGATAAAAATTCACCACCCCTATCTGTCACCAAGGCACCCACTTTATATTCAAATTTCTGTTCAACAGTATTTACCCACTGCTTGAACATTTCTGCAGCCTCATTCTTATCTTTCAGTAAGGTTGCATACTCATACCTTGTGTACCTGTCAACTATTGCCATCAAGTATTTGTTTCCTGCCAGACTTTCAGAAAACAGACCTGAAAGATCCACGTACACTGCCTGGTATGGTCACTGGGTGGCACATTTACTCTCCTTTGCAACCAGATAAGCCTTCAGTTTTATCCTGCTGCAAACGGAGCAATCCAAATAACTGCCACATGGGTTTAGTTTCAATTCTGGACAAACCCCACTCAATTTACCCAAACTGGTAAAGCTAGCAGGTCCCATCACCATGTGGAGGTAGTGCACACAGACTGTAGAGGCTCATTGCAGACCATGGCACACTCTACTTTATCCACCATGTGGTAGAGCCTGTGCTTTTTCTAAGCTCTAGCACACATCCTCCCATGCAGCGAGATTATGCAGTCATCACCTTTGAAGTGCAACTCATAACCATTCGAGGTCAGAGTTGGCACGATCACTAAACAATTCTGCAGTTTTGTGGCACATAACACATAATCAAATCCCCTCTCAAACCTGGGAAAATAAACAATCCTCATGTCCTGTATTTGGCTGGAACCACCGTCAGCCAAACCTACAGTGTCCTCACATGAGGATTTCTTCTTAGTCAGGAGGGAGGAGTCATTAATCAAATGATGAGTGACCAATGAATCTAAAAACCATACCCTGCTCTGTCTGATTGTCTAGTGGGCAAAACAACCAATGTCCTGAGCCAAAGAAGCAACCCCCCTCCTGTCCCAGGGCTTTCTCTGTTGCTTCTTTCTTGCAGACATTCCTTCCTGTGCTGCTGAAGGGTTTCTGCTGTCCTTCCAGATATACCCAGTCTGTTCACAATTATAGCAAAGCCTTGCTTTGCAGACTACAGCAGTGTCTGTATGCAGAGCCGGAGGAGTCATCTGTGTGGTGTATGTAGGCTCTGGCTTAGCATCCTTCCATATCTGAAGCCCAACTTTAAACTGCCATCTCTGATGCTCCTCCAGAACACATGCCGACACCAATTCCCCAGAGAGATCTCTTTCTGGAACTCCTTGGAGTAGTCTCTTGGCAGGCTGCCTAGCAATAGATAAGCCTTTTGCTCTCTGGGCATTTCAACTCCTCTGCTCTTGATCTAAGCGAACAAATCTCTCATTTCCTCTAAATGCTAATAATAATAATAATAATTATTATTATTATTATTATTATTATTATTTGTATACCGCCCTGTGGCGAACCAATCCGGGCAGTTGACAACAATAAAATATGACAAGATTAAAATATAACATTAAACATTATAATCCCTCCCCCCCTTTAGAAAGTATTAAACAATATAACAAATTAAAAGCACAATATAAGAACATAAAACCATAATTAAAACCACCCAAAAACCCTGATGTCCCTCTGGAGATCCTTAACCATCACTAAAGATGGGGCCACGGGAGGAATGAGGGGATCAGGAAGCCTGGGCCGGGATGGTTAATCTGGAAAGGCCTGCCGGAAGAGATCCGTCTTGACAGCTTTTTTAAATCTGTCTAATGATGTCAACTGATGGATCTCATCCGGCAGGTCATTCCAGAGTTTGGGGGCGACAGCAGAGAATGCCCTCTGGGAGGTCGCTGCAAGCCTAGATTTTAAAGGCTGCAGTAAGTTCCTCCCAGAGGACCGGAGAGCGTGGGGAGGATTGTACGGGAGGAGGCGGTCCCTGATATAGCTTGGACCCAAGCCATTTAGGGCTTTAAAGGTAATAACCAACACCTTGTACTGGGCCCGGAAGCTGATAGGCAGCCAGTGGAGGGACCTCAGAACCGGAGTAATGTGGTCCCTCCTAGATGTACCAGAAACAAGCCTGGCTGCCATATTTTGTACCAACTGAAGCTTCCGAACCAAGCACAAGGGTAGCCCCAAGTAGAGCGCATTACAGAAGTCCAGGCGTGAGGTTACCAGTGCGTGCACAACAGTTTCGAGATCCCTTACTTCCAGAAAAGGGTGCACTTGGCGTATCAGCCGAAGCTGATAGCAGGCACTCCTGACCGTCGCATTTACCTGATTTGTCATCAGGAGCGACGAGTCAAGGAGTACCCCCAGACTGCGAACACAGTCACTGGAGGAGAGTGTGACCCCATCCAGGACTGGAGGTTGCAACCCAATTCTTGGTTTCGGGACCGCTACCGTGAGCACCTCCGTCTTGTCTGGATTCAGTTTCAATCTGTTTTTCCTCATCCAGCTCATTACCGCCTGAAGACATTCATTGAGAGAAGAGATGCCATTGGAATTCGAGGCTGACGAACGAGACACGGAGAAATAGATTTGGGTGTCATCAGCGTACTGATAACACCCAGCACCATAACTCCGTATTATCTCACCCAGCGGCTTCATATAGATGTTAAATAACATCAGGGACAAAATAGGCCCCTGAGGAACCCCACAAGTGAGGTCCCTCTTACTGGAGCTACAGTCCCCAAGCAGCACCCTCTGGGACCGACCCGAGAGGAAGGACTGGAACCACTGCAAAGCAGTGCCCCCGATACCTAACCCCCTCAGGCGGTCCAAGAGGATGCCGTGATCTATAGTATCGAAAGCCGCTGAGAGGTCTAGGAGCACCAACAGGGTCACACTACCCCTGTCGATGCTCAGACGCAGATCGTCGGTCAAGGCAACCATGGCAGTCTCAACCCCAAAGCCTGTCCTAAAGCCGGTTTGAAATGGGTCTAGATAATTGGCTTCATCCAAGACTGCCTGGAGCTGAAGAGCAACCGCCCTCTTGATCACCTTGCTCAAAAATGGCAGCAATGAAACAGGCCTGTAGTTCTTCATATCCAGGGGGTCCAGGGAAGGCTTCTTTAGGAGCGGCCTAACCGCCGCTTCCTTTAAACATGATGGAACATGTCCTTCCCTGAAGGATGCATTGACGATATCCGTGAGGAATCTCATCAATGCATCCCCCCCTGGACGGCCAGCCATGATGGGCAAGGGTCGAGAGGCCAAGTCATCTTCCTCACCTTACCAAGCAGCTTGTCCACGTCCTCGGTACTCACAGATTGCCACTGATCCAGTAGAACTACATCGGCGGAGTCACTGGACACCTC
The DNA here is from genome assembly GCA_026167975.1 of Phrynosoma blainvillii. Lineage (NCBI taxonomy): Eukaryota > Metazoa > Chordata > Lepidosauria > Squamata > Phrynosomatidae > Phrynosoma > Phrynosoma blainvillii. The sequence goes on from JANUYF010000001.1 coordinate 417,623,753, forward strand.
GCCTATCGACTCTGTTTCAATGGTGGCATCTAAGTCGGCTCTGATCTGAGAGATTTTGTCTGCAAAGAAGTTGTTAAATGCGTCACAGCAGGCCGTCGTCGGGTTAAGCAAGGGATTTGGTGCAGGGGACACCTGCGTCATCTCCCTCACCACCCTAAACAGCTCTGCTGGACGGGACTCTGCAGATGCAATACGTGCAGAGGAGAAAGCTCTCTTCGCTGCACGTATTGCCTCCCGATAGGAACGAAGAAAGTTCCTATGGCGAGTTCTGTCAGATAAGAGACGAGTCTTCCACCACCTGCGCTCTAGCCGTTGTCCAAACCGCTTCATCCTCCTCAGCTCTGGTGTATACCAAGGCCTCCGATTAGAAGCGGGATGGCAAGGGCGCTTGGGAGCGATCGTGTCGATAGCCCTGGTGAGATCGGTGTTCCAGGTATTTACCAGAGCATCGATAGGATCCCTGGCATTCCCAACCATTAAACCCTCTAAGGCTTTCTGGAATCCAATTGGCTCCATCAGCCTTCGAGGGCGGACCATTTGAATGGGTCCACCACCCCCGGAGGAGCAGAAATTGGCCCTGAGTTCTGTCTTGACCAGGAAATGATCCGTCCATGACAATGCGGAGGTGCTTATGCTGGATGGGAGACTGACCTTCTCTCTTTTTACAGGTTTACAGCCTTTTATACCAAATCATTTTGGACAGTGCAGACGTTGACTGGTGTCTCTCTCTGATTTCTGTTCATGTGCTGATCACTTGACTCTGACATGGTTGAGTTGACTGGCCTCTAGGGTCAAAAACAGGGTTGCCCTAACCCTTCTGTCTGTCTCAACTTTGTCTTTGTGGGAAAGGCTTCAGCAACATCCCACAAACCTTCCTGGATGAGAAGCAATTCAGCATCCATGCTCCATGAGGCATAATTACTGTCATTCAGCTTTGGAAACTTAGCTGACTCCATTTCTTCAGCTACCTCTTGCCAAGGCCACACTGATTCTTGAAAGGCTTCCAAAACTCAGCTGCCCAAAGATAAAGAGATGGCCAGCAGTATGACACTTTAACTGTTTACCTTCTACACTCACAGACAGTCTGGACAAGACTTCTGTCACACCTTGCACACAGCAAAAAACTCACACTGACCTCTTGATGTTGACTACAGTGTGCTCTGGGTCCATAACCCTTGTTGGAGCACTTGTACAACCTGGAGTGCACTGCACTGAAGCTGTTTACCTGGATGAACACCCAAAAAATCCCATGGAGCTTGATGCAGGCTGGAGAACTCCTTCTCCCACTCAAAGAAGCAGCAAACATGACAGCACACTGAGTTCTCCATAAGGAGGCCTTTATTCTTCATTCCACTGTTTACAGAGCTTGTCTCTAGCCACATACACATCACCAACTATCCACACTGTACACTGAGGCTCCTCTCTCGTATACATGTGCCATCCTTGGGCATTTAGTCCAGCCTCTTCCTGGTGTGTACCATCTATACATGTCCCTCATGTGGCATGACTGTGCACTTTCAACCACATGATGGCTTCATATCCTGCCATGATTGCATCAGACCATATGACTCAGCTAGGTCCAAATGCTAACTCATCATGTTTGCTTATTGACCTTTGGTAACCCTGTTACCTTTGTCCCACATCTGGACATTTTCCCTAGTATCTCATATCCTAATACACCATAAGTTAGAAACAGAAGGCATACAGCCACAACACATTGTTCTGCATCTGAATGCTGCCATTTGTAAAAACAATCAATAGCAAGAATCATTCATAGTGAGTGGCAGTGCCTATCAGCTTATCATTAAATAAGGCTGCACCAGCACTTGTAGAAGCGGCAAAACATCTGTCCTTAATAATAATAATAATAATAATAATAATAATAATAATATTTATTTATATCCCGCCCCTCTGCAGAGCAATCGGGGCGGCTTACAACATTAAAATTACCATACATATATATTAATACAATTTAAATAGAACATAAAAATCCCAATTCCCACCCATCCTTTAAGGGTTCTTATTCCAGGCCCGATGGTGCTGGGCCTAGTGTCTCTCCCCCAGATGACATCGGATGGAATGGAGGGAGGGTTCTTCTTCTTATTCCAGGCCCGATGGTGCTGGGCCTAGTCTCTCTCTCCCAGATGGCATTGGATGGAATGGAGGGAGGGCTCTTCTTATTATTCCAGGCCCGATGGTGCTGGGCCTAGTCTCTCTCTCCCAGATAGCATTGGATGGAATGGAGGGAGGGCTCTTCTTATTATTCCAGGCCCGATGGTGCTGGGCCTAGTGTCTCTCCCCCAGATGACATCGGATGGAATAGAGGGAGGGCTCTTCTTCTTATTCCAGGCCTGATGGTTATTCCTTCATGGCATCATGCCATTTTAAGCACATCTGATCTCATCTGATTTTGGAAACTGCAAGTTTGGGTCTGATTAGCACTTGAAAGAGAGATCATCCAGGGAATAGCACTAGGAAAGGATCCTACCAGTAACTTTGGGCAGTTGCTTTCTTTCAGAGTTGACAATACAGGTCTAGATAGAGTAATGCTTTAAGGCAGGACTCTATGTTGCTATGTTTACTGTTCATCTAAGCTGATGATTGGATTTGTGGATGTTTCCCATATGTACATGCTGCATGAAATAATTTCATCAGCAGGAGAAGGAAAGCAAAAGCAAGAGCAAGTAGTTCCAGTGAGATTACAGTTTTTATATACTGAAGAGCGGCAAAAAGCAATTTTTGAGCTGTATGAAGCTATATTTGTATTACTTCTCTTGACTCCTTTTGCTGAACTGTCTTTTTTCAATGGACAGTTTTCTTGTTTCCTTTTCCTTTCCTTTTCCCTAGTTTAGCTCTTTATTTTCCTTTTTTATTCCTACTCCTGCTTTTTTTTCTGTACTTTCTCTTCTCTCTCTTTTCATTTTCATCTGCTGTCCTCTTCTTTCTCTCCCGCATTATTCTTTGAACTTTTCACCTCCTCTGTCCTTCCCTTAAATTACCTTGCATCTGTTTTTCCTTCTTCTTTTACTTTCTACTTTCTCCACAAATTCAATTACCATTATGTACCCTCATTTGCATGGGAATGCACATGTATGACAAAATGCCCCATTTGGTTTTGTAAGTAAAAGCTGCAGTGCAACATAGCATGAATTGGGATATATGGAAGAGACAATGAGCCAAAAGTTAGGATACTCAAATGTTTGATTTATTCTAAACCCCCCCCCCCCAAAGCAGAACCAGTATATGCACATGGACATATATACAAACTGTATGTCAAGCAAAGCCAGAATTTATTTATTTCCATTCACAGAGAAAGTAGTCAGATGGGACATTGATCAAGGGACAAAAGTTAGAATCATACAAGCCATTGTATTTCCTATTACCATGTATGGTTGTGAGAGCTGGACAGTGAAGAAAGATGATGGAAAGAAAATCAATTCATTTAATATGTGGTGCTGGAGAAGAGTGTTGAGGATCCCATGGACATTCAAAAGGAGAAACAATTGGGTCCCAATGCAGATCAAACCAGAAACGTCCCTGGAAGTCAAGATGACCAAACTGAGACTGTTGTACTTTAGATATATCATGAGAAGAGAGGACTCTTTTGAAAACAAAACAAAACAATAATGCTGGGGAAGGTGGAGGGAAGTAGGAAGAGAGGAAGGCCACATGCTAGATGGATGGACTCTATTAAGGAGGTCATGGCTAAGGGATTGTAGGAATTAAACAGAGCAGTGGAGGACAGAGGGTCTTGGAGATGTTTCGTCCATAGGGCCATCATGAGTTGAGAGTGACTCGAGGGCAGTTAACAACAACAAAAGACAAGGAAATGATCACCAAATAAGGAAACTCCAAAGTAGCATGAACTGGGGTACCCAGATATGTGAGACAATGAGCCAAAATTTAAGACACTCAAATGTTTTATTTACTCTAACCAAAAACAAGCAGATCCAGTATATGTGCATGAACATATATACAAACTGCATGTCAAACAAAGCCAGAATTTGTTTATTTCCATTCACAGAGAAAGTAGTCAGATGGCATATCGATCAATGGACAAAAATATAGATATGTATACAATGGAAATGATCATCAAATAAGGAAACTGGAGAACAATGGCTGACAAATACATATGCAAAATTTCATGGGACTGGAGAAAAGAACAAAAAATATTTTATTTATTTAGTCATTTATTTCTATGCCGCCTTTCTTCCAGAAAGGGACCCAAGGAAACTCACAGATAAATTTGTGTTTAAAAAAACAACAAAAATTAAAAACAATTAAAATCATCTTGCTAAAAACAGTATAAAATGACATAAAGCATAGAAAGGTTTTCTTTAAAATCTAAAGCACACACTCCATATAAAAGCCTCCCTGGTTATTATATATTGAAAGCTTGCTTAAATAAATATAAATAAATATATCTTTGCCTGTCAGCAAAAGGAAAGCAAAGATGGGACTGGCTTAGCCTCCTGTGGAAGGGCATTCCGGAGGATGGGAGCAGCCATTGAGAAGGCGTTCTTGGCTCAAAATGGTTTGGATTAGCTCTTCAGATGTTAGAGAGACAAAGGAGAAATGCTATGGGAAAGATGAGATTTGTGTTTCACCCTTACAAAATCCTCCTATTCATATCAGAGGAGAGCTACTATACACTGTAACCATATTTTGATATATCTAGTAAAGATTCAAGACAGTTTACCCTTTTGGGAAAAAATAAGGTTTTGTAGCCAAGATGCTTGGGAAATATTTAAAATGGTGCAAGGTTTATTGTCTTGGCAAGATAGCTTTTAGGGTTCTCTCTTCCCCCTAAATTACGTGCAGATAGGTTAGTCATATGAGATAGTCTGCATGTTCCTAACACACGACTCAGCACCATACCAAATATCAAAGTATTAAAGTGAATTGAGAAATATATTGGGAAATATATTTTTGGGAATTACAATTCCCAGACTCCTGAAGTCTGTATGGAGGAATTTGAGGAGGGTGTAGTCCCCAAAATTAAATTTTCCAGCCCTGGTAGAGTGGTGTTGCAATAGAATTTCAGTGGTGTGTTCTGGTTTTCATACAGAGCAGACACAGCATATTAGCAATTAAATTAAACTAAATTTATTGTCAACTTAAACAAAAATTACTTGTATTTAAAAAAACAACTGAGGCAACAATATTAACACTAAAAAGTAATGCAAATGGTTTTTCACCCCAAGTGTTTCTTTGTCTCCTGTTAATCCTTTGAGGCAAAAGGGCCTTGTTTCAAATATTAGCTTCTACATTAGTACATTCTACATTAGCTGTGGAGAGAAGGTAGAATTAAGCCAGCTGAACAACAGCCAATCAGAAGTGAGCTGGAAACCATCAATAGAATTGTGGGCTGTAGGTGAGAAACAATTCCGCTCCTGAAGATAGAGTCAGACCGGGTCTGATAGTGTAACAGTCCAGAAGAAAGGGACAGAATTATGAGTGAGGGAGTTTCTGGGATATAGGGACTTTGCAGACTGGCCTAAAGGGCTGGCCTGGGGGTGGAGTTGGGGCAGGGCAGCTGCATGCCAGCTGCCCCTACTCCACCCTGATGCTGTCCTGATGCCGTGTGCCCATTCGCACAGTGTGCGGCATCAGGATGCTTTTCTGGCATAGCGTGCACACACACTGCACTAAAAGGGCGTGGAAGAGCTGTGGCACTGGCAAAAGGGAGGATTGGGGCAATGACATGTGGCTGCTGCAGCCTCGATCCACCGGTCCCAGAGGCAGTTCTGTGCTGCCTCAAAAAGCAGGTCTGTAAGGGCCCATAGTTAGCCTGGGTGGCTACTATAGAAAGAAGCTTGGGAAGACAACTGAAGTTCAGGACTGTGTGGGAGTCCTAAGTGAGAGTAACTGGTGTGCTTTAGATGGAGAGTTGTGTAACAAATTATAGCAGGAACAAGTGTATATAACATAACAAGTGATACATTGTTAACCATCATTCAAATAAAATTTTATTTTTATTTAATTACAAGCTTGTCTGAACCTGGAATAAATATCCATGCTATTAACAGGCACATAAAGTGGAACAGTTACATCCCTAAATTGGGATTTCATAAAGAACCAGCTCTAAGAAGAAACATAGAGGCTGTACAGACAGGCAAAAAGAGATGCTTTCAGGCTGACTTGGAGGCGTGGCATTTAGATGATGCATGCCTAAAAGCTGCCAGGAGAGCGGCCTCTAGGTGCCATATGCCAGGAAAAGCTGTCCCCCAAATAGCTTTTTTCCACTTCCAGAAAGATGCACATCTTCACATGTGAATATGTATGCAGCGACACTGGTGCATCAGAAAAAGGGCACCAGAGATTTAAAATGGCTGTATAAATGCACCGCCACACGTGTGGTAGAAACTGAGTCAGCAAACCAGAGGGTGCCCCCTATGATGCAGGCTTTAATTTAAAGCACCCTATGCTTTGAAGCAGGGGTAGGCAACCTAAGGCCTGGGGGCCGGATGCGCTCCCCCGAGGCCTTTGGACCGGCCCCAGGCCGGTCCTGCTGCCACCGCCGCCACCGCCCGCCATGATGATATTGATTATTGTTGTTATTACTTGTTCTTGGGGTTTTCTTGGCAAAATATCCACAGGGGGTTTGCCATGGCTTTTCTGGGGCTGAGAGAGTGTGCATGCATATTTTTTTAATTTTTACATTTAAAAAAAATATTTATTTATTTATTTATTTTGGTGCTTTGCCCCCCTCCCCCCATTGTCTGAGGGACAGCAACCTGGCCCCCGGCTCAAAAAGGTTGCCTACCCCTGCTTTGAGGTGTGGATGCACCACAGGAGGTGCACTTGAATATTAGAACCCTAATCCTAACCCTAATTGTAACCCTAACTCTAAACCTAATTGTAACCTTAGGCATACACCCTAGCATCTGTTCTCTATTATGACAATAAATGCATTCAATCGCATGTATGCTTGCTATCAGCATGCACAGTAGTTTGCAAGAAAGAGACTTTTGTGACCTCTTCTGCATAGGTGTGCATAAGACCTGCACACCACTTCCTGACATGATGGGGGGGGGGGCTCCTGGGATAACGTTTCTCTGAGTGTCCCGTTGACCATGTCCCTTGCATGACCACCAGCTGCATGTATCCAGACTGTCAGCACAAACTTCCCATGCATGTACCTCTCCCCTCCCCTATGATCTGTGTGGGACATGTTTTGTGGAGGAGTAGGGAGTAGGTGTCTTTCAGTTGACAAACTCATTCCTCCATCCCAAGAGTGGCAAAATCCGACAGTGGCACCTATCTACGGCACCCTCTACTTGGGGGAAGCTGAGGTCAGCAAATCCTTGCATGATCTGTGGGTGTATGACAGGTCCTGCACAGATGCACAGGGATGCTGAACATCAGTTACCTTTGTACAGACAAAATGACAGATTGTATGCCACCCTATGACATGTTCTTTGCAGGTGTGCAGGGATGCCGAATTTCAGTCACCTTTATACACAGAGAGTGACAGACTGTATACCAGCCTATGTTGTGTTCTGTGCTGGTGCACAGATGTGCAGGGATGTGCACATGTATCTGAGAGAACAGGAAAATATTAAAGCATCTGCTACCAGCCCGTGCGGTTGCTTCATCTCCCTTTGTGGCATCCTTGGGGCCAGCGGTGCAGTTGTCAGGGCTTCAATACAGCCTCAAAAAAGCTGCATTGACTGCCCCCCAGTGCAGTTGCTCTGTCCTCATTTAGGGAATCCTCGGGGCAGGCAGGGCAGTTGCTGCAGCTTAGGAAAAAGGCAGCTTCATGTCAACTTTTCCTTCCCATCTGTACAGCCCCATTGTTTAAGAAAACAAATAAGCAGAGTACTTGGTGTGGCATAGGACTTCCAGAATAAGAGAAAGTGAAAAGTCTTTGGTGGCAGCAGTGGGATAGTAAAACCCATTGTGCTGTCAATGGAAAAAAGTAGTTGGGTGAGTGGGACTCACTGTGACATTCACCACAGTCTGTTTCATGGATAAAATAATATATGCTTTGAAGGATCTTTGGCTGAGAGGGTGGGGTGTGGAATGCCAGAGAGGTGTGGAAAAAAATAGGAATTCACTCAGAAATAAATGCAGATTAGTTTCAAAATAAACTAGAATATGTCATGATTTGGGAGAGATACATTTACTACATTTACTTAATGACATGCAAATCTGGCAAGGATTTATTCACCGTTACTGATTTTTAAAGTAATATTTTAAGAGTATCTTAACCATTACACTGAGTTCATACTAGTAATCATTAAAAACTGTATTTTTTATTATTAAAATTGCAGTAGTCTTGCATTTGACAAAGAGGTTCAGCCTAACTATATAAATGTCATTGAACAAAGGGCTTCCATGCTCAATAAATTATTTTTCTATAGTTATTTATTTTTCAAATAAGGTTAAAAATACAATTCCACATTTCCACTTGCTTAACCTCTTCATCCACTATTCTCTCATCTTTTCTGTGATAATAACTTTCTTTCTCTCTCTCTCTCAAAGGAATTCCTTCTTCTTTTGTTACTTTATGCCTACATTTGAAAAGGTAAAGACAGTGATGCAGATCTTGCTTACAACAATATATATTGTTTAGTGCTGAATGACATTTTTGCACTGTTTTTTTATGCTGAAAAAATAATAAAGGAGAAAAGATTTAGAACTATAAAAACAGGAATTAAGGGAGGCCTTACCATACAACACCTAGCAAAGAGACTGAGGACCACAGAGACCATCAGGGGGCTGTAGGAAAGAAGAGGCTGCTATGTTTACTACTGCCTCTGTTTCCCTCAGTGGTCTAGCTCTTTGCGGGACTGAATCCCTGATTCAGCAGGTGCTGCTCTTTACGCTTACACTTTATTCTTGCACTTTTGCTAGACATACACAAGGGTCTGTTACCTGCATTACCTTCACAGCCTCAGAGGGAGAGAGGCAGGCCAGCTCCATTAGGCCTAGCCTAAATTAAGAAGAGTCCTCTCTCCTGTCCATCTGCTATGGTCCAGGTCTCAGAGAGAGAGAGAAGAACTGCTGGACCTGATCCCCTTCCCACTACCATTCCCTTCTCCTTTTGTGTATTGTCTTTTTATATTGTAAGACTGAGGGCAGGTAACCATCTAATTAACCATTTGTAAGCCGCCGCTCTGAGAGCCTTTGTAGCTGAAGATCAGGGTATAAATACTCTAAATAAATAAATAAATATTTCTTGGGTCTGTTTGTATAACCAGTGACTTATGTCCTTCATCTTCTGCCTCTCCTGTATGTTTTCCATATCTGGCAAACACTTGCACGTCTGACCCAGGTAGATTAACAATACCCTTGCTGGCAAACAAAACTTACAAAGCCAATGAAATGCATAAATTATCTGGTTCTTTCTCTCTCTCTCTCTTTCTCTCCCTCTCTCCAAAGACATATTTTTCTTTAGATGATCTGAGATGGCATTGTTGGATTTACAGTTAAATTTGCCTGAGATTTAAAATGTGTTTCCTTAGAATCCTCTTCCCTATTAAACCATTATCAACATTATAAACAAACAAATATTATCAATACGTGTGTAGAAGTAGCTACAGATAAATTAGAGTAATTTCTATTTTGCAGAATTATAATAGAACTATGAGGGATAATGTAATAATGTACTTCCTTTGCAGCAAAAATGTACTTTTTAGTTATTTATATACTTAAAGGGTTTTTCCTCAGTAACTGATGATTCACAGAATAACTATTGATGATTCATATGTGGCATTTTGTTTGGCATGGGATATAGGAGATTATCCCTCTAAACATTTGCTCATCCTTTACTATAGACTTTACTCTATAGTTCTTCCCTTTCACCTTTCTACATTACTCTTACCTCTCATTCCCTTAGTTCTCTGGCTATTATTTTTCACATAACATTATTCTTTTCAGTTGATGGGACCTCTAGTCATGTATGGTCCTTGACATCACCTTAAGATATACATAAATATTTTGGTAACTTTGACTTTCTTGGTTCTGAATCTTATTTTATCATGAGGAGGCATCTGGGACGCTACAGAAATTTTATCTTTGACAGTCCTTGACACATATTTGCTGAAGGTGTCCTACTTCCATTTTAAGACTTGAAGGTGAGGAGCCCAGGGCCATTTTCCTGATGACTGAAAATGCAATAGAGTTAGATGGAAACAGTGAACAAAATTGTACATACACAAATGAACAAAGTTCAGGTGATAACAATTGGTAATTCCCAACAGCACGGGCTAGACTTGAACTGGTGACCCAGATAAAGACAACTGATAGATTACATTACCAGTCCCCTGAGTACTCCAATGCCCTCACTTGCTCCCTGAGTTGATACTTTTTAGGTTAAGGAACATTTGGTAACTCTCAAATAGACATTCGGGGGGGGGGGGGCATGGAGAAACTTGCTGGGGGTGAGTTGGGGGGAACATAATACAGAAACCTTGGGGACTTGCATGACAGCACACAATTATGATTATCTTTACACTTTGATGCTGGGAGGAAAGCCTCTAAATATTTTAGACCACCCTGTTTATAACACCTACAAATGCCACACATTTCAAACCAGAAACCAATTTTGAAACTGAATTCTTCCTGATTTCTTCCTAAGTGAAATACTGAGCCCAGATAATACAAATAAAATGAGATTTATTTGGTTTTAGCATTGGACCTCTGATATATCAAATGATAGCGATTTTGTTTTAATATTTTCACTTTCATTTTGATTATATTTATAACCTATGATAATCAATTAGTATGCTGTTGACCCTTTTATGCTGGGCTGTAAGACAAATGGCAGACAAATGGTTTGCCTAATATGTTTATTGTCATTATTCAAGCTGCCTTGAATCCCACTTTGATAAAAAGGTGGGATATAATTCTAATTTAAAAATAAAAATAAATAAAATGAATAAAAATCATTTCTAACAAAATTAAATGAATCACTCACTCATTCTTTTAATGCACCATAATATTCCTCAAGTATTTTGCAATTATTGAAACTATTGCCTCAATACATAGTTATGGGGCTACCCATGTGCTTGGTCCGGAAACTTCAGCTAGTACAAAACATGGCAGCCAGAGTGGTCTCGGGAGCATCTAGGAGGGACAACATAACTCCGGTATTGAAGTCCCTCCATTGGCTGCCTATTAGTTTATTACCTTTAAAGCACTAAATGGCTTGGGTCCAACCTATCTTCGGGACTGCCTCCTCCCATACAATCCTCCCTGAGCACTCCGGTCCTCTGGGAGGAACTTGCTCCAGCCATTGAAATCTAGGCTGTGTGCAACCTCCCAGAGGGCATTCTCGGTAATCGCTCCCAGATTATGGAACGGTCTGCTAGACAAGATCCATCAGATTACAATGATAAACAGCTTTAAAAAGGCTATTAAGATGGATCTCTTATGGCAGGCCTTTCCAGAATAGATTTCCCGACCTCAGGAACCCCCTTATTCCGCCCTCTCAAAATTTGGATGTTCCCGCTGCTCCGTGTGTTTTATTATATTGTTACTGGTAACCAGTTTTTATTGTATGTCTTTTTAACTAAGATGTTTTAATAGTTTGTTAGTTTAATACTTTTTTAAGGGGTGGGTGGGTTTTGGGGCCTTTTTGGAGTTATATTGTTTGTAATTTTAAATTGTTGTTAGCTGCCCCGATTGTTCTCAGAGGGGCGGGATACATATTATTATTATTATTATTATTATTATTATTATTATTATCATTATTTAAAATATGGATATGCAACACCTCTGAGATTAACTGTGTGAAAAGGTTATAGCATAAGCTTGAAGTAGTTTTGGTCTACTTTCAATTCTATTGTCTGTTTCAATTTAAAAAAGGCTAAGGCACAGGAGCTCATTAAGACTCATGTCTGGTGAATGCCTAAACCACATAGGAAAACTGAAATGCATACATTTACTGATATTGTTAAGATTGTATGTCTTCTCATGTGATCTTGCTTCACTACTTATTGATCAAGATCATCAAGACATATCAATTTCATAACTTTGGATAAGCAACTTACTCATGAACCCATAAAATGATTGCCAACAGATACCCAGGGTACATTTAGCTAACATAAGTAATTAATTCCTCTCCCATGATTGCTGCAAACCCATTACATATTTATTTTCATATAATTATGATCAACCAAAGGATGAACATCTGTGTCATTAACAGCAAGACCAGTCTATACTTGTAAGACTGAGAATGACCACATTTAGTTCAGCATCCATTTCATGCTGTCTGCCTCACACTTGCGTTAACAATTTCTTTGGCTTATATAATAAGCAAAGGAAAAAGAGACTTGTAAATTGATAGCCTTGTTTTTTTCTTCACATCCCATTGAGACTGATATTATGGCAAATACATGATGACTGTCCTTAAATTGAATTCCTGAATCGTACAGCTTGTGGATGTTTTTTTTTTTAAATAAAGGAAGGAAGGAAGGAAGGAAGGAGATTTGTGATATAGTTTATCTTTGGAAACTCATCTGGAGGCAGCTGTAACTGCACAGATGGCAGCAGTAGTATAAGATGGCTTATACTTCCATATAGTACTTCAGTATTATGCTCCAGCCAAAATGTTGTGAGTTCAATCCTGCAGGCTCCAGGTTGACTCAGACTTCCATCCTTTTGTAGGTCAGTAAAATAATATCCAGCTTGTTGGAGGCAATTGGCTAACACATTGTAAACTGCTTAGAGGCTGCTTAGCACTATGAAGCAGTATAGAAATATAAGTGTTATTGCTATTGCCATTGCTATAAAATGGCTTATATTGTGACGACAAGATATCTGTTCAGCTGTGTTTACTAGTAGTTTTAATGTCCAGTCTGGGACAAGAATCTTACCAGCAATCTCCAATCACAATTTATGTGGAGAGGTCACTAATGTTATACACAGTCTCCTGGCATTTCCCCCCATTCTGTGTTAGTAGGAGATCACGAAAAAGATGTGGTGTGGGATGGTTGCTGGTCTCATTTGTCAGGGATGATGGGAGTTGTAGCTCTTCACCTCTGGCTCTAACTCACCACCTTGTTATGCAGCAGAGCTGACCAGCTTTGATCAGTGGTTGATGCTTCTTTCCCAAGCAGCAGAGTTTCAGAGAATAGGCTGAAGACCCTGACAAACTCTCCAAGCCTTCTCTCTCTTCTTCCTGAGATGTCTCCAAACTTCTCCAGGATTCTTCTGGTTCTTGTATCTTCCCTCAAGACACCAGACAACTCAGTAGTCTTATATAAAAGATCTACTTTATTCTACTATATATAAATACTATATGCCCTACAAATCACAATATCTCCAAACAACTCCACAATATACATTAGCAAACATTGCAATTTATAGCCATTGTTAGACACCACCCACCAGTCATTTTCCACCCAGTGGGTGTGTACATACATCTTGATTGGTCCACATAGATCATCCCATACCTAAGACCAACCCAAGTGTTTCATCACTTTACCTTGACCACTTAATGAGTCTCAGGTGTTTGCAATCTATCACAGGTGTTCTCAATATACCTTCTATAACTTTGTCCTTGGCTCTCAAGGCTTCTTAATTATATTATCTTTTTCACCTGTGTATCTTCCTGATTGCTCCTGCTTAGTCACTTTGACATTCACATACATATTTTTATTTCTATTACTGTATATCCCATGTTGCTTTTTCCTTAACAATCCCCTCCGAAATAAAATATTGTATGTGTCTTATAACGTCATTCCTACCATTTGTGTCAGTCTTTCATGTTTTTCCGCCGTCAATGCTTTTGTGAACAAATCTGCTATGTTGTGTTGTGTTTCTATATATCTCAATTCTATTTTACCCTTCTGAACCATGTCTCGCACATTTTGATATCTTACTCCAACATATTTTGTTCTGTTCTTCAAACTTTCAGTTTCAGCCATTGCTATGCATGACTGTGAATCTTCCAGAATTTCTACTGGTATCTTGTAACTTTCATTTAAATCATTCAACAATTGCTCAACCCACTGTACCTCATTTACTATCTCATTTAAAGCTGCGAATTCTGCTTCCGTCGTACTTATCGCTACATTTGTTTGTTTTCTACTTCTCCAGACTATTGGACTTTCACTGTACTTGATTATTATTCCTGTAACTGACTTCTTGTCTCCTAATTCTGATGTAAAAGAACTGTCTACATAGCAATCTAAATCTGAATGACTGTTTCTAATTATCAATTTCTTATCTAGAGTTCCTTTCAAATATCTCAATAAGTGTTTTACTGCTGTCCAGTCTTCAATTTTTGGATCATTAACTCTTCTGGACAATACATTTACAGCATACGAAATGTCTGGTCTGGTGTGGCAAGATATGAATTGTAAAGATCCTATTATGCTCCTGAATAAAGTCTTGTCTTCAAAATCTCTAGTTGTTTTTTCAGATACAAAACCAGTTGTCATTGGAGCTCTTACTATTTTAGCATTTTGTAATCCACACTTTTCAATCAAATTTTCAATTTTCTTTCTCTGACTTAACAAACAATGTCCTTCTTCTGTCCACTCAACACCAATACCTAAATAAGACTTTAATAAACCTAGATCCTTCAAAACAAACTTTTTAGACAACTCTTTTTTTACTGATTCAATCTCCTGTCTTGACTTTGCTGCCACGCACAAATCATCTACATAGATCACTAACACTATGTCTCCTTTTGTATAGACACAAGCATCTGCAATGCTCCTTTTGTATCCTAGCTTAGCTAACTCGTCATTAATGCACAAATTCCATGCTCTGGCACTTTGTTTTAACCCATACAATGCTTTCTTTAATTTATAAACTTTCTGACTACCAATTTCTTCAAAACCTTGTGGCTGCTCCATAAATATCTCTTCATCTAAACTAGCATTCAAGTAGGCTGTTTCAAAATCAAAATGTTCTACAACTAAATTTCTTTTTGCTGCTACAGCTAGAACCATTCTCAGACTTTCTGGCTTTGCAGTTGGAGAATATGTCTTATCATAGTTCTCATACTGCTGTTGTGCAAAACCCTTAGCTACTAACCTAGCTTTATATTTAATACTTCCATCTGGCATTTCTTTCTTTTTGTACACCCACTTACAACCAATTACTTTCTTGTCCTTGGGTCTGTCAACAACTTCAAAAACATCTTTATTTACCAGACAACCAAACTCATCATCCATTGCATCAATCCATCTTTCCTGTTCTTCTCTAGACAAACTTTCCAACTCTTCAAAACTTTCAGGCTCTTCCACTGCTAAACAAGCTCTTGCATTTGTCACAACAAACCTATCTGGTGGCTTCCTAACTCTGTGACTACGTCTGGGAATAAACTCTGCTGATCTGCCTCTTTCATCCTCACTTTCTGTACTGGGAGTTATAGTTCTATGACTAAATCTCTTGTCTTCAGTCATTCTAGTAGTAATGGGTCTAGATTGTGTCTCATTATCAGAAGAACTATCACTGCTGCTAGTGGATGCTTCTGGCTTAACTGAAACCCCTCCGTTTCCTGAAGTTGGTTCAGTTTGTGTTTCTGGCTCATTTGAATTTCCTAACCTCAAGAAAACTTCCTTATTGGCATGCAATTTGTCCCAACCGGCATGTCTCTCGAAATTTGCAGACCTGGAATACTGCACTTCTCTTCCACCTAAATGAAACTTATAGCTATTTCCTGAATACCCCAAAAACCTAAGTCTTTTACTTTTGGGTTCTCCCTTTTTCCTGAAACAAGCTGGTATGTAAACATAAGCAAATTGTCCAAAGACTCTCAAATACTTGTAATTTGGCACTCTCCCATACAATACCCTGTAGGGAATGTCTTCAATTTCTGAATGATACAGTCTGTTACTAATATGTACTGCTGTCAAAGTTGCTTCTGCCCAGAAACGATCTTTTACCTCTGCATCTGCCATCAAACAAGCAGTTATCCTTTTTATATCTTGTATTCTTTTCTCTGCTAAACCATCTTTGTTAGGACAAGCAGGATTAGTAGTTTCATGCCTTATTCCCACCTTTTGAAACCAATTAAACAATTGATTACTTAGAAACTCTCCTCCCCGGTCAGTAACAATGGTGCCTACTCTAATATCAAATTCTCTTTCCACCATTCTCACCCATGCTTTTAAACTTTGCCCAGCGTCAGATTTGTTGTTCAATATTCTTACAAAAGCAAACCTTGTATACCTATCAACAATTACCAGAAAATATTTGCTTCCCCCTAAAGATAAACAATTAGCTTGGGCAACATCTGCATGTACAAACTGAAATGGTCTTTGGGCAATTCTTTTGGTTTTCTTGGCTACTGGAAAAGCTCTGACCTTTACCTGATTACATACAGTACAATCTAAGTGATTTTTGCATTCAGCAACTTTTAAATCTGGACACATACTGATTAACTTCTTTAAACATTTGAAACTAGCATGGCCAAATTTCCTGTGTAGTTCATGTATGCAGTCTTTATGAATTGGACTATTGTCTATGTTATTAGCATTTTCAACCCTGTAGCAATCAATATTGTCCTCCAAATAATAAAGCTTATCTTTTTTTCAAGCCTATGCCTCGCAATTCCCCATTCAATTTTATCTTACACATGTCCTTTTCAAATATAACTGTGTAATCTCTGTCTGTTAACCTGCTCACTGATAACAAATTATTTTCTAACTCCTTTACATGTAACACATCATTAAAGTTTTCTTTTAGCCCTGGAATGAAAACTGTACCCATTTGATTTACAGTGCTGAGCTCTTTCCCATCAGCTAAAACTACAGTATTTACATTAGATGATTTTCTATTACTTATTAAATTAATATTGTTACACATTGAAGATGATGCTCCTGAGTCAATCAACCATTTACAATTAGCATTTTGTTTTTCCTTAATCATGGTTGCAAACCCCTTTTTGTTACCACTGTCCTTCAAAAATGGAGGTTTGGACTGTTTTTGATACTGCCGCGGCTGCCATCTGCTCTCTCCTTGCTTGCTTCTCTCAGCAGCAAATTGTTTACAATGTCTCTGCAGATGACCAATCTTTTTACAATAAAAACACCTCCGTTGCTCCCTTGTAGAAGCTGCTTCTTCCTGCTTTCGTAGTTCAGGTGTTGTTTGTTGTTTTGGCACAGTCCTTAAACTTGCTGAGTCACCCTGCTCAGACTTTCTTCTCAAGTTTTCTTCCAATAATCTGGCAACAATTAAGTCTCTGTTCAGCTCAGCTTCTGGCAAATTTTGCAAGCTATTTGTAATGTTGTCCCAAGAAGAGTCTAGCAATTCCAGTAAAATATAACACTGCTGCTCTTTGCTAATTTCCACTCCTCTCAGTTCAGCTTGCACAAATAAATCTTGCATTGTTTTTAAGTGTTCTATCACACACTGTCCTTTAGTCATCTTTAGTCTGTAAATTCTTTTAGACCAAAGCATTTTTGCAAACGCAGTTGAAGGTGTGTGTAATCTCTGCAAGGTATCCCACACATCCTTGGCGGACACTTTATCTCTTACGTCGTTAATCAAGTCTTCTTCTAGCATGAGATAAAGACATGCTTTTGCTTTAGCGTCTCTTTCTCGAGTGGCTGCATCAGCATCAGCTGCCAGCCCTGTTTCAACTGTCGACCACAGAGACTCCTTTATGAGTAGAGATTGGGCATATATTTTCCAGGTAGAGTAGTTGTTTCTATTTAATTTACTAAACTTTAGTATCTCCATCTTAATTTGTGCAGTGACTCAATTTGACACAGTCCTTCTGAGTATGCACAGCAGACAAAACACAAAATGATTTACTCACAAAGCTCCACAAAACTTTCTTCCACCCTCTGGAACTTTCAGCTTCTGTGGATGCTGGTTGCTGTAGTATCTGAGCCCATAACCCTTGTCAGGGATGATGGGAGTTGTAGCTCTTCACCTCTGGCTCTAACTCACCACCTTGTTATGCAGCAGAGCTGACCAGCTTTGATCAGTGGTTGATGCTTCTTTCCCAAGCAGCAGAGTTTCAGAGAATAGGCTGAAGACCCTGACAAACTCTCCAAGCCTTCTCTTTCTTCTTCCTGAGATGTCTCCAAACTTCTCCAGGATTCTTCTGGTTCTTGTATCTTCCCTCAAGACACCAGACAACTCAGTAGTCTTATATAAAAGATCTACTTTATTCTACTATATATAAATACTATATGCCCTACAAATCACAATATCTCCAAACAACTCCACAATATACATTAGCAAACATTGCAATTTATAGCCATTGTTAGACACCACCCACCAGTCATTTTCCACCCAGTGGGTGTGTACATACATCTTGATTGGTCCACATAGATCATCCCATACCTAAGACCAACCCAAGTGTTTCATCACTTTACCTTGACCACTTAATGAGTCTCAGGTGTTTGCAATCTATCACAGGTGTTCTCAATATACCTTCTATAACTTTGTCCTTGGCTCTCAAGGCTTCTTAATTATATTATCTTTTTCACCTGTGTATCTTCCTGATTGCTCCTGCTTAGTCACTTTGACATTCACATACATATTTTTATTTCTATTACTGTATATCCCATGTTGCTTTTTCCTTAACATCATTGAGTTTTTCTTTAATTTGTTTTTGGCTTGCTGAATAGCTTTAATTTTTAGTCTTGATCACTGACACTTTAATTTTATTTTGTCTTCTTGAAAAGCTAAGCTTAATCTGTTTATCTTTCTTGTTAATTTCTGTATAATTAGTCTGTGTGTATATGAGGTATATTTTGAGATGAGAGCAGATCTCAGCATTGTGATTTGCTTTTACTTTTACCAGCAAAGGAGAAGTGGTAAACAATATTACAGCACCAACAGCCTGCTGCAACACTTTAAGAAGCAACACAAAACAGTCTAGTTCAGGATCTCTCATCTCTCTCTCTCTCTGGCTTTTCTTCGCAAACAAAGATTTAGGAAGGACTCATCCCACACTTTTTGCAAGCATGCTGATGACTAATTGTTCAGGATAGAGTCAGAAGAAATGTCAAACTAACGAGATAGTAGGAGAAAGAGCCATAGTGCAGTTACCAAGGTAGGATGGCAGTACCCATTCTTCTCCGCCAGTCTTCCCCCACAAGAGCTGTAGACAGACACTTGTCGAAGACATTGGGTAGGGGGAGTATGGGGCCAATTAGTGATCTATTGTCTGCTGGGAAACCTGCTGATCCTAGGTGAAGTTCATTTGCATGTGCTGAGTCTTGATCTTGGTGTTTTTCAGGATGGGTAGCCAAACTTTGTTTACTTTCAGGGTTTCTTCTTTCCTGTCGAAATTGTCCAGGTGTTTGTGCATTTCAATGGCTTCCCTGTGCATTCTGACCTGATAGTTGTTGGCATGGTCCAGAATTTCAGTGTTTTCAAATAGCATTATATGTCCAAGATAGTTTATAACATGTTCTGGTACTGCTGATTTTTCTGGCTGGCCCAGTCTGCAATGTCTCTCATGTTCCTTGATTCATGTTTGAACACTATGTTTTGTGGTCCCTATGTAGACTTGTCCACAGCTGCACAGTATGTAGTAAACTCTTGTGGCTACAAGAGGGCCTTCCCTATCCTTTACTGAGTGAAGCATTTGTTGGATTTTCTTGGCTGGTTTGTAGATCATTTAGAGATTGTTTTTCCTCACCAGTTTCCCTATCCTGTCTGTGACTCCTTTGATTTATAGTAAAAATACCTTTGGGTGGTTGTTTGTCTTCAGTCCTGAAAAACACCAAAATCAAGACTCAGCACATGCAAATGAACTTCACCAAGGGTCAGGGGGTTTCCCAGCAGACAATGGATCACTAATTAGTCACTAATCTTCCTCACATATCCTCCCACCCTGAGGCCTTGTCATTCAACAACAGAACAATACACAGATTAACATGTAAATCACTACAGCTAAGGTCATACAGTATATATGCCCCCACACACCTCCATGCCACCATTGTCTGAAGATGCCAGCCACAGATGCAGGTGAAACGTTAGAAATAAATTCTAGAACACAGCCTCATAGTCCATAAAACCCACAAAAATATGTCCAAATTGTTTGTGGATATATTAAAAAAGAAAAGAAAAAGAAAGTTATACTCATGATTGTTTTCTAAACAAAGGACATTGGGATAAGGCCAGAGATATGGATTCCTAAATCTTGTTAGATGGAAGGTTATGAGTTGTCTAAGTGGTCCCATTTAAAGTGGGCTAGATAAGGGAGCAACCTGGAAGAACATTATCTTATCCTCTTTTGCTCATACATAGTAGTTGTGGCTTTTGATCTATGTCAACATGATCACAGGGACAGTGATACAGGGAAATCAATTTTCATTGTTCCAATCAACAGATCTCACAATTAAAACCTATAGAGCTGGACATGCTTTGGCAGTATGCTTCATTTTGGAATGATGATTCCATCCAAGATTGGTTTTGCTTAATCAGCTCATTCAAAGGTTTTAAGTGCATTCCTACTTGCACAGTTTCCTAAAACTGATTTACAATGTTCCTTATCTTCAATTTCATCAAGAAATGTAAATGATTTTTCCATATCAAATATGACAAGAAAGGAACCCTTCTGCCTTTCCTGTAACTTATTGATTGTAGTAGCTTCCCATTCTTCTCTCATGATTACATTTTAAAGTTAGATACTGCATTAAACTTCCCTTCCTATCCTCCTTAAATATTTGATATTTGACCATAAACTGGGAAGTTATAATTATTTTACTTGAAGGTTTATGGGAACAATTATTTACTGTGTGGCAAAACTGGCAAAATGATTTTATGTTCGAAGAATTGTGAATTTCTTATTTGAGCAAACTGGAACATAAAACCTGCATTTCCAATTGCATATTGTTCAACAAAACTCTGTTATAGATTATGGTATAAAAATAAGACAACATACTTTCCTATATTCTTGAAATGAATAAAAGTTTTGAGGAAGAAGTGCTTATCTGGGTTTAGTTTCCTTTGGAAAGAATTTCATGATTATTTCAAAATACAAAAGTGGAGAATACTTGCAGGTCCAGTTTAAGCAGTCCAACAGACAGTCAAATTTGGTGCCTCCATCCAACTTCCAGAGAGAAGCATATTCCCCAAACTTTGAAAAACCAGGTGGATTTCAATAAAATCGCTTCTACCATAAGGCACATGAAAGGCTGTTGGGAATAATACTAATAATGTAGGTTTTAGCTCCATGTTTCAACAATATGTGAGAATACTGTATTTGCATATAATAATAAGACATAATAAGGCTGAGGCTCTGTGAAATTGTGGGAATCCAAGTATAGTGCTTGACACAGATCCATGTTTCCCACCAATTCAGAGATCCCCACGTTCCTCACAAATACAGTACAGGTTTTGGATTTAGGAGTATTTCAGATTTTGTATTCAAGACAAGGGATTGGGGGTGTGCCCCAGCTTCTCTGTTCAGTCCCTCCCCTCCCCCATGTCTGGACCATCCCAGAGTGGTTATGTTATATCCAATTCTGTTTCAGTATTTTTGTAAGGTTATCCACTGTAATAGCCCTTTTTGCTATTAGTCCATAACATTATTTTGTAAACTTGGGTTTTCATTCCTGGAACATGTTGTCCCTACAGCAATGTCCAGTTATAGGTTTTGACCATATTTTGCATATTTGTAATTAAAATATGTAAATCAAAAAGGGAGAGAGGGAGGGAGGGAGGGAGAAAGAAAGAAAGAAAGGAAAATCCAAAACATCTTTTCTCAGAAGAAAAATCCAAAGAGTTTCTATAAATCCAGCTTGCAAAAGATACCATATTCCTCACTTGCAATAATTCTTTAGCTCTGCAACTTCTAGAGCTTTTAAGTTCAAAGATTTGGCAAAGAGCAGATTCATCTTATCATTTTGCTTTTAGGGAGCCTGATCTAAACAAATAGCTTCACTTAATGTTCACTGAAATAAGTTTGGAGTAGGAGCATTTTTTTGGGAAAATTTCCCTCCCTAATCAATAAAGTGCCTGTCTATCATTCCACATATATTGTGGACATGTGTCCCAAGACTCTGCAAAATGGTGGTACTTTCTGCAGTGCAAGGGCAACAAATGAATTGTGGCAAACCTCAAGTACTCTGAGATACATATTGTATAGCCCAGGAGTTGTGAAATACCCACCTCTGGTACTGTGTGTCTTCAGAGCAGGTTCAGCAGGCAGCCAGTATACACAGACCTTGAAAAATTATTTCTTGGACTGCATCTCCCAAAACTTTCAAGTCAGCAGCTGATTTGGTCACTTTTTATTTTAAAGCAGTGAACTATTCCTGAACCCCTCTTTGGTTTAAGTCTCTTGCTTAGCCTGATGGATGGCTTGATTTGCACACTGGACTGCTTGCCAGAAAGATGTTTGCCTGGTTGTTTTACGATTTTTAAAAAGCTAAGGAAAAGATATCTCCCCAGCCACAAGCCTGGATCACACCCCTCTCTTTTCAGATGATGAGTTCTGACATCTTCAATATGAGTTGTCAATCATATGTGAGTGGTAACAGCTATGTCTAAGGAAAGGGACAGAGACTATCTGGCAGCCTGTCTTACCTCATCTCTGAAGGGCTGTTTTACTGAAGATGAAACAGATTTGTTTTCTATTGATTCAGAGGAAAGGATCAGAGCCAATGAGTGGAAATCTCAGGGATGCAGACTTCTGCTAAGCAATAGGAGATTTTTTTTAATGATATGAGCCATTTGACAATGGGGCATGCTGCCTCAACAAATGTTTGGTTCACCTGAGATATCTAAAGAGGGGCTGATTGACCATTTGCCAGAAATGCTGTAGTTGCATCCAGTGCTGACATTTTAAACATATCAGCATAAAAGAGAGAGAGATAAAAAATAGAAACAAATAAGAGAAATAATTCAAATAGCAGTGGGAGAAGTAGAAATAAACATCCAGAAGAACATCAACAAGTATTGTACATGGCCATGGTAAAACTGGCCAGTTAGAGAGGGCATCTGTTTTCGTTCTGAGCACAGAAACAAGAAGCTGCACCAGCTGCCACCACCATCAGCTGTTGTCTTCAGGCCTGGGTCTCAAATAACCACATCCAGTATTGCTCATTCTGCACTGAGAAAAGCCTTGGACAAGATGACCTACAAAGTATCTTATGCTTCTATGATTCTGTGGCATTTCTATTTCCAATAATCTTCTTCTGAGATTCTCTGCTTGCAGAAACACCTATCAATGAAAACTCTGACCTTCATCAATCACTTATGCAATGGTATGTGCTACAATATCCATCTGTTGCCATGGTGGAGGTATTGAAGATCAGTGCTCTTACTGGGCACCACTACTGAGCACTTCCTCTCAGCTTTCTTAATTCAGGCAGGGAGCCATCTATCTCCTACATAAAGACATGTAGCATTTGTGCCAGTCTGAACCAATGTTGATCTCATCTTAGGGCCTAAGCAGACTGCCAGAAATAGTGCACATTAAATTGAGGCACTGCCCTGGCTCAGTGCTAGGGAATCATGGGAACTGTAATTTATTGTGGCACCAGAGCTCTCTGACAGAGAAGGCTCAATGTCTCAGGAAAAAAATACAATTCTCATGACTCCCTAGCACTGAGCCAGGGCAGTGCCTCAATTTAATATGCACTATTTCTGGCAGTCTGCTTAGGCCTTTTACTTGCTAAAACTGATGCAAATATTTCCTTCAACATTAGCTCAGTTTTCAAATTGGTTTCCTGTAATTGTGCAGGTGTTTAGTCACCCGCTAATTCAATCCTTTCATCATGCCCAACTACCTTATATTTTGTCAGCAAAAGCCTTTATTTTAAAAATAATCCTGCCACCATCTGCTCACCCATATGTGCCTACATATCACCAAGTGTTAGTTTCTATGCAGATTATATGGATGCTACCACAAACTCTGAATGTGTTTTCATCAGTAATTAGCATTTTACTACAGCATCAAAATTGATCACAGGTAAACCATTTCATTTTGTTGGGTTATTTTGATTGCAATCAAACAGGTTGCTAGGAAGCAGTTTCACTGCCAATAAATTCAGATTATAAGGAGTTTCATTCTTTCACTTTTATAGCAAATGCATTATTTTAAAGGTCACCCTTGTCAATGTAATAAAACAAATATCTGCAGAGCAAATGTAAAGCATCCTTCAAAGTACCTATCATTTGTTTACACTAGGTTGAGGAATGCTATCTTAATGGCTCCATCAGTTTCAATTACTGATTATGTCATATTGCTCAGCCATGATAGGTAGAGCAGCATCATGAAAGGAAATAAGACATAACTTCTGTATTATCTTTGGGTATCATACTACTGCAGGTTTTTCTTTTTGTTCTTAAAGTAGAAAAGGGGAAGGAAGTACAAGTGTGACACTAGATTGGGGGCTTGTATCCAAAATAGTAGTTCTATGGAGCAATGCATCTCTCTAATGAAAAAAGCAAGCAGAGAGAAATAACTAAAGAGATGGAGGCAGAAGACTCCATAATTGTCTGCTGCAATGTATGTGCAATGTTTGTCTTCTTGACAGAAAACACCATCAATTACATCTGCAGCAATAGCTTTCTTGGAAGAGAAGTTCAGTGCACTAGAACTATGTGTTCTGTCTCTTCAATGTATCAGAGAACATGAAAACTTCATGGATAGAACACAGGGAGAATTGGTCATACAACACCAACAGGATGAAAGTGCCAAAGGAAATGAAGAGGCCTGTAACTGTAAGGAAACTCTATGGAAAAAAGTCACTGTCAAGAGCAAACTATACAAAAAGAATTCAGAATTGTTCCAGGTAAGTAATCACTTCCTACATCTTCAGGAGGATAGCAAGAGTGAAGATGCTCAAATAAGAAACCAGCAACAGGGAAGGGAAGGTAACCACTAACTAGAACAACAAGAAAAGAAAGGTGGTTGGACACTTGCTGGTGGTTTGGGACTTGTTGCTCAGGGATACAGAGGCACCTGTGTGCCATCCCAACAAGATGAGCTGGGAAGTACACTGTCTTCCTGGCACACACATCCAGGATGTAGCTGACAAATTGCCAAAGCTCATCAAGAACAAATATCTCCTTATTCCTTTCTCCTTATTCATGTGTGTATGAATGACACAGCCAAGAGCATCTTTGGGCAGATAACCTCTCACTAGGAAGCTTTGGGAAGAAAGCTAAAAGTGTTTGAGACACAGATGGTACTCTCATAAATTTTTCCAATGAAGGATCAAGGACTACACAGGGACAGGAAGATACTAAAAGTGAATGATGCTTTTTAGAAATAAATCTCAGAAATCTCAACAATAGAAGACTTAGTATTCATGAGGGATTTCAATTACTCTGACATCTGCTGGAAGACGAACTCTGCAAAGAATAGGCTGCCCAACAAATTCTTGATGTTCCCTGCAGATCATTTCTTCTTTCAAAAAGGTAGAGGAAGGGGGGAAAAAGATATCAGTAATACTGAACATGATCCTAACCAACAGGGAGTAGTTGGCCATTGGAATCAAATTAGTCAGTACTTTAGGAGGAAGTGAGCATGTAATACTAAAATTCACAATTATGGAGCATGGCAAAGAAGAGTATAGACAAACACAGACTTTGAATTTCAGGAAAGCTGATTTTGACAAGTTCAGGTAATTACTTGTGAATCCCATGGCTAGACATGCTGAAGGGAAAAGAAATTTAGCAAGGGTAAGTTCTTGAAAAATGAGTTGCAAAAAGCACAAACACAAACAATCCCATGGAAAAGGAAAAATGGGGAAACATCTGAAAAAGCCAATGTGCTTGCACAGCAAACTTGAGGAGCAGGGGGAAAGAAAAAGAGGTAGGTATACTTAGGGGGGAAGCAGACGGGCAGCTGTGGGCCACCCCGGGAAGCTGGCCCCCGGGCCCGAGGTATCCGCACACCTTGACTCTGCGGTGCAGCTTCACCGCCCCTGGAAGGAGCGCTAAAATAGCACTCCTTCCACAAGTCACCGAAGGTGCACCGCAAAAGGCTGGCGGCGCACCTTTGGCGACTCTTCCGCTGCAGCATGTGCGAACGCTGCAGCAGGAAGGCATCGTCAGAGCGCCGGCCGTGGGGAGGGGCCGGCGCTCCAACAATGCCTTCGGGAAGGGGTTAGAGCGCCCACCGTGCGGCTGCCCCTCCCCTTCCTTGCCCCCAAAACGGCCCTTTTAGCCATCTGCTTCCCCCATAGTATAAGAAAACTAAAGCTCAAAATGAGCTGACACTGGTTAGGTAAACATAAAGCAACAAAAGGGTCTGCCTCTAGGTATATTTGAAACAGGGAGTGATCAAGGAGAAAGTGGAACCACTATTCAATAAGAATGGCATAATACTGAAAGATCATAATAAAAAGGAAGAACTAGTCAATACCTTTTTTGCTTCAGCTTCCCTACCCAAAATAGAACCGTGTGCTTCCATACAACAGCAGAGACTTTTACAAGGGACCTGGATTGCAAATCAAGATTGATAGGGAGTGAGTGAGGAATCTGCAGGGCCAAACAATTTGTATCCCAAAGTACTGAAGGAATGTGTTGAATCCATTGCCATTATTTTTGAGAAATCTTAGGGAACAGTGATGTGGCTAAGGACTGAAGAAGGGCAAACACTGTCCCTCTTTAAAAAAAAAAAAGGAAAAAGGGAGATCCAGAAAACTGCAGACCAGTCATTCAGAGCCAGGAAAAAATATTGGCACAGATTATACAGGAATCTAACTTGATGACGATGTAATGATCAGTAGGAGTCAACATGGGTTTGTCCAAAGCAAATCATGCCAAACTCTTCTTTTATCTAGTTTAGTAGATGATGGGAATGCTGTGATGTCACCTATCTGGATATTTTGATTTGTTGTTATTGGCTACTTTTAAGTCAACCTCATTTCATGGTGACCCTGTAAATAAAATATCCCCAATTCCGCCTTATCCTCTACCTCTCTGCTCAGGTCCTGTAGGCTCAGGCCCATGGTCTCCCTGATTGAGTCTATCCATCTGGCATGCATTCTTCCTCTCTTTCTATTGCCCTCTACCTTCCCCAGCATCATTGTCTTTTCTAATGATTAATGCCTTCTCATGATGGGGCCAAAGTACGACAGCCTCAGTCTAGTCATCTTGGATTCCAGGAAGAGTTCAGGCTTGATCTGTTCAAGGACCCATTTGTTTCTGTTTTTTTGGCCATCCACAGTATCTTCAGCACTCTTCCCCAGCATCACATCTCAAATGAATTAATTTTCTTCCTATCTGCTTTCTTCACTGTCCAGCTTTCACATCCATACATGGTAATGGAGAATCCAATGGCTGGAACGATTCTAACTTTAGTGTTCAGCTGTATATCTATACTTTAGGATTTCGTTTAGTTCTTTCATAGTTGCCCTTCCCATTTGTAATCTTCTGATTTCTTGATTTCTGCAGTCTCCATTCTGATTATTGTTTTATCAAAGGTATGGGGAAATCTTTAACTATTTCAGGTTTTGTCATCATGTAGGTTGAATGTATGTACATCCTCCATGATCATTATTTTTGTTTTCTTTAAGTTTAACATTAGGCCTGCCTTTGTGCTTTCTTCTTTGACTTTCTTTAGTGATTGTTCCAAGTCTGTAATGCTCTCCACTAACAGTATGGTTTCATCCATATATCTTAGATTCTTGATCAGGGGTAGGCAACCTTTCCCCTTTAAGGGCCGAGGGACTTCAGCTCCCAGAAGCCTCAGCCATGTTGGCCAATAGCTCCTGGGATTCTGGGAGCTGAAGTCCCTCGGCCCTTAAAGGGGAAAGGTTGCCTACCCCTGTTCTTGATGTTCCTTCCTCCTATCCTCACTCCTCTTTCTTCCATGTCTAAACCTGCTCTGCCTATGATATTTTCTGCATACAAGTTGAACAGATAGGGTGATGAAATGCCTTGACTGATCCCTTTGCCAATTGGGAACCATTATCCATCCATCATATGTTTCCAATGTGGTCCCTAGTGCCTCTTCCTTTCCTGAACCCTGCTTGGACATCTGGCAATACTCTCTCCATATATGAGTGGAGTCTATGCTGCATAATTTTGAGCATAATTTGCTTGCATGGGATAGTAATGATTAGCAAACTGATTAAATGTGGAAACACTGGGCCTCGGCAGACGACTAATAGAGTCGTCTTCCGGGCAGGGAAGAGGAGGGGGAGCCGCACGAGCAGTGCCCCTTCCTCTTCCTGAGGTCGCCCTCGGAGTCGCTGGCCCTCCGCACGGCCGGCACTCCGAGGATGACCTCACGTCACAGCGACCGCACGCGCCGCTGTGTTTGAGTCAGGGAAAGTGCGCCCGCCGCTTTTAGGGTGCACTTTCCCTGAAATCTAAAAGGAGCACCAATTTGGTGCTCCTTTTAGAGTCGCCGACGGTGCGCCGCGGTGCGGCTGCCACGGTCCAACGGCGCTCCGTCCCGCGGCGCACGGGAAGCTCCCGTATGCTTCCCCCCACTGTCAGATGGATCCACAACTAGTTGGAAAACTATGCTTAGTTAGTCATCATTATTGGCTGTACTTCAAACTGGAAGGAGGGTTCAAGTGGAGTGCCTCAAGGTTCTATCCTAGGGCCATTACCCTTCATCACTTGAATATTTGCGTTTTTTCTGATTCATGGGGGGGAGGGTGGATCAGGAGAGATGAGTGTATTTTATTACTACTTCTACTATGGCATCAACCAGATTTTTCACTCACATAGTTTTCCCTTGATATATTATCCATATTGATATATTCATAGAATCATAGAATCATAGAGTTGGAAGAGACCACAAGGGCCATCCAGTCCAACCCCCTGCCATGCAGGAACTCCCAATCAAAGCATCCCCGACAGATGGCCATCCAGCCTCTGCTTAAAGACCTCCAAGGAAGGAGACTCCACTACTCTCCGAGGGAGTGTGTTCCACTGTCGAACCGCCCTTACTGTCAGGAAGTTCCTCCTAATGTTGAGGTGGAATCTCTTTTCTTGCAGCTTGCATCCATTGTTTCGGGTCCTAGTCTCTGGAGCAGCAGAAAACAAGCTTGTTCCCTCCTCGATATGACATCCCTTCAAATATTTAAACACGGCTATCATATCACCTCTCAGCCTTCTCTTCTCCAGGCTAAACACCCCCAGCTCCCTAAGTCGTTCCTCATAGGGCTTGCTTTCCAGACCCTTCACCATTTTAGTTGCCCTCCTTTGGACACGCTCCAGTTTCTCCACATCCTTTTTGAATTGTGGTGCCCAGAACTGGACACAGTATTCCAGGTGAGGCCGGACCAAAGCAGAATAGAGTGGCACTATTACTTCTCTTGATCTAGACACTATACTTCTACTGATGCAGCCTAAAATTGCATTGGCCTTTTTAGCTGCTGCATCGCACTGTTGACTCATGTTCAACTTGTGGTCCACCTGGATTCCTAGATCCCTTTCACACGTAGTCTCATTCAGCCAGGTGTCCCCCATCGTATATCTGTACTTTTCATTTTTCCACCCTAAGTGCAGTACCTTACATTTCTCCGTGTTGAATTTCATTTTGTTAGCTTTGGCCCAACTTTCTAGTCTGTTCAAGTCATTTTGAATTTTGATCCTGTCCTCTGGGGTATTAGCTACTCCTCCTAATTTGGTGTCGTCTGCAAATTTAATAACTATGCCCCCAATACCGTCATCCAAGTCATTAATAAAGATATTGAATAGCACTGGGCCCAGGACAGAGCCCTGTGGCACCCCACTGGTCACTTCTTTCCAAGTTGAAAAGGAGCCATTGTTGAGCACCCTTTGCGTTCGACCAGTTAACCAATTACAAATCCATGTAACAGTTACTTTGTCTAGCCCACATTTTACCAACTTGCTTGCAAGAATGTCATGGGGAACCTTGTCAAAGGCCTTACTGAAATCAAGATATACTATATCCACAGTATTCCCTTCATCTACCAAGCTGGTAATTTTATCATAAAAAGAGATCAGATTTGTCTGGCATGACCTGTTTCTCTGAACCCCATGTTGACTTTTTGTGATTATGAAATTATCTTCCAGATGTTCACAGACTCTCTGTTTAATGATCTGCTCCAGAATCTTTCCGGGTATTGATGTCAGACTAACTGGACGATAATTGTTGGGATCCTCTTTTTCCCCCTTTTTGAAGATGGGGACAACATTTGCCCTCCTCCAGTCCGCTGGGACCTCTCCTGTTTTCCAGGAATTCTCAAAGATTATTGCCAATGGTTCTGATATTACATTTGCCAGTTCTTTTAATACCCTTGGATGTAATTCATCTGGTCCTGGAGACTTATATTCATCTAGATTAACCAGATGTTTCTGTACTATCTCTTTACTTATTCTGTGCTGAAATTCTCCTATTCTGTCCACTGCTCCATTATCCTCAAGTTGAGCACCCTTTGCCTTTTCCGAGAAGACTGAAGCAAAAAAGTGTTGAGTAATTCTGCCTTTTCTCTGTCCCCTGTTAACTTTTTGCCATCTTCTCCACACAGTGGCCCTACCATTTCCTTCTTTTTCCTTTTGCTACTGACATACCCCCAAAAGCCCTTTTTATTGTTCTTAACTTCTCCAGCAAGCCTGATTTCATTCTGCGCTTTAGCTTTTCTGACTTTACCCCTACACGTGCTAACTATTTGTTTGAATTCCTCTTTGGTGATTTCCCCATTTTTCCATTTCTTATACATGTTCCATTTAAAACATAGTTCAGTTGCAAGTTCCTTAGTCATCCATCCTGGTTTCTTGAGACACCTCCCATTCTTCCTCCTCGTTGGCACGGTTTGAAATTGTGCCTTCAGTATCTCCCTTTTGAGAAACTCCCATCCGTCTTGAACTCCCTTCTCTTTTAGTATTCCTGTCCATGGGATCACCCTCAGTATTTCTCTAAGTTTAGTAAAATCAGCTTTCCTAAAATCTAGAATACGTGTCTGACTATGCCTGGCTTCTCCTTTCCACTGTATAATAAACTCCAGGAGGACATGATCACTCCCGCCCAAGGATCCAACCACTTGCACCCCATCAACTAGGTCTTCCCTGTTAGTTAGGATCAGATCCAAAATAGCTGACTCCCTCGTTGCCTCTTCCACCTTTTGAACAATGAAATTGTCTTCGAGGCAAGTGAGGAATTTGCTAGACCTTGAGGATTTTGCCGAGTTTGACTTCCAGCAAATATCCGGATAGTTGAAGTCACCCATCACTACTATATTTCTCCTTTCTGAGTGTGTGGTCATCTGTTCTAGAAAGGCTTCATCCAATTCTTCTGTTTGAGTTGGGGGTCTGTAGTAGACTCCCACACTAACATCCCTGTTGTTTCCTTCCCCTTTAATTTTTATCCAGATGCTCTCCACTTGGCTTCCAGGATTGATGTCCTGGATTTCTTCACTGGTGTAAATATCCCTGACATATAATGCTATTCCTCCTCCTTTCCTGTTTGTCCTGTTTCTCTTGAAAAGGTTATACCCCTTTTCCTATTCCTACAGTGCAATCATGTCTCCATTCAAACCCTCATAGTATATTTTCCACTCATCCAGTTAATCTACTGTCAGGAATTTCAAGAAGGATTTCCAAAGCTTGTGCAGTAACAACTAGAAATGGAAAAGAATTCCATTGCTTTGAACTATCTTGAAAAACTTTCAAAATTTCTTCTTAGAAGAATCCCATCCCACCATGAGAATACATGCATTTGTAAAGCTTAAGAGCTACTTTTGAAAAATAATTGAAACAGTTAAAAAAATACAAATAAAGTTCAGTCAATGAAAGAAATGGATACACCATTAGGCTTATTAGCAGGAATATATATAAAATTTGGACATATTTCTATCTAGTGGGAAATACTTGTATACCAATGTGTAAGAAAGAAGAAAATACCTGATCAGTGCTGGTCAATTTAATATTACTCCTAATGCAGCTCCTCAAATTCCTTTCTCCAAATCTGTTCTGGAGAGTTGGGGAACCATCCAGAGCAGAAGAGATTTCGGAGACCATTAGAGGTCTTCTGGGAGGTTGAAGGCAAGGAAACTTTCATAGCACAAGTAGAAGCTGGCTCATTGCCCTATGAATGCTCAAATCTCTCTTGAGAAATGCTATTAGTTTTATCAACCCTCTTTTGGTTTCCCTCAAAATCATTTTGTTATTTTGACTAAAGAAAGATCCCTGCACACACACACACACACACACACACACCTACCTTTGTTTTAGAGCACATCCAAAAACAGGTTCAAAATGCAGTCATGATGTAACTAGGTACAAGGATATCCTTCAGTTAATTAGATGAAATATATAGTCAATACATAGAGAGATCTTGTAACACCTTTGAGACAGAAAAAAAATGGCAGCATGAGCTTTTGTAGACTTTAGGGGGGTAGCAGACAGGTGGCCATGGGCTGCCCTGGGAAGCTGCGGATAGAGGCTGAGGTATCCGCACACCTTGGCCCCGTGGCGCAGCATCCCAGCCCCAGGAAGGACCGCTAAAATAGCACTCCTTCCACAAGATGCTGAAGATGCGCCGCAAAAGGCTGCCGGTGCACCTTCGGTGCCTCTTCTGCCGCAGCGTGTGCGGACGCTGCGGTGGACAGTCATCCTCAGAGCACTGGTCATGTGGAGGGTCCAGTGCTCCGACAATGTCTTCAGGAAGGGGTTGGGGCACCCAGCGTGTGGCTGCCCCTTCCCTTCCTTGCCCTGAAGATGGCGCTTTGTGCCGTCTGCTTCCCCCCTTTAGTCTACTTTCTCAGATGCATTACAAAAACTCATGCTGCCAATTTCTTTCTTTCAGTTAGGGGGGAAGCAGGTGGCTAAAAGGGCTGTTTTGGGGGCAAGGAAGGGGAGGGGCAGCCGCACAGTGGGCGCCCCAACCCCTTCCTGAAGGCATCATCAGAGCGCTGGTCCCTCCGCATGGCCGGCGCTCCAACGATGCCTTCCCACCGCAGCGTTCGCACATGCTGCGGTGGAAGTGTCGCCGAAGGTGTGCCGCCAGCCTTTTGCGGCACACCTTTGGCAACTTGTGGAAGGAGCGCTATTTTAGTGCTCCTTCCGGGGGCGGCGAAGCTGCACAGCAGGGCCGAGGTGTGCGGATACCTCAACCTCACGGTGCAGCTTCCCGGGGCGGCCCACAGCCACCCTTCTGCTTCCCACCTTAGTCTCCAAGGTGCTACAAGATCCCTCTACATACTGATTCTACAGACTAACACAGCTATATCTTTAAATTCTACCAATATAGTCAATAGTTCTGCTAATAAAATGCTAACAAAATGTGTGAAGATGCATGTTCATAAAGATGACCTTTCTTCTAGCAGAAAACAACCATTTCCAGTCCCTTTAAGGTGACATATCTGACATGATATTTGGATGCAGCTGTTAACAAAATTTAAATTCTACCCTTGTCCACCAAATTTTCAGCCAAGACTCATCAATACAATGAATAAAGTGAGTGAGTGGCCTACCACTTTTATTATAGAATAATTCTTTGCTGAAGTCATTCTAACATAATTAATTGGTCTAAATTCAGCTTGTTAAAAAAATTGGAATGGTAGATGGCAGGCTGTTCTTATGCTGTAGTCCTATGTCAGTGTGCCTGGAAGTGAGCACCATTAACCTCAGTGGGATTTACATCTGAATAAATGTGCAACCAAGGATGTGGTTGTTAATGACTAATGGTAGGAGGAGTTATGTGAATGCAGGTGTGATATTTCCTATATAAAATAGAAGTTCTGGAAATGGTCATAATTAGTTCCCATTGAGATTAATTTATGTGCAAAAATGTTGAAAATGGTAAAACCAAAAGGTGTGTTGATCAAGAGGAGAAAATGATATAAATCATCTCACTTTGCTAGTGAGTGGTAGAATTTTATGTATCAAGTTAATCCCACAGTGCAGCGCTAACATACCTATGTGTTAATATGGATAACTTGCACCTGTTGCTGGACATTTAAGGAGTTAATAAACTCCTTTGAGGATATGTCTTCTTTATATGAAAGTGAGCACTTGTGGAGGGAGTACAAATCTCTTTAAAGGAAATGTAGAATACAATTAATTCAGATATTTCCCAGTACAACAGAAGTGGAAGGTGGCTTTTTGTTTTGGGAAAAAAATAAAATAACATAGTACCTTTTCAATGCCTACTAATATGCAAGCAATACTGAATTTAAGCATAGCATTCTGAGAGCTATAATCCAGCTCCCCATAGGTAGTAATGTAAATATCTGAGTGGGTAGCTGCAGATCTTTTTAAAGTGTAAAATAATGGATAAAATGACTTGTCTCACTCCTTTCTTGCCTAGTCTGGTCAGATGTTAGAAGAGACAGATTATTGTGCTCCCTTTCAGAATACTCTGAATGAGGATTCCACCCCCCACCCCCCAGTTACATCATTTCAGATATCCAAGAACACACCTATAGGTTCTTTGATACTTTTCCTGGACAGGCAGATAGAACCAACACATGGAAAAGACATTAATTGTTCCATACATCCCTATTAGGAATGATATAAACCTCTATATTAAGACATTTAAATGGCATTGTTTTGGAACTAGATCATTTTTCAAGCAAACTGATCCCACATTCTTTATCCTGCTGATGTCATTTACTATCAGCCAACAGTTGGTATGGATAATATAATGGATAACAATGCCTAGACAAATAAGGAAACAGTAACATAGATTGGAATATGTTGACTGTAGAAATGATGTAACTAGATATGTGCTACTACTTCTTTTATGGAACAGTCAGGGCTAAATCCAAGCATTAGTCTAAACTAGAATAGACCTACTGAAATTAATGGTATGTGGGTTGGTGGTGTCAAACAATTTCTATTCGTTTCAGTGAGACTCCTCTAGTTGGGACTACCATTGAATTTAGCCCATTAATTGTGAACCTGAGGAAATCTGCTTGTAGGAAATTAGGTTCTCTGTTCTGTATCAAATTTTGTATCAACAAATTCTTAAGATTACCTAAACTGAATAAATATCATGCTACTGTCTAAGTTAAAGAGATAATCTGTTTTTGTTATACTTGTGTGCCATCTAGTCATTTCTCACTTACGACAACCCTGAGGTGAAGCTATCATGTGGTTTTCGTGATATGTTTCTTCAAAGGGGTTCTTCCATTGCAATCCTCTGAGGTTGAGAGAGTGTGACTTGCCCAAGGTCACCCAGTGAATTTCATGATTGAGCTGGGACTCAAATCCCAGTAACTAGAGCAGGGGTAGGCAACCTTTCCCCTTTAAGGGCTGAGGGACTTCAGCTCCCAGAATCCCAGGAGCTATTGGCCAACATGGGACTATTGGCCAACATGGCTGAGGCTTCTGGGAGCTGAAGTCCCTCGGCCCTTAAAGGGGAAAGGTTGCTTACTCCTGAACTAGAGTCATAGTACAATGCTCAAACCACCACATCAAGCTGGCTCCCATAATCTGTAATTTTCTGCTCAGAAATGTTTCTGTACAGAAAATGCCATTTGTCTTTTGCTCCTTCCATCTGTGGGCTCAGAAATTTTTTTAAAAAACAAAAACAAACCCTATACGTGTGTTCCTGGATATCAGAACTAGTGTAACAACAGAAGGAAAACAATACCGAATCCTAACACAAGGCATTTTCTGTACACAAAAAAAAAAAAAAAAAAAAAAATCACATGCATTTTTTAACACAGAATAAGCCTTGAACTGTGAAAATTCCCACCATCTAGGACAGGGGTAGGCAACCTTTCCCCTTTAAGGGCTGAAGGACTTCAGCTCCCAGAAGCCTCAGCCATGTTGGCCAATAGTCCCATGTTGGCCTATAGCTCCTAGGATTCTGGGAGCTGAAGTCCCTCGGCCCTTAAAGGGGACAGGTTGCCTACCCCTGATCTAGGATTTCTTTGTCAGGGTTTCCTCTTTTTGATCATATGAGGGAGTATCATAAAGTAATAATTACTATGCAGAAGTTATTATGGTATATTGATGAAATTTTGTTAGTGTCCTCATCACCAAGTGACTTTTTCTTTTCCCAAAAACGAAAAATCCATTGTGGGGTTGCTAATTTGACAACACAAATGATGTCATTCATGAAGTGGAAGAGTGCTTGCAGTGCAATCCGCAGACTTCTACAATAATGGTATTCGGAGGGTCAAGAAATGTTAAAGAAAATGTGTAAATCTGGATGGTGATTAGGTAGAGATAAGTTAACAACTACAAATCAAAACAAACTTTCTGTCAATTTTTTTAAAGGTGATAATTAAAACTTTACGATACCATCCCCACCCTTACACATTCTTTTCATCCCTAGCCAATATTTGCTTGATCAGCTCTCCCCTATCAACAACAAGCTTCTTTTGGGATTTGGTACAATGGAAAAGAACATGGAAATTGGGGTTCATATCAGTTTTCTTTTTTTCTTACTGCTGTTCTGAATTAAAACTTGTCAGTGGGTATGTGTACAGTGCAGTGGTACTGAGAGATAATTAAAAGAAATTTAATTATATGAATCATAGACATATCTGATCGACCATATTCCCCCATACAAATCTACTCAAGTGCTAGGATCTTCTGGTTAGGACCTTTCTCTCAGTTCTGTCATCCGCACAGGCTTGTCCAGTGGGGATAAAAGAGAGGGTTTTCTTGGTGGCTGCTCCTTTTCTCTGAAGACCCCTTGTTTTTGTCTCAAAGATTTTTTTAAAAAAATTCAAACAGGCTTTTGGGAATCAAATGTTATATTTTTTTTGAAAAAAACAAAGCAGAGCCAATATGATGTAGTGGTTTGAGTGTTGGACTGTGACTCTGGAGATCAGGGTTTCAATCCCCACTCAGCCATGGAAACCCACTAGGTGACCTTGGGGAACTCATACTCTCTCAGCCTCAGATGAAGGAAAAGGCAAAACCCTTCTGAACAAATCTTGCCAGTTATATGCCATGATAGTTCAAATTAGGGTCATCATATTCTTTTCCATTGTACCAAATCCCAAAAGAAGCTTGATTGAATACCCTGAAGCCATGCCATTAACAACACAACAATACCTATTCAACACAGAACAACACACAGTTCACCTGGGAACCACTCCTCCCTACCCAGGGTCTCACAGTATATATAGACCCATTCCCTTCCATTCCAGTTTTCTCTGAAGATGCTAGCCACAGATGCTGGCGAAACATCAGAAAGAAACTCTTCTAGAACATGGCCACACAGCCCGAAAAAACCCACAAAAAATTAGGGTCACCATAATTTGGAAATAACTTGAGAGCACAGAACAACAACAATGTAAGAGGGATGGGAAAACAGTAGCCTTCAAGATGTTATTGGACTTTAATTCTCACCAGCCCTAAGCAACATAGCTACTGGTCAGGGATATGGGAGCTAAAATTAACTTGGCACTTAGGATGATAACTAGATTCATCACCACATTAGGACCTTTTGATGAATCTATGGGCCTTTGCAGACTGCTAGAAATAGTGCAAATTGAGTCCACTTTAACTGTCCTGGCTCAGTGCTAGGGAATCATGGGAATTGTATTTTTTCTGAGACATTGAGCCTTCTCTGTCAGATAGCTCTGGCACCACAATAAACTACAATTCCCATGATTCTCTAGCACTGAGTCAGGGCAGTTAAAGTGGACTCAATTTTCACTATTCCTGGCAGGCTGCAAAGGCCTTAAGTAGCTAAAAGAAAATATTATTTAGATGCTAGATCTGTATGAGCCTTTCACTCTGCTTTCTTTTATCCATGTGGAAGGAAATTAAAGAAAAACAAACGTGGGGGGAAAAGCAACATAGACTCAAGTTTAGCTTCTCTGACCTGCAGTGCACTTCATTTATTCTGTTCTTTGATTTTGTTCTGGTGTCCTGTGGCTTTGTGCTTTATTACATTTTCCCCCTATAGTTCTGCTGCTTTTCTCAGTCTCTGTTTTTATATTATCTGCTGCATGAAGAGCTTTGTTTCTCCTTCCCAGTTCCTTTCAATTGTGTTGTTGGTAGCTTCTAATTTGTGTTTTTTCTTTCATTGTACTCTAATAATATTGTTATTTCATCCCTTCAGGGTGATGCTTGAGGCTTACAGCTCATAAGCATTTTCAAAACTGTTTCAAACTCACTGGGAGAGGATTGTGATCAAAGCAAGCAATAGTAGTGCATGAGAAATGCTTATTTGTGTTGTGCTTTATTCTCAGTCCCATTTGTGTACCCCCTGCTTAGCATACTGCTCCCTTTCTGATTGGTTGCCTATATAGCTTTCAACTCCCTTCATAAACTAAATGTAGCATCTAATCCTCTCCATCACTTAATGTCTGCTACTTCACAGGGTATTTCCATTAAAAATACATCAGTAGGAGAGGAAACAAATGGAATTGATTTGCTTACAAGGTAATGGATTCCCCTTGTGCTATAGAGTATGATTTTGATGCCAAAGTATCTTCATTATGCTTTGTTGCACTTCTATAAAGGACAAGGCACTACATTTCACTTTTTATTTAAGTTGCAAACTTAACAAGTCATTCTATGATTGTCTACAGAGATTTTGGATTTTTAAAAATGATGGGAGCTCTTCTGGGTGAGACCCAGAACTTATATTTAAAAAGTGTTTTGAATTACAAATTTCAAGAATCCTCCTGAATGGCCAATTGATTGGGGGATTCTGTAGTCCAAAAAACAGCTCCTCCAAATTCTGATCAGACTAAAGGTCCATTTAGGCCAGCATCCAACCAAATTGCTGAAATAATAAAGTTATGGGGCCTGATGAACTTCTGTTCTGTTCTATTCTGTTCTGTCCTGTTGAGAGGGTGCCATCACATAAGTCTAGGCTATGACTGAAAAAAGCCTTTTACTGGTAGCTACATTCATATATCATTCTTCAGTAGTAATTAGAAAAAAGGCTGAGATATTGAATGGAACATACAGAAATGAACACGTGGAAGAAGGTGCTCCAGTTCTATTGACACCAATGGAAATGTTTTTTTGTGGTTTTTTTTTTTTTTTTTTGGTTTTTTTTGTTTTGTTTCACCCAAGCAATGTAGAAACATGGAAAAATGCAATTTTGATTCTGCTTGCATTGGAAAGAAAATTGATTTTTCCTTCCCACCCACAATAAAACACACAAACAGTATTCCCAGTAAAAATCACCCCAATCTTTTACATATTAAAGGGGAAAAATAAAATCAAGAAAAAATGCTATACGCAATTGTAGAAAGGCAACTTCCATTTGAACAATATTCACAAATATTGCGATCTTCAGTGAAAAACAGTGACCTGCCAACACATGTAAAAATTGTGAATACAAAAGCATTGCATTTGGCACAAGTAATTTACTTCGTGAAAAATATTATATTTTGCATAAGCTACTATAATTTTTAACATTTTTTTTATTTTGCATGATATCCAAGTGCGTTTGTTCTCCCTCACCCACTCTCTTTTTCTTTGTGGAAAAGAAGTACTGAAATTTGTTGGGGGGAAGGGAAGAACAGGAATGTACAATATCTCTTATAATCTTGTCCTAGGGAGGTGGAGCCTTTTGAAATGTATTGCTAAGGAATTTTATTATTTATTTAATGTGTCACCTAACAACTTGCACAGGATCCAGGGTACCTTGAAAACCTTCAGTTCAGATTTGGGAGATAGGTAGGGAAAATTTTGTCTCTGAGGTTAGAGTATCTTTCTTGGAAAATTTTACATCATATTTCTCATTAGCCCAGTGTGGTATCCCAAAGCCCATATTCCAAACCTCTCACTTTTTCTACTCTAGAATAAATGCAATATGGTTGTTATAAGAACCACAAGTTAGAGAAATAGCCAGCAAAAAACATCAGCAGACATATTTTCCCAGCCACCTCCAGGAGAAATAACCAGCAACATATCCATTGAGGGCTATCTACAGGCCACACCCTTCTCCTTTTCTCTCTTTCCACGAGCCTTCTCCTCTTTGTTTCTCTTGATGTTCTGCTCCACAGAGGACCCATTAGACCCGCCCCTCCTCTTCAATTTCCTATCTTCCTTTGGTCCTGATTTTCTTCTCTATATTCCTCCTCTCTGGATCATCTCATCCTCATCCTATCAACTTACTTTTTGGCAACCCTATTCTGCTTCATTTCATGCAGCTGTCAGGCTGCAAGATGTCTGTGCTTTGGGGTGACATGGACCCTATTGCTTCTCCTAACTCATTAGAATAAACCTAATGAAGATTAAAACCCATTAAATTTTCTTGTGGTTGACTCACTTTCCCATGATTGATTTAATAGATATCTTCTACTTGGCACAAGCCAACAGCATTTATAGTCATCATCTCTCAGCACTGGACCACATGTCCATCCTACTCAGGACCCTAATGACTTAATTCATTCTGTTGGTGTCTTAAGGTAAGGTAATTCCCCATTGACAAGGTTGTCAAGTCGTATCTAAACCATAGGGGGTGGTGCTCATCTCCATTACTAAACCAAAGAGCTAGCATTGTCAGAGACTACTCTGTGATCATGTGATAGCACAGAACACTGTTTATCTTCCCAATGAAGTGGTACTTATTTATCTACTTGCATTCACATGCTTTTGAACTGCTAAGTTGGCAGAAGCTGGGACTAGTGATTGTAGCTCACCCCATCATGTGGCACCTGGGCCTCAAACTGTCAACCTGCCAATCTTGTAATCAATAGTCAGTGTTGTTGGTATCTTAGGTAAAGGTAAAGGTATTCCCTGTTGACAAGGCCTCAAACTGCCAACCTGCTGATCTTGCAGTCAACAGAGTCAGCATCTTAACCACTTGAGCCACCAGATCCTCATATAAGGTGTCTTTATATCCGCATAAATTGACTTATGTCTACAGGAATTAGCAATGGACTGTACTATAATATCTGTGCCCCACCACTTTCTCTTTAGAATGAGGGTCCTTTGCCATTTGCTAGTTAATCTGGATTCTTTCTGGGGTCCCATTAAAACCTTCTGGCCATCTAGGGATCCAACCTGTGATAATGGTAATATTCAGACAGGCAGAGGGCCTTTACAGACTGCCAGAAATAATGCAGCTTGAGTCCACTTTAACTGCCCTGGCTCAGTGCTAGGGAATACTGGGAACTGTAGTTTATTGTGGCACCAGAGCTCTCTGACAGAGAAGGCTCAGTGTCTCAGAAAAAACTACAG
The DNA here is from genome assembly GCA_026167975.1 of Phrynosoma blainvillii. NCBI lineage: Eukaryota > Metazoa > Chordata > Lepidosauria > Squamata > Phrynosomatidae > Phrynosoma > Phrynosoma blainvillii. The sequence continues at coordinate 417,664,673 of JANUYF010000001.1, forward strand.
TTCCCATGATTCCTAGCACTGAGCCAGGACAGTTAAAGTGGTCTCAAGCTGCATTATTTCTGGCAGTCTGTAAAGGCCCAGAGTTAACATCAGCTCTCCACTTTAGCATTCTTAAGTGTTGGAATCTTACAACATTTACACTGGGAAATGAGCATGCTTTTTGGTAAATCTTTAGGTTATGTATTTTAAGAAATGATTGTTGCAATCTTTTAGGCTATTTATTGTATGCAATCATAGATATACAAATGTACTCGTATACAGTTGAACAGACATGTAAACATTGCATTATATTACATTATATAACATGGCATATAGGATAGTGCACATCTTATTGCATCATAAGGTTCTTTTATACTTTCTACCATGCCTGAAAAGGAATTATACAAACATTTCATAAAGTCTTCAGCTTGTACAGAATTTTGCCTCTTATATCATGACCATAACCATTTATCCATCACACAAAACAAAGTTTATTTACCTTGGGTCTTGATGTGAACATTTGATGACAAGGAGAGATCTTTCATATGAATACTCTTCTTCAATAAAGAGAGAAATGCTATATGGGAAGACAATGTAGTATATTGGTTTGAATGTGGACTATGGGGGGGAAACAGACAGTGCAAAGTGCTGTCTTCAGGGCAAGGAAGGGGAGGGGCAGCCACACGCTGGGTGCCCCAACCCCTTCCCGAAGACATCGTTGGAGTGCCGGACACTCTGCACGGCTGGCGCTCCGAGGATGCTTATCTGCTGCAGTGTTCACACACGCTGTGGTGGAAGAGGTGCTGGCAGCCTTTTGCAGCGCACCTTCAGCATCTTGCGGAAGGAGCGCTATTTTAGTGCTCCTTCCTGGGGCTGGATGCTGCCCCACGGGGCCGAGGTGTGCAGATACCTCGGCCCCAATTCGCAGCTTCCTGGGGTGGCCCCGTGCCACCTTTCTACTTAGCCCCTATGACTCAGAAGACTGGGGTTTGAATCCCTGCTCAGTCATGGAAACTCTCTGGGTGACCTTAGGCAAGTTACATTCTCTGAGCCTAAGAGGAAGGCAAAGGCAAAGGCAGAGTTAGGGCCTCGGCAGACGGAGGCCCCGGAGACGCCGCGGGTCGGAGCACCGGCGGAGCTCATCCTCCGCACCGCGGTGCTCCTGCGGCGAATCTAAAAGGAGCTCCAAATTGGCGCTCCTTTTAGATTTCAGGGAAAGTGCGCCCTAAAAGCGGTGGGTGCACTTTCCCTGACTTATCCTCCGCAGCGCGTCCGGTCGCTGCGGAGGGAGGTTGCCCTGGAAGCGCCGGCTGTGCGGAGGGCCGGCAGCTTCCAGGGTGACCTCAGGAAGAGGAAGGGATGCCGCGCATGCAGCTCCCCCTCCTCTTCCGGGTCTCGGAGACGGCCCTATTAGCCGTCTGCCGAGGCCCGTAGTCAACCTTTCCCCTTTAAGGGCTGAGGGACTTCAGCTCCCAGAAGCCTCAGCCATGTTGATCAATAGTCCCATGTTGGCCAATAGTTCCTGGGATTCTGGGAGTTGAAGTCCCTTGGCCCTTAAAGGGGAAAGGTTGCCTACCCCTGGGCAAAGGCAACTCCCTTCTGAACAAATCTTGAGAGAGGAAGTATGAGAAGAAGCAAAATCCATCTGGACAAATGGCTTTGACTACTTAGCTCAAAGTCTTTCTTTTAATCTGTGAGCTGGAACAGATTGAGTGGCTGTAAAAAGCTGGCTTCCCGGTGGCTTGGGGACATGATCTTTAGATACCACCCCTACCCCCAAGATGTCTTGAAGCCACCCAGCTGCCCAGAAATGGGTGGTTTCATGATTCTCCAGTGGCACAGCATTTACACACTGTACATTGCCAGAGCATCCTGAAATTGCCGTGGAGCTGTGGCAGGATGGGGAAAGGTATCTTTTTACTGCCCGAAAAAAGGAATGAATCATTGCCAGAATGAGACAAAATGAAATTGAGGTTTATTTATTTAAAAAATGTAAGCAGAAGAAAATGGAATCAGCAGATTCTTATCCACCCCAGTCACAGGTCCTCTGTGCAGTATCCATGTCAATATGGGATATGAGCATTCATAAAAAGTGGATCGGAAGGCCCATTTCATCTAGAAAAAAGATCTATGCTGGAGAGACAAAGAAATAATATGTGGCTGGATGCCTCTGTCTGATGAATGTCTTGTGCCTATCACAGTTCATTATGACAGAATTCTGCTTTACAAGGCTTGTCACATCTCATCTATTTTTAATACACCTCATGTCCTGTATCATAGTTCAGTGGAGTTCTTCAAATTCCATGTTTTATAGAGCAGAAGTAGAACACTTAATTGAAATATTGCAGTCTCTACAGTTGTCAGTGACAAGGTAATTTCCAAAGGAATACATAAAACAGAGAGCAATTACATTTTTAACTCATCACACATGAAAAATTACATATGTTAATTGAAGTATGTATAATATCCATAATGATGGCAATTCTTTTCTTTCTTTCTTTTAAAGAAAACTAATTGTCATATGTTCAATTTTAGTTTGGATTGACTTAAATTCTTTCTGCTCATTGCTGCTCATTGCTAAAGGTGATACGGGGGGAAGCAGACGGTGCAAAGTGCCATTTGGGGGGCAAGGAAGGGTAGGGGCAGCCACACGGTGGGCGTCCCAACCCCTTCCCGAAGGCATCATCAGAGCGCCGGGCCTTCCGCATGGCTGGTGCTCTGACGACGCCTTTCCGCCACAGCGTCCACACACGCTGCGGCGGAAGAGTCGCCGAAGGTGCGCCGCCAGCCTTTTGTGGTGCACCTTCGGCAACTTGTGGAAGGAGTGCTTTTTTAGCGCTCCTTCCTGGGGTGGCAAAGCTGCGCTGTGGGGCCGAGGTGTGGGGATACCTCAGCCCCAATCCGCAGCTTCCCGGGGCGGCCCATGGCCGCCCATCTGCTTCCCCTCACAGTGAGTTGGGTGTGTAAGAAAGAACTCACATTGATTTGAGAGACAGGAAATGCAGTCCTAAATTTGTCTAACCACACTATTGCTGAAATCATGTTGGTGACATACACATGAACAACTTGGCTTTTTTGAGTATGTTTGGGGGGATGCAGATGGGCAGCCATGGGCCAGCCTGGGAAGTGGCGGATTGGGGCCGAGGCTGCCTCATGCCTCAGCCCTGATCCTCCCTTTCACCGCCTGGGAAAGGAGCGCTAAAAAAGTCCTCCTTCCGCAAGCCGCGAAAGGGTTGCCGCAAGAGGCGTCACGCGCCTCTTCAGCGTCTTTTCTGCCTCAGCGTGTCCGGGTACTGAGCCAGAAGGACATCATCGGAGTGCCCATTGTGTGGAAGGGCCAGTGCTCTGATGATGTCCTCAAGATGTGGATGGGGTGCCCAGCGTCCGGCTGCCCCTCCTCTTCCTTGGCTTGAAGACAGCGCAAAGCACTGTCTGCAAAGCCACTATGTCTTTATGGATTTTGCTCAAGAAGTTGTTAATAATAATAATAATAATAATAAAATTTATTTATATCCCACCCATTGGTAGTCCAATCTGGGTGGCTTACAATTAAAACATACCGTTCACATAAAACATACAATATGAGCAAACCCCCTCCCCCCCTTAAAACAGTATTAAATCAAGTCAATATAAAAACAACAAATCAAGTTAAAATATTTGACCCTCCAACTCGGTGACTGCAAAAGCCTGGCTCGAAGATCCTCCCATCACTTGATGGGGCCACATGAGGATCGTCTCTTAGATAGCTATTAATCTGAGGCTGGAAGGACTGATCTAGTATAACTAGTCTGGAAAGGCCTGCCGGAAGAGATCCGTCTTGACAGCCTTTTTAAAGCTGTCTAGAGATGTTAAAAGACAGATCTCATCTGGCAGGCCGTTCCAGAGCCTAGGCGCAATAACAGAGAACGCCCCCCGGGAGGTAGCCACAAGCCTCGATTTCTGAGGCTGTAGCAGATTCCTCCCGGAGGACTGAAGAGCGCGGGGAGGATTATACAGGAGCAGGCGGTCCTTGAGATAGCTTGGACCCAAGCCATTTAGGGCTTTAAAGGTGATAACCAACACCTTGTACCTGGCCCGGAAGCTGATAGGCAGCCAGTGGAGGGACCTCAAACCCGGAGTGATGTGATCCCTCCGAGATGTTCCCGAAACAAGTCTGGCTGCCATATTCTGTACCAGCTGTAATTTCCGAACCAGGCACGAGGGTAGCCCCATGTAGAGTGCATTGCAGAAGTCGAGGCGTGAGGTTACCAACGCGTGAACCACAGTTTCGAGATCCCTTACTTCCAGAAATGGGCGCAGCTGGTGTATAAGCCGAAGCTGATAACAGGCGCTCCTGACCGTCGCATTAACCTGATTCGTCATCAGGAGCGATGAGTCAAGGAGCACCCCCAAGCTGTGAACACAGTCACTGGAGAAGAGTGTGACCCCATCCAGGACTGGAGGTTGCAACCCAATTCCTGGTTTCGGGGCGTCTGGATTCAGCTTCAATCTGTTTTTCCTCATCCAGCCCATTACCGCCCCAAAACATTCATTGAGAGAAGAGATGCCATTGCAATTTGAGACCGACGAACGAGATATGGAGAAATAGATTTGGGTGTCATCAGCATACTGATAACACCCAGCACCATAACTCCGTATAATCTCACTCAGCAGCTTCATATAGATGTTAAACAGCATCGGGGACAAAAATAGCTCCCTGAGGGACCCCACAAGTGAGGTCTCTCTTGCTGGAGCTACAGTCCCCGAGCAGCACCCTCTGGGACCGACCCGAGAGGAAGGACCAGAACCACTGCAAAGCAGTGCCTCCGATACCTAACCCCCGCAGGCGGTCCAAGAGGATGCCATAATCTTTTGTATCAAAAGCCGCTGAGAGGTCTAGGAGCACCAAAAGGGTCACGCTACCCGTCGATGCCCAGACGCAGATCGTCAGTCAAGGCAACCATGGCAGTCTCAACCCCATAGCCTGTCCTGAAGCCGGTTTGAAATGGGTCTAGATAATCAATGTTCAATGCTCCTTGTGTAAATCTAAATACCTATATGCACACATATACATGTAGGGGAGATGAGAAAGCAGCACTTGCTCTCAGCTACTTTTCTGCAGCTGGGGAAAGAGCACTGAAGTTGCTGTCCCACATCTTTACTTAGGGGGGAAGCAGCTACTGCCAGCCCATGCGGTTGCTCCATCTCCCTTTGCGACGTCCTTGAGGCTGGCGATGTGGTTGCTCAGACTTCAATAGAGCCTCGGAAATGCTGCATTGACTCTCCCCAGTGCAGTTGCTCTGTCCCCATTTAGGGCAACCTCAGGGCAGGCAGTGGGGTTGCTGCAGCTTAAGGAAAAAGCAACTTCAGGTCACCTTTTCCTGCCCATCTGCATAGCCTCCTGGGGGGGGAAGCAGACGGGCAGCACGGGGCCGCCCCGGGAAGCTGCTGATCAGGGCTGAGGTATCCGCACACCTCGGCCCCACGGCGCAGCATCCCAGCCCCAGGAAGGAGTGCTAAAATAGCGTTCCTTCCGCAAGATGCCGAAGGTGCACTGCAAAAGGCTGGTGGTGCACCTCCAGTGCCTCTTCTGCCACAGCGTGTGTGGACACTGCGGCGGATAGGCATCCTCGCAGCGCCGGCCATGCGGAGGGTCCGGCGCTCCGACGATAATAATAATAATAATCATGATAATGATAATTTTTATTTATAACCTGCCCCTCTGCATGGCAATCGGAGCGGGGTACAACAGTTTAAAACAAACTCAGGGGGGAAGCAGACGGGGGCATCCAGGACGCCCTGGGCCGGCGCGCCGTGGGGCCGCAGCCTCCGCACCTCAGCGCACCGGCGGCGTCCCTGGAAGGAGCGCTAAATCAGCGCTCCTTCCTCAAGACAGCAAAAGTGCGCCCTAAAAGCGGCGGGCGCACTTTCGCTGTCTTTTCCGCCACGGCGCGTCCGGTCGCCGCGGAGTGAGGTCATCCCCAGAGCGCCGGCCGTGCGGAGGGCCGGCGACTCGGAGGGTGACCTCAGGGAGAGGAAGGGGCACCGCTCGTGCAGCTGCCCCTCCTCTTCCAAGCCTCCAAGACAACTCTATTAGTCGTCTGCCGAGGCCCAGAGTTAAAAATCATTCCCTCACCCCATAATCCCACCCTCCCATTCCCCTAAAATAAAATTAAACCACAATCAAGTTAAAAAGTGCCACATTAATTAAATTAAAATTAGTTAAAAACATACAGTAACAATAATACAGGAGTCAGAGGCATCAAGATTAAAAACTCATCTCTCAGCTGAAAGTTATTCCAGGAAGGCCTGCCGAAAGAGATCCATCTTTACTGCTCTCTTGAAAGCAGCAAGAGTAGTGATAAGACGGATCTGGTCCGGCAGGCCATTCCAAAGTCTGGGAGTGGTTGCGGTTTGCCATTCCAAAGTCTGGGGGCGGTTGTCTTTTGGATGGGGTTGGGGTGCCCACCGTGTGGCTGCCCCTCCCCTTCCTTGCCCCGAAAACGGCACTTTGCGCCGTCTGCTTCCCACCTAACTGGTTTTTATTTTTGCATGAGCTTTTTTCTTTCTTTCTCTCACCCTTCCTTCCTTCTTTTTGTACTACAAGAGATTAACATGGCTATCTTTTTGGAATTCTTTCTTTCTTTCTTTGGGGTGAAGCAGACAAGGGCGTCCAAGACGCCCTGCGACGGTGCGCTGCGGGACTGGAGCAGTCGCACCGCGGCGCACCGTCGGCGCCTCTGAAAGGAGCGCAAAAATAGCGCTCCTTTCAGAAGTCAGTGAAAGTGTGCCCTAAAAGCGTAGGGCGCACTTTCACTGACTTTTCCGCCGCAGCGCTTGCGGTCGCTGCGGCGGGAGGTTGTCCCCGGAGCGCCGGACGTACAGAGGGCCGGCGGCTCCGAGGACAACCTCGGGAAGAGGAAGGGGCGCTGCGCGTGCGGCTGCCACTCCTCTTCCTTGCCTTGGAGACGGCTCAATAAGCCGTCTGCCGAGGCCCTTTCTTTCTTTCTTTCTTTCTAAATCTTCATTAAAATGACAGTCTGTCTGGCCAGAGCAAGACTTACATTTGCACCTCGAAGAAAGTAATAACTTGATTGGTAGTCTTTTGAACCCAGGTACATCAAAGCCTCCCTACCCTGTGAGAAGAGAAGGGTGCTGACACCCAAAGGGACAAAGATGCAGGCTTGAGAGACCAGGTACATCAAAGCCTCCCCCTACCCCGGGATTAGAAGGGGGATGGACAAAGAGGGAGGCTTCATTGTCACATCCCAGGAATATCAGGGCCGTCCCCAACAAGAAGACCAGAAGGCCACTGATGCCACTGATGGAGACAAAGTAGGGGGCAGGGATGAGGAAGGGAAGGTGGGAAAAAATCTTGGAGTGTAAAAAGGAAAGGGAAAAGAGAATTGAGGAAGGGAAGAAGGGAATAACAGGCATAAAATATAGGAACAGCTACTGGGCTGCAGCAGTAGTGGTGGGTGACTGAACTCAACTCTTACAGAGAGAACAGTAGTGTCACCAAAGCTGACACTTGTCAGCACTGCACGAAAGGAGGCAAAAGGTGTCACTCCTTGTGAGACCATTTCACCAAGGGGGGATGCACACGGGCTAAAAGAGTTGTTTTGGGGTTGACCTGAAGGCATGGTCTTTAGATTATGCATGCTGAAAAAGTGCCCCCTACCTGCCTTTTCCTGTGAAAGTGCGCTCCAAAAAGGAGCTGCTTTTTTCCGCTCCTTTGGTGAAGATGCACACCCTCGCTTGTGTGTATGCATGCAGCAACACTGATGCATCAGAAAACAGCTATATAAATGCACTGTCGCACGTGCAGTGTAAATTGACTCGGTAATCCAGAGCATACGCCCCATGATGCAAGCTTTAATTTAAAGCACCCTATGCTTCCAGGTGTGAATGCACTAGCATAGGTATGCTTGAATATTAGAACCCTAACCCTAGGGAAGCAGAGGTCAGTGAATTCTTGCATGATATGTGGGTGTATGACAAAACTTGTGCAGGTGCACAGGGATGCCATACTTTAGTCAGCTTTGTACACAGAGTGACAGACTGTATACTAGGTATGGGCCTAAGCAGACAGGCGGCACGGGGCTGCCCCGGGGAAGCTGCGGATCGGGGCCGAGGCATTCACATTCATTGGCCCAACGGTGCAGCTTCACTGCCCCAGGAAGGACTGCTAAAATAGCGCTCCTCCCGCAAATCGCCGAAGGTGCGCCGCAAAAAGCTGCCGGCACACCTTCGGCGCCTTTTCCGCCATAGCGTGTGCGGACGCTGCAGCGGATAGGCATCCTCGGAGCGCGGGATGTCCGGAGGGTCCGGCGCTCCGATGACGTCTTTGGGAAGGGGTTGGGGTGCCCAGCATGCGGCTGGCCCTCCCCTTTTTTGTCCTGAAGACGGTGCTTTGCGCCCTCTGCTTCCCCCTATGACAGGTCCTGTGCAGGTGCACATGGATGCTTTCCTGCACAGATGCACAAGTGTGGAGAGTCGATCCTGTGCATGTGTGCCTGTGTTTGAGAACAAAGAAAATTAAAGCAGCTACTGCCAGCCCATGCGGTTGCTCCATCTCCCTTTGCAGCGTCCTTGGGGGCTGGCGGTGTGGTTGCGGGGGCTTCAATACAGCCTCAAAAAAGCTGTATTGACTTCCCCCAGTGCGGCTGCTCCATCCCCATTTAGGGCAACCTCAGGGCAGGCAGTGCGATTGTTGCGGCTTAGGGAAAAAGCAACTTCAGGTCACCTTTTCCTGCCTGTCTGCATAGCCCGCAAGAAAACCCTTTACACAAGAAAGCTCAAAAACCAACAATTAGAGAAGGAGAGGCCAGGCAGAAAACATGTCCAATAAAACGAGTATAGTTAGAAGCAACACGACACATGTAATTGGAACATGGAATGTGAGAAGCATGAACCAGGGAAAACTAGACATAGGGCCTAAGCAGACGGGAAAGAAAGGGCGACCTGAATTTGCTTTTCCCGAAACTGCAGCAACCGCATTACGTGCCCTGAGGGTGCACTAAGTGGGGACGCAGCAACCGAATTGGGGCCAGTTAATGCAGCTTTTCTGAGCTTCTATTAAAGCCTTAGCAACCGCACTGCCAGCCCCGAGATTGCCCGAAATAAGAATGCAGTCATCGCACAGGCGGCAGCGGTGGCTTTAATTTTTTGTTGTTGTTGTCTGCGGCACATGCGCATGTGCACAGAGACAACATGGCCCCTTTAACAGAAATGTTGGCAGTGCTGAGGACCTGCACACTATGTGCTGCAGAGAAATCATGGCTGCCTGGGCAACCGAGTGCTCCGCGATGCTACTCAGCCTGCAATGCACAGCCACAGCAGCCTCCGTCATGGTCTGTGCTGCAGATACATTCAGGGAAGACAACAGTGATAACTTTGTGTTCTGACAAGTGACACCCATGAGACCGGGCACCGCAAGACGAGTCGCACGGTTCACCACCATGGCCACCGCCACTCTGATGACCCCCGAGAGAGCCCCGCGCCACTGCTGGATGTTCCACAGAAGCACCGACTGGTGGGATGGGTTTGTCACATACATCTGGTCAGATGAGCAATGGAGGAGGTTCTTCCGAATGCCCCGTGCCCTCTTCCACAGGGTAGTAGAAGTACTGCTTCTGGAAATGCAGCAGGAAGACACCGTGATGAGGAAGGCCATCCCGGTAGAGAAGAGGGTTGCCATGGCCATCTGTATGCTCGCCCACAGACCCAGCTACAAGCAGGTGTCAGAGCAGTTCGGGGTCGGCCAAACCACCGTGGGGGAAGTGTTGGTGGAGTTTGCCCTCACCATGGAGAAGCTGCTGCTGTCACACACGGTGTACCTGGGGGATGCCGCTCAGGTAAGGACACTCACACAAACTTGTCACTTTCACCTCTTGTGCAGAAATGTCATGACATGGCATACAGAGTCGGCTGCTTAGGCTAATGAACCTGCGCAGGGTTTAGAGTCGGCTGCTTAGGCTAATGAACCTGCGCAGGGACGCCTAAAACTTCAATAGTAACTGTACACTTGGCAGCTTGTGTTGATGAATGTGCACAGGGATGCCTAGTGGGTCATGACTTTGCATACAGTGAAAGTCCTCCTGTCTACTCAGGAGCAAAGGCCATTGAACCTGCGCAGGGATGCCTAGTGGTTCATGACTCCGCATACAGTGAAAGTCCTCCTGTATACTAGGGACCAAGGTCTGTTGAACCTGCGCAGGGATTCCTAGTGGGTCATGACTTTGCATACAGTGAAAGTCCTCCTGTATACTCGGGAGCAAGGGCAGATGAACCTGCGCAGGGATACCTGGGGGGAAGCAGACGAGCGGCCATCGGCCGCCCCAGGAAGCTGCACTGCAGGGCCGAGGTATCCGCACACATCGGCCCGACGGCGCAGCTTAGCCGCCCCTGGAAGGAGCGCTGTAATAGCGCTCCTTCCACAAGTCGCCGAAGGTGTGCCACAAAAGGCTGGTGGCGCACTCTCAGACACTCTTCCGCCGCAGCGTGTGCAAACGCTGCAGCGGGAAGGCATCGTCAGAGCACCGGCCGTGTGGAGGGGCCGGCGCTCCGACGATGCCTTTGGGAAGGGGTTGGGGAGCCCACTGTGCAGCTGCCCCTCCCCTTCCTTGCCCCCAAAAAGGCCCTTTTAGCCATCTGCTTCCCCCCCTAGTGGGTTATGACTTTGCATACATTGAAAGTTCTCCTGTATACTCGGGAGCAAGGGCAGATGAACCTGCATAGGGACGGGGCACCCATGGAGGACAATGACCTCATGAAACAGAGAGAAGGGGAGGCTGTGAGGGAAGCCCTGGCAGAGTTCTTTGACACCAGGAGGATCTAAAATCATCCCCTCTTCTCCAATTGTAACCCAAGTTCAGCACTGCACTGTGCCATGAGGCTAAAAGCACTTCAACACCCCCTTGCCTATTATCCTTACCCTATCTATGGCTTGCATTCATGTAGGGCACCACTGTAGTATGCCATGAGCCTAAGCACCTTAACACCCCCTTGCCTATCATCCCCACTCTGTCTGTGGACTGCATTCATGTAGGACACCACTGTAGTATGCCATGAGCCTAAGCACCTCAACTCCCCCTTGCCTATCATCCCCACTCTGTCTATGGCCTGCATTCATGTAGGACACCACTGTAGTATGCCATGAGCCTAAGCACCTCAATAAATATGTACTGGTATCCCCACCCTATGTATGGCTTGCATTCATGTAGGACATCACTGCACCATTCCATGAGCCTAAAAGCACCTCAACACCACCTTGCCTATTATCCCCACCCTGTGTATGGCTTGCATTCACATAGGACACTACTGTAGTATTCCATGAGCCTAAGCACCTCAATAAATATGTACTGGTATCCCCACCCTGTGTATGGCTTGCATTTCTGTGGGACACCACTGCACCATGCCATGATGAGATCCTATGATCCCCACCCTGCATATGGATGGCAATCCTGCTTTCATGTAGTTATCCTTGAACATGAGCCTAAGGGAGGCACACACAGACACACACACAAAAGGGCATGGAGGGGTCACCTGGTGCCAGATTTCCTAGCACTAGAAAGATACAGTGCACAAACCACCAACTGAAACCTCTGACAATGTTGCCAAATTCCCAATAGTCAGCTTTCCTAATGGCCCATTCAATTGTATCAATTGGTAGCCCAGAGGGCAACCATTGGGGATCACATTCAAACTTCCCTCATGAGGGTCTCCATTGGTCAGGGCCCAGGTAAGGCCATCTGCCCCCGCAACATTTGTTCATAAATGCTCCTATGGACCTCCGTCCATCCCCAGGATGACGATGGTGGCCAGGAGGAAAGTGGCAATACGGATTGCATATTGGAGAAATGAGGAGGTGGGCATTCTCCTCCAAGCCCGGAGCCCGGAGCCTGCTGCTAGGAGGGTGATGGCTAACTCCAACAGGCTGAACCGGGGGCTACTTCTCCCAGGCCTCCAGGGCCCTCCACGACCAGGGCTTCACGAGGACCCCCCACAAGTGCTGGACTAAATTCAAGGCACTGAAGGGGGTCTTCCTCGAGGCCCTGGAGACTATGGGGAGCATCCCCCAGTTTGCCGAAGGCCACCCTTCTGCCAGCAGCTCCGGGACCTCTGGATCGGGGCCGGCCGCCCTCAATGGCAGGATCGTCATCCTCCCAGTAAGTGTCGGGCCCCTTCCTTGGTCCCTCATGCCCTCCCTTCCCCCTCACTCTTCCCTATCCCTCCCCTCTCCCTCATCCCCATCCCATAGGTTCTAATGGTGTTTCCCTTCTCTCCCCATGCAGGCATGCAGCGGAGGCGGCGACAGGGAAGGAGGAGGGACCCTGCCAGTTCCCCCTCCTCCCTCTCCTCCTCCTCAGAAAGAGAAGCTGGGCCAGCCAGGGAGGCCCATGCAGAGGGACCCCCTGCCATCCCTCTGCAGGCACAGCAGCCTCCAATGGCTGAAGGTAGGTCCCTGAGGGGAGGCATACTGGCTGCATAACTGTGGCCACCATGGCATTCCTGTCCCTCCCCTCCCCCACCACTTCCCAAGCTGGCTTCCTAAATGGTATCTTTTTTCCTTTCACAGGCGGACCTGCTGAGGAGGAGCAGTCTGGCCCGAGTCGCCAGCCGCCAGGCGGAGGACACCAGGATCCCATTGGTGTTGCCCGCCTGGCGGTCATCCAGTCGACTCGGGACTCTGAGCGGGGTAAGTATGACAGGGACACAGAGGGAGGGGGTTGGGGGAACCCCCAGGGACCCTGGCTGCAGCATAGGGTGATGGGGTGCAGAGAAAGCTTCTAACCACATGTTTGTCTTCTCTTTTCCTTTGCAGATCGACAGCTGGAACAAAAGATGGCTGCCATGGAGGAACAGATGCAAACTGTGCTGAACTCCATGGTAGTCATCCTGCACCACCTCAGCCTTCCCTAACCCCTGATCCAACCCCCCTCCCCATCCCTGAAGGACCTTTCCCTCCCCCTTCCCTTGCTACTTGCTTCTGCCCTCCTCCCTCCCCTTCATCCCCCATTGGAACTTCCCCTCCCTTTTGTCCATTCTCCCCTCCCCTTCCCCATTTGTAAAGTCTTGTAAATAGTTTTTATGTATATTAAAAGAAAAAATTATTTTTAAAAAAATCATGACGTAATCTGTGCACGGACACACATGTGACAATGACCGGTTTTTATGAATAAACTTTCCATTTTTAAACAGCATCTGGCATTTTATGCGAAGGTGTGTAGGTCCGTCGAAGGATCCCTACAGGCTCCCAGTGAGCAGCAGCGGTGAAGTGGGCATGGTGTGCGGCGGCGGCAGCGGTGGTGGCAGTGGTGATCAGTGAAGTGGGGATGGTGTGTGGTGGCAGTGGCAAGCAGCGAGGTGGCCATAGGTGGGGAGTAGTAGGCGATGGCTGCCTCGATACTTAGTGCTGCTTGGCGCAGCATCTCCATCCCCCTCTGCTTGCTCTCTGCCTTTGTGGGTGGGCAGTGGGCATTGGGACTACCACATCACTGCTGAGAAGGGTGCTAGACTCTTCTAAGAGCTGTGGCTCAATGATCTCCATTTCCATAGCAGCCTCCTCCTGCATGGGTGGACCCCTCTTCCTCCTCCCTCTCCTCACAGCAGGCTCAACATCCAGGAGTGGAAAGTGACCCCTCCTCCCTCTCCCCACAGCAGGCTCGACATCCAGGATTGGAAAGTGACCCCTCCTCCCTCTCCCCACAGCAGGCTCGACATCCAGAGGTGGAAAGTCACCCCTCCTCCCTCTGCTGACCCCCACAGCCATCTCTTGCTGGCCCTGGAGGATAGCCCTCCCTCTTCCACCCTCCGGCACACCCTCCCTGTCGACAGCCATGGCCCTCTGGGGCCTCTCCATGACATCCACCATTCGGCCCATCAGGCCGGTCAGCGATTGTAGGGTATCAGCTATACGCCGCTGTTGGTGGGCCGTTCGTTGATCATGCAGCCTCTGATCCTCAATCTTGGCCTGCCTCTACTGATAGGAATGTTCAGCTAGTTCATAGAAATGTTCAGCAATTTGTTTATCCTGCTCTGTGGCTTTCTCCATGTGTTCCATGCTCTGTTCCATGTACTCCTGCTGGACACTCGTATTTGCTGCGGCTGCTGAGTGACATGTCCTCTTCCCTCTGATCTCAGCCAGGAGGGCTGCCAGTGGCATTGCAGCTCGGGGATTAGCTGTTTCATCTTCCTGCTCCTGTCTCTGTTCTGCTACTTCTCGTTCTAGGGACACATCATATGTCAGAGGACACCGTTTTCACACACAACATCTCCCGCACATTTCAGGGGGGAGGGGAGAGGTACATGACAGGGAGGTATGTGTGCACACACTGGATGCATGCAGGTGGTGGTCATGCAAGGGAGATAGTGAATGGGACACATGGATTACCATTTCTCTCCCCCCTTCCGCATGCTAGGGTGCGAAAGCGGCGTGCGGGGGAGGGGGAATTCTGCAAACCGGTGAACCAATGCCAAAAATGTCACAAAAGCCATACAAATTGCTTTGCTTTTTGGGGGAGGTGCAGGCGTACATGCGACGGCATGTATCTTTTGTCATAACAGGGAATTTACCATGTGCAGCCTGAACCTGGTTGATCAGCTGGGTGAATGGCCCAGGGCCTGCCCTCTCCTCTCCCTCACTGTCGTCATCACTCAGTGATGTACTTGTCCTTGGGACAAGGGAGCGATCACGGTGGCTACTGCTCCTGGAAGATGTAGTGTTCCAATGTGAAGTACGAGATCCTGGCCTGCTGGTGGACGATGTGGAGGCACGGGATGGTTGTCTTGTGGCAGGGATGTCCATAGCTCTCTGACTGCAGGATGTCTCATCTGGGTCGGGGTGTTCCTCCTGGTCACCCTACTGCTGTCCCCTACACCCCTTCCCAGGGCCCCTGTCGCATCTTACCTTGAAGGGGCACAAGTTCCTGGACGCATTGTCCCTGGGAGATGTCCTCCATGGGTTGTGCTCTGGCTGTCTGGCTGACTGGGACCCTCATGGCATCACTGCTGGTGCCTATTCTGCTGGGCTGTATGCTGCCGTCCGTGGCGAGGAAGGCATGAAGTTCCTTGTAGAAGGGCATGGAGGAGGGATCCCATCTGGTTTTGGCCTTGTGGTCCCTAAACTTTTTGTAATCAGACCTGAGGTTTTTGGTCTTCTGACAACACTCCTCCCAAGTGCGTTGGTGGCCCTTGGCCCTCATGGCTTCTGCCAACTCCTTAAATGTTTCTGCATTCAAGAAGGAACTTCTCAATTTCTCCAAAATGTGTGGCTGTGACCACAGAGCTATGAGGTCGGCTGTCTCTGCGTGGGTCCACGAGGTCCCTCTCCGTTTTTTTGGCTCTCCACTTGTGGATGGCCGTGCCATTGTCCCCAATGTGGACAAAGGAAGCCCCGAAGTGGACTGCTGTGGAGGTCTGCAGCTGGCAAAAGTTGCCCTGGGAAAATGGTGCTGGAATGTGTGTGGGGGTCCAGCTTAAAAGTGAAACTTTCCCCTTTATCTCTTTGATGCAATGTAACATCTGGTAGCAACAGTTTCACTTTCCCGCTCTGGCGCATGCGCACTATGAAAATTAGGGTTAGCGCTAGGGTTCTGAAACAGATGCACCTGCGGCAGCTTGCCCACACCTGAACCCTTGAAGACGCTTTAATTTGAGGCTTGTTTCTATGATCGCATGCTCCCCCAGGGCAGCTCTAAATGTGGTGCAACTGCACCCATGCATTCACACTGGCGACGGGTGCCTTTATTTCTGCCGAACCTCCGTCTCAGCATCCCGACATCCCATTGAAAGTTTGCATGTTTCAGGAAGGAGCGGGAAAAAGCGGCTCTTTTTTAAAGTGCACTTTCACTGGAAAGGTCAAGTACGGGGCACCTTTTCAGCGTGTGTCATGTAAAGACTGTGCCCTCAGGTCAACCCCAAAACAACTCTATTAGCCCGTCTGCATCCCCCCATAGTAAAGAAGGAAATGGAACAGATGAATATAGCAATACTAGGAGTGAGTGAGTTAAAATGGACAGAAATGGGTCACTTTGACTCAGACAACTATACAGTAATCCATTTGGGAAATGAAAAAAAAAACAAGAAGAAATGGGATGGTTTTCATACTAAGGAAAGATATAGCTAGAGGACTCAAAGTCAGACTACACATTATCAATAAGACTTCAGGGTAAACCTATAAGCATCACAATAATCCAGGTATATGCACCAACAACAGATGCAGATGAAGAGGAATTGAGAGATTCTATGGTACAGTCCAGAAAGAAATTGACAACATACCATCACAAGACTTCAAATTAATAATTGAAAACTTGAATGTGAAAGTTGGCAACAAAACAGAATCAATTTATCCTTGTGGCCAAAACCAGACCAGGAGCTGATTGTGGCACAAAACATGAGCTGCTCATAACAAAAATCAGAGTTAAGCTGAAGAACAAAGCAACAACCATCATTATACCAAAATATGACCTGAATAACATTTCAGATAATTTCAAGGACAATGCAAGAAGCAGATTTGAACTATTAAGTATAATTGACCTGGAACCTGAAGAACTGTGGACAGAAGTCAAAGTCATAATTAAGGATGAATGCAAGAAAACATTAAGAGTAGTCAAAAAGAAAGATAAGAAAAAATGGATGACAGATGAAACATGCAATAAAAGAAAGAAGAAAAGCAAAAGTAAAAGCAAAAGGAAATAGGAACAAAGCCAGAAGTATAAACACAACTGTTTAATGTCTGACACGCAGGGATAAGGAGAAATACTACAATGACCAATGCAGAGAAATAGTAGACAACAACAAAAAGGGAAGAACGAGAGACGTCTATCAAAAAATCCGAGAAATTAAAGCCAAGTTCAAACCGAGGGCAGGGATGGTCTATGGAGAAAAAAAAGAACATAATACAAGAACAAGAAGAAATAAAAACACACTGGAGGCAATACACAGAAAAAATATACAAAAGAGATGAGGGAATGAATGCTATTTGGAATGAGGAACCATATGAAAATGAATCCCAAATTCTAAGAAGTGAAGTGGAATCTGAAATAATGGAAATGGGGAAAAATAAATCACTGGGAACAGATGATATCCCAATTGAACTGCTATAGTGCCTACAGACAGATGCAACTTTAGTACTAACTGAAATATGGAAAACAAAGTGGTGGCCAAGAGACTGGAAGTGCTTGATATACATACCAATCCACAAGAAAGAAGATACAAAAGACTGCAGCAACTATAGGACAATAGCACTAATCTCACATACAAGCAAAATAATGCTCAAAATTCTGCAGCATAGACTCCAACCATACATGGAGAGAGATATTCCAGAGATGCAAGCAGGATTCAGAAAAGAAAGAGGCACTAGAGACCTCACTGCAAACATGTGATGGCTAAAGAAGTGCACCAAAGAATTAAAAAATAATAATAATCAGCATGTGTTTCAAAGACAGCAAAGCATTTGATTGTATAGATCATGAAAAGCTATGGAACACACTCAAAGACATGCGGGTGCCATTACATCTGATACTCCTGATGAGGAATCTGTACCAAGGACAAGAGGCCACCATCAGAACAGAATTTTGGGAAACAGAGTGGTTCCCAATAGGCAAAGGGTCAGGCAAGGTTGCATCCTATCACCCTACTTGTTTAATTTATAAGCTGAAAACATCATAAGAAAAGCAGAATTAGAAACAGAAAAAGGAAGAGTTAAGATAGGAGGAAGCAACAATAACAACATAAGATATGCAGATGACATCATAATATTATCAGAAGACATTCAGGAATTGGAACAGTTGATAAGGAAAATCAAAGATGAAAGTGCAAAGGCAGGTCTGATGCTAAACATAAAGAAAACTAAAATAATGACCACAGAAGAAATATACGAATTTAAGCTAGACAACTAGGAAATTGAAATAGTTAAAGAATTCCCATATCTAGAATCAAACATTGACCAGAATGGAGACTGCAGTTAAGAAATAAGATGAAAACTAAGAATGGGAAGGGCAGCTTTGAAAGGACTGGAACAGATACTGAAGATCAAAGACATGCAACTGAGCACTAAAGTCAGAATCATTCAGACCACTGTATTCCAAATTACCATGTATGGACATGAGAGCTGGACAGTGAATGAAGCAGACAGAGGAGTTTATCACATGGGGGAAATTGGAAGTTTAAACAGGTCAGAAACCATGGTTATCCAGCGTATTAGGCACAATTGCACAAATTGTTTTCACACGACACAGTGCACAAACCACTTAGAATCTGAACAGAAAGTGACATGAATCAGGGAATAGTCATTTTTGGAAAAATAATAAGTTTTCATTTCCATTTCATTTATGAATTTGCTTTCTTTTCACAATTGTTGTAGTGTGAAAGCCATTTGTGTGATTCTTCTCATATTTGTGCTTGTTGCCAGATTTTTCCATGGTTCCTTAGGGATAATAGCCAGGGCTCTAAAAAGAACATCTTCTCAGGCAAAAGCAGACACAGACACACAAGAAAAAATGCTTGTTTCTTCCTCCCACACCTCTATGTGTGTGTGTGTGTGTGTGTGTGTGTGTGTGTGTGTGAATGTCTCTCCTTCTCCAGCCAGGGCTCTTAAAAGAGCAGCTGATGCAAGGGCAGAAAGAGAGAGGGAGAGACAGCGAATGAATGAATGAATGACTCCTGGTCTGAGCCAGCAGCGATCCCCAAACTCTTCTCTTTAAGGGATTTTGGATTTCAGCTCCCAGAAACCCAGATTATTGGCCAACATGGCAGCTGGAGCCCAAAATCCCTTACCTCCTGCTGGCTCAGACTGGGAGGCAATCATTGAGTCCCACTCTAGGAAAAAAAGATCGAGTTGTAGGAGCCGCCAAATGCAAAAAGCAAGAGAAGGTGCACTAGATGAGAGAGGTGAAGCATATGGAGGCGGGGGGGATGGGGGGATGGGGGGTTTAATCCTTTTTAGGAAGGAAGAGTGAGTGGCAAGAGCAGTTACCATTCATTCATTCACTCATTCTCCTCTCTCTCTCTCTCTGCTCTTGTACTGTCTATGTGTGAAATTCATTTGTGTATTTGCTTGTTTTTGCAGAATGCACACACTTTAAACCATTATTGAGGTGGAGACACATTTGGTCCTGTCATGTTAAAACCATTTCTGCATTTGTGTGCAGTTTAATCTTGGATTCTGCACAGGATAATAGCACTTTGCGTGTGAAAACCATTTGCACAATTAGGAGTTAATCACAGGTTCTAATCATTTTAACCTTCCAATTTTTCCTTGTGTGATAAACTCCAGACATAAAATCAACTCATTTGAAATGTCATGCTGGAGAAGAGTATTTAGGATACCATGGACAACCAAGAATACAACCAAATGAATTCCTGAACAGATCAGACCAGGGCTCTTCTTGGAAGCAAAGATGATCAAATTGAGACTATCATACTTTGACCACATAATGAGAAGGCATGGATCACTAGAAAAAACAATAATACTAAGAAAGGTAGAGGATGGAAGAAAGAGAAAAAGACCACAAACCAGATGAATAGACTCGATCAGGGGAGTTATGGGCAAGGGCTTGCAAGATATGGGCAAGGCAGTGGAAGATAGGGATTCTTGGAGATGCCTCATCCACAGGGCCACCATGAGTCGGAACCAACTTAAGAGCAGATAACAACAGCAAAAGTCTCACGATTACTATATAATAGTGTACTAACACTGCCCTGGTGTAGAGTCTGTTCATTTCGATTCTACTATGCATCCTTATTTTAACCATTTGCCATACAAAGTATTGTCCTGAAAACATTTTCTTCTTAAGCTTTTAAAAAATCTTTCTTGTTAGTTTGACTCTAGAATATGGTGCTAACTGTAGGCCCAATTAAAATCTAAATATTTGGCAATGTTTAGTTATTTTCTTTTAAGTCCTAGCAGGCTTTATTCTGAGATGCTTTCAGTCAGTAATTTTCTGTAGCTAAGCAGTATTCCAAGAGATCACCATGATAGTTTGTTTTAACATGAAAAGACATAAAGGATTCCATTAGCTGGCATAAGCTTTCATAGGCAAATGTTCAGGAATCTGACAGAATATGATGTGCTCTGCAAAAGCTTGTTAGAAATATTGTTTTACCAGCAAGACTCAAAGGTCCTACTATTTCCTCTATGTCTTTTTGTACCCAAACAAATTATGCCAAATTAACCTTGTTTCAGTTTTCATGAAGGGTTAAAACTGAATTCGTTCTGAATTTATTTATTTAAATTTATTTGGTCATAGCTAATATATATTCATTCATTCATTCTCTGGACAGATCACAGAGCAAAGGATTTTTAAAACATAACTACAATATTAGCGTTGCTGTCCTGTTTTCTTTTCAGAGCAAAGCTCTGCTGCCTGCAACAAACTACACTCCCAGAATTCTATAGCACTGAGACATGGCAGTTAAAATGATGTCAAACTAGATTATTTTTGCAGTGTAGATGAGCCTCTTATTAGGAGGAGAAAGATCAATGCAGGTTCATTCACTTGCTAATGAGAGTCACAAAATTTAACAAAGGTAAAAGCTTGATAATATGTAGAGGAGATTTTTAAATCTGCCCCATTTTCAGGTTAGAAACTTTTCCATGCCTATATTTGCTACTGTAATTACTAATTTGCAGCTTATCTGTCAGTTTGCTTTCACACCCACTGTCCTCCTTCACTCTAACCTGCAACCATTTTCTTCTTTTTCTCTCTCTCTCCTGTTAGACCGTTTATTTGATTATGCACACGTTTTAATTAGCAAACCTGTTTTAGTATGTTTTCCCAAGAAGACTAAGGGCTTATGCAGACCGGCAGTTTAGGCCAGCCTGAGGGTGGAGTTGGGGCTGTGCAAGTGCATGCTGGCCACCCTGACTGCGCCCCGATGCTGCACGCCTGTCTGCATGGTGCACAGCATCAGGGCACCCTCTTGGCACAGTGTGCATACATACTACAGTGTGCATACATGCCAAAAGATGCAAAAGAGCCATGGCAGTAGCTCTAAGGACAGTCTTTTGCCGCCCCCCAAAGGAGCGACATTTTGCTGCTCTTTTGGGAGTGGCAAAAAGGGGAATTGGGGTCACAGCATGTGGTTGCCATGGCCCCAATCTGCTGCTCCCAGAGGTGGCCCAGAGCAGCCCCAAATGGGCTGTCTGCATCAGCCCTAAGTTTGTTTTTTCTCTCTGCAAGGCCCTATGTCTGTGCCTGTGAGGACATGGGATTGATAGTTATTCAGCTTCTGTCTAGCCAATATGATTACACTGTTTAAGACATCACATTTCTCAATATGTCATAGACAATTTAATCTGTCTAGTTTGAAATAGTGTTGGGAACCATGCCCCATGGTTGATACATACACATTTGTGGCCATGTCCTTCCTTCCCAATTTGTTTGCACTCCTAACAAACTGTTGCTGCTGCAGATTATCATTGGCAGCATTCTGAAAAACAAAAACTTCTCATCTTTCCCCCTTTTCTTCTTCACACTGGTAGGCTTTTGCAATTCAGGAGGGCATTCAACACTATAGAGAGCTGTCATATAGTAATGGTGGCAACAGAAATATTCATCACTCTCCAACCTCAGAAGCTGACCAACTCTGGCTATAGTGACATCTAGACTAGGTTATTACTGTATATTGTGTTATGTTAAAATGAGACTGCCATTCAAGAACAGAAAAAAAAATATTTGAAAATATTTTCTCCAAAATTGTAAAGAAACAAACCAAACCATGTTTTTGAGTGAGAAACCCTGATGAGATGAATCTTTGACAAGAATTTTCACAGTCAAGTCCTATTCAGCACAAAATTCACACTTGGTTGCATTGCACAGGAAACAGCACATTCTGTTCAGGAAGCAGCATTTTCTGCATATAACATAATATTTCTATGCAGAACTACTAATTCCTGTGCAGAAAGTGTTGTTTCTGCAGAAAAAAAAACCCTGTAAGTGGGGATCTGTTCTGTGCAAAATTGCCACATGGTTATTTCCATAAAAAAAAAAAAAAAAAAAAAAAAACAGTATAATTTGTACAGGAAATATAATGTTATGCTCAGGAATTAATATTTCTGCATTGATTTTTTTTCCATGTAGACTACACTGTTTCCTGTGCAGAACATGCTGTGTTCTATGGGTGGGTTAGGGGGACTAACTTGATTGATGTGTTTTATTCTTGTATTGTTTTAATTTGTTGTATGCTGCCCCGGTTGCCTAGCAGATGAGCGGGTTAAAAATAAAATTTTTATTTTATATGGGGGCAGCTGGGAGCAGCTGTGGACGGCATGGAACTGGGGAGAATGCCGGTGGGTTCTAAATTATTGGTTTATTGTTTAATTGTTTAATTGTTTAATTATTGTTATTTAATTTGATTAGTTTGATTGGTTTTTGTGGGATGGGTGGGTGTGGGAAGGAGGGATGGGATTTGAATTGATTTTATTTGTTTTCATGTTTTGAAATGTTGTACGCTGCCCCGATTGCCTGGCAGAGGGGCAGGATATAAATAAAAATTATTATTATTATTATTATTATAACAAACTACAAATTCCAGAATTCCATAGTATTCAGTGGTGACAGTTAAAGTGGTACCAACCTGGATTATTTCTACAGTAGGATGTAGCCATCTTTCCTTCAGTGAGTTTAATGTGGCATACATGGTTCTCTTCCTCCTCATATTATTGTGGCATACATGGTTCTGCCCCTCCTCATATTGGAGGCAAGGAAGGGGAGGGGCAGCCTCACACTGGGTGCCCCAACCCCTTCCCGAACATGTCATCAGAGCGCCCGTCGCTCCACATGATGGGCGCTCTGACGACGTACTTCCGCTGCAGCGTCCACACACGCTGTTGCAGAAGAGACACTGAAGGTGTGCCCAACGCCTCTTGCGGCGTGCCTTCAGCTCCTTGTGGAAGGAGCGCTATTTTAGCGCTCCTTCCAGGGCCCAAAAAGAAGTGGATCGGGGCCGAGGAGTGCAGATACCTTGGCCCCAATCTGCAGCTTCTGGGGGAAGCCCACGGCCGCCCGTCTGCTTAGGCCCTAACTCTTATGAAACCCTGTGTGGTTAGACAAGCTAAGATAGAGTGATTGTTCCAATCTCACCCAGTGAGGTCCTTGGCTCAGTAGAGTCTTGAATCTAGTTCTTCAAAGTCTCAGTCCAGTATCCTCATCAAAACAGTGTATTATCAATATCCAAGCATTTCTACTGTTATTAACAGTGAATAAAAGAACAATTAAGGGAATGTTATTTATTTATTTTATTAATTATTTCATTTATATGCCACCTTTCTCTCTGGAGGAACCCAAAGTGGCTCACAGACAAGACATTTAAAATCTCAGTAAAATTCAAAACAATTAAAAACATCTACACCCAATATAAAATCACATAAAAATATACAAACATTAAAAACATAACTAAAAACCCACCTGCTCCATAAAAACCACGTTATTATGCATTATATACCAAATGCCAAATATTTATGCCAACACAATGAATCTTGAACTTACTTTGTGAACTCTTACTTTATAAACATTGTTTTTAGCTGAAATATGGTTGTTCTCTCTGTCTATTCACTATGGTTTTGTTTTTTGTTTTGTTTTTTGGACATCGATATCCTCACAATCTGTCAGCTAGTACATAAAGGCTTTCTTTAACCATGATTTGTTTGAAATAATAATGTATTACCAAATAAATATTTATTGTACTATCCTTTTGGAAAAAATGTAAAAGAAAATGGAATTCAGTTAGATAATGAAAAATATTTTTCCTCTTCATGAATAGAAAAAGAGAAAAAGGTGACTTGAAAATACACATTTAGAACAGGAGCTATTCAGATGAAGCATATATGAGGATGAGAAAATATAACTTTCTGCCTGTTTTTTTTTTTTTAAATAAATTTTGATTGGGTCCACTTACACCAGGTTAAAGATTTCTGCTCATGAAAATTTCCCATCCAGTTCTCTCTTCCTTCCAAAGAGATATTCATTCCATTTAATACACGGAATATATGCAGATAGATATGTTCAGATAGTTAGAAAGGAACACAGACATCCTGAGTAAAACCATATTTACCTCCATTGCAAAAACAACAACCGCAGCTGCATTAACCGTAGCGAAAAGGCCAATGCAATTTTAGGCCCCATTAATAGAAGTATAGTATCTAGATCAAGGAAAGTAATAGTGCCACTGTATTCTGCTTTGGTCAGACCCCACCTAGAATACTGTGTCCAGTTCTGGGCATCACAAATTCAAAAAGGAACTTGAAAAACTGGAGTGTGTCCAAAGGATGGTGAAGGGTCTGGAAACTATGCCCTATATAACTTAGGGAACTGGGTATGTTTAGCCTAGAGAAGAGATGATTAAGAGGGGATATGATAGCCCTCTTTAAATATTTGAAGGGATGTCATATTGAGGAGGGTGCTAGCTTGTTTTCTGCTGCTGAAGAGAACAGGACCCGGAACAATGGATGCAAGCTACAGGAAAAGAGATTCCATCTCAATATTAGGAGGAATTTCCTGGCAGTGAGAGCTGTTCAACAGTGGAACACACTCCCTCAGAGTGTGGTGGAGTCTCCTTCTTTGGAAGTCTTTAAACAGAGGCTGGATGGCCATCTGTCAGGGTTGCTTGGATTTTGAGTTCCTGCATGGCAGGGGGTTGGACTGCATGGCCCTTGTGCTCTCTTCCAACTCTATGATTCTATGATTCTCTGAACCAGGAACAATATATAAACCCCCAGTACTCTGGTGGTCACTACAGCTCTAACCTGTAGCAATAGTTGAACACTGCAGAACATGTTTTAACATGAGGTATACTGTGACTTAAGGGAAAAGCACATGGGCTCATCAAACAGCCCTACTGATCTTTTGATAGTGTTTAATACTTAGATTATACAATGTGAAGTTTACTACTGCTATTAATTACTAATTGCATTATAAATGTAATTACATTACATTATAAATGTACAATAAATCACTGGACATGCTCATGCTAGTGAATATAATCTGAAAAGAGGGGTGTTACAGCACAGAGCATTTCAAGGGCAGCACAAGATTGTGTGTAGCACCAGATCCTGTGTAGAGAGCTGCACATGCAAATTAGAGATACATGAATAATCTGTTATATTTGATTTTATAGATTTTCAGTCCACAGCATTTCCAGAAGGGCTGTGATTCCTGTATGAAACTATGGAGAGCCATTGTCAGTCAGTATAGGCAATTCTGAGTGAGATGGACCAATGGGTCTGAGCTGGTATGGGGAAAAAAAGGGGGGGGGGAGAAAAATTGAGGATTCATGAAATAGGTTTCATAGTTATTTATAAACACTTCAGTGTTAAATACACCATCTTCATGATATAAGACTTTTGAGAAATTTAGCAGCAGCCATTTTGGACTTCCATGTTGCCTGGTAAGTGACATGATCATCAAATGGCATGATGATGATGATGATGATGATCATCATCATCATCATCATCATCATCATCATCATCATCATCATCAAATAATAAAGTTGGAAGAGGTTATAAATTCCATCCAGTCCAACTTGTTCCCATGCTCAATCAAGGCACCCCCAGCAGAGGGGCATCCAGCCTCTGTTTAAAAAAAACCCAAAGAGGGAAACATCACCAAAATCATTCACTCTGATGTAGTATGAGACAGCTTCTTATGATCTTCAAAACAATCCTCTCACATAGAGGTGATTATACTAAGAGAGACAAGACTGAATCAAAGCCACATCAAGGACCTTGATGGCGGAATTCTAATTTGAATGTTGCCCTTTCTAGTTGTAGCCTAAGGCCAGAATTGCATTACTCACAAAATTGTCAATTCTATAAGTAGTTTTTTTCAATAGGTGATGGTGGCTTTGGGAAAGACAATTTTCTAAGTCACTCCTCACACTCCTCCCTAAAGACACTCTAAGCCCAGGATGAAATGGACTTCTCAAAGCCATCTGTATCCCTGTCCTATCACTGTCTTTTATTTTTTGTTCCCCCGAACCTCATTACCATCATGCTTGCCTCTGATGTCTTATATTGGCACAACAATAGGATCTTAATCTAACGCTCTTATCAATATGTGTTGCCCTTTGCTTGAGTGCTAATCAAGGTTTATATTTTATCTATGTAAAACACATCCATCTTTATAGATGACTGTTATGGAAATGGCAACACACTAAGGATGCAGATTTTTGTTGAATTCATTCTCACATGCAAAAATGAAGTATTTCAAAACTTTTCTCCCCATTGGTTCATATTACAAAGTTGTTGTGCATTCTTGAATTATTTTTTCCTTTACTTTTTTTCCAGCAAAAAATCATTTGTGATAAACTCTTCTTCTGTGCAAAAAGGTTTTTTAAAAATTGAAATAGTGTTTTTGCACACTTTTAATGCACACACATATATATATATATATATATATATATATATATTCATTTTAAAAGTCTTCTAATCCAAAAAGAAAAAGAAACAAAACCGAAAAAAATTCATAGTTGACAATTTTTTTAATGGGATGATATGCTGATACATGCACATATTCTTATGGGATGATATGCTGACACAATATACTGAGACATCTTTTCTCAATCCTTATATCCTTGCTGTACATACATTTGTGGCTATACTCAGGGCAATTTTTTAAAAAATATATATTATGGCCTCTGGTATAATACTATAAGTTTTTCATTGCTCTGGACATAGGGAAGATGTGGTGTGGAGAGTTTGGCAAAGTTACTTTTTGGACTATAGTTTCCAGAATCCTCCATGGAAACTGTCATCAAAAAGGTAACATTTCCAGGTTATGGCAGTAAAAATGTCTGCCTTAGGTTTGGCTGCAGTTTTTTGACTATTAAAAAAATTCTGCTTGTCTTTGAACCTTTTTGAACTTTATGTTTCTGGCTCTTTGCTGGTTTCCTGCTAAACTGTGAGAACTATGGAAAAGACAAAAAAAAGTTATGATGCGCAGGGCAGAAGGTGTAGCGTGTTGACAATTCTCTCCAAAAATAACAAAATGTCATCTCAGTATGATGGAGTCTGTAATTTAAAAGCATGTGTGTGTGTTCCTTTATAACAGGAGGAGTGGAACAGGAGTCCAGATTAGTATGGATAGTAACAAAGTAGTTATAAGTGGGCTTGTAAGACTATGCCAAGGCTTCTTCAGATAATATAGGGTAAAAGGTCAAAAAGCTACATGTAAACATAACCATTTTTTAATAGGGAGGAGACTGCTCAATCTGTACACCAATTACCCTTTAGTGATTTGAATGCACAGTTCTCATTTCATTCCAATTCCAGCATGAGATTTTAATATAACAAATAGATTGGTGAACTTAAAAATTTGAATACATAAATGGGAAATTATTTTCCATAGTCAGACTCTGACTGATGGCTTCCTTCCTCTCTCATTTCACTTAATATAATTCAGAAATAGTTTCCTTACATATTGCTTCCCTTTTATATTCAAGAAAGTGATCAAAAGAAAACTGTTCAGAAGAAAGAGTTGCATTCTGTTCAAACATACCAGAAAGGATGGGATTTCTCTCCATCAGAGGGGAATGTAAAGCAAATGATATAAATATAGCAGCTGGAGAGATACAGAGAACATAAGCAAAGAGAGCAAAAAAGAAAAAAAAATAGTTGGGATATGGCAGTTTTTATAATAAAAACTTACAGGGGAGGTATTAAACTTCAAATGGCTTCAACATCACATAGTGGAGGATTCTGTAGGATCCAAGATGGTGGCTGTCCACCTGTTGTGCAACACAGTTAATAACTTTCATCTCTTCAAGAAGCAGTGTTACTGCTCCTCATGGATAAATTGAGGGTGTAGGAAGAGCTTGGTGGCATTAGTGAGTGGATACGATAGCTAAGGAATTCAGTGGATTCAAGGGTGGTGTCATGCCCTCCCTTGAGACTTCCAAGGAATACAAAGTTGGATTAGATGCCTGAATGCTACCCACTTGGACATCCAGGTCCTTCTTGGGTTTAACAATCTTGGAAGAAAGATCACCAGCCCTCAAAAGAGGTGACAGCTCCAGAGTCTGAGACAGATCTTCCTCTGCTGATCCAGCAGAAGTTTATATGCTCCAAAAACATGATCCTTAAATACTATCTGACATGTGGATGTTGGGTGAGCTGGATGTCTTTATAATAGCGAGCCTCCTCCACTCAAACTGCTGGAAGCAAACTTACAATCCATCTCTCCATATGTACTTGACTTGACTACCATATGACTTGACTACCATATGTACTTGACTTATGACCCTTGGATTGTTCACTGATACTGATGCCTTCGCTGTTCAGACTCTGTTCTAATTTACAGCTTCTGAATCTGGACTGTTTGACTTTGGATTCCTCTTGTTGCTATGGTTTGTGGATTTGGGGCACTTTGAATTCTTGTTCAGCATAAGAGCAGGACAGGCAGCAACCACAGCAGGTGGAAGGGAATCATGACACTGCACCAAAAACAATGGAATGCCTGTGTGGTGTAGAATAACAGAATCATAGAATTGGAATAGACCACAAGGGCCATCCAGTCCAACCTCCTCCTATGCAGGAACACACAATCAAAGCACCCCTGACAGATGGCCATCCAGCCTCTGTTTAAAAACCTCCAAAGAAGGTGACTCCACCACACTCCAAGGGAACATGTTCCATTGTTGAACAGCTTTTACTGTCAGGGAATTCTTCCTAATGTTGAGGTGGAATCTTCCTGTATTTTGTTTCCTGTAGTGTAGTTAAATTGGATATTGTGGTGTTGGCCTGAATCTTAGAAAAATCAGGTTCATGTTGCTACTTCTATGGTTTCTGGATTACCATGGCCCAATAGTCCTCTCACAGCTTGCATCCTTTATGGGGTCACAGTGAGGAAAATGTGAAGAGGAAGAGAGTCATGTATTCCACCTTGAACTCATTGGAGGAGAGAAAGGACAGAAAAATGTTACTGACCAATAACATAATAAACAATTCTCATCATTAGTATAGCACTAATAATATCCAATTCCCTAGGTGGTCACTGATTGCTCACACAGTGTGACTAATCCACAAAGGAAAGGAAAACAAAGACAACAAATTGTTTTAGACTGAGGAAATGTGAATATAATTAAAATTTTTCACCAACTGAAATGGCTTCTTTCAGTAATTTGTATTCAGCATGCAAAATCTTGAAATTTTACAATCTGAGGAAAAAAATAGAAATTCAATATTTAAATATTAATTATATTTTCCATTTTCCTCCTTTGTCCTTCTTTTCCTCTGTCTCCTTTTGTGCTGCTACTAAAGAATACACATTTCCATCTGTTCTGATGCATACACAGTCTAGACCAGATGTGACCTGCAATTTTCTGAATAAGAGAAGAACATACAGACTGCTGTCTACCATCTGTTGGTACAGAAACCAGCAGAACCATGTCTTGGCATTTCAACAGATTTTTCCTAGTGGGAAGTGGCAAATAAAACCATGTTCCTTTTCTTTTGTTCTCTCTTAAAAAAAAAAAAAAGAACACTTCTGACAGCTCCTTTGCACCAAAAGCATCTTGAGATAAAGCTGTGACAGGTAATGTCTAAATGGCTCCACTCCACAAATGGCTTTACACTTCCTATAAATACACTCCTTTTCGATCACAAACAACAGTTCAAAACCCCCATCTCAGCACTTGTTAGAGCACCACACAGGGGAGCTGCTCTCAGAAGCAGATTGGTTTGAAAAAGAGATCTGTTCTTTTCCTTTCCACCTTTGTTTCAGGATACATGAAAAGAATTCTGGGAGGACTGAAGGTAATGAGGCAGGTGTTAGTAGCAGTTGCAAACAAAAAGTTCCTAACTCTAACTGCTTTCCACATCTGAGCAATACCACCACTGAGCAGCTTGCTCTTAATTTTTAAAAGGATAGAGCTATAACCTAACAGGTAGCCTTTTCTTTTACTTAGCAGCCTAAATTGTTTGGCTCTTCTTTTTGTCACTGCCTTTATGTCTGGGACCCAGTCATCAAAATCCAGGTCTACAGATATGTAATGAAAAGGGCAGGATTTAAAAACAAGTGGGAGGACATTTTAATCTCCTAGGACACTGTGTCACTAACCTCAAAGTAGCCACTGTGGAGCAAAGAAACTATGAAGGGAGAATAGCACTAAAGAATGCTGTGTTGCAGTTAATTGGGATGGCCCAGTCTAGCATCAAACCTCAGGAGTTACACTGATAAAGGAAGGCCTCCTAGACTTTTATCATCATAACATTAGGGCCAATGGTGCCTTTACTGCCCTAATGTCTGTAGCCCTTTCACACTCTACAGTTACAGTACTATGATTTCCCTTCAACTGTCATGGCTGTGTGGAATCCTGGAATTTGCAGTTTAGGGAGGGACATTTAGAGTTCTCAGCCAGACAGCTTTACTTCCTCACCAAACTACAAGGCCAAAATTTCATAGGATTAGGCATGGCAGTTAAAATGGAATCTTTGTGCTGTAAGTGTGTAGTACAAAATGACTCCTGGTGCAGTCCTACATGTATAATAATAACTGTTGGATGCTGGGATGTCCTGTACATGTTGAAGGTTGAGGGAGTGTACAATCAAGGATGCTAGTTATAACATCAAGTATTTGGAATGTAAAAACAATACTCTGCCACAGTACAGAGTTTTGTGGCCACCTAAGACTCAAGACAAACCCCATTAAAAAGACAAATTCCATCAGAAACAGCAGCACACATAAAATAGGGACATGGAATGTGAGAAGCATGAACCAAGGGAGCTAGACATAGTGAGAATGGAAATGCAATTCATGAACATAGCAGTACTGGGGGCGAGTGAGTTAAATGGACGGGAATGGGCCAGTTTGAATCAGACAACACTTAGTGTTCTACTCAGGAAATGAGGAAATGAAAAGACAAGAAGAAATGGGGTGGATTTTATACTAAGAAAAGATGTTGCAAAAGCAGCCAGAGGATACAATGCAAAATCAGATAGAATCAACAAGGCTCCACGGGAAACCTATGAATATCACCATAATTCAAATATATGCACCAACCACTGAGGCAGAACAAGAACAAATTGATAGATTTTATGAAGGAATACAGGAAGAAATTGACAACACACCAACACATTGGAGATTGGAACACAAAGGTTGGAAGTAAAGAAGAATAAAAAATGGTAGGCAGATTTGGACTAGAAGCAGGTGAGCGTCTGATAGATTTGTGTGAAGCCAACAACCTATTCATTGCAAACACATTTTTCATACAACCAGAGAAAAAGTTATACACATGGACATCACCAGATGGTTAACACAAAAACCAAATAGATTACATAATTGGAAGTAAAAGATGGTGAAGCTCCATACTGGTGGAGTAGACCAGGTGCTGATTGTGGCAAAGATCATGAACTATTCATTTCAAAAATAAAAGTAAAACTCAAGAAGAGAACAAAAACAGTCATCATACCAAAATACTATTTAAACAACATTCCCACAGAATTGACAATATAAGGAACAGATTTGCAGTACTAAGTATAACAGATTGTGAACCAGAAGAGCTTTGGTCTGAAGCCAGGGACATAATAAAAGAAGAATGTATAAAGACACTTCCAACAAACAAAAAGAAAGTGAAGAAACCATGGATGACAGATAAAATACTACAAGCAATAAAAGAAAGAAGAGAAACAAAACAAAAAGGAGATAGGAAAAAACTAAGATGATGAACGCAATGTTACAATGGCTAGTGCGCATAGATTAGGAAAATTATGACAACAACAAATGTAGAGAAATAGAAGACAAGAACAAAAAAGGAAGAATGAAAGACCTATTTCACAAGATTCAAGAAATCAAGGCAAAGTTCAAACCAAGGACTAGGATACTGTATGACAAGAAAAATAACATAATTCAAGACCAAGAAGGAATAAAAAGATGCTGGATGCAATACACAGAAAAGCCAAAAAAAAAAAAAAAAAAAAAAACCCAAAAAAACCCAACCCAAAAGATGACTAAGGGGGGATGCAGACCAGGGCGTCGGGGATGCCCTGGTCCGGAGCGCCGCGGGACCTCGGCAGCCAGACTGCGGTGCTCCTGTGGTGTCCCTGGAAGGAGCGCAAAATCAGCACTCCTTCCACAAGACAGGGAAAGTGTGCCCTAAATGCGTAGGGCACACTTTCCCTGACTTATCCTCTGCAGCGCATCCGGTCGCTGTGGAGGGAGGTCATCCTCGGAGCGCCGGCCGTCCGGAGGGCCGGAAGCTCCGAGGACGACCTCAGGAAGAGGAAGGGACGCCGCACATGCGGCTGCCCCTCCTCTTCTGGGTCTCGGAGACGGCCCTATTAGCCGTCTGCCGAGACCCAAAATGAAGGATACATGGAGCAAAGAGCCATATGAAGATGAACCCCAAATTCTAAAAACTGAGGTGGAAGCTGCAATAAAAGAAATGGCAAAAAATAAGACTCCAGGAACAGATGATATACCAATAGAACTGTTGCAATCCATACTAACAGAGTCAACTCTAGTGCTAACCAACATATGTCACCAGATATGGAAAACAAAATGATGGCAAACAGATTAGACGTGATCAATATACGTCCCCATCCAAAAAGAAGATACAAGAGACTACAGCAACTATAGAACCATAGCACTAATCTCCCATGCAAGCACAATCATGCTCAAAATTTTGAAAAATAGGCTTCAACAATACATGGAGAGAGAAATCCCAGAGGTCTAAGCAAGGTTCAGGAAAGGAAAAGGCAGTAGGAATCACATTGAAAATATACAATGGCTAATGGAATTCCAAAAGAAAATCAGCATGTGCTTTATAGACTATAGCAAAGCCTTTGACTGCATAGATCATGAAAGGTTATGGAATGCTCTTAAAGACATGGGAGTGCCAACATATCTGATAATCCTGATGCGGAATCTGTACTCAGGACAAGAGACTACTCTCAGAACAGAACACAGAGAAACAGAATGGTTCCCAATTGGCAAAGGAGTCAGACAAGGCTGCATTCTATCACCCTACCTATTCAACTTATATACAGAACATATTGTAAGGAAAGCAGGCTTGGACATGGAAGAGGTAGGAGTGCAAATAAGAGGAAGAAATATCAACAATCTGAGATATGCTGATGACACCATAATACTAATAGAATACCTCACAGACCTGGAACGACTACTAAGGAAGATAAAAGAAGAAAGTGCAAAGGCAGGCTTACTGTTGAACATTAAAAAAAAATGACCACAGAGAACTTACACACATTCAAACTAGAAATAGAAATAGTAAAAGAGTTGTAATATCTGGGATCAAACATTGATTGGAATGGGGACTGCAGTCAGGAAATCAGAAGAAGATTAAGAATGGGGAGGGTAGCTATGAAAGAACTAAAAAAGGTTCTAAAATGCAAAGCCATTCAACTCACACAAAAGTCAGAATCAAACAAGCCTTTGTATTCCCTATTACCATGTATGGATGTGAGTGCTGGACAGTTTAGAAAGATGATAGGAAGAAAATCAATTCTTTTGAGATGTGGTGCTGGAGAAGAGTGTTGAGGATCCTGTGGACAGCCAAATGGACAAACAAATGGGTCCTAGAACAGATCAAGCCAGAGATATCCCTAGAAGCCATGATGACAAGACATAGGGCCTTTGCAGACTGCCAGAAATAGTGCACATTAAATTGAGGCACTGCCCTGGCTCAGTGCTAGGGAATCATGGGAACTGTAATTTATTGTGGCACCAGAGCTCTCTGACAGAGAAGGCTCAATGTCTCAGAAAAAAATACAATTCCCATGACTCCCTAGCACTGAGCCAGGGCAGTGCCTCAATTTAATATGCACTATTATGGTTTCTGGATTACAAAGGCCCTTAGACAGTCTGCAAAGGCCCTTAGACTGTTGTACTTTGGACACAACATGAGAAGGCATGAATCGTTGGAAAATACAATAGTGTTAGGAAAGATGGAAGGAAGTAGAAAGAGGTGAAGACCACATGCTAGATGGATGGAGTTTATTAAACAGACCATGAGCATGAGTTTGCAGGAGTTATGCAGAGCAGTAAAGGAGAGGGGGGCCTGGAGATATCTCATCTATAGGGTCACCATGGGTCAAGACCAACACAAAGACAGTTAACAACAACAAAGTCATTTTACATTGGGGAGATAGAAAGCCCTTGTTGGAATAATGTTCCAGTGAAAATGCACAATGTGGTGAATGTCAGTAGCCATGATGACTAAGCATTTGGCCACTGCTGAGTCATGCAGCATCAAGGCTGATGAAACAGGAGGTGACATAATGACAGGGAGTCACCTGGTGCTGTAAAGCACAGTAAATGCTGAAAAAGGGCTGCAAACATGATGTGTCATACTGATGATTGACAGGTGTCCAAAAGGAAGAGGCAGGGCCAGAAAGCCATGTGGAACACTGGCTATATAAGGGACAAGTCCCTGGACACATGTGAGGGTTGATTGTGGAAGGTGGAGATTGTTGGAGAGTGCGTTGGTATATCGTTGTACATAGCCTTTGTACATAGAACGTCTAAAGATTAAAAGCCTCCTAGTGAGACATCTGCTGAGTCTCTTTCTGCTCTGTCTGGAGGGGAAAGGAGTTTTCCTGTAGCTGACAACGTTGCCTGCTTCATCGAAGACAGTCTGGATCCTGGTGCTTCACGTTACATGGTTCCCACGCGCTGCGTCACCATGCTAACAGCCCTTTCCATATAAGATTTAGCCAATATTTGGATGACATTCAGCTCTAAGAGCTTGGGCCAGATTATGGTATCTTAAAATGAAGGCAAAACCTGCTGTTAAAATTTTCCTGCACTAAGGGTGGCCTCCAAAGAAGAAAGATTAAGGAGACAATGGGCCTTTACAGACTGCCAGAAATAATGCAGCTTGAGGCCACTTTAACTGTCTAAGGAATCATGGGAACTGTAGTTTATTGTGGCACCAGAGCTTTCTGACAGAGAAGGTTAAATGTCCCAGAAAAAAAAATACAATTCCCATGATTCCCTAGCACTAAGCCAGGACAGTTAAAATGGCCTCAAGCTGCATTATTTCTTGCAGTCTGTAAAGACCCAATGTTTATTGATCAATTGAAACTCAACATCATTGTAAAAGGAAGAGCTAAAATAAGACATACTGTTTATCAGTGGGATTTAATTGATCCTGGTGATAGGTGGTAATTAACAGTTCTTCTTGTGGACCATAGTCCCAGCATTTAAGCATTTTTATCTGCACCAAGGCATCTGTACTGAAGCAGATGTTTCCTACCAAACTCTCTCTCTCTCTCTCTCTCTCTCTCTCTATATATATATATATATATGATTTTTTTAAAAAAGTAAACAATAAATGCATTGTATATGTTTATGCATGATCTTTTATATTTTTCTATAAAATCTTAGAAAAGGATTTGCACAAATTTATAGTGATCACCTCTTTGTATGAAACACTGTCACCAGAAATCTTTGAAATAACAATTTCTTATCACACTCAATGTACTAATTAGATTACCATGAATGTTTGTGTTATCTGCAGAAGGGACAGTGTCCATCATGTTCTTGTCACTGTCAGTATTAACAGTATTTAATTGCCCTCTCATCTCATAGTCTCCAGTCTCACCCCCAAACATGGCAAAGATCCTCTTTGACTCTAGTGGAGTGTAGATACCTGCCAGCATAAATACAAAAGAGTTCAGGTAACAGCATATTCTGGGAGGGGAGCAATGCACATTTATTTCTTCAGCGGAAAAAAATCTACATGGGGAAAAAAGTTCTGCCCCCCCAAAAATGTGTTTCCTCTGAGGGGGAGCTTTTTGTGTAAAAAGCACATGTGCAGATTTTCTACAGAATATGTTCTGAACTGTGAAGACTCTCAACAGTTATTGAGTCTGGAAACCATGCCCTATGAGGAACAGCTTAGTGAGCTGGATATGTTTAGGTTGGAGAAGACAAAATTAAGAGGTGACCTGATAGCCATGTTTAAATATTTGAAAGGATGTGATATTGAAGAAGCAGCAAGTTGTTTTCTGATGCTCCAGAGATTAGGACATGGAATAATGGATTCAAACTATAAGAAAAGTGATTCCTCTTAAACATTACCTGACACTACTACCACCATTATCCTTGCAGGCCCCATTCATAGCCTGTGATGTCAGAAGGGGGTGCCTGGCCATGTGGGTGAAAACAGGTTCCCAATTTCTTCTTATTATAGGGTGCGACAGGAGTCTGCACAAAGAATGGTGGTGGTGGTGATAGGTGAGTTGGAGGGGAACAGCCTCATGATAAAGTGGCATATGTGCATCTGAACAATGCTTACCATTATTATTTATTATTATATTTTTGTACCCCACTTTCTCCCCAAAATTGAGATTAAAAGCAGCTTACAGTCTAAAAACAAAATGTCTTACAGTACAATTCAAAACCTAGAACAATTGAAATGGAATTAAATTATTACAATATTAAAACAGATCATTTGTTTTAAAACAGAATACATTTAAAAACATAAAAGCACTTAAACATCACTTAAAAACCATAAAGTATAAAATAATACATTTGTTTATTGTTATTTGTTGATGATTGTTTATTTGCTTTGTCACATGCGGTGAAGGACCACCCTCTCGGGTGGATACACCTTCACCTACACACGTGACAAATTGTTATTATTTATTGTTTATCAATAGACCCTGTACAGTTAAATAAATGTTGTGGCCTGTTTGAATCCAAAAGATGCGTCTCGTGTCCTTTGTGCCAGTGCAACCTATTCAATGTGTGGGACACTATTCCCAAAATAGTCTGAGTACCTCAGTCAGCTCTTTTAGAGTTCAAACCAAAATATGTAACATTCATTTCCCACCGATAAGGGAACTGCCCATCATCACTGCCCCTCAGTCAATGAAATATTTTGAAACAGTCCTGTGAAAGAAACTATATTTCTTGTCTCTTAGCCTACCAGTTCAGATGCCATTCATTTCACAAAGCCTGCCTTCACTTGACTAAACAGGGAAGAAATGCTTATTCAAAATAGCTGCTAAGATTTCCTTGGGAGGTGTTTATCACAGTCTTCCATGTTATTTTAATTCTCCTAAATTTTCAAGAGTTTTGAAATGGGTTCAGATTTGACGCCCAATTATTCATCTCCCTCTACCAAGGTGCCAAGGTCAGAAGAGGCAGGCTGTTGATTGAGTTCCTCTGTGCCAGTTTAGAAAGTGATATGTTGTCAGGTGTGTGTGAGGAGATGCCCAAACATGAAAACAGACAGCAGGAAGCCAAGGAGGGAGTACAAATAGGGTGTTCTTCTAATATGAAACAAAATCCCTGGAAAGTTTTCAAGCCCTTTCCATCCCAGGAAAGCTTATCCCCTCTTCTTTTTGAAAATGATATGAGAGCTTTGGTGTCACATGAAACATGGTGTCACAGAGGGGAAGCACTGGGTAAAAAGATAAATCTTGCTTCTGCTCTGTTTGTGCCATGAACAGCAGCAATCAGTCATGTGGCAAGCACACTGCCAAAGAAAGTTTAGCTGAGGCAGGAGCCATTCTGAATGGGGATTAATGGGAAAGAAGAAATGATCTTTTCATATTCTCAGCGCTCAAAATGTACCACAATCTGTCATTAGGTGGGGCTGGGAATCAATTAAGCATGAATGATGCATATGAGTGTGGAATTTGACCTTAAAAATTTGTCTTGTCTCTTACTTCGGTGTTTCCATCTGTTTTGTGCAAAGAATGTTCCTATAATGCAACGAGGAGGCAGATATCATTTTTGAGGGAACAGCCATTATGGGCCACTATCTTCCTCAACCTGATAAGTTTAATCCAAGTTGCCTGGGAGGAAAGAACTCATAAAATGCTTTATCTGAAGGAAGTGCAAAAATACTCATAAACTCAAAGGTTAATCACTGCACCAGGGGAACAGATGAAGGAAACGGGTCAGTTTTATGGCTTTCAATGTGCTGTCCTTATTAATCATCTTGCTGAGTTGCTTTAAATATACCCTGTGCATTTGTGTTTGAGAGTCAAGTAGAAAG
Source organism: Phrynosoma blainvillii (assembly GCA_026167975.1). Lineage (NCBI taxonomy): Eukaryota > Metazoa > Chordata > Lepidosauria > Squamata > Phrynosomatidae > Phrynosoma > Phrynosoma blainvillii. The sequence continues at coordinate 417,702,593 of JANUYF010000001.1, forward strand.
GAAGATGGTCTCAGAAAATAAAGACAAAAGACCTGATAATATTATACAGAAAAAATGCCCCACTGTCTACAGATGCCTTCTGGTATTGGTGATGATAATCAAGGTACTAATAATGAGATTCAAAGCCCTAAATTGTTTGGGACATCTTAGCTATGGGAGCACTTCTCCCTATATATGCCTGCCAGAAGAATAAAGTCTGCAGAAGGAGCCCTCTCTGTGTCACACAAGTGGGAGCAATATACTGTCCAACAATGCAGGAGAGGAGTTCTGAATTGTTGAGGCATTGTCCTTACTTTAAAGGTCTGATTTGTGCCAATGGTGATGTCACTTCAGCACCATGTAAAACATGTTTTTTTGTTAAACAGCTTGTGGCCTAAGTGCTTTCTTCCAAATCCACACAACTCCATGGTTACAAATGGTCTTAAAATTATCTTAACTGGTTGTAAACTCTTTTGTTTTAATTTGTCAGATTGTTCAGTGTGCTTTCCACTTGTTCAAATAATTTTAAGGCTTTTGATTGTTTAAATCCAATCAATTGATTTTACTGTATGCTATACTAAGAGCTTTACAGATCAAGTGGAATATAACTCTTTAAATAAATAAAATGTATCGAGGTTGACTGGCAACACAGAAAAAGACAATGCAGACTAATTTATCTTAAATTATTGATCCAAGGTCCTATTACAGGCTGGTAGAGAAGAAGCTCTTGCTGATATAATATGTCTCCTTTGGAATCATTCTGCTTAAATCAGTGCTAATTAATTTAGGGGACCTTGAATATATAGATTATAATTAATACAAATGTGCCCAATTCACACTTCCTGAATTTCTGTGTGAACTACACGGTTTCACATCAATAGTCATGCTTTCTCTAAGTGTTCATTATTTAGTTCTATACTCAACTTACTATGTAGAAAAATATGAGTATTAGGGAAATACAACACACAAGACTGTAGATTGATGAAAGCAGCATACAAGACTATGGAGTTTATCACACGGGGAGCTCCGTGCAGAAACGGGGCTTTAAAGTTGAAAAAACCTGCAAAAACTGAAGCTTTCAATGAATGGGATTTATCCAGTTCTGCCCTGTGTGAAAAGTGAAAGCGCTGTTAAAAGGAGATTAATCTGAACGGAAATAAGACAAAAACTGCTTCTTTTTACTTTCGGGATCTTCCAAAAATAAAAAGCAGTTTTTGTCTAATTTCCGTTCAGATTAATCTCCTTTTAACAGCGACGTCGTCTGAAAAAACACCCGCTTTTGCAGGTTTTGTTTAATTTAAAGCCCCGTTTCCACATGGGATTTCCCCTGTGTGATAAACTCCTATATTACATTGGAGGAAAAGTGCATGCTGAATAAGCACAATTGTGAAAAAGTGGATATTTCAATATACACAGAATGTGCACATGTTCACAATGGGCACATATGAATTTGCATATTGTAGGCAGACACACACAGCTTCACTAGGATGGGTCTGAATGTTATCCTGCTCTTTCCCAGCTCAGGCTTTTGTTGCATTGTTTAATGCTGTCAGACTTCTGCTACCCAATGAAAGTCTGCATTTCTCTAGCTCTCCTTCAACCTCCTCCCAATGCTGTGCAGTTTTTAAAAAAAAACATGACTGAAGACAAAGAATCCTGAGAATTGTATTTGTTGAGTATAGTAGAAACCACTAGCTCCAATGATCAGTTCTGAGGGGTGAAAACAATATTTAACTTTATTTAAGCATACAGTGAAGATTTTCTAAGTAATATATAGCCAGTTTTGGTAGTATTTTGTACTTCCTTACAGGCATATTAGAATATAAAATATTCAAATGCCAAGTCATTTGTGAAGGGTATTGTACAAATATCCAACAAAACACAAATCCTGAATTGTCCACCAAAAGGTTTTAGAAATGGAGTGGACAACACATTAATTATTATATAATGTTTTGGCTCCTTTTAATTCCTTTGCATCTTTTTTCCCCAGGAAAATTTACAATATATATCTACAGAACTAAATCCAATTGTTAGTCCTAATTAAATCCATTGAATCAATAGAATTCAACCTAAGTCCACTGAATCCAATTGAATCCTATTGATTGAACCAACAAATCCCATTAATTCAATAGGTCTACTATAGTTGTGAATTAACATTTGGATTTAGCTGACACATTTCTGCTATAAAACTTAAATATGCTTGTGTAACCTAGAAAATAGAGCAATATTATTATGCAATTAATCATCTTGTTATCCAGTCATTCGGATTTATGCCTATAAAACAAAATTCTTATTTGAACACTATATGTGAAGAGACAATAGATGCTCCTGTTTTGAAAAATACAATAATCTCCTTACATGAAAAGCACTGGAATAGAGCAGCTTTTATTGGGTAAGACTGAATAAACTCAGACTGAATAGGGAAGAAACCTGATTTGACTGTTTGTAGTCTCCTGTGTTGTCATAAGCATGGGTGATAAAGCCAATGTTATGTTTCTTCCAGTCCCAATAAGCCATTGGTTAAAGGTTTGTTTCATATATGTTTTTCACTGTTTCTTGATTCAAAAGAAGGAGAGAACTGGAAAAATCTTGGAGTTTTTCTCTTTATATTCCAAGGAGGCAGGAAGGTATGGACAAATCTGTTTGTTCTCCATAGCTGATGTAATCTACTTACTACGCAGGAAACTGTACTGAAACACAAACAAAAATGTATAAAAAGATAAACTTGTCTTCAGGCTTTGCTCAGATACCAAACCCTAACTTATGGACAGAATCATGGCTAATCTGGTTTTATAAGGTTTTCTGATGCTTGTGTGTTGCTTTTTCTACAGTGATTTCACTGCTGTGTTTATTAACAAAGTGCCTTATTGGTTTATTGTTAAGTTAGCATCCATTTGTCAGCTGACCTCTCTCTTCCATTTTATTCATGAGAAGGATGGACTAGTATAATTCATGGGGGAGATGAAGTATACTGTACTCCTACTTCTACTTCTTTTTCGGAAAGTAGAAAAGGTCAATATTCTTTCTTTAATTTAGGGATGACAGTTTGGGGGGAAGGAGCCATATTTTTCCAACAGCAAATGTAATTACTGCTATGCCCTTTTCTCCCTTTCTGCCTTTGCTTAAAATTACAATCATCATTCATGTATGACATGGCAAGTATACAAGCAAACCTTCTTATAACCATGTGGCAAGGAACTGACCACAGCTCTTGATTTGGAGGTACATATCCCAGTGTTGCAAATGCATCTTCCCAAATTGTTTCTATCTGAGGGAAGCCAGAATTATGGTTCCTAGAAAAACCAAGTTCTTTTTTCACTTTTCTGCTCAATATAATAATTCTGTTTTACATATGTGGTCCTGGTCAGCTACCAATATTGTCACTAAAGGACAAACAGCCACACAGGTCATTATTGTTATCACAAAGGAATAAAATGAAGGGAGGTCTTTGTCTAGCAGTCAATAATTGATAACCTGTTGATACACTATGCAATGGGTGCCAATTTTCCAGGTCACTCAACTGTCCTGAAGGAAGACAGATAAAATCTGCTAGCTCCAAGCAGCCTATTTCCAGAAAACCTTTATATCTCTCATTATGGGCTTGTCTATACTTGCCAGAATACTCTGGGCTGCCCCTGGAGTATTCTGGCCCCTGCATTCCCCTGAAATCCATCCCCTGCAGGAAACAATGAGTGGCTGTAATCTATGCAAGCTGGCCGGTGTCACATAGTAGTCCTGCTGGTGCAGTGGTTAAATGCCTGTACTGTAGCCATTCACAGCCACAAGGTTGTGAGTTCAATCCCAGGGCTCCAGGGTTGACTCAGCCTTGCATCCTTACATAGGTCACTAAAAGGAGTAGCCAGCTTGTTGGGGGTAATTAGCTTACACATTGTAAACTGCTCAGGGAGTGCTTAAGTTCACTGATAAGTGGTATAAAAATGTATTTGTTATTGCTATTGCTACTGCTGCATTGGGTGCAAGTTGCTCTGAGGTCAGAACAAGGGCCCAGACTTATTCTGACCTCAGAGCAACTCATGTCCACAGAGTGACTCAGCAGGGACACTTAGGTCTGGCAGCCATGTGTCACCACCTATCATAGCCACATTATGCTCTGGGTTTTCATATAGAAACCCTAAATCAGGTCTGGGCATTGCATAAACAGCCTGGACCCAATTCAGGGTTGGGGCTGTTCAGGTTTTGAGGCCTGTGGGGGAATTCGGAGTATAGAATAAATGTAGAGAAGCCCTATGAGAATGCCTACAGCCTTTTACCTCCTGCTGTTTCTGTTTTCACTAGCATAATTCTACCAGCATAATGCACCAGTGTTACACTGGCTTCACTTACAATAGGATCCTAGTCCAAGGGTTGAAACAGGATGTAAACATTATTAGGGCATATCCCTTTAATTCAATAGGACATTTAAGTTAATAATCACAGCTAAAATAACTTTCAAGGATATTATTATTATTATTATTATTATTATTATTATTTACTTATATTCCACCTTTCTCCCAATACAGAGACTAAAGGTGGGAAACAGCAAGTTTAAAACAATACATTTTTTTCTCAGAAGATGTCTTACCACAACCTCTTTCAGACATGTTGGGTCCCTGCCTATTGTAAGGAGGAATTAATAACTTCCCTTACCTACTTAACCAGTCCCTCTCTGGACTGTTTAATTAGCCAGGAAGGGCAAGGGTCTAATGTACCTATGGTAGCTCTCACCTCTCTGTACGCATAATGAAGTCTGGATCCAGTTCTATGAATAGGAGGCAGATGAGGAGGGAAAAGTGGCTGTCAATGTGTGAATGTTGTCTCACCTTTTCTGCCATCTGCACTTTTTGAATGTGAGAGGCATTATGGAAACTTGCACTAGAAAGCATTCAACTACGCAATATTTCCTTCTATCCTCCACCCACAAGAAACACCCCCATCAACACCCATACATTCCTTCTTTCATGTTACCACCATCTCATCTGTGATAATTACTGTAAGCTGATGCTAAAAGTTTGATATGATGGGTTTACTCTTTTTCCACCAGCAGTCTCTATGTACAGATAATGTGATGATTTCCATTTAGGTGGAATCTCTTTTCTTATAAATCAAATAGATTGATTCATGTTCTAATATCTGGAGCAGAAGTCAACAGGCTCATCCTGTCTTGTACACGATATCCCTACAGATATTTAAAGATGGCTACCATGCCACTTCTCAGTCTTCTGGAAGTTAACATACCCAATTCCTGAAGTCAATCTTTATAATGCTTGGTTTCCAATTCTTTGGGCATCTTGGGCATCATAACTTTTTTAAATATCCTAGTCTCACTGAGTGATCATGCATTCAGCTGAATATAATTACAACTCCTTTGAAGACCTTCTCACCAGCAAAATAAAATTATGAATGTAGAGGGAGGCAATGGATTGTGTTTCTGACACCCTCAACATGCTGTTGGAGGGGGTACCTGAAAAAAGATTTGATAAAAGTGAGAAATTGTGGAAAAAGAGAAACTGGCTTATGAGAAGCTTGATGATGATACTAGTGCAGTGGGCCCTTGGTATCCACTGGGGTTTGGTTCCAGGACCACCTATGGATACCAAAATCCATGGATGCCCACGTCCCATTAAATATAATGGCATAGTAAAATGGTGTATCTTATATAAAATGGCAAAATCAAGATTTGCTTTTTGGAATTTATATATATATTTTTAAAATGTATCCAAGCTGTGGATGCTTGAATGCATGGATTAAAAAAAATCTGTGGATATGGAGAGCTGACTGTAGATGAGAAGGATGGCTGTCATACATCTTGGGACAGATGTATGTTTGTAGTTAATTGAGATGGGAGTTTCTTTTTTAAAATATAATTGTATTGGATTAAAAAACAAAAACAAACAAACAATCAAACAAAAAGACAAAACCAACAATTATCACACCAACAAACAACATTTAAAAAATGACTTCCTTACTAGATACATCTTGCAATTTAGTCGGAGATTGTTAACTTCTTTAAGTCAAAAAGTAATAAAGTTTTATTCCATCTGATATAAAATGATTTTTTTCTAGTAGCAGTGTGTGAAAAAAATAACAACACTATTACAATTATCCTAATATAACTTAACTTAATACTAATCAAAAGTTGATTATTATTTTATAGATATTTCTACACTGTACGAGTCTAAAACAATCACGAAATTTATTTAAAGTAAATGCAGTAGTACACCCTAATTCCCCCAATTGATGCCAATATTCAATAACCAGTTCCCAATCCTTTTTGAAAGTATCATAACTAAATCCTCTAATTAAGACAGTCAATCTGTCCATTTCAATTATATCCATAATTCTCTTGAACCAGTCTTGGATCATTGGAATCTCTTTATTTTTCCATTTCGAAGCATAAGTTAATCTTGCCGCTGAGATAAGATGAAAAATTATTTTCCCAAACTGTTTTTCAAGATTTTCATCTGTAATTATATCCAGGAGAAATGTCTGAGGGTTAAAACTCAAATTAATTTTTAACATTGAATTCATAGTTGTATTTATACCTTCCCAATATTGCTTCGCCATCTTACATTTCCACCAAAGGTGATATTGAGATCCTACCTTTTCCTCACACTTCCAACATAAATTAGAAAAAGACCTATTAATCTTGAAAAGTTTAAGTGGTGTCAAATACCATCGATATTGAATTTTATAGAAATTTTCCTTGATATTACAATTTAGTGTATATTTAAGTCTCTTAGTCCAGCATTTTTCCCACTGTTCTAAGTCTATATTGTGACCAAAATCATGAGCCCAACTTACCATTGGTGACTTAATTTGATCTTGTTCCAATTCAATTGTTAACAACATTTTATAAAATTTGGCTATTTTATGCTTATCGTGAGATATCAAAATATTCTCAAATTCTTTATTTAAAGTTTCAATTGGTTTGGTTTTTTTATCCATTAAAAAACATTCTCTTATTTGTTTATACATAAACCAATTACACATATAGCCTTCGGAATTTAGATGTTCTTGGGATTTGATTGAGATATTAGGTACTTTACCAGTCAATAACTCATTATATGTCAAGCACTTATCATTTCCCATCTTGTTTTCTTTAGAAACTACTTCCCCTATAGCAGTCCACTTAGGTAGGACATTGAACCATTTTTGTTTAATTTTCATCCAGACTCTTAATAAAGAGCGCCTTAGATAATGATTGTTGAAGTTTTTGTGACACTTGATTTTGTCATATAACAAATAACTATGCCACCCATATACATTATCAAAAACCCTCTAATTTTAAATTTCTTTCATTTTTTAATTCAATCCAATCCAACAACCAAAATAATGTACATGTGTAGAAATAAATTTTAAGATTTGGTAGGCCTAATCCCCCCCCTCTCTATTGTATCTTGCAAATATTTCATTTTAATCCTGGGTCTACGACCAGCCCATATAAATTTAGATAAATCACAATTCCATTGTGTGAAGGGTGAATCATTTAATAAAATAGGGGCGTTTTGAAATAAGTAAATCATTTTAGGGAGCACATTCATTTTGATTGTAGCAATTCTACCCATCCAAGATATATTCATACTTTGCCATCTCTTTAAATCTATCTTAATTTCTGTCCATTTCTTCTCATAATTGCTTTTATATAAATCAGAATTTTTAGTTGTAAAGTTTATGTCTAAATATTTGACAGTTTTTACTTCCTGGAAATTAGATTTCTCTTTCAGAATCCGCTTTTCTTCTTTGGTCATATTCATTAATAACATTGATGTTTTCTCTTTGTTTACAGTTAGACCAGTTATCTTTCCAAATCTTCCCAGTACTTTCAAAAGAGAGTTTATGTCTTCCTCAGGTTTTGAGAGAGATCATTAAATCATTGGCAAATGCTTGAATTCCTCGACTTTAAGCTTAATTCCATGTATATTTAAGTTGTCTCTAATTTGATTCATCAATATTTCAAAGCTTAATATAAATAACAAAGGGGATAAGGGACACCCCTGTCTAACTCCTTTTTGTATAGGAAATGGTTTAGAGCAGGGGTAGGCAACCTTTCCCCTTTAAGGGCTGAGGGACTTCAGCTCCCAGAATCCCAGGAGCTATTGGCCAACATGGGACTATTGGCCAACATGGCTGAGGCTTCTGGGAGCTGAAGTCCCTCGACCCTTAAAAGGGAAAGGTTGCCTACCCCTGGTTTAGAGGATTTGTTATTAAGCCTCTTGTTTATAATAAATTGATTTGACTCATTTTAAGAAATTCTCATCCATATCTAATTTCTCTATTAAATTGTGTATAAATAACCAATTTAGGTTATCAAAGGCTTTTTCTATATCTAAAAATAAAAAAACCGCTTTCTTATCAATATTTTTATTAAAGTACTCTATCAAATTGATTAAGTGTCTAGTATTGTCCTTTATCATTCTTTCTGGTAAAAAACCTGCCTGATCCCTATGAATCCAAATAGTAAGCCATTTTTTTAATCTATTGGCCAAAATATTTGCAAATATTTTATAATCATTATTAAGAAGAGAAATAGGCCTATAGTTCTTGGGATCCTTCTTATCTTTATTTTCTTTCGGAATAAAGGTGATATTAGCTTGAGTCCACGTTTTTGGAATAGAGCCCTCCAAAATTCCATTCATGGTTTAGAGTATAGGTACAGCCAATTGGGAACTACATTTTTTATAGTATTCCGATATAAATCCATCCGGACCGGGAGACTTCCCTGATTTCAGATTCGTAATAGCACCAAGAAGTTCTTGTAATTCAATTTTTTATTTAATTGCAATTTGTATTCACTTGATATCCTTTCCAATTTTTGATTGTTTAAGTAAGTCTTAATTAAATCTAAATTATCTTTAGGCTCTTTATACAGATTATAAAAATATTCTACTAGAATTCTTTTGATATGATCTAGGGAAGAAAAAATATTTGATCCTTCTTTTAATTCTACTATGATCCTTTTTTCCTGTTCTTTCCTTGTTTACCAGCAAGCATTTCCCCCGGTTTGTTTGAATTTTCAAAATATTTTTGTCGTACAAATTTTAGTTTCTTTTGAACTTCTTCAACTGTCAAAATAGACATCTGTTTTTGTAGTTTTTGTATGTCCTCTTTTAATTTCTTTTGCTTAAGATTAATTTTCAATTGATTCTCTTTTGATTTTATCTCCTGTTCCAATTTCAGTAATTTCTTTTCTCTAATTTTTTTTATTTCCGTGCCTTTTTTCATTAAAAAACCTCTCATATAAGCTTTTGCCGCATCCCAAACAATGTCTATTTGTGTTCCCTTGTTTAAATTTTCCTGAAAGAAAAATTGTAGATGTTCCTCTGCTTCTTTAAGAACTTTATCATTATTTAATAAATTTATGTTTAATTTCCATCTAAATTCTCTTTGACCGTTTTTCAAAGACATCACTATGGGGTTATGATCAGACCATATCACAGGTAAAGTATCAATTCTAACAATCCTATTACATAGAGATGCCGAGACCAAGAATATGTCGATCCTTGACCAGGAATTGTGGGCATGTGAAAAAAAAAGTATAATGTCTAACTCAGTGCTTCTCAATTATTTTCTGTCATTGCCCCCCCCCCCAGGAAGAAGAAAACATTTCGCTCGCCCCGACAGAGGACCGATTTCTGGGTCTAAAAGTCACACGGGCGGGTTTGGCCAATCAGGATAGAGCATCATGTCTATCCAATCGGGTCCTTTGCATGTGTCACGTGCGTTGGCGGTCACGTGGTCCTCTACGTCAGGCTGCTACTGGGGCTGCGCTGGGACAATCTCCAGTGTTCACGCCTCTCTGCTCCCTCTCTCCAGCCGTAGAACTTTACAGAGCCTTGCGCCCCCCTTTACAGAGCCTCACGCTCCCCCTTGGGGGCGCACCCCACTATTTGAGAAGTACTGGTCTAACTTGAGGATTTAATGATCTCCATATATCTTTTAGTGCTAAACTCTCCTGGAAAGTAAAAAAGCTTTTTGGCAACCTGCCTTGACTAGATTTAATTTTTTTTTAGAGAAGATCTATCTAACTGCGGGTCTATAACCCCATTCCAATCCCCCAGGGCAATAATTGAGTCTGTACTATAATCTTCAAGTTTATTAAGTAGACAATAAAAAACCCTTTTTTATTAGTTAATGGGGCATATACCCCAACAATTAAAACATTTTCTTCTTTTAAATGTACTTCTACGACCACAAAGCGTCCATTTGGGTCAATCAATATTTCCTTTGAGTCAAATCTGTTCGATACATACAGTACTACACCTTTCTTTTTCTTTTGGGCTGCCGCCACATATTCCTTGCCCAATTTCTTATTCACCAAATATTTGACATCTTTTAATCTTATATGGGTCTCTTGAAGACACAAAATATCAGCCTTTTGTTTCTGTAAATAGTGATTATTTTTTTCCAGTTTTTGTGGTGTGTTTAGGCCCTTGACATTCCATGATGTTATCTTAAATTTATCCATATGTGTATATAAAATCCTTCTAGGTTAATTTGAATACCTAATTCCCTTTCACCAATCTAGGAAAAGTATAGAAAATAGAAGCTTTTACTATTATACCACTCGTTAATGTCCCTGTCTTCCAGGGATTCCTTGTCTCAGCTACTTTGTGTATCATCCAATTCCTCCCCCGTATCTTCCTCTCCTAGTCCTTTTGTTCTCCCCTCTTTCCAATTTACTGCCTCTTCCTCTTCTTGTCTATCACTGTCATATACAAGATCTTCTTTTCTCCTTAGATCACTATCCAATCCACCTGATTTTTGTTCTAAAGTTTGCCCTCTTTCTTCTTGATTCCCCCCCCCGAGATTTATTTCTACCTTCTTTGCAGTCCCAAAACCTTTTAGCTTCCTCTAGATCTTTTAGCACAACCCTTCTTTTCTTCCACCAAAAGATGAGACCCCCAGGTGTACCCCATCTATATGAAATTCCTTGTTGCCGTAAATAGACAGTGAGGAAGGCATATTCTTTCCTTTTCTGTAACAACCTTGTAGGAATATCTTTCAGAATCTGAATTGGATTTCTATCAATAATCAGGGGAGATTCATTATGGGCCTTTAACAGCTGGTCTCAAATTTGTCTTCGCACAAAGTAAACTACAGTATCTTGAGGGACATTTTTTTTTCTTTGCAACTATTGAGTTAAGGCAAAAAATCCTATCGAATTCAAAATAAAATTGATCTATATCCTTATCCAGGAATACTGCCAATTTTGGAATTAAAAATTCATTCAAATTTTCATTTTTATTTTTTGGGATCCCTCTAATTTTAACACATTTTCCCCTAAGTTTCTGATCCCAGATTGCTTTTTCATTTAAGTCTTTCTTTCTTTCTTTCCTTATATCTTCTAATTCTTCTACCAGTCTATTATCCCTACTCTCTAAATTATCAGTTCTCTTATTTGCAATGGTTAATTCATTACTAATTTTCTCAACTGTCTGATTAATTTCGTGTAGATCCAACTTAATTTCTTGCCAAATCTCAACCTTAAAGTCATACATTTCTTGCCTAATCTCTGACCTGTTTCCTTATCTCATCCAAAATAGAAAAATTTGAATCTGAATTTTTTTGATTGATCTAGGATGGCCGCCTCAATGATTGTGATTGACTTTGTGCTTTGTTTGATTCCTAGACATCACGGTCTGTTGGTTCAACAGGTCCTTATTAAGCAAGACAAATAGGGTCGAAAAAGGGAAGGGGGGAAAAAGCCGACCCTGTGTGTATTCTTTCTATAAACTCTTATGGTTCTTGCCAATCTTGTATATTATTCCACTAAACAAACCAGTTTCAAGAATTAAAAAAGTCTAATTATATCAAATACATCAATCCTTGATTCTCTGGGGAACAATGTGTATTTTAGCAAAGTGAAGCATCCAGGTATATATCTTCCCTGGAAACAGCATCTGTTTTAAGCTACAATGTCCCAAGTTACCACTTGAGGGCGATCAATTGTTAGTTATTTATAAAATTCAAATATCCGGGTCTTGAGCCACTCTTTACTCCTTTTCTCTCTCTATGATAGGAGCTTCCTTCCTTGCTGTTAAGGACTGTCTATCCTTTTCTGTTCTTCTCTTTTGTTCTCACGTGGCAACCTCCTGACCAAAAACAGATATCAGTCTTTCCAAACAGCACCGCCCCCAATAGCTCCTGGTCATGTCTTCCACAGGGTCTCCTCCTCTTATGCTGGCCTCACCAAGGTCACATCAATTGTTCTTATCAGCTTCCTCCTCCACAGGCAATTTAGATGGTAAGTTAACTCTTTAATATCTTGAATATACAGTTGCCAAAGAGGTAAAGGGGGGGGAGTGCCCACTTTTTAACATAACTATTCCTTACAAGGTATATAAACTCAAACAAAAAAAAAAGTTGAAAAAAGAAGTTCCAATTAAGAAGGTAGCTTCTCGGCCGAATAATGTAAACTCCTTCAAAGTTTAGAAGTAACTCAAGCAAGGAGTTGTAATCCAAGCATCCAAAAAGTCACCAAAGCTAGAAGTTTGTAATCCAAAGTTTGTAATCCAAAAGTCCAAAAAATTCATAGGGAGAATGGGGTATTTCTTAAACAGAAAAAGTTAAAAAAAAAGAAAAAATAAAAGAAAAGAAAAACATAGCCTTATCTTTTAAATCGTAACACTGTAGACTCTTTCTAAATACAGTCAAAATGCTTTTTAAAGTCCTATTCCACTCCAGATGGCCACGATTTGAGAAGTAACGCACCCAAGTATGTATCTAGCATCCTATTTTCCCAAAGTTTTTTACTCACACTGCATTGGAGTGCAGAGATAATGATGATAAAATAAAATTGGTGGCATCCTATTCTTCAGTAAGAAGATTCTGCATCACAGCCGTGTTCTCTCTTCTCCCTAGTTGCTCCTTGCCTCTTAGTCTCGCTGTGGATAAAATCCTACAGAGAATCCAAGGCTTCCGAGTGGCAATTCGGGGTTTTAATTGGGACATCCGGATTCCCAATACCATGGGAATACTTTAGATCCCCTTTTTCTGATCTTCCAAGGGACCTATGGCCACGATGTTGGAGGAGTCCTTCAGAGGCGTTATGGAGGACTTCTCAAAGGGACACCATACCAACTGGAAGTCTGAGATGGGAGTTTCAACTGTCTTTTTAGTTTCAGCTCCTCCTTTAGAAAATATGGATTTTTTTCAGATTTAAATGCATCTCAATTTTTCATTAAGGGGGGAAGCAGACTGGCAGCTCTGCACCGCCCCGGGAAGGTGCACCGCAGAATCGAGGCAGCCCCACGCCTTGATCCTGCGGCACTCCTTCCCCATCCCTGAAAGGAGTGCTAAAATAGCACTCCTTTCACAAGTCAGTGAAAGTGCGCCCCAAAAGTGTGAGGTGCACTTTCACTGACTTATCCGCTGCAGTGTGTGCGGATGCTGCGGCGGGAGGTTGCCCTCGGAGCGCCGGCTGTGCAGAAGGCCGGTGGCTCTGAGGGCAACCTTGGGAGGAAGAAGGGGCACCGAGCGTGCGGCTGGCCCTCCTCTTCCCTGCCTCCAGGACGCCTTAATAAGCCGTCTGCCGAGGCCCTTTGTGACATTTAAATCCAGCATATATGTTGGTCTTTTGCAGAGGCCAAACTTCATCCATTCAGCTATTCCTCAAGGTGAGCTACTAAGCATCAACAGAAATTTGGAATATTGATCTATTCTAGATATATTCAGTAATAATACACCTACAACTATCACCTCTGAGAAGACAAACAGAATGTCACTGATAATTTCATGGTGTTCTTTATGTCTGAAATCTTATATTCAAGACATTCATTTCCAAATAGTCATCCCCATACATTCCATTATACTGTTTTAAAGTGATCCATATTAAATAAGCATATTTAGACCAGAATTGAATACTAAAGAGGATACACTTACTTGGGATGACTATCAATACGTTTCTTCCTCTATTTCCTCTTCTTCCAGATTTAATTGAGATTCTTCTAGGACACTTCCTATTCCAATCTCTTCCATTTTGTCACTATCCCTATTTAGACACCAGTTGACTACTTCAGAGTTCTCTTGAGTGCTTTCCTCAGGAAGAACATTTGTCCCCTGACCTAAATTTTTATCCTCAGTTTGAGTATCTTTTGTCTTTGAGTCATGGTTACCCTGTGATTTTCCCTTGGTCATTTTATTGTAAGATTCATTTCTTTTTTCCTCAAGGTCCCAGAATCGTTGGGCTTCTCCCAAGTTTCTTAAGACTATCCTTTTTTTGCCCCACCAGAAGACTAATCCTTCTGGGGAGCCCCACCTATAAGGCACTCCTTTATGATGCAGATAGGTTGTGAGAAAGGCATAATCCTTTCTCTTTTTTAGAATCCTGGCTGGCACATCTTTCAAAAGTTGGACCTGTTTGCCATCTAAGACTAAGGGCGATTCGTTATGTTTTTTTAAGGATCAAATCCCTAGTCTGCCTTCGAACAAGATAGATCACAACATCTCTAGGGAGATTCTTCTTTTTGGCAGTAAGGGAGTTCAGACTAAAGATCCTATCGACTTCCCCCTGAAAGGACTCTTCTTCTCTATTTAGATAATTTGCTAGCTTTGGAGTTAATTGTTCCAAAAGATTCTCATTTTTATTTTCTGCTAGACCACGAATTTTAATACATCTTTCCCTCAATTTTTGTTCCCATTGTGCCTTTTCATCAAGATCTATTTCTCTGAGTTTTCTAATTGCCTCTAATTCTTCACTAATTCTATCTTCTCTGAATTCCAAATTGTCTACTCTGTGTTTCACAGAGGAGATTTCACCTGAGATTTTATCTATTGTCTGGTTTATTTCTTGTAGTTCTGCTCTAATCTCTAGGTGGATCTCATCTTTAAAAATTTACATTTCATGATGGATGCATTTTCTTATTTCATCCAATAAACCTGCATTTGTTTCAGTATTCTTTGTTTGGTCTACTGAGAGCCTTCTCGGCAATTGTGTTTGCGATAATACTTTCGGAGCTTTTGATGTTCATTCACAGGTGGCTGAACTGTACCAAATTCATTCTGCTTCCAGCACCATTTCTCAAATGAGTTAATTTTCTTTCTATTAGTTTTCTTGACTATGTTTTTGTACTTTATTGGAAGAGAGAAATTTTCTTTCTGTATTAGGGTGAAAGGATATCTTCCTCCCCCCTCCCCATCTAAAGATTGAAATTAGGGATGCAATTCTTTGATAATTTCATTGTTTGAAGCAATGAGAAATTTTATTTTTCTTCCCACTGCTAGAAAGTCTTCAAAAAGTGGGCAAAAATGCTGTGCCATTTTTGAATATTATTAGTAGTTTGGTGCAAAATTTGCATGTGACATTTTTGCACAGAAAACAGCACTTTCTCTCTGCAAAACAGGAAATTGTTTTTCACACACACACACACACACACACACACACATTGTGCAAAGGTTGTGTTGAATAACACCCTACTACATTGTAAGGGTGTTATTGTGCTACTTTTACTGCTACAGCTTCCTCATGTGGAATCCTGGGATTTGAAGTTTTGGGAAGGGTATTTAGAGTTCTTAGCCAGAAAGATCTTAATCTTCACTAAACTACAAACCCCAGAATGCCACAGGAGGCAGCCATAGCAGTAAAGGTGGAATAATAGCACTATAACAGGGTAGTGTGGTATTGTCTTTAATCCTGAACTGCAAAGACTGTCATCAGTCCAGATTCCTCATCAGGATTTCCTGACACTTTGAAAGCATTTTTTTTAAAATATATTCTTTCAATTGGCAGACTTAATTGTAAGAATGGTAAGGTTCTCCCATCTTCAGTACTTTTGCAGAAACATTTATGCAACACAGAGAGAAAAGAAATGCTAGAAATGAAAACTCAGAGTTACTTTCAGTTTCAGTTTCACTCAGATTTGGCCACAGAGAGGTGAGTGGCCCATCACAGGGATGCATGGGCCAAAATCGACCTCTTCGTTAGTTGACCATCTCATTTTATCAGAATGATTGGACAAATGATTGACAAAGCACTGAAATATGTTGGAATAATCTTCCAGTTAGGATGAAGATGTGGTGATGGTACTGAGTTCTAGCAATGCACTCCCAGCTCTAGCATGAGGTCACAATAAGCTGGAACAGCTTTCCTTCCCAACTGCTATTTGCACTAGAAAAAGGAAGCAAATGTTTCAGTTGTCTCTCATGTCTATGGGAGTTACTCCAGATATGTTTATACAAAATTGCAGAGTTAAACTGCAATTGTAAGGAAAACAGAAAAAGAAGAGACACTTCCACAATAAAAGACAGCACTCCAATATTGGGATATTAAATACTAAATGTGAAATCTGCAAAGACTTTACAAATGCATTTAATACATTTTATTACCACAAAGTTTAAAACTAACTTACTGATGTACTATAGCATTTTAATATCTTTCAGTGTTTTGGCCAGATCCGTCAAATAAATTCACCTCTTCAAGACTGCTATAGAAGCCACATCAAGGAGAGAAAAAAAAGCAGGGTAGTAATACTCCTTTTCTATTTACAGCCACAAGCAACAACACAGCACTACCAAGAGCTCACATAGCAGTAGAAACTAGCAAACAACTAAGGAGGTCAGTTTAAAATGTCTTTTTAAATGATTCAGTTGATCCATACAATAACCTTACAGGGCAATAAAATGTATTAAATATGATTGCTGTATGCCATTTACACCACCCACTCTTCTATTTCAAGGAGCAAGTAATAATGTGCTCCCTTCCTCAAGCCCTCTACAGAAATTACTGAGGGGGGAAGCAGACGCCTAAAAGGGCCATTTTGGGGGCAAGGAAGGGGAGGGGCAGCCACACAGTGGGCACCCCAAACCCTTCCCGAAGGCATCGTCGGAGCACTGGCCCCTCCACACGGCCGGGGCTCTGACGATGCCTTCCTGCCGCAGTGTTCGTACACGCTGTGGCGGAAGGGTCGCCGAAGGTGCGACACCAGCCTTTTCCGGTGCACCTTCAGCGAGTTGTGGAAGGAACACTATTTTAGCTCTCCTTCCAGGAGCAGCGAAGTGGCACCACGGGGCCAAGGTGTGCGGATACCTCAGCCCCACAACGCAGCTTCCCAGGGCGGCCCATGACCGCCCGTCTGCTTCCCCCCTGAGTCTTCTTTTTCACCTCAACTCAAATTGCAATAAATTTAACTCACAATTACTGCAAAACATCATACATTTCCTTAATGGAAAGAAACAGATCTATAACTTTTATATTCCCATATAATATAATAGTCAAATCAGTCTTGATTTCTGTAATCTTTCTCATCTCTTAAATGACATAACTTCTTTCCTCTGAATCCTTTTCACTGCTAATCAGGTAGAGCTTAGTTTGATTCAGTGAAATAACTCTTTAAAAGGTTCCCACATCACTTCTGGTCACTTGAGGCACAATCCATCAATAAACTCTGATGTGAACCTTATTCAAATTTTTAGGAGTTATTGTAATAACATCCTCTATTCCTATACTGCATGCTTGGACAGCAACAGAGTCATAGCCCATAGGTTCTTTTGTCCCTCACTTTTAATAGGAGGCTTGGAATGCAACACATTTTTCCCTATATGCTAAATCAGGGCTGGGGAACATATGATCTCCCAGACGTTGTCAGCTCCCCTAAGTTCTAGTTATTTAGTAGTGCAACAACAGCTTGAGGGTTATATGGTGGTGGTAAAAAGAACTACACCAGCCTTACCTCCGAGACAAGCCACCTTACTCAGAGGAAGCACCAGCTGCATGCAGGGGCATGGCCTGTAGGCTATATTAGTAGCAAAAGCCTAAGGCAGTAGCCTTGGACAATGTCCAAAGGGCATCATCTGTTTGGTGCCCATTTGGTGCCTGAATGGTGTTCTACAAGTGCTGGAGTGGCTACTTGAGAGTTTTAGCTGTGCCCTGTGTTGTTTTGTTTTATATTGTGTGTTGGAACACTTTTTGTATATTAGAAATATTGTGATATTACTGGGTACATATGAGTAGATAGTATTTTTATAATGCTAATGAACTAGCTGCCAGTGAGAAAACCAGCTGTAAGACTGGGTGATGGGAGCACAGCCTGGTACTATCTAGTCAGCTATAAGGCATCACCTCCCGCTATCCTCAGGATCCTGGTGAGTGAACAAAGCCACCCACAAAAGCTCACCTTCTCCTGTGTCATGTCAAGCCAGTTAAAAATAAAGCACACATAATCTATGATTTCTTGAAGGATGAAGAGTCTGGCCTGGCATGCTTCACAGAAACCTGGCTTGGGGATGATAGTGGTCAGAGATAGGTACAGGCTCTCCCAGCTGGGTACTTTGTTCATGAGCAGGTGAGGGAAAATGGGTGAGGCAGAGTAGCTGTGGTCTATAAGGAACATCTTAATCTGGCCAAATTACCTATTAGGGACCAGGGGTAGACTGGGGGTTCTGTGAATATACAGTTCACCCCACTGCCTAAGAGACCCTCTGGCCAAGCTCACAGAACTAGTCTTGAAATTGGTGTTGGAGTTGTTGCATTTTGCATTTTGGTGATTTCAACATCCAGTTTGATACTAGTTTGTCAGGTGCAGCTTGGGATTTCATGACATCCATGACAAACATGGGCCTATCCGAACTGGTTTTGGACCCCATACATACAGCAAGTCACACCCTTGGTGTTGTCTTCCCCTCAGAGAATACAGATCCGAGTTGTCATGGACAGATCATTCTCTGGTCAGAATTAGTATTATGACTACTTTCCATCCCTGCAGGGTTGGTGGACCTATTTTAGATGGTCTGCTCTTGAAGGCTATTGGAGCCTTTAGAATCCCAGAAAGCCTTAGAGGGTCATATGTCTTGTATCAAAGTCAATGCTGTTGAAGTCCTGGTCAATAGATTGAACCAAGACCTGACTAGGGCTATAGACAGGATTGCTCCCAAATATCCAACTCGTTACTAATCAGTTTCCATGATATACTGGGGACCTCAGGAATCTGAAATGGGAAGGGCAACAACTGGACCCCAGATGGTGGAAAATTCAACTTCTATCAGACAAGAGATGCTATAGACAACATCTTTGTTCCTTTAAAGTAGCAATACATGCAGCACAGAAAGCTTTCTACTCTGCATGTTTTGTGTCTGTGAATTCACATCCAGCTGAACTATTCAGGGTGGTGAGGTATTTAACTCAGGTACCATCCCTCCTGAATCCAGTTTCAGAATCTTCCACAGTTTGCTGTGATGCTTTAATTGATCACTTCACTCATAAAAATGTCTTGGATAACAGTTGACTTAGATGCTGTTATTGTAGCAGAGGTTGACAGTGGGATGTCCAGTGACTCTGTGAGTAGGATTACACTGGATCAATTTCAATGGGTGAATCCCATCAATGTGGACAAGCTGCTGTGGCAAGTAAAGAAGACAACTTGTCCTCTTGATCCCTGTCCTTCTTGACTTGTCATGCATTGAGGAGATACAATTAGGTTTCAAATACAAAACATCATTAATGTATCTCT
This sequence comes from Phrynosoma blainvillii, assembly GCA_026167975.1. NCBI lineage: Eukaryota > Metazoa > Chordata > Lepidosauria > Squamata > Phrynosomatidae > Phrynosoma > Phrynosoma blainvillii. Next base: position 417,722,014 of record JANUYF010000001.1, read on the forward strand.
CAGGGAGGGAAGTTTTCCATCTGGTAACTGGTACAACCCCTTCTTAAACAACTACAGACCAGTTTCAGATCTCCATTTTCTAGGCAAGGTGATTGAGAGGGCAATTGCTTTCCAACTTCAGGCAGTCTTGGTTGATACAAATTATCTAGACACATTCCAAGCTGGCTTCAGAGCAGGAGACAGATCTTTGCTTGTGCATTGACACGGGAAGTGTGTCCCTGCAGGTGCCTTTGTACTTCTCAGTGATATTTGATACCACCAACCATGGTATCCTTCTGGAACACCCAGGGAATTGGGGATCAGAGGGACTGTGCTTCAGTGGTTTCAGTCCTATCTCTCAGGCACGTTCCAGATGGTGGTACTTGGGAATAGCTGTTCCTCACAAAAAGAACTGTTATATGGCATACCACAAGGAACTATACTGTCGAACCGTCCTGACAGTAAGGGTGGTTCGACAGTGGAACACACTCCCTCGGAGAGTGGTGGAGTCTCCTTCCTTGGAGGTCTTTAAGCAGAGGCTGGATGGCCATCTGTCGGGGATGCTTTGATTGGGAGTTCCTGCATGGCAGGGGGTTGGACTGGATGGCCCTTGTGGTCTCTTCCAACTCTATGATTCTATGATTCTATGAGTCTATTCCCAATTCTATTCAACATCTACATGAAACTTCTGGGAATGATTATCTGGAGGCATGGGGAGGGGTGCTATCAGTATGTTGATGATATCAAAATATATTTCTCTATGCCTTCAGATACAGCTTCAGCTAAGGATAGTGTGTCTCCTCTGAATGAATACCTAGATGAGGTAATCAGCTGGATGAGGAAAAACAAAGTGAAGTTGAATCCAGACAAGACAGAGGTGCTTACTGTCAAAAGTCCTACCCTGAGTTAGGAGGTGTATCAACCATTCCTGAAAGAGGTTAAACTCCCCCTGAAAGACTGTGTTCACAGCCTAGAGGTGCTTCTGGATCCATCAGTCCAAATGACAGCTCAGACAGCTCAAATGTGATGGTCAGAAGTATTCACAACTTCAGCTGTTACACTAGCTGTGCCCCTACCTAGAGCTGGGGACCTAAAGATGGTCGTGCACATGCTGATAACCTCAAGGCTACACTCCTGCAATGTGCTGTATATTGGGATATGTATGTATCAAGTTCAGAAACTTCAGTTAGTTCAAAACATATCACCCAGATTGATTACTGGGACATCCAGGAGTGACCACAGTACACCAATATTAAAATCACTCCAATTAGTTTCTGGGCAAGGTACAAAACTTTGTTTTTGGTGGTTATTACCTTTAAAGCCCTATATTGTTTGGGTCCAGGTTACCTTCAGGATTGCATCTTCCCATATAATCTGTCCCATACACTCAAGTAATCTGGCAGACATTTACTTCAGTCAGTCAGGACTAGGTTAGCAACTGTCAGCCAGAGGACTTTTTCTTCACCACCTCTAGACTGTGGAATGACCTGCAGGAAGAGATTTGACAGCTGCATATGCTGTCTGAATTTAAAAGAGCATTGAGGACTAGTCCCTTGTGTGGCTGGCCTATCTAGATGAGTATTAAATTGTGAATTTTAAATGACGAATTTTAGAAGTGGATTATTTTAATATGTGCACATCTTATTTGTCCTTTTAAATTGATATGTGTTTAAACTGATGTTTGTTTTAAATTGTTGTTGTCCCACACCTCAATCCATGGGGAGAGGCAGGTAAGATGATGATGGTGATGATGATGGTGATGATGATGGTGATGGTGATGATGATGATATCATTCTCAGCCCTTCATGAAATTACCCAATTGCTGGGACAATTGTTGGGACAACTTTGACTATTCCTAAGCATTTTTGCCCAGTTTCAAATTTGTGCAAAATTTTATTTCAAATCTTGTTGAGGAAAGAACAATCCTAAACACACTTACCAGGAAGGAATCTCCTTGAAATTGGCAGATCTTACTTCTGATAAATAGATATGTCAGTGCCTAGCACAGTGTTTCCCAAAGCTGGGTACCCATATTTTGTGGCACTACAACTCCTAGAATCCCCAGTCACCATGGCCAGTGGCTGGGGATTCTGGAAAATGTGGTCCTACAATATTGGGAGGCCCAGATTTGGGAACTACTAATCTAGCTTATTTGAGATATGTAGGCAGGGATATAGATGCCTGGTTCTGTTCTGTGAAACAACATTTCCAAGTTTCATACAGAGAGATAGAGATTTGATTTCTTTCTGTTCCAGATGTGGCCAATGACATAGGTGCTGGGGGACAATTCCTCCCCCTTGAAGACCTAGTGGGCTTCATGCCCCCTGATGATGCAGTTCCTATCTTTGTTAGAGTGCCACCCAAAATTGTGACCTCAAGTGACATTTCATCACTTGCCATTGAAGGATTCTCAATGGCACCTGGTGGCTTCTGTGTCAATGAGACAGTGTATCTGCTCTGCATTTTAGCCTGCACTGTAAATTTCCACTTTGGAGATAGGGTTCAAGACCTTGGGTAGGTCCTTTCATGTTCAGACTAAAATCCAAAGCAGATTCATTGCCTCACTGTCTTAGAAGTCACCAGTCATCAGTGGGAAAGTAGATCAGTGCTAGCTGCAAGCCATTAATCTCCATTGGAGAACAGATCTGTGTGTACCACCTGGGTATTTCTGCAACCTCCTGGTTTGTTCTGTCCTTGACAGTGCTTAGAATTCACTAAGGCTATAGCCTTGATCATTTTGATTTGTCTACAGCTATTCCAGAACAATATATGTGAAGGTAACTTGAAAGCAAAGTTAAGTAAGTAATATGAAACCTAAAACCACAAGCCAGGAAAGATATGCATTCCCAGTCTCTGACCCATGTTTTCCCTGAGTAATAAATGTTGTGTGGGAATTTACCAAATTGGGCACTGAAAAATGCCAAGTTTGAAGCAAATATCTTCTCTAGATAATAACCTCTGATCAAGTGCATGAAATGAACAGAACAAAATTCCATCCCCATCCATTAAGAGATAGCAGTGATATTGCCTGAAAGTAGCTGTTACTTATTAATATGTTAAATGAGTTAATAGTTTAGAAAAGGAGACAGAATATAGGTTTCATTTGCTCTTACCTTAAGCCTGCAAATGTCCTTGTGATAACAAATTTAGGTACTGGCAGTGGAGGAAGGAAATATGTTCTGTGGTTTTGTGACCTTTTAGCTATGGTTCTGTTAATTAATCCCAGCAGATGTTTGCTGAATTGGTCATCCCCACATACATATATCTGTGCCTGGCCTCCACTCCACCAGATGCATCTGAGGAAGTAGACTGAAGTCTATGAAAACTCATGCTGCCAATTTCTTTCAGTTAGGGCCTTTACAGACTGCCAGAAATAATGCAACTTGAGGCCACTTTAACTGCCCTGACTCAGTGCTAAGGAATCATGGGAATTGTAGTTTATTGTGGCACCAGAGCTCTCTGACAGAGAAGGCTAAATGTCCCAGAAAAAACTACAATTCCCATGACTCCCTAATACTGAGCCAGGGTAGTTAAAGTGGTCTCAAGCTGGATTATTTTTGGCAGTCTGTAAAGGCCCTTAGTTTCAAAGGTGCTACAAGTTCTCTCTACATACTGATTCTACAGACCAACACAGATATATCTTTGAATGAAACAAACATGTGAGTGTCTAGAAACAATGGTATTAGTGCAAAAATCTACAATTTTCTCTCTTTCACGCACACACGCACACACACACACACAAAAACTACACATATACTTTTGGGCAGAGTAACATGCTGCCAAAACAAATCAGGTTGTGTGAATATTGGGCAAGAACTCCACAGAAATATTCATTTTGTTCTTCAGCACAGAGAAAAATGTGGAAATCATTCATCTTCACTTGCAAGGATGAAAAAGTCAAATTTTAACGTCCTTAGATCAGAGACATAAAGCACATTTAGATGCAGGCATGCAGAGAACTAGTGGAGAATGCTGTCTGAAACGAGCATACGAGGCTGAGGTTCATACAGTACAAGGTGGCATTGTAAAGTTTTAATTATCACCTTTAGAAAATTTAACAAAGTTTGTTTGGATTTTTAATTGTTAACTTATGTCTATGTAGTCACCATCCAGATTTACACATTTCCCAGCATTTCTTGACCCTTCGAATACCGTTATTGTAGAAGTCTGCAGATTGCGCCTTAAACCACTCTTCCACTTCATGAATGACACCATCTGTATTATCAAATTGGCGACCCTACAATGGATTTTTCATTTTGTCTTTACATTTTTTTCCCTCACTGCAAGAAAACTATTCAAAACTGTGCAGTTTTCAAGGATAACAGTAGTAGTAGTAGTAGTAGTAGTAATTTGGCATGTTTTGTGAAGAAGAAAAGTGGGCAGTCCTTAGTGCGCCCAAGTCCGTTTCCCCAGGTATAATAACACTATAGTAGTCGACCAGGGGGCGGCTCCAACTCTTTTCTCCCTATTTACAACTTCTAGGGGAACTGGAGGTCTGGTTGTGTTATTAAGAGTTGGGAGGGGTATGTGCATTGGCAATATGATTGTGTCACCGTGGGCCTATCCCAATTGGTCGCTGGGCCCACACATTGTGCAGGTCATACACTCGATGTGGTCTTCAGTATGGAACAGGAATATCTGTGGGCAGAGGTGGTAAGTACCTCTGCATTGTCATGGACGGATCATTTCCTGGTCAAGATGGAACTGAGAGCCAATATCTGCCCCACCGGGGGTGGTGGGCCCATTAGAATGGTCTGCCCTCGAAGGCTAATGGAGCCTATTGGATTCCAGAAAGCCTTAGAGGGTTCATTGGTTGGAAATGCCGGTGACCCTGTCGATGATCTGGTTAATACCTGGAACACCGACCTTACCAGGGCTATCGACATGATTGCTCCCAAGCGTCCTTGCCAACCTGCTCTGAACCGAAGGCCATGGTTCACACCTGAGCTTAGGAGAATGAAGCAGGCTGGACAATGACTAGAGCGCAGGTGGTGGAAAACTCGGCTCCTATCTGACAGAACTCGCCATAGGAACTTTCTTTGTTCCTATCGGGAGGCAATACGTGCAGCGAAGAGAGTCTTCTCCTTTGCACGTATTGCATCTGCAGAGTCCCATCCAGCAGAGCTGTTTAGGGTGGTGAGGGAGCTGACACAGGTGCCCCCTGTGCCAAATCCCTTGCTTAACCCGATGACGGCCTGCTGTGACACATTTAACAACTTCTTTGCAGATAAAAATCTCTCAAATAAGAGCCGACTTAGATGCTACCGTTGTAGCAGAACCTATAGGCGAGGTGTCCAGCGACTCCGTCGATTAAGTTATTCTGGATCAGCTCCGATCTGTGAGTACCGAGGACGTGGACAAGCGGCTTGGTAAGGTAAGGAAGACAACCTGCCCTCTCGATCCTTGCCCATCATCGCTGGCCATCGAGGGAGGGGATACATTGTTGAGATTCCTCACGGATATCATCAATGCATCCTTCAGGGAAGGACAAGTTCCATTTTATTTAAAGGAAGCAGCTGTTAGGCCGCTTCTGAAAAAACCTTCCCTGGATATGAATAATTACAGGCCTGTTTCCTTGCTGCCATTCTTGAGCAAGGTAATAGTGAGGGCGGTTGCCCTTCAGCTCCAAGCTGTCTTGGATGAAACCAATTATCTAGACTCATTTCAAACTGGTTTCAGGACAGGCTTTGGGGTTGAGACTGCCATGGTTGCCTTGACCGACGATCTGTGTCTGAGCATCGACAGGGGTAGTGTGACCCTGTTGGTGCTCTTAGACCTCTCAGTGGCTTTCAACATGATAGATCACAGCATCCTCTTGGACCACCTGAGGGGGATAGGTATCGGGGGCACTGCATTGCAGTGGTTCTGGTCCTTTCTCTCGGGCAGGTCCCAGAGGGTGCTGATTGGGGACAGTAGCTCCAGGAAGAGAGACCTCACTTGTGGGGTCCCTCAAGGGGCTATTTTGTCCCCGATGTTGTTCAATATCTATATGAAGCTGCTGGGTGAGATCATACAGAGTCACGGTGCTGGGTGTTATCAGTATGCTGATGACACCGAAATCTATTTCTCCGTGTCTCGTTCGTCGGCCTCGAATTCCAGTGGTGTCTCTTCTCTCAATGAATGTCTTTGGGTAGTAATGGGCTGGATGATGAAAAACAAATTGAAACTGAATCCAGACAAGATGGAGGTGCTCACGGTAGCTGCCCCAAAACCAAGAATTGGGTTGCAACCTCCAGTCCTGGATGGGGTCACACTCTCCTCCAGTGACTGTGTTCGCAGTCTGGGGGTGCTCCTTGACTCGTCGCTCCTGATGACAAATCAGGTAAATGCGACAGTCAGGAGCGCCTGTTATCAGCTTCGGCTGATACGCCAGCTGCACCCTTTTCTGGAAGCAAGGGATCTTGAGACCATTGTGCACGCGCTGGTAACCTCACACCTAGACTTCTATAATGTGCTCTACATGGGGCTACCCTCGTGCTTGGTTCGGAAACTACAGTTGGTTCAAAACATGGCAGCCAGGCTTTTGTCGGGAACATCTAGGAGGGACCACATTACCCTGGTTTTGAGGTCCCTCCACTGGCTGCCTATTGGTTTCCAGGCCCAGTACAAGGTGTTGGTCATCACCTTTAAAGCCCTAAATGGCCTGGGTCCAAGTTATCTCAGACCGCCTCTTCCTATATAATCCTCCCCACGCTCTCCGGTCCTCTGGAAGGAACTTGCTTCAGCCTCAAAAATCTAGGCTTGCAGCAACCTCCCAGAGGGCTTTTTCTGTTGTCACCCCCAGACTCTGGAATGACCTGCCAGACGAGATCTGTCAATTAACATCTTTGGACAGCTTTAAAAAGGCTGTTAAGAAGGATCTCTACCAGCAAGCCTTTCCAGACTAAAAATACCCGACCTCGGGATCTTGGGATCTGGGATCTCCCCCTCCTCAGGATTGTCTCCATAGCCCCCTTTTCAGAACTGAAGTTGTAGGGGTCTTATTGGTTTGTATTATTTTGTTTTGTTTTTAATTTGTTATGTTTTAAATTGTTAATTGGTTTTAATTGAGATGTGGTTTAATAACTTTTTAGCGGGGGGAATTATACTGTTTTAAGCTGTATGTATTTTAGTGTTGTAAACCACCCAGATTGGTCCGCCACCAGGCGGTATATAAATAAAATTTATTATTATTATTATTATGATGATGATGATGAAGAAGAAGAAGAAAAACCCATTTCAGAATGTTCAGAAAACAACATTCCAGTGCATAAAATTGTAATTATGCATAGAAAACAAAACAAAAAAAATGGTATGCAGAAATGTTATCTTTAGTGAAAAGAATATGATGTTTTCTGTGCAGGAAATTTGTTTTCTGCATAAGAAATACTATTTTCTGTGTAAAACCCCATAACCCCCACCCCAGATAAAGAATTAAAAATTCTTGTCCATCTAGTATTCTCCTTGTTGTGATTTCTTGACACTTGAAAAGACTCTCCTTTGATCCTTTCTTGAATTTTAGGCTGCACTGTATCTCAGAACTCCACAAATAAAGTAAACCAGCATGTCTAGAATCACAAGGTTTTGCTTAAAAAGAAAAAAAAAAGATTTTAAAGCTAGGCACTTTCATGTAGTCAAATGGATCCAGTGAGGCCTGCAAGGTAAAGGCACTTCACAAAGAATTGCCATAGCAGAGGACTTTTTGATTAGAAAGCCATTCTCTAGCCCTAGGGTGGGTAGTGAAAAAAGACAACACACACTAGCCTACAGTTGCTGGTTTTTATTACAGTGGGCCCTTAGTATCTGCTGGAACCCTCGTGGTTACTAAAATCCATGGATGTTTATGTCACATTATATTCAGTAGAATAGTAAAATGGTGCCTCTTAAATTAAATAGCAAAATCAAGGTTTGCTTTTAGAAATTTATATGTTTTAAAAATATTTTCAAGCCATGAAAGGTTGACTCTACAATAAAAAATCTGTGGATAAGGGGGGCAGCTGTATTACTTTAGAGGTTCATTGGATGATCTACAGTCAGCTTGAGGCCACTTTAACTGTCCTGGCTCAGTGCTAGGGAATAATAATAATAATAATAATAATTAATAATTTATTTATACCCCACCTTTTGCCGTGGCAATCAAGGCGGCTTCCAGCTAAAACAAATAGAGATCCCAATAATATGCGTAAACCTCCCCTTAAAAATACATTAAATACAGTCTCAATTAAAATCAATGTAAACCTAGGCCCTTTGCAGACGGCGCTTTGTGCCATCTTGGAGGTAAGGAAGGGGAGGGGCAGCCTCACGCTGAGCGCCCTAACCCCTTCCCATAAACGTCATCGGAGCACCTGTTGCTCCACATGACGGGCGCTCCGATGACGTCCTTCCGCTGCAGTGTCCGGACACACTGCAATGGAAGGGATGCCCAAGAGGCACCCAACGCCTCTTGCGGCACACCTTTGGCACCTTGCAGAAGGAGCGCTATTTTAGTGCTCCTTCCAGGGCCTGAAAAGAGGTGCATTGGGGCCGAGGAGTGCAGGTACCTTGGCCCCAAACCGTGGCTTCTCGGGGTGGCCCATGGCCGCCCGTTTTCAGAGGCCCATAGACAATCTAATATAAAAAAGCAAATTACATCAATTAAAACAGTATGCCCTCTGGGGCAAGCAAAAATAAAAGAGAGGAGAGGGTCTAATGAGGAGAAATCAGGATTGAAGATGGTTTTATTCTGGATAGACATTATTACTTTGGAATGGTGCAGAGTCACATTGTGTGAGCTGTGTAATAGACATATATAGAAATTAAATGTTCATAGGCCACTGAGGAAGACAAGAGTTGAAACTATCTCAGGGACTGCCTACTCCCATATAATCCTCCCCGCGCTCTTCGGTCCTCCGGGAGGAATTTGCTGCAGCCTCAGAAATCGAGGCTGGCAGCTACCTCCCGGAGGGCCTTTTCAGTTGTCGCCCCTAGCCTCTGGAACGGCCTGCCAGACGAGATCCATCTATTAACATCTTTGGATAGCTTTAAAAAGGCTATTAAGACGGATCTCTTCCGGCAGGCCTTCCCGGACTAGTTACCCCCCACCACCCTGGACATAAACGGCCGCTAATGATGCCCCTACATGGCCCCATCGTTTGATGGAGGGGATCATTCAGTTGCGCATTAGTTTTTCTGTGTAGGTTTTTAGTTTTTAATTTTAATTTGTGTTAATTTTAAATTTGCTTGATTTAATACTGTTTTAAGGGGGGGGGTTCTCTGTACTATATGTTTATCTGATTCTTGTTTTAACTTGTAAGCCGCCCTGATTGGGTCCCCAATGGGTGGGGTATAAATAAATTTTATTATTATTATTATTATAAACGCATCTGGCCTTGGTTTATGAATTTTCATTTTACCTTTTTCTGCATTTGCAGATCCTTTAGTGGGGTAAATGGTACCCTTTTAGTAATTTTTTTTTAACTACAAGTGTGTTTTTTACGGGCATTGTTATTCTTTTATAAATTTGGCCCTTGATTTTTTGTGCCTTTTATTACATTTTCATTATTGGCACGTGATTTAGTGGGGTACTTTTACCCTTTTAGTAATTTTAGGGGCTTTTCTGCTCCACGGTTTGGCTAATCCTTTCTATATTTCGATATATCTTATACCATTGTTTTTGAAGTTGGGTGGGGCATGGTTGTTTTTATTCCTTTGGCATAACCTCCTTCTTTGGTTATTATTATTATTATTATTCTGGATAGGCCTGCCAAAAGAAATCTGTCTTGATGGCTTTTTAAAAGCCATTTGTTTATCTGATGGATCTCTTCCAGCAAGGTGTTCCAGAGTCTGGGAATGGTGGCAGAGAATGTTCTCAGGGAGGTTGCCATCAGTCTGGTTCTTATCGGTTGAAGAAGCTTCCTCCCAGAGGACCTGAGGGCACAGGGAGGATTATATGGAAGGAGGCGATCCTTAAGGTTAGTTGGACCCAGGCCATTTAGGGCTTTAAAGGTCATCACCAACACCTTATACTATGCTCAGAAACTGATAGGCAGCCAGTGGAGAGATCTTAATATCGGTGTGATATGATCTCTCCTAGATGTTCCGGTGATCAACCTGGCTGCAATGTTTTGTACTAATTGCAGTTTCCGAGTTAGGTATAAGGGTAGCCCCATGTAGAGTGCATTACAGAAGTCAACTTGTGAGGTTACCAGTGCATGTACTACAGTTTCTAGGTCCCTTACTTCCAGGAAAGGGTGCAGCTGGCATATCAGCCAGAGCTGATAGCAGGCACTCCTGACTGTCGTGTTCACTTGATTTATCATGTGAAGCGATGAGTCTAGGATCACCCCCAGACTGCGAACACAGTTCTTAACAGAGAGCGTGGATGGCCAGAACTGGAGGTTGCAACGCAATGCTTGCTTTGGGGGCCCCTACTGCAAGTACCTCCGTTTTGTCTGGATTCAGTTTGAGTCAGTTTTTCCTCATCTAGTCCATTACCGCTTCAAGACACTGATTGAGGGAGGAACCGCCATCTGCCGACATGGCAGCTGACCGAGATATGGAGCAGAGTATTTGGGTGTCATCAGCATATTGATAACACCCTGCTCCATGTCTCCTAATGATCTCTCCCAGCGGCTCCATATAAATATTGAACAACATCGGGGACGGGATGGCGCCCTGTGGAACACCACATTTTAGCTCTGTTTTTGAGGAGCTGCTGTCCCCGATTTGCACCCTCTGGAACCTGCCTGAGAGGAAAGAGTGGAACCACTGAGGAACAGTGCCTCCTACTCCCAACTTTCTCAGGCGCTTCAAGAGGATGCCATGATCTATTGTGTTGAAGGCCACTGAGAGGTTCAAAAGCACCAACTAGGTCACGCTTCCCCTATTGGTTCTAAGGCGTAGGTCATCTACCAGAGTCACCATGGCCGTCTCCACCCCATATCCAAGTCTGAAGCCAGTTTGAAATGGATCTAGAAAATCGATTTCATCCAAGATTGCTTAGAGTTGGAAGGCAATGGCTCGCTCGATCACCTTGCTCAAGAATGGTTGAACAACATCGGGGACAGGATGGCACCCTGTCTGGTCTATAATTTTTGGTCTATAGACTGGTCTATAATTTTTCAGATCCAGGGGGTCCAAGGAAGGTTTTTTCAGGAGAGGTCTAATTACCGCCTCCTTCAAACTTGATGGAACAATTCCTTCCCTAAGGGATGCATTGATGACCGTCTTAAGAAAGGCCATCAATGCATCACCCCGCTGGACGAACAGCCAAGATGGGCAGGGATTGAGGGAGTACGTTGTCTTCTTCACCGACTCTAACCTATCCAGTCTAATCTCACAAATGGATTTACTGGACACCTCATCAGTCACTTCTGTTGTAATCCCGGCATCTAAATTGGCTCTTATCTGAGAGATTTTATCTGCGAACTAGTTGTTGAAAATGGCACAGCAGGCTGTTGTCAGGTTAAGTAAAAGTTTCTGCATAGGGGGGACCTGTGTCAGCTCCCCTACCACCCTAAACAGTTCTGCTGGATGAGATTCTGTAGACACAATACGGGTAGAGGACAAAGATTTCTTCACTGCCTGTTTTGCCTCTTGATAGGAGCGAAGAAAGCTCCTATGACGAGTCTTGTCAGATAAGAGTCAAGTTTTCCACCAGAGTCATTGTCCAACCCGCTTCATTTTCCTGAGTTCCTCTGTGAACCAGGGAAGGAGATTAGGAGCGGGTTGGAAAGGACGCTTGGGAGCGATCGTGTCGATCGCTCTGGTAAGATCAGTGTTCCAAGTATCCACCAGGGATTCGACAGAGTCGTCGGCTTTATCAACCAAGGAGCCCTCCAAGGCTTTTTGGAATCCAATTGGCTCCATTAGCCTCTGAGGGCAAAACATTTTAATAGGCCCTCCACCCCCAGTGGGGTAGGCAATGGCTCTTTGACCAGGAAATGATCCGTCCATGACAGACCAGAGGTATTTATTACCTCTGCCCACGGATATGCCTGTTCTGTACTAAGACCACATTGAGAGTATGACCTGCCAAGTGCATAGGTCCGAGAACCAATTGGGATAGGCCCATGCCTGTCATGGAATCCATGAACTGCTGAGCCGCACCTGTTAAACTGGTCTCAAGTGGGATGTTGAAGTTGCCCAGAACTAAAACTCTGGGTGACTCCAGCAGCAACTCCGAGATAAGCTGTGTCAGCTTGAATAGGGAGTCTATTAGGCAACGGGGTGGACAGTATACCAACAGAATCGCTATATTATCCCTGGTTTTCAGACTCAAGTACATACTCTCGAAGTGGTCTGTTTTCCACATAGGTATTCTGGTCAAGGAGAGGTTGTTTTTGTGGACCAGAGCCACACCGCCCCCCTGCCCACTTTCCCTTACCTGCTCATAGAACGAATACCTGGCTGGGAGAGCTTGATTCCAAGTGATGCCACTGTCCTCCCTTAGCCAGGTTTCCATGAAACATGCCACGTCAGCTTCTTCATCCATGAGGAGGTCATGGATGATGTGGGTTTTATTTTTCACTGACCTGGCATTACAAAGGAGCAAGGTAAGGTTCCATGGCAAGGTTGGCAAACTCCCCAACTTACTTTGGGCAACAGAGTGGTCTGAAGGCGGGATCGCTTTCAAACATCGAACCCACCTTCTTTTGTAACAAGATTCCCCTCTGTTCTTGCCATATCTTCCTCTGACCTGCACCACCTCAATTTCCACTCTCAGAAATTCCTCTGTCAGCTCTCCCCCGCTATCCTCCATCTAATTCGTTGTTTTATGAACCCCAGAGGGCGGGCTCGGAAGTCTCTGCCCAGTCCAAGTTCTTAATCTCACTCCTGATGTCAGTATTCTGGCTGTCATTGGTAGTGAGAGGGCTGGGTAGGCTAGATGGAATCCAATATCCTGGTCCCGCGGCTGCCTCAGGAGCCGCACTACCAGTGATGGTGGAGTTGGGTGGGCTAAAAATATCAACACTGTATCTTCACCCTCCAATGGCCCCGCCACTGCTGTCGCCGCCACATAGCTGGAGGAGGTGGTACTGGGTAGTCTTTTGTACTTCCACCTGACCTCTCAGCAGCCTCAGGTAATGGTGGAGTGGACTCCCAGAGCCTCCACCAGAGCGTTTTGAGGCCCCCAGTAACTGGAGGGGTTCGGAGGGCAGGCGTGCGGGAGGTTTTGAAGCCTCCCGCTGAGTTCTTCCACTCCCCTCCTCTTCCTCAGCAGCTGGAGGGCTCAGAGGGCAGGCATGCAGGCAGTTTAGAAGCCTCCTGCTGAGTTCTTCCACTCCCCTCCTCTTCCTCAGCAGCTGAAGGGATTGGAGGGCAGGTGTGGTGGAGGTTTTGAAGCCTCCTGCTGAGTTCTTCCTCTCCCCCTACTTTTCCTCAGCAGCTGGAGGGCTTGGAGGGCAGGCGTGCTGGAGGTTTTGAAGCCTCCTGCTGAATTCTTCCTCTCCCCTCCTCTTCCTCAGCAGCTGGAGGGCTTGGAAGGCAGGCGTGTGGGAGGCTTTGAAGCCTCCCGCCGAGTTCTTCTCTTCCCTCCTCTTCTTCAGCAGCTGGATGGCAGGCATGCAGGAGATTTTGAAGCCTCCTGCTGAGTTCTTCCTCTCCCCTCCTCTTCCTCAGCAGCTGGAGGACTACATGGGAATTGTAGTTTTTTTCTGAGACATTTAGCATTCTCTGTCAGAGAGCTCTGGTGCCACAATAAACTACAGCTCCCATGATTCCTTAGCACTGAGACAAGACAGTTAAAGTGGCCTCAAGCTGCATTATTTCTGGTAGTCTGTAAAGGCCCATAGTCCCAAAGATTGAGGAAGAATGCAAAGAAATTATCCTGGTCTCTAAAACACCAGATCTGCCTTGAAAATCAAAGTGAGGGAGATGAAAGCCATTTTTTAAATAAGGCCTTTGTGTCCTATCTTTTTGGATTTAGGTCTTGTCTGCACAGGCTAAAAGGCATGTTTTCCAGCTGTTCTGGTGGCATTCTGTTCAGATGATGCATGGCCCAAACCCTGGTTGAGCAGTCCAGACAACATCTGGCATGTTCATCACCAGAACTGTGGCATAACACCATTAAATTAAAATAAAATAACTTACGTCTTACTCTGGATCTCCTGGGAAGGCTGGAATCTTCTGTTCCTGTGACAGCTGCCTGCATGGGCATCCCACTGAACCACCCTGCATGTTCACTGCTGTTACCAGTCACTTGCTCTGAGTTCAGAACAAGGTCCCCAGCCATGAACAATACTAGACAACTTGTTCTGACCTCAGAGGTGAATGACCTGCAGTGGCAACAAACAAGCCAAGTGGCTAAGAGAGAGACCTGTGCAGCCAGCTGCTCTATTGCAGGAATGGAAGGCTAGATAACATGGGATGGTTAGGACACCTCTAGGGTAAGGATGATCTAGGCTGCCCAGAGTATGACAGCACTAGATGTGGGCCCTATAGCCTGGAGACCCACCACTTGCCACAATAATCTCTCCCCCCCCCCTGTTACTTACTGAAAAAGTTGGGATGGCAATGGCAGAAACTCCCACTATCTTGATTTTTTCAGAGGCTCTGTAGATCTGTGGGTGCTTGTGGCAGATAGCATGACCAGTGTGATTTTGAGCTTCACTCACACCCAAACTCTTGTCTAAGTTTTGAAAAAGGAGAAAGTGTTGTCACTTCTGTCACTGTCTGGCAAGTACCTTGGAATAGAGTTCAAAATGGAATGGATGATGGTCATGGTTGGCTTGATTTATTTCAGGATACTATTGGTATTGGTGGTTGTAAATGGGGTTTGAACTAAGTTTTCTACATGATTCAGGACCACTTAGCCACCCACCCTCCAATCTCTTGTGGGCCCTTGCCTGAGTTCCATTGCTAATGATTGTGGAGTGTCCTTCATACTGATCTCATCATGACTGTATGCATGTGTATTTATTTAGTCACAAATTTCCTTGGTGTTTCAGCTGCATTGTGCCAGTCTAATCACAGACCCAAAACAAGTGCTTCTAAAGTGCTTTCTCCTCCATTCATCTTGTTGCTGAGCAGTAATATAATTCCCAGCTGCATCCAGTAAAGGAATGGCTTGAAATGGGTGGATGATGAGGAGGTATCATATATGAGGCCTGGCTCTTTAGGGATTGCTAGTCAAATTTAAAATAATGTAATATTATTGAACTGGCACATACTCAAGAAGGTGTATTCCACCCAACTGGATAGCAAAGTTACACACAGCTGTGGTGTTTGGCATCTGATTTTCACCATCTGTAGAATAGTGCTCCGTGTTTTAATGTCTATTTATGGGAAGCAAACATTAGCAATAAACTAACATTTCAGTGCTTGACTCAGGAATATTTTATTGTTTCATTGTGGGTTTTTCCCCCTGATACTAATGCAATCTTTATGTACATTCTGTAAAAAGTTCTTAGAACCAAGGTAATGAAGGCCAATTGAGCAGCCAGCTTGCTTGGCAAAAAGACAAAGCAAGCTAAATTTGGATTAGAGATGAAACAAGAAGTGCTTTTTATGTCCATACTTGTAATCTGGCACCTCTGTTTGAAAGATATGAGGAGCTGTGTTGTTGCCTAATGCAGCATGTGCTGACATTATCACAGTGGCATTCTGTGCAAAGAAAAGCAAATTTATCCTTCTATATTATGTTTCAACTCCAAAAAGTGGGCAGCTCCACGTTACATTTCCCAGAGGAAATGCCAATAGTACACATTATGTGAAAATGCCATGCACATATTGTATGGTGTAGCTTGGATTCTGGCCCAGTCAAGTTTTTTAAAAAGTTTAATTGTGTTTACTGGAACCAAAATACACAAACTGGAGGTAGAAAGCATAAAGTTTCTTAACATGGACTGGCCAAGTTATCAGTCACATTTCTTGTTAGGGCAAGTGGAGGTAAAGGGGACAGAGTTAAAGATGTGAAAAAATATTTTAATAATGTATACTGTAGTAGAGACTGTCATGACAAGACATCATTTTAAGGAACCCCCAACCCAATTGAGAGAGCTTTCATCCAGAATGAGACTAGGATACCATTCCCCCCCATCAAGGTTTCTGTGATATATCTTATGCAAAACATATTTTGCTTAAAATTCTTATCTGTGCAAAATTAGTACTCCTTTCCCTTTGTACAGCTATGTACACACACACATACACACACAGATAGGGGGAGAGTGTGAGCACAACAGGTTAGGCTGATTGACAACAAGCAACTCTTCCAATGCCACCTCTTTTGCTACAAGGGAATAGTCACTCCATTTTACAGTTTAGTCATTTTGCATAAATGTACAACTGCCACTTGCAAAAAAATGTGAACAAATTCCCTAGGAGCAAAATTAAAACACTCTTTCTCATAATGAAGAGAAAGAACTTACATTTACTGTGCTAAATGGCATATTAGTCAGAATGGCTGGAAATTGCCAGAGACCACCTCTGGAAGTTGAGAACCATTCTGGTGACAATAATACTCCATTTCTTGGGACAGTCTAACTAAGCTCTGAGTCTGTAAAACTTGATCAAGGCAGTTGATGCTAGTATGACTTGGAGGTCTCTTATTGACAGGGCTGCCATGAATTGAAGTTGATGTGATGGCAGTTAACAATAATGAAGAAGAGCATCCAAAGCATTTTTGGAAATGAGGGATAGGATGACAGAAACAGAGAATGGGACAGGTCCATTCTATTTAAATCTGGGGGTGGAATGTGGTGACATTTGTTCTTCTGCAGGACTGTTCTAGACTCAACATATGTTGTGTTCAGATGTATAGCTATCCAGACAGTGAACTCTCATCCAACCACTGGGACAAAAGTAAACTGAACTTTATTGTGGAACTTCTGCAACCTAACCAAAAAGGGAGCTAAAGAATGACAGAGTAAGTTATCCTCCCAAATTGGCCAACAAACATATTAATTCATTGCTTTATGCCGATGATGTCGTTATTTTCTCGCTATCCCCTATTGGACTTAAAAGAGCTTTAAATTTGTTAGTACAGTTCTGTAAAGAGGAGAAATTGATAATTAACCCATTGAAAACGAAGATCCTTATTTTTGCCCATCGTCCTAAACGAATGAAATGGACACTCGATAGATATCAAATAGAGCAGGTAAGGACATACAAATATTTAGGAATCGTCTTTCAAAATTCAGGTAGGAGAACAGCACATTCAGAACTTGTTATCAGCAATGCCCAAAGAACCACAATGGCTATCCTGAGATTCTTTTTTAATAAAGGAGCTCAGCATATTCCATCAGCTATCAAACTATTCAATGCCAAGGTTCGCCCTCAACTTCTATACGGAGCTCAACTGGGTCCATACAGTAACATCAATGCAATTGAATCCGTACAAACTAAATTCCTTAGGAAGATCTTTCAGGTTGCCTCCTGTGTACCGAATGCTGTTCTCAGAAGGGAGGCTGGGGCTATCAAATTAGAATCTAGTCTGTGGATAAATATACTCATGTACTGGCAAAAATTGCATAAACCCCCCCGAGGTTTAACCAATCTAATTTTCTCAGATCCGTTTAATTCTCCATGGGAAATCTCAATTTGTAAGAAAATAGATGAGTTGGGGCTTAATAAATATGAAATCTTAAAGCTCAATATTGACAGAGCAAAGTCTGTTATTAAGCAAAAAATCTTAGAAGTAGAAAGACATAAGGATTTCGCTTCTCTATCTAAATACGCTCTGTCTAGCAATCAAACTGTGGTCCCTTCCCTAGCACCATATCTTACCTATGTTACTCTTCCGAAGTTTAGAAGGGCTTTAACCTTGGCACGGTTCAACATGCTGCCCACAGCCGTGCTGGAAGGTAGATTTAAAAAAATTCCCTTAGAATCTCGCTTATGTCCATGCGGTTCGGGCGCTGTGGAGACTAACGAACATGTTTTGTTATATTGTCAATTCTACAGGGATATTCGACATCAATTAATCAGCCCGATATTGTGTATTTCCCCCAACAAGTCCGATACCTCCCATTTACTATCTTTATTAAACAGCACTGATCCAACAACAATTCACAAGGTGGCTAAATTCTATTATATTGTCTGTAAATTGCGTCCCCATATGGCAAATGGATGCCCCAATACTGTAAATGGAAATTAAGTGGAATTAGTATATCTACATTTGAATGTATTGTATTTCTCTGTTATTATTTTGATACGATATTGTATTGTACTAATCTGTTTATACTTTTATACTGGTCAATGACCGAATAAAATTATTACATTACATTACAGAGTAAGTTGCAAGATGAGATTTAGAAAGAGATATGCAGACAAAGTCCTTCAGAAAGCAGAGAACTGTTGAGAAGAATAAAGCCAGAATGAGGAAATCTGTAAAGAACAATCAATTAAACAAACACACACAAGGAGTCAGGACTGACCCATTGATAATAGATATACACACATAGATATTCAGGGCAATGGATCATAAAGGAAATGTCCGGCTGAGGAAAAACAAGGAATGGCATTTTTATCCCTTTGGATCAGAACTTGGACTGCTTCTTTCAAATTAAAAAGTTATGTTTTATTCTGGGGTTTTCCCCCAAGTTTATCCCCCACATTTTTTTGGTTTTTCACACCACTCAGGCAACATTTACAAGTAATTCTAAAGTCTACAAGAGAAGAGTTTTTGGGGTTGTTTGTTTTTTTGTCCCCACCCCCATCACATCCTCGTTTCATGAGGAAACAAGAGCCTTCTCAGTGGCTGCTCTCAACTTCTGGAGCTCCCTTCTGAAGGAGGCTAGATTGGCCCTTTCCCTATTTTCCTTTTACTGGCAGCCAAAGACCTTTTTGATTATTTCTGATTTCTAATATATAAACATGGAATTTTTTTTAAAAAAAAAAATGCTTTTATCTGTATTTTAAAAGTTTTGTATGTATTTTAAATCATATTGTTTTATGTGTTGGTTTTAATTGTTTTTATATTTTATTGTTCTGACTTTTTTATCGACTCTTTCTAGAAGCTGCCTTAGGTTCCACTGTGAGAGAAAAGAGGCATACAAATAAATAAATAGGAAATAGGATAATAAAATGCCAAAAAATAATCATAAAACAACAATATAATAAAATACAAGAATATAAATACACTGAAGCAATCCATAACAGATTAATGTCAGGATGATTCTACGGATCCCAGCAATTATGAAATAAAAAAAACCTGTATGAATGCTAGGGTGTATTTCTACAGTGAACTTTTGGTATGTCATACAAAGGCAACATATTCTTCCCATCCTTATTCCAAAGCACTGTAAGAGAAACAGGCAACTTCCTATTCTCTTCCACTTTTCACACAGCAATAATGTCAGGATAAAGTCATATCCATATCCTGATGCAGCAATGGAGTATAAAGATGAAAAAGTAACTAAAAAGTCCCATTCTGTAAAGGTCAACAGGTGCCATGATAGTTATGCAAAATGGAGGGGTGCTGAGTCACAGGAAGATAATGAAACATCAGCAGGAAGCAGAATCATAATGCTTCAATAATGTACAGTCATAGAATCATAGAATCATAGAATCAAAGAATTGGAAGAGACCACAAGGGCCATCCAGTCCAACCCCCTGCCATGCAGGAACTCAAAATCAAGCATCCCCGACAGATGACCATCTAGCCTCTGTTTAAAGACCTCCAAAGAAGGAGACTCCACCACACTCTGAGGGAGTGTGTTCCACTGTCAAACAGCTCTCACTGCCAGGAAGTTCCTACTAATGTTGAGGGAGAATCTCTTTTCCTGTAGCTTGCATCCGTTGTTCCAGGTCCTGTTCTTTGGAGCAGCAGAAAACAAGCTAGCTCCTTCCTCAATATGACATCCCTTCAAATATTTAAACAGGGCTATCATATCACCTCTTAACCATCTCTTCTTCAGACTAAACATACCCAGTTCCGTTTCTCATAGGGCATGGTTTCCAGACCCTTCACCATTTCAGTTACCCTCCTTTGGACATGTTCCAGTTTTTCAACATCCATTTTGAATTGTGGTGCCCAGAACTTGACACAGTATTCCAAGTGGGGCCTGACCAAAGTAGAATACAGTGGTACTATTATTTCCCTTGATCTAGACACTATAATTCTATTAATGCAGACTAAAATTGCATTGGCCTTTTAAGCTGCTGTATTACACTGTTGACTCATGTTCAAATTGTGGTCTACTAGAACTCCTAGATCCCTTTCACACATAGTCTTGTTAAGCTAGGTGTTCCCCATCTTATATCTATGCATTTCATTTAAAAAAAATTGCCCTGAGTGCAGTACCTTACATTTCTCTGTGTTGAAATTCATTTTGTTATCTTTGGCCCAGCTTTCTAATCTATTAAGGTCATTTTGAATTTCCATCCTGTCCTCTGGGGTATTAGCTATTCCTCTTAATTTGGTATCATCTGCAAATTTGGCAAGCATGCCCCTTATTCTTTCATCCAAGTCATTGATAAAGATGTTGAACAGCACTGGGCCCAGGATAGAACCCTGTGGCACCCCACTGATCACAGTCATGGTACACATGTCAGAGGAAAATGTGTGACATACCAGTTGGGGTTTGGACTAAACTCTTAGGCAGAGAGTGCGTATATAAGAGAGCTTCTGCCACTGTACATTGTTGGGTTGCTGTTGTCGGATGGTGGTGGAGCATTTTGTCAGATATTGTAAGATATTCTAAATATTGCAACTAAGATTAAAGCCTCTTAGAGAGAATTCAGCTGTCATGCAAGACTCTTTGTTGGAAGGAGGATTTCTCCACCCTGCACCACTTCCAGAGTGTCCTGTGGCATTTATTTCTTAGCAGTCTCACTGCTGCATGCATGGACTTCAGGTCCCACATGTGCCAACAAGGGCTATGGCCCCAGTCTGCAGCTAAGGATGACACACAGCATTCTGCATGAGTTCCAGATGTGAACGTGTGTACAAAGTTCTTCAGTGAGTCTGAGATTTTGGCAGAAAAAGACTTAAAGCCTGTGTGTGTGTGTGTGTGTGTGTGTGTGTGCAAGGATTTCATCTGTGAGCTGAGTTGGAAGTCTGCCAAGAGTCTGTTTGGCCTTGACTGAATGCTGCTTGCAGAGAAAGCATGGAGAGCTCTCCATTTCGACAAGCTGAACAACAGCAATTATGCCTCGTGGTCAGTTTATTCTGAGGCTCTACTGATCCAAGAAAAATTGTAGGAGGTGATGGAATCCCCAACAAAGTCTTCACAAGTTGAGGAGGACAGAAGGGTGAAAGCTACCCTGGGACCAAGCCAGCTTAACCATGTGAGAGGCCAAAGAACTGCATTTGAGTTGTGGAATGCATTGAGAAGAAGTGCACCAACTTGACAGTTCCTTATCTAAAATGAAACACCTGTACAGTTGCAAGCTACTGGAGAGTGAGTCTATAACACCTCAGCATAATGCAGGAATTGTTTACTCAAGTTAAGGTCTGTGGTGTGGCAATTGAAGCATGCAAAAAAGTTTACATCTTGATAGGAAGTCTGCCAAGAGAATGGGACTTTTTGATGTATAGCTTGCAAAGAAAAGCAGCTTCATTTATATACTGATTCATATCACACTATGGGATGTCTAAGTGGTTTACAACTGTAAGCTCATTGCCCCCCAACAGCTGGGTACTCATTTTAGCAACTTCGGAAGGATGCAGGCCTGAGTCTAGCCTGAGCCCTGGCTAGTATTGAACTCGCAATCTTGTGGTCTATGAGCACTGCAGAAAAGAATTTGAACCTGGACCTTGTGTTGACAAGGATCCTGGAGGAGCTCCAGAGATGTGACTATGGATCCAGGTTGCAAGGTACAGTGAGGAGAGAGAGATCCAGTTCACCAGTCCATGATGAAAATCCCATATCACAGGAGGGTGAGAGAGCAGCAGTCTGCATGGACAGACACTGTTTCAACTGTGGCCAGATGGAACATTTCCAGAGGGAGTGTCGGATATCTATGGTAGTATAGAAGGGAATATCTGCCAGCTGGAAAAAGAAGAAACCTCAAGGATGCAGGAGGGTTGCTTCTCAGGCTGAAGGGAGTGTTGCTTTTGCACATCAGGCAAATACTACACAAGGTGTTTGGCTGCTTGATAGTGGGGCCACAGACCATATGGTCTACAGTCCAGAGTTGCTGAAGGACTTGAGACCAACTCCAGTGGACCCTGTATGTTTTGCTGACAGAGCTCCCAGCAGAGTTCAGGAAATGGGAACTGCTTGCATTCCCAGCTTTGATAAGACATTTGATAGAGGTCTTTGTGCAATTAATTTACAAAATTTTTTAGTAAGTGTGTCATCCCTTACTTCTGATGGGTATCAGGTATCAGTCAAGAGGGGTGGTTGTACAATCTCATTCAAATGGGTCTGTGTGTACAAAAGGGTTTTAAAAGAATAAGCTCTACTACATGCTAGCGAAAACAAAATGTGCAAACGTATACAATGTCCTACTACATTCAGATTGTGTTCACTATTTACACACATTGATGGGACATGCTAGATTTCCCAGTATGACTTAGTTAGAGAAAGTCTGTCTAGAGCTTAGTGTGAATCCATGTACAAACTGCCTAGACTGCTCTGTGTGTAAAAAAGTAAAATTAAAAGCTTTCCCTGTGCCTAAGAAAAGCAAGTGTGCCACCCAGAAGCCATTCCAGGTAGCTCATGTAGATCTGGCAGGGCCTTTTCACCCCAGTGAAGGGGGAAATAAGTACAAGATGGTAATAGTGGACAGGCATACCAGATATGGTTATGTGTTTCTATTAAAAGCCAAGAGTGAGGCCATTGACAAATTCAAGCAATGGGCTAACTCAACTGAAAGACCAAAGTTTGCACATTGGTCACAGACAGTGGAGGAGAATTTGTTGATTATTTGGTTGTGGTGTGACTGAAATGCAGCAGAGCCCAGGAAACCAGTTTCCTTCATCAGCCTTCCCATGCTGAAAGCATGCAGACAAATCATGTAGATCTAAAGTAGAGATTTATTGTTCCATAAAATAAAAATAGACAAAGAAAACATACAGTCCACCATAGGATCACATCTTGCTGATGTGGTAGAAAAGAAAAGTTACAGATCCATGTTTCCAGATCCAGGAGTTACATTATAAAAGCAGTATAAGCATACTAAAATCCATAGTTAAAACCACTGCCAAACATGCACGCACACACACAAAGCATGAAAATATAAACATTCTAGACAAAGAGATCTCTAGACCCTTCCCCTACTCCACTTTCTGTGTGTTAACCTTATGCTGATTGGATAATGCCTGTATGATGTGTTTTAACCCAGCCCCTTGCTGTCCATCATCCACTCATGCGACTCCTTTCCCATGATCTAAAATTGTTTGGATTTTGTTATCTGTTTCCCAGCTAAATCTGTCCATGTTATGACTTCTTGGCCATCTGAGCTGAGTTCTCTTTGTTTCTCTAGATCAGAGGTAGGCAATCTGTCCCTTTTAAAGGCTGATGAACTTTAGCTCCCAGAAGCCTCAGCCATGTTGGCCATAGTCCCATGTTGGCCAATAGCTCCTGGGATTCTGGGAGCTGAAGTCTCTCGGCCCTTAAAGGGGACAGGTTGCCTACCCCTGCTCTAGATGCTGTACTCATGAGGGAAATTCCACACACACATCTCTACATTTCACCTTTGACCGTATAACCCATCCGTATTCCCAATCTGAATCTACAAAATTGGCTTAAATAAAAAGGGATACAACACAAAACTACAAATCCTGCCATTCCACAAGAGGATGGTCTGGCAGAGAGACACCTTGGGGTCATAAATCAGATGACCTCAGTTCCGTAGGAAGGATGAGCCAAAATGGAGAAGACTTAGGGCCTTTGCAGATAGCCAGAAATAGTGCAAATTGAGTCCACTTTAACTGTCCTGACTCAGTGCTGGGGAATCATGGGAATTGTAGTTTATTGTGGCACCTGAGCTCTCTGACAGAGAAGCTCAATGTGTCAGAAAAAAATACAATTCCCATAATTCCCTAGCACTGAGCCAGGGCAGTTAAAGTGGACTCAATTTGCACTATTTCTAGCAGTCTGCAAAGGCCCTTAGATTTATTGGCTATGAGGGGAACTCATACAGGTTTTTCATGGGTCATGGCAAGGTGATATTCTCCAGGAGTAAAATTTTTGGAAAGCACAGTGGTTGGGAGAAGATTCATTGTAATCAGGATGTCTTCAAAGCTTTGAGCAATAGTCCACAAAATGTCAGAAATGGAGGTGTGGAGTTGTCAGGGCTACAACAGATGTGAAGCCAAGCACATCTTCAAATACCACAGCTGTGCTACAGACAAATACCTGAATGCAACATCACTACACAAATGTTTGAACACAAGCAGGAGTCTGTAGAAACAGTAGTACAGACTAGTGAAAGTAAGAGTGAGTAGAACAAAGATTGACCAGTCCCTCTACTTCATCTTCTTCAGGTTTGACTTATCCTCAGGAACCCATGTTTATCACCATAATCTATCAGGGCTTGGTTGTTAGTCCTAGTTAGCACAGGGCTTTCAGAGCACCATAGGGGATTTTTGTGTTAGAAAAATGTTCTGGAAGTATGGTTCAGGGAGGGAGAGAGGTTGGTGGATTATAGGCAGTCATTATCCCCAGCTATCCTTAATTAAGAGTCAAGATGGTATATGGGCTAGTATCTGCGTTTCCCAATATAAGGCTTTACTTTTTCACAGTATTTCTCTCACAGCTTTCTTTGAGGTTTTATATATGAGGGGCTATTGTAACATTTTAATTATCACCTTTAAATAAATTGACAGAAAGTTTATTTTGATTTGTATCTGTTAACTTTTCTCTACCTAGTCACCATCCAGATTTACACATTTTCCCCAGTGTTTCTTGACCCTCTGAATATCATTATTGTAAAAATCTGCAGATTGGGCCTTAAACCACTCTTCCACTTCATGAATGATGTCATTTGTATTGTCAAATTGGTGACCTGCAGTGGATTTTTCATTTCTGGGAACAAGAAAAAGAGACTTGGTGAGAGATTGGGAGAATAAGGCAGATGCTTCAAGATCTCAAAGCCACATGTTCTTGGTTTGTTAAGTGCAAATTATAATGAATGAGCTGGTGCATTGTCAGCTAGAAGACAAATGCCTCTGGAGAGCATACTGTGGTGTTGTTTTTTTTCAGAGCATCTCACAACTTGTCCAGAAGATTGCTGTAGTGTGTGCCAGTGATGATTTGTCCCTTTGCAAGGTAATATGTGAGAATGACTCCATGACAGTCCCAAAAAACTGAGAGCATGAACTTCCTTGCTGACTTTTGCACCTTTGCCTTTTTGGAGGGAGGAGAATTGGCAGGCTTCCACTCCATGCTCATGGTTTTGGTTTCTGGATCATACTGATAGATCCATGATCCATCCATGATTACAAGACAACAACAACAAAAAATTCCTCTTCACCCTGTTCCAACAGTGTCAACATCTGTCTTGAACAGTCATGCCGTGTTTGTTTCTGGAATGGGGTTAGCAAATGTGGAAACCAGTGTGCAAACACCTTAGACATGTGCAGTTGTTTTCCACACACTACCATAATGGAGAGCAGTTTCATTCATGATCATTTGGATGGTTGCTCATCTTTCACCCAGGATTAAATACTCCACTTTCTTCACTGTGGCCACATCATCCGTCAATGGTCTTCCAGGTCTTGGCTCATCTGTGAGGGACATGTGACCAGTCTGGAAATTCCTTTTCTACCTCACAATAGTGTCATAAGATGGGTAGTAATTTCCATAAACTACCATAATCTCATAATGAATTTGCTGGGCCCTTTTACCCTTTAAATACAGGAATGTTATCACACTGCGAGCTTCAGTCTTCTCCATCTTACACTTTAGTCACTTCTGGCACAACCTGTAACAAAAATAGAAAACACAATGAGCTGATTTTCTCAACATCATGCACTTAGGGATTAATTATGACACTGACAAAATTTTATCAGTATACCACAATAACAACTGGGTGATAATTATTACTTTATGATACCCCCTTCTGTTATGAACTTCTGGCACAGTTGAAGAGCAACAAGTTGGGGAGGGAATTAGAATTTAGAGATCTTACATTGGACATCCAACATGCGCTGCTAAAAATACATGGTACAAAGACTGATCAGGAGTGTGATCAGCTGTGAGTCTTCAAACTTGCAATGATGTTGCACTGTGCCTGGTATGGGCTCTGGTGTATTATATCCAGTTTAGTGAGGGGGAAAACATCTGGGTCCCTTATTCTGTCAGGCATACTTGTTGCTCCTGACTTAGGGCCTCTGCAGATGGGGCCTTTGTGGCATGTTGGAGGTAGGGAAGGGGAGGGGCAGCCTCATGCCACTCGCCCCAACCCCTCCCCACAGACATCCTGATGCCACATGCCCTTACGCATGGCTCATGGCATCAGGATGTCCTCCTGGCATAGTGTCTTCACGCGCTACGTTGTAAGAGGCAGAGAAGAGCCACGCGGTGGCTCTTGCTAGCAGCGGCCCCAATCCTCTGCTTCCCAGGACAGCCCAGGGCTGCCTGTCTGCTTCCCCCCTACACCAATTTGGATTGGTCAAATCTAAGGTCCTTACTCAACTAGATTTAAAGTGGGTTAACTTTTGTACTCATTAGTTTAGAAACTGGGGTAGCTCCAACCACATCTGCCATGGGCATGAGTTCCCAGCATATCCAATGAATTGGGCACTGGAGATCTTTGTTGTTTTGCTCTTGTTGTTAAGGATTCTAGGTTGTGGCTATGAGTCCTCATTTGAGACCATACCTTGTCTATTGGGTGGCACACCAGGCTTGTAAAAACTATTTCTGATCTCACCTGGGATTTGGTGAAATGGCAGTGGGTCAAGTGGCTGGGCAATTGGTATCTTTGGTGGCATGACCTTTTGGTTTTACTTGCAGAATGCTGTGGTCCTCCACTAAACATTTTGTCATTCACTTGTCATTCTTATTATTTCATCAGTTGGTCAACAAAATGGGTTCTCATTCACCCCATCTGAAGTATTAATTATTCAATGAAGACTGTTGGATACTGAAACCTTTATATTCCTTTTTTATATCACAAAAATACACTAGAGCTTGAATAGCATACCCAGCATGCAGAACAATGACACAATCCCAGTTCTTGGCAGGCACTGAGAGAATTTTGCATTTTTTGCTGATTTTTGGTTTGTTTGTTTTTTACAGCTTCGTTTTGAGCCTTTGAGCCATTTTTATCATTTGAAGTTATTGAGCAGAGAGGAATCAGCTGCACATTGTTCAGGATGGCACAGAGAAGCAATACTGTGTTGAATTTAATGGTACTGTGCATTATGTGGTGAGAGCTGTACCCTTACCAGAAAATCCACAGATCCTTTAAGTAGGATATTGCCAAACATATGTTTAAAACTATGTGCTCAGAAAGTCAGACACACACTCACATAAATCTATGCAACAACCTTTGGAAAAAATGTCTTCCCACTGATGGCTTGTAATTCTTTTGCACAAAACTAACATAATGAATACATGTAGAATAACAGAATCATAGATTTGGAAGAGACCAGAAAGGCCTCCAGTCCAACCCCCTCCCATGTAGGAATACATAATCAAAGCACTCCTGACAGATGGCCATCCAGCTTCTGTTTGAAAACCTCCAAAGAAGGAGACTCCACTGCACTCTGAGGCAGCATATTCCACTGTTGAACAGCTCTTAATGTCAGGAAGTTCTTTCTAATATTTAGGTGGAATCACTTTTCCTGTAGCTTGAATCCACTGCTCCATGTCCTGTTCTCTGGAGCTGCAGAAAACAAGCTTGTTACTTCTTGCACTGGCACAAAGGACACAAGACTCTTTTTATGGGTTTAAAACAGGCCACAACTTTATTAAATTGTACAGGGTCAAAGCCAAATAATTAAATTATTATTATTATTTTATTTTTTTATTTTTTATTTTTTGTCTAGGAGTGTATTTTTTTCCATTTTATTTTTATTCAAAATAATAATATTTACAATATTAATATAATTAAAAAAAACCGCTATCACATTGTTATTCTATCACATAGTTCTATCTACATATTTACATAACTTCCCTTAGTTTGGAACACCATGAGTACATTTTCTAAAAACCTTTATAAATTCAGTCTCTCCATTTTAAAATTCATATCTATATCACTCTTGCTGGAACCATATTTTACCCTTATTTCTATAACTTTATCTTGGTTTATATATTCCATCTTTCTTTGATATAGTTCTCTACTGGAGCCCATTCTTTCTTAATCAAATCTTTATCACCATTTCTCATTAATTTAGTTAGTTCATCCATTTCCTTCATTTCTAGTAATTTTAAAAGCCATTCCTCTTCCCTTGGCATATTCTGTTGTTTCCATTTTTGAGCAACTACCATTCTCGCCGCTGTAACCATATACATAATAATTTTCCCCCACTTTTTCTCTATACCTGGATCTAATTTACACGTCATGTTTAGTAAATAAATTTCTGGCCTCATCTCATATTGGATCTTCAAAATATTATGTATGCTTATATGTATTTTTTCCCCAAAATTTCTTCATTTCCTCACATTTCCACCATACATGGTACCATGATCCCACATTGTGCTTACATTTCCAACATTCTTTTTCTTTTTTCTTAAAAATGTTTGCTAATCTAGCGGGTGTCAGGTACCATCTCTGTTCCATTTTCCAAAAGTTTTCCTTCAAATCCTGTGAGTTTGTAAATTTATCTGTTTTCGTCCTAGTCTTTTCCCATTCTTCTAACTTAATGATTCTACCAATATCTGTTGCCCATTTTATCATGTTCTCTGAAACTTTTTCCGTTTCTTGTTGCATTTCCATTAAGATCTTGTAGAACTTACTTATTTTTTGTCTTGAAGGTTGTAGCATTATTTTATCCACATCTGTCAGTTCCCTTTCAAAACCTTGAAGTTTGCTATCAATTTTAAATCTTTCTCTTAATTGCAAGTAAGTAAACCATTGGATATTAGAGTCTATCTTTGTCAGCTCCTCCATTTTTTTTTTCAGGTTCCAAGTCTTCCTCCATGTTAATAATTTCTTTATATTTTAACCATGTTTGAATTGATGTCCTTTTTGCATGGAAAGCTTCATGTGGAGAGGTCCATAATGGTATTTTTCTATATACTTTATTTTTTATCTTATTCCACGTTGTCAATAATGCTCTCCTAATCACATGATGTTTAAAGTCTTTATGAACCTTCTCTTTCCCATAGCATAAATATCCGTGCCATCCATATCTGTTGTTAAATCCTTCCAATTCTAATACTTCTTTCCTTTTTAGGGTTATCCAATCTGATATCCAATCTAATACATTAGCTTTATAATACAATTCCAAATCTGGGACATTCCTTCCTCCATCTTTCTTATTTCTTGTCATGGTTTTCCAGTTCACCCTTGCTTTTTTGTTTTTCCAAATAAATCTTCTTAAGTCCTTATGCCACTCGTTAAATGGTTTTTTGTTATGTATAATCGGGATACATTGAAATAAAAAATTCATCTTAGGCAAAATCATCATTTTAATTGCTTCTATTCTTCCAAATAAGGATAAGTTCAATTTTGATCAATTGTTCATGTCTTCTTTTATTTCCGACCATTTTGTTTTATAATTGTTTTCAAACAAGTCTAAATTCCTGTCTGTTATCCATATTCCCAAATATTTTGCCTTTTTTCTGACTTTACACTTTGTTTTATTTTCTAGCTCCATCTTTTCTGTCTTTGTCAAATTTTTTGTCAATATCGTTGTCTTATCATAATTCATTTTGAAGCCCGCTACCTCACCGTAGTCCTGCAATGTCTTCACCATTAATTCCACCTGTGCTAATGGGTCTTCCAAGATCAAGACCAAGTCATCTGCAAAAGCTCTTCCTTTATATTCTCTTCCTCCCACTTTCAAGCCTCTTAAATGCTCATTTCTTCTTATGTTATTTAGCAGTATTTCTAAAACCATTATAAACAAAAGTGGTGAAAGTGGACATCCTTGGCATGTTCCCTTCGTTATATTTATTTCCTCTGATGTGTTTCCATTTATAATTAATTTGGCTGTTTGTTCTTTATAAATTTCTTTTATCCACTTACAAAAATTATGTCCCATCTCCATCTTTTCCAATATTTCCAACATGAAAGTCCAATTTACATTATCAAATGCTTTTTCTGCATCTAAAAACATTAAAGCTAATTTCTTCTCATTGTTCTTTTCATAATACTCTAATATATTTATTATATTCCTTAAATTGTCTTTCAATTGTCTGCCTGGTAAAAATTCTGTCTGTTCTTCTTTAATTTGATTAACCAAACCCCTTTTCAATCTCTACGCCAAAATCAAAGCAAATATTTTATAATCCGTATTTAATAATGATATTGGTCTATAATTTTTGACTTCCATTTCATCTTTGCCTTCTTTTGGAATTAAAGTAATATTGGCCTTTTTCCAAGTATCCGGGATTCCTTCACAAGTTATATTGTTTAGAGTTTCCAACAGTGGTTGTTTCAATTCTTCATAAAATTTTTTATAATATTGTGCTGTAAATCCATCCGGACCTGGAGCTTTATCTTTCTTAATCCTCATTATCACCTTTTCTAGCTCTTCTTCAGTAAATTCTGCATTTATAATTTCTCGCTGTTCATTAGTAATCTTTGTTATATCCTGCATTTCCAAATATTTCTTAACATCCTCAATTATGATTTCTTCCTTCTTATATAATGTGGAGTAGAAATTTCGAAATATATTTTGGATATCTTCTTGCAAGTGATATACTTTCTCTCCCATTTTTATTTTTGTAATCATTCTTTTTTTTGTTGTTGTTTTTTCAATCTATACGAAAGCCATCTCCCTATTTTGTTTGCTGATTCAAAATTCCTTTGCTTTATAAACTTCATTTTCTTAGTTATTTCTTCTGATAAAATATTATCCAATTGCTTTTTCAGCCACTTCATTCTTTTATCCAACACATCATTTGTCGGATCCAAGTTCAGCTTCCCTTCCACTTCTTTTATTTCTTTTTCAATTCTTTTTAATTTTCCATCTTTCAGTCTTTTCAGTTCCGCTCCTCTCTGTATTAGGAATCCTCTCATGACGGCTTTGCTTGCATCCCATATTGTTTTTGCTTTCACCTCTTCTGTTTTGTTTAGTTTGAAATAGTCCTTTAGCATTTCCTTCATCTTCTTCTTATATTCTTTATCCTGTATTATTGTATCATTTAACTTCCATCTAAACTCTTTCTTCCTCATATTTTTAATATTCAACATAATCGGGTTATGATCGGAGATTGATCTAGGCAGGATCTCCATATCTGCTGTTTGTGTTATTAATTCCTGAGAAATTACAAACATATCTATTCTAGATGCTGACTTATGACTTTCCGAGAAAAAGGTAAAACCATCCACTCCAGGATATAAGCTTGACCAAACATTTTTAAAGTTTTGTTGTTCTACTAAATCAAAAAAGGTTTTCGGCAATTTCCCATGAGTTTTCATCTTTTTCTTTGAGGATGATCTGTCTTTCCTCGGGTCCCATACTCCATTCAAATCCCCCAACAAAATCAAATTATAATTTTCTTTTTCAAATTTCTGTATTTCTTCGTTTACTTTCTTATAAAAATCCACCTGCTTTTCTGTTGGGCTATATATTCCAATCATCAAATATCTTCTTTCTTCCATTTGAATTTCTATTCCAATATAATGTCCTTCAGCATCATTCATAATTTCTTTAGCTTTATATTTGTCCTGTACATATATTGCCCTCTCTTTCTCTCTGCTGCGGAGACAAATAGTTGACCAAATTTGGGGTTTTCTAAATATTTAACTTCTTGTTTCCTTATTTTTGTTTCTTGTAAACAAACAATCTGTGGCTTTTTCTTTTGCAAATAATGAAATATTTTACTTCTCTTATATTTGGAGTTCATTCCTTTTACATTCCAAGAAATTATTTTTGTATTTGTCGCCATTTCAGTTGTTTTATAAATTGTAAATTTTATAAATTATTTATTCTACAGTCTCTAATTCTCTCTCTTCTTCATCCTGGCTTCCGTCTCTCGATAGATCGCTTCCTTCTTGTGGAGTTCCTCTTCCCATCCCCGTACCTAAACCAGCACCTCCTCCTTCTTCTTCTGACTCAATATCCGGGTCATCTCGTCTTTTTTCTTTTTTTTTGTAGTTGCTCTTGTTTTCATTCTTTCTTCTTTAATTTCCTCCTCCTTCTTCTCCTCCCCCTTTGTTGTTTTCAATTTTCTCAAAAATTCTCTTCCCTTATCTATAGAATTTATTCTTATTCTCTTTTGCTTATATGTTAATAATAATCCCTCTATCCTGTCCCATGAGAATCTTATTCTTCTTTTTATTAATTCTGTTGTCAAAAATTTGTATTCTTGTCTCCGCCGTAGAATTTCTGTAGGGACATCTTTAAAAATCTTTACACTTCTACCATCAATGATTAAGTCCTCCTGGTAGCTTTTTTGAATTATCAAATCTTTCAGCTTTGTTCTTATAAATGATACCAGGACATCTCTTGGCAAATTTTTTTCTTTTGCTGTCCTAGAGTTAATTCGAAAAATTTTGTCAGTATCTCTCAATATCTCTTCTTTGGGGATACTGATGAATTCTGCTAATGCCGTTATTATATTATCATACAAATTTTGATTTATCACTTCTGGTACCCCTCTAAGCTTCAGACTCTTCTCCCTATTACGGACCTCTTGAATTAAATTTAAGTTCTTTTCTCTCTGTTGTAGATCGTTTAGTTCTAGCATTACTTTTTAAAGATCTTCTGTTTCTCCCTTAATATTTTCTACTTCTCCTTTAATTTTTTCCATCTCCCCAGTGATCTTCTCTAGCTTTCCTCCAAATCCCTCCAATTCCTTATGTAGTTCCTCTTTTACTTCTTTTCTAGATTGTCTCAATTCTTCTTTCATCTCTGATTTTAACTCTTGTTTCATCCTTTGAAATTCTTCCCAAAGTGTCTGCATTGGATCTTTTGTCCCCGTCTCAGTTGACCCCCTCCTTTGTGCGGGGGCGGGTATATTTGTTTGTTTTTTCCCTCCTGTTGCCATGTTATTAATATTCTTTTAACTTGAACCTTATATTGTTATACCGTAACACAGTTCTATATCAATATATATATGTCTATTTTACAAGTTAATCCACCAGAATATCAATATCAATAGCCCAATTTTCACCGTGTCCCCAATCCTTATTTTATAAAAATTATATTATTAGCTAAATATAACTGTTATGGAAAGAAACAAAAAAACAAAGATATGCTCCTTTAACAAAAAAAACAAAACAAAAAAAAAAAAACCACCCACAAATCCAAAAAATATAAGTTTGTCCCACAATCTTTTATAAACTATATAAGTTATATTGTCTATATTAAACCAACAATTCCATCATTTATCACAAGATATATTAATTGCTATATAAAACCTCACAAGTGTTAAAATATAAGCTCTCCCCACAATAAGTCTCTTCTATGGGAGGTGAACTGTATAACAATAAAATAATAAACAATACAAGGAGCAGTCCAATGCACAGATATAGTAAGGAGCTTTCCACCAATATGCCAAAAGGGGATCACTTTTCCAAAAAAGAAACAGAAAACAAAAATAGATAGAACCACAGCAAACCAAAAACCACCAAAGGTCAGAAAAGTCAAAGTAACAAGTTTCAAATTTTACCACCCCAGTGCCAAGTGCCAAGTGCCAAGGACCTCTCATCTTAGTTTCTATAGTTTACCACAAAAAACAACAAAAAAACAAAGGCTCTCTTCTAATTTTGTAATCTTCACTTCCCCCACCTCGCCTTCTTTGTCCAAAAAAGAAAAGAACCCTCTGTTCTCGATGTCTCCTCCACCGTCCTCCTTCCGCCGCTTCTTTCTTGTTCTTATTCTTACTCCAAATCCACATCCGATCGATTTAATATATTTTATAAAAGCTTTCTCTTTACCAAATAAGCTTTAAACCTCAAAAGGAACTAATCTCAATGTCTCCTCCCCAGTCCTCCTTCCATCGTTCCTTTCTTGATCTTATCCAATCCTTACATTAAAACTTTATATTTCTATACCTTAATCACCAAACAAAATTTAATATTCATCTCACTCGTCGTCTCCTCCCTCGTCCTCCTTCCGTTGTTTCTTTCTCTCAAATTAATTTATCAAAGATTGCACTCTAATATTTTCGGCTACAGCCAAGTTTAGCTCCTCTCCTCCGGCTTCGGCTTCACTTTCCCTGTTGCTATTAATAGCAGCCAGACGCCATTTTCTCCCCGCGCCTTTCTGTTTTCTTTGCACTTTATGGAATGGTTACTTTCTTATAATTCTCAGCACAGTTCCAATCCAGTTTAAAGGGCACACGCCCTTTCTCTATCCTCCCAAATTAGTTTCTGCAAATTGTAAATTTGCTCCACTTTTAAGTTCTTTGCAGCCCGGTATCGATGTTATTTTTAGTACTCAGGCTGCCTATTATTGTCTTTAAAGTCAATATTTCTCTAATTCCAAGCTCTTTTCTTTTTCCACAAGGATCCTCTTATGGATAGGTTGAACGTACTCACGGTCTCCGATCTTAACCTTCTGTTATTTTCCTTCTGTCCATCTTCTTAAAAAAGCGGTGGCAGGGCTAAATGCCCGAAAGCGCCCAAACAGGGCTGGCTGCTCTTAAATCGGATCTTCTCCCCACCGAATCCCCACTTCTGGGTATTCTTGGGGGTCCGTTCAGATTCGTGTCGAGCCCCAAATTTCTCTGCTTCACTCCCGTGGAGCAGATGCAAGGGGATCCTACAGTCCCCTCTTCCCCGTCTGGTAGTCCAGTGGAAAGCCTTTCACACTGGACCGGTCGCCATGCCGTCCCACCGGAAGTCAATAATTAAATTATTATTAACAGCTTTGCCACAGATGTAAGTGAAGGTATATCCACCTAAGGGTGGTCTTTCATTGCCCGTGGCAAATAATAATTAACAACGTCTTTTATCAGTAAATAAATAACAAATATGTAAACAAATAATCAAACCTCTTCCCGGAAATGACGTCATATTATGTCATATGATGTCACAATTTGCTATGACGTTAATCTTTAATTATTTACGTCATTTCCTGTGAATTTGTTTAGAGCCAATTTTTTTCTATTCCCAATTTAACTAGCCGAATTAATTTTATCTGTGGGATGGGGTCATTCCCCACCACAAGAGGGGGGCCAGCACAGCTAGGCATCCACTCTCTCTCCCCCCCACAGATGGCTTCATAAATTTGGTCAGAAAGAGCACCAACATATAATAACAGCCCTTACTTGGAGAAGTGTATCCCATCATCCCTGTACAATTGTGGATTATCCAGCCTAATAGCATTTTGAATAACAAACATGCCCCTCTTTAACAACTGTTTAGTAACAAAACGATTAAGCCACCACCGTGCATTATTGATGGTAGAATCCTTTTGTGCACCAGACCAAGGCTGCCTAGGCACCAACATAGTCCAGATTATCTTTGCTAAAGGAAGCATAGCTTGTAATTCCTCCAAATCCTTAACGATTTCTTTGGCCAGCTGTAAACACGGTACACACACCAGGTTGTTTTCCCCCAGGTGAACAACCACTGGCCAGGGTCGAGGACACGACCAAATCAACTCCTTCATATAAGGCACAAGAGATGGCCACTTCATGCCCCTCTCGCCAAACCAAATTGTGCAACCAAGATTGGCCAGGCTCAAAGAAGTGTTGTAGTGGTGCTCCTTCAGGAAATGCTCCGCCCAAGCCACCAGGCTATGTCCGATGATCCATATATTGCCCGGGCTGAAGAAAGCTGAAATAAAGTAAAATGTCAGCATGACTAAACGAGAGTCCCACTACCCGATTGTCTCACATAAGATTTAAAAGCGCGTAAATGCCACTTCCCAAGCCTACAAATATCAGTTTCACTCATGCCATAAGTGGCGGCAACCGTCGCAGCTCCTATGCGAAAGAAGTGCAAAGAAAAAGAATCCTTAGGCAGCCCGGCTTTATTTACTGCTTCTTTTAACACTGCCCTGAGTTGAAATTGTGTTAGGGGCAGGCCAGACAAGTGAAGAAACAAGTATCCAGGCACCTTAGGCCTGATTCTTAAATAGTTATCCATTGCTACTACTGGGCATATTTGACCCTTTTGGGCCTTGGCCAAGAATAAAGACTGACCCTTGCCAAACTGGTCAGTCTTAGACCACCTGATGCGATCTGAATATCATGGTCATTTAGATTAATGTCCAAAATCAATAATGCCCAGCCCGATGTATCATTCCTGGAACCCAGGACAATCTCACTAATTCTCAGGGCAGCAAAAATGCAGTAGCAAATACCACCCTGAATCAAGTCAATTCCTCAGGTGAA
The DNA here is from genome assembly GCA_026167975.1 of Phrynosoma blainvillii. Classification (NCBI taxonomy): domain Eukaryota; kingdom Metazoa; phylum Chordata; class Lepidosauria; order Squamata; family Phrynosomatidae; genus Phrynosoma; species Phrynosoma blainvillii. The sequence goes on from JANUYF010000001.1 coordinate 417,758,241, forward strand.
TAGCATATTTGGGTCAGTTGCTCCCATAACATAACGAGGACAGGGCCGGTTATTGGCCTTCTAATGTCCTTTGCTATAGTAGACTCTCTGGACTATCCTTCCACTGCCCTTTTGACTCTAAAATCAACAGTTGGGTCAAAATAACCATTTGCCCTGGAGAAAAAGGCTAGAGCGGCCAACCTGCCCCTGATAGTGACAGGTGATACTTTTTTTTGAGTGCCAATTGTTTGAGTGCTACTATAAAACAAAGCACCAAATCCACATTAATAGGCCATGTTATTTCTTCCCCAATCTCACACATGAATTGCCTAAAAGAATTTAGGGCTGTTTGATAAGACTTGCGTGTTGACAGGGCAATGGAATTCAACATCGCCCTACGAACGTCTAATCTCCAAGGTTCCAGAGAATCACTGGTACCTCCAGTGGGTGTAAAGTAGTCTGCGGCGCCAAGTACCTGGTAAGCTGAAAATGAGAAAGGGCGTCCACCAAAGGGTTAAGTAAACCAGGAACATGTTGAGCTCTAAACAACACATTAAACTTTAAACATTGTAAAACCATTGCCCTTACCAAACTCATCACCTTAGGAGATTTGGAGGACTGCGAATTCACCACATGCACGACCGCCTGGTTGTCACACCAAAACCAAACAGTCTTAAAAGCAAATTGGCTTCCCCATAGGTGTACAGCAACAATGATTGGGAACAATTCCAAAAAAGTAAGGTCCCTGGTAAGACCAGATTCCACCCAAACAGGAGGCCATGCCTCAGCAGCCCACTGGCTGTTCCAGAAAACTCCAAAGCCATGGGCGCCAGCAACATCCGAATGGACCTGAAAATCTGCACGAAGCAGCATTTCAGTTCTCCAAAAAGATATACCATTATAATACTCCAGAAAGGAGTGCCAAATCTTAAGATCCTCACAGATGCCCCTTGTGATTCTAATGTGGTGATGATGAGCCACTAGAGCTGCAGTGGCCTTGTAAAGTGTAGCACAAAATGCTCGTCATGGGACTACCACCCCACAGGCAAAATTTAATAAGCCTGTAAGTCAGGGTAGGCAACCTTTCCCCTTTAAGGGCCGAGGGACTTCAGCTCCCAGAAGCCTCAGCCATGTTGGCCAATAGTCCCATGTTGGCCAATAGCTCCTGGGATTCTGAGAGCTGAAGTCCCTCAGCCCTTAAAGGTTGCCTACCCCTGCTGTAGGTGATTGGAAATCAAGCAGAGTAGCTTTTCGTTTATTCAACATAATTTGAACTTGCTGCCTCATGGCCACCAATTTCTCAGAGGGCAAACGAGAGATGCCAGCAATAGTGTCTATCTCTGTGCCCAAAAAGGTTAATTGTGTGTGAGGACCCTCTGTTTTCTCCTCTGCTAGAGGCACACCCAATTCCTGCATCAATTCTTGAAATTGCACTAAAGTATTAAGGCATTGCAAGGAATCAGGTGAACCTGCTGATAGAAAGTCATCTAAGTAATGAACAATGGCTTTATTACCAGTTCTCTTAACAGCACACCAATGGCTAAAAGTGCTGAATGTCTCAAACGCAGCACAAGAAATTGAACACCTCATTGGCATTGCCTTATCAAAATAAAATTTTCCATCAAACTGGAAATCCAGAAAATCAAAATCATCCGAGTGTACAGGGAGAAGTCTGAAGGCAGACTTAATATCACATTTAGCCAGCAGGGCACCTGAACCCAAATTCCTAATCATTATGACTGCTGAGTCAAATGATGTATACTTGACAGAAGTCAGCCCTGAATCAATGGCATCATTCACTGATTCACCTTTGGGGTACGATAAATTATGAATTAGCCTAAATTCCCCAGGAGTCTTTTTTTGGAACCACTCCTAGCTGTGATAAACAAAGAGTAGGAATGGGCAAGTCATCATGAGGACCAGAAATTCTCTCTGCTGCAATTTCTTTAGCTAATTTCACCCTAACCACATCTGGCAAATCCCTTACAGAATGAGCATTAGGTGCAGAACAAAAAACCCCAGGACCTGTTTGGGAATATGAAAACCTGAAGAAAACCCCCTTTTATTAAAAGATAAAAGACTTTTAACTTTAGAAAGCGTAGACTTACAGTTTGGCATTCACGCTTATCTATTTTATGGAAAGGAGAAATTCGATAAAAAATTTAAAAATCATCATATAAGGAAAGCTTGTTTAAGAGTTTGTTCAAAATATAAACAAAAATGGTGCGTCAAGACACCTTATTGGGCATCTCCAGCAGAAGCAGTGTTAATGAAGCAATTATATAATGAAGAATCCTGGCTTTGTTATAAGGATCTGACTAAAATCGAAGGATCTAAGATTATTTTCAAATCTTGGGAAGAATGATTAAATGCAGGTTATGTTATCAATTGGTTTTCTCATAGACAACTACTAGAAAGATTTAAATTAGATTCTCAACTAAATCAGCTTGGTTCTGCCGATAAAAACTTTGAAAAAAATTATAAACGGAGACAGAAATAAATTGACTTCAAAATATTATCATTTGATTAGAAATTGGGAACAAGAGGAGAATGTAATTAAAAATTATATGATTAGATGGGCTCAAGATATAAACCAAAATATAAATTTGGAAGATTGGGAAAAAATTTGGAAAAAGGTAATAAAGTATACAGTCAATATGGACATGAGGGAGAACTTATATAAGTCAATGTTTAGGTGGTACTTGACTCTAGTTAAGCTATCTAAAATGTACAAGGGTTGCAATCCAGCTTGTTGGAAATGTGGAGAGGAACAAGGTACCTATTTTCATATGTGGAGGAAGTGTAGTAAAGCACAGGGATATTGGAAGAAAATTAATGAAGAATCTCAATTTTTTTTGGAAATACAGTTATTAATTGACCCAAAATTGTATCTTTTAAATATTTTTAATACAAAGATTGAGGGAAGTAAGTTGAAACTGTTATTTTTTTTAATTACTGCGAGAATACTTTTTGCAAAATTTTGGAAAAAGAGAGAAACTCCGTCAGTGGAGGACTGGAAATTAAAACTTTATGAAATCTATGAGATGGAAAAACTGACATATTTATTCAGGGATTGGTCTTCGGTAGAATTTCATAAAACGTGGGCTCCGTGGTATCGATATTTGAAAAGGAAGGATATCAATAATGAATTAAGCCATGCAGCATTTTTGGAGTAATATATCCACTACAATATATTATAATATATAAATTTAAAGTTAAGACATTGATATATTGTGATATAAAAGATATAAAGGATATAATTAAGAAGATATTTAGATATAATTTTTATAGATAGGTATGTAGACATATTGTTTAAAGATATATATTATAAAGTTTTTAGTTACGTAGATATTGTATTCAATGTTGGGTCCTTAGTTGGGTATTTGATTGATCTACTTTAGTTATATAATTCAAAAGTCAGTGATGTAAATCTATGAGGTACAGGTTATTTGAAATGTATTTATTTTCGATCCTCTTGCCAACTGCAAGGAAGTTAATGTTATGTGTTATGTCTATTGTTTTGGTTATTTTCTTTTTCCTTTTTGTATTGTAGTATTTGATGTTTTTTATATTGTTTTGTCTTGTCATGTATGTGTGTATGTTGTTATATTTTTATATCAATAAAGATTTTTAAACTAAAATTAAAAAAAAACTGAAGAAAACCCCTGAAATAAATACAAGGCAGCCTCCTTGTTGGGATTTTTTTTTAACCAAGGCTCCATATTAGCCAAATTAATTGGTGATGGGGCCTTTTGCTCCAGGAGGCGCCGGCTGGGAAACAGCACCCCCTCCTGTTCTTTTTCCTTTAATACAAGAATTCCCTGAGTGTCCCCCCCCACAGGTGTAACACTTGCGTTCATACCTGCAGGGTTGTCTTTTACATTTTCCTGCATTAAAGTCCCAACACAAACCAAATTGTCTTTTATCACCTGTGTTAGGCCTCGAATTTGGCCCTCTCAGCAAGGTGACCATTGGTACAAAGCCATTGTCACACCTGCTCGAGGGGGAGGCCCCCACCATGACATCAGCCCAGAGCTCCAATTGCACATGCCTCCAAGATAAAGAGGGATCTTGAGCTGCTCACATTCTAAACTGCTCATCTTATTGGAGCCAAGCAGCACCCCTAGAATTATATAGGCAATTGGTATATGTTTTTATCATAATCTCCTGATATTTAGAAAAATCCGGAGATCTAAGAGGCTGTTTCTCTTCAATCACACCTCTGTAAATAGTGAATCCCATGATCCAATTCACAAAATTGCGCTCAAGCTTAGGGCATTTGACTGCCTGAAACTCCTTTGTCAAGCTGAAAACAACGTCATCCTTAACCATGATCCTTGGTTCAGGGTCCCTAAATGTTAAAGTAAATTAATCAATGTATTCACCCTTCCAAATCCTTTCTTTAGTGGCAACAGGAAGGTGAGAACCAAGGGGTGTAGACATAGCAGTGTAAGGAGTAGACTCTGCGCTGCCAACCGCTCCAGCAATTTGCACAACAGGTGCGGAGTTAGCAACAGCAGAGGGCTGAGCACCCTGAGCCTGCGAGTCAGGCACCTGTAAAACAGCAAGGGTCTGAATGGGCGCATTCAAAGCTGCAGGGTTAGGCTGCTCCAAAGCCATCCCCTGCCCCACCTGGCTACCTGGAGCCCATACTGAGGTAAGCCAATTAGATTGCACAGTACCAGGAGACACACCTGAGCTTGAAGCTTGAGCCATATCAACACTTGACCGTGAAGATCCCCCGAGCTGTGGCCCCGCAACAGCTCGGGTGTTCAAGGTAGCAGAGGCAGCAGCCGCTTGATCGCCTCCTTGCACGCCACCGGCTTGCTCCATTGCGCCGCTTGGAACAACCGCCCTCTGTAAGAGGTTATACAAATCAGCCATGGGCGGCTGCCCGGATGCAGGGGGATCCACACCCTGCGTACCCAAACCCAGGGCTCTTTGTAAAAGATCCCAAACATCGGCAACCGTGGGGTGCTCAAGCTCCACTTCCGAAGCCACCTGCGGGCCCGGTGTGGCGATGGCCAACTGAGACTCAGAAGCTGCCATGGAAGAAGACACTTCAGTGTTGTCAAGACCCAAAGGGTTAACACTTGCAGAAAAGGCAGTAGCCTGAAGTTTCTTTTGCACTAGTTGATTGCACAGTGCCATGCAAGCCTGAACCATTTTGCCAAGTTGAGTAATTTGGGCGAGTAAATCCTCATCCCTGCTAGCATGCTTGGAAGGTCTTTTAGCCAAGTGACCTGCAGAAGGTGCGGCAGAAGCCGCCCGACATTTGGATTGGGCCTTACTGCGTGGCATCCTGAACTCGATGACAAATAAACACGGGCCCTAAACAATCACCCCTGTGGATGATTCCAACTTGGCCTTAAAGGCCGCCCTTTCCCTCAAGTCTTTCAGAGACACCACAGCCAGGGAGCAATGCTGGATACCACCATGAGAAAGTTGTCCACCGAAGGCCCGATACTGAACCTTCACTGAAGACTAACATCTTCACACACTCACCGGTGGGAGGCAGTGCCGCTAACACCCCCCCCCCCACTAGCGGTGGGTCCCGACCTTACCAGATCGAGTGGCCGGGGCGTTTCAGGGCCTGAAGGGACGGATTGACGCATCTGGTGAAAACGAGCCCACACAACCTTTCCCGAATAGAATAGGGAATGCGGATGCTACCAGGCCCTGAGGGCCGGCCCAAAGGCCACTCGCTCACCCCAGTGGAATGCTCTAGAAAAAACCAGAGCCGCGGAGCAAACAATGACGTAAAAAGAATAGGCAAAACCAAAAGCACAAGCCCCAAATGCAAGGCCAAACGCAAGCACGCCAAAAGCTGAGAACGGTTCGAAGTAACTCTCGCCATCTCGAGTATAAAAATGGCTGCCTCCACATGAATGTAACAAGTTATAAGCAACAAACTCTCATCCAAATCTCACATAACAACAACCTTGCTAGAATTGTTAACACCAGCCTGTTGGCCCAGGCGCGGTGGTGTGACCTTCCCCCCCTGTGCCTTGACCAATGAGGAGTCTTTTGTCCTTATCTGGCCAGTACAACAAGAAACCCCTCCCAACAAGTCGTGGGGTGTCTTTCCATAGGTTATCCTTTAAAAAATTTAAACATCGCTATCATGTCACCTCTTAACCTTCGCTTCACCAAGCTAAACATACCCAACTCTCTAAACTGCTTCACATAGGGCATAGGATTTAGAGTGCTCTTTTTTAAATACATAAGGCTTATATCACCCCACCCCAAATTAGAAGCATATTTCTCATTCTCTTATAGTGATAGCTTGTGAATCACTAAGAATTTTCCATGGTCACAACAGCTTGCAAAATGGTTTATGGATGGCTGCTACAGGGTAATTGAAAATGAAGATTATTTCCTCTTTACCTGATGCTAAATAATGGGCAACTTTGTTAGCATCATACAGGCATAAGGCTACTAGGTGTGTTGCCTGACTTGAGTACTTGCAAGCTGTCAGCTTCTTTGGTAGGCTGACCAGTCAAAGTCACATGTTTGCACAGTCCAGATTATGGGTTTCCTCATCTCCAGTTGCTATGGAAATGGACACAACCACACCTGATCATCCTGGCAGACAACAAATTTTTGGTCCCAAATATCTATATGTCTCATCACTTCCACACTGCACTTGAAACCAAATAATATAAACCATATAAGAATGAGAATGATGCACCTCCACTGGAGAATGCACTATATGATGTTGTTGCTGTTTGTTGTTGTTGTTGTTGTTGTTGTTGTTGTTATATTTATTTATATCCCTTTCTCCAAAACTAGGACTCAGAGTGGCTTGCAAGATTAAAAACAGTACTATTAAAAATACAGGAAAGTGTTACATTAAAACAAAATTAAATTATTACAATATTTTAAGGAGGCCCTCTTTGGGGGCAGACAATTCAGATGTATCTTTATATTATTTAGTTAATATATGCTACACTCACGGTCATCTCATGGCACATCATCATGGTCTGCTCATGATGTTTGACTGCTTAGCACAAAGATCATGATGATGCTGCATCTGTCAACCTTACAAGAGTGATGGCTGAATTTTAATTTTCTGCTGTTGATAGGAAAGCATATTTCACATCTGAGGAAAGTAGATTAGACAAGAGTTGGAAGACAGGTGACCTGGAATGTAAGGGTTCCATTCTTCAAAAGAATAATGAGTATCTTCTGCCTGAAGCAACCACCTCATTCTATCTACTGGCATACCCTGAAAGAAATATGCTTTAGTTCATCTTCACTGATCCAGAAAGATGGGTCATCTTCAACATAATCCTGAATTTGTTCTTCAAAAATAAGTGGGCTCTTTCTCTACAAATTAGATTTCAACATAAAATATTTATGTAAAACTTTTAGATCCCACCTTTTTGATTTTGGCCCCACTCATCACTGAAAGGAGCCCTACCCTTCCAAACATCTTTGAGATTAAATTCAACTCTCAGGCTTAAAATTTTCCCAACCTTGCTTTGGGCTTCTATAAACATGAAGACAGATGAATATATTGAATAGAAGTCTGGTGTCATGCCCAGCCAAACAAATGAAGGAAAAAAGAACCCTGCATTCCTATCTAGTCCATCTTCCATGTTGGGCAGAAACAGAATTTCCACAGAGAGCAAGGATACGCATGTGGTCCTTCATGAGAGCACACATTCCTTCAGAGCCATACACAAGAGACAAGATGACTGTGTCAGGATTGTTATGGGTGTGACCTCAAAGGGCATAAATGAACTCCCTCATGTTTTTAGTATAGATACTTGTCAGAGCTGTTGTGAACTTGATGGGGAAGCAGACTGGCGGCTCTGCGCTGCCCCGGGAAGATGCGCCGCAGGACAGAGGCATCCCCATGCCTCGATCCTGCGGCGCTCCTTCCCCGTCCCTGAAAGGAGCGCTAAAATAGCGTTCCTTTCACAAGTCAGTGAAAGTGCGCCAAAAAGCGTGAGGCGCACTTTCACTGACTTATCCGCCGCAGCGTGTGCGGACGCTGCGGTGGGAGCTTGCCCCCAGAGTGCCGGCCGTGCAGAGGGCCGGCGGCTCCGAGAGCAACCTCGGGAGGAGGAAGGGGCACCAAGCGTGTGGCTGCCCATCCTCTTCACTGCCTCCAGGACGGCTTAATAAGCTGTCTGCCGAGGCCCTTGGTCAATATACTTGTGGATCAAATAGGACTCAACAAACTGAAGTCACATGGAGTTCTCTAAAAGCGGAATTTTATTGAACACACAGACATCAAGGTGTATGCAATAGTTGTATTGGGGAATAGCAAATATTATGGTAGTACTTCATAAATGGCAAAGAGCATATGCAAAATGACTGACATTGGTGTTAAAGATGAGGACTTTCCCCAAAAATGTGTGTGTGTGTGTGTGTGTGTGTGTGTGTATACTAATTCAGTGCTAACTTGGTTGAATATAGAGGGAGTAAAACACACTTTACAAAAACAAAACACCTCTGACCTGGATGGATAATTACAATAATTTTTATTTTTATTTTTTTTAAAAAAATACATTTGTAAACATTGTTACATTTTTATCAAAAATCAACTGAAATAAAATCCTTAGCCAGCTTTAGCTTGGACGAATTGTCATAACATTGGTGGGGAATCTTGTATGGACTTGATAAGATAGATAGCCAGCTGTCTATCTCTGATCCGGAATAGCCTTGGGGGCTTTGAAGGGTTAAGTGGATTTTTCTTACCATACATTAAATCACCAGTTCATCAAGGGAATTCAGACATCAAAAATTACCCCAGGAATCTTTGTTTGGGGCAAGAAGGCAGCTCTGTTGGCTCATCCAAAATGTAACCATATCTAAACATAAGAGGAAGGTGAAAGAAAAAAACAACAACAGAGAGGTATTTATAGAACCCAGGTTTAGTACAAAACAGCCCTCGAGCTATTTTTCCTGTCAAAACAAGAGAAACAAATCCTGTTTTTTATTAATGCAATTATAGGAATCCAAGAAATTTAATTACAAGTGCCATGTGTATCTGTCTTCATTACTTAATTGTGTTAGAAGAGAAATGATTTTAGAGATTTGCAGTCCAGAAGGGAAGTTATCAGTGTGGATTACAGCTTTTCCAGGTCAGTATCTCATCATTACTTTATCAAAATTGCACAATTTTCTCTGTCTTTCTGTGCCACACAGAGCCACAGGAAGCATTTCAGGGGCTAAAGAGTTTTAATCACTGCCTCCATTTTTAGCTGCAGAAATCAATGGTTTAGGAAAACTAGCTTCCTTCTCAAAGGAAGACCTCTTCATTACTACAGGTGCATCCTGGAGCTTCATTCAAATTCACAGAAAGCAGCAGAAGAAATTTCAGTTCAGTTTTTTTCCCCTGGTTTTGCATCATTTACTAGTGGGTTCTCCAAGCAATTTATGAACTTGCATTCTCTCCACTGGCACAGAAAAGAATATGACTTTATTCTTGTAGTTTCTAGAAATGACAGCACATCAACTAAAATCTCATTTGATGCTTCCTAAAAAAGACAGGCCTTATCCCATAGACATTAAAAACAGATCATGACATTTTCCATCTTGCCACAGTTTTATCCTTAGATAAAAATAACTACACAGCACAAAGTCATAGCTACAGTTAAGACCTATGCCTTTTTTTCATGAATTTTCATGGGTGCAAGGAATTTCACATCTGTTATAGCTGTGGAAAACAACCAGCCTTAGATTATTCAACAAAATCAAGATCTGCAACACAATTTTGCAATTCCTCTTGAAACCTATCAAGAAAGCTCCTCGTCACAGTTCCATTGAGTCTGGTGAAGGGTCCTTGTAGCACATTTTATTATTTTCTATGCCATATAATACTTCATCAATATTTTTATGTGCCTTCAAGTTCATCTCCAATTTTTAGAAACCCTATTACAAGATTTTCTGGGTGAAATTTATTCCAAAGAGGTTTAACACTGCATTTCTCTTAGGTTGAGAGAGTGTGATTTGCCCAAGGTCATTCAGTGGGTTTTTCATGGCTAAATGGGGATTTGAACCCTGGTCTCTTGGAGTCCTAATCCTGCAGTCAAACCACTATTGTTGTGTTGTTGTTAGCTATCTTTGAGTCTACTTTGACCCATGGCAATCATATGAATGAGAGGCCTCCAAGGGGGGAAGCAGACGGGCAGCCGTGGGCCGCCCCGGGAAGCTGCGCCATGGGGCCAAGGTATCCCCACACTTCGGCCTCGCGGCGCAGCTTCGCCACCCCTGGAAGGAGCGCTAAAATAGCTCTCCTTCCACAAATCGCCGAAGGTGAGCCACAAAAGGCTGCCAGCGCACCTTCGGCGACTCTTCCGTTGCAGCGTGTATGGACGCTGCAGCGGGAGGGCATCCTCAGAGCACCAGCCGTGTGGAGGGCTGGCTGCTCTGAGGATGTTTTGGGGAAGGGGTTGGGGCGCCCACCGTGCGGCTGCCCCTCCCCTTCCTTGCCCCCAAAACGGTGTTTTGCACCGTCTGCTTCCCCCCCCCCCCAGTTACCCTGTCCTCAGCAGTTGTGCTCAGGTCTTGCAGATTCATCACCGTATTTTCCATGATTGAATCTATCCATCTACATTGTGGCATTCCTCTCCTCCTACTGCCCTCCATCTTACCAAGCAATATTGTATTTTATAATGATTTCTATCTTCACATTATATGGCCAAAGTATGACAGCCTCAGTTTAGTCATCCTTGCTTCAAGGGAGAGTTCAGGATTGATTTGCTCTAGGAGCAATTTATTTGTCTTTTTAGTTGCCCACAGTATTCACATAACTTTTCTTGAGCACCACATCTCAAATGCCTTTATTTTCTTCCTATTAGCTTTCTTCACTGTCCAGCTTTCACACACACATGTATTTTCTAAGCCTCTGAAGTGAAGATGATGTCTGGAGATTGGAACAGCAGAATAAGTAGGGGAAAGTCAGAGGGGCACAGGTCAAAGAGAAGCACAGATAAAAGATTATTGTTTCTGTGTGTCTCTGTACTTTAAAAGTCTTCTTAACATGAGGAGCAGTTTCTTAAGAGCGAAGGAAACACCTCTGGGTGGGGTAAACATGACCTCAACATGTGCTTGCAAAAAGAGCAGAAGTGAAGTGTCCTTTGAGTTCTGGTGACGGCTTTCAAATAGCATGAGAAGGACCAAACAATGAAGTTGCATGCTCCAGACAAAATACCAATCAGTAATGATAGCTACTTCGCAATGGGGGTGTACCTGTCCAAGCCAGTTCCGCAGGTCTCCATTTCATGGATGCAAACAAGACAGTTAAGCACCGATTGCTCTCAATCAATGCAGCCATTTCCTTGTCAGCAGGAGCAGGGGAGGGAGGGAATTTCCAGTTTGTAGTTTGGCTTGTCACAATGGACAAAGTGTCCAAGCTACCATCAGCCGAGTTGAATTCAAGTCAAGTTGAAGTCAAGTCATGTCTTATGTATCAAAGTCATATTCATATTTATTGAGCATAATGTGTAACACCATGTCTATCAGGCTTAATAATACAAATCTCTTTTTCACACTGTCTTTAAATACTTCAGTTCTCCAGGTTGTAGTTTGGAACTATGTTAGATGTGCTGTTCTGCTTATGTTTTACTGTGACTTTTGCTTTTAGTCATTTGTGGTCTGTGATACAATCTGCTCCTGGTCATGTTTTTGTAGAGCTTCTCCATATTTTGCTTCCAATTATGTAATCTATTTGATTTATATATTGGTCATCAGGTGATGTCCATGTATGCAGTCATTTCTTGGGTTGTTTGAAGAATGTATTCATGATGAACAAACTGTTGTCCTTGCAAAATTCAGTTAATCAGTCTCCTGCCTTACCTTTTGATCTTAGGTCACATTTTCCTATGGTCTTTGCTTCTGCTCCTTTTCCTATTTATGCATTCCAGTCACCTATTATTAACAAGAAGCCCTATTTTGGTGTGATCGGTTTCCTCTCATAATTCATAATATATCTCAATTTCTCCCTCTTTTGCTTCTGTGGTTGATATATAAACTTGAATTGTAGTTATGTTGATGGGTTTTCCCTTAATTCTTATTGGCATGTTTCAGTCAGACTTGGCATTGCAAGCTTTAACTGCTTTTGCCTCCTCACTAAAAATGTGCCTCCTCACTAAAAATGCCAATCCATTTCTTTTTCTGTTTTCATTTTCTGAGTAAAATAATGTGTAATTATCCGACTCAAAATGTCTCATTCCTGTCCACTTTAACTCACTCAATATTTAGGAGTCCCATTTCTTATTTTACTATGTATAATTTTCATGATCAAAGGTCCATATTTATATAATATGTGCTGTGCAGTTTCTGACTATTCTTCTGGGCTCTACAAGCATAATAGTTCATTGGCTGTATCCTCATTCTCTCTCTCTCATATATTCTATATTTCTTATATACTGTCTTTATCTGCCCTTATCTCTTTATATTCCATTTTAGATGGTTTCATTACAGGGTTTCCTTGGTATAGCTTCAAAAGGCAGTTTACTATAGTTCTCTCTGCACAGTACTAACAATTGTTAACTGTGATGGATTGTCATTCTCGATGCGGTCTTCAGTACGGAACAGGAATATTCGTGGACAGAGATAATTGGTACCTCCGCCTTGTCATGGATGGATCATTTCCTGGTCAAGACGAAACTGAGAGCATTGATCCACCCCACCGGGGGTGGTGGACCTATTAGAATGGTCTGACCTCGAAGGCTAATGGAACCAATTGGATTCCAGAAAGCCTTGGAGGGTTTGATGGTTGGAAATGCCAGCGACCCTGTCGAGGCCTTGGTCAATACCTGGAACGCTGATCTGACCAAGGCTATAGACACAATCATTCCCAAGCATCCTTGCCACCCGCTCCAAATCGTAAGCCTTGGCACACACCGGAGCTTAAAAAAATGAAGTGGGTTGGACAACGACTAGAGCGTGAATGACAGAAGACTCGTCTCTTATCTGACAGAACTCGCCATAGAAACCATTTTTTGCCCTATTGGGAGGCAATACGTGCAGCACAGAGATCCTTCTCCTCTGCACGTATTGTGTCTGCAGAGTCCTATCCAGCAGAGATGTTTAGGGTGGTGAGGGAGCTGACGCAGGTACCTCCTGCGCCAAATTCCTTACTTAACCTGACGATGGCCTGCCGTGACGCATTTAACAACTTCTTTGCAGATAAAGTCTCTGAGATAAGAGCCGACTTAGACGCCAGGATGTTAACAGAAAATATAGACGAGGTGTCCAGCGACTCTACCAATGTAATTATACTGGATCAGCTGCAATCTGTGAGTACCAAGGACATGGACAAGCTTCTTGGTAGTGTGAGGAAAACAACTTGTCCTCTCAACTTTTGCCCATTATGGCTGGCCATCCGGGGGGGGGGGGGATGCATTGAAGAGGTTCCTTATGGACATCATCAATGCATCCTTCAGAGAAGGACATATTCCATCATGTTTAAAGGAAGCGGCTGTTAGGCCGCTTCTGAAAAAAACCTTCCCTGGACCCTCTGGATATGAATAATTATAGGCCAGTCTCTTTATTACCATTTTTGAGCAAGGTGATCGAGAGGATGGTTGCTCTTCAACTCCAAGTTGTCTTGGATGAAACCGATTATCTAGACCCATTTCAAACTGGCTTCAGGACAGGCTTTGGGGTTGAGACTGCCATGGTTGCTTTGACTGACGATCTGTGTCTGAGCATTGACGGGGTAGTGTGATCCTGTTGGTACACTTAGACCTCTCAGAGGCTTTTGACATTACAGATCATGGCATCCTCTTGGACTGCCTGAGGGGGTTGGGCATCGGTGGCACTGCTTTGCAGTGGTTCTGGTCCTTCCTCTCTGGAAGGCCCCAGAGGGTGCTGCTCGGGGACAGCAGCTCGGCCAAAAGAGAGCTCACCTGTGGTGTTCCTCATGGGTGCCATTCTGTCTCTGATATTATTTAACATCTATATGAAACTGCTGGGTGAGATCATATGGAGTTATGGAGCTGGGTGTTATCAGTACGCTGATGACACCCAGATCTATTTCTCTGTGTCTCGTTCATCAGCCTCGAATTCCGATGGCACCTCCTCTCTCAATGAATGTCTTCGGGCAGTAATGGGCTGGATGAGGAAAAACAGATTGAAGCTGAATCCAGACAAGATGGATGTGCTCACGGTAGCGGCCCCGAAACCAAGAATTGGGCTGCAACCTCCAGTCCTGGATGGGGTCACTCTCTCCTCCAGTGACTGTGTCTGGGGGTGCTCCTTGACTAGTCGCTCCTGATGGTGAATCAGGTGAATGCGACAGTCAGGAGCTCCTGTTATCAGCTTCAGCTGATATGCCAGCTGCGCTCTTTTCTGGAAGTAAGGGATCTGGAGACCGTTGTGCACGCGCTGGTAACCTCATGTCTAGATTTCTATAATGAGCTCTACATGGGGCTGCCCTCATGCTTGGTTCAGAAACTGCAGTTAGTACAGAACATGGCGGCCAGTATAGTGTCGGGAACATCTAGGAGGGATCATATTATGCCAGTACTAAGATCCCTCCAGTGGCTGCCTATTAGTTTCCGGACCCAGTACAAGGTGTTGGTCATTACCTATAGAGCCCTAAATGGCTTGGGTCCAAACTATCTCTGGGACCACCTTCTCCCCTACAATCCTCCCTGCGCACTCTGATCCTCTGGGAGGAATCTGTTGCAGCCACAAAGATCTAGGCTTTCGACTACCTCCATAGGGCTTTTTCTGTTTTCGCCCCCAGACTATGGAACGGCTTGACGGATGAGATCCGCCAATTGACATCTTTAGACAGCTTTAAAAAAGCTGTCAAGATGGATCTCTTCTGGCAGGCCTTTCCAGGATAGTTTATCCCAACCTCAGGAACTCTTCAGGAACTCTGCTCAGAGGCTCCTTTTAGAGGCTCATGTAAAGTGGTATAAGCTCGCCATTTTTTGTTTTTTGTTCCTCCAGACTCCTTTATACGGCTGTTCAGTCCTTACCGCCAACTAGGCTTTTATAATTTAAATTGTTTATAGTAATATGTTTTAATTCTATCATTGTTTAATTCTGTTTTAAAGGGTGGGAGAGTTTATGGGGTTGGGATTGTATTTTACATTGTATTGAGTTTTAATGATGTAAGTTGCCTCGATTGTTTGACAGAGGGGTGGGATATAAATAAAATTTATTATTATTATTATTATTATTATTATTATTATTATTATTATTATTATTATTTATTGTCTTTGCAAGATCCTCCATCAGTGTCAACCATAGCTGCTATTGCTGCTATTGCTGCTGCTGCTACTGTCCAGTAGCTGCTGAGTACTTCTTTTTTTCTTCAAAGGGAAAAAAAGCAAGATTATAGGAAGAGATTTTTTTTCTAATTTCTACTAAATAGTGCTAAACATCCACCTTGCCCTCCTTCAAGGAAACAATGCATCAGGACACTTTCCTTATGGCTATTTCTCCCCTCCTAAGTCCACTATTCCTCCTATAGTTGAAATCAGCATTCTTTTATGCTTCTGGGAGCTTTTGCTGCTACCCAAAGCCTTCTCCTTTTCTCCTCCATCAGTTCCTTATTGCAGGACACTACTGTTAGTGCCACCACCATTGCTGTTACTATTCCTGGCTGCATTGACTCCTGGTCTCCCCACCCAAACTCTTTCCTATTTCCATGAAGACACAGTTTGTAGATCCAAATTAAAGCTTTATTGTTCCATAAAGAAAACAAGAAAAGAAAATATACAATCCATCCTGCTGATGCCAAAAAACTATAGGATCACATCATGTAGATGTTGTTGTAGAAATACAGCAGTAGAAAAAGTTACAGTTTACAATTTTACAGATTCAGTTCAAACAAACACATTGCAAATATATAAACAAAGTGAACAAAGAAAACTCTTGGCCCTTCCCATACTCCACCTTCTGGGTGTTAACCTTATGATGATTGGATGATGTGCTGTAACCCAGCCTCTAGCTGTATGTCACCCTCCATGTGATCTAATTCCCATGAGCTCATATGTTTATCTGTTAACTATCTGTTCTCAGGCTCAAAGTGTTTTTTATTATTCTGTACTGTGGGCACATGTTTTGGCTTCAAACCACCTGCTAGCCGAGTCCTCTTTGTTTTCAGTAGGCACTGTTCCAATAAGAAACTTTCACACACACATCTCTACATTTCTACTTTGACTGTATATCCCATCCATATTCCAACAGCTGCCACTCCCACAGCTGCTGATGCTGTTGCTACTACTGTCACTGCCTCTGGCTCATCTGTTGCTGCTGCTGCTGTATAGGCCACCATGTGCACTGCTGCCACCACCACCATGGCTGTTGTTGCTGCTTCTTACTAGCTCTTCTTTTTCCAATCTGCTCCTCCTGGTATATGTGTGGCCGAAGTGACCTTTTCCTTTCTTCTTGACACATTGGATCTATGCAACAATACAATAATATAGTTGTGTACCTGGTTTTTTTTCTCTTTTTTTGCTGTAAAAAAAAGCTTTATTGATGAAATTATCTTATTGTACATACAATTTTAGATTACACATCATGTTATATATCATATCCTTTTACAAATAAAATTTAAATAAAATTTCCTATTCCCATACAATCATTAGTAACAAAGGAAATAATGACATTAATCGTCTATAATTAAAGTTATTTAAACTAATAAATCTTTATGTTAGTGTATCAACCAACCAGATATGAGAATTAACTATTTATTTCAAACTTAGTTTACACCATTATGTCTTTGTTTTTATATAGTTTAATTTAAAGTCTTATTGTGATGCAAGAAAACTTTCAATTTTTTCCCATTTTGAAATAAAATATTTATCATGTTTATCCTAGATCAGCATAGTCAATTTATCCATTTGCATTAAATCACTTATTTTCTTTTTCCATTCCTCAAACATCTGTGTATAGTTACTTTTCCAATATTTAGCTATAATCAATCTTGCACCGGTAATTAAATACAATATTACACTTATTTCCTCTTTTTTTAATACCCCTTTCAGATTCTCCGTTATATTTAGTAAATATAATTTAGGGTCCATTTTTATTCTAATATTGAAAATTGTTGTTATTTTATTATGAATGGTTTTCTAAAACTCATTTACCACTTTGCAAGTCCACCACATATGGAAAAGCTTGGCATCTTTTTGTTTACATTTCCAGCAACTACCAATTTCTTCTTAGTTTTGTTTATCTATCCTTGCCAATTTTAATGGATAAAGATGCCATCTAAACAGAACTTTATAATAATTTTCTATTAGGTAGGTACTTTTTGTAAACTTAGTATTGTTCATCCAAGTCTTTTCCCAGATTTCTAACTCAATGTTTTCATTCAAATCTTGAATCCATTTGATAATACATTCTTTTATACAATCCTCTTTTAGCTCTATCTCCAAAAAACATTTGTACAGTCGTGTTATCATATGTTTGTTCCCTTTTTCAAAGATTTTTTCTAACTCTGTTTATTTTATTTCAATGCCAGGGGTTTGAATGTCTTTACTATATCTACTTTGAATTTGCATATAACTGTACCAATGAGATACTATCCCTACCTCTTGTAATTCCTTATGAGATCTTAATTTTGTATTGGATCCCAAGCTTTCCAGTAATTCTCTATATATGATAAATTCTCCATTGGCAAAAATATCCATTTTAAAGGCTTCTGTAGGTGAGGTCCAACCTGGAATTTTATTATAAAAATTAGGCTTATATTTATTCCATATTTTGATAAAGGCTTTCCTAATAATATGTTTATCAAACTTCTTATCCGCTTTCCCCCCACTATAACATAAATACCAATGCCAACCTTTCTCTAAATCGGCACCTTATAGTATTAATGTTTTTTTTTTGTCTTTTAATGTTATCCAGTCTTTGATCCAGGTGAACACTGCCACCTTATAATAAATTTTTAGATTTGGAAGTCCCAAACCCCCTCTAATTTTTTCATCTTGTAATGTACTCATTTTTATTCTAGATTTCTTCCCTTGCCATATAAAATCCCTCAAATCCTTATTCCAGGTTTTGAAACAAGATGAGGGGATATATATTGGAATTGTTTGGAATAGGAATAGAATTTTGGGCAAAACATATGATTGTATAACAGCTATATCCCATCCATATTCCAAAAGCTGCCACTCCCACAGCTGCTGATGCTGTTGCTACTACTGTCACTGCCTCTGGCTCATCTGTTGCTGCTGCTGTATAGGCCACCATGTGCACTGCTGCCACCACCACCATGGCTGTTGTTGCTGCTTCTTAATGGCTCTTCTTTTTCCAAACTGCTCCTCCTGGTATATGTGTGGCCGAAGTGACCTTTTCCTTTCTTCTTGACACATTGGATCTATGCAACAATACAATAATATAGTTGTGTACCTGGTTCTGAATTTGGTGCTTTATGGCTCTATGGCAGGGGTAGGCAACCTTTCCCCTTTAAGGGCCGAGGGACTTCAGCTCCCAGAAGCCTCAGCCATGTTGGCTAATAGTCCCATGTTGACCAATAGCTCCTGGGATTCTGGGAG
Source organism: Phrynosoma blainvillii (assembly GCA_026167975.1). Taxonomy (NCBI): domain Eukaryota; kingdom Metazoa; phylum Chordata; class Lepidosauria; order Squamata; family Phrynosomatidae; genus Phrynosoma; species Phrynosoma blainvillii. The sequence goes on from JANUYF010000001.1 coordinate 417,776,699, forward strand.
CTGAAGTCCCTCGGCCCTTAAAGGGGAAAGGTTGCCTACCCCTGCTCTATGGTGATGGGAACAAGTTAGTAAAGACTGATTTGCACTGGTCTCCCTTTTTGAGCTAAACATATTTTTTTACATCCAGGATACTACTGGCTACAAGCAGTCTGAGCAGTTTTTTGTGCAGAGAACAGGTTTTTTTTTTTTTTTTTTTTTTTTTTTTTTTTTTTTTTTTGCAGTAAATAACACTTCTGCACAGAAAATCCTATAGTTTGGTTTAGGAAATGTGTCCCAAACTGCAAATATTCTTATTCTTCTAAGATTCTCATTATGTTACTCTACACTCAGGAAACCTATTCTTTGACCATTTTCGGGGACAATTTTGAATATTCTTTCCATTCCTAGTGTGAACAAGATTAAAACCATATAACACCAATGTTTCTGTGCAGCATATACCACAAACTAATGAAACTTTCTGTGATTGAGATGTCCTGTCCTCACATTATCTTCATGAAATGAAACCTGTCTGTGACACTACAGAATAATGTGCACACTGCTAATACTAATTGTGTTTCAGGCCCACTATCTAATGTACATGCCTGAAATATGTGCATTAAAGTAAAGACCTCTGGAAATATTAGACTGGCTATGGGTTACACATTGATTTAAAAATTATTGAGTATTGTATGAAAGAATTGTAGCCTCACTGAAATCCTGTATTAAATTCATCATGTTCTCAAACATAGTAGAAGGGCTAGTGTCAAGTCTGAGCAAGGCCTACCTCACTCTACCCCTTATTTTTGTGCTTTGGAGTTTTTGTCCAAAAAAGTAACTTTTCCAAACGACCTAACAGTGGTTCAAACAAACAAACAAAAAAAAAAAACCTCAGATTTTTGGATTAGTACAGGAGATGATATTTGTAATGAAATGTGATTAGTCAGAATCTATTAAACAAGACTATAGGCCTCGGCAGACGGCTTATTGAGCTGTCTTGGAGGCCCAGAAGAGGAGGAGCCACCGCACGAGCAGCACTCCTTCCTCTTCCTGAGGTCGCCCTGGGAGCTGCCGGCCCTCCGCACGGCCAGTGCTTCCGAGGCAACCTCCCACCGCAGCGACCAGACGCGCTGCGGCGGAAAAGGCAGGGAAAGTGCGCCCTACGCTTTTAGGGCGCACTTTCCCTGTCTTGTGGAAGGAGCACTGATTTTGCGCTCCTTCCAGGGACGCCGCAGAAGCGCCGCAGTCCGGCTGCCGAGGTCCCACGGCACTCCGGACAAGAGCGTCCCCAACGCCCTGGTCTGCATCCCCCCTATATTAATACTCATTAATGGACGTTGAATTTGTTTAGACTGAAAGAGTAACATTTAGTAATGATAGTTCAATGATCATTCTGTATACCCAAAGCTATGTTATGAAGCCTTGGTATACATCTCAAGGGGACAAAATATTGTACACAGTTTTAAAAAATAGACCAGCATTTGGAAGCTTGGTATAAAAATAAGCACAATCATCACCATTATGCAGGAGAGAAGCTAATATACCATCTGCATGCAGAAATTTGCTTGCTTCTGCATCATTGCATTTTCATTCAAACAGAGATAATGAGATTGTTTAATGATGATCTTCATGCCACAGAAACATTAATCTGCAAGGCCCAAAATATAAAAATAAAATCCCAGCATCACTTATGAGAGAATGGAAAGTCGCTTTAAATATAGCAAAATGAGTATTTTGCTGCATAAACATCCCCTTTAGCTACATTCTGCAGACTAGTGCCCATTAGCTTATAAAGAGTTTATGTTTGATATTTTTATTGAAAGATTGTCAAAGTCCCTGTTTTATAAGATGCTGAATAATTCAATTCAAATGGTTCACCCATAAAACAGCTTGTGAATGTTTCCTTTTAATTAAAGAGCTGTTCAGAAGGACACCAGAGTCATGAGGGAGTGTGGGAGATGAAAGGAAAGTACCTTGTTTTAAACCCTTGGAGACTGACAGATGAGAAGAGATGCAAATTCAAGCTGCTGGTTCTCTTTAAGGCAATGGAAACACTAGGCTGTGAAATGTCCAGTTAGTTTTATGTGTAGCTGCCTGAGTCATTTTTTCATTGTCTGAAACAGAAAATGGTTTGGACCTGTCTTAGCTTAATCAGGCCAGAACATCCAAGTTAAATATAACAAACCAGATAATGACCTGTTGCTCTGACAGTTAAAGAGGATGCTTTGGGAAGGAAAAGAGGAAAACTCTTCTATTCATTTTATGACATGCTCCCATTTTCTCGATTCTCTCATACATTTGGGCAAATCCAATACATTTTTTTACTTGAAGTTAAAGACAGGATGAGACCATTGCATTCCTTAAACAGAAACCAGTTGGAATGGATGAGAAACGGATTCAATTCATTTTTTAAATCAGAATTTGCCCAAATTCACAAAATTCATCTTATTTTTGAAGGAAAGCACTCATGATTTAAGAAATGTGGAGGTAAGCAAACTTAAGATATTCATCTATTCAGTTCCTGTTATTGGTAGGAAAGTTTTCTAAGTACATTCAGCTGAACATACCTAGATATTGTGAAGTCATAGGCTTTCATGGCCGGCATCCATAGTTTTTTGTGGGTTTATCGGGCTGTGTGGCCATGTTCTAGGAGAGTTTCTTTTTGACGTTTTGCCAGCATCTGTGGCTGGCATCTTCTGAAGATGCCAGCCACAGATGCTGGTGAAACATAAAAAAGAAACTCTTCTAGAACATGGCCACACAGCCCAATAAACCCACAAAAAACTATACCTAGATTTTTATTTCTATTATTTTATTACCAGAACCTAGTCCTATCTGATATTCAGTTTTAAAAAAGAATGTGAGACAGAAGTTGTCACAACTTACCTTCTGGAATCTGAAGATTCAGACATTGAAGAGGAGGCAGTTTGCCATGAATCTGTAGCACCTAATGACCATGGTCTCTCTGAATCTGAGGAGCTGAGACATAAGAGAGGTCTTGCTCCCCAGCAGGAGATTGCAAATGCTGAAGACAAGGAACTATCCTTTATTGAGTGATGGGAAAACAACCCCCCTTTGCAGACGGTGCTTTGTGCTGTCTTGGAGGCAAGGAAGGGGAGGGGCAGCCTCACACTGGGCGCCCCAACCCCTTCCTGAGGACGTAATTGGAGTAGCTGTCATTGTACACGATGGGCACTCTGATTACGTCCTTCTGGCATCCAGACACACTGAGCCGGAAGAGATGGCGAAGAGGCGTGTGACGCCTCTTGCAGCGCCCTTTCCACACCTTGTGGAAGGAGCATTATTTTAGTGCTCTTTTTAGGGCCAGAAAAAGAGTGGATTGGGGCCGAGGAGTGCAGCAGCCTCGGCTCCAATCCATGGCTTCTTGGGGTGGCCCATGGCCACCCATCTGCAGAGGCCCAAATAGAGATTGTACTGTTCACAGTGGCTGGTGAGATGCTGACCTAATTAGGAACCTGTGGTTTTGAGATAGCTGGCTATAAATCTCCCAGTAGTTTCCTAGCAGCCCTGTTGCTGATAACCATCTTATATTGGTGACAGGCAGTGCTCCTTGGCATGTTTTCTTGACCTTGGGCTAGATAAAGATTGACAACTCTGTATATTCCTTTTTGGTTTCATGTATTGGGATGGTTGACTTGCTGCAATGACTTCTGGACCAGTTCATGAACACCTTCTTGCTTCTCCTTTCATCTTGTTTGGATGACCAAACTGATCCGGACTGGATTAACTACCCAACAGTTCTTGCCCTCTAACAGGTCCAACTTGCTTCCTGAGCCACTTCCTGACTGGTGTACAGGACAGAAGTTAACAGACAGTTGCATTTAGGCTCAGGCTTTTGAGTGTAAATCACCATATTTTTAACCACATGTACTGAATTAAACTTGTCATGTCTTTCTGAGAGACTTCTCATCTTTAACAGTTAAATGGCAGGCATGTACAACATGATTTTCACCATGCTGGGAATGACTATGCCTATTGAATTTGGCTTGAAGAGATGGTTGGGATTCCCCCCTCCCCACCAGTTTTTATCTGCTTCTTTTTAGTTTATATTTGCTAATTTTGCCGTTAAAAAGATAAAAAGAACTTGACTTCTAAAAAGAAGGGAAGAAGAAGAGTGTAGAGAAACCTGAAACCTATAAAATGACCCTACCCTTCAGGCAAAGATGAAACAGCTCTGCAAACTGAGGGCCTCGGCAGATGGCTTAAAAAGCCATCCTGGAGGCAGGGAAGAGGAGGGGCAGCTGCACGCTCGGTGCCCCTTCCTCCTCCTGAGGTCGTACTCGGAGCCGCCGGCCCTCCGCACGGCCAGCGCTCCGAGGGCAACCTCCCACCACAGCGTCCAGGCACGCTGCAGCAGAAAAGTCAGCGAAAGTGCACCGCAAGCTTTTGAGGCGCACTTTCGCTGACTTGTGAAAGGAGTGCTATTTTAATGCTCCTTTCAGGGGCGGCGAAGGTGCGCCGCTGGATCGAGGCGTGGGGATGCCTCGGTCCCGCGGCACACCTTCCCAGGGCGGCCCCGTGCCGCCAGTCTGCTTCCCCCTTGAGTCTCACGCTATCTATCATGTTCAGTGGATCCAAACTTCAAGAACCAAGACAACATGATAGTGTTAGCGGACGTCTTCCATTTTAATTATATATTTTAGCCATGTGGAGTTTCCTATGACCCCAGCCTGACCCTTGGGAGATGGCAGCCATAATCCCCTAGATGTAAGGTCAGGTAAGCAAACTAAAATTGATTAAGACCACTAAAGACTTCCTGGACAGGCAGATTTTGGGAGTTGCCCATGGGAATATCCCATTATGTTGGAAAAGATACCTAATGGTGTTTGTTTGTCTTAGGGCCTCTGCAGACTGCCAGAAATAGTGCAAATTGCATCCACTTTAAGGGTTAGGGTTAGGGAATCATGGGAACTGTATTGTGGCACGAGAACTCTCTGACAGAGAAGGCTCAATGTCTCAGGGAAAAAAACACCCAATTCCCATGACTCCCTAGCACTAACCCTAACCCTTAAAGTGGACTCAGGGGGGAAGCAGACGGGTGGCATAGGGCCGCCCCGGGAAGCTGCGGATCGGGGCCGAGGCATCTGCATTCCTCGGCCCCGCAACGCAGCTTCGCCACCCCAGGAAGGAGCGCTAAAATAGCACTCCTTCCACAAATCAGTGAAGGTGCGCCGCTAAGGCGTCCAGTGCACCTTCGGCGCCTCTTCCACTGCAGTGTGTGTGGATGCATCATCGGAGCGCCAGCCGTGTGGAGGCCCGGCTGCTCCGACGATGTTTTCGAGAAGGGGTTGGGGCACCCAGCATGTGGCTGCCTCTCCCCTTCCTTGCCCTGAAGATGGCGCTTTGCGCCGTCTGCTCCCCCCCTCAATTTGCACTATTTCTGGCAGTCAGCAAAGGCCCTTAGTCTCACACTTAATGGGACAGTGATCAGATTTGATTGGACCTCTTTCTCAAGCTTCCTTTCCTTGATAGTTTTGAAACCAAATGCATTGTTTAGACTATGCCGAGACTTAAGTAAACAATGGTAAATCCATCAAACCTTTGTCTATCTATTGTTTAACTCATGGCCAGGAGGCAGAAATTCCTTATAAGAACCCCTGGATTTTAGCAGACCTTGTGCCACCTTGGAAGTGCATGCTGAATCTCTATCGGTCTGCACTCTGAGATAGTTCCTGTGACCCCCTCTCTTGCCGGTTGTGCGCTTTCCACGGAACCCATCTACATTTGCCAGAAGCCCAGAGGAGTCTCTCGGGTGTGAGTATATCTCCCGCTATCCTCTTTGCCTCCCCAGCTCTCGCTCTTCCCCGCTTATTCTTCTAGTATGTGTGTGTGTGTACCGCATTTGGATGTTTGCTTATTTTTGTCAAATAAATAATTTAGACTTTAATTGGAGCTTGGTCCGTTTCAGTGTCTTTCCTTGCCCGAATTTTACATCTCTGGTAGACAATTGGATAAGATCTCAGAAGCAAAGTTGGGCGCTTCCCTCTCACATTTGAGCTAATTATAAATTCCCCAAAATTAGGTCTTTGTTTCCCAACAATAGTGATAGAAATACTACAGCTTTATTCTGGATTCTTTAAACAGAGATGTGCCGCAGACTTGGTAGTAGCAGATTTGATTTTTTTCTCAAAATGATTCGGGGGAAGCAGACAGCTAATTGAGCCATTTTGGGGGCAGGGAAGGGGAGGGGCAACCACACGATTGGTGCCCCAACCCCTTCCCCAGGTCGTCCTCGGAGCAGCCGGCCCTCTGCACAGCCGGCGCTCTGAGGAGGACCTCCCGCTGCAGCATTCGCACACGCTGCGGCGGAAGATTCGCCAAAGGTGTGCCGCAGCCTTTTGCGGTGCACCTTTGGCGACTTGTGAAAGGAGTGCCAATTTAGCACTATTTTCAGGGGTGTCGAAGCTGCGCCATGGGGCCGAGGTGTGGGGATACCTTGGCCCCGCAGCGCAGCTTCCCAGGGTGGCCCATGGCTGCCCGTCTGCTTCCCCCCTCACTTTTTAAGGATTTTCCCCCTCCAACCCCTCTTTCCTTGGCCCATGGCTCACACACTTTGGAGCACATCAAAAGGCTCCTTAAACTCTCCACTTTTCCTTATCACCCATGTCATTCTATTTAACCCAGAAAGGAAGGTGTTGCCCATTTTATTATCATAGGGGCTATGCAGACTGGCAGGAAAAGGTGACCTGAAGTTGCCTTTTCCCTAAATTGCAGCAACCGCACTGCCTGCCCTGAGGTTGCCCTAAATGGGGACAGAGCAACCGCACTGGGGAGAGTCAATGCAGCTTTTCCGAGGCTGTATTGAAGCCCCAACAACCACACCACCAGCCTCAAGGACACTGAAAAGCATCCGTATGGGCTGACAGCGGCTGCTTTTTTTGTTCTCAAATGGAAGCACACACACGCAGGACCATCTCTCCACACCTGTGTATCTGTGCAGGAAAACATCCCTGTGCACCTGCACAGGACCTGTTGTAAGGTGGTATACAGTCTGTCACTCTCAAATTACAAAGGTGACTGAAGTTTGGCATCCCTGTGAACCTGGACAGGACCTGTTACAGGGTGGTATACAGTCTGTCACTCTCTAATTACAAAGGTGACTGAAGTTCAGCATCCCTGTGAAACTTCACAGGATCTGTCATACACCCACATATCATGCAAGGATTTGCTCACCTCCACTTCCCCCAAGGAGTGGGTGCAGTAGACAGGTGCCACTGTCAGATGGTGCCACCCTTGGGGTGAAGGAATGGGTTTGTTAACTGAAAAGACACTCCATCATCCCCCACAAAACATGTCCCACACAGATCGGGGGGAGGGGAGAGGTACAGGGAGGTTTGTGTGGACAGCCCTCGTGGTGCAGTGGTTAATTGCCTGTACTGCAGCCACTCACTCATAGACCACAAGGTTGCGAGTTCAATACTAGCCTGGGCTCAGGCTTGACTGAGGCCTGCATCCTTCCAAGGTTACTAAAATGAGTAATAATAATAATAATAATAATAATAATAATAATAATAATAATTTATACCCCGCCCCTCTGGGAACAATCGGGGTGGCTAACAACATATTAAAATTACAAATACAGTCAATGTAATCAAACCCCAAACCAATGTAATCAACCCCCCCCCTTAAAACAATATTAAACTAGTACAAATTAAAATCACAGTACCCAGCTGTTGGGGGGCAATGAGCTTACAGTTGTAAACCACTTAGACACTCCATAGCATGGTATGAAGCGGTATATAAATGAAGCTGCTTTGCGTTGCTTTGATTTGATTTTATTTGCTTTGCTTTGCTTTGCTTGATACATGCAGCTGGTGATTATGCAAAGGACATGGTCAACAGGACACATGGCCAAACATTACTCCAGGAGCCCCTCCCCCAATCATGCCAGAAAGTGGTGTGCAGGTCTTATGCACACCTGCACAGAAGAGATCACAAAAGCCTGTTTCATACATAATGCTGTGCATGCTGACAGCAAGCATACATCCAACAGAATGCATTTATTGTCATAACAGAGGGCAGTTGCTAGGGTGAATGTGTAGGGTTACAATTAGGGTTAGGGTTCTAATATTCAAGCGCACCTGCGCCAGTGCATCCACACCTGGAAGCATAGGGTGCTTTAAATTAAAGCTTGCATCATGGGGCATATGCTCTGGATTACCGAGTCAATTTCCACCGCACATGTGACAGTGCATTTATATGGCTGTTTTCTGGTGCATCAGTGTCACTGCATACATACACACATGCGAAGGTATGCATCTGCACCAAAGGAGCGGAAAAAAGTGGCTCATTTTTGGAGCAGCTTTTCTCGGCATACGATGTCTAGAGGGTGCTTTCCTGGAGACTTTTAGGTGTGCATCATCTAAAGGCCATACCTACAAGTCACCCTCAAAGCACCCCTTTTTGCCCACCTGCATAGTCCCAAAGTCTTGTCCCAGGAAGTAAACAGGGTCATAAAGTTACCAATTGCCCCAGCTATAGCCCCGTCTGTTCCTCGGTTTGCATTTCATTCAAATTACAACCCTCTTTTTCAATTCATCTTCATTTCTCTATATTGCTATTTCATTAGCCTTTTATTTCCCCATGTCAAAATATCTCTATATCACCATATCCCCTCATATTTCATGACAAGTCCACTTCTGGAGCTGACACTATCCCATCTGGTACTCTAATTTTGTTGACTTGAATGTTGGTTTGTGATGAGTTATGTCTAAACACACACACAAACACATCAAGTCTTATTTTATAGAATTAAACCTTGTTAACTCAAGAGACTAAAAGATGGGGATAAAGGTTGATAACTATATTAATAAAATAAAAGCAATTGATAGATAACCAAATATACAGAATATATTGACATTGGGGGGAAGCAGACAAGCGGCCATGGGCCGCCCCAGGAAGCTGTGCTGCAGGACCCAGGCATCCCCACGCCTCGCTCCCGCGGCGCAGCTTCGCTGCCCCTGAAAGGTGCGCTAAATTGGTGCTCCTTTCACAAGTTGATGAAGGTGCACCGCAAAAGGCTGTGGCACACCTTCGCAGACTCTTCCGCCGCAGCGCATGCAAATGCTGCAGCGGGAGGTCCTCCTCGGAGCACCGGCCATGTGGGGTGCTGATCGTGCAGCTGCCCCTCCCCTTCCCTGCCCCCAAGACGGCCCTTTAAGCTGTCTGTTTAGGGGGATTGACACTGGAACCGTAATTTAAGATTTGTGTGGGCAATGACATGCTATGTGGGCAGTCTGGTTTCAAAACTTGGCTTTAATTTATTTGCATGACATAGCCATGAAATATGCATCAAAACATTCTGTGAAACAATAAATTTAATGATGCCCCCCCCTTGGCAGTTTTGAACAATTTGGAATACTCAAGATGGCTGTCAAATTAATTTGGTAACAGTGCAAAGTTGCAGTGAGAAAAGCAGTAAAACAACATAGGAAGCACAGAAGAGGAAACATTATTGAGTAAAACCTCCAATGTCCATCAACCCCCCCCCCCCCACACACACACCAATTCTCAATTATCCCTTTCCCCCTGTTTGCTCTCAGTACTTCCTCTGTCCCATCTCAGGCAGAGGAAGTACTGAGAACAAACAGGGGAAAGGGGATAACTGAGAATGGGGGGGGGGGGGGCATTGATGAACATTGGAGATGTTGCTCATTAATCTCAATGGTATCACTTTCATGTTTGTAGTTAAGTTCCTCTCATGTGGAATGGATACATACAAATGGATTATTCTTCCTGTTCTGTATATTTATTTGATAAGCTAAGAATGTTTTGAGTAGTTAAAAGGTGGTCTTTTAGATGGTACTGTTCACTTGCTAAGGAGTTTAATGACTGGGCTGGCAGACCTTTCCCCATAATAGCCTTTTGATGCTGTTTGGTATTCATGCAGCCAGTGCGCTTTCAGTGCACACAAGACTGGACATGCCTGAATATGTATGTTGGGGAGGGGAGGATGCTCCTTTTTTTCAAATACTAATTTTAACTGTATGAATGTCCTGATTAGAAGGGAATTACTGTGTGGAAATATGCTTCTTTGTGTCAGTTGTAGATGCAGATACTAAGATTTTCATTTATGTAATAAAACAACTAGAAGATCTTGAGTGGCAAGCATATGGAGACTGACCAGGGCAGTGCCTCAATTTAATGTGCACTATTTCTGGCAGTCTGCAAAGGCCCTATGTATTTCCTTTCCAGAGTTGATGAAGCACCTGTATATGATGTGATTCCCACAGGGCTTAATAGAATCTGTTTCTTGTCCTTGAACTCTGCGGGAAGCTAGAAGGGTATAAGAGAAGTACAAAAAGGCTTCCTATGGTCTATAATTCTCTGGTGTGCTGTAATTTTACACTTCATTAATCCCACCACACACACTTAAATGGGGAAGGGGAAAAACAGATTCAAGAAAACACCAAAATGTTGTGAAAATAACATGATTATTGTATACACATTCCCCATTTCCTGCTCCTGCCTGTGTAAATAATGGGTGGTGTGATATGTTCAAATATATGACTGTAGAACTTAAGATGGGAAACTCTGTCAGTTTTGCTTTCTCCTACATTTTGAATTTCTTTGCATACAAAATAGGCAGAGAAAGGAAGCAAAATTGATTCCCATTTGTGCCTGCTAAATTCAACAGCTATGGCTAATTCCAGGATAGACAGCACAGTGTTGTACCTGCCTGCCATATAGGTTTTAGAGATAAGGACTCTCTCAAACAAGCCAACAAAAAGAAATTGTAACCCTAATTCAGCACTAATATGGTTGAATACCCAAACGTTCAAACCTTGACTTTTAAGACTTATGTTTTGGTCTTGAATTTAAGTTTTGCTTTCTCCTATTTTTTTTTTTTTAATTCTCAAGTTATTTCTCTTCTCAACAAAGAAGAAATTTACAAATATCCTAGAATCTAGAACACGGGCAGGCAACCTTTTTGAGCTGGGGGCCGGGTTGCTGTCCCTCAGACAATTGGGGGGGGGGGGGGAAGCACCAAAATAAATAAATAAATAAATAAATAAAATAAAAAAAAAAATAATTTTTTTTTAAAAAATTAAAAAATATGCACGCACACTCTCTCAGCCCCAGAAAAGCCATGGCAAAACCCCTGTGGAGATTTTGCCAAGAAAACCCCAAAAACAAGTAATAACATCAATAATCAATATCATCATGCCAAGTGGCGGTGGCGGCAGCGGCAGGACCGGCCTGGGGCCAGTCCAAAGACCTCAGGGGGCCACATCTGGCCCCCAGGCCTTAGGTTGCCTACCCCTGATCTAGGACAAGATGCAACTGTTGCATCTCCTTCTTCATCAGTTGCTCCTTTATTTAAACTCCTATCACATGGTGTGAAGCCAACTTCAATTCTTATTTGCTGTGGAAGCTAAAGAAGGTGCATATGTGAGGAAACAGGCAGAGAAGATGGTAGGTAATTCTGGTCCAAAACATACTGCAGAAATAATCCAGTTTGAGAATGCTTTAACTGCCCTGGCTCAGTGCTAGGGAATACTGGGCATTGTAGTTTATTGTGGCACTGGAGCTCTCTGACAGAGAAAGCTAATGTCTTACAAAACTACAGTTCCCAGAATTCCCTAGCATTGAGCTAGGGGCAGTTAAAGTGGTCCCAAACCTATTTCTTCAGCATGTTTTGAACCATAGTGGCTGCACATTATTTCAGTTTTTCTGAACATTTAAAGGGATCCCCCAAAGTTTTGTTTTACTTTCACTCTCACACGGTAGAAATGTGCCACTTTTACAGATGGATCCCCAGCAATCCAAGATATCAAAAATACACAATCTTCCTAGCCAGTTTAGATTATTCTGGTGACATTTCATATAACAGACACTTAAAGGAAGATTTGAAGGATGTTTAGTGGCAACACAGAACAAATGCTTGATTGATATAATTCCAATATGATTTTGACATGTTGCATTAATGTGGCAATTTCTTTCTTAAACCATTTTTAACAAAATCCAAAGTTATGAATGTAGAGGGAAATCTAGTAAACATTTGCTCCAATCCAGAGATTTCTTTCGAGATTCAGTTATATACAAATTGAATCAGATTTAAAGTACATCCTCCTCCAATAAAACTAGCAATGTTCTGGTTATGTGGGATGAAGCTTTTCCAAAAATCAAATGGGGGTGCTAATATGAAGAAAATATTATGTTTGACTTCATTATTTTCTAGTGCTCCCCCCCCCCCCAAAAAAAAACCCTTAGTTTCAGATACAGAAAAATCTGAGCATTCAGTGCTCCTGGGAATGATGGTCTGTGTTGACACCAAGGCTTTCCTTCATACAGTGATTATCATTATTGGAGAATATGAGGCTTCACTTTTAAAGTGTTCAGCAGCATAGCTACCAAACAGCATAATTGTGTCTTTGAAATTAAATAGTTAAATACGTATGTTTTAATCGGGCTTATTTTTTTATTGTTTAATATTTTTTAACTTTTGTATCTTGTGAATTTTTAACTATATATATATTGTTGTAAGCTACTTTGAGTTCCGAACTGGGAAAAAGGCAAGATAGAAATAAACAGGAGTCATAGTAGGAGGAGTGTGTTGGAAGAAAGAGGGGGGGGGGGAGATGATAAAGAAGGGGGGAAATCCACCTGGCCACATCTACCACTAGTAAGTACTCCGCTGCACAAAACTGCTTGAATTTCACAACTCAAAAGTCATAGGAAACTCATCTCCCCACCTTAGGGAGTGATGTTCTCATAAATGTGATGATGGCAATACATATTGTACTATTACAGGTCTACATAATGTTTTTAGCAAATAGTTCATGTGGAGTAGATGGGGAACAGCTCTTATGCTAATGGTCCATAAATCTGAATTGAGGGGAGAATGGATTAATCCCTCATGTTGTTGTTATCTGATTCAGCCATTATTGTTTTCTTTGATTATTGTTTCTTTTTATTTTTTTTCAGTGCCTGCTATAACAATAATAATGTTTGTAGTAATATATCATGCCAAGGATTTGTTTAGCCATTCTATTGCTTTTATTTGGACTTTATCTAGATAGTAGTGAGCATCCCCAAACTGGGGCAGAAGACTATGAAGGGAAGCAGATGGCGCAAAGCGCCGTTTTGGGGGCAAGGAAGGGAAGGGACAGCCGCACGGTGGGCACCCCAACCCCTTCCCGAAGGCATTGTCGGAGCGCCAGCCCCTCTGCACAGCCGGCGCTCCGACGATGCCTTCCTGCTGCAGCGTCTGCACATGCTGCGGCAGAAGAGTCGCTGAAGGTGCGCTGCCAGCCTTTTGCTGCACACCTTCAGCGACTTGTGGAAGGAGCGCTATTTTAGCGCTCCTTCCTTGGGCGGTGAAGCTGCACTGCGGGGCCAAGGTGTGGGGATACCTCGGGCCCGATCTGCAGCTTCCCGGGGTGGCCCACGGCCACCCGTCTGCTTCCCCCCTATGAAAAGTTTAAGTAGTTAATCCAAGGAAGCTATAATGAAAGCTAATATTAAGTTCAGCAATAGTGTTTTGTACAATAGTCATGTTGTTATCTTGTCTTCACAGCAGAGAAAGCCCAGCAAAATGCAAAGCAAGAATTGAATGGTTCACTGCTAAATGTGTGGCCTGAGAATGCATTTCCTTTGTTTGTGTTTTTACCTTCTCTCTATATCTATAGCATTACTTATTTATATATTTACAGCAGATCACTTCCCCAACATTTTAAAGACTTACAGAATGCTATATTGGTCATAATGTGCTAGCAAATTCCTCTGTACAAGCTCTGCTGCAAAAAAATTAGGGAAAGAAAAAACAAAGTTGGATTATGCTAACTTCTTTAAAAATTGGAATATATTGAACACTCTAAAAATAATAAAACCCACTGAATCAAAACCAGGTAGAGATGTGTGTTTTTTAAATTAAATATTATACCACTTTTTTTCTGAATATCTCATCTCAGTAATCCCTAACTCTTATATTATGGATCACTCTCTGGGATTCTTTACCTGTTGCAGCCGAAGAGAGAGAGTTAAGGAAGACTGAGTGCCTCAGTGTGCATCCGAGTGAGTACCTTGGGAATTGTACTTTGGGAAAGCCTTGAACATTTGCTTTTTTGAACTAAAACTCCCCAAGACCTCCAGCCAGTATAACCACTGGCTATTAGCTATGACACTAGGTGAATTCTACAATTCATAACACATAAAAAGAAACTTTTTCAGAGCACTGTTCAAGGAAGTGGAATAAAGCTGTTAGCAAAGAATTCTAAGTATCTCACCAAATTATAAATCCCCAGATTTCTTAAAATTGAGCCATGATAAAGAAACTGGTATGAAACTGATATGACTGCATAGTGCTGATCCACCTGTAGGTTAAGGAGGAGGAGGGGTGGATCTTCACTACAGAAATAATGCAGTTTGATTTGTTATCTGCCATATCTAAATGCTATGGAATTCTGGGATTTGTAATTTTGTGAAATATTTAGCCTTCTCTGTCTGAGAGCTCTGGTGTCACAACAAACCCCAAGATTCCATAGGATGGAGCCATAACAGTTAAAGTGATGTCAAACTGCATCAGTTCTGCAGTGTGGCAGGAACCTATTAGTCTGGGAGAAAAACAGGATATATATGAATGGATGGAATATCTCATTATTCAGTTACTGACCAGACTCTTGTCAAACTACATTATTTTTGCAGTGGAGATGCAGCTGAGGAGGAGGAATTATATTCTTAGATGGGCACATATTTACACATATACATATTTACATATTTGCTTGCCTCATTCAAGTATGAGGGTTTATACTGAGGAGGAAATAGGGGATATAAAATTAATTCTCAGCATCTTCACACATACTAGATCTCATTCAGAGCTTTTGCTATTCAGTTTGAAGAGTTGAAGAGAGCCTCAGTCGATTGCACTTGGGTATCTCCTAATGATAGGATTGTGGTGTTATCAGTAGCAGTCCATTCAGCTGAACAGGTTTGAAAATCATCCCTCAGACCTTCACATTGACATTGGAAAGGTTTCAAGTATATGTGAGAATTTTGGTTCAGTTTCTTCTTGATAAGCATTCATCAGACTCTCCAAATTTCTTTAAAGTCAGGATGTAAATAAGTTGAGATCTTTTTTATTAAAAAAAAAAAAAGTGTGAGAAATCAAAACTGAGATTTTTTCCATCCAGGGAGAAGGGTTTGGTTGCTTAACGCCTATATGCTTGGCTCTCAATTGTGCTCTCAGTCATGTTGAATTAGGATTGTCACCTCTTTTTTTCATAAAAAGTTTTGCATGTTTAACACCTATGTGGCATGGAAGTACAACATGATTGCTTTCATAGAGGGGTTAACATTCTGCCAGTGCAAATGGGGGAAGAGAATTTAAATTCAGTTTAGTTTTTCAATAATTTATCAATATTCATAAATATCATTATCTTCACAAAAAAGCCATGTTCAATTTTTGCATGAGTAAGTTCTGAATTGCAATTAACCACTGAAAACTGAGCAGTTTTTGAAGACTTTCTTTCAGTGGGAATAAACTTATTCATTCCTTCATCCAAGAAGAAATTCAGTGAGGAATTAT
The DNA here is from genome assembly GCA_026167975.1 of Phrynosoma blainvillii. NCBI lineage: Eukaryota > Metazoa > Chordata > Lepidosauria > Squamata > Phrynosomatidae > Phrynosoma > Phrynosoma blainvillii. The sequence continues at coordinate 417,792,222 of JANUYF010000001.1, forward strand.
ATTCTTAGCTCTCAGACCATATGAGATGGCAAGATGAAAATATTTACCCCTCATATGCTGCCAATCCCTTTTCAATTCCAAATGTAGTTTAATGATTTGATTCCTTTTCCATATTGATTTTCTATTCCTCCTACAACTCTCACATTCAATTTTCCTTTTTCTAAATCTGTATTCATCGACTTCAAGGGAATTATCACATTTTAAATGCATTTCAGAGATGTTTTGTTTCAAGCAGTTCTCGGGTGAGCTGCAGGGCTAAATCAGTAAATAAATAGATATGCCATTCATATGGCTTTCTATTCTGACAATGAAAGATTACTTGGAAGATTTTAAAAGGGCAGCTGTAGACTTTAACATTTCTTTTGAGGCTTGCATTGCCATTATGCTGAAATAAAATGTTTTAGATGACACTGAGTGTACAACAGATTACCTGTCACACATAAGGTTTACAAGATCATAATGAAAACAATAGAACAGAATTGTGAATGAATTAGCAATCCCTATGCAGAAATATTGTTTTCTGGGGGGGGAAAAAGGATGTTTCCTACACAGAAAGCGTTTTCTGCATATGACAATTTTGCATAGAATAAGTTCTGAATTTTGAAGATTCTCTTCAGTCTAGGATTCTCCACATCAGCAGTTCTATTAAGTTAAAAAACATTGTTTGACTTTTTAAAAATAAATAAATAAATAATCAAAATATACTTTCCATCCCTGTTGAGAGCTCTTATTCAAACCCATCCACCCATGCACTCATATTTCAACAGGAGAAATATTTAGCTCTATTTTGGATAACCAGGAGGACCCAAAAGGGCTTTATACAACAGGGAGGTTGAAGACAACAGCAAATGATGAATATTTCTTATTTTTTCTTGTACATCTACAGCTTTCTTCTTTTACATATTTTCTAATGCATTACACAGATGTATTGTGTCATAGTGGTTGAGTGTTGGACTATGACTCTGGAAACCAGGATTTGATTCTCAGCTTGGCCATGAAACCCACTGGATGATATTGGGCAAGTTATATGCACTCAGCCTCAGGAGAAAGCAATGGCAAACCTCCTCTGAACAAACCTTGCCAAGAAATCTCCATAATAGGTTCATCTTAAGGTCACTGTAAGTTAGAAACAACTTGAAGGCACACAGCAAAACAAATTCAGAAACATAGCTGTATTAGTCTGGAATAAGCTTTCATAGGCTTAGAAGAAGTAGATGCTCTCTATAAATATACAGCCATGGCCCAAAAGAAATGGCAAAATGCTGCTCCTTTTAGAATCAGAAAAAAGCTGCTCTTGCTGCTGCAGTGACAGCTTTTTGCCATTTCTAGAAGTGTGTATAAACGCTGCACCAGAGGAATGATGTGATGCCACCTGCCATCTGGCTAGGTGAATGGCATGATGCCAGCACCAGGGTGGAGTTGGGGCATGTGGCGTGTGATCGGCATGCACCCACTCCACCACCAAGCTGGCCCTTAGTGCTGGTCTATATAGCCCCCAAGTCTACATAAGCTTATGCTACAACATTTTTTTTGCAGCTAGTCTCAAAGATGCTAGAAGATCCTTTTGTAGACTTGCATTCCAGACTAATAAGGATCCCTGAATAAAAATGTATGTACAAAAAGTTGGCTTCCAAAATTGTTGCAATGATCTATTTTAGGAATAATACACTGAATTTTTAACTTACCTTTGAATGGTCACTAGGATCAGCAGTTTTTGTCAAACCTGCACTGATCTCAAAAGTGAACTATAACCACTGAGTTGGATATAAGACAGTGTAGTGAAGGAAAATGATCAGACAACAAGCTATGGTGAGCATCCCAGATTAGAAATGTAAGATGTAAGAACTGCAAATTTTCTTATCCTTAGTGAAAAGAGGTGTTTCTATGCATCTTGACCTGTTACAGAGGTTTTGGTAAATTTCTAAATAAATAAATAAATAAATAAAAATAACATTTTGGGAGTTATTTGCACATAATTCATTTCATTTCATTTTGTCTGTTTTGTTCAAAACACAACACTTTTGCACAACGACACACTGCAAAATATAACTGCATCTTTAAAATACAAAAAATTGGAAGTTTTTACAAAACACATTTTTTTTGCAAATGAAATGTTCATTAACATCCCCAAAATGAACAAAATATGTAATAATAATAATAATAATAATAATAATAATAATAATAAAAAATTTATATCCCACCCCTCTGCAGGGCAATGTTCACAGGTTCTCGCAGCAGGAAGAAAACCTTTGGAAAATAAAGTGGCCTCACATCCAAAAATGAAATAAACATTTACATCCTTAATCCAGAGTCACCTTTATGAAGAGAGATTTCCCAAACTTCTCTTTCTAATTGTGGGGATACACAAAGGAAGAGTCTTTGGAGATTTTGCTTTCCCTTTCCAGCAGTATATGCTCTCGACTAGAAGAAATGAACTCTCCATGTGTGAACAGTTCACTCTATGCAACCTGCAACATATTGATTTCAAATATGAGATGGCTGTATTCCTTCTACCATGACAACTTTTATAAGCAGGAATCATTTTTTTAAGTCAGATTCTGAATTTAAAACTTCTCATAGATTTACCGTAGATCAGACTTCCATCCATTCAAAATTCATTTTGTCCTCTTGAAATATCTGAAAGTAATTATTGTCATTATTACCAGTCTTGTACATGGCAATACTATATTTTTACAGTACTATAACATCGTAGTTTAAAATTTTGCCTCACTTAAAGTCATTCACTAAGCCACATTCAAAAAAATTGTCTAAAGTATTCTGCTATGTATACACCATTCTTTCTGTAATTTGAGGCATGTGATTGTGCTTATCTAATTTATTTTTTTTGTATTTTTTATAGCTGAGGGAGCAGGGGAGTAATATAGAAAGTTAGGGTATTCACTGCATAAATAATAAAGACTGCTTTCCTATCCTTCATTCAAAGACATGAAGAGGCTATATATAATTGTTCTTTTCCTTTTAATTTGCTAGCCCTATCGGGCAGGTTAAATGAATGACCCATAGTTATGCAGCATGAATGGAGATTTCAACTTAGGTTTTTCCAGTCAAACCAGTTTAAATACAACATTCTAGCCATTACAACAGGCCTAAACATCACATTACTTTAACACATTATGTAGTTTAAGACCCTTTTCTATTTTAATATATGGTGGCCATAATATATGCATCATCTCTCTGCTCCCTTAGATTGCTGAGCCAGTAAAGAAAATTCTGTCAGGGCCAATATCATACAATGATTGGTTGTCAGAGTTACAAATAAGATCCTAGTTGCCTTGTCAGCCACTGAAATGTCTTCATTCTGCATTAGAAAAACATTGATATCTTAATTCCTAAAGGCAGGCCTGGCACTATCTGCCTGCCAAGACTCTGAATGAATGGGAAAGAGGTTATTTTGCTTTCGTTACCCATGGGTGTTTTGACTACATCTGGAGGTAGACAGGTGGGCTGAGCAGCTCTTCCCCACCCCATCACTTCTATTTATATGGTTTATTAAACTGCTGAAAGGTTTTGTTGAATCTCTCATTTCATTGTAAAATCCATTTCTCCACATGAACAATTTGTCTTAAGTAATCTGGAGTTTTCAGAGTTTGTAATGTAGCTCCTCGTGTCCTCTGAAATTAATTCTTTCTCAAGAGGAGGAGGAGAAGCAGCAGCAGCACATTATCCACCATTGCTATCTAGATCCAAAACACACTGCAAAAATAATCCAGGTTGAAACCACTTTGACTGCATTGGCTCAATGCTAGAGAATTCTGGGAAGTGTAGTTTTGTGAGACATTTAGACTTCTCTGTCAGAGGGCTCTGGTGCCACAATAAGCTACAATTCCCAGGATTACTTAGTGGTGAGCCAGAGTCAGTAAAGCCGTCTTAAACAGGATTATTTCTGTAGTGTATTTTGAACCCTAGATGAATTCTAAACTGTGGGTAACTGTTATTCAGTTTGGAATAAGATGTTCTCATTCCAGCTACTTTCATAGCTCCCTTAGGGCATTAAGAAAATGTTAGGTGTGGAAACTAGCATGGTAATGTGCAAAGTGACCCCATCTCATTTCATTATTATTATTATTATTATTATTATTATTATTATTATTATTATTATTATTATTTCCTACCTGCCCCTCCCCATGGATTGAGGTGAGAAACAACAAGTAACAAATGCATGACATCAGTTAATAAAAACACAGCAGTTTAAAAGGACAAATAAGACATACACATATTAAAATAATCCAATCTATCATTTCAGATTCATAACTTAAAAATCATCTGGATAGGCCTGCTGAAATAGATTTGGGTTTACTGTGGTTTTTTTTTTTTTTTTTTTTTTTTTTTTAAATCAGACAGTGTATTCAGCTGTTGAATCTCTTCCAGAAGGTCTTTCCTTAGTCTATGGGCAGCTGGAGAAAAGTATTCTGTCTGATAATTGCCAACCTAGGGGGGTTGCAGACTGCCAGAAATAGTGTGAATTCAGTCCACTTTTAGGGTTAGGGTTAGTGCTAGGGAATCATGGGAACTGTTATTTTTCTGAGACATTGAGCCTTCTCTGTCAGACAACTCTGATGCCACAATAAAATACAGTTCCCATGGTTTCCTAACTCTAACCCTAACCCTAAAAGTAGACTGAATTCACACTATTTCTGACAGTCTGCAACCCCCCCTAGTCCTGGCAGATTGGAGTAAAGGTTTGCCAGAGGACCTAAGAATATGGAATGGATTACAAAGTAAGAGGCATAGGTAACCTAGACCCAAACCATGTCGGTAATAGCCAACACTTTGTACCTTGCCAGGAAACTAACTGGAATCCAGTGAAGTGATTTTAATATTGGTGTGATATGATCACTTCTGAATGTCCCAGTTGTTCAAACAATAGGATTGAAAAGACAAAAAAGCAAAAATAATATAAACAATCTTTACCTATTTCTGTTGAAAAGTAACACACAATGTGTATAACAAAAGTATTCAAAATAAATATAGAAAAAATACAAAATGAACAAGATCAGCAATAGCAAGCAAAATATTTAACAATAAAAGCTACATTGAAGCAGTGTAAAACAAAACATAGGGGGGAAGCAGATGGTGCAAAGGGCCGTTTTGGGGGCAAGGAAGGGGAGGGGCAGCCACACGGTGGGCGTCCCAACCCCTTCCTGAAGGCATCGTCGGAGCGCCAGCCCCTGCGCACAGCTGGCACTCTGACGATGCCTTCCCGATGCAGCGTCCGCACACGCTGCGGTGGAAGAGTTGCCGAAGGTGCGCCGCCAGCCTTTTGCGGTGCACCTTTGGTGACTTGTGGAAGGAGCGCTATTTTAGCGCTCCTTCCAGGGGCGGTGAAGGCACACCGCGAGGCCGAGGTGTGCGGATACCTCGGCCCCACGGCGCAGCTTCCCGGGGCGGCCCAGGGTCACCCATCTGCTTCCCCCCATAGTATAAAAAAGGCTAAGAGAGAGAGGAAGTCACACAAGAAAGCTAGCCTTCTAAAGGCTCATCATCTGATTAAGATAGTTATTACAGCTGAAGGTCATTTCTATCTCAGCAGCTCACTATTAATAGCATTAACCCTATAATGACCAAATCTCTAGATATTGTCCATATTTTAGCACCAGTAACCAATCTGGCTGGTGTCCTTTGAACTAACTGAAGTTTCTGAACTTCTACAGACGTAGGCCAATGTACAGCATATTGCAAAAGTCCTGCCTTGAGTTACCAGTGCCTGTACTACCATCTTTAGGTTATCCAGCTCTAGGTAGGGGTACAGTTAGAATAAGACCTGAAGCTGATAATAAGCACTCTTGGCTATCATTTCTATCAGGGCTGTCATTTAGAACAATGGCTCCAGAAATATTCCCAGACTGTGAACACAGTTTTTCAAGGGGAGTTTAACCCTATCCAGATTGGTTCATACCACCAAACCCAGGTTAGGACCCTTGAAAGTACACAGCTTGTCTGGATTTGACTTCAATTTATTTTTCCTCATCCAGCCCATTACCTTCTCCAGGCATTCATTCAGAGGAGACATACTAAGGGGGGAAGCAGACGGGCGGCACGGAGCTGCCCCAGGAATCTGCGGATCAGGGCCGAGGTATCCACACTCCTCGGCCCCGAGCCAAAGCGTCCCAGGCCCAGGAAGGAGCACTAAAATAGCGCTCCTTCCGCAAGACGCTGAAGGTGCGCCACAAAAGGCCTCCGGAGCACCTTCAGCATCTTTTCCGCCGGGCGCTCCAATGACGTATTCAGGAAGGGGTTGGGGTGCCCAGCATGAGGCTGCCCCTCCCCTTCCTGGCCTCGAAGATGGTGCTTTGCGCCATCTGCTTAGGCCCTAACTTCAAGGAAGTATGTACAATTTGCAGCCAAGTAAGTGACCCTGGACATGTCACACACTTTCAGCCTCAGAGGATGGTAATGGCAAGCCCCATTTGAAGAAACATACTGAGAAAACTCCATGATAAGGTTGTCTTAGGGTCACCATAAGTCAGAAAGGATTTGAAGACACACAAGAACAACAAAAAAAGTCTACAATTGTTTCACAGGTAGTAAAGGGGAATAGGAACCAGCATGGTGTAGTGGTTTGAGTGTTGGACTACCACTCTGGAGACCTGGGTTTGATTTCCCACTCTGCCATGAAACCCACTGGGTGAACTTGGACAAATCACACACTCTCAGCCTCAGGGGAAAGCAGTGGCAAACCTCCTCTGAGCGAATCTTGCCAAGAAAACTCCATGATCACCATAAGTTAGGAACAATTTGAAGGCACACAACATAAACATATAACCTCCAAGTTAAGGAACTTGGTTCTTCTTTAGCTAAATCTTCAAAGGTACACTCTCTGTCTCTCTCATGTGAAGAATTATTTGTTAAAGAAGCCATGCCCAAGTAACACATCAGCTTTGGCTGTGTCTGCATTGCAGAAATTTATTAAAGCAGTTTGACACCACTTTAACTGCCCTAGCTCAAGGGTATGGAATTCCAGGATTTGCAGTTTTGTGAGATATTTAGCCTTTTGTGTCAGAGAGCTCTGGTACCACAAAGCAAACTGCAAATCCTAGGAGTCCATAGGATGGAGCCATGGCAGTTAAAGTGGTGTCAAACTGCATTATTTTTGCAGTGCAGATTCAGGTTGCATCCCTACTGTAGAACTGGCTCCCTTCTCTTTCTGCCTTCATTCTCCTCCTCCTCCTCCTCCTCCTCCTCCTCCTCCTCCTCTCTCCTGGCTCTTTTCTCTTTTTCCCTTCGTTCTCATCCTCCTCATCCTCCTCTCTCCTGGCTCTCTTCTCTTTCTCCCTTCATTCTCATCCTCATCCTCCTCCTCCTCTCTCCTGGCTCTCTTCTCTTTCTCCCTTTGTTCTCATCCTCCTTTTCTGAATATGCTTGCTAATTGCTTCTTCTCAAAAGAACCACCCAAAAACTAGTGTCAGGAAATAGTGGTTCTTTTGTGTTTGCCTTGCTTCATCATGATTGAAACTGAGTGCAGTTGGTTTGGAACCGGTTTCAAGTGGGAACGACAGACATATAACCTGATCAGTATTTCATTTTAAATCATAGTGGCCCTAGGAAATCAGAAATATATCTGTTCCTAGTCAACAGTCATTATCTGGTTAATGGGGTGAAAGAGGTAGGATCCTTAGGTGTAAGTAACCATGTGCTCATGGAGTTTGTTATACAGTAGGAAGAGGAAGCCAAGCATAGTCAGGCATGCATTCTAGACCTTAAGAAAGCCGATTTCCATAAACTTAGGGAAATACTGGTGGTGATCCCATGGTCAGGAATATTCATAAAAAAGGGGGTTTCATGAAGGATGGTAGTTTGTTAAAAGTGAGATTCTGAAGGAACAATGTCAAACAGTTCAAATGAGGAGAAAAATATGAGGTGTCTAAAGAAACAAGGATGGATGTCTAAAGAACTGTCAACTGAGCCAAGACTCAATAGGAACATGTACAAGAAATGGAAAAGGGGGAAAGCACCAAAGAGGAAATCAAATAAACAGCCAGCTCATGTAGGGAGTTAGAAAAGCTAAAGTATAGAATGAGCTCAGGCTTGCTAGAGAGGTTAAAAAGAATAAAAAGGGTTCTTTTAATTATGTATGTGGTAAAAGGTAGAACAAAGAAATGGTAGAGCTGCTGCATGGAGAAGATGATGAACTGCTAACAAGGAACAGAGAAAAACAGAACTCCTCAACACTTTCTTTGCCTTAGGGCCTTTACAGACTGCAGAAATAGTGCAACTTGAGGCCACTTTAACTGTCCTGACTCAGTGCTAGGGAATCATGGGAACTGTATTTTTTTCTGAGACATTGAGCCTTCTCTGTCAGAGAGCTCTGGTGCCACGATAAACTACAGCTCCCATGATTCCTTAGCCCTGAGCCAGGACAGTTAAAGTCGTTTCAAGTTGCACTATTTCTGGCAGTCTGTAATTGTGTCTTCTCTGAAAAGGATAACAATGATTAGCCTTGGGAAAATGAAGTAGATGATACAGTAGGGAAAATGCAGCACAGAATAGGTAAAGAGGTAGAAAAGGAATACCTAGTTATACTAAACAAATTCATCTGTAGGATCAGATGAACTACATCCAAGGTTATTAAAAAAACAACTCTCAGAAGTAATCTCAGAACCACTGGCAATAATCTTTGAGAATTTCTTGAGAAAAGGAGAGGTGGAAAAGAGAACCCAAATAATTACATTGAATCAGCCTAGGGTTGACATTTCCCAGTTTTTGCCAGGACAATCCCAGATTGGAGGGTCTAAAAATTGTCCTGTTCCGGTTGGGCATTTTAGACCCTCCAATCCCAGATTTGGATTGGAGATTAACAAAATGTGCCTGGAACAAGGAACAAATAGTTGGCTGAGCTTGGCCTTGGCTTGCCTCCTTCCCTCTTCACATGATGTGAATCACTTCTCCTTCTCAGGTGGCATGCAGCACAGCCTAATGTAGGAAGAGGAGAAGAAGGAAGGGCTGGGCCAGATACTCCTCACCTGACAAAGCAAGGGTGAGGACAGGCTTAGAGGCTTAGCTGGGCCACGGTGGTCAGAGGGCACTGCCAGAGAAACCAGGACGGAGGCTGGCTGCCTCAAGTGCTTCATGGGCATGGCAGTCTTACTCTCCTGCCCCCTTCTACTGCTCTGGCTTCTGAGGCGGTGAGGGAGCTGCAGTGAGGGCAATGATGCCTCCCTTTGCACCTTCCCCAGCAAGCATCCTCCTAAGTGTCAGATGTGAGAGAGCCCCCAGTAAGACTCCTGGAGGGAGGAGGAGGAGGGCCCTGGGGGCAGCCTGGTGGGCTCACTGGGGTGCCAGAGGTGGTGGTCAGAGGCTGCCATCGCTGCCCACCTCCTTCCCTGTGCTTTTGCTGGTGTGGGTGGATGGGCAGGCAGGTGGGTAGGCCTGGCTGGGGTGCCTGGGGTTGGCATGGTAGTCTTGGGGGCTGGAGGGTTCATGGAAGGCTGCTGCTACCACCCGCCTCATTCCCTGCACTTTTGCTGGCATGGGTGGGCAGGCAGGCAGGCAAGCAGGAAGGCAGGCCTGGCTAGGGCCTGTGAGCAGCCTGATGGTCTTGGGGGCTGGAGGGTTGTGGAAGGCCACTGCCACTGCTGCCTGCTTCCTTCCCCACACTTTTGCCAGTGTTGGTAGGCAGGCAGGCAAGTAGGCCTAGCTGGGGCCACCCAAGGCCTGGTTCACTCACTGGGGTGCTTGGGGGGCTATTGAAGGCCTCTGCCACATTTCCTGAGCTTTTAGTTGGTCATGTCCTCTATTTTTCTCAAATGTCTTACTTTTTGTCCTACATTTGGTCCTATATTTTTTCTTACATTTAGTCCTGGTTTTGTGGAAGAGAATTATGGCAACCCTAAATCTACCTGATTCCAGAGCAGATAATTAAAGATTCTAGAGCAGATAATTAAATAGACAGTCTGTAAGCACTTTGGAAAAGAATGCTGTGATTATTAAACATCAACATGGGTTGATCAAAAACAAATCATGTCAGACAAATATTGTCTCTTTTTTATATAGAGTCACAAGATTGATAGATGATGGGAATGCTGTGGATGCAGCATATATTGATTTCAGTAAGGCCTTTGACAAGGTTCACCATGATATATTTATCCATATCATGGGGTATGTTTAGCCTGGAGTAGAGAAAATTCAGTGGTGAAATGATAGCGATGTTTAAATATTGGAAAGGGTGTCATATTAAGGATGGAGCAAGCTTGTTTTCAGCTGCTCCAGAGTCTACGACATGGAGCAATGGATTCAAACTACAGGAACAGAGATTCCACCTAAACATTAAGAAGAACATCCTGATGGCAAGAACAGTTCAACAGTGGAACGTGTTGCCTTGGAAGATTTATTCATTTCAAGAATTTATATCTCACCTTTCTCCGACAATGGGATTCAAGGCAGAAAGTGGTGGAGTCTCCTTCTTTAGAAATTTTTAAACAGAGGCTGGATGCCCATTTGTCAGGAGTACTTTAACTGTGCCTTTCTGCATGGTAGGGAATTGGACTAGATGGCCCTTTTGGTCTCTTTCAATTCTATGATAGTATCGAATGCTGCTGAGAGGTCCAATAGCACAACAGGGACACATTCCTCCATCAATGCTCAGGTGAAGATCATCATTAAGGTTACCATAGCAGTCTCAATTCCATATCTTGCACTGAAACAGGTTTGTAATGGGTTTAGATATGGGTCTTGGCCTTCTCAAATTGAACTCTAAGGTCTGAACAAACTATGACAAAGTTACACTCCAATATGTTGTTAGAGACCCAGAAAAATCAGAGTTCCCCTATCTCACAGGGAACTATACTTCTTTTTAGCTAAACATGACTTTATCTTCACTTTAGGCCTTCTGTGTGAAATCAGGATGGAAGGGGCAGGGTCATTATGCATCCCCTCTACACTTACAGTTTTATAATCCCTGAATAAAACTGTTCTCAGATTCAAATGTTGTATCCTATAAGCTTATCGCACAGCACTCAAAGAACCAGAAGGGAAGAGAAGGGAAGGGAACGGAATGGGGCAAAAACACATTTTACTGCACGGGAGAATACCACCGATGCCACCAGGAGTCCCCAAGACGTTCCCCAGCCGTTCCTGGCAGCCAATTTTTGAAAGACGATTTTGAACCATCTTTCAAAAATTGGCTGCCAGGAATGACTAGGGAATGCCTTGGGGACTCCTGGCAGCATTGGTGGTGTTCTCCCATGCAGTAAAATGCGTTTTTGCCCCATTCCGTTCTGTTCCCATTCTTGTAAGTGCCGTATGATAACCTTACTAGAAATGCTTTCATAGAAAGAACCTTGCAGGGCCTTCCCCACACACACACACACACACACACACACACACACACACCAACTTCTCAATATGAGCTACAAGATTGGATATCCTTTTCAACTTTATCTTCTGCAGATTTCAATTATTTGTTTGTGAGGCTACACAGTCTGTTTCTTTTCTTTTCTTTTTACCCTCAGTGGATGTGGATGGATGATTTTCAGAATGGCCAGTTCACACAAATGTGAGTTCAGAAAGTTTTTAACAGATGTTTGAGAGAAGCAGCAGCTGCAGTTTTGAATTAATAAAAGCTGAAAAGCAGAAGTGTCGAGAATTTCTAGCTGAATGTAAGTACACGCAGATCATTCTACTGCATCTGAATAACTATTGCATGTACTGTTCCAAGAATTCATTAATCTCTCCCATTCTGTTTTGATAACAACAGTAGCAACAACAACATCAATAATTTATCTTCTTCTATTTACTTATATCCTGTCTTTCTCCCAACATAGGGACTCAAGGTGGCTAACAGCAATTTTTAAAAAGTAAAATTTAAAAACAATACAAAAGCATTAAAAAGTATAAGTATAACGTTTAAAAAACAATTAAACAATTTAAAAAGTTAAAGATAATTGCACATTGAAATATTTTAATGTATTAAAAACTATATACAAACCTTGATCTGACTTGCACAGCATTTAAAAGTTCAGCCTTTATCATTTTAAAAAGCCTGATGGGCACATAAATGTTTTTACCTACCACCAAAAGATGAGCAGGGATGAGGCCATCCTGGCCTTTCTAAGGAGAGAGTTCCAAACCTGGGAGCAGCCACACAGAAGGAAGAAGAAGAAGAGGAGGAGGAGGAGGAGGAGGAAAAAATTGTTGAGTATTCTTTAGGAGTGGGCTGTGTGGTCGCCACAGTCCCAGCCTGATCATGGCTGGAGCAGCTGGAAGCCAGTCCTTCCTGACCATCTGCTGCTTGCCATTTTAAACATATTTTATCACTAATTATAAGATTTCTATTCCCCCTCCAAGACTACATATTTTGAAACACATTTTGAACCAATAACTGCATCATATCAGCTGTTATGGATCACTTGGACTGCCTCCATAAATAGAGGAGGGTTCTCTTTTCAGAAAATAATCTCCATGTGAGAGCAACAGAAATACAGAAAGAGTGGGTGAGGTTAGTGCATTTCACCTTTTTTATGTCTATTCAATAACATGAATCTGGCTTGAATTCCTCAAGCACCTGAACTGAATGGTACTAGATGTTGTGCTGTGCTCTGGGGGAGACTACACTAGTTTCTCTTTGTAGATTTGTTATCTGCTGAAGGAGTCTATCTTTTCTACACTGCCATATATTTTTACATCAGACAAACTGAACTGCATCATAGGCTTTAGGGGGGATGCAGACGGCAAAAAGCATCATCTTCAAGCCAAGGAAGGGGAGGGGCAGCTGCATGCCGGGCGCCCCAACCCCTTCCTGAGGACATCATCAGAGTGCCCACCGTTGCACACAGCGGGCACTCCAATGACGTCCTTCAGGCTCAGCGTCCAGACACGCAGAACTGGAAGGAGCATGGAAGAGGCACCCAGCGCCTCTTCCGGCGCCCCTTTTGGCTCCTCTGAAAGGAGTGCTATTTTAGCGCTCCTTTTCAGAGGTGCCATAAGGGTGGATCGGGGCTGAGGCGTGGGGCAGCCTCGGTCCCAATTCGCAGCTTCTCGGGGCGGCCCATGGCTGCCCGTCTGTAGAGGCCCATACTCTTTCATCAGAAAGGAGATTCAATACAGTAACCTTAAACATGGACTTTTACTGATTTACCTAGACCTTTATTATTAGAGAATGTGTTATGTATACATCTGATCCTTCTTCATCTTTTTTTCTAAAATCTCTGGCTGAGCAATTTACTCCATTTGTTTTCAACAGGGAAATATGGATAGGAACTGGAGACCTTTAAAAAATATGCAGAAGACTAGGGACTACATTTTGAGGATGTGAGATCTCCCTGACCCATCAGAGTATTGCCCAGTGATCTACCTCCTCAGCGTCACTTGCTCTTGCATCAGAGATCTATTCATACCTAGCATTTATCCTTATAATTTTCTAAAAGAGTGTGAGAGAGATGCCATCTCTTTTTACCAACACAAAATCACCCTCTCCCTTTTCAAAAACACTTGTTTATCTTCATGTGTACCACTAGATGAAAAAAATGACTGGAAGATAAGATTCCTTTTCCTCTGGGTGGCCTGTGATTTACCTCAATCATAATATTTTAATTTACTCAGACATGTTGGTTAATGAGGCTAGTTATATTCCAGACATTGGGGATAAGCCTACATAATATAAGAAATGAGATCATAATGGTGCTGTAAATAATGGACTTTCTTTATACATAATTGACTTTCATCTCAGAGATTCTGGTTTCCTTATTCATCTAAGGCTACACAAAAATTTTAATAATCACTATAGATGGTATCAGAAATGGGATCAGAGCTTTTTTCCTTCCTGTTTTAAATCCTTTGGTTGCTTGAAGGGTTGTCATTTTTTGTTCCAATTTGCTTTTCATTTGTGATTTTTAATGCTTTTAAGCCATTCAAATGAAGACATTAAATGAGGAAATGGAAATATTCCAGTGACAAAGTAAAAGCATCTAATTCTTCAGGTTATACCAGTGTCATGATAGATGAAGGTAAGAAGCAGCGGCTACTTTTGTGGTTACAATTTTGTGTTTGCAAATAGTTTTTCCTCTACAGTTGTTCATCAGCACCTGATTATAAATGCAAGTTACGCATCTTATCGTTATATCTCCACATACAATGCAATGACAAATGGTTATAATAGGTGTAGGAAACTGAATCATATTTTCTCTCAGATCTGTACTGGAACACCCACAGATTCCTTCAGTGGAATTTTTATGAATAATCCCCATCCCCACCCCAGCCGACCTCATTCATACATTCTTGAGTTGACCATTGGAGTTCAACTTGGGGTAAACTCAAAGTAAATTAGAAAGTTCCTATCAAGACAATTTTTAATAATAATAATAATAATAATAATAATAAATAAATAAATAAATAAATAATTTTATTTATATACCAGCCGGTGGCGAACCAATCTAGGTGGTTTACAAGGCTAAAAACATACAACTTAAAATAGTATAACTCCCTCCCACTTTAAAAGTCAATTAAACTACATATCAGTTAAAACCAACTACAATTCAACTTAACAATAAAACAAAAATAAAAATACAAACCAATAAAAACCCCTGCGATTCCAGTTCTAAAGGGGGGCTGAGAAGGCAATCCTGAAGAGAGAGAGATCCCAAGGTCCGAAAGTCCTGAGGCCCGGTATTTTAGTCTGGAAAGGCCTGCCGGAAGAGATCTGGCTTGACAGCATTTTAAAGCTGTCCAAAGATGTTAATTGACAGATTTTGTCCGGCAGGTCATTCCAGAGCCTGGGGGCAACAACAGAAAAGGCCCTCTGGGAGGTCACCGCAAGCCTAGATTTTTGAGGCTGCAGGAAATTCCTCCCAGAGGAGCAGAGAGCACGGGGAGGATTATATAGGAAGAGGCGGTCTCTGAGATAGCTTGGACCCAAGCCATTTAGGGCTTTAAAGGTAATAACCAACACCTTGTACTGCGCCCGGAAACCAATGGGCAGCCAGTGGAGGGACCTCAAAACTGGAGTAATGTGGTCCCTCCTAGATGTTCCTGACAAGAGCCTGGCCGCCATGTTTTGAACCAACTGAAGTTTCTGAACCAAGCACGAGGGTAGCCCCATGTAGAGCGCATTGCAGAAATCTAAACGTGAGGTTACCAGTGCGTGCACAACATTCTCGAGATCCCTTACTTCCAGAAAAGGGCGCAGCTGGCGTATCAGCTGAAGCTGATAACAGGCACTCCTGACCGTCGCATTTACCTGATTTGTCATCAGGAGCGACGAGTCAAGGAGCACCCCCAGACTGCGAACACAGTCACTGGAGGAGAGTGTGACCCCATCCAGGACTGGAGGTTGCAACCCAATTCTTGGTTTCGGGGCTGCTACCGTGAGCACCTCCGTCTTGTCTGGATTCAGTTTCAATCTGTTTTTCCTCATCCAGCCCATTACCGCCTGAAGACATTCATTGAGAGAAGAGATGCCATCAGAATTCGAGGCTGATGAATGAGACACGGAGAAATAGATTTGGGTGTCATCAGCATACTGATAACACCCAGCACCATAACTTCGTATAATCTCACCCAGCAGCTTCATATAGATGTTAAATAACGTCGGGGATAAGATAGCCCCATGAGGGACCCCACAAGTGAGCTCCCTCTTACTGGAACTACAGTCCCCGAGCAGCACCCTCTGGGACCTACCCGAGAGGAAGGACCGGAACCACTGCAACGCAGTGCCCCCGATACCTAACCCCCTCAGGCAGCCCAAGAGGATGCTGTGGTCTATTGTGTCAAAAGCCGCTGAGAGGTCTAGGAGCACCAGCAGGGTCACACTACCCCTGTCGATGTTCAGACGCAGATCGTTGGTCAAGGCAACCATGGCAGTCTCAACTCCAAAGCTTGTCCTGAAGCCGGTTTGAAATGGATCTAGTTTTTTTAGATGAAGAGAAATAATTTAATAAAGAATTTCTCTGGAGGGTTCCACAACCCCAAGATTCAATGGTCCTCCAAGTATTTGAATTATTTAAAATGCTTAAAATGTTCTTTTACATCAGGGCTCATACTATCATTAGGTAGAGTAAAGCCACCATTACAGAAGACCAATTTGGGCTGCCATGAAAGTATGTATGGCCTGGGAATGTGAACGTTAAGAAGTGACATAATAATTATGTTTAAATATTTGAAGGGAAGGCATGTTGAGTATGGAGCAAGCTTGTTTTCTGCTGCTGCATAGACTAGGACACAAAGCAATAGGGCTTTTCAAGAGGTGTTAGAACCAAGTCATAATGGACTGTGCCTACCAGGTCTTCTCCCCTTCAGAGGCTACATCAGTGGCCTTTGAAATGAAGGATCATTAAGATTAAGATGGTGATTAAGACTAGAATGATCCAGGTTCATACTCCACTCAGATTTAAAGTGTTAGACATGTTTATGTTCTTACCAAGGCTAAGGCAGCAAACTATCATTAATACTAATTATGGCTAAGTCTTGGATGCACAACTGCCAGGGCTTGGAAGTTTGTGCATTGTTCCCTGCAGCATGTTAGAGGGTCTTCTGCAACACTCTGCACCTTGTTTGTTTGTTTTTAAATTTTTTTAAAAAAAATTTAAAACTTATTTTTTATACACAATGAAAAACTTTTAATGTTTAATTTCACAAACTTTTCACTCCCTCCCCTCCTGCAGTCTCATTGGAGACTGGCTTCTAGAAGCCAGTTAGTAAGGTCCTGTTTACATGGAATATGTTTTCACTAATGTATTCCTTTATGGCTTCATGCAGGTAAAAATCTTTATTAAAGCAATCCCTTACATGGACTCTACAAAAGCAGGGATTTCCTTTGGATCTGTCTATGTCTAAAATGCATTCGTAGGGCATGAGAAGGATCTTGTTGCAGGGGGTGTGGAGACAGAAGCAATCATGGGTTATCTGAACCATTAGGGTATGTGTTACTGGTATGTTGATATGCTCTTGGGTGTTCTGGATAGAGGTCCTTTCTAGGCCATCATAGCAATGTATCCACTGCTGGTTTCTGACACACCCCGACAAATCGTATAAGTGGGTGCCGTTAGTCCAGTGTAGTGTGTGTTCTGGTATCATAGTGGCATTGTTCTCTGCCAGGGGGAGCCCCACATGTGAGACTGGGTGCATGGTCTGAGGGCTCTGTATTTTCTCGTGGTAGACACCTATCTTAAGGATCATGTCTTGCCACTGTGTTCCAAGTATTTTTACCAAGTCTGTGGGATATTGGATGGAGTCTGGGTATCTAAGCTTAAATAAGCCCAAGACTTCTGGGTGTATCATTTTCATGAGGGAGGCTTGTATCAATTGTGAGACGAATGTTAAGAGGCTGTTTTGTATTTGAGTGCATTGGATGGCTATGGATAGATTGAATATGCTCTTGTGTAGAGAGATTCCTAGATCTACAATAATTTCTCTCTCTACACCCACCCACTGTGGCAAAATGTGTCCAAGGATATTGATGCCTGGGGCACTTTTGTCATGCCTGACACAATGGATATGCCAATGTCTTTAGTGCGAGATCCCACTAACCCTAATTTATTTGCCAAAACTGCGTTATCTATGGCATTCAGCACCCTACCTCCTATTCCTAGGCCTCCCAGAACATTACTCATGGCGTCTCTCTGGCTCCTGAAGAGCGGGTGTGTTATTGGTTGTCATCTCTCTTCCAAATCTTCCCATTGTGCCCATGCAGCAGTTACATAGGGGCTACAGATGGGGATCATTCTTGCCACATTAACATGGGAGGTTCTTGGATCATGGCTGGGGTATATACATGGGAGGTTCTTGGATCATGGCTGGGGTAACCCAAAGAGAAAAAGGGCATTGCATCTTGGTACAGGTTATGCTACAATTTGTAGGCATCTCAGAGAATTTCTGGCACAGGAACAGCCTAGTCTTCCAGGTCCATGTAGGATGACATCATGGGTCTAACGTAAGTGTGGTGTAAAAGGAGGCGGAGGTCTTACTGACTGGGGAGTTGAATTTATGCTTGTTCCAAAATCCTGGGGTGAGGGGAATGCTGCCGGCATCCGCTTCTACCCAGGTGTGAGTCTGGGGCCCAGACATGATTACTTCTGACCTAATAGTTTGGAATCGGT
Source organism: Phrynosoma blainvillii (assembly GCA_026167975.1). Classification (NCBI taxonomy): domain Eukaryota; kingdom Metazoa; phylum Chordata; class Lepidosauria; order Squamata; family Phrynosomatidae; genus Phrynosoma; species Phrynosoma blainvillii. The sequence continues at coordinate 417,810,269 of JANUYF010000001.1, forward strand.
TATATAAACTCTGGTCTTTACCTTAAGGGGGAGCCGCTTGTCATACCACATGCGGACTTTGCCCATGGCATCTAGTACCTTGTATATTCCGGGATAAGGGGGCGCCCAATGGCAATCTACTTTACATTATACTGCCACATGGCATTGAAGTGTGTTGGATAGGTGGGAAGGGAACTACCTGTGTACATCAAGGTAAGGATCCATGCCATCTCGTGTCCCTGTTAAAGAAGTAGAGAGGCGGTTTTAGTTTGGCCGGGTAGCTATCCTCTATCATCAAACAGGATGGTCTCAGCCAGGTTTATCAGTGGTATTTCGGGCAGGTCTAGGACAGTTTTAATGGGTATTGGCCCTCCCTTCCATTCTTTAGTTTGGGAGGCATGAAAGTATTTAAGCCGATCTCCATTTCTGTGTGGGATGTGCAGTTGGTAAACAGTGGGCAAGACCCTCTCTGTGATCTCTACTGGGCCGACCCACTTGACTGATAATGCATGTTTGTTCTGGGAGAAGTTCCTATACATTTCTAGCTGTCCAGTGTCCCACTGCTGTGGATTCCTAACCTACCTGAATTTACGATCCATGGCCTGCATATTCTTTCCTAGATTCCTAGCTACCTGTCAGTTCAACTGGTTTAATTCTTGTAGAAGCATCTGGGTCCATTCATGGTTTAAGAGGATGGATTCTAATCCGGGGGGAATAGTGGTGTTTAACCAGAAGGCCTTGGGCATGAGCATTTTGCGCCTGGTGTGGCGTGAAGTCATGACCTGGTGTGGCATGAAGCCATGGGAGGCCACAGTTCCTTGGAAGGCCATCAGGATTATGGGAAGTTTTGTGTCCCAGTCCGTCCTGAAAGCTGTAACCACTTTGCGTAGCACTTCCTTGAGAGAACGGTTTGTGCATTTGATAGCACCCGAGCTCTGTGGATGGTATGGAATGTGGAAGTGCTGGTGGACACCAAGAGCTTTACACAATTCCTGCATAATCTCTCCAGTGAAGTGGGAGCCAGAGTCATCTTCTATCTCTTGCACCATCCCAAATAGTGAAAAAACATGGGTGAACAATATTTGGGCAGTGGTGGCAGCAGTGTTGTCTGTAGTGGGGAAGGCCTCAACCCAAAGGGGCCTATGATGGTTAGGGAATATTTGTTTTGTCTAGGAGTAGTACGCAAGGGCCCTATGAAGTCAATTTGGAGGCGCACCCACAGACCTTCAATTCTCTGGTGTCCCATAGGTGCCTTGGGGCCACCTGAGTCAGCATTGACCATGGTGCAAAACAGACAGTTGTCTACCCACTGGTCGATGTTGTCTCACATCCTGGGCCAACATCCCATCTCCCTGACTCTATTTACTTCCTGCGTCTGCCACTTTCGGAACTCCTTGTTCCCTCTATGTTCCGATATCTGAACAGTCCAAGTGATCAGTTTGGAAAGTCCAAATTTTGGGGGAAGATCATGCCCAAGCTTTCTCCACCAATTTGTAGCCAAGGGTATCTTCAAGGAATTTATGATTAACCTAATATTGCGAGATGGGCTGGCTATGGAGCCCTGCAGAACTGTCCTCCCAATGTGTATACTGAGCGGACAAGGGAAGTCCCAGAAATGGAGCAACGGCAGATTCTTCCAATGAATATTTTAGTTTTATCATAGGGTAAAGTCACACAATAACACTCATACAGGCTCAGGAAAATAGCGGTTAGCGTGGGGATAGAATACAGGCTTCACTAGGGATATACTCACTGATAGACTAGGCTCGCCTTCAAGGTCTGGATGGGAAAAATGGGTATGGAGACAAGTCCGCCCCACAATGTGGGTTTGAGTGGAAATGCTGGTGACTAGTCAGAGTGATGTGGAGTCGTTTAGACTGGGAAGATAGCACACTGACTGGCCAAAATCTGGGGTTTTTATGGGGCCAAGCTGAGCCCGAGGCAAAAGGTGATAATGAAAAAGATGACACCTGGCTGTATAGGGTTGTATCATCCTTGATAGTCTTAATCTGAAGGGCCAATATCCTGGGAGGTGTGATCGGTCTATACCAGGGGTAGGCAACCTTTCCCCTTTAAGGACCGAGGGACTTCAGCTCCCAGAATCCCAGGAGCTATTGGCCAACATGGGGCTATTGGCCAACATGGCTGAGGCTTCTGGGAGCTGAAGTCCCTCGGCCCTTAAAGGGGAAAGGTTGCCTACCCCTGGTCTATACAATTGCACCTCTTGATGGTTTTAATGCAATCAGATGATTCCATCAGCAACTCTCCTAGACTATCTGGGGGCTATGGGTGTGTTGGGAATTAAGGCTGATTGGCCCATGCCTTGGGCACGATGAGCACATACCTCTATGCCAACTGCCAGAGTTCATCTGGAGGTCATCAATGGAGTCTATATTTTGATATTAAAAGCACTGTGGGTAACAATACATAACTCCCAAACAGTATTCTGGTCCATATTAATTGGCATAAAATCTACATTAAACTCATGTTTAGAGTGGAAATCTGTGTATTTTAAGGGGAAAAAATCACAGATTTTGCCTATAGTTAGAATTTTTTTTTTAACTGCAGCTGAAATGAGGTTGGTATTTCTTTTTAAAGAAAACACATCTCAAGATGGCTATGTGTGTGATCTCCTTTAAAGGTCTCTGGAGAATCAGTCCAATATAGCTTATCACATAAAGATTGGGTTTCAAATAGATAACTAATTATCAACATATTCTGCGGATATAGCGTATGGGGCATGGGAAGTGTGTTTATGCTTATATCTCTCCAAAGACACCAATACATTTCAGTGTTTTAATCACTAACACAAGTTATTTAAGTTCCCACTGTAAAGCAATCTCTATTATCTTCCTCCCTGAACAATTCCTCTATTGGAATGGTTTATTATTTATCTATTATCCTAACTTTTGCCCTGGTGCATTCATTACCTGTTCCATCCTACTGTGGTGTAATGTTAAAGTATATCCAGCTGGGACAACAGTTGAACAAAATTTTTAAGTGCACTGCAGCATTCCTGAAAATCAAAGCCCCATACATTTTAATTGGTTAGTGAAACCACTTCCTAAAGATATGCTGTTTGTCTGCAACTGTAGTCTTAAGAAGGGAAGACAATATGACCTCTGAATATTGCCACAACATTAGGGCCAATACATATATTTAAAATGCACAGGAAAAAAATGTATGAGATACACTATCACCCCAGTTCTGTGTAAGACATTGCATACTAAGCAAAGCTGCAATTGTACTGCAATAGAATAGATCCCTAGCTTTTGAAAACATTCCTTGGAAGTTTTGTTGTTGTTCACTGCCATCAAGTTGACTTCAACTTATAGTGGTCTCATGTATGAGAGGCCTCCAAATCACCCTATCATTCCACAGCCCCTTACTCTGCTCCTTTGCAATGCCAGGTTGGTTAAAAATAAGACTCACATTATTCATGACCTCTTACTGGATGAGGCGGCCGACCTAGCATGCTTCACCGAGACCTGGCTGGGAGACGCCAGCACTGCTACATGGGCACAGGCCCTCCCGGCTGGGTATACGGTAAGTGAGCAGATAAGGGAAAGTGGGCGGGGGGGGGGCGGTGTGGCCTTGCCTCATAAAAACTACCTAATCTTGACCAGGAAGCCTATTCGGTGTATGTACCTGAGCCTGAAAACATTGAGTGTATGTACCTGAGCCTGAAAACCAGGGATAGTTTAGGGATTCTGTTGATATACTGGCCACCCCATTGCTTAACAGACTCCCTAACCGAGCTGACCTCGATGGTCTCGGAGTTATTGTTGGAGTTGCCCAGACTTTTGGTTTGGGGCGACTTCAACATTCCTCTTGAGACCGACTTTTCTAATCTAACTGGCACAGCTTGGGAGTTCATGGAAACCATGACAAACACGGGCCTATCCCAATTGGTTGACGGGCCCACACATTGTGCTGGTCATACCCTCTATGGAGTTTTTAGTATGGAACAGGAATATCCATGGGTGGAGGTTACAAAAGCCTCCACATTGTCATGGACGGATCATTTCCTGGTCAAGATGGAGCTAAAGACCACTATCTGCCCCCCCCCCTGGGGTGGCAGACCCATTAGAATGGTCTGCCCTCGAAGGCTCATGGAACCAATTGGTTTCCAGAAGGCCCTAGAGGGTTTAATGGTTGTTGACGCTGGTGATTCTGTCGAAGCCTTGGTGAACACTTGGAACACTGACCTTACCAGGGCTATCGACACAATCGCTTCCAAGTGTCCTTTCCAGCCTGCTTCTAATCATAAGCTCTGGTATACAGAGGAGCTTAGGAGGATGAAGTGAGCTGGACAATGACTAGAGTGTAGATGGCGGAAGACTCGACTCCTATCTGACAGAACTCGCCATAGGAAGCATCTTGATTCCTATCGGGCGGCATTGCATGCAGCGCAAAGATCCTTCTACTCTGCACGTATTGCATCTGCAGAGCCCCCTCCAGCAGAGCTATTTAGGGTGGTGGTGGAATTGAGAAAGGTTCCCCCAGCACCAAGCCCCCTACTTAACCCAACGACAGCCTGCTGTGACGCGTTTAACATCCACTTTGCAGATAAAATCTCTCAGATAAGAGCCAACTTGGATGACATTGTTCCAACAGAATCCGTAGACGAGATGTCCAGCAACTCTCTTGATGGCGATTTACTGGATCAGTTTCAACCTGTGAGTACCGATGATGTGGACAAGCTCCTTGGAAAAACAAGGAAGACGACTTGCCCTCTCGATCCATGTCCATCCTGGCTGGTCGTCCGGGGGGGAAATGCTGAGAGTATTCCTAGGGGATACAATCAATGCGTCCTTCAGGGAAGGCATTATACCATCTTGTTTGAAGGAGGCAGCCATCAGGCCACTCCTGAAAAACCCTTCCCTGGACCCCCTTAATAGAAACAATTATAGACCAGTCTCTATGCTACCTTTTTAAAGCAAGGTGATCGAGAGGGCAGTTGCTTCCCAACTCCAAGTTGTCTTGGATGAAACCGATTATCTTGATCCATTTCAAACCGGCTTCAGGACAGCATATGGAGTGGAGACTGCCATGGTTACTCTGACCGATGACCTCTGCCTGGGCATTGACAGGGTTAGTGTGACCCTGCTGGTGCTCTTGGATCTCTCAGTGGCTTTTGACACAATAGATCATTCCATCCTCTTGGATTGTCTGAGAGAGTTAGGGATCGGAGGCACTGCATTGAAGTGGTTCCGTTCCTTCCTCTTGGGCAGATCCCAGAGGGTGAGGCTCGGGGACAGTTGCTCTTCCAAAACTGAGCTTAATTGTGGCATCCCCCAGGGCGCCATCCAATCCCCAATGCTATTTAACATCTATATGAAGCAGCTAGGTGAGATGATTCGGAGGCATGGAGTGCGGTGTCATCAGTACACTGATGACACCCAACTTTACTTCTCCATGACCAGATCATCAGCTCAGACTTCAGATGGCGTCTCTCCTCTTAATGACTGTCTCAGAGCGGTAATGGATTGGATGAGGAAAAACAGATTGAAATTAAATCCAGACAAAACGGAGGTACTGACAGTCACGGGCCAGAAACCAGATCTGGGAATACAGTCTCCAGTCCTGGATGGAGTCACACTCTTCTCTAAGGACTGTGTTTGCAGTATGGGGGTACTCCTAGATTCATCACTTCACATGACTAGTCAGATGAATGCAGCGGTCAGGAGTGCCTGTTATCAGCTTTGGCTTATACACCAACTGCACCCTTATCTGGATATGAGGGATCGGGAAACTGTGGTACCCACTTTGGTAACCTCACGTCTGGATTACTGTAATACACTCTACATGGGGCTACCCTTGTGTCTAACCCGGAAACTTCAATTGGTACAAAACATGGCAGCAAGGTTAATCACTGGAACATCCAGGAGAGAGCATATAACACCTGCGCTTAAATCCCTCCACTGGCTGCCAATTAGTTTCTGGACACAGTACAAGGTGTTGGTTTTAACCTTTAAAGCCCTACATAGCTTGGGGCCATCTTATCTCAGGGACCACCTCTCCCCGTATGATCCCCCTGCACACTTTGGTCCTCTTGGAGGAACCTGCTGCAGCCTATGAAGACCAGGCTTTCGCAGACCTCCCAGAGGGCCTTCTCGGCGACCGCTCCCAGACTGTGGAATGGCCTGCTACACGAGATCTGTCTTATTACCACTCTTGCTGCCTTTAAAAAGGCAGTAAAGATGGATCTCTCCTGGCAGGGCTTCCCAGAATAACCGCCCAGCTAATTGGAAGTGATCTGCTACTCACCCCTCTTGCTGCCATGGCATGTTTGCTTTATTTTATTTGTGCTAACCTGATTTTAATTCTATTTGCAGTTTAATTTAGTTTTAAGGGGTGGGAGGGTTGGAGTGTAGGATGAAGGAATGTTTTAATTGTTGTCTTTTTAACCTTGCTGTACACCGCCCCAATTGCTGTGCAGAGGGGTGGGTTACAAATAAAAAAATATTATTATTATTATTATTATTATTATTATTATTAATCAGCAGCAGCAGCCTTTGCATACTCAGGGCCATGGCTTCCTTGATTGAGTCAATCCTTCTGTAATGTGGTCTTCCTCTTTTCCTACTTACTAAGCATAATCGTCCTTACTAGTAAGTCAAGGGGTCTCATGATATGACCAAAATACAACAGTCTCAATTTAGTTATCTTGGCTTCTAGGGAGAGTCCGGACTTGATTTGCTCTAGGACCCATTTATTTGTCTTTTTGGCAAACCATGGTATCTTTAGAACTCTTCTACAGCACCACATTTTAAATGAGTTGATTTTTTCCCCTATCAGTTTTTTCCACTGTTTAGTGTTCACAACCATACATAGAAATGTGTAATATGATGGCATGGACAATCTTAACTTTAATATCCTATGATATATATGTTTGCTTATCTAGTTAAGCAAGGGTCTTATCTAGTTCCTTCATGCCTGACCTTCCCAGCCCTAGTCTTCTGATTTTTTAACTGCAGTCTCCATTGCCATGGAGGGGAAACACCACAAGAATGACCAAAACACATTTCAAGGAAGGAAAGAAGGAAGAGGCCACAACTTTATTGATAAAAGCGGTAAAGTAGGGTTGGCCCACAAAGCATGAGGTCTGGATCTGTCATCAACCAATCCCTAATTGATCCCATTTGCTTGGTCACAGCCAAGCTTTGGGATGACAAAGGGGGGACTAATTAATCACCCATTCACATCTCAGGTAACTGGTTGATTGCATGTTTGCATCTCTACCCCTTATCACCAGGGGGCACTGAATCAGTGTTGCCCCCACAATGGCAACCCCACAATGTTCCCAGGACCCCCTGGATCTCAGTTGGACTCCTGATCCAGTGCTATGCAGCCCTGGAAACTACACCCACCAGATCCAAGACCTATGCTATTGCCCCTGGAAAGTTGCGAAACACAGCCCGTATCTCCAAATAGAGGGAGGGAGGATGGGAAAAGCCGAGATAAAATGGCACTGTTTTTGCATGTCACATGGACTTAAATAGGCCCTTAGACCTATCAGGGGCCTGGAGGGGCAGAAGTTCCTCCCTTTCCACTCCCCAATCACGGGCGTCACTTACCTGCGACACCAGCCAATTGGGTAGCACTTCTGCCCCGGCACCCACTGGAAAATATAGTCCTGGCAGCAGGGCAGGAAGAACCACCCCACTTAGCCCAGCAAGCCAATCCTGGCCCAGTCAGTGCAGTTCAAAGCCTGCTGGAGCTCTGAGGAGCTAGGACATCCCTCTAGCCAGTGGCTCTCTCCCCCCAGAAGCAATGAAGCTGGCCCAGTGAGTCAGTTGGCTTTATTTCTGATTGACAGTTGAACCAGAACCAGGGTTTAGGCCATATGTCATCCGGACAGGATTTTTAAATTAAAATATCATAATACATGAAGGTTAAACTAGGTAACTGAAAGTGCAAATGACATGCTTCTCAGCCAAGAAGGATTTATGTATCACTGCAATGCTATTCCCTCCCTCCCAAAAACAGCAAAAGGATACAGATGTGATGACAGGCTTGAGTAGACCTTTAGTATAGTGATGTATACCCCCTTTCCCCTGGCAGTTTCACTGCTTATCAAATCTGTTGGATACGGTGCTATAGTGCATTGAGAGAATTTAAAGAAGATAGTGGCCCAGAACTGAGCTGGTGCTAGGGGGAGGCTAAACTAGCACAGTTGTGAGTAGTAGTAGAGACTGGTGATGAGGATGCTTGCACTGTTTCTGAGGGCCTTTACGGATGGCCCATTTCAGGCAGTTCTGGGCCGCCCCTGCTAGTGGTGGATTGGGGCCATGGCAACCCCATGCCAGGGCCCCAATCTTCCCTTTTGCTGCCCCCAAAAGAGCAGCGAAATGCCACTCCTTTTAGGGGCAGCAAAAGGCCACCCTAGAAGCTGGCACCGTGACTCTTCCGTGCCCTTTTGGAGCAGCATATCTACACGCTGCACTAGGAGGGCATCAGGATGGAGTTGGGATGGCCAGCGTGCAGCTTCCCCACCCCAACTCCACCTCCAGGCTGGCCCTTTAGGCCGGTCTGCAACACCCCTGATTTGCTGTCACCATGGGCAGATGAGGGGTCTGCTCTGCTATTTTCAGTGGGAGAAAATAGCCAGGAAGAGAGGGATTAGTCATGGTGGGCCCAACCAAACATATTGGCCTAAGCTCAAGCATTCTGTGTGCTGATATCAAGGCTGAGACATAAATAAGCCAAAGTAAAACATACCACTTTATGTCTTCATTTATATGGTAGCTAAGATGGTCAGCCAATTTTTTCCCCCAGAAATGATGGTTTAGCACTGATGATAAGGTGTAGTGTAGTATTCTTGCTGAACTCTTTTTTCTTTATAAGTTGGGGCTCCAAGACTGATCCAAGTTATTTTGCTGCCTGAAGTACAAATCGAGTGCCTTCAAAGAAAAGGAATGGTCCTTAATCAAGGTACACAAGCTAGGTTACTTTATTTTGGCATCAGCAACACAAAATATTAGAGAAACCTCTCCCTTCCCCTGCCAGTTAAAATATGGTAATAAATTGTAAGTGTCCAACTACTGGGTCTTTTTTTGTGTTCCACTGTCACTTTCCGACTCTGTCTAATGGCAGGGCTGGTCCTCTGGTTCCACGGCTTTCAACATCATACAAATGAGTTACTGGAATTAAATGATTTTCCTTCAACCCAGTGACGTTACTACTCGGGGTGTCACCTGGTGTGGGGGTAGGTCTTCCAGGGATGGAGTCAAAAAGGTATGTCCCCTCACCTTGCTGCCACACAGCAGTCTTCTTTTTATTAAAATGCCATGTGGCTCACTGGGCACTCTCCCTCCCTGCCATGCACCATTCCACTCATGAGTAAAATGACACACAGCAGTGGGTGTGCTTGGCTGGGTGTCACCCCTCTTCTGGGGTGTCAGCCAGTGTGGTCTGCATCCCCAGCACCCCCTAGTGCCTGGATCCTGGTTTTTAATTTCTGTAGTGTGCTGTGATAGCACTTCCTTCATTATTGCCTTGCCCGTGTCACAAACAGCCAAACTTGGGGTGATCAGTTCTTTAGTTTTATTCTCTTCATTTTGGCTTCTTGAAAAACATACCAGAAAAAATACAGAGAAGGGCTAATGTCTGGTTTTGTTTTCATCTCTTTAGAAAGGGCTCTTCACATAACATGGCATTTATACAGCATCAAAATGCTTCAAATATGAGCAAGTTTGGTTTTGCAAGTAATATAATATTTTTTTAGAAAGCAGTAGGAAAAACCTTGTGCAGGCACATACATCTCTAGAAGGAAATATTCTGAACTGCAAGCAAAGAGCCACCTACATTTAGACAAAACTCTTTGTCAACAGAACTGTTTATTAAGCAGTACATCAAACCGACATTTTTAATATCAACAATAATTTCTGAGCACTTTTCATTAACGTGGAAAAAAAATAAGGCAGAAAAAATATGATCAAAATAATATTTTCCTCCTAAAACCTGTATATTTCAGAGAAAAAAAGTATCATAGAATCATAGAATCATAGAATCATAGAGTTGGAAGAGACCACAAGGGCCATCCAGTCCAACCCCCTGCCATGCAGGAACTCCCAATCAAAGCATCCCCGACAGATGACCGTCCAGCCGCTGCTTAAAGACCTCCAAGGAAGAAGACTCCACTACTCTCCGAGGGAGTGTGTTCCACTGTCGAACAGCCCTTACTGTCAGGAAGTTCCTCCTAATGTTGAGGTGGAATCTCTTTTCTTGCAGCTTGCATCCATTGTTTCAGGTCCTAGTCTCTGGAGCAGCAGAAAACAAGCTTGTTCCCTCCTCAATATGACATCCCTTCGAATATTTAAACACAGCTATCATATCACCTCTCAGTCTTCTCTTCTCCAGGCTAAACATCCCCAGCTCCCTAAGTCGTTCCTCGTAGGGCTTGGTTTCCAGACCTTTCACCATTTTAGTTGCCCTCCTTTGGACACGCTCCAGTTTCTCCACATCCTTTTTGAATTGTGGTGCCCAGAACTGGACACAGTATTCCAGGTGAGGCCTGACCAAAGCAGAATAGAGTGGCACTATTACTTCTCTTGATCTAGACACTATACTTCTACTGATGCAGCCTAAAATTGCATTGGCCTTTTTAGCTGCTGCATCGCACTGTTGACTCATGTTCAACTTGTGGTCTACCTGGACTCCTAGATCCCTTTCACACGTAGTCTCATTCAGCCAGGTGTTCCCCATCGTATATCTGTACTTTTCATTTTTCCGCCCTAAGTGCAGTACCTTACATTTCTCCGCATTGAATTTCATTTTGATAGCTTCGGCCCAGCTTTCTAGTCTGTTCAAGTCATTTTGAATTTTGATCCTGTCCTCTGGGGTATTAGCTACTCCTCCTAATTTGGTGTCATCTGCAAATTTGATAACTATGCCCCCAATACCGTCATCCAAGTCATTAATAAAGATATTGAATAGCACTGGGCCCAGGACAGAGCCCTGTGGCACCCCACTGGTCACTTCTTTCCAAGTTGAAAAGGAGCCATTGTTGAGCACCCTTTGGGTTCGGCCAGTCAACCAATTACAAATCCATGTAACAGTTACTTTGTCCAGCCCACATTTTACCAGCTTGTTTGCAAGAATGTCATGGGGAACCTTGTCAAAGGCCTTACTGAAATCAAGATATACTATATCCACAGCATTCCCTTCATCTACCAAGCTGGTAATTTTATCAAAAAAAGAGATCAGATTTGTCTGGCATGACCTGTTTCTCTGAAACCCATGTTGACTTTTTGTTATTATGAAATTACTTTCCAGATGTTCACAGACTCTCTGTTTAATGATCTGCTCCAGAATCTTTCCTGGTATTGATGTCAGACTAACTAGACGATAATTGTTGGGATCCTCTTTTTTCCCCTTTTTGAAGATGGGGACAACATTTGCCCTCCTCCAGTCCACTGGGACTTCTCCTGTTTTCCATGAGTTCTCAAAGATTATTGCCAATGGTTCCGATATTACATTTGCCAGTTCTTTTAATACCCTTGGATGTAATTCATCTGGTCCTGAAGACTTATATTCATTTAGATTAACCAGATGTTTCTGTACTATCTCTTTGTTTATTCTGTGCTGAAATTCTCCTATTCTGTCCTCTGCTCCATTATCCTCAGGTTGAGCACCCTTTGTCTTTTCTGAGAAGACTGAAGCAAAGAAGATGTTGAGTAATTCTGCCTTTTCTTTGTCCCCTGTTAGAATTTCTCCATCTTCTCTGCACAGTGGCCCTATCATTTCCTTCTTCTTTCTTTTGCTATGGACATACCCCCAAAAGCCCTTTTTATTGTCCTTAACGCCTCCAGCAAGCCTGAGCTCATTCTGTGCTTTAGCCTTTCTGACTTTATCCCTACACGTGCTAGCTATTTGTTTGAATTCCTCCTTGGTGATTTCCCCATTTTTCCATTTCTTATACATGTTCCGTTTAAAACATAGTTCACTTGCAAGTTCCTTAGTCATCCATCCTGGTTTCTTGAGACACCTCCCATTTTTCCTCCTCGTTGGCACGGTTTGAAATTGTGCCTTCAGTATCTCCCTTTTGAGAAACTCCCATCCATCTTGAACTCCCTTCTCTTTTAGTATTCCTGTCCATGGGATCACCCCCAGTATTTCTCTGTCTAGTAAAATTAGCCTTCCTAAAGTCTAGGATGCGTGTCTGGCTATGCCTGGCTTCTCCTTTCCACTGTATAATAAACTCGAGGAGGACATGATCACTCCCGCCTAAGGATCCAACCACTTGCACCCCATTAACCAGGTCTTCCCTGTTAGTTAGGATCAGATCTAAAATAGCTGACTCCCTCGTTGCCTCTTCCACCTTTTGGGCAATGAAATTGTCTTCGAGGCAAGTGAGGAATTTGCTAGACCTTGAGGATTTTGCTGAGTTTGACTTCCAGCAAATATCAGGAAAGTTGAAGTCACCCATCACTACTATATTTCTCCTTTCTGAGTGTGTGGCCATCTTTTCTAGAAAGGCATCATCCAGTTCTTCTGCCTGAGTCGGGGGTCTGTAGTAGACTCCCACAATAACATCCCTGTTGTTTCTTTCCCCTTTAATTTTTATCCAAATGCTCTCCACCTGGCTTCCAGGACTGTTGTCCTGGATTTCTTCACTGGTGTAAATATCCCTGACATATAATGCTATTCCTCCTCCTCTCCTGTTTGGCCTGTTTCTCTTGAAGAGGTTATACCCCTGTATTTTTACATTCCAATCATGAGACTCATCCCACCAGGTTTCAGTGATGCCTATTATATCATATTTGCTTTGTTGCGCTAGGAGTTCAAGTTCATCTTGCTTATTTCCCATGCTCTGTGCATTAGTGTAGAGACATCTAAGACCATATGTCTCCTTTACTTGCTGCCTTAGCACATTTTTTTGCCTCCCACTGTTGGGTCCCTCTACTCTTTGCTTTGTTTCCTCTATGACAGTTTGACTATTTTTTCCAGTCCTTTTGTCTTCCAGGGTGCTGTCTCCCTTCCCCACATAACTCAGTTTAAAGCCCTCCTGATCAATTTCTTCAGACTGTTGGCAAAAACGTTTCTTCCAACTGGTGTGAGATGCAGCCCATCCCTTGCCAGGAGTCCGCCCTCATGGAACCGCAGCCCATGATCCAAGAATCCAAATCGTTCTCGATGACACCATCTGTGGAGCCAATTGTTGACATCTGCTATCTTCCTCTCTCTTCCTGGACCGTGCCCTTCAACTGGCAGTAGAGACGAGATGACAATCTGTGCCTCCATTTCTTTCAGCTTCTTTCCTAGAGCCTCGTAATCCCTTTTGATGTTTTGAAGGCTGTGTCTTGCTGTGTCGTTCGTTCCCATGTGAACCAAAAGGAAGGGGTATTGGTCGGTAGGCCTGACCAGTCTTCTCAGCCTCTCTGTCACATCTCAGATCTTTGCCCCAGGGAGACAACACACCTCCCGAGACATCTTGTCAGGCCCACAAATCACTGCTTCTGTCCCTCTCAGCAAGGAGTCCCCCACCACGACCACACGTCTCCTACGAGGCTTAGCAGCGACTGTTCCCTGTGGTGGTACTCCCAGCTCTTTCCCTGAAGTCTGTTCATGCTGCTCTTCCTCGTCCTCCTTGGTAAGGGAAAGAGCTTGAAAACGATTCTGTAGCTGCAAGCTCCCAGAACGATCTCTGGTCTCCCTACTTCTACGTGTGACATTCCTCCAGCTGTCTACCTCCTGTGTATGTGGTGTGACGTTCTCTTCTCCAGCAACTTCCACTGTGTGGTCCCCGTCCAAGACCGTTTGTTCCTTTCTGTCTAGGAAAGCCTCTTGCTCCCTAATATTCTGAAGTGTAGCTACCCGCGCCTCCAGCTGCTGTACTTTCTCCTCCAAGAGAGCTACCAACTTGCACTTGGAGCATGTGTAGTTCCCGACCTCTGTAGGTAGGAAGACAAACATACCACAGGTATTGCAGGTGATGGCAGCAGTTCCTTCAGTATCCATACTAAGTATTAAAAAGGACTATGGCTTTCCTCCTCAAAGAAAATCTCTTGCTAAAACCAATGTTAAAGTCTGCAGATGACCAAAAGTTTTCTACAATTGGTAGGAGCCTGGAGAGCCTCCTCCTCCTCCTTCCCTGTCCTGGCCGAAACTGACCTGAAACTGACCTCTGGGAGCAGTTGTAAAGAGCTAACTGCCTAGCCCACCCCCTATTGATTTGCAAATGCTCTTAACAAAGCCCCACCCGCTGAGTCACAGTCACACTTCCCCCAAGAGTTTTTAAAAAGAACTTAAAAACTTACCCTCTCAAGATGGCTGCCTGGAAACTGTTTTCTTCCTCTCTCCTAGCTGGAATTGGCCTGGAAAGCTTTCTTTCCTGGCAGAAACCTCTTTCTCTTTCTCTTCTCTTTTAGAAACTGGCCTGGAGAGCCTCCTCCTCCTCCTCCTTCCCTGTCCTGGCCGAAACTGACCTGAAACTGACCTCTGGGAGCAGTTGTAAAGAGCTAACTGCCTAGCCCACCCCCTATTGATTTGCAAATGCTCTTAACAGAGCCCCACCCGCTGAGTCACAGTCACACTTCCCCCAAGAGTTTTTAAAAAGAACTTAAAAACTTACCCTCTCGAGATGGCTGCCTGGAAACTGTTTTCTTCCTCTCTCCTAGCAGGAATTGGCCTGGAAAGCTTTCTTTCCTGGCAGAAACCTCTTTCTCTTTCTCTTCTCTTTTAGAAACTGGCCTGGAGAGCCTCCTCCTCCTCCTCCTTCCCTGTCCTGGCCGAAACTGACCTGAAACTGACCTCTGGGAGCAGTTGTAAAGAGCTAACTGCCTAGCCCACCCCCTATTGATTTGCAAATACTCTTAACAAAGCCCCACCCGCTGAGTCACAGTCACACTTCCCCCAAGAGTTTTTAAAAAGGACTTAAAAACTTACCCTCTCAAGATGGCTGCCTGGAAACTGTTTTCTTCCTCTCTCCTAGCAGGAATTGGCCTGGAAAGCTTTCTTTCCTGGCAGAAACCTCTTTCTCTTTCTCTTCTCTTTTAGAAACTGGCCTGGAGAGCCTCCTCTTCCTCCTCCTTCCCTGTCCTTCCCTGTATCAATGAAGGGTTATGATCCAATCATACTGCTGGCAAGTACAAAGGAGATGAAGGCTGTTCCTTTTTCCCAGTTGCCCAACTGCAGCTGGACAGTGCCTAAATCCTCCCCAGGCACTGATTTATTGTGGGTCTGCACCCTGATGTTATCAAGCTGCAATTGATGAGTGCAGAAATAATGCAGTTTGACATCACTTTAACTTCACGGGTCTATCCTATGGAATCTTGGGATTTATAGTTTGTCATGGCACCAGAACTCTCTGTCAGAAAAGGCTAAATATCTCACAAAACTACAAGTCCCAGGGTTCCATAGCATTGAGTCATGTCAGTTAAAGTGGTGTCAAACTGCATTATTTTTGTAGTGCAGATTCGTCTGTAGTCTAACATGTCTAGTAGGTACCACATCTCATCACATTACATGTTCCTTTACAAGCAATAATAGATCTGCCCTGGGGAATTTCAAAACTGGTTAAGGCAATAGAAGGAGGAGTGGCACATGAATCAAGAGAAGGAATGCAATTACATGGACTTAGGATTTCTTTTCATTGAAAGTAGTATACAGATAAGTCCTGCAGTGCATTCATTACTTTAACTTTTCTTTACCTGAGGTCTCTCTTAGAATGTTTGTTTAAAAATTCAGAATCCAAGAACACACATGGAGTGGAAATGCATTGGCTTGACTCCTTGCACTTTCCATTATCCTCTGTTTATGGAAGATGGCTGTTTGAAAGAGAGAGCCTCCTATGTTCACTTTGCTTTTCTCCAAACTCAATTTTATACCTTTGAAAAATATACTTCAAGATTGCACAGAGCTCTCCCCACTCAACAGAGAAGGGTCTCTTCTTCACAAACCTGCATGTCACAATAGTGAGTGCTAGGAATGTGGGAGATGGGATGGGGCTAGTATTGTCTCTTTCCCCATATATTTCCTGTACTAAGTCTTCAAATGTTGTTTTAGCTGTAGTCCTTGCAAAATGTGGTGCACATATATCTCCTTATATGTCTTGTAGTTTAAGAGTAGGAAACTGCATCAAGCATGGGGATAATAGTTCTGACTTGGTCAAGCATTTCTGGGGCATACTCTTTAAAATTTAAATTTAAAATTCCATTGCAATCCATTGTTTCATAATATTAATGAAATGGCAAGCTATGACACCATACACCATCACTATTGAAGTGCATTCATATTTATAAGGCTATCTCATTGCATGCCCCCACTATAGTAATCTATGGCAAAATGTGTATCATTTGTCTGCCCCCTTTCTACTTGCATTTTTTCATCAAAGAAGGTGAAGAAAGCAGACAGCAGCACCCCACCACCATCACCACTGCTGCCAACACCAGCCATTGTTGCTGTATTAAAGTCAACTACTTTCTGAATGCTTGACATAGCAATGTGGTAGATGAAGGTAAAGATAAGAATCCAGCAGCCTGGTGGCAAGCAGATCCCCAATCTCCTGGGAGATATAAACAGCTCAAGCTGCTGCATTCTCCACCATCAGCAGATTAGGAAAACTGCTTGTGGCACAACACATGCCATATTGCTAGTTACCCCTGTTGGGAAGCCAAGACCTAATTTTGGGGAATTTATAATTAGCTCAAATGAGAGAGGGAAGCGCCCAACTTCTCTTCTAGGACCTTATCCAATTGTCTACGGGAGACGTAAGAATTCTTGGCTAGGAAAGACACTGAGACTGACCAAGTTCCAATTAAAGTCTAAAATATTTATTTGGCAACAATAAGCAAACATCCAAATGCAGCGCGCACACACACACACTAGAGGAATAAGCGGGGAAGAGAGAGAGCAGGGAAGGCAAAGAGGGAAACCAGGATAGAGGGAGATATACTCACACCCGAGCGACTCCTCTGGGCTTTGGCAGCGAATGAAGATGAGTTCCATGGAAGGGGCATGACCGGCAAGAGGGGGGTCATGGGAGCTATCTCAGAGTACAGACCGACAGAGTTTCAGCATGCACTTCCAAGGTAGCACGATGTCCGCTAAAATCCAGGGGTTCTTATAGGGAAATTCTGCCTTCTAGCCATGGGCTGGACAATAGCTAGACAAAGGCGTGATGGGCTTTTTGTTGTTTACTTAAGTCTGGGCATAGTCTAAACAATGCATGTGGTATCAAAGCAATCAAGGAAAGGAAGCTAGAGAAAGGAGGTGCCATCAAATCTAATCACTGTCTCATCAAGTGTGAGACTAAGACAAACAAACACCATTAGGTATCTTTTCCAACATAATGGGATATTCCCCAAGGCAACTCCCTTAACCTGCCTGTTCCGGTGGTCTTTTGTAACCTTGCTTGATTACATGACTTCACATCTAGGGGATTATGGCTTCTATCTCCCAGGGGTCAGGCTGGGGTCATAGGGGACTCCGCACAGTCAATATATATATGAAAAATGGAGGACTTTTGCTAACACCCCAGATGTACCCCCACAGTCTGGAACTGAGAATCCAAAGAGCCAAGGATTTGGGAAATTAACTTAGTATCCCACTATCTTCCCACAATGAGACCAATATAGGAAATTCACAGAGCTGGCCTCTAGTTATGGCCAGTGGCTGTGGCTATTATCACCATGTTCTCCTGTTATTTGTGACGATTTGGGATGGGGGTGCTTTTAATTGTGGAGGCAATCTCTGACTCTAACTGTACAACAAATCTGTAGGTGTAGTGGGGAAAGCATGTTGCCAAATATTGTTGACTAGATTTTATGCTTGTTGGGAGTTAGAAAGCATCCAGAAGGATGACAAGAAGAGGTTTAGAGGACACATGCTCCCCACAGAACAAATTTTGACCATGCCTGCTTTACAGTAGCTACAGCTCAGTGGTCCCATGTCATACATCCACTTTGCCTCCTGCATGGGCAAAGAAGCACAATCACTTTTGTTTGGTAAGTAGAAGAGAAGACCAAGGAAGGAAGAGCTGTGCTCATTCCTGTGAGAACATGCTTTGTTAGTCTGCTCCTTAACATAGAAAAAGCCTCCCTTGCTCTCCACACAATGCTAAAGAATGCTTTCCATTCAGAGGCTGAGGCCTGACTAATGTAGATTACCAGAGAATGGCAGGAAGGGATTAGGAGATAAGTGGTTAGTAAACCACTGGTTTAAATTGTTTCTTGCAAAATGCCACCAGTTTTAGGCCTCTTTGCAGCCAGAGAATGTTAAATCCTTCCCTCTGTGTTGAAATTGCATAGATTGCACCGTTTGCAGAACAGTTCATTTGATGATGGAAGTTGAACAGTTTCTTGCAAGTGTACATACAGAAGACTGTGAAAATACTTCCATTTCATCCAATGAATATTGGGAGAACATTTTTTTCCTACGAACCAAATCAAACCAAACCAGAGTACATTCTTATCTCTACCATCCAAATTCTCTGCCAAAACGAACTGTCCCTGTACTCAATCATATGTTTGATCAAAAGTTCCTGAAACTGGTCAGGACTCATGATGTGTTTTTGTACATGTGAATAGGAAATGGTTGTAAGTTTCACTTCTCTTGTATTCAACATTTTAATCTCAAATTCTTTATCTGCAGTCTATGAAGTGTTCAAATTTTAGAAAATTCTTCAAAAATGTACTGTTTTGGGCCCTGATATGTACATCAATGGTGCTGTATAATTAAGCAATAATCATCATATCATCACTGCCACCACCACCATCATGATCATTGCTGGAATCCTATATGACCACTGCGTACTATATAGTATCATATTGGGTATTTGTTGCTATGCAGTGAATAACAAACCCTGCTTTCTGGTAAACAGCCACTGTGATCAATGGGGGGTCCATTCCCCTATTGATTAATAAGCAGCTGTCTGAGAATTCCATCCCCTCCTGTGAGTGATCTCTGGCATGACAAGGAGAAAAAAGCCTCCTGTCACAAATCCCCCTTGCACCAGAGATTGTTCAGGCCAGGGTGCAGCAATAGCAGGCATCAGTTTTGTAATCAAAACAGGAATGGACCTCCTTTAATCTGAGTGGCTGCTCACTGGTAAGTGATGTTTATGGGACTTTCATGATCCCTATATTGCCCCTAAACTAGGGGCTACATAGGAACTGCGAATATATAGCAGTTCTGAATATATAACTGTAGGTTATGGATTCACAAATGCTCAATAAGACTGTGATGATTATGATAATAATTTAACATCTGAATCATAGAACCATAGAGTTGGAAGAGACCACAAGGGCCATCCAGTTAAATCCCCTGCCATGCAGGAACACACAATCAAAGCACCCCTGGCAGATGGCCATCCAGCCTCTGTTTAAAAATCTCCAAAGAAGGAGACTCTAGCACACTTTGAGGGAGTGTGTTCCACTGTTGAACAGTTCTTACTGTCTTACTTCCCTTGATCTAGGCAATATACTTCTATTAATGCAGACTAAAATTGCATTGGCCTTTTAACTATTGCATCACACTGTTGAGTCATGTTCAACTTGTGGTCTACTAGGACTTCTAGATCCCTTTCATATGTAGTCTCGTTAAGCCAGGTGTCCCCCATCCTATATCTGGTTTTAATTTTTTTCTGCCTAAGTGTAGTGTGGTATCTTACATTTCTCCCTGTTCAAATTCATTGTGTTAGTTTTGGCCCAGCTTTCTAATCTATTAAGGTCACTTTGAATTTTCATCCTGCCCTCTGGTGTGTTAGCTACTCCTCCCAATTTGGTGTCATATGCAAATTTGATAAGCATGTCTACTATTCCTTCATCCAAGTCATTGATAAAAGTGTTGAATATCACTGGGCCCAGGACAGACCCCTGTGACACCCCATTGGTTACTTTTCTCCAAGATGAAGAGGAGAAATTGCTGAGTACCCTTTGGGTTCAACCAGCCAACCAATTACAAATCAACTTAACAATTGCATGGTCTATCCCACACTTGCCCTAGGATACATTTTTAAAAACACAGTACTGTATATACCAGGGGTAGGCAACCTTTCCCCTTTAAGGGCCGAGGGACTTCAGCTCCCAGAATCCCAGGAGCTATTGGCCAACATGGGACTATTGACCAACATGGCTGAGGCTTCTGGGAGCTGAAGTCCCTCGGCCCTTAAAGGGGAAAGGTTGCCTACCCCTGGTATATACTCTTATTTTGCAGAATAAATAATAAAAATGTGCCCCACAAATTAAAAAAAAAATATCCCACACAGGTGAACAAATTAAAACTTTAACATGACAGGAAGTCATTCCAATGGCTACTGCAGAGATCTGACTTTCTGCTCTGAGGTGTTAGAGAAAACCTGGATATAAGGTTTTTGAACTGCATTTTTAGTTTCTGCAAAAACTTATTTAGTATAATTTTAATACTGGAGGTTCTGATATGATGGGGAGGGTGGACCATTAGAGCTATGAGATCCAAAGCCCATACAATCTACAACCACACCTCCAACAAGGGAGAAGATTTATACTACTGTGGAACTAAAATATTTTTTCTCCTATTTCCTCATTCCACAGGAAGGAAAGAAGGAGGAAGGGAGACAGGCAAATATATAGGTAGGATAGATGGAATATTAATGTCACCCCTCTGCTTTAGCATGTCAAAGACTTATGTTTTTTTTCTGGTAA
Organism: Phrynosoma blainvillii; assembly: GCA_026167975.1. NCBI lineage: Eukaryota > Metazoa > Chordata > Lepidosauria > Squamata > Phrynosomatidae > Phrynosoma > Phrynosoma blainvillii. The sequence continues at coordinate 417,830,875 of JANUYF010000001.1, forward strand.
TTGATTAATCCTCTGAATTAGTTAAAGCTTGTAGACATATTGCATGCACACATATTTAAATATAATAGTCATTATTTTAAGTGTGCTTAAAAATCCAAAACACAGATGGTCCACATTTTGGGGGATTTTGCTTTAGGCAAAATGTAACTGCAAATTTATTTCCAATCAGTCTGAACAAATGGGGATCTTGCCACCTGAAGGTCATTGAATAAAAACATGTATTTATCAACTATACTTTTATCTATATAATATCTCTGATCTGTAAGCAGGGAAATCTATCTCAGAGAATTAAGACTTCAACTAAACAAGGCATGCCTAATTTATAATTAAATTCACTATGAGAAATCCATGTAATTCATAAATGTTATTTAAATTATTAAACAAGATTAGTTTAAAAATTGTTATTTTGCAACTCAGTACACCTTTTGCTCCAGGAAACAGTTGAATCTCAAAAATTATGAGCTGAATCTAGATTTGGTTTTAGCTTAAAGTAGACCCATTTTAAACAGTGGAACTTTAGTAAGCCATGTATCTATTGAGCCAATGTAGTAAGACAATGGGTACAAGGTACAAGAATGGGAGAGAAGATCTATTCCATAAATCCCTCTGTTGTTGTTAACTGCCCTCGAGTTGATCTCAACTCATGGTGACCCTATGGATGAGACATTTCCAAGACCTTCTGTCCTCCATTGCTCTGCTTAAATCCTGCAACCCCATAATACCCATAGTGACCTCCTTAATAAAGTCCATCCATCTGGCATGTGGCCTTCCTCTATTCCTACTTCCCTCCACCTTCCCCAGCATTATTGTCTTTTCCAAAGAGTCCTCTCTTCTCATGATGTGTCCGAAGTACAACAGTCTCAGTTTGGTCATCATGAGTTTGGCTTGATCTGCTCTAGGACCCATTTATTTGGTTTTTTGTCTGTCCATGGGATCTTCAGCACTCTTCTCCAGCACCACATCTCAAATGAATTGATTTTCTTCCTATCATCTTTCTTAACTGTCCAGGTCTCACATCTATACATGGTAATAGGGAATACAATGGATTGTATGATTCTAACTTTTGTGCTGAGTTGGATTATCTTTGCATTTTAGAATCTTTTCTCGTTCTTTCATATACACCCTCCGCATTCTTAGTCTTCTTCTGATTTTCTGATCGCAATCCCCATTTCTATTAATGTTTGATCCCAGGTATGGGAATTCTTTTACTATTTCTATTTCTTCATTGTCTAGTTTGAACTTGTAAAGGTCCTTGGTGGTCATTTTTTTCCTGTATGTTCAGCATTAAGTCTGCCTTTGCACTTTCTTCTTTGATCTTCCTTACTAGGTGTTCCAGGTCTGTGAGGTTTTCTGCTAGTTTTATGGTGTCATCTGCATATCTGAGATTGTTGATATTCCTTCTTCCTATTTTCACTCTTCCTTCTTCTGTGTCCAAGGCTGTTTTTCTTATAATATGTTCTGCATACAAGTTGAACAGATAGGGTGAAAGGATGCAGCCTTGTCTGACTCCTTTATCAATTGGGAACCATTCTGAATCCCCATGTTCTGTTCTGACAGTAGCCTCTTGTCCTGAGTACAGATTCCTCATCAGGACTATCAGATGTGCTGGCACTCCCATGTCTTTAAGTGCGTTCAATAGCCTTTCATGGGCTGTGCAGTCAAAGGCTGATGCTGATTTTCTTTTGGAACTCCCTGGTGCACCCCATTAGCCATTGTATGTTTGCAATGTGATTCCTAGTGCCTCTTCTTTTCCTGAACCCCACTTCAACCTCTGGGATCTCTCTTTCCATGTATGGTTGGAGAATTTTGAGCATGATTTTACTTGCATGAGAGATCAGTACTATGGTCCTATAGTCACTGCAGTCGCTTGTGTCTCCCTTTTTGTGGATGGGGATGTATCTGTTGGCCATTGTTTTGTTTTCCATATCTGTTGATATATGTTGGTTAGCACTAGAGTTGACTCTGTCAATGTGGATTGCAGCAGCTCAATTGGAATATCATCTGTTCCTGGTGATTTATTTTTCATTGTTTCTCTTATTGCTGTTTTCATCTCACTTTTTAGGATTTGGGGTTCATCTTCGTATGGCTCTTCATTCCATGTGTCCTTCATTTTGTCATCTCTTTTGTATAATTCTTCTGTGTATTGCATCCAACATCTTTTTATTCCTTTCTGGCCTTGAATTATGTTATTTTTAATGTTATAGATCATCCCAGTCCTTTGTTTGAATTGTCCTATGATTTCCTGGATCTTGTGAAATAGATCTCTTGTTCTACCCTTTTTGTTGTTGTCTTCTGTTTCTCTGCATTGGTCATTGTAATAATTTTCTTTATCTTTCCGCACAAGACATTGCATTCATAATTCTTAGTTTGTTCCTATCTCCCTTTTGTTTTTCTTCTCTTCTTTTCTTTATTGCTTGTAGTGTCTGTCATCCATGGTTTTTTCTATTTCTTTTTGTTTATTGAAAGTGTCTGTCTGCATTCTTCTTTTATTATGCCCTTGACTTCAGACCATAGTTCCTCTGGTTCTCGATCTATTATGCTAAGTAGTGCAAATCTGTTTCCTATGTTATCAGTAAATTCTGTTGAGACATTATTTAGATCATATTTTGGTATAATCACTGGTTTTGTTTTCTTCTTGAGTCTTACTTTTATTTTTGTTATGAATAATTCATCATCTGTGATACAGTCAGCATCTGTTCTAGTCTTGGCCACAGTGGTTAAATGCCTGTACTGCAGCCACTCACTCATAGACCACAAGGTTGTGAGTTCAATACTAGCCAGGGCTCAGGCTAGACTCAGGCCTGCATCCTTCCAAGGTCGCTAAAATGAGTACCCAACTGTTGGGGGGCAATGAGCTTAAAGATGTAAACTGCTTAGACATCCCATAGCGTGATATGAAGCGGTATATAAATGAAGCTGCTTTGCTTTGCTTGCTATAGAATTCCGCCATATTTTACTTCTGATTATATAATCTATTTGATTTTTGTGTTGACCATCTGATGATATCCATGTGTGTAGCCTTCTTTCTGGTTGTATGAAAAATGTGTTTGCAATGAATAGGTTGTTGGATTCACAAATATATATCAGATGTTCACCTGCTTCATTTCTTTTGCCTAATCCAAATCTGCCTACTGTTTTTTATTCTTCTTTGCTTCCAACTTTTGTGTCCCAGGCTCCAGTGATCAGCTTGACATCCTGTTGTCACTTTTTTTCCCTGTACTCTTTCATAGAATCTATCAATTTCTTCCTGTTCTGTCTCTGTGGTTGGCGCATATACTTGGATTACGTGATATTCATAGGTTTACCATGGAGTCTTACTGAAATGATTTGGTCTGATTTTGCATTATATCCTCTGACTGCTTTTGCTACATCTTTTCTTAGTATGAAAGCTACCCCATTTCTTCTTGTCTTTTCATTGCCTGAGTAGAACACTGTGTGGTTATTTGATTCAAAGTGGCCCATTCCTGTCCATTTTAACTCACTCACCCCCCCCCCCAGTACTGCTATGTTCCATGTCCCTATTTTATTTGTGGTGCTGCTTTAGATGCCATTTGCCTTCCTAAGGGTGTCTCCTATTTTGTCTTGGCATCTTTCTTGTTCCCTTGGCTAATCATGCAAATGTGATATCCCTTTATCTCCCCCTCCTTCCCTTTCTGTTAATGCTCTGATCCTGCCTGTATCTCACTTGGTGTGTCTCATCATAGGGTTTCCTAGGTGATGGGGTTACACAAGGAGGGCCACCTACACCTCCCTGTGCACAGTGCCAACCAATGTTAGCTATGGTATCACTACAGTTCACTCCTGTCAGTGACACCTACCACTACTGCTGCTGCCCAGTAGCTGTTTGTCTCCCCATATTATTCCTCCCATTGTTTGTTTACTTTCCTATCCATCCCCTTATGCCTCCCTGGGTTTCCCTGCTTCCTTTTCCTTGTGTCCTCCCTCCTTTAGTTTCTTCACTTCTTTCTCTGTGGTTAGAGGAGGGCAGAGATGGCTGGTTGCCTTCTTCCTTCTTCCACTTACCTGTCTGGTCCTTCAGCATCACTCTGGTTCTGCTGGGGGCAGAGAATGGGCTGAGTTGGTGCTTTGCCCCTCTCTCCCTTGCCTCTCTAATGGTCCTCTTCGTCCTTCTGCTCAACAAGCCTTCTTCCCCACCTCTTTGTTGTTTCCCAGGGGTCCTTCAGGAATGGGGGGGGGGGGCTGGGATAATTCAAGCCTTCTTCTTCCCCACCTGTTTGTTGCCTTGGTCAACTGGAATTCCTTTATCCGATGTTATTTTCTTAAACTCTAGATCAGTGGGAACATGTGGCCCTCCATATGTAATTTGACTGCAGTTCTCATCATTCCTGGCCATTGGTTATGCTAGGGCTGCAGTTAGAAGTAATCCAACAATATCTGCAGGACTACACATTTCCCACCCCTGCTCTAGATATTACTCTTATATGCCTCTAGCAGTTCTACCATGTTTCCATTTGGATTCAGGCTTTCTTCATTGCTCAATATGTATTTTTTAAATATTGAAGGTAAGTGTACTATATTGTTCCTGAATAACAATAAACAATTTCAGCGTACTTGAAGACACATAAGCCAACGTTTCCAGAACATTGCCTAAATAAACATATGCTCACATAAACCAAGATCTGACAGCACACATCTCAAATTGGCCTGTCAAAAATGCATCCTGCCATAAATTTGAGCATCTGCACCATATAAATTCTGAGGGCACATTAAAGCCATAGAACAGACAGGTGAAAACATTCCTGCAGTTGTGGATGACATTGCATCAAATGTGTTACAGCCTCCTTTTCATACCTAAAATAAATGTATCTAGGTGCAGAGACACTTAAAATATCCAAGGGGAATAAAGGAAAGGAAGTTGCATAACTGAAACCTGAATTAGGGATGGCGAAAAATGGCACAGTCAGTAACATTTTGATTGAAATAAGCTGCTTCAACATGACATTTCAACTCTGTTCCCTCCCGTGAGAGTAAGACGTTACACATTTTTCTTCTTGCATTTCCCATCATTCCAAAAAATAAACAAATAAAAAAATCTGCAGAACTGGTATCTTTTTATTTTCAATAAATGAGCATGTACAAAAAGAAAAAGAAAAAACAAAACAATGGATCAAAAAAGATTCAAACAAGCCATCCAATTGAATTTCTTTTTAGCAGCTCATGCAATATAGCAACATTTAGCACAGATTTAAATATTATACAGAAATGCACAAAAATCAGTTCTGAAAATGTGCCAATTCTCATTGATAGTGCCAAATAAAATCTTGCCATATTGTGTCAAGGAGAAAACTTTTCAATGTTTTTCATTTACCACACAACAGTGCACCAACTCTGGATTTGCATCTGTAATCTAGTTGAACAAAGAAGACACCAGAGGCACCTGATATAACCTTGGCTGTTCTTTCTGTAAATCAGGTTGGGAATAATGTATCCTTCCTGTTATAGGGCTATAACTCCTAAAGTTTCTTACCCTTGGTTGTGTTGGAGAGAACTTCTGGGAGTTGAAGTCCAGTGTCTGAAACATGTCCTCTAATATTTGCACAGATGAAAACTGGGATATATGTGGCTGAGTAACATGAGAGTGCAATCAAGATGGCAATTATTAATGAGAAAGAATAAATGAGCTATCAGAGTTGCAGCAGTTTTCTTTCATCTTGCTTACTGGGAAGAGCAAGATTCCATCCCCTCTCTCCTCTCTTTCCTGATGAATTAATTGAATTCAGAACTTTGAAACTGAACTTTGAACTCAGATTGCAGCAATCGGAGTAAGCTGAGGATGAAGATGGAAAGTAGAAGAAAAAGTGAGAAACTGGAAAATTTTAAAAGCAGCAGAAAAAGCAGAATGACAAAGGATTAATTGTCCCTGCAAAACTGGAACAGTTGGAAGGTATGCTGAAGGGCTGCATGATCCCCAGTCTGGTTCAAATACCTCAGAGAATATGCATAATTGTTTCTTAGGCTCAGTAAAAGCAGTGATGGCATTTGCAATGATCCACTCACTTTGGAAAACCCACAGAGTTTATGGATATTATCACATTCATTTAAAACCAGGTGTTATCGCACTCAGCTGCAGCAGACTGAGTGCAACCTGTATGCAGCCCAGAACCCAGCTGTGCTTATCCAGCATCTTTTTGAAAATGGCAAGCTCCCATTTTTTTGAAAGCCACTGGATAAGCACAGTTGGGGTCCGGGTTGCATATGGGTTTCACTCATCCAGCTGCGGCTGAGTGTGATAACACCCAGTTTTAAATTTAAATGCAACTTTATCCTGTCAGGGATAAGTCGCTTTAAAATGAATGCAATAATCACCTGTGTCTCCCTACAGCAAGCTTACTGCTACTTTCTAGAGATATAATTCTCTACTTTCCTCACATTCTGCTCCTTCCAAAAACATGCATGCCTTACATAATGAGGCAATTATCATTGAAAAATGCTAAGCAACATGGCTATATATATATATATATATATATATATATATATATACACACACACACACACACAAAATATTGGTGCCACAAGACCTTGAAACATTAAAATGAGTACATTGGATATAGATAGATGTCACACACCAAACATTCAGCTTGCAGCAGGTTTTACTCAGGCCCTGGTTTGTCTCAATACCAAGCACAGAGCTTTTTTACCAACTCTGGCACTGCATATGTTTAGATTCCTCTCTCTCTCTCTCTCTCTCTCTCTTCCCCTCCCCCCCCTCTCTCTCTCTTGCACACACACACACACACACACACACACTGTTTTCCCAAAAGAAAAATGTTTCCACTGCACAAAATGTTATAGTTTGCCTTTATGAAATCTAGAGTCCAAGATTCTTGACACTTCAAAATGCTTGCTGATCCCCAGCAATCAGAATAATGTGTCTGTGTATGGCTGGGTTAACTCTGGAGGATGTCACACACTCTTCTCCAGAGCTAGATTGAGGAAGCTGAAATGAAACACGGGTTGCCATTGTTTGTAAATATTTGGCAATTCAAATTCTACACTTACATCATTGAGCAGTGTCTTCATCACAAATAGGCAAATGAACTTTGACCCCAGTACCTTGGAAGGTTGGATTTTGTTGTTGTTGTTAACTGCTGTCAAGTCGATCTCGACTCATGGCAACCCTATGGATGAGATATCTCCAAGATCCTCTGCCTTGCTTAAATTCTGCAACCCCATAATACTCGTGACTTTCTTAATAAAATCCATCCATCTAGCATGTGCCTTTCCTCTCTTCCTACTTCCCTTCACCTTTCCCAACATTATTCGTTTTTTCCAAAGAGTCCTCTCTGCTCATGATGTGTCCAAAGTACAACAGTCTCACTTTGGTCTTCGTGGCTTCCAGGGAGGTTTCTGGCTTGATCTGCTCTAGGACCCATTTGTTTGTCCTTTTGGCTGTCTACGGGATCCTCAGCACTCTTCTCCAGCACCACATCTCAAATGAATTGATTTTCTTCCTATCATCTTTCTTAACTGTCCAACTCTCACATCCATACATGGTAATAGGGAACACAATGGCTTGTATGAGGCTAACTTTTTTGCTGAGTTGTATATCTTTGCATTTTAGAATCTTTTCTAGTTCTTTCATAGCTACCCTCCCCATTCTTAGTCTTCTTCTGATTTCCTGACTGCAGTCCCCATTTCTATCAATGTTTGATCCCAGGTATGGAAATTCTTTTACTATTTCTATTTCTTCATTGTCTAGGTTGGATACTATGGAAACATTTGTTTTACAAGTACACAGAATGTCCCACCTTAAAATCCCAGTTAGGACCCCATTAGGACCTCATTTTCTATCTGTGTATCTTTTGTAAGTTTCCTTAGCATAGTTCCAGGCAGACTGGTTGGCAAAGCTGCTCTGATGTTATGTGCCCATTCATCTAAAGCAGGGGTAGGCAACCTTTCCCCTTTAAGGGCCAAGGAACTTCAGCTCCCAGAATCCCAGGAGCTATTGGCCAGCATGGGACAATTGGCCAACATGGCTGAGGCTTCTGGGAGCTGAAGTCCCTCGGCCCTTAAAGGGGAAAGGTTGCCTACCCCTGATCTAAAGGCATATGTTCAGTCTATATGCCCATGATACTCCTAGGTATGGATTGGATAACTCAAGGATTTCTTTTCATCCATTGCTGAAATATTATGTCCCAGTTCTTTAGGATCTTTATCATTTCTCTACAGTGATGTTCTTTAAATAATTAGTTCATATGTAAAGTTGAAATGTGTAAAATGAAACACTAACTGGGGACAGAGAAAAATTGCTCAACGTCTTCTTTGTTGTGGGCTTCCCTGGAAAGGAGAAAAGTGCTGAATGAGGGGAAAATGGAGCAGATGATACAGTAGGGGAAATGCAGCACAGAATAAAAGGGCAACCAAAATGGTAAAAGGAGGAGGACAACCAAAATGGTAAAAGGTCCGGAAACCATGCCCAGTGACAGGTAGCTTAGGGAGCTGGGTATGTGTAGCCTGGAGAAGTGACAGTAAAAAGAGTGACATGACAACCATGTTTAAATATTTGAGGGGATGTCATATTGAGGATAAAGCAAATCTTTTTTCTGCAGCTCGAGACTAGGACAAAGATCATTGGATGCAAACTTCAGGAAAAGTGAAACCTAAACATTAGGAAGAACATCCTAACAGTAAGAGCTGTATGACAGTGAAATATGCTGCTTCAGAGTGTAGTGGTCTCTCCTTCTTTGGAGGTTTTTAAACAGATGGCCCTCTGTCAGATGGATGGCCACTGTCAGAAGTGTTTTGATTGTGTACTCCTGCATGACAGGGGATGGACATGATGCCCCTTGTTGTCTCTTTCGACTATGATTCTATGATTCTAGGCTCAAAAGCAAGAGCTTTCTTGTGATTATCCAAAAGTACCTCAAAAGCAAGGTATTTGAAATAGTTTTTTTTGTGAGTTTTTTGGGCTATGGGGTTGTGTTTTAGAAGAGTTTATTCCTGACGTTTCACCAGCATCTGTGGCTGGCATCTCTGAAAAATTTATTTCATTCTCAACATTTGCCTACATTCCAATTCCAAAAAAGCATCATGAAACAAATGTAAAGGAGAAACCATTAACAAAGTCTATGACTCTACTAGATTTCCCTCTATCAGATGAAAACTCTTCCTGTTTAACAGAGAAATCATGTGAGCAACTATAATACTCACAATTCAGATTTTTAAAAAATTGAAATGTAGTATACATCTTGGAGACTAATGCTAACAATCTGAAAATGTTTTCAAAGACAATCTGCATAAAGTTTTCAAAGACAATCTGCAATTAAATACTTGGCATGAGCAAAATTTGCACATGGTTCTGTGCAAAATATTGCACAGAAAATAGCAATTTCTGCACATGAAGAAAATGCTGCTTCTTTCGATAAAAATTCTGTTTTCTGCACAACCATGTGCAAAGTTCGTGCAGAATAAGTCTCAAACTCCAAAGAATGTAATCATTCCAGGATTGTTCTTATCAGTTTCTTCACACTGAAAAACATATCTTTTTACCATTTTGTTTTAACATTTTCTAATATTCTTTCCATTCCTACTTTGCATGAGAGAAGTCATGAAATCAGGCCCTGGAACAGATTACTGGAAATAAATGATTCTACATTAGATACCAAACAGAGGAATAGTTTGTATACAGAGGTTCTTCAGTAGGTTTTGTGATACTGATTATGATGCCATTCCCTTGTCCATTTCCAGAGTCACCATGATTTTTAGTGTGGGAAATATTTCTGAAGAAGTAATATAATTCCTAACAGCATCTAAATTCAGTTTACCAACTCTAGATACAATCCATATTTATTTTTAGAGCAGTTGCATCTTGCAGTTCTGTGAACACATTTGCAAAGTCAGCAGTAACCTTCTGAGTAAAATAAAAATAACGAGAGGGGAACTGTTTTAGCAAGCAACAGCTTTGAGGCAGCTGGTTTGGGTATGTAAGGGAAACTATGTGTATAAAACCAAGGGAAATATTTGAATATTAGTAAAATTGCTTCTAATTCAAATAAACTCCAGAGATTTCTGTGGAGGAACAGAATGTTTCTTTAGCAACTCTGCCTGCCTTTCCTCATAGAAAGCCAAACAAACAGAGAAACATTAAACTATCCTCCAAGATAGTGACATGGGCTATTTGTACCAGGCCAAACCAAGGAGCAAATAATTTGGATTCAAAAGTTTATAGGGAGACTATTCTTTACAATTATTAGCAACCTCATTTTACCAATAAAACCAATAAAACCAAATCTAGCAATGATATTATTACTCCTGCAGTTAAAAAAAATCAAATAAAGAAAAAAATATGTTTTTTCTAAACAGAAAAAAGTCCAGTACAGTCCTGCATTTTCTGAAAATAAAAATAATCCAACAACAAACACTTCAGAGCATCTAGGGGTAGCCATGGATATAGCAAATCCACTAACATCCAAACAATTCAAACAAAAATCCATCAGTGATATCTTTGGGCCTTTGCAGACTGCCAGAAATAGTGCACATTAAATTGAGGCACTGCCCTGGCTCAGTGGTAGGGACTCATGGGAACTGTAATTTATTGTGGCACCAGAGCTCTCTGACAGAGAAGGCTCAATGTCCCAGAAAAAAATACAGTTCCCATGACTCCCTAGCACTGAGCCAGGGCAGTGCCTCAATTTAATGTGCACTATTTCTGGCAGTCTGCAAAGGCCCTTTATTGACCAAACAAAATGCACAATACATATACTATCTGCAGGCTGGCTTCTCCCCCTTTAGCCATGCAGTCACTGGAAAAACTGAGGCTTCACAATGGAAGGAGATATGCTAGATTCCAAGGAAACATCTTCTTTGGATTGCAAATGGACATTAAATTTCCTTGGCTTGAAAATTTTTCCAGTGACCGCAGGGCCAAAGGGGGAGGAACCAGCCTGCAGATAGCCCTCCCCTAACATCTGAACTGAGACCAGAAATAGAAAATGTAGGCCTAAGACTAACATTTTCCACTTTTTTCTCCTGTTTGCCAAATGAAGAAGCCAGTGTAACTTCTAAAGCTTGAAACATGCAATTGTGCATTTTGGTTGGCCCAATAAAGGCATCATTGTTTGGATGTTACTGCACTTCAGAGCATGAATCTAAGGAAACAATATCATCTACCTCTTCTAGAAGTGCTATAGATAATGTTGATTTAGACACTGCTTCTAAAAAACAGCAGCATAACAGGAAGAAGAGAGAGCAGTACAGACCCTAAGTGTTTGAGTTATGTTCCTAGGGGAAATACATACTGGAATGTAAGGAGTTGTGTATCTGTTTTTGTATTGATAATCAAATAAATTATAGCAATGACAACAGTAGGAACTCATTTTTTAAATTAGAATTATACATCTTTATATTGAACATACATATATATGTGTATATATATATATATATATATATATATATATATCGAACAAACAATATATTGAACAAACAAAGCCACCTCGATTGCGCTCAGAGGGGTGGGGTAAAAATAAAATTATTATTATTATTATTATTATTATTATTATTATTATTATTATTATTTTATATGCAGAAAAGCATATGTATTTCTTTGTGATATATGAACGTTTACAGAGTTAATGCCCTATATATATGAAATAATATTTCTGATACATGAACCATTACTTTTAATTAGAATTATACATCTCTATATTGAACATATATATGTATTCAACACATATATATGTTTTGAACACACACACACACACACACACAAATACAGGTGGAGTTTTCCATATCATTTCCATGGTACAATGAAACAATTCTGGTTATTGCACTGGCACAAAGGACACAAGACTCCTTTCATGGGTTTAAAACAGGCCACAACTTTTATTAAATTGTACAAGTTCAAAACCAAATAATTAAATTATTATTATAACAACTTTGCCACAGGTGTAAGTGAAGGTATATCCACCTAAGGGTGGTCCTTTACAGCCCGTGGCAAAACAATAATTAACAACATATTTTAGCAGTAAATAAATAAACAAATATGTAAACAAATAACCAAACCCCTCCCCGGAAATGACATCATATTACGTCATATGACGTCACAATTTGCTATGGCGTAAACCTTTTATTAATTACGTCATTTCCTGTAAATTTGTTTAGAGCCAAATTATTTCTATTCCCAATTTAACTAGCCAAATTAATTTTATCTGTGGGATGGGGTCATTCCCTGCCACAAGAGTGGGGCCAGCCCAGCTAGGCATCCACTCTTCCCCCCACACATAGATGGCTTTATATATTTGGTCAGAAAGAGCACCAACGTATAACAACAGCCCTTCCTTGGAGAGGTGTACTCCATCATCCCTGTACAATTGTGCCTCGTCCATCTTAATAGCATGTTGAATAACAAACGTGTCCCTCTTCAACAATTGTTTAGAAACAAAGTGATTAAGCCACCGTCATGCATTATTGATGGCAGAATCCTTTTGTGCACCAGACTAGGATCGCCTAGGCACAAGCTTAGTCCAAATTATCTTTGCTAGAGGAAGCATTGCTTGTAATTCCTCCAAGTCCTTAACAATTTCTTTGGCCAGCTGTAAACACAGCACGAGCGGCAGATCATTCTCCCCCAGGTGAACCACCATTGCCCGGGGTCAAGGATGCGAGCGAATCAGCTCCTTCATATAAGGCACGAGAGACGGCCCCTTCATGCCCCTCTCACCGAACCAAATCATGCAACCAAGGTTGGACAAGCCCAAATAAGTGTTGTAACGATGCTCCTTCAGGAAATGCTCCGCCCAAGCCACCAGGCTATGCCCAATGATCCAAATATCGCCCGGGCTAAAGAAAGCTGGAATAAAGAAAAAGAATCAGTAAAGTTAATCGAGAGTCCCACTACCTGATTGTCTAACATAGGATTTAAAAGCACGTAAGCACCACCTGCCAATAATACAAATATCCGTTTCACTCATGCCATAAGTGGCAGCAACCGTCGCAGCTCCTATACGAAAGGAGTGCGAAGAAAAGGAATCCATGGGCAGCCGAGCTTTCCTAACTGCTTCTTTTAACACTGCCCTGAATTGAAATTGTGTTAGGGGCAGACCAGACAAACGAAGAAACAGATATCCAGGCACGTTAGGCCTGATTCTTAAATAGCTGCTATCCATTGCCACTACTGGGCAGATTCAACCCTGTTGGGCCTTAGCCAAGCATAAAGATTAACCCTTACCAAACTGGTCAGTCTTAGACCACCTAATGCACATCTGTATGCCGTGGACAGTTAAATTAATGTCAAAAATCAGTAATGCTCTGCCTGATGTATCATTCCTGGAACTAGGTACAATCTCACTGATTCTGAGGGCAGCAAAAAATGCAATAGCAAATACTGCCCTAAATAAAGCCAATTCCTTGGGTGAACAGCATATTTGGGTCAGTTGTTCCCATAACATAGCCAGGACAAGGCCGTCTAATGTCCTTTGACATAGTAGACTCTCTGGACCATCCTTCCTCTACCCTCTTGACTCTAAAATCAATGGTAGGGTCAAAGTAACAATTTGCCCTGGAAAAAAAGGCCAGGGCGGTCAACCTGCCCCTAATGATGACAGGTGATAAACCCGATCAATCACACCTCTGTAAATAGTGAATTCCATGATCCAATTCACAAAATTACACTCAAACTTAAGGTGTTTGAGCGCTTGAAACTCCTTTGGCAGGCTGAAAATGACACCATCTTTAACCATGATCCTTGGCTCAGGATCCCTAAACGTTAAAGTAAATAAATCAATGTATTCACCATTCCAAATCCTTTCTTTAGTGGCAAGAGGAAGCTGAGAACCAAGGGATGTAGACATCCCAGCATAAGGAGTAGGCTCCACGCTGCCAACCACTCCAGGTAATTGTATACCAGCAATTTGCACAACAGGTGCAGAGTTAACAACAGCAGAGGGCTGAACACCCTGCACCCTCGTATCAAGTGCCTGTGCAACAGCAAGGGCCTGAACGGGTGCATTTAAAGCTGCAGGGTTAGGCTGCTCCAGAGCCGCCCCCTGCCCCACTGGGCTACCTGGAGCATACGGAGGTAAGCCAATTAGATTGCACAGTACTAGGAGACACACCTGAACTTGAAGTTTGAGCTGTATCAGCAGTTGACCTCGAAGGTCCCCCGAGATGTGGCCCCGCAACAGCTCGAGTGTGCAAGGTAGCGGAGGCAGCAGCCACTTGATCACCTCCTTGCACACCATCAACTTTCTCCATTGTGCCACTCGGAACAACCGCCCTCTGTAAGAGGTTATACAAGTCTGCCATGGTAGGCTGCCTGGACGCAGGGGGATTCACACCCTGCGTCCCCAAACCAGGGACCCTTTGCAACAGATCCCAAACATCGGCAACTGTGGGGTGCCCGATCTCCACTGCCAAAGCCATCTGTGGGCCCTGTGTGGCGGTGGCCAACTGAGACTCAGGTGTAGCCATGGAAGACGATGCTTCAGTGTCGGAAAGACCCGAAGGGTTGACTCTTGCGGAAGAGGTAGTAGCCTGAAGTTCCTTTTGCGCTAGTTGATTACACAGCGCCACGCAAGCCTGTACCGTTTTGCCTAGTTGAGAAACTTGGGCAAGTAAATTCCAAGCTGGCAGGCTTGGAAGGTCTTTTAAAAGCCAAGTGACCTGCAGATGGTGCGGCAGAAGCCTCCCGATGTTTTGATTGGGCTTTACTGTGTGACATCCTGAACTCGATGACAATGAACATGGGCCCTAACAATCACCCCTGCGGGGGATTCCACCCTGGCCTTAAGGCTGCCCCTTCCCTCAAGTTTCGCCGAGACACCACAGCCAGGGAGCAAAACTGGCAACCACCGCGGGAAAGGTGTCCACCGAAGGTCCAGCCAGAACCTTCACTGAAGACTAGCGTCTTTATCCACTCACTGCTGGGAGGAAGTGCTGCCAACCCACCCACCCCACACACACACCAGCGGAGGGTCCCAACCTTACTGAATCGAGTGGCCAGGGCATCTTAGGGCCTGAAGGGAGCAATTGACACATCTGGTGCAAGCAACCCCGCAGAACCTATCAGGTGAAGACCCCGAGAATAGGAAATCGGAGGCTAGAAGGCCCTGAAGGTCGGCTCGAAGGCCACTCGCTCATCCCCGCAGGTTACTCTAGTGAAACCACAGCCCGTGGAGCAAACGATGATGCAAGAAAGAGGCAAAAGCCACAAAAGTACAAGCCAAAATGCAAGGCCAAAGCCAAGCACACCAAAAGCCGAGAACGGTTCGAAGTAACTCTCACCGTCTTGACTATAAAAATGGCTGCCTCCACGTGGTTGCCTAGAGTTATAAGCAACAAACTCTCATCCAAATCTCACATAACAATAGCCTTGCGAGAATCGTTAACACCATCCTGTTGGCCCAGGTGCAGTGGTGTGACCTTCCCCCCCGCGCCTTGACCAATAAGGAGTCTTTGTCCTTATTTGGCCAGTACAACAAGAAACCCCTCCCGACAAGTCGTGGGGTATCTTTCTGTATACTTTAAAGGAAATATAAAGGGTTTAATTGCTATATTATAGATGAAATTAATCTTCAATGTTAGTTATTAGACATAAACATTTAAAAATAATATGGACGATTTAGTCATCATGTTATTATATTTTAATTATCTTCTTGTGCAATCATGTTTGCTATTGCTGGTCTTACTTTTTCTCCCTCCCTTGCCCTTCACCCATTATAAGGCCTATATGACTCATGTTGAATTGGTATCTCAAGAGAATCAGATACTCTAATGCCAGGATGTAAAGCGTGTCCCTTGGTCTCACAAATGTTGTGCAGTACCACATAAACTGACAGAACAAGAACAAAATTCTCCTCTGAAACCATTAGTTTTGATGACAGACAACCCCATTTTGACTTAAGTCTTACAAATGCATTTTCTACCACATTTCTTGCCCAGTTAAAAACAATGCTATAATTCTGTTTTTTCTCACCAAGATATCCTGTGTATGGTTTCATTAACCACCTTCTCAATGGATATACACTGTCAGCAAGGATGGTAGGTGGTATTTGTACTCCATCAATAGTAATAGTTGGATTTCGAAGTACAAAAACACTGGCATCCGCCTGACATATAGCTGAATGTTTGAATATATGGGAGTCATGTGATTTCCCTGTGTGACCCATCTCAACATCCCTACATCTTCTACAATGATCTGTGATTCCTTGTAGAAGGATTGAGAAGCCTTGCTTTCTGTTAATAAATTCATCTCTTCTACCAAGTGGTGGACACACAGGTATGTGAGTGCCATCCACTGCACCTATACAGTTTGGAAATCCCATTTGGTGAAATCCCTCCATGATCTGAAAAATAAATAACACATAAATATAAAATAATATTATGATAACAGTTCAGCATTAAGCCTTAATAAATAATATTTAATTTTTTAAAAAAATAACTTTATGATTTACATACAATGTGTATATATCCTTATATATAATAACTAGGTTAACATATTTACTGCTTTTAAATACACACATAAAGAGTAATACATGCATCCACACCCTTAAAAAGCAGGGATACATTGTTCAAAGGGTTTATATAATTTTACAAAATAAACACCCTTTTCAAAAAGGAAGGAGAATTTGTGTGTTGTTAACTTACCCAATGGTAGTCTCCAAGCTGCACTATCTTATATAGAAGTTCTGTCTCTATTGCTAAGCAGACCTCTATTGCAATTTCTGCTACTGTTGATGTACCAACTCTAAGATTTGATGCTACTTTTATATACATAAGGGGACTTGAAAGCCACCAAATTGCAATAGCCACTCATTCCTCTACTGATATGGGCACCCCCACGATTGCTCTCAAACGCTGGAGGTGAGGTCTCAGAGCATTTGCTATACCAAAGAGTGTCTCCTTTGTCATTCTAAACTTTCTAAGCCACATTTCCTCATCCCATAATCCAAGCAGCTCCACATTCCACCATTGCCTCCTGACCTAGGTCTCACCCACCAGCATTTGGGAGACGGAGTGGTAGAAAACCAAGCTAGAATATCATTACTAGAAGGCAATAACTCATTAAGGATTGAATACTGTTGTTGACCAAAGTATTGCTGTAAAAAAAAGCAGTACAATGCTTGTTATTCTTCCATATTACATTTACTCCCTCATCATGTAACCAGACACTAGTCTGTGTAATATAAGCTGAATCTGATATATATATATATTACATTTTATACCTATCTAAAAATAGCTGTTTAGAAACAAATGGTAAATATTTTCTTTTTCTTTTTTAATTTTTTTTGGTATTGTAAAGTTTTAATTATCAAAATTTAAAAAATTGACAGAACGTTTGCTTTGATTTGTAGTTAACTTTTCTCTATGTTGTCACCATCCATATTTACACATTTTACCCAGCGTTTCTTGACCCTCTGAATACCATTATTGTAGAAGTCTGCTTTTTTTTATTTTATTTATATTAATCAACTTTCCATACATTTTTTATATACTTTTACATCTTAGCCGTTTTGTTTTTTTAAACAAAACCCCCTAAATATCCCCTCCATGCACCCCACCCCCGGAGCCATTTCCATCTTTATACTCCATCCAAAATCTTAACTCCTCCCGTGGAGGCAATTTCCCGTCTTCCATTCTTAATACATTTTCAATAAATTTTTTCCATATTTCATCAAAATCATTTCTTTTCAATAATCCTTTTTTCACTCTCAATCTACATGTTAATTTATCATTAATTGCTATCTTCCAAACTTCCTTATACCATTCCTCCAATTTCACACTTATTTTTGTTTTCCAACTTCTTGCTATAATTAATCTCGCAGCAGTAAACAAATTTGTTACAAGGTTTTTTTCCTCCTTCCATTCTACATCATTATATATTGATAACAATGCTATATTCGGTTTTCTATCTATCTTTATATTCATAACCTTTTCTATCTCTAATATTACTATTTCCCAGAATTTTTGTACATATTTACATTGCCACCACATATGTAGATATGACCCTACTTCCTGACAACCTCTCCAACAATATTTTGAATTTTCTTTATTTATATTATGTAATCTCAGTGGTGTCAAATACCACTTCCAAATCAATTTATAATAATTTTCCTTAATTCGCACCGATAAATTTTTCAAATGTCTTTGTTCCCAAATCTTATTCCATTCATTGTCAGAGATTTTGCATTTCAATTCATCTTCCCATATTTCTTTTAAAATAATTTGGTGTAGTTTTTCCCTTTTATTATCCATTAATATTTTATAAATTTTGCTAGTTAAGCCTTTCATATTTTCATTTTCCTCCATTCCTTTTCTTTTCTGAACTATTTGTTCAAACTGTGTATATTTCCCTTTTTGTATATTTTTTTTCTTCAAATTCTTAAACCATTGTTCTATTTGCATAAAATGTAACCAAGACATGTTTATCCACCTAAGTTTTTCTTTTATATTTTCTTTTCCTATCTTTAATTCTATCCAATTTTCTATTTTATCTATTTTCCTTTCCTTTAATTCTTTATCTAATAAATCTTTTAAATTTTTGGGGAAAGATTTTTCCATTATTATTGGTGTTATTATTGAATTTTCATTTATTAATCCTTTTTTTTATATTTATTCCAAATTTCTAATATATTTTCCATAAATGGATTTCCAATTTCTTTAATTTCTTTCCTACTAATTTCTTTAAAAAAAAAATTCTCTATTTTCATATCTATCGCTTTTTTCCCCATTTCTAACCAATCTAAATCTGGTACGTCCAGCATTCCTTCTATTACATATCTTAAGTGGTTAGCTTCATAATATCCTTTTATATTAGGGAGGCCTAGCCCTCCTTTTTTCTGAGACTCATACCAAAATTGGTTATTTAATCTACATCTTTTCCCTCCATTACAATATACGTTTAGTAACTGTTGCCATTTACCTAATTCTACTTCTGATATTTTTAGTGGTATCATTCTAAATAGGAAATTTAATTTTGGTAAAATTTTCATTTTAACTAACGCTATTCTTCCAAACCATGGTAATCGAATGTTCTTATATTCTACTATTTTTTTTTCAACTTCTCTCCGTAATACTAAGAAATTTTTCTCTTCCATTTCTTTTAAATCTTTTGTTATATTAATTCCTAAATATTTTATATTACTTTTTATTCTTATCCCTAATTCTTTTTGCTTCATAAGCTCTAATACTTCCTTTTTTGTATAATTAAATAACATCATTTCTGTTTTATTCCAATTAATTTGAAGTCCTGTTATCTCACCAAATAAATTCAAATGTTCCTTAATTTCTCCTATTTTATCCTTTAAGTCTTTAATAGTTAATAATGTATCATCAGCAAATAAACTAATTTTATGTTTTTTTTCCAATCCTATTCCTTCCAAACTACTATCCTTCCTAATAACATTTGCTAACATTTCTATAACCATTGCAAATAATATTGGTGACAACGGGCATCCTTGCCTTGTACCTCTCGTTACTTTTATTTCCTTTGTAATTCCATCATTAACTATTACTTTTATTGAGTTATCACAATATAGTTGATCTATTAGTCCCCTCATTTTTTCTCCCATTCCAAACTTTTTCATAATTATTTTTAATGTTGGCCATTCCACACAGTCGAAAGCTTTAAATATATCTAATGCTAAAATTCCTGCTTTTAATTTTTCTCTCCCAATTACATGTATTTTACTCAAAACTCTTCCTACTAAATTAGACATTTGTCTTCCCTTCACAAAACCACATTGATCTTTTCCTATATATTTATACACACATTTATTCATTCTATTAGCTATTATTGCTGTTAATATCTTTGCATCCTGATTTATTAATGATATAGGTCTATATGACCCTGGATCAGTTGGATCTTTATCTACTTTTGGTATTAATATTACTAATGATTGAGACCATGATGAAGGTATTTTCTCTCCTTGTAATATCCCATTATATAATTCTAACAACTTTGGAATTAATATATTTTCAAACACTTTATAATATTCAGGTCCCAAACCATCCATTCCTGGACTTTTACCATTTTTTAATTTTCTAATTACCTCTATTATCTCTTCCTTTTCAATGGGTTTTTCCAATAGTTCTTTATCTTCCTCCATTATTGTTTGTCCCCAATTTTCTTCTACATAATTTTCTATTTTAGCTATTGGATTTTTTCCTGCTTGATATAATTCTTTATAAAATTCTTCAAAGATTTTTATTTTTTCTTTCATCATTCTACACATCATCCCAGATCTATCCTTCACTATATTTATCATACTTTCCATTTTCTTTTTCTGTGTGGCTCTGGCCAACATTTTTGAATTTTTATTACTATATTCGAAATATTCCCTTCTTAAATAAATCAAATTTTCCTGTACTTCATCTATCTCTATCTTCTGCAGTTCCTCCTTTTTTGCCCTCAATTCTATGTAAATCTGTTTATTTCTATTAGCTATATATTTATACTCTAATTGTTCTATATCTGTTTCTAATTTTTTTTCTTTCTTCCTGTCTTTTTCGAAGGTTATATGCTTGTTTCATACATATTCCTCTTGTTACTGCCTTCATCGTGTCCCATAACAATCCTTTTGTCACTTCCTTATTATTTATATCCCATGTTTCTTGCCATTCCTTTTCAATTTTGTTTACTATATCTTTATAATTCAATATCTTAGTATTTAACCTCCACCTCTTTATTTGTTCATAATCTTTCTTAATAATAAATTCTGCACTCACCAAGGCATGGTCACTTACTTTTATACTTGATATTTCACTATCTAAAACTTTAGTTATCATATTTTTTGAAACAAAAATGTAATCTATTCTAGTATATGTTTTATGTACAGCAGAATAATATGTATATTTCTTTTCATCCCCTTTTACTAGTCTCCAGACATCTTTAAATTCCCTTTTATTCATTATTTTATTTAAGTTTGTTATATTTCTATGTTTATCCTTTACTGAGGGGTTAGATTTATCTTTAATCTTATCCATTTGCATGTTAAAATCTCCTGCAATAATTACATATTGCTTCTGTATTCTTTCCACTTGGTGCATATACATTCACAAGTGTATAATTATCTTCCCCTAGTTCTCCCTGTATTATTATATATCTTCCTTCATCATCTTTTATTACTTTATTTATTACAAAATTACATTTTTTTTGCAATTATTATTGCTACCCCTTTTGATTTTGAATTTCCAAATGCTTTCTCATAGTTCTTTGTCCAATTCAGTTTCAGTTCATTTTCCCCCTCTTTCCGTTGGTGCGTTTCTTGAATAAAAATAAAATCTGCTGAATCTCTTCGTAATAAAGCTTCAATTCTTCTTCTTTTAATCACTGATCCAAGACCTTTGGTATTTA
This sequence comes from Phrynosoma blainvillii, assembly GCA_026167975.1. NCBI lineage: Eukaryota > Metazoa > Chordata > Lepidosauria > Squamata > Phrynosomatidae > Phrynosoma > Phrynosoma blainvillii. The sequence continues at coordinate 417,852,185 of JANUYF010000001.1, forward strand.
AAGTTGAAATTTTCAGTTTATCTACCATAATACCATTTATTTATTTCTCCAATGGCTCCATTTTGTGAAAACCCTATCCCTTCCCTCCTCCCTCTATTTCCCCTCCCTTCCCTCCCCAAGTCCCATTTACCTCTCCACTTCTTCTTGCTAGAGCGCATTGCTCTAGCCCCGGTCGCCGAAGCTACCCCTGTGGAGAGGGGTGATGAAGACATCCCAAGGCCCAAAGAAACCGCCCACCCCCCCCGAGTGCTCATAAAGACAATAAATTTAACTTTGTACTTAATTGCAGTAATTTCTCTTTTCGTCTATGGGAGTCCGCCTCCTCCACATGCTCCCAATAATTCTTCTCCTCCCAACCCTCCAACCTGGACGACAGCTCCATTCCCCTTAGATTTTTTAGACTCTCCAGTTGTTCCTTCTTCTTCTTTATATATCCCAAGATCTTTCAACAATTGTATTCCTTGTTCCACTGAATCAATCCTATATCTCTTTCCTGCTTTTTGAAATTTCAGGAATATAGGATGTCCCCAAGTGTAGTAAATTCCCGCTCCTCCCAACATAGTAATACACGGTTTCATCTCTCTTCTCCACATTTTCGTTTGAAGACAATAGTCATTATAAATTTCTACATCAACATCTTGAAATTTTAATTTTTCCAGATTCTTCCTCACCATATTCATCAGTCCTTCCTTTTTATTATAGTTAATTACTCTTACTATTACATCTCGTGGTGCCATCTTGTTTGTCACTGGTCCAATGCGGTGAATTCTTTCCAAGTCTGATTCAGTCCAGTTTAAGGATGGGGAGATTTCTTGTAACCATTTCAAAATTTTTGATTGCAAATCGTATTTTCTATCTCTTTTCTCCAACTCTGGTATATTCTTAATAACAAAATTGGTTCTTCTTTGGTAATCCTGCAGATATATAAGTTTTTTGTCCATTTCAGACAGTTTAGCTCTATTGGTTTCAATTTCTCTTTGTTGTCTCCCTTGTATAATCTTGCTTTCCTTGTTATCTGATTTTAATGTTTGCACATCCTCTTGTATTTGTTTTATATTTCTTTGTATTTCCATAAACTTTTCATCTGAACTTTTCCTTTCAAGTTGCATTTGTAGTTGAAATTGCTTTGTCATAGCCTCTCTTTCATTTCGTATTGTTGTTAAAAAGGTTTGCTTGTCTGCATTTCTTGCTTCTAATATTTCATTTTTTTGCCTTTCCAGAAAATCATTCATCTCTTTACGTCTCATCTCATTCTCCTGCTTCATAATTTCTGTAATCATAGTCCTCATTTGTTCACAATCCATCATTCCTGCTTTTGCTCCTGTTCCTGCATCTGTTTTATCCTTCCCCTTTCCTTCTCCCTGTTTCTCTGGGAGTGAACTCGCAGAAGTGGCCATTTTTTTAGGGGGGCTTCTTAACATTTCTTTTTGTTCAGTTTGTTCCAATCTAACAAGTCTTCCGAAGGCTCTATCTGAAGGTTTATCTTTCTCAGTTTGTCTTAAACCTCTCTTCCAAAGCTTTCCCCCTAATATTTTTGGCCTTTTTGACATATACACTTATTTAATAGTCACTCCGTTTTATTCACCTCCCAGTTCCTCCCTTTTAAGCAGTCAGCAGTGGATAGTACTTTTATCTCCTCTCGTTCAAGCTTCTAGCCACTTATGATTTGTGGGTTAATTTCATTCACTTTAAGGCAGTTACAAAGCTTAATTCCTTATTTCAAAGTCCAATTTTAACAGCCTCTAGCTGCCTCGTTAATCTTTTTAATGGCGGACAAGCTTCCTCCATGATTCTCCGTCCCCCATAAAACGAAAGTAAACTATTTTAAGTCTACTCTTGCGATAATAATATTTTTTTTTTTTTACCTTTTATGTTCCTTGTATCTTCTTGTTATAAATTCATCTCAAAGAGTCAACATTTCTCTCTTTGGGAGGTTTTTTTTTACTGCAGTTATCTATTTCCGAGCACTCCGAAAGCTCAGGCAGTCCTTACCCGTCCATTGCTCAGGCCCCGCCCTGTAAATATTTTCTTAACAAAGTCAAATTCACTGTGACTGTTCACAGGAAAAAGGAACAGAAGCCTCGCAATAGGGATTTCTCAAACTAGCCACAGTTCAACACATGGAATAACAAACTATCACCTCAAACACTAATGCACATGCACACAAAATGTAAACATTGCCACAAGTGGCAATGATTTCAAATCTCACAATAGCCTTTATCTCCTTCCTAACACGAGATTTCGGTACACGGAAGAACCCCAACATGCATGTGCAACAGCTGTAGATGCAAGAGGAATGAGGAAAGATAATGAGTTACGCTACTGTGAAGAACCAAGTGCAATTCCAGATTGATACAGTAATGTGGAAAATTCTGTTTCAATTTCATTATTGTGGTTATTAGACTTGAGCTAATGTTGTGCTATTTCACCGCTATATCACCTTAGTGTGGTAATCTCCAGTATGACGATCACATTTACATCAAAGCCTTGTTCTTTTTTGTAGGTAGTGTCTGTCAGGGATGATGGGAGTTGTAGCTCTTCACCTCTGGTTCTAACTCTTCACCTTGTTATGCAGCAGAGCTGACCAGCTTTGATCAGTGGTTGATGCTTCTTTTCCAAGCAGCAGAGTTTCAGAGAATAGGCTGAAGACCCTGACAAACTCTCCAAGCCTTCTCTCTCTTCTTCCTGAGATGTCTCCAAACTTCTCCAGGATTCTTCTGGTTCTTGTATCTTCCCTCAAGACACCAGACAACTCAGTAGTCTTATATAAAAGATCTACTTTATTCTACTATATATAAATACTATATGCCCTACAAATCACAATCTCTACTCCACCAAAATACTCCACACTACACCACCATATGCATTGGCAAACATTGCACTTATAGCCATTGTTAGTCACCACCCACTAGTCAGTTTCCACCCAGTGGGCGTGTACATTCATTTTGATTGGTTTACATAAATCATCCCATACTTAAGACCAACCCAAGTATTTCATCATTTTACCTTGACTACTTAATGAATCTCAGGTGTTTGCAATCTATAACAGGTGTTTTCAATATACACTCTATAACTTTGTCCTTGGCTCTCAAGGCTTCCAAATTACATTATCCTTTTCACCTGTGTAGCTTCATGATTGTTCCTGCTTAGTCACTGTGACTATCACATACATGTTTTATTTTTATTACTGTATGTCCCATGTTGCATTTTCCTTAACAGTGTCTTATACAGACAATTTCAAGCCTTAATTAGGGGTTATCAAATTGAATCAGGAACAAGGCTTCTGTAACTTCATATCTTCACAGATTTCAGAACTTGAAAAGGTACTGTAAAGATCCCTTAAGCAGGGTGGAGGTATCTGTCCTCCTTCTCCTTCCAAACTCCAACCTTTAGCACAGCCATTGCTTCCACCAGTGTGGCCATAGCTGTGTTAGGAGGGGACATCTGTGGCTAAAAGTGAGATTTTGGAAGACAAAGAAGAACATATGACTTCAGCATGTTTGATAGAACTTTACTGTATCTCATTCTGCTCTGAAATCTGTTCATGTTTAAAGTTCAGATAGGAACCCTAACTCAGATTCAGTTTGGCAAACATAGGGCCTTTACAGACTGCCAGAAATAATGCAACTTGAGTCCACTTTAACTGCCCTGGCTCAGTGCTAGGGAATAATGGGAATTGTTGTTTTTTTCTGAGACATTGAGCCTTCTCTGTCAGAGGGCTCTGGTGCCACAATAAACTACAGTTCCCATGATTTCCTAGCACTGAGCCAGGGCAGTTAAAGTGGACTAAAGTTGCATTATTTTTGGCAGTCTGTAAAAGCCCATAGTCTTAATGCATGCCTGTAGTCTCTCCTACTTTTTCTGCCTCCCACCTTCAAGTACTAGATCTGTGCTAAATTTCTAGAGAAGGGTTTTTCCCCTTGTGAAGATTTCTGGGTTCCCCCCCCCCTTTTTTTTTTTTTTAAATAACCACAGAGGTTTTACATAGATTCGATTTAGACAACAAAGAAATAATCAAAGATTTCCCATAGCTAGGATCTATCATTGTCCAGAATGGAGATTGCAATCAAGAAATATGAAGAATATTGGGATTTGGACTGGCAACTGTGAAACAAAATCCTAAAGTGTGAAGATGTAAAGCTGAACACTGAAGTAAGGCTAGTCCAAGCCATTGTATTCCCATCTTCATGTATGGATGTGAGAACTGGACAGTGAAGAAAGCATATAGAAAGAAAATCAACTCATCTGAGGTGTGATGCTGAAGAAAAGGGCTAAGAATACTGTGGATAGCCAAAAAGTCAAACAAATGGATGCTAGAGCAGATCAGGCCTGAACTGTCATTGGAAACCAAGATGGCAAAACTGAAGGTGATATACTTTGGTCGTATAATGAGAAGATATGACTCACTTGAAAAGACAATAATGGTAGAAAAAGTGGAGGGTAGCAGAAAGAGAGGAAGGGCATATACTAGATTCAGTAAAGGAAATCATGGCCCAGAGCTTGCAAGACCTGAGTAGAGCAGTTGGGGGAGGGGGTTGCTTGGAAGTGTCTCACTCACAGGGTCACCATGAGTCTAGGTCAACTCAAAGGCAGTTAATAACAATGAACCCTACAACCACAATCATACCATCTTGCAATTATCTCTGAATAATTTTCACTATTGGGGAAGGGCAGGGATAATAATAATAATAATAATAATAATAATAATAATAATTTGTATCACCTCTCCCTGTTGAGGATCGAGGTGGGTAACAGCAAAAATTAAAACAATACAGAAATAAATAACAAGAAACAATCACTGAACTCCCCACCCTTCAACTCACCTGCTCTTCAATATAAAATTACAATGATAAAATCCCTATAACTAAAAAACAATTAAAACAGTTAATAACAGTGGCAATGTCTAGGGGAGGTAGATCAAATGGGCAGTTAGTTCTGTCCAGGGCAGAGGTCAGTCTGGGAAGGCCTGCTAGAAGAGAATCATTTTTTTCCCACTTTTTAAAAGACGTTGAGATGTCATTTCAGATTGATGCCACGGCTAAGAGTGCCTGTCATCAGCTTTGGCTGATACTCCAGCTGCGACCCTACCTGGAGCCACGGGACCTAGAAACAGTTTTACATGCATTGATAACCTCCGTTCTTCCTCCCTTCCCATTTACCTTTCTATCTGTCTATACTCCTTCTAACATCTCCCTATACTTTCATCCTTCCTCCTATCCACTTTCTCACTCTGGACTCTACTTGCAGCTTTCTTACTTACTCTTACCATCTCACATACTCTTACTTTCAATATCACTTGCTCTCACCTTCTACACATTCTTCTCTCTCTCTCTTTCCATCTGACTTCCTTTCCATCGATTAACAGTTTACTTTTTAATTTTGTTGACTTTCTATTACAGTTTTTTTATTCTCTGAAACTTATCCTCTTCTCATGCTCTAATAATCTCACCGTATGTTCCATTCTAGCTTGCTCTATTCACATTTTCTTATTCATGTATCTTTATATTTTCCTTGTCTCTTTATACTTTCTTTGTAGTTCCATTTCATTTTAAATGGTATATATCTACCATGCGATTTGAAGAACTGGTCTCGAGGGGGATGTTGAAGTCTCCCAGAACAAGGACCCTGGGAGTCTCCAATACCAACTCTGAGACCAGTTGTGACAGCTCGGTCAGGGAGTCTGTTAGGCAACGGGATAGTCGGTAAACCAACAGAATCCTCGGACTGTCCCTAGTCTTCAGGTGAAGGTAAATACCTTTGATGTGGTCTAATTGTCAGAGAGGGATATTTTTTTCCTCACAATACTAGCTATGGAACATGGTGGAGGATGCAAAATCGCAGCCAGGCAAAGAACATTATAGCTGCTGCTATCATTTACAGTTGTAGAAAACTCCCAACATTAGGGAAAGGAAGATGTGAATCATCACTACTGAGAAGTTATAGCAGTGGTTAAATGCCTGTTCTGCAGCCACTGACTCATAGACCACAAGGTTGCGAGTTCATACTAGCCAGGGCTCAGGCTAGACTCAGGCCTGCATCCTTCCGAGGTCACTAAAATGAGTACCCAGCTGTTGGGGGGCAATGAGCTTACAGTTGTAAACCACTTAGACATCCCATAGTGAGATATGAAGTGGTATATAAATGAAGCTGCTTTGCTTTTTTCTACACCTGGAACAATTTACAAAAATGGTCCTCTCGTACCGTTTTTTTTCCCTGTAAATAGGGCCACTATTTTAGTCATAGCATATTCTTGGAAGCCTTCACACTGCTTTGACTCCGTTCTCTAATTCTTGTTTAAATTTCTCAAAGGAATATCAGTTACTTCCTTAAATATTGCAAAATTTTAGCCCATCTCTGTAGATTGTTTAGTCTATTCCATCTATCATGTCCTCCACATCTCAACACTCAGCAACAGAAAGTTGTTGTTGTTGTTGTTGTTTTACATGCAACTCAGTACTTAGTTTTAATGTTGTTCAACACTATATTAGTACTGTTGAAGGAATCAGTATGTTTGGGCTTTATTCATTGCAGTCGCCCTCATTTAGCCCATTCCTTCTTTCATCCAGCAGTCTGAATGAACAACAGAATTTAGTCAGCATTAATTGAACTAAAATTTTGGATGGAGATACACAACAGTGGAATAATTCTGCTTCTCCTGTGAAGAATATTTAGCAAAATTTCTCATCTCCAGAAATTATGTAGAGAATTAGAATCACAGAGTTGTAGAGCTAGAAGGTCTCCCAAGGATCATTCTGCTATTATAGAAATCCAAAGCTAAAGCAGTCCTGAGAGGCAGCTATTTAGGTCATGTCTACATGAGCCATTTTAGCCAGTTTCTCCCTACCCTCACATCACCCACTCTTCACAACGCAGGGTCAAAGTCCCAGGTTGACTGCAGACTGTCTCCACAACATGAGGTCAGTTTTACATCAGATCCAGGTCATCCCTGCACTAAACCAGATTAAAATTATTTACATTTTGCTCCAGGTTTTCCAGAAAAATTAAGAGCACTCCAGAGTGATGCCAGACAGTTATTTACATAGGTTGTTTAGCACTGCTGGTGAAGGTTGCTAACTCTGAAATCACAATGAGGCACCTAGTCATGTGATAAATACTGGGCACCTCCTTTTTGTTCTCAAGGGGGTGACCCACTCTAGCAGTGATGGTGCTGGGTGACACAGTGGGATGCTGGGGAAAGAGCTGTCTGGTGTCCCTCTAGAACACAGAGGTAATGGGGAGAATTCAGGGCAGCTTCGGGGCCAGAATAATCCAGGACCAGTCCAGCATATACTGACAAGTGCAGACTTGCCTTTAGATTGTCTAAAAAACTTCTAATGAAGTATAGCCCACCATTTTTCAAAAAACAATTTATTCCACTTAGTCTATTCCATCTATCATTTTTTTGAGAAGCTTTCTTTAATCAGAACTTTTGGTGTGAGTATATTCATATTATTTCTACTTCTCTTTGAAAAAAGCCAACCTAAATAATAAAGCCATCAAAGCAAGCAGTGCCTTCTGAGACATATTAGAAAACAAATGTAAAAGAAGTGTATCCAAGAAACCTTTTAGAGTTTCCTGATTAATTTCATTTCTTTCTAAAAGTTCATTTTATATGGCAATGAGTACAAAACTGTGTAGACACAAGATTGAATTTCTCCAAGCTTTCTGTTTTACCTTGAGGGGAAAATAAATCAACAATTTGATGATTGATATTGATTCCAAAACATGTTTCTTTTCAAACATTTTTTTTTAAATGGAATCTATGCAAGCATCTGTAATTAATTAGCAGAACAGAGTGATTTTTTTTCATTGCAAAACCTTTGCAGAACCAGAGGGGAAATGTGAAAAAGCATTTCATATTAAAGGGCATGTAGTGTAAAAAGACTGACTTAATAACTAGAACTGAACAAATCATTTTCTGCCCAATAATTTATGTGACAAATGCAGATTTTCTTTGTTCATGGAGCAACCCACTGATGATTACTGCCAATGGCTCCAGTCCACAAAACTTTGTGCTTACAAGTAGGCTTCACATGCAGTATAAACAGATGTTCACTAGAATTACCTTGGACAAGGACTTTCTAGAAGAAACAAGGAGATGAGGATTTGGTCCTTCAAACAGATGATTGGAGTAGCTGAAGCTATTGCAGGACAGAGAGACCGTCGGAACCTAGACTAAAACACCAATAATCCTTTACCATTGGACATGCCATATGGGTTTATGGCAATTGTAATACACTGGCCTGCCTATTTATAAGTTTGGAAATGGGTGTGTAGTCCTGTGGATCACTATGTATATTGTCTTAACTCCTAGAAATGGGTGTACTATCTGTCTCCTTTTGTGCAAATAATGTCTTTCAGGAAGAAGACCTCACATGTATAATCTGCTTCTCACTGTGATGTTTAATTTCTGGATGAATATATGCTCATAGATTAAGGTCCCTCTTCCATTCGATCTGAAGTAAAGCTGGACTGAAAATGTCTCCCAGCTTTAAATGGCTATTTATCTCTTATGAAAGAAGGGCTGGACTGTATTAGAGTTCTTAGAGTAAGAGGAAGAAATATTGGGAGAAAGGAGAGGTATCTAAGCAGACTGAGAGGATGTGCCACAGATATGTGGCAGCAGAAGTGACATCTTTATAATAAAATATTTTGCAGCAGGTCAACAGATTTCATATGTTACAAATGAGGAAATGTACATTCACAGTTAAAAATGTAACTGTGTTTATAGGGCAGAGGCGGGCAAAGTGTAATCTATAGCCTGTATGTGGCCTCTCATGACTGTTTTTCCCCCCTCACCCTAGAGCACAAAATGTTTTAATTTCTTCCTCCCCCATGACCTCTGGGGGTGTGAGAGGCATTTCCACCATGATTAAGAGCCCCCTGGACTTGCCAGAGTTAAAAACATTTTTTGTGATTAAAAAAAAAATCATCTGCCTCCAGATAACCTCTAGGGGACATGGAGGGATTTTCCATCATGTTGCATGGTTTTCCTGTGACAATTTAGACCCAGACATGGCTTTTTTTTCCTGAAACACTAAGAGGCTATGCAGATGAGCAGGAAAAGGTGACTTGAAGCTGCCTTTTCCCTAAGCTGAAGCAACCATACCGCCTGTCCGGAGGATGCCCTAAATGGGGATGGAGCAACTGCACTGGGGGGAGCCAATGCAGCTTTTTTGAGGCTGTATTGAAGCCCTAGCAATCTCACCACTAGCCCCAAGGATGCCACAAAGAGAGATGGAGCAAAAGCATGGGCTGGCAGCGGCTGCTTTAATTTTTTTTCATTCTCTCAAATGAATGTACACATGCTCAGGAAACCATCCCTGCACACCTGCACAGGATCTGTCATAGGGTAGTATACAGTCTGTCTGTGCACAAAGGTGACTGAAGGGCCTCTACAGATGGGCTGCCATGGGCTGCCCCGAGAAGCTGCAGATTGGGTCCGAGGCTGCCCCATGCCCCGATCTACCCTTATGGTGCCTCTGAAAAGGAGTGCTAAAATAGTGCTCCTTTCAGAGGAGCCTGAAGAGGTGCTGGCACTTCTTCCATGCTCCTTCCAGCTCAGCGTGTCTGGATGTTGAGCCGTAAGGATGTCATCAGAGCACTCACCATGTGCAATGGCGAGTGCTCCGATGACGTCCTCGAGAAGGGGTTGGGGTGCACGGCGTCTGGCTGCCCCTCCCCTTCTCTGGTTCCAAGATGGCGTTTTGCGCCATCTGCATCCCCCCTGAAGTTCAGCATTCCTGTGTACCTGCGCAGGACCTATCATACACCCACAGATCATGCAATGATTCACTGACCTCATTTTCTCCCCAAGGAGTGGGTGCAGTAGACAGATACCACTGTCTGATTGTGCCACCCTTGGGGCAAAGGAATGAGTTTGTCAACTGAAAAGACACCTACTCCATCATCCTCCACAAAACATGTCCCACACAGATCAGGGGGAAGGGGAGAGGTACATGCAATGGAGATTTGTGAGGATAGAATTCATACATGCAGCTGGTGGTCATCCAAGGGACATGGTCAACAGGACACACAGACAAACGTTACTCCAGGAGCCCCCCCCCCCCCCCCAGCATGCCAGGAAGTGGTGTGCAGGTCTTATGCACACCTGCACACCTGCACAGAAGAGGTCACAAAAGCCTCTTTCATGCAAATTGCTGTGCATGCTGAAAGCAATCGTACATGCAACAGAATGCATTTATTGTCATAACAAAGGACAGTTGCTAGGGTGCATGTGTAGGGTTACAATTAGGGTTAGGATTCTAATATTCAAGTGCACCTGCACCAGTGTATCCACACCTGGAAGCATAGGGCATTTAAAATTAAAGCCTGCATCATAGGGTGCATGCTCTGGATTGCCAAGTCAATTTCCACTGCATGTGCGATGGTGCATTTATACAGCTGTTTCTGGTGCACCAGTGTCGCTGCACATGTGAAAGTGCGCATCTTTGCCAAAGGAGCAGAAAAAAGCGGCTCCTTTTTTGAGCGGCTTTTTTCAGCATACGACGGTTAGAGGGTGCTCTCCTGGTGACTTTTAGGCATGCGTTGTCTAAATGCCATGCCTACAAGTCACCCTCAAAGCACCTCTTTTTGCCCATCTGCATAGCCCCTGTGATGTAAAAATGTTTTTCTTGAACCTAAAATGGACCAGGAGAAACCCACAACATGGTGAAAATACCCCACATTTCCCCTAGAGAGCATTTGAAGGCATTTTGTTTATTTTGGATGAGTGGGTGTGTTGGTGGGGTTGCAATACTTTAAAATTTCTTGTGGGGTGATGTGGCGCCCTACCTTCCACAATTGCCCACTGTAGGCAACAGGTCCTTATTCAGTTTGTTTCTTTATCTTATCTGTTTTCTTGCTTTCTTATATATGGAGTAATATTTTCAGGCTTAACTTTACTCCCCCCCCCCCCCCCCATACCTCTTCTCTTCTTATTCCTGGTGGTAGCAGACCTCATGTTTTCTCTCTTCCAAATATGGAGCTCACTCTAACAAAAGGTTCCAGTCACTGGAAATGATCTTTTGTTCTCAAATGTTCTCAAATACAAGCTTCGATTCAAACAAATGCCTTATGAGGTGAGATGACTTCCTGTAAAGTTTGCATGCTGCTCTGCATAAGCAATATGTTATTAAAAGAGAAATCTTGGGCATGCCTACGCATAAGTAAGTTCCACTGAGTTAAATGGTGACTACTTCAGTGTAAGTGGGTATGAAATTTCCCCTTTAGAGCAGGAATGTATATCTTTATTTATTTTCATATTGCAAGAACACATTATTTGAAATGTTCTGTGCAAATTTACAAGAGCTCTTCCACATTTTTGTGCAGACTATTTTTTTACAAAAACATTATTTTTTTCTGAAAAAACAAAAAATCCCAATATTTATGCACAGGGAACTGTATTTTTCACAAAATGCAGTTTTCTGTACTTTTTTTTTTTTTTAAAGGCAAGGTCTTTTGCAGAATATCCTCCTCACAAAAGTCACAAAATATGAAAAATCTTGTGATAGTAGCTCATTTTCTCAACAAGAGCCTAATCCTATTGTTAGTCCCAACTAGAGTAGAGCCATTGAATAAACTGGATTTTCCTACAGGTTGACTGCATTTAACAGTTGATTCAATGGGTCTATTTTGTTTTAACCTACAGAAATCTGTTTTAATCATTCTAACCATCAGGATGCCAGCCAAGATGTCTCAATCTGAGAATGCACATCTCTGAGAATTCCTTACATTCCTGCATGATTGAACCTGTGAATCTTTTGGCTTGGTGCACCACTGATTTATTTGGGAAGCCATACAAGGCCAATGGACCTGAAAAAAAAAGATTATTCTGTCAATTCAATGCTTAGATGGGCCAAACAAGGAGCTAGATCAGTATCTGCTAAGCTGTGCTAAATTAAAACAGGTTCCAAATATAGTTGTACAGGCAAGCTCCCAGCAAAGAAATGATAGGCTCTAAAGAGAATATCTCTGAAAGGAGGTAATAATTTCCAAGCTGTAGTGCAGGGATAGGCAACCTGTCCCCTTTAAGGGCCGAGGGACTTCAGCTCCCAGAATCCCAGGAGCTATTGGCCAACATGGGACTATTGGCCAACATGGCTGAGGCTTCTGGGAGCTGAAGTCTCTCGGCCCTTAAAGGGGAAAGGTTGCCTACCCCTGCTGTAGTGCCTTGAGAGGAGAGGGAATTCCTTTGTTCAGATCTACTGAGAAAGTAATCTAAAGTGAATGGGGGCATTTTTCTTTGTGTGTGTAAAAATATCACAAGAGGATACTGTGATGTAACCCATCAGAATATTCTTATCATGCATCTGAAGCATTGCTCCATCCACCTCAGCCATGAATCACTCACAACTTTAAATCACATTTGGCAATCTTTTTATGGCATAGAACATTCTGTGTGCTGCAGTTCCTTTTTATCTCTTTATATAGCATCTTTCCTCATTTCCCCAGCTAGGTTGTCTGAAGTGTCACCTGGTAGATAAAAGGTGAATTAATTGGGTCTTTGTCAAGGCCTTTTTATTAATGTCTTCCTTTGTCTCAACCAAATCAAGTTGTTTTGCATCATTTTTGGTGTTTTTGGAGATTATCTTAATTCTTTTGTCTAATTTTTTTATAGCAAGTAACACAGCCTTGCTAAGTCTCTTGAAGGATGTGTTATTTCTTCTGGTCTTCAACTGGGGAGAGTGCAGGTGAACAGAGGAAGACATATGATCAAACACAGCAGGTTTTTGGCTATGTTTTTAATAGAGCCACCCCCTCAGTTCACAAACACAAAGGGTTTCACTAGCCTTTATAGAATGGTTTCCCACAGAATTGTTCTGTCATTTTGCTTGAAAAGGAATCACCATGTTCACCTGGAATATAATTATAGTTGGGATTTCACGTCAACTCTATTTTTTTGCCAACCAATACTAGAGTGCAATGGCAATCTAAGAATTGACAGTTCTGGTAGATTACTGCCAAAGACCCTTTAAAGATCTCCAAATAGCAGACACTTCAACCCTAGAATTGCTGGGGTAATAAACATTAATGACTTGGAGCGCCTGTAGGAAACAGGGACTTTTCAAGAGACACTTGATTCGCACTTCCTTGAGTGTAATTCATTTAACTGATTCCTATAAAAAACATACTTGTGGGCTCTTCAATTACCTTGTACACTCAGACTTTCATGGTTATTGACATGTTTGTGGAATCCCTGACATCACTTCCAGATGCAATTTATGAGGAAGAAAATGTCTATGTGAATGACATGAAACACAGCGTAAAAGCTGGCTTTTCCTTAATACAAGTTTTCTACTTTGGTGTACAAAGCTAGCAGTACAGTATTTAAATACAGGTGTGTTCTGAACCTCAAAATTCAATCTGGTAATTTTGCAAGCAGTCAGATTTAAGTTTGGATTGTTTCAGAGGTAGATGGATTTTAATAAGTTCTAAATCCAAACCTTGATTTAGCAATTCAAATGTTCCTGCCATTCTGTGACGATTACTTGATTTTATTTATTTTCTTTCTTTTCTTTTTTTTAAAAAGGGGCTATTGCCTTCCTTTTTCTTTGTCAGAATGAATGAAATATAACATAAAGGAAGAGTCAGCATGATGTAGTAGTTTAAATGTTTCACTAGAACAGTAGGAGACCAGGTTTGAATCTCTGTTCAGCCTACCTACAGGATAACCTTAAGCAAGTCATATTGTCTTAGGGGGGAAGCAGATGGAGCAAAGCGCCATTTTGGGGGCAAGGAAGGGGAGGGGCAGCCACACGATGGGCGCCCCAACCCCTTCCCCAAAATGTCCTCGGAGCAGCCGGCCCTCCGCACGGCCGGCGCTCTGAGGATGACCTCCCGCTGCAGCGTTCGTACATGCTGCAGCGGAAGAGTCACCGAAGGTGCGCCGGCAGCCTTTTGCGGTGCACCTTCAGCAATTTCACCTTCAGCACTATGAAATTCATGGGATCATCATAAGTAGACAAATGACTTCAAGGTATATATGCACACACGTTCAGGCATAGTAACTACTTATAAGAGAATTATGCTTATCATATTACATAAAAAGAATGGCTGGGATGTCATACTACATTCCTTTACATTCTGTTTGGGGCTTCTTTTTTAGGAAACTGGCAAGACATTTGTTTAATTTCTTTTCTTGTTGATGTTTTTAATGTGTTTATCTGTATTTTAATGTGTAAAATACTTCTTATAGGAGTTTATATTTATATTTTTAAAACTTCTGGATGTCTTGTAAATGTTTTTATACTGTTTTATGTGATGATTTCAATTGATTTTTTTTTTTTACATTTTTACTGTGAAGGTGTTGTTACAATAATTGTTTTATTATAAACCCCCCTTTGTGGATCTCCTGCCATGGCCCTAGACTGGAGAAGCCCATCTGCCATGGATCCAAAGAGAGCACCTCACATAGGCACCTGAAAGGTCAAGTCTGCGCCTACAACAATTTGCAGATCAAAAGGGCCAAGCTTAGGAGCTGGAAAGCAAGGCATTCACACATAGAAAATTTATGAATACCAGCCAGGATGTGTCTGGCTGAAGATGAGATAATATTAACATCCCGTCTCCTCTCCTTGGAAATTTACTTCAAAGAGTAGTAATCCAGAATCCTTTGATATACAATAGCAACTCTTCGCCTCAGGCTAGGTTTAAGGGTATAAAAGATTCCCAAAATCTCAGACACATTGGGTCTGGTCAGATTTCATGGTGACACTACCACTGTGAACTCTGACTTGGGTCTCAGCTCTTCCCATTGTCCTTTCCCTTTCATAACAGTTGAGTCTATCCATCTTCATTCATTGTTGAAGCAGCCTCGTTCAGATAATAATTACCATTAGAAAGCCTTCTGTTTTCTCTCCAAGCTAACTACTTTATTCCCAAGTTCTTGTGTGTGTGAGTGAATGTTAGAGTGTCTTTGTATGTTTGAATCCCCAAATAAATCACAAGCTCATTGGAAAGTTTTGTCTCTATCAGTCTATTCCCTAGCCACCTCCATAAACATAGAATAAAAGATCCCATTGGAGACTTGGACTTTAGTAATTCCCCAGGTTCATGTTCTTCTTACAGTGTTTAATTGATTCTCTCTTTGGGAGCCTCATTGGGTCCTGTCCTGAGGGAAAGGTGGCATACAAATAAAATATAAATAAAGCATGTTAATGTTGCAAAATGCTCTGTTTCTAGAACTAGAAGAGAGGGAGTATGCTAAATAAATAACTGAATAAATGTTGCTTGCCAGGTTGGGATAAAAATTGCCGGTGGCTATTTCTTCTAATGGGATTTAAATTCCCTTATATTGGCTGAATAGGTCAAGGAAGCTTTCTTCAAGTTTGGGGGTTTCAAAAACAAACAAACAAACAACCTGTGCTTATCACCTTTTGTAGGGGTAGGAAAATGTTATGGAAAATCCCATACAGTGTAAATGTTGTGCTAGTTTCAAAATGTGCAGTGTTTCAAAGGAAGAGGTTCAGTGGTTTTTGCTGTTGTAGTGTGTCTTCCCAAGTCATTTCTGACTTATGTTAACCCTAAGGCAAATTTATCATGGGGGGGGGGGGCGTTCTTGACAGAATTTGTTCAGAGGAGAGTTGCCTCTGCTTTCCTCTGAGTCTAAGAGTTTGTGATTTGCCCAAGCTCATCCTCTGGGTTTCCATGGCCAAGCGATTATTCAAATCCAGGTTTCCCAGTGCACCAGTCTTAACACTCAGACCTCTATAGAATACTGGTTAGCAGTATTCTTTTTACAAAAGGGGAAATCGCAAACAGATATCTAGAGAAAGTGTGAAGTGGAAGCTAATTACACCACAATAATGGTGTAATTATTGAATTATTTCATGCATTTTTGAGTCATAGGGAACAATTTCTATGCCAGATCTTATCTATTCCCTCTTAAAAAAAAGGGGGGGAGGGGAATGTATGCATCCAGCTACAGGCATCATCATTCCTTGACATAGCAACAAAAAGAATGTGCTACATAATCCATATCAAGATCTGTTGTATCACTCTGGAACAACTAGTGTCTATGTTATTCCAACTTATCTACTGAAAAGATGCAAAAGTGCATCATGAGGTCATCAAAATGTTATTGTAGTCTTTGGCAACATCTCTTGAGATGAAGGGATAAACATAGTCATGTGTTTGAGTTTCCCTGTTACTCCATTTCCTGAGTACTTCATTGCTTTTGTTTTTGTCCATGATCACATTCCAAATTGTGCAATGGAATGCTATGTAGAAAAATAATTGTTTTACTTGGGAAAACAAGAAAGGCTCTGGAAATTCAAATGGTGCATTCAGATAAGAGCCTAAAAAGATGCACAACTACATTATGACTTCCCTTCTTTCTTTCTTTGGCTAAGGGGATTAAATGCTGAAATGATGAAGTAATCATTAGCAAAGGAAAGCAAAGCAGCTTCATTTATATACCGCTTCATACTGCACTATGCTGTGGCTAAGCGGTTTACAACTGTAAGTTCATTGCCCCCCAACAGCTGGGTACTCATTTTAGCGACCTTGGAAGGATGCAGGCCTGAGTCAAGCCTGACCCCTGGCTAGTATTGAACTCGCAACCTTGTGGTTTATGAGTGAGTGGCTGCAGTACAGGCATTTAACCATTGCGCCACCAGGGCTTCTATTAGGTATTCCTATATGTGCTTAGATCTCAATTTATTCTGCCAATTTACTCTGCCAGTTGTAACTTTTCAAGAAGTTTTCAGTGATATAGATGATCAAGATCTTGCTGGATGCCAAGCTAATTAAAAACCATCAAAGAAAGAATCTAAGCTCCAATGAAAATAATTCAGAGATAATAATCTGTTGTTAACTGCTGTAAAGCTGACTTCAACTTTTGGCAACCCTATGAATGGGAGACCTCCTAGTCATCCTATTACGAACAGCCCTGCTCAGGTCTGGCAGACTCAAGGCTGTGGCTTCCTTGAATATGTATATCCATCGGGAATGTGGTCTTCCACTTTTCCTACTGCCTTCTATTTTAAAAAGAATTACCCTCTTTTCTAATGAGTCACATCTTCTGGCCAAAGTACAACAGTCTGAGTTTAGTCATCTTGGCTTCTAGGGAGAATTCAGGCTTGATTTGCTGTAAAACCCATTTATTTGTTGTTGTTGTTGTTTTAGCTGTCCATTGTACCTGTGAAACTTTTCTTCAGCACTGCATTTCAAATGAGCTGATTTTCTGCTCATCAGCTTCCTTCCAATTTTCACAACCGTACACAGAAATTGAAAATATGATGGCATTGGACAATCTTAACTATTCTATTCTATTCTATTCTATTCTATCTTTACACTTTGGATCTTGTCTAGTTTCTTCATAGCTGCCGTTCCAAGTCCTAGCCCAGTGGTGGTGAACCTATGGCATGCATGCCAAAGGGGGCACTCAGAACCCTCTCTGTGGGCATGTGTGCTATCACTCCAGCACAGAGTTCAGCAGAGTTCGTTACTAGAAAGCCAGAGGGACACAGCACTTTGTGATAAATAAGTGGCTTGCAGTTTGGGCACTCGGTCTCTAAAAGGTTCGCCATCACTGTCTTAGCCTTTTCTGATTTCTTGACTGCAGTCTCCATTCTGATTAATGACTGAGACAAGATATGGAAAATCTTGAACTATTTCAATGTTTTCATAGTCTA
This sequence comes from Phrynosoma blainvillii, assembly GCA_026167975.1. Lineage (NCBI taxonomy): Eukaryota > Metazoa > Chordata > Lepidosauria > Squamata > Phrynosomatidae > Phrynosoma > Phrynosoma blainvillii. The sequence goes on from JANUYF010000001.1 coordinate 417,869,821, forward strand.
AGTTATGTAAACAATTTGTGGTCATTTTTCTTTTCTTATGTTCATCTTTAACCTGCTTTTGCACTTTCTTCCTTTCTTCAATAACCATTCCAAGTCTTCATTATTTTCTGTTAGTGGTATGATGTCATCTGCATAGCTTAAATTGTTGATGTTCCTTCCTCCAATTATCATACATCCTTCCTCTGAGTCTAATCCTCGTTTATGTATACATTCAGGGTACAAGCTAAACAGATGGGATGATAAAATTCAGCTTTGCCTGCCCCCTATTCCATCCTAACAGTAGCCTTTTGTCCCAAGTACAGGTTACACATCAGGACAATCAAAGGTTGTGGCACACCCATTCCTTTAAGAGCAATCCATAGTTTTTCATGATCTGTCCAATCAAATGTTTTGCTATAATCTATGAAGTGCAGGCTGAGTTTCTTTTGAAATTCTTTGGTGTGATTCATTATCCAACATATGTTTACAGTATGACCCCTAGTGCTTCTTCTTTTTCCAAGCCCAGCTTGGACAGCTGACATTTTTTACTCCACATATGGTAAAAGTTTTTGTTGTAGATTTTTGGGCATAACTTAGCTTGGGAAATTAATGCAATGGCTCTGTGGTTACTGCAATCCCTGGTGTCCCTTTCTTGGGGACTGGAATGCATATTGAGCGTTTCCAACTTGTGGACCATTGTTTTGTTTAACATACTTGTTGACAGATTTTACTTAGAACTAGAGTAGATTCTGTCTCTGTAGACTGAAGCAGTTCTATTGGCATACCATCTTTCCTAATGATTTATTTCTCCCAAGTTCTCTGAATGCAGCTTCCACTTCACTTTCAAAAGCTGGAGGATTATCTTTATACGGTTCTTCCTTGAATAAATCTGTCACCCTTTCATCTCTTTTATATAATTCTTCCATATATTGTTTCCATCATCTTTTTATTTCTACTTGGGTGATGTAATGTGTTTCCCTGCTTGTTACAGAGATCCTTGAAGATAAAGGTAGTCCCTTGACATGAATGTCTAGTCATAACTAACTTTAGGGCATGATCCTCATCTCTGTTACTAAGCCAAAAAGCCAGTGTTGTCTGAGGACTATTCTGGTGGTCATGTGGCCAGCTTCAATGCACCAAACACTGTTACCTTCCCACATATTTATCTATTTGCATTTGCATTCTTTCGAACTGCTAGGTTGGCAGAAGCTGGACTGGTGACAGGAGTTCACCCCATCATGAAGCACTTGGGCCTCGAACTGCCAACTTTCCAATCTTCCGATCATAAGAATTATAAGGTACTACACTTAGGCACTCTATGGTACTGCACTTAGGGCAGAAAAATGAAATGCATAGATATAGGGTGGGGGACACCTGGCTTAACGAGACTACTTGTGAAAGGGATCTAGAAGTCCTAGTAGACCACAAGTTGAACATGAGTCAACAGTGTGATGCAACAGCTAAAAAGGCCAGTGTGATTTTAGGCTGAATCAATGAAGTATAGTGTCTAGATCAGGGGTAGGCAAACTGTCCCCTTTAAGGGCCGAGGAACTTCAGCTCCCAGAAGCTTCAGCCATGTTGGCCAATAGTCTGGGATGTTGGCCAATAGTCTGGGATTCTGGGAGCTGAAGTCCCTCGGCCCTTAAAGGGGACAGTATGCCTACCCCTCTCTAGATCAAAGGAAGTAATAGTCAAGCCCCACTTGGAATACTGCGTCCAGTTCTGGGCACCACAATTCAAAAAGGATGTTGACAAACTGAAGCGTGTCCACAGGAGAGCAACTAAAATGGTGAAGGGTCTGGAAACCATGCCCTATGAGGAGAGATATAGAGAGCTGGGTATGTTTAGCTTGGAGAAGAGATGGTTAAGAGGTGATATGATAACCCTGTTTAAATATTTGAAAGGATGTCATATTGAGGAGGGAACAAACTTGTTTTCTGCTGCTCCAGAGAATAGGACCTTTTAAACAGAGGCTGGTTGGCCATCTGTCGGGTATGTTTTGATTGAGAGTTGCTGCATGGCAGGGGGGTTGGACTGGATGGCCCTTATGGTATCTTCTAACTCTAAGATTCCATGATTCTATGATTCTAGAATTGGTGTCTTAACCTCTAAGCCACCACATCTCTATAGAGGTTCTTATTCTTGGTTTAATTTTCCCATTGATTTCTCAGATCTTGTGGAAGAGGTCTCTCATTCTTCCTTTTTTCTTGTCACTTTCTATTTCTTTGCATTGATTATTATAGTAGTTCTCCTTGTCCCTGTGTGCAAGTCATTGAACCTCTGACTCTATTTCTACCTAATCTTACTAAAACCTTAATTGATTGCATCTTTCATAGGAAATTATTTTGAAAATTCAGTAACTTTCCTAGAAGAAAGATCCTAAAGTCATTCTTTCAAAATAATAATAAAAAAGATCATATGCATTATTAATGATTGCAGTGATCTGATTCCTATTGTTATTTTTTGCTTTCAATGGCTGAGGACAATTTTGATAGACTGTTTATTTGCAACATGGTTCATTTCAAATATTTGCGATTCAAAAGTTGCTCACAATGACAACTTGTTAATATTAAAAAGTAATACAAATAATCACTAAACATGAAATAAAATAAGAGACCCACCCTATGGTCCTTGGGATGACAGGACAAAGCTCTCTCTATATATGTTGAAAGAGAAGTCTCCTATCATAGATCTGCATTGCTGGTGGTGGTGTGACCAGAATCAATGGATTTCCTCGGGCATGGGTGCAAACAATGCAGTGTCATTAGACAGGAAGTGAATAATTATAGGTCTTCTGGAAGAGCATGGGAAACTTCTGGATATGTTTTATATCTGGATTTCCTACAAGGCTCTCTTCAGCTGCATGATTTATTTGATCTCTTCTGAGATACACATTTTGAAATGTATCTGAATGCTATACTGTACATTACCTCGAAAGGGCAACATTACTTAGAAAAAACAGCCAAAACAAAGGATAGCTTAATCTGTGAATTACAGATTTCTCCCAGTGTCTCATTTTTGCAATCTCAAGCATGGTTTGTTACAAATGTGGGGGATTTTTTTTTAAAAAAATGCTATTTTTTCATGACAATCCATGTACACGTTTGTGTATTCCCCCCCCCCCCCCCCGCAAGTATTTTGTAAGGCATTTTGACTACTGCATACATTTTTGCACAGTATTTTGACTTACATGGGCATTTCTGTCTGCATTCTCCCTTAATATATGCATGTTCATACTTGTTTCCATTTACAAAGTCAAGTTGCAATATTTGGAAAAGTGCAACTTTCCAAGCACAACTGACTTTTAGTTCACAAATTTTTGAAACCATGAAATTAGGCATGTTTGCACTAAATGGAAGTGTAATGAATTTCCTGTACATCTTTAGACTTCACTCTCCTCCCACCAGGTCTTTGTGACATTTCTTCTAAACAAAAATTACCTCTGAGCCACTGTTCTTTATCTTCTGCTATCTACTACCAATATTCACATGCATACCAATGTGTTGTTCTTTAATTTGAGTGAGTGGAAGAGTATTTCTGAAACAACTGTATTATGCTGCAAATTTTAAACATACTAACCTTGACCTTTTCTTTGTTTTGGCAACCTGCACGTCCACCCATTTTACATATACAGTCAGTGATGTTTCCAGGCAATGTATTATGTTGCTCCCCAGTGTGTAATTTCATAAATATTTGAAAGCACAGTGTCAAAGTAAAAATAGTGCATCCTATTCTGTGGCAAAGGATAACAATTACATTTGTTTAAGCCAAGTAAAAGAGTAATGAAATGGGAGGTAATGAGGTGAGAGAGATGAGTTTGATGCAAATAATCTGTTACTTTATCCTTCAAAACTGGCAATTAGAAAGCCATTTGTACTCTGTCAGGACTGAAATTTGAGGAGGTGGAGACAGAGAAAAAATGTAATGAATTCAGCATTTTTAAAGAAGTTCATTTTAGTCTTTGTTGCAGAAAAAAATCCCTATGGGATTAGGATTCTGTGGATTGTCGTTTGACCTCCTCACATATAAAACAACTTCTCACTGTGTTCTCTAGATAAGACCCTGCTGTGGCCTGATTTTCACTTATTAATGCTTTTCTCATGGAGTCTCCTTCTTGCCACTACAGCTACAGGGAAGATTAAAGTAAACAGTAATTAAAATAGTAACGCAAACGATGATATTCCAAAATAGAATCTCTCTACTGCTATGAGTTCAATGGGGATATAAGTATATTTTAAGGCTTCCCCTAGGTTACTGTAAAATGAACTGTCTTCAAGGATAGTGTAATGGGCTCTAATCATAAGTAATACAAATAGAAAGGCTACATTCCAGTTTAAAGACAGTGCTTAATTTCAAGGTTAAGCCACATTTAATTGTGTAGAATCACAGAATCTTAGGGCCTTTGCAGACTGCCAGAAATAATGCAGCTTGAGGCCACTTTAACTGCCCTGGCTCAGTGCTAGGGAATCATGGGAACTGTATTTTTTCTTAGCCATTGAGCCTTCTCTGTCAGAGAGCTCTGGTGCCATAATAAACTACAGTTTCCATGATTTCCTAGCACTGAACCAGGGCAGTTAAAGTGGACTCAATCTGCATTATTTCTGGCAGTCTGCAAAGACCCTTAGAGCTGAGAGAGCCCTACCCCAGTCCAACCCCAGCTCAGTGCAGAATCTCCAGCTAAAGCATCCCCAGTAAGTAATTGTCCAGCCTTGTTTTGAGGACATCCATAGGAGACCCTAGCTCTTCTTTACACAATTGATTCCATTGCCAACCCACTCTCACTGTCAAGATGTTCCTTCTATGCTCAATTGAAATCTACTATCCTGTAACTTCAAACCATTACACCTGGTCTGAAGCAGCAGATTGACTTAGTGTAAATGAGTGACCTAATTTTAGATATATAAGATTAGTTTGGCAGGATTTGTTCTTCTCACACCCATGCTGACTCCCATTGGTTCACTGCATTGTCGTCAAGATACTTGCAGACAGATTCCTGCATAATTTGTTCTAATATCTGTCCTGATAATGTGGTCAGGGTGACTGATCTGTAGTTTCCGTTATCTTCTTTTTTGCCTTTTTTGAAGAGAAGGACAATGTTTGCCCTTCTCTGTCACCTAACCTGTTCTCCAAGATTTCTCAAAAATCATGACAAGTGGTTCAGATAGTACATCAGCAAATTCCTTCAGTACTCTGGTATTCAGTTCATCTGACCCTGTAGATTTGAACTTATTTAGGGCTGATGTAGATGACTAAGAAGGGGCGGCTCTGGCCAACCCCAATCCTCATTTTGCTGCCCCCAAAAGAGCAGCAAAATGCTGCTCCTTTTTGGGGTGGCAAAGTGCTGCCCTTTGAGCCACTGCCACAACTCTTTTGAATCCTTTTGGCACAGCATGTATGCATGCTATGCCAAGAGGGTGCCCTGATGCCATGCACCATGCAGATGGGTGTATGTCATCACAGCAGAGTTGGGGTGGAGTCATGGAGGCTGGTGTGTGGTTGCCCCACCCCAACTCCACTCCCAGGCTGGCCTATACTGCCAGTCTGCATTGGCCCTTAGTTTAGTTAGGTGATTCCTGACTAACTCCCTATCAATGAATCTTGATTTGCATTCCCTTGCCAGGGTCTTGGCTGCTACATGTTCTCTTTTTGACAGAAAACTAAAGCAAAGTAGGCATTGAATTGTTCTGCCTTTTCAGTGTGGTCTGTTAGCATTTTATGAATCTTACTGAACAGTGCCCCCACTGTCTGCTCAGTCATTCCTTTGCCTTGACCGCCTCCTCCTGTACAATCCACCCCAAGCACTTAGGTCCTCTGAGATGAATTTGCTACAGGTGAAAAAAAAATCTAGATTGTCAGCAACCTCCCAGAGAGCCTTTTCGAGAACCGCTCCCAGATTATGGAATAGCCTGCCAGACAAGATCCGTCAAGATGGGCTGTCAAGATGGATCTCTTCCAGCAGGCCTTTCCCAATTAGTCATCCCGGTCATAAGAGCTTGTCCTACTGTATCTCTTTCCCCCCCTCCATTTAGCCCCTGTTATTTTGTTATTGTATAGTGTTGGCATTTGCCTAAATTTTAAATGTTGTTTTAATTGGTTGATTGTTTAATCATTTTTTAAGGGGTGGGAGGGCTGGGTTTGGGTTTAATTTTTACTGTATTGTATTTTATACTGGAAGCCGCCCCGATTGCTATGCAGAGGGGCGGGGTACAAATAAATTTTATTATTATTATTATTATTATTATTATTATTGAATATAACTGAAAAAATCATTTTTGTTGTTCCTTGCTTGCCCCAGCCAATATCGGCTTATTCTAAGCTTTAGCTTTCTTTAAACTTTACCTGCAACATGAGCTGCACATCTATACACATTTGTAAATGTCTTGTTGCCATTTCAATTTAAATCTTAGGATACACAAACAAATACAAATAACATCTTATACTTGTTCATACTGAAAGGTGTCTGCAACATGCAGAAGCAAAAAAAAGGTCTAAAAATACAAATAGGAAATGGGCAAAAGCAGTAGATGACAGAAAGAAGAGCTTAGGAGTCTACTCTTTCTGAGCTAACAGTATAAAAATGTGTGTTTAAGTGGCAAAACCTGGAATTAATGAGTTACAAATGACGAATTACTTGTACTTAGTTCCTTTATCCAACAATAAAACTATTATTCAGTTAAAATACAATTATTACTTGATAAGAGATAACATCATTCTTTTTGCATTGCAATTGCAACTTTTTAGTTACTTTTGCTGGTATGGTAGTTCAGTTCCACTAAAGGGTTCTGATCAGAATTCTGGCTCAGGCTGTGCCCTGTGCAACTGAATTTTTTTATTCATTTTTTAGAAACTTGAAAGTAGAGTTTTTTTCTTTAAAACTTACATGGTAATTAAAATATGGTGGAAATCGTAAGGGCAACAAATTCTTCTTTTTTAAAAAAGTAACTTTCCCAGTTCTGGTCAGTAGTGAGGGGTGTTTGAAGTTACTTGTCTTATCTACACTGTCATGCATAGGGCAGAAAAGTGGGAGCCATGGTATTGGATCAGGAGGGCTGTTTGTCGGGGAGGGCTGTAGCCTCTTGTGTTGAAATGTCCTTTTGAATCTCTTCATCTGATTTATGGGCAGAGAAATTGGGAGGCCATTTAAAAAAAAGCAGGGGGGGGGGAAAGGAAGAAATGCCTTATTCTTAGTATTGAGGCTTACCAGTAGTGGGAGTAGGGTACAGTAGTATCTTTTCTTTTCTTTTTTTCTTTAAGAGTTTTCTACTTATGGCTACAACCAGCAGACAGAAGGAACAAGCACATCTTTCAAAATGTCCTGGATCTACCATCACTCTGGGGCTCTGTGGAGGGCAAATGATTGGCAAATTGTGATACTGAAAACAGTTCTACAAATTAGCTTTGGGCACAGAGGTGAGGCAAAGAGTTTTCTAAGAACATGTCTCAGATTTTTTTCTTCTGAGAAATTTCAATTCAGCCCTACAACTAGCTAATGTACGGGTGCATCCATGTTCCCGGTGTGTTTTTTCCTCATCCCAAGCTTCCTACAGAAACATTGGGGGGGGGGGGGATCTCTACATGGAGCCTGCTTTACTCAAAAAGGGCTTTGCAGATCCTCAGCAAAGTGTGTAAAGCTAGAGTACTACTTCTTTCCTGGGACACAGCATCATAAGCCCTATTTCCAGTTTTGACTAGAAAACAGCCATTAAATCAATTGGATATACCTATGTTGACTCACCATTCAGCAACTGGTTCAATGGATTTGCTCATGTTGGGACACACCCGCCAGTCAATGTGCGAATAGTGCAAGCAAGGAAAAGTCCACCCTGTCTTAAAGAGGGAACAGAGGGTATGGCTGCTTAATCTGGGGCCAGTTTGGAGCATTATGCCTCAGACTGGTCCCAGATTGACAACAGTGGTAACCACACATGCTGTGCTGAAACCAGTGCAACGCCATACTGTTGTGGACACAGGCTAACTGGTCCAACACTGTGTCAGCCCTGCTGGCTCAGCCCCCTTGGTTTTGCTGCTTATGCAGCTTCACTGGCCAAGTAGCTGACTATGAGATCCTGCCCAGTTTGCTGCTTCTACTGAGGATAGAAAGAGGTGCCCAGACATGTGCTCAACAAGAAGTGTTCACTCTACTTCCTCATTCTGACCTCAGCAGAAGCAATATTATGCTGCATAGGCTCTCGCAGGATACTTCTGCCTGAATGGAAGCTGCGGTGTAGCCCTGTTTTTGGAGCTGCTACCACTGCTACCTCATGTGCAAGAGCTCCTTATAAAATCTGTCTAGTGTGCCACCACTTCTGCTGAGAACAGAAATCACACATCTGGCTGCCTATTTCTGTCCTCAGAAGAAGCAATGGTATGACAGGCAAATGGAGCATCTGTCTGTGTAGAAGTGGCAGTAGCAGTTCTGAAAACAGGCCATCCCCTTTCCCCTTGCTGTTCAGCATGGGAAAGGTGGATAACATGGCTCTTGGCATGTGGACAATAGATTGGACTGAATGAGACCCGTTTCAGCTGTCCACATGCCAAAAAAACCTGAGGTCACTCTAGGATTACTAGGGAACACTGGGCTTTCCCCCAATTTGCTTTGTTTGGAGCAAAGAGCCAGAAATGGCAGTATCTCTCCTTAAATAACCTTACAAAATGAGGACTACCAGCACTGGCTTCAGGGTGAGTTCGGGATTTTCCTGAGGTGTAGACAAGGCCAGCCTTGTGTTGCTCTTTCATATAGGTTTAGCACTCTCTTAGGGCATACATAGGAAATGCAAAAACTGATAAAGGGAAGAATGTAGAGACATTTTATTTTGATGCAATGTGAATCTATACATTACTGATGTGTACGTGTTCAGATGTGAAAAGAAACGGAAAAAAGAGAAAAGAAAACCATCAGACTCCATGAGTTGGAATATCATTGTCTGATTTTTCCTTTTCTCTAAGGAAACAATTTGGCCTTTACAGACTGCCAGAAATAGTGTAGCTTGAGGCCACTTTAACTGACCTAGCTCAGTGCTAAGGAAACATGGGAACTATAGTTTATTGTGGCACCAGAGCTCTCTGACAGAGAAAGCTCAGTGTCCCAGAAAGAAAAAAAAATTCCCATGATTCCCTAGCACTGAGCCAGGACAGTTAAAGTGGCCTCAAGCTGCATTATTTCTGGCAGTCTGTAAAGGCCCAATTAACTCTAAGGAAATTTGGGATGAAGAGGAGATCCAGAAGGAATTGGTCATTTCTCATTACAGAGAACGGTTTGCAGGTGTGTATATATTTTACTACCCACACATCCATCTTGATTGTGTTGATAGATTTACCTTTTATACTTACATTTTTTCCAATACATTCATCATGCCGTAGTCTAATAGGGCAGCTGGATAGGGTTCTATATTATTCTGTTCACTATTTTTTTCTTGCTCTGTTGCCAATATGTTTCCACACTAAATCTTGGAAAAATCTCAATTTCAATATATATCTACTTAAAAACTGACTCTCTTTTAATGAATGACAGGGGGTGGGAGTAAATTATCAACAAATATCTCAATTATATAGAGGGACTGGGGGGCATCTAAAGCCTTTTTCAGATGATATATACAGTATATCAGATACATACCATATATTGGATGATATATATGGTTGTCCCTCCCCATTTCTGGACTTCGAGTCTGCACTCTCACTCTTTGTGGGAGGGACAAGTGGGGAGGGATAAAATGTTGGCATGACCCCATGCATGGCCCTGCACATGCACTATGGGAGGGCATGCCATTATTTTCAAAGGGGCTGGAATATTTGCGAGCTGCCATTTTCATGGGGGAGGGGGTCCAGAATGGATCCCCTATGAATTGGGAGGGGCAACTGTACAGTATATCCAAAAAGGAAATGTGGAGAGAAGGAAGTGAATTTCTCTTTTTATCCCCACCTTACATAAATCTTTCACACATAAACCAGCACACATATAAATTCGTTCCTATGTTCAGCCAAAGGCACTTTTTCTCTTGAAAAAGCAAAGTTTTTGATCACATAAAGAGGATCTGCATACATGCAGTTTATTACATAGACATAACACCATTCATATCATTCTTCATGTAGAGATCAGGGTAGTGCCCAGAAGCATGATCTTGATGCCTGCCTGACGATCCATAGAGACTGTCAATGAAATGTAAATATTTGTACATTGAGATATGCCATGCACATGCTACACAACCACCATGAAGTATAGCAATATTGTGCAAAACATGTCAATTATAAAAGGTGCCATTGTATAATGTGAAATGGACAATGTATGATGCAGAATCAAACACACAATGCACAATGTGCAAGTACAATGTGAAATGCACAATGTGTAATTTCAATATGCAAAAAGAGAAAAGAAAAAGGCACAGAGGAACATGTGGTCTGCACAACTCTGCTTCCACCACTAACAATAGAAAGCATACATTGTGCAACAGTGATTTGTTGGGAGGCAAGCTGCATGCATAGTGTAACTAATACATGCATATATCCTTAACTGGTTGTCAAAATTCATTTTATCTCATCGCCCTCCTTACTTTAGAGCACAGATGTAAATCATTTCCTTCCTGGACATGAGAACAAAATTGTCCTGTCGGGTATTTTCTTCCACTCTTCACAGAGTTTTCACACTTTCAAGAATCATTTCGTGGATACAGCATAAAGTGGCAAACTGTGTAAATTCCACAAATTGCATAGCTAAACTTCAACACCTGCTGACTTACAGCATCAACTTTGAAAAATTAGAAGCACTGAATGCCTTGTTTGTATCTTTTTGATCACCCAGTCAGTCCTGTGCTTTCTGTGTGTGAAACTTACTTGTTTAACTCTAACATGTGTCTTTTATCCATGGACAACCAAACAAGGCAAGTTTAATTCCAAATGAACATTCCAAAAGAATTTTCAGAGAGGGAAGGAGGAACATCAGAGTTCCCTGATATTCCTTCACTGTAGCATATTTCCTCTTTCTTGAAAAGCAAATTGCAAAACCTGTCAAAAAGGCAACCTATGAAGTAGGAATGCTTATGAGACAGAGAGAAAAATATGCACATATTTCATTAGTCTGCATATAGTATGACATATACAGAGGACCCATCAAGTGTGCATTTATTTATTTATTTATTTATTTATTTATTTATTGTTGATGTTGTTGTTATGTGCATAATAGTTATGGGAAATCAGGAAAAGACCCAAGGCTAGATGCTAAGGGTACATCCTCCCTCTTCCTGCTGCAGCCCCCCCCAAAATAAAACATTCCGCATTGAAACTGATCATTGGTGTTTCAAGTGAAGTTGTTGTTATTGAAATAAGTGGTTGTCATGTCTTTTTTCTTCTTATAGTTCCCTCTTTCTTCTCCTTTTAAAACCCGCTTTCTTCTTCTTTTAAAATTATTTGCCATGGAGGAGAGGCACCATGAGTGAAGACACCACACACTCAGCTGGAGGAAAAGGCCATAACTTTATTATAACAGCTTACAGGTAGGATTGCCCCAAAAGTGCAAGAGGTCTGGATCTGGCATCGATCAATTCCTGACTTGATTGATGACTGATTATGGATGGTCATGGCCAAGCCTCAGGATGACAAAGGAGGTAACCGGTTACTCGCCCATTCTCAAATCAGCAAACCAGTTTATCCCTAGTTAGCAACTCTGTCCTTTGTCACTGGGGGATGCTGTTCTGGCGTTGCCCCCACAAAGGCAACACCACACACACCCAGCACCCCCGCGTCACCAATGAACTCCTGATACAGTGCTCTGCAGCAACATAAACCAACGCACACCAGATCCAAGACCTATGCCACTGCCCCCGTAAAGTTGTGACAGCATAACTACAAACTTGAACAGAGGGAGGGTGGGTGGGGACAGCAGAACAAAATGGCACTGATCTCTGTCACCACATCAGCCAATTGGATTGCAGGAGGCCCAGAAGTTGCCCCTCCTTCTGGCCTCCTGGCCAATCCACTGGCCCCTTACTCCAGCCATCCACCAATAGGATGGAACTTCCGGCCCCAGAGTAAGCCAGGAATTGTAGTCCCAATGCCGTGGCTGGAAGTACCGCCCCCATCTGCCCAGCTGGCCAATGAGAGCCCCAGCAGCCCCGGTGTGGCAGCTGCTAGGATGCAGCCAGGATGCAGCCAGCCGGAGATGGACATGCTGGCTCCTGGCTTCCTCCCCAGAGGCAACCAGTCCAGCTCGGTAAGTAAAAGGAGCAGCCTCCTTTTTCTTTTAAAATCTAGAGTGCCTTACAGTGTTACCCCCTGCCCAAAGGATTAAAAGTTATCATTGACATTAGTGGCAGTATGTGTATGTGTGTGGGGGGGGGGAGAATGAGAAGAAGAGCTCTTATTCACTCTCCATTATTCCAAGACTATTCAGCTTTTCTTACAGCTGCTATTAACAAAGCAACAACAACAAAAGTCTATCAATTATGTTCACACAACATCATTTCTACTTTGGCCTAAAGTTTGGACTTTCTATACACTATTAAGTGACACTGCAAACTGAATCAGGTATAAGTACTTAAGGGACCTGTTCATTTTGCTGTCTCTTTTCATGGTTGTTGATAGATCAGTTTGGAGAAGGAAGGAAGGAGCAGACAGGTAGGTTGAGCACAAGAGTATTTGCAACTAACAGTTTGCTTGTTCACACTGGAGAAGCAGTCTGAATTTGGCAGATATATAGTACCAGGTGAAACCTAGTTGGTAACTTCTTTTACACATTTACTGGTTACTTGATCAGTACCACTGTGCCATCTTCTGATCATTTCCAGTGACAGTACTGTAAAACACAACATCAAGCAAATTGTCATGATGTCATGATGAATAAGCATTGTACCATCCAGTTTGAAGTGCCTTGCACCTTCTATCTTTATTATTATGATTACTATTTGAATATGGCTCTAGACAGGTGATCCCCACACACTATATTCGGAGTATCCTGATGTACAGAACAGCAGAGATCTATGGTTAAGTGTTGACTTCCTCAAATCCTTGTAGCCTTAATCCTCCTTGCCCTGTGATGTAAGCAACAGAACATGCATTTGGTTCTAAAAGTACATGATACAAGGTCAAGTCATAGGATGATTCATACCAGCATTTATCTGAGATAAATACACCAATCAGTCATTTAAAAAAATAAAAATAAAATCTTGCTTTCATTTTATTGCTCATATCTATCAAACTAGACCACAGATTCAAGTAGGATGTAGTCCCTGAGATACACTTATTTGTTCATACCGAAGCAGGAGCACAAATCTCTTATTCATGATACAATCCAAGGCCAAGTATGTTTTTGTAACCTTCACTGAATGAGGAATTATTTTTGTGTGATTTTTATACACAGCCAGCCCCTGTGTATCTTGGCATGTCTGTTTCTGAGGGGAAAGAACTATTTTCATTTTTTAATAAGTCATTCCAAGTTTCCTGTGATGTTATAAATAAGTAGGCTGAGCAGCCAGCTTCATTTGGCTTAATTTGAAATGGCAGCATTGGAAAGTAGAGGGTAGAAAAACATCAGCCTCAACATAATATCTAGAGCTGGATTCTGACCAAAATCTGTTGCCCCCTCTCTTTATGGGATAAAAGTTTGCTTGTATTTATCATGAACTCTCCTATCAGTGTAGCTGATATGGGGCCTGGCCTTCACATCTATTTATTCAAGGGTCCTGTTCATAGTCATACCCTGCGTGCTCTGTGCATGAGGTCACACCATGCTCATGGGAGGCTTGCTGCTACACTGACAAACATTAACTAATGTACTTGTTCTTCTGGAACAAAACTAGATAACTGAAAGTGGAAATGCATCCTTTGATTTTGGAATGTGCCAAGGACATTTAAAGCCATGTTTAATATTCCTTTCAGCATCTTATATGGATAAGATAAAGCATAGTGCAGTAAAATAAGGGCAATGTTATTTAAAGCAAGCTTCAGCTTACAAGGAATGAGTTTAACATTGGCCTGTAGAAGTCTGGTCATTCTGATCTGGTAAAATTGCTTAATATAGAATCATACACTTGTCATATCTAACTAGGTACAGTCTACTCATGACAGAAGCTGTCCAAAGTCTCAGAAATACAATGTTTCAAACTTTGCTAATAATAATAATAATAATAATAATAATAATAATAATTTATATACCGCCCTAGTGGAAAACCAATCTAGGCAGTGAACAATAAAATTTAGAAATTACAACAAGTTAAAATAACAACAATCCCTCCTCCCCCCCTAAAACATTATTAAATCAAATACAATTAAAACAACCGCAATTAAGCAGTACTTAATTAAAACCAATTATAATAACAATTACAACTACGGCTAATACACACAGCACAGCAACGATGGAGCAATACAGCAGTCCATAAAGCGACAATCTCCCGTGAATCTACATAAGGGAAGAGAAAGGGTCCTATAAGTGTCCAGCTTCGGAAGGTCTCTAAATTAACTATCTAGTCTGGAAAGGCCTGCCGGAAGAGATCCGTCTTGACAGCCTTTTTAAAGCTGTGTAAGGATGTTAATTGACAGATCTCATCCGGCAGGCTGTTTCAGAGTCTGGGAGCGACGATAGAAAAGGCCCTCTGGGAGGTCGCCGCAAGCCTGGCTCTTTGGGGCTGCAGCAAGTTCCTCCCAGAAGATCGGAGGGCACGGGGAGGATTATATGGGAGGAGGCGGTCTCTGAGATAGTTTGGGCCCAAGCCATTTAGGGCTTTAAAGGTAATAACCAACACCTTGTACTGGGCCCGGAAACCAATAGGCAGCCAGTGGAGGGACCTCAGCACCAGAGTGATGCGATCCCTCCTAGATGTCCCAGATAGCAGCCTGGCCGCCATATTCTGCACTAACTGCAGTTTCCGAATCAGGTACAAGGGTAGCCCCATGTAGAGTGCATTACAGAAGTCCAGGCGTGAGGTTACCAGTGCGTGCACAACAGTCTCAAGGTCCCTTATTTCCAAGAAAGGGCGCAGTTGGCGTATCAGCCGAAGCTGATAACAGGCACTCCTGACCGTCGCATTTACCTGATTTACCATTAGGAGCGACGAGTCAAGGAGCACCCCCAAACTGCGAACACAGTCACTGGAGAAGAGTGTGACCCCATCCAGGACTGGAGGTTGCAACCCAATTCCTGGTTTCAGGGCCGAGACCGTGAGCACCTCTGTCTTGTCTGGATTCAGCTTCAATCTATTTTTCCTCATCCAGCCCATTACCGCCTCAAGACATTCATTGAGAGAAGATATGCCATTGGAATTCGAGGCCAATGAACGAAATATGGAGAAATAGATTTGGGTGTCATCAGCGTACTGATAACAACCAGCACCATAACTCCGTATTATCTCACCCAGCGGCTTCATATAGATGTTAAACAATATCGGGAACAAAATAGCTCCCTGAGGGACCCCACAAGTGAGGTCCCTCTTACTCGAGCTACAGTCCCCGATCAGCACCCTCTGGGACCGACCCGAGAGGAAGGACCGGAACCACTGCAGAGCAGTGCCCCCGATACCTAACCCCTTCAGGCGGTCCAAGAGGATGCCGTGATCTATCGTATCAAAAGCCGCTGAGAGGTCTAGGAGCACCAACAGGGTCACACTACCCCTGTCGATGCTCAGACGCAGATCGTCGGTCAAGGCAACCATGGCAGTCTCAACCCCAAATCCTGTCCTGAAACTGGTTTGAAATGGTCCTATCCATGGTCCTATTAGATGGTCCTATTAGATGGAAACATTAGGGACTCAATTTAAGATTAGTAATATTTAAGACAGTAATAATTGTGGAATTTTGGTGTGATGTGATTGAAATGCAGCAGAATTCAGGAACCTTCACCAGCCATCCTGGAAATGTTATCTCTATGAAGACACATTTGTAAATCCAAATTAAAGCTTTATTGTTCCATAAAGAAAACAGAAAAGAAAAATATACAATCCATCTTGCTAATGGCAACAGACCATAGGATCACATCTTGTAGATGTTGTTGTAGAATTACAGCATTAGCAATAGAATAGTCCCAGTTCCAATTCAAAAGAACATATAGCAAGAATATAACAAAGGTGAACAAAGGAAACTCTTGACCCTTCCCATACTCCACCTTCTGGATGTTAACCTTTATGATGATTGGATGATCTGTTGTAACCCAGCCTCTAGCTGTGTGTTGCCAACCCCTGGATTATAGTATGTTCCTGGCTGGGAATCAGAAAGGAACTGTGATGAAATAGATCAGAGAGCCCTCATGAGGCTAGTATTAATGCATGTTATAATATGTGTAGTGTGCCAGGAAACCATTGTCCTTGTTCAACTCACTGCTGAGTGCTAAAGGGCATTGTTGACAGAGGATGGCCTATATCGTGTTAGGGAATGAGCAAATGAAAGTACCCCTAATTTTGTGGGTGATGTGATTAAGTCCTTTGATGCCATTTCCCAGATAGATGTGTAGGCAGAAATGGCATCTGGGTTTGTGGCAAGGTCTTGTACACATCTCATCCATCTTGTATGCCCTCTTGTAGGTAAGTAACTGTCTGAGATTGGGAAGCTGACTGTAGGCAAGTAAAGATCAACCACTGAGATCCCTTAAGAGGACAGCATTATTGTCCAAATATGTTGTAGTTCATTGATTATATATCTGTCAACAATGCCCTTAAGCATTCTTCACTGGGCAAACAGGCCCATCTATGTGCCAGAGAATAAATGGTCATAAATCAGACATTAGAAATGGGACTATGCAAAAACCAAATGTATAACATTTTGATCTTCATGGACACTCCATTTTAGATGTCTGAACAGAAGTTCTTGAACAAAAGTCAAGACAAACAAAAAACTTCAGGGGGAGATTGGAAAGAGAAACAAAAGAGTTGGGATATACCCATAAACTCCAGTCCAACAGCTGTGGCTTGAACAGGGACAATTGATTTAACAAATCCACACATCTACAGGGCAAAATGAAAAAGTATTTTTCTTGACAAGCAAGGATGATAAAAGAAGTTTGCATTACAGCAGCCACTAAATCTCAGGATCAAATTCTTGTTTGAAATTCTAGCCCTATGCATATGTTTGCTGATACACGTGACGACAAAAAATATGTCAGAGAACAAGAGGAACATGAAAACCATGCCTTCAATGTCCTGAATTCTAAGGACTCTTCCAGAGCCCTTTCTATTGTGATCAAAAGGTCTACAAAGGATTTCCATTCATGTTTAGCTTTTTGGTTGGAAATATTGGTATAATCAAGAACCCTTAGAAGGAAATAGGTCATTGCCAGATACTTTGCAGTTTGTCTCCCTTTTGATTTGTAAAGCAGATTCTTTCTTTGCTTTCTTTACACATGGCAGTATGGAAATTAGAACGTCTCCCCCCTCCTCAGGCATCATTATGATAGATTTTACACATTTTTTTCAATAATATTTCATATTTAGAGCTCTTTTTTGGGGAACAAATGGCATGTGCACAAAAAACATTTTTCCCCACAAAGCCTATGTTTTCATTCAGAAAATTAATCAGTCAATCACTTTCTTTATATTCCACCTTCACCTCCAAAGTGAGACCCAGTTTCTCCTTAAAAGACCATCTTTCTATCTAAAATGAACATTTTGTGTATAAAAAATTGCATTTTGCCCCCAAAATAATGGGAAAATATGAGGAAAATCTTATTTGACTTGACTTTGCTGAAAGTAAAAAATCTTTTAATTTTCAAACCATCATTTTTCACTGATAATGACATAGTACAATTTATCACTATTCTTTACACACACACACTGCCCTCCCCCGCCACATTAGTCTACTGCTACAGCAGGAGCCAGCATGGTGTCATAGTGGTTGAGTGTAGGACTATGACTCTGGAAACCAGGATTTGAATCTCAGCTCAACCATGAAACCCATTGGGTGACCTTGGTGAAGTCATACTCTCTCAGCCTCAGGGGAAAGCAATGGCAAAACCTCCTCTGAAAATGTCTTGCCAAGAAAAACCCATGATAGGTTTTCCTTAGTTTCACCATAAGTTGGAAATGACTTGAAGGCACACAACACACACACACAGCAGGAATT
This sequence comes from Phrynosoma blainvillii, assembly GCA_026167975.1. Classification (NCBI taxonomy): domain Eukaryota; kingdom Metazoa; phylum Chordata; class Lepidosauria; order Squamata; family Phrynosomatidae; genus Phrynosoma; species Phrynosoma blainvillii. Next base: position 417,887,833 of record JANUYF010000001.1, read on the forward strand.
AAAGAACTTTGAAAATCCCAGTTTATAATGCTCACTGTGTGAATATATTCTTTCCATGGGTTTTTCTTGTCAACAAAGCACCTGTGGGGTGTCACTATAACTGCAGTTAGATTTTTTTTAAAATAGAAACTTTGCTTTGAAAGTCAATTGACTAGATGAGATAAGCCAGAGAGCAATTTCCTATCTCTTATTTACCTCTGTCAACTTTTCTTCATTCCCCATCCTCTTTTGCAACCAATATCTTTTCAACTTCTGATTCCCCGCACCACCACACATACACAAGAACACACCACCAAAAGAAAAGTCATAACCTTCCTCTGGACAATAAATTCAGATTGTGAAGGGACCTACTGAAGAAAAGAAAGTAAAATCTATAGAGAATCTCTTTAGGAGTGATGGAAATATTGTCCTTAAAGACAGAATCTTGATGTGTTGTGTTGGGGCTTCCTGTAAAAATCAGAGAAATGTTTTGGTTTCAAAAGGAGATCTGTGGGGAGCCAAGCCCATGGAAAACAATGATATATATGCTATTATTTTTTTGCCTTAATTCTGTGCTGGGGCAGGCTTCTGCTTGCTGGGTGGGGAGAGAAAGGCATTTTTTTTTAATATAAAACTTTTATTAAAGTATAAAAACAACATACAACAAAACTGAAAAAAACAAAACACTTGCATCCACAATACAAATGAACAAAAAAAAGACAACAAAAACAAAAACAAAACACACCTGCCATACAAAAAACAGCACACTACATATAAAACAACAAAAGACATTAACTTCCTACACTGAAACCTAGGATTCAGAAACATCAAATCAAATAACCACTTAAACATTACTCAATAAGACATCACAGATATTACCTTAAAGAAAAGAAAAAGTATAATTGAGTGAATCTACCTATTTTAAAAATCTACCAAACTCTGACTATAGGATAAATAATCCGGTATATGTACCTCTACATCTCGATCCAATTACTTATTTAAGTTACATATTATAATATAATAATCTTAATTATAATAACCTTCAAATAAGGCATCCTACGTATATAACATCCATCCGACATAAACCTCGAATCTTATTTCAATTAATATTCCAAAAGAGTTATACATTCTGCCTTGTTCTCAAAATCTCTTCTATGTATCGATACCATAAATACCAATTTTCATGAAAGTTGGAATTCACATTATTTTGTATAGAGTGCGTTAATTTTTCCATTTCATGTATATCATATAATTTCAGTCCCCATTCTTCAACAGAAGGAATATCTTTTTTTCTCCAATACTTTGCATATAGAATTCTAGCCAATGTTAACAGGAAAAACAACAATTTACCATTTTTTTTTCATATCGTCATTTACAATATTTAAAAGATATACTTTAGGGTCAAAGGGGATTTGAAAGTTTAGAATTTGCCGTATCTCTCGACTTATTTTTTTTCCAAAACTTCTGGGCAGATTTACATGTCCACCACATGTGAATGTATGTTGCCCCATCTTCTCCACACTTCCAACATTTTGGATCGTACCCTTTGTACATTTTAGAGAGTATCGTTGATGTCAAGTACCAACAAAACATTGATTTGTATAAGTTTTCTCTTAAGTCAATACAGACAGTACATTTTATTGTTTTTTTCCAAATTCCCTCCCATTCCTCGAATGTTATATTTTGCTTCAAATCTTTAGCCCAACTAATCATATAATTTTTAATTGTGTTATCCTCCAAAACCCATTCTCTAATTAAATTATAATATTTGGATATTATCTTTTTATCCTCCCCATTCACTATATTTTCAAAATTGTTATACGCAGGTCCAATCTGATCCAAGCAGACATCTATCTTAAACCTCTCGAGCAGCTGTCTATAAGTAAACCAATTCAATTTATGTCCCTCTTCAGTAAGTTTTTCATGCAATTTAAATACCATATTTGATCCTTCAAACTCAATCAAATTTTTGTACCGAAGCCAGATATCATCACTATAAATCTTTTTCATCAAAATAGCTTCTGCCGGAGATGCCCCAAAAGGGATCTTAATACACCATTTTTTTTAAAGATTTCGACCAAATTTTAATATAAACTTTACGAATATAATGATTTCTGAAATTTTTATCAGTCTTAAATTTGTCATAGAACAAATAGGCATGCAGCCCACACTGTAAGTCCACCGCTTCTAAATCTAACAACCTCTTATTTTCCAATTTGAACCAGTCCTGTAGCCAATTTAATACACAGGCATCATAATACCACAATAGATTAGGCATAGCTAAGCCACCTCATTCGGGAGTATCATACAGGTTTGTCATTTTAGTTCTAGATTTTTTGTTTGACCAAATAAACTTTGAAATGTCCTTATTCCACTGTTTAAAGGGGGCATCATTATCTATAATAGGGATATTTTGAAAGTAATAAATCATTTTGGGGAGAACTGACATTTTAATCAGGGCAATCTTACCAAGCCAAGATATCTTCAAACTGGCCCATTTCCTAAAATCCTCCCGGATTTCCAACCAAACCCTATGATAATTATCTTTAAAAAGATTTTTGCAATCAGCCAAATTCCCAAATATTTAACTTTATTTTCGGTCTTGTATCCTGATATATCAATCAAGCCATCAAGTTCCTTTTTGGGGATATTTATTGGCAGCATAACCGTTTTATTTTTATTGACACGGTAACCAGCAACTAAACCGTATTGATGAAGAGTGCTAACTACAGTCCCCATACACTCGTTAGGGTTTGATAATGTCAGGACAACATCGTCTGCATATGCCCTGAGCTTGTAACTATGATTTTGTATTTGGCTATGGAATGGCCTGCCGGACGAGATCCATCTTATTTCCACTCTCACCGCCTTCAAGAAGGCGGTGAAGACGGATCTCTTCCGGCAGGCCTTCCCGGAATAAAATTCCCCCGGAATACTTCTGCCCTGGGAGACGACTCTGTCCGTTATTTATTGGCCTATCGCATGCAATATTTGTGTTGATTTGTATTGTTTTGCTAGATTGCTAAACTGTTTTTAACTTTTCCTCTGTTTAATACTGTTTTAAGGGGTTAGGAGGTGGGATTTAGGGCTGGGGTTGTTTTTACATTGTTCTGTTTTTAATTGTTGTAACCTGCCTCGATTGCTGGGCAGAGAGGCGGGCTATAAATAAAAATTATTATTATTATTATTATTATTATTATTATTATTATTTCTACACCAGTGATTGTTTTATCTCTCTTAATTTGAATTAATAAAATTTCCAAAGTAAGGATAAATAAAAGCGGGGCCAAGGGGCAACCTTGATGTACCCCTTTATATATATTAAATTTAGATGTCTTCTCCCCATTTATTATAATCTGTGCCTCCTGTTTAAAATAAATTTTCCTAATCCAATTGATAAACACATCCCCTGCCTCAATTTTCTTTAAAACCTCAAACATGAAGCTCCAATTAATATTGTCAAAGGCCTTCTCTGCATCCAGAAAAATCAACGCCAATTTTTTATGTAAATTCTTTTGGTGTATTTCAATTATATTCAACAAATTCCTAAAATTTTCTTTTGTTTTTCTGGATGAGAGGAAGCCATTTTGATCTGAATGAATCCAATTATCTAAAATATTTTTGCACCTTTTTGCTAAAATTGCTGCAAACAGTTTATAATCTGTATTTAACAATGATATAGGTCTATAATTATTAGGGTCCAATTTATCTTTGCCTTGTTTCAAAATTAACATAATATCCGCGGAGCTCCATGTCTGAGGAATTTCCCCTTCTAAAATTTTATTCATAGTGTCTAATAAGGGCGGTATTAACTGCGAGGCAAAAATTTTATAATATTCATTGACAAATCCATCTGGACCGGGAAATTTTGAAGCTTTAGAATTTTTAATTGCCTCTTCCAGTTCTTTATAAGTAATTGGTTTATTAAGACTATCCTTTTGCTCTTGTGTTAATTTCGTTAATTCAATTTTATCTAAATAGTCCAAAATTTCGGAAGTGCGGACTGGGGTCTGTTTATACAATTCCCCAAAATGTGCAACAAAAACCTTTAGAATCGAGTTCTGATTTGTAAATACTTAGGAATCCTTTCTAATTTCAGTAATGGCCCATCTGGCCTTTTCTTTTCTAACCATGTAAGCAAGTAATTTTCCTGGTTTATTGGCACCGACATAGCACCTCTGTTTAACATATCTCATTTTCTTCTCAATTTCTTCCAAATTCAAAATGGATAATTGTTTTTTTATATATTCAATTTATTTTATAATCACCGCTGAGTCAGGTTTTTCTCTAAGCTTATTCTCTAGCCTTTCAATTTCCTTGCTAAGTGATCCTTCTTTTTGTTTCTTATCCCTTTTCCATTCATTTGTCTTTTGTATGATATATCCTCTGATAACTGCCTTATGGGCGTCCCAAACTACGTGAATAGGAGTGTCTTGATTTAAATTTTCTTTAAAATAGTTTATGATATGCTTTTTTATCTCATCGCAAATTTTAGGCTGTCTTAATACGTTTAAATTTAATCTCCAATTGAATGATGGCTGTCCAAACTTAAGTTCCATGAATACCGGATTATGATAGGACCAAATTTTAGCTAGTGTTTTACATTTTACTATTTTGGAAGTCAAATGCTCTGAAACCCAAATCATATCGATTCTGGAAAAGGAGTAGTGTCTATTTGAGTAGAAAGTAAATTCCTTATCCTGTCCATTTTTGACTCTGTGAATATCCCGTAAATTTAAACACTCTATCAAATTGAAAAAATCCCTTGGCAATTTCCCTTGATTTTTCTTAATGGGTTTTAATGACCTTCGGTCCAAGTTTGGTTCCACTACCCCATTTAAATCACCAGCCATTATTATGTTTTCATATTCTAATTCTAATAACTGTTCTTTTAATTTTTTATAAAACTTATTTTTATTCTCAAGTGGTCCATATATACCTATCAATAGGTATTTATTACCCTTAATTTTAATTTCTATCATCACGTATTGGCCATCATCGTCTGCTAAAATTTGCAATGGTTCTAATTCAGGTTTGACATAAAAAACAACACCTCTTTTCTTAAATGGAGAGGCCGCTATAAACTCAGTACCCAGTCGCTGACCTCTAAGATATTTAATATCTTTTTTTTTTAATCCGACATTCCTGTAGACAACAAATATCCAATTTCAATTTTTGTAAATAATGGAAAAAATATTTGCATTTTTGGGGTGTGTTCATCCCCTGTACATTCCAAGTAGCGAATTTGATTTTTGTGTAAAGACCCATATTTAATCTCTTAAAAATTGCAACTCACACCTATAAACTATGAGACTATATCACTCTTGCTCAGTTGTCAAAACATTCCTCAGCTCCAAGTCTCAGCTGAGATCTTGTTTTTTTCAAATCTTTATCATCGATACTATATTCCCCCTTTCTAAGTCCAAATCCTTCAGTTACATCATCTTTTTCTTCCAGTCTATCTTCATCTATATCCAGATTTTCATCATCCATATCACTGTCCCTTGTTTCATCTACTGATTGTTCAGGGACACAAGCACCCACACATGTATCATCATGATCCTCATCTTCCCCCCTATTCTGTCTATCCCTATCGTCATCCCTTTCTTTATCCTTTGTTTTACGCCTACCCATACATTGCTTAACAAAGTTATTTGCTTGTTCTAGGGTTATAATTCAAATTCTTTTTTTATTCCACCAGAAGGTCAAGCCTTCTGGTGCCTCCCACCTATATCTGATCTTCTCTTGTCTAAGAAAAGATGTAAGGTTTGCATAATTCCTCCTTTTCCATAAAAATCGAACAAGTACATCTTTCATCACTTTTAAATCTTGATTCTCAAAACAAAGTGGTGTTTCATTATGCTTATCCAAAAATTGATCACGCATCTGCCTATGTACAAATTGTACTACCACATATCTAGGGAGACCCCGCTGTCTTGCTACAACAGAATTTGCCCAATATATCCTGTCTATCTCATTGTATGTCAAATCCAAGTTTTTATCCAGAAAATTGGCTATTTTAGGGACCAATTTTTCCAACAGATTTTTGTTTTTATCCTCAATCAACCCTCTAATTTTCACCGCTTTCTCTCTAATCTTTTGTTCTAGTATCGCCAATTCATCTAGATCGTCCTCTCACTTACTCTCCAATTTAGATAGATGCCCTTCGACTTTTTCATTCCTAACTTCTAATACATCTATTCTTTTTTTGGTAGCCTTGTTAGAATATGGATGGGATATACAGTCAAAGGTGAAATGTAAAGATGTGTGTGTGTCTGTAATTTTCCACTTGAGAACAGTTTTTGGACAAGGCACAAACAATATTTAGAGAAACAGGGTGAATCAATGCCAGGTGGTAACAGAGACATCAACCAGTGATAGAACTAATGGAACCAGACTTTGTTATGGTTAACAAAGAGATATCAAATACGTAAACATTGTTAGCTTGGGAAAGAGAGTCACGTGGTGGATGATGGACAGCAAGAGGCTGGGTTAACACGCATCATACAGATATTATCCAATTAACATAAGGTTAACACCTAGAAGGTGGAGTATGGGAAGGGCCTAAAAAATCCTTTGTCTAAAATTGTTTATTGTTCATGATGTGAGCGTGTGTGGCTGGATGCAGTGGTTTTAACTGCAACAAGTTGGATCCTAATGCTTTTGGGATTGTTAAAGATGTAATCTTACATGGCTGAACTGGACAAGTTCATCACAATGGATTTTACTTAGTTATCTTATTTTTACTTTTTATATGCATTAATAAAGCTATGCTTTTGGACTTTACAATGTGTCTTCTTGACTGAGGAAGACAGGATGCTGGAGAAGGGAAGCTGAGCCAGTTGATGGCAAATCTACACAGTGGCTGTGGATCACAGCAGCCAGCTTGTCCTGCAGACTCTGCTGGGTGCCAAAGGGCATCACTACAACACTCATCATCCACACACCAACAAGCCTGAACATCAGTCAACAACCTATCTACTTTTTGATTTAATTCCCTCAAATTTGCCCGAATTTCTTGTCGAACCTCTTTTTTAAATTCCGTCATTTGTTGAGTGAAATTGACTGAAAGTAAGTCAATTTTTTCCAAAATAAGTTGGCTAATATCCAGGTTTTTCAACTTTTCAATTGAAGGGCATATTTGTGCTTGAGTTAAAGAATTTGTCTTTTGAGCTTGAGTCCTTGAAGTCATTTTTTCCATTTGTTCCCAAATCAGCGGGTAATATCAAAAAGTAAGGACTAGACTAAACAGATTTATTTATACTAACCAAAATCTCAGTGGGGGTCAGGAGATGTTAATTTACCAGTTTTAAGCCCCTGTATTCAACAGATGTATATAACCTTTAAATTTATAATATTGTAAAACAACCTATAACCTTTAAATTAAACAATTACACAGTTACAATTTCTCAATTATACATATGTCGAACCTTCTTGCAAGGTCCAACACTATAATCAGATTTTGATGATTTCCCAGTGAAGAATTCTATCGCTTTACTCCCACACGATCATCCAGTCCAGCACGCTATCTTATTCTCTCTTCTTTCTTCTATTCTGATATATGGGAGATCAGCGGGGAAAGCTAATCAACTCACAGCTGGTCTGATGTGTATTGCCGAATGGAGAAAGTTAATTGAAGCACTGACAGTCAAGGACACAGTCTAGCATCTCACTTCCAGAGTCTCCCAAAATCATGAACTCCAAATTGATATTGAAATTGTCAAAGTCACCATTAAATCACTAGATATCCAAAGTATCTTTAATACATCATATATCCTTGCATGTCCTACTCCTAACGAACAAATTCCTTTGATATTCCAACGATCCACACCAATAAGAATTTAAAGCCTCTAACAGTCTGTCCAGATTTGACACATATATTCTATAGACAAAGGATCAAAATGGTCCTCTATTATTAATTCCAGGATTCCAAATCTTGTCTTCTCTTAGTGATCCATGATTTCAAACGTTATCAAAGTCAGCTACTTAATCCACAATGGATCACGTATCTCCATAGATTCACTTCTGACAAAGGATAACAAAAGACCGGATGTTTTTACCTTGGGTTATTTTCCCATCCTTCAGTAACAGCTATCCTTAAAAGTGTTGCAATCGCCGAGTAGAGAAAGATTATTTAAAATTGGTGGCACTCCTATGCGGCTGCTGCCGCTCCGATCGTGGAGTTATGGTTTGCTCTTGGGCTCCGTCGGTCTGTGCGAGCGATCTGAGATCTGAAAGGTTTCCAAGCTGCTTGACACTGGATCGTGACGTCGGAGCCTCCTACAAGCCCCCTCTGGATTCCTTGTGCCAAAGGAATGATTTCGGTCCCCCTGAAGCAAAGCCAAGGGGTCCGCAATCCCCACAATGTAAGACGGCCACCGGAGAGTTACTGATGAGCGTCTTGCTGGAGCGCCATTACCAACCGGAAGTCCGAGAGTAAGGCATTCTAAGGGCCTTTGCAGACTGCCAGAAATGGTGCACATTAAATTGAGGCACTGCCCTGGTTCAGTGCTAGGGAATCATGGGAATTGTATTTTTTTCTGAGACATTGAGCCTTCTCTGTCAGAGAGCTCTGGTGCCACAATAAATTACAGTTCCCATGATTCCCTAGCACTGAGCCAGGGCAGTGCCTCAATTTAATGTGCACTATTTCTGGCAATCTGCAAAGGCCCTAAATGTCTTCAAAGTGCACAATTTCTTTATATTTGCTGTCTGGTAACAATAACTTTGGTTAATAAACCTGGTTCTAACTTGTAGATTCTTTGCCTCATGCATATTTAATACTGATAATTAAAATATTGCACTAATAAAAATGTCTTGAGATATGCTTCTGAAATAATATATTTGCTTTTGTTTTTAAAAAACTAAAATTGGAAAGGGTTTTTTTTTCTATGCATCTCCCATTAAAATAACTGGAAGTAATGTCAGAATATGGGAAAGAGACACAGGAGAATTTTTGAGGAGATTGCACTCAGAATCTTGATCAGCCAATTTCTATAGGGCTTATGTTCCTCCCAAGCCAAGGTGATATCTTAAAAACAACTACTTCCTGTACTGTTAAAAAGCAAGATATTTTTTATTTGGAATGTCTCAGGTTATATTTTGAGATCAAGATCATTCCTAAAACACAATCCAGATGTATTGTTACTGATATTTCATAGTTACTGCAGAAAGATATATGGGAACCCCCCCCCCACAAAAATTAGCTTGCTTGATGAGTCATAATATTAAACATTTTCCTTCTCAAAATAAAGCTAAAACCTCATCTGATTTCATTACATTCTCCAGTGTTATTTCCAAGGTGCTAATATAACCAAGATTGGATGGAGTGCTCTTCCCAACTGACTGCCATCTCACACTATCATCATATTGGGATTATTATTTTTTTCAGCAAAGCTCCTCATTGATTTCACAATGCAGGTTTAAAAGTACTGGCAAGAACTGGATGAAGATGTGCTTAGTTTAATTATGATGTGTTTACCTGTGGATTTCTCATAGCAAGCAAATGTTCCAAGAACTCTTCAACTGAACAAATGTCAGGTCTAGTGATGTTAGCAATCAGATGGATACAAATTTATTATAACATTCTAGTTTTTGAAAGTATCACTTTTTCTGTTTCAGCAAATGAAAATAAGGACCCCTGCTGAATCTGACATGTCAGTGTCCCTAGGTAGCTATGGGAATCCCACAATCAGGACACAAAGGCAAAAGTCCTCTCCCAAACTTGTTCAGCAATTCAAAGATATAGCCATGTTAATCTGTGAAATCAGTATATCTTGTGACACCTTTGAAACTAACTGAAAGAAAGAAGTTGGCAGCATGAGCTTTCCTAGACTTAAGTCTACTACCTCAGATGCATTTGGTGGTGTGGAAGCCAGGTGTAGCAGAAAAATGGGACAGAGAGACCCCATGGACTGAAGGAAAGTGAGTTTTATTCTGAAAACAACAACAAAATTATGCTAGTGGGCTCAACAGGAAATAACTTTCAAAAAATTCTGAGCCCTGATTTAAGAAAATGAGAATCTTATATAGTGATCTTACAAATATATCCAGCATATAGGAAATCCACTCCCTCTTCCCTCTCTAGTTCAGTTAGTTTCACAATATTCAACACTTTTTGATAAGCAGACATATAGTTTTCAGAACATACGTAGGATAAAGAAATTGTTTACAGTACATGAAGTCTGTGGGCTTATCAATTCAACCTCACTGCAGTACAGAGCACAGAGCTAAGGATCCCTGGTGGCACAGTGGTTAAATACCTGTACTGGAGCCACTCACTCCACAAGGTTGTGAGTTCAATACTAGCCAGGACTCAGACTTGACTTAGGCCTGCATCCTTCCAAGGTCACTAAAATGAGTACCCAGCTGTTTGGGGCAATGAGCTTACAGTTGTAAACCACTTAGACACTGCATAGTGCGGTATGAAGCGGTATACAAATGAAGCTGCTTTGCTTTGCTTTTTAAGAGAAACAAATAGACAGAAAAAAATCCAAAATTTCATCTAGAGTCCCAATTGATTATCTAATCTGACCCTGAATCATAGGCAATCATGGACAGACATATATATTCCATTTGAATTCAAATTCAAAATCCTTTGTGTGTTGAAAAAAAGTGGCAAGTCCAGTTTTAACAATGGCTGTTTGTGAACAAAGGCATTGTGAACTAGCTTTTGTGTCCTGTTTACCTTAGCTGGCAGAGAGCAGGGAACAGGAGGTCAGAGTAAAAGTCCAGACTGTGAAGCCTAGTTTGATATCAGAAAGCCAAAAATGATAACCACAGACGTAGTCCAAAATACCATTCCAAGGATCTAGTAACAGGAGTCTAATTCAAATTATTAGAGTTCACAGTAGCAGCGAAAAGCTTCAGGACAGATTGTCAGCCACAATGAAGTGAAGCAGTTGGCTCCTTTTAAGGAGTCTTGGCGTACCTCAGCTGTTGTCAATTAGCCATCCTCTTGGCCTCCAGCCAGGATGAACATTTCAGGAATTGCTTGCCAGGCCAGTCTCAGAAGGCCCTGAGACTGGCATGGTAAGATCTGTCTCTTCCTCCTCTGAGTCCTGCTTTTCCTTAGAGACTGCAGGGGAGTCCCCCAGCCCATGGTACTCTCCTGAACCTCCAAGTACCCCCAGGTCTGTCTCTGCCTCAGACTCAGAGTCTCTCTCCTCATCAGACCCAAGGAAGGCCATGACACTTTGTGTAAGGAAATGAAATGGCAAGACCAGTTTGACTTTGGAAACTAGCCTGTAGGTAGGGGAAATAGATGAGTGTAAGATCGGGTCAGATAGTGTTGAAATGTGTGTAGTGAGCCAGGAAGCCATTATCTTTGTTCAGTCCATTGCTGGGGACTGTAGTTTGTGGGTGAACACCAATTATTTTCTTTCACTTTCCAATCTACCATTGTGGTTCTTTTGTTCTTTTGTTCTTTTTATCAAAGACTGCTCTTCTGAGGTTTGAGATGGATGAGGAGAACAATACACAAGGATCACCCCTATTTCCTCAATACAACTGTAGAAACTACAGCAATATATCTCAGACTCATAAAAAGAAGAACTCCACATGAACTCCTCCTGATGGCTGGTGAACAGAACTAGACTTCTACATAGAATGTTTCTGCTGTTGTGCCCAGACAGAAGTAATCAATAAAAGATGCAATTTACAACAGAATCTCAGTCCCAAGGAATAAAATGCCATGCACAGTCTGAAGAGCAACCCTAATATTGCCATCAAAGAGGCTGACAATGGAAGAGTGGTAGTCATCATGGACAGATCTGCTTACATGCAGGAGGCTGAGAGACAAGTGCCCAACACCACATTTTACAAAACAATACAAGGCAAATCCAGTGACGCAGGGATTTCAAGGAACAATCAAAACATCATCAGCATTCAATTGAGTAGTTTGAACAAAATAATACTTACTGATCTTGGATGAAAACAACATAATTTAATATTTCTAGTTTTTTCTTGCCTTTATGCTAATACTGTATAGCAGCTAAGCTTGAACATGGCAAGAAAGTTCCAAGTTTTTGTCAGCCAATATTTAATATGTGGGAAAGATTAGATTGCTCATTTCTGAGTTATTATAAATCTAATAAATGCTAACTTTAGAAATCAGATCTTGGTGGAGGCCCTCCCTCTATCCACCATCATCATCCATCAGGCCTAGCCTGAAAAATATTGTATTTAGTCTTTTAAGGGGGGGGGGTTATTGTATTACTGTTATTGTTGCAATGTATGTTTTTAATTTGTATCTTATATTTGTAAGCTGCCTTGATTGTTCAGGCAAAAGGTAAGATATAAGAAATAAATTATTATTATTATTATTATTATTATTATTATTATTATGTATTATCACGAAATAAAAACCAAATCCATGGAAAGCTGAATAATCATAATGTAAAATATAATTTACACAAAAGTTATAATTTCAAGCATTTAAATAGTTGGCATCCTGTTTATAGGATATAAGGAAGGGGATGTATTAAATCCCCTTGAGAGATTTTACTAATCTACATACGTTTGGCTTCAATTGAAATATGTTTTACTGAAGAGGAGTTTCTAAATTAGTTTCAAATTTTTCTTTAGGGAAAATGTGATGAAAAAAGGATGAAGCATAGAAATTCAGAACTTCCCACCATTGTTTGCATTTGGCTTCTTTGACAATATTTCTCTTTTATCTGAAGAAGACTGATCATATGTGTTTTCAATTTTGCTTTAAGAGAAATAGCAGCAGCAAAGCCAGTATAAAAATTATGAAGATGCAGAAGTGGCCTTAAAGTGCTTTGGGAATACTTAGAATTATAAATGCTTGGAATTATAAGCTTTATGTAAATTATATTTTACATTATGAATATTCATTGCTTTCAGAAGCTTTCAAACCCACAAAAAAGGGCTTTCCAATCTATGGGCCTTTGCAGACTGCCAGAAATAGTGCACATTAAATTGAGTCACTGCCCTGGCTCAGTGCTAGGGAATCATGGGAACTGTATTTTTTTTTCTGGGACATTGAGCCTTCTCTGCCAGAGAGCTCTGGTGCCACAATAAAATACAGTTCCCATGATTCCTTAGCACTGAGCCAGGGCAGTGCCTCAATTTAATGTGCACTATTTCTGGCAGTCTGCAAAGGCCCTATTTTTCACTACCAAATTCTGGAAAGCCTTTGGAGTTATATCAGTCACCTATTTCTTCTGCTTTTATGGGTAGTTTTTTTTAAAAAAAAATCTTAATTTTTAAAATTGTTTTTACCATTTCAATTTTATTTAATGTTCATGTTTACATGCTGTTTTTATGCAGTTAATATTTTTAAAAATCATTTTCAACACTGCTTTGGTGGGTTTCAGAAAAGCAGTATGGAAATACCTTAAATTAACTTTAAAATAAATAAAGCAAACTTTGAGAAGAAAATATATTTCTATCCCAACAGTGGCATACATTTCAATTTTACTGTAAGGTTTAAACTTTCAAAGTTGTGATTACAAGGGCATCGACTATGGAGACATTGACACTGATTGAAAACCATGGAATTTCATTCCAAGGAATATTCCAAGAGAGATTTGGATTTGAATTGTGGTATCCAATTGGATCACAAGTCAACCCGAGGGAGGGAGTCATTATGTGAAAAACAGTGAATCAGTGTGTGAAAAATCAACAAAGTAGAACAGGTATCGGCTCACCCTCCCTAAAGTCAAAAGTACATGATTAATGGTGATGCCCTTTTTTGATTCTATTAGCAAACAAATCCACAAACAACTGTTCATTGTACTCAGGAGGTAAAGTTCCTATTGCATTCAGAAACACAGCACTCACTAATTTATTGTATGTGAAGCAAGGTCATGGAAAGATCAATGATATTAGAAAATGCATTAATCCTTAGACATGAATCAGTGGCATGCCCCTTGGGAGAATTCAGAGGATCCAAAGTGACTATCATTCAGTTAGAAATTAGGCATCTGTTCCTTGGCCTCCTGCTGGATGCAATGAACATTGTCAGTTAGCTAAATATAAATCTGTGACTTTTTATCTGTCACTTCTGTATTCTGCTCCGCTAGAAAAGGCTTTGTATCTTTCAACATATAACATGTTCTTTACCTCAATCTCTGCTAAATTTAAATATGTTAGCAAAATGTGTGGACATTAACAGAAGGGTAAAAGTAAATCTCATTTAATAACCATCACATCTTGTTGACTCAACACAAGAGAGTGAAATAGAAAATATGATTGCTGGGTAAGCAGAGGCTGGATGGCCATCTGTCGGGGATGCTTAGATTGGGAGTTCCTGCATGGCAGAGGTTTGGACTTGATGGTCCTTATTTTGAAAATAATACAATAATTTAGGAAGCACCGACATTTTTATAAGGGCAATTCTACCTAACCATGATAAATTCAGATGATCCCATCTTCTAAAATCTTCTTTAATCTCCCGCCAATTTTTTTGATAATTATTTTTGAACAAATCTGAATTTCTGGTAGTAAACCAAATTCCTAGATATTTCACTTTATTTTCCATTTTAAAACCAGATATAGATGTTATATTGTCTGCTTCTTTCTTTGATATATTCATTAATAACATAACTATTTTATCTTTGTTAACACGGTATCCTGAGACCTCTCCATATGCTTTAAGAGTACTCATCAATCTCTCCATGGATTCAAGTGGATTAGACAATGTTAAAACAATATCATCTGCGTAAGCCCTCAATTTATAACTTTGTTTGTGTATTAAAACACCCTTAATTTGACTATCCTCTCCAATTTCCAAATTAATTTCCAAATAAATAAAGGAGCGAGAGAACAGCCCTGTCTCATGCCTTTCATGATATTAAATTTCTGAGTTTTTTCACCATTAATCAATATCTGAGCATCCTGATCTGTGTAGATTTTGTGTATCCATTTTATAAATGTCTCACCGGCATCAATTTTCTTTAACATTCCAGACATGAACTCCAATTTATATTATCAAAGACTTTTTCTGCATCTAGGAAGACCAACGCCAATTTTTTATGAATATTTTTTTGGTGAATTTCAATCAAATTTAACAAATTCCTAAAATTTTCTTTTGACCTCCTAGATGGAAGAAAGCCATTTTGGTCATGATGTATCCAATTATCTAAGACCTTTTTAAGCCGCTTAGCTAAAATAGCTGCAAACAGTTTATAATCAGAATTTAATAACGAAATTGGTCGATAATTATTGGGCTCTAATTTATCCTTATCTTGTTTTAGAATCAATGTAATATTAGCGGAGTTCCATGTGTGGGGTATATGACCCTCGAGAATGTTATTCATGGTTTCTAGCAGAGGCATCACTAATTGACGAGCAAAGGTTTTATAGTATTCATTTGTGAATCCATCTGGCCCAGGAGATTTAGATGTTTTAGAATCCTTGATTACTGTTTCTAACTCCTTCTGCATTACCGGCGCATTTAACATTACTTTCTGGTCATTAGTCAAATTAAAAACTTTAATTTTTGATAAATAACTATCTATTTTATCAGTGTAATTTGAAGTCTCCTTATATAAATTGCGAAAATAACCAGTTAACACCTTATTAATCTGTTTTTGAGTTGTAGCTATCTCAGTACCATCTCTAATTTGTGTAATTGACCATTTAGCCTTTTCTTTTCTAACCAAATAGGCCAGTAATCTTCCTGGTTTATTTGCCCCCTCAAAATATTTCTGTTTAACATACTTTATTTTTTTCTCAATTTGTTCCATGGTTAGAATTGAAATCTGATTCTGAATATATTTAATCTCATTCAGAATTTCCTTGAATCTGGTTTTTGCTTTATTTTCTAATTTTAATAATTCCAAATTTAAAGAGTTTCTTTTTGTCTTTTTTCCCTTCTCATTTCCACTGTTTTTTGAATTATGCATAATTCAATATTTCAACCTTTCTGAGATCCATTTTTCTTGGAGGACAGGTCACCAGTAAGCATTTTTTTTTCTGTGTGTGTACTTCAGCAAATCCTTGGGTTTTCCCAAGCCTTCTGATATTGCAGTTTTGTAGGACTATCACTTGGAGAATGGAAAAAGCTGTTCCTATATATGATGGTAGTGAAGGCCACCTTTTCCCAAATGTTTTGCCCTCGAGGAATCCTTGAAATAATTTTGAGGTCTCAGGTAATCCCTGGATAAAAATTATTATATTTGCAGCTAAAGTAGGGTTGCTGTTTACCCCAAGTCACAATCTCTCACAGAACCTTTAGAGGCCATTCACGGAATCTGGGTGTTCAAGGGAACCCTCACTGAGAATTTCTGGAAAGTAGGCAAAGGAGTGCAAGGGCAGTGAGGGCAATGAAGAAGAAGAGGGAAATTGTCATGGGGAATATGGCATGGAAACAATGTGACTTTGGGACAAAGCAAAAGGCAGGAAGGAGTGGTCTGAGGCCGCTCTGGCCCCAAATGGATTGGATCACATGGCTTGCTCCAAAAGTGGGCCATGGCCACAGGACCCAAACCATGCAGTCAGGAGCTGGATTGTCCTGGTTTCTTTTTGCTCTGGTCTAAAGGACTGGAATGTGGCCTCCGCATGACCTCCAGCCACATTGTCAGAATCAGTAAACTCAAATCCCAATGTTCAGTCAATTAGTCTTGGTGTAGTGAAAACAAAATACTTTTATTGCAGATATTAAAACAGAAGTTACCATCAAAGTGTTTAGGTCAGATCTAACAGGTTTCACCTACTGCCATGATATAAAAGTACAAATTATTATAATTCCATCCCCAGCTAATTGACGTGCAAACTTTATTCCCACAGCAACAGCCTAACAGTCCTCCATTCCTAAACTCTACAGTTCTAAAGAGAAAAATTCCTCCTCCACATTCCTTAGCTCCTCTTCAAGGGCAGACTCCACTACCAGACAGTTTAAGCCATGACAGTACATACCTTTGCCCAGACCCATCCTCCCAGCAATGCAACCAGTATAACAAAAAACCCAATGAACCCCCCCTAAACAATACAACTATAATAACATTTTCCCCCAACAAAATAATCCCTATGACAGAATACAACCTGGATTCTGATACACATTGAAAGTGTGCATTATATAAATGACAGGCCTCCAAAGCAGCTGGAAGCCACTTTATTTGGCCCATGTGGTTCAGGCCCATGTTTTCAATGTATATAATATTGCTGAATGTGAGTAATAATTTGGCACTCCCAAAATTGCTACAACATGAAGCTCAGCTCAGGCCTAATTTTAACTCTAAGATTCATCAAACAACTTCTAAATGTGGTTAATTACTCACCATGAGTGGGTTCCTGTTTGCTTCCAAGTGTTTATAACTGTTTACTACTTTGCATAGTTATCTGACTACATGAAGCTATCATAATCATCTTCAAGTGGATTAAGTAAAAACCTAAAAATAGCATATTCTTTTCAGAAGTGGCTTTGCCTTAGTGGGAAGTGCGTTTGCTCAGGCAAGTCAAGGCATCCCATTTTTATTGATTTTCCCCTCCATTAAAGTCACTGATCCCCAGAAATGGCCATCCTAATGGTTGTAATAGAATTCTCTGAAATAAAATGATAAATGATGCAGAAGGCTGTGGGTGGTTAAGGAAAATGTGAGAATTTTGGGTGTCACAACATGTGGGAGAAGTGTGTTCTGCTACTTTTCACTGGATATAGGTTTGCATGTAAAGCAATATTTAGCAACAAACATATACAGTCAGCCCTCTGTAACCACAGATATTTTATCCATGGATTCAAGTAACCATGGCTTGAAAATATTTTTTTAAAATTATAACTTTCAAATAGCAAACTTGATTTTGCCATTTTATATAAGGGACTTGAGCAAGCACAAAAAACGCCATTTTACAATGCAATTGTATATAATGGGACTTGAGCATCCACAGATTTTGTTATCTATAGAGGGTCCTCAAACTAAATCCCAGTGGAAACCAAGGGTGCACTGTACCACAAAAGCATTGCATATCAAAATGTGTTTATCTTTTGCTTGCATTAAGTAGGTATATATCTACTTTTGTGGCTAAGGATGGGTAAGAATATATTTTGTTGCATTTTTTAAAATAAGAACTTTTCAAAATATGCAGATTTCTTCATTAATGTAATGGGGAAAAGCTGAGATAAAAAAACTGGGGGGAAACGAGAAAGTGAAAGTAACCAATGAGTGGAGTGTGAGCACTTTAAAAGAACACTGTGAATACTAAGAGCCAATATGATTTTTTCCTTCAAAAACATGACATACCAGATTAATCTTATCTCTTCTTATAAAGGTACAATTTTCAAGAAAAATAATAGTGCAGATATAACATATCTTGATTTCAGCAAGACTTTAGTTCAGCCCCCACCCCCATGATATTCTTGAAGACAAGCTGTCAAAAAGTTTGCCAGCCAATTCAGCTGTCAGGTGGGTTAGTAACTGATTGAGGGATCAAATTCAAAGAGAGCTCCATGCCACAGGGTTCTATCCTAGCCCTGGTGGTGTTCAACATCTCTAGCTGGATGAAAGAACATAGACATGCTAATTAAATTTGCAGATGGTACCAATCTGGGACTGCCAGCGTGGTATAGTGATTTGAGCACTGGATTAGGAGTCTGGAGAGCAGAGTTCAAATCCCAGCTTGGCAATGGAAACTACTGGATGACCTTGGGCAAGTCACATGTACTTAGCCTCAGAAAAGACTGTAATAGGTTCACTTTCAGGTCATCCTAATCAGAAATTATTTGAAGGTACATAACAATAACAACTCAGTCTGGTATTGGGGCATATAGTTAATACCCCAGAAGATAGAATCAGGATTCAAGGTGATCTCAACAGACTGGAGGGCAAAAACAAAGTAAAATTCAACAGGATAATTGTAAGCATCTACATTTAGGCAAGAAAAAAAATAAGTACAACCAATTTAGCAGTATAAACGTATTGCTGAATCTAGAGCAGCTGTGGGCAGTTGTGGCAACTTGGAGGCCAAGTTGTCATCCCTGAATTTACCACAGGCTACAACTAGTGCAGAAATTGTGGGGAAAGTCCCAGAATATTAAAAAAAAAATCCAAATTGTTAATGAATGGATTTCTGCTTCTGATTTTTGCAGTAATGGTGGGGGGAGGGGCATCACTTTTCTGGAGGGGTCCAACAGTGCTTAACTCCATTTTTTAAAAAATAAAATTCATTTGTATATTGGTGAAGTGTGCCATTTATTGGGAGGAAATAAAGGAACAGCCTTGTTGAATAATTTCACAACCCCTCGCTGATTTAGGTTCCGGACCTGGAAGTTTTTTAATGGATTGTGTGAAGACACACCCAACTAAGGGGGGTTGCAGACTGTCAAAAATAGTGTGAATTCAGTCCACTTTTAGGGTTAGGGTTAGTGCCAGGGAATCATGGGAATTGTTATTTTTCTGAGACATTGAACCTTCTTTGTCAGAGAACTCTAGTGCCACAATAAAATACAGTCCCCATGATTCCCTAACCTTAACCCTAACCCTAAAAGTGGACTGAATTCACACTATTTCTGACAGTCTGCAACCCCCCTAAAGGTGGTGGCAAATATGGGTGTGCAATGCCAGTACCCTGGTGAGATCAATCTCTAACCCAAAAAGGCTCCAAAGCTGAGTGTAAACTCCAAAAAGATGGAAATTTATTTTGAAAAACAAAGGAAAAGAGTTTCTCCTCCCAAGCTCTAATAGGTTTAAAATAAAAGATACTTTACAGTTCAGGTTTAATGATCTTCAGTGTTGTCATCTCTCTAGGTTTGTTCCTGGATTGATCTCCTTCTCAATGAAGCTGGTGCAGGGTCTTTCAGCTTCTGGTGCTCTTGTTTTCTTTGATGTTGATGTTTATTGGAATTAACTGCTACAGGTAACTAAATTGGCTAATGTGGTAAATAAGTTGGCTATATGGTAAATAATTTGGCTGCAGGTGGTAAATAAGTAGGCTGATGGTAAATAAATAGGCTAAAGATGTAAGAAACGTCCTTTCCCTCTGCCTGATCCTGTTGCCACCAAACAAATCAAGCCAAGCCTGCCTAAGAAAAACTAACTAAAAAATCTCAAGCTAAAGCAAAGCTTGCTGGGAAGGGGCAAACCAAAACTAGAAAAAAGCAGGGGATTCCTACAGCTCTTCCCACAAACTAATACAGTGGAACATTCCTATGCTCAAACAATCTAAGGACTGAACTAAAAAATGAGGGAAAATACAGGGGAGAATTTAAACAGTCCAGGCTGGACATCACATATTGATTTTGTAGCAAAGAGATTTAGTATTCCACTACAAGTCCCATTTGGTAACCAGGATTGAGATCAGCAGTAGACTGGAACAGTGGCAACAGTAATTATATCCACTACATCTTATCCTCACCAGCCAATCTGTCATTTCCCTGACTCCCTACCCTCCCTTCCATTCTCTCTCTCTCTCTCTCTACTTCATTATCTACATGTTGACTATCCCTTACCAGGAATTCTGAAATCCAAAATATTCCAAAATTCAAAATTGTCCAGATGGTTGACTGAGATAGTGACACTTTTGCTTTCTGATTATTCAGTATGCAAAGAGTTTGTTTCATCCATAAAATTATTTTTAAAATATTATATATAAAACTATAAGGGGTATATTAGTGGTTTTCAGACTTTTAATCCTTGTGTCCTCCTATTACATCTACATGGAGACATTGCACCCTCCCACTTGACATAGCATATGAATAAAAATATTTTATTTCTTTAATGTGCATATTTACATCCACACATACATGAATATTCATAGTTCAACATTTTATAAGGAAAGAGCTCCCTATCTCCTTCAGGCAGAGGCTCAAAGTTCTGTCCTTGCCTTTCTCTTCCCCTCCTGGACAGAAAAGGTTTGGGAAGTGGAGGAGGAGGAAAAAGAGGGTCAGGTCCTCAATATCACACACCCCTTGTGCAACTCTCTTGTCCTCCTGGGGGTCTTACCCAACTGTTGAGAACTGCTGGTGTATATGAAACATAAATGAATTTAATGTTTACACTTGGGCCCCATCTCCAAGATATATTATTATGTTTATTGCAATATTCCAAAATACAAAAAACTCCAAAACTCAAAACACTTCTGACCCCAAGCATTGTGCATAAGTGAAAATCAACCTGTATCAGGATGCTGAAGTGATACATAATTTTTGCTGAGACTTGCACAGTTCAATTTTAGATGTTCTTGAAATAAGACCAAAGACTGGAAAAAAGCAGGCCAATGGACATTTGTGCCCCAAGGACCACATGATGGCCATCTGTACTTTAGAAAAAGCAGAGTAAACGAATATAGACCAAGATTTCCCTTCCCCTAAATTGCTCTAGCTAACATGCTTCAATCACCAGACAGACAAACTATACAGCAACAATAATAAAAAGCAACTAGCTATTGTGAAATGTTTCTAGTGGTGCTTATTCAAAAAGATGTCTTTTTTTTAAAAAAAAATGTGTTGAGCAAAAGTCAAAAAACAAAAACAAAACATAGAACAAAAGATAGCAAAATATACATGAGATAACAAAGTATAAATTCTTACTAGTAATTTCTATTTCACAAATTTCAAATTATCAACTTTTCAAGTTTAGCAAAGGTCTTCCCGTTGAAAAAATATCTAAGTATTGTGCTACATTCTTATTCCATGAATCTACTTTGTTCTATTAACTATTTAATAGTTCCTCAAAAAATTGGTTTGTCATAATTCCTTAAGAAATAGTTTTCTACTAAGCTTATTTTTCTGTTATAACTGAAACTTTATCTTAATTTGTACCACTCCAGGATTTTTACAATAATCTATTAAAGCTTGTCAGTTTTGTTTGTGTTTCCCAGAAGATTCTCCTTCAATTGTGTTCAATATTTTGTTCATTTCACAGGTTTCTATCATTTTGATCATCCAGTCATCAATAGAAGGAGTGTCCATTGATTTCCATTTTTGCGCAAGTAGGGTCCATGCTGATAAACTATGTATAGGATCACTTTCCAAAATCTATTTCTATCTTTGGGTTGTACACCTTGAATCATATTTAAGAGGTATAATTCTGGGGTAAATTCAATTGATATCTCTAATATAGTGCAAATTGTGGTGTGGAGTGATTTTGCTACCACCGGGTATGCCCACCACATGTGAATCCAAGTACCTAGCTTTTTTCTGGCATTACCAACAGGTGGGATTAGTTTTTGTAGATCTTAGCTAGTCTAACAGGTGTCAAATACCACCTGGTTTCCATTTTGAAGTAGTTTTCTTTTATGTTCTGATTCTTGGTAAATTTATGGGTGTGTAGTCTTGCTTGTATCCAGTTCTCTAAGTGGATTTCTCTTCTGATATCTCTAGCCCACCTTATTATATGATCCTTAATGATTTCACTTTCAAGTTTCCTTTTGAGCAGTATTCCATAATCTCATCTGTTTTGGTTTATTTTCAAGCATTATAGTGTCAATCTTTTTTTTTTTTTTTAGTATAAAAACCTAGTCTTTTTTTAATCAGATTTAAATATTTCTCATAATTGGCAGTACAGGAACCAATGTATGTTTTTATCTAGAATTAAGATATCCTTTAGGTCTTTCAACTCCAAGTTTTGAACTTGCATACCAATTTTATGATGATATCATATCTTAACCATATTTCAGTTGATTTATATCTACTTAACAATGCCTCCTGGGGTGACACCCATCCAGGAATACCTAGATAAAAAGTCAATTTTATTTTGGCCCAGACTTTTAATAGAGCTTTCCTAAGTATGTGATGTTCAAAGTCCTGGTGTACTTTTACTTTATCATACCACAGCTATGCATGCCAGCCAAATTGCAGATTAAAGCCCTCTAGATCTAGCAGTCTTTTATTATTAAGCTTTATCCATTTTTGTAGCTAAATTAAAGCACTGGCTTGATAGTACTTTTCCAGATCTGGGAGGCCACCTCTGCCGTACTATTTGTCAGGTAGGATTTTCCACCTAGTCCTAGGCTTCATTCCTTCCCAGACAAATTTCCTTAATTCTTTGTTCCATTCTATGAAAGGTTTGCTATAATGTATGATCAGTAAGTTTTAAAATAAAAAAATTAGCCAGGGAAGGACCAACTAAAAAGATGTCCTTTTTAACCATATATACATACATTAGTCATGCTAAACTGTCATAATAATAATAAAAATTCCCAGCTGTGAAAGATCTAGGCATTCCTTTGAAACAACAGAAATGATGGTGTGCAGGGTAAGTTGTGGCAAGCCTGGGAACAAACATTAATTAATAATCTTCATCAACCTGTTTTCAATGTCACTACATTACTTTTTTCTTCCAAAGCAGCTGATTAACTGCCATGTTTTTAAACTAAATATTTTGTACTAGTAGAGCAAAGAATTAAATCTACTTTTTCAGCTCAACCACACAGGAATCCTATTAGGCTGTTATGGATGAGTTGAAATCTATAGAAAAGCAACCACCATATGCAAAGCTCTATCGGCTCACAGCTGCCCAGTTGGAAGCTGATATGCGTATGACTCCTTTCCATTTCTTCCTCTACCACTGGATGACAGTGAGAGGGAACTATCACAACTTCAGGTTGGTATTGTCAGGGAAATGTGGGGGATTTCAGGAAAATGAGGGAGACTTAGGAGTCTGTGTGTCCACAACATTGGGCCTCAGCAGACGACTAATAGAGTCATCTTGGAGGCTTGGAAGAGGAGGGGCAGCCGCACGAGCGGCACCCCTTCCTCTTCCTGAGGTCGCCCTCGGAGTCGCCGGCCCTCCGCACGGCCGGCACTCCGGGGATGACCTCACGCCGCGGCGACCGGACGTGCCGCGGCGGAAAAGACAGCAAAAGTGCGCCCGCCGCTTTTAGCGCGCACTTTCGCTGTCTTGAGGAAGGAGCGCTGATTTAGCGCTCCTTCCAGGGATGCCGCCGGTGCACCGAGGTGCGGAGGCTGCGGCCCCGCGGCGTGCCGGACCAGGGCGTCCTGGACGCCCTCGTCTGCTTCCCCCCTTTATCTGATACATTCCTGGAAAGTTCTGTTTCAGCCCCCACTGCTGGCAAAACAGTGATATGGTGGACCAATAGTGATGGTTGAGCCATTACACCAACAATTTGGCCTCAACTTCTGGGGAGAAATTTCTTCATATCCTGTAGATTATCAGCTATCTTCCCAGGGAGCAGAGTATTGTGTCTTCATTCATCTAGACCAGGGGTAGGCAACCTTTCCCCTTTAAGGGCCGAGAGACTTCAGCTCCCAGAATCCCATGGGCTATTGGCCAACATGGGACTATTGGCCAACATGGCAGAGGCTTCTGGGAGTTGAAGTCCCTCGGCCCTTAAAGGGGAAAGGTTGCCTACCCCTGATCTAGAATAACAAGGAGATTTAATTTCTTAATGTACCTGTTAGAATTGAAGACCCAAGTTCTCATTAAGTTCTCACCTGTGTGTAATTGAGCTTGGAAAGGTTGTTTGGCTTGGTTTTTACTACTTTCAAAGAGACAGCTATGCTAGTCTCAATATTAGACAAAGAAAGGAAGGGAGAGAAAATGATTCTTGGGGCACCTTTAAGAGTAACTCATGATATAATAAATGAGTCCCAAAGGTGCCCTAAGATTCTTTTTACCCTCTCCTGTCTTTTCAGTTTTTGGACTGTAACTTCTAGATTTATTTAGTTTTACAATTACTACCCTTGCTTACAAAACATGATGCTCCTCTATTAAAGACACAGACACATACACAACTCCCAGTATACAGAGAATTAAATGCCAGAGAGACGGGTTCTACCCTTGCATTTCCTGAATATACTAGTTTTATATATGCAGGTTTTATTATGTTGTTTTTCACACAAAGGGAATTCATTCACATGATGTCTCTGTCTGAAATCTGAAGTGTTCCAACCCAGACATTGGTTTAATATTCCAGTGAGAGCTGGACTAAATTTGTAGGATTTAGTGCCTTTGCAGACTGCCAGAAATAGTGCAAATTGAGTCCACTTTAACTGCCCTGGCTCAGTGCTAGGGAATCATGGGAATTGTATATATTTTTTCTGAGACATTGAGCCTTCTTTGTCAGAGAGCTCTGGTGCCACAATAAACTACAGTTCCCATGATTCTCTAGCACTGAGTCAGGGCAGTTAAAATGGACTCAATTTGCACTATTTCTGGCAGTCTGCAAAGGCCCTTAGTTTCATTGCTAAGATTTTTGTAATATTTTATCTTTATAGTTACTGAGTGGGTGGGATGGAAAAGGGGGGGGGGGACTTGTTTACAAGCTCTTGGGGTTTTCTATATTGGAAAATTGTTTTTATTATTTTATAGGATGCCAAGTGGCCTCCAGGCATGGCTGCCTGTAAATGAAATTTATTATTATTACTACTGTTATGATTACCCAATATATTGTGTTAAGCCCCTTGGGTTATAAGTAAAATGTACTATTTTAATGGAAAGGAAATCAATTTTCTACAAAAATGCACAAGCTTTTTCATTTTTAATAACAATAGTAATTTTTGAACTTGCATAGCAATTTCCATCTGAGACATTAATAGCAAAGTCATATATGGGTTTACTCAGAAATAAGATGAACTGAGTTCAAGGGGTGTATTCTCAGGTAAATGAGTGGGCACTTAACTTGTTCACCTCAGTGAGACTTGCTACTTATTTTGTATGATTGTGCTATGTTGTACAAATACTGATCAATGCACCATACATGGTGTATGTGTGTGTGTGTGGAGAAAGGAAAGAAGGAAGCCCTATCCTAGACCATTTGACCATCTGTATGATGAGCCACTCTAGAAACATATTGTTATAGACATGCTTTTGTGAGGACATTGTATGTCATGCAAGCATATTTTGCAATGCAATGCACTATGCATGCTTGAAACTCTACTTTTATACTGCAAAAGGGCTTGGTCCTATGTCAGGAGAAATTTAATAATTCATATAATAATACCTAAACATGGCAACTGATGTTGCAATATTTACTCCTTCTGTAATGGTCATTTTATGACAAAAGTCCTTTAAATATTTGACAGATAAAAATGAGAGATACAACCAGAACATGACAAAGTTACTTTTTAGGCAGTGGACATTCTGGCTGGGAGGTCCTGGATCTTTTAATAGAAAAAAAACCAGTCTCCAGAAATTATATGAATCTATTAAATTTATGGGACACCATAAGTTAACAGCAAGGGTATAGTTCTCCAATAAGTATGATCCTGGGGCTACATACACTCCCAGATGTCTATATGGGCTCTAGTTCTCCTCCCAACTGCCCTTTTTTCTGACCCATATGAAAAAGACACTAGAGCAGTGAATTACCTTTAAAGTCGATTGGAAGAGTCCCCTGCTTTTGTAACTGTTCACCCAATGGGGATCCTTAAACTGATTTGTATTCCTCTATAATTTATTGCATGAAGGAGCAGTGACATTATCTGTTTTTATCTGTCATTTGTTATTTTGTTGTTGTTAACTGCCCTTGAGCTGATGTTGACTCATGGCAACCCTATGTATGAGACATCTCCAATATCCTCTGTCCTCCACTGCTCTGCTTAATTTTTGCAAACCCATATCCATGACCTCCTTAATAGAGTCCATCCATCTAGCATGTGGCCTTCCTCTCTCCCGACCTCCCTCCACCTTTCCCAGCATTATTGTCTTTTCCAAAGAGTCCTCTCTTCTCATGATGTGTCCAAAGTACAACAGCCTCAATTTCAATTTCAATCTTGGCTTCCAGGGAAGTTTCCGGCTTGATCTGATCTAGGAACCATTTGTTTGTCCTTTGGCTGTCCATGGGATCCTCAGCACTCTTATCCAGCACCACATCTCAAATTAATTGATTTTCTTCCTATCATCTTTCTTAACTGTCCAGCTCTCACATCCATACATGGTAAGAGGGAATACAATGGCTTGTATGATTGTAACTTGTTCTGAGTTGTATATTTTAGAATCTTTTCTAGTTCTTTCATAGCCACCCTCTCCATTCTTCTTCTTCTGATTTCCTGACTGCAATCCCCATTTCTATCAATGTTTGATCCCAGGTATGGGAATTCATTTACTATTTCTATTTCTTCATTGTCTAGGTTGAACTTGTGAAGGTCTTCAGTGGTCATTTTTGTTTTCTTTCAATTCAACATTAATCCTGCTTTTGCACTTTCTTCTTTGTTCTTCCTTAGTAGGTGTCCCAGGTCTGTGAGGTTTTCTGCCAGTATTATGGTGTCATCTGCATTTATCTTACATTGTTGATATTCCTTCCTCCTATTTTCACTCCTCCTCCTTCTGTGTCCAAGGCTGTTTTTCTTATAATATGTTCTGCATACAAGTTGAACAGATAGGGTGAAAGGATACAGCCTTGTCTGACCCCTTTGCTAATTGGGAACCATTCTGTTTCTCTGTGTTCTGTTCTGACAGTAGCCTCTTGTCCTGAGTACAGATTCCTCATCAGGACTATCAGATGTGTTGACACTCCCATGTCTTTACGGGAGCCATACTATAACTTAATCTGTCATACTATAACATAATTTTTGAATATTGAAGGGCCTAAATACCCTAAAGGCACCAGATCCTGTCTGATCATGGAAGCTAAGCAGGGTCAGCCCTTGTTAGTACCTGGATGGGATACCACCAATGAATACCAGGTCCTGTAGGCTATATTTCAGAGGAAGGCAATGGCAAATCCACCTCTGAGTATTCCTTGCCTAAGAAAGTATTCCTTGCATATGAAATTCATGTGGTCACCATAAATCAGCAAGCAACTTGAAGACAAATTCATACATAACCTAAGTATGGGCCTTTGCTGACTGCCAGAAATAGTGCAAATTGAGTCCACTTTAAGGGTTAGGGAATCATGGGAACTGTATTTTATTGTGGCACCAGAGCTCTCTGACAGAGAAGGCTCAATGTCTCGGGGGGGGGGGGGAACAATTCCCATGACTCCCTAGCACTAACCCTAACCCTTAAAGTGGACTCAATTTGCACTATTTCTGGCAGAATGCAAAGGCCCTATGTTTAGTTCTGGAAAAAAGTGTTAATTACAAGTGATTTACTATTTGTAACTATTTAATTCCAAGCTGTTGCCATGATTGTGAAATCTACAGTGCCAGCCAAATTATTTGATAAATTGCTCAACTATCTCAGGCCTAAATAGGGTTGCCAGTTCAGAATCTCCCTAGCCCCTGAGATTTCTAGTTCAAAACCTGAACTGAGTAATGGTCCCTGGTGTTGGCATTAAGCACTGTGCATTAAGTACCAAGCACAATTTTTCACAGCTTGTCATTCAACATCCCCACTCTCCCACAGAACATATATTCCTTGTTAGTAATTAGGACAGTAGTCTTAAAGTGAAACAAATGATTAGGATTATTCTTTCTCACCTATTTAAGGAAATGGGATAAGGAATATTTACAGTAATCTAGAATACTCGCTTCTAGTCAGAAGGTTGGTGTAGACCAGAGTGATGGGTGAATCCTGGCACCACAATGACTGTAAGTGAAACAGGAACCTAAGTAAAGATATAGATCCCCTAGAGAGGCTATTGTCCAGGAAAGCTGCCAAGAGGACTGACAGCAGCTTCTTGTGAGGGTGAAAAGCAAACAAAAGTCTTTTGCTAATGCAAAGCCAGAAAGTAAAGGTCCGTATTACCAGTCCAGAGGTCCAACCAGAGAATGGTCAAATACTAGGAGTCCAGAGAGGCAGAGTGGCAAGGCAGTCCAAAGGCCAAGGGTTCCAGATGTTCAACATAAATCTGCTGACTGAGAGTCAAGGTTTCAGGCCAAGGAACAAGGAGAGACAGAGACTTTCACTAGGAAGCTCAGATAATCTTTGGCACCGAGGCAGCCCTTCCACACCTGCTTAAATCACCAAGCTGCAGGAGCTCAGCTGAGGCTGATTACTCCTGCATTTTTCATAAAGTCTCCTCGAATGCCAAAGGCCTGCCCTTTCTGCTTGATGCTGGCTGAAGGTAGGCACAGTTCCTTGATCCTCCTCCATGTCTGAAGGTTCTGCTGCTGGGAGGTTTGGCTGCAGAGCCTCTTGGGAGACCACAGGCTCTTCTGGAGCTGGCAAAGCAGGACTGGGCTGGGCTCCACAGCTGCAGTCTCAGGTGCTAGAGGGGGTTCTGGCTCATCCTCCGAGTCCTCCTCCAAGCAGGGCATGAGAGCTATAGCAGCAATGAATCAATTAATTGTTGCAAGCTGCTGCTCTGCTAGCTGAGTTGGAGATTGTTAGACAGTCTGGTAGACAGTCCTTTCCTCCAGCCTGGAGTGGAGCCTGCCAAAGCTAGAAATTTGCATCTCCCACCTGGACCTAACCCATTAACATTGGAGATTCAGGGCCAGACCTCAAGATATGGCAGCTCCAGACAAGTCTGAGCCCATCTGTTATTCCCTACTCTTGGAAGACTGAAATGAGTGCAATACACTGGCAGTCCTACAACCCAAAATGTTCTGCTCTTTTCAGATATGGTAGAAAAACCTATCCCATTGCTAATGTTCAACTCGTTTAATTTCTAGTTCAGTCAGCTTCTGTACATTGAAAGTCAAAGGGTACCATCTTGTCTGTTACTTCAGGCAACAATGTATTTTTCAACAGCCCTGTGAAAAAAGCAAGATTAAAGCTACTTTCAGTCAATAGAGACCACTGGAAACTGCACATTAACCTAATTTGAAATCAGTTTCCAAGCAGTTACTGGTAATAGGGAAAAGGAAAGAAAGGGGAAAATACTAGTGCAGTAAAAGAGGTAGTTAAACGTGCCTCCGAACTTTCTCACTAACATCCTGAGTCTAGACTGACAGGCGGAGAAAAGTCTTTAGGGGTTCCAGTTGGCTAGCCCTTTTCACATTACACACATTGAAAGTGAAACATCTGGGGAAAGGAAGTGAGGAGGAAGCAAGAGCTGCTGAGCAAAACAACAACACAAGAATGCACAGAAAGGCAAAAGGGAATCTATTAGACTACTCGGGCTGCTGAACTTTGGCCTGAAAACTGTGCATCTTAGAAACTTAGAGGGTGATTTCCTGCCTCACATTGTTTGACTAACCTCAAAGCAGCTGGCATAGCATTGCTGTCAGGGGGAAAAAAGTCCTCACTCAGCTTATTGTTAGGAACCTTTGGATGCTAGATGTGAATGTTATAAAACTAGAAGTGTTCAGAAAGGGAACATTACTCATTTCCCAGACCACTAGAGAGGTATGCTGATCTTCAGCATTTGGTTTAAATGTTTAACTTTAAGATCCCACTAGCTATGTCTTCAGCATCTCCTTTTCACCTTGAGAAAACTGATCAGCATCCAGTGATCATTACCTCCTGTCCTGTGTGATAGATAATATTCCAATATAAAGTACAGGTGTGATGGAACATCTGGTAGAGAGTGTATTGAACCTGTATGGTGGTCAGGAGGTATCCACGAAAATATTGTAAAGTAGAATTTGGATAATCACATCAAAGGGGAACCTTTACCTTTATAGAATTTGGATGGTGCTTTGAAGAGTGAATATAATGGCATGTTGAAGCAGAATGAGTCTCTGGATCTCAAAGCCTCATACTTAGCTATAGATGGTTTCAGTATGCCATTATATTCATTCTTCTTCAAAATAACTGTTTAAGTTCATTTGTATGGATGTAGTGAGGCAGGAAGGGAGGGTTGATGTGAAATTATTCTTTTAGAGTGGCTCCAAGCAATAATTGGCCATATTATGGCATAAGGCCACAAAGAAGACAAAGATGGTGATATTAAACAAACCCTTTCCATTTTTAAAAAAATTATAAATGGGGGAAAATTTTCCCCTTACAAAGAGCCAGAGGGTAATTTTGTAAACAAAGTAATTGCAAAGAATGTGCTCAAAAATGGATGGTCCCCACTATGCCATAATGTAGGATCAGGGAGCATGGGACTGTAAGTAATTACCACAGGAAAAATAATTCATCCTATATTTCTGTTTAATAAGATGTAACTTACTTTGGAATCCTGAGGGATGGAAAGCAAGCTTGCAATATAAGACTCCATTATCACCGGAAGTATTTAAGCCTTTCTTTCCCATCATGAGAAAGTTCATTTGGAATCATCAATTACAATTAAAAGATCATTTTTGCTTAACCTGCTGAAAACAGATTAAATTATGGACAATCAAAATGGTCTGATTATGTAATCAACAGCTTATGTTGCATAAAGTGCAGATAAAGCAGGAATCTTGTCATGAAGTAGAAAAAATATACATGATATTTCTTATCTGGAAGGAAAATCATTCAAGGGATTTGCTTGCTTGTGATTATAAATTTAAAACCTTATGTCGCCATGAGGCTTGCATTATACATGTCAACTCTGCAGAGAGCTGAGGAACAGGAAAACACTATTAATAGTGAATAAAAATAAATAAAATGATCAAAATTTAGTCAGTCCATTAATAAACTACAACCTTCAGTTTCTAAGTTACTCCAGAAACTTTCCATCATGTGTAAACTGTGAAGAAATGTATTTGAGGGGAACCAAAAATGGGTGGAAAATAGATACCTCTCTCTAGATATGCTTTCTTTAAGGCTAGCTCCTTCCCAGCAGAAAGGATGAGTCTGTCAACTAGGTAAAAATCACTAATAGGGGCAAAATGAACAGAAGTTCTGACTGATCTAGTAATGAGCTCAGACCCATAGCCTTTTTGCCAAAGTTCCTATATGTGGGGTGAGTCCTTGCAATACCACAGATGTGGAGCAGAGATAGAATTGTTTCTGGGTCAGTTTGGTGTGGCAATACATGAGGAATCCAGATAAATGGGCTTAGAATCTGGACAAACCAAGGATAACCAGACAATATGACAACTTAGAGCTGGGAAGTGTAGCATAACAATTTTGGCAGCTAAGAATATGGTGAAATGTGTCCAACAGCTAAACTGATTGTATGCATACGTTTTTGTCGGCTTTTCAGGCTGTGAGGCCTGCATCATTTCTTCCTAATGTTTCATCTGCATCTGTGGCTGGCATTTTCAGAGAATGAAGATGCCAGCCGCAGATGCAGGCAAGGCATCAAGAAGAAATTATTCTAGAACATGGCCTCACAGCCTAAAAAGCCCACAAAAACCAATGAATGCCAGCCATGAAAGTCTTCGATTTCACATTGATTGTATGCACTTGGACTTTTATGACATAGCTATCACAGATAAAGCATGGTTTTCCAGGCCCTACACTGCTTCTGAGATCTATAGAAGACTCAGCAGCAGCCCATGGAGAGATTCATCTCAGGCCCTGTATCCCTACTGTCCAGTTTGTGCAACAAGGAGGCTCAAAAGTCACTCTGATACTCCACTCCCTATCTTGTTCTCCATAGCAAAATGGGCTAAAGGACACACAATCACCATCAGATCTGTCTTCAGCCTCTCCTCTTACTCCTGGACTTTTGGTGTACTGATGCAGCACAAGTACAACATATACCTAGAAAAGACACTGCACTGAGTCCATGAGCCCTGGCACCTGGTGGTAATGGGTAGTAATGGGTTTCCAGGCTTTAATGCCATCTAATGCACAAATATCACAATTTCTTCTCTTTTAGCATCATTCACCCTGAGATTTGTCTCCCAGGGACAATTTCCTGGGGCTTCAGGATTGCTCTAAGATTTGGCAACTCTATTCTTAGCCAGCTCATGAATGCCAGTAGTTACATATAACATTTTGCATAATTTATGTATCCACACATAACTAGTTAGAAGTATTTTTCCAACAAAGATGGTGCAAGAACATTAAAGCAGATTGCAACTTAAATTCATTTGTTTTGTGGTGTAATTATAAATATGAATTACTTTGATTGTTATAGACCTAGGGGTTTCACATGGCTGAATTTCTGGCTCATGATGTGCCTCATGCTGCTGACACATGCCCTACTGCAGGTGTTGAGGCAATGACAAGATGGAAAGGGAAAAGGTGCATATTGGATCATAGGCCAGTGCCTTGTAGCATTCAAATTTCAAAAGTAACAACTTATAACTATTTTACTTACTTTTGAAAAACAAGCAAATAAATAGTTACTTTTAAAATGTATAATTACTAATTGCTTGGGGGACCTTGAAACTATAATTGTAACTTATTTTTAAGTAACTGTCCAAGCTTTATCTCTAATATCTTCATTCTTAGAACTTCAACATTGTTCAGGTTAGAGATGTTAAAAATATGGATGTTTAGAAGATTTAAATGGATTCACATAGATTTTCTTCTGTTGGTGAGGCTTCTTTCAATATTTTGTTAATGGAGTGGGCCTCTGGAATATATTGAGACTTTCCTTTTTTCCATGTTCTAATTCAGACAGCACACCTTTGGTTGACCATCCAGGTCACAGAGATGGAAAGCATGATGCGGTGAACACTCAATAGTCATTGACATGAGATAATAACAACAACAACAATAATAATAATAATAATAATAATAATAATAATATTTTATCCCGCCCTTCTCCATACGTAACCATTAAAATTAAAGTAGGGGTGGACAAATTGTGGTCTTATGCAGCCCACCAAGGCTGTTTCTGCAGCCCTTGATCCTTCCAAATTCCTTGCACTGTCCCATTTCTGACCAAATAATAATGAATTGAGTTTCTTGGGACCATTTCAGACTATATAATTTTAGCACTATGTAAGATTCCACCTTAGCTGTTCTTGTTACATCCTATGTGATCCTGGGTTTTGTAGGCTGGTGAGGCACTGAATCTTTCTGGCTGAGAATTCTAACAACCTCAAGCAGATGTCCCAGGTTTCCATATATGTTATTGTGGAAATTAAAAAAGAATTATTGTACTATAATGGTATAGTGAGAAAGGGCCTCTGAAAGATTCTTAAAAATCAGAGTGGACTTCCAAATACTCCCCATAATTATGTTTGCTGTTTTGGCACCACTCTGTAGCCCCCCCCAAAAAAGTTTTAGGGCAGAAAAGTGCCTCCCAAATCTTTGCAGACACTTACCCCTCTGTTAAACTTAGGGTTTGGGGTATTTTTGTTTTACACTGAGAACTTGGCCTTGTTTCTAGGTTTTCAAAAACAATCACAACTCATGACATGTAGAGTAGTCCACCATGAAGCAGATATTAGCAGTGGAGGGTGCATCTACATTATAGAAATAATGCATGACATGGCTCCATCCTGCATAATCTTGGGATTTGTAATATTGGACGTTATCACACGTGGGTCTCTAGCAACTAGCATCATTCCGGAATGAACGAAAGCAGCATCATTCCGGTATGCTTCTGGTTGCGCAAATGTAATTCCCAATGAAACCGGCATGCAAAAGAACGGGGATGATGCTGCAATGGGATGGGGATGGGAGGGGGTTCTCTGTGACGTTGTGTGAACACAGGGGCAAAGGATCCGCAATGGGACGGGGATGCGACGGGGATGGGTGAGGTTCTGTGCAATGTCATGTGAACACAGAGGCAAAGGAACCGCAATGGGACGGGGATGCAATGGGGTTCTGTCTGCTTTAGACCCCGTGTGATAACGTCCATTGTCAGACACCAGCACTCTTTGGCAAAGAAGGTTAAAGACTGTGTAAAATTGCAAACCCCAGGATTCCATAGGATGGAGCTGCAGAACCTAAAGTGGTATCAATTTACATTATTTCTACAGTGTAGATGTACCCTTGTGTTCTAGCTAAATAACTAATGAAAGTATTGATTTATGTTAACTTAGCCATGTGTTTCTGTGTAAAATTAATGTATTGTCCACATACATGAATTACATGATGCAGTCATTACTCTCTTTATGAGGTGCCCACACTCCAAAATACATTAAATTTGGGGGGCATCTAGTGAACTGAAAGGAAATATAAAAGGAAATATTTTCAACCCTCAGCTAGGGTATATCCATTATAATAAGGGATACCTAGCAAGCCTAACCTAACCCCTTTGCCCTCTGAACTTTTACACAAAACTTATTTGGTGGGAAATGGAAACCATCCCAGCCCTTTTTACTCTCTTCCTCCTATTCTTTGTTCTCCTGGGACATGGGGAAATCTTGTTCAAGTCCAGGTTTGATGAAAGGAATTGCAAAACTTCCATTCTTTTTCATTTTGTCTTCTGCTAACTGAAGCTTATTTCCCTTCTTTCTCTTGTTTCCCTAGCCTCCTTTTCAATCTTTGTCTGTGTTTGCATGTGTGTATGGGGGGGGGGGGGGTACTTGAGGAGTTAATGGGTAGTTCCCATTATCATCACCTCCCCTTCACAGTGTATACTTTGAACATTAGGATACTTAGCAACCCATAATTCATGAGGACGTATAATCACAGTGTCCCACTTTATCAGATGAAACCTTGAATCATGGCAAACACTGGATGAAGACCCCATCTGTTCATCTCACATTGGGAGAGGTAATATCTGTGTTCTAACCCTTTCTTCTTCCTTCAATCTCTTGTTCTTTCTCTTAGCTCTCTTTCTTCCCCAGCTTCAGAGATACTACTTGTGCCTCCATGTGACATTTACAGTCTTTGAATCCTAATTAGAGCACACAATTGTTTTTGTAGCTCTGATTTTCTAATCTCTTATTTGAAAGCAACATTTCCTCTTCTACCATCTGAAATTTCATGTATCAGTTTGCATATTTTATTTTGTCTCTTTGTCCCCCAACCCTCTATAAACTTAACCAGTTAGTTGGTAGTCATATCCAAGTTTTAAAATGAACTCATCTTTATATCTCTATAAAATCTCTGGGAGATGGAGCTTATTTTTACACTCTTGAAGTTCTTGGTTATTATGTATTACTGAATTACAAAATTGCACAATTGATTAGCAAATAAATGTGAAATGCACAACTGTAATGTGTGGTGCACTCTGCAACACAATAGACAATGGCTTAGTGGTTAAGATGCCAGTTCTGATGATCGAAAAATCGGAAGGTTGGCAGTTTGAGACCCGAGTGCTGCATGATGGGATGAGCTCCTGTCACTAGTCCTAGCTTCTGCCAACCTAGCAGTTCAAAAGCATGCAAATACAAGTAGATAGATAGATGCCACTTCTCAGTGAGAAGGTAACAGTGTTTGGTGCAGCCATGCTGGCAACATGACCACCAGACCAGTCCTCAGACAATGCTGGCTCTTTGACAAGGGAGATTAGCACTCTCCTCTACAGTCAGTTGCAACTAGACATTCATGTCAAGGGGCTACATTTACCTTTACCACGCATGCAGTACAGTCACATGCACAAATCTGCTTCTGCAACCTCCAACTGACCACAACCAAATAATTCTGCATCAGAATAAAAAAGTCCCTTTTGCAGGGAAACTTATGCATCCATAAGTCATTAACAGGATACCAGCATATGTGTCTCCTTGTTACCACAACATGCAAAAATGTTGGCTGAATGAAGATGTTTGAAATGTCTGTTTTAAAATATAGAAGCTGTGATGGACATAGAAAGACACCCCCCCCCCCCGATGAGTCGGGAGGGGTTTCTTGTTGCGCCGGCCATTTAAGGGCATGAGAGGCCTGATTGGCTAAGCACGCAGGGATCTCTTTGAGTTCCTGCGCACTTGTCCAATCAAGTTGTTTGCTTGATTCAATGAGGTCTCGCGGTGATCATACTTGCGAGAGACTTCCTCCATGAGTTTGTTCTATATAGCTGTACGCTGCCACGTGGCGGCAGCCATTTTAGAGTTGGAACTGAGCAAGTCACTTCACTCTGCTCTGTTCTCTGGCTATTTGCTTGGCTTTGGCCTAGTGAATTCTTGGCTTTTGCTGCAATTTGGCTCTTGCTGCTTATTTACTTCGACCTATGATTCCTCTTACACTGCGGGAGTTCTTGAGTCTCCCTGTTGTTTTTTTTTTTGTTTTTTTTTAGAGGAATAGGGCAGGCGAGGCCTTCAGGCTGATTGCCTTGGGCCTCGAGGGCGGCCTGCACATCTCCAACACTCGGGTGCTTACATACCTGACTGAGGCGGGAGCTGCGGCAGGTGTCTTCTCCACTGGGTGCGCGGACCCTGCGCTCGATCTCAGGCCCAGCAGCGCCCTGGTCACTCCGGTTTGGTAAGGTCGGGACCCCACCACCTGGTTCGGGAGGGATTTTAACCTCTTCCCAGCGGTGTGTGTGTGAAAGCAATAGTTGTCTTAGGGCAGGGTGCCTAATAGGATCCTTGGTGGACACCTTCCCCCCTGTGGTTGTTGCCTGTGATGCTTCCTGGCTATTTGCATCTCTTGTGAGACTTGGGGAAGGGCAGCCTTTGACCTGGTGGTAGTCATCCAAGGTTGGGTGATTGTTGCATAGGGCCCGTGCTTACACTCGCTGGGGGAGTGATGCCCCACAGTAAGGCCCAATCTAAAAGGCGCACAGCCCCAGCTGTGCCTGGCTCTAGTCACTGTGCCTTGAAGAGGCCCTCACAATCGGCCAGCAGAGATGATGAGATTGCTGCTCACCTAGCACAACTGGGCAAGACAGTACAGGCCTATGTTGCGGTCTGTAATCAGCTTGCCAGGTGGCCAGGTTAGCCAGGGTGTGGGTTTGCAATGCCCCATCCCTGCAGTTTTGGGTGCACCTGTGCAGGCACCTGCAGTTACACAGGTCCCTGACTCTAGGGTGCAGGCAGGTCAGCCAAGTGCTTTGCTAGCGACACCCCTGTGGTGTCTTGTTTGGGTGCTCCTGTGCTTTCGGGAGTAACTGTGCATTCTCAATCCATCCTTATGCTGGAATGTCTACACCCCTTGGCTCACACCTTCCTCTCTCCACTAAAGAAAGAATATGGAAGGGAGAGTATATTGATTTATTTTCTCTTACTTTTAGAGATCCTGAACCAAGGATCATGGTAAAGGATGGGATTGTGTTCAGCCTTCCAAAAGAGTTTTAGGCGCTCAAATGCCCTAAGCCGGAGCGTAATTTTGTGAATTGGATCATGGATTTTACTATTTATGGGGGAGTTATAGAAGAAAAAGAGCTTCTTAGGTATCCTGACTTTTCTAAATACCAGGCGATCATGATAAAAGCTTATACCAACTGCCATCATAATGCTAGGGGTGCAGCTTGGCTGCAAAACGCTGAGCAGTTTAGAATGAGAGCTGCCCAAGATTGCTCCCTGTCATGGAGACATGTACAATCTGAACTATGGGCAGATGTATTGGTGGGGGTCTCCCCTTTGAGCAGGTGTGACAATGGGTTTGTCCCTATGGTTACTCAGCTGAAAGGGCAGAATGCGAGGCCTGGCACGGGAGAAAGAAAGCAATTTGGTATATGCTGGATTTTAACACAGGCAAGTGCAAGAGGCAGCCCTGCAGGTTTGATCACAAGTGTAACACCTGTGGGGGTGGTCACCCTGGTGCTTCCTGCAGCAGAGGTAAGCGGTCAGGAGTGAGAGGTGCCCCCCAACCAGTATCACCAGGAGGTAAAGGCTCCGTCACCAATTAAGTTAGATGCAATGGTGGCTTGGCTGAGGGCGTACCCAAACAAGGAGGCTGCATCTTATTTATTTCATGGCTTCTCTTTTGGTTTTCGCATCCCTTACACAGGTTCTAGGGTACATCATTATGAACTCAATGCTCTTTCTGTGAAGGAATTGTCGGCCATCGTAAGGGACAAGCTGGCAAAAGAGATAGCTGCTGGAAGGATTTCAGGACCTCATGATCATTTGCCAATTCCCACCTTCGTTTATCCCCTTTGGGTGTGGTGCCCAAGAAACCACCTGGGGAATTTAGGTTGATTCATAATTTATCTTACCCGAAGGGTGACTCTGTGAATGATGCCATAGATCCTGAGTTTACGTCTGTTAAGTATGCATCATTTGACTCAGCGGTCAAGATGGTTAGGAATTTAGGCAAGGGAGCGCTCTTAACGAAGTGCGACATAAAATCTGCCTTCAGGCTACTCCCTGTACACCCAGATGACTTTGACTTACTGGGATTTCAGTTTGAAGGAAAGTATTATTTCGATAAAGTCATGCCAATGGGGTGCTTGATTTCTTGTTCGGCTTTCGAGACTTTTAGCACTTTTCTTCATTGGTGTGCAGTCAAGAGGTCAGGTAACAGGGCTATAACCCACTATTTCGATGACTTCTTGATTGCTGGAAGTCCCAATACCTCACAATGAAGGGACAGATAAGCTGATTTTCAGGAATTGATGTCAGAGTTGGGAGTTCCTTTAGCTGAGGAAGAAACCGAAGGTCCTGACACATGGCTTACCTTTTTGGGTATTGAGATAGACACCGTTGCTGGGATTTCTCGATTACCAAATGACAAATTGGTGGCTATGAGACAGCAGGTTAGATTGATGCTAGAGAAGCAAAAAGCTACACTTCATGAATTTCAATCCCTTACAGGATTGCTAAACTTTGCCTGTAAGGTAATAGTTCTGGGATGAGCATTCTGCGCAAGATTATATAGAGCTACTGTAGGGGTATTTGCACTGCATCATCATATTAGGATCACAAGGGGGATTCGTGAGGACTTGAAGGTTAGGGAGTCCTTCTTTGTGCAATTCAATGGGACCTCATTTTGGAGATCTGAAATGCTGCTGAGGGCAGACTTTCAGGTACACTCTGATGCTGCTGGTGCCCATGGCTTTGGTGTGTACTGGAATGGCCAGTGGGCTGCAGAGGCGTGGTCTTCTGCCAGGATGGAACATGGTCTGACTAGAGACCTGACGTTTTTGGAACTTTTTCCTATTGTGGTGGCTGTGCACCTGTGGGCAAGCCAATTTGCTAACAGGACCATCTGGTTTTGGTGTGTCGACCAGGCCGTTGTTCAGGTGGTAAATTCTCAGTCTTCTAGGTCCCCCAGAGTGATGTGTTTGGTGAGGGTGATGGTCATGCAGTGTTTGAAGTTTAATGTTTTATTCCAAGCTCAGCATGTTCCTGGTGTGCTTAGCCCTTTGGCGGATGCCCTTTCTCGTTTCCAGTTTTCCAGGTTCTGGCAGCTGGCTCCCGAGGCATCGACACACCCGATGGAAGTACCGGCTTTGATATGGAGCCTTGGAGACTAGAAATTCACAGGGCGATCCTACATTCCATCGCCCCATCTACTTGCAAGTCCTATCAGACGGCCTTGAATGCATTTAACCAATTTTTATTGGAAATTGGGGAGGTAGAAGGCTGGCCTATTAGGGTAGACCTGGTCTGCATTTCATAGTTCATCTCAGGCATGGTCTGTCACTATTAGGGGCAGGCTGGCTGTCCTGGCATTTCACTCCAGGGCAAGGGGTTGTTTTGATCCTACCACAGACTTTAGGGTTAAAAGAGCTGTGGAAGGTTGGTCCAGAGAATCCCCTGCAGTAAGGGACTCACAATGGCTGATAACAGGCATAGTCCTGGCTAAGTTATGGGAACAATTAGCTGATACATGTTATTCACCAGAGGAAACGGCTTTATTTAAGGCAGTATTTACCATTGCTTTCTTTGCAGCTTTACGAATTAGCGAGATTGTGCCTGGATCTCACAATGATCAGTCTGGTAGGGCACTTTTAATGTCAGATGTTATCTTAACAGAGCAGGGGATTCAGATTTGCATTAGGCGCTCCAAAACTGATCAGTTGGCAAAAGGTCAGTATATTTCCTTAGCTAAAGTGCCTAGTGGGCAAATTTGCCCGGTGTTAGCAATGACCAATTATCTGAGGGTTAGGCCAAAAGTGACAGGTTATCTTTTTCTCCACTTATCTGGCATGCCCTTGACTCAATTTCAATTTAGGGTGGTGTTGAAGGAGACACTAAGATGAGCTAAGTTGCCCCAGGCTTATTTTTCTTCTTACTCCTTCTGCATCGGTGTGGCAATAGCTGTAGCCACACACAGTCTAAGTGAAGCCGATATTCGCCGAATTGGCCAGTGGCGTTCTAGGGCATTTAAGTCCTATGTTCGGCCTTCTGGGAATAAGAATCCCGATCAATTATACTAATTTGCTTTACTTGAATTTCAGCTGGCTTTTTCCACGACAAGATTTGGATTGTAGGCCACAGTCTAGTCTCTTGGGTGGAATGGCACCTTCTTGAGCACCGGTGCGATACTAACTTGGGCCTG
Source organism: Phrynosoma blainvillii (assembly GCA_026167975.1). Taxonomy (NCBI): domain Eukaryota; kingdom Metazoa; phylum Chordata; class Lepidosauria; order Squamata; family Phrynosomatidae; genus Phrynosoma; species Phrynosoma blainvillii. The sequence goes on from JANUYF010000001.1 coordinate 417,928,671, forward strand.
GCGAACATCGGCACTACTCAATGGTTTGGCCGCAGGGGTATGATGTGGAGAGCGCTGCTTCCTTGGATTATCCAGCTGTCACGGTCATATCCACAACCCCGGGTTTTAGTCATACACCTGGGGGAGAATGACTTAGTGAAAGTCTCTTGTCTTAAGCTGACAAAGCAGATGGTGAAAGATCTGCAGGAAATTAGAAGGATTGTACCTGGAGTTATACTGCTATGGACTAAGCTGTTGCCAAGGTATAGCTGGCCTGGAGCTCACAAAGATGCCGCCATTAACAGTGCTCAACGGTGGCTAAATCGTTCTGTGGCCAAACAGTTATCAAGACTTAGTATTTTCATAATTGAACATTCGGGAATCAAATTGGATAGGCCTCAGCTATACAGGGGGATGGGGTGCACCTCTCTGCAGAAGGCTTGGAGATTTATGTTCAGGCACTCTCAGAACATATTCAAAAAGTGGTTTGTGTGGGGGGGGAGAGGGAATGCCTAGCTAGGCTGGCCCCCTCTTGTGGCAGGTAATGACCCCCACCCCACAGGGAAATTAATTGGCTAATTAAATTAATTGGGGTAAATTTGGCAAAAAGTTAAAGGAAGTGACATATGCATTTAAATGCATGACATCATTAACTAATGATGCCATGTGACGTAATATGACATCATTTCCAGCGGGGAGGAGTTTGTAAATTTGTTGTTGATATTTGTTTACATACTTTGTCACATGTGGTGAAGGACCACCCATCTGGGTAGGTTACACCTTCACACACACATGTGACAAAGTGTTGGGAGTTTAATTGTAAATCTTTGTAAATAGACCCTGTACAGCAAAAATAAAAGTTGTGGCCTGTTTAAACCCAAAAAGAGGCATCTCATGTCCTTTGCGCTGGTGCAATTCACTTTGCAAAGCCCTGGGGGAATTCTAGTTAGTTCCTTCCCCCCCCCCCCCCCCCCATGTGTAGAGAACCATGTATTTGATGGACATTCAGAAGAGACATGTTTTATCAAGAGTGATGTGCCACACTAGGATCATTTTATCACCCAAAGAAATAGGCACTCCAAAGAAATCAAAACTTAACATTTGGTAAGAATGGTTAATGATACTCATGAGCAATGTTGGGTACAACAGCTAGTCTTCATAATAAGCTTGTGCTTGATCCAATCTCTGGTTATTGTTGAATTGCTAATTCCTCATTTCTAGGAAAAGGCAATGTTCAATGCTTTATCTAGGCTTGCTGATTTCTGTCAATGCATGAGATGGCTCAGGCCCATGTATCCCCACATGTCCAGTGCAGCTGTGTAACTAGGGATGTGTGTTTGCTGGCTTCAAGGGAAATGCGGCCAGTTTAAAATGTCATGACACATTGCACTGTGGTGGAGAGCATGGGGGGGGGGGGGGGCAGAGCAAAGGTTATTTAATGCCTTACTGCCCCCTCCTCATCCTCTTTGATTTCTCTGGCTTCAACCCACTCTCCTGCCTCTACTGCAATATGAGCTTCACTAGTCACTATGGGGATAGGCAGGAATTTTCTTCGTTTTACACAGGAGTTTTGTTTTATTTTTGTTTTTGCCCACCCCACTGTTTTTTGAATATTTGGACATTGACTCAGTGTGATGTCTTAAATATGAGATCACTTGGCAGGTAGTGAAGGGAGATGTAAGGTTTTGGTGAGTACCTGTGGCATACCCATTGGTGAAAAAGAGTCCTCTAGAACTGCCTCATTATGTACTACAACAACAGGTGGGGAAGTAGGGAAAGAGACTTTCCTTGGAGCTGGCCTGAGGGCTAAACCCTCAAATTAAGTTCCTTGATTTTGGGAAAAGGAATCTCAGGTTGGCCTTCCTGTAGTGGGCCAACTGGGGAGCAACACAGCTTTTGGGTTCTCCTTTCGGCTCAGGTATTTCACACAAGGGAAGTTGCAGAGGAAGTGTGGGGGCTTGTCCCAGCTGATCCCACACTAGGTTGCCCCCCTCTTTTACAGCTTTCAAGAAGAAGAAAATAAATAGTGTAGATCACAATAAAATGTCCCATTTAAAAACCCAACTTTCTGTGTCTTGGGGCCTAAGCAGACTGCCAGAAATAGTGCACATCAAATTGAGGCACAGTGCTAGGGAATCATGGGAACTGTAATTTATTGTGGCACCAGAGCTCTCTGACAGAGAAGGCTCAATGTCCCAGAAAAAAAAAATACAATTCTCATGATTCCCTAGCACTGAGCCAGGGCAGTGCCTCAATTTAATGTACACTATTTCTGGCAGTCTGCTTAGGCCCTTGGTCTCATTATTTCATGAGCTGCTCAGCAAATGAATTGCTTGGGTACATCTATACTATCAAATAAATGTGAACAAGGGCATAATGGTAGTAGCACCCTGAAGAAGGGCAGAAAATGGTATAAAAGATTTGTGTAGTATAGTAATAGTTAATGTTTAAATATGTAATTCTTTCTTTTAAAATACAGCTTACTTAAGTATGTTTTTAAATGGTTGATTGAAAGCCAGATAGCATATTATTCAGAGGTTTAATGAGGATAGCAGGAGAGGCAGAAACTCAGTGTCTTCATTGTAACATTGTCATCACTGAAATGTAGCAAAACACATTCAGCTCACTTAACCTAATGAAAGGAGAGGTGAAAAATTGAAATATATGGCATTGGAAAGCAGAAGTCAAAAAGAGATGGGAGGGTTATGTACTTTGTGAGGAAGATAAACTTTTTTGGATAATAAAAAGTTGGTTTATTGGGGGTGGAAAAGCTTTGTATATTACACATTAAAGCCCCACAATGAAGTCTCATCTATGAAAACAACATAATGGCCAGTATTCTTTTAGGGATATATGTACACAGATGTTTCCCTTATGTGTGTGGATCTTCCTTTTGGAGTACTGCAGGGTTCCCTTTGCAGTGTCCCCTGAGTTACTGAAAATACCCTATATGGCCATTCCATAGTTTTCAGTGAGAAGGCAGCATGAAGAAGCATCTGTCTATATGTATTCATAGTCAGACACAAAATAATGGCATCAACACTAACATCCTCTAGGGGTCTCAGCACTGCTATAATAAATATGTCTCTGGCTGCAAGGACACAACCAGATGCTTCTCCAGTCCTATCTGCTCACCTGAAAGCATGAAATGGCCATGTGGGGTAGCTTCTGGGGAGGATATATGGGTGCAGCATAGTGTAAGTCCATATGTGCACATTTTCATTACACTGAAGGGATGCTGAATTATAGCTATTCAGAGGCTGCAGTATGGATTCTCTTCATTCTGAGTACTGATTGGAATCAGCAATCAAAACAATGGGTTTTCACAGTTTATAGGAGCTGCCCAATGGACTGAAGCCTATTTCCAAAATGGAATCAGTTCCTTGAATAGCTCATATAAACTTCAGATTAAAACACAAGCCACAATTGGGTGGGGGGTGGGGTTATCATACTAAATATTTCCCCACAAAAAACAAGCAAACAGACAAAACAAAAACCACAATCCATAGAAATAAAGATGACCTCATAAGCTAGAGACTAAGGGGGGATGCAAACGGGAGGCCATGGGCTGCCCTGAGAAGCAGAGGATTGGGGCTAAGGCTGCCCCATCCCTTGGTCCCAATCCACTCTTTCGGTGACTGGGAAAGGAGTGCCAAAATAGTGTTCTTTTCCCGAGCTGCGGAAAGGGTGCCGCAAAAGCCACCATGCGGCTCTTTTGCACCTCTTCTGGCACAGCCGCCGTTTGCAACGGTGAGCACTCTGATGACGTCCTCAGGAAGGGGTTGGGGCGTATAGCATCTGACTGCCCCCCCTCTTCCCTGGCCCCAAGACGGTGCTTTGCACCATCTGCAGAGCCCCTAAGAGGCAGTAGCAAGAACAGTTTCTTCTGTGTTGCACTAGGTTTCTTTGTGATAAAGGTGAGAATCCGGTTGATGTCTTATGCAGATGATAAGTTGGTCTACATATGAGTGGGTGTTTTGGACAGAGTGAGGCAGTCATACTGTTTCATATTCAATCAAAAATCCACCAAGCAGTGATACCTTTATTGGCCAACCAAAATGCACAAGATACATGTTGCAAGTTTTTGAAGCTTCATTGGCTTCTTCATCAGGCAAGGTGTTACAAACCAAACCGGGGTGTGTGTGTGTGTGTGTGAAGATGTTAGTCATAGGCCTGCATTTTGCTGTTTCTCTTCTTAGGGTTGATGCAGATCAGCAGTTTAGGCCAGCCTAGGGGTGGAGTTGGAGCAGGGCAACCGCACGCCAGGCACCCTGACTCTGCCCTGATGCTGTGCATCCGTCCGCATGGCTTGTGGCATCAAGGGTGCCCTCTTTGCACAAGCTGTGCCAAAAGGGCAAAAAAGAGCTGTGACAGCAGCTCTAAGGGTGGCATTTTGCTGTTCTTTTGGGGGTGGCAAAAGGAATATTGGGCCCACGGTGTGTAGTTGCTGCAGCCCCAATCTGCCATTCCTAGGGGCGGCCCAGAGCCACCCCTTCTTGGCCATCTGCATCAGCCTTTATTTAAGGCTAAACATTTTTCTTCTTAAATTTGGACTGAATTGGCACATTTTACATCAACACCACTTAAAGCAGGGGTAGGCAACCTTTCCCCTTTAAGGGCCGAGGGACTTCAGCTCCCAGAATCCCAGGAGCTATTGGCCAACATGGGACAATTGGCCAACATGGCTGAAGCTTCTGGGAGCTGAAGTCCCTCGGCTCTTAAAGGGGAAAGGTTGCCTACCCCTGACTTAAAGTTTTCCTGATGCAAAAGCATGGAGGCTTCTTGAGAAATCCAGTGTACTCTGCCTACAAAGGGGGAAAAGAGTGCCGAGGATACCATGGACAGCCAAAAAGACAAACAAATAGTTCTTTGAGTAGATAAAGATAGAATTCTCCCTGGAAGCCAGGATGATCACACTGAGGCTGTCATGACATGGCCACATTATGAGAAGTGTGGAGTGCAATTTTGGTTTCCCAGGTGTTAACCCTTTTAAAAGTAACAAAATATGTGCAAGTATGAAAGCTGAACTTGGTAGAGTCCAGCTTTCATGAGCAGAAACAGCAAAAGTGTGGGGGTAGGCTATTTATTCTAAATCTGCCTTCCTAAAGAAACTATTTATTCTAAATCTGCCTTCCTAAAGAATAAAGACTAACTCAAAAACAACAAACATGTAGTTTGTGGTTTAAAAACAAACAGTAATGACTTTAATAAATATTTAATAAATATTAATAAATAAATAACTAAAACCTAATCTAACTGGAGATGGCTTGGGTAAGGAGAATAAATTTCACCATCTGTAATGCAGCAGGAAGATGAGACAATATACTGCTTCCTGACTGCTGACTGCAGTTTAGAATCTTGGGAGATTGCTGTTAAACTGTCCCCAAGAATGATAGAAAGAATGAGAAAAAGAGAGGGAAATTTATATCTATGTAAGGAGAGACAGGAGAATGCAAATACAGTCATCCCTCCCTGTTTGTGGCAATCTGTTCTGGAACTCCCTCTCAAAAAATAGAAAAAACATGGATATTCAAGCCCCATTGACTATAATGATGGCGCACTCCTATGCATGCCATTTTGTCTCTCCTGGCTTGCTGTTTGCGGAAACTCAAAACCATGAACGGGAAGTCTGCGAACAAGGAGGGATGACTGTATATTCCCACAAGAAGGCATGACCCATTAGAAAAGACAATAATGCTAGGAAAGGTAGAAAGTAGTAGAAAGAGAGAAAGACTACATGCCAGATAGATAGACTTCAATTAGAGAGGTAATAGGCCTGTATTTGCAGAACCTAAGCAGAGCAATGGATGACAGGGAGTTGTGGAGATGTCTCATTCATAGGGTCACCTTGAGTTGGGGTCAACTTGAGGGCAGTTAACAACAACAACAAAACTAATACATGTGAAATATATCAATTTACAATACAATAAAAATAAATTGTATGCATTTTTGCATATAAATGTATGCACTTTTTTTCATAGGAAGAATAGCTATGATTTTCATTAGATTCTCAAAGGCATTATGACCCCTCCAAAGTGTTAAGAACTACTGATTTAGATACTATCATTTGCATTACTCTTGACCAGCTATGGGGAATATCTAGGAATATCTTCATTGTATACTCCAAGGATGACTCTCTTTTTCTAGTAATGATTTAAACCTCATTTTTTTTCTTTTTTTCCTCAATTTTTTTCAAATTTTTTCATCCCCCCCCCCACAACTGTTTTTAGTTTGCTAGTTTTTCAATACATTTTGCTGTTTATTATTTTGGTTGTTTGGGTTGCTATTTCAATTATTGTTCTGTTTTTTTAATTATGAGAAGCAGCCCTGAGGGCTTGAGCCAGTCAAAATCATCATCATTATCATCAATTTTCATGTAACCCAAACAGTGGGAATGTGTCTTAATCCTTTTACATGATTTCCAAACACACCCAAATAATTTGCCAACATCTATTTATTTAGAGGTGTTTTACCTCAATGTTTTTTGGTTTGAAAATGCACCCACAAGAGCTTGAAATATACAGATACCAACCCAGGCACAAAAGAAGAAAAAGAGAAAACAAACATGAATACTCAAGAGCACAGATGTCTTCCATCTGTAAAAGTCTGTAGCTTGACCACAAGAGCAGATTCATATCAGACAGGCTGTTGACAATACTAAAAACATGTGACAATGTTCTTGCCATACTTCTTTGATTATTGTAACTGTAGTGTGCACAGTCAATCTGTGTTCTTTTCCTGTCTTTTCCCAAAGGGAGAAATACCAAGTAGTCCATTCATATAGACCACTGATTAATGTTCATGGTGTTCAGCTAGAGTTAGCTTCAAGAGTTGTTTAGCAAAATACACAGATGAATCTCAAAGCCAACCACAATTCCCTTGGGTGGCCATTAGATAGAAGGGCAATACAGTTGTAAACACTCTGTTTGAAAAATGTGATAGAAAAGACATCTCAGGGGCTGGACAGAACAGCCAAAAGGGCCAGCATCAGGGTGGAGTGGGGCATGGTGACTGCACACCGCATGTCCCAATTCCGACCTCAAGCTACCAGATGGCAGACACCATTGCAACGCTCCTGTGGCACAGCATTTACACTTGCTGAACCGCAGGAGCACAGAAGAGCCACAGCAGTGGTGAAAGGAGCACTTCTTTACTGGCTCAAAAAGGAGTGGCAAAATGCTGCTTTTGGGGCTGGAAAAATGCCAGATTGGGGCCGCAGCATGCAGTTGCCATAGCGCCAATCCAGCGCTGAAAGGGGCAGCACAGATCTGCTCCTTCAGGACAGTCTGTTTCTCTCCTCAGTAATATTTGGTAAATATTTCATATTTTCAAATTAAAAACTGTCAAGCAGAAAGAAAACTGCAGAAGGCAGTAATTTATAAGGGCAATTCTTATGAAGAAAATAAGCCCCTTTTGTAATGCACTCAAGAAACACATTATTAACAAAAAGTTTGGAAAAGTAAAAAAAAAAAGAGCAAACACAATGAGATATAAGAGTAAGAGTGAGGAAAGACAGAAAAAAATGAAAATTTAGTTTCTTATTACATATAAATAATGGAGAGATAAACAGATTTGTGCTTCCTGTTCTTTCTCTCAGGAACTATTTTTAATTATGAATTTTGAAAATTATGACAAAAAGAAATCACTGAATTGAAACAAAATCTTCATCCATCCCGAAATTAAGGCAACTGGGTCATAGAACAAACTGTGCTTCAACTCTCTCTGAAAACCAAGATGACTTAGGGCCTCGGCAGACGGCTTATTGAGCCGTCTCCGAGGCAAGGAAGAGGAGGGGCAGCCGCACGCGCGGCGCCCCTTCCTCTTCCCGAGGTCGTCCTCGGAGCCGCTGGCCCTTCGCACGTCCGGCGCTCCGGTGCTCCGAGGACGTCCGGCGCTCTGGGGACAACCTCCCGCCGCAGCAACCGCACGCGCTGTGGCGGAAAAGTCAGTGAAAGTGCACCCGACGCTTTTAGGGTGCACTTTCACTGACTTCTGAAAGGAGCGCTATTTCAGAGGCGCCGATGGTGTGCCGCGGTGCGACTGCTCCAGTCCCGCGGTGCACCGTCGCAGGGCGTCTTGGATGCCCTCGTCTGCTTCCCCCCTAAATTGAGGCTGTTGTAATTTGGCCATAACATGAGAAGGCATAACTCATTAGAAAAGACAATGATGCTGGGTAAGGTAGAGTGTGGTAGAAAAAGAGGAAGACCATACATCAGATTGATAGACTCAATCAAACAGGCCATGGTTCTGAGCCTACAGGGCCTGAGCAGAGAGGTAAAGGATAGTACGGGCTTGGAGATATCTTATTCACTGGGTCACTTTGAGTCAAGGTTGACTAGAAGACAGCTAACAACAACAGCAACAATTTTTATGTCAATGAGTTATGTAATCCATACAGGGTATAAATCTTGATTACTCATAATGGCCTAAATCTTACATCCCCTCAGTGTATTGTAAATAGCTATATGCACGTCTATGGTACACTGAGCTATATGTTCTCCCCTGACTTACTGAGATGCCCCTAAAGCCAACCGACACAGCCATTTTTTGCTTCACAGCAAGCATGGGGGATCAAAGATGCATTAGGATACATCCTCATAGTCCAACACACAATGATTACAGCAGTTCAGGGAGCCCTGGAGGTCTCCAGTGAATATCAGCACTGATATCATTGTAACTGGTATCATTGTAATGTCATTAATACAGAGAGAGAGGACCACAGAGATCATTAGGAGGCTGCGGGAAGGGAAATGCTCCTATTTTTTCTTCTGCTGCTTTGGACCTCTGTCTCACTAGTCTGCTCTTTCCAGGACTAAGTCCCTGACTCACTAGGTTGCCTATCTAGTCCCCCACTTGTGGGGTCATCACTAAAGAGGGTGACAACAAAGGGAAGTCACCCCTTTGGGTAGCCTTTGGAGGTACATGAGGGCGAGGGCCTGTCCTTTTTTCTGAAGGAAGCAAAGGTTTGTTAATTGTTTTACTATCCACCTGTCTGTATATTGTATTGGTTCTTTTTAATAGATACTGTTTTGTCTGCTCAATACACAAAGGATGTGTTTTCCAAAGAAGGGATGGGATGCATAGGGAGCAGCCACTGAAGTCATACAGGGCAGAGGGCGATACTGAGGGAAGAAACAATTACAATATCATGGAGGAGGGGAAAGTAATAGGGTGTTCAGTGTCCCCAAACTGTAGCCCAGGTCAAATAAACTGGATACCCTTGGGAACAGCTCCCCTAGTTTGAAAATGCTGGTGTTCAATGCCAGGCCAGTGAATGGAAAAAAGAAGTGCTATTCAGGATTATTCCTGGATGAGCATGCCCAGCTGGCCTGTATTACAGAGACCTGGATGGATGTAATTCATTAATCTCTCTTAACTTTGCCCACCAGGTTTTTCTGGTGGCATCAGCAGATGAGACCTTCAGGGTAAGCAAGTGGAGTTGTAGTGCTCTACTGTGATTCCATCCCCTGATCAACTGCCTTCTCTCATATTTTCAGGTTTTGAGGGTGTATTCCTAAAGGTGGGCAGCTGGGACAGAATAGGGATTCTGTTGGTGTACCACCTGACTTTCTGTTCAACTGTAGGGATGTGATGATGTTTGTTAAACATAAAAATTGTTGATTTTTAATTGATTTGTGTACCAGCTGAGAAATTTGCCACATTAATTTGTTTATTTACCAGCTTTAATTGGTTTATGTACCAGCTGAGAAATCTGCCACATTTTTGCCTAAGTGTGAGAATTTTCAGATGGTTCCTTTGCAAATGAACTAAAAGGATGGGAAATTCCTTTTGAAATTGGTTGTTTTTAAGTTGTATTGTTTTATTGCATCATTGCAATAAAACAGCTGGGATGCAAGTGTGTGTGCATTTTTACATTGGAAAAATCTAGTAAGTTACAGAGGAAGCTATCTTGCCAATGAGGTGTTGAAATTGTGTGTTGTTTTTGCAATGACTGGATTCAAATTTGTCAAAGCTAAAACAGAAGAGTTCACACAAGGCAGTGGAGGGGAGGTAGAGGTAGTGATAGTGGTAGTAGTGGTAGCAGTAGCTGTAGCTTGTTAGTTTATAAGGAAGATAGAGTGAAATACCCCCCCCCCCCCAACACGTTGGGAGGGGTTCGCCATTGTGCTGGCCAAGTCAAATGACGCCGGATGCATGATTGGCTGGGCGGGGAGGAAGTCCTCCACCTTCTTCCGCCTCTCAGTCAATCGGGATAGGGATCCTCTAAGATCCCTTCTCGATGGTAATCTCACTTATCGCAAGATTACCAACGTGAATTGAGGGCTATAAAGCCCCATGGCTGCCTCGTGGTGGCAGCCATTTCAGAATAGCAGACAAGCAACCCATCCCACCCACCCTTCATTAATGGAGGCTTATGTATTTATTCTTAGGCTGCGGCTGGTCGCCTTATGGGGCTGAGAGGGAATTTTCCCAGAGTTATTGTAACCTGGGATTTTCGCCCTCCCTGAGAATAAATTGGGGTATGCTTGAATTTTATAATGTTTATTGTTATGATTATGTCCAATTGTCATTCTATTTATGTTGTATTATGGACAAGTGAAGTTAATCTGTCACAACTGGGTGTCAGGGTTCTGGATAGATTATGTTCTAGCAAAGTGTTTTAAGGTTCTGGCGGGCAGGATCCCCACCCCCGAGGATAAGTTAGTTAATTGAAATTATGAAATTGGTTCAAATTTAAGTGGACAAAGAGTATACTTCAAGGGGTTAATCAAATTGCTGCTATGTTGTCATCAAACAAATTGATGACATCATAGACAAGTTACATCATGAGTTAAATTATGATGTCATTTCCGGTTGGGGGGAGATGATTTATTTGGATGTTGGTTTAATTGGAACTTGATGTTCTTGACACATGTATTAAAGGGATAGATTGACACGGTTGGTTAAATTGGATATGCAAAGGAACACATGTGTCAGGAACAATGTCAATTGTGGTTAAATTAAATTGTTAAAGAATTATTGATTATCCTGTACAAATAAAGTTGTGGCCAAGTTTTACAACCATAATATTGAGTACGGTGTCATTTTTGGGTCGGTGCAAGAAGGTAAACTGGGATTAGTTTTGACTACAAGTCCTATAGGGATTATGGAAGGCAGATCTGAGAATAGGGGTCCAAAAAAGTATTAGATGTAGTTATATTCTACCTATAAACAAATTTTTTCAATTGGGTCTACTCCTGGACTTAGCTTTGAACCTGGAGGCCCAGATTTTTGCAGTGGCCAGGAATGTTTTTTACACATTTAAAGCTTGCACCAACTGCACCTATTCCTTGAGATGCCAGATCTGACCATGGTCATATATGCTTTAGTTACTCACCAGACTGTTAACTAGAACACCTTACATCCCTGTTGAAACAGCTCTACTAACATCCAGTTTGTTTCCAGGCACAATTCAAATTGTTGGTTGTGACCTATAAAGGGATATGGCTCATGTCCAAATCATCTGAAAGACCATATATGAGCCTAGTAGAGCTCAAGATAGTTTGGAGATGCTCTTTTCTCTTGTCACAGCACCTTCTCAGACTCATTTTGTGGGAACAAAGGAAAGGGCCTTTTTGGTGGCTACTTCCAGACTCTGGAACATCCTTCAAGAAAGGTCAGAATGCCTCCTCCCCACCCGGGTACTTCTTTCAGCAGGCTAAAACTTTTTTACTCAAACAGGCTTTTAAAATAGAAAGTTTAAGAATGGACTGATGTTGTATTGTTTAAACTGGACTGTTTTTGAGAGTTTTTTTAAGCATTTAAATTGCATTTTATTCTTTTAATGAATGTGACTGTTTTAATACTGTAATAGTTTAATTCTATTTTAATACTTTCTTTTTCTATGCTTTAGATTCTATTGTTATTTTAAATTGTGAGCTATATGGAGTCCCAAATTTGGTGGGAAAGTGGGATATCATTATCATCATCATCATCATCATGATAACAGCAGCAGCAGCTCATATTATTGAGTCGGTATTAAGAGTTGGATGTAACTGGAGTAAACAGTGAAAACATTATCTGTGTGCTTGCCTTCATATGTATGTTTGGTAGTGAAATGGAGGAGGGCCTTCTTAGTAGCTGTTCCTACATTACTGAGTGCCCTTCTCAGGGAGAGTAGGAGCTCCTCCACGCCCTTGTACTCCTATCTCCATCAAGTAGAAAACTTCTTATTCAACCAGGCCATTAATATCCATTTGATTATGATGACATTTTAATGTCTAATGCATTTATTAAGGTGACATTTTAAAGTGTTTTGTTTATTATGTTTGGTTAATATATATTTTCAGATTTATTATGTATTGTTTTTGTTAGCAAACCAAAGCAGCTTCATTTATATACCGCTTCATATCACGCTATGGGATGTCTAAGCGGTTTACAACTGTAAGCTCATTGCCCCCCAACAATTGGGTACTCATTTTAGTGACCTCGGAAGGATGCAGGCCTGAGTCAAGCCTCAGCCCTGGCTGGTATTGAACTCGCAACCTTGTGGTTTATGAGTGAGTGGCTGCAGTACAGGCATTTAACCACTGCGCCACTACTTTGTTAGTTGTTTGAATAGGATGTAAGTCACTTTGTGTCCCAGCAGTGGAAGAAAAGCGCCTCTGTTGGCAATTGCATGCCAGCCAGCCCAACCCCATGCTGATGCCGTCCTGACGCCATGCACTGTTACGCATGGTGCATGGCATCAGGACACCCTTCTGGCACAGCATTCAAACATTCACTATCCTTCGCCTGAAGACCAGGGATAGTTTGGGGATTCTGCTAGTCTACCAGCCACCCCGTTGTCTAGCAGACTTCCTGACCGAGCTGACACAGCTGGTCTCTGAGCTGCTGTTGGAGACTCCCAGACTTTTAGTTTTGGGGGACTTCAACATTCCGCTCGAGACCAACTTAACAGGTGCAGCTCGGGAGTTCATGGGGAGACCATGACAAACATGGGCCTATCCCAATTGGTCAACGGGCCCACACATTGTGCAGGTCATACACTCGATGCGGTCTTCAGTACGGAACAGGAATATCCGTGGGCGGAGGTGGTAAGTACCTCCACATTGTCATGGACGGGTCATTTCCTGGTCAAGACGGAACTTAGAGCCAATGTCTGCCCCCCCCGGGGGGGGTGGACCCATTTGAATGGTCCGCCCTGGAAGGCTAATGGAGCCAGCGCGATTACAGAAAGTCTTAGAGGGTTTAATGGTTGGGAATGCCAGTGAACCTGTCGAAGCTCTGGTTAATACTTGGAACACCGATCTTACCAGGGCTATCGACACGATCGCTCCCAAGCGCCCTTGCCAACCTGCTCTAACCTGAGGTCTTGGTATACGCCAGAGCTTAGGAGGATGAAGCGGGTTGGACAACGGCTAGAGCGCAGGTGGTGGAAGACTCGACTCTCATCTGACAGAACTCGCCATAGGAATTTTCTTCATTCCTATTGGGAGGCAATGCGTGCAGCGAAGCGAGCTTTCTCCTCTGCACGTATTGCATCTGCAGAGTCCCGTCCAGCAGAGCTGTTTAGGGTGGTGAGGGGTATGACACAGGTGCCACCTGCACCAAACCCCTTACTTAACCCTGTGACGGCCTGCTGTGACGTGTTTAACAACTACTTTGCAGATAAAATCTCTCAGATAAGAGCCGACTTAGATGCCACTAAGAAACAGAGTCATTAGGCGAGGTGTCCAGCGACTCCGCCGATGTAGTTATACTGGATCAGTGGCAATCTGTGAGTACTGAGGATGTGGACAAGCTGCTTGGTAAGGTGAGGAAGACAACTTGTCCTCTCGACCCTTGCCCATCATGGCTGGCCGTCCAGGGGGGATATGCATTGGTGAGATTCCTCATGGATATCATCAATGAATCCTTTAGGGAAGGACATGTTCCTTCTTGTTTGAAGGAAGTGGCTGTTAGGCCGCTTCTGAAAAAACCTTCCCTTGACCCCCTGGATATGAGAAACTATAGGCCTGTGTCATTGCTGCCATTCTTGAGCAAGATGATTGAGAGAGTGGTTGCTCTTCAGCTCCAACCTGTCTTGGATGAAACCGATTATCTAGACCCATTTCAAACCGGCTTCAGAACAGGCTTTGGGGTTGAGACTGCCATGGTTGCCTTGACTGACGATCTGTGTCTGAGCATCGACAGGGGTAGTGTGACCCTGTTGGTGCTCTAGACCTCTCAGCGGCATTCGATACAATAGATCACGGCATCTTCTTGGACCGCTTGAGGGGGTTAGGTATCGGGGGCACTGCTTTGCAGTGGTTCCGGTCCTTCCTCTCGGGAAGGTCCCAGAGGGTGCTGCTCGGGGATTGTAGCTCCAGTAAGAGGGACCTCACTTGTGGGGTCCCTCAGGGGGCTATTTTATCCCCGATGTTATTTAACATCTATATGAAGCTGCTGGGTGAGATAATATGGAGTTATGGTGCTGGGTGTTATCAGTATGCTGATGACACCCAAATCTATTTCTCCATGTCTCGTTCGTCGGCCTCAAATTCCAATGGCATCTCCTCTCTCAATGAATGTCTTCAAGCGGTAATGGGCTGGATGAGGAAAAACAGATTGAAACTGAATCCAGACAAGACGGAGGCACTCACGGTAGCGGCCCCAAAACCAAGAATTGGGTTGCAACCTCCAGTCCTGGATGGGGTCACACTCTCCTCCAGTGGCTGTGTTCGCAGTCTGGGGGTGCTCCTTGACTCATCACTCCTGATGACAAATCAGGTTAATGCGACGGTCAGGAGTGCCTGTTATCAGCTTCGGCTGATACGCCAGCTGCGCCCTTTTCTGGAAGTAAGGGATCTCGAGACTGTTGTGCATGCGCTGGTAACCTCACGCCTTGACTTCTGTAACACGCTCTACATGGGGCTACCCCTGTGCTTAGTTCAGAAGCTTCAGTTGGTCCAAAACATGGCAGCCAGGCTCGTTTCTTGTACATCCAGGAGGGACCACATTACTCCTGTTTTGAGGTCCCTCCACTGGCTGCCTATTAGCTTCCGGGCACAGTACAAGGTGTTGGTTATTACTTTTAAAGCCCTAAATGGCTTGGGTCCAAGCTATCTCAGAGACCGCCTCCTCCCATACAATCCTTCCCGCGCTCTCCGGTCCTCTGGGAGGAATCTGTTGCAGACTCAAAAATCTAGGCTTGCGGCAACCTCCCAGAGGGCTTTCTCTGCTGTCGCCCCCAAACTCTGGAATGACCTGCCGGACGAGATCTGTCACCTGACATCTTTAGACAGCTTCAAAAAGGCTGTTAAGACAGTTCTCTTCCGGCGGGCCTTTCCAGATTAATTATCCCAGCCTTGGGCTTCCCAGTCCCCTCGGGTTACCCTTGGGTTACCGGCCCCCTTAGGATACCCGGCCCCCTTTTTCCTCTCGTGGCCCCATCATTCTGATGGATGAGGAATTGTTTTAGAGGTTGGCCGAGTTTTGTTGGTTCATAAATGTTTTTATTGTTATTACTTATATGAATTGTTTTATGGCTACTATTATTTTAATTATGAGATGTTTAATATTGTTTTAAGGGGGGTGGTTTGGTCTTAGGGGTTATATTGTATGGGTTTTTTATGTAAGCCACTTGGATTGTCTCTTTCAATAAGCGGGATATAAATAATTTTTTTTTTATTATTATTATTTACATGCTGTGCTGAAAAAGGTGCTGAAGAGCCACATACCAGCTCTTAGGGTGGCCTTTTGCTGCCCCTAAAAGGAGCAGCATTTTGCCCCTCTTTTTGGGGCAGCAAAAGGGAGGATCGGGGCTGTGGCATGAGGTTGCTGCATCCACAATCCACCGCTTCCTGAGGTGCCACCCATCTGCAGAGGCCCAAAGTTAGGTACAAATAAATGAAAATTGATACCTTTTTTAATAATATTTTGAAAAATGAAATCTCTACAGGCCATTCTTGGCTGATTTGGTAGAAAAGGCCAAAACAAAAAACAGCTACAAGTGAATCAGTTCCTTATGCATCTGTTGAATTCTGTCCCTAGAGGAGTGTGTAAAGCCTCATTTTTTTCTGTCTTTAAGTAAACCTTCAACTTTTTCTCTTTCACTCAATGTTTTATTGATCTGTTATGCATGCTGGCTGTTAGCTGCTGATTTTATATCTGCTTATATTTTATTGATGTTAACTGTATTTAAACTATCATTTTTGTTTTTAAATTGTTGTAATCCACCTTGGGAGAGATTTTTGCCCTGAAAGGTTAGGTATGTCTTTATGACATAAATAAATATAAATTACCTCTTTCTCCAGCCCTGGAGGCTCCATCTGGCTTCAGAAAACAGATGTCAGGGATGGTTTTGGAAAAGCAGTCAGCCCCTTCCCTTTTCCCACATGGTGGTCACCTTAAAGATAACAAGTAGGGCAGAAGAATGAAATTGGGAGGGGGTTGAAAAAACTTCTCGACTCCCTACACCTCCCATCATGTTTCACAAGTTACTTACTCTTAAATCATCTTCCCATAGAGATTGAAGAAAACCACACTCAATATCAACTGGAAAAGTCAGTCAGGGCAGTGATGCCTTCTGTCTCTTACCTCGATCCTTGAAGTATTACTTTATAGGGATAGGCAACAACTGCATTTTATTTTATTTCACTTTTGTTCTGAATTTACCAAAAATTGCAAAATTCAGATGTGGGAGAAAATGATTTGCCCATTCTCTAGGGGAGAAAAATGACTCCAGTTCATTTTTTTTTTAAATCCAAATATACTGAAAACACAAAATCCTAACATGGGAGAAAGTGAAAGGGATGCATTTCTCCATCCCTAATGGTTCAAGTATGATAAAATAAATGTCTGTTGTTCTGAGTATACATACATTGGTCAGTGTTTCACAGAAGTGCTTTCCTAATTACAACTACTTGTGGGATGTTTATTTCCTATTTTCATTGGCTAACATTGCATTGTACATTCAAGGTTCTATTTGTTGTTGTTGTTAACTGCCTTTGCATCAATCTTGACCCATGATGACCCTATGGATGAGACATCTCCAGGTTCTATACATGCATTCCAATCAGGTATTGAGAATCAGGAGCATATTGGAAACAGATTTCTAGTTCTAGGAACTGTTCATTCAGAAAATAAATCTTATTTCAATGTCCACGTAACTCTCATTGAATCTGAATGGCTCAAGACTCTACAATCCCAAAGTGATTTTTGCAATATTTTGAGTTTGGTACTCAATACCAAAATGAAAAAGCTGCTAACAGGCATATAGACAGACATATACCACTCTCACACACACACATTCAGTGTGTTTTAATCTGCTCCATACACTGAATTCAATGCTTGTTTTACATTCTTGTTTCAGCTGTACAAATAAATGTTAGTTTCCACATAAATATGAACAAGTAAATGGGAAAGTAGTTGTATCCAAAGTGAAAACTCTAATTCATGCTGGATTATGATCCACTCTGGCACAAATATTAGGGAATTAGTTATAATATCCATGACATTAAGTTAAATTAACCAGAGATGAAATAGCACCCATGGGACCCATCATATTACAATATGAACTATCCAGCCTGCTTACAGTTCAGAAAAGAGAAATTACCAGTGCATTTTAATCTATTAATAACTTTGAACGGAACAGTTTATATTAATTATGGACATGATCCTTTCCTGTGTTCCTCATGGAAGGGAAGATCTGGGAGGGGAAAGCAATCCCATTAGAGGCAAGTTTTTAGTATAGTCAAATTGCTTAAGCCTATCATGCAGCTTTGTACTCAGCTGCTGCTGCTCTTTGTGCATGTTCTTCACAGTATGAGCATGGGACTTGTGCCAAGATAGTGAACAGAGAAAGCAATGGTAGCAAGCACTGAGGAAGCATGGAGATGGTTTGGCAGTAGGCTTGCCAGGTTGAATGTTGCAGTGATTCTCAAATTTTGGTTCCCTACTGTTTTGGACTTTAGCTCCCAAATCTCTGACTATTTGCCAAGCTGAATGTGGCTTCTGGGAGCTGATGTCCAAAACATCTGGACAATCAAAGTTTGAGAACTAAGACCAGGCTCCTGCATTTTTAATAGTTAGCACTGTGCATCTAGCCATAGCAACAGCTTTCCATTAGCCAGTAAATGGGCAGTGGTAAATGCAATAGCTAAAAGGTGTGGTGGTGGGAAAGAAGAGATAGTATGCAAGTCCACCTGGCAGAACCTTATGTTGCATCTCCAGGATCTCTTAATTATTTTAAAATGTCCCATATTCAGTCTGGCAGCCCTATCTGACAGCTTCTGCTGGGATCTTCTGAAGATGGTCTCCACACACAGAGTGAACAGGATTGAATCTTCTGGGCATAATACATCATATAGTTCTCAGGCATTGCCCATATTGAAACAGACGAGACGTAGGATACTCCTGGTTTGCTTTTCTACATCTTCAACTTCAAGAACATCCCAACAGATTGTCCCTGTTAACTGCTAGAAACACAGATAACTGCAGTGGTTAATTTGGTCCTGTATTTGTCCCTCATTTCACAAAAGCCAAAATGTCCATGGTGCTATGTTGCCATGCCTGTTTTCTTGCACTCTCAGTTTTCTTTCTCCATTAAAACATCTTTTATACCAGTTGTTTAGACTCTTTGGCCTTTCTCATGTTTTGGTCAGCAGCTCCCAGATGCCCCAGGCAGCATGGCCAATGGTAAGCAATTGCAGAATTTATAGTTCAAAACATTTGAAAGGCCAAATGTTAATCACTCACTCATTTTTTACTTTGTACAGAAGTGGTCTGGACAGATTTCCATGGATTTATTCATTCCTTGCATTGTTGTATATAAGGGCCAGTATCATACTGGGGCATAGGCAGCCCAAAATCAGCAGATGTTGTCTGCCTTCCCTTGCCACTACTGTGTGATACTGAAGAAAGTGCACTGGGTGCATCAGCCGATGTCTACAGAATTCTAGCCAAGATCTCTAATCATGAAATGGCTTGAAATGGTTCATGCCCGAAGAATTGGCATCTTCCCCCCTGGCAAGATGCCAGTTCCATAGGAAATACCTACAGGGCTGGCCTTGCCCACATGGTTGATGGATATAAGCATTACAGCAGTAATCTGGATAAATTCATGGAAAAGTAACACTTGCATGGTGTTAAACTTCTTTTCTAAATTAGGCAGGTCCTGTTAAACTTGTTTCTCAACCCAGAAATATAGATTACAAATCTTGTTTGGAAGTTATTAAACAGAGGCTGGATGGCCATCTGTTGGGAGTGCTTTTGATGCTGTATTTCTGCATGGCAGGGCATTGAACTGAATATTCCTTCTATTCTCTTCCAACTCTATGATTTGATGATTAAATGAAATTATTTTTTACCATAATTTATTAAAATGTGCTAAATTTAAATGGAGGAGGAACAAAAAATGATAGTTTTGTCTGTTCCTCAATAAGGTGTGGGAGCTGACCCACTTGAAGACATGACCCTTTGAAACAAGGTGGCAACTAACTAGCCCCAATGATTGCAATGACTCTTCTTTACTTGGGACTGTCATTGGATTTAGCCTTGTATCCCCCATGCCAAGCTTTGTACATTTAGACACGAGGGTTAACATGTTCTATCCCTGAAGCATCTCCACTTTATATCATTTCTGATTTCCCCATGATCGTTGATCATCACCCAGGGTAAGCTGTTAATACATACCCACATGCTGGTACATTTTCCAGCTAATGATTTGTCCCATCACAGTGACAATCCCTTAAGCCACTAAACCTTATTCTCCATTATATAGTTTATTGTGCCCTATTTTTTTTATTGCAAAAAGTTGGACTAAAAGCATAGTTAGTTCTTAAAAAACAACAACCATCTAACAGTCTAAGTAAAAGCAAAGGCCTTTGTGTCAGTTCTGAATAAATGAAATTCATATAAATAATTCATTGCATGCATTTTCTAAAATTGAACCATTTTAATGATGTTAAGTGCCGGCATAATGTAAGTCTCAAAACATGTTGACATAATGGTGTGCTCTTATGTGATAGTGTGCTGGGATGTAATTCTACATAGTAGGTCTTCAAGTAGGAGCCTGAGCAAAATCAAAGAGGGGTGCCAGTTTTGCAATTCATCATCACCCACCTGAGAGGGAGGTTTCCACTAGATCAGCCATCTTCAGTGTATCAGCAATGAGGTGGTTGTCCTTGTTCCCTGTTTTTTTTAAAAAAATCTTCATCTGGGCTCCCTTGATGAACTGAAGAACTAAGGAGATTATTGCACTACAAAAAGTGACTTATCCCCAACAGGATACCGTCACTTTTCAGATTAATTTCTGATTTTATCACACAGAAATCACTGCCTTCACTGCCAGGCAACTGCAACCCAGCTGCATCCTGGGTCCCAGACATGTGTAGCCAGCCGGTTTTCAAAAACAGGAGCTTGCCGTTTTGGAAAACCGGCCAGCTAAGCATAGCTGGGACCTGGAATGCAGCTGAGTTACAATCACCCAGCAGTGAAGGCAGTGATTTCTGTGTCATTAAAATCAGAGATTAATCTGAAAAGTGACTATATCCTGTCAGGGATAAGTCACTTTTTTGTAGTGCAATAATCTCCTAAAATAGTACCACACTATTACACTCTATCTGAATACTAGCCAGATGACACACAGGAGCTTATCACACACCCTAAAGAGGCATTTTACCTCTTCCATCTTCAATCCTTAATTGGGGATACAACCAGATGTTATCAAACATATTTCGCCACCAATTTCTTGAATCCCATTATGTAAGAAACTTCCTTCTCCTGGAGAAACCACCTTGGTTTTTAAGTTCACAGGTGGTGGTGATTCTAGTTACTGTACAATGGCCTGGTGAAATCTATTTGTTTGTGATGTGCACTATTGGGGGGGGGGGGGCTTTTCTGCTGTGGCTTTAACCATGTGCAATAATCTCCTCCTTGATACAGGGCATGCTCCAAGCTTTGAGAATTTTTTCCATCAACTGTTTGCTCAGGCAATTCCTGGATTGTTTTCCTGGTTATCAACCTTTTCTATTACTCCTTTTTACTAAATTGGTTATAGTTTTATTATTTAATCATATTTAGCACTTGGTTTCATTGTATTTATTTAATTGTAAACTACTTTGAGAAGTTTTAGAAAAGTGATATCCTTCCTTCCTTCCTTCCTTCCTTTCTTTCCAAAGTCTGGCTTGTCACACCTAGTCCTGAGCCTTTCACACTATGCAGTTATAGTGCTATATTCTACTTTAACTAGCATAACTGCATCTTATGACATCCTGGAGTTTGGAGTGTAGTTTGGTGAGACACTAGATCTCTTTGATTGAGAACTCTGAACAACCCCCCCCCAACATGAAAACCCCAAGATTCCATAACATGTTGCCATGACAGAGTAGAATCATAGTACTTTAATAATATAGCATGAAACAGCTCCTTAAATTCTATACAGAAGGCATGGGGAAAGCCTTTAACTTTGTGTTTACAAGAAGGACATAGTTCCAGATAACCTAAAGGCTACCTGGGTATTGGAGAGAAGAATTTGCCTAACATTTCCACCAGTCAATTTCAGCAATTCCCTTCCCTCATATGTGCCTCCACAGGATTCTACCATTTACCACTCTTCTTACACTTAGTTTTCCATTTATGCAATCCAATTTGCTTAGTATTTTACACATGTAATATCATAAAGCATTATTCCCAAAATAAAGCACTCTAAACATTTGTGTGTGGAAGAGACTTCTAAATTAAGATATTCCACACTATCTCTACAAGCTGCTTCTTAGAAAGGGATGACTGGTGCCCTCCTTGCTATCCATCTGTGGGCAGGTAAAGACTTTTCTTTTTGTTTCAACAGGACTTTGAAGTCTGATTCCTCAAAGGAAAGGACATCTTGTAAAGTGTGGTACGCTTGTCTTTTTTTTTTTTTTATGATCTTGGGTCTAATCTGCACTGCAGAAATAATACTGTTTGATACCATTTTAACTGCCATGGTTCAATGTGATGGAATTCTGGGCTTTGTAGTTTTGTGAGATATTTAGCCTTCTCTGTCATCGTGCTCTGGTGCCACAACAAACTACAATTCCCAGGATGCCATAGGATGGAGCCATGACATTTAAAATGGTGTGTAGATGCAGCATCATTTAAATTGTTTTTAATTTTATTGATAGTTTAATGATACTTTCAAATTTTGTACAATGCAATTTTTTTGTTAGCTGTATGTGTTTCAGCTTTTGTAAGCTACCTAATGTCTTGGATTGGGAAAAAAGATAGTATAACAATCATCACCATGTCTATATAGCTTATTCCACAGCTAAACCACTCTTCTACTTGGGATGTACCTGGATCATTAGACACCAGTTTGCTTTTGTATTGTTCTCTTTGCATACCACTATCATGAGTCCCAGAGTGATGAGCTCCATGGAAAGCCAAATAGTTTAATCTTTTAAAAATAACACCAGGAAATGTTGGTTCTGTTTCCTCCTCCCATCTGAACACAAAACATTTTTTTTCAGGGGAAAACTGGATGTTAATGACACTCTTCCAGGAAATCTTACTCCAACAAAATCTCCTAAGGAAATTATTGGCTCATGTGGAAATTATGCATGTTTGTTTCATGGCTGAATGTGTGTCTAATCATCAGGATCCAGTTTTTCTAGCTTGGCATGCTGTGGATGGGATCACTGAGCAGATAAGGAAAAAGCAGTAGAAAAGATATCTAGGGAGCTGATTGTCAAGCAGGGGTGTGACAATGTTACTTACAAGTTGCTTTTTACCCACTGTGCCTTCCTTGTGGTTGATGGAATAATGACATTGTAATGGTTTGCTTGCAGGCAGGCAATTAAGCACCTACAGCTACTCTGCAGCGTACAGAATTTACATGTCTGGCACATTCATAAATAAAGCAGAAGGCTGCATACTTTTCTTCAATGCTCTCTTCTTTACTCCATCCAAACACCATTCCAACATTATGTTTAGACACACATACACCACCATTGATATATTAGTTTGACCCAGGGATATAGCTACAAGGGAGCCAAAATAAGAGTATTGCAACCCAAATAAGAATTCTGATATCCCATGCAATTATCAGTCCCCAAATTTGTAGCATTGCAGTAACTTAAAAATCATCTGAGAATTTAGAAACACAGTCCAAGCATCCAAAGAAAAGGGGTGGTCAAAGTTACCAAGCAGATGCAAACACTGCAAGTACAGTTGCCCCTCCCAATTTGTGGGGAATCTGTTCTGGATTCTCCTGTGACAATGGCAGTTCGCTAATATTCGAGCCCCATTGAAACTAATGGTGCATGTGCAAGTGGCACATACACAGGGCCGTGCACATGGCATGGCCATTTTAGGTATGGCAGTTGGCCATGGAAACCCACTGGATTATCTTGGGCAAGTTATTCTCTCCGTCTCAAAGGATGGTAATAGCAAACCTCCTCTGAAGAAACTTGCCAAGAAAACCTCATGGTATGTTCATCTTAGGGTTGCCATAAGGCACACATCAATATGAGAGAAACAAGTGAAAAACACAAGATTTTGATGTCTCTGCCTACTTCTTCTGCAATAGCTTTCAGTACATTGCCATTTCTATACCACTTGCTAAATAGGCAGGTTCATCTTAGGGTCACCAGAAGTCAGAAATGAATTGAAGGCACGCATCAAAGAGAGAGAAACAGAAGTGAAAAACACAAGATTCTGATATCTATGCCTACTTCTTCTGCAACAGCTTTTAGTACATTGCCATTTCTATACCACTTGCTAAGTAGTTCAGACACAGGGATGCAAATGTTGGGGACCATGTGAACTGAATTCAACATGTGCAGAAGACTTACGCTGGAACTGATGCCAAAGATCAGTCTTCACTGTGAAGTTTTCTGCAGACTGCAAACGCTGCAAGGAAAAAAACCTCCCACACAAGCAGCTGGACTCTCGTCTCATGAAGAGGTTCTTTATTCCTCTGTTACAAACTATGTACAGACTAACAAGATGTTCCTCCAGTGTTTCTATATACAATCACCCACACATGAGTATCGAACTCATTCACTTATATACACTATCCCTTCCTGGGATATTAGTCCAGCCCATTCCTGGGATGACACCCAGTTTCAGTCACCTGACTGATGTGACACAGCAGAATTGAAGGTTTCTGACTCAACCCTCTGCCCAGTGTTGCATCAGTCCCCTGTGACTCAAGACTGCACAAATGTTGAGTCATCCTCGCTCCCAACTATATGAAGGTAACTGTCTCAACTTTCTCCCAGTTTTTTAGCCCCAGTCACATCTATATCATTTTCTCTTCAAAGTGCACTTTACTCTGACAGCAAAGACAATGCATGTATTGTAATTCTGCACTGCCCAGTGCAAACAAAAGCAGCATATGTGTCTAAGCCACAAGCCTGCTTTGTCCAGTCTTCCCTCACATGATTTAACACTTGTAAGTACAACATGGAAGTAACTGTTGCCATCGTTCCCTCAACTGTTCCTCCATTGGAACTGAAGATCTGAACAACAGAGCATACTCAATATGAGCAGGCTTCCCACATGATTTTGGAACCTGCCTATTTGTACCATATCATTTAAATATACACACCAGAAATAAGGGTCTAGATATTCATTTTTAAAGTTGTGGAGTTTTCAAATCAAAGAATGTTGTAATTGATCAGAAAGGAATTAAGGGTAAAATATACAATTGTGTCTTGGATGTTGGGCTGAAAATTGATAAAAGAAAGGGACTGTGGGAAGAACTCAGTACTTTCACTAGACTTTATATGCCCAAGGCAGGGGTGAGCCACATGTGGCCCTCTTTACCCTTACCAACAAGTAAAATAAACCTGAATGCCTCCAGCTTATTACATGGGGTTACCTGAGTTTTTTGCTGCTCCATGCTATTTTCTCTTCCTTACTTCACATACTTAGGTCCCTCCATTGTTCTAATCAAATGTGCCTAGCCTGAAGTAGTGATTTGCCTTGTTCTAATAATGTCAAATATCAAGGTTAAGTTAAGGATTCTGCATGGGGAATGCTTAAAAGCACAATCGTCTACATGTCCACTCAGAGATAAGTCCCGTTGAGTTCAAGATGACATATTCCCAGGTAAGTGTTGGTATACGATTACAGCCTCATTAAGGAGAAACAATGGGTATGGGTCATTTTAGAATATATTTGCATAAATCTGAGGAGAGAGATAGCAGCAATCCAAAATTAACTTTATTTGGCACCAAGGTGGAATTATTGTTATTGTTATTTTCTTTTCTTATATCCTGCCTGTCTCCCAATATAGGGACTCAAGAATCTACTTTTATATTTAGAGTATAACACACTGACTCACAGTCTGTGTCTAGGATAAAACCCACAAGGTAAAATATGTCCACGATAATAGCATGAGGTCAGTCAGGGAAAGGGCGAGGAGAATAAATCATTGCATAAACTTTCCTGAACAAATATCTGCATGCATATAAAGACACAATCAGACCACTATCTTCCCTTATTCCCAGCATCTCTTTTCCCCCTATAGGGCTGCTGGACTGCCCACGATTTCAAACAGAGCATGAGTGGGATCAAGGAAACCGAGGGAGGTGGGTAGACTGCAGGAAAAGCCTGTTTATACAAATCTCTCCCAGGTGCACTGACCTGTTTTTGCCCTTCAGATGGTCACACTCCCTGGCTGACAGGATGACAAAGTTCAGCCCACAAAAAGACAATGATTTCACTGCCATAGTCAGACCACAGGCTGCCTGGGAGGAAAGACAACAATAGCAAGTTATCTTTTTTTAAATGGTTATTTTCGCTAAAGGAAAATTACTTTCTCCCAGGGTTTATATATGCCATATATAGATTTCTGGAGATAAATATTTCATCCTTTTCTTCAATACAGGATGCCTTTCCCCAGCCCTTTCTCATTAATCAGTCACATGTAATAATTGTGAACTTTGACTCCACTTTAAATCACCTTTATAAAAAAATAGATGTGATGCCAACGGTCACAAATTCTAATTTTTTTTTTTTTTTTGCTTAAGTGTTAGAATTAGTGCTTCTTTTTGACTTATGTGATCCAAAGTTGATTAAAAATAATTATACTCCCCCAGCCTTCAGTTAGGTGTGGTTTTGCCCCCCCCCCATCTATTAGCTATGAGGAAGCCCTGGTTATATGCTAGCCAAGGGGTAAGCAACCTTTCCCCTTTAAGGGCCGAGGGACTTCAGCTCCCAGAATCCCAGGAGCTATTGGCCAACATGGGACTATTGGCCAACATGGCTGAGGATTCTGGGAGCTGAAGTCCCTCGGCCCTTAAAGGGGAAAGGTTGCCTACCCTTGTAGCCTATTTAAGGGAGGATGCAGACGGGTGTCCCTGGGCTGCCTTGGGAAGCGGAGGATTGAGTCCGAGGCTGCCCCATGCCTTGGCCCCAATCCTCACTTTTGCCAGCCCAGAAAAGAGCAGCAAAATGCTGCTCCTTTCAGAGCTGGCAAAAAGGACGTCCCAAGAGCTGCTGCACGGCTCTTCTGCACCCCTTCTAGCGCAGTGCATCAAGACGCTGTGCCAGGAGGACGTTCTGATGCTGTGCACCATGCATAATGGCGCGTGCCATCAGGATGTCCTCGGGGAGGGGTTGCAGTGGCCGGCATGTGGCTGCCCCTTCCCATCCCTGCCTCGAGAACGCTGCAAAGGGCCCATCAGCAGAGGCCCTAAGGCAATGTGATCCAGGCTTTAGCCTTTTTTTGCTTTGGAGTGGCTGCTTGCCAGACAACCTACCCATCTTCTCTAATAGGCTTTGCCACTCACTAGTGGAGATGAGTAGGAAAGTTTGGCCAAAGACACAGCTTTTTGTGTGTGTTTGTGTGTGTGTGTTCTCCATTGTATATCTATTTGTCTTTGTTTGACTTGGTTATCTGGTGTTTATTCTGTCATATCTGGTGGTGTTTAAGCACACAGTTATGATATGCTACTCTCTTGGAATACCAGATGCACTGCAAGGAGAAACCACTTATCCATATTGCTCTCATTCCAACCCAACCCAAGAGAAGAAGTGAGGTGCTTTGTTGCTAAAGGCCAAACCCTCCCACCTGGGGTGAATCTGTTGCAACCATCTGTTACCCTTCATGGGTAGCTAGTGCATATGAGTTTTGGGGCCCATGCTCAATATTTCAAGGCAAGAAGTTGTACATAATGGGAGGCCTAGCTTAAATGAACCTCTCAGAAATAAGTTCTTATATGTCCCATTTTGCTGCCATGTTATGATGTTGCCTTTCAGTACTATGAACTGGTATCATCTTTTCAGGTGGCAAGGCAATGACTTTCTCACATTGATGTTTCTTCTATCTTCTATCACAAAGCAAGAATTCACTTTGTCAAGTATTTTTGTTGTTGCTTTAAAACAGATTTACCCAATTCTTCATCTCCTAGAGCGAACATAGAATTGAATCACAGTTGGTTTCCAGTGGGAGCCAGGATGCTGAAAGAAAAGACTGTTATGTATTTGTGGTCATGATTAAGGTCATGATCCCTTAATTGTCCACTACTATCACACACACATACAAACACACACACTTGTGCAAAGGCATTTGTGCAAAGGCATTTGTTTCTAAAATCTGCACATGGACACTTTAGTCAAAGTGGACATGTGTCCATTAATGCAAATATATACCCGGATATGTACAGCATTTGAGTGTTTGAAATCAGCACAGAACTGACATAGAAAGTTCACGGAAACAGATTTATCTACATCATCACTAATTGTTAGAACATCAGAACATCCTTTACATATGAAACATTTCTATAAAGTGTCTCTGACATTGAATGAACAGTTCTTTGAAAGGTTACTTTTGGAAACTGCGACTGGAAACCTTTTTGGAACTTATACTGACAGAAGTGTCATGTTAGTATAAGTCCTTTTTCAGTTTAGGTGTAAAGAAAACAGAGAACAGTAGTGAAATCCTCATTTGTCAGGAGATAAAACTGCCTGCCATTCTGGAGTGGAGACATTGCACATGAGAATGCCAAATTCTCTACTTTATTATTGGCAAATGCAACAGCCACTACATCAAAGTCTGGGCCCATGGAACCAATTTTCAGTGAAAACTATACCACTACCATTGTGTTTGATGGTGCCCAAGAATGATCTGCTTGATACTTTGATTCTGTTTGCTGAAATAGTAAAGTGGCTATTGGTGAGGTCAACTTCAAATGTTTTCTTCTTTACTGTTTCTTTTCAACATTTGTTCACCTATTGTGTGTTCTAAGATAGGGAATCAAAACAGATATCCTCTCTGGAGAAAAGCCAATGTAACAGCCAGCCTGGCTAATGTTCATGTGGAAGAAACACATATTTGTTTTTGCTGCATACCAGAATTCTTTCAATAACAGCTCAGCCTATGTTTAGTAGTGGCATCATTTCAAAAGAGAGAAAATTATGAGAGGGGAGTTCTTAAAAGCTCCTGTCTGTAGATTTTGAATACTCTGCCTGTGAGCTCAGGATAGAGACTTGTCAATTTCCTTCAATTGTCCAAGACTTGAAATAAATACACTCTTAATGGACCTCCTCTTGCTCATACCTAAATACCAGGAGATTTTCTGATTTCATTATCCATTTGACTGCTGATGATGATCTTCTTCTTCTTCCTTCTCCTCCCCTCTCCCCATCCTCCTCCTGTCTTCTGCTTCTCCTCCTCCTCCTCTAGCCATTTAGTCTAATATAGTATTTATCAAACCTTTGGGAACTACTTCTTACTTCTAAATTTATTCTATCCTCTTCCTACCCCACCTCAAAATATCAATGCACCTGTTCCATGACAGAATGGACAGATATTATTGCCTGCTCTTATAAGCATGCAACCAGAAAATTTATGGAACAATCCATAGGTGCAACTCTGGCATTAAGAGAACATATGTACTAATCCAACACTGGAATTATAAAAGAGAAAAACTCAAGACAGCAGCTTTTATCAAATGAGTTTGGTCTGGTGTGATAGTAGTGGTCAAATAGATGCCTCTGGGAACACCACAACCAGAACCTGAAGGCAATCACCTAAATCTAATTGGAAGTAACATGTAAGTGAGAGTAAACCCACCGAAGCAATGGGAACTTCATTAATCAGGTCTTATGTAAGATCCATGGGTCTACTGTAGTTTGGGCTAGCAATTGAATTTAGGCTAATAACTCACCAAAAATTGCTATTCAGTGACATATTGCTACCACTAGTAGTTTATATTCAATCATAGACATAGACAGATTTGTCTATAGCCATCATAGAATCATAGAGTTGGAAGAGATCACAAGGGCCACCCAGTCCAACCCCCTGCCATGCAGGAAATCACAATCAAAGCATCCCAGACAGATGGTCATCCAGCCTCTGTTTAAAGACATCCAAAGAAGGAGACTCCACCACACTCCGAGGGAATGTGTTCCACTATCGAACATCTCTCACTGTCAAGAAGTTCTGGTTAGGGTTAGGGTCAATAAGAAACCTGGTAAAAACTTTATATAGATTTCAGCTATCCCTTCTTACCAGGAACAATTCATGCCAATACATTTCTGATTCAGGTTCAAGAGATGGATGTGATATTTGTTGCTGCATGCCTTGAAGTCATATCCGACTTATGGTGATCCTAAAGTGATGCTATCACCTGGTTTTCTTGGCAAGATTTGTTCAGAGGGGGTTTGCCATTTCCTTCCTCTGAGGCTTAGAGAGTGTGACTTCCCCAAGATCACCCAGTGGGTTCCCATGGCCAAGTGGGGATTCAAACCCTGGTCATTAAAGCCCTAAACAATTCAGGATCTTAATACTTAGCAACACATCTCATGTTCTTTATAATTGCCCATGGACTAAGATCTGCCAAAGAGACCCTCCTCTATGTCCTGCATTTGAGAAAAAAATATTACAGGACAGAACCTTATTTCTTCTGGCACCTCAACTGTGAAATGTCTTCCCCATACTTATTGGGATATTCTACAATCTTAAAAAGTAATCTTTTCAAACTCATAGTATGAAGAAATAACTTGATGAGCACAAGGGCTTATACTGTGATCTTATTCAAAGATTTAGACTGTACAACAGAATATTGAATAGTAACCCCCCTATGACATAAGTTTAAAACCCTCCCTGTAGGCCAGTGAGGATTTGACCCCAGATTCCCATGTTCTTTTATTATCATCATTATTCTACCCAATAGCCCATACTTGCTTTATTGGCTATACCACAGTCATCTAGCTGGGTCATCATCTGTGTATCTTAAAGTAAGCAATTCTGTGTGGACACCATATGCAAATCAATATGGCCACCAACTATTCTTCATTGATGGCCATACTGACTTGTGTGTGTTAGCAGTCACAGATCATTACACTATCACTCTGCTTATTAGGCTGATGAGAATAGAGGGGGAAATGAATATCCAGATTCATCTTTGACTGGGACTGTACAATGACACCATTTGCCTCCTTTTCAGCTTGCGGAAAGACCTTAACTATCTTTGTTTTGCCACCTTTAAACCTTTAATGCATGATGCATTTTTTTTTTTTTTTGGCATATTGATGGACCAATAAATGTATCACTTTTTTGTGGATTCTGGATTTTGTTATTTATGAAGCAAAACATTCACTCTCCTTATTTCTTCTTTTTTAAAAAAAATAAAATAAAATCTGATCTTTTTAAAATGAGACCTCTCAATTTTTTTCATTTGCAGTTTAAATATGGAGCCTTCCTTTCCTTTCCTTTATGATTCCAGTCCCCCCCCCCCAACTAATTATAACCACAGGATTAATGAACAGTTCTTGAGATTCATCTGATGAGTCATGATAACAAGAGCTACTCTAAAATGCTAAAGAGGCACATCCATGGAAGAATTTAGGACCGGGACTCCTGTAGTGGATAATTCTGCTCTTTAGCTATTGGCTAGCAAATTATTATTTTATCATTATTAGTGATCATGGGAGTGTTGTTCTTGTCTTTGAGACAGATGTGTTCTGAACAATTGTGACTTAACTAGCATGCTCTTGTTGTATGAATTAGAAATGGTTGGCTTTCAGAAGACAGATTATTGTTGTTAAAATCCCTTCTCAGGAAAGCCATTTTAAAGCAAGATGACATAATTATTATACTTGATGATAATGCAGAGGAAGATTTTGTATGCCAGTACTCTCCACTCCATTTCCCCTAGCTGAGAAGTAAAGAAGATGTGGGTTGGAATAAAACTTCAGTAAATTTATGTACTTAAATAAACAAAAATCAAAGTCTTTACAGAAGGAGGCAGACAAGTGGACATTTTACTCCATTAGGTAAATAAATAAATAGGTTCACAGTCCTGGATTTGAGAAGAAGTAGCCTTAGTGCAAGGGATGCAGAGACCTGTGCAGACCTTGAGGTCTCTAGGTTTCTTTATGATACCGTTAAACCCTGGTACACACACACACACACATACACACACACACATTTAACACTTGTCCCCATTGTCTAGCTGAATAAACCTTTGTCAGTATTCTATATCAGCTGCTTAGTTAAGTATAATTTAGCATAACTTATAACTTAACTAAGCAACTTTTTCCTGTCCCAACTCCCTCAAGCCTGATGGAACATAATTCACTCTTGTTCTGAGCCTATTTCTGTTCTGGACTTCTTTCTTCCCATGCAGCTGAAGACTGTTAAAGTAAGGTGTGTGTAAGGTGTGTTTTTATGGGTGTGTGTGTTACAGTTGTGGCAATAGCATCACAATCATGACTAAATAATGATTGTGAATGAGGAACAGTTACAGATCAGTAAATCTAGATAATTGTTCCATATTCACTATTGAATATGTCAATTCAATTCACTAATATGCACTATCAGCTGCATAAGAAGAGGGGGAGGCAATCTTCTAGCATGGGTGAATTACATTTCTCTCAGATTTGGGAGGGCGAGGTCATGCCAGGAGACATTATTTAATTAATTATACAAGGCAATGTACCATAGTGGTTTGAGTTTTGGACTACAGTCTGGAGACTAGAATTCAATTTCCCATTTGATCATGGAAACCCACTGGGTGACCTTGGGCAAGTCATATGCTCTCAGCCTCAGGGGAAAACAATGAGAAACCTTCTCTAAACAAATCTTGCCAATAAACCACATGGTAGGTTTGTCTTAGGGTGGACATATGTTGGAAACAACTTGAAGGCACATAACAACAACAACAACAACTAAATACTTGCAAGTTTTCAGGAGGATGGGTACAGTGTTTTGAATAGAAGGAGAGTCAAATTATTATTATTATTATTATTATTATTATTATTATTATTATTTCAGTTGGTGGAGAAGTAGGCAGATTAGGAGTGTAATTTGTATGAAAATGGCATACAGAAAAATGAAAAAGGACCTAGTGCAAGAGTATTAAAATATTGTGCTACAGAAGGTATGAAAATGATACAAAACACTCATTCATGTAAGTATGACTCATAACTTAATTCATTTATGGTATGGAAGATAGGGTAATAGTCACTAGGATTTGATACATTCATTCAGAAGTGACAGAACCCCAATATTCAAAATACATTTTCAGAGTCCTTCTGTATTTCAGAATTCCATCCCCAAAAAAGAAATCTTCATACAAAGCAAAATTAATAAAAATCATTACCACTAAAAGTTTTCAGTGCTGAGAGTTAAGATAGGTTTAAAAGGGATTATTTCACTAAGAATAGGTCCATTCAAGAGTAGAAGGAATAGCAGAAGTACTATGTCTTCATGTATCAGTTGCTGTGGAATAATTCTAGGGAAAGATTCTGGCATTCATCACCTGTGGACTTTTCAGATGGAGCATAATGGCTGTTTTGGGAAGTGGAGGGTTGAATTAGATGGGACAAAGGTGGGCAAAGTGTGACCATCCAGATATTGGACTAGAGCTTTCAGCAGTCCTAACCAGCACATCTAATGGTAAGGAGTGCTGGTAGCTACAGTCCAACAACATCTAGAAAGCCCGTTTTGCCCACTTCTGAGCTATGCC
Organism: Phrynosoma blainvillii; assembly: GCA_026167975.1. Taxonomy (NCBI): domain Eukaryota; kingdom Metazoa; phylum Chordata; class Lepidosauria; order Squamata; family Phrynosomatidae; genus Phrynosoma; species Phrynosoma blainvillii. Next base: position 417,961,532 of record JANUYF010000001.1, read on the forward strand.
TTTAGTATGCTCCATCAGAGCTTGGTACATTTATGGATGGCTATAAATTCAGTTTCAGTTTCTATCTGATGAGAATTTACCAAAATTCATAACCTTTTTAATAACTGGGATGGAAAGAGCTTGTGTTTGCTTTGTTTTGTCTTAAAAGATGAATGTAGGAGAAACTAATATATTTGTACCCTCAGGCCCAGAGCTGAGTGTCAAAAATGCCATCTTTGGAGTTCTTTCATTCTCCAGAAGGTCTTCATTCTTAATGCTTATGCAGTGGGAAGGTACATTATGGTCCTCACTATGCTGGGCATAACAATACTTTTAGAAAATGGTGGAAATTTTAATTGCAGGTTTTTTTTAAAAAAAATGTATTAAAATTCATAAATCTCTTCATATTTTGAATAAAAAGAATTTAAAGTTGTTATTTTTTAAAAGCACAGGACAGAGGAAAACAGACATATGTTCTCATCCCTTTGTGTGATATATAACACTTTTTCTTTAAGACAACCTAATAATTGCTCTAAAAATATACATTCTTGCATCTTAGATGTATCAGAGAGCAGACCTTTGAACCTTTATATGTTTCTCTCTTTCTTTAATTTATATCCCATGTTTCTCCCAATATAGGATTAAAGGTGGCTTACAATCATTTAAAAGTATAGTACAACTAAAACTATTAATACAAAAGTTAAAACACAATTAAACTGGATTTCTTTCTCTTTTTAACAAACAATTAAAAATCCAGTTAAAAGCAATTTTAAAAACACAGATAAACATAATAAAATAGAAAAACAACATCCCCAATTGAAAGCTCCATCTGTTACAACATATTAAAAACCATATGCTTCCCTAACAAGAAAGGTCTTTACCCAGATAGAACAGCCAGCCAACCCACCGCAGAAAGAAAGAAAGAAAGACCTCCAGGTTTGTTTGTTTTTTCACCCACACTGAAACCTGACTCAAGATGATGACACCGGATGGGGAAAAGGACTGAAAGTCCAGCTGAAAAGATAAAACACAACCCCTATGATTGTCTAGAGAACTTTGTAGTAAAATAAATGTAGAGGAAAACATCTATATATAGTTATAACTAAAGCTACAGCTAGAGATAAAGATGTAAATTTGCCAAGGGTCAGAAGGAAAGATTTTGCCCATCAGAGAGCAAGGTTTCATACACATAAAGAAAGTATAATGAATCAAACCTTTCTAATGTCCTCTAAACATGACAGCAATTGGTCCCTGCAGAATGTTGGACAAGCTTGATGGCTGAAAGCTATTTAAACCAGCCATGGTCTCTGCAGTATAGTATGTTGATACTTCTGGAGGAGAGAAAAGAATTACTCTGTACAGCACAATACAAGCAACTGCCAGGTGTGTGTGTGTGTGTGTGTGTGTGTGGGAGGGGGGGGAGACTTGCAAAGGACAACTGAAACATTACTCAGACTATGCTGCAGTGCTTTACTTATTTCAATTTTATAACCTTCTTTGTCCCCTAAATTCAAACATGCATTCTAAACATGATCATATTATATTTCTATTGAATTAAATGATCTGTAATGGTTAGAGCATTGGAATAGAACTCTAGAGACAAAGGTTTGAATCCCTGTTCACTAATTGAAACCCACTGGGTGACCTTGGATAAGTCATACTACCCCAGCCACAGAGGAAAGCAAAAGCAAACCCCCTGTCAACAAATCTTGCCAATAAAACTGTTAAAGGCCTTAGGATCACCATATGTTGGAAATGACTTGAAGGCACACAACAGTAATATATTAAATATATTGGTCATGATCCTGCATTGTCAAATCTAGCTACAAAGACAGAGTTCCATCATCATAACTACTGTTGATGCCATCTCCTCCCCCCCACCACCACAAAAAAAAAAAGAGACCCTTCTTAATCCAGGCACTGTTCCAGCTGAAGAGTTTCTGAGACACAGTAGATTGAGGTATTGGGAAATTATTACTACCATGTTTTCCTGATCCCTGGACACATTGACACAGGAAGCTGGAAAGATCCCATGGGGTCCCACCACAAATGGTTCTTTCAGTGAGCCCCACAACTGGGAGAGCACTGAAGTTGTCTTTTCCCATTGCCCTGATCTGTAGTATGTTGGCAATCTTTTCTTTGGGGCACTGCCTGGTTTAAGAGGAAGGCTTTGGGAGTCATGAATTACAATAAACGTGAATCGCAGAAGTTATAAGATTCCAGAAGTCTGGCTTGCAATTTCATAATTACTGAACATGATGCCAGCCTATATTAAATATTATATTAAAACAGTGCTGTGCAACTGTGAAGGGTCTGGGAGCCATTTCCCTCCTCCCTACACACGAGGCACACGAGGCAGTGGCAGCAGCACTTGGAGACTTTCTCCAGCCCGCTCCAGCCCTGAGGAGAAACACCTGAGGGACGCAGCTGACTGAGAGCCAGGAGGAGCTTCGGTGGGGGGATAAAAGTCCCCACCTGGGACCATCCCTCCCCCGGCACACGAGGCAGCGGCGGCAGCGCTTGGAGGCCTTCTCCAGCCCTCTCCAGCCCTGAGGAGAAACACCTGAGGGACGCAGCTGACTGAGAGCCGGGAGGAGCTTCGGTGGGGAGATAAAAGCCCCCACCTGGGACCATCCCTCCCCCGGCACACAAGGCAGTGGCTGCTGCACTTGGTGGCTGTGAGGGACAACTGGGTGGGGCCAATATCACCACCATTACAGCTGCAATTCGATCTTTATTCGAATGTTGGAGGGGAGAAAAGTGTTGGGACTGGTAGAAGCCACAGTCTGGAGGACCCCCCTAGCCCCCCTCCTTCTTTTTCCACCATCTTTTAGATACTTCCTATTTACCAAGGGTCAGGAACTAGCTGGATCAGCTCTCTCTGCCATCACATAGTGGAGCTGGGGATAGCCTGGGAGCGGATATTGAGGTTGTGTGGGGGCAGGGAAGGTAGCAGGATGAAGAAATATTACAAAAGAAGAAGGGATCGATGCTTAATATCTATCCCTTCTTCAGTTCACTCTACTGCCCAGGATAACTTGGAGAGCGCAGCAGCCATTCCACAGACCCTTACTCTGCTCCTTTGCAATGCCAGGTCGGTCAGAAACAAGACCCATATCATCCACGATCTTATTGTGGATGAAGCGGCAGACCTGGCATGCTTTACCGAGACCTGGCTGGGGGATGCTAGTGCTGCAACATGGGTGCAGGCTCTCCCTGCTGGGTATACGGTTAGTGAGCAGATAAGGGAAAGTGGGCGAGGGGGCGGCGTGGCTTTGGTTCACAGAAACAACCTGACCTTGACCAGAAAGCCTATCCAGAAAACAACCTGCATCAAGTGTTTGTACCTTAGCTTGAAAACCAGGGATAGTTTGGGGATTCTGTTGGTATACCGTCCACCCCATTGCTTAACAGACTCCCTAACCGAGCTCACCACCCTGGTCTCTGAGTTGCTGTTGGAATCGCCTAGACTTTTAATCTTGGGCGATTTCAACATCCCACTCGAGACCAGTTTCCAAGATCTATCTGGTGCAGCTCAGGAGTTCATGGATACCATGACAAACATGGGACTATCCCAATTGGTTGACAGGCCCACACATTGTGTGGGTCATACCCTCAATGCAGTTTTTAGTACGGAATGGGAACATCTGTGGGCAGAGGTTACAAAAACCTCTGCATTGTCATGGACGGATAATTTCCTGGTCAAGGTGCAACTAAAAGCCATTAGAATGGTCCATTAGAATGGTCCGCCCTCAAAGGCTTATGGAACCAATTGGCTTCCAGAAAGCCCTGGAGGGTTTAATGGTTGGTAACACCGGTGATTCTGTCAAAGCCTTGGTGGACACTTGGAACACCAATCTCGCCAAGGCTATTGACACAATCGCTCCCAAGTGTCCTTTCCAGCCCGCTTCTATCCACAAGCCCTGGTATACACAGGAGCTTAGGAAGATGAAGCGAGCTGGACAATGACTAGAGTGCGAATGGTGAAGGACTTGTCTCTCATCTGACAGAACTCGCCTTAGGAAACATCTTGATTCCTACAGGGAGGCTTTACGGGTAGTGCAGAAATCTTTCTGTTCTGCTTGTATTGCATCTGCAGAGTCCCACCCAGCAGAGCTGTTTAAGGTGGTGGGGGAGCTGACGAAGGTCCCACCTCTGCCAAATCCCCTACTTAACCCAATGACAGCCTGCTGTGATGCATTTAACATCTACTTTGCAGATAAAATCTCTCAGATAAGAGTCGATTTGGACACCAGTGTTCAGGCAGAATTCGTAGACGAGGTGTCCAGCAACTCCATTGATGGTAATTTACTGGATCAATTTCAACTGTGAGTACTGATGACGTGGACAAGCTCCTTGGAAAGGTGAGGAAGATGACTTGCCCTCTCGATCTGTGTCCATCTTGGCTGGTTGTCCGGGGGGGACGCGTTGAGAGTATTCCTTCGGGATGCAATCAATGTGTCCTTCAGGGAAGGTATTGTACCATCTAGTTTAAAGGAGGCGGCAGTTAGGCCACTCCTGAAAAAACCTTCCCTTGACCCCCTAGACAGAAACAACTATAGACCAGTATCCTCGCTCCCTTTTTTGAGCAAAGTGATCGAGAGGGCAGTTGCTTCCCAACTCCAAGCAGTCTTGGATGAAACCGATTATCACGATCCATTTCAAACTGGCTTCAGGACAGGATATGGAGTGGAGACTGCTATGGTTGCTCTGACCGATGACCTCCACCTGGGCATTGACAGGGGTAGTGTGACCCTGTTGGTGCTCTTGGATCTCTCAGTGGCCTTTGACACCATCGATCATGCCATCCTCTGGGATCATTTGAGAGAGTTAGGAATCAGAGGCACTGCCTTGCAGTGGTTCCGTTCCTTCCTCTCGGGCAGATCCCAGAGGGTGAGGCTTGGGGACAGTTGCTAATCTAAAATCGAGCTTAATTGTGGCATCCCTCAGGGCACCATCCTGTCCCCCATGTTATTTAATATTTACATTAAGCCGCTGGGTGAGATCATTCGGAGGCATGGAGCGCGGTGCCATCAGTACACTGATGAAACCCAGATATACATCTCCATGAGGAAGATGACTTGCCCTCTCGATCTGTGTCCATCTTGGCTCAGACTTCAGATGGCGTCTCTCCTCTTAATGACTGTCTCAAAGCGGTAATGGATTGGATGAGGAAAAACAGATTGAAGTTAGATCCAGACAAAACGGAGGTACTGACAGTCACAGGCCCGAAACCAGATCTGGGAATACAGTCGCCAGTCCTGGATGGAGTCACACTCTCCTCTAAGGACTGTGTTCGCAGCTTAGGGGTACTCTTAGACCCATTGCTTCACATGACTATTCAGGTAAGTGTGGTGGTCAGGAGTGCCTGTTATCAGCTTCGGCTGATACGCCAACTGTGCCCTTATCTGGACATGAGGGATCTGGAAACTGTGGTACATGCTCTGGTAACCTCACGTCTGGATTACTGCAACACACTCTCCAGGGGGCTACCCTTGTGCTTAACCCAGAAACTGCAATTAGTTCAAAATATGGCAGCCAGGTTAATTACCGGAACATCCAGGGGGGAGCACATAACACCGGTGCTTAAATCCCTCCACTGGCTGCCAATTAGTTTCCGGGCTCAGTACAAGGTATTGGTTTTAACCTTTAAAGCCCTACATGGCTTGGGTCCATCTTATCTGAGGGATAGCCTCTCCCCGTATGACCCTCCCCCGCACCCTTCGGTCCTCTGGGAGGAACCTGCTCCAACCCATGAAGACTAGGTTGGCACAGACCTCCCAGAGGGCTTTTCCTGTGACCACTCCCGGGCTATGGAATGGCCTGCCAGATGAGATCCGTCATCTCTCCACTCTTGCTACCTTTAAAAAGGCTGTAAAGATGGATCTCTTCTGGCAGGCCTTCCCGGAATAACATCTCCTGCAATGGCGGAGTTTTACTATGCACCTCCCACCCTGTCTTATTATATACAGATAGGCCAGGGGGCTGTATTGTATTGTGTTTTAATGTATGGTTTTAATTTCTTCATAATTTAATTCTTTTTTAAGGGGTGGGAGGGTTAGGGCATGGGATCTGGGCATATTTTAACTGTTCCTTGTTTTAATATGTTGTTTGCTGCCCCGATTGCCAAGCAGAGGGGCGGCTTATAAATAAAAATTTATTATTATTATTATTATTATTATTATTATTATTATTATTATTATTATTATTACATCCTCCTGCCCAGGTGCTTGTTGTTGTTGTTGTGTATCTTCAATCCACTGGGTGACCTTGGGCCCAAGGTCACCTAGTGGATTTTTATGGCTGAGTGGAGATTTGAACATTGGTTTCCAGAGTCATAGGGGCTAAACAGACAGGCAAAAAGAGGTATTTTCAGGCTAGCTTGAAGGCATGGTGTTGTCAGGGACAGCCAGGTTGAGGACTTGGAGGACTCTGAGGGGGAGGATGTGAACCAGGTCCTAGCTTGGTGCTACCAGCTCCCATAGACCTAGCTGAACCTGGACCGAGCTGTGTCGGACCCACTGAGGCACAGCCCCTGCCTCAGCAGCCTAGCCTCCCTCTCAGCAGCCTAGCCTCCCTCAAGCAGATAGCCTTTCCTCAGCAGAGGTTTCAGGCCTGGAAGAAGCAGAGGAGCAAGAGATTGAGATGCCTACCTTTGCTCAGAGGAGAACAGATAGGGCGGGGCTGCGGTGTTCTCGAAGGTTAGCTGAGAAACGCGCCACTAAAGATAAACACCTGTAAGAGAGGAGCTGAGGCTAGATAAGCAGCTGGGAAAAGCCAAGCTCTTCATCAAGGCTTATCTTGGATTCCCCGGTGAAAGCTCTTGGCTCTCGGCTTCACTCTGGACTGGTTTGGATCTTGTGATCTTTGGAATGGCTCTGGACTACCTGCTCGTGATAACCCTGGACCTTGGATTGCTCTCTTGACCTGCCTTTTGGAACCCAGGAGCTCATTCCCCTGGGAGCCATGATAGACTCGGGAGCCTCCAGCAATTTCATGGACTTGGAGTTTGCTACTTGCCATCAGATCCCCATGGAGGCCCTAGCCGAGCCGAGACCTGTGGAGACCATTGATGGGCGGCTCATCCAATCGGGTCCAGTGATGCACCAGACCTTGTTATTGTACTTGGAGATCCAGGGCCCTGTCGAGGAGGTCCAATTCCTACTGGCCGACATGTCCCATTTCCCGTTGGTCCTGGGGATGCGCTGACTCTCCAAGCATGATCCTCATATCTCGTGGGCCCATCGGGAGGTCCTGTTTGCCTCCGAGTTTTGCCAAGAGCATTGCTGGCCAGAGAGGATCCCAGCGGCAGTAGCAGCGGATGCCAAGGAGTCCTTGGTAACGCTACCTGAGAAATACCGGCATTATGCTGATTTTTTGATAAAAAGGAGGTGGATCGGCTCCCCCCACATAGGCCTTATGATTGTGCCATTGACTTGGTACCAGGGGCTCCTATTCCGGCAGGACGCCTCTACTCCCTCTCAGAGCCTGAGCTGGCGGCTCTGAGGGACTTTTTGGAGAAGAATCTTCAGAGGGGGTTTATCAGGCCGTCCAAGTCCCCTGAAGGTGCCCCTGTGCTGTTTGTCAAGAAGAAGTGTGGGGAAATACACCTGTGTAATGATTACGGTCCCTCAGTCGGATAACCATCCGGAACCGGTACCCGTTGTCCCTGATTCTGGAGTTGCTGGAGTGACTCCGCTATGCCAAGGTTTTCACAAAGTTGGACCTAAGGGGGGCCTACAACTTAGTGAGGCTCTGAGCAAGGGATGAGTGAAAGACGGCCTTCCAGATGAGGTATGGGCATTACGAGTACACGGTCATGACTTTGGCATGTGTAATGCCTTGGCCGTATTCCAACACTTCGTCAACAACGTCATCTGGGACTATTTGGACCGGTGCGTGGTGATCTACTTGGACAATTTTTTGATTTACTCCCCCAGCCAGGCTGCCCATGATGCCCACGTCCACGCCATCCTCCAGCGACTTCGGGAACACTGCCTCTACGCCAAGCTGGAGAAGTGTGGCTTTGATCTCCGGGAGGTGGACTTTTTGGGATACCGGATCTCTGCCCAGGGTGTGGCCATGGACAACTCCAAGGTGGAGGCAGTGTTGTCCTGGCAGCCCCCTCACAGTCAGAAGGATGTCCAGAGGTTCCTGGAGTTTGCCAATTTCTACAGAAAGTTTATAGCAGACTACGCAGCCCTGGCGAGCCCTCTGTCTCAACTGCTGTGAGGGACAGCCCACTTCCCGTGGACGGAGGAGGCCCAGAAGTTGTTTGACGTCCTCAAGAAAAGGTTCACGTCGGCTCCGATCCTGCAGCACCCTGACCCGCAGACTCCATTTGTAGTGGAGGCAGACGCCTCAGATGTGGCAATTGGGTCTGTGCTGCTTCAGCTCATGGGGGCTGAAGGACACCTGTTGCCTTGTGCCTTTTATTCTCGGCAGCTCTCTTCTCCCAAATGCAAATACACGATCTGGGAGAAGGAGCTGCTGGTGATTAAGGCAGCCTTTGACACGTGGCGACATCTGCTGGAGGGGGCAGCTCATCTGGTCCTTGTCCACACCAACCATAGGAACTTGGAACATCTCCAGACGGCTCAGAAGTTGTCTCAGAGGCAAAAGCGGTGGGCCCTGTTTTTTGGCTACTTCAACTTCCAACTTCAGTATGTTCCTCGGGCCTGGAATCGGCAGGTCGACACTCTCTCCCATAAGCCAGAATACGCCACGGACCCGGAGTAGGAGTCTAAGTCCACCTTGCTGTGCCCAGAGAATTTTGCCGCCACTGCACGGGATGCCATGCTGCTGGACCAGGTCCGAGATCTCCAGGGTTGGGACCCGTTGGTGGCACGGCATTTGGCGGAAGGGGATGCCTCTCCCATTACACTTCAGGATGGCCTGCTGTACCATCGTGGCTGGCTGTATGTGCCAGCAGGTCCCTGTCGGGAGGCAGTCTTGTGGTTGTGCCATGATGTCAAGCCGGTGGGGCACTTTGGCTTTTGCAAGACCTTGCACCTCCTCACCCGGGAGTTTTGATGGTCTCGAGTCTGGGCGGAGGTGGCCTAGTACGTGGACACTTGCCCAGTGTGCCGCCGGGCCAAGGACCACCCTGGAAGGCCTGCAGGGTTGTTGCTGCCTCTGCTGATGCCGTCAGGGCCCTGGAAGCTCTTCTCAATGGACTTCATCATGAACCTGCCCCCCTGTGCCAGCTGTACCACCATCTGGGTGGTGGTGGACCTTTTTTCTAAGATGGCCCACTTCATGCCCTGTTTTGGCCTCCCCACGGCGAAGGAGATGGACCGGATGTTTATTCAGCACATCTTCCAGCTCCATGGCCTTCCCAAAGGGGTGGTTTCGGATCGAGGGATCCAGTTCATGGCCTGGTTCTGGACTAGCCTGCTGCGGTTCCTGGACTTGGTGCTGCATGTGTCCTCGGCATACTGCGTGGAATCCGACGGACAGATGGAGCACACCAATGGGACGCTGGAGCAGTACCTCCGCTGCTACTCCAGTTACCTCCAGGAGAACTGGGTTGACTTGCTTCCATTGGCTGAGTTTGCTTATAATAACTCGGTGCATGCCTTGACGCAGTAGATGCCTTTCTTCACCACTGGAGGCTTCCATCCGTGAGGGTTTCTGGCTGTGGCTCCGGTTTCGGCGGTTCCTGCAGTGGATCATTGAATCGAAGAACTCCGGGCTGCTCAGTCCTTGCTGCAGGAGCAGCTCGAGGTGGCAAAGGAGGTGTACAAGAAGGGTGCAGACCGGCGGCGGCAAGAAGGTCCTCCTTTGCAGGTGGGGGACTCGGTATGGCTGTCCACAACCCATCTCCCACTTCGGCAGCCATGTCGGAAACTGGATGTGAGGTTTGTCGGGCCATATAAGATTGTGGCTCAGGTGAATCCTGTGGCGTTCCGGCTGCAACTGCCACGGACGTGGCGGATCCACCCCATCTTCCACCGATTGTTGCTGCTTCCAGCCTCAGGGGTCAGGCCCGATGTGGGACCCACGCCTCCCACTGGTCCGGTCCTGGTCGATGGGGAACAGGAGTTTGAGATGGGCCAGATCCTGGACTCCCGTCGATACAGAGGGCGGCTGCAGTATCTGGTCGACTGGGCCGGCTACGGGCCGGAGGACCACTCTTGGGAAGATGCCTCTGATATGCATGCTCCTCGCCTGGTCTGGGCATTACATCATCGCTTCCCTGACCAGCCTCGTCCTCCTCCAGAGGTGAGGGAGGATGATGGGAGGGGGAGTGATGTCAGGGACAGCCAGGTTGAGGACTTGGAGGACTCTGGGGGGGAGAATGTGGAGCCAGGTCCTAGCTTGGTGCTACCAGCTCTCATAGACCTAGCTGAACCTGGACCTAGCTGTGTGGGACCCATTGAAGCACAGTCCCTGCCCCAGCAGCCTAGCCTCCCTCAAGCAGAAAGCCTTTCCCCAGCAGAGGTTTCAGGCCTGGAAGAAGCAGAGGAGCAAGAGATTGAGATCCCTATCTTTGCTCATAAGAGAACAGATAGGGCGGGGCTGCAGTGTTCTCGAAGGTTAGCTGAGAAATGTGCAGCTAAAGATAAACACCTGTGAGAGAGGAGCTGAGGCTAGATAAGCAGCTGGGAAAAGCCAAGCTCTTCGTCGAGCCTTATCTTGGATTCCCCGGTGAAAGCTCATGGCTCTCGGCTTGACTCTGGACTGATTTGGATCTTGTGACCTTTGGAACGGCTCTGGAATACGTGCTCGTGATAACCCTGGACCTTGGATTGCTCTCTTGACCTGCCTTTTGGAACTCTGGACTTGTTGTTCGCCTGCTGCAAGCAAACATTGGTACATTACTTGCAACTGTGTTTGTGTCCTGGAAAAGGGCCGTGTCCTTATCAGCCACATGTTGGCAGCTTTCCCGGACATGTGTTTAGATGATGCATGCCTTGAAGCTGGCAAGAAAGCACCCTTTAGCTGTCTTATGGGGAGAAAAACCACTTCAAAAAAAGCTACTTTTTCCCACTTCTTCCTGGAAAGTGTGCACCTTCACATGCGTGTATAAATACACCAATGCCAGTGTGGCTCTGAAGGGGCACTCTTTCCAAACCCTAACCTTAATTGTGCATGTAAACACCCCATCGCAGGAGTGCACTTAAAAGGGACAGAGCTGTAGTACACAAGTGGTGGGGGTGACAATGAAGATGAGTACAACACACACACATGAAGATGAGTGCAACATACACAAAACGGACAATGTAAGAGGGGACATAGGCTGAAGAGGGGATTGAAGAGAGACATAATTGTACCTTGCTGGCATCTGCATGGGCACACTTCTGCTCTGATACCTTGTCCTAGTGAAGTGCTGCACAAGCAAATGCGAGTAGGTTTGCAGGGTTGGCCATGCAATGGGATGGCAGTTGCTATCAGTTAACTCCTTTGAAGGTGCACAGTGGTGGTGGTGGGGACAGTAAAAAAAAGTACCCAGTGGGGCAGCTTGAAGCCATGTTGTGTGGTTATGACATACACACTCCTGCCGCCTTGGGAACTGGTGATGGGGTTGGTGAGATTTCAATGTGGCTTCAGAAAAGGCAACTTCAAGCCAACTTTTTCCTGCCTGTTTCACCCCATAGTTTCCTCTAAAACCACTACCTCTTATTGGCTGTACCACCACAATTTTCCCCCATCATCATGTACAGATGTGAGAGCCGGACAGTGAAGTAAGCTGATAGAAAGAAAATCAATTCCTTTGAAATGTGGCACTAGAGAATAGTGCTGTGGATACCATGGACAGCCAAAAAGTCAAACAAGTGGGTCTTAGAACAGATGAAGCCTGAGCTCTCCCTGGAAGCCACATGACTAAGGGGCTAAGCAGACAAGTGGCCATGGGACGCCCCAGGAAGCTGCACTGCGGGACCGAGGCATCCCCACACCTCGGTCCCACGGCGTACCTTTGCCGCCCCTGAAAGGAGTGCTAAATCTGCGCTCCTTTCACAAGTCGCCGAAGGTGCACCGCAAAAGGCTGCACCGCACCTTCATCAACTCTTCCGCCACAGCGTGTGCGAACACTGCGGCAGGAGGTCCTCCTCGGAGCGCCCGCCATGCAGAGGGCTGTCTGCTCCGAGGACGACCTCGGGAAGGGGTTGGGGCGCCGATCGTGTGGCTACCCTTCCCCTTCCCTGCCCCCAAGACGGCCCAATAAGCCATCTGCTTAGCCCCTTAATTGAGGCTGTCATATTTCAGCCACATCAGAAGAAGGTGTGTTGTTGTTGTTGTTGTTGTTGTTGTTGTTGTTGTTGTGTACCTTGAAGTAATTTCTGACTTATGGCAACCCTAAGGCAACCTTATTGAAATTTCTTGGTATGAGTCACTAGAAAATACTAGCTAGAAGATTTAATGCTAGAAAAGGTGGAGGGTAGTAGAAAGAGAAGCCATGGGGCTGTACAGATGGCTCCTACAGATGGCCCCTGTACATCTGGCGCTCTGTTCCACCCCTGGGAGCGCCAGATCGGGGCCATGGCAAGCACACATCATGGCCTTGATCTGCCTTTTTGCTGCTCCAAAAAGAGCTGGCAAATGCCTCTCCTTTTGGAGGTGGCATAAAGCTGTCCTTAGCACTGCTGTGGCAGCTCTTTTGCACTCCTTTGGCACAGCGTGTCTACATGTTGTGCCAACAGGGTGCCCTGATGTCACCTACCATGCGGTTGGGCATGCAACATGACAGTGGTGTCAGGGCAGAGTTGGCCCAACTCCACCCCAGGCTGGCCCTTTTGGCCGGTCTGCATTGGAGCCATATACCAGATGGATAGACTTAAGAAAGGACCTGAACAGAGTAGTTGAGGACAGGGAATCTTGGTGATGTCTCATTCGTGGAGTCACCCTGAGTCAAAACCAGCTTAAAGGTACTTAACAACAACAGCAGCAAATAAATACAACAGTGATGTCTTTCTTCTAGTGATCCAGCCTCTCTCCTTTGCCCTCCACGTTTAGACTTTGCTTTATTGATATAAAGCCTTCCTGTAGTAATACTGAAAACACTTCCATTCCAAATCAGAAAAACCTGATACAAAAAAACAAACAAACAGAAATTAGCAAATAAAAGAACTTTTTGCTTTAGGGTGAAAATGACCACAGGTCCTTTCCCTTCCTCTTCTTTCTTTCAGGGTTATTCTTCTTCACTCTTTAAAGATGCTGCACTTTCCATTCATTTCCTGGCATTACTGTGGAGCCCTAACCATAGCCTTTGGCTTACACTAAAAGCAGGCACTGGATAAAATAACAGTGGCATTACCTGCAGTGCTGGTGTTAAAATAGCTTTCATTTTGCTGGTGGGAGGGAGCTACAGCATTTGCACTTATGGGAGGGAGGAGAAGGCTCACAGCGCAGTTGTAGCAATTATTAGCTCATTTATTTTACCCCCGAGGAAAAAAAATGCAACTATGGAGAGCAGAGTAATGGCATGGAAATTACTCAGATCAAAATGCTGTTGTATGCCGGATATTTTGTACAGGCTTGAATCACCTTTTCCATTCATTTTTGTAGCACTGCTGTCTTCGAAGAAAGCTACCATTTCAATTTTCCATGCTATATTCAAAGTCCATATTGAAAACAAATGTGAACCCTCTTTAGAATAACAACCTGGTGTTATTTTTTCCATAAGCAATTTCTCCCCCTTTCTTTGCCTTTTAAGTTTGAAGTTCTCTCTGTCTGGTTTTATTAAGTGTGTGAAAAGGTAGGCAGTTTGCCCATATGCTAAAAATGAAAGTTTGTTCAGCAATCCAGGTGGGGTGTCCAAAATCCAAACATTTGACAGCAAAGGAGGGAATACAATATGTGTGAAGGCAACTAGGAGCCTTTCAGATATATGCCTTCCAAAAAGAAAAGCCTTCTTCTTTTCTTCCTACAGAAACTTCCTGATGGAAAATTATGAAAGACTCTAATTTGAAGTGATATAAAGCAGTGGCGTCACTAGGGTTGGTGTCACCCAGTGCAGTAAATCATGGTGTCACCCCCTTTGACCTCCTCCCCTACCAGACCAAGCTTTGCCTTTAAGATACCTTGAGGCCAGCCACTCCAGGATTTAGCATGGGGTGAGGGTATGAGTGTTATTTTGCCTCCACTCTTTTCTGCACATCCCCAGTGACCCTCTTGACATTGATTCATCCTTATCTTTGGCCTTTCCAGCACAGTGAATACAAATAAATATCACAGAATCATAATAATTATTTTGGAAGGGAACACAAAGGCCATGTAGATGCAGCCTATATAAGAGTTTGGATTTAGACAAGGTGTATGTAGTGGCATTGAATATGTGGTATCTGTTGAGGATAGAAGTTGCATAAATCCTCATATGTTCTTTGAGGGCATTTAGATGATCCCCACAGAGAGTGTCACAAAGTGGGATAGGAGGAAGACCTAACACTGTGGCAGTGGTGGGAATCAGTGAAAATCCTCACTCTTAAAATTGCAGTGAGCACTGTGGAAGTCTTCAGTTAGTGGGTTAGAGAGTTTCTACTCCACATTTGGCCATAGTGATGGCATTATGGTGAAATAAAAGGGTGAAATCCCCACAGGAAGCTTATGCCCAATTGAGTTTAACTTTTCAGCTCAAAATAGAATTTTCTAAGAAATCCTATAACTTTTCTTTCCATGTTCATTGTGGTCTAAAGCCACTGGTACCTCCTGCACCATGGACCAAGGACTACACATTTGGGGAACTGAAGTAGCATTGGATGGGAACCCTGATTCTGCTTTCATCTGTTCTCTGTACATCCAAACCTGTATTGTGAGGCACAGCTGTGCCATTCACTGCAGGGATTCCACTGCAGAGGTCAAATGATACAGAAAGAAATAGTTATTTTTCTTATGTCTCTTTAGAACTGTACTGGAGTCCATTTAATGTATTTTACTATTTTTATTGAGCAAGGCATAATATTAGACCACAAAACAATCCTTACAGTCATTAACTTCCTCTCCTACTCAAGTGTCTTGGATAAGTTGAATAGTTGTATTGTATGTGCATGTGCATGTGTTTTTGTGTATGTCTGTGTATATATATATATATATCACATTTCCAGATTTATTCAAGAGTTTCTATTTGATACTATCATCCAACTTTGAACAGCTTCAGTGTTCCATTCACCCATTCCCCTCCACTGGTTGCAAATCCTTCAGGCAAGATTTTCATTCCTTGCCAGTCTTGATTAAAATCCAGATGACCAAATGTGGCACTCTTCTTGGTCACTGGAGAGCTGTGCAGTTGCTCCCATGGGACTTCCATGGAAAAGTGGCACGTATGCTAGCTAAAGAACCTATTAATTTTCTATCAATGAAGAGTAGCAACAAGCCCAGTTCCCCTACTCTGTGAATTTCTTGCCAAGGTGTGTGTTTTAAAAATCACGAGGAAGAATTATTATTATTATTATTTTTAAAAAAAGAAGCTTATCCCAGTTGACTGAGATTATAAGACTTTTTGCACGTTTTTCTAAGTTTTCTGCATTTTGGAATTTTTTTGGTGGGGGAGAAGGGCAGAATCCCCTACTTTTGTGCAAGTTGCATTGTCTTTTGGCAAATTAATATTCTGGGGAGAAATGTCTTAAATCTGTACAAAACAACAACAACAACAAAAACATCTTGGTGTCTCAATACTGACTTTCTTCTCAATGATGAGAAAATTTGTAAATATTCTTTGTATCTGAAGTAAAAGTGTCATGGAATTAATGAACTTCATACCTGTCAGCATATTGTAATGTAAAATTAAGATCTGTAGAATTGCACAGTCATGATGTGTGTGTGGTATGTGTGATAAGGCCAGGTCATCAGGTGATAAATGTCCTTCAGGTGGCCAGACACCAAAATGTGTATTGAATACTCAACATATGATGCAATGTATCATGCCATGTACTGGAGAGTTGCATCAGCTAAGTGTATATAAGGCTGTGACTAATGTAAACAATTGTGGGTTATTGAAGTGTGGGTTATTGAGGAGTGGTTGTTGAGAAGAGTTGGGGATAGTGTAGTTGCAGTTTGTCAGTGAGTATTCAGAGTTCTAGTTTAGCTCTCTGTGCCTGTGAGCTACTGAGAAAGAAGACAGTGTGTTCTTCCATCCTGGAATTCTGTTCTGTTCCTGCTTCTGTAAATAGCATCTCCCTATCACCTATAAATAAATATCCTCATCGTGAGCAGTCCACTTCCACTACCTGATTTCTTCAAGGTATCTCAAAGTGTGGCTGAGATACTGGAAATCGTATTCACATTTCATTTCCAGCATGACAAAGGTTATGGGCCCAGAAAATAGCATACTGTGCCACATGTGAACGTGTCTGCCACCAAGAATGTTCAGGTGCCTGGAAACTTCACCTGTGTTGTGGTGAGTTTGGCTTGGCACAGAAGAACCTGCTGTGAGGACTTTGTTTAAAATTAATGTAGTGAAACAGTATTGATTGTAGCTGGAGGACAGTTTGGTAGAGTCCTTTAAAAAGGCTGAATGGCAGTAACTATTTGGCCTGGGCACAGAAAATGGAATTAATTCTTCCTGAAGAAGGAAAGTCTGTAGCAATACGTAACAGACTCACCAACTCAGTCTAAGAGAGTAACTCCACCTTCTCAGCCTAAAGCCGAAAAATCTGATACAGAGAAGGAGGAGGAAGATTGATGGGGAGGCTGATGAGGAATCTGATGATGGTGATCATAGAAAGGAGGAGATTGCCCATTTGTGGATTGGGCTTGCTGTGGAAAACTGCCAACTAGTGTTGATTCATAATTCACCCTCTGCAAAACACAGCTGGCATATTTTGACAGAAACATATTTGAGAGACACTGCCATAATGAAAATTGCTCTTACCAGGCTGCTATGCAGATCCTGGCTTAAGAAGGGAGGTGGTGTAACTGTGCATTTGCAAAGAAGGCAAGTCCTGTTTGCTGATTTGGCAGAGCGGGGAGAAGATTTTACTCCCACACAACAGTGCTTCATTGTGCTTAGTTCCCCGGGAGAAGAAAGGGATATTTTTTTCCAAAGCTTTGAAACCTTGCCAGAGAATAGCTTGACCATGAGCTATCTCACTGGATGACTTCAAGAAGAGTTTGCAAGATGGCGATGCAGAGTGGAGGAGGCTGCAGAACATAATGCTGTTCATGGGAGGCTGTCCAGTAACTTGGAAACTTCAAACAGCACATCTGATTTGGAAGCAGTCTACAGCATCTGGAGATGTTTTTCTTGTGGCCAGCCAGGACATCTACAAAGGTCTTGCCCTTGGAAGAGACAAGATACAGCTCCCAGGAGGGGATGGTGTGGCAGGTGTGATGTCCATTTTCTTTCAGCCAGAGAAGAATCAGGGCTTTATACTGGATAGTGGTGTTTGTGTCTGTATATACAGAAACAAGGAAGTGATTCAGAGTCTCAAACCAGCTCCAAAGCCATAGTTGTTAGTGGCAAATGGATAGAAGATAAGTGTGTGATAAGGTCAGGACATCTGGTGATAAATGTTCTTCATGTGGTCAAACACCAAAATGTGTATTGAGCACTGCACCTATGACTATGTATGACTCAGCAATATGATGTAATGTATCATGCCATGTACTGGAGAGTTGCATCAGCCAAGTGTATATAAGGCTGTGACTAATGCAAACTATTGTGGGTTATTGAAGAGTGGTTGTTAAGAAGAGTTGTGGGTAGTGCAGTTGCAGTTTGTTAGTGAGTATCCAGAGAGTTCTAGTTTAGCTCTATGTGCCTATGAGCTACTGAGAAGGAAGAGAATGTGTTCTTCCATCCAGGAACTCTGTTCTGTTCTTACTTCTGTAAATAGCATCTCCTTATCACCTGTAAATAGATATCTTCATCATGAGCAGTCCAGTTCTGCTTCCTGATTTCTTCAAGGTATCTCAAGATCTGGCTGAGATACTGAAAATCACATCTCATTCCCAGCATGACAATACCCTCACTGCAAGCTCTCCCATACCATAAAGTGTAGGGAGGATGCTGGAGTATTTATTAATTTGTATATACATTTCAAGTATCCTCATCCTTCTTCTTAAATATTATAAGGTAGAAGATAAAAAATATACAGTAGTCCCTCCAGATTCGTGGACTTGCCATTCACAGTTTTGATTACTCATGAATGGCAAGCCCATGGCTCCCTCCCTCTCTCCTTCTCTCCCTCCCTTACCTCCTTCTTTCTGCACCAACTTTTCCTTTGTGCAGGCTTTTCCTTGGAAATGTGGCTTTGCAGTAGTTGTGCTAGCGTTGCCTTGGCCCGAGAGGCTTGAGGTGGCCGGTGCGGCCTTGCATCGGCCCTAGAGGCCTTGAGGCAGCTGTGTCAGCCTTGCCTCAGCCCTGGAGACCTCGAGGTGGCCAGCGCAGCCTTACCTTGGTCCCAGGAGACCTTGAGGCAGTCGCTGGCCTTGCCATGGCTGAAGAGGTTTTAGGTGGCCAGTGTAGACATTTCTCTGTTGCACCAGCCTTCCCAGGAGGGGAGGGAGGGAGGGAGGGAGGGAGGGAGGGAAATACTCAAGTCCCATTTCCCCCAATGGCACTACCATTGAGGACAATGGGACTTGAATATTCACAAAATTTCAAATTTGCTGGGTTGGTGGTGGTCCAGAATGAATCCCCCACAAATTTGGAGGGACTGTAAAATAAAAAATAAATAAAACTCACAAAACTCTATCACTCAATCTCTGCTTTATTTCTTGATCCTAGTCCAAATTGTCCTACAGTTTTTGATTCTGCTCTGCTGCCTACTTTTGCATCCCTGAAACCTATAATTAATAAGAAATCTTGATTTGGTGTGCTGCCAATTTCTTCTTGAACTTCACTGTATAATTTTTCAATTTCCTCTTCCTCAGTTTCCGTGGTTAGCACATATACTTGGATTATGGTAATATTGATTAGTTTTGCCTGAAATCTTAATATTGATTAGTTTTGCTGCCAGTTAGTTTCCGGGCACAGTATAAGGTGTTGGTGTTAACCTTTAAAGCCCTACATAGCCTGGGTCCATCTTACCTAAGGAATTGCCTATCTCCATATAATCCACCTCGTGCCCTCAGTTGCTTCAACCAATAAGAACCAGATTGATGACAACCTCCCAGAGGACTTTTTCTGCCACAGCCGCTAGACTGTGGAATGCCCTGCCAGAGGAGATCCGTCAGATAACCAACTTAGATGGCTTTTAAAAAGCCATCAAGATGGATCTCTTCCGGCAGGCATTCCCAGAATGACATTGTTACAATCTCTCTCCCGCCATCAGACCATCAGGTCACTCTTCTATATATTCAGAGTGCCGGCCATTTAATAGTATTGACTTGTAATCTTGTTTTAAGTTAATTTTAATGTTGATAATGATTTAATATATTTTTAAGGGGAGGGGGTTATATGTCTGTTATAATTGTATGGGATTGTATTTTAATTGTAAGCTGCCTTGATAGCCTTGGCTAAAGGTGGGATATAAATAAAATTTTATTATTATTATTATTATCTTATTGATATGATTATCATTGCATTATATCCTTTGACTGTTCTTGCTATGATTTTTCTCACTATTATTGCCATCCCATTTCTTCTTGTCTTTTCATTTCTGACTAGTACACTGTGTAGATATCAGACTCAAAATGTCCCATTCCTGTCCATTTTAGCTCTATCATCCCTAGTACTTCTGTGGTTATATGTTAGTTTCCTTTTTTACTATGTTTCTGACTTGTTGTTCTCACATACCATGTTCCTATAATGTGTGTAGTGCAGCTTTGGAAGTCTTTTCATTTTTGGATCTGTTGTTTCACATCCCTTCTAACTGTGTTCTCTTGTGCCCTTGACTGTATCCCTATTTGCAATTGCCCCCTGCTCTGCCTTTTCAGCACGGTTTATGTCCTATCTCTTGGTTTTTGTTTTGTTTTGTTTTGTGGTTTGTCTCATCATTGGGTTTTCTTTAGACACACGAAGGTGCATGAAAATTACTTCAAAAAAATCACATAAACTTTGGAAAAACCCTTCAGCCAAAGAAAAAAAGAAGACCAAAGGATAAACTAGGCTTAACTTCTGCTTTGTTTCTTCATTTCTTGCAGGCTGACTTCCAAGGGTTGCAGGGCTGAAAACTGCCTTGTTTGTTTGTGGGGTGGTTTTGTTTTGTTTTTTTTTTAGTTTACTTGAATCCATGTTTTTCTTGCTGTTTTCCATAACATTTCCCATTCTTCAAGAGAAACAGAGAAATAAATAAAATAAAAGTTCAGTTCAAAGTCATTATTCTTAAGAGCCTGTTAACACCATTATGACATTTAGTAAGGCATGTCAATTCTCCAGAGCCAACAGTGCAATGTGGCAGCGCTCTGAGTCCATTTACAACATGCTTTAAATGCTTTGCCTGGTAGAAGATCAATAGCTTCATTTTCAAATGGAGGGGAAAACAAAAAAGTTATCATTTACATTGTATCCCCCCCCCATCAGTGGCCTTGAGCAAATGTGTATTACTTCTACATTTTATTCTATGTCAGCCTGAAATGTTTAGAAATATAGCTTGAAGCTTCTGCATTGTGACAGGAAATGTAACCAAAAGCCTCAGTTCTGAAAGCCAAATAAACAGCGCCTGGCTGATTACATTTAGGGCTTTCAAGCAGATTTACTTTCATATGAATCTAGACACTCAAACTACTGTTAAAGAAAGAAATAAGTAAAATAAAACAAAACAAAAAGAAAACATGTCCCATTTCTTGATGCTTTCAATCAAAGAAAGGCTCCGTAAATTAAAATCAGTTCTTAGAACCATCCAGTTCTCACCATCTTGAATAATTTCTCATGCCCCTGTTTTGAGCTATTAATGCAAACCAGATTTTACTCTACACAAACGCTGAACTGTAGTGGAGAAAATGAGCACAAGCTAAGAGTTAGATCTAAACTTACCTCTATTTGGAATAGACCCACTGAATGAAATGAAACTTGAGTTCATCAATAAATCTCACTGTTTTCAATGAGTCAACATGAAGCAAGATTAAGTCTGAACCCAACTATACATTTTTAAATTTGACCACCAAACAGATATTTACTCGATAAAGCATACAGTTCCAAAACTTAGCAAAGCTTTTACATTCCTTCATTTTCAAACCATGCCTATGGTCATGACTGGCAGCCTATATTTGTGTATTTGTGGCCCTATTGTGTATTTGTGTGGCTTCAGCTATTGAGGATTTGCCTCATTATTTGTTTTTATTCTGTACTTTTATCTTATCTTGCTTATACACTTAACATATTTTTTTTAAAAATCTTCTGTCTGATACAAACTAATGTCTGATATAAACTCACAAGGTTTTTCCTTTGCCTTGCCAGCAATGAACATTTAGGTAAATTTTATTTCTGATATCAGAGTGGATTGACAGAGTAATTTTCTTACCAAAATGTAGCATCATTGCTTATTTTTGAGGCATTTTAACCCTATTGAATTTTTAAAATAGTCATATTTGTGTCCAATTTAAATATTCTAATTCTATATGTGATATATTTGGTGTTCTATTTTTTATTTCACTCATTTATTTTGTAAGTGACTGGCCTATGGTCTTAACAATAACAGACAATTGGATTAGAATCCAAGCCTTTGTTTACTTCTGGAAGATGGACAACTAAAGAAAAAAATTGTCCTGGAATTCTAGACCATCTTGAATTCTCACATAGTTTTATGAACATGTCATACTTCAAACTAGAAGTGGGGAAACATTTGCCCTTGAGAAATTTTGAATTTCAATTCTCAGAAGACCCAGCCACCATTGGCAAAAATAAATGATTATCAGATTTGCCATCCAAAACATCTGGATGGTCAAAGATTCCTCGCAGCTTCCCACTAAATATACACAAACCAGTGAGATGACATAAGGGGGATACAGACGGGCGGCCCTGGGCTGCCTCAGGAAGCAGAGGATTGGGGTTGCTGCTACCACATGCAGTGGCCCTGATTCTCCCATTTGCCAGCCCAGAAAAGAGTGGCAAAATAGTTTTTTGTGGGTTTTTCGGGCTGTGTGGCCATGTTCTAGAAGAGTTTCTTTCTGACGTTTCACCAGCATCTGTGGCTGGCATCTTCAGAGCCACAGATGCTGGCAAAACGTCAAAAAGAAACTCTTCTAGAACATGGCCACACAGCCCGAAAAACCCACAAAAAACTATGGATGCCAGCCATGAAAACCTACAACTTCAGAGTGGCAAAATGCCGCTCCTTTCAGAGCTGTCAAATAGGGTGCCTCAAGAGCCACCATGCGGCTCTTCTGCATCCCTTCCAGCGCAGCACATCAAGATGCTGTGCCATCAGAACATCCTCAGGGAGGGGTTGGGGTGGCTGGCATGTGGCTGCCCCTCCCCTTCACTGCCTCCAAGATGATGCAAAGGGCCATCTGTAGAGGTCCATAGATTGAACCTGGAAGCTCCTCCCTACAAAGCTATGGATTCCACACATGTGAATTGCTGACATTACCAAATAGTGTGAAAACCAACTATAGTAAAGTAACTTCCTCACTGCTAAAGTCAATGTGAAAAGGATATAAGCATTATTTAAATGTACTTCACTCTACATATAAGAAGCTACTATTCAGAACTGACAGCTATATGTCCTGTGCAGCTCTTAATCTGATGACAAAGCAAAGTAATGTCTTAGCTCTGATTAGAGATCAGAAATAATCCTCAAGAATTAGTCATTAGTTGTTACATGATAACCAAGCATATGTTACCTTCTATAACATGAAATCCTAGAGTCATGATTCAAACAGACAAGCAGTATCTAGAAGGGATGCCGAGGTTCTTAATCCTTATGTCACTGAATAGTTTTAAATGAAAAAGTTAACCAAAAAGACATTTGAAATTCCTTTCATTCACTTTAGGACCTTCAAAAAACAAATAGCTCAAATGTGACATTGTATTAGGGTACATGATGAACAATGACAACTGAAATAGTTCTGTTGTGACTTTATGTTCCCATTACCTTAATCCTGAATACCATTCATCAGTTTTATTAATTAAATCCATGAGAAGAAAGGGCAATAAAAACAGGGGATGGATCTATAATTCAATGATGGAGCCTATAATACACTGTGGGTTTTATCCTGAAAAGAAAAGTGTGTGCTTTTCTTAAACTCAGCAACATGAAAGCCTGCATTAACTTTTGGATTAATGAATGAAACTAGAGTACAGCTTAAAATAACTCAAATGCATAAATGAGAAAATCAAATAGAGTCAAGAAGACTATTTAAGCATCACACACAGCAAAAGTTCTCTTTTAACAGTTGTTTTCTAACAACATTATTAGGCATTTTTTGTATTCAGTTCTGGACTACTGTGTGGATCAGTCAGTGGGAAAAGTTCTACCAGAATCTTCCCTTAGATCTCTGGGCTGTTTGCAATAAATCAGATGGAACTCTTGCTCCTGTTTAATAGTGTATGTATGTACTGCTGGAGTAGAAGATTTTTGGCCATCCTGATGTTTTGAATTCCTTATCACTAGTCATGCTAACTGGGGTTTTTGGAAGCTGGACAATTAAAGAAAAAACAAACACTAATTTGCTGAAAAAGAATGGTATGGGGTTGTAGAGGGGTGACTCCAGGGATATCTTTTATGTGAGTGATGAATTTCTCAGCTTGGTACTGAGGCGATTTTTCATTTTGTTACTCATCTCAAACTTCTGGGCAGTTTGTGTGATCAGCAGCACCATGTTCCTCAATTTCTCAGTGGATGCCCACTATTTTGTACCTGGCTTTAGCTAGTGGACCCCAGCATCCTGATTAAACAACACATAGGGATGGAATTAGTATTCAACATTTTCCCAATGTGGTTGAAATTTGGAGTTCCCAATCACTTGTGAAACATGGATGGGAATAAAAACAGCACATGGAAAGTTCCCAGACCTTGTAGGAATGTTTTTAAAATTATCAATGTAACAAAACACCACAATTTTCTCAACTCTGTGCAGCCTTAAAAGCTGCATAGTTGGAATGCAGTGCACCTCTCCAAGACAACATTGTATTAATGTTACACCTTAATAATTCCATATATAATGTAATGCCAATAGGTGTGATCTAAACAACTCCTAAACAATGGTTTCATCATCCTAACTCCTGAAACTGGAGACTGCTGGGGGGAAGCAGATGGGCGGCCGTGGGCTGCCCCGGGAAGCTGCGCCGTGGGGCCGAGGTATCCCCACACCTCGGCCCTGTGGCGCAGCTTCACTGCCCCTGGAAGGAGATCTAAATTGGCGCTCCTTCCACAAGTCACCGAAGGTGCACCACAAAAGGCTGCCGGCGCACCTTTGGCAACTCTTCCACTGCAGCGTGTATGAACGCTGCAGTGAGAGGTCCTTCTCGGAGCGCTGGCCGTGCGGAGGGCCGCCTGCTCTGAGGACAACCTGGGGAAGGGGTTGGGGCACCCACCGTGCGGCTGCCCCTCCCCTTCCCTGCCCCCAAAATGGCTCTTTAAATCGTCTGCTTCCCTCCTGCTGTGTCCCATTCACACAAGAGACTCTGGCTTCATGAGTGGAGTGCAGGAGGAATCCAAAGATTACTCCTCCTCTTAACTCCCAAATCAGGAGGCTGATGTGTCAATAGGAGACAGCAGCTTCCAGCCTTCAAAACAGGAAGCAGAATTGGCAACAACAGCCTGGTTTGGGAATTAAGGGGGGAAGCAGACGGCTTAAAGAGCCATTTGGGGGGCAGGGAAGGGGAGGGGCAGCCGCACGGTGGGCGCCCCAACCCCTTCCCCAGGTCGTCCTCGGAGCAGCTGGCCCTCCGCACGGCTGGCGCTCCAAGGAGGCCTCCCGCTGCAGCCCAGCAACCACACTGCCAGTCCAAAGGATGCCACAAAGGGAGATGGAAGAACTGCATGGACGGGTAGTCGGCTTTTCGAGGAAAATGACTAAGTCATCCGCAAAAGCTTTTAGGCAATATCTATCTTTATATATTTTCGGAAACTGTAGTTGTTTATCATTTCTTATTCTTATATTTATTATCTCCATTACCATAATAAATAACAGCGGAGAGAGCGGGCATCCCTGTCTTGTTCCCTTTTCAATTTCTATAGATAAGTTTTTTTCATTGTTGACTATTATTTGGGGTTTTTGTTTGGAGTATATATTCCTAACTCAGTTAATATATCTCCCCTGTATCCCACTCTCCTCTAAGACAATGTCTAAGAAGTCCCAATTTACATTGTCGAATGCTTTTTCTAGGTCCATAAAGATCATACCTAATTTATTTGATTTAATTTCATCATATTTCTCAATTATAGTCAACACTATTCTTACATTGTCTTTGATGATACGTCCCGGTAAAAATCCTGCCTGGTCCTCATGAATCCATTCTTGTAGTGCACTTTTTAATCTTTTAGCTAATATATTTGCATATATTTTGTAATCTAGATTCAATAATGATATAGGGCAATAATTGTTTAAATTTTCAGGATCCTTATTTTTTTTTCTGAATAAGAGTTGTTAATGAGTATCTCCATGATTCTGGATATTTACCATAATCTATATCTTGAATTGTTTTATGTAACACAGGGACTAATTCGTTTTTAAACATTTTATAATACTGTGATGTCAATCCATCAGGGCCAGGAGCTTTATGATCTTTCAATTTCTGTATTTCCTGTTCTACCTCCATTATAGAAAATGGTGTACTTAAATCTTTAATTATTGAATCATTTAACTTGGGTATTTGCAAATCTTTTATATATTAACGTATTTGTATTCTTTTGTCTTGTAGTTTTTCCTCTGTTGTGTAAAGTTTCTTATAGAAGTCATGAACCGCTTCTTTAATCTCATTTTGAAGATTTATTTCTTTACCTTCATATCTGAGTTTTATAATCACATTTCTTTCTCTTTCTTTTCTCAGCCTATATGATAGCCATTTTCCTACTTTATTTGCATTTTCAAAATGGTAATGCTTCACATATTTAATTTTATTAGTTATTTTGGTCATATAAATCTAGTTAATTTGGTTTCTAATTTCCTGTATCTCATTATATATCTTTACATCCTTTGGTCTCCTCTTATGGTCTTGTTCTTTTTGTTCTAGCTTCTCCAAAAGTTTCCTTTCTTTTTCTGCTTTTAACTTTTTCTTCCTGCTTGCCTGTTGGATTAATATCCCTCTAATTACAGCCTTGCTGGCATCCCAAACTATATGATTTGGTATATCCTTGTTTAAATTCTCTTGAAAATAAAATCTTAATTCTTGTTTAATCTTCTTCACCACCTCCTCATCTGCCAACAATGATTCTTGTAGGTGCCAGGAAAATTCTCTTTTCCTGGGCCAAAAATGGAGTCTTACTGGGCAATGATCTGTAAGCGTTCTCAGAAGGATTTCTACTTTAGTTATCTCTTTAATCATTGATTTAGTAGCAAAAATCATGTCGATTCTTGACCATGATTTATATCTATCAGAGAAATAAGTAAAAATCTTTCGAACCTGCTGATTTATATTTCCATGTGTCCACCAAATTAAATTCTTCTATCAACTCAAGGGCCGTCATTGGTAATTTGCCTTGATATTTCCTTTTCATTCCCTGCGAAGATCTATCCACTTTGGGGTTAATTACTCCATTCCAATCTCCTGCAATGATTATTTTTCTGTAATTCATTTCTCTTACTTTCTTTTTTATAGATTTTTAAAAAATAGCCTTATTATCTTGCGGAGCATATATGTTTAGTAATAAAACTTTACCTAATTGCAGGTCTAATTCTATTGCTATGTAATGCCCATCTTTATCTTTAAACAATTCCTTGGCTTTTATTAAGTTTTTCACATATACCACAACTCCTTTTTTCTTTGATTTTTCATTTGAAGCTATATATACCTTACCTAATTTTCTATTTTCCAAAAATTTAGCATCCTTCACCCAAATATGAATTTCTTGTAAGCACACTATATCATTACATTGTTTTATAAGGATATGTATAATTTTCTTATGCTTAAATTTAGAATTTAGACCATTCACATTCCAAGTTAAGAGTTTAACTGACATCTTTTATTAATTTCTTTGATTAAAATATTCTTAACATTTTATTGTTCTATTATCAATTATTTTCTATGAAAAGTTCTTCCTTTCTTTATCTTTTGTCTTATTTGAGAATATTCTCTCTTTTCCTTCCCTTTGAATTTCTTATTTCTTTCTCAGTATGTGTTTTCTTTTCCTAGGTCTGCATTCAGATTTCCTTCTTCTTGTTGTTCCTCTCTTTCTATAGTTCTAACAGTCCGGGCTATTTCTTCTTCTGATTCTTCCTTATTTTCATCTAAATCTGATGAATGTTGGGATAGATTATCGAGGCTTTCTCCTGTATAGTTTTCTTCATGTTGTTTACTTTCTTGTGTTCTTGTTTTAGCTCTTGTACACATTCTCGATTTTGCCTTATCAGATCCTGTTGCTTTTTCATTATCTTTCCCTCCTATGGATGAATCTTCCCTTGATGGACTTTCATCCTCCTGTTTGTTCTTATCTATGAATTCTTTAGCTTTTTTGTAAAGAATCAATGTGGTATTTTCTCTTTCCTATTGTAAATATAACTCCTTCGAATTTTGCCCATTTATAGCTGATGTCATTTTGCTTTAAATATTTTGTTAATTCTTGATAATTTTTCCTTTTCTGTAAAATCTGTACAGGGATATCCCTAAAAATCTGGATTTCTTGATCTTCAATATAACATTTTTTGAGGTAACTTGTCTCTATTATTGAATCCCGTATTCTTTCCCAGATGAAGTGAATTACAATATCACGTGGGAGCTTTCCATTCATAGCTACCCAGGAATTAACCCTATACAACTTTTCCACTTCAATATCGAGCTGTTCCGTTGGCCATCCTACAAACTCTGCCAAGGCTGGAATGATACAAGAAGGTAGATCTTCCCTGTATTTTTCTTGTAATCCACGTAGTCTAATTGCTTTGCTTTTTAGTTTAAGTTCTATCGATACCTTAGATATTTCCTCTTGCTGTCGTGACTTCTCTAATAGGGCAGTCTTCCCTTCTAATTCTTCTGTTCTTCCTTCTATAGCTTTAATCTCTACTTTCAGTTCCTTTATTTCAGTTGTCATTTGTTGGAGGCTACATTTAAATTCCTATATTTCTTTATGTATTTCAGCTCTTATCTCTTCTTTCCATTCCTTTATTTCCGTTCTTATCTCTGCCCTAATTTCAGCTCTTATATCCGCTGTCAAAATGCCAGATTTCCTCCAACAAAGTTTGGCTAATATCAGTATTTTCCACTTTTTTTATAGAAGGTTCTTTTTGTGTTTCTCACAATTCAGAGGTTATTTGGTTTTCCAAATCCCCTTCCAATATCATTCTTGCTTAGAGAGTGGATTCCTACAAAATATAAAATTACTTTACCTCTATATTTGACACACAGCTTTTAAATTTTGATTCAAAACGATAGTAGGATATTAGGGCATATAACAATATTACTTCACATATGTAATGGCCAAAACCTTATTCACCCTTATACCCAGCCTTGTTTCTCTATTAAATTACATGCTATCACATCTCATAATTCCCTAATTTAAATCTTTAATGATAATAACAATCCATACAGTTGTTTATCTAGCATAAAAAAGTCCTTCTCTATTTTATAGTTTCCTTTCCTATGACATTGACTTTATAATCATCAGATATATATCAAGCACAAAAATAAAGTAAGACCAGAGTGTCTTAAAATTTCTAGTTTATACTTGCCCCTCCTTATGCTATTGGCACTTGTGTACGCGGCACAACAGCTGGTGTTTTGTGGCCTCTTCAGTAATACTGCTCCCAGGATACTCTCAGTATGTCCACCTCTCCCTCTGGAATGTGCCCATCTCTCCAGGCCACTTCTTCCTACTCTCCACGGCTTCCCAACCTCCCCGAATAACGGAGTGTCAATTTTGTCTCTAGAACTTCTCTTTGTCATTCCCCTGCTGTCCGCGTTGCTACAACCAAAATCCAGTCTATATCAAGGGTCGTGCCCGCCCTTTTGCCTAGTCCATCCACGCCACTCCTTCCAGGGTCAATCCCACTCTTTCGCCTAGTCCATCCACATCGCTCCTTCCAGGATCGCCCCCACGGTCTCCTCCAGTGTCAAGCCCACTTCCGTGGTCTCCTCCAGCATCAAGTCCACTTCCGCGTCCAAGGACATCCTCATCAGCTCGCCCTCTGCAGTATCTGTCTTGACCCGTAGGGGATTTACTATTTTCTAGTTTGTGTCACCTGCTTCCTTTACATCGAGGGTCGTTCTCTACACTTTAGTCTCTAATTTGAGTGGGAGGGTGGGAGGGTTTACTCTTCAGTTTGTTAAACTCCGCAAAAAAATTTACTCTTTAATTTAACCTCTACTTCACCTGCTTCACTCGAATCTCTTGTGAAGCGGGAGGGAGGACTTCAGGTCTGCCCAAGCTTTGTAATCAGCCCTTTCAGGATTTTTATTCATTTCCTTGTCCTTTAGTCCTTTAATCCTGTTTCTTTATCTTATGGTTAAAACGTGTGCTAGGCGCTGTTCTTGCCTCTCGGCTCCAAGTAGAAAATTCAGGTTCCGAATTTCCTTCAACTCTCCTCCATCCCTCCTCTTCTCTTCTCCTCTTCAGGAGGAGCTGTTGGAATTTTTAGGTTTGTAGTCAGTTTTCCTGTTGCCCTTTAATTCAGGTCTCTCTTCTATCCCTTGTTTTAATTCTCTTGAATTTGTCAATTTTCTTTCTTTCTCTTAACTTTCTCCTGTCTTTTTTTTTGGGTTATAATCTTACTTACGGATGCAGGAATTTTGTGGAGCCCTGCAAAATCCTGCTGCTCGCAGTGCCACTCACCACCGGAAGTCTTCCGAGGCTGTATTGAAGCCCAGCAACCACACTGCCAGTCCAAAGGATGCCACAAAGGGAGACGGAGCAACCGCATGGACGGGCAATGGCTGCTTTAATATTTTTTTCTCGTTCTCTCAGATGCATATGCATATGCACATGTGCAGATACATATCCCTGCACACCTGTGAACCTGCACAGAACCTATCATAGGCTAGTGTACAAGGGTGACTGAACTTTGGCATCCCTGCAAATCTGCACAGGACCCGTTATAGGGTGGTATACAGTCTGTAATTTTGTCTGTACAAAGGTGACTGAAGTTTGGCATGCCTGCGCACATGTGCAGGACCTGTCACACACCCACATATCATACAAGGATTCAGTGACCTTAGCTTCCCACAAGGAGTGGGTGCTGGAGACAGGTGTCACTGTCTGATTGTGCCACCCTTGGGGTGAAGGAATGAGTTTGTCAACTGAAAAGACACCTACTCTGTCATCCTCCACAAAACATGTCCCACACAGATCAGGGGGGAGGGAAGAGGTACATGCAAGGGAGATTTGTGTGGACAGCCTGGATACATGTAGCTGGTGGTCATGCAAGGTGGTTGAGAGGACACATGGACAAACCTTACTCCAGGAGCCCTCCCCCCGATCATGCCAGGAAGTGGTGGGCAGGTCTTATGCACACCTGCACACCTGCACAGAAGAGGTCACAAAAGCCTCTTTCATGCAAACTGCTGTGCATGCTGACAGCAAGTGTACATGCAACAGAATGCATTTATTGTCATAATAGAGGACAGTTGCTAGGGCACATGCGTAAGGTTACAATTAGAGTTAGGCTTAGGCTTCTAATATTCAATTGCATCTGCACCGGTGCATCCACACCTGGAAGCACTTTAAATTAAAGCCTGCGTCATAGAGCACATGCTCTGGATTGCTGACTCAATTTCCGCCACATGTATGACAGTGCATTTATATGGCCATTTTCTGGTGCACCAGTGTCGCTGCATACATACAAACATGCAAAAGTGCACATCTTCACCAAAGGAGTGGGAAAAAAGTGGCTCCTTTTTGGAGTGCCTTTTCTTGGCATACGACAGCTAGAGGGTGCTTTCCTGGAGACTTTTAGGGGTGCGTCGTCTAAATGCCATGCCTACAAGTCACACTCAAAGCACCTGTTTTTGCCTGTCTGCATAGCCCCAAAGACTTTGGTCCTTTGGAACGACTAAAAAAAACGTTTCCAAAATGGTGGATTGTTTTGATATCCAGAAGAAGAAAAAGACTAATTTGATTGATAGTAGCATCATTGACTTCACAAGGCAGTGACAAGATCTGGGGCATACCACTGTGTGGACAGGAAGGGTACAGTTGGCCCTCCTTATCCACAGATTTTCTTTATCCATGGATTCAAGCATCCACAGTTTGAAAATGTTTTTATAAAGTATAAATTTCAAATAGCAAACCAGGATTTTCCATTTTATATGAAGGACATCATTTTGCTATGTCATTATATTTAATGGGACTTGAGCATCCATGGATTTTGTTATCCATGGGGGATCCTGGAACAAAACTGCAGCAGATAACAAGGACCCACTGTACTTGGGAACACAGTTGGGAATAAAGGAAATTGTGGTATTGTTTGATCTGTTGGTGAGAACCCATCCTTCATTTTCTGTTGCGGGATTGCCTCTTTTAACAATCCCCCTTTAGCATTTGTATTTAAGACATCCACATGTCTGGGGGTATATATACCTCATTCAAGTACTACCTTTTTGGTGCTTGGTATCACAACCTTCAAAGCACATGCTGGCATCAAAGGTACAACATAATATATAGAAGTATCAAAATGCATCAAAGGGATACTGGGGTGCTTACATGACTCAGAAAGATACCATGGTCAACAGTATCAAAAGCCACTATGAGCTCCAGTAGAACCAATAGAGATGTAGTTCTCCTGTCCAGTTCTCTGCATAGGACATCCACCAAGGTGACCAAAGCTGTCTCTATCCTGCAACCAGGTCTGTAACCAGACTGAAATGGTGATCTGTCTCATTCATGTAAAAGAATAAGTGAATGAATGAATTTTATGAACTTCATAATGAGCTTTATTTATTTGGCAGTGCAGAAAAAAGCAGGAGGGATCAAGTGGTTAAGATGCAGATTGGCAGTTCAAGGCCCAAGTGCTTCATGATGGGGTGAGCTCCTGTCACTAGTCCCAGCTTCTGCCAACCTAGCAGTTCAAAAGCATCCAAATGTAAGTAGTTAAATAGGTACCACTTCAGTGGGAAAGTAACAGTGTTCTGTGCAATTATGCTGGTCACATGATCATAGAGTAGTCTCTGACAAGGCTGGCTCTTCGGCTTAGTAACGGAGATGAGCGCCACCCGGTACAGTCGGACATGACTTGACAACCTTGTCAATGGGAAAACCTTTACCTGTTGATTTTTCTATTTTCTTCCTTTCCACCATTACACTGATTATGTGCAAGTATTATAGGTAAAGTTATTTTATGAGGGTTTAAAAAAAAAAAAAAGATTTAGGGCCCTGCAGACCAGTCCAAAGGGCCAGCCTGGAGGCAGTGATGGGGAGGGGCAGCCACACGCTGGCTGCCCAACCCCAGCCCGATGTCGTCCTTATGCTGCATGCCATTATGCACGGCACGTGGCATCAGGACATCCTCCCGGTGCAATGGCCTGACACGCTGCACCAGAAGGGAAACCCTTTTGCCGCCCCTGAAAGGAGTGGCATTTTGCTGCACTTTCAGGGCCAGCAAAAGGGAGGATCGGGGCCATGGTGTGGGGTAGCCGTGGCCCCGATCCACGGCTAGCAGGGGCAGCCCAGAGCCACCCATCTGCAGCCCCTCTAAATTTGTTTCTTTTCTCTGCTAGAGTATGGGGGACTGCAGACTGGCAGCTCAGGGCTGCCCTGGGAAGCAGTGGATCAAGGCCGTGGCAACCCCTTGCCACAGCCCCGATCCTCCTTTCTGCCACCCTGAAAAGAGCAGCTCCTTTTTGGGCAGCAAAACACTGCCCCAAGAGCTGGCATCTGGCTCTTCAGTGCCCTTTTTGGCACAGTTTGTTTAAATGCTGTTCCTGAAGGGCATAATATAATAATAATAATAAAATTTATTTATATCCCGCCCTATGGTAACCCAATCAGGGTTGCTTACAAGCATAAAAACATATACAGTACCCAACCTGAGAAACCCCTCCCCCCTTAAAACAGTATTAAATCAATAAAGATTAAAACAAACAATTCAATTCAGTAAAACAACACAAACCAATATATAAACCCAGCGGCCATGATCCCAACCATCCTTAGATGGGGCCATGTAAGGATCACTGGGGTGGGCATATCCGAGGCTGGAGAGAATTTTTAATCTGGGAAGGCCTACCGGAAGAGATCCGTCTTGACAGCCCTTTTGAAGCTGTCTAACGATGTTAGCTGATGGATCTCGTCCGGCAGGTTGTTCCAGAGTTAGGGGGCGACAGCAAAGAAAGCCCTCCGAGAGGTAGCCGCAAGCCTCGATTTTGGGGGCTGCAGCAAGTTCTTCCCGGAAGACCAGAGAGCGCGGGGAGGATTGTAAGGGAGGAGGAGGTCCCTGAGATAGCTTGGACCCAAGCCATTTAGGGCTTTAAAGGTAATAACCAACACCTTGTACCGGCCCCGGAAGCTGATAGGCAGCCAATGGAGGGACCTCAAAACTGGAGTAATGTGGTCCCTCCGAGATGTTCCAGAAACAAGCCTGGCTGCCATATTTTGTACCAGCTGTAATTTCCGAACCAAGCACAAGGGTAGCCCCATGTAGAGTGCATTACAAAAGTCGAGGCATGAGGTTACCAGCACGTGCACAACAGTCTCGAGATCCCTTACTTCCAGAAAAGGGCGCAGCTGGCATATCAGCCGAAGCTGATAACAGGCGCTCCTGTCCGTCGCATTAACCTGATTTGTCATCAGGAGCGATGAGTCAAGGAGCACCCCCAGACTGTGAACACAGCCACTGGAGGAGAGTGTGACCCCATCCAGGACTGGAGGTTGCAACCCAATTCTTGGTTTCGGGGCCACTACCGTGAGCACCTCCGTCTTATCTGGATTCAGCTTCAATCTGTTTTTCCTCATCCAGCCCATTACCACTCGAAGACATTCATTGAGAGAGGAGATGCCATTGGAATTCGAGGCCGACGAACGAGACACGGAGAAATAGATTTGGGTGTCATCAGCGTACTGATAACACCCAGCACCATAACTCCGTATTATCTCACCCAGCGGCTTCATATAGATGTTAAATAATATCGGGGCCAAAATAGCTCCCTGAGGGACCCCACAAGTGAGTTCCCTCTTACTGGAGCTACTGTCCCCAAGCAGCACCCTTTGGGACCTACCCAAGAGGAAGGACCGGAACCACTGCAAAGCAGTGCTCCCAATACCTAACTCCGTCAGGCAGTCCAAGAGGATGCTGTGGTCTATTGTATCAAAAGCTGCTGAGAGGTTTAGGAGCACCAACAGGGTCATACTACCCCTGTCGATGCTCAGACGCAGATCGTCGGTCAAGGCAACCATGGCAGTCTCAACCCCAAAGCCTGTCCTGAAGCCGGTTTGAAATGGGTCTAGATAATCGGCTTCATCCAAGACAGCTTGGAGCTGAAGAGCAACCGCCTTCTCGATCACCTTGCTCAAGAATGGCAGCAGTGACACAGGCCTGTAATTTCTCATTTCCAGGGGGTCTAGGGAAGGTTTTTTCAGGAGCAGCCTAACAGCCGCTTCCTTAAGACAGGATGGAACATGTCCTTCCCTAAAGGATGCATTGATGATATCCGTAAGGAAACTCCTCAGTGCATTCCCCCCCCCTGGACGGCCAGCCATGATGGGCAAGGTTCGAGTGGGCAGGTTGTCTTCTTCACCTTACCAAGCAACTTGTCCACGTCCTCGGTACTCACAGATTGCAGCTGATCCAGTATAACTACATTGGCGGAGTTGCTGGACACCTCGCCTAAAGACTCTATTCCAATAGTGTGCCTTGCGTAATGGCACATGGCATCAGGATGGCATCAGCGTGGGGTTGGAGTGGCTGGCTTGTGGCTGCCCCACCCCAACTCTTCCCCCAGGCTGGCCTTTGGGGCTGGTCTGCAGAGGCCCTCAGTTTCTCAGTGTGGGACTGGTTATTGTTCATCTTCTGCCTTGCCAATTTGATTATTTTCTTTGAGAAATCCAATCTTATCTCTAACATTTATCAATAAGAGGGAACAAACATTCAAAAAAGCATCCATGGACAAGCTGATCCTTGGAAATAGAGTCATTTATTTACCTTGGAAGCTATAGAATCTTAGAGTTCTTTTCCATGCCCACAGAGGAACTCTTTTGTATGACCACTTTGATTAATTCATAGAAAAAACTATAAATTTTACTAACATTTCCACTATATACCACTTTGTACTAGTAGTGTCACTAGGGGGTGTGGAGGGGGGGGTGGCCTGCACCGGCTGGTACCCAGAAGGGGTGTGTGTGACACTCACTTGCTATCCTCTTTGGGGCAGGAGGGGCACACACGCGTCCTTCCAGGCCACTCCATCCAGGGCTTCCTCTGTAGGGAGAAAGCCCAGGATGGAGGAGGAGGGCCAGCGTCCTACTGCAGCCACTGCTTCCTCAACTGCCTTCCCTATCCAGTGAACTGGGAAGGCATGAGGGTGGGAGCAAGGGAGTCTGCCTGCTGAGTCCAGCATGGACTCGGGGCTGCAGTGGTGAGGATGCAAGGGGTAGCAGATGGAGAGGTATCTGTGCCTCTGAAGGAGGAAAAGGGGAAGGTGGGATTCCTCCCTCTGCACTACCTTGAACCATCATCACCATTCCCACCTTCCCCCAGCCTCATCTCACCCTCGCCTCCTTTTTATTTATTTACAGTCTGCCCTCCATTTTCATGGGGATTCCATTCCAGACACACACACACACACACACACACCGTGAAAATGGAAACTTGACAATATTGCCCCATTGGCTTGAATGGCACCATGTGATTGCGAGCATATGTGGGTGCATGTCCCATTATGTCCTCTTCCATTTCCTGCCCCCAGATAGGTACGAGACAGGGATTTGGAATTTGGAAAAATTGAGGGGTGACTATTTATTTTTACCTCTGTAGCTGCAGCACCAGGACCCCTCAGCCACAATCTCATCCTCTTCCCCAGAAGCTGGGGGGGGGGGGGAGGTGGAAACCAAGGGCTCCTGGTTCTGCAGCTGCAGCAAGCAACAAAGATGAGTGCAGGTCATGGCTGGGCTGCACAGCAGAGCAAGGCAAGTAGCTGGGGGAGGATGCCAGTGCTCACTTCCTCTGTGTCTGGAGCAGGCAAACCTTCTCCTTCTTGGTGGTGCAGGAGGGTAGGGATGGGGATAGGAAGCAGGCTGGATGAAAAGCTGATGCAAAGAAGACCAACTCCAGCCATAACAAGAAGGGAAAGAGAGAAAAGGGGAAAGAAATGTGGACAATACTTTTAAAACAAACTGGCTTTTATTTTTCCATGAGCTTTGTTGGATATAAA
This sequence comes from Phrynosoma blainvillii, assembly GCA_026167975.1. Classification (NCBI taxonomy): domain Eukaryota; kingdom Metazoa; phylum Chordata; class Lepidosauria; order Squamata; family Phrynosomatidae; genus Phrynosoma; species Phrynosoma blainvillii. The sequence continues at coordinate 417,997,779 of JANUYF010000001.1, forward strand.
CCCATTTCTTCTGATGCAATAATGAAAGGTGATTTATATCCAGCAAAACTGCTGCTCCCCCCTCCTCCTCCTCCTCTTCCCCTTTTTTGTTGTTGCTAATTCCTGGTTTCTCAGATGACAAGGCTGAAAGATGAAGCAGGCTGGACAATGACAAGACTCGTCATAGGAATTTTTTTCGTTCCTATAGAGAGGCAATATGTGCAGCGCAGAAATCTTTCTCCTCTGCACATATTGCCTCTGCAGAATCCTGTCCAGCAGAACTGTTTAGGGTAGTGAGGGAGCTGACACAGGTTCCACCTGTGCAGAACCCTCTACTTAACCCGACAACAGCCTGCTGTGATGCTTTTAACAACTATTTTGTAGATAAAAGCTCTCAGATAGGAGCCAATTTAGATGCCAGGATTATAGCAGAATTGACTGATGAGGTGTCCAGTAAACCCATTTTGGAGATTAAACTGAATCAGTTCAAGTCAATGAGTACTGATGACGTGGACAAGATCCTTGGAAAAGTGAAGAACATGATGCGTCTCCTTGATCCTTGCCCATCATGGCTGGTCATCCAGGTGGGTGATGCCTTGAGAGCTTTTGTAAAAACGATCTTTAACTCTTCCCTTGGGGAAGGAACTGTTCCAGCATGTTTAAAGGAAGTGGTTGTTAGACCGCTCCTGAAGAAACCTTCCCTGGACCCCCTGGATCTGAAAAACTATAGGCTGATTTCCCATCTGCCATTTTTGAGCAAAGTGATCGAGTGAGCCGTCGCCTTTCAACTCCAAGTGATCTTGGATGAAACTGATTTTCTAGATCCATTTCAAACTGACTTCAGACCCAATTGGTGGTTTTGGACCTCTCAGCAGCCTTCGATATGATAAATCATAATATCCTTCTGGAACGCCTGGGAGAGTTAGGAATTGGAGGCACTGCAATCCAGTGGTTCCATTCCTTTCTCTCAGGCAGATTCCAGAGGGTGATGCTTGTGGACAGCTGCTCTTCAAAAACAGAGCTGAAATGTGGTGTCCCTTCAGGGTGCCATTCTGTCCCCGATGCTATTTAACATCTATATAAAGCATGTGGAAGACGTCCAAATATATTTCTCCATGTCTCGGTCAGCAGCCATGACATCAAATGGCAATTCTCCCCCCAGTCAGTGCCTTGAGGTGGTAATGGACTGGATGAGGAAAAAGTGACTCAAACTGAATCCAGACAAAATGGAGGTACTCACTGTAGAGGCCCTCAAACCAGGTATTGGGTTACAATTTCCAGTCCTGAATGGGGTCACGCTCCCCACTAAGGGCTGTGTTCGCAGTCTGAGTGTGCTCCTAAACTTGTTGCTTCACATGATGGATCAGGTGAATGCAACAGTCAGGAGTGCCTGCTATCAGCTTCAGCTGATACACCAGCTGCGTCCTTTCCTGGAAGTAAAGGATCTAGAAACTATAGTACATGCACTGGTAACCTCACGACTCGACTTCTGCAATGCACTCTACATGGGGCTACCCTTATACCTAGCCAGAAAACTACAATTAGTACATAATATGGCAGCCAGGTTGATCACCAGAAAATCTAAAAGTGACCATATTACACCTATCTTGAAATCCCTACACTGGCTGCCCATTGGTTTCCGAGCACAGTATAAGGTGTTGGTAATTACCTTTAAAGCCCTACATGGCCTGGGTCCAACCTATCTAAGGGATTGCCTTCTTCCATATAAACCACCCCACACCCTCAGGTCCTCTAAGAGGAATCTACTGCAACCTATAAAAACTAGATTCGTGGTAACCTCCCAGATGACATTCTCCTCAGCTGCACCCAGACTGTGGAAAACCTTGCTGGAGGAGATCCGTCAAATAACCAACCTGGAGAGCTTTAAAAAGGCTGTCAAGATGGATGTCTTCCGGCAGGCCTTCCTGAAATAGATCATACTATCTGATCCTGTGCTCCTCACCTGTTATTCACCCTCCGCTATATACACTTATTGGTGTCCAATAATGTGTGCTCCTTTATTTTTTATGTTTATTTTAATATTAGTCTTTTAAGGGGGGGGTATTGTATTATTGTTTTATTGTAATGTGTGTTTTAATCTGTAAGCTTCCCTGATGACTAGGCAAAGGGCAAGATATAATAAATAAATAAATAAATAAATAAATAAATAAATAAATTTCTGTTTTCCCATAGATTCTGCTGCAGAACAGGGGAAAACAATGGCTTTTGCTTGTGCTTTTCTCTCCCTTGCTTCTAGTTCAAGGCAATGCTCAGGTCAGTATACTAAAAGGGCTTAAAAGACATACCACAGGGTGCCAATGCAGGTGGAGATGTCTGTGTGCACCAGGGATACAGCCAACCCAGTGGGATTCCAGAGAAGATGCTTGCCAAAGTGAGTCTGGAAAGGTGGTTCACTCTTCCTGAAATCACAATTAGGCTAAAGGAAGTGGTGTGTTATGATGGCTGATTTAGGGCCAATGCAGACTGTCCTAAAGGGCTGGCCTGGGATGGAGTTGGGGCATGGCAGCTGCACACCACCCTTACCCCATCCTGATGCCATGTGGCTGTTCACACAGTGCATGGTGTCAAGCCACCCTCTTGGTTCAGCATACACACATGCTGCTCCAAAAGGGTGCAAAAAGCGGCCACTGTGGCTGAAAGGGTGGCCTTTTGCTGCCCCCAAAAGAAGTGGCATTTTGCTGCTCTTTTGGGGGAGGCACAAAGGAGGATCAGAGCCATGGCGTGTGGTTGCTGCAGCCCCGATCCACCATTCCCAGGGGTGGCTCTGTGTCACTCCTTTTGGGCCATCTGTATCAGCCCTTAATATAAAGACCCCTTTTGGGGTTTCTGTCAAGGGCCTGGACTGGAAAAGCCCCAATTACCATAGAATCAAGGCGAGCACATCACGTTGACACCCGAAAGGTCACATCTGCACTTACATAAATTTGCAGATCAAAAGGGCCAAGCCTAGGAGCTGCTAAGCAGGACATTCACACCTAGAGAATTTATGAGTGCTATCCAGGATGTGTCTGGCTGAAAATGAGATAACTTTACCCATCCCATCTCCCCTACTTGAAAATTGTTTATTTCAAAGAGTAGGAATTGGAATTGGAATCCTTTGATATACAATAGGAACTCTTCACCTTAGGCTAGGTTTAAGGATATAAATGATCCCTAAAATCTCAGGTACATTGGGGTCTGGTTAGATTTCATGGTGACACTGCACCACTGTGAACTCTGATTAAAGTCCCAGTTCTTTGTGTTGTCCTTTCCCTTTTCATAATGGTTGAGTCTATCCATCTTCATTCATCATTGGAGCAGCCTGCTCCAGGTAATTATCACCATTAGAAAGCCTTGTGTTTTCTCTCCAAGCTAACTACTTTATTCCTGAGTTCTTGTGTGTATGAGTGCATGATAGAGTGTCTTTGTATATTTGAATTCCTCAAATAAATTACAGTTCATTGGAAAGCTTTGTCATTCCCTAGCTACTTCTGTAAACATAAGATAAAAGATCCCACAGAAGACTCAGACTTTTGTATTCCCCCAAGTTCAAGTCCTTCTTTACAGGTGCTTGTGTTCCTCCTACCAGGTGAGCAGTATAATAGTGTAATGTGAATAATCTGCAGTCTGGATGAGACTGTGTTTTACAGTAGAAACATACTCCTTTGTTCCTGGGCATTTTGGGAAGATCCAGAGTTCCCATGTTTTTCCATTGTTTCTTTTGTCTTTTTTTTTTTTTTTTTTACCAGATGGTACTTTCAGACAGAGGTCTCCTACTGCTCACAGTAGAAGGACGTTGTGCAGTTATCCCATCTTTTATCCTTAATAGGTTTTCTCTAAGAGAAAAGATGGAAGAAACAAAAGCGAAAACACAGGAGGGCTGCAGACGGGTGGCTCTAGGCCTCCCTGGGAAGGAGAGGATTGGGCCCATTGCTGCTGCACGCTGTGGCCCCAATCCTCCTTTTTGCTGCCCCGAAAAGAGCAGCAAAATGCCATTCCTTTCAGGGGCAGCAAAAGGCCGCCTTAAGAGCCGGCACATAGCTCTTTAGTGCCCCTTCTGGCACAGCATATCAAAATGCTGTGCCAGAAGGACATCCTGATGCTGCATGCCATGCATAAGGACACACAGCATCAGGACGCCGCTGGCGTGGGGTTGGGGCGGCTGGCGTGCGGCTGCCCCTCCCCATCTCTACCTCTAGGCCAGCCCTTTGGGCTGGTCTGTAGAGACCCTTAATCCAGGCAAGACAGAGATGCTCCTGGTCCACTGTAAGTTAAATACAGGAATAAGTATTAAACCTGTACTGGATGTGGTTACGTTCCCCTTGAAGACACAGGTTTTTAGTTTGGGTGTTCTCTTGGACTCAGCCTTTAATCTGGATGCTCAGTTTTTAATGCTGGCTGGGAATGAATTTGAACCATTAAAACTGCATCTTAGGGACAGCCATGGTGATATAGGCATTTTTAGGAATATTTTAATATGCTTTATGTGGGGCCTTTGAAGAATGTTCAGAAATTCCAGCCGGTCCAAAAAGATGCAGCAAGACAAATTGTTAATAGGGCTGGTTACAGAAGAATGTGGCTACTTGTTACAACAGCTCCACTGGCTGCCATCTCTTTCCAATCACAATTCAGAGTGCTTGAGATCTAAGAACTTTGGGGGTGGCATTTCCCTTGGCTCCACCTCCTTCACAGGCACATTTGATGGAAATAGAAAAGAGGGCCTTTTCTGTGGCTGCTTCCACACTCTGTAATTCCTTTCATAGGGAGACAAAGGGCCTCGGCAGACGGCTAATAGGGCCGTCTCTGAGACCCGGAAGAGGAGGGGCAGCCGCACGCGCGGTGTCCCTTCCTCTTCCTGAGGTCATCTTCGGAGATTCCAGCCCTCCGGACGGACGGCGGTCCAGGGATGACCTCCCTCCGCAGCGACCAGACGCGCTGCGGAGGATAAGTCAGGGAAAGTGCGCCCTACGCGTTTAGGGCGCACTTTCCCTGTCTTGTGGAAGGAGCGCTGATTTTGCGCTCCTTCCAGGGACGCTGCAGGAGCGCTGCGGTCCAGCTGCCGAGGTCCCGCGGCGCTCCGGACCAGGGCGTCCCCGACGCCCTGGTCTGCATCCCCCCTAATTTGGGGTGCAGAGGGGCGGCTGTAGGCTGCCCCGGGGAGTGGCGGATCAGAGCTGTGGCTACCCCATGCCACGGCCCTGATCCTCCCTTTTGCCACCCCCAAAAGAGCAACAAAATGCCACTCCTTTTAGGGGTGGCAAAAGACCACCCTAAGAGCTGGCATGCACCTCTTCTTCGCCCTTTCCAGTGCAGCGCATCAGAACGCTGTGCTGGGAGGGCGTACTGATGCCACACGCCATGTGTAACAGCACATAGCATAAGGACAGCATCGGTGTGGGGTTGGGGCGGCCAGTGTGCAGCTTCCCCACCCCATCTCTGCCTTCAGGCTGACCCTTTGTGCTGGTCTGCAGAGGCCCTAGGTGGCTCTCACCATGCTGTTCTTTCATCAGCTGGTGAAAACCTTCCTATGAAGTTCAGGGTTCACATTCTAGCTTGACTGTGACACCCACTGGGTAATCTTAGGCAAGTCACACTATCTCAGCTTCAGAAAACCCTATGATAGGCCCTTCATAGGATCATCATAAGGTGGAAAAATTTGAAGGCACAGAACAACAAAAACAAATCAGAGGTTGGATTTCCACCTATCAGGAATGCTTTAGCTGTGGATTTCCTGTATGTAGGTTGCTGAACTACTTTCCATTCAAACTGAGCTGCCAAATGTCATTCACTAACTCTGAGCCTTATGCAAATCTCCTCAAACATTCTACCAACAAACATTAACTCCAATATTCCATTCTTTCCCCTTTCCCAACAGTGCACGTTTAATAACAGCCAGAATCCTGTTTGGTCCCACATATGCTAGAGCCATTGAATCAGTTTTGAATGGTGAATCAACATATAGTTAAATGTCATTAATTCAATGGGTTTACTCTAGCTGGGACTAAGAGTAGGATTTAATGTTATAACCAAAGTCTTCTCAGTAGCTCCTTGCATTAGTATTTAAAGATAACATGCTTTAAATAACCCCATGATATGCCCTTCATAGGATCATCATAAGGTGGAAAAATTTGAAGGCACAGAACAACAAAAACAAATCAGAGATTGGATTTCCACCTATCAGGAATGCTTTAGCTGTGGATTTCCTGTATGTAGGTTGCTGAACTACTTTCCATTCAAACTGAGCTGCCAAATGTCATTCACCAACTCTGAGCCTTATGCAAATCTCCTCAAACATTCTACCAACAAACATTAACTCCAATATTCCATTCTTTCCCCTTTCCCAACAGTTCCTTACCTAGTATTCTAGTATACAGTTTTAAAATATACATATACAAAATGGCATCACAATTGTCTCTTTACCTGTGTGAAGAGATGACATGATGATGTCTCCATTGAAAATTTGAAAAACAGAAGGGAGATGTGAGAAAGTGTGTGAAATTTATGTTTTTATTTGCTTTCATTTATAACAGAATCTGTACTCATGCCATGAAGATTCATGGCTTTTTTGTTTTTACTGTAGTCTCATAATGACATCAAATATACCTTTTTTGTTATCTGTTTATTTTGGTTAGGCTAATTGATAGCCAGGACCAGTGCCAATCTACAATATAATAATAATAATAATAATAATAATAATAATAATAATGATGATGATGAAACAAGTCCTAAACTCAGTTGTATTTCATTTGTAGGGGTTTTTTTAATAAAATGAAATCGACAAATTCTAATGAATTCATCCATAAGCTATTGAGCATAAAATTCATAGAATGGTTTAAGACAGATGATTTAAAGTCCCATTTCTAAATGTGGATGTGGACTGCATGAATCCATGCTGAAGAGAACTTCCATTCATAGAAACAAAATATCTGCCCAATACTTCATTAGAATATTCCCTTAGTAACAGGATGTGTTACTGAGTTAGACAATAGACAGTCTGATCAGAAGTCCTCCTCAGTCCAATGGGGCTTATTCCAGCACTTTCAACCTTTAATTCAATCCCTTGAGCTTGCCAGAAGAAGTCAAATGAAAATTCAATCAAATAATAACCTTAAATAAAGAATATGTGAAGAGCACTTTGGGTAACATTTGTACAAAGTGGTACTAAATAATAAGGCAATACTGTAATTACAGTGCATTCATCATTGCAGTAAATCATTTGACTCCAACATAGTGCAGGTGAAAGGGTTTATGGTTTATTTTAGATCATATGTCAGACGCTAGCTATTGTCTTTTTCCTATTGAAGTAGATGGCAATTCTCCCATTTTCTTCAGTGAGAGCAGATTTAAACCTGAAGTTGCTTTTAGTATCAGTCATCTAAGTTTTGTTTTGTTTTTAAATGCCTACATGCAGATATTGGAATAATCTCTTCTAATAAAATAATACAGTATTTTCAAAGATATAGCTGTGCTAGTCTGTAGAATCAGTACATAGAGAGATCTTGTAGCACCTTTGAGACTAACCTCCTCTGCAGATGGGCCCTTTGAGGTGTGCTGGAGGCAAGGAAGGGGAGGGGCAGCCGGACGCTGGGTGCCCCATCTCCTTCCTGAGGACGTCATCAGAGCGAGGGCCTGTCCACACGACGGGTGCTCCAATGCTGTCCTTCAGGCTCAGCGTCCACACATGCTGAGCCGGAGGAGATGCCAAAGAGGTCTGCCACACCTTTTGCAGCACCCCTTTTGCAGCTTGCGGAAGGAGCACTATTTTAGCACTCCTTTTGCAGGCGGTGAAAGGGAAGATCGGGGCTGATGTGTCCGGCAGCCTCGGCCTTGATCCTCCGCTTCCCGGGGTGGTGCTCTGCCGCCCGTCTAATTGAAAGAAAGAAATTGGCAGTGTGAACTTTTGTAGACTTCTAATGCATCTGAGGAACTAGACTCATGCTACCAATTTCTTTCTTTCAGTTAATACAATATTTTTTTCAGGTTGTAAACCGCAGTAACCCAATCTGATATTCCTTGACTGCTATCTTGGACATCTAGTGTAGAAATGCAGGAAGGCTTTAATCACAAGATGAGTATTTTGGAATGTCAGAAAAGGTTTCTCTTGAAACAAGACAAAAATTGGTCAACATAGGCTTCTCAGCAAGGCAAGAAAATAGTCACCAGCTGAGTAAAGGCTTTGGATGACATGATGATGGATGGCCAGATGGTTTCAATCACAAGTGAGCAAACTGTCCTAAAACAGTAGGGCACAGTTGATGGGATGTAATACAATGACCTAGTCAAAAATAATCCTATGAAGTGAGCCAAGATATCTAGGACTTTGGAAATGAGTTTATAGACTTTGTTAAAATACCCTTTCCATTTAGAAAGAGAAAGTAAAGTAATAGATACCTAGAATAAAGGGCATAGAACATACAGTGTAATTGTGTAATAACTTGTTCAAATAAAATTACAAAGATCTATCACAACTGTAACATCTCACAAATCAATGTGTAAAATTTGTTTCAATTTCTGAAATAATATTGTGTACCATTTCAAAATACCATGGGGCACATCTATAATTTAAAAATTACAAATTTATTTTAGCAAAACAGCTGGTAATATAAAAGTTTTCACACAAGGGAGCATGGGCAGCCCAAAGCTGGCCTATGATCAAAAGATCCAGAGAACCAATGAATAATAATAATAATAATAATATTTATTTTATTAAAAACCAATCCAGGCAGCTTACAAATTAAAATCAAATACAAACCCCACAGCAATCCCTCCCCCCCTTAAAACAGTATTAAATCACAACAGCTTAAAAAACAATATAACAATTAAAACTTAAAAATAAACAATGCAATAGACACTCCACTATGGCCCGTAGTAGTGTTCCTGTCCATCCAAGATGGGGCCACGTAAGGAACAGTGCAGGTTAAGGCCGGGAAGAATTAATCTGGAAAGGCCTGCTGGAAGAGATCCGTCTTGACAGCTTTTTTAAAGCTGACTAGCGATGTTAACTGACGGATCTCGTCCGGCAGGCAATTCCAGAGTTTGGGGGCAACAACAAAGAAAGCCCTCTGAGAGGTCGCCACAAGCCTCGATTTTTGGGGCTGCAGCAGGTTCCTCCCAGAGGACCGGAGAGTGCAGGGAGGATTGTATGGAAGGAGGCAGTCCCTGAGATAACTTGGACCCAAGCCATTTAGGGCTTTAAAGGTGATAACCAGCACCTTGTACTGGGCCCGGAAGCTGATTGGCAGCCAGTGGAGGGACCTCGGAACCGGAGTAATGTGGTCCCTCCGAGATGTTCCCGACACTAACCTGGCTGCCATATTTTGTACCATCTGTAATTTCCGAGCCAAGCACAAGGGTAGCCCCTTGTAGAGCATGTTACAGAAGTCAAGGTGTGAAGTTACCAGCGCGTTCACAACAGTCTCGACATCCCTTATTTCCAGAAAAGGGCGTATCAGCCGAAGCTGATAACAGGCGCTCCTGACCGTCACATTTACCTGATTTGTCATCAGGAGCGATGAATCAAGGAGCACCCCCAGACTGTGAACACAGTCACTAGAGGAGAGCGTGACCCCATCCAGGACTGGAGGTTGCAACCCAATTCTTGGTTTTGGGGCCGCTACCGTGAGCACCTCCATCTTGTCCGGATTCAGTTTCAATCTGTTTTTCCTCATTACCGCTCGCAGACATTCATTGAGAGAAGAGATGCCATTAGAATTCGAGGCCGACGAACGAGACACGGAGAAGTAGATTTGGGTGTCATCAGCGTACTGATAACACCGAGCACCATAACTCCGTATAATCTCACCAAGCGGCTTCATATAGATGTTAAATAACATCGAGGACAAAATAGCTCCCTGAGGGACCCTACAAGTGAGGACCTTCTTGCTGGAGCTACTATCCCTGAGCAGCACCCTCTGGGACCTGCCCGAGAGGAAGGACCACTGCAATGCAGTGCCCCCGATACCTAACCCTCTCAGGCAGCCCAAGAGGATGCCATGATCTATCGTATCAAAAGCCGCTGAGAGGTCTAAGAGCACCAACAGGGTCACGCTACCCCTGTCGATGCTCAGATGCAGATCGTCAGTCAAGGCAACCATGGCAGTCTCAACCCCAAAGCCTGTCCTGAAGCTGGTTTGAAATGGGTCTAGATAATCGGTTTCATCCAAGACAACTTGGAGCTGAAGGGCAACCACCCTCTCGATCACCCTGCTCAAAAATGGCAGCAATGACACCGGCCTGTAATTACTCATATCCAGGGGGTCCAGGGAAGTTTTTTTCAGAAGCGGCTTAACAGCCGCTTCCTTCAAACAAGATGGAACATGTCCTTCCCTGAAGGATGCATTAATGATATCCGTGAGGAATCTCCTCAGTGCATCCCCCCCTGGATGGCCAGCAATGATGGGCAAGGGTCGAGAGGACAAGTCATCTTCCTCACCTTACCAAGCAGCTTGTCCACGTCCTCGGTACTCACAGGTTGGAGCTGATCCAGTATAACTACATTGGCGGAGTCGCTGGACACCTCGCCTATAGACTCTGTTTCAATGGTAGCATCTAAGTCCACTCTTATCTGAGAGATTTTATCTGTAAAGAAGTTGTTAAAAGTGTCACAGCAGGCTGTCATCAGGTTAAGTAAGGGATTTGGTGCTGGGAGCACCTGCGTCATCTCCCTCACCACCTTAAACTGCTCTGCTGGATGACACTCTGCAGACGCAATACGGGCAGAGGAGAAAGCTCTCTTCGCTGCACGCATTGCGTCCCGATAGGAACAAAGGAAGTTCCTATGGCAAGTTCTGTCAGATAAGAGTCGAGTCTTCTGCCACTTGCACTCTAGTCGTTGTCCAACCTGCTTCATCCTCCTAAGCTCTGGTGTATACCAAGGCCTCCGATTTGAAGCGGGATGGCAAGGACGCTTGGGAGCGATTGTGTCGATAGCTCTGGTAAGATCGGTGTTCCAGAGCTTAGACAGGGTCACTGGCATTCCCAACCATTAAACCCTTTAAGGCTCTCTGGAAACCAATGGGCTCCATTAGCCTTCGAGGGCAGAGCATACTAATGGGTCCACCACCCCGACAGGGCAGATATTGGCTCTCAGTTCCGTCTTGTCCAGGGAATGATCCATCCATGACAATGCGGAGGTACTGACGACCTCCGCCCATGGATATTCCTGTTCCGTACTGAAGACTGCAACGAGTATATGACCTGCAAAATGTGTGGGATAGGCCCATGTTTGTCATGGTATCCATGAACTCCCGAGCCGCACCTCTTAAACTGGTCTCGAGCGGGATGTTGAAGTACCCCAGAACTAAGAGTCTGGGGGTCTCCAACAACAGCTCAGAGACCAGCTGTGTCAGCTCGGTCAGGGAGTCTGCTAGGCAACGGGGTGGTTGGTATACTAGCAAAATCCCCAAACTATCCCTGGTCTTCAGGCTAAGGTACATACACTCGAAATAGACCATGTTCCGGACAGGTATCCTGGTCAAGGTCAGGCTGTTCTTGTGAACTAGAGCCACTCCGCCCCCCCACCCACTTCCCCTCACCTGCTCACTGACAGAGTACCTAGCTGGGAGGGCCTGCGCCCACGTGACTGCGCTGTCCTCTCCCAGCCAGGTCTCTCTAAAGCAAGCCAGGTCAGCGTCCTCATCCAGGAGAAGATCCTGGATGATGTGAGTCTTATTTTTAACTGACCTGGCATTGCAGAGGAGCAGGGTGAGATTCTGTGAAATGGCTGGTCTGCTCTCCAAGCCATTCTGGGAAGCAGAGGGAACTGAAGGCTGGATAGCTTTCAGATGGTGACCCCGTCTTCTTTTGAAACGTATGTTCCCTCTGTTGCAACCATACCTTCTGTTTCCCTGCACAACTCCGATAGCTGCCCCCACCTCATTCCCAGCCTCAGGAAGGCAATAGAACTCCAGACCACTAGGGGCTAGGATGACTAAAGCATAGGGTATTCAATAGTCCCCTGGTCAGGAGCGGAGGGCCGGCACAGGTGTGTCTAGAACGAGGAGCGATGGTAAGGGCATGCTAAAGCAATGTCCACCTCCTGGCCTTTGCTTTCACTGCCGCCGATGCCACACTCCTGGACTGATGTTCTGGCTTATAAGTCCTCTGGTCCAGGAGCAGAGGTCCGCCGCAGGTGAGTCAGGAACCGGGGGCGAGGATAAGGGCAATGGTAAGAGCACACTGAGGCAACGCCCACCTCCTGGCCTTGCTGTCACTGCCGCCAATGTCGCTCTTCTGGGCTGGTGTTCCAGCTTATAAGTCCTCTGGTCCAGGAGCAGAGGGCTGCCGTGAGTGAGTCTAGAGGCTGGGGGCGATGTCTCGGGAGGAGGAGGGTGAATCTCCACCTGGGCTTCTTCCCAGCTCCGGTGCACTGGTGTTGCTGCGCTGCCTTGGGAGAAGGAGAGTGAGTCTCCAAGTCTCACCTGGACCTCTTCCCAGCCCCGGTGTGCTGGTGTTGCTGCACTGCTGCTGGGAGAAGAAAGGCGAGTTTTAAAGACTCCCTGAGCTTCTTCCCAGCCCCGGTGCGCTGGTGTTGCTGCGCTGCTGCCGGGAGAAGAAGGGCAAATTTTAAAGACTCCCTGAGCTTCTTCCCAGCCCTGGTGCACTGGAGTTGCTGCGCTGCCTCAGGAGAGGGAGGGTGAGTCTCCAAGTCTCACCTGGGCTTCTTCCCAGCCCCGGTGCGCTGGTGTTGCTGCGCTGCCTCGGGAGAAGGAGGGCGAGTCTCCAAGTCTCACCTGGGCTTCTTCCCAGCCCCGGTGCACTGGTGTTGCTGCATTGCCGCCGGGAGAAGGAGGGCCAATGAAGATATGGATGTTATTGGCTTATATTGTAATTCACTTTTGGGATTGTTGCAGAGGTCATTATTCTGTACTGGCCACACAACAACCACCAAAATACTTACCCAAACACCTTTTTTCTTTTACATTATCTCCCTCAACGTCACCATTCCCTGGCTAGTGGAGAGGAAGGTGAGGAGTGTCCCACAATTTTTCTACAGCTTCCTATGGCTGGATGCACAGTGATCCTTTAGAGATCCCTGAGGATGATTTCATTGCTGCACATGCAGTTATAGGAAAATAGGTTGATGCTTTTCTGTCTTCCCCCCCATCCTCCACAGGCTTGGAAATGGCTGTGTGGAGATGGAGGGGTCAATAGATGAGAAAGAAAGTGTGGGTTTCATATTGTAATTATGTATGTGAGAGATGTTTCCTGATCCAGAATCTTAACCATTGTTTTAAGCCAGAGATTGACAATGTGCAACCTATGGAGTGCATGGACACTCACGATCCTCTGTGCTTTATGGTTCCCAACATATCAGGACTCCCTCTAATTACTCAACTACCAGCAAAAGAATCCTTCTGAAAGGAAAATTCTCCATTTAAATATAACACCCCCTCAGTGGTGTGTGTATATGTGTGTGTGTGTTTAGAAATTACAAATGATCAAGCATAATTTCTGTTTTTTGAGGAACCAGTTCTGTGGTGTCAGGGTGGGTGGGTGCTGAAGAAGCAAGGCAGCCATCCAAGATCAATCCAAGCTTAGAGAAAAATGGCCTCCCTCAGAACATGCCCACTACTATCTTAAGCAAATTATCTTTCTTTATAAATAGAGTGTAGCTTGATCATTCACAATTTATGATTTGTTAACTGGTCACCTTTTCTTATACTTGGGAGTAAACGTGCAGCAATGGTAGAATATGATATCATTTCCCTATGCATGTATGTGCTAGACATGAAAGTTAGAATAATTGATTGATTTGAGTAGACGTGCTTAAATCCAGTGGCTAGTCCTAATTAAGGTAGAAATATTGAGTCAATTAGTCAAGGATAGGTAAACACTTTTATAAGTTCAAACACTTTAACAGATCTATTTTCTTAAGAACCATCAGTTGGATTTAAGTTATGAAATTTTAGAGTCTGGGATGTGGATAATGTTCAGTATCAATTTTATTGCATTTTTTCCAATCCCTCCTACTTTTACATTCTTTTATGATATTATGTTGCAAGACATTGGCTCAATCCCTGTTAGTCCCAAGTTGAGTAGACACACAGAATCAATTGTAGAATAAGTCAGCACATCTGTAATGTCAAGACCATGTGGCACCCTGGTCTGGAAAATGACATGGATGTGGCCACTGAAAGGAACTGGAGCAATGGTAACAGGGTAACTACAGTTCAAGTGGCAGGTGCATGATTCAGCATTTGGAAAGCTGTGCATCGTGGGAAGTCTGATACAATATGCATAGGAGGTGAGAGCAGCCAGGTATGCATCATGGAGGGCCTGATGCAATAGGCCTGATGCAACAGGCACTGGGGATGAAATCAGTCAGGTTTCATTAGTGCATGGCTGTCACATGTTCCCAAGAAGACCACCTATATATTAGAGAGAGTCAGAATCTCCATTGTTGGTTAATTGTGGTTGATGGTTGGTGAAACACTTTGTTGCTCTGTATAGCTGTGAGTATTCAAGACGGATGTCTGATACTCTATGTATCCATGTAAATATTTGCAACCAAGATTAAAGCCCTCATTGAGTGAAGTCTCACTGTCCAGCAATTCTTTTCTCCAAGCTGAAAGCAGCAGCAGCCTGTGTGTGGGAGGATTGTTCCTGTGTCGTCTGGAGCAAGACTCTTCACAGAGACCATCTTCTAGGCATCCCTGCCTATGTGCATCAACTCTCTTTGTGTGTGTATGCTAGATCCCGCATATCTGCATACCCCAACACATAAATCCCCTTGATTCAAAAGAACTTATCTAGTTGGAATGGGACTGAGGCCATTTTTTCTTCTTTCTACATTCAGATTTGTACACATATTGTATGTATTTATCTTAATGTACTCACTGAGATTGAGACCATATGTATTTTTCATTTGTACATATTTTACCAATTTGCATTTTATCTATTTGTATTTGTCCTGTTTTTATATATATATTATTATTTCTCCTAAACACACAAGTGTGCACTCTGTATTCCCATAGGCTGCAAAAATGTATTTTTTTCATAAAGATTCTCGAGTCCAACAAAATCCCCCCGCCCCATCTCTATTTGGAGGTGGTTACCAAAAGCAGGTTTCAGGGATGCTGCTATTGTTGGGAAGGATGTTACTATGGAATCAATGTTATCTACCACATACACACATGTCTACTATTTAATTGGTAACAGATATTATAGAAAGACACTCTGTATTCTGCTCTTAAGAAAAGTTTCCTTTTGAACATTTCATTGTTTAGAGAAGAAGTGCTGAAAAATAATGTGTGGTCTTTATGTACATCAAGGCTTTTCCAAATTGTATCTTGACAATTACATCCAGTCTACTCAAGAAAACAAGCCAGCTTTGCACCTGAAAGCCAGTTCTTTACCTGAAATTGAGATGTCAGCTTTGAAAATATTCATAATTGGTATCACTCACAGACACTTAGAACCTTCAGCTATGACCCCTTCCCATGCTCTGTACTGCTCAATTTCCTCCACAGTTTGCTTAGACAAGTCAGGACGTCCCTGTTTACTGTATGTACTCATGTGTATGTCTAGAAATTTTAGTCAAAAAATTGACTCCAAAAACCTGAGTTGAGGTATCCATGGATCAATTTAAGTACTGTACCTTAGCTCTTATCAAAAAAGGAACCATTACCTTCTCCATGGGCTTATGCAGATGGCGCAAAGCGTTGTTTTTGAGGCCAGGAAGGGGAGGGGCAGCCTCACGCTGGGCTCCCCAACCCCTTCCCGAATACGTCATCAGAGCGCCCATCACTCCGCATGGCCAGTGCTCCGACGACGCACTTCTGCTGCAGCGTCCGCACACGCTGCAGTGGAAGAGGCACCGAAGGTGCACCGGAGGCCTTTTGCAGTGCACCTTTGGCGTCTTGCGAAAGGAGCACTATTTTAGCACTCCTTCCTGGGCCTGGGACGCTGCGGCTCGGGGCTGAGGAGTGCGGATACCTCGGCCCTGATCCGCAGCTTCCCGAGGCAGCCACGTGCCGCCCGTCTGCTTCCCCCCTAAGTAGAGTAGTGAAAGGTGAGAGCTTAGACCATCCTGAGACCTTTAAAAAGCACAGACCCTTCTACTCTCTCCACTGTGGTGATGTTTCTTTTTTCCTTTTTCCTTTCCTTTTCTTTTCTTTCTCTTTCTTTCTTTCTTTCTTTCTTTTCTTTCTTTCTTTCTTTCTTTCTTTCTTTTTTTTTTGAATGCTTGGGCAGGAAAAAGTGTTCTTTGGGACCATTTTCCTGTCCTTGGTATTTTACACTCTTTGTTACAGGCCCCTAAGTTTCAACCTCACCTTATACATGAGTTAAATCAAAATCCATAAATGTAGACCCAAAACCTGTTCTAGACTTATAGTCAAATATACAGGGTAATCTTCAAATTTAGAAAGCACATCTGATTCTCTTTCCTCTTTGTAACTGATTTTCTAGGCTTATAAATTTTACACCACAAGGTCCCCATCCATAAGTTGTCTTTTTTTTTTATTATTAACTGCCCTCGAGTCAATCCATGGTGACCCTGTGATTGAGACATCACCAAGACTGCATGTCCTCCACTTTTCTGTTTAGTTCCTGCAAAGTCATATCCATAACCTCCTTAATAGAGTCCATCCATCTAGTGGCCTTCCTGTCTTTCTACTTTTCCCCACCTTTTTTTTTAGCATTATTGTTTTTCCCAATGAGCTGTGCCATCTCGTGATGTGTCCAAAGTATGACAAGTTTTGTCATCTTGGCTTCCAGGGAGAGACAGGATTGGTTGGACTGGATTGACTTTCCTGTAACTACTTCCCTTAAGTGAATCTCTCCCTTTGGACACTTGATATTCATTGGCATAGGAAACAAATACACTTTCCCTTCCTCATGAATTTAGCATTGTTACATATTTCTGAACTAAAGTTTTAGAGTGTTTAACTAACAGACCATCAGAGGAAAGAAATTGAGTCAATTTACCTTTCAACAAGAGACAACAATGGAAAAAGCTCTATGTGTTGAATTTTCAGTATGCCACATTGAAAAGCACAATGTCATTTTAAGGGTGAGGGGAAGCCTACTCTACATCAATGAGAGCTTTAGCTGTTTCTGTGCATGTTTTCTTTTCTGTGGAAGAATAATATTTGTGAAACCTTTCCTTATATCAAGATATTGAAAGGACAGGAATGAACCGTGTTAAGTAATAAGAATGGACAAGGTTATCCAACAAACTGAAGGCACACAAACAAATCCTTGTAAACAGTGTGATGGTATCTCTGCCACCCTTGTGTTTTCAGCCTAATTGGCTTCCTTGCTATGAGAAATGTGCACTGGATATGACACACAGAAACACATATCTATTAGACTCTACTTGATTAATTGAAGTATCCATAACTTATGTGCAATGTATGCTAATTCTTGTTCCTTAAAGGTTAGAGCTGCCAATACATTAAGTGCAGCCAGATAGTTAGTGTGAATTATGTATTCTGTTATGGAGTTTGTTTCCAGCCTATTATAGCTTTTCTGTACAAAAAGAGAAGCTCTTTAGGTCCAGCTATAGAAAGACAGCAACTGAAATTGGTGGCATCATTGAGTTTACATTTCTTCTTCAACCTACCACTGACTTCTAAGAACACACATAAGCACATATTACATGAAAGTCTGCATGTGCTACAGTATCAGTATATACTGGCATGAAGAACTTAAGAATATGTGGTCTTCTGGAGTGGTGTTGGTGGAGTCCCAGGAAAGGGCCTGTTTGGTTGCTATCATGGACTATGAAATTGCCTCCTGTGGAAATTCTGAATGACACATTTTCTGAGCTGTGATTTTTGTTCTTGTGAATCTTCAAAGTGCTGGCTTTTTTTCCTCCAAGATGTGATATCTAAAGCCAAAAAGGAATTATACAATAAGTCATTAAATGTAGCCAGTCCAGGAGTCAGGAATGCCAGAAAACACAAGAACATCAAGATCACATCCATGAAGAAGCTGAATGGTGAACAACAAGGATTCTCTGCAGTTGCTGAGCGATTTATAAATGGCTGCCTCTTGATGCAAGGTGTTTGGATTGGTCAGCATCTTCTGTTCCTATGAAAGTTTTCCTTATCTCTTCATCTGACTTCAAAGGGCAGGGATATCTATTCAGTGTCTGTTAAGTCCTGCTGAGGGAGCCACTCAGCTGATTCAATGACCAGCTTTTCAGTCTCAGAGTGGGATTTGTGTGTGTGTGTGTGGGGGGGGAAATCCCTGCAAACCAAGTCCTCTTTGTCAGATTCTTCAGATCCCAGAGGATAAATTATGACAATTTATAGCAAAACCAACTCAGGTTGTTTGGAACAAGGCGATGCCTTATGTTGACCAGAGGTCTTCAGGCCACTTTCAATTTTTTTCCAATTATTTTTGTGGAATAATGAATTGAAAGTAAGGCTAAGACTGCTGAGTTTCAGAGACAAGAAAAATGAATGGCCAGGAGGGAGACTGCAGTTTATTGCTCTTTTTATTTGTAAACAGAAACCCTCTAGGAATCCTGGATGAGTCATGCCATCATTAATTACCACTGAGACAAGAAATGTCTGTTTCAGCCATAGACAATTCTACACCACAGAGATTGGGTTTTGAATCCTCTCCCTGAAGCTGTGGCAGAAACTCCAGGCTCATCTATCATGAATGGTGATGAAGTGAAGCAAAGCCCATAAGTGATGGCTGTTTTCTAAAAATGTAGTGCAATAGGAAATCAGAGTCTTCCCTTTGGCTCGCTCAAAACTGCCATGGAATCTTACAATGAACAGACATGGAGCAATATAAAAGAGCAAGTCCTCAGCTACTATAATTCATATTTAATATCTATGCATGTACATGTACAAACATGCAGGTTGTTTGGATATGCATGTACACACATGCACATGTATATGTATGACCCCCTTGGGCCACATGCTGCAATTGCCTTTTTGTGTAAGACTCATTGCTAGAGTATTTTTGGGTAAGACTCCTAGCAAGTTACATTTTGGACAATAATTTCCAGATTCCCCCAACTAACATGCTCACTGTTCAGCGAAAAATGAGGTATACCAATTAGGGATGGTTAAATCTGCCAATATAATGGCAGTTTATATCTTTCTCTATGTTCATATTTCTGAAATCCCTTTTTAAAAAATATATGGATGTTTGTTTACATTATTTTCATTTGCAGAGCTGTATTAAGAGTTCTGTAAAGTGTGAATATCACAGGATAACTGTTTTATTTCATGTTTATATTCAAGTAAAGTTGGAAAATGCTCATCAAAATGTAAACAGGAAAAAATGAAACCTAATACATGCATATTTTCTGAAAGAATTACTAATTTTGCCATCTTGTATTTGATATGTGCAGGATTATATCATTAATCCCCCTCCACACTACAGTGACATTGCAGAAAGCATAAATGTAACAAGAAAGACATATATACACTCACTGACAAAATTGTTTTGTGTCACAAATTGTTCATGTCAGAGATGCAAATCCTTACTTTTTTTCAGTATAGCATATAAGAATGAACAATTTCATAAGTTTTCCCAATGTATGAGATTACAAGAGATTTTTAAAATATATTTTGATTATTCTTTTACATTTCAGAATTTTTTGCATTAAAAAATTCAAAAAAATATCTTGGATTTTGAGTAGGAAAAAAGTTTAGCAGAAAACAGAAAACAAAAACTGGTGGTCGGGGTGCTGCTGCTATGTGTATATGCATTTGCAGAAAACATACACCATTTTATCTACAAAGAATTTTTCCTAAACTCTTTTTTTTTCTTTCCCTTTCCTATTTTTCTTTTCTTTCTTCCTATTTTTTTTTTTTTGCAAAAATGTTCCAAAATGGGGGAAAAAACATTGAAAATTTTGTGAACATCCATATAATATACACAGTGGAAATACAACTTTTTAAAACCTTCTTCTTCTTCTTCTTCTTCTTCTTATTATTATTATTATTATTATTATTATTAAAATCTATATTGTAACCCAAATTATATAAGTTAATGCACACATAAGATACATATGGAAACACTATGGAACCCTCTAAGTGAATTGAGAAGCTATATACCAGGACACTAGCAAGAATATCTCAATGTGTCTTGGGAACTTATTGCACTACTTTTAAAGTCAACTTCAGCCTAATGGGATGCAGCCGGGAGGCATCATTGAGGCAGGAATTATCACACTGTTATTTGCCGCCAAATCTGCCACATGACTGAAGCCTGAGTCCCAGCCACCCCTTTTTTGAAAATGGAAAGTTCTTGGGTTTTAATGGTGGTTGGCTGAGATCCAGGCTGCAGTTGCCCAGCGGATTCGGTGGTGAATTACAGTACAATAATTCCTTCCTCCATACCACATCCCAGCTGCATCCCATTAGGCTGCAGTCCACTCCTTGGTCTCTACCAATGTGCATAAGCACTGCCTAGCTGGTGTCCTGCTGTGCATGAAGAATATTGGCACCCAAGAGCACAGATCTTGAAGTTCAATGGTCACTTTGCTGGGTCTTCTATGTATACTGTCACAGCAGCCCTTGCTGAATATGAACACTACAAAACTGCTAAGTTCTATTTCCTGCAGATGTTAGTTCAGTTACTAGATATAAATCCCATACTGAATTCCAGCCCATCATCATCATCATCGTTATTTTAAAAGTCCTGAAATGTGAAAAATGTTGCATTAGTGGAAGAGTTGAGGAATGCAGTGGCTCAAGTGGTTAAGATGCTGACTCTTTTGATGGCAAGATCGGCAGGTTGGCAGTTCGAGGCCTAAGTGCTGCATGATGGGGTGAGCTCCTGTCACTAGTCCCAGCTTCTGTCAGCCTAGCAGTTTGAAAGCATGCAAATGCAAGTAGATAAATAGGTAACACTTTGGTGGGAAGGTAAACAGCGTGCAATCATGCTGTGCCACATAATCACAGAGTCATCTCTGACAATGCTGGCTCTTCAGCTTAGTAATGGAGATGAGCATCGCCCCTATAGTCGGACATGACTTGACAACCTTGTCAATGGGAAATACCTTTACCTTTATCTTTAATGTTTGTTTATAGGGATGCAGTGGTTAAGATGCCAATTCTGATGATTGGAAGACCGGAAGATTGGCAGTTTGAGGCCTGAGTTCTGCATGATGGGGTGAGCTTCTGTCAGTAGTCCCAGCTTCTGCCAACCTAGCAGTTTGAAAGCATGCAAATGCAAGTAGATAGGTACCACTTCTCAGTGGGAAGGTAACAGTATTCAGTGTAGTCATGCTGACCATATGATCACCAGAGCAGTCCTCGGACAACACTGGCTCTTTGGCTTAGAAACGAAGATGAGCACCACCCCTTAAAGTCGGCTATGACTAGAAGTTCATGTCAAGGGACTAACTTTTCCTTTACCTTTAATGGTTGTTTGAAAATCAAAATATTCCCTTTTTATGGCAAAATTCAAGGAATACAAATCCAGTTTCATGCCCATATATTTCTTTACTGAAAAAGTAAGTCACTGAACTTTTCCTGAACTTGTTATTCTCTGAACACAGTGCATATTTAAGGCAATCTATCATCCTCAACTCTTAACTTGCATTTTATTATTTCACAAACATTGTCATCATTTAACATAAATCCACCAAGGACAATACATTTTGCCCAGTAATTGGAATTTCATACATACACATTCTAGTCAGATTATTGGGTAAATGCAGTCCCTTAATTTTTAGGAATCCAAAAAAAAAGACACTTTTGAAATATCATGTTTCATCCATAATATACAAGGAGTTAAAAAAAATGCTTCAGGACTTACAAATATATTTTGCTACAATGTATAATTTCATGAATAGATGTAGCAAAGTTTCAGCAGGTAGATTTTATGGTTGCTGCTTAGCTTAGATCAACCGAAGGAGCAGAACAAAATCATTGAAAGTTTTTGGATAGGTGAACAGGCTGTACCTCTTTAATTGTGTGTGGGAAATCAGTATTTCAATATTCTTCATTCATCTTTTTTTAAAAAAATCCTACATGAAAAAAACAAATACAGGAAGGAGCAGACTGAGCTAGAACACTTCTTCCTTTCTGACTGCTATGTTTTTCTATTTCAAATTAGTCACTTAAAATATATATATTCTAAGCATTAAAAATACTATTCACCCATCTACAATCTGAAGTGAAACCATTTTTTTGCATGTGTAAATCCACTCTTACTTCTCTCCTTCTACTGCCGCAGGGAACACTTAGAAGCCCTCTGCTCCATTTCTGGTTTCTCTGCTGAAGTTTTGATGGGACAGAATTTCAATGAGGTTCACTTTTTATAAGCATTTACCAAAAATAATACATTTCTTCATATTCAGGATGAAAAGGATTTGATACCAACCTTCTGACTTATCTGAATAAATAAATATGGGAGAAATCCATACTGATAGATCCATCAAGCCAATCAGAGTATTTTGAATATTTAGCTCATAAATGGTTGGGTTTGAATCCCTGTCTATTCAAACATGTTTGTGGTGCTGAATTAGAACTGCTACTAGTCCCACCCACCCGAGATGCTCGTCATCTTCAACACCTATATGACACACAGGTACAGTGGGGTCTGTTTCATGCTGGGAAAACCTGTAACTGTTGAATTTGATTAGTGGGATGGGAGAGAATACTCTTGCTATATATTTCTGAGAAACTCATCAAAATGGTGTTTAAAAAAGGAAGAGAAGAAAAAAAGAATGTGAAACTGAACAATTTTCCAGGAGTTAGCTATAGGGGCCTTAAAATGAACACATAAATTATTCCCAACTTACTAGGCATGCAATTATTTGACTATTTCATTCTTATGTCTAAGAATGAATAAATTCCATAGTTTTCTCCCCACTGAAGGGAAATAAATAAATATTTATTTCTCTGCACTTCTCATTCAGTATTTGCATCTCCAATAGATTTTAGGAAATTATTCTAGTGAGAATAACATGTGGTTTTGTATGTGAAAGGTGTTCATGTTTTGTTTTGTGTAAAAACAATGTTTTTCATGAAAAACTGTTGGGTTCCCACCTGTCAGCTCTGAGATCCACCTGTGTATTTCTGCACTGTGAGGATTAAACAAGATTAAATAAAATGACCCTTGAAATCTCTTTCAACTTTATGGTACTATGATTCTATGATCCAGTTTGTGATAGTTATTGTAAAAAATAAACAAAAAACAGCTAACAGCTGATGGGAAGCATGCTGCCATTCATAGTAGAAAAAACTGAGCAGAGCATGGAAAATTAAGAGTTGGAAATTAATTTCATAATTCAATTTTTTTTTAAAAAAATAGTTCACTAACATAAACACTAATTGAAATTGTTTAACTGGTTGTATTATTATGAATTAACTTGCTGATTAAAATGATAATGCTGGGCCAGACCATGGGATTTACAGAGATTGCCATTGACTTTGACACTGTTGACCCAAGAGAACACATTTCATTGTTGTCTTGTTCAAAGTAGCTCCTCCAATATGATTTCCCCTCTGACATGGGCTAATAATCCATAATAAGATTGTTGCCTGGAAATGGAGGATCCCAACATGTCTTAGAACTGCCAAGTTGGAAGAAGACTATCCTAAAGACTTAAAGAACCAAATCTCTCTTTATGAGGCCAGTAGAGCTCTAAAATCATCTGGAGAGGGCCTTCTCTCTGTCCCACCACTGTCTCAGGCTCATTTGGTGGGAACAAGGGAGAGAGCTTTCTCAGTGGCTGCTTCTAAACTTTGGAACTCCCTCAATAGTGGAGGAGATACCTATCCAAAAATGAAAAGTACTTTCAAAAGGAAGGACCAAGACATTATAATTTCAACAAACTTTAGAAGAATCTTCCCCACAATTAGTTAAACACATATACAATCAACTTGTGCACATCTTACGTATAATATGAGAGCAACTCTGTGGTTTCCCCAGTACTAGGAAATACCATACCAATCATATTTCACTAAAGTAAATAGGTAAGAATTTAATTTGCTTCACTATTTTGAGAATGACACAATATGATTCACAAATTCACATAAATAGGATAGAAAATATGTGAAATTTCTTTTAAAAGTTGCTTGCTTGTAAAAGCAAAATTGACAGAATTATACAACCTTAGTGCATGGAACGATGGGTAGGATGACTGGGTTGCAGATGATATTTGCATTTGGTTTGGACAAATAATGTCCCATCATGCATTTCTTTCTTGAATTATAGATTACAATAAGGAAAATTGCTGTATTTCTGTAAAAAGTTTTTTAATCCAAGTGTCTCGCCAGATTTATTTGCTGAATAAAGAACTGCAAACTACACAGCAGGAAATGAGAAGGAGAGAAAGGGGATATGTTAGGGACTTTTATGTATTGGCATTTCTAGAGAGAACCTTTTTGAGAAAGAAAGCTACAACAGTGTGAGCAGCAGCATGCTCATCTCAGACACTATCAGTTCCGGCTGTTAAAATACAGTATGTCTCTCGAGGTAGCACTAGATATAATCCTCATATGCTTTGCACAGCCATTTGTAATTGTTGATAAATTATAGTGCTTATCATTTTTAACAGGGGAAGCTGTAAGCGTTGATGCTCCCACAGGGCTGACAGCTTTAGAAGGAAAGCAATTTGTAGATATGGTTCCTTATGCTCTCCTCTCTGCAGAATATACCATCTAGAAGTGAGGTAATAATTTTGGCATCCTCTCTGATGGAGATGAAAGTGCATAATTTGAATGATGTTCAGCATATTATCACTCAAAAACAGTTTTATATTTCTTCCTTCTTCTCATGATTCCAATCCCTTCTACTAACTTGAGGAAGATTCAAATTAAGAACACATGCAATTGATCCATTTAGGAAAAGACACTTGATGCATCTTTGTGGGGCTTTTTGACTCAAGACTATTGGCCCTTTCATCTCCTTCAGACAAAGAACTCAATAATATCTGTGCCAATAATGCCCCAATAATATCCCCGAATATCCCACCAGCACTTAGAGACTCAGAAAATGGCTCTTTTAAGGCAGCATGGTCAGCTCTTGCAAGTAGTCAGTGCACATTCTGACAGGCCTATGTAAGTTTATGGTCAGCCTCAGTGTGTTCTTCCCTGGTGTGACCACATCTCTAAAGAGCTCATTAAACAGGGCCTACTGATAGTTGGCCATGGCCCTGCTTAGACAGGCTTGTGTTTGCCTTCCTTTGCGATTAAGAGAGTGTGACTTTCTCCAGTACCCCCCCCCCCATGGCTGAACAAGAATTCAAACCCTAGTTTTATAGTTTAATGCTCAGACCACTACACCACACTTACTTATAAGAATCCTGGTGGTTAGTTATTTGACCGCTGTCTCCCATCCCTAGCAATGTCATACTAGTAGTAGTAGTCCTCATTTTGAACTGCTCTTGAGTGGCCTCGACACATGGTGACCTTATGTATGAGACATCTCCAAGACACCCTGTCCTCCACTGCTCTGCTCAGATCCTGCATCCTCAGGCCTGAGGTTAGGGATGTGATGATCATTCATCATATTAACTGGTCAGTGATTCACTAAACATATGAATTGTTGATCTCTATCATGAACTGAGAAATTTGCCACATGATTGCCTAGGTGTGAAAATTTTCAGATGGTTCATTTGCAAATGAAGAAATGGGTGGGAAATTCCTGTTGAAATTAATTGTTTGGGAAGTTTTATTGTTTATTGTTTTATTGCATCACTGCAATAAAACAGAAGAGATGCAAGAGTGTGCATTTTCACAATGGAAAGAGTCTAGCAAGTGGCAAGGAAGCTGTCTTTCCAATGAGGTGCTGAAATTGTGTGTTCTTTCTGCAATGCTTGGATTCAAATTTGTTAAAGCTAAAACAGAAAATGTCACACAACAGAGGGGGAAGGAGAAAGAAGATAGTTTGGTATAGTTTATGATGAAGATAGAATGGAGAAGACAAGCTGAGATCAGTTTTGACTAGAAGTCCTATAGCTGGAAGGGGGTTATGGGAGCTGTAGTTCAATACTTTTCCAAGCTCTGATTCTCTTTTTCTCTATCCTACTCTCTTCAGTGCATACTATAATGCACTGAACTCAGTGGAATTACTGAGTCCACCTATTGTTGAACTGCAAGTTCCAGCAGCCCCTAGCTGGTGTAGCCAAAGCCTGCCCCTTTCAAAGCCTAAAAGCCTGGTGGCACAAAAAATGTTTTCGGTTGATGATAGAAGGAGAGCAAGATGGAGCCATCCTGGCCTCCCAAGAAAGGGAATTCCAAAGACTGAGAGCAGCCACTGAAAAGGCTGTCTCCCCATCAAATCAACCTGAGAAGGTGATGGGACAGAGAGAAGGAGCTCTCCATATTATTTTTGAACTCTAACAGGGTCAAAAATCGAGATATATTCCTTGAACTAGGCTGGACCCAAATAGGGCTTTATAGACCAGCACTTTGGATTATGCCCAGAAATAGACCAGCAACCAGTGGAGCTGCTGTAATATGGGAGCTGTTTGCTCCCTCCAGCCAGTTAGCAATCTGGCTGCAGCTTTTGGATAAATGGCTTTCTCCTCATTTTCAAAGGCAGCCCCATGTAGAGGCTGCCCCATGTAGAGGCAGCCCCATGTAGAGGCAGCCCCATGTAGAGGCTGCATTGCAGTCATCCAAACATGATGCAACCTAGGCTGCTGTTACTGTGGCCAGATCCAATTTCTTCAAGACTGTGCATAATACATACAATAGCTTTAACTGTACAAATGCAGTCCTGGTCACCCCTGAAACATGAACTTCTAGGCTCAGGGCTGAATCCACGAGTACTCTCAAACTGCCAATCTGCATTTTCAGGAGGAGTAAAACCTCATCTGACATAGACATTACTGTTCTGAGATCTGCCTTTCAACTGACCAGGAGCACCTCTTTCTTGTCTGGAATAAGCTTCAATTTGTTTGCACTCATAAAGTCCATTACAGCTGCCGGGGGCCAGTTTAGCACATGAAAAGCTTCTTTGGATTTAGGTGGAAAGGAGTGATAGAACTGGGTGTCATCAGCATACTGGTGACACCTGTCAACCAAATGCCAGACAATTTCTCCCAGTGGTTTCATGTAGATAGTATAGGACACAAGGCATAATGTTGAGGGATTCCACAGGTAAAATAGTAACCTTCCATCACTATCCTCTCAGAGTGGCCCTTCAGGAAGGAACAGAGCCACTGTTGAATAGTACCTGCTAAGAAGTCCAGCAGAACCAACAGGGACTCATTTCTCTTGTCCAGTTCCTTATATAGCTCATCTACCAAAGTAACCAAGCTGTCTCCATCCTATACTCAGGCCTGAAACTAGCCTGGAATGGATCTAAGCAATCTGTCTCATCCAAGAACACCTGGAGTTGTGAAGCCACCACATGCTCCAGTACCGCACCCCAAAAAATTGGATGTTGGAGATTGTCCTATAATAATTCAGTACAGTAGGATCCAGGGAAGGTTTGTTTGTTTCAAATGAGCTCTTACAATTATCTTCTTCAAGTAAGTTTTGACCCTGCCTTGTAAAGACACATTAATCACTTGCCTTAGCCACTCAGCCAGTCCTCCTCTAGCCTGTTTAATAAGCAAGGAAGAGCAAGGGATTGTCCACATCCTCAGGCTGCACAAATTGAAAAGTATCCATCACCACTGGACAAGCAGGAGCCAAAGTTACATCCACCATGCCTGTATCAATTTGGGCATCCAAGTCAAAGTTAATCCAAGAGGTTTTATGTGTGAAGTGATGGGCATATTCTTTGCAGTGGGCTGTTGGGTGGTTTAAATTTTTGGGGGGGTCAGATTGTAACAGATGCCTGACCACTCTGCTGGATAGTTCTGTGCACATGCACAGGAATTAGTCAGGAAGTTCTTTTTTGCTACCCTTAGGCCATCACATAGGACCTTATCAAACGCTGGCCACGAAGCGAAAAGTAACAGAAAAGTAACCGAAGTGAGAATAAATTCAGTTCTATACCGAAACGAACTGAATTTCGCCCTGGCGGCCATAGCGCAATGAATACAAAGGCTCCAAAGGGGATTTAGCGATCAGGCGCCGCGGGATGCGGTTCACGTGGGAAGAAGGAAAACACACACACACACACATTTTCTTCTCTCTCTCTCTCTCTCTCTCTCCCTTCCCGCCACCCAAAAAGCCAGCGTCGCAGAAGGCACTTCTGTGGATGGCAAGGATGGGATGAAGGAGTCGGGAGGAAAGGCAGCCAAGGGGACCGAGGAGGAGGAGGAGGAGGACTGGAGGACTGGAGGAGGGAAGGGGTGTTGGTGGGGAAAAATGCGAGAGAGATGGAGAGAGAGAGATCGCCTCCCTCTTCCCTCCTCCTCTCCTTCTCCTCCTCTTTCTCAATCCGGTTTGCCTTTCGCCAATCCCTTCCCCTCGCCGGGATTTTCTGCTTGGGAGAGCTCTCCTGCTTCCCTGCCCCGCCCACCATTGCGCAATGAATACGAAGGCTCCGCTTGTACTTCCCCAACAAACTGAATGTCAAAATCTCCCTACTCGCTACGGATTAGCTTCGGGTTCTGTGGAGTTTCGGGGCAGCGTCGTGTGTACACGCGGGGAAACAATACAGATTAGCTCCGTGTTCTAGGGCAGCGTCGTGTGTAAACACGGGGAAATAATATGTATTAGCTGCAGGTACCCTTTGGATTAGCTCTGCTCTAGACCCCATGTGATAAGGTCCATAGATTCAGCCTGTTTTGGGTCAGATTTGTTTCTACAATGGTTACTCTAGATTCCATCTCACTTGTTTAATTGCTGCCACCTCCTTAGAATACCATAGGGCTTGTTCAGCTCCATTCCATGAGAATGGGTGGTTAAAAGTATTGTTTCCATCAACCTGGTCATTACCCTATTCAAAAGATCAACCAAGGCTTCAGCAGGATCACCTGTGGACACAGCAGAAAACTCTCCAAGACCCACCAGTTATCCAACTGGATTCATAAGCCTCCTGGGGCTGATTATCTTAATCAGTCTCCCATCCCTACAGAGGCTCTGAATCCCAGCAAGTCTAAGCCTGACTAAGATTTGATTTGTCCATGATCTGAGAAGTGATCTTATTTTCTACTGCTCCAGAGAATAGGGCATGGAACAATGGATATAAGCTACAGGAAAAGAGATTCTACCTCAACATTAGGAGGAATTTCCTGACAGTAAGAGCTGTTTGACAATTGAACACACTCCCTCAGAGAGTGGTGGAGTCTTCTCCTTTGGAGGGATTTAAACAGAGGCTGGATGGTCATTTGTTGGGGATGTTTTTATTGTGAGTTCCTGCATGGCAGGGGTTGGACTGGATGGTCCTTGTTGTTTCTTCCAACTCTGTGATTCTATGACAATGGAACAATAAAATTTCCTCCATTCCCAGATTACCATAAACCTATCCTGTACAGAAAACAAAGTATACGGTATAGTCAGCAGCATGAGTGAGGCTAGACTTGGGGCAGACCAACGATTGTCACAATGAACATGAAGTTCTGAGCCATTCCTAACAGGGTAGCATTGGCATGTTTGTTGAAGTCCCCCATCATCATGAGTCCTCCATCATAAGTGGTGGGAGCTTTAACATCACCACTGAGAACATTCCAACTAGCTCATGTAGGGAGACTGTTGAGCAGTAGGGTGAATAGTACACCAAAAGATTCTCCAATCTGTCCCAGACACCCACTTTCAAACACTTCCCATCGTGTATTTCAAGGGACACAGGAAGGGAGCAGGAATGTGGTAAATGGCCTTCCTTTCCCTATTATTATTCATGATACAGACTCCTTGTACAATTCTGAGTCCAGTTTATACAAGATTCTCAACTGGGAGAGGAGCCTACATGAATAGAGCAGTCTCCCAAATTTCTTTGCATAAAAAATACCCTGATGTGGAGATTTTTCTTTTTCTTTTTTTCTTTTTTTCTTTTTCTTTGAATGTTGTGTATATACACTATTCTGGCTATTAGGAACTGGATGTCTGTAGAATGAAAAGCTGTTTTAAATATAGCATATTTCCTACGCATGTACTAAGTGTAAATGGTACTAAAGATTCATTAACCAGTATCATAGGACTGGCCTGCTGCATTTGCCTGACCAGAAATGATATAATGAAATTAGGCCAACACAAGAAATACTAGTTATATGTACACAGACACATAGGCTAAGCATTCTTAAAATGAGGTTATATCTAAGTGGAAGAGCATGTGGTTTTGCAAGGATGAAAGTTTCCAACCCATTTACCAGTTAACAGGTTTTGATGTAGCAGGGCTGGAGAAGACCATTGTTTTAGATCATGTAAAGCTGATACCAGTGTAGACAGTACTGAATTAGATGGACCAAGGCTAAGAATAAGAAGCAGCTTCATACATTCATCTCAAACTGATGATTATGTCCATGTTTCTAAAATGGCCACCCTGCCAAAGGACAGAGGCACACAGAAAATATGTTTGACCACTTGGTGACACTGTTCTTGCATTTTGGTTTCACTATGAGTGGAACAAACTAATTACAGGATTTTTTTTAAAAAGCAACAGACAGTGAGTCAGAAAACTAATCCATAAAAATAAATACAATCTGCCCATTGTATTTCTCCATGTGAAAATTAGGAGGCGCTAAAAGATTTACAATACACCACAGGCAGCTTTCTACCATTTATGATTAACTCTCCAACTTGTATAGGAAGCATAGAGTCTCCACACTTCACATTTTGAAGGCAACCCAACCACCGTTTGGTATAACACTAATTTGAAGTGAATTTAGTCAGCACAGTTCAATGCTTTGTGTGTATTATATTTTGCCACAGAGTACATTCCATAAAGCTCTTTGATTGGTGAATAGTTGTACTCATTATACAAAAGAACTAAATCTAATAAAATCTAATTCACTTGAACAGGGTAGGAGCCTTTAAAAAAACACACCAGGATTTGCCTGAGGGGGGTAGAAAAGAGCTTGACACTGTGTCTGAAATGCAGATTTAAAAAACACAATAATTGTACCTCTTGGCAGATCATTATTTTATATATATTCTAAAAAGTTTCATTTTTTCCTGCACTTTTTGAAGCCCATAGCCAATATCTAATGTCTAGAAAATATATCTAGAGGTACATCAGAAAGCCAAGTTTATATAAGAAGGAATCACATTATGGTTAGGTTTCTGCCTCCACATGAACTATCCTGTTCAATTGCCTAGCAGCTGTAAGCTTCACCTGTTATAGCAAAAACATTGTACAGCTGAGAAAGAGAGTTCTCTCTTGTAACAGAATTACAAGCTCACATATTTCTGATGATGGCCACAATTGCTCTCCTCCCTGCTCTCCCACTCATTTTTAAATCCCCCCCCCCCCGATTTTCCAAGGATCAAACAATTCTTTGGGCAAGTGTGTTTTATATTATAGACTGCATCTGCACTGCAGAAATAGTACAGTTTCACTGAACTTTAATGTCATTTCTCCAAACTGGAATTCCAGGAAATGTAGTTTTATGAGACATTTAGTCTTCTCTATCAGAGAGCCCTGGTGCTACAACAAACTACAATTCTCAAATTTCCATAGCATTGAGCCATCACAGTTAAAGTAGTATCAAAATGGATTAGTTCTGCAGTGTGGATACAGCCCCAGAAAGTTGCAGGATTATCTGGTCCAGCCATCTGCCAATACAATCCAGATCTAATGCTCTCTTGACAGATATCCCACCAACCTCTATTTAAAAATGAGGGAGAGCTCCACTCTCTCTGTCTGGCAAGCCATTCCACAGGTAAAGCACCACCATCCACCACCAAAAAAGGCAGTTGTTGTTTTTTGGCCATTTTCACTGGGCTCTTGTTAATTTTTTAAAATTGCTCAAAAGTGCAACACTCCAGAGGTTCATTGCTTACCTTACTTTAATAAGGTGGTTGAAGGCTGGGCACTTTTTATTTTTATTTTTTTTTGGTGTTTGGAGCCTTCCTAGCTGCTGATGCTAACCAGAAATCACCCTAGAGCAATAGAATTCAAAGATATAAACAGTTGTGTTTGTCTGTAGAATCAGTATGTAGAGAGATATCTTTGAGACTAAGGATTGATGCAGACAGGCCAAAAGTGCCAGCCTGGATGTGGAGTTGGGGCAGGGCAGCTGCATGCCAGCTGCACTGACCCCACCCCAACTCTGCCTTGATGCTGCGCACCATCTGCATGGCTCATGGCATCAGGGCACTCTCTTGGTGCAGTATGTGCATACGCTGTACCAAAAGGGTGCAAAAGAGCTGCAGCAGCAGCTCAAAAGGCAGCCTTTTGCTGCCTCAAAAAGGAGTGGCATTTTGCCGCTCTTTTTGGAGTGGCAAAAAGGAGGATTGGGGCTGTGGCATGTGGTTGCCGTGATCCCAATCTGCCACTCCCAGGGGCGGCCCAGAGGCACCCCAAACGGGCCGTCTGCATTGGCCCTAACTGACAGAAAGAAACTGGCAGCATGAGCTTTCATAGTCTTCAGTCTACTTCCTCAGATGCATTTGGTGGAGTGGAGGCCAGGCACAGACATATATATGTGAGGATGTCAATTCAAATGACAAATCTTTTTTGTATGGAAATGAAGTGGCAGGTCATTAGTGCACAAAGACATAGGAAACTGGTCTTTGTACATGGCGCTGAACTGGCAGATCCAGTTTTGTAATGGGGCTAGCTTATGGTGAGAGGAATAGATGAATGTAGGGCACCCCTACGAGGATGGGGTCAGATAGTGTTGAAGTGTGTGCAGTGAGTAAGAAACCCATTGTCTTTGTTCAATCCATTACTTAGGGACTGTAGTTTGTGGATAAATTCCAATTCTGCTGTTTTTCTTTCCAGTCTGCCTTTGCAGTTCTTTTGTTCAAGGACTGCTGTTCTGAGGTCTGAGATGGAATGCCCAGGGAGATTGAAATGCCACTGGTTTTGTGTGTTACCATTCCTAATGTTTGATTTATGCCCTTTTATGCTCTGGCACAGGGGCTGGCCTGTTTGCCCAATGTAGAGTGCTGAAGGGCATTGCTGACACAGTATAGCATAGATCACTTTAGAGGATGAGCATGTGAAGGCCCCTGTAATATTGTGGATGATGCCATTAGTCTTGTGATTACATTTCCTGGATAAATGTGTGGGCAGTGAGTAAGAAACCCATTGTCTTTGTTCAATCCATTACTGAGGGACTGTAGTTTGTGGCATCTTGGTTTGTGGCAAGGCTTAGTACCTGTGTCCCCATCTGTGTTGTGTGTCATCCTGTAGGTAAATACATGTTTGAGGTTTGGAGGCCGTCTGTAGGTGAGTAAAGGTCTGCCACCAAGAGCCCTTGAAAGAGTGGCATTATTGTCCAGAATGGGTTGTAGTTCCTTGATGATGTGCTTGAGCAATAGTTCTCAATGAGAGGCATATCTATCATCAGTGAAGCAGAGAAGTAGGATAGGTAGGATGCAGGTTTTTCCATAATAATGCCCAAGAATTCAGCTCCTGTGTCATTCTGCAAGTGTGGCATGCTGTCACATGCCAAACCCACCAAATACAGATTCTCCATCTGTGAACATTTAGCATGCTAGTTGTAATCAGGAGCACATAGTTTTTCTCCTGATCCCCCATTCTCCCTACCAACTGACTCATTATAAATGATATATATAATTAAAGAATGCTTGCAAACATTTATGTGTTCTTTTAGATTAAAAAAAGGGTTCTTTTTGTTTCCATCATGGTAAACATTGACAGAGCCATCTGTGGGAAATGAGACAGAGGTAGGGTGCAGACGGGCGGCTCTGGGCCACCCCGGGAAGAGGTGGATTGGGGCCGTGCCTACCTCATGCTGCAGCCCCGATCCTCCCTTTCACCACCCCAAAAAGAGTGGCAAAATGCTGCTCCTTTCAGGGGCGGCAAAAGGCTGCCCTAAGAGCTGGAGCATGGCTCTTCTTTGCCCTTTCCGGCACAGTGTGTTTGAACGCTGTGCTGGAAAAGTGTTCTGATGCCGTGTGCCCCATCCCATCTCTGCCTCCAGGCCAGCCCTTTGGGCTGGTCTGCAGAGGCCCTGAATGGGGAATCACCATAACTTTCATCACTGGGGCTTTCCAACTCAATTCCTTGCTGAGCACCTAAACGTATGAGGAAGGTTGTCATTATTGTTTGAAAAGCAATAAAAACAAATAATGGCTACATCCACACTGCAGAAATAATCCAGTTTGACTCTGCTTTAACTGCCATGGCTCAGTGCTATCGGATTCTGGGAACTGTAGTTTTGAGAGACACACTTCCCTGTCAAACAGCTCTGGTGCCACAACAACATAAAAAATAAATAAAAATCACAGGATTCCTTAATATGAAGCCATGCCAGTTAAAGTTGTGTCAAACTGGATTATTTCTGCATCACTATGAAGATTATCACACTAGGTTACAAACCGCTTACCTGAGCTGGCTTAAAATTAGAAGCGGGCAGCATCCTTATAGTATCAGGTGCATTTAGCAGCTGAAATCACCACCCAAGTGCAGCCTGGCTCAATTGCCACTCAGAGGGGCACTCCGACAGCCATTTTTTTCAAGCCAGAAAACTCATGGCTTTGAAAAGAGGTGCGAGGAATGCCCCTTGGAGCAGCGATGGAGCCGGGCTCCACTCGGCCACTGATTTCTGTGGCTAAATGCATCTGATACTATCAGGGTTCAGCCAGCTCAGGTAAACCGGTTTATAACCTAATGCGATAATCTTCATACCGTCTTAAACTACAACAATAAAACCCTCATCCAGCTTTCTAGCACCCTGGCACACAATAAGCAAAGGCACTGGAAAATCCTAGGGAAGGACACCATGAGGTTAGATAATCCACGGGAATATTTGGCCACCTCAGAAAAATGTAAACATAAAAGCCCTGCCTTCTAAGGATTTTTTCAGAATTTTTTTCAAACCTTTCCACAATTTTTAGATGATGTTTCTTCTTAATTTCCCTGTTAATGAGTACTCAAAATTTAATGGGTAGAATATTTCAGTACAGCATTAATAAATGTACATATATCCTGAAGGCATGACTGAATTATTCCCTGGTGGTGTGGCTATGTTGAATTTCAACAGTTAAAAATTTGCCACAATACCACGGTCCGTAGACAGATCATTATTCCAAATCTGTTGTAAAGACATTTACTGCCTGCTTATTAGCAACTGTGCTCTACCAATTAAGAATTGCCTCATTCCATTAGGCTCAAGCCCATCTAACTTAAGTGAAGATAGATATTAAATGCAAAGCTGTGGTTGTCAAGATTTAAAAATTTGTGCTGAGTGTATAAGTACATCCCAGAAATTGCTTGTGGAATATATGCATTTCTCATGCATAGTGGATAACATTTGCCATAGATAAGCCTATTCAAGGACACAAATCTTCACACAAGGCCAGCTCTAATTCATTAGGAGTGAAGCAACTGCCTTACACAACAACACCTCCATATGATTTCTCCCAAATACCCTAAACTAGATTGCTGCCCCCTGCTGTGGTGGAGGAAGCAGGCCAACATCACCAGCATTAAAAGGAAGAATGAGCAGCCAGTTCATTTGGGTTTTATACTTGGAATACAAATGGCAAGGCATACCCTTTTCCTTTCCCACAGGTAGCAATATAGTTTGGAGAAGTTACATTTGATGGACTACAAGTTGTGGAATTCCCCCGCCAAACATTCAGAAAGTAATCTTCCCTAGTTCACCCCCAAACTTTATAGACTGTTAAGAATAACTGTACATCTTCGTTTGCTTGAAGAAAAATGGTCAACAATGTATATACAAAAAAGTGAATAATTTTGGCAGAGTATTGGGGCTGCTGTCTTTTTCAAATCAAGGTATCATTTCATAATAAAAAAGTTTTAGTCAGATATTTATCAAGCCAAGTCAACACAAAATAATTCAAGCATTCTCCTGATGATTGAGGAAAATCTTTTTCTTTTTTTAAAAAATACCTTTAGTTATAGGTTATCAGAAACAAAAAAAACAACAACAATAAAATTACCTTGTCATCAGGCCATCAGTTGTGCTCTCTTAGTTGTTTACTCAAGATAGGAAGGAAGGAAGGAAAGAGAATTTTGAAAATATAGAAAAAACTCTTGAAGACCTGAAGACTTTGAAGTTTGAAGACCACAGCAATCTAAACTATATAGGTTTTGCTTTGTTCCTCTTTCTCATGGATACAACTATGGTTTACATTTTACAAAGGACAGGTTTAGCACTGTGCCACTGTGCTTGAACTAGAGCACCTCTCAGTTAGACAGTGTCTCATTACCTTCAGGACTACTGATGATAGTAAAGTTATGACTTCCTAGATTCAACTTAGTTTTTGGTTTTTGTTTGTATTTTTATAAAAACCTTATGTAAAAGACATGTTTTCTACACCAGAAACCTTGTTTACCAAACCAAACCATGAAGAAAAGTTCTACTTCTTCACAAGAAGATAGACTGGATAATTTCAAGCCCAATTATACTCCAATTGACTCCCCAAATGTTGTGCATTTTTTCCAAAAATAAGTCCACAATGAGAAAAATAAAAATATGTTCAAAACTCATGTATTGTTGCTGATGATTACAACTGTCATGTCTTGCCAGGAAGGGAAAACAATTGAAATTAATTGTCCATGTATATTTAAACAAAAATCCATCAGTGATACCTTTATTGGCCAACCAAAATACACAGTATACTTGTTGCAAGCTTTCGAAGCTCCATAGGCTCTGAAGATGCCAACCACAGATGCAGGCGAAACATCAGGAATACATTCCTTTAGAGCACAGTCTCACAGCTCAAAAAAAACCCCAAAACCTCCATGGGTTTCTTCATCAGGCAAGATGTTACAAACCAAACAGGAGAAAAACAATTGGATATGTTAGTCAGATGCCTACATGTTGTTTCAGTCTTTAGTTAAGATGGTATATGGTGGGGAGGATATTTTTTGCAGGCAGGCTCCTCCTCCTTCTGGCCCTGTGGCTATAGGGAGATTTGCAAAGTTCAGGAAATTTAAAATCCATTTCCATCTCAACAGGGACCCCTCTTTTGCAATCCAATATGTCTCCATTCCAGTGAGGTCACAGGCCTCTCTTGTCAGGGTATGCCAGTTTGCATACTAAGTTGTGACTGGATGAAGGTATAGCAAAGTGGCAGGTGAAGTCCATGATGATAAGCTAGCTCCAGCAATTAATGGTGCAGTCAGCCAATTAGGCTAGGTGGACTTGATAACCACTTAGTAGTGTATAAATGCATTGGGAGTCTGCTTGGGGTTCAGAGAGTGTATTACTCTCTATGCTGGTAAGAAGCCTGTTGCTGGAAAGTAAAGTTTTTCTCCTTGCTATGAAGATATAGTACTGCAGGTATGCAGGAAGTTATGCTGTACTGTTTTTGTGCCTAGCCATGATGCTATATTCTTTGTTTTTGCATGTATTTTTTGCCTTACACTCTGCTGAGTAAAACTCTATTTTTGTTGACTCCACAACTCTGCTGTACTATTTTGTAATACACCCAACATCTCTGTGGCAGAGAACAATGGATTCCTCAAGAAATCTCCATGTGTTTGCATCAGAAATATGTTGGTGGATGTAGAGGTCCACCACTGTAGAAACAGTATCTCAAGGAAAATGTCCAATGTGGGTTGATACACAAGTGACTGGGCATGAAAGGGTCACTGGCAGCCATGATGACACAGCACTTTCCACCAGATGCTGTGTCATAGGAAGTGACATCAGCTGATGGCCACAAGGTGCCAGAAAGCACCAAAATGGCTGCAAAACTGCAAAGTCACCATGGATGAGTGACAGGTTTCCAGAGGAAGAGGCAGGGCCAGAAGGCCACATGGAACCCTGGGTATATAAGGGAGTTGCCTCGGGACACATGTGTGGGTTGTTGTTGGTTGATAGATAGAGGGGGTTGACAGTGGTTGATGTAGTTGGGAGTTATTGCTGTATATATCCTTATACATAGGGGAACCAAGATAAAAGCCTCATCTGAGAGATGTTTGTCTGTAGAGTCTCTTTACTCTTTCTGGAAGGGGAGAGGTGCTCCTTCAGCTCACAAGCTACTACCTGCATCTGAGAAGGTGGTGAATCTGGTGCTGCATGTTGACATGGATCATCATACACTGCATAACCACGCTAACAACCACATGGAGACTTCTTGAAGAAGAGGAGTAAATGGCATGGAAAGATCCATGGAGGCATACTGGATTGCAAAAGAGGGGTCCCTGTTGAGATGCAAATGGATTTTAAATGGAGCTTCAAAAGCTTGCAACAAGTATATTGTGCATTTTGGTTGGCCAATAAAGGTGTCACTGATGGATTTTTTGTTTGAATTTGCTAAATGGCCAACACAACTACCCCTGATTGTTCATGTATGTGAGAATTAAATGAGTAAAGATTTACACCCCTAGCGTAGGCAAGGTGGTACTCTTTTTCCTTTCCTTTTTATGAAATCAGAGGAATCTGTTGTTCAGTCTGGCCTTTCTGCTTCTACTTGTGGTATGACCTCGTCAAACAAGCCATTCAATCAGAACTGGTGTACTTAAACTTAAGGCACAGAGCAACACC
The DNA here is from genome assembly GCA_026167975.1 of Phrynosoma blainvillii. Lineage (NCBI taxonomy): Eukaryota > Metazoa > Chordata > Lepidosauria > Squamata > Phrynosomatidae > Phrynosoma > Phrynosoma blainvillii. Next base: position 418,036,177 of record JANUYF010000001.1, read on the forward strand.
TGTGGATTAATGTAAACCAGTGAGTGATGTGGTCATTTTGCAATGTTTGGCTGGCTTAAGTTCAGTTGGATGTACCCTTAATCCCTTGTGGGTTATTGTTAATATTATTTTGTGTAAAAAGCACCACCATTTAACTGATGTTCTGGAACAGCATTGACTATTTTGGCTACACAGACTAGCAATTTGGATAAATGAGGTTGTACGTTATGTTTTCTATTTTCTAGTGGATATGATGATCTTACTAAATGTCACAAAAGCAATTGAGAAATAGGGGTAAGCAATTCAAGATGAATGGAAACTCAGCCAGAAGCTTCTGGTCATCTTTTAACCTGAAGCTGAACTTTTTCTGTGGTTCTTGATATTTCCGTAAAAATAATTCTTCTATGCTTGTATTTTACTTTCATAACCCTATCTTTTCTTTTCTGCAGAGTATGCAGGGAAGAAAATAACTACTACTAAAACTAGGATTATGCAAAGCTATCTTAAATTCCTTATGAAACTGAAACTGTAAATATTGAAGATCATTGCAATCATTAACATCTGGACAGATGGACATATGTTTTATAATGCACGTTGCTGGATGAACATAATTGCAAGTCATAGGTTACACCTACTATTAATTAATAAATTATTATTATTATTATTATTATTATTATTATTATTATTATTGACTCTGTCAGCAGGTTGGCAGTTCGAGGCCAGGGTGCTGCATGATGGGGTGAGCTCCCATCACTAGTCCCAGCTTCTGCCAACCTAGCAGCTCAAAAGCATGCAAATGCAAGTAGAAAAATAGGTGCCATTTCTCAATGGGAAGGTAAACAGCATTCTGTGCAATCATGCTGACCACATGATCACAGAGTAGTCTCTGACAACACTGGCTCTTCGGCTTAGTAACAGAGATGAGCACCACCCCTTATGGTCGGACATGACTTGACAACCTTGACAACGAGGAATACCTTTACTATTACTGAACCTCATGCATCTGAGGAAGCTCAAGTCTACAAAAGCTCATGCTTTCAGATTCTTTCTTACAGTTAGTCTTAAAGGTGCTACAAGAGCCCTTTGCATACTGATTTTCCAGACTAACATAGCTATGCCCTTTAATTTCTCCTCCTACTGATATCACTGAAGTCTATACCTCTGTAGAAGCAGATATAACAGTAGTCAAGGAACAGTTTTAAGAATATAGGGGATTATGAAAACAGTAGGGGAGGGAGCAATAAACTAGGGTTATGAACCTACAGATCTCTACAGGGGCCTCTACAGACAGTGCAAAGTGCCGTCTTGGAGGTAGGGAAGGGGAGCCACATGCTGGGCACCCCAACCCCTTCCTGAGGACGTCATCACAGTGCACGCCACTACGCATGGCGCACACTGTCAGGACATCCTCCCAGCACAGTGTTTTTAAATGCTGTGCCAGAAGAGGCGCAAAAGAGCCACATGATGGCTCTTCAGTCACCTTTTTCACTGCCTGTGAAAAGAGCGGTGTTTTGGCACTCCTTTCCCAGGCGGTGAAAGGGAGGATCAGGGCCGACGCGTCTAGCAGCCTCAGCCTCGATCCTCCATTTTCTGGGGCATCCCAGGGCCACCTGTCTGCATCCCTCCCTAAGTTTGGAATTAATTAAGCTATCTTGTTTGTCAAGCCATTTCTTAAAAATACTTCAGAATAGAAAATAATGGATCTCAATAACAGTTGTAACTCATAAATATCGAAACAATGATAGCTTTATTGGGTCATTATGTCGCAGTCTAACTACACACTATTTGTGAATGGATAAATCTATCAATTTCAGTTTATTCAAATTTTCTGGGTGGTACTATTGAAGACTGGGAGTGTCACATTTCCATATAACATATAAATAATAATAATAATAATAATAATAATAATAATAATACAGAATAAAAATGAATACAATGTATAAAATACAAGCAATAAAATAGTAAAGTCAAAACAACAATAATAAATTATAAGAAAATATAATTAATATAATATAATATAATATAATAAAAATAAAATAAAATAGTCAATCATCATTAGAGTCTAGAAATCCAGAAGATCAGATGGATAGGCCCACCAGAAGAGCTCCATCTTAAGTGCCTTCTTAAAGGCATCTAGCGTAGTGATAAAACAGATCTCCTCCGGCAGGCTGTTCCATAATCTGGGGGCTGTGGTCATGAACAATCTATGGGAAGTAGAGTTCGATCTGGTTTTGTGGTGATCTAATAAATGCTTCCCAGATGTTCTGAGAGTGTGGGGCAGATGATGTGGGGAGAGGCATTCCTTCAAGTAACTCGGGCCCAAGCCCTGTAGGGCTTTAAAGGTAATAACCAACACTTTGTACTGCACCCGGAAGCTAATCAGTAGCCAGTGAAGAGATTTCAAAACAGGTATGATATGGTCCTAGATGTTCCAGTGAACAATCTGGCTGCCGCATTTTGAACCAACTGAAACTTTCGAACTTGGTACAGAGGTAGCCCCATGTAGAGCACATTACAAAAATCCAAATGAGAGATTACCAGGGCAAGTACTACTGCTTCAAGGTCCCTTTGGTCTAGGTAGGGATGCAGTTGGTGGATCAACCAAAGTTGATACCAAGCACTCCTGGCCATCGCATCCACTTGAGATGACAACTGTAAAGATGAATCCAGGAGTACTCCCAAACTGTGTACTTTGTCTTTTAGGCGAAGTGTGACCCTGTCGAGGACTGGTTGGCAAAACTCCCTTCCTGAACCAAGGTACCTATCAAGAGTACCTCTGTTTTCTCTGGATTAATCTTGAATTTGTTTTCTGTCATCCAACCCATTACTGACTCAAGACAGGCGTGAAGAAGAATGATGCCATCTTTAGTTACTGCAGCAGTCGAAGACAGAGAACTAGAGTTGGGTGTCATCAGCGTATTGATAACACCACACCCCATTTCTCCGGATGATCTCATTCAGTGGCTTCATGTATATGTTGAACAGCATGGGGGATAGAATGGTGCCCTGAGGGACTCCAGGTGTCAGCTATTTTTTTGAAGAGCTACTATCCCCCAGCATCACCATCTGGAATCTACCCAAGAGGTAGAATCAGAACCACTAAAGACCAGTGTCCCCAATACCTAACTCCCTCAGGCGTTCCAGAATGATACCATGGTCTATGGTATCAAATGCCGCTGAGATGTCCAAGAGCATCAACAGGGTCACACTTCCCCGGTCTATGCCCAGACGGAGATCACCCACTAAGGCAACCATGGCAGTCTCAACTCCATATCCCTCCCTGAAGCTGGTTTGAAATGGGTCCAGATAGTCGGCTTCTTCTCAGACAGCCTGGAGCTGAAAGGCAACTGCCCTCTTGATCACCTTTCCCAAGAATGGTAAAAGAGAGACTGGCATGTAATTATTTTTCACCAGGGGATCAAGGGAGGGTTTTTTCAAGAGCGATGTAACCACCGCTAGTTTCAAACTAGATGGAAATTCCCCGTCTCTAAGGGATGCATTAATGATGAGTTGTAATAATATTTTTACTGCATCGCCTCCCTGGACTGTCAGCCATGATGGGCAAGGATCAAGAGGGCATGTTGTCCTCCTTACACTTCCAAGAATCTTGTCCACTTCATCAGTATTAATAAACTCAAAATGATCGAGTGTAACACAGTCCACAGAGTCTCTGGACATCTCTCTTATTAGTTCTGTTATAATGCCCCCATCCAGATCGGCTCTTATTTGATAGATTTTATCTACAAAAAAGTCATTAAAAGTGTCACAGCAGGCTTTAGTTTGTTCTAGTCATGGGTTCAGGGTGGGAGGTAATTGAGTTAATTCCTTAACCACCCTGAACAGCTCTGCTGGATGAGACTTTGTAGATGCAATACATGTAGCATAGAAAGAATTCTTTGCTGCATCTATTGCCACTTGATAGGAATACAACATGTTCCTGTGACGTGTTTTGTCAGGTACACATCGATGTTTCTGCCAGTGGCACTCTAGTTGTTGTACAGCCCACTTCATTTGGCAAAGATTTTCCATTTACCAAGGTTTTTTGTTTGAAGCGGGATGAAAAGGATGCTCAGGAGCAATAAAGTCTATAGACTTGGTAAGGCCGTTATTCCAAGTATCAACCAAGACTTCAACAGAATCGCTATTGTTCCCAACCATAAAACCCTCCAAGGCTTCCTGGAATCTTTTGGGTTCCATCAGCCTTCAAGGGCAGACCATTTTAATGGGTCCTCCACCCCCGAGAGGAATATGGGTAGTAGCTCCCATCACTAGTCCCAGCTTCTGCCAACCTAGCAGCTTTACAATATGTCTTCTTGACTGATGAAGACAGGATTGCCTGGAGAAGAGAAGCTGAGCCAGTTGATGACAAATCTACACAGTGGCTGTGGATCACAGCAGCCAGCTTGTCCTGCAGACCCTGCTGGGTGCCAAAGAGCATCACTACAACACTCATCATGTGTTGCTGTATGGGCCTCCTTTTTGGTCTGGCATACATATACACTGCAAGCCATAGAGAGATTTTTTTTTTAAAAAAAGAAACTTATAGTTCAACTTTGCAAAATATATCAGAAAAAGGGACTTTAGAAAGATTTAATATCTAGCATTTGACTGAAACAATATGTTAGTCTGTCAGAACTATGAGTAAGCTGAACATGTGCTTTTTGTAACTTTTTGTTTCCCTCTATGCCAGTAAATAAATGGATATATATTTTCATGAGATCAGATGTTTTGAGACTAAGAAAGCAGCAAGCTATTGGATAAAATCTTTTTCAGTTTTGATGGATTGGAATGTTCTATCTGTGTTGATATGTCAAATCACCTGGAACATGCCTCCCAGCACAGACCAGATGTATCTACACCTGCTTTTTTTTTTTTTTTTTTTACCAAGGTCTGGATCTTCAGGGTCTGTACAGCCAATGCAATATGATCTGTGACTATCTGACAGGTGATTTCCTAAGCCACCTCTCCCATATTGTCCTAGATTCAAAGAACCTAAAATTATAGCTACATTTATGTCACATCTATGTCACATATAGTTGGATATGAATAACTATAGGCCAGTCTCCTTGTTACCATTCTTGGGCAAGGTAATCGAGAGGGTGGTTGCTCTTCAACTCCACGCTGTCTTGGATGAAACCAGTTATCTAGACCCATTTCAAACCGGCTTTAGGATGGGATTTGGAGTTGAGACAGCCATGGTTGCCTTGGCCAATGACCTGCATCTGAGCATTGACAGGGTTAGTGTGAACCTGTTGGTGCCCTTAGACCTCTCAGCAGCTTTTGATACGATAGATCATAGCATCCTCTTGGACCGCCTGAGTGGGTTAGGAATCGGAGGCACTGCGCTCCAGTGGTTCCATTCCTTACTCTCGGGCAGATCCCAGAGGGTGCTGCTTGGAGACAGTTGCTCCGCAAAAAAAGGAGCTCACATGTGGCGTCTCTCAAGGCTCCCTCCTGTCCCTGATGCTGTTTAACATCTATATGAAGCCCCTGGGTGAGATCATTCGGAGTCATGGAGATGGGTGTTATCAGTACACTGATGGCCAAATCTATTTCTCCATGTCTCGATCGTCGGCCTCGACTCCTGATGGCATCTCTCCTCTCAATGAATGTCTTAAAGCAGTAATGGGCTGGATGAGGAAAAACAGATTGAGACTGAATCCAGACAAAACAGAGGTGCTAACAGTAGTGGCCCCGAAACCAGAAATTGGGTTGGAACCTCCAGTCCTGGACAGGGTCACACTCTCTGTAAAGGACTGTGTTCATAGTCTGCGGGTGCCTCTTGACTCGTCGCTCCTGATGACTAATAAGGTAAATGTAACAGTCAGGAGTGCCTGTTATCAGCTTCAGTTGATATGCCAGCTGCGCCCTTTCCTAGAAGTAAAGGACCTTGAGACTGTGGTGCATTCGCTGGTAACCTCCCATCTGGATTTCTGTAATGTGCTCTACATGGAACTACCCTCGTGCTTGGTCCGGAAACTTCAACTAGTACAAAATATGACAGCCAGAATGGTCTTGGGAACATCTAGGAGACCACATAACTCTGGTATTAAAGTCTCTTTACTGTCTGCCTACTAGTTTCCAGGCCCAGTATAAGGTGTTGGCTATCACCTTTAAAGCCCTAAATGGCTTGGGTGCAAACTATCTTTGGGACTGCTTCCTCCCATATAATTCCCTCCATGCACTCTGGTCCTCTGGGAGGAATTTGCTCCAGCCATTTGCTTCAGGGGTCAGCAACCTATCGGCTGCAGGCCGCATCTGGCCTGCCGACCCCCGCCGACCAACAACAATGATGACCCCTGCTGCTGCACGCTCCTGCTGCCGCACACGTCGCAGCTGCCATTTTGTTTGCCAAAATGGCGGCCGCAACTCATTTGCTCATGCGCAGGAGTACTGCGTATGTGCAAACAAGTCACGGCGACCATTTTGGCAAACAAAATGGCAGCCATGATGCACACGGCGGAACAGCGGCAGTGGAGTGCATGGCAGCAGCGGTGGCTGGAGGCAGCGGTGGCGGTGGCCGCATGTACGCGCATGATCCCGTGCGCCGCCATTCCCCCCCCCCAGCCCGGCGGAAGACCTAGGGACCAGCAACCAGCCCCAGGTACTTTAACGTTGCCAACCCCTGATCTAGACTGTCTGCAACCTCCCAAAAATGAAAAATCCGTTGTGAGGTTGCCAAAGTGAAAACATAGATGATGTCATTCATGAAGTGGAAGAGTGGTTTAAGGCGCAATCTGCTGACTTCTACAATAATGGTATTCAGAGGATCAAGAAACACTGGGAAAATGTGTAAATCTGGATTGTGATGATTGCTCTACAGAGAGGTGGGGTATAAATAATAATAATAATAATTGTTGTTGTTATTGTTGTGGTTGTAGAGATTAGTTAACAGCTCCAAATAAAAACAAACATTATGATCAGATGTGATGAAATGAAATCTTTGAGCAGCCTCTTCTGGTGCTACTGAATTTGAGGCATATATGCTTTCAGAAAGATCAAATTATATATGCCAGGAACAATCATGATTTTGGCAAAGTTGCCCTCAAATCCCCCTATGGAGTATTAGAAATGCATTAGGTGCTTGGGAGGAACTGGGAGACACAGAAAAATTGCCAAATGGTTGAGTACAGCCTACTGGCTGTACTTTACCCACTCCTGGCCTACGCTAAAACTTGTACTTATATATCTTAATTTTCTCCTTCCTTCTGGTATTTTTAGGTACTTAAAAACAAATTTGTTTCAATGTACTTCTTTCCATGTTTCTTTTATGTATGTGTGGTTCTGTGATTATTTCTGGGTGATAAGTCTTTTTTTTTTTCCTTATGCCTTATTTTGTTTTGATGGTTGTAATATTTATTGTTGTGGTTTGGATTAATCTTCCTGTACAGCCAGTGTTGTGTAGTGGTTTGAGCGTTGGACTACAACTTGGGAGATCGGGTTCAATTTCCTGCTCAGCCATTGAAACCCACTGGGTGACCATGGGCAAGTCATACACTCTCAGCCTCAGAAAACCCCATGATGGCCTTAGGGTCATCATAAGTCACAAGTGACTTGAAAGCACACAACAAAACCAAAACTTCCTTGAAATCATTTTGTGGGTAAAGGTGGTATACACATTGATAGTATAACCCTCAAGTATGATGGAATAAACATCCTACCAGCAGTACTGAATTAAAATGCATGGTATACATAATTTTGGAAATGAGTTTCACCTTCTTTTTTTCATTCCCAATATATTCTTTGTGTCAGACAAAAAGGACAACTCCCCCTCCTCCTCCTCCTCCTTTATATCTCATATTTTCCCCAATTTGGGACTCAAGGTGGTTTACAGCAGGTCAACCAGAGTGAAAAATCAAAGTATACAATTTTTTTTGAAAAAAAATCAATTAAACCTTCATAATATTGAAACCACCTTTGTGCTTTTAACTGTGACAAATGATCCTGTAAGTGGGTGCAATGGAAACATAATGTTTGAGCATAGATGCTATTTGTTAGCATAATTAAAAACAAACAAACTTCCATACCTACATACCTGAACTGTATGAGCAACACTGAAAGCCCTCCTCTGGTTCTACAAATGAGATGTGACTACAAGAAAGAAGACCCTTTCAGTAGTGGCAATCTGTATTATAGTCTTTGGAGCACCAGATGAAGAGGTGGTTTTTTTAATTATTATTCTCCTGGCCATTTTAAGAACTGTTTTAATGTTTCTACACTTTTGAACATTTATGCTGCTGCCAATATTAATTAGATTTTATATGCAGGAACTGCTTTATTCATTTGTGATTTTTTTAACAGGTTGTATACTGCTCAGAGAACTATGGTTAGTGGGTATGTTATGTAATAACTTTCAGAAGCCTTCTCAACAAGGGGCACAATATCTCTATCCTGGGAGTTTGTGAATGGGTCAGGCAGGAGATGCTTAGAAGACAAGACCTGAACAGTGATTCATGAAGAGACGTCACCAGTAAACTTTACATCCTTTGGGTTCACAGAAGGTTTTAATTATTTAGCAAATCAATTTATTGCTACAGCCTTGTAGTTTTCTTTCAGCATACAGTCTTAGAATTATTGCTTGGAGCTTCACCTGAGTTCTGGAGTTCATTTTCAATGTGAGAGCTCAGACCCTGAAACATGTTAAAGGGCAACAATAATAAAGAATGTACCTTCAAGCAAGGTACAGCTCCTTAATTAAAGCCTTAACAACCAGAGACAAAAGCACGGCATCTCTGGATTGGTGGAAAGATGCATCTAGATCAAATGACGGGGATTTAAAACAAAATGGCACCAAATAATTTGATCATTAGATATCTCTTTTTGATTCAAGGAAGGCTTTATATTTTCATTTTGTTTTGTTTTTTAATAAAGATAATCCATGCAGACCATCCACTTCAGGGTTTTTATTTTTTAAATGATACTTTCCCATTATGAAAGAAAGATAAAAACTTTAGGAAAGTTTGACAAGTTACTTTTGCCCTCAGGTCTACTGGTAACACTGTAGATATTTGTAGCACTTAATATCTCAGGTTACTTATTTAAAAGAGGAAAGGTGAGATCTACAGTTAATGTTGGGAGAAAAAAATCATAATTCCATCTTCAATCAAGAACTGGATTATCACAAAAACATCCATCCAGTCCTTTTTTGCTGTTGCCATCATCATACTTTGTGGTGAATTCATTTGGTAAGTTTACTCTTCATGTCTTTAGAGTCTTGGCTAGGACATCAATGACTTGAAATATGAAATTCCTAAAAGAAGCAGAGAGTATTGGCTTACTAATGAAAATAAAATTTGAAAAGTAATGTTTTGCCATCCTTGCGCCAAGATCTGGTTTGAACCCAGAAACCAAAACCCACTGTAAATTATGTTTAATAGCTGAGACTCTGAATCCCCCAAGGAAAGCAATGAGGTTTTCATGTCTATTAGACATTTCTGGAAGGATTTCCTGAATAGGAAAAGTAATGCAATACCTCACAAATATGTCACACTTATTGGCAGCTTCAAGACAATGAATAAATTACTGGGAGAGAAGGATTAATTAAGGGATAGGAACACACAATTCTTAGGCTGCATCCACCAAAAGATTTTTTAAAAATGTCAAGTGCTACAAGGATTCTTACCCATGCAGGAGACTGAAAAGGCTGATACCTTTAGGGGGATAAGCAAAAGAATAAAAAACTAAAAGCAAATTTAAAAACATACCACTGATATCCCCTCAGTGAATGATGATGTCATAAGTCAGACTTACATCATTGCAACTCAGTCTTTTGTTTGTGGAAGAGTTTGTTTCTTGCCCCAAATTAAGGTGTCACTTCATTCCCAGTAACACACATGCACATTTTTAATACACATGGTTTTCTGATTATATCTTATATTCTATATCTTATACTCTGTATCTTTCAAAGGTGTTTTAGTTGTGTACTGCCGCATGGCAGGAGATTGCACTAGATGACGCTTGTGGTCTCTTGCTTTCCAAGATTTTATGATTCTATGATTCTAAAAATGTACGTAAATGTGCCATGTTCTGATGATAGTTTTAAAATATAAGGATGTGCAACCTAATGAAGGTCCATTTTTCCCTCTGAACAAGTTTCAAATGGTCTTCAGTATGCTTCATAATATTAGCCACATGCGCGCATGCGCGCGCGCACACACACACACACACGTTCTCCTGTTAAACGGATGTATGTATGGAGTTATACTGCACACATCATTAAAGCTTGGGGTTTACATTAAATCTTTTTTTAAAAAAAAATATTATGGGAAAATAAACTCAGATCCAAATTTCCCTGGCACTTTGCAGGGGGGAAAAAACTTGTATTTATCCAGAACTTGAATAACCCTTCCCCATGTTTTAAACGTTTGAAATGTAATGTTGTTTCATAAAACAGACACACACAGATTAATATGAATTAGGTGTAATAGTTCCCCACCACCACCACACACCCAGTGAGAAGAGAGTCAAAATAGAATATAACAGAATGTTCAAGGCACCCAACTAAGCAAGAATTTACATGCAGAGGACAAAATCTGCATGTGCAAACAAATTACTTTCTCTACATGTCTGATTGGCTAGTAGTTATAAAGACTAAGGATTTTTCCTCTAAAAATCATCCCAAAAGCTGCATTCCTCTATGCTGCTACAAATTATTCCTTCCCACAAGGGAAAACAAACAATTCTGTTTTCTCCCTGGAAAATGAACATCTAATGGTGGGGGTGGGGAAGAGCCTCACACTGCTCACCTTTTATTGCCCTTCCCCTGGCCATTCAGTGGCTGGCAGCAAGTGATGGGGGCGGGGGGGGGGGGCTCAACAAGAAGCGAGAAGGCTATAGCTTTCCACAACCCTGGTTCAGCTGTTCCTACTCTCCTGCAACCTTAGGGGTCATGGGAAGCTGAGCCGCAGGATCATGGAGATCTATCTATCTATCTATCTATCCATCCATCTCTTGCCCTATATCCAAAGATGTGAGTGTGGCTTACAATAAGATCAATTTAAAACAATAAGTAATAGCAAATTTAATATTTTAAAATATTAAAATATATTAAATGGTTTAATCCATTTAAAAATTGACAATTTAAAACCAATTTAAAATAATATAGCCAGTGAACATGCACAGCCTGGATAAAAATCAGTTATACTTGAAGACTTTAATAAAAAGCCAAGTTTTGACTCAGCACCAAAATGATCCCAAAATTGATAAGGGTCAGATTTCCAAGGGGAGGGAATTCACTGGGGTACCACAACAGAGAAGACCTCCTCCCATTTCCTTTCACAATGGTGAGACAAAGAAGAAGCATCCTAAAATCCAACTGATTTCTCAGCCAATATATATATGGATAGCACTCCCTCAATTATTGGGGTCCAAAATCATTTGGGGCGTTAAATGCTATAACTACCACCTTGAATTAAGAGTGGAAGTGTATTGGCAGCCAGTGCAATTCCTCCAGAACTGGGCTTGTATGATAGCTGAATGAAATCCCAGTGAGTAGTCTAATTGTTGCATTTTGCCATAGCCGCAGTTTATGAGTCATCTTCAAGGGAAGGCTCTATAGAGTGCATTGTAGCAGTCTAATTGGGAAATTACCAGCGCATGGACTATTGTGGCTAACTTATAGTTGTCCAGGAAAGGCTGTGGTTGGCAGACCAGTCAAAGCTGGGCCCAAGCACTCTGAGCCATGGAGTCTATTTGGGCCTCCAGTGACAATGATGGATCTAGGAGTACTCACAGACTATGGGCCTTGGCAGATGGCTTAAAAAGCCGTCCTCGGTGCAAGGAAGGGGAAGGGCAGCTGCACGCTCGGCGACCCTTCCTCCTCCCGAGGTCGTCCTCGGAGCCGCCGGCCCTCCGCACGGCTGGTGCTCAGAGGACAGCCTCCCGCCACAGCGTCCGGACACGCTGCGGCAGAAAAGTCAGCGAAAATGCGCCACAAGGTTTTGCGGCGCACTTTCGCTGACTTGTGAAAGGGCCTCAGCAGACGGGAGGCCGTGGGCCGCCCTGGGAAGGTGCGCCGTGGGACCGAGGCATCCTCATGCCTCGATCCCACGGCACACCATCGGTGCCCCAAGAAAGGAGCGCTAAAATAGCGCTCCTTTCATATGTCGTCAAAAGTGCGCCACAAAAGCTTGCGGCGCACTTTTGGCGACCCTTCCGCAGCAGCGTGTCCGGATGCTGCGGCGGGAGGTTGTCTTTGGAGCGCCAGCCGTGCGGAGGGCTGGTGGCTCCGAGGATGATCTCGGGAGGAGGAAGGGATGCCGAGCGTGTGGCTGCCTCTCCCCTTCCTTGCGCCGAGGACGGCTCTATTAGCTGTCTGCCGAGGCCCAAAGGAGTGCTATTTTAGCGCTCCTTTCAGGGGCAGCGAAGGTGCACCACAGGATCGAGGCGTGGGGATGCCTCAGTCCCGCGGCGCACCTTCCCAGAGCGGCCCCGTGCCACCAGTGTGCTTAGGCCCTATGCACCTGCTCTTTCAGAGGAAGCACAATCCTTTCCAAGGGCAGGTGACCTACCCAATTCCCAGGCTCGATAACCTCCAATCCACAGAGCCCCCATCTTATCTGGACTTGACTTCAGTGTCTTACCCTTTATCCAGCATTTAAGCACTGCTCTAGCATTTTCACAGCCTCAGCAAGACAAGAAGTCTCATGACATCAACATCAAAACTCTTAAAGACCTCTCCTTTTATAGATGTTGGACAAAATGGGAAACAAGACTGAACCCTGTTCTGAACCCTGTTCTACCCCACGGCACAATGGCCATGGGGTTGAGCAAGGGTCTGCCAATGCCACTCTCTGGAACTGACCTTGCAGGATAGAACTACCATAGCACATTGTCTCCTAATTCCAGCTGTAACACATTACTGTTGGTGTGTGGATGATGAGTGTTGTAGTGATGCCCTTTGGCACCCAGCAGAGTCTGCAGGACAAGCTGGCTGCTGTGATCCACTGCCAGTTTGTAATTCTTACCAACAACTGGCTCAGCTTCTCTTCTTCAGGAACCTGTCTTCCTCAGTCAAGAAGACACATTATAAAGTCCAAAAGCATAGCTTTATTAATGCATATAAAAAGTAGAAATAAGATAACTAAGTAAAATCCATTGTGATGAACTTGTCCAGTTCAGCCATATAAGATTACATCTTTAACAATCCCAAAAGCATTAGGATCCAACTTGTTATAGTTAAAACCACTGTTGCCAGCCACACACACTCACATCTTGAACAATAAACAATTCTTAGACAAAGGCTTTTCTAGGCCCTTCCTATACTCCACCTTCTAGGTGTTAACCTTATTTTAATTGGATAATGTCTGTATGATGTCTACTAACCCAGCCTCTTGCTGTCCATCATCCACCACGTGACTCTCTTTCCCAAGCTAATGATGTTTACGTATTTGATATATCTTTTTTAACCATAACAAAGTCTGGTTCCATTAGTTCTATCTCTGGGAAAGTACATTGTTGATGTCTCTGTTACCACCTGGCGTTGATTCACCCTGTTTCTCTAAATATTGTTTTGTGCTTTGTCCAAAAACTGTTCTCAAGTGGAAAATTACAGACACACACACATCTTTACATTTTACCTTTGACTGTATATCCCATCCATATCCTAACAATTACAGCTTTCCTCATAGCACTAGGCACTTCCCCTAATAGTGAGGCCTTTACTACCCCTTCAACCCACCTAATCAATCCACATCTGCCAAGGTGGGCAAGGGTCAAAACTACATCAGGGGGGCACTCCGATTCAAGTGTCTTGTCCTCCTCATCAGAAACTGTTCCCAAGAAAAATTAATCAGATAGTGCCGTTCACACATTCCCATACTCTGCAACAGCAGTGGCATCACATTCTGAATGAAAACAAGTGACTTTACTCCTCAAAGTGCCAGGCAAATTTATCACTGCAGGGAACTGAAGATTCCAGTCTTGGCCTCTCTGAGTCTGACCTCAATAGGCTCTCACAACTCAGGAAAGCTTTGCTGGGTGGTGTGCTGAGGGAAAAATATAGAATAATAAGTTTCTTTTGCCAAATTCTCTGGTTCATATTAGGCACAACAAAGGGTCTTCACCCAATTTTGGTTATATTCACCCCATGAACTATGCCACTTAGCCTTCATTCAGCCTGTTTCATTACCCACAGACTTTCTGTAAACCAAGGTCAATTACAGGTGCTACAGTACTTGATTGGATGCTTAGGAGAGATGACATCAAACCCCTTTTGTTGTTGTTGTTAACTGCCCTCAAGTCAACCTCAACTCATGGTGACCGTATGGATGAGACATCTCCAAGACCTCTGTCCTCCACTGCTCTGCTTAATTCCTGCAACTCCATACCCATGGCTATCTTAATAGAGTCCATCCATCTGTCATGTGGCCTTCCTCTCTTCCTACTTCCCTCCACCTTTCCCAGCATTATTGTCTTTTCCAATGAGTCCTCCCTTCTTAAGATGTGTCTGAAGTATGACAGCCTAGTTTAGTCATCTTGGCTTTCAGGAAGGTTTCCGGCTTGATATGCTCTAGGACCCATTTGTTTGTCCTCCATGGGGTTCCTGTACCCCCCTGGAGTCATCATCATCATCTGCATCTGCATCTGCATCTGCATCCTTCCAATAGCAAGAACAAAGCCTAAGATGTATCCTGCCACGTGTATCAAGCCAATGATGTACTGAAATAGCCCCATTATTGTCATGGGAGTCATGAGGTCTTAAGCAAGTCCTGTCAGGACAACCTCAGTATGAATGATGTTCTGCAGTTCTCCACCACTACCTCCCACTTAGGCAGGAAGGCAGTGGGGTGTGTGGTATACTAGCAGCATCCTTGTTCTATCACTTTGGCACAACAAAAGGTACAAAGCCACAAAGTCTGTGCCAGAACAGATGAGAATGCAGAATCTTTATGGATGACAGCAACTCTTCTGCCCTGACCTCTCAGACTAGGCTAAACTCCATATTTTGATGATCCTGGTTCATCTTCCTATACCCTTCAGCCCTTCCTCCTAGCCTCAGGAGATTGAATGTGGAAAGTTAAGTCAGATTGTGGAGGCTACAGTGATCCATAATTTGTGCTTGTGTCTACCTCCCAATGTCAGGATGTGAGGCACATCTGAATGAGGGGGATCATCCTCACCACATGTGTTCTGATAGCCCATTCACAATGATGCAGAAGTCACTGCCAAGCACCAGCTATTCAATACTCCCTAAAGGGTATTTTAGGTCATTTTGTAGCCATTTATTAAATGGACCCTTAGAGGGCCCTTGTGGGCATGCACTTTTCATATCAAACGTTTCCATGTCCTAGCAAAGTCAGGGTGACCAGATAGCCTCCTTTTCCAGTACATGTCCTACATTTCAACCTTCTATCCAGGAGGAATTGCAAAATATCCTCCATTTTGAGCATGACAAAGAAACATGAATCTATATTTGTATTAGTATTTTTAGCTTTTATTTTGGAATGTCCCACATTTTTCATGAATAGGCTACATTTTGTGGTGACTTCTCCTCCTTTGTGGTTAGGACATCTGGTCATCCTGAGCAAAGTACATGTATGCATGTGATGAGAGTGTCTTGAAGGAAGAATCTGGCTGGGAAATGTAAAGGATGCCACCCTAGAGCTGAGATTTCCTTTCATCAATAAATTACACACAAGCCCAAGCTCAAGTGAGAGAATGAGAAAGAACTGTTCCCAGTGTGATGCTGATGTTATTAAAGAAGCAAAGTGAAAGACTATGAGTAATGCCTGTTATCAAGAAAGGGATTATATTCAGTGTCAAGAATATCTGAAATGTCACCCTTTTTTAGCTGAAGAAGGGAGGGGGAGGGATCTGCTGTAGTGCCTTCCAGCTGCTCTTTGTTTTATGCACTAGTTTTGTAAAACTATCAAGGTTATTGCTTTCTTTCCTTGATATTTATGGAAAATTCATAAAGTCCTAGCTACAAAGCTGTAAAAAAATTGAAAACATAATATAAAACAATCCCAAACATTGCTATGATATAAAATGCTCACCCAAAAATGTGTATTCTTGGTTTTTGCAATCATGCTCAGTAAGGGGTACTTAATTCTCATACAAATCAATAGGACTTGAGTGTGAACAACAAAGGTTGTAAACTTCAGGATGGATGGTTAGAAATGAAGACCATGATTCATAAATGAATCAGTATGCTCAATTCACAAATCAGCCAGGTGTGTTTGTCTGTATGTGTGTGTTTTAGGGGAGGGAAGTGCTCTCCAAAAAAATCCACAAAAAAACACCTGTTTATATGATACTGCTGCTCAAAACTATTTGTGTTAATAGTGTAAAATTGGAAGACATGAAGTTAAAACACTGACACTGAAACTTCTTTGAATTGCATTAGACCATTACTTGAGTGTGGCTATAAAGCTGTATATAGTCCCCAGACTGTTTTTGCAGCCCTCATTTCCTCCACAGAGAGAGAGAGAGAGAGAGATGAATTGCCTGTTTTGGAAGCCTTCAGGAGAGACAATACATCTTTTACATAGATGACAGGGCACCCTTGTCCTGTTTATCATAAAAAATGCCCCTTTTTTAAAATCAGAAGTGGACTTCTGGCCACCTCTGTAGGATTTCCTCCCATGTTTTCTCTTTTGTTGTTCAGTGAGGCACTAGAGCTCTCTGACTGAGAATTCCAGATACCCTTCCTTACACCGCAGACCCCAGAATTCCATAATATGTTGCCATGACAGTTAAAATGGAATCATACCACTATAATTCTGCAGTATAAAAAGGCCTCAGGAATTTGACTGACAACTGAGGCTAATTAATTGTTTGCAATTTGCAAATACATTTTTTTTCCATTGTGAACTCTTTGGTGACATAGACTCTCAATCTCTCCCTCAAACCTCCTCCTTCCCTTCCTCTGTCCTGATTATCTACATTTAAGTCAAACATCCAAATGTGAAAAAAGGGGAAAGTCTTCTTCCCAGAAATCATTAGCATTTAATATCTCTCAAGGTAGCTTTCAGTGTAATAATTGGGAAAGGACCTAAGGCATACCACATAATAAGTAATAGGTAAACACAACATTTATGGTACAGAAAGCAAAAGAACAATATTTTTGAGATGACAGCTCCCACATTGATTTTCCAGGCTTCTAAAACATGTAGTGATTCTACATGAGCAGAGTAGGATTCCAGCTTTAGACGTTTAACCAGAAAGCTGGAAGAATAATAGAAGTTGGAAGAGTTGGAAGAGACCACAAGGGCCATTCTTGTCCAACCCCCTACATGCAGGAAGACACAATCAAAGCACCCCCAACAGATGGCCATCCAGCTTCTGTTTAAAAACTTCCAAAGATGGAGATTCCACCACTCCCTGAGGGAGTGTATTCCACTGTCAAACAGCTCTTACTTTCAAGAGGTTCCTCCTAATGTTGAGGTGGCATCGCTTTTTCATTAAAGTCCATAGTTCTAGGTCCTATTCTCTGGAGTTGCAAAAAATTAACTTGCTCCATCTTCAGCATGGCATCCTTTCAGATATAACCCTAAACTTAACCCTAACCCTAAATTTTTAAGAGGCATGGAGGAGACAGTGTCCAGGCTGAGGAGGACTCCAAAGCCCATTAACACCTACACCTGGGCAGCCCTCAGCAGCAGTGGAGCCTGGAGGACGCTGGGATAAAACCCCGCAGGAACACCTCTCCAGGCACCAAGGCAGCGGAGGAGACAGTGTCCAGGCTGAGGAGGACTCCAAAGCCCATTAACACCCACACCTGGGCAGCCCTCAGCAGCAGTGGAGCCTGGAGGACGCTGGGATAAAACCCCGCAGGAACACCTCTCCAGGCACCAAGGCAGCAGAGGAGACAGTGTCCAGGCTGAGGACTCTAAAGCCCATTAACACCTACACCTGGGCAGCCCTCAGCAGCAGCGGCGTAGGGATCAATAAGAACTCTTGGTATGGGAGACTGATGACCGCTCTGCCATTGAGACTTATTTTATCTGTTTATTGTTTTATTGTTTGTTGCTGTTTTAACTTCTGTTGTTTAATACTATTTTAAGGGGTGGGTGGGTGGGTTTTGAGATTGTATATTTTGGTGTTTTATTGATGTAAGCCACCCCGATTGCATTTGCAGAGGGGCGGGATATAAATAAATTATTATTATTATTATTATTATTATTATTATTATTATTATTAAACAGGGCTATCATATCACCTTTTAACTTTTTATTCTTCAGGCTAAACATACCCAGCTCCTGAAGTCACTCCTCACAGGGCATGGTTTCTAGTCTTTTCACCAATTTGAAACCCCAGGGTGATGGAGATGCTGCAAAAACATGCCCACCCTACTGCAATTTGTACTCAGATTGCTCACTTAAATCCCTATGTAAGTCCAGCATGAGGATGTTGAATTCCAACTCCAGCCAACAATAGGACTTCAGGAGTGATGTTTCTTTCTTTTCAATAGGCTACACACACTACTTTAAATCAGTAATGGACCTTGGAGAGTCTCAAAAGAAGAAAACCTACCACTGTACTTGCCAGAAGTTACTCAAGTCTATACTAGAGAAAAGTGTAAACAGAACTACATTTTATATAGGAAACTGTATTTGTTTAAAAAAAAAAGAAAGAAAAAAAGGAATATTTTAAAAGTGCATAAAATGCATGTCATTGGTAAACTGTACATTTTTATTCGTGAAAAGGCATTTGGATTTTTAAAAACTTTTTTTGGCAAAAATAATTGTAATAAATCAAAGTGGAAACAAAATGGAACAAAATTCATGTTGAGAAGATGAACAAGTGAACAGAAGTGAACTTGATATATTTATCCATTTCCAGTCAGATACATCAACATACGTACATCAACATGTATGTGGGTAGTTTTAGTAGATAGATACACATTAATCATAACTGCAAGTTATTCAATGACCATCAGTCATTGTCCTGTACGCAAAGACCTATTACCTTTAATCGAGCATAGTACATGCCATTTCACCCCCATTCACCACTCCATTCTGAAAGAAAGAAGACTTTGAATGCACACTGAGTTAAGACTTTGTTAAGAGAGTATAATAAGGTTTGTCTTCTATTAATATGACATACAACACACAGTAAAGCACTGCAAAATAATGAACAATATTTATTCGTATGCCAGTCATATTGATCTTACAATAAAACAGTCAAATTTAATGTACACCACAGCTGTAATTAAGTCCATTTAAGAAATATCGGTGCTGATATCTAGCCAACAATGGTATAATTGGGATGTCTAGTGTGCTGAAATACTGGAAAGTATATTAGAATCACTTTATCTTTCTCTAACACTGTGCTTCCTATTCTGTTCTGATCTGGCACCATGATTGCATCCAGTGCAAGGAAGCAATTGCATGACCAATTAGATTAGAACTGATTTTGTAAAGAACTCTCCCAGCTGTAGTATCATCCAGGAAGCAGCCTGAAGCATAGCTTTTGCCCTTGTTATCTGTATGAATGGGATGTATAAATCTCTCAGGTCATTTCTGCTGACATGTTGTTGTTATGCAATCAGTGTACATGACATTTTACAAAGTAAAACAGCAGCAACAACAACAATGCACAGTCAGGCCCACCTTAGGTGAACAATCTAATACGTTGGCATGCCTACATGGGAAATAAGTAGCAATATAAATATAGAACTAATGCAATACAAGCGTAAAACAAATTATCCAGATAACAATACAGAAAGCAACATAATATAATATAATATAATGTCATTTTTCATCCCACTTCTTTTGCCAATATATACTGTTTCCATGTGGATTCCCCCCCCAAAAAATCCCCATCCACTTAATGCAGTCTTTTTGATCCCCCTCCCCTGCCCACAGAATTTTATACATGTCTCTGTGTGTATCTACTCATTGGCTACAGCAGGTATAGGCAATTTTGGAAAGCTTGTGAACCCAAATTCTGGACTCTAGGACCATCCGAAATGTCATACTATCACTGAAAATAACTGCTTCTATTATTTCTACCCCTATTACTCTTATTAATCAAAAATAAAAATGGCTGGTGGATTCTAAGGATTTGGAGGGCTTTGAGAGAGTCCCAACATTTGTTTAAGGCAGGGACTGGCAACCTACGGCCCCCGGGCCGGTTCCGGCCCAGGTCGCCGGACTTACCGGCCCAGGCAGACTCCTGCCTCTACCGCCGCCACTGCACGCCGCCACCGCCGTGCGTTTTGCTGTCTGTGCAGCTGCGTGTGCCACGGCCACTATTTTGATTTCCAAAATTGTGGCTGTGACACGTTTGCGCATACGCATCAGTACTGCGCATGCGCAAATGCATTGTGGCCGCCATTTTGGAGAACAAAATGGGGACGCAACATGAGCTGTGGTGGTGGCACACGCGGGGGGGTCGCGTGTGGCGGTGGAGGGTGCGCGCGCCACCATTCCCCGCCCTCAGCCCAGCAGAGACCTGGACTTCGGGGGACCGGCCCAGGTCTCCAAAAGGTTTCCTACCCCTGGTTTAAGGTAAAAAATGTCACTCCTGGAGACTTCTACAAGTATGAGGGTGCGGGGAATCACACTGTTGCTTTTCACTGGAAATGTAAGTAGGAACCAAAAGAAAGGCCTTGGGGATGGGTACAGGTAGACTCCAGGCTGCTCATGTTCCACTCCTGGATTAAAGCATATTTGTATGTATTTTAGAAATGCACACATTGTTCTATACACACTTGTCAAATAGATGTCTTTTACTGCATGTATTTTTCACTTTTCTGAAATATATGGCTTTCTAATAAAGAAGTTATCTGAATCACCTCCCTTTCTGAGTGATGTGAACCAAGGAAATATCTCCTGCACCCCACAAATATATGATGGTGTGGATTCTGCACAAAAATAAAATACTTTCAACACTTACAGCTCTGAAACAATTGTTTTAATTCCATGCACATTTTTAAAAATTTGACCATACCAGCAGGCATTAAATACTGTAGAGTTTGAGACTAGCTTTAGTTTTTGTTTGTAATAGCCTTTTATCATTCAAGTTTTTAAAAGGGTTTTATAATATTAAAATGCACAACGTATTGAAAGGAATGTCACCTGTACATCTGTAGTCCTGGATTTTCTCTAGGTTTCTACCAATACTGGACATCAATATTCCTCCCAAAATACATTTTGCACAGGATTAATGAGTATACATCTGCTATCATATTTTCAAATGTTGTGTAGGAAAGCTAAGTCAGCTTCATGATGATATTTATGATCTGCTATCAGTAAATCATAGGGTTGTATTTAGAAAGATGAATGATCTTGAAAAAGTTTAAAATATTTTTACTGTTCTCTTATTTCAGCTTATTTTAATTTATTCTGTGGAAATGTTTTTGAAGGCTGCACTATATACCACACTTACAGAATCAATTGTTAGTTAAGCAATTACTTGACCTCTAAATTCCTGAGATGTTTGGAAAAGAAAATAAGGAGAGAAATCCAATAATGCTAAAACAATCATCTTTCATGTTTGATGGCAACCATTCATTCTCCACTTCTCTTTCTGTATTGCTTTTGTCGCCTCCCAACTTTTTCATTCTAGCAATTACTTTACAGTTCATCATTAATACACTAAATATAATATATACAGCACTGAAAATGCTTGAAGGTACTTGAAATATCACCATTCCGGTATAAAAATGAGAAAAGATTTGGAAAGGTCAGTGAAATAACCTATGCATGTAATTTTCAATGGTTGGTGTACTCCCTTAGATGTTTATGGACCTTTTTGGCTAATATTTAATATTTGTCTGTTATGAGGAGACCTTGTTCAAGGTGAAGTGTTTCTTCCTCACACTGGCATCATCATCATCATTTGTGTATGCTGAACTGAAGAAGGACTTTGTCTAGGGAGAAAAACAAAACAAGATGATATATGTATGGAAAATCTGCACTCCTAATTGCAAATGTGGATAAGTTCCTGATGGATTTGAGGTGTAAGGAATATAGAAAATGACTGATGTGAATTTTGTGGAGATTTACACAGAAATGGATTCAAAGAGCATATGAGTTAGAGAGGATGGTGGCAATATGCCAAAGATTTCAGTAGCATTTGTTATCAAGTGATCCCATGCAGTATCATGGATAAGAAAGCCTTGCAAGAGGAGGCACATAAGGTTGCCAAATTCCAGCTCACCAAATCCAGGCAACCTATTTTTCATGATATGCAAACTGATGTAACTCTTAACATGTTTTGAAGTTGACCCCACTTTGGGTCTCTCCAGAAGAAGCTTTCATGGGACAATGGAAGGACAAAAAGGATAATTGGATCAAATATAAAGATATAGTGAAAATAAACTTTGACTTCAGCATAGAATTAAGATCAAGAGACGAAATGGAGGGGGAAAAAAGGATTTAATTGTCATTGGTTTACTTATCGACAACTTCAAGAAAGATTTGTGATGGATAAAAAAAATTAGAAGATTTTGACATGGAAGATGGCAAATTAGGAGACACTTTAATTAAGGAAAAGGGGAAAATGATATCCAAAATCTATGACACACTATTAAGATTACAATTAGAGAAAGAACAAGTAACTAACAATATGGTTAAATGGGCTCAAAATATTCAAAATACAATAACTTTAGAACAATGGGAAGATTCTTGGAGAAAGACACAAAGATTTACTAAATCTCAGGACCCTAAAGAAAATTATATCAAAATATTCGATAGATGGTATCTTACCCCAGATAAATTAAATAAAATGTATAAAGAAGTTGACCCAACATGTTGGAAATGCCAAGCAACACAAGGATCCTTTTTTTCACGTATGGTGGAGCTGTCCTATTATCAAAAAATACTGGAAATCAATACAATCTAAAATGTCATAAATTATAGGGAAATCTATTCTCATGAGTTATTTTTATTTTTGCTTAACATGACATCAATATTAGATAAAGCAATTCAAAAAGAACATTGGAAATTAATTTTATATGTGGTGACATCTGTATACATTCTCTTAGCTAAATATTGGAAAAGGATAACAATACCATCAATTGAAGAGTATAATAAAACTACTGGATATGATGAACTAGATAAACTTACATGCAGACTAAATAATAAGTCATTAAAAGAAGTAGAAAAGGATTGATACCAGTGATGAAATACAGGAGAAAAGATTGGCAGGGCTTGATTATATAATGTCTTGCAATGAATGGAGAATGAACATTTACAAGAAGACTGTAAACTCGATATAAGCATATGGTTTGGTTTTTTAATAACCTTCTCTTTGATTATTACACTTTTATTTTGAAACTTAGTAACTTTGTAAAAGTAACTTTGAGTGACTTTATAGAAGCTTTGTAAGAAGCAGATCCACAAAAAGCTTCTTGAAAAAGTAAAGATTGCTGTCGACAGTGTGATTTTAAATACTACGTAAGGTAAAAAGAAAATAACAAAGTTAAGAGTTAAAAGGAAGTATTTGGTTATCAACTATTATGTAGGTAGATGGTTTTCATTCTTGCAAATATAGCTAATTACTAGAAATGACTAGTATATATAAATAATACCATTAGCTATGTTTTATTTGTATATTACAAAGGTTATTATATATATAATATAATATATATATATAATATATATTATATATACAATGACAAACCAATGATATATATAATTTGACCCTGATTTATGATGACCTGTTCCTAGGTTTATTTGCTTTTATTTTTTGTAAGATTTTTTCAGAAAAATTTGCTGTTGTTTTCCTCTAAGGCTCAGGTTGTGTAAGGTCATCCATTGGGTTTCCATGAGCAGATATTGGTTGTCTATCTGGTGTATTTTGCTAGCATGTTTTAGCCTTGCAATGCATGTTATGTGTGTGCTTGAATTTATGTATATACAATTATGTGTGTGTGTGTGTGTGTGTGAACACACGTACACACACACACAAATATATAGATCCATTTTTTATACAAAGTTACTCAAGTTTATGGCCCAAGTAACATATGTCTGAATGGCAGTCAGCATAGCATAGTAGTGTGAGGACTGGACTACAACTCTGGAGACCAGGATTCAAATCCCTGTTTGGACATGGAAGCCCACTGGGTGATCTTGGACAAGCCACACTCTTCAACTTCATAGGAAGACAAAACACCCTCTGAACAAATATTGCCAAGAAAATCCAGAGGTTGCATTGGTGGGGGCAACAAAATCTCCTCTTGATTTTAATTACTTTATTTCACTCCAACCTTAAATTGATGTGATGTAGTTTATATGGAGTTTTACAATTTAGCAGAGTATCCCACCTGTCGTGCAATCATAAGCATGTTGGTTCAGAAACAAGTCCCATTGACTTTACTAAATCTTAATCCTTAGAAAGAATATTTAGGTCTATAGCCTTTAAACATGTAACAATATTAAATTTATTAACAATTTTCATTGAAAATGAAAACTTGCTGGATGTTCTCTGCATCACAATAGTTTTTTTTTAAACAAACAAACACCAAATACCTCATATTAATCTCTAATTAATCCCAGATTAATCATATTAATTTGAAGGTGGGAGAAACAACACAATAGAAGGGGAGCATCAGACAGATGGTGTCATACACACTTTTGCTTTTCTTTCATTTGTAGCCAAACCATGGACCCTTTTCGTCCCACAGTTGCCATCATCCTATGCAAAGAGCCACTCCTTCACCAACCTTCTCTTCTAAAACTCTTTGGCATAACCTATTTTGTATAAGGTTTAGTAGCCTGGATATTCATTCACACTGTAGACAAGTGTTTCATAAAGTAACTAACAACTTGATTTACAGTACAAGTAACAATGTTTCACTTGGTCTTGCTGCACTTGTTATAATTATTTACAGTTACAAATAATACTACTCTAAAGCATTCCTTTCCTTGGAACACTTTCAACTACCTCCACAGGACACTCTTAGCCCTTCTGTAGGTACCTTTACCACTATTTCTTAACCAGCCTCTAAGGCTACCAATGCCCCTCAGGATATTCTCTTTATTAACTCCCTCACTTGGAGATTAGTATGGGTGTTAGACCCCTCTCTTCTGGACCTCAACCCTGTTCCATTCTGGAGCCTTCACCACCAGACCCTCACTGTCTGGAATCCAAACCCTATCTGACTTTCGACTGTTCCTAAGAAAATTTTCCCCATCCCGGCCAACATTCTATTGGCTGTCACCAGTTCAGTCTTGATTGGTTGTCACCAGGGCTGGCTCTAACCTGCCTTCTCTCCGCAGATGTAAATCAAATATTTAACCTAACAGAAAAGTCTGTAACTGTTGCATTTTTATGCAACCCTTTTATTAGGGTTGCTTTTATTTAATTTACTGACTATTGCGCAAAGTGGGAGAAGAGTCCCCATACTCCCTCTATCTAAATGTGCACAGTTCACATGAATTCACATGCATAGATTAATGTGCACACACCAAACTCTCAAAACACTCTTTCTGCAGCCATAAAATTTGAACCACTGCTATGCTCTGCCTGCCTTCCAAGTGGCTACGATTACTATGTAGAAATTCTTCTCTGAAATATTCATCCGATTTTAGAGAGATGGAGGGGAGATCTGAAATCTGTTAATGGGGAACATCTGAGTGTGCATCTGTGCTGAAAGAAAGAGAATGAGCGAATGAGAGTGAGCACCTTGGGTCACAGTTTTGGGAGTGCTATAATTCAAAGGAGATCTTTTCAAGGAGATCCTCCTCTGTTTGGCAAAAGAAGCAACTGGAGTCACATAGACAACAAACCTCTGACTAGCAGCACCTACACAGGTGTCACTAGGGACTTGCAGACTGATCCAAGTGACAAATAATGCTTAATTAACTTAATGTTGAAACAAAAATGAATGTAAATGTGAGTACACTGATTTCCCTTTTTTAACTCTTGTTTTCCTCCAGTTGTTGGACCCGTTGCCTAATCTAATTCAAATTTGATAGCCTTGTTTGACCAGCACCAACACTACTCTGAAGGGTGCTAGGAGATACAGACATTTGGAATCATTTGGATTTAAAAAAAAAAAGAAAGAAAGAAAGAAAGAAAAGTTGCCAGAAAGAGAAAAATAGATATCCCTCCTCCCATGAGCACCTTATAGGATGTTCACTTTTAAAAATTGTCATTAAATGGGAATCCACTTTTCACTCTACCTGACATTTGGATGCTTATTGCTGTGATAAAGTAACAAAATAGCTACAATATTCATGCAATTTGTTGGGAAACAATACAATTATAGCAACATGACTGGTTCTCCACTGAAATGAGGAAAAAATAAAAGTAGAATGAAAATAAAGGCAGCTTTTAAATGAAGGTAGAATAGGAAAGGAATCAGTTTCCAAATGGAGAAAATTGTAATCCCTGGAGCCAAAACTAGATGCCTTTTTTAAAAAAACAGTGTTATTATATACGAAGCCTAGAATTATATAAAAGAAATTAGATTGTATTTACTAATGCTTATTCTGTGAAACAACTAAACATCTATTGTAAGAAAAGACACTACTTTAGACATATCATAGTGCTCCTAGTTGAACCAGCTCTGCACCCGTACATTAATTTTTTAGAGGCATACCTATGACAATTTTAATCACCATCCTTTATGGAACTCTTCCCATTCCAAACTGTGTCCATCTTTAAAATTTATTATTGGGTTTCCCATTTTTTTTCTTTTAAGACAGCAGACTAAAAACCTTGGCTAAACTCCAGAACCAGGAGCCAATGTCATATCTGATCAAGTGGGTTATTTTAAGTCTAGGAAGTGTCTGCAGCATGAATGTAGATTTAACAGTTTTAGAAGTGACACTTCTACATGGTGTTCTTCAGCAGGGGGAGAAATTTATTACAATGATGGAAAAGAAAGAGTTTTATACAGTGCAGCTGATTGCTCACCAAGGTAAAAAGAGAGTGTTTCATACATTATAATTGCTAGTCTAATAGAAGTCACTTCTGTATATGTTTATCTTATTTAATGGCAAAAGAATTCCCATACGGATGCTATTCTCTAGGCTGATATACACACACAATTCAACTGCCAAGGCAAATTAACACATTTGTAATTAGAGATATCCAAACTGCAAAAAGCCTTACTTAGCCATTCTTATCGCCACTTGCACTCTTGTCCATAGAAGGGACATGCACTTATCATAAGTATATTTCTCTTCACAGATTCTTCACTCCATGCATATGATGAAGTGGACTGGAAATTCTTTCTTTTTCCCCCAGGCAGTACCAAACATGCTACAGAATTCCCTTTTTATCTTTGCATGCTGAAACACACTAACAAGGCTATGCCTTTGAACGCTACTTAATTTTTAGATTTCTGTTCATGTTTAATTGAATCCCTTCAATCTACAATTTTCCTTTTCAAAGCCATACCAAAACAATTTTATTCCTTAGACTGGTAAGCTTATTTTAACTACAGCCGAGCCACAATTTCTGAGATTTTTATTTTTCTCATCCTCATATAAGCAGAAAACCACTTTGGAGGATTTTCTCCCACAATGTTCTTTTTGTGTCTGTTTTTGGTGATGGTGGTTGAGGATGTTGTCTTTTTCTCACATTCTTGTTCCCCACACTTCACACACCATTTCTCCTCAGAATAACATTAGATCCAAGACACTATGAATGGTGCACAATGGGGGCCTGTTTGCCAAGCAGTTGTTGCTACTGCCTCTTGCAGAACCAACAAAGAGAAAAGGTCACCCAAATAATCTGCAGGTGAAATAATGAAACTGCATTACTACTAATGCTAATGATGAACGGATTTACTTATTTATTGAAATTATACATCACCATTCTCCCAAATGGGATTCAAGACAGTTTACAATAATTTTTAAAAGGTCCAGCAGAAACACTTAAAATATATTTAAGTGAAACCTGGTGGGATGAATGTCATGATTGGAATGTAGTAATAGAGGGGTATAACCTTTTAAAGAGAAATAGGCCAAACAGAAAAGAAGGAGGAATAGCATTATGGCCTTTGCAGACTGCTAGAAGTAGTGCAAATTGAGTCCACTAAGAGTTCAAATTCATCTTGTTTATTTCCCATGCTCTGTGCATTAGTGTAGAGACATCTAAGAGCATGTGTCCTCCCCACTTGTTGCCTGTGTGAGGTTTTTTCCTCCCACTGTTGGCCCTTGCATCATTTGCTTTGTTCCCTCTATAACACCTTCCAAGACACTGTCTCCCTCCCCATATGACTCATTGAAGCCCTCCTGATCAAATGTTTGAGACTATTGGCAAAAATGTTTCTGCCAACTGGTGTGAGATGCAGCACATTTCTTGCTAGAAGTCCACCGTCCTGGAACCACACCAAATCGTTCTTGGCGGCACCATCTACTGAGCCAATTACTTACGTCTGCTATCTTCCTCTCCCTTCCTGGACCATGCCCTTCAACTGGGATAAGAGATGCTATAACAACCTATACGTCCAGCTTTTTCAGCTTCCTATGCAAAGCCTCATAATCCCTTCTGATATTCTGAAGACTATGCCTTGCAGCATCATTGGTTCCCACATGGACCAAGAAGAAGGGGTAATGGTCAGTAGGCTTGACAAGTCTTGTCAGCCTTGCTGTCACATCACAGATTTTTACTCCAGGGAGACAACACACCTCCCGGGACATGTTGTCAGGCCCACAAACCACTGCTTCTGGATTACCTGGACTACATTAGTCAGGTTTCTGACATCTGGACCTTTCTTTCTTTCTTTCTTTCTTTCTTTCTTTCTTTCTTTCTTTCTTTCTGTTATGATTTACTGTAATGAAATGATATAAATGATGTGTGTTCATTTGAGGTACCATTTTGCCTATTCTCAACCTCAGTCTTTTTTCTTTCTTGAGGTGAGACTCTGGGCCTTTGCAGACTGCCAGAAATACTGTACATTAAATTGAGGCACTGCCCTGGCTCAGTGCTAGGGAATCATGGGAATTGTATTTTTTTTTCTGAGAGCCTTCTCTGTCAGGGACCTCTGGTGCCACAATAAACTACAGTTCCCATGATTCCCTAGCACTGAGTCAGGGCAGTAAAAGTGGACTCAATTTGCACTATTTCTAGCAGTCCGCAAAGGGAATGCCATAATCACTAAAAGTCAACATGGGTTTCTCAAAAACAAGTCATGCCAGACTAATCTGATCTCTTTTTATATATATATAAAACTACCAGCTTACTAGATGAAGGGAATGCTGTGGATATAACATATCTTGATTTCAGTAAGGCCTTTGACAAGGTTCCTCATGACATTTTTGGCAAACAAGCTAGTAAAATGTGGGCTAGACGAGATAACTGTTACATGGATTTGTAATTGGTTGACCAGTCAAACCTAAAGGGTGCTCAGCAATGGCTCCTCTTCATCCTGGAGAGAAGTGACCAGTGGGGTGCCACAGGGTTCTGTCCTGGGCCCAGTGATATTCAACATTTTTATCAACAATTTGGATGAAGGAATAGGAGGGAAGCTTCTCAAATTTGCAGATGACACCAAATTAGGAGGAATAGCTAATATCCCAGCGGACAGGATGCAAATTCAAAATGACCTCAATTGATTAGAAAGCTCGGCCAAAGCTAACAAAATGAATTTCAACATGGAGAAATGTACGGTATTGCACTTAGGGCAAAAAAATCCTCCCCAAAAAATCCATAGAGATAAAATGGGGGACACCTGGCTTAATGAGACTACGTGCAAAAGGGATCTAGGAGTCCTAGTAGACCACAAGTTGAACATGAGTCAACAGTGTGATGTGGCTGCTAAAAAGGCCAATGCAATTTTAGGCTGAACCAATAGAAGTATAGTGTCTAGATCAAGGGAAGTAATAGTGCCACTGCATCCTGCTCTGGTCAGGCCCCACCTGGAATACTGTGTCCAGTTCTGGGCACCACAATTCAAAAAGGATGTTGAAAAACTCTGGAGCGTGTCCAGAGGAGGGCGACTAAAACGGTGAAGGGTCTGAAAATCATGCCCTATGAGGAACGACTTAGGGAACTGGGTATGCTTAACCCTGTTTAAATATGTGAAGGGATGTCATATTGAGGTGGGTGCTAGCTTGTTTTCTGCTGCCCCAGAGAATAGGACTCAGAACAACAGATGCAAGCTACAGTAAAAGAGATTCCACCTCAACTCTCCTGACAGAGTTGTTCGACAATGGAGCACACTCCTTTGGAGTGTGGTGGAGTCTCCTTCTTTGGAAGTCTTTAAACAGAGGCTGGATGACCATCTGTCTGGGATGCTTTTATTTTGAGTTCCTGTATGGCAGGGGTTGGACTGGATGGCCCTTGTGGTTCTTCCAACTCTATGATTCTATGATTCTAGGTAGCACTTCCTGCAGCCTCTATTTTCCTCCTGCCTCTTTGTTAAAAAAAAAATAACCTTAGCCACCACTGTAAAATAGTAATGTCTCTGCTATTGGATCTTTTCCTACTGGTCACTGGAGGCCACCATTTTGCTTTTTCCAGTAGTGTCTCAAAAGAAACTAAAGATAGTATGATTTCTTATGAGTTATTTTGAGTGAAAAAGGAAGTACTCATTACTCAGGAAGGCCAGCATAATGCTCATTGGGCTAGGAGTCTGGAGATCAGGGTACAAATCCTGACTTGGCCATGTATGGCAGGGGGTTGGACTGGATTGCCCTTGTTGTCTCTTCCAACTCTATGATTCTATGATTCTATGTAAACCCAATGGGTGACCGTGGGCAAGTAACACTCTCTCAGCCTTAGAGAATGGCAATGGCAAATCCCCTCTGGAGGAACTTGCCATGAAAAACCTCTGATGGGTTCACCTTAGGGTTGCCATAAGTCAAATATGTCAGTATGGTGGATGATGTGTGTTGCCATAGTTTTACCATTCAGCAGAGTTGACAGGAAAAACTGACTCTTCCCCTGCACGCCTCCAGACTTCTTTTCCCTTCTGGAACTTGTAGATGCTCCTGCCTCAGCTCTCCAGCTTTACCAGCAGTCATAAAACACTCCAGTTGTAAGCAAATAAAATGATGCTTTATAGCTACAATTAAATAAGCTATTTACAGTTCTTGGATATATACAAAACAATCCTTGCAACACAACACACAGTGATTTACCAAATGAACCACAGATACCTCCTAGCTCCCTCTCAACACAATGCACAGACAAAGGATTTTGTTTCCCCCCTCCCAAAATACCACCCACTTGGGCGTGTACCTTTTAGTTAATTGGATGAAGCTAACTTTCCCAGACTATTAGTCCATCCCCTGGTGTTGATGTCATTGTCCATGTGACCTGCCAACTTGTCAACATGTTGACGCTGTGTGTTTTGGTCAGTACTTTTCCTTTCCCAAAACACCACGTTGTTTTTCTCCTCTCTGTTCTTCTGTTTATGTCTGGTGAGACATCTGTTGTTTGTCTGGCCCAACTTGCCTTCCAATCCCTTCCCACAGGAAAGTTCCTCATACATCTTATACATTTCCATGACTGACTCTATGTCCCATCCATCATATTCTGACAAGAAACTCCTTGAAGGAGCACAATAACACAAGAAGACAGTACTCATCTTCATTTTTAACAAAAGGAGGGATTGTTATTGCAACTGCTTGTAGTGATAATCCTGCTGCCACTGAACAGCTTTTGATTTCATTCTGCTCCCCACTTAGAAGTCACCAGAATTCTCCTCTGTTGACAGCTTCAGCATGGGTCCACAAAAGTGAGGGAACTTATTTGGTTTAGCACCCAGGCAGTATGGGAGCCACTTCTCCATCAACACTTTTACATACTGCTCGGGTAAGTTCCAAAGACAGAGAACACATGTTTTAATTGAATTATATTATTCCAGTGTAACTAGCCCATACAGGAGGTGCAGCCGTGATCAGGCTGACATGGGCTAAGGTGGAAATTTACTTATACTGTTAAAGTGGTATGGGAATAGAACATTAGGAAATAGTTCCCACATATGTATCTGTTAGCTCACCTATACCTTCTTTCATCACTTCCAAACTCAAGTCTCCTAACATCTAACTTTTAACTCTGTCTCTTTATTAGTAGTAGCAGACAATTCCTCAGGTCTCTCAGGTCTATGTGAGTTTTTTTGTCTCCACCAAACTGATTTGCATTTTCTTGCATAAAGCTATCCTGATTGCCCGTGTTGTATACCTGGAACTCCAGAGCACTTAGAGAATTGGTTTCAGGTAAGCAGCTAGAATTAGAATATGCCAGGAAAACACAACATTATAATTCAATCAGCAGTGGTGAGGTATGTGTGTGGGGTTGAACAGTCATACATATATACACGTGAGATTTGGAAGGACAGAAATGAAAACAAACAATGTGATGTAGTATTGAATAAAAAGGAAATAGGCTACTTGACAGGAAACCCTTTTCAGGGAGCTAAAGAGCTTATATTAAAGAAACAATAGAGAAAGGACAAACAAATAACAAAACGGAAAGGGTGTGGAATGCTGTGATGCTTTATATCTTAAGTTATTAGATGTTTTAATACTTGCATTTAGTTCTGGGAGACAGAGACTGCTATCTCTGGTATCATTAAGTCAGATTTCTAAAAATACATCTTTAGAATGAAGAAAGCATTTTCATATGTGGAAGGCCTTTCCCCCCCTGTATCTCTGTCTGGGAGTGATAGCATCCATGGCTGGTAGCCAGGAATGGTTTTAATCCCAGAAGGAATTTCAGAACTCCCTATGAACTTCATTGATTTCAAAAACTATTGATGTAAATGGACTAAAAGGTGGTTCATGTGGCTTTATAAGCCTGCAGGAGTTGTACTTTTTACTTTGCATGGTGGGGTCTGACTACATCAGTCCATGTCAGCCTGATCATATACACACAGGTACACTGAACACTAATTTGGGGGTATTTCTACAAAGAGATTTATAGTTGCATATTAAAAACAGGAACAGATCAAGATACAGTAGTTTGCTGCCTGAGGCAGAACAGCAAATGGGTCTCTTACTCTGCCATATCCAGGGGCATAGTCCTCAAAGTTGAGCCAACTCACACTAGGACACAAGACAGAAAATCCCACCAGAAGATTTTCATTTTTTGGCAATAGACATACACTGTATAACAATAATAATGATTCTGAATTTGCTGCCCTTTCATGACACACAAAATCAGATGCTTGAGGCAGCCACTGCACTTTGTCTAGTCATAGAACTGTTCCTGCTGGAAAGAGGGCCAAGATGAAATGAGTACATTTGTTATTTGAATTTTTAATGGTTATATTTTAATTGTTTTTAATTCCATTGATAAATTGTCTTTTCACTTTTTATTAAGTTTTCTCTGCATCTGTTTTAACTTATGTAAGGGGGGAAGCAGACGGATGGTCGTGGGCCGCCCCGGGAAGCTGCGCCGCGGGGCTGAGGTATCTGCACACCTTGGCCCCGCGGCGCAGCTTCACCGCCCCGGGTAGGAGCGCTAAAATAGCACTCCTTCCACAAATCACTGAAGGTGCGCCACAAAAGGCTGCCGGCGCACCTTCGGCGACTCTTCTGCTGCAGCATGTATGGACGCTGCAGCAGGAGTTCATCCTTGGAGCGCCGGCCATGCAGAGTGCCGGCTGCTCTGAGGACGTTTTGGGGAAGGGGTTGGGGCGCCCACCGTGTGGCTGCCCCTCCCCTTCCTTGCCCCAAAAATGGCGCTTTGTGCCATCTGCTTCCCCCCTAAGTTGCCTTGAGTCCCAGGGCTGAAGGGAAGGGAGGAAATAAATAAATAAATAAATAAATAAATAAATGGGATTAAGCTCCTTCTTATACCATCTCACTACCTCATTCAAATATTCATATAATACTATCTCTTGACAATTTGATGATTGTAAAAATAGGTTTCTTTACAAGGGTTTTGACAAATGATGTTCTCTCATACTCTTAATTCATTTTTTTTTTACTTGTGGGTCCGTTAAGGGTTTTTATTACGAAAAAAACACACACAGAAGTACTAGAAATACAGAACATGACTGACATTAGTACTGTGAATTCAAACGGCCTCTAGAAACTTTTCACTCCGTTTTCTTGAAGGGGCAGTCTCAAAGGTGGAGCTGGGGGATGCATGTTCAATGCCCTGGTCACTATCTTGTGGTATCCCCTATACTGTTTAATGGTTACATGGAATTGCTGGGAAAGTTCATCTGGAGTTTTGGGGTTCAGTGTGGTATAGTGGTTTGAGTGTTGGACTACGACTCTAGAGGCCAGGGTTCGATTCCAGCTTGGCCATGAAACTCATTGAGCAACCTTAGACAGGACATATGCTCTCAGCCTGAAGAAAATCCCATTATAGGTTCACCTTAAGGTAGCCATAAATCAGAAATTACTTGAAGGCACACAACACACACAACATACATCATCATTATGCTGAAGACACTTAACTCTAACTCTCCTTTTCATCTGATGTTAGGGAAAGTGTTTCTTTGCTAAACCAGTGTTTGCTGTCAGTAATGGACTGGATGAGGGTGAACAATTTGAAACTAAACATGTCAGAGTTACACTCTCCTGAAATCTCAGATTCTCAATTTGGGTGTGCTCCTGGACTCAGACCTGAGCTTGGATGCCAAGGTTTCGGCTGTGACCGGGAGTGCATTTGCAAAGTTAAAATTAGTATGGCAGTTGGTCCCCAAATCTGGCTACAGCGACACATGTCTTGATTACATCCCGTTTAGACTACTCTATGTGGGGCTGTCTTTGAAAATTATACAAAAACTTCAGTAGGTCCAAAATGCTACAGCCAGGCTGTTGACCAGGACTGAGTACAAGGATCATTTGACTCCCCTGTTGAAACAGCTTCATTAGCTACCAATCAATTTCTGGACTGAATTCAAAGTACTGGTTTTGACCTTTAAAGCTCTACAAGGTTTGGGTCCAGTATATATTTGGGTCCAGTATATATAATCTATTTCTCCATGTCTCGTTCGTCGGCCTCAAATTCCAATGGCATCTCCTCTCTCAATGAATGTCTTCAAGCGGTAATGGGCTGGATGAGGAAAAACAGATTGAAATTGAATCCAGACAAGACGGAGGTGCTCACAGTAGCGGCCCCGAAACCAAGAACTGGGTTGCAACCTCCAGTCCTGGATGGGGTCACACTCTCCTCCAGTGACTGTGTTCGCAGTCTGGTGGTGCTCCTTGACTCATCGCTCTTGATGACAAATCAGGTAAATGCGATGGTCAGGAGCGCCTGTTATCAGCTTCGGCTGATACGCCAGCTGCGCTCTTTTCTGGAAGTAAGGGATCTTGAGACTGTTGTGCACGCGCTGGTAACCTCATGCCTCGACTTCTGTAATGCACTCTACATGGGGCTACCCTTGTGCTTGGTTCGGAAATTACAACTGGTACAGAATATGGCAGCCAGGCTTGTTTAAGGAACATCTCGGAGGGACCACATTACTCCGGTTCTGAGGTCCCCCCACTGGCTGCCTATCAGCTTCCGGGCCTGGTACAAGGTGTTTGTTATTACCTTTAAAGCCCTAAATGGCTTGGGTCCAAGCTATCTCAGGGACCGCCTTCTCCCATACAATCCTCCCCGCGCTTTCCAGTCCTCCAGGAGGAATTTGCTACAGCCCCAAAAATCGAGGCTTGCGGCTACTTCCCGGAGGGCTTTTTCAGCCACCACCCCTAGATTCTGGAATGACCTGCCGGACGAGATCCGTCAGCTAACATCATTAGACAGCTTCAAAAAGGCTGTCAAGACGGATCTCTTCCGGCAGGCCTTTCCAGATTAATTACCCCCGCCTCTGGTACAAATAGCCCACCCCAGTGATCCTTGCGTGGCCCCATCTAAGGATGGTTAGGATCATTGTTGCTAGGCTTATATATTGATATATATTGGTTTATATTAGGTTTTTAATTGAATCGCTGTTTTAAATTATTAGTGATTTAATACTGTTTTAAGGGGGGGAGGGGGTCTGTTGTATTGTATATGTTTTTATGGGTATTGTATATGTTTTTACAGTTGTAAGCCACCCTGATTGGATTTCCAAAGGGCGGGATATAAATTATTATTATTATTATTAGTAGTAGTAGTAGTAGTAGTATATGAAAGACCGTGGAGGGATGTAGATGGCGAAAAATGCCATCTTCAATCCCGGGGAGGGGGGGGGGGGAAGCAGGATGCTGGGCGCCCCATCCCCTTCCTGAGGACGTCTTCAGAGCGACGGCCCATCCACATGACGGGTGCTCCAATAACATCCTTCTGGCTCAGCATTCGGAAACGCTGAGCATCCTTCCGGCTCAGCATCTGGAAACGCTGGAAGAGACGCCAAAGAGGCATACCATGCCTCTTGTGGCATGCCTTTCGCAGGTTGCAGAAGGAGCACTATTGAGGGATGCAGTCAGGTGGCCCTGGGCCACCCCCGGAAGCAGAGGATCGAGGGCGAGGCTGCCGGACACCTCAGCCCCAATCCTCCCTTTCGCCACCTGCGATAAGAGCGCTAAAATAGTGCTCCTTCTGCAAGCTGCGAAAGGAGCACTACAAGAGGCGTGGCACACCTCTTTGGTGTCTCTTCCAGCTCAGCGTGTCCGGACGGGCCGTAGTTCCAATGACATCCTCAGGAAGGGGATGGGATGCCCAGCGTCTGGCTGCCCCTCCCCTTCCTGGGATTGAAGATGGCGTTTTTTGCCATCTGCATTCCCCCTATTTTAGCACTCCTTTAGCAGGTGGTGAAAGGGAGGATTGGGTCCGAGGTGTCCAGCAGCCTCAGCCTTGATCCTCCCCTTCCGGGGGTGGCCCAGGGCCACCTGTCTGCATCCCCCATGTCTCTCCTTATGTAAGGCAGGGT
Organism: Phrynosoma blainvillii; assembly: GCA_026167975.1. Lineage (NCBI taxonomy): Eukaryota > Metazoa > Chordata > Lepidosauria > Squamata > Phrynosomatidae > Phrynosoma > Phrynosoma blainvillii. Next base: position 418,072,820 of record JANUYF010000001.1, read on the forward strand.
GAGCTCTAAGAGCTGTAAGGGTGGGCTTTCTATCAGTCCCACCATGTTTGCAGGTGCAGTTGGTGAGGATTCACAGCAGCTGCTCCCAGACTGTGGGAACTCCCTTCCAGAGGAGGTGTGGGTAGTCCCTTCTGTGCTGTCTTTGAGCCTTTACAGACTGCCAGAAATAGTGCAAATTGAGGCCACTTTAACTGTCCTGGCTCAGTGCTAGGGAATAATGGGAATAATGGGAATTATATATATATCATTTATAGTTTATTGTGACACCAGAGCTCTCTGGAAGAGAAGGCTCAATGGAAGGCTTCTCTGGAAGAGAAGGCACAATGTCCCAAATATATATATATATATATATATATATATATATATATATATATTTGGGACATTGAGCCTTCTCTTCCAGAGAGCTCTGGTGTCACAATAAACTACAGTTCCCATGATTCCTTAGCCCTGAGTCAGGACAGTTAAAGTGGCCTCAATTTGCACTATTCCTTGCAGTTTGTAATTTGTGTCAGCAAGTAAAGATCCTTTTATTCAGGCAGATTTTTGAGTGCTAATTATGGAGCTGTAGTGTGTATAAAGTAGTGGGTTGTATGTGTATGTGTATATGTATATACACACACACACAGCACACCAGACTCTCTCTCTCTCTCTCTCTCTCTCTATATATATATATATATATATATATATATAATTGAAACTGTGTTTTAAATAGATTCATAGAATCATAGCTTTGGAAGAGACAACAAGGGCCATCCAGACCAACCCCCTGCCATGCAGGAACTCAAAATCAAATCATCCCCCAAAGCCGACTCCACCACCAAGGGAGTATGTTCCTTTGTCAAACAGCCCTCACTGCCAAGAAGTTCCTCCTAATGTTGAGGTGGAATCTCTTTTCCTGTAGCTTGCATCCATTGTTCCGGGTCCTATTCTCTGGAGCAGCAGAAAACAAGCTAGCACCCTCCTCAATATGACATCTCTTCAAATATTTAAAGGGGGCTATCATATCCCCTCTTAACCATTTAAAGGGGGCTATCATATCCCCTCTTAACCATCTCTTCTTCAGGCTAAACATACCCAGTTCCTTAAGTCGTTCCTCATAGGGCATGGTTTCCAGACCCGGTATTGATGTCAAATTAATAGGGCGATAGTTGTTGGGATCCTCTTTTTTCCCCTTTTTGAAGATGGGGGACAATGTTTACCCTCCTCCCATCTGCTGGGACTTCTCCTGTTCTCCAGGACTTCTCAAAGATTGTTGCCAGTGGCTCTGAGATTGCATTTGTCAGTTCTTTTAATATCCTTGGATGTAGTTCATCTGGTCCTGGAGACTTAAATTCATGTAGGTTAACCTGGTATTCCTCTACTACTTCTTTAGATATTCTGTGCTGCATTTCCTCTATTGTGTCATCTGCTCCATTTTCCTCAGGTTGAACACCCTTTTCCTTCTATGAGAAGACCAAGGCAAAGAAGGTGTTGAATAGTTCTGCCTTTTCTCTGTCCCCTGTTAGAATTTCTCCATCTTCTCTGAGCAGTGGCCCTACCATTTCCTTCTTCTTTCTTTTGCTATGCACATATCACAAAAAAGCCCTTTTTATTGTTCTTAACCTCTCTAGCAAGCCTGAGCTCATTCTGTGCTTTAGCATTCCTGACTTTACCCCTACATGTGCTAGCTATTTGTTTGAATTCCTCTTTAGTGATTTTGCCCTTTTCTATTTCTTATACATCTCCCATTTAAAACTTTGTTTAGTTGAAAGTTCTTTGGTCATCCAACCCAGTTTCTTGAGACATCTCCCATTTTTCCTTCTCATTGGAACAGTTTGAGATTGTGTCTTCAGTATCTTACTTTTGAGAAACCCCGATCTATCCTGAACTCCCTTCTGCTTTAGTATTCCTGACCACAGGATCACTCCCAGTGTTTCTCTAAGTTCATTGAAATCAGCTCTCCTAAAGTCTAAAATGAATGTTTGACTATGCCTAGCTTTTCCTTTCCACAGTATAAGAAATTCCAGGAGAACATGATCACTCTCACTTAAGGATCCCACCACTTGCACCCCATTTACCAGGTCATCCCTGTTGGCTAGGATCAGAACTAAAATAGCTGATCCCCTTGTTGCCTCTTCCACCTTTTGGACAAAGAAATTGTCTTTGAGGCGAGTGAGGAATTTGCTAGATCTTGAAGTATTGACTGAGTTTGACTTCCAACAAATATCAGGATAGTTGAAGTCACCCATCACTACTAGATCTCTCCTTTCTGAGTGTGTGATCATCTGTTATAAAAAGGCATCATTCAATTCCTTAGTCTGACTGGGAGTCTGTAGTAGACTCCCACTATAACATCCTTGTTGTTTCCTTCCCCTTTAATTTTTATCCAGATGCTCTCCACCTGATTTCCAGGATTTAAGTCCTGGATCTCTTCACAGATGTAAACGTCCCTGACATATAATGTGATTCCTCCTTCTTTCCTGTTTGGCCTATTTCTCTTAAAAAAATTATACCCCTCTATGCCTACATTCCAATCATAGACTCATCTCACCAGGTTTCAGTGATGCCTAATATATCATATTTGCTTTGTTGTGCTAAGAGTTCAAATTCATCTTGTTTATTTCCCATGCTCTGTGCATTAGTGTAGAGACATCTAAGAGCATGTGTCCTCCCCACTTGTTGCCTGTGTGAGGTTTTTTCCTCCCACTGTTGGCCCTTGCATCATTTGCTTTGTTCCCTCTATAACACCTTCCAAGATACTGTCTCCCTCCCCACATGACTCATTGAAGCCCTCCTGATCAAATGTTTGAGACTATTGGCAAAAATGTTTCTGCCAACTGGTGTGAGATGCAGCACATTTCTTGCTAGAAGTCCACCGTCCTGGAACCACACCAAATCGTTCTTGGCGGCACCATCTACTGAGCCAATTACTTACATCTGCTATCTTCCTCTCCCTTCCTGGACCATGCCCTTTAACTGGGATAAGAGATGATATAACAACCTATACGTCCAGCTTTTTCAGCTTCCTACGCAAAGCCTCATAATCCCTTCTGATATTCTGAAGACTATGCCTTGCAGTATCATTGGTTCCCACATGGACCAAGAAGAAGGGGTAATGGTCAGTAGGCTTGACAAGTCTTGTCAGCCTTGCTGTCACATCAAAGATTTTTACTCCAGGGAGACAACACACCTCCCGGGACATGTTGTCAGGCCCACAAACCACTGCTTCTGGATTACCTGGACTACATTAGTCAGGTTTCTGACATCTGGACCTTTCTTTCTTTCTTTCTTTCTTTCTTTCTTTCTTTCTTTCTTTCTGTTATGATTTACTGCAATGAAATGATATAAATGATGTGTGTTCATTTGAGGTACCATTTTGCCTATTCTCAACCTCAGTCTTTTTTCTTTCTTGAGGTGAGACTCTGGGCCTTTGCAGACTGCCAGAAATAGTGTACATTAAATTGAGGCACTGCCCTGGCTCAGTGCTAGGGAATCATGGGAATTGTATTTTTTTCTGGAACATTGAGCCTTCTCTGTCAGAGAGCTCTGGTGCCACAATAAATTACAGTTCCCATGATTCCCTAGCACTGAGCCAGCGCAGTGCCTCAATTTAATGTGCACTATTTCTGGCAGTCTGCAAAGGCCCTCTGTTTACTCTATGTATCACTTCCATCACTGCCTACCTGTAAACCCAAGTCTGTCCCTTTTCTGCATCACTCTGTAATACTTTAAAAAGCCACATGTATATATAAACAAGTAACAGTATCCCACAATGACACAGTTAATAATTCAGACTACACACATTTATTAAAGTTCTTATTAACCCAATCAACTGCTAGATGTTTTTAATACCGTTTCCAAAAAGTCAGAAAACCAATTGCTGAGAACATCTTATTGTTTTGGGTAGCTAATATAGCAATGGAGAGCATCTGCATTACATATCTACATTATATAGTGACTTGGACTTTCAGAATATGTCTTTTAAAATACTCTTCCATTAAATCTTAAAGGCATCAAAGTGTTCTTACTCAGAATTGAGTCTTTAAATAAGTGATATAAATTTGATAACAATACTATACTCATCATACTGCATGTCACATCCCTTTATACCAAACACAATGCATAATGATGGGATTCAAGTGAGATGAATTTCTTGAACCAGATGTTCAAATGACTTTCCTTCTATGGCACTCCCCCTTTCATGATGCTTCAGCTCACTTGCAGTAATTTTATAGTCTATGGAGACTACAAATTTCATACATGACTGAAAAAAGCAGGTTTGACCCCCCCCTTCCCCAGGTTTTTCAGATAGTAATTTGAGACAACTCTCTCTGTTTCCTGGCCAACACATATAAAGGAAATCCATATATAAAGCTTGTTTCATATTGCATGACACAGGGGCCTCTAATGAGAGTTAGAGGTTCCTTCATGATTAGAGAGCTCATGAGAACCTGAACTTCTCACAAGACTTCCTCCTCTTGTGAGATTTGAGGAAGGTGTTATATAGGCTTGCTTCATGTACTATTTGGCTGAGCTGCCTATGGAGCTGAAAGCAGGTGCCAACTGGACTCACACCAGATGGTCGACCACTGCAGCATTTGGTATGTAATTTGAGGCAATTTTGCTCTGTACCAAATATTTATTTATTTATTTCAAAGATTTATATCCTGCCTTTCTCCCATAATGAGATTCAAGGAGGATTACAATAATTAAAAAACAAAAAACAGATGTAAAAAGTTTTTTTTAAATATTAAACATTATTAAAATTAAAACATAAGTTAAAAACACATACAGACGCCCCTCCGTTTTCACATACTTGAAGTCTGTGTCTCTTGCTCATTTGTGGGCAGAAAATGGAGGGGGACAAAATGGGGCATGTGCCATGGGTTCACGTGCCATTATTTTCAGTGGGGCTCAAATATTTGCAAGCTGCCATTTTCAGGGTGGGTGGGTTCCAGAACGGATTCCCTGTGAATTGGGAGGGGCTACTATGATTAAAACTAGTAAAAGCTGTTTTAAAAAGGCATTTACAGTACACAGGACAATACAAGTAAAATTCATTCACTGAATGCCTGTCTAAATAAAATTGCCTTCCGCTGCTGGTAGAAAAAGAGCAGGAGGGGGCCAACCTGACCTTCCATGGCAGGGAGTTCCACAGTATGGGAGCAGCCATAGAGAAGGCACGGAGGTGGGACTGAGAGAAAGCCCTCTCCTGCCGATCTTAGTGCTTGGGCTGGCTTGTATAGGGGGATACAGATAGCCTGGACTCAAGCTGTTTAGGGTTTGAAAGGTCAAAACCAGAACCTTGAATTCTTTCCAGAAACAGACTAGTAGCCAGTGAAACTGTTTTAGCAGGAGAGTAACATGATATCTCTATCCAGCCCCAGTCAACAGCTTGGTTGTAGCTTTTTGGACCTGCTGCAGTTTCCAAGGGCAGCCCCACATAAAGCATATTACAAAAGTCCAAAAGGGATGTAATCAAGGCATGTGCCACTTTAACCAGATCTGACTTCTCAAGGAACGGGCATAGCTGGCACACTAGTTTTAATTGTGCAAATGCACTCCTGGCCACAGCTAAAACCTGGGCATCCAGGCTCAGATCCAAATCCAAGAGCACACCCACAGTGTGAACCTGAGATTTCAGAGGGAGTGTAGCTGTTGCCTGATCTGCCTTCCGACTTACAAGACCTCTGTCTTACCTGGATCAAGTCTCAATTTGTTCACCCTCATACAGTCCATTACTGACATCAGACACTGGTTCAGTAGAGAGACAGTTTCCCTGGAGTCAGATGGAAAGGAGAGATAGAGTTGGTTGTCATCAGCATACTGGTGACATCCCACCCCAAAACTCTGGATGACCTCTCCCAGCAGTTTCATGTAGATGTTAAATAATATGATATAACAGAACCAGGCCAGTAGCCAGGGGGTCAAACAGAAGTCTCCCAACACCATCTTCTGAGTTTGCCTTTCCTGGCCACAGCTTTAATTCTTGCCTTTCCAAGAAGGTCTGAAGGACTGTAAGACAATATCGCCAAGCCCCATCCCAGAGAAGCAGCCCAGAAGGATACCATGGTTGCTGATATCGAAAGTTGCTAAGAGGTCCAGCAGAACCAACATGGCCACACTCCCCCTGTCCAGTTCCCTGGTTAGGTCATCCACCAAGGGCCTTCTCTGTCCCATAGCCAGGCCTGAAATCAGATTGAAATGCATCTAGATAATCTGTTTCATCCAGAAACCCCTGGAGCTGGGAAGTCACCACATATTCCAACATCTTGCCAAAAGTGGGAAATGGCTGTGCAGGTGGGAGTAACATCTGTGCATGTGGGGGAAGTGCCGTGCAGGCTACAGAAACAGCCACCCACCACCTACTCGGGGTGGAGACCCCCCCCCCCATCACTGCACTACAGTCTTATAGTGCTGCTGTTCTACTTTAACTGCTCTGGCTGTCTCCTGTTACATTCTGTGATTTTCAGTTAAAGGAGTGGCATTTAGAATTCTCAGCCAGAGAGCTCTTAGGTCTCACTGAACTCCAAGCCTCAAAATGCAACAGGAGGCTGGCAGAGCGGTAAAAGTGGAATAGCAGCATAAGAGTATAGTGTGGTAATGTGGCCCCCGAGGCACAGAGACCCCAGAGGCATAGAGCGGTATCCACACAGCCCCAAGGGGCACCTGCGGGGGCCAAGGAGTGCCTGCAGGGCCCCCCAGTTGGGTGTCACCCCCTCTTCTGGGGTGTCACCCAGAGCAGCCTGCACCCCCCCCGGCACCCCCCAGTGACACCACAGAGTTAGTCTATTGTGGGTACAGGTGGCACCTGCTCTTTCTGAACTCACCGGATCAAAAAAACAGAGGATTAAGGCTGTAGTCAGGATGGGTATAAAGAATGCTTTTATATATTAACTCTTTTCATCCAACAATTAATTTACATCAAGAAACACAATTGAACATCCATGTTTACCTTTCCTTGATAATGTGTCTCTGCACTGAGAATCACATAATTGCCATTGATCTTTCTAATAAGCACACTGATGCCCACATTTATCTAGACCAGGGGTCGGCAACCTACGGCCCGCGGGCCGGAAAAGGCCCTGTTTCCCGAACTTACCGGCTCAGGCCGTCTGTTGCTGCCGCCGCTGCCACCACGCGCCGCCACGCACCCCCGCACGCCGCTACGCGGGCGCATTTTTTGCCTGCGCTTCCTGCAGCCGCCATTTTGGATGTCAAAATGGCAGCCGTAATGCATTTGGGCATGCACAATACTCTTGCACATGCGCAAACACATCGCGGCCGTGATTTGGACTACCAAAATGGCGGCCGCGACATGCGCCATGGCGGCTGAGGCCGCGAGCGCTACACCGACAGCCGCCGCATGTGTGGGCGACCCTCCCGCACACGCGCCGGCCGTAGCCCTTGCGGCTGCCGCCGCCACGGCACATATGCAGCCGCCATTTTGGTAGTCCAAATCACGGCCGTGACACAAAACGCGTCACGGCCGTGATTTGGACTACCAAAATGGTGGCTGCACATGCGCCATGGTGGCGGCGGCCGCAAGGGCTATGGCTGCCACGTGCACGCATGTGCACATGTGGCCACCATTTTGGTAGTCCAAATCGTGGCACGGGGGGTCGCGCACGGTGGCGGAGGGTGCGCGTGTGCGCGTGAGCATGCGTGCCGCCATTCCCTCCCAACTCGGCCCAGCCGAAACCTGGGCAACGGGAGACCGGCCCAGGTCTCAAAAAGGTTGCCTGTGCCTGATCTAGACTGAGGATGTTGCTGATCTAGAATAAGATACATCTGTAACAGTTTACCATAATAATTACTGTAAAAGAACTGTAAATACCATAATAATTACTGTAAAATTTACTGTAAAATACTGTAAAAATTACTGTAAAAGAACTGTAAAGAACTGTAAATACCATAATAATTACTGTAAAATTACTGTAAAAGAACCAGCTGTTTCCATAGGATATCATCCTTATATCATTGATCACAATATCTAGAGAACAGCCATCATTTCTGGAGAAATTCTTCTCCATGTAGGAAATGAGACAATGAACAGTCAACAACATCATTTATGGCAGATTTCCATCCAGTATCCTCTAATTGCTTTGTGGTAATCATAGAAAACTATTGATAGCAAATTTTGAAAGTCTTGCTGAAAGACTTTCAACCATCCCATTAGAGCACCAACCCTCCCATTAGAGCATCTATAAGTTGCCAAATCTACGTGGGTTGCTCATAAGAGTTGTCCTCTAAAAACCAGTCAACAATCCTAGATAATACTCTTTTGATTCTAAGCACTGAATCTGTGCATGTCTAAATAAGATAGTTACTTTTAAGAGCAGACTGACAGTCAAGATCGACCATAGTAAACAAAATACCACCTGCTGTTTCTTTCTTTTTAAAAAATATTTTAACACATAATTAAAATAATATTTACAATACATATTATATTACTACTGTTCTATTTTTCTATTTACAATACATACAACCTTCCTTTAGTTCTTCAACAGTGAGTACCTACATTTATTCAATTGTTCATTAAGTATCTATCTTAAATTTTAATGTCTTACAATTCTTACTAGTAAACTATAAATCTTCTGTTCCATCTTAGTATCTTAGCTAATCTATAACCAGGTTTCTTTAATGTATCTCTCTATTGGAGCCCATTCTTCATTTATTAAATCCAAGTCTTTATTATTGAGTATTTTTGTTAATTTGTCCATCTCTTTCACTTCTAATAATTTTAAAAACCATTCATCAACAGTAGGTATGTCTTGTTTCTTCCATTTTTGCACTATTACAATTCTGGTTGCCGTTACCATATATAAGAGGAGCCTCCAAAATTTTCTCTCTATTTCTTGGTCTAAACTATTTAACATGTTTAATAAATATATTTCCGGGCGAAGTTCAAATTTAATTCAGCATATTTTGTATGTTAATATGTATTTTTCCCCAATAATTTTTTATTTTTGTACATTTCCACCATGTATGGAACCATGACCCTACATTCTGTTTACACTTCCAGCCTTCTTTTAATTTTATATTGTATATTTTAGCTATTCTTGCTGGTGTTAGATACCACCTCTGTTCCATTTTCCAGAAATTTTCCTTTAAATCTTGTGATTTTGTAAATTTATCTGTCCTTTTCCTTGCTTTTTCCCATTGTTCCAATTCAATTGTCCTTCCTATATCTGTCGCTCATTTAATCATGTTATCTGATTTTTTTAAAATTCTTGTTTGGTTTCCATTTGTATTTTATAAAATTTACTTATCTTTTGTTTTGATGATTGTTGCAACACTTTGTCTATTTCAAATGTTTCTTCTTCAAAACCTTGAAGTTTTGTATCCATTTTAAATCTCTCTTTTAGTTGTATATACAAAAGCCAATGCATTTTAGAATCCAATTGTGCTATTTCCTCGATTGATTTTAAATCCAGTTTTTGATCATCTCCCTTTTTTAATATATCCTTGTATTTCAACCATGTTTTTACTGCTGTCCATTTTCCATGAAAGGCTTCGTATGGTGAAATCCATAATGGTATTTTCCTGTATATTTTTCCTTTTATCTCCTTCCATATATTTAAAAGTGCTTTTCTTATTACGTGATGTTTACATTCTTTGTGAATCAGGTCTTTTTCATACACATAAATAACTGTGCCACCCATATCTGTTATTGAAGCCTTCCAGATTTAACATTTCTTCTCTTTTCAGCATCACCCAATCAGATATCCAATCTAACACATTGGCTTTGTGATATAATTCCAAATCTGGCAAGTTCATTCCTCTGTCCTTTATACTCCTTATCATTGTTAGCCAATTCACTCTTTCTTTTTTATTATTCCAAATAAAATTCCTTATGTCTTTGTGCCAATCTTTAAATGTTTTTTTATTATGAATTATTGGAATACATTGAAATAGAAAATTCATTTTGGGGAGGACCACCATTTTAATTGTTTCTATTCTTCCTGTTAAAGAAAGTTTCAGTTTGCTCCATTTTATCAACTCTTCTTTTATTTCTTTCCATTTCATCTTGTAGTTATTGTCAAATAAATCTGAATTCCTGTTGGTAATCCATATTCCTAAATATTTCACTTTTGTAGTTATCTTACATTTAGTTTTGGTTTCAAATTCCATTTTTTCTATACTTGTCATGTTCTTTGTTATAACCATTGTTTCCTCATAAATCTTAAATCCAGCTACTTTTCCAAATTCTTCCAATGTCTGGAACACATTCTCGATTTGCATTTGCGGTTCCTCCAATGTTAATACAAGATCATCTGCAAATGCTCTTAGTTTGTAATCTTTACCCTTTTTTTTTGTTTCTTTTATGTTCTTATTCTGTCTTATCTTATTTAATAATATTTCCAATATTATTATAAAAAGAAGCGGTGAGAGAGGGCATCCCTGACACGTTCCTTTTTCAATATTAATCTTCTCTGTTATGTTTCCATTTATTATCAAATTTGCAGTTTGCTCTGTATATATCTCTTTTATCCAATTGCAAAAATTATTTCCCATCTCCATTTTCCTTAATGTTTCCTTCATAAATGACCAATTTACATTGTCGAATGCTTTCTCGGCATCCAAAAAAATAAGTGCCATCTTTTTATCATTGTTTTTTTCATAGTATTCAATAGTGTTAATAATTATCCTTATATTATCCTTTAGTTGTCTTCCTGGGAGAAACCCAGCTTGTTCTTCTTTAATAATATTTATTAAGACCTGTTTTAGTCTTTCAGCTAAAATCAATGTAAATATTTTATAGTCCGTGTTTAGCAATGAAATTGGTCTGTAATTTTTAATTTCTGTCTCGTCTCTTCCTTCTTTCGGTAGTAATATAATATTAGCGGTTTTCCATGTATCAGGGATTCCTTCCTCTTTAATTTTATTAAAAGTTTCTAATAATGGTTTTCTCAGTTCTTCAATAAATGTTTTATAATATGCTGCTGTAAATCCGTCTGGACCTAGAGCTTTATATTTTTTTAGTCATTTTATTGCTTGTGTTATAAATACCACCTGCTGTTTCTGCAAACTTATTTATATTTCTGAGTTCATTCAAACAGTGTCAATCAGCAGTGTGTATGGCAAGTGATGACAAAAGTTTCCAGGTGAAATAAGGGGCAGGACTCCTGTACCAATAATGGCTATGCAGAAGAGAGAATTTCAGAAGGTGTTGCATGTATGAAAAGTAACCTGCTGAAATTCTGTTGTCTCCACAACTATGAAAGATACAAGAGCCCTGTCCCTTATTTCACCTACTAACCTTGGGTACAGATTTCATAAATCACAGGTCTGGAATCTTGACTAGGGAGGTGGAACCAGAAGTGGCCAGAAATTTCAGTACAGAGCACCTGATTTGTCCTTTGTTTGAAACTAAAGTCTCATCTATTACATCTACTTTGGAGAAAAGGGAAAATTTGTGGATTTACTGACTTAAAATCCTAATCCTAACACCACATGGTCTCTGAAGGATACTAAATAACATCATTGTGCATTTTAAAATATTGAATCATCTGCATTTGCAACTGATCCATGTTGAATACATCCTACTTTTATTATGAGCAGCTAAGAAAACTGGACGTTTCCTTAGAGGACACAGTGGCTCAAGTGGTTAAGACGCTGACTCTGTAGATTGCAAGACCAGCAGGTTGGCACTTCAAGGCCCAGGTGCCACGTGATGATGTGAACTCCTATCACTAGTTCCAGCTTCTTCCCACCTAGCAGCTTGAAAGCATGCAAATGCAAGTAGATAAATTAGGTACAACTTTGGTGGATAGGTAAACAGCGTTCTGTGTAACATGCTGGCCACATGATCACAGAATAGTCTCTGACAATGCTGGCTCTTTGGCTTAGTAATGGGAATGAGCACTACCCCCTACAGTCGGATACGGCTTAACAATCTTGTCAACGGGGAATGCCTTAATTTTAAGGAAACTGGGAGCCGAAATGTCTTGCTACAACATGTAAATAATTCCATTAGCTAATTCTCCTCCTTGCAAATACACACACATGCATGCACATACACATGCACATGTGCACGTGCATGTACACACACACACTTTCTTTTGAGATTCTCTCTATATATATTGGATTAAAAAAATGTGCATCTACTTTATGGACTGTCCATAGACAGGATGTAATTTTCATTCCAGAATCCTTGTGTGGATGGATATGTGCAAATGCATCCAAGATACAAAAATACACACACCTTTGAAACATGCATAGAAAAACTGTACATTTCAAAGGCCAATGTACTGCTTAAGCAGTAAACAGGATATAAATATATTCAAGTATATTTCTGCTGAAAGTAAAATTAGCACACAAACATTCACTGTTAACAACTTTCCTTATACAAAACAACATTGTTAAGTCAAACTATCACAATGGATCTGGATGGATCTAGTTTCAGGAGGTCCAGGCCTGGTGCTGGTATCTACCATATTGTCTGCATGCCAGAATACTCCAGGGATAGCCCAGAGTATTCTGGCCCCAGAGTTGTCAAATGTCCTCCTGTTACCTGGCACTCCCGTTATAATGCTGGGTGGCTGTTCACTTATGCATTACACTGGGCCATTTGGTGTGGCTGCCACTGCCACACATCACATCCTCAGAGATCAAAATGAGGTGCCCAGTGTCAATCACATTTTGACATCAGAATGAGTGACACATGGTGGTGGCCACCACAATGGGTGGTACAGCAAGATGCATTGTAAACAGCAGCCCAGCATCACAACAGAAGAGTAAAAGCTGAGGTCTTTTTTTAAAAAAATGTTATAAGGGGAGTATACCCCAGGTTTGATGCTAAAAGGGCTGGATGTTGTCCAGACTGTTCAAACCAGAACCAAGGTGTGGGCCATGAATTATCTAGACTCTCCCATCAAGAGGATAGGTGGAAGACATTTTATTTGGCCCATGTTGACTTCAGGTTTTCCTGAAGTCTAGCCAAAAGATGGGTCTTTCTGTACTTTGGGATTCTTCCTCCTTTTCCCTCCAGGTGTTGCTACTATTCTCCATCATATTCAAATGTGAAGAATGCTGAGAGATGCAGTACAACCAGATCTGGAGACTGAACAGTTCCCACCTCTGATCTAACCCCTCATCAGACCACTTCCCTAGTTTGTATAGTGTATATAGACTGTTTTGATAAAAGTATGCAGTGTTAAGAGATGAGCAATTGTCTGCTGTGTATTTGTGTATGGATGAAACTGCCGGGATAAACCTGACTCCTACTTAAAAGGTTGTTCCAGGTCACGATAAAAGGAAGCATGGCATTGAAAGCAGCCACTTACTGACTTAATAAATTTAGTAAACAATGGCATAAATAACCACATATTTCTCTCGTCCCCTTTCCTCTTTTAGTGGGATCTTTATTTAGAATAATAACTGTGCTTCATAAAAAATTTATTAGAAAACTACTCATGCATTCACACACACACACATTTCCTCATATCAAGGTAATGTTTTGTGTATCACATAAAAATGCTTCCATTGTCACTAGCCAGGTTGCAGCACAGTAAAAAGAAACAATTCCTATGTTTGATGTTGTTTCTACTGTAAAAGGTTTTTACTTTGTCATGCAGTGCACTCTAGTCTTTGTGACTGTGACAATGTAGAGGGATGCTGGTTCAACTGGATAACACTGAACTAAGATGATATTCTTTATCTTTTCCCTAAAGACTCTCACAGTTCTTTGCTTGCAATTGTGTGTATATTTTGAAGTATATAAAATTTAGGAACATATGATAAAGACACAAACTAGAGTTTTTTTAATCTCCCCTCCTTTTATCTAATCATGTGTCATTTAAAATTTAATTAGAAAATATTAATTAGAAGAAATTGGGTTTTAAGATGGACACACATTTCTGCTGCATTGCCCTTTGATTCTCCCTTCTATTCTCTTCTTTTTCAAAAGTCTGTTAAAATTGCTACTTATTTATGTTTCAGAGTAGATTTGCAGTTGTGACTGTTGTTGTCATTGTGTGCCTTCAAGCCATTTCTGACTTTCTTGGCTTTGCCATTACCAGCCTCTGTTGCTGAGAGAGTATGATCTACCCAGGGTCACCCAGTGGGTTTCCACGGTGGAGCTAAGATTCAAACCTCAGTCTCCAGAGTCATAGTCCAACATTCAAACCAATATACCATGCTGGCTCTCAGTTGTGAATGTCTCCACTGTTTTCTTTAGGTTCTTGCCTAGGAAGTTGTCTTAATTCCACTTTAACTGCCATGTTTCCATCCCAGGGAATCTTGGGACTGGTAGTCTTTTAAGGCACTAGAGCACCCTAGATGAGAATTCTAAATGCCCATCCATACACTACAAGTCCCAGAATTCCATAGTATGGAACCATGACTGTTGAAGTGGAATAACAGCACTATAATTGTCTAGTGTGAATGGGTCCCAAGTCAGTATTTTGTCCTATCTAGCTCAGTATTGGCTATATTGACTGACAATGGCTCTCCAGGGTTTCAGAATGGATATTTTTGCCCTTTAGAAGCTGGGGGTTGAACCTTGCAATCTTCTTGTTCTATTACCAGGTCTTAGATCCTTCTTCACTTATGACATTAGTGACAAATTATACATGGTTGTGGACAGAAAGGAATGGAAGAAGTTATTTATTCCTCAAGATACTCAATTCCTCAAGATTTATTCCTAAATATACTATGTGAAAGCTGTGATGTCATTGATTATTGGTGAAAATCTTGTTTAATCTACTATAGATAGATAGATAGATAGATAGATCTATGGTAATTTAGGCATACACTATGTATAAGGTATGGAGCTGTTGGGTGAAGGTGAGAGATTGGAATGAGGGTGAGTGGTGACTGATCCAATGTCTGAGGGGATTTGAATAATTTTGGTGAATGACAGTTGGGATGACATTTGATATATTCAGCATAGTTCCATATTTGATGGAATTGTAAATGGGCTAGGAAATATTGGAGAAAGATACATGGGATTGTTGGAGAAATTTTGCAAAGACAGATACCTATGGACCCCAAGTTCTATCTATTAAGTATTTGTGAGAACGAAGAAATTGAGTATAAATATGGGAAGCTCATATTTTATATCACAACCAGTGCAAGAATCATACTCGCTAGTAAATGGAAGACAGCAGAACTCCTCTCAATGGAGGAATGGGTACATAAATTGATAGATCTAGTCCAGATGGACAAATTAACTAATCTTCTGAGAAGTCAAGATTGGGAAAAATATGGTGAGATCTAGAAACCATTATATGAAGATTTAAATAAGGAAGAAATTAAAGAGAAAAATAATGGGATAGGATTTGGGGATAAAAGCAGAAAGAGCTAATTGAAACAAATATATTGGAAGCTGAGGAAAGCGGATTGAGTTTAATTCTAGAAAACCTATGTTATGTGAAAGGTAAATCCATATATAGTTAGAGTATATTTCTAAGTTGGAAAAAAAATTAAGGATGGTGGAATGTAATTTAGAGATAATGACTTGGTTTAAGCTCAGGAAGTCATATTGATGTTTGGATGTAATATGTAATATGAAATAGAATGAATGAAGTTAGTTGTGTGTTGTAGTTTGTCATTTGTTTGTGTTAGAGTTAGACATCAATGTTAGTGTGAATGTTGATGTATGTAGATGTATGTAATATGAATGTACTAAGTGGTGTAGTTTTATTATCTTGAATAAAATTAATAATAAAATCTTTGGGAAGCAGTCAATTCTATGATATGGGTGATTGCCTCTTCTTCCTATTGGTTTGCTCTGCTGGAGTACAATCCTATTTTTCTCTACCCAGAAATAAGCTCCTTAGAAATCAACAGGATGTGCTCCCATGTGAATATAGGACTGGCTCCATAATTATTAGTCCAGCAAAGAGATTTGAAGCACCATTTTAAAATTACAGTATTGCAGATGGGATTTCTTATTCTTTTTATTTTATCCCACTATATATTTTTCCTTTTCTCTGATATCAGCTACACACACACATACACTGGCCCTGAATAAGATTCTTCTCAAATTAAAAAAGATATATCACAGCTTTGTGATTTTGATTTGGTCCTAGTAAAAGTGTTTTCTCTAGATTCTCATCTCCCTAAACTTCCTCTGGTTAGCTAAATACTCTATGTGTATTAAATCAATGAGACTTACAGCCTCAGTATATTGTATAACTGGAGTTTGCAAGATTAGAATTGTGTGTTTATACTGTTCCTGCTGATGACAGTCTATTATTTCTGATAATTTAAATTAAGCTGGCAATTGGCCTTTTGAATCTAAGCTTTTGGAGCTATCTTACATTTGTTTGAATTTAGATTTTATAAATAACTCCTGCTTAACCCCTACAGCAGTAGCTTGAATCAGCGTGCTGATAATAATGATGCATGGAGATAAAAGGCAGTGGGAGAATATTAGAGCAAAATGGATTAAGCTTTCTAGGGCAGCAGAACTCTGATGAGCTAGCATAATTCAGTTAGTGCTATGTAAGGTTGACTATATAAAGATCCCATTAAAATAAGTAGGAATAGGGTACCTCTGGCTCTCCATATGCTGTTGGAATTCAAGTCCCAGTAACCTCAGCTAATATGGCCAAAGATTAGGATAATGAAAGCTGGAGTCTAATCTCTGGAGGGTACCAGGTATTTATGCCACCAAAAGTCCCCATAATCTTGTGCAGTAATAGGCATTCAGTACTCAAAATCTCAGTGGCTGCTTCCAGGCTGTGAAACTCCTTACTATAGAAAGTTCAGTTGTCTCCCGTCCTGCTCTCTTTCCATCAGCAGATAAAGACCTTTTTTTATTTAGGTAGGCCTAGGCAGGCCTTTGGTGTTTAAAATATGTGGCAGGAGAGTGTTTTAAATGTGATGTGCTTGCATCTTTTAATCTTTTCATTACATTTTAAATTTATTTTAAACTGTTGCAATTATGTGCTTTTTAAATAAAACTGCTCTTCAAATTGTGTTCCAACTTTTGTGTGATAAGATTTTTAGCTGGGCTTCATTTAAAATCTTTGCAAGCCAGTTTGACTCCCTTGTTGGCAGGTTATAAATTAACTTATAAATAAATAAACTCATTGTTTAAAATCCTGTCCCAAGACAGGATAGAGTCCTATATCATCCCCCTCCATATGCAGAAACCAATAGGACTGCAAGAACTTTAACAGTAACACCTGGACAGTGTCTTCCACCACATCTGCGAACAAAGGTTAGGTTAAAGAACTCCAAGGCCCTCTATGAGGCATATGCTGTTGTTTTATCCTAAAACAATGGGAAATGGCTGGTGCCTTTTGAGGAACAACCAGGGAGGCTGCTGCTACTGCCCTTTGCTTCTGTCTTCTGGCAAGGCTGGTTCTGGTCACTCAGGGGGTGAAATAGAGGATTCTTGCTGTGCCCCCATATTAGGAATGGGCAAATCCTCTTTGCCCAGAATTGTACTGGTAAATGTTTTGCTTCATATAATTCCTTAGACGTTGTCCCAGAATAGAGAGCTCCAAATTATCATCAAGTTCCAAACTGTATTTCCTTATTTACTCACTGTACATATAGGATTGCTTCATGAAAGAGTACTCAGACCAGTTTATGACATGTAATAAGAGACTTAACAGTTCAACAACAATGAAAACAACATCAAATATTCAACACACATGGAAAACACAAGTCACAAAGCATCAAAACAGATGAAGCCAAGAGAGATTAGAAGTCATGGGTATATAAAAAGCACTAAAATGTCCCCAAATTAGTTATCAGGTGACTCTTTCCTTAGGATGGATAGTCTACAACAAGGAGATCACCACTAAAAAGCCCTGTTCTGTAGACATCCACTGCAACCTATTGAGAAAGGCCACTCTCATAAAAGAATCTCACAGTCCATATGGAGAGAGATGTATTTGCCAGATGTCTATTATTATAAAAGATGTCTCTTCTCTGGAGGCTGGTAAACCTGTCCATTTTAGAACTGATAAGAGTCTCTTATTATAAGGATGTTCCATATTTGAGAGCAAGAAAATTAATTTTTTCTATATAGACTAACAAGATGCTGCTAAATTCCATTTTTATGTGAGCCCTTCATAAAGAAAGAAATGTGTATATGCTATAATTTATGGATGTGGACAACATGCTAATGTTACAGAGGAACACATTGCTAAATTAGCTGAAATCAATACTTACATTTGGTGTCTCAGTAGAACACAAACTTGCAAAAAACTACATCCTGATTGTCAACCCTACATGTCAAGAATTTTGACTGTCCCTTATTGCTATTCTGAATACATGGAAAACTAGGGAGAGGTGATCCTTCAAGCATTCTGGTTCCTAGTCCTCAAGGGCGTGAAAGGTCAAAATCAGTACCTTTTGTGCCTGGACAGACACTGAAAGTGAATGAAGCTATTAAAGCATTTGTTTAAGATGCTCAAACATGTCAGATAATAGAATATGGGTCTTGCATTCATACTCAGAATGAAACTGAAATTTCCAAACCATATCCATTGGCGGCCCCCATGTACAACACTTTTCAGTAATCCAGTGGGAGGGGCAGTTTACCATGGCTTGCATCACTGTAACACTGGAAAAGTTAGGTGCCAACTACAGTCAACATTCTGTATCCACAGATTCTTTAACCATAGATTCAACCATCCAGTTTGAAAATCTTCAAAAATAATATAAATTCCAAAAACAAACCTTGTTTTTGCCATTTAAATAGAAGGGACACCATTTCACTGTGCCATCATATTTAATGGGACTTGAGCATTCACAGACTTTGGTATACCTAAGGGTTTTGGAACCAAACCCCAGCATGTACCAAGGATGCACTGTATAATTTTTTTCACCTTACTTCCTTGGTAAGCCCAAGTCATCTATAGCACAACATCACTCAAATCCTACAGTATGTTTCTTTGCCTCTTGATTAGGAGTCAGAGAAACATCTTTAAAAAATCTCCATAATCTTACTTTCCATTTTTGTTATACATCCATTCATTACATTTTTCATTCAATTTTATTTTGATTGATTGTACTGTTACTCCTTCCAATTCGTGAGGGATCCATTCCAGACCCCCCACAAAAATGGCATCTCACTAATATTCAAGCCCCATTGAAACTAATGGCATGTGTGAGCATTTTAAATATAGGCACTTGAAGAGCAAGACCGCAGACTCAAAGTCCACAAACTGGGAGGGACAACTGTATTCTGTTGTTTCCATGAAGAGCTCACAGCAGCAGGCATATCCTCATGACATGTAAATTTTATTTAACTATGAGGCTGGAAAGTAGAATACATTGAGAGATAATGATTAGTCCAGTGTAACCCAGTGAACTCTATTGGGGATTGAGCTTTTGAATCCAGGTCTCCCAGAACTAAGTGTCAACTCTAAGCCACAAGTACTTTCACTCTAAACAGAATCCTTCTAATTTTCCTTCAATAGCTCTAGCTTTACTTTACAGTAGAAGAAACAAGGATGTAATTCTTCACCAAGTTTCTTCTTGATGGTTGCAATGAATAATTTCAGCAATTTCTTTCTGGTGTGAGAAAGTCCTTAAAAGCTATGCAGTTTTTGAAGGCCATTTGGAATGTGGGACTTATTCTGTGTGTGTGTGTGGGGGGGGGGGGGGATACCAACACATGGTTGTTTTGCACAAAAATCAGAAATTTCTGTGCAGGAAACAGACTTTTATGTGTGGAAAAATAATATTTTAATGCAGAAATGTTAATTCATGCATAGTAAATGATGTAACTGAGGATTTTATTGTGTGTAAAATTTGCAGAGTTAATATGGATAGAAAACAGTATTTCCTGTGCTAAACATTTCTGCACTGAAATGTTGTCCATACATAAAAAGGCTGTTCCTGTACAGAAAAAGGTGATTTCTGTACAAAACCACTTTGTGTGAATTTAGTGCAGAGTATGTCCCAGAAGATTTCTGACAATCGGTACACCCAAATGGTCACAGGACAGAAAATTGCACCCCAGGCCAGTTCCACTGGAGCTGTCCATCCCTGTACTAAATCCTATGAACAATTACCTTACCAGTGCCTATTTCAAATACCAATTTGTCTGATGCCTTAAATTTATCATAACATCCTCTCTCCATAATTTTCTCTGGCCTAAATATTTCACATACCTTTGCTGTTTCCTCATGTCATGCATTCTCAGCTCATCAACACCTACCATGAGCAATTTATTGTGTCAGGGGGACTTTGGGAGTAAAATGAGTCATGCACTCCTGATCTCCAAGCAGACAACTGTGTAATAATATATGTCTGTGTTTGTGATCTAATGGTTGTGCCTGGCTCCTTGTATGAACCTATGATGATAGGTTATTCAACATTTTATAATTCTCCCACCCTGAGGGATGAAGTTGAGAATAGGAGTTTCCCCTGCCCCCTCCTCTATCATCATAAGACATTGAACAGAGAAGACATATTTCACTGAAGAGATCGAAGATAGCTGCTAGCTTTTTTTTTTTTTTTTTTTTGCCTGGCAAGTTTTCAAGACTGCAAACTGGCACAGTGAAAACATGACACATCTGGCTGTATATCAGCTTGCCTATCTTGCCTCTGGATAAAGCTAAGATGAGAAGCTATGTTTCAGAAAAACAAAACATCCCATAAGTAGTGGTGGCTGATATCTTTCACAGCTGGAACACTCTGTGACATGGTTGTATGTGACAAGTGCTAGCATTATCTGTGGTTTTCAATAGTGGACATTATTTTGAGACATTGCAGAAGAAGGTAGCCCAAAATCTTCTTGCATTAAGCTGTCTCTAGTAAATAGAGGAATAAAAGGGATGACTAGGCAGCATCTGGCCACAGTAGGAAGCTATCACCTTCCCAGACATCCACCATATGCTACAGTAAATGTGTTGCACAGGCTGCAGAAGCATGACATAAGCATACTGGTGAGATTTTGGTCCATTACAGTATGTCTTGATTTCATTGTGGTGATTCATCTGCTTCTGGGTTTAGTGTGAATGTTAAATGAGCTATGCATTTTGTTGAACACTATGCATGGCTTAGTGGTTAAGACGCCAGTTCTGATGAAGATTGAAGGTTGGTAATTTGAGGCCTGAGTGCTGCATGATGGGGTGATCTCCTATCACTAGCCCTAACTTCTGGCAATGTAGAAGTTCGACAGCATGCAAATGCAAGTAGACAAATAGGTACCACTTCTCAGTGGGAAGGTAACAGCATTTGGTGCAGTCATGCTGGCCACATGACCACCAAAGCAGTCCTCAGACAACACTGGCACTTCAGCTTAGAAACGGAAATGAGTACCGCCCCCTACAGTCAGTTGCAACTAGACATTCATGTCAAGGGACTACCTTTACCTCTTTTTTTTCTTTTTCTTTTTTTATCCCTGAAGTAAATTTTAGCACCTTGGATTGATCCTTTTAAGTTTGGAATAAAAAACCCTGAGTAAAATTCAGTGTGCCTCTATTACCATCACCATTGCCCATGACAGACAGTAATAATAATAAAAAGACTAGATGTAACTCCTGGGCTCCTGGTGTACTGGCAGTGTAGTACAGTGGGCCCTTGGTATCTGCTGCAGTTTGGTTCCAGGAACTCCCCCCCCTGCCATGGATACCAAAATCTGTGGATGCTCAAGTCCCATTATATACAGTGACATAGTAAAATGATGTCACTTATATAAAATGGCACAATCAAGGGTTGTCTTTTTTTTTTTTTTTTGGATTTTTAATACACACACACATATACATATACTTTCAAGCTGTGGCTGGTTGAATCCATAGATGCAGAATCTGTGGCTACAAAGGACTGACTATAGTACTGAAGTGTCGTGGTTTAAGTGTTGGACTCTGACTCCATTGGACCAGGGTCTGAATCTCACTCATCCATGAAAACCTACTGGATGATTTTGGATAAGTTACACTTTCTCATCTTAAGAGGAAGCCATGCCAAACCTTCTCTGAATGAATTTTATCAAGAAAACCCTGGGGTAGGGGGTCACCATGAGCATAAGGGCTGTTGTGTTTTGTTTTTTGTGTTTTAATAGATCTACCAACTGTTTCCATTTATCATACACAAGAATCATCCTAGCTGATCAATGTTTTTTCCCTATTGCAAATCCTGTTCACCTTTCCTTGTGCCTTAGCTGAAGAGGAATTGGGGCTTCTCTGCCAAAACTATTTGTAGAGCAAGATGTAAATTAATCATTCTGCAGGGTGGGAGAAGTGAATGGTGCATTGAGAAATCCTCTCCCAATACTCAGCAGAGATCCTGCTACAGAGATTAGTGTTTCCCCTGTACAAATGTAATGGAGTAAGAGCAATCTACCTAGATTACCACACTACACTCTTATAGCGCTGCTATTTCCCTTTAACTGCTCTGGCTGACTCCTGTTGCATTCTGGGATTTGCAGGTTAGGAGTGGGGGTTAGAATTCTCAGCCAGAAAGCTCTTAGGCCTCACTGAACTACAAGCCTCAGAATGCAATAGGAGGCAGCCACAGCAGTAGAAGTGGAATAGCAGCACCATAAGAGTGTAGTGCGGTAATCTAGTCAGTGGAGATCTTTGTAACAAAAGTTTTTTATGGCCCTTTACAGACTGCCAGAAATAATCCAGCTTGAGACCACTTTAACTGCTCTGGCTCAGTGCTAGGGAATCATGGGAATTGTAGTTTATTGTGGCACCAGAGCTCTCTGACAGAGAAAGCAAATGTCTCACAATACTACAGTTCCTAGAATTCCCTAGCACTTGAGCCAAGGCAGTTAAAGCAGTCTCAAACTGAATTGTTTCTGCAATGTGTTTTGGACTTTAATTAAAACAAGAAGGAAACACAAATATTGTTTTAATTGCAGCTCACTTCTTCAGATGTATGCAAAATAAAATGAGAAGCAATTTAAATCAAAATCGAAATAAAAGAAGGAACAGTAGTGCTCTAAATCTAAAAGGTGCTAAGGCTGCTTCCATGCTGCAGAATTAATGCACTTTGAGACCACTTTAACTTTCATGGCTCCATTCTATGAAGTCCTGGGAAATGTAGTTTATTGTGGCACCAGAACTCTCTGACAGAAAAGGCTAAATATCTCAAAAAACTACAAATCCCAGAATTCCATAGCATTGACCCATGGCAGTTTAAATGGTCTCAAAGTGCATTAATTCTGCAGTGTAGATGCAGTCAGAGGCCTTGTCTACATTGGTCAAAAGACCCATTGGGCCCTGTTCTGGTATTGTCCTGTTTGGATGACTCATGGCCCAAACCCCTGGTCTGGTGTGAGCAGTCCGAACAATGTCTGGCATATCACACGCTAGGATCAGGACATAACAAAGGCAACATGGATTTTAAAGAATTTCCTGTTGCTTTACACCATCTGGGAAGATGTGGAGCTCTCTGTTTCTTTGCCATGGCAGATATCTGTATGAACATCCTGCTGAGCTGCCCAGCTCATCCACTGCCACTGTAGGTCATTTGTTCTGAGGTTAGAGCAAAGTTCCCAGCATGTTACTGTTACTGGGTTCCTTGTTCTGACCTCAGAAGTGAGTGGTCCATGGTGAAGGTAGACACACTGAGCAGTCCAGAAAGACAGTCCAGAAAGTTGCCATGGCATGGAAACAGTGGACAGCTGCCATCACGCAGATACAGAGGCTAAGGTCAGGGCTGCTGCGAGGCAGGATGTTCTGGGCTGTCCCAGAGTAACCTGGCCAGTGCAAACAAGGCCTAAGACATTTTTAAAACAGAAAAGCTGAGCCAATTTATGTTTGGTGTTACATGTGATCTGACTCAAAGTTTGGCCTACTTTTCAAACTTGTGTGCTTGTTACTTTTTCTGAGAGAAACAGCCTAGAAGAGATTTCCAGAGCAACGCTTTCATTCCCATTTTGAGTAACTCACAAGGCAAATGGGCTCTCCACCCCCTTTTGAATTAAAGAACTTTTGGCAGAATGCTGAAGTCTGAAGAAAGAAAAGTCATATATTTTTGCAAACATGGCAGGAGGTTTTTTTAACAGCAATTGCTCCACACTAAAACAAACATAGTTTGTGCCAGTTGCATCAAACAGATTTTCTTCCCGAGTTTGGTGCCAGTTATTATCAATAATGAGCATAGGTTGCCATCCAAATGTCTGGATCCTTTTCAAGCCTCCAATAAAAGGAATTCATTAGGAATACAGAGCCAAAATCCCCATCTAGTCCAAGACTTTCCTCACTGGGTGGTCAGTGCCAGAGAGTTCATCCAAATGCACTAATCTCAGTAATGCTAGTAACTGTTGATGACTCTATCCTTGTGAGTGCATGTATTCCATAACCCTGCTGCTGATAAATGTTTTTGCCTTGAGGCATTTGTGTGATTTTTTTAATAATTTTTTTTACAGTAATTTGGCAAACATATTGTACAGTAACAGATGTATGCCCCTTTTGCTCTTGTAAATGTGTACTGCTTATAAAAGACTTGTTTCCCTGCAAATTTGATGGTTTAATTATTGGCCAAATCAAAAGACAAGTAAAGGAAGCCAAAGGCAGACATCAATACCATACTTTGTACCCTAGCAGACTGAGAGCAGCCTTATAGTTGTATATTGTTGTCTGGGATAACACATAAATAACAGCTGTGGTGCAAATTATACCTGATAGTCTTAACTAAAGTAAAGCCTACTTTAGTTGGAACTAATCTATAAGATTCAACCCTCTGTCTATTTATTTATCTCCTTCTGTGGCAGAATCCCACAGGCAACGGGACTGGCCAAGCTCTCTGGAAGATTCTGGGAGCTTAAGTTCAAAAAGGAAAGTTTTCCAAGCTTTATCTGCAAGCCTATTTTTGCAAGGTGATCAAACATAGAAGGGCAGCCAAATCATTGCTGCTATTATGCATGCATGGTGACTCCAGTGGCTGGTGAGGAGAAACAAAACAGTAGGGAGCCATTTCCATAGGGAAGTGATCAAACAGGGTTTGGCTGGCATCTAGGGATGCTCAAAGAATTTGATCTATGTAAAAGCAGATATGAACTGACCATGGACTCATATGAACAAAATAAATCATAGACAAGAAAGTAGATATGCATCTGCCTGAGCAGACTGGCACAATACGCTGGCTTCCCAGCATCTTGGGAATGTGGCATATGCACAATGCATGCCCCCAAGTTGTTGGGATGCTGGCATCATGCAGCCCTGCTGACCACACAGTGGCTGGCTTTACAGCACTTCAGTGGTGCAGCATTTAGATGCTGCATGCCAAAGAAGCACTGCAAAACTTGCTGTGCAGCTGCACAGAAAAGCTGGCTTTTTGCTGGTGTAAAAAGGAGCAGCTTTCTGCTGCTTCATTTTGTGCTAGCAAAACAGTGGAGAGGGCCGCAGCATGCAGTTGCCATGGCCCCAATCCTGCATCAGCTGGGGTGGCTTAACGCCGCCCTTCAGGGCCATCTGTTTCACCCCTATCTTGCCATTGGACACCACAAACACTTTTTATGTAAAATGCATTTGAAAAGATATATGATGAGAGAAAATGCTTTTAGAAATGTATCTTTCTATGTAACTGTGTGTGTGTAGGGGTGTGTGCATCTATCCTTTGTTGAATACTAATGTTGATATGGGCTGGATTCAGTTTAGAAATGTATCTGAGGAAGCAAACCATTTCTACAAAAGCTACAAATTTTTTGCACAGTTATGCTACAACTTTTTTTGCACAGATAATCTCACAGGTGCTACAAGATCCCTTTCCACACTGATATTCCAGGCTAACACAGCTATGGGCCTTTACAGACTCCCAGAAATAGTGCAACTTGAGGCCACTTTAACTGTCCTGGCTCAGTGCTAGGGAATCATGGGAATTGTATTGTTTTCTGAGACATTGAGCCTTCTCTGTCAGAGAGTTCTAGTACCACAATAAATTACAGTTCCCATGATTCCTTAGCAATGAGTCAGTACAGTTAAAGTGGCCTCAAGCTGCACTATTTCTGGCAGTCTGTAAAGGCCCTTTTTCTCTGAATTCACTTTTCTCAGGCACATAATTCAGGCAATTGTCTTTTCCACCACCTAAAATACATCCATCCACACTTTTTTTCCTTTCAGCCCCTTCATCTTTATCATCATCAACAACAACAACAACAGCAACAATATAAGAATTACTAGGATCTCCCTGTTACATCAGTTATTTATTGCTCCAATAGACAAGAGGGAGCTGAAACAAAATCTTGCAGACTAAGGCCCTGTACAGACTGGCCAAAAGGGCCAGCCTGGGGGTATAGTCAGAGCATGGAGACCACATACTGACCACCCCGACTCCACCCCGATGCTGCCATCACACCATGCGTCCCACTCCATGGTGGGCAGCATCAGGGCACTCCCTTGGTGCAGCGTTCAGACACACACTGCACCAAAGGAGCATGGAAAAGCCAATGCCGCAGCAAGGGTGGCTTTTTGCCGCTCCAAAAACGAGCAGCATTTGCCAGCTCTTTTTAGAGTAGCAAAGTGCCAGATCAGGGCTGCAGCAAGAGGTTGCTGCGGCTCTGATCTGGCAAAGAAAAGGGCAGCAGGAAAACATTCCTTAGGGGCCATCTGTTTGGCCCCTAACTTTACTTCTCACCTTCTAATACGATATTGTCAAACTGGCACGGTTTAGCAGTAACAGTCCCAATCCTCTGTCATCTCACTTTTCCAGCTGTTTTTAAAATGCCTCCTTTTCTCTCTCCTCTATTCACTTTCTTTATTTGGCCTCACTTTATTTCAATTGCTGCAAACTGAATTCAAAGTGCAAAAAAAAAAAAAAAGGTTGGATCCAATTAACTCAGCATGAGGGACCTTGTTCTTTCCAATATGCTCTGGCAAAAGCAAACTATGGCAACTTCTCTAAGCTTATCTGTTGTTCATCATTAACAATATTTGCCACTGTGACCATACCCTCATGTTGCTTGGACACATATATCCTGATTTTCATTTGTGAAATATTTTAGGGTTTTCAACAGGATTTTTTTTTTTTTTGTAAATTCCGGTTACCCTGCCATTCCCTTCTTTGTCATATTCCATTAAGTCACTGCCAATTTCTATGCCCATTTGCCTGTTTTGAGTTCTTGGATGTTTTCACTCCCTAAGTAGTTGTGTGTAAACATACATTCACTTGTCCAAATTTGGGAGAATTCAGCATATGCTTATACCCCTTTCTTAATTGACAGTGGGCCCATTTTGGCTCCAAAGCTGTTGGCATTCTGTTTATTTTATTCATTCTATTAGTTTTCTGTTAGAGAGAATTATTTGATTCTTTTCTCTTTATGTTTTGTCATTTCCCTTCTTCCTCACTTCATGTTTGTTTATTTTTTTTCTTCTTCTGCAGATATACTCTCTGCCTTATTTTACTGTAGCAGCATTATTAGCATGGTTCTCTATTACTATGGCCTTATTTTTCAGGAATTAAATGTCCTTTTGTGAAACTATCAAAAGATGTATTGTCTCACACATGCCACCACAGCTTAGAAAAGATTTTTTAAGGGAGTAGCTGCAGTACAGGCATTAAACCACTGTACCACCAGGGCTCCAATGATGGCAGGCAGTCCATTCATACTATGCAATTATAGCACAATATTCCACTTTAACTGCCAGTATTCGACAAAATCCTACAATTGGCAGTTTAGGGAGGGACACTGAGAATTTTCAGCCAGCAAGCTCCGTTAGTACCTCAGTACAAATCACAGGATTATATAGGATTTAGCCAAGCTTCAAAATATGAAAACAAAAGCTTGCATCAGAACATCTTGATTCTGATTTGCAAAGTGGTCCACATTCCCAGACCCTCTTCCTAATGAAGGCAAGTAGCCAATGAAACAGTTACATAACATGGGTTCTAATTTGGTTGGCTTTAGTCACAAAGACAATGGAATATTGTGGAATCTGTATATAGAATCATAGAATCATAGAGTTGGAAGAGACCACAAGGGCCATCCAGTCCAACCCCCCTGCCATGCAGGAACTCCCAATCAAAGCTTCCCCGGCAGATGGCCATCCAGCCTCTGCTTAAAGACCTCCAAGGAAGGAGACTCCACCACACTCCAAGGGAGTGTGTTCCACTGTCGAACAACCCTTACTGTCAGGAAGTTCCTCCTAAAGTTGAGGTGGAATCTCTTTTCCTGTAGCTTGCATCCATTGTTCTGGGTCCTAGTTTCTGGGGCGGCAGAAAACAAGCTTGTTCCCTCCTCAATATGACATCCCTTTAAATATTTAAACAAGGCTATCATATCACCTCTTAACCTTCTCTTCTCCAGGCTAAACATCCCCAGCTCCCTAAGTCGTTCCTCATAGTGCTTGGTTTCCAGACCCTTCACCATTTTAGTTGCCCTCCTTTGGACATACTCCAGTTTCTCCACATCCTTTTTGAATTGTGGTGCCCAGAACTGGACACAGTATTCCAAGTGAGGCCTGACCAAAGCAGAATAGAGTGGCACTATTACTTCTCTTGATCTAGACACTATACTTCTATTGATGCAGCCTAAAATTGCATTGGCCTTTTTAGCTGCTGCATCACACTGTTGACTCATGTTCAACTTGTGGTCTATCTGGACTCCTAGATCCCTTTCACACCTAGTCTCGTTCAGTCAGGTGTCCCCCATTGTATATCTGTGCTTTTTGTTTTTCCGCCCTAAGTGCAATACCTTACATTTCTCCATGTTGATTTTCATTTTGTTAGCTTTGGCCCAGCTTTCTAGTCTGTCGAAGTCATTTTGAATTTTAAACCTGTCTTCTGGGGTATTCGCTACTCCTTCCAATTTGGTGTCATTTGCAGATTTGATAACTATACCCCCAATATCATCATCCAAGTCATTGATAAAGATGTTGAATAGCACTGGGCCCAGGACAGAGCCCTGTGGCACCCCACTGGTCACTTTTTTCCAGGTTGAAAAGGAGCCATTGTTGAGCACCCTTTGTGTTCGGCCAGTCAACCAATTACAAATCCATGTAACAGTTACATTGTCTAGCCCACATTTTTCCAGCTTGTTTGCAAGAATATCATGGGGAACCTTGTCAAAGGCCTTACTGAAATCAAGATATACTATATCTACAGCATTCTCTTCATCAACCAAGCTGGTAATTTTATCAAGAAAAGAGATCAGATTTGTCTGGCATGACTTGTTCCTCTGAAACCCATGTTGACTTTTTGTGATTATGGAATTACCTTCCAGGTGTTCACAGACTCTCTGTTTAATGATCTCCTCCACAATATTTCCCATTTGATGTCAGACTATTGATGTCAGACTAACTGGACGATAATTGTTGGGATCATCTTTTTTTTCCCCTTTTTGAAGGTGGGGACAACGTTTGCCCTTCTCCAGTCTACTGGGACTTCTCCTGTTCTCCAGGAGTTCTCAAAGATTATTGCCAATGGTTCCGATATTACATTTGCCAGTTCTTTTAGTACCCTTGGATGTAATTCATCTGGTCCTGGAGACTTATATTCATTTAGATTAACCAGGTATTCCTGTACTATCTCTTTACTTATTCTATGCTGAAATTCTCCTATTCTGTCCTCTGCTCTATTATCCTCAGGTTGAGCACCCTTAGGATAATAGAGTATGTTGAGGTGAATAGAGTATGTTCAGTATGTTATGAGAGCAGTTGCACTATGACAATTTATGTTTTTATCCCCCTTTTTCCTCCTCTTCCACTTTCCTCACCACTTCTTCTTGTTTTTTCTCTTCCTCTTATTATTCTGATAATGATTTGGATCCTTTATTATTTTATATCAATGACAGTGCAGTGAGTTAAGTGGCTAACAGATCCAGAATATAGTTCATGGCTTGCAAATGCTTATGAGTTCAAACCTCTGTTCTATCACCTAGAGAAAATCCTTATTTCTGTTTATGCTGTTATAGAATCATAGAATCATAGAGTTGGAAGAGGCCACAAGGACCATTCAGTCCAACCCCCTGCCATGCAGGAACACAAAATCAAAGCATTCCTGAAAGATGGCCATCCAGCCTCTGTTTAAAGACCTCCAAAGAAGGAGGCTCCACCACACTCCAAGGGAGTGTGTTCCACTGTTGAACTGCTCTCACTGCCAGGAAGTTCCTCCTAATGTTGAGGTGGAATCTGTTTTCCTGTAGCTTGCATCCATTGTTCTGGGTCCTATTCTCTGGAGCAGCAGAAAACAAGCTAGCACCCTCCTCAATATGACATCCCTTCAAATATTTAAACAGGGCTATCATATCACCTCTTAACCATCTCTTCTCCAGGCTAAACATACCCAGTTCCCTAAGTTGTTCCTCATAGGGCATGGTTTCCAGACCCTTCACCATTTTAGTCACCTTCCTCTGGACACACTCCAGTTTTTCAACATCCTTTTTGAATTGTGCGGCCCAGAACTGGACACAGTATTCCAGGTGGAGCCTGATCAAAGCCGAATACAGTGACACTATTACTTCTCTTGATCTAGATACTATACTTCTATTAATGCAGCCTAAAATTCCATTGGCCTTTTTAGCTGAGGCATCACACTATTGACTCATGTTCAACTTGTGGTCTACTATGACTCCTAGATCTCTTTCAAATGCAGGTTAAGCCAGGTGTCCCCCATCTTATATCTATGCATTTTAATTTTTTGGCTACAGGTGCAGTACCTAACATTTCTCCATGTTGAAATTCATTTTGTTAGCTTTTGCTCAGCTTTCTAATCTATTAAGGTCATTTTGAATTTTCATCCTGTCTTCTAGGGTATTAGCTATTTTGCCGAATTTAGTGTCACCTGCAAATTTGAGAAGCATACCCCCTATTTCTTCATCCAAATCATTGATAAAGATGTTGAATAACACTGGGCCCAGGACAGACCCCTGTGACACCCCACTGGTCACTTCTCTCCAGGTTGAAAAGGAGCCATTGCTGAGCACCCGGGTTCGGCCCATCAACCAGTTACTAATCCATCTAACAGTTGTATTGTCTAGTCCACATTTTACTATCTTGTTTGCAAGAAGATCATGGGGGACCTTGTCAAAAGCGAAAATCAAGATATGCTATGTCTACTGCATTCCCTTCATTCAGCAAGCTGGTAATTTTATAAAAAAAAAAAAGAGAGAGAGAGAGAGAGAGAGAGAGAGAGAGAGAGAGAGATCAGATTAGTCTGGCATGACTTGTTTTTGAGAATCCCATGTTGACTTTTAGTGATTATGGCATTCCCTTCTAAATTTTCACAGACTCTCTGTTTAATGAACTGTTCTAGAATCTTTCCCAGTATTGATGTCAGACTAAATGGGCGACAGTTGTTGGGATCCTCTTTTTTCCCCTTTTTGAAGATAGGGACAATGTTTGCACTCCTCCAGTCTGCTGGGACTTCTCCTGTTCTCCAGGAGTTTTCAAAGATTATTGCCAGTGGCTCTGAAATTACATTTGCCAGTTCTTTTAATATCCTTGGATGTAGTTCATCTGGTCCTGGAGACTTAAATTCATTTAGGTTAACCAGGTATTCCTGTACTTCCTCTTTAATTATGCTGTGCTGCATTTCCCCTATTGTGTCCTCTGCTCCATTTTCCTCAGGTTGAACACCCTTTTGCTTTCATGAGAAGACTGAGGCAAAGAAGGTGTTGAGTAGTTCTGCCTTTTCTCTGTCCCCTGTTAGAATTTCTCCATCTTCTCTGAGCAGTGGCCCTACTATTTCCTTCTTTTTTCTTTTGCTACAGACATAACGAAAAAGCCCTTTTTATTGTCCTTAACCTCTCTAGCAAGCCTGAGCTCATTCTGTGCTTTGGCTTCCCTGTCTTATCTCTACATTTGCTAGCTATATGTTTGAATTCTTCTTTAGTGGTTTCGCCTCTTTTCCATTCCTTATACATCTCCCATTTAAAACTTAGGGTGCATGGGCTGAAGATAATGGTGCAAAGTGCCATCTTGGAGGCAGGGAAGGGGAGGGGCAGCCACGCGGTGGTTGCTTCAACCCCTTCCCGAGGACATCCTCAGAGTGCATACTATTACACACAGCGAGCACCCTGATGATGTCCTCCCGGCACAGCCTCTGCAGGCGCTGCACTATAAGAGATGCAGAAGAGCCGCATGGCAGCTCTTGATGCACCCCTTCTGCTGGCTCCAAAAGGACCGGAATTTTAATGCTCCTTTCTGGGCTGGCAGAAGGGAGGATTGGGGGCGAAGCATGGGCCATGCTTTGGTCCCAATCCTCCACTTCCCAGGGTGGCCCACGGCCGCCTGCCTGCATCCCCCCCTTAGTTCAGTTGAAACTTCTTTTGTCATCCAACTTGGTTTCTTGAGACATCTCCCATTTTTCCTTTTCATTGGAACAGTTTGAGATTGTGCCTTCAATATCTCCCTTTTGAGAAACTCCCATCCATCCTGAACTCCCTTCTCTTTTAGTATTCCTGACTATGGGATCACTCTCACTGTTTCCCTAAGTTTGTTGAAATGAGCTCTCCTAAACTCTAGAATGAGTGTTTGACTATGCCTAGCTTCTCCTTTCCACAGTATAAGAAACTCCAGGAGAACATGATCACTCCCACCTAAGGATCCCACCACTTGCACCCCATTTACCAGGTCATCTCTGTTGGTTAGGATCAGATCTAAAATAGCTTATCCCCTTGTTGCCTCTTCCACCTTTTGGACAAGGAAATTGTCTTTGAGGTGAGTGAGGAATTTGCTAGACCTTGAATTATTGGCTGAGTTTGACTTCCAGCAAATATCAGGATAGTTGAAGGCACCCATCACTACTACATCCTTTCTGAGTGTGTGGTCATCTGTTCTAGAAATGCATCATCCAATTCCTCAGTCTGACTTGGGGGTCTGTAGTAGACTCCACTATAACATCCCTGTTGATTTCTTCCCCTTTAATTTTTATCCAAATGCTCTCCACCTGATTTCCAGGATTTAAGTCCTGGATCTCTTCACAGATGTAAATATCCCTTATATATAATGCTATTCCTCCTCCTTTCCTGTTTAGCCTATTTCTCTTTAAAAGGTTTTGCCCCTCTCTTACTCCATTCCAGTCATGAGACTCATCCCACCAGGTTTCAGTGATGCCTATTATAGTGTATTTGCTTTGTTGTGCTAGGAATTCATGTTCATCTTGTTTATTTCCCATGCTCTGTGCATTAGTGTAGAGACATCTAAGAGCATGTGTTTTCCCCACTTGCTGTCTTTGTGCAGTTTTTTGCCTCCCACTGTTGGGTCCTTGTATCATTTGCCTTGCTCTC
Source organism: Phrynosoma blainvillii (assembly GCA_026167975.1). Taxonomy (NCBI): domain Eukaryota; kingdom Metazoa; phylum Chordata; class Lepidosauria; order Squamata; family Phrynosomatidae; genus Phrynosoma; species Phrynosoma blainvillii. Next base: position 418,105,890 of record JANUYF010000001.1, read on the forward strand.
TCTATAACACTTTGACTATTATCTCCAGCCCATGATGTACTCCTGCCTTCCAAGATACCTTCCAAGATACTGTCTCCCTCCCCCACATGACTCATTTAAAAGCCCTTCTGATCAAATGTTTGAGACTATTGGCAAAAATGTTTCTGCTAACTGGTGTGATATGCAGCCCATCTCTTGCTAGAAGTCCACCCTCATGGAACCGCAGCCCATGATCCAAGAATGCAAATCGTTCTGGGCAGCACCATCAACGGAGCCAGTTATTCATGTCTGCTATCTTCCTCTCCCTTCTGGACCATGCCCTTCAACTGGGAGAAAAGATGAGATAACAACCTATGCATCCAGCTCTTTCAGCTTCCCAAGCAAAGCTTCATAATCCCTTCTGATATTCTGAAGACTGTGCCTTGCAGTATCATTGGTTCCCACATGGATCAAGAAGAAGGGGTAATGGTCAGTAGGCTTGACAAGTCTTGTCAGCCTTGCTTCACATCACGGATTTTTGCCCCAGGGAGACAACACACCTCCCAGGACATCTTCTCAGGCCTACAAACCACTGCTTCTGTACCCCTCAACAAGGAGTCCCCAACCACCACCACACGCCTCCTCCAAAGCTTAGCAGTGGCTGATCCCTGAGGTGGTACTCTTAGGGTCCCCTGCACTATCCCTGCTGCTCTTCCTCATCATCCTTGATGAGGGAGAGAGCTTCAAATCAATTCTGTAGCTGTAAGTTTCCAGAACAACCCCTGGTTTCCCTACTTCTCTGTGTGTGACATTCCTCCAGCTATCTACCTCCTGTGTGCATGAAGTGACCTCCTCCTCAACTACTTCCTCTGTGTGGTCCCCATCCAAGACTGTTCGTTCCATTCTGTCCAGGAAAACCTCTAGCTCCCTAATGTACTGAAATGTAGCTACTCGGGCCTCCAGCTGCTGTACTTTTTCTTCCAAGAGGGCTGCCAACTTGCACTTCGTGCAGGTGAAATTCCCCAGAAAGGAGAGGAGATGGGATGGTAATATTATCTCATCTTCAGGTGGACACATCCTGGCTGGTACTCATAAATCTCCTAGGTGCAAATGTCCTGCTTTGCAGCTCCTTAGCCTGGCCCTTTTGATCTGCAAATTGTTGTAGGTGCAGACATGACCTTTCAGGTGCCAATGTGGATCCATGGCAGATGGGCTTCTCCAGTCTAGGACCATGACAGGAGACCCACAAAGGGGTTTTTATATTAAAACAATTATTGTAACATCTTCTTTGGTGGCCAGCTCTGGACAGCTGCATGGATCATATACAGGTCTCCAAGGTAGAAAAGGTCCAGACAAGATAGGGTGGGAAGTTAATTATCTGTTTTCTGTTGCCTAAATTGTGAGGAAACTATATTGGACTGCAGTCCCATGATACCTTATAATGCTGGGTAGGACTGATGAGAGTTGTAGTCCAGCAACTTCTGTAGGACAACATGATTCTCACCTCTGACCTAAATCCAACCACAATACACCCACTAAATCTAAGGGCTTTCCAGGTATATTGACTTTGTTGTTGCCTTCAAGTCAATTTTTCCTTATGACAATCCCATGAATGAGAGCTCTCCAAGTAACTCTATCATCAAGAGCCCTGCTCTGGTCTTGCAGATTAGGGTCATGGCTTCCTTGATTGAATCTGGGATGTGGTCTTCCTCTTTTCCTATTGCCTTCTACTTTATCAAGCATGTTTGTCTTTTCTGGGGAGTCATGTCTTTACATGATATGGCCAAAGTACAACAGTGTCAGTTTAGACATCTTGGCTTCTAAGGAGAGTTTAGGCTTGATTTGCTCTAGGATCTTTTTAGCACTCTACAGTATCTGTAGAACTCTTATCCAGTACAACATCTCAAATGGATTGATTTTCTTCACTTTCCAGCTTTCCCAACCATGCATAGACCATTCAGCAATTGATTCAATAGATCTGTTCTAGAAGAGACTAGCAAACGTTAAGCATATGAATCCTTTTTTCAAGCATTTCAACTGCACCTGCAGAGAATCAGGATTGCAGTGTGCTGCTCTGAATGGAATTCTTTAAATTGAGCCTACTTTTCCTTCTATCAAGTAACAAGTAAATAATCCATGCTAACCTGAATATGTGTCTTCTTTAAAATACCTTCTTATAATGTTACAGTGCAAGTGTTTTCATATGGTTTGAATAACATGTTTTTCCCAATGTTTCCAACAACTACTTATGGAACATTTGTATCATTTCCTGTGGGAAATGTTTTGTGCTTCACTCAGTACCTTAAAGTGTTTATCCTGGCCTTTTAGATAGAAGGTCAGTCCAAGCAAATATCACATTAAAGAATCATGTCAAATATCATCAATGCTCTTTTAGTCCCTGCTCCTTTATTATGAAGGAGAAAAAAAATCTGTTTATCAACTTTTAGGCAACAGAATTCCATGCAAAGATGTTGTGATATTGCTATATTAAGTCCTTACTATTGCACTTTGGATAGCAGAAGGTAAATATTAGATAGCACAAAGAAAAACAGTGTGTGAGGGCTCCAGCCAGCTTATGTTGTCTTGGTTCCACTGAATTTAAATATGCCAAGTGGATTTACACCAGATGAAAATGTGGCCTCATGGTACTGAGCACTGTCTTGGAGGCACGGAAAGGGAGGGGCAGCCACATGGTGACCACCTCAACCCCTCCCCAAGGATGTCATCAGGGTGTGCGCCTTTACGCATGGCGCGCACCCTGAATATGTCCTCCCGGCACAACGTCTTCATGTGCTGTGCCAGAAGAGGTGCAGAAGAGCCACACAGCGGCTCTTGATGCGTCCCTTCTGTTGGCTCTGGAAGGACCAGCATTTTAGTGCTCCTTTCAAGGCTGGCAGAAGGGAGGATTGGGGCTGAGGTGTGGGGCAGCCTCGGCCCCAATCCTACACTTCCCAGGGCGGCCCACGGCCACCCGTCTGCATCCCCCCAATGTCAGGCAAGCAAGTAAAACATTATATGAATGGATGCAAGTACTGCTGAGGTGAATGAGTCTTTCAGCAGCCTTGAAGTTTAGAAGGTCTATATGACAGAATATTGTTAAAAATAATGTGATAACTAGACAAGATAACTAGATAACTAGATGCCCTCCCTGATGCGCTGCGCTGGAAAGGGCGAAGACGAGCCGCATGTTGGCTCTTAGGGTGGCATTTTGCTGCTTTTTTCAGGGTGACAAAAGGGAGGATCGGGGCCACGGTGTGGGGTAGCCACGGCCTTGATCCACCACTTCCTGGGCGGCCCAGAGCCACCTGTCTGCAACCCACTTGTATCTCCCTATATGAGTCTACCTTGGTATTGAGACCTCTTTATGAGCCCATTACAGCTCTGAGATTATCTGAAGAATCCCTTGTCTCTGTTACACTGCCTTCTTTGGTGGGAACAAGAGAGAGGGACTTTTTGGTGGCTGCTCCCAAACTTTGGTACTCCTTCCGTACAGAGGCCAGAATGTCCCCATCCTTGATCTCTTTAGTTTGGTAGTGTGAAAGTGACACTGCTTCACCTTACTACTTTTCTTTAAAATGGCAACTCTGGGTTTTCTTATCCCACCACTGCCAACAAATTGTGATGTTCACCCTTATAAATAACTGAACTTAGGTTACTTTACTTTTCTTGTCACTTCCCACTCATGTGTGGAACTGCTTCCCTATTGTACATCTGTAAGAATTGTAGTCTAACAATACAGTGGGCCCTTGTTATCTGTTGGGGTTTGGTTCCAGGACCCCTCATGGATAACAAAATCTATGGATGCTCAAGTCCCATTAAATACAATGGAAAAGGAAAATGGTGTCTCTAATATAAAATGGAAAATCAAGCTATTTGGAATTTATACTTTTTTTGAATATTTTTAAGCTGTGGAAGCTTGAATCCATGGATAAAAAGATCCATGGACAAAGAGGACTGACTGCATTTCAACTGTTAGTAGTGTGGAAATTCAATCAAGATGCAGACAAACTTTTAATAAAATAATAACAGAACTTTTTTTTTGGAAGATGTTTTAAACTTTGTTTACTTAGTTGTAGATGACATCAACTGTTACTTCATGTGTTTGTGTTACTTGTTTCACTTGAGGGGTTTCATTCCTTAGTTACCACTTTATTACAATATTTCCTTTACACAGAGATCCACAGAGAATATTGGTTATTGTTACTCAAAACCCTCATACAGTTCTTCTAGACTACTTTCCTTAAACATATTTATTAACTCTGCCACTATGGCTATCTATATCCCTCAGGATATCTCTTCACTAAAACTCACTAAAACTCACTAACTTGGAGTTCTGTACTGGAACTAGAGGGCTGTACAGACTGGCGATAAATGCCAGCCTAGGGATGGAGTGGGGGCATGGCGGCTGGCATGCGGTGAAAGAGGAGACCAACTCCACCCCAATCCCAGCATCACGTTGCCCACCTACCCAGATGGTGGGCACCATCAGGATGTTTCTTCTGCACAGCATTCACACATGCTGTGTGGAAGAAATGGTGAAAAACCACCACCACCATGGGAAAAGCAGGTTTTTGCCATTTTGAAAAGGAGCAGCATTTTTCCACTTCTTTAGAGCTGGCAAAGTGCCAGATCAGGGCTGTGGTGAGCAGTTGCCACTGCCCCAATCTGGCACTGAAAGGGGCAACCTGTTTCCCTTCCAAGTCCTTTCTTTTTGGACTTTAGCCCTAACAGTCCCTGTCTGACTCCAACTGTCAGCAATGGTCTCCTCTTTCACTCCAGCCTTTGATTCGATTGGCTGCCACGAGCTCTCTTTCTATTGGCTTCTGCCTTCTCTCCATAGGCAGGTCAAAACATTTTTGTGTCATCAGACTTTAACAAACAGGGTTTGTTTTAATGTGGTGTGGTGCTATTTTTGAGATATGTATATAGACTTTTAATGAATTTTAATTTTTTATGTTTAATGTTTTAAAGTCTTGGTGTTGTTGTTGCTGTTACATGGTTTGAAGTCATTTCCAACTTATACTAACCCTAAGGTGAACCAATCATGGGATTTTCTTGGTGGGTTTCTTCAGAGGGATTTTTCCATTGCCATCCTCAGGCTGAGAGTGTGACTAGCTCAAAGTCACCCAGTGGTTTTCATGGCTGAGCATGGAATTGAACTCTGGTCTCCAGAGTCATAGGGCCTCGGCAGACGGCTTATTGAGCCGTCTGCCGAGGCAAGGAAGAGGAGGGGCAGCCGCACGTGCGGTGCCCCTTCCTCTTCCCGAGGTCGTCCTCGGAGCCGCCGGCCCTCTGCACGTCCAGCGCTCCGGGGACAACCTCCCACCGCAGCGACCGCACGCGCTGCGGCGGAAAAGTCAGTGTGCTCCACGCTTTTAGGGTGCACTTTCACTAACTTCTGAAAGGAGTGCTATTTTTGCACTCCTTTCAGAGGCGCTGACGGTGCGCCGCGGTGCGACTGCTCCAGTCCCATGGCGCACCGTCGCAGGGCGTCTTGGACGCCTTCGTCTGCTTCCCCCCCTAGTCCAACACTCAAACCACTATGCCACACTGGCTCACATGTTTTATAGTCATGAGGGGGGGAAGCAGACGAGGGCATCCAAGACGCCCTGCGATGGTGCGCTGCGGGACTGGAGCAGTCGCACCGTGGCGCACCGTCAGTGCCTCTGAAAGGAGCACAAAAATAGCGCTCCTCTTTTCCGCCACAGCACGTGCGGTCGCTGCGGCGGGAGGTTGTCCCCAGAGCGCCGGACATGCGGAGGGCCAGCGGCTCCGAGGATGACCTCGGGAAGAGGAAGGGGCGCCGCGCGTGCGGCTGCCCCTCCTCTTCCTTGCCTCGGAGACGGCTCAATAAGCCGTCTGCCAAGGCCCATAAATTGTTTAATTGTTTAATTATTTATATAAATTGAATCTTTACAATTTTATTAATGTCAAAAATTTAAAAAGTTGCAGTGATTTTCAGTTTGGGAGGATGACTTGTCTGAAACATCCATGCTCCAAGGCCACCCACAAGTGTGGTGGTTTAGATCACTATTCCCCCATTTCTCCAAGCCTCTCCAAGCCTCTGAATCAACAATGGCTCAATATCAGCCAAAAATGGAAGTGTTGTACTATCAATTCCAATGTGTGAGTGAATGTGACTGAGCAACCCACAGGGGATGGCCATGGAGATGAAAAATTGGTCCTACTCCAATGAAAGTCTTCCATTCCTGACAAATTAAGTAGCTGATGGTGACTGTGAGCATGAGCGCTACTCCATTCACAAGCAGTTTCTTTCATACTGCAGAAAATGAGCCAAATCTTTCATATGTAGCCTTGTAGAGATAAATACTAGAGTTTGTGCTCAAATTGTTTAGACTGGGGGACACATAGGCATACCCACAACAGACTAAACTGTGTGAAGCCCCCTGATCTTGTCTAATAATCCAGGATGAAATTCAGCATTGAATAATTTTATATTTAAAATGTTGTTGTTGTTTAAACTGGGAATTAATAACTTTCCCAAACCTGCACAGAATAAGTTAACTTCCCCTTTCTCCTACTGAGTTCTGGTACTTCTGGATCTTGTAGATGATTTTCTTATAATCACTTCTATCCTTCCTTCTCTCACCCAGGAGCTTGAAATGATAGTTTTTTTCCCCCAACAAAACAAAACAAAACCTGAAACTATTATTAGAAACATGTAAATTATTGAAGAAATCTCTGACATAAAGATTTTTTAAAAAGAAATATATTAAATTACCACTTCACATTATTATCTTGGGGCTCCATTATTGTTGTTATTTTTAAAGTAGCTCTGTTTGTGATTCCTCCATCCAAGGAGCAATAAATCTACTGGTCGAGGAGATATTACAGTAACAAGCAAAAGGTATTTAGTTTGGATTTATTAGGACAGGCAAAAAGTGAAAACCATCTCAAAATACTTAAAAATGATAAAATTGCATGAATGAGGAGGGAAGGGCTGGATGTTGAGAGACAGAACAAGAGAAAAAATTGGCCTTATGTATAGACAGAAAAAACGTAATCATAAATCACATAAGACAGTTGTGTGCTTTTATCCAGGGATCCAGATGTTCTCTACTAAATGTGTAACGAGTTTAGAATTATTTTACACAGAGTTGAAAAGGGCTATGAACAAATGAGATTCTCCTAAATAATGTGGGCAAGGAATGTAAAAACACCATCCAGAATCCTTTTTGGCTATAAACATCTCCCATGAAACAATTCCCAAAACACTTCCAAACTAAAACGGCATTTGTTCTTTTTCAGAAAAAGATTGAAAGCAGTGTTTTGGAGAAGCATAGTCATTATTTTGAGCTGTAATTTCCTAACAGTATTTAACAAAGGAGAAGAGGATTTCATAACGCTTTTCATAGAGAGGAAGTCAAGAGTAATGGTTAAGATACTTTCCTTTAGATTTTCCTGGCATAGTTTCAGACAGTTTCTCCCCTCCTAGTTTCCTCTATGATGTAAGACCATACTCATCTAATCACTTTATGCCATACAGCATCCTGATCTGAAACAACTTTTTCCCTCCACAGTGATTAAATTTGTCAGCATCAACAGCCAAAACTTAAGTTCTTAAGTTCTTTGGACCCAAAGCAGTCTTAGGTTTTGGATCTTATGTCCCTACTTTCATGCCCTCCTCTTTTCCACCTTGCCTCAAAATGGTTTGTTACTGGAAAGGTTGTGTGATCAGATTCTTTTCAGCCAGTCCAAACTATATTAATTAACATTGTGGTGTGTGTGTGTGTGTGTGTGTGTATACAGTGGGGCCTCCTTATTCATGGGCTTGCCATCTGCGGATTTAAGCATCCACAGACAGCAAGCCTCATTGTCCCCAGTGGTGACACATCCACACAGCTGCACTAGTGGGCATGCACACATGCACACCACCACTAGGGAGAATGGGACTTGAGGTCCCACGTTTTTTGGTATCCACAGTGCAGGGTCTGGAACAGATTCCCCCGTGGATACCAAGGTTTGACTGTATATGTTTGATACACAGTTAGTCCTCCATATGCACTTTTTTTTATCCATGGATTCAAGCATCCATGGCTTGGAAATATTTTATAAATAGATACATTTCCAAAATTAAACCTTGATTTTGCCATTTTATATAAGGGACATCATTTTACTATGCCATTGTATTTAATGAGACCTGAGCATAGGGGATCCTAGAACCAAACCCCAGCAGATACCAAGACCACTCCCACCCCACCCCGTATACACCTTCTGCAAAATGGTTTTCTCCAAGTGATTGCTCCTGAGCAGCCTTGGTTGAAAATATAATATATGAACCAGCAAAATTCAGATTACCTCAGTACACAATTTCCTTTGTTGCAGCAGCAACTCCCAAAACTGCCACCAGAACTGCATGGTTCATTGCACAATGTATGAATCACAGCATGAGATTCTGTATTAACACAACATTACAAAATGAATGCAGTAGCATTCTAGGGGACATTTGGGGGCAATTACATGGAGCAAAGAAACCAACAGGATATTTCTAAGAGCTGGCAGGGAATTTCTTATCACACCCTTCTACTCCTGTGTTCTAAATAGTTCCACATTCCAACACATTATAAGCAGCCTATAAATGTGATTTTAAGAGTTTCTGTGTATCCTCTACCAAGAATTATTCTTGCATTTCTAAAACTTTTTGTCCTTCCTTCAAAACCCTTGATTAGAATTCACCCAGCATTTTTACTTTTAGATAAATCTGTTAGCAACTTTTTAACAGTGCTCTGAATGCTACTTAAATTTATTACATACATTCTCTTGACTAAATTCATAGCAGCTCACATCCTTCTCTTTACCATATCCCATTATATCAGGGGTCGGCAACCTATGGCCTGCGGCCCGCATCCGGCCCAAGGACCCACGCTTACCAGCCCCCGCCGACCCCCACCACCACCACCACTGCCACCGCCACCGCCGCGCTTTTTGGCCGTGTGTCATGGCCGCTATTTTGCTAAACAAAATGGCAGCCACAACATGCACAGAGGCCGAGGCGGCGCGGGTGGTGGTGGCAACAGCGTGCACGCAGTGGCGGCGGGGATGCATGCAGCAGCAGGGATGCATGCGGCGGTGGGGGATGTGCGTGCACATGAGCGCGCATGCCGCCATTCCTTCCTGGCCTGCCAGAAGGGACCACCGCAAGGCACCAGCCCCAGGTAAGCAAAGGTTGCCAACCCCTGCATTATATCCTCAAAACAAAACAAAACAAAACAAAGCAAAACACACCTTTCAGGTATTTTACACTGATATGTGTGGCCCAAGCATGTACTTACTCTAGTCTGGATATACAGCAAATCAGTTAACTTAAAATATATTCAAATGTGTCAGGCTCACTTTTAACCCCCCCCCCTTCCTTTTATGAAAAAAAATCAATTTCATTCTGTCCCATTTAGGCAGAATTTGTAGATTTTGGTAAGTACCTATCAAAAATTAAACCCCTAACAATTCAAACAAACAAAGTTAAAGAGGTTCCAAGATATTCCTATTATATAGAGGGGTATATATAGTATGTCCTCTATATATTTTTCTTGGGGTGGGGGAGATGTGGCAACCCTCATGAAGCACCCAGAACATAGATGAATACACAAAGATTTATTGTAAACCCAGACTTTAAAATTCTGAGCTTAGATAAATGAATCTGTCAGCTTCACTTTCCCTCCACATTAATTTCACCCCCTAAAATCTCAAGTTCTTTCCATCCTGTTTATGAAGAAATCTGCAAAATAGTTTTTTTGCCATTTCATTGGCAAGTATGTGTTTTGAATACCTCAATAATGACTTCAAATAAGAATAGGAACCATGCTTTCCTCCTCCATCCTGTCATCCCCTATTCTTTTCTCAGAAATTTGTGGTAATGAACTCAGCATAGCTGAGACTATTGATACATGATATAGGATTTCACAGAGTTTGGAAAAGTTAGTTTTTGACTACAACTGCTAGGATGTCCCAAAAGCCATGTGAGCTGAAAAACTGATGAGCTATAGTCCAAAAAAATACTTCCTCCAAACTCTGGGATTTCAAATCCAAGGCTGCAATCTTGTACTCATTTACTTTGGATTGAGTTCCACTACAGCCAGTGAAACCTACAGCCAGCTAAATAAGAAGATGTGAGATTGATGATTGGATCTTCTGAAATTAGACTTAATCTACTGAGACTATTTTAATAGGGGAAATAAAACAACAAATTTGAGTGATTAAGTTTCAGCCCAGGGAGCTGAGCAGTTCTTCAGAACTTGCATTTTCCAAGCCAATGCCTCCCCCCACCTCAAACAGCTATTTGTTCCAAGAGCAAAAATAAATAATTTTTAAAAAAATGGTTTGCTCCATTAGACCAACATAAATTTTCATGATGTTATGTTATTGGCTGATGCTTGAGTACAATTTTGCTTTGGTACAATGTTGAACGTTTCTATCTCTTATTCCTTGTTTGTCATGTCTTTTAGGTCATAAACCTGTGCGCAGGGACTTTCATAATATCAATATATCCCGTAATAACCTGGTGGGACTACCTTGGTGGTGGATGAAACCTCAGAGAAGGAAGGTCCAGTCTTTCTTTGGTAAGAGGGTGAATGTTGGTAGCCCAGGGTGATGCCCTCCTCAAAAAGATCATGGTATTGAAGGCCAAGGACCTAATTAATCCAATGCCCAGTAATTCCTGCTCAACTGATAGCAAAAAAGTATAAAATAAGCAAACATGCCACCATACCCACCCACTGATCCAACATGAAGAGCTCATCTGGCACAAAATATCACTAAGCACTCCTAATAAGGAAAGCACATACTCTGGAAGAGAATTCTGTTGATAAACCAGGACATATCCAATTGTTGTCCCAAGGTGTGACCCTCTGTAACCCTCCCCTTTTCTGATATCAAATTGATATCAGAAGGGACATTTTAGGCAGGTAGCCAAGAGGTCATCTCCAGTGCAGGAAACTAGCCATGCCATATAAGGATTTTTTGTTAACTGCTCTCGAGTTGATCTCAACTCATGGTGACCCTATGGATGAGACATCTTCAAGACTCTCTGTCCTCCACTGCTCTGCTTCATTCCTGCAAATCCATACCCGTGACCTCCTTAATAGAGTCCCTCGATCTAGCATGTGGCTTTCCACTCTTCCTACTTCCCTTCACTTTCTCCAGCATTATTGTCTTTTCCAAAGAGTCTTCCCTTCTTATGATGTGTCTGAAGTATGACAGTCTCAGTTTGGTCATCTTGGCTTCCAGGGAGGTTTCCAGCTTGATCTGCTCTAAAACCCACTTGTTTGTCCTTTTGGCTGTCCATGGGATCCTCAGCATTCTTCTCCAGCATCACAATTTAAATGAATTGATTTTCTTCCCATCATCTTTCTTAACTGTTCAGATCTCACATCCATACATGGTAATAGGGAATACGATGACTTGTATGATTCTAACTTTTGTACTGAATTGTATCTTTGCATTTTAGAATCTTTTTTAGTTCTTTCATAGCCACCTTCCCCATTCTTAGTCTTCTTCTGATTTCCTGACTGCAAGGACTTCCATGGTCATATTTGGCGATCCTCCTGGCTCATCCTAAAATCTACCCTGGGATACATTTTGCCCTATAATTATACCTGCTCTGGCACTATGAATTTATCTTGTTTTGAAGTCATACAGATACACTGTTTATATCACCTGACTGCTCAGCAACTGCTGGCCAACTCAGATCCACAGGCAGTGTACTGAGCCATTTTCCTCTCATAAAGCCCTCTATTTCTGGAATCAGGTATAATATCACACTCTACAATCCTGAAAATCACTATCTGCTAACACTTTTTATATTGTTAGTTCATGTATGTGTATGAGTGTGTGTTTTTGTGTGGAAGTTCATTACCCTTTGCTGTTATAAACTACATTTGGTCCTTGTGTTTTGGAGTTCTGTTTCATAGAATCAGTATATACAGGCTTGATCCCTGCTTTTAGTTCCCCAGAGCCCTCTCAGCAGCTTTACTTGAACTAATAAAATGCCCCTTATTAAGTAAGTAAGGGGCTATGCAGATGGGTGGCTCTGGGCCGCTCCCGCTAGCTGCAGATCGGGGCCATAGCAACCGCACGCCATGGCCCTGATCCTCCCTTTTGCCACTCCTGAAATGCCACCCTAAGAGCCAGCACATGGCTCTTTAGTGCCCTTTCTGTCACAGCATGTCAAAATGCTGTACCGGAAGGGTGTCCTGATGCATAACGGTGCGGCGTCAGGATGCCACCGGTGTGGGGTTGGGGCGGCTGGCATGCGACTGCCCAACCCCATCTCTGCCTCTAGGCCAGCCCTTTGAGCTGGTCTGTAGAGGCCCTAAGTGGTTGTGGGTGCCCTCTGGGACCCTGGCATTTTGGGTAACACTATAGAGCTATTTACTTGTAGCCCAGAGCATGGGGATGTTACCTTGTTTGCTAAAAACACTCAGAATCTCCCAGCCAGCATGCACAAAGGTCACATAACTGGGGGATACTGGGATGCTGGGATACTAGTTCAAAAAGTAAGATTCCCAAGCTCTCTGGTATAGCCTAGGCATTGCTGAAACAACAACTCTCTTCCTGTGCATGACAGGTCCCCAGTTAGACAGAACAGTCTTGCCCTTGAATAACAGGGCTATCCTGGTTAAAGTAGAATTTGGCCCATATGACAATTGTCAAAGCTGAGATATCTACCACTAATATTTGTGATCCATTTGAGGAAACTTTTGGTTAAAAGGTGAGGTAAAACAATTTTAAATAAATTAATGCACACACATTTCCCACTGGGAAAATGTACCTCATAGCCTTGAACTGCCTATTGTACCCACAAAGTTCCATTTGTCAGTGATCCAGTCATGGGTCTCCTGCCAACTGATCTATGGGCTCATTCCCACTAGGATATGAATTGATTTCCGGATCGATTTATATGTGTGTTGTTCACACTGGGAACCATTTCAGACCCAACTGTGTTTAGCTGGAGTTGCCTTAGAGACCAAAAAAAAAAAACCCAAGAAAAAACACCAATCACATTTTTTCCAGACACTAGTTTTTGGGTGGGTCTTTTGTAAAAAATCAATTCAGAGGAGTGTTCTAACAGTGGGAATGAGAGATCTGATTTGAATTTCCCCTGAAGTAGAGGATGGTGAGCTGGGCTTCCTTGGCCTCACAAGCCCTCACCTGGCAGAGCATGTCCCCACTTTTGGGGACTCAGCTTTGTGGCCACTGTGGTCATGGAAGACAGTGGCCTGGAGGGAGTAAGTCAGGTGCAGGACCTCTTTAGCCTGTCAGCTGCTTCAGAGCAGTCATGGCCTCTCAGTGGGCTTGGCATCACCCACTCTCTGGTCTCTGGGCAGGCATTCTCTTCCTGGCCCCTCTCCTCCCCCTCCCCCACTGCCTTGCTCCCTCCTCCTCCTCCTCCTCCTCCTCCTCCTCCTCTTCCTTTCCCAATGTGATCTCTGGGACCAAAGCAAGGCCAGGGCAAGGAGGAGGAGAGGGAGACAGAGTGCCACCACCACTGCTTTGGGTACCCTGGGATTTTTTTAGTGAGCAGCGGTGAGGTGAGGGGCGCACTAGAGGGCACCCCAACAGGAGGAGCTGGAGGATGAGCTACCGGGGCCCAAGCCTTCCCACCATGCCACTGGCTGTCTGCTGTTGTTGTTGTTGTTATTGTGTGCCTTCAAATCATTTCCAACTTAGGGTGCACTTGTTGTGGGGTTTTCTTGGCAATTTGTTCAGAAGGAGTTTGCTTTTTCTTTCCTCCTCCTCCTCCCTCCTCCCCCCCACTGTCACATCCTTTCTCTTCTTCCTCGCCCCTCCTGTCATTATCATCTCTCTGTGGCAGCCACTCTTCCTCTCCCCCCTCTCCAGGCAGTGTTAAGCTCAATTTAATTTTTTTTTTGCCTGCTAGTAAAAAAAGAGCACAGAGGGAGAGAAGTGGAGAGAGGGGGGATTTTCCCTGGAAGGGAGTTCCTTCCCAAGTCTGTGCCGATAATGGCTAATTAAATAGGGTGGCAGGGTGCCTTTGACTATACAATTGAATACCTGTGTTTCTCTTATGATATCCTGGTGTATTGTTAATTCCACTTCATCACTGTAGGACCCGATTGTGTTAAGCTCATTTTTAAATGAATAAATCTAAATACAATATATACCAGGGGTAGGCAACCTAAGGCCCGGGGGCCGGATGTGGCCCCCCGAGGCCTTTGGACCGGCCTGAGGCCGGTCCTGCCGCCGCCGCTGCTGTCCCCCGCCGCCCACCATGATGATATTGATTATTGTTGTTATTACTGGTTCTTGGGGCTTTCTTGGCAAAATCTCCACAGGGGTTTTGCCATGGCTTTTCTGGGGCTGAGAGAGTGTGCATGAATATTTTATTAATTTTTTTTTATAAAAAAATAATTTTAATTTTAATTAATTAATTTATTTATTTTTGGTGCTTCGGCCCCCCAATTGTCTGAGGGACAGCAACCCGGCCCCCGGCTCAAAAAGGTTGCCTACCCCTGATATATACCATGCTTCCCAGTCAAAAAATATGCAAGTAATACTTCTTTTTTGTTCTTTTTGGACTGGGTAGCATTGAATTCTATTAATAAACTGTGATTTCTGCAAGCAAGCAGGTGAGAGAGCCTATTCTACTAGCTATTTTACAAAAATGAGACCTTACTGGCCAGCCTCCAGTTAATTGGCAAGCTAAGTAATTATATGTTGTGTAATGATAAGTTCTGTTCCTTGGAAGTGGTCTCAGGCAACTACTGAAAATGAGGGGTGGGGAAAAGAATAAAAAAAGTACATTCAAGTCTTGTACTGACTGGTACTTTGCTTTTTTTCTGTACTTCCTGCATCAGCAGTTTTCTTTTATTTGTGTGTCCTTTTTATTATTATTATTGCATCATTAGAGACCAAGGGTTTAGAACAGGGGTCTCCAAACTACGGCCCATGGGCCGAACCCAGCCTGTTGAGGCCTTTGAACTGGCCTGCAGCTGGTCCTGCCACCACCGTCGCCAAGGCCACGCACGTGCAATGCAGGGTGTCATTTTGTGTTCCAAAATGGCACCTGGCATTGCATGCGCATTCGCACGACTCTGGGTGCGAACAAGCTTGCAAACATGATTATAATGGTGCATGAACAAGGTTAGCATTAGCAGATAGTTTATTTGTTTAACACTCTGGTCACTTTGTCTGCATTACAATCACATACCCCCTGACTGTCCCAGTTTGGCAGAAGCCATCCCAATTAATCCTGTTATCCCAGTTTTTCAGTTGCTTTTAAAATGTCTCTGTTTTTGTCTCCTGTGCTGACATTCCCTTTTTGTCCTCAGTTTACAGCTTACAACTGCTGCAAACTGAGTTAAAATAATAATAATAATAATAATAATAATAATAATAATAATAATAGTTTTTATTTATATTTCCCGCCTCTCCCTATGGATCGAGGCGGGATTACACAATAAAATGTACAACAATATACAAAGATATAGTATATAAAAACATAACATTATTAATAGTCAACAAGTAAATACAATAAAATACACTACAATAATATCCGATACAGTGAATAATCAATCGTCATTCATCACCCGGGAAGCCATATTAGATAATACTTATTTAACTTTATGATTCATTAAGGAGATCAAATGGAAGAGCTCCATCTGAAGTACCTTCTTAAAGGCTGCTAACGTAGTAATAAGATGGATTCCCGGTAGGCTGTTCCATAGCTTGGAAGCTGCGGCCGTGAACGATCTCTGGGAAGTAGATCTTAATCTAGTTTTATAATCGAATAAATTCTTCCCGGATGTTCTGAGAGTGTGGGGTGGATTGTGTGGGGAGAAACGTTCCTTTGGACCCAAGCCATGTAGGGCTTTAAAAGTAATGACCAACACTTTGTACTGTGCCCAGAAGCTAATCAGCAGCCAATGAAGAGCTTTTAATACAGGTGTAATATGATCCGACCTGGATGTTCCAGTGACCAGTCTGGCTGCCGCACTTTGTACCAATTGAAGCTTCTGAACTTGGTACGAAGATAGCCCCATGTAGAGCACGTTACAGAAATCCAAATGAGAAATTACCAGGTCAAGTACTACTGCTTCAAGGTCCCTTCGGTCCAGGTAGGAATGCAGTTGGCGAATCAGCTGAAGTTGATTCCAAGCACTCCTGGCCATCGCATCCACTTGAGATGACAACTGTTGAGATGAATCCAGGAGTACTCCCAAACTGTGTACTTTGTTCTTTAGGGGAAGTGTTACCCTGTCCAGGACTGGTTGACAAAGCTCCCTCCCCGGACCAGGGGTACCTATCACGAGCACCTCCATTTTCTCTGGACTCAGTTTGAGTTTGTTTTCCCTCATCCAGCCCATTATCGACCCAAGGCAGGCATCCAGAGGAGCGATGCCATCCTTAGTCACTGCAGTAGTCAGAGACATAGAGAAATAGAGTTGGGTGTCATCAGCATATTGATAATACTGCGCCCCATATCTCTGGATGATCTCTCCCAGCAGCTTCATGTAAATGTTAAACAGCATGGGGGACAGAATAGCACCCTGCAGGATGCCAGATGTTAGCTCTCTCTTAGAAGAGCAACTGTCCCCCAGCCTCACCATCTGGAATCTGCTCAAGAGGTAGGACCAGAGCCACTGAAGTGCAGTGTCTCCAATACTTAACTCCCTCAGGTGTCCCAGAAGGATACCATGGTCTATAGTATCGAATGCCGCTGAGATGTCCAAGAGCACCAACAGTTTCACACTTCTCCTGTCGATACCCAGATGGAGATCATCGACTAAGGCGACCATGGCAGCCTCAACTCCGTATCCCACCCTGAAGCCAGTCTGAAATGGGTCCAGATAATTACCTTCATCCAAGTCTGCCTGGAGCTGGAAGGCAACTGCCCTCTCAATCACTATAATTATTTCTCACAGGGGATCAAGGGAGGATTTTTTCAAAAGTGGTTTAACTACCGCTAGTTTTAATCTCGATGGAAATTTACCCTCCCTGAAAGATGCATTAATTATAATTTACTGCATCTCCTCCCTGGGTGGTCAGCCATAAAGGGCAATGATCAAGAGGGCACGTTGTCTTCCTTACACATCCAAGAAGTTTGTCCACTTCTTCGGTATTTACAAACTCAAAATGATCCAGTTTAATGGATCCCTGGACATCTCTCTTATTGGTTCTGTCATAATTCCCTCATCTAGATCGACCCTTATCTGAGAGATTTTATCTACGAAAAAGTTATTAAAAGCATCACAGCAGGCTTTAGTTGGTTCCAATAACAAGTTGAGGGTGGGAGGCAATTGAGTTAGGTCTTTTACCACCCTGAACAGCTCTGCTGGATGAGACTTTGCAGATGCAATACTTGCAGCATAGAAAGAATTCTTTGCTGCATCTATTGCCACTCCAAAAGAATCCAACAAATTTCTATGGAGTGTCTTATCAGATAAACATCGATGTTTCTGCCAGTGGCGCTCTAGTCATTCATTTGATGAAGATTTTCTATGTACCATGGTTTTTAATTAGAAGCAGGTTGGAAAGGACGCTCGGGAGCGATAATGTCTACAGCCGTGATAAGATCATTATTCCAGGTATCAACCAGGCCATCATTCCCAACCATAAAAGCCTCTATGGCTCCTGAGCTGCACCTTTCAGATCTAATGAGCTGGATTTGATGGCGATGTTGATGTCCCCCAGAATGAGAACCCTGGGGGACTTCAACACCAGCTCCGAGACCAGCTGTGTCAGCTCGGCCAGGGAGTCTGTTAAGCAATGGGGTGGACGGTAAACCAAAAGAATCCCCAGACTGTCCCTAGATTTCAGGGTCAGGTAAATACACTCTATGTGATTCATTTTCCAGATAGGTCTCCTGGTCAAAGTGATGGTACTTTTATGGACCAAGGCCACTCTCTCCCCCACCCACTTTCTCTAACCTGCTCCTTAATGGTATACCCGGCTGGGAGAGTCTTAACCCAGGTTACACTACTGTCCTCCCCAGCCAGATTTCTGTAAAACAAGTCAGGTCATCATTCTCCCTCTCCAACAAATCATAGATAATATGAGATTTGTTCCTCACTGACCTGGCATTGCAAAGGAGCAAGGTAAAGGTCTGTGGTATAGTTGGGACGGCCCTCAGTTCTTTCCGGCTAACAGGGTGAGTGGAAGGTGGGATAGATATCAAATATCGATCTCATCTTCCTTTTTGTTTCATCCCCACTCTGTTAACACTGTATCTCCCCTTGCTCCACACTACTCCAATTGAATCTCCCTCACAGGCATTTCTGAAGGTATCACTCTCACTGTCACTTTTCCTTCCCCCCGCCAGCATAAGTGCTAACGCACAATTATTCTGGTATCCCCCACTCAAAAATCAGTCAAAGCCCAGTTCTTAAAGTGCCACTCTCACCAGCATCTCCCTGTCTCCCCTCCAGACGCTGATATCAATAATTGCCTCCTGTGGGTGCCGCTCTCACTGGCACCTTCCCCTTTTCACTTCTCAATATCAGGGCCAGTAGCACAATTAATCCAGCAACCAGATCTCAAAGTTCAGCTGACAAAGCTAGCCCTTGAAGGTGCCGCTCTCACCAGCACCTCTTTCTCTCCTGGTGCTGACACTAACCACTCAATTGTCCCAACGTCAATGCTCAGGATTCAGCCGAAACCAGCTAATGGAAGGTGCTGCTCCCACCAGCCCCATCCCTTTCCCTTCCTGACACTGACGGACATAGAATGGCTAGTTTCGAGTCACAGCGGTAAGTTAGTAACTTCAGTCCAGCAGCAGATAGAGTTGGGTGGCACTGTTCTATCTGAAGGGCTGGGGCGGTGTAAATAGCCTCCCTGCCAGCCGCCGGTGAGCTCAGCGGCTCAGCAGTTTTTCTGGGGGCTGGGCGGTGTAAGTAGCCTTCCTCCCGGCTGCTGGTGGACATGGTGGCTCAGCTTTTTCTCCTGGGGCTGGGCAATGTAAATAGCTTCCCTCCCGGCCACCGGTGAGCTCGCCGGTGAGTGCCAAAGTAGTTTGTCTTCCATTAATAGAGGGGGAGAGGGGAGGACATAGTGAAATCTTGCCCTTCCCTGTAGACTCAGGCAAAAGCAGAGTCCTGCAGCCTTAACTCACTTGTATGTTCTTCCTCATTTATAACTTTTGCTGTCTTAACCACAGTCTGCTGTTGCTTGGCCATATACCATATATTTCAGTGTGCTTCTGAGAAATGTTAGAGCACATAAGCAGGATACCTAAAAAGTGAATTAAGACATAGATTTTGAAAACTACATATGAAAATAACAACTACAGGAGAGGGAAATCAGATCTATGATATCAGGAAAGGGGGTTAAATGGTGAAAGGAAACATTTGGTGATATATACTTAAAGTTCCTGAAGCAGGTTCTTTAAACAGTCTTTTGGCAAAAGCTTGGTCAAGATGTCAGTTATTATTCTAGTAGTTGGACAGCAGATAATCCTGACTACTCTTTTCTCAATCAACTTAAAAATCTGTGTTTTGTTCCATTCTAATGTGCTTGCTGCATGGCATTTTCTTCTTTGTTTGAGAAAGTCTAACATATTTCTGGCTGTGAATTGGTTTCTATTAACTGAATGACACTAGCCTCACTAGGAGAGACAACTGTGGAGCTACTTCACTTCTATTGGTCACATTGAACATCTAGGAATCTGTTCTGATATCTGGTCTGTTTCCACAGCATCTTCCAGATCAGTCATCAGATCATCCTGATCTGCATCCCCTTTTCTTTGTGTACTGCTTGATGTTTTTGCTTCACTTTTCATATTATGGGCCTCATTCTGCTGTTCAGGAGGTTTGAAATTATGTCCTTGTTCTCCCACGATCTCTTCAAAAGAGAATACAATCTCTTGTTCCCCTGGGAAATCCAGCTCTGTTTTTTTCCTCAGTTCTCTTTCATTCATCAAAGTGAATCACATGCTAGTAGTAATTTCACCAGTTTTTACATATTTATTACTTGATATCCTTTGCTTCCAGGAGCATAACTGATTAGAATAATCTGCTCTGTTCTACCCTTTAGC
Source organism: Phrynosoma blainvillii (assembly GCA_026167975.1). Taxonomy (NCBI): domain Eukaryota; kingdom Metazoa; phylum Chordata; class Lepidosauria; order Squamata; family Phrynosomatidae; genus Phrynosoma; species Phrynosoma blainvillii. The sequence goes on from JANUYF010000001.1 coordinate 418,125,856, forward strand.
TCATGTTGCTTTGTTAGGGTATGTATGGATATGCAGTGCTGCCAGACATGTAAATGTGTTTCACATCTGTCACACTTCCATGACATAACTGAAATTGTGTTTTTATAGTGCATTTGGATGGCAATCTAGTTAGTCATGATGGCATCACTGCAGAGTGCTGGAAATATGAGCATCTGCAAACATGTGCTTTATCATCTTCTGGAGAGCTCAGTTTACTTTCAGTAATTTCATTCTTGTTGATGTTGTTGTGTGCCTGCAAGTTATTTCTGACTTGAACCCTAAAGTGAACCTATCATGGGGTTTTCTCGGCAAGATTTGTTCAGAGGAGGTTTTTCATTGCCTTCACCTGAGGCTGAGAGCATGTGAGTTGTCCAAGGTCACTCAATGGGTTTTATTGCTGAGCAAAGAATCGGACCCTGTTCTCCAGAGTCATAGTTCAACACTCAAACCACTACGCCACACTGGCTCCTAGTAGAATCTCACTCTCCCCACAATACAGCTCGCACATCTTCTGTATAAAATGCTATGCACTGCCAAGAAAACTTGAGTGTGATGTGAGATGCTCACCACTATTATCTGTCCAGATTGTTTTCAGTGTTCTCCTGAACTTAGTGCTAACCATGTCAATGTGCTTCTGCAGCATCTGTAGGGCTTCACATTTCTTTTTCAGTAGTAATAAAATAACTTGAAAAATCACCCACACAAATTAAAACATATCTGTTTCTGCCAAGTCAGGGCACATCAAATTATCAAATAGGTCACCATGTATAAGATCAACACAATGCTGATCTCTTTTTCTGATCTCTTTTTTTGATAAAATTACCAGCTTGGTAGGTGAAGGGAATGCTGTGGATATAGTATATCTTGATTTCAGTAAGGCTTTTGACAAGGTTCCCCATGACATTCTTGCAAACAAGCTGGAAAAATGTGGGCTAGACAAAGTAACTGTTACATGGATTTGTAATTGGTTGACTGACCGAACCCAAAGGGTGCTCAACAATGGCTCCTTTTCAACCTGGAAAGAAGTGACCAATGGGGTGCCACAGGGCTCTATCCTGGGCCCAGTGCTATTCACCATCTTTATCAATGACTTGGATGACAGTATTGGGGGCATAGTTATCAAATTTGCAGACAATACCAAATTAGGAGGAGTAGCTAATACCCCAGAAGACAGGATCAAAATTCAAAATGACTTGAACACACTAGAAAGCTGGGCCAAAGCTAACAAAATGAAATTCAACACGGAGAAATGTAAGTTACTGCACTTAGGGTGGAAAAACTAATCACACAGATATACGATGGGGGACATCTGGCTGGATGAGACTACGTGTGAAAGGGATCTAGGAGTCCAGGTAGACCACAAGTTGGACATGAGTCAACAGTGTGATGCAGCAGCTAAAAAGGCCAATGCAATTTTAGGCTGCATCAGTAGAAGTATAGTGTCTAGATCAAGAGAAGTAATAGTGCCACTCTATTCTGCTTTGGCCTCACCTGGAATACTGTGTCCAGTTCTGGGCACCACAATTCAAAAAGGGTGTGGAAAAATGAGTGTGTCCAAAGGAGGGCAACTAAAATAGTGAAGGGTCTGGAAACCAAGCCCTATGAGGAATGACTTAGGGGGGAAGCAGACAGCGCAAAGCGCTGTTTTCAGGGCAAGGAAGGGGAGGGGCAGCCGCACGGTGGGCACCCCAACCCCTTCCCCAAAACGTCCTCAGAGCATCCGGCCCTCCGCACACTCTGAGGATGACCTCCCGCTGCAGCGTCTGTACACACTGCAGCGGAAGATTCGGCGAAGGTGCGCCGGCAGCCTTTTGCGTCGCACCTTTGGCGACTTGTGGAAGGACCGCTATTTTAGCACTCCTTCCAGGGGCGGTGAAGGTGCGCTGCGGGGCCGAGGTATGGGAATACCTCAGCCCTGCAGCGCAGCTTCCCGGGGCGGCCCACGGCCGCCCGTCTGCTTCCCCCCTTAGGGAGCTGAGGATGTTTAGCCTAGAGAAGAAAAGGTTAAGAGGTGATATGATGGCTGTGTTTAAATATTTGAAGGGATGTCATATTGCGGAGGGAACAAGCTTGTTTTCTGCTGCTCCAGAGACTAGGACCCGGAACAGTGGGTGCAAGCTCCAGGAAAAGGTATTACACCTCAACATTAGGAGGGACTTCCTGACAGTAAGGGCTGTTCGACAGTGGAACATATTCCCTCGGAGTGTGGTGGAGTCTCCTTCCTTGGAGGTCTTTAAGCAGAGGCTGGATGGTCATCTGTCGGGGATGCTTTGATTGGGAGTTCCTGCATGGCAGGGGGTTGGACTGGATGGCCCTTGTGGTCTCTTCCAACTCTACGATTCTATGATTATATGCTGCTTCTTTAAGTTCTTGGCTGAAATGTGGCCCTAATTTCCTTTTTTTAAACACCAGATATGCATATGCTAGCATTGTTATTAACTTGTGGATTTCCCTTAAAACCAGTGGCCAAGTTCTGGTTCTGGAGTTAAAGAATAGCTTTTGGGTCATGACATCTAAAATCTTTGTTTCATAGATGAAGAATATCATTTTCATTTTTCTGTGCTTGAGTGACATTTGCTTATTGAACTGAAAGATATAAATTACATACATCACCATTTTCAAATGTATGAGCACACACATCATCATTTTCTTTAGTAATTGAACACATTCTGTCTTTAAAAAACAATTCAATTTTTTAAAAATATAGATGTGTGTGTGTGTGTTTATACACACAGTGTGTCTGCACCTTACGTGGGTTCACCATTCACCAATTTAAGCTTATGTAGATGGCAATCCCTGCATCTTTCAATAGTGCACACACCTGTGGCGTGCCAGGAGCACGGGAGCATGGGAGTACGGGAGCACAGGAACATGGGAGCATGAAGCTGTTAACAACAATGAGACTTGAGGTCCTGCACTTTTTTGCACATGAGGGGGGTCCAGAACAGATCCCATGCATATACAAAGGGGCCACTGTATATATATATATATATATATAGAGAGAGAGAGAGAGAGAGAGAACACTTTGAGCAATTTGATGTGTAAGTCAGGAATAAACAAGACATTATCTGCTTTGTTTTGCACAGTTCTGTCATGTACTTTGCAATTCAGAGAAAAACATTCAGAACTTTGAATATGCACAAAATGTCAAAATGTACATATACATGAGACTTTCCAGAGGAGGGCAACCAGAATGGTGAGAGGTCTGGAAATTATAGCCTATGAAAAGTGGTTTAGGGAGCTGGATATGTTTAGCTTGGAGACGAGAAGTTTAAGGGGTGACATGATAGCTATTTTTAAATATTTGACAGGATGTCATATGGAAGAAAGAGTAAGTTTGTTTTCTGCTGCTCCAAAGGACATGGAACAATGGATCCAAACTACAGGAAAAGAGATTCCATCTGAATAATAATAATAATAATAATAATAATAATAATAATAATAATAATTTATTTCTTACCTCTCCTCAAGGCTTGAGGTGGGGTAAAACATGTTAAAATTCAAAATGCACACACACTAGGAAGAACTTCTTGATGGTAAAAGCTGTTCGACAGTGACACTCCACAGTGGAGTGGTGGAGTCTCTTTTTTTGCAGGTTTTTAAACAGAGTCTCAATGACCATCTGTCAGGAGTTCTTTGAATGTGTCTTCCTGCATGGCAGGGGGGTTGGACTGGATGGTCCTTGTGGTCCTTCCAAATATATCATTCTATCCATAGTTTTGCAGCCTGCATTTTTCCTTCAGCATTCTTATCAATAATATAAAAAAAAAGTATCAGTGCATATTCTGGTCCAGTCAGAAATGATACAGTTTTCTGGGTGTATTGATCAACTGTTATTGCTCTCTCCTTAAAAAGGAGGTGGCTTCCTCACATTTGTACTTTGTGAAATCTATTGCTAAAATCAGCTGAGATATGCTGCCTTTGTCTTGTAGACTAAGGGGGGAAGCAGACGAGCTAATTGGGTTGTTTTGGGGCTGACCTGAAGACACAGTCTTTACATGACGCATGCCGAAAAAGTGCCCCCTACTTGACCTTTCCAGTGAAAGTGCGCTTTAAAAAGGAGCCACTTTTTTCCGCTCCTTCCCGAAAAGTGTGCACTTTCAACGGGACGTAGGGATGCAGCGACGGAGGTTCGCCCAAATAAAAGCTGCCTTCGGCTGTGTGGCTGCACATGTACAGGTGCGCCGCAGTTTGAGCTGACTTTGGAGAGCATGCGCTCATTGAAACAAGCCTCAAAGTAAAGTGTTTTCGAGGGTTCAGGTGTGGGCGAACCGACGCAGGTGCGTCTGTTTCAGAACCCTAGTGCTAACCCTAATGTACAATCTGCGCATGCGCCACAGCAGGAAGGTGAAACTGTTGCTAGCGGATGTTGACATTGTGTTAAAGTGATAAAGGGGAAAGTTTCACTTTTAAGCTGGACCTCCACACACATTCCAGCGCCATTTTCCCACGAGAACTTTACAGCTGCAGACCTCCACACTCTCCACTTCGGGGCTGCCTTTGTCCACAGCGGCCACAATGGCACAGCCATCCTCAAGCGGAGAGGCAAGGAAAGGGAGAGGGACCAAAGGAGGGCAACTAAAATGGTGAAGGGTTTGGAAACCAAGCCCTAAGAGGAACGACTTAGGGAGCTGGGGATGTTTGGCCTGGAGAAGAGAAGGCTGAGAGGTGATATGATAGCCATGTTTAAATATTTGAAGGGATGTCATATCGAGGAGGGAACAAGCTTGTTTTCTGCTGCTCCAGAGACTAGGACCTGAAACATTGGATGCAAGCTGCAAGAAAAGAGATTCCACCTCAACATTAGGAGGAACTTCCTGACAGTAAGGGCGGTTCGAGAGTGGAACACACTCCCTCGGAGAGTAGTGGAGTCTCCTTCCTTGGAGATCTTTAAGCAGAGGCTGGATGGCCATCTGTCAGGGATGCTTTGATTGGGAGTTCCTGCATGGCAGGGGGTTGGACTGGATGGCCCTTGTGGTCTCTTCCAACTCTATGATTCTATGATTCTATGATTCTATGACTCACGCGGAGACAGCCGACCTCATAGCTCTGTGGTCGCAGCCACACATTTTGGACAGATTGAGAAATTCCTTTTTGAATGCAGAAACATTTAAGGAGTTGGCAGCAGCCATGAGGGCCAAGGGCCACCAAAGGACCTGGGAGGAGTGTCGTCAGAAGACCAAAAACCTCAGGTCCGACTACAAAAAGTTTAGGGACCACAGGGCCTGAACCGGACGGGGTCCCTCCTCCATGCCCTTCTACAACGAACTCCATGCCTTACTCGCCACAGACGGAAGCATACGCCCAAGCAGAATAGGCACTAGTAGCGATGCGATGAGGGTCCCAGTCGGCCAGACAGCCAGAGCACAAGCCAGGGAGGGCACCTCTCTGGGGGAATGCGCCCAGGAGCTTTTGCCCCGTCAAGGTAAGATGCCACAGGGACCCTGGGAAGGGGTGCAGGGGGCAGTAATAGGGTGGCCACAGGGCAGAGATGGCCCTATCCTTTGTCACTTTTAGGTGACCAGGAGGAACACCCAGACTCAGATGAGACCTCCTGCAGTCAGAGGGCTATAGACATCTCTGGCTCGAGACCATCATCCCGCGCCTCCACATCGTCCACCAGCAGGCCAGCATCTCGTACTTCACATTGGAGCACTACATCTTCCAGGACCAGTACCCACCGGGATCGCTCCCCTGTCCCAAGGACAAGTACAGCACTGAGTGACGACGACAGCGAGGGAGAGGAGAGGGCAGGCCCCGGGCCATTCACTCAGCTTATCCACCAGGTCCAGGCTGCACATGGTACATTCCCTGTTATGACAAAAAATGCTCCCCGTCGCATGTACGTCTGCACCCCAAAAAAACAAAGTTCTTTGGTTTTTGTGACGTTTTATGCATCGGTTTGCCGGTTTGCAGAATTTCTCCCTTCCCCGCACGCTGCTTTTGCACCCTAGTGTGTGGAGGGGGGGGGGGATTAACAATGCATGTGTCCCATGAGTATCACCTGCATGCCTCTAGTGTGCACACACATCCCTCCCTGGCATGTACCTCTCACCTCCCCCCGTGGAAATGTGTGGGAGATGTTGTGTGTGAAAACGGTGGTGTCCTGTGACATATGATGTGTCCCTAGAACGAGAAGTAGCAGAACAGGGAGAAGAGCATGAGGATGAAGTTGCTAATCCCCGAGATGCAATGCCACCGGCAGCCCGCCTGGCCGAGATCAGAGGGAGGAGGACACATCGCCCAGCATCCGCAGCACATACGAGTGTCCAGCAGGAGTACATGGAACGGAGCATCGAAATCATGGAGAAAGCCGTAGACCAGGATAAACAAATTGCTGACCGTTCCCATGAAATGACAGAACGTTCCCATGAAATGACAGAACGTTATCATGAAATGACAGAACGTTTCTATGAACGTTCCTATCAGCAGAGGCAGGCCAAGATTGAGGATCGGAGGCTGCATGATCAACGAATGGCCCACGAGCAGTGGTGTTTAGCTGATTCCCTACAAGCGCTGACTGGCCTGATGGGCCGAATGGTGGATGTCATGGAGAGGTCCCAGAGGGCCATGGCTGTGAGTAGGGAGGGTGTGCAGGAGGGTGGAAGAGGGAGGGCTATCCTCCAGAGCCAGGAACAGATGGGTGTGGGGGTCAGCAGAGGGAGGGGGGGTGACGTTCCACCCCTGGATGTCGAGCCTGCTGTGGGTAGAGGGAGGGGGGAGAGGGCTCCACCCCTGGATGTTGAGCCTGCTGTGGGCAGAGGGAGGGGGGAGAGGGCTCCACCCCTGGATGCCGGGCCTGGTGTGGGCAGAGGCAGGAAGGAAAGGGATCCACCTGTGCAGGAGGAGGCTCCAATGGAAATGGAGATCATTGAGCCACAGCCCTCACAAGAGTGTAGTAGCCTTTTCAGCAGTGGTCTGGTAGTCCAACCGCCCAGGCCTCGCCCACGAAGGCAGAGAGCAAGCAGAGGGGGGTGGAGATGCTGCTACAAGCAGCACTAGTACCAAGGTAGCCATCGCATTGTGCTCCCCAACTATGCCCACCTCACTGCTTGCCACCGCCGCCCCACACCATGCCCACTTCACTGGTCGCCACCGCCGCCGCTGCCGCACACCACTTCACTGATCGCCACCGCCACCACCACACACCATGCCCACTTCACCGCCGCAGCTTACTGGGTGCTTGTATGGATCCTCCGACGGTTCTGCACCCCTTCGCATAAAATGCCAGGTGCTGTTTAGAAATAGAAAGTTTATTCATAGAAGCCAGTCATTGTCGCATAGGCGTCTGTGCACATATGACGTCATGATTTTTTTAAAAATAAAGTTTTATTTGAAAACACATAAAAACTATGTACAATAACATACAAATGGGGGAAGGGGAGGGGAGAATACAAAAAAGGGAGGGGAAGTTTCTAGGGGGATGAAGGAGAGGGAGGAGGGCAGAAGCAAGTAGAAAGGGAAGGGGGAGGGAAAGGTCCGTCAAGGATGGGGAAAGGGGGGGGGATCGGGGGTTGGGGAAGGCCCAGGTGCTGGAGGATGGCTACCAAGGAGGTCAGCACAGTCTGCATCTGCTTCTCCATGGCAGCCACCCTTTGTTCCAATCGTCGATCTGGAAAGCAAAAGAGAAGAGAAACGTGTGGTTAGAAGCTTTCCCTGCACCACAGCACCGTATGCTGCAGCCAGGGTCCCTGGGGGGCTCCACCAACCCCCTCCCTCTGTGTCCCTGTAATACTTACCCCTCTCCGATTCTTGGGTCGATTGGATGACCGCCAGGCCCCCAATGGGACCCTGGTGTGCTCCGCCTGGCGGCCGGCGACTCAGCCCGGGCAGGTCCTCCTCGGCAGGTCCGCCTGTGAAAGGGAAGAATACACCATTTAGAAAAGCAGCTTGGAAAGTGGTGGGGGACGGGAGGGTCAGGAATGCCATGGAGGCCGCAGTTATGCCACTAGTACCCCTCCCCTCAGGGACCTACCTTCAGCCATGGGAGGCTGCTGTGTCTGCAGAGGGATAGCAGGGCTTCCCTCTGCACGGGCCTCCCTGGCTGGCCCGGCTTCCCTCTCCGAGGAGGAAGAGGAGAAAGAGGGGGAACTGGCAGGATCCCCCCTCCGTCCCTGTCGCCGCCTCCGCCGCATGCCTACATTGGGAGAGAAGGGGGGCACCATTAGTATGGGATGGGGATGAGGGGCAGGGGAGGCAAAGGGAAGAGTGAGGGGGAAGGGGGGGCATGTGGGAGCAAGCTACGAGGCCCACACTTACCAGGGGCCCGGCGATCCTGCCACCGAGGGCGGCCGGCCCTCACCCATAGCTCCCGGAGCTGCTGCCAGAAGGGTGGCCTTCGCCGAACCGGAGGATGCTCCCCATAGTCCTCCAGGGCTTCAAAGAACACCCCCTTCAATGCCTTAAACTTTGTGCGGCATTGTTGGGGGGTCCTTATGAAGCCCTGTTCTCGGAGGGCCCGGGAGGCCTGGGTAAAATACCCCCAGTTCGGCCGGTTGGAACTGGCCATCACCCTCCTAGCAGCCGGCTCCGGGTTCAGGGCTTGGAGGAGAATGCCCACTTCCTCATTGTTCCAATAGGCGATCCTGATGGGCACTCTCCTCCTGGCCGCCATCGTCCTCCTCGGAATCGCCGGAGCTCCGCAGGAGCATTTATAAGTGAATGTTGCGGGGGCAGATGGCCTTACCTGGGCCCTGACCAATGGAGACCCTCATGTGGGAAGTTTGAAAGTGATCCCCAATGGTCAATTGATACAATCGAATGGGCCATTGGGAAAGCTGACTGTTGGGAATTTGGCAACGTTGTCAGAGGTTTCAGTTGGTGGTCTGTGCACTGTATCCTTCTACTGCCAGGAAATCTGGCTCCAGGTGACCCCTCCATGCCCTTCGTGTGTGTGGGTGTCTGTGTGTGCCATGATAGCAGGATTGCCAGCCATATGCAGAGTGGGCATCACAGGATCTCATCATGGGATGGTGCAGTGGTGTCCCACAAAAATGCAAGCCACACACAGGGTGGGGATACCAGTACATCTTTATTGAGATGCTTTCAGGCTCATGGCACAGTGCAGTGGTGTCCTACATTTATGCAAGGCACAGAGAGAGAGGGCAAGGGGGCCTTGAGGTGCTTCTAGGCTCATGGCACAGTGCAGTGGTGTCCTACATTTATGCAAGGCACAGAGAGAGAGGGCAAGGGGGCCTTGAGGTGCTTTCAGGCTCATGGCACAGTGCAGTGCTGACCTTGGGGTACAGTTGGAGAAGGGAGGATGCTTTCAGAACCTCCTGATCTCAAAGAACTCTGCCAGGGCCTCCCTCACAGCCTCCCCTTCTCTCTGTTTTCTGAGATCATTGTGCTCCATGGGTGCCCCCAGGGTGGGAAGCACAAAGCGGCGCCTGTAGCGCCCTCCCTCATCCAGGACCCTTCCCTTGGTCTCGCAGATGTTGTGGAGGATGACACAGGAGGCGATGATGGGGATGACATTCTCCTCTGCCACAAGGAGTGGGGCAGTGAGGCACCTCCACCAAGCCTTCAGCCGGCCGAAGGCCCTTTCCACCACATTCCTGCCGCGATTCAGCCTCCTGTTGAATCCATGCTGCCTGGCATTCAGGTTGCCCTGGTAGGGCTTCATCAGCCACTTCTGAATGGGGTAGGCGCTGTCGGCGAGCAGGAGGGGGCCGATCTGCTGGCCCCTCAGGGTGACGGTGGGGTTCCCTGGCACGTAGATGCCGGCCTCCATGGCCTGAAAGATGATGGAATTCCTCACCACCCTCGCATCGTGGGTTGATCCAGGCCAGCCCACTTCCACATCTACAAAGCGTCCCTGATGATCCGTGGTGCCTTGGAGGACAACAGAATAGGTGTCCTTTCGGTTCACGAACTCGTTCCTCCTCCCCAAGGGTGGCACGATCAGACAGTGGCACCCGTCTACGGCACCCACTACTTGGGGGAAGCCGAGCTCACCGAACCCTTGCATGATCTGTGGGTGACAAGAAGGGGGAGAAGGAGACAATTATAGAGGAGCCATTGTATTTGCTAATGACGTTTTCCCTGTCCCTGCGCAGGTTCATCGGCCCTTGCTCCCGAGTATACAGGAGGACTTTCACTGCATAGTCATGGCGAACTAGGCATCCCTGCGCAGGTTCATCGGCCCTTGCTCCCGAGTATACAGGAGGACTTTCACTGCATAGTCATGGCAAACTAGGCATCCCTGCGCAGGTTCATCGGCCCTTGCTCCCGAGTATACAGGAGGACTTTCACTATGCGGAGTCATGGCCCACTAGGCATCCCTGCGCAGTGTCATTGCCTAAAACAGCTGACTCTGATCAATGACAGCCACACTGTATGCCATGTCATGACATTTCCTGCGCAACAGGGGAAAGTGACAGGTGTGTGTGTGACGGTCCTTACCTGTTGGTGGTCTCCCAGATACACTGTGCGTGACAGGAGCAGCTTCTCCATGGTGAGGACGAACTCCACCAACACTTCTCCCACAGTGGTTTGCCCAACCCCGAACTGCTCTGACGTCTGCTTGTAGCTGGCTCTGTGGGGAGCACCCAGATGGCCATGGCGACCCTCTTCTCGACCGGGATGGCCTTCCTCATCACGGTGTCTTCTCACTGCATTTCCGGACGCAGTACTTCCACTAACCTGTGGAAGAGGGCACAGGGCATTTGGAAGAACATCCTCCATTGCTCATCTGCCCAGATGTATGTGACGAACCCGTCCCACCAGTCGATGCTTCTGGGGAACATCCACCACCGGCGCGGGGCTCTCTCGGGGGCCATCAGAGTGGCATAGGCCATGGTGGTGAACCGTGTGACTCGTCTTGCGGCACCCGGTCTCACGGCTGTCACTTCTTTGACAGCAACAAAGAGGCGACAGTCATCACGGCTGCCTTCCCTGAATGTATCTGCGGCACGGACCATGGCGGAGGCTGCTGTGGCTGTGCATTGCAGGGCCAGTAGTAGCGCCGAGCACTCGGTTGGCGAGGCAGCCATTGTTCCTCTGCAGCACATAGTGCGCAGGTCCTGAGCACTGCCAACATTTCTGTTAAAGGGACCGTGCTTTCTCTGCGCACGTGCGCATGCGCCGGAGAGAACAGAAAAAAAAATTAAAGCCACCACTGCCGTCCATGTGGTGGCTGCATTTTTATTTGGGGCAACCTCGGGCATGGCAGTGCGGTGGCTGAGGCTTTAATAGAGCCTCGGAAAAGCTGCATTGACTGACTCCAATGCGGTAGCTCCGTCCCTGAATAGTGCACCTTCAGGGCATGCAATGCAGTTGCTGTGGTTTCGGGAAAAGGCAAATTCAGGTCACACTTTCTTTCCCGTCTGCTTAGCCCCTTAGTACTTGAAGAACTACCATTGGCTGAAGTCTTTTGGGGAGTGAATCTTTCTGACAAAATGACTTTTTGATTGGCTCTTGCATGGAGCTTATCACCTGGCCTTTTGCTTTGCTATTTTCTTTCATTTGAATTTTGAGTAAGGACAAAGCCTTAAGCACTTTGTTAGTGCATCCTCTTCTAAGCCATGAGATAGAAGCATCTGTTTTTTTTTTTTACAGAATTCATCTCATCCACCACAGACACAAAAGAATCAATGTTTCTCCAAATTTCAGTAAGCAACCCTGCTTTTAGTTCAGCTCTAAGATTAAATTGATTTAATCTCAATTCACCAAAAATAACTGGAATTGCTATATGTCTCAGAATGACATGGAATGACATTTCAGTTTCACTAATCCTCTAATCCAGGGGTTGGCAACATTTGTTGCCAGGGGGCCGGGAGGGAGGGGAAATGGTGTGGGGGCTGGGCGGGCATGCACACGCTTGTGCACACATGCACTTCCCCTCGTGCACATGTGCACAACATCTGCTGTTGTGCGCATGCCCGCGTGTGTGGGAGGTGCCATTTTGGAAGACCCAACAGCGCTGTGCACATGCGCACGGCACCGTTGGGCCTTCCAAAATGGTGCCCATGAATTTGCCCGGCACAGTCATGCTGCAGCATTCCCTGGGCCCTGGCAAGGCCCCAGCGTGCCTCCTCTAGGTGAATTCACCCAACGCATGCGTGCTGTGGCCTTCCAAAATGGTGCTTGCACTCGCGCGCATGCATGCACAAGCGCGGGCACCATTTTGGATGCTAAAATGGTGCCCGCGCGCGGCACACAGGGCAGTGGAGGTGGCGGGACCAGTCACAGGCCGGTCCAAAGGCCTCCGCGGCCAGCACCCAGCATGCGGGCTGTAAGTTGCCGACCCCTGCTCTAATCCAAATGTCTGGGATTTAGAACAAATTTAGCCAAATTATTTTCAAAGGGCCTCTACAGATGGGCTCTTTGGGACATCCTAGAGGCAGGGATGGGGAGGGGCAGCTGCACACCGGCCGCCTCAACACTTCCCCGAAGGCATCCTGACATCGCTCTGAAAGGAGCGGCATTTTGCTTTCTGGGCCGGCAAAAGGGAGGATCGAGGCTGTGCTGTCCAGCAGCCTCAGCCTCAATCCTCCACTTCCCAGGGCGGCCCAGGGCTGCCTGTCTGCATCCCTCCAAAGATTATTCACTATTTCTTTTCTCAGTATATTTTTGCCCCAGGATGTGTAAAATGTCTCAGCTGCATGTGATTGGTTAAAGAGGAAATGCTGACTCAGAGGAAGCTGATGCAACTTGAGCATGGAGATGAGTCATAGCAGGTCCAAACTGCACAGACTTGTCAGTAGTGTCTGTTTTCTAGCTGGCAGCCTTCGGTGTATGGACTCAATTTTCCTCTGCTCTAACATCTTTGACAGTGTTACCACTCAGTCACAAAGATAATTGATTATCCTCCAAGGAATTATACATTCTATCTTGTTCTATAGAATCTTTTGTCTCCTAAGCAGTAATATCTTCTTCTCCCAGTTTGTATGTTTCAAAGCACACATAATCATTTTGGACTTTTAATACAACTTGAATCCTGTCTTTCTATCCTGGTCATTATGATTAGTAAATATCAGTATTTCTAATAATAATTATGTCATTTGCTAAGGGCATTTCACTGTTTAGCAGTTCAGAAAAACTCATTAGCCCCAAAACGGGGGGGGGGGGGATTCTTCCTAGTTTGTGTATTTTGAAAGAGGGGGGATACTATTCAAAATATTAAAAAGGGCCAAACAACCTGATTACCTGAACATGCCCAGCTTCTGATAACCCATTGGGAAATGTATGAGAACTCTCTAGAAAAGTAATCAAATTAGCAAGACAGAGGCTGAACCCCACCCTGTCCCCATAAAAAACCCACATACCATCAAGCAGAGAAAAGAGAGAAGCCTAGAGAAACACCCACCCACCCATGGTGGATAACCAAAACCCATGGATGCTCAAATCTCATTAAATACAGTGAATAGTAAACTAATGTCCCTGATATAAAATGGTAAAATCAAGGTTCACCTTTTGGGATTTATATATATATATTTCCAGATATTTTCAAGTCATTGATGCTTGAATCTGTGGATAAAGAATCTGTGGATATGGAAGGCTAACTGTAGCCCCCCCCCCCTCCATATTGGTCTCAATAATTGTAGGGGGGATGCAGACCAGGGCATCCAGGACGCCCTGGTCCGGAACGCCGCGGGACCGCGACAGCCGGACCGCGGCGCTCCTGCAGTGCCTCTAAAAGGAGCGGCAAATTGCCGCTCCTTTTACAAGACAGTGAAAGTGTGCCTCAAACGCGTCGGGTGCACTTTCTCTGTCTTTTCTGCCGCAGCGCGTCCGGTCACTGCGGCGGGAGGCTGCCCTCGGTGCGCCGTCCGTCAGGAGGGTTGGAAGCACCGAGGGCAACCTCAGGAAGAGGAAGGGACGCCGCGCGTGTGGCTGCCCCTCCTCTTCCGGGTCTCAGAGACGGCCCTATTAGCCGTCTGCCGAGGCCCGTAGTGCAGTGATCGCAAGTGCCTAAATTACACACCATTCTCTTTACAAATAAAAATCTTAAAAATCCTTATTTACAGGCTGTAGATCTAAAACAGATATACATGCTGCTTTCAGCAATTCACCTTCTGCTTTCAGTCACTTTGACCTAAAACCAATTGCTAGTGCCATCTAATGTGTGTGTGTGCTTTCATATCACCTGCCAACTTATGATGATCATGTTAATTTTTCACAGGTTTTTCTTAGGCAATAAATACTCAAGAGGTGGTTTTGTCAGTTTCTTCCTTTAAAATATGGCCTACACAACCTGGTATTCCTCAGCAGTCTCCCATCCAAGTCCCTATATTAGGAGAAAGGCGGAATATGAGAAAATAAAATAATAATAATAATCCAAGCACTAACCTAAGTTGATTTTGCTTAGCTTCTAAGATCAAATAGGATCTGGTACGTTTAGGATATTTAGGCCAATGTTCAATCCCATTTTGGGAGACAGGTAGGATATAAGCACAATATGAATGAATGAATGAATGAAGTAGACCCATTTAATTAATGGAGATTTTTGTAAGTGTTGACTTATCATTTAACAATTAGGTGAATGGGTATGTTCCATTTTATACTGGATTTAGGACTGGGGGGGTCTACCTTTGTGGAACATTTACCTCAATCAGCAAATTTGACATTTTCACAATGGATATAAGAATTCATTGTGGTATTTGTACAAATGTTCTGTTATGCAGTGGGTTTGCAAAATGTATTTAATGGAAAAAATATGTAGGAAACAAATACATGCAAACATTATAAAGTGAAAAAACAGGAACAGCTGTTAACAGTAGGCTCCACTACTGGAATAAGAATAAACTGTGTTTGCTTGAAAGGATATGTGCACTGATATCACAGAAAGAAGCAGAACAAAATAAAAGCATGCTTTATGGTAACAGACTAGACATTGTAAAAATGGCCTGCCTGCCATCTGTAGCCAAGAAGAGGTGCTGCTTCTCATAACAGAGAATATTGAGATGTATTGGGGAATGAAAATTTATGTAAACTCCCAGGAACTCTCTGGTCCACCAGTGTCAACATTTTTAGAAATATCCCCAGTGCAAGCTCTTGTTTTGGATAGCAATAAATATTAGTGAACAGCATAGCTATTCTTGACCAATCCTGCATATGCTCCTCCACTCACATGCACATTTCTTTTGACTAAATTACCTCTTCTTCCTAGACTACATATACATCTTTTCTAGTCATTACAATGTGAGACCTTTAACAAAGCTTGAACAAATTCATATCTGTGTCTCTAATACACCCACTTCATCACAAGGCTATGTATGAATAGGTGTGGTATATTTAATCAGAAATGAAGAGGAATCAGGGCATGATTTTCTCATTCATTGTAGCAGCCAGTAAATAAAAAAAGTTGCCTTGGGTTGGTAAGCTAGGGGCTATGCAGACAGGCAGGAAAAGGTGACCTGAAGCTGCCTTTTCTGTAAGCTGCAGCAACAGCACCACCTGCCCCAAGGATGCCCTAAATGGGGACAGAGCAACCACACTGGGGGGAGTCAATGCAACTTTTTGAGATTGTATAGAACCCCCAGCAACCACACCACCAGCCCCAAGGATGCCAGAAAGGGAGACAGAGCAACCGCATGGGCGAGCAGTGGCTGCTTCAAATTTTTTTTTTTTTTGTTCTATCTGACGCATGCGCACATGCACAGGGGCACATCCCTGTGCACCTGTGCAGGAACACATCCCTGTACACCTGCACACCTGCTCATGACCTGTCATAGGGTGGTATACAGTCTGTCATTTTGTCTGTACAAAGGTGACTGAAGTTTGGCACGTGTGCAGGGCCTGTCATACACCCACAGATCATGCAAGGTTTTATTGACCTCAGCTTCCCCTAAGTAGTGGGTGCTGTAGACAGGTGCGCTTGGGGCGAAAGAATGAGTTTGTCAACTGAAAAGACACCTACTCTGTTGTCCTTCACAAAACATGTCCCACACAGATCAGGGGGGAGGGGAGCAAAGGAGGTTTCTGTGGACAGACTGGATACATGTAGCTAGTGGTCATGCAAGGGACATGGTCACACTTGCACACCTGCAGAGATGAGGTCACAAAAGCCTCTTTCATGCAAACTGCTGTGCATGCTGACAGCAAGCATACATGCAACAGAATGCATTTATTGTCATAATAGAGGACAGTTGCTTGGGCACATGCGTAAGGCTACAATTAGGGTTAGGGTTCTAATATTTAAGCACACCTGTGGCGGTGCATCCACACATGGAAGCATAGGGTGCTTTAAATTAAAGCTTGCATTGTAGGGCGCATGCTCTGGATTGCTGAGTCTATTTCCACCATTTTCTGGTGCATCAGTTTCGCTACATACATACACACATGCAAAGGTGTGCATCTTCACCAAAAGAGCGGAAAAAAGCAGCTCCTTTTTGGAGCAGCTTTTCTGGGCATAAAGTGACTAGAGGACGCTTTCCTGGAGACTTTTAGGCATGTGTCATCTAAAGGCCATGCCTACAAGTCACCCTCAAAGCACCCCTTTTTGCCCATCTTCATAGCCCCCTAGTCATTCATCTCAGTATATTTGAACATTATTTTTAACCTCTCCATCCTAAAACACCCAACTCTTGCCCTGTGTAACTGTGAAAAGTGATGTCTATTAATGATTGCAGCTAATTAACTGGTAATGACTTCCTGAAACTATAAACTGGAACTCATAGCAATTTAGAAATTTAGCCTAATTAACAATCATGTTGCTGTTTTTCCTAATCATTTGCTGCTGTATATTTTCAGTGGTGGGATTCCCCCCCCCCCCCCATATTACTTTGCAGCTTTGCAGAGAATGTGTGTGAAGTTATTCCTACCTTTCTTTCTGGGAAAGAAGTGTATCATTGCTCTCATGCTAAAGTGCAGGAGGTTTTCATCATTCAAATGCCTGGTCTATTGGCTGGAATCTTGTGGCTGACTTGAGGTGGTATAAATACCACTAGGCTAGTGATTGCATTTTCTGGGAGGTTTCACAGGGGTGGTGTTGAGGCATCCGATACTGTCTGATCCTGAAAGCTAAGCAGGGTTGACCCTAGTTAGTACTTGGATGGGACACCACCAATGAATACCAGGTTCTGTAGGCTATATTTCAGAGGAAGGAATGGGCAAAACTATCCCTGAGTATTCTTTGCCTAAGAAAACTCTATGAAATTAATGGAATCACCATAAATTGGTAAGTGACTTGAGGGTGTGCACTCCTAGTCTAGCTTTCACAAGTACTGCTACACTGGGCTAATACTTGCACAACCAGCTCTGCTTTCCAAGGGGTTGCCAGGTTTCTGCATTTCACTTGGTGTTTGGAGAGTAATTACACTGTTGCTTAACAAGTGACTGAGGCATTGCCACCCGTTGCATGCTCAGTTTCACAACATCCCTATCTAATATAATTATTCCATAATATAACTCCAATATAGTTATACTATACAACCTCTGAACAAGATCTTGACCATTACATCAATTCCATAATTAGGCATGTGCAACCACACTGATAAAAATGGATTTTCTCCATCTCCCTTTTCTTCAGAACAGCCCTACCAGTCTCCCCCCTGTCCCATGTTACTCAAAGGACTCTATCAAATGGGTAAACTGTGATACCAAGGGTGAAGAAGATGAAGAAGATTTGTGGGAATTGGGCAGAAGTGCTTCAGTATGGTGCTTCTGCTTCATTTTTCAGGGATAATCACATCTATTTATCAAAATCCCCAGCATGCTGTATACTAAAACGGGAAGGGAAAGTTGAGGAGCATGGAGCTTAGATTCTTCCAACCATGAACCTGACAGATGATATGTTTTCTTTTTTTCCATGTTACTTACCTAGTTCAGTGAATAATTGTCTTGAGACACATGCTCACAGGACATAAACAAGGCTTATAGTGGCTATTGCACTTGTATTTCTCGTTACTAATTCCTTTAACAAATAGGATTTTCAAGTGTCATCAGATGTTAGGACACCAGAGCTGAGTGTTGGAGTGAACAGGGTATGCTGTGATCAAGATGACTAGTATAACAGAGATTTCATTTGGAATATACTGTTAAGTAGCAGTAGCAACAACAGCAAACAACAAGTAAATACATTATAAACAATGTAATAAAGCTGAATAAGTTCTTATGGTGGAGATGGGGGATACTACCATAGACTTGTGTTTGTTTATTTACTTTATTTGTATGCCTCCTTTCTCCCAGGACAGGACCCAAGGTAGCTTCCAGAACAACAAATTAAAAATGTTTACAAAAGTTTTAAAACCAATTTTAAATTCCCAGATTAAAACACTATAAAACTGTTTAAATCATACAAAAGTTAAAAAACAGATAAAAACATACATTCCTCTGCTTAACCATTAAAAGTTTACTTAAATGTGTGGATAGTGTTCCTTTAAATAGCATTCACTAAGTGACAGTAGACATAATTGTATCTGGATATAGTCAATAATTTTTTTGTTGCTATTCTGTTCTTAAGAGAGTGGCATTCTTGTTTAGACTTTGTGTTCTTTTAAAACTCTGTGGTTCTTTAAGCTTCCCTTAGAAGGCCTCATTCTTGACTCCATTTATACATAGTGCAGACAACTTCTGGTCCTCTTGATGTTGTTGGTATAATGTAGTTCACATTAACCCTGATGATGATGGGTGATGGGAACTGCAGTTGAACAGTGCCTGAAGGGCCACAAGCTACCCATCCCTGATGTATCAACTTGGTAAGTTATAACTGTTGCTACAACACTGTTGCAGCAATTTGATTTACGATTTGCTTAATATTGCTTATCCTAGCTGAGAAAATGACAAAGTTGGGGTCACTGATATTCCCTGACGTTCAAAGGTTCATTACAGGGAACCAATGAAGCATGTTCATCTGCTTACGTTAATTTTGGAAATGAGTGTCTGGAACCCTATTTTGGCTCTGTGCTTGTATAAATGTTGTTACACAAGCAGTTGTAGTTTTTCAGGCTGGGTCCACACTGGCCTGAATTCTCTGGGAGCAGAATACTCCCAGAGCTTCCTCAATGTTTCCCCATTATCTGGGGTTTCCCATTGCAATATGGGGTGGCGGTTTGCATGAATGTCCTGCTGTGCTGCCTTACATGGTGGCTATTGTTGCAAGTCACAGTATGAGGTGCCCAGCATCAATCACATGGCTGGCCACCTTGTTCTGACCTCAGAGTGATTGAGTTGTTGTGGTGGCAGCCACACTGGGTGACACAGCAGGGCATATTGTAAACAGCCACCCAGTGTTGCAACAGAAGGCTCTGGATCTTTTGGGAAGATCCAGAACAAATAGTTATTTTACAATGTGTTAAGGGTGTTATGTTTTGGGTTCAGCACTGAACTGACTGAACTTCATCTGGACCACATCCAAGTTTGGAGCTGTGCATGGTGGGGCATTTTATCTAGCCCATTAGACAGAGGTTACACAAGTGTGATATTATGGTTAGAGCTGCACAAGCCTTACAATACAAACATAAATTGCTGTCCATACCTAAGAGCACTACCCAAGGGTTCTGAAAGTGCAGACCTTAGTTGGGTGTGGATTTTTCAGTGAGTGAGTGCATGGCCTTAATGCCCATTACAGAATTAATTAACAATCCAGTACTGAAGGGTAACTGTTTGTGGAATATTATGCCACCTAACCTCTAAGAGGGATCTTGGTCAGTATTGATAATGTGTTAGAAAATGTGAAACTTGTTGTTGTTTAAAAAATCTAGTTTACACATCTTTCTTGCCCTGCTGTCCATTTTCTTTACCCTATCTACACAGAAATGTTGTTCTGTTCTAATGTTACTACAAATCATAGGGGAAATGTGTGTATGTGCATATACACAAATATTTTCCTATGATTTCCATATATATATTATCCTAGGAGATCGTGATGTGATAAAGAACTTTACTTGGCATTCCAGTGTAAGTAGAGTAGGGGTAATCACAACTTGTAATTAGAGCTCAATGTGAAATGCTTACAACATCCATTTCAGGTTTTCTCACTGAACTGAGAGCACCAGAGTAAATTTTAGGAAAATGAAATAAAAGCAAAGCAAATTCTACCTTTGCAGCAATAACAATCTCCCATGCTTCAGAAATCTCTCAAACCACTTCTTTGCTTTCCTTTTTTAAAACTCAGAACTACAGTAATGGATCCTTTACTGTGGGGAAGCAGAACATATCGCCACGGGAAATCATAAAATACAGAGTTTGGTTGTTTTCCCTCCTTTGCTTTTATGCTTGAGAAAATGCTGAGAGGAGGGTGGGGGCATGCTCATGAAAATGAACAAAGAACTAACCATTTCCCCACTGATGTTCTTCATGGTCACAAGAAGCAATTGCCCTGTATTTGACTGAGAAGTAAGCTGCCTTCCATTGCAAAAGTGTAACTCAATCACAGAGCAACTATTTCAGATAGTTATGTCCTGACTGATATGTAAACATCTCGATAGATAGTGCCAGCTCACATCTAAAATCTTAGTTGTCCAGCCAAGAAACAATTTCAGCTTTATGGAGAAGAGGGAAAATATATTCCCAGGAATTCCTGTTAGCCTTGTCCAGTATATTATGTGATTAAACTGAAAAAGTATTGAGCATTGCTACAATTATTTGCCTTCCAATGCAAGGGTGGGGATTGTATGGCTTGTGGAGTACATCTGATCCATGGATTGGGGAATCCAGGTGGCCCTTATTCCCCATTGAAATCCTGTTGCACTTGCCCACCCTTGCTGTAACAGCTATGACAATGTCACCACCACAAGCTGCAGTGTTGCCTTTTTTCTGAAATAAAAGATTGTGAACCTTTGCTTCCATGTCTATTTCATATAGCATGTGTGTCTAGTACAAATTGTAATTGGATGTGTACATTGCATTTTTATTTTTATGTCTTTTTAATGGTTTTATACTGTTTTAAATTAAAGGCTTCTTTACATGATTGCTAATTTAATTGATTTAAAAAAAACTTTTGCATCATCAGGTTTTTAGTTTTATCTTGTTTTAAACTTGATCTAATCAGCATCGCAAAGTTAATGCAGTTTGACACTGCTTTAACTGCCATGGCTCAATGCTATGGGATGCTGAGATTTGTAGTTTTATAATATAATCAGCCTCCTTTGTCAGAGAACTCTGGTGCCCCAACAAACTACAAATCCCAGAAATCCACAACATTGGGCCATGGAAGTTAAAGTGGTGTCAAAATGTATTATTTTTGCAGGACAGATTAGATCCTTGTTGTAAGCCATTTTGGGTTCCTTGTTGGCAGAAAGACAGGGCATAAATTTAATAATAATAATAATAATAATAATAATAATAACAACAACAATAATAAAGACACACCCAACTACAGGTGGTGACAAATATGGGTGTGCAACGCCAGTACCCTGGTGAGATCAAACTTTTATACTCAAAAAAGCTCCAATGCTGAATGTAAAGTCAAAAAGGGGAAATTTATTTTAAAGAACAAAAGAAAAAGGTTTCTCCTCCCCAGCTCTAACAGGCTTAAAATAAAAGGTACTTTACAGTTTAGGTTTCAGCAATCTTCAGTGTTGTCATCTCTCTGGGTTTGATCTTCTACTCAATGAAGATGGTGCAGGGTCTTTCAGCTTCTGGTGCTCTTAACTTCTTTATTGTTGATGTTTAATAGAATTGACTGCTTCTGGTAACTAATCTGGCTAGCTGGTAAATAAATTGGCTAAATGGTAAATAACTTGGCTGAATGGTAAATAAGTTGGCTAAATGGTAAGTAAATTGGCTAAATGGTAAATAAATTGGCTAAATGGTGTAAGAAATGCCCTTTCCTTCTGTCTGTGCCTGTTTGCCACCAAACAGATGAAGCCAAGCCTGCCTAAGAAAAACTAAAAATCCCAAGCTGAAACTGAGCTTGCTGGGAAGGGGCAAACCAAAAACTAGAAAAATGCAAGGGATTCCTACAGCTCCTCCCACAAACTAACACAATGGAAAATTCCTATGCTCAAACATACCAAGGACTGACTAAAAATGAAGGAAAATGCAGGGGAGAACTCAAACAGTTCAGGCTGGACATCACAATAATAATAATAATAATAATATAGATATAGATATAACTGGACAGAGAACCAGCATGATGTAGGGATTTGAACATTAGAATATGACTCTGAATAACAGATACATAATGAATTCCTGACACACTACATACATTTCTACATGATCTGACCCCATCCTGCACTCATCTATTCTCTTCACAACAGCCTAGATCCATTGCCAAACTGGATTTGCCATGTCATCTCCATGCACAAAGGCTAGTTTGCAATGCCTTTGTCTACAAATGGCCATTGTTAAAACTGCACTTGCCACTTCAATTCCATACACAAAGGATTTTGAATTCAAATTGACATTCTCACACACCTAGGGCATATATAAGTCTGTCCCTTATTTACCACTCCACCAAATGCATCTGAGGAAGTAGACTTACATTTACAAAGGCTCATGCTGTCAACTTCTTTTTTTAGTTAGTCTGAAAGATGCTACAAGACCTCTCTATATGCTGATTCTACAGACTAACACAGCTATATCTTTGAATTTTAGATACCAGAGTTTGAATCCCTGCTTAGCTATGGAAAGTCACACTCTCTCATCCTCAAAGAAAGGTGAAGGCAAACCTGCTCTGAACAAATCTCACCAAGATAATTCCACGATGGATTTGCCTTAGTTCAACGTAAGTCAGAAATGACTTGAAGGCACACAACACCATACAGCTGGAATCCTATTGGTGACATTTGTGTGTATATATTAGGATTATGTGAACATATGATGGGGGGGTATTGTGCAAGAGGGTATTTACAGATTTCTTCTGCAAGAGGGTATTTACAACCACACAACTCAAGACAACTTTTAAATCCCACAGGCATTGCCACAGCTCTTTCTTCTAATGAACAAAGGTCCACTTGTATAGAGAATGCAGACTGCAAACGTAAAAATTCCTGAAAAATGAATAGCTCCTGAAGAAGCCAACTGGTGATAAGGCTGAAACACACTGGCCTTTTTAAGAAACAAATATTTTTGGTGACTGTATAGCATGTGGGACCTTGTCTCCTTCCATTCTTTTGCAGCTCTTTACTGGCCAATAGGGTAAGAGGAAAGGGGGCCAGACAGCATTCATTTGCAGTTATGCAACTGTAAAAAGAGAGCTATATGATTTTCATGAAATCAGGTGTTTTGTGGAAAGTGTTCCATTAGGTAGAGAGCTTTTGTGGAGCACGATACAGAACCTCACCAAAACACTATGAATTATCCCTTTTTTTACAAATGCACATACTGAAAAAATATGTTGCTTACACTATTTTTTTAATTTAAAAAAACTTGGAAATTTACCCTTCATTGCTCAGGCTGATGTGGAGTGATTTGTGTTTTTTTATTTTAATGAAGCAAAATTTGGAAGTTAGAAAAAATGAAAGAAAGAAAGAAAGAGAAAAAAAGAAAAACTATCCAGTTCTGTGTAAAATGGGCCTAAAATGCAATGGGGAGGGGAGAGGGTTGAAACCAAAATTTGCAGACCATTTGCAGACATTTAGGATTGGTTCATAAGTGTGCAGCTTAAAGCCAAACGTGCAGAAATGCAAAGTGTTTGTTTAGGAAGTGGTTTAAGAAATTGGTGTGTTTTACTGGTATTATTATTATTATTATTATTATTATTATTATTATTATTTTGCTCCCAACAGATACTATGCTGTTGTTTTACTCCTAATAGATAGGATACCAAGGGGCAAAGCAGACAGGCATAACAGAATTACCTCCGGCTGCTCTGCCTGTGATTGGCTGGGGACTGTGGTGACAGCATGGCCCGCTCTCAAAGTGGGCTGCTGCTGTAGTCTCAAATGTGCCACCGGCGAGGAGAGGATTTTTGCCACTCCATTTGCTGGCAGATTTCATCCACCTTAGGTGGTCTCAAAGCAGATTCCAGATGCTTTGAGGGCATGCATCACTTGCTTGCCATACCCCCAAAGCAGTTGGTAGCCACTTTATGTGGCTCATCTGTTCCAGGCCCAAATCTTGTGATTTCTTGATGAAGTATGAAAATTTGTAAAGCATTAGATATGGACAAATGGAGAAACATTTTAAATTGGGGATGGGCATAGCAAAGATATACAATTTAACTCAGGAGGGAAGCAGACGGGCGGCCGTGGGCTGCCCTGGGAAGCTGCGCCGCGGGGCCGAGGTATCCTCACACCTTGGCTGCGTGGCACAGTTTCGCTGCCCCTGGAAGAAGCGCTAAAATAGCGCTCCTTCCACAAGTCGCCGAAGGTGCACCACAAAAGGCTGCCAGCGCACCTTCAGCGACTCTTCCGCTGCAGTGTGTACGGACGCTGCAGCGGGAGGTCATCCTTGGAGTGCTGGCCATGCGAAGGGCCGGCTGCTCCGAGGATGTGTGGCTGCCCCTCCCCTTCCTTGCCCCCAAAACAGCGCTTTTCGCCGTCTGCTTCCCCCCTCAATTAACTCAAGGAATTTAACTCAATTGCCTACCACCCAGAATTCTCTATTAGAACCAACTATAGCTTGCTATGACACTTTTAATGATTATTTCACAGATAAAACCTCTCGGATAAGAGCTGACCTGGATGCCAACTTTAAGTCAGTAGTAACTAGAGGAGTATCCAGTGTCTCTGCCATTACTGTTAGACTGGATCAGTTTGAGTCGGTAAGTACTGAGGACGTGGACAAGCTTCTTAGTAGTTTGAAAAAGATGACCTGCCCTCTCGACCCTTGCGCAACTTAGCTGGCAGTCCAGGGGGGTGATATCATCAAGTTTCTGTTTAAAAACATAATTAATGCATCCTTCATGGAGGGGTCTCTGCCCTCTTGTCTTAAGGAGGCAGTTGTTAGACCACATTTAAAAAAGCCCTCCCTGGATCCCCTGGATAGAAACAACTATAGACCTGTTTCGCTGTTGCCATTTTTGAGCAAGGTGATTGAAAGGGCGGTTGTCAACCAACTACAAGTTGTCTTGGAGGAAACTGATTTTCTGGATCCATTTCAAACCAGATTCAGGACAGGATACGGAGTTGAGACTGCCATGGTTGCCTTAGTCGATGATCTCCGTCTGGGCATTGACAGGGGAAGGGTGACCCTATTGATGCTCTTGGACCTCTGAGTGGCCTTCAATACCATAGACCATGGTATCCTTCTAGACCGCCTGAGAGAGTTGGGCATTGGTGGCACTGCTTTGCAGTGGTTCCGGTCCTACCTCTTGGGTAGGTTCCAAATGGTGTCGCTTGGGGACAGTTGTTCGGCCAAGAGGGAGCTCAAATTGGGTGTCCCTCAAGGTGCGATTCTGTCCCCAGTGCTATTCAACATTTACATGAAGCCACTGGGTGAGATCATCTGGAGGCATGGGCGGGGTGTTATCAGTACGCTGATGACACCCAAATATCATCGGACTGATGCAGTGACTAAGAATGGCATCTCTCCTCTGAATGCCTATCTTGGGGCGGTAATGGTCTGGATGAAGGAAAACTGACTCAGGCTGAATCCAGGTAAGACGGAGGTACTTGTCATAGGAAACCCGAACCCGGGAATGGAGTTATGTCAGCCAGTTCTGGATGGGGTCATACTTCCCCTGAAGGACTCTGTCTGCAGCTTGGGGGTGCTCCTTGACTCGTCGCTCCACTTGACAGCTCAGGTGGATGCGACAGTCAGGAGCTCCTGTTATCAGCTTCGGCTGATATGCCAGCTGCGCCCCTTCCTGGAGCAGGGAGACCTTGAAACAGTAGTACATGCACTGGTAACCTCTCAATTAGACTTCTGCAATGCACTCTACGTGGGGCTATCCTTGAGCCAAGTTCAGAAACTTCAGCTTGTACAAAATATGGCAGCCAGATTGATCATGGGTACTTCCTGTAATGATCATATAACACTGGTCCTGAAATCCCTTCACTCGCTGCCGATTAGTTTCTGGGCAAGGTACAAGGTGTTGGTTATTACCTTTAAAGCCCTACATGGCTTGGGACAAGAATACTTAAAGGAGCGCCTTCTTTGGTATTTTCTGTCCTGCACACTAAGATCCTCAGGAAAGAATCTTCTACAGCCAAAAAAATCTAGGCTTACATCGGTCACCCAGAGGGCCTTTTCCACTGCTGCCCCAAAGCTGTGGAATGGCCTGCTGGAGGAGATCCGTCACATCTCCACTGTTACAGCCTTCAAAAAGGCTCTTAAGATGGATCTCTTCCGGCAGGCCTTCCCAGCTTAGTTCCTCTCCTGGCACAAGGTGATCTACGTCACTCTGTCTACCAATTATCTCCCTTTTTAAACGTTTGTA
Source organism: Phrynosoma blainvillii (assembly GCA_026167975.1). Taxonomy (NCBI): domain Eukaryota; kingdom Metazoa; phylum Chordata; class Lepidosauria; order Squamata; family Phrynosomatidae; genus Phrynosoma; species Phrynosoma blainvillii. Next base: position 418,152,065 of record JANUYF010000001.1, read on the forward strand.
TTTTTGTTTTTAAATAATGTTTGTTTAATTGTAATTTTAGCATAGGGTTGGGGGGGTTAGGAAGGGATTAATTTTTTTTTTAAATTCTATTGTACTCTATGTATTTTTTATTGTTGTAACCCGCCCAGATTCTTTGTGATTGGGCAGGCTATAAATAAATAATTTATTAATTTATTATTATTTATTAATTGAGCACTAAAGTTAGAATTATCCAAACCAAGCCATCACTACGTACATATGTGAGATCTGGACAATGAAAAAGCAGATAAAAATAAAATAAACTTATTTGAGATGTGGTGCTGGAGAAGTACTGAGGACAGCCAAAAAGGAAAAACAAATGAGTCCTTGAACAAATCAATCCTGAAATACCCCTAGAAACTAAGGGGGGAAGCAGACGGGTGGCCGTGGACCACCCCAGGAAGCTGCGCCATGAGGCCGAGGTATCCCTATACCTTGGCCCCGTGGTGCAGCTTCACCGCCCCTGGAAGGAGCACTAAAATAGCGCTCCTTCCACAAGTCACCGAAGGTGCGCCGCAAAAGGCTGCTGGCGCACCTTCGGCAACTCTTCCACTGCAGCGTGTACAGACGCTGCAGCGGGAGGTCATCCTCGGAGCTCCGGCCGTGCAGAGGGCCGGCTGCTCCGAGGACATTTTGGGGAAGGGGTTGGGGCACCCACCGTGCAGCTGCTCCTCCCCTTCCTTGTGCCCAAAACTGTGCTTTTTGCTGTCTGCTTCCCCCCATAGATGGTAAATATGAAGCTGTTATAATTTGGCCACATCATGAGAAGGCATTACTCCTTAGAAAAAAGGAAATGATGCTAAGAAAGATGGAAGGCAGTAGAAAGAGAGGAAGACTGTACATTAGGTGGCTAGACTCAAATAGGAAGTTTACAAACATGAATCTGCAAGATTTAAGCAGAGCAGTGGAGGATTGGGGGGGGGGGGCTTGGAGATGACTCATCCACAGAGTCATCATGAGTCAAGTTCAACTTGAAGGCAGTTAATAATAGCAACAACAAAGTGTGCCGCCTAGATGTTGTTGGACTGCATCTACCAGAATTCATCACTATTAGCATTACCAGAAAGGGCTGCTGGGAATTGTGGTCCAGTAACATCTGGTGGGTTCAATTTTGTCCATTACAGTATAAATTCAGATGACATTCAATAAATCCAGATTGCAGGAAGGATAGGCTTATGAATCTTTGGGCATATTTGTTGAATTGCTGGATACTATGGTCAAGATCCTACATCTATGAATAGTTCTTGCCACTGTCCAGCAGCAGTCAAGCCCCAGGAGGAGATGTTGCTGTTGTCATTCACCAGGATCTCACCTTGGAGAGGAAGGGATGAATGGTCTCTCAACTGGACTTCAGTCACCTTTGCCTTCCCCCAGGAGCCTGGACAATCCAAATATCATGTTCCTTCTAAAATAATATTTTATTAATACATAACATTTAATAGTATAAAACAACATATATAGAAAATTACATCTACACACTGCACAACTAATGACACAAACTAACACACCACACAAAATAACAATGTGTGTGTGTTGTGCACCTTCAAGTTATTTCCAACTTATGATGACCCTAAGGTGAACCTATCATTGGGTTTTCTTGGCAAGATTTGCTCCCTGAGATGCAAACATACGATCAGCCATTTCCCCCTTTTGACATCTCAAAGCTTGGTTGTGCTCAGGCAACTTGGTTCATCAATCAACAGGGGATTGTTTAATGTCAGATCCAGACCTCATGCATTTCAGGCCAACCCTACCTGTCAGCTGTATTCAATAAAGTTGTGGCTTTTGTTCTTCCAAATTGGGTGTATTGTGGTCATTCCTTGCAACACTTCCCCTTTCCACTGTGAATGTTATTTTACCTCTTCGGTAAGCTAAACTTAGAGATCTGCTGACAAAACAATCTGCCTGCAGAACTTCTCTGCTGGCTACCATCTGGCAATGAAAGGAAGTGAAGAGTTGTAGAAGGGGGTGAAGAAGGAGCCAAGTTATACCAAATTCAAAATTCCATTCCAGGGACACAGCCACAGTGTAGGTACAATACTAGGACAAGGAAAGTATACTCCTAAGTAATTTCTGCTTTTTCCTTGGTAGAGATGCAGTTGGATTCAACACAGAATCAGCTAGGCCTCTCTCCATTCAGCTGACTGTTGGACACCTTGGCTGGTTAGGATTGTACTTTTAATGATCTGTGTGCTATATGTGAATAAGCCTTCAGTTTGAGACCACAGATGCTTCCAGAAATTTCCCACTTAGCTTAAAGGAACCTGGGCAGGAGGAATGATTATTGAGCTATAGGATAGGGAAAGAAAATGCAGAAGGAGCATTGAACAACGTGAACGTCTCATAAAGCAGTCAAGTCAATTCCTCAATTTGTCAAAATCACATTTCTACAGCCCAAAGCAATTTAAAGAATGGTTTACTTTGGAACCTGCAAAGTGAAAAGGGAAATTCACACAGCTATATATGCTTCTAAAGTGACACCTACCCAGTTGTTTTTGCATTCTGCATGTATATCCTTCAGTATGCTCATGTGGATATCTATGGTGGTCCATATTTTATCAAAATATTTTTACAAGCAAACATAATCTGAAACAGATTATGGGTGAATCTGTCAGAAAAATAAACAGAATATGTCTGGTCTGACTTGTTAGTGTCTGTCAGTGGGGCAGCTGTGTAGGAGAGGCCATTGATTTGTATGGGTGTGCATGTGATTTCATACAGTTCTGTTTTTGTCTAGTTTCATCAATGCTGGCCTTGTTTCTTATGCTCCTGTTGGTTTCTCTCTCACGCTTGCAGAGTCATAGGCGCCAATCACAAGCTCTGTGGCAGCCAGCCACAACGAGGTGAGGTGCAAACATTCTTGAGTTTGATAAACAGACCAGTGTTTAGAACTGAGATATTGCATCACTGATACATAAAGCAAATCTTTGAATAGGAAGAAGTGAAGAAGATGACCTTTTTCTCCTGGATGTAAATACATTATTTAGGCCAAAACAATACCTTAGTCTAGAATCTACTAACATAAAACACATGCAATGTCATTACATTTCCCCCCTCCCCTTATGTGTATGGTCTTGTGCTCAAGATGCAGAACCACTTCCCATATTCTAATAATAATAATAATAATAATAATAATAATAATAATAATAATTTTTATTTATATCCTGCCCCTCTGCCAAGCAATCGGGGCGGCATACAACATTCCAAAACATGAGAACAAATAAAATCAATTCAAATCCCATCCCTCCTTCCCACACCCACCCACCCCCCAAAACAAATCAAACTAAACAGATTAAATAACAATAATTAAACAATTAAACAATAAACAATAAACAATTAAACAATAATTTTAAACCTGCCGGCATTCTCCCCAGTTCCGTGCCGTCCACAGCTGCTCCCGGCCGCCCCAGGTGATGGCAAGGGGCAAGAGAGTCCTTCAGGGGCCTAAGTCCTCCAAGAGCACTGGAGCACTGCCAGAACCACGGATAGGCAGTATTTCTCTTCCAAATTTCTGGTGTAATCCTCACCTCCATCAAATGCCAGTCACCCGGCTTCTGAGTCCTCCAGAGTCCTCCCACCAAGGCCACCTGCTATTGCCGGTGGTCAGGGCTTGGGAGGCTTTGAAGGCTCAGCTCCCTTGGGGCCAGGTGTTCCAAGGCAGGAGGGGGTGGGGGAAGACTCTCACCACCCGGCTCCTGAGTCCTCCGGAGTCCTCCTTCCAAGGCCACCCGCTATTGCCGGTGGTCAGGGCTTGGGAGGCTTTGAAAGCTCAGCTCCCTTGGGGCCAGGTGTTCCAAGGCAGGAGGGGGCGGGGGAAGACTCTCACTGACTGGCTCCTGAGTCCTCCAGAGTCCTCCTTCCAAGGCCGCCCTTGGAAGTTTTTAGTGTTTTAGTATTTTCTCCATTGCAAAAATACTGTTAAGTCTGTGTCGGACAATATTACCTGAGCCGAAGGTTGATCTTGTGGTTTAATTATACATAAGTAATTGGCTTCTAGCATCAGGGACAGTGTCCCCTGTGAAGATTCTGGATTGAAGAAAGATAACAGGATTGACAGCAGTGTTGGTTTCACACACAGACACACACACACACACAGAGAGAGAGAGAGACCCCATGTTGATTAAGCAATGTGGCAAGTTTGGGGCAGGGCATACATAGGAGGTCAAGCAGACTGGAGGCTTGGGACAGCCCCTGATTGCTCCCTAACCCTCAGTCACCCCCCAATCGACTGTGGACTGCGGTGACCAGGTGCCATGGTCCCGAAACCACCTGCTGCTATTGCCCTAAATGGCTGCTTGCAAGGAGCAACTTTTCACTACTCCTTTTCTTGCCAATCTGGGAGTTTGTGTCATCTGCATGCCATGCCCCTGAAGCATCTGTTAGCTGCTCTTTTTGGCCATGTTTATAAAGTGCCTTTTTGGGCCATAGAAACTGAAGCTGGTTGTTCTACCCTCTGGGGAATCAAATTGAAAGGTTTATTGGGAACTCTGATATAACAAATAAAGAGCATGAAAAAATGTCCATGGGTCTTAGTGGCTGAAAGAGATAACCAACAAGGAGAAAAGTGGGCTTGGAAGGATAAAATTAGACCTGCATAGAATCAGTTGCTCAAGAGTCAGGTGAAAGAAGGGAAGGAAGGAAGACTCAGGTGAAAGAAGAAGGGAACTTTGAATGTGTACAAGGCTTCTCTAGAATAGTACACTAGGGCAGAATGGGTTATTTCTGACATAACAGATTTTCAAAAAACATTTTCCTATTTTCTGTACTATTTTCTCTGTTTCTCCTTCCTACTATTTGTGCATTTCATTGTTCAGTGAATATATGACCTTCTATAGATACATGTTGTACACTTCCTCATTTGCAATATATGTATGTGTGTGAATGTGTGTAACTATTAATCTTTTATTGAAACTGTGCCTTAAATATGTTCTAAATGTTTTTAGTGTTTAAGATGTTTTAATTATATATTTTTTTTAATAATGTTGAATTCCTTTTTTACTTTTGTAAATTAATGTTTTAGCTGGACATTTTTAAAATTATTGTAGGGCTCCTTGGAGCTCATTTTGGGAGAAAGAGTGGATATATATAAATAAGTAAATAAGTCCAAACAGAAGAAGAAACACTCTTGGTTATGTTTTTCCATAGGTAAGGACACTTTATCTGATGTAGAGATTCCATACCCAGCTTCAAATTATAGTTTGCTTAAAATGAATGTTAAAATAAGTTTAATCCAAAGAGGAAGTTTGTTGCACCAAGCCCACTGAAGCCAATGAGACTGGGAGATAGAATCATAGAATCATAGAATCATAGAGTTGGAAGAGACCACAAGGGCCATCCAGTCCAACCCCCTGCCATGCAGGAACTCCCAATCAAAGCATCCCCGACAGATGGCCATCCAGCCTCTGCTTAAAGACCTCCAAGGAAGGAGACTCCACTACTCTCCGAGGGAGTGTGTTCCACTGTCGAACTGCCCTTACTGTCAGGAAGTTCCTCCTAATGTTGAGGTGGAATCTCTTTTCTTGCAGCTTGCATCCATTGTTTCGGGTCCTAGTCTCTGGAGCAGCAGAAAACAAGCTTGTTCCCTCCTCGATATGACATCCCTTCAAATATTTAAACACGGCTATCATATCACCTCTCAGCCTTCTCTTCTCCAGGCTAAACATCCCCAGCTCCCTAAGTCGTTCCTCATAGGGCTTGGTTTCCAGACCCTTCACCATTTTAGTTGCCCTCCTTTGGACACGCTCCAGTTTCTCCACATCCTTTTTGAATTGTGGTGCCCAGAACTGGACACAGTATTCCAGGTGAGGCCGGACCAAAGCAGAATATAGTGGCACTATTACTTCTCTTGATCTAGACACTATACTTCTACTGATGCAGCCTAAAATTGCATTGGCCTTTTTAGCTGCTGCATCGCACTGTTGACTCATGTTCAACTTGTGGTCCACCTGGATTCCTAGATCCCTTTCACACGTAGTCTCATTCAGCCAAGTGTCCCCCATCGTATATCTGTACTTTTTGTTTTTCCGCCCTAAGTGCAGTACCTTACATTTCTCTGTGTTGAATTTCATTTTGTTAGCTTTGGCCCAACTTTCTAGTCTGCTCAATTCATTTTGAATTTTGATCCTGTCCTCTGGGGTATTAGCTACTCCTCCTAATTTGGTGTCGTCTGCAAATTTGATAACTATGCCCCCAATACCGTCATCCAAGTCATTAATAAAGATATTGAATAGCACTGGGCCCAGGACAGAGCCCTGTGGCACCCCACTGGTCACTTCTTTCCAGGTTGAAAAGGAGCCATTGTTGAGCACCCTTTGTGTTCGACCAGATAACCAATTACAAATCCATGTAACAGTTACTTTGTCTAGCCCACATTTTACCAACTTGCTTGCAAGAATGTCATGGGGAACCTTGTCAAAGGCCTTACTGAAATCAAGATATACTATATCCACAGCATTCCCTTCATCTACCAAACTGGTAATTTTATCAAAAAAAGAGATCAGATTTGTCTGGCATGACCTGTTTCTCTGAAACCCATGTTGACTTTTTGTGATTATGAAATTATCTTTCAGATGTTCACAAACTCTCTGTTTAATGATCTGCTCCAGAATCTTTCCGGGTATTGATGTCAGACTAACTGGACGATAATTGTTGGGATCCTCTTTTTTCCCCTTTTTGAAGATGGGGACAACATTTGCCCTCCTCCAGTCCGCTGGGACCTCTCCTGTTTTCCAGGAATTCTCAAAGATTATTGCCAATGGTTCTGATATTACATTTGCCAGTTCTTTTAATACCCTTGGATGTAATTCATCTGGTCCTGGAGACTTATATTCATCTAGATTAACCAGATGTTTCTGTACTATCTCTTTACTTATTCTGTGATGAAATTCTCCTATTCTGTCCTCTGCTCCATTATCCTCAAGTTGAGCACCCTTTGCCTTTTCTGAGAAGACTGAAGCAAAGAAGGTGTAGATTATTTTATTTTTAATTACCACCATCCCATTAACACTAGTGGCAAATCTATCATTCTATGTATTCTAAACTTCACAGCCCATATTCTTGTCACTGTGTTTGACATTTGTTATATTTTTCATTTCTACAGGAACAAGGCCAACTTGTTTCACTTGAGCAACAGCTGCACTTTTTAAAAAAAACATGAATAGATTGAATGAAAGGATATGCTCAAAAGATAAGTGGTTTTCTGTGCAAAAGGATGAAGCTCTCGAGCTTGTTACCACACATCATGAAGATCCTGTATTTGTTGCATGATTCAGATGATGTTAACATTTTAAAATAACAAACCAGATTATTTAACACACACACACACACACACACACAATAGCCCTTGTATAGCAAATATTGCAGATGGAGCACAGTATTATCCTGACATGTCTCTACCTCCTTTTGCTAGTAGAATTCTTTTTCAGTTTGAAATTTGATGTAGATTTTTGTCCAGTGGAGGGTGGGTGAGATGTCCCAAGAAAACAGCAGATACTGGGGTCAGGGAGCAGATGTTAGAGACCAGGATTGTGTATCATGTGACTTGCCTGCTGCCCACAGATGCTAAAGAGGTTGCTGTTGTTAGTGATTAAGTTAGGTTCAATGACCAGTGCAGTTTGCTCCTGTACATGGAAGTGAGAAGGGTGTCAACTCATTCTTCTTCTGGCAGCAAAATGTCTTGAGCTGGCCCCAATCCAATGATATCTTTTTCATTGGGTGTTAGGGGAAAGCTATGAGAGATAATATGTTTTCTTCTTTAGGATTCCTTACACTAGATAAGGGAGGGAACAAACTTGTTTTCTGCTGCTCCAGAGACTAGGACCCAAAACAATGGATGTAAGCTTCAAGAAAAGAGATTCCACCTCAACATTAGGAGGAACTTCCTGATAGTAAGGGCGGTTCGACAGTGGAACACACTCCCTTGGAGAGTAGTGGAGTCTCCTTCCTTGGAGGTCTTTAAGCAGAGGCTGGATGGCCATCTGTCGGGGATGCTTTGATTGGGAGTTCCTGCATGGCAGGGGGTTGGACTGGATGGCCCTTGTAACCTCTTCCAACTCTATGATTCTATGATTCTAGATCAGGAAATGTAAGTTGTGGTAGTAAAGCCACTTACAGAGCACCACTTGTCAAAATTGTTGGTGGAATGAATGAGTCCCTTTCTCCCTGCTTTCCATTGGCCGCTAAATGGAGATTGGGGTATTATAAGAGACAGATGAGTCCTTTTTGAGGGGAAATGGGAAGGGACTTTACAATCCATCGTGATGCAGGATCTCAGCCTGTTATGTTGTTGTATTTGGTTGGACAGTCAATCAACATTTGCAAACAAAGCAAAGGAAATATTCCAGGATAAACAAAATTCTAACTTATATAGCTGTGCATGCAACAGCTAACTGTACTGCTTTTTAGTATAAAAGACGGTGCATTGTATACTGATCTAAAAGGGTTAAAATCAAATTGTGTTTCTTAAGTCAAACATGCTAAGAAGCTTGAGCCAAAGTGGTGTCTTATCTGTTTTTATAAACAGTATGACCTCTTGACAACCACCTTACACTTGGCCCTTGGTATGATACAGTATATTTATATAGGAGATCATTAACAGCACAGCTGAAGTGTAATTGAATGCAGGATTCAATAACAACATTGAACTTAAAATACCAACTAAATATAAAATTCCATCTCAGTCTTGTTCTGCTTAATTGAGGGCTGCTCCCTCTTCCTGTCTCCCTCCCACTCCAATCAGAACCAGTCTACTATTACAATTGGAGTGATGGCAAGGAATGGTAGTGGAGTCGGGTGAGAGACAAAAGTGGGCTGTTTGACAGGTTTATTTTGATAGCATTTATGTTCATGTGGATAAGGATAAGATTACATGTGCCTGAGGTTTCATGGACAAACATAAAGTAATGGATCCCAATTACAGCTAGCATTCCATCTTTTTCTCTAAAGGGCATGGTGTAACCATGTGACAGAATGGGACAGGTTCCCCAGTGGAGAATGTGGTTTTGATAGGTTGGTTGCATTAAGGAACTGATGAGCAAAAAGTCTAGGTCTTTTGTAAAATATGCACAGAATAGCCAAGGGACAGATTTCTTCTTACAATCACATTCAGGCCAAACTTATTACAACATTATTCACTTCTTCAGCTTGCTTTTTTACAATAAAACTAACTAAAATAACTGGACATCTCTACCCTGCACAATTATAACTGTTCAACACCACTTTTACTTCCATAGTTCTGTCCTAAAGAATTATGGAGTTTGTAGTTCAGGAAGGTACTTCTCTTCTGGAGAGCTCCGGTATTCTTCTCCAAACTACAGCATAAGCTCTCCAATAGAAAATTCTAACTACCTCACTGAACTACAAATTCAGGATTCTATAGGATAGACTCATGCCAGTTAAAAGTGGTGTCAAAGAGTTATAGCTGTAGTGATGAAGAATGAAGTGAAATATTTAGGCATAATAATTACATCCAAAAATGTCAATCTTTACAGGAAAAATTATCAGAAGAAATGGCAGGATATAAAAAAGGATTTAAAGAGATGGAATAACCTACATTTATCCCTGCTAGGTAGAATATCTGTTATCAAAATGTGTGTCTTACCTAAGATTCTTTTTTCTCTTCCAAAATCTGCCAATAATTCATAATGACGCTTCTTTCAGAAAATGGCATCAAGACCTCTCCAAGTTTTTGTGGAGTGGGAAAAGACTGAGGGTAAGGATGAAAACTATGCAAGATAAAATCGAGAGAGGTGGTTTGGCTGTGCCCAATTTAAGGATTTACTATGAGGCTTGTTGTTTTCTGTGGCTAACTGATTGGTTTCAGTTAAATAACAAAGAGGTTCTTGCATTAGAAGGTGCCGAATTAAGGTATGGATTTCATGCTTATCTCTTCTATGATAAACTTAAAGTTAATAAGATTTTCAAAACCATTTTGTTCATAAAGCTTTAATAAAAGTTTGGAATAAATATAGAGGTAAGTTGTGTACAGGAATTCCCTTATGGGCATCTGTGAATGAGGCTCTCTTTCAGAGAGAAAGACTATGTGAAAATAGGTGGGCTACATATCAAGATCTACTTAGACCATAGAAGGGAGTTGATAATATGGAACTGATGACAAGAGAAGAGTTAACAGAAAAAGGGTATAACTGTAGCTGTTTTTTGTATTTGCAATTAAAGACAAGGTTTAGATTAGATAAAAATAATATAAGGATTGGGAGAGCAGAGAAAGCAGAGAAAGACCTCGAAGACATCTTAGAAGGCGAAGGGAAAGTTAAGATATCTCAATACTATGAGATGCTGTTGAAATTAGAACTGGAGGATGAAGGACAACATGGTTAAATGGGCAAAAGATTTAAAACAAACCATTCCGTTTGAGCAATGGGAAAAGTCCTGGACTAATAGAATAAAATATTCTCTTAGTTATGATCTGAAAGAAAATTTTCATAAAATGCAGCTTTGATGGTACCTGACTCCAGCAAAATTGGCTAAAATGCAGAAAGGAGTCAGCAGTTTCTGTTGGAAGTGTAAGGAGGAAAAAGGTACCTTTATACATGCTTGGTGGAATTGCAAAGCTGCTAAAAAGTATTGGAAGAACATACATAAGATAACTACCCAGATCATTCCGGTTAAAGATGGGATGGATCCCAAGTTTTATCTGCCGGGTATGGTTGAAAATAATGCCTTAGAAAGAGAGTATGGCAAGCTCATATTTTATATAACAACATTGGCCAGGATGACTTACATGGCTAAATGGAAGTGTGAAGAGATACCGACTATGAAAGAGTGGTTGGAAAAGTTAACTGACTTGGTTATTGTGGACAAATTAACTTCATGTTTAAAGGGGGAATCGTGGGCTAGGCAGAAAAAAAGCCTGGGAGCCAGTCAAGAAATTTTTGGAGAATAGTGAATATTGTGACCTTTTGGTTAAAACTCTGTAATTTCTTTAGTTTTTTTATCTGATAACTTATAGATAAAGTTATCAGGTACACAGATATATTGGTTCAATATGCATGGGTTTGTCTGCTGTACTACTCCATGTAAATAAGTTATGAAGGGAACATTAATCTAGGACATAATTGTCATTATTTTTCTTTTTCATAGAAGATAAGCATCAGAGATAGATAAAAAGATGTTGTTATAAAGCAACTGAATCGGAGCTCAGGAAGTATTTCCTTTTCTTTTTTTGTGTTTTGAGATATTTAGGTTTTTCTTTTTTGATATTAGTTGTATAAGAAATCTTTATTTGTTTTCTTTGCCTTCAGTTTTTCTTCCTTCTTTCTTTATATATGTATATATGTATATATTCTTGTGTTTGTATATGTATTGTATGGTTTGTTAGTGTTTTTTATAATATTAAATAAAAAAAGAGTTATAGCTGTAGTGAGGATACATCCTTGGGGCCCTTTCACACTACATGGTTATGGCATTATGATACCCTTAACTGCCATGGTACCATCTTATGGCATTCTGGGACTTGCAATTTAGGAAGGGGTATTTAGAACTTGCAGATTCAGGGCTGTGGCTGCTCAGATCTAGCAGATTCTTGCAGACCTGCTCAGATCCTGCAGATTCAGGGCAGTGGCTTCCTTGAACCAAAACAATATCCATCTATCAATCCATCTGTAATGAGGTCTTCATCTTTTCCTATGGCCTTCTACCTTCCCAAGCATTATTGTCTTTCTAGGGAGTCATGCCATTTTATGATATGGCCAAAGTATGACAGCCACAGTTTAGTAATTTTAGTAATCTTTGCTTCTAGGGAGAGTTCAGGTTTGGTAATCTTGTTTAGTAATCTTGTTTAGTAATCTTGGCTTCTAGGGAGAGTTCAGGTTTGATTTGCTCTAGGATCATTTATTTGTCTTTATAGCAGTCCAGGGTATCCACATGACTCTTCTCCGGGACCATACCTCAAAAATGTCTCAAATAGAAGGACCATTGGCTGGGGCATTCTGGGATTATGGTCCAAAAAAGTAACTTTTTTGAGTTCACTTCTACATCCTCATGTATCACACACCAACCTTATGTTGATTGGCCTCAAGATTTCAGTGCCTCAGTATGTAAGTGAGATTAGATATGTGGCCCTGCTGGTGCTCTTAGATCTCTCAGCGGCTTTTGATACAATGGATCACAGCATCCTCTTGGATCGCCTGAGGGGGCTGGGAATTGGAGGCATTGCTTTGCAGTGGTTCCATTCCTTCCTCTCGGGTAGATCTCAGAGAGTGCTACTCAGGGACAGTAGCTCTGCCAGGAAGGAGCTTAAATGTGGCATCCCACAAGGTGCCATACTGTCCCCAATGTTATTTAACATCTATATGAAGCTGCTGGGAGAGATTATTCAGAGACATGGGGTTGCATGTTATCAGTACGCTGATGACACCCAGATATACTTCTCCATATCCCGGTCATCAACCTTGACTTCAGATGGTGTCTCTCCTCTTAACAACTGTCTTAGGGCGGTAATGGACTGGATGAGGAAAAACAGATTGAAGCTGAATCCAGAGAAAATGGAGGTACTCACAGTGATGGCCCCGAAACCAGGTATTGGGATACAACCTTCAGTCCTGAACGATATCACACTTACCTTGAAGGACTGTGTTCATAGTTTGGGGGTGCTCCTTGACTTGTTGCTTCACATGATTAATCAGGTGAATGCGACAGTCAGGAGTGCCTGTTATCAGTTTCGGCTGATACACCAGCTGCACCCTTTCCTGGAAGTAAAGGACCTTGAAACTGTGGTACATGCTCTGGTAACCTCCCATCTAGACTTCTGTAATGCGCTCTACATGGTGCTATCCTCGTGCTTGATCCAGAAACTTCAATTAGTCCAGAATATGGCAGCCAGCTTGGTCTCCGGTACATCTAGGAGAGACCATATTATACCGCTCTTGAAAAGACTCCACTAGCTGCCAATTAGATTCCGGGCTCAGTACAAGGTGTTGGTTATCATCTTTAAAGCCCTACATGGATTGGGTCCATCCTATCTCCGGGACCATCTCCTTCCATATAATCCTACCCGCACACTACAGTCCTCTGGGAGGAACTTGCTTCAACGTGTTAGGACTAGATTGTCAACAACCTCCCAGAGAGCTTTTTCTGAAACCGCTCCCAGATTATGGAATGACCTGCCAGACGAGATCTGTCAAATTACCAACCTAGACAGCTTTAAAAAGGCTATCAAGACGGATCTCTTCCAGCAGGCCTTTCCTGATTAACTCCCGGCCAAGGGGAAAGTAAATCCCCCTTTACCTACTGCTACACCTCATCACGCTACTTCTTGCTCATGGACTGCGTATTAAATTGGCCTTAATATTTATTGATGGAATTTATCACACTTGTTTATTGTTATTAATTTGTTTTATTTGCATGATGTTTAATACTGTTTTAAGGGGAGGGAGGGTCTGGGTTTGGAAGAGTTTATTGTGAGATTTGATTGTTGTAAGCTGCCCCGATTGCTTCGGTAGAGGGGTGGGATAGAAATAAATATTATTATTATTATTATTATTATTATTATTATTATGCTTTGGTTAATTTAGTGTGGGGGAGACTGCTTAAGTCTGGCTTCATATCTCTGTGATATTTGTAAACAGATGTATTTATTTATGAAAGCATAAGCCAGTCTTTGTTCCCTGTGTCAAAATGTTCAGTGGCTGGAAAATTATATGGCATGTTGAAAATACTGGCTGGCATATATATATATATATATATATATATATATAAGAATGAGAAAACTACTAAGCAAACAGGTTCTTCAGTCAATCCATTTTGTTGGCCATTAGCACTTATTCTGGCTGATTTCCAGCAACTCATTATATTGAGGCAGCAGTCAGAATGTTAAACTCCCATTAGTCTTCTACTTCTAAAGGGAGCTTAGTTGAAAATGTTATTGTTTGTATATGTGCCTCCTATCAACATTCACTCAGGAAGTGATAAAGCTGACACAATTACCCGATGGCCTTCTTGAGGACTAATGCCAAGAGGTTTCCTGTTGACTATTAACAATAGCTAAGGAAACCAGGCTCATGACCAGGAAAGCCTAATTGCTTGCATTGCACTTTTTCTCTCTCAGGTTTGACTGTGCTAAAACAATGCATACAATCCTGCCACCCCAACCTTCTGAAGGGTATGGACAAAAATATACAAGATCCAGTTAGGTGAAGTGGATTTTGCACCAAGACAAGAGGCAGACAGTCTTGTGGGTTAATAATTTAGCCACAATTCAATACAAAGCATCAAATCAGTTCCATTCATAAGCCTGTGGAACAAAGTATATGCCAATTGCAGTTGAGGGCACATGGGGCCCAAGGATCAGTGTACCAGAAAATGCCCAAGTGAGGCAGCCACATGCTCCATTTGCTGAACATCTGTGCACGGCTCTGTTATCAGCTAATCAGTATACCATGGCCCCCAAAGGTCAGCCAGAAGTGAAGTCACCTTCACCTGCTTAGACTGCAGGTAACTCCCTCTGTCAATTTCTCACTCCCACCATGGCTTATCCTTCCCCCCAGTTTAGGGCATACCCAATGTCACCTCTTACCTTTCATATCCACCAGTTGTGATGAAGCAGCAGCTGTGGTTAACCAAGTCATAGGTGCAATGAGAAGAGACATACTAGCACTATTAACATAAGCAAAACAGCCATGAGAAGATCATCATAGGCAAAAGTAAACACCACAGAAAGCATAAGAATGGGAACTAACATCTATTAAGGCCAACATGAAAACAAGGCATAACAAAGGCTGCACAACCAAAGGTCCCCCAGGGAAGGCAACACATCCATGATCCAATAACAAGAAAAAATTTTGCTATCCGTAAAAGGAAGAATGGCAGTGTCTTATGTGGAATCTTGATGGTCATTATAAACTAAGGTGACATGAATACCACTATGCTTTTTAAAATGTATATATTTCACATTTGGCCTACTGCATAATTTCAACACTTATATTGGTCCCACTTATATGGAAAGATACTTTTGCAAAATATTTGGCTGCAGTTATATTTCCTAGGACCTGAACAGTAGTTAATTACAATATTTAAAAAGGAACAACTTATATGCCTATCATAAGAAGACATGACTCATTAGAAAAGATGGTAATGATAATAATAATAATAATAATAATAATAACAATAATATATTTGTAGCCCACCTCTCTGTAAAATACAACTGGGGTGGCTTACATGATAAAACAAACAATCCTGTCCTCCAATAGCCCATCCCCCTAAAATACAATTAAACAATCATAATGTAAAACATACTTTAAAATAACAGGCTACAATAAATGACAAGTAAATTAAAATAACTGTAGTGGAAAACAGGGTCAGGCATAACTTTTTCGGTGGCTGGTTATCTTCTCAGGAAAGCCCTGCCAGCAGAGATCTGTCTTAACAGTTTTTTTTAAAGCTGTTTAAGGTGGTCAAGTGATGGATCTCATCCTGCAGGCCATTCCATAGTCTGGGAGCGATAGCCGAAAAGGTCCTCTAGGCAGTTGAAGATAATCTAGTTTTTAATAGGTAGCAATAAATTCTTCCCAGAGGACCTCAGTGTGTGGCATGGATTATACAGAAAGAGGCGGTCCCAAATATAGGTTGGAACTAAGCCATTTAGGGCTTAAAAGGTGATGACCAACACTGATAGGCAGCCAGTGAAGCGATCTTAGAATAGGTGTTATGTGGTCTCCTCTGGTTTTACCTGAGACCTGGCTGCCATATTCTGTATCAATTGAAGTTTCCAAACTAGGCACAAGGGTAACCCCATGTAGAGTACATTGCAGAAATTGAGACGAGAAGTTACCAGTGCATGTACCACAGTTTCAGGTTCCCTAATCTCCAGGAAAGGGCTCAGCTGGCGTATCAGCCGAAGCTGATAACAGGCGCTCCTGACCACTGCATTCACCTGATTTGTCAACTGAAGCCATGGATCTAGGAGCACCCCCAGACTGCGAACACAGTCCTTTGAGGAGAGTGTGAACTTATCCAGGACTGGAGATTGTGTTCCAATACCTGGGTTCGGGGCTGTTATCGTTAGTACCTGTTTTGTCTGGATTCAGTTTCAATCTATTTTTCCTCATCCAGTCCATTACTGCTTTAAGACATTCATTGAGAGGGGAGACGCCATCTTAAATCAAGGCTGTAGACTGAGACATGGAGTAATATATCTGGGTGTCATCAGCATACTGATAACAACCCGTCCATCATGATGCTTGGCAAGGGAGAAGATAGTAGGAAAAGAGGAAGAGCACATGACAGGTGGATAGACTTAATCAAGGAAGCCATGGCCCTGAGTTTGGAAGACTTGAACAGAGTGACTTGAGGTCTTTCATTCACAGGGTAGCCATAAGTCAAAGTTGACCTGACATCAATTAACAACAACTTATTTTCCTCTTTACCAAAGGTAACATGTTAGATAATAAAAAACAACTACAACACACTTCTTAATGCTACAAGCCACTGACTTGTGATATAAACCACACTTTAGTCTCTCTCAGTGTCATCTCAATATCCACAACACAGCATTAGCAACAGAGCCTAAGCAAGGCTTGTAATATTCTTTCTTCATTATTTAGTGTATAATTATTATTATTATATACTCCTGTAATTATAAAGGCAACTAAAAAGTAATTATAATGTACCTATCCTGTCATTATTGGGGGGATTTATTACAAGGAATTATTTGTAACTTGTTACTTCTAGCTCTGTTTCATATTCGGTTGCTGTTATCACCCTCTTTTATCCACAGTATTATATCTTTATCTTTATCTTTATCTTTATCTTTTCTTTATCTCTTTTTCATTGGCTCAGCCTTTGGGTTTGTTTTTTAAATCAAAATGAAATTCACATTTTGGAGGGATTTGAGCATAATTTTCCACAATAATCTAGACCTCTCTGTTATCCTTTTACTGAAGCTGAACATCTGATAACACTTTGGAGCACTGGCTCATGCCCATGAAACACCTGACCTGCCATGGCATCACTTTTCAAAATGTGCTTTCTCAAATTTGCTTTATAAATGCTGGTTAACATAATAATTTGCCATGAAGAGTGTTGAACTGCCATGACCGACAACAAGGATGGTCAGTGCGTCTACTCCATCCAAGTTGTTTTGGTTTGATTCTTCTCTTGATCATGGCTCTGTCATCCCAAAGAGTGTCCAAGAAAGAGTCTGTATCCTTAATGGTTTTGCATCTCATTGAGCCAAAATGATTGACGATGGTGATGATGGAGATCACTTCTGTTCTCACATATCTCACCATATCTCACCAGCACTCAAATTCTCTCCCTTCACCTATGTATTGAGAAACCTTTACCTTGACATGTTCACATCACCTCCTCTGATCATTATTTGGTAGACAGTACTCTCCCCAGCTTCTGCTTTCACTATTCTTTTTTTCTGAGCCCCCATAATGTTAGTATTCTGGTCTTTTAACTATGGAGATGGTATACTGATCAACCATTACAATGTGTGAGGGTAATATGGGAGTGTGGAATTAGTGGGGCATCTGTGTATGTTTGTGTTGATAGTGTATGTGCTTTTAAGTTGAAATGTGGTCCATAAACCACTCTGTATGTGTAAGAACTCTGACAAAGATCCTTCTGTCCATGTTTTTGTGAAATGTACCTGTGAGTTCACCCACAAGGGGGTGGGAGAGACAGACAGAGAGACTATGTATTAAAAGATATATGGTAGCTATCCCTATGCCCACTTACGAAGCTTTAAAGTATGCCTTGGAATTAAAATAAAGAGATGAGGAAATCAACCTCATAGTCCCAGCTAGTTTGAGATTTTTAGAGGAGTAACAATTTTTAGAGATTTTTAGAGGAGTAACAATTCCCTGGACCACTGTTACATATCCAACTTTTAGAGACTGGAGAGGAAGTGAATGTGGCCTGAGAGAGGTTAAAGTACTGTGTGTGAAAAGCACTCAAAACCCTTTCCCAAAGGAGGGGAAAAAAACCAAGCATTTTTAGCACTAAAACATGGCAACAAGAGGAGCTGTGATCTGCGTGTGCTTTTATCTAATCTTCCTTCCTCACACTGTGCTTGTAAAAGCATTGTAGAACATTGAAATGTAATAAATGGACAAGAGGCTTGAATGATAATGAAGAGATGAAGTAGGCAGCCAATTTTTTTTAACTGAAAAAAAAAAACAGCAATCCAACAACATCCCATCCTTCTGTCTATAGAGAATTGAGCCTCTTAGACAAGGTTTGTATGTTGCAGTTTCTCATTAAACAGAACTCTCTCTCTCTGTGCAAATACTTGCAATATCCCAGTTCAAAATTCCAGCTATATAATTGAATACCAAAGTCAGAATTGTCCATGCCATAATATTTCAACTTTCTAAGTGCGGTTATGACAGCTAGACATTGAAGAAAGATGATGGGAAGAAAACCAACTCATCTGAAATGTAGTTCTAGAGAAGAGTTCTATGGAGCTAGCAAAAAGATAGATAAATGGGCTCAAAAGCAAATTCTGGATCCCACTACCCAATATAGCTATGTGAAGGGGGAGACACATTTTACTGGCTTCCCAGGTAGGAAAGGGCAAAGTTTAAGTTTATATTGCTGTGTTAACATGGCAAGAAGAGAAGGAAGCAGGTTCAGAGGTTATTTAAGGTCCTGCTGCCTCCTGCCTCTTCCTCTTTCATGAATGCGTTCAATGGTTCAATGAAGGTGTTCCACCCTCCCACCACTGACACAATGTGAAGTTTCTTGGATACTATTGGTCTGGGTAGGATTTTTTCCCCTTCTCCAGTGGTATCATTATTAAGATCCAGGAAAGATTATTTATTTATAGCTCAATATTATCTTCTAGTAGGAAGGGGAGGGTAAGATTGTTTTTTCCTGAGTGTCAAGAAATCCTGTGAGAAGAATTCTTTGTGGTTCTACACACAAAAAAATGCATATTTTAAAAAGGAAATACTGTTTCCTGCACAGAAAATGCTATGTTCTGTACAAAAATACCATGTACAAATTTTGCAGAGAATAAGCCACAAATTGAGAATAGTCTTTGAAAATTGTGTAGGATTTGAAGAATTTCTTGCAGTAGGAAGAAGACGTTGCTTATTGCTTCCTTCAAGAAGAAGATTAGTAATGAGTCTCATCCCTGTCTTTCAGTTTGGCACGTCTTCTCTAAGACCTCAAGCAGAGATTCATCCAACAATTGCTACTGAGAACTGAACTTGGGACTTAATGCCAGCAGAGCATATTGGCTAGCACGTAGTTGTGTTCTCAATAAAAATCAAAGTTAATATTAGTTTTGAGGAGTTAAATACACAAGCATGCTCCTAGAAACCATATGCTTTTCCAGCAAGGAAAATAACTTCCTAATGGAAGAGAAAAGAGAGTGATAACTTAGTAGAAAGGACTAATATGGTGAACAAAACATGGCAGAAAGGAGTAACAATTCCCTGGACCACTGTTACATATCCAATGATATTTTCTGCCCCCACAGCCAATGATGACTGCTTTTAAATATAATAAGACATGTTGTTGTTGTTGTTGTTGTTGTTGTTGTTGTGTGCCTTCAAATCATTTCCAACTTATGGTGACCGTAAGATGATCCTATCATGGGGTTATTTTAGCAAGTTTCTTCGGGGGGGGGGGGTTCACATTGCCTTCATCTGAGGCTGAGAGTGTAAGACTTGCCCAAGGACACCCAGTGGGGTTCCATGGCCGAGCAGGAATTCAAACCCTGGTCTCACAGAGTTGCAGTCCACCTCTCAAACCATGACACCATGCTGGCTCTCAATAAGGCATTAGAAGACACAATTTTATCTAGATGCACCAGTAAATCTAATCTCTCTGACCATGTAGATCATATATGAAGATTCTGAAAATACATCTATGTCTCTTGAAATGTCAGATCTCACTATGGTGATATATGCCTTGCTTACATCTCATTTAGACTGTTGCAGCACATTCTACATGAGGGTGCCTTTAAAAACTGCTTGGAGACTTCATTGGGTCTAAAATGTTGTGGTCAGAATGCTGATAAGGGCCAGTTATAGGGAGCATATAACTTCCTTGTTAAAATCATTGTATATCAGTTCATTTCCAGGCACAATTCAAAGTGCTGGTTATGACATATAAAGTCCTTGCATTACTTGCAAATAATTCATTTTTGCTAGGCAAAATAGGTTGCATTATGTAATTTCATAGAATCATAGAATCATAGAGTTGAAAGAGACCACAAGGGCCATCCAGTCCAACTCCCTGCTATGCAGGAACTCAAAATCAAACCATCCCCGACAGATGGCCATCCAGCCTCTGTTTAAAGACCTCCAAAGAATTTATTCCCATTTGCTCGGGCATAACTTAGTTACATTATCATTATAGCTTTATAAGGATAATACCACTCTTTCGTGATGTAACTGTAACTATGTACTGGGTTTGTGTGACCATGCCATTTAGGTAAGCTGTTTGTCACAGGCCAGTGGTTTATAGCATTTTGACATTTATAGCATTTTGACATTTAAAAACTAACTAATAGAAACCTTTTAACAAAACAAAAACAAAAGATGTACTTTTAAAATATAATAACTGTAATAGCAATGGAATACTGGGAACTTGGAAAATGAGGAAATTACTTTTTTAAAAAAGTAACATTCCAGATCTGATGATGTGTACAGCAGTTAAGTCCTCTTCACATGTTCTGGAGAAATCAAGAGGATTTAAACATTCTTAGAACTATGTGAAGATCCAGACATAAAAAAACAATTTTTGATGAAACAGTTTAATTGGATCTTGGTACAATTTGGTGTAACATAATGTGGAACCAGATTATCAAAATCTGTTGGGTTTTTTCCAACAGTTCTACAGAGGCCAAGATTCATGGTTGAGTACTAATGTACAAAAACATCTGAAGTCCATGCATCAAATTAGCAACTACGTGGGAAGGGGAACATGTATGAAAGATTTGATATGAAATGATGATGATGATGATGATGATGATGATGATTGGGAAGGTATTATTTCTGGAAAGATACACTGTGACTGTGACAAGAGGATTTTTAAAAGATAATTCCTTCTGTGTGTTTTCTTATCCTTCTAGCACAGACATGAGCATTCTATAACTGAATTTAACCATCATATACCAGGACAGGACAATATAGGGGGGTTGCAGACTGCCAAAAATAGTGCAAATTGAGTCCACTTTTAGGGTTAGGGAATCATGGGAACTGTATTTTATTGTGGCACCAGAGCTCTCTGACAGAGAAGGCTCAATGTCTCCGGAAAAAAAAAAAACAATTCCCATGATTCCCTAGCACTAACCCTAACCCTTAAAGTGGACTCAATTTGCACTATTTCTGGCAGTCTGCAACCCCCCCCCCCTTAGTCTACCAGAATGACATTAGGTTTCAGAATCCATACAGAACTAGACTTATATGGTTGACAATCTGTGGGAATTAAACCTTATCATTTGTAAACAATTACACATAATTATGTCCACTAACAGAGGAGTTGGGGGCAGAGATGGAAGAGGTGGAGTGAGAGGGGAAACAGTAATTGAGGAGGAGTCCCCAACAGGACCACAAAAGTTTCAATCATTTTTCTGCAGCTATGTTTTATCTTTGAGTTACAGTGAGGCAATGTATTGGTATAAAAATGTGACCTGTGATTAAGGAAAGCAGATGTTATGTCCTCTGCCCAGTAGCATCCCTAGGGTTGGTATCATCCGGGACGACAATGCATGGTGTCACCCCCCCCCCATTAATCTCTTCCCATTTCACACCATACAGAATCCTTATTAATACTTTTTTGCACTAATGTTATTCATAAATCGTAATTCCCATATACCGCTGAATGTAATGGTCATAGTTGTGACTAGAAAAAATAAAATTATACTTTCAGATTACAATATCATCAGCACAACCTAAATGTATTTACATATACATAGTGAATATTTGGTTAAATATGATGTTTTTAAAGAAATTTTTAAAATAATTTTAAAAATTAAAAATTTAATTTATTTTTTTAAATTTTTTAAATTTGATTTTTTTAAAAAATGAGGCCTTTCCTTTCCCCTCCCATTGAGCTTCAACCCATTGCCACCATCCCTTAAAGCATTTAAAAGGGAATCAGATGAATGCCACAACCCATTTCTGCCAAAAGGTAGATGTTTGAGAAGCAGTGGTGTCACACCCACCTTGAGCATCACTCAGTGCAGTCTGCATCCCCCACACCCCCTAGTGATGCCACTGCCTCTGCCTATTATTAGATTGACCTTATTCAGGATGAGTTAACACTGGAATTTTCACAGTGTCAAGAAGTGATTGTTATACCCTAACTCTATGTGTATCAGTTCTTTGGGGAGTGAAAGATGGAGGGTAGAGTTGAACTAAGGGCCTCTGCAGACGAGTGGTCGTGGGCTGCCCTGAGAAGCTGCAGATTGGGACCAAAGCTGCCTCACAACTCGGCCCCAGTCCACTCCTTTTCCAGCTTTGGAAGGAGTGCTAAAATAGCGCTCCTTTTGCAAGGCGCGGAAAAGGCACCGGAAGAGGCAACATGCGCCTCTTCGGCTTCTCTTCCAGGTCAGCATGTCTGGATGCTGAGCTGAAAGGACATCATTGGAGCACCCGCCGTGTGGAATGGTGGGTGCTCCAATGACGTCCTCGGGAAGGGGTTGGGGTGCCTGGCATGAGGCTGCCCCTCCCCTTCCTGGGATTGAAGATGGCACTTTTTGCCATCTGCACCCCCTAAGTCTTACTGGTGGGCTTCCCATAGGTAATTAACTGGCCACTGTGTGACCAGAATGGTGGACTAGATAGGTCTTCAGTCCAATTCAACATGGCTTTCCTTATGCTCTTCTGTAAATCTTACTCTGATCTTAACAAGGTATATCAATATACTGGAATTCTTATGGGGCCAAAAATTCCCCACAACTTGTTCAATGCAAGGTGTTGTTTGATTAATCCTGGTGCATGGGGTTTAACAATCAGGGGTTTAACAACAATTAGAAGAGATGAGGACAAACATGTTAGTTCTGCCCCCCCCCCCCCCCTTGCATTGCTGTTTTTACATTTGTGCAGTAAGAGAACCTTTTATACTTGTATAGGCTTCCCACACAGTTTAAGTCCTGGTAAAATTAGGCAGTAATGTGGCTGCCCATTGATGGGCATCTGTAGTCAGGGTATGTTGTGGTGTTGAAGGTAGTGGATGAAGAGATATGATCAGATGTTCCATGTGAATTTCTAGCTGAGCCTCTTGTGCTCACAACAGAGCCATGCTTGGGGGAAAAGTGAATTATAAATTGTCAGGACATGAAAGTATATATGGGTTTAAAATCTAATATTATTGCTTTTGGAATAAATGCACCCATGTAAGATGAGAAGAAAAGAGAACAGATTAAAGAAATTTAGACTACCAGGGTGCTTGTCCTAAACAAATCAGATTTAACTTCAAATTGTGGGAATGGGAGGTGAATGACAAAAGCTCTCAGTTTATTTGAGTATTTAAAATAGATTAGCAAGTATTTATTTTACACCAATGGAGCTACTGCTAATATTACACAGACATAATGAGAACGTTTCCTGAGCAGTAGTTCCCATGAATATTTTACACAAAGGTTACATTTTCAAGATCCTGTACCCTGACTTTTGGGCATACCATGTCACACACCCCCCCCAGGTTTATATGACAATGCCATTTATTTTCTGTATACTTTATCTTTATCAGCCTCCCTTTGAAATAATCTTCAGATAAGCTTAACATTTGTCTTTTTTTTTCTGGAAAGCAATTCTACAAAGTTGTACAAAGAAAAGAAAGTCTGTCCAAAAGAATTTGTTAGTGGCTGTTTTCTGTCCAAATAGAATTCACGTCTTTGCTGAATCTACACTATTGCTCACAGTTTTACTGTCTAATATCCTCCATTCCTGTAATAAAAGAGCACTCTTGGTCTACCTAGGTACAGCCACAATAATTGTCAGGGTTGGAATCTCATATCCCTAAATTGTACCAGGCCTCATTCACACTATGGAAATAAACCGGTGTGGGACCAGTTTATTTCTATGAAGTTCACACTCACCCCAACTGCAATTAGTGCAGTTTGGGGGGGGAGTGAAAAGCCCACTTAAACTGGTGCATTCGGCACCATATCTCTTAGTGGTTCTTTCTTTAATTAAGAATCTCAATGATTTGAATCTCCAATAGTGAGAACAAGCTATTAGATCAATTCAGATCAAGCAGGCACTCCTAAGTGTAGTCCTTCCTCCTCCTCTTCCCTCTGCTGTCACCGCCCATGTCCTTCCTCCTCCTTCCTCCTTGTCCTCCCCTTCACTACTGCCACGCTGCCACCCCTCTCCTCATCCTCCTCCTCTCCCCTCACTGCTGCCACTGCTGCTGTGCTGCCACTGCTGCTGCCGCTGCCACTGCCTACCTCCTCCTCCTCCTCCTCCTCCGGACCCACACATCCTCCTTTTCAGGATGTGTCCTCCATTTCCACCTTCTGATGCAGGAGGAATTCCAAAAAAGGTCCCCCCTTTGGACAAAAAAAATCATGCCTTTATTTTTATAGGAGGGTTTTAAAGCTTTTATTTGGTCACATCCTATTTTTTTTTTTTTGAACCTCTTCCATTTTTTGTTGGTACCTCTTGTCCTCCTTGGTGGTGAAGACATCTGGCTATATTTCCCAGGGTGACCTGACACATCTTCCTTTTTAGGATGAGTCCTCCATTTCCAGCTTCTGGTCCAGGAGAGATGCTAAAAACATCCTCCCTTTTGAGCATTCCTCAAATGCCTCCTTCTCTACCTCCTTCCTCCTCCTCCTCCTTCTTCTTTCCCTCCCCAACCCCCAAGTCAGTGTGAATGACAAAGAGGAATAAAAGTACATGGAGAGATTTGTTCACCAAAATAACCTGGTTTTCACACCAGGTTATGTTGTATTGTGAATGAAGCCCCAGTTTGGCAGCAGTAGTACTGATTAATTAATTTTCTTGTATTTCACTTTTTCAGCTCTTTCAGTGCATCAGTTTATTTTTCCTCCTTTCACTTTCCTCCTTTGTCCTCAGCTTACTTTGGCTGTTGCAAACTGAGTCCAAGTAGTAGAATTGAAAGATATATCTATGTTAGTCTGCAGAATCAGTATGTGGAGACATCTTTTAACACCTTTGAGACTAACTAAAGAAAGAAGTTGGCAGCATGAACTTTCATAGACTTAAAGCTCATGCTGTCAACTTCTTTCTTCAGTTAGTCTCAAAGGTGCTACAAGATCTCTCTACATACTGAGTTCAAGTAGTTTTCATTCAGTTAAATTAGCACTGGGGGATGGAGAGACACAGTGTCTTCTCCTTCCCAATAGACTCATGCAAAAGTAAACTGCCACAGCCTCCCCTAGCTTATCTGTTATTTTTCATTCATAAATTTTGCCACATTGACCATACTCTGATCTTGCTTGGCCATATATGTCCTGGTTTTCTGCCATGAAATGTTGGAGGATATGGAATCTTACTTTTATGTAATGAAGAAAATGAGTATAGGGCTTACTAATGGGCACCAGTAACTTCCATGCCACTGTGTGCACTACAGTTATCTACCTCTTTAGATATATGGACAGTCTGGAAAATCACATCTAGACACAACAAGATGCAATCTCCCTACATTAGACATGCTGATGAAATATGTATTTTCTGATTCTCAGAAACTTCTACTAACTGAAATGAAAGTGAGTCTTCATATTGTATCTTGTTGAGCCAGGAAGAAAGAACAACAACCCACAACTTCTTCCTCCTTTGCACACCCAGGTAAATCACATATTTCTTCAAGATTTTCTCCTGTTCTGCTTTTATCTAAGTTTACTGCTGTTGTCAGAGGTAAAAACAGGCATTGCAAATATACACACACACCTCACACACTTCACACTTAGTCTTTAAAAGAGACAATCATATTCTCTCTCTGCAACATACATGTGTGTGTGTGTGCGCGCGTACACACACACTACTACTACTTAATGTATGAGAGGGAATGCTGGCTGCAGCCACACTGCCAACTTAAAGCAGTTTGACACCACTTTAACTGCCATGACTTATCCTACAGAATCCTGGGATTTATAGTTTGATGAGGTATTTAGCCTGGACTTCAGAGAGCTCTGGTGCCTCACCAAACTACAAACCCCAGGGTCTTATAATTAAAGTAGTGTTATACTGCTTTAATTCTGCTGAGTCACTACACCCTCTCTTTGTCTAACAGTCTCATGTACATAGACATCCTGCTGTTTGATGTGGGAGAGGGAATGCTCTATAATACCCACATGTACATACACACTATTGTTTGATATGGAAGAGGGAAAACTTTCTCTCCAACACACACAAACATACACAAATTACTTGATTTGAGAGAGGGAATGGACTGGATGAACTATATTTCTGACTAAAGAGCTCCTTTTCTTTAGCATTTAGTTGCAGGTCTCACCTGGTTTTTCTTTCAAAGTCATACCACAAACAGAGAATCTTCTGGAATCAGATTTGGAGGAAGAGAGAAAGAGAGAGAGAGACTGCATCTTCATTTACAAGTATCCCAGAAAGTGCTTACAAAGTACAAAGCCAGTGTAGATATACACCTGTATAGTCATCTACATCATGTCCTAATTCTGTACCATAAACATAAATATTTAACTGCAATATTAACATAAAGGCACCATTGATCTGGCTAGATGTGTTCTGTTTTGTGAAGTATGAACATCCTTTACCAAAAGCACCAGTTATCACTCATGATCAGTTATGTTTTTCTGGGTGACATTCTCTACTCTGGTGGAAGTGAAATATGATCACTATAGTGATGGACTGCCACTGTCCTAGACACTATACAATATGCTCATAAGTTAGCTAAATTGGATCAGATGACTTGAACATATTTTTACAAAGCAAACTATGAATCTGCTCAAATGGAAATGTGTATGTGGCTAACATGTGCTTTCAGACTTTTATATGTGTTTACTGTCCATGTCATCAAAAATGTTGCTTTTATGGTTTACTGCATACTGTATACATTTCCACCTTGCTGGTATTCCAGTGAGAATCTGTTTACAGGAGACATGGAAAAACTGTAGACAGCAGCAAAAGACACAAAGCAAACACAGCATAAATTAGCCTCATTTTAGGTGAGTTATCACATTAGATTATTATAGATTTTTTTGTGATTTTTTTTCTTGCAAAGAAACAAAACCAAGCAAAACCAAGAGGTGCTCTAGCATTCTTTTACATCTGCTGAAAGATTTACAGCTCCTTTCCTGTAAATTAGATACTTCATATGGACTCTGTACTTCCTCCTAAATCACCAGCACATTAAAACTGATGTTCTTGATAGCAGACATTTCATCTGCAGTGAAACATAGATTTGGAAGAGACCACAAGGATCATCCAGTCCAACCCCTGCCATGCAGGAATATACAATCAAAATAACATATGGCCATCCTGCTTCTGTTTAAAAACCTGCAAAAGAGACTCTACCACACTCCAAGGTAGCATAATTCATTGTTGAACAACACTTATAAAGAAGTTCTTTCTAATGTTTAAGTGGAACCTCTTTTCCTGTACCTTGAAGCCATTGCTTCATGTCCTAGTCTCTGGAGCAGCATAAAACAAGTTTGCCCCATCTTCTATGTAATATCTCTTTATGTATTTAAACAAGGCTATCATATCACCTTTTAGCCTTCTCTTCTCCAGGCTAAACATACCCAGCTCCCAGTCTCTCCTCTTAGGCATGATTTCAGACATTTTACCATTTTGGTCAGCTCCTCTAGACATGTACCTGCTTATCAATCTCCTTCTTGAAGTGTGGTTCCCAGAACTGGACACAGTATTCCAGGTGAGATCTGACCAAAGAACAGAATTACCATTGTTACTTCCCTTTATTTCGACACTATGCTCTTATTGATGCAGAATTGTATTAAAGCTGTCTTTTAAAGCTGTCACATCATACTGTTGACTCATGTTCAGCTTGTGGGTGGAGTGGCTCTAGTTCATAAAAACAACCTAACCTTGACCAGGAAGCCTATCCAGAACACAGTTCACATCGAGTGTATGTACCTGAGCCTGAAAACCAGGGATAGCTTGGGGATTCTGTTGGTATACTGGCCACCCCATTGCCTAACACTCCCTAATCGAGCTGTTACAGCTGGTCTCAGAGTTACTGTTGGAGTCCCCCAGACTTTTAGTTCTGGGCGACTTCAATATTCCACTCGAGACCAGCTTACCTAACTGATGCAGCTCGGGAGTTCATGGATACCATGACAAACATGGGCCTATCCCAATTGGTTGTCGGGCCTACTCATTGTGCAGGCCATACCCTCAATGCGATCTTCAGTACGGAAAAGGAATATCCATGGGCGGAGGTTACTAGCACCTCCACATTGTCATGGATGGATCATTTCCTGGTCAAGATGGAACTTAGAGCCACTGTCTGCCCCACCGGAGGGGGGGGTTGGACCCATTAGAATGGTCCACCCTTGAAGGCTAATGGAACAATAGGATTCCAGAAAGTTTAATGGTTGGTAACGCCGGTGATTCTGTCGAAGCTTTGGTTAATACTTGGAACACCGATCTTACCAAGGCTATCAACACAATCACTCCCAAGCATCCTTTCCAGAGGAGCTTAGGAAGATAAAGCGGGCTGGACAATGACTAGAGCACGAATGGCAGAAGACTCGACTCTTAACCGACAGGACTCGTCATAGGAATTTTCTTGATTCCTATTGAGAGGCAATACATGTAGCACAGAAGTCTTTCTCCTCTGCATGTATTGCATCTGCAGAGTTCCATCCAGCAGAACTGTTTAGGGTGGTGGGGGAACTGTCCCAGGTTCCACCTGTGCAGAACCCCTTACTTAACCCAACAACAGCCTGTTGTGATGCATTCAACAATCACTTTGTAGATAAAATCTCTTGGATAAGAGCCGATTTAGACGCCAGTGTTAGAACAGAATAGGTAGACGAGGTGTCCAGCAGTTCCGTTGATGTAATTTTACTGGATCAGCTTCAATCAGTGAATACCGATGACATGGACAAGCTCCTTGGAAGAGTGAGGAAGATGACTTGCCCCCTTGATCCTTGTCCATCTTGGCTGGCTGCCCAGGGGGGCGACACCTTGAGCGTATTTCTTAGAGATATCATCAATGCGTCTTTTTAGAGAAGGCTGTTTAAAGGAGGTAGTGGTTAAACCACTCCTGAAAAAGCCTTCCCTGGACCCCCTGGACAGGAACAACTATAGGCCAGTCTCCTTGCTGCCTTTTCAGAGCAAGGTGATCAAGAGGGCAGTTGCTTCCCAAGTCCAGGCTGTCTTGGATGACACCGATTATTTAGATCCATTTAAAACCGGCTTTAGGATAGGATATGGAGTTGAGACTGCCATGGTTGTGCTGGCTGACAACCTCCGCTTGGGTATTGACAGGGGTAGTGTGACCTTGCTGGTGCTCTTGGACCTCTCAGTGGCCTTTGATACAATAGACCATTCCATCCTCTTGGATCGCCTGAGAGAGTTAGGAATCAGAGGCACTGCTTTGCAGTGGTTCCGTTCCTTCCTCTTGGGCAGATCCCAGAGGTTGAGGCTCGGGGACAGTTGCTCTTCTAGAATAGAGCTTAATTGTGGCATCCCTCAGGGTGCCATCCTGTCCCCGATGGTATTTAACATCTATATGAAGCCGCTGGGGGAGATCATTTGGAGGCATGGAGCATGGTGTCATCAGTATGCTGATGACACCCAGATATATTTCTCTATGACCCGGTCATCGGCTCAGACTTCAGACGGCGTCTCTCCTCCCAATGATTGTCTTAAAGCGGTAATGGACTGGATGAGGAAAAACAGATTGAGACTGAATCCAGACAAAACGGAGGTACTAACAGTCATGGGCCCGAAACCAGGTCTGGGAATACAACTTCCAGTCCTGGATGGAGTCACAGTCTCCCCCAAGGACTGTGTTCGCAGCCTGGGGGTACTCCTAGATTCGTCACTTCACATGACTAATCAGGTGAATGTGACGGTCAGGAGTGCCTGTTATCAGCTTCGGCTGATACGCCAGCTGCTCCCTTTCCTGGGGACTAGGGTTCCCGAAACTGTGGTACATGCTCTGGTAACCTCCCATCTAGATTTTTGTAATGCGCTCTACATGGGGCTACCCTTGTGCTTAACTCGGAAACTTCAATTAGTTCAAAATATGGCAGCCAGGTTAGTGACTGGTACATCTAGGAGAGAGCATATTACACCAGTGCTGAAATCTCTCCACTGGCTGCCTATTAGTTTCTGGGCACAGTACAAGGTGTTGGTTATGACCTTTAAAGCCCTACATGGCTTGGGTCCAACTTATCTCCGGGACCGCCTCCTTCCATATGATCCTCCCCGTGCACTTCAGTCCTCTGGAAAGAACTTGTTACAGCCTATAAGAACCAGGTTGTTGGTAACTTCCCAGAGGACTTTCTTGGCCTCCACTCCCAGATTATGGAATGGCCTGCCGGATGAGATCGTCTTATTTCCACTCTTGACTGCTTCAAAAAAGCAGTAAAGACATATCTCTTCCAGCAGGCCTTCCCTGAATAATGTCCTGGCCCAGAAGATAGACAAAGACTCTGGCCTTTTCTCTCCTCAAACTGCCATTGGTCAGTCAAGTTGTTATTTAAAGTATTGTATGCTTTTATTTGTTGGTATTTTAATTCTGTATTAGTTTAATCTATTTTTAAGGGGTGGGTGGGTTAGGGAATGGGTTGTTGGAACTTGTTTTAACTTGCTGTGATGTTTTTAAACTTGTTGTATGCTGCCCCAATTGTGTTGGAGAGGGGCGGGATATAAATAAAAATTATTATTATTATTATTATTATTATTATTATTACTCCTAGATCCTGTTCACATGCTCTGTTTTCAAGCCAGGTGTCACCCATCCCATATCTGTGCATTTCATTTTTACTTCCCTTGTGTAGCATCCTATATTTCTCCCTGTTGAAATTAATTTAATTGGTTTTGATCCAATTCTAATCAGGTTGTTAAGGTCATTTTGAATTCTGATCCTGTCCTCAGGGGTATTAGCTACTTTTCTTAATTTGATGTCATTTGAAAATTTAATAAGCATACCCTCTATTCCATTCTGCACTAGATTTTCTCTGCTGCACCATCTTCTCCATTTTCCCCAGGTTAAACACTGTTTTCCTTTTGGGAGAGGACAGAGGCAAAGAAGGTTTCAAGTAGTCACTGCATATTTCGTTTACAAGGCACTGCTTTATCTTTCTCCACCTGCATTTTTTCATATTGCTAGTTACCACCTGCATCTCTTCATATTGCTACATCATCCTTTAGTAAATTTTTGCAAACATCATTCTTGCACACAAGAACAAATAAGAATTGTTCTCACCACTGAATGAAATTGAGAACATTTTTGCACATTTTTGAAGATTTTTATCACAGAGGTACTTTTTCATGTCTGCAAAACATTTCATCTGTGAAAGAAAGAACTTGAGTTTTATGCAAAACCAAATTGACAACAGAAAATAGTGTATTTAATGCAAATTGCACTTCACAAAAGAGGTTCCTTTTGTGCATCTTTTGCATTGTGCAAGAAACAGTTCCTTTTGTGCATAAGGCCTGATTTTTTTTTTTTAAATCAAATCTCATAGTAGTTTTCCATCTTTTCAACACAGTGTCTCAATATGTCAGGATACACAGTCTTTCTCAAAACAAGAACATTTTCAAATATTGGCTGGAATCCTGTTGGGAAATTACAGATATGTGAGCACTGTATTTACAGTGCTTGTATGGTGAATCTTTCCCGATCCCACCAATCCCTACTTACCAGGGAAAAGCCATTATGATCAATGGTGGCTTGTTCCCCTATTGATCAAGAAGCAACTAACTCATGTTCTCACCCTCTTCCATGAGCGATTTCTGGTGTGACAGGCAATTTGTTGCAATTCCTCTTCATGTTGGAGTGGGACTGTCAGCCATTCCTCTTTGTGCTGGAGGTTGCTTGCACAGTGGGTAGGAGGTGGGACTGTCACCTAGCTGCTTCTCAAACAACAGGGGGAAGAGACCCACATTGATTGCATTGTCTGCTGCCAGGCAAGTGGGGATTGGGTGACTATCAAAGGGTCTTGCATCCTCTCAACAAGAGGCTATGTAATGATCATGACTACAAAAGTCATGAGAGCATAACTCTAGGTTACACATTTATAACTGTCCAACAAGATTCTGGCCATTCTTTCTATTCCTTTCTCATTATAATAGCATCCACCTATCTATAGTAGATGAGAAGAAGCAGCTAGCTGATACACAGCAGGGACCATTAAAAATGCCATGGTGGGAAATTTGATCCATGAAATACAACTTTACAGAAAGCATAGCAATGTGCTAGTGAAAATCCTATATATCTCATTAGGAGTTGATGTATAAATCCATCTATGTTTATTAGGGGCAGGAATGGTTTACCATGTCATTTTGCCATCTCAGTCATCTAGACATCTAGCACTGCTCCTACCTAATAGTTATGTATCTGTGTTCAATCAGTTTGTTCTATATGCTGATAATATATATGTGTTTAATTTATGGCTTGGAACAGCCCCAGGAAGAATGAAACTATGACTCATATTTACATGAATTATTTGCTAAGAGAAAAGTCTAAATGTCTGACACTTACATCAGAGTTTCAACACTTGAATTTCACCTCTGCCACTCCACATCCAGGCAGCTAAATAGAAATTACTTTTAGTGTAAACACCACATAAGCACCTTGCAGACTGCAGGTGTGTGTGTGTGTGGGGGGGACAGCTATGGGCACATTCCCTATTACAGATTATCTTGTCTAATTTCAAAGATTGTTCAATTAAAAGTTGAGAGCTTGAAAAAGCTCCTTTTATTGGACTACAATAGCTAGAATCCATAAGACAGAATAGTCATTGGCTGGGGTGTTCTGGAAGTTGTAGTCCAAAAAGTAACTTTTGGAAATCTCTAGGAAAACTGTTAATCAGGTGCAGGTCTGTTAGGCTTGAAGATGATGACTGACCCAGTGAAGTTAATGACTAAGCAGATCTCCCTAGACTGAACACATCATCACAATCAGAAAAGTATATTTTGGTGATGGATTCTTTTGTACATCAGTGGCCTCCCATACACAGGCTTATCAGGCCAGAAACAGCAGCTATCCATAGTTCACAGCCCATGAGCCCTTTTCTCACAATAGCTTGGAGCCATGGGACATCAGGGGCATACCTGTGGGAAATTTAAAATGTCAATTTGCTTTTAATACAAAATAATGGATTATGCAATGAGCCAGAAAAAGGTCTCATTGTCAGTTAATCCTATTCAGAGCTTGGAAATGTTCACTGGAATCCTAGATCAGGTACTTATTTAAGAAGATGTAACTAAGTACTGTTTCCTGCCCCCCTCTACCCCCTTCATACACCTTAAGGGCCAGCTTCTGGATCAGGTGAAAGAAGTCCATTCAGCTGGTGATCAGAGTGCAAGGAAGATGTTTCCATCCCCTTCCCAAGACTGAAGCTGTAACAAGGACTTGTGGCATGGCCCTGTTTCTCATTGTTGCAGCATCACTCACTGGTGAGAGAGTGTGGAAACATCATCCTCTTTATGCCCAGTTGCCAGCTGAATGTGTTGAAAGTGCAACAATGCTCTGCACTGAAAGAGTTAAAGTCTCTGAGTGAGCAGTAGTAATAGGGTAATAATTTGTAGTAATAGTTTGACCTTCAGTGATCTCCTTCTCTATCTACCTATCCTGACCCCTCTGTGATGTAAACTGATACTTTTAGGGATGTTTCCACTCCTGTTCTCATCCCAGACCTCTCTCTGACCTTACCTAGATATTTAGGTAGATTAGAATAGCTCTTTCAATAACTTTTTAAATTTACAATGGAGTTCATACAATAAAGACTTTAGTTTGTTCTCTAAGCCATTGATGTCTTTGCTTCTTAATCAGGATCTCTGACTGCTACATGGTACTAATTCTAATAAAATGGACCCCCATTTGCCCAATCTGGTGGCTAGCAGACTGAAGTCTGTTAGCTGTTAAAGTGGACTATGACTATATAGAATTAGTAAATGCAGAGTGCTACCCAAATTGCTGGAGTCTGAGGAGGATGTGCACAAATTAGTATGTTTTAAGGGAATTTAATATTAGCTCAAATGAGAGATATAGTATGGCTGAGGTAACAGCGGCCTGGGATAGCAACCCAAATGTATACCAGGTCTGAATCACACAGAATTCTAGAGGCAAATCCAAATGGGCCTTTGTGTTTTATTAGAGAAAACAATCAGCACACACAAGCACACACACACTCATGCACATACACAAGAGCTAGGGAAGCAAAGATGGAAGAAATGGAATAGGTTTAAGGCCTTGCTGATGGTTATACATTACTGATGTGGATCTTGATTCCAATTAATGGGAGTCTGGAATGGAGAAAATTCAGCTGCTGCAGCAAGGAAGAGGGTTAGCCAGTGTATTGAGGAGCCTAGTCTATCCAAAAATGACAGAGTGCCTGCCTGTTTGCAAAGTAGATTGAAGAATGGCTGTTTTACTTGCTGTATATATACCCAAAATTGTGTCTTGAGGGCAGAAACCAAGGCTTGAAAGGATTAGAAGCTGTGCTAAATGGTTTTTCCAGGGGAAAAAGAATAGTCTGAGATAGAAGCAGATAGTTGGGTATTTGCCAGTACTTCTCTGCCCTAGGTAGAGCAAACAAACAATCACCTCCTTTGGCCATGATCCTCTTACTGCCCTCTGTAAAGGGATAATGCTGGGGCCTCAGAAAATGCTATCATGGTGGGTGCCTTCCAGACCCTGGCTAGCTCTAATCGGTTTTTCCAGGTATGAGCAGGTCAGGTGTGCACATCAAGGTCATGCCTAGGTCACCCCCAGCTTCCCTTTTAATATTAAATTGATATTAAACATGAGGGACAATCAGAACCTGGTCCTGGGGTAACAGGAGCAACATCCAATCTGTAACTCTAGTTTATGAATTTATAACTACAATACTGAATGCTAACCATGGCTTTTTGGGACAACAACTCCCAGAATCTCTCAGCCACTATGGCCAATGATCATGCTGGCTAGATGATTCTGACAGGTTTATTTTTCCTTTTTCACTTCTCAACACTTCTCCAGGCTCTGCTTGTCTTGCTACAAAGTATGACCACATTGGTGCTTTTCCTTTGAGGGTATGAGTAGAAGTAAAGATAACCCTGGCAGTAGAAGATAAGTATTAAAGAGAGATGCAGCCTCAGTGGAGACTGATAGCATACCAGAGGCATGGAAGCCACCAACCGTCACTGGACAGTTCTCTCCTGTTGAAGGAAGGATCCTGCCCATTAAAAGACAGAAGAGGATAACTGAATAGAATAAAGGAAAATTGCCTAACATGATATCCTCAAAGATAATACTTTGCATAGAACAGATTCTGTGTTAGGCCCAAGTGTCTGAGTCTGGGACTGGGACAGTTTGATCAGAGGCAGCATACCATTTGAAAATATTATTTAAAATTTAATTCCATGTTCCTCCTGAAAGAAAACTTTCAGTTCTTCATTGCATAATGTCTCAGTTCCTAAGAGATACTTTCACCCATTTACAACTTTTTTAAAATCTGACTTCCAAGGTTTGCTAGGGATGCCACCTTGTTCTCTTGGTGGTGCTCTTCTGCTTTCAGAAGTTATGTTTTAGGAAATTAGCAAAAGGTCAAGATTTCCTGGCTTCCATAACTCAACATCTTCATTGTGGGGGGAAAACAATGAATATAATTCTAAGCATATCCTTTACTTGACCTGTTTTTATGAGTCCCATCAGATTTCTTTTTCATGTTGTTAAAACACTATATATCCTTAAATATCATTGACAGGAAAAAAACAATGAGAAGATACGCAACAATTCAAATACAAATGAAAATGTGTTTGTTTTCCCACTGATGAATTCTTCCATTTAGCTCTTCAGACTTTATTAGTAAATCTTTATTAGAACACCTTGATGTTGTGCAGTTTGATGAGACATTTTAATGTGGTGAAACAGTTGCTCAAATTTCTATGTTGAGAAGTGCCAATAACAAAATAATGGCCCTCAGAGTTAAATCTCCAGTGGTGCTTTTCTAGTTAGTGGCCTGTGGTTTAATAAAAGGGAACATAGTTCCTGCCAAATGCCCTACCACTATCATTTCACTGAATTCCATTGCAAAACTGGAACCTAAGAGTAATCTGTGTTTTTGTGTCATGAATGGCAGCTCATAGACAAACAAATTTTAATCTTATAAAGATATCCAATCACTTTTTTCCCCAAGGACAATGGCATAAACACAGCGCGCCTGTGCCTTACACAGGCCTGCCATGTGTGGCTTTAAGCTTATGCAGATGGCAAGCCCTTTATGTTTTAATGGTGCGTGCACCCAGGGTGAATGTGTGACCATTAACAACAATGAGACTTGAGGTCCTGTGTTGTTGTTTTTTGCATATGTAGAGGGGGTGCAGAATGGATCCCCCATGTATACAAATGGCCCACTATAATTTCTGTCCTTGAGGAAAGGGCTACACATCCTTGAAGAAGTTGCAAATGGATTTCAATTAGGGCAGATTATTGTACTAAAACTGCTCTGTTCTATTTCATTCCACTATATTTGATTATATTCACACATATCCTATTGTTAGGAGGCTTCTGCTTTATAACACAATCAATGGTGTTATCTATATAAAATAAACAAGTGGTCTTTCTTTCTAATGCCTTAGTAGCCAAACCCTTAGATTTGACCTTGAGGTGATTATTTATTTCTAAGACCCAGAAGATAGCATTCTGGGTGCTTTGTTGCCAACTATCTAAATACTGAAATGGTGGGGAAATGTCCTTTTTGCCTCCGTTTCCATGCAGCTTCTGCCTAAATATTTTATTTTGGCATTGAACTAAGAATTTGAAATATATAAAGTGCATTTCCTGTTCATCTAGAATGAGGTGAGCAGTGTGGATTGTAACTCCACAGATGCCTTTGAGGCCCTGCATTCCTCAATAGTTGATTCCTGGGGCATAATTAATCATTTCACATCTCTCCCTCCACCCTCCAGGTTTTAAGGCTTGTTTGAAACACAGATCCTCCCAAAGCAACACTCTATATAGTTAACAAAGTGAGTGGCACTTTCAGGGTTGGGGGGGGGGGCTCTGAAAAGTATCTTCTGGTGGATATCATTGGCTTTGCAGCTGACTGAGTGATCTATGAGTTTGGAGAAAAGAGCCCACCTCATCTAAAGTAAGATAAAGAGAAACTTTGCCAAATACTAAATCCCACTCCCATGAAGGTTTGGTGCCCATATCCACCCCTTGAGAAGTTGTGTGCCACTGGTGTTTTTATATATTAGCCATGTGGAGTTCCCTATGACCCCAGCCTGACCCTTGGGAAATGGCAGCCATAATCCCCTAAATGTAAGATCAGGAGCAAGCTGAAGTTGCTCAAGACCACTAAAGATTTCCTGGACAGGCAGGTTTGGGAGTTCCCCTTGGGAATATCCCATTATACTGGAAATGGTGTTTGTTTGTCTTAGTCTCACACTTAATGAGACAGTGATTGCACCCCTTTCTCTAGCTTCCTTTCCTTGATAGTTTTGAAACCAAATGCATTGTTTAGACTATGCCCAGACTTAGGTAAACAATGTTAAACCCATCAAGCCTTTGTCCTCCTATTGTTTGACTCATGGCCAGAAGGCAGAAATTCCCTATAAACCCCCCTGGATTTTAGCAGACCTTGTGCTACCTTGGAAGTGCATGCTGAATCTCTGTCGGTCTGCACTCTGAGATAGTTCCCGCGACCCCCTCTCTTGCTGGTCATGCCTCTTCCACGGAACCCACCTGCATTCTCCAGAAGTCCGGAGGAGTTTCTCAGGTGTGAGTATATCCCCCTTTGTCCTGGTTTCCCTCTCTGTCTCCCCCGCTCTCGCTCTTTCCCACTTGTCCTTCGCGTGTGTGTGTGTGTGTGCCACATTTGGATGTTTGCGTATTTTGTTAAATAAGCATTTTAGACTTTAATTGGAGTTTGGTCCATTTCAGTGTCACTCCTTGCCAGAATTCTTATACCTCTGGTATACATTTGGATAAGATCTCCAAAACGAAGTTGGGCGCTTCACTCGCATATTTGAGCTAATTATAAATTCCCCAAAATTAGGCTTGTTCCCCAACAGTGTGGAGTATTTTAGGACACAGTTAGGTTGGATAAAATAAACAGAGGGATTGTGTGTGTGTGTGTGTGAGAGAGAGAGAGAGAGAGATTATACCAAAATATCAGGATCTTCAGGACAAAGAGAGAAAGTTTATCATTTGTTTCATAGAATCATAGAATTGGAAGGGATGCTATGAGGACCAACATCCTGTTCAGTACAACCCTGGAAGAAAATTTTAAAAAAGTAAAAGAGATGAGAAAGATGATGATAAATAAAAGCTGGGGGAAATTTCTGGGAAAGCTGAGACTTGTACAGTAGAAGAAGCTTGTTAGGATGACGAAGGAAATGTGAAGGCTCAAACTGGAGGGGAAGCTATGGAGATGGGAAGAGATGGCCTTGTCCTTGCAGCTTCAAAGATAGTTCAGGAATTGTGTGATTGTCAGGAAACAGCTGAGGCTGAGGAACTGTACACACAGGCCAAAAGGACTGTGTTCCTCCTGGATGGCATCATCCTGTCTGAACAACACAAGCCAGTAGCCACAAGCTGTGATTGGGTACATTGAATGCAGATGCAGTGGATCTGGCCTGATCTCAGCCCTTAATCCAATCTAAAAAGAGAAAAAAAGGAGAAGCGGTGACTTCTGCTCAGAGAGCTCAATCAGATGGGGAATGCACAAAGTGCAAAGATCAAGATGAACTATTGAGTATGAGATAATATATTCACTACAGGTTTTCCTCCCTGTTATGATGATTTATGCCCAATTTTCAAAAACATTGAGATTAGGCAAGGAAACCCTGGGTCAGATACAAAGTTTTATAAGTGAAATGTAAAGTATTAGTTTTATCTGGTTCTGAGACAATGTGTAGCTTATGTGATATGTCTGCTTGATATAAAAAAAAAATATTTGTACAAGGATGCTTCTGGATTATACTAAAACCAATTTAATTTAAAAATAATTTCAGCCTAGTTTTCTAGTTTATCAATGTCCTTTTCAATTCTGTTTCACAAACCTGTGATGCTCTTCTTGAGACCTCCTTCCAATTTGAAGCACAGCTACTAAAGACAATCTTTGAGCATGGTTTTCCAACCAATTATAGATCCAACTGATGGCCTTCCAATCTATTAAATATTTAGTGAATATGCTAAAAATAATAATAATAAGGTAATCTTATCAAATGCATTGCCAAGATCCAGATAACTGACATTCACAACATTCCCATCATCTTGTAGACTAGTGACTTGATGAAAAGAAGATATATGGTTAATTTGGCAGGATTTGTTCTTGACAAAACCCATGCTGGCTCCCATTAATCACTGCATTATCATGAAGATACTTGCAGACTCTTGTATAATCTATTCTAATATTTTTCTTGTACTGAGGTCAGATTGACTGCCCTGTAGTTTCCCAGATTTTCTTTTTGCCTTTTTTGAAGAGCAGGACAAGGTTTGTCCATCTCTAGTCTTCTGCCAGCTCCTCTTTTTGCCAAGATTTCTCAAAGAAGAAGGCAAAGGATTTGCAGAGTACATCAGCCAGGGTTTGTTTTTGTTGTTTTTTTTTTTTTGTTTTTTTTTTTGGTATTCTGGGAAGGCCCTCCAGATTTGAACTTATTTACGTTAACTAGGTGATTCTTGACTAACTCCTTGTCAATCTTGATTTACAACCCAAGTCACATTGACTAGAAACTTGCCAAAGTCTCTGATGATGCATAGAAGCTTACACTCCTTTTTTTTTGGGGGGGGGGGGGACTGAAGCAAAATAGATATTGAGCAATTCCAAGAGAGCCACCAGTTTGTACTTGTTGCAAGTGTAGTCAGTGAGGTTTCTTGGCAATAGGACAAACATTGTGCACATGTTGCAACAGGCAATGACAGATCCTTCTGCCTACATCCCTATGGGTTTTTTTTTTTTTTTGGTTTTTTTTAGCAATAGCAATAGCAAGTACATTTCTATACCACGTATTAGTGCACTTAAGCACTCCCTAAGTGGTTTACAATGTGTAAGCTAATTTGAAGTCATAGGCTTTCATGGCCGGCATCCATGGTTTTTTGTGGGTTTTTCGGGCTGTGTGGCCATGTTCTAGAAGAGTTTCTTTCTGATGTTTCGCCAGCATCTGTGGCTGGCATCTTCAGAGAATACTGGAATGGAAGAGAATGGGTCTATATACTGTGAGACCCTGGGTAGGGAGGAGTGATTCCCATGTAAACTGTATTGTTCTGTGTTGAATAGGTATTGTTCTGTTGTTAATGGCATGGCTTCAGGGTGGGAGGATATGCAATCAAGGATATTGTCTGCTATTCCTATGTAAACTGTGTATTGTTCTGTGTTGAATAGGTATTGTTCTGTTGTTAATGGCATGGCTTCAGGGTGGGAGGATATG
Organism: Phrynosoma blainvillii; assembly: GCA_026167975.1. Taxonomy (NCBI): domain Eukaryota; kingdom Metazoa; phylum Chordata; class Lepidosauria; order Squamata; family Phrynosomatidae; genus Phrynosoma; species Phrynosoma blainvillii. Next base: position 418,192,558 of record JANUYF010000001.1, read on the forward strand.
CAATCAAGGATATTGTCTGCTATTGTCTGCTGGGAAAGCCCCTGACCATGGTTGGTTTCCCATTTGTATTTGCTGAGTGCTGATTTTCTTATTTTACCTGGATGATGTTCTGATTTACTCCCAAGAGTAAAGTTTAGTTTACCTGGATGATGTTCTGATTTACTCCCAAGACTTAGGGCTGTTGCAGACTGACCTAAAGGGCCAGTCTGGAGGTAGATTAGGGGTAGGGTAGCCACACGCCGGCTGCCCCAACCCCACACCAACCTGATGCCGCATGGCGCCCTTTTGGTGCACCAGGGGGCAATTAAATGCAGTCTTATATTCATCCTTTTCTCGTATGCAGTAGTATACATCTCTCAAATCTAGCCCAGCATGTCCTTTATCAGAGGAATTGGGTATTTGTTAGTATTGCAAATCCCATTAAGGTTTCTGCAGTCTGTTACCAGGCATAGTGAGGCATCTTTCTTCTTCTGGAAGAACACTGGACCCCCAAACATGAAAGTAGATGGGTGGATGAAGCCTCCAGCCAAGTTCTTTTCCACAAAGTCATTTTAAGGTTTTCATCTCCAGCGGGTCATGGACTGTAGCTGGGACTTGAGGGCTTCAGCCCTTGGCATCAGTTTGATCAAACAATCTGTTTCCTTATGGGGTGGGAGTTGGTTGCACTCCTTTTCCTTGAGCACCTCTGCCAAGTCTCTCTATTCTCCCTCGATCCCTGCCCTTCTTGGCTGGTCGTCCAGGGGGGTGATGCCTTGCTGGCCTTTCTCAAGAAGGTCATTAATGCATCCCTTAGGGAAGGAATTATTCCATCAAGTCTAAAGGAGGTGGTCATTAGACCACTCCTGAAAAAGCCTTCCCTGGACCCCCCTGGACCTGAAAAAATACAGACTAGTCTCCTGTTTACCATTTTTGAGCAAGGTGATTGAGCGAGCTGTTGCCATCCAACTCCAAGCAATCTTGGATGAAACCACTTTTCTAGATCCATTTCAAACTGGCTTCAGACCTGGATATGGGGTGGAGACTGCCATGGTCGCTCTGATAGATGACCTGTGCCTGAGCACCGACAGGGGGAGTGTGACCCAGTTGGTGCTTCTGGACCTCTCAGCGGCTTTTGATACGATAGATCATGACATCCTCTTGGAATGCCTGAGAGAGTTAGGAATTGGAGGCACTGTACTCCAGTGGTTCCATTCCTTTCTCTCGGGCAGGTTCCAGAAGGTGTCACTCGGGGACAGTTGGTCCTCAAAAATGGAGCTAAAATACAGCATCCTGCAGGTGCCATTCTGTCCCCGATGTTGTTTAACATCTATATGAAGCTGCTGGGAGAGATTATTAGAAGACATGGGGCTGGGTGTTATCAATATGCTGATGACACCCAAATATATTTCTCTATGTCTTGGTCAACTGTTATGATGGCAGATGGCAGTTCTTCCCTCAATCAATGTCTCAAAGCGGTAATGGACTGGATGCGGAAAAACTGACTCAAGCTGAATCCAGACAAAATGGAGGTACTTACAGTAGGGGTCCCCAAACCAGGTATGGGGCTGCAACCTCCAGTCTTGGGCGGGGTCACACTCTCTGCTAAGGACTGTGTTCACAGTCTGGGGGTGCTCCTGGACTCGTTTCTTCACATAACAGATCAAGTGAATGTGACAGTCAGGAGCGCTTGTTATCAGCTTTGGCTGATATGCCAGCTGCATCCTTTTCTGGAAGTAAGGGACCTAGAAACTATAGTACACGCGCTGGTAATCTCATGATTTGACTTCTGCAATGCACTCTACATGGGGTTACCCTTATACCTAACTTGGAAACTAGAATTAGAACAAAATATGGCAGCCAGGTTGATCATCGAAACATCGAGGAGTGATTATATTTCATCGATGTTAAGATCCCTCCACTTGCTGTCTATTGGTTTCTGAGCACAGTATAAGGTGTTGGAGATGACCTTTAAAGCCCTACATGGCTTGGGCCCAACCTACCTTAGAGAGCACCTGCTTCCATATAATTTGCCCCACGCTCTCAGGTCTTCTGGGAGGAAGCTGCTTCAACTGATAAAGACTAGGGGCCTTGGCAGACGACTAATAGAGTCATCTTCCGGGCAGGGAAGAGGAGGGGAAGCCGCACGAGCGGTGCCCCTTCCTCTTCCTGAGGTCGCCCTCGGAGTCGCCGGCCCTCCGCATGGCCGGCACTCCGAGGATGACCTCACGCCACGGCGACCGCACGCGCTGCGGCGTTTGAGTCAGGGAAAGTGCGCCCACCGCTTTTAGGGCACACTTTCCCTGAAATCTAAAAGGAGAGCCAATTTGGTGCTCCTTTTAGAGTCGCCGACGGTGTGCCGCGGTGCGGCTGCCGCGCTGCAGCGGCGCTCCGTCCCGCGGCGCACGGGAAGCTCCCGTCTGCTTCCCCCCTAGGGTGATGGTGACCTCCCAGAAGACATTCTCTGCTACTGTGTCCAGACTATGGAACACCTTTCCAGAGGAGATCCATCAGATAACCAACTTAGATGGCTTTTAAAAAGCCATTAAGATGGATCTCTTCTGGCAGGCCTATCAAGAATAACTTTTTGTCTGTTTTTCTACCATATCCCCCCCATGTTTTTAGAATGCCTAATGTTTTTTAACTCTGTTTATAGTTTTAATCTCTGTTTTTAACTGATATCTGAATTTAATATGTTTTTAAGGGGGGTTAGTGTGGTAATTAATATGATCTGTTGATTAATGTGGGATAATTTATGTGTTGTTTTAGATGTAAGCCACCTTGACTGCTTTGGCAAAATGTGGGGTATAAATAATAATAATAATAATAATAATAATAATCTGGAGGATAGCTTGGCTTCTGTGACTGCACTTCTGACCCTCTCTAGCAGTGAGTCAGGTTGCCCCAATGTTACTACTGCACACTCACCCATTCTCGGACTGGTGTCTCTGGTGTGCGCTCTGCATCCTGGATCATCAAAAACCAGTTCTCCCAACCCCCATTGGAGCCCTGGGTAATGGAACTGCAGCCAGTCTATACCTAGAATCACTTAATATTACAAAATGTGGCCTAGCATAAACCGGATCTTCTCCCAATGATCTGCCACTCCTAGCCAAATGGTCTGTTTCCTCACTGGTGGATGCTCCCCCTATCAAGGTACTGTGGTGAAAGTTGATGAGGTTCCTCAACTTTTGGATTTTCAGTCCCAATAAAATTGGGAAATACAATGAGTCTTGGGTATCTGCTGTGGTTTGGTTTGAGGACACCCGCCCCATAGATATCAAAATCCATGGATGCTCAAGTCCCATTGAATACAATGACACAGTAAAATGATATTCCTTGTATAAAATGGCAAAATCAAGGTTTGCTAATTGGGTATGCATTTATGTGGGTCCACGTGGGTCATCTTTCCTTATCTTTTTACTGAAATGTTGTTGTCTTTTTTAGAAAAGTGGCAATTGCCTCTTCTAATTGTTGTTGTTGTTTTGTGCCTTCAGGTCTTTCCCAGCATATCAAGCCTAAATGAATCTAAAACAGGCTTTTCTTGGCAAGATTTGTTTAGAGGGGATTTGTCTTTCCCTTCCTTTGGGGCTGAGAGAGTATGACTTGTCCAAGGTCACCCAGTGGATTTCCATGGCTGAACTTTTGAACCCTGGTCTTCAAAATCATAGTCCAACTCTCAAACCACTACGCCACACTGGCTCTTGTTTATTTCAATGCAATCTTTGTATTTTATGAAGTGTATCCTGAACTACCTTAGGTGATCTGTAAGGGATAGAAAGGTTGGATAAAAGTATTTAATCACTAATGTGTATTGAGGGAAGAGAAGAGGGTTCTCTTCAGGTCAGCCAGATGGTCATCTGGATATGTATGTTCAACTTTTAAAGTTTAAATATTTTGAACCAGAACAATGCCTTCCTGGAGAAAAAAATGATATGTAATACTCTATGTAAACAGCTGTGATCTCTGGGCAGGAGGACCTAGCTCTAAACATAATTAATCAATTAATTTATCCATTTATCAATTAATGAAAGGATAAGCAAATTAATGAATGTGATTTCCATGAAGTACAAAGGTTAGAGAGGCTGCCTGGCCTAAGAAAGGCAAAGATCTGTTATAGGATCAGTCACCCTGTTTTTAGTGTTTTACATCTATCTCTGCTTATTAGCATTTTCCTATTAGCATGCTTATTTTAGCATTCTCAAGTTTTGTAAAATGACAATGAATTTTACACACACACACACACACACACATATACATTTGCTCTCTCCACAGCAAGGTCACTAGGGGAAAAATTATCATTCCATCCACACACCACAGAAACACAACTGAAAATTGTGACAGATTTCATGTTTTACACCCTATGATGCCACCATGTGGGAGGTCAGCCTCTTGTCTGCTTTTGAGACATCATCCTATTTCATCTTAACAAATAGACTGCAAACCCTAATGAACACATTGATTCATCTTCCTCTAACAGATTTACCCTTAGATAATAGATCTGGTTCTCTGTTAGCTTTAAAAGGCAGCATCCGGCTTGGGCTTTCTAACAGCTTAATCAATCACTGATGTTTTCCACTTTCACAAAGCCTATCTGGCTTGCCCCATGCTTAATTTAAATCTTTCCAATGTATATATATATATGTGACAGTGTGCAACCAATTCATCAGAAAAATATGGGACATATTTCACATTTAAAGTAACTTCCAAATCAATGCTAAATAAGCTTAAGACATGGACACAGCCAAAAAACATAAGCTTAAATCAAAAGATATGATCTAAACTGGGCTGTGTGTCTGTCATAATATTTGAGATGGAAACTTGATTGTTTTGTATATTTTCTCAGAAGTAAGTCCTCTGATTTTAGTTTGACTCCCCTCCCCCTCAATTACAGGAACACAGTACTGTGTCCTTATTTGCACGTCTACAGAGAGGTTATCCAACAGGACTCAACAGGTCTTACTCTCAGGTAAATATAATTACATTGTATTTTAAATATGTATGCAGTCATGGATTAGGATTAAGAATAAGTCAAATTTAGAGCATAATTCCCTCCTTACTAAGGCCAAGATCATATACATTTTTAAGGTAGCATGTTTGCTCATGTAGTTACAATGGATCCTATAGGAGAGCAACTGATTCTACAATGGATGCTATGATCTTGAGTTACTTAATGAAAAAAACAAAACAAAATTCACTTGGCAAACAAGAAATCTTTTTTTAAACTAGTTTTCAAGCAACTCATGATCTGATACTCAGCTATAGCTTCCTTAAGGCTCCCACCCAAACAACAAATCTCAAAGAGACAGCCATACAAGTCTTGTGCAGTGTAAACAGGAAAGGGGGAGGGAAATTAAATCTAGTAGCATCTTTAAGACTAACTGATGAAAACTAATTAAAATTCATGAAAGCTCACACTGATATAACCAGCTGTTCTTAAAAATATGTCTGGATGCCTTTTCGTCCAACTCCAATATTGTGAAGAAAATTGCATAGTCTGAAGAATATAGGGAGAATATATTTTGTAGTACAACTCTCAGAATTCCTTGCCATTTGCCATGCTATATATAACTTATAGGAATTGTAAACCTAAAAATCTGGAAGACTTCAAGATTTTCTATTTCTTGTAGTGTAACATTTTCATTTTCTTCCAAACCCATGTTTGCTCCATTTGATTTCCACACCAGTTTGTCATTTTTAAACATTCCTAAAATGATTATGTGGATTTGTGAAGTTTTATTAAACCAGAACAAAAAAGTATGCATTTTCCACAGCAAACATATTGATTTTTGGCCAGGAATTTTCCCTGTTTTATTCATTTCTCTACTCAAGTGTGAAAACCAAACAAAAATTTGATTTCGGTATTACTTTGGAAAAGGTAAATTAGGTTGTTTCATATTAAAATGTGAGCCCAACTAACTTTGGGCCCATCCTTATTGAAGATGTTACAACATTTTGTGTGTTGGACAAAGCTTGAAAAGGTAATGTTAAAAATTACATTTTTTCTGTTTATGTCAACAATAATTGTTATTGTAAAGATTTGCAATGTTTGAAATATAACCTCTTGTATTACAGATTCCATTACTGAATATTTCATACCATTAGGATACACCTCCTAATGTTTCATGAGTATTCTTTTTAACAAACAAACAGACAAACATCGGAATAAATTGATTGTATTCCTACCCTATGAAACAACAGAAAACAAATTTGTTCATCTCTGTGATAGCCTTGAAATATTTGAAGATGGCTGTGATATCCTGCTTTAAATATTACCTTCCTCACTCTAAACACTTTCTACTTCTTCAGGCTATCCTTACAGGAAGAGGTTGCCAAGCCCATATAAATCTTTGTTATCCATTTCTAGACAGTATCCACTTTGTCAGTATCCTTTTCGTGCTGTGATGTCCAGAACTGGATACAATATTGAAGCTGAGGCTTGAATAAAGAAGAAAAAAGTAGTACTGCCATTGTTCTTGATTTGGGTATTGTACTCCTGCTTATACAGATTGGAATTTTGTTAGGCTGTTTTGGGAAAATATTTGAATCACATTTCCCATAGACACTGAGGTCTGGTACCCTTGTAGAGTCTTTGGAAGTGATTCCTTAGTATTCACGAAGGTATTTGCATGTATCTAAGAGGCAACTCTTTCTAATTTAGTCAGTAGAGGATTTTGTTGTTTTTAACTCCCCTTGAGTTGACCTTGACCCATAGCAACCCTATGGATGAAACATATCCAAGACCCCCTGCCCTTCACTGCTCTGCTTAAATCTTGCAAACCCATACCCATGACCTCCTTAATAGTGTCCATCCATCTGGCATGTGGCCTTCCTTTCTTCCTACTTCCCTCCACCTTTCTCAGCATTATTGTCTTTTCTAATGAGTCTTCTCTTCTCATGATGTGTCCGAAGTACTACAGCCTCAGTTTGGTCATCTTGGCTTCCAGGGAGGTTTCTGGCTTGATCTATTCTAGGACCCACTTGTTTGTCCTTTTGGCTATCCACAGGATCCTCAACACTCTTCCCCAGCACCACATCTCAAAGGAGTTGATTTTCTTCCTATCATTTTTATTAACTGTCCAGCTCTCACATCCATACATAGTAATAGGGAATACAGTGGCTTGTATGATTCTAACTTTTGTGCTGAGTTGTATATCTTTGCATTTTAGAATCTTTTCTAGTTCTTTCATAGTCACCCTCCCCATTCTCAGTCTTCTTCTGATTTCCTGACTGCAGTCCCCATTTCTATCAATGTTTGATCCCAGTTATGGGAATTCTTTTATTATTTCTACTTCTTCATTGTCTAGTTTGAACTTGTGAAGGTCCTCGGTGGTGATTATTTTTGTTTTCTTTATGTTCAACATTAAGCCTTCCTTTTTGCTTTCTTCTTTGATCTTTCTTAGCAGGTGTTCCAAGTCTGTGAAGTTTTCTGCTAGTACCATGGTGTCATCTGCATATCTTACATTGTTGATATTCCTTCCTCTTATTTTCATTACTCCTTCTTCTATGTCCAAGCCTGCTTTAATTACAATATGTTCTGCATACAAGTTGAACAGATAGGGTGAAAGCATGCAACCTTGTCTGACTCCTTTGCCAATTGGGAACCATTCTGTTTCCTCGTGTTCTGTTTTGACAGTAGCTTCTTGTCCTGAGTACAGATTCCTCATCAGGACTATTAGATGTGTTTGCACTCCCATATCTTTAAGGGCATTCTATATCCTTTCATGGTCTATGCAGTCAAAGGCTTTGCTATAGTCTATAAAGCACATGTTGATTTTCTTTTGCAATTCCCTGGTGTGCTCCTTTAGCCATTGTATGTTTGCAATGCTTTCACCCTATCTGTTCCTTTCCTGAACCCCATTTGGACCTCTTGCATTTGTCTCTCCATGTATGGTTGGAGTCTATGTTGCAGAATTTTGAGCATAATTTTGCTTACATTGAGGATCAGTGCTATGGTCCTATAGTTGCTGCAGACTCTTGTCTCTTGCCTTTTTGTGGATGGGGATGCATATTGACCACTTCCAATCTGTTGGCCATTGTTTTATTTTTCATATCTGTTGACATATTTTGATCAGAACTAAAGTTGACTCTGCCAATGTGGATTGCAGCAGTTCATTTGGAATATCATCTGTTCCTGGTGATTTGTTTTTTGCTATTTCTCTTATTGCAGTTTCCACCTCATTTTTTAGAATTTGGGGTTCATCTTCATATGGCTCTTCATTCCATGTGTTCTTCATTTTGTCATGTTTTTTCTATAATTCTTTTGTGTATTGCATCCAACATGTTTTTATTCCTTCCTGGTCTTGAATTGTGTTATGTTTTTATTCTCATAGAGCATCCCAGTCCTTGGTTTGAATTTTCCTTTGATTTCTGAGATCTTGTGAAATAGATCTCTTGTTCTCTCCTTATTGTTGCTGTTTTCTGTTTCTCTGCATTGGTCATTGTAGTAATTTTCTTTATATATCCGCACAAATGGTTGCACTGTTGCATTCATAATTCTTAGTTTGTTCCTATCTCCCTTTTGTTTCTCTTCTCTTCTTTTCTTTATTGCATGTAGTGTTTTTTCTATCCATATTTTTTTCTCTTTCTTTTTGTTTATTGAAAGTGTCTGTCTGTATTCTTCTTTTATTATGTCCCTGGCTTCAGACCATAGTTCCTCTGGTTCTTGATCTATTATGCTTAGTAGTGCAAATTTGTTTTTTATGTTGTCAGTAAGTTCTGTTGAGAAATTATTTAGATCATATTTTGGTATAATCACTGGTTTTGTTTTCTTCTTGAGTCTTACTCTTATTTTTGATATGAGTAATTCATGATCTGTGCCACAGTCAGCTCCTGGTCTAGTCTTAGCCACCAGTATAGAGATCCGCCATCTTTTACTTCCAATTATATAATCTATTTGATTTTTGTGTTGACCATCTAGTGATGTCCACGTGTGTAGCCTTCTTTCTATTTGTATGAAAAATATGTTTCTTATGAATAGGTTGTTGTTTTCACAAAAATCTATCAGATGCTTACCTGCTTCATTTCTTTCCTAATTCAATTCTGCCTGCTGTTTTTTATTCTTCTTTGTTCCAAATATTTGTGTTCCAATCTCCAATGATCAGCTTCACATTCTGTGTTGGTGTACTGTCAATTTCTTCCAGTACTCCTTCATAGAATCTATCAATTTTAGGATGAGAGGAGGGAATGGATGGAGTCCTTTCTCACCTCTCTTTGTTGTTTCACTGAACAGTAGAGGACATAGATAGGCAATTAAGTAATGCCACCCTTCAGCTACCACCTTTGTTTCTTTCTCAATCCCCAAAGCCTTCAAGCTTTATGGTACCTTTTACTTTAAACATACCATGAGAGTTCTGAAAACCTTCCATTTTAATTTTGGTTGTCTTTCTTTGAATTCCTTCTGCATTTTCTTCCTATCTTTCTTTCATATTTGATTGTGAGACTTTGGGCCTGTATGCACCGGCCAAAATAGGTGTGTTTCCCCCAGTCTCACATCATCCTGTATGGACAATGCAGGCCATTAATCCTGAGCCAGGATCAGTCTGTCTGGGTGCTGATCTGGTGATTCTGAACAAATCCTGGACCCAAAGGGTCTTAGCCTTGGGCATATAGAGCCACTGTTTCTCACTGAGTTTACTTGAAACTCTGTGTTGACAGGTGACACACCACATGATTCTGTGTGCCCTGTATCTGCCTCCACCATTGTGTCTGTTTAGAAGAACCCCATGGTGGCCTGTGATGTCAGATGGGGATGCCTGACTACATGGATGTAGCTAGCTGCCCCATTTCTGCCCTTACAGGATTAAATGGATTCTTCTGAGCAGACTCAATGGTGGAGGTAGGGATGTGTAGTGGTAGAAGGCACATGGCATGGTGGTGGGTGAGTGTGTAAACACCTGCCTGTCACTGGATCAGCCCAGGGACTGACCTGGGTCAGAACCCAGGGCAGAATAGCATGGCCTTGGCCATGGTCTCCTGCCCATCTACTTAGATCTTTTGGCTACTATCCTGTTGGTGTCTTATTTATGTATATATTCTACTATGGAAACAGTTGGGCATTTTGTCTAACCTGGAATATCCACATTGAATTCAAGGTTGAAGAATGTGGAATTTCACATGAGTTGCTATTGCAGCTACAGCTGCAGATGAATATAGATTGCACATGAGTCTGCACTGAGTATTATGCTGTGCATAAGTTTGTACATGTGGTTTAGTTGCATAGCATTGCCATTCAATACAAGGGCTATGGAGCATAATTAATACACAATTCCCAATGCAGAGATTTGCACTATGCAAATCCAATGTACTATCTTGGCCTTTCTGTTTTCTAAACATTTTTTTGCATGTTTGTAGACTTTTCCCTAATGTGCACATTGATTTGTAAAAGATGACATAGAATAATGGATTTGTAGCTTAGTTACAGATTCATAACTTCTCCATATTTACTTACATAATGTAGTCTTATTGTAAAGCTACATACATGCCACCCCAGTCCACCATGGGAGCCAGCAGCTGGAGAGAAGGAGGTCTGATCAGGGCACAAGGAAGGTGATATGTCCACTACACCCAACAAGTGTGATAATCAGCAACAGGACCTCTATCACAAGTCATTGTCACAACCTTGCTTGCTGGCAACAGGAGGTGGAAGCACCATGCAGCTTGGAGCTTATGCCCCAATCAGAAGCTGAACAGACTATCTTCACCTGATGTTGCTGCTTGCTTTTAAATTAGGTGGATTGGGTATACTAAAGTCAGCCCTCCATATTCACAGATGTTTTATCCACAAAGTCAACCAACCACAACTTGAAAATATTATTAAAAATCCAAAAAAGCAAGCCTTGATTTTGACATTTTATATAAGGGACACAATTTTACTATGCCAATATACAGTGGAACCTCAGTATCCACAGATTTGCCATCTGCGGATTTGAGCGTCTGCGGATAGCAAACCTTTGCTGTCCCCAATGGTGGTGTGTGCACGTAGCCGCAACATCATTGGGAACAATGGGACTGAAGTCCCCACTCTCTCCTTTCTCCCTCCATCCATCTCCAAGGCTTCTAACCCAGGCTTGGCTTTGGGGGCAGTCTGGAGCTTGTGGCAGAAGCAAAAGCCAAACCTGGGGCAGATGCCTGGAAGGGAGAGTGGGAGGGAGGGAGGACTTCAGTCCCATTGTCCCCAATAGTGGTGCAGCTGCATGGCCACAGCACCAGTGAAGTTAATGGGACTTGAACATTCACGGATTTTGGTAATCGTGGGGGGGGGGAGGTGTCTAGGACAGATCCCCCATGGATACCAAGGCTAACTGTATTTAATGGGACTTAAGCATCCACAGATTTTGGTATCCACAGGGATGTGTTGGAACCAAATCCCAGCAGATACTTAGGGACCACTGTACTTACATAACTGCGGGTCTTTACAGACTGCCAGAAATAATGCAGCTTGAGTCCACTTTAATTGCCCTGGCTCAGTGCTAGGGAATCATGGGAACTGTAGTTTATTGTGGCACCAGAGCTCTCTGACAGAGAAGGCTCAATGTCTCAGAAAAAAAAAATACAGTTATCATGATTCCCTAGCACTGAGCCAGGGCAATTAAAGTGGACTCAAGCTGCATTATTTCTGGCAGTCTGTAAAGGCTCTATGTAGCTGATGAAGAATATCAGTGACTACTTCTCAAAGGATGCATTTTCCCAGTTGGTGAGAGTGTTTCTGCACACTTTTCAAATATATGCATTTTAGTGAACACATTTTCAAATATGTGTATTGTTTTGTGTGAGGTTTTCCCCCCCCAAATACATCCTGTAAAACTCGAGGTGAAAATTTTCCAGGTGAGGCCATGAGTCTCAATTGAAGTGAAATGACCACATTCATCAAGACTCAACAAAATTATTTTACATTCCTGGACAACATAATACCAAACAAAATACAAGACACAAGTTGCCTGTGAATATAGAACCATAATTTGGCCAGGTTTTTCTGTAACACAGAACATTCTGTAATTCTCTTAACAATATAGTCCACAACTCATCAGCACAATATAGGCCAGTATACTCCATGGGACTCATAGCACATTCTGTTCCTTATTTTCAAAGAGAACCTGCACCTGATCCACTGATTACATCCAAGGTACTATTTTAAAAGTAACTTGCAAGTTCTTCTTTATTCGATAGAACACATATCCACCTTCTTGAAATGTAAGTCCACCTCTATCCAGAAGTACCATAATGTTGTGAAGTGGTGCTCTGTATTTCTTAGTTTTTATTAATAATTTTGTTTAAAATGTGTTTATAACTGTTTTAACCATATTTTTAAAATTAAGATCTTATTTTTAATTCTTTTTTAACTTTTGTAAAATTAGATTTTATCTTAATCTTGTTTTAAATTGTTGTAAGTTTCTTTGGTTCACATCACAAGATAAAGGCATGGTATAAATTAATTCTGGTCTGATGAGAGAGCAGAAGGTGAGTTGTGTTTTAGGAGTCACTCTTGACTCTTTGACTGTTTCCCCTCCTATGGCTTGTGGGAGGGTGTTATTTCTTTTTGGCTTTGTGTTCTCCCTGAGCAAATTGTCCAAGGAGGCAAGGCTTCTGCAGAGTTTTGGACTTGTTTGGAGGAAGAGATAGCAGGCACGAGCTTTATATAACTGCTGCCTTAATCTTTGGAGCTCAGTTTCAGAGGCCTGGTGACATGCTCAGTTACATCAATAAGAGTTATTACAGTCTCAAAGTGGTAAAAAAGAATCCTGGTGGTGCAGTGAGGTTGTAAGTTCAATACCAGCCAAGGGGCTCAGGCTCAACTCAGGCTTGCATCCTTCTGAGGTCACTAAAATGAGTACCCAGCTTGTTGGGGGCAATTAGCTTACAGTTTTTTGTGGGTTTTTTCGGGCTGTGTGGCCATGTTCTAGAAGAGTTTCCTTCTGACATTTCACCAGCATCTGTGGCTAGCATCTTCAGAGAATACTGAATGGAAGAGAGTGGGTGTATATATCCTGGGAGACCCTGGGTAGGGAGGAGTGATTCCAATGTAAACTGTGTATTGTTCTGTGTTGAATAGGTATTGTTCTGTTGTTCATGGCATGGCTTCAGGATGGGAGGATATGCAATCAAGGATATTGTCTGCTATTCCCATGTAAACTGTTCTCCCTTTTGGGCATCAGGCGCACCAGGTGTTTTCCTGGCATCAGGGTTAAACTGAAAACTGAACAGCCACGACACCAGCTCTTAGGGCAGCCTTTTGCCACCCCTAAAAGGAGCGGCATTTTGCCACTCTTCTTGGGTGGCAAAAGGGAGGATTGGGGCTGTGGCATGGGGTTGCCGTGGCCCAATCCGCCGCTCCCCGGGGTGGCTCTCTGCTGCCCCAAATGGGCCATGTGCATCGGCCCTTAGACTCCCATATAAAGGTAGTGAGGGAGGTCTTGAAGTGCCTCCTAGACAATCATCTATATGTGAAACTGCCTAAATGCAAATTTGACACAGACACGTTGGACATTCTGGGATACCAGGTGTCCACTCAGAGAATAGGAATGGATCCATTCAAAGTGCAAATGATCCTGGAATGGGACCACCTAAAGCGTGAAAGCAGGTGCAAAGATTTTGGGGCTTTGGCAACTTTTACAGACTGTTCATCCTGAATTTCACTCAACTGGCATTGCCCATCACCAATCTTCTAAAAACCAAGACTCATCCCAGGAAATCCAACAAGGAATCCAAGCCATCCACCAAGGTGTGGTGGACTCCAGATTGTCAAGCAGCTTTTGAACAGCTGAAAGAACTCTTTTGCTCAAAGCCTATTTTAAAACACCCCGATCCAGAGCGGCCCTTTGTTGTGCAAACCGATGCCAATGATGTTGTGTTTGGCACTGTATTAATGCAAAAGAACTTAGAAAGGAGGTTAAGACCATGTGCTTACTTATCCAAAAAGTTCCAGGGAGAGGATATAAATTGGCCTACTTGAGAGAAAGAGGCAGTGACTATTAAGCAGGCACTGCACACTTGGCACCTATTCCTGGAAGGGGGCAGCCACCCATTTGAGGTTTGGACTGATCATCACAATTTAGAAAGTATGCAAGCTTTGAGAAAACTACCGTATTTTCAGGAATATAAGATGACCCCCCCAACGTTTCCAGTTAAAATATAGAGTTTTGGATATACTCGCCGTATATACTCTTCCAACACACACCAAATAAAAAATTTTAAAAATCAGATTTGATTTTAATATGGTAATATTAATTCAAATGCTTATGACATGCAGGTACTTAACAGGAAACAGTTAACAGTTTCATGAACAATATCCAGACAAGCTGGGAGGGAATTGATATATGTAATAAAATAATATAAAATGTTTTGGGGTGGAAGGGTGTCAGGATTCTATGCTTCTCATAGGAATCTGACCACCAAGGGGTGGTGCATGTAGTGAGGGGAAATCAAAGGGAATAGCAGATGGGCATTGTAAAGAGTAGATGGGACACTGAGGCAGGTTTATGACTGGGATGAGAGTTTGCCTTCCAATTCCAGAAGATGAAAGAAGATGGACCTGGAAGAACTAAACTTCAAAGATCATTTGATATGGACATCCAGACCCCTGGGAAGGGGGAAAGGGGGATTGGTCAGAGGACTTTAAAGTACTGGTTTTGTGGGAAATACTCAGTGTTATTTCTAAAGAGATTGCTGTGGCGAACTGTCTTGATTCTGGAATAAAGCTATAACAAATTTACACTGAAAATGTTTTCCTGGTTCTTCAAGTTTTTTGCTACCAAGCATGACATTTGAAGAATCTTTGCTGTTCAAGATGTATTCTCCATAAAATTCACACATGGTATTCTTTTTACTTTCATAGAAGATTAAAACAAACAAACAACATATCAACAAATAACAACAAAATACAAATAACTAAAAACCAACTTCCAAGTCCCTAAATCATGAATTGTTTTTGTTTTATACTGTTGACTTTTGAGTTTATATTTTCAATTATCCATTAAATGTATTACATGGTATACCTTCTACTTTTGTACCCTTCATATTAAGCTTGTCAGTATTTCTTATACCTTGATATGTGGTCATTTTTCCTTCTTAATTATCTCTTTATTCTCGTTTCTAGTCAACTACATTGTAACAGTCTAGCTTATATTTTATCCATCACCATCATACATTCCTCATTACATTTTTCTACTGATTTATTTCTGATTAGGCATGTCAGCTTGTCCATTTCAATATAGTCCAGTACTTTCCAGTATCAATTATTGGAAGTGCATTATCTTCTTTTCAAGTACTGGCATATATTATTCTCATAGATGTCAACATGTAAAAATTTATCTTCCCATATTTTTTTCCATTTCTTTATTTGTTATCCCTAAAATATATATTTTAGGGTCTTTTTTGAATTTCAATTGTAAAATACTCTATATTTCTCTCTGTATTTAAGACCAAACTCTCTTTGCTACTGGGCAGACCCACCACATGTGGAAGAATGATCCCTTCTCCTTTTTACACTTACAGAAACTGTTATTTTCTTACTTTAATACTTTTTTACAGGGTGGGTAAGGGGGTTGATGGTTTTATTGTATTGATGTTTTACTGTAAGCCTGCCCGATTGTGTTGCAGAGGGGCAGGATAAAAATAAACATTATTATTATTATTATTATTATTATTATTATTATTATTATTATTATTATTATATTTATTCACCAATCTGTCTGGAGTAAGGTACCATCTGTACTGTATTTTATAAAAAAAATCTTTCATATTGTAGTTTAATGTGTATTTTATTTTATTTTTTCCATATTTCCTCCCACTCTTCCATGTGTATTGGTCTGCCTATATCCTGGGCACAATGGATCATACATTCTTAACTTGCTCATCCTCCATTTACAAGCTTAACAAAATCTTATAGATTTTTTTTCCACAAGATGGTCTG
Source organism: Phrynosoma blainvillii (assembly GCA_026167975.1). Lineage (NCBI taxonomy): Eukaryota > Metazoa > Chordata > Lepidosauria > Squamata > Phrynosomatidae > Phrynosoma > Phrynosoma blainvillii. The sequence goes on from JANUYF010000001.1 coordinate 418,208,444, forward strand.
ATTCTTTTAGCAATATCTTTTCTATTTCCATTTCATTAGATGTTATCCCATATATTTTTTGATCCAAAATATACATTCTTTTATTGCATATAAAGAAACCAGTTACATTTTATGCCATCATTTTGTAATTCCTCTGGAGATTTTAATCTTAATCTACCACACTCTTCTATTAACAGCTCATTATAGGTCACCCATTAATTTTTCAACATTTTGTCATTTTGGTGTAGAGCTTCACTTGGTGACATGCTTTTTGGTATGTTTCTGTTTATTCTATTTTTGTATTTCTCCCAAATTTTCCACAGTGCATTTCTTACATAATGCTTTTGAAATCACTGTTTTACTTTGTCATAATATGAATACATATGCCAACCATATCCATTATCTATCCCCTTAAAGATAATAGTCTTCTGTTATCTAATCTAAGCCATTTTTTAGCCATTCTTGGGACCTTATCACACGGGGGTCTAAAGCAGTCCCATCCCTGTGGCATCCCTGTCCTATCGTGCTTCCCTTACCCGTGTGATCAAACGACGTCACAGGGAAACCCCGCCCATCCCTGTCGCATCCCTGTCGCAGCCCCGTATCATCCTGCAACTTTTGGCTTCCTGGTCAAAATGGGAATTGCATTTCCCGCGACCTGAAGGAAGCGCAATGGGATGGGGATGTGACTGCTGGGACCCTGTGTGATAAGGTCCTAAGGCACATTCATTGTAATAGAGTTTTAAGTTGGGTAAACCTAATCCACGTCTGTTTATTTCATCCTGGAGAACTTTTGCTTTGATCCTTGGTTTTCATCCTGCCCAGATGAAGTTCATACTATTTCGCTGCCAATTTTTGAAAAAAAGCATAAAGGAATCTTCAAAACCATGGTGCTAGTGTGTGAGAATCAGCTGTAGCTGAAACCCATCACTCTTTCAGAGAACTGATCAACCTCTGGGAAGAGTCATATGCATGAGTATTGTGTGAATGTGTGTATGAATGAGGTCTCTTGATATGTAATTTGTTAGAATAAATGTCACTAATATTAGAATAAATGTTACATACAAAGTGTTTAAACCCAGATCTTGTCTCTTATGTGTCTTTTTGAAAATCCTATAGTCTAATTCTGTATTTACATACTTATCTGGATTTAAAGAACAACGCCCAAGATTGGTGACATTGTCTTACTCATCTCTGTCTCTATCTCCTTATTCTGTTGTTTATTATCTTCTTGATCTGTTGCCTCATCCTCTTTTCATAATGTCTCATCATTGCCTATTTCACCCTGCCAATCTTTCTCCAACATGTTTATCATTTCTCTAATTTTTGTTACTGAGCTGATTTTATATCTTCTCTGTCCATAGTTGAAAAATAGTTCTTGAGGATATTCCCATATATATATATATATATATATATAATATTTTCTTAATATTTTTGTTAATGGAGCATAGTCCTTTCTTTTTCTGAGGGTCTCACCAAATCTTTAAATATTCGAATGTCTGATCCTTCAATTTCCAGTCTCTTATCAAGATGTAATTTTAGTATTTGATCTCTAACTTGCATCCTTATGAAATATATTACCACATCTCTCCAAACTTTTTTCTGTATTACCATCCAATAATTGATTCTGTCCATTTTATCAGTTTCAAAGTGGGATTCATCTTCATTTCTGCCCATAAAGCTTGCTAAAATTGGAGTTATGTCTCATATATATATATATATATATATATATATATATATTTCTATTTGCTCTGCTAAGCCACTAATTTTTAGGCATCTTTCTCTTGATTTTTGTTCTGTTTTTATTCTTTCTTCAGATTCTCTCATTTGTTTTTTCTTTAAAGTCTTCAATTCCTCTTGTAATTCATTGTTGTGCTTTTCTAACACACTTATCCTTGCTTTGGCATGAGTTAGTTCCATCATCAGTTTCTCTACATTATTTCTCATCTCTTTTACCTCTGACCTTTGACACGATAGACCATGCCATCCTTTTGGCCTTTGACACAATAGACCATACCATCCTTTTGGACCGCCTGAGAGAGCTAGGAATTGGAGGCACTGCTTTGCAGTGGTTCCGTTCCTTCCTCTCGGGTAGATCCCAGAGGGTGAGGCTCGGGGACAATTGCTCATCAAAAATAGAGCTTAATTGTGGTGTCCCTCAGGGCGCCATCCTGTCCCCGATGCTGTTTAATATTTATATGAAACTGCTGGGGGAGATCATTCGGAGGCATGGAGCGTGCTGGCTTCAGTACGCTGATGACACCCAGATATATTTCTCCATGACCAGATCATCGACTCAGACTTCAGATGGTGTCTCACCTCTTAATGACTGTCTAAGAGCGGTAATGGATTGGATGAGGAAAAACAAATTGAAGTTAAATCCAGACAAAACGGAGGTACTCACAGTCACAGGCCCGAAATCAGATCTGGGAATACAGTCTCCAGTCCTGGATGGAGTCACACTCTCCTCTAAGGACTGTGTTCGCAGCTTGGGGGTGCTCCTCGATTCGTCGCTTCACATGACTAGTCAGGTGTATGCGGCGGTCAGGAGTGCTTGTTATCAGCTTTGGCTGATACGCCAACTGCGCCCTTATCTGGACATGAGGGACTTGGAAACTGTGGTACATGCTCTGGTAACCTCACGTCTGGATTACTGCAACGCACTCTACATGGGGCTACCCTTGTGCCTAACCCGGAAACTCCAATTAGTGCAAAATATGGCAGCCAGATTAATTACTGGGACATCGAGGAGGGAGCACATAACACCAGTGCTTAAATCCCTCCACTAGCTGCCAATTAGTTTCCAGGCTCAGTACAAGGTATTGGTTTTAACCTTTAAAGCCCTACATGGCTTGGGTCCATCTTATCTTAGGGACCGCCTCTCCCCGTATGATCCCCCCCATGCCCTTCGGTCCTCTGGGAGGAATCTGTTACAGCCAATAAAGACCAGGCTGTCCCAGACCTCCCAGAGGGCCTTTTCCGCTACCGCCCCCAGGCTATGGAACGGCCTGCCGGACGAGATCCGTCTTATTTCCATGCTCACTGCCTTCAAGAAGGCAGTGAAGATGGATCTCTTCCGGCAGGCCTTCCCAGAATAATATCCCCTGGAAGATACCTGCCCTGGGAGACAATTTTGTCTGTTATCCAATCGGCCTTCCGCATGCAATAATTCTGTTAGAATTTTATTGTTTTTATTTAATAGTTAATTGTTTTAATTTTCTCTTGTTTAATTCTGTTTTAAGGGGCTGGGAGGTGGGATTTAGGGTTTGGGGTTATTTTTACATTGTTCTGTTTTTAACTGTTGTAACCCACCTCGATTGTTGGGCAGAGAGGCGGGCTATAAATAATTATTATTATTATTATTATTTATTTCTTGTTTAAGTTTTTCTCTCATGTCTTTCATTTTCTGCTTTAATTCAGCCTTATCTTTTTTCATCCCTTATCTTTTTTTAAAATTTCTTCTGATATCAGCATCTTGGATTCTAACATTTTATTAGATTCTAAAGATGGTCTTCTTTGTTGTATTTGTGTTTGGGCTTGCATTTTTGCTAATTGTAATCTTGTTACAGCTGCCATTCATCCATTTTTTGTATTTTTATTTTTACATAACATATTTCATACACTATTGCTATAGAGAAGTAGTGTATTGAAATTGATACCAATCAGATATTAATTAATCATCAATCATTCATTTTCAATCAAATAATTTAACAACCAGAAATGTGCATAGATTTACAATTTCCCATTCAATCATCCATTCAAAGCAAATGAGTGTTATCACTTATATAAATTAATTAGGATAATGCAAATGTAATCCAACTTTAAATTCCAAACCAACGTCTTATATTTGAACAATTAATCAATTAACCAGTTAAATAATTTCCTGTTTATAAGGCAATATTTTGATTATTTTTTACATTTTCTTACACATGTACTTTCTTATCTTAACTTCTTATTGCAGAAGCACTTTAATCATTTTCTCTTTTAAATTAACAAAGTATTTTGTACATATTTATATACATACTCTATTAATTAAATATTGCCTAATTCAGCCAAACAGATGTTACCTTAGAGCCTGTTGATTTTATAAAAGCATATATGTTCTTGTATTTATTTCTTCTATGTCTTATAATTGTCTCTGTCCATATTCTTGTTACTTTTGTCTTTGTCTTTATATTTTGAATTTTCCCCTGTCATATCTTTGTTGTAATAAATACCTTCTTTATTTTATTAAGTCACTCAGTTCTTGTCCTTTTGTTTTGTTTTGTTTTATTGGTCTGTCCGTGCTTCTCCTTTTCCTCTTTGTTTTATCAAGATAGTTCATTTTTGTCCTTGTCTTCTTTATTTTATTAAATGTATCTGTTCTTTTCCTTGTCCATAGATATCAATTTCTATACCACTCAGTATTTTCAGGTGCCTTGCATACAAATCTCCTCTCTGACTCCTACAGCTGTTGGCTGTGCTTGTTAGCAAGCTAACAGACAGCTTGATCTTCTACGCCCCTTTTCCTGTCGCATCTTTTTACGTCTTTCCCAGGGAGACATCTTCTTCCTCACAAGTTGTCTGAGTTTAAAGGCAGTTTCTCCAATATAGCACCTTCTTTCCTCTTTAGGGTGCAGGTTTGTTTGTTTACTTATTCAGTTCTAATGTCTGAGTCTGTAAATATTTGTTTATGAAATCTCTTTCTGTCATGTAGTTCTTACTCTTTAAAGCTTGCTTTTAAGCTTTATTTACTTCTTCTTCTCATCTCCTTTCTGCTACTATGACTTGATCCTGCTTCTCCATCTTGTAGTTTCTTTCTTTCTCAGTCTGTAAAATAAAAGATTTAAACTGCTCCAAAGGGATTTTCCATAAAAAGTAAATTTTTACTATCATTAGGTCCTTAAATCTAAGAAGGGGTGCAGCTGGCGTATCAGCCGAAGCTGATAGTAAGCACTCCTGACCATTGCATCTATCTGGGCTGACATTTGGAGAGACAAATCCAGGAGCATTCCCAAGCTGTAGACACAGTCTTTCAGGGGGAGTGTAACCCCATCCAGAACTGGTTGACACCCCTCCATTCCCAGATTCGGACCTAGGCAGGAACCTGACCTTTCTTGGGCACTTCTGGCCCTTCTATACCTAGAGAGGGCTTTCTTTGTTCTTCTCAGACTGGTGAAATTATTTTCCAGTACTTTTCAACTGTGATATTGGGAGGGTGGAGGAGTTCCAACTCTAGCACCCTTCCAACCCGACACCATCCCTAAATGGAAGTCACACATGGTGTTTTTATGCTGAAAATAGTAGCTGGAATTAACTAAGGTAGTTACAAATGTGTTTCCTACTTTAAGGAATATGTAGGGACTGTGAAAGTCCTGCAATCCTCACTTACTGGACATCAGCCACCATGAGTGAGATGGGTCTGTTCCCTGTTGACTGAGAAGCAGGTGATTGATATTTCTCCTCTCCTATGCAAATGGAACTTGGGACAGGGACTTTGCTTCTGTGTTGCACTGGAGATCTCTCACAGGAAGGGGTGGATACATAACTCAGCTGATTTCCGATTGATGGGGAACAGACCCCTGTCACTTGCATTAGCTCACTCACTTCCCAATAAGTGAAGATTGGGAAATACTACTTAGCTATATAGTTGCATTGCTAAGTAGGTGATACTGAATCTCCATCAGGATTTTCTTCATAGAATTCCTGCCAGAAAATGCTGTTTTCTTAACAAAGTATCCATGAACAAGCTTTGCATAGAGTAAGTCCTTACCTGCAAATACTTGTTAATCCAAGATTCAACACATCAGTTTTGTGACACTTGAGTAACACACTTTTTGAACATTTTTTAATATTTTCAAATGTTTTTCACATCCTTATTCTCTCACTGACAAAATGGAATAAAGTGAGTTGTCCTTTCCTACAATAAAATGGAAACCATATGTTCTAGGATATGACTAGGGGGTGTTAAGATGTATAGTCAAAGGTAAATTTTCCAACTTCTGATGTTTAATATATACAGTTATGGGGAGAATTGAACTTCTAAGTGAGAATTTTCTCCTCCAGTGAAATTTTCCTTGATTCCCCAAATTTCTATCATAACAGAGGATGAGAAACTGAAATTTTTTCACAACTACAACTCTTACAATTGTGTTGTGTTTGCATTAATTTGTTCATTACCTGAACCTTTTCTTTAGATGTCTAAATGTGTGTGGGATGTTTTGATGAAAATTAGCAACACCAACAGCATTTTACATTTCTATACCACTTCATAATGAACTAAGCACTCCCTAAGCAGTTTACAATGTGTTAGCCAATTTCCCCCAACAAACTGGGCATTCATTGTACTGACCTATAAAAGGATCAAAGGCTGAGTCAACCTGTAGCCCTGCAAAACAAAGAAAACTCTCTCTGTTTGTGCATACATGTATGTTCATAAAATAGCCTAATTCATTTTTTAAAATCCCTTTATTTATTGTTTATTTTCCTTCTCTGTAGTGCACTAGGAAATGTTCTAATCCTGAGAGTATTGTTAATGGGTGGAGGGACTGTGAAGAAGCCCCCTCACTCACATTCATTCAAAATAAGACATTATTAGTGTATTAGGGAGGTTTTTCTTTGGTATTGCTGTGAGAGCCAATTATTTGATATTAAAATTCAAAACCAGCAGTGGTCCAGATGGCAGTAATCAAAACATATTGATCCCTTCACGGGCCAGCATGCTTTGAACTGGTCATTTGAAATCATAAACAATCAATCTATTGCAAAGACAGGCATCCAAAAGCATAAACCAGGGGTCGGCAAGTTTTTCTTACCTGGGGCCGGTCCGCTGGCCTTCAGGTCTTCCGTGGGCTGAGGGGGAGGGGAGAAATGGCGTGGCCTCCACTGCCACCGCCGCCACCTCCTGCTGCCACCACCACCAGCCGCCGCCGCACTGCCGCTGCGCGCATCACAGCCACCATTTTGTTTTCCAAAATGGAGGCTGTGGCTCGTTCGTGCATGCGTAGGAGTACTGCACATGTGCAAACGAGTCACGGTCACCATTTTGGAAAACAAAATGGCAGCTGCGATGTTCACAGTGGTGGCGTGGTGGCAGCACGAGCACCAGGGGGCGGCAGCGGCGGCAGGGGTCGGTGGGGGCCAGTCCAAAGGCCTTGAGGGGCCAGATCCAGCCCACGGGCCATAGGTTGCTGACCCCGGCATAAACAAATCAATTATTTTTATGCATCAAGATATCTAGATGCAGGGAGACATAGCTAATGCCCTTTTGCATATCTACCTACCTTCCTACCTATTATCCACCTATTATCTATGTAGAGCTGCATTCACATACAGACACCTCTACCTAATACTGGGATATTTTTTACTCATTAATTTTTACTTATGCATTTGTTTGTTCGAGAAACTCTCCACCCATCCTTCCCCTCCCCTGCCCCATAAAGACATTTTTCCCCCATTGCCTCAGGACTGGGAAACTGTAACCCATGACCTGGAATATATTTTTACTTTTTTTGTTTGGAATGGAAAGAAATTAAATAGAAATTATATTTTTATTATGCTATGCTTCCAAGATGAGAAGTCAGTGCACATAGTTCCCAATATAACTCCTTTTTAATGCTTATAATGTTCCTGAGAAAGATAAGATTGAGATAGACTGGTGGACAAGTCTCCCTGTGAGCATCATGGCTTAGTGTCAAGGTCTGAGGCATGGGCAGCCTGGATTCCAAGGCGGGGTGCTAGGGTCAGGACTGTGGATGGTGAAGACAGAGACTCTAATGGGCCAGAGACAGGAGGTAAGATCAGGAACTAGACAAAGGTCAAAGCATAGCAAAGCAGAAGCCCAGGAGTCCAATGGGCCAGGGCCAGGGCCAGGGCCAGGGCCAGGGCCAGGAAGCAGACCAAGATTTAAACACAGCAAGACTAGCAAAACCAGGTGAAATGCAACCAGAACAGGCAGCACTGTGTTGATATAGTAAGAGCTGAGAGGCCATTGCAGGCCTTAAATGGCTGTACCTCCAGCTGCTCCAGAGGCCCTGAATGAATAGCTGTGACTGTTGTCTTAGTCCTGATCCTTCCAGGACTCTGGAAGCTCAGGCCCTGTCCTGCAAAGACTTTGGTGGCAGGACTCTAACATCCTGCAACAAGTTACACAGGTGGGCCCTTACATTTAGTAAAGATTTGAATTCAGCTCTGCCTAGACCTAGCCCAACACTCTAACAGCCATACCATCCTTACTCTTAATTAGATTACATGTAACACAGATTGGAATACAAGTTTGACTGATACTGTGGTAACAAAAAGATTTGGTAAAAGGGCTCAGTCCAGTTTGACAAACAAGTAATCACCTCAGGTGCTTCATAACCCTGATTTATTGATGATGTTTAGTGATGAATCAAATTGTGAACAATTTTAGGTAACCTTAGCTTTGCAAATATTTCAGAACAAAAAACATCAGCCTTTTTATTGCATATCTTTTATTTTATTTAAATTCATAACATTGATAGTACAATAAGGATAAATGAAACAGAGGAGCAAAAATGAGCTATAGTCTTCCTTGATGTTTCTGTATAGGTTTTACTAACTTATTTCTCAATAGGTGTTTACTTTTTATGTACACTGAACTCCCATAGATTATATCCTTTATTCCACTATTTGCTTTCTTGCTTTTGGACATCATACTCTTCTTCCAGCTTTGTTGATGTCAGTTTGATCCAGAGAAGCAAATTACTACAGTACCACCTCTGCCACTGCTTATCATCTTCCTTGCCTTATGATAAGCTAATCTTTGACTTTGACAGCTGTGGTTAGGACTTTTCTCTTATGACATGCTGTTCAATAAATATATCAGACTTCGGAGGCTACATTTTTCTCCTTGGTCCATTTTGTTTATCTTACAGAGGTGTTCACAAATCAGTGTCAAAAATGTGAAAACTATTTGAGACCCCAAATAAAACTATTTGAGACCCCAAAACTGGTGTGCGTGTTTTCTCATTTAAAGGTCCTTTGTTGGGGGTCCTTTGTTTTCTCATTTGGAAAACAAAGGACCCCCAACGCTCCTGATCCGGGCAGCAGCGCGGTGCGGAGGAGGAGGAAGGCGGGACCACCTGGGCTTGTCAAAAGGGCCCCACCGAGCCTTCCCCCCAAAGATCGCCCTGCGCCTAGCAACGAACTGCCCCGCGCCAAGGGCCAGCTGCGTTGGCGATGGGTTTAGGGAGGCTACCGTTTGGATGGGATTGTTTTACTATCTTCACAACAGAAGACCTTGGCTGTTATCTGCCTGTAATTAACAGCACCTGGGGCTGTCCTGCTACCCTCAAGGACATCATTAAGGGCAATCTGTCGCTGTTTGCAGCTGTGTGAGGGTTGGGAGGGAGGGGGCGGAGATATAATACCGCCTGGGTCTTTCCCCCTCCCCCTCTCACCAGACAAGTGGCAGTGGCTGTGATATTCTGAGATTTATTTTACCATCATTATCAGAGCTTGTTATTGTTACATCTGAGGCCCCTAGAATGTTACTAGGGGAATTCACCTGCTTTGGAGGAAAGTTATACAGGAGTTTTTAACATCTGCTCCTTTGCTCTGTTGTTTATCTTGGATAGTAGCTGCCACTGACCAGGGACAGAAATTAGCTGGATCACTCTCTTCCCTCTTTACATGATGTAGCCGGACTTAGTCTGGGAGCGGCCATTGAAGTAGTGCGGGGGCAGGGAAGGTATGGCGGCAACAGAGTTAACAAATGTTACAAAAGAAGAAGGGACAGATGTTTGGTATCTGTCCCTTCTTCAGTTTACTCTGTTTCCAAGGATAACATGGGGAGCATACCAACCATTCCACAGTCCCTTAACCTGCTCCTTTGTAACGCCAGGTCGGTTAAAAATAAGACCCACCTCATCCATGATCTTCTGGTAGATGAGGCAGCCGACCTGGCCTGTTTTACTGAGACCTGGCTGGGAGATACTAGCACTGCGACATGGGCGCAGGCTCTCCCAGCTGGGTACTCAGTTAGTGAGCAGGTGAGGGAAAGTGGGCGGGGGGGGGTGGCATAGCCTTGGTACATAGGAACACCTTAACCTTGATCAGGAAGCCTATCCGGAAAACGACACACATCGAGTGTATGTACCTTAGCCTGAAGACCAGGGATAGTTTGGGGATTCTGTTAGTATACCGGCCACCCCGTTGCTTAACAGACTCCCTAACCGAGCTGACTGCCCTGGTTTCGGAGTTGCTGTTGGAGTCGCCCAGACTTTTGGTTCTGGGCGACTTCAACATCCCACTCGAAACCAGTTTACAAAACCTAACTGGAGCGGCTCGGGAGTTCATGGATACCATGACTAACATGGGCCTATCCCAATTGGTCAACGGGCCCACCATTGTGCCGGTCATACCCTCGATGCGGTCTTTAGTACGGAGCAGGAATATCTGTGGGCGGAAATCAAAAGCACTTCCGCCCTGTCATGGACGGATCATTTTTTGATCAAGGTGGAACTAAAGGCTATTATCCACCCTCCCGGGGGTGGCGGACCTATTAGAACGGTCCGCTCTCGAAGGCTAATGGAACCAATTGGATTCTGGAAAGCCTTAGAGGGTTTAATGGTTGGAAATGCCGGTGATTCTGTTGAAGCCCTGGTGGACACTTGGAACACCGATCTCACCAGGGCCATTGACACAATCGCTCCCAAGCGTCCTTTCCAGCCCGCTCCTAATCGTAAGCCCTGGTATACCGAGGAGCTTAGGAAGATGAAGCGAGCTGGACAACGACTAGAGTGCGAATGGCGGAAATCTCGTCTCTTATCCGACAGAACTCGCCTTAGGAAGCATCTTGACTCCTATAGGGAGGCTTTGCGTGCAGCGCGGAAATCTTTCTGTTCTGCACGCATTGCGTCTGCAGAGTCCCGCCCGGCAGAGCTGTTTAGGGTGGTGGGGGAGTTGACAAAGGTTCCTCCTGCGCCTAATCCCCTACTTAACCCAACAACAGCCTGCTGCGAGGCCTTTAACATTCACTTTGCAGATAAAATCTCTCGGATAAGAGCCGACTTAGACGCCATTGTTTTGGCAGAATCCGCAGATGAGGTATCCAGGAACTCCGTTGATGGCATTTTATTGGATCAACTACAATCTGTGAGTACCGATGACGTGGACAAGCTGCTTGGAAATGTGCGAAAGACGACTTGCCCTCTCGATCCTTGTCCATCTTGGCTGGTCGTCCAGGGGGGGGACGTGTTGAGAGTATTCCTTCGGGATGTAATCAATGCGTCCTTTAGGGAAGGTATTGTACCATCTTGTCTAAAGGAGGCAGCGGTTAGGCCCCTCCTGAAAAAACCTTCCCTAGACCCCCTGGACAGAAACAACTATAGACCAGTTTCCTTGCTTCCTTTTTTAAGCAAGGTGATCGAGAGGGCAGTTGCTTCCCAGCTCCAAGCAGTCTTGGATGAAACCGATTATCTTGATCCATTTCAAACCGGCTTCAGGACGGGATTTGGAGTGGAGACTGCCATGGTTGCTCTGACCGATGACCTCCGCCTGAGCATTGATAGGGGTAGTGTGACCCTGTTGGTGCTCTTGGATCTCTCTGCAGCTTTTGATACCATAGATCATGCCATCCTCTTGGATCGCCTTAGAGGGTTGGGAATTGGAGGCACTGCTTTGCAGTGGTTCTGTTCCTTCCTCTCGGGTAGGTCCCAGAGGGTGAGGCTTGGGGACAGTTGCTCTTCTAGAACAGAGCTTAATTGTGGCGTCCCTCAGGGCGCCATCCTGTCCCCGATGTTATTTAATATTTACATGAAACCGCTGGGAGAGATCATTCGGAGGCATGGAGCTCGGTGTCTTCAGTACGCTGATGACACCCAGATATATCTCTCCATGACCAGATCATCGTCTCAGACTTCAGATGGCGTCTCTCCTCTTAATGACTGTCTTAGAGCGGTAATGGACTGGATGAGGAAAAACAGATTGAAGTTAAATCCAGACAAAACGGAGGTACTCATGGTTACAGGCCCAAAACCAGATCTGGGAATACAGTCTCCAGTCCTGGACGGGGTCACACTCTCCGTAAAGGACTGTGTTCGCAGCTTGGGGGTGCTCCTTGATTCATCGCTTCACATGACTAGTCAGGTGAATGCGGTGGTCAGGAGTGCCTGTTATCAGCTTCGGCTGATACGCCAACTGCGCCCTTATCTGGACATGAGGGATCTGGAAACTGTGGTACACGCCCTGGTAACCTCGCGATTAGATTACTGCAATGCGCTCTACATGGGGCTACCCTTGTGCCTAACCCGGAAACTACAATTGGTGCAAAACATGGCAGCCAGAGTAATTACCGGAACATCAAGGAGGGAGCACATTACACCTGTGCTTAAATCCCTCTACTGGCTGCCAGTCAGTTTCCGGGCACAGTACAAGGTGTTGGTTTTGACCTTTAAAGCCCTACATGGCTTGGGCCCATCCTATCTGAAGGACCGCCTCGTCCCGTATGATCCCCCCCGCGCCCTTCGATCCTCTGGGAGGAATCTGTTACAGCCAATAAAAACCAGGCTGTCTCAGACCTCCCAGAGGACCTTTTCTACGACCGCTCCCAGACTTTGGAATGGCCTGCCGGAAGAGATCCGTCATATTACCACCCTCGCTGCTTTTAAGAAAGCAGTGAAGACGGATCTCTTTCGGCAGGCCTTCCCGGAATAATTCTCCGGTTTGCAGGAACAGCTCCATTGCCCCCTCCCTCATGCCGCCATCATCATGTTATTTATTATTGTATTTACAGGTTTATTTTATTTTGGAGCATGTTGTTTTAATTTATAATTAGTTTAATATTGTTTTAAGGGGTGGGAGGGATAGATGGGGATTTTGATTGTTTTAACTTGTGTATTTTAAATGCTGTAACCCGCCCCGATTGCTCCGCGGAGAGGCGGGCTATAAATAAAAATTATTATTATTATTATTATTATTATATTTACCAAGCAAGGTCAAACCAACTCCAGATTTGCATCCTGGGATCTGAAAAATGTGTATCAAGATGTATGTATGGCAGATCTTGAAAATGGAACTTAATTGGGTTTCGGCTTCCAAAATCCCCCAGCTGTCATGGCCAGTAGTAAACTTGCTCAAATCCAGGATGAAATTGTGACCATTCTAAAAGTCAGGATGAACCAAGCTTGAGTATGGACAAATGACAAGCTGAGAGAAAGTGAAATTCACAGATTCATTTAGAAGTGCCATCCATGAAACCAAGATTTTCTGCCATTTTTGGTAATGCACAAAAAGCACATCTCAGGACTCATCTAGACTGGTGAAAACCCTTGAAATTGCACCAATATATGTTGGGTTTTCTTTCTTTTTCTTTTCTTTCTTTTTAAAATATCCAACTGATGCAGCCTCTATTCTGATTTGTTTCCAATGACTTCCAGGTACTATCTATGACATTTCAAACGGAAGGCTAGGGAGTTCCCCCACCCCACACACATAGACACCCAGGAATTTTCAACATAGTCAGAGGTTAATGCTTATATTAAAAAATGTTGTACCTTTCACCACTTTTTAATTGGCTCTTTGTTTTGACTTCAGGCATCATATGATGAAGGTCACTGTATGGACAGAAACCTGCTGGTGCACTATGCCAATGGCTTCTCTGTTTTACAGGTTTGCACCATAGTAGCAAGAGAAAGCAATCAAAGATTAGAATCCTGTGGGTGGAATAAATGTAAGAGGACATCCACATATCTTAGTTTCACACATGTGCATGTCCTCTTACATTTATTCTACAAGAAAGTATCTATTACTTACTTGTGCAATGTCTCCTGCCCCCAAAGTTGTCTCCAAAGACAGACACATGATCCCATTTTTATCCCAGCTTTAGAAATGCATCTGTCTCTTCCTCAGGAAACTATCTTCATTGGGGAGCTGAAGAAGTACCCCAGTGGATCTGTTCAGGCAAAGCATTACACTCCACCTATACAATGTAAGATCTGACCCATAATCTGCCATCTCTCAGCAGCATATTTCACCAATGCCCTACATTTTGGAGCATTCCCTTCCCCCAGTACCCCCACTTATGCTAGCATCATTTTTCCAGGGTAGTGCACAGCAAGGTTTTGACCTAGGATTCACTGAACTGGAATGCATCTGCAAACAACTTTGATATCCCTGACAAATGTCAACCTAATTCTTAAATTCAGTGCAAGCTGATGCAAGCTCAGCTTGTTTTCCTCATTAACATTGCCATGCAGTATAGCATAAATCTGTAGTGTAATCTTCTCTCTCTCAGCTACTCCCCCCTTTCTAAGCTCATATACTGCTAAGAAAAATCAGTACAAAATGATGACCATATCAAAATTAAAAATATTAGAATACCAGACTTAAATACCTAAAGGTAACACTAGTGAGGAAAATTCCTTTTAAATTGGGTGTGAGGTCTGGGGACTAAATAGCTAGATAGGTGATATAGGGGGGCTGCAGACGGGAGGTTCTAGGCCGCCCCAGGAAGCAGAGAATCAGGGCCACTGCTGCCATACACCATGGCCAAAATCTTCCCTTTTGCCACCCCAAAAAAAGTGGCAAAATGCCACTCCTTTAAGGGGCAGCAAAAGGCCACCCTAAGAGCTGATGCACAGCTTTTTAGCACCCCTTCTGGTGCAGCGCATCAAAACTGATCCTGACGCCGTGCACTGTGCATAATGGCATGCAGTGTCAAGACACCGCCACCGTGGAGTTGGGGTGGCTGGCGTGCAGCTGCCCCTCCCCATCTCTGTCTCCATGCTGGCCCTTTGGACCAGTCTGTAGAGGCCCATAGATATATAGGTACATAGATGTAGATGTAAATAGGTGTTTGTGTGTCTGTGTTTTTATTATTCAGAATTCTTCTTTGACATTATAATTGATTGGTTTGTATATCTGTTTTGATTTCATTCATGGGTCCTGTATGGGGAGAAAGTTGGGGAAATAAGGAATGAATAAAGGTTTGGGAACTCTTCAAAAATATACACTTTCTACTTTACAGAATATAACTGTAAATTACACTCTTTCTCCAAAGTGTAAAAACGAACAAACAAAAACTGATGAGCAGTCCTCCAGCAGTGAAAGCTGATCTAGTTCCAGCTGTCTTCAATGAGAATGCTAATATTAATCCTGAGAGTTCATTAACAACAGTCTTGTATGGTCTCTGGATTTGCTGTATGGATGGTTCATTTCCTTTCTGGTAACAAGACAGAATAACTACCCTCTACCACACACTCCTGGCATTTTCAAAATGTAGCCACTCATCCAGAAATCAGAAAGATTAAGCAGTAAAATAAAAGTTCCAGATTCAATCTGGACAGATGATCCCACCCAAGTGTAATGAACAGGTTATCATAAAGCATTTCCAAAAAGGTGTAAATCCCATCATATCCAATTGCTCTTAGCCTATGCTATGAAATCTCTCCATCTTCCAAGCACACAACCTTCCTGTATTTAATGAGATAGCTGAGAACAAAAGAAAATGAAAATGGATACTAAGTCCTTTATTCTCAGTGTAAAGTGGGAGGTGGGGGGACCAAAGAGAAAAAGGCTAAATTTGCTTCATTTTTCTCATTTCTTCAAACCCATGTCTTTCCTCCAAAGAGGCATATTTTCTGTTTTCTCTCTCTTTCTGTTTCTCTCTGCATTGATATTTCTGTTCAGCACTTACTCACAAGGCAACTGAACATTTCATCATGTAATTTTGTTTAAAGACCAATTTGGACAAACATTTCTCTTCTATTAACTCCCTAAAAATCTATTCTATCTCAGAGCTGAAGTGTATACTAAAGGGGCAATGCTTAAAATCTACTATCTCAGGTTTGCTTGCAAAATGCTCACATGTCCTAAATTTATTCAATTCAGTATCTCAATTTTATTGAATGTAGAGATTTTAGAAGAGAGGAAGAAGGGTAAATATACTGAATGGAGCAAACAGATGCATAATTTCATTAATTAAATACTGCCAACATAAAAGAACTTTGGCTTTATTTTTTTGTTTTTTGTTTTTTTAAGTATCCTTCAGAGTTTAATCAGAAAACTGGTATATGAATCATTTCTCAGCAAAAGTATTTGCGTCTGCACAAAGGACACTAATGCGATTGGTATGGATGAAACATTGGCCACAACTTTTATTTGTACAGGGTCTGACATATTTAAATTTCAATATAAACAACTATTTATCCATCCACAATTTAAGTATTTCTTAACAATCATCTATTTGACGCATGCCTGCGTGTTTTAAGCGCAAGCGCTGTTGAATATTTACCTTTTTACAGGGCATGCATCAAATTCTTTAAATTAGGTAATCTCATAACCAAATATAAACCCCTCCCCCACCGGATATGACACCAAAATAATTTCATGATGTAACCATGTTATGACATCATTAAATTTAATATGACATCATCAAAATTTTGTTTAATCACATGACATATACCCAATTTCTTTATTATTCTTTGCCAATTAATAAATCCAATTAACCTACAGAATTCCCTAAAGGGGGGAGGGTCCCTGCCCGCCACAGGAGGGGGTCAGCCTAGCTTGGCATCCCCTCTCCCACCCCCCTAAGTGAAGCCTTTAAGCAAGACTCCAATGTGGCCAGGTATATGTCGTTCTCCTGAGGGGAGAGATGCACACCTTCACCCCTGTACAAATGTGGTAACGCAAACTGTATTCCCTGATGATCAACAATAACCACCCCCATTTTCTTTAACGTCTTTGCCACAGATCTATTTAACCAACGCCGAGCTCCATCAATGGCAACATCACTTCTGGCCCCATGCCAAACTCGCCGAGGAAGAAACTTCGTCCACATGAGGAGTGTATGTGGCATCATCCGCTGAATCTCCTTCGTATCTTTAATTATGCGTCTAGCCAATTGCAAAGAAGTCAATTTGGAAAGGTCATTTCCCCCCAAATGTACCAACAAAATTTTTGGCTGTGTGAACGAAGCCATCAGTTCGATTATTCTAGGCAGTATGGCTCCCCACAACATGCCTCTGCGAAGTTCTCAAAGTTCCAGCCAGCCCCAGTCCCAAGGCCGAATCTTGTCGCTGGTGAATGATGTGCCTCTCAGTCCATCTCAACGTTCCAGCCAGCCCCAGTCCCAAGGCCAAATCTTGTCGCTGCTGAATGATGTGCCTCTCAGTCCAGAAGACCAAGCTGTGTCCAAGGATCCATACATCACCTGTAGCCAAGTCTGCCAAATTAATTAGAACAAGAACATTTATAACTACCTTAAACTTAGGTGCGAACATACGATTTAAACACTCTTGAGCGCCAGCGACCAATCCTACAAATTGCAGTGTCACTCAAACCCTGCGTTGCTGCCACTGTTGCTGCCCCAATCCTAAATGAATGAGAAGAAAATTGAACCGCTGGTAAACCAGCACAACTCAAAAAACCCCGCAATACTGCTCTAAATTGATATTGTGTTAATGGTAGACCCGATATATGCAAAAATAAGTATCCCGTTGTGTTTGGCCGTATTTGAATATAAGTATTCAAACCGTGCACCGGGCAAATATGGCCAGGAGGAGCCCTAGCCAATGTTAAGGACTGCCCCTTCCCTGACTGATCTGTTTTCGAGTGTCGAATTGCCCTGTCCTGAAACTTGAATATCTGAAAGCAAAAGAGCCCTGCCAGAACTATCAGTACGTGAACAAGGAACAATTTTACTTGTCCTCAAGGCTGCAAAAACGCTAATGAAAATGCTGCCTTAAACAAAATCACCTCTTCAGGCGTAGAACATGTAACTGGGAGGCATTGCCATATTTTCAACAATATTGACCCCGTTATTGGCAAGCGACTGTCCTGAGTGATGGAAGACTCCCTAGCCCATCCTTCCAGAGCCCTACGTACTCTAAAGTCAATTGTAGGGTCTTTAAAACCTCCTGCTCTAGAATAAAATGAAAGAGCCGCCAATCTTCCCCTAATAGTGACTGTAGATAAACCCATTTGCCTAAGGTGCACTGCAAAATGAAGAATAACCTCCACGTCCAGAGGCCAAACCTCAACCTCCCCAATAGTCGATAGAAAGGATCTGAATGCTTGCAAAGCGAGCTGATATGACTTGCGTGTCGACGAGGCGACGGACAGAAAAATCGCCTTTTCAATTTCTACTCTCCAAGGCTCCAGAGTTGATGTGGTAACCTCCAAAGGATGAGCTGATGCCTCTGGCGCCAACTGGCGGAATCTGTAAAACTGACAACGCGAAAGGGCATCCACCAAAGGATTTAATAAACCACAAACATGTTGAGCTTGAAACAAAATATTATACTTTAAACATTGAGCCACCATTTCCCTCACTAATGACATTACCCTGTCAGACTTGGAAGACAAGGAATTCACTATATAAACCACAGCCTGGTTATCACACCAAAAGCGTACCGTTTTGTTTGCAAATTGTTCTGGCCATAAATGAACTGCCACACAATAGGAAATAATTCCAAAAAGGTGAGGTCTCTAGTCCAGCCTTTTTCAACCCAGGTTATTGGCCATTCCTCAGCTGCCCACTGGCCATTAAAATAAACTCCAAAACCACAGGCCCCCGAAGCATCAGAGTGCACTTGAAAATCTGCGCTAAGGAGCATTTCAGATCTCCAAAATGAAACAGCATTGAATTGTTCCAAAAATGACTCCCATATCTCCAAATCGTTTCTTATCCCAGAATTTATTCTAATATGATGGTGTGGGGCCTTCACTCCCTTGGTGGCTTTATATAAACGTGAACAGAATGCCCTTCCAGGGGCTATCACCTTACAAGCAAAATTTAACAAACCTGATAAAGATTGAAATTCTCTAAGTGTGGCTTTTGATTTACTTTTCATCATCCTCACCTGCAGCCTCATAGCTGTTAGCTTGTCAGATGGGAGATGAGAGATACCTGTTTCGGTATCTAATTCAATTCCCAAGAAGGTAAGACGTGTATCAGGGCCCTCAGTTTTCTCCTCAGCCAAAGGCACTCCCATTTCATTCATTAAGCGCTGAAAAGCTAATAGTGTGTCTGCACAACCATCTGTCCCAGCGGCGCCAGCAAAAAGGAAATCATCCAAATAATGAGTAATTGCTAGACTACCAGACTTTTTAGAGGCACACCAATGTAAAAAAGTGCTGAATGTTTCAAATGCTGAACAAGAAATAGAACACCCCATTGGCATGGCTTTATCAAAATAATATTTCCCCTCAAATTGAAAACCCAAAAGATCAAAATCATCCGGGTGAACTGGAAGTAGTCTAAAGGCCGATTTAATATTGCACTTTGCCAATAAGGCTCCTTTGCCCAGAGCCTTAACCATTTTAACTGCCGAATCAAATGAAGCATATTTAACTGACGTCAACTGAGGATCAATGGCGTCATTTACTGAGTCACCTCTGGGGTAAGATAGGTTGTGTATTAGCCTGTATTCCCCTGGGGCCTTCTTAGGGACTACACCAAGGGGCGATAATCTCAAATTTGCCATAGGCAAGTGCTCATGAGGGCCCGAAATCCTAACTGCCACTATTTCCTTGGTCAGCTTGTCCCTTACAATCCCTGGCAATTCCCTAACAGAACGTGCATTGGGTGCATAACGATGCACCCTTAAACCAACATAAGGAATGCGAAAACCATGAGAAAAACCCTCTAACAAATACTGAGTGGCCTCCCTTTTAGGGTATATCCGCAACCAATTGGCCATGACATCCATGTTAATTGGTGTTGGTGCCCTTTCCTGAATTGGATAATTGTTGCTGGGAGGGAACCCCACCTCCTGACTTTTTAACTTTAAAACATGCTGATCCTGGGTGGTTTCCCTTACAGGTATTACACTTATGCTCAAACCTGCAGGGCTGCCTTTTGCACCTACCTGCGTTGAAGTCCCAGCACAGTCCGAATTGTTTTCTCTCACCCGTGCTAGGCCTCGCATTTTGCCCTCTCGGCTGAGTGACCATAGGTACGAACCCATTATCACATCGGCTCGAAGGGGAGGCTCCTACCATAACATCAGCCCACAATTTGGACTGTACGTGACGCCAAGATAAGGAGTGGTCTAGTGCTGCCCTCATCCTAAATTGCTCATCATATTGAAGCCAGGCATAACCTCTAGCATTAATATGGCAATTAGTATAAGCTTTAATCATTATCTCCTGATATTTGGAGAAGTCAAGGGATCTGGCAGGGTCCTTTTCTTCCATAACGCCCCTATAAATGGTAAAACCCATAATCCAGTTTACAAAATTCCTTTCTAACTTAGGGCGTTTATGTGATTGAAATTCTTTTGGAAGGGTAAACACCACCACATTTTTGACCATTATCCTAGGCTCAGGATCCCGAAAGGTGAGCGAAAACAAGTCAATGTACTCGCCCTTCCAAATCCTTTCTTTTGTAGCTATGGGAAGGTGTGACCCCAAAGGCATAGACATACCCACATAAGGATTGCATTCAAAAGACCGATCCATTCCAGAAATGCCTAATGCACCCACCACAGCTGTTTCCCTCGTTTGACTTACCGTGGTATTAATGTTTGCATTGCGCTGTAACCCCAATCCCGAACCCTGGGTTGGGGGAGAGCTATCTATAGGTGCTGTTACAGGTTTAAGGCTAAGAGGATCACTCAACGAGGTCAATCCTGTCTGCCCACCTGTAGCCCAAACCGCTGAAGGCTATGTTGCCTGTAAATTATTATTATTATCTAACAAACCTGAGCTCGTTGGATGAGGAGAAGCATTCAAAGATGCTTGCTGAACTCCCACCGTGGATGTCACTGAAGCAGCTCTGGCACTGTGCTGTCCGCCATGAGCGCCTGGTACATCACCGCTGCAAGCCGCAGATGTCTCAGGTGTCGACACATTGCTCTGGCCTGTAACAACCACACTTTGAAGAAAGTGAAACAAATCAGACAAAGTAGATTGACTAGATGTAATTACTGCGGCATCGTGGTGCCCCACACCAGGAACTTTCCTCAAAAGTTTCATTACATCAGCTACAGTTGGTTGCCCAACCTCCATAGCTGAAGTACTCGGGGAAGTACATGCAGTGTCAGGTGATGAAGTTGTATTAGCAATAACCTGCTGAGCAGTGGCTTGTCCAACATTCATATGCGCAACCGAAGAGGTAGTTGCTTGCGCCCCTTTTTGGAAATGATGTTGAGCCAACTGCTCACACACTGCCGCACAAGCCTGCATAGTGCCACCTATCTGTGCCAGATGTGTGGTGATGTCATCTTCTTTGTTTGCAACATTAGCAGTTTGCTTAGGGGCTGGCTGGCCAGCTTTTTGACCAGTTGAGGTCGCATGCCGCTTAGACTGAGCCTTACTTCGCGGCATGATTGTTGAAATAAAATGTAGAATAGCTATTGGGACTAATTGGTGCAGGGTATAGGATCATAAATAAAAGTAAACCTGTGTCACCAAACTGTAATGTGAATTAATCAATTGATAACTCGTGAGTTAATTAACCTTTCAAGTAGTGATTCTTACTTTTTTTTTAATTCACCTACTGTTTAAATGCCTTTTACCTACTACATGTGCTCCCATTCAACAACTGCCAATCGCAAAAGATTGGCCACCACGTAAGAGTAGGCCCTTATCAGATCTCTCCCCCAGAAATTCCATTATTATTATTATTATTATTATTATTATTATTAAATTATTATTATTATTATTGTTATTCTTTATTATTGTTGTTGTTATTATGGCCAGGCCAAGCTATCCCATTAACCCTTGCTAGGCCTGATCGAATGAGTCCACAGTGATAGTAAGGAGTGGGGTGGGGGGGAGCACTCCTCACCACCTTCCAAAATTAATTTAAACACTGTGGTGGGAAATGGGGGGGGGGGCGGACCTAGAATCCCAGGTCATCTGCCCAACCCAGGGGCCTGTCCCTCTTACTCCCACCTGTGCCAACTGGCACCACACAAAAAAGGCCTAAATGGCCAACCAGGGGCCTCTGGATGCCAAGTCCAGGGCCCAGCAACATGTGGAGGAGTCGCGGCTCACTTTCCTTTTTTTTTTTTTTTTTTTTTACTTGCCGCGCTTAACTCTGGTGGTCCAACTATATGACCTCAGTCTCCGTGAGGACAGCCAAGGCCATTAACCAGCGGCCTGTCCCAATCCTTAAGGGGCCGGCGAGGCGAATTAACGGCTGCTGCCACGCCCGTCCGGCTGCTCCTCCAAGCGTGGGCCCACCGCGCTAGGCCAAATAGGCCTAAAGAACCAAGAAGCCCGCTGGGAACCAGGCATTCCGGCGGCCAAAGCCGCGCCTGTCCTCTAGGCCTCCGGCTCCAAAATAAGAACGGGCCTGCCTCGCAAAGGCACAGAAGGCCCTGAGCCGGTGATGGGCGAGCAAGGTACTCCTTGCTCGTCCCAAATTGAAATGGCTGCCAACACGTGGCAGCACGGGGCTTTATAGCCCCGCAAATCTCACAACCAAATCCCACGAGATTTAAAATCTCGCGAGACCTGGCACGAGATTCTTTTTTTTTTCATTGGCCAGGCTGACCGGAAGAGGCGGGCCTTCCGGTCCTCCTGGCCAATCAAGCGTCACTGCCCTTTTTAGGCAGACGCAACAGAAGGCCCCCTCCCAACTCGTCGGGGGGTCTTTCTGAGCCTTCTCACCAAGACTTGAGAAGTTTAGTCCTGACAGAGAGGGGAAGTGGAGTGACTGAAGACTGCAGGCAGTGAGATAAGTCTATGCAACCTCTGGAAAAATATTTTCTTTCATGGATGTACTCCCCACCCCATGCCTTTCAGTACTGCCACAGCCCCTAACATCCTAGAAACCATAGAGTCCTATGGGTATATGAAAGTGGGTATATGAAAGTGGACATCTATTGAGGACCTTCCTGAGAAGTCCCTTATTCTTTGTCAAGAAAGAAGCAGCAGAAAGATGACCCACATCTGTATGTGGGCTTCTAGCATACTAGAGACCTGTTACATGTGTAGTAGGCACAACTTATGCCTGAACATGTAACTGCCAGGATGCCAGCCATAATGTGTTTATATGCAGAATTTAAAAGCTTCAGAATATAATGAACTGTACTAATTTAGGACCAGATTAGATGATCAAAGCCTGAAGAATCTCTGATTGGGTATCTGATTCAGTCTATTCAAGTTTCTCCCTTATTTCTATTTCCTTATTTAATTATACTTCCAACTGATAGAACTTTGCTTCCTACTCATATTTGTCTTTCCTCCAAAAATAGAGACTGAGGGCCTATGCAGACAGACCTAAAGGGGCAGCACGGAGCCACCCTTGGGAGCAGTGGATCGGGACTGCGGCAACCGCACTCCATGGCCCTGATCCTCCTTTTTGCTGCCCCCAAAAGAGTAGCAAAATGCAGCTCCTTTTGGGGACAGCAAAAGGCCACCCTTTCAGCCATGGCAGTGGCTTTTTTGTACCCTTTTGGCACAGTGTGTGCACACGCTGTGCCTAGAGGGCATGCTGACACTGTGCACCATGCGCACAGGCACACAGCATCAGAACAGCATCAGGGGGGAGTCAGAGAAGCCAGCATGCAGCTGCCTCACCCCAACTCCACCACCAGGCCAGCCCTTTAGGCTGGTCAGCAAAGCCCCTAACTAGTTAAAATCAATTAAATTATCAGTTGTTGAAAATTGACTACAAATAGGGACAATTTGATTAATTTTTTAAAACTAAAGCAATTGACTTAAACAGGAATATTATTAATCAAGTTATTAAATAATTAAGTGAGAGACAATGAGTAAGGAGTGAACAAATATTTTATTCTCAGTTGGTTCTTTACCCAAAGCATAGTTCTTTTTTATTTTTGCAAAACTTCTTCATTTTGCTAATCCCTCAGTATTGCAGAATAGGTAAGAAAATAGATCTAGATTACAAGATCCAAAGTACATATTAAGGTAGCATTCCTGTTTCCCAAACTGGGCACTTCAGGGAAGATTCTCATCTCTCCCAGGAAATTGCATTTTGAAGCTCTTCACCCTGCAGTCTTTGATGATGATTAAATTTATTTATACCTTGTCCTCCCCCCCAAACTGGGAATGGAGAAAGGGAAGAGAATAGAAGGGTTTCTGAAGGGGTGGATGAATTCTCAAATATTCATGCAGTTGTAACCTTCCAAGCTGAAAAGAAGAGGGGGGGGAGTATTAAATCATGGATGGCATTTTGCAGCTTCATTCAGGGAAGGCTTTTAGTGCAGGTATTTAATGAAATTTAAATGGTAATTTCACATAAACTTAATGTTTCCAATTCTAATATAAATGCAGTTGAATTACTGACCAATCATGAAATAACAAGACCACACTCAAGAGCTGAGCTGAATATAAGTCACTTTAGTTTAAAAATCACTTATTTAAGTTTAAACCTCTGACTTATGCAAAAGAGGGAAGCAACTCAGTGCACGAGCAGTTGGGAGAGGTGTTCTCTCCCAGATCTCGTTCTCCGTTTCCCCTGGGTGACACACCTGAGTCCCAAGGAGCACCCAAATTAATTGGGCATGTTGAAAAAAAGTGGTCTAAACCTCTGCCTAGTAGATTCTAAATTTCCCTATCTGCCATCAGGCTATATCAGTGTAGTATGTTTAGGGCCTTGACCTTCAACAAACCTAGACCATAACCCCCCAAATGAATGACTAGAAGTTGTGGTGGAGGTCTACAGTGCTCCCCAAACAATATTGGCAGCAGGGCATGCCACCAAAGTTGTTGTTGTTGTTGTTGTTGTTGTTGTTGTTGTGTGCCTTTGAGTCATTTGAAGCCTTCCCCTGAGGCTGAGAGCATGTGACTTGCCGAGGTCCCCTAGCGGGTTATATGGCTGATCTGGGAATTGAACCCTGGTCTCCAGAGTCACAATCCCACACTCCAACTACTATGATAAACTGAGTTTTCCTACTGAAGGTGTGCATAAACAAAGCTATAGGTGCAGATCAGGACACCATGCCTCACCGGCCATGATATAAATCTACAAAAAAAAAAAAAAAAAAAAAAAAAAAAAAAGAGCAGCCACATAACATGTTACTACATACTATAATAGCTGTACATATTTCTGATAAACCAAAGACCTATAGTGCCCAATCTTCAGAATAAAATTAGGGCCCTAGTCCATCACAGATGCTGTAGAGCTGCACCAATTCTAAATGATTGCATTCCAAATTTTACCCCTTTTAATTCCAATAAGGTTGAAGCCCTGGAAGTGATAGATTAGAAATTGTATTTAGTCAAGGGCAACAGGTTAACATGGCAAAATAAATAGCCAAAATGCCCCCCAACCTGGTCATAGTCCTGTAGAACCCAAATTAGAGAATGTTTAAAGATACAATTTAACATAGAATAATAAGTAATGCATATCAAATCCAAGGAATGCAGTTGAATATATATATATATATATATATATATATGTAACATATAAAAAATTAAATATAAAGCAAATTTCATTCCTAGTATGGATTAAATTATTAAAACATATTTTAGGTAATTAAAACATACTAAGGAGACCAAAATATATATCTTTTACTTTCAGATCACCAACAGGCAATCACTAATATATCTAAACAGTTGCATACCATAGAAGAAGGGGGGAAAAAAGAAAGAAAAGAAATATGGTAGAGAAAATGAAAACAGAGAGAACATCACAATTCCTTCTCTACCAAAACCAGAGCTGGTTCCTCATACTGACGATGGCCGAAGATGTGCTCAATATAGATGCCCCCCAACCTGGTCATAGTCCTGTAGAACCCAAATTAGATACTACACCTAGTCACTACCAATCTTAAACTGTACTATAATTCCAAAACTCTTCTGATCAATTTTAGAGCAATGTAATTTATGACTAACTTGCCTACATCCCACAGTCAAGTCCCTAAATTCTAACATGCTGCACCACTTGCCATTCTTTGAATCACCAGTTCGCTTATTCTAGAGTAATTAAAGGAGACAAGGAAGTAGCAAGGAAGACACAAATGCTCCCCCAAAGCCTTCTCAAACCTTTGAGAATAGCTGGAGAAGTGGCTTCCTGTCATCTACTACCTTGCCTCCCTCCCAGGACTACCCTACTAAGGAATTGTGAATATAGAAGTTACCTGTAGCATTTGGAAAACACTGAGTTTTAAACAAAAATGTGGGATCTAACTGTGGAGACAGCCCTCTACCCTTAAAAGAAAGAGTATTGTAACAGGTGAGGAACAGGCACAAGCTACTCCTTCCCAACTGCTCAATCTCTGAAATCTGCTAGCAGCTCTAACATTAACTCCTCTTCATGCTAGGCACTAGGGATGGGCTAATGGCCTTAATTACCTCACCCTTCCAATCCTCCACAGGTCTGTTGGCATTGGGTCCAACAAGGTGGCTGCATCCAATTCCAGCTGTCTGACTATTTGCATGTGGGAGATAGCATCACTTAAGCCACTGTCCATCCCCACCACATGGAATGTCTTGAAGTGAATGTTAAAATGTAAATGCTGAAGGGTAAATTCTCTAACCAGCCTCATGACCATAGTAGACATGGATGACTGGGAGTTTATGACCTGCACTGTGGTCGTATTATTACGCTAGAAATGCCCAGAAGAGTTAGCCAACTCCTCTGCCCATATCTTAACTGCAACCAAAATTGGGAGAGGGGGGGAGGAAGGGAAGTAAAAATTTAAGGTTTGATGTGACACCAGCCTCAATACAATCAGCAGGCCAAAGCTGGGTGCACCAATGTCTCTGAAAATATACACCAAATCCTAAGACCCTGCAGCATCTGAAGAGTCCTGCAGTGCATCTTAATCTTTAGTTCCTCCCTCTAAAAAGAGATCCCATTGAAGTCAGCAAGAAAGTTCTACCATATCTTTAGGTTCTCCTGGACCCCTTGTGAAATCCTGATCACATGGTATAGCTTGTTGACTCCGCATATAGCATCACAAAGACACCTGGGAAAGGCTCTACCTGGTGAGACTATCTTGCACACAAAATTTAAATGCCTATGTGGTTGCTGGAGTTCCTTAAGCAAATCTTCCTACACCCAAACAATTCAACTGCTCTTTCCCTCATATCCTACACTTTCTTCATGGGCAATCTACAAAGATGATTGATTAAGTCAGTTTCAATGCCCAGCAACAAAAATTGCTGTGAAGGTCCTTCAGTCTTTTCTTTGGCTGATGGAACTCCCAGTTCCAGTGCTAAAAGGCTGATAGGAGCTTGTTGCATTCCAAACTTCCCAATGAACAGAAAATCATCTAAATAATGAACCACTACTCTCATCTCAGTCACCCACTCTAACAACAAACTGAACTTCTCACTTGCCACACATAACACAACATTCTCCATAAGAAGGGGCTGGTCCATGTAAAATGTGCTATCAAATGAGAAGCCCAGAAGGTCAAAATCATTTGGGTGAACCAGCAAGAGAAAAAAAAAATGTTCATATCACTGACAGTACTTTTCAGTTGAGCTTGCTGTACATTTTGATATGTATCTATGTGGTGGTCTTCAAAGACATTCCTTTTATTAGTTTTCTCTCATTTAATTTTATATCAGTAATGCCCTTCTGTCCATGCCTCCCAAAAAGTAATGACAGTATCATAAGATAATGAGGACAATGTCTGTCTTGTTTAGATCAGAAGTGCATGCACATACTTTGAAATTGTCAGCCTTGTGCTTATCTCTTTTAATGTGAAGAAAGAATCCTTATGAATCTTCAGTGTCTCCCAAGATGTTAATAGATGGCAGTTCTAAGAGTGAAAAGTAAATGAACAGCCATTGTTAAGATGAATGAGAAGAGGCAGGAAATCTCTGCCCATTCATTTCAGACCACACAAAACATCTGTGGTCTGTATCCATCCCTCTTTCAATTGAACATGTTCATCCACTTCATAAATGCTATGCATGTGGTTGACTGTTTAGACTTTCCAGCTACTATGCCTTAACTTATTACCAGGAAGGCTAAAATCTGAAAGGTAATTAGTTAATCTGAGGTCAAGTCTGGGTAAGTCTGAAGTTTCATGTTTGCCTCTTTGGCTGGTTTTGTTCATTCCAAAGGTATTTTTTTTTTGTCTTCTCTTGAAACAGGACTTTTGCTTCCTTAATGATTGTGAGTTTGTGTGGTAATTGTTTGCCTTTCAGAGAGGTGGCTATGTGCCAGATTTTATCTTGACTCCTCTCATGATCTGCTAGGTGTCTCCGAGTTGTTGTGGGCTGCTGGACACAGTCATGGGATGGATTAGAGAGCTTCTAATTGTTCTGGTAATGACTTGGCAGTGAAGCTGAAGAAATGAAAGGTGATCTACCACAGAAATATACTCACTTGAAGAAATGTTCAAATGATCCCCCTCCTTTCTACTGAATATTATAGCAGCAGAAAATATACACATTTCATCAATGAGAGCACTTTTTGTGATGATACCAAAGGCCTCAATCCTAAATTCCAACTGTGGTAGACCCATTGAACCAAGAAATTTACATGATTAAGTTCCCATTGATTGAACATGTCTACTGTAGGTGAACCTAACTACTGCACTTAGGCCAAAAAGTACACATTTAATAATAACATAATAAAAATGCATATGCAGCTACAGTTACTATGGACTGCTGAAGGCAAAATACAAAGCAAAGTTAGGAGTTCAGCAAGATGTTCTATAGGTAAAACATATTAGATGAAGTCAGTATAATTTTAATATGATCGTTGAAGACTGGAGCAACCTTAGATGGATGTCTCATGATCCTGGTTGTAAATGTGGAACATTATTTCTGATAGAAACAAATACCAAATGCTGCCATGCATAAGGATGGTTTCAACTCAGATTCCTTTACATATCTATTAAGAGGGCAGACCTAATGAATTGCCAGTTATCTGTATCCAGAACTACAGCTTCAGTTTTTCTCTTAAACAAATATAATCATTGTCTACCAAACATGCACATGGACACAAACTTCCCTCACGTTATACACACACACATACACATGCATAAATATTGATTTGGTAAGATTAGGCTTTCCATAGTTCACAGAAAACAAGCCAACACTGCTTCAAAGTAGCTTCATTTTAAATTATTTCATAACCCTTAAAGTTTTTAAAAAATTAAAAATTTCCAAACGCTCTCATAATAATAATAATAATAATAATAATAATAATAATAATAATAATAATTTGTATCCCACCTCTCTGTAAACACAACTGGGACAGCTTACACAATAAAATATACAGACCTGTCTCCCAATAACCCCCCCCCAATACAATTAAACAATCATAATTTAAAACATACTTAAAATAACAGATAAACAACAGATGACAAATAAATTAAAAAAAACAGTAAAAGAAATCAGGGTCAGGCATAACTTTTTTGGTGGCCAGTTGCCTACTCAGGAAAGGCCTGCTGGAAGAGATCCATCTTAAAAGCTTTTTAAAAGCTGTTTTAGGTGGTAATGTGACGGATCTCATCTGGCAGGCTGTTCCATAATCTGGGAGTGATAGCAGAAAAGGTCCTCTGGGTAGTTGTAGAAAATCTTGTTTGTACAGGTTGCAATAAATTCGTCTCAGAGGACCTGAGTGCATGGGGTGGATTATATGGAAGGAGGCAGTCATGAAGATATGTTGGGTCCAAGCCATTTAGGGCTTTAAAGGTGATGACCAACACCTTATACTGTGCCCGGAAGCTGATAGGCAGTCAGTGGAGTGATCTTTAAAATAGGTGTTATATGGTCTCTTCTAGTTTTAACTGAGACCAGCCTGGATGCATATTTTGTACCAATTGAAGTTTCCAAACTAGGCACAAGGGTAGCCCTATGCAGAGAGCATTACAGAAATCGAGATGAGAGGTTACCAATGCATGTACAATGGTTTCAAGGTCCATGACTTCCAGGAAACGGTGCAGCTGGTGAATCAGCCAAAGCTGATAGCAAGCCCTCCTGACTACCGCATTCGCCTGATTTGTCATCTGAAGCGATGGCCCTAGGAGCTCCCCCAGACTGCGAACACAGTCCTTTGAAGAGAGTGTGACCCCATCTAGGACTGGGGATTGTGTCCCAATACCTAGGTTCAGGGCTGTTACCATTAGTACTTCCATTTTGTCTGGATTCAGTTAGAATCTGTTTTTCCTTATCCAGTCCATTACAACTTTAAGACAATCATTGAGAGAAGAGACGCCATCTGAGGTCAAAGCTGTAGACTGAGACATGGAGTAATATATCTGGGGGTCTTCAGCATACTGATAACACCCCTCCCCATGTCTCTGGATGATCTCTCCCAGCGGCCTTGTATATATGTTGAATAGCATTGGGGACAGGATGGCACCCTGAGGGACACCACAATCAAGCTCCTTTTTAGCTGAGCACCTGTCCCTGAGCATCACCCTCTGGAATCTGCCTGAGAGGAAGGAACGGAACCATTTCAGTGCAATGCCTCCGATTCCTAATTCTCTCAGGCATTCCAAGAGGATGTCATGGTCTATTGTGTCAAAGGTCACTGAAAGGTCCAGTAGCACCAACAGAGTCACACTACCCCTGTCGATGTCCAGACGAAGGTCATCAGCTAAGGTGACCATGGCAGTCTCCACTCCATATCCTGTCCTAAAGCCAGTTTGAAATGGATCCAGATAATCGGTTTCATCCAAGACAGTTTGGAGTTGAAGAGCAACTGCCCTCTCAATCACCTTGCTTAAAAAATGTAGTAATGAGACTGGCCTGTAGCTATTCATATCCAGTTGGCCCAGGTTAGGTTTTTTCAGAAGCGGCCTAACCGCCGCTTCCTTCAGACAAGGTGGAATGTAGCCTTCCCTGAGGGATGCATTGACGATGTCCCTAAGGAACATTCTCAATGTACCCCCCCCCCCCGTATGGCCAGCCATGAAGGGCAAGGGTCAAGAAAGCAAGTTATCCTCCTCACACTACCAAGGAGCTTGTCCACATCATCGGTACTCATCAGTTGGAACTGATCCAGTATAATCTCACCAGCAGAGTTGCTGGATACCTCATCTATCAATTCTGCTATAACACTGGGGTCAGTTCTAATCTGAGAGAGTGGTTAAATGCCTGTACTGCAGCCATTCACTCATAAACCACAAGGTTGAAAGTTCAGTACTAGCCAGGGCTCAGGCTAGACTCAGGCCTGCATCCTTCCGAGGTCACTAAAATGAGTACCCAGCTGTTGGGGGGCAATGAGCTTACAGTTGTAAACCGCTTAAACATCCCATAGCACGATATGAAGCAGTATATAAATGAGGCTGCTTTGCTTTATCTGCAAAGAAGTTGTTAAACGCATCACAGCATGCCATTCCTGGGTTAAGTAATAGGTTCTGCAAAGGTGGAACCTGTGTCAGTTTCCTTACCACCTTAAACAGCTCTGCTGGATTGGACTGCAGATTCAGTTTGTGCAGAGAAGAAGGATTTCCTCACGGCACATATTGTCTGTCTATAGGAGCAAAGCAATTTCCTATGACGAGTTCTTTCAGATAAGAGTCGAGTTTTCCACCAGACACACTCTAGTCCAGGGGTAGGCAACCTTTCCCCTTTAAGGGCCGAGGGACTTTAGCTCCCAGAATCCCAGGAGCTATTGGACAACATGGGACTATTGGCCAATATGGCTGAGGCTTCTGGGAGCTGAAGTCCCTCGGCCCTTAAAGGGGAAAGGTTGCCTACCCCTGCTCTAGTCGTTGTCCAACCTCTTCATCATCCTGAGTTCTTCAGTATACCATGGTTGATTATTTGAAGCAGGTTGGAAAGGACACTTGGGAGCAATTGTGTTAATAGCCTTGGGAATATTGGTGTTCCAGGTATTAACAAAAGCTTCAACAGAATCACTGGTGTTACCAACCATTAAACCCTCTAAGGCTTTCTGGAATCCAATAGGTTCCAGTAGCCTTCAAGGGCGGACCATTCTAATGGGTCCTCCAACCCCGACAGGACAGACAGTGGTTCTAAGTTCAGCCTTGCTCAAGAAATGATCCATCCACAACAATATTGAGGTTTCTGTTACTTCCACCCATGGATATTCCTGTTCTGTACTGAAGACCACATCAAGGGTATGACCTGCACAATGCATGGGTCCAGTGACCAATTGGGATAGGCCCATATTTGCCATTGATTCCATACCCTCTCTCACTGCCGCCTTGCCTCAGCTGCCTCCTGGCCCCAGTGGAGGGGGTGAACAGAAAGGGCTGCTTCCTGGCTGGCTCAGCGTCTTCTGCCTAATTGGCAGGTGTTATTGAAGGGTGGCAGAGTGTCTTTTAAAGCCAGCCACGCCTGGCCATGCCCCTCTTGCTGTTGCCTTGCCTCATCTGCATCAGCTGCCTCCTGGTCCCGGTGGAGTGGGGAAGAGAAAGGGCTGCTTCCTGGCTGGCTCAGCATCTTCTTTCAAAATGTTTATTTCAAATGTTTAATGGTAGCATTCTTATTATAGCCAGAGGCAGTGTTTTCTATCTGAGAAAATTCTTTGTAAGAGAACCAGTTAGCTACCCTAATTTAACTACTGTTATAGCCAGAAGGGTATCACTACTACTATGGAATTTATATTCAAAAATATTTTTTTTTGTTTTGTGCACGGGCCATGCTAAGCTTCTCTGTATTGTTCCAATGTTAGTATATGTGCTGCCGAAGCAAGCACTATTCAAAAATATTTTTTAAAAAATGGTTGAAAATGGGTTGGTCGAGTCTGAGGAAACTCTGTAGAGAAGAATCCTAGACATGCAAGCATCATCATAATTTGAAAAACATGCTGCATGAAAAATACACATTTGTGTTTCCCCCCCCCCCCCCATAGAAAACATAATTTTCCAGGTTGGGGGAGCAGAGTAATAGCATTTTCTGCACAAAAATGACATTTTTCTGTGAAGAAATATTTAATGGTTATTTTAAATTTAATATTTAATATTTGTTTTCTACACAAAGTCTTTTCTAGGAAAGAGATTTTGAAATGTCTGGAAGACTGTTATATATGTCAGTTTCTCAAGGTACCCGATAAGACAGAAATCAATAAATTTATTGATTTATTAAATTGATTTATTAAATTGATTTATTAAATCAATTAAATTTAATATTTAATGTTTGTTTTCTACACAAAGTCTTTTCTAGGAAAGAGATTTTGAAATGTCTGGAAGACTGTTATATATGTCAGTGTTTCTCAAGGTACCCGATAAGACAGAAATTCCTTTCCCAATATGCCAGGTCTCAGTACCATATTTCTGCCATATCATTGTTATATTTTTATAATTTCCTGGAAGCTTATTGAGGACCCACTAATGATGGGTTGTGGACACAACTTAATCTTGAAAAACACCATAGGCCAATACCCATAGTGTTGAAAAATGCTTCCTACAGCCCTGCAAACACATTTTTTAGAGAAAACTGTTAGCGTGGTGATGCAGCACGTGGGAATCACGTAACATGAAGCACCAGGATCCAGACTGTCTTCAATGAAGCAAGCAACGTTGTCAGTTACAGGAAAACTCCTTTCCCCTCCAGACAGAGCAGAGAGAGACTCAGCAGATGTCTCACTAAGAGGCTTTTAATCTTCAGAAGTTCTATATACAAAGGCTATGTACAACGATACACCAACGCACTCTCCAACAATTTCCACCTTCCACTATCAACCCACATCAACCCACATGTGTGTCCAGAGGCTTGTTCCTTATATAGCCAGTGCTCCACATGGCTTTCTAGCCCTGACTCTTCCCTTTGGACACCGGTCAATCATAAGTATGACACAGCATGTTTGCAGCCCTTTTGCAGCACTTACTGTGCTTTACAGCACCAGGTGACTCCCTGTCATTATGTCACCTCCTGTTTCATCAGCCTTGATGCTGCATGACTCAGCAGTGGCCAAATGCTTAGTCATCATGGCTGCTGCCATTCACCACATTGTGCATTTTCCCTGGAACATTATTCCAACATTCCCCTCCAAAATGAACAATGTGTGCACAATTCTTATTTTCACACTTTTCATGTATTGTGTTCTTCTTCAATCATGGAGTGTTTACCTGTGGCTTCCCTTTCTGTTTCCCTTTTGTGACATATCCCACCAGCCTGACATGTCCAATGTCCTCCTGCTGTGTTTCAGTGCTCTGGCCTCTGTCTGTGCCACTGTCAAACCTGAACTGTGTGCGCCCCAGACTTTAGAACCCCATTCTAGATCTCCGAGCTCTGGTCTAGATCCACAAACCTCATTTTTTTCCTCCAGCAGCACTCTCCTGATATGCACTTCACAGGAAACTGTCCACCACTTCAGGCACATTTCTTCATCTGGTGCAACCTCACCCTGGTCTAGATCTGCCTGCCAACCTGGCCTAGACGATCTTACCACTCTGCCAACTTCTAGGCTGCACCTACCGCTCTCCAGAGCCCTGAGCTTCCACTGCTGCTTCTGGTGTCAAACCTAGTTCCGAGGCCAACTGCTCATGCCTCTCCACCTGCAAAGCCTTTGTGAGGATGTCAGCTACATTGTCCTCTGAACAAATGTACTCAAGTCTCAGAACGCTGTTCTGGACCAACTCCCTCACATTCATATACCTGACACCTATATACTTCATTCGATTCTTCAGGTTCTCCACCTCTGACATGTCAATGCAGGCCTGTGAGTCTTCATGCACAACCGTCGGTCCTGTGCATGCCCCACCTAGATCTTCCAGCAGCTGTCTTCTCCATTGCACCTCTCCTGCCATCTCAGACAAAGCTGCAAACTCAGCTTCCGAGGTACTCAGTGCCACACAGCTCTTTTTCCTGCTTCTCCAAACCACTGAACTGTCTGTGTACCTAATCAGCAAACCTGTCACTGATTTCCTATCATGCAGCTCAGATGCAAAGGAGCTATCTACAAAACAATCCAGCTGTGCTCCAGATCCCTGTAGCACAAGCTTCTGCTCCTTGCTGCCCTTCAGGTATCTCAATACCTTTTTTACCGCAGTCCAGTCCTCTAACTTGGGATTGCTCACTCTACGGCTCAGCATGCCAACAGCAAAGACTATATCTGGCCATGTGTTATTGGCTATAAACAATAAACTGCCAATAACCAACCTGTACAGATCTGGACGCTCGAACACCCTATCAGACTCCGTGCTACTTGTGAACCCTGGTGTTATGAGACTCCTAACCACCTTTGCACTTTCTAGTCCACATTTCTCCAGCAACCTCTGAATCTTCTTTGTCTGACTCAGCATCAATCTGCCATCTGCTGTTCTCTCCACTTCTATCCCAAAATAGGACTTGAGGGTCCCTAAGTCTTTCAGGATAAATTTCCTTGCCAGCTCCTCCTGCACGGCCTTCACCTCCTGCTCCATCTGAGCAGCCACACAGAGGTCATCTACATAAATGACTAAAGTGACTCCTCCTCTCCTATACACACATGCATCTGCCACACTCTGTGTGTATCCAAGCCTTACCAGTTCCTTGTGGATGCACCTATTCCAGCAGCGTGCACTCTGCTTTAGGCCATATAGGGCTTTCTTGAGTCTGTAGACCCTGCCCTCCTTGCCATCATCAAACCCAGGTGCCTGTTCCATATACACCTCCTCCTCAAGCTTGGCATTGAGGTAGGCGGTCTCAAAATCAAAGTGCCTCACTATCTGCCCTTTCCTGGCAGCCACTGCAAGCACTAATCTGAGACTTTCTGGCTTGGCTGTGGGAGAGAATGTCCTGTCATAACTCTCAAATCTCTGTTGAGAGAAACCTCTTGCTACTAGCCTGGCCTTGTACTTTTGGGTCCCATCAGGCATCTCCTTCCTTTTGTAGACCCACCTACAACCTTCCGGTCTCCTGGCCTGGCTACCTCCTCGAAAACCTCTCTCTTTACTAGTGAGTCAAACTCACTCTACCTAGCCTGGAACCACTTCTCTTGTTCCTCTCTGAGAAAAGTGAGAAGCTCCTGGAAACTCTCAGGTTTCTCTGCCACTGCATCACACACCCTAGCGTTCTGTACTACAAAACACTCTGGAGGCCTTCTCACCCTTTGTGTCCATCTGGGGATGACCACTCTTGTCTTAACCCTCTCATCCTCACTGTCAGTGCTGCTCTCTACACTTCTGTCTGTGGCTGTGGGTGTTGACACCTCACTCTTGGGTGTTGTGATAGTGGGAGCTTGGGTGCCTGTGGGCTGGCTGGAAGTGCTCGGCTGACTCTCTGTGGTGTCTTTTGGCGTTTCCACCCCTCCATTCCCAGTACTGCCACCACCCTGTTGTCCTAGTCTAACGAAGACTTCATGATTTGAGTGGATTCTCTCCCATCCCGAGTGCCTTTCAAAGTTTGCACTCCTGGACAAGATGATGTGCCCACCTCCCAGATGGAACCTATAGCTGTTCCCCTCATATCCCACAAACATTAATCTTTTTCATTTGGGGTCGCCCTTCTTCCAGAACCTCTGGGGAACCAACACATTGGCTAATTGCCCAAATACCTTCAGGTATTTCAGATTGGGTGGCCTCCCATACAACATGTAGTATAAGGTTTGCTGCACCTCGGAATGCCACAGTCGGTTGCTTATGTGGCATGCTGCCAATACTGCCTCCCCCCAAAGACCTTCTGGAGCTTCAGCATCCAATAGAATACAGTTTTTGAGTTGGGTCAGCACGCCTATCTTCCTCTTGGCCAGTCTGTCCTCCTGGGGTGTCGCAGGGTTGGTGGTGTTGTGGCCCATGTCCCTCCACTTCAACCAGGTCTGCAGGCTGGAAGAAAGAAACTCACCACCCTGGTCTGTAACAAGGGAGCCCACCTTGAAATCAAACTCCCTTTCAACTCTCTCCACCCAGGCCTTGAATGTGGGAGCTGCTTGATTTTTCTCCTTTAGAGTAAAGGCATATGTGTACCTCGTATGGTGATCCACGATTACCATAAGGTACCTATTCCCACCTATAGACTTGCTATAAGGGCCTGCTATGTCCGCATGAACTATCTGGAATGGCCTCTGGGTGGCACACTTGCTCCTTTTTGCAACAGGGAAAGCTTTCAGCTTAATCCTGTTGCATATAGAGCATTCCAGGTGGTTACTGCAATTCTCCCACTTAAGCCCAGGACATACCCCCTTCAGCTTGTCCAAACTGTTGAACCCGGCATGCCCTAGGACCCTGTGTAGGTAGTGCACAAAATTGGAGTGCAGTGGCACATTCCCAACTGTGGCACACCCTGCCTGGGAATCTAGAAAGTATAATTTGTTGTGCCTGTGTGCTTTGGCACAAACGTGCCCCCCTCTAGTGATGAGGCACTCATTCCCCTCAAACTGCACTGCATAGCCCTCTGAAACTAAGGCTGAGACACTGATCAGGCAGTTTTGTAACTTGGGGGCACAGAGGACGTTCTCAAAATCCCTCTCAAACCCAGGGAAATGCACAGTCCCCATGTCTCTGATTTGGCTGGAATTTCCATCAGCCAAACCCACTCTGCTGACACTGGAGGGCTTCCTGTCCTTCAGCAAGGACCTCTTATTAACAATGTGGTGTGTGGCTCCACTATCAATCATCCAGAAATGTGTGCCAGCATCTGCATGATGGGCCTTAGAGTCACTCTCCTTGACTGCCAAAACAGCCCCTTTCCTGTTCCCAGGAGACTGGCGTGGTAGCTGTTTCCCTCTGGCAGCTGGTGACCTCCTCCAGTTCCTTTGAAAATGTCCTGGCTGTCCTCAAGAGAAACATCGTTTTGCTCTGCAAACATCTGCATTCTCAGTCTCTTGAACTGCTTCTGGTGGTGTGGTTGTTGTTGTTGTTGGCTGGACCTGTTGCTGTCTCTGAATGCCAGCTTCAAAATGCCGTCTCTGGCATTCCTCCAAGACACGTGTGGTCACTAGGTCCACAGAAAGTTAGGTCTCTGGCACCCCTTGGAGGCTGTACAGGATATGGTCAAAGTCTGATGACAAACTCCTCAGCAAAATGTGTGCCTTCTGCAGCCTTGACAACTCTATTCCTCTAGCATGTGCTTCCAGGAACAGATGTCGCATTTCAGCCAGATGCTGCTCTGCAGACTGGTCTTTGACCATTTTGCATGCATACAGTCTCTTTGTCCAAAGCATCTTTGACAACGAGGAATCAGACTGATGCACACTCTTCAAAGCAAGCCAAACCTCCTGGGCAGAACCTTTATCTCACACATGGTCCAACTGGCTGGGGTCCAAACAAAGGCAGATAGTCGCACGGGCTCTCCTGTCTGTTTGTGCATTCTTTGCATTTAGACCCTCTTCCACAGGATCCCACAGCCCCTCACGGACCAAGGTAGCTTGCATGTAAACTGCCCATTGCGAGTAATTGCTGTCAGACAGTTTAGGAAACTTTATGCCTTCCATTCTTGCAATTAAGCAAAACAACAGCACAGCATTGGCAGCCTTCCCAGCTTTCACTATCAGTAGCAGATAAGGGCAGCTAAACTCTTTGCCAACCGGCACTTTAGATAGTTGAAAGCAGCTCTTCTGGATGCAGACAAAAGCATTCACTTACTTTCATCTAGTCAGAACCTCTGGCACAGACTGGGCCCATTACCAGTGTTAGCGTGGTAACGCAGCGCGTGGGAACCACGTAACGTGAAGCACCAGGATCCAGACTGTCTTCAATGAAGCAAGCAATGTTGTCAGTTACAGGAAAACTCCTGTCCCCTCCAGACAGAGCAGAGAGAGACTCAGCAGATGTCTCACTAAGAGGCTTTTAATCTTCAGAAGTTCTATATACGAAGGCTATGTACAATGATACACCAACGCACTCTCCAACAATCTCCACCTTCCACTATCAACCCACATCAACCCACATGTGTGTCCAGAGGCTTGTCCCTTATATAGCCAGTGCTCCACATGGCTTTCTAGCCCTGCCTCTTCCTTTTGGACACCTGTCAATCATAAGTATGACACAGCATGTTTGCAGCCCTTTTGCAGCACTTGCTGTGCTTTACAGCACCAGGTGACTCCCTGTCATTATGTCACCTCCTGTTTCATCAGCTTTGATACTGCATGACTCAGCAATGGCCAAATGCTTAGTCATCATGGCTGCTGCCATTCACCACATTGTGCATTTTCCCTGGAACATTATTCCAACAAAAACTTCCTAAAATATGTCCATTTGGAATGATGGCTTCCATATAAACATTACAACAGGGGTAGGCAACCTTTTTGAGCTGGGGGCCGGATTGCTGTCCCTCAGACAATTGGGGGGCCGAAACACCAAAAATAAATAAATAACTAAAAATAAAAATAATTTTTTTAAATTAAAAAATTAAAAAAAAATATGCATGCACACTGTCTCAGCCCCAGAAAAGCCATGGCAAAACCCCTGTGGAGATTTTGCCAAAAAAACCCCAAGAACAAGTAATAACAACAATAATCAATATCATCATGGTGTGCAGTGGCGGCGGGGGTGGCAGGACTGGTCTAGGGCCGGTCCAAAGGCCTCGGGGGGGGGGGTGCATTCTGCCCCCGGGCCTTAAGTTGCCTACCCCTGCATTACAAGGTCCAGAAATAACTCTAAGCACCCAAAACAGATGAAAAACAAGCCCCCCATTCATAATTAGAACTAGATTTCCACTTCAAGGATCTATTTCTTTCCAAATTTTGTTGAAAATGCAATGGCAGAGATCATCATGTCTGTACACCTACTAAAGCTATCCATGAAAAGAAAATAAGAACCTAATGGCTCTTTCCACCCAATGCTGGCATCCCCATTAGAAAATGCCCTGCTTCACATAATGCCTTCTTCCTATGTCTCCAATGGTAAAGAGACACAATGTTCAACTTGTGAAGATGATGTAATATAAACATATGCATTAGGAGAGAGATACTGAAGTAACCTGTCTCTTATTGCTTAACTTTAATTTCTGAAAAGGCATTGCCCCCTACCTCCTGAGAAGTTTCTGAGATTTTTTTTACTCTTCATTCCCTAGAAAAGAAATGAAAATATTTCTTCAAATATTTTACATGATTTTTTGGGGGTGGCCACTATTATTCCTACAATGCAGCAGTCTGAAATTCCAATGCACATCAGGAAAAAAATGCAAAATGGTGACACATAAGCTAATTTGAATATTTTCACAAATGTTAAACTCCAACAGAAGCAGCAAACTATACCAGGAAGAGACTGAAGTTGAGTTGATTGATGCCACTGTTGCTGATGAGTTCCAGTCGAATAAACCACTGGAGAAATTCTTCTCCCCTCTGGAGGAATGTGATAAAATTGTTTTTAGTTTCTCTGGATAATTTTAAATGTTCACAGCAACACTTCAAACTGAGCTCAGAAACAAATGGGGAATTACTTTGAAAATGGTATAAATGGGAAGCTATTTTATCCAGCAACCACTCTTTTGAACCAATTTGCCTTTTCTCATCTGACCTCAAAGACAGCCCCATGCAGAGTGCATTAAAAGGAATCAAAATAATTTGAAAGCTGTGTGCTAAATTAATTTTACTTTTGAGAAAGGGTCTCTGTGAGGCATTATTTACCCAGTCTTAAATCTTCAGTGAAAAATTTATTTATAATTTATACTTATATAAATATAGACATAAATTCCATAGCTTCTTTTAATCCCTAACTCTGGTCCTCCCTTCAGCCCCTCGGTATTAGTATTAAAAAATTAAACTTAAAGGATTCCTATGTAAGTGTCCTTGGAAAGACTCTGCCTATTTAATGTGTACTATGGCTTTCAGCCCCACTACATCCACAGTAAGTAGGGCTCTTTATTAAGAACACCTCACTTGGCTCTGGTGAACAGTCCTTGTAAATTGGAGGAGGAAAGTGCTTCAGTAGAAGAGGCCAAATCACGGTTTAATATGCTATTTGGGCTTTTGAGGCTGCAATTGCCTTAATGTTAAACAGGGAACCAAGAGATTTGCTTTTTTCTTCTTCTCCTTTCTCTTTGGATTTTATAAGGCAGCGTCTGACCACTGATTGACAAGACTGATACAAGAAGGATCATTTGAATGCATTTGTGCACTGGTGTAAATCTACAGTAATTACACTCAAGGAGCTCTTGAAGAACAGCTGGCATAATGAGGGACAGTTTGTACATGGCTTACCACATGCACAAGGACTGAAAAGCCTTTTCCTGTGCTAATCATCTACAGATAAGATGTTACTTTTCAATCCACTTACTACATGTGCCCATCCAAATGCCTGCAGTGTTTGCATGGCAGAGTTACCTGCCCATAGGGCTAGTGTTCATTGTGGCTGAAATATTGCATGGATCTAAGATGCTCAACACAACTCAACACAAAAGTCAGAATCATACAAGCCATTGTATTCTCTATTACCATGTATGGATGTGAAAGCTGGACAGTCAAGAAAGAGATAGGAGGAAAATCAACACATTTCAGATGTGGTTCTGGAAAAGAATGCTGAGGATTCCACAGACAGCCAAAAGGACAAACAAATGGGTCCTAGAACAGATTAAGTCAGAGATATCCCTAGAAGCTGAGATGACAAGACTTAGACTGTCATACTTTGGACACATCATGAGAAGGCATTAATCATTGGAAAAGACAATAAAGTTAGGAAAGATGGAGGGAAGTAGAACGAGAGGGAGGCCACATGCTAGATGGATGGACTTTATTAAAGAGACCATAAATAAGAGTTTGCAGGAGCTGGACAAAGCAGTAGAGGCAAGGGGGGCTGGAGATGTCTCAACCATAGGAACACCATGGGTCGAGACAAATGCAAAGGTAGTTAACAACAAAAAAAAAAGATGCTGCATGCTGTACATGTCAGTTGGCATCGTGTTCAGTAATTACAATGTTGCTTGCCTGAATTATGATATTGTAATTATTTGTTGTTTTTGTTGTTGTGTGCCCTCTAGTCATCTCCAAATTATGGCAAACCTAAAGTGAACCTATCAGGAGTTTTCTTGGTA
Organism: Phrynosoma blainvillii; assembly: GCA_026167975.1. Taxonomy (NCBI): domain Eukaryota; kingdom Metazoa; phylum Chordata; class Lepidosauria; order Squamata; family Phrynosomatidae; genus Phrynosoma; species Phrynosoma blainvillii. The sequence continues at coordinate 418,250,114 of JANUYF010000001.1, forward strand.
AGATTTGTTCAGAGGAGGTTTGCCAGTGTCTTCCTCTGAAGCTTAGAGCATGTGACTTGTTCAAGTTCACCCAGTGAGTTTCATGGCCAAGCAGGGAATTGAACCCTGATCTTCAGAGTCACAGTCCAAAACTCAAACCACTATTCCACACTGGTACTCTCACATAATTATAAAAAGTAAATAAATATTATTTATTTTACAGTCAGTGAACCATTGCAATAAACTACCCCCACCTTTTGAGTCATGCAGTCCACCAACAGAGGAATTACTGAGGTACCGGAAAGTGAGTTGGTGAATTGTGATGCTTTCAAGCCTCTTTCAGTAGCAAGATACAACACCACAGTCAGATTCTTGGTGATGCTTCTTGTTGCATTGTGCCCAGCTACCAGAAGAAGGCTGTACATATCTTCAATCATCACTCTGTCCAGCACACCAATAATTTTCCTCATTTTACACACTAGAGGATAACTGTAAACTATCTTGGCAGAATCATTTTGTTGTCTAACCAGTTTTTATGGTCATAGCTTTTTCTTTTGGGTTATCATAAAACTAAATCTAAAATATATACTGGGTGACTGAAGGTTAAACAAATCTGATTGACAAATCTAAGATAGTACTCGTTGATTAGAAAATCTCAACTTTTGAATTGTTGTTATACTAATTAAAGAAATGTGGTTATCGGTGTATATGCACCTTTAGAAGGTAGAGACAAATTTTATGACACATTAAAAATGCAATTAAGGAAGGTAGAATATGACAACATCTTAATAATGGGAGACTACAATGCAGTAATTGAACCACAACTAGATAGGCTGTCACACACAAACAAAAAAATTAAAAAAATAAAAAACATCAAGGTAAATTACCTAAATTGTTTTTCAAACTGATAGAGGCATTTGAGCTAGCTGATGTCTGGTGTTGGAAATATGGAAACTCAATTGGGTACACATTCTTTTCGGATTCACATAAATCTATGGCCAGGATAGATATGTTCCCAGCCTCCAAATCACTCCAATATAAAATAAATAACATGGATATATTGCATAAGATCTTCTCAGACCACTATCCAATTGTATTGGAAATAAGAGAAAGCAAAATTGATATTAGATGGAGACTAAAAAATCATATATTAACAAATGATGAATATATGGACAACCTCAAAAGTGAGCTTAAAGCATACTTTAAAGAAAAAGTGTCAGCAGAAATCATGCAAAAAACAATTTGGGATGTAAGTAAAGTGGTTGCAAAAGGGTTTCTAATTGGATTAAATGCAGAAGATAATAGAAGATCTAGAGAAGAAGAGAAAAGAATAATGGCAGAACTGAGTCGTAAAAAATCAGAATGGAGAAAAGGAGGCAATAAAGACCTATTATATGAAATAAAAAAAACTACAACATCAATTGGAAAATTTGAATCTGAAGGAATGGGAAAGGAAGCTACAAAGGGTCAAACAACAACATTTTGAATGGGGAAATAAACCCAGTAAAATCCTGGCAAATAAATTAAGGAAAGTAAAGAACAGTAAAATTATAACTGAAATTATAGAAAAATATATGACTTACACAAACCAAGTATACATCAAACAAACCTTCCAAAAATATTATGAAATGCTATCTAGAAACACCAACAAGGACTCTAATAGGAGAATGAAGATAAAAGATTATCTTGGAAAACAATAAATAACACAATTAACAGAAAAATAAAAGGAAGAATTAAATCAAAATATCACTCAGAAAGAAATTTCAGAGGCAAAAAAAAAAGAAACCGGACAAAGCTCCAGGACCAGACAGATTTACAGCCCTTTATTATATATTTAAAAAAATGGAAAAACCATTCAATGAGATACATAAGGAAGGCATCCCAGACACATGGAAGAATTCATATATAACTCTGATCCTAAAGGAAAATAAAGATTTCAGGCTAGCAATGAACTATAGACCAATTTCATTAATTAAGGTTGATTATAAAATCTTCACATCAATCCTGGCACTGAGATTAAAGAAAATCTTACAAGTCCAAGAAGACCAAAATGCATTCCTGCCAGGGAGACATGTTAAGAATAATACAAGAACTATCCTGAATTTCATTGAATTTTTTGAAAAACATAATGAGAAACAGCTGGCGATGATATTCTTAGATGCCAAAAAGGCTTTTGATAAAATTAATATTATTTTTGACTGAGTAAAAATGATAAAAGCAAGAGTGAAGGATTGAAATTGAAGCCTTCTATGACTTTAGGAGCAAGGAACATTTAATTGCTCGAACATTTTACTAGACTTTATCCATGCAGAAAGAAGTACAGAGTTGGACACCATGTCAATGCTGTGCAGCTTTATTTGTTTTGCTCTGCTGTTTTTTTTCCCTTTTTTTGCAAATAATAATAATAATAATAATAATAAATTTTATTTGTAACCCGCCCCTCTGCTCGGCAATCGGGGCGGCGTACATCAAGTACAATGAAGTGATAATGGACTAAATTTGATACAGGAATAGAGATAAAGATTTTTTTGTGCGTAAAATAGAAATATAAGTGTCAGGGTCCTTAGTGACATCACGGATACTTGGAGAGCTAGAAGTAAGGAATTTAAGGATATAAGGAAATCATATAGTAAAGGGATAAATTTGTATAATTGTATAATTGATACTGGGAAGTGAAACAAGAGGCTTTTGGCAAATGGCCACAGCTAAAATTACAAGGGCTCAGGCACATGCACAAGCCCAAGCCCAAGCTAATTACAGACCCTCAATTGAACAATCCAAAGGGGCAGATTTAAACATGTCCCTAATGGAAGAAATCAGAAAAATAAAATTGGAATTAAGTAGGGAGATTCAAGAATTAAAACAGGAAATGAATGATTTTAAAGTGGAGATTAAGAAAGAATTAGGAGATGACCTAAAAGGAATTAGTGGGGCGATGGACAAAATGTCACTAGAAATGAGTAAGATCCAAAATAAAATAGAAAAAAATTGAAATGAAACATGAAGACTTTGAGGAAAATTTGAAGGAAATAAAACAAAAACAGAAGGATCTAGCTGAGGAAAATATAGTAAAGGAAGTAAGGACTAGGGAAAGATCTTTAAAGGTCCGAGGTATACCTGAAGAAGAAGGGGAGAACCTGTGGAAAAAAATTATTTATATCCTAAGTATGTACTTAGGCAAAGAGATCCCCCAGTGTGAATTGGAAATAGATAATTTATACTGCCTCAACTCCTATGTTGCAAAGAAAAACAAAGTCCCAAAAGACATGATAGTTTACTTTGTGAGGAAGTAGATGAGGGGTGTTATATGGTTTAAACATAAAAATAACCCAATAACATTTGAGGGCCAGGACTTGTATTTGTTTAAAGATTTCCCACCAGCAATAATTAGAAAAAGGAAGGAATACAGCTTTTTCACTGCTGCGTTAAAGGAAAAGCAAATCTCTTATAGATGGAGGATTCCAGAAGGTTTAACCCTCTGGTTTCAGAAAAAGAGAATAGAGATTAACTTGGTTTATGAAGCTAGAGAGTTTCTGAAATATATTGGGAAAGAGGACAGGTGGGATAATAACAAAGGAGGAGCCCAAGGGACAGAACTGGAGCATTTAGAAAGTAGGAAAAGGAAAGAGGAAGCTCAGACAAATAAATTTAAGGAAAAGAAGAAAGAACAAGAAAGTGGATTGAAGAGCAGAGAAATAGAAAGGAAAGGGGGAAAGACAAAGAGGTCACAGTTAACAGAGGAAAAGACACCAATGATAGAAAAGAAAGAAGTAAAATCTGCCCAGGAAGATAGTGAGATAGAATTAGAATCCGAAAGTGAAGAAGAGCAAGAGGAGAAATATCCGCCAATTCATAGTGAAGAAGAAGGAGAAGGAGAAGGGAACTTAGAAGGCATATAAATGTGAAATTGAGTTAAATTTGAGATGGACACTTTAAAAATCGCTTCCTGGAACATTAAGCGGTTAAATGGGCATGAAAAGAGGGGCAAAATCTTTCAGTACATTAAGAGACAAAGTATAGGAATAATTTGTTTGCAAGAAACCAGGATACAGAAAAAGAATATAAGATTATTAGAGAATCAGAAAATAGGAAATCTTTTTGTTTCGGCTGCAGTGAATAAAAAGAAAGGGGTTGCTCTATATATTAACTCTAAATACGAGGCGGTAGAGGTAATAAATGATAATAAAGGACATTACGTAGGTGTTCAAATAACACTAAATGGTGAGAAGGTTCTGTTACTTGGAATTTATGGACCGTTGGAGAAAAGAGGGAGATTTTTTAAATTTTTGTTAAATAAAATAGAGGATATAAACTTTGATGTGTGTGTGATAATGGGTGATTGGAATGCGGTAATTGAACCTAGACTTGACAGACACTCAGAGAAAAAAATTAGATGTGACCAAGGTAAGCTCCCAAAAGAATTTTTTGAGCTGATGGAAAGACTAAACATAAGAGACACTTGGAGAGAAAAAAAAAGGAGAGACGAGAGAATATACTTTTTTTCGGATAGACACAGGTCATGGGCTAGACTTGACATGATATTAATATCAATAAACTTCATTCCTAAGGTGCTAGATATTGTAATAAAGCTGAGAATACTCTCAGATCATTGCCCTGTTGTAATGATCGTAAAGGTAGGAAGAAAGGAATTTAATTGGAGGTTAAATACAGAAATATTGAAAGTAAGAAGGTTAATGAAGAGGCGAAGGAATGGATAAAAAACCTCTTCCGAGAAAACATGGATAAAGGGACAAATCTAAATATGGTATGGAAAGTGGCAAAAACAGTATTTAGAGGATGTTTTATGAAAAAAAGCTATTGGATTAATAAATTAAGAACACAGAAGTTGACAGAACTGCAAAATAGATTAGTAGAGGAAGAGAAAAGAATGAAGCAAAACCCAAATGATAAAGAAATAATTTTAAGAACTAAACTGATATGGCAACAGATTTCATTATGCCTGGATGAGGATATACAAAGGAAAATAAAGTATATGAAACAAAGGGAATTTGAGGGAGCTAACAAACCTGGTAAGTGGCTTGCTTACCAGATTAAAAAGGAAAAAGAGAAAAACCAAATAACATGTCTGAAGGAACAAGATCAAAGAATCACAGACCAAGAAAAGATAAAAGAAGTAGTTCAAAAGTTTTATGAAAATCTGTATAAAAAGGAAAACATATTAGGAAAGGATATAAAGCAATACTTAGATAAATGTAATCTTGAACCTTTAAATGAGGAACAAGGAAATAATTTAAATAATTTATTTAATAAAACATTATTTAATAAAAATAATTTATGGGAAGAGTACCATTGATTAAAATGAATGTCTTGCCAAAACTTATGTTTATTTTTCAAATATACTAATAATCCCTAATGAAAAATGCTTTACATTGTGGAAAAATGTAATAGCAAAATTCTTATGGCAGGGCAAAAACCCCAAGAATTAGGTGGACTACCATGATTGATTCAAAGGAAAGAGGAGGTTTGACCCTACCGGACTTAAAAAAAGTATTATTTGCTTGTTCTTTAACTTGGCTAGAGGACTCAATTAATTTGAAGGACAAAAGGCTTTTGAGTTTAGAAAGAGACAACATAAGATTTGGATTTCACGCTTTGATGATATACAACAAGGCCAAGGAAAATAAAGACTTCATCCACCATTACTTAAGAAGAGCCGTACTCCAGGTCTGGTCTAAAATTAAAAAGATATTTTACAGGAAAATACTGACTTGGATCTCCGCACAGGAGGCCCTACTGAATAGAACTAGAAGAGACAACAAACCCTGGATTAGATACTAGGATTTACTCGGGGAGCAGATAATTAGAGATGGAAACGTTGATTACAAGATGAAGTCAAAAGAACAATTAAAAGAAGAAAGAATAATTCATAATTGATTTTTATATATACAACTCCATCAAAGATTTTTAATGGATAAAAAGCTAGAGGGCTTTGAGATCACTATAACAGAATTGGACGAGATCAGAGGACACCACATAGCAAAATATTATAAAATTCTGAATAAAAGAGATCTAGAGCAAGAAATAATAAAACAAACTATGATTAAATGGTCTCAAGATGTGGGAAGATCCATAAACTTAGAAGAATGGGAAAAGAACTGGATAGCCACAAATAGTTTTACTCTGCCAAGACCTTAGAGAAAACTATCTGAAGATGCTACATAGGTGGTATTTATCCCCTACAAGACTTATGATCATATATAAAACTAGAACAGAGCAATGTTGGAAATGTCAAACTCAAACAGGCACATTCTCCCATATGTGGCGGGAGTGTAAAGCAGCTTTATCATTTTGGAGAGGTATACATGGTGCTTTAAAAGATATATTTAAATTCCAGCTCCCACTCAAACCTGAATTATACTTATTAAACATGATTACAGACCTGGACAAGGAAAAAGAAAGGAAATATGGATGGGTAATTCTATATCTCATTATCTCAGCTCGAATAACTTATGCTAAATATTGGGAAACAAGAGAAATACCAAGCATTAAAGAGTGGTGGACAAAGGTGTGGGAGATGAAAAACATGGATAAACTATCTGCCTTAATTAAGGATAAACCAATAGAAAAAAAAAATAGAAAATGAATGGTCTCTAGTAAAAAAAAATTTAGTCCTTTGTAATAATGTGCAATCATCAGAATAAGGGAATGGGTTTGTTTTTTGTAAACAAGAAATAAGATACGGAAAAGAACAAGGCTTAAATCAGGAATTTTGTTTTAAGTGACAGTGAACCAAGAGGAAGAGATAGATCCAAACTTCTTTCATAGGAGGACAAGGTGAAGAAAATCTAGGAGTCCTTAAAATAGGTTTTTAGAAAAGGAGTCAAGTCTATTAAGTTATCAGAAGGTCAATTCAACTGGGAAGTCTATTATAATTCTGTACATATAGTTTAGAAATATTTGTTTGTATATTGTCAGTAAGTTATTGTAAATCTCTCTGTGTGTGTTTTAGTTTTTGTATAACTGTTTGTTTGATATAATATTTTTTTTAAAAATAAATAAAATAATTAAAGGTAGCCTTTTGGGGGCAGTATGGACAGGCATTGATACATTGTAGATACATTGTCATAGCTATATATGCCAATGCAGAATCTTGGCCTCAGTTTACAATCTGTATGTAATCATGTACTAATTTGTTTGAAGGACACAGCTGCATGGCATCAGCTTGTATTTATGAAATACAATGCATACAATCCTTCATTTCATATCTTGTATAAAAGCATTAAGGGTAGTATCCCTTAGTCCCCAATAGGGATGAAAAGAATATTTGAAAATATTCACACACAAAAATAAATGAAAAGTGTGCTTCTTATCAATTGTGGGAGAAAGGTGGGATACTACTACTTATTCTGATTCTAATACTACTACTTATTCTGATTCTTATTCTCATTATTCACTGAAGAGAAAGCCTGATGAGAAGAATTTTGGGCTGATGGCAATTTTCACACCCCAAGTTATATTCTGTGAAAAATTCATGAAAAGTTTCATTTACACAGAAAACAGCAGGCAGATTTGTAGGGGATGTTTTATGTACTAGATTTTAGATGTAAGCCGCCTTGATGGCTATGGCTAAAGGTGGGATATAAATATGTTGTTGTTGTTGTTGTTGTTGTTGTTGTTGTTGTTGTTGTTATTTTGTGCAGAACAACTCCCAAACTATGAACAGTTTTTGAAAATTGTACCATTCCCAAAAACTCTTACAGTGGGAAGAAAATTGGTCAAATTACTTGTTGCCTCCTTTTAGAACTAATATAGTGAAGAATTCCTACCTTCTGCATGGTAGTAGAATTCACAGATATAGTCATGTTAGTCTGTAGAAACAGTATGTAGAGAGATCTTGTAGCACCTTTGAGACTAACTGAAAGAAAGAAGTTGGCAGCATGAGCTTTCACAGACTCAAGTCTACTTCCTCAGATGCTCTTGGTGGAGTGGAATCCAGGGACAGACATATATATGCCCTTGGTATGTGAGACTGCCAATTCAAATGCAAAATCCTTTGTGTGTGGAAATGAAGTAGCAAGTCCAGTTTTAACTATGGTCATTTGTGAATAAAGACATAGCCATTGGTATGGAAATGAGGTGGCAAAACCAGTTTGGCCTTGGAAACTAGCCTGCAGGTGAGGAGAACAGATGAGTCTAGGATGCCTCCATGAGGATGGTGTCAGATAGTGTTGAAATGTGTGTAATGAGCCAGGAAGCCATTGTCTCTGTTTAATCCATTGCTGAGTGACTACAGTTTATGGATGAATTCCAATTCAAACTGCAGTCTAGTTTCAGGGTCGTTACCGCAAGCACCTCCTTTTTTTCTGGATTTAGTCTCAACCTGTTTTTCCTCATCCAGTCCATTACTGCCTTAAGACAGACATTGAGAGGAGAGACACCATCAGAAGTTAAAGACGATGACTGAGATATGGAGAAATATATTTGGGTGTCAGCAGCGTACTGATAACACCGTGCCTTATGTCTCTGAATGATCCCTCCCAGCGGCTTTGTGTATATATTAAATAGCATCAAGGACAGGATGGTGCCTAGAGGGATGCCATAATTAAGCTCTTTTCTTGTAAAGCAACTGTCTCCGAGCCTCACCCTCTGATATCTGCCCAAAATGAAGGAACGGAACCAGTGCAATGCAGTGCCTCCAATTCCTAACCCTCCCAGACGATCCAAAAGGATGGTATGATCTATTGTATCAAAAACCAATAGCACCAACAGGGTCACACTACCCCTGTCAATGCTAAGATGAAGGTCATCAGCCAAGGCAACCATGGCAGTCTCCACTCCAAATTCTCTCCTAAAGCCAGTTTGAAATGAATCTAGATAATCGGTTTCCTCCAAGACAGCTTGGAGTTGAAGAGCAACCACCCTCTCAATCACCTTGCTTAAAAAATGTAGTAATGAGACTGGCCTGTAGCTATTCATATCCAAGGGGTCCAGGGAAGGTTTTTTCAGAAGTGGCCTAACCGCCACTTCCTTCAGACAAGATGGAATATAGCCTTCCCTGAGGGATGCATTGACGATGTCTCTAAGGAACATCCTCAATGCACCCTCCCCCCCCCCCCCCAGACAGCCAGCCATGACGGGCAAGGATCGAGAGGGCAGGTTGTTTTCCTCACTCTACCAAGGAGATTGTCCACATCATCAGTACTCACAGATTGAAACTGATGCAGTACAATTTTATCAATGGAGTTGCTGGATGCCTCGTCACTTGATTCTGTTATAATACTGGCATCCAAGTCGGCTCTTATCTGAGAGTTTTTTTCTGAAAAGAAGTTGTTAAATGTGTCACTGCAGGCTGTTGTCAGGTTTCTGGACCTGCTGAAGTTTCTGAACAGTTTCGAAAGACAGCCCCCGTAGAATGCATTACAGTTGTCCAAATGGGATGTAACTAAGGCATGTGTCACTGTAGCCTGATCTGGCATCTCAAAAAATAGGTGCACCTGGCACACAAGTTTTAGCTGTGCAAGTACACTCCTGGCCACTGCTAAGACCTGGACATCCAGGCTTAGAGTGGAGTCCAGGAGCACACCCATACTGCAAGCCTGAGATTTCAGGGGGAGTGTAACCCCATCCAGCACAGGCAAGGCCCCTATTCCCTGATCTGCCTTATGACTGACCAGGAGCACCTCTGTCTTATCTGGATTAAATTTCAATTTGTTTGCTCTCATTAAGTCCATTACTCACAGCAGACACTGGTTCAGTACAGAGACAGCTTCCTTGGTATCAGATGGGAAGAAGAGATTGGGTGTCATCTGCATACATTTAATCAATGAAAACCTGATAAGTCAACATATATGCAACTTCATTTGATTTAATACATCCACTCCACTTGAAAATAAAAGTTGGATTAAAGTTTTTATCTTCCTCATGATGGTGTGGTTTAAGTGTCTGGAAATGACACTATGTAGATGGGCACCTGTTTTCATTATGGGATTTTCTTGTTATCAAGTCTACTTTGTGTTCTTTCCCAAATCTGGTATAGAGACTCATTAGTCCTCCACAGCAATTTTGAATGGTTAAGGGGTACTGCAGCAGGAGAAGGAGTAAGTCCTCTCTATGTATGGTTGTGAAAGCTAGACAGTAAAAGTTGACACCACTGCTCCTCAAACATCTGCCTTTGGGCAGAAATGAGCTGTGGTATGCCCATTTATAATGTCCCTTTTAAATGCTTTAAATGCTATGACCCTTTAAAATGCTGAAGAGATGATGTGAGTGTGGTGAGGTTTAGTGGGAGGAGAAATGAGAAGCCGCAGCTTTTAAATTTTAATTTTTTAATATATATATATATATATATATATATATATATATATATATATATATAAATTTCTTTAAAAACACCACATTTTACCAAATTTTCACTACAACCACATGAAACTATATATCTATATGTCTATATCTCTCTCTCTATATATAGAGAGATATATAGATATATATACTCAATGCGTTCAAACTGTGAGTATGTTGTTGTAATTTAAAGGTATAATTTTAACTATTACCATTACATTCAGTAATATACAGGAATTATGATTAAGTACACAAAACATTGCCAAGGTTTCTGAATGGTGCGATATGGGAGGAGGTTACTGGGTTGGGAGTGACACCATGAGTTACAGCACTGGGTGACACCAAACCTAATGACACCACTGCCCCACCCTAGCCTTGATAGCTGCCATGTTGGAGTAAGTAGTACCAAGTTGTATGTATGGAGCAGTGTGCTCCACCCACATGATACAGGATTGTGGCCTTCGTCTCATGCTCTAGTCTATACCAACTGCTTCTGATATTGGACATGAGGCATAGCCATTATGACTAGGATGTTTTAAGCATTTTTTTTGGTAGGAGGGCAATAGCTTTTGACATTTTTTCTTGAACTTCCTTTGCAATCATTTTTCCCATCTCAACTAGATTCTGAGCATAAGGCACAAGTACTCCTACCATGAGACACCATAAGAAAGAGGCTTCAACATGGCAATTTCTTCATCTGTATAATTGCAACTTTAACACGAGGTGATTGATTATCTGTGGAACTAATGCTGGTATTTTCATGGAATTTTGAAAAGCAGCAGTAAAATCTGGCTCAAATTATTTACGTATTGTCTGGAAGGAGCAGGAAATAAGAGTAGTTCAAAGTGCACAGCTCACATTGCTTCCTTTGGGGCATTCCATCAAAGAGGAACAATGTGAAACTCTCTGTAAATTAAGAGCCTGAATCATGCAAGAACAATGTCACTGACATGGAAGCAGACAAGGGCAACAAAGTCTGTGAGGAAGATATAAAAGATATTAATGTGAAAGACTGTCTTAGCAATCTTCCTTATTATTTCATAAACTTCCAATGTGGGATACAGATTGGCAAGATAAACAATTGTGCAGAATGTTGCTGAACAGAGCATTTCTGGTCACATTCTTATAATGATATCAGTGTTTGTTAAGCAAACATATTCATAGTCCACACAATGATAAAAGTGGGGGGATTTTGAGAGCAGTGACCATAGCAAAGTGGAAGAGCAAATACTTTGCATACAAAGGAATACAGATGGTATCCCTATGTTTGAGTCGGATTATTGATCCATTTAGCTCAATATTCTTTCCTCTGACTGGCAGCAACTTTCCAGGATCCCAGGCAACATTCTTTCCTAGTCCCACTTGGAGGTAGGGATGGAAATTTAAAAAAAATTTTTTTAGAGAAATAGTCAAAAAACATATTTTTCAAGTGTTGAGAAACCTTGATGTAAAGGATCCTGGACAGAAGAGAATCCTCTTATGACTTATTCTACACAAAAATTGCATGTGGTTCTTTGGCATAGAATTTTCTGTGCTGGAAATAACATTTTCTGCATGGTAATAATATTCCAATGCAGAAATATTAATTAGTATACAGAAAATGTTGTTTTCTGTGCAGAAAATGCCACAATTTATTCTGTGTAAAGTATGGATTTATTCTGCATATAATTTACACATATTATTTTCCTTACAGAAAATGCTTATTTTTGTGTAAAACAACTATGTGTGACTTTTGTGCAGAATAAATCCTGAATTGTGAATAGCCTTCAAAAACTGTGTGGTTTTAAAAGACTTTCTCACAGTGGAAAGGAAATTGCTCAAATTACGTTTTGCTGCCTTCTGGAAAAAATGTAGCAAATAATTACATCACTAATTGGAGGTGGGGATCTCTGATGGTCTCCCATCCATGTATTAATCAGTGCTGACTCCATTTGTCTTCCAAAATAAAATGAGATCAGCTATGTTCAGGGTGGTTTGGTAGTTATATCCCAATAAGTTACACAGCTCAAAGTATCCCAACCATCTCTAGTTAAAAGGAGCTCAGTTAGAAATAGCATTAAGCAATAGCATTTACATTTTTACACCACTTCATAGTGAACCCAGCACTCTCTAAGCAGTTTACAATCTGTAAGCCAATTGCCCCAAACAAGCTGAGTACTCATTTTACCAATCTACAAAAGTTGGTTTTGAGTTTGAGTTAAGCTGGAACCCTCTGGAATTGAACTTCACTTTGTGGCTGCAATACCAGTATTTAACCACTGAGCCACCAGGGCTCCTAAGAAAGACTTTTGCCTGAGGCTCTAATGGAAATGTACCCTTGGTTTCATATGAAAAATGAAGATGGGTTAGTTCTTATTTGTCATCTTTTTACATGTGAGCACAAGAAACCAAATCTATCATTCTATATTACAGTCATGGATTCATAGCCTAGAGAGTTATGTATTCATAACTACTTTGTATTCACTAACAGTATAGAATAATGATTATAGCACTATTCTCATGATCAAAACTGCGCTCTCAAACTACTTTACCAGGCAGCAGCCACATTGAGCAAAGAAAGTCTGCTCTGAGGACAATTTGAGTGCAAGAGGATGACATTTCCACACCTCCCTCTAGTCAGCGAGGCTGCAAAAATCAGATGCAGGGACCCTCTTGAAATTCCTGGTTGTAGCCTCATCTTCTGGCAAGGGGGGATGGGAACATTCTCCTCCTGCACTCTGCTCACTAGCACAATTGATCTCCATTGGTGTGGCTGCTGAATGGTAAATTAGGTGGGGAGGCAGTCTATGAGATTTTTCCTTAGTTGCACATATATAATTTAGGGCCTAACAGACTGCCAGAAATAAATAATTCATCTTGAGACCACTTTAACTGCCCTGGATAAGTGCTAGGGAATAATGGGAACTGTAGTTTACTGTGGCACCAGAGCTCTCTGACAGGGAAGGCTCAACGTCTCAGAAAAAAAAATATACAATGCCCATGATTGCCTAGCACTGAGCCAGAACAATTAAAGTTGTCTCAGGCTGGATTATTTCTGTCAGTCTGTTCAGGCCCTTAGTTCCATACATAACTTAACTGGGATGTAGAATATGGATCCATATTCTTTTCTTTCTCCTTGCCTGCAAGATGGGCATGGTATTTTCTATTCATCACAAAAGAATGTTTGTATATGCAAGAACATTTGTTGTGCAAACTGCCTATGTTGCATAACCTAGGTAGCAAAACTACAATGTCTTGTTGCATGTACTTGGTTTTTAAAAAAAACAAACAAAAAAAAAACAGAAGCATCAGATGCGGTGTTGCACAAATTATCAAAACTGCAATGAAAAGCAAAGTGCTCCTTGTCTTGTTCTCATGTTAGAAGTGAAAAATCTTGAAGCTGGTCATTTCTTCGGAAAGTGTCATGACACAAAAATTGGAAATTTTGAGAATATTCTTTATATCCCTTCCTAGAGAGCCACCTGAAAGTAAAGTCATAAAATCATAGAGTTGGAAGACACTATAAAGTCTATGCAGTCCAATCCTCTGCCAGGCAGGAATACACAATGAAAGCACTCCCAACAGATGGCCATCCAACTTCTGTTTAAAAACCTCCAAAGATGGAAACTCCACCACTCTCTGAGGCAGCTTGTTCCACTGTTGAACAGCTCTTATCATCAGGATGTTTTTCCTAATGTTTAGGTGGAATCTCTTTTCCTGTAGCTTGAATCTACTGGTGTGTGTAGTCTCTGGAGCAGCAGAAAAAAGGCTTGCTCCATCCTCAATATGATAGCCCATCACATATTTAAATATGGCTATCATGTCATCCTTAAACTTTCTCTTCTCCATGCTAAACACACCCAGTTCCCTAATCCACTTTTAATAGGACACAGTGTTCAGAACTTTCACCATTTTGGTCACCCTCCTCTGGACATGTTCCAGCTTGTCAACATCCTTCCTGAATTGTGGTGGCCAGAAGTGGACAAAATATTCCCATTCTAGGCACCACCACAATGTTTATTTGTTTGTGACCAATCTAAGTATGTATGATTTCTGTACAAAACAAGGTCACTTGGGACCCATGGTGCGGGACCTATGAGCTAAAGGGTGATGTCTAGTAGATGAGGTAGCAGAGAGGAGATGTGCAATTTAGGGCCTTTACAGACTGCCAGAAATAATGCAGCTTGCTAAGGAACCATGGGAACTGTAATTCATTGTGGCACCAGAGCTCTCTGACAGAGAAGGCTCAATGTCCCAGGAAAAAAAAATACAATTCCCATAATTCCCTAGCACTGAGCCAGGACAGTTAAAGTGGCCTCAAGCTGCATTATTTCTGTAAAGGCCCTTAGTAGTGCTAAGTAGGGGTGGGAAAGATGGCACCTGGAAGTTTTCAGAAAGTTCTGAGTTCATCCTGGTGGTACATGGCAGAGCCACACTGAAAAATAAGAATTTTTTCTGTATAAAAGGCTTCATACAACCAAAAGGAACTCTTCTTCAGACATATCATTTTCAGTGTTAGGAAAGAAACAATAGGAGGCAGGGCTAGGTGAATTGCTACTCCTGCATTAAACAAAGTCGGATGGAAAATGCCTAAACAAGGCTAGAATAATGCATCAGTTGTTTTAGATAAGGGAAGCAGAAAGCAGTTCCACTCATTCCAGTATTCCTGCTTGGTGCCTTCTTCAATCAAAACTGTTTATCCAGTCTTTCAAAGTATATTTTCAGTGTAGTGTTGGCAAAAAATCATTATTCAGGCTGTTTGAATTGAGGATTAATGGAATGCTTGCTCAACACCATCATATGTTTGTCATTCACTGCATATTTTGAAGGAAACCCATACGGGAATCCTTTTTTGATTTTGATTTTCTTGGTAATCTCTCTCTCTCTTTCATACACACACACACACACACACACACACTTTTGAGGCAATGAAAATTCAACTACTTAGAGGAACAGGAAGGTGACTATTAAAAATTCTAGGAAACATGCTTCAAACAACTTTTCTGTTTAGTCTGATATTTCCAGAGGTTGAGATCTGAGAACCATTCATCACTAAATGCAAAAGACACTAGATATATTTTGGCTATTACTGCCTCTTAAAACTAGGTTACACCTTCTGGAATGCAAGAGGCATACTTTGGAATATTTACTGAAAATGAACATTTTGCCTATAAGGAAAAATTGAAAACATTTCCAAGAGAGGGTTTTGCATTTTAATTTTATGAAACAAGAAGGGCCCTGTCCAGTGTTTCCCTTTTAACAGCTATTAGGCTCATAAGACTGATGAACAAATGAAGAATTTTCTTCACATGTGAAAGGACTCTCAATAGGTAGTAGTACAAATGGTGGAAAACTACATACATGAACTGCAAAAATGAGAGAGAATGGAGAAAATACAGCACCCTATTGGGTTATAGCTTTTGTGTTTTACAGTGAGTTGTAAACTTTTCACATGGAAACCAACAGAGTTTTTAAGGCAATGGGTTAAATCTAAGTGTAAGCAGTAGACAGAACAAATTTATTTAATTAATAAGACTGAACAAGTTCTGCTTATGTATTTCTTGTCAGTGGATGGTGGATGATGTGTGTTGCAGTTACTAAACAGCAGAGTTGACAGGAAAAGCTGACATCCTTTCCTGCATGCCTCCAGACTTTTCCTGTGGATCTTAATGACACTGCCTGAGCTCTCCAGCCTTTCCAGCAGTCAGGAAACACACCAGTTGTAGTCTAAGAAAACTATCTTTATTCTACAACTAGAAATATTTACAGCAGTTGTTTATTTACAAACAAAGCTAGCAACACACCACACAGTGGATTGTGACCAAAACCTTCCAAACTCCCACCCCCCTTCTCTCTCTCTCTGCCCACATGGACAAAACATTTTGTTGTTCCCCCAAGCTACCACCCACTTGAGTGTGTACATTACAGGTGATTCCCAGATCTCCAGCCCATCCCATGTTGCTGATGTCCTTGTCCATGTGACAAGCCATGCTTACATAGTGTGTTTTGGTTAGGATGTGTCTTTTCCCCAAAACACACTAGTGTTTTCCTTTTCAAGTTCCGTTGTTGTTGCCTGGGGTGACACCTGTTGTTTGTCTGCCCCAAACATGTTTTTTTTTTTCAAATTCTTCCCACAGGAAAATTTGCCCATACATCTTTTACATTTCTAGTCTGACTGTATGTCCCATCAAGCATTTCTCTGACATTTACTGGGTCTCATCTGAATTGGTTTTGGCCAGTATGTTTATATATTTCAAATAATACACAATTATCCATACTACCTGTACACTGCAATCATTGATCACCATCATTTTTACAAGAGCTGCATTCACACTGCAAAAATAATGAAGTTTGACACCAGTTTAACTGCCATGGCTCAATACTATGGAATTCCAGGAGTTGTAGTTTGTTGTGGCACCAGAGCTCTTTGACAGAGAAGCTAAATGTCTCACAAAACTACAATCTGTACTGCAGAAATAATGCAGTTTGACACCACTTTAATAGCCATGGCTGAGTGCTATGGAATTATGGGATTTGTAGTTTTTGAGATTTTTCGCCTTCTCTGTCAGAGAGCTTTGGTGCCACAACAAACCAGAAATCCCAGGATTCCATGGCATTCAGCCATGACATGTAAAGTGGTGTCAAACTGCATTATTTCTGTGCTACAGATGCAACCTAGGTGACTGTTTACAAGATGATAAACAAAAGATCAGGAACAGACAGGCAAACTTACAAGTAGACCAAGTTAGTAGGTAGGAGATTTCAATAAATTTGAAAAGTTAATCACACCATCAAAGAAGCCAAAACCATGCAGTGTTCATCTGGAGTTTGAACATCAATAGAAAAACTAATCAAAGGAGAATATTGGAACAGATGGTGCTGTGGTATCCTGATGCTCCATTACAGAACCGAGAACAGAAGGCATCATATCTCCCTCCAGCAACCACTGTTGGGGGGCAGGGTGCTGAGGCCTCCCAACAGCCCATTTTGTGCCTCACACAGCTACTGGGTGAAAAAAAAAGGGAGGCAACATCCATTCCTATTTGCCAAGCAACCATACCAGTCCCACTAGGTGTACCCGCCACTGGGTGTACATCCGTCTGCGGTGTCACCAGGTGTGGCCCATACTCCCTCACCTCCTAATGATTCCTCTGCAGTTCCAGAAATTCCTCTTCTAATTATTCTTTCTATGTTTTAAATGTTCTAACTATGTAGTGGTTTGTTTTGCTAGGCTTCAAAATATGTTTTTTCACTGTTCATATGTTTTGTTCAATAAATCCACTCTATTGATAGATATTGACAATTCTTATTTTCTTTCTCTGGTGTGTTTACTCAAATATCTTCTCTCTTCTTCACTTGTTTACTTCACTTATAATACCCCCAGGCATTAATATCATGTGATGAAATAGCTGGTTGGTAACACTTCAGATGATTTGCTGTCATAATTTTCTGAGTTTTTCTGTCCAGTGCATCAAGATCTGTTTGCATCCAATCAATAATTCCAGCACATATCAAATATGTGGTATGGATCTGTCGTTTATGGTCTGAATTATATTTCTACTGTTGAATTCATTTTGTTATATTTTGATTACCCTCATTTTGCAATAATCTTGTATGCCCTGTCTCTAACTCAGTAACTAGATTTAATGAATGAACTGAAGAGAGTTTAGTATAACAGATCAGAACAGAAAGCCATTTCTTGCTAGAATTGATTTCAAAGGGCCAGTTTCAGTATCACAATTCCCCACAAGCCCCCCATCCCCATATTGCCTACATTACTTTCCCAGGCCAGACAGCCGTGGAGCGTTGCAGTAATAGCCAGTGTCTCATGCTCCCCTCTTTTGCTCAACTCATCCTAGCACCTGCTCATAACATCTAAGCAGACATTTACAACAGAAACTTAAACAGAAACTTCATATAACAATAATAACAATAACAATGTCATGGCAGAAGGAACCTGCATAGGGACCCTGACAATTCTGTTATATTAAATTATTTGCAATGTTTGTTTTGATTGAGGTTTTTAGTAGTATTTAATATTTTAATATTTAATAACATTTCAAAGATGTATTATTCTTCCCTTTTTACAGCTATTTATCAATACTGCACATTTTTTACATTTATCAATTTCAGTTTCAATTGAGATTTCTTGAATAAATATTCTTATAATATTAAATAAAGATGCAAATGCCAGTGGTGAGTTTCCACATTATGTTGTCCTTATAGAATAAAAGATTTATTAAACAAAATATATGGAAAGGGGGGGGGGATGAAAATATCATTTTGAAGCCTGGTAAAACAAACCACTATTTGTTCAGAACATTAAAAACATCAAAGGAATAATCAGAAAAGAAATATCTGGAAATGGTTACCAAAAAGGTATATTCTATAAACTTTTTAATAGAAGTACAAAACTATATTAAAATGAATTATAGCACAATTACAAGAAAGAGCACTATTTGAAACATTGCTATTATCTAACAATTCCTCACTAGCTCCTCAGTTCTTGGATAGAATCTGAATTACTGATAGTGCAAACTTCAGTTAGTAAACTTGGTAGACTGAAACTAAGATGTAAAATTAGTCAGAGGTATTGTTAAAGGCATGAAAAACATTACAAAAGACCAAATATTAACATGTGATAGAACATGTATATGTTGGCCCTTCCTTCCATGAAAACAACTTAAGTAAAGAAAATCATTAGGAAATTAAAACTTTACAAAACTAAACAATATTAATTAGAAACTGTCTTTAGGAATTGTACTAACATTTCTGCTTTGCTCCATTTGGTGAGGAAACAGATCATGATAATGTTCCCTTTTATTGCATGTTATCAAGAGGAGAGAAAGACTTGATTGTTCCCTTTGCAATGAGCCTTGACTCAAATTGAATAGGACAATTAGATATGAACTCAGACACAGCCCCTGGATAATATATAGGCCATGATTCTGTTCAGTGGTTGCAAAGCATATAATTACACAGCATAGATATGATGGAGTTATTGGATTACACCGTTGCACATCTCATTGTACGTTTGGTAATATAACCATGTACTCTCCTGTTATGCAACTGGATACAGCTCCCTGCCAGCTCCTAATGGACTCATGGGTCCTTATTATTATTATTATTATTATTATTATTATTGATGGGGTTTAAGGGATATTATAAACTGTTGGAGACAAAAGCTACTGTGATTTTGTCTCAGCTACAGGCTATATATATATATATATATATATATATGAAAATTAGTGTGAGAAAGTAATATAGAGGGTGGGAGGCATTACAGGTTCACAGTAGAAACAAGAGATATGTCGAGATGCTAAAAGATGATATAATTATTAATGGAAAAGAACAATGTGTTTGGGCCTATGTATGTTCTCAAAGCTTTCTTCATGGGCTGCTTAGAATCAAAGTTCAGGAATGTTTGAACCAGGAATTCCTGAAAGCATGAAAACAAACCAATACATAGACCCTTTTCTGAGCATGTTGAGAAAGATCTTGAGTTTCTTCTGTGGGTTTTACTGAGCTCTCTCCAGTTTTTGCTTCTAGCAGGTTTAGGGGTTGCCAAAGGGGCTTCATGGACAATAAAAGTTGGGTTCAGGGGCCTCATGTACACTGTAGAATTTCCTCACTTCTTAAGCTACACAGAATAGGATACCAACCTTATGCAACCTGTGAGAAAGTGCAGTAATTATATATAATTATCCAGAGGATGATTGAGATTGCTATGGGCCATAGGTATGATGGGAGATCCATGAACTCCTCTTCCCCATGAGGAGACTTGAGAAGTCTTGAGGGGAGGTGGATTTGTTGGGGGAGTATTTGAGTACGGATGTGAGACCTGGACAGTGAAGAAAATACATAGAAGGAAAATCAAGTCATT
Source organism: Phrynosoma blainvillii (assembly GCA_026167975.1). Lineage (NCBI taxonomy): Eukaryota > Metazoa > Chordata > Lepidosauria > Squamata > Phrynosomatidae > Phrynosoma > Phrynosoma blainvillii. Next base: position 418,270,254 of record JANUYF010000001.1, read on the forward strand.
TGAGATGGGGTGATGAAGAAGAGTGATAAAGATACCATGAACAGCTAAAGGGACAAACAAATTCGACCTAGAACAGATTAAACTTGAATACTTCCTGGAAGCCAAGATGACTAAACTGAGGCTGCATACTTTGCATACATCATGAGATGGTGGGATTAACTATAAAAACAATAATACTAGGAAAGGTGGAAAGTAGCAGAAAGAGAAGATCACATACCCGATGGATAGACTTAATCAAGGAGACCATGAGCTTGCAGGACTTGAGCTGAGAGGCTGAGGACAGGGGAGCTTGGAGGTGTCTCATTCATGGGATTGCCATTAGTCAAAGTCAACTTAAACACACTTAACAATGACATTTGTCATGCACACTTTTTTCTTTTCTTTCATTTGTGGCCACAGCATGGACCCTTTTGTCAGGGATGATGGGAGTTGTACCTCTTCACCTCTGGCTTAAACTCACCACCTTGTTATGCAGCAGAGCTGACCAGCTTTGATCAGTGGTTGATGCTTCTTTCCCAAGCAGTAGAGTTTCAGAGAATAGGCTGAAGACCCTGACAAACTCTCCAAGCCTTCTCACTCTTCTTCCTGAGATGTCTCCAAACTTCTCCAGGATTCCTCTGGCTCTTGTATCTTCCCTCAAGACACCAGACAACTCAGTAGTCTTATATAAAAGATCTACTTTATTCTACTATATACATAAATACTATATGCCCTACAAATCACAATCTCTACTCCACGCTACTCCACAATATGCATTGGCATACATTGCACTTATAGCCATTGTTAGTCACCACCCACTAGTCAGTTTCCACTGGGCGTGTACATTCATTTTGATTGGTTTACATGGATCATCCCATACTTAAGACCAACCCAAGTATTTCATCATTTTACCTTGACTACTTAATGAATCTCAGGTGTTTGCAATCTACAACAGGTGTTTTCAATATACACTCTATAACTTTGTCCTTGTCTCTCAAGGCTTCCAAATTACATTATCCTTTTCACCTGTGTAGCTTCATGATTGCTCCTGCTTAATCACTGTGACTTTCACATACACATTTTATTTCTATTACTGTAAGTCCCATGTTGCATTTTCCTTAACACTTTTTGCCCCACAGCTGCCACCATCCTATGCAAAGAGCCACAACCTTCTCTTCTAAAACTCTTTGGTATAACCTATTTTGTATAAGGTTTAGTAGCATGGATATTCATTCACACTGTAGACAAGTGTTTCATAAAGTAACAACAAAACTTGATTTACAACACAAGTAACAATGTTTCACTTGGTTTTGCTGTACTTGCTATAATTGGTTACAGTTACAAATAATAGTACTCTGAAACACTCCTTTCCTTGGAATGCTTCCAGTTACCCCCACAGGACACTCTTAGCTCTTCTTTGGATACCTTTACCACTATTTCTTAACCAGCCTCTGAGGCTATCAATGCTCCTCAGGATATTCTCTTTATTAACTCCCTCCCTTGGGATTTAGTATGGGTATTAGGCCCCTCTCTTCTGGACCTTGACCCTGTTCCACTCTGGAACCTTCGCCACCAGACCCTCACCGTCTGGAATCCAAACCCTATCTGACTTCCAACTGTTCCTAATGGAATTTTCCCCTTACAGCCCACCATTCTATTGGCCGTCACCAGCTCAGTCCCGATTGGTTGTCACCAGGGCTGGCTCTAACCTGCCTTCTCTCCACAATATTGTGCTCACAATTTAAAAGAACATAAATAAAAACAAACAAAAAGTGAACATTAAAATAGAATTATACTATTTGTAGTATTCAAACAATTCAGTTTCAAGTTAAAAGAATAAAATGCAATTAAAAAGATGAAAAGCTCTTTAAAACAGTTCAGTTAAAACAACTGTAACACCAATGTACTACCTTTCAACACTATGGCTGCTTTTGAAAACCAATCTAAAAGTATAGTGTGTCTCTTACAAGCCAGCCATTTTACCTGAGATCTTCATCATGATCCACACACTAAAAAGCCATCTGGATAGTTTTATGCTTCCCCATTAAATGAGTTAAACTTCCCTTTTGGGGTGGAAAGAGTTGTTGCTAGCTTCAGTTATTGTTGACTTGGCTTCTGGTTCATTGGGACATGCTGAGGTACTTACTCCTTAACTGCATTCCATAGTGGCAAGAATAGTAGATGGAAGTACATAGTATGAAATATTTAACCTTTGTCCATCATTTAAACTCAATTTGAACTCCTTTGGTTTTCAGCTTTGATATTTACATTAACCCACTCCTCTGCAAACCACAAATCCAGATGCAGATAGGAAAACAACACATTAGAATAGTTGTTTTCTATCCTAGGCCAAAATGTGATCTCAGAAAAAAGCATGAGGAGGGAAACTCAGAACAGAGTGCAGTATTATTTATGTCATTTCTCCTTATTTTGTTTATTTACAACACTTTTAGGAATATAAATATCTATCAATTTCAATTTTGTTCAGTTCCTCTGAATTGCATCTGTATTTTATTTTATTTTATTTTGACTTTCTTTCATATCATGTTGTGAGATTAAGGTTTGTTTCCTGCACTAAAACCTGCACATATTTAAAGCACATATTTGCTATTTTATTTGATTCATTGAATAATTAATTGGTTGATTGAATTTATACCTCACATTTTTCCTGCCATGGGAGCCAAGGAAATCAACTATTTTTTCTGCAATTAATTATGTAGTTTTTCTAAATTACACACTTTTCTCTCATTGTCTTAAAGCTTCTGAGTATCTTTCCTACATGTACATTTGTGAACATTTTATCCAGTAACCTTTGAAAATATTCACACTGCCTTGTATGCATTTTGTCTTGTGGACATTCCTTGCAAGCCTCACTTATGTGGTTATGTATTGCCTCCAATATCAAAGTCAATATCTCTCTTGATATCAGTTTATGGGAAACAGGAGTTCATATGTCAACTTGTTAGCTTGTCCTATGCATTATATTTGATCCATCATGGCTTTTAAGTTATGTGTCCCATAAGTAATTTCACTTGTTTATTTAAATCAGGCTGGGGAAAATATGCCCCCATGGGCTTGCTTTGCAAAATTTGCAGCCTCCTAGTGCTCTTTGAAGCCCCCAGGCTCCTATTTTTTAAAAAATCAGCCAAACAAAACCCCAAAAGACTTCACATGAACCCCTCACCTTCTCATACAGTGTAAACTATCCAAATTCTGACCACCTCCTGGAGTCCTTTTGTGTCACACAATTCAAGCACTATGATTCCACTTCTTATGATATCCTGCGGTCTTTCATTTATGGAGGAATATTGAGAATTCTCAACCACAGAGTTCTCATGCCTCATCAGACTACAACTCCAGGCTTTCATAGAATATTGCCATGACAGTTAAAGTGGAATATTGCACTATTAGTGTGAAAGGGTCACTGAAAGCAATAGGGACATGACATCACTTCTGGAAGCAACCATGTTGCTGGCATTGGTGAACAGTTGCAGGGAGAACATTGCCTTTCCTCCCTGCACCTCTGCCTACCCCTGGTTTAAACAGATAGAGACACTTCTGCTTGTATTGTGGCAGCACAGCAGAATGAAAAAAGATCAATAGAACATGTTCTCCACCTCTCTGTACAGAACACTGTTGAATATTTATTTATTTATTTATTTATTTTCCATTTTTCTCTTTATTTTCTTTATTTAGAAATAAAGTTTATCCAAAAAAAAAGGGGGGGGGGCGGGGAGGCAAAATTACCAAAAGAATGGGAAAACAACATAGGTTTTAGGTGAAAAAGACTTTAAGTGTCTCACTCTCTGCAATGTTAGAAATTTGAGGACTGAAACAACTTGAACTGAAGTTACATCCCTGTTTGGAATAAAAGTTAAAATAAAAAGTAGTTAAAGATAATGAAGGTCAAATTCCTATTCAACTTTTGTTATAATTTGGTTGACAGATGCAGGCACCATTTGCAAATACAGTAGTTCTAAACTGACTTGGTTTGCCAGTTAAAGAACCAATGATTAAATGGGCCAAAAATATGGGCTATTCAATCCAAATGGAGCAATGGGAAAGAATATGGCCAAATGGATTTAAATATATAGTCTCTCAGTGCCTATAGGAAAATTTATATAAGATGTTTTTCCAATGATATTTATTGCCAGAAAAGATTGTAAAAAATTATAAACTGAAAAACAATAAGTGTTGGAAATGTGAAAAAGAAATAGGAACTTTTTTTCCATTGTTGGTGGGGATGTAAACAGGCAGGAAAATATTGGGATATGATTAATAATATGTTAAATGAAATATTAGATTTGAAGTTATGTTTAAAACCAGAATTTTACTTGTTTGGAATAATGGATGAAAACTTGGAAAAGAAATATGGGAAAATGGTATTTCATTTGATTTCAGTAGCAAAGATATTTTGTTTGCGCAGAAGTGGAAAAATAAGGAGGTTCCAACTAAAGAAGAGTGTGAAGTCGTAGCCTTTCATGGCCGGCATCCATAGTTTTTGTGGGTTTTTCGGGCTGTGTGGCCATGTTCTAGAAGAGTTTCTTTCTGATGTTTTGCCAGCATCTGTGGCTAGCATATTCAGAGAAGATGTGTGTGTGTGTACCTAGATATGCATTTCAACCAAACATTCGATCTTTTCTCTGAAGATGCTAGCCACAGATGCTGGTGAAACGTCAGAAAGAAACTCTTCTAGAACATGGCCACACAGCCCGAAAAACCCACAAAAACTAAAGAAGAGTGGCTTCATAAATTATACAATATATTGGAGATGGACAAACTAACACAATTATTAAAAGATAAACCAAAAGAGCAATTCTATAAGGAGTGGAAGAAAATAACAGAGTTCTTAGAAAAAAGATGAGGAAACTTGGCAACAATTAATGTCTAAACTAGTAAAAGAGAATGTTCACTATGAAACAGGAAAGCATACAAAAGTCAATATAATCACATTATAGAGGACGAATATTGATGGGTAGGAAGTCTGTGTGAATGGTAAGAATGAGGAGAATTGGAACAATTAAAGATTTAAATACAGACTATAAGACTGAAATGGTAGTATAGGGAAAACAGAGAATGCAGGATTAGTGAAGGAAGTAAAAGTAAGTGCTGAGGGTATGAGGATGTGTAGAGAAGGTATGAGGGAGGGTAAGGTGTTGATATGAAGGACAGATGATGGTATGAGAGGCAGAAGATAGAAAGAAAGAGTTTAGGAGTAAAGAAGGTAAAGTTTAATGATAAGAAGGTTTAAGAGAAGGAAAATATATGTTTAAAGTTGGTAAAAGAAGGTAATGGTGTGATATTGGAGAAGGTGAAAGGTTGGAGGAAGGAACGGATAGAATAGAAAACAGATAAGTAAAGGATTGGTATGTATCAATGTAAGACATTTGAAAAATCTGATTGTGTAGTTTCATTGCTTGTGTTATTGATTTTGACATGCATGTCTTTTTTAGATATTAATGTATACACAAAGTTTATAGATTTGGGTTTTAATTTGTTTATGTTGTATGTTTTATGCTGTATGTCTTTTTAATTAATAAACATTATTATAAAAATAAAAATAATAAACTGACTTGGTTTGTGTGTGTGCGCATGCTTTTAGTGCCAGGAAGGAGGATACAATATCTACTGGTGGTTGCAATAGGCTGCTGTACAGGCGGTGACATACCTGCTATTGTAGCATGGATCCTGTCAATTCTACTCAGTCTTCCCCAGATGTAACTGAAACTCAAAATCAATAAGTAATGACATCATTTTCCAGAAGGATGGAATCAACAGGAGTATCATGGTGACTCATCCAAGTCTACTGGTCACAAACTGGTTGGTTATCAAGTCATGAACAGCAAATGCTGAACTGCTAATCCACATAGCTATAGCCCCCAAACACAGATAGATATGTTGATTCATGTCAACAAATTAGTTCTGGATGATTTCATATCTACCGCGACCAGGTCTTTTGTAAAGTTAATGGCTCTTAATAGTCTATGCAAGACCAAGTCTGCCCAGCACACTGCATTATGACAGAGATAGCTTGCAACAATATTTCATTTGAGGAAGCATTTTGCCTAAACTACTATGAGGATTGCACCTGAACTCAGGGGGAACAAGAAGGTTTGTGGGGAGAGTGGACAGGCTAGGACATCATTTTCCATCCCAATCAGAAAGCACCAACATTTCAATTCTGAGTTCTGGGCCTGAGTCACCACTGGTCATGAGGCAAGCATATTTGGCAGTAGATAACTATCAGTGTGAGTAGATGCAGTTGGTCTTGTGTGACTTGCTTTTAAAAGGTTACATTTATTCATGATGCATGCCCTGTCCTTGGGGTGTACGTGAGGAGACCACAGAGGCACACAGTACTAGCACATAAGCTAATGGAAATCTTCATTTAAATTGCAAAGAGAAGGGCACATTCAGGGTCAGAATGCTTACATCAAAATACATTTTCACAATGTGAAGTTATGCAAACTGGGTAAGTTCATATAATGAGCCAGACATTAGCAAATGTAGACACCATTATTGTTAAGGAAAAAGCAACATGGGATATACAGTAATAGAAATAAAAATATTTATGTGAATGTCAAAGTGACTAAGCAGGAGCAATCAGGAAGATACACAGGTGAAAAAGATAATATAATTAAGAAGCCTTGAGAGCCAAGGACAAAGTTATAGAAGGTATATTGAGAACACCTGTGATAGATTGCAAACACCTGAGACTCATTAAGTGGTCAAGGTAAAGTGATGAAACACTTGGGATGATCTATGTGGACCAATCAAGATGTATGTACACACCCACTGGGTGGAAACTGACTGGTGGGTGGTGTCTAACAATGGCTATAAATTGCAATGTTTGCTAATGTACATTGTGGAGTAGTTTTGGAGATATTGTGAAATGTAGAGTGTGATTTGTAGGGCATATAGTATTTGTGTATATAGTAGAATAAAGTAGATCTTTTATATAAGACTACTGAGTTGTCTGGTGTCTTGAGGGAAGATACAAGAGCCAGAAGAATCCTGGAGAAGTTTGGAGACATCTCAGGAAGAAGAGTGAGAAGGCTTGGAGAGTTTGTCAGGGTCTTCAGCCTATTCTCTGAAACTCTGCTGCTTGGGAAAGAAGCATCAACCACTGATCAAAGCTGGTCAGCTCTGCTGCATAACAAGGTGGTGAGTTAGAGCCAGAGGTGAAGAGCTACAACTCCCATCATCCCTGACAAGGGTTATGGGCCCAGATACTAGAGCAACCAGCATCCACAGAAGCTGAAAATTCCAGAGAGTGGAAGAAAGTTTTGTGGAGCATTGTGAGTAAATCATTTTGTATTTTGTCTGCTGTGCATACTCAGAAGGACTGTGTCAAATTGAGTCACTGCACAAATTAAGATGGAGATCCTAAAGTTTAGTAAATTAAATAGAAATAACTACTCTACCTGGAAAATATATGCCCAATCTCTACTCATAAAGGAGTCTCTGTGGTCGACAGTTGAAACAGGGCTGGCAGCTGATGCTGATGCAGCCACTCGAGAAAGAGACGCTAAGGCAAAAGCATGTCTTTATCTCATGCTAGAAGAAGACTTGATTAACGACGTAAGAGATAAAGTGTCCGCCAAGGATGTGTGGGATACTTTGCAGAGATTACACACTCCTTCAACTGCGTTTGCAAAAATGCTTTGGTCTAAAAGAATTTACAGACAAAAGATGATGAAAGGACAGTGTGTGATAGAACACTTAAAAACAATGCAAGATTTATTTGTGCAAGCTGAACTGAGAGGAGTGGAAATTAGCAAAGAGCAGCAGTGTTACATTTTACTGGAATCACTAGACTCTTCTTGGGACATCATTACAAATAGCTTGCAAAATTTGCCAGAAGCTGAGCTGAACAGAGACTTAATTGTTGCCAGAATATTGGAAGAGAACTTGAGAAGAAAGTCTGAGCAGGGTGACTCAGCAAGTTTAAGGACTGTGCCAAAACAACAAACAACGCCTGATCTACGAAAGCAGGAAGAAGCAGCTTCTACAAGGGAGCAACGGAGGTGTTTTTATTGTAAAAAGATTGGTCATCTACAGAGACAATGTAAACAATTCGCTGCTGAGAGAAGCAAGCAAAAGGAGAGCAGATGGCAGCCGCGGCAGTATCAAAAGCAGTCCAAACCTCCATTTTTGAAGGACAGTGGTAACAAAAAGGGGTTTGCAACCATGATTAAGGAAAAACAAAATGCTAATTGTAAATGGTTGATTGACTCAGGAGCATCATCTTCAATGTGTAACAATATTAATTTGATAAGTAATAGAAAATCAGCTAATGTAAATGCTGTAGTTTTAGCTGATGGGAAAGAGCTCAGCACTGTAAATCAAATGGGTACAGTTTTCATTCCTGGGCTAAAGGAAAACTTTAATGATGTGTTACATGTAAAGGAGTTAGAAAATAATTTGTTATCAGTAAGCAGATTAACAGACAGAGACTACACAGTCATTTTTGAAAAGAACATGTGTAAGATAAAACTGAATGGGGAATTGCGAGGCATAGTCTTGAAAAAGGATAAACTTTACTATTTGGAAGACAATATTGATAGCTACAGTGTTGAAAATGCTAATAACATAGACAATAGTCCAATACACAAAGACTGTATACATGAACTTCATAGAAAATTTGGTCATGCTAGTTTCAAATGTTTAAAGAAGTTAATCAGTGTGTGTCCAGATTTAAAAGTTGCTGAATGCAAAAATCACTTAGATTGTACTGTATGTAATCAGGTAAAGGTCAGAGCTTTTCCAGTAGCCAAGAAAACCAAAAGAATTGCCCAAAGACCATTTCAGTTTGTACATGCAGATGTTGCCCAAGCTAATTGTTTATCTTTAGGGGGAAGCAAATATTTTCTGGTAATTGTTGATAGGTTTTCAAGGTTTGCATTTGTAAGAATATTGAAAAACAAATCTGACACTGGGCAAAGTTTAAAAGCATGGGTGAGAATGGTGGAAAGACAATTTGATATTAGAGTAGGCACCATTGTTACTGACCGAGGAGGAGAATTTCTAAGTAATCAATTGTTTCATTGGTTTCAAAAGGTGGGAATAAGGCATGAAACTACTAATCCTGCTTGTCCTAACGAAGATGGTTTAGCTGAGAAAAAAATACAAGATATAAAAAGAATAACGGCTTGTTTGATGGCAGATGCAGAGGTAAAAGATAGTTTCTGGGCAGAAGCAACTTTGACAGCAGTACATATTAGTAACAGACTGTATCATTCTGAAATTGAAGACATTCCCTACAGGGTATTGTATGGGAGAGTGCCAAATTACAAATATTTGAGAGTCTTTGGACAATTTGCTCATGTTTTCATACCAGCTTGTTTCAGGAAGAAAGGAGAACCCAAAAGTAAAAGGCTTAGGTTTTTGGGGTATTCAGGAAATAGCTATAAGTTTCATTTAGGTGGAAGAGAAGTGCAGTATTCTAGGTCTGCAAATTTTGAGAGACATGCTGGTTGGGACAAACTGCATGCCAATAAAGAAGTTTTCTTGAGGTTAGGAAATTCAAGTGAGCCAGAAACACAAACTGAACCAACTTCAGGAAACGGAGGGGTTTCAGTTAAGCCAGAAGCATCCACTAGCAGCAGTGATAGTTCTTCAGATAATGAGACACAATCTAGACCTATTACTACTAGAATGACTGAGGACAAGAGATTTAGCCATAGAACTATAACTCCCAGCACAGAAAGTGAGGATGAAAGAGGCAGATCAGCAGAGTTTATTCCCAGACGTAGTCACAGAGTTAGAAAGCCTCCAGATAGGTTTGTTGTGACAAATGCAAGAGCTTGTTTAGCAGTGGAAGAGCCTGAAAGTTTTGAAGAGTTGGAAAGTTTGTCTAGAGAAGAACAGGAAAGATGGATTGATGCAATGGATGATGAGTTTGGTTGTCTGGTAAATAAAGATGTTTTTGAAATAGTTGATAGACCCAAGGACAAGAAAGTAATTGGTTGTAAGTGGGTGTACAAAAAGAAAGAAATGCCAGATGGAAGTATTAAGTATAAAGCTAGGTTAGTAGCTAAGGGTTTTGCACAACAGCAGTATGAGAACTATGATAAGACATATTCTCCAACTGCAAAGCCAGAAAGTCTGAGAATGGTTCTAGCTGTAGCAGCAAAAAGAAATTTAGTTGTAGAACATTTTGATTTTGAAACAGCCTACTTGAATGCTAGTTTAGATGAAGAGATATTTATGGAGCAGCCACAAGGTTTTGAAGAAAATAGTAGTCAAAAAGTTTATAAATTGAAAAAAAGCATTGTATGGATTAAAACAAAGTGCCAGAGCATGGAATTTGTGCATTAATGACGAGTTAGTTAAGCTAGGATACAAAAGGAGCATTGCAGATGCTTGTGTCTATACAAAAGGAGACATAGTGTTAGTGATCTATGTAGATGATTTGTGCGTGGCAGCAAAGTCAAGACAGGAGATTGAATCAGTAAAAAAAGAGTTGTCTAAAAAGTTTGTTTTGAAGGATCTAGGTTTATTAAAGTCTTATTTAGGTATTGGTGTTGAGTGGACAGAAGAAGGACATTGTTTGTTAAGTCAGAGAAAGAAAATTGAAAATTTGATTGAAAAGTGTGGATTACAAAATGCTAAAATAGTAAGAGCTCCAATGACAACTGGTTTTGTATCTGAAAAAACAACTAGAGATTTTGAAGACAAGACTTTATTCAGGAGCATAATAGGATCTTTACAATTCATATCTTGCCACACCAGACCAGACATTTCGTATGCTGTAAATGTATTGTCCAGAAGAGTTAATGATCCAAAAATTGAAGACTGGACAGCAGTAAAACACTTATTGAGATATTTGAAAGGAACTCTAGATAAGAAATTGATAATTAGAAACAGTCATTCAGATTTAGATTGCTATGTAGACAGTTCTTTTGCATCAGAATTAGGAGACAAGAAGTCAGTTACAGGAATAATAATCAAGTACAGTGAAAGTCCAATAGTCTGGAGAAGTAGGAAACAAACAAATGTAGCGATAAGTACGACGGAAGCAGAATTCGCAGCTTTAAATGAGATAGTGAATGAGGTACAGTGGGTTGAGCAATTGTTGAATGATTTAAACGAAAGTTACAGGATACCAGTAGAAATTTTGGAAGATTCACAGTCATGCATAGCAATGGCTGAAACTGAAAGTTTGAAGAACAGAACAAAATATGTTGGAGTAAGATATCAAAATGTGCGAGACATGGTTCAGAAGGGTAAAATAGAATTGAGATATATAGAAACACAACACAACATAGCAGATTTGTTCACAAAAGCATTGACGGCGGAAAAACATGAAAGACTGACACAAATGGTTGGAATGACATTGTAAGACACATACAATATTTTATTTCGGAGGGGATTGTTAAGGAAAAAGCAACATGGGATATACAGTAATAGAAATAAAAATATTTATGTGAATGTCAAAATGACTAAGCAGGAGCAATCAGGAAGATACACAGGTGAAAAAGATAATATAATTAAGAAGCCTTGAGAGCCAAGGACAAAGTTATAGAAGGTATATTGAGAACACCTGTGATAGATTGCAAACACCTGAGACTCATTAAGTGGTCAAGGTAAAGTGATGAAACACTTGGGATGATCTATGTGGACCAATCAAGATGTATGTACACACCCACTGGGTGGAAACTGACTGGTGGGTGGTGTCTAACAATGGCTATAAATTGCAATGTTTGCTAATGTACATTGTGGAGTAGTTTTGGAGATATTGTGAAATGTAGAGTGTGATTTGTAGGGCATATAGTATTTGTGTATATAGTAGAATAAAGTAGATCTTTTATATAAGACTACTGAGTTGTCTGGTGTCTTGAGGGAAGATACAAGAGCCAGAAGAATCCTGGAGAAGTTTGGAGACATCTCAGGAAGAAGAGTGAGAAGGCTTGGAGAGTTTGTCAGGGTCTTCAGCCTATTCTCTGAAACTCTGCTGCTTGGGAAAGAAGCATCAACCACTGATCAAAGCTGGTCAGCTCTGCTGCATAACAAGGTGGTGAGTTAGAGCCAGAGGTGAAGAGCTACAACTCCCATCATCCCTGACAATTACTAGTGTTGAACCTTAACCAGTTTTCCACTCTGTGACCCGTGGAGGAGGAGTGCTGGAGACAAGCCTGCAATAGGCAAGGAAGAGGAAATTGCATCCTCCAAAGTTGTTTCTGAAGATGTAGCCCTCCAACATTCTGGAGAGGGGATGTGGTGAAGCCCCTAACTTCTGGATGTGGGATATTGTTGTAGGAGTCCCAGTAAATAGCTAATATCTGGAAAATTGTCTATTTTAAATTTTGTGACTTCTTCCTTTTCTTGCTTAGAGGTAGAGTGGAGGTAACAGAACTGAACTGCTTTCATGAGAAAGTAATGAATGGAGGTATAACTGCAGGCAGGGTCAACTAATTCTCAACCAAGAAAAATGGTGATTACAATGTGTGGCTTCAAAAAGCATGGAAGACAATGCTGATGTTGAGAGAAAAATAACAGGCTGTTTTTTGTTGTTGTGTGAAACAGAGGGAACAATTATTTTGGGGAAGGAACATGGTTGCATGTCACATAACATTTCTTTTTTTTCACAGCAAAACAATATGTTCTAAGGCCATGATTTTCAATCTTTCATCCTCCAGATATTTTAAACTTCATCTCCTACTACCCCTGACCATTTGACATAATGACTAGATCAATTGGCAAGAGGTCCTCCCTCTATTTCAACTGCCATTGCTATGTCTTCTGAGGAAGAGAACAATAGTTAGGCATAGCTCCATTATGCCTTGGCTGAGTGGCTGGTGAGAAGCCATTCCTCCATATTTCAACTGCCACCATTCCGGCCTCTAAGGGAAAGAAGGAAAGCCAGAATATCCTGGACTTAATCCCCCTTTCCTGATGTATTATATTTTAGGAGTTTCATAGAATCATAGAGTTGGAAGAGGCCACAAGGGCCACAAGGGCCAGTCCAATCCCCTGTCATGCAGGAACTCAAAATCAAAACACCCAGCCTCTGTCTAAAGACCTCCAAAGAAACACCCACCAAACTCTGAGGGAGTTTCTTCCACTGTCCAACAGCTCTCACTGTCAGGTAGTTCCTTCTAATGTTGAGGTGGAATCACTTTTCCTCTATCTTGCATCTGTTGTTTCGGGTCCTATTCTCTGGAACAGCAAAAAACAAGCTAGTTCTTCCTCAATATGACATCCCTTCAACTATTTAAACAAGGCCATCATATCCTCTCTTAACCGTCTCTTTTCAAGGCTAAACATACCCAGTTCCCTAAGTCATTCCTCATAGAGCATGGTTTCAAGACCCTTCACCATTTTAGTCGCCCTCCTCTGGACACATTCCAGTTTTTCAACATCCTTTTTGAACTGTGGTGCCCAGACCTAGACACAGTATTCCAGGTGGAGCCTAACCAAAGCAGAATGCAGTGATACTGTTATTTACCTTGATCTAGATACTATACTTCTATTGATACAGCCTAAAATTGCATTGGCCTTTTTAGTTGCTGCATCACATGGTTGAGTCATGTTCAACTTGTAGTCTATTAGGACTCCTAGATCCCTTTTTCACATTAAGCCAGGTGTCCCCCATCTTATATCTAAGCATTTCATTTTTTTTTTTTTTTTTTTTTTTTTTTTTTTTTTTTTTTTTTTGTCCAAAGTGCAGTACCTTATGTTTCTCTGTGTTGAAATTCATTTTGTTAGCTTTGGCCCAGCTTTCTAATCTATTAAGGTCATTTTGAATTTTCATCCTGTCCTCTGGGGTATTAGCTATTCCTCCTAATTTGGTGTCATCTACAAATTTGGTAAGCATGCCCCCTATTCCTTCATCCAAGTAATTGATAAAGATGTTAAATAGCACTGAGCCCAGGACAGAACCCTGTGGCAACCCACTGGTCACTTCTCTCCAGGCTGAGCACCCTAATCCACCTAACAGTTGTTTTGTCTAGCCTACATTTTACTCTCTTGTTTGCAAGGATATCATGCAGGATCTTGTCAAAAGCCTTACTGAAATCAAGATATGCTATGTCTACTGCATTCCCTTCATCTAGTAAGCTGGTGATTTTATTTTAAAAAAGAGAGATCAGATTTGTCTGGCATGACTTGTTTATGAGAAACCCATGTCGACTTTTAGTGATTATGGCATTGCCTTCTAAATGTTCACAGACTCTCTGTTTAATGATCCGCTCTAGAATCTTTCCTGGTATTGATGTCAGACAAACAGGGCAATAGTTATTTGGATCCTCTTTTTTCCCCTTTTTGAAGATGGGGACAATGTTTGCTCTCCTCCAGTTTTCTGGGACTTCTCCTGTTCTCCAGGAGTTCTCAAAGATTATGGCCAGTGGCTCTGATATTACATTTGCCAGTTCTTTTAATACCCTTAGATGTAGTTCATCTGGTCCTGGAGACATAAATTCATTCAGATTAACCAGGTATTCCTGTACTAGCTCTTTACTTATTCTGTGCTGTATTTCTCCTATTGTGTCCTCTGCTCCATTTTCCTCTGGTTGAGCACCATTTCTGGGAAGATTGAGACAAAGATGATTATGCCTTTTCTCTGTCCCCTGATAGCATTTTGCCATCATCTCTGCACAGTGGCCCTACCATTTCCTTCTTCTTTCTTTTGCTACGTACATACCCCAAAAGGCCCCTTTATTGTTCTTAACCCCTCTAGCAAGCCTGAGCTCATTCTGTGCTTTGGCTTTCCTGACTTTACTCCTACATTTGCTAGCTATTTGTTTGAATTCCTCTTTAGTGATTTTGCCCCTTTTCCATTTCTTATACATCTTCTGTTTAAAACTTAGTTCAGGTGAAAGTTCTTTTGTCATCCAACCCAGTTTCTTGAGACATCTCCCATTTTTGCTTCTCATTGGAAGAGTTTGAGATTGTGCCTTCAATATCTCCCTTTTGAGAAATTCTCATCCATCCTGAACTCCCTTCTCCTTTAATATTCCAGACCATAGGATCACTCCCAGTGTTTCCCTAAGTTTATTGAAATCAGCTCTCCTAAAGTCTAAAATGAGTGTTTGACTATGCCTAGGTTCTCCTTTCCACTGTATAAGAAACTCCAGGAGAACATGATCACTCCCATCTAAGGATCCCACCACTTGCACCCCATTTACCAGGTCATCCCTGTTGGTTAAAATCAGATCTAAAATAGCTGATCCCCTTGTTGCCTCTTCCACCTTCACATTAAAAACAACAACTGACTTACCCCTTCCATTTTACAGCCTCTTATGGGATGCAGCCAGGAAGTATCGCACAGAAAATGCTGCCAATGCCGCCACCTGATTGCATCCCCCCCCCCCCCAAATCCCAGCTCCCAGCCTCACTCAGCTGGCTGATTTGTACACACAGGAAACTCCTGACATTGCAAATCAGCCATCTGAGTTCAGCTGGGAGTCAGGATTTAGGCTGGATGCAGTCAGGCAGCAGCATCGGTAGCATTTTCCATGCAATACTTCCCAGCTGCATTCCGTAAGAGACTGTAAAATAGAAGGGGTAAGTCGTAGGCTTTTTTTAATGCGATAAACTCCTTAGACTGTGAGCCTGAGTGAAGGGAATTGTCAAATTAATTATTTTTAAGCCACTTGGGAAGCCTTGTTGGCTGAAGGGTGGGGCTTACATACTGTAAATATATACATATTTATAAATATATAAAACAGTCCAAAACATCAGGAAAACCATAGGTTGAGAACTACTGCTGTTCAACTGGAATTATAGAAAGGTGGAAAATCTGTTTGTAGTGGCAGGGGCAGAGTCTCCCTCAGCGGAGGTCTTTAAACCCACCCTCCCCTTTCCACTGGGACTGTTTGCCACAGCGGTGGGGGCAGAGTCTTCTATGGCAGAGGTCTTTAAACCTGCCCTCCCCTTTCCACCAGGATTGTTTGCAGTGGTAGGGGCAGAGTCTCCCTCAGCAGAGGCCTTTAAACCCACCCTCTCCTTTCCACCAGGACTGTTTGCTGCAGCAGCAGGGGGAGCCTGCAGCCACAGCAACTGGAGTGGAGACGGAGCAGGGCAGTATATAGCCTGCCCAACCCTTAGCCTCCAAGCGGCAAGTCAGAGCTGGGCCTGGGTGAGGACTTACCATCTAGCCTGCCCAGCCCTTTTACCACCTGGGGAGGCCTGCGGCAACAAGGCCAGACCCAGGCCAGGAGCTGGGCCTTGTGGAGGCCATTCAGTTCACCTTATTTTTCATTTTTGGCAGCATATAGATCCCTCTGAGTATAGTTACTAAGGACCAAATTTCCTTAATATAGTCAACTAAGGATCAAATTTTCACTAAGGACCAACATAGGATGTTGAAAAACTGGAGCGTGTCCAGAGGAGGGCAACTAAAATGGTGAAAGGTCTGGAAACTATGCCTTATGTGGAAAGATTTAGGAAAATGTTCAATGAAATACAAAATAAGGGGGTACTGGATTCATGGAAAAACACATACATTACTTTGATTCTGAAAGAGGATAGAGATGGAAAAGACATAAAGAACTATTGCCCATATCACTGCTAAACAGTGATTACAAAATTTTTGCAACAATTATAGCAGAAAGATTAAAGAAAATCCTGAAGGAAATAATTAACGAAGATAAAAATTGATTTTTACCAAACAGGCACATAAAAAATAACATTAGAATGGTCTTAAATGTGGTGGAATATTTTGAAAAACATTATGAAAAATAGCTAGCAATTATCCTTATTGATGCTGAAAAAGCATTTGATAAAGTGAGCTGGGTATTTTTAAAGGAAGTCATCAAAAAAATGAACACGAGGAAAGACTTGGGGAACTGGGTATGTTTAGCCTGGAGAAGAGACAGTTAAGAGGGGATATGATAGCCCTGTTTAAATATTTGAAGGGATGTCATATTAAGGAGGGCGCTAGCTTGTTTTCTGCTGCCCCAGAGAACAGGACCTGGAACAATGGGTGCAAGCTGCAGGAGAAGAGATTCCACCTTAATATTAGGAGGAACTTCCTGACAGTGAGAGCTGTTCGACAGTGGAACACATCCCCCTGGAGTGTGGTGGAGTCTCCTTCTTTGGAAGCTGGATGGCCATTGGTCGGGGAAGCTTTGATTTTGAGTTCCTGCATGGCAGGGGGTTGGACTGGATGGCCCTTGTGGTCTCTTCCAACTCTATGATTCTATGACTCTCTATGATTCCTTGAGTGGTTGGGAGAATGTTAGGTAGGAGGCTTTTGGGCTATTAACATCTTATCCCCTACACTGGCCGGGAATGACCTGGAAATGGAAATCGTGGTTTGTGCGGGGGAAAGGGAGGTATGGTGGGAACAGTGTGAGGCAATGTTATAAAAGAAGGTGGGATCACTGTTTGAAAGCTATCCCGCCTTCAGCCCACTCTGTTTCCCAAAATGGTTTGGAGAGCGTACCAGTCATTCCACAGAACCTTACCCTGATCCTTTGCAATGCCAGGTTAGTTAAGAATAATATCCACATCATCTATGATCTCCTCCTAGAGGAGGATGCTGACCTGGCTTGCTTTACTGATACCTGGCTGGGAGAGGATAGCGCTATAACTTGGGTGCAGGCCCTCCCGGCTGGGTACTCTTTCACTGAGCAGGTAAGGGGAAGTGGGTGGTGGCTGGAGTGGCTCTAGTTCACAAAAACAACTTGACCTTGACCAGTATACCTCTTTGGAACACAGCCCACTTTGAGTGTATGTACCTAACCCTGAGAACTAGCTAACCCTGAGAACCAAGGATAGTTTGGGGATTCTGCTAGTATATCGACCATCCCATTGTCTAGCAGACTCCCTAACCGAGCTGATACAGCTAGTCTCAGAGTTGCTGCTGGAGTCGCCCAGACTTCTAGTCTTGAGCGACTTCAACATTTCACTTGAAACCAGTTTGTCAAATCTCACAGGTGCATCTTGGGAGTTCATGGAATCCATGACAAACATGGGCCTATCCCAATTAATCTTCAGGCCCATGCATTGTGCAAATCATACCCTCAATGCGGTCTTTAGTACAGAACAGGCATATCTGTGGGTGGAGGTTATTAAAACCACCGCATTGTCATGGATGGATCATTTCCTGCTTAAGTCCAAGCTAAGAGCCACTATCCACCCCTCCAGGGGTGGTGGACCCATTAGAATGGTCCACCCTTGAATGCTAATGGAACCAATTGGATTCCAAAAAGCATTAGCGGGTCTAATGGTTGGGAACGCTGGTGATTCTGTCAAAGCTTTGGAACACCGATCTTGCCAAGGCTATCAACACAATCACTCCCAAGCGTCCTTTCCAACCTGCTTCTAACCGTAAACCATGGTATACAGAAGGGCTTAGGAAGATGAAGAGGGCTGGACAACAACTACAGCTCATCTGGTGAAAAACTCGACTCTTATCTGACAAGGCTCGTCATAGGAACTTTCTTTCGTCCTATTGAGAGGCAATACGTGCAGCGCAGAAATCCTTCTGTTCTGCATGTATTGTGTCTGCAGAATCTCATCCAGAAGGGCTGTTTAGGGTGGTAGGGGAACTGACACAGGTTTCACCTGCGTAGAACCCATTACTTGACCCAACAGCGGCCTACTGTTGCATTTAACAGCTTTTTTTTCAGATAAAATCTCTCAGATAAGAGCCGACTTAGATTCCAGTGTTTTGACAGAATCGACTGATGAGTGTCCAGCAACTCTGTTAATGAAATTATACTGGATCAGTTTCAATCTGTGAGTACCGATGACATGGACAAT
The DNA here is from genome assembly GCA_026167975.1 of Phrynosoma blainvillii. Lineage (NCBI taxonomy): Eukaryota > Metazoa > Chordata > Lepidosauria > Squamata > Phrynosomatidae > Phrynosoma > Phrynosoma blainvillii. Next base: position 418,288,944 of record JANUYF010000001.1, read on the forward strand.
CTCCTTGGTAGAGTGAGAAAAATGACTTTCCCTCTTGATCCTTGCCCATCATAGCTGTCTGTCTGGGGGGGATGCATTGAGGATGTTCCTGTCAGTGTGTGGATGATGGGTGTTGCAGTGATGCTCTTTGGCACCCAGCAGAATCTGCAGGACAAGCTGGCTGCTGTGATCCACAGCCACTTTGTAACTCTTACCATCATCTGGCTCTGCTTCCCTTCTTCAGGATCCTGTCTTCCTCAGGCAAGAAGACACATTGTAAAGTCCAAAAGCATAGTTTTATTAATGCGTATAAAAGTAAAATAAGATAGCTAAGTAAAATCCATTGTGATGAACTTGACCACTTCAGCCATGAAAGATTACATCTTTAACAATCCCAGAAGCTTAGGATCTGCAACTTGTTCCAGTTAAAACCACTGCTTCCAGCCACACACGTGCTCACATCTTGAACAATAACATTCTAGACAAAGGCTTCTCTAGACCCTTCCCATACTCCACCTTCTAGGTGTTAACCTTATGTTAATTGGATAATGCCTGTATGATGTATGTTAACCCAGCCTCTTGCTGTCCATCATCCACCATGTGGTTTTCTTTCCCAGCCTAACAACTGTTGACCTATTTTGATATCTCTTGCTACCCATAACAAAGTCTGGGTCCATGAGTTCTACCTTTGGGAAAGTTCATGTTTATGTCTGTGTTGGCCATCTGGTGTTAGATTCACTTTGTTTTTCTAGATGTTATTCTCATGAGGAAAATTCCACACACACATCTCTACATTTCACTTTTGACTGTATAACCCAGGGGTAGGCAACCTTTCCCCTTTAAGGGCCGAGGGACTTCAGCTCCCAGAAGCCTCAGCCATGTTGACCAATAGTCCCATATTGGCCAATAGCTCCTGGGATTCTGGGAGCTGAAGTCCCTTGGCCCTTAAAGCGGAAAGGTTGCCTACCCCTGGTATAACCCATCTATATTCTTTTTTAAAAAAATAAATTTTATTAAATAATATACTAAAAACATAACATAACATACAAAAAAAATCCATATCACAATACATACATCCAATACATACACAATACAATAACATAACACACCATCATACTTATTCTTACTAATTCTCTATACTTGCATCATATCTCCTCAAACGTTCTCTATCAAATCTGTACTTGCTACCATTTTTGAGCAAGATAACTGAGGGGGGGGGTCACTCTTCAAATCCAAGCTGTCTTGGAAGAAACCAATTATCTAGATCCATTTCAAACTGGCTTTAGGACAGGATTTGGGGTCGAGTCTGCCATGGTTGCCCTGACTAATGACATTTGTCTGAGCATCAACAGGGATAGTGTGACCCTGCTGGTGCTCTTAGACCTCTCAGTGGCTTTCGATACAATTGATCATAACATCCTCTTGGATTGCCTGAGTGGGTTAGGAATTGAAGGCACTGTGTTGCAGTGTTTCTGTTCCTTCCTCTCAGGTAGATCCCATAGGGTGTTTCTCGGGGACAGTTATTCCACAAAACAAAACAAAACAAAAGAAAAAAGAAAAAGAAAAGAGAAAAAAACAGCTTAATTGTGGCATCCCTTAAGGCGCCATTCTGCCCCAATGCTGTTTAACACATATATGAAGCCGGTGGGAGAGATCATCTGGAGACATGGGGCTGGGTGTTATCAGTAAGCTGATGACACCCAAATATATTTCTCCATGTCCCAGCCTTCAGCTTCGGCTTCTGATGACATCTGTCCCCTCAATGACTGTCTTAAGGCAGTAATGGACTGGATGATGAAAAACCGATTGAGACTGAATCCAGACAAAATGGAGGTACTCACAGTAGTGGCCCCGAAACCAGGTATTGGGATACAACCTCCAGTCCTGGATGCGGTCGCACTCTCTGTGAAGGACTGTGTTCGCAGTCTGGGGGTGTTCCTGGCTTTAGGATGGGATTTGGGGTCGAGTCTGCCATGGTTGCCCTGACTAATGACATTTGTCTGAGCATCAACAGGGATAGTGTGACCCTGCTGGTGCTCTTAGACCTGGTCGTTTCAGATGACTAATCAGGTAAATGCAATGGTCAGGAGCGCCTGTTATCAGCTTCAGCTGATACACCAGCTGCACAATTTCCTGGAAGTAAGGGACCTTGAAACTGTGGTGCACACACTGGTAACTTCTCATCTTGACTTCTGTAATGCGCTCTACATGGGGCTACTCTTGTGCTTGGTCCGGAAACTTCAATTAGTACAGAACATGGCAGCCAGACTAGTATCAGGTACATCAAGAAGAGATCATATAACACCTGTACTAAAGTCTCTCTGCTGGCTGCCTATCAGTTTCTGGGCCCAGTATAAGGTGTTGGTTATTACCTTTAAAGCCCTACATGACTTGTGTCCAACCTATCTCCAGGACCGCCTCCTCCCATTGAATCCACCCAGCACACTTCGGTCCTCTGGGAGGAATTTACTGCAGCCTATAAATACTAAGCTGTCGGCAACCCCCCAGAGGGCCTTCTCAACAACCACTCACAGACTGTGGAACAACCTGCCAGACGAGATCCATCAGATCATGACCTTAACCAGCTTTAAAAAGCCAGTTAAGATGAATCTCTTCCAGCAGACCTTTCCTGACTAGACTTCCCAGCCTTAGGAATTTTGCCCTTCTCCTCCTCCCCCATTTTCTTCAGTAGTCGTTGTTGTTTTTTGTTTGTCTCTTGTGATGTTCCTGTGAGTTTATTTTAATGTGTTTTAATACATAAATTTGTTTAATACTTTTTTAAGGGGTGGGTGGGTTTGAGAATTTTTTAGGTTTTATATATGTGATCTGTATTGTATTGTACATAATTTTTATTGTTGTAAGCCACCTCAATTGCTCATCAGAGGGGCGGGGTATAAATTATTATTATTATTGTTGTTGTTGTTGTTGTTGTTATTTCTTCTCTTTTCTAGAAACAAGCAAAAGTATCAAGATGAGATACATTTGTTAGGGCCTATTTTGTTTTTGTTTTTAAAACTCACTATCATTTCTACCAGCATCTCTAGAACTGCTTGTACCATTCATAGCACTCACCACAGCAGGCATTTACAAAATAATCTAACAGCTGCAAATATGCAATCACTATATTTCCACCTTTTATTTGTGTACAATTTAAGTATGTTCAGTGAAAGACAAAAATGGCTATTTCAACATAATTTGTCGTTGTGGAGAACTTATTGTAACTGACTAGTCGTGTGCTGTTAGAATAGTACTGGGTTGGGGGTGGGGGTCCAACCTCAACTCTGAACAATTTTTTCATGGCTTGTGGATAAGTGATAGGTCACTGAAAACATACCAAGCTCTTTCTGCTGTTTGTTAATACTTAATGAGGAATTTTAAAAGCATTTTATGCTCTAATGAAATAAAATTTATGAGAAGCAAACAAAATGCAGCTTGGCTCAGAGAAATAATCAGATTTCTCACAAATTCAGCAGAAGGTCACATTCTTTCTCTCTACCCACCAGTTTTAGAGAGAAAGAAAGAGGAAAAGTAACAAACAAACAGGAGAATAAGACAAAAATCTGTGCTGAAGGACTTTTTTCTTCTTAACTTTCTTCAGCCTGCATACATGGTGTGTGTGTGTGTGTGTGTGTGTGTGTGTGTGTGTGTGATATTTAATGAACAAACACCACTATGCTTAATTTGGATTCTGTTGTGAATAAATGCTTTCTTTCAATTTAGGCTGGATGTCAATATGCAGGTATAGTGCTTTGTAATTATGGCACTGGGTCTATGACATTGCCATTCCTTAGCTGGTTAGCATTTGTTTGTCTGTCTATAAGCTCCCCCCCCCTTTCTATCAAAGTATAGATCTATCATGGTTGGGTCAAGACAACTCCAAGCCAAAAGCCCTAATGTCTCAGTTTGGCCAATTCATCATAGAGAGAATCATCTGCAGGTGTGTAGTGACAGGACAATGCCTCCACTAGAATTCTGCCCCCCACAAATGAAATGCTCCCTCAGTCCCAAATTATAACAATGAAACAACTTAAGACTTTAACTGAACATTTAGAAGTATAGTTTAGACATCCAAAGAAAAGGGCCAGGCAAAGTAACCAAAGGTATGTGAACATAGCAAATAGTGTAGATGTTCAAGGTGATTTTCAATCTCTCTCTCTCTAGCTAGCCAGCTAGCTAGAAATTTTACTGAACAAAAACTGTATCAGGGGAGAAAATATATATTTGTCTTCATTTTGCCCCTACCCTATATATGTGAACTGACTAATTTTGCCTCCTTTCATCTGGTCCCTTTTCTTAATAATTTACCTTGTTCAGAAGTAGAATGAACAGAGGAGAGTTGGAGATGTGTTTTCCATCCCCCACCTTCTCAAGTTGGTGAGGAAATTCTGATCATATACTGTAACTTCTCTAACTATGGGGGGTTGCAGACTGCCAGAAATAGTGCAAATTGAGTCCACTTTTAGGGTTAGAGTTAGGGTTAGGGAATCATGGGAACTGTATTTTATTTTGGCACCAGAGCTCTCTGACAGAGAAGGCTCAATGTCTTAGAAAAAAAACAGTTCCCATGACTCCCTAGCACTAACCCTAACCCTTAAAGTGGGCTCAATATGCACTATTTCTGGCAATTTGCAACCCCTCTATGCTTCTCCCTCCACAATTCAATGGAGGAAGTCTGTGCACATGCTGTTGCAATCCTCTGGAACCCTTATTACTTAGGATTTTCAATGCTGTGGAGAATAGAGTCAAGTTCAGCTGAACAGTTACATCCTCCACTCAGAGTCTGGTATTGTGGAGAAGCCAGGAGGGGAATTCTGAGCATGGTTCCTGTTTATTTCAAAATTTCTGAAGAGGATACTTGTCTGCGTATCTGAGCCCTGCTTCACAGAGCACACCATTTGTCTCCAGTCCTTTGGATCCTTGTCTGCCTACTTCAGAACTGAGCTCCAAGGTAGTCTGCCTTTGAGTGTCATTGAGACTCCACAAATATCATCTTACAGTCATATTTCTGACATCTCTTTTTCATTTGAATTTCTTCATTTGAGTGTGCAAATGTTCTTCAGTCTTTTGATACCTTGAGGTGTATTACTAGGGAAGAGTATAAACCCCACATATTCTTCTTATTAGGAATACAAACACACACACACACACACATACTTACCCAGAAATAATCCATTTGCCTTTAAAACATTTTTTTTATTTTTTTTATTTATTAACATTAAAAAAGTACAATACATAACATGACATAACATGTAACAACAAAACAAGACTAACAAACAAATAAAATGACTTCCTTGCTGGAGACATACTGTTACAAGACACATAACAAGTTAACACTTCTATCACTAAGTAACCATAAATCTAATGTCACACGTAATATTGTGATACTCCTAATTTACCCACTTTACAAATATAAAATTTTAAACCCTTATACACTAAATTCGAACTTTTTTATCATTACAACCCCAAGTCTAAATAGTACTAGATCACATCAATTAGGAAGTATGATTCTTTCTCTCTGATCCAGTACTCAATCAAGGGTTTCCATTCATTAATAACCTGCCTTTAAAACATTTTAAAAAGTGAGTAAGATGACTTGAGTAGTATACCTGTTTAGCTCCTGTCAAAAAATGATTTATGACCTTTTGATGCCTGTCACAGGATGATTTATGACCTGTCAAAGGATGATTTATGACCTGTCAAAATTGATTGATTGATGACCTGTCAAATGGGTGGGCGTGTCCCTCCCTCCCCCGGAAATGCTAAGGTGGGACATCCTGTCCACGTGACCCCCGGTTTTCCAATGAGCGCCCCCCTTTGATTCCACGTGACCCTACTCCCCACCAAATGGCTGTTCTGAACCACGTGTCCCTAACTGGCCAGTGGTGTTTTCTGATTGGCCCCCATGAGAATCACGTGTCCCTAACTGGCCAATGGTACTAGACTTCCCAGAGCCGCCATTTTAGGCATGCCCAGACAAGTTCTGCAAGACAATATGGAGACACGTGACCCCCGGGTTTCCAATGAGCACCCCCCTGTGATTCCACGTGTCCCTAACTGGCCAATGGTGTTTTCTGATTGGTCCCCATGAGAATCACGTGTCCCTAACTGACCAATGGTACTAGACTTCCCAGAGCCGCCATTTTAGGCATGCCCAGACAAGTTCTGCGAGACAGAATCACAGGGGGGCACTCATTGGAAACCCGGGGGTCACGTGTCTCCATATTGTCTTGCAGAACTTGTCTGGGCATGCCTAAAATGGTGGTTCTGGGAAGTCTAATACCATTGGCCAGTTAGGGACACTTGATTCTCATGGGGGCCAATCAGAAAACACCATTGGCCAGTTAGGGACACGTGGTTCAGAACAGCCATTGGGTGGGGAGTAGGGTCACGTGGAATCAAAGGGGGGCGCTCATTGGAAAACCGGGGGTCACGGGGACAGGATGTCCCACCTTAGCATTTCCGGGGGAGGGAGGGACACGCCCACCCATTTGACAGGTCATCAATCAATCAATTTTGACAGGTCATAAATCATCCTGTGACAGGCATCAAAAGGTCATAAATCATTTTTTGACAGGAGCTACACAGGTATACTACTGACTTGATGTCAACATAGGCAACATGTTTTAAAGAAGGCAACACTGAAATATGGGGGGGGGGTTGCAGACTGCCAGAAATAGTGCAAATTGAGTCCACTTTTAGGGTTAGGGTTAGGGTTAGGGAATCATGGGAACTGTATTTTATTGTGGAACCAGAGCTCTCTGACAGAGAAGGCTCAATGTCTCAGAAAAAAAACAATTCCCATGATTCCCTAGCACTAACCCTAACCCTAAAAGTGGACTCAATTTGCACTATTTCTAGCAGTCTGCAACCCCCCATGGTCTCCATTAAGCAGCTGCAGTTTGTTAGTAATGTTCATTATGAAGTCTTGGCTAGATTTAAACACCTTTTTACATTTATGTTTATATGTGTATATATTCAGATATTGATATCAGTAGTCTTGGCATGCTGGTAACCCATTAATGCAGCAGTTCTCTTCCCACACTCTTCCAAACTTCAGCAATGTGCGTGAAAATCATTTTTGAGTGCTTCTATGGAAGGTATCTGAATCAAAATGGAGACACAGCAAAATTTCAAGACATATGACAATAGAGTTTATAGCCATGGGTGATCATTCCCGAGCTTTCTTTATGTAATCTATATGGGTCTACATTCAGTTGTGCAAACCCTTGTTGTTTTGACATATCAAAACACAGATACATTGTTCAGTTTTTCTCAATATTGGACCAAATGGTGGTGTAGAAAATGTTTTAAAAGAGGGAAGAAAGAAGATATTTCACTTCTATAAACTGCCTCAAAATGTTTCATAAGAAATTTTCCAGTTTCAGTGCACTTCTTTTAAAAAGCCCCCCAAAACATAGAGATTGTAAACATGTGATTTTGAAATAACCGGCATAACTCTTTGACCTCATTAAGATGCTACACTAGCAAGAAATGCATATGTCTGTGCTTTGTTGTTGTTTTCATCTCACAGAAAACTATAACACAATGTTAGCAGACGTCCTCCATTTTTATTATATATTTTAGCCATATGGAGTTCCCTATGACCCCAGCCTGACCCTTGGGAGATGGCAGCCATAATCCCCTAGATGTGAGGTCAAGTAAGCAAGTTAAAATTGCTTAAGACCACTAAGGATTTCCTGGACAGGCAGGTTTTGGGAGTTGCCCTTAGGAATATCCCATTATGTTGGAAAACATACCTAATAGTGTTTGTTTGTCTCAGTCTCACACTTGATGAGACAGTGATTAGATTTCATGACACCTCCTTTTTCTAGCTTCCTTGCCTTGATTGCTTTGATACCAAATGCATTGTTTAGACTATGCCCAGACTTAAGCAAACAATGAAAAGCCCATCACACCTTTGTCTAGCTATTGTCCAGCCCATGGCTGGAAGGCAGAAATCACCCTTAAAACCCCCTGGATTTTAGCAGACATCGTGCTACCTTGGAAGTGCACACTGAAACTCTTTCGGTCTGTGCTCTGAGATAGTTCCCATGACCCCCCTCTTGCCAGTCGTGGCCCTTCCACAGAGCTCATCTCCATTCACCGCCAAAGCCCAGAGGAATCGCTCGGGTGTAAGTATATCCGTATATCTTTTCTGGCAGACCTTTCCAGACTAAACACCCCGGCCTTGGGTTCCTCGACTCCTGCGTTCCTCTTGTGGCCCCATCGGTTGTTGATGGATGAGGAACGCAGTAGAGGTTGATGAGGATATTGTAATTCATTTTAATGTTTAAATGTTATATGTTTTACTATTATGTTTAATTTTATCTTATTGCTATTTTAACTACGTATTATTTAATACTGTTTTAAGGGGGTGGGTTGGTTTTTCTTTTTGAGCTATGTTACACAGGTTTTATTGTAAGCTGCTTGGATTGTCTGTCAATAAGCGGGATATAAATTATTATTATTATTATTATTATTATTATTATTATTATATCCCCTGCCCTGGTCTTTCTCTCTTTGCCTTCCCCGCTCTCGCTCTTCCCCCGCTCATTCTTCTAGCATGTGTGTGTGTGTGTGTGTGTGCTTCATTTGGATGTTTGCTTATTATTGCCAAAATAAATATTTTAGACTTTAATTGGAGCTTGGTCGGTCTCAGTGTCTTTCCTAGCCAAAAACTCTTACATCTCCCATAGACAATTCGATAAGGTCCTAGAAGCGAAGTTGGGTGCTTCCCTCTCATTTGAACTAATTATAAATTCCCCAAAATTAGGTCTTGGTTTCCCAACAACAAGATACAAACAAGAACTAGAAAGGAAAAGACTATGGGGCTGTAGAGACGGGCAAAAAGAGATGCTTTCAGGTTGACTTGGAGGTGGAAAAGTGCCCTCTAGCCTCCGTATGCTAGGAAAAGCTGCTCCAAAAAGGAACAGCTTTTTCCCGCTTGTTCTAGAAAGATGCATGCACTTTCGCATGTGCATATGTATGCAGTGACACTGGTGCATCAGAAAAAGGGTGCCGGAGATTTAAAATGACCATATAAATGCATCACCGCATGTGCACTGGAAATTGAGTTGGAGATCCAGAGCATGCACCCTATGATGCAGGCTTTAATTTAAAGAGCCCTATGCTTCCAGGTGTGGATGCATTGCTGCAGGTGCGCTTTAATATTAGAAACCTAATCCTAACCCTGATTGTAACCCTACGCATGCGCCCTAGCAACTGTTCTCTGTTATGCCCATAAATACATTCCATCGCATGTATGTTTACTGTCAGTATACACAGTAGTTTGCATGAGAGGCTTTTGTGACCTCTTCTGTGCAGGTATGCAGGTGGCATAAGACCTGCACACCACTTCCTGGCATGTTTTGGGGGGGGGGGTTCCTGGAGTAACATTTCTGTTTGTCCTGTTGACCACCAGCTGCATGTATCCAGTCTGTCCACACAAACCTCCCTTGAATGTACCTCTCGCCTCCCCCCTGATCTGTGTGGAGGATGATGGAGTAGGTGTCTTTTCAGTTGACAAACTCATTCCTCCACCCCAAAGGTATATATGTTCAGATATTTATGAAAACCTCTGTACCCATATTCATTCTTGTTTTGTTCCCAGGTGCAAAATGCCTGTAGTTAAATGCCTGTACTGCAGCCACTCACTCATAGACCACTAGGTTGTGAGTTCATTACTAGCCAGGGCTCAGGCTAAACTCAGGCCTGCATCTTTCTGAGGTCGCTAAAATGAGTACCCAACTGTTGGGGGGGGGGGGCAATGAGCTTACAGTTGTAAACCGCTTAGACATCCCATAGTGTGATATGAAGCGGTATATAAATGAAGCTGCTTTGCAAAAAATTTCTTAAATTCTGTATCTGGACAGGACGAATAGAAGTACTGTACCTGGACAGTACTGACAGGGAGGAAGCATGGAAGAATGTTTTAAAAAAATAAGAATGAAGACTTGAATAAGTGAGATAGCAAGATTAGAGGAAGAAAGAGAAGAAGGAAGAGGAGGGAGATGGGTTTTATGAATTTAAAAAAATGAAGGTTACATGAAGAGATCGGGTTCTTGATCATGTGTATTCTCCATGCAAACAGGAAATTCTTCAGAGTTGTAACTTTCCCCATGAGGGGAGGTAGGACTAGGTGATCCCTTCTTTGCATGTTGATTCTAATCCAGTAAATAATACTCTGTTTACCTAAGCATGTAAAGTAATACTTTCCTAAGGAAACATCCAGTGGTAGCCATGTTGGGCTTGCAGCAAAATACAACAAAATCCACAAAACAGTAATACCTTTATTGTTCAATCAAAATGCAGGGGGGAAAAGCACCATGCAAGCTGTTGAAGCTTCAATGGGCAGTTACCTCTCCACAGGACAAGGGCAGGCTGGCTCTCAATGTAAGTTATTTTTATGTTACTAATGGTGCTCAATTTTTATTTCTTGTCTTTTATTGCCCTTCATCCCTAATTAACATGTGCCCAAAAAAGGGGGAGTGGTCTCTGCCAGCATTAATATCTCTCTAGAGTATAGAACATTTTGACTGTCAACATAAATAACATCTGAGACTGTAACATTATCACTTTTCTTCTCTTGTATGATATTTAACATCTTTGCTAGATGAAAAAGTCAGTAAAGCTTCAGAAGTTTGCATGATGTATTTTCTGTATTTTGGCTGGCCAAGAAAGGCATCACACTTTTGTGGATTTTGTTGTGTTTTACAATTTGCATGGAGCAGAATAGGGTCCCTAAGGAGCTGCCATAGGAAAATTGCAAAGGATGTGCATGGGAGGCAATTCTGAAGAAAAGAAGATGAACTGATAGTGGATAAGCACAGAAAACTCAGAGGGAAGGGAGCAAATAAAAGCAACAACAATCAGAGAAGCCAGAAGGACATTTAAAATCTTCAACATAACAGTCCTCCAGAAGCACCAAGGAGGCCAGAATGTGACAGGATGAGGCTCTGACTTGCTCTCTAGTTCAGAAATGTATATCATTGGGCATGGGACTGAAGTTAATATCTTGTTTTATTGGACTCATATTCTATTTTTATTTGTTTAGTTGTTTAAGACTTAAATTGCATCTCACTTATCCCCATTACTGCCATTCCTCTTTTCATTAAATAAACACTTGTCAGTATTTTTTAAATAGCTATTTTATTCCATTATAATACTTTTGGTGGGTCAGTCAAATAAAAATATAACACTCCTTATAACTGAGCTACTTAAAATTATAATGGTTTAGGCAGAACTAGTAACTTTCCAAACAGCACAGTTCTATGCAAACCCACAGAATACAGTGGGATATATTTTGGTGTAAGTAGTACTTTTACAGTAATATCTTATTTAAAACACACACACACACACACTTCAAGTAAGCTCCCCAAATTCCTTATTGCTACAGTTTGTTAGTTAAGATCCTTGAATACTTAAGCAGCAATGTAAACTCAGATGTTCCTATATGAACACATGTACATTCCATTAGATTCAAAGGCATAGCCATGCTAGACTATGGGCTTTTACAGACTGCCAGAAATAATGCAACTTGAGTCCATTTTAACTATCCTGGTTCAGTGCTAGGGAATCATGGGAACTGTAGTTTATTGTTGTACCAGAACTCTCTGACAGAGAAGCTTCAATGTTTCAGGAAAAAAACAAACTACAATTCCCAGGATTCCCTAGCACTAAGCCAGGACAGCTAAAATTGCATTATTTCTGGCAGTCTGTAAAGGCCCCATATTGACTTGCTCATCCCTAAATTCAGAAGGCTGGCACACTATTTTAATTTAATTTACTGTGTTTGGCTTACCATTAAAATACTCTGTATTCTAACATCTTAATGCACTGACAATTTGTTTGCATTATATTGTTTTGCAGTGTTCAGGGATTATCACTTGAGGTGCCTATACTGACCTCTAGTTGTTCCTGAATGGTCAAAGCTAATTGAGAGATGTTCACTTTAAGAAAATCAATATCATTGAAGCAGTTAATAAAATTCTGTAAATGCATAATGGATGCTTGACTGAGCTGTGTCCAAGACCTCCGGGAGTCTGAAGTTAATAAGACACACTATTAACTATAAGCTTTGCTGGGCACGTTCCCACTGTTTGAATACTCACAGCAGTCTCATTCCAGCTTTCAGAATGCTGCTCCACAGGCTGTTGTGAACAATTAAAGATGTGTCTGAACTATAAAGATAAATAAGCAACAACTCAAACAGCAGAGAAGTTTCAACAGAATAGAAACTTTGCAATTTGTTACATCCTTTTGGCAGACACACACCAGCCCAAAGTCAAGTGGCAACACAATCCTCTTAAAATCTATGAAATTTCAGTGTAAAATTAGTGAAATCTACTAATATGAAAACCTGGGTAGGATTCTGGAGAAAACAATCAATGGCCCAGCTCACACCAATAATAAATTTAATGAACTTTGGAGCAGTGCATATAAAATAATATACTTAAGTACCACTTGACATTGTTCATATGCATCTTAAAAATAATTCCAATTTATGGTGATCCTATCATAACATTTTCTTGGCAAAATTTGTTCAGAGGAGGTTACCCATTGCCTTCATCTAAGAGTAAGAGAGTGTGACTTGCTCAGGTGATAATTTCAAATTATTTCCAAAGGCCAACTTAAAAAGTATATTTATCACAAACATAACAAACCATAAATTATATATATCTATTTCAATTATTATTATTATTATTATTATTATTATTATTATTATTATTATTATTATTTTCTTACTACTACTATTACTACTACTAACATTTATTTATATAACACTGTAAAATTTTACACAGCGCTTTACAAACAGGTGATAAAATAGACATAAAACCTGCCAGGTGGTGTACAATCTACGAACCAAACACATTTTAAAAGTTAAGGCATCATATAACAAAATACTGACAATAAAAAAGGTACAAGCACAAGTTGACAACCATCAAATCAGGTGGTAATCTGGAACGCTTCCCTGAATAAATCCATTCTTCAATTCAGCTTTAAAATTGGCCAAGAAGTTGGTGAACTGTAATTGTGTGGGAAGGAAATGCCAGGTGTGGGGGACAGCAAGAGAGAAGGGGTGGATATGAGCAGAAGAAGAGGAAATCATCGGCTCAAAAGACTGGAATTGCAAGATCTTAATGCACGAGGAGGGTGTTAAGGAGAGACAGGTGTTGACAAGTAGGCAGGAGCTAATCCAGGAAGGGCTTTAAAAGTTAGTAAAAGTTTGTAGTGGATTCTAAGTGAAATAGGGAGCCAATGGAGGAATAGCAGCAAGGGGGTAATATGATTGAAGTGATCGTCTGAAAAGATAATCCTGACAGCTGAATGTTGCATAGATCTTAGGGACTGACATGGGAAAGAGGAAGCCCTGTTAACAATAGATTGCAATAATCCAAGAGAGAGACATCCAATGCATGAACCAAAGTCTTAGCAGTCAAAGCTGAAAGAAAGAGTCTAAATTCCAAAGAAAAAATCTACACAACTTGACTGTGACCTGGATTTGTGGACAGAGATATAATTGAACATAAAGCGAAGACTATGTGCCTCATTCATGGGTTGGATACAGATGTGATCTACTGTAATTGAGAATGAATATTGCAGGGTTAGTTTGGGGGGAAAGACCAGTTGCTCAGTTTTGGCCATGTTATGTTTCAAACGGCAGTGATGCATCCACATAGAAACAGCTGCAAGACATGATGAAACTTGCTTCTCAAGTTTGCTCTGCAAATGTACACTTATGATTAATATGAAGTTGGTTTTGCTTGTAAAGGAAAACAGTGTCAAAAATGGCACCTATTTATTTATTTATTTATTTATTTTAAAAACAAGCAGGAAAAGTTGGTTGGGTATGTGTCAAGTGTGATTGACAAGATCCAGATATGAAAAAGGCAAAATGGAACCCCTCTCCCAATCAACCCCCCCCCTCTAATTTATCTGTCCTATCTTTACAGAAAAGCACATGGATGCAGAAGCAGCAGAATGTACCTCTCCTTTAGAGATCACCCTCTGAGGCAGTCCATTCCACTGTCCAATGGCTCACTGAATAAAGAGGTTCCCTCTAACATTTAGGTGGAATCTCTTTTCTTTTAATTTCATTCCACTGGTTCTTGGTCTTGACTCTGGAGCCATCTACATGACTTTCCTTCAGACAAATAAATATTAGCTTTGGAAAGCTAATGTCATTAATTTTGTGACTTTGGGCAGGCCTAATAAAGATATCACTACAATATGTATTTTGAGATTTGTTTTAACATGTCTATCATTGGGGTCAAAAAGAAGAAGAAAAAGAAGGAAAAGAGGATATTTCCTCCTCTACATAGGGAGAAATAGACTTTGTGTCATTTTAAACTAGATTTGTTTTTTAAAAAAGAATTTGTCCTGTCCAACACAAGGTAAATCTACTCAATTTTGGCTGCTTCTAGTCAGTTTTTCCTTATGCAAATGCCCAAGCTAATCCCAGATTTGACATTACCAAGACTTTCTAAGGAATCAATTGCACTCTTTCTGCAAAGGTGCCTTGGGCCTTCTACTTGACAGATGTAGACATGATTTTCTTTGTGGGGGGAGGTGTTTTGTTTCATATGATAGAGAAGCAAAAGTTTATTGTCCTTCTTTTCATGTCTTTATTTGCAATCAGCTCATAATAATAATAATAATAATAATAATTTTTATTTATATCCCGCCCCTCTGCCAAGCAATCGGGGCGGCTTACAATAATCACAGCAACAGAAATAACATCAAAGCAAATAAATAACGTCAGTCAAAACCCATCCCTCCTTCCCACCCCCACCCACCCCACCCCTCAGAACAAATCAAACCATTTAAAAGACAATTATTAAAATATACAATATAAAAACCCAGTACAATTTAAATACATAATACAATTGAATACAAATTGCATAGTTGCTGAAGAAGATGTTACTGGGGAAGGGTTTTACTCTTCCCAGTTTCTTCAGCCACATACTAGCCACCAGTGGATTAGTAGTGAAGGTGTTAGTCCCTGACAGCCGCGGGGCGCTCAGCTGTGTTCCTGGCAGCGCGAGGGGAAACAGTCCTCCGCAGCCTCCGGAGCGCACGTATAGGAGGGAGCCGCCGCCGCCTCTGCCTCCTCCGCAACCGCTTCTGGGCCTCCTGGCCTGTCGGCTCTCAGCCGGTGTTAAAGGCTGGCTGGAGGGCTCACAGCTGATGGTGGAGCTGGAGGGCAGGGTGTAGGAGGGAGCCAGGGTGTAGGAGGGAGGAAATTGTTAGGTGATACTGCCTCCATATTTCTGGGCAAGCATCTGCATAATGGCCTCTCATATCACAGCGGTTACAATGTTTCTTCCAGTACGTTCTCTCAAGGCACTCTCTAGAGCAGTGTCCAGGCAAACAACAATTTAAACAAAATCGTGCTGGACAGCTGTTTTGTATGTGACCCCTTTGTGCACAAAGACAACAAGGTGGAATTTTCTTTGGGGCAGGACAATTTTTTGATAAATGACCTCGTTTATCACAATTTCTGCAAGTGAATTTCCCTCATGGCTCAGGGAAGAGTGGCCTTTTCTTCATATCATCTGAAAGAAAAATTCCCTCATGGCTCAGGGAAGAGTGGCCTTTTCTTCATATCATCTGAAAGAAAATGTAGACCACATGACTTTTAACACTATCATTTTTCCTGCCCTACTTTTAAAACCCCGTTTATGTGATGAAGAGCCCATGAGCTTCAAACACTACCACTCTGAATTTTGAACCTTTTGGTTGGCTTAATAAAAGTATCAACAGGACAGGGACTTTGGATATACTGATATGCTAAATTGCCATATTGTTGTAGTTAACTGTAGTTTTTTTTTTAAAAAAAATAAGAAATGTAAAGAATTTCAAACATATGCAGAATCACAGAGTAGAATCAT
The DNA here is from genome assembly GCA_026167975.1 of Phrynosoma blainvillii. Taxonomy (NCBI): domain Eukaryota; kingdom Metazoa; phylum Chordata; class Lepidosauria; order Squamata; family Phrynosomatidae; genus Phrynosoma; species Phrynosoma blainvillii. The sequence continues at coordinate 418,304,813 of JANUYF010000001.1, forward strand.
AGAGCTGAAATGGGCCTCATGAACCATTGAGTCCAAAACTCTGCTTGATGCAGAATCATAGAGCAGAATCACAGAACAGTTTACACATATATGTGCAAATCTTTTTACTTAACCTTCTTCTCCTAATTATGAATCATCAGTTGCTAATGTTCATCATAGGACTCTGCCTTCTGCCAAGTCAATCTACTTAGAATCATGGCATCATTGAGCTGGAAGGGACTACTAGAATCATCCAGTCTAATTTGCAGCCAGTGAGACAATAGTGGTTAGTATCTGCCATGTGAGTGGGGCAGTGAATACATTCCAAAGTTTTCTAACTTAAACAAACAAACAAAAAAAAAGCTCGAAGGTGCTGAAAATATTTAGGAATAAAGCCTTGAAAACCTGGGTTAAAATCTGGATTCATCAACCCATTGACATGTGATCCACCAGCCACTACTGATTGCAAGAATTCCCAGTATTCCCTTTCTCTTGTCATCTTCTTCTTGTCTCTTAATGTAACAAATCATTTAGATCCTTAACATCTACAAATAGTTCAACCTAGGGAGAGAAGTGGGGTGGTTTGTTTATTTGTTTGTTTGTTTGTTTGTTTTAAAGGATTGGTTCAAGTGCTTAAATGATTAGTCTGAAATTAGATTTAAATTAAGTCTATGGGAAGAGGGAATGGAGCATTGCCAAGAGCTGGGATTATACCAGGAGAATGACTCTTCTGGCTAATCCACACATCAGTCTCTCTGACTGAATATAAGACCACTGAGTTGTCACGCATATGAACAAGTGGGAGAACATAACAGTGCACACTAGCTCTAGACTAGTTTCTAGGGGAGAAAGTAACAGAAGAGAGTGATGAAGCAATAGGAAAAAGGATACTTGGAACTGTCCAAAGCTAACAAAATGAAATTCAACACGGAGAAATGTAAGGTACTGCACTTAGGGCGGAAAAACGAAAAGTACAGATATACGATGGGGGACACCTGGCTGAATGAGACTACGTGTGAAAGGGATCTAGGAATCCAGGTGGACCACAAGTTGAACATGAGTCAACAGTGCGATGCAGCAGCTAAAAAGGCCAATGCAATTTTAGGCTGCATCAGTAGAAGTATAGCGTCTAGATCAAGAGAAGTAATAGTGCCACTCTATTCTGCTTTGGTCAGGCCTCACCTGGAATACTGTGTCCAGTTCTGGGCACCACAATTCAAAAAAGATGTGGAGAAACTGGAGCGTGTCCAAAGGAGGGCAACTAAAATGGTGAAGGGTCTGGAAAGCAAGCCCTATGAGGAACGACTTAGGGAGCTGGGGATGTTTAGCCTGGAGAAGAGAAGACTGAGAGGTGATATGATAGCCGTGTTTAAATATTTGAAGGGATGTCATATCGAGGAGGGAACAAGCTTGTTTGCTGCTGCTCCAGAGGCTAGTACCCGAAACAATGGATGCAAGCTGCAAGAAAAGAGATTCCACCTCAACATTAGGAGGAACTTCCTGACAGTGAGGGCGGTTCGACAGTGGAACACACTCCCTCGGAGAGTAGTGGAGGCTCCTTCCTTGGAGGTCTTTAAGCAGAGGCTGGATGGCCATCTGTCAGGGATGCTTTGATTGGGAGTCCCTGCATAGCAGGGGGTTGGACTGGATGGCCCTTGTGGTCTCTTCCAACTCTATGATTCTATGATTCTATGATTCTATGGTGCAAAGGAATGCAAGAGTGACCTAAAATCCTCACTTCATCTCCCAACTCCACACATGCATACCATGCTTCAGATCTGAAGTAAGAGGAACAGATGAAAGTAGAGTGGTGAGGAATAATGTCTTCATCATCCCCATCCCCATCTTTATGTTGTCCACAAAATCTCGCAGAGCTTGTACTCAGAGGGGCGGGGCACAAATATATTATTATTATTATTATTATTATTATTATTATTATTATTATTAATCAGTCTGCAACTATAGCTGGAAAGAAACAGGCCCTGGGGCTGTTCTTACTTACCTTTAAATCAGTTTGTGAATCATGTTGACACTGGGTGATTGAAGCAATTGAGGCTGAGGCGTAGTTCCCACTATGAAGTGAATTGCAGCAATGGCACTAGTAGTTCTCACTAGTGCCATTTGGAATGCTTCTGTGGGGGGAGAACAGCTCTGGGGGTGGCAGGGCCCTGATCCAGGCCCCTCTGGGTGGTAGGGCTCTGAAATAGGCCCCTCCAGGGCAGCAGGGTCCCGATCTAGGCCCCTCTTGGAGGCCTTTTTCCCTGGCCACTGCAGACTCTCCTTTTGGGACTGCCACAGCCAGAGATTAGTTGTGGTCAGGGAGGCACAGCATGTGTGCCAGCAATAAAGAGCCCTAGGGCTCTTCTCTCTAGAGGAGGATGAGGACAAGGAATGATGTGGCGCCCAGTCCCAAAGCCTGACTATGCCAGGGAGGCAAGACAAGAAGAGGAAGAGATAGAAGAAGAAGAGGAGAGAAATGGAGCTTGAGAGGTGAAGGCTGCTCAGGTGGATCTGCAGCCTGACAGCCGCAGCTGGTACAACCCTCGATGAAGGGGCTTGGGGTTGCAGGGAAGACGATTGGGCTGCCTAGGTGGGAGGGAGGCAGCCCCACATCTCTGCTGCACTGGAGGCTGAGCAGCTGAGCAGACTGTCAGTAAAGTGTGATTCAGGTCCATTGTTCACACTTGTTGAACATGGTTCTGAATTGATTTATTCCACAAAGATTGCCAGAAAACTACTCTTCAAAAAGTGTGGGCTTTTTTTTATTTGTGGCGGTTCAAAGTGACTCTGAACAATCAGTGGGAACAAGGCCCATATACAGAGAATCACAATTCACTGTAAAACATAGCAGGAACAGCCCCAGGATTTGATTAAATGAAATATAAAACTGAGACCAGGATTCAAGGAAAAATTTTGTGAAAAGGCTTCTCTTCCCCAACTTTAGTAGTATTTTGTTTTAACTGTGAGCTGCCTTGGGCCTCATATTGGGAGAAAGCTGAACTATAAATAAAATAAAATAACTTTGCCATACAGTTTATGTTCTGTTAAATTATTCAGAGTAAAATTCAATGATGTTCACTTCTGATTAGACATGTAGAGGATTGCATTCTTATACTACTCCACAAAATATAGCTCTTGGATACCTTTGAAACTTTTGGGTTTAGTTTCACATAAAGCATCTTAGGCTCTTTGCAGGATACGATTATTTATTTCCCAATTTTACTGCAAAATCATTGAATTATCACATTTTAAGCCAATCCTGGCTGGAACTGACTAAACATTCTATTTCAATACTTGACACACCATTCTTTGGTCTATGGAAATGCTAGACACTCTCTCTGACTTTTTGGAATACTCTTCCAAAAGTAGGTGATGGTAACATCAGCACTTGAATAACTCCAGACTAGGCTTGACAAACCCCTTGGGGTTTTACAGTCTGGTTCAATTGCCCTTTGCACAGGAGAAATCCCTAAGAGCATTACATTTCTATTATAGCTACAACAGAGAGCAGCTCCTCTGGAGAACTATAGCAACTGAACAGGGAACTATTTTGCCATCTCTTGAATATAAAAATATTTATAAAGTTGCATCATGCAGAAAATACTGTCTAACAAGGAAACACTGGGGAACTTTATCAATGGCATGCAAAAGGATTACACATACACACACACACACACACACCTGCAGAGAATAAAAGATTTGGAATATAATTCTAAGACCATTTACCTGGAATTCTTTGGATCTTTACAAAAACTATGAAAACTACAAAGACTGTGTGTTAACCATGGCTGGCAATCTATTTTGCTCTATGTGATGCTGGATTATAACTCCCATTAGCCCTTGTCAAAATTCCTAATGATGAAGGCCTTAGGAGTTGCAAGCCAACATCTGGAGGACCAAAATTTACCAGAATTTAATGACATGCTTCAAATTAACAGGACTCATGATGAACAATATTTATTTATTTATTTATTTATTTATTTATGGGAAACTATCCCTACTCTTTCTATGTTATTTCGGCCTCTAAAAACAATGTTTCTTTTAAAGAAGTAATTCCAGGAACATATTGGCTTGGACCTTGTGTGCATGGGCCAAAAGGTCTGTCCACTCCCCCCTGCTCACACGCCACCCACATTCTGGCATCATCCTGTTCAGATAACGCATGGCACAAACCTCAGTTCTGGTCCAAGCAGTCCAGATGGTGTCTGGCATGCCCTGCGTCTGAACTGGGATGTAACAAGGACAAAACAAATTGAAACAACTTACCTGTTGCTCCAGATCTTCTGGGAAGATCTGTTAAGGAAAATGCAACATGGGACATACAGTGATAGAAATAAAATATGTATGTGAAAGTCACAATGACTAAGCAAGAGCAATTATGAAGCTACACAGGTGCAAAAGCTAATGTAATTTAGAAGTCTTGAGAGCCAAGGACAGAGTTATAGAATGCATATTGGAAACACCTGAGATTCATTAAGTGTACAAGGTAAAATGATGAAATACTTGGGTTGGTCTTAAGTATGGGTTGAACTATGTGAACCAGTCAAAATAAATATACACACCCACTGGGTGGAAACTTACTAGTGGGTGGTGATTAACAATGGCTATAATAATTGCAATGTTTGCCAAAGTATTTTTGTGGAGTAGTTTTGGAGATATTGTGGGTAGTTGAGGAGATTTGTAGAGATTGTGATTTGTTGGGCATATAGTACTTGTATATAGTAGAATAAAGTAGATCTTTTATATAAGACTACTGAGTTGTCTGGTGTCTTGAGTGAAGATAGAAGAGCCAGCAGAATCCTGGAAAAGTTTGGAGACATCTGGGGAAGAAGAGTGAGAAGGCTTGGAGAGTTTGTCAGGGTCTTCAGCCTATTCTCTGAAACTCTGCTGCTTTGGAGAAAAGCATTAACCACTGATCAAAGCTGGTCAGCTCTGCTGCATAACAAGGTGGTGAGTTAGAGCCAGAGGTGAAGAGCTACAACTCTCATCATCCATGACATGATCCAGAGCCCTCCATTTCTGTGAAAACACGGCTCTTTGTGTTGAATTTTATTGGTGTGGTGTGCTTGAAAATCCAGCAGAGCCAGGGAAAAATCCAAAGTTCTAAAAGTAGAGCTTTATTGTTTCAAAAGGTAAAAATAAGCAAAGAAAAATATACAGTCCACCATAGGATCACATCATGCTGATGTGGTTGAACAGAAGAGTTACAGATCCATGTTTCCAGATCCAGAAGTTACATTGTAAAAGCAATATAAGCATATTATAGTCCAGAAATTAACTCCATGGTTAGATCCATTGCGAACACACACACAAACAGGAAGAATGCAAGAAATATAAACAATTCTAGACAAAGGGATTTCTCGGCCCTGCCCTTACTCCACCTTCTGGGTGTTAACCTTATGTTGATTGGATGTTATGTGTATGATGTTTGCTAACCCAGCCCCTTGCTGTCCATCATCCACCACATGACTTCTTTCCCAAGCCTAATGCTGTTTTAGATTTTGTTATCTGTTCTTGACTGCCTTTCCCAGCTAGGAACTTCTGATGTTATGACTCTCTGGCCACCTAGACAGGGCTGTCTTTGGGGGGAAGCAGACGGGCGGCACGGGGCCGCCCCAGAAAGCTGCGGATCGGGGCTGAGGCATCCGCATTCCTCAGCCCCGCAGCCCCGCAGCGCAGCTTCGCCGCCCCAGGAAGGAGCGCTAAAATAGTGCTCCTTCCACAAATCGCCGAAGGTGAGCCACAAAAGGCTGCCGGCGCCCCTTCGGCGCCTTTTACGCCGTAACGTGTGTGGACGCTGCGGCGGATAGGCATCCTTGGAGCGCCAGACCCTTCGCTCCATGCAGAGGGTCCGGCGCTCCGACGATGTCTTCGGGAAGGGGTTAGGGTGCCCAGTGTGCCCCTCCCCTTCCTTGCCCTGAAGACGGCGCTTTGCGCCATCTGCTTAGGCCCTGAATTTACCTAGATGTTGTTCTCATGAGGAAAATTCCAGACACACATCTCTACATTTCACCTTTGACTATATAACCCATCTATATTCTAACAGTTTGAACAAGCATCCTGCTGGGCCATGCAGTACATCTGCTGCTGTTGTGGGTCACTTGTTCTGAGATCAGAATGAGGTGCACAGCATGTGACTATCATTGGGCATCTAATTCTGACTCAGACATGAGAGGTCCATGGCAGCAGTGGCCACACCGAGAGGCCCGTGCAGAAAGCCATGGTGGTGCAGAAATGTAGGAAATGGGGTAACACAGAACAGGTCAGGCCAGCTGTGGGGCCAGGATACTTCAGGCTGCCTCTGGAGTATCATAGCCAGTACAGACAAGGCCTTTTTTAACTGAGGTATCCCTGTAAATTTTGTAGCCCAGTTTTAAGAGTAGAAGATTATAAAACAGAGCTATCATTTTTCATGGTGCACATGTACACTTGCTTTTTTCCCTTCTAATTTGAATGTTATCTTTGATTGAATTTTTGAGTTTTTGAACCTTAAAAAGGGCTTTGAACCTCAAAAAGAATTGCAGAAAATGCTGATTGACATCAGATACAATGGTCAGACAAAATATATTCTGTCTTTTTCTGTGACAAAACTCTGACTGAACACAGGTATCCATGGAGGTCTACTTGATATATGGACTAGCTAGAGTGGAATGGTTTTCATTCAAGAACCAAGAGGGCAGATACACCCCCAGGACACCCAGAGCACTGCACACCAAGCCCCCATCCAACTCTAAGTGTGTGTGTGAGAGAGAGAGAGACAGAGAGAGACAGAGAGAAAGAGACAGTTCGGGAGCAAACTTACCTATCATGGCCAATAGAACCCTTAAAGTTTGCCCCCAAACTGGAAATGACTGAGAAGGAGTCAGGGATGATAGTCCATCAGCTGCAGGAAGAATTCTGGGTGACTATATGTGTCCTGCAGGCGAACAAGGTTGCATCATCATCATCATCATCATCATCATCATCATCATCATCATCATGTACTTTCAATCTATATATGTGTACCATGGACAAATATGAGATGAAAAACAAGGATATGTTTACTTTCAGTGCTTCTAGGAAAGTATCCCCCCCCCCCACTCCTTTACCTATTTCAGTTTCTGTTTATTTTTTCTTTATCAAATCTGTAGCAACTGTACCCAAGTTTTCCAGTATTCATTAATAATTTGTTCAGTTTCTGTATTAATGATTTCTCTGTGTCAAATTCTAGCTATAAATGATAGAACAGAATGATTTAGATCTGGGGGATTGGGCTGTTTTTCCTTAAAGAGCTCACTTCACACTTCTCTCAGACTGACACGCTTCTCAACATTTTTAGTTCATGCAAAATGTTTTGATTAGACTTTCTCTTCTGGTTCTTGTGCTCCCTCAAGAAGCTGACAGGGTTCCTGGAAATTTCCAAATTTCAACAAGGTCAGCTTTAATCTAGCAGATTATTAATTGATGACTGTCAGGAAATATAGGAACACTTCATAAATTTGCATCTTCTTTGCAGAACACTGTGTTGCAAGTTGCAAGTGGAGTTACTTTCAACAGGCCATTTCTCCCCCTTCAGCCAAAGTTCTACCTGTTTCCATGCTTTTGGTCTGTTTTAGACAAATGTTTTGGACAAAATTCCATGACAATCTAAGGAAAAGTAGAAAATAAAATTCAAAGTAGACTTGGTAGTTGCTTTTTCTCCAGGTAAAGTAGATGAATTGTTGAAGTCTGGCAAATTTAGGGAAGACTAGCAAATTTTCTTGACAGAAGAGTAGGCAGTGGATTTTCTACACATCCAAAAATTAGTTTTTGTCTGAAACATTTGTCTAAAACAAACTCCTCCTGTATTGCATTTGACAGTTTGTTTATTGTTGTATGCTATCAGATTTGCTTTAATTTCTGTGGATTTTATTTGGGGTGATTCCCCCATGATATCCTTGCAAAAAAAACTAGTAATATGTGATTGTTAGGTGGTGTGTGTTTTTTAAAATTGGTTGACCAGATGGACCCAAAGGCTGCTTAGAAATAGCTCCTCTTCATCTTGGAGAGAAGTGACCAGTGGGATGCCACAGGGTTCTATCCTGGGCTCATTGCTATTCAATGTCTTTATCAATGACATGAATGAAAGAATAGAGGGCATGCTTATCAAATTTGCAGATAACACCAAATTAGGAGGAGTAGTTAATACCCCAGAGGAGAGGATCAAAATTCAAAATGACCTTAATTGATTAGAAATTTGGGCAAAACTAGCAAAATGAATTTCAGCAGGGAGAAATGTAAGGTACTACACTTAGGGTGAAAAAAATAAAAGGCACAGATATAGGGTGTGTTTCAACTGGCTTGACAACATGTGAAAGGGATCTAGGACACCTAGTAGGCCACAAGCTGAACATGAATTAGCAATGTGATGCAGCAGCAAAGAAAGCCAATGCAATTCTAGCCTGCATCAATAGGAGTACAGAGCCAACAATGAGAAAAGTAATAGTACCACTCTATTCTGCTTTGATCAGACCTGACTTGGAATATTGCATCCTATAATGCAGGGGTAGGCAACCTTTCTCCTTTAAGGGCCGAGGGACTTCAGCTCCCAGAATCCCAGGAGCTACTGGCCAACATGGGACTATTGGCCAACATGACTGAGGCTTCTGGGAGCTGAAGTCCCTCGGCTATTAAAGGGGAAAGGTTGCCTACCCCTGGTCTAGAGGAAGATGACCAAAATGGTGAAAGGTCTAGAAATCATACCCTATAAGGAGCAGCTAAGGGACCTGGGTATGGCTAGCCTAGAGAAGAGAAGGTTAAAGGATAACATGATAGCTATGTTTAACTATTTGAAGGGATGCCATATTAAGAATGGAACAAGCCTATTTTCTGCTGATCCAGAGATTAGGACCCAAGGCAATTAATTCAAGCTATAGGAAAAGAGATTCTGCCTCAACATTAGAAAGAACTTCCTGATGGTAAGAGCTGTTGAACAGTAGAACATGCTTTTTCAGAGACTGGTGAGTCTCCTTCATTGGGAGATTTTAAACAGAGGCTGGACGGCCATCTGTCAGGAGTGCTTTGATTGTGCTTTCCTGCATGGCAGGGGTTTGGACATGATGGCCCTTGATGTCTCTTCCAATATTCTATGATTCTAAATTTGGGTGGCAACCCTTGGATTTTTTGTTTTGTACTTTCTGAAGCCAAAAATACCTTATATAGGGAAAGTAAAGTGTTCCAGCAAGGACCCCTAGTTGTCTCTTCCATTTGATATGTAAACTTACAAGGTTCATTTCACATTCTGGTGGTCAAATAAGTGGCTATTCATTCCTATGACGGGTACAGTCCTAGGAATTACTATGCAAGTCCAGTGACACCCTTAGTTCAGAAATCCAGGCTTCAGTAGTAAAAGTCAGAAAACCTTTATTCAATAAGTAGAGATTCCATTGTCAGAACTAATCAGCACGCATTAGCAAAGCATACTTAAAGCACACTAAGGGGGGTTGCAGACTGTAAGAAATAGTGCAAATTGAGTCCACTTTTAGGGTTAGGGTTAGTGCTAGGGAATTATGGGAATTGGTTTTTTTCTGGGACATTGAGCCTTCTCTGTCAGAGAGCTCTGGTGCCACAATAAAATACAGTCCCCATGATTCCCTAACCCTAACCCTAACCCTAAAAGTGGACTCAATTTGCACTATTTCTGGCAGTCTGCAACCCCCCTAAGTTTCACATAATTGGCAGGCTGTTTTCTCATTCATTGCGAAAACAAAACAGTCTTATTCCTCTTGGTTTCTATGACCCCAAACAAATGACCTTTGGGAGTCTAGAGCCATGCACAACTCCCTTCTCTTTTTTTCTTTCAGCACAAAAGAATGTGGTCAACAATTCTTTGCAGTAAACACCACACTGCACGTCCCATAATTATTCCTCAATATGGCATAACACACTGACCCCAGCTACATCCCACAATATGGTATTAATACTCAAACCTATGTGAGGCAAAATGCATGATGTAGCTCCTGACATTACCATAGCACATACTTCTATGCATGGGAAGTTGGAGGTCTATCCATAATACTCTATGTAGCAATTTATATAATTTTTAATCGTAAAAGGATTGTCCTGAGTTCATATCTCTCTATACATTTTCTGTACTTTTTGTCAGAAATATTTTTTTAATACAAAGTTTGTTTAGAAAATAAAATTAAACCACATAACTTTGAAATAGGGAGAACATATTTCAAGTGGAAAGAAACACTTTTGTATTCCACCTGGAGAATCAATATAATAGACTTTGAAATCACATGCATACCCTGATGGATTACTTTGCTTTTATACAAAGCAGTTTAAGTGCAAGACTTTCTGAAGGAAAATATATATATAAGTAATCATAATATTTCCCCATTGTCACTAAACAGTAGGCAATCACAGGGTGTAGGCAACTGTGTTGCATGCTTACAAAGGAGGCTGGAGAATATCCTTGCAAAATTTGGCAGATGTTTCTTTTATTTCATGTTATTCAATTTTTGTCTTCAAATTGCTTGTTGTTATTTAATGGAGGCTGGCATCCTTAAAATACATGTGTTAATGAAAATAGTACTTCTGCTGGGCAAGCATAACAATTTAACAATATCAGAGGAGAGACAGGCAAATGAACATGTATGCAATTGGAGTTCTTATTCATGTTCTTCTGAATAATAATAATAATAATAATAATAATAATAATAACTTTATTCTTATATCCCACTTTTCTGCCAGGACAATCAAGGCAGCTCACATAGAAGAAAATTAAATTTAAATAAAACATACCCTGTATTAAAACAATAATGACAATAATAATAACAATTGACACACACCCCTTTAAAAGAGTTAAATACAATACTAAAATAAAAACATAATATTAAAATGGCACATTTTCTGGAACATGAGTGGATGTACAAAGAGGAGAGAGCACAGATTAAATTAGAGTAATCTATTCAGAGAAGGCCTGCCGGAAGAGATGTGTCTTGATAGCTTTCTTAAAGCTGTCTAAGCTGGTTATTTAATGGATCTCCTCTGGCAAGGCGTTCCATAATCTGGGAGTGGCAGCAGAAAACGTCCTCTGGGAGGTTACCATCAATCTGGTTTTTATTGATTGTAGTAAATTCCTCCCAGAGGACCTGAGAGTGGGGGGCAGATTGTATGGAAGGAGGCAATCCCTTAAATAGGTTTTTCATCAAAATCATTTTGCCCACCTATTAAATTAACTTGTTGCACAGGGAAGAATAGTTTGCTAAAAAAAAAAAAAGAGGGCGGGAGAGAGAGAGAGAGAGAAACATTTTGTCTGATTGTCAAGACTTGTAGAACTCATCTTTGAATAAGTAGCATAATAAGGCATTTGAAGAACCACTCCATGCCCAGGTAAGTATGGGAAGTATGACACAACTATTAATTCCCTTGTTCCTGACAACATTGATGTACTGTGTTCTGTCCCTTAACAGAGAGAACTCCTGAACCTACCTCTGACATCCATGGTTGGTATCCTATATAAGGGTTGCACAATATAAATCTCCACATGTATACATGTTATGTGCTACCAGTGCTTGTACTGAGTAGTACTATTGTGCAACCTAACATGCAACAAATCCTAAACCAGATGTACAACTGGATGTATTATCAGAGTAGTACTATCACCAATTTCAGTAGGATTAGATGAATAGACATCCACTGAGAATGCCCATCTGCATGTGAAACAAATTCCTCATGTGTGAACCTTGAAGTGAACATAGAAATTATGTATCAGACAAGAATATCCAATACTAGTGTAGGGATGTTACACATGTTCAAGCAAGATTACAATTCATAAATCACAGGAATACTTATGAAAAAAGATAAAGGTATTTTCCATTGACAAGGTTGTCAAGTCACATCCGACCATAGGCGGCAGTACTCATCTCCATGACTAAGCCAAAGAGCCAGCATTGTTCAAGGACTACTATGGACCTTATCACATGCTGGCCACGAAGTGAAAAGTAACCGAAATAAGAATTAATTCAGTACTATACCGAAATGAACCGAAAGAGCCCCCACAATACGTAAATGGCTATCACGAGCAATTACCGTCATCGCGCATTTGTCGCACTTCCCGGGATACATATCCTGGAGACGTATTATCCATTCACTCACAGTTAGGAAAAACCCATAAATTACAAAGCAACAATGCTCTTGCACTTGCGCAGAAACAGAAATGCTCGCCATGCCTGTCGGGTGAGATTGTCGTCACTTCCTACTCGCCATTGCATCATTGCTTCGCCATCGCCATTGCCGTGCGGGCGCCATTGCTTCACAGTGTCCGAACTAGCTTGATCTATCTGCTACCATGGCTTCTTTCCTACCACAGATCTGTGAGCTGGTGTCGGAGATAGAGAGGGTGGAGCGGGAAGAGGAGGCAAGGCGTAGGGCTGTGCTTTCTGCCGTCCATCGGTGTATGAGGCGCCGTGGCATCACGGGCTTCAGAGCACGTGCGGTTGTTGCTAGAATTCTTGGCCTCCACCACAGCGGTGGCCAGGGTTTCCATGGATCCAGTGTCCCGCGGCCACACCGGTGGTGGGTTCGGCCACAGGTGATTTGGAACTGGTGGGCTGATGAGGTGACCCAACTGTGGGATGAGGACATGTGGGTAAGGAACTTCCGCATGTCCAAATCCACCCTATTAGAGATCGCCGAGGCTCTGCGTCCTCGACTCCAGGTGACCGACACCATCATGAGGAGGGCCATTTCCGTGGAGGAGAGAGTGGCTATAACAATCTGGTGGCTTTCGGCCCCCCTGAATTACCGTCGAGTGGCCTGCCACTTCCAGATTGGGGTGTCCACTGCGGCCATAATTTGCATCCAGGTCATCACTGCGATAGAGACTGAACTACTGCAAAAAACCGTCTGCCTTGGTGACTATCGCAAGGTAGGTTCCTCTTCTTAATTCTTGATCTGTGTGTGTTCTGTGTGCCTCTGCATGCTTCTTCAAGTTAAATCATGCTTTGAAATAATTTCCAAGTGATCCATAAAAAGGGGGGGGGGCATGGCTTTGGGCTTGGCTTTTAATACCTTCTGCTTTTCCTGTGTGATATTAACTGTCCCTGTCCCTGTTCAGTACAGTGTGTGTTATGATCAGGTATGCATATGTTACAAAGCAGCTTATCCAAAGGGGGGGAGATTTTTTTTCAAAGGGAGCTATAAGGTTGGCATCCTCACTGGTATATGTATATAGCTATAGATAAACACATGCATCTGGCCAGAGAACTGGACTGACACCCTAGGCAATTGGATGTATAGCTACAAATGCTTCATGTGTGCTATAACTTGCCCGGACAATTGGCAAGGGAATTTCCTTGGAGAACATCGCATATTGGGTGCATCAACAGATGGCTCTTGTACTGCTTTTATGACTTCTCCCTATTTTCTTTTGTTCTCATTTCAGGTCATGGATGGCTTTAAGCAGCTGGGCTTCCCCCAATGTGTGGGCGCGCTCGACGGCACACACATTCCAGTGCAGCCTCCCAGGGCTAGGGCCGAGGAATATTTTAACAGCAAGTATGGACACTCCATCGTCCTTCAACGGTTGACCTCGGCCACTGGACTCTTTTTGAACATCGAGGCAGGATTTTCGGGCTGGAACCATGATGCATTCATTTTCAGGCATTCCTCGCTGTGCCAGGCCATGGATGAGGGAGCTTTTGTTCCTGGCAATCCTATAGTGACGATACATGGGGTGCAGGTGCCGCCGCTGGTAATCGCGGATGGAGCATACCCCTTGCGCCGATGGCTCATGAAGCCATACAGTGGAGCTCTGCGGGACAACCAGCTGCAATTCAACATTGCACTAAGCAGGGCTCGCTGTGTGGTGGAGCGGGCTTTCGGACGCCTGAAGGGAAGGTGGGGCTGTCTGGGGGCAAGGCTGACTGTGGGCGAAAACCACTTTGCCACAGTTGTGTCTGCATGCGTGGTGCTGCACAACATCTGCGAGAGCAAGGGCCACGCACTGCACGTTGAACAGGCCACTGGAGAGCTGCAGCTACCACCATTACCAGAGGACTACCGGCCAGCGAGAGACCGACGAAGGCAGACTGAGGGAGAGCGTGTCCGTGGCGCCATAGCGGCCATGCTAGCAGAAGGGGGGGTATTGAGCAATGCTGCGTATTTCAAAGTTGCTTCTCTTTTTTGTTTTCCTGTTTCATGTTTGCTATTCAACAATAAACCATTTCATTTTGTGTTAAAATTGGTGGTTTGCTTCTGATGCTCAGGAACACTGTGCAATGACTTGCTTGGTTGTCGCAGGTTTGTGGATTGTATGTATATGCAGTTAGATATCTGCTGTTACATGTATATGTGTATATATGCATATTCCCCAGAAACATTATAATAATGTATGTATGAATGTGTGCATGCATACATACGTGTGTGTGTGTGTGTGTGTGTGTGCGTGTGCGTGCACATATATATATATATATATATATATATATATATATATATATATGTGCACCATACCCATTTAAGGGCTGTGGGATTTAAAGTCCCAGAATCCAGGGAACTATTAGCCAACATAGGACTATTGGTAGCCATGGCTGAGGCTTCTGGGAGCTGAAGGCCCACGGCCCTTTAACGGGAAAGGTTGCTTGCCCCTGATATAGCCTCCAGGGCTTCTGAACCATGGAAATCAATAGGATTGACCTAGCTGCTTATTTACCATTCATCAATTGGTCCAGTGGGTCTACACTATTTTACCAATTCACCCGAATTGGAAGTAACCGCTATCAAAACCTATATGTGTAGATATACATATGTGTGTGTGTGTGTATATATATATAGGTGTGTGTCTATATATGTATATATGTGTGTGTATATATATATATATGTGTGTGTGTGTGTGTATATATGTGTATATAACCAGAGATGTGTGTGTTTCTATATACATGTATATACAGATACATGTGTGTACACACATGTGTACATATATGTATGTGTGTGTACATATATATATGCATATATACATATTTGTGTGTGGGGGGGTGTTTGTGTGTGAAGATGTATATATATATATATATATATATATATACATATATGCATATGTATATATCTATGCATAAAAATACACACACACACCAACACAGGTGTGTGTTGCTGTCACAAGGGCCAAGGTGCAGCAGAACCCTAGACGGGGCAGTTTTGGGGAATAATAAAACATGATGAACACCACACTGCTTGTGAACTGAGAACAAACTTTATAAAACAGTGCTTTATAAAACAGTGCTATGTACTCACACAATGTACATGTAACCTTTAAAAAGTGCTCGGAAAAAGAACTAACCAAAAACCTGGAAACAAACATATAATAAATATCACACTAAACAGACAGTACTGGCGAACAAAAACACATGTCTGTCCTGTTTGTCGAGATGAAAATCTCAAGAAGGAGAGTATATCTTCTTCTTTTTAATCAGTCTCTTTCCTTTCTGAGGGATAGGGGTGGCCTGGCTTTGGGAGACACCCTGCGTAATTTGGATGTATTGGGAGTCATCCACGTCCTCTGTTTGTTCCGTTGCAGAGACCAGACAAGTAGGTGGTGTGGGCATGATTGCACAGAACACTGTTTACCTTCTCACCAAAGTGGTACCTATTTATCTACTTGCATTTGCATGCTTTTGAACTGCTATGCAGAGAGCAACAGGCTTAGGTGAGATTAGCAGATACTCAGTAGAGCAGTGATGCTTGCCCAAGGACAGAGGGTGGTGGAAATGTAGATACAAAGAGATTATTTCATTTTGCTCCCTCCCACCATCAGTTCTAAATGCACTGACATTTTTCTTTTTATTGTATATGATTGATTCATGTGTATCACCTAAGTGTGCTTTTAACAAATAGCTACTGGTAGAGACAATACTGTGACACATACTTGACTTTGTCAATGATTCCCTAAGTCAGATAATAAAAAGCAACACATGGCATTCTGATAGCTTGGATTAATAGCTATAAACTACAAAGTGTGTGGATATGATACATATTATTGTGGACAACAGAAGTGTCAGTTAAATAGAACATCTTGGAACAGGGACATGGAAAGTGCAGCTTCCCCCCAGGCTCTTCCTGAGATTCTTTCAGTAAATAAATACCCTATGTTTATTTTGGAATGTTGTTTTTAGTCCCCAATGAAGCTTAACAAATTAGATGTTAACTGTTTTAGTTGACAACAGTCACTATCCAAACTTGGAAACAACTAGTTCAGTTAATTATGTGCTATTTCACACTTAAAATTCAAAATTATGAGGGAGGTAGAGGATAACCTCTAGTTATTGCTGCACTTTAGGGTCCTCTGACTAAAGAAAAAAAATATTATGCATTTACATGTAGAGCATAATTGAAAATAAATATTTCAAGGTGAATATATATTTATACAGACATATTTTTTTTAAAAAAATCAGAAATCAGTATCTCTTCACAAACATATTTGTCTCAATATTGTTGATAGTTCCTACTGAAGTAAACTCAGCCATTGAATGGTGAGACAATACTTATGCAAGTCCCACTGATTCAGTTTGTTGGCCCAGGGTGAGACTAGCAATAGGATTCAAGCAGAAATGGAGTAGAATGGATGTTTTAGTGAACAGATAAAGAAGTAACATGGTCTGGAAAGAGACTGATCCACCCACCAGCAAGAACTGAGCTCACTGGCTTTATTAAGGCAGAGGTGGCCAAACTTTGGCCCTCTGAGGCTGTTTTTATTTTTTTGTTTTTTAATTCTGATCCTCTGCCTCTCCAGAAACTTTTCTGTGGTTCTTCCAAAGGGTGAATTGACTTGGGTGGTACTCCCTGGAAGTGGGAATTCACATTTGTTCTCTATCCTCAATTGTCATCATTACAGGCAATAAGGAACTTGTGTGTGTGTGTGCTTTCAAATCTTCTGTGAACTTATGGCAACCCCATGAATATCATTGGGTTTTCTTAGGTAAAGGATACTCAGAGATGGTTTTGCCAGTTCCTTCCTCTGAAATATAGCTTACAGCACCTGGTATTCATTGGCTTGCGTATTAAGGACACTCAGCTGTTTGATCCATATTGGTAAAATTGTTCTAGTTATTTGTTTATTTGTTTGTTTAAGTATCCTCAAGAAGTTATCCAAAAACATACTGTATTTCTTTTTTCTTTTAAAAGGTAACTTTGAATCTATGGACTTTTATATTTTGCTGAGAATTTCTTTCCCATCCTTTCCCATACACCATAAGCAACAAATGAAAATTGATTTACAGGAAGGCCTCTCTCTGCTCTTAGAAAGTATTACATCAAATTTTTGGTCAAACACTCCAGTGCTTGCTGGTTAGTTGTGTATACTGTATTACTAACACTTTTCTGTTTTGATAAGTTGGTTCATAGAAAAAATGGGTCTGTTAATGCATAAAATACCCTGGATTTTTGCTTAGTCAGGACAATTGTTATTTATTCCAAAATAGCTATGTTCCTTTTCCAGGCTTTGTGAGGAAGAGGAAGAGAGTGGAAAGCAAGAAGCAAAGAAACACACATCTTTTACTTAATTTTTTCCCACAGCCCTGGTACAGTAGGTTAATCAGGTTCAGGTTGCATGCCAGTATAGCAAGTCAGAGTTGGAGGCTGTGAGAGTCCTACATTCCTCCAATGCAGTCAAGTGTATTAGTTAGTTGGGTGGAGAGGGTTTGCCTGTGGGCAGAAAGGAATTAGTGACAGAAGGTTTCTCTCATCTCCCTGCCACTATGCAACAAGATGAAGATCATGACTGACTGCCCTATTTTGCAAAACTGTCTGGGGTCAAGCCCCAAGAATAGTGGTTATCACAGGGGTTATTCCATTTACCAAGATAAATAAACACGTTCTCAAATACATCAACTGTATTTGTCCCTTCTCCCCTCTTACTAAGTACATCTGGCATTCTCTTTGAGAGAAGGAGAGAGTTCAGCGCAATGACCTTAGCAACTGGTTATTCCAGTGAGATAGATGGAGGAGCATAAAGCAAAACTGTAGGGACTCTGGTATATTGCATCAGGGAGAAAAGACCTAGTGGAGATAAAATGGATTTGCCTTTTCATGATTTTTTAAAATATAATTTTAAATAACAAATGCATTTGTGTGGAAGTATTCTTTCTAGGAAGAGGTGGTTTTGCTGTAACATGCTGCATTTTGTAATACCCAGCAGTCTCTTATGTATATCTTGCAAAGTTCAAGAGTTCCATTTCTGGGTTTATTAAACATGGAATATGGAGAATCATGACAGCCTCATCCCACCTTATCCATCTGAGGAAGTAGACTGAAGTCTATGAAAGCTTATGCTGCCAATTTTTTTATTTCAGTTAGGGCCTCTGCAGACTGGCCCAAAGGGTTGGGATGGGGAAGCTGCACACCAACCACCCCAACTCCACGCCAACACCGTCCTGATGCCACACACCATTATGCACAGCATGTGGAGTCAGGACGCCCTTCCAGCGCAGCATTCAAATATGCTGCACTGAAAAGGGCACTGAAAAGTCATGTGCCAGCTCTTAGGGTGGCCTTTTGCTGCTTCTAAAAGGAGAGGCATTTTGCCGCACTTTTTGTGGCAGCAAAAGGGACGATCAGGGCCAAGGCATAGGGTTGCCGCAGCTCCGATCCGCCACTTCCCAGGGCAGCCCAGAGCCACCCTCCCAATGGCAGTTCTCCATAGAATTCTGGGAAAACAAGGTTCCAAAGGATATAGAGGAGTTTCATACACAGAAGAATCCATTTTGTTCCAGATGTCACCCTCCACATGCATAGGAAAAAATAACGTAAAATAAAGAAAGCCAAGTCTTAGACATTTGTAATCACAAATGATATCAGTGTAAAGCCCACTTCACTTTTTTCCAAGGACATATCGGCTCCTCTATGGGGAAATGTCTCACCTTCTCCCACAACAAAGCTGTACTGTAGAATATATTTTTACATAATTTTACTAATCACAATCTAGTGTCCTCCCTGCTAGGATAGGGTGGCCTACTAATCATTTATTTATTTCTGCTTTTCTATTTAATTTATATCCTCTCAACATGAGACCCAGGGTGGCTTACAATAGAAAACAAAATGCTATTAAAACAATGGATAATATAAAAGTTTAAAACAATTAAACAATTATATTAAAAATATCAATATAAAACAATGTTTAAAAGCTATTAAAATGAAAAATGTAATACAACCAAATTAAAAGACCTTTTGCATAAGATAAATAGTTTTCAAAGGCCTGCATGAACAGAAAAGTCTTTGTCTGTTGATGAAAAGAGAAAAAAGAGGGGACCATCCCATTTTCCCATGACAGGGAGTTCCACAGTTTGGGAGCAGCCACTGAGAAAGAGCTTTTTCAAATCCTCACCAAATGTGCCTATGATGGTGGTAGGACAGAGAAAAGTCTTCCTTTTAGGATCTTTAACCTCATGCAGGCTTGTATTGGTAGATATGGTCTTTTTTTTTAAGCATTAGCTAGTAAATAGTTCCAAGGTCTAATAAGTATTAGAAAGAGCCTATATAAAAGGTGACTTATCTCTGCTGGGATAGAATTGTTAGAAATTGATGTTGATGAAGTGTTGTAAACAGTCCTTTTAAAACCAAACACCAAAACCTGGAACTTCCATTATGCTTCCTTTATTGTAAAACAGCAAAAGCAAAAACAAATAATAATAATAATAATAATAATAATAATAATATAGCTTCACTTTAGCCAGAAGGCTAAACAGGAATAATGCCTAAATGCTACATGATGCAAAGTTGATGAGTAGCATCACCAGGAGAAAAGTTTAATTAGTTCATTACAGTTCAAAAGTTAAAAAGCAAGTGAGTAGCTTTCTAATTCCCAGCTCTCAGCCCCCCAATTCTCCACCCTTTTGGGTGTAGCCTTTACAGACTGATTGGTTGATGATACATGACGTGCTTTAGCCCAACCTTTAATTACCATAATAAATCATGTGACTACATTTCCCATAACAATTCTCATGTTGACAAAATCCTCAATGTAAACAAACCTCTTTCTCATAGAACTGAAGCTTGTTAACTGCTTGTTTGGGCTAAGAACACACCTGGGCTGATAACTGTGAATCTGGCCTCAGAAAAACAACTTTTCTCAGCAAGGAAAAATACAGACACACATCTTTTACATTTCAACATTTTAACATTGACTCTATATCCCATTTAAACCTAACAAGAATCATTTACAGAATGCAACCAGGAATTATTGCATTAAAAATGCCACTAATGTCACCAGGTGACTGCACCCCAGCTAAAACCTGGTTAAATAACAACTATAGGTTTTTAAAAGTATTTTCCCATGTGTGTTTCATGGGGGGGTGGGGGAAGAGTCAATACATTATAACAGTCCAAGGTCTGGCTAGCACTATAATGGAAGCACAAGCTCAGCTTGTTGCCAATGTGCAAGGGAAGAAAAACCTGAATTAAGGTTTATTTGTAATGTATTAAATTTCATTCATCTACCCTCTGACTAATGATAACATCTCTCTATCAATGTGAATACATCAGAGCCTGAACTTACATAGTTCAAATTGCCCCAGTTTGAAGAATAGTGCTTCTAGTCAAATTTTTCAATAAAAATATGTGGAGACAAATATTCTGAAACAAATAGTGTATTTTTTCTGCCATAATGTTTATCTAGCCTGGACTGAGCTGATCTTTCTTGGATATGACTTGTTTTCCTTCTTACTGCTTTTATCCAGCTGCTGGCAGAAATGGTGATCCTGTACTCAGATGACCACGTTTTCCATCAGATTTCATAAGGTTTATATTGGTATAAATTTTTCTTCTTACACTAAGAAGGAAGCAAATGGATGATAATGAATTCAGAATATGTTGTGAGGCTAGTACGTATATTATAGAATGCCAAAATAGCAGAGCAGGTAGCAAAGCAGAATAAGAAATGTTCATGATGGTAGAAGATCACTCTAATCTCAGCCAGGCCGATCATTAAGGATATATTCCTGTGCACATTTATTTGAGCATAAGCCCCATTTAACTCAGTGGGAAGAAAAAGTATCAAAGTGCATGGTAAGTGCAGCTTCAGTACATTGATGGTTGCCCCTTTCACTAGTGGTAAAGGATCAAGTGATCTCCTCTGTCAAATAAAGCAGCAGCCTTGGAAACCCACTGGGCGACCTTGGGTAAGTCACACTCTCTCAGTCCCAGAGGAAGGTAATGGCAAACCTCCTCAAACAGCAATGCGGGGCAGCTCTTTCCCCTATTAGTGCCCAAGTAGAGCCACCACCCAAGGAAGTGCTGAACCCAAGGAAACAGAATTTCGGTAAGCATATTTCTTGCTTTCATACACTGACTGTTGTAAAAATCTGAAAGACCTGTATCTCCTTATGCATTCCTTTGAAAATTTAGGGCAAGAGCCAAGGTTTGCATCCTTCTGGATCCTACTACAGTCCATCCTACTCCTACAACTGTGTCAATATGTTTTATACCTGAATATTTGTTATCACTCTGTCCTACATCTGAAGAAATGGATTTATTCCCATTAAAGCTCATGCAAGAATCTAAACCAGTTAGTCTTACAGGTACTTCCACATTCCTTTTCCCTTCTCTCTTTCTCCTTTTTATGCTGCAAAAGACTAACATGCTACTTCTTTGAAAACTATTTCCAAGGGGCTTCTGAGGTGTTTATGATATTGTTATTTAATTATGTAGAAATGTAAATCTTTGTAAATTCCATGCTAGCAGTCAGGGAGGAGTAAATGATTTTTTCCCCTTCCTATGTGATAAAGATTAAAATCTGCATTTTTTGAAGATTATACGCTACTTGAAACTTATTCTATGTAAAAAAAAAAAAGTCGGATTTTTTTTAGCAGAAAATAGTCTTTTGTGTAAAAACACACAGCTTTTTCTTGTTTCCTAGCATCTTTTCTTAATTTTTGAACTGAAAATTCAGTTTTCTATGCACAAAATCCCATATTTTTCATGAAGAATACATCCTAAACTATGAAGATGCTTGCCCATATAGATTACTCTTCACCAGAATTTTCTGATACCCAATTAATCAATTTTCAACCATCTGTTGATACTAGGTGAAGATTGTTAACTGATATTTGTTTCTGGTGCATCCTGGTTTTGTGACTTTGTTGACTTTGTTAGCTATTAGTGCTTATTTTCTTATTGCTAGGTAGCTCTTAAGAACTGTACTTTTAAAATCTTCTAATATCTTTGTATTTGATTTCAAAGATTTTGTGGAAATATGAATTATTTTTAAATGCAGTTCTGAAATAATTCCATCTCAACAGCAATTTTACAATGCCGACACTATACAGATTACAACAATCTCCCCAATCTGTTGATGACAAATAAATAATAAAGTGTGCTTGTAGAATGACTATTGAGAAAACTGTTAACTTCATACATATGGAAAACTATCTCAGTATTTTTAATTGACTTCTCCAGGGTGTTGTCTAGGTCATTATTAGAAAGTGATAATAAAGGGTTTTCTTTTCTTTTGCAGATAAAGATGAATAGGGTGTGTATCTGCAAGCAATTGCAGCTTTGCAGGATAAATTTATTCACAACTTAGAAATATGAACTAACCAATTATTTTAAAATCCATGGAAATCCATACTGAACCCATTTTAATAGCAGCTAGTAGTGTGTGTGTGTGTGTACACATGTTAAAAATTCTTTGGTTCTAGCACCTCATACTTCTTCTATCTTCTGAAGTCATTTTAAAAGATAACCCAACAATTTGTGAAGCAGACATTTCCTAGTTTGATACACTAAATTGTTGGTGTTACACTCAACTATGAATTAGCATTCTATGGATTAGCAATTATGGATTAGCATTCAATGAATACTGAGAACTAGCATGGTTTAGTTATTTCAGTGCTGGATTGACTCTGGAGTTCAGGGTTTGATCCTGCTCAACCATGGAATCCCATTGACCTTGGATCATAGAATAGAATCATAGAATCATAGAGTTGGAAGAGATCACAAGGGCCATCCAATCCAACCCCCTGCCATGCAGGATCTCCCAATCAAAGCATCCCCGACAGATGGCCACCCAGCCTCTGCTTGAAGACTTCCAAGGAAGGAGACTCCACTACTCTCCGAGGGAGTGTGTTCCACTGTCAAACTGCCCTTACTGTCAGGAAGTTCCTCCTAATGTTGAGGCAGAATCTCTTTTCCTAGAGCTTACATCCATTTCGGGTTTCGTGTCCTAGTCTCTGGAGCAGCAGAAAACAAGCTTGTTCCCTCCTCAATAGGACATCCCTTCAAATATTTAAACATGGCTATCATATCACCTCTCAGCCTTCTCTTCTCCAGGCTAAACATCCCCAGCTCCCTAAGTCACTCCTCATACGGTTTGGTTTCCAGACCCTTCACCATTTTAGTCTCCCTCCTTTGGACACGCTTCAGTTTTTCAGCATCCTTTTTGAATTGTGGTGCCCAGAACTGGACACAGCATTATTCCAGGTGAGGCCTGACCAAAGCAGAATAGAGTGGCACTATTACTTCTCTTGATCTAGACACTATGCTTCTACTGATGCAGCCTAAAATTGCATTGGCCTTTTTAGCTGCTGCATCGCACTGTTGACTCATGTTCAACTTGTGGTCCACCTGGATTCCTAGATCCCCTTCACATGTAGTCTCATTCAGCCAGGTGTCCCCCATCGTATATCTGTGCTTTTCATTTTTCTGCCCGAAGTACAGTACCTTACATTTCTCTGTGTTGAATTTCATTTTGTTAGCTTTGGCCTAGCTTTCTAGTCTGTTCAAGTCATTTTGAATTTTGATCCTGTCCTCTGGGGTATTAGCTACTCCCCCTAATTTGGTGACATCTGCAAATTTGATAACTATGCCCTCAATACCGTCATCCAAGTCATTAATAAAGATATTGAGTAGCACTGGGCCCAGGGCAGAGCCCTGTGGCACCCCACTGGTCACTTCTTTCCAGGTTGAAAAGGAGCCATTGTTGAGCACCCTTTGGGTTCGGCCAGTCAACCAATTACAAATCCATGTATCAGTTACTTTGTCTAGCCCACATTTTACTAGCTTGTTTGCAAAAATGTCATGGGGAACCTTGTCAAAGACCTTACTGAAATCAAGATATACTATATCCACAGCATTCCCTTCATCTACCAAGCTGGTAATTTTATCAAAAAAGAGATCAGATTTGTCTGGCATGACCTGTTTCTCTGAAACACATGTTGATGAGTCACACACTCTCAACTCCCCAAAACCCTATTCCCCTTAGGTTCACCATAAGTCAGAAGCAACTGGAAGGCACAGAAGAACAGCAATAATTATATGGACTACTTTGGGCCAACAACTTTTGAAGCAGATATTTCCTGGTTTAGCACACTAAATTGCTGGTGTTGTGCTCAGTTATGGATTAGTATTCTATAAAATACTTTGGGCAAGCTCAGACACTCCTACTTTACTTACCTACTCCTGCACAGTCACAAATAGGAAACAGGAAATGTTTACCTTTTTAGCTAACTACAATTTGGGGTTGTAATAAACTGTAAATGGTGGTTCATCTTAATTATGATCCTTAATATGGCATCCATATTTCTCCAGAACTCTGGAGCAACTCTTCTAGAACATGGCCACACAGCCCGAAAAACCCACAAAAAACTATGGATGCTGGCCATGAAAGCCTACGACTTCACTCTGGAGCAACATTACAAACACCAACATCTTTCACTCTTGCTGCCATGCAACAGTAGCCATAGTAGCCAAGTAAGGTAACAGGTATTAAAAGAAAGTTGTATCTCAGCTTCAATTATATTCTAGGCCACTGATGGGAAAATGTGTCCCAAAAAGCCACATGTGGCAAAATCTCCTTTATTTCAGCACCAAAGTCATCCAATAATATCACTAAAGCTTTCCATAACACCAACCTTTTTTTTAAAGGTGAAAAATACAGGAAAAAAAATATTCACAATGCTAGGGTGGGGTCCAAAAAGCAGAAGCTGGGCCATATTCTTTCCATATACCTTTATATTTAATGGTGATGTGTGCTGGAGGGACAGTATGGGGGGTTGCAGACTGCCAGAAATAGTGTGAATTCAGTCCACTTTTAGGGTTAGGGTTAGTGCTAGGGAATCATGGGAACTGGTATTTTTCTGAGACATTGAGCCTTCTCTGTCAGACAACTCTGGTGCCCCAATAAAATACAGTTCCCATGGTTCCCTAATTCTAACCCTAACCCTAAAAGTGGACTGAATTCACACTATTTCTGGCAGTCTGCAACCCCCCTATGTTTAATGGTGATGTGGTGCTGGAGGGGCTTAATTTTCAAGGTGAAAATTGATTCCCACCCACAGTGCAGTTTCACACTCTTATTCTAAGCCATTGAAGATGGGAGGAATGAATCCCAATTTAAGATAGAGATGCAAATTATTATTGAACTGAACTTGAATTATGAAAGGGTTAATTATAACACTTGACTGGCAAGTGGGAACATTGAATAGGATAAAAGAAGATGGTGAACAGTTTAGACCTTGGAAACTAGTGTATAATGTCATACAATATGGATCTCTTTTAGTAAATTTGCTGTGTATGAAGGCCTGAGTTCTCAAAAGTAAGATTGCAGGCTCCCCAGTACTTTTTTTAAATGCAAGTTTTGTTGTTCTTTAAATCCTTCCCCATCCAAGACCCCAGGTCTTTGAAAAAAAAACACCATAGAATATCTAGGTGGACGTTCCACATCCAGTCATCATTTGGCCTCGATCAAGGAATGGTTCTACAGCAAACATTAGAAAACCAAGTAGTATTTACATATGACTCTTGCTTTTGGGAGGATTTGGAGGAATCCCTCAAAGTGTATTTTTTAGGGAAAAACCAGTTAAAAGGTAACTAAAATATAATCCAGTACCAATGAATACTTAATGCATTGCTCTTGAATTAATGAATAACATTATCATGCTTTTCGGGGAGGGGGGACAACTGAGGAAGCAATGAACTAATTTTTAAAAGTAACATTCCAAGCTGTAGAGAAGCTCAGTCAGAAACTGAACAATGAATTATTCAGTCTGAGAAGCTAAGCCAAAGCCCATAGGTTTACAGGGCCAAAAAAGATCCTATCATTAGGATAGGATGCATGATCTCTTCATGCATTAAAGGAACATGTGACAGAGGCACTGGGCAGTGCTGGCCTCAGGACAGTGCATCCTAGAGACTGTGGTGAGTTAGCATGTGTAACCTAAACATCCCCTCACAAGATCCCCTCAATGGGATGGAGGTTGAACTTTCTTATGTGTCACCCAGTACCTGCTGGGATGGAAACTGGACTACCAGACATCCTGCTATGCTGTCTCTCTAAACTGGTGGCACTGTGGTACACCAGAGCTCAATCCAGTAGTTTTCTTATGTTGCATTGTGGTACCATATAAGTTGGGTGGATTTGTTTTGTTTTGTTTCTCTTGATGAAAGCTATAGAGTACAAACAATTTTAACTGAAACCAGAAACATTTGAGAAATCAATCAAATGTTGCCAGTCTTTAGAATTTGGCACTGGAGTTGTTTCACCTGAACTACATGGCTACACCATTTTTAAGAGGTAGATGATAAACTCTACTCCTCAACCTATTTAAGAGATCAAATGCCCTTACTCCTAGCTTCAAACAAACAAACAAACAAACAATCTTCTCCTGAAAGATGGCCATGGGTTTCTAGATGATAGCCAGTTACCATCTGCTTTTCTTATTCTTTATCATTTTTAAAAACATATGAAAAAAATACTTGAGTGTGTACAAAAAACAAACAAAAATAAAACAAAAGACTATTCATGTCCACAGGTGTAAAGTCAGAATAAAATACAGAAAAAATTATCCATAAGACTTAAAATGATTAACATCTTGGCTAAAATTTTAATATACTGTAAGCCGTCATTGTTCATTTGTCCACCAAGTCACAGCTGCCCATTAAGCCTGGTTTAGTTGTCTTAAGTAAACACTTAAAAGACAATTTTCCACTTTAGATCAAACAAGGAACATGAGCAAGGGCCTGAAAATGCTTATAATATCATTTCAATATACTCCCCCCTCATTTCATTTTCCATCTTAAATAGGTTAACATTATTTTGAATAGCAGGCATAGCTTACACCTTCTGAACTTTCAAGTCCATCTGTTTTAATCTGTGATCTGATATTTTATGAGGCATTGTTGGGTTTCAAAGGAGGAGGGGGCAAAGGAGAAAGGGTTTCCTGTCTGACTACAGTGAGCAGCTTTTTTTGAGCACTCTAAGCGAGGAGGTTACCAGAGGTCCAGCCACAGTCACGCAAAAATTATAATAATAAAAAGGTAATAAGAAACAGGAACTTGGAATTCTGAAGGAGTATGAACTTTTAGCCCATCAGTTGTGGCTTTCTCTCCATTCTTTCCCAAGATCTCCATCTGTTTTCATATTAATCAACCATCAAAGTGATCTATTTTCAAGGTTGTGGATTTTAGCTTTTTTAGGGTGGTGGGTGCTTTCTTCATATTCTGAGAGCCCAGTTTCCTTTACACTTGCTTGGGAGTCATTCCCATTGACACCAGCAATGCTTTCATCTGAGTAAACATAGCAATTACTGTTTAGCCTGTAAACAGTGGGCTGGTTATATTGGTCTCCTCTCTGCAGGTATACCCCACTGCTTGTTTTGTGGCTACTATAGATTAAAGGATTATTTCTGAAATCAACTCCCTAGGTAAAATGTAAAAGTGCTGATGTATATGGAAATATATAATGTAATACATTTGCCTTTCATTGCACCCATGACTCTGGAATGAATGTTTCTGGCTGAAAGAAATGGATAATCCTAACCAGAAGCAATGGGCTGTATTCTAGCATTGTGAAAGGTCTACTAAATTAGTTTGGAGACCACTTTGGCAGTTCAAATGCAGCTTCAAATCAATCTGGACTGATCTTGACATTATCAGATCTCATGCAGACCTTGGATATGAATCAAGATCCAGAAGTCTGGATTGTTTTCCCACAGATAGATTGGGAATCCAAAATGTTAAAACATTTTTTTTTCATACAGTGGTGAGCAATTTGGAAACAAGCAGTACAAGCAGTGTATACTCCTATCTGCCCTACATATTGCTTTTGTTCATGAAGTGTGGCTAAAAATAAAATAAAAAAATACTTATATGGTTAAAAGAATAGATAGACAAGTTCCTCCTGCAAGAAACAAGAAACACTTTTTAAAAAACTTTTTTTAAAAAACTGTTATTCTCATAATCACAGAAATATAAAATTGAAAGTATTTTTCAAAACTGCCAAATATCAATCAAAAAGTTCTACAGTTCTCCAAATGCCAGTCCAAAAAGTTAGGGTCAGCCATATCATTACTCAGAATGAGATAGTTCAGCTATCAGATGCTGGAAGGAAACAGGAGTTGTTGGAGCAGAAAGCTCTGCACTGCGAGTATGCTGCACATCTTTTAAAGTAGTCTGCTGTTTTCAGGCATAAGGGGGTTGCCCTCCTACTATCAGTGTCAAATGTCTAATCTGTACTGCAGAAATAGTATAGTTTGACACTGCTTTAACTGCCATGGCTCAATGTTATGGAATTCTGAGAACTACTGTAGTTTTGTGAGACATTTAGCCTTCTCTAAGAGCTCTGGTGCCACAACTACAGTTCCTAGAATTCCATAGCACTGAGCCATGGCAATTTAAGTGGCATCAAACTGTATTGTTTCTGAAGCGCAGATTAGACCAAATATCAATTTATCAATCCGGTTATTTTGGGGAGTGGGAGGTGCCATCTTTTCTTGTGCCTTTAGTACTCTTAGGACACAGGTGATCAGCTTGATTCTGAAGACCCACTGCTGAAGAATAGGTATATCATTAGCTACTGTGGCCCAACTTAGGCCTGTCCCAGCAGGGCTTTTCTTACATTCTTATCTCTTTTCTGGCTCACAGATGATATACTAAGTATGTAAAACCGAAATCTTTTAATATACTAGGGGAGCAAAGCTCTCCACCAGCATGTTACAGCTTTGGCAAAGGGTTTGATCCCTTTCCTCTGTTGCTTACCTTGTGGAACAAAAGCCAGAGGGCTCTCTAAAGCTTTTGATTGGAGGGCAGAGGTGCACCAAAGTGTGTCCCACTTGCTCTTGAACAACCAGGGATAAAGGATCTGCCTTTACCTCTACAAAAATTATTCACCTTCATACTTGGGTGATCTGGAGCAGTTGGAATACTCTCAGGTGCACCCTTACCGCCTGCTGGTGTTCAGCAAGCTTCCTGACTTTTGAGGGAGAGCTGCAAGTACACTAATGGAAAAGGATGCAGAAGAAGGTATTTAATACTTCCTTCTGCAATGTTATTTTTTTTTTAAAAAAAAAATCCATATAAGATATCTCTGGTTATGCCAGCATATGCTGGCAATAAGATGCTGGTCAAATTGTTTTGTAAGATGATGCTTGGTGAGGTGAACTAATGGTTAAACTCTGAAACAAATTTGAGTATTACATGAAAATCTAATATTCTAGAAAAAAAATCCCAGCATTTTTCACACACATGGACTTTTCTAATGTCCCTAAATATGGGATGCAGGCTGTTTTCAGAAGATAATTGCTTGACATAGGAATGGGCACAATGCAGCCTGTGGACAACTTTTCCTGCAAGGGCCCGAGTTGGCTCTCCATTTCCCCAAAATACAATGCCTTCAAAATTGTAAATCATAACCCCACAAAGCCTCCAGGGAAGTGATTTGCCATATAGAATGTATTTTCTCCCATGCTTGTTTTAGGCCTCATTCCCACTATGATTTAAAATGAATTGCTGATTGGGTTGTATGTCTGTTGTTCCCACTTGAGACCAGTTCTGAACTTACTGCACTTGGTTTCAATTGAGATGAAGCGAGGCAAATGAAAAATAACCGCTCTTTCTTGACACTAATTTTTTGGTGGTTCTTTTCAAAAGAAGCAATTAGTAAGCTTGTTCAGCAAGTGGGAAGGAAGGACCTAAATCATATCAAACTGAAGGGGAGGGATTACTGCAGCAGAGGGTTGGCACATCCCTCACCAGTTTTGGGGGAAATACACCATTTCCCCCCTCCCCTTTCTCAGGACCCATCCTACATTCCAACCTTCTGTCCAGGAGGAATTCCAAAATGCTCTACCTTGTGAGCTTGACTAGGAAGCATGTCCTCCAAGTCCTGCAAGGCACCCATGGCTGAGGCATCTCAGGGGAGAGTCCTCCATATGGCACCCGTGGCTGAGGCATCTCAGGGGGGAGTCCTCCATATGGTACCCGTGGCTGAGGAATCTCATGGGAGAGGCTTCCATATGGCATCCATGGCTGGGCATCCCACAGGACTTGGAGGACATGGGGAGTTGAAGTGCTGCCCTCCTAGCCTTGTAGAACTTGGAGGACATGCTTCCTAGTCAAGCTCAGAAGGGAGGGAATTTTGGAATTCCTCCTGGAAAGAAGGTTGGAATGTAGGACTGGTCCTGGTAAAAGAGAGTGAGGGATGGTGGATTTCCCCCAAAACTAGTGAGAGATGGGATACTAGTGACTAGATACTAGTGACTACATGGCACCCATGACTCCCTCCTGTGTTTTCTTGAATGTGTTGCCGGTTGTGTCACCGATGATTGGCAGACATTTTGAAGGGGTACAAACTAGTGGGAACAACAATCATGCCGAAAAAGAAGCGAATAAAGAAAAGACCCACTTCCATAGTGGGAATGACGCATGGACTGGAATCGATTCTCCAACCCGGAGTGAAAGTGAATTGCAAACTGGGCTAAATGTAAATAGGAATGAGCCCTTGGACTCCCCAACCCAAAACAGAGAGTAGTTTTTAGAAACCAGAAGTTATGGGACAATCGGGCCTTTACAGACTGCCAGAAATAGTGCAAATTGAGCCCACTTTAACTGTCCTGGCTCAGTGCTAAGGAATCATGGGAACTGTAGTTTATTGTGGCACCAGAGATCTCTGACAGAGAAGGCTCAATGTCCCAGAAAAAAATGCATTTCCCATGATTCCACAGCACCGAGCCAGGACAGTTAAAATGGCCTCAAGCTGCACTATTTCTGGCAGTCTGTAAAGGCCCAATCATTTCCTTTCAGTAAATCTGCATTATTGCCTCAAGTAGGCCTGACAGGGTTACATTTAAATTGTAAATTGTACTCCCAGGATATCTTTGTGGCAGAATTTGCTGTTTTGGACAATGTGACAGGTACTGAAGTAGGGTGCTTTCAGGATATATATCTCACTTAGCTCTGGGGGAGGGAGGAATGTCTCCCAAAGTTTCAGTAGTTCTTCATCTAAATTAAAAATCATTATGACTGCAAACATTTATGCTATTTTGGCTCAAGGTAGCTAAGTGTATTTAAGTATAAAGATATGCTTCTGTGAGTATGCATGCACATAAATTTAAGACACAATTTGCATTTAGTACATATATTATCTAATCATATATGCTGGTAAAAAAGGATAACTAGATAGCATGAATATGATAATAACATGAACTAGTTTTAGGAAATTATCACAAAGATTAAAAGATTGTGTTCATAATTTATTTAAAGGTAAAAAGTAAGTCTAGGGTTTGCCCAGAGCCTGCCAAATCTTTTTGACATGATTTGTTTTCTTTGCTATGAAACAAATTTCATTTAACAAAGAAGACTGATTTCTAATGAAACAATTTCCTGTTGAGAAATCCTAGTATTTGAAGTGGTATTATTCCACTGAAAATACCCAGAGAATTAGAGTTTAAGTGCATCAGCATGTGGGCTGCTATGTGCTTACAATACATGTTCACACATGTTGTTACGAATAACAAACATATTCAAACAAAATTAATTGCAGACCATTTTGAAAAATTACATGAAGATGAGCAGATCAGAAATACTGTCAACAGTGATGATTTTGATGGGAAATGTAAGAGAGGGTAGTGGATCTCTCAAGTATAGTAACCAAATGAGGAAGAAGCAGAACAACAACCAATCCCATTCCGACCCACTGACACATGCAGGACAGAGAAAAGAGAAAGGCAGAGAAAAGAAACTTTACTGCTTAGCAGAATGGTCAAGTATATTGGCAGATTATGGGTTTTATTCTTATAATTACTTCCTCCCTCTCCCCAAGATCCAGATGATGAACAATGATAATTCCTGGGTGTTGCAGACTTGCCCTCCTCCTTCCCCAAGTATTTGTTTGTTTGTTTTGTTTTTGCTAATGCCACCAGGGTGGTTTAAAAAAACCAACAATAAAACTTTCTGTTCTGCCAGCTTTCCCTTTTTATTTTTCCTGCATGTTTTAAGTTGGATCTGCAGTACTCTGTGTGTGTGTGAGAGAGAGAGAGAGTGTGTGTTGACATGAGTGGAGAAGAGAGGAAAAGAAAATGAGGGAAAAGACCTTCCCTTTCTCATTGTTTTGCAAAACCACTGAGGGTGGGACAGTGGAAAGAGGTAATCAAGATGCCCTGTTCAGTTTAAGGTGCCAGAAGACTGTCTTGTTGTATGGGGGCAGGATATGTGATGGTGTAGACCATGCATTTTATTTATTTATTTATTTATTTATTTATTTTATGTGGATGTGGAAATGGGAAGAAGCAGCCCAAAATGATATCACTTGTATTCAAATATATTTAAATGTATTAAATGTGAGATTCTCACATGGCTGGGTCCTAACAAGGTAAAAAGTTCCCAGTGTAAGTCCTTGAGTTCCTGACAATCATTAACACTTAATCACATGAATTATAGTTCTTTACTCCTGGTGAAGACTGCTAATTATGTTCAGGAGGAAACATCTGATGGTTTCTATTGACATTATAAGTTCACATTTTAATGGACAGTGGAAGTAGAACTCCTATGCAGACACCAATTCCTTTAGTAAACATAATATGTCACTTGTGGCTTACACAACATATGGGTTTTATGAGTTTCCTAGAATGGTGAGATCACATATGAATCAGGAAGCTAGGAAAGAACTTTAAAATGTCTCTTAAATAGAAACAGAACAGACAGAACAATTTGCTTACTCCATCCAAATATGAATTAAGTCCAGTATACCATAATGACCAAACTTTATAATGGCTTAACTATATCCACAGACTTATTATGCCGTTTTATACTCTAATAGGAATGTATGAGACAGCTGAATTCACAGTGGGTCTCCAATCCAATCTACAATATTTATTGATTTAGTTGTAGGCCATTGCAAACAAAAATACAGCAGCAAGTTATGGGACTATCAGCTTATTGTAGTTTCTAAATTGTATTCTATATATCTACTGCACAAACGTATACCTTCAGATGAAGCTGAAAATATAATCAATGAAGCATAAGCAAGCTTTTGCAAAGATCATAGTACAACAGACTAATGTTTTGTTCTTCACTATTTATTTTTTAAAAATGCAGGGACCCTCTAAACATCTAAATTGACCTCAGCCTTTGATTGAGTAAAGAAGTTCTAGCTCTGGAGAAAGCTAGCCAATAGTAGCACTAGTGAAAGATTACTTTGGTTAATCCAAAATCCTTTGGTTAATCCAAAATCCTGGTGGTGTAGTGGTTAAATGCCTGTACTACAGCCACTCACTCACAGACCACAAGGTTGCGAGTTCAATATCAGCCAGGGCTCAAGCTTGACTCAGGTTTGCATCCTTCCGAAGTCACTAAAATGAGTACCCAGCTTGTTGGAGGCAATTAGCTTACAGTTGTAAACTGCTTAGAGACTGCATGGTGTGGTATGAAGCGGTATATAAATGAAGCTGCTATTGCTAATGATGCCTTTATTGGCCAACAAAAACGCACAAAGTACATGATGCAAGTTTTCAAAGCTCCACTAGCTTCTTCATCAGGGCACTGGAGATTTGAAAGCTTGCATCATATATTTTGTGCATTTTGGTTGACCAATAAAGATATTACTGTTTTGTGGATTTTGTATGTTATTGCACTTTGCTGTATGACCAACATGAATACCCCTGAATATGTTTTCATAAAAACATGGCCTCTCTACAAATTGTATTTTGGGGGTTATGAGTTAAAAGTGGGCTGATAAAAGATATCAAGTGGAAGAGGTGGGAAAATATGACTTTTTACTTTGTATTTTTCTTTATCCAAATTTGTGGGGGAGGGGGACTTTAATTTTCGGTGAAGTGTAATATGGGTTTCCTGTTAATATGCATCCTGCCCTGTAAAATTCTAAGCCATCGTACACCATAGTAAAACAACAAACTTAGCTGCGGGGGGGGGGGGGGGACTTTCAGCATTGGTAAAACATAGCCTGTAAATAGCTAACAGTAACATTCCTTTAGGGACTTATATAGTGAAGCATTAAAATGGATGGATCACAATGATTTCAAACTATGCTTTAGCCAGCACTATATTTGACCCTGAGCAAAGTTTACATTCAGGATGTCTCCAAAATTAATAAAGAGCCCGAGGATGTACATAATTTCTGTCATGGCACATCAGTGTGATCATTGTATGTTAAATCAGTTTTTTGAGTAGTAAAGGTTTCTGGAAGATGATCATATTTTTATTTTGCAACATGACTAAAACAAATGAGTTTCATCATAGACTAAAATAATGACTTTCTAAAGGTAGATAAAGGTATTCCCCATTGACAAAGTAGTCAAGTCATGTCCAACCATAGGGGGCGGTGCCCATCTCCGTTACTAAGCCAAAGAGCCAGCGTTGTCAGAGACTACTCTGTAATCATGTGGCCAGCATGATTGCACAGAATGCTGTTTACATTCCCACTGAAGTGGTACCTATTTATCTACTTGCATTTACATGCTTTCAAACTGCTAGGTTGGCAGAAGCTGGGACTAGTGACAGGAGCTCACTTCAGTATGCAGCAACTGGGCCTTGAACTGCCAACCTGCCAATCTTGCAATCAACAGAGTCAGAATCTTAACCACATGAGCCATTGCATCTTGACTTTGCAAACAAGCCATCTGAGTGCAGCTTGTAGGCAGGTTTTAGGCGGGATGCAGTCAGGCAGCAGCATTGGAGGCATTTTGCATGCAATAATACCTGACTGCATCCCATAATAGACTTGAACAGCAGAGGTAAGTCAGGGTTTGTTTTGTTTTTTTGTTTTTTGTAATGCGATAAACGCTGTAATCTTGCCTTTGCACTTTCTTCCTTGATCTTCTTCTTCCTCCTTGGTGATCCTTCTTCTCTGCTTCCATTACCAGCTCCAAGAGGGCAGCTGTTGAGTTAAAGAAATAAATGTTGAGAAGCAAGATATGGTTTGTGTGTACTTTCTTCAACTGAAAATATGATATATTCCAGTATGGAAGATTCACAGACCCTGTTTCTTTCCTTTCGGTTTTAAAAGCCTCTTCCTACTTTCAAATTCTGTCTGAGGCTGGCTGGCTTTTTTATCATGTGGCAGAGAACCCCATTGAGAAGATCTGGCTTGTCTATTCTTGAAGAAAGAAAAAGAGAGAAGAAAAGACAAGTTCACAAGCTCAGATTCAAATATCATGAAGTCTGACTTTGCACAACACTGAAGTTGAGGAAATGAGAAAATGGCTTTGCCTTTTAAATCCTCAATATTGGTTTTCTTCTCAAGAAGAGTGTCATTAGCAAATGCTATCTGATGTGCATCTGAGTCCTGGAAAATGGGCAGAGTCCCTTTAAAGTTGACATGTAAATTACCCGTGAGTAAGGAAGTGATTGTTGCAGTTATAACCCACATTATTACTCAATTTGTCAGGTACAGTTGTCATCCATTGCTTGAACTGCCAATGCAAGTAAGACAGAGAACAGTTGAGATCAGGAGCAATAATGGGAGAGCCAAGACAAATAAATTTCAGTTTCATTATATCTCACTGGCTCATCAGGTTATTAACCAAAAAGGGCATCTGAAGAAGAAAATAAAGACCTCAGATATTAGCAATGCTTGGGGGAAAAAAACACTTATTTGTACTACAACTCCAAAACATCCCAACCAACATAGCCACTCAGGGACTATATAGACAGCCCTTTTCCTTGCTAGATCGGGGCTGCAGCTACCATACGCTGTGGCCTCAATCCAACACTTTGCCACTCCTTTTTGGAATGGCAAAAAGCTGCACAACAGCAGCAGCGGCTTTTCCACACTCCATTGGCACAGTGTGTCTGAACGCTGTGCCAAGTGAGTGCCCTTACACCACCCAGTGTGCGGTGGGCCGCATGACATGACAGTGGCATTGGGGCAGAGTCAGGGTGGCCTGCATGCAGTTGCCATGCCCTGACTCCATTCCCAGCTCTGTCCTTTGGGCCGGTCTGTATTCTCCCTTAGAGTCTTTTGTAGTCTAAAGGACAACTTTTCCAAGCTGTGCACGTAAGTGTATAACTTACCCTTCTTTTTATTTTTAAATATATGTTTTCATGTGCCCTGTGCCACATCTTCCTTTTAACAACAGGCTTGCCGAATGTGAATGTAGCCTGTCATTATCTTTTATGTAACTAGTGACGTACTCATCATTTTGATTTAGAGTTAGTGTGAGTACCCCAAAAAAACAGGAATCTGGGCATGGATCTGCACTTTTAACTTGTGTGGTATCTCTTGGCAAAAAAACAGAACACACAGTTATCAGCAAAAATGTGCACATGGTGCTTCCCCCACTACCCCCAAGTGTAGGATTTTATTTTCCCCCTTAGGAGGTAGTGGTAGTTATTCACTTAGAGGTGAAAAGTAAAGCAAATAGGAGCTAAAGCTATCTGTGATGAGAAAGGGAATTGGATTCAAAGAGGATGTTATACGAGTAGGTGGAACTTCCATCTGTGAATAGGTTGATGTCTCCAGTTTTTACTGGTTTTCCCTTCCCACTGCAAGACTCCTGGCTGTGCCACATCCCTTGCCATTTTATCCATGACTAACAAAAGAACCTGCACAAGAATTAGTCAAAGACTCCCAAAAGGAGTGGCAAAAAGGAGGATCAGGGCTGTGGCATGTGGTTGCCACAGCCCTGATCTGCCACAACAGTCTCAGTTTGGTCATCTTGGCTTCCAAGACAATTTCTGGCTTGATCTTCTCTAGGACCCATTTGTTTGTCCTTTTGGCTGTCCATGGGATCCTCAGCACTCTTCGTAGATATACGATGGGGGACACCTGGCTGAAGATATACGATGGGGGACACCTGGCTGAATGAGACTACCTGTGAAAGGGATCTAGGAATCCAGGTGGACCACAAGTTGAACATGAGTCAACAGTGCGATGCAGCAGCGAAAAAGGCCAATGCAATTTTAGGCTGCATCAGTAGAAGTATAGTGTCTAGATCAAGAGAAGTAATAGTGCCACTCTATTCTGCTTTGGTCCGGCCTCACCTGGAATACTGTGTCCAGTTCTGGGCACCACAATTCAAAAAGGATGTGGAGAAACTGGAGCGTGTCCAAAGGAGGGCAACTAAAATGGTGAAGGGTCTGGAAAGCAAGCCCTATGAGGAACGACTTAGGGAGCTGGGGATGTTTAGCCTGGAGAAGAGAAGGCTGAGAGGTGATATGATAGCCGTGTTTAAATATTTGAAGGGATGTCATATCGAGGAGGGAACAAGCTTGTTTTCTGCTGCTCCAGAGACTAGGACCCGAAACAATGGATGCAAGCTGCAAGAAAAGAGATTCCACCTCAACATTAGGAGGAACTTCCTGACAGTAAGGGCGGTTCGACAGTGGAACACACTCCCTCGGAGAGTGGTGGAGTCTCCTTCCTTGGAGGTCTTTAAGCAGAGGCTGGATGGCCATCTGTCAGGGATGCTTTGATTGGGAGTTCCTGCATGGCAGGGGGTTGGACTGGATGGCACTTGTGGTCTCTTCCAACTCTATGATTCTATGATTCTATGATTCTCCAGCACCACATCTCATATGAATTGATTTTCTTCCTATCATCTTTCTTTTGAAGATTGGTGCACAGCTAAAGAAAGTGTCTTACCACTGCTGAATTCAATCCTAATTCAAGCTGCATCCTCGCATTATCAGATGTATTTTGCCACTGACGCTGCCAGCTGGGTGCAGCCCAGGTAACTTCCGGGTAGAATCCAAATCAGCAGGCATTTTCAAAACTGGAAAGCTCCCAGCTTTGGAAATCAACTGGCTGAACTTGGATACTACCCGGATATTACCCGGGTGTGTCCAAGGCTGCTTTTCTTATAATATGTTCTGCATACAAGTTGAACAGATAGGGTGAAAGGATGCAGTCTTCTCTGACTCCTTTAGCAATTGGGAACCATTCTGTTTCTCCATGTTAGTGGATGGGGATTTGAAGTTTGTATTATGTTATGCTGTTGTTATATCCTTGGGCATAATGGGCTTGCCTACCTTGGCGGAAGCAGGTGGCTCATATCTCATAGAGTAGACTTGCTTTGCATTTAGGTTGCAATGTGGAATGTATGGGAGGGTTGGATATGAGCACATAGCTTGGTACTGCCTGGCTGTAGCTAAGGGAGACTGATGGGGCTGTTAGAATTTGGTAGTTGGAATGTATTTTGTACATTAAAAGGGAGGGAGGTGGAGTTATAGATTTGTGGGCTTTAATATGGTGTTTGGCCCACAATGGGCGGTTCCAGCTTAAACACTCAACTGGTGAACTTCTGGCTTTGTGGCTGCAATAAAGTTCTTTGTTTTGGCTTCATCATACAAGACTCATTGATTGCATTTAGATTTAGAGTTCCCTGTTCTGACACTAACATAATTATTATCCAAAAAATGTTGTGTCTCTAAAATGATCACTCTCTCTCTCCTTCCCA
This sequence comes from Phrynosoma blainvillii, assembly GCA_026167975.1. Lineage (NCBI taxonomy): Eukaryota > Metazoa > Chordata > Lepidosauria > Squamata > Phrynosomatidae > Phrynosoma > Phrynosoma blainvillii. Next base: position 418,343,425 of record JANUYF010000001.1, read on the forward strand.
AAGCCTCTGTGTGTGTGTGTGTGTGCGTTCATGTGTACTTAGACTTCTCAGTAGCCCTGTAGGGCCCCATTTAATGTTGCTCAGGTACTTTTCTGCCTTCTTATGATAACACCATTCCATTCTATAAACAGGGCTGCTTGCATGTCTCTTGTTTTATCTGGCACTGTTTCCTGAACAAAATCAATCTCCAGTTCCTTGTAACGTTTAGCACTAAATCCAGAAAGCAAAACAAAAGGCCAGGGTATCACATTTAATATGGAACCTCTTTTATCTAGTTGCAAGGCAGTCTCCTAATCAGGGGAAATGAATAAACAGTCACTTATTTCCAGAGAACAGGGGGCAGACAGCTCAATCGACCTGAAGGGCTTACCCTGAAAGCTAGCCTCCAATTCATAATTCAAAACATTAGCAGCTTGTTAATTTTGCCTGGCAATTATTGAGATGTAAGAGAGAGTCTGTATCCGTGTGTTTACTGATGGACCTGAGGAGATAAGGGTAAAATAGACTTTAATTTCTATTTCCTTGGAAAGAAGTAATGCTAAGAAACAATGAACAATTGAAAAGGATCCATTGTACATTTGGAATGATATTTTAATTTAGGCTGCCTTTGGTCATGTTGGTGTAAAGAAGCAGTCTGTAGAGGTCATCAAGTTTGTTAATTTAAAACCATATTAGGGCACATGTGTGACTCAATGAATATTTTAAGAAAAGCAGGGGAATTTGATCACATGGCCTCAGTTCAAACTGAATCAGAGCTTGGAAAAATTCCTATAATGCCCAGGCAATGCAAAATGTAACTTTTAAAAACTCTGTACTGAAAGCTCTGTACATGTAGGAGGAGGACATATGCTCATGCCTAGCTATGGTTTGCAATCCCAAATCTCTGTAGTCAAAAGCAGAATGTTGATTTTCTCTCTGAATATCCCACAGTGGAATGCTGCATTGACAATGATTCCCAAACTCTGGCCTTCCACATATTTTAAATTCCATCTCCCAGAATCCCAGACCACAGGCCAAGATGGTTGAGGCCTCTGGAAGCTGAAGCCTCTAAAACCTGGAGGATGAGAGTTTGGGAATCATTGGACTAAATCAAGGTCTATACCTGATCACCAGCATTAAGTTAAGATCACATTTGATGTTGCATACCCTCCAACCATCCCAATTAGGCAGAGTGACTCATCCTTGCTCATCCCACTTTTTCAGCTGTTTTACATTGTCCAATTTATTTCTCTCTTCTTCCCATTCCCCGGCTTTGTCCTCCAAGTGCTGAGATTTGTAATTTGCTGTGGCACCAAACCTCTCTGACAGAGAATCCTACATATCTCACAAAACTACAAATTTCATAATTCCATAACATAGAGCCATGGGAGTTAAAGAGGTGTCAAAGTGCATTAGGACTTTATTGCATTAAAAAAGGACACTTACTGCATTTTCAATTCTATTACTGGATGCAGCCAAGTATTATTGCATGCAAAATGCCACCACCCAGCTGCATCCTAACTAAAACCCAGCTAAAATCTGTGTTCAGCTGGCCAATTTGCAAAGTACTATTTAAACAAGGCAGGGGTAATATGGAGTTTTTTAATTCAATAAACTCCTTAGTTCTGCAGTGCAGATTAGACCCTGATTTGTATGCCCTTCATAATTAGTAACTTTTGTCATCTTGAATACACCCTGATGTTGCTTGGCCACACGTGACTTATTTCCACCTGTAAAATGTTGGAGGGTATGATGTTGGAGGAGCTCTATGCTTCCCCAGCATATGTACTCTGAAGGTTTGGGATGGTTGAGGCTGCTCCTTTCCTCTGGCTGCAGTCAGAGGCTGTGTGTCTTCTTTCTGTTTCTGTATCTATTCACGGATTCTATCTCTCTCTCTCTTTTTTAATTTTAGAGAACTGCAAACAAGATAAGATGGAATACACCTGCTTAGCAGAATTTATAGTTTAAATCTCCCAGCTATACCAATCACTTGGAACATTAATTTGCTGTTTAAAGGATTAATGTGTTTAATTAAGTTTATGTAGTAATTCCTTAAAGGCTAAGTCTACATTTGACATGATAATAGATTTTCCTCTTGCTCTTTGTATAAATCTAAACCTGTATATAATTTGCTTGTAGGACTTTCCCAAGCCAAACATCTTCTACCACAGTTTTAAAGTAAAGGCCAGTATGCTTATTCCTTTTTATATTTACTCTATTTTGTGTCCTCTGGTTCAGCTCTGAAAAATGATGGCCACATGGTAATCTGCTCCATAGTTAAGTAAACCAGTAGACTAATAGATCAGACTAATGGACTAGTTTAGTGGATTAGAATGTGTAAAGCCAAATTCCCTCAACCATAAAGTGCAATATATGCAAATTGATACAGCACTATTGTTGTTGTTGTTAACTGCCCTCGAGTTGACTCATGGCGACCCTATGGAGGAGACATCTCCAAGACTCTCTGTCCTCCACTGCTCTGCTTAATTCCTGCAATTCCTTAATACTTATGACCTCCTTAACAGAGTCCATCCATCTAGCATGTAGCCTTCCTCTCTTCCTACTTCCCTTCACCTTCCCCAGCATTATTGTTTTTCCAAAGAGTCCTCTCTTCTCATGATGTGTCTGAAGTACAACAGTTTCAGTTTGGTCATCTTGGCTTCCAGGGAGGTTTCCAGCATGATCTGCCTAGGACCCACTTGTTTGTCCTTTTGGTTGTCCATGGAATCCTCAACACTCTTCTCCAGCACCACATCTCAAAGGAGTTGATTTTCTTCCTATCATCTTTCTTAACTGCCCAGCTCTCACATCCATACATGATAATAGGGAATACAATGGCTTGTATGATTTTAACTTTTGTTCTGAGTTGTATATCTTTGCATTTTAGAATCTTTTCTATTCTTTCATAGCCACCCTCCCCATTCTTCTTGTCTTTTTATTCCCTGAGTAGAACACTGTGTGGTTGTTTGAGCCCATTCCTGTCCATTTTAATTCACTCACCCCCAATACTGCTATGTTCATGTGTTCCGTTTCCATTTTTACTATGTCCAGCTTCCCTTGGCTCATTCTTCTCCCATTCCATGTCCCTATTTTATGTGTGGTGCTGCTTTGGATGCCATTTGCCTTCCTAAGGGTGTCTGCTATTTGTCATGGCATCTTTCTTATGCCTTTGGCTAATCTTGCAAATCTGATATCCCTTTATCTCCTACTCCTTCCCTTTCTGTTAATGCTCTGATTCTGCCTGTGTCTCAGTTGGCATGTCTCATCATAGGGTTTACTAGGTGATGGGGCCACACCAGGAGGGCCACCTACACCTTCTTCTGTGCAGTGCCAACCAATGTTAGCTATGGTGTCACTACAATTCACTCCTGTCACTATTGCTCAGCCTAAACTGATTCATGGAGCTGATGTTTTGAGGGTGGGCATGAGTGAATGAAATGATAATTGCATGAATAGTGGTACATATATGGAGTGTCCACAGTCCTCTGAAGGTCAGTAACGTAGGGCCTTTATACACCCATCTTTTGGGCCGGTACAGAGCTGCCCCTGGGAGTGGTGGACTGGGGCCACAGCAATTGCACACCACAGCCCAGATCTTCCCTTTTGCTGTCCCCAAAAGAGTTGCAAAAGGCCACCCTAAGAGGCAGCGCCATGCCCTTTTGGTGCAGCCTGTGGACACACTGTACCAGGAGGACATCCTGACACCATGTGCCATGCGGATGGGCACACAGTATCAGGACAGCCTCAGGGTAGAGTTGAGGAGCCACAGCTGCCCCATCCCAACTCCACCCCCAGGCTGGCCCTTTAGGCCGGTCTGCAATGCCCGATAGTCACAAATTTATTCTCAGTGGAAACTGAATGTTCATGGTACACAAATTGTCTATGTTTCTAACATGGTGTTGATGTCATGAGTGACATCACTCATGGTGTCAAACTGTCTACTGGACAAACAAGAGCCTGAATCTGTCATACTGTACCTGGAAAATGCCTCCTCATTCAAGGACAAAGAGAAGAAACAAGATAACATGATCTAAAGGATTCAATGGAGGCAGTCAGTCCTACCCCAGAACTGGTGAAAATGGAAATTGGACTACCCAAGAGTCAAATTCTGATCCACTGGCTCCCTATGTTTGTATATGTTATAAATTTAGTCTTTCAAGTGGATATGAAAAATTCAGTTTCACTTTTATTGTGTTTTTCAGAAACCCAAGAGCTATTTTGTCAGTCTATTTAGGCTTGCTAACAGAGCACCTATCACCGCTGGGACCACAGCTGTTTTCTGGGGTGATCAATATCAATTTGTATGTCTTTGTGTGTGTGTGTGTGCATGTCCCTTCAAGTTGCTGTTGACTTATGGTGAATTCATGAATTTAGTAGGGTTTTCTTGACAAGAAATCCCTGTGATAGGTTTATCTTACTGTTGCCATAACCCAGAAATGACTTGAAGGCACACAATAACAATAATATCACCTTGAATCCTAGTTTTGAGGAAAAGACAGGGTATAAAAAAAATAGTGCAATAAAACACACACACAAAATGCATCAACATCACCTCTTGTTCTCTCTTTATATAAATCCATGTACATACACATAGAGAGAGATAGAGATGGAATATGCTGGCACACAATTTAGCAAAGTGAAACAATCCCCTAAATGCAAAGTTAAATCCCCTTGGCAGGACACCCCTATTCTGAGCTTTGACCTCCCTCTTGCTTTTGGAATATTGACATGTCTATAGCACTTCAGCTCACTGTTTGAAAGGGTGCAACTGTCCTTTGGAGTTAGATCTGTCTGACTAGACATTTTCAGAGCATGATACTCAAAACATCTCTTCTTGAAGGATCATCAAACACTTGCTGCACCAAATGTCTTCCCTTTTCCCTTTCAACTTCACCCTTTCTTAACAATGTTATCCCCTCCCCCCTTCATGTTTCAATAGGCTTCCAATTAAAATAATCACCATTAACCCTATCATGGTTCCAAACAGAACTGTCATTGTGATGAAATGAAATCCTCCCATATTTCTGACAAATGAAGCTTGTTAAAGAATCACTTCACAGAAGCTCCCTGAATTAGGATATTCCACCGCCAGCATTTCAGTAATACTTCTGTTTGGATTTCTGACATTCTGTCTTCTTCCATTTCCCCATATACTAGCAATTCAAGGAAAGTGTATATTATTTTAGCAATAAATGTCATTGGAATTTTGTTATAAAATTACAAAGAAACATTTCCTTGCTTATATATGCTAGACAACGTGGCATGGCAGCTTGAATATTTCTTAGACATTATATAGAATTCATATAGTAAGTTCAATGCAACTAGTTAGAACTTGGGTGTAAACTTCACAAAATAACATATTACTGTAATTTCCCCCTTTTTTCAGCAATATCTTGGGCTTAATTACATTACCATTGTAATGTAATGAAACCTAGCACCATTCTTCTTGTGTTATAACTATCATAATTACACTCTATGTAACCTATACACTATAAGTTGCTTGTGTGTTCTATTACATGGAATATAATTGTGGGTCAACTTTGATGGATCTTGCATGTTTTTACTATTGCAGAAAAACTTACACTCCAACACTGGAAAGATAAACATTCATTTTCCATGGTACAAAGGTCAGAAGATCTTACTGCTTTAGTTATATATGCACATATTTTACAGCTTTGACATAAATACTAGCATCTTTGTGAGGGAAGTTTCAAAATGATGAGTGCAACCAATTAATTTTTAAAAGTAATGTTCCAAGGTCTGCAACTGTTCACAACCCCTTCTCCATGATTTATGTATCTTTATATATGGCAAAAGAGTTTTGTGTCATCTTATTCATGTTTTTATGTGCAAACCTGAAATTTAAGTTGTTTCTGGAACCAAGGTCCCTTAGCATAAAGCCTTGAAGTGAAATCTGGTCACTTTGTTCCACTGTTGGAACTACTCCCATCAGCTGAACCAAGAATAACTCCCACTTCACACACTCCAAATCTGTTTCAGAGGAGACACTTAATTTTTTTAAAAAAACTGAGCAGTCAGTTGAAGTAAGGGAGATGAAGCCCCATCGTTTGACTGAAAATCTGATTCCAAATATTAGATTTTGGCATAGGATATCATATATGTTCATATATCTGTACAATTGTATCTGTTTTTGTTTTGTTTGTTTTACTGTTTCATATGCACAAAGTACTTTTATTTCACTGGTCATGTCAATCACCAGCTTTTTCAGATCTTAAACATCAGATCCCTGAATCTGCCCAGTAAACAGGTTAATATGCACATTTATGTTCATCACACAAACCCATGCAGATTTTTACCAAAATGTGGGAAAATGAAAAGCACAATGTTCAGTAGATGGTAATTATTTTATGTTATTGTATGGAAGTCTAAATTGGCTCATCGTGTTTTCAGTTTGTGTTAAATATTTAAAAAAACAACCCTGCATGCATGGATTATCATTATTTTAGATACAGTCAAAACTATGTTGCACTTCTCAGAAGGATATGTATGAACCATAGAGCTGGAAGAGATCACAAAGGCCATCCAGTCCAACCAAAGCACTCCCGACAGATGGCCATCCAGCCTCTGCTTACAGATGTAGTTGGACATTTTCATCTGATGTAGAATGTCTGCATTAGTGTCATGGTTGCAGAAGTAGAGTTATTTCTGTGGTGCCACTTTGCATGCAGGTGTACATATATATTTGGCTACACATTTGAATACACATCCAGTCATGTAATGTTGCCATTCAACACAAAGGTTGCATAGTACTATCAGTGCATAACTTCACAAGCAGAGATTTAAGCTACATAACTCCAGTTTGCTGTGGCATGGGAAGTGTTGCAATAAAGATCACAAGCACACCAAATTGGCAATGAAAAGGCCACAACTTTATGATTATAGCAGATAGGAAGGATTGGCCCCAGAAGCATGAGGTCTGGATCTGTCATCAACCCACGCTTGTTGGTCAATGAACTGAATTGCCTGTCATACCCAAGCTTCGGGATGACAGAGGGGTAACCAACTGATCACATGTTTGCATCTTAGGAAACTGGTTGAGCACATGTGTGCATCTCTACCCCTTGTCACCAGGGGACACAGATCCAATGTTGCCCCCACATTGGCATCACCACAATGCTCTTAGCACCCCCGGGTCCCCAGTGGACTCCTGATCCAGCACTCCGCTGCACTGGAAACCACACCCACCAGATCCGTGCCCTATGCTACCACCCCTGTAAAGTTGTGATAGTGCATCTCCAATCCTAAACAGAGGGAAGGAGGGTGGGGAGAGTCAAATGAGAATGGTGTCAGTCAGAGGCGCCACCTGACATTTTATTGGCCACCTACCCAATCAGCACCTGGGAGGCCAGTAAGTCCCAACCCTTCCTGCCTCCCTAACCAATCCTGTGGCTCACTGCCCCAGCACCAGCCAATCACATGGAACTTCCATTCGTGGTGCATGTCAGGAGTTGTAGTCCTGTCCCGGACTAGATGTGTCACCCATACTTGCCACCAGCAGCCCACGTTGCAGCCTGCTGGGGAATAGCTGGGGCAGGAGGGCCTTCCTGGCATGGCGCCCTTCCCCCCACAGCAACCAAGCCAATCCCAGTGAATCAGGCTGCCCTTTTGATGTGGAAATGGAAGCATTGCAATAAAGACCACAAGCACACCCAATTGGCAATGAAAAGGCCACAACTTTATTGATTACAGCAGATAGGAAGAGTTGGTCTCAAAAGCATGAGGTCTGGATCTGTCATCAACCAACCCTTGTTGGTCAATGAACCAAATTGTCTGGTCACGGCCAAGCTTTGGGATGACAGAAGGGTAAACGACTTATTATATGTTCACATCTAAGGAAGCCAGTTGAGTGCATATGCTCATCTCTACCCCTTGTTACTGGGGGATGCTGATCCAGTGTTGCCTCTGTATTGCTGACACTTCAATGCTCTCAGCACCCCTGGGTCCCTGGTGTACTTCCAATCCAGTGCTCTGCAGCACCAGAAACCACTTCCACCAGATCTGAGACTTATGCTACTGCCACAAAAAGCTGCCCCCAGGGCCCATCTTTCACCAACCCTTGCAAGCTGCAATCACCCCAAAAAACCACAATGGAGTCCTGAACATGAGTCCCTATGTGGATATATGTAGCCAGCAAACTCCTTGGATTTCCATCTTTCCATCTTCCTTATTGAGTTAACCTGCAAGCTGTATTCTGCTGCTGTGGTGGTGGCCCCTATGCGGAATGAGTGGCCATCAAAGTCTTTGGCAGGAAGTGCAGCATGCTGTAAGGCCAAATGAAGAACCAACAACACCTGGAACCATGTTAGGGGTGTGCCATCTGCATGGATAAAGAGCGAGCCTTGTATTTGGGGACAAGATGCCATGAACCTGCATATGATCTGGACAGGGCACTGGCTGTGGCCATGTAGTCTTCGTAAGACGATAGAGGCACCTTTCCCAAGTTGTCGAACTAAGATCTGCAAAGAACTAGACAGTGTTTGTTTGTTTTTATCTCCTTTTTTGAATTAAAATCAACATGAAACATATAACATATATACATATAACATAAAACAGACATTAAGACATGAAACGTACAATACATAAGCAATCAAACATTTCTAACATACAGACAAGACCCAATTGACTTCCTGAATCCTTGGTCAAGTCATTTCTTTTCATGCATAATAACTACCTTTCTTCTTATTCTAACAATTAAACTGAAATTTAGTCTGGCCTAAAAATATCTCTTCCCTGTTTGTACCTTTTTATTAACTGAAAAAGCCAATAATCAATCTCTTAATTAGTTATATACCTTTGTCTCAAATTCAGTTTCATCTAATATTCTTCATCACCATGTTTCTTCAGTCGTCTCTCCTTATTTTACTCCTTATTTTTCCACCTTTATTATTATTATTATTATTTGTTATTAATATAATTGAGTAGCGGCTCCCAAATTTTTTCATTTTTTCCCCAATCTTGTCCTCTTAACATAATGGTCAATTTATCCAGTTGCATTAACTCAATCAATTTGCATACCCATTCCTTTTGAAGTGGAATCTTATCGCTTTTTCATTTACCTGCATATAGAATCCTGGCTCAGGTAGTCATGTAAAAAAGGAGTTTTCCAAACCCTTGTTCTAATTTTTTATCTACGCATATATTTAATAGATACATTTTGGGATTCATGTTTAACTGAGTTGCCAAGATTTCCTTCACCGTTTAATGGATAGTGGTCCAGTACTTTTTAGCCTTTTTACAGGTCCACCATAGGTGATAAAGAGTTCCCCTTTCTTGATTATACTTCCAGCATTTATCCGAAAGTCCTTTATATATTTTAGCTAGTTTATCTGGAGTTATGTACCATCTATGGTGCATCTTATAAAGATTTCCCCCCCCCCCCAATCAAAGCTAATTGTGTAACTTAAAGTTTTAATCCATACTGCTTCCCATTGTTTGTTTTATATCTTGGGCCCATTTTACCATATACTCTTTCACCACTTCTTCTTCTAGATCAATCTCCAGCAAACACTTATAAAACAGGCCTATTTTATGTGGATTGTCAGATGTTATATGTTCTTCAAATTTATTTTTGTTAGTTCTTATCCCTATTGTTTTAGAGTCAAAGGTAAATCTTTCTTTTAATTGTCTGTATACAAACCATCCTATTATATACCCTTCTTCAGTAAGGTGGTCTAAGTTTTTAAATTGTAATTTGGCTTCAGTTGATTTAGTTTTTATTAAGACTTGGTAGGTTATCCAATTTTCATGTTGGATTACTTCTCTGCCATGGAAGGCTTCATGGATCGAGGTCCAAATCGGTATTTTAGGACATAATCTTTCCTTGTATTTATGCCAGACTCTTAAGAGGGATTTCCTTACAAAATAGTTTGTAAAGTCTTTGTGGACCTTTTGTTTCTGATAAAACAGATATGCGTGTAGGCAAAATCTTTGGTCTACCCCTTCTAAGGCAAGCAGCTTTTTATCCTTTAAATGGAACCATTCCATTAGCCACTCTAAGCAATTCAAAGAACTAGACAGTGTTGTCCACAAAGGAAACACCCCCCAATTGCAGTGCATGTTTTTGAGCCATCCATCTTGGAAGAGGGAACAAGCTTACCCACCTCAATGCCTGAAAAAAAGAAAACAGTGACAAATGCGGCTCTGAACAGGTGGGCTTCAACTCTGGAGACGCAGACTCGGTTCAGCTGTTCAGAGAGTTTGCAAAGGAGGCTGAAGCAAATAGATCTTCTATTATCCATTCTATGTCCTGCTTTCCTCCTCCAGCCCTCCAAAGTCCTCCTAACAAGGAAAGATGAACACAGGTCCTGAAACCCCACCCCCCAGCTTTGGAAAGGAAAGAAATACCAACCAGATGTACCAACTGTCATCCCAAAGAAGACGCTGCCACAGGAAACCCAGTTGTAATCTTGTAGGAATCTCTCCCACAAGCTGAAGTCTTGTTTGATGCCCTTGGAGAGATGGATGTGGTGGTGAGGTGACTTGACTCCCGCTGTGGCCCTGGCAAGCCTGACTCAGAAAGTCCTGCACAGGGAAATAACTCTGCATGCAAAATTGAGGTATCCCAGAATGGCTTGGACCGCTCTGAGAGTTGACTTATGTGCCGAGAAGGTGGCCTGAATAAGGGAGCACAGAGTGAGGAGCCACCAAATCTAGCTGGATTCCTAGGAATGTGAGAGATATGGTGGGACCCTCTGTCTTGGCAGCTGCTAAGGGGACAAACAGCTCAGCTGTGAGAGCTTGGAATGTGGCCAGGAGTTTGGCACAGCCATCGCTCCTGGCCTCACCCATGAAAAGGAAATTGTCTAGGTAATGTGTGATCAGGGAGGACGTGGCCCACCTCTTGACTTCCCACTTCAGAAAGGAACTGAATGTTTTGAATGCTGCACAGCTGACAGAACAGCCCATCGGCATGGTCTTATCAAAATACCACTGAATTTCGAACCTGAAGCCCAAGAGGCAGAAGACATTGGGGTGGACAGGCAGCAGTTGGAATGCTGACTGGATGTCACATTTTGCCATAAGAGCTCCCCACCCACATGCCCGATGAGGCTGACAGCATGGTCAAAGGAAACATAACAGACCGAGCAAAGCTCTGGTGGGATGGCATCATTGAACAAAGCACACAGAGGGTAAGACAAATGGTGAATGAAGCAGAATTTCCCCTGGGACTTTCTTGGGGACCACCTCTAGGGGGAAAGCCCTGAGGTTGGGCATGGGCAATGAGTGGAACAGGCCCACCACCCTAACAGCCTCACACTCTTTGAGGATCTTGGACCTGAGGATTTCTGGCATGTCCCTGGCTGACTTCAGATTCTGGGCATCAAAAGCCACATGTGGGCCCATAGCCAGGCTCCTGAAGCCCCAAGTGAAACCATCCATAAGAAAAGAGGCCACCTCCTTGAAGGGGTAATTGTGGAGGAGCTGAAGCAAAACTGAAGGGCGCACTGGAGTGGGGGCAAGGACAAAGTGCATCTGGACTGTTTCAATGTGTTTACTTTGGACCACCCAACCATCCAGTGCTGGAGCTGGGGGCTCCATCCTTTTTTCTGGAGGCTTCTAGGGTGGGGCATCCTGATCAAAAGGGCTGCTAGGAGCCGGACAGTCGAGAACATGCCAGTTTTGCATGCAGACCCATGCACAGTTCTCAACAATGTTCAAACTTGCAATGGGTAAGCACATACTTTCCTTGGTTGAATTCCCAGCACACCAGCCTGCGGGAATTCTTCTTCCCTTCCCACTTGGAGTTCTTGGAGGAATCACCTTTTCTTTTGCTATGGGGATCCACCTCCAACAGCCAGATCTCACTGTTGATGAGATCACACCTGTGAGTTTCACTCTAGGAAGCCTGCTGGAGGAAGGCAGTGTCATATGCAATGGCCACAGTGTCTCCCTCAATGGCCCTGGCCTTGTGCAAATTGGTGGTCATGTGGTTAGCAAGGTGCCAAGTCCTCTCAGGGTAAACCATGGTGATAACCCCCAAGAAAATGGAGAAACCTGTCCGGGAAAGCTGCCAACACATGACTGATAGGACAAGGCCCTTTTCCAAGACACAAACACAGTTGCAAGTAACGTACCAATGTTTGCTTGCAGCAGGCAAACAACAAGTCCAGAGTTCCAAAAGGCAAATCAAGAGAGCAATCCAAGATCTAGGGTTATCACGAGCAGGTAGTCCAGAGCCGTTCCAAAGGTCACAAGATTCAAACCATTCTAGAGTCAAGCCGAGAGTCAAGAGCTTTCACCGGGGAATCCAAGATAAGCCTTGATGAAGAGCTTGGCTTTTCCCAGCTGCTTATCTAGCCCCAGCTCCTCTCTCACAGGTGTTAATCTTTAGCTGCGCGTTTCTCAGCTAGCCTTCGAGAACGCCGCAGCCCCACCCTATCTGTTCTCCTCTGGGCAAAGGTAGGTATCTCATTCTCTTGCTCCTCTGCTTCTTCCAGGCCTGAAACCTCTGCTGGGGAAAGGCTTTCTGCTGGAGGGAGGCTAGGCTGCTGAGGCAGGGACTGTGCCTCAATGGGTCCCACACAGCTAGGTACAGGTTTAGCTAGGTCTATGGGAGCTGGTAGCACCAAGCTAGGACCTGGCTTCACATCCTCCCCCTTAGAGTCCTCCAAGTCCTCAACCTGGCTATCCCTGACAAAACCCTCAGTCCAGTTGGTGAAAGAGTGCTCCATGTGGTGGGCCTTGGGCTCTTGCTTGTCACTTTTCCTGGAAGGGACAGCACTAACCTCATCTCCCATGGGCTTCAACAGAGTGAACACATCGACAAATTTGCCCCTGAGGATCTTTTTCAGATCCTTTTGGTCAGGTGAAGGCCTGGGAGTGTCTTCCCTCAGGTGAACTTGGGGAAGGGGAGCCCTGAGGGTCCACCCATACCCCTTCCAACCTAGGTTGTTTGGCTCTACAACTGATGGCCCAAGAGGGTAGCCCCGGGACCAATGCTCCCCCCAGCAAGTAGTCATTCCTTCCATGAGCCCCTTATGATAACTCACTAGGAACCATGGCTACTCTACCCCAGTCCTTTCTGCTCTTCTTTTTGGACGTGGATCACTTTTTCAACTCTTTTCACTTGGGAGACTCAAACTGGAACTGCTGGTGGAGGGACTGGTGGTGGTAGTAGAGGTTTTTCTGGAAGAATCAATGCTGGTAGATGAGCTCCTGTCAGATGACCTGCTAGGTGGAGACTCCTTGCATGTATGCTTTCACTTTTTGCCCCTGCCACACAGCTCCACCCATTCCATGAAAGTTGTAAGGGTGCACGTGAATCCCACCAGCACCTCCTCACCCACAGATGGGGGAGACACCAGCATAGAGGGCTCTGCAGAAGGCACTGCTGCATGCCACACATCAGGGGTCTGCAGAGTGACAGAAGTCACTGCAGGGGGCTGTATAGCAGTGGGCATAGCATCAGGGCACCATTGCCTCCATTTGGGGGCCAGGGCAACCCAAGATTTTATGGGCTGACCAGCACTGGCCCTAACCCTCCCTTCTTTCATGAAGATGGCATATCACTCTGGGCAGGCCACCCTTCCTGAGGCCTGGTTGGTGGGCTGTCAGTGGTCCATGTCAGCTGTTTGCCCTTAGCAGCACTGCCTGGGTGGCAGGCTGTTCGGGCTGCCAATCACCTCAGCTACAGCTGCTTGTCCACAGCCGAAATTGACTCCCATGCTTTTTCTTGGGGCTACTCGCCCACCATTCTAAGTGCTCCCTCTGCACTGGTCTGGCTCCACGGACCCCTTCCGGCTCCCTCAAGAGCCGAATGAGAATGGTGCTACTCAGAGGCAGCACGTGGCCTTTTATAGGCCAACTACCCAATCAACATCCAGGAGGCAAGTAAGTCCCTTCCTGCCTCCCTAACCAATCCCGTGGCTTGCTGCCCTGGTAACAGCCAATCACATGGCATCTCCGCTCCTGGTGCATGCTGGGAGTTGTAGTCCTATCCCAGACTAGAAGTGCCACCCATACTCACCCCCAGCAGCCAATCCATGCCCCAGCAGCCCATGGGGGATAGCTAGGACAGGAGGGCCCTCCTGGCATGGCGCCCTTCCCCCTACAGCAACAGAGCTGGTCCTGGTGAGTTAGCTGGCCACTTATAGGAGTGTGGGTTATACACTGCATGTCTTGCTTTTGCAATTGTGATAGAAGATGTTGTGTAGGGAAAACTATGATTTGAAATTTTGTAGAAAATGGGTGGGAATCATCCAGATGTTGTTGAAAATCAGATCCCATTTTGACTGACCATTGGCTATATTGTCGGGGAGTGCTGGGAATTTCAGCCTAACAACATCTGGATGGCTACAAGATTCCCACTCTTGTTGTGGAAGAACTGAACATTAAATAAAGAATAACACTGGGCTCAAATGAGGAACAGGATGACAGACTACGGTGACAGAAATATTTTAAAAAATGAAAATCAGCACATTTGTGGCTAAACAAAATCAAAGTGTGATCAAGGTGGCAAAAGTTATTAATGAAGAATAACATACAAGCTAGTAGATGCTGCAGCAGTTTGCTTTTGTCTAAGCTAGACTCTCATTCCTCCACTGAGCTGAGTGCCACTTTGCCATTTGAATTTACTTGGCAGCAGTTGAGCTAAGCAATTGAACAAAGTGGTGGTGGTGGTGGGGGAATGGGAAGAGAAGAGAGAGACTGGATCATTTAAAAAAATGGGGAAAGAAAGAACAAGGCCATCAAAAAATCGGGTAGACAATGTAAACAATGACTTCTGACTGTAGCCTTGGCGAACCAGTCATTCTTGACCTGCTATAAGGCAACTTGCAGTAAAATGGCCACTTCAGGAAAAAGCAGAACCTCGTGTGTTTGTGTGTGTGTGGGGGGGGGGAGAGGATAGAGGGAGGGAGGGAGGGAGGCAGAAATGGGGGGAGAAAGAGCATGTATTCAAAGGATCATGACTAAAAGTGATTTCTTTCCATTCATCATTTCATCTTTTCACAATTCTTAAACTGATGTTTCCTCATTACTTTAAGCAATGGTACATTTTTCCCCCAAATCCCATCACTTTCCAGGAACAGACATGCAGAGGAAGGCACAAAATAAAAGTAGAAAGATAGCAATTGCCTACAGTACACTTATCTGCAAGTGAGTGCTATTAGTAATTGGAAACAACAAAATTCAGAAACTTTGAAGTGTCAGCCCAGAAGCCAGAATAACTTTTCTCAGCACTCAGTTCTATTGAAATCAAAACCTTCTGATGAAGTCCACATTTGTTTTAAACAGTGTGCAAGATTAGAAAGCATAAATCATCAGTTGTGGCAATCAGTTAACAGTGAGTTCATCTGACTACTGCAATTTCATTGCTATTGTGCAGGTAATGATTGATAAGAGTTGCCGCCCTCTTTTGCATAACATCAAGACTTATCATTTTTAAGGAGAGGAGTGAAAAGCTGTATTACTTTTAGCATCACTACTTGATTCTGATTGTTCCTATTTCCATGGATATCTACAAATTCATGCATATTACAGGGAGAGACAGAGAGAAAAATGGGGAGAGACAGACTTTTTTGTCTCATACATGAAGGCATTATATTATGCCACAGCAGAAAATTCCTTTTCTGCACCAGCTGACTCAATTGATTACCTCTGTACAGTAATGTGTTACAATGAACTGTTGATTGAGAGTATAAGGCTTAGGGCTAAAGAGGGCCCATGAAAAATTTGGAATTAATTATAATTAAGGCCATCTTATACACACAAAGCAAAGCAAAGCAGCTTCATTTATATACCGCTTCATATCGCGCATGGGATGTCTAAGCGGTTTACAACTGTGAGCTGATTGCCCCCCAACAATCTGGGTACTCATTTTAGCGACCTCGGAAGGATGCAGGCCTGAGTCGAGCCTCAGCCCTGGCTGGTATTGAACTCGCAACCTTGTGGTCTATGAGTGAGTGGCTGCTGTACAGGCATTTAACCACTACACACATAGACACACACACAGGTTTAATTCCCAAACTTCCAAAAGCGCAAGAAACAATTCCCCTGTCTTTAGAATGGGGGTGGCTTTCACCTGCCCCTCCAGACCTTTCCAAACCTACAAAAGTAGTTTTTACATAATAAATAAATAAATAAATAAAGCACAGTATATATGTTTCACAGCAAGTGAGTGGATCGTTCTCAGCCAACATCACTACTACCACCCTATCTCTTCCCTGGCAGATTTAAATCTCTCCTTTTCTGACCTTCGTGGGATTTGATAATCTTTTGTACATTGATTTTTAAAAGCTCCAAAACAATGTTTCAGTTTTGTGAAAAGCAATTTTTCTCTTTCTAAACATACCACATATTGACATCTATCCCCCATACAGATAGAGGGGGAGGCTTCTTTCACACTCTTTCACTTTTTTAATTTTTATTTTTACCAAGCTGGGCCTCTCTCTGTGTGTCAACTATAGGCAAACTCAGCATTAGATTTTTAGAGGATTTTACAAAAACATTGTATACAAACAAGGAAAACACATCTTTTTTTTTCTCCTGGAGTTACTGAGCAGGAAGCCCTTCATTAACACAGGCACGTGACACATTCAAATCCAATTCCCTTTCCCCCTTTTTGTTTTTGTTTTTAAACACATCTTTTTTCACCTATAACAGTTCAAAGGGTCTGTCATAACAAAATCCACTGTTCATCTGGAAAATGTTCCCTTCCCTTTTTTCCAGATATTTCCCCCCCCCCCTTTCATGTAATTGATGCACAGTTTTTTCCAACATAGGCTATATCTTTTATAAACTTAACACATTTTTCATCACTGGTATAAAATGGGCAAGCTGAGCCCATTCTGCTAAACACTACAAACTTCATCCTCTAACAAAAACAAAAACAAAACAAAGAAATCCCCATTTCCCCCCCATATCATTTCCAGTCAAAGCAAGGAGAAAATAAACATTTTAGGTACCCATGAACATAGCAAATATATATCTTAAGATATAGAATCATTCTTAGTTTTGGAAGGACACCCATAATCCTCAAGTGCAACCCCCTGATCAATGCATGATCTCCCCTTAAAGCATCCTCAGCAGGTAACTTTCCTGCCTTTTTATGAAGATACCCAGAGAAGGAGACCTCACCACTTCTGTAATCATTTGGTTTCACTTCTGAAGGGCTCTTACTATCAAGACATTCCTCCTAATCTTCAATTGAAACCTACTATAATTTCCCCATCTCTTATTTTTCTTCCTTTGGTTTATACTGTAAACTCCTGGGGGCAGGATCTGCACTCTTCCATCCCTCCCACCCCAAAAACATTTCTATGTATGGAGGCACTACATACATAAAAATAAATTTAAAAATTCACCCAAAGACCAGAAGGAAAATCGCCTACCTGTCCCCAAGGAGAACTAATAATCTTGAAGGTATCATTCATTAAGGCCTTGATGGCTGGAAACTTATTGTCATTGTAGTCGTGCTTTCCAAAGACAATGAAGGTAGCACAGTTGAGCAGAAAGGTGGGGTCAAAGGGTTGCTCTAGAAGTGAAAGAAAGAAAGAAAGAAAGAAAGAAAGAAAGAAAGAACTCTTGTCTGACTCACATTGGTCATAGGATTCCAAAATCTGTCTGCCTAGTTGCAGGAGACTGCCATGTGCTACACTTGTCTTGTCCAAGCTTCTAGGCAAACTCAGTCTAGTCCATCCTAGGAGGGAAATCCTCAGTTAGCTTCTCGTGCTTGTCTTTCCCTTGATTGGGGAGGGCACAGACTTTTAATTTCACGTGTTTCATGCCATTTTGGGGGAAACAGTTCATATTTTGAGGGGAGGCCTCAGCCTCTTCCATGTAGACTCCTCACTAGTGGACAGTTTGCACTAGATGATTCTTGGGACAGTTTCACTTCTATGTAGACTGAGATAGCCCAGGGCTACAAAATATTGCTAGTTCTCTCAGGACACGGTCTGCATCTTTCCAACACAGTTTACCTTCTGAATTTAGCTTATCTTGAGGAATACCTGCACATAGTTTGGGAACACTACCTGCTTCTCAGGTGACCTCCTGCTGCTATGAACCTATCATGGCCTTTACTGCACCTTCTCCAGCATCTTTTCCAAGTTAGTCATGAGCATGGTGATTCCTGACTAGGTTCCAGCACCATCAAAGCTTGCATATAATTCCAGGCACGGTGGAAGGGCTGATGGAAAAAACGGTGTGGATTTGCCATCCTTGAAGACACAGATCCACCAGCTGCTTTTGCTACATGTAGTATCTCTCCCAACCATATTATTTTATTGGTTGAAACCAGAGGCACAACTGGTAATGGGTTTTGAAATTCATCTGCTGAGAGCCCAGACATGCCACCTATTTCAGCCCAAGAGTACAGGCATCATAAAGGATGGAAACCATTTTATTTTGAATTAATTTTGAACTGGGAGTTTTCTGTTGAGATTTGTGTAATATCTGAAGTTCCAAGCCTTGTAGATAAGACCAAGGCAAAGACCTTTCCAGTTCCTGGTGGGAAATTCCTAGAGTCACCTAAAGAGAAGAAAGGATAGTGGCCCTTATGAATGGGTGATTCAGGACCTAGAAGGACCTTAAGACTGAGGTTCTTGCAAAGTTATGAATGTAGAGCTTTCTGCCAATGTGAACAGCAAGAATTCTCCTCAATGATTACTACAACAAGCTAGATAAAAGCTACCTACTGTTTGTGTTTCATAACTGTTCCAGGAGATACTGTGCTTCTTCTTGGATTCTCTTCTCAATGCTTTTCTTCCCCATCTCTAAATTGTGGAGAATAGTCAAGGCAAAATGGCAGTTTTCCCCATTGCTGAAAAATGAAGTTCACAGCTGTGAAAAATGGGCTCTGAAGTGCGCATGGGACCCGGGATGCAACTGGGTTGCACTCGCTCAGCAGAATTGGTGGCAACTTGTGTGCAGTTGGTGTCAACTTGTGTGCAGTTGGTGGTAACTTGTGTACACCCACCTGCATCTTGCCACCCAGTCCCAATGGGGACCGGCTGGGTTTTTTGATGGTACGATAATTCCCTAGGACATTGAGAAATGAATTCAAACTACAGGAAAAGAGAATTCACCTAAACATTAGGAGGAACGTCCTAACAGTAAGAGCTGTTTGACTGTGGAATATACTGCCTCAAGTGTGGTGGAGTCTCCTTCTTTGGAGGTCTTTAAACAGAGGTTGGATGGCCATCTGTCAGAGGTTCTATGATTGTTTATCCCTGCATGGCAGAATACGGTTGGGTTGGATGACCCTTGACATCTCTTCCAACTCTAAGATTATATGGTTCTGTTATTATAACCTGTAGTTTAAATGTAAGTGCAATTGAACTAGATTTTTAGGTGATCATTGTTTTATATCATTATTGATTATCTAGGTATGCTAATCCATACTAATCCTCCTATTTCTGTTTATTCTCTCACTTTTTAATCTTAGTGCCTCCTCACCCAGTTGGTGGAAATGCTGAAATATGACCCCTGACCATTCTCACCTGAAAAGCAGCAAGCAGAGTAACACACACATATGCATACCTTTTCCTTTTCTGACTTTGTCAAATAATGGCAGTTTCCCTCCTGCCTGAAAATTCATCAGCCTAGTCAATCAGTGATTCTTTGACTGCATCATAGCCATGCAGCCCCATAACAAGCTGCATTCCAAAATACAGTGTGAACACGGGACCATAGTGAACTCACTGAATTAGTGAAAGACCACAAGAGTGGCAATAAACTAGAGAAAAGCAAAGAAAGAGGCATGTCGCAGGATGATCACCCATCTGTGCATTCAAATGAGGAAATGGACATTTTTAAAAAAAATTATAATTCTGAATTTTGTCTCTGCACACTCATTTCTTCTCTGCTATTTATTTATTTATATGGCACTATAAAAATTTGCACACCACTTTACATACAGGAGATAAAATAGACATAAAACCTGCCAGATGGTGTACAATCTACAGACCAAACAAAATTATAAAATTAAGGCATCATATAGCAAAATACTGACAATTATAAAAAGGTAGGGTACTTACTACTGCCTCTCTACATTTCATAACCCTATCACATAACCAAACCCAAGTATATGACATGGAAATTCTTGGATATCATCCTTCTCTTTTCTTATCTGTTCCCCCCTTTCTTCTGTTATCTCCTTTATGCTGAACAATAGGTTGGAATCTCCTTGGGGCAGGGATTTATTTGTTTCACAAACTGTTCTGCATCTTATTGGCAGTTGATTCTAGATTCTTTAGAAATAAGCTAAATGTTGGTTCACTCTGGTCAAGAGAGTAAAACACAATTGTATTGGTGAAATGCCTACTACACCTAATAAAGTTCTGTTGAGGAGGGTGATTTTTATTCCTCCAATTACCTTACTGAAAGTCTGATCCAAATGGTTGATCTTCAGCTTAAGAGCATTCCTGATAATGTGTAGAGGAGTAAGGGCAAGGGACAGCTTCCCATTCCTCTGAGTCCTGTTCTTCCAGATGGCATAAAGAACAAGGCAGGAAATACTGGTGATCAGGAAAATGGTGTCCATCTCTGAAGTTTCCATCCCATCAGCCAAAAATGAGTGAGAAGAGTGGTTCCAGATTCTTAAGGTAGATGAGTTAATATGTTCCAATACTGAACTTTAAACAGTGTAAAGCCCAATGATGGATTAAAGTTAACCATACTTGAATAATAATATCAACTGGGTTGACCATTATACTCTGGAAACCTTTCTAAACTGCACTCTGCATTATATTATTTATTTATTTATTTATTTCAGGTTTAAAGTAAATTTAGAAGACAGTCAAATGTGAAAATACTAACATCACAAGGACATTTATTACCATTACCATTCACAAAATGGTTGCTGATAACACAAACATCTTGGAACTAGGTTCCAAAACACACAATAGAAACAGTCCAGTTTGAAACCACTTTAACTGCTCTGGCTCAATTCTAGGGAATTCTGGGAACTGTAGTTTTGTGAGACATTTACCCTTCTGTGCCAGAGAGCTCTGGTGCCACAATAAACTACAATTGCCAGGATTCCCTAGCACTGAGCCAGGACAGTTAATGTGGTCTCAAACTGCAGTGTGTTTTGGACCTATATTTATCTCTGTGTTGACTCACTATTCAATGACAAGTTTAATGTGCCTATTCTTGTTAAAACTGACTAACTGATTCTGTCTATTGTCTTGCACTAATAATACAACATCACAATTGGAAAAAAAATCTTTTATGTATCTTTTCTAAAACCCCTAAAGTTCATTTATTGTGCACTCATTGTAGAATGGCTCTCCAAGGGTTTTTCTACTGCAACTTCCTTTAGTCATAGTTAACACACAGGGAATGAAAGGGGGTGGTGAGATTTATACTTCAGTACCATCTAGATGGCTACACAATTTCCTTTTGGGGATATAAGTAATATTTTAATTTTTCAAAAAATATCATTTACTGAAATCATGTTTGAGTGTCAGGAAATCCAGATGAGGACTAACCAAGGGGGGAAGCAGACGGGTGGCACGGGGCCGCCCCAGGAAGCTGCGAATCGGGGCCAAGGCATCCGCATTCCTCGTCCCCACGGCACAGCTTCACTACCCAAGGAAGGAGTGCTAAAATAGCACTTCTTCCACAAATCGTCGAAGGTGCACTGCAAAAGGCTGCCGGTGCACCTTTGGCACCTTTTCTGCCGCAGCGTGTGTGGATGCTGCGGCGGATAGGCATCCTTGGAGCGCTGGATGTGCGGAGGATCCGGTGCTCCAACGACGTCTTCGGGAAGGGGTTGGGGTGCCCAGTGTGTGGCTGCCCCTCCCCTTCCTTGCCTGTGCAGGAAGCAGCTTTCTTTTGGGCAGAAAATGCTATTTATTGCACAAAAATTGCACTTCCAAATTTTGTGCGGTATAAGACCCAAACTGTGAATAGTCTTCAAAAACTATGCTGTTTTCAAAAGCTTTCTCATAGTAGGAAGAAAATTGTTAAAATCATTTTTTGCTTCCTCCAAGAATGAAATTATCAAATTTTATCTTTTTTTCTTTTTTTCTTTTAAGGAATGATAAAAATATCTGAAAGCAGTTATCAGTCCTCCCCTCCCCCCAACCCCAGGATGTTGTCGCCACATGGTGAGAGACCATTTCCTGACACAGAGAATATACAGTGCTTCACTTCTGCTTATGACACCCCTTCTCTTCTCTTCTTTCTGGGATTTCTATCATGAGATGGATGAAATTCAGCATCAGGGTACAAGCATTCAGGAAACATCAGAGAAGTCTTCAAACCTCAATGGACACCACACACACACACACACACATGCAAACACACAGCTTATTGTATGTTGATGGAATATCTTGGGGATCTTTTGATCCCAGATCAGTGGGAATCCCCCTCCCACCAAGTCTACCTGATTCTATAAATGTGTCTTCTTCATGTTATGTACCTTCAAGTTGTTTCTGACTTATGGTGACCCTAAGGTAAACCTATCACAGGCTTTTCTGGGGTGGAGATTGTGTGATTCAGTGTCACCATGGGTTTCCATGGCTAAGTAGAGAATCAAACCCTGATCTCTAGAGTTGTAGTTCAATGCTCAAACCACTACACCATGCTTGCTCTCATGTGAGCACCAAAAAAGAGATATATTGTCATGTCAAGTTAATGATGGTGACCTCAGATAAATAAATAAGATTCCCAATATTATTTCAGTGTACTTGCAGAGAGCTCTTCAGTTTGCTTCTTTTAACTCATTGAAGCATACATCTCCCAGACCTTTTTGCAAGTATTTTTTTCTTTGGTGTAAAAAGATAAAACTACAAGTAACAAGAAATAAAAGTCTTATTATAGTGCAGAAGAGTTTAAAATATTGCAAGCCAATCAAAATTATTTTTGCCTTTTACTGTTCAAAATGTTTGAGTTCCAGATACTCATTTCAATGGATCCTTATGCTGATTATACATTCATTATACATTGGGATATTGTAAAGTTTTAATTAACACCTTTAAAAAAATTGACAGAAAGTTTGTTTTGATTTGTAGTTGTTAACTTATCTCTGCATAGTCACCATCCAGATTTATACATTTTTCCAAGTCTTCCTTGACCTTCTGAATACTGTTATTGTAGGAATCTGCAGACTGCGCCTTAAACTACTCTTCCACTTCATGAATGATATCATCTGTGTTGTCAAACCGGCAACCATGCAACAGATTTTTCATTTTTGGGAAAAGAAAAAGTCACTTGGTGATGATGACACTGACAAAATTCATCAATATACCATAATAACTTCTGGGTGATAATTATTCTTTTATGATACACTCTTATACTTCTCCATCTTACACTTTAGTCACTTCTGGCACAACCTGTAACAAAAATAAAGGACACAATGAACCAATTTTCTCAATATCATGCACTTAGGGACCAATGATGACACTGATGAAATTTCATTAATATACCATAATAACTTCCAGTAATTATTACTTTACGATACCCCCTCGTATATTTACTTGGGTATTCAATTGTGCAACATTGCCCTTCATCACAAGGGTCACATCAGACAAATGATGAGAGCTGACATCAGGCTTGCACAAAATAAGTTTGAACACATGTAGTTAAACAGTGCTTATGCTATTCCAACCCTCTTTTGAACACCAGCATTGTGCAACTTACTGTGTATATGCCAGTGTGTCTGCTTATTACCCTATTGTGCAACAGGTAATGAGAAAAGGGTGTCCTCACAATCCCAGTCAATCAAGTGGTATATTCAGAGGACTTTTGGAAACCCACTAACCCAGTTATGAACTCAGTGCAGCAATTATGCAATGGTAAAAATGGTACAGCTGTGTGCATAGGGGAATGTTTGTTGTTGGGTGTTTGTGAGTTATTTCCAACTTATGGTGACCCTAAAGTGAAGCTGTCATGGGGCTTTTTTGGCAAGTTTCTTCAGAGGGGGTTGCCATTGCCATCCTCTAAATCTGAGAGAGTATAATGTGCCCAAGGTCACCCAGTGGGTTTATATGGCTGAACTGGAATTCGAACTCTGGTCCCCAGAGTCCTAGTCCAACACTCAAACCACTACACCACGCTGGCTTACATAAGGGAATGTACAGATGCATAAAACACTAACAGGATTCAAGCCATTATGTCTTATTTCATGTGTGGAGATTTAAGCTATACCATCTGATGTAGAATCTTACCAACAGAGATCTGTTGTGTGGAGCCTTCTGGATAGTCTGAAGGGGTTTGAAGAAGGCCAAAATGAAACTGTTGTTCTATGGTAGATTTTGTTTTTAACCTTCTATGGACGTTATCACATGGGGGCAAATCTGCTGGTTAATCCACACAAAACCCAAACAGAAACTGAATTAGTGCCCCGTGTTTTCACACGACGTCGCACAGAAACTGGACAGAAAGTGGACAGAAACTGGTGTTAACCGCGATCTTCTGAAATTCAGTTGTTTGGAGGAAATGCAAATGCGCAATTAAGGTAATTTCGAATTTACCGTAATGTGATAACCAAATGCGCATTTGGGAGCATTTCCCTGCTGTTGCCATGGTACCAGTGAGCATTCTTCTATCTGCGCATGTGCAAGAGGCTCATTTTTAGTACATTTATAGGCTTTTTTCGCTTGTGTGTGGACGTTTAATGCGCTTACTGTAAAGTCACAATTAAGGTAATGACGTTTGCGGAATTAAGGTTTATTTCCCGTTTATTTTCGGAATGCCTCATTTCCACTTTATTTTCACTTTCTGGCCCACGTGTGATAACGTCCTATCTCTGGGAATTTCTGGAGGATCAGGAGCCCATATCTGAGAGTGGTACTGGTGGTTTCTGTTCCTGATGCAAATAAGTCAAGCATGTAGATGGCCAAGTTCTCAATGGTCAACTCCAATGCATCATTATCTTTTTCCTAGAGAAATATGCAGTGCAATTAGTGGAGTCAATTTCCATGTGCTCAGTAAAATATAATGTTCTGGTGAGTCCTCAGAACAATGCAAAACTCAAGGATGCATTGTGTCTTCAACTCCTAGGTATCTCCTTGTGTCTACAAAGTGAATGAAATGTCTATAATATGTAAAATACTCCTTTACAAGGAATGTGTAGGAACATATGCTAACTACTCTCTCTATTTTTATTACTTTTTATTAATAATTTTTATATATAAATTAAAATGAAGAATCCTGCTGTTATATAAATGTCCTGAAAATCCAAATCCTTAAGGGGAATGTTGGTGTTGATTTCCACACTAGACAATACTATTGCTTACAATGTTGGAAGCCTAAAAATGTGAACTCTAAGGAACATCAAGTAGAGAATGAAAAATAAAAATAATACCTACAGTCTTCTAAAAAGAAAGATGGGTGAGAAAGCCCCACCTGCTTCACTTTTCCTTGGAATTTCCCACTTCTCCCTCCAAGCAATTCATCACAGGTATAAGACAACACTAATGTTCTTGCTTTCTAGGAGTTTGATCTCTGCCTGGCCCTGATGCTGCTTGCATTGGTGTTCACAGGTCCTTTAATTAGAGTGCCAAACTTTCTATAGTCAGTGTCATGATGTGATATGATAGGCCCTCTTTATGAGCTGTATACCTCAGGAAGATCAGTGGCTGAAAAAGCAGCTTCAATGGAAGTGTAATGGAACCTTGGCATTTAAAAAACATTGGCTGGGTGACTTTTAATTTTGTGTGGGCTTTATGACAGAGGGGTTTTAAATGAGATACTGAGAGGGTCAGATTCTGCATTTAGATAGTTCCTTCGACATGTCAAACTAAAAGTTCCTGTTCTATGGACACAGGAGCAACCAGTCACTATCAGTGCCTGATGGCTCAGGAAGCTTCAAATATGGGGGTCCTCCTTCCTTTAGGATCTCATGATTTTATCTTACCTGATCTGTTTTAATATAGAAGCAGTCAATAAAATCCCGAGTTGAGCTGGGGTCCAAGGTAACCCTATGTTCCTTACCTTCTTCTAAAACAAACTCTGAGGCTTTTATGTTGTTGAACAACACTGTATGATGAGGCCCATGGATGAAGTTCATGAGAGAAGAGAAGATGTTGCTGAGCTAGAGGAGAAAGCAGAAGAGATGCACACACATCACCCAGGTTCAACCATTCCCCCATTTGTGGGCACCTGCAGCTGGACTGGGCTTCTCCACCAGAACAGGCAGAAAATGCATTTCCAAAGTAGCTGGGGATTCTGAAAAAGTAAGGAAGCCACTCTGAAACTTGAGAACAGGAGTCTTAGGGAAGATAGTGTTTAGATCCTTAAACTGGGGATAGATAGAACTTTTGAAAACTATTTGAAAAAAAAATATTTAAAATGTGTTTCTCAAGTTTCAGGAAACCCAGACAAGGAAACCCAGACAAAGGAGATATGAAGTGACAAGAATTCTCACAGTTCAAGACTTATACTGTGCAAAAGTCATAAACATGTGTTGTTGGGTTTTTGGGAGCATGTTCTGAGCAAGACGTGGTATTGTCTTCCCAGAATATTTCTGCACAGAAATACTTTTTCATTGCAGAAAATGTCATTTCCTATGCAGATAATGCTATTCACCATGCACAAAAACCACATGTATTTTTTTACTGAATTAATAAGTCGTCAGCTATAACATTTTCTGTATAGTTAAAAAAACTCAACATTTTCTGTTTTCTGGTAAAGGAAAAGCATGTGCACATTTAGTGCAGAGTAAGTCCCCTAGTGCAAATATTGTTTTCAAAAATTGTGCAAGTTAGAAAGAGTTTTTCACAGCAGTAATAAAATTACTAAAACAACTCATTACTACTTTCAAGAATGAAATTACTGAAGAATTTCTTTCTTTGGCTTGACTCTCTAGATGGATGAAAATAGATACATAAATCTTCACATTCTTCCATTGTATAGACAAAAATGAAGAATTTCCATAGTATGTTCCTCTCTGTGCACAAACACAAAGTTCAGTCCTGATTACAAATTTGCATCTTGGTTGGTGTTTGCATGAGAATCTATATGTTTTTGCTTTGTTTTGTTTTTGTATATGTGGTTGGGATGGGGTTTGGCATCTGTTTTTTTTTTTTCCTGCATGTGCATTTTTGCAAGGATAAATACTTAAAAAGGCCCAATGCAGATGGCCCCTAAGGAGCAGCTTTGTGCCACCCATGGGGAGTGCTGGATCAGGGCCACAGAAACCGCATGCCACGGCCCCGATCCTCTTTTTTGCCACTCCAAAAAGAGCTGGCAAATGCCGCTCCTTTTGGGGGCAGCAAAAAGCTGCCCTTAGAGCCACTGCAGTGGCTCTTTTGTGCCCCTTTGTGCAGCGTGTGTGTATGCTGCCCAAACAGGGCACCCTGATGCCACACGCTGTGTGGTCGGGTGCACAGCGTGATGGCATTGTCAGGGTGGAGTCAGAGCAGCTGGCATGAGGTTGCCCCACCCTAACTCCACCCCCAAGCCAGCCCTTTGGGCCAGTCTGCACCAGCCCAAAGTGAGAGAAATGTTATAGAAACCTCATGGTAGCCTCTACTCTTGCTCTGTGGATTTCCCAGGCAGCAAAACAAAGAATTATGAATAATAATTCAATGGATAGTGATTTAAAAGTATTATGTATGTATGTTTGGAGGAGATGCTTTGGACATTGCATAATGGAGCAATGACTGCTTGTGCACCATTAAAAAAAACATACACAGTGTAATCCCAATTTATATATGCACATCATCAACAAAATTCTAGCAAAAATGCACAAATATTTGACACAAAAGTATATTTTAGGACCTACCTGTCCCCAAGGAGAGCTAAAAATCTCAAAGCTGTCAGTTACTAAGGACACAATGGCTAGATACCTCTTGTCATACTCTTATCACTTTCCAAAGACAATGGCATAGATGGAATTTGAGATAGCACAGTTGAGCAGGTTTGTCATGCCAAAGGGTTTCTCTGGAAGTATTAAAAAAAGTATGGGTAATTTGTGTCAGTCCAGCTTTCAGATAACCACAATGCAGACTGGCCTAGGCTAAATATCTGTTTTTGCATTGGCCTTGGTCAGTCAGTGAATGGACTATTCCCTGCACATTTTTCATACATTTAGGTAAAACATGCTCATGTTCTATGTGAGACCTTAGTCTCTCGTATGTGGAATCCTGCACTGGGGAGGAATTAATTCAGATGACGCTATATAGGTTTTAATTCTGGTTCTCTCAGGACCTGGTGCATATCCCCCTGCCAACACTCTGAGACCAACACCACCTCAAGGAAATGTCTATCACCCCAATGAGCAAAGCCTGCTGGTGATAGGTCTTCTATTCAAGATATGTATTTGGTTGGGATCTGCCAGAGTGGCCTGAAGACAGGAAATAATCTTCACAATAAGAAGCCAATGGGGACAGTGGAGAGAGGCTATGTACCCTGTGTGTTCCACAAGTGTTCTAGGAAATGTTCAGCTTCATCTTGGATCCTTTCCTCAATGCTTCTCTTCCCCATCCCAAAGTTGCGGAGGGTGGTGAGGGCAAAATGCTGGAGCTGCTTCCATCTTTACTCATTGCTGAATACAATCCCTGAAAAAGGAGAAAAGGAAGAGTGAAATATACAGAGACACAAAGACAGAGACAGAGAGGGGTGTAATCATTATTTTCAGATGTGGCCTGAGATGCCACATCAAGGATAACAGTATAACTTTGCACCCACAGCTATATGCTAATTGCATTAATGAATGGCAATGCTGCAATTCAGTGTTCAAGTAAATGTGAAAGGTATGGCTGCCATATATAATGAACATCTTTATATACACTGCTCAAGGAACAATGTGCATCTGCTTTTGCAATGCACAAGGGGATCACATGCACAGTGACACCACATGTTCAACTCTGCTTAACATTATCTACAAAAATGGCCAATTTGGAACTTTGATGGAAGTTGGCAACCTGGAAGCTTTCCCTTTCTTCCATGTTCCACAAAGAGAGAGGGGACCACAGCTGTTAACTGGCTAGAGGCAAGCTCCACTCAGAAATGTATCTTCCTAGTTAAAATAAGATCACAGAGGATTGTCCACAGGGCCCCATTACCCAGCAATTGCTGTGGGAACTGGCCAGTGATCAGTGAAACTGCATGAGGATAAGGTCAGGATTATTCACTATGCCTGAGTACCATCCGCAAAGCCTGAAGGGCTGGACACATTACTTCATGGACAGAAAGTACAAAATCTTTCTTTCTTTCTTTAAAAATCTAGTCTTTAGATATTGTTGTTTAACATTAGGATTAAAGAATTCTTCAAATGAGCTGGGGTAGTTTTACCTATATAAGCTGCTTTCTTTTAGAAACCAGGAGCGACTTGGTATATGTTTTATATTGGCTGTATTTTTAAAAGGCAAAATAAGTAGAATTGAAAAGAATAATCCTTGCAAAACAGTTAGCAGTGACATTATTTGAATGTTCTATAGATTTTGGTTTATACTGGATAGATTTGTTAAATTTGGGGACACTGAGAAACTATATTTTTGGTATGATAAAAGGAGGAACTGGATTCAGGGGGGAAAGTATAATAAGGTTGGCTTTCTTTATCAGGCTTCAGCTTTGGATGTAGAATAATAATAATAATAATAATAATAATAATAATAATAAGTGCTTCAAAAGAGGAGTAGGGCACCCCTTGGAGGTCAGTGCAGTCACCTTTTTTTCAAACAGTGCTTAGCGAAGTAAGAAAAATGATAAAAATACTACAAGCTTGATGATGACATTAGGACAACAAATGATAGTCTGAAAAAAATCTGAACAATTTGAAGAGTCTAATTTGGAAGAGGCAACCCAATTGCCACAGGATTTAAATGATGAGGAGCAATATTTATTGTCAGAATATGGAAGGGTAAACGAAGAAGATTCCATATAGCTGATAGCAGAATGGAACCAGATGGGGAACCAGGTTTCTATAAACAGATGAATGAAGCTCAAGCCACTATAATAGAGATTTTTGGAAGCATGGAAATTATGAAAAACAATGTGGATCTGTCATGAAGAAGAGCAACAATGGGCCTTTGCAGACTGCCAGAAATAGTGTAAATTGAGTCCACTTTAACTGCCCTGGCTCCATGCTAAGGAATCATGGGAACTGTAGTTTATTGTAGCACCAGAGTTCTCTGACAGAGAAGGCTCAATGTCTCAGAAAAAAATACAATTCCCATGATTCCCTAGCACTGAGCCAGGACAGTTAAAGCGGACTCAATTTGCACTATTTCTGGCAGTCTGCAAAGGCCCTTCAAGACTGGAAGAAAAGACTGGCATTTGATTACTCAGGTGGTTGAGATTAGGTGGGAGGAGGATTGTGGAAAACTGTACCAAAAGTATGTATTGTTAATTGGGCAGGGTTTGCCTCAGTTTGTATTTTATCATTTGTTGGGAGGAGGGAAACATGTGTTAAAATCAAGATATAATATACAAAATGAGGTTTAAATGACTTAAAAGGTGGGATTGATTTATATATTAGTCTTAATGAGGTGATTAATAAATATATGATGGTGTTTGATTTTAAAGAAGAAAACAGTTTTGTGCTAATGGAGTGTACTAAAGCCTAATGGTTAATTTTAATGATTCAATATTAAATTTCTGGGAAGGGGATGCTATTGATGAAACCTACTATTTTAATTTTGAAGAGTGGAGAAACATTTTGTTTAAATGGAATTAGTTATTAGCATTAACTATTACTAATGGATAGATCATGGGAAGCTAACCTTGTATTACCCTTTTGTAAGAAAAGTATTTAGTATAGTAATTTTTTACATTATACCAGTATCAATGAAGTATTACTGCTTTATGGAAATAAGTGTATTCTTTTTTTCTTTTTCTTTTTTGGCAGAGGGCAGAGGCTTAATTAAGATTATGATATAACAGCTGAAAAAGAGATTGGAAGTCACTTTTATGTCCTCTTGTTATTCTCTTCTATGTCTTTATAGGAGCCCTGGTGGTGCAGTAGTTAAGTGCCAGTACTGCAGCCACTCACTCACAAACCACAAGGTTGTGAGTTCAATCCTAGCCAGGGGCTCAAGGTTGACTCAGCCTTGTATCCTTCCGAGGTTGCTAAAATGAGTACTCAGTTTGATGGGGGAAATTAGCTTACCATTGCAAACCGCTGAGAGACTGCTCAATGTGGTATGAAGTGGCATATAAATGAAGCTGCTATTACTATTTATTTTGTTTGATTGCTTTCTTATGTCTTCTTTCCCCTCTCTCATTTGTTATATATAGCAATAGCAACAGCATATACTGTACATTTCTATATCGCTTATCAGTGAACTCAGAACTCTCTAAGAGGTTTACAATCTGTAATCTAATCACCCCCAAGCTGGATAATGTTTTTTTCCTACTATGTTTTCCCCATGTATTATATAATTCTAATAAAACATTTTTTTAAAAAAGGTCAAATTTAATTAATTTTTAAATTAAAGTGATTGACTTCCATTATCATCATCATCATCATCATCATCATCATCATCTACATGAAACCACAGGGAGAGGTTTCTGGAGTTTTGGGGTGCAGTGTCATCAATATGTCAATGACACACAACTCTACTACTCCTTTCCACTTCAATCCAAGGAGGCTGTCCTGGTCCTAAACCAGTGTCTGTCATCAGTAATAGACTGGATGAAGGCAAACAAATTGAAACTTAATTCAGACAAGACAGAGGCGCTCCTGGTCTGTTGGAAGGCAGATCAGAGAATGTGGATTCAGCCTGTGTTAGATGGGGTTACACTCCCCCTGAAGACACAGGTGCACAGTTTGGGGGTACTCTTGGACTCAGCTTTGAACCTGGAGGCCCAGGTCTCTTCAGTGACCAGGAGTGCTTTTTGCATTTAAAGCTTGTGCACCAACTGCGCCCATTCCTTGAGATGTCAAATATGGCCATAGTGGTATATGCCTTGGTTACATTCCATTTGGACTACTGTAATGCACTGTACTTGGGGCCACCTTTGAAGAGTGTTCAGAAAGTTCAGCTGGTCCAAAGACTTGCAGCCAAGCTGTTAGCAGGAGCAAATGACAGAGATCACACAATGCCCCTGTTGAAACAGTTCCACTGGCTGCCAGTTTGTTTCTGGGAACAATTCAAAGTACTGATTATGACCTATAAAGCCCTATATGGCTCAGGTCCAGGCTATTTGGCAGACCATATCTCCCTGTATGAGGTGCCCCAGGCTCTGAGATCTTCAGGAGAGGACCTTCTCTCTGTCCCACCACCATCATAAGCAAAATTGGTGGGGACACAAAAGAAAGCCTTTTCTGTGGCTGCCCCTAGACTCTGGAACTCTCTTTCCAGGGAGACCAGAATGCCCCCCTTCTTGTTTGCTTTCCACCAACAAGCAAAAACCTTCCTCTCCAGACAAGCTTTGAAAGCAGAAAGATTATAAAGAACGGGCTGGATGTTGTATTCTTTTAAAGTATTTTATACACCTTTATCTTTTAACTATATTTTATTTTTTATGCAATCTGTTTTAATATTGTAATAATTTAGTTCTGTTTTAATGTAACATTTTTTATGTTTTAATTGTACTGTTTTTAATCTTGTAAGCTGCTCTGAGTCCCAGTTTTGGAGAAAGAGCAGGATATAAATAAATATCATCATTATCATCACCATCATCATCACCATCATTGTCTGTTCGCCTACCAGCAGAAGGCTTGCAAAGGAGGTAGCCATTCCAGCTTCACAAGGGAGGGAGTTCCAAATTCTGGAGTAGCCATTCAGAAGGCCCAATCCCTTGCTCCCACCAGGCTTCTGTCATGGGACGGAGAGAAGTGAACTTTTTGATTATTTCTGGGCCCATGTGAACTCATATGTACATATACAGTTTGTCAGATACATACATAGGTCTTTGCAGGACATTCCAGTTCCCAGAACACATTGGTAGCCAGTGGAGCTGTAGTAACAAGGAAGTTGCATGATCCTTTTAACTAGCCCTGTTCAACAGTCTGGATGCAGCTCCATGGGCAAGTTAAGGTTTCTAAATACTCTTCAAAGGCAGTCCAAATGTAGACCTCATTGCAGTCATCCAAGGAGATGTAACTAAGGCATGTATAACTACAACCATATCTGATGTCTACAGAACAGGGATAGCTGGCACACAAGACTTAGGTGTGCAATCACACTCCTAGGTGCCACTAAAATATGATCTTCTAGGGCCAAAGCACATGGCCAGTAAAGAGCAGCCAAAGGCTTCTCTGGATGCAATCGAGCTGGGACTGCAGCAACTGCACGGCCCGCTCCCAAAGCAGGCTGCCACTGCAGTCCCAAACCAGTGCAACCAGAAGCTGGATTATATCCACTTCCTTTGATCCAGTCCAAAGGACAGAGGCGCTCCTGGTCAGTTGTTTTTGGACAATTTTGTCTTTTTGGACAATTGTTTAAGTATTTTAATTGTTTTAATTGTTGAACTGTGGTTTTAATTCTATGGATTTAACACTGTTTTAAGGGGGGGGGGATTGTTGGCTTTGGGATATTATGTAAGATTTTATGGTTGTGAGCCACCCTGATTGGTTTTCTAAAGGGCGGGATATAAATAAATTTTATTATTATTTATTATTATTATTATTAAGGACTGTATTGTGGTATCGGAGTGGCCTCTGGCTGCTTTGGGGGAATGAGTCTGAACATCATGCCCTCACAGCAGCTGGAAGCCTCCTTATTTGGCCCGTGTGTTTCAGGCCCTAGTCTCAAGGTTGAATCCCATCCAGTAAATATTGAATCCATATTCTTTTATCTGCCTATCAAATGACTAGGCCCACCTGTCTTGTATGGATAAAACTTCAATTTATTCACTACCATCCACTACATTTCTGATTACAGTCATCCATTTGGAACCTAAACAGATTCTTTGGAGCTGTGGAAAGGAGTAATAGAGATGGATACCATCCACATAGTGATGGCACTGAACCTCCAAACTCTCAAGTCTCTATTAATGGTTTCATGTATATGTTGATTAGCAGGAGTGGAGTCGGGGGACAAAACCAAATCCTGAGGTACTCCAACAGCCAAAGAGTCAAACAGGTGTCTCCTGGCACCATCTTCTGGGTTTGCTCTCCAGGAAGGAAAAGAGACTTCAGGCCTTTGCAGACTGCTAGAAATAGTACAAATTGAGTCCACTTTAAGGGTTAGGGTTAGGGTTAGGGAATCATGGGAACTGTATTTTATTGTGGCACCAGAGCTCTTTGACAGAGAAGGCTCATTGTCTCAGGGGGGAAAAAAAACAATTCCCATGATTCCCTAGCACTAACCCTAACCCTTAAAGTGAACTCAATTTGCACTATTTCTGGCAGTCTGCAAAGGCCCTTCATGTCCTAAAATATTGCCTCCAAGTCCCATATTAGGGAGGGGCTCTGGGAGGATATCATGGTTGACAGTATTGAAAGCCACAAGAGTTCTGAAGCAACAATAACATATTTCCCCCTTCTGGTTCTCAGAAACTGAATACATCTACAGCTGTACCTGTAAGAGAATGTACAGAAGGATGCAATGTCTCACCAGCTTTCTTTTCAAAAGAAGCAATTAATAATTTTAGGAATTTTCTTCCCACCATGAAACAATCTTTGGACATTTTTGAAGACTATTCACGATTCAAGACTTCTGTGTAAAATTTGTATGTAGTTGTTTTGTACAGAAAACAGCCTTTTCAGTACAGGAAACAGCCTTTTCTATGTAAAAATAATATTTCTGCATAGAATTTCTTATAAATATTTCTGCCTTGGTAGATGCCCTATGCAGAGAACTAGATAGAGAGTGCACTTGTTCTGCTAAAACTCTCAGCAGCTTTCAATAATATTGACCATAGGTCTGGCTTGATTCTCTGCCATGGGTTGATTCTTTGCCATGGATTGATTCTTCTAGGTCAATTTTCTGACATGGGCTCAGGGTGCTATTTTACAATAGCTCCAGTCCTGGAGTGAAGGATTCAGAAGGTGGTGATGGGAGATGCTTGTTCTGTCCTTCTTTCTGTTTAATATTTACATGAAGCCACTGGGAGAAGTCATTTAGAGTTTGGGGGCCCAGTATCATCAGTATACTGATGACACATAACTCTATGGGGGGTTGCAGACTGCCAGAAATAGTGTGAATTCAGTCCACTTTTAGGGTTAGGGTTAGTGCTAGGGAATCATGGGAACTGTTATTTTTCTGAGACATTGAGCCTTCTCTGTCAGACAACTCTGATGCCACAATAAAATACAGTTCCCATGGTTCCCTAACTCTAACCCTAACCCTAAAAGTGGACTGAATTCACACTATTTCTGGCAGTCTGCAACCCCCCTATCTCTCCTTTACATCTGATTCCAAACAAGCTGTTTCTGTACTAAACCAGTGTCTGATCTCAGTAATGGACTGAATGAGGTTGAACAAATTGAAACTTAATCCAGGCAAGACAGAGACAGATCAGGGAACAGGGATTTAGGGGGGTTGCAGACTGCCAGAAATAGTGCAAATTGAGTCCACTTTAAGGGTAGGGTTAGTGCTAGGGAATCATAGGAATTTTTTCCCCCCTGAGACATTGAGCCTTCTCTATCAGAGAGCTCTGGTGCCACAATAAAATACAGTTCCCATGAGTCCCTAACCCTAACCCTAACCCTTAAAGTGGACTCAATTTGCACTATTTCTGGCAGTCTGCAACCCCCCTTAGTCTGTACTGAATACCTGCACATTCCCCCTGAAAATCTCAAGTTCTCACCTTGGGTGTACTCCTGGATTTGGCACCTGGATGCTCAGGTTTTGGCTGTGCCCAGGAGTTTGCACAGTTAAAACAAGTGTGCCAATTGCATCTGTTCCTTTAGAAGTCAGATCTGGTTGTGGTGACACTGAATGCCTTGGTAACATCCCATTTGGACTACTGTAACTATCAGAACTGAGGAACTCAGAGTCTATGTGCAATCAATGAGTCTTGTATGATGAACCAGAACAAAACTTTATTGAAGTCATAATGCTGGAAATTCACCTGTTCAGTGTTTAAGCTGGAATAGCACAAACAGTATTAAAAAAAACAATCTACAACTCCACCCCTCTCCATTTGGCGCAGTCTACTGCTTCCCCCTTACTATTCCCATGATCTCATTCCCTCTTCCAACCCTCCTTCTACCTAGCTCAGGCACTACCAAGCTATCCCAAACTTCCCACACATTCCAAGCTGCTTACAAAGCCAAGCAGCACCCAGCTTCCCAAGGCTACATCTCTAAAACAGCCAGTCACCTGCATTTCCAGCACCAAGCAAAAGCAAACAAGCTAAAACTAAACCATTATTCCCACCAACCACCAGCAAATTACTCCAAACCTGGATTCTGACAATAACACACTTTACAAAGAACTGTTTTTGGAAACTGCTCAGAAACTTCATGGGTCCAAAATGACAAAACAAAACAAGCCAAACACACAAACAAAACTCCACATTGAAACATCTCAATTGGCTTACAATCTATTTCCAGGCAGAATTCAAAGTGAGCTCCTACTTGAGTCCAGACTATTTGAAAGAACATATTTTCTTGTATAAACATATTCTTTCAGATCTGCAGGGGATTTTTGAGGATTTGGAAGACAGCCTTCTCTATGGCTGTTCCCAGGCTGTGAAACTCCTTTCCACAGGTGGTCTGGTTGTTCCCTGCTCTCTTTCCACCAGTAGATGAAAATGTTTTTATTCAATAAGGCATTTGGTCATGGTTCATAGAGCTTTTTTAATATGAGGAGGCACAAAGAGTTTCTATTTTAATCTGTTTAATTATCTTTTGATGCTGTTTTTAACTTGCCTTTAAATCAAAATTAGTTTAATTGTATGTTAATATTTGTATTCAGAGCCTTTAAATTGTATTGTTTTTTCAAGGTGTCCCATACTGGGGAAAAGCTGGGATATTAAATAATAAATAAATAAATAAATAAATGTTATCTCTTGTGCAAAAAAGTCTGCTTTCAGTGGTAAAGGTATTGCTTTCTGTACTAAACTAAAATGTTATCCACACTGCCATCAACTTTCCCTTTTGTGTCATGTCTTAATTAGATTGTAAGCCCAAGGGCAGGTAACTATTTGTTGTTCTTTTACTTGGAAAGCACCATGTACATTGATGATGCTATACAATAGATGATGGTGATGATGATGATAAATAATAGAAGAGACCACAAGGGCCATCCAGTCCAACCTCTTGCCATGCAGGAATACATAATCAAAGTACTCCCAACAAATGGCCATCCAGCCTTTGTTTAAAAACCTCAAATAAAGGCTGGATGACCATCAGTCAGGAGTGCTTTAATTGTGTAATAATACAATCACATGGAAATTTTTGCATGCAATAAGTCCCCAATTATAGCACCACCCAAACTGTGAAAATTCCCATCATTCCAGGATTCTTATAATCAGGGTTTCTCCACACTTAAGAAACATGTTTTTCAGTAATTTCCCTTTTTAAAACAAAAAACAAACAAACAAACCTAAAACCTAAAACAAAATATGATTTCCTAGTATAGTCCCATGGTTTCTGAACTGAAAGAGAGAAATTGCTAGCATGAGTTTTTGTAGACTTGAGTCTACTTCCTCAAATGCATGTCTATAAAGTGGGAGAGTGAGAACCACTGAAATGAAAAATTGGCAGAACAAACAGAGGAAGAAAACTAAGTAGAGTATGGTGTATGTATTTCATTAATCATTAATAACCATAAAAATCTAATTCAGTTGTATTTGCATTTGAAGGCAGAGAATCTAAGGAGCTGTACAGACTGCCCCTAAGGGCAGTGGGACGCCGCCTCTTTCCTTGCCAGATTGGGGCTGCAGCAACTGCACAGCACACCTCTGATCTGGCCTATCCACAGCACAAAAAGAAGTCTCAAAAAGTGGCTCTTTTTTGTGCCACAGAAAGGGCACCCTAGCTGTGGTGGCGGTGGTTTTTCTGCACTCCTTTGGTGCAGCACAAGTATACGCTGTGCCAAGGGAGCATTGTGATGCCTCCCACCCTGCGGTGGGATGTACGGCATGAAGCCAGTATGGGGGCAGAGTCAGGGTAGCTGGCGTGCAGTAGCCACACCCCCACTCTGCCCCCAGGCCAGCTCTTTATGCTGGTCTGTACAGCCCCTTAGTCTGAAAACTGCTATGAGATCCCTTGGCATATTGATTTAAGGACATGATAAAACTTGTCCCCAACTTGGCTCCATCTGAAAACTGGAAAACACCACATAATACCTTTCTCTTTGTTGACTTTGTCAGCTAAGGGCAACTTCCCCCTGCCTGCAAATTCATCTCCATGGTCAATCAATGCTTCTTTGACTGAATTATAGCCACAACACACTCCATTCCAAAATACAGTGTGAAAATGGGGCCATACTTCTGACTGATCTGGGGAAAGACAAAGAAACAGTTTCATTAGAGGCTGGTGACCAATGCAATTGTCCTAAGTAGAGACAGGTCCATTCTTAAATTATAATTTTACATTTTTTTAATCTCAGCTCCCAGCTAATCTGTAGGTCCTGTAACCACATGCCACAATCAATCCTAAATTTAAATCATAGAAACAATTGCATATTATTGCACTACTCCCTACTAGTCCTTCCATTTCCTCTGTTATCAATTTCTCTTGTTATCTCACCAGCATTAAATGATAGGCTGAAAGTCCCTTGTGGCAGGAATCTCTCTGCTTAAGCTCTGCAAACTTTTGTGTGCCCGCTATGTGCTATGTGCAAATGAATACATTGAAAACAGGTTCCTTCTGGTCAAGACAGTCTAATAGAAATAAACTGGTGAAATATCTATTACTTTCTTGTGAAGGTCTGGTGAGGAGGATGGCCTTCATTCTTTCCATTACCTTATGGAATTTCTGATCCAACTAGTTATTCAACTGCAAAGCACTCCCAATGATGGGCAAAAGAGCAGGGCCAGGGGCAGCTTCCCTTTTTTCAGTGTCCTGCTCTCCTAGATGACAAAGAGAACAAGCCAAGAGATGAAGACAATCAGGAAAATAGTAGTCATCCCCAGAGGCTCCATCCTAGCAACCAGAATTAAGCAGCAAGAATGGCACCAGATTAAAAGCTGGACAAAATAAGGTATTGTGTTTCACTATCTGGAACTTTATACACTCTTAAATCCAAGGGATGAGGGAAAGTCATCCAATGGGCACTTTCAGATTTATCTGAATAAAATAGATTAGTTAATCTAGCTTGTTTGCTGTCATCTGGAAATGAACTTTTCTGAACTTCTGAACTCTGTCTTTTTCTTGTCTTATGATTGATTTTTTCAGGCAAATACAAAAGTATTCTGATGCTCCTTTGCTAATAGGAGGGGAAAGTGAGCAGCAAAACCACCCGAGCCCTGTGTGTCATTCAGGGACTATATGGGATCTGTGATGGCAGATAATCACATGCACTTTCATCAGATGCATGGACTGTTACTCATGCTCATACATTTATGTACATATGTACATACATAGAGTGTATGTGGTTGGGGTGGGATGGTACTCAGTATAGGCAATGAGTAATTTGCATACATTGAGGACAGAGGCAATTAAATGTGGAAATATTTATAGTGACAGTGGCAATGCTGATAACACAAGCACTCTGAAACTAGTTACAAAAACTAAATTATACAAGATGAGATTCTACATCAGGACTGCATAGATTTCTTCATAGCAAAAATCTTCACAGGCAGAAATGATGATGCTATACAATGCCTATGTTGAATGACAATGATATAGAACACAATGTACAGTCAAATGCACAAGCCATTGTGCCCAAAGCATATTTCACAGTTCAATTGAATGCCAGTTTGTGCCTACAACACACCATAAGAGCAACTCTCTTTCTGCAATCATGGATTGATTTAGGCAACTTTCAAAGGAGCACTTACACATCTGTGAAATGTCATCAGGAATTTCATGTACCATAGTATACAAAAATCCATTATTCTTTTCCAAATTGATAGTGATAAAGATGCTTGGAGAAGTCTTCACCACAGGGTCACCATGAGTTGAGGTAGACTCAAGGGCAGTTAACAAAGTGATAGTCTGGAACTTGTTCATTCACTTCTGCTCCCAACTTAATACAAAATTTATTTGCTCCACCGCAAGTATGTGACAGTCACTAAAACTTCATTAATTCATGCAAATATCCATGTGTTCCTTTTATACTCCTGATTTTTTCCTTGTGTACAAATCAGGAATAAAGGTAGGTACACAGAATAACACAAACATCTGAACATATATTTATATGATGCAACATGTGAACACTCTAAGGGCCTTATCAAACGCTGGCCAGGAAGCGGAAAAAAAGCGAAGGCGGCAAACCTCCGCAGTCTTTCCATGGCCGTTCCGTGGCCTTTCCGTGGCCATTCTGGAGGAGGCAGAGGCGGCGGCGGCGGGGGTTCCCTCCCGCACCTCGCCCTCCCTCCGACACTTGCCAGGCCTCCAGCCAGCCAAGACACCGGCTGAGAGGCGGCTCTGGCCACGGAGGAGGAGGCAGCGGAGGCTCCCTTCCGCACCTCGCCCTCCCTCCGACACTTGCCAGGCCTCCAGCCAGCCCAAAGCACCGGCTGAGGAGAGGCGGCTCTGGCCGTGGAGGAGGCAGAGGCGGCGGCTCCCTTCCGCATCTCACCCTCCTCCCAGCTGTACTTCCCCAAAAAACCGAATGTCAAAAGATCCCCTTTGACTTCGGTTCAGGGGGAGAAAAAACGTTTTAGCTTTGGATTGCCTTCAGATATTGTGTGGACACAAGGAAAGGAAAAACGTTTTAGCTTTGGATTGCCTTTGGATATGTGTGGACACAAGGTAAGGAAAAACGTTTTAGCTTTGGATTGCCTTTGGATATCTTCTGCTTGGGACCCCGTGGGATAAGGTCCCTAGGGTGTCCTGACACTGGGGAGGCTTGTACTGGTTTTAAAACATTTATTCTTTTACCTTTCAGACACCTAGTTTGTGTTCCTTTATTTTATTTTTATTTTATTTTTTGCTTGGATATTAACCCCTTTACCTTACAGTGAATCCAGAAGGGGACTGGTTGACAGAAGATGCCATATATAGCATTGGAGGAGGCAAATATACAACCAGACAATCAGAGAATCAGAGCTGGAGGGATTTCATGAGCCACTGAGTCCAACTCACTGCTCAATATAGGATTTCAGCCAAAGCTTCATTGGGTAATACCTTTATTTGGACTTCCAAAAAGTTTAGTTAACTTTTACAGTTTACTCTTTTATTTAGACAACAAAGCAAATAATTTCAGACTTAAGATGAAACATAAAAACAAACAAATAGGAATCACCTTAAAGTGAAATGCAAAAGGCACTTTTATTTGGGGTTTCCTGTGATAATTCCCCATGTCCTTTGCTTCAGTTCAAGGAGCTGTGGGAAATGTGAGCTTTGAACCTCCTTCCTTTGCACACATCTCCTTTTTCCCCTGTTTGGATTTGTGTTATTTTTCTTAAACCACTTTCCTACCAGTATGTCAAAAATATTTGCTAGTCTTCATGTTTCAGTCAAAGCTGCTGCCAGTTCTGTTGCAGTTCATGGAAGTTCAGCAGTCCCTGGCCTCTCACCACCATGACTGCTGATCAGCCTGCCAAAGCCAACCCAGTTCAACAAAGTTCAATTTACAGAAGGTGAGAGAGATGCCAGATAAGCTGGTGAGTTCAGACAAGTGCAGATGGCTGTCAAGTCAGCAGTGTTTAATCATGTGAGTAGTACTTATGGTACATATACTGGGGTGTTATTGCAAACTTGGAGAGAAGAACTGGCAGTATCTGCTGGACTTGATCCCCTTCCCCACTGCCATTCCCTTTTCCTTTTGTGTCATTTTTGTTTTTGTTATTTTAGATTGTAAGTCTGAAGGCAGGCAACCATCTTATTAACAATTTCTAAACTGTTCTGAGAGCCTTTGTAGCAGAAGAGTGGGATATAAATACTTGAAATGCAATGAAATACTTCATTAGTGTGCTTTTCTGACCTAGTTCCAGGATAATTTAGCCAGTTGGCTTTTTGAGAGAGCTTATTGGTTATCTACAGTATAGTTTAATCATGTGAGTAGTACTTACAGTACATATATTAGGCTGTTATTGCATACTTGGAGAGAAGAACTGGCAGTATCTGCTGTACTTGATCCCCTTCCCCATTGCCATTCCCTTCTCCTTTTATGTTATGTTTTGTTTTGTTTTTTAGATTGTAAGTCTGAGGGCAGTGAACTGCCTTATTAATTTCTAAGATGTTCTGAGACCCTTTGTGGTAGAAGAGTGGGGTATATATACTCAAAATGAAATGAAATACTTCATTGGTGTGATTTTCTGACCTAGTTCCAGGATAGTTTTGCTAGTTTGCTTTTTAAGAGAGTTTACTGGTTATCTACACCCATAGTTTAACCATGTGAGTGACATTTCTAAGTCCACAGAGGAAAATGACAAAGGCCCTGATCCACAGAATGAACAGAATAAGGGTGGAAAAATATTTGAAGATATTCAGAAAATTGTTAAAAACATGTTTTCTAAGTGTTGAGAAATACTGATGAGAATCATAGAAGAGACCACAAAGGCCATCCAG
This sequence comes from Phrynosoma blainvillii, assembly GCA_026167975.1. Classification (NCBI taxonomy): domain Eukaryota; kingdom Metazoa; phylum Chordata; class Lepidosauria; order Squamata; family Phrynosomatidae; genus Phrynosoma; species Phrynosoma blainvillii. Next base: position 418,385,834 of record JANUYF010000001.1, read on the forward strand.
TCCAACGCCCTGCCATGTAGGAACTCAAAATCAAACCATCCCAGACAGATGGCCATCCAGCCTCTGTTTAAAGACCTCTAAAGAAGGAGACCCCACCACATTCTGAGGGAGTGTGTTCCACTGTCGAACAGCTCTTACTGTCAGGAAGTTCCTCCTAATGTTGAGGTGGAATCTCTTTTCCTGTAGCTTGCATTTGTTGTTCCGACTCCTATTCTCCGGAGCAGCAGAAAACAAGCTAGCACCTTCCTCAATATGACATCCCTTCAAACAGGGTTATCATATCCCCTCTTAACCGTCTCTTCTCCAGGCTAAACATAACCAGTTCTTAAGTCATTCCTCGTAGGGCATGGTTTCTAGACCCTTCACCATTTTGGTCGCCCTCCTCTGGACACGCTCCAGTTTTTCAACATCCTTTTTGAATTGTGGTGCCTAGAACTGGACACAGTATTTCAGGTGGGGCCTGACCAAAGCAGAATACAGTAGCACTATTACTTCCCTTGATCTAGATACTATACTTCTATTAATGCAGCCTAAAATTGCATTGGCCTTTTTAGCTGCGGCATCACACTGTTGATTCATGTTCAACTTGTGGTCTACTAGGATTCCTAGATCCCTTTCACACGTAGTCTCCTTAAGCCAGGTGTCCCCCATCTTATATCTATGCATTTCATTTTTATTGTCCTAAGTGCAGTAGCTTACATTTCTCTGTGTTGAAATTCATTTTGTTAGCTTTGGCCCAGCTTTCTAATCTATTATAGTCATTTTGAATTTTCATCCTGTCTTCTGGGGTATTAGCTATTCCTCCTAATTTGGTTTCATCTGCAAATTTGAGAAGCATGCCCCCTATTCCTTCATCCAAATCATTGATAAAGATGTAGAAGAGCACTGGGCCCAAGACAGAACCCTATGGCACCCCACTGGTCACTTCTCTCCAGGATGAAGAGGAGTCATTCTGAGCACCCTTTGGGTTCATTCAGTCAACCAGTTATGAATCCACCTAACAGTTGTATTGTCTAGCCCACATTTTACTACCTTGTTTGCAAGAACTTTGTGGGGGACCTTGTCAAAAGCCTTACTGAAATCAAGATATGCTATGTCTACTACATTCCCTTCATTTAGCAAGCTGGTAATTTTATCAAAAAAAGAGAGATCAGATTAGTCTGGCATGACTTGTTCTTGAAAAACCCATGTTGACTTTTAGTGACAATGTCATTCCCTTCTAAATGTTCACAGACTCTCTGTTTAATGAACTGTTCTAGAATCTTTCCTGGTGTTGATGTCAGATTAACCGGGCGATAGTTGTTGGGATCCTCTTTTTCCCCCTTTTTGAAGATAGGGACAATGTTTGCCCTCCTCTAGACTGCTGGGACTTCTCCTGTTCTCCAGGAATTTTCAAAGATTATTGCCAGTGGCTCTGAGATTACATTTACTAGTTCTTTTAATATCCTTGGATGTAGTTCATCTGATGCTGGAGACTTAAATTCAGGGGGCGGGGCCTGAGCAATGGCCGGGTAAGGACTGCCTGGGCTTTCAGAGTGCTCGGAAATAGACAATTGCAGTAAAAAAAAAAACCTCCCAAAGAGAGAAATGTTGACTCTTTGAGATGAATTTATAACAAGAAGATACAAGGAACATAAAAGGTAAAAAAAAAATATTATTGTTATCTCAAGAGTAGACTTAAAATAGCTTACTTTCGTTTTGTGGGGGACGGAGAATCACGGAGGAAGCTTGTCCACCATTAAAAAGACTAACGAGGCAGCTAGAGGCTGTTAAAATTGGACTTTGAGATAAGGAATTAAGCTTTGTAACTGCCTTAAAGTGAATGGAATTAACCCACAAATCATAAGTGGCTAGAAGCTTGAACAAGAGGAGATAAAAGACGATAAAAGTACTATCCACTGCTTAAAAGGGAGGAACTGGGAGGTGAATAAAATGGAGTGAATATTAAATAAGTGTATATGTCAAAAAGGCCAAAAATATTAGGGAGAAAGCTTTGGAAGAGAGGTTTAAGACAAACTGAGAAAGATAAACCTTCAGATAGAGCCTTCGGAAGACTTGTTAGATTGGAACAAACTGAACAAAAAGAAATGTTAAGAAGCCCCCCTAAAAAAATGGCTGCTTCTACAAGTTCACTCCCAGAGAAGCAGGGAGAAGGAAAGGGGAAAGATAAAACAGATGCAGGAACAGGAGCAAAAGCAGGAATGACAGATTGTGAACAAATGAGGACTATGATTACAGAAATTATGAAGCAGGAGAATGAGATGAGACGTAAAGAGATGAATGATTTTCTGGAAAGACAGAAAAATGAAATATTACAAGCAAGAGATGCAGACAAGCAAACCTTTTTAACAACAATACGAAATGAAAGAGAGGCTATGACAAAGCAATTTCAACTACAAATGCAACTTGAAAGGAAAAGTTCAGATGAAAAGTTTATGGAAATACAAAGAAATATAAAACAAATACAAGAGGATGTGCAAACATTAAAATCAGATAACAAGGAAAGCAAGATTATACAAGGGAGACAACAAAGAGAAATTGAAACCAATAGAGCTAAATTGTCTGAAATGGACAAAAAACTTAGATATCTGCAGGATTATCAAAGAAGAACCAATTTTGTTATTAAGAATATACCAGAGTTGGAGAAAAGAGATAGAAAATATGATTTGCAATCAAAAATTTTGAAATGGTTACAAGAAACCTCCCCATCCTTAAATTGGACTGAATCAGACTTTGAAAGAATTCACCGCATTGGACCAGTGACGAACAAGATGGCACCACGAGATGTAATAGTAAGAGTAATTAACTACAATAAAAAGGAAGGACTGATGAATATGGTGAGGAAGAATCCGGAAAAATTAAAATTTCAAGATGTCGATGTAGAAATTTATAACGACTATTGTCTTCAAACGAAAATGTGGAGAAGAGAGATGAAACCGTGTACTACTATGTTGAGAGGAGCGGGAATTTACTACACTTGGGGACATCCTATATTCCCGAAATTTCAAAAAGCAGGAAAGAGATATAGGATTGATTCAGTGGAACAAGGAATACAATTGTTGAAAGATCTTGGGATATATAAAGAAGAAGAAGGAACAACTGGAGAGTCTAAAAAATCTAAAGGGAATGGAGCTGTCGTCCAGGTTGGAGTATTGGGAGGAGAAGAATTATTGGGAGCATGTGGAGGAAGCGGACTCCCATAGACGAAAAGAGAAATTACTGCAATTAAGCACAAAGTTAAATTTATTGTTTTTATGAGCACTCGGGGGGTGGGCGGTTTCTTTGGGCCTTGGGATGTCTTCGTCACCCCTCTCCACAGGGGTAGCTTCGGCAACCGGGGCTAGAGCAATGCGCTCTAGCAAGAAGAAGTGGAGAGGTAAATGGGACTTGGGGGGGGGGAAGGGAGGGGAAATAGAGGGAGGAGGGAAGGGATAGGGTTAACACAAAATGGAGCCATTAGAGAAAGAAATAAATGGTATTATGGTAGATAAACTGAAAATTTCAACTTTAAATACCAAAGGTCTTGGATCAGTGATTAAAAGAAGAAGGATTGAAGCTTTATTACAAAGAGATTCAGCAGATATTATTTTTATTCAAGAAACACACCAAAGGAAAGAGGGGGAAAATGAACTGAAACTGAATTGGACAAAGAACTATGAGAAAGCATTTGGAAATTCAAAATAAAAAGGGATAGCAATAATAATTGCAAAAAAATGTAATGTTGTAATAAATAAAGTAATAAAAGATGATGAAGGAAGATATATAATAATACAGGGAGAACTAGGGGAAGATAATTATACACTTGTGAATGTATATGCACCAAATGAAAAACAAGAAGAGTTTTATGAAAGAGTGTTAAAGAAAGTGGAAAGAATACAGAAGCAATATGTAATTATAGCAGGAGATTTTAACATGCAAATGGATAAGATTAAAGATAAATCTAACCCCTCAGTAAAGGATAAACATAGAAATATAACAAACTTAAATAAAATAATGAATAAAAGGGAATTTAAAGATGTCTGGAGACTAGTAAAAGGGGATGAAAAGAAATATACATATTATTCTGCTGTACATAAAACATATACTAGAATAGATTATATTTTTGTTTCAAAAAATATGATAACTAAAGTTTTAGATAGTGAAATATCAAGTATAAAAGTAAGTGACCATGCCTTGGTGAGTGCAGAATTTATTATTAAGAAAGATTATGAACAAATAAAGAGGTGGAGGTTAAATACTAAGATATTGAATTATAAAGATATAGTAAACAAAATTGAAAAGGAATGGCAAGAAACATGGGATATTGAAAAGAAATGATTTTGATGAAATATGGAAAAAATTTATTGAAAATGTATTAAGAATGGAAGACAGGAAATTGCCTCCACGGGAGGAGTTAAGATTTTGGATGGAGTATAAAGATGGAAATGGCTCCGGGGGTGGGGTGCACGGATGGGATATTTAGGGGGTTTTGTTTAAAAAAAACAAACGGCTAAGATGTAAAAGTATATAAAAATGTATGGAAAGTTGATTAATATAAATAAATTTTTTAAAAAAAGAGACTTAAATTCATTTAGATTAACCAGGTATTCCTGTACTTCCTCTTTACTCATTTTGTGCTGCATTTCCCCTATTGTGTCCTCTGCTCTTTTCCTCAGGTTGAACACCCCTTTCCTTTCATGAGAAGACTGAGGCAAAGAAAGTGTTGAGTAGTTCTGCCTTTTCTCTGTCCCCTGTTAGAATTTCCAAAAAACCAAACAAGAGGGTTCTGCCAAAAAATGTAAATGAAGACAATAAAAAGGACTTTGGGGGTATGTCCATAGCAAAAGAAAGAAGAAGAAAATTGTAGGGCCACTGTACAGAGAAGATGGAGAAATTCTAACAGGGCAAACAAATTCAAGTACCTACAACCAAAGAACCCAAGATATATAACCAAAAAACCAAACAAGAGGGTTCTGCCAAAAAATGTAAATGAACAGGATTAATTCAGTCCCACTTCCCAATATAAAAAGACAAATAAACAAGTAACTGAACTCAGGAGCAGAAAATCCAGTATAATTTCTAAAAGGGTAGCAATACCCCACTGATTTGAAAATAATAAAAATGAAATAGTATAATAATAGTAATAGTAATAATAATAGTAAAAATTTCAAAACTCAAGGCCAGACGCATTTCGACTACAGTCTTCCTCAGTGGCCTGTAAGTATTCAATATATATATATATATATATATAACAAATCCAGTTCATCTTGTTTATTTCCCATGCTCTGTGCATTAGTGTAGTGACATCTAAGAGCATTTGTCCTTCCCACTTGCTGCCTGTGTGACGTTTTTTTCTTCCTCTGTTGTGCCCTTGCATCATTTGCCTTGTTCCCTCTATAACACTTTGACTATTATTTCCAGCCCATGATGTAATCCTGCCTTCCACGATACCTTCCAAGATGCTGTCTCCCTCCCCAACATGACTCAGTTTAAAGGCCTCCTGATCAAATGTTTTAGACTATTGGCAAAAATGCTTCTTCCAACTGGTGTGAGATGCATCCCATCTCTTGCTAGAAGTCCAACTCATGGAACCATAGCCTGTGATCTAAGAATCCAAATCGTTCTTGGCGGCACCATCTACGGAGCCAGTTATTCACATATGCTATCTTCCTCTCCCTTCCTGGACCATACCTTTCAACTGGGAGAAGAAATGAGATAACAACTTGTGTGTCCAGCTCTTTCATCTTCCTACCCAAAGCCTCATAATCCCTTCTGATATTCTGAAAACTGTGAGAAGAATCCTGGGCGGATGAGTATCTGCAGTTTGGGATTTATTCTGTGTAAAATTTCCATGTTCTTTTGTGCAGAGAACAGCATTTCAGGAGCCCTAGTGGTGCAGTGGTTAAATGGTGTTACTGCAGCCACAATGTTGTAAGTTCTATCCTAGAGGTGGGCTCCATGATCCACTCAGCCTTCCATCCTTTCGTAGGCTGGTAAAGTGAGCACCCAGCTTGTTTGGGTGCAATTGATTTACACATTGTAAACTGTTTGGGAATGCTAGTTCACTGATAAACAGTATAGAAATATACTTCTGTTGATACTTCCTATTGCTATTTTCTGCATAAGAAACAGCATTTTCTGCATGAAAAATAACATTTCAATGCAAAATTGCAGTCCAAAACCAGCAGGGCCCTCTCAGAGGTATCAGAGTGGGAGGTAGGGATGAGCTCGCTAATCCTGGTGGCAGTGAAGAAGGCCAATGTGAAGGCCACCCAGAAGAGGGTAACTTCGCAGGTGAACTGCATATGGTCTGGAAAGAGTATAAAATTTGAGGAAGAACTAAATCAGAAACAGGCATACGAGTATCCTGGGAAGGAGGGAACTCCCTTATCCACCCCTCCAAGGTCTTCCTGACCCAGAAATCTATAGTGGGGTTGATGAACCCACCTGCTTGGGAGTAGAATGCCAGGGCTGCTAGTATTCCCCTAATGGTGATTAGTGTCAGACCTCCCCATTTAAGATGAACTGGAAAGTGAAGTATGGTCTCCACCCCCAGGAACCATGACTTGATCTCACCCACAGACTCCAGGAGTTGTCTAAAGGAGTGCAGTTACAACTGATATGACTTACACGTAGAAGGGGTGATGGAGTGAAGAATAGCCCAATCAATCTCTATCCACAAAGGTTCTACCATCATGGGCTGGAGTGATGCTCCCGGTGCAAGCTCCCTAAACCTGTTTAACTGAAAATATGAGAGGGCATCTGACATGGGATTCAATAATCCCAGGACATGTAGCGTCTGGAACAGCACACTGAAGCGCCATAGACCGAACCCTTGGGGATTTTGAGCTCTGAGAATTAATGACATGCATGACTGCCTGGTTGTCACATCAAAACCAGATAGTTTTATATGAAAATTATTCTGCCTAGAGGTGAACAGCCATCATGATGTGAAAGAGTTCAAGAAAGCTGAGATCCCTTGTTACTCCCATACTTACCTAGCACGGCAGCCAAATTCTTCACTGTCCATTGCCTGTTCCAGTATACTCCAAAGCCATGTGCTCAAGGCATCAGAATGCACCTGTAAATCTGCCTTGAGAAGCATCTCACCCCTCCAAAATGAGACCCCCATTGAAATCCCTCAGGAAGGTGTATATATTCTCAAATCCTCCTGGATCCCACTATTAACCCATAGGATATGAAGAGGAGACCCCCACACTCACCCGCAGCATGGTATAAATGGGCACTAAATGCCCACCCTAGTGTCACCACCTTGGAGGCAAAATTTAGCAAACCTGCCAAAGATTGGAAATCATAAACAGGGTGGCTTTCTGCTTACCTCCCAAAACACTCACCTGTTGTCTCAATAATCTCAATTTTTCATGGGGGAGGGAATACACACCCTCGATCATATCCACTCAATACCAAGGAATGTAATCGTAGTGACATGACCTTTGGTCTTTTCAAGGGCAGGCGGGATGCTCAACTCATCCATCAGGAGCTGAAAGGCCTGAAACATGGTGCTGCACAATGAAGAGGCAGGTCCCTTGGCAAATAGAAAATCATTCAGAAAATGACTGATTGCAACATTACCTGACCTCTTTATGACACATCATTGAAGGAAAGGACCACCTTGTCAAAGTAGTGTATGCCTTCAAACTGGAAACCTAGCAACTCAAACTCCTCCAGGTGAACCGGAAGGAGACTGGAAGCCAGTTTTATGTCGCACTTAGCCATAAGAGCTCCTGCACCAAGGGCCCTCACCATCTGAACCGCTGAATCAAAAGATGCATACTTCACAGAGGCCAGGGGTACATCAATAGCATCATTAACCAATTCTGCCTTAGGATAGGATAGGTTATGGATTAACTGGTATGCACCTGGGGCCTTCTTAGGGACAATGGACAAGAGTGACAACTGCAATATCAACATTGGTATCTCCTTGTGAGGGCCAGATATCTTACTTACCGCCAACTTCTTTGCCAACTTATCCCTCACCACCCCTGGTAACCCCCTTACCAATCTTGAATTTGGTGCAAAATGAAAAATGCTAAGGCCAGAGTATGGAATATGAAAACATGTGTGAAACCGTGAAGTAAGTTTTATGCACAGTCCCACTTGGTATAAATCGCCAACCAAGTGGCTAAATTGCCCAACTTAATGGGCACTGGCACCTTTGCCACTAGCGGAGACACCCTGAGAAGTGGCACTGGTCCCAGCCCTGCCTCAGTTACCTTTAAAGCAAGAGGAACTGGGATGGCTCCTGCCACAGTTGCCACAATGATGGTTGAACTTGCAACTCTGTCTCCTGCATTTACATGCATTGTACTCCTAGCAGACACTCAATACTTTCTCCTCACTCGTGGCCATCACCTGTTGTATAAACTTGTCAGCCACTATAGGCTGCGCTGTCGTAGGGGTCACTGCTCCCTGTTGGGTCAAACCCAATGCTCCCTTCATGAGCTGCAGGACATCAGCCAGTGTTGGCTGACCACTCTCCACTACTGCACTGCCCATTGGAGGCACTGTTGAAGGGTCAATAGAGGATGGTCCAGGTGAGGGTATCTCCACCATCTGAGAAGAAGGCAAGGGCACTCCCTGTGTGCCGCTCTGCACACCCTGGTTCATGGTTATGGGAGCCGCTACCCCCACACCTGCACGCTGTGCCTCCCTCTGGGCACACACCACATGTCCATTTTTTTTCGCATGTAGCCATGCAGGTAGCTACCATGCAGTCCAGCTGTGACAAATGGGCCACAAAATCCTCACCATGCCTGGCTCTGGCAGTGGCTGGATGCTTAGGCACTGACTGTCCATTGGCCAACCCAGCAGGTGCCACGCACTTCTTGGGTTTAGGCTTACTGCATAGCATATTGAGATATCTGGAAGTGAAAGGGATAAATCAGTACTGTTGATTAGATCTGCAATGTGATTAGGTCAATGAGCCACTATTAAAATGAATATTATCAACTCCATTGCCACCTGCAGATATCCCACCATAAAGGTGTCAGGTATAATTTATTACATTAACAATATGTAGCAATAATAATAGTGAACTTACACACACGTATACATAGAGGCACACACGCACACACGTATGTATATTAAAATTAAACAACAATAATAATAAGATAAGAACAATAGGAACAATAGTGTTTCCATGAGGGAATCATATTTAATATATTAATATAATAATATAATAATATATGACAATAATAATAGGAATGTATGAATAAATAAATATATGTATGTATATATATACATGTACAACCACATGTGTATACATGTATACACACACACACACACACACACATACAGATACATACACACACACATACCAACAAAATAACAATAATAGTGGTAATATACTAACAATAGAAACAATAGTGCTAACAATAGTTATATCCAATAATAGTAATAATTTATGTATAAAATTATATATTGATAAATAGACCATTCAGAATCAATGATGATGATGATGATGATGATGATGATGATGATTCCCCTACTGGTAGGTTAACAGCCAATAGGGGAGGTCACCCTGAATGTCTATCACCAGACCCCCGCACTACAAATCCCAACATCTGGTGCCATGGCCCAGCCTGGGGAGGCCTGATTACCTCCATGGCACAGACCCGCACTTTTCAACCCCCTCCTCCCCAATGAAGGCCCACAGGATACCTGGAGGCCTCACATGATCCCAGCCTCTTTGCTCTGGCAGGGAAGAGGGGTGGGGGGTGGCCTAGGTGCCCCCACCCACCCACCCACCCAGACCACCCGGAGGCCTCATGCAGGCCCATCTCCGATACTGGTCTCCTCACCCTGGCTCAGAAGGAGGGGCAACAGAAGTACCCACTCTTTATATCCCTGGCTGCCGGAGGCAAAAACTAGGCCCTGGCCTCAATGCCAACCCCAATATCCCAGCTCTAGAGGGGACCAAGCACCCCCCTGCCTGTAACCAGCTGCCATGGAAAATGCACATTGGGCCAGTGGAGCCAGGAGGTGCATAGGCCCACACAGCTCACCCACTCCCTTAAGCACATTCCATATCATCCTCACCAGATTCCCACCCACTCCTTTACTGAAACCAACTATGCTCCCTTCCCCAGGCCCAACCTGCACCTCCCCATTGAAAATAGGGGGGGAACAGATCACAACCCTCCCCCACACCCAGATTGAGCATCTTGACCCCCACCCCCAATATCAGGGCCCCTGCTCCCCTGGAATCAGCCCCCCAACCCCCTTCCACCTTACCTTGAAGGCATGAGCCTGCCAAAACAGTAGGACCAGTGGCAGCTGGCCAAAGAAGAGCTGGTGCTGCAGGTCCTTCTTACTCAGCTGCTCAGCTTGCAATGGCCATAGCCACATGGAGAAGGGCCTTATATAGGACACAAATTTCACCCCAAATCTTGCAGGATTATGCAATCTCACAAGATTATGGGTGTTGCTAGGGGATCTCACAAGATCCTCCTGATTGGCTGGGAGCCACAGGAAAGGGCAGGACTTCCTGTGGCTTCCACCAGTCACAGCGCCAGCCTCCCAAAGTGGGCAGCACAACAAGAGGCCCCTCCCAACAAGTCTCAGGGAGTCTTTCAGTGAAACTCTTTTTGGAACATTAGATGCCATTTGAATACAAGTACATTAGATCAGGTAGTAAAAGACTGTTGAAGCCAATTCACACTATATTTTTCATTGAAAACCACTGTCTTTGTTGACTTCAACTCCCTAGTTTTCACAGTCAAAAATGCTTCTGTCCTGGACTTCCGGGTTGTAATGGCGTCGATTTGAGACGTTCCTTGAGTAGCCTCCGAGGGACTTCTCAGGCATCGTGGCTTTGGACCACATAGAATCATCTAAATACGGTCTGAATATATCCCCATGGTATTGGGGGTTCGGTTGCCCCCATAGAAGATCCATATGTTTGACTCGTGTGCCTCAAATCCAATGGAATAGAGTTCGTCCGTTTGGACTTAGGGGCTAGAGCCAGAGGATCGGGAGAGACACGGCCACCTTGCTGATATTCGGAATGAAGACAAGACGCCACCAACTAAATTAATCAGTGAAAAGAGTAAGCTTACTCTGTTTTTGTTGTAATTATAGAAATTACGGAAGGCGGACCAGCGTTTATAGACTTATTTACTTCGAATTTAAAGTCTCACATAGCGAGTAGAGACGTTAAAAATTAGTTATACGCTTATAATAAGATATCTATTCATTTTATTTACCTATCTACAAAGAAATTTATAACGGATTAATTTGGATCAATCCATCTGGGTTTTGCAGGGTTTTGCCCCTCTTTATGTTTATGTTTGACTAACGAGAGAATAAAGAGCAAAGGGTGAAAAAGAAAAGAAGAGTGAATAAAGGGAAAGAAAGGAAAAAGAAAGAGAAAGGATTGCAAAATAAGAACTTTACAATATGGAACAGGCTGACTTCTTCGTTTGAAGCGGATACTTGGGATTTTTCAAATGAATTGTGGGGATATTGATCTCGTATATTTCTTATCTGCTACATCGTTCCTTGCCCTTGGTTATTTATAAAGGAAATCTACGTTATCTATATTAAAAGAATATCTATATCTACATTAAAAGAACATCGCCCCGGCAACTAAATAGTTAAATTCTGGGACTTACTAAATGCAGCTGGGAAGTGTTTGAACTGGAGGAGTAGCTGCCGTGTCCTTGAATATTAAGGGGAGTTGGTGCGCCGGTCTGCAGTTTTGGAGGACAAAGCGCCAAGTGGGCGGAGAGTGACGAGTCCGGAGAGAATAGGCGTCCTAGAGGATACGAGAGGAGAGATTCGTGAGGTCCTAGAGGGGTGACGATACAGGAAAGGAAACGACCTCTCCTCGTTTTAACATTTGGTGCTAGGAAAGAAGGAGACACTCTAGGATTCTCTGTGACACTTGAAGAGGAAGAAAGTCCTCCAGGATGCTCTAGGATTATCGGGCTGGAAGGTGCAGAGTTGCTTCAAGATCTTAGAACCTTTCTATTTTCTCCTTCTATTAAGAAATATTGGGATTTACGTTTCATGAAATTTAGACTGGATTGGTATAGAAATCCATTACTTGGATAATTAACGATAATTAACGGCTGAAGGATCTTCTTGGGGACTTGGGAGGAGTGTTATAACTTGTCATCATACTGTTAACAGGGGTATAAATAGATTTAAGAGGGGTTAGGGGAGATTATAGAGATTGAAATAGTTCCAATTTTCATTTGTTTCAATTGACTAATTGATTAACTCTGATTTACTGTGGTTGTTGTTGTTGTTGTTGTTGTTATTGTTGTTTGGTTTTCCCCTTTTTTCCCCTATTACTTTAACTAGAGTGTGGATTGACTTGTGCTGGCTATCTGATTTAGGAAATATTAAATTTTAAAATTGAGATAAAAACTAAGAAAAAATAAATAAATATATATATACATATATAATATATAAGATATAATTCTGAAAAGGAAAAAAAATAGATACATTGTATATAACAGAATTTGGAACCTCTGTACTAGACAATTTGGAACCTCTGTACTAGAAGGGAATATTTAAAAAAAAAATTGAAAAAATTTGAAAAAACTGAAATTTGAAATTTGAAATTTTGGCAGTTTTGAAATCTGTTATTTTCAAAATTTTAAATTACATTTAAATTAGAGAATTATGATGTCAAGAAATCAGGCAGCCAAGACACAGAGCCAATCCCAATTACCTAGGAGATCTTCTGTAGATCAACAAAAATCTAATGACTCAAATATTGGAATTATTGATGAAATAAAGAAATTGCGGTATGAAATCCGGCAAGAGATCCGGCAAGAGATGACAGATTTTAAAAAGGAAATTCGTCAGGAGATTCGAACAGAACTACAAGAAATCAGCCAATCTATGGATAAGATGACTAATGAGTTATCAGCAGTCAACAAGAGAGTAGATAATCTGGAATTTAGAAACGATAGATTTGGGGAGGAATTAGATGAAGTCAGACAATTTAGAGAAAAGGATCTCGATGAGAAAGCTATTTGGGATCAAAAATTAAGGGAAAAATGTGTAAAAATTAGGGGGGTTGTAGAAGATAAAGAGGAGGAATTATTGGATTTTATTACTGAAAAATTGGCAAATTTTTTGGGTAAAGAAGTGAGTCAATTCCAATTTGAAATCGATAGGGTTTTTCGATTAAATTCGATGATAGCGAAAAAGAAGAACCTCCCTAGGGATATCGTAATTTATTTTGTTAGGAGGCAAATCCGGGACCTATTGCTAAAGAAACACAATGAATTTCCATTAGAAATTAAAGGTATTCAGGTTCAGATTCTGAAGGATGTCCCCACAAGACTATTGAGAAAAAGAAAGGAATACTCATTCCTTACGTCTTACCTTCGGGAAGAAGGTATTGCTTATAGATGGGGGACGCCGGAAGGTCTATCCTTTTGGATAAGGAAAAGGAGAGTAGTGATTAGAACAGTGGAGGAAGCAAGGAAGTTTTGGGACAGGGAAGAAGAAAGGAGAAAAACTACTAGAAAAAAACAGGAGAAGGCAGAATCAAAAGGAAGCAATATAGATGAAAAAGGTTATAACATCATACCCACTGAGGGAAACAAAGAATATAACAGGGGAGATCCATTAGGAGAAGAATATCAGGTATTGGGGGCAGAAAACTGGAGGTATAGGGAAAATAGGAAAGGACAAGATAGGTTGGAGGAAGACACTCTATTTGATCAAGAAGATCTACGAAGGAGTGGAGAAGAGGAATTTTCAGAAGAGGAAAAGGAACCAGGGGAAGGTTGAAAATAACAGTGGAAATAGTGTGTATTTGATTTGAAATTAATATTTGAGATAGTACAAAAACAGATATCAGGCTAATCTTCTATCTGTATTTTTTTTTTTTTTTGCATTGTAACTGTGTTGGTTAATTTTTTGGCTAAGATAAATTGATATAATATATCATATAATATATAATATAGATATAACATCATTATAGGTATATTTGATATAGTACAGACATAATACAGAAATATAGAAATAGAAATAGAAATAGAAATATAGAATTATAGAAATAGGTCATTATAGTATTAATTATATTAATTGATTATAGAAGACATAGGAAGTTGTTTCCACTATAGATTAATCTTTGAATATTAACCCAGATTTTGATAAGCGTATTTATAAAAACAATATAATGGATACTTTAAAAATTATTTCTTGGAATGTCAAAGGTTTAAATACACCACAAAAAAGAAGAAAAATAAATCATTATTTGCAAAAATTGGGTGCGGATATCTATTGTTTACAAGAAACTCATATAAGGAAAAAAGATATTAAATATTTAAAGAATAAGAAATTGGGGATAGAATTTATATCATCTGCAAAAAATAAGAAAAAGGGTGTAGTAATGTATATTCACCCAAGATTGAATCCAGAAGAGCTCCTCTCTGATGAAAATGGCCATTATATGTTGGTAAAAATTAATCTTGAAGGGGAAAATATTTTGTTAATGGGGATTTATGCGCCATTGACGAATAAAGGGATTTTCTACGAACATTTATTAAATAAATTAGAAACCATAAATTCGGATAAGATTGTTCTAATGGGGGATTGGAATGGGGTCATTGACCCTTCATTGGATAGAAGATCATCTAAAAAAATAAAAAATACACAAGGTAAATTACCTAGAAGTTTTTTCGAGCTCCAAGAAAGATTATCAATTAAGGATATCTGGAGAATACTTTATAGAAATACAAAAGATTACACATTTTTTCCCCCAGTACACCAGTCCTGGTCAAGAATCGATATGTTTTTGATTTCGACAGAGCTATGTAAAAAAGTAAGTAAGGTGGAGGTATTACCAACCGTATGGTCCGATCATAATCCTATAAGATTGTTTTTTAAAACAAGCCCTAAAGTAGTTAGATGGTCAATAAACCCTTACCTTTTAAAAAATGAAAAAATAGTGAATGAAGCAAAACAAGAATTGGAAAACTTTTTTCATTATAATTTAAATAATGAAACATCTATTAATTTTGTTTGGGATGCATCTAAAGCTTATATGAGAGGCTTTTTTATAAAGAAATATGCAGAAATTAAGAAAAAGAAAGAAAGCCAAAGGAAATTTCTTGAACAGGAAATAACACTTAAGGAAGATGAATTGAAGATTAACCCAGAGAATTCAAAAATTAAGAAGGCTTTATTTGCTTTACGTAAACAATTAACAATTCTATTGACTGAGGAAATACAGAAAAAAGTGAGATATTATAAATATAAGAAATTTGTGGGTTCTAATAAATCAGGAAAATTCTTAGCTTATAAATTAAAAAAGGAACAGGAAAATAAATATATATTGGAATTAAAAGAAGGGAATAAGTTTTTCACATCTCAGAAACATATAAAGAGAATTTTATTAGAGTTTTATACAAATTTATATAAAAAAGACCAGGATATTAGTGTGGAAAAAATAAAGAAGTTCTTATCACAGCAGACATTATTTTCAATTTCGTTAGAACAAAAAGAGGATATAAATAAAAAAATTACATTACAGGAGGTCCTGAATACAATCTCTTCATTAAAAGTTGCTAAGTCTCCGGGCCCAGATGGGTTAACATCTGAATATTATAAGACGTTTGCTAGTCAGTTAGCCCCCCCTTTAGTTGAAACAATGAATGCTTTATTAGAAGATAAGATACCTCATACATGGTCTGAGGCCTATATTTCGGTAATTCCAAAAGAGAATAAGGATAGAGCTGACCCGAAAAATTATAGACCTATATCATTATTAAATTGCGATTATAAGATTTTCACGAATATAATGGCAAATAGATTAAAAAATTGGCTTAACTTGGTAATAAAAAAAGATCAAGCAGGATTTTTACCGGGAAGAAAGATTAAAGATAATACCAGGCATTTATTGAACTTAATTGAGTACTATAATAAACATATTGATAAAAAGGGTGCATTACTCTTTTATGATATCGAGAAAGCCTTTGATAGGTTGAATTGGACTTTTTTAAAATTTATATTGGAAAAACTGGAAATGGGTGAAATTTATACAAAGTGGATTGGAATGATATATCGCGACCAAGAGGCAAAAATTTTAGTAAACGGAGAAATAACAAATAGTTTTAAAATACAAAAGGGAGTTCGACAAGGGTGTCCCCTTTCCCCTTTGTTATTTATTATTTGTTTTGAAATTCTCCTGCAAAGAATTAGAGAAGAAAAAGAAATTTTAGGGGTGAAAATTAGAAATTCAGAATTCAAAGTTAGAGCATTCGCTGACGATTTGATGATATCACTTGTAGATCCTAATGAAGGTATAGATAAACTAAAAGAAGTATTAGTAGAATATGGTAATATTTCTGGCTTGAAAATTAATAAAGATAAAACACAAATGTTAATGATGAATATGACTAATAAGGAGAAGGAAGAATTGAAATATAAAACGGGTTACCAGGAAGTTAAAAAAGTTCAATATTTGGGAATCACTTTCACAACAAGGAATTCGGAGCTTTTCAAAAACAATTACGAGAAGAAATGGAATGATATTAAATCGGAAATGAATAGATGGAAAAATTTGAATTTATCTTTATTAGGGAAAATCGCCGCCTTTAAGATGAACATTTTACCCAAAATGTTATACTTATTTCAAAATATCCCAATTTTGATTAACGATGGCCCTTTTAGGAGATGGCAGAGTGACTTAATTAAGTTTATATGGAACAAGAAGAGATCAAGAATTAGTATGAAGTCATTACAAGACGCTACTGAGAGAGGGGGATTGAATTTACCTGATTTGAAATTATATTATTATGCGTGTTCCTTATATTGGATCTTAGATTGGATAAAATTGGATAATGATGATGATTTAAAACTGGAGGGACATGATAATGTATACAGCTGGCATGGGTATTTAATCTATGACAAGGTTAAAAGACATAGTGGGTTTAGGGATCATTATTTGAGAAGATTTCTCTTAAGGGTGTGGAACATAATTAAGAGTAAATGGGATGATAAAATCCCACTTTGGACTGCAGTGTATGAAAAACCTTTGAAAGAAATTATAACGGGTAAAATGAAATGGTTAACTTATCGAAATTTATTGAGACAGACTCAAGAACCTTTGATGATAAAGACTCAAGAGCAACTTAATTTAGAAGGTTACAATTGTAGTTGGTTTGTCTATTGGCAGATAAGGGAGCGTTTTTTGTTAGATATGAAAACTAAAACAATTGGCTCAATGAATAAAGATTTTGAACAGATAATAGATTCAGTACAGGAACACCAAATATCAAAATTATATAAGATGTTATTAAAATTTAATTTAGTTAGTGAATTGGTAAAACCACAGATGATCAAGTGGGCTCAGGATATTGGATGTAACATTGAATTAAATGAGTGGGAAAAGTGTTGGACAAAGAGATTAAAATATACGCTTAATATGGATATTAAAGAAAATTTTTATAAAATGCAGTACCGGTGGTACTTGACACCAGTAAAATTAGCAAAAATGACAGGAAACTATTCCCCAAAATGTTGGAAATGCGATAAGAAAATAGGTACATTTTTTCATTTATGGTGGAGTTGTGAGAAAGCTAAATATTACTGGAAAAGTATATATAAAGAGATTATAGGTATATTTTCAATATCTATTAGGTTCGATCCACAATTTTTTTTATTAAGTATAGTTAAGGATGATAAAATAGAGAAGGAGTTTGGTAAATTGTTATTTTATTTAATAGCAGCAGCTAGGATACTATATGCCTCCAAATGGAAATTAACTGATACCCCAACTATATCGGAGTGGAGACAGAAAATTTGGGATATAATGGAAATGGAAAAAATAACATCATTTTTTAAAAACCAAGATTATGATACTTTCCAATTGGAGTGGAAACCTTTGCTGGATTATTTGAAAGCGGAGAGCGGGCTACAGACAATAACGATTTTTGATTGATCTTTGCTTATAATAGGTGGTTTATTTTGCTTTAGTTTAATAGGATTTATATAATTTTTTTTCTATTTCTTTAATATTATATATGTTAAATTAATCAAACTTTATAGATATATCTATTTTAAATGTGGGATAGAAGACTTAAAGCATTGTCATTGCGAAGTTACAAAATGTCGGGCTGTTTAGTAAACATTGGTCTACCTAGGAAGTCTTTTTAATTGTTTTTGTAGAAGGAATAGGTTATTGTTTGTGTATATTTTTTGTATTTATGTAAGTTTGTTCTTGTTGGTTTGTTTGTTGTTGTTTTTGTTGTTTTGTTTTGTTTTTAATTTCAATAAAATTTATAAAAAAAAAAAAAAATGCTTCTGTCCATGGTAGCCAGGGGTCCCTCAGTAAGTCAAGCAGCAAGAAGCTCATTAGGTTTTTCAAGATTTCTGAGTTCAAGAATACTTCTGCTTAGATGCATGTCAAAGTGAATGGTCAGAATATATTATGCTGATTCTGTATTTGTTGGACCAGTGTATTTTCAAGCTCTTTTACCTTCTAAACTCATAGTTTGGAGTTCCCATTACTTGAAGATGCTCCTGGGGTCACATGAACCTACCTGTGCTTTAGGATTGGCATTTATTTATTTTAGTCATGCCTACTCTGTTGACTTACATAAAAACTGATCATTCACACTGGTAGGTGTTACAGTCAGGTCCTCCTTAGCAGTGACTCTTCATCCATAGATACCTGTTCCAAGGAATATGTAATTAATCCCCTCAGATGTGTCATTAGAAAGGCTTTGAAATTCCACTGGTTTTGAATGATTTTTTAATAGATGTCTTTTAATAAATGACTAGAATTATTGCTGCTTTAGCTCACTTATGACAAAATGAAAATGAGAGCAGTGGCACAAGAAATAAACATATCATTTCCATAACTAAATCACCTTAAGTAGAGAGATCTTGTAACACCTTTGAGACTAATTGAAAGAAAGAAGTTGGCAGCACGAGCTTTTGTAGCTTAAAGTCTGCTTCCTCAGATGTATATAAACCACCTTAAATTGGCTTTAAAAAAAAAAAAGGAGGGGGAGATGTTTCCCTGACTTACCACTGTCTTCTTTCCATTCATTATCTTAAGGTCATGAAGAATATCTTCAATTATCAGTTAGTCCCCACCCCACCCCAGACTTCAAAAAGTGGCTTGGTTTTCAAGCCTTGATGGTGTTTTCACAAAGAGACATGATCTGTTAGCTGGGACCTGGGCATTCTCTCTCTCACTTCCTCTATTTATCTCTCATTCACCTCCAACCCCATAAAATATGTTAATGGAGACTCTTGTCCTAACTTTTAACATTAAAGAGAAGGCTCCTTCACTTACACGGGCATTTTTTAAAAAATATCCCTGCCTGTTTTTCATTTAGCATCATGTAGCCATCAGTCTTCCTAACATTGTTTTTGCTCCTCCTCACAACTCTATCAACTTGATGTCTGCAATCATTTTTTTTTAATCATCTGGGAAGCATTTTGATTGCCTTTGACTGTGTTCATTTTATCTTCTCACCTTCTCCTTTAACTCTGTTCTTCAAAGAGATTGGGAAGCCTATAAGCAGACAGTCTTTGATCTGGTGCCCCACTTATCCTCTCTAGGCTGACCAAGTCAGAAAAAGATGATATTGCACTGACAAGAGAGCATATTTCCTCTCTTGATGTTAAGGCAGTTCCATTCCACTGATTTCAATGTGACTAAATTGTTTGATTCCCCAAAAAGATGCTTTGAAAGCATTGTGGACTATGGGACTGTATGCTAGTTCTAATATTCAGTCCGGAATAGAAGGTGTTTGAGTATTGAGTGGATGGGAAAGGATTCCTCTCTGGGTCCATTATATCTTATTTAAATAAGTATGGCGAACCTCACCGTCCATGTTCACAAGTCTTGAGTTAGAACTATGTGGAAGTATAAATATGGTAAAACCTTGCAGGCACACATACATAAACATACTATACACACACATCTTTTTTTACACAAACAGACAGGCAGACTTTTCAGTAGCAAAAAAAATATTTCAATTGCCCTTCTGTTTTTGTGGCAGATCCATTCCGGGACACACACACACACACACGCGTGCAAAAATGGAAAATCCCAAATATTCAAGCCCCATAGGCTTGAATGGTAGTGCATACCCATGAGCATGCACCCCATTTTGTCCTCCTCCTTTTGCTACTCACGAACAGGTGAGGGAGATGGACTTCAAGTCCACAGAAACAGAGGGGCAACTGTATTTCTTCTAATAATTTGTTGCTGCCTGTAATACCATTTTGCTGCATTTGTATATGTTCTATACTTCATGTATTTTAAATATATTTGGATGTACAATCAGCTCTTTCAAGATACACATGTACACATGCATACACACAAAGAGAGAGAGAGAGAGAGGTTTAAATTATAGCTAAAATAATACCTCTTGCTCATGAATGTGATTTGCAACACAGGCAGAGAGCAATACTTTACTTATACTGTTGTTCCTCTATATTGGCAGGAGTTCAGTTCTGGACACCCACTCACCCACCTACAGGTGCCAAAAAACATGGGCCTTCATGTCCCATTACCTTCAATGCATGCTGACATGTGTGTGGCTGTGTTGGCATGGCTGTGTGCATGTGCTACCATTGATGGAATGGGGCGGAGCCATCCATGGATACTCCAATCCATGGATGACTAACCTGCCAATATGGAGGGCCAACTGTACAGTTCTGCTTGGCTATTGCTTCTGCTTTCCATGAAAATATAGCTTCTCAGTACTGGATTGTGCCCCCATTTACCTCTCTGGATTGGAATAGGAAAGGGCAGCTGTCCCCTTCCTAGAACCCCAAGGAATACACTGGAGGGAGCCTAGGGGATTTATTGAACACCTACAACAATGAAAGTAAAAGTACATATGCTCCTGTAACCCCTGGTTATGTGAGCATATGTCACAACAGGATCTCAGCAAACAAGTGCATAGGTTTCCAGTGTTTGTCTGAGGAAAACAAAAATGTTCAGATGTCCATGCAGCATGCACTACATTCTTTTCGAAACATGTCTATTAGAAAAATAGACTCATAGAGTTGGAAGAGACCCCAAGGGCCATCCAATCCAACCCCCTGCCATGCAGGAACTCAAAATCAAACCATCCCCAACAGATGGCCATCCAGCCTCTGTTTAAAGACCTCCAATGAAGGAGACTCCACTACACTCTGAAGGTGTGTGTTCCACTGTCAAACAGCTCTCACTGTTAGGACGTTCCTTCTAATGTTGAGGTGGAATCTCTTTTCCTGTAGCTTACATCCATTGTTCCGAGTCCTATTCTCTGGAGCAGCAGAAAACAAGCTAGTGCCCTCCTCAATATGACATCCCTTCAAGTATTTAAAGAGACCTATCATATCCCCTCTTAACTGTCTCTTCTCCAGGTTAAACATACCCTCTTCCCTAAGTCATTCCTCATAGGGCATGGTTTCCAGACCCTTCACTATTTTAGTCACCTTCCTCTGGACATGCTCCAGTTTTTCAAGATCCTTTTTGAATTGTGGTGCCCAGAACTGGAAACAGTGTTCCAGTTTTTCAACATCCTTTTCGAATTGTGTTGCCCAGAACTGGACACAGGGTTCCAGGTGGGCCTGATCAACGCAGAATACAGTGGCACTATTACTTCCTTGATCTAGATATTATGCTTCTATTAAAGTAGCCTAAAATTGCATTGGCATTTTTAGCTGTGGTATAACACTATTATGTCCAAGGAAGATTGTACCTGCAGCTTTGGGAATGGAGTGCTAAGTACATTTCCCCCTCTGTATTTGAATTTTTAACATCTCCTTCTTTCCACTGAAAATATACAAATTTTAGTAAATTCTTCAAAAAAGAACTGAATGAAAACCTTCTCTCATCCACACTTGCTAAATTCAATAGATGTAGTTATGCTCAGGAAGGAGAAAAGTATGTTGCATCTGCCTGCCTGTTATGTGTCAAAGAAGAAAATTTTCTCGGGGAAAAAGATGGCAACCTCAACTCAGTGCTTCCATGGTTGAATGTACATAGATTAAATCTCAGCCTTTTCAGAGTTCACCATCAAAGCCTTGAGCCTGGATGGAGAAATCTGTCACTTTCAATTTATCCTACTTCTATTTTCAAAGTACGATATATAGTTGACTATAAGTTGACTTTGGGGCTCTGCAGATGGCGCAAAGTGCCATCTTGGAGCCAGGGAAGGGGAGGGGCAGCTGGACGGCAGACGCTTCAACCCCTTCCCGAGGATGTAACCATTGCACATGGCGAGTGCTCCACTGATGTCCTCCCGGCCGAGCCTTTGCACGGGCTGAGCTGGAAGAGACGCAGAAGAGCTGTGCAATGGTTTTTCCGGCGCCCCTTCTGTCTTCTTTGGAAGGAGTGCTATTTTAGCGCTCCTTCTAGGGCCAGCAGAAGGGTGGATTGGGGTCGAGGCGTGGGGCAGCTTCAGCCCTAATCCTGAGCTTCTCAGGGTGGCCCACGGCTGCCCATCTGCAAAAGCACTTCATGTATAAGTTGAGAGAAGGTTTTGGGGCCAAAATTAGGCCTTTGGTATGACCTGTGGATAAGTCAAATGTAAAACCTAGAGGCATGTAAGAAATAATAGTAAGGATGACAGAAAGGAAAATAATTCCAATGAACTAACAAAATTCCAGAAGGCATAACTGTCTGTTCTCACTCCAAAATCTGGATGGATGGGGAGGAACTACAGTAAATGGGCGTTGTGCAATGTATGTAGGGAGGTGACCAGGAGTGGTTGAGGCTAAGAAAACACACATATGACAAAAAGGATGGGATGAAAGGGCAAAGCAAAGAAAATGGTGACTGTTGGCAGTGTTATTTTTTTGTTTTTAACCCAGAAAAGCTGACCAATGCATACAGATGTCTTATTCAGATCCTTCAAAGCCTAATTCCTCGCAGAGTTCCTAAGATGGTAAGCACCAAAGAGCCACCACTGCTGCCATTTTCCCACCCAGGCATTCAAAATAGTCAGAGGCAGTGCTGCAGCAGAGAGAGTAGACAGGGTCAGTGGTTCTTTTAGGTGTCTCTGGGGTGGGCTAAGCACTCTCCTTTCACCATCCTATTCAGAGAAGGGGGTGGTTCCTTTTTTGATGTGAATTAAAATACAATACAGACATTGACACGTGGATAAGTTGACCCAGGCTGGTGTTTGTTTTTTTTTGGGGGGGGAGGGGTCAATTTTTTAACTAAAATTTCTAAATTTACACATGAGTGTATAGTATTTTTTTTCCATTCCTAATATGAAGATATTTATGAATACTGGAAAATTCATAAAAAATAAACTGAAAGAAAATGATAGCCTAGTACTAGTATAAAATCTTTTAAAATTCCAAGTTACAATCCTTATTGACAATTGGCCTCATTGGAGGAGATGCAAATATATGGCTGCCAATATGTTTCCAGTCTGAATTCAGTGGATGATGACATTCAAAACCTTAAACTAATGGGGAGTCCAGTACTGGAGGGAGTGCCTCTTCTTACATATACCCTTCTTTGTGTTCCACTAGTGGCTGCAAGGTTCTGTGAGAAGATATGAGAGAGGGCCTTCCCTGCTGTGGCACCCTAGTTGTTTTCTCCTTCCCTTTGGAGGTCTGATGGATGCCTAATGTCATTTTGGTGCCAGATTTAAATACGACTTTTTACTAAAGCATTTAGACCTTGATTGGTTTCATTCAAATCAGTGCAGAATTTTATATTTTTAAAACTTTGAAAACTGATTTTAAATTGCTTTTGACATGTCAGATTGTTTAATATACTTTGGCCAATAGTCCCATGTTGGCCAATAGCTCCTGGGATTCTGGAAGCTGAAGTTCCTCAGCCCTTAAAGGGGAAAGGTTGCCTACCCCTGGCTTTAAATTATTTCTTACTCTTTAAAAATGTTTTCAGTCAGTTACTAAATTGATTTTATTTTTTGTTGCCCTGAATTCCCATGACAGAGAATGGGACATAAATATCAAAATATAGTATGATATATACGATTGTTTGACAGAGGGGTGGGATATAAATAATAATAATTGTTGTTGTTGTTGTTGTTGTTGAACATCCAAGTGGTCAAAAGCCTTCAGTGTAACATATCAGTTGTCCATTGCAGAATGGTCAAGACAGAAAACCCCATTCTATTCACATACTGGCCCTTTTATTCAGCTATGGGTGTCACAGTGATTCTTGTCACAACACCAGACCAAGTAACTTCATGCTCTCCACTGGTGTCACTGGCAAAAACTTCAGAAAGTTGCAAGTTAAATGACTGGATTGTAACTATGTATCTTGGGGAAAGGAATCATGTTCCCCAATGTTTTCATAATACTCAGGGGGACTTCAATGCTGCTTTTGTCCCTCCCATTTTAAAAACAATCCCCAGACCTCTCTTGGTGGGGTGGTGGCTTAAAATTTAATTGATGTTTTGGAGGGGCCCTGACCCATAACACCAGGAGGAGGAGGAGGAGGAACCCCCCCCCCACCTGAAAAGTAGTAGCAAAAAGTAACTCTAATTTTATTTTCAGTTTTGGAAAAAGAATTATATGGACCATATCAGGAATGGAGGACTAGAAAACAACCCTCAGAACTCCCATGAATGCTCATTCCTGGAATAAATAAACAATGAGAGAATGGGAACAATGGGGACAATAGGGATAATGGGACTTGAAGTCCCACATTTTTTTGTATAGGGGGCAGAATGGATCAAATTTCATGAAAAAAACAATGTTACTTGACATTCATCTGTGAATGTTGGTTTCTGTTGTCTGCCAGATGATTTTATCTCTGACACATGATGCCAAAGATCTGTGATAGGTTCTCCAAACATTTTTTTCAAGGCATAGAAGTGACATTGGGGTGAGGAATGGAAGAATCTAGAATCGTCTCTCTTTTTCATCATATGAAGTATGAACACTGGCTGAGACCATCATGTTTGCAAAGAATAGTAGAGTTCATTGTCCTACAGACATTAGACTGGCACGGCCTGGGTCCTTTCAGAAACAGCTCACATGATAGTTACTCTGGAAGAAATGTTTTTGCATAAACACATACAATGATATGCCAGTATTTGCTGAAAACATGACTGAAAGCTAGCTCACCTAATTTAGTAAACCCCACTCTATTGTGGTAGACCGTGCTAACAGACACATAAAGCCAGATTCAGCTGTCATTGCTTTACTCTTAAAGAAGAAGAAAAAAATCTTTCATTGGTAAAGGTCTGAACTCATCTGGATGCAATTGACAATATTAGATCCCTCCCACACATAACCTTTTCTACCATGCCATTTAGATCCTCTAGTTTTCAGCTGGGTCAACAGACATTTTTCCTCTTCTGAAAGAGAACTCTAACAGTGATAAACTACAAATATTGGGATTGCTGAGATCTTCACATTAATCCTTTTCATTAAGTTAATATTTTCTATGTGCATGACCCGATTCTTAAAACAGTGATAAGGAACAGCTTTATGATGTCTAGCACCTTAACATATTTTTTGCATGTTAAGATTGGGAGAATTAAAAGATGTTAATGATAGTACTTAGTATTCAGCCACTGTTCTTCCCAAGAGTGCTCACAGCCCTTCACATACATTATTTCAGTAATCCTTGTGACAACCTCACAACATAAATCATAATTATTACACTCACATTACATATAGGTGGGTGAGGCTGACAGGATGATGGCATAAATAAGGGTACCTAATAAGCACATATTAAGCTAAGGAAGAGTTCAATCACACCATATTTGGATTGGTTCTGTCTGTGTTTGTTTACCATAGCTCCAAATCCAAGCAATTATTTCAACATATACATAATGAGTACCCAATCTTTTTTTTTTTCTTTTTTGCTTAAAGTGCAATTTTTTTGTTGAATGTATGTGTGTTGCAATTTTGTCTTCATTATATACTCCTTCAAGAAGAGTATTGTATGGACCAATGCTTCTTTGCAGCAAACATTCTCCCATGCAATGTTAGGGTGACAGACACTTGTTTTTCCCTCGGGATTCAGAGACGTAGCCATGTTAGTCTGGAATATCTGTATGCAAAAAGATTTTGTATCACATTTTACTGAACAAAAGAAGTTGTATCATAAGCATTTGTAGATATGGGTTAAATCTGCATTGCAGAAATAATGCAATTTGACACCATTTTAAGTGTTGCAGCTCCATTCTATGGAATCCTGAGATTTATAGTTTTACAAGATCTTTAGCTTACTTTGCCAAAGTTTGCTGGTGCCTCACAAAACTACAAATCCCAGGATTCTGTAGGATGGAACCATGGCAACTAAAGTGGTGTCAAACTGCATTATTTTGACAGTGTAGATACACTTTCAGTTTACAAAAACTTCTTTCACTCAGGGCCTCTGCACACGAGCCCTTTGCAGCGTGTTGGAGGCAGGGAAGGGGAGGGGCAGCTGCACGCTGGCCACCCCAACCCCTCCTTGAAGATGTCTTGACATAACATGCCCTTACACATGGCACGTGGCATCAGGATGTCCTCACCGTGTAGCGTCCTCACACGCTACAGCAGAAGGGCCAGAGAAGAGCCACGTGGCGGCTCTTAGGGCGGCCTTTTGCCACCTCTAATAGGAGCGGCATTTTGCCGCTCTTTTAAGAGGTGGCAAATGGGAGAATTGGGGCCGCTGTGTGTGCTGGAATAAAACACCTTTACTTATTTATTTTTCGATGCAAAAGCAGGTCCTTTCTAACCCTCACCCCCAAACTGGGAGAGATTGTGAGAGGGGTGAGGTTTTTTTTTTGTTTTTTGGTTGTTGTTTTTTGCAAATTGTTGACTGTTTTTTGCATTCAGTTTTTTTCCTTTTTGTGAAACATTAATTTGCATAGAACCAACATTTTTGTGCAGAATACAAACTTATTAACTGTACTATTTCATTTTGCAAAAAACTTAGTCTGTTTTTTGCAATTTTCAAAAGTTAAAAAACCTCTCAAAGTATAAAAAATATAGTGGTTAGTGGTCATTTCAACAGGATGTCTTGATGTATCAGTTTTCAGAAAAGTAGCACTGTTATTTTGTTTTTTTATAAAAAGAAGGTAGAAGCTTTGTCACACCTTTTATTGCTGCTTTTGTTGGTTTTGCTGTGTGTCTTCAAGTCATTTCTAACTTATGGTGAAGGTGAACCTGCTACAGAGTTTTCTGGGGCTGAAATTGTGTGACTTGCCCCAAATAACCCAGTGCGTTTCCATGAAGCAGGAATTCAAACCCTGATCTCCAGAGTTCAAAGATGACATATTAGTATGTAAAGAGATATTGTAGCATCTTTGAGACTAACTATGGGCCTTTGCAGACTGCTAGAAATAGTGCAAAGTTGGCAGCATGAGCTTTCTTAGGGCCTTGGCAGACGGCTAATTGAGCCGTCTTCCGGGCCCGGAAGAGGAGGGGCAGCCACACGAGCGGCGCCCCTTCCTCTTCCTGAGGTCGCCCTCGGAGTCGCCGGCCCTCCACACGGCCGGGGCTCCGGGGATGACCTCACGCCGCGGCGACCGGATGCGCCGCGGCGTTTGAGTCAGGGAAAGTGCGCCCACCGCTTTTAGGGTGCACTTTCCCTGACATCTAAAAGGAGCGCCAATTTGGAGCTCCTTTTAGAGTCGCCGGAGGAGCGGCGTGGTGCGGAGGCTGAGCTCTGCCGCCGCTCCGGACCAGGGCATCCCCGACGCCCTGGTCTGCAGAGGGGGATAGACATGCTGACTTAAGTCTATGAAAGCACATGCTGCCAACTTCTTTCTTTCAATTAGTCTCAAAGGTGCTAACTGATCTCCAGAGTCATGCTCAAACCACTTCACCACATTGGCCCTCTCTTACTCCTTTAAGATCAACCAATTCTTTTTCAGCCCAAGCTTCTGAAGAAGTGGACTGAATCATTGGGCCTCGGCAGACGGCTAATTGAGCCATCTTCCGGGCCCGGAAGAGGAGGGGCAGCTGCACGAGCGGCGCCCCTTCCTCTTCCTGAGGTCGCCCTCGGAGTCGCTGGCCCTCCGCGCGGCTGGCGCTCCGGGGATGACCTCATGCCGTGGTGACCGGACGCGCCGCGGTGTTTGAGTCAGGGAAAGTGCGCCCACCGCTTTTAGGGCGCACTTTCCCTGACATCTAAAAGGAGCGCCAATTTGGTGCTCCTTTTAGAGTCGCCGGAGGAGCGCCGCGGTGCGGAGGCTGAGCTCCGCCGCCGCTCCGGACCAGGGCGTCCCCGACGCCCTGGTCTGCAGAGGGGGTATGAAAGCCTATATTGAATTACATTGGTTAGTATTAAAGATGCCAGAAGACTCCTTTCTTTGAAATGACGACAAGCTTTTCTTGCCAGGGACAAGAAGAGAAAATTTGGTACTGTTTTTTTTTTTTTACCTCCCTCTAAAAGCAAATTCAAAAATAATCCCTCACCTTTCCTCTGAAGTGGACCTTTCCTATTATTATGGCACCATTTCTGCACATGCGATTCTGCTTGCTTTTCTCTCTCACTCTTTCACAAGCTCAGACAGTGTTTTGGGTCATATGCATGAGGAAAACCAGGAACAAAGAAAGGTTTTTCTTAAAAGCTGTTTCTCTTGGAGAATAAGGGAAAAAAGGGATGCCTTTTAAAAGCATGGTGTAAATTACTATGAAGCAACATGTGTCTGAATTCCAAAGAGAAGGATTCAAACCTCATGTTGCTTTTCTACATCGAGTAGTTCATACTCTTTATTTACTTGGGACACAACCTTCTCCCTAACATCATTACATCTGTGTGTTTATTTAAAATATCCATGTCTTACACAATTTAGAAAGAGTGCTTTCATTTATTTACACAAACTAGTGCTATAAAATTGATATATTCTAGAGCACTTTTGAATCAAGTCTGCTATTTTTCCCTAATATAAGCCTATCACAATTTGGCTCTTGTTCATTATGCACTGTTATTGTTCTCTCTTTGGAATTTGGATGAGGATGTCTCTTTTCTCTCTAGTTTGGGACTGGACTTACATATCACTCTCAATAGGACTCAAAAAATGGAAAGGTGGCAGAGAGATCCATGGACAGAGAGACCATTCATAAAATATGTCACATGTGTAAAAAATATTGTAGCACATGTGAGCAGAATTCATTGAGCTTTTACCCATGCCTAAGCTTTCCTTTGAAGATGAAGTTTCCATATAACTATTAACAGGGCTAGAAAAGTTACTTTTTGAACTATTTTGATCTCTATGAATCCTGGTGACAACATGGGGTTATAATACAAAAATAAAACAAAAACAGAAGCATTTGTCTATTAGTAATGATGGCTTCATGAACCATATGTTAGTAATACTGGACGTTTTCCAACATTTTGGTGTGTGTATGCTTTCCTTCCCATGGCCCTAAGTGCACCCAGAAACCCTGAGCTGCCATGAGTCCTAGAGCAAGAGACCATGTACTCAGGGAATTTAGATAAAGATCAAAAGGGAGATTAGGGAGCTCCATTTAGGAAGGGAATTCACACCTCCAGAGACAGGAAGGCTAAGGTAATTTACAACCGGAATGTTTTTGCAACCAAGCCGGAATCCCACTTTACAACCCATTCCTACCTTGATATCACTGTCTCGAGTGATCTATCTCTATGTGGATTTGGCCACTTTGGTATATCTTTGCCTGAGGCTAGTTTTTCTTATATAAGGTCCCCCAAATCCTTTGTTCCTTGAGCTAGATAGAATTCATGGTGACTCCACATCACTCTGAATTCTGACTAGTGTCTGACTGGCTGCCATCCAGTTCAGAGCTCCTGAGCAGCATAGTGTAGCACCTACCATCTAATTGGACCCTCCGGTGTCATACCAAGCTTTAATAAGTATCACCATTAGTTCAGCCTGGGGGTCTGTTCCAACACTAAATCCTTTATTCCTGAGACTCTTGTATGATGAGTGCATGTCTTAATGTGTGGTCCCCTTATTAAAAATTCAATTCATTGAGAGAATTCTTCCTCTGTCTTTCCTGATATTCCCAGCATCTCCATAAACTCTGAGATGTATCCTGTGGCTGTTTCATAGCTCAGCCCCATTAATTGAGCTAATTATAATTCCCCTAAAGAGATTTTAGCTACATGTGGAACACACTCCCTCAGAGTATGGTGTAATCTCCTTCTTTGGAGGTTTTTAAACAAAGTACAGATGGCCATATGTTGGGGGTGCTTTGATTGTATATTCCTACATGGCAGGGGGTTGGACTGGATGGCCCTTGAGGTATCTTCCAACTCTATGTTTCTATGTTTCTATGATTATCCTTACTGTTGTTGTTGTTGTTGATGATGATGATGATGATGATGATGTGTGCCTTCAAGTTGTTTCAACTTATGGTGACCCTAGGGGGAATTAGATGCTGAAAACATCATAAGAAAATTAGAATCAGAAAAAGGAGGAGTTAAAATAGGAAGAAGGAACTTTAATAACTAAGATATGCAGACAACACCATAATATTAGCAGAAGACATTAAGGAATCGGAACAGTTAATAAGGAAGGTCAAAGATAAAAGTGCAAAGGCAGGTTTGAGGCTGAACATAAAGACAACAAAAATAATGACCACAGAAGAAATACACAAATTCAATCTAGACAATGAGGAAATTGAAATAGTTAAAGAATTCCCATATCTAGGATCAAACATTGACCATAATGGAGACTGCAGACAAGAAATAAGAGGAAGGCTAGGAATAGGAAGGGCAGTTATGAAAGAACTGGGAAAAATACTGAAGAGCAAAGACATACAACTGAGCACTAAAGTCAGAATCATCCAGGTCATTGTATTCCCAATTACCATGTACAGATGTGAGAGCTGGACAGTGAAGGAAGCAGACAGAAAGAAAGTCGACTCACTTGAAATGTGGTGCTGGAAAAGAGTACTTAGGATGCCACAGACAGCCAAGAAGACAAACAAACGGGTTCTTGAACAGATCAGACCAGAGCTCTCTTTTGAAGCTAAGATATGATCAGGTTGAGACTATTGTACTTTGGCCAAATAATGAGAAGGCATGGATCACTAGAAAAAAACAATAATGCTAAGAAAGGTAGAGAGTAGAAGAAAGAGAGGAAGACCACAGACCAGATGGATAGTCTCAATCAGAAGGGTTATGGGCAAGGGCTTGCAGGATCTGGGTAAGGCAGTGGAGTATAGGGATTCTTGGAAATATCTCACAGGATTACCATGAACTGGAGTCAATTCAGTGGCAACTAACAACAAAAAGGAGACTCATCATGGCATTTTCTTGGTGAGTTTTGTTCAGAAGAGGTTTTCTTTTTCTTTTCTTTTTGTTTTTGTTTTCTTTCCCCTTAGACTGAGAGAATGTGACTTGAGAAAGGACACACATGGGTTTCTGTGGCTGAACAGGGATTGGAACCTTGGTCTCCAGAGTGATAGTCCAGCAACTACAACATGCTGACTCTCTTTCCTCTTACATATTACTGTAACCATATTCTTAATATAAATTGTGAAGAAAGAACAGTGAGAGAATTCTATTCAAGATTTCTTTTCTTAGATTTACAAAGTATCTGGTACACCACTGTGTGGGAGAAGATGAATCTGTCTCATTATTACCAGTTCTGTGCCTCTAAATTCATGACATAGTTCAGGAACAATCCTATTACACTTTGTTCCTGAAGATGTCAAGGGTGGTGGTGAGAGTGTATGACAGGCAATTGTTTCTTGCTGTGTGTGCCAAATAACATTTTTGCTATGCAATTCCAGCTTAGCCTTCTTTCTTAATTCCTCCTCCACAGTCATGTTCAGCTTGGAGTCTGTTGGAGCTGCTTAACTCCCTGGTGACAGTTACCCTCTTTTGCCTATTTTAACACTGTATATCTCCCAATTTATTTTTTAGATCAATTCAAGTCTATGCTAGGCCTGGTGTAATATAGAGACACTTTCAGATGATATGCAGCGCTCTTAGACCTTTCGGTAGCCAATGTTAAAAATGTTTTCACACATACAAAGAAATAAACAATCAGAAAGTCAGCATTTGCTGAATATCAGTTGGGTGACCATTCTCCACTGAAATGTATTGTCTGAGTTGCCATTTTTTTCCTGATGTGCACCTCATCCCTAAAAACTAGGTGTTAGGTAGGAAAACTTTATTCTCTCCCTTGTAGAAATAGTTGTACCTGTTGAATTTGGTCAACACAGATGGTTGTGAATTGCATTTGCTTAATTTTCTTATAAGAGCTTTTCAAAATGCATGTTTCTTTAAAAACAACAACAACCAGCAATCAAATTAATAGTGCTGCTGATAACCTATAAAATTCCATACAGCTTAGATCCAGGCTGTTTGGATTTTTATGAGCCCATTAGAGCTCTAAGATCTTCTGGAGAGGCCCTTCTCCCTGTCCCTCATCTTCTTGGGCTTCTTTTGAGGCAGGGAAACAAGGGAGAGGGTCCTCTCAGTGGCTGTTTCTAGAATTTGGAATTCCTCCTTAAGAAGGCTAGGCTGGCTCCATTCTTGTTTTCCTTCCACTGGCAAATTAAAACATTTTTTATACTCTCAAGGTTTTAGAAACTGTCTGGGGTCAGCTTTTAATAATGTACAGTGCTGGTTTTGTTTCTTGTGTATAGTGCATAGTTTTTTAAAAAAATGAATTTTAATGTTTTAACTTTATAAATTGTTTAAATGTTTTAAAATAACTTTTATATTTTTTTATTTAAGTATTTGCATAGTTTTGATCTGTATTTTTTTAGATTTGATGTTAGCCACTTTGAATCTCCTAACAGGAGAAAGGTGGGATATAAATTGAATAAAACAAGCACAATAAATGTGAGATAACAGAAATGTCAAATCACTCCACCCCTAGATTAATCCTTTAAAGAATATAATGGTCAGGAACCAGGATACTCAGAAAATTACCTCCTTTGATGTGTATTAATCCTAGCCTTGAAAGCAGCTTCAGAAGCCCTCCTTTCAGTTGACTCACCAAATCAAATGCGGTGGGTATCTTGCTACTAGAAAGGTAGATATCTCAGTTGTGGCAAACTGTTTCTGAAATGACATTCCCAGAAAACTTTCTTTAAGGTTGGATGTGTGAAAGATTGTTGCAGTTGGTGAGATTTGGGTCAAGATAGGCCCTCTTGATAGTTCAAAATAACCTGTCAGGAGCAACCAAGCCTTGTGAGAGTTCTCACCTCTGAGACCCAAGTCATTAAGATGGGGGGAGGAGGTATTATATTTCTACAACTTGTACAAAATGTTTCTGTGTAGAGCTAGTTTTTCCCCCACTCTTTGTAGCTAAGCACAGGTAAATAGCAAGCACAATAGGATAGGACAAATGAGAAAAAGGATAAAATCCAGTTTTACTGCTTTTTAGCAGTACATGAAATAAGGCAATATTTACCATTGTTTAATTTTTTGCATATTTACAGAATATAAACAGACAAACACAGTCTCGAGAATGTTCAAAATCTCTCTTGGGTTTCCCTAAAACAAAAACAACAACGATAACTTGCTATTGGAAGGGATTCATCTTTTCTTTTTCTTTTTGTTTACTGTAGAAGGATGAAACAAGTTAGGATTTTTATCCTTAATTTTCATGTTTCAGTCCCCTTTCTGTTTTGGACCACTGCTTTTGTGCTATTTTTAGTCCTTTGCCTTTATGATTCTCTCTGCCATGTTTCTTCTCTAAATGTGTTTTATAATGACATGTTTTGTTTGCATTTATTATTTTAAGTCATAAGTCACTTGGAGAATAATGTCATGAGGAGGACTTGTATAACTATTACTCAATTTCAAATCAATTTTGATCAGTATATGCTGATCATATACAGGAGAACAAGGATTTTGTTTTTAATGGCAAGAAGTAAATACTGATAGAAACATAGCTCATACATCAAATATTTATTTACTCATTATTATTTATTAAAGAATAATTTTCCAGTCAATTGCCTCAGATGGTGTATATAATGAAATCTGTCAATAAATGTCATTCATAGATTCTTGGATCCAAATTATATGCTTACCTTCATTTATTTCCTCACTGAGAAAAATAGCATACAGGGATATCATTCAAAATTATTCTTTGACATACACATTGAATTGTCCTACATTGCAGGAGCAATTTAGCTTGGGATGCTAAATACCTGATGTGACACAAGATAAAAAGGCTTCCTGAACATGGGTTTATTCACTACTTAGCTTTCATGTTCACTCAACTTACAATAGCTTTTATGAATTCCTTCTTTTAAGCCTGAGTATTCATTTTCTGAATCTTTGTTCAGTGAATTATTAATTGCCTTCATAAATCAATAATGCACTTAGTAATACCACGATTGCATCTCTGTATTACTACCTGTCACAAGTTCCACCTGTGAAGTACCTCAAAGCATTTATAGGATAGGTATTGGAAATAAATATTAACAGAGAAATTTCACCCCACAGGCTGAAATTTCCAACATCTCTATTGCTTGAAATTCTGGAAATCACTCTGAAAAGCATTGTTTCCTTTATTTTGCTGCTGTGATATCATCCTGTGGAGGGATAACAACAGTATTTGAAAAACCAATATCTTACTTTAGAATTAAAAAAAAGTGGATTCTTTTGGGTTTTGTTGGGATTCTAATTCTTATAGTGCCACAGCACATTTAAAGGGGAAAATGCACTGTTTTGGCCATTTAACCATGGAAAAAGGAGCAGTTTGCAGTGAAGGGCATGCCTGCCTGACTGGAATCTGCATAGAACACCCCATGCACCAAAATTGTATTGCAGTTCCCCTAGCAAACCACTACAAAAATGTAAGAGTTGTGCCATCTTTCTCATGTTTCAAGTTCCTGTATATATTATCTAGTTGTAATTCTAACAGAATCCCATTAGATAATCAGCATGATTATCCCTCATGCAATGATATGATGAGAGTGAAGGAATGTATGCAACACCCTCCCCAAGTCCTGTTCCTTTGTTGCACTGGCACAAAGGACATGAGACGCCTCTTTTTGGGTTTAAACAGGCCACATCTTTTATTTAGCTGTACAGGGTCTATTAACAAACCAATAAACATTAAAAAAATTGTCACGTGTGTAAGTGAAGGTGTAACCACCCAAATGGGTGGTCCTTCACCGCATGTGACAAAATAAATAAACAATAATATCAACAAATTTACAAACCCCTCCCCTCCGGAAATGACATCATATTACATCATATGACAACATGCAATTAAATCATGCATTTAACTGCAACGTCATTTCCTTTAAATTTGCCTTATGCCAATTTTACCCCAAATTAATTTAAATAGCCAGCTTAAATTTTCCTGTGGGGTGGGGGTCATTACCTGCCACAAGAGGGGGCCAGCCTAGCTAGGCATCCCCTCTCCCCCCGACCGCTTTTACAATTTGGTCAGAGAGTGCTGTGACGTACATCTCCGATCCCTCTGGAGAAAGGTGGACCCCATCCCCCCTATACAGCTGGGGCCGGTCAAGTTTAACATGATGCTCCACTAAAAAGATGCCCATTTTAGAGAGTTGTTTAGCCACATAACGGTTAAGCTACTGCTCCAGGCCAGCAACACCTTGGCAAAAGTTTGGTCCAAAGGATCATAGCGCCCAATAAAATCTTTTGGACTCCTTGCATGTCCTTGACTATTTGTTTAGTCAGCTGCAAGCATGGAATCCAAACCAAATCGTTTCCCTCCAGGTGTACCACCAAAACCCGGGGTCGTGAACGCGAACATGCCAATTCCATAATAAGAGGAAGGAGAGATCCCCACATCATGCCCCTTTGTCCAAACCACTCAGTGAGTCCAATGTGCAAAAGGCCCAACGTATTGTCATGGTGATTCTCCAAAAGGTGGCGTTCCACCCAGAAGACCAGGCTGTGGCCTACGATCCATATATAGCCGTGGTAAAAGCCAGCTGAAACGGAAAAAAAAAGTTAACGTGGCTTATCAGGAGTCCAGTTACCTGATTGCCTAACATAGGACTTAAATGCACGTGAACGCCACCTACAAATTCTGCAAATATTGGCTTTACTCAGACCGTGAGTGGCAGCGGCTGTCGCTGCTTCAATACGAAAGGAGTGCGAGGAGAAACATTCCTGAGGCAACTCAGCCCTCCTTAGAGTCTCTTTTAACACAGCCCTAAATTGAAATTGCATTAAGGGCAGACCAGACAAGTGAATAAACAAGTAGCCAGCCAAATTAGGCCTAATATTCAAGTAGTTAATCATTGCTATCACTGGGAAAATTTGACCTTGTGGCGCTTTAGCCAAGAAAATAAACTGACCCTTTGCTAATTGGTTAGTCTTAGAATGCCTAAGGCGAATTTGAATCCCCTGTTCTGTTAAAATGACATCAGACATTGATAATGCCCTGCCAGATTTATCATTACGGGATCCAGGCACAATCTCACTAATTCTTAAAGCAGCAAAAAAAGTCTATAGCAAATACCGCTTTAAATAAAGCTTCTCCCCCAGGAGAATAACATGTATGGGCTAATTGATCCCATAGCTTAACCAGGACAGGGCCATTTATTGGCCATCATGAGTCTTTTGTGAAAGGGGATTCTCTGGACCATCCCTCCACTGCTCTTTTGACCCTAAAGTCCATAGTAGGATCAAAACAGCCCTTTGTCCTAGAGTAAAATGCCAGGGCATCCAACCTGCCCCTGATAGTGACAGGTGAAAGTCCTGCGTGCTTAAGATAAACTATAAAATGAAGGACCAAGTCAACTGCAATTGGTCACTTTTGATCCTTCCCAATTTCCTGTAAGAATTGATTAAATGATTTCAAAGCTGCTTGATAGGACTTGCATGTAGACGGGGCAATGGAGTTCAAAATTGCCCTATGAACTTCTAATCTCCAAGGTTCCAGAGTGATGCTGGTACCTCCAACGGGTGTGTCGACACCTCGGGAGCCAGCTGCTGGAACCTGGATAGCTGAAAATGAGAAAGGGCGTCCGCCAAGGGGTTAAGCACACCAGGAACATGTTGAGCGTTGAATAACATGTTATAATTTAAGCATTGCAACACCATTGCCCTTACCAAACCCATAATTTTAGGAGACTTGGAGGACTGAGCGTTTACATGTGCACGACCACCTGGTTATCACACCAAAACCAGACAGTCCTGTTAACAAACTGGCTTGCCCACAAGTGCACAGCCACCACTATAGGAAACAGCTCCAAAAATGTAAGGTCTCTAGTCAGACCACTTTTGACCCATGCAGCAGGCCATGCCTCTGCAGCCCACTGGCCATTCCAATAAACACCGAAGCCATGGGCACCAGCAGCATCAGAATGCATCTGAAAGTCTGCCCTCAGCAGCATTTCAGATCTCCAAAATGATATGCCAATGAAATGCTCCAAAAAGGAGTCCCAGACCTTCAAATCCTCACGAATGCCCCTTGTGACTCCAATGTGATGATGCTGGGCCACTATTCCTGCAGTAGCCCTGTACAACCTCGCAGAGAATGCTCGTCCTGGAACTACAACCCTACAGGCAAAATTCAAAAGGCCTGTGAGTGATTGAAATTAATGAAGGGTAGCTTTTTGTTTCCCTAACATGTCCCCAACTTGCTGCCTCATAGCCACTAGTTTTTCATTAGGAAAATGAGAAATCCCAGCTATGGTGTCAATCTCAATACCCAAAAAGGTAAGTCGAGTATGTGGGCCCTCGGTCTTTTCCTCCACTAAGGGCAAACCTAGCTCATGCATTAATTCCTGAAATTGAGCTAAGGAATCCTTACACTGTGAAGAACTGGGATTCCCAGCAATTTAAAAAATCATCTAAATAATTTGCAATGGCTCTATTACCAGTCCGCTTAACTGCACACCAATGGAGAAAGGTACTGAATGTCTCGAAAGCTGAACAAGAAATCGAGCATTCCATTGGCATGGCTTTGTCAAAGAAATATTTTCCCTCAAACTGAAAACCCAGTAAGTCAAAATCATCTGGGTGTACAGAAAGGAGTCTAAATGCACACTTAATATCGCACTTAGCTAAAAGCGCTCCCATGCCCAAATTCCTAATCATCTTAACTGCTGAGTTGAATGATGTATACTTAATAGAGGTAAGCCCAGGATCAATAGCATCATTCACCGACTCACCCTTTGGTATGATAAATTATGAATCAACCTAAATTCCCCAGGGGCTTTTTTAGGAACTACATCCAAAGGAGATAAGCAAAGTGTGGGTCATAGGCAGCTGGATTGTTTTTTCAATAAGCGGGATACAAATTATTATTATTATTATTATTATTATTATCATCATCATCATCATGGGGTCCCAAAATCCTTCCTGCAGCTATTTGCTTAGCTAATTTCTCCCTCACCACGTTCGGCAACTCCCTCACGGAACAAGCATTGGGCACATAACGATGAATACTAGGGCCTGTATAGGGAATATGAAAGCCTAAGGAAAAACCTTGAAATAAGTAGATAGCAGCCTCCTTATTAGGGTAAATCTTTAGCCATGCCACCATAGTGTCTAACTTAATTGGTGACGGGGCCTTTACCCCCAGGTGAAGCTGGCTCGGGGGCAGTACCCACTCCTGTTCTTTTGCCTCTACTGGAGGAGGTTCCAGGGTGGCCACCCCCCAGGTGTTACATTTGTGCTCAAACCTGCAGGGTTGTCTTTTACACTTGCCAGCATTAAAGAGCCAGCATAAGCCAAATTCCCTTCTCTCTCCAGTGGCAGGCCTCACATTCAGCCCTCTCGGCATGGTAACCATCGGGACAAACCCGTTGTCACACCTGCTCGAGGGCGAGGCCCCCACCATAACATCAGCCCAAAGCTCAGACTGAACATGCCTCCAAGACAAGGAGCGATCCTGTGCCACTCTCATCCTAAACTTCTCATCATATTTAAGCCATGCTGCACCCCTTGAATTGTGATGGCAATTAGTGTATGCCTTTATCATAATCTCCTGATATTTAGAAAAGTCAGGGGATCTGAGTCGCTCTTTTTCCTCTATGACACCTTTGTAAATAGTGAAACCCATAATCCAATTAACTAAAGGCCTAAACAGACTGCCAGAAATAGTGCACATTAAATTGAGGCACTGCCCTGGCTCAGTACTAGGGAATCATGGGAACTGTATTTTTTTCTGGGACACTGAGCCTTCTCTGTCAGAGAGCTCTGGTGCCACAATAAATTACAGTTCTCATAATTCCCTAGCACTGAGCCAGGGCAGTGCCTCAATTTAATGTGCACTATTTCTGGCAGTCTGCTTAGGCCCAAAGTTGCACTCTAGCTCTTTTGGCAAACTAAAAACAATTCCATCTTTTACCATTATCCTTGACTCGGGATCCCTAAAAGTCAGAGTAAATGAATCAATATATTCACCCTTCCAAATCCTTTCTTTAATGGAAAGGGGAAGGTGTGAACCAAGGGGTTTAGACATTCCAGCATAAGGTGTAGATTCCACGTTCCCAACCACTCCAGATAACAAAGGAGCACTTGAAAGAGACACCACAGAGGTGTTGTTAGCAACAGCCGTAGGCTGACCACCTTGCACTCGAATGTCAGGGACCTGTGAACTTGCAGGCGCCTGCACAGGTGCATCCAAAACCACAGGGTTGGGCCATTCCAAAGCCACACCCTGACCCACCTGGTCACCTGCAGCCCATACTGAGGCAGGCCAATTAGCATGTGCAATATTAGGAGACAAACCTGAAACTGAAGCTTGCTGGGAAGCTTCACCAACTGACCGCACTGGTCCCCCGAAGTGTGGCCCCGCAATAGCTCGGGTGTCAAACACAGCAGAGGCAGCAGCAGCTTGATCACCTCTCTGTTCACCACTGGTCTGCTCCATTGCACCACCTGGAAGAACCACCCCTTGTAAGAGGTCATATAAATCAGCCAAAGTAAGCTGCTGGGACACAAGGGCAGCCACACCCTGTGCCCCCACACCTGGGACTCTTCTCAGGAGATCTCACACATCAGCAATAGTGGGTTGCCTGGCCTCCACTGCCGAAGCCACCGATGGACCCAGTCTAGCATCTGCCACCTGAGACTCAGATGCCACTAAAGGAAGTGACACTTCGGTGTTACTAGTACCCAAAGGGCTGGCGATTGAGCTGGTGGTTGTAGCCTGTAGCTCCTACTGTGCAAGTTGATTGCAAAGTGCCACACAAGCCTGAACAGTTTTGCCCAGTTGTGCCACCTGGGCAGAAATCTCATCATCTCTGCTGCTAGACTGGGAAGGCCTTTTTGAAGCAGAGTGACCTGAGCTAGGCATAGCTGAAGACATGCGCCTCTTGGATTGGGCCTTACTATGTGGCATCTTAACCTCAGTGAATGGAATGTGGGCCCAAGCCAAATCACCCAACCGTGGATGATTACCACCAGGCCAGCAGGCTGCCCTTTCCCAAGTCTCACAGGAGACGCAACAGCCAGGAAGCATCACTGGCAGCCACCAAGGGGAAAAGGTGTCCACCAAGGGTCCTTGCGGATCCCTCACCCAAAGACTGCTGTCTTCCACACACTCACCGCTGGGGAGAAGTGTAACCAACCCTCCCAAACCAGCGATGGGGTCCTGACCTTACCAGACTGGGGTTACCAGAGCATCTCTAGGTCTGAAATCCAGTACCGGGTCCACGCACCCAGTGAAAGATGCCTCCCGCAGGGCCCTCCTTGGGTGTACACCACTGAGAATTGGGGATGCAGATGCGCAACAGGCCCAAGAGGACCGGCCTGAAGACCTCACTCGCCCCCCATGGGTTGCTCAAGGAATGATACCTGAGCCCCCGATACGAGCGAGAATAAAAGTAGGCAAAAGCCAAAATTAGCCAAAGCCAAAGGAAGCACTAGGCCAAAAGCCAAGCAAAGACCGAGCAAAGAGTGGAGCGATGTTACTTGCTCAGTTCCAGCTCAAAAATGGCTGCCTCCACATGGCAGCACAGAGCTATAAATAACAGTGGAGCAGTGGGAGAGTTGCTTTGGAGCTGGGTGGTGTGTGCTTTAGCCCGCCCCCTCCCTCCTCTGGAACACCTGAAGGCAGCCCTCCAACCTGCAGAGAGGCTATTTAGCCTGTGCCCAGCCCATCCATCGGCAGGAGCAGTGGGAGAGTTGCTTGGGAGCCGGGTGGTGTGTGCTTTAGCCTGTCCCCTCCCTCATCTGGAACACCTGAAGGCAGCCCTCCGACCTGCAGAGAGGCTATTTAGCCTGTGCCCAGCCCATCCATCAGCAGGAGCAGTGGGAGAGTCGCTTGGGAGCTGGCTGGTGTGTGCTTTAGCCCGCCCCCTCCCTCCTCTGGAACACCTGAAGGCAGCCCTCTGACCTGCAAAGAGGCTATTTAGCCTGTGCCCAGCCCATCCATCGGCAGGAGCAGAACGAGAGTTGCTTGGGAGCCGGGTGGTGTGTGCTTTAGCCCGTCCCC
The DNA here is from genome assembly GCA_026167975.1 of Phrynosoma blainvillii. NCBI lineage: Eukaryota > Metazoa > Chordata > Lepidosauria > Squamata > Phrynosomatidae > Phrynosoma > Phrynosoma blainvillii. The sequence continues at coordinate 418,427,062 of JANUYF010000001.1, forward strand.
TTCCTCCTCTGGAACACCTGAAGGCAGCCCTCCGACTTGCAAAGCATGAGAGCCAGGAGAACATGGGCATAAAAAGCCCGCTGGAACATCTTCTCCATCACCAGCTGAGGCGGCGTTCGGGGGCCAAGCGGAGGACTCTGTCAAGCCCATTGATAACACCTGGGTGGCTCTGCAGCGGCCTCAGAAGTGCGAGAGCCGGGAGAACGCGGGCATAAAAAGCCTGCTGGAACATCTTCTCCTGCACCAGCAGTGGCTGAGGCGCGTTCGGGGGCCAAGTGGAGGACTCTGTCAAGCCCATTGATAACATCTACAGTAACTTGGATGCTTCCGGGGAAGCCGCCAGTTTTAGTTTCATCTCCCAGAGCAGAGGCAAGCAGCGGCGGAGCAGTGGCGCAGCCAAGGGACCATAGGCGGTGGCTGGAAGGCCCCGCCCAACATCTTTTTTCCCGTGGGCATGACAGTAGCTGCGGCGACGCAGCAATTTTTATGTTTCCTGCTGCTAAAGCCTTAGGGAACTGGAGGTTTAAAATACCATTCTACATCTTGAGGTGGTGTAGGGTTGGAATTGGGTCTTTATTAGCCATAGGGATTTGTCTCCTGAGATGATGATGAGGACCTGGATTGTCCTTCATCCGAATTATTGTGCTTTCATCAGTGGCTTTAATATCTATGACCTTACCTGAGGCCGGGAATGCGACAGGGGCGACCATTGGAGTTGCGTTGGGGAATGGGAGGTATGGATGGATCAGGAGGAACATATGTTACAAAAGAAGATGGAATCACTGTTTAGTAGTTATCCCACCTTCACTTCCTTCTGTTTCTCAGAATGGCTTGGAGGATGCTGACCTGGCTTGCTTTACAGAGACCTGGCTGGGGGAGGATAGTGCTGCTATCTGGGCGCAGGTCCTCCCAGCTGGGTACTCTGTTAGTGAGCAGATGAGGGGAAGTGGGTGGGGGCGGCAGAGTGGCTCTAGTTCTAGAGTCGAGTTTTCTGCCATGTGCGCTCTAGTCGTTGTCCAAATTGCTTCATTTTCCTAAGCTCAGAGGTGTACCATGGCTTACGGTTCGAAGCAAAATGGCAAGGACACTTGGGAGCGATCGTGTCTATGGCCCTGGTAAGATTGTTATTCCATGTATTAACCAGGGCTTCGACAGGATCACCGGCATTTCCAACCATTAAACCCTCTAAGGCTTTCTGGAATCCAACAGGCTCCATTAGCCTTCGAGGGCGGACCATTTGAATAGGTCTGCCACCCCCGGGGGGGTAGATCTTGGCTCCGACTTTCATCTTGACCAGGAAATGATCCGTCCATGACAATGCGGAGGTACCAACCACCTCCGCCCACGGATGTGCCTGTTCGGTACAGAACACCGCATCAAGTGTATGACCTGCACAATGTGTCGGCCCGTTGACCAATTGGGATAGGTCCATGTTTGTCATGGTATCCATGAACTCCCGAGCCACACCTGTTAAGCTGGTCTCGAGCGAACAGCTCGGAGACCAGTTGTGTCAGCTCGGTCAGGGAGTCTGCTAGACAACGGGGTGGCCGGTAGACTAGCAGAATCCCTAAACTATCCCTGGCCTTCAGGCTAAGGTACATACACTCGATGTGGGTCGTGTGTTGAATAGGTATCCTGGCCAAGGTCAAGGTGTTTTTATAAATCAGAGCCACACCACCTCCCCGCCCACTTCCCCTCACCTGCTCACTGACTGAGTACCCAGCTGAGTACAGCCAGGTCTCAGTAAAGCAAGCCTGGTCGGTGTCCTCATCCAGGAGAAGATCCTGGATGATATGAGTCTTATTCTTCACCGATCTGGCATTGCAAAGGAGCAGAGTGAGGTTCTGTGGAATGGTTGGTCTGCTCTCCAAACCATCCTGGGAAGCAGAAGAAACTGAAGGTGGGATAGCTATTAAACAGCGATCCCACCTTCTTTTGTAACATGTGTTACTCCTGTTCCAGCCATACCTCCCATTCCCCTGCACTACTCCAATTGCTGCCCCCTCATTTCCTGGCTCCAGATAGTTATGAATCTACAATTCCCTCCCCCCCTCCCCGACCAAGATGTCAAGGCCCAAGATAGCTTTTTTTGTTATTCAGCGGGTCTAGGTCCCACCTCCACAAATGCCACAGTGAAGTTACAGACCCAAAAAAGAGGCCTTTATCTACTCCAACAAAGGTGGTGGACCTTTTAACATGATTCATCCTCAAAGTCATCGACTGCCAAGTGAGTTATTAAGCCCTGAGCAGGGCCAGGTGTTGCAGTCCTCTCCCGCTGTGCCGCTGCCGAGGAGGAAGGCTCCGTAGGTGCCAGGTTTTAGGGGCCCGGTGGTCCCGCCTACCTCCGCCGCACCACGCCACCAAGAGCCAGTTCAGGGAGGGCTTATTGAGCCCTGAGCAGGGCCAGGTGTTGCAGTCCTCTCCCGCTGTGCCGCTGCCGAGGAGGAAGGCTCCGTAGGGGCCAGGTTTTATGGGCCCGGTGGTCCCGCCTACCTCCGCAGCACCGCGCCACCAAGAGCCAGTTCAGGGAGGGCTTATTGAGCCCTGAGCAGGGCCAGGTGTTGCAGTCCTCTCCCGCTGTGCCGCTGCCGAGGAGGAAGGCTCCGTAGGGGCCAGGTTTTATGGGCCCGGTGGTCCCACCTACCTCCGCCGCGCCGCGCCACCAAGAGCCGGTTCAGGGAGGGCTTATTGAGCCCTGAGCAGGGCCAGGTGTTGCAGTCCTCTCCCGCTGTGCCGCTGCCGAGGAGGAAGGCTCCGTAGGGGCCAGGTTTTATGGGCCCGGTGGTCCCGCCTACCTCCGCCGCGCCATGCCGCGCCACCAAGAGCTGGTTCAGGGAGGGCTTATTGAGCCCTGAGCAGGGCCAGGTGTTGCAGTCCTCTCCCACTGTGCCGCTGCCGATATTAATGTGGTATGGTTTTAGTTATTTTAATCCTTATGATTTTCTTGTTAATTTGTTAATGGGATTTTAATTATGCTATTGTTTAATAATGTTTTAAGGGGGGAGGGATATCTTGTTTATTGTAATTTGTGTTTTATGCTGTAAACCACTCGGATTGGGTTACCATTGGGCGGTATATAAATAATAATAATAATAATTATTATTATTATTATTATTATTATTAAACTCTTGTTCCAAGTCTCGTGAGTCCAGTAGCGCCACGAGACTTGGAGTAGCAACCAAACAACCCGATTGGACAAGGCGGGCAGGTATTCCCATTCCCCTGTGCGCCTTGACCAACCAGGCTTCTCTTGTCCTTATTTGGCCAGCACAACAAGAAACCCCTCCTGACTCGTTGGGGGGGGGGTGTCTTTCTTGTTTTTTTGGTGCAGTGACATTGCGTAAGTACAACACACATACAGACAAATTCACACTGAATCTGTATGCCAGCTGGAAATGGTTAGAAATGGAGACCAAAATAGTATGATGTTGTGGAAATCTGGAAATCAGGGTTTGAATAAGCATAGGGAAATCTACTGGATGACCTTGGGCAAGTCACACTCTTTCAGCCTCAGAGGAAGGCAAAGGCATACAAAACTTGGAACAAAAGTTGCCAATAAAACCCCCTGAGAGGTTCATCTTTGGGTTGCCATTAGCCAGAAATGACTTGAAGTCACACAACAACAACAACCAGCAATTCTGTGAAACATCAGCCCTCACCTTGAGACCTAGTTACTCCATATCTGCACAGGATCATACCCTTAGAGACCTTGAAGAATATAGAAAGCATCTCACATCTGTAAAAAGCTTCTGCTTGAGACATACACCAGCATTGGGTCTGCCAGATCCATCACACTCTTAATTTAACTTTTGAGTTCACAATTGTCAGAAGTTTGACCCCAGTATCCCCCCACCCCATGGTAATGCTGAGTTCATCTGTGAATATATGTATCATTATTGAAGGAAGTAGATGGATTTCTATCAGTCATTCATAGGAATGAATAGAAGGAACCAATAGAAGAGTTTACCAGTTAAGGAACAGTCCATTATTAAATATCTGAAATTTTAAAATGGTTCTAGTACTAGGCCAAAACAAACATTCATTCTTTTAGCCTTTAAAGATAATAAACTCAATGGTATCCAAATACATTATACAATTTTGGATACCATGAGTCTGGTAGAAAACTCTCTATACAAAATAGCATTCTGGTTTGTCCCTTTCTGGGAGAAAAGTAGCATAGAAATGAAAATAAATGAAATAAATAAATAAACATATCTGATCCCCTTTTACTCAACATTTTTCCTTTTCTCAGCTTTCCAAATCTAAGAGCATGTACTGGGCTTTAGAATGAATAGTTCTACTGCCTTCGGTGAGTCTTACTCCATTGTGCATAGAGAGGTACTGCTGGTTGAACAGAAAGAATAACATTGCTTATCATTTAATAGCAATATTTGTAAAGTTGCTGAGATATTTTCTCCCTTCTGAAACATTAAAAAGTTTTGATTTTGACGTATTACCAAGCCATATAGCTTAGCAAATGTTCATTTCCCAGTAATATTCTCTACCAGAAACTGTCAGAAGGAAACATATGTGCCATCAGTATTGCTGAACACAATGATGAACAGCCTTCCAGGCCTCCTTGAGGGATACTGCAGGTGCTGCTACACACAGCAAATGTAACACATTCTACTTGTGCTTTTAATAATGCAGTAGAACAACAGCACATGGTAGAGACAAAGAGAGGAGAGAAATTTATAGCTTTCATTTCAGAGCATCACAAATCTCCAAAACTGGTAAAACACCATAAAAGGGAAGTAAAGAGGATCCAGGGTAGTGGGGCTGGGACTAAATCAATAGGAATATCTCTTAAAGGTTGACAGATAAAATTGGGGTTTTTAAACTTTTACACTTTCCAATACCATAAACTAGTTTTTTCTCTTATCATAAAAAATGGTTTAAAACTGTAGAAATGAAACAAATCTGACCCCTCCAAAATCCTGAAGATTTCCAACGGATTCCTAAGGGAATATTAAACATACGTGAGACTGCTTGATTTTGTGAGTGGCTTAAAATACAGCAGCAACTATTTCTGTTTGCAATGTCATATCTGAACAGGGCAGGGTGAATGTATCATTTGGCTTTCTAAAAAAGAGAGAGAGAGAGAAAGAAAGAAAGAAAGAAAGAAAGAAAGAAAGAAAGAAAGACAGCTCCCTGAATTGCAAATTTCTTCCTACCTTTATTTGAAGGAACTTGAGCTGTGTTTTGTGTTGTTGTTTTTTTTTTTTTTGTTTTTTTATAGTGCATTTTAGAGAATGAAACATTGACAGTTTTTATCATGCCAGACTCATGGGCTAGAATCCTTTATTGCATTATATGCTATGTAACCTTATATAAAATGGCAAAATCAAGGTTTGATTTTTGGACTTTATATCTTTTTAAAATATATTCAAACTCTGGATGCTTGAATCTGTGAATAAAATACCTGAGGACATGGAGGGCTGACTGTACATAGCAGAAGCAGTAAGAAACAATCTACACCATAGAAATAATGCAGTTTGATACTATTTTAACTGACACGGCAACATCCTACAGAATCCTGGGATTTGTACTTTTCTGAGGCACCAGGACTCTTTGGCAGAGAAGACTAAAAACTTTGTAATATTACAAATCCCAGGATTCCATAGGATAGAACTACAGCACTTAAAGCTGTGTCAAACTGCATTATTTCTGCATTGTATATGCCAATCTAGTTCTGGCTGGTTGAAGACATGTCCCTCAGAGGACCTGAGTGTATGGGATGGATTATACAGGAGGAGGGGATCCTGCAGGTAACATGGACTCAAGCCATATAAGATAATAACCAACATTTCATATTTTGCCTGGAAACTAACTGGCAGCCAGTGGAGTGCTTTTAATATTTGTGTATATGCTCACTCCTAGATATGCCAGTGATAAATCTGGCTGCAATATTTTGAACTTATTGAACTTTCCAAATTTAGTACAAAGGTAGTCCAATGTATGGCACATTGCAAAGGTCCAGCCTTGAGGTTACCAGCTCATGCACTACCATCTTTAGGCCTTCCAATTCTATGAAGGGATGCAGCTGGTATGTCATCAAAGCTGATAATAAGCACTCCTGATCAACACATCTATCTGTGCTGACATTTGGGGAGATGGAGCACTCCCAGATTGCAAACAGTCTTTGAGGGAGAGTGTAACCCTATCCAGAACTGGTTGACACACCTCAAATCCCAGACCAGGACCCTTAACAGTATACACTTCTGTCTTGTCTGGATTCAATTTCAATTTCAGCCTATTACTTCCTCCAAACTTTCATTCAAAGGAGACACACTAGCTTTAGCTGAGACTGTTTTTGAAGATATGGAGAAATATATTTGGATGACATCAGCATACTGATAGCATCATACCCCATACCTCCAGATGATCTCTTCCAGCAGTTGCATATAGATGTTAAAAAGCATTGGTTGATGGATTATAATGATGAAAGAAGGCCATGCATCTTCTACCTTTGTGTTGTATATGTATGGGCAGGAGATGCAAATGATGAAAGGGGAATCAAGTTAGAAGGAGGGGAGGGGAATCAAGTTGGAACTATGCATGTCCCATCTCCACAATTAATGTTTGTACTCTTGTACTCTATATACAGTATATATAGACCCATTCTCTTCCATTCCAGTTTTCTCTGAAGATGCCAGCCACAGATGCTGGTGAAACGTCAGAAAAAAACTCTTCTAGAACATGGCCACACAGCCCGAAAAACCCACAAAAAACTATGGATGCCGGCCATGAAAGCCTACGGCTTCACTTTGTATTCTTGCTTAAATCAGAATCTGAAAATAGCCAACTGCAAGGAAAAGCAAACAAATAGAATAACTAGGTGGTATTTTATGTAGTAGGAAAATATAGAGTGAAGTGGTTGGATTAGCAGAGCAATTTCCTACACTGAACTGAAACCTTGCTAACCAACTTTAAGTAGCCAGTTAATGTATTTATGTAATAAATGAATCAATCGCATATTTTACCATGTGGATTTAATTTAACATCGCAGAATGCAATTAAATGACATTATTGACAGTGGCTTGGACATGTAATTGGTGATTTGATATTGATGTTTGGTGCCCAAGAACTATTTTTCCAAAACACTCAAGGGGAACATGAATTCATCCCATGGTACTTTCAGGCTTGTTTGTAGAGTGTCCAAGACACAGTAATAGCTAGGTTCTAAAAGGATACATTCCTGAGGTTTGGCCACCAAATTAAAGAACAAGCTCCTATTTCCACAACATTCACAGTGAGTATAGCCTTGCAAATTTCCATGCAAATTTTTGTACCATGGTTGAAACTAACAAAACTGTATAATGCATAATGAAACAAAACTCCCTTCATCCAGTCTGTACAATTACAGGATGTGGACAGTTTAAATTACAAGGGCTTTCTGTCCAAAGCTGGCAAATTTTAGAAAACTCTTATTTAAAATATGAATCAGTTGAAATCCTCCTGCATTGTTCTAGCAAAATGCATTTGATACAGCTACTGAGAATATGGAGAGGGCCATGTGATAATTGCGTGCAATATAGGGGTTACAAAAGAAGAGCTTAGCAGAGGAGAAAAGAGATGGTAAACTTAACTTACTATGAGCATTTGTGAATGCAGACAGATTCAGTTCCAAAATTTAAAGAGTTTAACAATTCAAGACTTTAATCCAGGCTGGATGAATCTTCCTGTTCCAGTTTCATCCACATTTTTAAATTAAAGGTTCTTCTAATCAATATATGAAAAAGTGACTAAGGGCCACTGCAGACCGGCCCAAAGGGCCAGCCTGGAGGCACACAACCCCACGCTGATGCTGTCCTGATGCTACACGCCATTACGCATGGTGCACAGTGTCTGGATGCCCTTCCGGTGCAGCATTCTGATATGCTGAGCCAGAAAGGGCGAGGAAGAGCCACATGCCAGCTCTTAGGGTGGCCTTTTGCCACCTCTAAAAGGAGCAGCATTTTGCCGCCCTTTTCGGGGCGGCAAAAGGGAGGATCAGGGCCGCAGCTTAGGGTAGCCGCAGACCTGATCCGCTGCTTCCCAGGGTGGCCCAGAGCCGCCCGTCTGCATACCCCCTAAGTAAATTCTTACCAAAACGGAACTGAGACAAAATTTTCATTCACCCTAGTGGGCACAATCTTGGATTCTCACCAACAGTAGGTCAGTAATTTGAGGAGTTTCCAAGCGAAATGCAACCAGAACTAGAAAACAGAAAGATTCCTATCTCCTAAATGCACCAAACAGGACTTTCAAATTACAATAGTATTGAATATATGGTGAAGCTGGTTTCTATACAGTCTAGTCTCTAGTCCATCTAATGTGGGACCAAGAGTGTAAGAAATATTTGCACATTTTAACATGCTTGAAAAGAAAAGTAAGATCTGCCTCGATATTTTCTTCCAACTACAGTGAGGATTTTTACATTTTGGGAGACCTAATTCAATCCAAAATACCTCATTTTTCTCTGCAGTCCCTCTCAAAATGACAACAGGAGATGGCAACAGTTTCTGGGAGGAACTGCCAAGGAACTAGAGGTATTTAGGTGTTTCTAGGGTGGGAAATGGAATAGAATTGGACCCTGACTCCCATGTAGCTGCCCATCCCCAGTTGTTTTTTTCCGCAAAAAACATTGTTTTCATGTAGGAAAACTTGTCATTCTGAAGAAATGTGTCCCTCTACCTGCATGAAAAATTGATTTCCCTCCTTTTCTAGGAAATTTGTTTTCTCAGCCAAAAATATCTTACTTTTTTGTCAGAGAAAACCCAAATGCATTTTCCATGTAGAATAAGTCATGGATTAGGAAGATTCTCACCAATCTAGGATGCCTTTCACTAGGGTTTTGGGACACATGAGAAACCTTTTTCTTTTTTAGCACTCTTTCAATATTTTCACACATTTTATTCATTCCCCATTTATTACTTATTAAAAAGTGAATCAGTTGAAATCCTCCTCCTACACAGTGGATGAATAGGTCAAACCTTTGCACTAAGTTAATCAAAAATCATTTCCATTATTTTTCTGTAGCGTTTGCTCCAAGTAAGTATGCATAGCACGGCAACTGCTACTCTACCACTTTTTGGAGCCAAGACTGAATGTAAAGATGACCACTATGAAATAGCATGAAGTAAGGACCCTCCATGGAAAAGAAATAGCTGGTGCCTATGAGATCCTTCTTGGTAATGTGTTATAAATGACAGTGAAACAGAAAAGCTCATTATCCAGCAATTCAAAAGTCAGCCACTCTCTGGAAAAAAAAATGAAAATAAAATCCTGGAGCTGCAATTTCTTCCTTCCTCAGTGAACAATAAGCTTCTAAAACAATTGGCTCCGCAGATGGTGTCGTCGAGAACGATTTGGATTAGATCATGGGCTGCGGTTCCATGGGCTGACAAGGGATGGGCTGCATCTCATGCCAGTTGGAAGAAATGTTTTTGCCAACAGTCTCAAGAATTTGATCAGGAGGGCTTTAAACTGAATTATGTGGGGAAGGGAGACAGTGTCCTGGAAAACAAAAGGACTGGAAAAAAACAGTCAAACTGTCATAGAGGAAACAAGGCAAACAGTAAAGGGACCCAACAGTTGAAGGCAAAAAAAATGTGCACAGGCAGCAAGTAAGGGGAACATATGGTCTTAGATGTTTCTACACTAATGCACAGAGCATGGGAAATAACCAAGATGAACTTGAACTCCTAGCACAACAAAGCAAATATGATATAATAGGCATCACTGAAACCTGGTGGGGTGAATCTCATGACTGGAATGTAGAAATACAGGGGTATAACCTTTTCAAGAGAAACAGGCCAAACAGGAAAGGAGGAGGGATAGCATTATAAGTCAGGGATATTTACACCAGTGAAGAAATCCAGGACATCAATCCTGGAAGCCAGGTGGAGAGCATCTGGATAAAAATTAAAGGGGAGGGAAACAACAGGAATGTTAGTGTGGGAGTCTACTACAGACCCCCGAATCAGGCAGAAGAATTGGATGATGCCTTTCTAGAAAAGATGACCACACACTCGGAAAGGAGAAATATAATAGTGATGGGTGACTTCAACTATCCTGATATTTGCTGGAAGTCAAACTCAGCAAAATCCTTAAGGTCTAGCAAATTCCTCACTTGCCTCGAAGACAATTTCATTGTCCAAAAGGTGGAAGAGGCAACAAGGGAGTCAGCTATTTTGGATCTGATCCTAACTAACAGGGACGAACTAGTTAATGGGGTGCAAGTGGTTGGATCCCTAGGCGGGAGTGATCATGTCCTCCTGGAGTTTATTATACAGTGGAAAGGAGAAGCCAGGCATAGTCAGACACACATTCTAGACTTTAGGAAAGCTGATTTTACTAAACTTAGAGAAATACTGGGGGTGATCCCATGGACAGGAATACTAAAAGAGAAGGGAGTTCAAGATGGATGGGAGTTTCTCAAAAGGGAGATACTGAAGGCACAATTTCAAACCGTGCCAACGAGGAGGAAAAATGGGAGGTGTCTCAAGAAACCAGGATGGATGACTAAGGAATTTGCAACTGAACGATGTTTTAAATGGAACATGTATAAGAAATGGAAAAATGGGGAAATCACCAAAGAGGAATTCAAACAAATAGCTAGCACATGTAGGGTTAAAGTTAGAAAAGCTAAAGCGCAGAATGAACTCAGGCTTGCTAGAGAGGTTAAGAACAATAAAAAGGGCTTTTTTGGGAATGTCAGCAGCAAAAGGAAGAAGAAGGAAATGGTAGGGCCACTGTGTGGAGAAGATGACAAAAAGTTAACAGGGGACAGAGAAAAGGCAGAATTACTTAACACCTTCTTTGCTTCAGTCTTCTCAGAAAAGGCAAAGGGTGCTCAACCTGAGGATAATGGAGCAGAGGACAGAATAAGAGAATTTCGGCACAGAATAAGTAAAGAGATAGTACAGGAATATCTGGTTAATCTAAATGAATATAAGTCTCCAGAACCAGATGAATTACATCCAAGGGTATTAAAAGAACTGGCAAACATAATATCGAAACCATTGGCAAAAATCTTTGAGAACTCCTGGAAAACAGGAGAAGTCCCAGCGGACTGGAGGAGGGCAAATGTCCCCATCTTCAAAAAGGGGAAAAAAGAGGATCCTAACAATTATCGTCCAGTTAGTCTGACATCAATACCAGGAAAGATTCTGGAGCAGATCATTAAACAGAGAGTCTGTGAACATCTGGAAGGTAATTTCCTAATCACAAAAAGTCAACATGGGTTTCAGAGAAACAGGTCATGCCAGACAAATCTGATCTCTTTTTTTGATAAAATTACCAGCTTGGTAGATGAAGGGAATGCTGTGGATATAGTATATCTTGATTTCAGTAAGGCCTTTGACAAGGTTCCCCATGACATTCTTGCAAACAAGCTGGTAAAATGTGGACTAGACAAAGTAACTGTTACATGGATTTGTAATTGGTTGACTGGCCGAACCCAAAGGGTACTCAACAATGGCTCCTTTTCAACATGGAAAGAAATGACCAGTGGGGTGCCACAGGGCTCTGTCCTGGGCCCACTGCTATTCAATATCTTTATTAATGACTTGGATGATGGTATTGGGGGCATAGTTATCAAATTTGCAGATGACACCAAATTAGGAGGAGTAGCTAATACCCCAGAAGACAGGATCAAAATTCAAAATGACTTGAACAGACTAGAAAGCTGGGCCAAAGCTAACAAAATGAAATTCAACACGGAGAAATGTAAGGTACTGCACTTAGGGCGGAAAAACGAAAAGTACAGATATACAATGGGGGACACCTGGCTGAATGAGACTACGTGTGAAAGGGATCTAGGAATCCAGGTGGACCATAAGTTGAACATGAGTCAACAGTTCGATGCAGCAGCTAAAAAGGCCAATGCAATTTTAGGCTGCATCAGTAGAAGTATAGTGTCTAGATTAGGAGTAGGCAACCTTTCCCCTTTAAGGGCCGAGGGACTTCAGCTCCCAGAAGCCTCAGCCATGTTGGCCAATAGTCCCATGTTGGCCAATAGCTCCTGGGATTCTGGGAGCTGAAGTCCCTCGGCCCTTAAAGGGGAAAGGTTGCCTACCCCTGGTCTAGATCAAGAGAAGTAGTAGTGCCACTATATTCTAGTTTGGTCAGGCCTCACCTGGAATACTGTGTCCAGTTCTGGGCACCACAATTCAAAAAGGATGTGGAGAAACTGAAGTGTGTCCAAAGGAGGGCAACTAAAATGGTGAAGGGTCTGGAAACCAAGCCCTATGAGGAACGACTTAGGGATCTGGGGATGTTTAGCCTGGAGAAGAGAAGGCTGAGAAGTGATATGATAGCCGTGTTTAAATATTTGAAGGGATGTCATATTGAGGAGGGAACAAGCTTGTTTTCTGCTGCTCCAGAGACTAGGACGTGAAACAATGGATGCAAGCTGCAGGAAAAGAGATTCCACCTCAACATTAGGAGGAACTTCCTGACAGTGAGGGCGGTTCGACAGTGGAACACACTCCCTCGGACAGTAGTGGAGTCTCCTTCCTTGGAGGTCTTTAAGCAGAGGCTGGATGGCCATCTGTCGGGGATGCTTTGATTGGGAGTTCCTGCATGGCAGGGGATTGGACTGGATGGCCCTTGTGGTCTCTTCCAACTCTATGATTCTATGATTCTAACTTCATAATTGCTTAAAGGCAAGAATAAATAATTTTAACCCACCCACCCCCATAAGAAAGTCACTGACAACACCACATCTTATGAAGGACTTATGAAGGGCCTACTTGCAGTTCAGTACTTCTGTGCATAACAAAAACAAAAATATAGCATTCAGGGTTGCTTGACAAAAAATAGCATTTTGTTTGGAGAATATGTTCCTTGTAAAGAGAACATTTGCAAAAATAATATTTATGGATAGGAATGTAGTTTTCTCCACATATTTTTCCCCTGAAATATTATTTCAGAAACATTGTGTGTTTCGTTCACCTTACTTGGATTTTCCTTGTCAAGATTAGCTGGCACTCAAGAAACCCATTTTCCAACTATTTTTCAAACATTTGTTTCAAGTTTCATGTATGCTACCTTTTCAACAATCAAATCCAGAGTGTGTGTGAGCAAACCACACACACACACACACACACACACACAGGTTTCATTTCTGCTGTCTTGGGTCCTGCATGATGTTTTGAGGGACAAAAACAATCCTGGAGTTAGATGGACCAATAACATGGGATAATTTCTATTCAAGTTGCATTTCTGGAAGGTAGTTGGTTCATTTTATCTCCCTTTTCATTCCAAGAAGTACTACATGTAAATATTCAGTGCACCCCAGTCCACTGTCAATCATATCCTGGCCCAATGGAAGCACTGTACTTCAATCTACATCTAGTATATACCCCAATACCCAGGGCAGAATGGCCAATAAATGGATTCATTTCAGTTATCCCTCTCAGTTAATATACAAAGAGTAAATGAGTTCAGTGAGTTTGAAATGTCACTTCTAAATGAGGTGCTACAGAAGATAATGTTTAGTCGGCATTCTTGATGTGGGTATGACATTCTAGAATTTTCTGTTTCGCTTTTTGTATAAACTATTAATATATTGTCTTATTCTTGCTTAATGCATGTTTATAGAGACAGGAAAAGATATTGTTATTGAACATTACATCATGTTATCTCACATTTGTATTATAAACTTTCCATCTACTGGTTTCTCGGCAATGCTCTTAATTTACATCATGTTTATTTCAGCCATATATGCCAATATTTTGAAAAATAAATTATGCTGAGATTATTAGCACTGCTCAAGAATATCAAGACATCTAAAGGCCTGCAATTATAGTAGAATAAATTGGGAACAAGTTCTTATAGCATATGGCCTAAGCAGACTGCCAGAAATAGTGCACATTAAATTGAGGCACTGCCCTGGCTCAGTGCTAGGGAATCATGGGAACTGTAATTTATTGTGGCACCAGAGCTCTCTGATGAGAAGTCTCAATGTCCCAGAAAAAAAAATACAGTTCCCATGATTCCCTAGCACTGAGCCAGAGCAGTGCCTCAATTTAATGTGCACTATTTCTGGCAGTCTGCTTAGGCCTATAGTCTAGGGAAAAAAGTGCATCCTTTGATTTATATGGTGCAAAAATGTATTTCACAGTGTTTAGCATAATATTTTTAAACAAACATTTCTAAAACACTTTGTTTTTAGACTTAATAATGAGAATATGGTTTATAAATCTTTTTGCTCTGTGGAGGAAAATATTTTTAGAGAAAAAAACTTGATTACACATGACAGATTTCACAAATGTGAACAAGATCAGGCATATACGTATGTAAAATATTATATATTCAATTATTTACCATTTAGAAAACCTTTTGAGATCAAACTCCAGCAGCACGCATGACATGTAAGATAATATATTGGTGGCCATCTTGAAGAAATAATGCTTTTTGTCATATGCTTCATCTTCACTGCAGAAATAATGCAGTTTGGCTCCATGATATTAAATACTGGGATTTGTTTTTTGCTGTGGCACCAGAGTGCTCTAATAGAAAAGGCTAAAATCATAGAATCCCATAGCATTGACCCATGGCAGTTAAAGCGATGTCAAAATGCATTATTATATTTGAACTTAGTGTGCAGCATTGGGAATAAGCTGAGGACAAAGGAGAAAATGGGGGAAGGATAGAAACTGGGACATTTCAAAAGCTGCTGAAAAGGTAAAATGACAGAAGAGTAATCAGAACTGTTCCTGCCAAATTGGGACAGTTGGAGGTTATGCAAACATGAATGCTTTCCCTTGGCTTGTGCTTGATTTGTATGTGTGTATATATAGCTGAAACATTTTAAGACAGCCCTGGAGACCAGAGTTCAATTCCTTATTAAGCCATGAAAAAAGCCCACTGCATGACATTGGGTGAGTAATACACTCTCAGCCATAGAAAACTCCATGGTAATTTCACCTTAGGGTCTCCCTTTGTCAGAAACAACTTGAAGGTACACAACAACAAACAACAACAAATCCTAAAACAAGAATAAAAAATATGTGGCTTTCCATGGCCTTCCATGATTCCTCACCATGGATTGCATTGGCAATAATAATAATAATAATAATAATTTTTATTTATATCCCGCCCCTCTGCCAAGCAATCGGGGCGGTGTACAGAGTTCAAAACATCAAAATAGATTACATCAAATCAACTCCCATCCCTCATTCCCATCCCCACTCACCCCCCAAAACAATTCAACAAAACAAATTTAAAAACAATATACAATACAATATAAAATATACAATTACAATATAAAAATACATAATAGCATTGTAGCTGGGAAATGTATAACTGGGGAAGGATTTTAAGCTCTTCCCGGTCTCCCCAACTGTGCTCCAGCCACGGCTGTGCTGTTGGTGAAAATCAAAGTCGAATTATAGTCAAAAGCTGGAAGCTGGAGGGGATTTTAAAGATGCTGGTGCTCCTCCCCAGCAGCGCAGGTGAAACTGGTCCTCCGAGGGCTGCTGGGTGGCCAGCAGTCCTCCGCGGCTTCAGGGAGGCCGCCGCTTGCTGGGTGGTGCCGGCGGAGTAGCCTCCAGTCCAGCTGCTCAGGTGGTGGAAAGGGAGGGGCTGGTCCCAACTCTCCCGCTTGGCTCCTGGAGCTTTTGGAGCTGCTGTTATCTCTAGGGAGGCTAAGAGTCTTAAATAGCCTCCAGTCCAGCTGCTCAGGTGGTGGAAAGGGAGGGGCTGGTCCCAACTCTCCCCGCTTGGCTCCTGGAGCTTTTGGAGCTGCTGTTGGCAAGAGCTCATGAAAGCTGCTAGCCAGCAACAAATGGAAGACCACATGTTGCCTGTTTGTTGCTAACTGCCCTTGAGTCAATCTTGACTCAGGGCAGCCCTATGGATGAGACATCTCCAACAGTCTCTGTCTTTCACTGCTCTGCTTAATTCTTGCAACCCCTTAATACCTGTGAACTCATTAATAGAGTCCATACATCTAGCATGTGGCCTTCCTCTCTTCCTACTACCCCCCACCTTCCCCAGCATTATTGTTTTTTTTCCAAAGAGTCTTCTCTTCTCATGATGTGTCTGAAGTATGACTGTCTCAGTTTGGTTATCTTGGCTTCCAGGGAGGTTTCTGGTTTGATTTGCTCTAGAAACCACTTGTTTGTCCTTTGGGCTGTCCATGGGATCCTCAGCACTCTTCTCTAGTACCATATCTCAAATGAATTGATTTTCTTCCTAACATCTTTCTTAACTGTCTGCCTCTCACATCCATACATGGTAATAGGCAATACGATGGCTTTTATGATTCTAAATTTTGTGCTAAGTTATATATCTTTGCATTTTAGAATCTTTTCTAGTTCTTTCATAGCCACCCTTCCCATTCTTAGTCTTCTTCTGATTTCCTGGCTGCAGTTCTCATTTTTATCAAATCTCAGGTATTGAAATTCTTTTACTATTTCTATTTCTTCATTGTCTAGGCTGAACTTGTGAAGGTCCTCAGTGGTCATTATTTTTGTTTCCTTTATGTTCAACATTAAGCCTGCCTTTGCACTTTCTTCTTTGATCTTCCTTAGCAGGTGTTCCAGGTCTGTGAGGTTTTCTGCTAGTATTTTGGTGTCATCTGCATATCTTAAGATTGTTGCTATTCTTTCCTCCCATTTCCACTCCTCCTTCTTCTGTGTCCAAGTCTGATTTTCTTATAATATGTTCTGCATAGAAGCTGAACAGATAGGGTGAAAGGATACAGCCTTGTCTGACCCCTTTCCCAATTGGGAACCATTCTGTTTCTCCATGTTCTGTTCTGACATTAGCCTCTTGTCCTAAGTACAGATTCCTCATCAGGACTGTCAGGTGTGTTGGCACTCCCATGTCTTTAAGGGCATTCCATAGCCTTTCATGATCTATGCAGTTGAAGGTTTTGCTATAGTCTATAAAGCACATGCTGATTTTCTTTTCGAATTTCCTGGTGAGCTCCATTAGCCATCGTATGTTTGCAATATGATCCCTAGTGCCTCTTCCTTTCCTGAACCCCGCTTGGACCTCTGGGATTTCTCTCTTCATGTATAGTTCAAGTCTATGTTGCAGATTTTGAACATGATTTTGCTTGCATGGGAGATCAGTGCTGTGTTTCTATAGTTGCTGCAGTCTCTTGTCTCTCCCTTTTTGTGGATGTATATTGCTTGCTTTCAATCTGTTGGCCATTGTTTTGTTTTCCATATCTGTTGACATATATTGGTTAGCACTAGAGTTGACTTTCTCAGTGTGGATTGCAGCAGTTCAATTGGAATATCATCTGTTCCTGGTGATTTGTTTTTCACTAATTCTCTTATTGCAGTTTCCACTTCACTTTTTAGAATTTAGGGTTCATGTTGCCTGTATCTGTAAATAATTTCTACAGGATGTTCTAGCAACATTACCTTGTGGGCTTACTATGTGGGACTATTTCATGTTCATTTGAGTGTTTCTCTATGTGAACTCCGGGGGGTTGCAGACTGCCAGAAATAGTGTGAATTCAGTCCACTTTTAGGGTTAGGGTTAGAGTTAGGGAACCATGGGAACTGTATTTTATTGTGGCATCAGAGTTGTCTGACAGAGAAGGCTCAATGTCTCAGAAAAATAACAGTTCCCATGATTCCCTAGCACTAACCCTAACCCTAAAAGTGGACTGAATTCACACTATTTCTGGCAGTCTGCAACCCCCCTCCCTATACCAAAAATATAAGTCCCATGCAAGGGTAGTTTGTCCTGAGCTGAAAGGAAAAACTGAGTCAATCTTTAAATTTTTCTTGCAGGAAAATTTTGACTACATTTATTCTCTGAACATTTGAGTTGAACAGAGCTTTTATTGAATTCTGGATTATTACCATGTAATAAATTATTGTTATGAATGTTTTCTTTGTTTTTGTCCAGCAAAATATTCTTCTACTTTTTCCCTATAAGATGCCTTTGGCATTTCAGCAGAACAATTGGTTAGAATAAGAAATCTAAGGGGGAAAAAAGAATAAGAAATCTAAGCTATCACAGTCAACAACAAAATACCCTTTCTCTATGGATTTGGCTTGTGATTAATTTTGCTCATCAGGTAACCCTCGAAAGGGCACCAAATGTGATTTATAGTTCAATGCAGTTATGTTTTCAGACTAACATTCTATCCACTAGACTGCATGGATGGGACACTTGGTGGGTATGGGGGCTAGTTTATTTCCCATGGGGCTTTTACTCCCTATTTAGAATAAGAAGGTTTCATGTGTGTATTAAGTGTCTGAAGCAGGAGATCTGGAACATATTGAAAGGATGAATTCTCAGACCTGGAGGTTTCCAAGAATGATAATTCACCATTCACTAAAGAATGAAGTGTCCAGGGCCTAGAGAGAACATCTAATAGCCACAAAAACAGCATTGGAGGAACATTCCACAACCAGGCTTCACTTTAACAACCTTAGGGCTAGACCATACATGTGTGTGGTTTTGCCTTCAAGCTGCCCATTGACATTTGACATCCATATGAATTCCATAGAGTTGTCTTAGGAAACTAATGTGCAGAGGTAGTTTGCCATTGCATTCCTCTGAAATATAGTCTACATCAACTGGTATTTCTTGATGGTCACCCTCTGAGTACCAGCCAGGCTTGACTCTGCTTGGCTTCCAAATACGGATGCAATCTGGCGCCTTTCTAATTATAATGTAAATACCACTCTCATCTAAAACAAGAAAACAAAAATGTACTAATATTTTGCCAATAAAATAAACTGATTATTATTATTATTATCATCATCGTCATTATTATTATACCACTTTGTCCCCAAATTGGGACTGGTTCTGTCAAGAAGTGTCTTCTGACTCACCAGAGATGTAAAAGGTCAGACATTTTGTGAAGACACACTCAACTAAAGGTGGTGGCAAATATGGGAGTGCAACGCTAGTACCCTGGTGAGATCAAACTCTTTACCCACAAAAAGGCTCCAAAGCTGAATGTAAAGTCCAAAAAGGGGAAATTTATTTTGAAGAACAAAAGAAAAAGGTTTCTCCTCCCAAGCTCTAACAGGCTTAAAATAAGAGGTACTTTACAGTTTAGGTTTCAGCAATCTTCAGGGTTGTCATCTGTCTGGGTTTGATCTTGGTTTGAACTCCTTCTCAATGAAGCTGGTGCAGGGTCTTTCAGCTTCTGGTGCTCTTGACTTCTTTATTGTTGATGTTTAATAGAATTAACTGCTTCTGGTAACTAAATTGGCTAATGTGGTAACTAAATTAGCTAAATGGTAAATACTTTGGCTAAATGGTAAATAAATTGGCTAACTGTGGTAACTAAATTGGCTAACTGGTAAGTAAATTGGCTAAATGGTGTAAGAAATGCCCTTTCCCTCTTTCAGAGCCTGTTTGCCACCAAACAGATAAAAACAAGCCTGCCTAAGAAAACTAAAAATCCCAAGCTGAAGCAGAGCTTGTTGGGAAGGGGCAAACCAAAAACTAGAAAAATGCAGGGGATTCCTACAGCTCCTCCCACAAACTAATACAATGGAACATTCCTATGCTCAAACATACTAAACTGAAATGAAGGAAAATGCAGGGAAGAATTTAAACAGTCTAGGCTGGACATCACACATTTACTTTGGTCCGAATCCAATTGAAGTCAACAGCACTTCCTTTTGAGAAGAAAGAATATTTTACTATAAGATGCATGTATTGTTTCACAATGCTATATACAGAATGGTGTACACTCACCAATAATTCAAAGGCATATCTGTGTTAGAGGCATCAGTATGGGGTGCAGACTACATGGGGTGACAATCCTGGGTGTGTACACACAGTGGGGTGGTACATCCAGTGGGTGAATGAAAAAGGGCATCACTTCCCTTTCTCACTTACCCAGCACCACAATTCAAAAAGGATGTTGAGAAAATGGAGCGTGTCCAGAGGAGGGCAACTAAAATAGTGAAGGATCTGGAAACCATGCCCTATGAGGAACAACTTGGGGAACTGGGTATGTTTAGCCTGGAGAAGAGGCAGTTAAGAGGTGATGTGATAGCTCTGTTTAAATATTTGAAGGGATATCATATTTTCTGCTGCTCCAGAGAACAGGACTTGGAACAATGGATGCAAGCTACAGGAAAAGAGATTCCACCTCAACATTAGGAGGGACCTCCTGACAGCGAGAGCTTTTCAACAATGGAATACACTCCCTCGGAGTGTGGTGGAGTCTCCTTTTTTGGAGACTTCTTTGGAGGTCTTTAAACAGAGGCTGGATGGCCATCTGTCGGGGATGGTTTGATTTTGAGTTCCTGCATGGCAGGGGGTTGGACTGGATGGTCCTTGTGGTCTCTTCCAGCTCTATGATTCTATGATTCTGAATAGGTCTCAGCAGCAGCTGCTGCTGGGAGAGCAGTGCGACAGCCATGCCAGACCTTGAACAAGACCTCTGGAAGCAGCAGCACAGATTCCATTGCTGGGAAGCAGTGTCTTCTGTTTAGCATTTGACATGGTAGCCATGCCAGACCCTGACCTTGGGAGGCCACAGGACCATCCCCATCAGCATATGTGCCTTCTGTTCAGTCTGACACAACAACCAAGCCAGACCCTGAATGGGAACTCTTGAGGTGCCAGTCCCCCTGTTGGGTGGTAGGCAGCCCCCACTCACAGCAATATTCAGGAATCCACACCCTGTGACACCAAATAGAGTAATGTCATTGAGCCATGTTAGTTTGGAAAATCAGTGAGTAGAGGGATCTTGTAGCACCTTTGAGACTAATCCCTATAATATTACACATTATTTTCTGATGTGACACCCTGGAAGTCAAGCTATCTTTTGATATCAAATTAGCAGCATTACTTTAGTACAAGCAGTATCATGATGCTCATACAATGTTGTTGATCATGATGGTTATGATGATGCAGCTTTTCCCCAAAAATCTGGGACTTAAAAGTGACTTAGAAATTAATACAAATTTAATTTAATTATTATAGTTTGATTGACTGATTGATTGGAATGATTAAGTAAATTAAAGTTATATCATGTTATACAGCTAAATTGAACTGTCAACATCATTAAAAACAATTGAAAACATACAATTAAAAATAATTAAAAGCAGTGTAATAGCAGTCCAATTAAAAGCAGAACATCACCCTGTTAAAAGCTCTTCCTTTAAAAACATTATCAAAGTCTTGTCAGGCTTTTTTAAATATTCGCATGCTGAGGAAGGTATGGACTATTCTAGCCTCCCTCAGATGGGAGTTTCAGGGTTAAGGAACAGTCATTATGAAGGCTGTGTTTTCTAATCCCACCAGACATATGTGTGAAGATGGTAAAACTACAATCTCAAGACATAGGCAGACTAATATGGGAACATATAATCTATCTATCACATACTCTGGACCTAAAGCAATCCACTGAGGTAACTGGCATCAACATCAAAATAAACCTTATTCCAGTCAAATGTGGTTTGTTTTTTTTTTTTTAGCTCAGATGCAATCCTTTAGAATGTGCACACTAAAAATAATTGCTGTGATTCATATCCAGATTTAGGCCAAAATCCTGCTGGTGTTTCATTGGTGTCAAGTGGAGAAAAGGTGCAGGCCAGCAGTTGTGAGTAAAAGTGTAGAAATGGACTGATTGGAGATAGCAGATTATGTTTGTATTCCCCACTTGCACTTTGTGACCCTGGAAAAAATGTAACCAGCAGTGTGGTGCTCCATCAACTATAGTCATATGTAGAGTAAATCTAATGAAAACAGTTGGATTCTCTTAGCCATGACTATCATGCACACACACACAGAAACACACACACATTCTCCAATTTCCTAGAAAGAAAGAATAATTAATTGCCAGGATTGCTATGATCACAATTTTTACTTAAAACTAACTAGAATACCAATCTGAAATGCATAGCACTTAAAAAAAAATAAAAGAGTGTGTGAGAGATTTGAATAGAATATTTGCAGATGGTTGATATGTCAATAAATGAAATGAGTCTAAAGTCTAACCCCTAGTTGCTTTTTCTTTAGGATATGGAAACTGTTTTATAATCTCTCTTTAAAAACTGGACGAGGTTTCAACTAATAACCTCTTTATGCATTTCACCATATTTATACTGTATCCTTTCCACTGCCTAAAATCAAGTTTGCAGCAAACAAACCTTTAAATTGCCTCTTGGACTTTCCCTTTTTAAGCCATTATCATTATTTAAACAGAATATAATTTTGGTAATGGAGCAATTGCTCATAATTTTATATTTAAGTCTCTGTTTTCTTTTCCTATATAAAGAAACCATTCAAAAGAGTTATTCCTTTATATCTCCTTTCAATTTAAAGGGAACTGAAGGCAAAGCAATAGCTAATTGACAGTACAGAACCTTCAAAACTTTAGAAATAATTTTTTCAGTAATAGAGCTGAGAAAAGGGAACAGAGTTGGTTACCTTTTTAAAAAATCTTCTCATCTTATATATGATGTTCCCTTGGAAAGTGAAAAATTCTCCATTGCTGTTATGTGATACTAAATATCACATATCTAAACATATTTGACTTCCTAATTAGGTGGAAGGAAAAGCAAGACAAGACTAATGGATTTGGCAGTGCATGGAAGCTGTACGTTTGCCCTGTGAAAGAATAAGATATTGTATTAGAACAATGTATCTACTTTTAAACATTGTGGCACTCCTCACACTCACCTGCCCAGCTAAACCCATTACATTCAGCATAGTTCCAGATTATACTTGCATGCTTGTACCTCTGCTTATTCTTTTTTGTACTGTGTTTGAATTTCTGCCTTTTGAACTCTATGTTGAATTTTGTTTCATGTTTAAAAAAGGATTTCAACAAGCAAAGGAACTGTATAAGTGGCTGAGAAGTTGTCTTTGATACTTATTAAACTATATGTCTATACTCTGGTAGATCATAACATTAGTCCAGGAATGACATTTAGTCTGCAGAGGGACTGGGCATGTTCGGTTAACCACCCAACCTGGGGCTGGCAAAATACTCTCTGGAGAACCCAGTACTAAGGCATAATTTGGCATATTAAACAAGGAATTCAATTTGGTCCACGATTCCATGAGTTTGTATCAGTATGCATCTCCTAGGCCATTCACTACCTGGATCCAACTGGCACTCCACAACCCACACAAAGATGGTTGGTTGCAGATAATCTGGAAATAAATGTGTGCATTCAAAATATGTACATATAAAAATGTGCACATTTCAGACTAATGCAGTGCACTGCTGAAGTATGTTGTAATTAAAGCAATGCACAAACATGCACACACACACACACACATATGGGGGGGGGGTAGAGGAATAGCCCCACTCTATTTAAAAGAGAACACAAACATGACAAAACCAAGCATGGACCAGATAGAGGCATAGGAAAAGAAGGGCATCTATATG
Source organism: Phrynosoma blainvillii (assembly GCA_026167975.1). NCBI lineage: Eukaryota > Metazoa > Chordata > Lepidosauria > Squamata > Phrynosomatidae > Phrynosoma > Phrynosoma blainvillii. The sequence continues at coordinate 418,450,388 of JANUYF010000001.1, forward strand.
GAGTTCATGGATGCACCTAATCCTATTTTTACTATATAGCCATGAGCAGGGAAAGTTAGCTTAAGACTGTGATGTCAGGGCAAAGGACCTTCACCCATTGATCATATTAAGAACCCAGTTCAAATCATCCTTGCTGTTTGCAATGAAAGAAAAACTGCCATTAGTCTTGCTTAGAATATAAATCTTGTGGCAATTATTGTGTCCCCATTCTGACATAATCTCCAATTTTCCATTAATGATTCTTTTGTTTTCAGCTCCTTTACTTCCCTTGAACTAATTATTCTGCTTTTCCTTTGTCCTTTCAGTGGTGAATGAGACATCTTGGATGAACAGATAAATGGTTCTTTTAAAAGACATGATTAAATGAGATCAATAATGCAGCCTTTACAAAGAGTTTGGTTTGCCTCCAATCCCATTCCAGCTAATAAAATTACAGCAAAGTAATGACAGGTGTGTTAGTAATGAGAACAACAAAACACTGTAATCAATGTCAAAGAACCATCTCAAGTTGCATGTTTAAGAGGCTCCAGAGGTGTACCATAGAAAAGAGATTGATGGAAGATTAACATTTACATTTTTTTGCATTATAGCCAATTCTTATTACCATCCATAATAACTTAAAAATCATAATTCAGAGCAATTCAAATGTGTTAGTGCCTGCTTTCTTTTTACTGTAAAGATACAAATCAGTGATATATGGCAAGAACCAGTGTGGTGTAGTGGTTAGAATATTGCATTTAGACTTGAGAGATCCGTGAAACTATCACAAAGAATATGATTAAATGGGCACAAGACATTGGAGAGCAGATAGACCTAGAAAGCTGGGAAACAGCATGGAGGAATACCAACAAATTCACATTATGTCAAAATTTGAAAGAAAATTATATTAAAATGCTGTATCAATGGTATCTCTCTCCATCTAAACTTCATAAAATCTATAAAACCGGCAACACAAAATGTTGGAAATGCTCCCGTCCAGAAGCAGATTTTATTCATCTATGGTGGACATGCCCAGAAGCAAAAAAATACTGGAAACTTGTAACAGATCGAATAAATGAGATGTTCAAATTGACGATTAATCAAGACCCAAAATTATTATTATTAAATATAACATCGAATGTTAACACTAAATTAAATAATATTCAAATTAAAAAATTATTATATATGGTTACAATGGCGAGAATTATATATGCTCAATATTGGAAACAAAAAAATACACCAAAAGAAGAAGAATGGTTCTATAAATTATTTGAAGCAGTCGCACTGGATAGATTAACCGAAAGTCTAAAAAATAATGAAATAGAAGAAGAATGGGAAGAATTAGAAATCTTAAGAAAGAAAAAAGGTTGGAAAATAATATGATGAAAACTATAATATAAGATATATATGGAATAACAATAGAAATATGTAAGTGATTGCTAGAACGCAAGAAGGAAGTCGAATAGTTGAAAATTCAAATAAAAATAATACATTAAAATATAAGGAAATCCATTATGAACAATATAGTTTTGCATTATGTTATGTTGATGTTGAATTTGCTGTTGATGTTGGATGAAAGTTATACAAGTTCTCAAATAGGAATTTCTGTTTAAATATATAGGGATATACAGTACTTGGATGTTGTATATACATATATATTTATGACTTATATACGTCATATTTTTGTAAGGTTGAATGGTTGAATGTGTTTTTAATTTGTATGTTTTGTCTTTATGCTTAAATAAAAAAAAAAAAAAAAAAGACTTGAGAGATCCAGCTTCAAGTCTACACTGAGCCAAGAAACTCAGCAGATGATATTGGTCTACTAGTCTATCTTTCTCAATCTGATTTGCCACCCAGGATTTGTGTCAGAATAAGAAGAAGAGCTATTACTTCAACAAGACAGGATGATGAAAACTATGAACAAAAAATATTTAAAGTTGCATGCAAAGATAGCTTCCTAGTACATGAGAAGGATCGTGCCCAACAGTCATATCCCTCCTCTCAAAATATCTCCCAACCAAATCGCTTAAAGTTGTGGATTGAGAATTGTTAGGAAAGGAAACCTTTGTGAGCACAGAGATGGTGCTCTTCTATTTGAACAGCAGCCTTGAGTGGCCAGAACTATTGCCACACACATACAGTCTTTATTTCACTGAATACATCCTTCATTTTCTTTTCATCCCTAGGCCACACACACACACACACACAAATGTATGCATGCAGCCTGATGATGGAAAGAAAATGAAAACAATATTCAATGAAATAAAGACTGAGATTTTCACACCCCTACTGTAGCCTGTGTTATATATTTTCAATGAATGTGTGGCCAGCAAATAAGACAGTGGCAGGGGTGTGGAAGGTAGGAACAATCTCACGTGTCCTTCAAATATTAACTGTAAAATGTAAAAGCTATCTGCCTAACACTTCTACAAATGTAAAATTCCTTGAACAGTCCAGGGGTTGTAAATCTGATAGACACACATCCACAAGTGATGATATTAAGAGAAAGACTGATTTTGTACTCAGCAAGATAGCTGGTGGTTGTAACTTGCTTATATAGGCAGTATAGTCAGCCAATGCCTGGATCCCAGGCAGTATTTAGGGAGAGTCTATTATTGATTTCAGCCTCTTACTCTGGGGGGAATGGTCTGTGTCAGATGCCTGGGCTTCCAGCTCTTCTTTCTCTTCTGAACCAAATGATCTGCTAAACAGAAGGAGGACTTGGCTGGCTATCAGGTATCCTCTGTTAAGTCTGGTTCATCTTCCAATGAAGATGAACACTCAAGGAAGAGCATGACATAGAAGTCTATTATGCTGGCACATAGGGCAGAATTACATTTCCAGCCCCTTCTCCCTGACAAGTCAGACTGTGGCCTCATTCCCACTATGATTTAAAGCGAATTGCTGATCAGATTATAGGACTGTCGTTCCCACTTGAAACTGGTTCCAATCCTACTGAACTTGGTTTCAATCGCAATGGAGCAAGGCAAATGCAAAAAAACCTGCTATTTCCTGACACTAGTTTTTTGGCAGTTCTTTCGAAAAGAATTGATTCTGAAGCATGTTCAACAAGTGGGAATGACGGACCTGCATCAGATCATTCTGGAGGGGAGAGACTAATGGCAGAGGGGTGTCTACCATCCCTCCTCAGTTTTTGGGAAATCAGCCAGTCCCCCCCCCCCCCTCAGCACTGCCTTTGTGCTTGTGGTGTGACCTATGGGCACATTATATATATAATATATATATAAATTGACAGAATATGTGAGTCACTGTATTTGCAACTACTTGGAATTACAGGCGGACTACAGCTCAGTGAGGCAAGTAGTTGCAAAACCAGTGAATTGCATATCCTTTCATATATATATATATATATATATAGTTCCCAAGCCGGGCTGCTTAAAGGAGAAATGGTGTGCTTAAGGAGCCTTGGTTGCTGAGACGCAGAGGAAGTCAGTTCCTAAAGTCACCTCACTCAGAGCCTGGAATGGCCTCATCCTCACTGTGTTGCCGCTTTGACATGCATTTTGAACTGGCACAAACTAGTGGGAACAACAATCATACCGAAAAAGAAGCGATTACAAGGGAATAATGAAAAGATCTGATTTCATAGTGGGAACAATGGACCTTTTAAAATCGATTCACTGACACGGAGCAAAAGTGAATCAGAAACCAGTTTAAATGTAAGCGGGAATAAGCCCTGTGACTATCAGAAGTATGACTCATTGCAATTCCTCATTGCAGCCTCACTCGTTGTCAGGGAGAGGCTGGAAAATCATCCTACTGTGCAGCAATTGCCAGCAGAGCAGATAATGGTCGCTCAATGCTGCTGCTAGCTGTAAAGGAGATTTTTTGGGGGCGGGGAGGCATTCTAATTCAGGCAATAAATAGGTAGCTGATGTGCATTGCTATCAATGCACAATAGGACCAATATATATTGGGACCAATACACAGTGGGATTCACCTGCATCAGGACTGATGCAGAGTGGAAGCTATGTGCATCAGGACACTCTTTTTTGTGTTCCATTAAGAAGCTTTGCAATTAATTAACAAGTTTTTAGCATCTCAGTATATGTTGGTAAGTATACAGAAAGTTATGCAACACAAAAAATTATGGAGAATTGTTGAGACAGTGTCCCAGGGAAAATATTCAATGTGGTTTGATATAGAAGTGACCAGGCATGAAAGGGTCACAAACAGCCATGATGACTAAGCACTTTCCACCAGGTGCTGAGTCAGGGGAAGTGACATTGGCTGATGGTCACCAGGTGCTGTAAAGCACAGAAAAGGCCGCAAAACTGTCAAATCACCCAGGATGAGTGACAGGTGTCAGGAGGAAGAGGCAGGGCCAAAAGGCCACATGGGGCCCTGGGTTTATAAGGGAGTTGCCTCAGGACACATGTGTGGTTGTTAGGAGTTGAAGTCAGTTGTGTCAGTGGATTGTCATGTGTATATAGCCTTGTACATAGAGGAACCACGATTAAAGCCTCATCTGAGGGTGTTTTCACACGGGGCTTTAGGCAGATGCAATCCTACCTCCGTCCGGCCCCAGTCCGGCTCCTTTGCAAATTTTTCAGACGACGTCGCAGCAAGCCCCGCCCCATCCAGTGCCAACCCCGGCGCTAGCCGGCGTCAGTCCGGGTCCTTGCTCCGTGTGTTCACACGATGTCGCAGCAAGCCCCACCCCATCTAGCGCCATCCCCGGCGCTGGGCGGCATCATCCCCGGTCTTTGTAATTCCTTTTTTTAAAAGGAATTAAGTTGCTGCTGCCGGAAGCAATCAAGAGCCATTCCGGAATGCTGTTGCTTTCACCTTCGGAATGACTCTTCATTGCTTCCAGGTGGCTTTGGACCCATGCGTGTGAAAACGTCCTGAGAGATGCCTGTTTGTAGAGTCTCTTTACTCTCTTTGAAAGGGGAGAGGTGCTTCTCCAGCTCACAAGCTATTGCCTGCATCTAAGAAGGTGGTTACCCTGGTTCTGCATGTTGACGTGGATCATCACGTGCTGCGTAACCATGCTAACAAGAATTCCAGCCAATATTTATATTTCTTGGCAAAATTGAAATTAGCATGCAGTTTCATTAAACCTAGAAGGGGAGTATGCCTTCCAAACTGCATACAAGTATGTACAAAATAAAAAAGGTGCAAAAAGAGAAAAAAAAACATGCCTTATGTCTCTTTTTTCCTTGGGGCCTGCAGTAAAAAAAATGACAGACAGAATATAGGTAGCTCTATGTAGCAAACCAGCAAAGTTTCAGAAGGATAGTCTCATTTTTCTGTAAGTATGCAAACAAAGCAAATATTTTTTTTTTTTTAAAAAATGACAGGTATGGAGTTACCCTGCTTTGGAATAGTGAGTGGTAGGGAGAGAAAGAAGAATCAGGCCTATCCTGCCCAATGTAATGCTGGAATTGAAATAAGTGGGGTCATGGGGGAGTGCAGGGGTGCAGATCACACAAGGTGACACCCTAAGGAGCGGTGTCCCCAAACATCTGCCTTTAGGCATAAAAATCCTTTGGCATTCACCTGTGCCCCTTTAAAATGCTGAAGAGATGGTATGAATGGGGTGAGGAAGAGAAAGGAGAGGCTCTAGGTTTTCTTGAAATTTAAATTTTATTTTTTAAATTTTTTTTATTCTTTTAAAATTTTCTTTTAAAACATTACATTTTTCCACATTTTTACTTTAACTACATTTAGGCTGTGTATGATATTGTCATTTAAAGATACAATTTTTATTTTGCTAGTTGTTCATATCACAACCATTACCATTACAATCAATGATATAGGGCAGGGGTAGGCAACCTTTCCCCTTTAAGGGCCGAGGGACTTCAGCTCCTAGAATCCCAGGAGCTATTGGCCAACATGGGACTATTGGCCAACATGGCTGAGGCTTCTGGGAGCTGAAGTCCCTCGGCCCTTAAAGGGGAAAGGTTGCCTACCCCTGGTATAGGGGAATTACGATTTATGAGTAACATTAGTACAAAAAACATTCCCAAGGATTCTCTATGGTGTGGTATGGGAAGAGGTCCAGAAGGAGGGTGACACCATGAGTTTTCACACTGAGTGATACCAAACCCAGAGGAGAGGTGGAAGGAAGAGGTACATGCAAGGGAGGTTTGTGTGGACAGAGTGGATACATGTAGCTGGTGGTCATGCAAGGAACATGGTCTACAGGATGCACAGACAAACATTACTCCAGAACCCCCCCCCCCCAATCCTGCCAGGAAGTGGTGTGCAGGTCTTATGCACACCTGCACAGAAGAAATCACAAAAGCCTTTTTCATGCAAACTACTGACTAAATGCATTTATCATCATAATAGAGAACAGTTGCTAGGCCGCCTGCGTAGGGTTACAATTAGGGTTAGGGTTCTAATATTCAAGTCCATCTGCAGCGGTGCATCCACACCTGCAAGCATAGGGTGCTTTAAATTAAAGCCTGCATCATAGGGCGCATGCTCTGTATTGCTGGCTCAATTTCCACCACATGTGTGGCAGTGCATTTTTACAGCCATTTTAAATCTCTGGTGCCCTTTTTCTGATGCACTGGTGTCGCTGAATACATACACACATGCGAAGGTGTGCATCTTTCCAGAAGAAACAGGGAATAGCTGCTCCTTTTGGAATGGCTTTTCCCAGCATATAGCTCCGAGAGGGCGCTTTCCTGCTGGCTTTTAGACATGCGTCATCTAAACACCACACCTCCAAGTCAGCCTGAAAGCACCTCTTTTTGCTCATCTGTACAGCCCCTTGTTTACACTGATTTTAGTTGTATGCCACCCTGATACAGCGTGAGATAGTAATATTTTTAACAACAAAACAATTGATCACTGTTGTTTACTTTATACCTTTCTATATTTTTAGATCTGACTGTGTATTTGCAGATGTTTATGCAGTTCATATTTGATTATTTTGCATTTTTTTATGATACTGCTTAATAAATAAAATAAAATAAAATAAAATAAAAACTAGGCTGTCTCAGACCTCCCAGAGGACCTTTTCTGCCACCGCTCCCAGGCTATGGAATGGCCTGCCGGACAAGATCTGTCTCATTACCACGCTCACTGCCTTTAAGAAGGTGGTGAAGACGGATCTCTTCCGGCAGGCCTTCCCTGAATAACATCCCCCGGAATATATCTGCCCTGGGAGACGAGCTAGTTCTGTTAATTAATTGGCCCTCCGCATGTGTCTGCTCAGTGTTGAGTTTTATTGTTTTACCACTTTTATTGTTTAATGGTTTTTAATTCTTTCTTGTTTAATTTTGTTTTAAGGGGTTGGGAGGTTGGGACTCCGGGATTGGGGTTGTTTTAACATTGTCCTGTTTTAATGCTGTAACCCACCTCAATTGTTGGGCAGAGAGGCGGGCTATAAATAAAAATTATTATTATTATTATATTATTATTAACCTTTTTTCTTAAAAAACAAACAAACACCTAGCTGTTATTGTGTATTTTATTTAGTGAGACCCCTGAGAGCAGAAAATACCCACCAAATTCATAGCTGATTTAGGAATACACACACACACACACATTTAAAAAATGAAGACAAGTTGCAAAAATAAGATCTTTTTTATATATATATAAAACTGCATCCTATAAACAAAGAGAAAAGAGAGCAATTAAAGCAATATAAAAAAAGAAAGAATCTGCTCTTCTAAACCAGTATGTTCATACATATCTTTGATGCCAGATTAAAGGAGGGGAACTCAAATTTCAGATCTTTTCATTCATTGGGACTACACCAGCCTGTCAGCATAATTTGGCCTCCCCTCTGAACACCTGAACAAATACTTATGTAACCAAGGGAAATCAATGATTCTTGTAGTAGACCAGATTCATCATTTAGTCAAAGCCAATGCACTAAAAATGGCATCAATATGTAAGCGACAGCAGATCATGATGACATAGTGTCAAAAGTACTTGCTAAAATTCCAGCTGTGCTGCAGCAAGTCTGAAGGTAAATGGACTCATATTCCCTTCCATGTTTATACAGGAGCTGATTGAATTTAAACTACAGAGGATTTTTAAAAGCATATATATTAAGGTTTTAAATAACTCATCTGCAAAACTAGACATTCCGTATCTTGGAAATGTGCTTTTCCTGAAGGGATAGTAAGAGATCAAGATTCTCTTAATGAGCAGTGAGAATTCCACTTGTCTGACAATACTAACAAGATGTAGCATTTGTTTTCCATACACACAGTTTGTATAACCCTTTCACCTGTACAGCCTGAGGCTGTCAGTCCAATATCTTTCTTCAGAGTCTCTAGCAAGGCCAGCTGTTAGATGCTTCATCTCACATGGACTCTGAATAATTCATTTTCTAAGGGTTAATCAGCTTCATCAAGAAAACTGCAGGTTGACAGAGGGAAATCGCTGAGAGACCCTGGTCTCTAACAGACCAGGGAAGAGGGCTGCATCTGCACTACAGAAATAATCCAGTTTGACAGTGCTTTAATTGCCATGGCTCAGTGCTATGGAATTCTGGGGTCTGTAGTTTTGTGTGACATTTACCCTTCTCCGTCAGAGTGCACTGGTGCCACAACAAACTACAGTTTCCAGGATTCCATAGGACTGAGCCATGGCAGTTACAGTCATGTCATGGATTATTTCTGCTTTGTGGATGCAGCCTTGGTGGATCTTTTTCTGAAGAGGGCCATAGTGATGCAATAATTCATGCCAAGCTGCTGCCTAAAGCAGTTGCCATCATGCATTCTCCTTCTCTCTCATTCTACCAAATCCTTCCTTTTGTTTCTGCCATTTGTTTCTTCCCACCCTTCTTTCCCTGCTGTCTCTTTTTCTTTTTTCTCTTTTCTTTTTTCTCTCTGACACTACCCCAAAATTTTTGACTTGTGAATAAGTATAAAGGGGATGTCCTGCATAGTTCAATTAAAAGACCATTATCTTCCTATATACTAACCAACTCAATTGTTAAAATCTGCAGGGGAGGGCTTTATCTTAGTCCCACTAGGCATGTTTGGTTGAGGACACAGGAGACAACCTTCTCTGTGCCTGCTCTCAAGTTATGGAAGTCCCTTCCATGGGAAGTCTGGTTAACCTCCCTCTCTGCTCTCTTTCTGCCAGCAGGTGAAGATCTTTTTATTCAGGCAGGCAGGGATTTGAGATTTAAATTATGTAGCAATAGCATGTGTGAATTGGTGTGCTGTGTTTTTAATCTTCTATTTGCAGTTATATTTTCAATGTCCTTTAACTGGTTTTAAACTTTTAAAAAATAATATTGTTGTTTAATTCTTAATTTTTAAATTCTGTAAAATAAAAGTTTAGCTGAACATTGTTTTAAATTATTGTAAGCTGCCTTGCATCCTATCCTGATCCTGAATAAGGAATAAAGGCACCAATGGCTTAGAGAAGCAAACTAACGGCTTTACTACAGGAACTCTATTCTAGCATAGAAAAGTTACATAGGGTGCTAATCTAATCTAGCTTCATTCTCGGAAATTGCTGAGGGAAAGCTAGCTTGAAGAGAAGAGGTAGAAAAATATCCTTAAGCATATTGACTTACGTCACAGAGGGGACAGGATAAGTAGACAAGAAAGGATGACTCAGGATGTATCCACACAGCAGAAATAAAGCAGACTGACACCACTTTAACTGCCATGGTCCATCTTGTAGAATTCTGGGATTTATAGTTTGGTGAAGTATTCAGCCTGGTGTGTCAGAGAGCTCTGGTGATTCACCAAATTACAAATCCTAAGGCTTTGTAGGATAGAGTCATAGCTGTTAGTGATGTCAAAATGCTTTCTTTCTGCAGTAAGGATACACCCCCAATACCTCCAAACTCTATTGCTACTGCCCTCTCTGAGGCATTATAGACATTCTAGAATATTGTTGCAATTAAAAAATAATAATTTCAATTTTGTCGATCAGGTGATATAATCTTTCTCTCACATCTGAATTTCATTTCTCCCAGAAGATTATTTCTGATGAATTAGTGAAAAAAAATTATGTCTGGCCATTTCTTGTAAAATATACATAAGAAAAGATTTCTAAGCCATCTGTTCTAGACCCATTCAATAGGTGCAGTAATTACTATTACAAAGCAGATCAGGTTGAACTTGCCTGTCATGCATCTGTTCAAGGAATCTGTCCAAAAAAGAAAAGAAAAGAAAAGAAAAAGAAAAAGAAAGAAAAAAAGAGTGACTCTAATTCAGGATGACCAATATAGTTAAGGTATAGGTAAGCGGAACACATAATGGGTGAGAACTGGGCAACCATCCAGATGTTGCCAGACTACAGACTGCCATCAGTCCTGATTAGCATAGCCAACAGTAAGGATTGCTGGGAATTGCAGTCCAACAACATCTGGAAAGCTGCATGATTTATATCCCTGACTAGCAAATACACTCCATATCGAGGAGGGAACAAGCTTGTTTTCTGCTGCTCCAGAGACTAGGACCCGAAACAATGGATGCAAGCTGCAAGAAAAGAGATTCCACCTCAACATTAGGAGGAACTTCCTGACAGTAAGGGCGGTTCGACAGTGGAACACACTCCCTCGGAGAGTAGTGGAGTCTCCTTCCTTGGAGGTCTTTAAGCAGAGGCTGGATGGCCATCTGTCGGGGATGCTTTGATTGGGAGTTCCTGCATGGCAGGGGGTTGGACTGGATGGCCCTCTATGATTCTATGATTCTATGATTCTATGATTTCAGAGATGAAAATTACAACCTGTGTGGCCAAACAACATCAGAATGTGGGCAGGACGCAAATGATAGGAATAAGGAAGAACCTACAAGCTAGAATCACCCCCAGATTATGGAACAGCCTGCCGGATGAGATCCATCTGCTTACATCCTTGGACAGCTTCAAAAAGGCTGTTAAGATGGATCTCTTCCGGCAGGCCTTTCCAGGATAGATATCCTGACCTCAGAAAATTTCTGTAGTGGAGCCTACCAGGAACCTCCTATAACCGTATTTTTCGCCCTATAACATGCACTTTTTCTTCCCCAAAACGTGCGTGGGGAAGTGAGTGTGCCTTATAGGGCGAAGGGCCGAGGCCGCGGGGAGAAGGAGCCCTCCTTCCCCCCGCGACCTCAGTCTTTGAATAGGCTGGTGCTGGGATCGAAGCGATCCCGGCACCAGCCCATTGAAAGACTGAGGCCACGGGGAGAAGGAGGGCTCCTTCTCCCTGCGGCCTCAGTCTTGGAATGGGCTGGTGCCGGGATCGAAGCGATCCCGGCACCAGCCCATAGAAAGACTGAGGCCGCGGGGAGAAGGAGCCCTCCTTCCCCCGCGGCCTCAGTCTTGGAATGGGCTGGTGCCGGGATCGAAGCGATCCCGGCACCAGCCCATTGAAAGACTGAGGCCGCGGGGAGAAGGAGCCCTCCTTCCCCCGCGGCCTCAGTCTTGGAATGGGCTGGTGCCGGGATCGAAGCGATCCCGGCACCAGCCCATGGAAAGACTGAGGCCGCGGGGAGAAGGAGCCCTCCTTCCCCCGCGGCCTCAGTCTTGGAATGGGCTGGTGCCGGGATCGAAGCGATCCCGGCGCCAGCCCATTGAAAGACTGAGGCCGCAGGGAGAAGGAGCCCTCCTTCCCCCGCGGCCTCAGTCTTGGAATGGGCTGGTGCCGGGATCGAAGCGATCCCGGCGCCAGCCCATTGAAAGACTGAGGCCGCGGGGAGAAGGAGCCCTCCTTCCCCCGCGGCCTCAGTCTTGGAATGGGCTGGTGCCGGGATCGAAGCGATCCCGGCGCCAGCCCATTGAAAGACTGAGGCCGCGGGGAGAAGGAGCCCTCCTTCCCCCGCGGCCTCAGTCTTGGAATGGGCTGGTGCCGGGATCGAAGCGATCCCGGCGCCAGCCCATTGAAAGACTGAGGCCGCGGGGAGAAGGAGCCCTCCTTCCCCCGCGGCCTCAGTCTTGGAATGGGCTGGTGCCGGGATCGAAGCGATCCCGGCGCCAGCCCATGGAAAGACTGAGGCCACGGGGAGAAGGAGCCCTCCTTTCCCCGCGGCCTCAGTCTTGGAATGGGCTGGTGCCGGGATCGAAGCGATCCCGGCGCCAGCCCATTGAAAGACTGAGGCCGCCGGGAGAAGGAGGGCTCCTTCCCCCCGCGGCCTCAGTCTTTGAATGGGCTGGCGCCGGGATCGAAGCGATCCCAGCGCCAGCCCATTGAAAGACTGAGGCCGCCGGGAGAAGGAGGGCTCCTTCTCCCCGCGGCCTCAGTCTTTGAATGGGCTGGCGCCGGGATCGAAGCGATCCCAGCGCCAGCCCATTGAAAGACTGAGGCCGCCGGGAGAAGGAGGGCTCCTTCTCCCCGCGGCCTCAGTCTTTGAATGGGCTGGCGCCGGGATCGAAGCGATCCCAGCGCCAGCCCATTGAAAGACTGAGGCCGCCGGGAGAAGGAGGGCTCCTTCTCCCCGCGGCCTCAGTCTTTGAATGGGCTGGCGCCGGGATCGAAGCGATCCCAGCGCCAGCCCATTGAAAGACTGAGGCTGCCGGGAGAAGGAAGGCTCCTTCTTCTGGCGGCCTCAGTCTTTGAATGGGCTGGCACTGGGATCGCTTCGATCCCAGCACCAGCCCATTCAAAGACTGAGGTCGCGGGGGGAAGGAGGGCTACTTCTCCCGGCGGCCTCAGTCTTTCAATGGGCTGGCGCTGGGATCGCTTCGATCCCAGCACCAGCCCATTCAAAGACTGAGGCCGCAGGAGGAAGGAGCCCTCCTTCTCCTGGCGGCCTCAGTCTTTCAATGGGCTGGAGCTGGGATCGCTTCGATCCCGGCGCCAGCCGATTCAAAGACATAGGCCGCGGGGAGAAGGAGCCCTCCTTCTCCCGGCGGCCTCAGTCTTTCAATGGGCTGGCGCTGGGATCGCTTCGATCCCAGCACCAGCCCATTCAAAGACTGAGGCCGCGGGGGGAAGGAGGGCTCCTTCTCCCCGCAACCTCAGTCTGTCAATGGGCTGGCGCTGGGATCGCTTCGATCCCAGCACCAGCCCATTCAAAGACTGAGGTCGCGGGGGGAAGGAGCCCTCCTTCCCTCTGCGACCTCAGTTCAATGGGCTGGTGCTGGGATCGGAGAAGTTCTCTGATCCCAGCACCAGCCCATTGAACAACCGGCCTCCGGCTAAAGGGAGGAATCCTTTTTTCTTGGATTTCTTCCTTTAAAATTGGGTGCGCCTTATATGCCGGAGCGCCTTATATGGCGAAAAATACGGTAGTTTGCCTGCTACCCAATTTGTGACCGCTGCCTCCTATTGTTTGTCACTAGTGTGTGTTTGTTTTAATCTGTTGGTTTTAACTGTTGGTTTAATACTTTTTTAAGGGGGAGAGGGTATAGGGATTGGATGTATTGTTTTTTATTACTTGTAAGTCGCCCCGATTGAGCTCAGAGGGGCGGGGTATAAATAAATTATTATTATTATTATTATTATTATTATTATTATTATTATTATTATTATTATTATTATTATTAGAGGGTGTATCAGTTTGCTTATGACTGAAGGCCTAAGCAGACTGCCAGAAATAGTGCACATTAAATTGAGGCACTGCCCTGGCTCAGTGCTAGGGAATCATAGGAACTGTATTTTTTTCTGGGACATTAGCCTTCTCTGTCAGAGAGCTCTGGTGCCACAATAAATTACAGTTCCCATGATTCCCTAACACTGAGCAAGGGCAGTGCCTCAATTTAATGTGCACTATTTCTGGCAGTCTGCTTAGGCCCTGAGTCTCTTGGCAAGATTTCACACTTTGCAGACTGCCAGAAATAGTGTGAATTGAGGCCACTTTAACTGCCCTGATTCAGTACTAAGGAATCATAGGAACTGTAGTTTATTGTGGCACCAGAGCTCTCTGGCAGAAAAGGCTCAATATCTCAGAAAAAAATACAGTTCCCATGATTCCCTAGCACTGAGCCAGGACAGTTAAAGTGGACTGAGGGCCTCGGCAGACGACCAATAGGGTCGTCTCCGAGGCAAAGAAGAGGAGGGGCAGCCGCACGAGCGGCGCCCCTTCCTCCTCCCGAGGTTGCCCTCGGAGCTGCCGGCCCTCCGCACGGCTGGCACGCCGAGGGCAACCTCCCACCTCAGCGTCCTCACACGCTGTGGCGGAAAAGCCAGGGAAAGTGTGCCCGACGCGTTTAGGGCGCACTTTCCCTGTCTTCTGAAAGGAGTGCTGATTTTGCGCTCCTTTCAAAGGCGCCGACGGTCTGCTTCCCCCCAGAGTTTGTCCTGGTCTGCTTCCCCCCAGAGTTTGCACTATTTCTGGCAGTCTGCAAAGGCCCTATGTTTTGTACTCTCTACCCATTGAGTTTATTGAGTACAAACTATTTTGCATTTTGAACTGTCTGCTGTGATGTAAATAAGACAAGGATAAAGAAGGGAAGTGGGAGAAGAGAAAAACTGGGAATCAGGACTTTTCCTTAATCAGGACAGTTCCTCTCAAATAGGGACAGATGGAGGATATGTAGGCATAAATCCAGTTATTAGTTCCAACTGGAGTAGTCCTATTTCATCAAATTGAATGTAATAAACCAATACTCTTGATTCAGTGGATCTACTCGAGTGGAGACTAACAATTGGACTTAAGTTTTAGATTTCTGCCTGAGCAATTAGTTTTCTCTCACATTTTTTAAAGCTGAAGTTCTTTTAGTTGAATTTAAGAGACTTGTACATTTTGCAAAGTTTTTATAAACCAGCTGACCAATGAACACATGTCCATTAAGAGGATGTATGAGAGTTAGAAATAACTAGATACATAGTTACTTATAATTAATTATATTCTTCATTAATTAACTTGTAACTTCAGGGATAATTTTAATCCTTTTATCATATAACCCTTATAAAGCTTTGGGGTGTGGGCTTGTTAAATGGTCAGGAATGATACTATATAGTCCAAGTCCAAGATTGTGTTGTGCCTTGTCTTTTATGAGATACTGAGGGAATAATAACAGGAATAGGTAGAGTGTGTGTTTTATACTGCAGGTTTGCAGAACCATACATGCCCCCCCCCCCAAAAAAAAACCCTAACAGTAGTTACATTGAGAAATGGGGAAACAAAGAGCTACTTTAAAAAAATAACTGCAATTATATGGGGAGGCTTGAAACTATAATGGTAACTATTTGTTATTGCAAAGTAATTTCCAAGCTGTGGGTCATGGAATGTTTTGTACGATTGCACCTTGCCACAAATGTCCCTACAGATGAATTCAATTATAATAAGGTAGATCAAGAGGATTATATTTTACACACATGCAGTGTTTAATCCCTATTAGTTTTATCCTGAAGTACCTTTGCAAGAAAAAAATAATACACAACCCATTGGATTATTCCAAGCACCTGCACAACAGATGATTTTATGTTCCACTGTAGTCGTCACACACACAGTCCTCAGTCATCATTTACACACTATTTAAATTATTCATTTTGTGTAGAGTTTCCATGAGTGAGGTTCATTACATTGAAACACTGAGAGGCTTCAAGAATCCTTTTGTTTTGTTTTTATTTCTGCTTTATTGCCACCTAACACATTACCATAAACTGCAGCTGCATGTCTGAATATTATAGTTACTAGCTAAGGTTTTTACATTTTCTTGATTTTTTACACATTTCAGTGAAAGGATTGTTTACCCCCCCCCCCCTTAAACTGATTGTCAGGAGCACAGATTTGTTACACCTGAAATCCAGATTTTTTCCACCAATACCCATGCCAATAGTCTGCACACAGTGTTAAGACTGGTACATACAGAACAATATAAGCTACACTCTCATCACAGAGGCCTCCCTAAAACATCTGGTTCCACATTCCACCCATGTGACGTTGTCAGTTTCCCTCCTTCTCCCAGTTATTTCCATTTTTAAAAACTTTATGACCGTTCATTTTCTACTATTTTATTAAAACATTCCAGTTATATAACTTTTCCCAAACTAGCTTTGTTGATAAGTTTCCAGAAACATAAATGTGAAGGGAACATGAATCAATTGGTTGGCTGACCACTACACAGAGAAGATGGCAAAATGCTAACAGGGGACAGAGAAAAGGTAGAACTACTCAACACCTTCTTTGCCTCAGTCTTCTCAGAAAAAGAAAAGGATGCTCAACCTGAAGAAAATGGAGCCGAAGACACAATAGGGGAAATGCAGTACAGAATAAATAAAGCAGTAGTACAGGAATACCTGGTTAATATAAATGAATATAAGTCTCTAAGACCAGATGAACTGCATCCAAGGATATTAAAAGATTTTGCAATTGTAATATCGGAACCATTAGCAATAATCTTTGCTAAACAAGCGAGTAAAATGTGGGCTAGACAAGGTAATAATAACATGGATTTGTAATTGGCTGATCGGACAAACTTTAAGGATGCTCAGCAATGGCTCCTTTTCATCCTGGAGAGAAGTGACCAGTGGGATGCCACAGAGTTCTGTCCTGGGCCCAGTGCTATTCAACATCTTTATCAATGACTTGGATGAAAGAATAGGGGGCGTACTTCTCAAATATGACATCAAATTAAGAAGATTAGCTAATACCCTAGAGGACACGATGAAAATTCAAAATGACTTTGACAGATTAGAAAGCTGGGCCAAGGCTAACAAAACAAATTTCAACATGGAGAAATGTAAGGTACTACACTTAGGGCAGAAAAATGAAATGCATAGATATAGGATGGGGGACACTTGGTTTAATGTGACTATGTGTGAAAGGGATCTAGGAGTCCTAGTAGACCACAAGTTGAACATGAGTCAACAGTGTGATGCGGCAGCTAAAAGGGCCAATACGATTTTAGGCTGCATCAATAGAAGTATAGGTCCTCAGATGTGACCTGCTGGACCCTCCAGGGTTTTAAAAAAGATTCATTCCCCCATTCCCGAAAATGTTCCCTAATGTCTTCCAAGGCATGTGCCCCCTGGACATTTTACAGGAAGAGGAAATTAGTTTCTAAAATATCCCAGGGTAAAATGTGGCAAACATGTCTACATGTACATCATCATCCTCAACAACAACAATTATTATTATTATTATTATTATTATTATTATTATTATTATTAAATTGAGTATTCAAAAATATACACAATAGATATAAACATTGTTTTTTTCATTGTTACTGTTGTTTGTAATGCTTTTTTAAAAAAATTAAAGTAAAAAGACAAACAAAATATATAATTGTTGCTCTTTTCACTTGGTTTAATGTACAACTTGAGAGTGTGTGCAGATAACATGCAGCCAACCACAGATATTTGGTGCCTCACCATGTCCCAAAACTCCCCTAAAAACTCTTGGATCTGATTCAATATGGGATGTATGTGCCTATGTTGCCAGTTGTTACTAGTCCAGTCTAGTATTACTATGGCATTAATGCAGTCTGGGTATAAGATAGGTACTTATATTCAGGCACCAGTAAACACATTTCTGGGTTTCTATGGAAGGTGAGTTTTCATTACAATTCAGAGTGCAGGAAAACCCAAACAGTAGTAGCTAGACCATGGACATTTATCTATCAGATTATTTGGCATGTAATTTCACCTGGAGCTATCTCAACCTAATGTTTATAATCTTAGCTGTTGTGTCATGTATTTGCATACTTAACCATTCCATTTGAATATATCATCACTACCATCATTTTTTCTTTGCATTACAAAATTATATCCACCAGCTGTGCCCTTTCCTGGAAGTAAGGGATCACAAAACTGTGGTATAAGCCCTGGTAACCCCCCACCTTGACTTCTGTAATGCGCTCTACATGGGGCTACCCTCATGCTTGATCCGGAAACTTCAGTTAGTTCAGAATATGGCAGCCAGATTGGTCTCGGGTACATCAAGGAGATACCATATTACACCTGTATTAAAGTCCCTTCACTGGCTGCCTATTAGTTTCTGGGCCCAGTATAAGGTGTTGGTTATTACCTTTAAAGCCCTAAATGGCTTGGGCCCAACCTATCCTTGGGACCACCTTCTCCCATACAATCCACCTCGTGCACTTTGGTCCTATGGGAGGAACTTGCTGCAGCTGAAATGAATGAGGCTGTCTGCAACCTCCCAGAGGGCCTTCTCGGCTACCGCTCCCAGAATATGGAATGGCCTGCTGGACGAGATTTGTAAGATTACGATTTTAAGCAGCTTTTAAAAAGCTGTGAAGATAGATCTCTTCCGGCAGGCCTTTCCCAACTAGACTTCCCAGCCTCAAGAGTTTACCTGTCTTCTCTTCCCCACTCTCTCCTGCAGTCTCTGTGAGTGTTAGTTTTATGTTTGTGTTTGTTATTGTTATTGTTGTCTCGAAGAGACTATTTTAAATAGTTTTTAATGTTTACCTTTGTTTAATAATTTTTTAAGGGGGGTTCAGGATTGTTGGGATGCTTTTACATTGTACTGCATTTTTGTATGGCATTTTAATGTGTACGCCACCCTAATTTCTCTGCAGAGGGGTGGGATATAAATAATAATAATAATAATAATAATAATATCCACAAAATGGGAGCTCCACATTTAATTAATAAGAATTTTTTGGGCAGGGGCTGTTTTTGTTTTGACTAGGAAGCGATTCTGTTACAGTTTGTAATCTGAGAGCAGATGCATTCAGCCTTTACTAGAAACATGTGGAAGTAATGCAGCATATATTTAGAAGTGGATTTAGAAGTGAATCCACAAGTGAAGTCCTACAGAAGCTTATGATAGAACAAGTCAACTAATCTTAAAGTATAACTGGATTTTTATGCCTTGTTATGTACAAATAGACTAGTACAGCTATGTCTTATAATGCCATATATGTTTAGAAAAAGAGGAGACAATTGTCCATGGTAATACAAACTCTGTATTACAGGCTACCACCAGGAAATAATTTTTAAAGGGTAAAGTACCATATCTACTCAGAAATAAGTCTAAGTGAAAATGTTGGACCTTACTTCCAAGGAATAGTTTTAGGTGTGTCCCAAAGAATTAGGGCTAAATATAACTTCAGTGTATTAGTCAATAGAATCAAGATGGTTGTTGGTGGTCTTGTAAACAGAAAAAGAAATACTGGATATATATATATATATATATATATATATATATACATATACAATAAGCAATATACTGAATATTGAGCTACAGCTGCACTCAGAATTTAATCTACTGGGTATGTTTGATGTACACTTAGAAAAAAGTTTCAGTAAAATCCTTTTTTATATGATGACAGCAAAGATAACACTTGCACAGGAGTGGATGTCTATATATATATATATATATATATATATAGGCATCCACTTCTGTGCAAGTGTTATCTTTGCTGCTGTGGTCATATAACACACACTCCTCATTAGAGCTGTTACTTTAAATGTACTTAAAATGTACAGAGAATTCATTTACATGGTATTTTAAATATACAGTGGGCCCTTCATATTGATGAGGTGGCAAACTGTGGATTTGACTGCCGTTGATTGCCACACTCCATATTATTCAATGGTGGCCTGTGCACATGGATGTACTGATGTACTGCACATCACTGTCATTGAATGAAATGGGGCATGAACTGAACCCCTCTATCTGCCTTGGAACATGATTGGTTTCATAAAATCTGTAAAAAAAAGTTTATGCTCTTCATCATACTCTGCTGCTCTCTGTGTGTTTATTTGGCTTCTTATTGTTAAGACGTTACATCATGACCTAGATTATTAATAATATGATTAATAGCCTTGGACCAATAGCAGGTCCTTATGGGACTCTCTTAAATATAGCTTTTTTCATGGATGTCACCTCCATTAACCTTGTTAACAACTGCTTTTTAATATATGTAAATAAGTCACATTTTAACTTACAGATGCAAAGCCTTGTTAATTCTACAGGAGGCAAAAACAAAGCTTTGAAGGAAACCAAAATGCAAAATCAAGAGAGGCCACATTCTTCAAAACAAATTCTGGCAATAATAGCATAAAAGCAAGAAGGGACAAAAGTTTGTAGGATAACAATTATTTTCACAATTTATAGGTAAATTGGATAATTCTAGCTAGATTGAGGGGTTGTCTGCACTGGCCAAATAAAGCAGCTTCTAACCACTGTGAAGCCTAGCAGTTTAAATGACTAAGGTGAAACCGGGTGGAAAGCAAAATAAAGCCATGTTCCAGGGCTACAAACTAGAGCAAAAAGAAGCTGGGCTACTCCGACTCAAGGTGGAAAATGTGCTTCATCACACCGGCTTATAAACAGCCCAGCGCCAGTATGGGACTGCGGCAAGACAAAAACGTGATCACCAATAATGCAATGCATATAATTACAACATACACAAAGCAGGCAGTCCAATGGGGCATGGGGTGAAGTGGGAATGGATTGGCCAGTCTACATGATTGTGATTTGCCAACGTATCACTGGACACACTGATGCACAGATGTACTGTACATGCAGTACATGCACATACAACTGTGTGGCTGGTCATGTGGGTGGGTGTCCAATGGAATGGCATTTGGGTGGGAAGAGGGAGGTAATTAGAGATTGCAGGTGGTGTGTTTGTGTGATGATGCACATGCATGGTGGGGAGATGACATTAAAATATCCATGCAATGCAGCTTGACACTGTGTGGTGCAGACAACCCATGGGTTTTTGCCACCTTGAGAGTGGGCCGTGCAGATGGAGCAGCTTCGATCCACATTCAGAAAAACCAGGATTGAGCTGCTTTTTCCTGCCCATCTATTCCAGCCCAGAAACTACAATAGGAAATGGTGATGACCCAAACAGATGGCGGGCAGCATCAGGGCACTCCCTTGGCACAGCGTTCACACATGCTATGCCAAAGGAGTGCTGAAAAGCCATTGGCGCTGCGGCAAGGACAGCTTTTTGCTGCTCTAAAAAGGAGTGGCATTTGCCAGCTCTTTTTAGAGAAGCAAACTACTGGATCAGGGCCGCGGTATGTGGTTGCTGTGCCCTGATCTGGCAAGGAAAGAGGCGGAGGGATGCAACCCCTTAGGGGCCGTCTGCACAGCCTCTTAGTTTCCTCTTATTTTCTTCCTCACTAGCTACATTCTACCATAACACAATACACTGTTACCATATATTTTTTCCTTCTCCAACATGATGTCCTCCATATATGCTGAACTATAACACCTACCATCCCTAAACTGCTGTATATTGTTCCATGATTACTATGGATAACAGTTTTAATTTATAATCTTCCAGATTCTAGTGGAAAGCTCTCTAGTCCTAAATTTACTTTAGAAAACTTTAGAAGCTGTAACTATTAGAAACCATCATTATCCTCTCTGGCAGGCATGGCACTAAAGGAAAATCCATTTTCTAGGTGAACATTAAAGATGTACAAGAAATGTAATAGGTCCATTTTTTTTTGTATGAATGCAGCACACTCAGAGTTCCTGCAATATTGTACAAACCAGAATGCATTTTCCATGATCTGATTGATAGCTCAAGAATGTACACAAAATGTTCGTATGAAGAAAATATTCTTATAAGAACCAAACTTAATTCTCACCACTCAACACTGGCCAAATTTGATATGCATAGCTATTCCTAACATGGAAAAGGCCATGTTAACTGTACCAGTCATGCAATTGTGAATGGAAATATTCTATCTAACCTGTGATGGACAAATGAAATTCTCCAGAAATAGTTGGACTCCCATCAATCCTGACTAGAACAATCAATGGTGAGAAATACTTGTAGTTGCAGCCCAACATCCAGACAGCCACACTGTGCTTACACACTAGCCTGACCTAGATCATTTTTGCTTTTCAATAGCAGTGGCTCTGGATGATTTAGCCTTTTCATAGCTTCACTACCTGAGACCTTTTTTGAAGTCAGATATGCCAAGTTTTGTGTCTAAGACCTTAAACATTCAACACAAGTGCTCTGCTATTCATTTATGGTTTCTGGAAATTACTGGAAGTAACTATTAGTTACTTTTCTTAAAAGGATTTTGCATATGTAAACTGTACACATTAGATTTACTTCACTAATTAAGGACAGTATTAAAGTGGGACTATGTGTATGTGTGTGTGTGTGTACATGCGCGTCCGTGCTTTCAAATCATTTATGGCAATCTTGTGAATTTCATAGGATTTTCTTAGGCAAGACATACTCAGAAATAGTTTTGCCAGTTCTTTCCTCTGAAATATAGCTTACAGCATCCAAATTATATCCAAATCCCATCCAAATTCTAACCAGGGCAGACCATGCTTAGATTACATGATCAGATGGATTTGATGCCTTTGAAAGGGTGTGGTGTCTATATACTGCCTCAAATGTTAAAAATGAGATGCATTTAAATACAGATGTGTGAGAATTTATTTACAGTTCATTTTTTAATGAGAATTTACCAACATTCACAAATTTATTCAAATTTAGGATAGAATGAATTGTTGGAATAGGAACAAGATCTATAACTCGAGTCATGAGAAGGAGCCCTGGTGGCGCAGTGGTGAAATGCCTGTACTGCAGCCACTCACTCATAGACCACAAGGTTGCGAGTTCAGTACTAGCCAGGGCTCAGGCTAGACTCAGGCCTGCATCCTTCTGAGGTCACTAAAATGAGTACCCAACTGTTTGGGGGGGGGCAATGAGCTTACAGTTGTAAACCGCTTAGACATCCCATAGCGTGATGTGAAGCGGTATATAAATGAAGCTGCTTTGCTTAATGACCATTATAGGGTTAATGGAGAGCTACTGAGATAGAGATGATATTCACCTGTGTGCATTGCCCTAATCAGCTGTTGCTCTTTATCTTCTGGCAAGTCTGACAAAGTCCATGTCTTGTTTTTATATAAAGATAAAATTTCCTAAGTAATGTCCACTTCTCAGAATCTGTCTTTGGAATTCCCATGATCTTCTTCCAATCAGAGGGTTTTGGAATTATTTCCTCTGTGGCTTGATAAGATAATCTGTCAGGTGGCACACTCTAATTGGAGTGTTTTTGTGGAATTTGGTGTGCTGTGATTGGAAATGCAGCAGAGTTCCAGGAACCAGCTTCCTTCACCAGCCATCCTGGAAATGCTGTCTCCATGAAGACGCATTTGTAAATCCAAAGTTAAGCTTTATTGTTCCATAAAGAAATCAGAAAAGAAATATATACAATCCATCTTGTTGATGGCAAAGACCATAGGATCACATCTTGTAGATGCTGTTGTAGTATTACAGCATTAGCAATAGAACAGCTACAGTTCAGTTCAAAAGAACATATAACAAGTATATAACCAAAGTGAACAAAGAAACTTTTGGCCCATTCCATACTCCACCTTCTGGGTGTTAAACTTTATGATGATTGGATGATTTGCTGTAACCCAGCCTCTAGCTGTGTGTCATTCCCCATGTGACCTGATTCTCATGAGAACTAAATGAGCTCACATGTTTATCTGTTAATATCCTGTTCTCAGGCCCAAAGTGTCTTTGTTATTCTGTACTGTGTGAACTTGTTTAGGCTTTAAACCACCTGTTAGCCTAGTCCTCTTTGTTTTCATTAGACACTGTTCCCATAAGAAATTTTCACACACACATCTCTACATTTCTACTTTGACTGTATATCCCATCCATATTCCAACAGTTCTGACTTTCTCACCTAGATTTTTATACATGGCTCTACTTCTTGTGAGCTGTCTGGTTCCTCATCATTAGGCTGGTCAACTGCATGTGTAGCCCTTCTACCACAAATAAATCTTGATAAACATCTTGGTTTTGATTAGATTAAGGCTGTGGACTTTCATCAATATAAACAGGACTTCTTAATTTTATTATGCGTCCATCTACATAACCAACAAAAAATCCTTCTTTACTTCTGCAGTCAAGTTTACCTCTTTTCTGATTGGGAAAATAGGTAAATGCTCTGCTTCCAAAAACTTTCAGGTGGTTTATTTTAAGCTCCATGCCATAACTGGAATGGAGTTACAGTCGATTACACAGGTGTGTAGCAGTCATGATGGCTTCAGACCAATAGCATTTAGGCATATTAGCATCCAAAAGCATAGTGACTGCCATTTCCTTGAGAGTTCTTTTCATTCTCTCTGCCATGTCATTTTGTTGCAGATAATAAGCCTTTGTAGTCTGATGCTCAATGCCATGTTGGGCCTTTGCAGACTGCCAGAAATAGTGCAAATTGAGTCCGCTTTAAGGGTTAGGGTTAATGCTAGGGAATCATGGGAATTGTTTTTTTCTGAGACATTGAGCCTTCTCTGTCAGAGAGCTCTGGTGCCACAATAAAATACAGTTCCCATGATTCACTAACCCTAACCCTTAAAGTGGACTCAATTTGCACTATTTCTGGCAGTCTGCAAAGGCCCGTTCTTCATTCTTACTGTTTATTAGTTCTGTTTCTTTTTTGGTTATTTTTTCTGTAATTTGATTCATTTTTTCTTCTTTTTTTGGTATCTGCTTATGTTTTTGTATAAAGAAACCTCTTATTACAGCTTTACTTGCTGCCCATACAGTTCCTAATTCTACTCCATTTTCTAAATTGTTTTGAAAATATTCTTTTAGAACTTGTTTTCCTTCTTTTATTATATTATTATTTTGGAGTAAATAGTCTTGCATTTGCCATCTATATTATGTTTCTAAGATCTTTACCTTCATGCAAATTGGATTGTGGTCTGAATGCATTCTAGCTAGTATCTCTATTTTTTTTTTTTTTACTTTGTCACATATTATTCTTGAGGCTAAAAACATGTCAATTCTAGCAAATGGTTTAAGAAGGTGTATTCTCTCTCTTTTTCTCTCTTATATCTCCATATATCCAGTAACTAAACGTGTCTGTAAGATCAAAGAATGTTTCTGGGAGCTCTCTTTGTTTCTCTTTCACTTTTTTGCAGGATAATCTGTCAATTTGTGGGTTGATCACTGCATTAAAGTCCCTACATATTATAATCTCTTTCCCATTCTGTTATTGTAGTTTTTCTTTGATTTTCCTATAAAACTTTGCCTTCTTTTCTTGCAGGGCATAAATCATGACCAATATTGTTTTTTTATCTTGTAATGTTATTTCTATGCCTAAGTAATAGCCATTCTGATCGTTGGACACTTCTTTAGAGGGTAATTTTCTTGAGATATAAGTTACAATTCCTGTTTCTTTTTTCTTTTTCCTTTTTTTTTTTTTTTTTTTTTTGGAATGCTGAAACATACTCCACACCCAATTTTGGGTTTCTCGATAATTTTTTATCTTTATTTCTAATATGAGTTTCCTGTAAATTTATTATGTCACAATTCATTTGACTTATTTTGTGAAAAAAATCATTTCCTCTTCTTTTTCTCATTCAGTCCTTTTACATTCCATGAAAGGAATGTCAAATCTTTTAAATCAGTCCTCATTTTGTCTTTTTATCTTGGGATTTTCTTTTTCCCCTTTGTTTAATCAGTGGTTTATTCTCTTTTCCAAATTTATTTCCTTTTTAGTGATTTCCGCTTCACTGTTTAGTCCTTCCTCTTGTTCTTGTTCTTTAAATTTGTTTTGTATTCTCTTTCCCTTCTTTGGATTTGGCTTCTGACCTTAGCCTGATTTTATATAACTGCATCTTGTCTCTCTAAATTCTTCTTGATCTCTTTATTGCATTTTTTCCAGATGTTTTTAGCTTTTTGAATGGAGTTCAGCTTATGCCATCTTTGTTTATATAAGGCTGAGACTCCTTCCAGTTTTTCCTATTTGTATATTATTCTATTCTTATTAAGAAAAGACGTAAGAAATTTATAATCTTCTTGATATTCTTTGGGGATATCCTTAAATATTTTTGCCTCCTCCTCATTAATTAACAGAGGTTTATTGTAGCTCAATTCCAATATATTGTCTCTCATCTTTTTTCTTAAGAAATATATTACTATATCCCAAGGCCAGCCTTTGTCTCTGGCCACTTTGGAGTTAAGTCTGAACATTTTATTTATTTCCCAATTCATATCTTGTAGAGATATTTCTGCATATTCTGACAGTATTGGGAAAAAATAAACATATAGATCTTCACCTTTTAATTCTTTTACTCCTCTGATTTTCAAACAGTTCTCTCTTTCTTTATATTCTTCCAAAGCTTTTTCATCCAATCTTTTTTCAGATTCTTGTTTTTCAATATTTCTTGTGTTTCTTATGTCCTCTTCCATGCTTCCTGTTTTTCTTGTAATTTATCCAATCTTTCCTTCATCTTACTTATATCTTTTGCTACTTCTTCTAATGATGTTTTTATATCCTTAAATTCCATCTTCATATCCTGTTTTATATCTGCCCTTAACATTTTTATTTCTCTTTTCGTATTATATCCCATTTCAGCTTGCATTTTTTAAAACTCTTCTAATATAGATATTTGTTCATTAGATTGTCTTCTGTGTATCTGTCTTTGTGCTTGAGGAAATGTAATTTCATTTTTGAAGTTGCCATTATTTTCTTTTCCCCCCCCCCTCTCTCTCTCTATATATACATATATAAAGAAAAATATATATATGGTCTTCAATATGGTTTCTACACTTTTGTTGTTTTTGTTAGTTCATTGAATATATTTTATTCACCAGTTTTTAATCTGTTGTGTCTTTTAAGTCCAGGTTTTTTAATATATATATATATATATATATATATATATATATATATAATTCAAATATCCACTTAATTCAAATTTAATCAATTTCAGAGAATCTGCAATTCCTTTATATATTTTTAAAAAGTATTCCTTAAGCAAATCAATAAATCAACATTTTAAACATTCACAGTTCATTTGTTAATATTCAGATTTGATTAGTCAGTAATAGTTCATTTTCACTGAGTTCTCTCAGGGCCTTTACAGACTGCCAGAAATAGTGCAGCTTGAGGCCACTTTAACTATCCTGGCTCAGTGCTAGGGAATCATGGCAATTGTATTTTTTTCTGGGATATTGAGCCTTCTCTGTCAGAGAGCTCTGGTGCCACAATAAACTACAGTTCACATGATTCCTTAGCACTGAGCCAGGACAGTTAAAATGGCCTCAAGCTTCACTATTTCTGGCAGTCTGTAAAGGCCATTACTCAATTTTCTTGGTTTAGTAAACAGAAAGCTTAAATTGATCAATTATCTCATTTGATTAATCCAGTTGAATCAGCTGAGTCAATTCATTCAAGTCAAGTTAAATCACTTGGGTCACTTTAACTTTTTATTTTGTTCCTCGAAGAATCAGGAATTCAAAAATTTAATAACAGAGGGGGTGATGGTTAGAGTTGATATTTAGTCTATTGCTTCTTATCTCTGCACTCCATTTTACTCTTTATATTTGTTCTTTACTATAGGTTTATTTCTTTTCCTATTCTTCCACTCTATTTTTCTTACCCCTTCTCTCTTCTCGCATTTCTCTTCTTTCTCCCACTTTACTTTGTAGCTATTTAGATTCTTCCCTTCCCTTTCCCTTTTCTTTTCCTTTCTGTTTCCTCCTCTTTATTTTTACCTTAAGTCCTCCGAGGAACTGCTACTTTGTATATTTTTGGTTTTTAAGCTTCTTTCTCCTGTCTCTCTGCTATTCCAAGTATTTTTTTTCTCCTTGCTTTTCTCTTATTGTCTTCTGAACTCTTCATGTTAGCCAGGTTTATTCCACGTCAATAGCTCAGTGCCTCAGGTCTTAGAGTAGAGTTTTGTTGTTTATTATATCTTTGATGTTCTTTAAGGAAAATTTTCATTGGCATCTGGTGTTTTGTGGCTTTGCCACTTTGGCTGCTACTGAGCTGCTAGGATTTCCTCATGGCTTTTTCTGGCTTTCTTTGAGTTTGCTTCCACTCCCCACTATTTTGGGGTCTAGGCGAGACTCATTCCCAGCCCAAACAGAGCCACTGTGGGGTACCACCAAACCCTCTATGCCAAGAGGGTTTGTTGCCTCATTGTTTGTTGGCTCTTATTGGTAAAGAAAAACAAATGAAGGCAGTGCAGACCAGCATTTCTCGGGAGCTCCTCCGAAACACAGCTCACACCCTCCCACACCAACCGGAAGTAGTCTTATGTTTTCCTAAAGTATAAAGACTTACTCCAAAAAACTACAAACATGCTGTTTGTAGTTTAAAAACAAATAATAATGACTTTAACAAATAAATACATAACAAACTAAATCCTATCCTAATTGGTGATGGTTTGGATATAGCAAGAAGAAACTGTTACCTCACTCAGAGGAGGCTGTTACTCCAATCTGAGGCTGAGAGGAGACTGTTTAGAATCTTGAGAGAAAGTCTGTTAAGCAGCCTCCAATTGAAAGTGACAAGAATCACATGTTTAGATACAATGACATAGATAGAGGGAAGTCCCTGCCTAAGGAGATAAAGGAGAATGTAATAAATACATTTTTTTTTGCTGCATACATACACATATGCGAAGGTGCGCATGTTTCCGGAAGAAGCAGAAAAAAACTGCTCCTGTTTTGACCAGCTTTTCCTGGCATACGGCACTGAGAGAGTGCTTTCCTGCGGGCTTTTAGGCATGTGTCGTCTAAATACCACACCTCCAAGTCAGCCTGAATGCACCTCTTTTTGCCAGTCTGTACAGCCCCTTAAGGCAGGGGTAGGCAACCTTTCCCTTTTAAGGGCTGAGGGACTTTAGCTCCCAGAAGCCTCAGCCATGTTGGCCAATAGTCCCATGTTGGCCAATAGCTCCTGGGATTCTGGGAGCTGAAGTCCCTCGGCCCTTAAAGGGGAAAGGTTGCCTACCCCTGCCTTAGGGGCTGTGCAGGCGGGCAGCTTTGGGCCATCCCTGCTAGTGGTGGATTGGAGCCATGGCAACCCCACGCGGTGGTCCCGATCCTTCCTTTTGCCACCCCTAAAAGAGCGGCAAAATGCCTCTCCTTTTAGGGGTGGCAAAAGGCCACCCTAAGAGCTGGCGCTGTGGCTCTTCTGCACCCTTTTGGCACAGCGTGTCTACACGCTGCACCAGGAGGGCATCCTGACACGGCATGCCATGCAAGCGGGTGCATGGCATCAGGACGGTGTTGAGGTGGCCAGCTTGTGGCTGCCCCACCCCAACTCCACCCCCAAGCCAGTCTGCAACACCTCTTAATCTATTTTCTGTTGCATTATAATTTGTGTTTAATCTCCATTTCCCCTTTTCTTTCATCAGTATGTAGCCCATTTATTTTCTATCATCTCATCGTTTCTATGAAACACTTCGTTTGGGGACAAATATAATGGGATACCTTTATTTATTCTAACCTTATATTTCTCCCAAATTCTCATCAATGAGCTTCTAATATAATGATTTTTAAAGTCTTTGTTAGCTTTTATCTTCTCATAATATAGATAAGTGTGAAAACCAAATACTTCTATCTTTTAATCTAATCCATTCTTTTATCCAATCCAATACACAAGCGTGGTAATATATCTTCAGGTTAGGTAATCCAAGACCTCTTCTAGATGGAGAATCCTGAAGTACTTTAGCTTTTATTCTAGATTTTTCTTCCAGCCCAAATAAAATTCGCTATATCACTTTGCCAACTTTTGAAAGGTATGTCATTTAATATTATGGGTATGGACTGGAATAAAAAATTCATTTTAGGAAGAACATATGTTTTTATCACTGATAGTCTACCTAAGAGTGATAGTTGTAAATTACTCCAGTTCTTCAGGTTCATTTTTATTTTATTCCACGTGTTTTGATAAGTATTTTTAAATAAATCCAATTTTTTTGTGGAGATAGTGACTCCCAAATACCTGACCCATTTTTCTATTTTAAATCCAGACTTAATTTGGAGAAGTTCTTTTTCCCTATGGGTCATGTTCATTGTTAAGACTTTTGTTTTCCCTTTATTTTTTTAAACCCTGAATATCGTCCATATTCGTTAATGATCTCTAACAATTGTTGTATGTTTTCCAGAAGATCAGATAAATAGATGACCATGTCATCTGCATAAGCTCTAAGTTTTATTTCAAGCCCTTTGATCTTAATTCCTATAATTTTCTTTTCATCTCTTATTGCTTGACATAATGTTTCTAAAGACAGTATAAATAACAATGGGGAGAGAGGACAGCCTTGGCGCATGCCCTTTCTGGTATTACATTGCTTTGTTCTTTCTCCGTTGATCACAACATGAGCTTTCTGTTCTTTGTATATTGCTTTGACCCATTTGTAATATGAACCTTCCCCTAAGATTATCGAAGGCCTTTTCAGCATCGAGAAATATCAAGGCCACCTGTTTATCAGGTTTTCTTTGATAATGTTCAATTACATCCAGCAGATTTCTTGTATTGTCCTTAATTTATCTTCCTAGCAATAATAATAATAATAATAATAATAATAAATTTTATTTGTAACCCGCCCCTCTGCTCGGCAATCGGGGCGGCGTACATCAATTAAAATATTACAGTTAAAATCCACATTCTTGCCCTTCACCCACTACCCTCCCCCCTTAAAACAGTATTAAACATAATAGAGTTAAAAACAGACATATAACTAAAATAAATAATAAAAGATAAAACAAAATGCCACTCTCGGTAGAGAGACCAGATAAGTGGCTCAGCTATGCCTCTTTGATCAGAGTGAATATGATCCTTTAATCTATTCTTAATTCTTTTGGCCAGGACACTCGCAAAGATCTTGTAATCTGCATTTAACACAGATATGGGATGATAGCTTCCTGTTTCTAATGGGTCTTTGTCTTCTTTTAGGATCAAAGCTATATTAGCTGTTTTCCATGATTCTGGAACAGACTCATCCTTCAGTCTGTTCAAAATTTTCTGTAACTCTAGAATTAATATTCCACTAAAGCTCTTATAATATATAGCACCTAGGCCAGGGGTAGGCAACCTTTCCCCTTTAAGGGCTGAGGGACTTCAGCTCCCAGAAGCCTCAGCCATGTTGGCCAATAGTCCCATGTTGGTCAATAGCTCCTGGGATTCTGGGAGCTGAAGTCCCTTGGCCCTTAAAGGGGAAAGGTTGCCTACCCCTGACCTAGGCCATCTGGGCCTGGTAATTTTGATGGTTTCATTTCTTTAATTGCTTCCAAGATCTCGGACATAGTTATTTTTTTATTTAAATCTTCCATTTCCTTCTTATCTAATCTAGGGATTTTCTGATCTTGTACGTAATCTTTCAGATCCTTCTCTGCAACAGCTTCCCTTGTAAATAATTTATTGTAATATTTTTTAAAAAAAACTTTTTTGATCTCCTATTGTTTGGTATATATATTATCATTATCCCTTATTTTAGAAATTAGTTTCTTCTTTTTTTCCCCTCTTTAGCTTCCAAGTTAGCCATTTACTAGGCTTATTAGCAAATTCGAATTGTCTCTGTTTCAGATATTTTAGTTGCTTTTCTGCTTCTTCCTTTAACATAGAGGAGATTTGATCTTGACATCTCCTTATTTGTGCCTCAGTTTTCTTATTACCAGGACGTTCTTTTAAATTGCTATCTAAGATCTTTAATTGCTCCTGTAATTTTTGACATTTTAATTCTCTTCTTCTTCTTTTTTCATAATTTTGTTTAATAAAAAAGCCTCACATTATGGCCTTATGAGTCTCCCAAATAATGTTTATATCCATCTTATCTGTCTTATTTTCTTTAAAAAAGTACTTTAAGGTTTTTTTAGCTTTTTGTAATATGCATTCATCTCTCAATAAAGTCTCATTAAGTCTCCAGCATCTATCTCTTTTAATTTTCTTAAGCATCATCTTTACAGGACAATGGTCTGAAAGTATCTTTGGGAGAATTTCAACCTTATCTATTCTAGTTTTTATCATGTCTGAAACCAAAACCATGTCTATACGAGACCAGGTTTTATGAGGGATGGAGTAAAAAGTATAATCTTTTGTTTTATCATGTTTATATCTCCAGGCATCTTCTACAGTTAACATGTCAATCATATAAAAAAAAAAGGCTTTAGGGAGTTTGCCCTGCAATAGCCTATGTTTGATTTCAATGTTTTTGTCTACCACTGGATCTAATACCACATTCCAGTCCCCTGACATAATAATATTCACATAAGAAAACTCCATGATATTTGCAAATAGTTTATTTAAAAAATTGCTTTTATTTTCTAAGGGGCCATAAACCCCAACCAATAAAATAAGTTGATCTTCCCATTTCATTTCTAGACCAATGAAATGTCCATTCTTGTCCACAAATAGTTCTCTGGCTTCTATCGTATTTTTTATGTAAACCGCTACACCCTTTTTCCTTTTTTTCTGAAGCTGCTACAAATAATGATCCCAATTTATGATTTTTTAAAAGCCTTACATCTTTTTTTACATCTTTTCATTTCTTGTAAACATATTATTTCTGCATTTGTTTTCTTCAAATAATGAAAGACTTTCTTTCTTTTAATTGGAGAATTGAGTCCTTTAACATTCCAAGATATAAGGTAAGTGTTGTTAAACATCATCATCTGAGTCTTCTAGTACTTCCTCTTCCAGCTTACCTACTGATATTTCCACCACCGTATCTTTTTTTTTACTTTGTTATTTTCCTCTTCTTATCCTTGTCCCATCCTTCAATATTGTTTTTATAGTGATTATATAATTTGAATTCAGCTTTATCATTTGTATTTCCTTGTTCGTCCTTTGTATCTATCTAGTCATTAGTTTTCTGATCGTTGCTTTCTTGATAATGTGTTTCTATCTTTTTAAGCATGTCCTTCATTTTTTCAATTGAGTTAATTTTATATCTTTTCTGTTTAAAGTTAAAAGATATCCCTTCAGGGTATTCCCATTTATAATAGACATTTCTTTCTCTCAATGCCTTTGTTAATAGAGTATAATCTTTCCTTTTTAAAAGAGTTTCTCCAGGTAAATCTTTAAAGATCTGAATTTCATTTCCATTAACAATGAATTTTTTTTCATAGCAAACTCTTAAAAGTTGATCCTTGACATGAGTTATAACAAAATATATTATTATGTCTCTAGGAATCTTTTTTTGGTTTGCTACTCTTGAATTAATGCAGAACATCTTATCAAAATAAAATTCGTCAGGATCTCTCTCCATGAATTTAGCTAATAATGGTGTTAGTCTTTCATAGAGATCTTCTTCTTTCTGTTCGTCAAGTCCCCTAATTTTTTAAACATCTTTCTCTGACTTTTTGATCATCTTTTATTCTTTCTTCTGTCTCCTTGCTTTGATTCATCTTTAAAAAAGATGGAGGACTCTAAATTAAAGTATACTGTATACTGTAAATTATGGAATGAAAGAGAGCTTTTATAAGCTTCTCTTCAGGTGGTATTTTACCCCGGTTAAATTAGCTAAGTTAGATAAATCAAACAAGGATAGATGTTGGAAGTGCCAGAAATATAAAGGTACTTACTATCATATGTGGTGGCGATGCTCACTAGCTAAAAGATACTGGGACGATATACATAAGCAAATTCAGGACATCCTCCAAACGAAATTTGATAAAGAACCGAAGTTATTTCTATTAGGATTAACTGAGGAACAATTAGAAAAGAAATTTGGAAAGGAGATTTTTTCATGCTAACAGCTGCTAGGGTAACCTATGCTACAACTTGGAAACAGGATAAGACCCCATCGACTATGCAATGGCTTTGGAAACTTTTAGAATATATTGAAATGGATGAATTAACATATATGTTAAGAAATAATATGCACTCTAAATTTGATAATGGGGAAAGATAATAGATAGAATTATGAATAAAATATATAACTATAGTTAAATCTTAAAGGAAAATCAACTCTCAGGTTTCATAAGGTGAAATAGAACTTATGTAAGAAAAAATAAAACGATAATTTACTAAAATAATTAATTTTGATAACACATGATTATCTTATCAAAACAAATTATAAAATCATCAAAGGACCAAGAAAATAGATTATACATATATATATATATAGAGAGAGAGAGAGAGAGAGAGAGAGGTATTTGCCTGAATATTTAATTTGATGTAATTGGATACAAATAATTATGTCATAAGATAGTTGAAAATTAGGTATTAGGAAGTCATATTTTAAGTTGTTAAAATGTTATATGTTATTTGTTATTGTATGTCATATTTGTATTTTTTTATACATGTTTGTAATTGTATGTTGTATGTTATATATATATATATGTGTGTGTGTTTACAAATGTATGTTATACTTTGTTATATTTTATATAAACGCTAATAAAGAATATTATAAAAATAATAATAATGTGTGTTACCTGCCTCAATGTAGTTTTTATTAGTTGCTGTATTTGCTATTTTGTGTTATTCTGTTTGCCATTATTACTATGGTTCCATTTTGTATCTTTTGTATATATTTGTTTTTAATACTTTTGTTATATACATTGTTTTGTTACCTTTTAAGCAGATATAAAGATTATTTACAATACCTTTTGGTTTTGGTCTTTTCAATTCCATGGTTTCAACATAAACTTCATTTTTTAAAAAACAAAACAAAAATGAACATAGAAGAAACTGAAATTGACAAATTCACCTACACAAGCACCAAGCTTTTTATCTAGAGTTGAATCTCTCCATTTTCAACCATGCTGCTATTAACATTGGAATGACATCCCCTCCCCGAAAGCGTTTTGATTTTTTTATAGCAATATGGCAGATTGGCATAGCATGGGTCCCTCAATTCTAGGAAAAGATGTAGCCAGTGAATTTGGCCCACCTATTTGATGGGGGTTGGTTGGTTTCATTTTGTTTGCTTGCTTGTTTGTTGGAAAAATCATCAAAATTTGAGAATTTCATATTCTGGACCAGATGAATTTGAAAGATGTTGTTGCTGCTGTTGCTGTTGTTAAAAAAACAAATAAAAACAAACCCTGAATGTAGGATAGAGTAAAACTGGCTAGTTTTCCCATCCCTTCTTCTAAGTAACAGCTTCAGGAGTGTAACAGTGGAAGGTTACTATTCCCCTGGGATATACATCCTGAGCTAGTTCATCCTTACATGAAATGACAAATAACGATGGTAGTTTTCTCTCTGTGTGAGAAGATCAACATTCTTTTGCAGTACTCTCCCTGTATTTGAGCGTCCTGACATGTTGCAGAGGAAATATTCTGTGAAGTAAAACAGAAGGATTTATTGCACAGAACCCTGTTTTCTGCACAGGAAACTATGTTTTCTTTGCAGAAAATAGTTTTCCACATGTTTTTCTCCCCCAAATATTTCAATCACAACAGTTTGGGACATACTGGAGAAAATTGTGAAAAATTCTTTGTCCTCCCTCATTCTTTCCAACCAAGCTCTTGAATTTTTGGAAAATCTATATCTCAAGTTGGAATGAATAATCATGAATGTTCTTTCCATCCCCACCTGCCCCATCATGTTTCTAGTTTTCACATATATACCTGGCTGGCCTCAGAATGCTCTCCCTGATGGACCTTTGTTCTGATCTAACACAGCATTTCCTTCTTGATGTTCTTATGCTTTGCTGCCTACACACTTCTCAAGTCTATTTAACTTTAGAAATTGTAAACAGATGGCTCAAAGTCTATTCTCAGTTCAAGACAGAATGTGTGTGTGACAGTGGGTGTTCACGCGCCTGTGTGTGCACTACTGTTTATTCATATGTGAACCTTAAATGCAACATATCAACCTTTCATCTTATGCTAAAACATATTTCTTCCTCTGGCACCAATCTCTGTGTTCAATATGCTCCAATCAGCATCATCAAATGTAGTCATTTAGCTTGATCCTACTGTCTGGATAATTTATATGGATAAAAGGCAGCAGGGATCTGCATTTTAATCCATGTGGGACCCACTTAATACTTCCCCTATGGTAGACATAGTTTCTCCTACTAGCCGTATCTGTTTTCTGTTTCTTACACTAGTCCTTTATCTCTTCCAGTGTCTTATAAATGATCCTTGCAAACATCTATCTTAAGCAGGAACCAATTATGTAAAATTTAACCAGAGGCTCTTGGAAAATGCAAACAGTCATAACATATGTACTGTTGTTTTCAACAGTGCTAGTTCTGCTTCAAATTGGAAGGGATATAAAATATGTGGTGATGTTTTTCTCCTCTTTATACATATAGCTCTAGTTATTTGTATTGCTTAGGAAAGAAAATTGAGGGGAAAGATTAGCTCAGTGTATACAAGCACTGCATCAGCAATGGAAGCCTCAAGAAGAGTTGGAAGTTATCTTTCCAGATCAGATTCTGCTACACTAACTCAATGCAGAGAGTCACTGGAACTAGTCTTACTACAGAACAATTCTTTGATGATGAGTCCACTGGTTCCTGGATGTCACTAACTCCCAGCAACTATATGATATGGGCCTTTTAAAACATCATTAAAACACAAGAGAGTTCAGTGGTGATTGTGAACTTGAAGCACTGTGATAAGGGGATACACCACATGAAGCTATTTTTAGATTGAGTCAAAAGATTGATCCCTCTAGCATAGGGCTTGAGATTTTTTTTATTATTATTTGTCAATCTCAAAGTAGAATTTATATATGTCCTAGTATTTGTCGCAAGAAAATATGCACTTTGGCTTGAGTGCTTCAACTATTTGCATGGCTTACAAGGCATTTCTGAGAGCTAGTCTTGTCTAGTGGTTTGAGCGTTGGAATATGACTCTGGAGACCAGGGTGTGAATCCCCGCTCAGGCATGGAAAGCCATTTGTTGACCTTGGGCAAGTTACATTCTCTCAAACTCAGAAGAATACAAAGATAAAGCTCTCTGAACAAATTTTGCCAAGAGAACCGTGTGATAGATTTGCCTTGGAGTTTCCATTTCTGACTTGAAGGTCCATAACAACAACAGGGATTTTCTAAGAAATAGTGAATGGCATACATTTTGCCATGTGAGCAACTAAAATGTGCATAATTGGGGGGATATACACAAAAATACAATATAATCAATAGGGGAAATTGCATAATATTAGGCAATGCATAAGAATGTTAAGATTCCTGAAGTTTAAAAGGGGAGTATGAAAAAAGAGGCCCCCATGAATCCCTTTTTGGGATAATAGTCACAGACATGGTAATGCTAGGAACACTCCAACTAGTAGCTCAAAGTTATACATTTGGACAGTGACTCAATTTTAATAGATAAAATAAATTTGATTGAACTGGGACTATTTGGATATTGCTAACAGCACTGACTTCTTGATTCGATTTGTAGGTCTAGAGGTGGAGGGTTACTATGTGTTCTCTAGAACAGTGTGGATGAAGACAAAAAGAAAATTCAAATGCTCTTCAAAGAAACCTTGGCCCAACTAATGATAAATTAAACTATATTTTAGGCCATGCTAGTGGCTGGAAAACATTAACAACAATTGCTTAAGAGAGGAGGACTGGAAGAATAGCAATAGCAATAGCAAATACATTTCTATACCACTTATCAGTGAACTAGCCCTCCTGAAGCAGTTTAAAATGTGTAAGCCGATTGTTCTCAACAAGCTGGGTACTCATTTTACTAACCTATGAAAGGATGCGAGCAGTGGTCAATCCCACTATTTTCTTCAATAATATCAAGAAATATTTAAAACAATTTGAACATTAGCCATAGCTGCAGTTGAACTTCTTCACCATTTATGTATTGAGAAAATCCAGAGGCAATTTCATTACATGCATTTTTTTTATCCACAGAATCAACCATCCATGGCCTGTGTGTCAGAAATGACCTGATATTTTTTTTTACTATGCCATTGTATATAATGGGACTTGAGCATCCTCAGATTTTGATATCCACTGGGGTCCTGGAACCAAATCCCCATAAATACAAGGGCCCACTGTAGTCTAAGGGCATGAGGTAGACACCTGAAATCCCACAGTTCAGCAGAAGCTTGACAAAAGAAAAGAAAAAAGAAAATGTCAGGAATTACTTCTCTAAAAAAACTGAATTGGCTGACTACAATAGACAGAGAATGGTCTGAGAGATTATGTCAGTTTATATGACTGCCTCCCTAAAATCTACCTCTGGTCATGCTTTTGGATTTTCATGGATCTTTGGGAGGAATGATTAGGAAGGGTTACAAATTAAATTGACACTCCTGCAGTTAGAAGTTTTAAGTTGATTTGCAGATGATGGTCACCTGAATTTTGGGTTGGAGGAGTAGTTTGAGATCCCAGGAGGGCTGAGGACCACAAAAGGTGGTTGGGGCTGCATGTGGTCCACATTTTCTTGCTACTGCCTTAGGGACTAATCTGTTCAGCTAGTGCATAGTGTATACTCCAATTTTCACATCTCTAGTATTGCTTTACATATGATATTTTCAGGGTGAATCTTAAACAGATAGTGTGATGAGATGCAGCCTCAACTGACCCCCCTTGCCAATTTGAAACCATTCAATGTCTCTGTATTCTGGTGAAATATTCAATCTTT
Source organism: Phrynosoma blainvillii (assembly GCA_026167975.1). NCBI lineage: Eukaryota > Metazoa > Chordata > Lepidosauria > Squamata > Phrynosomatidae > Phrynosoma > Phrynosoma blainvillii. The sequence continues at coordinate 418,488,467 of JANUYF010000001.1, forward strand.
TACTCAAAGTCTCAAGTTAAGTTTCAGGTCTCTACTCTCTACCTTCAAGTCTCGAGTCAAGTCTTAAGTCCTTGCAAGATACTTTCAAGTCAAGTCTCAAGTCTGGGAGCCAATTTTAGAAGAAGAAAATAAGGTGGGGCATGTTTCTCAGAGGGGAACAGCAAATACAATCAGTAATGGGCTCAGGGCTGACTCAGCAGTAAATCCCTCCTGCACATTGGAAATACTTCTAATGTAAATGTTTTAGAATACTCCTCCAATGTGAAGTGGGGATAAGCTGCTGAGTAGTCAATCAATCAATCAATCAATAATTCATTATAGTCATAGACCAGCACATGGCCAAGCAGACCTCAGCTGCAACCTCAGGCCAGAAAACTGCCAGTGAGGGAAGTTTAGGGAAACGATTCTGATTCAATTCTCCTCCTTCCTCTCATTCTCAGGGTTGAGTTTTGTCTGCTGCTCAAAGTGAATGACACCAGTGAGTTTGTTCCTAAAAATATACAAGTCATTTATTGCCATTTAGGTCCAAGTTGAGTAACTGAAGCAACTTGAATCCAACTTGAGTCCAAGGCAATCAATTTGAGTTTACATCACTGCTTTATTATTATTCTGTCATAATAGCAGCCTCTAGTCCTGAGCACAGGCTATGCATCAGGATAATCAAATATTGTGGCACACTCATTTCTTTAAGAGTGAACCATAGTTTTTCATTCCAGTATTGAACAACATTTCTCCCCTAAAGGAATGTCAAAAAGATATTAAAAGTTTTATACGGTAGGATGAGAAACCACATGTGAAGTGGAAAACTATGATGAGACAAAGAGAAGAAGGGGGACGGGGCATGCCTGATCTTTGGTTGTATTACCAAGCAAATTTGTTGAACTGGATATCTGAATGAATTACTCTTAAAGATGTTAAATTACTAAATTTAGAAGTTTTCAACAATAGATTCAACTGATACGCCTATTTATGGTACAGAAAGGCAATGGTTCATAGCGATGTCAAACATCATGTCATAAAAAGATCACTGTTGTAGGTATGGGAGAAAATTAAGAAGTTCAACAGAAAGAGACCTTTATGGATTTCTCCACAAGAGGCTTTTCTGGGAAGATGGAAATCCAATGACTGTTGGCTCATGTATAAGGATTTACTGACCAGATCTGTAGAGGATACACTTGAAATGAAATCTTTGGAAGATTTAACATATTTAGATCAAAAAATGCACTTGTTACTATATACACAGTTGAAAGAAAGATTCTTAATGGATTTGAAAACAGAATAATTTAGCAAAGATGAAACTGAATTAGATAAGATTTGGTTCAGTGCAGAGACTAAATGGCTAAGTAGACGGGCGGCACGGGGCCACCCCAGGAAGCTGCGGATTGGGACCAAGGTATCCGCACACCTCGGCCCCACGGTGCAGCTTCGCCGCCCTAGGAAGGAGTGCTAAAATAGTGCTCCTTCCAGAAATTACTGAAGGTGCGCCGCAAAAGGCTGTCGGCGCACCTTCAGCTCCTCTTCCGCCGCAGCATGTGTGGACGCTGCGGTGAATAGGCATCCTCGGAGCACCGGCTGTGCGGAGGGTCCAGCACTCCGACGATGTCTTCGGGAAGGGGTTGGGGTGCCCAGCGTGTGGCTGTCCCTCCCTTTCCCTTCCTTGCCCTGCTTTCCCCCTAAAAGAGTTTCAAAAATATAGAAATGCTTATCTGACTATGATCAAAAAGAAGAGCCAATTTCTGAGGAAATGATTAAATGGGCTTCAGATTGTGGGAGAAGTATAAGTTTGGACAGTTGGAAATATGCTAGAACTAAAACTAGAATATTTACCAAATCCCAAAGTCTTTAAGAGAATTACTGGAAGATGGAACAGAAATGGCACTTAACACCAAAGAAGATGGCAAAGATATATAAGATGGCAATGATATATATCAAATCAAATAATTGCTGAAAATGTAAACCTGCTGTTGGAACATGGATTCATGTTTGGTGGTGCTGTCCGAAGCTGACAAAATTTTGGAAACAGATACACATAACAATTGAAAGGATATTAAAAATCAATTTTAGAATGATACCAGAAATTTATTTATTGAAAACGTTAATTAATATGCCAGTACAGTTGAGAAGAAGCATTGGTGGATAATGTTATATTTGATTGCCGCAGCTAGATTGAGTATAGTGCAATAATGGAAAAGTCAGGAAGTACTCATTTTAGATGACTGGACTTCAAGAATCACAGAAATGATAGAGATGGATAAATTGACAGGTCTGCTGAATAATAAGGATATAGAGCAGATGAAGAGGAATGGTCTCCGTTCATATGGTATTGTAAGGAAAGATGGAAATAAGAGTAGGAAGTAGGTTCAGTGAAAGAATGTAGGAACTTTTGATACATAAAGTAAGCATGCTTTTTTTCTTAAAGGATAATGGTTTCAGGGAACTATGGGCCTTTACAGACTGCCAGAAATAATGCAATTGAGTCCATTTTAACTGTCCTGGCTCAGTGCTAGGGAATCATGGGAACTGTGTCAGAGCTCTCTGACAGAGGAGGCTCAATGTCTCAGAAAAAACTACAGTTCCCATGATTCCCTAGCACTGAGCCAGAGCAGTGAAAGTGAACTCAAGTTGCATTATTTCTGGCAGTCTGTAATGGCCCTTTGTTGGAACTGGTTCAATTTATGTAAAGAGTCCAAAAGAGAACGTTAGGCTCAGGAGCTGTCACTGTCGGAACAGGCAAAGTCATTTGTGGTTAAAAGAGAAGTATGTTGGGGGTTATTTAATTGTCAAACCACCAAATTTTGGAACAGCTTATCACTAAAGCTTTATTTAGGTATATAAATTATATGAAAATAAAAAAGAGTGAACCATAGTTTTTCATGATAAATACAATCAAAGTCTTTGCTATAATTTGTAAATCACAGTCTGATTTTCTTTTGAATTTTTTTGATGAGTACCATTATCCAATCTATGTTTGCAATATGATCCCTAGAGGCTCTTCTTTTCCTTAACCAAGCTTGGACGTTTGGCATTTCTTGATCCACATATGATAAGACTCTTTGTTGTAGAACTTTGAGCAATACTTTGCTTGCATGGGGAATTAATCCAATGGTTCTGTAGTTACTGCAATCCCCAGTGTTCTGGTTCTTGGGGACTGGGATATACATTGAGTGTTTCCAATCTGTAGGCCATTGTTTTGTTTTCCATATTGGTTGACAGATTTTGGCTATAACTAGAGTAGATTCTGTCTCTGTGGACTGAAGCAGCAATATTGGCATGCCATCTGCTTCTGGTGATTTGTTTCTCTCAAGTAATCTGAGTGCAGCTTCCACTTCCTTTTCAAAATTGGAGGTTCATCTTCCTGTGGTTCTTTCTCAAATGAGTCTGCAATCCTTTCATTTCTTCTATATAGTTCTTCTTTGTATTGTTTCCATCTTCTTTTTATTTCTACTTGGTCATGTAATGTATTTCACTGCTGGTTGTAGAGCATCCTTACTCTTGGTTTAAAGTTCCCTTTGATTTTTCAGATCTTGTGGGAAAAGTCTCGTGTTCTTCCTTTTTTGTTGCCGCCTTCTATTTCTCTGCATTATTATAGTAATTTTCTATGTCCTTTTGCAAAAGTCATTGAACAGTTGTGTTCAGGATTCTGACATTATTTCTGTCACATTTTATTTTTGCTTCTCTTCTATGCTTAACTGCTTGAAGAGTTTCATCTGTCATCTATTGATGCTTCACTTATTTTTGGCTCCAAATACTGTCATTTTGCATTCCTCCCTGACCATGTCTCACCTGGGCACATGTATTGGGGCTCTACTAAGTGTGGTTTAATTATACACACCTCTGATCTCGAGTCTCTATAACTTCAAATATAAGTGTCGTTTATTTGTATCACTTCTTTGTGCTCCTCCGAACTAAGTTCCTGAGGTGCAGTTGAAACTACTAATCAAATTCTTGGTAACTGTGAACTTGCAGAGTCAGTCACTCTCTCAACTGTCATTTCCATGGCAACTGCAGACTCAGAATTCTCCTTGTGGCAACATTCTTTCTCTGTAGGCTTAACTGATTTTACATAATATGCTGCTTTGACTTTTTTCTCTGTTATGTAACTTCAGACAATTATATTTCAAATGTCCTTGTTTATGGTTGCATCTGCAGAGGGGTGGGATAAAAATAAATTATTACTATTATTATTATTATTACCATACTCATAACATGTCTTATAACTCATATCTGGGTGACTTTCTCTAGTCCAGATACTTCTATTTTTTTCCTCAGAGTCACACTCTCTTGACTCAAAACTTTTCCTTTCAGACTCAATTCTTCATCCTTGTTGCCAGGGCTTAAAACTTCTCCCGTCACCAAATCTATCCTATGAAGTTTGCCATTTTATAATTCTTTTTGTCATTCTCCTGAGATTTTACCTCAGGTTTCAACATTTTTCTGACCCCTTCTTCTCTTATTAAAACAAAATTATCCATCATCTTGGATGCTTCAGTTACTGTATGAGACTTCTGATCTTGCACCAACCATTTATATTATTGAGGGATGATATTGTAAAATTGCTCCAACCCAATTAAATTCTGTAATTCCTCTTTTGAAGTCACTTTCACTCCATCTATCCAACTCTTTGATAGATAGTCCAATCAAAATCTTAGCTGAACATATGTTTCATCCCCTTTTCTTTTTAAACCTCTAAATTCCCTTCAATGGTGTTTTGGGGTCAATCCAAATCTCTGTTTTATCATCTCTTTAAACAAATTATAGTCCTGTACCTCTTCTACACCCATTTCAGCATATATTTTGGATAATCCTCCACAAATTTGTGATCTTAAAGAACTCATTCTTTCCTCATCCTTTAATAATAATAATAATAATAATAATAATAATAATAAAATTTATTTATACCCCGCCACTCTGTCAAACAATCATTGTGGCTTACAACAGTTAAAATTACACCAAAATACAGACTAAAAACCCCTAAACCCCACCCTCCCCCGTTAAAAAGTATAACTACACATCCTAAAAAAAATAAAATCATAACATAAAATATCAAGACAAAATAAGGTAATTGGAGCAACTTCAAGCAGACAAGAGCAGTGGGCGAGCCAAAACTGAAAAACTGAGGCCGGGGATCTAATCAGGAAAGGCCTGCCAAAATCTGTGAATAAGGAGTCAATGTTATCCCCTTTGTAATATCTTGGGAGTCTCTTCATGTCAATTTGAGGCAACCTATTTACCTCATTAACTGTTTGTATTTGAGGTTCCCTATCCATCTATCTCATTCTCAACTGAAACTCTATCTCTGCTTGTCTTAATGCTTGTTCTCTTTCTTTATCTCTTTCTTCCAATTCAGCTTGTCTTAGGGCCAATGCAAACTAGCATTTCAGGCCAACCTGGGGTTGGAATTGAGGTGGGGCAACTACACATCAGCCACCCCAACTCTGCCCTGACTCTGCCCTGAGGCCGCATGCCCATCCACATGGTGCGTGGTGTCAGGGTGCCCTCTTGGCACAGCGTGCACACACACTGTGTCAAAAAGGTGAAAAAGAGCCGCGGCGGTGGCTCTAAGGGCAGCTTTTTTCTGCCCCTCCCCAAAGGAGTGGCATTTTGCCACTCTTTTTGAGGTGGTAAAAAAGGAGGATCGGGGTTATAGCGTGTGGTTGCCACAGTCCTGATCCACCGCTCCCAGGGCTGCCCAGGGCTGCCCGAAATGGGCCATCTGCATCAGCCCTTTAATTTTGGTCTTTCATTTGAAGTTCTTGTTCCTTTTCTTTTTCTCTCCTCTCATTTTCTATTTCTTTTTCTCTTAAAAGCCTTTCATTTTCAAGTTTGGTTAATTCCATTTCCCTCTTAATTTTCCAAATCTCCACACTTTCCTGAGATTTGGATACTGAGGTGTCCAAACTTGCTACCAATTCTTCTCCCACCACTTCTGTTTCTGTTCCAGTGGGTTTTGCTTCCTTAGAAGGCATTGTTATAGTATTTTCTTACTAATACCCAAAACGTTTACCTCAGGAAATACTCTTAACTACTTTTTAATCAGTTGTTTACTAAGGTAACACTTGGATCTTAATGGCAAACTAGTGATTTCCTACTTTACTCCAAATTTTTACCTCAGAAATCACTTTTCTAAGATATTTTCTCAGTGTGCTTTGGCTTTGGAACTTTTTCAGATATGGATTTGGTACTTTATCCACTCTCACTCTGCTGCTTTATCTCTTTTCTTCCACAGTTCCCTACAATTACCTCAACAAATTACCTCAGGGACTGGTAATAATACTTTTTTCTCCAGTGTGGTCAGTTTCTGAGTAATCTCTTACAAATTACCTTTCACAATTACCTCAGAGATTGCTCCACTGACACTAATGCCTTTACTTTAAACTCAAACCTCTGAACTTTCATCTCTCAAGTTCAGACCAAATCTTGGGTTTCTGGTTCCTTGAACTCAGGCTCTGTAACACCAATCATCAAACACACTTTTAAGCACACTTCTAAGCACAGGATTTTTCTGTATCCCAACACTTGCAACCAATTTATGTGATGTGCACTTTTTCTTTTCTTTCATTTGTGGCCACATCATAGACCCTTTTCATCCCACAGCTACCACCACCCTATGCAAAGAGCCACTCCATCACCAACCTTCTCTTCTAAAACTCTTTAGTATAACCTATCTTGTATAAGGTTTAGTAGTGTAGATATTCATTCACACTGTAGACAAGTGTTTATTTACAATACAAGTAACAATGTTTCACTTGGTCTTGCTGCACTTATTATAATTGGTTACAGTTACAAATAATACTACTCTAAAACAGTCCTTTCCTTGGAACATTTTCAATTACCCCCACAGGACACTCTTAGCCTTCTTTGGGTACCTTTACAATTATTTCTTAATCAGCCTCTAAGGCTATCACTACCCCTCAGGATATTCTCTTTATAAACTTCCTCACGTGGAGTTTAGTCTAAGTGTTAGCCCCCTTTCTTCTGGACCTGAAGCCTGTTCCATTCTGGAACCTCCATCACTAGACCCTCACTGTCTGGAATCCAAACCCTATCTGACTTACAACTGTTCCTAATGGAATTTTCCCCTTACAGCCCAACATTCTATTGGCTGTCACCAGCTCAGTCCTGATTGGTTGTCACCAGGGCTGGCTCTAACCTGCCTTCTTACCACACATGTATACAGTTGCTTCTTAGGTTATTTGAAGAATATGTTTGTGATGAACAAACTGTTGGCCTCACCAAATTCATACAGTCAATCTGTTGCACAATTTCTTGCTCTGAGGCCAATGTTTCTTACAAGCTTTGATTCTGTTTTATTTCCTATTTTTGTATTCCCATCACCTATGATGAAAAAGAAATCCTGTTTTGGTGTGTGATCAATTTCCTCATGGCCCTCAGCACAAAATCTTTCAGTTTGTTCTTTTGCTTCTGTAATTGGAGCATAAACTTGGATTACTGTTGTGCTGATGGGTTTCCCCTGAAGTCTTATTGATATGGTTTGGTCAGATTTTGCATTATATCATTTGACTGCTTTTGCTACATCTCTCCTCACTATTAACGCCACCCTATTTCTTCTTAGATTTTCATTTCCTAATTAAAACACTGTGCAATTATCTAATTAAAAATGCCCCATACCTGTCTGTTAGCTCGCTCACCCCAAGTATTGCAATGCTTATACATTCCATGTCTTCTTTTACTTTGTTACTATTTTGTTTAGTTTCCCCTCACATCCATGTTCCTATATGTGTTATGCTGCTTCACACTTTCCTTTTGCCTCCCTTTTGCCTTTTGCACATCAACATCTGAACATTCTTTCAGGCTGAGTCCAGTTGTGTTGTTAGCCCCAGCACAACTTGTACTTGTCCTCTGCTTTACCTTAGTAGCTCATTGAGTGTATCTGGTACTATCACTGGTTTCATGTTAGATCTCATCACAGGGTTTCTATGGTAAAAGATGGTCAAAAGGGGGTTTACTAGGCCTTCCTCTGCACAATAGTAACAGGTGTTAGCCATGGTGCCATTGACATTGTCCATGAGATTCCTCCTCCAGTGTCATCCTTTTTTCACTGCTGTTGCCCAGCAGCTGTTTGGCATGTTTAGTCTGGTTCCTCAACAAAGGACTTAATGCTTTTCCTACTTCCTTATCTCTAATAATATCCCATCGAGTTTGGCCTTGAGAGAAGCAAAAAACAGGGACTACAAAAGGAAATATATTCAGTAAACATTCAAAACAGTGTTGAATCAATCTTGCATTCCACTACCTTCCAAAAGAGGGCATTGAGGAAATTTCATTAAATGACTTTGTTTTCTGCTTGATAGTCTGCTGTTCTACCCTCTGCCTTGTGTATCTTGATTTTTGTACTCTCAGGAAAGAACACTGATTGCAATAGTGTATTGTTTATCACTTTGAATAAGGCTGAAGGACATAGCTACAGGTGAAGATGTGCTGCTAAAGACCCATACAATATGTTACTAAAGCCAGCAACACATTTTATCTTTATTGCCCCCCTTTGTTTGTATACTTGTGATTTTCATTTTTTGACAGAAAAGAGAGAGGTATCCTTCACTTACCTCTAAATCACCCCAAGGAAGATAGCACTTGACATCTACCCTGGGAATATCTCAAATTAAATAACTGACAGCTTACACTCAAGCTATACTGAAAAATACATACAACATTAAACTTTAAATCTATTATTCTCATTGCATGAAACTGAGTATATTTTTTGAAAGCTGCATAAAATGACAACAAAATTTAGACAGTTATCTCCTTTAACTGTTCACTTACCATGTTGCAATCTTCCTTACAAAACCTATGTTAACAAATGTGGAAACTCTGACACTCCAGATGTTTTGGAATTCAACTCCCAGCAGCCCCATCCAGAACATTCAATAATAAGGGATTGTGGACACTGAGACACAACACATCTGGAAGTCTAAAAACTCCTTGACACTACATGATCCTATTGTCCCCCATACTTACTAGCATTCTGTTAATGATATGGACTTGTGGGGCACATTGTTTTCCTAGAGTGACAGACATATTCAGCTGACAGAAGCAGAAGCAGAGATGCATATTTAGTAATGTTGTGTTTGTGCACTGCACAATGTACATTGTGGATGTGCGTTGCACTTGTACATTTCACTCTGCAGTTGCTCATGCATATTTCAGTTCCACTTTGCACAACTGCCCCCCCCCCCCATCATTGATATGTTTTGTGCAGTGTTGTTGTTCTGCATGGGACCTGTAAAGTAATGGCACAGCACATCTCCTTAGGCAGACATTTACACTATGCTGAGGGGATGTTCAAATGCAACCATTACTGGAAGCCACCATGAGATGTCTGGATGAAGGAAAATATTAAAACAAACAAAACAAAACAAATCCCTCACTTCTGCAGTTCCTGAAGCTCCCCAAATCCCACCAATATTTTATTCTCTTGAGTGTGATTTTGGGTGGTTTTCACACACACACACCACACACCAAAGCATGATCTAAGACACTCCAAACATGTATGAAACACTTTGTGTCCTGCTCTCTCACACCCTAGAATCCCGCTGAGCTCCAATACTCTTTTCAGCCAAATATTTGGTTGGTCTAAAATGGTAAGCAGTGACACAATGTTACTTTTGATGCATTGAGATGGAGAAATTACCCCTTCCATTTTGTTGTCTCTCATTTCAATAGACACTTAACTGAGATAAGATGACATATTTACATATCTCTAGTTGCAAGCTGAAAGAGAAGAATCTATTCTATCCTGTCTAATATATCAAATATATTTTAACACAAGTAAAACATATTAAAATATGATGTCCCTATAATAAATAATGCAGTGAAGTGACCCAAGAATTCCCAGGTATGCTGGTTTACAGTCTGTTCCAGGCAGAGGAAGTGGAGACACAGCACCATTCTTCCCTAGGCTCCATGTGTTTTTTGTGGTCTTCCTGCTGCAGATCAGATGACTGACTAGTTAGAATTAAGCACAGTTGTCTAAGAGTGGGACTTGCCAGCAAAGCTTCAGTCTGATTTCAGCACATTTGCTTCACATTAATTTCAAATGAAAATTTCAGAATATTCTGACCGATGGAATTCTGAAGGGCTTTATATTACAACACTATGAACCTCTGCTCAAAAGTAAACTTCTCCTTGTGTTTAAGGTGTCATACTCAAAAGTGACTGGATAAAGGACATCAGCCTAAACTTGGCAGTACATCTCTCCGATGTGAGTGGGATAGAGATCTTGTTCTGAATTTGGCTAGACTAGTTTCTACACCATCTAGAGGAAGATCTCACTCTGAATTTGGCTAGACTCAGGGCCAAAACAGGTGGCCATAAAGGGCCAGTGTGACACTGCCTCTTTGAGTGCCAGGTTGGGGCTGCAGCAACTACACACCATCCCCCCCCCCCAACTTGGCTTTTTTCTGATGTAAAATGAAGCAACAAAATGCTGCTCCTTTTTGTGCCAGAAAAAAGTGGCTTTTCTGCCATGGTGGCGGCTTTCTCCCACTCCTGTGGCATGTGGCATATAAATGTCATGCCACCAAAGCACCACAATGCTGCCAGCCATGTGGTTGGCAGACAGTGTGATGCCAGTTTGGGGGCGGTGTCAGGGCATGCATCATTTGGCCAGACTGCTTATTCAGGAAAAGATCCTAATGTACACTAATCCATGCTGCCAGGAGTTCCTCTGAGAGTATAAGAATGTCACCATGTGAGAAAAATGACATGAAAAAATTGAAACTTAGTTTTTGTGGCAGGCAGGTCAAAAAAGCAGATTACTCTCAGCATATTAGATAGAGTCTGTGCCTAGAAGGAAGGTTGCTTCCATGTATTATAAATACAATACATTAATTTGCTCAAATAAGAAATTTCCCCTGCAGTCACCTCTGGCAGCAATCTTTGTTTCTATTAGAAATAGAGCAATTTGACAGATGTGGATGCTATGCATCATGCATTGCACTGTAGCACCCATTGGCATAAATGGGAGCTATATATGATGGATTGTACTCAGAGAATCTTGCTTAACATTAGAATTAACAGCGCGCGCGCACACACACACACACACACTGCTATAAGAGCTGCTATAGAATGAAATTAAATTAATAAAGGCCCTGACATCAGGATATGGACCACAATTCATTAAGCACTGCTCATACACATGCCACTACATTTAATTGTCCTAATGCATGACCTGTACTCAGGACAAGAGGTTGCTGTCTGAACAGAATATAGAGAAACAGAATGGTTTCCAATTGGCAAAGGAGTCAGAAAAGGCTGCATAATATCACCCTGTTTTTTCAACCTGTGTGCAGAAAATATTGTATGCAGAGTAAGGTTAGATTCAGAGGATAGAAGACTGGATGATTGGAGGAAGGAACATTAACAACCTAAAATATGCAGATGACATAATACTACTAGCCAATGATCAAGAAGGAAAATGCTAAGGTAGGCTTAACGCTGAACATTAAGAAAAGAAAAATAATGACCATGAAAGATCTACCAGAATTTATTCTAGATAATGAGAAAATTAAAATAGTCAAAGAATTTCTCATTATCTAGGATGAATTCTGGTAGACCTTTCATGGTCATTATTTTTGTTTTCTTAATGTTCAGCATTAAGCCTACTTTAGCACTTTCCTGGATCAAATATTGCTCAGAACATGATTGCAGTTAAAAAAAAAATAGAAGATGGCTGGGATTGGGTAGGATAGTTGTGAAAGAACTGAACAAGACCTTAAAGTGCAAAGATATAACTCTGAATGTTACAGTGAGGAACATCCAAACCATTGTATCCCCCTTCACAATGTATGGATGTGAAAGCTAGACAGTGAAAAAAGCCAATAGATAGGAAATCATTTGAGATATGGTGCTGGAGAAGAGTGCTGAGGATACCATGGGTGGCCAAGAAGATAAATAAATGGGTCCTAGAACAGATCAAGCCCGAACTCTCTTGAAGCCAGGATGACTAAATTGAGGATCATAGTTTGGCCACATTATGAGAAAGCATTAATCATTAGAAAAGGCAATGATGCCAGGAGAGGTAGAAGACAGTAGAAAGAGAGGAAGACGACACTCCGGATGGTTAGATTCAACCAGGGAGTCCATGGTCCTGAGCCTGCAGGAGCTGAACAAAGCAGCTGAGAACAAAGGATCTTCAAAATTTCTCATCCACAGGGTCACCATGAGTTGAGGTTGACTCAAGGGCAGTTTACAACAAGTATAACATATGATTGAGGGCCTATACTAATGTCTGGTAGCCATGCAATTGGTGAAGGAACAGAAAAGAAAGAGAAAGGTTATTGCATAACATTTAAAAGGAAGAAGCAGGCTACAAAAGCTGAGGTAAACTAGGGTCACACTTTATTTCATTATTTACAGTAATGGGAGAGGGCCTAAATCATGCAACCTTAAAATGAGGGGAGGATCCCATCAGACCACCCATTCAAATGTGCCATGGACATTCATCCCTGGCTTCAGTTACAAACCATCTTTAAAACATTGCCACAAGTTTACCATCTCATGGGCAGCAAGGTTTCCCTAGTCCAACTACACTGGGGCATTCCCATCTGTGGGGGTTTGGTTCTACTCCCCCACCTCCCCACCAGTGGATGGGGAAAAAATGGGAGCTCAAGCCCATATTAGTCAATTGGCAGCAATGTGTGCATACCTTCAACAGTATGCCTGTGGGTGCACTCTGTCATTGACTAATGTGGGGTGGGGTGATCCAAAGAAGCTTCAATCCACAGATGGCTAGCCCACTGATACAGTGGGCCCACTGTATCTCTCATATGCCCAGCACCTCCTCCATCCTTATCCTTATCCCTCAGTTGTATCTTTAAGCCCCAGGATCCAAACAGGAAATCATAGATTCAAAGGACCCATACCAAACATAAGTCTTCTGTGATACAAGTGCATCATGTGCTCTAAGACCACAAATAACAAAAGAGGCTTCTGGTTATAAATAAGTGAGAATTCTTTTCCACAGCATTTTTAATCAGAATTCACCAAAATCCATAAAGTCAGAATGCTGGAGCAAGTCAAATTTACAGATTTTCTCATCCCTAACTCTAAGAATAATGCTCCTGCTGTTGTTGATATTATTTGTAATAATCATCAATATTCTACATATTCTGCATCAGCTTAAGAGCTTATCACATTATCTTTTAAATCACCAGCAGCCTAATGAGTTGCAGCTGAGACGCTGGATGGGGGTGAGAATTATTGCACAGTAAGTTGCTATCAAATCACTGGGCGACTACAGCCCGTGTCCCAGCCATCCCCAGCCAGCCCTTTTTAGAAAATGGAAAGCTCTTGAAGCTTAAATGGTGACCAGCTGAAGACAGCTAGGACCCAGGCTACAGTTGCCTAGCGATTCAGTGGCAACTTACTGTGTGATAATCCCCACCCCCATCCAGCATCCTGGCTACAGCCCGTTGGGCTGTTGGTGATTTAAAAGGTAATGTGATAAACTCCTTAGTTACATATATGTAACTAAGATCTTCTTGCTTGAGCCGCACCAGCCCACTTAAGACCAAGCAGCCATATCAGGCCAAGGACACCACACCAAGATTGTTGCAGACTTGGTCACTGGTGAAGGGTGGTGGTGGAAATATCATCTTCCTGGTGCCCTGAACTGAAACTAAACAGACCTCTTTTGGCCAATCCAGTTGCTGATTCTTAAGGAGGCTGGGGCAGCATTAACATAGTCTTACAGTAACATTACATAGTGTTACTGAATACAGAGCAGTTATGAATCTGTAATTCTAGGTTATGAATCTGTTACTGCAATATTGAGTGCCAGCCAATCATCATCATCATCATCATCATCATCATCATCATCATCATCATTTCCTCCTCCCCTTCTGTTATGACATTCCTTGGTATCTATGGAATTACAGAAAATACAATGTTTATTTTCAGTAAGATATTAGAAAGAGTACCATCAGAGCAGATGAGATTAAAAGGAAATGAGATGGAGAGGATGGGAAGGGAAGGGTTGGTTGTGTAGTTGAGATCAGCAATAAAAATTTGGTCTGAATCTTGTTGACACTTCAGCTATTGTAGACCTACCGAATGATGACTTTACATGTAGGTAAAACCAACTGTTCTATTTTAATTGGCATTATTAGAGTGGACAGGATACAAGAGGAGATGATGAATATGTTTGTTCACAATAGATTATAGACATGTGCTAAAGCTTGCAAAACTTACTTTTTTGAATTGCATGTTCGTGTTGTGTGATTTCAAGTAATTTCTGACATTCAGTGACCCTAAGGTGAACCTATCATGGGATTTTCTTGTCAAGATTTGTTCATAGGAGGTTTGCCATTGCCTTCCTCTGAGGCTGAGAGCACATGACTTTCCAAGGTCACTCAGTAGGTTTCATGTCCAAGCGGGTCTCCAGAGTCATAGTTGAATGTTCAAATCACTATACCATGCTCTTTCTTTCTTTCTCTCTCTCTCTCTCTCTTTTTTTTTTACAACTACCAAAATCTGGAAGCATTGGCCATGAACTCTATGGGACACTCTAGTTGTAGTCCAAAATATACTGTTCTGAGCTAGGCTTTGTTCATTTGACCCAAATGGCACGAATCCCCTAAGCAACTAAATTCATATTAAAGGTAAAGGTATTCCCCATTGACAAGGTTGTCAGGTCATGTCTGGCCATAGGGGTTGGGCCAGCATGATTTCACAGAATGCTGTTTACCTTCCCACTGAGAAGTGGTACCTATTTATCTACTAGCATTTGCATGCTTTCAAACTGCTAGGTTGGCAGAAGCTGGGACTAGTGATGGGAGTTCACCCCATCATGCAGCATTTGGGCCTCGAACTGCCAATCTGCCGATCTTGCAATCAACAGAGTCAGCATCTTAATCACTTGAGTCACTGCATCCCAAACTCATATTAGGAAGAGTTAAAAAACACCCCAAACCTGCTACTTTCTTCCTGTCCATTACTACTCTTGTTACTAAAGGGTGAAAATCTACAGCAAGGAAAATTGTGATCTCTTCACATAGGTTCCTCACAGGATTTTGCATCCTGGAAGATTGGTGTTCTTAATTGCACAGAGAGTGCACAGAGAGTATAAAAGGCTTCCTTTGATAGACAAATAATGAATGTGGATGAAATAAAATGTAGCAGATCCACCCCTCCAGACATAAAACTTTGGATGCTTAGGTCTTGAAAGCTTGGCTTTAAATTCTGTCATTCAGTCATGTCTGCAGGACTGAATTTGGAATGCCCCCTTTTCCCTCCTCATTATTATATGTTAGAGAAGTATAATATCATCCTGTCCTATAGGCTTTAGCTGAATCACTTGAAACAGACCTGTGGAGATAGTTGAGAGATTTATTTAGTTCATTCTTGTAAGAACCAGTCAGAATTTGCAGATTTATTTATACATATGACAGGAAGAACTGGATTGAAAATATTGTGGAAAAAAGTTAAAATGGTAGTTGTAGCTGTTCCTACAGTTCATATACCATTTTTGGAGGGCAGTGGAGCAAAAGAGGCCTTCCACGTCCCTATCTTTCCACAAGGGGGAAAAAGTATAAATTAGGAATATTCTGCTTTCAGTTATTCATTCCTGCAGGGGACAATGGGTTATTTAAACAATTTTTTCTCTGCTGCATGAACATATTTGAAAACAATGCCTCTTTTCAAAACATTTTACAAGGGACAGAAAGCTTCCCTGCTTTTGAAACTAACCTCCTTTCAGCCTTTCCACCATGTAGTGACTTGTGAAAGGAGGACAGAGCAAGCAGTGACGGTAATTCTCTATTTCTCTTTGCCCCCTGCCCGCTCTCATCTATATGGTCACATGGCCAGCTTGATGGTGGCTGAGTAGTCAGGAGTAAAGTCTTATTTATTTTCAGCTATCATACCCTGTGCCATGTGAGCTTCAATTGACTACCTTACCCAGCTTCTCTCACCTAGATGGTAATGTAGTGCCATCTGCAAGAGGGAAAGTAGGCAAGAGAGGGAAGGGGAAGAACATGAGTGAGGAGGCTTACTGTCATAGCCAGTGAGGGATGATCCTACTCACTTAGTTCCCCCATCCCCTCTGCTACACAGCCAAATGGCCATCTAGAAAGCAAGGTGGACAAGGCCAATCCATCGCCAACTAGCTGGTGACAGATGACCATTGCTCAGCTGTTCCCTTTTGCCTCCCTTCTCTCACCCATAACCATGTAGTGGTTATGTGGAACAAAAAAGATGGGTACAGCTGAGCAAAGATTGTCAGTGTACACTGAAACAGGCCCCCTTCAGGACTTCCCATGGGTCATCTGGAGCTCCTGAGGATTATGTCATGGACTATACTGGTAGCAATCCTCCTCACTGACTACGCACCCCCCTTTTTCCAGCCACTACATGGCCATGCAAGAGAGGGGAAAGAAAAAGGTATGTCTGTGTTGGAGGGGTGGGACTGAAAAAGGATGATTCTTCTCTCTGGAGTATCTAGAAACTAAAGAAGCCCTTTTTTTTAATTCACCCCTCCCCTCAAGTCTTCAAATAGTCTTCAAATATTCTCCAATATCATTTCCATCCCTATCCTAAATCTTCTAAATATGCAAAATCCCATTTTGCAAACTACCCTCTGGCCAAAACACACATTTTTGACTGTTGTGGAATGGCATAAAAAATGAACACTCATAAAACTCCTATCTGGGGTTTTCTTCAAAGTGAAACATTTGCAGAAGGTCGACATTGTCTGGAGGGGTTGAACAAATAGTATCAGGAGAGAAGTGTCTGCTGACAGGTTGACAAAAGTACATGTAGCCTTCCCTTTAACAGAGAAGAGGTTAGGCGTTACACCACCAGAGCAGACAAGACCTTGGGGTATTACACAGCTATTCATTCGCAGCTATCACTGTGATGAATGAGGTCTTAGCAGATGCTTTGCAGGGTGAGAAAGAAGCACTGGAAAGGAAAAAGAAATGGATAGTATTTATGCTTTTCTCTTCATCTCCTCAAATTTACTGAAGTAAAGGTTTTTTAAAAAAGTGGGAGTGGGATGAAGGGCCTTTGCAGACTGCTAGAAATAGTGCAAATTGAGTCCACTTTAAGGGTTAGGGTTAGGGTTAGGGAATCATGGGGACTGTATTTTATTGTGGCACCAGAGCTCTCTGACAGAGAAGGCTCAATGTCTGAGAAAAAACAAAACAAAACACAATTCCTATGATTCCCTAGCACTAACCCTAACCCTTAAAGTGGACTCAATTTGCACTATTTCTGGCAGTCTGCAAAGGCCTGAAGTCCACCAACACAGTCCTTCTGAACAAGCTTGCTCCCGTTGTCTCTGAGAAGATTTTAGACTCTGGAGGGATTTAGCTGGGTGCTTTAATCAATAAATTAAGCAATTAGAATGTTTGATGACTCATTGGCTGTGATCATTTTTAATAGCTTAGGGCAAATATTAATTGTTGAGCTGGAGAGTTAATGGGCTTTTAAAGATCTGGATCTCTGATTAGGATTAAAACCATGGCTGCTGCTGTTTAATTGTGACATGTTCAGCCTTCTTGTTTTAGGAAATTGTACTATTTATCTCATCATGTCTTTATAATTTTATATTATTCATTGGTATTGCTCTGCTACATTATTTTATTTATGTGACCACTGTAAAACATCATAACTATTCTATAGAAAGGCAGAAAAGAAATGGAATTGTTATGAAGATTGTGGGCTATTTGGACCTGTATATTTTTTGTTGGGAAAGTTAAAAAATAAGACTATCTAGAGCAGGGGTGGGCAACCTTTCCCCTTTAAGGGCCGAGGGACTTCAGCTCCCAGAATCCCAGGAGCTATTGGCCAACATGGGACTATTGGCTAACATGGCTGAGGCTTCTGGGAGCTGAAGTCCCTCGGCCCTTAAAGGGGAAAGGTTGCCTACCCCTGATCTAGAGCATGGGCAAATTACAATTTTCATTACACTCCCCCAAAATCCTTGAGAAATTGGACATATTGGTGGAGGGACTATACAAAAAACAACACCTGTGCTCCAAATTTAATTTTCCAAATACTGGATATTACACCAGAAGCAAATATAGCCTTATTGTGCATAAGAAAACATTTTTAAAAATATTTTTACATAAATTCCCTTATGATGACAACTCAGTGGTATCAAAAATGTACATTCTTGATCTATTAATCAGAAAAAATATTACAAAAACAGGTGTGGGCAAGCAGAGCTTAGAAATTTAATTTATTAAAGGTAATTATATATATATATATATATATATATATATATATATACATATATATATATATATAAACTCAGACTATTTTTTATCATCACATATTTGACTATAGCAGTATCATTAATGTCCTCATGACTTTATTTTTATTTTTCACCAGACATTTGTAAATAAATATGAAAGAATAACAGTGAATAATTTGTATTAGAGGTCGAGAACAGATGCCAAAAAAAGCACTTTCAGCTGCTTTGGAGGTATGGTGTTCAAATGATGCACACCTCCAACATGGCTGAAGCTGCACCAGAGCAAAAAGGAGCTGGGATAATCTGCCTTCTGGTGGTGTGGGTTGGGTGGTGTGGCCATGGCCCACTTTGTGAGTGGGTCATGCAGTTGGCATGGTCCTGATTCGCTTGCAGCCAGAGCAGACTGAGGCCACTCTTTTGCATCTGTCTGCCCCAGCCCACAATGCCAACTTTCTTTAAATGCTTCTTAGCCTTTTCAATCCCATCTTGGGAGAAAGGTGGGATAAAAATTCAATAAATAAACAAATGAGTTTTGGCTAAGATCAAGTGCAGTATATATTTGTTAATTCCATGAACTGTTAACAATATTTTAAAAAGTAGCCTGATACCATTAATTAAAATATTGTTTTTGTACTGCTCTTTACTGGATGTGATGGTGGTGACTTCTTTTCCTTTTTCACTTGTACTCGGAATGCAACCTCTTGCCTTAATAAATTTATTGGCTGTCAATTGGTGTGGGCTGCTGCTGAGGGTCCTCAGCTCACCATCACCAAAGGGAACCCCCAGTGGTACAAAGTTTCTCTCACAAGACAAGACACTTGTTAGAAAGTTCATTAAAAGAACTTCTAAGGGAGAAATATACCATCACACATCTGAGCAAGCCTGATCAGGGCAAGATTTTTGAGGTGACATTGCAATAGGATTCAAGCAATCATTTTATACCATGTGGAGATTTCACTTGTTTTGCTGACGGGTGATTTGTTCACCAAATCCACCTGATTGTTGTGCCTCTCAACAAGGCCAGTAATCACAGATAAAGACCAGCAAAAGATAACTATTGTGGATATCACAATCCCCTTTGAACACAGGAAGCCAGCCATGAGAGAGGCCAGAGAATGTAAACATCAGAAGTACACCCCTCTGGCTGATGTCCTGAGACAAAAGGGGTTAGGTTCATGCATTTCTTGTTGGAACCCTGGGTGTCTGGGATCCAGCAAATGAACCTGTGCTGAGAGCTTGTGGAGTGGGAAAGCGCTATGCAAAACTCATGTGCAAGCTAATGGTGTCTGAATCCATTAGGTCCTGAGACATTTACATTGATCATATCTTGGGCCACTGCCAGTATGAGCAATCAGCTATGGTTTTGGTAGAGAAGGAACCGTGATGTTTCATTCTCTTTTCTCTCTTTTTTTCTCTTTTCCTCTCTCCCTTCCCCCCCCCCTTTTTCTTCTTTTTAAAATCTTCATCCTTTTCTTCTTCCTCTTCTTTCCCCTCTTCTTTTTCTTTTTCCTTTTATGATGTGCAACTGTTTGGATATATTAGTGATCCCTATTTGTGATTTAAAGGAAAAAGATACATTTTGGGTCTCCTTAGTATGCTCTATTTTATTTAAAATATGTTTTAATAATTTGAACTATCCTAGGAATGAAATTTGCGTTATATTTAATTTTTAAATGTATTATTATACTACCATATATATTTTATTTGCAATTACATTCTTTGGACTTGATATGTACTATTTATTGTTTCTATGTTAAACTGTATTTCTAAATATTCTCTAATAAAAGGTTTAATATGTTCTTTTAATTCCATAAACTGTTAACAGTGTTTAAAATGTAGCCTGATACCATTAATTAAAATATTGTTTTTATACTGCTCTTTACTTTCCTATTACTTACTTTACTTATTTGAGAAAAAGAAAACATTTAGAATTGATAAAAGACTAGCATAAAATTTGAAAAATTCTTGTTAAATTGGCATAAGTGTCCTTTAAAAGTATCTATTGAAAGCAAATAGAAACTGCAGATTGTTAATCCAATAAATACATTTTTGCTCTTACTCACGTGGATTTTTAAAAACGTTAAACCATTTTAATGTTAAACCATAAAGTAACTAGTTACTTATAACTCTATTACTGGTAACTCAAAACTTCCAAGCTCAGAATGGTGGAGTAGAAGGCCAGGAAAAAGGACTGATACTGAAATCATAACATCTGTGTAGCTAGTATGCATTCAACTTCTACTCTACCAGATGATATCTGGGGCTCAAACTCAGCTGTTAGTCCAAATCATCTCCCTTTTTAATATAAAAAAGAAATCTAGCAGGACCTTTAAAACTAACTGATTTATATTTTAGGATGAGCTTTAATCATATCAAACCACTTTTTCAGACTAAGTGGAATCATAATATTACAATTGTGTAGTATGAAATGGCCCACAGTACTGCAGAAATCTACAACTGCTCCATAGGTCCCAGCTGTTCACATGAGCTGGCTTTCCAAACATTTCCTCATGGCAAATGTTAGATGGCTTCCCATTCTATTAAACTCTGCATAAACTAAATTGGTGGAATTAAAACAAAACACAATGACATGAGTTAGAAGACTCACATAACATGCCAGCAGCTTGGCTTTACCAACTGCCTGGTTGCACTCAGTATTAATGCATCTGCTAATTTCCTGAAATCAGAAAATCTGATACAAGAGTATACTGAAAAGCATTCAACATCATTAGAATTCTGTTTGGTTGAAGGGGTAATTCAGGCAAATTAATTCCAAAACAAAATCAATGCAATGTAGGACATTTCTCTGGGACAGACTTAACAGAATGTTAAACAACTATGTAGACATTATGTGCATCTGTTTAATATGGTAAATAGAAGTTGCTGCTATTACAATCAGAAACACAGTATGTGGAGAAGATGGCTCGAATCATATATCATCCTCTATGTAATCTAATATTATAGATACTTAACTATGGAGCAGAAGTGCTACAAAACCCTATTGCTGATTTTTGAAGCTGTGTAATGGGACAATGACAAGAATGTCCAATGTACTTCGGTAGAGCCCAATGTGTATTGGAACCCCCTTACCAGTTGTCTCATCATGCATCAAGAAACCATACTGCACCAGTTCCTGACTCCTGATTCATATTGGTCCCAATGCACATTGGTCACTTTACTGGCTCCCCTATGTAGTTATGTAACAGCCAGTTTCAATTGGATACAGATGTCATGAAACTATCCATTCTAATTCTTATAGACATAAGTCCACTTATGGAGACATAACTACCATATAGAATTCCAGCTGATGAGTTTAAACCTTTTGGAGGAAGGCAGTGTTCTCCATGGAAATCCTCCCATTCCTCCAAAGCTGACATGGGAGGGAGGTCCTCAGAAGCAAAGAAAAGGATTGGTGCATTTACATAGGCTGTCTGACACTTTCACAGGAAAGAAGCGATGATGCAGTGGTATCCCTGGCCCTGGAGTCACCTGGTGTGGGAGGTTGAGGTTTCAGAGGTGGAATGGGTGGGGCTTCAGTGGCAGAAGAGCGGAGCTTCACCAAGAGGCACAGGGCACTCAAAATGAGTGTGCACCCACGTGCCCACCCATCCCTGCTGCACTCCCCCCCATCGTTGCTGCCATCTCTTCCTCCTCAGGGAGAAGGAGGTAGAGGCAAGGAACTGGGAGAAGCATGTATGCACCTCCAAGAAGTCCTTAGCACTGCCCTTTTCTCCTTGAGGAGACAGGAACAGTGGCAAGGACAGCCGGGGAGCATGCACACTTCTCCCAGCTCCTTGTCACCATCTCCTCCTCCTCAGAGGAGAAAGAGAAAGTAGCAAGGATGTCTGGGGAGCATGTGCATGTCTCCCAGCAGTCCTTAACACTGCCCCTTCTCCTCAGGGGAGAAGGAGCAGTGGCAATCCAGGAGAAGCACAAGTACTCCTCGGTGGTCCTTGCTGTTGTCCTTTTCTCCCCTAGGGAGGAGGAGGCAGTGGCAAGGAGCCTCCACAACTGTCCTTGCCCTCATCCTTCTCCTCCTCAGGGGAACTAGGGGTGGTAGCAAGGACATCTGGGAGAAGTGCATGCATGCCTCCCGGCAGTCCTTACTGCCACCCCCTTCTCCTTAGGGGAGAAGAAGCTGGCAGCAAGGAGGAGCTAGGAGTGTGCTGCACACTCAGCCTGGCTCCTTGCCACCAGCCTGTTCTCCCCTGAGGAGAAGGAGGCAGCACCAAGGATGGGCAGGGATGGGACGGGGGTGACTTGGTGTCACCCCCTCTGGGATGTCTCCTGGTGCAGTCCACACCCCCTGCACCCCCTAGTGATGCTACTTCTATGATGGCATTATACTTTCAACATCTTGGTTTTTTCCCCTCTTTAAATTCACACAGAATGGCCAGAGAAGCTAAAATGTATTAATAAACCTGCAACTGACTGTGCCCTGCATGAAAATGTAGGCGCACATGCCTTCTCTTGACAATCTCTTAGCTCCTTCCTGCTTGCCAACTGGGGGCGATACATCTTTCAGAGTACCGAGGAGCAGAATAAATGTTTTTATTTTATTTTATTAAACTCCTTTGGTACATAATACTGCTGATCACAATCCAGAATACTGAAGCCAAGGTGTTACTTATTCTCCCATTCTGTCATCTCCATTCTCCCCTCCAGTACTTTCAGTAATCCTGTTTACTGAGCAAGTTGATGATATTTCATTTGTGACAGCCATATAATTTACTGTAACATTCACATTTCTCTCTCTTTTTTTTTTTTTAAAAAAAATCTTTTGAAGAATGGGTACTTGTATAGTTCATTTCTTTTTCCAAAGGCAAAGCAACAAGTCTATTTCTCTGGACAGCTGGGTGACCCATTAAAGATTTGCTCATAGCTGCTGATGTGCATGAGAGGCTGGTTCTTACTTATATGTTTTGAATGAATAAAATCCAAAAATGCATATGGCCCATCCATCAAAAAAAGATTGTGTTTGTAATATGTGATCCACCCCCTTCTAAGATATTGGAAAACAGCAGAGGTCCCATCCTTTCCTCTTGCAACATATTTTACATATAGGCACCTTCAAGAAACTAACAGAGGCAGTTAAATTTTAAATTTGCCTACCTGTATGTGCATACAGGTTGTAAAGTGAGAACTGGCCATTACCAACAGAGTGGTTACAAACAAGGATCTGTGAAGATTTCATTCAGTAGCCACTCCCCTTCAGAATAAGATTTCTTCAAAAATTTCAGATTTATCTGTGTGACTGAAATAACATGATATTAAAAGAATTTGAATGTACAATCAGCCCTCTGTATCTATGGATTTAACTATCCACAGTTTCTCTCTCTCTCTCTCTCTCTCTCTCTATATATATATATATATATATGGCACAATTTCTATGCCATTGTATTTAATGGGACATGAACATCCACTGATTTTCCCATCCATGGGGGGTCCTGGAACCAAATCCCAGCAAATATCAATGGTTCGTTGTATATGAAAACAAAACTGGTGGGTTCAACTATCCAAGTACATGGCATTCACTATTTAGCTCTCCAAAGTCTGTTTTTGAATCTGTGTGTATTCAGCCATATTCATAATGATGAATTAGAACTGGTATCTCTCTTCTGGCAGACTCCACATTTTTAGCATATGCATAACACAGCTAAAGAGTACAACATGGTTCTCCTCAAATTCAGAATAGGTATACCTTTCAAACTTCACTGGTGCAGATTGGCTGAAAATTCTGTTCAGGATGGGTTGTGTGTGTGTGTGTGTTGTAGAGGCAAGTGAAATTAACAAGAATAGCTTCTTGTTCATCTGTTTTTTACCCATCCTGACCATACTGATTGAGATCCATTGAGTCTGTTGCTACCACAAACTGATATGGGTCCTTTCCCCATGATTGCAGTGTACAGTAGGTGTGAGGGAAAGTTCACTCTTCTTACATCCAGTTCTATATTCCTATGTCTAAAGTTGTGGGGAGTGGGTGTTTGAGGATACTAGATAATCTTATACTGGTGAGAATGAAAAAATCCCAGACAAAAGTGTGATTATCAAACTAAGGGGAACTGCAATGCAAGAGGAATACATCTAGCCATAAGTAACCATCCTGGTCCCACCAGTACATTTATGATCATAGATTCATAGAGCTAGAAGAGACCTCAAGGGCCATCATGTCCAACTCCCTGCCAAGCAGGAATACACAATCAAAGCACCTCTGGCAGATGGCCATCCAGCTTCTGTTTAAAAACCTCCAAACATGGAGATTCCACCACACTTTGAGGGAGTGTGTTTCACTGTCAAACAGCTGTTGATATCTTGGGGAACCAGTAGTATAAGACTCTGAGAGAGAACTTAACCTTTCTTCATGTGGACTTCAGTTCACTTGCACTGCTTCAACAGTGTCCATTTTGATTCTGGTATGGGCCACTTTGGCTTTAGTTCTATTTACTTTTTTCTCTGAATAAACTAACTGATCAGGATCTTTGTAGATTTTAACTGACACAGTGGACGTCTCAACAGGATAATAATTGTTCATTTCTGCTGTAGGAGATAGTAAACGGCATCACTAGGGTTTGTGCCACCCCAGTGTTGATGCTGATATCCTCAGGCTGCCTGGCCAATGGTCCTAAAGGACTAGATCAGGCCACTGTGGGCAGCTCCTGTCTACTTGTCGCCAACTGCTGGTAGAGCAGGGAACCCAAAGAGATTCTCTCTGTTCTGGATTGTCCCAGTCTACCTGCCTTGTTTGAAAATCCCAAAGGTGTCCAGGTGCCTTGCAAAGTGAGAGACTTCCAGGAGTTCATTGTGGCATGCCAACAACACCCCGGCTTGCCTCCTTGTTGCCTTTGGGCAGATGGAGCAACTTCTTTCCAAGGCCTTCATTCTCCAGGAGTCCTTGTCTACCTACAAAGAGGTACAGTGATACACTACACACTGCAAAGCAGACACCACCCTCTGAGGTGTAATCCGGTGTGGTCATCACTCCCACATCACTTAGAAACACTCCTGGAGAGGGTTTAACCCAGTGTTGAAGAGTTTTAACACCATACGTTTCCTCAATGGGTGCTCATACAGTCCCCCTCCACCAATGTAGTATGTGGGATGGATATTGAGAAAGGAGAGCAGGATTACTTAGCTAAAAAAAACACCCATCTTCAAAATTCTTAAATGAGAAGCTATCCTTCTTGTGCACTCTGAATCTGGCATCTATGTTGTGTGCAACCAGACATTTCATCATTTGCATATTTGTTTTGTGAGTGGCTCTGCAAAGAACAACACAATGTTTTAATTTGGCTACTGGACACAACAGTTAGAAAAATGTACTACTAGTCCCTTATCATGACAACCCAGACCATGTGTATATATAATGGTGTTAGGGGAAATGTGGCCACAAGAAGACTACATTTCCGTAGCGATTATCTCTTGTTTATGGAGGCATACAGTGCACTTTGAAAATGAAGGGTTCATACTTTGCCTCAATGATCATACAAGCCAAGTAGTGTGGGAAAAGAACCAGAAAAAAAACAGAACATGGCCAATCCTCATGCTAAACAAAAGGCATGAGAGAACTGACTGTGTTTGATGCAAGTCTAAAAACCCAAGCGGTTGTCACACCTAACAATCACATTCAGATAACATAAAAAGTTAAGGTTATCTGCAGTTTCACAGTGTCAGCCATTGGCAAAACACAGGAAGAATTTATAATCTTGTTTTCCATTTGTACTAGCTCACTGACATTTCTGCTTTAGGCTTGCCATCCAATAATCATGAACCACAAATGGCATTTAACAGGCTATGGTAAAAACAAATCAGAAAGTATTTATTAATACATATTGTTTGCATTTTATTCTTGGGTTAGGAGCTTGCTACCATATACCACTATGAGATATACGTATCACCCTCTATGAGCTTTTAAGATGGAGAGACAACAACTGACCCCCCCCCCTCCAGTAATACACACAGAAACAGCATAGGGATCGCTTCACTTATACTTGTAATAGTTATAGTTAAATTAAAATAAAATATTTTCTTAATAGAAAGAACATTAGTTCTGCTCATAATAGTTTAGTAATCACACATCTCAAGTGTTTCAGGTCACTCCTCACATTACATTTGAAAAGACCCCCCCCCCCGACATGTTGGGCCTTCTGTTGCACCAGCCATTTTAAGAAGGCTGACACCACAATTGGCTGGGAGGGCAGGAAGTCTCACCCTTCCTGCGGCTCCCAGCCAATCAGGGGGGATCTCGTGAGATCCCATAGCAGCTCATGTAATCTCATGAGACTTCATAATCTCATGAGATTTTGGGTGAGATTTGGGGCCTATTTAAGGGCCTCAGCCACATGGCAGCAGCCATTACAGGATCGGCAGCCAAGAAATCCAACCCACCCACTGTCGGCTTTGTACGTTGCTTTACTGTACCCTCAGGCTTTTGCTGGTCATCTTTGGGGGGGCAGGAGGGAATTTTCCCATAGCTATTGTAGCATGGGTTTTTCACCCTCCCTGAGGATCCTGCTGTTTCAGTTAGAATTGTGAGATAATTAGTAATGTCATTCATGTGTTAATAATTCAAGTATGACTCTTTGTTTCAAGTTATTTGATTCCTGATTTTGTCACAACTTGGGACAGGGTCTTCTAGTCACTTATTGTAATGATTAGCCTGTCTTGGCTTGGGTGGGGCAGGGACCCCCCCCCCGCCCCGGGATAATTGGATAACTGATTTGTCAATATTTAGTCATTTACGATGGATGATTGGTTTACATCGACAGCTTAAAATCTCTGACCTCATCAATCATAAGGATGACATCAGGATTAGATGGGTGGAAGATTTGATTACATGTCTGACAACTTATGTATGAACCTTGTTGACATATGCTTGGTTTAGGGCATGACTTATCCCTGATGGCTTGACATGATTTATGGTGAGGATTACATCAGGAATAATGGCATGCGCACATACACATGTGTGATGAAGGAAGTTAAATATGTGAATAGTTAGGGATGTTAAATCATTGTATAAGACCCTGTACAGATGAATAAAGCTGTGGCCATTTGTTACCCACAGTCGGCATTCAGACTTCTTTGTGCCAGTGCTACACATGTATGCACTCCTTGAGGCATTTTTGTGTCTGACAAATCTGTGGAAAGTTAATGTCAGTAGGACAAAAAGCAGACAATTCTGATAGCTTGAAATATCTGAACTCCTTCATTCCACACAAAAATGGGGGGGCTTCCAGGCTATTTGTAAAGCCTAAGGAACAACCTTCACTTCATCTATAAAGTTTTGTTAGAAGGAAGGTCACAGATCTTTTATTCATTGGGTGGTACATTTCAAAGGCTGCTATCAAATTTAATTGAACTTTGTTTACTTTTGAATACACATAAGCAAGAATGGGTTGCTCTGGAAGTAAGAAAAAGAGAGAGGGAGAGGGGGGTATCAACATAGATATCAAGAAATCAGAGGAAAGAGAGAATGGGAGATAGATAACCCATGGTGATTTCCACTCTATCTTTCTGTTCATCTCTTAAGACTTTTTGTTTCCTTCCTACCTGTTACAATCATGTACTCCAAGAGACAGTAAAGATATTTGGGAGTAGCTGTGCAGGTCATATGAAAAAATTAAATAAAATCCAAAATCCACAAATGGGTGATATCTTTATTGGGCAGCCAAAATGCAAAGGGCCAGCCTGGAGGCAGAGATGGGGTGGGACAGCTGCACACCGGCCACCCCAACACCGTCCTGATGCCTTTCCAGCACAGTGTTTTGACATGCTGTGCTGAAAAGGGCACTAAAGAGCCATGCACCGGCTCTTAGGGTGATCTTTTGCCACCCCTGAAAGGAGTGGTATTTTGCTGCTCTTTCAGGGGTGGCAAAAGGGAGGATTGGGATTGTGGCATGTAGTGAAATGTAGGGGACAAAACAGGAATGGAGACCCTTGGAATATCCAGGAAAGTAGAGTTTATTTTTACATTGACTGACTCTCAGACAGGTTAGCCCTGTGACTTGAGAGCCCCCTCCCTCAGTTAATCAACATCCTTATATACCATCTTACACAGCTAGTTTATAATTACATTAACATATGCATAATTCAAAATTTTCATTGGTTGCAAGATATAGTTTCAATCTCCACCTCTGTTGATTACATATTAAACTTCTACTTGACATGTGTGAACTATTTTGGCATTACTCATCAACACCTGGACTCATTCATTGGGTCCTATCTTCTTAGTTTCCTTACTTTACTCCCAGTCCATACCATCAATCTTACTAATTGACATCAACAACCATTCCTTTTCTTTTATCTTTGGCTCTGAAACAGTCTTCCTGTCTTCAAGATCATTTTGACCAAAATCAACATTCCTTGTTATCTTTTCCAGTGAAGCCAAAACTAAAAGCCTTTTACAATTGCTTTGTAAATGTACAGTTTTAAACATAGAATATGAGACCCCAAGAATCATCCAGACCAGCCCCACATTAGCCATGAGTTTTATAGTTTCTTTTACATTATTTCATCCCCTACAATACAGCTTTTTGTTGTCACCATATGAACTATAATTGCCTGAATTTTACCCATAAAGCACCCCAAAGGTTTTCCAGATGTAGCATTACAGAGACTGCTTGAGAAATTCAATTTTTCTCAGCACAAGAAAGGGGTCTGTGGCTTCATGAAGGCCTGAGACACCTGGATCTCAAGAGGAGTAATTTCACTGCTAATGGAGTTTAAATTTTACTGTCCTTTGTTTTAGTCCCAACACGTTCAAGAGAGATGTGGGCTCAACCTGCACTGAGTTCCCTCCAAATCAAGTGAACTACAGCAGAGACAACATATGATACAAAATGTAGGCCTGTGATTCCAACACCCATTACTTTTTCTTCCTCTTGTATGATTTTAACATCTTTTGCCTGCTGAAGAAACCAATGGAGCTTCAAAAGCTTTCATTATATGTTTTGTGTATTTTGCCTGACCAATAAAACTATCACCCTTTTGTGGATTTCGGATTTTGTTGTATTTTCCAAGAGTCATACTCATTGTTCCTTTTGAGAAAGCAAAGCAAAGCAGCTTCATTTATATACTGCCTTGTGGCATTCCATCCCCAGTTATAGCTGTTAACCTAGCACATGCATAGGAGTTAACTTTAAAGTCTCCTGTCTAGTTTAGAGTGACTTTAGAGATGGATATATTTAGCATGGAGAAGAGAAGGTTAAGAGGTGATATGACAGCCCTGTTTAAATATTTGAGGAGATGTCATACTGAAGATGGAGCAAGTTTGTTTACTGCAACTCCAGAAAACAGGACCTGGAGCAATGGAAACCATAGCAAAAAAAAATTCTACGTCAACATTAGGAAGAACTTCCTGACAGCAAGAGCTGTTTGACAGTGGAACACACTCGCTCGGAGTATGGTAAACTCTCCTTCTTTGGAGGTTTTTAAACAGAGGCTGGATGGCCATCTGTTTGGGGTGCTTTGATTGTGTATTCCTGCATGGCAGGGGGGTTGAACTTGATGGCGCTTGTGGTCTCCTCCAGCTCTTTGTTTTTATGAATTCTTTTGTTTACCTCTTTTTACATCCTTGGATAGATATCTTGGACAATAAAAGTAGTATTTTTTATATCTTCCTCTGAACAAACATATTAATTTTTCCTGTTTGTACTATAGGTTCACAATGAATTAATCCATGGCACTGTACTAGTATAAGTACCAAATATTCTTAAAATTATGGAGGGGGGGGGCGAGGGAATCTATTCTAGACCTTCATCCCAGGCATCAAAATGCTGTGGACCCACCTGGCAGATCTGTAATTCCCATTACTGGTCATACCTTGTGGACTTTTCTCAGGTAACCATATATTTGCATAGTGGAACAGAAGGTTAGACTAGGCATTTCTTACTGAAACAAGTATGTTTTTCTTTTTTTAACCTAACTATGGACTTTATCACATGGGGGAAATTGCATGTAGAAATGGGATTTGAAAGCTGGGGAAAACCTGCAAAAGCAGTTTGATTTTCACACACATCACTGTTAAAGTGTTGTTAACCCAAATGGAAAGTAGGAAAAAAATGCTCCTTTTTACTTTTGGGATTTTCTGAAAGTAAAAAGAAGCGGTTTTTGACTACTTTTCATTTGGGTTAACAACACTTTAACAGCGATGTGTGTGAAAATCTACCTACTTTTGTGTGGGGGGGTTCTATTTAAAACCCTGTTTCTGCACAGGATTTCTCCTGTGTGATAAAGTCCTATGAGCATCCAGAGTAATCATTTGTTATGATGTGCTCACATTGCATTAACCTGCTTGCACCTGCTAATATAAATAGCATCCTTATAAATAGCATCCCTGTACATCTTCAAGTCATTTCCAACATATGGTGACCTTAAGGCAAACCTACACTGGGATTTTAATGGCAAGGTTTGCTCATGGGGGGTGGGGGGTGGGTGGGTGTTTTTTCCTTCCTAAGAAGGCTGAGAGAGTATATCTTGCTCTAGGTTACTCAATGGGTTCCTATGGCTGAGCAGGGATTTGAAACAGTCTCATAGACCATGAACCAGATAAATCTCTAAAATAAATGAATATATTAATTCATACATTTTTCACATCCTTACTAGAAAGGAATTGCTTACTTAGAAGAAAATCTCATTGTATTTAATAGGGCTTATTACAATAAATAGACGGGGTGTATGTGGCTGCAGTCTAACAAATTTGTTATAGCTAAAGCTTTTATGAAGTGCAGCCTGCTGTGCATTGGATAGAAAAGGAAATCTAAACTGTTCTGCCTTGATGAGCCATAAAAAACAACAACACAGTTTTTAAAAGGTGTAAGTTATGTTGAATGTATGCCCTCTAGAATGAAATATACTAATAATATAAAGTTTTATTATTAGTATCTTTCATTCTGGCTTAATTATATTGATGTAAATAACTTAAAATTGCTAGTACCAAATACTTTGGGGGACAAGGAAAAATATCTCTGCCATACTACTTTCATAATACGAAAGTTGGACATGGAAATCTCTGTCACATTCATGATGAGTTCTTCAGTTTCCATACACATGATCTTGGCCATGATTTCTTTCTTCTTACTCAGTCTTGGGTGGTGTAAAACAGATATGCTCATTCAGATCTGCAAAAGCATAACATTTCTTTCTCAATTCCAATATAAGCAAAAGCACTGCACTCCACAGGAGTAATATGTCCTTAGCTTGGAAATGTTCCTATCTTCAAACAATGGGGGAAGCAAGTCTAAGTGGGGTGCAGTTTGAGCAAAATGACGGATCATCAACATCTTCCCGAGCCAGGATATCTTCCAAAGCCCTGCCTGTTAACACCAGCCAGAGGCAAGTGTGGGAGCAGAGAAAATGGTCACCTTTTTCAGCCCAGCATTTAAAAAAATGTTCTTCCTTTACACCAATGCAAAACAATTAACAATGCTAATTCTGTTCCTGGTATAGCTAAGCAGCATGATCCAGAGGCCACTTGGAGAATCAGTATTTCTTTATTTATGTTTTTATATTGAGACTTTCTGCCAGAATATGATTCAATCAATAGGACTTTGAATCATAATGAGGTAGTGGCCTATGCCCCTTCTCTACTTTTGCAACTGGATTTATGGGATGATAGCTTCCTTTAAGAAAAGGTGGGAGGAAAGACGACTTTCATAGCTTAATAATTTTGTGTTAATAATCAACTTAGGCAAATGAACATTTTACCTTCTGGATATTCTGAAAAGCCTGATTATTAATTAATTAAATAAATATGCTTTTAGTTTGTTGAAATATTTTTATGATTTGAAAAAAAAAGGATTTAAACTTGATTTTAAAATGATATCAGTATTGTACTATCCTCATATCCTTGGACATAAGGAGTGATATAAATGGCCAGTGTGGTGTAGTGAGTTAAGCATTGGACCATGACTCTGGAGACCAGGGTTTAATCCCAGTAAACCCATTGGGTAACCTTGGGCAAATTACACCCTCTCAACCTCAGAGGATCGCATTGGCAAATCTCCTCTGAAGAACCCCCCCCCCCCAAAAAAAAAAATGATATGGAATGTGGCCTTAGGATTGTCATAAGTCAGAAATGACTTAAAGGGACACCACCACGACCACAATAAACATTTAAATACATACATACATATATACATAATAGAGAATGATAGTCTGTCAATGATGTTCACCATTTTAAAGTCATTCTACTTTAAGAACAACCATATTTTCCTATGCCAGCCTTCCCATAACTGAATGGGTCAATTTTATTTTGACTATTTGTACACAGGAGGCATCCACATGCCAATCAAAACACATTTTTCCAAATAGAAAAGCAAAAATTAATTAGTAGCTTAGAGCAATGTTTTGGATTTGTTTGCAGCCTTCAACCCTCACCCAGTGAAAATCCATGTCTGTACAGATTTTACCCTTCAGCACTTGTTGACAAAGTACTTCAAATTTCTCTCATTAGTAAATTAGTCTCTTAATTCTGTAACTCTCTGTTAATAATGCCAACACAGATTGGTTATGGATACAGCAAAACTCCTTACTTTAAGAGAATAAATACAATTTAACATCTGTTTGAGTATCCCAACATTGTATTCTTCATGATTTGCTATTGGGAGAGATGTTTAGCTATGAGGCAAAAGCTAAACAATTTTAAAAAAAATCTATAGTCTACCTATCCCTGAATTATTTATTTACTTCAGCTAATCTTCCACTGGTAATCTCAGGGCAGTTTATGATAATTAACAATCAAATAAAAATAGATTAATCTAATGATGTGGGGGAGCAGGATAGAGGGTCTGAGAATCAGCAATAATCATATCCTGTTAGATTGCTGCAGTCAGGGTAAAAAAAATGGCTCTTCCCATACCTTGGGAGAGCATTCTTTTCCCCTTTCTTGTGTTGTCCCACAGAAATGTTGATTTTTAAAGCCATCTTAGGATAATGAAGGATTTGAGATCCTGCAAAGATGCAGCCACCATACATACACACACATACACACACAAATGATGCTTCACTTGTCTTGAACTATTTTCTGGCAATTCATGGCACCATCTGCAATGATTCTAAGAATTTTACAAAACAATTTCTCCTATCCTCTCCTTCCTTCTGATTTATTTGATTTGTAGTGCTATAGAGCATCTGTGGAAATGACACCTTTGCACTAGAAGACTAGAATTCTAAAAAATAACATTTAAAAAAATCAGAGCAGGGAAAATTGATATGAAAACTATAGAGCCACTTCAGCAAACCTTCTGGAAGAACTCTAGTGCAGACCCCCTCCACTATGGAAGATGAGGACATGGAGATGATAAAAATTGGCAAAACCCAAGGAGACAGGGTATGAGAACTCATGCTTCTTTAAACCTGTCTAGAAGCACCCAAAGTTAAAACATTTTAACGAAAGCATAAGTGGCTAAATGTCCTGAGATGTGTAAAGCAGTCCCAGATGTTGTTGGACAATAATTCCCAGACTTCATCACTACCAGCTATGCTGACAAGGACCTCTGGGACTTTCATTCTGGCAGCATCTGGTGAGCCACTTGATTCCCACACCTGACTTAAATGAAGGCAGAGTTGTTGCCAAGCTTCTATTTGAAAAGAAAGAGTACTACAGACAGGGAGCCACAACATGTATTACATTATTTAAAAATCCATTGTTTTTTCCCCTTAGGTTGTTGTTGTTGTTGTTATTATTATTATTATTATTATTATTATTATTATTATTGGCTGGGTCAGGGAGGATGT
Source organism: Phrynosoma blainvillii (assembly GCA_026167975.1). NCBI lineage: Eukaryota > Metazoa > Chordata > Lepidosauria > Squamata > Phrynosomatidae > Phrynosoma > Phrynosoma blainvillii. The sequence goes on from JANUYF010000001.1 coordinate 418,522,413, forward strand.
CTCTATAGATCCAGGTTTTTTAACCTGTAGACATTCTTAAAGGTTGAGGGAAAATTTAGAGGAAAAATGAATTCAAAAGTCTGTGATTGATGAAAGGGCAGGTGAATTATGCTTTCCTTATAGTCCTAACCAAATCTTTATAAGGAAATCACATGGAAGGATACATATTTACAGGACTCACTCAACAGGAACAAGAATGATGGGAAAAGAAACATAACAAAACCTTGGAGTGAAAAGATTTAAGTAGTCCCCTCCCCTCTGTTTTTTCTCTGCTCTTAACTAGTTTTTTCAGGTCTAATTTTGGGTTAAATATGAGCTGAAGAAAAAAGCTTGCCTGTAGGTGTTCAGCCTGCACACAAGAGAGCTACAAGAAGGGGTGGGAAAGACACCCCCCGATGAGTCGGGAGGGGTTTCTTGTTGTGCTGGCCAAATATGGACAAGAGAAGCCTGGTTGGTCAAGGCGTGCAAGGGAATGGGAACACCATTCTTGGTTGCTACTCCAAGTCTCGCGGTGTTATTGGTCTCACGAGACTTAGAACGAGAGTTTGTTATTTATAGCTCTGTGCTGCCACATGGAGGCAGCCATTTTCGAGTTGGAACTGAGAGAGTAACATCACTCTGCTCTTTGCTCTGGCTTTGCTTAGCTTTTGGCCTAGCGCTTCCTTTGGCTTTGGCTATTTTTGGCTTTTGCCTACTTTTAATTTTGCTTGTATTGGGGGCTCAGATATCATTCCTTGTGGGGGGCGAGTGAGGACTTCGGGCCGGTCCTCTTGGGCCTGTTGCGCCTCCGCATTCCCAATCCTTGGGGGTGTACAACTGAGGAGGGCCCTGCAGGAGGCATCTTTCACCGGGTGCGTGGACCCGGTACTGGATTTCAGGCCTAGAGATGCCCCGGTAACCCCGGTATGGTAAGGTCGGGACCCCATTGCTGGTTCAGGAGGGTTGGTTACACTTCTCCCCAGTGGTGAGTGTGTGGAAGACGGCAGTCTTCGGGTGAGGGATCCGCGAGGACCCTCGGTGGACACTTTTTCCCCTTAGTGGTTGCCAGTGATGCTTCCTGGCTGTTGCGTCTCCTGTGAGACTTGGGAAAGGGAGGCCTGCTGTCCTGGTGGTAATCATCCATGGTTAGGTGATTTGGCTTGGGCCCGTGTTCCATTCACTGAGGTTAAGATGCCACGTAGTAAGGCCCAATCCAAGAAGTGCAGGGCTTCAGCTTTGCCTAGCTCGGGTCTCTCTGCTTCAAAAAGGCCTTCCCAGTCTAGCAGCAGAGACGATAAGATTTCTGCCTAGGTGGCACAACTGGGCAAAACTGTTCAGGCTTGTGTGGCACTTTGCAATCAACTAGCACAGAAGGAGCTACAGGCAATAGCCACCAGCTCGATCGCCAGCCCTTTGGGTACTAGTAACACTGAAGTGTCACTTCCTTTAGTGGCATCTGAGTCTCAGGTGGCAGGTGCTACACCAGGTCCATCGGTGGTTTCAGCAGTGGAGGCCGAGCACCCCACTATTGCCGATGTGTGGGATCTCCTGAAAAGAGTCCCGGGTGTGGGGGCCCAGGGTGTGACTGCCCCTGTGTCCGAGCAGCCTACTTTGGCTGATTTATATAACCTCTTACAAGGGGTGGTTCTTTCAGGTGGTGCAATGGAGCAGACCAATGGTGAACAGAGAGGTGATCAAGCTGCTGCTGCCTTTGCTGTGTTCAACACCCAAGCTGTTGCGGGGCCACACTTTGGGGGATCAGTGCCGTCAGTTGGTGAAGCTTCCCAGCGAGCTTCAGTTTCAGGTTTGTCTCCTAATATTGCATATGCTAATTGGCCTACCTCGGTATGGGCTCCAGGTGGCCAAGTGGGTCAGGGTGTGGCTTTGGAATGGCCCAACCCTGTGGTTTTGGATGCACCCGTGCAGGCGCCTACAAGTTCACAGGTCCCTGACACTCGGGCACAAGGTGGTCAGCCTATGGCTGTTGCTAACACCTCTGTGGTGTCTCTTTCAAGTGCTCCTTTGTTATCTGGAGCAGTTGGGAATGTGGAATCTACACCTTATGCTAGAATGTCTACACCCCTTGGTTCACACCTTCCCCTTTCCACTAAAGAAAGGATTTGGAAGGGCGAATATATTGATTTATTTACTTTGACTTTTAGGAATCTTGAGCCAAGGATCATGGTAAAAGATGGAATTGTTTTTAGTTTGCCAAAAGAGTTTCTGGTGCTCAAACACCCTAAGCTGGAGCCCAGCTTTGTTAATTGGATTATGGGCTTCACTATTTATAGAGGTGTCATAGAGGAAAAAGAGCCACTCAGATCCCCTGACTTTTCTAAATATCAGGAGATTATGATAAAAGCGTACACTAACTGCCATCACAATTCAAGGGTGAAGCATGGCTCCAATATGATGAGCAGTTTAGGATGAGAGCGGCACAGGATTGCTCTTGTTCTTGGAGGCATGTTCAGTCTGAGATTTGGGCTGATGTTTATGGTGGGGGCCTCCCCCTCGAGCAGGTATGACAACGGGTTTGTCCCAATGGTTACCATGCCGAGAGGGCTGAATGCAAGGCCTGCCACGGGAGAGAGAAGGCAATTTGGCTTATGCTGGGACTTTAATGCTGGCAAGTGTAAAAGACAACCCTGCAGGTTTGAGCACAAATGTAACACCTGTGGGGGTGGCCACCCTGGAACCTCCTCCAGTAGAGGCAAAAGAACAGGAATGGGTACTGCCCCCCAGCCAGCTTCGCCTGGGGGTAAAGGCCCTGTCACCAATTAAGTTAGACACTATGGTGGTGTGGCTAAAGGTTTACCCTAATAAGGAGGCTGCTATCTATTTATTTCAAGGTTTTTCCTTAGGCTTTTGTATTCCCTATACAGGCCCTAAGATTCATCATTATGCACCCAATGCTCATTCCGTGAGGGAGTTGCCGAGTATAGTGAGGGAGAAATTAGCTAAGGAAATAGCTGCAGGAAGGATTTCAGGACCCCATGATCAGCTGCCTATCCCCACACTTCGCTTATCTCCTTTGGGTGTAGTTCCTAAAAAAGTCCCTGGGTAATTTAGATTGATTCATAATTCATCATACCCAAAAGGTGAGTCGGTGTACGATGCTATTGATCCTGGGCTTACCTCTGTTAAGTATACATTGTTCAACTCAGCAGTGAAGATGATTAGGAATTTGGGCATAGGAGCCCTTTTAGCTAAGTGTGATATTAAGTCTGCATTTAGAATCCCAATTCTTCACAGTGTAAGGATTCATTAGCTCAATTTCAGGAATTAATGCATGAGCTAGGTGTGTCCTTGACGGAGGAAAAGACCAAGGGTCCACATACTCTACTTACCTTTTTGGGTATTGAGATTGACACCATAGCTGGAATTTCTCGTTTGCCTAATGAAAAACTAGTGGCTATGAGGCAGCAAGTTGGGGCCATGTTAGGGAAACAAAAAGCTACACTTCATGAATTTCAATCACTTACAGGCCTTTTGAATTTTGCCTGTAGGGTTGTAGTTCTGGGATGAGCATTTTGTGTGAGATTGTATAGGGCTACTGCAGGAATAGTGGCCCAGCATCATCACATTAGAATCACAAGGGGCATTTGTGAGGATTTGAGGGTCTGGGACTCCTTTTTGGAGAAATTCAATGGCATATCGTTTTGGAGATCTGAAATGCTGCTAAGGACAGACTTTCAGGTGCATTCTGATGCTGCTGGTGCCCATGGCTTTGGTGTTTATTGGAATGGCCAGTGGGCTGCAGAGGCATGGCCTTCTGCATGGGTTAAAAGTGGTCTGACTAGACACCTTACATTTTTGGAAGTATTTCCTATAGTGGTGGCTGTGCACTTGTGGGCAAGCCAGTTTGCTAACAGGACTGTCTGGTTTTGCTGTGACAACCAGGCGGTCATTCACGTGGTAAACTCTCAGTCCTTGTTATGGATTTGGTAAGGGCGATGATGTTGCAATGTTTGAATTATAATGTGCTATTCAAAGCTCAACATGTTCCTGGTGTGCTTATCCCTTTGGCAGATGCCCTTTCTCATTTTCAGCTATCCAGGTTCTGGCAGCTGGCTCCCAAGGCATTGACACACCTGTTGGAGGTACCGGCGTCACTCTGGAATCTTGGAGATTAGAAGTTCATAGGGCAATTTTGAATTCCATTGCCCCATCTACACGCAAGTCCTACCAAACAGCTTTGAATTTGTTTAATCAATTCTCATAGGAAATTGGGGAGGATCAAAAGTGGCCTATTGATGTTGACTTGGTCCTTCGCTTTATTGTATATCTTAAGCATGCAGGACTTTCACCTGTCGCTATCAGGGGCAGGTTGGCCACCCTGGCATTTTACTCTAGGGCAAAGCGCTGTTTTGATCCTACTACAGACTTTAGGGTCAAAAGAGCAGTGGAGGGATGGTCCAGAGAATCCCCTGTCACAAAGGATTCACGATGGCCGATAACTGGCCCTGTCCTTCTTAAGTTATGGGATCAATTAGCCCACACATGTTATTCGCCTGGAGTAGAGGTTTTATTTAAAGCGGTATTTGCTATAGCCTTTTTTGCTCCTTTAAGAATCAGTGAGATTGTGCCTGGATCTCGTAATGATAAATCTGGCAGGGCACTATCAATTTCTGATATCAATCTAACAGGACAAGGGATTCAAATACACCTTAGGCGTTCTAAGACAGACCTGTTAGCAAAAGGTCAGTCAATTTTCTTGGCTAAAGCCCCACAAGGTCAAATTTGCCAGTGATAGCGATAATTAACTATTTCAATATTAGTCCTAATTTGGCTGGCTACTTGTTTATTCACTTGTCTGGTTTGCCCTTAACACAATTTCAATTTAGGGCTGTGTTAAAAGAGACTTTAAGGAGGGCTGAGTTGCCTCAGGAATGTTTCTCCTGGCACTCCTTTTGTATTGGAGCAGCGATAGCTGTGGCCACTCATGGTTTGAGTGAAGCCGATATTTGCAGAATTGGCAGGTGGTGTTCACATGCATTTAAGTCCTATGTCAGGCAATCAGGTAACCGGACTCCTGATAAGCCACGTTAACTTGTTTTGTTTCCTTTCAGCTGGCTTTTACCTCAGCAATATATGGATCGTGGGCCACAGCCTGGTCTTTTGGGCAGAACACCACTTTTTGGAGCATCGCCATGACAATTCATTGGGCGTTGCTGGCCTGGAGTGCAGAAGGACGCAACAATTAATAATGCTTGGTGCTGGCTTAACCGTTATGTGGCTAAGCAGCTCTCTAAAATGGGAATCTTTTTAGTTGAGCATAGTATTAAATTTGACCGGCTGCAGCTGTACAGGGGGGATGAGGTCCACTTCTCTTCAGAGGGATCAGAGATGTACGTTGCAGCACTCTCTGACCAAATTGTAAAAGCAGTCTGCGGGGGGGTGTGTGTGGAGAGGGGATGCCTAGCTAGGCTGGCCCCCTCTTGTGGCAGGTAATGACCCCACCCCACAAAAAATTTAATCTGGCTATTTAAATTAATTGGGGTAAAATTGGCATAAGACAAATTTAAAGGAAATGACATATGCAGTTAAATGCATGACATCACTAATTGCATGACATCATATGATGTAATATGACATCATTTCCGGAGGGGAGGGGTTTGTAAATTTGTTGATATTATTGTTTACTTATTTTGTCATGTGCGGTGAAGGACCACCCATTTGGGGAATTACACCTTCACTTACACACGTGACAAATTTTTAATGTTTATTGGTTTGTTAATAGACCCTGTACAGCTAAATAAAAGTTGTGGCCTGTTTAAACCCAAAAAGAGGCATCTCGTGTCCTTTGTGCCAGTGCAAAGACACCCCCCGACAAGTCGGGAGGGGTTTCTTGTTGTGCTGGCCAAATAAGGACAGGAGAAGCCTGGTTGGTCGAGGCACACAGGGGAATGAGAACACCTGTGCACCTTATCCAATCGGGTTGTTTGGTTGCTACTCCAAGTCTCGCGGTGCTACTGGTCTCGCATGACTTGGGACGAGAGTTTGTTATTTATAGCTCTGCACTGCCACGTGGAGGCAGCCATTTTCGAGCTGGAACTGAGCGACCCATCCCACCCACCCTTTAGTAAAAAATTATAAATCGTTACTCTCAGGCTTAGGCTGGTCGCCTTTAGGGGTTGGGAGGTAATTTTTTCCCAGGGTTCTTCCCTCAGTTTTTCGCCCTCCCTCAGATTTGTTAATTAAAATGGATATGGGAATGGGTCATGGTGTGGTAATTCATATTGTTCTTGTTAATTGCTTTGTCACAACCGTGGAATAGGGTCTATAATTTAAAATTGTTTGCTTTGTACTTGGGGGCAGGTAATGACCCCCACCCCACAGGAAAATTTAATCTGGCTATTTAAATTAATTGGGGTAAAATTGGCATAAGAGAAATTTAAAGGAAATGATGTATGCAGTTAAATGCATGATTTCATTAATTGCATGACGCCATATGATGTAATATGACATCATTTCCGGAGGGGAGGGGTTTGTAAATTTGTTATTATTGTTTACTTATTTTGTCACGTGTGGTGAAGGACCACCCATTTGGGGAGTTACACCTTCACTTACACACGTGACAAATTTGTTAATGTTTATTGGTTTGTTAATAGACCCTATACAGCTAAATAAAAGTTGTGGCCTGTTTAAACCCAAAAAGAGGCGTCTCGTGTCCTTTGTGCCAGTGCAAACATCAGGTCTTCTAAATACTGAAGAACTCTCATCATTCCTCATTAATGCCCAGATTGAAGATGATGGGAGCTGGAATCCAACAACATCTTAAGAGCTACTACATGTTCCCCACCCTTAGTTATAAAGTGTGGTGGGGAAAAGGGCTATTTTTATCAGCCTTGCCTCCTGCCTCTTTCTCCCACTTCTCAGCATCTAACCTTTCTGTATTGATAGGAAAGAACTACACCAGGTGCCCATTCATATAGTTTTTAGCGCAGCTGAAGCTTCTGTTTGATCAGTTAGAATTCAAGGAAGTGGTTCACTGATGGATTTTACCCATAAGCAGAAGTTGGAGGTTTGCATTCAGTCACTGCTTAAATGCCAAAACGGATTTTGGGAGCCTCCTCTTGAGCTGTTTCTTCTGTGGCATTGAGGCATGGGTAGGTGGAATTCAAAGATATAGCCATAGTAGCTTGTAGAATCAGTATGTAGAGAGATTGTGTAGCCTCTTTGAGTCTAATGGACAGGTGGAATTCCATTGCACTGGCAACTGAGTGCTATTGTGTAATTGGTCCTAGGTCAGCACCAACTGCATTATAAAGATGGAATTACAAAGCCTCCATAGGACTGTACTGTTTCTACCTCAAATGTTAGCAGTACCTATGACATTTTCCTTCATTTTCCCCTCCCTGCAACTTTCCAACTGTGCTTCAGCTTAGTATGCCATAAAGATTCACCAATTCATTTCCTAGGATTGAAAATACTCATCTGCCTTTTATCATTGTGCATGTTTGATGGATGCGGGATAGGAGGAAGAGAGATATTTATCATAGGCTATTCTCTCCAACATCTGGATAGCTTCAGGGACTAATATGGACAACAGAAGACAGGTGATGCTCCAACCTCAGCAGCTGCTATTAAAGCAGCTACTTCCCTCTAACTGATGATAGGGCTGGCCCTGTTCTCATCCAACACCCTCTTGCTTCTGGCACTGTTCTTTCAAAGCTAGGAAGCAAATACATAGGAGAAGAAGGATTTAAATTTGCAGTGGGAATCACAGAATTCTCCAAATGTGGTTGTAATGCAACAAACACCATTCCCCACTACTTTTTATGGCTACTGAGACTTGCAGTTCAGCAACTTCTAGAAGACCACCTGATTCTTACCCCAGGCTTATGTATAACCTTCACATGTTGTCTGTCAACTTTTATCTCACTAGCTTCTTTTGATTTTGGAGGGCAGATATGTTCAGTAAATTTGTGATTTGACTATTATCAAATTCTACATGTTATTACACAACTAAGTTCAAACAAATCTACCTTATTGCTAGATAAATGCTCTCTCCTCACATGTGATTCATCTTCCCAGGGTTTGTTCAGGTACCCATCACCTCAACATGACAACATTGTTAAACAGTTTTCCAATGCATAAAACAAACATGGGAGACACACGCCATTCTAATTTTCAAGGATCCATTAATTGATTATATTCCACATTTTGTCTTCCAGGAAGCAAAATGATGCTTAGGCTATGTATGGCAACAACTAGCTGTTTCCAAGGAGACAGTATCTGAATACATGAAGAATTTTTGGACACATCACCCTACAGAAACAAGTACACCATGAAATCAAATCTTCTTTGCTTTTGTTAGAGGAAGGAGAATTGACCTCAGAAGCATTCAACAATGGACAGATTGAAGGCTGTGCAATGGCATATATTTGTGACTTGAAATTACATGTTAAAATTAAGATTGAGGGGGAAAACGTATAACTGGCACTTTGATTTGTGAGCTTCATGGCTGAGTGATATTAAAACTCATCTATAAGCATGCATAGCAGTTAGTCAGAAAAAGGAAACTATTAAGGGGAAAGCTGGGGAAAATAATTTCATGAAGCAAGAAAGTCTTGTTCCAAGAGAGATCTAGTAGGTTGATAGTATTTGGCATGAGAAAATTGGATGTGGAGATTTGTCTAGAACACATTAACAACACAATCCTTATCTATCCAGAGATTATCCCCAATCAGGAAAGTCTTCCTGTCATGTAGAGGGAGGTCAATTGTAAGTTGGAATCTACTTGACACGCTCCACTTGCATAATGGCCTTTTTCATGAGTGATTGCATTTTTACCAGGGCTAAAAAGTAGTGGTAAAAAAAGGTCAAAGTCAGCAGCAGAGGTAGAAGAAGGTTACTGACTCCAAGAAGTGTACTGGAGTAATAGACACCTGGCTTCCAAGGGTTTCCTCAGGACAGGAAATAGTATGTGCCCCAAGACATGCAATTGTCCAAGCCATGTCTCCCAGCCTGGCCTTGAGTCTTCCCTTCCGTTCCAAAGTCAGGTATAGAGGAAATAATAATAATAATAATAATAATAACAAATAATTCTATTTGTACCCTGCCCCTCTGTGCACAATCAGGGCAGCTAACAACAATTAAAAATACATAAAATACAAATCCTAAAGGACCAATACCCACCCACCCCTTAAAAAAGTTTTAAACCAAGCACTAATTAAAACATCTTAGATTAAAACATAAAATAAAATAAAACCAAATATGCTGCTCCAAGCAAGAAACCTGCCTCCACTGCCAACATTGTTTCAGTTGCCTTACAATTACCATGCTCAAAGTCTTTTTCTTCCTGTTTAATGCCTTTACCCCATATGATCTCAGCCTTACAAACAAGCCATGTTTCAGAATTCTGAATCAAAATCAACCATATCAGACATCCACTTGAAATTGGCATCTCCTGCCAAGTACTAGATCAATCTGTTGGTCTTCTTTCTCAGTATATTCTGTAAAAGCTATTTTAAATCTCACCAGTTTCTAGATACAACTCAGACTTAATATCCAGTCACTTCAGTGACCCTATAAGTGATTGGGTGTATGCACAAATGTATAAAGGAGAGAGGAGGTGCATTGTACTTTATTGCTTTGTATTTAAAACTCTTGAGTTATATTCACACTTGTGATAGTCTGCTTTGTGAGTTTATACCTTTCTGTACATTATAACAATAATTGCAGGTCCCATCTACTTTTCTTGATGCATGAAATCTGGGTCTCCTGAGTGTCCATGTGCATCTCCTGAGTGGCCACCTATTCAGGAAGTTACTGACCAGACTTACAAGAGCTTACTTTTAGCAAGCATCTTAGAATCAAAGCTTATGGTTCATGCTGAGCTTTTGTTGTAACCCACTTTATCAGCTGGCCTTACTTTCTGATTTGTCTGTTCAGAACAGAGTCCAAGCAAACCTGAAGAACATGAAAAATTCTGGCTACGCACTCTGGAAGACTGATTCTAAGTAAAATATCAAACCATACAGGAGACATTTAGACCAGATGGCTTTAAGATATTGGGGGGTTGCAGACTGCCAGAAATAGTGTGAATTCAGTCCACTTTTAGGGTTAGGGTTAGAGTTATGGAACCATGGGAACTGTATTTTATTGTGGCATCAGAGTTGTCTGACAGAGAAGGCTCAATGTCTCAGAAAAATAACAGTTCCCATGATTCCCTAGCACTAACCCTAACCCTAAAAGTGGACTGAATTCACACTATTTCTGGCAGTCTGCAACCCCCCATTGTTCAGCCATATGATTTGATTGCCCCCTTTATTCCTCCTCTGCTCTAAAGTCTCCAGATGCTGACAAACAGCTAACCTAAAACACCTGGCAGCAGTTTACCAGCAGCTGCTACCTTCAGAAGATGAAGCTGGCATGTAGTCCTAATAGTTAGCTAGCTTATTTGCTGCCTAGTGGGTCTGGCACTTCCTCATACTACCTTCACCAGTTACAGAGACTTTCATTAAGCATCTGGCTCCAGCATTGGGATTTTGAAGGTCTTCCCATTGTTGGCCTAGCATAAATGTTGCTTGGAAGTTCAAGCCATTGATACTGAGTGAGAATAGATTTCAGAGAATTGGAATGTAACTTTAAGTAAGTTATCCACATTTCTGAAACTGTTTGAGGGTTAGGGATGCTTTCTTCAAAGTTTGAAGGCTCTTTGATTGTTGGTTTATTCATTCATTTAATATCCCACCTTTCTCCCAATATGGGACACAAATTGGCTTACAGTGTAAGTCAAAACAATATATTTTAAGCAAGGCATAAGACAAAGTTAAAGTTAAATAAAGTTAAATAAGAATTCAATAAACAGTTAAATACATATTAAATAGTCATAATTTACAACCATTTCAAAAGCTATTAAAACATAATTATGATTATTTAAAAATACAGCATACCTCAGTTAAAGAGCCTTCTATGATGACCTGTTCACAACCAAATGCCTAGATAAAATTTAAAAAGGTCCCTGCTGGAGGAAAGAGAGACCCAAGGTGCTGGGTATGTTTAACTTGGAGGTTATATGATGGTCATCTTTAAGTATTTAAAGGAATGTCATGTAGATGATGAAGAATCTGCTGCTCCAGAGACTAGGGGATTTAAATTACAACAAAAGTGATTCTGTTTGACCATTAAAAAGAACTTCCTTATGGTAAGGGCTATAGAACATTAGAAAAGACTTTTGAAGTCTTTAAACAGAGATTAAATGAGGCTATCTCAGGAGTAGAGATTGAAAGACTATTTGAAAATATTCAGCCATTGAAAATGTGTGTGTGTGTATTATAGTGTTGCAATATCCTTATGAGAAGAATTCTGGGAATCTTCATAGTCTGGACTTACTCGGCACAAAATTAACATGTGATTGTTTCACACAGAATACAGCATGGGAAATTATACGGCTTGGGTCCAGGCTATTTGAAGGACTGTATCTCCCTGTATGAGCTCCCCAGAGTATCGGGGTCATTGGGAGAGGCCCTTTTCTCTGTTCCACTACCCCCTCGAGTGTGTTTGGTGGGAACAAGAGAAAGGGCTTTCTCAGTGACTGCTCCCAAATTCTGGAACTCCCTCCCTAGGGAGGCCAGGATGGCTCCATCCCTGCTGTCCTTCTGGTGGCAGGTAAAGATGTTTTTATGCTGCCAGGCCTTCACATGACATGGATGCTGTTTTGTTTTTGTTTAAAAGAGTTTTAAACTTTAAATTTTAATAAGGTAATGTTTTTAATTGTTTGAATTGTTTAATGGATTTTTTTAAATGTTTTATAGTGTTTTAACTTGGACTGTTTTAGATTTGTTAGCCACCTTGTGTCCCTGTTCTGGGGGAAGGCAGGATATAAATAAACATAATAATAAACATAATAATAATAATAATAATAATAATAATAATAATTCAACTCAGAAAAATGTTATTTCTGCAAAGACAATGCTGTTTTCTGCACAGCAAACGCTGTAATTGGGGATTTATTCTGTGTAACAGTCACATATGTTTGATTTGCATAGGCAAATTAAGATTTTTGCTTTGACATATTATTTCCCATGAAGAAAATGGTGTTGCCTACTGACAGTACTAGTCAGTATGTGGTGATGGGGAGGGTACTTGTCCAACAATAATAAAAAAGAATAAGCTCTACACACAATAATTTCAAAGAGTACCTCTCTCTTCCTTCTCTGTCTATCATGCATGAGCTTAGGGTATGGAACAGTCTTCTACCACCATTTATGGCATTTATAAATGAAGGCCTTGAGAATATTACTCTAAGAAGTTGATACACTTACCTTAGAAGAAAAAGAAAGAGAAACCTTAAAATTAAGGAGAAAATCATATGATTAGAAAATGTTTATATTATGGGTGGAAACAGTCTTTTGAAGCCTGTATTTATAGTCCACTTAGCAGCACTCTAAATTTCCCAACTTCTCAATATGAAAAGTATTCTCATTTAAAGGGCAAATGGGTCTCCCAATGTTTAAGTTTATTTCTGCCCCTAAGATGTATTGTTTTATGGATTGAGTTTACTTCAAACCATACATATGTTCAAAGCTGGATTTTAAAAGGAATATTAAATAATGGGTTGAAAACAACAGATGAAAGCCATAAAAGAGTATTCATTTGTTCTCTGGAAAGATTAAAAAAACACAGCAGACTTTTTAAATATTGCATAATATTGGAAGGGGAGTATGGAGGGGAGCATTTATTTTTAACCTCAGAATGGACTAGTTTGATTGACACATAAAATGCCCCAATTTTAAAGAACTTAATAGGATAAAGCTTGGAGCAGGGATTGAATTAGGTTCTGTGTTCTATCACATTCACAGCAAAAATCATGATGTTCTTTTTAACAGTAGTAGGCAGCCTGAGAAGACATTTGCTTAAAAATGTGGAGGGATGGCAGAGAAATATGTGATTACATATGTGTAGGTTGCTTGTTCAAGCCCCTTCATGTGTACATTCCATGTGCAGAGTATACCTTGTAGAGCTTGAGTGTGTTGTAATAGCACAAGCTGAGCTTTTAAAATGTGGAATATTTTAAAAAATGATTCCCCCTTCCACTTCTCCCTTCTGCTAGCAATTTGCTGTGTACTTTACTGCATGACTGTGTTACATACAGACAATTAAAGCAGTGCTTGATGGAACTACAAATCCTAAAAGCTTGCAAGGGTCTCAGAGAAAACTGTCCTCCCTGCCAATATCTTTTGAGACACAGAAGATACATCCTTCCTATGTCTTGCTTCACGGTAAGATGGCTTCCTCATCACTTGTTGTGGGAGCCGCTGTGATGTAGTGGTCTGAGCATTGGACTAGGTCTCAGGAGACCTGTGTTCAAATCCCTGCTTTGCAATGAAAACCCACCTTAGCAAAGTCACATTCTCTCAGCCTTAGAGGATAGCAATGGCAACCCCCCCCCCCCTCCGAAGAAACATGCAAAGAAAACTCTGTGATAGGCTCATCTTTGGGTCACCATATGTCAGAAACAACTTGAAGGCACACAACACAAACACACATTAGGAGATTGAAAGGAAAGAATACAGTAGGCCCTCCATATCTAAGGATTCTGCAGCCATGGATTCAATGTCCACAGCTTGAAAAACATTTTTTTAAACAATCCAAAAGACAAACCTTGATTTTGCCATTTTATATAAGGGGCACAGTTTTATTACAACTGCAAAATTAATGCAATTTGACACAAATATAAATGTCATGGCTCCATCCTATGGATGTCAGGGATGATGGGAGTTGTAGCTCTTCACCTCTGGCTCTAACTCTCCACCTTGTTATGCAGCAGAGCTGACCAGCTTTGATCAGTGGTTGATGCTTCTTTCCCAAGCAGCAGAGTTTCAGAGAATAGGCTGAAGACCCTGACAAACTCTCCAAGCCTTCTCACTCTTCTTCCTGAGATGTCTCCAAACTTCTCCAGGATTCTTCTGGCTCTTGTATCTTCCCTCAAGACACCAGACAACTCAGTAGTCTTATATAAAAGATCTACTTTATTCTACTATATACATAAATACTATATGCCCTACAAATCACAATCTCTTCACAATATCTCCAAACTACACCACTCCACAATACACCAAACTACTCCACAATGTACATTAGCAAACATTGCAATTTATAGCCATTGTTAGACACCACCCACCAGTCAGTTTCCACCCAGTGGGTGTGTACATACATCTTGATTGGTCCACATAGATCATCCCATACCTAAGACCAACCCAAGTGTTTCATCACTTTACCTTGACCACTTAATGAGTCTCAGGTGTTTGCAATCTATCACAGGTGTTCTCAATATACCTTCTATAACTTTGTCCTTGGCTCTCAAGGCTTCTTAATTATATTATCTTTTTCACCTGTGTATCTTCCTGATTGCTCCTGCTTAGTCACTTTGACATTCACATACATATTTTTATTTCTATTACTGTATATCCCATGTTGCTTTTTCCTTAACAATGGAATCCAGGGATTTGCAGTTTGTAGAGCTCTCTGACAGAGAAGGCTAAATATATCACAAAACTACAAACCCTAGGATTCCATACCATCAAGCCAAGGCAGTTAAATGAGTGTCCAACTGCATTATTTCTTCAGTGTAGCTGCAGTCTATGCCATTACATATAATGACACGTGCACACCCACAGATACTGATATCCATGGGTGGGTCCTGTAACCAAAATCCAGTGGATACCAAGGGCCCACTGTATTCACTCTTATTCAAATGGGGTTTCCTGAAACCTAGTTGGGAAGAACAATACAGTGGTAAGAATTTTGTCCAGGATTCATACATCCCAAAGTGTTTGGGGAAACATGGGGGGGGGTATTTTGTGTCATAATTGTGGGATTTTCTACCACAACAACAACAACAAAACATTTCCAGAAGCCACATTTTTGTGTGCACATTTTTTTCTATGTAACCCCCCCCAATCTTGCACAACAAAAATAAAAAAGATATACTCAAAAACAGTATTACACACACAGCAAACAATAAGTATGTTGCTGTTGTTTTCTCTAAAGCTGTTTGCTGTACAAGATTTTTGTGTGAATACCAGGCAAGAACTGCACATAGTTATTTATCTGACATTCTTATGTTGCCTCTCCCCACAGCACTCTGATAAAAAGTAAAAAGATAAAAGAAAAGAAAAAAAGACTGTGATATCATTATTTCCTGGCTGGAAGCTAGAGCTATCAGTCATACCCATGCAGGATGGGCTGGTTTAGAGCATGTTAAATCAAATGAGTTTCAAAAATAATAATAATAAAAAGGCACTCCTTTTTTGGATTATTATTATTATTATTAAATCTGGGTATTATTACTATTTTCCAACCTTCTTATTGGAACAACAATGACTACTTGTATTTATAGGTTTTAGCTTTAACAGTTGATTCGCAATTGTTCTTTGTTAGACCAGTATCCAGTGTCAGTTGCTTCTTTATTATCATTTTATTTTATAGTGCAAGAAATGCTTCAGAAACAAAGCCTTCAATTACCACAAATCAGTCAAAACAACTTAAAAAGAGCACTTTTTAAAAGATCAATTATTATTTAAGCTAGTGGCCATAGCATCAGAACTGCATTTTGCTACTTATTTTTTTAATATTTAGTCATATTAGGTAAGTTCTACACATTAGTGTCAAACAAACGAACAAACAACTTTGGTTTGAAGAAACAAAAAAAATCATGTTTTTGTTTGTTTGTTTGTTTGTTTGTCAACCCCCCCCCCCCATCCTGCATACACAGCTTCTCACCAGTCCATTATTTTACATGTATAGCTTGGGTGGGATGATTGGCTTTTCTTCTGTGTCTCTGAATCACATTCAGGTATATGCATAACTCACTTTGCCTTTTGAGACAATTTAGAGGACCCTTGTTTTATATTAGAATAACCTTGAATTTGTTCAAACAATTTTAATTTGGCTTTGGCCTCAGGATTTGCCCAAATCTAATGCACACCTTTATTTTAAACTATTTCACCTGCTACCAGTGAATACAACATAATGCCTTGTACACAGGCATCATGCTTTGGTTGATATCTCACTATCTAAAAGTTCCTAATACCTCCCTTTTCTGTCATATAAACAAAGTAGCATGTATGTGCCCCACTGAATCTAAATCTTGCCTTCATCTGCCTTCAATTCTTAGCTTCAGCACTGACAAAAGCGGAGGTGGATATGGCCTGCTATTCATTTATTTTATCGGGCTGCAGTTTTGAAATGCAGAGGTTTTCTGAAGCTGTAGAATCAGATAAGATTATGAGCCATGTCAATAGATTACAAAAACCCTGGCATGTTATTGTAGTGTAATTATGATAAGATCTTTTTCTGTTAAGCTCTCCCTAAGATACAGCTATAACTTACAGGAGCTGGAATGTCTTCTTATTTAATAATAAAGGCAGCTGTCAAATTTACAAAGACGTCAAAGCAGATAAAGTCTCTCTGAAGCCATGCTGTGCTTTGACAAAACATTATTTTACTGGAATGGAGCTGTGCCACCTCTATCATCCCTGATAAGTGGTGTTCTTTCTAAAGTTATTTCCATTTGAATGAAATTTTCTTTGCAAATTTCAAAAGCAAAGAAAGAAAGAGTTTCATCCTTCTGCAGTTCTTTATTCCATAAGCAAGATCCAGGGTGTTTTTCAGATATTGGGCATTAAATCCAAACCCACCCACCCACTCTGGGTGTGATAAGCAAAATGCATTGAAATATGTCCAAAATTTCTTACCTGAATTTTCAACATGTATGGAATTAACTCCTGACTGTAGCTCTGTGTTGTGTCAAAAGGAAAGAAATCCATTTGTTAATGTGTCTAGAAGGCAAATGATGGGAAAGTCTTTCTAACTGCACTAGTGAAATAAACATGTTTTCACTGCTGTTCTTGCTGAAAACTACAACTTCCCCTCCTCTAAGTTTATCTTTTTCTGTTCTTTTAGCAATTTTAACAGCTTCATTCTTTGGATTGGCTTCTGTTGCTTCTGTGGGTATCTTGAGCCATCCCAAACTAGATTAATGTATCTGCAACAAGAGAAAAATCTCTTAAAATCAGTATACAAGGCACCCACTACTACAATATAAAGATCAGGTTATTGGACATCCATGTGGAATGTCTAGGTTTCAGATGCCACCAAGATGGCATATAAAATTAAGTTATAAATAATACTTCTTACTATAGACCAGAGATGGTGAACTTTTTAGAGAATGAGTGCCCAAACTACTACTCCAAACCCACTTCTTTATCACAAAGTGCCATGTTCCTCTGACTTTCTAGTAACAAACTCTGGCAAACTCTGTGCTGGGATGATGGTGTGCACCACTGGTATAGGCCAATAGTTATACATCTATCATACTTAGTCTATAATAGTTACATATCTACCACAGCTAATCTAGTTCCATTTATCAAAACAGGCCTTTACTCCATGTAGCTTTGTATTGTCTACAACGGCTGGCATCTTGCATCTCTGAGCGTTACACAGACTTTTCCAATCTCACATGAAGAAGGCATAGATATAGAATAAGTGTAATTGCATGTAAATCTTCTGCTCTCATACAAAGGGTGTGAGAGTGAGAGAAAGGGAGAGAGAAGGGAGATTGAGATGGACAGGGCGTTATTTCATGCTTCTTAAGAAGGGGCATAAATATTTGCTTATTTCATTATTTCACATGAGAATGATATGGAAAATCCCACTGATGGATGACACTACAAGGGTGTGTGTGTGCACATTTGTAATACTTTTTCACATTTTGTAAATTTTTGTGAACATTTTGGCCAGAATTATGTTGGTATGTTTTGCTACTGACTTCTGCCAAGTTGGCTTTGACTTATAGCAGCCCCATGAATGAGAGACCTCCAAGTCTTTTTCCAACTCAGGGCTGTAGCTTCCTTCATTGAGTCTATACATATGTAATGTGATCTTCCTCTTTTTCTACTGTCTTCTATTTCATCAAGTCTTAGCATCTTTTCTAGTCAATCATGCTTCTCATAATATGCCCAAATACTACAGCCTCAGTTTACTCAAGTTTACCTCATTCGCCCTACGTATTGCAAGGGTTGTACATTGCATTTCTTGTTTTACCATATCTTACTTCTGCTGATTCATGCCTCTCATATGGGCATTATTTTATGTCTGAGCATCTCAACAGATGAACATCCTTTCAGCTTGAGTCTAGTTGTGTCTTTAGACACAGTGCTTTTTGTACTTGCCCTTTGCTCTTCCCCAGTAGCTCATCATGTGCCTTCCAACCTGGAATAGTGTCATCTTCTGATATTATCATGTTTCATTTTCGATTGCCTCTCCAGAGGTAAAAGTGATAAAAGACATTCAAAAGGGGTTTACTATGCCTCCTTCTATGCAGTACTAGCAAGTACTATCCTGATTTTGTCTCTGAGAGATCCTCCAGCAGTATCTCATAACCTACAGTACTGCTGCTGCCCATTTGCAGTTCAGCACATAGCTTGGCTTCCCAGAAAAAGCCTGTCAGATAGAGGAGACTCTACCATCAGCACTGCTACCATCAGCATAGTCTCTTGCCTTACAGGAGCTACAATTCTACCACCACTAAAAAGGTATCATGCCCTGCTTCCAGGACATGGAGATGGACTGAAGCAGTGGGCATGCTAGGACCTGCCGCTCAACCAAAGCAGGAAGAGATTCTGGAGCCACAAGTTTCAGATACAGATCAGAATGAAGTACTAGCTCTGGCAGTGTCCTGCCCATTCAGATACAGAAGACAATGTACCAATATGTACCATCACTGATTAGGGACAACATGAGGAGGGCTTGAAGAAGTCTCAGAGGATTTATAGCAGGGGTAGGCAACCTTTCCCCTTTAAGGGCCGAGGGACTTCAGCTCCCAGAATCCCAGGAGCTATTGGCCAACATGGGACTATTGGCCAACATGGCTGAGGCTTCTGGGAGCTGAAGTCCCTCGGCCCTTAAAGGGGAAATGTTGCCTACCCCTGATTTATAGGAAGCAGTAATTAATTAAGCAGCTTCTGCATTGAGCTGCTGATCCATAAATTTGCACCCCAGCCTTCCAGGAGTTGTTGGGGAATGTCTGACCTACCTGGCTCCCCACTGCATTCCTGAACTCTAAGATGCTAGTTTACTGCATCTACATTCATGAGAGACCTATGAAGTGTATAACACTGTCTTTAGGAGTTGTGGGGCGAGGACCTGGCCATTGACTCTTTGATTTATTCCTGATGGGAACCAATAAAGGAACTTACTGAGGAGGTTCTCTGTATTATATTGCTGATGTATTTATCCAGTTAGGCTATATTCAGTATGAGAATATTGTCAACAGGATAGCAAAATTAATTATTCTGTTGAGATTTTCCTCACTGCATTTTTGTGAGCAGGCTGGCCCAAAAACATTTTGTTGCTTGAGAGGAAGACAATATGGTGTCCTGATACATCATACTGAAGCTGCCAAAACTCGTAGTTCACTCTTGCTTCAGAATAGTAGGAGACTATCACATACCAAAAGAAAAATGACTTACCCCTTATGGGATGCAGTCTGGTATTATCACATTTAAAATCCCACTGATGCTGCCGAGTGACTGCATCTGGGCTAAATCCTGACTCCCAGCCATGCTTAGTTGGCTGATTTGCAAACATGGGAGCTTCCCATGTTTGCAAATCATCCAGTTGAGTGCGGCTGGGAGCTGAGATTTAGCTGGGATGCAGTCTCCTAGTGGCATTTTTAATGTGATAATACCCAACAGCATCCCAGAAGGGGTATTTCACTTTTTTCTTCTCTCTCTCTCTTTGGAATGTGATAATCTCCATAGTATCTTCCACCAAACCTGGGGAGATCATGTTAATTTGTAGAGGGCAAGGCAGATAGCTCTGTCCTGCAGCAAATGACCATCACATATCAAATGGAAGATGAAATGACTTCCCCATATTTTGCTCTCTGAGGTAACTCTCTCTTTCTGCCTAATGATATGACCAAACTTATGGCTTGTGTATAAGAGTAAGTGAATTGCTAAAATCCTCTATTCTACCCTCTTTTTAAAAACACAAGATCTTTGGTTTAGCTTTGATTTAGACATAATGTAAATAATTAAAAAATGGGCTTTGAAAGCACCTGAAGGCAGGATTGCCAGCTCAAGAACTCAAGAAACAGGCATTTGCCTTAAATTCATATATCAAATGGAGATAACCAAAGCTGTTTTGAATTTACTTAATATTTATGAAAAAATGTGATTTCCTATATTTCAGAAAATGTCATTCCAATCCTAGCTGTAAAGCTGAAATAATGTAAAATTTGATGGGTCTGTTTATAATCTTCATAAATGTATGTTCATAAATTCATGTTCATAATTCATAAATTCAACCTAGGCAATGAGGAAATAGAAATAGTAAAAGAGTTCCTAGATCAAGTGCTGAGGATACCATGGACAGCTCAAAAGACAAACAAATGGGTCTTAGAACAGACGAGGTCTGAGATCTCCTTGGAATCCAAATGATTAAACTGAGGCTGTTATACTTTGGCCATGTGATGAGAAGACACAACTCATTAGAAAAGACCATAATGCTAGGGAAGATGGAGGGAAAGAGAAAGAGAGGAAGATCACATGCTAGATGAATGGATGGACCCAATGGATAAATGGATGGATGGACAGGTATGAATCTGAAAGAACTAAGAAAAGTAGTGAAAGATAGGGAGTCTTGGAGATGTCTCATCCACAGGACCACCATGAGTTGAGATTGACTTAAAGGTGTTCAACAACAACAGATTTATAATCTTAAAGATTTACATCTTGATGTATGAGCCTCTTTCAATATAATTTGTACAAGTGGGATCAAGTAAGGACAGAACAAACATTTAGAGGTCTTGTTCTTGGCTCTCAGATACTGGTTCAGAGCATGGACATGTCCAATTAAAATGATCCATTTTCTGAAGCACAAAACTTAAAAGTTCTGCAGAAGGAAGAAACTTAATAGAACCTTGTCCTCTTTACCATTCATAAAAGAAGGTAATCAGCTTTCTGTAATTATAGTCTAGGGCAGGGGTAGGCAACCTTTTTCCTTTAAGGGCCGAGGGACTTCAGCTCCCAGAATCCCAGGAGCTATTGGCCAACATGGGACTATTGGCCAACATGGCTGAGGCTTCTGGAAGCTGAAGTCCCTCGGCCCTGAAAGGGGAAAGGTTGCCTGCCCCTTGTCTAGGGAGCTGTAAAGAACTTATTTGAGGCACATAAGGTCTCTCATTATGTAAGAGAACCAAGGCACTTCTGATTTTTGTTTAAAGATTCAAACGGTTTCCTCATCTTCAATAGGAAAAGGCTGAGAGAACGTATATTTCTCCAATGAAAAATATATTATACAGCTCTTTTATCTATGTGTGCTTCTGAAGAACATAGATCTAGCTATCTAGCTTGGTCCAAGGTTAGCTGAATAGCTCATCATAGGGAGTAGATTTTGCTCCAGTCTCACCAAAGACTTTTGTCATGTTTTGAATTATTATTATTATTAGTAGTAATATTACTAGAGGTAGTGGATGTAGTCTGAGTATCTAGATACACATATGTGCACATGTATACATTCACACATTTAAGTTGAGTGGTCTTTTGTTTGCAAATTTTGCTGAGTACAGGCAATTTTGATTCAGAGGACAACACATATTATGAATTAATATTTATTTTGGTAGTAGATTATTGAAAGTGGAATCTTCCATTCTGCATTCTCAGTTTTCTATTAAAAACTAAACACTATACCAGAATAGGCTGCAAAAGAGGGGGAAAAAGTTCTAGAAGTGGAGTATCTTCCTCAAGTTTCCCCCTTAAGGCAAGACATCTTTTAACTAGAAACTTGCTCATTTTTGGTGGGAAGAGTAAGATGTGGAGGAAAAACTGTTTGTGGTTGAAGTGTGCCTTCATGTTGTTGGCAACCATTAGGAAACCCTATACTATCTGAAAATTTCTTTAGATAAGGTTTTCCATTGCTTTCCTCTGATGCTGAGGGATTATGACTTGCTCAGGGTCACCCAGTGGGTTTCCATGGCTAAGTGGGATTTGACCAATAGTCATCAGAGTCTCAGTCCAACATCCAAACCACTACAACATTCTGGCTCTTAAGAAGGACTGTAAATAAGCAATATTTCAGGGAGCTTCTGCAATCATGATAGATGATCTTTTATTTTGAGGGATGAGGACCCAATATTTTCTACCTCTAAGCCTTCTAGTAGAATACTGCATTTGGTTTACATTATGACTCTGGCATGAAGTTGACAGAGTACAAATTGCAGTTTCACTCACCTCTAAATTGGCCATTTCATTTGAGCTACATTTAGGACCAAGGCAGTTATTTGAAGATGAAAAGAATCTGAACAGCCACCATTGTCTTTTGTCTTTCTGTTTGTTTGAATTTTGAGAATTGCAAAATTGTTGCCACCATTAAATAAATGAGTAATTTACTCACTACTTCCTGGGAGCTGCTATTGTAGTACACAGTTGCTGACTAAATACAATAAAACATGCCCTTTTTCCAAATGGGTGGATAATTCCTCTAATTTTATTTAAGAGGTGTAAAATATGTCTTGGAAAAAAAAGTGAATGGACTGAAGCAGGTGTATCAAAAAATCATAAATTCATAGTGTCCTGTTCATCCAACTCATTTTTTTTAAAAAATAGACCTGATTATTCCACATTGCAGAAATGAAGCCAGAGAAAGAGCCATTCGTGAAACCGTTTCTCCTCAAATAGCTAGATAAATTTCACAAAATTTTGGTCAAGATTCTATTATGAATGCCTGAAGAACTCAATATTTAAACACTCCTATATAAAATGCATAGTACAGAACCCCTTACATAAAAATTCAATTCATAACTTAACTATTCACTACACTTTGCAGCTCTTCACCCATTTGGTAAAAGGGTATGTTTCACTGTATTTAGTCAGCAACTGTGTACTACAATAGCAGCTCCCAGTAAGTGGTGAGTAAATTATTTATTTACTGAATTTATCTTGGAAATTTAAACTATCAATTCAATTATCATCTTTTAGGTTAATGCAGAAACAGTAAACATGCAAAATGTGTATGGTAAATTTTCAGATCCATCCACCCTTATTCTGTATGCCGTATAAGACAGAGCCTGCTGAACTGGAATGAACACAAGGGACTGCTTGATTTCCTTTTATAACAGATAAATCATATAGGCAATGACTGAACAAACAGCAAAGTTTGTTTTAGAAAAAGGAGATTAATGAGAAATATTCTTGACAGTTTGAAAGATATCTACAAGAAGGAAGAGGAGAAATTGGCCAAAATACACAACTGAAGTTACAAATGTGTAACCTAGAGTTACTATTAATGGCTGGTTTGTATTCACAATCCCTATGTATTCAATAGAGTGCAGAATGTTCCCCAATCCAGGCTTACTGGGCAGTAGCCAATGTGGATGACAGCAGTCTTTTTTCTTATTGATCAGGATGCAGCAGACTGACAGTTTCACATTGTATGCATGATTCAACCATGAAATGCCACAGCTTGTTGGTAAGGATTTCCCCATACACTCTATAAGAAAAAGGACAAAATTCATTTATCTTCTTATACTCTCCAACTGTTGAGAAAATGTCCCAGAGAAAATGTCCAGTGTGGTTTGATACAGAAGTGACCAGGCATGAAAGGGTCACAGGCAGACATAATGACTAAGCACTTTCCACCAGGTGCTGAGTCAGGGAAAGTGACATCAGCTGATGGTCACCAAGTGTGTAAAAGCACAGAAACGGCTGCAAAACTGTCAAGTCACTCTGGATGAGTGATGGGTGTCAGGAGAAAGAGGCAGGGCCAAAAGGTCACATGGAACCCTGGGTATATAAGGGAGTTGCCTCAAGACACATGCGTGGTTGTGGTTGTTGATGGTGGTGACTAGAGTGGCGAGTGTCGGTGGATTGTCATGTGTATATAGCCTTGTACATAAAGGAACCAAGATTAAAAGCCTCTCTTAGAGACGCCTGTTTGTAGAGTCTCTTTACTCTTTCTGAAAGGGGAGAGATACTTCTCCAGCTCACAAACTACTGCCTGCATCTGAGAAGGTGGTGACCCTGGTGCTGCATGTTGACATAATCACGTGCTGTGTAACCATATTAATGAGAAATATTCTGACAGTTTGAAAGATATCTAAAAGAAAGAAGAGGAGAAATTGGCCAAAATACACAACTGAAGTTACTAATGAGTAATCTAGGGTTACTATTAATGGCTGGTTTGTATTCGCAATCCCTATGTATTTAATAGAGTACAAAATGTCCCCCAATCCAGGCTTACTAGGCAGTAGCCACTGTGGATGACAGCAGGCTTTTCTCTTAAGTAAAGAGATAGTACAGAAATATCTGTAAAGTGGGGGCGGGGCCTGAGCAATGGCCGGGTAAGGACTGCCTGAGCTTTCGGAGTGCTCGGAAATAGATAACTGCAGTAAAAAAAAACCTCCCAAAGAGAGAAATGTTGACTCTTTGAGATGAATTTATAACAAGAAGATACAAGGAACATAAAAGGTAAAAAAAAATATATTATTATCTCAAGAGTAGACTTAAAATAGTTTACTTTCGTTTTGTGGGAGACGGAGAATCACGGAGGAAGCTTGTCCGCCATTAAAAAGATTAACGAGGCAGCTAGAGGCTGTTAAAATTGGACTTTGAGATAAGGAATTAAGCTTTATAACTGCCTTAAAGTGAATGAAATTAACCCACAAATCATAAGTGGCTAGAAGCTTGAACGAGAGGAGATAAAAGTACTATCCACTGCTGACTGCTTAAAAGGGAGGAACTGGGAGGTGAATAAAATGGAGTGACTATTAAATAAGTGTATATGTCAAAAAGGCCAAAAATATTAGGGGGAAAGCTTTGGAAGAGAGGTTTAAGACAAACTGAGAAAGATAAACCTTCAGATAGAGCCTTCGGAAGACTTGTTAGATTGGAACAAACTGAACAAAAAGAAATGTTAAGAAGCCCCCCTAAGAAAATGGCTACTTCTGTGAGTTCACTCCCAGAGAAGCAGGGAGAAGGAAAGGGGAAGGATAAAACAGATTCAGGAACAGGAGCAAAAGCAAAAGCAGGAATGACAGATTGTGAACAAATGAGGACTATGATTACAGAAATTATGAAGCAGGAGAATGAGATGAGACGTAAAGAGATGAATGATTTTCTGGAAAGGCAGAAAAATGAAATATTAGAAGCAAGAAATGCAGACAAGCAAACTTTTTTTAACAACAATATGAAATGAAAGGGAGGCTATGACAAAGCAATTTCAACTACAAATGCAACTTGAAAGGAAAAGTTCAGATGAAAAGTTTATGGAAATACAAAGAAATATAAAACAAATACAAGAGGATGTGCAAACATTAAAATCAGATAACAAGGAAAGCAAGATTATACAAGGGAGACAACAAAGAGAAATTGAAACCAATAGAGCTAAATTGTCTGAAATGGACAAAAAACTTATATATCTGCAGGATTACCAAAGAAGAACCAATTTTGTTATTAAGAATATACCAGAGTTGGAGAAAAGAGATAGAAAATATGATTTGCAATCAAAAATTTTGAAATGGTTACAAGAAATCTCCCCATCCTTAAATTGGACTGAATCAGACTTGGAAAGAATTCACCGCATTGGACCAGTGACAAACAAGATGGCACCACGAGATGTAATAGTAAGAGTAATTAACTATAATAAAAAGGAAGGACTGATGAATATGGTGAGGAAGAATCCGGAAAAATTAAAATTTCAAGATGTTGATGTAGAAATTTATAACAACTATTGTCTTCAAACGAAAATGTGGAGAAGAGAGATGAAACCGTGTACTACTATGTTGAGAGGAGCGGGAATTTACTACACTTGGGGACATCCTATATTCCTGAAATTTCAAAAAGCAGGAAAGAGATATAGGATTGATTCAGTGGAACAAGGAATACAATTGTTGAAAGATCTTGGGATATATAAAGAAGAAGAAGGAACAACTGGAGAGTCTAAAAAAATCTAAGGGGAATGGAGCTGTCGTCCAGGTTGGAGTGTTGGGAGGAGAAGAATTATTGGGAGCATGTGGAGGAGGCGGACTCCCATAGATGAAAAGAGAAATTACTGCAATTAAGTACAAAGTTAAATTTATTGTTTTTATGAGCACTCAGGGGGTGGGCGGTTTCTTTGGGCCTTGGGATGTCTTCGTCACCCCTCTCCACAGGGGTAGCTTCGGCGACCGGGGCTAGAGCAATGCGCTCTAGCAAGAAGAAGTGGAGAGGTAAATGGGACTTGGGGAGGGAAGGGAGGGGAAATAGAGGGAGGAGGGAAGGGATAGGGTTTTCACAAAATGGAGCCATTAGAGAAATAAATAAATGGTATTATGGTAGATAAATTGAAAATTTCAACTTTAAATACCAAAGGTCTTGGATCAGTGATTAAAAGAAGAAGAATTGAAGCTTTATTACGAAGAGATTCAGCAGATTTTATTTTTATTCAAGAAACGCACCAACGGAAAGAGGGGGAAAATGAACTGAAACTGAATTGGACAAAGAACTATGAGAAAGCATTTGGAAATTCAAAATCAAAAGGGGTAGCAATAATAATTGCAAAAAAATGTAATTTTGTAATAAACAAAGTAATAAAAGATGATGAAGGAAGATATATAATAATACAGGGAGAACTAGGGGAAGATAATTATACACTTGTGAATGTATATGCAACAAATGAAAAACAAGAAGAGTTTTATGAGAGTGTTAAAGAAAGTGGAAAGAATACAGAAGCAATATGTAATTATTGCAGGAGATTTTAACATGCAAATGGATAAGATTAAAGATAAATCTAACCCCTCAGTAAAGGATAAACATAGAAATATAACAAACTTAAATAAAATAATGAATAAAAGGGAATTTAAAGATGTCTGGAGACTAGTAAAAGGGGATGAAAAGAAATATACATATTATTCTGCTGTACATAAAACATATACTAGAATAGATTACATTTTTGTTTCAAAAAATATGATAACTAAAGTTTTAGATAGTGAAATATCAAGTATAAAAGTAAGTGACCATGCCTTGGTGAGTGCAGAATTTATTATTAAGAAAGATTATGAACAAATAAAGAGGTGGAGGTTAAATACTAAGATATTGAATTATAAAGATATAGTAAACAAAATTGAAAAGGAATGGCAAGAAACATGGGATATAAACAATAAGGAAGTAACAAAAGGATTGTTATGGGACACGATGAAGGCAGTAACAAGAGGAATATGTATGAAAGAAGCATATAACCTTCGAAAAAGACAGGAAGAAAGGGAAAAAAATTAGAAACAGATATAGAACAATTAGAGTATAAATATATAGCTAATAGAAATAAACAGATTTACGTAGAATTGAGGGCAAAAAAGGAGGAACTGCAGAAGATAGAGATAGATGAAGTACAGGAAAATTTGATTTATTTAAGAAGGGAATATTTCGAATACAGTAATAAAAATTCAAAAATGTTGGCCAGAGCCACACAGAAAAAGAAAATGGAAAGTATGATAAATATAGTGAAGGATAGATCTGGGATGATGTGTAGAATGATGAAAGAAAAAATAAAAATCTTTGAAGAATTTTATAAAGAATTATATCAAGCAGGAAAAAATCCAATAGATAAAATAGAAAATTATGTAGAAGAAAATTGGGGACAAACAATAATGGAGGAAGATAAAGAACTATTGGAAAAACCCATTGAAAAGGAAGAGATAATAGAGGTAATTAGAAAATTAAAAAATGGTAAAAGTCCAGGAATGGATGGTTTGGGACCTGAATATTATAAAGTGTTTGAAAATATATTAATTCCAAAGTTGTTAGAATTATATAATGGGATATTACAAGGAGAGAAAATACCTTCATCATGGTCTCAATCATTAGTAATATTAATACCAAAAGTAGATAAAGATCCAACTGATCCAGGGTCATATAGACCTATATCATTAATAAATCAGGATGCAAAGATATTAACAGCAATAATAGCAAATAGAATGAATAAATGTGTGTATAAATATATAGGAAAAGATCAATGTGGATTTGTGAAGGGAAGACAAATGTCCAATTTAGTAGGAAGAGTTTTGAGTAAAATACATGTAATTGGGAGAGAAAAATTAAAAGCAGGAATTTTAGCATTAGATATATTTAAAGCTTTCGACTGTATGGAATGGCCAACATTAAAAATAATTATGAAAAAGTTTGGAATGGGAGAAAAAATGAGGGGACTAATAGATCAACTATATTGTGATAACTCAATAAAAGTAATAGTTAATGATGGAATTACAAAGGAAATAAAAGTAACGAGAGGTACAAGGCAAGGATGCCCGTTGTCACCAATATTATTTGCAATGGTTATAGAAATGTTAGCAAATGTTATTAGGAAGGATAGTAGTTTGGAAGGAATAGGATTGGAAAAAAAACATAAAATTAGTTTATTTGCTGATGATACATTATTAACTATTAAAGACTTAAAGGATAAAATAGGAGAAATTAAGGAACATTTGAATTTATTTGGTGAGATAACAGGACTTCAAATTAATTGGAATAAAACAGAAATGATGTTATTTAATTATACAAAAAAGGAAGTATTAGAGCTTATGAAGCAAAAAGAATTAGGGATAAGAATAAAAAGTAATATAAAATATTTAGGAATTAATATAACAAAAGATTTAAAAGAAATGGAAGAGAAAAATTTCTTAGTATTACGGAGAGAAGTTGAAAAAAAAATAGTAGAATATAAGAACATTCGATTATCATGGTTTGGAAGAATAGCATTAGTTAAAATGAAAATTTTACCAAAATTAAATTTCCTATTTAGAATGATACCACTAAAAATATCAGAAGTAGAATTAAGTAAATGGCAACAGTTACTAAACGTATATTGTAATGGAGGGAAAAGATGTAGATTAAATAAACAATTTTGGTATGAGTCTCAGAAAAAAGGAGGGCTAGGCCTCCCTAATATAAAAGGATATTATGAAGCTAACCACTTAAGATATGTAATAGAAGGAATGCTGGATGTACCAGATTTAGATTGGTTAGAAATGGGGGGAAAAGAGATAGATATGAAAATAGAGAATTTTTTTTTTAAAGAAATTAGTAGGAAAGAAATTAAAGAAATTGGAAATCCATTTATGGAAAATATATTAGAAATTTGGAATAAAT
The DNA here is from genome assembly GCA_026167975.1 of Phrynosoma blainvillii. NCBI lineage: Eukaryota > Metazoa > Chordata > Lepidosauria > Squamata > Phrynosomatidae > Phrynosoma > Phrynosoma blainvillii. The sequence goes on from JANUYF010000001.1 coordinate 418,551,524, forward strand.
ATAAAAAAGGATTAATAAATGAAAATTCAATAATAACACCAATAATAATGGAAAAATCTTTCCCCAAAAATTTAAAAGATTTATTAGATAAAGAATTAAAGGAAAGGAAAATAGATAAAATAGAAAATTGGATAGAATTAAAGATAGGAAAAGAAAATATAAAAGAAAAACTTAGGGGGATAAACATGTCTTGGTTACATTTTATGCAAATAGAACAATGGTTTAAGAATTTGAAGAAAAAAAATATACAAAAAGGGAAATATACACAGTTTGAACAAATAGTTCAGAAAAGAAAAGGAATGGAGGAAAATGAAAATATGAAAGGCTTAACTAGCAAAATTTATAAAATATTAATGGATAATAAAAGGGAAAAACTACATCAAATTATTTTAAAAGAAATATGGGAAGATGAATTGAAATGCAAAATCTCTGACAATGAATGGAATAAGATTTGGGAACAAAGACATTTGAAAAATTTATCGGTGCGAATTAAGGAAAATTATTATAAATTGATTTGGAAGTGGTATTTGACACCACTGAGATTACATAATATAAATAAAGAAAATTCAAAATATTGTTGGAGAGGTTGTCAGGAAGTAGGGTCATATCTACATATGTGGTGGCAATGTAAATATGTACAAAAATTCTGGGAAATAGTAATATTAGAGATAGAAAAGGTTATGAATATAAAGATAGATAGAAAACCGAATATAGCATTGTTATCAATATATAATGATGTAGAATGGAAGGAGGAAAAAAACCTTGTAACAAATTTGTTTACTGCTGCGAGATTAATTATAGCAAGAAGTTGGAAAACAAAAATAAGTGTGAAATTGGAGGAATGGTATAAGGAAGTTTGGAAGATAGCAATTAATGATAAATTAACATGTAGATTGAAAGTGAAAAAAAGGATTATTGAAAAGAAATGATTTTGATGAAATATGGAAAAAATTTATTGAAAACGTATTAAGAATGGAAGACGGGAAATTGCCTCCACGGGAGGAGTTAAGATTTTGGATGGAGTATAAAGATGGAAATGGCTCCGGGGGTGGGGTGTACGGAGGGGATATTTAGGGGGTTTTGTTTAAAAAAAAAAAAAAACGGCTAAGATGTAAAAGTATATAAAAAATGTATGGAAAGTTGATTAATATAAATAAAATAAAAAAAAGAAATATCTGTAAAGTAAGTAAAGAGATAGTACAGAAATATCTGGTTAATCTAAATGAATATAAGTCTCCAGGACCACATGAATTACATCCAAGGGTATTAAAAGAACTGGCAAACATAATATCAGAACCATTGGCAATAATCTTTGAGAACTCCTGGAAAACAGGAGAAGTCCCAGCGGACTGGAGGAGGGCAAATGTCCCCATCTTCAAAAAGGGAAAAAAAGAGGATCTCAACAATTATCGTCCAGTTAGTCTGACATCAATACCCAGAAAGATTCTGGAGCAGATCATTAAACAGAGAGTCTGTGAACATCTGGAAGGTAATTTCATAATCACAAAAAGTCAACATGGGTTTCAAAGAAACAGGTCATGCCAGACAAATCTGATCTCTCTCTCTCTCTCTCTCTCTCTCTTTTTTTTTTTTTTTTGATAAAATTACTAGCTTGGTAGATGAAGGGAATGCTGTGGATATAGTATATCTTGATTTCAGTAAGGCCTTTAACAAGGTTCCCCATGACATTCTTGCAAACAAGCTGGTAAAATGTGGGCTAGACAAAGTAACTGTTACATGGATTTGTAATTGGTTGACTGGCCGAACCCAAAGGGTGCTCAACAATGGCGCCTTTTCAACCTGGAAAGAAGTGACCAGTGGGGTGCCACAGAGCTCTGTCCTGGGTCCAGTGCTAGTCAATATCTTTATTAATGACTTGGATGACGGTATTGGGGGCATAGTTATCAAATTTGCAGACGACACCAAATTAGGAGGAGTAGCTAACACCCCAGAGGACAGGATCAAAATTCAAAATGACTTGAACAGACTAGAAAGCTGGGCCAAAGCTAACAAAATGAAATTCAACACGGAGAAATGTAAGGTACTGCACTTAGGGCGGAAAAACGAAAAGTACAGATATACGATGGGGGACACCTGGCTGAATGAGACTACATGTGAAAGGGATCTAGGAATCCAGGTGGACCATAAGTTGAACATAAGTCAATAGTGCAATGCAGCAGCTAAAAAGGCCAATGCAATTTTAGGCTGCATCAGTAGAAGTATAGTGTCTAGATCAAGAGAAGTAATAGTGCCACTCTATTCTGCTTTGGTCAGGCCTCACCTGGAATACTGTGTCCAGTTCTGGGCACCACAATTCAAAAAGGATGTGGAGAAACTGGAGCGTGTCCAAAGGAGGGCAACTAAAATGGTGAAGGGTCTGGAAACTAAGCCCTATGAGGAGCGACTTAGGGAGCAGGGAATGTTTAGCCTGGAGAAGAGAAGGTTAAGAGGTGATATGATAACTGTGTTTAAATATTTAAAGGGATGTCATATTGAGGAGGGAACAAGCTTGTTTTCTGCTGCTCCAGAGACTAGGACCCGAAACAATGGATGCAAGCTGCAAGAAAAGAGATTCCACCTCAACATTAGGAGGAACTTCCTGACAGTAAGGGCGGTTTGACAGTGGAACACACTCCCTCGGAGAGTAGTGGAGTCTCCTTCCTTGGAGGTCTTTAAGCAGAGGCTGGATGGCCATCTGTTGGGAATGCTTTGATTGGGAGTTCCTGCATGGCAGGGGGTTGGACTGGATGGCCCTTGTGGCCTCTTCCAACTCTATGATTCTATGATTCTATGTTTCTATGATTCTTATTGATCAGGATGCAGCAGACTGACAGTTCCATCTATGTATGTATGATTCAACCATGTAATGTCACAGTTTGTTGGTAAGGATTTCCCCATACACTCAATAAGAAAGAGCACAACATTCATTCACCTTTTTATACTCTCCAACTGCCACAATTTGGCAAGGAAAGTCCTCATTGATCCTCTGTTGTCTCATTTTTCCAGCTGCTTTAAAGTATCCCAGTTTCTTTCTCCACCTCCTAGTTTCCCTAGTTTCTTTGTCCTCAACTTACTTTGATGGCTGAAAACTGAATTCAAAGTGCAAAAGTAGTTTGCACTCAACTTAGTGGAGGAAGAGGACAGGAGGAGGTAGAATCTTGTCCTTCCAAGTAGGTACAGGTAAATGCAAACTGCTGCAGTGCCTCCTAGCTTCTTCATAGATCAGAGTTAGCATAGTCCTTGGCACCAACCTTGATCATATCAAAACAGATTTTTTTTTCACTGATGAAAAGTGTTTCCAGATATGAAAATTTCTACCAGACTAAATTCTATATAAATGGGGAGACCAGCTTTACTCTGCGTTTCTTTTAATAGCTTTGGAAGACAGATTTGCAGCACAATCCAGTGCATGTCTACAAAGAAGACAGACACAGATAAGTTTGTGAAGGATTGAAGTTTCAAGTTGGAACCTTCTGTTGACTTCTTTTGGCACAATCTTTTAATGCAAGATGTTTGTTTGTTTTGGAAAGTTGTGCAAAGCAAAGATGTATTCTTAAGTAATATTTACCTCTAGTTTGTCCAGTTGCTGCCAACTTCACCCCATCATCCAACCCAAACTGGCACTGATTGGCCAAGGGCATGCCAGGAGAAGCCATCTCTCACAAACCCTCTATGTCCTGCATGGCCTCTGTCTCCCTATATCAGATGCTAAACTTCTAAGATTTTCAAGGGAGGCTGTTCTCTCTAGAACTTTACTTTGCACTGGCACAAAGGACATGAGACACCTCTTTTTGGGTTTAAACAGGCCACAACTTTTATTTTGCTGTACAGGGTCTATTTACAAGGAATAAATTTCCAACAGTTTCATCACATGTGTGTGTGAAGGTGTGACCCACCCAGATGGGTGGTCCTTCACCACATGTGACAAAGATGTAAACAAATAACAACAAATTTACAAATCCCTCCCTGCCGGAAATGACATCATATTACATCATATGGCATCATTAAATAATGACATCATGCATTTAACTGCATATATCACTTCCTTTAATTTAACCTTTTCTGAATTTACCCCAATTAATTTAATTAGCCAGATTAATTTTCCTGTGGGGTGGGGGTCATTACCCACCACAATAGGGGGCCAGCTTAGCTAGGCATCCCCTCCCCCCCCCAAACTGCTTTTCTAATTTGTTCAGAGAGTGCCTTAACATAATTCTCCGAACCTTCAGCAGAGAGGTGAACCCCATCTCCCCTGTACAGCTGCGGCCTATCCAATTTAATTCCTAAATGTTCAATTATGAAAATGCCAAGTTTAGACAACTGCTTGGCCACATGACGATTAAGCCACCATCGAGCGCTGTTGATACCAGCATCTTTGCGAGCTCCAGGACAGCTACGCCTTGGCAGGAGCTTAGTCCAAAGCATTACAGCTCCAGGTAAAATCTTTCGAATTTCCTGCAGATCTCTCACCATCTTCTTTGCCAGCTGAAGACAGGAGACTTTGACTAAGTCATTTTCCCCCAGGTGTATTCCTAGAACCCAGGGTTGCAGATACAACCCAGCCAGCTGTATGATCCAAGGAAGGAGTGCTCCCCACATAATACCTCTTTGGCCAAAACATTGGGTAGTTCCAATGCTTGAGAGGCCCAAGGTAGAATCATGCTGGTGCTCAAGGATGTGGCATTCTGCCCAGAAAACCAGACTGTGGCCCACAATCCATGCGGCCAATTTGGCAAGTATCAGTTTCACTTAAGCCATGAGTGGCCGCAGCTGTTGCTGCACCAATGTGGAAGGAGTGTGAAGAAAAATAAGCCTGAGGCAACTTAGCTCACCTTAGAGTCTCCTTCAACACCGCCCTAAATTGAAATTGAGTTAAGGGCATGCCTGACAGGTGTATAAAAAGATAACCCGTCACCTTAGGCCTAATCTGCAAATAATTGGTCATTGCTAACACTGGGCAAATTTGCCCACTAGGTGCTCTAGCTAAGGAAATAGATTGACCTTTCGCTAGCTGGTCACTTTTGGAGCACCTAATGTGAATCTGAATCCCCTGATCTGTTAAGACAATATCTGAAATTAAAAGTGCCTGACCAGACTGATCGTTGCGAGATCCCAGAACAATTTCACTGATTCCTAAGGCTGCAAAGAAGGCTATGGCAATACTGCCTTAAATAAAGCCGCCTCGTCTGGTGAATAACATGCATCAGCTAACTGATCCCATAACCTAGCCAGGATTGTGCCAGTTATTGGCCATCGTGAGTCCTTTACTGTAGGGGATTCTCTAGACCAGGGGTAGGCAACCTTTCCCCTTTAAGGGCCGAGGGACTTCAGCTCCCAGAAGCCTCAGCCATGTTGGCCAATAGTCCCATGTTGGCCAATAGCTCCTGGGATTCTGGGAACTGAAGACCCTCAGCCCTTAAAGGGAAAGGTTGCCTACCCCTGCTCTAAACCAACCTTCCACAGTTCTTTTAATCCTAAAGTCTGTGATAGGATCAAAGCAGTCCCTTGCCCTGGAGTGAAAGGCCAATGTGGCCAGCCTGCCTCTAATAGTAATGGGTGAAAGGCCTGCATGCCTAAGATATACTATGAAACACAGGACCAAATCAACCCTAATCGGCCAGCTTTGAACCTCCCCAATTTCCAATAAAAATTGATTAAATGTATTCAAAGTTGTTAGGTAGGACTTGTGTGTAGATGGGGTGATGGAATTCAGGATTGCCCTGTGAACTTCTAGCCTCCAAGGCTCCATAGCAAAGCCGGTACCTCCATCGGGTGTAACGACGCCTTGGGAGCCAGCTGCCAGAATCTGGAAAACTGAAAATGAGAAAGGGCATCCGCCAAAGGGTTAAGCACACCAGGAACATGCTGAGCTTGGAATAACACATTAAAGTTCAAACACTGCATGACCATCGCCCTCACCAAATACATGACTCTAGGGGATTTAGAAGACTGAGAATTTACCACCTGAATGACCGCCTGTTTGTCACACCAAAACCAGATGGTCTTGTTAGCAAAATGGCTAGCCCACAAGTGCACGGCCACTACAATAGGGAAAAGTTCCAAAAATGTCAGGTCTCTAGTCAGACCATGTTCAATCCATGCAGAAGGCCACACCTCTGCAGCCAACTGGTCATTCCAGTAAACACCAAAGCCATGGGCACCAGCAGCATCTGAATGCACCTGAAAGTCTGCTCTGAGCAGCATTTCAGATCTCCAAAATGAGGTCCCATTGAATTGGTCCAAAAAGGAGTCCCAAACCTTCAAGTCCTCACGAATCTCCCTTGTGATCCTAATATGATGATGCAGTGCAGTTACCCATGCAGTAGCCCTATGCAATCTTGCACAGAATGCTTGTCCCGGAACTACTATCTTAGAGGTGAAGTTTAACAATCCTATAAGGGATTGAAATTTGTGAAGTGTAGCTTTTTGCTTCCCCAACATCACACTAACCTGCTGCCTCATAACCACCAATTTGTCATTAGGTAATTGAGAAATGCCAGCTACGGTGTCTATCTCGATACCCAAAAAGATAAGCCATGTGTCGGGCCCTTCAGTCTTTTCTTCCGCTAGAGGAACTCCCAACTCGGACATTAAGTCCTGAAATCCAGCCAAAGAGTCCCTACACTGAGAGGAATTAGGAGTCCCAGCGATCAAGAAGTCATCTAAATAATGAGTTATGGCCCTTTTACCTGTCCGCCTGACTGCACACCAATGAAAAAAGGTGCTGAAAGTCTCGAAAGCTGAACAAGAAATCGAACACTCCATTGGCATGGCTTTATCGAGGTAATACTTTCCCTCGAACTGAAAACCCAGTAGGTCGAAATCATCTGGGTGTATGGGGAGGAGCCTGAAGGCAGATTTAATATCACACTTAGCTAAGAGGGCTCCCTTGCCTAAATTCCTAACCATCTTGACTGCTGAGTCAAACAATGCATACTTAACGATGTAAGCCCAGGATCTATAGCATCATTCACAGAGTCACCCTTCGGGTAAGATAAATTGTGAATCAACCTAAATTCCCCAGGGGCTTTTTTAGGTACAACACCCAGTGGGGATAAACGAAGTGTGGGAATAGGCAGCTGATCATGAGGTCCTGAAATCCTTCCAGCACTTATTTCTTTCGCTAGCTTTTCCCTCACGATATTCAGCAATTCCCTCATGGAACGAGCATTAGGCGCATAGTGGTGTACCCTGGAACCTGTATAAGGGATATGAAAACCTACAGAAAAACCATCAAATAAATAAGATGCAGCCTTCTTGTTAGGGTATACCCTCAGCCACACCACCATTGTATCTAACTTAATTGGTGATGGAGCCTTTTCCTCCTGACAACACCGGTTGGGGGGCACCACCCAATCCTGACCGCTTACTTCTACTGCAGGAAGTGCCGGGGTGACCACCCCGACAGGCGTTACACTTATGGTCGAACCTGCAGGGCTGCCTCTTGCACTTGCCTGTGTTAAAATCCCAGCATATGCCAAATTGCTTCCTTTTATCCATGCCAGGCCTCACATTCGGCCCTTTCAGCAGAGTAACCATGGGAATGAACCCGTTGTCACATGTGCTCGAAGGGGAGGCCCCCACCATTACATCTGCCCATAATTCAGACTGCACATGTCTCCAAGACAGGGAGCAATCTTGTGCTGCTCTCATTCTAAAGTGCTCATCGTATTGCAGCCAAGCTGCGCCTCTAGCGTTATGATGGCAGTTAGTGTAAGCTTTTATCATGATCTCCTGGCATTTAGAAAAGTCAGGAGACCTAAGTGGCTCTTTTTCCTCTATAACACCCCATGTAAATAGTAAAACCCATAATCCAATTCACGAAATTACGCGCCTGAAACTCTTGAGCACCTGAAACTCTTTGGGAAGGCTAAAAACAATCCCATCTTTTATCATGATCCTTGGTTTGGAGTCCCTAAAATTAAGGGAAAATAAGTCAATGTAATCTCCCTTCCATATCCTTTCTTTAGTGGAAAGAGGAAGGTGTGAGCCAAGGGGTGTAGACATGCCAGCATAAGGGGTTGATTCAGAATGCACAGCCATTCCTGATAACACAGGAGCACTGAAAGGAGACACCACAGAGGTGTTGCTAGCCAAAGCAGTTGGCTGACTATCCTGCACCCTAGAGTCAGGCACCTGTGAAACCGCAGGTGTCTGCACAGGTGCACCCAAAGCTGCAGGGTTGGGACATTCCACATCCACACCCTGGCTAACCTGGCCACCTGGAGCCTATATCGAGGTGGGCCAATTTGCCAGTGAAGGATTAGTTGCAGACAAACCTGAAGCAGAAGCTTGCTGGGAAGCATCACCAGCCAACTGCACCGGTCCCCCGAAGTGTGGCCCCGCAACAGCTCAGGTGTCAGGCAAAGACGAAGCAGCAGCAGCAGCTTGATCTCCTCTTTGCGCATCATGGGTTTGCTCCATTGCACCAGCACCTGAAAGAACCACTACTCGCAAGAGGTTATATAAATCTGCCACAGTAGGCTGCTCAGAAACAGGGGCAGCTGCACCCTGAATCTCCACACCAGGGACCCTTTTTAGGAGTTCCCACACATCGGCAATAGTGGGGTGCCCAGCCTCCACAGCCGAAACCACCAAAGGACCCGGTGTAGCATCCATTACCTGAACGTCAGGTGCAACAGGAGGGGGCAGCACTTCTGTGTCAGAGGTACCAGAAGTGCTGGCAATAGGGCTGGTGGCTGTAGCCTGTAGCCCCTTCTGGGCAAGCTGATTACAGACCGCAACACAGGCCTGCACTGTTTTGCCCAGTTGTGCTAACTGCGCAGCAATCTCATCATCTCTACAGGCAAACTGGGGAGGTCTCTTTGAAGCAGAGTGATCAGAGCCAGGCACAGTTGAAGCTGCGCGCCTCTTAGATTGGGCCTTACTGCGGGGCATCACTCCACCCAGTAAGTGTAACACGGGTCCTAAGCACAATCATCCAACCTTGGATGATTACCACCAGGCCAAAGGCCGCCCTTCCCCAAGTCTCAACAAGAGAAACACTTAGCCAGGAAGCATCACTGGCAACACCAACCAGGGGAAAAGTTGTCCACCAAGGGTCCAATAAGGAACCCAACCCGAAGACAAGTATTGCATTCACACACACTCACCGCTGGGGAGAGGTGTAAAAAATCCTCCCTAACCAGCGATGGGGTCCCGACCTTACCAGGCTGGGGTTGCCGGGGTGCCGCTGGGCCTGAGATCAAGTACCTGGTCTGCGCACCTGGTGAAGAGAATGCCTTCCACAGCACCCGCCTTGGATAAGCAGCCCTCCAAGTGTTGGAGATGCGGAGGCCCTTATAGGCCTGAGGGGACCGGCCTGAAGGCCTCACTCGGCCTACCTGAATTGCTCAGGGAGACACAAATTGGAAACTCCTGCAGTTAAGAATAATAAGTAAAATCAGCAAAAGCTAAGAAATTTGCTAGGCCAAAGCCAAGCAACCAGCCAGAGCACAGAGCAGAGCGATGTGACTTGCTCAGTTCTAGCTCTAAAATGGCTGCCGCCATATGGCAGTGCAGAGCTATAAGAACAAACTCTCGTCATAAGTCTCGTGAGTTTACAGTCACCACGAGACTTCCCAGACTCAGGCAAGCAACTTGATTGGACCAAGCGTGCAGGTGCTTATATGACCAGTGCAACAAGAAACCCCTCCTGACTCGTCAGGGGGTGTCTTTCTAAGCCTCATTTGGTGGTAAGAAGAGAGAGGGCCTTGTTGGTGGCAGCTTCCAGACTATGGAATTCTTTCCTTAGAGAGAAGGATGGGGAAGATGGCTCCCTCCTTGGTCTCCTCCTGCCAACAAATATAAATATTCTTATTCCATCATGTTTTTAGAAATTGACAGTGATAGGCTTTTAATGGTGTTTTGACCTGTTTTACTTGTTTTTATGTGTTTTAAAATTAATTTTGAGAGTCTGAGAGTGTGTGACTTGATCAAGGTCATCTAGTGTATTTCCATGACTGAGTGGGGATTTGAACCCTTGTTTCTCGAAGTTTCAATCATACACTGAAACCACTATACTCATGATGGCTCAGTTCCTTCCATCAATGTTTATGTGCTTCAGAATGACCTCAACTGCTATCATCCAAGGTCCTAGGTATTCTGCTTATGACAAAGAAATCTAAGATTTGCAGTCATTTCATGAACAGTGAATCCCTCACCAGCAGCATGTGCTCACCAGGCTATTAGTTGAGGGTTTATTTATACTGAAGGTGAGAGATTATGACAGTGGATGTTTTGTTTCCACAGAAAATTACAAAATTTTACTTCTAGGTGTGTGTGTTCATGTTTTCTCACAGATGTACCCAGGTGACTCACTTAGAATAAACTTCAGTAACTACAGAACCCACAGTAAGAAATTCCACAATATGAAATATCTCAGCATATAGCAAGGTTTAAATGTTTCACATCTGTATTTTGTTAGTTTTTACTCCATTTCCTCATTATGCATAGGGATCTTGTAGCCCCTTTGAGACTAACTGAAAGAGAGAAGTTGGTATCATGAGCTGTCATGGACTTGAGCCTGTTTCCTCAGATGCATGGGGTACATCCTACAAGGTCCCTTTGCATACGGATTTTCCTGACACAGCTATGTCTTTGAATTCTACATTATTTCTTCATGAGGCTTGCCAAATATCTTCCTTAAAATGATACACTACCTCCCTCTCTTAGTGTCATAACTAGTATGTGAACTATAAAACAACAGCAACCCTTTCCCTATTGCTTCTTGACCCAAAGCAGGATTTTCTGTCTAAAAAGTACCATCATGTCACTTTGCTGAATCTTGCTAAAAAATACCCCAAATGGTTAGACTCTCCCATTTCCTGTGGGAAAGTCTTCCAAAATCTTATACACTTCACCATTAGGAAATTCTCTTGTTTTAATTCAGCACACATTTTTCCTTTACTTGCTTCCCTAGGCTGGGATAATGTAATAATTTGATTGGTCTCTAGCCTGTGGGCATATTGTGTCATCTGTTTTAAACAGAACTCTTGTTTAAAAAAGAAAGAGAGAAAGAACCTCTGCAGGATTGATGGCATAATATGCCCTATTTTTATTAGCAAATTATAATGGGATGAATGGAAACTTGATGACCTCATCTGCCACTACTTGGCAGCCATTTGAGTTTGACAGAGTTCACTTACATTTGGTAATATTTCTTTGGGAAGTGCTGATGAGTTAACTAACTTGTGTAGTTAATAAGAGGAATGAAACCAGTGCACAAGTTTTTCTTGCACAGTTTTGTAGAAAATTGGCCAAAACATTCTCAAAAAGTTATTCTCACTTTTCAATATTGGTGGTTTCCATGCAAAGGCCTTAGTGTAATTGTCAGTACCAACTGGAATAGACTTGTTGCATCAACAGAATTTCCATGAATGTTGACTTGAAGTTCCCATCATTTTTTTTACATCTAGTCTAGTTGGGATTAACAAATTTAAGTCAATGAAAGTCCTGTGAAATTTATTCTTAATTCTTCAAATGACAGAATACTAGAATTTTAAGAGTCACAAAATAAGATCATCTAGTTCACTCTTCCTATAGATGCAGAGGATTTATTTCTTCAGTATTTTGCATAGGCAGCTTACTAGCATCTTCTTAAAAACATTGAATACCAAAGAATCTACCACTTTCTGAGTCAGTATGCTCTACCAGCAAAAGTACAAGCAAGAAGTTCTTCTAATTTTTAGTCACAATACCCTTTATCATAATTGTACAGTATTTATTGACACAGGTTCTACAGTTCTATCTCTGGAGCTATAGAAAATAAATTTACTGTGCTCCTATGTGACAGCCCTTTGAATACTGGTGATGGCTACTGTATATCCTATTAATTTGTGTAATTTTAAGCTAATGTGATGAAACTCTTTGGGCCTTTCACAATGGGACTTGAAGTGGAACAGACTGCTGCAAAAGGGCAGATTGGGGCTGCCCTAGAGCTGGTCACTTTGGAGCTGTGGCAACCACACACCACAGTCCCATTCCACCCTGGAAACAGCCCAAATAGGAATGGAAAAGATTTGCTCCTATTTGGGCTGGTGAAAAGCCACCTTCAGTGGCCCAGCCACAACCCCAGAGTTGGTTAAAGCTTCTCTGGCAGTGTGCAGCATGTAAACAGCACACCCTGGAGTGTCTTGAAGCTGCCCATGTCTGGTCAGCCAGGGCAGCTTCTGGACATCTTGGAGGCATGCGTCGTGTGAATCTTTACTGGGTGGTCTGTTTTGTCCCTTAGTCTCTAGGTCACTTTCAGCATTTGTTGCCTCTCTGGGCATTTTTCAGTTTGTCAATATTCTTATTGAACTGTGTGTTAGCACATCCTGCATCCCCATGCTGTATATGGCCTCTTCATATTTCCATATTTTTCATATTGACTGTGTTGGTCTATGAGAGTAATACAGATTCTATTCTATTCTATTCATATCTAGAGCCAGGCATGTTTTAAGAGGTTACAATGATATTTGAAACACAGGGAAATTTCCCATGGGAAAAGAATGTGGCTCCAAAGATATGTGGAGGATCTAGGTAGTATCAAAATAAAGGTTACATGGGTGTGCTAATCTCTCTATTATCCCCCCTGCATATCTTCTTGCACCAAGAGACAAAGGTGGTCTCATTGTATCAAGGATAGTAAGATCAGTTTTCCTCCCTACCCCTTGCCATGTTCCCAGCCAACTTCCCTATCCATCTACCTTGTGCTTGTCCTAAATCCAATCATTGTTTTGTTAATCTGAAGTTAAAGCTACAAATGTTTCCAGAATCCCATTACTGGTTTCATGTAAAGACTATCAGGTCTTTATTGCAGTGCAAGATATTTCCAAGTATCCTTCAAGGCTAAAACTCAGATGTAATTTTTTGTCTCACCTGTAGTTCTGTGTGTGAACAGAGAATCTTGCTTTATCCACAATGTTGCCCTCAGGTACTGTCCCTGCACTGTGTAGTCTGCCCGTGGGTATTTGGTCCACCTTGAGAGCAGGCCATGTGGACAGCAGGGTTTCAACCTGCTTTTGGAAAAGCAGAATCATGTTGCTTTTTCCTGCTTGTCTTCTCTGGCCCATTGAAGTGAAAAAGAATAAACAAAGTTATTTTTTCCAGAGTCATCCTGATCATTGTTGGAACCCATCACTGATATATGACTCCCTTGAGCAGTCACGTCATCAGCTTGCTCATATAGAGAAATGTAACAAACCTAAAATGATCCAGTTCAACTGAGGATGGAACTAGCTTGTTTTCTGCTTCTCCAGAGACTAGGGCCCAGAGCAATGGATTCAAGCTACAAGAAAAGAGATTCCAACTAAACATTAGAAAGGATTTCCTGATGGTAAGAGCTGTTTGACAGTGGAACACACTGCATCAGAGAGTGGTGGAGTCTCCTCCTTTGGAGGTTGGATGCTGTCTGGAATGCTTTGATTGTGTCTTCCTGCTTTGCAGAAGGTTGGACTGGATGGCCTTTGTGAACTTTCCAATTCTACGATTCTACTAATTTAATGGGATCCAAGGCAAGCAGGGCTTTTTTATTCTTTCTTTCTTTTTTTTTTTTTAAGTCAAATCAGAGTTGAGTAGATTAAATATTTTTGATTTCTCAGGTCCAGCTCCATTAAACCCCAGCCTTTTTTGAAAGAACCTTCTAATACCTTTATATTTAGAATTAGAACACAAATCTCTGTTGTTTAACTAGTAACAACAGGACATATTTTGAGGTTGTTGGCAAATGAGAATTGGATGATGTATTTGATTCCTTTCTTCCTATTACTATTGAGTCTCCAAGTGTTGTCTTGAAGACTCACCCACTGTCTTTGTTGGAAGGACTCTTACTTGCCTGCAGAGCTGAGCAGCAAGACCCTCTCTGTGTATTGCTAGTCTTTGGCTAAAAGATTCTTTCAGGCACACCTTGCAGGAGTTCTAATAGTAGAGCAGTCTTAATAAACCAGAATCAAAAGGTCACTTCAAAGGGCTTGTAGCATGTCTTTCACAAGAGAATAATACAGCAGAAAAGAGACTCAGGGAGAAGAAAGAGAAAGCAAAAGTGGGTGGAAAGGACTTAGTGAGACAGGCAAAACTGTACTCTTATCTTCTTTACAGTGGCTTCTTCAATGAATACTTCTGAACAAGGAAATGTGCAAAAAATAATTCTGTCAGTCAGTGTACAAGGGAACCTGCTGGCTCACTGCTAACCTGAAGCAGCATAATACATGTAGTTTTTTCCCTATACCTCAGGAGCATAATAACTTGTCATTTTACATTTTAGCCCAGATGCAAACTCTGAACACACAGATATTGTGGTACTACTTTATTTTGCTGCTGTCAAAGAAAAGTCTAATCCCCATAGGCATCATAACTTTATTCAGAGTGTTGGCATTGTCATTATTTGGTCTCATAAAATGAACATAGATTTGTTGTTAACTGCTTTCACATTGATCTTGACCCATGGCAACCCTATGGATGAGACATCTCCAGCCCCCCCGTCCACTACTGCTCTGCCCAGCTCCTGCAAACTCATATTCATGGTCTCTTTAATAAAGTCCATCCATCTAGCATGTGGCCTTCCTCTCTTTCTACTACCCTCCACCTTTCCTAACATTATTGTCTTTTCCAACAATTCATGACTTCTCATGATGTGTCCAAAGTATGATAGTTTAAGCCTTGTCATCTTGGCTTCCAGAGATATCTCTGGCTTGATCTGCTGTAGCATCCATTTGTTTGTCCTTTTGGCTATTCATGGAATCCTCAGCACTCTTCTCCAGCACCACATCTCAAATGCGTTGATTTTCCTCCTATCTTCTTTCTTGACTGTCCAGCTCTCACATCCATACATAGTAATGGGGAATATGATGGCTTGTATAATTCTGACTCTTCTGCTGTGTTGTATGTCTTTGCATTTTAGGATCTTTTCTAGTTCTTTCATAGCCACCCTCCCTATTCTTAATTTTCTTCTGATTTCCTGGCTGCAGTCCCCATTCTGATCAATGTTTGATCCCAGATATGAGAACTCTTTTACTATTTCTATTTCCTCACTGTCTAGTTTGAATGTGTGTAAGTTCTCTGTGGTCATTATTTTTGTTTTCTTTATGTTCAACAGTAAGCCTGCATTTGCACTTTCTTCTTTGATCTTCCTTAGTAGTTGTTTGAGGTCTGTGAGGTTCTCTGCTAGTATTATGGTGTCATCAGCATATCTCATATTGTTGATATTTCTTCCTCCTATTTTCATTCCTCCCTCTTCCATGTCCAAGCCTGCTTTCCTTACAATATGTTTTGCATATGGATTGAATAGGTAGGGTGATAGGGTGCAGCCTTGTCTGATTCCTTTGCCAATTGGGAAACATTATGTTTCTCTGTGTTCTGTTCTGACAGTAGCCTCTTTCCCTGAGTACAGATTTCTTTTTAAGACTATCAGATGTGTTGGCACTCCCATGTCTTTAAGGGTGTTCTATAGCCTTTCATGATCTATGCAGTCAAAGGTTTTGCTATAGTCTATAAAGCATAGATTTAGGAAATTTATGGGAAATTTGTAGATTTATAAATTTATAAATTATAATGTATAATTTATAAATCTATAGATTTATACATTTATAAATTTATATATTTAGAAAATTTATAGAAAAATTAGAACATAGATTTAGGAAATTTGAATTCAACTCTGCCATCTGCCATGGACTTACTGCATGGTCTAAAGTGTAGTAGTAGTTATTATTATTATTATTATTATTATTATTATTATTATTATTATTATCCCACTCCTCTGTCTAACACAACCGGGGTGGCTTACAACATTAAAAATACACTACGTATCCCACAATCCCATCCACCCCTTAAATACCATTAAACAATGAACAATTTAAAACACACTTAAAATAAAATACAAATAAACAAATAACAATAACTGCAGTAGAGTCAGGGGAGCAGGTTGGGCTGTCTCTCTGTGGCTGGGATATCTGTTTACGAAAGGCCTGCTAGAAGAGATCCATCTTAACAGCCTTTTTAAAGCTGTTCAAGGTGGTAATATGATGAATCTCATCCGGCAGGCCATTCTATAATCTGGGAGCAGTTGCTGAAAAGACCCTCTGGGTGATTGCAGACAGCCTAGTTCTTATAGACTGCAGCAGATTCCTCCCAAAGGACCTGGGTGCTCGGGATGGATTATATGGAAGGTGGTGGTCCCAAAGATAGGTTGGACCCAAACCATTTAGGGCTTTAAAGGTGATGACCAACACCTTGTACTGTGCCCAGAAACTAATGGGCAGCCAGTGAAGTGATCTTAAGATTGGTGTTATGTGGTCTCTTCTTGTTCCTGAGACCAACCTGGCTGCTATATTCTGTATTAGTTGGAGTTTCCAGACCAAATAATAATAATAATAATAATAATAAAGTTTTATTTATATTTCCCACCTCTCCCTATGGATCGAGGCGGGATTACACAATAAAATGAATACAATGTACAAAATATAAACAATAAAGTAATAAAAATCAGAACAATAACAATAGATTAAGAGAATAGAATACAATATAATAAAATAAATGAAAATAAAATAAAATAGAATAGAATACAATAAAATAAAATAGCCGATCATTGTCAGAATCTAAAAATCTGAAAGATGAGATAGATAGACCCGTTGGAAGAGTTCCATCTTAAGTGCCTTCTTGAAGGCTTCTAGAGTAGTAGAGGCAGCAGAGGGGCTTGGGAGCCATCCCAGGAGGAGAGGGAGTGGCGCAGAGTCACCCGAAGGCCTTGGACTGTCCCTTTAACACCTGGCAGCGCCAGTGGGACCAAGACCTTTAAACCCAGCCCCAAATGCCAACGTGCACGCGGAGGCAGCAGAGGGGCTTGGGAGCCATCCCAGGAGGAGAGGGAGTGGCACAGAGTTACCCGAAGGCTTTGGACTGTCCCTTTAACACCCGGCAGCGGCAGTGGGACCAAGACCTTTAAATCCAGCCCAAACGCCAACTGATCAAGATCAGCTGTGCAGCCAGGGTCTACTGGTCTACTGGGCTTTTTTATTGATTGGACTTTAAACATTTTTTTCATTGGCCTGTAGCTTTTTTTTTTTTTTTTTTTACTGGCCAGTAGTCCTATAGTTTTTCCTGAGGCTGGAAGGGAGACAGGGGCGGCTATTGGAGTAGTGTTGGGGAATGGGAGGTATGGGCGGAACAGAGGGAACGTATGTTACAAAAGGAGACGGGATCGCTGTTTGAAAGCTATCCCGTCATCAGTTCCCTCTGTTTCCCAGAATGGTTTGGAGAGCAGACCAACCATTCCACAGAACCTAACTCTGCTCCTTTGCAATGCCAGGTCAGTAAAAAATAAGACCCATATCATCCAGGATCTCCTCCTGGATGAGGACGCCGACCTGGCTTGCTTTACAGAGACCTGGCTGGGAGAGGATAGCGCTGCTACATGGGCGCAGGCCCTCCCAGCTGGGTACTCTGTCAGTGAGCAGGTGAGGGGAAGTGGGCGGGGGGGCAGAGTGGCTCTAGTTCATAAGTTCACCTCCCTAACCAGTTTTAAGACTGAATTGAAAACCATATTGTTTAGGGAAGTTTTCTCAGGAATTTTGTGATTGTTATCTGGCTGTTTGATAATCTGGTAATTGTTCTGATAATGTTAATTGTGTTGTGATTTGTTTGATATTTGATCTTTTAATTTTCTTTCCTCTATATGGTAATTTGTTTATCTATTTATTTTATTTTATTTCTTAGCGTGTACGCCGTGGGCAGGCTTTTTTATATTTGTAACTTTTTTACTTTGTACAGCGCTGTGTATAATTACAGTGCTCTAGAAATAAAGTTTAATAATAATAATAATAAGAAGAACAATTTGACCTTGACCAGGATACCTGTCCGGAACACAGTCCACTTCGAGTGTATGTACCTTAGCCTGAAGACCAGGGATAGTTTGGGGATTTTGTTAGTCTACCGACCACCCCGTTGTCTAGCAGACTCCCTGACTGAGCTGGTCTCCAAGCTGCTGCTGGAGTCCCCCAGACTTTTAGTTTTGGGGGACTTCAACATTCCGCTCGAGACCAGTTTAACAGGTGCGGCTCGGGAGTTCATGGATACCATGACAAACATGGGCCTATCCCAAATGGTCAACGGGCCTACACATTGTGCAGGTCATACACTTGATGCAGTCTTTAGTACGGAACAGGAATATCCATGGGTGGAGGTGGTAAGTACCTCCGCATTGTCATGGACGGATCATTTCCTGGTCAAGATGGAACTGAGAGCCAATGTCCGCCCCGCCGGGGGTGGTGGACCCATTAGAATAGACCATTCCACCCTCGAAGGCTAGTGGAGCCAATTGGATTCCAGAAAGCCTTAGAGGGGTTAATGGTTGGGAATGCTAGCGATCCTGTTGAGGCTCTGGTTAATACTTGGAACAGCGATCTCATCAGGGCTATCGACACGATCGCTCCCAAGCGTCCTTGCCACTCCGCTTCAAACCGCAGGCCATGGTATACACCTGAGCTCAGGAGGATGAAGCGGTTTGGACAATGACTACAGCGCAGGTGGCGAAAGACTCGACTCTTATCTGACAGAACTCGCCATAGGAATTTTCTTTGTTCCTATTGGGAGGCAATACGTGAAGCGAAGAGAGCTTTCTCCTCTGCACGTATTGTGTCTGCAGAGTCTCGCCCAGCAGAGCTGTTTAAGGTGGTGAGGGAGATGACGCAGGTGCCCCCTGCGCCAAATCCCTTGCTTAACCCGACAACGGCCTGCTGTGACACATTTAACAACTTCTTTGCAGATAAAATCTCTCAGATAAGAGCCGACTTAGACTCCACTATTGGAACAGAGTCTTTAGGCGAGGTGTCCAGCAACTCTGCCAATGTAGTTATACTGGATCAGCTGCAATCTGTGAGTACCAAGGACGTGGACAAGCTGCTTGGCAAGGTGAAGAAGACAACCTGCCCACTCGACCCTTGCCCATCATGGCTGGCCGTCCGGGGGGGGGGGGGATGCACTGAGGAGATTCCTTATGGATATCATCAATGCATCCTTTAGGGAAGGACATGTTCCATCCTGTCTTAAGGAAGCGGCTGTTAGGCCACTCCTGAAAAAAACTTCCCTAGACCACCTGGATATGAGAAATTATAGGCCTGTGTCGCTGCTACCATTTTTGAACAAGGTGATCGAGAGGGTGGTTGCTCTTCAGCTCCAAGCAGTCTTGGATGAAGCCGATTATCTAGACCCATTTCAAACCGGCTTCAGGACAGGCTTTGGGGTTGAGACTGCCATGGTTGCCTTGACCGACGATCTGCGTCTGAGCAAGTTCCTCCCAGAGTGTGGGATAGTGTGACCCTGTTGGTGCTCCTAGACCTCTCAGCGGCTTTTGACACAATAGACCACAGCATCCTCTTGGACCACCTGAGGGAGTTAGGTATCGGGGGCACTGCTTTGCAGTGGTTCCGGTCCTTCCTCTCGGGTAGGTCCCAGAGGGTGCTGCTCAGGGACAGTAGCTCCAGTAAGAGGGAATTCACTTGTGGGGTCCCTCAGGGAACTATTTTGTCCCCAATATTATTTAACATCTATATGAAGCCGCTGGGTGAGATAATACGGAGTTATGGTGCTGGGTGTTATCAGTACGCTGATGACACCCAAATCTATTTCTCCGTGTCTCGTTCGTCAGCCTCAAATTCCAATGGCCTCTCCTCTCTCAATGAATGTCTTCAAGCGGTAATCGGCTGGATGAGGAAAAACAGATTGAAGCTGAATCCAGACAAGACGGAGGTGCTCAGGGTAGCGGCCCCAAAACCAAGAATTGGGTTGCAACCTCCAGTCCTAGATGGGGTCACACTCTCCTCCAGTGACTGTGTTCGCAGTCTGGGGGTGCTCCTTGACTCGTCGCTCCTGATGACAAATCAGGTTAATGCAACGGTCAGGAGCGCCTGTTATCAGCTTCAGCTGATACGCCAGCTGCGCCCTTTTCTGGAAGTAAGGGATCTCGAGACTGTTGTGCCCGCGCTGGTAACCTCACGCCTTGACTTTTGTAATGCACTCTACATGGGGCTACCCTTGTGCTTGGCTCGGAAATTACAGCTGGTACAAAATATGGCAGCCAGGCTTGTTTCAAGAACATCTCGGAGGGACCACATTACTCCCATTTTGAGGTCCCTCCATTGGCTGCCTATCAGCTTCCGGGCCCGGTACAAGGTGTTGGTTATTACCTTTAAAGCCCTAAATGGCTTGGGTCCAAGCTATCTCAGGGACCGCCTCCTCCCATACAATCCTCCCCGCGCTCTCCAGTCCTCTGGGAGGAACTTGCTGCAGCCCCCAAAATCGAGGCTTGTGGCTACCTCTCAGAGGGCTTTCTCTGCTGTCGCCCCCAAACTCTGGAACGGCCTGCCGGATGAGATCCATCAGCTAACATCGTTAGACAGCTTCAAAAGGGCTGTCAAGATGGATCTCTTCCGGCAGGCCTTTCCAGATTAAAATTTTTCTCCGGCCTCGGATATGCCCACCTCAGTGATCCTTACGTGGCCCCATCTACGGATGGTTAGGATCATGGCTGCTGGGTTTATATATTGGTCTGTGTTGTTTTTACTGTATTGAATTGCTTGTTTTAATCTCTATTGATTTAATACTGTTTTAAGGGGGGAGGGGTTTTTGGGGTTGGGTACTGTATATGTTTTTATGGTTGTAAGCCGCCCCGATTGGGTTACTATAGGGCGGGATATAAATAAATGTTGTTATTATTATTAGTAGTAGTAATAAGATGGATCTCCTCCGGCAGGCTGTTCCACAACTTGGGAGCTGCAACCGTAAACGATTTTTGGGAAGCCGTGGTAAGTCTAGTTTTATGGCATTCTAATAACTTCTTCCCAGATATTCTGAGAGTGCAGGGCAGATTATGTGGGGAGAGGCGTTCCTTCAAGTAACTTGGGCCCAAGCCATGTAGGGCTTTAAAGGTAATAACCAACACTTTTTACTGCACCTGGAAGCTAATCGGCAGTCAGTGAAGAGATTTTAATACAGGTGTTATATGGTCCAACCTAGATGTTCTAGTGACCAATCTGCTGCATTTTGAACCAATTGGAGCTTCCAAACATGGTACAGAGATAGCCCCATGTAGAGTGCATTACAGAAATCCAAACAAGAGATTACCAGGGCAAGTACTACTGCTTCAAGGTCCTTTCGGTCCAGGTAGGGACGCAGTTGGTGGATCAACTGTAGTGATGACCATCGCATCCACTTGAGATGACAACTGTAAAGATGAATCCAGGAGTACTCCCAGACTGCGTACTTTGTCCTTTAGGGGAAGTGTGACCCTATCCAGGACTGGATGGCAAAGCTCCTTTCCCGGACTTGGGGTACCTATCATGAGTACCTCTGTTTTCTCTGGATTCAGCTTGAGTTTGTTTTCCCTCATCTAGCCCATTACCAATTCAAGACAGGCATCAAGAGAAGTAATACCATCCTTAGTCACTGCAGCAAATGGTGACATAGAGAAGTAAAGTTGGGTGTCATCAGTGTACTGATAACATCGTGCCCCATGTCTCCAGATGATCTCTCCTGGAGGCTTCATGTAAATGTTAAACAGCATGGGGGATAAAATGGTAGCTTGAGGGATGCCAGATGTCAGCTCTCTTTTCAAAGAGCTGCTATTGTTAGAATATGGATGGGTTATACAGTCAGAGGTGAAATGTAGAGATGTGTGTGTGGAATTTTCCTCATGACAACAACATCTAGACAAACAAAGTGAATCTAACACCAGATGGCTACACAGACATAAATATAAACTTTCCCAAAGATACAACTCATAGACACAGATTTTGTTATGAGAAAAGCAAGATAACAATACATCAACATCATTAGGTCATGGAAAAGGAGTCACATGGGGGATGATGGACAACAAGAGGCTGGGTTAATATACATCATACAGACATTATCCAATTAGCATAAGATTAACACCCAGAAGGTGGAGTATGGGAAGGGCCTAGAGAATCCTTTGTCTAGTTTTGTTTATAAACACAACTGAGAGTGTGTGCATGTTCTGGTAGTGCTATTAACCATGGAGATTTTGGCTTGTAGTTTTTAGTATGTTTATACTGCTTTTACAATATAACTCCTGGATCTGGAAACATGGATCTGTAACTTCTTCTTAACTTTCAACTGCAACAAGTTGTGATCCTATGCTTTTGGGATTGTTAAAGATGTGATCTTTCATGGCTGAACTGGATAAGTTCATCACAATGGATTTTACTTAGTTATCTTATTTTTCTTTTATATGCATTAATAAAACTATACTTTTGGACTTTACAATGTGTCTTCTTGACTGAGGAAGACAGGATCCTGAAGAAGAGAAGCTGAGCCAGTTGATGGTAAGAGATACAAAGTGGCTGTGGATCACAGCAGCCAGCTTGTCCTGGAGATTCTGCTGGGTGTCAAAGAGCATCACTGCAACACTCATCATCCACAAACTGACTGCTATCCCCCAGCATCACCATCTGGAATCTGCCTGAGAGGTAGAACTGGAACCATTGAAGAGCAGTGCCCCCAATACCTAACTCCCTCAGGCATTTCAGAAGGATACCATGCTATAAGGTATCGAATGCTGCTGAGATGTCTAAGAGCACAAACAGGGTCACACTTCCCCTGTCTATGCCCAGATGGAGATCATCGACTAAGGAGACCATGGCAGTCTCAATTCCATATCCAGCCCTGAAGCCGGTTTGAAAAGGGTCCAAATAATCAGCTTCTTCCAAAACAACTTGGAGCTGGAAGGCAACTGCCCTCTCGATCACTTTACCCAAGAATGGTAGAAGGGAGACTGGCCTATAATTATTTTTCACCAGGGGATCAAGGGAGGGTTTTTTCAAGAGCGGTTTAACCACCACTAGTTTCAAATTAGATGGAAATTTCCCTTCCCTGAGGGATGCATTAATGATGAGTTGTAATAATGTTTTTACTGCATCTCCTCCCTGGACTGTCAGCCATGATGGGCAAGGATGAAGAGGGCATGTTGTCCTCCTTACACTTCCAAGAAGCTTGTCCACTTCATCGGTATTAACAAACTCGAAATGATACAGTGTAACACAGACCACAGAGTCTCTGGACATCTCTCTTATTGGTTCTGTTATAATGCCCGCATCCAGAACAGCCCTTATCTGGGAGATTTTATCTACAAAAATGTCATTAAAAGCATCACAGCAGGCTTTAGTTGGTTTCAATAATGGGTTCAGGGTGGGAGGTAATTGAGTTAATTCTTTAACCACCCTGAACAATTCTGCTCAACAAGACTTTGCAGAATTCTTTGCTGCATCTATTGCCACTTGATAGGAATCCAACATGATCCTATGACGTGTCTTATCAGATAAACGTTGATGTTTCCCTCAGCGGTGCTCTAGTCATTGTACAGCCCACTTTATTTGGCGAAGATCTTCCGTGTACCAAGGTTTTTTATTTGAAGCGGGTTGAAAAGGACGCTCAGGAGCGATAATGTTTATAGTCCTGGTAAGGTCATTATTCCAAGTATTAACCAAGGTTTCAACAGAATCACTGTCGTTCCTAACCATAAAACCCTCCAAGGCATGCTGGAACCTTTTTGGTTCCATCAACCTTCGAGGGAGGACCATTTTAAGTACGAGGGTAGCCCCATGTAGAGCTCATTACAGAAATCAAGACGAGAGGTTACCAGCGCATCCACCACAGTTTCAAGGTCCCTAACTTCCAGGAAAGGGCACAGATGGCATATCAGCTGAAGCTGATAACAGGCACTCCGAACCGTCACATTTACCTGATTTATCATCTGAAGCGACAGATCCAGGAACACCCCCAGACTGTGAACACAGTCCTTAGAGGAGAGTGTGACCCCATCCAGGACTGGAGGTTGCATCCCAATACCTGCTTCAGGACCTCTGCTGTAAGTACCTCCATTTTATCTGGATTCAGTCTCAATCTGTTTTTCCTAATCCAGTCCATTACTGCTTTAAGACAATCATTGAGAGGAGAGATGCCATCTGAAGTCAAAGCTGAAGACCAAGACATGGAGAAATATATCTCCATGTATATATCTGGGTGTCCTCAGCC
This sequence comes from Phrynosoma blainvillii, assembly GCA_026167975.1. Classification (NCBI taxonomy): domain Eukaryota; kingdom Metazoa; phylum Chordata; class Lepidosauria; order Squamata; family Phrynosomatidae; genus Phrynosoma; species Phrynosoma blainvillii. Next base: position 418,575,545 of record JANUYF010000001.1, read on the forward strand.
TCATGTGTCTGGGTATCTCTCCCAGTGGCTTCATATATATATATATATATATATTGAATAGCATTGGGGACAGGATGGCGCCCTGAGAGAAATCACAATCACAAAAATATGGCAGCCAGACTAATATCTGGAACATCTAGGGGGGACCATATTACCCCTGTATTAAGGTCCCTCCACTGGCTGCCCAGTAGTTTCTGAACCCAGTACAAGGTGTTGGTAATTACCTTTAAGGCCCTAAATGGCTTGGGTCCAGACTATCTTAAGGACCGCCTCCTCCCGTATAATCCTCCCTGCGCCCTCCGGTCCTCTGGGAGGAATTTGTTACAGCCTCAAAAAATGACCTCCCAGAGGGCATTTTCTGCAGTTGCCCCCAAACTGTGGAATGGCCTGCCGGAGGAGATCCGCCAATTGTCATCACTTGACAGCTTCAAGAAAGCTGTCAAGACGGATCTCTTCCGGCAGGCCTTCCCGGATTAATTCACTAGTTTGGTTCCAGAATCTTCTTCCCTCCCAGATGCTCCCCTCTTCTGTGATTGGGTTCTTTTTGAGCCAGCATTTGACATCGCCGGCACTTTTTCCTTTTATGTATTGTTTGTTTTTTAATGGAGGAATTTACCTCCTTATACTGTGTTTTTAAATCGCATTGGGTTTAATAACTTTTTAAGGGGGAGGGGCAGGTAATTGTTCTTAATTGCTGTTGATAATTTTACCATGTAAGCCGCCCCGATTGTGCTCAGAGGGGCGGGGTATTAAATAAAAATTATTATTATTATTATTACAATTAAGCTCTTTCCTTGTAGAGCGACTGTCCCTGAGCATCACCCTCTAGAATATTCCTGAGAGGAAGGAACAGAACCAGTGCAGTGCCTCCAATTCCTAACCTTCTCAGGCGATCTAAGAGGATGTCATGATCTATTGTATCAAAAGCCGTTGAGAAGTCCAATAGCACCAACAGGGTCACACTACCCCTGTCTATGCCCAGACAAAGGTCATCAGCTAAGGCAACCCTGGCAGTCTCAACTCCATATCCTGTCCTAAAGCCAGTTTGAAATGGATCTAGATAACTGGTTTCCTCCAAGACAGCTTGGAGTTGAAGAGCAACCGCCCTCTCGATCATTTTGCCCAAAAAAGGTAGGAGTGAAACTGGCCTATAGCTGTTCATGTCCAGAAGGTCCAGGGAAGGTCTTTTCAAGAATGGCTTAACTGCCACTTTCTTCAAACAGGATGGAACATGACCTTCCTTAAGGAATGCATTGATGATGTCTCTAAGGAACATCCTCAAGGCATTTCCCCCCTGGATGACCAGCCACGAAGGGCAAGGATCAAGAGGGCAGGTTGTTTTCCTCACTCTACCAAGGAGCGTGTCCACATCATCAGTACTCACAGATTGAAACTGAATCAGTGTGGTTTCATCAACGGAGTTGCTGGACACCTCATCAATTAATTCTGTTACAACAGTGGCGTTTAAGTCAGCTCTTATCTGAGAGATTTTATATGCAAAGAAGTTGTTAAACATGTTACAGCAGGTAGTTGTAGGGTTAAGTAATGGGTTCTGCACAGGTGGAACCTGTGTCAGTTCCCTTACCACCCTAAATAGCTCTGCCAGACAGGACTCTGCAGACGCAATACATACAGAGGAGAAAGATTTCTATGTTGTGCGTATTGCCTCTTGATAGGAACAAAGACATTCCCTATGACGAGTCGTGTAATATAAGAGTCGAGTTTTCCACAAGATGCACTCTAGTCATTGTCCATCCTGCTTCATCTTCCTAAGTTCTTCAGTGTACCATGGTTTATGATTTGAAGCAGGTTGGAAAGGATGCTTGGGAGTGATTGTGTCAATAGCCCTGGTGAGATAGGTGTTCCAGGCATTTACCAGGGCTTCGATAGAATCACTGGCATTACCAACCATTAAACTGTCTAAGGCTTTCTGGAATACAATTGGTTCCATAAGCCTTCGAGGGCAGACCATTCTAATGGGTCCACCATCCCAGTGAGGTGGATAGTGGTTCTTAGTTTGGCCTTGATCAGAAAATGATCCGTCCATGACAATGCAGTAGTTTCAATAACCTCCACCCATAGATATTCCTGTTCCATACTGAAGACCACATCGAGGATATGACCTGCACAATGAGTGGGCCTGATAACCAATTGGGATAGGCCCATGTTTGTTATGGATTCCATGAACTCCTGAGCCGCACCTGTTAGATTCAACAAACTGGTCTCGAGTGGAATGTTGAAGTCACCCAAAACTAGAAGTCTGGGTGACTCCAACAGCAACTCTGAGGCCAGCTGTGTCAGCTCGATTAGGGAATCTGTTAGACAACCTGGTGGCCAGTATACTAACAGAATCTTCAAACTACCCTTAGTCCTCAGGCTTAGGTACTCGAAGTGGACTGTGTTCTGGACAGGTATCTTGGTCAAGGTGAGGTTGTTCTTGTGAACCAGAGCCACTCCCCCCCCCCGCCCACTTCCCCTTACCTTCTCACTGACAGAGTACCCAGCTGGGAGGGCCTGCACCAAAGTTACAGTGCTAGCCTCTCCCAGCCAGGTCTCTGTAAAGCAAGCCAGGTCGGTATCCTCATCTAAGAGGAGTTCATAGATGATATGGGTCTTATTTTTAACCAACCTGGCATTGCAAAGGAGTAAGGTAAGGTTCTGTGGAATGATTGGTACACTCTCCAATCCATTCCAGGAAACAGGGTGAACTGAAGGTGGGATAGCTTTCAAACATCGATCCCGCTTTCTTTTGTAACAACCCTTCACTCTGTTCCCACCTTACCTTGCTTTCCTCCACACAACCTCAATTTCCACTCCCAGATTATTCCCAGCCATGCATGTGGAAGTGGCTTTTGAAGACATCCACTCCTAGCCACACCCCATCTCGCTGCTGCCCTGCTCTTGAAGTTACTTCTGCTTCTGCAGTCTTCTGGCCCAAGTGGAGTGGGGGAAAGAGAGGCTGCTGCAGGCTGCTGCAGGCTTCAGGCTGGCTCAGAGTTCTCTGGGCTTGCTAGCTGATGTTTCCGAGGGGTGGAGGAGTAACTTTTGAAGCCAACCACTCCTAACCACGCCCTCTCTTGCTGCTGCTCTGCTCCTGAGTTGCTTCTGCTCCTGCAGTCTTCTGGCCCCAGTGGAGTGGGGGAAATAGAGGCTGCTGCAGGCTGCTTCAAGCTTCAGGCTGGCTCAGAGTTCTCTGGGCTGGCTAGCTGATATTTCTGAGGAGTGGAGGAATGACTTTTGAAGCTAGCCACTCCTGACCATGCCCTCTCTTGCTGCTACCCTGCTCCTGAGTTGCTTCTGCTTCTGCAGTCTTCTGGCCCCGGTGGAGTGGGGGAAAGAAAGGCTGTTGCAGGCTGCTTCAGGCTTCAGGCTGGCTCAGAGTTCTCTTAGCCAGAAGTGCTACAGGTTATTACTTTGAGTCTCAACATTGGGAAGTGGTTATGGAAGCTAATGGAAACAGCCACATCATCTTAAGGAAAACTCTTCATCATTATAGTATGTCATATTTGCCAACATTTAATGTTGATTTTCAATCTGGAAATGATAAGGAAGTTTGAATATATCTCAGCTTTCAGCATGCTTTTGACAAAGATCTTTCACCAAAGGCTCCTGATAAAACTTGCTATCACAGGAATATACTGCAAGTCTTTTTATGGACTGGGTAGAAACTCATTGAAAACAGCATTCAGAGGGCACAGTGGTATTCTTGAAGGTTCTGTCAGAATATTTAAATTATTTAATATCCACCTAATATTCATAGCTGAACTGCTGTTAGAAATCAAGCAGTAAATGATCAACTTTGACACTTGGAATATTTAAAACACTGAACTTCTGGAAGTGGAAAAAGATCCAAATATACAAAATATCAAAGAAGACTCACTGAATCATAAATTTGGAGTGGTAACAATGACATCTAGGTCATTGACACTACTGCCACTTATGCAAAAATCCAAATGGAGAACATTCCAAGCAGATGGCTGTCTAGCCTCTGCATAAAATCCCATGCAAGGGAAAACCCACCACCCCATCAAAGAACAGTTTTTATAATCATTGCCCTAATGCAATCTACTACAATCTTGCTGAAACTTATTCATTCTAGGTTTGCCTTCTGGGGTAGTAAAGAAGAAAAGCAACTATAAGCATAATGGGAACAATTTACCTTGAATGTTAGTGGTGGGCTGTCAATTTATTATGACCAATTGTCCCTGCACTTCCCCATCCTCTTAAATATCCTCCCTGCCCCATCCTCTCAGTGGGGAGTTCAGACAACACACAGCATAAACCATGGTTCTGGTGCAAACAATCCAAATGACTTCCAGTGCATTCAGCACCAAACCCGGGGTATACACCTCATAATGAACTGGGGGAGAGAAAACTCACATTCTGCTCTTAATCTTCCTGGAAGATCCAGACTCCCAAAGTGATGCCCAGACACTGCCACCACCACACATCGCTTGCTCTGAAGTTAGAACAAAGCACCCAATTATAAGTGCCTTGTTCTGACCTCAGAGGGAGTGATGTGTGGTGGCATCTGGGCCAGCCAGCTCAGTGGGGCACACATGGAAACATCTGCCCAGCATTGCAACAGGAATGCTTAGTAACGGAAGGATGTGGCAACTCCAGGGCCAGACTACTTCAGACTGCTAACTCCTATTCCTAGTGATTCCTAACACTGATTTATTTACTTTTCATTGATATAAAATGCTGAAGTGATGGAAGGGAGTAAACTTTCTGTCATGATCTAAATATCTCTTTTCTGTGTAATTGCAGCCACTTCAGACAGCAGAATGTATTATTGATATGGATTTGAAAATGGAAGAACACAATTTCAAAATAATAACACTTTGTTGAATGTAATATTTTTGTTTCATTTATCTCTCTAGTTGTAAGAAGGCCTAATCTGGAAGCCTGAAGGTGTTCCTTGGCAATCGTTAAAAAGTTTGATTGGGATTCTTAGGTATATATTTCACAAGACTATTTTTGTGATACAAGCACTTCAGGACACCATAAACAATAACTGGCCCACCCAAAGAAAAGAGTATACATTCAGAAAATTATTACAGATCTTGGAAAGTTGTTTCCATGTTTGTAGTTTTGTAGCAAAGTGTTGTACAGTTTGTGCTGTTATTTATTTAGTCAGGACTCTTTTTTCAGTATAACTGACCATGACACACTTTTGGATTCTTTGGCAGAGATGGGCCTTGGTGGCATGAATCTGTTTTAGTTCTGCCTGGAGGTCAAGTCTCAGAAGGTGATTTGTGGGGCCGGAATTACTGGTCATTCCCTTGGCCATTAGTGTTTGAATTTCCCCAGAGTACCATTTTGTACCTTATGATGTTTAACAAATACATAAACTTGTGGTGAGAATTTATCTGGAGATTTAGGGCTTGAAGACAAGGATATGTATTGTACCCAGAAATACTATCTGAGATCATTGATGAACCCAGTGTGAGCTAACATGTTAAGACATAATCAAGATAAGATTGAAGGGCTCTTGATGAGATGGAATCTATCTGCAGCCTCTCTTGGGTAAGGTGGTACACCATTTGATGAATACAGTTCACAATTTCATAGTTATCTAGTATTCAGTCTTATATCTAGAAGGCTGAGGAACAAGGGCACAATACCAAGCTTTGAGTTTTCAGACAGGGTACAGAACTAACTTTCACACAGGTGTGTGTGTGTGAGAGAGAGAGAGAGAAAGAAAGAAAGAAAGAGAGAGAGAGAGAGAGAGAGAAAGAGAGGTTGCTTTTGTTCTCATGTCCTTATTGTGGGCTTCCCATGAGTAATCCTTTATGTTAGAAGACAAACAAATAATTCCTAGAACAAATCAAATTTGGTCTCTAGAGACCAAGATGACTAAACTGAGGCTGTCATACTTTGGCACATCATGAGAAGGCATGACTCAGTAGAAAAGACAACAGTTGGCCCCCGATATTGGCAAGCTAGCCATCTGTAGATTAGAGCATACAGTCTGTCCATATTGGCATCCATTGATACTAACGGGACTTGAGATCCTGGGTTTTTTTAATATGGGGGGGGGGGGCAGAAATCTGCCAATTTGGAGAGCTGACCGTATAATGCTTGGGAAGGTAGAGGGTGGTAGGAAGAGAGGAATACTTCATATCAGATAGATAGACTTAGGGCCTCTGCCCAAATGCAGTTGCATGCTGGTCCCCCCAACCCTACGCTGATGCTGTCCTGATGCTGTGTGCTGTTACGCATGGCACGCGGCATTAAACACGCTGCACCAAAAGGATGAGGAAGAGCTGCAGGGTGTCCCTTTGTTGCCCCTAAAAGGAGCAGCATTTTGCCACTCTTTTCAGGGCAGCAAAAGGAAGAATCGGGGCCGAGGCATGGGGTTGCCATGGCCCCGATCTGCCGCTTCCCAAGGTGGCTCTGTGCCGCCCGTCTGCAGAGGCCCTTAATCAAGGTAAACAAGGTCCTGAGTCTGCATGACATGTTGAGGATAGGGTGTCTTGGAGATGTCTCATTCACAAGGTCACCACGAATCACAGTTGACTCCAAGGAAGTTAAGAACAACAAAGGTAGCTGGACTATCTAGATCTTTGGTATGATCCAACAGGGAAATTCTTATGAATATAAACATTTGGCGGGATTCAGAATCAGCTTTCCATTGGCAGAAAGGCTCAGTTTATGGTCAAATCTAGACACAGCATACTATTTTTATGTATGCACCTTAGTCTCACTTGCATATGAGAATGAAGGCCAGATCATTTATTTAATGATCAGTTCAATCCACAAATAACTGTGCCAGAATATTTTGATTTCACCTTGATGGAGTATGTGCTAGGAAAATGACTGGACTTAGCAAAGTAAATAAGGCTACAGTCTTATGGACACATTCAAGAACTAAGCACCTATTAAACTCAGAGAAATTATTTCCATTATGAGCATGCAGAATGTGTACTCTGATCTTCTTTTAAACCCAAATCCTTCAGTTCAACAACTATGTGGATAGATAGAACATATGACTTGCACCTATTTGCTGAGTTGTATAAATGACAGAAATAGTGAAACACAGTTCATTCACCCAGGGTCAACAAATTACATTCTCCATCATGTCAGCCAATAACTATGTTGGCAATCCCTGCAAAAACATGGGGAAAATGTGTGCTTTAAACCAGAGTGAAAGGAAAAGGTACCAAGATGGTTGGATTAATGTCACTTTAAATTTCCAGGGACTACTAAGAAAGTATTTTGTAGCACTGAGACATAACACATGGAGACTGGAGACAAGTAGAAAATGATTGTTGTATGGCCTGACCAAGGCAATTTACTGCCTAGACAAAATAGCTTTTATCACTCTCATGCACACATATGCAGTCCAGAAAAAAAATAACATATTTCTTTCAAAGTCACATATAAGAAACTAGAAGGAATATAAGAGTTGACATGATCAGGAGCCAGGCATGGCAAGCAGGGAAAGAGAAAAAGGGTTAAAAAAAAAAAGGGCCCAAAGATCCCAGGTTGTAACCTTGGGGCTCTACAGATGGCCCCTGAGGGGCAGCTCCGTGCTGCCCCTGGGAGCACCAGATCAGGGCCACGGCAACCTCATGCTATGGCCCCAATCTGGCACTTTGCCACAGCAAAAAGAGTTGGCAAATGCTGCTCCTCTTTGGAACGGCAAAAAGTCACGCCTGAGGAGGCAGTAATGGCTTTTCTGCACTCCTTCGGTGCAGTGTGTCTGTACACTGTACCAAGGAAGTGCCTTGACACTGTCCGCTGTGCGGTGGGGCATGCAGCATGATGGCGGCATCAGGGCAGAGTCGGGGTGGGCAGCGTGTCATCACCACGCCCCTACTCCACCCCCAGGCCAGCCCTTTTGGCTGGTCTGTACAGGGCGTTAATCACTAAGATGCAATTGTAGCTTGTGCTTAACTATATTGATGAAATTTATTTATCTGTACCTACATATTTCTAATCAATATCTGGAGACAATTAGAAGCAGTTTCAGACCAGAACGAGCAACATTCTGTAACCTGAGTTTCTTGCCCAGGTTCTTATCTAGAATAAAATAAGGGGTTTTGCAGACGGGTGGCCATGGGCCGTCCTAGGAAGTGGAAGATTGGGGCCAAGGCTGCCCCACACCTCGGCTCAAATCCACCTTTTTGGAGCCTGGGAAAGGAGTGCTAAAATAGCACTCCTTCCTCAAGCCCCAGAAAGGGCACTGGAAGAGCCATCGCACGGCTCTTCTGCATCTCTTCTGGCTCAGCCCATGCAGAGGTTGGGCTGGGAGGATGTCATCGGAGCGTTCACCATGTGGGCACTCTGATGACATCCTCGGGACGGGGTTGGGATGTCCAGTGTCCAGCCGCCCCTCCCCTTCCCTGGCTCCAAGACGGCACTTTGCCTTAAGTGTGTTTTTCAGTTAAACTAAACATTATCTATTGGGGGGGGGGGGTAGATTTCTATTTCCCTGTGGGACATGATCCTTTTCCAGGAATTATGAAACCAGATATAGTAAACCTGAGGAGTGTACTAACCAACTCCATCAGAGTTTCTGTCACTCTGTATATATGGAAGATGACTGTTCAAAGAGTAGCACTTCCAGTATCCTTGGAAAAACATAAGTCCAAATCACACTGCAGAAATAATTCAGTTTGAGACTGCTTTAACTGTCCTAGCCCAGTGCTAGGGAATCCTGGGAACTGTAGTTTATTGTGGCACCAGAACTCTCTGACAGAAAAGGCTAAATTTCACACAAAACTACAGTCTCCAGAATTTCCTAGCATTGAGCCAGAGCAGTTAAAACAGTCTCCAATTGGATTATTTCTGGACCATAGTTTCAGATTAGGGATGCTGGTATTCAACTATGTTGTGTTTTTAAGTGGGGATCAATAACTTCCACTGTTTTCTCCCAGTTGAAAGAAAATATATGTGTTTCTGAACAGTTTTCATCTGGTATTAACATATCCCAAAACATTATGGGAAATTATTTCCTGCAGAGGTACAACTGGTTTCTTCCATGAGAATTATGAAGTTTTGCACAATACATTGTTTCCAGAAAGTTACATGTGTGTTTTTGTGTGTGTGCAAATTGCTGGTAGCTGCACAAAAATCAGCAATTTTGTACAAGAATATTGCACAGAAGCAACAGTCTTGTACAACATAAGCATGAGACTATTTTTTTTTGTCCAAGATTTTGGTATGTGTGGTGTGTGGTGTGTGTGTGTGTGTGTGTCTAAGGTCCAGAAGTCAATTTTCTACCTTTAGGAGTGGCACAGACTGCCAAAGATGCTAGAAAAACAGAAATTAAAAAGCAGATAGTAGCTGGAAATCTAACTCTAGTTTTGAAAAAAAAATGTGTTTTTTATGTTAAAAACTGTAGGACCCATTAACTAGAGTGTGTTTTAGTATATGGTGCACATTTGAAATGTACATATTTTTCTAGGGGCACTTTTCAAATGTACACATCTTTTCCTTCCAGAGACAGATATAGCTATCAGTTAATGGAGTCCTCCAAATTGGGTAAATTTGTCAGGAAGTTATGGTAATTGTTGCTGTACTTTTTTTTTTTTAAATCTAAATAATGTTGCTGTTTTCCCAAACTATTTCTCTTAGTTCTTTATGCCAGCTGTAGCATTTCATTCACATACACAAGGGCATTTCTTTTTAATTCCAGGACATATTGTCCTGGAATTCCAGGACATATTAATTCCAGGACATATTGAAACAACAGCAACAACAACAACAACAAAAATGTTCACCGTATTTTCTTTTTGTTTCTTTTCTTTAAAAAACAGTTATAGCAATATAGTGCCCCAGTGTGTCAGTGAAATAACATTTTTGTGTTTTTTATGTATTTTCATTCATAGTTTCCATAATCAATAAAATTTGTATCAAACAATTTTGTAGCTCAGTGCACAAATATTTTTTGAATTTTGTCTTCTTCATTTAACTTCTGATTCTCTAACCTTCTATATAAGGTAAAGGCAAAGGTATTCTCCATTGACAACGTCATCAAATCCTGCCTAACCATAGGGGTACTCATCTCTGTTACTAAGTCAAAGAGCCAGTGCTGTCAGAGACTACTCTGTGATCATGTGGCCAGTATGATTGCACAGAATGCTGTTTACCTCCCCACTGAAGTGGTACCTATTTATCTACTTGCATTTGCATGCTTTCGAACTGCTAGGTTGGCAGAAGCTGGGACTAGTGACAGCAGCTCACCCCATCATGCAGCACCCGGGCCTCGAACTGCCAACCTGCAGATCTTGCAATCAACAGAATTAGAGTCTTAGCCACTTGAGCCACTGGATCTTCTATATAGATATACATTATTCTGGCTTATTCCACCTCAGATAACTAAACATTGCATATGTTTCTATTTATCTCAATCACCAATTATTATCTAATGATACATATGCAAAACAGTATTTTTTAGGTTTTTCCTTGTGCATGTAAATATACAGATTTCTTATGGAGAGTTCACATAATGAATCAATGGGAACTTGGTAAGTCAAGGTTTGCATACTTTTCATAGATTCATTCAGGGTACTCCAGTTATAACAAACATTTTGATTTAGGTCTGATTGACCAACTTTGCACAAGTGGAAGTGTATAGCTGTAAGCAATGATACAATCTAGTGTTTTGGTTTATGAAAAGTATCTTAATCACGTTGTTGTTGTTGTTGTTGTTGTGCACCTTCAAGTCATTTCCAGCTTATGGTGACCCTATGGCAAATCTATCACAGAGTTTTCTAGGGCTTAGAGTGGGACTTGCCCAAGGTCACCCGGTGTGTTTCCATGACAGAGCAGGGAATCAAAGCCTGACCTCTACAGTCATAGTCCAATTATTCAAACCACTACCTAAACTAGCTTAATTGCTAGTCCGTTCATTTTTAGTCTATTATTCTGTCTGTTAAACTGTTGAAGGAGGAAAGTGGAATTCTCAGTTCCATTACTGGAAGGCAGAGGAGAGGGTACCACAGCTGGTCTCCTTTAAAGCACCTTTGAATGTTATATAAATCATATGTAGTGCTTTTGCATCTATAAATATGTGAGGTTTCCTCATTGGAGATATGTACACTGTATTTGTGATATATGTGGTATGTTTCTTTAAGTCTTACATCCTCTCTCTTCATTCACCTGTTTCATGTTACTGTGTTATTATAAAAGATTATGTGATCTTGGGAGTGGCAGGAGTTGTTTGGATAAGAGACTGACCTTGTGTGTGTGAGTATTCTGAAACTCCAGCTTTCCAGAGGATACTGACTTTCCAATAAATGTATCTTTCTTTATGAGAAGCTCAGCGAAGCACTCTTCTTTATAATACATGGTGTCAGAAGTGGGATATGAACCCACGCCTCCATTCGGAGACCAGAAGGGTGGTCTCCATTCGGAGACCAGAAGGGTGGAAGGGTGGTCTGCTGCAACTGTTGTCAAAGAGTGTAAGCAGCCCCGAACATATTGGGTTGCGACTGAGAATGGACATAAGTATAGATGGAATAGGCGTAGATTGCGACGCCGGGGAAGGGTTGCCAATAGTCATTTGGAAGTCAGTCAGGATGTTTACCAAGATGATCAGTCTTCTCATAGGTTAAATGAAAGAGAATATGATGGTCACATAGACAACTGTCAAGGTACAAGTGTTTCTCAGAGAAGAGAAAGGTCCCCCATATATGTAACATCTCATGGGAGAAAGGTATTCTTACCTGAGAGATATGTATCATCATGAATGAAATTTCTTTTTTTTTCTGACATTGTAAAGATTGTAATTTTATTGTTAATGTATGATTTTTATGGATTTTTATTGATCTTAATATCTATGGTGTTTGTAATTGTAATTATTTTTTTCTTTTGGAAGAAGGGGGATGTGATATATGTGGTATGTTTCTTTAAGTCTTACATCCTCTCTCTTCATTCACCTGTTTCATGTTACTGTGTTATTATAAAAGATTATGTGATCTTGGGAGTGGCAGGAGTTGTTTGGATAAGAGACTGACTTTGTGTGTGTGAGTATTCTGAAACTCCAGCTTTCCAGAGGATACTGACTTTCCAACAAATGTATCTTTCTTTATGAGAAGCTCAGCGAAGCACTCTTCTTTATATTACAGGGGTAGACATAGTCAGAATACACAGCCATGGTTGGGTAGTCCGAGTAGTTTCACTTCTGGTCACATGCTGATAGAACACATATGTGGATTTCCCCCATTGACCCTTTATATCCTTGAAATTTCAGTGTTTCCCCACAATCGATTTCATCTGCTATAACAGGAACACTGTTTCCATTGAAACAAATCTGTGAAGGAGGATTTTCAGTTCAGCTGAAAATTTGAATATTTAATATAGACATTTAAATAAGAAAAAAATCAGGCTATGGGAGTTGAATCATACAGACTGGGATTCAGAACATAGCAATAGCTGCCTTGAGTCCCTATACTGGGAAGAAGGTGGGATATAAATCCATCATTGTCATCATCTTGGCAATGATTCCGTTTCTCAGCTGTAGGTTATGAACACATTCCATTCAGAGTTCCTCTGAATATATAGAATATTTGCCTTCATAGAACAGAATAGGAAGGATGTACAGATGTGGAACTTCAAGAGTAATATATAGAGTAACATATAGAATTAACACTGTCATTTCACTTAAATAAAATTCCAAACATTTTTTTTAATTATTCTTCAATAGCTAAGCTCAGAAATATTTTGAAGGATGATAGAAAGAATAATTGTCCATTAATTGTCCAGCAGACAACGAACCATTAATTAAATAGACACTAATCCTCTTCACATATCCTCCCACCCTGAGGCCTTGCCTCAACAGAACAATACAGGGATTTACATGCTAATCCTCTCAACCAAGGGTCACACAGTATATATACCCCACATACACCCATGCCACCATTCTCTGGAGATGCCTGCCACAGATGCAGGGGAAACACCAGGAGTATATTCTTCTAGAACATGGTTTCACAGCCTGAAAAACCCACAAAAACCTATGAACGCCGGCCGTGAAAGCCTTCAATTTCAGATTGCCTGAAAATTTTGACATTCCAATCTTGACCATACTTTGATTTTGTTTGGTCAGATGTGTCCTGATTTTCATCCCCAAAACCTTGGAGAATATGGCTTTATGGGCCAGCTAGGGTGATTTGGCCAGCAGCCCATTCAGTTTTGTGCCATGACACACCAAGTTGGGTCAGAAACTGCTCCAGACTGCTAGGTGCACATATCAGACAATACTGCAGACACAGGATTGCCCCAGTCCCAGGCAAGCACAGTAGTTGTGAACCTTCTGTCAAGACCTCTTTACAGGCTACAGCCAGGGGGACTATCCAGAGTGGAGAGGCAAAGGGAAGTGGAAAAAAACATAGCAGTAATAGGGGTGGTTCTGGGAGCAGGGGAAAGCCTGAACCGAATTGGCCAGAATAGACTGTTTTTGAGAGCGATTGGCCTTCCAAGCTATTTTCCAAAATATAGATAATTTTGGACCAGAATGGATATTAAGAAATGGCCTTTGTGGGTTTTCCCCTCCTCATTTGATGCAACTCAGGACTTTGGTAAACACTGGCTATCAAGAACATTGGCCATTTCCCAATTGTTTTTTTCCCCCTGGCAGCTGTGGAATTTTTATGATTTGTGGCATCATTCTCATCTAGACTTATGCAGCTACTGAACTTGGTGGGCATGGATTGCATTTGTGATGTCATGCTGCTGTCATGAGTTTTTGTTAAACCTTAATTTCAAATGATCCCTCTTATCTCCACCTGTAAAGCTTTCCATTTTTTGCTATTTTTGTAGGAAGAGAAGACAGTCATTACCTACTTTCTGAACAGTAGGGTAGCAAAGTATCAGTCAACATTGGGGGTCTGACATCAGATAGGTGAAGTAAAGTGGTATTCAGACTCCAATTCATTGTGCCAAGGATCAGTAATGTTTTGTTTTTGGTTTTTTAATGGGTAGTAGAATGAGCCTGAAGCCATAGAAAAGTTCACATTTATGGGGTGTATTTTTTTTAAAAAAAGAAACTTTGGACAATAAATTCAACACTCCCTTTCCATGAAAAAATTAGTGGCCATTATTCATTCAATATATTTGTAGCTTGCTTTTCAGACATAATACCCTCATAAAGTAGTTTTTGGGGAATAAGGCACAAATAGACAATAAAATGGAAACAATAAAGCATATATTAATATAAAATATAGTTTATATAAATAAATGACTGTTTTTGGCTGCATCTGCTCTGCAGAGATAATCTAGTTCGACACCACTTTCACAGCCATGGCTCAAAGCTATGGAATTCTGGGAACTATAATTTTGTGAGACATTTAGCATTCTCTATCAGAGAACTCTGGTGCCACAATTATAGTTCCCAGAATTCCTTAGCATTGAGCCATGCCATTTAGAGTGGTGTCAAACTGGATTATTTCTGTAGTGTGGATGCAGGCTTAGTGATATAAGTATATAAAAATATAGAATGATAAAAAATGAAGAAATCAAACCAAGTGTTAATTTGAATACTTGAACACACTTATCAAGTACATATTTAGGAAAAGCCAGACTGAACAAATAAATTTCTGAAGTACTCTCAGAGGAATACTAAACTGAAGGTATAATGTGCAAAGCAATAGAAAGGGAATTTGGTTACTGTGGGGCACCCACTAAAAAGGCCCTGCACCTTATAATCACCAAAGTACATTTAATCTGACAGAGATATAAGTAGAGCCTTTAATGATGAGCCAAGCAAACTAACACTATTTCTGTTGTTCAGTAGCATACCAAATAGGAATGAGGTTATAAAGAATATCAGCTTTTTTGTCCCCTATGTATAAAAGCTGCTTCTTCCAGTGTTCTGTTTCTTTACAGACCTTGCCAAAAGCTTGTATAATTAATGAGACACAACTGTATACACTGTTGAACCATTTTCATGTAGTTATTATTTGCTAAATATTTTTAAATTTTGATTACTTTTTTTTTTTTTTTTTACTGTTTTGCTGTTATGGAATATTTCTCTCCATTAAAAGCTATGGGCAGGCAAGGCCCCGGGGATAGGATATTGTACTTCCAAACTGAAGGGTCAATGTCCTGAATGAAAAATGTTGGGGCATTAAAATGACTTGCAAGAAAAGGGATAAGAACATGAATGAATGGAAGTATGGATAGCGAAGGTCACATTATGCCAAAATAAATGAATTTTATAGCAGTCCACATGGGCCAGAAAAGGCTATAATTACAGTTTAAACCAATGTCTGGAATTTAGACAATTGCTTTGCAGTTTTGTTCTTTTCCATAACTTTCAGACGTGAAGCAGGGATTTAATGATTAATAATAATAATAATAATAATAATAATAATTTTATTCATTTATACCCTGCCCCTCTGCCAAGCAATCGAGGTGGCTTACAATATTAAAATCCAACAGATTACAACATACATAAAACCTAAGAATCCCCAAATCCACCCACCCCTTAAAAAGTATTAAACACATTGTATATTAAAACATGTTAGCCATATTAAAACAGCTAAACAGTGTGATAATAGTGATAAAAATGCCACATTAATGCTTCATTCTGTGACTTATCCAGCTTATTACCATAGAACTTAGAAGTCTGTCCAGATCAAGAAAATACTAAGTGATCAGTTTCTCATCTTCTGATTGATAACCCATCAGAACTGCCTTGTGAGTTTTAATTGGTCAGGATTCTGAACACAACCATTGTGCAGGGGAATGACACTTGCATAATTTGCCACTTTATTTCTCTTTTTTGAACTTCTTCCATCCATTTTAACCCCTGCACTGGTTATCACTTCATTTCTTTCATTTTGGTTTGGTTTGCATTCCTGAATCTCATAAATGCATTTAGATTGAAAAATATGTGCTACCACTCACAAAAAATTAGTGCTTATCGCAATATGGTAACAGAAATATTTAATAAAACAACAAGTTTTAGTGAATGGGCAGGTTGATATAGGAGAAGGGACTCCCTCAAGGAATCTAGCTCAGGGTTGTTTCTATGTGAGTTATGGGTTGCTTAACTCCTGCAAGCCCACATGGCCCCCCTCTATGTGCATGCATACATATACACACACACCTTTGCTGCTTTTGTTTTTACAGCTCTCTAGTTTTTCTCTCATTAGTTTATACTCCTTGGCACATTTGTCATACTGAATGCAGAAACATGCTGGGTACAAGAGTGGGATTGCACAAGAAAAGGAGCTAGTGTGAGAAGAGTGAAACAAATATCTCCTTTCTCAGCATTTTGAAGTGATGGCCAAGGTGCCCAGCTTCATGTTCACCTTTGAAAATCTAAATTGTACTTCAAGGATCCTGGTTTCTTTTCTACATAGAATCTAACAAACAAGGGCTGTGGGGACAGTGCATGATGGCAGGGAACTACCATGTTGTCCTTGGAATGCTATTCCCCCCCCCCTCAGGAGCCCCCATGGGTTTTTTGCAGTCCTTGGAAGAAATGGCTAATCAGGAAAAGTCAGGGATCCCCAGGCATCGGACATTGAAGCTACAAGCTTCATTTAGATCTGGTAGTATTTATGGATCCCCTCTTCTCTCATCTCAGCATTCAGAGTCACCCCGCCTTCCTGCCCTCTCACTATTTATGACATGCTTAATATTTTGGCCCCCTTCATTCACAAATTTGACTATGTGCCATTAAGCAATGTCCATCTTTTTTGGGGGGAGGGAAAAAGGCTGTGAGCACTTTATATCCCATTGAAGGTTGCCTTAAGGAACTTTGGGAGTAAAGGCATATAATGCCATGCCTGGTTCAAGGGCAAGGACTTGCCTACCCTCAGGTAGCAGGGAAATCACTCAATGGTGGCATGTTTAAGTGTCATCCACATGATGTCATCCAGTAGTTGGGTTCCTGGAACATAGGGCAGGTGGCAGGACACATTGGATGGCAATTGGTCCATCTACTCATTAGATCTATGCCTTATGCCTGGTCCAAACTATGCATTTATAGCAATAATGTTGTTGGTTTTCACCCCTGGTCAAAAAAATTTGTGTACCCACCTTGAATTCCATTGTTGGAGAAAGGTGGGATATAAATCCTTGTAATAAAATAAATATATAAATATGTCTTCAACGTTACAGCAGTGATCTCTCATCAATGGACACACAAGCTTTGTTAGTCAGTTCTTCCTGAACAAAAAGCTGAGGGACAGAATGTTCTGATGTTCAATATCATCATCAGCTACTCTCCAGGCCAGATATCAATGCTTTGGACTTTTGGTTTTAGGCATGGTTCTATCATGGTCATATATGTCACAAGGAGTTGGATTTTTTGATAGGGAAAGATGAAGCTCATCATCTAGGTTTTTCATCATCCTCACCCTCATCCTCATCTCCATCCTCACCATCTCAAGGCCCTTTTGTCCCCAAGTCCTTTCTCTCTCTCTCTCTCTCTCTCTCTCTCTTTTTTAGAAGAAATTTGCCAATCCCAGGATTATCCCCTCGCCCCCACAAAAAATAAGCTCAAATGAAATTCTCCCCCACTGGCACTTATCAGATTCAATAGGCAAGAACATTCCCAACAAAGGGAGGACTATGTTCTAGCTGACTTTCACATAACCAACCAACCAAATAAACCTAAATCAGTGTCACTGTCAGTTTATTCCCCTGCCCGCAATATTCAACATTTTATAACCTGGTTGGGTACTATGAATCTTGTAGGTAGCACCATTTGCAACTTTTTGTCTCAGCAGCAAAATGTCTTTGGTCAGCCCAGCTAGGAAGACAAACTGCACTGAAGTATGGGGAGGTATGGGGCAGCATCGTCTGCCCATATGTTCTCTCTACTGTTTAAGTCAGACTGTCACTTCCTTTTTTTGTGTGTGTGTTTAGCAGAGGAGTTCCAGTGTTAAATGCACAGTTCTTCTGTTGTCATTTAATGTCTAAACTTCTGCAATACAGTAGGATGGGAGTATGTAGGACAACACTTGTGCAGCTATGTAACACCTTGTATTGTGATTTAACAGCAACTAGGGCCTTGTTCTACTTGATACTGGAACAAATAGGTTGGCCAGACATCAGGGAGGAAAGAAAATACAAAGCTTCTTTGTCTATTTTTTTTTTTTTCAGAAGAAGAAAATAACATTTGAAGTTCTCTGATTGTTTTCCCAGTGTTCAGCTAGGCAGTTATAGTCCAGTGGAGATGTTGTAATAAAGGGACCCGGAGGCAATTAGTCTGAGAAATTTGGCAGGAGAAACTGAATAAAGCTCCAAGCTAGAGTTAGCGCTATGTTGAATATGAAATATTGATTATGACTAAGATTTCACTAGATGAACTTGAGCCACCATTAGTAATGCTTTTACGGTGAATATAATTTAATGTAGCTTTTTCAGTATAACTCAAGCAACTTGTGGCACTGACAAAACATTCTTTCTTTTTTAAAAAAGAAGACAGTGCTGGATTGTGGAAAAGAAGGTGTGCAACATTTTTGCACTGTGTACTCAGAAATTGTCCCCATTAGGCACTGCTGTGAGATCATAGCATAAAGCAAAGGGTAGCACATGCAGAATGCTCAGTGATTTGGAGAAAAATAGTGGGTATGTGTTAGAATCCTGTTAATATTCTATCAGATATGTAATATAGTGTGGGGATGATGGGAAGATGGGTTAGTAATGTTAGAGTGCAGGTGCTTTATCAAGTGACCTTGAGTGGCTGGCTCGGCTGGCTGGGAACGGACGAGATGTTTGGGAAAAGGAAGGAGGGGTTGAGAGCGCGGGCTTTTGCACATTCTTTTCACTAACTGTAGGGGGGGATTTTTTCAGTCTCAGCTAAAACGTCTGATAGTCAGGTCTGACCTATGGATCTTCCAATAAAGTTCTGTTAATTCTTTAATTAAACTGACTGGTTGGTTGTCTAAAGGTGCTGCTGTCTATTTCATGACAGTTAGCTGAGACTCACCCCAAGTTCAACTTTATTTTTGGTATTTTGTTCCTGCTCCTGGAGAGATGGAGGCAAAAACGGAGATGTCCTCCAAAGAGGGCCAAACCCCAGAGGATGGAGAGGAACCATGGCCGGAGGACAGAGGAACCGGAGCGGTGCCAAAGACCGGAGGGTCACAATTGCCACAGACCCCACTAGTGCCTGGGAGATGGTTCGGTGCTCCGGTGGCCCCCGTGCACACAAGAGAACGCCGGCGGGCGGCGAGGTGGTCGGATTGGAACACCGGGTTCACGCAACCACTACAGCTGTCCTCGGGAGAGGAGACCGACGTGGAGATGCAGGTACAACAGCTGAAATCTGAGGTGGAGGGGATGCGAGACACCATGACCACGATGCTAGAGCTCCTCCAACAGATTGCTGGAGAGAGAGTAGAGGGTGCAGGAGCAGGAGCTGCCCGAGCCCCAGCCCCAGGTGGGCAACCCCAAGCGATGGGAGCAGGGGAAGAAGAAGCCTTGCCCCCAGGGCCCCCACCAGCAGTCCCCCCGCAGCCGAGGGCTCCCGAGGCACAGGCTAAGAAGATGGGGGTCAAGTTCGATGGGGATTCCCAAACGTTGCCTTATTTCTTATCACAAGTGGCAGATCATATGGAGGAGTGGGGCCCGGTTTTCCCTTCGGAATCAGCCAAGGTGAAGTGTGTGGCAAGGCATCTGCGGGGGGAGGCGGCCCGCTGGCTGGTGCAGCTCTACGATCGACAAGCGCCGGAGCTGGGGAACCTAGACGAATTTATGAGGGCCCTTAGGACTAGATTTGAAGACCCTTTCCAGGCCACCACTGCCCTGGCTGAACTAAAAGTTTTAAAACAAGGTTCCATGACGGTGGCTGCATATGCGGCAGAATTCAGAAGGCTGGTGGCCCAAGTGCCGGACTGCCCGGGGGGAATGCAGATCCAATATTTTAAAGATGGACTGCGCCCAGAGATAGCCAAATGGGTGTTGATGAGGGGAAAACCCCTCACAGCTATGGAATGGATCAGGGTGGCGGGAGAAGCGGAAGCCACCTTACATGAAGTGAAGATGTTAGATCAAAGACAAACCCAAGAGACCAAAGCGAAGGGGGGCCGAAGCCAAGCCCACAAGGGGAAACTTCCTACCGGCACAGCAGAGACTGAGAGGGAGAGACGGCGCCGGTTAGGTCTATGCTTAAAATGCGGCCAAAAGGGGCACTTAATTGCTGCTTGCCCGGACATGGCCCAGGAGGGAAAGACCGGCTCCTCTCAGGGCCCCCCCCCGGCAGAGGCTCCAAGAAGGAAAAGAGTCAGCCGAAAAGAAAATCCTCTACTGAGCACAGCCTGAAAGTAGAAGAGCCCAAAGAACAGGAGATCTGGACAGACTCAGACGACTCAGACAGTTTTACCAGCTCAGGAGGGGAGCCTTTAAACTTCCAGAGCCTGCCTTAGGAAGCGGCGAAAGGCGGGCTGTGGGAACAGAGAGCCGCAAAAGGATGGTGAGTGGGGGCATTCCCCTGTTGTCTGTATCAGTGACTTTGATGGTGGGGCCCAAGAAAAAAGCTATGCAATTAATCGCAGCCATTGACTGTGGGTGTACGAGGTGCTTAATAAACCCTGCAGTAATAGACAGTTTGAACATAGCCACCCACCCTCTGAGAGAGCCCATTCCCTTTGTTCAGATGGATGGGTCTCTGATGGGGGGCCGTGCTGCAGAAAGAAAAACTGCTCCGGTGTGGCTAGGGATAGCAGACCATTGGGAACAGCTCCAGTTGGTGGTGGGTAATACTTATAATTACCACCTAATGTTGGGCATAGACTGGCTACACCATCACAACCCAGAGTTGCGCTGGAGGGAGAGACAGCTAATTTTTAATGATCCGGATTGTGCAAACCATTGCCTTGCCCACGGGATGGTGCTCCCCCCTCTTCTCCCCACGGTGGCGCTTCCCGGACAAATAGAGAAAGACGCAGCTACTCACTTGGAAGGGCTGCCCAGAGACAGAGACATTGGGCACGGCGGGGAGGGGTCGCCAGTCATCCCTCCGGTTTACCGAGATTTAAAAGGGGTGTTTGAAGAGAGAGAGTGTGATGTGTTGCCTCCGCACCGAGAAACAGACTGTGCTATTGAAATATTGCCAGGGGCACCCCTTCCTAAACCCAAGCTGTATTCAATGACCCCCAAAGAGCTGGCCACCTTGAAAGACTATATAGAAAAGAACTTGGCTCGAGGGTTCATTCGACCCTCTACTTCTACATTTGCTGCTCCTGTATTTTTTAGGGAAAAAAAAGATGGCTCTTTGCGACTGGTGGTAGACTATCGCAATCTAAATGGGATTTGCAACACCAACAAGTACCCTTTGCCCCTAATGAAAGACATGTTGGGGAGACTGGGCACGGGCAAACTCTTTACAAAATTGGACTTGAGAGATGCTTATCATCGAGTTAGGATTAAGGAGGGAGATGAATATAAGACTGCTTTCAACTGCCCTTTGGGGGCATTTGAGTACTTGGTCCTTCCTTTTGGACTGTCGGGGGCTCCCGGGATTTTTATGAGGCATATAAATGAAGTACTGCATGATTTGCTTTTTGAAGGTGTTCTGGTATACTTGGACGATGTGCTCATTTATTCTAAGGACTTAGACAGTCATGTTAAATTGGTGCGAGAGGTACTCAAAAGACTGTGGGATAACCAACTATATGTGAAACTGTCCAAATGTCACTTTCACACCGAGAGACTAGATTTCTTGGGGTACCGAGTGTCTAACCAGGGCTTAGAAATGGATCCAGCTAAAGTACAAACAGTGTTAGACTGGGCACCCCCGAGAAATAGGAAAGATGTACAAAAGTTCCTGGGCTTTGCAAATTTCTACAGAGAGTTCATTCCTGACTTTGCTAAGATTGCATTGCCCATTACAGACTTACTCAAGACTAAAGATACGCCCAAAAGTGGGGAGGGGGTTGCGTCCAAGCCTCCTAAGCCCTCCACTCCGATTCAATGGTCTGAAAAATGCCAGAGGGCTTTTGAACAACTGAAGATGTTGTTTAGCTCTGAACCTATTTTAATTCACCCAGACCCAACCAAACCCTTTGTGGTTCAAGTTGATGCCAGTGACTTTGCTATGGGGGCGGTCCTGCTACAAAAAGATGATAAAGATAAGCTTAGACCTTGTGCCTACCTGTCCAAAAAGTTCCAGGGGCCCCAATTATCTTGGCCGTGCTGGGAAAAAGAAGCTTATGCAGTTAAGCATGCCCTAGAAAGCTGGAGACAATTCCTCGAGGGGGCGGCACACCCTTTTGAGGTATGGACTGATCACAGAAACTTAGAAGCATTACAGACTCCTCGCAAACTGAGCCCCAAGCAAAGGAGATGGGCTAAAGACTTTTATAAATATAACTTCAAGTTAAAGTTTTTCCCGGGCCGTCAAAACATTTTAGCAGACGCATTATCCAGATTGCCACAGCATGGGGGAAAAGAGGCGGTTCCTCTTGAGACCATCTTTTCCCGAGAACAGTTGGGTTTGGCGGTAATCACACGCAGTAGAGCCAAGGCTGTAGTTCAACCCCCTTCACAGGGTGACTCACCACCACCATTAGATGACCTGTTGCTAAAAATCCAGCAGGGGGCAGAAACCGATGAGTGGCTACAACAACATAAAAACCAACTGTCTAAAAATGCACAAGACTTATGGGTGTGGAATTCAAAGATCTATGTTCCTGCTTCCTTAAGAAAAGACATCCTTCAGATATACCATGACTCTAAGGCAGCAGGACATTGGGGATATTTAAAAACTTGGCACAAGATCCGCAGCACCTACTGGTGGGATGGAATTCGTGCAGATGTAGAGGCTTATGTTAAAAGTTGCCCGGTTTGCGCTAGAGCCAAACCAAGAGTGGGCAAGCCTAGAGGACTACTTCAACCTCTGCCTACACCAGAAGGACCTTGGAAACACATTGCTATGGATTTTATAACAGACTTGCCTCCTAGCAAGGGCCGAGACACTATTTGGGTGGTGGTAGATTTGTTTTCCAAACAAGTACATTATGTGGCCTGCAAGGGGATGCCTTCAGCCCCCAAATTAGCTGATCTGTTCATAGCGCACATATATAGACTCCATGGCCTTCCAGACCGAATAATCTCCGATAGAGGCAGTTCGTTTACTTCTAAATTTTGGAGGGTGCTACAAGACAAATTGGGGGTTCAATTGGCCCTTAGCACGGCTTTTCACCCGGAGACTGACGGTCAAAGTGAGAAGACTAACCAAAGTCTCCAGAGATACCTGCGTTCTTATACTAACTACCTGCAAGATGACTGGTTTGATTTACTTCCACATGCCGAGGTTGCTTTCAATAGTGCAGTACACAGCAGCACTGGGAGCTCTCCCTTTTCGATTAACTATGGTTTTGAACCTAAGCTCCTCCCTGCCCTGCCTGTAAATAAAACTGACCCGGTTCAGGTGACCCAGTGGGCTGACAAAGTCAGAGGGGCTTGGCCCACCATTGTCAAAGCTTTGCACGAAGCTAAAAAACAGTATAAAAATCAGGCTGACAAAAAGAGGGCAAAAGGTTGGGATATTAAGCCTGGTGATATGGTTTACCTTTCCACCAAAAACTTGAGGTCTAAGTTTCCTTCCAAGAAGCTAGGCCCAAAATTTGTGGGCCCTTTTCCAGTTAAGAGACTTGTTAATGATGTTACTGCTGAATTGATTCTTCCTAAGACCTATCGTCATCTTCATCCAGTTTTTCATTTCAGTTTGTTGAAACCTGATTGTGCGGTTGACCCCTGGAAACCCGTTGACTCACCACCACTGCCTTTGATGGTTGATGGACATCAACACTTTGAAGTTTCAAAGATTCTAGACTCTCGGGTTCATCGAGGCAGGCTGCAATACCTGATACGGTGGAAACACTTTCCTGTTGACCATTCTGAATGGGTGTCTGCTGGTCATGTCAATGCTCCTGATTTGATTGCTCATTTTCATGAACGCTATCCAGACAAGCCTTCCTTGTCTTCAGTTGCTTGATGTTTCTTTCATTTTTTTCCTTTGGGGGGGGGGTTCTGTTTTTAGGGGGGCAGACTGTTAGAATCCTGTTAATATTCTATCAGATATGTAATATAGTGTGGGGATGATGGGAAGATGGGTTAGTAATGTTAGAGTGCAGGTGCTTTATCAAGTGACCTTGAGTGGCTGGCTCGGCTGGCTGGGAACGGACGAGATGTTTGGGAAAAGGAAGGAGGGGTTGAGAGCGCGGGCTTTTGCACATTCTTTTCACTAACTGTAGGGGGGGATTTTTTCAGTCTCAGCTAAAACGTCTGATAGTCAGGTCTGACCTATGGATCTTCCAATAAAGTTCTGTTAATTCTTTAATTAAACTGACTGGTTGGTTGTCTAAAGGTGCTGCTGTCTATTTCATGACAGTATGTGATATAAGATTGCCAGGGGAAATCCAGGGCAAGGCCCCTGTATCTTTAATGGGTTGCACAGAAGAGGGAATTTCAGCAGGTGTTGCTTTCATGACAGTTGTCACACAACTATTAAAGTTATAGGAGTCCTATTTAATATTTCACTTGTCAACCCTAGAGGAAAATGTGTTTCACTGGATTTTTTTTGGGGGGGGGGGGAAGCCCTTGACCATCCAGTCTGTACAGGCGGTCCATGAGCTGCACACATTGGACTTCCAGAATCCACATTGAAGCACTCTTCTTGACATATCTGAAATAAATGTGCATGAAAATGTTCATATTTCAGAGATGCACAAAATACTGTTGAAAGACACTTTTGAAAATTGAAGAGGGGGTATTTTAAAGCCATAAGAACAGTTTTTAAAATGTGCATACTGTTATGCCTTGTTCCCAGGACCCATGTTCAGACTCTGACACAGACAGTGAAGCAGAAGGACAGGGGGAATAAGCCAGTGGTTGAGACAGACAGTCCCTGACAGCCACAACACAGAGACATGGAGTCAGTAATATCATGATGGAATGTAAATAAGACAGGGAGAACTCAAGACACTCAGAGCATTTATATAGAAAACACTTATTAATCAAGCAACAGCTTGGAGAGGCTGCTAGGCCATAAATCATCCAGCAAATTCCTCAGGAGGTTGTTGCTGACAACTGACTATTCAGGAAGATGCAACATTCTTGTGTCTCAATTCCTGGCTCCTCTTTCTGAAGAACCTTGGATCTTACATTGTAAATTGACCAGGCTGTTCCCTTGGACTGATGCCTTGGCTTTCTTACTGTACCCTACTGACTTGGGCTGCCTGATCTCTGAGAACTATAACTGGCTGGTAAGCTTCTGTACACAACTGTTCTACTACTCTCTTATCTCTAACAGGCTTTGCTTTGTACTTTGCCTCAGCTGGCCCCCAAGACAGGACAGGCTAAAAAGGATACCGGGGGGGGGGGGGGGAGGTTGAGATAGACAAAAAAATAAAACAAAACAAAACAGAATGGAGCACTGGCAAGGTGTGGAGACAGGAAAGGCTAGAAGTCTGCTTATGAAGATTTTATTTGTGCACATAGATTCTTAACAATGCATTCCCTCCTCTAACATCCTGAAATAGATGTACACTGTGGAGACAAAAATGCATATGGCAGGAAAACAAAATATTAAGTGGACCCATGTTGTGTCCATACAAAAGCTGGCAGAGTAGGAGAGTAACATTATGATATCCAGCTTTTGTTTTGTTTTCTGGGTGTCAGAAGTGCCCCCAATGATACAGGGTAGGAATAATCAGACAAATGTAGGCCAAGCAGAATATTTTTGTGTGTTTGGCTGAATGGCTGTGGAAAAGAATGTTGCTTCACATGCATCAAAGGAAAGAAAGAGTTAAAACCGGAATTGAAATAAGACTTTAAAACATAAATAAAAGGTTTTAAACAAACAATAGAAAGTATATCTAAAGACTTGAAAGCAACAGAAAAGAAAGTAGAAATACTAGAAGTTAAAACTAAAGGATAAGAAGACAGAAAACACTGAAATTGTCATTGGAACAGGAAGAAGAACAAGATTTAAGAGCAATCTCGGACATGAAAATGGGAGAAAGTTGCCTGAAGATCAGAGGTTTAAGAGAGATTCAAAATGAAGATCTATACAGCTATCTAGTACCAATATTAGCGGATTTTGTGGGGATGCCATGCAATGACTTCTCGAGAGAAATTGATGAGTTGTTCAGGATTAATTCCAGAGTGGCTAGGGAAAAGAATCTACTGAGGGACATCACAATATATTTTGAGAGAACCAAGATGAAGGAATTAATCTTAGGGAAAAAGCTATGAGAAAAGACTGGTGATTGACAAAGAAGAACTCATGATATTTAAGGACATCCCGTCTTGAATTTTCAGGAAAATATCTGATTATAAATACTTAACTGCATCTTTGAAAAGACATAAGATCATATACAGATGGGAAATTCTGGAGGGAATCTCATTTGTCTTTTTTTTTTTTTAGGATAAGAATCAGCTCTGTGAACAAAGCAAAGACATTATGGAAAACACACAGGAAAAATCTAGAACCTATAGGGAAAAATCTAACAATAAGAAAATGAGTCAGGAGAGAGAACAGAATCCTCCTTTGATAGAAGAAAATGACCTTGATGAAGGGAAAGAATCAAGTTATCATAAAACAGTGTGGAAGAAGGAAAAGAAGAAACTAACAAACTTTAACAGCTAAATTAAGAGATTTATGTCTAGTAACAAATAAGAGTAAATAAGGCACATGCCTAAGATGAATTTTAAAATTCTCTCATGGAACATAAAGGGTTTAAATAGTCCATAAAAAAGAAGAACAGTATTCCACTATTTGAATAGAAATAATTGGGCTTTTGTGTCTTCAAGAGACTCACATCAAAGATAAAGATGTGAGACTACTGAAAAACAAGAAAATTAGGTCATGAATAAGTTTCTGCTGCTAAGTCTAAAAAGAAAGGGACAATTATATATTTAACTCCAATTTACCATCTGTTGACATTTTTAATGACAAAGAAGGCATTATGTAGGAGTTGAAGTTAAAATTTTGGATCAAAAAGTATTGATTATATGGAGTATATTGACCATTAGATGGAAAGAAGAAATTCTATCAGAAATTAATGGGTGAAATCTCAGAACTGAATTATGAACATATCATTATGATGGGTGATTGGAATGGGATATTAGACCCTTCCCTAGAATAAACCATAAAGAAAAGCCAAGGGAAACTCCCAAAAATGTTTAGTAACATGATGGAAAACTTAGCAATTATAGATATATGGAGATACAAATGTGGGGAAGAAAGAGATTTCACCTATTACTATGATAGTCATAAATCACTATCAAGACTTGATATGTTTTTAAATTTCTAAATCTTGGGCAAAAATATAGTAAAAATGGAAACATCACCAAAAACCATTTCTGATCACAACCCCATCCAATTGATATTGAAAAACCAAAAATGAAGCTTCTCATGGCAGCTTTTGGAGAATTGTGGAGGATTCTTTTTGGAGAATTACAGAGGCAATAGAAAAAGTGAAAATAACTCTAGGAAAATATTTTCAAGAAAATTTGGAAAAGGGGGTAAATAGCATAACAGTTTGGGAAGTGAATAAGGCTGTCATGAGGGGCTTCTTTATACAACAAATTATACAGTGCAAAAAAGGGAGGACAAGGAAATAAAAAGAATTAACAAAATTATAAAGGAAAAAGAAGAGTTAAGTGAAAAAGAGTTAAGTGAAAACTCAACAAGAACAGAGATAGTAAAAGAAATAAAGATACTTCAAAAACAGACAGAAGAAATAGAAAAATAAAATAAAATATACAAACATTTTGAAAATGCCAATATAGTTGGTAAGTGGCTGGCATACAAACTGAAAAAAGATAAGGAAAAAACTTAATTACTAAAATAAGGGAAGAGAATGAAATAATAACAGAACAAAAAAGATTAAAGAGACATTTTACATTTACTCACAAATATAGGAAGGACAAAAAAGCAAGGATGACCAGAGAGTAAATTATCTAGAAAAAATGAATATTCAGCCTATTACAGAGGAACAACAACAACAAAAAAAGGATAGATCAACCAATTACAAAAGAAGAAATTAAGCAAACAATAAAAAGACTCAAAAATGGGAAAGCCCCTGGCCCGGAAGGACTTACAACCATGTATTACAAAAGGTTAGAAAAACAACTAATTAACCCACTACCAAAATTTATGAATGAAATAAAAGAAAAAGAATTCCCCAAAACATGGAGAAAAGCCAATATATCTTTAATTTTAAAACCTGAATAAGGTCTATTGTTACCTATGAATTACAGACTGATTTCTTTGCTTAACATAGATTACAATTTTTTCCACTATATTATCAAAAAGATTCAACAAATTGGATAGGGGAAGAGCAAAATGGGTTTTTACCAAAAAGACAATTAAGATCTAATGTGAGAACAGTACTAGATCTAATAGACTTATTTAGTAACAACAAAGATAGATAATTGGTATTAATATTCAGGGATATGGGAAAAGCTTTTGATAGAGTAAATTGGGAGGTAATATTTGAGATCCTAATGAAAATGGGAATTGGAGAAAAATTCAAAAGCTGGATCAGAGTAATCTATTTAGAACAAGAA
The DNA here is from genome assembly GCA_026167975.1 of Phrynosoma blainvillii. Taxonomy (NCBI): domain Eukaryota; kingdom Metazoa; phylum Chordata; class Lepidosauria; order Squamata; family Phrynosomatidae; genus Phrynosoma; species Phrynosoma blainvillii. The sequence continues at coordinate 418,604,030 of JANUYF010000001.1, forward strand.
GCACACATAATAGTAAATGGAGAGAAGACAATGGCAGTAAAAATATGAAGGGGCACTAGACAGGGATGCCTATTGTTCCCATTGCTGTTTATTATGGTATTAGAAATATAAATTTCTAATACCATAATGCATAAAACAGATAAATGCATTTAAGGGGGCCAAAACAAAGTAATAGAATTCAAATGAAAAGGTTTTTGCGGATGATTTGACAATATTTTTGGAAACTCCACTAATCAGCATAGAAAAACTAAAAGACAAATTAAGAGATTTTGAAGAAATATAGGGACTAAAAATAAGAGAGGAGAAAACCAATATTTTAACTAAAAATATAACAAAAATAAAGGAATTAGAACTAATAAAGATCAGGCTACAATATAAGTAAAAAATAAGATAGTTAGGAATAGACATAACAACAAACAATGAAGAATTAAAAAAATTATTACAAAAAATTATGAAATCAGGTTAAGAAAGATTTAGAAAACTGGAAAAATGTAAAATTATCCCTACTAGGTAGAATGCATTGTATTAAAATAAGTATTATTCTGAGAATATTATTTCTTTATCAAACAACCCCTGTTAAATGAGGGGGTATCATAAAATTTTAATTATCTCCTTTAAAAAAAAGTCAGAAAGTTTGTTTGATATGTAGTTGATGGTGATGATGTATCTCTACATAGTCGCCATCCAGATTTACACATTTTCCCCAGGGTTTCCTGACCCTCCAAATACTGTTATTGTAGAAGTCTGCAGATTGTGCCTTTTCTGCACTTCATGAATGACATCATCTGTTTTGTCAAATCAGTGACTCTGCAATGGATTTTTCATTTTTTGGGGGGAAAAGTCACTTGGTGATGATGACACTGACAAAATGTCATCAATATACCATAATAACTTCTGGGTGATAATTATAACTTTACGATACCCCCCTCGTATTTCTCCATTAGTCACTTCTGGCATAACCTGTAACAAAAATAAAGGAAACAATGAGCTGATTTTCTCAACATCCTCACTTAGGGACAAATGATGACACTGATAAAAATTTCATCAATATACCATAATAACCTCTTGGGGATAATTATTATTTACAATAACCCCTTGTAGAGAAAGAAAAAAACCATTCAAATGTGGCAAAGAGAAGTATCTACATTTCTGTGTCTGGGCAAAAAAACCCAAGAGTTAGATTAAAAACAATGCAAGATGCTAAAGAAAGAGGTGGACTATCTGTGCCTGACCTAACCTATCAGGCTAGCTGCTTAATGTGGATTAAAGATTAGATAAAGTTAAAGGAGAATAAATTACTACAACTTGAAAACACTAACATAATATATGGATGGCATGCTTATCTTTACTACAATAAAGATAAATGAAATAAGCATTGTATACTACAATAAAGATAAATGCAATAACGATTGTATAAAAAAACACTTTTATGGATTTGGAAGAAAGTTAGAAAAAAGACAAGAGACAAAATCTCATTAGAAATTTCACCACATGAAGCTTTCTTCAGAAAAGAAAAAGGCTCAATTAAAGACTAGTTAAGATATAAAGACATTTTAATTAGACAAGATAACAAATTTAGACTAAAAACAGAAGTGTTAATAAAAGAAGAAATAAATATTTGCTGGTATTTGAAGTGGTAACTAAAAGAAAGATGCAAACTAGATAATAGAGAATATAATACTGAAATAAATAGAATGTAATTAGAAGAAATATTAGATTCAGAAAATAAAGGTATGCTATCAAAACTATATAAATACTTATTAAAATTTGATATGGAAAAAGAAGTTATAAAAAACAACATGATATTTTTGGCCCAAAATATAAGACAACCTATTGAACTATACCAGTGGGAGTATACATGGACAAAAAGACTATATACCAGAAGTCAAAATATAAAACTACCGTATTTTCCGGCATATTTTCAACCCCAGAAAATCTTCCCAAGAGTCGGGGGTTGTCTTATACGCCGGGAAGAGAAAGATCCTGCTCACCTGGTGGCCATTTTGTCTCCCTCCTCAGTGCGATGGCCATTTTGTCTCCCTCCTCCTCCCTCTCAACTCACCAGGTTGGGCCACACCCTCAGGAAGATCAGGGAGGAGCAGGAGGCAGAGGCATTGCTGGCTTGGCCTGGGAGAAGAGGAGGAGGAAGCAGGATGAGGTGAGGTGTTTCTCCCTTCCTCCCTCACTGGGCTGCCCTCCTTTGCCCTGCCTCTCTGCAGAAAAGGCCCTGTAAAAACCCACTGGGTGGCCTTAGGCATGTCACACTCTCTCAGCCTCAGGGCAAGGCATCAGCTTCCTTCCCTCCCTTCTTCCCCCCTTCCTTCCTTCCTTCCTTTCTTTCCTCTGTTCCTCCCTCCCTCCCTACCCCTCAGAAAAAGCCCCCCCATGGGAGAAGGAGGAGGAGGAGGAGGTGAAGAGGGGCAGGGAAGCCCCCTTGCAGGGTGGGGATGCCATCCTCCTCCTCTTCTCTCCTGGGGAGTCCCCCCCTCTCTCTGGGGCCCTGGCACTTGCCAGCCTTCCTCCTCCTCTTCCCCACCGCAGAGGAAGAATCTCTGGGGGAGCTGGGCTGGGCTCCCTCCTTCCCTCCTGGAGCCTTTGTGGGGGGGGGGGAGGAGGAGGAAGAAGAGGAAAACCTATCTTGGGATTTCCTTGGCAAGGTTTGTTTAGAAAGCGTTTGTCATTGCTTTTCCCAAGGCTGAGAGAGTGTGACTTCCAAAAATGCTGTTGTGGTGGTGGCTGTTGTGTGCCTTCCAGTCATTTCTAACTTCTGGCAACTCAATGGCAAACTTATCCTGTGTTTCTTTGGCAAGGTTTGTTCAGAAAGCATTTGCCATTTACTTTCCCCAGAGGCTGAGAGAGTGTGACTTCCAAAAATGCCATTGTTGTGGCTATTGTGTGCCTTCCAGTCATTTCTAACTTCTGGCAACTCAAAGGCAAACCTATCCTGGGGTTTCCTTGGCAAAGTTTGTTCAGAAAGTGTTTGCAATCGCTTTCCCTGAGGCTGAGAGAGTGTGACCTCCAAGAATGTTATTGTTTTTGCTATTGTTCCCGACTTCTGGTGATCATGGAGTTTTCTTGGCAAGATTCGCTCAGAGGAGGTTTACCATTGCCTTCCCCTGAGGCTGAGAGTGTGTGACTTGTCCAAGTTCACCCAGTGGGCTTCATGTCAGAATGGGGAATCAAACACAGATCTCCAGAGTGGTAGTCCAATACTCAAACCACTACACCATGCTGGTTTGTATTCCCATGTGCTACCTATGAAATAATTGCAGACTTTTTTGTTGTTCTTGTGTGTCTTCAAGTCCTTTCCGACTTATGGTGACCCTAAGGCAACGTTATCATGGGGTTTTCTTGGCATGTTTCTTCAAAGGGGGGTTGCCATTAACATCCTCTGAGGCTGAGAGTGTGTGACATGCCCAGGGCCACTTCCTTGGCTACAGATTGTACATACCCCAGAATGCATCATCTAGTATATTGGCAGTCCTTCCCCCCAACACTTTCTCATTTCCCCCCAACCATCTCATAGCTGGGAGATGGAAATAATTTTTAAAGCAGCATTTAAATCTGGCCTATTTTTTAAAAAGTAAGGTCCAAAACACACTGCAGAAATAAATGCTAGGGAACATGGGAGCTGTAGTTTGTTGCGTTTATAAGTGACAGTTTTCCTGCTAAGTACCTGCATGTCATAATCAAATCTCATGTTTTTTAAAAAAAATATTTAGTGTGTGTTGGAAGAGGGGTCGTCTTATACAGCGAGTATATCCCAAACTCTATATTTTAACTGGAAAAGTTAGGGGTCGTCTTATATGCCCAGTCGTCTTATACGCCGGAAAATATGGTATTGCATGTCAGGGATGATGGGAGTTGTAGCTCTTCACCTCTGGCTCTAACTCACCACCTTGTTATGCAGCAGAGCTGACCAGCTTTGATCAGTGGTTGATGCTTCTTTCCCAAGCAGCAGAGTTTCAGAGAATAGGCTGAAGACCCTGACAAACTCTCCAAGCCTTCTCACTCTTCTTCCTGAGATGTCTCCAAACTTCTCCAGGATTCTTCTGGCTCTTGTATCTTCCCTCAAGACACCAGACAACTCAGTAGTCTTATATAAAAGATCTACTTTATTCTACTATATACTATAAATACTATATGCCCTACAAATCACAATCTCTACACTTCACAATATCTCCAAAACTACTCCACAATACACCAAACTACCCCACACTATACATTAGCAAACATTGCAATTTATAGCCATTGTTAGACACCACCCACCAGTCAGTTTCCACCCAGTGGGTGTGTACATACATCTTGATTGGTCCACATAGATCATCCCATACCTAAGACCAACCCAAGTGTTTCATCACTTTACCTTGACCACTTAATGAGTCTCAGGTGTTTGCAATCTATCACAGGTGTTCTCAATATACCTTCTATAACTTTGTCCTTGGCTCTCAAGGCTTCTTAATTATATTATCTTTTTCACCTGTGTATCTTCCTGATTGCTCCTGCTTAGTCACTTTGACATTCACATACATATTTTTATTTCTATTACTGTATATCCCATGTTGCTTTTTCCTTAACAATCCCCTCCGAAATAAAATATTGTATGTGTCTTACAATGTCATTCCAACCATTTGTGTCAGTCTTTCATGTTTTTCCGCCGTCAATGCTTTTGTGAACAAATCTGCTATGTTGTGTTGTGTTTCTACATATCTCAATTCTATTTTACCCTTCTGAACCATGTCTCGCACATTTTGATATCTTACTCCAACATATTTTGTTCTGTTCTTCAAACTTTCAGTTTCAGCCATTGCTATGCATGACTGTGAATCTTCCAGAATTTCTACTGGTATCTTGTAACTTTCATTTAAATCATTCAATAACTGCTCAACCCACTGTACCTCATTTACTATCTCATTTAAAGCTGCGAATTCTGCTTCAGTCGTACTTAACGCTACATTAATTTGTTTCCTACTTCTCCAGACTATTGGACTTTCACTGTACTTGATTATTATTCCTGTAACTGACTTCTTGTCTCCTAATTCTGATGCAAAAGAACTATCCACATAGCAATCTAAATCTGAATGACTGTTTCTAATTACCAATTTCTTATCTAGAGTTCCTTTCAAATATCTCAATAAGTGTTTTACTGCTGTCCAGTCTTCAATTTTTGGATCATTAACCCTTCTGGACAATACATTTACAGCATATGAAATGTCTGGTCTGATGTGGCAAGATATGAATTGTAAAGATACTATTATGCTCCTGAATAAAGTCTTGTCTTCAAAATCTCTAGATGTTTTTTCAGATACAAAACCAATTGTCATTGGAGTTCTTACTATTTTAGCATTTTGTAATCCACACTTTTCAATCAAATTTTCAATTTTCTTTCTCTGGCTTAACAAACAATGTCCTTCTTCTGTCCATTCAACACCAATACCTAAATAAGACTTCAATAAACCTAGATCTTTTAAAACAAACTTTTCAGACAATTCTCTTTTTACTGATTCAATTTCCTGTTTTGACTTTGCTGCCACGCATAAATCATCTACATAAATAACTAACACTATGTCTCCTTTTGTATAGACACAAGCATCTGCAATGCTCCTTTTGTATGCTAGCTTAACTAACTCGTCATTAATGCACAAATTCCATGCTCTGGCACTTTGTTTTAACCCATACAATGCTTTCTTTAATTTATAAACTTTCTGACTACCAATTTCTTCAAAACCTTGTGGCTGCTCCATAAATATCTCTTCATCTAAACTAGCATTCAAGTAGGCTGTTTCAAAATCAAAATGTTCTAAAACTAAATTCCTTTTTGCTGCTACAGCCAGAACCATTCTCAGACTTTCTGGCTTTGCAGTTGGAGAATATGTCTTGTCATAGTTCTCATACTGCTGTTGTGCAAAACCCTTAGCTACTAACCTTGCTTTATACTTAATACTTCCATCTGGCATTTCTTTCTTTTTGTATACCCACTTACAACCAATTACTTTCTTGTCCTTGGGTCTATCAACGACTTCAAAAACATCTTTATTTACCAGACAACCAAACTCATCATCCATTGCATCAATCCATCTTTCCTGTTCTTCTCTAGACAAACTTTCCAACTCTTCAAAACTTTCAGGCTCTTCCACTGCTAAACAAGCTCTTGCATTTGTCACAACAAACCTATCTGGAGGCTTCCTAACTCTGTGACTACGTCTGGGAATAAACTCTGCTGATCTGCCTCTTTCATCCTCACTTTCTGTGCTGGGAGTTATAGTTCTATGGCTAAATCTCTTGTCCTCAGTCATTCTAGTAGTAATAGGTCTAGATTGTGTCTCATTATCTGAAGAACTATCACTGCTGCTAGTGGATGCTTCTGGCTTAACTGAAACCCCTCCGTTTCCTGAAGTTGGTTCAGTTTGTGTTTCTGGCTCATTTGAACTTCCTAACCTCAAGAAAACTTCCTTATTGGCATGCAGTTTATCCCAACCGGCATTTCTCTCAAAATTTGCCGACCTAGAATACTGCACTTCTTTTCCACCTAAATGAAACTTGTAGCTATTTCCTGAATACCCCAAAAACCTAAGCCTTCTACTTTTGGGTTCTCCTTTCTTCCTGAAACAAGCTGGAATGTAAACATAAGCAAATTGTCCAAAGACTCTCAAATACTTGTAATTTGGCACTCTCCCATACAATACCCTGTAGGGAATGTCTTCAATTTCTGAATGATACAGTCTGTTACTAATATGTACTGCTGTCAAAGTTGCTTCTGCCCAGAAACTATCTTTTACCTCTGCATCTGCCATCAAACAAGCAGTTATCCTTTTTATATCTTGTATTTTTTTCTCCACTAAACCATCTTCGTTAGGACAAGCGGGATTAGTAGTTTCATGCCTTATTCCCACCTTTTGAAACCAATGAAACAATTGATTACTTAGAAACTCTCCTCCCCGGTCAGTAACAATGGTGCCTACTCTAATATCAAATTGTCTTTCCACCATTCTCACCCATGCTTTTAAACTTTGCCCAGCGTCAGATTTGTTTTTCAATATTCTTACAAAAGCAAACCTTGTATACCTGTCAACAATTACTAGGTAATATTTGCTTCCCCCTAAAGATAAACAATTAGCTTGGGCCACGTCTGCATGTACAAACTGAAATGGTCTTTGAGCAATTCTTTTGGTTTTCTTGGCTACTGGAAAAGCTCCGACCTTTACCTGATTACATACAGTACAATCTAAGTGATTTTTGCATTCAGCAACTTTTAAATCTGGACACATACTGATTAACTTCTTTAAACATTTGAAACTAGCATGGCCAAATTTTCTGTGTAGTTCATGTATGCAGTCTTTGTGTATTGGACTATTGTCTTTGTTATTACCATTTTCAACACTGTAGCTATCAATACTGTCTTCCAAATAGTAAAGTTTATCCTTTTTCAAGCCTATGCCTCGCAATTCCCCATTCAGTTTTATCTTACACATGTTCTTTTCAAAAATGACTGTGTAGTCTCTGTCTGTTAATCTGCTTACTGATAACAAATTATTTTCTAACTCCTTTACATGTAACACATCATTAAAGTTTTCCTTTAGCCCTGGAATGAAAACTGTACCCATTTGATTTACAGTACTGAGCTCTTTCCCATCAGCTAAAACTACAGCATTTACATTAGCTGATTTTCTATTACTTATCAAATTAATATTGTTACACATTGAAGATGATGCTCCTGAGTCAATTAACCATTTACAATTAGTATTTTGTTTTTCCTTAATCATGATTGCAAACCCCTTTTTATTACCACTGTCCTTCAAAAATGGAGGTTTGGACTGTTTTTGATACTGCCGCGGCTGCCATCTGCTCTCCTTTTGCTTGCTTCTCTCAGCAGTGAATTGTTTACAATGTCTCTGTAGATGACCAGTCTTTTTACAATAAAAACACCTCCGTTGCTCACTTGTAGAAGCTGCTTCTTCCTGCTTTCGTAGTTCAGGCGTCGTTTGTTGTTTTGGCACAGTCCTTAAACTTGCTGAGTCACCCTGCTCAGACTTTCTTCTCAAGTTTTCTTCCAATATCCTGGCAACAATTAAGTCTCTGTTCAGCTCAGCTTCTGGCAAATTTTGCAAGCTATTTGTAATGTTGTCCCAAGAAGAGTCTAGCGATTCCAGTAAAATATAACACTGCTGCTCTTTGCTAATTTCCACTCCTCTCAGTTCAGCTTGCACAAATAAATCTTGCATTGTTTTTAAATGTTCCATCACACACTGTCCTTTAGTCATCTTTTGTCTGTAAATTCTTTTAGACCAAAGCATTTTTGCAAACGCAGTTGAAGGAGTGTGTAATCTCTGCAAGGTCTCCCACACATCCTTGGCGGACACTTTATCTCTTACGTCGTTAATCAAGTCTTCTTCTAGCATTAGATAAAGACATGCTTTTGCTTTAGCGTCTCTGTCTCGAGCGGCTTCATCAGCATCAGCTGCCAGCCCTGTTTCAACTGTCGACCACAGAGACTCCTTTATGAGTAGAGATTGGGCATATATTTTCCAGGTAGAGTAGTTGTTTCTATTTAATTTACTAAACTTTAGTATCTCCATCTTAATTTGAGCAGTGACTCAATTTGACACAGTCCCTCTGAGTATGCACAGCAGACAAAACACAAAATGATTTACTCACAAGGCTCCACAAAACTTTCTTCCACTCTCTGGAACTTTCAGCTTCTGTGGATGCTGGTTGCTCTAGTATCTGGCTCTAGTGACTGGGTCTAGTGACTGGGCCCATAACCCTTGTCAGGGATGATGGGAGTTGTAGCTCTTCACCTCTGGCTCTAACTCACCACCTTGTTATGCAGCAGAGCTGACCAGCTTTGATCAGTGGTTGATGCTTCTTTCCCAAGCAGCAGAGTTTCAGAGAATAGGCTGAAGACCCTGACAAACTCTCCAAGCCTTCTCACTCTTCTTCCTGAGATGTCTCCAAACTTCTCCAGGATTCTTCTGGCTCTTGTATCTTCCCTCAAGACACCAGACAACTCAGTAGTCTTATATAAAAGATCTACTTTATTCTACTATATACTATAAATACTATATGCCCTACAAATCACAATCTCTACACTTCACAATATCTCCAAAACTACTCCACAATACACCAAACTACTCCACACTATACATTAGCAAACATTGCAATTTATAGCCATTGTTAGACACCACCCACAGTCAGTTTCCACCCAGTGGGTGTGTACATACATCTTGATTGGTCCACATAGATCATCCCATACCTAAGACCAACCCAAGTGTTTCATCACTTTACCTTGACCACTTAATGAGTCTCAGGTGTTTGCAATCTATCACAGGTGTTCTCAATATACCTTCTATAACTTTGTCCTTGGCTCTCAAGGCTTCTTAATTATATTATCTTTTTCACCTGTGTATCTTCCTGATTGCTCCTGCTTAGTCACTTTGACATTCACATACATATTTTTATTTCTATTACTGTATATCCCATGTTGCTTTTTCCTTAACATTGCAATGTTATACCATTGGTATATTTCACCAGATAAACTAGCCAAGATATATGAATTAAATAACAAGTGTTGGAAATGCACTAAAGAAAAGGGGATTTTTTTCATGTATGGTGGTTCTGTGAAAAAATGAAAAAATATTGATTAGGGATTTATAAAATAATATGTAATATATTTAATATAGTATTGGAATTTAAGCTTGAAATATATATGTTAAATATATTGGACATGGAATCTGAATGGCAGAGTGCTATTGCACCGGCACAAAGGACACGAGATACTTCTTTTTGGGTTTAAACAGGCCACAACTTTTATTTTCTGCTGTACAGGGTCTAAATTACAAGATTTACAATTAAACTCCCTAAACTTGGTCACATGTGTGTGTGAAGGTGTAAACCACCCAGATGGCTGGTCCTTCACCACATGTGACAAAGTATGTAAACAAATAACAATAACAAATTTACAAACCCCTCCCGGCCAGAAATGACACCATATTACGTCATATGATGTCATTATTTAATGACGTCATGCATTTACTTGCATACATCACTTCCTTTAATTTAACCTTTGCCAAATTTACCCCAATTAAATTTAATTAGCCAGATTAATTTTCCTGTGGGGTGGGGGTCATTACCCGCCCCATTGTAAATACAAACAAATTTCCAAATATGAAGACTCTGACCCCTAAGTTGTGTCAAAGCTAATAAAAGCATAAAGTAACACATGAGTTATAATTAACATATGACCCATACCCAACAATCTGATTATACATTGATCTCAAGGAGGGCGAAAAACCCAGGAAAATAACCCTGGAGAAAAATTCCCACCTGGCCCCCAAAGGCGACCAGCCTAAGCCTGAGAGTAACTTAACATAATTCTTTAATTAAGGGTGGGTGGGTTGGGTCACTCAGTTCAAGCACTAAAATGGCTGCCGCCACGGGGCAGCACATAGCTATAAAGAACAAAGTCTCGTGGAAAGTCTTGCGAGAGTACAATCACCACGAGACTTTCTTAACTTAAACAAGCAACATGATTGGACCAAGCGCGCAGGTATCCAGAGGCCCCTGTGCGCTTGACCAATCAGGCCTCTCATGTCCTTATATGGCTGATGCAACAAGAAACCCCTCCTGACTCATTGGGGGGTGTCTTTGCACCGGCACAAAGGACACGAGATGCCTCGTTTTGGGTTTAAACAGGCCACAACTTTTATTTTTTGCTGTACAGGTTCTAAATTACAAGATTTACAATTAAACTCCCAAAACTTGGTCACATGTGTGTGTGAAGGTGTAACCTACCCAGATGGGTGGTCCTTTGCCACATGTGACAAAGTATGTAAACAAATAACAACAACAAATTTACAAACCCCTCCCTGCTGGAACCACACCCAACGGAGATAGACAAAGGGTGGGAATGGGCAGCTGATCATGAGGTCCTGAAATCCTTCCAGCAGCTATCTCTTTTGCTAGCTTGTCCCTATGATAGTTGGTAATTCCCTCACAGAACAAGCATTGGGCGCATAACAGTGTACCCTGGAACCTGTGTAAGGGATGCGAAAACCAAAGGAAAAAACATGACATAAATAATATGCAGCCTCCTTTTTTGGGTACGCCCTCAGCCACGCCACCATTGCATCTATCTTAATTGGTGACAGAGCCTTTACCTCCTGGTGATACTGGCTGGGGGACATCTCCCACTCCTGACTGCTTACCTCTGCTACAGGAAGCACTGGGGTGACCACCCCCGCAGGTGTTACACTTGTCATCAAATCTCCATGGCTGCCTCCTGCACTTACCTGTGTTGAAATCCCAGCATATACCAAATTGTTTTCTTTCTCCCATGCCAGGCCTCGCATACTGCCCTTTCGGCTAAGTAACCATAGGGACAAACCCATTGTCACATTTGGTCGAAGGGGAGGCCCTCACCATTACGTCTGCCCATAATTCATACTGTACATGTCTCCACGACAGGGAGCAGTCTTGTGCAGCTCTCATTCTAAACTGCTCATCGTATTGCAGCCAGGCTGCACCCCTAGTGTTATGTGTAAGGTTTTATCATGATCGCCTGGTATTTCGAAAAGTCAGGAGACCTAAGGGGCTCTTTTTCCTCTATAACTTCCCTGTAAATAGTAAAACCCATAATCCAATTCACAAAATTACGCTCCAGTTTAGGGCGTTTGAGCACCTGAAACTCTTTTGGAAGGCTGAACACAATCCCATCCTTTACCATGATCCTTGGTTCAGGATCCCTAAAAGTAAGAGAAAATAAATCAATATACTCTCCCTTCCATATTCTTTCTTTAGTGGAGAGAGGAAGGTGTGAGCCAAGGGGTGTAGACATTCCAGCATAAGGAATGGATTCAGAATGCACAGTTACTCCCAAAAGCAAAGGAGCACCCAAAGAAGACACCACAAGGGTGTCGCTAGCCAAAGCACTTGGCTGACCTGCCTGAACCCTAGAGTCAGGGACCTGTGTAACCACAGGTGCCTGCACAGGTGCACCCAAAACTGCAGGGATGGGGCATTCCAAACCCACACCCTGGCTAACCTGGCCACCTGGAGCCCATACCAGGGCGGGCCAATTTCCCAGTGAAGGATTAGTGGGAAACAAACCTGATATTGAAGCTTGCTGGGAAGCATCACCAGCCAACTGCACAGATCCCCCGAAGTGTGGCCCTGCAACAGCTCGGGTGTCAGGCAGAGATGAAGCAGTAGCCACCTGATCTCTCCTCTACTAATCACAGGTTTGCTCCACTACACCAGCACCTGGAAGAACCACTCCTCGCAAGAGGTTATATAGATCTGCCACAGTGGGCTGCTCAGAAACAGGGGCAGCGGCACCCTGAATCTCCACACCTGGAACCCTTTTCAGGAGTTCCCACACATCGGCTATAGTGGGTTGCCCCACCTCCATAGCCTAAACCACTGAAGGACCTGGTGTAGCATCAATTACCTGAGAGTCAGGTACAGGAGGAGGGAGCAGCACTTCTGTGTCTATGTTGCCAGAAGTGCTGGCAATAGGGCTGGTGGCTGTAGCCTGTAGCCCCATCTGCGCAAGCTGGTTACAGACCACCACACAGGCCTGTACTGTCTTACCCAGTTGTGCTAGCTGAGCAGCAATCTTGTCATCTCTGCTGGTAGACTGGGAAGGCCTCTTCGAAGCAGAGTGACCAGAGCCAACCAGGAGAGAAGGTGTCCACCAAGGTTCCTAATAAGCACCCTGCCTAAGACAAGTATTGCCTTCACACACTTACCACTGGGGAGAGGTGTAAAAAACCCTCCTGAACCAGTGATGGGGTCCTGACCTTACCATACCGAGATATCCGGGGCACTGCAGGGACTGATCCAGCACCAGGTTTGTGCGCCCGGCCGAGAGGATGCCTGCCGCAGCACCCGCCTCAGATGAGTATGCAACCCTCCGAGTGTTGGAGATGCGGAGGCCCTTTCCAGGGCTGAGGGAACCAGCCTGAAGGCCTCACTTGGCCTATTCCTCAAAAAAATGCAGGGAGACCTTAAATTAAGAACTCCCACCATGAAGAGAAATGAGTAAATGTCAGCCAGAAACCTGTTGCAGCAAGCCAGAAATTCGCTAGGCCCAAAGCCAAGCATGCAGCCAGAGCACACAGCAGAGCGATGTGACTCGCATAATAATAATAATAATAATAATAATAATAATAATAATAATAATAATAATTTATATCCTGCCCTCTGGAAATCCAATCTGGGCAGCTTACAGCAATAAAACATATACAATACAGCAGACCCCCTCCCCCCCCTCTTAAAACAGTATTAAATCAAAACATTTAAAATAACATACAATTAAATAAAAACAGACTAGACCCAGTAAATAAGCCCAGCAATAGTAATCCTAGCCATCCTTAGATGGGGCCACACAAGGATCGCTGGGGTGGGCCATTTGTACCTGAGACCGGGATGTTTAGTCTGGAAAGGCCTGCCGGAAGAGATCTGTCTTGACAGCCTTTTTGAAGCTGTCTAACGATGTTAACTGACAGATCTCATCTGGCAGGTCATTCCAGAGTGTAGGGGTGGCAACCGAGAAAGCCCTCCGGGAGGTAGTCGCAAGCCTAAATTTTTGTGGTTGCAGCAAATTCCTTCAGGAGGATTCGAGAGCGCGGGGAGGATTGTATGGGAGAAGGCGGTCCATAAGATAGCTTGGACCCAAGCCATTTAGGGCTTTAAAAGTGATAACCAACACCTTGTACTGAGCCCGGAAACCAATAGGCAGCCAGTGGAGGGACCTCAGAACTGGAGTAATGTGGTCCCTCCACGATGTTCCCATTCCAGTTCAAGCTCTAAAATGGCTGCCCTCATGTGGCAGCTCAGAGCTATAAAGAACAAACTCTCGTGGGAAATCTCGTGAGAGTACAATCACCGCGAGACTTCCTTAACTTAAACAAGCAACATGATTGGACCAAGTGCGCAGGTACCCAGAGGTCCCTGCACACTTGACCAATCAGGCCTCTCATGGCCTTATATGGCCGGCGCAACAAGAAACCCCTCCCGACTTGTTGGGGGATGTCTTTCCAATTAATGGTTGCAGCTAGGATGACGTTGGCAAAGCACTGGAAAGAATATCAAGTCCCAGAAATTGAAGAATGGAATGCAAGAATTTATGACATGGCAGAAATGGACAAGTTAACAAGAATCTTGACAGATGGAAATTTGGAAAAATTTGAAAAGGATTGGAATAATGTAATATTTTTTGTCTCAGAGAAGGGGACAATTAGCAGTACAAGGATTTGCAGAATGTTGAAGTTAGAGGCTATAAAAAAAGAGATGTGAAGAAACAATGAATAGGAATAAAACTAAATAAAGGTTGGACAATGTGGAGTGACAAAAACAAAATTAAATGAACTAATAGAAAAAGATTTTTAGAAGTTAGTGAAATGATATGTAACAAACACTATAAGACAGGTCTGTTCTGGCAGGCCTTTCCTGAATAGAGAACTGGCCACCAAAAATATTTATGTCTGTCCCTGATTCCCACTAAAGATATTTTAATTTTTATTTATTTGTCATTTATTGTAATGTTTTTGTAGTTGGTTATCGTTAAGTATGTTTTTAAATTTTGACTGCTTAATCAATTATATTAGGGGGATGGGCTACTGGGGGACAGGATTGTTAATTTTATCATGTAAACCATCTTGGCTGTATTTTACAGAGAGGCAGGATATAAATAAATTTATTATTATTATTATTATTATTATTATTATTATTATTATTATTATTATTTATAGGTTTTCAGGCAATGGTTGGGTCTCATCATGGGACCTCTGGCAGGCTCCTCCTCCCCCATGCACACACCTACAACCTTATGTTTCTCCTCTTTTTAAGTAGATGACTTCCTCCTCCAATGTCTCATGAAATTACTTTGTTGGACTGCAAGTCCCTGGAATTTCTGATGGACCTGCTGATTGGAGGATGTGAAGAATTGTAGTTCTAAAAAGGAACTTTCCTGAAGCTCTGCACATGAACTGTGAACACAAGTCTAAGACATATGGCCTTTGGACCAAACTTCCAGGATGTCTGCAAACTAGTTTCTCCTGCATAGTTAAACAATGGCATTGGCAAAGAAGAAGAAGAATCCAGGGGTCTGGGAGGTGAGTGTATGGCTCATTTAAACTTGCCAATCTCTTCAGTTCTGTTTAAAATTAATTACCATCTGTTCCTCACTCAATTTCCTAGTTGGATGCAAACCAACAGCAAAACAAAGAAGCCATGGAACTCTACCTAACAGCTGACTTATCCGGGCTCCTGCCAAACTGATGGGATCCCATCTGCTTTCTTGAGACATGTTGCATACATGTCAGGTGCTGCCTTAATGACCTGACATATCTGTTTATGGGGATGATTATGAGTATAATATATTACAGTGTTAAATACAATAGCAGGCAGAGGTCTATGTCAGTTTATTGCATAACAGTCACCACTTTTCTTTGTCATACTTCTCTTTTCTGGTCTAAGAAGATTTGGGCTAGAAGCCAATGAGCAGACATAAGCAAGAGACCTGTCTATTCAGCACTATCTAGTTAAAGGGAGAAATTGGAAAACTGGTTAAATTTCCATTATTTTTTTTCCTTCTGACAGTCAAAGTCATGACACACTTTCCCACTGGGACAGTATTTAAGCACCAGTCTTCAGTCTAGAGTTTCCCTGATTTTCAAGATGTATACATGAAGTCCCTCTGTGTCTGTACGCTCCTGTGCTTCAACAGAAGGAGTGTGTGTGTGTGTGTATGTGCATGCACAAGCACAAATCTATGTGTGCATGTGTATGCCTCTTTTCTGACAGGGTGCCATGAGCTATTCTCTAGTCCTTTGTACCCCATCCAAAACCTTGCACAAATCCCTAGTGGTCAACTCCTGAAGACTGACACTGCTGGTGCTGTTTACCATTGGGGAGAGGAAAGAGGTGTGAGGTAGTTCAGATTAGGAAGATGGGGTTCCATTCAAAACTCCATCCTTTTTACTCCATCCAAAACCTTACACAAATCCTCAGTGATCGACTTCCTATGCTTCCTAGATACACATGTATGTAGACACCTGTACACACATGCGTATGTATGCACACACACGTGTATATATACATGATTGCATGTTTATGTAGAAAGCAAAGGAAATTGCCAGTTAGACAAACTGCCCACCCATCTAGTAATAGTATTCAAGAGTTTCTCAGACCTAGATGTATATTTCAGGCTTGAACCTGGGACTTCTGGACTGTTCAGTCAGTGAACTGTGGACCTTTTCCATAGTATATGCAGGTACCCATCCCTAGGCTTCTGCCTCTCTTGAATGGAATGGGAAAGTCAATGAAAGTAAGGAAACTCTAGATGCACATCAGAACCCTCATGCCACAGGAATTTGATAGTTTAAGAGGCCTGAAAGTGGCAATGACAGACTACCAGTGGCATTTTCGCTAAGGACATGTTACTACTCTCAAAACACTGTTTACTGCTATGTGTTTCATCGCTTCTCTAAAGATCTATACCAAGGGAAGTCAGTGCCATAACTGTGAGACAACTTGTGTGAAGATGATTATAGTAAAATGAAATTGTCAAGACGAGAAATACACAATCATTTTAGGGCCTCTACAGACGGCACTTTGTACCACCTTGGAGACAGGGAAGGGGAGGGGCAGCCACATGCATGGCGTGCGCTGTCAGGACTTCCTCCTGGCGCAGCATTTTTACATGCTGCACTGGAAGAGGCACAAAAGAGATGTGCGGCAGCTCTTCAAGTGCCCTATTTGCCAGCTCTGGAAGGAGCGGAATTTTAGCGCTCCTTTCAGGGCCAGTAAAAAGGTGGATTGGGGCCGAGGCATGGGGCAGCCTCGGCCCCAATCCTCCACTTCCCAGGGCGGCCCATGACCGTCCATCTGCACCCCCCCTTAGTCATTTACATTATGATATATTAAGAAGGCATGCTTCTCTCCCATACATACTTAGTTGGTTTGTGGGGTTGTGGGGGTGAATACACATGCTTATGGATAATGCTTTCCTGTATGATTGTTGACTAGGGATGCAAAGTTTGTCAACACTCAGACAACCCTGTTAGGTAGAAGGTTCTTCACTCTTTAGGGATAGTTTGGGGATTCTGTTGGTATACCGGCCACCCCGTTGCTTAACAGACTCCCTGACCGAGCTGACCGCCCTGGTTTCTGAGTTGCTGTTGGAGTCGCCCAGACTATTGGTTCTAAGCGACTTCAACATTCCACTCGAAACCAGTTTACAGGATCTATCTGGCACGGCTCGGGAGTTCATGGATACCATGACAAACATGGGCCTATCCCAATTGGTTAACGGGCCCACACATTGTGCTGGTCACACCCTCGATGTGGTCTTTAGTACGGAGCAGGAATATCCATGGGTGGAGGTCATTTGGACAACGACTGGAGTGCGAATTGTCATGGACGGATCATTTTCTGATCAAGGCGGAACTAAAGGCTATTATTCGTCCTCCTGGGAGTGGCGGACCTATTAGAATGGTCCGCCCTTGAAGGCTAATGGAACCCATTGGTTTCCAGAAAGCCTTAGAGGGTTTAATGGTGGGTAATGCCGGTGATTCTGTCGAAGCTTTGGTTAACACCTGGAAGACCGATCTTACCAAGGCTATTGACACAATCGCTCCCAAGCATCCTTTCCATCCCGCTTCAAATTGTAAGCCATGGTACACAGAAGAGCTTAGGAGGATGAAGTGGGTTGGACAATGACTGGAGTGCGAAAGGCGAAAGACTCGTCTCTCATCTGACAGAACTCACCTTAGGATGCATCTTGACTCCTCTAGGGAGGCTTTACATGCAGTGCAGAAATCTTTCTTTTCTGCACGTATTGCGTCTTTAGAGTCTTGCCCGGCAGAACTGTTTAGGGTGGTAGGGGATTTGACAAGGATACTTCCTGCACCGAATCCCCTGCTTAACCTAACAACAGCCTGCTGTGAGGCATTTAATATCCACTTTGCAGATAAAATCTCTCGGATAAGGGCCGACTTGGATGCCAGTGTTTTGGCAGAATCCGTAGATGAGGCATCCAGTAACTACGTTGATGGCATTTTACTGGATCAATTACAATCTGTGAGTACTGATGACATGGTCAGGTTGCTTGGAAGGATGAAGAAGACGACTTGCCCTCTCGATTCTTGTCCATCGTGGCTGGTCATCCAGGGAGGGGACGCATTGAGAGTGTTCCTTCGGGACACAATCAACGCATCCTTCAGGGAGGGCAGCATGCCATCTTGTTTGAAGGAGGCGGCAGTTAGGCCACTCCTGAAAAAGCCTCCCCTGGATCCTCTGGACAGAAACAACTACAGGCCAGTCTCCTTGCTACCATTTTTAAAAGTGATCGAGCAGGCAGCTGCTTCTCAACTCCAAGCTATCTTGGATGAAACCGATTATCTTGATCCATTTCAAATTGACTTTAGGACTGGATTTGGAGTTGAGACAGCCATGATTGGTCTGACTGATGACCTCCGCCTGAACATCGACAGGGGTAGTGTGACCCTGCTGGTGCTCTTGGATCTCTCAGCAGCCTTTGATACAATAGATCATGCCATCCTCTTGGATCGCCTGAGAGAGTTGGGAATTGGAAGCACTGCTTTGCAGTGGTTCCGTTCCTTTCTCTCGGGCAGATCCCAGACGGTGAGGCTCGAGGACAGTTGCTCTTCTAAAATAAAGCTTAATTGTGGTATCCCACAGGGCGCCATCCTGTCTCCGATGTTATTTAATATTTATATGAAGCCATTGGGTGAGATCATTTGGAGGCATGGAGCACCGTGTCTTCAGTATGCTGACGACACCCAGATTTATTTCTCCATGACCAGATCATCGTCTCAGACTTCTGATGACGTCTCTCCTCTCAATGACTGTCTTAGAGCGGTAATGAATTGGATGAGGAAAAACAGATTGAAGTTGAATCCAGACAAAACGGAGGTGCTCACAGTTACAGGCCCGAAACCAGATTTGGGATTACAGTCTCCAGTCCTGGATGGAGTCACACTCTCCTCCAAGGACTGTGTGCGCAGTTTGGGGGTACTCCTTGACTCGTCGCCTCGCATGACTAGCCAGGTGAGTGCAACGGTCAGGAGTGCCTGTTATCAGCTTCGTCTGATACGCCAACTGCGCCCATATTTGGATAGGAAGGACCTGGAGTCTCCAGTCCTGGATGGAGTCACACTCTCCTTCAAGGACTGTGTGCGCAGTTTGGGGGTACTCCTTGACTCGTCGCTTCACATGACTAGCCAGGTTAGTGCGACGGTCAGGAGTGCCTGTTATCAGCTTCGGCTGATACGCCAACTGCACCCATATTTGGATAGGAAGGACCTGGAAACTGTGGTACATGCTCTGGTAACCTCACATTTGGATTACTGTAATGTACTCTACCCCATGGGCTACCCCTGTGCCTAACCTGGAAACTTCAATTGGTGCAAAATATGGCAGCCAGATTAATTACTGGATCATCTAGGAAGGAGCACATAACACCAGTGCTTAAATCCCTCCACTGGCTGCCAATTAGTTTCCGGGTGTGGTACAAGGTGTTGGTTTTGACCTTCAAAGCCCTACATGGCTTGGGTCCATCTTATCTTAGGGACTGCCTCTTCCCATATGATCCCCTCGCGCCCTTCAGCTGGGAGGTATCTGCTCCAATTGACAAAGACGAAACTTGCACAGACCTCCCAGAGGGCATTTTCCGCTACTGCCCCTAAACTTTGGAATGGCCTGCCGGACAAGATCCGTCTTATTACGACACTTGCTGCTTTCAAGAAAGCGGTAAAGACGGATCTCTTCCGACAGGCCTTCCTGGAATAATGTTTTCAGAGGGACGAGTTTTAATTGGATTTTATTCTGTCCCTAATTCTCTTCGCTGATTTTACCATTATTGTTGTTGTTATTAGTTATATTTTAATTCTTTCAAGTTTAATTCAGTTTTAAGGGGGGGTGCGGGTGGAGGGCGCGGGGAGTTGGAATGTTTTAATTGTTGTACTTTTAACTTGCTGTAAGCCGCCCCGATTGCCGAGCAGAGGGGCGGGTTATAAATAAAAATTTATTATTATTATTATTATTATTATTATTATTATTATAAAATACTTCCCCAAAAGACTTCTATAATAATAATAATAATAATAATAATAATAATAATAATAATAAATTTATTTAATACCCCATCCAGACGGCTTACAAATTAAAATCAAATACAAACCCCACAACAATTCCTCCCCCCTTAAAACAGTATTAAATCACAACAGCTTAAGAACAATATAACAATTAAAACTTAAAATTATACAACACAATAGACACTCCACTATGGCCCGTAGCAGTGTTCCTGTCCATATAAGATGGGGCCATGTAAGGAACAGTGCAGGTTGAAGCACAGATAGTACTTGAAAATATTTGTATTTTTGTATAGTGGGGAAAAATAGTGAAGAATTTTTTGCTTCTGCTTGTGAAGGAAATGAATGAAAAGATTTACATTCTTCTGTTGATTGAATAGCAGTTAAAAAATCCAAAGGAGAAGAAAACTGACTAACTTACATATGTACAGCTACACAATCAATAGGAGATGAAGAAAGTTTTTCAGATCGTTTTTATTCAGTACATTTGTGAATATGATAAGCCTGAGGGGCTGTGAGAAACTCATACAACTTTCTGGAGAGGGGTTTGTTGACAGCCATTGAGAATCTTGAAATATCACAATCCTTCACTGAAGAAATGTTTGTCATTGAGAATTTTTACTGGAGATCTCACTTACTGTTGGTTGATTTCAGTTGCAACTGTTCTTTTTTTTGTTTTGTTTGTTTGTTTTGCTTTATTTTCCCTTGAGGCTACTTGAATGTTTTCTTCTTGTTGCTGTGAGCTTTAAAACAAATTTTAACCTATCCCAAGGGTTTCTTGCCAAAATTTATTTAGAGGGGGCTTGCCTTTCTCTGAAGTTGAGAGTGTGTGACATGTCCAAAGCCACCCAGTGAATTTCCATGACTAAGTGAGGGTTTGAACCTAGTCCCCACAGTTGTAGTCCAATGCTCAAACTACTACCTTGCACTGGTTCACTTTAATCATACCCACTCACTATTCCCAGTTGTGGCTGTACAATTATAAACAAAAAGCAAAATCCTTTTCTCATAGATATAGTGTAAATTTCAAAGCTATGTGGACAAGGCTAAGCAAGAGAGGAAGGGGGAAAAGGGACAAATTTCCATGAAGGTTTTGTACATGTCTTTCATTTAATACAACCTAAAGGACAATATAAACATAGAGACAATATAAATCCAGAAGTACTTGCTTCTGTGATGTGCACTTGAATATTTAATCTTCTGTGAATTCATAACAGTGAATTCCTCGCATCTGTAGACTGCCTATGGTAGTCTGGTTTTTTTGTATGTCATTTTTCTCTCTCTTAGATTTAAAAAAAAAACTAAGAAGATGGGATCTAAAGAGGAGCATGAGTTTATTGAAACTATAATGAAATATAACTGATGGAACAAATTGGCCACTGAGATGTTTCCTTTGTAATCTCATATTGGTCTTCCTTTGAGATCACAGTTTCAATTGAAATATCCATCTTGACAGATGTCACTAATCAATAAAACCCATCCTCCTTCCTCCCTCACTTGTACATTATCTATTGTCTGCAGCCTCTGTTCCTAGATATTGTTTAGTGTGTGGAATAAATTGAAAATAATATATCCCTTTTGAGTGTAACTTGAGAGAGAGAGAGAGACAAACAGACAGACAGACTGACAGAGGGGAACTTGTTGTGTGCCTTCCAGCTTATGGCAATGTTAAAGTGAACCTATCCTTGGGTTTTCTTGATCAGATTTCTTTAAAAAGGGGTTGTCTTCCTCTGAAGCTAGAGAGTGTAACTTGCCCAAGGTAGAAATCAGTGGGTTTCCATATCTGAGTGAGAATTCATACTCTGGTCTCCAGAGTTGTGGTGCAATGCTCAAACCATTGCATCATACTGGCTCACTTGAATGGTATCTATTCAGTTACCTATATTTGCTATTGCTAAATATATTTTTAAAAAATCTCCTAGTGGAGGTGGCCAAAGAAGATGTGAGAGTGTCCTGGCATTAACTGTACATTTATATTTCTGACAGGTTGCAGCCTCCTCAAGCTTTCAAATGTGTACAGGGGTATAGTTATAATTAATTGGATTTCAAGATCATTTCTAAAGGTGCTTGAGAATGAATGGAAAAATGGAGGTTAACTTAATAGTGAATCATTTTTTATATATATATATAAAACTTCAGAACAGATTTTGCCACAATACTAGCTCTGTCTTATCCCAGGAGCACTTTACCATGGAAACCGGCTACAAGCCTTGCTGGCATTATAAGTAAAGCTTTAGATTCCATAACCATCCCTCAAAATGTGACGTATGGGGACATCTGAGGAAGGTGCTGAGCACTGAAGAATGGTAAGTAGAATATACTCAAAATCTCCCATAAGACATTTTCTCCTTTCTTTACCACAGAAAGAAGGTGGCACTTCCCAGAATTTTGTGCTTTCTTTGTTATGGGTGACTACTTTTTCCCCACAATGTCCTGAAATTACATTAGATAAGGGACATTATAGATGATGCTAAATAATTTTGTTACTGTTGTTGCTCCCAATGGTGGTGTGAAGCCACAAAGCTGTACTACAGCCAATGTGAATAGTAAGGTCCTGCTCTGAGAAACAGTTGGAGAACTTATCTCTCTTGAGAAATTTATTAAAATTGCCCTTTCTAGGTTGGAAATTTCAATAGGTCATTTTGCACATCTATAATATTTATCTATGATGAATCTTTCTCTTTTTGCAAAAACAAAAACAAAAAACCAAATGTAAAACAAAGACACAGGCACAACCCTATAGAAAACTGAACTAAAGTTCCCAGAAGAACTATTCTCTCTTCTTCCTCCTCTTTCATTTTACAACAAGGCCAGGATGATCTGAATTAAGCTGAGAGACAGACACCTATTGGTTTCCTAATAAGCTGCAGAACCTATATCCATGAGTTCTCCGGAGCTATCCTGCTGAACCAAAATGAATTAGAAAGAGTTTCAGCCTGGATACAAATCTCCACTTCTCTGTTGAGCCTTAGAATTGTTTCTGAATCTATCCTATTGATGGAGCAATTGTGAAAAGTAGGAGGAAAGGAAGTATATGGTTGATCATTCCTTCTTGTGTTTTGTTTTAAATTGTACTTGTATGCCCACATAGGGTTGGAACTAGTCTTCTTAAAGTAGACCCATTAAACCCTATTGATTTTAATTATTTTGTTTCAAGTATGATTTCAAAGGTATATCCAACTCACAGGAGTCTAAAGAGTTCTAATGATCATGTTCTTCCAAATTAAGTTAACACACCAGGGTATCTCCACGACCACATTCGCTACCACCCTTGAGAAGAGAAAAGAAGGTCCTTTTAGCTGCCTTAGGAGTAGCATGAGGGCAAGGTCCAGAATCATTAATTGGGAGGGGAGTCCTTTGTGGTCTTTTTTCTTTCTTTTGAAGACTCCCACTGGTGAAATAAGAGAAAAGCTATGTTATACAGAAATCACAGTGGAAGAAGCAGTTCAGAAAGCACTCATTCTAACAGCAATGGGTAGAAGGAGATATGAAGTGGGGAGACCGATATATCATTGTGAGAAGAGAAAGATCCACAGGATGTTGGTTGACCCCAAGACCAAACCCTTTCCATGCAGGAATACACAATGAAAGCACTCCTGGCAGATGGCAATCCAGCCTCTGTTTTAAAACCTCCAAAGAAGGAGACTCCATCACACTCTCAGGCAACATATTCCCTTGTCAAATGGCTCTTGCTGGCTGGAGGTTCTTCCTAATGTTGAAGTGAAATCTCTTTTCCTGCAGTTTGAATCCATTGTTCCAGGTCCTATTCTCTGGAACAGGGGTAGGCAACCTTTCCCCTTTAAGGGTCGAGGGACTTCAGCTCCCAGAAGCCTCAGCCATGTTGGCCAATAGTCCCATGTTGGCCAATAGCTCCTGGGATTCTGGGAGATGAAGTCCCTCGGCCCTTAAAGGGGAAAGGTTGCCTACCCCTGCTCTGGAACAACAGAAAACAAACTTGTTCCATCTTCAGCATGGAATCCTTTCAAATACTTTAAAAGATCAATCATATCATCTCTTAACTTTCTCTTCTCCAGGCTAAACATACCCAGCTCTCTAAGTCACTCCTCATAAGGCATGGTTTCCAGACTCTTCACCATTTTGGTTTTCATCCTCTGGAGATGCTCCAGCTCATCAATATCCCTTTCAAATTGTGGTGCCCAGAACTGGACACAGGATTCCAGGTGAGGTCTGACCAAAACAGAATAGAGTGGTATTATTCTATGATTCTATGATTCTGTTGTTGCCCTCAGTCTAGACCAGGGGTAGGCAACCTTTCCCCTTTAAGGGCCGAGGGACTTCAGCTCCCAGAATCCCAGGAGCTATTGGCCAACATGGGACTATTGGCCAGCATGGCTGAGGCTTCTGGGAGCTGAAGTCCCTCGGCCCTTAAAGGGGAAAGGTTGCCTACCCCTGGTCTAGACACTATACTTCTATTGATGCAGCCTATAATTGCATTGATTTTTATAACTGTCACATCACATTGTTGACTAGATCTTTTTCACGTGTACTGCTGACAAGATAGGTGTCCCCCATCTTATACTATGCATTTCATTTTTTTCCTACATAAGTATGGTACCTTACATTTTTTCCTCTTGAAATTCATTTTGTTAGTTTTTGCCTAGCTTTTTAATCTATTAAAGTCATTATGAATTTTGATCCACTCCTCTGGGGTATTATCTATCCTTCCTAATTTGGTGTCATCTGCAAATTTGATATGCATAGTCTCTGTTCCATCATCCAAGTCATTGATAAAGATGGTGCATAGCACTGGGCCCAGGACAGAACCCTGTGGCACCCCACTGGTCACTTCTTTCAAGGATGATGAGGTGCCATTGGTGAGCACCCTTTGGATTACTGGTCAAACAGTTACAAATAGCTGTCACATATTGTTGCATGAGTTCTCAAAGTTAGCATCCAAATAAATACATATTATTAGCTCAGTCTAATAATGAGTCTAATAGTGACTTGGTCTCTTTCTGTTTTGCTCTGTTTTGCTCTGTTCTGCAAATTTTGCATGGATTCATTAAAAAATTGTTCTATCCCACTTCTCCAACTTCTCCATAAATTTGTGTCTTGATAAACAAAACTATGAAGATTTACATTTCTTTGTGTACACAGTTTGTCTTGTCATACATATTCCCTATATAATTTCTACCCATTCACATGCATATATAAAATATTCCCCAATACACATATTTTTGTATGCAATGAAATGAGAATTGAAG
Organism: Phrynosoma blainvillii; assembly: GCA_026167975.1. NCBI lineage: Eukaryota > Metazoa > Chordata > Lepidosauria > Squamata > Phrynosomatidae > Phrynosoma > Phrynosoma blainvillii. The sequence goes on from JANUYF010000001.1 coordinate 418,629,369, forward strand.
CATACCATTTGGAGAAGTGCACATCTGCAGGATATCACACAGTAAATGCAAATTATCCCTGTCCCATAATGCGTGTCTTATTCTTTTTTTTTTAAACACACACACACACATACACAAAGAGAGACTTCTACTTCTCTCTCATATCTCATCTCTGTTAATACAGTAATAGCTTTCATTTTATGCATACTATTGTTTTAATGCAGGGGTAGGCAACCTTTCCCCTTTAAGGGCCAAGGGACTTCAGCTCCCAGAATCCCAGGAGCTATTGGCCAACATGGGACTATTGGCCAACATGGCTGAGGCTTCTGGGAGCTGAAGTCCCTCAGCCCTTAAAGGGGAAAGGTTGCCTACCCCTGTTTTAATGGAAAATTATATCAGGACATTTTTAATGTCCATAACTCCTTTTGAACAGTTTCCTTAATGAACCCATTGAAATGAGAGGGGGCTTTGTAAGAATAGGTTTCCAATGGATTTAAATTCAATAATAACTACAAATGAAGACCAGTGTGTTTTAAAATTCCCCCTATTAATCTTTTATGTGTAGTGTTTTCAGTCTAAAGGAGAATGTTTGGTACAAAATGTAGAGTTTTATGGTACAAGAAAATTGCCAAACACTGCTTAGTCATAGGAGGTATTCAGTATATTTTCTATGAAAATAAATACAAAATGCCATAGGTAATGCCAGATTTTATTAGCAACTAACAACAGGAGGTAATTCATACAGTACAGCATGGAAACCTATATATTATAAAACAAGGGCAAGCTACAATAAAGTAAAAATTAAATAAAGAAAGGCTTCATTCTAAAACAGAAATGGTGGTTGCTATTCTAAATTACCTTGAAATTTCTACAGGAATTAACAAATAGAATGCAATATTGCCTTTTGATAAAAATTACTGACTTACTTATATAGCAGTTTTTGACATGTAATATGATTCTTTTTTTAAAAAAAATAACTATCCATATTAATTCATTTGGATAACGTTTTCCGTAACTCCCACACAAAATGGCTGGGGACCATTTTGGTTGGGGAATTGGGGAGTTGCAGTCCAAAAATATTTTCCTCCATGTTGTTGTTGTCAACTGTTCTCGAGTCAACCCTGATTCATGGTGACCCTGTTAATGAGAAACCTCCAGGACTCCTATCCTCCACTGCTCTGCTCAGTCCCTGCAAACCCATGCCTGTGACCCCCCCGATTGAGTCCATCCATCTGGCATGTAGTCTTGCCCTCCTTTTGTACCCTCTACTTTTCCTAGCATTATTGTTTTGCCCTGGCACAAAGGACAACAGACTCCTCTTTCTTGGGTATAAACAGGCCACAACTTTATTTTTGTTGTACCGGGTCTCTTGATGGCAAACAATTATAACAAACTCTTATTGCTTTGCCACATGTGTATGTATCCATCCCTTGTGGGTGGACCTTCACATCATGTGACAAAGCATGCAAATTAATTATAAACAATTTAACTTTACCCCCCCCCCCCCGGAACATACGTCATATTCAAGCTTATGACGTAAATTTCAAGTGACGTCATAGTGATGTTAAATGACATCATTACCCAATTTTTTCCAATTTAAACCTAATTTAAACCTAATTAGCCCCAAATAATTTTTAATTAGCCAAATTATCCTCCTGTGTGGGGGGTCATTGCCCGCCCCAACCATAATACAACAATTAACCCTTAATTGAGACCCTGTCCCCAGTTGTGACAAAGCGATGAAATTCAACTCACATAACCGTCACCTGTATAAAATAAGTTCAAGCCACATTTGTTGACAGTGCTTATAATAATAATATTTTCCACAGTACACAACCTGTATCCAAATTAATGCTGCAAACATATTAATCTCAGAGAGGGCGAAAAACCCATGGAACTGGTCCCTGGGGAAAAAAAATCCCCTCCTGGCCCCCGAAGGCGACCAGTCAAAGGCCTGAGAGTAATTTACTTAAATGCAGTTAAAGAGGGTGGGTGGGATGGATTGCTCAGCTGCTGCTCTAAAATGGCTGCCGCCACATGGCAGCGCAGGACTATATAGTCTCGCAATCTCGTTGGAAATCTCACGAGACCTAGTGTCTTACAAGATTTCCCAGCATGCCTTGGACCCATCAATAACAAACCCGATTGGCCAAGCATGCAGGGAAGGTGCGGGACTTCCTGCACACTTAGCCAATTAGGCGTCTGTTGCCCTAAAATGGCCAGCGCAACTAGAAGCCCCTCCCGACAAGTTGGGGGGTGTCTTTCTTTAGTGATCCATGCCTTCTCATTATGTGACGGAAGTACAACAGCCTCAGTTTGACCATCTTGACTTTCAAGAAGAGCTCTGGCTTGATCTGTTCAAGGACCATTTGTCTTCTCCAATACTACATCTCAAGTTCATTGATCTTCTTTCTGTCTGCTTCCTTTACGGTACAGCTGTCGCACCTGTATATGATGATAGGAATACAATGGCCTGGACAATTTACTTTAGTAGTCAGTTGTATAGCTTTACTCTTCAGGATCTTTTCTAATTCCTTCCTAGCTACCCTACCCATTCCTAGGACGTTATCACACGGGGGCAAATCTGCTGGTTAATCCACACAAAACCCAAACAGAAACTGGATTAGTGCCCCGTGTTTTCACACGACATCACACAGAAACTGGACAGAAAGTGGACAGAAACTGGTGTTAACCATGATCTTTTGAAATTCGGTTGTTTGGAGGAAATGCAAATGCGCAATTAAGGTAATTTCGCATTTACTGTAATGTGATAACCAAATGCGCATTTGGGAGCATTTCTCTGCTGTTGCCATGGTTCCAGCGAGCATTCCTCTATCTGCGCATGTGCAAGAGGCTCATTTATAGTACATTTACGGGCTTTTTTCGCTTGTGTGTGGATGTCTAATGCGATTACTGTAAATTCACAATTAAGGTAATGACGTTTGCGGAATTAAGGTTTATTTTCCGTTTATTTTCGGAATGCCTCATTTCCACTTTATTTTCACTTTCTGGACCATGTGTGATAACATCCCTAGTCTTATTTCTTGACTGCACTCACCACTCTGGTCAATGTTTGGTCCTAGGTATCAGGATTCTTTGACTATTTCAATTTCCTCATTGTCTAGATTGAATTTATATATTTCTTCTATGGTCATTATTCTCTGAGTCTAACTCTGTTTTTCTTATAATGTTTTCAGCATATAAGTTGAACAAACAGGGTGATAGTATGAAACCTTGGCTGAACCCTTTACCTATTGGGAACCATTCTGTTTCTCTTCATTCAGTTCTCACAGTGGTCTCTTGTCTTTGGTACAGATTACTCATCAGGACTATCAAATGTAGTGGCACCCCCATGACCTTGAGTGCATTCCATAGCTTTTTATGATTTATACAGTCAAATGCTTTGCTATAGTCTATAAAACACATGCTGATTTTCTTTTGGAATTCCCTGGTGCACTCCATTAGACATCATATGTTTGCAGTGTGGTCCCTGGTGCCTCCTCCTCACCTAAATCCTGCCTGCACCTCTGAAATTTCTCTCTCCATGTGTGGTTGGAGTCTATAATGCAGAATTTTTAGTATTATTTTGCTTGCAAGTGAGATTAATGCTATGCTCCTATAGTTGTTGCAGTCTTGTATCTACTTTCTTGTGCATGGGGATATATATTGATCATTTCCAATCTATTTTCCACCTTCCCAAATTACTTTCTTTTATTTTCTCCTTCTTTTAATTTGCCTGGGTCATTTGAATCCATTCAGTATATTTTCCATTTATTCCTCAAGCACATGTACATCCAATAGAATCTCCTCCTCCTTCTTTGAATCCTCCATCTTTGATTCTTTTATTCACAATAATTTACATATGATGGTACTTGCTGAAGTTAAATGATCAAGTTCATGAAAGATTTTTATGGATATATTGTACGTTCTATACAACACTTACTCATTAAACTTAAAATTGATGGCATCCCAGTCTTCCTTTCAGAATCTACAACAACATGGCTGAAACTTGCACTCTGATCTCCTCTGTCTCTCTCTCCTTTCCTACTGCTGCAAATCTAGATCCATCAGGGTTTCCAGGATCTGAGAGCAGGAAATTAGATCCACAATGGGCTCTCCTGAATCCCTGATACCAAGGAGATAATTTCAGACCTTTTTGTTCTATTTTACAAGGTGCTATGGCCACGTTATTAGAGTTATTAGGGCATTCCAGGGGACTTCTCAAAGGGATGCTACAGCCAACTGGAAGGGATTTTTTTATGAACAAATGATAAAGATAATAGAAGAATTGAGTGACAATGTTCTGATAATTACTATGGGAGATTGGAACGGCATGATAGACCCACAATTGGATAGATCAACTGGAAAAGGGATTAAATTAAATCAAGGGAAGCTACCAAAAACTTTTTTGGAACTAATGGAAAGATTAGATTTGAAAGCTGTATAGCGAGTCTTATATGGCAACTCCAAAGATTACAGTTTTTTCCCATTGTCATAATTCATGGTCTAGGATCGATATGTTCCTAATTTCCACAAAGTTATGTAAAAGGATATTAAAAATAGAAACCCTACCAAAAATATGGTCTGACCATAATCCCACTGTAATGCAAATGAACGCAGGCCAAAAAGAATTTAGATGGAGATTAAATGAATGTTAGCCACCCTGATTGATCTCAGAGGGCCAGGGTATAAATATTTATTATTATTATTATTATTATTATTATTATTATTAAGCCAGGGTATTTCTTAGCTTATAAATTGAGCAAAGAATAGGGGAAAAGAGTTATAACAAATATAAAGGAAGGAAATAAATTATACACAGACCTCAAGGAAATCAAAAGAATATTTCTTAATTATTATACTAATTTATATAGGGAAGAAGAAGATAAAATAAAATAAAAGAATATTTAGATCAAGAAAATATATCTAGATTATCAGAGGAATATAACTTAATATTGAATAAAAATATAGAAACTCAGGAGATATTGGATGGAATAAAAAATATAAAAGGACGTAAGGCACCTGGCCCAGATGGTTTTATACCAGAATACTATAAGACTTTTGCTCAAGAATTAATATCACTGTTATTAAAGACAATGAAAGGAATATTAGATGGGAAAATACCAGATACATGGTTACAAGCAAATATAACGTTAATACATAAAGAAAATAGAGAAAAAAAACAGATCCTAAAAATAATAGGCCCATATCCCTGTTAAATTGTGATTGTAAGATCTATGCAATGGTACTAGCAAACAGATTGAAAAAAATGGTTAAATATTTGGATTCATAAGGACCAAGCAGGATTTCTCCCTAATAGGACGATTAAAGAAAATACAAGGAATTTGATGATCGAATATCATGCTTTAATTTTTATTTATTTTATTTTATTTGCAATATAGAAAAAGTGTTTGATAATTGAAATTGGAAATTTATGACAAATATTTTGGAAAGATTAGATGTGGGACAAAACCTTATAAAATGGATAGATTGAATTTTTCAAAAACAAGTTTTTATGTACTTGATTTTAGATGTAAGCCACCTTGATGGCTATGGCTAAAGGTGGGATATATTATTATTATTATTATTATTATTATTATTATTATGCCTTTTTATTGATGAATGAGGAAAAGACTAAATCTTTTAAAATTCCAAAAGGTGTAAGACAGGGATGTCCCCTTTCTCCATTATTATTTGTAATAGGGTTGGAAATTTTAAGTAATAAAATTTGAGAAGATAATATGATTCGGGGGGGGGGGGGTAAAAGATAGAGGAGAAAAATTTAAATTATGAAGATTCACAGATGATTTAATGCTATCAATAGCTACCCCCCTAGAAACTGTTGACTAAATATTTTAAAACATTTTGGAGAAGCAGGACTTAGGATAAACGGAGAGAAAATGGCAATATTACTTATGAATTTGACAGAAGTTGAAAGAAGGAAATTAATAGAGAAATCCAAATTTCAGGGGGAATTTATTTTACAATAAAGAATTTAAATTTATTTAAAAACAATTATGATAAAATTTGGAATGAAATTAAAAAGGATTTGGATAGGTGGAATAGAATGAGCTTATCATGGATGGGGAAAATCTCAACAATAAAGATGAGTGTTTTACCAAAAATGCTTTTTTAATTTCAAAATATTCCCATTATTATAAATGATTTACCTTTACAAAGATGGCAAAGGGATATTTCAAAATTTATACAGGGAAGTAAAAAACCTAGAGTCAAAATGAAATTAATGCAAGACGAAATTACTAGAGGCGGTATGGGGCTATTGGGTCTGAAAATATACTATTATGCCTGTGTATTAAATTGGATATCCAGTTGGACTAAATTTAACTAAAATTAGAAGGATACGACAATATTTATGGTTGGCATGGATATTTGATTTATGGTAAGATCAAGGTACATAAGGATTTTAATAATCATTATATAAGGAGATCTCTTCTAAGAATCTGGCTAAAGATGAAAAGCAAATGGAAATATATCATTCCAAAATGGCCTCTATAAATGAAGCCTTTTTAAAGAATGACAATATAGATATAAACAAGTGGCCGACATATAATAAAATTATACAGGGTAATGAGCCTAATATAGAAATCAAGACAAGAGAAAAAATATTATTAGAGGGATATAAATATAATTGGTTTACATATAGACAATTAAGGGAAAGATTTTTATTGGATAAAAAAATCAAAAGAAATTGGAGTAATGTATAAGGAATTTGAAGATATACTGGCCTCAAAAGAAAATCATAAAATTTCAAAATTTTACAAGATGTTCTTAAAAATAGAGATGGAAACAGAAGTTGTGACAACATATATGACTAAATGGGTGCAAGATATAGGTCAAAATATATGACCAGTGGGGAAAATGAGCGGGGGGGGGGGAGTCTAAAATATACTTTGAATTATGATATAAAAGAGAACTTCTACAAGATGTAATTTTGATGGTATCTTACGCCATATAAATTGGCTAAAATGAGGAAAAATCAGTGTAATCTTTGTTGGAAGTGTGAAAAAGAAATTGGTACCTTCTATTATTTATGGTGGAATTATAAAGAGTCAAAAAGTATTGGAAAGAAATACATAAAGAAGTAATGAAAATAGTAGGTGTAGAATTCCCTTAAAATCCTAAGATATATCGATTGAGAATAACAGAAGATGAAAAACTGGAAAAGGAATATGGAAAGTTGATGTTTTATTTAATAATAGCTGCAAGGATAAACTATGCAATGAAGTAGAAAAGTAAAGAAGCTCCAACAATAAGAACATGGTTAATCAAATTGTATGATTATATGGAAACAGATAAATTGACATGTTTGATAAAAGATAAAGGAATAGAAAATTTCAAAAAAGATTGGAATCCATTGATTGAATATGAGTGGAAAGAAAGGGGATTATCTGTTGCTATAAATTTAGGGTAAAGTAAAAGAATCCCTTAAAATGTGGATTGGAGTTAGAAATATAGGGGGAAAATAAATATAATATGGAGATACTGGTAATACAGAAAAACATGATAAAAGTGATAAAGTAATATAATGATTGAAGTTGTATATATAGTTAGGAAATAGCAAGACATGAAAGATAAGGAAGTCTTGTCTTGTCTTGTTTTGTAATTTTATGTTATGGCTTGCATTGTATTATATATATATGTTTTGTGTTTTTTAAGTAATAAAGGAACAAATATATAATGGCCCAAATTCCTTGAAGTGAAAACAATATTTCAGCATTGTACTTTCAAAGCCAAAACATTTGAACACTTCTAGTTAAATAAATATTGATGATTTTGATGGAAATTTCAACACAGAGAAATCACCTAGAGATGAAATCACATTTGTAATAAAAAGAATAAAGGTGTCCATGTCGTTTTGCTCTATTATTCAAGGGAAATTGAGGGGTTTTTCCCTCTTTCTCTCTTTGGGGAAAATTGTTGTTGTTTTAAAAAAATCTAAAAACATTTTCTGTGAACTGAGGTTTTTCATTCATGTGCTGAAACAAACAAAAATACACTGACAAGCATAGGAAATCTGTTTTTTAATTGAGAATGATATGCCTAAAGTGAAACCATCCAGGCAAGCTAAGAAAACATGGGTTCAAATATCTGTCTTTCTCTCTCTCTTCCTCCCTCTCTCTCTTTTTAATGTACCTTTGCCTCATTTCCAAAGTGCAATTGATTATTCCCAAATTTCATAATGAAGGTATGGGCTTAACCTCAGTGAATACAAAATGTGTAACTATCAGTCTTCTAAATTGGCTAAAACAGATTTTTTTTAAGAGTCTGCATAATGAAATTACTTAAGGGGGATGCAGACCAGGGCGTCGGGGACACCCTGGGACGGTGCGCAGCTGGAGCGAGGCACTCGCATGGTGGCGCACCGGCGGCGTCCCTGAAAGGGAAAGTGCGCCCTAAACGCGTCGGGCGCACTTTCCCTGGCTTTTCCGCCGCAGCGTGTAAGGACGCTGCAGTGGGAGGTTGCCCGGCAGTTCTGAGGGCAACCTCGGGAGGAGGAAGGGGCGCCGCTCGTGCGGCTGCTCCTCCTCTTCCTTGCCTCGGAGACGACCCTATTGGTCGTCTGCCGAGGCCCTCAGACATTTTATCTCTTCTGAGGACTACATTTGCACTGCAGAAGTAATCCAGTTGGACACCACTTTAACCTCTATAATTCTGGGAATTGTAAGTTTTCTGAGATATTTAGCCTTCTCTGTCAGAGAGCTTTGGTGCCACAAAAACAAAAACAAAAACAAACAAAACAACAACAACAACCAACCTACAGTTCCCAGAATTCCATAGCATTGAGCTATTAATGACAATTAAAGTGGTGTCAGACTGGATTATTTCTGCAGTGTGGAAGCAGCCCTAGTTATGAAATGGATGCATTTTAATAATAATAATAATGTTTATTTCTATACCGCCCCTTTGAGAACAATCGGGGTAGTTCACAGTAAAAATACAGCACAATCATAGATTAAAATCAATTTCCCAACCCCCCTTAAAAATTTATTAAACCACTTAGAATTAAAACGGAACACTTTAAAACATATGTATCTAGCATTTTATGCAATCAATAACTGTGGCAATATTCTATTCAAATTTCAAGAGGGAGGCTTAGGGGTCTTTCCCAGAGAGGGTTCTTGAGACCAGGATTGTCTATTCTGGAAAGGCCTGCCAGAAGAGATCCATCTTGACAGCTTTTTTGAAGCTGTCTGGAGATGTCAGTTGACAGATCTCGTCTGGCAAGCCGTTCCACAATCTAGGGGCGACAACAGAAAAAGCCCTCTGGAAGGTAGCCGAAAGCCTCGACTTTTGGGGCTGCAGAAAATTCCTCCCAGTGGACCCGAGTGTGCAGGGAGGATTGTTAAAAGACTGTTCTTTCCAGGTTCAGGGACATCTATAAGAATGGAGTAAAGAATGGAGGTGGTTTTCTCAACTGCCAACTACAAATGACTTCACAGACTGCCTTGGGATACATTTGGTTTGCCTCTCTTCCCCATTTTTTTCTCCATACTTTGGTTATCAAGAGAAGGCTTGATAACACATTCCATCTTGATTAAACCTTGATAGCAAGCCTTGTTAAATAATTATTGCCCTCATTACTAAATATTTATTTATTGAAATATTTATATCCTGCCCTTTATCAAAAGAACTCAGGGCAACTTACAATGAAATCAATTTAAAACAACAAATACTTTAAAAAAGTTTTAAAGTGATTAAAATATATTAAACTATTTATCATTTTTTTTAAAAAAACAGGCTATTTTAAACTGGATAAAACAATCTTAAACAACATAACCACAAAACATGCAGCCTGGATGCAATCAGTTTGGCATGAAGGCTTTAATAAAAAGCCAGGTTTTAACTTGGCACTGAAATGATTCCAAATTTGGGACCAATTGGGCCTCCAGGGAGAGGAAATCCCAAAACCTGAATGCCGCCCCAGAAAAGACCCTCTGCCGTGTCTTCCCATGATGTATTTTCCCTGATGATGGGACATGAAAGAAGGCACCTCCACCTGTTCTCAATTCTCGGGCAGGCATATATAGAGGTAAGTAAATAATTTTAAGTAAATAAAATTAGAGATAAATGGTGAGCAGGTGCTTCCTTCAGTTTCCTCAATCATTTCAACTCTGCTAAATTTGCTATAGCTGAGAACAACAAAAGTGGTGGTGGACTATGGTTGACCGGTTGTGCTATCATTGACTGTTTTGGATTTTCCGCTTTCCCCCTCCTGTCCTTCCCTGCTGCATTAACCAGATGCTTGGGTTTACTTTTTAATAGGCACACATCATACTGAGCTGGAGTTGATCATGCTTACGTCTGCGTAAGCATATATTGTACTGAGGTACTTTTAGTAACTAAACCAAAAGAAAGTAACATCTATCAGAAACAACTGGAGCCCTTCAAGGTGCTGTAGGAAGTAAAAATAATTCTTCATGATGAGTGAGCTCCCTTGAAATGAATTCACTCTACAAGTAGTTACAAATGTAAACCACATTGGGAAGCATCACAGAATGTGTTTTCCTCAGTACTTCATCAGAAAACAACTGAAATCAGTGTCATCAATAGGTTTTGTGCAGTAACCCAAGGTGTTATCCCCCCCATTTAACCTCCTCACATACTACACCATACAGAATCCTTAGTAATATTTTTATACTAATGTTACTCATTAATTGTAATTCCTGTATATTACTGAATGTAATGCTAATAGTTGTGACATAAACAACTAGCAAAATTAAAATTATACCTTTAAATTACAATATCATATGTACAACCTGAATGCATTTACATATACATATACATAGTTTTATGTGGTTTAAGATAAATTTAGTAAAATTTGATGTTTTTAAAGATTTTTTTAAAAAACTAAAAAAAATTAAAAACTGGGGCCTCTCTTTTCTCCTCCCACTAAGTCTCACTCCACTCACACCATCTCTTCAGCATTATTATTATTATTATTATTATTCATTTCTATCTCGCTCCTCTGCATAACACAACCAGGGCAGCTTACAACATTAAAAATACACTACATATCCCATGGTCCCACCCCCCCTTAAAATAGCATTAAATAATGAAACAATTTAAAACATACTTAAAATAAAATACAAATAACAGACAGACAGACAAATAACAGTAAATGCAGTGGAGTTAAGGGAGAAGGTTGGAAATGGAAAATGGATAAGGTTGTGATATAGTGCCCTGTACATATGGCAGAGAACAACTCAAGTCCTTTGCCAAATCATGTTCCCACTAGTCAAATGACTGAATACCTCCCCACAAACACACACAAATTAAGAATACATTGTATATAATTATCCAGAGTCAGCATAAACTTGTTTTCTAACCCATCTCTTCAATATGTTGCACTTCGTGGTATTAAATACCAAAAACTCAATTAAATTTGGTTGTAATCTTGGGTTTTATGTTCTTGAAGTAATCAAATCTAGTAATGGAATATACCTCATGAGGTCACTTGATCTGTGTGAGTATTGGGGGAGGGGGAAAAGCTATAAAAAAGGTTTTTCAAAATTTGCCTAATTAATGTCCAGAATTTGTACAGCATATTTATGAGTGTTGTCTTAAATCAATTACCCCTCAGCCACATTTATGTATTATGCCTGCAGTGCTCTAGCAAAGGGGTCATCATTAGACAAACATATTCACTTTTCCATTATCTAACAAATCCTCCTTAGAAGGGTTGAATGTGTATACTGACAACCAAACACTAGAACTAAACAGCAGTTTAGCTTCATGTGTCATTAGTAAGTTTCATATTTTTAACAAACATTCTTTAGCAGGAAGAGGAATATTCAAACTGTTTCTGGCAGGGGGGGATTTACTAATGGCAGTGACAGGCATCACTTCTATCTTCTCCCTGTTTTATTTTTGGTTTGCTGCTACTACAGCTGAAACACGCAACAACGGCATCAACAGCCTGAGCAACATAGTGCATGTTTCACACTTTTCTGGATACAAAATTTAATTTTTTTTAAATAATTTAATAATTTAAAATAATTTGTTATAAAATTGTTTAGAGTTGCTATGTACTCATGCATGCCCTCCACTGCCCATTTGATATTACTAAAGCTTTGAACCTAGTCTGCCAACTAGTTCTGGCATCCCACAACCAAAACCTTTAGATGTCTGCTTTTATGTTTATTTTATTGTTTTCCTCTACAATGCACACATGTTAAATTATTTGGACCAAAACTTGATATTTGCATTTGGCTTGGCATCCTAAGTATTTTAGTGCATGTTTGGGGTTGATTGTGAGACTTGTTTGAATTGTCAGAATTTTTCTGAAGATTGCTGCCTTGGGCCCATTTTACATGGAACTTGCTGTGAAACAAATGTTATGCATTGTAGGTGTTACCAGCCCAACTCTTGTTTCAGTCAGTCATAAGCAAAATCATTAATGTCATCCCAGCACTGGATACATTACCTAGTAAGAACACTATTCTTATTGGTTTTTGTGGGGTTTGGGGGCTGTGAAGGTGTGTTCTAGAAGAATATATTCCTGACATTTTGTCTGCATCTGTGGCTGGCATCTTCAGAGAATGGTGGCATGGAGGTGTGTGGGATATATATGTATATACTGTGTGACCCTTGGTTGAGAGGGTTAGCATGTAAATCTATGCATTGTCCTGTTGAGGAAATATATATATCTGGACGGGAGGATATGCAAGGAGGATTAGTGTCTAATTAAATTTACATTAATTAAATTTGCATTAATTAAGTTTACTAATTTACATGCTACTTCCCAGCAGACAATGCACCATTAATTCAATATATATATATATATATATATATATATATATATATATATATATATATACCCAACACACCTCCATGCCACCATTCTCTGAAGATGCAAGCCACAGATGCAGGTGAAATGTCAGGGATATATTCTTCCAGAACACACCCTCACAGCCTGAAAAACCCACAAAAACCAATAGGTGGTGACCATGAAAGCCTTCAACTTCACTATTGCATCGGCACAAAGGACCCTGACGCGATTAGTATGGGTGAAACATTGGCCACAACTTTTATTTGTACAGGGTCTCATATATTTAACTACCAATATAATTAACCAATTTTCTAAAATTATATAAGCTTTACTTAATAGGAAATTTATTTGACATATTCACACGTATTTTAAGCGCAAGCGCTATTAAATACTTACTTTTAACACAGCATGCGTCAAATCCTTTAACTTAAATAATCTCAAAACAAATACATAACCTCTCCCCGAACCGGATATGACGTCAAAAGCATTTTCATGACATCACCACATTATGACATCATTAAGTTTAATATGACGTCATATAAATTTGTTTAATCACATGACATATACCAACATTCTTTATTATTATATCCCAATTAATAATTCCAATTAACCTAAAGAATTCCCTACAGGGGGGAGGGTCCCTGCCCACCACAGGAGGGGGTCAGCCTAGCTTGGCATTCCCTCCCCCCCCCAATTGCAACTTTTAAGCAAGATTCCAATGAAGTCAAGTATATGTCATTCCCATGAGGGGAGAGGTGCACGCCATCACCCCTGTACAAATGTGGCAACGCAAACTATATACCATGATGATTAACAATAACTATACCCATTTTTCTGAAAGTCTTTGCTACAGTTCTATTTAACCAACGCCGAGCTCCATTGATGACAACATCACTTCTAGCACCATGCCAAACTCGCCGCGGAAGAAACTTCGTCCACATAAGGAGTGTATTTGGCATTTTTTGCTGAATTTCTTTCATATCTTTTATCATCCTTCTAGCTAACTGCAACGAAGTCATCTTTGAAAGGTCATTTTCACCTAAATGCACCAACAGTATTTTGGGATGTGCGAAAGAGGCCAATAGTTCAATAAGTCTAGGCAGTAGAGTTCCCCACAACATGCGTCTACGACCAAACCATCTCACAGTTCTGGCCTCTCCCAATCCCATGGCTAAATCTTGTCGCTGTTCAATGATGTGTCTTTTAGCCCAAAAGACCAAACTGTGTCCAAGGATCCATATGCCTCCAGCTTTCAATTCTGCCAAATTAAGTCAAAACAAATAAATATTCAAAGCTATCCTTAACTTAAGGGTGAACATACAATTTAAACGCTCTCGAGCGCCAGCAACCAATCTTACGAATTGCATTATCACTTAAACCCTGAGTTGCTGCAGCTGTTGCTGTCCCAATTCTAAATGAATGAGAAGAAAATTGAACTGCTGGCAAACCAGCATGATCCAAAATCCCCTGCAAAACTGCTCTAAATTGGTATTGTGTCAAAGGTAAACCCGATATATGCAAAAACAAGTAACCTGGTATTTTTGGCCTTATTTGCATATAATCGGTCAATGCTTGCACTGGGCAAATATGTTCAGAAGGAGCCCTAGCCAAAGTTATAAATTGTCCCTTCCCCAACTGATCAGTTTTTGAACGCCGAATTGTCAAATGTATCCCCTGCTCTAAAACCTGAATATCCGATAGTAAAAGAGCCCTGTCAGAACTATCGGTACGAGAACCAGGAACAACTTCACTTATTCTCAAGGCTGCAAAAAATGCTAACGAAAATACTGCCTTAAACAAAGTCACTTCTTCAGGTGTGGTACATGTAAATGGAATGCTTTGCCACATTTTTATTAATATTGGCCCCGTTATTGGCAAGTGATTGTCCTGAATCATTACAGACTCCCTAGCCCAACCCTCCAGAGCCCTCCGAACTCTAAAATCAGTTGTAGGATCCTTAAAAAACCCCGCTCTGGAGTAAAATGAAAGTGCTGCTAATCTACCTCTGATGGTAACTGTAGATAAACCCGCTTGCCTAAGATGGACTATAAAACAGAGAATAATCTCTACCTCCAATGACCAAACCTCCGCCTCCCCAACAGTTAACAAGAAGGATCTAAATGCTCGCAACGCGAGCTGATAAGACTTGCGTGTCGAAGAAGCGACAGACTGGAGAATTGCCTTTTCAATTTCTATTCTCCAAGGCTCCAAAGTTGTTGTGGTACCTCCAAAGGATGAGCTGCTGCCTCTGGCACCAACTGACGAAACCTGTGAAACTGGAAACGTGAAAGGGCATCTGCAAAAGGATTTAGCAAACGAAAAACGTGTTGAGCTTGGAACAAAACATTGAACTTTAAACATTGGGCCACCAGTTCCCTAACCAATGTCATTACCCTAGGAGATTTCAAAGTCAAAGAATTCACTATATGGACTACAGCTTGGTTATCGCACCAAAACCGCACCGTTTTGTTTGCGAATTGGTCTGACCATAAATGGACCGCCACCACAATAGGAAACAGTTCCAAAAAAGTGAGGTCTCGTGTCCAACCTTTTTGAGCCCAGGACAGCGGCCATCCCTCAGCTGCCCACTGGCCATTAAAATAGACTCCAAAACCACAAGCCCCTGAAGCATCGGAGTGTACTTGAAAGTCTGCTCTTAGGAGCATTTCTGATCTCCAGAATGAGACACCATTGAATTGTTCTAGAAAAGACTCCCATATTCTCAGATCCTCCCTTATCCCAGAATTAATTCTAATGTGATGATGTGAGGCCTTCACTCCCTTGGTGGCTTTGTATAAATGTGAACAGAAGGCCCTCCCAGGGACTATAACTTTACAAGCAAAGTTCAATAAGCCTACCAAGGACTGAAATTCTCTAAGTGTGGCTTTAGATTTACTTCTCATTATCCTCACCTGTAGCTTCATAGCCATGAGCTTGTCAGATGGGAGACGAGATATACCTTCCTCAGTATCTAATTCAATTCCCAAGAAAGTAAGATGTGTATCAGGACCCTCAGTTTTTTCTTCAGCCAAAGGCACCCCCATTTCTTTCATTAAGCACTGAAATGCTAACAGGGTATCTGCACAACCATTCGTCCCAGCAGCCCCAGCAAATAGAAAATCATCCAGATAATGAGTAATTGCTAGACTACCCGACCTCTTAGAGACACACCAATGTAGAAAAGTGTTGAATGTTTCAAATGCTGAGCAAGAAATGGAACACCCCATCGGCATAGCTTTATCAAAGTAATATTTGCCATCAAATTGAAAGCCCAGTAGATCAAAATCGTCCAGATGAACTGGGAATAGCCTAAATACAGATTTGATGTCACATTTAGTCAATAAGGCTCCTTTGCCTAAGGCCTTAACCATTTTAACCGCTGAGTCAAATGAAGCATATTTAACTGACGTTAACTGAGGATCAATACCATAATTAACTGAATCGCCTTTAGGGTAAGATAGATTGTGTATTAACCTGTATTCCCCAGGTGCCTTCTTAGGGATGACACCCAGTGGCGATAATCGCAAATTTGCCATAGGCAAGTGCTCGTGAGGGCCCGAAATCCTACCTGCTGCTATTTCTTTGGCCAGCTTGTCCTTTACAATCCCTGGCAATTCCTTAACAGAACGTGCATTAGGTGCATAATGATATGCCCTTAAACCCGCATAAGGAATACGAAAACCTTGAGAAAAACCCTCTAACAAATAATGAGCGGCCTCTCTTTTAGGGTATATCCTCAACCAAGTGGCCACCACCTCCAAATTAATTGGTGTTGGCGCCCTTTCCTGCATTAGATGATTGTTGAGAGGGGGCCCCACCTCCTGCATTCTTACCTTTGTAGCATGCAGATCCTGGGTGGTTTCCCCTACATGTATTACATTTATGCTCAAACCTGCAGGGCTGCTTTTTGCACCTACCTGTGTTGAAGTCCCAACACAATCCAAATTGTTTCCTTTCTCCCATGCTAGGCCTCCCATTTTGCCCTCTCGGCTGAGTGACCATAGGTACAAACTCATTATCACAACGGCTCGAAGGGGAGGCTCCTACCACAACATCAGCCCAGAGTTTGGACTGTGCATGACGCCAAGATAAGGAGTGGTCTAAAGCTGCCCTCATCCTAAATTGTTCATCGTATTGAAGCCATGCAGAGCCTCTAGAATTAACATGGCAATTGGTATAAGCTTTGATCATTATCTCCTGATATTTGTAGAAGTCAGGGGATCTAGCTGGGTCTCTTTCCTCCAACACGCCCCTATAAATAGTAAAACCCATGATCCAGTTTACAAAATTTCTTTCTAACTTAGGGCACTTATGTGATTGAAATTCTTTTGGAAGGGTAAACACCACCCTGTCCTTCACCATGATCCTAGGCTCAGGATCGCGAAATGTGAGTGAGAACAAATCAATATACTCACCCTTCCAAATCCTTTCTTTTGTAGACATGGGAAGGTGTGACCCCAAGGGCATAGACATCCCCGCCTACGGATTGCATTCAAAAGACCCATCAGCCCCAGAAATGTCTAGTGCACCTACTACAGCCGTTTCCCTTACCTGACATGTCATGGTATTGACATTTGTGTTAGGCTGCACTCCCAATTCAGTACCTTGGGTTAAACCCAAGCCAGTTAAAGGTGCTGTCACAGGAGCAGGGCTAGGGTGGTCGCTTATCGAGGTCGACCCTGTCTGCCCGCCTGAAGCCCATACCGCTGAAGGCCATGTTGCCTGTACATTATTATTATCAGACAAACCTGAGCTCGTTGGATGTGGAGAAGCATCCAGTGATGCTTGCTGAGCTCCCACCGTGAGTGTCGCAGAAGCGGCTCGGGTGTTATGCCGTCGACCATGTGCGCCTGGTACATCACTACTGCAAGTCGTGGATGTCTCAGGTGTTGCCACATCACTCTGACCTGTAACAACCACACTTTGAAGAAAATTAAATAGATCAGTCAAGGTAGGTTGACTAGACATGGGGGCAGTCGCACCCCGATGCCCCACACCCGGAACTTTCTTCAAAAGCTCCATTACATCAGCTACGGTTGGCTGCCCAACCTCCATAGCTGATGTACCTGGGAAACTACATGCAGTGTCTGGTGATGAAATTGGATTGTCGATAGCCTGTTGTGTAGTGCACTGGTCTACATTTGCATTTGTATGCACAATAGGAGGAGTAACTATTTGCTCCCCTCTGTGCAAATGGTGATGAGCCAACTGTTCACATACTGCTGCACAAGCCTGCATTGTGCGACCTATCTGAGCTAAATGTGTGGTGATATCATCTTCCTTATTTAAAACATTAGAAGTTCACTTAGGCGCTGGCTGGCCAGCCCTAGAACCGGCTGAGGTCGCATGTCGCTTAAACTGAGTCTTACTGTGCAGCATGATTAAGAATAATAAGAAAAACTATAGAGACTAATTGGAGCAATATATAGTTAAAGTTAGTCAATACCTGTGTCACCAATCTGTAATGTGAAATCGCCAATTAATAACTAGCAAGCTAAATCAACCCTTTGAATTATAATATTTTTTTTAAATATATAAATTCACTTCCTGATCAAAATGTCTTTTGCCTACTGCATGCGCTCCCAATCAACAACTGCCAACTGTATCCAGGTTAGCTACCACACAAGAGAGGCCCTTATTATCAAGTTTCACCCCCGTGACTCTTTTTTTTAAAACTACAATTATTATTATTGTTGTTATTATTATATATCTAGATATATAATGGCCAGGCCAAGGTTATCCCAATTAGCCCCCTGCAAGGCCTGAACGAATAAGCCCACAGTGAATCTAAGAAGGAGGGGGGGGCACTTCTCACCACCTTCTACTAAATTAATATAAACACTGTATCGGGAGGAGGGGGGGAACCTTGATTCTCAAAGTGATTGCCACCCGGGGCCTGTCCCTCTTGTTATACTTGCGCCTAAAGGCGCCACACCAAAGGCCTGAGTGGCCACCCTGGGGCAAAACTGGAAGCTGCGTCCAGTGCCCCGCACCCAGCGGAGGAGTCGCGCCCCTTTTTTTTTTTATCTCACGTGCCGCGCTCGACTCCACTGTATATTACAACACCAAGGTCCTCAGGCTCCCCTGAGGACGGCCAAGCCAGGAACCCGCTGTCCGGCGAGTTCCTAAGAAGCCGCGAGGCATTCAAGCAGCTCCTGCTGCGCCCGTCCGGCATGCCTCCACACTCCAAGGGCGGGCTCTGTGCGCTGGCCTTAAATAGGCCGAAAAACCAAAGAGGTTCACTGGGAACCAGGCGTCCCCACGGCACCAGCCGTGCCTGTTCTCCAGGCCTCTTGGCTTCTGAAAATGGGCCTGGGCTTTCCAAGGCCTGAAAAAAGGCCCAGAGCCAACAGTGGACGAGCAAGGTGCTCCTTGCTCGTCCCAAACAAAATGGCTGATGCCACGAGGCAACGTGGGGCTTTATAGCCCCGCAAATCTCGCTCTCAAAGTCTTGCGAGACTTGAACTCTCACGAAACTTAGGAGCGAGATCTCGTGCCTATTGGCCAAACAGACCAGAAGGGGCAGGCCTTCCGGTCTGCCAAGCCAATCACGCGTCAGTGCCCTTATTTGGCCGATGCAACAGGTAACCCCCTCCCAACTTGTCGGGGGGGGGTCTTTCTTATTGTTGTGCACAGATAATTTTTCTCTAGCTAACATACAAACGGAAAGATATACATGACCCTTTCTCTAATAGGTGGACAGCTGCACTATCAAGACAGATGTGCACACTTTATAATCTATGTGAGAACTTTAACTTTAGTGGTGGAGAGTGTGTAGCTTTCCAGTGGCTGCTGGATTGCAACTCCCACTAGTCCCAAACATGCATATCCATGGGTGATAGATGAGGGGAGGTTCAGTCCACAGAACATAGAAAAGCACATCCTTGTTTATATGTGCAGGAAATGGTTAACATGAATTTGTGAAGAATTAAAGTGACATGCTTTGTATGCATGCAGCCTTTCCACACATTCCGGATCCTTGATTTTTCAGGGTTCCAGATTGCATGAATAGCCTCCATAACTGCTCCTTTTCCAACTATTGCTGTCCACCTGAAGAGTGAGAAACCCAAGGGAATAAAGCTGGACTAGCTCCTTTTTATGTGTTCAAGTTTCACCTACCCAAAACATAAATAATGCTTCACTTGGCTTCCAAGCCTATGTTTGAATAACAACCCTACTTCCAGTATTAAAAGGAAAGCAGTGAAACATTTCTGGTCCTTAATCCATTTGACTTCCTAACTGAATAAAATGCTGATACTGCACTTTGCTTAGAGATTAAAGAGGGCAATGCTCATATTGATTCCATCTTGACATTGTTGATTGTAAGGTGTTGATACAAATGTTAGGCTAGTCAGCATTGATAGCACAACTTTCAAATAGCCTATGCTGTGATGACTTGACTAGCAGTACCTCACTTGGTTTAGTATCCATACATCTGATATTAAGAATGGGCTTACAATTCAGAAAATGGGCTTACAATTCAGAAAATTCTACTTTACTGGCAATTTGAAATTATCAGGCAGGCTTGTGTTTCATCATGTTTTACTTTTATTTTTTTAGAAATTATGTTCAATTACATGTGTGAAAAATTATTTATGTACAGATTTAAAAAGGTATGCAAACATGAAAACAGAGGAGACAGATCTGTACTGCCTTGGCATAACAGAATAAACAAACGTACCTTCTTAATGCTGGCAACAAGAGATAATGTGTGATATTTTAGCATCTCCCATTTCAGATGAAATGTTATATAGTATGCCTGCCTATAGATGCAACAGTTCAGGTAAAGGTTTCCTTTTAAGTTTTGCATCATCTTTAGTCTTTTATGAACAAGCTGTGAAAATCAATCAGACTTGATGGAAAGTGAGCTGCTGTGTGTCCTCAATAATGAAAAGTACCAACTGCATGCTGGTAATTTTCTCTTTGTACAGAAAGATGGATGATGCCTTTGACTCACCTTTTCTTCTCTTTTTCTACTTGTGCTTTGAAAGTTAGCAGACATGCCAGATAGAGTAATACAATAGATTCTTTAGATGGCAGGAAAGCTCCAGTGTAAAACACTAGTGACCTTTGGGTCTCCCCCATGGCTTATGTGCAGCTAGCACTTAAAAAGAGAATCCTCTGAGTGGATGCCAGGAATGTCATAATATGTTAATGCCCAATAATTCCTTGGCAGCCTACAAGATGGACTATTCCCAGAGAAATGTCTCCTGCTGCTTACATTGAATTAAAGGGAAATTTCTGACTGGATTTAAATGAATAGATGCATGTGCTGAGAATATAGGGATAGAAGATTTTACAAAAATGGATGAAAATACATTTGCCAATGATGCTTATTCCAGTGTGGAGAAAATTACTGAAGCTGGGTTTCAGACTAAAATGGACAGTTAAGCCTAAATATAACAGAGTTTTGAAGCAAGTTCAACCCAAAGAAAAACAAAAGTGCTTGATTACTTGTTACAAGTAGTTTTCATTTTTCACATGTCCTACTAATCCATGGTGCCCATTTAATCTTGAAGTGTTAACTAGTTATTTGGTATAGTTCTGTAAAATGTGGGGTCCTATAAAATTTCTGTTTACTATAAGATATGCAAAATAAAACAGTGTAACTAAGGATGCAAACAATTTTCTCCAAGAATAGGAGAGTAAACAAGTGTGAAAATGTGGTGCATTGTTTATTAGTATATAAAATTTTGCTTTCTTCTTCTTTTCCCCGACATACTCTGTGCCTGTTAAACCTTAACTAAGGGCCTCTGCAGACGGGCCCTTTGCAGTGTGTTGGAGGCAAGGAAGGGGAGGGGCAGCCGGATGCTGGGCGCCCTATCCCCTTCCTGAAGATGCCATCGGAGCGATGGCCTGTCCACACGACGGGCACTCCGATGATGTCCTTCTGGCTCAGCGTCAGCACACGCTGAGCTGGAAGAGATGCCAAAGAGGCACGCCACACCTCTTGCAGTGCCCCTTTTGTGGCTTGCGGAAGGAGTGCTATTTTAGTGCTCCTTTTGCAGGCAGCGAAAGGGAGGATCGGGGCCGAGGTGTCTGGCAGCCTCGGCCTCGATCCTCCGCTTCCCAGGGCAGCCCAGGGCTGCCCGTCTGCATCCCCCCTAAATAAATCAAACTTGAATAAAAGATCACTGTCACTGTGGAATGATATGGTTTACTCAGAGCAATATTGCTTCTTTAAGTTATTATTGAGATGGACCAAAGCTAAATATAAGCCAGCTATGAAAGTAATCAGAATAATTTCTTCTATTTTTGGCCCCCAAATTAAAAATAAATCTCTGTTTCAATATTAAATAAGTACCAGCTACTAGGAATCAGTGTGAAATGAAACAGATGACTCAGTGCTATGAATCTGCCTTATGCCAGCTTTCTCATCTATGGAGGGGAGACTTAAGGCTCAGATACTGTATGTCTTTGCCAACCACAAAATTTCAAGGTGAAGTCCCCCCCCCCCCAGCATCCCCACTCAGACCATGGGACACTTATGTGTATAGTACAACATTTTCTATCTTGACTGACAGAAGGTCTCCTGACAATACCACACTACTCTATTATAGAGCTATTATTCCATTTTTACTGCTATGGCTGTCTCCTGTGGTATTCTGGGGATTGTAGTTTACTGAGGCCTAATTTCTCTCTGGCTGAGAATTTTAAATTGCCTTTCCTAAACTGCAGATACTAGGATTTCATAGGAGGCATACATAGCAGCAAAAGTTTAATAATAGTTCTATAGCAGTGTAGTGTGGTATTGTATGAAGGAGGATTTTTGTGGAAACTATAATAATCTGGAAATGTCTATGATTGAACCCGAGAGTTTCTGCATGTGCCCTGCCACTAATCTCCGGACCCTTAACCAAATGTTGAGTTCTGACATTATCCTTGTGACTGGTGTCTTCTGTCAAGTCATTGGGGGAAAATAGGGTATATATAAAGTGTGTGCTTGGTTGAGTTATTGATTAATAAAGAAAAGAGAGAGAAATTTTCATGTTTTATATATCCCACAGTCAATCTGTTTTAGAAGTTTTTTCAATACATTCATGAATCATTTTTTAATGTCATAAATTGTTATCATAAAGAAAAAAAATGGAAAATAAATCACCTTTATGCATGAATCCAATTGCTACAGATATTTCCAATATGGAAATCAGTTGTTCTAACTCCCTGGTAAGTGACTCTTAAATATGACACAGCTGCCAGAAAAAAAGAAGCATCCAGCACCAGCCATAATTCTAAAACAAACAAACAAACAAAAACAAAATTAAATTTAAAAAATCAGATATTTGCATTAAAAAGTAAAAGAAATTACATTCATTCTTCAAAATTATACTCATCCAATACATCCATCCAACCCATAACCATAGCCAATTCCAGCCAGCGATATGAAGAATAATTGCAAATTTACTTTTGCTTGACAAGACACATTGATACATCCTATCAATAAAATGGTGACTCACAGAGAAATTTTACACATATTTGAACTTCTTTGTGAAAAGGTGGTAGTGGAGGAGGCAGCTGTCTAATTCAGTGTCTTTTGTGCAGAATACCATGTTTTCAAATACACTGTTTTGCACATATACTGTTTTTCCTTCCAAAAAATAAAAATAAAAATGGCAAGTGAACTTTCTGGGGAGAAAAATATTTTAAAAAACGCATCAAAAATCCTCTCACAATCTTTCCTAGGAAAGAAATACATTTTGAATGTATTCCTCTTTGCATGTTAGAACCAAACAAGCAACAATTTGTATCCCTATTCTTAGCAAAGTAACTGCTGCATGTAATGCCACTAAGGAAGGCCTTTGATCCCAAACCAATTGTATTAATAACAAAAGTCTACAGTTAAAAACATTTAAGCCTGAGTCTTTAAGAGTGTGAGCCAGGAATGCAGAATGAGTTAATTGAGGGACCACATGCAGAATGAAAGTGGGATACTGGCCAAATTTATAGAGAGGAACATTTTTTGTGGCATAGAAATAATCTAGTTGAGTCACTACATCTATTAAAACCAAGGGCTGACATTCAAAGGGCTGTGGGAAATATTCTGCATGCGTACTAAGGATTTTCAAATCATCCACTGCTGGTGTAACTCTCTAGAAATAGTTGCTTCTAAGGACCAAATATCCTATCAGAATGGCATACCATGGGAAATAAAGGTTTACAACTGGATTTCTTTTTTAAAAAAGATGTTTTGGAGGCAATGGCTCTCATTGTTAGCTGCCCTCGAGTTGGTTCCCACTCATGGCGACCCTGTGGATGAGACATCTCCAAGAATCCCTATCTTCCACTGCCTTGCCCAGATCCTGCAAGCCCTTGCTCACAACCCCCTGATTGAGTCTATCCATCTGGTTTGTAGTCTTCTTCTCTTTCTTCTACCCTCTACCTTTCCTAGCATTAATGTTTTTTCTAGTGTTCCGTGCCTTCTCGTTATTGTGGCTAAACTACAATAGTCTCAACTTGATCATCTTTTCTTCCAAGGAGAGCCCTGGTCTGACCTGCTCAAGAACCCATTTGTTTGTCTTCTTGGCTGTCCATGGTATCCTAAGTACTCTTCTCCAGCACCACATTTCAAGTGATTTGACTTTCTTTCTGTTTGCTTCCTTCACTGTCCAGCTCTCACATTTGTACATGGTAATTGGGAATGCAATGACCTGGACGATTCTCACTTTAGTGCTCAGTTGTATGTCTTTATTCTTCAGTATCTTTTCCAGTTCTTCCATAGCTGGCTTCCCCATTCCTAGTATTCTTATCTCTTGACTGCTGTCTCCATTCTGGTCAATGTTTGATCCTAGATATGGGAATTCTTTAACAATTTCAATTTCCTCATTGTTTAGATTGAATTTGTGTATTTTTTCTGTGGTCATTATTTTTGTTTTCTTTATGTTCAGCATCAGGCATGCCTTTGGACTTTCATTTTTGCCATTCCTTATTAACTGTTCCAATTCCTGAATGTCTTCTGCTAATATTATGGAGTCATCCGCATATCTTAGGTTATTAATGTTACTTCCTCCTATCTTAACTCCTCCTTTTTCTGATTCTAATTCTGCTTTTCTTATGATGTTTTCAGCATATATGTTAAACAAGTAGGGTGATAGGGTGCAAACTTGTCTGACCCGTTTGCCTATTGGGAACCACTCTGTTTCCCTGAATTCTGTTCTGATGGTGGCCTCTTGTCCTTGGTACAGATTTCTCATTAGGACTATCAGGTGTAGTGGCACCCCCATGTCTTTGAGTGCATTCCATAACTGTTTGTGATCTATACAATCAAATTCTTTTCTGTAGTCTATGAATCACTATGCTGATTCTTTTGTGGAATTCTTTGGTGTGCTCAATTAGCCATCATATGTTTGCATTGTGGTTCCTAATGCCTCTTCCTTTTCTGAATCATGCTGGCATCTCTTGAATTTCTCTCTTCGTGTATGGTTGGAGTCTATGCTGCAGAATATTGAGCATTATTTTGCTTTCATGTGAGATTAGTACTATCATTCTATAGTTGCTGCAATATTTTGTATCTTCTTTCTTGTGAATTGGTATGTATATTGAGTGTTTCCAGTCTGTTGACCACCACTTTGTTTTTCATATTTGTTGGCATATTTCAGTTAGCACTGAAGTTGCATCTGTCTGTAAGCACTGCAGCAGTTCAATTGGGATATGATCTGTTCCTGGTGGTTTATTTTTTCCCATTTCCTTTATTGCAGATTCCACTTCACTTCTTAGAGTTTGGGGTTCATCTTCATATGGCTCCTCATTCCAAATATCATTCATTCCTTCATCTCTTTTGTATAACTCTTCTGTGTATTGCCTCCAGCTTCTTTTTATTTCCTTAGGTGAATATAAATTGGTATTTGGTTCCTCGCCAATAAGATTAATCACCAGGCCACCCTTGCACCATATAATTTAGCAAAACCTGGCCATCTCTCCATCCTTTTTTTGTCCAAAGGACTTTGACAGTATCTTACTCTTAGGCTGGGAAGAACTGCCAGGGTGCCTTAGAAATCTAGTCTGACTATTTTTTCATGTACTGTGGGGAATTTTCAGCAGATCTTAAAGCAACATAATAGTCACAGCAAGCACACCACTTACATTCTTGAGACACAGAGAGAAAATGCTAAACAAATATTTCCTTTCCCTCCCTCCCACCAGTCCTACTTATCCAGGTCTAAAGGGCTACCAGAAATCAAGCAGGGGGACGGGTGGGTTTTAAAGTCATTTTCAGATTTGGACCAAGCTTGCAACCTATCTCCAAAACATATTGTGTTATTCTTTGCCCTCAGTAGTGAGAAACACAAAAGATTTTTGCTGGAATTTTTTTGACTTGACAGTATGGACTCCAATCAGTAGGAATCTCTTTGATGTATTTACAACCAGATCTTCTGTACTTAGCTATAAAATGGCAAGCTGTGAGAAGCAAAGCCTACTGAGATATAGTTGAGCAATCTTCCTACTAGAAACTCCCTGATGCTGTGGTTTCAATGGGAGTCTGCGTGAAAGCTGCAGTTTGGCTCCACATGATAAATTACAGGATTAGGGCTTAAAGTTGGAAGGGATGTATTAATTATAATAAGTATACAACTCTTTCTTTTCTGCACTGTATGTTCAGAAAAGGCATCTTGCAAATCTCATAAGTGAAAGAGAATGGTTTAGCTGGAAGAAACCTCACAGATTATCAGAATTAATCACCTTACTCACAGGTAAAGATGATTACATCCTATGCCATCTCAAAAGATTTAGAGACTGATTGGCAAACTGAAAGAGTTTGAATCAAGGTGGCTTTATGGTCAGGTTCTATAATTCAGCCAATATGTGAGCCAGCACTAGGCTTAAATGAATAAAGTTCTCTCTATCACTTACATGCTACCCTTAGTGTGCCCTGCCCAAGTAAAGTGGGAGAGGAGGGATCCCCTTGCCTTCCTGGTTGGTTGCCCGCCTTCCTTGTTCAGCAGATGGTTGAAGCCATAACCAGAAATTTGCTTTGCACAATGTGCAGTGCAATAGTATAAGAAAATGAAAAGAAGAGGGGAGGAGAGGAGAGGAGAGAAAAGGAGAGAAGAGAGCATTTAGGAAGGAAGACACATTTTTCTTCTTCCTTGGGAAACACATTGTGTCCTCATATAGCATCTTTCTTTCTTTCTTTCTTTCTTTCTTTCTTTCTTTCTTTCTTTCTTTTAAAAAAGATTGATTTTCTTTAATCTGTTCAGAACGCCACCTTACCTTTGTTGATCTTTTTTAAAAAACATAAATAAATAAAAGAAAGATGGACATATATCATTGAATGATACATTTCCTAACCGGCCAAAATTCTAATTGCAGAAGTTCTCTTCACTAGATGAAAAAGTCCCAGTGGATGGTCAGATTCCACATTTACTGAAGA
Source organism: Phrynosoma blainvillii (assembly GCA_026167975.1). Taxonomy (NCBI): domain Eukaryota; kingdom Metazoa; phylum Chordata; class Lepidosauria; order Squamata; family Phrynosomatidae; genus Phrynosoma; species Phrynosoma blainvillii. The sequence goes on from JANUYF010000001.1 coordinate 418,656,506, forward strand.
AAAACAATTAGGTTCAACTCTAAAAAGTTTAATGATCCATTCTGTTAGGCCAAAATATGGCATAGATTGCAGCTTCCAGAATCCAGTACACAAGTACTTTGTGCCTGAGCAAGGAGCAATATTACTCACAATGGATATAACTCAGGTTTCAGAGAAGGTATTAAGAGCTCTATGTTCCTTCAAAAATTTCTCTGGCTGTACTAGAGCTCTTATCTTTTTTTAAGGCCTCAAAGGCATTTCTGAAATGGGCTTGGAATCCATCAGAAAATAGTGGGACAGCTCTGAATATTTTTCTGATTCCAGTCCAACCAGAAGCTCTATTTTGTGTCTATGTTCCTATGTGGAATCTCTCAATCCCTAGATGGGTTGCATAATATTGTGCTGCTGAAAACTAGAAAGTATGGTTAGTAATAAACTCATTGTGCAACAACATTACAGTGTTGAGTGTGCTAAAAGAAGTACTGAAAAAATCATTTCTATGGCTTTCTAAGATAGGTAAGCATTTGGCTAGTTCAATAAACATTCACCTTCAATCAGTTTTTTTTTTTAAATGGAGATTTAACAAATGTGCAGATATCCTATATGTGAATGTTATTTCAGTGAAAACAAACAAAATGTATCTTCCCTGCCTTACCCCTCCCTTTGACTTTCACTTTTCTGTTTTTCCTTTATGCCTTGCCTATAAACATTTGTAGACAAGTTATTCAGTTATTGTGCAATGTATGGCAAACAGATGACAACTGCAATTCTCATTACAAATGTTTCTTTCATTTCTGATTTAATATTGATTAAAAATTCTCATAAATATAAAGAGAAAGGCTCAAAGGATCCTTGTGCTTCAAAAAACTGTGTGTCCCTTTATTTCCACCAGACCTTTCTCTTCATTTTCTGTTTCTAACCCTTTTATGTTTTCTGTTCCAACTATTTTTACTGACTAATATTTTCTTATTGTTATTTTTTCATTTTTCTCTTACACATATGCATTGCACAGTTCTCTTGTTTTGATAAACAGCACTCATATTTAAAACCCAACTTGATGCCATTTCACTCATTTGGCTTGTATATGAAAGAACCCAGATCACAGTTCCTCTCACTGTGGAATTTACATTCCTTCTGATGTAATTCATGCAGTGGTTTGAGTGCTGGACTAGGACTTCAGCAGAACAAGCTCTGAATATCTGCTCAGTCATGGAAATCCACTTAGGCAAGACCTATTTCCTTGGCTTTGAGGAAGAGCATGGAAAAAACACCTTCTTACTTTGGTTATGTTGATGCGGAGCATGGTTAGTTGCCAATTTGACAAGAGAGGATCAATTTTATGGGGTGAAACTTCAAGGTTCTTGAGAATTGGTTATCTTTACCTTTGCAATAAGTCTGTATGAATTATTGTTTGAAATGTTAAGATTCTGGATACTCACAAATATCTTTTAAATTCCATGATAAACAGAAGGAACATAAAACTGAACAGCTGCAGAATTGCCCTAGCAATGATGAAGGCTTTAGTAGATTTTGTCCCCAAACTGACACTTAGCTTGGCATTGCTAGCACTGAGGGCTACAGGGGCCACCTTGTAAAAGGGCATTATACAAGATGTTCTGTCACAACTATGATGAGGTGACACAACTATATCACAACTATGTTGTGGCTGGAGGATGACATTGCATATCCTCCAACAAACTAAATTGGGATAGGTGTGGCCAAACAACATAGAATGTGGAGAAGATGGTGAAAGTGATTAATGAGGAAGAACACACAAGTTAGGAGGGGATGTAGCAGTTTCCTTTTACCTGAGACTAATGGGAAGGGCAAGATCCTGCTCTATCTTCTCCCTCCTTAAATAAGTGCAAACTATATTTGCATTTTGAACTCAGTTTGCAACAGCTGAAGTAAGCTGAAGACAAAAGGGGATAGTGGAAGGAGGAGAGAGAAAAGAGGATATTTTAAAAACAGCTGAAAAGTGGGGCAACAGAGGATTGTGTCAGAATCAATATATATGGTTCTGTCATGATATGATGATATTAAGGAATGAATATATGAGGGCATGGTGATATGGTGAAATCACGCTGTATAGTATGTGAACTATTGAGAAGGGGATACCAATTATGCTAAATCCAAGTCTGGGAAACAAATGGGAGGGGGAGATGGTCAGCGGCAAAAAGCAGTTGTACTTTATGACCCCAATCTTCCTGTCATAGATCGGAGTTGTGAAACAGGGATGATTTTCTTCCAGAAGGGAGATTTAAAGTAGACCACAGGAGGGGAAAGTGGGAAACATGAAGGATCCTTTGATCTGGATCAAAGGGAAGCAATAGAGGTTGGAAAGGGGAGCTGGAGGGTGGGAATGGATTTTTGATGGTCTGAGGGGAATCTTCTTTGTTTCTAACAATGAAATGGAATGGGGAACTTTCTGTCTCACTAGCCACAATAAATCTCCAGTTTCTACTACACTACAATGCCGTCTTGGTTATTGAGAACTGGGTCCTCTGATCCTGACAAATTGGGATTTTCCATGACAAATTAGGAAAGTTTGTGAGTATGTCATTGTAAGTATAGGGCATGATCTAGAAACAGGATTGGGGACCACATTCTTCAAAAACAATGTGTCCTTCATTAAGGATTTGAGATATGGGCCATTGAAGCTTTAGTATACTTGATAAAGATTTCTATATACTTAGAATATATAGCAATCTTTAGAGAGCTAATGCCATCAGATTTCACTACAGTTCCTGCTACCCCTGCATTTAGCCCATCATGCATGATGGAATATGTATTAGCCAGCAACCAGGCTTCCCAATTGCCACATCCAAGATATATGCCGCAACAGAGCTCTGTCAGATGTAACAATAAAAATAGTGTTCTTTCATAACTCAGTCCCATCTACCTGTGTTTCCTTACCTCCCTTTCTAGATTCTATACTCTAAATAAGTGTTGCTGGTAGAGAGCCTGTTTGGGACTAAAAGGATTTGCCCAAGATCCAACTGTTGCAACATGACTGGTGAAATCCTAGTTTCAGGAGTGGTTATACCTTTTCCATACCTGTGCTAGGAAACATTAATGCCTTCTTTTGTCCTGGTGCCACAGTGGTTAAATGCCTGTACTGCAGCAACTCACAAAGAGTTCAATACCAGCCAGGGGCTCAGGCTTGATTCAGGCTTGCATCTTTTTGAGGTCGCTAAAATGAGTACCCAGCTTGTTGTGGGCAATTAGCTGAAGACCAAGGTTTAAATACACCCAATAAATAAATAAATTAGCTTACACATTGTAAAGTCCTTAGGGAGTGCTTAAGTGTACTGATAAGCCATATAGAAAAGTACTTGCTATTTCTATTGCTATGTGCTTCTCAGTTCTGGGCAACCAGAACTTCCTAGCTTCCATGCCATTCAGAACCTGCCTTTTCCAGGAAACACAAGGAGATGAGGCTAAGAAGAAGCAGAATGAGTTGCAGGAAAGGAAGGTTTATTATAATGGAACACGTTTCTATTGTAACCATCTTTTAATAAATACCGCCTTCCTCCTTTTAACAGACAACCCTTCCTACACTTTACCATACAATCCTTGGTTAATATGTTAATGGGTCTCTTTAATTTTCATCAGTGTTAATTGGATCTCAGCTCTTGTATGCAGCAGGGTGATCAAGATTTTGTTGACTGGAAAAGAAAAAGATGTCTATAGTGAAGAGAAGGAAAGGGTTAAATTATTCAAAATTGCATAACCGTTCATCCACAATTCTGACTACTGTAACTTTATGACAAGTATGATTCAGCATGAAAACCTGCAAGGCAAAAAAATAAAAATAAAATAAAATAAAATAGAAACACTATACCTATAATAGTAGACCAGGGAGGGAAAGAGTGACACATTTTTACTCACCTTTACTTACAGCATATGTTACATCTGACAGGCCTACAAAACTGTATTTTTATGTCACACAGCTGATAAATTTTAAACTTGGCATTCTTTCTTTCTTCTGGGAAGGAATTATGGAGAAGTCAGCAGTCTGGGTTTTCCTGTTGCTGGCAACATCAGGCTCTAGAGATGATACCATTTAAATGTTGTGTGGACAGGCTACAGCCACAAACTCTCATCTTTCTTTTTAGGTTCTGCATTTCTTTCCATCAGTTTTTCTCCAGTTATTGTGGTCATACAAACATACAGTCATTTGAATTAAATCCTGGTCCTACAACAAAATGTCTAATATGTTGGTGTGTGGATGATGAGTGTTGTAGTGATGCCCTTTGGCACCCAGCAGAGTCTGCAGGACAAGCTGGCTGCTGTGATCCACAGCCACTCTGTGATTCTTACCAACAACTGTCTCAGCTTCCCTTCTTCAGAAACCTGTCTTCCTCAGTCAAGAAGACACAAGTTGGATCCTAATGCTTTTGGGATTGTTAAAGATGTAATCTTATATGGCTGAACTGGACAAGTTCATCACAATGAATTTTACTTAGTTATCTTATTTTTACTTTTTATGTGCATTAATAAACTATGCTTTTGGACTTTACAATGTGTCTTCTTGACTGAGGAAGACAGGTTTCTGAAGAAGGGAAGCTGAGACAGTTGGTAAGAATCACAGAGTGGCTGTGGATCACAGCAGCCAGCTTGTCCTGCAGACTCTGCTGGGTGCCAAAGGGCATCACTACAACACTCATCATCCACATACCAACATAATATCCAGGACACGAGTGGATTGCTGTCAGGACCAGCCAGGCTGAGGACTCAGAGGATGAGGATGCTGAGCCAGGTTCTCACTTGGCTCTACCAGCTCCAGTGGACTTAGCTGAACCTGGACCTAGCTCTGTGGGACCCACTGAACCACAGCCCCTGCCTCAGCAGCCTAGCCTCCCCCCAGCAGAAAGCCTCCCCCCAACAGAGGTTCCAGGCCTGGGAGATATAGAGGAGCAGGACACGAAGGTACCTACCTTTAGTCAGAGAAGGACAGGAAGGGTGTGCCTCTGGCGTTCTCTCAGGTTATATGAGAAACACGCAGCTAAGTCCAAACAGCTGTGAGTGGGAGCTGGGCCATATAAATAGCTGGGAGAAGCCTAGCTCTTGGTCAGAGCTTATCTGAGTTTGACAGTGGAAGGGACTCCCTGACTCCCTGACTGACTTTGGACTGACTTGGAATTCGTGACCTTTGGACTGGATTGGATGACCTGCTTGCTGGAACCCTGGACCTTGGACTGTATTCACTGATTTGCTTTGTGGACTCTCAAATCCCTGTTTTGGCTTCTTGGAACATTCAGATTGGTATTGTACTTTGCAACTGCTTTTGTGCTCGAGCCTGACATTTTTCTTATCAGCTACTCTGTTGGCTGCTTTCCTGGACAATTGCTACAGTTGCTACCTCCTTCTGTTGCTCTGGTCCTTTCCCACTCTTTCTTTTGGGATGGATTTGTATTATTGGAAACTGCACCACCACAAGACATTTTGTTTCCTAAATAAAATGTCAAAATAGCATGCATTTCCTTCCACACATAACTTCAAACTTTACTTTGACAATATCAATAGAATTGTCAATAGGGTCAATTTGAAGGCAGCATCACAATATAGGTGGTGCAAAATAGGTTGTGGGAAACAGATCAATGCACTAAGTCGGGAGGGGCGGATTTCAGCAAACTTTTTTTTCAAAAATAATTTCTGGTGCAATCTTTCAGGTGAGTTTTGCCTACTCAAACACATAGAAAGCCCTCCCAATATGTGAAAACACACACAAAAAAAACTTCACTTGCCCCAAGAAGCACCTCAGAACCCTATACTACCTGACAAATCCCATTGTCTTCCTTTGTAGTTCCTTTCAAAATGGTGACTGGAAGTGATTTAATGTTACTTCTGGTCTCCATTTTGATACAGACTGGTGAGGAAAATGAAGCACACAATTCAAAAAATATGTTGAGCAGCTGAAGCATGTGCAGGAGAGCTGCTGGTGAATGGTCTGGAAACTATGGCCTGTGAGGAGAGACTTAGAGAACTGGGTATGTTTAGCCTGGAGAAGAGATGGTGATATGATATCCCTGTTTAAGCATTTGAAGGGGTCTAACATTGAGGATGGATCAAGTTTCTTTTCTGCTGCTCCAGAGACTAGGACACAGAACAATGGAGGCAAACTACAGGAAAAGAGATTCCACCTCAATATTAGGAGCAACTTCCCAACAGTAAGAGCTGTTTGATAGTGGAACACACTCCCTCAGAATGTGGTGGAGTCTCCTCTTTTGGAGGTTTTTAAACTGAGGCTGTGTGGCCATCGGTCTGGAATGCATTGATTTTGGGTCCTACATGACAAGGAGATGGACTGGATGGCTCTTGTGATCTTTTCCAACTCTGGGGTTCTATGATTCTTATGAAGATGTTTGGCTCAGTGTGGTTGTTTGGGTGGGTGTGGCATGCAGGCAGGGGGCCAGCAGGTAATTGGTCACTGTACCCATGCAGTGGTCCTCCCCTGCTGTAAGAGTCTGGGGTGAGTATTGAGCAAACTTTTCCCATAGAATTTACTATCCAAGATAGCTTTCCCATCATGCCTTATAGATTGCACCTTCAGTAAAGCCCTATCATGAGAACACCCCAAAGGGTTTTTCCAAACATCTAGCATTCTGTGAAATATTCATTGCAGCACATCATATCCCAGTATTTTTCAAGAGCATTTTACATGAATTACATTTTGTAATTGTAAACCATATTTATTATATAAATATGGGCTTGCAGGAATTAAGCAGAGCAGTGGAGGACAGAGGTTCTTGGAGATGTCTCATCCATAGGGTCTCCATGAGTTGAGATCAACTCGAGGGCAGTTAACAACAACAAACTACTCCAGGTGCTCACTCTCTTTCTCTTTCTACCCTGCATTCCTATGGAATGGAACTTATATTATTCAAATATCAATATGGACTAATGTACCAATCTATGAAAATCTTTCTAAAGAGTATGAAAAACAGAACTAGAAAAGTTCATGAACAATGCTATCTTTTTTAAAATGTGAAAACATTTAAAGTGGGAAATGGTAAGCTTTCTAGGCTTTTTAAAGAGTTGATGTGGCATAATTCATAACTCTATCAAATATATTTATGGTGAAAATGATTCATCAGAGAAGGGTATATCTCTGCAAGCAAAATATATCATTTGATAGGATTCTTCTGTATTATTTTCAGATGAAAATCCTATCCATCAGGAAGATGAATCTTTGACAATAATCATTATTTGTGTGTCTGCATGCAGTGCTCTCCCGGTGAGCTAAACTACATCATGATTTATTACATTCACTTCTCTCTTTTTTTCTTGTTCTTTTCTTTCCTTTTTTTGTCAAGCACAAAAAAGGGAGAGAGATGAAAATCTTAACTCACTGTTAGATCTATCTTAAACTGATGGCAAGAATATAAACATTCATATTTTCAGTTAATAAAATCTAGCTAAACCATGATTAGTTTGTTTGTCTTGGTGTTTCTAAACCAACACTCTTCTTTTTTGCAGTGCATATTTTGGATAGTGTAAATCTTGTTTATTTAACATGTACATACTGTATCTATAAATTTCTGAACTGATAGACTCCCTCCCTTTCAGATCTGGCTATGGTGACACATGTCTTGACCACATCACATTTGGATTACTGCAACACACTGTGGGGCTGCTTTACAAACTGTTTGGAAACTTTATCAGGTCCAAGATGCTGCAGCCAAAATGCTGACTGGGGCAGTCTTGAGAGATTATATAACCTCCTTACTGAAACAGCTCTACTGGCTGCCAATCTGTTTCTGGGCAGAGTTCGAAGTGTTGGCTACAACCTTTAAAGCCCTATATATCTTGATTGCAAAATCATACCTCCCTATATGAGCCTAGCTAAGCTGTAAGATCTGTGGGGAAGGCCTTCTCGTGGTCCTACCACCATCACAGACACATCAGATGAGGACATGAGAGAGAGCCTTCTCAGTGGAACAACCTTCCTCAGGAGGTCTGATTGGACCACACGCTGCTTCTTTCTGCCAGCAGTAAAAACCTTGTTATTTAAAGAGGCAATTAGTTTTTAATATGTTGTGGCAGATGGAGCTTTTAATGGGGGTGTCATTTCTATTTTATTATGTTTTGCATGTATTTTAAAATTGTTTTTAAGTTGCATTTTTAACATTTTTAATTGTTCTTTTTGTATAAAAGCATTAATTCAAATATATTTTTCTTGTTGTTCACTGCCCTCGAGCTGATCTTGTCCCATGGTGACCCTATGGATGAGACATCTCCAAGATCATCTGTCCTCCACTGTTCTTCTTAAATCCTGGATTTGGATTCTTGGATCATGGGCTGCGGTTCCATGAGGGCGGACTCCTGGCAAGGGATGGGCTGCATCTCACACCAGTTGGAAGAAATGTTTTTGCCAACAGTCTCAAGAATTTGATCAGGAGGGCTTTAAACTGAACTGTGTGGGTAAGGGAGACAACGTCCTGGAAGACAAAAGGACTGGAGAAAATAATCAAAGTGTCATAGAGGAAACAAGGCAAACAGTACAGGGACCCAACAGTGGGAGGCAAAAAAAAAAAACGGGCACAGACAGCAAGTAAAGGGGACACGTGGTCTTAGATGTCTCTACACTAATGCACAGAGCATGGGAAATAAGCAAGATGAACTTGAACTCCTAGCACAACAAAGCAAATATGATATAATAGGCATCACTGAAACCTGGTGGGATGAGTCTCATGACTGGAATGTAGAAATAAAGGGGTATAACCTTTTCAAGAGAAACAGGACAAACAGGAAAGGAAGAGGAATAGCATTATATGTCAGGGATGTTTACACCAGTGAAGAAATCCAGGACATCAATCCTTGAAGCCAAGTGGAGAGCGTCTGGATAAAAATTAAAGGGGAAGGAAACAACAGGGATGTTAGTGTGGGAGTCTACTACAGACCCCCAACTCAAGCAGAAGAATTGGATGAAGCCTTTCTAGAATAGATGACCACACACTCAGAAAGGAGAAATATAGTAGTGATGGGTGACTTCAACTATCCGGATATTTGCTGGAAGTCAAACTCGGCAAAATCCTCAAGGTCTAGCAAATTCCTCACTTGCCTCGAAGACAAATTCATTGTTCAAAAGGTGGATGAGGCAACGAGGGAGTCAGCTATTTTGGATCTGATACTAACTAACAGGGAATACCTAGTTAATGGGGTGCAAGTGGTTGGATCCTTAGGAGGGAGTGATCAGTTCCTCCTGGAGTATATTATACAGTGGAAAGGAGAAGCCAGGCATAGTCAGACATGCATTCTAGACTTTAGGAAAGCTGATTTTACTAAACTTAGAGAAATACTGGGGGTGATCCCATGGACAGGAATACTAAAAGAGAAGGGAGTTCAAGACGGATGGGAGTTTCTCAAAAGGGAGATACTGAAGGCACAATTTCAAACCGTGCAACGAGGAGGAAAAATGGGAGGTGTCTCAAGAAACCAGGATGGATGACTAAGGAACTTGCAACTGAACTATGTTTTAAACGGAACATGTATAAGAAATGGAAAAATGGGGAAATCACCAAAGAGGAATTCAAACAAATAGCTAGCACGTGTAGGGGTAAAGTCAGAAAAGCTAAAGCGCAGAATGAAATCAGGCTTGCTAGAGAGGTTAAGAACAATAAAAAGGGCTTTTGGGGGTATGTCAGCAGCAAAAGGAAAAAGAAAGAAATGGTAGGGCCACTGTGTGGAGAAGATGGCAAAAAGTTAACAGGGGACAGAGAAAAGGCAGAATTACTCAACACCTTCTTTGCTTCAGTCTTCTCAGAAAAGGCAAAGGGTGCTCAACCAGAGTATAATGGAGCAGAGGACAGAATAGGAGAATTTCAGCACAGAATAAGTAAAGAGATAGTACAGAAACATCTGGTTAATCAAAATGAATATAAGTCTCCAGGACCAGATGAATTACATCAAGGGTATTAAAAGAACTGGCAAATGTAATATCGGAACCATTGGCAATAATCTTTGAGAATTCCTGGAAAACAGGAGAGGTCCCAGCGGACTGGAGGAGGGCAAATGTTGTCCCCATCTTCAAAAAGGGGAAAAAAGAGGATCCCAACAATTATCGTCCAGTTAGTCTGACATCAATACCCGGAAAGATTCTGGAGCAGATCATTAAACAGAGAGTCTGTGAACATCTGGAAGATAATTTCAGGATCACAAAAAGTCAACATGGGTTTCAGAGAAACAGGTCATGCCACACAAATCTGATCTCTTTTTGTGATAAAATTACCAGCTTGGTAGATGAAGGGAATGCTGCGGATATAGTATATCTTGATTTCAGTAAGGCGTTTGACAAGGTTCCCCATGACATTCTTGCAAGCAAGTTGGTAAAATGTGGGCTAGACAAAGTAACTGTTACAGGGATTTGTAATTGGTTGACTCGTCGAACGCAAAGGGTGCTCAACAATGGCTCCTTTTCAACTTGTAAAGAAGTGACCAGTGGGGTGCCACAGGGCTCTATCCTGGGCCCAGTGCTATTCAATATCTTTATTAATGACTTGGAGGACAGTATTGGGGGTATAGTTATCAAATTTGCAGATGACACCAAATTGGGAGGAGTAGCTAATACCCCAGAGGACAGGATCAAAATTCAAAATGACTTGAACAGACTAGAAAGTTGGGCCAAAGCTAACAAAATGAAATTCAACAAGGAGAAATGTAAAGTACTGTGCTTAGGGCGGAAAAACGAAAAGTACAGATATACGATGGGGGACACCTGGCTAAATGAGACTACGTGTGAAAGGGATCTAGGAATCCAGGTGGACCACAAGTTGAACATGAGCCAACAGTGTGATGCAGCAGCTAAAAAGGCCAATGCAATTTTAGGCTGCATCAGTAGAAGTATAGTGTCTAGATCAAGAGAAGTAATAGTGCCACTCTATTCTGCTTTGGTCAGGCCTCACCTGGAATACTGTGTCCAGTTCTGGGCACCACAATTCAAAAAAGATGTGGAGAAACTGGAGTGTGTCCAAAGGAGGGCAACTAAAATGGTGAAGGGTCTGGAAACCAAGCCCTATGAGGAACGACTTAGGGAGCTGGGGATGTTTAGCCTGGAGAAGAGAAGGCTGAGAGATGATATGATAGCCGTGTTTAAATATTTGAAGGGATGTCATATCGAGGAGGGAACAAGCTTGTTTTCTGCTGCTCCAGAGACTAGGACCCGAAACAATGGATGCAAGCTGCAAGAAAAGAGATTCCACCTCAACATTAGGAGGAACTTCCTGACAGTGAGGGCAGTTCGACAGTGGAACACACTCCCTCGGAGAGTAGTGGAGTCTCCTTCCTTGGAGGTCTTTAAGCAGAGGCTGGATGGCCATCTGTCAGGGATGCTTTGATTGGGGGTTCCTGCATGGCAGGGGGTTGGAATGGATGGCCCTTGTGGTCTCTTCCAACTCTATGATTCTATGATTCTATGATTCAACTTCCCTCCACCTTTCCCAGTTTCATTGTCTTTTCTAATGAGTCTTCTCTTCTCATGATGTGTCTAAAGTATGACAGCCTCAGTTTGGTCATCTTGGCTTCCAGGGAGGTTTCCAGCTTGATCTGTTCTGGGTCTCATTTTTTTGTCTTTTTGGCTGTCCATGAGATCCTCAACACATTTCTCCAACACCACATCTCAAAGGAGTTGATTTTCTTCCTATCATCTTTCTTAACTGTCCAGCTCTCACATCCATACATGGTAATAGGGAATACAATGGCTTGTGTGGTTCTAATTTTTGCGCTCAGTTATATATCTTTGCACTTTACAATCTTTTCTATTTCTTTCTTGGCTGCCCTCCCCATTATTAATCTTCATCTGATTTCCTGGCTGCAGTCCCCATTTTTATCAATGTTTGATCCCAGGTATGAGAATTCTTTTACTATTTCTATTTCTTCATTGTCTAAGTTGAACTTGTGAAGGTCCATGCTGGACATTATTTTTGTTTTCTTTATGTTCAACATTAAGCCTGCCTTTGCACTTTCTTCTTTGATCCTCCTTAGTAAGTGTTACAGGTCTGTGAGGTTTTCTACTAGTATTATGGTGTCATTTGCATGTCATAGATTGTTGATATTCCTTCCTCCTATTTTCACTCCTCCCTCTTCTCTGTCCAAGCCTGCTTTTCTGATAATATGTTCTACATACAAGTTGAACAGACAGGGTTAAAGCATGCAATCTTGTCTGACCTCTTTGCCCATTGAGAACCATTCTGTTTCTCCATATTCTGGACTGACATTAGCCTCTCGCCCTGAGTACAGATTCCTCAGCAGGACTATCAGATGTGTTGGCACTCCTATGTCTTTAAGGGCATTCCATAGCCTATCATGATCTCTGCAGTCAAAGGCTTTGCTTTAGTCTACAAAGCACATGCTGATTTTCTTTTGGAATTCCCTGGTGTGCTCCATTAGCCATCATATGTTTGCAATGTGGTCGCTAATGCCTCTTCCTTTCCTGAATTTTGCTTGGACCTCTGGGATTTCTCTCTCCATGTATGGTTGGAGTCTATGTTGCAGATTTTTCAACATAATTTTACTTGTATAGGAGATCAGTGCTATGGTCCTATAGTTGCTGAAGTCTCTTGTGTCTCCCTTTTTGTGGATGGGGATGTATATTGATCGCTTCCAATCTGTTGGCCACTATTTTGTTTGTTGACATATGTTGGTTGACACTAGAGTTGATTCTGTCAATGCAGATTTCAATTGGAATACCATCTGTTCCTGGTGATTTGTTTTTCACTATTTCTCTTATTGCAGTTTCCACCTTGTTTTTTAGAATTTGAGGTTCATCTTCATATGGCTGTTCATTCCATGTGACCTTCATTTTGTCATCTCTTTTATATAATTCTTCTGTGCATTGCATCCAATGTCTTTTTATTCCTCCCTGGTCTTGAATTATGTTATTTTTATTGTCATAGATCATCACAGTCCTTGATTTGAATTTTCCTTTGATTTCCTGGATCTTGTGAAATAGATCTGTTGTTCTTCCCTATTGTTCTTGTGTTCTATTTCTCTGCATTGGTTGTTGTAGTAATTTTCTTTCTCATTCCACACAAGCCATTGTACTGTTGCATTCATAACTCTTAGTTTGTTCCTATGTCCCTTTTGCTTTTCTTCTTTTCTTTATTGCTTGTAGTGTTTTTTCTGTCATTCATGGTGTTTTCTCTATTTGTTTATTGAAAGTGTCTTTCTGCATTCTTCTTTAATTATATCCCTGGCTTCAGAACATAGTTCCTTTGGTTCTTGGTTTATTATGCTTAGTAGTGCAAATCTGTTTCTTATGTTGTCAATAAATTCTGTTGAGATATTATTTAGATCAGTGGTAGGCAACCTTTCCCCTTTAAGGGCCGAGGGACTTCAGCTCCCAGAAGCCTCAGCCATGTTGGCCATGGGAGCTGAAGTCCCTCGGCCCTTAAAGGGGAAAGGTTGCCTACCCCGATTTAGATCATATTTTGGTATAATCACTGATTTTGTTTTCTTCTCGACTCTTATTCTTATTTTTATACTTTATGAGTACTTTATACTCATGTATAAGTCTAGAAATTTTAGTGAAAAATTGACCCTAAAAACTGAATTGACATATCCACAGGTCTATGTAAATACTGTACTTAAACTCTAATAAAAAAGGAGCCATCCTCTTATGAAAGGCAAGGGTGTAATCTGTCCTGAAAGCACTAACACACACACCCCCCGACTCTCTCATCCATCCAGCCATTAGTGTAAGCACAAACAGTTATGCCTGCTAGAATTTTGTAAATTATTTGGTATTGTTTTCCTTTGCTTCTCCTTTAGAACCTTTGTTACATGCCCCTGAATTTTGCCCTCCACTTATCCATGGGCCATATCAAAATCCATAATTTGGCCCCAAAACCTCTCCCTGACTTATACATGAGGTTGACGTATAGTCAAGTATTTATGGTATACTTAAAAAAAAAAGATTGCATGTTACCTAGGATCACATATTGGGAGAAAGGTGGTATATAAATATAATATTTCCCACAGTCATATCCATGCTGTGCCCAGCTTCACATTTCCTTCCGTTTTACATATATTCCCAATATGCATCATTTGTGTGTATTTTAAAAATTGTATGCATTGCTTCAACACTTTCAACATTTTCCAATGCATATTTTAGCTGTGTTTTTGTATGCAAATATTTCAACTGTGAAGTTTGTTTATTGGATGTTTCAACTGTCTTCCATAAATGTGAAAATCTAGGACAAGAAATTGTATCTGCCCCATGGGAATTCCAAGAGATTAAATTGAAACAAGACTCTCTAACCACAGACTAAAATCAGTTCAATCACACATCCCTACCTATAACACAGCTCTGTAAGCTGCTGCAGTGAAATGAAACAATCTCACCAAAAGCAATAGTTCAACAGCAGGAATATTGGAGCCATTGACAGTTTTTTCTCATTAATGAAAAAAACAAATCCAATAACAATGGAAATGCAAAGCAACAATGGAAGAGTCCCAATATTGTGTGATAAGGAAAGATCAAACATGGAACTAAGCCAAGACAATTGGGCAACAATTTTATTTTTTTAACTTTATTTTTATTAATTTTAAAAAAAAATACAAAAAAGAAAAAATTAAGAGACGTTCCTTTCCCTCCCCCAATACAATTTCATATAACAAAAGAAGAAGAAGAAGATAACATCATTGAACTTCTAATATTAATACATGGTTTTGGTTAGCTAAAAATATATAGCTTAAGTCCCCTTTATATCTAACCAAAGGAGATTTAATAACTTTAGACTAACCATCTTATAGTAAGTCAGAATGGGGTTTATAAAAGTGTTATCTAAACCAACGTTTATTACAATAATTCTTTAATTTTACCCAGTCTGAGTTTGTTTCCTCAATGTAATTCTTTTCCATAATGTTGGTTAATTTATCTAGTTCTATGTTGTCCATTGATTTTATGAGCCACTCATCAATTGTTGGAACTTCCTTTTTTTCCCAAATCTGGGCAAAAAGCATTCTAGCAGATGTAATTAAGTATAGTATACTTCTCCAATATTTCTTTGCAATATTTAATAATAATAATAATAATAATAATAATAATAATAAATTTTATTTGTAACACGCCTCTCTGCATCGCAATCGAGGCGGGGAACAGCAATAATAAAACATACATTTTTAAAACATTCCATATCCCAAATCCAACCCTCCTGCCCCTTAAAACTGGATTAAACTATTGAAGAATTAAAAACAAGTAAAATTCAATAACAAAACAATAAGCATGTGGTAGCAGCTTCAGAGAGGGGCAGATAAAACCATCCCTTCGAGCCAGGGCGTTAGTCCGGGAAGGCCTGCCAGAAGAGATCCGTCTTTACTGCTTTTTTAAAAGCAGCAAGAGTGGTAATTAGACGGATCTCATCCGGCAGGCCATTCCAAAGTCTGGGAGCGGTTACGGAAAAGGCCCTCTGGGAGGTCTGAGACAGCCTAGTTTTTATTGGCTGTAACAGATTCCTCCCAGAGGACCAAAGGGCACGGGGGGGATCATACGGGGAGAGGCAGTCCTTGAGATAAGATGGAAACAAGCCATGTAGGGCTTTAAAGGTCAAAACCAACACCTTGTACTGTGCCCGGAAACTAATTGGCAGCCAGTGGAGGGATTTAAGCACTGGTGTTATGTGCTCCCTCCTGGATGTACCCGTAATTAGTCTGGCTGCCATGTTCTGTACCAGTTGCAGTTTCCGGGTTAGGCACAAGGGTAGCCCCATGTAGAGTGCATTACAGTAATCCAGATGTGAGGTCACCAGATCATGTACCACAGTTTCCAGATCCCTCATGTTCAGATAAGCAAAGCAGCAAAGCAGCTTATTTATATACCGCTTCATATCGCGCATGGGATGTCTAAGCGGTTTACAACTGTGAGCTGATTGCCCCCCAACAGTTGGGTACTCATTTTAGCGACCTCGGAAGGATGCAGGCCTGAGTCGAGCCTCAGCCCTGGCTGGTATTGAACTCGCAACCTTGTGGTCTATGAGTGAGTGGCTGCAGTACAGGCATTTAACCACTGCGCCACCAGGGCTGTCTAAGGGCGCAGTTGGCGTATCAGCCGAAGCTGATAACAGGCACTCCTGACCGTTGCATTCACCTGACTAGTCATGTGAAGCGATGAGTCAAGAAGTACCCCCAGACTGCGAACACAGTCCTTAGAGGAGAGTGTGACTCCATCCAGGACCGGAGACTGTATTCCCAAATCTGGTTTCAGTTGAGTTGTGCAACAATTTTATTGTGTGATAAAGCCAAGGTAAGCGCAAAAGAATGTAGCCAGACAACAAGAGGGCATCAGTTATTAATAGGAAATAACATACAAAGCTAGTCTTTTAAAAAGAGAAAACCTGGAATTAATATATTGTGTTTAGGAAAGCCTGAACACACTTTTTTTTATATTTTTTGATAGCTTGATCAGCTGTTGTCTTAAGGCAAATAATGTGATCCTAGGATCTTTTCAAGTCACACTCTGGACCAAAAACCATTGAAAGTGTGCAGAATACCCAGCTTGGTAACTTCTCCATATTGTTCATTTGTCCAGATGTCCAGATGTTTGTCTAATCTCTGTTTAAAGACTTCCAGATATTGAGAGTCTACCACCTTCCAAGGCAATCTATTCCACTATTTTTTTTAAAAAAAAAATCTCCCTAATCTTTATGTGAAATCTCTCTTGGGCTTCTGGAATCATGCTTGGAGTGTATGGGGTTGTGAGGAGGGGGGACATCACCAGATGCTTCTTCAATTCTGCTTGTTTGTGTTGAAACATGGGATGCCTATAAGAGGTGATGCTAGTGCTTTAAAGTAAGTCAGATAGGGACTTTGGGTGCTGCATGGAAATGACAGGGATACCTGTTGGAAGCAAAGACTTCCATCAGCACTTGTAATGTGAATGACACAGTTCCATCAGCGCTTGTAATGTGAATGAGACAGTTATTGAGAGAGGTGACTCTAGAGAGAATGCTTCCCATTTTTTTCACCTTTTTGTTTCTCTCTAAGTCAATGTACTCAAGTCTTTTTGCATTCTTCCTGCTTGCAAAGGTCACTTTCAGCCCCCCGCCCCCAAGTTAGTTAGTCCTTTATCTTCCTTTGTTTCCAATTGTATAGAAAGAGAGTGTCCATGAGGCTCCAGTTTCATAATGAGTACTAGCTAACATCCACACATGAAAGCTAGCTTTTAAGGGCTCTTCCAACAAAGGTTATATACACTTTTTTTTTGCCTGTCTCCTTTCTTATTTAAAGATGGATTTACTGAAATAATACATTCAAGTTTTCTTTTTCTTTTACTTACAAAAAATCAGATCCACACATGTAAGGAATACATATATGTGTGTATGCCCCAAGCTGAATTCTGGCAACGGTTCTATGGTGGATTTTGCAGGACAGGACATTGTTTGTTTGTTCTCCCCCCCCCCCCCATCCTCAGTTCTTGTCACCAGGAAATAATTAACCAGAGCTGACATAGTATAGGACTGGCATGTGTGCATCTGAGGGATGGAAGAATTGACTATCCTTAGAATTTTGGTATCCACAACCTCTGCTGATATGTTTCATCAATGGCATCACTAGGGTTGGCTTCACCCACTGTGCTAACTCAAAGTTTCACCCCAGCCCCATTGGTTTCCTCTCATTCTACATCATGCACATCCTTAGTAATGTTTTTTGTACTAATGTTACTCATATAGCATAATTCCCATATATCACTGAATGCAATGGGAATAGTTGTGACATAAAACAACCAGGAAAATTAAAATCATACCTTTAAATAACAATAAAATATGTACAGCTTAAATGTATTGACATGTGCATAGTTTCATGTAGTTAAAGTGACAATATGGTAAGATTTGGACGACTTCCGGTTGGGATGGTGGACCGGTGAGACGCATTCTTCATTGTCTCCGGAGGGAACCGTCTTGCCAAAGGTGGAGGAGGTTATAAGTGATATTAAAAAAACGAAGATAGTCCCCCTGGTAAGGGGGTCTCGGAGGGTGAGTTGACAACTACAGGAGAGAGAGATTGTCGGGGAGGGAAAAGAAGAAGAAGAAGACCTATAAGTCCGCAGGTAGCAACGGTTGCCACGTCCACCTTTTGGCTTTCCCCTGTTAATGGGGTTGAGGGACACCACCAACTTTTTAAATTTACATGTGTTGAGGTAAATTTTTATTCATTTTTATTACTACGGGAGCTTGGACACTAGTGTGGAGTAAGCACTTTTCAATTGCCGCTACACCCCTTCAAATAGGATATCTATCCTCTTATTTTGGGTCTTTTTTGGACGTATCGATTTTCTATGTTTGGTCTCTTTGTTTGTTTGTTTGTTTGTTTGTTTTTGGATTAAAGGCAAGATCTAGAAGAAAAGATTAATTTAAGAAAAGACTTTTTTATAAGTTTGGAGGAGCTCTATTAGTAATCATCGACACCTGAGTAGAGCTGGGGAATCTCTTCTTTTTTGAGCTGGTCCATTTCTCTTACTTGAAAGGAAGAGCTATGCTAATCAGTGTTTCCTGGGAGTAAGAGCTGAAGGTTTTTTTTTCCCTTTTTCTTTTGGTGTGAGGCAGTCCAGGAAGTGAGAAGCGAAGCCGAAGAGACTGCTGGGAACAGTAGTATGAACACCTCAGCTGTAGCTGTTTGCTGTTAAGGAAAAAACAACAGATCACAGCATTAGAGCACTGCTGGGGAAGAGCTAAGGAGCAGCAGCTGTTAAAAGGAGTGGCATCGGGATCTGACCCGGAGGCTGGCTGCCTTCTGCTTGTTGCTTGTGATTAGTTGCCTGCTGCTGGCTGTAATCTTTGGCGGTGGTTGAAGCAGAGACAGAGAAAGTCTGGGCTTAGAATTAAGAAGGATATGTGCCCAGGTCAGAGTTGCCGAAGCTCATAGACAGAAAGTTGCTCGTGACATCAGAGGCGCTTCGGAGTGACAGGGACCCCGAGGTACCAGACTGAAAATTTGAATTGATACGCCCTAGGAACGGGAAAAGTTGGAATAATTGGAGACTGCTTTAAGGTTGCAGTGAATTGGATCTGGAGTGGCTTCCCCCCCCTTTTTTTTCTACACATTGCGCTGTGGCATCTCTTTAGATTTTTTTATTTGGATTATTTTGATAACCCTTTTTAGGTTGATCCAAAGACATTTGGTCTGTTTTGATATTAAGCTCTCAACCTAAAGTAATTTTAGGTTATTATATTTGGTTGGAAATTAGAATATATATTTTTTGTCTACAGATCTGCTCTGTTTTATAATTGGGCTCCCACTTCTTATATGTATATTACCGTTATTAGTTTATGGTCAATCCAATATAATAACATAACCTGCTCTATTCTTCTTTTTTTCTGGAAAATAAATGGCCACTGGAAAAACGAGGACGCAAACCCAGGCACAGTTGCAAGCTTTAACTGCTCATAGAACATCAGTGGATCAAATTATAACAATGGATAGCAACTCCCAGATTCTTGAGGAGATCAGGAAAATTAGATCCAAACTTGGGAAAGAAATTCAAGATTTAAGGCAGGAAATGGCTGATCTAAGGGGGGAATTGAAGAAAGAACTTAGAGAGGATCTAAAGGGAGTGAGCGGTTCCCTCGATAAAGTCTCAATAGAAATTAGTAAGATTAAAAATAAGATGGAAAGAATTGAAACTAAACATGAATCTTTTGAAAGTAATTTAAAAGAAATTAGACAGAAGCAGAAAGAAATTATTGATGATGGTATGATTAAAGATCTACGGGCCAGGGAAAAGGCAGTGAAGATAAGAGGAATTCCCGAGCAAAGAAGGAAGAATTTTCTGGAAAAGGTATCCCAAATAATAGGAGAGTATATGGAGATTGCTCCAGAATTGTGTGTGTTGGAGATCGATAATCTGTATAGACTGAATTTGTTTGTGGCAAAGCAAAAACAGGTGCCTAGAGATGTTATGGTTGTTTTTGTTCAGAAAAATATGAGAGACTCCCTATTACAGAAATATAGGAAAACACCATTACAGTGGGACGGCAAGGATTTATTTTTGTATAAGGATATACCTTCAGCTATCCTGAAGAGGAGACGGGAATATAAGCTATTAACATCTACACTTAGGGAAAGACAAGTGGTTTATAGGTGGTTAATTCCCGAAGGACTTATTGTATGGTACCAAAAGAAAAAGATTGAAATTAGAACGATACAGGAGGCTAAGGATTTTGTTAAATTTCTAAAAAGAAGAGACCAGAAAGATGAAGAAAGAGAAGAAAAAGGATTGAGCACTAATGGGGTTGAGACTAAGGGAGATAAAAAAACATTCCAGGGAGGGAAAGAGAGCTCTCTGTTAAATCTGGATAAGGAAGGGGAGGCAGGGAGGACGAAGAAAGTTAGGAAACAGACAGATTCAGAAGGTACACGATCTAATCCTGAAAACCATTCAGATATAGACTCAGATAGTGAAGGTGAAGGTGAAGAAAATGGTAAACTGGATATTGATGAGGAGGAGAAAGAACTATAAGGAGAAATAAGAAATTTACTAGGTTTTTTTATAAGAAATTTACAGTTTAGGGCGATTTATCGGGTTTGAAATGTCTAATAATGTAAACGACAACTTAAAAAGTGTGAATAATTTGAAAATTGTTTTGTTAAATGTAAAAGGATTGAACGGTTGTGCAAAAAGAGGAAGAGTCTTTCAGTACTTAAAAAAGATCAAAGCAGAAATTGTGTGTTTGCAGGAACATTGAATTAGAAAAGATTATGTAAAACTATTACAAAACCGGAAGTTAGATAAACTATTTGTTTCAGCTGCAGGAAAAAAAAACAGAAGGGTGTTGCTATATAAGAATCCTATGAGATGGAAGAGGTCCTGTATGATAACAGAGGACATTATATTGGCCTGCAAATGGTCTTAGAAGGGAAAAAAGTTCTTGTGCTGGGTGTCTATGGTCCCTTAGTTAAACAAGGGAAATTTTATGGAAAACTATTGAATAAAGTTGAAAATCTGTCCTTTGAGTCTTGTATACTTATGGGAGATTGTAATGAGGTTATTAATCCTCAATTAGATAGATTTTCATCAAAGAAAATTAGGAATAACCAGGGTAAACTGCCCCTTAAATTTTTTGATATCATGGATAGATTGGAGCTATTGGATATATGGAGAGAACTAAATCCTGGCAGGAAGGAATTTTCTTTTTACTCAGACAGACATTCCTCCTGGGCAAGGATAGATACGATATTAGTGTCTAAAAATATTTCTCACTTGGCAGTGAATGTAAGAATAAACCCTAGAGTAATATCAGACCATGGTTTAATTTCCCTTGAGATAAAACAAAGACCTAAAGAATACTGTTGGCGCTTAAACAACAATCTATTAAACAATGACAAAATCTCTAAAGATGCTTTGACATGTTTACAAAATTACTTTAATGAAAATCAAGATAAGGACACTTCAGTAACTATTATATGGGAAGCTGCAAAAGCAGTTTTGAGAGGTTTTTTCCTGGAAAGAAGTAGTTACCTTAAAAAGATGAGGATACAAACATTGAAGGTATTGCAAGAAACATTAAAAGAGAGAGAAAATCTGTTAAAACAATACCCTAATAAGCGTAATATAGAAATAGAAATTAAGGATCTTCAGTTAGAGATAGCAACACAGCTCTCAGAAGAGAGACAAAAGGAACTCAAGTTTATGAAACAAAAATTTTTTGAGGAAGTAATAAACCTGCCAAATGGTTGGCTCACCAATTGAGAAAAGAAAGAACAAGAAGACAAATTGTAGGTTTAAGAGAACAGGGAAAGAAATATACTGAACAAGACCAGGTGAAAAAAATTGTGTATGATTTTTATAAACAACTGCATGGAAAAGAGGTGGAGATATCTAATGAAGCTATTTTTGAATATTTGGAGAGCTGTATAGTAACTACTTTTAATGTGACTCAAAAAGAGCAGCTACACAAACCCATAACTACCCAGGAAGTTCTAGAAGCGATTAAAAGAATTAGATCGGGCAAGGCATCGGGTCCAGATGGCTTCCCTGCGGAGTATTATAAAAAGTTTGCAGGGCAGGTAGCTCCTGTCTTGCGTGAAGTGATGAATGAAATACTTGATCGGAAGTATCTGTCAAGTATCCGTCAACATGGGCACATGCAAACATAGTGTTATTACCAAAAGAAAATAAAGACATACAAGATATCAGAAATTATAGACCTATCTCTCTGCTGAATGCAGATTATAAGATCTTTGTCTCCATTCTAGCAGAGAGATTGAAAAATATTTTGAAGGACTGGATCCACAAAGATCAATGTGGTTTCTTACCACAGAGACAAATAAAGGATAATCTGCGGATAGTATTGAATTTCATTGAGATCCATGAAAAAAACATTGATAAAAAATTGGTTATGACCTTCATTCATTTTGAGAAGGCCTTTGATAAAGTAGACTGGTCTTTTCTTTTTCTGGTTTTGGAAAGGGTGGGGGCTGGGAAGAACTTTATCAAATGGATTAAGGCCATATATGATAGCAGATGTCAACAATTGGCTCCGCAGATGGTGTCGTCGAGAATGATTTGGATTCTTGGATCATGGGCTGCGGTTCCATGAGGGCGGACTCCTGGCAAGGGATGGCTGCATCTCACACCAGTTGGAAGAAATGTTTTTGCCAACAGTCTCAAGAATTTGATCAGGAGGGCTTTAAACTGAACTGTGTGGGGAAGGGAGACAATGTCCTGGAAGACAAAAGGACTGGAGAAAATAGTCAAAGTGTCATAGAGGAAACAAGGCAAACAGTACAGGGACCCAACAGTGGGAGGCAAAAAAACGAGCACAGCAAGTAAAGGGGACACGTGGTCTTAGATGTCTCTACACTAATGCACAGAGCATGGGAAATAAGCAAGATGAACTTGAACTCCTAGCGCAACAAAGCAAATATGATATAATAGGCATCACTGAAACCTGGTGGGATGAGTCTCATGACTGGAATGTAGAAATAAAGGGGTATAACCTTTTCAAGAGAAACAGGACAAACAGGAAAGGAAGAGGAATAGCATTATATGTCAGGGATGTTTACACCAGTGAAGAAATCCAGGACATCAATCCTGGAAGCCAAGTAGAGAGCATCTGGATAAAAATTAAAGGGGAAGGAAACAACAGGGATGTTAGTGTGGGAGTCTACTACAGACCCCCAACTCAAGCAGAAGAATTGGATGAAGCCTTTCTAGAAAAGATGACCACACACTCAGAAAGGAGAAATATAGTAGTGATGGGTGACTTCAACTATCCGGATGTTTGCTGGAAGTCAAACTCGGGAAAATCCTCAAGGTCTAGCAAATTCCTCACTTGCCTCGAAGACAATTTCATTGTTCAAAAGGTGGAAGAGGCAACGAGGGAGTCAGCTATTTTTGGATCTGATACTAACTAACAGGGAAGACCTAGTTAATGGGGTGCAAGTGGTTGGA
Source organism: Phrynosoma blainvillii (assembly GCA_026167975.1). Taxonomy (NCBI): domain Eukaryota; kingdom Metazoa; phylum Chordata; class Lepidosauria; order Squamata; family Phrynosomatidae; genus Phrynosoma; species Phrynosoma blainvillii. Next base: position 418,679,874 of record JANUYF010000001.1, read on the forward strand.
TCCTTAGGCGGGAGTGATCATGTCCTCCTGGAGTTTATTATACAGTGGAAAGGAGAAGCCAGGCATAGTCAGACATGCATTCTAGACTTTAGGAAAGCTGATTTTACTAAACTTAGAGAAATACTGGGGGTGATCCCATGGACAGGAATACTAAAAGAGAAGGGAGTTCAAGACGGATGGGAGTTTCTCAAAAGGGAGATACTGAAGGCACAATTTCAAACCGTGCCAACGAGGAGGAAGAATGGGAGGTGTCTCAAGAAACCAGGATGGATGACTAAGGAACTTGCAACTGAACTATGTTTTAAACGGAACATGTATAAGAAATGGAAAAAATGGGGAAATCACCAAAGAGGAATTCAAACAAATAGCTAGCACGTGTAGGGGTAAAGTCAGAAAAGCTAAAGCGCAGAATGAAATCAGGCTTGCTAGAGAGGTTAAGAACAATAAAAAGGGCTTTTGGGGGTATGTCAGCAGCAAAAGGAAAAAGAAAGAAATGGTAGGGCCACTGTGTGGAGAAGATGGCAAAAAGTTAACAGGGGACAGAGAAAAGGCAGAATTACTCAACACCTTCTTTGCTTCAGTCTTCTCAGAAAAGGCAAAGGGTGCTCAACCAGAGTATAATGGAGCAGAGGACAGAATAGGAGAATTTCAGCACAGAATAAGTAAAGAGATAGTACAGAAACATCTGGTTAATCAAAATGAATATAAGTCTCCAGGACCAGATGAATTACATCAAGGGTATTAAAAGAACTGGCAAATGTAATATCGGAACCATTGGCAATAATCTTTGAGAATTCCTGGAAAACAGGAGAGGTCCCAGCGGACTGGAGGAGGGCAAATGTTGTCCCCATCTTCAAAAAGGGGAAAAAAGAGGATCCCAACAATTATCGTCCAGTTAGTCTGACATCAATACCCAGAAAGATTCTGGAGCAGATCATTAAACAGAGAGTCTGTGAACATCTGGAAGATAATTTCAGAATCACAAAAAGTCAACATGGGTTTCAGAGAAACAAGTCATGCCAGACAAATCTGATCTCTTTTTTTGATAAAATTACCAGCTTGTTGGATGAAGAGAATGCTGTGGATATAGTATATCTTGATTTCAGTAAGGCCTTTGACAAGGTTCCCCATGACATTCTTACAAGCAAGTTGGTAAAATGTGGGCTAGACAAAGTAACTGTTACATGGATTTGTAATTGGTTGACTGGTCGAACCCAAAGGGTGCTCAACAATGGCTCCTTTTCAACATGGAAAGAAGTGACCACTGGGGTGCCACAGGGCTCTGTCCTGGGCCCAGTGCTATTCAATATCTTTATTAATGACTTGGATGATGGTATTGGGGGCATAGTTATCAAATTTGCAGATGACACCAAATTAGGAGGAGTAGCTAATACCCCAGAGGACAGGATCAAAATTCAAAATGACTTGAACAGACTAGAAAGTTGGGCCAAAGCTAACAAAATGAAATTCAACACGGAGAAATGTAAGGTACTGTGCTTAGGGCGGAAAAACGAAAAGTACAGATATACGATGGGGGACACCTGGCTGAATGAGACTACGTGTGAAAGGGATCTAGGAATCCAGGTGGACCACAAGTTGAACATGAGCCAACAGTGTGATGCAGCAGCTAAAAAGGCCAATGCAATTTTAGGCTGCATCAGTAGAAGTATAGTGTCTAGATCAAGAGAAGTAATAGTGCCACTCTATTCTGCTTTGGTCAGGCCTCACCTGGAATACTGTGTCCAGTTCTGGGCACCACAATTCAAAAAGGATGTGGAGAAACCGGAGTGTGTCCAAAGGAGGGCAACTAAAATGGTGAAGGGTCTGGAAACCAAGCCCTATGAGGAACGACTTAGGGAGCTGGGGATGTTTAGCCTGGAGAAGAGAAGGCTGAGAGGTGATATGATAGCCGTGTTTAAATATTTGAAGGGATGTCATATCGAGGAGGGAACAAGCTTGTTTTCTGCTGCTCCAGAGACTAGGACCCGAAACAATGGATGCAAGCTGCAAGAAAAGAGATTCCACCTCAACATTAGGAAGAACTTCCTGACAGTGAGGGCAGTTCGACAGTGGAACACACTCCCTTGGAGAGTGGTGGAGTCTCCTTCCTTGGAGGTCTTTAAGCAGAGGCTGGATGGCCATCTGTCAGGGATGCTTTGATTGGGGGTTCCTGCATGGCAGGGGGTTGGACTGGATGCCCCTTGTGGTCTCTTCCAACTCTATGATTCTATGATTCTATGACATTCAAGAAGCAAGAATAATAGTTAATGGGGAAAGGACAGAGAGAATTCGAATTTATAATGGGACTAGACAGGGATGTCCGCTGTCCCCTTTACTGTTTCTTATGATAATAGAAATACTTAATAATAAGATCAGGGCCGAGAAAAAGATTGTAGGGATAAAAAGTAAAGGACATGAATTTAAGCTGTGTGCTTACGCAGACAAACTTTTGGTGACAGTAGTAGATTCTATTGATAGTATACAATGTCTTGTTGATATTTTAAATGAATTTTGTAGAGTATCTGGCTTAAAAATTAATAAAGAAAAAACTTCTGTATTATCTATGTATATCTCTAAAGATGAGGAAGCCAAAATTAAAGAAATTTCAGGATTCCAGATTTGCAAGAAGGTAAAATTGACTAGCAAAAATGTGGACCTCTACAAGAATAATTATAAGGAAATGACAAGGGCTGTGGTTAAAGACCTAAAATTATGGAGTCAACTACAATTATCATGGTTGGGGGAAATTTCTGTTATAAAGATGAAAATCTTACCTAAATTTATGTTTCTTTTCCAGAATTTACCAATAATCACCAACTTTAAACCGTTTAAAATCTGGCATAAAGAAATTTCTAAATTTGTTTGGGGCGGGAAAAAGCCTAGAGTGAGATTTAAACTTCTGCGAAATAAGTCTAATAGGGGTGGACTCGCTTTGCCCAATTTACAAGTGTATTATGCAGCTTGTTTTTTTGCTTGGATATCGGAATGGTTTTTGTTGGATAATGAGGGGATCTTAGCACTAGAAGGCAATGGACTTAGATTTGGGTGGCACACATTTATTTTATGGAAAGCATAAGCTACACAAAGATTTTGGGAATCATTTTATACGTAAATCCTTGTTCAATGTTTGGTTAAAGTATAAAGAGAGAGTTAGTCTGGAACTACCTGGGTGGGTGTCAATACACGAGGCTTTTCATCAAAGGGAAAGTATAAAAGAAGGGAAGTGGATTATATATGCTGATTTATTGGAAGTGAATAAGCTGGATGAAAACCTGTGTTTCAAAAAACATCAACAAATAATAGATGAAGGTTATACGTGTGGTTGGCTCCTACATAGACAGTTAAGAGAGAGGTATCTCTCTGACCAGAAATTAATTGGTATTAGAAAAGAAATGAGTGAATTTGATGAAATTATTTGTTCGGAAAAGAGACATAAAATAGCGAGGCTTTACGATTATCTTATGAATTTTGAGATGGAGGAGGAATTAATTATGGATATGATGGTTAAATGGTCCCAAGATCTAAAATATAATATTAATTTGGAACAATGGGAGAGGTTGTGGAGAAATAGAGTTAGATACTCCCCCTGTTGTGATCTTAGGGAAAACCATGTGAAGATGCAATTTAGGTGGCATCTCACCCCAGCCAAAATTGGTAGAATATATAAAGGCACATCAAACAAATGTTGGCAATGTAAGAAAACCACTGGAACTTATATGCATATGTGGTGGTCCTGCAAAAAAGTTCAGAAATACTGGAAAAAAAATGCATGGTGTTATTGAAAAAAAATTACATTTAAAATTTAACCTGGATCCAAAGTTTTACCTGCTGAGTTTATGTGAAAATCCGGATTTTGAATGTAAATTTGGGAAATTAACATTTTATTTGACAACTGCGGCCAGGATGGTTTTGGCAAGCATGTGGAAATCAGAAGAAATCCCAGCGGTCGAATGCTGGCTAAATAGATTTTGTGAAATTGAGCAGATGGATGAGCTCACCACTATAATGTAGAAATAAGCAAGAGGATTTGGAAACCATTTAGTGATTATATGAATGGATTATATAAGGTTAAAGATAATTAAGGTTAAAACGAATATTTGAATGTTTTAGTTTGGAAGCTAAGATGTCTACTGCTTATAGCTGGTTTAAGCTATTTAAGTTATGGTGACGGAATATAAGTCAGCTTTAATTTTAATAGTGTAAATCAGAGAAAGAGGTTAATTTACATAGGAAGCTTAGCTTCAGGTTTTCATTATGAAAAGGGTACTGAAAAGGAATTTTCTAGGACCGGTCTCCTTCTCCAGGAAGTTTTGCTTATTATTTGTAGTGTTTGTATTGTTATATAATATGTCATTGTAGTAGTGTATTGTAATGTATTGTAAGTCTTGTATTGTATGTGTATGTTAGTTATGTGGATAGAGATATGTCTTGTGTGTTACTGTAGTATGTTTTTATGTATATTGTATACTGTCAGTTGTATGTCGTTATTTTACTTAATAAAGCTCTTTAAAAATATATGGTAAGATTCGATATTTTAAAGAAAGTTTTCAATTAATAAAAATATTAAAAATTTAAATGTATTTTTTTTTTTAAAAAAAAAAAGAGGGGCGTCTCCTTTCTCCTTCCACTAAGCCTTGCCCTACTCACACCATCTCTTCAGCATTTTAAAGAGATGCAGACAAATACCACAACCTGTTTCTGCCAAAAGGCAGATGTTTGGGGGGCAGTGGTATTACCTTCCCTTAGGCCACCTGTTGTGGCCCACACCCCCTAGCACTGCCCCTGTGTTTCATATTAGTTCAAGCTCTAAAATGGCTGCTGCCACGTGGCAACGCAGAGCTATAAAGAACAAACTCTCGTGGGAAGTCTTGTGAGAGTACAATCACCGTGAGACTTCCTTAACTTAAACAAGCAACATGATTGGACCAAATGTGCAGGTACCTAGAGGCCCCTGCACGCTTGACCAATCAGGCCTCTCATGTCCTTATATGGCCGGCACAACAAAAAAAACCTTCTGACTCATCGGGGGGTGTCTTTCTCTCTTTCTCTACCTCTAGACCATGTGTTTGATTATGCACAAGTAATATTTGTGCATATCATAGTGCATATGCACAGTGCCTCAGTGGTTAAGATACTGGACATTAACACATTGGCTTTAAGGCACCTTATCTCTGACGGTACAAAGGCAAATTGAATTTTTCAAAATTGGTGTTATTGCATTCACCTGTGGCTGGGTGAATGCAGCCCATATAAAGCCCAGTTGCCAAATTTTCCCATTTTTGAAAAGGGCACAGGATAAGTCCCACTGGCATCTGGGCTGTATACAGGTTGCATTTGCTAGGCCATGGGTGAATATGATAACACCTATTTTGAAAATGAAATGTGCCTTCATTCTGTCAGGGATAAGTTGTTTTAAAGCCAATACACTAATCTCCGCTGTCTCTGACAATTGTAAGATTGGCAGGTCAGCAGTTTGAGACCCAAGTACCATGTGACAGAGTGAGCTCCCATTACTAGTCCCAGCTTCTGCCAAGCTGTTTGATAGCAAGTAAAAGTACAAGTAGATAAATAGGTACCATCTTGGTGGGAAGGTAACAGCATTCTGTGCAGTAATGCTGACATGATCACAGAGTCATCTTTGACAATATTGGCTCTTCAGCTTAGTAACAGAGATAAGCACTGACCCTTATAGTCAGACACAACTTGACAACCTTGTCAAAGGGGAAACCTTTACCTTTATTATTTGTTTTATAAAGAAGCTATTTCTCTGCTAGACCCTGAGTGTGAGTGGGTAGGGGAACTGGTTGTTATTAAGTAAAAGCTACAATTTAAAACCAGTTAAAACAATATTGAACAGAATAACTATAAAACATGTGCAGCCTTGAATAAAATCAGTTTAACCCAAATACAATAATAAAAAGCCAGGATATAACTTGGTGCCAATATGATTCTAATGTTGACACCAGTCAGGCCTCATTAAAGAGAGAATTCCACAACTGGGGTACAACCACAGAAAAATAGCTAGATAATTATCTGCTACTCCACTCACTATCTATCATTCAATAAATGGTCAGATTTAGGTAGCTATATATGAGAAAAGGTGGGTTGTGGGATTGGACTCATACATTAAGCTTACTTTTGCACTTTCTTCTTTGATCTTCCTTAGTAGGTATTCCAGGTCTGTGAGGTTTTCTGCCAGTATTATGGTGTCATCTGCATATCTTAGATTGTTGATATTCCTTCCTCCTATTTTCACTCCTCCTCTGTGCTAGAAACATAATACCTGCAACTTCTCTCCTGATTATCTCATCTTGACTGTTTCTGCATGCACTGCACTTACGTACATGTGTATAAAGCATTGTGTGCATAAGGACCTTTGTGTGCACATCAACCTGTGTGTACACAGGAATAATTAATGCACTCAAGGGTCAAGGAGGTCAACACAGACTCCAAACATGTTAAAGGACAGGTGTGGTTATTAAGTAGAAATGAATAAGGAAATAAAGTATAAGGTAGCAATTTTGAAAATCTTGGATTCTTAAAAGCAAGACAGTTGCATGCAAATGCATTTAACAAGGTTTAAGTAACTAGATTTTATAAATCAAAACACTTTTAGGTGGAGACATATTTGTGTAGGGAAATGTGCATGGGGATGCTTTTTCCTATCTTTCAGTTTCTAACTACAGTATGTTCCCTCAGAGCTAAACTTTTTCCATTTCTTCAAAGTCCCAGTTTCATTCTTATTTCTTACCTTCAAATGCACACTATATTGATTTTTTAAAAACCTTTTTGGCAGTCTTTCTTTGATTTTGATTTGATGTAGATAATATTTCTCTTTTAGTTTGCTTATTCTATAAGGTATATATGAGCAGAGCTTGGAAAGTTACTTCTAAACTTTTTTATTCTAGATCCAAGGGCTCAAAAAAGATGTGAGATATTGTTATAGATGCATTAAAAAAGGGAATTCTTTGCATTTTCTTTTCTCAAAAGCAATAGACATAGTTTTACTTACTTTTTTATTTTAAAAAAAATCTGCTGCTGTCATGTAGTGTGGGGCACACTGTCCTCCCATTCATCTTGCCATCACAAGACCCACAACAGAGCATCAGGCAGCTCACGTCTCATGTGATATTCCTTCTCTATTATTTAGTGAGGCCACAATGCTTTAATAAAAATAACTAGAACAGATACAACCACAGTTACACTGCAGAAGGAACAACATTATCTGTCCCCAACTACAATCATGATATATTTTGTTATTGGGAAAGTAAATTATTTCTACATAACTAGCTATTTGGAACTGATGTTCCAAGCTGTGGCTATACAATTATAAGCAAAGAGCATGATCAATTTCTCATAGAATGTAGATTTCACAGCTATGGGGTCAAGGCTAAGCAAGGGAGGAAAGGGAGGAAAGGGACAATTTTCCATAGAGGTATTATGCATGCCTTTCCTTTAATACAACATAAAGAACAATATAAACATGAAGACAATATAAATCCAGAAGTGCTAGCTTCAATGGTGCACACTTTGATTTTAAATCCTCTATGAATTCATAACAGTGAATTTTTCACATCTGTAGAGTAGCTGTCTGGGCTTTTGGTATGCCATTTTCTCTCTCTTAGATACCTTTAAAAAAAAAAGAAGATGGAGGAGCAGGAGTTTATTGAAAATATAATGAAATATGACTGATGAAGCAAATTGGCCCACTGAGATGTTCCCTTAGTAATAGCATGCCGGGCTTCCTATGAGATCACAATTTCAGTTGAATTATCTATTGACTGATCCTCCTTCCCCCTCCCCTGTACATTATCTATTATCTGTAGACTCTCTTTCCAGATAATGTTTAGTATGTGGAATAAATTCAAAAGAATATCTACCTTCTGAGTGTAACTTTAAAAATAAATACAGAGACAGAAAGAACAAGGTGAACTTCTTACTGTTTACCTTTCAGTTTTTTCCAACTTATGTCAGTCCGAAACCAAATTTATCACAGGGTTTTCTTCCCAAGATTTGTTCAGTGGGGTTTGTCTTTGCCTTCCTCTGAGGCTCAGAGAATGTGACTTGCCTAAATGGGTTTTCATGGCTGAGTGGAGATTTGAACCTTGGTGGTCAGAGTAATACTCCAGCACTCAAACCACTACATCACGCTGGTCTTCTTAGGATAACTAAAGGGTGATACAGACAGCCCATAAGGGGCGGCTCTGTGCCATCCCTGGGAGTGGTGAATCAGTGCCGAGGCAACTACATGCTGCAGCCCTGATCCTCCTTTTTGCCACCCCCAAAAGAGCAGGCAAATGCCGCTCCTTTTTGGGGTGGCAAAAAGCCACCCTTAGAGCTGCCACAGTGGTTCTTTTGCACCTCTTTGATGCAGCATGTCTTCACTAAACTTTTTTTAGGTTTCTACCTCCAACAAAGGTAAAACTCTCCTTTTGGACTACAATTGGCAAGTTTGATCTATAAAGCACCTAAACCTTTTCCCAGATGTAACAATACAGTGACCTTTTGAAAAATTCAAAAGTTCTCTACCACCACCACCACCCCCCAAAAAAAAGAGAGAATGAGAGAGAGAGAGAGAATTAGCCCTGCATAGGACAGAGATGTCCTGGATCTCAATGGACGTTACTTTGCTTCTGGTAATGGATTTAAAATTTTATTGCCTGTCTTTTACTGACCCTGGCTGCTACATCATCAAGAAGAGTGGAATCTGCCCACATGGATATCACTCCAGATCATCTTAACTGATAATAGAAGTAACATCTGAGATGAAGTGTAGGCCCATGACTCTAACTTTGTCACTTTTCTTCTCTTGTATGATTTTAAATGTATTTCCCTGATGAAGAAGCCGGTGGAACTTTGACAGCTTGCATCAAAGCAATGCAAAGCAGCTTCATTTGTATACCGCTTCATACCGCACTATGCAGTGTCTAAGCAGTTTACAACTGTAAACTCATCATGTATTATGTGCTTTTTAGTTGGTCCAATAAAGGTATTTCTGAGTTGGAAAAGACAGCCCTGAAGGGGTGGCTTGAAGCCACCCCCACTGATGATGGATTGGGGCTGTGGCAAACACATGCCGCAGCCAAAATCTGCCTTGAACCTGACCCAAATAGGAGCAGAAAATATCTGCTCCTATTTAGGGCAGGAAAGAGGCACCTTTTCTAGCCTTACAGCAGCCTCAGGGTCACTTCAAGATGCTCTGGTGGGATGTAAATGCCATGCCACTGGAGCATCTTGAACTACTCACATCTGGTGCCCCGATGGCCTCCAGACATCTTGGAAGTGTGCGGCATGTAAACACCACACTCCCAAGATGCCTAGAAGGTGTCTTTAATGGACCATTTGTTCTGGTCCTCTGTCTTGTGGATCTTGTTGTATTTTGCTATTTAGCCAACAAGCCTATCCTTGAATAAAAACTATAAGACTCTGATAATCTGCTATACCCTAAAACAAGAGTGGGCCAGTATCTGATTCTGGTACTAGACTAGATTTCCTCCCTTCAACCTTGAGTTGGTTAGATGAAATGAGGAGGCTAGTCATTGCCCTGTTGTCACAGGTATAATCTCACCTCACTGTGGCAGTGCTATAAGGAGTTTCCAGTTCTTATTGTAACCAGAAAACCAGTGTTCCACTCTCCTTGCCTCCTACCTGTAAATGACAGGGAAAGGGAACAAAGTTGTGTGCTGATCCAGTTGTAGGAACATGCTTGCAACTGGAACTTGGATCCAGGAAACTTCTATCATAGGGTTCACATGGTTGTTTTAGAAAGAAACAGCATCTTCTCTTTGGAAAAGATTATTTCAATTTAAAAATATTGATTCCTATGCAGAAAATGCTATTTTCTATGCAAATAGACCATATGAGAATTTTACGTAAAATAAGCTCACGATTATACATTTTGCTGCATAAAAAAGACAATTTTCAGAACAGTAATTAATATTTCTTTATTGAAATTTTATTTCACACAAAAATGCTGTTAGCTATGCAAATAAATAAATAAATAAATAAATAAATAATAAAAATGCTGTTCTCTGCACAAAACCACCATCTATGAATTTTGGCAAGAATAAGTCCTGCTTTGAACATTCTCATCAGTCCAGGATTCTTCTCACCAGGGTTTCTCAGTACTCAAAAACCATGCTTTTTTTTTTTTAGGAGGTGTGTGTGAATATTTTCTTTCCATTTTGCATTTTGTATTTAGAAAAAATACCAGAGTCCAAATTATGCAGAAATCATGCACATCCTGTTATCACCTCTACTCTTGTTGAAACACACAGCAGATATTTTAAGACACCCCTCTGTTCCCAACTGGCAAAGGGGTCAGACAAGGCTGTATCCTTTCACCCTATCTGTTCAATGTGTATGCAGAACATATTATAGAAAAAGCAGGCTAGGACTCAGAAGAGGGAGGAGTGAAAATAGGGGAAAGGAATATCAATAATCTAAGATATGAAGATGACACCATAGTACTAGCAGAAAGCCTCACAGATTTAGAACACTTACTAAGGAAGATCAAAGAACATGCAAAGGCAGGCTTAAGGTTGATCATAAAGAAAACAAAAATAATGACACCATGGACCTTCACAAGTTCAACCTAGACAATGAAGAAATAGAAATAGTAAAAGAATTCTCATACCTGGGATCAAACATTGATAGAAATGGGGACTGTAGCCAGGAAATCAGATGAAGATTAATAATGGGGAGGGCAGCCATGAAAGAACTAAAAAAGATTCTAAAATGCAAAGATATACAACTAAGAACAAAAGTTAGAATCATACAAGCCATTCTATTCCCTGTTACCATGTATGGATGTGAGAGCTGGCCAGTTAAGAAAGATGATAGGAAGAATATCAACTCCTTTGAGATGTGGTGCTGGAGAAGAGTGTTGAGGATCCCATGGATAGCTAAAAGAACAAACAAATGTCTCCTAGAGCAGATCAAGCCGGAAACCTCTCTGGAAGCCAAGATGACCAAACTGAGGCTGTCGTACTCATCATGACATATCATGAGAAGAGAGGACTTATGGGAAAAGACAATATTGCTGGGAAAGGTGGAGGGAAGTAGGAAGGCCACATGCTAGATGGATGGACTCTAGTAAGGAGGTCACAGGTATTAAGGGGTTGCAGGATTTAAGAAGAACAGTGGAGGACAGAGGGTCTTGGAGATGTCTCATCCATAGGGTCGTCATGAGTAGACATCAACTTGAGGGCAGTTAACAACAACAACTCTGTTTATTGGGACCAGGCCTTCAGAACACCTTTCATCAATGTTTAAACAACTCTTCTGGCTTTGGTCTGATTTAGCAGATGCCATTCTTAAACCACTTCTGAGTTCCTGAACCATTTCTGTTGCATTTCTATGGAGTTCTTAGAAATCTCATCTGAAGTTTAAGAATATGAGATCTGATCTGTAGGCTGCCTTGCTTTTATTGCCAAGGCCTCAAGGATTGTGACATAGCAACAGTTTTCTTCTTTCAGGCTCTTCCCCCCCCCCCCCTAATATTAAAGTGAAGCCTATTTACTTGTAACTGAAAATGTATTGCCTCCTGTCTTGCACTGCATATAATGATAAATAGCTTCCCATGAGACATCTCTAGAAATATTATCTTCAGCCCTAGACTACCACTGAAAAGTAGGAGAGAAATAATAGGTAGCTTCTCTTCCTGCATCCATAGCACCTCAATTCCATTCCATTTAAAAATGAGTAGCACATTTTGGCCTTTGTCAAATGAAAACATATCCTCACATGATTGTATATCCTGATTGAAAAGCGTGAAGTTTGAAGTAACTTGTCCTCACTGGTAATGGATTACAAGCACTCAGTGCAAAGAGGTTACCTTAAAGTGACTTCTAAAAGGCCACAAAGTGAATTCAGAGGGTGGCATAAGAACAATGTCAATCCACTGTTCTAGATTCTTTTGGTCTATATATCATTAAAAAAATCTGTTTCCTAGGGAAGCAGCCTTTGCTGCTTTTTGTTTTTTATGAACAAAGGATAGGTACAACAATTGCTCTATATGAAAGGTGATAAATAAATATATGTGTGTATCCAGAGAACATTTCTGTACTTGGATGACCCAGTACAGATTAATAACCTGGAAAACTCCAATAAGCATGTTCCCTTGCTATGTTGTAATTGTTACTTGTAGTCTACGTTTACCATCCATTCTGAGTTGTGGCAGAAGATGGGTGGTAGAACTAAGGATAAGAGAGAATTTTGTTTTAGTTCTGTTTTTTTTTTTTTTTTAAAGAATTCCTCCAAATACACATCACCATCATTCTCGTTGTTGTTGTTGTTCTTGAAGACTGGAATCCTGCATCATGTTACACTTAGTACTTAACTAAGTAACTTCTTCTAGCCCAATCTCCCTAAAACTGATGGAAACATCATTGAAATATGCTCAGCAGAATGGACCTCCTTCTCAACAAGCAGCTCATGCCTGGTGAAGTAGGTTGAGGGGTGAGTTAAGATCATGGCAATAGTCTCAAAATTGTGACTAGTGTTCATGAATACAAAACAGTTAGGTTAGGTAACTATTTCATATTCATGAATGCTACTTAGACACAATCTTGACACTAATTAGCAATAGCAGCTTCATTTATATACTGCTTCATACCACGGTATGCAGTCTTTAAACAGTTTACAACTGTAAGCTAATTGCCTCCAACAAGCTGGGTACTCATTTTAGTGACCTCAGAAGGATGGAAGCCTGAGTCGAACCTGATTCTGGCTAGTATTGAACTCACAACCTTGTGTTTTGTGATTGAGTGGCTGCAGTAGAGGCATTTAACCACTGCACCACCAGGGCTCCTTATTGGCTCCACTATTGCCATGATTCTAACTTATTCTTCAACCTACTTTATCTGGAATCAGTTCCATTTGGAGAAGGAGTTCTATTCTGATGATGATCAGAGCATGGTTGAATGCAGTGTCCATCAGGTTTATGGGAGGGAGGGTTGGACCAGGACAATTTACTCAGGGTGAAGCAGATGGCTGTGAAGGAGCAGCCTGTGGGCCAGGACCACTCCCAATGTGGGCTGGTTTAAAGTGACACCTGGTTGACATGGCCACTCCCAAAGTGGGCTGACACCTGCAGTCCGAAGCCATGCCAACCAGGTGTCACTTTAAACCAACTCCTTTTTGATCCAGTCCTTTGGACTGGAGCATGGCCTCGGCATAGCTTCTGGCTGCTTTGGGGATGTGCATCATCTAAACACCACAGCCCCAAAGCAGCTAGAAGCTGCTTCTTTTTACCCATATGTTCCGGGCCTCATTATTATTATTATATTTATTTCTATCCTGCCTTTCTCCCAAAACTAGGACCTAAAATGGCTTACAAGAAGAAGAAGAAGAAGAAGAAGAAGAAGAAGAAGAAGAAGAAGAAGAAACCAATACACTAAAAACATACCAAAAAGTACAAACGTTAAAATGGGATTAAACTTTTTAAAATATTAAAATAATTTAGAACTAAAAGAGATAAAATATCATTAAAAATGAAAATCAATGAAAATAGTTCAGTCTAAAAACAATATGGCACCCCAACCCATTTTTTTTAAAAAAAAAACTTTCCTTTTTAAAAGCCTATGGGTTTTTTTTTTTTAAAGGCTTTGCCTGGCAATGGAAGGACAACAGGGGAAGAGCACTCTGGCCTACCTGGGAAGAGAGTTACAGAATCTAGGGGCAGTCACTGAGAAGGCTCTGTATTGCATCCACACCAACTGTGCTTGTGATGGTGCTGGGACTCAGAGTAACGCCTCTCCTGAGAACCTCAGGTCCTGTGCAGGCTTATATAGTGAAATACAGTCTGCTAAATAGCCTGGACATGAGCCATGTAGAGCTTTACAGGTCATAACCAGCACTTTGAATTATCCCTGGAAACAAACTGGTACCTCTTGGAGTTGTTGTAACAGAGGAGTAGCATGGTTCCTGTAACATACTTCATACATGGAACAGAGAGAAACTGAGAATTTAAAAACTTATCTGCCAATGTTATTCTGTTTATGCTTCTCAGTTATTGTAAGCAGAATCAACTTCCTTTGAGTGGCAGATTGAGTACCAAATGCCAACCTCCCTTCATAAAATATTTTAATGTTCAAGCCAGAATCTTAAGGAAGAGACTTTATTTTTAATCTATCCTTAGTAACTGCAATTGTATTTCCCCAAATTCTACAGAAAGAAATAGTCACAACTATTGATATGTCACAACTGTCAGTGGACTGCCAGACTTTTCACTCAATCTGGAAAGTCCCATGGATGGCATTAGCAGAGGAGTATGCAGGACCTTAGAGGGTGATATAATGCCAAAGGAACTTGACATAGCATTATTTGAGCATAATTGCCCCCCCTTAGATAGTTCTGTTGCACCTGAGGCCACATGCTCATTTAATTCAGGGATTAGTTGATCTCAAAGTCCAAAGTCTGGTGGGATCCACACATCCTTCACTGAACCTGGGAAATTCCACCTGCCCTCCCCCCCCACCTTTGAAAAGGGTTTTGGGACATGGAGGGCAATCTTATCATGCTGGCTGCTTATACCCAGAAGAGCCCTTTTGTTTCCAGTTCAGGAACAGGACCAGAAGCCACTATTGGGAGGAGTCAGAGTCCTTCAGGGTCCAGAAAAAACAGATTTTGTAGCTATCTCAAGCCCATGGGCTACATTTTTTACTTCCCTGAAAACATAGAGATTAAAGTATCCAGTCAAACATCTGAAACTCTTTTGCACTCCACATTTATACCACTGTGATCCCACATTCACTGCCTGGGTTCCATCCTATGGAATCTTATGATTTGCAATTTAGGAAGGGTTCTTATTACTAAGCTGTAGTACCTCATCCCAATGGTGAAAGCAGAATATAGTACCATACTTGTGAAAGGGCTCCTGGAAAAATCAATCAAGTTATGCCTAAAAACCAGTAACAAAAATGTCCATCCCTTCTTCATTTTAGCAGCTGTGTCATTCCTTTGTTTCTTCTAGATGAACACTGATTCCTGTTGCTATGTGTATCAGACATGGACAGATTTGTAAGGTTTTTTTTCTCCCACATTTTCTGAATTTTGGTAAATTCCCTTCCAAAGAAACTGAAATATAAATCACCCTTACCCCTGTGTGTTAGAATATAGATGGGTTATACAGTCAGAGGTGAAATGTAGAGATGTGTGTCTGGAATTTTCCTCATGAGAACAACATCTAGGCAAACAAAGACAGCCCAGTCCAGGTGGCCAGAGAGTCATAGTATCAGAAGTTCCTAGCTGGGAAAGACAGCAAAGAACAGATAACAGTATCCAAAACATTATTAGGCCTGGGGGGGGAACCACGTGGTGGATGATGGACAGCAAGGGGCTGGCTTAACAAAAATCATACACATAACATCCAATCAACATAAGGTTAACACCCAGAAGGTGGAGAAAGGGCGGGGCTGAGAAATCCCTTTGTCTAAAATTGTTTATATTTTCTTGCTTTCTTCCTGTTTGCGTGTGGTCGCAATGGATCTAACTATGGAGTTAATTCTTGGACTATAATATGCTTATATTGCTTTTATAATGTAACTTCTGGATCTGAAAACATGATCTGTAACTTTTTTGTTCAACCACATCAGCATGATGTGATCCTATGATGTAGTGTATTTTTCTTTGCTTATTTTTACCTTTTGAAACAATAAAGCTCTACTTTTAGAAGTTTGGATTTTTTCCCCCTGGCTCTGCTGGATTTTCAAGCACACAACACCAATAAAATTCAACACTGTGTACACAGTGTCTTAGATTAAATAAGATGACAACATACTGCAATTGTTTCCTTCTCTGTTGACTTTCATATAATAGATCTCCTGCTTCTGCTCCCCCTCCCATCTATTTAGTACCCAAACAAGCAGATAGTTTACTAGTCTAGTTTCTCAACTGTGACAATGGTAGAAGTCCTACTTCTGAAAGAAAAATTTATTTATTGCTTTCTTCCTTTACTTTTCTAACCTTTTTTCCCAGTTATCTTTTAAAAAATCACCCCTTTCTTAAATTTCCATCTGCCTGTAGCAACCATTTCTTACTACCTGTTGTCATGGCTTTGTCAACATTCAGTTTTCCTGTCATTGTTTTCAAGTGCCATTGATCCTTATTTCTCTTCTGCTACATTTCTCTAGGAAATGGGAACATGTGGTTCCACTAGTGTTGTTGAAATACAGCTGCCATCATCCCTAGCCAGCATAGACAATGATAAGGCCTGATGGGATTTATATATATGTATTCAAATTGTGTATCAGCTGCTTAGATGTTTATCACAGGCAGTATGCCTCTGTATATAGACTGCTGGGAAATTTGAGATAGAGGGTGCAACTGCAACTAGGTCCCACTGCTAGGCTTCCCATAGGCTACAGATTGGCCTATGAGCTCCTTAATTCACAGGCAGTGTTCTTTTGTACAGAAGTTGTTCAAGAACATGAACAAGAGTTAAGAATGTTAAGAGGTGATATGATAGCCCTGTTTAAATATTTGAAGGATTGTCATATCAAGGATGGAGCAAGCTTGTTTTCTGCTGCTCCAGAGTCTAGGGAGTTTATCGCACTCACTTTTGTTAACTATCTGGGAAAAGGCTGGGGATGCGCGTGACTGAAGGAAAATGGATTTTATCGCACTCAAAACAGTCAGCAAGCCATCCCCATGCTGTCGCTTGACCACAACTCATCCCCGAGCCACACTGTGTGTGGCATGGGGATGGGTTGTGATCGAGCAACAGCATGGGGACAGCTTGCTGACTGTTTCAAGTGTGATGAAGTCCATTTTCCCTCGGCCACAAACATCCCCAGCCCATTCCCGGATCATTAACAAAAGTGAGTGTGATAAACTCCTAGGATATGGAACAATGGATGGAAGCTACAGGAAAAGAGATTCCACTTAGACATTAGGAAGAACTTCCTGACAATAATAGCTGTTCACTCATGGAATATGCTGCCTCAGAGTGTGGTGGAGTATCCTTCTTTGGAAGTTTTTAAGCAGAGGCTGGATGGTCATCTGTTGGGAGTGCTTTGATTGTGAGTTCCTGCATAATATGGGGTTGGACTGGATGGCCCTTGTGGTCTTTTCCAACTCTATGATTTTATGATCACTTCAATCCATGTGGTTGCTCTTCAATCTCTTCCACATAACATGCTATAACAGTCTCAGTGGTATTCAAACTACAAAATGACCCTCACTCTCTCCTTCCCTTTCTCCTCCTTCTGCAACCACCACCACTGTGAAAACTGGCTCTACGCAACTGTTGGTTTATTCACACCTAAACAGTTAAGTTTTATATGTATGACTTTTCCACTTGGCTTCCAGGAATATTTCAGCAATCACATTTTGAGAGTCCTTAACATAAAGCAAGGAGTGAAGAGGTAAGAAGCAAAGCAGGGGGGAAAGTGAGCTAAAGAAGATCTGCAGGAGTCTTTAGGGGCTATCCTCACCCTCTGCCCCCCCCATCTTCTCAGTGGGTAAAAGCAATTGATTGCCAAGCTCCTTAAAATGCTTTCATCACTGTGTTTCTCGTAACTTTGTACATTTCCTTGTTCAGGTGGCTTCTCTTCTCTTTCATGAGATCAATCCATTAGGCTCCTTTCCACTTGGCACACACTTGGATTGGGCTGTAAAAATAATCTGTTTAGGTGATCACAGAATTGTTAACCCCTATTGATGAACTTGTTCAGTTTTGGTGGAGTAGTGTATTTGTAAATCCAGCAGAGTCAGGAAGCAAAAATCCAAGCTTCTAAAAGTTGAGTTTTATTGTTGAAAGAATAATAACAACATGCAAAGTAAAATACAGTCCACTATAGGATCACATCTTGCAGATGTGGCTAAACAGGAACAAAACTACAGATCCATGTTTCCAAATCTTAAGGCTACATTGTGAAGCAGTATAAACATATTATAGATCCATCGAGAAGTAAAGAGAAGAAAAAAGTGTGATCCAAAGGAAGCAAATAATAATGATATCAGTGCCAAACACAAAGTTTCTCAGTCCAACCCCTCTCCACCTTTTTGGGTGTTAACCTTCAGGTTGATTGGATGATCTGTATGTGATGTATGCTAACCAAGCCTCTTGTTGTTCATCTTCCACCATGTGATCTACTTTCCCATAACAACTTTTTATTATTGTTTCCTTATGTAAACAAGGATGATTTCCCACCTAGTGGTTCTCTATTGTTTAGTCTCTCTAGCCATCTGGACTGAGTTGTTTGTGCTCTGCCTAAAAGCTGTTCTCAAGTGGAAAAAATACAGACACGCACATCTCTACATTTCACCTTTGACTGCATAGCCCATCTATATATACTCTGACAGAACTCACATTACTGTGATAGACTTCCCTGCTAAACACAGTTGTTCTTTGTATTCTTGTGTTTAATTTTTTCCAATTTACCTATATGATAATAGAGGAACAGAATGTGCTGGAGTGTGTGTATGCATGTGAATTTATTTCTCATTCATTTAGATTTCAGGAGGAAACAGCCTAGTGGAGAAAAGTGAATAAAGCCCGAACTGAATACAGTTGTCCCTCCCGATTCCCCGGGGATCAGTTCTGGACACACACACGCAAATCAGGAAAATTGCAAATATTCAAGCTCCATTTATTTTAATGGTGGTGTGTGCCCATGCACACTGCTGCATCAACGCCCCCCCCCCTTGGCATGCACATCATTTTGTCCCTCCTCTCTTGCTGTCCACAAAGGACTGGGACTGCAGACTCCAAGTCCATGAATGGGAAGGGATGTGTGTATATTATTTAAATATGAATTTGTTTAGACTAACTGATGAGAATGAATAGAGGTTTGCAAGATGTGTGTGTGTGCATGTGCATGTGTGCATGTGTGTGACCTACACCAAAGTGGTGCTCAATATACAATTACTAGTCCATGAGCCATTGGCTGCAAGCCGGTTTCTAGGAAATCATGTGAACACAATAATAATGGTAATGGTCCCTTGCCCATGGGAGGGGATGAGTTGCCAATCTGCCACATCAGAGCCAATTCAAGCGGTGACTGTGGGCACTTGAGAGAGCCATTTTATAATATTATAGCCATACTGGCAGAATATCGAAAAGACAGCAGTGGAAATTTTCCTAAATATATGAAAACACATTTCTTTCATAAATGACAATTATCTCAAAGGATAAGAATCAGTGCTTGTCATTCTGCAGATGGCACAACTTCCATCCATGAAGCCAGAAGGGCAAATAATTTCTCTCTCCACCTGTGACAGTCAGAATGACCTCATAATGTGCTTTGTATGCAATGGTGGCTGGAAGCTTCCATGTAACCGAGGTGATGGATCCACTCTGGCTTTTACTCTAAAGTTCAAATGAGCTATCCAAGGTGCTGAACCCATTTTAGGATAAGGCCCACCCCCTTGTAAAGCTCCTCCAAACAATAAAGTCAAACAGGTTCACTGCCCCACTGACCTGGAAACCACCATAAAATGGAAGTCTAGTCACTATGGAACAGGGATTGGGTCACATCATTGGTCTGAAGTGGAGAGAAAAGGGGAAGAAAGTTTTGTTGTAACAGCAGACATACACTAACATGCTGTTGGGTTTATGCCAAGAATATTTACACTGAGCTAACAAACCCTTCCCTCACAAAGCCAGACCACTGGAGTATCAAGAGCAAACATAAATGTATCAAAAGACAAGGGGGACACATGGCAGACTCCTTCAGAACACTGGAGAGCTGCTGTAAAGCATCACCAGCCATCATTTTGAGTTACCATAAGTGACATGAGTGACTCTTGTTAACTTTAGGGCTGTCTTTTTCTTGTGGGGAGAGGGGTTCTTCTTGTCTCCAGATATTGTCAAATATTATTGTCAGTGGTTCTGAGATTACTTCTGCCAGTTCTTTTAATACCCTTGGATATAGTTCATCTGGCCCTGGGGACTTTAATTTGCTTAGAGTAGCCAGGTATTCCTGTGCTGTCTCTATATCTATTCTGTGCTGCTTTTTCTCTGCATCATCATCTGCTCCATTTTCCCCAGCATGAGCACTGTTCCTCTTTTCAGAGAAGAGCAATGCTCAAACATTGGTCCTCCAGATGTTTTGGACTTCAGCTTCAAGAATTCCTGATTGTTGGGTAAACTGGCTAGAGTTTCTGGGAGTTGAAGTACAAAACATTTGGAAAACCAAAATTTGAGAAAAACTGTTCTAAACTGTCTGAAGGATTTTTCAGCTGAAAAACTTTTCTTAACCCAAAATGATGAATTATTAGATGATAATTTTAAGGGTGATGCTAGGGGCTTAGGGAGGTCAGTAGGGCCCCATTGGCCACACCAGACAACCCCCTCCCCCAGCATCATGTGGACTATGGGCAACACACATCCTACTCCTGCTTTCAGATCTTTATTTGCTGGAATCTTGTAGAAGTGCAGCCTTCTGCAATGTGGCAGAAGTCTGTGAAGGAGACAGTCATCCCACTGGTAGCTCCTGAGTTGCAGAACTCCTTTACCCTTTACTTTTTTTATACTTTCTACATCAAACTTATTCTTGCTTTGATGATACAGTGATTTCTATTTCATTTCCTTTGTTGTATTTGCATTTCAACTGTTTTATATCTGGAAATGTGATTGAAAAATAGTATAGAAATACTTCCCACAACTATATAATTAGAAACTTCACATTACAAAAGCAAACCAGCTTTAAAAAGTAAGAGCTTGGAGAAGTTTCAGTCTGGGCTACAATGCCCTCCTCCTCAATACACAAATCCTGAGCAACTGGCAAGGGGATATGCCAAGCTGTAGTCCAAAAAGTAGTATTTTGAACTTCTGTTATAACTCAGAAACATGCAAGTTTGTTTCTATAAAACCCTTTGACATTCAAGAGATTTTCCTCCAAAAAATGAAAGAGAACTATCATCAGTAAGTACAGGTAGGTTTTATTCTATGAAAATATACTTGTGTGTTCATTAAATCCACTGAACATTTCATGGCATCCATTTCCTTGCAATCTAAAGAAACTCTGGCAGGGCAAATATGTAGATGCTATCCCTGAAAAATGTTTCCAATGGCTGCAATCTGTCAAGACATAGACCTGCACACCTGATTGAGGGATTTCTATTTTAGAAACATCTTTGTCAAAGAAAGCTTTGTTCTTCAGTGTGAAGAACTTGCAGAAGTAAAATCATGAGTAGGTAAAGCCAGACATGATCTATGTACATTTTCAGACATCAGTTTAGTCTCACTGCTAACTAGATGGGCCATTCTGTGGATAAATTTTTCAGTAGTTCAAACCACACCACTGTTGCATGTAAATGTTTACCACGGTGACCGTGCCAACCTCAGAGTATCTAAATAAAAGCAATGAAAATATTAAAACACTGATTGTAAAAGTAATTTCTGCTTCCTTGAAAAACAGTAGTGAAATCAATCATTTTGCAGTCTGAAATTATTTGCAAATGGCAGTTGTTGCTATGTGCCTTCAAGTCATTTATGACTTATGGTAATCCTAATGCAAACCTGTCACAGTATCTCCTCAATAGAATTGTTCAGAGGGTGTTTGCCCTTGTCTTCCTCTGTGGCTGAGAGTGTGTGGCTTGCCCAAGTTTACACGTGAATTTCCATGGTGGAGTGGGGATTTAAACTCTGTTCTCCCAATGTCTTAGGGCCTTTGCAGACTGCCAGAAATAGTGCACATTAAATTGAGGCACTGCCCTGGCTCAGTGCTAGGGAATCATGGGAACTGTAATTTATTGTGGCACCAGAACTCTCTGACAGAGAAGGCTCAATGTCCCAGAAAAAAATACAGTTCCCATGATTCCCTAGCACTGAGCCAGGGCAGTGCCTCAATTTAATGTGCACTATTTCTGGCAGTCTGCTTAGGCCTATAGTCCAACATTCAAACCACTACACAACACTGGCTCTTTCAAAAAGCAGTTCTTTTCATTACTATTTTTGTAGTGCTAATTTTTGTAGCTCCAGTGTTTGTTCAAACAGAGATCTAATATTCCAAGCCTGAAGCTTCAATAATTATTTTGAAATATCGGACTTCCGGTTGGGATGGTGGACTGGTGAGGCGTGTTCCACATCGTCTCCTGTGAGAACTGTCTGGCTTGTAGGAGGCAGAGGTTATAGAGAATTTTTTGATAACCATAGAAGAACCTCTGGTAAGAGGCTCTCGGATGGCAAGATAGAGGCTGCTGGACTAAAGAAGGGTAGGAAGAAAGAAGAAGGAGGAAAACAGAAGAACTCACCACAGTGAGTATCAACGCCACAGCCACCTACATGCTCTCCCTATGTAATTAGGGGTGAGGAACGCCACCAACTTTTAAAATTTGTGTGTTTTTAAGTCGAATTTGACTGGCTTCTAAGCGGAACTCCATACTTATGATTCGATAAAAATAGCTTTCCTTTGCAAACTACGCCTGTCCATTTGTTTAATAGTCCTATTAGGATATTTTGGAAATTAAACAAGGCACGCTAGAATGTGGTCGAACTTTATTGCCTCTGCTGCTTTAAGGGGAAGATAAAGGCGTGTCACTCTGCCTGCACTTACGATAAAAGGAAATTTGCCGCTGGACTAAACTTGCTTTTGGACTGCAATGTGATGCATTCGAAGGGGCCCAGAAGGAAATCCCAGATTGATCTGCAGAGTATATCCGGACTTGTAGTCCAAGAGGAATCTGGGGGTTCCTGATTAGAGCTGGAAGAACACAGCCTGGAATGATCTTGGAAATCTGGAAGCTCCAGGGGGTGGAGCTAGCAGTTTGATGCTAAGGCGCTAAGAGTCCTGGGAACTGTAGTCATTATTACGGATTGCTGGAAGGATGACGTAGGAAACAGCTTAAATAAACAATGAACTGAAATCTTCTGTGGGTAGTCTGTCTTATAAGAAGACTCTTAAGCTGCTGATCCGAGGTCTTGTTGTTTTTTTGGTCAGAGAATGAATTGATAACATCATGGAACTCATTGATTTGAAGAAAGAGTGGAAGGGGGGGAAAGTGGGACAAAAGGAAGTAAGGAGGAACACAGCTTGTGGCCGTGGAGGGCGACCTCAGCGGTTGGAGTTTGGCTACAAATTGATTTGATAGAAAAGCTTTGTAATAATATAGACTGGTAAAGACTTAGATAAAATGGAATTATATATATATATATATATATATATATATCCTTACTAATTATATTGAGGACTTTGGAGCTGTATGAATGTTGAAGGCTGACCCTTTGCCAATTCTGCTGATGGAATTTGATACTGGACTCTTGTGTTTATAGCTCACTTTGCCTTGTTAAATTTATTCTTGCTGGATCTTTTTTGGAGAATTAGTATTTTTGGGGGTGTAAACCTAAATCAATACTTAATTTGAATAATCTGAATTGGCTATTGACATTGATAGCAAACACTGCTTTTGGAAAAGTAAGAAGTAATTAAGTTTATTAATAGTGTGTGGTGGTAAATAAATGGCTACTAGGAAAACAAGGGCACAGACACAAGCTCAACTTCAAGCACAGTCAACCCGAAGAGCTTCAGTTGACCAATAAAAAACAATGGATTTAAATTTGTCCCTTTTGGATGAAATAAGGAAAATTAGGACAGATTTAAGCAGAGAAATTCAAGATTTAAGGAAAGAAATGGCTGATCTGAGAGTTGAACTTAAGAAAGAAGTTCGGGAAGATCTGAAAGGAGTTTGTGATTCCCTAGGTAGAGTCTCCTCTGAAATTAAACAGATTAAGACTAAGATGGAGAAAATAGAGTCCAAGCATGAAAAGTTTGAAGGGAATCTTAAAGATATTAAGCTGAAATAGAAAGAATTGGTGGACGATAATATAATTAAGGAATTACATCTTAAGGAAAAATCTCTGAAAATCAGGGGAGTGCCTGAGGGGGATAGAGAGAATTTGCATGAAAAAGTAACCCAGATCTTAAGTGACTATCTAAAGATACCTGCTGAGATGTGTATAATTGAAATCGACAATACATATCGCTTGAATTCCTATGTAGCAAGGCAAAGACAAGTTCCCAGAGATACCATGGTTGTTTTCGTTAGAAAGCACATGAGAGACTCTATTTTGCAGACACATAGGGCGAGACTATTACAATGGGAAGGCAAAACCTTCATTTGTTCAAGGATATCCCTCCGGTAATACTGAGGAAGAGAAGGGAATATTCCTTCCTAACATCTGTACTTAGGGATAAACAAATAATGTATAGATGGTTGATCCCCAAAGGATTATTAATTTGGTTTCAAAAGAGGAAAGTTGAAATAAAATCTATGCAGGAGGCTAGGGACTTTCTTAAATTTCTTAAAAGGGGGACAAAAGAGAAGAGAGTAAAGGAGAAACCTATAGTAAATAAACAGATATTAAAGAAATAGAACCTAAAAGGATTGAAAATGAAGAAGGAAATAACGGGAATTTGGGTCAGAAAAAGAGATCTAAAAATTATAGGAAGGATAGTAGGGATAACAGTCCAGTATATACAGACAGAGAGACTCTCAGAGGGGAAGTCAGAAGAACAAACTCCCCGGATAAAGCAAATGTAGATCTGCCTCAACTAGGGTCAGAGAAAGGATGTGATCATAGTGTAGATAGTGAGGAGGAGGAGGATTTAGATACAGGATTGAATATAGATGAAGAGGAGGAGGAAAAAGACTAATAACAACAATACCCAGAAGTTTTTTTTCTTTTTTTTACCCTCTGATATATCATAATGTTAAGTGACAGAAGGAGAGATCCTTTGAAAATGTTTAATAATTTGAAAATTGCCTCCCTGAATGTAAAGGGCCTAAATGGTAGCTCTAAGAGAGGGAAGGTTTTTCAATATTTGAAAAAATTTAAGTATGAAATCTTGTGTTTGCAAGAGACACAAATTAAAAAGGCTAATCTGAAATTATTACAGAATAAAAACTGGGCAAGGTATTTTGTTCGGCTGCAGATAAAAACAACAACGGGGTTGCTATTTATATCAATGATAGACTTGTTAGGATATGAATGGGATATATAGTCAAAGGTGAAATGTAAAGATGTGTGTGTGTCTGTAATTTTTCCACTTGAGAACAGTTTCTGGACAAGGTACAAACAATATTTAGAGAAACAGGGTGAATCAACGCCAGGTGGTAACAGAGACATCAACAATGTACTTTCCCAGTGATAGAACTAATGGAACCAGACTTTGTTATGGATAACAAAGAGATATCAAATACGTAAACATCGTTAGGCTTGGGAAAGTTACTCACGTGGTGGATGATGGACAACAAGAGGCTGGGTTAACATACATCATACTGTCATTATCCAATTAACATAAAGTTAACACCTAGAAGGTGGAGTATGGGATGGGCTTAGAAAATCCTTTGTCTAAGAATTGTTTATTGTTCATGATGTGAGCATGTGTGGCAGCAGTGGTTTTAACTGCAACAAGTTGGATCCTAATGCTTTTGGGATTGTTAAAGATGTAATCTTACATGGCTGAACTGGACAAGTTCATCACAATGGATTTTACTTAGTTATCTTATTTTTACTTTTTATATGCATTAATAAAGCTATGCTTTTGGACTTTACAATGTGTCTTCTTGACTGAGGAAGACAGGATGCTGGAGAAGGGAAGCTGAGCCAGTTGATGGCAAATCTACACAGTGGCTGTGGATCACAGCAGCCAGCTTGTCCTGAAGACTCTGCTGGGTGCCAAAGGGCATCACTACAACACTCATCATCCACACACCAACAAGACTCACCACTGAGGAAGTCATAAATGATAATAAAAGACATATGGTTGGTGTTCAAACAATAATAGAAGTAGAAAAAGTTTTAATAGTGGGTGTTTATGGGCCTCTAACTAATAGAGGGAATTTTTTTGAAAAAATGTTAAATAAAGTAGTTAGACTTTCATTTGATTCTTGTATATTTCTGGGGGACTGGAATGGGGTGGTAGACCGACAATTGGATAGATACTCAAAAAAAGGACTCAAAGTTAATCAAGGTAAGCTGCCCCATAATTTTTTTAGATAGATTGGACTTGAAAGACCCATGGAGAGAACTAAACCCCATGAAAAAAGAATTTTCTTTTTATTCAGACAGACATCAGTCATGGGCCCAACTAGATATGTTCTTTGTCTCAAAAATACTACTGCCAAAATTTCTGAATGTTGAAATTAACCCAAGAATTATCTCTGATTATGGATTGGTTTTGCTCACAGTTAAATGTAGACCAAAATAATATTGCTGGAGACTAAATGAGAACTTATTAAATAATGATCAAATTTATAATGAGGCCTTAACTTGTTTGCAAAACTGTATCAAGGAAAACTGTGGTAAGGGTACCCCTATTATAACTGTCTGGGAAGCAGCCAAAGCAGTTATGCGTGGTTTCTTTTTGAAGAAAAGTAGCTATCTTAAAAGAGTGAAACAGCTAAAAATGAAAGAACCAATAAATGAAATTGAGCAGAAAGAATCACAATTTAAACAACACCCAAATAATGAAATTTTGAAGAAAGAAATCACGAATTTGCAACATCAAATGTCTTCTTTGCTGTTAGAAGAAAGGCAAAAAGAGCTAAAGTTTATTAAACAAAAAGCATTTGAAGGTGGAAATAAACCACCTTCAATTAAGGAAAGAATGAGCAAAAAGACTGATAACTAGTCTATTAGATCAAGGAGAAAAATATATGAACCAAGACAATTTGAAAAAAAAAATCGTATATGAATTTTATACAGCACTTTATAAAAAAGGAGATGATGTTAGTCGGGAGACAATTGTATCATACCTTGAGAATATGAAAGTAACTGCCCTTAATCCACTGCAAATAGACTCATTAAATAAGGCCATAACTGTACAAGAGGTCCTCAAAGCAATTCAGAGAATTAAATCAGGGAGAGCAGCGGGGCCTGATGGTTTCCCCCACAGAGTTTTATAAAAAATTTGCTAACCAAATAGCTCCTTTATTGGCCGAAGTTATGAATAAATTAGGAGTTGGCAAATTCCCTCATACATGGTCTGAAGGAAATATTGTGATACTCCCTAAAGATAATAAGGACCCACAGGATATTAAGAATTATAGACCCATCTCACTGTTGAACACCGACTATAAGATCTTTGTTTCCATCTTGGCTGAAAGACTTAAAAAGATTTTACAGGAGTGGATTCATAAAGACCAATGCGGATTTTTGCCGCAGAGGAAAATCAAAGATAACTTAAGAATAGTTCTTAATCTGGTAGAAATGCACGAAAAAATATTGATAAAAAATTAGTGATGACCT
The DNA here is from genome assembly GCA_026167975.1 of Phrynosoma blainvillii. NCBI lineage: Eukaryota > Metazoa > Chordata > Lepidosauria > Squamata > Phrynosomatidae > Phrynosoma > Phrynosoma blainvillii. The sequence goes on from JANUYF010000001.1 coordinate 418,707,070, forward strand.
TTGTTGATTTTGAAAAGGCCTTTGGCAGAGTGGAATAGGCTTTTCTTTTCGAGGTTCTAGAAAAAGCTCAAGTCGGCAATATGTTTATCAACTGGATCAGAGCCATTTATGATAAACAGGATGCTCGAGTCCTAATTAATGGGGAAAAACTAATAACATTGAGATTTGTAGCAGCACAAGACAAGGGTGTCCCTTATCACCCTTGTTGTTCCTCATGGTAATTGAGATACTCAATAAAAAATAAGGGAAGAAGAAAAAAATCATAGGGATTAAATGTAAAGGGAAGGTTTTTAAGATACGTGCTTATGCAGATGACCTCCTCATTTGTACTGCTGATCCAGATGGAAGCATTGAACATCTATTAACAATCTTAAATGAATTTGGCAAGGTTTCAGGCCTTAAGACCAATAAAAGTAAAACAGCTATACTTGCTATGAATTTATCTACGGAAAAAGAAGCAGAACTTAAAAGAAATACAGGTTTTCAATTAAGTAAGATGGTGAAATATTTAGGGATCACTCTGACTAATAAAAATGTGGATCTATTCAAAAATAATTATGAGAAAATAACATCAGAAATGACTAAAGAGCTTAAAATTTGGGATCAACTACAATTGTCTTGGTTGGGGAGAATATCAGTTATTAAAATGAAAATTTTGCCAAAATTCATGTTTCTTTTCCAGAATCTCCCTATTATTACTAACTTCACACCATTTAAGATATGGCATAGACAATTGTCCAAATTCATTTGGAGTGGAAAAAGACCCAGGGTGAGGTATAAATTAATGCAAAATAAAACCTCTAGGGGGGTATGGTGCTTCCCAAGTTGCAAATTTATTATGCCTCATGTTGCTTAGAGTGGATGTTAGATTGATTCTTACTGAATAATGAAGATATACTTGCGTTGGAAGGTCAGACACTTAGATTCAGATGGCATGGCTACCTTTTTTATGAAAAGTATAAAATCCACTATGATTTTGGCAACCATTTCATCCAAAAATCTCTATTAAATATATGGCTCAAGTATAAAGTGAAAATTTGGCCTGAGCTTCCTAGTTGGACATCAATATATGAAGCTTTTCATCAGAGAGAGGTCCTTAAAGATAAGAAATGGGTCACATATGAAGATCTTTTAGAAAGGAATTCAATAAACCAAATTATGAAGTTTAAAGACCATCAACAATTAATTGTTGAAGGTTTCTCATGTGGTTGGCTTTTATATAGGCAATTGAGGACTAGATATCTCTGTGACCAAAGGACAATAGGTATTAGGAGCAGGTATAATGCATTAGAAAAAATTGTGTTTGATGACAACATTCATAAAATTAGAATGTTTTATGAAGTGCTGATGGACTTTGAAATGGAAGAAGACCTAATAACGGAACCTATGATTAAGTGGGCACAAGACCTTAATTATAATATCTCACTTGACCAATGGGAAAAATTTGGTCAGATAGACTTAAATATACAGCCTGTTACAATCTAAGAGAAAACCACATCAAGATGCAATTTAGATGGCATCTCACTCCAGCAAGAATAGGAAATTTTTTAAAAGGTTCCTCTGATAAATGTTGGAGGTGTAAGAAAGAAATTGGTTTATATATGCACATTTGGTGGAGATGCAAAAAAGTAATGAAATATTGGAAAAAAATTCACAGGGTTATTGAAGCTATTTTAAATTGGCATATTGATTTTGATCCCAAATTATATTTACTGAGTATGTATGATAAGACAGATTTAGAGAAGGTTCATGGGAAATTATTATTTTATATGACTACAAGTACCAGAATTGTTTTGGCCAGTTACTGGAAATCAGAAGAACTGCCGACAATTGATTGTTGGCTAAAGAAACTGTGTGAATTACAGCAGATGGATGAACTTACGAGCTTATTAAGAGGACAAGACCGAGAGAGGAATAATAGGATATGGAAACCCTTACAAGAATATATGGGAAGGCAATAGATGAAGCCAAAATTATTGAATTTCTTATGAATAATGTTACATTAAGAAGCAGGGTTGTTTAATTTTTTGGGATATGTAATTTGCTGTTTGTGTTACCTAATTTGAAAAGAATTATTGGGGAGTAATAATTATAGTAGAGGTAGTTTTTTTATTTTTTTATTTTTTATTTTTTTTGTTTTAGTAATAAAATACGTTAAACTTAATCTGAGGGATGTACTGGATGATGTTAGGTTAGAGGGCACTCTGCTTTAACTCCTATAAGGAAAGTTTTCTCGGATTTAATGTAAGATCTAAGTCTGGGTCCAGGAAGTTATTATTATTTTTTTTGTATGTTTGTATTTTATGTAGGGAATGTGTAGAAAGTAATTGAATGTGGTGAGGGGGTGTAGTAGGTTAATTTATTTTTATTGTTATATGTTGTTGTATGTTGTATGTGATTGTATGTATCTATGTGTTGTATTGTGTTTTTTTCTGGAATATTTTAACTAATAAAAATTAAGATTTAAAAAAATTATTATTATTTTGAAATATCCTACTACGGCCATAAAATCTAAAGCAGTGGATCTCTCTGAATTTACTTCTACAGGTATTTTCTTTCTCTTTTATTTTTATGAACATTAACATTCCACTATTTCCAATATCAATCAAGGTGTCTAACATTGTTTTTGAAAAATGTTTGAAATATAAATTTAAATAAATTTTAAAAACACCAAAAAAGCTCATCCACAGCAAAGAAATCAACAGCACTAGTAGATATTCAATCTAACATCACTTCAGTATAGCACAAACACTATGTCACAACTGTGCAACATCCCCTGGAGAATATTTTTATATCTATCTATCTATCTATCTATCTGATTGTTTATTTTATTTGTATCTGCCTTTCTCCCAAGACAAAAAAAGCAACATCATGCAACACAAGTCAATGACTGTGGGGTGTTGTGCAGTGCTCAATTGCATTGTGTAATACACATCACAATATACAATGTTGCTCTATATCTATCGCCAATTCCACCAACGTCAAGCGAATACATCTGTTGTGCTTTTGTGAATTATTCACCCCTTATGTGTAACATGATTTATCTAGTGTATGTGACTAACAAGATGCAAGCCAGAAGGTGCTTCCTAGGCATGAGTCTCCTATAGCTACCTTTGAAAGGCATGTGTAACTATACTCTCTTTTTATTCTTAACATATTTTCTCTGCCAAGGAGGGGAGCAAAAACAGAAGAAAGAACAAGTATTGCAAACTGAAGATGTGGTCATCTGGAAATAGGGATGTGAAAAACTCCCAGTTTTGCTTTAATGGCATTTCTCTTAAATGACACCTATATTCCTGCCCCATCTTTTATTCCAATCAACTTGTGAAACGTTGAGCTCCTCTGTACTAGCAAAAAGCCTCAGGTTTGGGCATGTATTGTACCCATATTGATTGTTTCTTTTTCTTTCTTTCTTTCTTTTTTTTAAAGAGAAATCCAAATACCTTCAAACAGAAATTTCTGTATCTGTATAAGATACACAAGAAAGAAAGGCAACACTTAAGAAAGTGGATAAGAAGAAAATAAACTTATTGGAGAAAAGTGCTGAGGATACCGTGGATGGCCAAGAAGACAAACAAATGGGTCAAGTCCAGATCAAGTCCAAACTCTGTCTGGAAGCCAACATGATGAAACTGAAACTGTCATACTTTGGTCACATCATGAGAAGGCATGACTCATTAGAAGAGACAATAATGCTAGGAAAGGTAGAGGGCAGTAGAAAGAGAAGGGACTGAAACAGATGGGCCCAATAAAATGGACTGTGGCCACTCCAATGCTAATTGCTCTGGGGCCACAGCAACCACATGGCCCGATCTGCGCCACCGACATGGTTTTGAACCAGGCCAGCAAAATGAGTGGATCTTGTCTGCTCCTTTTTGGTCCAGTTCTTCAGCAAAGATGCAGCCATGGCATGGCTTCCAGCCGTGCTTGAGGTGTGCATCATCTAAACTAAACGCTATACCCTGAACGTGGCTGGATGCTGAGTTATTTGGTCCATTTGTTTCAGGCCAAGGAGACCTTGTACCAGATATTTAGACCCAGTCAGTGAGGTGACGGGCCTGAGCCTGCAAGAACTGAGCATAGTAGAGGAGGACAGAGAATCTTGGAGGAGTCTTATCCATGAGGTCACTTTAAATCAAGGTTGACTTGAGGGCAGTTAACAACAACAACATAAGATACTATCCAAAAATTGGATCATTAAACAAAGAGAACAAGAGGCAAACATTCTTTCTTATTTATGCATCAACACAGATAGTCAGGAAAGAAAAGGAGTATATGTTTTCTCTGAGATTGGTCACAAGGATATCTGAAGCAATTGCCCTGAACAATTTGCTTCACAAGTCTATCACATGTAAATAACAATCTCTAATATAAAGACAAATGTGATAGATATGTGAAACAAGCTGATGAAGAATCTTCTGAAGAAAGCCAATCTTGGTACAGACCAAGTATGGTGAACACATGTGTAGTGGCAAATGCTTGCAGCTTAATTGATCCTGCAATCATTGAGCCTAGTTTCACTTACAGATATTTTGTTTTTGGTCTGGACTTTGTCAATAGACCCATAAAGGAAATGTGGAGTGAATTGAGTAATGCCTGTGTGCACAGTAGACAAATATGTGGATGCTTCTTCTTTTTCATTTTGAGTGAGCAATTTGATAATGTGCCCCCTCCCCCAACACGCTTCACTACAAAGAACCATATAAGGGAAATTCTCTTTCTTAACATCCATGGTTTCATTCTTCCCTCACTTGCAGGTGTTATACTGCTTTCAAATACTTGTGGTTTGGGCATATTTTCAGGGCAGATGGATTTAAGGTGTTTTGTACTCTTGAAGACAGGAAAGAAAAATGTAATTAACAATTGTGCAGACTGATCCTATGAAGATTTAGGCTGATTTAAGCCTGTTACTTTCACTGGACTTAACTGTGCTCAGCTATATAAAGGCTGGCACTGTCATTTTGCAGAACTATGGATGATGAAGAATGACTTTACTCTCTTAAGGTATGAAGATATAAATCTTTACAGTTATATATAATAGGCGAAAAAAAGATGGTAGTAACTTGGTTATTTCCCCTTCTTCCTCCCGCTTCTTCTTCCTTCTTTTTCTCCCCCCCCCCCGCCTTCTTCTTCTTCCTCTTTTGTTTTGGAGAGTGTTGCAGTCTCCTCCTTTGGGAGGCTGGATGGCCATCTGTTTGCAGAGTTGTGACTGTTTATTCCTTTATGGTAGGGGGTTGGACTGGATGGCCCTTGTGTCTCTTTCAACTAGATGATGATGATGATCCTCCTCCTCCTCCTTCTCCTTGGAATATCATTTATCTTCCATAAAAGAATATGTGATTCATTGTATTTCTTTTCTGTCTTCAGTTTGTATGGTGTTCTCCTCCACAAAAGTCCTGGGGAAAATATGGAGATTAAAAGGCATTGATCTGTCCAGATCACCACTGAACATCATGGCTGAGCAATGATTTGAACCCAGATCTTCTCAAATAAACATTCTGTCTACTACAGTGCATCAACACAGGGATTACACAGAATACCTTGACTATGGCAAATTGCACCTATGACTTGGTGTGCAAAACAAATCACAGTGCAAGTTTTATCCATTTGCATTTTATCATTCTCTTTGACAAATAATAATAATAATAATAATAATAATAATAATAATAATAATAATAATAAATGGTTTGGCAAAAAAGAATGCTTGAGGCAAGATTGTGTAGAAACATTGGTACAGACATATTGAGCAAGGCCTTCAGCCTGCATCAGCCCCATGTGAACATATGAAAGGGGCTGTGATCCAAATAGTTTCAACACATTGGATAGTTATTTTAAAATTCAGACAAAAAGCCAATACAGTCTCACAACCCCATGACTATGGGAGCCACCAGATGCCATAGCTTCTCTTATTAATGTGAATTGAACATATGAACATGGTTGGTAGCAAGAAATTCGAAGAACCAGGAAAACATTTTAAAGTGTAAATTCACTATAGCTTTATTCCAGAATCAAGATACTTTACCACAGCAATCCTAAGGAGCCCTGGTGGCGCAGTGGTTAAATGCTTGTACAGCAGCCACTCACTCATAGACCACAAGGTTGCAAGTTCAATACTAGCCAGGGCTCAGGCTAGACTAAGGCCTGCATCCCTCTGAGGTCACTAAAATGAGTATCCAACTGTTGGGGGGCAATGAGCTTACAGTTGTAAACTGTTTAGATACCCCATAGCGCAGTATGAAGCGGTATAAAAATGAAGCTGCTTTGCTTTACTTTGCTTTTAGAAACAACTCTGAGTCTTTCCCACCAAACCAGTTCTTTAAAGCCCTCTGACTAAACCCCCTTTCCCCCTTTTCTCCCTCCCAGTAGTCCAGCTGTCCATATCAACAGATCTTTGAAGTTTAGTTCTTCCTGGTCCATCTCCTTTCATCTCCTGGGATTGGAAGGCAAACTGTCATCCCAGTCATAAACCTGCCTCAATATCCCATCTACTATTAACAATGCCCATCTGCCATTCCCTTTGATTATCCCCCCCCACACACACACACAATAACACACATGCATCACCCCTTGGTGATCAAACCCTGACACTCTTCCACCACTGAAACATTTTATACTATTTTATACTATATATCAATCCCCTCCTGGCTTGTCTGGATATTGTTCATGAAAGTATTGGACTAAATATGAGGCATCTATATGTCTGGCATAGAGTCATTCATTACTTGAGTCTCGGAAGTGTTGCCAGCTGACCAAATATTGTAACTTTTTCCTATGTCACCTGGAATCCAAAATTTTACCCACCTCAAAATATTGTTCCTCCTTCACCACTAACAGAGGTGCAGGTTCAGGCTCTTCTCTCCAAGGGTCCTCTCCCAGAACTGGCTTTAGCAAACTGAAATGGAACACAGTGAAGATGCGCACATTTGCATGTGTGTATGTATGCAGCAACACTGATGCACCAGAAAACAGCTGTATAAATGAACCATTGCATGTGCAGTGGAAATTGAGTTAGCGATCCAGAGCATGCACCCTATGATGCAAATTTTAATTTAAAGCACCCTATACTTCCAGGCGTAAATGCACTAGCACAGGTGAGCATGAATATTAGAACCCTAACCCTAACCCTAATTGTAACCCTACTTGTGCCCTAGAAACTGTCCTCTGTTATGACAATAAATGCATTCTGTTGCATGTATGCTTGTTGTCAGCATGCACAGCAGTTTGCATGAAAGAGGCTTTTGTGACCTCTTCTGTGCAGGTGTGCAGGTGTGGATAAGACCTGCACACCACTTCCTGGCATGAGGGGGGGGGGCTCCTGGAATAACATTTGTCTAGCCAACAGCTACATGTATCCAGTCTGTCCACACAAACCTCCTTTGCATGTACCTCTCCTTTCCCCCCTGATCTGTGTGAGACATGTTTTGTGGAGGATGATGGCATAGGTGTCTTTTCAGTTGACAAACTTGTTCCTTCGCCCCAAAGGTGGCACAATCAGACAGTGGCACCTGTCTATGACACCCACTCCTTGGGAGAAGCCGAGGTCAGTGAATCCTTGCATGATCTGTGGGTATTTGACAGGTCCTGCACACATGCACAGGCATGCCAAACTCCAGTCAACTTTGTACAGACAAAATGACAGACTGTATACCAGCCTATGCCTGTACAGCAGCCACTCACTCATAGCCTTCTGCCCTGGTGGAAGGGAGGGGGGCAGAAGGAGAAGAAACAGCTGCCAGAGGCTTTAAAAACTGCCCCCCTCCCTTCCACCAGGGCAGAAGGAGAAGAAACAGCAGCCAGAGGCTTTAAAAACTGCCTCCCCTCCCTTCCACCAGGGCAGAAGGAGAAGAAGCAGCTGCCAGAGGCTTTAAAAACTGCCTCCCCTCCCTTCCACCAGGGCAGAAGGAGAAGAAGCAGCTGCCAGAGGCTTTAAAAACTGCCCCCTCCCTTCCACCAGGGCAGAAGGAGAAGAAACAGCTGCCAGAGGCTTTAAAAACTGCCTCCTCTCCCTTCCACCAGGGCAGAAGGAGAAGAAACAGCTGCCAGAGGCTTTAAAAACTGCCCCCCTCCCTTCCACCAGGGCAGAAGAAGAAGAAACAGCAGCCAGAGGCTTTAAAAACTGCCTCCTCTCCCTTCCACCAGGGCAGAAGGAGAAGAAACAGTTGCCAGAGGCTTTAAAAACTGCCCCCTCCCTTCCACCAGGGCAGAAGGAGAAGAAACAGCTGCCAGAGGCTTTAAAAACTGCCTCCCCTCCCTTCCACCAGGGCAGAAGGAGAAGAGACTGCTGGCGGCATGTGTCCAGGACCATCCTTCCCCGGCACCGGCAGTACTCTTGGAGGCTCAGGCCCCTGAAGGACTCTCTTGCCCCTTACCATCACCTGGGGGCCGGGAGCAGCTGGGGATGGTGTGGGGCCATGGAGAACACCAGCGGGTTTTTAATACTATTGTTTAATTGTGTATTGTTTAACTGATTAATTGTTTAACTGTTTAATTGTTTAATTGTTTAATTGCTTATTGTTATTTAATCCAGTTAGTTTGGTTTGTTTTCAGGGGTTGGGTGGGTGTGGGAAGGAGGGAGGGGATTTGAAGTGATTTTATTTGTCCTTATGTTTTGATATGTTGTACACCGCCCCGATTGCTTGGCAGAGGGGCGGGATATAAATAAAAATTATTATTATTATTATTATTATTATGATGATGATGATGATGACAGGACCTGCACAGGTGCGCATGGATGCCGAACTTCAGTCACCTTTGTACACAGTGACAGACTGCATACTAACCTATGACAGATCCTGCATAGGTGTGCAGGTATGTAGGGATGTGCTCCTGTGCATGTGTGCATGCATCTGAGAGAACAAAAAAAAAAAAAAAAAATTAAAGCAGTTGCTGTCCGCCCATGCAGTTGTTCTGTCTTTTTTTGTGGCGTCCTTGGGACTGGCAGTATGGTTGCTGGGGCTTCAACACAGTCTCAGGAAAGCTGCATTGACTCCCCCAGTGTGGTTGCTCCAACCCCATTTAGGGCATCCTTGGGGCAGGCTTCAGGTCCCCTTTTCCTGCCCATCTGCATATTCCCATTGTTAGCCACCTGGGGTCCCACTTTGGAAGAAAGGTGGGATAAAATTAATTAAATAAATAAATAAATAAATAAATAAATCTGACTGTAGTACTGCTAAGTCAAATGCTTCTGAAAAGCCCATAAATTGAGGATAAAGGCATTAGACTGTCCTTGATATTTGTTACCCAGCAACTGGGGTTTAGACACATGGTTCAGTTTAGCTGTAATGGCTTCTCCTTGGAGGTGATGGAACATCTGAGATGATGCACACATATGTCTATACAAATATATATATATATATATATATATATATATATATATATATATATATATATGTCTATATATATATATGTCTATACAAATATATATATATGGCTTTGTATAGACATATGTGTTTATACAGAAACACACAGGCAACTGATAGAAAATGCTGAGGATCTTTTTCATCCTTCTGAAATTGATATATCTGACATTAATCAGAACAAGTCATAGCACGTAGTTCCAACTAATGTAATGCAGTTACTTTTCCATTATGCGGTTTAATTTAGAATAATAGGGAATGAGTATTGCTTGATGACAATTTGTCCTTGCACCACTTTATTGGGGTCACAGCAAAGACATATAATTTCCATCTTTTGAATAACCATAGGATATATAGGTTCTTGACCATCAAGACTGCCCATCATATTGTCCAGGCTTTAGTTATAGCATGCCTGAACTATTGTGATAGCCTACTGGCAGGTGTTAACAATAATTGTTTTAATATTAAAAAAACACAAACCCTTTGTGGGTCTTCTGCCATGGTCCTAGACTGGAAAAGCCCAACTGCCATGGATCCAAAGAGAGGATCTCACATAGACAGCTGAAAGGTCCCGTCTGTATGTACAATAATTTGCAGATCAAAAGGGCCAAGCTTAGGAGCTGCAAAGCAGGACATTCACACCTAGGAGATTTATAAGTACCAGCCAGGAAGTGTCCAGCTGAAGATAAGATAACATTAACATCCCATCTCCTCTCCTTGGAAATAGTCTACTTCAAAGAGTAGTAATCCAGAATCCTTTGATATACAATAGCAACTCTTCACCTAAGGCTAGGTTTGAGGATATAAAAGATCCCCAAAATCTCAGGCACATGTGGTCTAGTTAGATTTCATGGTGACACTGCATCCCTGTGAACTCTGACTTGGGTCCTGGCTCTTCCCATTGTTCCTTTCCTTTCATAACAGTTGAGTCTATCCATCTTAATTCATTGTTGGAGCAACGTCTATCAGGTAATTATTACCATTAGAAAGCCTTCTGTTCCCTATCCATGCTAACAACTATATTCCTGAGTTCTTGTGTGTATGTTAGAGTGTCCTTGTATGTTTGAATCCCCAAATAAATCACAAACTCATTGGAAAGCTTTCTCTCTATCAGTCTATTCCCTAGCCACCTCCATAAACATAGGATAAAAGATCCCATTGGAGACTTGGACTTTTGTAATTCCCCAGGTTCAAGTTCTTCTTACACAAGTTTGCCTTCTTGTTGTCTTCTCCCACTGGTCTTAAATCAGGACAGTACAGTCTGGGTTGTTTTAAATTCCCTAAATATTCACTCATTTCTCCCCCTTTCACTGTCTACCAGTTCAGATCAGGGACCATTTCAAACTTTTGATTCTTGTATTTAGGGCTTTGTGTGGAATAAAGACATATTGGACTGCAAGAGAGGAGTTCTTGTTGAGATGCAAATGGATTTTAAATTTTCTGGACTTTGAAAATCTCCCAATTGCCACATGGCCAGAAGGAGGAGGGGCTAGCCTGCAAAAGATACTCTCCCCATAGACTAAATTTTAATCTATGGGGAGACAACAAAATGCATCCATCTGACTAACATCTATGATTGTTTTTCTCCTGTTTGGTTTGTAACATCTTGCCTGATGAAGAAGCCAGTGGAGCTTCAAAAGCTTGCAACAAGTTTATTGTGCATTTCGGTTGGCCAAGAAAGGTATCACTGTTTGGTGGATTTTTGTTCGAAGTCCCCCAGTACCTGACAGCTCAAATAGTATGGTATGCATCATCTAGGAATTTAAGATCTATATCCAAGAATTAGAGTAAATTGTATATATTGAGTATAATTCATCTAGTCAGAAATCTAGAAATACTTGCTTTCATATTTCCTGACCTGAACTCTCCCTTGCAAGCAAGATGACTAAACTGAGGCTATCATACTTTGGCCATATCATGAGAAGACATGACTCACTAGAAAAAAAAATGTTATGCTTGGTAAGGTGGAGCACAGCAGGAAAAGAAGAAGACCACATTCCAAATGGATAGAATCAATCAGGAATCCCCAGGTAGTGATGTGACAATTATTCCTCATGTTTTGCTAAAGACTCGAATTGCTGATTTCTCGGCCACTTTAATTGATTTATGTACGAGCCAAGAAATTTGCCACATGATCGCATAGGTGTGAGAATTTTCACATGGCTCAATTGCAGATGAAGTAAAGGGATGGGAATTTCTTTTGAAGTTCATTGTTCCAAATTGTTTTATTGTTTTATGGCATCATTACCATAAATGCAAGAGTGTGTTAAATTTTCAAACTCAAGTCATATATAAAGCTGTCTTGCCAAAGAGATGTTATTTTTGCAATGACTGGATTCCCATTTGTCAAAGCTCAGATAGAAAATGTCACACAAAGGAGGATGGGAGTGAGGGGAGATAACTTGGTCTGGTTTCTGAAGGAGACAAAGTAAAGAAGATGCTGGGATCAATTTTAACAAGGTCCTATAGCTGAAAGGGGGATTATGGAAGATGTAGTCCAAAAATTTTTGAAGCTTTAATTCGCTTTCTTTGTCTACCTTGCTTTATCCAGCACATACTACAATGCACTGAAGTCAAGGGAGTTATGGAGTCCAGCTATTGTTGGACTGCAAGTTCCAGCAGTCCCTAGCTGGGGTAGCCAATGTTAAGGAATGCTGGGAGCTGCAGTCCAACAACATCCGGATCTTGGAAGCCATGCATTGACAGTCAGCCTTGGTTAGTACTTGGATGGGAGACCACCAGGGACTAATACTAGGTGCTGTAGGCTAATTTTCAGAGGAAGGAACTAGCAAAATCACCTTGGAGAGTTGCTTACTTAAGAAAACCCTAGGAAATTCAGGCTTCCCGTACGTTCATGGGCTTCTTGAATGTGTATGTGTGCCTGTGCACATTTACACACTCTCTCCCCCCACACACACTTACTTTATTATATCTGCAGCCCCTGTAGCCAGATATCTGGCACAGTAGCACCAGAGGGGCAAATGAATGAGTCCTAGAAAGTACTGCTCGCATTTACATAGAATCCTAGAGTTGGAAGGAACCTCCAAAGGCCATCCAGTCCAACCCCCTTCTGCCATTCAGGAATATGGAGAATGCTAGAGTTGGAAGAGACCTCCAGCCCAACTTCCTTTGCCCATGGAAGAATACATAGAATCCTAGAGTTTGAAGGAACCTCCAGGGGCCATCCAGTCCAACATTCTTTTGCCATGAAGGAATACACAGAATCATAGAGCTGGAAGGAATCCCCAAGGGCCATCCAGTCCAACCCCCTTTTGTAGAAATATATAGAATGCTAGAGTTACAAGGGACACAAGGGCCCCCCAAGCCAACTTTGGACATGCAGGAATATAAAGAATTGTAGAGTTGGAAGTAACCTCCAGGGGTCATCCAGTCCAACCCTCTTTTGCCATGCAGGAATACACAGTATCCTAGAGTTGGAACGGACCCCCAAGAGTCACCCAGTCCAACCCCCTTCTGCTATACAGGAATATGTAGAATGCTAGAGTTGGAAGAGACCCCCAGGGGCCATCCTGCCCAACCATCTTTGGCCATGCAAGAATACATAGAATCCGAGAGTTGGAAAGGACCCCAATGCCATCCAGTCCAACCCCCTTCTGCCATGCAGAAATACATAGAATCCTAGAGTTGGTTGGGTTGGATGGCCCTTGGGGGTCTCTTCCAAATTTAGCATATTGTAAATTACTGCATGACAAAAGAGGGTTGGACTGGATGGCCCCTGGAGGTTCCTTCCAACTCTAGCATTCTATGTATTCCAGCATGATAGAAGGGGTTGGACTGGATGGCCCTTTGAGGCCCTTCCAACTCTAGGATTCTATGTAAATGTGAGCAGTACTCTCTAGGACTCATTCCTTTACCCCTCTGGTGCTACAGGTCCAGATAATTGTCTAAAGGGGCTACAGAGATAATAAAATTCCCTTCCAACTCTAGGATACTATGAATGCCCACATGGCAAAAGAGGGTTGGGCTGGAGGGCCCTCGGGGGTCTCTTCCAACTCAAGCATTCTACATATTCCTTCATGGCAGAAGGGGGTTGGACTGGATGGCCCTTGGAGGTTCCTTCCAACTTTAGGATTCTATGTAAATGTGAGCAGTACTTTCTAGGACTCATTCATTTGTTCCTCTGGTGCTACAGGGCCCGATATCTGGCTATTGTAGACATTGCAAAAACAACATCTCATGTGGAGTATACATTTAATAATCACACCTATGTCTTACAGATAGTCACAATTCTGGATTTAAAATTCAACATCTCTGTAAATTGTATAGTTTCTTCTATAAATGTTGAACTCCTGCCAGGTGATGTTTTATTTTCCCTCCAATCTACACCTAAGCCAAAAGCATAGACTACAATGACTTGACTGATGTTTGCACATAAAATTAACTTTGAATTTACCCAGTGCAAGAGTTCATGTCTTGTCATGTTTGGGAAGTCTGAATTGAGAAGGGGGAAAACATGTTGATTTATTCAGCCATAAAACCAAAGAGGAAACAAGATACAACATTCTTTCTTTTTATTATTAATTCATTTGACAGTACTCTATCCCACTTGGTTGAATGAAGAGGAAGCTAGAACTACTATTTGGGTCAATTCCATTTCTCAATGATGTGATAGGCAGGGGTATAGCTATGAGGGATAGCAAAAGGACGGCATTGCTACCCATGGGAATTCTGCACCTCCCAAATGAAATTTTTCCTAATTTCTAGCATTGTAGTAACTTATAACTTCAGATGAGCATTTACCAATAAAGTTTAGGCAACCACAGAAAAAGGGCAGGAAAAGTTATCAAGTGAATGCAAATACCACAAGTATGTGTTGGACATGTGAAAACCCTTCAGTCTATCACTTTGTAATGCTAGAAATTTCAACACTACAGGGAAATTTCATTGGGGAAGGCAAAATTCTTACTGAAGGGGCAACCTGCTTATTTTGATTCCCCACCCATGTAGCTATATCCCTGCTCATAGAACTGGTTCATACATTTCCCAGTCATAACACTGATGGTACTGTAGGTCACCCTGAAAATTGTTTTGTTTTGTTTTTTTTAACATCTGGTAAGTAAGTGGTCTTCAGCTCTCTCCAAGAGGTTACATTGTAAGCAAAACAAACAAAAACCACCAAAATAAAAATAAAAACCTTTATACAGCCACAAAATATGGGATACTTTAAATAGTTCCCTTTCATCTTTTTATGCAAGCCCATTTCATGTTTTGTCTGTACTATTGTTGTTTGTAGAACTGATGGATTAAATAAATTTTGTAAAGTCTGTAAGTGTGTATGTATGCACTCGTGTAGATACATCAATAGATCTCTCTGTGTGTATTAATTTTGTAAATGAGAAATTGATCACTCTGCAACTGACATTATTTTCTCAGCTGAGTGTGCAACTTGTGATGTTCCAGATGTTGTTGGACTACCATTCCCATCATTTCAGAACACTGGCTATGCTAGCTAGGGCTGATGGGAGAGTTGAAGTCCCAGAAAATCTGAAGGGTCTCAAATCATTAAGCCCTATATTATAAGAAACAAACCTATGAAAAGGATTTTGTTGATCTGGAGAAAATTAGTCCAACTATATATAATGATTTCACATTTAAAAAATAGAAAAAAGTCATGCCAGTCAGAGGATGACAGACTAACATTCTGAATGGTTTGATGTAAACCAGTTTCATATGATCTCTGGGGTGTTTCACCATCTGCTCCAACATGTTTTCCCTTATTGATGGAGACTGATCGAATGGTAATTTGGGGAGAAAGGAGGAATAATCATTCATTCAATCATTCAGTCAATTGTTTTGAAAAAATTGAAACACAAAGAATTGGACTATGTTTTGTACTAACAAGAATTAAAATTGCCCAAAATTGGAAGACAGTAAATGTTAGAAACTTTGGAATATGATGTTGATGGAGACAATTTCTGGTTCCTCGCATCAGAACAATTCTTCTTGTTTTTAATTTGAAGCTAAATGGTCTTTATTTTTACAATATATCAGTAGAATGATGGCTCCATACCCTCCACCTGTAAAACATCTAAATTTTTGGTCTGATACTTTGATAAATGAATTATCTCTGTATTATCTCTTATTTTCTCTTCGTAATAGTATCTGGTTGTTGGCCTCAGGCTTAACCTTGTAATCACATTTTCAACTATGATTTTGTAGTTTTTGATATCATAATTTCTGGCAGTTGTACTGATGATTCAAATGTTGTTGTTATGTATTGTGTATAATAATTAAAAAAAAAAAACCAAACAGTCAATCAATTAATAGTACACATTACACAGTTGTCAAAGAACTTCTAAGACAGTAGAGGCAAAAACTGTGATGGAGGTCATGACACTTCCAGTTTTCAAATATAAAATTTAGACCCCTAAAAGCAAGTTGCTTATCAGAAATTAGCAGCCAAATTGAGCAAACAAATCAATCATCTGGGGTCCGCCCACACTACAAAATGGTAGTGTTATTATTCCACTTTAACTGCCATAGTTTCATTTTATGGATTCCAGAGATTTTCAGTTTGGTGAAACACAGCAGTACTCTTCCCTACACTGCTGGTACTAGGGCCCTGTAAGACAGAGCCATAGCAGTTAAAGTGCAGCTATAGTGCTACAGTTCTGTAGTGTTATGGGCCTCTGGTTAAGATCTTCCATAAAATGGTTTATTATGTTTACATTTAAATCATGAGTGGGTAAAGTGCTGCCCATGGGCCACATGAAGTCCCCAGTATCCCTGTACCACCTGATAGTCATCCATGCTTTTCTTTAAAAGGCTCTTAATATATTTAGGACTGCATCTACACAGCAGAAATAATCCAGTTTGAGACCTCTTTAACTGTCATGTCTCAATGCTATGGAATTCTGTAAACTATAGTTTGTTATGGCACCAGAGCAAAGGTTTAAAGTGGCCCTTGTAACCTCCAGAACTCATGTTCTCTCCTGATTGCATACATATTGGCATGTGCACATTTTGTGTAAATGTATCCACTTTTGATCAACTTAACAAAGTATGGTAGATCAATTTATAATCAAGATTAAATTAGCACAAAGGCAAGGCAAAACCACATTGATGTAAGGAATAAGTGGAGTATATGACAGACATTAATTACATTCTGACAAAAAAAGATCCTTATTTAAGTGAAATAACAGGGGGGAAAAAAGGAGGAAAGATGTTCAACAGTGTGTTATTAGAACCTTTGATCTCTGACTCATGTTATTCTTATGACTCCCTTCAGTTACCCATCATTTCTATGTAAGTGTGGGGGTGGGTGAAGTTTCTTGACTCTTTCAGTTTTCAGTAATAATAAAAGGTGGGATTGGTTTCTTCTCAAATGCAGGTTTCTCCTCTCTTTATTTTAAAATATAGAAGAAATAGAAGCAAGAAGAACATCTGGTAGTTGGAGAGAATCATTTTCCCTAAAGCTACCTAATACCAGTCACTCTATTGCCTTCCATGTTTGATTAAGAAAAGGTTGTGCCTGTCCACTGTTGAAGAATCTTGGCCTCTGTATTTATTCATTCATATATTTATTTATTTGTTCATACATTTATGTATTTATTTAGATCATTTATATCCCACCCTTCAGCCAAAACTGATCCTAGGTCATGTCTACACAGGCCAAATGAACTGGCATCTTCCCACCATCACAACCTGTCTTCACAATGTAGGACCAAAGCCCCAATTAAATTGTGAACTGTCTTCATTACGTGAGGTCAGTTCTGCATCAAATCTGGGCCATCCCCGCCTTGAATTGCATTTAAAAAAGGTTTATCTTTTACTCTGTTTTTTCCAAGAAAATCTGAACCACTGTGGAGTGACTCCAGGTGGCTGCTTACAAAAGCTCTCTCTGTGTTGCCCATCACCACTGCCATATTTATTTATTTATTTAGAGTATTTACACCCCGCTCTTCAGCCAAAAAGGCTCTCAGAATGGCTTTGTTGTTGTTAACTGCCCTCAAGTCAATGTTGACTCATGGTGACCCTATGGAGGAGACATCTCCAAGACCCTCTGTCCTCCACTGCTCTGCTTAATTCCTGAAAAACTATACCTGTAACCTCCTTAATAGAATCCATCCATCTAGCATATGGCCTTCCTCTCTTCCTACTTCCCTCCACATTCCCCAGCATTATTGTTTTGTTTTTCCCCCCCAAAGAGTCCTCTCTTTTCATGTTGTGTCCGAAGGACGATAGTCACAGTTTGGTCATCTTGGCTTCCAGGGAGGTTCCTTGTTGATCTGCTCTAGGACCCACTTGTTTGTCCTTTTGGCTGTCCATGAGATCCACAGCACTCTTCTCCAGCACCACATCTCAAATGAATTGATCTTCTTCCTATCATCTTTTTTAACTGTCCAGCTCTCACATCCATACATGGTAATAGGGAATACAATGGCTTGTGTGGTTCTAACTTTTGTGCGGAGTTGCATATCTTTGTATTTTAGAATCTTTTCTAGTTCTTTCATAGCCAACCTTCCCATTCTTAGTCTTATTTCCTGGCTGAAGTTCCCATTTTTATCAAATCTCAGGTATGGAAATTGTTTTACTATTTCTATTTCTTCATTGTCTAAGTTGAACTTGTGAAGGTCCATGCTGGACATTATTTTTGTTTTCTTTATTATCAACATTAAGCCTGCCTTTGCACTTTCTTCTTTGATCTTCCTTAGTAAGTGTTACAGGTCTGTGAGGTTTTCTACTAGTATTATGGTGTCATTTGCATATCATAGATTGTTGATATTCCTTCCTCCTATTTTCACTCCTCCCTCTTCTTTGTCCAAGCCTGCTTTTCTGATAATATGTTCTACATACAAGTTGAACAGATAGGGTGAAAGCATGCAATCTTGTCTGACCTCTTTGCCCATTGAGAACCATTCTTCTCCGTATTCTGGACTGATATAGGCCTCTCGTCCTGAGTACAGATTCCTCATCAGGACTATCAGATGTGTTGGCACTCCTATGTCTTTAAGGGCATTCCATAGCCTTTCATGATCTCTGCAGTCAAAGGCTTTGCTTTAGTCTACAAAGCACATGCTGATTTTCTTTTGGAATTCTCCATTAGCCATCATATGTTTGCTATGTGGGCCCTAATGCCTCTTCCTTTCCTGAATTTTGTTTGGACCTCTGGGATTTCTCTCTCCATGTATGGTTGGAGTCTATGTTGCAGATTTTTCAGCATAATTTTGCTTGCATAAGAGATCAGTGTTATGGTCCTATAGTTGCTGCAGTCTTTTGTGTCTCCCTTTTTGTGATGGGGATATATATTGATCGCTTCCAATCTGTTGGCCACCATTTTGTTTGCTGACATATGTTGATTAACACTAGAGTTGATTCTGTCAATGTGGATTTCAATTGGAATACCATCTATTCATGATGATTTGTTTTTCACTATTTCTCTTATTGCAGTTTCCACCTTGTTTTTTTTAGAATTTGAGGTTCATCTTCATATGGCTGTTCATTCCATGTGTCCTTCATTTTGTCATCTCTTTTATATAATTCTTCTGTGTATTGCATCCAATGTCTTTTTATTCCTCCCTGGTCTTGAATTATGTTATTTTTTATTGTCATAGATCATCACAGTCCTTGATTTGAATTTTCCTTTGATTTCCTGGATCTTGTGAAATAGATCTGTTGTTCTTCCCTATTGTTCTTGTCTTCTATTTCTCTGCATTGGTTATTGTAGTAATTTTCTTTCTCATTCCACACAAGCCATTGTACTGTTGCATTCATAACTCTTAGTTTGTTCCTATGTCCCTTTTGTTTTTCTTCTCTTCTTTTCTTTATTGTTTGTAGTGGTTTTTTCTGTTATCCATGTTTTTTTTCTCTTTCTTTTTGTTTATTGAAAGTATCTGTCTACAGTCTTCTTTTATTATGTCCCTGGCTTCATAGTTCCTCTGGTTCTTGGTCTATTATACTTAGCAGTGAGAATCTGTTTCTTATGTTACCAGTAAATTCTGTTGAGATATTATTTAGATCATATTTTGATTTAATCACTGGTTTTGTTTTCTTCTTTAGTCTTACTCTTATTTTTGTTATGAGTAATTCATGATCTGTGCCACAGTCAGCTCCTGGTCTAGTTTTGGCCACCAGTATAGAGTTCTGCCATCTTTTACTTCCAATTATATAATCTATTTGATTTTTGTGCTCACCATCTGGTGATGTCCATGTCTATAGCCTTCTTTCTGGTTGTATGAAAAATGTGTTTGCAATGAATAGGTTGTTGGCTTCACAAAAATCTATCAGATGCTCACCTGCTCCATTCCTTTTGCCTAGTCCAAATCTGCCTTCTGTTTTTGATTCTTCTTTGTTTCCAACCATCGTATTCCAATCTCCAGTGATCAGCTTGACTTCCTGTGTTGGTGTGTTGTCAATTTTATCTTGTTCTGCCTCTGTGGTTGATGCATATACTTGGATTATGGTGATATTAATGGTTTTACCATGAAGCCTTACTAAAATTAATCTGACTGATTTTGTATTGTATCCTCTGACTGCTTTTGCTACATCTTTTCTTAGTATGAAAACTACCCCATTTCTTCTTGTCTTTTTATTCCTGAGTAGAATACTGTGTGGTTCTTTGATTCAAAGTGGCCCATCCCTGTACATTTTAACTCACTCACCCCCAGTACTGCTATGTTTATGTGTTCCATTTCCATTTTTACTATGTCCAGCTTCCCTTGGCTCATGCTTCTCACATTCCACATCCCTATCTTATGTGTAATACTGCTTTGGATGCAATTTGCCTTCCTAAGGGTATCTGCTATTTGTGTTGGCATCTTTCTTGGGCCCTTAGCTTATTTTGCAAATGTGATATCCCTTTATCTCCCCCTCCTTCCTGTTATGTTAATGCTCTGATCCTGCCTGTGTCTCACCTGGGGTGTCTCATCATTGGGTTTACTAAGTGATGGGGTTACAGAAGGAGGGCCATCTACAATTCCCTGTGTGCAATGCCAACCAATGTTAGCTATGATGTCACTACAATTCACTCCTGTCAGTAACACCCACCACTACTGCTGCTGCTCAGTAACTGTTTGTCTCCCTATATTATTCCTCCCATTGTTTGTTTACTTTCCTACCCATCCCTTTATGCCTCCCTGAGTTTTCCTCCTTCCCTTCCCTTGTGTCCTCCCTCCTTTAGTCCATCCCCACCCCCTCCCTCCTTTAGTTTCTTCACTTTTTTCTCTGTGGTTGGGGAGGGCAGAGATGGCTGGTCACCTTCTTCCTTCTTCCCTCACCTGCCTGGTCCTCCAGTGGCACTCTGGCTCAGCTGGGGGCAGAGAATGGGTTTAGTTGGTGCTTTGCCCCTCCCTCCCTTGTCTCTCTGATAGTCCTCTTTGTCCTCCTGCTCAACTAGGAGGTTGGGATAATACAAGTCTTCTTCTTCAAGAATGGGGGTGGGAGATGCCCTGGGATAATTCAAGTCTTTTCTCCCACCTATTTGTTGTTTCCCAGTGCTCCTTCTGTTCTGACAGAATGGCTTGCAAATTGTTACTTAGGCAGTTCCCTGCCCTCAGACTTACAATCTAAAAAGACATGACACTAAAGGACAAGGAAATGGCAGTGGGGAAAGGGGCCTGCCACTCTCTCCCTCTGAAACTGGATGATGGTGGATGGATGAAGGGCTTTCTTGCTCCAGCTAGGCCTGATGGAGCTGGCCTGCCCCTCTCTGCCTCTGGGTTCATATGATGGTAGATGGATGGCCTTCTTGTTCTCATAAGTCAGTCCCTCCCAGGTCACAACAATGTTGGGGTGCATGTGAACTGAATTCAACATGTGCAGGAAACTTACACTGGAACATACACCAAAGGTCAGTCATCACTGTGAAGTTCTATGCAGGCTGCAAATGCTACAAAGAAAAAAACCTCCCACACAGGAGCTGTCGACAAGACACAAAACTGCTGGATTCCCTCTTGTCTCATGAAGAAGTTCTTCATTCTTCCATTACAGATTAACAAAGTGCTCCATCAGTATCTCTATATACAATCACCCACACATGAGTATCCAACTTATCCATTTATATACAGTATCCCCTTCTGGATATTGGTCCAGCCCACTCCTGAGATGTCACCCAGTTTCAGGTCACCTGACTGATGTGACTCTGCAGAATTGAAGGTTTCTCACTCAACCCTCTGCCTAGTGTTGGCTCAGCCCCCTGTGACTCAAGGACTGTTCAAATGTTGAGTCATCATGGCTCCCAACTGTACTAAGGTAACCCTCTCACCTTTGTCCCAGTCACATCTATGGCATTTTCCCTTCAGAGTGCATTTTACTCTTATAGTCCCCTCCAAAATGACATAAGATTGCTTCCTATGTGACTCTTACATCTCCACATGTCGTGTGAATCTCAGATGTTGATACCCAACCTGCTAGCCCATCTTTCATGCTTTTCCCAGGTTTGGCCTTTGTGAATATGTCAGCTATTCTATTCTCTGCATTAACACGACGCCGGCACCGTTGGGCATTCCAAAATGGTGCCCTGCCATCGTGTGCATGCACACGCAATGCAAGGCATCATTTTGGAATGGCCAATGGCGCCAGCACTGTGCAAATGCGCATGATGCCAGCGCCGTTGGGCATTCCAAAATGGTGGCCGCCATCGTGCGCATGCGCACGTGACACGAGGCACCATTTTGGAACGCCCAATGGCACTGGTGCCATGCAAATGCACATGACACCTGCACTGTTGGGCGTTCCAAAATGGCAGCCACCATCGTGCGCATACGGCGGCAGCGGCGATGGTGGCAGGATCAGCCACGGGCTGGTTCCAAGGGCTCGGTGGGCCAGGTCCAGCCCATGGGCCATAGATTGCCGACCACTGAACCACACAGTTCCCTCCACTTCTATCATTCTATATTAATCATGGAAGCTATTTCAAGAAATCAGGTCTAGTGACAGCCCAACCTTCTCTAATCATAGAGTGTGCTATTCTCCTACACAATATGATTTTTTCAAAGGAAACATTTTAAAAAAATAATTAAAAAATGGAATTCATACACAAAATACAGCCCAGTATGGATAGATGAGACAAATCCCTGTCCCTATTAGTGAGGGTTATTCACATCAGATATGGATAGTAAATGCTATTAATTATGACAACGTTGTATTATAGACATGTGTACAGAAAAATGGTCTACTATAGCTTGGGCCAATTTAGAGGCTGTTCAGCTTGATTTGTGGTATGAAACTGACTCACAGTTCAAGATCTGTGACTTCCACTGGTGATTGCTGAAAAAACAGAGAATGGCTATAACTTCTTTCTCTTAGTCAGAATTGGATGAAGTTTGCAGTAGCACCTAAGCTGGGAATTTGATCTGCAAAATTGTGGACAAGTAGGCAAGGGGATTTTTGGGTGTGTTACACACTGTTAATTTTCTAAAATTTATTATAAAGCAAGAACAACAGAACTGTCAATAACTTTTTTGACATTTTGATAGAACTGGAAGCATTCTCTTCTGAAAGAAGCAAGACTGCCAGATTTCAGAAGAATAGAATGAGATGTATAGATTCAACAATTTTTGTACACAGTTTTTATATTTCAAAGATATCTGAAAAGGAGATATTTATCTCCCTATGTTCCTTCTGAAACATTGTCTCAAAAGTTATAGACAGTTAATATGTGTTGAGAAAAAAGTTACAAACTTGTAAAGTTTTATCCATTCTTGGTTTAGTGGAGCATCTGTGGAAGAAAGAGTGCATTGAGGTGGAACATGCATGAAAGGGGAATACATCTACTGGCCAGTTTCTCTTTCAAGGACATTCCACCTGCCATGAGGGTGTCAGGGGTAGGACTGGGGTGGGTGGGTTTGTACAATGTCAGGGGCACAACATTGTTCCATTTTTCTGTTCTTATGTTCACTGCATATATGTGGGGTGAGTCATAGGTGATTCAGGGGTAGGCAACCTTTCCCCTTTAAGGGCCGAGGGACTTCAGCTCCCAGAATCCCAGGAGCTATTGGCCAACATGGGACTATTGGCCAACATGGCTGAGGCTTCTGGGAGCTGGAGTCCCTCGGCCCTTAAAGGGGAAATGTTGCCTACCCCTTTTTTAAAAAGGTAGATGCACAGTACATATTAAAATATTCAATGCATATAAAATACCCCATTGCCCTTAAATGCCTGCTCAAGAAAAAAAAAAATAAGCTCTTTCAGTATCAGACTGAATTTCAGAAAGATTCAGTTGTGGATAAGTTTATTTTAATAAAATGCATCTTAGATATTGTAGCCACACTTATAAAGCCCTTCTAAATCCCAGGGCAGCTAAATCCCAGGCATAGTCACTATGGCCCATTCATTTACCTAGTCATCTTACAGAAAAGAAATACTAGCACACAAATCCTTAAAACCCCTTAAAATTATCCTCATGCAGAACTTGGAAAAGTTACAATTTGGACTACAGTTCACCCAGAAATTACTATGTGGGACTTGTCACTCCCAAATACTTTTTGAAGATTTTCTCATTGCTTATAAAGATGATTGGGTCTTACAAGTGGAATGCTTGGGACCTTAATCATACCCTACAGGGTGAAGTAGCTGCTGAGATCCATTCCAATGAATTCAATTCACTCAGGTTTTATTCCAAACTTCATAGGAACTGTCCAATGTGTTGAACCAATTTCAGGAGCAGAGTTGAAAATTCCTCTTAGATAATTTGTCTAAAACCTGGGCTAAAACTGAGAGTGGATTCATCACCCCATGGACCTACAAGTCACCAGTTGCCATTGCTTACTGTTCAGGTAAGGAATGTCTTCTATAAACTAATAAAAAAGAAAGACAATAATAATACATGGAGAGAATGTCATAGGAAGTAACTATATCATCTGTCCAACCTATGTAGAATCATTTACAGAGGAAACTGGTGCAGTGTGGTATTGTCTAGTATTGTCTGAAACTGAACTGTGAAGAAATGGTTCCCAAAGTGCAATATTGGACCTCAATTATTGATTGAATTAAATCATCATGTCAAAACCCTTAAGAAGGTTGTTCATTAGACACAAAACTGAAACTCAGTACATATCATCCAACAAAACAAAATCTGATTACTAGAAATGTTTGAAACATTTTTTTCCATCTCATATTGAAACAGCTATCACAAGTTTTGCTTCATAGGAACAGGTTGACCAGAGACAGTCCAAGCCAAGATACCAGCACCCACGCTTCTATGAGATAGGATGAAATCCTCAGCTCAGGTGGTAGAGCAAAAGAGATATGAAATCACTTCCAGTTACCCTGCCATCACCTTGAGTTAGACAGCATCAAGGTGGGTGCTCTAGAAAGTTATACTGCCCTACTAGTTCTACTGCCACAGCTGGAAAATACCCAGGGGCCACCTACTCTCTGGCTTCCTCTGATGATCCCCCTCAGAGGAGGGTAAAGGTTAGATGTGTGGGAATTTTTGGATAACTGGCTAGCACAACATTTGAGAGATGGCCAAACCTGTTGTAGAAGGCTCTCCAGATGACTAGGCTCTCCAAAGTCAGGTTCTGAAGACTGAGATGGTCTTTTTGAAGGAGGGATGATTTTTTAAAATGGCAGCAAGTATGTATCTTAGCTTACAGAATGTAAACTATTCTTGCTGGCAACCCTAATAAAGTACTTTTCTTTCTATGCCAGAGGTCAACCTCTACCTCATCAGGTCCAAGAAATTAAATTGCCATGTGAACAAACTGTAGCAGATGCACCTTCTAAAACACATTATTCAAAAAGAAGTTACATTAATTCCCACAAGCCCCCCTGAAAGAGGTTCAAAAAGTTGTGATCATAGAGCAGTAATAGCAATGATATTTCAGATGGCCAGGGAACAGCTTCTCACATTGCCAGATATGGAACTTTAAAATGTTAAGCTGCAGATAATGTCACATCTTGCATGCATAAATGCTATTGTAAAACTTTGGGAATCAAGCAGTAATCCACCAAATATATTTCCTTGAAATGACTTACAGAAGCTTGGAGTAGAACTGCTGTTTTTGATGTGAAGATAAGCTTTTTTTTTTTTTGCTAACTAATCCATCTTTCATTAAATTTTAAAGCACCTGTTATATTAATGTAATTGATTTTCTTAGTGCTATCTGTGGAGAAATTGTTTTCCCAGGATTGTTTGTGGCATTTTCTGTGGAAAGGTTAAGAGGTAGAAAATGAAGCTCACTGTTTTAATAGTTGGATAAAATGTGGGCATTCAATCTGTACTACTGATGTTTCTGAGGGGTCATGAGTGGTAATCCCTTTGGCCTTACCCATTTTCAATTTTGAGAATTTTTCATGCTAGGTTCCCCCCCCCCCCCCATTTTAAAGGTTGCCTCCCAGCCACATACAGTGGATGGAAGAGTTTACATTAGTCTTGCTTTCCCACTTGGCCTATTGAATGCATCAGGATTAGGCTAAAGTTTAGGAGAAGGCTAAAAGATCAGGTATGAATAATCAGATCCAATGCCTCACAGATCTTTTCTAAGTTACAAAGAAAAGCACAGTCAGTACAGCAAAGTAAATATTTTGGTTCTGTTGCTTGTTAAAATAATTTTGAAAATAATTTTATAAATTCTAATTCCATTTAGAGATGCATAAGGCTAGAAGAGACAAGCTCAAATTTCAGTTTTTGCCATAAATATTAACAGAAGGAATAGGTCAAAATGTAGTGTTCAAATGAAATTTGGTATGCGATGGGAAATAATGGGTTTCTTATTGGACAATTATAACTAGTAGGAAGTCATAACATGAGCTGGTTGGTCCCTGGGCATTTTGCTATCTCATTTGAACAAGTCAGCATCTTTTCCATTACATGTACAAAAGCTTATTGGATCAGCAGTTGAACCTTTCCTCAACATTAGTGATGGGGCAGAATTTACCACTGAACTTGTGGGACAGTAGTCTAGCATATTATATGCAGTGTAGACCATATGGTAAAGAGCTTTTTCCTTCGACATCTTGCTACCAGCATTTACCACCTGAGATTAATGGTTCATTTTGACTTATAGGTAACATCCAAATTCTAGCTATAGCTGTAATCGTGCTAACTAGGGTGTACATCTCATAGTTCCAGTTTTCCACATACTGAAAGTACCATACAGGTGGAAGAGTTGTAGATCACAGATAAAGCACATAATTTTAATACAAAAGGTTCTGAGTCTGGCATCTCCAGCAGGGGTGGGAAACATCCATGTGTCAAAACCTTAGAGAGATGCTACCATTGCAGATAATATTGAGCTAGATGGACTTGGAGTAAGGCAGCTTCTGATGACTTTTGCTGTTATTTATCTGTTTGGACTATGCGCAACATGTTTACAAAGTGCCACAAATGTTGTTATAGCCATGGAAACAGTGACAGTTTTCCCCTGTAGGTTCTCTCTTGAACAGCAAATATGGATTCCAGTATCTCACCTTGCTCCACAATCTTTGACCTCTCCCTGGGTTTAGTAATTGGAGTCCTAGCTGATTTTCACACTGGACAAGCAGATATAATTTATGTTGAATTCAAACTGGTAATGGTGTGACCAATTTCTCCTTTAACTATTTAAATAAAAGAATTCCTGACAGAGGTGTAAAATAACAAAACAATAAAGGTTTATTGACTAATGGTTAAACATCTAGCATGTAGCTGCTCTATATAAATTTCAATGTAACAACTCCGAATCAGCCTAACTACTTTCCTCTGAACTCTATTCTCAGTATATGACTACATTTGCAGTTTCCATCTAACCCTTTATTTCCATTTCTCTATAACTTGGTCTTACCCATTATTATCTATAATTCTATCTCTCTTTCTAACTGCCCACATTTGACAATTGAACAGTCAGATCTTTTCATTTATATTCTTTCCCCTTCAGCTTTCTTTCTCAGCATTCCAAGTGTCACGATTGTATGGCTCCACTCAGCCCGTGGAGGCTAATGATTTAAATCTTCTTCACTGCAACACTGAAATAAAGAAATGTGTAACCACATTTGCACAGGTGACTACTGTATGCCTTACTATGGGGCATGGAGGTAGAAACCAGTAGCCAAGGTTCCATTATGTATTCCCTTTTCTTGTATCTGTTCTGCTGTTTACCTTCAATTGGCCAATATCAATCTTAGTTTCACTTCCTTCCACACACCTTGTTCTCATCCTTTCTTCACCATTTACCCAAAGGTAGCAGACTCCCATGTTTTCTCTGTCCCAAATCTGAAGTTAACTAATAAATCAGTCTTTAACTGATGGATCCAAGCATGAACATTTTTTATATATGCCAGGAGACAAGAGCTGTAACAAGAGAGTTGTTTTGAAATTCTCTTCTGTTGTGCATGTCTACACAAGATCCACATGACCATTCAGCCTGGTTGTTTGAAACTGGCATGAGATTACTTGAAATCAATTCTTTTAAAACTGGTTATGAAGAAAAAACAAGGGTTGCTTATTTTGTCCCAGCTTTAAAAAGAAAAGCTTGGTGTGTTAAATCTTGCCATACAGAGCTTTATTCTTGGCATGTTTTATGAGCAACTCTCTACCAAAGCCACTAAAAATAATCCTGTAAAGACTCTTGATGTGTATTTCTTGCTTTAAAAAAGAATGTTAGACAAAGAAAAAAGTCATCCAAGGTCAGATCATATCAGATCTATGTCCAGTTTCATTTTGGTATGTGTCTGTGTTTATGTTATGCCCTGTGAAATCTTTTTTCAAGACAGCCAGAATGATGTTGCACTAGGATTCCAGGAGAGCAGGATCCTAATCCCTGATCATCCAAGGAATGATGACTGGGTGACCTTGGGCAATTCACACTCTCCACCTCAGAAAAAAGGCAATGGCAAACATCCTCTGAATAAATCTGGCCAACAAAATTCTAGGATAGAGTCACCATAAGTCAGAGTTACCTTTCTTCAGTCCTGCACTCCTTAGCTATTCAAAAGAAGAGGTTATGCTAGGAGTATTCAGCATTTACCATCTCTCAGTAAAGGGCATCTAGAATGAATAAAATGGGTAGCAGCAGTGCATCCTATACATGTCTAAATATAATTTGTATTTTATCCTTCCTCTAAGGAGCAGATACATGTCTACACAAGAAAAGGTTCTATTGGATTAAATGAGGTATACTCCCAGGTATGTGGTATAAGAACATATTTCAAGACATTAACAGATTGATGTGCAGCATAATAATATGCAACTCCCCCTCAAGATGTATAAGAAATCCACTCTGGCCTTTAAAAATTGTTGGGGGAGGAGAGATTAATATATATATATATGGCAGCTACAGCCTACTGAAAACAAAACAAACTCTGTAAGATTTGGTCATAAGTCAGGTGTGGGAAAGTAGGATATCAGTAGATACATACTTTAGTAGTTTGAGAGTTGGAGTATGACTTCCAATCGTGGCTTTGCCATGTAAACGCACTGAGTGATTTTGGACAAGTCACACTCTCTTTATATGAACATATGAATTGAATAGTACTCTAGCTTTCTTCTACTTTTTGTAAAGTCACTGATATTGTTAATATTACTTGTCTGGTTGTTTTGCTTTAAAAATAAATATAATTTGTATTTTATCCTTCCTCTAAGGAACAGAAAATGGCATATATGGGCCAAGTTCCTATATATCAAAATAGGAACAATGGATCTCATAGTTCTACAAATGTTTGTGCAATAGGCATCTAAGGCTTGAGCTCACCTGTTATTCAAGAGTCAAATATTTCTCCATTCACCTAACCAAAAAGAAGGAATGTGTGTGTGTGTGTGTGTGTGTGCACATACACACACACTAATGGAAGGACTGGTTCACCTGAAACCACTGGCACAACAATTTATATAGTAGTGTCCTATCAGGCTTCTGGTCATGAAGTAGGTGAGGCAGACAGAGAGTGAGTGGGCCTAAGCCATCTAGTTAAGTGAGAATTAAAACTCAGGTCTCTCTACCAATTAGAGGCCAATATCTAGTCATATCCCAAAACTTTACCACTATATAAAATTGACTCTCAAGTCTCTGATAGCATATGCCAATATATATATGTCTTTGATCTTTATATTTCTGCTGTAAATATGTCCATTGATGATAAATGTACAGATGCCACCAAGGCTTGGCTGAAGGCTGTTCACAGAAAAATTTCAAATGTCTGCTTTTACTAATCATCATTATTCCATAAAGCCATCAACCTCTCCCCTACCTCTGATCCCACATGTACTTCATCACACTCTTCTGCCTTTCATCAAAGAGGCCCTGTCTCATTCTGTCCTTTTGCCCCAAAACAGGTCACCTGAGTTCAGGGATAAGTTGTAAGAGGGCAAGAGAGATGCCTGCATTGTATCTGATTTTCTTGCTTTTCTACATTGGCATCCAGCCTTCCAGATTAAAACCAGCACACATGGATTGCACTAGAAGAAAGAAAGAAAGAAAGAAAGAAAGAAAGAAAGAAAGAAAGAAACCTCTTACTTTGATTAAATTTTTCACTATCATCTTTCTGTCTTTAAATATAGTTGTAATTTTAATGTGTAAACAAGAGATCTCATGGAAAGACTTTGGTGTTCTGCAGCTCAGCAGAACATTAAAAAATCCAAAGATATCTATCTGGCCTGAGAATATCAATAATGTGCCTGTGAAATAGTGAGAAACAGCACATATGTGTTTCATGCACATAGAGGCCTGAAGCAGAGGTCTGGGTCAGGGTAGAAATAAGATTCAGAGCATTAAACTTCCTTTGAAATCTCAAGTGATCTCAACTGTGCCCCCCATCACCTTTAATCCTGTGTTATTGACAATATCCTGCTCATGACTACACGCAAATGTTTGTGTGAAAAGAGAGAGGAATTTGCTTCCCTTTGGAGAATTCAAAACCTTGTTTGCAAGAGGTTACATTGCCCAGAGTGATTTACACTTTTAGTTCCTTTCCTCCCCTCTCTCCTCGCAGTGGCTTTTCAACCACCTTTTAATCTAATTGTCAAGCCTGCTGAAGGACAACTACAAGTGGTGTGGCAGACGTCAAAATAGAGTGTGTTTTGAGAGACAATGTGTACCACAAGTTTCCTGTTGAAGGGGAATGTGGGACCAAGTCATTGTTTTGACAATGCAGCTAGTTTGATCTCAGGCAAACAAAATCCATTTTACACGGGGTAAATCCAGACGTCCTGGAACAAAAGGAAAGCCAGCTGCTAGAGAATGTCTGTTTATCTTAAAATCATAACTGGGGAGATGGAACCAACAACAATTTTATTTTGACTTCTGTATCATGTTGTGATGAGAAATTGTGACTTTTGTACAACTATTAAGTTCCATGTAATTAATTCCTCTCTTGCTTTATGAAACAAGCTTCTCAGTGCAGGTCAGCATTATAATACATTCAATAGCATGTCTTTAAAAAATTAACAAGTCTGAAAAACATGAGATGTCACAGTTTCAGAGGTCTTGTATTATTAAATCACCTGGAATACTGTGTCCAGTTCTGGGCACCACAATTCAAAAAGGATGTGGAGAAACTGGAGTGTGTCCAAAGGAGGAAAACTAAAATGGTGAAGGGTCTGGAAACCAAGCCCTATGAGTAATGACTTAGGGAGCCAGGGATGTTTAGCCTGGAGAAGAGAAGGTTGAGAGGTGATATGATAGCCATGTTTAAATACTTGAAGGGATGTCATATTGAGGAGGGAACAAGCTTGTTTTCTGCTGCTCCAGAGACTAGGACCCGAAACAATGGATGTAAGCTCCAGGAGAAGAGATTCCACCTCAACATTAGGGGGAGCTTCCTGACTGTAAAGGCAGTTCGACAGTGGAACACAGTCCCTCGGAGAGTAGTGGAGTCTCCTTTCTTGGAGGTCTTTAAGCAGAGGCTGGATGGCCATCTGTCGGGGATGCTTTGATTAGGAGTTCCTGCATGACAGGGGGTTGGACTGGAAGGCCCTTGTGGTCTCATCCAACTCTATGATTCTATGAAATGCAGCTATGATGATGGTGCTGCATCATCATAGCCATGGCTCCCAATTCAACTCCCCTAAACCCACCTCAAAAATGAAGCAGTTACATGAATCAAAGGAGTTTTGATGCACTGGAGAGTGGGATGATGAACAATGGCATGTCTATCCCTCTCCTGCCAGCAAGGTGCAGTCCTGTCACAACTGCTTTTCACATTGTGCCTCACTAGGAAGAGAGGACTGGATGCATAATTGTTTATATCCTTACTCTCCAATGCCCCAGAATACCTTGTATGGTGCAGCTGCCTGGCTTCTAAGATGAGTTTCAGGGAGAGCTTTTGCAATCAATGCAATGGTGAAGAATGGTAAATGTTTACTGCAATATTTACACATCTGGCTTATGAGAGCATAAGTACTGAACAGGATGCCAACCCTACTTTTTGGTTTCTCAAAACAGATTCCATTTTGAGGTAAGTAAACTGCTGGTTTAGTAGGCTGGAACTATGTGGTTACATTTTATTAAATGAGTGATTACAAGATTTTTTATTATTTATTTTTAGCTATGTTTAGATACTGTGGAAATACTTGCTATGTTTGAGGAGGTGGAGATAATTTTGCCTTGCATTCCCTTCTCCCAAACGCCCTTTTTTAAAAGAGAGAGATAGAAAGAGAGAGAAACAGCACCTATGGGTATTGTTAATATATCCTACACCCTTTGTGCTAGATATTGGATTTCATATTTTAATTTGTGGCATCTAGCATGTTTTTGAAAGATCACAATGGCCTGTGGAAACTAGGTAAGAGGGTCTAAGGCAGGGGTAGGCAACCTTTCCCCGTTAAGGGCCGAGGAACTTCAGCTCCCAGAATCCCAGGAGCTATTGGCCAACATAGTACTAACATAAATGTTGACTGAGTTTGCTGATCCATTCTACCTCCCCCCCCCCCGCTCTTTGCATTTCCTCTTGTGATTGAGATGAAGTAAGAACCATTGCAAAGCAGTTAAAGACCATATCTTCCACATTACCTCAGGCTGTGTTCCTATTTACCCTTTCTGTCTCACTATCCAGGGATCAAACCCTATCAATGTTTTGTCATTCCAAAGTTAAAGCCATCAGCCAATCTGGATCCTTTTATTGATTCCATGGGAAAACCATCCAGCTTTTGTTACACCAGGTGGTAGCATAAAGTACCCTTTGAGGCTATGAAATAGGATATAAATATCAGCCCCATCTCTAGCTTCATGTGTGCACAGAGGGTCCTTCTCTCACACTGTGTAGCCCTCAGATACTATCTGAGCCACTCTCCATCTTCCATGGACCTTTCTTCAGGACTGATAATTATCACCCTTCTTAATTCCCAGTCTCTCACTATTCAAACTTTCACACTTTTCTTTTTATTAGCTTTGTATGGTTCATAAGGTCGCATTGGTTTTCTGTGGTTGCATGCACATTTGCACATTTCTAAATAACACTCTCTTATTCATAAAAACCAGAGTCTCTCTGCAATTCATTCTGGTATACATAGGTGAAAAGATCCACAAAATTACCTTCCTCTTACAGGCATCCTTTTGAGATATAATTTCCCACATTCTAAGGAAACACTGGCACTGCTGGTGGGGACCCTCAGCCCATCCCTCCTTTTAGGGTAACAGTCAACAACAGCCACAAGGCCACAGCTCTGGACCCACATATTGCATCAAAATGTGACATTTAAACCACTAGTGGCTCCCATTTCAATTGGGAGGTGAATTCACACAAGGTTTTAATTCAGCATTTAAAGGAGGGCTCTAAGGTGCTGAATCCTGTTTCTAAATAGGGGTTGACTCATAGGATAGTTCTTTTAAATCTAACCACGGCCTGGATTTACCCCCCTCAGTTAGAGCCAACAGGCAGCACCATCCCTTTTGGAGGAGAATAATGACAGCCAGCCTCCCGCTGACCTTATGAGCTCTATTTCTTCTTCTCTCTCTCTCTAGCTGCATCCACACTGCAGATATAATCCAATTTCATACCACTTTAACTTCCATTGCTCAATGCTAGGAATTGTCATTTGTTGTGGCACCAGAGCTGTCTGACAGAAAACGCTAAATGTCTCCCAAAACTACAGTTCCCAGAATCCGATAGCATTGACACATGACAGTTAAAGTAATGTCAGACTGGATTATTTCTGTAGTGTGGATGCACACGCCTCCACCTCTAACTGAACAAGATGAATATTTATCCAAGTATTTGGAGTTATATTCCCCTCCCCCCAAATTATTCCAATGTTGATGTTATTCAGAACTAAAACAGTTTGATGCAAACCATTTTGATCCCCCATACACACCTGTCATATGTGTTCCTTATCCTGAGTCAGACCATTGGTCTCGCTAGCTATGTATTGTCCATTGGATCAACAACAGATCTCTAATGGCTACAATAGCAATGGCCAGCTTTGGTAGATCCTAAGGCAACCTTCTCCCCCATGATCTCCTGGGAGCTGTGCATATTGCAACAAGAACAAAAAGGTCACCCTTCCTTCCCCCCAAACAATAGTGACTGGTAGTCCATTTATGGTTTTGAAAAACAGAATCTTTTTTAATGTGGGTGGGTGGGTGGGTGTATAAAAAATTGCAAGGGGGTCAGAAAGGTGAGGTGAGGTCAGAAAAATGATAATCCAGGAGATTCATGGTAGACAAAGGCTGCAAAAACTGCTAGGGATGCTGCTGCAGGTGGTCCCAGGGTGACACTTTGTCCACCTTTGGTCTACAAAGTGGCTATTGTTGTATCTCTTACGCTGTTGTCCCCCGCCCCGATTGCTCTGCAGAGGGGCGGGCTACAAATAAAAAAATATTATTATTATTATATTATGGCCTTTTGCATTGAGAGTATGAATTACAGAATCATATAGTCACAGAACTGGAAGAGACCCCAAGGGACATCCAGTCCAATGCTCTGCCTTGTGGAATTACACAATCAAACCACCCCTGAGAAGATGTCCATCCAGCCTCTGTTTAGAAACCTCTAAAGAAGGAGAGCTAAAACTCCTCCCTCATTTTGAGCCAACAAGTTACTGTGTGTGATTTACTAGCTATTAATGGGATTCATTGGTAGTAGTTGTCTTTAAATACAGTGTAGGAATCTTTAAAATAATATAATGGGCATCAGACCAACAGAAAGAAGACCCTAAATCCAAAATATTTTGGATGCTGAACCTTTTCTGAAGCTCACTTATTTTTGAGAGACAGCTTAAAGCTTTTCCATTTTTTTTCCAGTTCCAGAAAAGGTCATTAGGGGTATGAAGCTTGAGAAAATACAGAACAAAATGTAGGAAAGCTCCTAAACTCATAGATGTTCTTAATTATACCCCAGGTCCTAAGCGTGCAAAGAATTTCCTTCAGGTCATTCAGTTTCTTTTATCAGAATAAATCACTTATCATCATTGGTTCACTTGTGTGCTTGGCACATGACACAATGGTGTCAGAGGTGGCACAGAATACATGCACACACAGTCAAATTCCAACACACTGACCCAAATTGTGTCTACAGCTGCCAAGACAACTGGCATTGACATTTATCAGGAGAGATTTAGTTCAGGAGTGTATTAGGTAGTACCGTAGGGAGGCTGGCAGTAACTTAGGGAAATAGTCCTTTTATCCTTAAAGAGCTATGTTCAAAGCCTGTCTGTATTATAATGGAAAACAAATTTGATTTCCTCATCCTAATGATAGGCCCACTTTGGAAATTAATGCTGTCCAATTTCCTAATTGGCAAACTCTAGTCCAAAGGAGCCTAAGGACTTAGAAGGGGAGGGATAATTAATTTCAAAACTGATATGTGTTGCCAGAGAGGCAGAAAGAGAAATACAGGACAGAAAGGGAGGCGAAGGTGATCTTGCACAGTCTCCACTCCTTTAACAGAATCCCTGCTTTCTGGCATTCCTGACTGATTAGCTCAGATTATCAGACTATAGTGTTCCAAAAATAGAAACAAACACAAAAAAAATGTTTAAAAGACACCATCCTAGATCTGCCTGTCAGCCAATAAAATATTTTAGTATTATTTGGTGTTATTTTTTGTTATTTGTGTGGGGTATTAAATCTACCTGCTTGTTGTTTTTTTTTGTTGTTGTTTTTTAATGAAACCTGGGCTGCTTTCTTATTTGGCAATGCTTTATTCATGGACTTTGGAGGGCATTGATGATGCCTTCATCTAATCCATTTCATTATATTCTTCCATGTATGAAAAAGTACTGCAAAACCTTCTTTGAGGTAGATTCCCCCTAGTAGTTGTCTTCCAGCTTTGGAAAAAGATAAAGTTTTGTAATGAACAGCAATCATTCATCTACCTGTCACAGCTACCTATCTCTGGTTGAGGAAACCCAATTCAAATCCCCATTAACTGGATGACTCTGGATATTGGAGGCCATATTATCACTCTGTTGTTGTTATGAGTCTTCAGGTTGACTCTGACTTATGACAACTCTACTCTAAGGTTTTCTTGGCAACATATATTCATGGAAGATTTGCCATCCCTTCCTCTTAGACTGAGAGGGTGTGACTTGTCCAAGGTGACCCAGTATTTTTCCATGGCTGATCAGGGATTTGAACCCTGCTCTCATAGGATCATAGTCCAACATGCAAACCACTGCACAGTGCTATGTCCCTGCTATCACTCTATCACCTTGTTTGTCTTGATACTGTTTTAATAGTTTTAAGTACATCACTATTTTAATTTAAATATGGTGTAAGCATCCTCAAACTCTGTGATTATAGAATGTGAAATAATATTTTGAATAACTAAATAAATAATAATATCATCTCCCCCTGTTTTTAATACAATACAAATAAAACTTCAGAGTTATTTGTGGAATGAGCCTTATAACACTGCAGCTACTAATTAATATGTAAGTGAAAGCCCAAAACTGATTAGCAATGTGAAATGGCACCTGACCTCTGTTTCAGAATAAGAGCATAGATTGATAATTAATTTTGTTTAAGTGTGTGGTAATAGAAACAGAAAGGCATTAATTTAAGAGAGGGAATAATAGCAACTTCTCCTAATTAGAGGTAATTGACTCAGAATTACCTAATCAAAACTTTCAAAAGGAGATGTTTTTAACCTTATGTTAAACAAATGACAAAATAAAAATCAAGATGAGATAGAAAATTAAATGTAGCATCTTCATTTGGGTCATGATCCAAAGCTCAGAAAGTGAGTATTCACTGTAGTGCTTATTCACACATTCAATTAAAGGTTAAAATGTATCCTGGTTAAGCAAACATCTATACTACATTCTGTCACATAGCCCTCCATCACATACAAAATATTCAGTGCATTTACACAAATCTTACACTCTCCTTTCTGGAGATTGTTTAGGCTTAAACTCCTCACTCTCCTGAGCAGAGCAGTGTTCTAAGAATATGTACCTTTTACAGCTACTTTCCCTATGAATTGTGAAATATTTGTAAGATTTGTTTATCTGCAAGTATGAAGATGACAACTGATCCATCTAACAGATTCAAACACCATCAGTGCTATCTGCTTGAATTGTCACTCACTTTCTCAGATTGTGTACCTTGAAGTCTTTTCTGACTTATGGTGAATCTAAGGGGTTTTTCTTGGCAAGATTTGTTCAGAGGAGTTTTGTCATCGCCTTCCTCTGTAGGTTTCATGGCCAAGGTGGGACTTGAACCCTGATCTCCAGAGTTGCAATCCAGCACTCAAACCACTATGCTATACTGGCTCTTATTTTACTATCTATTGTACTGAATGGGACTTGATTATCAATGGATTTTGTTATCCACAGGGGTCCTGGAACCAAACCCCAACAGATACCAAGAGCCCACTGTATATTGTCTTCCAGATGTCGCTGGAGCTGAATGGGGCTGTAGAATGACAACATCTGGAGGGGCACATGTTCTCTTCATCTGTGCTCTAGATTCATCTTGCTACACAATGAGGGAACAGGAGAGGTAGGGAGGAATAGGAGAGGAACAGGACTTGTTCATAAGCTTATTAGAAGCATTAAACTGGGAGGGGGGCATAGTTGGAAGTATGAACAAACAAGCTAGTTAAACTTGATTTTGCTCTGGTTTCAAATCTATTCCATCCTTGTTCAACATTGGACTATATTGCTTTAATCTACAGGAAAAATTGTGTACTTCTTGTGTATATAATTTGTATATGTAATTGGGTATATGATTATGCATATCAGGAATGAGAAAGTGAAATTAAACAACTACAGCAAATAACTGAGAGGCAGGAAGTCACTGTCTGGAACCTATAGTTTTGTGTGGCTGGAGTTTGTGTCGCTAGAGGGTTTTCCCCCCTTTGGTTTGGTGTTTATTTGTCTTTGTTTTTATGTAATTGCTTTTATAGCTGTGAATATAATCTATTTTAAAAAGAGAAAAATGTATATTTTTGTGCATATTTTTTCAAAATCAGCTAATTGTGTGTGTGTGTGTGTGCCCATGGACACACACACACACACACACACACATTCTGAGAGCCAGAGTAGTATAGTGGTTTGAGTGTTGGACTATGACTCTGGAGACCAGGGTTCAAATCTCTATTGAACATGAACCCATCGGGTGACTTTGGGCAAGTCATACTGTCTTGGCCTCAGAGCCAATGGCAAACCTCATCTGAAGAAATATGCCGAGAAAAACCTCATGACAGGTTCTCTTTAGGGTTGCCTTAAGTCAGAAAATACTTGAAGGCACAAAACAACAAAGAACAACAATGCATACACATTCTGGTTGAATAAGTGAAATGGAGAATCACTTTCCACTTGCACAGTGATATAGAAGACACACAAGACTGCCTCACTAGAGAATTATGATGTAGCACAACAGACACAGATTGTACATGAATGTACAATATGCAATGATACAGGCTAATCAAGGAACATCAGTATTCAATGCCTGTCTTTGCACAATCGCACTACCAATAGGTAACTGTTTTCTCCACCTTGAAAGGAGGCAGCTTTTCCACATTGGACAAAAATGTCCAGCTACTTCCATAGAGCTACTTGTGCTTGTGTACGTCATCAAAAATTTGACAACCTCTATGTGCATTTTCTCCAAAACACATATTTGCTTGGAATCACTGCTTCAAATGTATGCATTTGTATGCACATATTTTAAAATGTATGTTTTTTAAAGTGTACCACAACTTTTGATCTTGGAAAGTGAGAATTTGGTAATTTTATATTGAAATGTGAACACTTTTTAAAAATTCCATGCATAGTTCAAAAGGTTATACAGAAATGCAGAGATTTGTAGATCTTCTACATTCATGGCTTCCTGGAGAGAGCTAGAAATGGATATTGATGAAGCCAGTCACAAAATGGTGGCATGTGAAGGCAGAGATTGGTACAGTCAGTTGGCAACTTCTGATTTCATATATAGGTAGGGGTGTGTGTGTGTGTGTGTGTGTGTTAATGATACATTTTTCCCCCATTGATTTTCTTGTAGCAGGGATTTCATAGCTCAATTTTCCTGAAGTGAAGCACAAGCATTGGCTTTGGAGGTTTCATGGCTGAGTATCCATTGCAGACATTGCAGGTAGAATTTCCTGATCCAGAGAATTTCAGAACTAAGATCCCACCTGCCCTTTATCCCTACATGCTTCTCAAGGTATTCCCACTCATCATCTGTCATTTCTTCTTTTATTATCTTTTACCATTTTACCAGGATGGTCTAACTTCAGGGTAAGTACAGTTGTTTCACCCTTGTAGACAAGCCCAGAGACACCATCATGTGGAACAGCCAAGCAAAGGCATAGTGAGGAGACTGCAGCACTTCTACTCACCTGAAAGTGGCCTGAGAGCTCCATACATAATGCCAGGGGTCAGCAACTTTTTGGTGCCTGGGGCCAGGAGGGGGGGGAAATGATGGTGGGGGACGGCATGCTTGCACTTGCGTGTGCTTGCCCCCACATGCACGCATGCACACAACATCCACCGGTGCCATTGGGTGTTCTGAAATGGCACTCTGTGTTGTGCGTGCATGCGCATGACGTGGGGCACCATTTTGGAAGGCCCAATGGCGCCAGCGCTGTTGGACCTTCCAAAATGGCACCCGCCGCCATGTGCATGTGCACATGAGCACGGGCGCCATTTTGGCATCCAAAATGGCGCCTGCACTTGCGTACACATGCACACGATGGCACCAGTGTTGTGTGCATGCGTTCCAAAATGGTGCCCACCATTGTGCGCATGTGTGCGCAAGTGTGGGCGCCATTCTAGATGCCAAAATGGCACCCGCACTTATGTGCAGCAGCGGTAGCTGTGGCGCACACGCGGTGGCAACAGCAGCGGCGGCAGGACCAGCCACGGGCTGGTCCCAAGGCCTCCGCAGGCCACACCTGGCCTGTGGGCAGTAGGTTGCCAACCCCTGCATAATGCAATTAACAACAATCCTGTACAAATGTCTACTTAGATGAAAACCGTCTTAAGTTCAACAGAATTTACTCTTAGATAATTGGATGTAGAACTGAATCAAAATTTTCTCATAATTGAAGTAATATGGACACAAAAAGTTCACAAGCTTGTGAATGAAATCTTTGGCTAATCACCACTGCCTTTAAACAAAATAGTAAATTGTGCAACTGAGAATACACTTTATCAGAACATTTGAATTTGGATATAGTACCCATGACTCAAAAGTTTGTTACTGGTAATCACTGTTGTCTTGTAATTGTTAAACTTTGTTCTACACATAGTTCTTTCTCTTTGCTTATTGGTATTTGCTCTTCATGTCTTTTTTTCATGAAGTGGAAAGCAATAAAGATAATGATAAGAAAAGTAACATCAACAGCCACAAACTTTAAAGAGAAAATGGGTTTCTTATTATAAGTGTTGAGAATTTCACTCTATTTTTGGTTTTAAACATGATCAGAGTTCTAATGAAATAGTAAATATTCCCATGGACACACAGTCCACTTTTTACATCCTTTAAAACACCAACAATGGGTAAGGATAACCCACTCTATAAAAACCTGAGGCAATACACTTGACCTCTTTGTCTCTCATCAGCTAAGTGAGGAAATTGGTTTAAAGAGCTAGCAAGTCCTCACTCCAATCCAGATGGTTCACTGAAGTTTTACTTTTATGGGCAAAATAACTGAAACATTTTTTTAAAAAAAAATAAAATAACTATAAGTCACTTTTATAAAAATAAGAAAATCACATCTGGACTGTCAACTTTGATGCCAAGTGTCAACCAGCAGATATGGAAAGTAACCAAATCATAACCCCCCCCCCCCCCGCCCTGTTCAAATGTATTTGTAATGGCAGAGGTATGTGTGTGGAGTTAACTTTTAACTCACTTTAATTGAATATATATATATGAGAGAAAGAGAATGAAAACCCTATGCAAACTCTGAGGACCCCTCAGGCATTGCACAATCATCCCAGGTGGTTCTATAGCATTTGGGAAAGGTTATTATTAGTAATTGTTTTGCTAGATTTCAAAATTAGAAACTTTCAAGGTTTAAATGGTTAAAGAACCATGAGACTAGGGGTAGACGAGTTTCAAAAAGCATCTTGTCAATTTTCAGTAGAACCAATTATGGCTTCAAACATCTAAGTCTTGATTATCCCATTGGGTATGAATACCCATTTTTCAAATATATATGTCTGAATAAGGAGTGGGTAAATGCAGCAAGGATGTGACAGTCAACCCCCCTCCAAGCAGGCCTCACCTTTAGTTTTTTTTTTAAAAGAAAAATCTGCACAGAATCAGCACGCTGCATCATGATTGATAGGAAAACATCAGCTTGCATCAGCTGCTGCTCAGTAAAGGAAGATTGGGATGGTGAATTGGGCCCAGAGACTCTACTTATTTATGTATAATTTATAAGTAGCTGATCTAGGATCATGACAGTATTTCCATTGTTACCTTGTTTAATCATAGAGTCATAGAGTTGGAAGAGAACACAAGGATCATCCAGTCTAACCCCCTGCCACACAGGAATACACAATCCTAACAGTTGGCCATACAGCCTTTGTTTAAAAACCTCCAAAGAAGGACACTCCACCACTATCTGAGACAGCATGTTCCACTGTTGAACAGCATTTACCATCAGGAAGTTCTTCATAATGTTTAGGTGGAATCTGTTTCCCTGTATCTTGAATCCATTGCTCTGTGTCCTAGTCTCGGGAGCAGCAAAAAACAAGCTTGCTCCATCCTCAATATGATGTCCCTTCAATTATTTTAGCATGGCTATCATGTCACCTCTTAATCTTCTCTTTTACAGGCTAAACTTTCCCCAATTCATGGCAATCCTGTGGATGAGACATCTCCAAGACTTCTTAAACTCCACTGCCCTGCTTAGGTCCTGTAAATTCATGCCCGTGACATCCCTGATTGAGTCTGTCCATCTGGCATTTGGTCTTCCTCTCTTTTTACTTTTCTACCTTCCCTGGCATTATTTGTCTTTTTTAATGGATCATGCCTTCTTATGATGTGGCCTACATATGACAGCCTGAATTTTTTCATCTTTGCTTCCAGGGAGAGTAAAGGCTTAATCTGTTCAAGGACCCATTTGTTCATCCTTTTGGCTATTCATGGTATCCCCAGCACTATTTCCCAGCCCCACATCACAAATAAGTTTATTTTACTTTATTTTATTTTTGCTGCCTTTCTTCACTGTCCAGCTCTCACATCTGTAGATGGTAATGGGGAATATAAGGGCTTGGACATTTCTAATTTTAGTGTTCAGTTGTATATCTTTACACTTTAGGATCTCGTCTTGTTCTTCTATGGTTGCCTTACCGATTTCTACTCTCTTTAGTTCTTCACTGCAGTCTCTGTCCTAATCAGTATTTAATATGCGAACTCTTTAACTCTTCTGGTTTCCTCATTGTCTAGGCTGAATCTATGTAGATTAGACATTACCATTATTTTTGTTTTATTCATGTTTGACAACAAGCTTGCCTTTGCACTTTCTTCGTTGCCTTTCCTTAGTAATCCATGTCTATGATGTTTTCTGCTATTATGTATTTATGTATGTATGTATGTACCTTTACCTTTATGTAGTAGTATGGCTAAACATACCCAAGTTTCTAAGGGGGGTTGCAGACTGCCAGAAATAGTGCAAATTGAGTCCACTTTTAGGGTTAGGGTTAGGGTTAGGGTATCATGGGAACTGTATTTTATTGTGGCACCAGAGCTGTCTGACAGAGAAGGCTCAATGTCTCAGAAAAAAACCTAAGCTGCTCCTCAAAGGACATAATCTCCAATGACTTAATAAATGACAAAATAGAATTCATTTTGCTAGTATCTGCCTGTGCTTTATTGGAAATACCCTCCCCCCAAGAACAAT
Source organism: Phrynosoma blainvillii (assembly GCA_026167975.1). Lineage (NCBI taxonomy): Eukaryota > Metazoa > Chordata > Lepidosauria > Squamata > Phrynosomatidae > Phrynosoma > Phrynosoma blainvillii. The sequence goes on from JANUYF010000001.1 coordinate 418,749,594, forward strand.
AACAAAATGTAAATAGAAATACAGATATGAGACATGAAAGAGGAGAACTGTACAAACAGCATTAGGATACTGTTTGATCTGAAATGAACAAAACTGTAGTATCACCAGACTACTATGAGTCTCAGTTCACTGTTTGGCTCTGAGCTAAGAAGTAATATCAGATGAACCCTGAAATCATTGTAAGATTAGGTTTAAATACTCAAGTGTGAATAGATCTAGCATATGGACAGGTATGTTTTCACTTATTATTCCTAAGCATTGTGTGATAATATCTGCCTTAACAATTCATTTGTAGCCCAAATCCCATAGAAACTGCAGTTCAGCCCAGCATAAATTTGACCTGGCATGTTAAAAATCAGTAGAGTACAACAGCAGGGGAAAAAGACTTTCTAGAAGATAGCAATTTAATTTGTGTGCAGAAGGATAGATAATAAACATCTGGTTTAGCAGCAATGAACAGTAGCTGCAGCAATATGAGAAGGAATTTCAATATTATTAGCAATTAAAAATCAAGTATCAAATCAGCACTTTATTTGAATCATTTATCAGGATTTGGTTGGAGGATAAAACTTTCTTGGTTAAAAGTTCTAAGAATTTCCAACCAAAACAGCATTTCCTCTCTCCTTTGTGGGGTCAAGAAAAAGAGATATAGGAAGAGTGAGAGCAAGAAGTTTGTATGTTAGAAAGACAAGAAAATATATCAGAGCATGTTATCCAAGTGTATTAGGGTTTTTCTCACCTCACATTTAAAGCATATTTGTAACATTATTTACAAACCACAGAGTCCCAAGTCTAATAAAAAATTCTGTAATAGCTTTCTCAAAGGCATTTCTTTTGACATTAATGTGCTTGGAGGACTTTCACTGATGTGCAAGCTTGGTGTTTCATCTTTGCTAATAGTCATCAGCAGCCATCCTGTTGGGGATTTTTTTACAGTGATTTTACAAGGGAAGTTTTTTTAAAAAGACTCAAGTTTGATACCTGTTGCCAGCTATGCAGGGATTATTCATTGTTGAAAGCTAAATCCAGGCAAATCTATATTTGAGATTTAGAAAAAAGTATTCCCCTGTATCTAGGTGTCTATTCAAAAATTCTGAATTCAAACACTGTGAAAAGAGGTAAAATGAACATAACAAACACCCATGTTCCAAATCATCACACAGTGTTTCCTGTGTGTCCAAAGGAGGGCAACTAAAATGGTGAAGGGTCTGGAAACCAAGCCCTATGAGGAACGACTAAGGGAGCTGGGAATGTTTAGGCTGGAGAAGAGAAGGTTAAGAGGTTATATGATAGCCGTGCTTAAATATTTGAAGGGATGTCATATTGAGGAGGGAACAAGCTTGTTTTCTGCTGCTCCAAAGACTAGGACCTGAAACAATGGATGCAAGCTGCAAGAAAAGAGATTCCACCTCAACATTAGGAGGAACTTCCTGACAGTAAGGGTGGTTCGACAGTGGAACACACTCCCTCGGAGAGTAGTGGAGTCTCCTTCCTTGGAGGTCTTTAAGCAGAGGCTGGATGGCCATCTGTCGGGGATGCTTTGATTGGGAGTTCCTGCATGGCAGGGGGTTGGACTGAATGGCCCTTGTGGTCTCTTCCAATTCTGTGATTCTATGATTCTATGACATCCATAGAGTCTGTGTATACAAACTGAGACTATAGTCCAATCCATACTGCAGAAATAATCCAGTTTTACACTCTTTTAATTGCTCTGGTTCAATGCTAGGGAATTCTGGAAACTGTGGTTTTGTGATACATTTAGCCTTCTCTGTCAGAGAGTTCTGCTTCTACAATAAATTATAATTCCTAAGATTCCCTAGCACTGAGCCAGGGCAGTTAAAATGGTACCAAACTGGATTATTTCTGCAGTGTGGATTGGACCTATGTAAAGGGAGATTGCATAGATGTAACATGTGGGTGGATTGGCTGGGTGAGCACAGAACTGATCAACATATGAAAAGGATAGGGAGTTTTTGTGATCACAATTGCTCTCTGTGTTTTGCTCTTACTGGAGCTCAAATTGAAATCCTCACTTTAACTTTACATGCACACCCCTCACAGGAAGCAGTTCAAGTAATCACATCTTTGGTTCATGTACTCAGCCCAACAGAAACACCTGATAGAGATGTTGAAAGTCCATTATGGGAAGTGTGAGTTTTCTGATAGTACATGGCTATATACAGAGTAGGGGTGTGGTTCCAGAGGTCAATGCAGTGGTGTCTCTGGGAAGTGAGGAGTATGTGGGCCACACTGGGTGACACCCAGTTGGACCCTACTCACCTTAAGTTGCAGAATAAGTGAGCACATGCATGCCCTTCCTGAATGCTCCATTGTGGGGCTTTCCCCCTGGGGAGGGAACCTGGCAATGGATGAGAAGGAAGGGCAATGCAAACCCCTTCTGTCCCCCCCCCCCCCCATCTTGCTTGCTTGCCCATCCAGGGCAACCAAATGAGGAGGCAATAAGTGATTCTGGGGGATAGTAGCTCTTCTGAAAGAGAGCTGACATCTGGTGTCCCTTAGGACACCGTTCTATCACCCATGCTGTTTAACATTTACATGAAGCCACTGGGTGAGATCACCCAGAGACATGGGGCACAGTGTTATCAATACGCTGATGACACTCAACTCTACTTCTCTATGTCTCTGACTGTTGCAGTGACTAAGGATGGCATCGCTCCTCTTAATGCCTGTCTGAATCAGTAATGGGCTGGATGAGGGAAAACAAATTCAAGCTGAATCCAGAGAAAACAGAGGTACTCGTGATAGGTATACTTGGGAAGGGAGGTAAACTTGGGAAGGGAGTTTTGCCAACAGTCCTGGACAGGGTCACACTTCCCCTAAAGGACAAAGTACGCAGTTTGGGAGTATCCCTGGATTCATCTCTACAGTTATCATCTCAAGTGGATGTGATGGCCAGAAGTGCTTGGTATCAACTTCAGTTGATCTTCCAACTGCGTCCCTATCTGGATCGAAAGGACCTTGAAGCTGTAGCACTTGCCCTGGTAATCTCTCATTTGGATTTCTGTAATGTGTTCTACATGGGGATACCTCTGTACCAAGTTAAGAAGCTTCAGTTGGTTCAAAATGCAACAGCCAGATTGGTCACCAGAATGTTTAGGTTGAAGCATATAACACCTGTTTTAAAATCTCTTCATTGGCTGCCAATTAGCTTTCGGGCGCAGTACAAAGTGTTAGTTATTACCTTTAAAACCCTACATAGAATCATAGAATCATAGAATCATAGAATTGGAAGAGACCACAAGGGTCATCCAGTCCAACCCCCTGCTATGCAGGAACTCCCAATCAAAGCATCCCTGACAGATGGCCATCCAGCCTCTGCTTAAAGACCTCCAAGGAAGGAGACTCCACTACTTTCCGACGGAGTGTGTTCCACTCTTGAACCGCCCTTACTGTCAGGAAGTTCCTCCTAATGTTGAGGTGGAATCTCTTTTCTTGCAGCTTGCATCCATTGTATCGGGTCCTAGTCTCTGGATCAGCAGAAAACAAGCTTGTTCCCTCCTCAATATGACATCCCTTCAAATATTTAAACATGGCTATCATATCACCTCTCAGCCTTCTCTTCTCCAGGCTAAACATCCCCAGCTCCCTAAGTCGTTCCTCATAGGGCTTGGTTTCCAGACCCTTCACCATAATAGTTGCCCTCCTTTCGACACGCTCCAGTTTCTCCACATCCTTTTTGAATTGTGGTGCCCAGAACTGGACACAGTATTCCAGGTGAGGCCGGACCAAAGCAGAATAGAGTGGCACTATTACTTCTCTTGATCTAGACACTATACTTCTACTGATGCAGCCTAAAATTGCATTGGCCTTTTTAGCTGCTGCATCGCACTGTTGACTCATGTTCAACTTGTGGTCCACCTGGATTCCTAGATCCCTTTCACACGTAGTCTCATTCAGCCAGGTGTCCCCCATTGTATATCTGTACTTTTCGTTTTTCCGCCCTAAGTGCAGTACCTTACATTTCTCCGTGTTGAATTTCATTTTGTTAGTTTTGGCCCAACTTTCTAGTCTGTTCAAGTCATTTTGAATTTTGATCCTGTCCTCTGGGGTATTAGCTACTCCTCCTAATTTGGTGTCGTCTGCAAATTTGATAACTATGCCTCCAATACCATCATCCAAGTCATTAATAAAGATATTGAATAGCACTGGGCCCAGGACAGAGCCCTGTGGCACCCCACTGGTCACTTCTTTCCAAGTTGAAAAGGAGCCATTGTTGAGCACCCTTTGCGTTCGACCAGTCAACCAATTACAAATACATGTAACAGTTACTTTGTCTAGCCCACATTTTACCAACTTGCTTGCAAGAATGTCATGGGGAACCTTGTCAAAGGCCTTACTGAAATCAAGATATACTATATCCACAGCATTCCCTTCATCTACCAAGATGGTAATTTTATCAAAAAAAGAGATCAGATTTGTCTGGCATGACCTGTTTCTCTGAAACCCATGTTGACTTTTTGTGATTATGAAATTGTCTTCCAGATGTTCACAGACTCTCTGTTTAATGATCTGCTCCAGAATCTTTCCGGGTATTGATGTCAGACTAACTGGACGATAATTGTTGGGATCCTCTTTTTTCCCCTTTTTGAAGATGGGGACAACATTTGCCCTCCTCCAGTCCGCTGGGACCTCTCCTGTTTTCCAGGAATTCTCAAAGATTATTGCCAATGGTTCCGATATTACATTTGCCAGTTCTTTTAATACCCTTGGATGTAATTCATCTGGTCCTGGAGACTCATATTCATTTAGATTAACCAGATATTTCTGTACTATCTCTTTACTTATTCTGTGCTGAAATTCTCCTATTCTGTCCTCTGCTCCATTATCCTCAAGTTGAGCACCCTTTGCCTTTTCTGAGAAGACTGAAGCAAAGAAGGTGTTGAGTAATTCTGCCTTTTCTCTGTCCCCTGTTAACTTTTTGCCATCTTCTCCACACAGTGGCCCTACCATTTCCTTCTTTTTCCTTTTGCTGCTGACATACCCCAAAAGCCCTTTTTATTGTTCTTAACCTCTCTAGCAAGCCTGATTTCATTCTGCGCTTTAGCTTTTCTGACTTTACCCCTACATGTGCTAGCTATTTGTTTGAATTCCTCTTTGGTGATTTCCCCATTTTTACATTTCTTATACATGTTCCGTTTAAAACATAGTTCAGTTGCAAGTTCCTTAGTCATCCATCCTGGTTTCTTGAGACACCTCCCATTCTTCCTCCTTGTTGGCACGGTTTGAAATTGTGCCTTCAGTATCTCCCTTTTGAGAAACTCCCATCCATCTTGAACTCCCTTCTCTTTTAGTATTCCTGTCCATGGGATCACCCTCAGTATTTCTCTAAGTTTAGTAAAATCAGCTTTCCTAAAGTCTAGAATGCGTGTCTGACTATGCCTGGCTTCTCCTTTCCACTGTATAATAAACTCCAGGAGGACATGATCACTCCCGCCTAAGGATCCAACCACTTGCAGCCCATTAACTAGGTCTTCCCTGTTAGTTAGGATCAGATCCAAAATAGCTGACTCCCTCGTTGCCTCTTCCACCTTTTGAACAATGAAATTGTCTTTGAGGCAAGTGAGGAATTTGCTAGACCTTGAGGATTTTGCCGAGTTTGACTTCCAGCAAATATCCGGATAGTTGAAGTCACCTATCACTACTATATTTCTCCTTTCTGAGTGTGTGGTCATCTTTTCTAGAAAGGCTTCATCCAATTCTTCTGCTTGAGTTGGAGGTCTGTAGTAGACTCCCACACTAACATCCCTGTTGTTTCCTTCCCCTTTAATTTTTATCCAGATGCTCTCCACTTGGCTTCCAGGATTGATGTCCTGGATTTCTTCACTGGTGTAAATATCCCTGACATATAATGCTATTCCTCCTCCTTTCCTGTTTGTCCTGTTTCTCTTGAAAAGGTTATACCCCTTTATTTCTACATTCCAGTCATGAGACTCATCCCACCAGGTTTCAGTGATGCCTATTATATCATATTTGCTTTGTTGTGCTAGGAGTTCAAGTTCATCTTGCTTATTTCCCATGCTCTGTGCATTAGTGTAGAGACATCTAAGACCATGTGTCCCCTTTACTTGCTGCCTGTGCACATTTTTTTGCCTCCCACTGTTGGGTCCCTGTACTGTTTGCCTTGTTTCCTCTATGACAGTTTGACTATTTTCTCGGGCTTGGGCCCGAGTTACTTGAAGAAACGCTTGTCCCCAAATAATCCTCCCCGCACTCTCAGAACATCTGGGAAGAATTTATTGAATCATCATAAAACCAGATGAGTTCTACTTCCCAAAGATCATTCACGGCCACAGCCCCCAAGCTATGGAACAACCTGCCGGAAGAAATCCATTTTATCACTATGGTAGATGCCGTGAAGAAGGCACTTAAGATGGAGCTCTTCTGGTGGGCCTATCCATCTGATCTTCTTAGTGAACCTCCATAATATAACTTCATGATGTTTGGCTTATTTATTTATTTATTTATTTATCATATTGTATTCTATTTTATAGAATTTTTCCTGATGTTCTGATTTTATTATTTTATTGTTTGTACTTTGTACTCTTTGTACACTCTATTGTATAATCCCACCTTGATCCATAGGGAGAGATGGGAAATATAAATAAAAATTATTATTATTATTATTAGTAGTAGTAGTAGTAGTAGTAGGTGGGGAGGGGAGGCAAGAGGGCAAATGGCAAGGAGGGGGCAGCCAGGGGATAGGGTGGAGTTGAGCACAGTAATGAGAGAGGAGGAGCAGCCCTCTGTTCCAAGTGTCATCATAGGTAGCGAACTACTGAGTCAATGAACTACCACTTCCATCATACTTCACCAATGGCCATCCTGGCTAGGTCTGCTGGGGACTGAAATTCAATGCCATGTGGAGGGGCAAAGTTCCTCCAATCCTGCTACAGAGGCAGGCATACTGTTAGTGACATATGCATATGATTAACTTATTATATCAGCAGCAACAGTGGCGGAGAGACTGGGAAGAGGCCCGGATGGAGACTTTAAGGCCCGCCCTTCCATCCCCCAACAGTGCAGCAACAACAGCAGTGGCGGGGCTGGGAAGAGGCCCAAGCGAAGACTTTAAAGTCTGCCCTTCCATCCCCTGGCAGTGCAGCAACAACAGCGGTAGTGGGACTGGGAAGAGGGCTGGGAAGAGGGCCGGGAAGAAGCTTTGAAGCCCATCTTTCCATCCCCCAGCAGCAACAGTGGCAGTGGGGCCAGGAAGAGGCCTGGGCAGAGACTTTAAAGCCCACCCTGTTCCAACATCTTGCAGCACAGTAGCACTGGGACCAGAACTAGCCCCGGGCAAAAACTTTACAGTTCACTTCAACCCTATTGCCACTGCTGCTGAAGGGGAGCCAGCACCCAGGGGAAAACATCTGGCTCTCCATCGATACCATCATTTCTGCAGTGATCACTGCCAGAAGAACTCTGGGGAGAAAACTCCCTAGCCTGCCTTAACTCCACTGCCATTGGCTGTGGTGTGGCTGAGGGGGGGGGGAGCCGGCAAAGAGGGCATCTAGTCTGCCACCAATACTATTACCACCTATAGTGGTGCTCCTATGGCGACTGGGAATGATCTGGGAACAAAAATTGAGGTTGTGCAGGGCAAAGGAAGGTATGGTGGGAACAGAGTGAAGGGCTGTTACAAAAGAAGGTGGGATCGATGTTTGAAAGCTATCCCACCTTCCATTCACTCTGTTTGCCAGAATGGATTGGAGAGCACACCAATCATTCCACAGAACCTTACTCTGCTCCTTTGCAATGTCAGGTTGGTTAAAAATAAAACTCATATCATCTATGACCTCCTTTTAGATGAGGATGCCGACCTGGCCTACTTCACAGAAACCAGGCTGGGAGAAGATAGTGCTATAACCTGGTTGCAGACCTCCCAGCCAGGTACTCTGTTAGTGAGCAGGTATGGGGAAGTGGGGGGGGGGGGGGGCGGAGTGGCTCTGGTTCACAAGAACAACCTTACCTTGACCAGGATACCTGTCCGGAACACAGTCCACTTCAAGAGTATGTACCTAACCTGAGGACCAAGGATAGCTTGGGGATCTACTAGTATACCGACCACCCCATTGTCTAGCAGACTCCCTAACTGAGCTGACACAGCTGGTCTCAGAGTTGCTGTTGGAGTCTCCCAGACTTCTAGTCTTGGGCGACTTCAACATTCCACTCGAGACCAGTTTGTCAAACCTAATAGGTACGGTTCGGGAGTTCATGGAGTCCATGACAAACATGGGCCTATCCCAATTGGTCGTTGGGCCCACTCATTGTGCGGATCATACCCTCGATGTGGTCTTCAGTACAAAACAGGAATATTTGTGGGCAGAGATTATTAAAATTGCATTGTCATGGACGGATCATTTCCTGATCAAGGCTGAACTTAGAACCACTGACCGCCCAACCGGGGATGGTGGACCTATTAGAATGGTCTGCCCTCGAAGGTTAATGGAATCAATTGGATTCCCTCAGCCCTTAAAGGGGAAAGGTTGCCTACCCGTGCCTTAGAGGGTTTAATGGTTGGTAATACCAGTGATTGTGTCGAAGCTTTGGTTAATACCTGGAAAACCAACCTCGCCAAGGCTATCAACACAATCACTCCCAAGCGTCCTTTCCAACCCGCTTCTAACCGTAAGCCATGGTATACCAATGAGTTTAGGAAGATGAAGTGGGTTGGATAATGACTGGAGTGCATCTGGTGGAAAACTCAACTCTTATCTGACAAGACTCATCATAGGAAAATTCTTTGTTCCCATCGAGAGGCATACGTGCAGTGCAGAAATCTTTCTTCTCTGCATGTATTGCGTCTGCAGAGTCCCATCCAGCAGAGCTGTTTAGGGTGGTAGGGGACCTGACACACGTTCCACCTGTCCAGAGCCCACTACTTAACTCGAAAATGGCCTGCTGTGATGCGTTTAACAACTTCTTTGCAGATAAAATCTCTCAGATAAGAGCCAACTTAGATGCCAGTGTTGTAATAGAATCAATTGATGAGGTGCCCAACAACTCCGTTAATGAAATTATACTGGCTCAGTTTCAATCTGTGAGTACTGATGACATGGACAAGCTCCTTGGTAGAGTGAGGAAAACAACCTGCCCTCTTGATCCTTGCCCATCTTGGTGGGCCATCCAGGGGGGATGCCTTGAGGAGGTTCCTTTGGGACATCATCAATGCATCCCTCAGGGAAGGTCATGTTCCATCTTGTTTGAAGGAAGCGGCGGTTAGGCTGCTTCTGAAAAAACCTTCCCTGGACCCCCTGGATATGAACAACTATAGGCCAGTCTTCTTACTACCTTTTTTGAGTGAAGTGATCGAGAGGGCAGTTGCTGTTCAACTCTAAACTGTCTTGGAGGAAACCGATTATGTAGATCCATTTCAAACTGGCTTTAGGACAGAATTTGGAATTGAGACTGCCATGGTCGCCTTAGCTGATGACCTTCATCTGGGCAATGACAGGGGTAGTGTGAGCCTGCTGGTGCTCCTAGACCTCCCAGCGGGTTTTGATACAATAGATCATAACATCCTCTTGGATCGCCTGCATAGGTTATGAATCAGAGGCACTGCATTACAGTGGTTCTGTTCCTTCCTCTCGCACAGATTCCAGAGGGTGTTGCTCGGGGACAGTTGCTCTACTATGAAAGAGCTTAATTGTGGCATCCCTCAAGGTGCCATCCTGTCCCCAATGCTATTAAAAATATATATGAAGCTGCTGGGAGAGATCATTTGGAGACATGGGGTGGGGTGTTATCAGTATGCTGATGACACCCAGATATATTTCTCCATGTCTCAGTCTTTGGCTCTGACTTCAGATGGCATCTCTCCTCTCAATGACTGTTTCAAGGCAGTAATGGACTGGATGAGGAAAAACAGATTGAGACTGAATCCAGATAAAACGGAGGTACTTACAGTAGCGGCCCCGAAACCAGGTATTAGGATACAACCTCCAGTCCTGGATGAGATCAGATTCTCCTCTAAGGATTGTGTTTGCAGTCTGGGGGTGCTCCTGGACCCGTCGCTTCAGATGACTAATCAGGTAAATGCAACGGTTAGGAGAGCCTGTTATCAGCTTTGGCTGATACGCCAGCTGTACCTTTTTCTGGAAGTAGGGTACCTCAAAACTGTAGTGCATGCACTGGTAACCTCCCACCTTGATTTCTGTAATGCGGTCTGCGTGGGACTACCCTCGTGCATGGTCCAGAAAATCTAATTAGTATAAAGTATGGCAGCCAGATTGGTCTCGGGAACAACGAGGAGAGACCATATAACACCTGTACTAAAGTCACTTCACTTGCTGCTTATTAGTTTCCAGGAACAGTACAAGGTGTTGGCTATTACCTTTAAAGCCCTAAATTGCCTATAAAAGCTATAAAACCTAGGCTGTCTGCGACCGCCCAGAGGGCTTTTTCAGCAATTGCTCCCAGATTATGGAATGGCTTGCCGCATGAGATCCATCATATTACCATCTTAAATAGCCTTAAAAAAGCTGTTAAAACAGATCTCTTCCAGCAGGCCTTTCCTGATTAGATATCCCAGCCTCAAGAGCTAACCCATCCTTTCTCCTATTCTTTACCACATTTATTGTTAATTGTCGGCTCTGCCACTGTGACTTATTTTAGTTGTTTTAATTGTTCTTGTTTTGTTGTTGTTTTAATTGTTTGTTCTTTAATAGTATTTTAAGGGGTGGGTGGGTTTGGGGATTGTATATTTATGGTGTTTTAATGTTGTAAGCCACCCCAATTGCATCAGCAGAGGGGCGGGATATAAATAAATTATTATTATTATTATTAGTAGTAGTAGTAGTATTTCTCTATATGCCTTTTGTTGTTTTTGTTGCAGAGGCTCGAAGGCTCTTCTTCCATTGTGCAATGGTCAAATCTCCAACTTTCTTCCTTTTGTAGTAGGCTTGTGAAGAGTGGGGAATGGCTGAGAAGCATCTAACTATGTGAACATACCCAGACATGCAATGATGAAGCTATCTTCCAACACCTCCTATGGACAGTCCAGAGATCCTAGAAGATGAACATTATCATACAATAATCATATCATCTGTCTCAAAGGTGCTACAAGATCTCTCTACATATCATTAACCATATCAGCTTTGCTGTCTGGGGATTCTGCAATCATTTCTTTGATGGGAGGGGGGAGGAGGTGTTTTGGAGAAGAGTTAGAAGGTGCTCAAGGCTAAAGATGGGTCCCCAATCTTAGTCAGAGAAGATAGTCTCTGTTGGATTCCTCTTCCATGGAAGAAACTACAGGAAAGAGGCCTGTGGAACAGGTGACCTTTGAGAATGTGGCTGTGTATTTTACAGAGGAGGAATGGCACCTGGTGGATGTATGAAGAGGGTTTTTTTTCCATATTTTATTTAATTTAAATTTTTATACAATGTTAAAAAGAAACACAATGTAACAAATTCATTACTTCTCAGAAGGAGTTCCCAGTTATTTAACTTAAGAGGAGTATTACAATTGCATATCTAAATTTCCATTTACATAAATCGTACAAAGAACCTGATGCTTTATAAGGGCGTTAATTAACGTAAAAAACATATAAAGAGCTGTATAACATAAAAATGTATAACATTTCTTATACATTCTTCCTAGGCTAAATAAGCATGAGCTAGCAGAGGCTGTAGTGGTTTGCTTTTGCTGGACCCTTCTGGGAAGGGCAAGATTCTATTCCCTCCTTCCTTTCCCCTCTGGTGAATTAACTGAGTGCAAACTCATTTTCCTGTTATAGAGCCTTTACAGACTGCCAGAAATAGTGCAACTTGAGACCACTTTAACTATGCTGGCTCAGTGCTAGGAAATCATGGGAAATGTATTTTTTTTTCTAGGATATTGAGCCTTCTCTGTCAGAGAGCTCTGGTGCCACAATAAACTACAGTTCCCATGATTCCTTAGCACTGAGCCAGGATGGTTAAAGTGGCTTCAAGCTGCACTATTTCTGGCAGTCTGTAAAGGCCCATAGTTTGCAGAAATTTAACTTAGTCAAGGACAGAGGGAAAAAAATGGGAAGAGCAGACAGAAATTGAAACATTTTAAAATAGCTGAAAAAGTGGGACAACAAAGGATTAATTATCTCTGCTAATTTGGGATAATAAGTTTCATTATATGATCCCTGGTGATGGCATTAATGGACTTGTGTTCTTTTAGAAATGGGTGCGCTTTATAAGATTTGACCAGGAGAGGCTTTCCAACCAATTCTTCTGCCCTCAGCCAGATGAAAGGGTTCTGTTTTAGATATGCACATGTATCTTGGCCAGTAGTGTCACCAGAGGGATACAGGGGTGTCGATCACCAGGAGAGGGGTGACACCAAGCTGAGCACACACCCCTCCTCACCATGCACCATTCCACTCATCAGTGGCAGTGGCACGTGGCAGTGAGGGAACATCCACACACACCCTCCTTGCCACATGCTGTTCCACTCATGAATAGAGTGGTGTGCAGCAGCCAGGCAAGGGTGGTATGACCTTTTGTACCCACCCCTTGAAGTTCCCCCCACTGGATGACACCCCCAACAGTGATGCCACTGGTCTTGGCAGGGGTGTCTTGCAAATAAAACCATTTTAGGCTACAGACTGTATAAGACATATCTTTCTTTGTGAATGCTAACATTGCATATCTGCAGAGCATTCATAAGATTCCCATACAACTCTTCCTTCTACCACCACCACCACCTGGCCTTCAGTAGGCCTAACATATCCATTTTTGTGAAACTGGAATACTAATTGTTTTTTTTTTGGGGGGGATGCTATCTGGGGTTTGTACAGGGTGCAGAGGGACTGTATAGCATTTAAAAGAAGAATTTACCCCCAGAACACTTCTTTTGGCTAAACTGCTTTCTTCAGTAATGGCTGTGGGCCATAAAAAAGGTATCCTGTAGACATAAATGCTGATTTTTCTTGTTTCTGAAAAAAAATTCAAGTGAATAACCCCTTTTTCTCTCTCCATGTAATTTCAGAAATAAAGATGCTTTTAAAAAAAAAAATCCAGTTTGATCAGAAACAGGGCAGTTTGCCACAGCACATAAAACCAGGTTGTTCAAAGCACACAATTAACCATGTCCACATACACATCTCTCCAATTGTCCTGATTTGATTGGGACAGCCCTCATTAATCCTCTGCCATCCCACTTTTTCAGCTGTTTTTAAAATCTCCCAGTTTCTTCCTTCTTCTCCCATTTTATTCCTTTGTTCTTAGCTTACTTCAGTTTCTGCAAGCTGAATTCAATGTTCAAAAGTACTTTACATTCAATTAACTCAGCAGTCAAGAGGGGAGAGAAAGAATCAGAATCTGAAACAAAAGCAAACTGCTTTCCTACCTTGGCCTCATTCCCACTACATTATAAACCAGTTCTCTAACCAGTTAGAAGCAATATAAGTGGCCCTGGTTCACACTTGAGCCGAATTGCTGAAGCAGTTTGGTGACCTCCCCACACACACACACATACTAGACCCATTTAACACACGTCTTTTTGACACTCATTTTTTCTGTGTCTTTTGCAATAAATCAATTAAGCACAAATGTGAATGGGATGCAGATCAGAATTGATTTAAATTTGCCCTTTAAATTTGCTGGCTGGCTGAAGAGAGTCCATTTTGAATCAATTCATTAGTCAATGTGAATGACAAGTGGATTATTTTACAATAAGGAAATGCACTCAGGGCAAATGTAGTGTGAACCATGCTCTGCTGTCAAACCAATCCATCAATTCGGATCACAAACTGATTTATTTGTAGGTGAGAATGAGGCCCTTGTGTGTTCTTTCTCATTAACAACTTTTGCTATCTTTGCCAAATGCTGATATTGCTTGGCCACATGTGTCCAAGTTTTCATCAGTGAAATGTTGGTGGGTATAACATCTGCAATCAAAATATGTCTTTTTTTTTCCTGCATACTTTTCATACCCAACTGCAAAATTGAACAGATAGCACAGCACAAGAAACCCAACGTGTGAAAAATCAGCACAAATTATGGAGGCATTCACACAGGGTTTGTTAGACAATTTGTTCAGATCTCAGAAAAGTTTTTACAAAACAAATAAGGTCCCTTGTGCTCCTGTTCTCATAAATCTGGTGGAAACTTTAAAAGACATGTACTTTTCCTCATTGAGGTTTCTTGCAGTTTTACAACTGCAAATTGAAAAGCTGGAATTTATTGAATTTATCATGATTTTTAATAACTATTCTTTACATCCCTGTGGATGAATGTGAAGCCTGTAGGCCACACAATCTGCATCCTTGCTAGCTCTTTGTCACATGTTGTGACAGCTTCTGACTAAAAGGTGAAGTGAGACAAATTCTAACATACAGTTTCAAAAGCAAGGCTTGTTGTTGTTGAAGAAAAAGAAATTGCAAAAAGATGCTGGCTTTAAAATCTAATTATAGGACTTGACTGATTTTACAGCTTATCTCTATTGAGGATTTGGTATATTATGTAGAAGTTAATCAAATTTGTTCTTCAGGATGCATGCCAAATTACATGACATGATGAACCTGTGTGGTGCCTGCCAATGTATTTCATTCCTGACCCATGACACCCTTTGTTATTTCAGTTGTCCTGATCCTTTTTTGGGAATGGAATGATAATCTTTTTGGAACTGTGCCCATTTACATTGCAGTTCCATGTAGCAAATGTTTGGGGTTTTTGCTGAGGCTCAGTGAATTAATGCTTAGATGATGTCCTTTGTATGCCATCGAAAAGATGACAAGATTGTGGATTCAGTGTTCTGAATGTATTTCCAATCGTCCTCTATATTAATCATTCTCCCTCATTTTAGCTTGGTTCACCATTTACTTATACAATCCCTGTGTTACTGTTGGATTATGAATCTATAGCTGTCTGTCTTTTAAAAGGGAGACTGTTAACAGGTGACTCCTAAAACAAAACAAATAAACTGTGTTCTTCAGATAGGACTAAGATCAACAAGCATAACACAATTTAAGATTAAGTGTTAAAATAACTGAATGGGTACTTGAATGAAAACAGGAATAGTTCTGTTTAGATGAGAAACAGATGTACCTACCAAATAACTTAGTTCTATTCTATGTTAGGGTCAAGGCTGTTTGTGGGCATGTAAATTACCCTCATAATGAAAAACTGCTTTAAAATGATTTCAATATTTTAGCAAGTATTTGGGAAGAGGGATTCTTGTTTTATAATTGCTATTTTCAATAAGCGGCATTGGTACACGAACTTGATTTCTAACATATGGATGTACAATTCATTCTGATAGCCCCAGAACCAGATCTGTATTTTACAAAGTCCCAGAAAGGGATAATTTCTGTGTTCACTGTATCTTTAAATATAGGTGTGACACATTTTCAAGAATGTTTTCTGTAGAACAATGACAGAAAAATATTGCCAATTTATGGTATCGATTTAGTTCACCTATGTCTCCAGCATGTAGGTTTTATAAGCAGAAGACATTCAAATACCCACAGACTCATATGGTGTCATCTACTGCTTGTGAATTCTTTGATACCAAATAGGACTTGCATGAATAAGCACCAATGCACATTATTATTGTCATCTGCCCAGGATTACACTGCTGTGCCAACTTCCAAAGGCATTCCCATGTATGACCTTCAATTTGCATGTGCTACAGAAAATAAGCAGTACTCAGAAGTACAGTATTTCTGTTGGTAGTGTTAGTAGTGTCAGATGGCTTCCATGTCAGTGGGGTGGTGAATCCACTTTGTTTGTTTGTTTAATACCCTGCCTTTCTCCCAGTGTAAGGACTCAAGACAGCTAATAATAAATTTAGAAACAATACAGATTAAAAACAGTAAAAAAGTTTTAAAAAGTATTAACATAACATGTAGAAAACATTTTTTATAAAGTTAAAAACATTAAACATTTAAAATATTTAAATGTATTGACAACTCTACACAGACCTGAACATCAGTACATCAGCAGTAGCGGACCATCTCCAGGGCCTCCCTTGGGCCCCAGCAAGCCTGCCTGGCCCCCGGTGAGCGGCGCGAGGAGGAGGAGGAGGGCGGGACCACCTGGGCCTATAAAGGCCCCAACGAGCCCTTCCTCACCCCCCCAGCAGTAGCGGACCATCTCCAGGGCCTCCATTGGGCCCCAGCAAGCCTGCCTGGCCCCCGGTGAGCGGCGCGAGGAGGAGGAGGAGGGCGGGACCACCTGGGCCTATAAAGGCCCCAACGAGCCCTTCCTCACCCCCCCAGCAGCAGCGGACCATGTCCAGGGCCTCCCTTGGGCCCTAGCAAGCCTGCCTGGCCCCCGGTGAGTGGCGCGAGGAGGAGGAGGAGGGCGGGACCACCTGGGCCTATAAAGGCCCCAACGAGCCCTTCTTCACCCCCCCAGCAGTAGCGGACCATCTCCAGGGCCTCCCTTGGGCCCCAGCAAGCCTGCCTGGCCCCCGGTGAGCGGCGCGAGGAGGAGGACGAGGGCGGGACCACCTGGGCCTATAAAGGCCCCAATGAGCCCTTCCTCACCCCCCCAGCAGCAGCGGACCATCTCCAGGGCCTCCCTTGGGCCCCAGCAAGCCTGCCTGGCCCCCGGTGAGCGGCGGGGCCTCCCTTCCATCTGGGCCCATTTCGGCCCCAACTCTCCCGGACCTTGCCTGACCTTTCAGGTGAGCGGTGCGAGGAGGAGGAGGAGGGCGGGACCATCAGGGCCTACTAAAAGGCCCCTTCGAGCCTTCCTTCCCTCCCCAGCGGCAGCGGGACTTCCATCCGGGGTTGTCCTTGATTGCAATTGCTGCTGACTTTACTTTAGCCATTAGATGGCCTTGAGAAACTGTCCTTCACAGATAGCTGCGTGGGCTTCCATGCAGCTGCGCTGGAAATTAAAGACTGGAGTCAGCTGGGTGTCCGCCTTCCCTTTTACATTCTGGAGCTGACCATAGTCTGGGAGCGGATATTCAGGTGGTGTGGGGGAGGGGGAGGTATGGTGGCTGCAGAGCCAACAGATGTTACAAAAGAAGGAGGGATCGATGTTTGATATCTATCCCTCCTTCAGTTGGCTCTGCTTCCCAGGATAACTTGGGGAACGTGCCAGCCATTCCACTGACCCTTAATCTGCTCCTTTGCAATGCCAGGTCAGTAAAAAACAAAACTCACATCATCCACGACCTCCTGGTGGATGAGGCAGCCGACCTGGCATGCTTTACTGAGACCTGGCTGGGGGATGCCAGCTCCGCAACTTGGGCGCAGGCTCTCCCAGCTGGGTACTCAGTTATCGAGCAGGTGAGGGAAAGTGGGCGGGGGGGTGGTATAGCCTTGGTTTATAGGAACACCTTATCCATGATCAGAAGGCCTATCCAGAAAATGATGCACATTGAGTGTATGTACCTTAGCCTGAAAACCAGGGATAGTTTGGGGATTCTGTTGGTATACCGGCCACCCCGTTGCTTAACAGACTCCCTGACCAAGCTGACTGCCCTGGTTTCCGAGTTGCTGCTGGAGTCGCCCAGACTCTTGGTTCTGGGCGACTTCAACATCCCACTCGAAACCAGTTTGCAAGATCTAACTGGTGCGGCTCGGGAGTTCATGGAGACCATGCTTAACATGGGCCTATCCCAACTGGTTGACGGGCCCACGCATTGTGCTGGTCATACACTCGATGCGGTCTTTAGTACGGAACAGGAGCATCCGTGGGCAGAGATCAAGAATATCTCTGCCCTATCATGGACGGATCACTTTCTGATCAAGGCAGAACTTAAGGCTATTATTCACCCTCCCGGGGGTGGCGGACCCATTAGAATGGTCCGCCCTCAAAGGCTAATGGAACCAATTGGTTTCCAGAAAGCCTTAGAGGGTCTAATGGTTGGTAACGCCGGTGATTCTGTCGAAGCCCTGGTGGACACTTGGAACATCGATCTCACCAGGGCTATTGACACAATCGCTCCCAAGCGTCCTTTCCAGCCCGCTTCGAATCGTAAGCCCTGGTATTCCGAGGAGCTTAGGAGGATGAAGCGAGCTGGACAACGACTAGAGTGCGAATGGCGGAAATCTCGTCTCCTATCCGACAGAACTCGCCTTAGGAAACATCTTGATTCCTACAGGGAGGCTTTGCGTGCAGCGCGGAAATCTTTCTGTTCTGCACGCATTGCATCTGCAGAGTCTCGCCCGGCAGAGCTGTTTAGGGTGGTGGGGGAATTGACAAAGGTTTCTCCTGCGCCAAACCCCCTACTTAACCCAACGATAGCCTGCTGTGAGGCCTTTAACTTTCACTTTGCAGATAAAATCTCTCGGATAAGAACCGACTTGGACGCCATTGTTTTGTCAGAACCCGTAGACGAGGCATCCAGGAATTCCGTTGATGGCACTTTACTGGATCAATTACAATCTGTGAGTACCGATGACGTGGACAAGCTGCTTGGAAGCGTGAGAAAGACGACTTGCCCCCTCGATCCTTGTCCATCTTGGCTGGTTGTCCAGGGGGGGGACGCGTTGAAGGTGTTCCTTCGGGACACAATCAACGCGTCGTTCAGGGAAGGCAAGGTACCATCTTGTTTAAAGGAGGCGGCGGTTAAGCCACTCCTGAAAAAGCCTTCCCTGGATCCCCTGGATAGAAACAACTACAGACCGGTCTCCTTGCTCCCCTTTTTGAGCAAGGTGATCGAGAGGGCTGTCGCTTCCCAACTCCAAGCAGTCTTGGATGAAACCGATTATCTTGACCCATTTCAAACCGGCTTCAGGACAGGATATGGAGTGGAGACTGCCATGGTTGCTCTGACCGATGACCTCCGCCTGAGTATCGACAGGGGTAGTGTGACCTTGTTGGTGCTCTTGGATCTCTCAGCGGCCTTTGACACCATAGATCATGCCATCCTCTTAGATCGCCTGAGGGAGTTAGGAATTGGAGGCACTGCCTTGCAGTGGTTCCGTTCCTTTCTCTCGGGCAGATCTCAGAGGGTGAGGCTCGGAGACAGTTGCTCATCCAAAGTAGAGCTTAATTGTGGCGTCCCCCAGGGCGCCATCCTGTTTCCAATGTTATTTAACATTTATATGAAGCCGCTTGGTGAGATCATTCGGAGGCATGGAGCTCGGTGTCTTCAGTACGCTGATGACACCCAGATATATCTCTCCATGACCAGATCATCGTCTCAGACTTCAGATGGCGTCTCTCCTCTCAATGACTGTCTTAGAGCAGTAATGGGTTGGATGAGGAAAAACAGATTGAAGTTGAATCCAGACAAAACGGAGGTACTCACAGTGACAGGCCCGAAACCAGATTTGGGAATACAGTCTCCAGTCCTGGATGGAGTCACACTCTCCTCTAAGGACTGTGTTCGCAGTCTGGGGGTTCTCCTTGACTCATCGCTTCACATGACTAGTCAGGTGAATGCGGTGGTCAGGAGCGCCTGCTATCAGCTTCGGCTGATACGCCAGCTGCGCCCTTATCTGGATAGAAGGGATCTGGAAACTGTGGTACATGCCCTGGTAACCTCACGTCTGGATTTCTGCAATGCACTCTACATGGGGCTACCCTTGTGCCTAACCCGGAAACTCCAATTGGAACAGAACATGGCAGCCAGGCTAGTTACCGGGACATCTAGGAGGGAGCATATAACACCTGTACTCAAATCCTTCCATTGGCTGCCAATTAGTTTCCGGGCACAGTACAAGGTGTTGGTTTTGACCTTTAAAGCCCTACATGGCTTGGGTCCATCTTATCTACGGGACCGCCTCTCCCCATATGATCCCCCCCGTGCCCTGCGGTCCTCTGGGAGGAATCTGCTACAGCCAATAAAAACTAGGCTGTCCCAGACCTCCCAGAGGACCTTCTCCGCAACCGCTCCCAGACTTTGGAATGGCCTGCCGGATGAGATCCGTCTTATTACCACTCTTACTGCTTTCAAGAAAGCAGTAAAGACGGATCTCTTTCGGCAGGCCTTCCCGGAATAACGGTCGGCCCACGGTTGGGCCCCACAATCTGACTCCCTGGGTTATAATTTGTTAATTTGTTTTAATTTGTTTTAATGTTGTATTTTTAATTTAATACATGGTTTAATCTTATTTTAAGGGGATGGGGGGGAGGGGTTGCGGGAAGGGGAAGGGAATGTTTTAATTATGCTCTGTTTTAATCTTGTTGTTCCCCGCCCTGATTGCTCTGCAGAGGGGCGGGTTATAAATAAAAATTATTATTATTATTATTATTATTATCTGAGTCACACATCACCCACCCCTCATCAGTTTGAAAAAGATGACAGAAAAATGTTTTTACCTGCCAGCAGAAGTACAACAAGGATGCAGTCATCCTGGCCTCTCTAGGGAGAGAGTTCCCTCTCCCTTGTTCCCACCAAATGAGACTGAGAAGGTAGTGGAACAGATAGAAGGCCTTTCCAGATGATCTGTCTAGGCTCATAAAGGGATATACAATCCTTCAAATAACTTGGACCCAAGCCATATAAGGCTTTATAGGTCTGGATTTTAGTTTGAACTAAGTAGATTCAATGGCTTAGATAGCTTCTTTCAATTTTGGACTCAAACACAGAGCAAATTCACTGTCCTGCTGATGTAAAATACAGTTGCAATTGTCATTAGGGATGGACATTTCCACCGGCACAAAAAGATTCCATACGCAATTCTTTTGGGTAAAAATTGGCCACAGCTTTATTTATCTGTACAGGGTCGTCAACCATTTCCATTAACAAAATAACATATATCATAATTATTTTGTTCTTGTCACATGTGCCAATGCAGATAACTAAACTCATTATCAGGGTAAACCAAGCCCTTCTCAGCACGTGGCAAGAACAACTCAACAAATCATCTCCCCCTCCCCCCACCGGATATAACATCATAACTAAACACATGACATAATCCAGTTGGGACATCATCAATTTGGTAGCTGACGTCATAGAGAATTTAATTAACCCTATGACGTCTACTCTTCATCCAAATCAGGAATTAAATTTAGTAATTTGAATTAACTGAATTATCCCCCGGGGGGGTCCTGCCCACCAGAAATTCTGTAACTCCCCATTAACAATTAAAAAACCCTGACACCCAAGTTGTGATAAGATAATAAAATACTTAACAACTTCAATGTAATTGACAATAAACAATAACAATATCAATTATGGGTAATATGCAGTCCCACAATAAGATATTCTCAGGGAGGGTGAAAAACCCATGTTACAATAACACTGGGAAAATTCCCTCCCAGCCCCCAAAGGTGACCAGCCGAAGCCTAAGAGTAATTAATTAAGCAACTATTAATTAAGGGTGGGTGGGTTGGGTTGCTTGCTACTTCAAAATGGCTGCCACCTTGTGGCAGCCAGGGGCTATATAGCCCCAAGTCACACTGGCAGTCTCACGAGATGCGAGACTACCAGTGTGTTGGGGATCCTAGAGGATCACCATTCCGATTAGCTGGACAGTACAGGGAGGGTGGAACTTCCTGCCCTTCCAGCCAATCAGGCATCTGCCTCTTTTCATTGGCCGGTGCAAACAAGAGCCCCTCCTGACACTTCGGGGAGGCTCCTTCTTGTTTATTTGATTTGTGCAAGAATTAAGAGTTTCAGCAATTTTTCCCCACCACACAAGATCATGAGGGTTTGTGCATAATGTTGGAGTACTGTTTGTATTTTGGGATTTTCTTGAAAACATTCTTTTTCACCAAAATACACATGATTTTCCTTCATATATAACCATTTTGGGAGATATTCCTGTGCTATGTTTGTGGTAGTTGTTGTTGCTCAGCAAAATCTTATTCACCTGAATTGTGTCAAATCACATGAATTGCATAAAATATACACAGTTTGGGCAAATAGATGGCAAATAAATAGCAGCAAACCAATCAGAAGAGCTTCAAGATGAAATTTGAAGAACTTTAGGGAGTTCCACTGATTCATATATTGTTTCTGCATCACTATTATTTAGCAGTTGTCCCTGCTTTTTCTCACTGTCTCCATTGTCCAGTTTCTTTAACCAGACTCTGCAGGACTTGTTTCCTACCAGCCATTCTGGGAAGCATATAATACAACTGCCCCTCAAGTTTATGTGCTGAAGTTTATTCAGAATCCCAACTCCCCTTGTCTTCTGTTCTTTTCCTCAAACCTGGTTCCTTTCTAACTCTTTCTTCAAACTCTTTCTTTATGGGTCATTGCCTAATTTGCTTGTTTTACTCATATAATTCTTCACTTGTCGCGTTCATTCATGCCACATGTTATTGTCCCTATCTTTAGATATATGGCTTTTCTTGGCAAGATTTATTCAGAGGGGGGCCTTCCTTTGCCATCCTCTGAGGCTGAGAGTATGTGATTTATCCCAGTCACACAGTGGATTTCCATGGCTTAGCAGGAATTTGAACCCTGGTTTCCAGAGTTGTCATTTATGTTCAAACACTACACTGTGTTGTTTGCTGTAAACAAATAAATAGTTCCTTTTATCACTTTTGTTCACTGCACAATTGTGGGATTTGGCCATGATACACATTTTCATAAACAGAGTCAGAGTCTTCACCATACAACATTAGGAATCTAATAAATGCTGACATTCATTTGTATGTCAGACAGGTTTTGTGAAAAAATGGAAAATCCCAAGAGATTTTGGATTCAGTTGTCATTCACTTGAATTTGATAACATCCTTTGAGGTATATTAGGAAGGTGAAGAAATATATATGCATTGGAAGATAATTCATCTAAGATTGTCAGCAGGCACATCTGAATGTCAACATTCACCAGATGATTGTCATTCCCTTTAACCACAACCCCTGGATTTTGATTATTTATGCATGATCGTTCATTTTCTTAGAAATGTATCTGCTTGCAGAAGTTGTGAAGATGAAATTGTTTTTTTGAATGGGTATCATTTAGTGATTTCCTTTGTTTCTGTCTTCATGCCACTGGCAACTACTGCATTTTCTATGTCATCAGTACAGCTGCAAAAAGGAAGTTAGGGAGGAGTTGCTTTGAGCTTTAAGAGGCTCCAAAATTTTTTTGCGTTCATAAATCTTTCACTGGAGCATTTGTTTTGCTGTTCAGTCCTTACATTTTCATTCTCACCGATGCTTGCACATATGACAGATGGGTTTAGGATTGAAAATTAGCGTCAGCAGTGCTGAAGGGCTGCCATACATAACAAGAGGAAAAGCTGGTTTTGTTTTAGGGGGAAAATATCCATATTCTGTTGCTTTTGTGGTAAATTAGAGCACAAGAATCTACAGCCATTTTCCCCCAGTTGCAGTAGACAGTGGTCCTGCCTTATCTGCAGCTTCTGGATCCATGAATTTAACCCACTGTGGACTGCAAATAAATAAATAAATCCTGAGATCTCTTCCAATGAGGGTGAAAAGTGATCCAGGGTAGCAGTGGAGAGGTGGTGGCAAGCCCCAGCTGCCAGACGCACACTCCTCGTGCCTGTGAGGTGTTGGCTGTCAGACTCGTTGGGGTCCCCTGGGCCAGAAGAGGGAAAAATGGGGGAGCACAAGGCTGTAATAATAGCAATAGCACTTTACATTCTTATACTGCTTTACAATGAAATAAGCACTGTCTAAACGGTTTACGATGTGTTAGCCAATTGCCTCCAACAAGCTGGGTATTCATTTTACTTACCTATGAAAAGATGGAAGGATAGGCCAACCTGGAGCCCTGGGATCAAACTCACAATGCTGTGAGTACCAGCATTTAACCACTGTGCCACCAGGGCTCCTGGTGGTATGGGGTATGGGGCAGAGCATAGCCACTCTCCCCCCTCTTGAAGCTTAAGGCTGTTGTGTGTATGTTTACATGTTCCCCAGAGGTGGGGAGCATGAAGAATGAGCATCTGGTGACCAGCCTTTGTGGCTGTTGCCACCACCATCACTCCCTCTGTAGTTTCAGGCTTTTGAAATTTGAAGCTATTTTCTCAAGTTGGTCTCTGTATTCCCCCACCTCTGGGCCTTGTTGCTGTCACCATTGCCACCACCCCCTTAGAGCTCTTGGTAGTTCTGTGCTCACTAGAAGCAGAGGAGAGATATGCCAACACAAGATTGCAGAGAGATGTGAGGTCCCTCTTCTCAACTTCCAAGGAGTACATGACCATGCACACCTAAGCCTCAGGCTTCATCAGACTGAATTGTCAAGGGGAGAATGGTGGTGGTAGCAGCAGCAATGAGGCCAGGAGGTAGGGGAGACAGATACCAATTTGAAGCTGCATGCACACAACAGACCCAAGTTTCAACAGCCTGAAGCTTCAATGGTTAGTAGTGGCAATGGTGGCAGCAACAAAGCACGGTTGTTAAGCCCACATTCTCCCTGCTTCTCTGCCTCTATATAGCAGACTTTGGGGTGAAATGGACTGCCGCAAAGGAGTGGATCTGTGGTACCTCTTTCAGTGCTGGATTGGGGCCATGGCAACCACATGCCATGGCCCGATCCAGCGTTTTTCCAGCCCAAAAAACAGTGGGCTCCTTTCGCTGCCACCATGGCTCTTCTGTGTTCCCACAGTGTGGCACAATGCTGCCCACCATCTGGTCAGGCATGTGGCATGAGGGTGGCTTGGAGGTGGAGTTAGGGTGAGCAGCCACCATGCCCCCACTCCATCCCAACACCGGCCCTTTTGGCCAATCTGTTCAGTGCCTTAGTTGCCTCCTAGAAGTTGAAAAGGAATGCAGGAAACTCTTGTCACATGTAGCTAGACTTGTGGAGTAGTGGGAGATACAACAGGGGCTCCACTGAAAAGAGGCTCCATTTCAGGTATGGGAGGAAGTGGTCTTTTAGATATCTTACCTAAACTTGTTGAGAGCTTTATAGCTGAAAAGAAACATAATGGATTTAATCCAGAAGCAAATTGGGAACCAGTTCAGTTTGTGCAAGACCTGTAAGTTATTATATCCTGAGTACATTTTCAGCAAGCTGTAACTTCTGAACATTTTTCAAGAGCAGCCCTACATTACAGCACTCTAAGCAGAATCTTTGCTATAAGTCTTTCAACAATCTGCTACTAATATCTAAATTTAAAAAAATGAAGAGATGACTACATAACTTCAGTGACCTGGCACATATCTTTCCCATAAGCACTGTTACTGGAGAGTTGTGATGAACTTCTTGCTTCAGAATGTATGTTAGAAGTATCAGTAGTCAGCAGTCTTCTTCCCACTTTGCATCACATCACTCTTATAAGACTGTGTTTTAGACAATGTCTGTTTTTATTCCCACATATTTTTTACACCTTGTTTTTCAGATCACTTCAGATGTCTGCAGATTCTGGTCATTCTCTTCTGGAAATGAATTGGTCTAATTTGATTTTATTTGGAGCTGGTACACATTGGTCCAAATCAGGCCAATTCACTTTGGGGTACAGTTGAGTCAGTTGTACAACCCTACTATATATGACATCAAAGAAAAGAAGGTGTTATCAGCTTTCAGTGAATCGGGACATTAATTTCTTTTCATCGTGCATTGGAAAAATATACAAACACATGCATAGACACATATTGACGGCATAATTTCACTTCATTAAAGCCTAGTAGGTTGTTCCCCAACATGTCCTCTCTGTAAAGGCAGGAGGACACTCATCTCTTGTTTGACTGATGTAGAAGCAAAATGGATTATGTTATGTGGGCAGAACCCTAACATAAGGGCTGTTGTACACATGTACTGGATCCTGTATCAGAATTCAATTATTTGTTGATCTTAGTAATATACCTTCATGGGCCATCTGTTGGAGGCTATGAAATGACTGGAGAGAGAAGGTAAGAAAGTGATAACAGGAGCAAAAGAAAAAAAAATGAAAAGGAGTAGTAATAAAAAGGAGCACCAGTCTATAAAACTTTATTCTCCAAAAGTTTTGCACCAATCAGCATTTCCCATAAAAGACTCTAGGACCCTATATAACATTTTCCAAATGTTTATGAAAGAGGGTAGGAAGGAAGGAAGGGCAAAAAGAGGGATACACACACACACATGCATGTGTGTACATGTACACACATGCACACACACATATGTACCAGCTTTCCACTTTTTTTTTTTTAAAGAGCTGTGCATGGGAGTGGCAAGTAGTGATTTTTAAAAAAGATTTGTAGCAGAAGCTCAAAATAATGCATTCACAACCCATTATTTTACTTATTTCCAATGCTATAAGTGCTTTTCTGTTAAATGGTTTTCTTAAATATAGTTCAGATGCTTTCTACACACTGGTTCCTGCTGGGACAAATCCTGTCTATAAAAGAAAGGGACTTGGGCCTTTGCGAGAGCGGGGAAAAGATGAAAGAAAAGGAAATGTTCATGCCATTTTCTAGCCATCTGTCTGTCCAAACATGATGATTTGTTCCTTACCTGATATTTTGGAGTTAAATGTAAGTCATTATAGTCATCAGTGGTTAATCTATTATTCTTTGATTCTAGCAATTCAAAATCCTAAGGTTATCAGATTTTGTACTATTTAAAGAGAAGTGTTTAGCCTTTAAAATTATAGAGAAAACAACTACCGGTAGTCCTTGGATGGTACTTGAATGATGACATGTCAGTTCTTGATGTCAGGCCTGTCTAGGAGTACTGATCACAGTGTCTCTCTGAGATTAGATTCTTAATTTTGACTCACAGTTGCCAAATGCTGGTTAGATACTGGTGGCCTCCTCATCACAGGTGAGGTTATTCCATAGAAAACCTGTGGACTTTCCTCAGTCCAAGTGCCAGGATTCCATGTCTTCAGTCTCTGATTAGTTTTTGTTGTAGTCCAGCAGTTCAAAGAAAAGGCAGACAAGAGTTAGAAAATGGTATCCCTAGAACAGAGCTCAGTTTGAAAATGCATTGGCCAGATTGTTCTGTTCCTCTGTGTTCCTTCTCTGATTTACTCCTTAATTAGGGAGGTGTCCTGGGATAACCCCACACCAGTATCACATCACTTATTGGTATTCTTTACTAAATTGAAATGTGATAGCTTGTGCTGAGCAGAGATTCCATCTAGACCTAAGAATATGGTGTCTTCTACTTGGACACATTTTCCTAAAACTTGTTTATATACAAGCTCTTTTTCAATAAATAGAGAAGGGGTGTATTTTGGAACTCATGGATAGGAGTTTGCAGTCATGTGTAATTGCTTTAGTACCATTGCGATTTCTAATATTATTTGTGTGCCTGTGTATGTAAACAAGCCAGAATGTATTCCTACGTGCCAAAGGAGGGGAAGCATTGGGTATTACTGAGAATGTGGATTTATTCTATGAAAGTACTCAACATATCTCTAAGAGGAAAATGCATAAAGAATTCTGCATTGATGTAATTATCTGAAATCATTAAAAGAACATTACATTTCAGGGTGAAATGCACCATATGTCCTTCACTACCTAGGCACAATGGGGGTGCTCTGACAAGACCATTAAGGTGGTTCCCCATTGTGCTTAGGCTTTGGGAACATATGGTACCTTTTACCCTTTTCTGTGCATTACTTTACCTAGCAAACCCAGCCATAGTTTGAATGTAATGTTTGGGTTCTACTGAAAAGTTACCATAATTTTTGTCAAAAAAAATGGGAGATGGACCTGTGCAGAAGGCCTGGAAGTTTCCACACAGTATCAGGCTATGGTTATGCAAGTGCAGAATTTGGAGTTAACGAATGATGTAGCTGTATGAAAGGGTTGTTGTTGTGTGCCTTTAAGATCTGGGAAAATAGATCAAGGGGCAAAGCAAATGGGGCAGTAGGAGTGGCCAGAGGCCTCTCCCATCCCATTGATGTGGGACTACCTCAGGACCACAGCAACCAGATGTAATGGTCCTGAACCAGATGTAATGGTCCTGTGAAAAGGAGCAGTATAAAACTGCTCCTTTTGCTGCTGAGTTTGGGCTGTGTTCAACAGCCCTGGCACAGCCTCTGAGTAGCTTCTGAGTGATCTAGAAGCATAAATCATGTGCACGCCCCCCCCCCCCCCCCGATCAGCCTAATGGCAGCCATTTTGGGCCGTCTGTGATCCAAGTCCATGAAATCTTATCCTATGGCTTCTTTTGCACAGTTAATCTCAGAGATGTTACATGATCCCTTTGTATATCTATAACATAGTTGTATTGAAAATGTTCTAGAGCCTTCAGCTTGTTCATCCACCTTTTAATGAAAGGATTTATCATGCAAGATTTATCATGCTGAAAGAATATAATTATCATAGCTAATAAGTAAAGTTTGAACATTCGAACTAGGCCTGTGAAGGTCCATACTTCAGCAAGGGGGCCATGTCTCTAACCCCCACAGATTCTTGCCCCCTCCTCCATGCCAGCCATTATAGAAGTGAGATGAAAAAACAATAATCTACTCTTACCAAGATTTCTATCACTCAGCAGTGAGGCAAATGGGCAAAGCTGGTCATAGTGGCAAAACCTACTCAAGGATGACAGTCTTCAGAAGTCTTCTTGCCTCAGTCCCCTCAATCTGAAGCTGAAACTAATTTGAAGCCAGATTCCCAGATCAAGAGTCCACATCCTCTTGACTGTTAGGCTTTCCCAGACTCAACTCTTGATTCTTAGTGGAATTCAGAAAATTTCCCAGAATCTCCCAGCTAGAATGCACCCTGGATTCTGAGAGAAGTATTCTTTTAAAAAGGGAACTATTCCAAGCTCCTATTCCTAGTGATTTGTGTACTTGTGATGTCCCAGCCATGCCATTCAGCACTGCAACTTTAGCATCAGACAAGGCTTAGGTGGTATCCACATGGAGGAAAAGAAATATTCCCACCCATTCCAACACTGACCTGTTTAGACGACATCCAGGACTGACCTGCACTCCAGGGTGATTCTCTGGAGTGAAAAAAAAGTCCCCTTTTGCTCCAGATCAGGGCAGAAATTTGAGAAAATCCCCTGGGCATGCAGAGTGCTGACCTGTGTGGGGAAAGGGGAGAGAAGTGTCAATAGGCAGACAAGCCATTGATCTCTTTCTTCTCAGAATTTCCAACTCCTCACCACTGCATTTTCACTTTCACATTTGTGTAGCTCTTCCAGTGCCATTCCTTTTGCAGGTGTGTAAATTTATTTCACACAAGGCTGCAAGTTCAATACAAACCAGGGCTCAAGCTCGACTCAGGCTTGCATCCTTCCGAGGTTGCTAATATGAGTATCCAGCTTGTTGGGGGCAATTAGTTTACAATTGTAAACTGCTTAGAGACTGCATAACGCAGTGTGAAGTGGTATATAAATGAAGCTGCTATGGCTATTGCTATGTGTATTTTTCCATATTTATGGATTCTGCTTCTTATTTATGTACATGCTGAATTTGGCTGTCACAATTATTTCATTTGGCTCTTTTTTGATAAAAGTTTGACATAATAAATTTCATCAAAAATTAGGAAGAATTTTAAAAGTTGTTTTTTAATATAAAAGAAAGATAGAAAACTGAATGTGGGAAAAAGCAAAACTTGTCCATCCTTCATCAAGTTCTGTAAAATTTTGGAAATGCTGATAAAGTCTGTATGAAAAAATGGCCCTGGGTAAGCTGGGAAGATGGCCATGTGTATATGTATAATAGCCAATATTATGTAATGGTATGACCAGGGACATCACTGGGGAGGTGTGGAGGGTGCAGGTCGTGCCAGTTGGCAGCCTAAGGGGGCTGACACCACTACTAGTCCCCAAACATCTGCTTTTTGGCAGAAACTGGCTCTAGCATTCACTTGCATCCATTTAAAATGCTGAAGAAATGGTTTGAATGGGGTGAGACTCAGTGAGGGCAGAAAAGAAAGGCCCCTATATATATATATATATATATATATATATATATATATATTAATGTTTTAATTTTTTAAAAATATTCCTTTAAAATTTTCTTTTAAAAATCACATCTTACCAGATCTTCACTTTAACCAAAGGGCATTATGTACATGTAAATACATTTAGGCTTTGTGTATGATATTGCATTTTAAAAGTATAATTTTAAATTTGCTAGTTGTTTATGTCACACCTGTTGTCACTACATCTAGTGATATATAGGAATTATGATTTATGAGTTACATTAGTACAAAAAAAATTACTAAGGATTCTGTATGGTGTGGTATGGGCAGAGGTCAATGGGGGATGTGACATCATGAATTACACCAGGTGACACCAACCCTAGTAAGGTCACTGGGTATGACTGTTGGACTAGGAGTCCAGGAGGTTGGGGGTGGGGGTGGTACCAGAAACTAATCAGGAGAGGAGGAGGAAAAAAAGAAAGAAAGAAGAGAGGAGGAGAAGGGGGAGAAGTATGGGAGCAGATGAGGTGGTGGTGTAGAATCAGGTGCCCAGGATTCAGACACTTTAAGCAACAAGAAGTTGAGACTTGAGTGCTTTGTTCTTTGAGGACTTTTTAAAGGACCTGTTGCTTGAGATAAGATAAAAAGGGGGCAAGAGTCTGTGTGAAGAGATGCAGAAGGAAGGAAACTCATTTACAAGATATGGGGCAAAATTTTGTCCACAGCTAAAGGGAAAGGAAGAACACCAAGGTTCTGGGGGCAAGAGTCATCATTACCATCAGAGGATAGACTTCAATGCTCTTGTCAGTGTTTTTCTGAAGTGTGGGCTTTACAGAAATAGACTCCTTCATTGTAGAGTGACTCCTCACTAGTCCCAAGATGACAGATTCTTTCACTTGGTTCTTGCATTTTTGCACTATTTATGTTTACTTGACTATTGAAAATTAAATTAAAATGTTCTCTCTCATTCTTTTCCTGTTTACAGAAGCAAGCTAGCTAGACACTGCTCCCAGCTATAGAAGGATAACTTCAAATAATCTCCACTTACTTCATAATTGGTAGTTTCGATTTATATCTCTTCAGTGACAGCAGAGCTTGGCCTGAAACGCTAAGACTGAAAGGGAAAGAATAACAACACAGAAGCAAAAGGTCATTCATTCTGAAAATGTATACTATACTGCAAATGAAACAACTTATTCCTGGAAATAAATTAGTTGAGTTGCATCTCATGAAAATGTAGGAGCTTCTTGCTTTCTTTTTGCATGTAAATTTACTGCTGCATTGAGAGAGAACACAACCTAATTTCTTTTTTAAAAAAATACCACAACACAGGTTCACAAAATACAAACAACCCCCATAGTTACCTTAACTGTGATAGCACTTTTAAAACAATAAAAAAAAACCTTCAAATTCACATGTTTCCAAGAAGATGATTACTCCTTTGAAACAAAACATAGAAAATAACTGAATATCCTCATGTTGCGTGTTGGCAAAGATCAACAAGTATACACAGTGAGATATCAAAGAGATGCTGGTGATGGTGAATTTGACTTCATTTTGAAGCTGACAAAATTAACTGGATAATCAGACAGCATTTGGAAAAATACACAATCAAAACAGTTTAAACATATATCTTAGTATTTAAATGTTAAAAACCATTTAAATGTTTAAAAATTACATTATTTACTAGGTTACTTTTTAATATTTATTTTATATATATATATTTTCCTTCATCATGCCCTGCCTGCGCCTATGCTGACAATTCTCAGAGCTTTCATACTATGATATAGTCCAAATGGGGAAAAGTTGGCATGAAAAGAACATAAAGTTCCCTCAGGAAGTACATTTCAAATTCCTCTTTTAACAGTAGGTTTTATCAAAACACACCCTTTATTCTTAATTTCCATGTTCAATGGAAAAAGCTGCCACTCACTTATGAATGCAAATGGCCAGTAACAACTCATCCACCACTGTTTTTGGTGTTGTTGTTTTTACCATTTAAAGACTAACTCATTTTCTCTTGAAATTTCCAAATTATTACATTCTGGGGTGGTGGACAGGTGTACCAAATCCAGAGAACACTATTTGCTTATCAGTGAGCTTCTAAAATGAACTTGTGGATCCCAATCTTGTGTTTCATATACAGAGGATCTTTGTACAGACCAGAGCAAGAAAGACATTTTATTCTCATTTGTTTCATTTTTAACCATTTTCTATATTCTCCTGCTTTCTTCCTCTTTCTTTTTCATCCATGTTTACTTAAAATGACAATAAAGAGCTGTATAATCTCAAGCATGAATCTTTGCAGAGCATGTCTGCCACTTTGTGGTACATTATCACACATTCTCTCTTCTTTGGTGTGATAGAGGAATCAGTAGTGCTGGCAGCTTAGTTGTGTTTGACCTTCCCAGAGTGGAATCAAACATCCATGCTGTAGATTTCTCTGCCTCTTCGTCCACAAATTTCAAACAACAAATTCCTCAAACACCTCTACAGTTCATAATGGTAATAATTTACTATTCCTTTGTTAATTGGGTTGCTGGTCAAGAATACAAGAAGGATGGTCAGTTGATGTTCCATCAACTGGATGAGATGGTTATAATATGGTCTCCTGTTTGCTGGATGGTTCTGTGATTTTGAATGAAATGTCCAGCAGCACCTGAAGAAGCTGATGTCCCACGTAGAGAATGTGGGAATATGGATGGGATATACAGTCAAAGTGAAATGTAGAGATGTGTGTGTGAAAAATCTCTTATGGCAAAAGTGTCTAAGGAAACAAAGAGGACTCAGCCAGCAGGTGGTTTAAAGCCAAAACAATTTCACACAGTATAGAATAACAAAAACACTTTGAGCTTGGGAACAGAATGCTGAAAGGTAACACATGGAGGATGTCGTCCTCCTCTGGACACGCTCCAGTTTTTCAACATCCTTTTTGAATTGTGGTGCCCAGAACTGGACACAGTATTCCAGGTGGGGCCTGACCAAAGTAGAATACAGTGGCACTATTATTTCTCTTGATCTAGATACTATATTTCTATTGATGCAGCCTAAAATTGCATGGGCCTTTTTAGCTGTCGCATCACATTGTTGACTCATGTTCAACTTGTGGTCTACTTGGACTCCTAGATCCCTTTCACACATAGTCCTGTTAAGCCAGGTGTCCCCCATCTTATATCTCGGCAGTCCAATTTTGTTTGCCCTAAGTGCAGTACCTTATATTTCTCTGTGATTAAATTAATTTTGTTAGGTTTGGCCCAGTTTTCTAATCTATTAAGGTCATTTTGAATTTTCATCCTGTCTTCTGGGGTATTAGCTATTCCTCCTAATTTGGTGTCATCTGCAAATTTGCTAAGTATGTCCCCTATTATTTCATCCAAGTCATTGATAAAGATGTTAAATAGCACTGGGCCCAGGACAGAACCCTGTGGCACCCCACTGGTCACTTTTTTCAAGAATGAAGAAGAATCATTGCTGAGCAACCTCTGGGTTCGGTCAGTCAACCAATTACTAATCCACCCAACAGTTATCTTGTCTAGCCCACATTTTACTATC
The DNA here is from genome assembly GCA_026167975.1 of Phrynosoma blainvillii. NCBI lineage: Eukaryota > Metazoa > Chordata > Lepidosauria > Squamata > Phrynosomatidae > Phrynosoma > Phrynosoma blainvillii. Next base: position 418,782,775 of record JANUYF010000001.1, read on the forward strand.
TTGTTTGCAAGAATATCATAGGGGACCTTGTCAAAAGCCTTACTGAAATCAAGATATGCTATGTCTACCACATTCCCTTTATCTATCAAGCTGGTTATATATATATATATATATATATATATGAGATCAGATTAGTCTGGCATGACTTGTTTTTGAAAAATCCATGTTGACTTTTTGTGATTATGACATTCCTTTATAAATGTCCACAGACTCTCTGTTTAATGATATGCTCTAGAATCTTTCCCAGTATTGATGTCAGACTAACTGGGTGATAGTTGTTGGGATCCTCTTTTTTCCCCTTTTTGAAGATGGGGACAATGTTTGCCCTCCTCCAGTCTGCTGGGACTTCTCCTGTTTTCCAGGAGTTCTCAAAGATTATTGCCAGTGGCTCTGAGATTACATTTGCCAGTTCTTTTAATATCCTTGGACTGGGTGCATTTGGAAAAGAAACTTGATAAAATCACAAAAGATATTGAAAAGTTGCAAACAGACACTAAAGAAATATAAGAGAGGACAGAGATATTAAAAGGAGTGACTAAAGAACTTCAGGATATTCAGAATAGAGATGACAATAGAATACTAATATAAGAGATCAGACATACGGAAAAATGCCTTAAGATTAGAGGATTGCCAGAGGAACCGAAAGAAAAACTCCTTAAAAAGATTATCTCAGCTTTAGCTAATTACTTGGACAAATCTGTTGAAGAGACAGAGATCAAAATTGGTAAAGCATTCAGAGTTAATTCAATTATAGCAAGAGAAAAGAAACTCCCAAGAGATGTGGTAATAGTATTCATAAGAGCCAAATTGAGAGAACAAATATTATAAAAAAGTTATCAGGAAGATCTAACAATTGAAGGATCTACCATAAGGATATACAAGGATATACCAGCTGAAGTACTTAGAAGACATCAGGAGTACAAATTCTTAACTCAGGAGCTGATTAGAGAGAAAATAAACTACTCTTGGGAGAGAATAGAAGGTGTTTCCTTTCAGTACAAACAGAGACGATATAGAATAAATTCTATTCAGAGAGCAAAAGACTTTAAGAAGAAACTAAGAACTGAAAGAGAAAAAGAAAAAGAAGAACAAGAAGGGGACAGAATGAGAACAAGAGTGGAAAGTAAGAAAACAAATAAAATAGACAAAGAAGAATAAGGAGGTAAATTTGACTCAGAACAAGAAAACTAGACTATTGAAAGTGAGAAAGAGATCACAGAGGTCTCCAAGGATGAAGGAGAACCAACTGAAGAAATGTAATATAATATAAATGTATAATCATCATGACATTGAAAATAGGATCACGGAATGTCAAAGAACTAAATTTTAAATACAAAAGGAGTAAAATATTTCATTATTTGGCCAAAAAGAAATTGGATATAATATGTTTAAAGGAAGTTAAAATTAAGAACAATGATGCCAAATATTTGAAGAATCAAAAATTGGGCCAACTTTTTATGACACTAAATATTAAAAGAAAAGCAGGATTTGCTTTCTACATTCAAAATAAATTTGCTGCTAAAGAAATAATTAAACATGAAGATGGTCATTATATCACTACTGAAATTGAAGCTAATGAGTCAAAATACTTGTTACTGGGCATATATGCCCCATTAGAAAATAAATAGGTGTTTTATAAGAAAATACATGAAGAAATCAGTATATTAGATTATAAAAACATTATTGTCTTTGGGGACTGGAATGGGGCTCCAGATCCAAAAAAAAAAAGACAGAGCATCTAAGAAAGTAATCAAGGAAAATCAAGGAAAATTACCTCTTTTTTTATTATTATTGGTAGGAGAAATGAATCTGACAGATATTTGAAGGAAGCTATACCCTGATGAAAAAAGGCACACTTTTTTTTTCAGAATCTCATAAATCAACCTCTAGAATTGATATGTTTTTAGTATCAAATCAATTAGTACCCAAGGTGAAGAGGATGGAGGTCCTACCAAGAATTGACTCTGATCACAGTACCAGAATCAAAAATGAAGAAATTTAATTGGAGACGGAATGAATCACTACTAAATGACAAATTTTTAAAACAAACAAAACTCAAATTAAAAATTTCTTTGTAGATAATATAACAGATTATGTAACAATGAAAGTTGTCTAGGATGCAAGCAAAGCATATATGAGAGGAGTATTTATGCAGAGAAGATCAGAACTTAAACATAGGTACAAAAAAGAGTTGGAAAAGGTAGAAAAAAAAAATTCAAAAAATGAGGCCGAGCTGAACTCAGACCCTACAAATGATTGGAACAATAAAAACCTGAAGTGGCTAAGACACTAACTAAATAATGTACTTACAAAGGAAGTAAAAAAGAAAATGAATTATATAAGGCAAAAACACTTTGCCAGCCATTTTCCAGATTTGTTGGCATTTTCAAACAGGCTCAGAGCAGAGAAAGAGAAGAAAATAATAAAAGGTATTGAGGAAGGAGAGAGATTAAGAACCAGTCAAAAAGATAGAGAGGACATTTGTAGAATTCTATTCAAGATTATATGGAGAACAAGACACAGACTTGGAGATGATTAAGAAACAAGTCATTCACATTATAGAAGAGAAGCATCAAATAGTGTTGAATGCAGCATTCTCAGATGTCATATTGAAGAGAGAGCTAGCTTGTTTTCTGCTGCTCCAGAGAATAGGACCTGGAACAACGGATGCAAGCTACAGGAAAAGAGATTCCACCTAAACACTAGGAGGAAAGTGGAACACACTCCGTCGAGTGTGGTGGAGTCTCCTTCTTTGGAGGTGTTTTAACAGAGGCTGGATGGCCATCTGTCAGGGATGCTTTGATTTTAAATTCCTACATGGCAGGGGGTTGGACTGGATAGCCCTTGTGGCCTCTTCCAACTCTGATTCTATGATTCTCTGGTGGCTGCTGCAAATACCTAGCAAAGGTAGCTTAACCAGCTCAAGCAGTTGGTGGCTCCTGCTATTACTCATTGCAAGGTGCCTATTGCTTTGCCTGAGAAGTTTCTAGGGGAGCCTAATCAATTGGAAGCCTTTTTGGCTAGTTGCCAGTTGTATATGAATGTGAGAGGGCAGTAATTCCCTACAGACATGTGAAAGTTGCCTTCCTTATCAGCCTGCTCTCTGGGCCTGCAACCAACTGGGCTACACCTTTGATTAAGCAGAACATCCCTTTGCTAAATGCCTATGATTTATTTGTAAGGAAGTTCTTGAAAGTTTGGGGTGATTCAGGGAGGACTGAAACTGCTGACTGGGAGGTCCAGAGTCTTTGTCAAGGCCAAGATACTTGGAGTATGTGACTGACTTCAAGATGTTGATTCCTGATTTGGACTGGAATGATCCTGCCCTCCAGAACCATTTCAAGGCCAGATTAGTGGATAACATTCTGACTGAGCTAGCCCATGCACCACCCCCAGAGACTTTACAGTTCTTAATTGAGTGGGCATTGCACATTGATGGAAGTCTGGAGACACACCACTGAGCTTGCCAGAGAGCTGCGCCTTGCTCTGCTCGCATGGACACCTTCTGTGACTCCTTGACCTGCTCTCCCACCCACCTGGATACCTCCTGTGACTCTAAGACCCATGCCTGTGTCTATAGAGGCTGCTGTCAAGCCCATGCACCTGGATGGGGCTCGGCCTCTCCTTTTTGTTACTGAAAAGATGCCAGTCCGGCCTCTGTTTGTACTGTGGTGAAACTGGCCACGTTGCCCAGAATTGTCCAGTGAAAGGGTGTGGCCTTTCTCAATATCTAGAAAACCTCCAGATCTAGGTGGGCTTGCTAGTCTGGGCAGGTGTGGCACCAATCTATTAGAGCCATTCAGGGAGCTCAAAAAGGATATCTTTCTGGTAGCTGCAAACTTTTGGCTCACTCAAGATAAGGCAGCCCATATTGGGGCTATGATTGACTCTGGAGCTCCAGCAACTTCATGGACTTGAAGTTTGCAACCTAATACCATATTCCACAGCATCTGCTGCCAGAGTCTCACCCAGTGGAGATCATTGATGGTCCACTTCTGAATTCAGTACCAGTGATGCATCAGATGGCAGTACTGACCCTTGAGCTCCAGGGCCATGTGGAACAGATGCAGTTTCTCTTGGCAAAGGCTCTAGATTTCCCATTGGTATTATGCATACCCTGGCTCACCCAACATAACCCTCATATTTCATGGTCTCGCTGGGAGGTACTCTTTGCCTCTGAGTATTGCCTGGAGCATTGCTGGCCCGAGTGACTGCAGGCGATCACTGACTCCAGCCAAGAGCCACTCCCTGTGGAGCTGCCCCGGAAATATCGGGACTTTGTGGATGTGTTTGATAAAAAAAGAGGCAGACCGTTTACCACCCCATTGGGTCTATGACTTTGTCACTGACTTGGTTCCAGGGGCCCCTATTCCAGCAGGGCATATTTATTCTCTCTCAGAGCCTGAGTTGGCAGCCTTGAGGGACTTCCTGGAGAAAAACTGAAGTTGTGGCTTCATCTGCTCATCCACTTCTCCTGCTGTGGCTCCCATGCTTTTTTTACACAAGAAGTGTGGAGAGCTCCATCTCTGCAATGATTACTGGGCGTTGAATCAGATTACCCACTGCCACTCATCCCGGAGCTGCTAGAAAGGTTGTGACATGCCGAGTGTTCACCAAGCTAGACCTCCGAGGGCCTTGTAATTTGGTGAGGATCCAAGCTGGAGATAAATGGAAGACAGTCTTCCAGATGAGGTATGGCCACTGTGAACATAGTGATGCCCTTTGGCCTGTGTAATGCACCCACTGTCTTCCAGCACTTTGTCAACAGTGTCTTCCATGACTACCTGAACCGCTTTGTCATGATCTACTTGGATGACTTCTTGATCTACTCATCCAACCAGGTAGCTCATGATGCTCATGTCTGGATGGTGTTACAATGTCTCCATGAACATCAGCTTTATGCCAAGTTAGAGAAGTGCGCTTTTGACGTCACCACTCTGGACTTTCTGGGCTATTGGATCTTGTTCCAGGGAAGTGAGATGGACTCTGCTGAAATTGAAGCTGTAACCTCCTGGCATCCTTCCAGAACCTGGAAGAAGTTCCAGCAGTTTCTAGGAACTGCCAACTTCTATCAGATGTTCATTCCGAACTACGTGGACTAGATGGTTCCTATTGCTCACCTACTCTGTGATAAGGTCCCTTTCAGGTGGATCCCGGTGGTGCAGCAGGCCTTCTAACAGCTGAAACAGCATTTTACATCAGCACCACTCCTTCAACATCCAGATCCCAAGACCCTTTGTTGTAGAGATGGATGCCTCCGATGACACCATAGGAGCCATCCTTCTACAGCCCATGCCCTCAGGACCAGGACTGCTGTCCTGCGCATTCTACTCATGGCAGTTGAAGCCTCCAGAGCACAACTACACAGTCTGAGAGAATGAAGTACTGACCATAAAAGCAGCCTTTGAGGTTTGGTGGCACCTGCTGAAAGGGGCTGCTCATCCAGTGGAGTTCCACACAGACCACTGGAACCAAGAGTATCTCCAAACCATGAGGAAGCTGACTCAGAGGAAGAAGCTCCTCCCACTTCTTCACCAATTTCAACTTCCACCTGACCTACATCCCTTGGACCCAGAACCAACAGGCCAATGCTCTCTCCTGAAAACATGAATATGCGGCATCTCCCAAAGCAGACCTGCCCTCTACGATTTCACAGCCAGATAATTTTGCTGCTTTGAGAGAGACTCGGACCCTACAGGACCAGATTCAGGAAGGACAAACTCAAAACTCCTTGGTGAGGGCCCACCAGAAGGATGACCCATCATCCCCTTATGTGATGGAAGAGGGACATCTTTACCACCAGAACCAGCTCTATGTCCTAGCAGGAGCCTGCCGGTATTAAGCCTTTGCCACAACAGCTGTCCTTCAGGTCACTTTGATGTTCAAAAGACTGTACACCTCCTGACCTGAGAATTCCTGCTACGTCAACTTATGTCCTGTCTCTCAACTGCCCAAGGGCTAGCCTGGGAAACCCACCAGTCTTTTGCAACCAATGGAGACTCTGTCAGGACTCTGGAAATGGATCTCCATGGACTTTATTATGGACATGCCCCTCTTGGCAGGTGCCACCACCATCCTGGACATATTTTCAAAAATGGCACACTTCATCCCATGCAGGGGTATGCCTTCTGCCAAGGGCCTCATCTGCCTGCTCCTGCACCATATATTCTGACTCCAGAGGGGGTCATCTCAGATCATAGGCCACAGTTCACAGCCCAGTTCTGGTGCAGTTTGTTACACCAGTTGGGGATCCAGGCCCAGTTGTCCTCCACATATCACCCTAAAACTGATGGTCAGATGGAGAGAATGGATGCTACTCTGGAACAGTTTCTTCAGTGCTACATTAATTACCAGCAGAACAACTGGGTGGAGTTACTTTCCCTGATGGAGTTCACCTACACTAATGCCCTGCATTCCTCCACTCAGCAGTTACGATTCTTTGTGAACTATGGTTTCCACCCTCACCTGTGTCTTGCAGGGACCTCTCCATCTCTGGTCCCTGCAGCAGATCAATGGGTGCAAGAATTGCACGCACTGCAGGAACTACTCAAGGAAGAGCTGGAACAAGTGAAGCAGGCCTACAAACAGTATGCAGATTGGAAACATCAGCCAGGCACCCCTCTGAGAGTCTGTGGTCAGGTTTGGCTCTCCACATGTCTTCTGACACTCTAGTGTCCCTGCTGGAAGCTAGATACCTGCTTTGGAGGTCCATACCTGATCACGGCACAGATCAATCCAGTAGCAATCAGATTGCAACTTCCTCGGTCCCTTCAGATCCATTCAGTGTTCCATCATTCCCTCCTGGTTCCTGCCACAGATTTCTGCTCTGATGCTGGCTTGGTGCCTCCTCCACCTCTGGTCCTCATCAATGGGGAGGAGATGGCATGGTCGGCTACAGTACCTGATTGACTGGACAGGGTATGGGCCAGTGGAAAGCTCCTGGGAAGATGCCTCTACAGTTCATGCTCCTGACTTGGTCTGAGCCTTCTATCATCATTATCCTGCTAAACCAGGCCCCCTGTTGTCTGGAGGGAAAGAGGATGATAAGAGGGGGAGTGGTGTCATGGATTGCCCTGGGTCTGACTTTGCTTTAGAGGCAGAGGCAGAGTATGAGCCAGATCTGGGCTTACCTGGAGGTTCTGGAGTCTCAGAGGAGATGCAAGGGGCTGCAGAAGGAGAAACAGACTCTATGGGCCTTTGCAGACTGCCAGAAATAGTGCAAATTGAGTCCACTTTAAATTGAGGCACTGCCCTGGCTCAGTGCTAGGGAATCATGGGAACTGTAATTTATTGTGGCACCAGAGCTCTCTGACAGAGAAGGCTCAGTCTCAGAAAAAAATACAATTCTCATGATTCCTTAGCACTGAGCCAGGTCAGTGCCTCAATTTAAAGTGGACTCAATTTGCACTATTTCTGGCAGTCTGCAAAGGCCCTATGCTGCCAGTACTAGGACCTGTGGAGTGAATGTCAGGGATGATGGGAGTTGTAGCTCTTCACCTCTGGCTCTAACTCACCACCTTGTTATGCAGCAGAGCTGACCAGCTTTGATCAGTGGTTGATGCTTCTTTCCCAAGCAGCAGAGTTTCAGAGAATAGGCTGAAGACCCTGACAAACTCTCCAAGCCTTCTCACTCTTCTTCCTGAGATGTCTTCAAACTTCTCCAGGATTCCTCTGGCTCTTGTATCTTCCCTCAAGACACCAGACAACTCAGTAGTCTTATATAAAAGATCTACTTTATTCTACTATATACATAAATACTATATGCCCTACAAATCACAATCTCTACACTTCCCAATATCTCCAAAACTACTCCACAATACTCCAAAACACTCCACAATGTACATTAGCAAACATTGCAATTTATAGCCATTGTTAGACACCACCCACCAGTCAGTTTCCACCCAGTGGGTGTGTACATACATCTTGATTGGTCCACATAGATCATCCCATACCTAAGACCAACCCAAGTGTTTCATCACTTTACCTTGACCACTTAATGAGTCTCAGGTGTTTGCAATCTATCACAGGTGTTCTCAATATACCTTCTATAACTTTGTCCTTGGCTCTCAAGGCTTCTTAATTACATTATCCTTTTCACCTGTGTAGCTTCATGATTGCTCCTGCTTAATCACTGTGACTTTCACATACACATTTTATTTCTATTACTGTAAGTCCCATGTTGCATTTTCCTTAACAATCCCCTCCGAAATAAAATATTGTATGTGTCTTATAATGTCATTCCAACCATTTGTGTCAGTCTTTCATGTTTTTCTGCTGTCAATGCTTTTGTGAACAAATCTGCTATGTTGTGCTGTGTTTCTATATATCTCAATTCTATTTCACCCTTCTGAACCATGTCTCGCACATTTTGATATCTTACTCCAACATATTTTGTTCTGTTCTTCAAATTTTCAGCTTCAGCCATTGCTATGCATGACTGTGAATCTTCCAGAATTTCTACTGGTATCTTGTAACTTTCGTTTAAATCATTCAATAACTGCTCAACCCACTGTACCTCATTTACTATCTCATTTAAAGCTGCGAATTCTGCTTCCGTCGTACTTATCGCTACATTTGTTTGTTTCCTACTTCTCCAGACTATTGGACTTTCACTGTACTTGATTATTATTCCTGTAACTGACTTCTTGTCTCCTAATTCTGATGCAAAAGAACTATCCACATAACAATCTAAATCTGAATTACTGTTTCTAATTACCAATTTCTTATCTAAAGTTCCTTTCAGATATCTCAATAAGTGTTTTACTGCTGTCCAATCTTCAATTTTTGGATCATTAACTCTTCTGGACAATACATTTACAGCATATGAAATGTCTGGTCTGGTGTGGCAAGATATGAATTGTAAAGATCCTATTATGCTCCTGAATAAAGTCTTGTCTTCAAAATCTCTAGTTGTTTTTTCAGATACAAAACCAATTGTCATTGGAGTTCTTACTATTTTAGCATTTTGTAATCCACACTTTTCAATCAAATTTTCAATTTTCTTTCTCTGGCTTAACAAACAATGTCCTTCTTCTGTCCATTCAACACCAATACCTAAATAAGACTTTAATAAACCTAGATCCTTCAAAACAAACTTTTTAGACAACTCTTTTTTTACTGATTCAATTTCCTGTTTTGACTTTGCTGCCACGCACAAATCATCTACATAAATTACTAACACTATGTCTCCTTTTGTATAGACACAAGCATATGCAATGCTCCTTTTGTATCCTAGCTTAACTAACTCGTCATTAATGCACAAATTCCAAGCTCTGGCACTTTGTTTTAATCCATACAATGCTTTTTTTTTTCAATTTATAAACTTTCTGACTACTATTTTCTTCAAAACCTTGTGGCTGCTCCATAAATATCTCTTCATCTAAACTAGCATTCAAGTAGGCTGTTTCAAAATCAAAATGCTCTACAACTAAACTTCTTTTTGCTGCTACAGCCAGAACCATTCTCAGACTTTCTGGCTTTGCAGTTGGAGAATATGTCTTATCATAGTTCTCATACTGCTGTTGTGCAAAACCCTTAGCTACTAACCTTGCTTTATACTTAATACTTCCATCTGGCATTTCTTTCTTTTTGTATACCCACTTACAACCAATTACTTTCTTGTCTTTGGGTCTATCAACAACTTCAAAAACATCTTTATTTACCAGACAACCAAACTCATCATCCATTGCATCAATCCATCTTTCCTGTTCTTCTCTAGACAAACTTTCCAACTCTTCAAAACTTTCAGGCTCTTCCACTGCTAAACAAGCTCTTGCATTTGTCACAACAAACCTATCTGGAGGCTTTCTAACTCTGTGACTACGTCTGGGAATAAACTCTGCTGATCTGCCTCTTTCATCCTCACTTTCTGTGTTGGGAGTTATAGTTCTATGGCTAAATCTCTTGTCTTCAGTCATTCTAGTAGTAATAGGTCTAGATTGTGTCTCATTATCAGAACTATCACTGCTGCTAGTGGATGCTTCTGGCTTAACTGAAACCCCTCCGTTTCCTGAAGTTGGTTCAGTTTGTGTTTCTGGCTCACTTGAATTTCCTAACCTCAAGAAAACTTCTTTATTTGCATGCAGTTTGTCCCAACCGGCATGTCTCTCGAAATTTGCAGACCTAGAATACTGCACTTCCCTTCCACCTAAATGAAACTTGTAGCTATTTCCTGAAAACCCCAAAAACCTAAGCCTTTTACTTTTGGGTTCTCCTTTCTTCCTGAAACAAGCTGGTATGTAAACATAAGCAAATTGTCCAAAGACTCTCAAATACTTGTAATTTGGCACTCTCCCATACAATACCCTGTAGGGAATGTCTTCAATTTCTGAATGATACAGTCTGTTACTAATATGTACTGCTGTCAAAGTTGCTTCTGCCCATAAACTATCTTTTACCTCTGCATCTGCCATCAAACAAGCAGTTATCCTTTTTATATCTTGTATTTTTTTCTCCGCTAAACCATCTTCGTTAGGACAAGCGGGATTAGTAGTTTCATGCCTTATTCCCACCTTTTGAAACCAATGAAACAATTGATTACTTAGAAATTCTCCTCCTCGGTCAGTAACAATGGTGCCTACTCTAATATCAAATTGTCTTTCCACCATTCTCACCCATGCTTTTAAACTTTGCCCAGCGTCAGATTTGTTTTTCAATATTCTTACAAAAGCAAACCTTGTAAACCTATCAACAATTACTAGGAAATATTTGCTTCCCCCTAAAGATAAACAATTAGCTTGGGCAACATCTGCATGTACAAACTGAAATGGTCTTTGAGCAATTCTTTTGGTTTTCTTGGCTACTGGAAAAGCTCGGACCTTTACCTGATTGCATACAGTACAATCTAAGTGATTTTTGCATTCAGCAACTTTTAAATCTGGATACATACTGATTAACTTCTTTAAACATTTGAAACTAGCATGGCCAAATTTCCTGTGTAGTTCATGTATGCAGTCTTTATGAATTGGACTATTGTCTATGTTATTAGCATTTTCAACCCTGTAGCTATCAATATTGTCTTCCAAATAGTAAAGTTTATCCTTTTTCAAGCCTACGCCTCGCAATTCCCCATTCAGTTTTATCTTACACATGTTCTTTTCAAAAATGACTGTGTAGTCTCTGTCTGTTAATCTGCTCACTGATAACAAATTATTTTCTAACTCCTTTACATGTAACACATCATTAAAGTTTTCCTTTAGCCCTGGAATGTAAACTGTACCCATTTGATTTACAGTACTGAGCTCTTTCCCATCAGCTAAAACTACAGCATTTACATTAGTTGATTTTCTATTACTTATCAAATTAATATTGTTACACATTGAAGATGATGCTCCTGAGTCAATTAACCATTTACAATTAGTATCTTGTTTTTCCTTAATCATGGTTGCAAACTCCTTTTTATTACCACTGTCCTTCAAAAATTGAAGTTTGGACTGCTTTTGATACTGCCGCGGCTGCCATCTGCTCTCTCCTTGCTTGCTTCTCTCAGCAGCAAATTGTTTAGAATGTCTCTGCAGATGACCAGTCTTTTTACAATAAAAACACCTCCGTTGCTCCCTTGTAGAAGCTGCTTCTTCCTGCTTTCGTAGTTCAGGCATTGTTTGTTGTTTTGGCACAGTCCTTAAACTTGCTGAGTCACCCTGCTCAGACTTTCTTCTCAAGTTCTCTTCCAATATTCTGGCAACAATTAAGTCTCTGTTCAGCTCAGCTTCTGGCAAATTTTGCAAGCTATTTGTAATGTTGTCCCAAGAAGAGTCTAGCGATTCCAGTAAAATGTAACACTGCTGCTCTTTGCTAATTTCCACTCCTCTCAGTTCAGCTTGCACAAATAAATCTTGCATTGTTTTTAAATGTTCTATCACACACTGTCCTTTCATCATCTTTTGTCTGTAAATTCTTTTAGACCAAAGCATTTTTGCAAACGCAGTTGAAGGTGTGTGTAATCTCTGCAAAGTATCCCACACATCCTTGGCGGACACTTTATCTCTTACGTCGTTAATCAAGTCTTCTTCTAGCATGAGATAAAGACATGCTTTTGCTTTTGCGTCTCTTTCTCGAGTGGCTGCATTAGCATCAGCTGCCAGCCCTGTTTCAATTGTCGACCACAGAGACTCCTTTATTAGTAGAGATTGGGCATATATCGTCCAGGTAGAGTAGTTGTTTCTATTTAATTTACTAAACTTTAATATCTCCATCTTAATTTGTGCAGTGACTCAATTTGACACAGTCCCTCTGAGTATGCACAGCAGACAAAACACAAAATGATTTACTCACAAAACCTTCTTCCACTCTCTGGAACTTTCAGCTTCTGTGGATGCTGGTTGCTCTAGTATCTGGGCCCATAACCCTTGTCAGGGATGATGGGAGTTGTAGCTCTTCACCTCTGGCTCTAACTCACCACCTTGTTATGCAGCAGAGCTGACCAGCTTTGATCAGTAGTTGATGCTTCTTTCCCAAGCAGTAGTTTCAGAGAATAGGCTGAAGACCCTGACAAACTCTCCAAGCCTTCTCACTCTTCTTCCTGAGATGTCTCCAAACTTCTCCAGGATTCCTCTGGCTCTTGTATCTTCCCTCAAGACACCAGACAACTCAGTAGTCTTATATAAGAGATCTACTTTATTCTACTATATACATAAATACTATATGCCCTACAAATCACAATCTCTACACTTCCCAATGTCTCCAAAACTACTCCACAATACTCCAAAACACTCCACAATGTACATTAGCAAACATTGCAATTTATAGCCATTGTTAGACACCACCCACCAGTCAGTTTCCACCCAGTGGGTGTGTACATACATCTTGATTGGTCCACATAGATCATCCCATACCTAAGACCAACCCAAGTGTTTCATCACTTTACCTTGACCACTTAATGAGTCTCAGGTGTTTGCAATCTATCACAGGTGTTCTCAATATACCTTCTATAACTTTGTCCTTGGCTCTCAAGGCTTCTTAATTACATTATCCTTTTCACCTGTGTAGCTTCATGATTGCTCCTGCTTAATCACTGTGACTTTCACATACACATTTTATTTCTATTACTGTAAGTCCCATGTTGCATTTTCCTTAACAGTGAAGACACACTGAGGCTCTATCTGCTTGTGCCAAATAAAATAACCTCCCCCTGTCCTCTCAGGAGATAGACCAGATCATGCATGGCCCAAAACCCAGTTCTGGTGAAAACACACATGACAAAGTGAAGCCCATTCATCACCAGAACAGAAATTCTTAAAACACATTCAAATAACAGATTTGGTTGGCATGACTATTTAGGATATGACAAGGCAAAAATACACAATGATTTTAACCACCATATAATTAGAAGATCCCTTTTAAAGACTTGACTGGAGATTAAAAAAGATACATATCAAAAAATACCACTTTGGATTTCGCCACATGAGGCATTTTATGGTCGATGGACAGCAGTTAAAAAATGGCTAAAATATAAGTACATATTAAAGAAGGAGCAAAATGAAGGATGGAAAATAAAAACATTAGATGAACTGAAGCAATTGGATCCAAAAATGCATTGATTATTACATTCTCAATTATTAGAAAGATTCAAACTAGATGTAAAACAACAGGGGATTGAAAAAGAAATGATGGATTTGGATAAAGTATTTCAAGAAAATAGTAGAAATAGAAGAGTAAGCAAATTTTATAAATTATTAATGGAAAGAAAACAAGAAACTGAAATAATATTGGAAAATATGATAAAATGGGCTACTGGCTTGGGAAGAACAATCAATCTGGAATGTTGGGAAAGGGCAAGGGAAAAAACAAGTAAATTCACAAAAGCACAAGACTTATTATTGGAAGATAGAACATAGATGGTCTCTGACTCCAGCAAGAATAGCAAAAATAAATAATACAAATACAAATTTATGTTGGAAGTGTAAACAAAATGTGGGTACATGGATGCATGTGTGGTAGCAATGTCCCAAAATAAAAAAATAAAAATTGGGAAAAAATACATAAGATAATGCAAAATATTTTTAACACTAACTTTGAATTGCAACCTGTATTTTACCTATTGAATATGATAAATAAAATAGATCCGATAATAGAAAGAAGGTATTGGAGACCTATTTTATATATGGTATCGGCGGCAAGACTACAATTAGCACACAAATGGAAATAAGAAGAAATACCGACCAATGATAAATGGGTTTTAAAAGTGATAGAAATGAAAGAGATGGATCGATTGACTAGAATTCTGAATAACAAAGACTCTGAGGAATTAGAGGCAGAGTGGGCTCCAATAGAGAAATACATAAAAGAAATATGGAATTAAGAGGTGAGGTAATGTAAGATAAGAATGGAAAGGATTATAAAAATAGAATGCATTAAAGTGGAATTAAGATGAATATAGATATTAATACAAATGTGTTTAAATATTAAAATGTGTTCATTTGAGAATTGTTTAATGAATGAGGTAGCATAATTACTTTTGAAGAACTATGGAAGTTTTTATTTGTTAATATTTTGTATAGATTGAGTATATACTTATGATCAAGGAATGTATATATTATATATATATATATATATATATATATATATATATATATATAATTAAAAAACAAAAACAAAAAAGAAATCCACATTCAAATATCTCTCTGTTCACTCCAGATCTTCCCAGAAGATCTATAACCCTCCATTTCAATGCTGGGTGACTGTTTAAAACAAGGGTAGGCAACCTTTCCCCTTCAAGGGCCGAGGGACTTCAGCTCCCAGAAGCCTCAGCCATGTTGGCCAATAGTCCCATGTTGGCCAGTAGCTCCTGGGATTCTGGGAGCTGAAATCCCTCGGCCCTTAAAGGGGAAAGGTTGCCTACTCCTGGTTTAAAACATGTTCCATTTTGCCACCGAGTGTGTCTGCTACTTCTGTGGATTGTTCATTCTGAAGTTATATTGAGGGGCCCAGCCATATGATCATGGCTGGACATATGATTATGATCTCAGATCAAAGTGATGAGCCATGGTGGTAGATGTGACAGGTGGCACAGAGAGACATGTGTGTGAACAGGTGTTGGACCAGAAAGTGAGGTAACAGAGTGAGATATTCCAGGCATCCCCCACAGTGTCCTCACCAGACAGACAGGACCTAGGAAAGTACTTACTTTGTATTCATAAGGTTTTGGATCTGGGTAGAGAGCTTCTAGAATCATATAGTAGGAAGAGACCTCAAGGGTCATCCAGTCCAACCTCCTGCCATGCAGGAATACACAATCAAAGCACCCATGACAGATTGCCATCCAACCTCTCTTTAAAAACCTCCAAAGGAGGAGGCTCCACCACAGTCCAGGGAGTGCATTCCATTGTGAAACAGCTTTTACTTTCAGGAAGTTCTTCCTAATGTTGAGGTGGAATCTCTTTTCCTTTAGCTTGCATCCATTGCTCCAGGCCCTATTCTCTGGAGCAGCAGAAAACAAGCCTGCTCCCTTCTCAATATGGCAACCCTTCAAATATTTAAACAGAGCTATCATATCACCTCTGTGGGTCCATAAGTAATTTGTGGCCTTCCCCAGACCTTAGTAGCCCACACCCTCTTCTGATGCTCATTTATTCCCCTGACTATTCTGAAGGTTTACCTCCAAAATGGAAAAAAAAAAAAAAAACACCCAATGCTGTCTGGACAGTCGCATTCAGTTTTTAAAATCTGCCCTTTTGGACTAAAACAGGTCTTTGGAGGTTACACTTAAATGGCAAGATATGCCCCCAGATCCTTGTGAGAGCATGATATGGTTTTTAAAAAATGGGAAGGGCACCCTGGCAGCCCCAAGGGTCTGTATGTAGCCCACAGGCTGCATTTTTCCTATTTAGTGTTAGATAAATTTGTCAATAGACAACATACATAAGTGCATGCAACTGTGAGTCACATGTATGTGTGTCTCTTTTTAGATGAGGTTCAGCAGGCTCTTCTCTAGTCCTTTATCCAAACCCTTTCCCTGACAGCAATCAAACACTGGGCAGGGTCACTATAGCTACTGCCTACTAGTAGGGCAAGAGGAAGTAATTCAAATGATGAAGGAGTGGCTGGTCTGGGCTCTAAAGGGAAGTGAAAAGTGGGGAAGCATGTTGAATTTTAGTGGTGTGGTGTGCTTGTAAATCCAGCAGAGCCAAGGAACAAAAACTCAAGCTTCTAAAAGTAGAGCTTTATTGTTGCAAAAGTAAAAATAAGCAAAGAAAACACAGTCCACTATAGGATCACATCTTGCTGATGTGTTTGAACAAAAGAGTTACAGATCCATGTTTCCAGATTCTAAAGTTACATTGTAAAAGCAATCTAAGCATATTATAGATCCATTGTGAGAAGTGAAGAGAAGAAGAAACACATTCTTGAAGAACATGTAATATAAACAATTCTAAACGAAGGGTTTCTCAGTCCTGCCCTTTCTCCACCTTCTGGATGTTACCCCCAAGTTGATTGGATGTTATGTGTATGATGTTTGTTAACCCAGCCCCTTGCTGTCCATCATCCACCACGTGGTTTGTTTCCCCATCCTAACGATGTTATTGTTACTGTTATCTGACCTCTAATGTTATGACTCTCTGGCCATCTGGACTGGGCTATTTTTTTGTTTGCCTAAATATTGTTCCCATGAGGAAAATTACAGACACACACATCTTTACATTTCACCTTTGACTGTATAACCCATCTATATTCTAACAAAGCAAACCTTCATTTGCACACCCCTAACAAGTGCTTCGTCTCCATTTTAATTATTTCTCCTTTCCCTTCCTTCCTCCATTAGTAGGCAGCAGCAGTAGTGGCACCTACTAAGACTTGCCTGCTGCTAGTGTAGGGAAAAGAGACAGAACTTTGCAGATGAAGTGTTCCATCTGGTTGATATAGGACAGGGGTCCCCACACTTTTTGAGCTGGGGGCCGGTTCGCTGGCCCCCAGATCCTAGGAGGGCCGGAGGCACATGCGCATGACTCGGGCGCCATTTTGTGTTCCAAAATGGTGCCCAGAGACATGTTCATGTGCCTGGCATCGCGCGTGCATGTGCATGACTCCAGGCCCATTTTGGAACACAAAATGGTGCCCAAGTAGTGCACATGCATGCGTGACACATGTGCATGATTCCGGGCGCCATTTTGGAACACAAAATGGTGTCCCACATCACGCATCGCGCATCGGCATCAGCAGCAGGACCGGCTACGGGCCAGTTCAAAGGCCTCGACGGGCTGGGTTCAGCCCATGGGCCGTAGTTTGGGGACCCCGATGTAGGATCTCTGTCAGTACCACCAATAAAAGGGTGGTCTTGATTAGCAGACTGAGGAAAAAATCTATTAGAGACATACTCCCAGTCAGAGTACATGATACTGGACTGGATGGGGAAAATGGCCTGATTTGTTATATGAGAACTCCTTTTATATCCACTTTTTGGGATCCACTTTAATGCCATTGGACAAGTATTATGGAAAACTACAAATTTCCACTACATGTTTGAGCTTATAAGAACAGTAGGATCAAAAATCTATCTCCCTCCTCTCTTGTGCCAGAGGAGAAAATAGACATGCTTTTGATTTTAAATGAATGACAATTGATTACAACAGCTAAATGAAAAAAAATGTGGCTTGTTTAAACTAGGGTTAGTGGGTAAATGCCAGGATCAAAGTATGGTTTGAATCCTTAGTTTGTTTTCAAATCATAATTTAAACAAGAAATGAATAACTTCTTTGTATTGAGGAGACACATACAATAGCAACTGTGGAAACTTGGTGGTGCAGGAAGGTTCCAGAGCATCTTCCCATTCTATAAGATCTGTGACACTATGTGTCTTATACAGCTCTGTCTCATAGAGAGAAGCAAAAATATTGAAATCATAGCATGTTCAACAGTTCTAGTGGTGATTTCAGTGTCACTGTTTTGAGTGGTGGTCAGTTTGACAACCATGTGGACAGATAGTTGGGGAAAAAATTAAAGAGTTACATGTAGATAAAGCTACTCCCTGCCATGATTTAAAACAACCAGTTTCCTATATTTTGATAACATGGGGACCTGTAGTTAATTTGAAACCATGTAGAACTTTTTCATTTCCTCTACCAAGCAGAAGAAGAAAGGGAGTATTTGTATGTATTCTAATATCGGAAATAGATTTTCTCTTGCTGTCTCTGTCCATGTCAGTATAGTTACACCACTATAACTCCCTGGTGTGAGATAGGGTTCTGGCCTATCTACCCTTTGATCTGTATATATCTTTTTACCTCAGTTAATAACACAGGTCCAAAACACACTACAGAAATAATCTGTCCTGGCTCAATGCTAGGGAATTCTGGGAACTGTAGTCTTGTGAGACATTTAGCCTTATCTGTCAGAGAGCTCTGGTGCCACAATAAACTACAATTCCCAGAGTTCCCTAGTACAAAGACAGGGCTGTTAAAATGATCTCAAACTGGATTATTTCTGCAGTGTGTTTTGGACCACAGTCTCTCCATTGTCTTTCCTCTCTTCTCTTTTTGGCTTTTAGAATTATTTACAACATAAATACATTTTACATTGATACAAATCTGTGATGTATAATTTATGTTACATCACAACTCTCACTATTTCCCTTAGTTGCAAACAAACATACCCATTCCATTTTGATTTCTGCCATCTATTTAGTTGAAAAAGACTTTGATGCTGCTTTTGCAGATTCTTTAAGGTGTGAAAAAGTGGAGTGCTCACAAGGGAATAAGTAGGTTGAAATAAAATTAATGTAATGCTATTGCATCAATGATTTTCTGGACTACTTTTCCAAGTGCATAAAATCAGTGCTGTAACTCATCTTATTGAATTTCTTGGGAGAAGTACTACCATAGTTTATGGAATAATTTCAAATTAATCTATAAAAATTAAAATTACACACTGTAGAAACAAAATGTGCACTATCCACAGCCAGATCTCTATGTCTCCAAGCAATATTGGATCAATACCATTATTTTATGGAGGAGGGGCCTAGGTGGCTGACCGTTGCATGCATAATCCACCCTTTTTAGAATACATTACATTATATACCTATCATGAAAGGTATTAACTGTTTAGTAGTGTTCCTTGATCCATTTAAAACTGGTAATTTCATAATAGGAAATAAAGTAAGTTTATAAAGAAAGGTTATTTGAAATTCAGAACAGCAATTATTCCATATCATAGTGGAGTAAGCTCTTGGATCAGTAAATGATTAGGGTTGCCAGGCATCCCTTATTGTAAAGAATGTCCCTTATTTGAGGTTTGGAAATTGTGTCTTTTATAGGACTGGTAAATGTCCCTTATTGTAAGAGGTTTTTTCCATAATTGAGTGTTGGAAAGGTTTGTTTCTTTTTATAAACACTCAATAAGGTACCAAAACCCTCATATTGGGGGTATGGGCCTTTTATGAAGACAGAAATGTGTGCCTCATTTAATTTATGAATGTGGACAATAGGTTAATTTTATAGAGAGATTTTGTAGCACCTTTGAGACTAACTAAAAGAAAGAAGTTGGCAGAATGAACATTTGTAGACTTAAGTGTACTTCCTGAGATGCATTTGGTGAAGCAGATTTGAGTCTACAAAAGCTCATGCTGCCAACTTCTTTATTTCAGTTAATAATAAATAATAATAAAATTTATTTTTATCCCACCCCTCTGCGTAATGAAACCGGAGTGGCTTACAACATTAAAATATACATTTCATATCCCACAATCCCACCTACCCCTTAAAAGACTATTAAACAATGAAAGTTTAAAAACACACTTAAAATAATACAAATAAACAAATAAACAAAACTGCAGCAGAATCAGGGGAGCAGGTTGGGCTGACTCTTGATGGCTGGGATATCTATTCAGGAAAAGCCTGTTGGAAGAGATCCGTCTTAACAGCCTTTTTAAATCTGTTCAAGGTGGTAATCTGATGGATCTCAAACAGCAGGCCATTCCATAATCTGGGAGCTGTTGCCGAAAAGGTCCTTTGGGCAGTTGCAGACAGCCTAGTTTTTATAGGCTGCATCAGCTTCCTCCCAGAGGACTTGAGTGCATGGGATGGATTATACGGGAGGAGGCAGTCCTGAAGATAGGTTGGATGCAAGCCATTTAGGGTTTTAAAGGTGATAACCAACACCTTGTATTGGGCCCAGAAACTAATGGGCAGCCAGTGAAGTGATCTTAAGATCGGTGTTATATGGTCTCATCTTGATGTTCCTGAGACCAGTCTGGCTGCCATATTCTGTACTAGTTGAAGCTTCCAGACCAAGTACAAGGGTAGCCCCATGTAGAGCACATTACAGAAATCAAGACAAGAGATTACCAGCACATGCACCACAGTTTCAAGGTCCCTAACTTCCAGGAAAGGGCATAGCTGGCATATCAGCCAAATCATCACATTTACCTGATTTATCATCTGGAGTGACAGATCCAGGAGCACCCCCAGACTGCAAACAAAGTCCTTAGAGGAGAGTTTGACCCCATCCAGGACTGGAGGTTGCATCCCAATACCTGTTTCAGGACCTCTACTGTAAGTACCTCAATTTTATCTGGTTTCAGTCTCAATCTGTTTTTCCTCATCCAGTCCATTACTGCTTTAAGACAATCACTGAGAAGAAAGATGCCATCTGAAGTCAAAGCTGAAGATCGTGACATGGAGAAATATATCTGGGTGTTATCAATACGCTGATAACACCCTGCCCCATGTGTCTGGGTGATCTCTCCCAATGGCTAGCATCAGGGACAGGATGGCACCCTGAGGGACATCACAATTAAGCTCTTTCCTTGTAGAGTGATTGTCCATGAGCATCACCCTCTGGAATCTGCCTGAGAAGAAGGAATGGAACCATTGCAGTGCAGTGCCTCCAATTCCTAACCTTCTTAGGTGATCCAAGAGGATGTCATGGTCCATTGTGTTAAAGGCTGCTGAGAGGTCTAATAGCACCAACAGGGTCACACTACCCCTGTTGATGCCCAGGCGAAGGTCATCAGCTAAGGCGAACATGGCAGTCTCAACTCTATATCATGTCCTAAAGCCAGTTTGAAATGGATCTAGATAATTGGTTTCCTCCAAGACAGCTTGGAGTTGAAGAGCAACTGCCCTCTCGATCACTTTGCTCAAAAAAGATAGGAGTGAAACTGGCCTATAGCTATTCATGTCCAGAGGGTCCAGGGAAGGTCTTTTCAAGAGTGGCCTAACCGCTGCTTCCTTCAAACAGGATGGAACGTGACCTTCCCTATGGGATGCATTGATGATGTCTCTAAGAAACATCCTCAAGGCATGTCTCCCCTGTGTGGCCAGCCACGAAGGGCAAGGATCAAGAGGGCAGATTGTTTTCCTCACTCTACCAACAAGCTTGTCCACATCATCAGTACTCACAAATTGAAACTGAACCAGTATAATTTCATCAACAGAGTTGCTGGACACCTCGTCAATTGATTCTGTTACAACACTGGCATCTAAGTAGGCTCTTATCTGAGAGATTTTATCTGCAAAGAAGTTGTTAAACACATTTATCCTATTTACCCTCTTATTTATTTTCCTACAAATCTATGGTCTTTAAATGACTTAAGATGCTCATATTACAGGAAATTCAATGATTTTTTAAAAAATAAACAAACAAAAACCTAGCCAGTTTAACAGCAGATTTAAGGTTTTTTCATGTTGCCTGCAGAGAACCAGGAAACCAGAAGCTAATTCTAACATACAATATTAGGGTGAGCAATGATGATATACAATGTAACAATTTTTGCTTGCTTATGACTTGTCCTCCATACCTTATTTTGGTCTTTCAAGCCCAAATGCAGATGAGGAGGAAAGAGTGCTTGAGAAAGCAAAGATACCACATCTTGCCCTGGGCTTGCATTGCTCTATGAAGCCTTTCAATCTTCCTTTATTGCTGGCTGACCCATGTCTGTTTGTTACCTTACATCAGTGATTCCCAAACTTTGGACCTACAGATGTTTTGGACTTCAGCTCTCACAATTCCTGACTATTGACCAAGCTGGTAGGGGATTCTAGGAGCTGAAAGACCAAACTCCTGGAGGACCAAATTTGGGAACCATTGCCTTACATTTTGTCATATGATGTCTTCTCTGGGCTTTCATTCAGAATTGGGAAGCAGAAAAGGCTACTGGCCTTGACAAGCTCATAAGGAAAGTAACAAGAATTCTGTGAATTCTCTGAAAAGTTCACCTTTTTTGAAATACTTTTTGAAAGGACTGCCTTTAAGTGAATGGTCTTTTTTTGAATGCTCCAGAAATGTGTTGGCACACTAATAGTTCTGACAATGTAAGTCAACTTTGTATGACTATACATTTATTTCTTTATTTAGTTTGATTTGTGGGGGTTTTTTGGCTATAGTGTACACAGCTCTTTCTTCCCTATTTGACCTCACAACAACATGGTAAACTAAATTAGGCTGAAAGAAAATATCTGTCCCAATGTCACCCACTGAGCATTGTAACTGAGTAAGGGTTTGGATATGAGTCTCCTCTTTCCTAGTCTAACAACTCTACCAAACAAAGGATGTGATCTTATATACTACATGTTGGAGACTGTGGACCACTAGGGAGTTTGTGGATGTACTTCAAGAGTAAAACTTGGTTAAAAAAAAATTCTCAGTTTCACTTTCTTTTCTTTTACTTTGATCCCATCCTCCCAGACACAGTGGATTTTAAGAGAATACAATATTTGTGAGTGTTGATTTTGTTTTTAATTTCGGAGTAGTCTTTCTAAGAAAATCTATTTCCAATGCAATAAAATAATCTGTATGCAAAATCCTCTGTGTATATATTTAAGTACATTTTCACAGGAGGGTGCCCATAGCTGTCATCAGATTCTAAAAGGGGTCCATGACTCAGAAGAAGTTAAGAAACACTGCTATGCGCACAGTTACCTAGGATTAATTTCTGCTGAGCTTAGCGGCATTCAGTGGAATCATATTCTGGCTAAAACTAGTAGGAACTGGCAGGTGGATTCCAAAGAATCCTCTTACCTTTCCCCTAAAAAATTCAATAATTAATATGAAGTATATCAGAACTTTCCATTTCTTCATTTTGCAGGATTTTCTTTGAAGAAAATCCACATCTTTAGGAAAGTTATGTTCACTGGCTGAGACTTGCAGGAAATTAACTCGATGGTTAATTATGGGCAATAGGATTCATTTTGATGCTTCTGTGATTCTTTCTTTAACTTTCGAATTAGGATAATACTGTTCTTCTACATTTGGGTGGACTTAGCCCAGTTTGCCTTATTATGGCTGCCAAGTTTTCAAGTTGCATCTGGAATATAAATTCTGCAAAACTCACTTTTTTTTTTTTTTTTTACAAAATTGGGGTGAAATGAAAATAAAGGATAAGTGTTTTTATGCTGTCCATGCTTTGCTCTGCCAAGACATATATTGCAATGAATGTACAGTAGGATGATCTCAGCCCTAGCAAAACACAGGCAGACTGGACCCTAATGTCAAAAATTATAGCTGTTGTTAAAAGGAATAGCTAGCCAATTAATTCTGCCTTTAAAATGGGAATGAATTTGGAGATAAGTGCAGAAGGAGGGAGAGAGAAAGAGAGGTGGCCTAATTTTATTCTGGTACCATGTAGAGAAAATTGCTGGGTTAAATGGTGTGCATTTTCTTTTTCTTTTTGTTTCCTCCAGACAGATTTGATCTCTTTTTCAATGAATTTAGTTATTTTAACTGCACTATTTTTTTTTAAAAAAATGCTTTGCATCTGTGTGTGCATTTGTATTTTTAAAACCTTTTTTCCCCTGCTCTTTATTTTATTTTAAATTTATTTTGCAATGGTGGAAATGTACATACAGAATGAATACATCTTTGAAAGCATTTCTTTGTCTTCAGTTGTGTTCAGACACTGAAGCTAGGGATGATGATGATGAAGATGATGATGAAGATGATGATGATGATGATGAAGAAGAAGAAGAAGAAGAAGAAGAAGAAGATTGACACCATGACTACTATTACTTAAAGTATTTCTGTATCACTTCACAAACCTAAGGGATCCCAAGGTGAACAAATAAAAACCAATTAAAATAATACAAATATTTTTTCAAAATACATCAAAATACTTATCAAAAACTTCTGAAAGCAGTTTAAAAATAGTCTTAGAATCTAGTTTGAAAGAATGTAAAGCAGTTTGAAAACAGTTAAATAGTTTCATAGATTTACTCATCTTAAATATGCCTGAGTGCAGAAACACTGTAGTCCCAAGCATTTGAGGGGGGGGGGGAGTTGTTATAATTATTTCTTATCCAAATCTCCCTTTGGATCAAAGTGGGGAACAATAACAAATTAACATACTACATGCAACACAGAACATCAGTTAAAAGTACATATCAGTTTAAAAGAACCAGTACACATTAAAACAATCCATAGTTTAAAATTCATAGTTTAAAAATCATAGGCCTGCTGGATGAGATTGGTCTTTAATGCTGTACAAAATGTACCTTCTGCTGATAAATTCCTCTTACACTTAACAGATACATAACACACCCCACTTGAGCTAGGGAATGGAGACATTTGTCAGATTTGCTTTCTCTCACATTGGAATTTTTCAAATAATTGGTAAATTCTGTTTGTTTGTTTTTTAAATGCATTGAAATACATTTCTCATCCAGCTCTAGGGGATGGGTAAATCTATCAGTTTCATTTTGCCCACAGTCAAATGTTATAGATTTTTGTAAATTCATTTAAAAAAAAAACAGATTGAAATGAAATTCTAATCCACCCCAGCTTTATCTCAGGCCCCTGAATTGGTATACCTCTATGAAAGCTCATGCTGCCAACTTCTTTCTTTCAGTTAGTCTCAAAGATACCACATACTGGTATACCTTAGTTAACAGGTATACCTCAGTTAACAAAGCCTTTGAAAGAAGAATATTTTCAGTTTTCCTCATTTTCAACAGCAGTGTGGAAGTGTCCCTTTGAATAAATTGTTAGATAATATTTGTTAACATGTAATGGTCTCAGAGTAGATGTATGACCTTATAGATATTCCAAGTATATATTCTTGTAAGGGATTTTGTGACCTTGGCAGTACTGTACCTTAGGCAAGTTGGAGTGAATAACCCACATCCATACCAAACTATATAAAAGGGGAATTATAGTGAATGACTCTGATTGAATTTATTGTTATAAACTGGAAATAAGAGCAAACATGCTACCTAAAATATTGATTTATAGAGATACTTGGAATCCTAGACCTTATTCACTTAAGGGTAGTGTCAAAAGTGTGAAAGTAGGGCATGTGTTTATGATAGGGTGCCTCCTGAGGTTGGAAGGTGGAATCAACTTAAGTCTCAAAGGTGGGGGGGATGAAATGAATTAGTAGAGATGAGAAGGAATTGGGGAACTGGAGTAGGCAGGCAGGTCAAGAAAGAAGAAGAGCACCAACTTAGAGCACAGACGGACTATTGTTTTGGGGTTCCTTAGATTAGAGGGTGAAAGGGAATTGATAGTGATTTTTCTGCATGTCTTGGCTTTCCTATCAAACAAAACTAGAAAACTAGCACCAAAATTCCCATATGTGATAGACCTTTATTTATTAATCCTGATATCTAACCCACCTGTTCCTGTACTGGTTTGTCCTTTTTTATCAAAAGTTGATCAAAATGAAACAGTCAGGGTCAGAAGCAAACCTACAATGATGTTGTTGTTTTCAGAAAGTTGCACAGTTCAAAGTAAGATGCATAGTTTTTAAATGTTCTGGTGAATTTCCTGCCTGCTGTGAGAGGGGGGAAAGCATGAACATGAACTGAAATCTACAAAAGCTCATGCTGCCAACTTCTTTATTTCAGTTAGTCTCAAAGATCTCTCTACATACTGATTCTGCAGACTAACATGTCTATATCTTTGAATTCTCCTTCTTTATAGTCCATTATCTTTAAAGTAGGCTTTGACTTCAAAGAAAGACACCTTCATCAAGAAGGATGTCCTCTGGCAACCCTTCAGATACCATCTGTCTTATATAAAAGAGAAAACATTATTACTCTACTATGTTGCTATTTAATTTTCCCATCATGGTCCAACATGTCACTTGGGCCATTGCAAAAATTAAAATTCAGCCCCCACACCTGCACCAGTGCTCACCCAAAGTATATTGGAAGAGTGCTGGCACAACTAAGTTACTGTGCCAACAGTACCAAAACCAAAGAACCAAAATCCTTTACTTATCTCCTTATGAAGTAAGTTTCTCTATCAGACTATTTAGCTTTTTTTCTCTCCTTCCCAAATATATCAGGGAATGTGAAAAATTATTGTCCAACTTAAAACAACCAAGTATATTTGCCAAATATATATCCTTTGAATTTTTGATAACTGTCTTGCTGTATGATACTATCTGTTTCACTGTTACATTGATCTCCTCAACCAATGGTAATGTTGTGGCTGTAAATGAGATGATGGTTCATGTGTTTTACTTGTATTAAATCTATTAGTAAATGCTACAAGATGTTGGTTCCAAATAATATTATAGGTTGGTGAATTAATCCCTGGTATGTAACTCCACCACATCAAACATTTTATTTTTCCCTTCTTTTGACAGCTAAAGGTGTATCAGATAAAAGAAAGGACTGAAATTTGTGCTTTTAAAATGCCAATCTGGAATAGTTTTAAATATATCTGTCAGTTTTATTCAGTAGGGCAACATGGATAAAACAGAAGGTTGTGGCCACACATTTAGCCTGTCCCCTGAGATCATATGTCTCTGACCGCCCTCTCACTACAGTCTTATTTTTATAGGATTCTAAGTCATATGATAGCCTGTGTGGACAGAAAAGTCTAATTTCTGCAAAATACCAAAAGGACTATGAAGAATTGTGTGACTTTGGGGTATTCATAATGCCTCTAGTTCTTCACAAAATATATCCTTTCTTATCTGTGCAGAAAAGTCTGTGCATGTGTGACTTCAAGTTCCCTGTTGGTTTATGATCCCATGAATTTCATAGGGTTTTCTTGGGCAAGGAATACTCAGAAGTGGTTTTTCCAGTTCCTCGCTCTGCATTTTAGCTCACAGTAACTGGTATTCTTTGACAGTCCATTCAAATACTAACCAAGGATGATATTGCCTTGCTTCCAAGATCAAATAGGATCTGGTGCCTTTAGGCTACTGAGGTAAGAGTAAGTATACAATTTCAGAAGAAATATAATAAAATTAATTATTTCCCAAGGGTTTTAATGCATGGTGTGTCTTTTTGTTTCATCAAAAGAGTGCTTCCTTCCACCACAGAACACTAGTATTTAGAGAACAGTTAAGAGTCATCATGAAAAAGTGCACCCTAACCATATATATTCAAATGCTTCTGGTAGCAAAAGTGGTTTCATCAGAGAAGCAGAATATTAATAATATTGTTAATGTTAAGATCCAAACACTGTGAGTACTGGATGAAAGGAAGAGAAGGTTAAGAAGGTTGTTATATTGAGAACGTTCACTATAAGTTATGCACAAAGTCAAGACTAATTAATTCCCCAGAATCATCTTTCTCTCAGTCTTCGAGGTGTTAAAGACCTGTTGCCTTTCCTCATTGTATTATGATAAAAATTGAATATCACTTGGCCATACGAGATACATTTGCCTAGGAAAGCCTTGTTCCTTGTCCACTGGAGCAATTTCACAGTGTTTGCTGGTTTATCTGAGTTGTTTTAAGCACAGGAGATATCATTTTTCTTCCCATCCTCAAAGTAAGTGGAAGACACTTCCCAGTTTGGGACAAAGCCCCTGCCCCCAGTCTAAAAAGAAGCCAGAGGAGCAAGAAAACATGGGTTAAATTGTTCTCTGCATGACCCCTAGAGAACACAGAAAGCCTTTTCCTCTGATAATCATTAAAGGAGTTAGTAAGATAAATCCATTTTGAAACACCATCTAGCCAATAACCCAGCCGTGTTTCCAAATTGGGACATGAAGGAGATAAATTTCTGTAAACCAGCTAATACCAGCTAAGAAAGCCAAGTTCCCCGCCCCTCAAATACATGCCAACATAAACTCAGAATGCTTATAGTGTACTTCTGTCAATAGTGCCTTCACTGTTCATCAGTCTGGAGAACCTTCATACTCAATCAATCAACTTTAGTGCTAATATTTGGTGTGAAGAATTTGATCTTTATCCAGGCAGTCTTTTTCAACCTGCAATTAAAAAGGTGTGCATGACCCTGAAGTCATGGAAAAAAAAGTCTGGAGAAAGATTTTTCCACTGCATTTAGTCTGATTAAAGTGTTTCACTGTGCTCTGTCTAAGTTGAGTCCAATCTCAGTTGGTTCCCGTTTAATGGATATGCATTTTTTAAGCAACCCATAGTAATTCAGTCTGTTGAAAGTCTTCCCAATTTTCATTTCCAAATTCAGTAACTCATGGTCACTATTTGCATTTGGAGCAATGAGAGGAGATGAAACATTTTCATCTGCTTGTAGTTTTTTGTGTTTTTTAAAAACTACTGTGGTTTTGTTCTGATCTGAGCTCATTTTAGAGCAATTACTTCACTGAGTAATTAATAGAAGAAGCTCAAAGGCACAGTGGCACTTCTGGCAATCAAAAAGATTTTGGGGCAGTAGTTGTGCTCTTACTGCGAAAGGGTGGGAGTGTGAGGAATGAAAGTCTCTACAGTTTTACCAAGGAATGAGGAACAGAAAGGGGGGCAGCCTTATTCTGGGTACTAGTTATCTGAACTGGATACTTATAAAATCTTCTTTCGCCTTTCTGGCCTCAGGTGTTCTTTCTCCTTTTGACTGCTTTTAATTTTATTCCTTCTGTTGTCCTCACTTCAAATAACAGATTATATAAAATATGAAAGACTAGAGTTAGTATTTCATGGTGAATATAATAGAAATGTCCACCTTCATTTTCAATTCTTTCTCACCATTTGAATGCATCCTTAGAATTTTTAACAAATGAGGTTAAAATATAACCTCTTAACTAAAAGTCTTCTACTTTAATATTTCACTAGGAGAGTCATCTCTGAAGTACAACCACCTGTTCTCTACCTGAACATAATCTGTGTCCATGCTGATCATTGTAAGTTGATATGTATTGTTCTCAAGATATGGCTACCAGATATGATATCTAATTCTTAGTTATTGTTTTCCAGTGAGGTATTTAATATATCCAGAAAGCCAGTATGGTATAGATGTTTGAATATTGAACTAGGACTCTGGAAAACCAGAATTCAAATCCCCATTCAGCCATGCTCAAACTGGATCATTTTAGGCAAGTCACACTCTCTCATTCTTACAAGAAGGCAATGACAAACCTCTCAAATAAATCTTGCAAAGAATACCCTAGGATAGGGTCACCATAAGATAAAATTGATTTGAAGTGATGGAATAACAACAAATGCAACTAGTCAACTTGTTTAGTGTATCAAAGGGAGAGTGTCATGTAGTCTAGTTTACAGTAATCACCTATAAACTAGTACTATTATTCTATCAATGAAAATGTAAGCTATGCAGATGATACCATCCTACTAGCAGAAAATAACAAAAACTTGGAAGACTGAATAAAATCAAGGGAACAAAGTGAAAAGGCAGGTTTACAACTGAACATTAAGAAGAAGAAAAATGACCAGAGATGATGTGCAGAATTTTAAAGTAGATGATAAGGACACTGAAATAGTTCAAGATTTTCCATACCTTGGCTCAGCCATTAATCAGAGCGGAGACTGCAGTCAAGAAATCAGAATACGAGGACTCAGAAAGGCAACTATGAAGGAACTAAACAAGATACTTAAGTGTCAAGATATATCATTGAATACTAATGGTAGGATTCAGAATCAACAAAACAGTGATACCTTTATTGGGCCAGTAAAAATGCATAAAATACATGATGGAAGCATTCAGACCTCACTGGCAACTTTATCAGGCAAAGATGATAAAAATCATACAGGAGAAAGGGGGGAAATGACAATGTTAGAGTCACAAGCCTACATTTTGTCAATATGTTGTTATTCTAAGTTAACATGGTACAGAGTAATATGCATGTAAGGAAGAGATTTTGGATGTTATTGTACTTTGCTGTTTGACCAACATGGATAACCCTGGATAAAAGTTAGGATGGTTCATGCCATCACATTTCCGGTTTCTATGTATGGTTGTGAAAGCTGGAGAGTGAACAAAGGTAATAGGAAGAAAATCAATTAATTTGAAATGTGGTGCTTGAGAAGAGTTCTAGGGATACTATAGGGCCATTGCAGACTGCCAGAAATAGTGCAAATTGAGTCCACTTTAAGGGTTAGTGTTAGCGTTAGGGAATCATGGGAATTTTTTTCTGAGACATTGAGCCTTCTCTGTCAGAGAGCTCTGATGCCACAATAAAATACAGTTCCCGTGATTCCCTAACCCTAACCCTTAAAGTGGACTCAATTTGCACTATTTCTAGCAGTCTGCAAAGGCCCTATAGACTCCTAAAAAGACAAATAAATGGATCCTGGAACAAATCAAGCCTGAACTCTCCCTAGAAGCCAAGATGACTAAACTGAGACTGTCATAATTTGGCCATAGCATGAGAAGACATGACTCACTAGAAAATACAGTAATGCTTGGTAAGGTAGAAGGTAGTAGAAAAAGAGGAAGACCACTTTCCTGGTGGATAGACTCAATCAAGGAAGTCATAGACCTGAATATACACGACTTGAGCTAGGATATTGATGATATGGTGACATGGAAGTCTCTCATTCATGGAGTCGCCATAAGTTGAGATTGACTTGATGGTAGTTAACAACATAGAATGCAACTGAATGTTTTGAATTGTTGCATGCATTCAAGTAAGCATACCAGTGTAGAGGGCTGCATGGAAACTTCTCAATGTAAAGTGGATTTTCTACAGAAAAAAAATGGCTGTGCCATGACTGTGATGTCACATTCTGTATTTATTTCACGTTCAGAAATTAATGGAGACTGTCATACATTCATTTTTTTCCTTCAATCCCAAACTGACTGAGAGCAGAAGGGGTGACATGTTTGGGTCACATAGGCGTCAGCATCAATTATTTATTAGTTATATTCTCAGCTTGGGTCAGATGCATAAAGTAGAAACAGACAACTTAGAATTGGCTGGGACAAGATATATAAGATAGATTGCCACAGTACCTTTTAAGGATGATCTGGAGACCAGAATATGGACCCAAAGGATGTGATCATTAAACAACAAGAAGAAGAGGACAGACCTTGTATGGTTAGAAAGAATATTTGAAAATATTTGAAAAGTGTCAAGAAATCCTGATTTGGAGAATCGTAGATGTATGAGAATCTTCATATTTCAAGAAACATTCTCTTCTTTACTGAAAGAAATATAACTTAACCAAATTCAACAGAATAAAATAAAATTTAAAGATCATGAGCATTTCTTAACAAAACATATAATAAATGCACACACCAATACACACACACACACACAGAGAGAATGAATGAGAGAGAGAGGACTCATGCAGAACAAAATTCACATGGTGTTTGGGGCAGAAAAATTTGTTTTTTGAACAGAGATACTTCTTGTGTAGAAAGCTGCTGCTACTACCTCCTCCTCTTGCACAAAATGAGCTCCAAACTGCAATTAGTCTTTCAAAACTTTACCATTTTTGATATCTTTCTCACACTGTAGAGAAAAATAATATATGTATTGATTTTTTAATTTTTTTTTATTTTTGCTTATGAGAACAAAATTTTCAAATATTTACTTCCTTGTATCTTATAATTTCATTTTAAGCGGGGGGGGGGGGGGGGGGGGGATCATCCACAATT
Organism: Phrynosoma blainvillii; assembly: GCA_026167975.1. NCBI lineage: Eukaryota > Metazoa > Chordata > Lepidosauria > Squamata > Phrynosomatidae > Phrynosoma > Phrynosoma blainvillii. Next base: position 418,814,470 of record JANUYF010000001.1, read on the forward strand.
AAAGATGTTTGGAATTCCAGTTCCTACAAGTTTTCTTTTCCATCCATTAATTGGTACGTTGTTTTTTGTTGTTGATGATTGTTCATATATATTTCTATTATTATTGCTCTTGTTCATATACATGTATCATTTTTCTTATAGTCATTTTTACCTTATATTCTTTTTTATCTTAATATATTACATTCTAAAATACTGGAGCAAAGAATTTGGGATTCTCTTTGGTTGTAATAACTGAAGTTGTGTATTGTCCTATCCTGCAGAAAATTTGCAAAATATGTGTTCATAGACTACTATGGTCTGAATCCTTATTTATTGAGCTAGAGTAGAAAGTGGACTGTTGAACAAGCAAAATTTTGCCATCAATTTTCAAATATTCTGAAGCTTTTGCTTTGTTGGATGACTTTTGAACTGACTACAACTGTTGAGGGATCAAGTTGACCAAGAAGAAACAAATACTGGTCTGACTATTGACAGAATTGTCAACACTAAATGGTCTCTGCCACTGAGCTATCTGGTTCAGTATCAGTCAGTTTCGAATATGACACTGAGCAGATGGCAACTATCAAATACATGGGAGGTATATTAGACAATATTGTGGGAGCTATTAAAGACATAGAGGACAGCAGCAAAACAGCTGCCACCACATTCCATGCTCTTTGGGGAGATATCAAGCTCACCACAAAGCCATGGATTTACACAACTAAGGTTACACCAAATCCATTTTGGCACAATGAAATGTGAGCTTTGTGGTAGGCTAAAGACTGAAGTCTTTAATTCCCAAAGTCTTCATTGTCTGTTTTACACTAAGCAGGAAGCCAAGAATGTGACCGGAAAAAAAATTCTCCCACAGAGAAAAAGAAAGGCTTTAAAATGTGTTTCATTCATTAACATCTCTAGCACAACCAGTGGTTCTGAATAGAGTTGTTAAAAGACATCAAACTAGATAAGCAAATTTTAGCTAGATATCATAAATGTGGCAACTAGAAAGAGAATATTCAAGGGATTTTCAAGTACAAGTTGGGTCTGAGTAAGTAATGCTCTATATTATTTCAAAGCATTGATTTACCAAGAACAGCTTCATGAGCAAACTGTAAGGGGGTAAATCAGGGCACATGAACAGTTAACAGTTTGCACTCTTTGGGAGACAATGCACTTATAGAGCCAGTACAGACCGTCACTAAAAGCTGGGTGGCTGCAGGCAGCTTGGGGGCATGGCGTTCACATGCCACATGCCCCCATGACACCCTGAATGTGCCCTGTGTGACCACAGGTCAGTCGACTTCCAGGCATCTTGGGGCATGGCAGTTACACTAAAGGTGCTTTTTTTGACACTCTTTTTTTGGCTGGTGCCGCAGTGGATTGGTGCCACGGCATGTGGCTGCCATTCCCCCAATCCATCTTTGTTTGAGGTGGCTTCACGCTACCCTATCTGGGCCATCTATTTCAGCCCATAATCTTCCAATCCTTGATGGACTACTGATTTCTCATGTAGTTTGGCTAAGACTGATGGTAAATTCAGTTCAACAACAGTTGGAGGGCCATAAGTTCTACGCTTTGGGGAAGCCTGAATGAATTGTTCCTTACAACAAATATAATTCAAATAAAGTTCACAAAGTCCAAATTCAAGTTACTAAGAGAGAACAGATGATAGGTGATGATGTGAAATATGCAAGAGGTTTTTGTGTTTGTATATGCTTATTTTGTGTGCATATGCTTATTAACCTAGCCAGACTTCATGAGAAGTCAGTAGTCCATCTGGTCCCTTTTAGAAGTGTTATCTGAACTGGAATGAATTGTTATTTATTTATTTAATATCCAATCTTTCCTCCAGAATTAGATTCAAGCTCCCATAAACTGTTTTTCATAGACCATGGCTTAAGGCAGGGGTAGGCAACCTTTCCCCTTTAAGGGCCGAGGCATTTCAACTCCCAGAATCCCAGGAGCTATTGACCAACATGGGACTATTGGCCAACATGGCTGAGGCTTCTGGGAGCTGAAGTCCCTCAGCCCTTAAAGGGGAAAGGTTGTGTACCCCTGGCTTAAGGAGCTGTGTATGTTTAGCCTGGGGAAGAGAAGGTTAAGAGATTACATGATAGCCATGTTTAACATCACAGTTGACTCTAAGACATACAGCAACAACTGGTGTTGCCAGAGTTAATAGATAGAAGGTAGATATTTGGAAGAAAGTGACATTAAAAGTAAAATAACCAGGGATCATTCTGAAAGTTTAGAGCTGCAGAATCAATTTAAAGCTTTCCCCCTCATCAACCAGCAAGAAGAGAATCAGTCTTCAGAGAATGTGCAGTGTCCTGATAAAGATATGCTCCAGGAGCATAGTCAGATCCCAGAAAGAAATGTCTACACAGATACACCACTATAATGGAGGACTGCTGCATTCCCCTAAATGTCATAAGGTTACTGTTGCATATAAGGTGCCAGATAGGGCATTTGTATAATGGGGTGTAGTAGCATTTGCATATGTCCAAACCATATCCCTGTTGATTGCAAAGCTTACCACCTTCACCCCCTAAGCTCCCTCCTGTACTGTCACAACCTGCTAATTTGGCGAATGACAAACCCAAGGCCACTCTGATAACCTTTGTTATAACCAATGTATGTTCCTGAGGAATATAAAGGAGTGCCATGAGACTTACCTGCCACCATATACTCAGAGGCATCACCCTTGCCACTAGTCACCTGACCCACCACCTCATCATCACCTTCCACCACCTCAGCCAGGTCTTTTAACTGAAGGTGCTTGTCTAATTCTTCTAAAAGAGATAGAACCATCTTGTTAAATTGGTCCTTCTCACTTCTCATGACCTGCTTAGAAACACGGTCTTTTTTGGAAGGGGAGTGGAGCTTCTCCAATTTGATTAAAATAGTCACCCCTACCCCTCCTTCATCAGAAAAAGCAAGGGATTCAGGAGGTGGAAATTTAGCTGGAAGTTTTTTAGCTGGACCCTTCTGTTTGGAAGCCCCACTGCCCTTTCAGGATGCCATAGCTAATGAACCAATTGCCCAAACTAAGTCCTATTCCAACATTCAAGCCTGTGAAAAAAAGGAGGACTGCCAACAGTACATTGCCTATTCTAACACTTACAAATGCCTAAATAAGAGGGGAGGGCAGTAGGGACCAGAACAGATGGCTTGCAAGCAAAGGCCAAATAGAAATAGGTAGAAAAAGGTCCCCTTTTTTTTTTTTTTTTTTTTTGGAGGACCAGACATTAGATATAAGATAATGATGACACTTATGACCCCCAGTAATCCTAGTGAAAGCCAAGGCCTAACATGCCACCACCTGAGGGCCTACAACCTCCAGAATCCTCAGCAACTGATAGAAAGAAGATGGATTCATTTGAGAGGTAATGCTGGAGAAAAGTTCTACAGATACCATGGACAGCTCACACAAACAAACAAACAAACAAATGATTCCTGGAATAGGTGAGATCTGAACTCGCCATAGAAGCCATCATGACTAGATTAAAACTATTATATTTTGCACCAGATGCAGTAATTTCTGGCCTCTGACCATGGAGATCATCAAATGAATATGAAACACATGGGTCCAAGTATGTATTATCTCCTCTGTCTTCCTCTCCACTTTTTATTGTCTCACACCAATTTTCTTTTCTCCCCTGTCTTTGCTTTTTCCCTACAACATCTTCATCCTTATTTTGGCCAAGTGTCTCCCATCATAAGGGATGTCCCTTTTTGGAGGAGTGGAACATTTGCCCCTCATAGAGGTGATTTGGTGTTGTTGTTGTTGGCCTTCAAGTCATTTCTGACTTGGCAACCCTAAGGTTTATCTATCATGGGGTTTTGATGCCAAGATTTCTTCAAAGAGAGTTTGTCTTTCCCTTCCTCTGAGACTGAAAGAGTGTGACTTGCCCATGGTGACCCAGTGAATTTCCATCCTCATTATAAAGGATGTCCTATATTTGAGAGCTATATTTTTCCTTTTATGCAGACTGAATGCCAAAAATCTTGTCTTTTGGGTGTGGTTCTTGCCTAAACACAAAAATGTGAGCATCATGCAATTATGAATGTGGACAATATGTTGGTTTTTATAGATAAATAAGTGAAATCAATGTTTTCACAGTATTGAGATAGAATACAAATGTGTTAATAGCAACTACAGTTGGCCTTCCACATTTGCAGCTTTGAGTTTTGCGGATTTGATTATTCACAGATTTGGTTAATATGTTCTCTCTAGGAATCTCTAGGTTCTCCAGCACAACTCAATAATCAATATCCATGAGAAGTCATACTGGAGGACCTATATTCCTAGAGAGAACACTTCTCTAGGCATTTGTAGGTCCTCCAGCATAATTCTATGGTCAACTTCCAGCAGATATTCATCACAGACATGGAAGACTTAGAGATTCCTAGAGAGGTGTTCTCTCAGATTTTTTTTAAAAAATAGTATTTTTTAATTTTAATTTTTTTCATGGACACAGGGGTCCTGTGTCCCTAACCCCAATGAATGTGGAGGGTCCACAGTACTGGATTGTCAGCTCTGCATGTCATGAATATTGTCTGTTCCTTATGGATATTTTGAAAGCCTGGCAACAATAGGGTTGTTGCAGATAGCATGGCAACATGTTGTGAGAGTCAGGGGAACGGGGGTTTGTTCGCTAAGAGGCTGAGGGGAAATGAAGAGGTTTGTTGCAATTAATCTAAGAGAGAGAGATACAGAGAACTATGCTGCAGGCTGAAAGATAGGGATATGACGTGATATGAAGATTAATGAATGGAAGTTATTTTACCAGTACCATCCATGAGACTTTTTTGTTTTGCTTTATTTTTTTTGGCTCCTAGGCAAGGAGTAAGGCTGGAGCACAAACAGACTTAACACAGATGGCTGGAGAAAGCATCTGTTTTCAGAAATATCATTTTATCCATATTACAGAGCTATATTATCTTCATGTATATGAGGGCCTCTAAATTGTTAGGTAATTACATAGCTGGATGTTAATGTGTACCTTTTTTATGACATTGATTATGCCTTTGTGGTTTTTTTTATTCTGTGGGGCAAACCTCTTGCATTTAAAAGAAATCAAGGCTGTGATATTTACATGTTCCAGAAGCTGGGTTGGATGCTATCTTGGAAAGTCAAAGATGGTGATTACCATAATAATTTACTGAACAGAGATGAGTAGTCAGAACAACTGCATGATCGGAAGCTGTTAACCAGAAATTATAAATACTTATGCACAGAAAGAAAAGTATAGCGATAATAGGACTAGATTGAGGGCCGAATCACATTACATGAATAGCAGATGTTAAATGGTTCCTTTCAGCAATTGAATTGATATGCAGCCATATTTTGGTAAATGCTTGTGTTACTATGACAATTAGACCTAATCCACATGACAGCAGTGAAATATGATTATTGTTTTCCATAGAGTCCAATGCTCAAATGGTGAGGAAACAGGAGCAAGTATATATAATTGATTAATTACAAAAAGGAAGAACTGCAGTTAAATTAGTTGTTGTGAGGGTTATCTGTGAGCCCCGCTCCTCTCCTGTTGAAGTGGATGGGACCCATTGAGACCATCTCTTATCTAAACCATTTATTACACTTGTAAAGTGTTGTTAGAATTAGCCAACATACCAGTAGGTGAACCCAACACAGCCAAATCCAAATATAGTGTAATGGCTGTACCTGTCCTCCTGAACATAGCTAAGGCTTTAAAGAGTGTCCGTCTCCTCATGCCTTATAGCTAAGCCTATCATCTGGTTAAGCCCCAAAGGAGATCCTTTCCCAGGCTCATATTCTTGCAGACTATTCTCTGGATGCATGCATTTAAAAGGTCTCAATGTGCACTCCTTTTTCTAGGGGATACACCCCAGAAGAGGGATTCCCAGTCATGCCCTCCTTCCCATGCTGTCCTGTCCTTCTACTCATGAGGAAAAGGATGGAGCAGCACTGAGGGAGGCTGAATGCACCACCCCCAAAATCTCCATCCCCCTGGACCCCCACCCCCCCATACCAGGTGACACCAGGGCAGGGACATCACTGCAGGTGAAACATAACTATATGGCTATATCTGCATTGAATTGCAAAGCATTTTATAATTAAATAAATTTATTATTTATTTATTTTTAAAAAGTATTATCCCTTCTTTTATAATACTTTTTAAAAAAATGTGTCTGCAGTTACACTGTGGAATTAACATTAACATTTTTATCTTTTTAATTGTATTTTATTCTTTTAATATGCATTTTTTAATATTGTAAGAATTTAATTCTATTTTAATATACTATTTTTGTATGGTTTTAACTGTACTGTTTTTTTTTAATGTTATGAGCTGCCTCAAGTGTCAGTTTTGGGAAAAGGGTGGGATATAAGTAAATGTAACAGCAACAGCAACAACAACAACAACACTAATAATAATGCAGTTTGATGCCACTTCAACTGCCATGGTTCAATGCTAAAGAATTCTGGGATTTGTAGTTTTGTAAGATATTTAGCCTTTGCTGCCAGATACTACAAATCCCAGGGTTCCATAGGATGGAGGCATGACAGTTAAAGTAATATCAAACTGCATTAATTCTGCAATGCTGGAGCAGTCTGTAACTTATATTGTGAGCCATCTCAGGTCCCATACTGGGAGAAGAGGAGTATATAAATGAAATACAAAAATCATCATGATAGGAGTGGTGCTAAAGATTTAAGATCAATGGATTTCAACAGCATATTGAAAGTCATAAGTCCAAATATCATTCATTAATTCCATCTTTCTTATTTTTCAGTATTCAAGCCAGCCCTTGCCTGGGGCTGAGCTAGATATCTCCAGGGGCCCCTTCCAGTTCTTTGATTCAGTGTGACATGACCATGGATAGTAGTTTGCATTTACTACACAAAGATTACCAGTTGACTATTAGTGTGCCTATTACACATAATGCTATATCCTGCACATTATGTAACTCCTGAGTCATTAAACAGAATGTGTTTCACATGTCATTGCACATGACCCTCTTGAGGAATGAATATTGAATCCTCTCCCCAGACTCTCTGTTGTGTTGTCACTATTATTTTATCACTCTGTTTTTATTGACCTTGTTTTAATTTTTTCTAGTTTAATTCGGTCTTAAGGGGTGGGAGGGATGGGTGGAGGGATCGGGATACTTAAATGTATTTTAATTATTGTATTTTAATTGTTGTGAGCCGCCCCGATTGCTATGCAGAGGGGCGGGATAAAAATAAAATTTATTATTATTATTATTATTATTATTATTATTATTACAATGTAAGGGTCTGACGAACCAGAAGATAGCACTGCCCAGCTAGTTTATTTCAGTCTCATAGTAGTATAGATACAATCACATCATAATCCGGTTAAGTGTCACATTATTATGTGTATTAATGCTACCTTGAAAGCAGCACAGAGATGAATTGCTTTACAATGGAAGTAAGATAAAACACTTGAAAGGAATGAATGGATAACAGAGCATAGAATGGGTGTGATATTTGATAAGGACATGGTAAAGAAAAGACAGTAACAGAACTCAAGTGGAATCTGGCATGCTTCTAATAAACTTGGAATTGATTGACAGTGATATTTTAAGAAAGCAAAAAGTATAGGTTGGATCTTGATTTAACTTTTAGAATGTTTGTATATCATTACCAGAATGTTTTTATACACTGTAAACAAATTGGTCACAGACATAATTACCAAATAAATCTTGTTAGATTGATAATACTAACTCAGGGCCATTACATGCCAGCCACCCCAACCCCACACGGATGCAGTTCTGATGCAACGAGGGGTGGCAAAAGGGAGGCTCGGGGCCACAGTGTGGGGTTGCCATGGCACCAATCCTCTATTCCCCAGGATGGCTCTCTGCCACCCCAAACGGGTGTGTGCATCAGCCCTTATTTTATTTTATTTTTAGCAGCAAAAGCTACTGTCCCCTTTAGGTAATTTTGATGTATTCTTCAAAAGCCAATTAAAGTCATCAATTCATGAAATACTGTTCTGGATAGACTTTGTTTGTCCCTCAGTGTCAATATCACAGTTATTAGGTGATCCCTGATTGGCTAGAATCACTTATTGGGCTAGTCTAGGCTTCACCATCCACATTCTCAGTCACTTCAATTTGTCTAAGTAATGCCCTCACATAACTGATACAAGCTAGTTGATAACACCTTTATATTCATCATGTAGTACTTGGGGGCTAAACAGACCACCCCTTCTGAAGATGGATTGGGGCTGCAGTAACTGCATGCCACAGTCCCAATCCACCTTTTTGCTGGCTGAAAAAGGAGCAGCAAGGAGCCACTCCTTTTGGGGGTGGCAAAAAGCCAGCTTTTCCACCTTGCTGCAGCCAGAAGCTGGCTTTAAGGTATTCCAGTGGCATGCGGTGTATAAGCACTGCACCACCAGAGTGCCTGGAAGCCAGCCCCTGTGTAAATGGCTGGGCAGCTTCCAGGCAGCTTGGGAGTGTGCAGTGTGTAAACGCTGTGTTCCCAAGCTGCCTGGAAGGTGGCACAAAAGGGCTGTCTGTTTTGGCCCTTAGTCAGTAGAAAAGAGAAACCAGACTGAGGCTGTGTCTGCATGGGCCAAAAGACCCATTTTCTCTTTGTTCTGGCAGTGTTCTGTTTCGACAACATACAGCCCAAACCCCAGTACTAGTACAAGCAGTCTGGATGACATCTGGGCCATTCAGCACCAGAAGCAGGGTATCATACCTTTACACTGGTTTTAAAAAACTACCTCTTACTTCTGATCTTCTGGGAAGATCCAAAATTCTCTGTTCCCATGGCTGGAGTGGCTGTCTGGTGAGCCACCTGGTGTGGCTGCCACTGATGCTGTGGGTCACTTGCTGTGTGGTCAGAAAGTGGTACTCAGCCATGTTATCATTGCTGGGCACCTCATTCAACCTTGAGAAATGAGTGATCTATAGCAGCAGTCCAGCAAGACATTGATCTTTGAATATGCACCTTACATGAAAGTCAGAATAAAAGACACACAATAAAATGTTCTGTGTGTTTTGGATTAATCTGCACACTACTTTTAAGTTGTAATGAATACATTTATGCTAAATTCATATCACTTGTTATTGTTGTTTATTTTCTTTTATTTATATCCCGCCTTTCTCTTCAATTGGGACTCAAAGAGCTTACAATATAATTGTTGTTGTTGTTATTGTTGTGATGATGATGTACATGTGCATGTGCAGGGGGACCTGTGATACCCACTTTTAGTAACTGAGGTACAAAAGATACAAAACTGTGTAGTTCTGGGCACCACAATTGAAAAAGGATTTTGACAAGCTGGAGCGTGTCCAGAGGAGGGCAACTAAAATGGTGAAAGGTCTGGAAACCTTGCCCTATTGGGAGTGACTTATGGAGCTGGGTATGTTTAGCATGGGGAAGAGACAATTAAGATGTGATATGATAGTCCTATTTAAGTATTTGAAGAGGTGTCATATTGAGGATGGAACAAACTTGTTTTCTGCTGCTCCAGAGAATAGGACCTGGAGCAAAGGATGCAAGCTACAGGAAAAGAGATTCCATCCTAAACATTAAGAGGAACTTCTTAACAGTAAGAGATGTTCAACAGTGGAACACACTCCCTTGGAGTGTTATGAAGTTTCCTTTGGAAGTTTTCAAACAGGCTGGATTGCCATCTGTTGGGGTGCTTTGTGTGTTGCTACATGGCAGGGGGTTGGACTGGATGGCCCTTGTGGTATCTTCCAACTCTATGATTCTATAAAAACACCTATGTACAGTCTGGGCTACTATGTTGATGGCCCTCCTACCAGATCTGGTGTCTGTTAGGATGAAATTCTCAGAAAGACTCTAGGATCCAGAAGTATGAAGACCAGATCATCTCAAAAAATGGTACAAATATACCATTTTTTTGTATTTCAGTTTCTTCAGGAAGTACAAGTGCGCGACGGGAATCATTTCGCTTTTACCGTAAGGACCTTATCGGTTTGAAAAGACAATACGTATTGGGGAGCATTTCCAATACGTATATACTTGGGTTTTTTTTAACATATAGTACAAGATTGTAACTTTTGGAATTCAAGTTTAATGTCATTAATAATAAAAGGTGATCCCCCAAACCCATCTTTTTAGCCAGACTGCTCCCCAGTTGTAGGGGTTCTGAGGGGCTGCAGATGGAGCTGCTGGGAAATTATATCTACAGCACTCTTCTAGTTGTGGGGTCCATTGAGAGTAGCAATTGTGGCAGGATCTTGAGCGATCCCCCCAGTTGCCTGTTAATGGCTGGATCTACACTGCAGAATTAATGCGGTTTGACACTACTTTCATTGACATGGCTCAATGCTATGCAATCTCAGGACTCGTAGTTTTGTGAGATATTTAGCCTTCTCTGTCAGAGAGCTCTTGTGTCACAACAAACTGCAAACCCCAGGATTCCATAGGATGGAGCTGTGGCAAAGTAGTGTCAAAGTAGTTCTGTAATGTGGCAGCCAGCAGACAATGTGCCCTGCAACTAGAAGAGTACTGCAGATATCATTTTCCAGTGCCCCAATCTGCAGCACCTTAGAAACCCTTCATTAGGGTACTTCCTGGCTGAAAAGGTAGTCTTTTGAGGGTTTGCATTTTCACACATATCTGATGACAGAGCTCTGTCATTGTAGGTGCATCTGATGATGATGATGATGATGATGATGATGATGATGATGGAGGATTTTGGCCTTAGTTAAATATGAGTGCTATACAGTGAAATCATAGCAGTGGAGATTGTAGCCATGCTGCCAACCTTCATTTTCCTGTTGTGTTTCTGAGCAAATTAAGATGGTGGGCATCTCTGGAACTTGGCAATAAGCATTTTACTACACAGTATGCCCAGAGTGGGCATAGCACATTAGCAACCTGACAAAAAGGTTTTAGACTACTTACTATTTTTTTCACATGCCAAGAGTGCAATTGATTCACCCCACCCCCATCCTCCTCCTCCTGACGCTCCTGATGTGAAACCATACTACTACCACATGAGATAGCATAGTCTAGACAGGGTTGTTTTGCTGCATTCTTCTGCTTGTATGAACTGGTCCTCAGCTAGTGCTTAGCATGATATATTCCAAGAGCTTGGCAATCAGAGCTGGCAAAAGACCTTTTGTTGCTCAAGTAGAAAAGGACATCTCTATCCCACCAAATCAAGGCATATAGTACTCAACACAAACCAAATTATTTTGATATTTGAGGCAGGAAATCCCATAAACACTTATCCCATAAACACTTATCATGCCAGTAAAAATACAGTAACAACCATTATTTCTTTGTTGTATAACATTCCCAAACACTATGTAAAATGGTTGCCTAGCACAACTGGTTTGAATTCCGTATTATGTAAACTAAAAGTACAAATCTATCTCTTTATACTCTAAAGGCAAGCTCAGCCTGTCCCCATAATCTGAACTGCCCACAAACCATTTGTGGTGGATTCTCATGTTGTAGACCAGCTTCTTTCCATGCCACCTTTTCTGCTAAAACATCATTTCACTCAAGTGATGTTTGGCATCTGTTATTAACACTGATGTAGTTTAAAATGTCCAGATCGGTGGATAAGGTAAAACTCATGAATCTATAGATCATTAAATAAAATAGATAATGGAGTTCTTTTTCAGTAGCTAACTGTCTAAAGTTTATTAACCAATGGGCTTACTGGTGAACATTTGCAAGTCCTCTGGGGCCAAGATGGATAGAAGTATTAAAAGTTCTATCTCTGTTCTATCTCTCTGAAGATGCTAGCCACAGATGCTGGCGAAACGTCAGAAAGAAACTCTTTCAGAACATGGCCACACAGCCCGAAAAAACCCACAAAAAAAAACTATTAAAAGTTTATTCTGTTTCTCCAGTGTTGATGAAAAAATAATATACTAGAATTTCTTTGACGGTAAAAATAAATGAGCTGATGTTTTGTAAGCATTAAGATGAAACACAGCTTTGATGAGTCAGTTTTCCAGTTACTATTAAGACATTATCTTTGATCTTTCTCAATGTGTGATCATTTAGATTATCTGCATTGCAGAAAGTCCTTCCATTTTGTATGGGTTCTTTATAAGTTTGGGGCTGGTTCTTGAAAGAATCCAGTGACTGTGCAGGACAATCTAGTAATGAAAAGTAGCCCCAGAGAGACACAGCTTGCCCACAATTTAATGGACTGGCCAAGTTTTCCATCAAATAGGAAATGTATCTAACCCCTTTAAAACACAGCTGTCATAATTAAACCACTGGGATTTTGACTTGTATATAAAATAGCACATCAGCTCAAACAAGCTCAGGTATGTTTGTTTTTAGAGCAAGAGATTGTTATTTCTGTTCTAGGAGTGGAGTCTGATTATGTGACTCAAGGGAGAATTATCATTTGAAAAGTAGATTGTGTATTGTTTGGCTGTAGATGAAACAACATTAAGGCGGGGGAAGCTCTTTCTTTTAAGGGAGAAAACATTTCCAAAGCATGCACAATCTTTCATCAAAGTAGAAGAGATTTTCTTTGAAAGGAGCTGAATAAAACCTCACTCAAATAATTTGAAAGTGCACCATTAGAATTCATTACACACCTTTCCTTGATCTGCCTTTTAGCTTGAACTTTGGAAAAGTTTATAACAATCAAGTAGGGAAAGGTCCACTTGCCTTTACTGTTGGTTGGTACAGCATAGAATGTTGTAAAGTCTTCCTTGATAGAATCAGCTTCTCAGATCTTCCAGATTTTTCAATTAAGATCTAGGAGTTGACCTGCCAGTGTACTAAAAGACCAAGAGGGGAAACAATACCATTAGGGGTACCAATGAATTAGTAATTGATTTTGGAGATTTATTTTAAGATCTCTTTGAATGTCACAGAGAATGAAAGAACACATCTCAAATTGGTTTAAGAGGACATAAATAAAGACTTCATCCTGGCATCCTTTACATCATTCCAAAGGATTCTGTGGTGTACTTTGGGATTCTTGAAATATTCAGAAGACTCAGTCAGTCCTGGCTGGTGCCTACTGATTCATGCACACATAATTAATTACTAATTTATGGCTACTTAAGATGAACTGAGTGGGGTTTTTTTGATGGGGGAAACATTTGTTCAGAGAGAGTTTGCCATTGCCTTCCTCCAGGATTGGGAGAGTGTGAATTGCCCAGGGTCACCTAGTGAGTTTCTATAGCCAAATGGAGATTTGAACTCTTTTCTCCCAGAATCCTAGTCCAACAATTAAAACCCTCAACCATGCTGACTCTTTCCTAATATACTTTTTTAAATAGCTGTTAGTCAGAGATTTATATCACAAAATTTAAAGACATATTGAGTCAGGAAGTAGAAATTTGGTATGTTGACATCAAAATGCTAATTTAGGGCCTTTGCAGACTGCCAGAAATAATGCAGCTTGAGGCCACTTTAACATCCTGGCTCAGTGCTAAGGAATCATGGGAACTGTAGTTTATTGTGGCACCAGAGCTCTCTGACAGAGAAGGCTCAATGTCCCAGAAAAAAAATTCCCATGATTCCCTAGCACTGAGCCAGGGCAGTTAAAGTGGCCTCAAGCTGCGTTATTTCTGGCAGTCTGTAAAGGCCCATAGTTTTTCCTCATCCCTATAGCACACAAGAGGACAGTAACAAATATAAGAAAATGCAGTAACAGCAGTTATTGTTTAACACTGTGATGTGAGGAGCATTAATAAGAGTAAGATTACTTATTTAATTATTAAAGTATGGAATAGTTATATAAAACAGGAGGAAAAAGTGTCAGTCAGACACTAAACAGTCAATTTATGTATTATATCATATTTGCTTTCCTCTGTTGCATGACATTTACTCTCTTGGCCTAAAATGGCCTTATTCCACTGAGCCCCAGAAGGAAATAGTACAAATTACAGAATTTATAGTGAAAAGCAGTGGGCTGGAACAGAAATAATCCTGCTCTTCTGAGACACTTGTCATAATTAGTTCCCTGAAAGCATTCAGAAGCAGCAGCAGACTAATTCAGGTTTTATTCCCTCCTCCGTGCTTTTTCAAGGGCAATGTGTTAGAGCTTAGCACTTGCTACTGGATTTGGCTCAGCTGATTCACTGCCTGTTAGACTCCTGCTTTCCAATCAGATGTGATTTCATATTTATGGCTGAATTATGTGGATTAAAAGGGGAAAGTCAATAATCCAGCACTGGTCAGATTTTTTTTTTAAATGACAAATATTTATATAAGATATCTATATAATCTAATATCTATATTTAAAACCACAGCTTGCAGCTTCTTTAAAAGTAAGTAGTTACAATTCCAAGGAAAGTAGTTGATTGCCATTACAGTTGCAATATTTTGTTTTTTAAAAAGTAACTCATTTTTTATATTTCACAAAGGCAACTGTAGCAGTTGCTGCAGGTGGCTTACAAAAAGGTCTGTAACAGAAAACATTTTCTCCTCTAATCTACTTTATCATCACTTCATTACCTGCAGCAGAGCATGAGGCAATGGCATGAGTTATAGCATAAGCCAGTAGTAACTAAAAGTTACAGTGCAATCACAAAAAAGTAGTTATCTCTCATTAAGTTACCTTTGTGATGCAGTATTGTTACACCTTTGTTCTTGATGAAAGAAATTAATTACAAACAATTAGTTATTTGTATTTAGGTATTCTTGAGCTCTGTTTAAAACAAAACATAGGTTTGAGAGTTAATTATGGAGGGGATTCTTCTGCTCTTGGACAAGTCTGAGATCCCATGAAGGTTACTGTCAGTATACTTCGTCCTTGAGTTTGTGAGATCAATTTTAAATAAGCATTAAAATTCAATCAATGGTTTAAACCAGGGTTAGGCAACCTTTTTGAGCAGGGGGCCAGATTGCTGTCCCTCAGACAATTGGGGGCCCGAAGCACCATAAATAAATAAATAAATAAAAATATTTTTAAAAAAATATTTAAAAAAATATGCATGCACACTCTCTCAGCCCCAGAAAAGCCATGGCAAAACCCCTGTGGAGATTTTGCCAAGGAAACCCCAAGAACAAGTAATAACAACAATAATCAATATCATCATGGCCGGGAGTGGCGGCAGCGGGGGGCATCAGCAGCAGGACCGGCCTGGGGCTGGTCCAAAGGCCTTGGGGGGACGCATCCGGCCCCCGAGCCTTAAGTTGCCTACCCCTGGTTTAAACAGTCAGTAAAATTTAATTCAAATTTTAAATTTTACAGCAATAGTACAACATATTCTATACTGATACCAAGACATGTCTCCTAAAGTTCCTTGCATCTCACAAAGGACAGGATTTGCTGTATACATTTTGCTGCTCAGCAGTTATTGCTGACAACCTAAAAGTTCCTAGTGGAAATACAAAATTGATACAACAAATAATGCAAAATCCACCATAGGGAATTTGTCCTTTCATTCCCTCTTGAATTCAAACATTAAAGTCATATTACCTAATTCAAGGTGATAAGGTCCCAATTCTTACCACTGCAAACACATCCTCTCCCATCCACCTCTCTCTCCAAACTTACCGTATATACTCGACTGTATGTTGACCTCATGTATAAGTCTAGGGCAGGTTTAGGGGGGCAAAATTAGAGATTTTGATATCACTTATGCATAAGTCAAAGGTAAAATTTAGGGGTATGTAACAAAGGATCTAAAGCAGGATTCCCCAACTTTGGTCTTCCAGATGTTTTGAACTTTAGCTCTCAGAATTCCTGACTATTGGCCAAACTGGGTTCTGGGAGTTGAAGTCCAAAGCACCTCAAGGACCAAAATTTGGAATCACTGATTTAAAGAATGAAACAAAGGTAAACAATGCCAAAGAAACTTACAAGATTCCAGCAGGCATAACTGTTTGTGCTCATTCCAAAGGCTGGATGGAGGAAAGAATAGATGGGAGGGGGGGGTGTCAGAACTTCCAGGACAGATTACGCTCTTGCTTTTCACCAGGGAATGGGTCCTCTTTATTTTTTTATTATTTTATTTTTATAAGAGTTAAATACAGTATTTACTTTAACCCATAACTCAGGGTTTTGGGGTCAATTCTTTGAGTAAAATTTCTAGACTTATACATTAGTGTATACCGCAACTGATAAACTCTAGAGCTTCTATCAACAGATTTTGTAATTTCATAGCATCCATGCTGGAAAAGATGTCTAAAGGACTGTGTATTCCCCATATGACTGCTTATGGCTTAATATCTTCACCAGAATCCTTGATTTCAGGCCATTTATTGTTTGAAATAAGTGTGCCCTTAGGACACTGCTGCAGCCTGAAATGTCCTTAGGTTTTTTTCATGTACTAAGCTACATCAATTGAGTTTACACATCAGAAGTGGAAGAGGCAATTTTCACTCAGGGGCTTTGCAGATGGGTGGCCGTGGGTTGCCCTGGGAAGTGGAAGATTGGGGCCGAGGCTGTCCCACGCCTCGGCCCCAATCCACCTTTTTGGAGCCAGGGAAAGGAGTGCTAAAATAGCTCTCCTTCCTCAAGCCCCAGAAAGGGCGCTGGAAGAGCCATCATGTGACTCTTCCACGTCTCTTCCGGCTCAGCCTATGCAGAGGCTAGGCCAGGAGGACGTCATCGGAGCATTCACCGTGTGTAATTGTGGGTGCTCTGATGACCTACTCGGGAAGGTGTTGGGGCATCCAGCGTCCGGCTGCCCCTCCCCTTCTCTGGCTCCAAGATGGTGCTTTGTGCCATCTGCAGAGCCCCTAAATTCCCTCTCCCAAAGCCCACCATTATATCAAAATTTTTCCAAATCTTTCATGCCAGATTTGTTTAGGGAAGAGTGGAATAAGTTAAGCCACCTAACCCTTGCTGTTTCTGCTTATGGAATTATTCCACAAACAGGAATCTGGTCAATCTGCACTCACCCTAGCAGGAGCAAATTGAGGATCTCAGATTAAGGTGAGCTACTAAGCACATGAAAAGTTAACCAACATGAAATCTAAAAGCAAACACCACACACACACACACATACCTACCTACCTAAAATATTCCACAACTTTAGGGCAGAATTCTTTGCCAAAAAATCTTCTAAAGGTCTTTAACATTAAAGTGCCTTAGTGTGGTGTTGGAAAAAACCAAGAAAGAGTGGACAGGGGTGGGATTTCAGAACCTGAATGCTGTTCCGCATGACCAACGCACACATATTTCAAACAACAGGAGATCTCAAAGCAAGGATTTTGATGAAAATCTTTAGCAATGAGTAGGCACATATGGGAACACACAGTCCTTCAGATATCTTTTCCAGCATGGGTAACATGAAATTACAAATTTTGCTGTATGGCAAGAATATGATACATCCCCTCTTCCAATTCTCTATTACCTGTGTTGAGAGACCAAAGGCATCAAGTTCTTCCCTTCAGAATAATCATTCCATCAAACTGGAACAGAAAGAGAACTGGCAAGGAAGACCACTCCATTGGTAAATATGTATTCTTATCTCTATTCTTTGTGGACATGGGAATTATTTTATATGACTATATCTAATTCTGAAATAGGGATATCAAGATACCACCACAAAAGAGCACTTGGTTTTCCATAATGGCAGACATTTTCCTAGTTACCACTGTATTCTAATTTAATCAAAATCCAAAGCTATGCTTATGACAATATTGTATAAATGCAAAAACATATTATTTCCAACAAATACCTACACAATTTCCTAAGGATGCAAACACCTCAATAATATTTTTTATTTCTTCTCAAAATATACATCTACTATCCAGCCAATGTAAAAAAAAATATTCAGCCAAAATGCTTGATATTAAGGGTATTGGCCAATAGCTTCTGTTATTCATTTCTCAAAATTTCCTGCAAATGAAATGATAGATTCTGAAAAGACGTGAGCCAAAACTCTTTGGGGATATATCTCATAACTTGTTTGTGAGGAAGCAGTTGATTGAGAAGTAAATTACTTGCCCAGGGGCATAAATGTCAGTGGTCACCATATTTCATTATCAGATGAACATGAGCTCGGGAAATAGAGACCTTTGGACATTAATCTTCTTTTCAACATCACAATATGGTACATGTTTCTCATAATCTAAGAGGATTTCCAAGGTCACAAAAACATCATTAGTTTCATTTCCCAGTGCCCAGCTTTCTGGGAGAAAGAGGAAATCAAAAAGAAACAAATCAGGAAGCCTGGGGCTGACCCAAAAAGATCTCACCACCCCTAGCAGAAAATCTAATGCAGAGTTCATGGCTTCTTCTGGTTGCCTCAATTAAGCATTCCTTAGTAGGACAGAAATGTGAGAATTGAAGCATCCTTGAGAGGAAGGAAACATTTGCAGACTATAGGCATCAGAAAGCTTTATTGAGATTGAATATGAAGAAAAAAACCCTCATTTTTTTATACTGCAAGAAAGGATAAAATAAGAGTCAATGCATATGAAACAGCTGCCATGTGTGGGCTATTTAAAATTGCTCCATTTCACAGCTGCCTCTCTATAGCACAATATTTGTGTGGAGCATTCCTCCATCAAGCCTGGGTTATTTTCTCAAAGGCACTACAAATTAATTCTTTTAGGATCGGGGTGGGCGTGCATAATATCAGATCAATATGCTAAGTTCCTGTGTACGCTAAAGCTTGTTACATCAAGATGGATAAAAGGAACAGAAATGCTTGAGGAATTCAATTTTAGAACTTAGTTATCCAATGGATTTTTCACCTCCCGAATGTTTTGATGACTTCTCAGTTCAAAAAAAATTATCAAAATATACTTTCATATGTGCATTTTGAGAGAAAATAAGTTAAGAAATGCATATTTGGGGAGCAGCATACATATAAAAATGCATTAATATAAATTGTCACACATATTTTTACATAAATTGTAAATTAATTTGAAACCAGGACTCATACAGAAATATGAAAAGTGACATATAGGCAGATGTAACAAGTGCTATGAAATGTTTCTGCCCCAGTTATAACTTACATTTCTAGATTGCTTGATAGTTGCACTGGCACAAAAGACAAGTGACGCCTCTTGTGGGTATAAACAGGCCACAACTTTATTTTGCTGTACAGGGTCTATTTACAAACAATTTACAATTAAATACACAATGCTTTGTCACATGTGTAAGTGAAGGTGTAACCAACCCAAGTGGGTGGTCCTTCACATTATGTGACAAAGCATGTAAATAACAGCATCAAACAATTCACCCCTTCAAACCGGAAATGACATCATATTTCGTTATATGACGTCATTAAATTAATGACGTCATGTGCTTAACAATTGACGTCACTTCCTCTAATTAATTTAGCCTAATTAATCCGAATTAATTTTTTAATTAGCCAATTATTTGCCTGTGGGTAGGGGGTCGTTACCCGCCCCCACTAGTATTAAGACTATAACTTTGAATCAGACCCTGAGTCCCCAGGTTGTGACTAAGCTAGAAATCATGTAAATAAGCAATTAACTTTCATATCAAACAGACATCACAAAACTTGGAAATAAAACCATAATAGAATTACATCCAGAATATGACCCAAATCCAATGATCTAATAACAAATTAATTTCAGGGAGAGTCAAAAACCCAGGGGAACAGCCCTGGGGAAAAATTCCCTTCCAGCCCCCGAAGGTAACCAGCCTAAGCCTGAAAGTAGCCTAAGACCAAACCCTAAAATTAGGGTGGGTGGCTTGGGTCGCTCAGCTGCTGCTCTAAAATGGCTGCTGCCACGTGGCAGCACAGGGCTATATAGCCCTAAGTTCCCACAGGAAATATCATGTTGTGTTAGGCACCACGAGATTTCCCAGCATGCTTTGTAACAACTTGTACAATAGCTGATTGGCTAAGGGTGGGGAATTAAGGCAGGAATTCCTGTGCACCCAGCCAACCAGTTGTCCCTTGTCCCGAAAATGGCCAGCGCAACAAGAAACCCCTCCCGACGAGTCGGGGAGGAGTCTTTGCACTGGCACAAAAGACAAGTGACGCCTCTTGTGGGTATAAACAGGCCACAACTTTATTTTGCTGTACAGGTTCTATTTACAAACAATTTACAATTAAATACACAATGCTTTGTCACATGTGTAAGTGAAGGTGTAACCAACCCAAGTGGGTGGTCTTTCACATCATGTGACAAAGCATGTAAATAACAACATTAAACAATTCGCCCCTCCCAACCAAAAATGACATCATATTTCGTTATATGACATAACTAAATTAATGACGTCATGCACTTAACAATTGACGTCACTTCCCCTAATTTAATTTAGCCTAATTAATCCAAATTCATTTTAATTAGCCAATTATTTGCCTGTGAGTAGGGGGTCGTTACCCGCCACAAGAGGGGGCCAGCTTAGCTTGGCATCCCCTCTCCCCCCCCCCCCACAGACTGCTTTCTTGATATGCTCAGAAAGTGACTGCAGTTAAACATCCAAACCCTCCAAAGAGAGGTGTACCCTATCCCCCCTGTACAGCTGAGGCATGGATATCTGAATACCGACATGGTCAATTACAAAAATGCCCAATCTGGTCAGTTGTTTAGATACAAAACGATTGAGCCAATGCTGTGCGCTTATTAATGGCAACGTCTTTATGGGCCCCGGGCCAGCTACAACTTGGTAGTAATTTGGTCCACAGCAAGACAGCACCAGGAATGTGCTTCCTTATCTTCTGCAAGTCCTTCACCATTTGTTTCACAAGCTGGAAACACGGAATCATCACCAGGTCATTCTCCCCCAAGTGTATCACTAAAACCTGGGAGTGTGGATGGGCCCTTGAAAGTTCAATAATTGTGGGAAGTAAGGCTCCACATTTCATGCCCCTGCGGCCAAACCACTGCAGGCTGCCAATGTTCGCCAGTCCCAAGGTAGGGTCGCATCGCTGTTCCACTATATGGCGTTCTGCCCAGAATACGAGACTGTGGCCCACTATCCAGATCTTTCCACAGAATAAGCCTGCTTGAAATAACAAATAAGATCAATTAATTTTACCACAAGTTGGACAGTTCTATTAAGTGCATACGTAAGATTTGAATGCCCTCGATCGCCACCGGCCAATTCGGTGAATATCTGCGTCACTTAGACCATGAACAGACGCGGTTGTTGCCACACCAATGAGGTAAGAATGAGAAGAAAAATGAGTGGGAGGTAAGTTGGCTAACCTCAAAGTCTCCTTCAAAACTGCCCTAAACTGAAACTGAGTTAGTGGCATGCTTGATACATGCACAAACAAATATCCTGGCACATTTGGTCTAACCTTCAAGTATTCTGCCAATGCCAGCACAGGGCAAATCTGACCCTCAGGTGCCTTAGCTAAAGTAATAGACTGACCTCTACCTAACTGGTCGGTCTTTGAACACCTGATGGAAATCTGAATCCCATGCTCTGATAATATAACATCTGAAAGAAGAAGTGCCCTACCAGATTGCTCATTGTGAGAGCCAGGGACAATCTCGCTAATTCTCAAGGCTGCAAAGAAAGCTATAGTGAATACGGCCTTAAACAAAGCTAATTCCTCGAGTGAAAAACAAGTATTGGCTAAATGTTGCCATAATTTTACTAAAACTGGGCCAGTCATTGGCAAACAAGTGTCCTTAACCACAGGGGATTCCCTAGTCCAACCCTCCAAAGCTCTCCTAACCCTAAAATCAATGGTAGGATCAGGAAGGCCAGCGGCCCTGGAGTAATATGCTAGGGCAGCCAACCTGCGCCTGATAGTAACAGGAGACAGACCTGTTTGCCTAAGATGCACTATAAATTGAAGAACGAGGTCCACCCTAATGGGCCAGACCTCCACCTCCCCTATTTCCGACAAAAACTGTCTAAATACATTCAAAGCTGTCTGATAAGTCTTGCATGTAGACGGGGCGATAGATTGTAGGATCGCCCTGTCAATTTCTAGTCTCCAAGGCTCCACAGAAGTGCTGATACCTCCAGTGGGTGCGTTGAAGCCTCGGGCACCAGCTGCCGGAACCTGGAGAACTGAAAATGAGAGAGGGCATCTGCCAAAGGGTTAAGCAAACCAGGCACATGGTGAGCTTGAAACAAAACATTAAACTTCAAACACTGAGTCACCATAGTCCTGACCAGGCTCATCACCCTGGAGAACTTGGAGGACTGGGAATTTACCACCTGAACCACCACCTGGTTGTCACACCAGAACCAGACGGTCTTGTTTGCAAATTGATTTGCCCATAAGTGGACAGACACTACTATGGGAAAAAGTTCCAAAAACATCAGGTCTCTGTCCAAGCAGTAGGCCACGCCTCCACGGCCCACTGACCATTCCAATAAACTCCAAAGCCGTGGGTGCCAGCAGCGTCAGAGTGTACCTGAAAATCTGCCGTCAGCAGCATTTCAGACCTCCAAAATGAAATCCCATTGAATTGTTTTTTGTGGGTTTTTCGGGCTGTGTGGCCATGTTCTAGAAGAGTTTCTTTCTGAAGTTTCGCCAGCATCTGTGGCTGGCATCTTCAGAAAAAACTGGAATGGAAGAGAATGGGTCTATATATACTGTGAGACCCTGGGTAGGGAGGATTGGTGAACTGTGTGTTGTTTTGTGTTGAATAGTTATTGTTCTATTGTTAATGGCATGGCTCCAGGGTGGGAGGAAATGCACTCAAGGTTATTGTCTGCTAATCCCATGTAAACTGTGTATTGTTCTGTGTTGAATAGGTATGTTCTGTTGTTAATGGCACGGCTTCCAGGTGAGGATATGCAATCAAGGAGATTGTCTGCTATTGTCTGCTGGGAAAGCCCCTGACCCTGGTTGGTTTCCTATTTGCATTTGCTGAGTGCTGATTTTCTTATTTTGTAGGACTGGTAGCCATATCTTGTTTACTTTCAGGGTTTCTTCTTTCTTGTTGAAGTTATCCAAGTGTTTGTGGATTTTGATGGCTTCCCTGTGCATTCTGACCTGATAGTTGTTGGCATGGTCCAGAATTTCAGTGTTTTCAAACAGCATTTTATGCCCAGGATGGTTTATAATATGTTCTGCTACTGCTGATTTTACTGGCTGGCCCAGTCTGCAGTGTCTCTCATGTTCCTTGACTCGTGTTTGTACACTGCGTTTGGTGGTCACTGTGTAGACTTGTCCTCAGCATCCAAAAAACTATGGATGCCGGCCCTGAAAGCCTATGACTTCCCATTGAATTGTTCAAAAAAGGAATCCCAGACCTTCAAGTCCTCAAAAATCCCTTTGGTAATTCTTATATGATGGTGTGGTACATAGGGACCACCAAATGCAGTGTACAGGCTGAGATGCAGAGGCACCTGCCTGGTCTGCTCCATGATGCCTCCACCTTCAAAAACCGCTCCTCGCTAGAGGTTATATAGATCTGCCAAGGTAGGCTGATCGGACACAGGGGTAGCCACACCCTGATGCCCCACACCTGGAACCTTTTGCAAGAGATCCCACACATTGGCTATGGTAGGTTGCCCTACCTCCATAGCCACAGCCACCACAGGACCACATGCTATGTCTATCACCTAAGACTCAGGCGAGGGTTGAGGGGGCAGCACTTCTGTGTTTTGCAAAGCAGAAGTGCTGGCAAAGGGGTTGGCGGCTGTAGCCTGAAGCCCCTTTTGGGCAAGCTGATTACACACTGCAACACAAGCTTGCATGGTCTTGCCCAGTTGTATGAGTTGCACTACAATTTCATCTTCTCTGCTGGTCATGTGTGAGGGCCTCTTTGGTGCAGAGTGTCCAGCACCCAACACAGCAGGAGCTGCACGTCTTTTAGATTGGGCCTTGCTGTGGGGCATAATCCTGTGCAAGTGTATGCCCAGCTGTAAAAAGCACGGGTCCACCAAACACGCCACCTGCTTCGGATGACTACACCCTTCCCAAGTCTCGAATGAGAGACACCAACCGCCAAGAAGCTTCACTGGCAACACACCACGGGGAAGGTGTCCACCGGGTCCTGAACAGGCACCCCTTCCAGCAAACAACCACTGCAGTGAGGGGAAAGTGTCGAGCCCATGGAGGCTGAACATGTCCCAACACCACCAAACCCCCCCCCCCCCGGACAAGTGGAATCCCAACCTTACCAGTCCGGAGTTACTGGGGTGCCGCTAGGCCTCAAACTCAGCTGACATGGTCCGCTCACCCAGTGGAGAGCCACCTGTTGCAGCACCCATCTCGGCTCGGTGTTCACCCGAGCCGGGTGTTCAAGGTGCTGTAGGCTGCTGAAAAGGCCTTAGGCAACTGGCCCGAAGTCCTCGCCCGGCCTTGCACCGCAGAAAATAAGAGCTGAAAATCAAACTCCTCCTCACAGTGCTCTGAAATTAATCAGCCAAGAATTAGTGCAAAAAAGCAGAAATCGAAGGTTTGCTAGGCCCAAAAGCCTCACAAGTTGCCAAAGAAAGCAGCTAAGCAAAGTGACTCGCTCAGCTGCTGCTCTAAAATGGCTGCCACCACGTGGCAGCGCAGGGCTATATAGCCCTAAGTTCCCACAGGAAATCTCATGTTGTCTTAGGCACCACGAGATTTCCCAGAGTGCTTTGTAACAACTTGTACAATAGCTGATTGGCTAAGTACGGGGAATTAAGGCAGGAATTCCTGTGCGCCCAGCCAATCAGTCATCCCTTGTCCCAAAAATGGCTGGCGGAACAAGTAACCCCTTCTGATGAGTCGGGGCTGTCTTTGTTGTTGTTTTTTTCTTCACCAGCACTATATTATAATGCAGGTGCTGATGTTGGTGCTGTTGTCAGTGTTTGTTCAAAACCAGACCATGTGATGTACTAGTTTAAATGTTGAACGGTTACCCAGGACAAGTTACACTCTTGCAGCCTCAGAGGAAGGCAAAGGCAAAACCCTTCTGAACATATCTTGCCAAGAAAACTTAATGATTGCCACAAGACTGAAATGGTTTAAGGTATACAACAGAGAAAGAGAGAGAGAGAAAGAGAGAATGTGTTTGCTCTGCAAGGGTTGAAACAATGTGGATTGCTGGCTGTAGAGAGAAAAATAATTGTTCTTAGAAAATACACAAAATAAAGAATTTCTCCTTCTCAGTGAGATTACAAGAGATTTTCATTTATTTTTGTGATTTTTCATTTTTGAGGTTTTGTGAAAAAAATTATAAAGGGATTTTTATGCAAAAAAAACCCCCAAAACATTTTATATAACATCTTTAGGGCCAAAGAACAGCTTGTGAATGGGGGGGGGGGGGGGGGAGGGAATCCTGAAATATGAAAAAAAAAGTCACAGTTTTTCAACATGTCAGGACCTGCTCTTGCTGAGGAGGGGGGGGAAGATTATTTAGACTCCTTCCCCCCCCCCCAAGTTGTCACATGCAATATGGTTTTTGATGTTGTGGAGAACACAGGCAGTTTAGAATATTGTGGACAGAATGGGAGTGAAGCTAGAAAAGGTGAGGACTGCTCCTTGGAGCAGGTGTAGATGGAGAGATGGAGCTGTGTGTTAGGTGAGTGTGTGTCATGGTATCCTGAGGGGTTAGCACAGGGGTAGGCAACCTTTCCCCTTTAAGGGTCGAGGGACTTCAGCTCCCAGAATCCCAGGAGCTATTGGCCAACATGGGACTATTGGCCAACATGGCTGAGGCTTCTGGGAGCTGAAGTCCCTCAGCCCTTAAAGGGGAAAGGTTGCCTACCCCTGGGTTAGCAGCCAAAGAAGCTGAGGGAGATTGCTGTCAGGTGCAGTTAGAAGGGATTAGGGCCTTTACAGACTGCCAGAAATAATGAAACTGAGGAAGTTCAGTTAGAATGGCTGTTGGTGTAACAGATAACCAAAAGAGTCAAGCGATACAGAGGCTAAAGATTCTGTGGGGACTGAGACTATAAGGCAGGGGTAGGCAACCTTTCCTCTTTAAGGGCCGAGGGACTTCAGCTCCCAGAATCCCAGGAGCTATTGGCCAACATGGCTGAGGCTTCTGGGAGCTGAAGTCCCTCAGCCCTTAAAGGGGAAAGGTTGCCTATCCCTGCTATAAGGGAACCTTTATAAAGTCAAGTGAATGAAACTGTAACTACTGAAGCATTTTATACACTGTATCAAGCTTGAATGGCATCCTACAAGAAAGATACTATATTCAACCTTGCTTGTAAATAAAATCCATTCCTTTGTTTCAGCATGTGGTTGCCTGAAGTGTGCTTACAGATAACATCATCCACACTACCAGACATAATAAAAATGCTACCAAAAGGAAAATACCTTTTATTATTAAGGACACTTCAGCTAGTGAGATAGTAGTAGTGGTCTCTGCATAATTGGTGTCAGCTAATGAGGTAGTTGCCAAGCTGTCACATAATTGGTGGCAGGGATGGCACACAGTGTAAAAGGCTTTTAGAGATTTGGCAGTGACATGTTGTCACCCTCATCACAAATGTCAACTTGGAATTACTTCATTCAGAACAACAACTGTGTGGCTTCACTGTGAGTTCAAGTAGATGTTGACATCACCACCAAAATAGTAGGAGGGAAGAAGTACAGTTATGAGAAGTACAGTTCAGCTTAAAAATCCAAGTGGATCTTTTCCTCAGTCACTGAACATTTGGACACCTTGTGTATTATGATCTATCTATCTATCATATATCTATCTGTCTCTCTATCTCTCTATCATATATCTGTCTATCTTTAAAAGAACAATCTGCCAATTGAAGGAAAACTTTGACATTTGAGGAGGGAATATTTGAGGTGGAAGAACACTTGAAAAGGAGTTTGTGATAGCCTAGATGAGAGATAGACAAGAATCTATTCATTTATACCCCTCTCAAAAAGACATAATAGCTACAATAAAATGAATAAAAAACATGGACATTCATCTATCTTGCTAGATTCTGGGATCTAGGTTTTCATGGGGATTCATGATTGCTGAGTAAGAGAAGTATGATCAGAAAACCCAATCTCTGGCAGTAAAATAAAATACATATTCTTTAACATTAATTTAGATATTCCCTGTAAGGAAAGTAGTTATACAAAATTGTTTCCTAGAATAAATCTAATTTAAGAAAACTATTGGTAGTTGTACCAGTATAATACTTTGCAACTCAAAAGTCAAGAGACTTCTCTATTTTGCCATGACCATTATAATTTTTGGCTTGCAATGGCCATTCATTATACCTTACATCAGGGGTAGGCAACCTTTCCCCTTTAAGGGCCGAGGGACTTCCGCCCCCAGAAGCCTCAGCCAGGTTGACCAATAGTCCCATATTGGCCAATAGCTCCTGGGATTCTGGGAGCTGAAATCCCTCAGCCCTTAAAGGGGACAGGTTGCCTATCCCTGCCTCACATGGACCTCAAAATTGCTAGCCACCATGGTTCTGCATCAGAGATTGGAATTAATCAGAATTATATTCCAAATGTAACCATTTAATTATACAATGTTGCTACAGTGGAACCTCTACTTACGAATGCTTCATCCTATGAAATTTTCGACTTACGAAACACGCCTCCGAATAATTTTTGATTCAAGTTACGAAATTTGCTCTACTTACGAAATTGGCGCGAAGAGCTGCTTTTTGAATTTCGTGGCATGCTATTGGCTGGTGAAATCTGGCAAAGCAGCACTCTATTGGCTAGAGAACCAGGAAGTGTTTGCCTAGTGAAACTAAGCTAGGTAGATCTGTTAGGGCTTGCCAGAGAGGAGCGGAAGTGTGTTTTTCTTTTCAATTGGGTGTGTTCAGATGACTCCTCCTCCTCCCTCCCTCCCTGTTGCCATTGCATAGCCGGCTGACCCAAAAGGTAAATGAAACTTTTTTATTTTTATTTTTTATTCTTTGGATTAGTCCTGCAACTCATTTTTATTTTTATTTTTTGTTCTTTAAGGGTAATGTAACATGTTTGTATTAGAGGTACTTAACGAAATAACCCTGTGTATTATACATTTGTATTGAGTTGTAGCTTGAATTTGGGGGCCTGGAACGGATTAGGCATTTTCAATGTTAAATTTGCTTCTACTTACGAAATTTTCTACTTAAGAAATGGCTGCTGGAACGGATTAATTTCGTAAGTAGAGGTTCCACTGTATTCTGAACAACATTGAATATTATGGGCATGATTCTACTTTCCTCTTGCCAATGTGAAACTATTCTGTCTGTTCATATTCTGTCCTGGCAATGGCCTCTTGTCCTGAGTTTTAGGTAATACACCATCCCTACTCTTGGTTTAAACTTCCCTTTGAATTCTCAAATTTTGAGGAACATGTCTCTCATTCTATCATTTTTGTTGTTGTCTATTTCTTTTCATTGATTATTACAGTAGTTCTCTTTGCCATTCTGCACAAGTCACTGAACAGTTGCATTCAGGATTTCTGTCAACTTTTCATTTTGTATTCCCCTGTCCACCATTCCAGAATATGAATAAATGATCCAAGTAGATGATCCCCCTCCTCTTCCTCTTCATTCCCCTCCTCCAACTTCCCCATCTTTTCCTAAAATATCAGGACTGAGAATGGCTAAAAAAGTAAAACAAATACAGTACAAGGAATGGGTCCTGGGGAAAATGTTCAGATGTGGGATAAAAGGTAATAGGGGTTACCTTGAGCAATGGAGCAGCCATGAAGTGTCAGCATGATGTGTTGAGTCACAGGGGGCTGATGCAACACTAAGAGGATTGAGTTAGACACATGCAATCCTGCTGTGTTGCATCAGCCAGGTGAGTGGGCTGGACTACCGTAGATATCCCTGGAGGGGATAATGTATATAAGGGAGGAGTGTCATTGTACAGTGTTGGACTGTTGGTTTGTGGTGTAATGTGAATAGCTTTGTTGGTCAGGACACTTTTGTACACAGAGGAACAAAGATTAAAGAGCCTCCTTGAGAGATATCTGCCTGTTGTTGTAGTTTCCCGCTTTTGGAGGGGGAGAGAATGTTCTCCAGCCTGCACAGAGCTCCGTGTCGCTTCTTTGGTGGCCATCCAGGTGCACAGTTTCAACATGGTGCAACAATGCTCATGCTATCACGCTAACATTTAGAGTATATGAAATCACAATTAAACTACAGATTCAGTTTCTCTTATCCAGAATTCCAAAAGCTGGAAACTTTTTCATTAGTGGCCACGATAGTGACACTTTTGCTTTCTGCTGGCTCAGTGTACACACATTTTGTTTCATGCCCAACATTATTTAAACTGTTGTATAATATTACCTTCAAACTATGCATATAAGGTGTCTATGAAACATAAATGAATTTTGTGTTTAAATTTGAGTCCCATCTCTAATATATTTTATTATGTGTATGTATGCAAATACAGGTACTTCAAAATTCAATAAATAAATAAATAAAAGATTTAAAAATCCAAAATTCAAACACTTCTGGTTCCAGGCATTTCAAATAAGGGAGACTCAACCAAAATACATTTTGGTCCCTTTGTCCTTTAGCTACCTGCATATAAATATGCAATAGCATTCCCAGTAGTAGCCAGGGAGGTGAGAATGACATTTGCCTTTATTGTATTCATCAAGAGTTTTTGCAGTACAGATAGTATTTCTATGCTCCCACACAAGTGCCTATAATGGTTGATGCTGACTTGAACCGTTAATAGAATCCATGAAGAGAGCTATGTGTAAATGCTCTGTTGAATTAATTCAAGGGACATTTGTTTTTTGGTAGACAAGCACAAGCTTTAATTACAGTGTAGCTAAAAGTATGCTTTGCAAAAGTTTACAATATAAAGTCCTTGTAGAGTGCCCCATCTGGTTAGCTTCTGGGAAAAGTAACTTAAGTGTTGCTGTTTAATGGAACCATTTGTGCACAGCAAGAGCTTAGTAGAGTAAATTGCTTAAACCTCTTTGTGGTGTATATTTGAACTTTTAGATACCATGGGATTATTCTAACTTTGTTAGGATATCTATGAAGAAAGTTGTCAGTCGGCTCTAAAGAATAAAACATGGTGAATGTTTCTAGGTTCATGACATTTTCCTGGTGCACTCCTATTAAAATGACAATTTCAGCTAAACTCTGAGAAAGTTGTACTTAAGGATGAGATTGGGAGATGCAGGAAGGTACATTATTGTGATCAAGCTCATAGCTGAACAACATTGTACTATAATAGATACTATCTGTTAAGAAATATTTTCATTCAATGGTTCAATCAAAGATTTTGGTTCCATTTATATAATGGTACATGGTAATATGTAAATATAAAATGCAAAATTCTTGATAAGAGAGGTCTTATGCCTCACTCCATTGGCTATCCTGCAGTCTCCTGTGGCTTTCAGTCTCCTAACTTCCTTGATTCTCAGACTCTTCACAATGCTCATTGAGCCAGCCACCTACCTACATGAAATTTTAACCCACCCACCCCCATTTGTTGAGGTGGATAACATACAGCATGTGGGTCACACATGCCCTCATCACTTACTCAGCCCTGCCATTACTGAAGCTTGAAAACAAAGTGCACAGCTCTGGCATTGTTGTTGTTAACTGCCTCGAAGTCAACTTTGAGTTAAAGAAACCTTATGTGTGAGAGACCTCCATGTCACCCTATCAACAACAGCCCTACTCAGGTTTTGCAGATTTGGGTTTGTGACTTCCTTGGTTGTCTTTATCCATGGTGATAAAACAGAGAGCTTGCTTATCAAATTTGCAGATGACACCAAATCAGGTGGGGTAGTCAATACCTCAAAGGATAGGATCATAATTCAAAGTGATCTTAGCAGTTAAGAAAGCTGAGTCAAAACTAACAAAATGAATTTTAACAGCAAGAAATGTAAGAGATTATACTTAGGCAGTAAAAATAAAATAAACATATATAGTATGGGGGACACTTGACTTGATAGCAGTGCATGTAAATCTCATTTGAAATGTAGTGCCAGAGGAGAGCTCTACAAATTTCACAAACCACTAAAAATACAAATGCATAGGACCTAGTACAAATCAAGCCTGAACTCTCCAAAGAATCTAAAACAATGGTTGCCAAACTTGGGTCCTCCAGACATTTTGGACTTCCAGCATTCTTGACTTTTGCCCAAAGTTGTTGGGGCTTCTGGGAGTTGATATCCAAAACAACTGGAGGGTCAAAGTTTGGAACCACTGATCTAAAATGACTAAACTGAGGCTGTCATACTTTGGACATACCATGAGACAATGTGACTCCCTTCAAAAGATGACATTGCTTTGTAAAATAGTCAGAAAAGAGGAAGGTTGAAGCACAGGATGATTAATTCAATCAAAGATGCTATGGTACCAGGCTTGCAAGACCTGAGTTGGGTAATTGTGGATTGGAGTTCTTGACGTTCTCTCATTCATAGAGTTGCGATAAGTCAAAGATGATGATGGCAAATATCAATAACAAGGAACAAGAATTTTGGTGTAAAGTTCAAAATACAATTGAATGGCACTTACAACAAGGATAGTGTGAAGCTCTGAGATGGCAATCAATCTTCTAATGAGATAAATCTGAAAGAATGTTTGGCAGACCATCTGTTTGTCAATATCCTTAGGATTTATTTCTCTGTGTTCTCCTTCATCTGTTTAAAGCTACCACACTCCACTTGCTGTATGCTTGAGGAATTCTGTCTTTGTGAATTAAATTATGAATTGATATGATTTGAACACCTCCCAGATTAGAATGAGAATTTAACAGTAGTTACTGGTTTTTCCACATTGTAAATATTCCAACTAAGTTCTCTGCCTTAACACAAAATCTGAAAATATGCCCAAAAGATTATTTGCAGAGAAAATACATTTGTAAATCTGTATTTTGAATAAATTACATATTTAAACACATTAATTATGTAGTGTTATTTTTTCAAATTGCAGTTTAATGCAGAAATAAAATGGACTTGTGAATGTATGTGAAAGTGACATGGACTACACCAACAAATCTAACAAGTTAAGTACAACCATCACTTCATAAAAGTCATAATGGAGAAGAACAAAAAATGATTCAGGATACCTACTATGGCTGTCCAAGTGTCTCTTGATTTTTTGGGGGGAGTCTGATTTGTTGATTCAAACTGAGCTCTGATTCAACTTGGACTAATTAAGGGCCGTTACAGACTGCCATAAATAATGCAGCTCGAGGCCACTTTAACTGCCCTGGCTCAGTGCTAGGGAATCATTGGAACTGTAGTTTATTGTGGCACCAAAGCTCCCTGAAAGTTTCTGAAAGAAAGGAGAAAGAGAAGGAGGCTTTCTTGGCCAGTTCCTGCTAGGAAAGAGGAAGAAAGCAGTTTCCAGGCAGCTATTTTGAGTGGGTGAGTTTTTAAATTCTTTTTAAAAACACTTGGGGAGAGTGTGACTGTTGCTCAGTGGGTGGGACTTTGTTGAGTCACATTTGTGAGTCAATAGGGGGTGGGCTAGCCAGTTAGCTCTATATAACTGCTCCCAGAGGCCAGTTTCAGGTCAGTTTCGGCCAGGACAGGGGAAGGAGGAGGAGGCATTCCAGGCCAGTTTCTAAAAGAAAGGAGAAAGAGAAGGAGGCTTTCTTGGCCAGTTCCTGCTAGGAAAGAGGGAGAAAGCAGTTTCTAGGCAGCCATTTTGAGTGGGTGAGTTTTTAAATTCTTTTTAAAAACACTTGGGGAGAGTGTGACTGTTACTCAGTGGGTGGGGCTTTGTTGAGTTGCATTTGCGAGTCAATAGGGGGTGGGCTAGCCAGTTAGCTCTATACAAAAGCTCCCAGAGGCCAGTTTCAGGTCAGTTTCGGCCAGGACAGGTGAAGGAGGTGGAGGCTTTCCAGGCCAGTTTCTGAAAGAAAGGAGAAAGAGAAACAGGCTTTCCAGGCACTTTCTGCCAGGAAAGGAGAAAGAGAAGGAGGCTTTCTTGGCGAGTTCCTGCTAGGAAAGAGGAAGAAAGCAGTTTCCAGGCCATTTTGAGTGGGTGAGTTTTTAAATTCTTTTTAAAAACACTTTGGGAGAGTGTGACTGTTACTCAGTGGGTGGGCTTTGTTCAGTCACATTTGCGAGTCAATAGGGGGTGGGCTAGCCAGTTAGCTCTATACAACTGCTCACAGAGGCCTAACGGCGCGCGAATTTTATAACCACTACTAATTGCTGAAAAGTTCCAGTCATCAGCAGACTTTAACACTGGTGTTAGCGAGGGATTTTCTTTGAGGAGGAAAGCTGTAGTCCTCTTTCTGGTACTCATTAAGACTTAGTATGGACACTGAAGGAACTGCTGCCATCACCTGCAATACCTGTAGGATGTTTGTCTTCTTACCTACAGATATGGGGAACTACACATGCTCCAAGTGCAAGTTGGTAGCCCTCTTGGAGGAGAAAGTACAGCAGCTGGAGGTGTGGGTAGCTACACTTCAGCAAATCAGGCTTTCCTAGACAGAATGGAATGAATGGTCTTGGATGGCAACAACACAGAGGAAGTTGCTGGGGAAGAGAAGGTCACATCACATACACAGGAGGTAGACAGCTGGAGGAATGTCACACGCAGAAGTAGGGAGACCAGGGATCATTCTAGGAGCTTGCAGCTACAGAATCGATTTCAAGCTCTTTCCCTTATCAAGGAGGACGAGGAAGAGCAGCATGGACAGACTTCAGGGACAAAGCAGGGGACCCTGGGAGTTCCACAACAGGGAACAGTTGCTGCTAAGCCTCGGAGGAGGCGTGTGGTCGTGGTTGGGGACTCCTTGCTGAGGAACCTTGTCAAAGGCCTTACTGAAATCAAGATATATTATATCCACAGCATTCCCTTCATCTACCAAGCTGGTAATTTTATCAAAAAAAGATATCAGATTTGTCTGGCATGACCTATTTCTCTGAAACCCATGTTGACTTTTTGTGATTATGAAATTACCTTACAGATGTTCACAGACTCTCTGTTTAATGATCCGCTCTAGAATCTTTCCCGGTATTGATGTCAGACTAACTGGACAATAATTGTTGGGATCCTCTTTTTTCCCCTTTTTGAAGATGGGGACAACATTTGCCCTCCTCCAGTCTTCTGGGACTTCTCCTGTTTTCCAGGAGTTCTCAAAGATTATTGCCAATGGTTCCGATATTACGTTTGCCAGTTCTTTTAATACCCTTGGATGTAATGCATCCGGTCCTGGAGACTTATATTCATTTAGATTAACCAGGTATTCCTGTACTATCTCTTTACTTATTCTGTGCTGAAATTCTCCTATTCTGTCCTCTGCTCCATTATCCTCAAGTTGAGCACCCTTTGCCTTTTCTGAGAAGACTGAAGCAAAGAAGGTGTTGAGTAATTCTGCCTTTTCTCTGTCCCCTGTTAACTTTTTGCTGTCTTCTCCACACAGTGGCCCTACCATTTCCTTCTTCTTCCTTTTGCTGCTGACATACCCCCAAAAGCCCTTTTTATTGTTCTTAACCTCTCTAGCAAGCCTGAGTTCATTCTGCGCTTTAGCTTTTCTGACTTTACCCCTACATGTGCTAGCTATTTGTTTGAATTCCTCTTTGGTGATTTCCCCATTTTTCCATTTCTTATACATGTTCTGCTTAAAACTTAGTTCAGTTGCAAGTTCCTTAGTCATCCATCCTGGTTTCTTGAGACACCTCCCATTTTTCCTCCTCGTTGGCATGGTTTGAAATCGTTCCTTCAGTATCTCCCTTTTGAGAAACTCTCATCTGTCTTGAACTCCCTTCTCTTTTAGTATTCCTGTCCATGGGATCACCCCCAGTATTTCTCTAAGTTTAGTAAAATCAGCTTTCCTAAAGTCTAGAATGCATGGCTGACTATGCCTGGCTTTTCCTTTCCACTGTATAATAAACTCCAGGAGGACATGATCACTCCCGCCTAAGGATCCAACCACATGCACCCCATTAACTAGGCCTTCCCTGTTAGTTAGGATCAGATCCAAAATAGCTAACTCCCTTGATGCCTCTTCCACCTTTTGGACAATAAAATTGTCTTTGAGGCAAGTGAGGAATTTGCTAGACCTTGAGGATTTTGTTGAGTTTGACTTCCAGCAAATATCAGGATAGTTGAAGTCACCCATCACTACTATACTTCTCCTTTCTGAGTGTGTGGTCATCTGTTCTAGAAAGGGATCATCCAATTCTTCTGCCTGAGTTGGGGGTCTGTGAACATTTAGAAGGGAATGCTATAATCACTAAAAGTCAACATGGGTTTCGCAAAAACAAGTCATGCCAGACTAATCTGATCTCTTTTTTTGATAAAATTACCAGTTTGGTAGATGAAGGGAATGCTGTGGATATAGTATATCTTTATTTCAGTAAGGCCTTTGACAAGGTTCCCCATGACATTCTTGCAAACAAGCTGGTAAAATGTGGGCTAGACAAAGTAAATGTAACATGGAATTGTAATTGTAACACAATCTCAAATACAGGTAATTACGCAAAGAAGGGGTTCTATGGATGAGGCCATCAGAATAACAGATCAAACCTCCATTTTACTTGAAGAAATCAAGAAGATGAGAAATGAAATGAGGGAAATAAGGCAAGAACTTAAAGATGATCTGAAAGAAACAAGGAATGAGCTAAGAGGAGAAATAAAAGAGACAAGGACAGAAATCAGAAGGGATGTGAAAAAAGAACTAGACAATTTTACAAATAAAATAAAGAAAATAACAACAGATCTTTCAAAAACACAAAGAGAGGTTAATGAATTAAAGGCAAGAACAACTGATTTAGAAACAACTACAAAGGAAATGAATAAAAAGCATGAACAACAGAAAACAATAGACTTATCTAACGAGTTGAGATATAGAGAGAGATGTGCGAAAATTCGAGGCCTTTCAGAAAACTGTAAGACCTATATGAAAGATTGACTATACCACTTGCCAAATATCTTGGAATAACAGGAAAGGAAATGAGTAGAGAGATAGATAAAATCTTTAGGATCAACTCCTCTTTTGTGAAGGAAAGGAAGACTCCCAGAGACATTGTGGTTTGTCTGGCAAGAACAAGGGTACGGAAATCAATAATTCAGAAAAGCTACGATACTAAATTAATAATAGAGGAGAACGAAGTGAAATTGTTTAAAGACATACCACTGGGCATCTTGTTTGAAAGACAAAAATATAAAAATTTAACTCAAGTGTTAAAAAAGAGAAAGATTGACTATCGATGGGAGAGAATTGAAGGATTGACTTTTGTATGGAATAAAAAAAAATATAAAATAGATACAATAGAGAAAGCAAACGAAATGGGAAAAAAATTAAATAAAAAAGAAACTCAAGATGCACCCCGAGTATTCACTAGATCAAGATTTAAACAAAAGAAAATGGAGGATGAACAAGAGGAGAGACAAAAAGGTAAAGAAGAAGAAAAGGGAGAAGGTACAAGTAGAAAAGAAGAATCAACAATAAGAAGATCTGATAGAGAATACACAGACCAAAGTACAGGAAAAACATGGATACTAGAAATGGAACGGACTCAGATTTTGACCCAGAAACAGAAGAGAAGGAAGAGGAAACATAAATTTAAGGAAACAAATTGAATACTCACATTTAATTAAACAAAAGAAAAAGCACAGTTAACAAATAAATAAATAAACAAATAAAGGGGAGGAAGAAGTGGAACAAAACAAAACAAAACAAAACAGAATCCAGTAAATAAAAGCTACAACAAATCAAAAACAAGAAATAAAGCTAAAAATAAGAAAATAATTAAATAATAAATAACCAAAGAAGAAATGACAATCAAAATACTCTCGTGGAACGTTAAAGGGATTAATTCAAAATATAAAAGAAATATGATATTTTATTACTTGGAAAAATCCAAGAATGATATCATAAGCTTACATGAAATAAAGATTAAGGAAAAAGACATCAAATATCTGAGAAATCCAAAACTTGGGCAATGTTACACCTCGACAAGTGACAAGAAAAAGAAAGGAATTGTGATGTATATTAATAAAAGATTTACTTCCAAAGAAATATTTAAAGATAAAAAAGGCGTATGTATAATAATTGAAGTAAAATTCAAAGAATCTACCTCCCTGGTAATAGGAATCTATGCTCCACAAACTAAAAGAAAGAAATATTTTGAAAGAATCAACAAAATAATAGAAACAGAAAAATACAACAATATAATTATGATGGGAGATTTTAATGCAGTTGTTGACCCGAAAATGGATAGAGAAGCTACAAAGGGTAAGAAAATAAGAGAAAACCAAGGGAAATTACCAGTGTCCTTCTTTAAGCTAGTGGAAGATCTCTCTCTATCAGATATCTGGAGAAGCAAATATGGAACAACAAAAGGGTTCACATTTAACTCAGAAACATGCAAATCTAGATCAAGTATCGACATGTTCTTTGTCTCAAAAAATATCCTGCCGAAAGTTAAAAAAATGAGCATATTGGATAAAATAACATCTGATCATTTTCCTATTACAATGGAGATAACAGAAAGGAATAAGGAATTTAATTGGAAACTTAAAGAATATTTGCTTAAGAGGGAACAGAATGTAGAAAAATTAAATAAAGAAATCAAACAGTATTTCAAAGAAAACACTACACAAGAGACAGCTAATAAAACAATATGGGACGCCAGCAAGGTGGTCATGAGAGGTTTATTAATCAAGATGGAATCAGAAGAGCGTAAGAAAGAAAAAGAGAAGGAAAACTAAATACTACAAAAATTGAAAATTAAAAAAGAAGAATGGGAGGATACAAAAGACATTAAGACGAAAAGGGAGATAGAACTATTGGAACAGGAGCTAAAGACATTAACAATAAAAGAAATGGAAATGAAGCTTCAAGAAAATCGACAAAGATATTTTGAAATGGGAAATAAAGCTAGTAAATTATTAGCTAATATGATAAAAAAGAAGAAAAGCAACAAAATAATCACGGAAATAAAAAGTAAAGAAATTATAGTAACAGATCAAGATAATATTAAAAAGAGCTTTAAAATGTACTTTGAGAATCTTTACAAAAACACAAAGAAACAGGAAATGTTTAAGGAAAAAGTAAAAGAATATCTTGATAGACAAAAATTTCCCGAATTAACTAAGGATCAAAGGGAGGAACTAAACAAAAAGATAACGGAAGAAGAAATATCTAAAAGTATAAAGAGATTGAAAACGGGAAAAGCACCTGGCCCAGATGGATTTAGTGGTCTCTATTATAAAAAACTAGAAGGAAGCTTAATAAAACCTCTTTGTAAAACAATTAATGACATACCAGAAATAGGAATGCCTGAATCTTGGAAAGATATGTATATAACACTAATATTAAAAGAAGGGAAAGAACCAAGAGATGTGCAGAGCTACAGACCTATCTCCCTAATTAACATCGATTACAAAATCTACCCCTCAATAATAGCAGATCGACTAAAGAAGATACTAAATGACATAATAACAGAAGATCAAAATGGATTCCTTCCAAATAGATATATAAAGAATAATGTAAGAACTGTGATTAACATCCTAGAACACTTTGAAAAACATAATGAGAAGTTGGCATTAATTAGCATAGATGCAGAAAAAGCTTTCGACCAGGTCAATTGGATATTCATGAAAGAGGTGATAAGAAGGATGCAAATGGGAGATTTTTTGCAAGTGGATAGAAACAATATATAAAGATCAGAAGGCCAGCTTAATAATAAATGGGGAAAGAACAGAAAACATCAAAATAGAAAAAGGTACGAGACAAGGTTGCCCCCTTTCTCCTTTATTGTTTCTATTAATATTGGAGGTTTTGATAATAAAGATTAGAGAAGACCAGACGATACAAGGGGTCAAAATTAAGGGACAGGACTTTAGACTGAAAGCTTTTGCAGACGATATTGTATGTTTCTTGGAAGATCCTCTTAAAAGCTTAAGTAGATTATTAATAATCATGAGAGAATTTGGAACTCTTGCCAGTTTTCAAATAAATCAAAATAATTGCAATAATTACAAAGAATATAAATAAAAGTGTGGAAGAACAAATAAGAGAAATTTCAAAATTCAAGATGGAGAAAAAGATAAAATATCTGGGGATAACCATTACAAAAAGAAATGTAGACTTATTTGAAAATAATTATAACAAGATCTGGGGTGAAATTTAAAAAGATCTGGTAAAATGGGCCAAATATCAGATATCTCTCCTTGGAGGATATCTCTAATCAAAATGAATGTGCTACCTAAATTCATTTATCTTTTCCAAATGCTTCCTATAATACACAATGAGAAATGCTTCACTGTCTGGAGAAAGGAAATATCAAAATTCATATGGAAATGTAGAAAACCAAGAATAAGATGGTCCAGTCTAATTGAAAAAAAAGAAAGAGGAGGATGTAATCTCCCGGATCTCAAAGCTTACTACCAAGCATGTTGTATGGAATGGTTAGAAACCTGGATTAAAGTAGAAGACATAAAGACATTGAGCTTGGAAAGTAGCAACATGCAATACGGTTGGCATGCATACCTTTGGTACAATAAGGCCTCCGTGAATAGAGATTTCGAACATCACGTTATAAGAAAGGGGTTATTGAAAGTTTGGACACAAATAAAAAAGAAACACTATAGGAAACTCCCACTTTGGCTATCAACCCAAGAGGCGATGCTAGCAAGAAGCAGGAAAGATAACAAAAAATGGATAAGTTATAAGGAAATCGTAGAAGACACAGGTAAAGAAATTAAAGAAATGAAATCTAAAGAACAATTAAAGAAGGACTCGTTGAAGATTGGTTTTTATACGTACAACTGAAAGAAAGATTTAAACTAGACTTAAAAAATGATGGATTTGAGATGCAAAATACCGATTTAGACAGGATATTAATGGATAAAGAAGGTCATCATATAAGAAAATATTATAAACTTTTTACAGAAAGAAACATTGAAGGAGAAACGATAAAACAAGTAATGATCGATTGGTCAAAAGATTTAAAAGAAAATATAAACTTAGAAAAATGGGAAGTAGCCTGGAGTCGAACTAACAAATTTACTGCTTGTCAAGACTTAAAGGAAAATTACCTAAAGATGATGCACAGATGGTATCTCACCCCAGCTAAAATTGATGCAATTTATAAAACGGGGAAATGAGAATGCTGGAAGTGCAAGAAGAGAAAAGGAACACTACATCATATGTGGTGGGGATGCCCTAAAGTTAAAAAATACTGGTATAAAATAAGAAAAATAATAAATGAAGTACTAAACACAAAAATACCACTCTGTCCCAAACTCTTTTTACTTAATATGATGAAAGATTTAGATATAGCAACAACAAGAAAGCATGAACATATCCTATTGTACATGATCTCAATAGCGAGAATGGTCCTCGCGAGATATTGGAAGAATGAAAAACTTCCCAAAATGGAAGAATGGTTATTAAAACTGAAAGAAGCTATGAGAATGGATATTCTTATGAATCTGATAAAGGATAAATCAACGGATAAAATTACAAAACAGTGGGAACCGGTAAACAGATATATTGAAAAAAGAATAAATAGAATGCAAAACTAATTATATATCACTATTTTGTTTGAAGAGGAAAGAGTGCTGGAAACTTTAGAGAGATCAAAAGCAAACAAGGTGGAAATAACAATCAGAAAAGGGAAATTAAAATATTAAAAACAATAAAGGAAAATAAAACTAAAAACTCAAAACAATAATATGTGAACTTGGAAAAACAGATGAACATAAAAAAAATAAAAAATAATATATAAAATGGAGAAAGTTAGCAATAAGATTGCAGATGTAACAATAAACAAAATACAGAATAAGTTAGAGAGAGAAAGATAAGAATAAATTCACAAATGCAAGATTGCTCAGATTGGGAAGAAAGAGAAAAACACCATTGATTAGAGTATTGAATGTTGGTTGTGTACTTAGGTTTAAATGTTTGTATGTCAGTAGGAATGCATGTTTGTAGAAATGTATGTCTATATATATGTATGTATGTTTGTAAGTATTTTTTATAATAATAAAATAATTAAAAAAAAACCCACATGGAATTGTAATTGGTTGACTGGCCAAACCCAAAGGGTGCTCAACAATGGATCCTTTTCAACCTGGAAAGAAGTGACCAGTGGGGTGCCACAGGGCTCTGTCCTGGGCCCAGTGCTATTCAATATCTTTATTAATGACTTGGATGACGGTATTAGGAGCATAGTTATCAAATTTGCAGACAACACCAAATTAGGAGGAGTAGCTAATACCCCAGAAGACAGGATCAAAATTCAAAATGACTTGAACAGACTACAAAGCTGGGCCAAAGCTAACAAAATGAAATTCAACACAGGGAAATGTAAGGTACTGCACTTAGGGCAGAAAAATGAAAAGCACAGATATATGATGGGGGACACCTGTCTGAATGAGCCTACATGTGAAAGGGATCTAGGAATCCAGGTGGACCACAAGTTGAACATGAGTCAAAAGTGCGATGCAGCAGCTAAAAAGGCCAATGCAATTTTAGGCTGCATCAGTAGAAGTATAGTGTCTAGAACAAGAGAAGTAATAGTACCACTTTATTCTGCTTTGGTCAGGCCTCACCTGGAATACTGTGTCCAGTTCTGGGCACCACAATTCTAAAAGGATGAGGAGAAACTGGAGCGTGTCCAAAGGAGGGCAACTAAAATGGTGAAGGGTCTGGAAACCAAGCCCTATGAGGAACGACTTAGGGAGCTGGGGATGTTTAGCCTGGAGAAGAGAAGGCTGAGAGGTGATACGATAGCCGTGTTTAAATATTTGAATGGATGTCATATTGAGGAGGGAACAAGCTTTTTTTCTGCTGCTCCAGAGACTAGGACCCGAAACAATGGATGTAAGCTCCAGGAAAAGAGATTCCACCTCAACATTAGGGGGAACTTCCTGACAGTAAGGGCGGTTTGACAGTGGAATACACTCCCTCGGAGAGTAGTGAAGTGACCTTCCTTGGAGGTCTTTAAGCAGAGGCTGGATGGCCATCTGTCGGGGATGCTTTGATTGGGAGTTCCTGCATGGAAGAGGGTTGGACTGGATGGCCCTTGTGGTCTCTTCCAATTCTATGATTCTATGACAGGGAAGGCTCAATGTCTCAGAAAAAACCTACAGTTTCCATGATTCTCTAGCACTGAGCCAGGACAGTTAAAGTGGTCTCAAGCTGCATTATTTCTGGCAGTCTGTAAAGGCCCCTTATCTTTGTATCTTTCATTGACCTGGATTGGGAAACCACAACAGCTGTAACTTTTCAAGTTTTTATTTTGTGACAGTAAGTGGAATCTGGAGATCCAGGCCCTGTCTGAACAGGCCAAATAAACCAGCTTCCTTTCATTACCTCAGAGGGAAGTCTGGATGACACAGAACCAAATCCTGAGTCTGGCATGAACAGACTCGATAACATCTGGCCTGTTCAGCACCAGACCTGGTGCATATTCCCCTTTTTAAAAATCCCTGTTTGATTCACATCTTCCCAGAACATCTAGAGCCCAACATTGGAATGGAGGGCCCCAGGTAATGTGGGAGGTTGGGTCAGCTACTGGGCCAGAGTACTGCTGCCAGAGTATCCTGTATTGCCCCTGGAGTATCCTGGCCCATGCAAACCAATCAATGACGACCAATTATTTACATTATCTCCCTTTAAATTTGTTCTTAAATATTCTCCCCTGCCAACTCTAAACTCAAGCCTTTTGTCAGCTGAATGATCATCCTGACAAGTGTATCTCCTTTTTGTATTTTAGTGTCTGTGATGTATGTCTGTTGCTTGTTCAGTAGTCAATACATAATGTACAGATAGACACAGGAATAAATGAAGATGCAAAAGGGAAAAGGTCCTTTTTCAAGTGAGCTCCAGTCTTTTTGATATTGAAAGTACTCTACTAGAGCCCCCACAACCATTTCAAAGATATCTACACTAAAGATCCTAGGTAAAGACCAAAATAAAGTGCTGCCCTGAGGATAGCATAGTGGCACTGAATAGATAAGCAAGTAGTGAGACAGACCTGCTACTACAGATAACTCTAGAAAAAGACCACAAATCCAGAAGATAGAATATAATAGTACAATTCAGTAACTATCCACAATCTCTTTCATCCTAAAACATTGTGAACAGCGAATGTCCAAGATATTCTTGACCATACTGGGTACTAGAAATAGAAATGGCACTGTGTGAAGGCCAGCTCCTCATCTCTACCTCCATCATCTCATCATGGCAGCTTTCATAACAACATGGTGCCAGATGTATTTCTCTTTTTGGAAATTGAATGAAAAGCTATTCACTGTAAGAAGATTTCAAAGAACAGTATAATATATTTAAGTATATTTCAAGATACTGAGCACATTGTACTCACAAATTATTTTCAGTTTTGACATTGCACACTGAGATGAACAGAAAACATCTTGCAGAATCAGATATGACCAAGAGAAAAGGATGCTATTTTAAAAGATCTGCCTTTTCCACAAACTCACCAATATAATGAATGCAGGCAGATGTGTATCCACATATGCTCAATGCACAGCTTTCTAATAACTAAAGAAGACATATTTGCTAATCAAGAGAATTATTGTGAAATATTCCACAGCATTTCTGCTTCAACAAAAGTGCTTTTTGATCAAATTCTAATCTCTAAAATTGTGTACCGTCTCTTTAATGTAAGTGGAGATGTCATTTCTATCAAGAAAATAAAGAGTAAACTTTAAATACAAAGTGGACCAATTCTATAAAGTGAATCAGAATGTTCTGGATATGTTTTATAGAATCAAATGAGCACAAGTAAGGAAATAATTAGCAGAAAGGGGTAGGACATTGTATTAACGTGTGTCTGTCCACAAAGTTTGAAGAAAAGTATGGTTCATGTGGATTTAACCTTTGGAACTATTGTTCAAACTCAAAGACTGTTTAATGATTTTTGAACAATTTAAAATGGGTGTAAGTAACACTAATATACATCCACTTTATGTGGGGATACCATTTTCTACAGTATTGCAAAAACTGGATAAACTTCATGAAAAATTAAAATGGAAACATCTCATACTTTAGTTCTGCAACACTCTTGTCCCAAACATCTTGATTTTTACTCTTCTGCCTTCCACTCAAGGACAAATCTTATTACACAAAGACAACTACAAGGCTTTACCACAAAGGGGAATATTTACTCATTATGCAATTGATCTGGATAAACATGTGAGGAGGGGAACACACTAGTCCTGCTTCTTCTATCTCTAGTTGTATTACTTTCCTCATATGATGGTGAGCTTGTCCTATGAGAGGAGACTTTCCAAGCAGCTGTTGACCCTTGCTTTTTGTTTTAGTTTGTTTGGGTTCCTAACTATACAGAGAGCATCTCACATGAGTGAGGGGGGGCTCCCCTATTCAGGTAAGTTACTCTACAAAAGGAGAGAGGAATCTAACTAGCTAGTATGTTCCCCTCTTTGTGTGTTGATTCAGTACACTTACATGATGAATGAATATGGCCCAGAAAGCCAATTGTACTTAAATCACAGATATTTCCAGCATAATGAAGAGAAGTGGTTACTGGGAAAGGTTTTAGTTCTTAACTGACATGTCATTTAAGAACTGTCATTCTTAACTGGCATGTTGTGTAGTTGTATTCTAGGGTTGGAGAGGATTGTATTGGATTTGATAGTCAACAAAAACAGTATTTTCATGCCAAAACTCTTTGAGAAAAGGACATACATTATCTCAAGAATTTGCACATTTGTTTATAGGGTGTTGTAGAGAAAAAAAAATGTGCACACAAAATGATGCAAACTTTATGTAGTTGAAAAACTATGCACAAAGACCATTTCCTGCTGGGCGCGTGGGTCGGGCATCAGTCAGTCCCTCCAAGAGTGAGTGACTGAGTCAGGAGGCCCTCCTTCATCCTCAAAGCTGGCACCTCAGCTATATGTCTTTGTGTCTGTCTGCCCAGGAGCAGAGGAACCTCAGCAGAAAGGCGAGCTCTTCCTACCGCACCTTAGGGGCAGGAGGCGGAGACTCAATGGTGAGGGAGGTGCCGCACGCAAAGTGAGCCTAAGTGGGCTTACTCATGAAAACTTCATGCAAGTTGGGCCAAACAAATGCTGGTCTCCAAAGAGTAAGGCATTCTAGATGTTGAGCAAAGAGATCAGCAGTGGCTTTGGAGTGGACTCAGGAGCCAGATGGTGAGCGTATTATTATTATTATTATTAT
This sequence comes from Phrynosoma blainvillii, assembly GCA_026167975.1. NCBI lineage: Eukaryota > Metazoa > Chordata > Lepidosauria > Squamata > Phrynosomatidae > Phrynosoma > Phrynosoma blainvillii. Next base: position 418,859,290 of record JANUYF010000001.1, read on the forward strand.
TATTATTATTATTATTATTATTAAATGGGTACATGAGATATAATCCATTGTAAAAGTGTATGAATTTCAATGCAGGAAGAAAAATAATAATCAAAATCTCACCAATCAGATTGTATGTCCTTACTGGAATGGAAGTACTGCATTGGGCCTAGCCAGAAAAGGAGAAGGGCCCTCCCTCCATCCACCATCATCAGGAGTGAGAGAAGGCAGGCTGGCTCCATTGGGCCTAGCCTGAAAAGAAGAAGGCCCTCCCTCCATCCACCATCATCTGGAGGGAGAGACGGTAGGCCCGCTCCATCAGGCCTAGCCTGAAAAGAAGAAGGTCCTCCCTTCATCCACCATCATCTGGAGCAGGGGTAGGCAACCTTTCCCCTTTAAGGGCCGAGGGACTTCAGCTCCCAGAAGCCTCAGCCATGCTGGCCAATAGTCCCATGTTGGCCAATAGCTCCTGGGATTCTGGGAGTTGAAGTCCCGCGGCCCTTAAAGGGGAAAAGTTGCCTACCCCTGATCTGGAGGGAGAGAAGGCAGGCCAGCTCAATAGGGCCTAGCCGGAAAAGAAGAAGGGCCCTCCCTCCATCCACCATCATCAGGAGGAAGGGAAGGCAGAACGCATGCTGTTTTAACCTTATTATGTTTATTTTAATATTGTATTTAGTCTTTTTTTTTTTTTTGGAGGGGGGTATTGTATTACTGTCATTGTTGTAATGTATGTTTTTAATATGTAACTTTTATTTGTAAGCTGCCTTGATTGCTTAGGCAAAAGGTGGGATATAAGAAATAAATTATCATCATCATCATCATCATCATTTGGATTTAGCAATGTGTTGACTCACCATTCAACAATTGATTTAATATATCCACTCTCATTGGCACTTACTCTGGGATGAGCCAACATATTTCCAGCCTCAGAGGTTCAGATCCTTACTGTATTTTAGACTTCAGAATCTCTATCCTAGCAGAAATATTAAAGTCAGAAATATTTTTATTTATTAAAATATGCAGGATCTGTCTTTTGGGGCAAATTGTCACAAGAAAGTTTTACAATACACAGAAGCAAAATAATTAAAACCATTAAAGCTGCACTTAGAAGTATGTGGAATTAAACTTGGGACCATGGAGATTTTCACCATAAACTCTATCTTTAGCTTTCTGTAGATGCTATTTCAACTCCCATTTACTGTCTTTGGGGTATGTGCATGCCTACATAACTTTAAATTTATGTTAACTCTTTTATTTGTTTTCCTTAATAAGTTTTTTTTTGTTAATTGAAGGAACTATTAGCCTACTTTCCCCAACCTTTAGTCTTTAGTCACTTCATGTTTGATACAATAATGGAAATCAGATTCAGTATGGAATGCAGAGACATAATGAAAAGATTATGCAAAACTGAAAAGAAGCATTACTTCTTAGAAACTGACCCTTTGGCAAACAGCGTTCTGGCAATTTTATAAAAGAAGCCTGCTTTGATTCCTGCTGAAGTAAAGATTTGTCAGCAATTCACAGTAGTCCTTATCTGAGAGCACATCTTTGCTGCAGGCTAAGCATTTGTTTAGACCGGAGCTGCTTATATGGATGGATTTCAGCATATAAAGCATGAAAAATGCAATGGGATAGCATACAGCACTGTGGATTGTGTAGCATTATTCAGTATCTGAGCCTCAGAAGACTTAACAGAGAAGAACAAATGTGTGTAAGAGAGAGAGGGAGAGGAGGGAATATCCCACTCTTCTTTCTGAAATATAGGTACTCAGAATGGCTGATCATAAACAACAGCATAAAAATGCAGTCACTGAAGTGGCAGGGACCTTGTGGACCTTCATATCCAAACCACTGTTCTATAAAGAAATCCAAGCTACAGCATCACCAAAATATGGCTGAGATTGAAACTCTAGCTATCCCTAGCTAACTACTTTCTATATCAATCAGAATTCACACCCACTTATCTCTTTTGTTTGGCTCTTGCATGCATTTTTAATCTCAATCTCAGTCACTTTAATTCCCTCCTTTTTCGCAATAGCAGGTACAGACAGGACAAGAGCACTAACAGATATAGATAGAAACTAAAGGAAAACACACTTGCAAGAGCAGCTAATGTCAGTCAATAATAATAATAATAATAATAATAATAATAATAATAATAATAATAATAATAAAATTTATTTATGTCCCGCTTATGTGATAAATCAATCTAAGCGTCTTACAATTAAAACAGTACAAAATGTCCCCGTACCAACCCTCCCCCTCATAAAAAAGAATTAAATATCATAACAATTAAGACACAATTTAAAAACATAATCTAAAAAAGACTAATCTAAAAAAGAAACACAACACAATGCCCTGGTAGTCTCCTACAGCGTTCCTTATCCATCAAGTGATGGGACCACGAAAGGAACCATAGGGATGGAAAAGCCCAAGGCTGGGATAATTAATCTGGAAAGGCCTGACGGAAGAGATCCGTCTTGACAGCTTTTTTGAAGCTGTCTAATGATGTTAACTGACGGATCTCATCTGGCAGGTCATTCCAGAGTTTGAGGGCGACAACAGAAAAAGCCCTCTGGGAGGTCGTCGCAAGCCTCGATTTTTGGGGCTGCAGCAGGTTCCTCCCAGAGGACTGGAGAGTGTGGGGAGGATTGTATGGAAGGAGACGGTCCCTGAGATAGCTTGGACCCAAGCCATTTAGGGCTTTAAAGGTAATAACCAAAACCTTGTACTGGGCCCCAAAGCTGATAGGCAGCCACTGGAGGGACCTCCGTACTGGAGTAATGTGGTCCCTCTTAGATGTTCCTGACAAAAGCCTTGCTGCCATATTTTGAACCAGCTGTAATTTCTGAGTCAAGCACAAGGGTAGCCCCATGTAAAGTGCATTACAGAAATCAAGGCGTGAGGTTACCAGCACAACGGTTTCGAGATCCCTTACTTCCAGAAAAGGGCGCAGCTGGCATATCAGCCGAAGCTGATAAGAGGTGCTCCTGACCGTCGCATTTACCTGATTTGTCATCAGGAGCGACGAGTCAAGGAGCACCCTCAGACTGCAAACACAGTCACTGGAGGAGAGTGTGACCCCATCTAGGACTGGAGGTTGCAACCCAATTCTTGGTTTCGGGGCCGTTACCGTGAGCACCTCTGTCTTGTCTGGATTCAGTTTCAATCTGTTTTTCCTCATCCAGCCCATTACCACCCGAAGACATTCATTGAGAGAAGAGATGCCATTGGAATTCGAGGCCAACGAACGAGACACGGAGAAATAGATTTGGGTGTCATCAGGATACTGATAACACCCAGCACCATAACTCCGTATAATCTCACCCAGCGGCTTCATATATATGTTGAATAACATCAGGGACAAAATAGCCCCCTGAGGGACCCCACAAGTGAGTTCCCTCTTGCTGGAGCTACAGTCCCCGAGCAGCACCCTCTGGGACCTGCCCAAGAGGAAGGACCAGAACCACTGCAGAGCAGTGCCCCCGATACCTAATCCCCTCAGGCAGCCCAAGAGGATGCCATGGTCTATCGTGTCAAAAGCCGCTGAGAGGTCTAGGAGCACCAACAGGGTCACACTACCCCTGTCAAGGCAACCATGGCAGTCTCAACCCCAAATCCTGTCCTGAAGCCGGTTTGAAATGGGTCTAGATAATCGGTTTCATCCAAGACAGCTTGGAGCTGAAGAGCAACTGCTCTCTCGATTACCTTGCTCAAAAATGGCAGCAATGAAACGGGTCTGTAATTACTCATATCCAGGGGGTCCAGGGAAGGTTTTTTCAGAAGCGGCCTAACAGCCGCTTCCTTCAAGCAAGATGGAACATGTCCTTCCCTGAAGGATGCACCAATGATATCCGTGAGGAATCTCCTCAATGCATCCCCTCCCCCGGACGGCCAGCCATGATGGGCAAGGGTCGAGAGGGCAAGTTGTCTTCCTCACCTTACCAAGCAGCTTGTCCACATCCTCAGTACTCACAGATTGAAGCTGATCCAGTATAACTACATTGACTGAGTCACTGGACGCCTCACCTATAGACTCTGTTTCAGCAGTGGCATCTAAGTCGTCTCTTATCTGAGAGATTTTATCTGCAAAGAAGTTGTTAAATGCATCACAGCAGGCTGTTGTTGGGTTAAGTAAGGGATTTGGCACAGGGAGCACCTGCGTCATCTCCCTCACCACCCTAAACAGTTCCGCTGGATGGGACTCTGCAGACGCAATACGTGCAGAGAAGAAAATTCTCTTCGCTGCATGTATTGCCTCCCAATAGGACCAAAGAAAGTTCCTATGGTGAATTCTGTCAGATAAGACATGAAGCAAGCAATGAACACTCTCAGAAAGACAACCCCCATCAAAAGCAGCACCACACATAAAATAATAACATGGAATGTGAGAAACATGAGCCAAGGAAAGCTATACATAGTGAAAATGGAAATGCAACATATGAACATAGCAGTAATGGGGGTGAGTGAGTTAAAATGGACAGGAATGGACCACTTTGAATCAGACAACCACACATTGTTCTACTCAGGAAATGAAAAGACAAGAAGAAACACCGTGGCTTTCATACTAAGAAAAGATGTGGTAAAGCAGTCAGAGGATACAATGCAAAATCAGACCAAATCATCTCAATAAGACCTCATAGGAAACCTATGAATATCACCATAATTCAAATATATACACCAACCACTGAGGCAGAACAAGAAGATATTGATAGATTTTATGGAGGAGTACAGGAAAAAATTGACAACACACCAACACAGGATGTCAAGCTGATTGGAGATTGGACTACAAAGGTTGGAAGCAAAGAAGAATCAAAAACAGTAGGGAGACTTGGACTAGGCAAAAGGAATGAAGCAGGTGAGCATCTGATAGATTTTTGTGAAGCCAACAACCTATTCATTGCAAATACATTTTTCATACAACCAGAGAAAAGGTTAAACACATGGACATCACCAGATGGCCAGTACAAAAACCAAATATATTACATAATTGGAAGCAAAAGATGGTGAAACTCCATACTGGTGGCTAAGACTAGACCAGCTGCTGGTGGTGGCACAGATCATGAACTACTCATTTAAAAAATAAAAGTAAAACTCAAGAAGAGAACAAAACCAGTCATCATACCAAAATATGATTTAAACAACATGTCCACAGAATTCATTGGTCGAGACCATCACGAAGGCAGTTAACAACAACAACAACAACAACTAAGGAACAGATTTGCAGTACTAAGTATAATAGATTGTGAACCGGAAGAGCTTTGGTCTAAAGCCAGGGACATAATAAAAGAAGAATACATAAAGACACTTCCAAAAAGACAAAAGGAAAGTGAAGAAACAACAGATGACAGACAAAATGGTACAAGCAATAAAGGAAAAAAGAGAAACTAAACAAAAAGGAGTTGAGAATAAAATAAGAACCATGAACGCAACAGTACAATGGCTAGTGTGCAAAGATAAGAAAAAATACAACAATGACAAATGTAGAGAAATAGAAGACAACAACAAAAAAGGAAGGGCGAGAGACCTATTTCACAAGATTTGAGAAATCAAGGGAAAGTTCAAACCAAGGACCGGGATGCTCTGCGACAATAAAAATAACATAATTCAAGACAAGGAAGGAATAAAAAGATGATGAATGCAATACACAAATGAGTTATATTAAAGAGATGACAACATGAAGGAATGAATATGTGGAATGAAGAGCCATATTAAGATGAACCCCAAATTCTAAAAACTGAAATGGAAGCTATAGTAAAGGAAATGACAAAAAACAAAACTCCAGGAACAGATGATAATCCAGTACAACTGTTGCATTCCATATTGACAGAGTCAACTCTAGTGTTAACCAACATATGTTAACAGATATGGAAAACAAAATGATGGCCAACAGATTGGAAATGATCAATATACATCCCCATCCACAAAAAGGGGGACACAAGAGCAGGGGTAGGCAACCTTTCCCCTTTAAGGGCCGAGGGACTTCAGCTCCCAGAAGCCTCAGCCATGTTGGCCAATAGTCCCATGTTGGCCAATAGCTCCTGAGATTCTGGGAGCTGAAGTCCCTCGGTCCTTAAAGGGGAAAGGTTGCCTACCCCTGCACAAGAGACTGCAGAGAGTATAGGACAGGGGTAGGCAACCTTTCCCCTTTAAGGGCCGAGGGACTTCAGCTCCCAGAACAATCAACCATGTTGGCCAATAGTCCCATGTTGGCCAATAGCTCCTGGGATTCTGGGAGCTGAAGTCCCTCAGCCCTTAAGAGGAAAGGTTGCCTACCCCTGCTATAGGATCATAGCACTGATCTCCCAAGCAAGCAAAATCATGCTCAAAATTCTGCAACATAGACTCCAACCATACATGGAAAGAGACATCCCAGAGGTCCAAGCAGGGTTCAGGAAATGTAGAGGCAGCAGGGATCACATTGCAAATATACAATGGCTAATGGAGCATAGCAGGGAGTTCCAAAAGAAAATCAGCATGTGCTCTATAGACTACAGCAAAGCCTTTGACTGCATAGATCAGGGGTTGGCAACCTATGGCCCGCAGGCTGGGTCCGCCCCCCCCCCCCCCGAGGCTTTGGACCAGCCCCCGCCACCCCCCAATGCCACTGCATTTGCTGCCGCTGCGCCGCCACCGCATGCGCCACGGCTGGCATTTTGTTTTCCAAAATGGTGGCCGTGAATTTTTTGCGCATGCACAGTACTCCTGCGTATGCGTGAATGAGCCGCAACCACCATTTTGGAAAACAAAATGGCGGCCACGACTTGGCGCATGCGCAAACGAGTCGTGGCTGCCATTTTCGAAAACAAAATGGTGGCCGCGACTCATTCGTGCATGTGCAGGAGTACTGCACATGTGCAAATGAGTCGTGGCCACCATTTTTTAAAACAAAATGGCAGCCGCATTGCACATGGTGGTGGGGGTTAGTGGCGGGGGTCGGTGGGGCTGCGCACGCGCGTGTGAATGTACGCACTGCCATTTCCACCCCCTTCAGCCCACGGAAGACCTGGAGGCCAGTGGACCGGCCCCAGGTATGAAAAACTTGCCGACCCCTGGCATAGATCATGGAAGGTTATGGAATGCCCTTAAAGACATGGGAGTGCCAACACATCTGATAGTGCTAATGAGGAATCTGTAATCAGGATAAAAGGCTACTGTCAGAACAGAACAAGGAGAAACAGAATGGTTCTCAATTGGCAAAGGGGTCAGACAAGGCTGAATCCTTTAATCCTATCTGTTCAACTTGTATGCAAAACATATTATAAGAAAAGCAGGCTTGGACACAGAAGGAGGAATGAAAACAGGAGGAAGGAATATCAACAATCTAAGATATGCAGATGATACCATAGTACTAGCAGAGAACCTCACAGACCTGGAACACCTAATAAGGAAGCTCAAAGAAGAAAGTGTTAAGGCAGGCTTATTGTTGAACATAAAAAACAAAAACAAAAATAATGACCACAAAGAACTTGAACACATTCAAACTAGACAATGAGGAAACAGAAATAGTAAAAGAGTTCTGATATCTGGGATCAAACATTGATCAGAATGGGCACTGCAGCGAGGAAATCAGAAGAAGATTAAGAATGGGGGAGAGTCACTGTTCCTTGGGAAACTGTCTCTTGCCCTTCCATCTCCTGGGCTAAACCAACTACGGAGCTACAGCTGCCAGAGGGGTGTGGCCAGAGCTGGTAAACCCTCAAAAAAACCCTCCCTTCCCAGAAGAACTTCTGAGAGTCGCTGTGCCTGAGGAAGCTGTCTCTTGCCCTTCCATCTCCTGGGCTAAACCAACTACGGAGCTACAGCTGCCAGAGGGGTGTGGCCAGAGCTGCTGTGTCCTCTGCTGAAAACATGATCCTCACAAGAAAGGCTTGTAAAGAATTGGGAATTTCTTCTCCACCTGTGTTTGATTTACCATTGAGAGGGAGGAAGACAGTTCAAACAAAAAATTCAACTTTTTTTTCTCATAAGGCTGTTCCCAGTGATTCCAGTGAACCCAGTGACTTAAATGAGTGTTTACCATCTGTTGAGCAAAAACAACACGATTGGTCAATAGAATCTCCTTGAAGAAAGTTGGACTCTTTGGTCCCCAATGAAGTTCATCCACCTGAAATAAACCTAGCAACCGCAATTGCTGAAGCTGAAGGTTTGCTAAGTTCAAATTGCTACTTCCATTCTGATGACGAGGAATTGGTGAACGTCAGCAAACATATAGAACATTTCCCCATAGGACATGGGGAATCTCCTGATAAATCAAACCCAATTGTTGTCCCTCTTGAACTTAAACCTCATATCACTAATATAGAAGATCACCTAACTTTATTAACAGATCTTTGTGGAAAATTCTTATCTGAGCAGAGCAAAGAACTGAATTCAATTAAGAACTTTTTGTCTCAATGTTATTCACTGCTGACTACACTGGTAGAATTCAACATAAGAAACGATCAGGCTCTTAATATTGATACATCCAATAATACATTTAAATCAGGAGAACCCACACAACCAACTAAAATCAAATCAAAAAAGAAATCAAAAAAGAAACTGCAACGTAAAATAAAATAAAATCACAAAGGTAAGCTTCAGAGTAAGGTACTTAAAATTAAAAAGCTTCTTGTACATCCTAAGAAACAAGATAAAATATGTCAAAAGTGTTGTAACCACTCAGATTATCCTTCACCTTCTAACAACCATGTAACTACAAGTACCACTGAGCCCCTCTTATTTGTTAACCCTCCCAATGTGCCTCCATCTCCATCAAAGGAAATACAAGACCCTTGGCAATATGTGTATGCCCAAAGCTGCATACAAGGCACTAAGCTGAGTAATCTTGCTCATGAAGATATTAAACACCACTCACCCTCCTGGAATTTGGTTTTAGACCATTCAAAGTTGGTTTTCTCTAACTTCCCAAAGCCAAGAGGCTGGCTATCCCAGTTTCAACATAAAGTCCATTTTGTGCATCTTATTGGGAAGGAAATAGTTCCATCTATTAATATAGACAATATCCTTAACATTGATTATCTTTTTTACAACTATCACTGTGCCTGTGCAGTTGTGACTTTCAAGACCAGAGCAATTTCTTCTGATATTTACAGACATAAGGCCAGATTTGCAGCCTTAGATATTGGAATCAGCAGATTTTTTAAGAACATTTCTGTTTCTTCCCTTTTCCATAATATGGCCCAAACAGTTAAACAATGCAAAACTGATGTTTTGATAAGTTTTGAGAATAATTATCCAATTGAAGCCAGTCCTGATGAGGTAGTTGTTTCTAAAGACCATGTTCTGTTTACAGAAGAGGAAAGAAAATTACTAAACTCTTTTTCAACCCTCCCTCCTGCTTCTCAACAAGATATCCTTCAGAGATTGAATACTTTATGTAACACCCTCACTTCATTTCAACGCCCTCCAGAATCTGTCCATAGCAAGACGAGTCAGCTGGAGAAAGAAGTGTTGGATATGAACTTCAAACAGATGAGGAATTCCTTCCACCTATACTCAATTCAAATGATGAAGTGCATTGTCCTCCTCCTGAACAGAATTCTGCCTCTCCAATCAAATCGGTTCTTTTTCCTCTGGAACATTTGCAGGGAAAATCTTTTACGGAAGTTGCTCAACACACCAGTCCTCCTGTTGTGCAATTTACACACAGCAGAAAGTCCTCTATTCTTCCAGATGGCGGGTATGTATTTCATGATGAGAATGGAAAGCTCAATCAAATTATTGAGTTGGATTGACTTAAAGATCAGGGTAATTATATTTCCCCGTCCATTCCTGTACCCCTCCCAGTGATGCAGTTAAATACCCAGCCTAAGGCAAATATGTTATTCAAGGTTCTATCTTAGAATGTTGCAGGATGGCCCTCCAAATTGGCTGACAAAAATTTTAAAGACTTTTGTGCAAATTTTGAGATTATTTGCATTCAGGAAACATGGATCACTTCATCAGATTTCCCCTCTCTCCCTGGTTTTGTTGCCTTTTCTCTCCCTGCCTCTAAATCAAAGTGCAGAGGTTGTCCTCACGGCGGCTTGGCATCCTTGATTGCAGTGGACTTGAACCCAACAATTTCTCAGATGGATTTTGGGGTTTGTGAAAATATTCTTACCCTACAAATAGACTGGTCCAGTGGTGTGAAACTTTTTTTGATTAATATTTACTGCCCTCCCCAAAATTCAATATATGAACATGATTTCAAATGGTCAGACTTAGAACTAATCCTTACATCTCTGTTTGATATATATACTCACCCATTAATTTTAGTGGCTGGTGACATGAATGTGAGATTGGGCCCTAATAATAACAAAATAGCTGAGAAACTTGGCTTCAGTCCTGAGGACTTTTCCCATATACCAATTAGGAGCTCCAAGGACATGGGGATCAATGAGGCGGGAAAATCTCTTTTTTCTATCATTTTTAAGTTCCATCTTTTTCTATGTAATGGGAATGATTGTGACCCTGAGACTGGCTCATATACTTATATAGGGCCAAGAGGGAAGAGCGTGATCAACTATTTTATTCTTTCTCAAGCAGCATATTTATGGTTTGCTAACTTTAAAGTTCTGGTTAGACCTGAGAGTGACCATATGCCAATTCAATTATCCTTAATACCACCGTTTATCCCCATCCCTTCTGGAAATAAAATGCTGGGATTGCCTGAAAACATGATCCCTTACGGGGACAAAAGGCTTAAGTGGAATGGGAAAGTTAACGAAAATGTGAATACCTTCCTAATGTCACCAAGGATGGTCATGTTAAGAGACCTCCTTTTGTCAAACCAAGACCCTTTGGGTTCCTTGGACAAAATAGTCCAAGAAATCCGGCCTTTTTTGGTGAGCACTAATACATCTTGCTCTATTAACAAGCATAATCATGGTTGGTTCGACAGCCAATGTGTCTCTCAGAAGCGTATCTTAGCAAGAGCTATTAGGAGGTTAAGAGAAGAAGACTCCCCAGAGAATTATATGTGTTATATTAATCACCGAAGGGAGTATAAAAATTTGCTTAGGACAAAAAAAATTGAATTTACACGACAGGCTTGGATGGATCTGGGTCAGGCCCTTGTTGAAAAAAATTCCCTTAGATTCTGGTCCCTAGTGAAAAGGGCACTAGAAATTCTCGAGGGATTATTACTAATCAGATCACCTCTGCTCAATGGCAAGAACATTTTTCCTGCCTCTTTTCCCACTCTTCCCATGATAAAATTCAGAGTCCTATTACTAGATTGGACTTATCTTTATTTTCTTGTTGCCCCACTTGGGATCCAGTTACCACTGATGAAGTCAATTCTCTGATTAAATCCCTTCCTAATAATAAAGCACCAGGAGAAGACATGCTTCCCGGTGAATTATTTAGATCTAACTTAGATTGGTGGGTTCCACCTCTTGCTGTTTTATTTACTTATATAAATCAGAATGGGAATATCCATAAAAAAGGTTCTATGGCTGATCCTAAAAACTTTCGGCCTATTAGCCTTCTGAACATCATCTCTAAGCTTTATGCTAGCTATCTGTTAGGTAAACTAGAGGACTGGGCCACGGAAAACAACATCTTTGCAGAAGAACAAGTTGGGTTTAGGAAGGGTAAATCCACACTTGATCAATGTTTTGTTTTACACCATCTGATTCAAAAATACTCTCAAAAAGATAGAAAAGAACTTTTCACTGCCTTTGTTGATTTTACTTCTGCCTTTGACCTAGTCGACCGTGATTGATTTTGGTCAAAGTTAGCAGCAGCAAATATTGATAGAAGATTGCTCCTTTTAATTCAAATGCTACATCACAATACTTCCATTAGGGTTCATCTCGGGGCAAATGGTGTTCTATCTGATAGCATCCCCACAGATAGAGGTGTACGCCAGGGATGTCTCTTGGCACCTTTTCTATTTAATTTTTATATCAATGATATCATCCAGGCCTTAAAAGGATCTAACTTTTTCCCAGCCACTATCCAGGATGTTAAACTTTCGGTTCTATTATATGCCGATAATATTGTTCTAATCTCAGTTACCTTAATCGGAATGTGTAGACTCTTAAGGAAACTAAAGGCCTCAGCAGACGGAGGCCCCGGAGACGCCGCGGGTCAGAGCGCCGCTGGAGTTCAGCCTCCGGACCGCGGCGCTTCTGCGGCGCATCTAAAAGGAGCACCAAATTGGCGCTCCTTTTAGATGTAAGGGAAAGTGCGCCCTAAAAGCGGCGGGCGCACTTTCCCTGGCTCAAACGGTGCAGCGCATGTGGACGCTGCGCCGTGAGGTCATCCCCGGTGCGCCGGCCGTGCAGACGGCCGGCGCTTCTGGGGGCGACCTCGGGGAGAGGAAGGGGCGCCGCTCGTGAGGCTGCCCCTCCTCTTCCCTGCCCGGAAGACGACTCTTTTAGTCGTCTGCCGAGGCCCTATGTGAATATTGTTCAAAGGAAATGTTAATAGTTAACCACTCTAAAACCAAAGTAGTGGTCTTTGGACCAAAGAAAAAATTGCATCGGTGGAACCTTGAGACAAAAACTATAGAACAACAATCTTATTACAATTATCTGGGTTTAAGATTTCAATCCAATTTGTCATGGAAAACTCATTTTGTTGCTGCCAAGTTAAAATCATCCTTCTCTATAAATTATTTGTTAAAATTCCACAGACTTCAAGGAGGCCATTTAGTAGCACCCACTTTAGAGATTTATCAAAGGAAAATTGTTCCTCAATTATTATACAGAGCAGAAATTTGGGGATATAACAGTATATCAAATTTAGAACCTGTTCAGAATTTATTTTTGAGATCTCTGTTGGTTGCCCCTAAGTGTACCCCTGTCTCTTTTTGAGAACAGAAACAGGTCAAATTACCCTTCAAGCCAGTATCCATATAGCTCTTGCTTTTTACTGGCTAAAGTTGTTATCCATGAGTGATTCCAGGCTCCCCAAAAAATGTTTTTTGGAACAATTATCGGTCAACTCTTCAAGTTTCTGGGTATATTTAGTCAGGATGATACTGTTGAGCTATGAGATTAATGTGGACTCACTTCCAAATTATGCCACCCATAGAGTTAAGCAACTGATTAAAGAGAAAATTCATCTTGCTGCTAAATGGGTTGATTTACATTCTCTCTTGAACACTCCTTTTTCCTTTTGGTACCCATTATATAAGACATTGTTTGGACTAGAGCATTACTTTATTAACCTTACTCTGGCCCCTATTAGAAAAGCTTTTACAGCCCTTAGATACCAATGTATGCCTTCTGCCTATTTGACGGGCAGATATAATAACACTCCTGTCCATCTGAGATTTTGTATTTGTAATACTGGGGCAGTGGAGGATATTGTACATTACCTTTTGTATTGTCCTCTTTATACATCCCCTAGGAAAAGATTTCTTGAATGTATTTTACATTCCCTGTCTGATAGATCTTGTCTGTACCAAATTTGTCTTCTTCTGGCTGGCAATGATGTATTTATCACTTGTATGATTGCAAAATTTGGTTTAGTGGCCAGTAAGATTAGAATCAATTCTCTTAAGGGGAATGATGACTAAAACATGCTCAGTTGTATCCATTATCATTATTAATGATTTATTATAATGTTTTATTGTATTTTGCTGATAGCCCTCCTCACCTGTCTTTCTATGTTGATTCATTGTCAGTTTTTTTGTAGTATGTTTTACTTAGTTATTTAGTATTAATACTGTTTTGTTTTTTAAATGTTTTGGGTTTTGTTTTTTAATGGATGGATTTGTTTTATATTGTGATGGCTTTTAGCTTTTAACAATAAACTTCATTCATTCATTAAGAATGGGGAGGGTGGCTATGAAAGAACTAGAAAATGCAAAGACATACAACTCAGAACAAAAGTTAGAATCATACAAGCCATTGTATTCCCCATTACCATGTATGGATGTGAGAGCTGGAGCTGGAAAGTCAAGAAAGAAGATAGGAGGAAAATCAACTAATTTGAAATATGATTTTGGAGAAGAGTGCTGAGGATTCTATGGACAGCCAAAAGGACAAACAAATGGGTCCTAGAGCAGATCAAGCCAGAGATACGCCTAGAAGCCAAGATGACAAGACTTAGGCTGTCATACTTTGGACACATCATGAGAAGGCATGAATCATTGGAAAAGACAATAATGTTAGCAAAGGAGGAAGGCCACATGCTAATAGATGGACTTTGTTAAAGAGACCACAAATATGAGTTTTCAGGAGCAGGGCAGAGCAGTAGAGGACAGGGGGCCCTGGAGATGTCTCATCATAGGGTTGACATGGGTGGAGATCGACACAAAGGCAGTTAACAACAACAACAAATAGGAAGTATATTATGATGATGATGATGTTTTATTTATATAGTGCTGTAGATTTACACAGCACTGTACATACAGTCAATAAAATAGACAAAAAATAGATAAAGAAAGCCTGCCAATGGTGTACATTATACAGAATAATAAAATAATACATATTAATACAAAGAAGGAAACAAATTAAAAAAATCAAATAATGATCATGTGATGCCTGCTACCATTTCCCTGAACAGTATAGTGTTTAATTCAGCTTTGAAGCTGGTTAAAGAAGTGATGCACCATGCTCGTGGGGGAAGGAGGTTCCAGGAATGAGGGGCAGCAAGTGAAAAGGGACGAAGAAGCTCTGATAAATAAGGAGGGGCCAATTCATGCAGGGCTTTAAAAGTCAACAACAGAAGCTTATAATGAATATGGAAAGGGAGAGGGAGCTAGTGAAGGGATGACAATAAAGGAGAAATATGGTTGAAATGGTGAGCAGATGCGATAATGCTTGCAGCAAATTGCGGACCGAAATTAAAGGACGGAGGTGAGAAAGAGGGAGCCCTGCCAGGAGAAGGTTACAAAAATCTAGTTGCGAGACCACTATGGCATGGATCAAGATCTTGGCAGTAGAGGCCGAGAGAAATGGTTGAATTTTAGCAATATTATACAAAAAGAATCTACATGCCTTGGCTGTGGCTTGAATCTGGGGGATACACAACAGAGAGAAATCAAAAATAAAATCAAGATTGCGGGCTTCCTGGACAGGTCAAATAGAAATATCATCAACAGAAACAGAAAAGGAGTATTGAACAGTAAATTTTGGTGGAAAAACAAGAAGTTCTGTTTTGGACATATTGAGCTTCAAGCGCCGATGGCTCATCCACTGAAAGACAGCTGTAAGACACAATGAAACTTGCTGTTCAAGACCCGAAGAAAGGTCAGGGGTGGAAAGATACAGCTGAGTGTCATTGGCATACAGATGATAGCAGAAGCCAAAAGAACTGATGAGTTTTCTTAGAGACAATGTGTAAAGGGAAAAAAGTAGGGAACCCAAAACAGAGCCATGGGAAACTCCAACAGATAATGAAACAGAGGGCGAAGCCTGGCCACCTGTGACCACTGCAAAAGATCTGTCTGACAGATAAGATTTAAACCAATCAAGGGCAAAATCTATACCACTTATCAGTGCACTTAAGCACTCCCTAAGCAGTTTACAATGTGCAAGCTAATTACCCCCATCAAGCTTGAATCCTTTCCCTGCCATGGTGGTGGTGGTGATAGGGAGAAAGCAAAGGTAATTCCTTATCTCCCAGTTTGCAAGAGCTACTAGAGTTGCTGCCACCATTATCCTCATTCTCTTTTTTTCTCTTTCAGTTGCAGGGACTTGGGGGTTGAGGTAGGTGGTTTTCTGAGGATCTGATTGCCTGAGGACCCAAGTATCTAGACCTCACTACAAGTGATATACATTTTCATTAATTTCTTTCTCATATACAGGAATGAAAAAGTAATCAATTTTCTCCTTGCTGCAAGAAAACCTTCTAAAACTGTAAAGTTTGCAAGGACTATTCACAGTTTGGGATATGTTTTGTTCAGTTTCCTTTGCAGAAAACATGCCTTTCTGCACAGAAAAGAACATTTGTGGACTGAAAATGTTGTTATGGGGTGGTAGTGGCTGTGAATTGCAAATATTTTCTTTCTATCCAGCATGTGTCTGGTTAAGGTTTCCTCACTTTAAAAAAATCTTTTTTTCTTCTTCTTCTTTTAGTCTATGATTCAATATTTGTGAAGATTATTTCCATCCTGCTCTCCAGTCTTTCCTGTGTATTCTACTGGTGGCTAAAAAAAGAAAAGAAAAAGAAAACACTTGTTTCTCTCACCTGTCTCCTTCTCCTTCTTCTGACTTATTTATGTAGCAGCATCAGTGAACATGGTGCATTACATGAGATGTTTACAGTTGCTAATTTGACAGTTCCCAGCCCTTAATCATACAATCTAAAAAGACACTACACAAGATGAAAAGGGGATGGGTGTAAGGGAAGGTATTAAGTCCAGGAGATGCTGGTTGCTGTTCTCTCCTAAGCCACAACAGTTGCAGTTGAAATGTAAATGTAAAATACAACTAACAAAAAATACACTGAAACTTCTGAAGTCACATATGCCTGGATCCAACATGATGCTAGTGGAACAAAACATCAAACCAACAAGAACAACAACAAACGCTCATAAATCAACCACATCACTAGTATAGTAGTATTTGGTTTAAGCTTTGTATATGTAGTAACTGGAGACAGCATATACATGCATTACATTAGACAGCTGGCTGCACAAAGGAAAACTCCACTGGATTTTTCCTTGTACTGATTTTTTTAAAAAAAATCTCCCAATAGTGTATTTAACCTTGTGCTAAGGCAGTGGCATCACTGCTTTCAGGCCATTCTCATTGTCCCTCAACAACCAAGGGAGATTTCAGAATCAATGAAGTTAATAAGTACATTGAACTGCAATAGAAGCCAGTTTTCTCCATTCTGCTGCTCTCTACATGGATGATGTCTTTCGATTGGATGGAAACTCTCATTCCCAGCCAAGCTGTCTGACAAAATGAGAGTCCTAGTCCACTGCAAGAGCAACAGTTTGGGGAAGACTGGTACAGATGATACAAAGATTATTATCTTGCTTTTAAATGATTTGAACCAAAGTAATATTTCCTATTCTTTCTCCACAAACTTTGTAAAATAGATAAGACAAACAATTAAGCAAACACAGATGCAAAAGTAGACTCATAAGCTTCTGAGAATGACCAACGCTCATATATTGATATTAATGCGATCAAACCCCAAGACTGTACAGCTGTGCCCAAATTTGCATGCTGTGCCTGAGGTCACCTGTATTGTTTGCACTGCATAAAAAGACTCACTGTGTTATTTGTATCATGGCTTGAATGGAGTCACAACATGACAGGCACATTCTGGTATCAAAGTGCTGTATAGGCCTGCCAATACATTGGAAAGACAGACTCCTTGAATTCACTCAGATCCTTCTACAATTACATTCAGAAAGTGTATCTGGATACTACCCAGGAGAAATGTGAATACTTGCATGTATTTTGCTTTCACATGAAAGGCTGAATAACTACTAAGGTTTTCTCCCTGCTGTAGGAGAAAATGAATGTGTCTGCCCTTTGTTTGTGTTTGTATGTGTTTATATATATGTATGTATGTATATGAGCCTTCAAGTTGCCTGCTGACTTATGACAACCCCATGAATTTCATAGGGTTTTCTTAGGCAAAGAATACTCAGAAATGGTTTTGCTAGTTCCATCTTCCTAAATATTGCCCACAGTACCTGGTATTCATTGATAGTCTGCCATCCAAGTACTGATGAGGGCTGACCCTGCTTAACTTCCAAGATCAGATGGCATTTGATATCTTTAGGGTATTTAGGCCCCATTGTTCAAATATTCTAAGGGGTTCCAGAGGACTTTTCTGCCCAGAAAGACATATGGATTTTATTTTATCTTAGAAATTTTTTTTAAAAAGTGTGACCTTCTGTTCAGAAAAATCTTCTGGAACATCTCAGGATGTTTGAATACTGGAGACAGAGGGACCATGCAAAAGTCTCCTCTATTATTCTTCTCATTGTGGGGTACCCAACTGTGAAGGAACCCATTTTTCTCCCAAGAAACAAATAAACAAAAAGTAGAGAATAGTCTTTCCTTCCTATCCAATCATACTTCCTGTGGATTTAGCCCAAAGTTTTTACCCTAGGTCCTGTCTGCACGGTCACAGTGCATCCCAGAAGTATTCTGGCTCCAAATCTGCCCATATTCTCCCCCACCTGCTGCTGTGGGTTGCTTCACTCTGAGGTCAGAACAGGGTGCTGAGCCTCAGTCACATGGTTGGGCACCTTATTCTGATCTCAGAGTAAGCAACTGATGACAGCAGGGGACACACTAAGTGGCAGAACAGGACACTTTTCAAACAGCTGCCAGACAATGGAATAGAGAGCTCCTGATCTTCTTGGAAGATTCAGAGCAACTGCTGAGGTATTTTAATTTGTTTTAAGTGGAGTATATCCCAGTTCTGGTGCTGAACATCATCTGTTTTAAGTGGGGTACATCATCCAGTCTGTTCACACCAGAATCAGAGGGTTTGGGCCATAAATCACCCCAACTGAGAGGACAGGGGAGGATGTTTTATTTTGCATGTGAAGTCAGGGCCTATTTGTTTCATTTTCCTATTGTTTACATGGGGGTGGGGAGTGTTGTGTAGTTATCCATTTCAATTGTTCTTCTTCTTGCCTTTCCCCCCAGTATACTCAAACTTTTTTGTAAGAAATTCTGTTGTTTCTTTTTTGAAGGGTAAGTTAATGCACCTAGTTATCTCACACTACCTACAGTAGCCACCTGAGACCTACAGAATATAAGGGATTATTTGGTAGATACAGTAAGAAAGTAAAGACTTTCTCTTCATCACAGAAGAAAGGGTCACAGAAAGGAAGAGCAAAGAGGATTGTGGGTAAAATTTTCCTTTTCCCTCATAAGACAGAACATGGCCAATTCAATGGCAAAGGCACAGGGTGGATCTCTTTCACATGACATGCATCCTGGTGACCACGAATACCCATAAGGTTAATAGTGCTGTAGCACCAAGTTGGAAAGCTTTGTATATTGAAATAATTGTTTCACTTGGTGTGTAAATGGTGCTGAGGAGTTCAAATGCTGGAGTAAATCTCTCCTAATTGACAATTCATGTTGAACACAGGTTTTTTTTAGATATTAGGTCCCACAGTTACTATATGGTGATATTTAACAATAAATAGCACAAAAAAAAGCACAAATTGTACCTATGAAGTGTTGACACACACAACACAAGCCACAATAGTACCAATGTTGTTTAATTGTATTTTTATTTTTATTTGGGGAGAAGGAGAACTGTAGACAAAAACATGCAGTGTGTGGCTTTGATATATATATTTCCTTTTCTCAAAATAGATGAATATTTCTTAACATAGAAGCAATGAAAGTTCAGAAATTATGTGTCACCAGAGGCATTTCTTACCAGGTCTCTGGTTTATTCTGAGTGGAATGAAACATGCATATATTGAAATACCTTGACTACACATTTTAAAACAATTAACCAGTACAATTAACATTTTTATTTGGAACATCACAATTTGAACATTAGGAAATGGGGTATTTTTGTGAAATGTTGACATAGTGCACTCTGTGTAGAAGGTTATACAATGGCTGGAATTCATAATTGCAGTTATGAATGCATAACCTGGAGTTATACATTTGTGATTGATTTGTATTCATGATCCCTCCATATTCAATAGTATAGGGAATACATAGGGATTATAAAAATCACCCAATCTTGATTTACCAAGCAGCAGCTGCTGCAAAATAAGGGTATGTTTTCCTATCAATACCAACTCAGCAGACTGATGTTTCCATCCCCATTCTATGAGCAATCTCTAATGTGAGGAGGAATTGCAACAGGGCTCTTGCTTCTGTCACATGGGAGATCGTTCATGGGAGAGGCGTTGAAACATCAATCTACTGTGTCCTGGTTAACAAGAGAACAGATCACAGTTGCTTGCAGTAGCTGTTGGCTGATAATTCAGTATGTGGAGGGAGGTGTCAGGACACTACTTAACTATGCAACTCAGGTAGTTATGTAACTCAGTGGTACATGTAATATTCCAGCCAGTGTATTGCGGCTACCAATAGTCTTAACAAAATTAGCATTTTTGCAGTTTCTGAGCCTTATGAGAAAAATTACCCTCTCTTCAAATATTCATACATTTGCAAGGCATACAGGGCATTTCTGAGAAATTAGCTATAATAATACCACTGTCTAGCTGATTGAACAAAGAAAGGCTAGGAAGGATATAAAACTGGTCCCAAAGAGTAAGACATCAGGTTGGCTGTAAGTGGCAGCTTCCTATGTATCAAGAGTTTGTTTGACAACAGCTGCACTCTTCCCAGATGATAAAAGACCCAGGCAACACTGGTAAAGTTTAGGCTATGTGTGTATGTGTTGCGTGTCTTCAAGACATTTCACCCCTAAAGTGAAATTATCATGGGATTTTCTTGGCAGGATTTGTTGGAATTATGTTCCAGGGAAAATGCACAATGTGGTGAATGGCAGCAGCCATGATGACTAAGCATTTGGCCACTGTTGAGTCATGCTTATGATTGACAGGTGTCCAAAAAGAAGAGGCAGGTCTAGAAAGCCATGTGCAGCACTGGCCATATAAGGGACAAGCCTCTGGACACACATGTGGGTTGATGTGGGTTGATTGTGGAAGGTGGAGATTGTTGGAGAGTGCATTGGTGTATTATTGTACATAGCCTTTGTACATAGAACTTCTGAAGATTAAAAGCCTCTTAGTGAGACATCTGCTGAGTCTCTCTCTGCTCTGTCTGGAGGGGAAAGGAGTTTTCCTGTAACTGACAACGTTGCTTGCTTCATTGAAGACAGTCTGGATCCTGGTGCTTCACGTTACGTGGTTCCCACGCGCTGCGTCACCACGCTAACACTGGTTATGGGCCCAGTCTGCGCCAGAGGTTCTGACTAGATGAAAGTAAGTGACTGTTTTTGTCTGCATCCAGAAGAGCTGCTTTCAACTATCTAAAGTGCTGGTCAGCAAAGAGTTGAGAGCCTAGCTGTTTAGCTGCCCTTATCTGCTACTGATAGAGAAAGCTGGGAAGGCTGTCAACGCTGTGCTGTTGTTTTGCTTAATTGCAAGACTGGAAGGCATAAAGTTTCCTAAACTGTCTGATAACAATTACTCGCAATGGGCAGTTTACATGGAAGCTACCCTCGTCCAAGAGGGGCTGTGGGATCCTGTGGAAGAGGGTCTAAATGCAAAGAATGCACAAACAGACAGGAGAGCCCGTGCAACTATCTGTCTTTGTTTGGATCCCAGCCAGTTGGACCATGTGCGAGATAAAGGGTCTGCCCAGGAGGTTTGGCTTGCTTTAAAGCAGGGGTAGGCAACCTTTCCCCTTTAAGGGCCGAGGGACTTCAGCTCCCAGAATCCCAGGAGCTATTGGCCAACATGGGACTATTGGCCAACATGGCTGAGGCTTCTGGGAGCTGAAGTCCCTCAGCCCTTAAAGGGGAAAGGTTGCCTACCCCTGCTTTAAAGAGTGTGCATCAGTCTGATTCCTTGTTGTCAAAGATGCTTTGGACAAAGAGACTGTATACATACAAAATCGTCAAAGACCAGTCTGCAGAGAAGCATCTGGCTGAAATGAGACATCTGTTCCTGGAAGCACACGCTAGAGGAATAGAGTTGTCAAGGCTGCAGAAGGCACACATTTTGCTGAGTAGTTTGTTGTCAGACTTTGACCATATCCTGTACAGCCTCCAGGGGGTGCCAGAGGCCCGACTTTCTGTGGACCTAGTGACCACATGTGCCTTGGAGGAATGCCAGACACGGCGTTTTGAAGCTGGCATTCAGAGACAGCAACAGGTCCAGCCAACAACAACAACAACCACACCACCAGAAGCAGTTCAAGAGACTGAGAATGCAGCTGTTTGCAGAGGAAAACAATGTTTCTCTTGTGGACAGCCAGGACATTTTCAAAGGAACTGCAGGAGGTCACCAGCTGCCAGAGGGAAACAGCTACCACGCCAGTCTCCTGGGAACAGGAAAGGGGTTGTTTCAGCAGTCAAGGAGAGTGACTCTAAGGCCCATCATGCAGATGCTGACACACATCTCTGGATGATTGACAGTGGAGCCACACACCACATCGTCAATAAGAGGTCCTTGCTGAAGGACAGGAAGCCCTCCAGTGTCAGCAGAGTGGGTTTGGCTGATGGAGGTTCCAGCCAAATCAGAGACATGGGGACTGTGCATTTCCCTGGGTTTGAGAGGGATTTTGAGAACGTCCTCTGTGCCCCGGTTACAAAACTGCCTGATCAGTGTCTCAGCCTTAGTTTCAGAGGGCTATGCAGTGCAGTTTGAGGGGGATGAGTGCCTCATCACTAGAGGGGGGCAAGTTTGTGCCAAAGCACACAGGCACAACAAGTTATATTTTCTGGATTCCCAGGCAGGGTGTGCTACAGTTGGGAATGTGCCACTGCACTCCAACTGTGTGCACTACCTACACAGGGTCCTAGGGCATGCCGGGTTCAACAGTTTGGACAAGCTGAAGGGGGTATGTCCTGGGCTTAAGTGGGAGAATTACAGTAACCACCTAGAATGCTCTGTATGCAGCAGGATTAAGCTGAAAGCCTTCCCTGTTGTAAAAAGGAGCAAGTCTGCCACCCAGAGGCCATTCCAGGTAGTGCATGCAGACATAGCAGGCTCTTATAGCAAGTCTATAGGTGGGAATAGGTACCTTATGGTAATCGTGGATCGCCATACGAGGTACACATATGCTTTTACTCTGAAGGAGAAAAATCAGGCAGCTCCCGCATTCAAGGCCTGGGTGGAGAGAGTTGAAAGTGAGTTTGATTTCACGGTGGGCTCCCTTGTTACAGACTTGGGTGGTGAGTTTCTTTCTTCCAGCCTGCAGACCTGGTTGAAGCGGAGGGGCATCTGCCACAACAACACCAATCCTGTGATGCCCCAGGAGGACAGACTGGCCAAGAGGAAGATAGGCGTGCTGACCCAACTCAAAGACTGTATGCTATTGGATGCTGAAGCTCCAGAAGGTCTTTGGAGGGAGACAGTCTTGGTGGCATGCCACATAAGCAACCAACTGTGGCATTCCGAGGTGCAGCAAACCCCATACTACATGTTGTATGGGAGGCCACCCAATCTGAAATACCTGAGGGTATTTGAGCAATTTGCCAATGTTTTGGTTCCCCAGAGGTTCCGGAAGAAGGGCGACCCCAAATGGAAAAGATTGAAGTTTGTGGGGTATGAGGGGAACAGCTATAGGTTCCATCTGGGAGGTGGGCACGTCACGTTGTCCAGGAATGCGAACTTTGAAAGGCACTCAGGGTGGGAGACTAGGACAACAGGGTGGTGGCAGTACTGGGAATGGAGGGGTGGAAACACCAAAAGACCACAGAAAGTCAGCCCAGCACTTCCAGCCAGCCCACAGGCACCCAATCTCCCACTGTCACAACACCCAAGAGTGAGGTGTCAACACCCACAGCCACAGACAGGGGTTTAGAGAGCAGCACTGACAGTGAGGATGAGAGGGATAAGACAAGAGTGGTCATCCCCAGACAGACACAAAGGGTGAGAAGGCCTCCAGAGCGTTTTGTAGTACAGAATGCTAGGGTGTGTGCTGCAGTGGCAGAAGAACCTGAGAGTTTCCAGGAGTTTCTCACTTTTCCCAGAGAGGAACAAGAGAAGTGGTTCCAGGCCATGGAGAGTGAGTTTGACTCACTAGTAAAGAGAGAGGTTTTCCAGGAGGTAGCTAGGCCAAGAGACCAGAAGGTTGTAGGTTGCAGGTGGGTCTACAAAAGGAAGGAGTTGCCTGATGGGACCCAAAAGTACAAGGCCAGGCTAGTAGCAAGAGTTTTTTCTCAACAGCAATTTGAGAGTTATGACAGGACATTCTCTCCCACTGTCAAGCCAGAAAGTCTCAGATTAGTGCTTGCAGTAGCTGCCAGGAAAGGCCAATAGTGAGACATTTTGATTTCGAGACCGCCTACCTCAATGCCAAGCTTGAGGAGGAGGTGTATATGGAACAGGCACCTGGGTTTGATGATGGCAAGGAGGGCAGGGTCTACAGACTCAAGAAAGCCCTCTATGGCCTAAAGCAGAGTGTGCGCTGCTGGAATAGGTGCATCCACGAGGAACTGGTAAGGCTTGGATACACATGGAGTGTGGCAGATGCATGTGTGTATAGGAGAGGAGGGGTCACTTTAGTCATTTATATAGATGACCTCTGTGTAGCTGCTGAGATGGAGCAGGAGGTGAAGTCTGTGCAGGATTAGCTGGCAAGGAAATTTGTCCTGAAAGACTTAGGGATCCTCAAGTCCTATCTTGGGATAGAAGTGGAGAGAACAGCAGATGGCAGATTGATGCTGAGTCAGACAAAGAAGATTCAGAGGTTGCTGGAGAAATGTGGACTAGAAAGTGCAAAGGTGGTTAGGAGTCCCATAACACCAGGGTTCACAAGTAGCACAGAGTCTGACAGGGTGTTCAAGTGTCCAGATCTGTACAGGTCGGTTATTGGCAGTTTAATGTTTATAGCCAATTACACGCGGCCAGATATAGCCTTTGCTGTTGGCATGCTGAGCCGTAGAGTGAGCAATCCCAAGGTAGAGGACTGGACTGCGGTGAAAAGGGTATTGAGGTACCTGAAGGGCAGCAAGGAGCAGAAGCTTGTGCTACAGGGATCTGGAGCACAGCTGGATTGCTTTGTAGATAGCTCCTTTGCATCTGAGCTGCACGATAGAAAATCAGTGACAGGTTCGCTGATTAGGTACGCAGACAGTCCAGTGGTTTGGAGAAGCAGGAAACAGAGCTGTGTAGCACTGAGTACCTCGGAAGCTGAGTTTGCAGCTTTGTCTGAGATGGCAGGAGAGGTGCAATGGATAAGACAGCTGCTGGAAGATCTAGGTGAGGCAGGCACAGGACCGACAGTCGTGCATGAAGACTCACAGGCCTGCATTGCCATGTCAGAGGTGCAGAACCTGAAAAACCGAACAAAGTATATAGGTGTCAGGTATATGAATGTGAGGGAGTTGGTCCAGAATGGCATTTGTTTGGAGGACAATGTAGCTGACATCCTCACGAAGGCTCTGCAGGTGGAGAGGCATGAGCGTTTGGCCTCGGAGCTAGGTTTGACACCAGGAGCAGCAGCAGAAGCTCAGGGCTCTGGAGAGTGGTAGGTGCAGCCTAGAAGTTGGCAGAGTGATAAGATCATCTAGGCCAGGATGGCAGGTAGATCTAGACCAGGGTGCGGTTGCACCAGATGAAGAAATGTGCCTGGAGTGGTGGACAGTTTCCAGTATAGTGCATATCAGGAGAGTGCTGCTGGAGGAAAGAACGAGGTTCTTGGATCTAGACCGGAGCTCGGAGATCTAGAACAGGGTTCTAAAGTCTGGGGCGCACACAGGTCAGGTTTGACAGTGGCACAGACAGCGGCCAGAGCACTGAAACACAGCAGGAGGACATTGGACATGTTAGGCTGGTGGGATATGTCACAAAAGGGAAACAGAAAAGGGAGCCACAGGTAAACACTCCATGATTAAGAAGAACACACTACATGAAAAGTGTAAAAATAAGATTTGTGCACACATTGTTCATTTTGGAGGGGAATGTTGGAATTATGTTCCAGGGAAAATGCACAATGTGGTGAATGGCAGCAGCCATGATGACTAAGCATTTGGCCACTGCTGAGTCATGCAGCATCAAGGCTGATGAAACAGGAGGTGACATAATGACAGGGAGTCACCTGGTGCTGTAAAGCACAGTAAGTGCTGCAAAAGGGCTGCAAACATGTTGAGTCATGCTTATGATTGACAGGTGTCCAAAAGGAAGAGGCAGGGCTAGAAAGCCATGTGCAGCACTGGCTATATAAGGGACAAGCCTCTGGACACACATGTGGGTTAATGTGGGTTGATTGTGGAAGGTGGAGATTGTTGGAGAGTGCGTTGGTGTATTATTGTACATAGCCTTTGTACATAGAACTTCTGAAGATTAAAAGCCTCTTAGTGAGACATCTGCTGAGTCTCTCTCTGCTCTGTCTGGAGGGGAAAGGAGTTTGCCTGTAACTGACAACGTTGCTTGCTTCATTGAAGACAGTCTAGATCCTGGTGCTTCACGTTACGTGGTTCCCACGTGCTGCATCACCACGCTAACAGGATTTGTTCAGAGGTGGTTTATCTTTACCTTTCCCTGGGGCTGAGAGCATGTAATTTGCTCAAAGTCAAGCAATGGGTTTCATGGCCAAGCTGGGAATCAAACCCTAGCTCCAGAGTCATAGGAGCTTATTGCAAGGCCATAAAATGCAACTTACATTTTCCTTGCTTCAATTCTCTTCTGGGATACATCCAGGTATTATCATATGTAAGTCGCCACCAATTCTCCCGTGATGTCGCTGGCCAAATACAGCCTGGGTAAGACACGGGTCCAAGCTGCGTTCAGCCAACCAATTTTCGAAGTCAGAAATTGGCTGGCTGAAAGTGGGTTGGACCCGCGTCTTACCCGGACTGTATTTGGCTGGTGGCATCACAGCAGAATTGGTGGTGACTTACATATGATAATACCCAGATGAATCCCGAAAGAGAATTGAAGCCAGGAAAAGGTAAGATGCATTTTATGGCCATGTGATAAGCTCCATAGTGAGACCCTCAATTCACTAAGCCTAAAGATATATTTCCCATTATGCTTGTAACACATGTATAGCAATGTCTATGTGCTTAGCTACAGTTATTAGGTTTATATTTCTTTACATGATAACTGTGGAATTGCCTGCTAAAGAAATATATCCTATACATATGCATATATATCCTATGCATTTCCTTAGCAGGCAATTCCACAGTTAACATGTAAAGAAATATAAACCTAATAACTGTAGCTAAGCACTATATTCTGCTTTGGTCTGGCCCCACCTGCAATACTGTGTCCAGTTCTAGGCACCACAATTCAAAAAGGATGTTGAAAATCTGGAGCGTGTCCATAGGAAGGTGATTAAAATGGTGAAGGGTCTGGAAACCATGCCCTATGAGGAACAACTTACGGAACTGGGTATGTTTAGCCTGGAGAAGAGACAGTTAAGAGGTGATATGATAGCCCTCTTTAAATATTTGAAGGGATGTCATATTGAGAAGGGAGCTAGTGTGTTTTCTGCTGCTCCAGGGAATACGACTTGGAACAACAGATGCAAGCTACAGGAAAAGAGATTCCACCTCAACATTAGGAGGCCCTTCCTAAGAGTAAGAGCTGTTTGACAATGGAACACACTGCCTTGGCGCGTGGTGGAGTCTCCTTCTTTGGAGGTCTTTAAACAGAGGCTGGATATCCATCTGTCAGGGATGGTTTGATTTTGAGTTTCTTTTTTTTAAATTTTATTACATAATTAAAACAATTTAAACAATACATACTTTCAATGCAAAAGTTCTATTTACAGTACATATATACATCCTTCCTTTAGTTCTTCCACAATGAGTACTTATATCCATTCAACTGTTCTTAAGTTACTATCTTAAATGATTTTTACTTACAATTCCTACTAATAAACCATTTTACGTTATTTAACTTTAAATATCTTAGCTTATTTACTTCCAGTTGCTTTTTGATTTTGAGTTTCTGCATGGCAGGGGAGTTGGACTGGATGGCCCTCGTGGTCTCTTCCAGCTCTATGATTCTATGATATATTCAATTCCTTATGAATGCATGTAATGTAAAGTAATCAAAATAATGTGCTTAGACATTGAAAGTGTTTCTCCCTCAGGGAAGTTTATATTTTATATCTATGACTGTATATAAAAAATAGCCCAAAAGACTAAAGGCCTAAGCAGACTGCCAGAAATAGTGCACATTAAATTGAGGCACTGCCCTGGCTCAGCGCTAGGGAATCATGGGAACTGTAATTTATTGTGGCACCAGAGCTCTCTGACAGAGAAGGCTCAATGTCCCAGAAAAAAATACAATTGCCATGACTCCCTAGCACTGAGCCAGGGCAGTGCCTCAATTTAATGTGCACTATTTCTGGCAGTCTGCAAAGGCCCAGAGAGTTTGCCTATTCTCCTATATATATATATATATACCCTGGGATCCAAGGCTTAAGAATGCTTAAGTGGAGTGTTAATCATAGCTCTTCGTGTTTAGACTTCATCATGTTGGGAGCCCAGGTGACCTAAAGGTGATAAAAGAGATCTCCAAACAGATACAGATTATCTAATGTGGCAACCACTCCTGTTTCAATATTTGTAGAGAAGCAGGACATGAATGAATCAATAAAAATAAGAATTGTTGCACTTGTTTCAGTCCATTCTACTATGTTCTCTGTCACTGGCCTGTGCCTAGAGGCAGCAAATATCCAAAGAAAGAGATTCACTTAAGGGAAACAACACAGTTCAGGTCATGCACAGGTAATCCAAGACAAGCAAGGAAGGTACAGGTACACAATCTCAACCAGAGGTTGTTACACAAGCCATTAGTCTAGATATCCAAGATACCCTAGATATCCAAAGCCAAAAAAAGGAAGAGGAATTGTTAAATGTAGCCAGTCCAGTGGTCAAGAATGCCAGCAAACACAGAAACACAAAGAACACAGTCAGTTGTTAACAAGGATTGCCCACAGCTGTTTGTAGATGTATACGCTGCTGCCTCTGAGTGCCCAGTGATTGATTAATCAGCACATTCTATTTATCTGATGGTTCCTATACAATTCTTCTTTACCATACTTCAAAGAGTGGTAGTCTCTTCATTGTCTATCAAGTCTTGCTGAGGAGGTAGCCTCTCAACTGCTTCAGATACCAGTTTATCAGATTTCAGGAGGGAGTCATCTGAAGTAAGAAACTCCTCACAACTCTCCTCAGTCCTATTGAATCCAATTCAATTGGATCTCTCAGGTTCCACAGGATCATCTGTGATAGTGTTTTCACAATAGTCTTTTAATTAATAAAATTATTGTTACTGTACACCAAAGCTCAAGCTTTTTGCTCTTAAAATGAAATATCATGCAATTCAGGCTCAGCTAGGCCCTTGATCTAATACTAGCGGTACACACATGTGAATGAGTCTCTGTCTATCTTTCTCTATGAAAGCTCTAAGAACAGAAAACTTAGGCTTCAGAACCAATAACGTCAGAATCAATAAACCAAAGGCCCTAAAGTGGTATTATTTGTAAAATATAACAGTTAATTCTAATAAATTAAAACTTGTTTCCAGCCTGCAATACTGATTTAATCACTGTAGGAGACTAATCAGTTACAGCTTATCTGTAACATATAGTACTGTCTTCAGTAAAGAGGTGACTACAACATAGCTATTATTCAAGGGGATGGTTCTTGTGCAAATAAGGGAATATATAAGAAGTCAGATTATGGGGAAAAAATAACTAGCTAAAGTAACTACAAGAGTAACTGAGCAGAGTAGGAATAGCTACATCAAGAACAGTTGAAACTCCAAAAAAAGAAGCTTGCAAAACAGGAAGCAAAAATAGCAATAATACTTGGAGCCATTGTTACACTGGAAGGAAAAGGAAAGTATTGCATAGTTCTAAGATCTGACCCTGAATTATTGTTCACATCTCTGAAGGTCACATAATGTCACATGAAAGGAAATTAATTTTTGTAGGAAACTTGGACTTTAGACTGTATAAATTAAGACCAACTATAAATACATAAAAATTAATCAGTGATACCTTTGTTGGCCAACCAAAATGTACAATATACTTGCTACAAGCTTTTGAAGCTCCATGGGCTTCTTCATCAGACAAGGTAACCAAACAGGAGAAAAACAATTGGAGATGTTAGTCAGATGCCTACATGTTTTTTCTCCTGTTTGGTTTGCAACATCTTGCCTGATGAAGAAGCCCATAGAGCTTTGAAAGCTTGCAACAAGTATTGTGTATTTTGGTTGGCCAATAAAAGTATCACTGATGGATTTTTTTCCCCAATTTACTAAATGGACAACTCCACTACCCCTGAATCTTTTCCATAAATACATGGTGAAAATATATCCTCAAAATATGGGGGGTTGCATCACTCCTCCCTCAACAATGATCTAAACACAATAAAATGCATTAAAACGTTTATCAAACTAATGGCCCATGCAGACCGG
Source organism: Phrynosoma blainvillii (assembly GCA_026167975.1). Taxonomy (NCBI): domain Eukaryota; kingdom Metazoa; phylum Chordata; class Lepidosauria; order Squamata; family Phrynosomatidae; genus Phrynosoma; species Phrynosoma blainvillii. Next base: position 418,889,231 of record JANUYF010000001.1, read on the forward strand.
CCTGAAGGGCCAGGCTGGGGGAGGAGTTGGGGCAGGGCAACCACATGCCAGCTGCTCCGACTCCACCCTGATGCTGCTGTCATGTCGCACACAGTGTCAGGGAGCCCCGTTGGTGTAGCACAGGGGTAGGCAACCTTTCCCCTTTAAGGGCTGAGGGACTTCAGCTCCCAGAATCCCAGGAGCTATTGGCCAACATGGAACTATTGGCCAACATGGCTGAGGCTTCTGGGAGCTGAAGTCCCTCTGCCCTTAAAGGGGAAAGGTTGCCTACCCCTGGTGTAGCATGTACACACACTGCACCAAAGGGGTGCAAAAGAGCCTTACAGGTGGCTCTAAAGGTGGCTTTTTGCCACCCCAAAAAGGAGCAGCATTTGCCCATTCTTTTGGGAGTGGCAAAAAGCCAGATCGGGGCTGCGGTGTGTGGTTGCAGTGGCCCTAATCCGGCACTCCCAGGTGCAGCACAGATCCTTACAGGCCATCTGTGTTGGCCCTAAAATAGCTTAATAAAGTTTATGTTTAAAACCATGTACATGTAGCTTTTAGGGAAAAAATTAGTCAACAAAGCCTTCAATAAAAAGACCTACAACAGGAGATAATTTTAAAAACAGGGTGCCACAACGGAAAAGATCACCAGCTTGATTGCATTTTCCAACCTTCACTTCCCACCCCAATGTCTCCATACCACACCAGAATCATGTCTGAAGACTTTTCCAGACCTCCAGAACAGCTTTTGGGGTTACAAAGAGAAAGGGTCATCATCGTCGTCATCGTTGTTGTCGTCGTCGTCGTCGTCATCATCATCATCATCATCATCATCTGTCTCTTTCTCTCTTTCTTAAGAGGACTAAGCCAAACTCTACTGTCCTAGAGAAATGTATATAGTGCATAGAAGAGCAATGTCAGTAATGAATCATGAAACAGGACAGCAGGCTACTTCAGGCCTTGGGTATCCATAGTCTTTGATAGAGATGGAGTAATCTGGCAAGTAAAATTGCATCTTACTTTTTGAAAATCTCCTGCTGTCAAGTCTCTGACCAACTACCTAATTATCACACACTATTCTGGAGTCTCTGATAATATTATCCTAACATTGAAATCAAATCACTGGCTGCCAATTAGTTTCAAGGTGAAGTGCAGAGTGCAAAGTGGAGCCAGCATGGAGTAGTGGTTTGAGCATTGGGCTATGACTCTTGAGCACAGATTTTGAATCCCCACAAAGCCATGGAAACCCACTGTCCAAGTTACACATTTTCTGCCACAGAAAACCCTATGACAGGTTCACCTTAGGGTTGCCATAAGTTGGTGTTACCGAAAGTACATTTTTCTGAATTTGGTGTTGTTGAAAATAATAGATGTGTTGTGATGAGTTCCATGCAGAATGCAGATCATAGAGCAAGGCTGTTTGCCCTGCAAAATCACCAACACGCAGGCAGTTCCAGCAAGCCTTCTAGTCTTTATTGTAAAATAGCATAGGCAAAGTAAAATCTACAAAGTCCAGTAAAATATCACTTTAACTAGGTTGGATAACAGGAACAAAACAACAAATGCTACATTTTGAAAAATTAGTCAAGCTACAGCTTCTGCAAAAATAGTGTTAGCTAATCCATACAGTTGAAAGGTTAGAACAGACTAACTCCTTTGTCTAAAAACACAATTCCCAGCCCACCTTTCTCCACCTCTTTGGGCGTTACCTTCCAGGCTCATTGGTTGAGTTTTACATGACGTGTTTTAACCAAACCCCTTGTTGTCCATCTTCTACCATGTGACTGATTTTCTCAAAACAATCTTTGTTATTAAATCCACTCTATAAACAAAACTCTTTCTCACAATATTTTAGCTTGTTAACTCCATTGTTATGACTCTAACACACCTGGGCTGGGGTTGTTGTGCTCTAGGCCCAGAAGCAGTTTTCTCACCATAGAAAAATACAGACACACATCTTTACATTTCAACATTGACTATATATCCCATCAAAACCTAACAGGTGTGTATGAATTCCACATGGCCCCAGATGTACTCTCCAGTAGACTCCATGTGCCTCCTTAGCAGGGCAGAGAGGTTATGTTCAGGTCACCTGGAAGACTGGAAAATCCCCAACCTCCATAGTCAGGCAGATAGTGTGGGAGCTGCAAATTGACTGTCATCACTTCCATAATCAGAAGGATGGGCAATAATGGCTGAGATGTCTCACCTGATGGGCCAGCCAAACACCTTAATCTGCTCCCATTTTCCCTTGAATATTGCCAGGCCAGATTACCTCACCCAGGCAATCTAAAACCTTTGTCTAAGCCAGGGGTAGGCAACCTTTCCCCTTTAAGGGCCGAGGGACTTCAGCTCCCAAAAGCCTCAGCCATGTTGGCCAATAGTCCCATGTTGGCCAATAGCTCCTGGGATTCTGGGAGCTGAAGTCCCTCGGCCCTTAAAGGGGAAAGGTTGCCTACCCCTGGTCTAAGCTATAGCCAGACAATCAAACTCCTTTGTTCATGCTTTAGCCGAGCAATCAAGCACCTCATCAGGGGCCAGTTTGATCCCTTAAAAACTCCTGGATTTCTCCTCTCAGGGTCGCTAGTCTCTGATCTGGTTATCGGCACCTCCATTCAACCCACGCTTCTGGAATGGTTTTGTCTTACACAGCTTCACCCAATTGGATCTTGGAGAAGGATTGATCAGTAGTAAGTATCGCCATAATGCTGCCTCAGCATTTATTCCAGCCTAACCCCTGATTTCCCAAGCCCTGCATGTGTGTGTTTGTGAGAGTATTGTTGTGCGATTTTCCCATTTTTCAATAAATAATACTTTAATTGGAGGGTACTGCCTCTGCATCAGTTCTTAAGATCCAGCAGACTCTTGGTATACACATGGGAGATGGTCTCGCAGGGTCCTTGTAGCTCACCCCCTCTTGATTTGAGCTAAATTAAATACCCCTTCATAGACTTTTGGTTAAATCAGACAAAACTTGAAGGCACACAACAACAACAACAACAACAACAACAACAACAACACATTTTACCTATTACCTTTAATGCCCTACATTTTTTGAACCAGATTATCTACAGCAGGGGTAGGCAACCTTTCCCCTTTAAGGGCCGAGGGACTTCAGCTCCCAGAAGCCTCAGCCATGTTGGCCAATAGTCCCATGTTGGCCAATAGCTCCTGGGATTCTGGGAGCTGAAGTCCCTCGACCCTTAAAGGGGAAAGGTTGCCTACCCCTGATCTACAGGATCACTTTATCCTATGCAATCTACCCCAAACATTCATGTCATCTAGGCAACAGACAGAAACAACTGACGAGGTGTCCAGCAACTCCGTTGATGATATTATTCTGGATCAGTTTCAATCTGTGAGTACCAATGACGTGGACAAGCTCCTTGGCAGAGTGAGGAAAACAACCTGCTCTCTCGACCCTTGCCCATCATGGCTGGCCATCCAGGGAGGGGATGCATTGAGGATGTTCCTTACGGACATCATCAGTGCATCCCTCAGGGAAGGCTCTGTTCCACCTTGTTTAAAGGAAGGGTTGGTTAGGCCTCTTCTGAAAAAAATCTTCCCTGGACCCCCTGGATATGAATAATTATAGACCAGTCTCATTGTTACTATTCTTGAGCAAGGTAATTGAGAGGGTGGTTGCTTTTCAGCTCCAAGCTGTCTTGGGTGAACCCAATTATCTAGACCCATTTCAAACTGGCTTTGAGACAGGATTTGGAGTTAAGACTGCCATGATTGCCTTGACCGACAATCTGCGTCTGAGCATCGACAGGGGTAGTGTGACCCTGTTGGTGCTCTTAGACCTCTCAGTGGCTTTTGATACGATAGATCATAGCATCATCTTGGATTGCCTTAATGGGTTAGGAATTGGAGGCACTGCATTGCAGTGGCTCCATTCCTTCCTCTCAGGTAGATCCCAGAGGGTGCTACTCAGGGACAGTTGCTCCACTAAAAGGCAGCTTGTGTGTGGTGTCCCTCAAGGTGCCATCCTGTCCCCGATGCTATTTAACATCTATATGAAGCCGCTGGGAGAGATTATCCAGAGTCATGGGGCTGGGTGTTATCAGTATGCTGATGACACCCAGATCTATTTCTCCATGTCTCGATCATTGGCCTCAACTCCCGATGGCATCTCTCCTCTCAATGAATGTCTTAAGGCAGTAATGGGCTGGATGAGGAAAAACAGATTGATAGTGAATCCAGACAAAACGGAGGTGCTAACAGTAACGGCCCCAAAACTAGGAATTGGGTTGCAACCTCCAGTCCTGGATGGGGTCACACTCTCCGTAAAGGACTGTGTTCGCAGTCTGGGAGTACTCCTTGACTTGTCACTCCTGATGACTAATCAGGTAAATGCGATGGTCAGGAGTGCCTGTTATCAGCTTCGGCTGAGACGCCAGCTGTGCCCTTTCCTGGAAGTAAGGGACCTTAAGAATGTGGTGCATGCACTGGTAACCTCACATCTGGATTTCTGTAATGCGCTCTACATGGGGCTACCCTCGTGCTTGGTCCAGAAACTTCATTTAGTAAAAAATATGGCAGCCAGAGTGGTCTCCGGAACATCTAGGAGAGACCACATAACTCCAGTACTAAAATCTCTCCACTGGCTGCCTATTAGTTTCCGGGCCCAGTATAAGGTGTTGGTTATCACCTTTAAAGCCCTAAATGGCTTGGGTCCATCCTATCTTCAGGACCGCCTCCTCCCATATAATCCTCTCCGCGCACTCCGGTCCTCTGGGAGGAATTTGCTCCAGCCATTAAAATCTAGGATATCGGCAACCTATAAGATTATGGAACGGCCTGCCGGACGAGATCCGTCAGATTACAAACTTAAGCAGCTTTTAAAAAGCTGTGAAGATGGATCTCTTCCAGCAGGCCTTTCCTGATTAGCTTCTTAATTAAATCCCAGCCTCAGGAGCAGTGTCTCTTTACCTCTTTCTGCTCTCGCTTCCTCGTGGCTTGTATTTGTCTGTTTAATTGTTTAATTATTTTAATTTTTTTCCTTGATATTTTGTGTTAAATTTTAATATGTATAGTTTAATACCTTTTTAATGGGGGGAGGGTAGGGTCCTGGGGTTTGGTTTGTATCACACACTATTCTGGAGTCTCTGATAATATTATCCTAACATTGAAATCAAGTCACTGGCTGCCAATTAGTTTCAAGGTGAAGTGCAAAGTGCAAAGTGGAGCCAGCATGGAGTAGCGGTTTGAGCATTGGGATATGACTCTTGAGCACAAATTTTGAATCCCCACTAAGCCATGGAAACCCACTAGACAAGTTACACATTTTCAGCCACAGAAAACCCTATGACATGTTCGCGTTAGGGTTGTCGTAAGTCGGTATTATCGAAAGTACTTTTTTTTGAATTTTGGTGTGTATGAATTTACTGTAATTTTAATTGTTGTAAGCCGCCCCAATTGTTTCAACAGAGAGACGGGGTATAAATTATTATTATTATTATTATTATTATTATTATTAACATCTTCTTCAGTCAGCAAAATTAGGCTGAAAGACATTTTCTTTGTCCTAGATTTTGGATTTACCTGTTGAAGATGGATATGCTGCCTGCATTTAAAACACAAGAAAGACCAGTCTCTTCTGGTAGATCTATTCAAATTGTTTTTAAGTTATACATTTTAAAGTACTGATTGAGTAATTTTAATATATTGGTTTAACTGACTGCTCTTTTAACTTTTCATATGTGTTATTTGTTGTTTCCCACCTCAATCCAATGGGAGAGGTGGGAAAACCATCATCATCATCGTAATAATAATAATAATAATAATAATAATAATAATAATTTTTATTTATATCCCACCCCTCTGCTAGGCAATCGGCGCGGCGTACAGCATTTCAAAACATCAAAACAAACATTAAAGCAGATACATTTGAATCTCATCCCTCTTTCCTATTCTAGGCTGGGTGGTGCTTGGCTTAGTGTCTCTCCCCCAGATGACATCAGATGGTAATGGAGGGAGGACTCTTCTTATTCCAGGCCCGATGGTGCTGGGCCTAATGTCCTCTCCCCCAGATGACACTGGATGGAATGGAGGGAGGGCTCTTCTTCTTACACTAGGCCCGATGGTGCTGGGCCTAGTGTCTCTCCCTCAGATGACACTGGATGGAATGGAGGGAGGGCTCTTCTTCTTACACTAGGCCCAAAGGTGCTGGGCCTAGTGTCTCTCCCTCAGATGACACTGGATGGAATGGAGGGAGGTAATCATCATAATCATCATCATCACCACCACCACCATTACCATCATCATCCACAGCAGTTTTGTTTTATACCTGAGGAGATAAGTGGACAAGCTGATAATTAAATTCACCATTTTGGGATTCCATGGACAGCCAAAAGCACAAACAAATAGATCCTAGAACAGATCAAGCCAGAGATATCCCTAGAAGCCAAGATGACAAGACTTAGACTGTTGTACTTTGGACACATCATGAGAAGGCATGAATCGTTGGAACAGACAATAATGTTAGGAAAGGTGGAGGTAAGTAGAAAGAGAGGAAGGCCACATGCTTGATGGATAGACTGTATCTCCTTAGACCATGAATATGAGTTTTGAGGAGTTGGGTAGAGCAGTAGAGGATGGGGGAGGGGGGCTGGAGGTATCTCTTCCATAGAGTCGCCATGGGTTGAGATCAATGCAAAAACAGTTAACTACAACAATAAAAAGGGTTTGACTCCTTGTGTAGAATCCTTCTTTGTCTTTGTGATGCATATTTCTCCTACTTGTCTATAGAACCCTGCATTAATTAATACTGTCTTTGTCCTCATTGCCTAGAGCCACTGCTGTTCTCATTACTCAGGATCCTTTGGAAGTTTGGTATAGTCACTCTGTCACTTTGCTGCTTCTATTTTTTCAGTTCTCTGTAAAGACCTGATGACCACTGCATTTGTATAGAAGTTAATAAGATCCAGAGAAGAAAAAAGAAACAGAGACTTTCTTTCAGACAAACAGTATATACACACATTTATATTTATAAGTTAAAACTGATTTTTAAGTGCCTTTACCAGTTATGAGTATGTCCTGGAGCTGCATATTGCTGATAGGAAATGGAAGTGCTTGTGGATTATTCTTTGCACTTTGGCTGTCACTAATTTATAAGCAAACAAGTTTTCATAATTAAGGAACTGTATATTTAGAATGAAATATTTGTGATAAAAGAAAACACTAATACACTTTTATACCTACAGGACAGAGGTTCATATTTTGGCTTAACCATGGAATTCTTGATTACTCTTTATTACTTCTCCCCATGAATCCCTACCTATCAAACATTGTGCTTTCAAATCAGCTAAAGGTTGATATGCATTCAGGTATCACTTCTGCACGGACCATTTTGGTTTTTGTTTGGTGCCATTCTAAGCTATGCTTGGAGTAGAGTGGTTGAAATTAGTTGGATTTAGAATAATCATGACTCTTGGCCCATTGATTTTCAGAGATAAGCCATGCCAGAGTCTTTTCTATTCATCTAGTCTTCATATGAGATATGTCCATGGCTGAAATCCAAGAGTTGCTTTAGGCATGCTGAAAACTTGTTGGAAGTTCTCCTTTGAATAGCCAGTGTGCCACATAACAAACATATTTTGAACCCCTCCATTCCAAAAGTGATTTGCCATGTAGCATTAGTGGCTGAAACACAAGCCTAAAGCCTCTTTGTATCCATGTCATGCATCTCTATGGATCTTAGTCCATAGATTTTTATTATGATTTCAATGTGTATCTTACACATATCTTGCAGAATTCATTTAATGCATGGATTTCCATAATCCTTGTTCAGAATTATTATACTATTACATTTCCTTTCTCACATTTGTTCATTGTTATAGCAACTCTAAGGACTGGATTTTGCTGTTAGATATTTATTTTATATTCATATACTACACTGCACCACAGACTTCACAAAGTTTAGAGTTCACAAGATACAGCACAGAAACACCAGTTATTAGTTTTTATTTTGCCTCTCATGGGTTACTTTATATGTGTCTTGCACTGGTGACATCTGGCTGTCATTTATCTAAGAAAATCAAGAAAGACTAGAAAATGACATGGATTCCTGAGGAGTTAATGTTTCTTCGGGGACATATGAGTCTGTGGTTAGAAAGCCATTTGTTATGTCCATAGAGACATGTTATAGTCTGTAAAGCACACACAGGCACAAACACTGGTGCAGAAAACCATCTGCACACCAGTAAAAGTTACTGTCTATAATCCCAACCCATTATAGCACTTACCTCTTTGCTCTGCTAAATTTGAAAGAGTTTATGAGAAGAAAAGTCTTGCTTTAGTTCAGATTTCATTAAACCTTTTTATAGCTCTCACTGGAACCAATATTATCTCTGCATATATTCCTCCCAATGAAATTTCCAACACCGAAAGTACATACACTTCACACAGATTTGAGGATAATTGGTACAGCTGTGAGATTAGAGCACACTTGTTTAATTTTTGAAAATATTTTTGGTTCTGATGTGTCCCTCCTAACAATGTGGAAGATGAAAGTATTAAGATGACTGCACACTTTAATAACGAATACTACATTTTGCTTTTTAAATGAACATCATTGTACACTTTTTTCACCACCAGTGATAAATTTCATTCATGGTATTACTTGAAAATTGCAGTTCCATCCATATGAAAGATGCTTTCAAATATTGAGGTATTTTCAATAATAACACTAACCTTCTGCAACAGAGCTGGTATATGCTAATGCCTAGAAAGAAGTTGTGAGTGAGTTATTTTGTAACAGAAACCACTCTTCAACTATAAAATCACTAAGTGGTTTTGAAGAAGTCTGTGAATCTTAGCTTCAGTGCCCCATGAGCAATATGAAGCTAACAATTCTGAAAGTTTTGTATAAAGACTACTGAGGAATTTTCATGAAGCACCTGGAACCAGTGATATAGTGAAACTTTTTGAAGTGTGAGTGCTGATTATAACAATCCCTATAGTCATGTTCCAAAGAAGAGTTCAAACATTCAGTTAGTTGTGTCAATCCATATCATCAAGCCAGTTCTAGCAGTATTCATCTCCATCAGAAGGAAGCCTTTGCAAAACTAATGAGGGAACAGTTTGGGGATTGTAGAAGCTGTAGAGTCAAAAGAAAAGGAAAAAAAAGGGGGGGAGGGACTTTTCCAATATCTGCATGTGGAATATTGAATAATACATTGAATGATGGAAGCTCATCCAGTGCTAGAGAAATATTGAATTATAGTCTTCTCCATGAAACTTCTGTGTTTACAACCAGCAAAACAAAAATCATCCAAGAAACTATAGGTTTTTGTGGGGTTTTCAGGCTGTGAGACCGTGTTCTAGAAGAATTCTTCTAGAACATGCCCCCACAGCCTGAAAAACCCACAAAAACCTATGGATGCCAGCTGTGAAAGTCTTTGACTTCACATCCAAGAAACTCTTCAGTAGCGAGATGCTTCATTATGCTACAGTGTAACAGTTACAGAGTAACAATGTTTGCTGTCAACTACATGGTTGTTTGATGGGGGGAGAGGAGAATTTTTCCCCTAACCTGTTGTCTTATATTAAACCCAGAATTAGTCTCATTCATTAACCACAATGTTTTCAGGAAAGAAAAATGTTTCCCATGGATGCTAAAGCTTACTTTTTTGGTCTTAATTTGAAAAATAAATACATATATAAATGAGAGAGAGAAGGATATCAACAAAGAAATTGAAATAAACCATTCTAAGATTTCTAAGAATGATTTCCTACAAAACCTAGCTTTAAATATCTGTCTTACAAAGTGTATGAGTGTATGGGGTGGGGGAGGTCCCTTCCCTCAAGAACTAGTGACTGTGGTCATTATTTCACATTATCAGGACACAGTTGCCAGTTGGTGAGCACTGAGATGAATACTCATGAGTGGTGTGAGCATGAAAATGAGGCTGTAGTTCCTGTTCAGTTGGACTGAACATTGCAATTAGTAGGTACATTTCTGAGGGGCACATGAAAGTCTATGGCTTGATTAGCTACATAATGGGAGCAATTTTACGACCAATTCATGCTATTATATACTATATTAGACATATTACTACCCAGAAATTCATCTCTTTTGGAAATAGGGTTACCAGATGTCCATCTAAAGGGCCATCCCTCCTAAAATAACATCAGAAGCTTGAAGAAAATAATGGATATTCCTGACATCAGAAGCTACAATACCAAAGTATCCTTTATTTTTTGAAATATTGACTTGGTAGCAATGTGTTGCACAGATGCACCTTGCATGGACAATGGAGAATTGTAACTCTGACCTCACCTCATTTGGTGATTACCAAGCCTGAAGGATTTGACTTCCAACTGGCTTAGTATTGCCTTAGAATTTGAAAAAGTCATTTAACAGTTGGCTGCAGAGCAATTCTTGTTCTTTCTGGATGTGGCTAGATGAGGAAATGAAAATACCACAAGAAACTATGTTCTTGAGCTATTTCCAGGAAAACCATATCCTGAAAGACTGGGCTTGTAATTGGAATGCCTCTTCTTATAATAGTTCAGATCTAATTTGTAGGGTAAAGTAAAAAAAGGATAAAGTCAAATCCAGAATGAACTTTTGAATCTTATAACTTTAGCGCAGCCTTGATGATAAATGGTATCTATTTTCATACACAGCTTCCTCAGTAGGCTAGTCTCAGTGTTAACAGTCTTCAGCCAAGAGATGAATGCCAAGTTATTCTTAAGGAACATTCCCCTCAGCCAAAGATCTAAGGCTGTGAAGAACATCTGAGATAGTCTGACAAACATTTACAGCATAATCCTATATATGACAACAAAGAATATGTATGTATACTTGTTGTTCATTTATTTTTATATTGCCTGTCTTTTTCCTGAAATGGGATTCAAGGCAGATTACATCATGAATTAAATCAAGGAAAACATATTTTTAAAAACACACAATTCTAATGATGAAAAGTTTTTAGAATGGAAGTATTATATTAAAATTTCAGTGCCACTACAGCATGCCCCTCCCCCATTAAGAGACCTTTTTGGATAGCAGCTAGTCATGAAATGCTTGTTCAAACAAAAAAAGTGTTTACCTGCAGTGAGGGGACCAGCCTAATTTTCTCTGCCTTAAGGAAATAGCACAAGTTCTTAATGAACATAAGCAAAATCTGATGAACAAGTAATGTAAACTTGAAAATGTTGTGTGAAAATTATAGAAAAGTAAGAGAGAAACAGAAAGATAAATGAAACTGAGTAAATATAAATAAATGGATAAGCCAGTAATGAATATGGGGGAATGAATGACATGAAATGAAAGATAAATCATTTTGAAAAAAGTTCTGATGTACATCCATATTGCATACAATTTCTAGTATTGTGGCTGTAGAAACTATAGTTCAGTTGATGGTGACATCAGGCAGTAGCTTTCAGTTAGTTGAAAATTTCATCCCAACTTTAGTTGAGCATGTCTACATCAAAATCCTGAGAAGATGCTTTTGGAAATTATTGTTAACTGCCCTCAAGTCAATATTGACTCATAGTGACCCTATGGATGAGACATCTCCAAGACCTGTCCTCCTCTGCTCTGCTTAATTCCTGCAACTCCATAGACATGACCTCCTTAATAGAGTACATCCATATAGCATGTGGCCTTCCTCTCTTCCTATTTCCCTTCACCTTCCCACCATTATTGTTTATTCCAAAGAGTCCTCTCTTCTCATGAAGTGTCCGAATTAACGACAGTCTCAGTTTGGTCATTTTGGCTTCCAGGGAAGTTTCCAGTTTGGTCTGTTCTAGAACCCACTTGTTTGTCCTTTTGGCTGTCCACAGGATACTAGCTCTCTTCTCCAGAACCACATCTCAAATGAATTGATTTTCTTTCTATCTTCTTTCTTAACTGTCCAGCTCTCACATGGTACATTCTAATAGGGAATAAAGCTTGTATGATTCTAACGTCTGTGCTGAGTATCTTTGCATTTTAGAATCTTTTCTAGTTCTTTCATAGCCACCCTTCCCATTCTTAGTCATCTTCTTATTTCCTGACTGCAGGTCCCCATTTCTATCAATGTTTGATCCCAGTTATGGGAATTCTTTTACTATTTCTATTTCCTCATTGTCTAGGTTGAACTACTAAAGGTCCCCGGTGGCCATTATTTTTGTTTTCTTTATGTTCAGCATTAAGCCTGCCTTTGCACTTTCTTCTTTGATCTTCCTTAGTAAGTGTTCCAGGTCTGTGATGTTTTCTGCTAGTACTATGGTGTCATCTGCACATCTTAGATTGTTGATATTCCTTCCTCGGGTTTTCACTCCTCCTTCTTCTGTGTCCAAGCCTGCTTTTCTTATAATATATTTTGCATACAGGTTGAAGAGATAGGATGAAAGGATGCAGCCTTGTCTGACCTCTTTGCCAAATGAGAACCATTCTGTTTCTCTGTGTTCTGTTCTGACAGTAGCCTCTTGTCCTGAGTACAGATTTCTCATCAGACCTATCAGATGTGTTGGCATTCCCATGTCTTTAAGGATGTTCCATAGCCTTTCATGATCTATGCAGTCAAAGGCTTTGCTGTAGTCTATAAAGCACATGCTGATTTTCTTTTGGAACTCCCTGCTATGCTCCATTAGCCATCATATGTTTGCAATGTGATCCCTAGTGCCTCTTCCTTTCCTGAACCCTGCTTGGACCTCTGGGATGTCTATTTCCATGTATGGTTGGAGTCTATGTTGCAGAATTTTGAGCATGATTTTGCTTGCTTGGGAGATCAGTGATATGGTCCTGTAGTTGCTGCAGTCTCTTGTGTCTCCCTTTTTGTGGATGGGGATGTATACTGATTTCTTCCAATCTGTTGGCCATCATTTTGGAACATGCCCATGTATATATAATGTTTGTTTAGAGGCACTGCAACATTATCAGTCCCTTAGTAGGCAGACAGGGTAAATTGAATTTGTTAATGGAAGTCAACAATGAATAAAGATGGTATTTCTATACAGTGTTGCTATTGTTCTTTATTTGCCATTAATATGTAAATTTCCTTTTTCTAATTGCTACACAAAAAATTGTCTCCCCTGCAACCCCTTTCTAATTGGCTACTAAGTATGACCCAAAGTGATAGAAGTGTTGCTTCAGGCTGTAAGCCTCTCTATAGAAGCTCTTGGTTTGTTGGCAAGGTTAGATTACAGATTGCAGTGTGGTGGAGATTATAAATCCCACAATGCTTGATTCTGAGCCAAAGTTTGGTTGCTGGGAAAATGAGCAGCCAATCTTTGAAGATGAGGTTAAGTCCAAGAAATCTGTCTCCCTTTCTCTCAGACTTAGATTATCCTTAAACTGCCAGCTATCATAATTTGTATCAAAGAAAAGAAGAGATGCAACATAAGAGCAAACACATACACACATACATACACCCAGAGAGACACATTAAATTTAGTACATTACATACATGCTATTTACTAATTAACTACAAATGTAGTCCTGATAAACATAACAAACTATTTTCCTATAGTCATTCAATAGTTCTCTCCACTAGACACCTTGTTCCATAAAAACTGGAAGTTAGATTGTATCTCAATAATATAATCACTCACCATACTTCATATATAGTGTTCATCTGGTACTCTAAATATATTCTGTAGTGTGTGTATGTATGTCTTCATCAGAGATCGTGACAGTAAGTGACTAATGTCACTGAGCCAAGAATAGTTCAGGTTGATGCACTTTGTATTGCTCCCACACATCTGTACTAATTCAACTGTATTTTGTAACTTTTAAACCCTATCATTTCCATTCAAGGTCCCCATGTTGCAATGGGATGCTCACTCTCAACCATGGAATTATCTAGCATTTACACTGCTGAGCCACTTCTGAATGCACTTCGCCAAATATGCCAAATTATATGGTGGTTTAAGGACATTGTATATGGATTTTGCTCTTAATCTGGGAATTGTTATAAATACATTATGAAAGTGCTCCTTTTAAAGTATAAAGCAATACAACATCAGGTTACAGCTGGCAGCCTATGTATTGTAAGACATTAGTTCAGGAAAGGAGGCAGACATTAACAATAGATATCATTTATACATAGGGTGAGCTACTTAAAATCTGAATTGGGCATACTTTTACAATGCTTAATTCTAGAAATAAAGATCCAGAAAAGACACACATACTACTTGTTCTTGGGTTATTGAAGAAATATCAACACATCTTCAGAAGCAAACACTGTTGAGCTCACATGATAGAAAACAACTGAAGAAACACATCTTTCAAAAGTATTCAGGTCATTTTGGATAATGTTGGACTTTCAAAGACACTCAGCTCCTTTTAACATTTAAAATTTGTATATTCTGACTGTGTACTTTAATATTATTTTATTTAATGTCCTAATTTAGAGCATAGATTGTTACAAATATATAGTATATATAGTACTATAAAGTATACAATATATAGTCAATTAAAAAAATGTTTCATGCTCACCAAAAATACACTGACTTGCCAGCAGAAAATCTTCAAGGGATAGTTTAGTCTATGGGTAATTCTAGAAATGAATGCCTTTGGAATTTAAACTTTGACAAGCACAAAGCTTTTAATCTAATCACTATATTATTTAGTATAAGAACATTTCAAACTATCATGCAACTAGCCAAATACTAGAGACAGAATGGTATAGTGGTTTCAATGTTGGACTAGCACCTTGAGAGATCAGGGTTCAAATCTTTGCTTAGGCATGGAAACCCACTGGGTGACCTTGGGTAAGTCACTCTTTCTCATCCTAAGAGGAAGGCAATGGCAAACCACCTCTGAAAAAATATCACCAAGAAATAATACAATAACGACTAACAATTTCAAACAGTGGATATCTGCTTTACAGAATTGGATTATAATGTGTATGTGTGTGGGGGGGATAATATTCTCCACTCCAGCCCCCTAATTTCCATACCAGAAACCTGGCAATTCCTCTAGATCCAGTGTTCAGGTGGTTTACAGGGCTGTGGGGTAAAGCATTCTGTTAGAAGCAACATCAGGTTGGATTTAGCCATGGGATTCAATCCATCTTCCTTTCTCATGCTGAGATCATTCTCCCAGCACAGTTCCATTCAAAATGTGACTGCTGTTAAAAAAAATGATTTCCATAATATAACAAATATTGTTGGTCTGCAACTCCCTTCAGCTCTAGTCAATGTAGTTTCTCACTATATTTTGCAAGCAAATGAATCCACACAAATTAATAAAAGATTTAAGCTTGTAGAATTATTAACAAATGAGATGATTCAATTAAGAATTGAGTATTGAGATCTAAATAAATCAGCATTGAAACTAGGCTAGTTCCCCCCCCCCCCCCCCACTTTCAAACATCCACCTGGGCACTGGCATTGTACTATTGTTTCGCTAGCTGCTGATTAATATTTTGAGTGATTAAGTAATCAGCCTTTTAGATGATCAATTAATCACAATGGCTCATATAACAAATGACATAATTACAAACTATTATATCACAGAATGGAGATCCAACTTATTCTCAGTGTTCCTTCTGCAGAAGTAAAATGACTGTTACCAATTAATCAGCACCATCTATCATTTAACACATGACCTTTAAAACTGCATAGGCTTTCTTGGACACACACACATATTAAGAACCTTCTATATCTCCTTTATTTCTAAGTATAAATTGACATGAGAACATTTTGAACAGGTAACCAATTTGTGACCAGGTTCACTGTTTCATTTTGTTTGTAAGTAGGAATATACTCATGGCTTTGGATACATTCTAGAGCTCTTTCATGTTTGTATACAACTCTTTGAAGTTTCTCATTCAAAATCTGTGGTCTAGCCATACATTCTTAATACTAAGCTTAGATCCTACATAGGGGTTTCAGAGTGCAAATCTCAACATGAGAAGTTATACACTGATTGTTCTATGAGATGACATCATCATCATCATCATCACCATCATCATCATCATCATCATCTATTTATAATGACCTTTTCATTTCACCAAAGGACAGAACATTAGACACATATAATTAAGAATGAAACAATAAAACACAGCACTATAATATACTAAAATACTAAAATAATATACTAATATACTAAAAACAAAATGGTCATCAGTTGCTATCCATCTTGGCCATCCTAAACACATTCAGCAGCCTATTCCTTTGTGTTGAATGGTAACATCACAAACCCAGTGTTAATTGACATGCCTATGCAACTCTGACTCTGCACTATTGAACTAAATATCACACATTGGACAAAAATGTCCAAAAGGCTGTGTAGGCCTGTGGACCACATATAACCCCAGGGCAGGATTAGTGTGTTGTAGTGTTTTCAGATGCATATTTCATGAAAAGTTATGAATTGCTCTTAAATAATTGGGTTTGCCATTGCATCTAACCATCCTGATGTGTAACCTTTACTCAAGATACTACTGTTAGAACTGAATACAGAGAAACAGAATGGTTCCCAATCAGAAAGGGGGCCAGGCTAGGTTCTATTCTATCTCCCTATTTATTCAACTTGTATTCAGAACACATCATACAGAGAGCAGGTTTAGACGGGAAGGAATGAGGAGTGAGAATCAGAGGAAGGAATATCAATAATAAATTATGCAAATGACAGTGTACTACTAGCAGAAAATAGCAAAGAAAGTGCTAAGGCAAGCTCACAGTTGGACATTAAGAAAATGAAAATGAAAATGAAAATAATGACTGCAAATGATTTACATAAATCCATAAAGATTTCCCATACCTTGGATGAATGATTGATCAGAATGGAGACTTTGGTCAGGAAATCAGAAGATGACAAGGACTGGGAAGGGCAGGTGTGAAGAAACTAGACAAATCCTGAAGTGCAAAGATATACAACTGAAAACTAAAGTTAAGATAGCCAATACCATCATATTTCCCATCATATGTATGGGTGTGAGAACTGGATGGTGAAGAAAGCTGATAGAAAGAAAATCAACTCATATAAAGTTTGGTGCAGAAGAAGCGTTCTGCAGATACAGTGGATGGCTAAAAGGACAAACAAATGGGTACTATTACAAAACAAGTCTGAATTTGCCTTCAAAGCCAAGATGACTAAACTGAGACTGCTGTACTTTGACCACATCATGAGAAGGCATGAAAAGGCTACAATGTTTGAAAAGGTAAAAGGCAATAGGAAAAGAGAAAATCCACATACCAGATGGATAGATTTAATCAAGGAGAACAAGGAACAAGGAGAACAAGGCCTGAGCAGGGCCTGATTAATGAATTACCTGAGCAGGGCTGTTGAGGATAGGGTGTCCTGGGGGCGCCTCATTCACAGTGTCACCATGAGTTGAGATTGACTTAACCAGGTTTCTGGTATGGAAAAGGCAGCTAACAATGACGATGACGACAACAACAACAACAACAACAACAACAAGTGGTTGAGCATTGGACTATGACTCTGGAGACCAAGGGTTGAATCCCCCCTCAGCCATGGAAACCCACTGGTTGACCTTGAACAAGTCACATTCAGGGAGACAAAGGAAAACTCTGTCTCAACAAATCTCTCCAAGAAATCCCTGTGATAGGTTCACCTTGGAGTCACTGTAAGTTTGAAATGACTTGAAGGCATACAACAACAACAACAACAACAACAACAACAACAACCCCCCCTCCCCAGGTTCATTTTTTCTAGATTACTTCCTGTTATAACAAAAGGCCTCTCTTGGGCCTAATACAGCCAAAACATTCCAGAATATCCTCATGCCTCCAGAGGGTATTTGGGGGTAAGATAGATAGATAGATAGATAGATAGATAGGGAGTAGCAGGAGTGTGTGGCCCATGAAAGTCTCCTGGGGGCCAGTGCATCCTGCTAACCCAATAGTTGCTAGTCCCTGTTGTAGAAAACCTATGTATGTGCAAGATACAAACATGATGTCAACCCAATTGACTGTATACGTTCTGAAAAGGCAAATAATCATTTGAATTTGGTCCATTTGTGTGTGTGTGTGTGTGTGTGTGCCCTGAAATGCTAACATTTTTAGCATTATTATTATAATCCACCCTATATCTAAAGACCTCAGGGAGCTACAGTAGGTATAACAAAGTATTATGAGATATAACAAATTGAATCCCAATTCATAACATTCAATTATTTTATCCTGGCTTGGCATTTGAGTCCCCTTCAGAGGTGCAATGATGATGCCTTCATGCTTGAGGTATCTGTAGAGGCCCCTGATAGTATCATGTGCTTCTGGTCTCTGCTCTGTAGTCATTCTGAGAATGGTGTATATGTGTTTGTGCCTTTGCATTGCCTTAGAGCAGGGGTAGGCAACCTTTTCCCTTTAAAGGCCGAGGGACTTCAGCTCCCAGAATCCCCGGAGCTATTGGCCAACATGGGACTATTGGCCAACATGGCTGAGGCTTCTGGGAGCTGAAGTCCCTCGGTCCTTAAAGGGGAAAGGTTGCCTACCCCTGCCTTAGAGTGACCCCATAAATGTCATAGGATTGTCTTAGGCAAGGAATACTCGGAGGTGGTTTTGCCAGTGCCTTCCTCTGAAATATAGACTACATTGGCAGTCTCCCATCTAAATATTAACCAGGGCTGACCCTGCTAGCATGGAACTTAACCTGATACTCATTTTGAGGAATACTTTTCTTTCTGAGGCTGGACATGCTCCAACTCTCAGTCTCCTCTTCCCCAAGTTAAATATACCCATCTCCCTAAATCCAGACAAGAGCAGATTAGAGTGGAACTATGCCTTTCCTCAGTCTGGACACTGTTGATGCAGTTTTGAATTTAATTTGTCATTTTTGGCTGCCACCATCACACTCGTGTTTAGCATGTAGTCTGCAAAGATCCCTAGACTCGTTTAATATAGACTACTTTCAAGCCAGTTTCTCCCTATCCTATATATGTACATTTCATTTTTCCTGTCTATATACAGTACCTTACATTTATTCCTGTTGAAATTGATTTTGTTAGTTTAGGTCTAGTTCTCTAATCTCTCAGCATCATTTTGAATTCTGATCCTGTCCTATTGGTGGGTATTAGCTGCCCACACCTCCAGTTTGATGTCATCTGCAAGTTTGATATGCATGTCTTCTAATCAATCCATCACCTAAATCATTTATAAAGATATTGAACAACACCAGGTCCAGGACAGAACCCTGAGGCACTCCACTAGTCACTTTTCTTCAGGATGAGAAGCAATCATTGGTGAGTACTCTTTGGTTTCAGTCTATCAGTCAATCATGAACTAACAGTAGCACTGTCTAGGGCACATTTTTCCTAGCTTGCCTGCACTAATATCATGAATGATCTTGTCAAATGTCTTACAGAAATGAAGATGTACTACATCCACAATGTAAAAAAGAAGGGGAGAGGAATGTTGCAGCACCTTTAAGACTAACTGGTTTTTATATTAACATGAGCTTTCATGGATAGAAACCCACTCCTTCAGATGCAGTACAGAGTGTTTTAAAGCTTCAAGTATAAAGTATACTTATACAGTTGGAAATGGGATAGAATATCTTTAATATCATTTCAATATATGTACTGCATCTAAATAAGTTGGTTTATATTCACAAAAGCTCATGCTAACACAAAAACCAATTAATCTTAACGATGCTGCCACATTCCTTTCCCCCTCCCCCTTCCTTCTTTTTATGCTGCAAAAGATTAACACAACTACTTCTTTGGAAACTACATCCACAACACTCCCCTGATCCACAAAGTTTGTAACACTAATTGTTTTTAAAAGGGAGAGAGAGGAATAGTTTGGCATGACTTGTTTTTTTGAAACCCATGCTAGCTCATAGCAATCACAGTATTATCTCCTGCTTAGACTGACTCTTTTAATATATGCTAGAGCCTTTCTTGGTATTGGTATCAACCTGACCGACTGATAGTTGCTCAAGAATTCTCTCTTTGCCCACCTTTTTGAAGATGAGGACAACACTGGTCCTCCTCTAATGTGGTGGGAACTCTCCAGTTTTCCAAGAATTCTCAAAAATGATTGAGAATGGCTCTAAGATTACATGCTCTAGCACTCAATAGCACTCTAGTTCATCTAGCCTTGAAAAATTGAATTACTTAAGAATTGATTTTATAACTCTATTTAATCTTAATTGAATTCTAGTCTGGACTATCAGCAAGATTTAGGCTATAATATGGATGATGGCAAAATGGCATCCCCACTTTCTTCACCTGGCTGTAGTGGACAAGAGGTGGGGCAGCAGGGGCTCTGCTATATTATCTCATGCTCTGAAGGTATTGTTTTGCTCCCATCTTCACTATTGAAAGTGCACTGGATTTGAATTCATTTTGTTGTTGTGTGCCTTCAAGTCATTTTCAATTTATGTCAACCCTAAGGTGAACCTATTACATGGTTTTCTCAGAATTGTTCAAAAGGGGTTTGCCTTTGCCTTCCCCTAAGGCTGAGAGAGGGTAACTTGCCCTAGGTCACCCAGTGGGATTCCATGATTGAGTGGGGATTTGATTCCCGCTCTCCAGAGTGATAGTCCAATGCTCAAACCACTACACTATGCTGGCTGTCTTGATTACTTTATATCATCAGAATATCAATGTGACTGATGCAACAACCACTGCTACAGCAAAATGAACCATAGGGTTATAAGGTGAAATGAACTTAGATAAAAAAAAAAGATAAATAAAACCATGGTCATCTCTCTTCAGATCAGATCACACCACCAATATGTAAAGTATGGCCCAGACAGGAAACTGCAAGGGGGGGGGGGAGTGCCAAATTTCACCCTCAAGTCCCAAATGGGACACACTTACATCTCCAAGTTCACCAGAAATGATACTTAGGGGGCTTGCAGACTGCCAGAAATAGTGCAAATTGAGTCCAGTTTTAGGGTTAGGGTTGGGGTTAGGGAATCATGGGAACTGTATTTTATTGTGGCACCAGAGCTCTCTGACAGAGAAGGCTCAATGTCTCAGAAAAAAACAATTCCCATGATTCCCTAGCACTAACCCTAACCCTTAAAGTGGACTCAATTTGCATTATTTCTGGCAGTCTGCAACCCCACTAAGTCACTTGCACTTGCACTTGGCAAATTTTTTGGCCATTTTGACATGGAGAAGTTGTGGCATGGTTAGGTGAACAACTACAATTGTAGAAGGTTCATAGGTATTTGTGGCTGTCTTCAGGTGGAAAAAAAAGTGTTTAAAACTGGTCATTCAGCTTTTGGGGTCTGGGAGGTTTATGGGTAGCAAAATTGAGATCTGAGGATTCATGCAGCCTATGGACCACAATTTCCTCACCCCTCATGTAAAGGAACAGCAATACAGAAATAACTTCCCACTTTGAAATGAAATGCAGTGGGATATTCAGATACATTGGAATTTTTGTTAGTAATCCAAGTGTACTTACTCAGCAAGGCCTTTCCCATTTGAAACATAACTGAATAAATTGCACCCAACAGATGAATACTTCCATGATTCCAAACAGATACCAAAGAAACCACTCTATGCAGCTGCATGAGTGTAGCAAGCATCAATTATTAGGTGAGTAGAAGGGACAGGGAAGAAATCTTTCACATTGAACCTCTGATTTTTATTCCCTTGATGTGTAAGGGTCGATAGTCATAATTATAGACTTCTGAAATTATTTATTCAGATACATGGAAAAAAATTTTCAACAGAAGGCAGCTGATCATATATATGCACACACATATGCATCTACAGGGAATGGACTGGAATATCTAAATGCATTTGACCTTTTTATCTATAGGTCATTGTTTTGCTTCAAGTTCAGTCCTTCAATAGTTAGTGATATTATACAGGGAATTTTTTATTTGCTGTGCCTGATGCTACACCAGTTTGAACAATCAACAGCCTAATTCATGCTTTGACAGTGTCTTCATTCCCCAGTTTCTTTGACAGCTAAGAGATATACCGTATTTTCCGGCGTATACGACGACCCATGTATAAGACGACCCCCCATTTTTCCAGTCAAAATATAGAGTCTTAGCACCTCTATCCTCATTACCCTTATATCCGGCGTATAAGACAACCCCCCCCCCACTTTAGCCACAGATTTTGCAGGTAAAAACGTAGTCTTATACGCAGGAAATTTTGTTTGAAAGGTTATACATGGGTTTATGAAGATCAGAACTTCTACTCAAAAGCCCAAAACATTTTTTAAAAAAATAGCAATCTGTTTATGGAAACACTGGACATCCATTCATATCTTTTAAAAGTTCTGATCCTCATAATTGATTTTATCTATGTGGCAATTACAATAATTTCAACAAGAAATGTTATGCATAAGTTTTGTTTGAGCTATGTAAATATTTTAATGAATGAATAAATAATATGGTGGGGGTGCTAGCAAGTGTTGACAATCTTAAGAAGCTGATTTACTAAAGAAGTTTGGGGGATTCTAGAAGGTTTGTGGTTACAATTATATATACATGTGTGTCATTACATTGCATTGTAGTTGTTTGTACATCTATGTCCTGTCAGTGTGTGGATGATGGGTGTTGCGGTGATGCTCTTTAGCACCCAGCAGAATCTCTAGGACAAGCTGGCTGCTGTGATCCACAGCCACTTTGTATTTCTTATCATCAACTGGCTCAGCTTACCTTCTTCAGGATCCTGTCTTCCTCAGTCAAGAAGACACATTTTAATGCATATAAAAGCAAAATAAGATAGCTAAGTAAAATCCATTGAGATGAACTTGACCAGTTCAGCCATGCAAGATTACATCTTTAACAATCCCAAAAGCTTAGGATCTCAACTTGTTGCACTTGAAACTACTGCTGCCAGGCAGGCTCACGCATGCACTCTCAGCTTGAAATATAAACATTCTAGACAAAGGCTTCTCTAGGTCCTTCCCATACTCCACCTTCTAGGTGTTAACCTTATGTTGATTGGATAATGCCTGTATGATGTATATTAACCTAGCCTCTTGCTGTCCATCATCCACCACGTGACTATTTTCCCAAGCCTAACGATATTTACCTTTTTGATATCTCTTGTTTTTCATAACAAAGTCTGTGTCTATGAGTTGTACCTTTGGGAAAGTTCATGTTTATGACTTCTTGGCCATCTGGTGTTAGATTCACTTTGTTTCTCTAGATGTTGTTCTCATGAGGAAATTTACACACACACACATCTCTACATTTCACCTTTGACTGTATGACCCATCCATACTCTAACAATCCCCTCCTGAAATGTATAGATGTGTGAGACCACTATTTTTGCTGTTGTTGTTGTTGTTTTTGTTGAAACTATCTTAGCACATCCTAGTCTGTTGTAACAATTGTTAATGTTGTTCTGTCTCCAGAACCTTTGTTCATATATCTGTAGTGTTGTGTTTTTATTTTAGGCACATGATTCCATTTTAAACTCGCTCTCTGGTATTTTGTTATCTAACTCTAATGTATTTTGATCTGCACTTTAACATTTCTGCTTCTGTCATGAAAATGCATGTCTGTGAATCTCTATATATCATAACTGACAATTCACAATTTAAATCTTATAACAACTGTTCAATCTACTCTATCTCATTTAATGTTATATACTCTGTTTTATCAGCGCTTAAAGCTATATATCATTATTTTTCAAGCTACCGAGCTTTTCTCTATACTTAACAATCCTTAACCTGACTATTTATCTGTAACTTTAAAGCAAATGAACTATTTACAAAACATTCTAACCTTAATGTGGTTGTTCCAGATCACAAGCCCCTTTTCTTTTCTTTTTTTTTAAAAAAATCTTATCAAATGTTTCATGGCTGTCCAATCTTTTACCTTAAAACAATCCACTTTTTATTTTAAAACAATTTTACAAACACAATGTCTAGTCCATTATTGTCAACCACAAACATCAAACCCCTCACAAAGCTTCTCCATATACCTGGATATTTAAAACCCCTTGTAACTACACTCCAAATAAAACCTACTGACTTCAAACCTGTCACCACCTTTGCACTCTGCAAACCACACTTCCCTAATCTTTCTATGCTGACTCAATAAACATATTCCATCAGCAGTCCAGCAACCTTAAAATAAGATCTCAAAAATCAAAACCTTTGATAACAAATCTCTCTAGACAATTTCTCCTCCTTGTCTGAATCTCTTGAATCTAAATAACCAAAAATGCCATCTCCTTTTGTGTAAACACATGTATTAGCATCTAAACAAGCAATCTCAAAAACAAAATGTTGCACCTACTGGCCCCTCCTTGCTGTTAAAGTCTATACCAGTCACAAGCTCTCAGCCTTGGACTAAATGTTTTTATCAATGTTTTCAAACCTTTGCTGAGCAAATCCTTTTTGCTATTAACCTAGCTTTGTAAATCTGTTTGCTATCAGGCATCTATTTATTTTGTATATCCATTCACCTTGTGATTTTTTTTTTTTCTTTAGGTCTATCAACCACATTTAAACATCTCTTTGTCAATTAAAACACTGGAATTTCTTGCTTCACTGCAGTATATGATTCTCACTTTCCTCAACAGGAAAAACTTTTTGAAACGTTGAAGCTCCCTGTCTCACCAGCTACTATTGTATAAACTCTTGTTTTCTGTATAATAAATTTGTTTGTTGTTTTTTACTCTCTATGAATTTTCTTTGATATAACATGTATTGTTTTCTCTCATTTTTTGTGTATGGACTTGTATGTCCTTTGTTTTACTTCATTTTTACTTGTTGTTGATCTTATCTTCATTGTTTGATCTTAAGTGTTTCCCTCACTTTCAGAGGATTAATGTTTGTAGTTTGTGTTTTGTGTGCCCCTCCATTCCTGGAACTTGTGTTTAACTGTCTCATCCTCAGTAAAACTTCTTTGTTTGAATGTATGTTTTCCCACCTGAATGTTTTTCACGATTGTTACACTTGGACATTAATTTTTTTCCCCATCACCAAGGTGAAATCTTTAACTGTTTCTTGAATATCTCACAAACATCATCTGTGGCACTTTGGTTCAATTTTCCCTTTTAAAACATGCGGGCACATACATATTTGCATATTGTCCAAAACCTGTCAGATACTTGAAATTTAGGGGCTAAGCAGATGGCTAATTGGGCCATCTTGGGGGCAGAGAAGGGGGGGGGCAGCCGCATGATCGGCGCCCTAACCCTTTCCCCAGGTCGTCCTCGGAGCAGCTGGCTCTCCGCATGGCCGGCACTCCAAGGAGGACCTCCCACCACAGTGTTCGCACACACTGCGGCGGAAGAGTCGCCGAAGGTGCACCACAGCCTTTTGCGGTGCACCTTCGTCGACTTGTGAAAGGAGCACCAATTTAGTGCTCCTTCAGGGGTGGTGAAGCTGTGCCGTGGGACTGAGGCATGGGGATGCCTCGGCCCTGCAGCGCAGCTTCCTGGGGCGGCCCATGGCCGCCCATCTGCTTCCCCCAAATTTAGTGGTTCCCCACATAACATGTGAAATGGTGCTGGATTTCTTTTTTCTCAGCCAGTTTCTCAAACTGTGAGACAAGAATTCTCTTCCCCCCCCCAGTCTGTAATCAAGACCCTTTGTAATCAATTTTTTTTTTCATTCATGTTTACCCATTGTTGAAAACTTTGAATTGTATCACTTCTATGTTTCAAAACTCTGCCATATGAAAAACCTGGAAAATCTATCCACAATTCCTAAGAAATATTTGTTGACACTTAGTAACACACATTTGTCCTTTTTGCTTAATAGCATGGAACAACCTCAACAGGTCATTTTAGCAATTCGCTTGCTCTGGTTCTGTCACAGGAAAAACCTTGACTTTTTCTCTGTGGCAAACTGAATTTTCAAAATTCAGGACCTATATCCCCCAGCTTAAACAAGCTACCAAATCCTATGTTCCCTAGGATTCTATAATTGATGTGCATAACCAGAATGCAATGATTAATTTCCCACACCTGCACATTTAGCATTTGTTTTCACTTTGTATAAAATACATATTCTCTCTTTATAGCTTTTGTACACACCTCCCCATCCGGGGTGATTTCACATTTATCTCCCATAAAACTCAGTGTATATCCCCTGACACACTAACTAAACAGTTTTGTAAATCAGGTACACATAAAACATTTTCAAAGTTTTCTCACCAAAACTTGGCATGTAGACATTTATCAATTTCTTTGACATCTCTTTCCCCTCTATCAGCTAGATAAACATTTTTGATACTGGAGGATTTCTTACTTTTCACCAAATCTGCATTATTTATCATATGCCTGGTTGTCCCAGAATATAGAATCTATTTTGTCCTCAGGTTTTTACCACCTGTTTGAGTCACACTGTCACAGCTCTGTATCACAGCTGCAGTTTCTTTGTTTTCCTCCAAAGTCTCTGGGTTGTTGATTGTTGATTGTTGCAAACTTCTTTGCATTGCCGTTTTCAAATCTCCTGCTATGTCGCAGTAAAAGCATCGGTTTTTCACCCGTGCATCAGCTGCTTTTTCTAGATGCATTTCCTTGAAAACCTCATGTGCTGTCCTAGGCGCCACAAGCCGACATTTCTGGCTTTTCCTCAAGCAAACCGCTTGGCTTATCACGTTCCAGCCTCCGGAACTTTTTGGCATCCAGCAAAACTGCTGCAGCCGCACAGCATAGACCACTGTGTAAAACTTCACCCTCACCAGGGATTTTTGTATTTTTCTTCCAAGAACTGTAAAGTCCTTTGACCACAGCATTTATGACAAAGCTGTGCAGAATAGATGAATTTTCTTCAGTTTCCCAAAAACCTTTGGCTGAAGAAAATTCTCTCCCAAAATTTAACTGTGACTCAGAGAGGCTTAAAAGAATTATTTCTTTTGGCTTAGGCATCCACCTCCAGCAATTCCTGCTGCATTAGAACTCCATGCATTGCAACATGCATCTGTGACTCAAGTTCCTGAGCCTTGGTAACCCAGCTGCATCCATTTTAAACAAAATGGCCCTTAACAGAGTTTGTTTGCAGCTTGAAAAAAATCACTGCATTGAACCTGCAGTATTTCCCAGCCTGTCCAGGCTTTGTTTTCCCCTGCTTCTTACTGTTTGTAGAGTGGAGATTTCTCAGACAACTGCCTTTAAAGAGTTCTGCACTCTGCCATCAGGCAAAACAGCTTATCAGTAAACATAACTGTTACTTACATCTGAAGAAGGTTTGAAGCCACCTCTGCTTTTCCCAGCAAATGCTGAAGCATGGTTCTCTTGTCCTGGCACAGCTGAAGTCATGGATAGGCAGTCTTGCCTCTTGGCCACCTTGTAGACTTGCCATCTGGACTCCTGGGCTCCTTTCCTCCTGGACATCTGGCCTCTTTGGGCCTCGGCAGACGACCAATACAGTCGTCTCCGAGGCAAGGAAGAGGAGGGGCATCCGCACGAGCGGCGCCCCTTCCTCCTCCTGAGGTTGCCCTTGGAGCTGCCGGCCGTCCGCATGGCCGGCGCGCTGAGGGCAACCTCCCGTCGCAGTGTCCTCACACGCTGCAGCGGAAAAGCCAGGGAAAGTGCGCCTGACGTGTTTAGGGCGCACTTTCCCTGTCTTCTGAAAGGAGCGCCAATTTGGCACTCCTTTCAGGGACGCTGCCTGTGTGCCGCCGTGCGAGTACCTCGCTCCAGCAGCGCACTGTCCCAGGGCATCCCCGACACCCTGGTATGCATCCCCCCTTTGTCCTCTGGCAGACAAGCCACATCTGGCAGACAAGCCCCTTCAGGCAGAACAGCCCTAATTGGCAGACTAGCCATAACTGGCAGAATAGTCTTAACTGGCAGACTAGCCATAACTGGGCCCGTAATCCTTGTCAGTGTGTGGATGATGGGTGTTGCAGTGATGCTCTTTAGCACCCAGCAGAATCTGCAGGACAAGCTGGCTGCTGTGATCCACAGCCACTTTGTATTTCTTACCATCAACTGGCTCAGCTTCCCTTCTTCAGGATCCTGTCTTCCTCAGTCAAGAAGACACATTGTAAAGTCCAAAAGCATAGTTTATTAATGCATATAAAAGCAAAATAAGATAGTTAAGTAAAAAAAGGCAGGCTCACGCATGCACTCTCATCTTGAAATATAAATATTCTAGACAAAGGCTTCTCTAGGCCCTTCCCATACTCCACCTTCTAGGTGTTAACCTTATGTTGATTGGATAATGCCTGTATGATGTATATTAACCCAGCCTCTTGCTGTCCATCATCCACCACGTAACTATTTTCCCAAGCCTAACGATATTTACCTTTTTTGATATCTCTTGTTTTTCATAAAAAAGTCTGTGTCTATGAGTTGTACCTTTGGGAAAGTTCATGTTTATGACTTCTTGGCCATCTGGTGTTAGATTCACTTTGTTTCTCTAGATGTTGTTCTCATGAGGAAATTTCCACACACACATCTCTACATTTCACCTTTGACTGTATAACCCATCCATATTCTAACACATCCATGTGCAATAAAACTGGAATTTGGGTGATCCTCCATGTCACATCTTTGACCTCCAAACAAAGGATCCTCTGAAGGTAGCCCAAAGTGGAGGCTCCCACTTCAGTTTTATCAGTTCAGTGGGTCTATTCAATGAGGTTTACAGAAATGCTGATTTACCATTCATCAATTGATTCAATGGGTATAGTTTGGCAAGGACTAGCAATGGGATATAGGCCTCTAAATGAAACATTATTTCATTCCTTCTCTGGTGATATTGCATTTTATTTTGAATTTCTTTCTTGTGTTCCCATTCCCATTGTTCTCAGTGTATGAGACCACCTGTTCTCTCTATAGATGCGTTTGAATTTTGTCATTGTTGCCATTCTTAGTATAGTGCAAACCATATACAGTTTAGATGATATGGCATATGACATATGTGAGCTAGCCAAATCTGAATTGTTGTTGAAATTACTTGTCAAAACATCAGGGAGAACAATATTTGCTGTCACAGCACCAAGCACATCTATTGTAACAGGATCAAACATATGGCAGGTTTATGATACCAGTGACTACTATGCATATTGCTCTGCTGAGTCTTCACTGCATGAAAGCAATCCATGTGTGCTTTGTGTAGTCTCAGAATGTTTTTTGTAAATCTCAGAAGGGCAATTCGAATTAATTCAGATCAGGAGTTCTGGTGAAAACTGTCAGAATCAAAGCTTATATTATTGAACTGTTCTAGTTCACAAGAGAGGGATAACTTGGCTCAGTGAGGGAGCTGCTTTTTCAAAGTATGTTCTTATGTTCCTTTTGAAGTGACAAATTCAGTAGAAGATGAATTTATGATATCAATTTGGAACAATGAATATTTCATTGGAATAAATTCTAAAATGGCAAGAATTTCAAGGGGTTAGAGATGTTTGCTTATTGTACCTTGATAGTGAATGAGTCTGATATAAATCATGGAAGAAAAACTTGGCCCATAGACCAAGGCCTAAATTCGAGGCCTAGAGCCATAACACTGATGGCACAGAATGTTCCTCCCTTCCTTGGAAGGAATAAACATGACACTGAAAGATATCATAAGATATCTTCAGCTATTCAACCTGTTCATCCCTAGAAGCTGATTAAAAAGTGGTTTAGATACATTTTTTTGTCTCCCCCACCCCCAAACAGGTATTAGGATTTCAGTAGGAAGGGGAAATTCTCCTGTACCCTGGATTTTTCTGTTCCACCAATGGACATGCCGTAGCTCTTAGTTTGACCTGTAACATTTTCCAGATTGGACACTACAGAATGCTATTATTATTATTATTATTATTATTATTATTATTATTATTTTGAGCGACTTAAGGTGGCTAACAAATTTTAAAACAGTACAAGTTAAAACATAAAGTATTAAAATATAAATACAAAGTTTTTTTAAAAAAATAAAAACTTTTTTTTAAAAACACGAGCAACTTGTGGATGATGTGGGTTTTGTTTTTTATCGACCTGACAATTGCAGAGAAGCAAGGTAAGGTTCTGTGGCATGGTTGATAAGCTCTCCAGCCTACTTTGGCTAACAGAATGGACTGAAGGCAGGATCGCTTTCAGACATTGAGCCTGCCTTCTTTTGTAACAATATTCCATTCTGTTGTCGCCATACCTTCCTTTGCTCTGCACAACCTGAATCGCTGTTCCTGACAAGATCTTTATTAGCTCTCCCTCACTGCCTTCCATCTGGGTGGTTGTTTTAACATTCCCAGTGTTCGTAAACAGAGAATAGTTAGAAGGCTATAACTAAGCAGCCGTGGTAGGAGTTGAAACCCTGGTTGGGTTGAGGCCATGCCCACAAGCCCTTCCACCACCATCACTGTAGCCTGGGAGGAGGTGATAGAATACTATGGCCAGGTGTTCTGAGAGGGGAGGAAGCAGGCCAAGTGCTCACCACCCGGCTCTCAATCCACTCCAAGGCTGCTACTGAAACTTTTAAGGCCAGCCCCTCCTTAAGGCGACACCCCAACTCCCTGCTCAGCTGTCTCAGCTGCCTTTTACCTTTTAACCCAGTGTAATGGGAGAAAGAGAGGCTTCTTCAGAGTCCTCCGGCTTGCTGGCTGGCTGACTAGTAGATGTTACAATAGAATATTTAAATAAGAGTAACAATGAAGACTTTGAGAAGATATTTTAAAAAATTAAAGACTAAGGGATTTAAAATAATGGAGAATTATATGATTCAACAGAAGCATGGGTAGAGGAAGAAGAATTGATTATATTAATTGGAAATCAGTATTGGATTCAAATAAAAGGGATAACTAAATTATTAGATGAAATAAAATTGAATATCTTAGATCAGACTGAATTACTAAACTAAATAATTTAAAAAAAATAGAAGGTGGAAAAGGATTAATAGGGAAAATTTATAAGATTATGTTAACAAATCATTTTAGAATGGTAGAGAGATTGACAATGAACTGGGAAAATTGATACAGACAAAATTAAATTTGCTACAAGAAATTATTAAAATTAAAAATACAAATGTAAAACAACAACAAATGATTGGAAAATGGTACAGGACGCCACATTAATTAGCATTTATAAATGATAAATTTCAATCAAAATGTTGGCATGGATGTGGAGCTAAGGGGATTTATATACATATGTGGTGGGAATACCCATTTGTTGAAGAATTTGGACAGATGTTAAGAAACAGATAAATATAATAGGGATAGAGATACAATTAAACAAAGAATATTGTTTAACTCTTAAATTAGAGGAATTAGGATTGAATAGCAATAAAAAATATGTAATAAAACAAATTTTAAAAGCTGCCCATGTAGTGATTGCTTTTGGATGGAAAAAGAAAATTAATTGGAATAAGTCTTATTTGTTTAAATATATAAAATAATATACATTATTTGATTTCCTTAGGGAAAGAAGACTTAAAGGTCTGTACAGACTGCCAGAAATAATCCAGTTTGACACCACTTTAACTCTCCTGGCTCATTGCTAGGGAATCATGGGAATTGTAGTTTTTTCTGAGACATTGAGCCTTCTCTGTCAGAGAGCTCTGGTGCCACAGTTCCTATGATTCCCTAGCACTGAGCCATGGCAGTTAAAGTGGTCTCAAGATGGATTATTTCTGACAGTCTGTATAGGCTGTAATATATTGGGGAAAGCAATAAAGAATCATGGAGAGATAAATGGGGAATTGTGATTAAGAAAATGGATGGTAAAATGGGGTATGAAGAATAATAATGATATTTTCCATATCTCTGAAAATAATTGTTAATTTAAATGAAATACATTTCCTCCAAATGCTGTTGGGAGGGGGGAGGAAAGTCACATTATGAAATATGGATTATATAATTTGTAATAATTACTGTGTAAAGAGGAAGAAGAAGAAGAAGAAGAAGAAGAAGAAGAAGAAGAAGAAGAAGAACTACAACAACAACAAAAATAAATAAATAAGATACCTGGGCCTCCAGTCTCAGAACTGAATCCAGGAGTACCTACAAACTGTGAACCTGAGTTTTCAGAGGAAGTGTAGCCACATCTAATACAAGCTGGATCCCTATTCCCACATCTGTCTTTTGACTGACCAGGAGCACCTTTGTCTTGTCTAGATTAAGTTTCAATTTGTTTGTGCCAGGCACCAGTTTAGCACAGGAACAGCTTCTTTGAAATTAGGTGGAAAGGAGTGCTAGAGTTGGGTATCATCATCATACTGGTGACACCTACTCCAAAACTCTGGACAACTTCTATCATTTTCATGTTGATGTTAAATGGCATAGGAAACAACAGTGAATCTTGAGGGACTCTACAGGCCAATGGCCAAAGAGTTAATCAGGAATCCCCCAGCACTGGCCTCTGAGAATGCCCTTCCAGGAAAGAATGGAGCCAAACACCCATCCCAGAGAGACAATTCAGAAAGATACCATGGTTGATGGCACTGAAAGCCACTGAGAGATCCAGCAGAATCAACAGAGAAACACTTCCCCTGTCTAGTTCCTTGCATAGGTCATCCACCAAGGCGACCAAGGCTGTTTCTGTCCCATAACCAGGCCTCAAACCAGACTGACATGGATCTAGCTAATCTGTTTCATCCAGAAACTTCCAGAATTGAGAAGCCATCACATGCTCTACTACCATGCCCAAAAATGGAAGATTGGAGATTGGGCTATAGTTATCCGGTACAGTAGGATCCATGGAAGGTTGTTTTCAGAAGAGGTCTTACCACAGACTCCTTTAGGTGTGCTGGCACCCTGCCATGTTGTAAAGAGGCATTAATCACTTCCCTTACCCACTCCACCAGTCCTCCTCTGGCCTGTTTAATTATCCAGGAAGGGCAAGGATCCAGAACAAATATGGTGACTCTCACCTCTCCAAGGATCTTGTCCACATCCTTGGCCTGCACAAATTGAAAAGTATCCATCAACACTGGACAAAAAGGAGCCATGGTTACATCCAAAGGAACTGTATCAGCTCTGGTATCTAAGGGCCTCTGCAGACTGGCCCAAAGGGTCTGCTTGGGGATAGAGTTGGGCCGGGGCAGCTGCGTGCTGGCTGGCCCAACTCCACGCCAATGCTGTCCTGACGCTGCATGCCATTACACACAGTGCACGGCATCAGGACAACCTTCCAGCACAGCGTATAAGCATGCTGTGCTGAAAGGGCAAGGAAGAGCTGCAGTGCCTGCTATTAGGGCGGCCTTTTACCTCCCCCAAAAGGAGCAGCATTTTGCCACTCTTTTCAGGGCAGCAAAAGGGAGGATCGGGGTCATGGCAGGGGGTTGCCGTGGCCACAATCTGCCGCTTTCCGGGGCGGCTCTGTGCCACCCATCTGCAGAGGCCCTCTGTCAGAATGAATCTCAGCAATTTTAGCTGCAAAATGATAGGCAAATTCTTTGCACCAAGCTGTTGAGTGGCTTACTTTCTCCTCCGTACCAGACTGCAATAGATTTCTGACCACTTGAAACAACTCCGCTGAAAGGTTATGTGCAGCTATCATAGTTTTAATTAGAAAAACATTTTTTGCTGCCTTTATTGCTTCAGCATATGCTTTCAGGCGTGATTTTTATTCTGCTTTTGGTTGGATTCACTCTGAGTTTTCTGCCATTGTCATCTAGACTCCATCTCGTTTGTTTCATTGCTGCCAGCTCCTCAGAAAATCAGGGAGCTGGTTTACCTTTTCCATGAGACATGAGACAGGATCATGTCAACTGCCCTGGTGATTTCCCCATTCCAGTAATCAACCAGGGCTTCAACAGAATCCCCTGCCAAGGCATCAGGAACCTTCCCAAGAGCCATCAGGAATCCATCTGGATCCAAAAGCCTCCTGGGGCAGAGCATCTTGATGGGTCCCCCCATCCTGTAGAGGTTCTGAGTCCCAGCAAGTCTAAATCTGACCAAGAAATGATCACATGCCTTTTCCAATGACTTGCCAGTCTCTTTTGATTTCCAGTCACAAAACCGTCCTAGTTTTAAAAGATACCAATACAAGCTAGTTAAGCCAGGCACTTCGATTTGAAGTTACTGATAATGTTTTGTTCTAAATCCAAATGGTTTAGTTATAGTGGGCTGTAGATAAGGATTGTGGTACAGAAAGGCAGCTAAGTGTTTGATTGTGAAATTCATAATAGACTAAGAATTACCATGTTAGGAAAAAAGATGAAATACTTTGATGCCAATATTTACAAAGTACTCAGGCAAACTCATCTAGACACCTTCAAAAATGAAGGGTTTTTAAATTATTTTTTTTTTTTTTAAAAAAAATCTCATTTTGCAAAATGCATAGAGGAAGGGAGGAAGTCCTTAACTTGGGGACATGACAATTCCAGTCTGCTGATGAATTTTCCTCAGCTTTTGAAAACATGGTTAGAAATTGTGGTCTTTTTTCATGTTCCTTTATGGAGTTAACACTCAGAAAAATGTCTGTTTCTGCTAGCCAAAACACATAAATCTCCTTTTCACCAATTTTATAAACAGGTGGCAGTTAATGAAGAGTGAGTTTCTTTGCTTAGAATATATTCAGTTTCAAAGTTTAATGGCCGAAATTTAAACAAAACAATAACTGCAAATAATCAAATGATGTTAATTTTACACTGCACAGAACATAATAGTCTTTTGTAATGATAAAGAGTAGAGCAAAATAGAAATAGAACATATGACCAACATACTAACTGGTCCTGAAGACAAAGGAAGGAAGGAAAGGAAGGAAGGATGGATGGATGGACGGACGGACGGACTTCACAATACAGAAAAATGTTTGCAGCATTGGCTGCATGCACACTGTAGAATTAATTCAGGTTGACACCTTTTTAGCTGCCATGGCTCAGTGTTGTGAATTTCATGGATCTGTAGCTTTGTGAGACATTTAGCCTTCTTTGGCAGAGAGCTCTGGTGCCACAACAAACTACATATCCCAGGACTCCATAGGAATGCAGCCATGGCAGTTAAAATGATGTCAAACTCAATAATTTATGCAGTGCAGATACAGCCATTGTGAAAGATGTTTCAAAGAAACTATTTGCACATCTATAACAGCCTGACACCCTAGACTTATATTAAGTTATAACCCACATACATTTTCATGAATGTTTTGTTGACTATAAAGAGTGCATATTTCCTTACCAAATACTTTGTATAGCCTGACATAGTTTTTGTGGTGTTTCTGTGGAGCTGATCACTCTAAGTGGACAATTAGTAGTGGATCTGTCACACTGTGAATATTTTGTTACAAATCATAAACCCAATAAAGTTTCAGGGAGGTTTTACAGATGGAATTTTACAGATGCATTAAATTCCATCCTATGAGCAGTGAGCACCACCCCTCTTATTAAACTATACAGCCTCACCCATACAGTGTTGAAGTTTTAGATCATTCATAGATTTAATGACACAGAACTGCCATTTTCTGCTTAATTCATTCACTGACTCATAGTGTTCAAGCAGTTTACATACCTTCCTGTAAGGTTCACCACTTTATTTTTTTTCTAAAGTAATACTCATTACCTCATGTGGTGCTTGAGGATAAATTAGTGTTTAGAGCAGTTAGAAAAAGTCATTATTATGAAATTACATTTTCTGACACAATTACACAAAAATCCTGACAAAATACCATGCATAGTTATTTGCAAACTACCCTGCCAGGGAGATGTGAGGTGATACTGAGGTACCTATAGCTGTACCTTATTTATTTTAGTAATTGGTTAATCACTTTTTTCACTGGTTCATAAAACTCTAGTTCTCACAGAAAGTCTGGGTTTGGTGTGGTTTTTCCCTGTTCTTTCCAAAATAGATTCAGAGTATTCCTATAATATTTTTTAAATGATTCATATGGCTCTGGATACAATAAAATGAATACTATAGTTCTAATTGAACCATGCAATTCTTCCATGCAGTTTCAAAATCAGAAGTAGCCATGTTGGTCCATGAGAATAAAACAGAATCTAAAATCCACAAGTTAGCAATTTCTTTGTTTGTTTTTAGAATAGATTTGTAGTGTTCCTATAATATTCTCTAATGTTTCATTTGGCTTTGGTTATGGTAAAATGAATAATGTGGTTCTAACTGAGCCATACAATTCTTTCATGAAATTAAAATTGAATCTAAAATTCACAGATTGGCAATTCTTTGTCAGGACCTATTACAATTTCAAAACAGTGTGCAAACTTTTGAATTCTTCAGAATTCTTCATTAGGCTAGGAGGTAGAACAGTGAGAAGGGAAAACATGGAAGCCAATAATCTGCATAGGCTGTCTTTCACATTTAACAATTGAGGCACTTGGATACTATTTGACTGCTTATTAAAAAATTTCTGAGAGTCTGGAAGCGTAGGTGAGTTAAGGAAATTTATAAGCTGAAATTTGCTTATATTTCATGATCTACAGTCTGTAGAAGGGGGCTGCCACTTCCTACACTGACAGGATAAAGTATTCTGCTGGGCCCTGACTGCATGGTACAAATAAAATCTCCCATCTATCCTCTGAGCAGGGAGAATGGACAATGCATGGCCCAATCCTTAGTTCCAGTATGAAGAGATTGGACAATGTCCAGCCCATTCAGCACCAGAACTAAGATACATCCTTCTTAAACCATGTTTTCTCTGGACCTTCCCAGAGGATCTGCTGAGGGTTACTGAACTGAGAACAAGGCACCCAGGCATGTGATCATCACTGGGTGTCTCAGTCTTACCTTAGAGCTAAATGATGTGCCACCATGGTGAATGTGTCAGTTGACATAGTGGGATGCATGTGTGAACAGCCACTCAATATTGGAAGAGAGGGTCAAGGTATTGGGGAGAGGTCAAGATAGCTCCAAGAGAAGCTCTACACCCCCACAAAGTGTCCTTGCCAATGTAGGCATGACTACAAGACACTGCTGTAGACCTGGATCCTGCACTTCTCCTTGGTGGCCTTCTACAAGACTGCTAGAACTAACACCAATGTTTGCCCGAACTAAAATGCAAGATGATTTTGGAGCATTTCACTGACATGAAATATCTATAGGACTTTTCAGTGGGTAAAGAAAATCCTTATATGTTCATCAAGTGATCTTTCACATGTCTGACCAGTTTATCTCATCTTGAATGTTCATCTCTGTGACTAGCATACATTACAATAGTTCACCGGTATACATTACAATAGTTTACATGGTGACTCCCCCACCACCACAAGAATAGAAAAGTAATCAGGGTCAGCACTCCTTTTGTTTCTCTCTCTCTCTCTCTCTCTCTCTCTCTCTGTTTACATATGTTTGTTAAAACCATGGTTAGAAGCAAAAAATGCAGCTGCTTCTTCTCTTCTCATGAGAAAATAGAGGGTCTGGGGTATAAATAAGTTCCTCATTCAAAATGTTGTTTTCTCAGCAGTTTTTGCTGACTTTTCCCCCCAGGAATGTTTAATACATCCAGAGAGATTTCTCCCTGACATTGTAATGGGTTCTCTCTTTAAATCTGCAGATAAAAAACAGGCATGTTTATAGTTATGTGTCTGCTAAAAAAATACAGTCAAGACAAATAAAAGAGTATTACAGATCATCTGTCAAATGAATGCTGTGCTTCTGTTCTTGTCATTGCTTGCTGATATGCAGCACACATTGGTCATGGCAATTGGTTGAAGAGAAAAACATTGTTGATATGGCTCTGTTGTAGCTTTGTCAGCTGGCAGCTTATGATAAGGAGCACTGAAATATTGCAGGGATAGAGATGCTGATATTTTAAAAAAAAATACTGAGGGCCTCCATGAAAGTATTCTACATCTTTAATTCCCTCTGAGTTGAATAAACATGCTTGTTGGGTTGGTTGAAAAGGGGAGCAATGTGAAGAGCCTTTGGCCTCATTCCCACTATGATTTAAAGCAAATTGCAGATCGGGTTATCATTCCCACTTGAAACAAGTTCCAATCCTATTGAGCTCAGTTGCAATCGTGATGAAGCAAGGCAAATGCAAAAAATTAAAAACAAAAATAAAAAACAAACGCTGCTTCCTGACACTAGTACTTTGGCAGTTATTTTGAAAAGAATCGATTCTGAAGCGTGTTCAACAAGTGGGAACGACAGATCTGAATCGGATCATACTGGAGGGGAGGGACTAATGGCAGAGGGGTGTTTACCAACCTGACTCAGTTTTTGGGAGATCTGACATTCCCCTCCCCAGCGCTACTTTTGTGCTTGTGTGACCTTTGGGTATATATATATATATATATATACACACATACATACACACACACTTTATAAATTCCTAATTACTGAATATATGATCCTTTGTTTTTGCAACTTGGTGGCACATTGGGCAATTGGACCAATGGCAGCTCAGTGAGACAAATACTCAATACCAATGGATCAAATCTTTTATCATTTTGTTAAAAATTTAATTTCCAAACTGGGCTGCTCAAAAAGGAAATGGTATACTTTTGAACAGCCAAAGTCACCCTGCTCTGGCCCCATCCTCACTATGTTGCCACTTACATCACTGATGATGTGTAGATGATTAACATGCATTTTGAAGCAGCACAAACTAGTGGGAATGACAATCATGCAAAAAAAAAAAAGCGATTACAAGGGAATAATGAAAAGATCAGCTTTCATAGTGGAATCAATTCATCAACATGGAGCGAAGGCAAATCGCAAACAGGTTTAAATGTAAGTGGGAATGAAGCCTTTGGGTGCTCCCACACACCAGAATAAATTCCTTTAACTGTCATGGCTCCATCCTCTGAAATCATGAGATTTGTAGTTTGTTGTGGCACCAGAGCTCACTGACAGAGAAGGCTAAATATCTTAAAACTACAAATCTCAGAATTCCACAGCATGGAGCAGTGTGGGAACAGCCTGTATCTCATTGTGCCATCATGATATAACATTCTAGTATTATTCATGAACATGAACCTCAGAGGATGGTGAACCTACCTTCTTTGAAGGTATTTAAAAGAAGCTAAATAACTGTCTCTCAAGAGTGTTTTAGCTTTATATTCCTGTATTGTGGGGACTGGACTAGATGAGCCTCACTTTTCTTTCCAATTCTATGGTTCTCTGATTCTGTGTTAAAAGAAGAAGGCAAGAGGTAGTCAGTGTAAATCCTGAGTTCCTGTATTCAATAATGGTGGGACAAACCCAATTAAAATCAATCAAAAGGTTGCAGAAATATGCATTTGTTAAAGCTGCTGCTTTCCTCACATCAGCCATTTGATGAAGCCTTTCTACGATGAAACTAAAATCATTTTTACTGAGCCATTCTCAGCACAACAGCTACCAGCCCATTTCAGCATCAGACTTTCACCTGATGTTTACCAGCTTCTCTCAATTTATGGACCACTTAAGCTAGTGGGTCTGAGGGAGAGAGTTCCATTCTTAGATGGTGTATACAGGATGAACATTTTGATTAATAGTGATCACTGATCTGGTCATTCATGCCAATGTGTGTAAGTAATTGCCTTGTAGGAAAACGGCACCTGTTCTTTACTCATCAGGCAATACTTTTCCATATATTGATGTCATAACCCAGCATCTTCTTGAATGTCTGAAACAGAACCACACAGGAGGCAGAAATAAATTAAAGCTAGATGAGCATGAATTAGACATACCTGCTCAATGAAAAGTAGCTAACTAGTTAATAATTAATCCTCTTATTTATAAAATTCCTAGATGGCTTTATATTGCAAAATAAATTAATTCCAAAGACATTATAACACACATAAAAGTTCACTTATATTAGTGTAGGGACACTTTCTGAATAGTTGATTGAGGGGGGAAGCAGACGGGCGGCCATGGGCCGCCCTGGGAAGCTGCACCGCCCCTATTTTAGCGCTCCTTCCACAAGTCACCGAAGGTGCACCGCAAAAGGCTGGCGGCGCACTTTCGGTAACTCTTCTGCTGCAGCGTGTGCAGACGCTGCGGCAGGAAGGCATCATCGGAGCGCCGGTTGTGCGGAGGGGCCGATGCTCCAACGATGCCTTCGGGAAGGGGTTGGGGTGCCCACCGTGCGGCTGCCCTTCCCCTTCCTTGCCCCCAAAACGGCCCTTTTAGCCATCTGTTTCCCCCCTGAGTTGTGGTCCACATTGTGTTATGTCTCTGCCTTCTTCTCTGCCCCTCCATTTTCTAGTATTGAACCATTCTCTCTTGAATCAAAATTTTTTGGGGGGAGTTTAAAAATAACACTCTAGACAACAAAACATAGACAGATGGAGAATCAAGTGTGATTTAATGTTTGGGCTTTCACCCTAAGAAAAAGAAGGTAATTGTAGATGTATGTGCCTCCTTGGGGTCTTTGTGGCAAAATATATCCAAGCCGCACACCCCAACGCCCAATATTCTGCACTCCTGGAATGGCAGAAAGATTGAAATACTCCAAGCCAAAAACAGAGAAAGTGGGCCAAACACAGAAATGGAAATTACTTCTATTTGAATTGTGGTTGCTTGTCAGCTGATATTTTTTCTGGGTACAAGCCATTATGTTGGGGCCCATCAGTAAAAACTGGTCCCTGTGCCCTCAACAGCAGCGCACATACCTACACCAAAGGCACCAGATCTTGTTTGATCTTGGAAGTTAAGCAGGGTCTGATTAATACTTAGATGGGAGACCATCAATTAATGCCAGCTGCTCTGGGCTATATTTCAGAGGAAGGAACTGGCAAAACCAGCTGAGTATTCCTTGCCTAAGAAAACCCTATGTCATGAAATTCATGGGGTCACCATAAGTTGACAGGCAACTTGAAAGCACAAACACATGCACCTGCATGGAATTTATCAGATATCTGATTTATACATATGTGAGCTAAATGACTGAATAATAAATAGTTTCATTCACATAATAAAAAAAATTCCCTAGAGATAAGAGCTATAATCAGAAATATAGCATCCCTTTCAAAGCTTTGTGTTGAAATCTTGTGCACTTTCCATTCTGACATAGTACCTTCCACATGTATTCCTGCCAGGAATCAATCTGAGCATTCCTGGGGGGTGAGTGGAGTAGGGCAGCATATACACAAGTAATTATATATATATATATATATATATATATATATTATATATATATATATATATAAATGTGATGAACAATTACATTTAATTCCATGTGTTCCTTTATATTTCATATTATGTCATCAAATATGTCAATTGAATCCTGGCATCCTGAAAGGATGTGGTGATTTTTAAAATTGTTGCCTTTCCACAGGTTTCCTCAGCATGTAGACATGATGGCTCTACATTCTTCAGAACATAGAAACACACATTTGTGGCAATGCCTTTTTCAAGTAATAATGACAAAAAAAGAAAGAAAAAAAGAAAGAACAAGAGTGCCCCCTATTACTGCTGTTCCACTTCTATATACAATAAAGAAGTAATATAATATCACCCTGTAGTTTACAGTCTGCACAGGAGTTGCAAATTCTCTCTCTCTCACTCTCTCTCCCAGTTTATGGGGTTGGGGTCACCCTGTAACTGAAGGTCCCAAACTAATAGTAGGAAGGGAAGGTTTCAGGTTTGCAGCTTCTACTTTGGATTTTTAGTAGAATCTTCAGATCTAGCAGACAGAGCAAAAAGATACAGGTTGCAGTTTCACTGCAGAATTAATGCAGTTTGACATTGTTTTAACTGCATTGGCTCAATGCTATGGAATTCTGGGATTTGTACTTTTGTGAAATATTTAGTCTTCTCTGTCAGAGAAAAACTATAAATCCCAGGTTTCCATATGATGGAGCCATGAAGTTAAAGCAAAC
Source organism: Phrynosoma blainvillii (assembly GCA_026167975.1). Taxonomy (NCBI): domain Eukaryota; kingdom Metazoa; phylum Chordata; class Lepidosauria; order Squamata; family Phrynosomatidae; genus Phrynosoma; species Phrynosoma blainvillii. The sequence continues at coordinate 418,930,688 of JANUYF010000001.1, forward strand.
TGCATTAATTCTGCAGTGTGGCAGTAGCCACACACTTAAAATTAAATAATGCTGGATTCAGGAACTTGGGATCTACATGATATAAATATTCTTTATTCTATTCTAATAGACTGTGATCCAGCCACATGGAAGAATTTAAGATTTTTTTTTTTGGGGGGGGGGGACTGAAAAACTCCATAAACTCAGCAGAAAAACAAACCATGTTTTTTACAGGAGTATCCATGAGGATAAGCATTATCAAATGTGTGGCCATCCATCTGCTTTGCATGGATTTGCATGGCTGCACATTTTGGCAAAGGGAGGGTAAATACATACAAATTTCTGCAGAAGGTGAAGACAAGCATTGATATCAACGTGAAAATCCTCAGCAAATCACACAAAACACATGCATGTAGACTAACTCTTGTTTTCAATATGAGAACTATGGAGGTCACAATCCTTTCATACAGAAATACCACTTCTGAATTTAAATTTAAATTAGAATTTAAATAAGGAGGTGAAAACGCAAACGGTATGGGATACCTCAAAAGCATTTATGAGAGGCTTTTTTATTCAAAAAGGCACACAAAAGAAGAAAAAGAAAGGTATGAAAATGGAGCAAATATTGAATGAAATTAAAGGTAAAGAACAACAGCTAAAGAAGAAACCAGAAGACAGTCACCTGAAGCATGAGATTCAAATCTTACAAAAACAAATTTCTATAATGATGGTTGAAGAGATGGAAAAGAAAATCAAATTCACCAGACACAGATTTTTTGAGTGTGCAAATAAACCTGGAAAATGGTTGGCTTGGAAGTTGAGGAAAAAATGACAAAGGAATATGATATGGAAAATTAAAGAGGGATCTGAGATAATATCAGAACAAACTAAACTGAAGAAATTATTTCACAGGTATTTTAAAGACTTATTTACGAAAAGAGACATGAATAATGAGGAAAGAGAGAAATATATGAAAACTCTTTTAATTAAAAAAAAATAACAGAAGAACAAAGATCAGATTTGAACAAAAAAATTACAATGATGGAGGTTGTAAATGCAATACAGAGATTGAAAAATGGTAAAGCGCCCGGTCCAGATGGGTATACGGCATTATATTATAAGACTTTTGTAAATCAACTTGCTAATCCATTGCAGATGACAATGAACGATGTACTCAATGGAGAGATACCAGAGTCATGGCGATTATCATATATCTCCTTGATCCCAAAAGAAGAAAATGAAATTCAGGAAACGAGGAACTATAGGCCAATTGCATTACTTAACGTGGACTATAAAATATTTGCAATGATACTAGCTGACAGATTGAAAAAAATACTGTGTACTTGGATAGATAAAGATCAAATGGGCTTTCTTCCAAACAGACACATGAAAGAAAATATAAGAAATATAATTGACATTATTGAATTGCATAATAAAAGACCAGATAAAAAAGCAGCTTTGATATTTTTAGATGCCGAAAAGGCTTTTGATAATGTTAATTGGGACTTTATGATGGAAATTTTGAAAAAAACAGAAGTTGGAGAAAACATGATAAGATGGATCGAAGAAATATATAAAAAAGAAGAGACTAAAATATTGGTAACTGGTGAACAGACAGCTAAATGTCAAATTGAGAAAGGTACTCGACAAGGTTGCCCGCTATCGCCCCTTTTTTTAATAATGACTTTAGAACCATTATTAGAAAATATCAGAACAAATGAATCAATAACTGGAATAATGACTAGTAAATATGAATATAAAGTGAGGGCTTATGCAGATGATCTGGTAATAACAATATCTAACCCAGTTGAAAGTATACAGTCGCTAATTAAAACAATAGAAGAATATGGAAAGTATGTTGGCTTCAAAATTAAAGTCAGGAAAACTAATATGTTGTTACTGAACCTGAATAAGACTGAATCAGAAATGCTTCAATGGATATCAAAGTTTGAAGAACAGAAAAAAAAATAAAATATTTAGGAATATATTTAACCACAAAAAATTCAGAGCTATTCAAAAATAATTATGAAAAGGTTTGGCAGGAAATTCAATCCGATCTACAAAGATGGTCAAAGATGAATTTGACTTGGTCTGGAAGGATCTCTTCAATCAAGATGAATATCACTTCAAAGATGATGTTTCTTTTTCAAATGCTCCCCATTATAACCAATGATAAACCATTTAAAGATTGGGAGAAAGACTTAATTAAATTTATTTGGAACAACAAAAAATCAATAATAAAGATGAAGATTCTTCAAGAGGATAAAGAAAGGGGAAGTATGAATATCCCAAATTTAAAATTATATCATCATGCTGCTTGTTTGGAATGGATAAAAGAATGGGTCAATATTAAAGATGAAAAAACGCTGCAATTAGAAGGTCCTGACTTACCATTTGGATGGCATGCATATCTGATTTATGAGAAAGAAAAGGTGAATAGAAACTTCAATAATCATACAATTTGAAAACCTCTGTTGAAAGTATGGCAAAAATATAAATATATGTTTTTGAAGAAAAATCCCAGTATGGACTTCTATTAACGAGGCTTTTTATAGAAGGGAGAGAATGAAAGAAGAGAGATGGATGACCTATAATTACTTATTATTCTGGGATGCAGAGAGACCAAGAATGAAAATGATGGAAGAATTAACTAAAGAAGGTTATAAATGTAATTGGTATCTATACAGACAAATTAATGAAAGATTTAAAATGGACTATAAAAATGTACAAATACAAAAAGAGGAGCTAGAATTTGAAAAACTTTTAACACAAGAAACTCAGCATGTTATCTCAAAATTATACAAACTATTATTGACAGTAGAGATGGAGCCTGAAACAGTCAAACAATATATGATAAGTTGGGCACAAGATGTTAAAAGACCAATCATGATGGAAGAATGGGAGAAAAATTGGAATAAAAGGTTAAAACACACATTAAGCCATGAGGTGAAAGAAAATTATTTAAAATCTCAATATAGATGGTATCTAACTCCTGAGAAAATATCAAAGATTTACCAAAAAAATAACGGCGATTGTTGGATATGTACCAAATTTAAAGGTACTTGCATACATATGTGGTGGGAATGTGAAAGGGCCCAGAAATTTTGGTCTTTAATACATGGAGAATTAGAGAAAACTTTAAGTATGACAATAAGTAAACAACCGGCAACTTTTTTATTAGGAATAAACGATGATAATCTGGAAAGAAGATTTGGAAAGATTATATTTTATATGCTTTATGCTGCAAGAAATTTACTTGCCAAAAAATGGAAAAGTAAAGAACTCCCTACTTTGAAAGAATGGAAATACAAATTATATGATATAATGGAATTAGACAAGCTAACATGTCTCCTGAAAGGTCAAACTAGAAACAAATTCGAGAGAGATTGGGCTCCGATCACAAATTATCTGAGAACAATATGGGGTGAAAACAGTGTGACTGTTCTGAGGTATTGATAAATATCGTTGGACTGATCAGACTTATTATGTTATGAATTATTATACATGAATATTAGTTCTGTATGATGAAAACAGATATACAATAATATATATATCAAGATGAGTACTAATTAAAAACTGTTAAATTATATAACATAGTATATTAACAAATTAATGTTGTAACTGAATACTTAAAAGAAGATAAAGGGAAAATATAAAAGTTGATCATATAATAGGTTAAATATTCCAAGTAAAGGAGGGAATTCATTTTATGTGAGTTTAAGTTAGATGCTGTGTTACTGTTAGTAAATGTTATGTTTGTTTAGTTTATGTTTGATTTTGTTGTAAGTGTATGTTGTTTTAATATGGAATAAAAAAATTTTTTTAAAAAAGAAATACCCCTTCTAAACAAAATGTACTTTTTAGTATATTTATCTGTGCATAATTTAGTGAACTTTCTACATTTTATTTTAAAATGTGAAGGTGTTTTAAAGCATATTATAATATACTATTTCAGTAGCCTGGAAATGACCTCATCCGCCTTGATTTCTGGAGATCCAGGGGGACAAAGTTGCCTCTGTGCTTCCAGCTGCAGAAATACAACTGGACACACTCCCTTTCTCTGTTCATTGATTGGCTATGGTGATGTGAACAGCACATGAGAGAGGTTGTTTTACAAATTGCTAATGAATACCTTATGAGCCAGCATAGTATAGTCATTTGAGCACTGGAGACCAGGGTTCAATTCCCTGTTTGGCCATAGAACCCACTTGATGACTTTAGGTGAGGCACACACTCTTATTACCAGAAAACCCCATGATAGGTCACTCTTAAGGTCACTGTAAGCATGAATTGTGTGGAATGCAAGTTGAAGAATGCTTGTGGAATGCAAGTTGCATTCCTACTTCCAGTGGCAGTTGGGAATACATGTAGACTTACAGAACTCAAACTGAATTTCCTGAAAGTTACTTTAATCTCAAAAAAACTGGTCATATTTTTTCTAAACTTTTATTTCATGAACTTCTGTTTTAATTTTTGCAATTTATTTGAATAGAACACAATTGTTCAAAGCTCAGGCACATACTAGGCACAGCAGTATGACCTACTATTGGAATAAGCCAATTGGAATAATCCAAACTATACTATATAAAGATAACTTCTTGTATAACTTGATTCTTGCATTCAGGTGAATGCAGGTGGTTATAGGCTCTGGTAAGATAATTCATAGAGTACTGCAATGTTTATAACTAAGGGAGACAGAACAGTGAATAGCATGAGGCAACACACAATCCTCATTTTTTCTAATTCCTGTTAAACGAAGGTCATTAATGTCTCACACATGTTTACATCCAAAAATCCATGAGTATACAGCATCTAATCTGTTTGGAATTGAATTAGGACTTGAGCCTGAAAGGTCTGCTGAATGACATTTTCTTATTTAACAGATAAAACTAACTACTGGATTCATTTTTAGCTAGCAAAAAGCCCACAATTACAAAGTGGTAGAAGAGAATTAATCAGACTTAAAATAATCTAATATTGGTAGTGACTGAGGTAAGGTGAAAACTATGTGGAATTGTGCTGTTACTCTAATGGAAGTGGCAGGGCTGAAAATCAGTTGAGAATGAGGATTTTTGTGCTTCTTTCTACTTTATGTCATATTTTATTTATTATTTATCTATGCCACCACTCCTAGAAAAGCTCACACATGCAAACAAATGACTTCTTATTTTGAAACTGCCCCAGGGCCCTAACCATCTTAGGACGTTATCACATGGGGGAAATCTGTTGGTTAATTCACACAAATCCCAAACAAAAACTGAATTTGTGCCTCACGATTTCAGACGACATTGCACAGAAACTGGTGAGAAACTGGACAGAAAGTGGTATTATCCGAGATCTTTTTAATTTCGGGAGTTTAGAGGAAATGCATTTGCGAAATTACAGTAATTGCGCATTTACTGTAATGTGAAAAGCAAATACGCACGGACAATTCTCTTTTAAAACCTGGAGGAGGGCCAAGAGGAGGAGGAGGAGGAGGAGGGGCCTCCAGGGAGGGAGAGTCCTGGGCTCCTGCCATGCAGGGAAGGGAAGGGAAGGGAAGGGAAGGGAAGGGAAGGGAAGGGAAGGGAAGGGAAGGGAAGGCAAGGCAAGGCAAGGCAAGGCAAGGCAAGGCAAGGCAAGGAGAGGGAAGTTTGGGATGGAGGAGAAGTTTGGCATTTGGGATGGAGGGAAAAGGAGGAGAAAGAAGGCTTCCCTTGCAGCAGCTGTGGGTGGATGTGGGTGCAAGTGTGGGGTGTGCTTGTGGAGCAACTTGGAGATCCATCTCACCATGAAGTTCTGCCCTGCAGGTCCTACAAAGGGGAAAGGCTTATTGGGAGGGGGGGCATAGGAGCTACCTCCAGTTTCCCCCTCTACTGGGCATCATCCAAGGCTCTGGCTCTCCCCAGGTTACACCCAGCCCTCCCTCCCTTCCTCCCTCCCTCCCTTCCTTCCTTCCCTTTCCTCCTCCTTCCCTGTCAGCTCTGCCTGTGATCCTACCCTCCTTGCTCATCTCCCCAGCAGCTGACAGCCTCCAATGCCAGGAAAGGAGAGAGAAAAGGGAGGCTGAGCCATCTCAATCCCTCCCTTGCCTCAGCTTGCCTTGCCTTTCCAGCCTCCTCCTCTTCCTCCTCCTCCTCCTCCTCCTCCTCCTCCTCCTCCTCCTCCTCCTCCTCTCTCTTTAGAGGTCCTAACCCCAACGGAAGGGGGTTAGGACCTGTGCAGGAGGACATGACCCCAAATGTAGGACAGTCTGACATTTCCTCCTTGGAAATGCAGGACCCGCCCTGGAAAAAGGAGTCTGGTCACGAAACACACCCGTTTCCAGTACATGTACGGGTTCTTTTCACTTGTGTATGAAAGTTAAAAATGTCTTTTTTTCATTTTTAACTTAATTCCGTTATTACTGTAATTATGTGAAAAGCTTTTGCACAATTAAGCTCTTTTTCCGCTTTCTTTTCGGGATGCTTCATTTCCACTTTATTATCTCTTTAACAATGAAACTGGTCCACGTGTGATAATGTCCTTAATCTGGACTTGTATGCAGTCCTAACTATTGTTTTTAAGGAGCAGACAGAAGCTTGCTACTGTTGGTGCATGTTGTGCCCTCTTTGTGATAATGGTGCTACAACAGGAACCAGAAAGATGTGGTCTTCCAGATGTTGTACAATTATAGCTCACCCTAGCCAGCATGGCTAATGTGAAGGGTGGTGGCAAAGGATTCTGAATTCCAACATCTGGAGAGCCACACATTTCCCAGCCCTGGACCAGTGGGATCCTTGGACTGCCCCAGCATAGGTTTTATTCTTGTATCCTTTGATCTGTGTTTGATCTGCAAAATTGATATTTTGAAAGATAAAGCAAAAATTGCTGCCACCTGTTAAATACTTACATTAAACAGAGGAAAAGAAGTTTGGGGTTTAGCTTTTAGGCTTTTATCTGTTTGATTTAGAATTCAGCACCACAGTTCAGAATGGCCTCTGTGTCTACTGCTCCCTGTTCTTTTGAATGAAATAAACCCTAAATCAGCATAAAATTAATCACAATAGAATACCTAGCTGCTGTTAAGGGAAGAGAAACTATATGGGCCAAAGGCATGAACCTTGGAATACAATTTAACTCTGATCCATTGTGCCTTTATTTCATCTCTAAACTGCTTTTAGTTTTTTTTGACTCTCTGTGAAAGGGAGGTGCTAACCCTCAATAAAGCCACATTATTTTGCCATCTGAAACAGATTTTTAAATATATTTGTAATACTCAAAATGACCAGCATTCCTTTGAATAGCCTTTCCTCTGCCCTCCATCATGTATTTACTTACTTGGTATAAACACTAACTCAAACCCTACTGTGATAAAAGATGGTAGGCATAAAAAATATCCAGTAAGCTATCATTAATTTGTTCCATTCTGTTTAGCAATGAGATCCAGTGTTTTCCCTGGCTGTGGGTGGTCTCTGCTGAGGTTTGGTGTCAGTTGTCAAAAAGCAACTTTTTGGAACTAAATTCCTCCATCTAAAGACAATAAATGTATAGATGTGTGTACATATTCTAATTTTAGAAAATAAATATCTAATTGTTAATATCCAGTAATGGGGGAGCAGAGAGAGATGAAGTAGCTAGCTTAATATAAAAGGCCACCTAGCAAGCCTGGGCAACACAGAATAAGAAGGGCAAAGACTTTTAAAAAGTGCATTGTGGAAACTTCAGGCTGGATGGAGGATTATTTTGGATTCACTCTGAATCCCCTGATCAGCTGAGTCAGAATTATTTTATATCTGTTATCCAATATTGATTCCTAGTTATACCTGATTTTTATAATTTCATCATATAACATGATAACATTTCAATTAGATTTACAAATAAAATAAAATAGTGTAAAATAACATTTCAGATGCTAAAACTTCAGACTTTTGAATGTCTTAGGAAGCCAGAAGCTAGATTACAACCAACAGAAGGTAACTGTCTTCTGCATTCAATTCTTTCTGGTTTTGTTATGTTTGAAGTATTGGCATGGTCAGTTCTTATCATAATAAGCTGATATTGGATGCAGTCCTATTGTAGCATTAGGAAGACTTACCTGGAGCCCAGATGAACTCTAGAGAAGTGAAGCATGGTGCAGATTTACCATTGTCTGGAAGCACTGCTTAGTATCACAGCAGGCTGTGTGGCTTGTGTTGGCTGTTAGATGTTTTCATCCTGGCCTAGCTGACCAGGTTGATGGATAACTCAACTGAAGAGTGTGAGATAGAAAATCCCTGAGGCCATTTCCCCTGAGCATCCCCATCCTCACTTTGCTTTGTCTTCGCAACCCAACTCCCCATGTTTTATGCTTTTTGGGTGTTTCTTCTATTTTGTATTTTAGACCATAAATTTACATTCAGGCAATTTTGGAATTATATCCAACTTCAGGGCATGTAAGTCATGCATATCCATTCCTTTTCCTTTGGGGAATCCCTTTAAATGATCTTGCATGTGAAGACTTTGAAATGCATGCTGAGCTCATGAGGTATAGGGCCAGTTTTTTCTCAGATGGCAAGGGACTCACACAGTGGCTTGCGTGCCCATGGGTGTCCATCACACAATTGTCCTCCTGTTCTATACAGTTTAAGGAGATTCCAATGCTATATAGCAGACTGCATGCTTATTTAGTTCAAATCCAAGCCTTGGCATCTCCAATAAGGCCAGGAAAGATTCCTGCCTTTACTGTCTTGGAAAACCCCAACAGATAGTTCTGAGTTAGATATGCAGCAGAGGGCAAAGTGTAGCCCATAAACTACATGTAGCCTGCAGGGACCAGAGCCAGTGTGGTCGGCTTGAGTGTTAGACTATGACTCTGTAGACCTGGGTTCAAATGCCAGCCCAGCCATGTAAACCACACTGTATGACCTTGGGCAAGTCACACTCTCTGAGTCAGAGGACAGCAATGGTAAACCTCTCTGAAGAAACTTGTGAAGAAACCCCTATGGTATGTTCTCCTTAGGGTCACCATAAGTCAGAAATGACTTGAAGGCACACAACCACCCCCAGCAAAACAGCACCCTGCAGGGTTCCAGATTCTGCCCCCTAAAATCTCCAGAAACTCCCAAAGTCCCCAAAATTTGCCTTAAAAATCACCTGATTTTTCTAGGATCTTTCCTACATACATGAATCCCCCTCCTTCAAGAAAAGCAAAGGGGGGGGGAACCTAGCTGAAATTAAAACCTGAAGAGGAATGACATCACTTCTGGTCATGCTAGCTGTACCTATTGGCTTCCAGGCTTGCAATTACCCACCTTTGTTAGTAGGCCACTTCTTGAGCTTTTACTTAAGGTCAGAACTTTCTCTTTGTAAAATTTATTTCCTATAAGTTATCATTTGCTTTATCTGATATAATTTGCTCTATTTTGGGCACAATATGATAGAACTATTAATTATGATCAGACAGAAGATGTGGGTGAGGGAGGCAGAAGGAGAGAGGTCTGATATTGGGATTATGTTCTACTGTTGTGAAAAGATAGCATGTTTTGCTTTGCTGGCAATTACAAGAATTATTCTTTTTGGGCCTTTGCAGACTGCCAGAAATAGTGCAAATTGAGTCCACTTTAACTGCCCTGACTCAGTGCTAGAGAATCACGGGAACTGTAGTTTATTATGGCACCAGAGTTCTCTGGCAGAGAAGGCTCAATGTCTCAGGAAAAAAAAAAAAACAATTCCCATGATTCCCCAGCACTGAGCCAGGGCAGTTAAAGTGGACTCAATTTGCACTATTTCTAGCAGTCTGCAAAGACCCTTTGTTGTTCCTCTGGTTGTTGCTCTCACCATCACCACCACCATTCAATCAGTGGTACTTTCAACCTTGAAATAGCACTATAGAATGGCCGTGCAGAAGAAGAGAAGCTGCTGGATCTCAGCCATTTCATTTTCTTTTTTGTGAATGGCTTTGCAAGGGACCACATAAAATGAGACCAACCTTACACAGTCTGCAGGAGTACAGCAGGGTTGATTTCTCAAACCTTTGCATTTCTTTCCCCCACCTCACTTCCCAAAGCAAGTAAAGTAGGTGGTCTGTGGTTTTGCATTAAAAGCCTTTTTAACCCTGGGATAGATGACCTCTTATGCCTTAACAGCATTGAGCAGATTAGGTCAATGTTCAGTCAACTTGTAGTTTTGAAAGCATTTCTTTGTTACATTTATTATCTGGTATAAATAAGATCATTGCATTACATTGTGGCACAAGGTGTTGATTGGTGAATGCTTTCCAAGTTTTCCATTTGCCTATTGAAGTTTTCTTAGTTATAGTTTTATGGCTTTTAGCTCACACTTGATTCCCAATACCACAAAGCCAGCTGTTTTTGTAGGACTTCATCAAGATTTGTTTCAGTAATTTGTGGCTCAATATAAGAAGTGGGAACATGCTCGTTGCCAATGGGTGGTGAAGGAAATGACCCTCTCAGGTATCTTAGATGGAAGTACGGAACTCCAGGGTGACCTACTCCAACATTTTGAATAAGTGAAGCAGTTTCTTTAGCTCCTTACTGGTAGTTTTCTTCCTCCCAACACCCTCCTCTAATTAGTTCTCCAGATACAATATGCCAAATCTCAGATTTCTTCAAAGTTCCACCTGAGAACTTTATCAGATGATTCTCACAAGGCTTGTCTTTCACTATTCAGTTCCATATCATTTGCCCAAAATCAGATCTGCTTTATAATGTGTTTTTAACCAGAACCTGAAGAGGTTTAATTTTCAGACTACAACTCCCAGAATACTCCAGCCACCATGGCTTGTTGCCAAGTAGTCATAAGATTCTAGGATCTATCCTCCAAAAAATTAACTTTGTTAAGCTCTGGTCTTTAGCTTGCACCATCCAAGTATCAATGGAACATATAAGCCCCTTAGAAGATTGTAACACCTATGGAGAGCCCTGGCGGTGCAGTGGTTAAATGCCTGTACTGCAGCCACTAATTCATAGACCACAAGGTTGCAAGTTCAATACTAGCCAGGGTTCAGGCTAGACTCAGGCCTGCATCTTTCCGAGGTCACTAAAATGAGTACCCAACTGTTGGGGGGCAATGAGCTTACAGTTGTAAACTGCTTAGATATCCCATATGAAGTGGTATATAAATGAAGCTGCTTTGCTCTGCTTTGCTTTGCCAACTTTTTTCTGAATCCATACCTTGATTCTTATGAAATATTCTTGACTTTAAAAATACAGATGTAATGAAGACTTTGATATTCTGTGCTTTAAAGTTGTTTCTGATTCATGGTGACCCTAATCTGAACCTATCACAGGGGTTTTCTGGGATAGAGAGTGTGGCTCACTCAAGGTCACCCAGTGGGTTTTCATGGCTAACTGGAGAATTGAACCCTGATCTCCAGAGTTGTAGTTCAACCTTAAACTACTACATCATGGTGGCTAAAGCCAATTCATGTTTAACTAAAAGAGAACCCTATTCTGTACAATAGGAAATAGGTGTAAAAGGATTGCAATCTTGGAAATTGAAGATCTGACTAAGGATGTCAAATAGTTGAGTTGTGGGGCTGGGGCTTCATAGCTTTGAGGCAGTGATTGCATGCTGGGTTTTCTAAGGAGGACTCCCAGCTGTACATGAATTATTCAAGATGCTGGCCTATATTCACAATATAGATTCAGCATCTTCGACAGTTCTTCTATAACTAGGAGCTGCTCCTCTGAAACTCAGTGTGGATTAACCATCCAGAAGATATGGAGCCCATAAGTCTGGCTAATAGTCAGTTCAAATCAGCTTTAAGATTAATGTTTGAATTATAGTCTTTCCAGTAAATGTTCCTCTGGCTTGTGGATTCATTCTGGCTCAGAGAGGTCAGAATCTGGCTCACAGAATTTCCTGAGCCTGAAGAAATGGTGATGCTTCATTGGCTACACTGAATCACTTTAATCAGAACTTTTAAAAACCTTCAAGATACTTCTAGAAATCCTAAACTGTTCTTTCTTTTAAATGAGATTGAGGATGGCGATATGATGAGGATGATTTATATCTGACTTTTTCTCCCATTTTGACTTTTAACATGGTTTACAAAAATCTACACTGAGTACAGCTTTTTTTAAAAAAAAAAAATCACATAATACAGGCATTTTATAAATAAGATCTTCACTTGCCTATCTAACCTCTCTAGAAGGGAAGTTCTAAAGCCGGTGGACATACACCAAGAAAGCCTTCTCTTGTGTTTCTACTAGATGTGCCTACAATGAGGCTAGGACAGGGATAATGGCCTCCTAGAATATCTTAATCAGGGGAAAGCTCATGTAAGAGAATACTATTTTTTCAAAGAACCTAGACCTGATTCTTAGGGTACATGCTGGTACTGATCCTGCCCCTCTGTACATTCCCATCTCTTCCATGTTTGAAGATCCACAGTGGGGAATGTACTAATCTTATCTAGGTTCCCTACACAAGTCAGGAGACTTGTAAGACAAGCCTGCAGTGTCCCCTACTATTTTGAGGGTTAGGTGCATCTCTTTCTTAGTCCACAAGCAATCACTGACATCTTGATTGCTCCAGGATCTAAATCATGTGAGAAACCTAAATGGCTACAGCAGGGTCCTCACTGAAAATATTTGACCTGCCAGTGTGTGAAGGCTGATAGAAGCAACAAATTTATTTGACATATATCTCCACTTTTCCCTCATGAAATTGGAATACAGGTATATGAGAAGAAATACAAGAGAGGTGTTAGAATGTCTTCCAGCCACAGATTCCTGCTTAATGTCCTTCCAGAAACAGATTGAATTTGTTATTGGTATCCACACCTATATGTTTAAGACATAGATGCATATTTATTTATACTAATTATATACCTCTCCTTTGTTTAAAATTACTTGCAACTTTAAAAAAATGTCCTTGGTTTCATTCTTCAAAATTATTTCAGTTTATTTTCACATAATTTGGTACATTAGCATAAAGGAAGATTTATGAAGGACACATGATACCCATGTGAAGTACCCATCAAGTGCTTGAATCAGTTTCCCATGTTTACATTTCACAGAGGACCTTTACAGACTGCCAGAAATAATGCAGCATGAGGCCACTTTAACTGTCCTGGCTCAGTGCTAGAGAATCATGGGAACTGTATTTTTTGGGGGACATTGAGACTTCTCTGTCAGAGAGCTCTGGTGCCACAATAAACTACAGTTCCCATGAGTCCTTAGCACAGAGCCGGACAGTTAAAGTAGCCTCAAGTTGCATTATATCTGGCAGTCTGTAAAAGCCTGGAGTTTTCATACCATTTACAGTGTGCTGTTGTAGTTAGAGCATTAGACCAGAAACTGAGAAATGCAAGTTAAAGTCCCCAAGAGCCATGAAACTGCCTCTTTGGGAAAATAAGTATCTACTAACTTCACAGGGTTGTTATAAGAAAATGTAGAAAAAAGAGTCATGTATGCCACATTGAGATCATTGGAGGAAAAATTGGATGGCTGGAATTCACTATCGCAATCATAGGATGTTATCACACGCAGGTCTCAAAGCGGCAAGAAAGCGGTATGGAATCAATCCAGAACTATACCGGTATAGACCCCACAAGACGGAAATGGCCATCAGACGCAACTAGCATCATTGCGCAATTAACGAAACCGCGATAGATGTGCTCCTGGGAACTGTATCTGCTGTTCACACACAAGTGAGAAGATCCCTTCCAGAACCCAGCAAGGATGTTCTTGCTGCCTGATCAAAACAGGAAGTACACGTCATAAGATGCTTCCTCACAGATCCATGGGAAATTGCACGGGGAACCATGGGTCATGACGGGGAAATGCTCCATGATACGTACCATGTGATCAGACATACGGCGAAAGCGGTATTATTGCGGTATCATTCTGGTTGCGCGATTGCAATTCCCCAAGAAACCGGCATTCAAAAGAACGGGGATGATGCCGCATTGGGACGGGGTTGGGACGGGGTTCTGTGCGACGTCGTGTGAACACACGGGAAAAAAACGCAATAGGACGGGATTGGGTGTGGATTCTTTCTGCTTTAGGCCCCGTGTGATAACGTCCATAGATGTGTACCCTACATATTCACAATTGTGATATTATTACGATGATTGTAAAACTCCCCTAATCCTCCTTTACCAGGCAGCAGCCACACCAAAGGGGAGATATCTGCTCTCCTGTTGAATGGGGTGCAACAATTTGACATTTCCACCCTTTTCTGCCAATGATCTCCATAATGAGGGGAATTGTGACAGGAATACAATTTCTGATTTTCCCACCAGAGAACTCTGTCACTCACAGTGGCTGCTGCACAAAAGGAATGGAAATAATATTCAACAATATTTTTAAAAGGTCAAAACACTTGTTATTTGTTTATTTATTGGATTAAAATTACTTCTTCTCTGAATGTTGAGAAACCCAGACAAAAGGAATCCTTGATTGACAATAATCTTCACATTTTGGGACTTATTCTGCAACAAAATGTTGTTGCACCGGCACAAAGGACACTGAACGCGATTATTTTGGGTAAATCATTGGCCACAACTTTTATTTTGTACAGGGTCTTGATATCAACCAATTAAACATTTAAATATCAATTTCTTAAACACGAATTCATTCTTGATGCATGCGTACGTGTAGTTAAGCGAAAGCGCTATGAATTAATTGCTGCTAACAAGGCATGTGTCAAGTCCATTAATTTATGCCGTATTACATAACAATAATTAATCCCTCCCCAACCGGATATGACGTCATAAGAATTCTTATGACATCATAACTTTATGACATCATCAATAGTTAAAATGACGTCATCTAAATCTGATTAACCTAATGACATATACCGAATTTAGGAATTCTTTATTAACCCAATTAGTATTTTCTAATTAACCTAATTATTCCCCGAAGGGGGAGGGGTCCATACCCGCCAACCAAATTTAACAAATCCAATAACAATAGACCCTGAACCTCCCATTGTGACTAAAATTATACATTACAAAACTAAAATGTTTACCAGAAACAATTGAAAGAAATACATTATTAGTCCACCCCTACTAACTGTTAACCAGCATAGCAGTAAAACTATTACTTGCGATTGGTAATCTTATTATTCTCAGGGAGGGCGAAAAACCCAAATTGTTCATCTGGGAAAATTCCCTCCCGGCCCCAGTAGGCGACCAGTCAAAGCCTGAGAGTACATAAGATGTTTACCAATTAATTAAGGGTGGGAGGGGTGGGTTGCTCGTCTGCAATTCCAAAATGGCTCCCGACACGTGGCAGCATGAGGCTAAATAGCCTCCTGAAATCTCGCTCGAATGTTGCGAGACTTGAAGTCTCGCGAGACCCTGGAGCGAGACCTCCATTTGATTGGCTGAGCAGGCCGGCAAGGGTGGGACTTCTGGTCTGCTCAGCCAATCGTGTGTCGGTCCCCTTTTTGGGGGCCGGTGCAACAGAAGGCCCCTCCCGACGCGCTGGGGGGGTGTCTTTGCACCAGCACAAAGGACACCGAACGCGATTATTTTGGGTAAATCATTGGCCACAACTTTTATTTTATACAGGGTCTTGATATCAACCCATTAAACATTTAAATATCAATTTCTTAAACACGAATTCGTTCTTGACGCATGCGTACGTGTAGTTAAGCGCAAGCGCTATGAATTAATTGCTGCTAACAAGGCATGCGTCAAGTCCATTAATTTATGCAGTATTACATAATAATTAATCCCTCCCCCAACCGGATATGACGTCATAAGAATTCTTATGACATCATAACTTTATGACATCATAAAAAGTTAAAATGACGTCATCTAAATCTGATTAACCTAATGACATATGCTGAATTTAGGAATTCTTTATTAACCCAATTAGTATTTTCTAATTAACCTAATTATTCCCCAAAGGGGGAGGGGTCCATACCCGCCACAGGAGGGGGCCAGCCTAGCTTGGCATCCCCTCCCCCCCTTTGCTCTTTTAATGTTTGATTCCAGGGAAGTCTCATAAATCATTTCCCACCGGGGAGAGATAGACTCTATCAGCCCTGTACAAATGTGGCATAAAACCTGAATTCATTCATAAATAACAATAACAACTCCCCAAACCCCCAAAATCTCATTCACAGCATTAAGCAGCCAACATCAAAATGCTACAAAGATCACCAAAGTAACCACTTTGCCATGTGAGGGTATTAATTGGAAATCTTTCGCTTCACCTCTTGCGTTCCAGCAACAATTTTTTTTTTTTTTTTTTGCTAAGTGTAAGGCCGTCATTTTTTGACATCAGTTTCTTGTAATTGAAATAGTAAAATCTTGGGGTGTATAAAATACTCTGAGAGTTCAATAATTCAGGTAGCATTCCTCTATGACCCAACAACGTCACAGTTCCAACATCTCTCAATCCCGTGGTCGAATCTTCAATGAAGTATCATTCCGCCCCAAACACTAAGCTGCGTCCAAGCATCCATATGTCTCTGCTATTCAAATCTGCTAAAATACAATAGTAGACATGTCAGTGAAATAAAAATGCAACTTGCCTCAAGTGCGCACATAAGACTTAACAGTCCTAGAATGCCCTCAGCCAAGATTGCAATTTGAAGTATTGCTTAACTGAGTACTGTAGCAGCCGTGGCTGTCCAAATCCTAAAAGAATGAAAGAAAAATTGTGCTGCTGGCACAACCAACATGTATCAAGGCCCCCCACTTTCTCTCATCAACTCAAAACTGTGTTAATGGAAGGCCAGGGAAATGTGAAATTAAATATTCCGTTACTCTTGTTCTTATTCTGAGGCGTTCTGACACTGTCAACACTAAACGAATATGGCTGTTGGGTGCCCTAAGAAAATTACCGATTATCCTGATTCACAATTAGTCAGACTTTGACCACCGAATGGTCAAATGAATCTACCGTTCAAGAATATGGACATTCAGATAATGAAAGAGTCCCACCAGATTCCTCAGGGTAAAACCTGGGACGATTTCATTAATTACTAAGGCAGCAGAAAAAAACAATAAAATTGCCACTCCAGGTAATGTCACGTCTTCAGATGTGAATTATGCTGATGAGAAATATTGCCAAATCTTAATCAGTGTTGCACCTGATAATGGCAAACAGTTATCCCGTAATACCTGGACTCCCTAGCCCATCCTTTGAAAGCCCTATGAAATCTAAATTAAGCCTTAGGGTCATTAAACTCTGGTTTTAAATTAAAATGATATCTCTGCCATCCGGCCCTTAATGGCATTGAAAATAACCCAATTGAATAAGGTGTACAGCAAAATGAATGATCACCTCAACCCTCAAGGGCCAACCCTCTACCCCCCCCCCCCCAATATTTTAAGAAGAAAGATCCCCATGCTCATAATGCGAGCTAATACGCCTTGCTTGTCGAAGGGGCTACGGACTGGAGGGTCTCTTTGTCGATTTTTATTGCCCAAGGCTTCCACGATGCACTGATATCTCCCTTGTTCAGGCAGCTGCCTCAGGAACCAGTTGACCAAACCTGCAAAACTGAAAACATGAAAGTTCTCAAAGAGATTTAGTCATTCAAAAACATATTGAGCTTGGAAAAAAACATTAAACTTCAAACATTGTGCTACCATATTGCACACCAGTGTTCATCTGGGAGTAGTCTAAGTGGACAACTTTTTTTTTTTAATCACACCATAAATACACAATTTTGTTTGGAATTGATCCTGCCACAAATGGACCACAACATTGATAAGATAATACTAAGCACGTGAGATCCTGTCCACCAATTATCCACCCAGAATTGAGCCATCCCTCAAACTCCCGCTTAATGTTAGAATTATATGCTCCAAAACCAAGTGTCCCACCATCTTCGGAGTGTACCTGAATTTATGCCCATTAGAGCATTTCAGATCTCTGCACAAAACAGACCATTAAATGATCCAAAATTGGCTCCCATTATCTCTAAATCCTCCCCCATCCTGGAATTGTAATGCGGTGATGATGGGAGGGGCCGTCAGACCCCTAGTGGCATGCCAGTATTACCTTTATGGTCAAACCTGCGGGGCTGCCTCCACCACTTACCTGCATTGCTTAAATGTTCATCGTATTGTCGGTAAGCAGACCCCCATAGAATTAAATTAGCAGTATATGTATGCTACAGTCATATCTCCTGATCTTTGCAGAATCCCGTAGATCTAACTGGTTTTCTCTCACCAATAACCGCAAGGGGAAAGTGTTATCCAAAGGGGCGTGAAACTATCAGCTTAAGGATTAAAAGACAACCAATCTGTCCGCCCCATAATTGTCCACAGTTCCCACCAGTACCTTTCCCCTTGCTTCTCCATTGCAGGAGCCAGATTCTGGTTGCCCTGCACCCTATAATTCCCTAGCCTGAGCTAACCCAGGATTTGTCAAGGGTGTCGCCATTGTTGCAAACATAGGGCGTTCCATTTTAGTGATCATCCACTTATGTCCACCTAAGGCCCTTACTGAAGTGGGCCATTATGCCACCAACTTAGCAGTAGGCATCAAACCTGAGCCCCTCGCTTAGCGTGAAGCATCAGCTGATGCTTGCAGAGCTCTCACTGTAAGCGTCGCAGAAGCAGTCCGTGAAATATGCTGTCTCGCATAAACACTTGACTTGTCTCTGCTGCAAGCCACCATTCTCAGGCGTTGGCCCATTGCCTTGACGTGGAACAATCACCATTTCCATTAAGTTTAATGGATCTGCCAAAGTGGGTTGATCCAACACAGGGGCAGCTGCACCCTGTTGTCCCACTCCAGGAACTTTCTTTCAAAGCTCCAATGCATCAGCTACGGTTGGAAGCCCAGCCTCCATAGCTGTGGCAAAAAGGGGGACCACGTGCCATGTCCACCGGGAGTGTTGTATGAGTCGCAGCCGGTCGCCCAAAATCTGCAGTGTACATACACCTCCATTCATAACTGAAGACAAACTAGCTTATGACCCCAAATTAGCCCCCCCCCCATGTCTCAAGTCGGGGTAACTGCTCAAAAAACTCTGTACACAACTGTATTGTGTGAACAATCTAGGCAAAATGTGCAGGAATCTCCTCATCCCTATTTTTTAAAGAGTAGAAGCCTGCTTATGCACCGACTGGCCACTCTCAGGGGCAGCCGATGGTGTGCGTTGCTTAGACTGTTACTTGTCACATGACATTATTGACTGAAAAGGAATATTAATACCTCAAACTAAGGTAGAGGATATAGTGTTCTTTTTTAAAGCTATATCCTTAAACAATAATTATACACTTAGTATTAACTCAAAGGTGTAATGTATAAAATAAATTTGATTATTATTATCATTATTATTGCCATAAGCCAATTAATTAATGAAACCTCATTTTGTATTAGGTCGAGGTTATTAAGTCCCTGAATTGGCACTCACCTGTCAGGTCACCCCAATTAACTATGATGATGAAATATAAATATTAATATTGTTGTTATTTAATATTAATATTATTAATGTTTACTTTTCCTAACCAACTTCCTTTCTTGCATGGGAGGGAAAAAGGTGTGGGCCAGAGAGAAGCCCAAATCAGGGCGAAAGAATAACAGGCACGTGTCCCCAACCACCAATGTAATCTGCACTGCAGGCAGAACCAGGGCACAGTAAGCCCAATATCGTCTCAGGCTGGGACAGCAAAACAATGCCTGAGGCCACACCATTACAAGTTCTGGCCTGTGTTGCTTCAAACTGCCAAGCGCAGGCCAGGAATCTGATTTAATAATATTGAGGGGGGGGGCGGGCACCTTCCAGAGGGGAAGTGTATATAAATCCCAAACAAGGGAATCACTGTCATGACATGTGCCACAACTTAAAGGCCACCTGAAGCACAGGCTATCCACGAAGCCCAAAGTGCACCCCACTCCCGTTCCCAAAAAGGAGAAACCATTATTATTATTATTATTATTATTATTATTATTTATCCAGCCCCAATACTAATCGGGCCGGTGTTGCAGTAGCTGACCTGTGTATTTCAGCAATGCCCAAAACTCAGGCTGAGGTCATGAAGCCATCGGTATGCATGCGTGTGTGTGTGTGTGTGGCCCTCCAGGCCGCCTTAAGCGACTGTACATGGGAAGGGGGGCATGGGCCTTGACTAAACTGCCAGTCCACACTCAAAACCACTGCCTTTATAATACACCAAGAGTTGATTAGCAGTGGTTTGCCTTTGTATTCTCCTGAAGCTGAGAGAATGTTACCAAGGTCACCCAGTGGTGTCTTTTTTTTTTTTATGGCCATGCTGTGGTATGAACCTTGGTCTCCAAAGTGGTAGTGCAATGCTTAAGTCACCATACCAACTTGTCTCTCTAACCAGTGGCGTTATTATTATTATTCATGTAATTATATATTTTAAATTGCCAAGAACATCTCATTACAGGATCCCTAAGGTTTTCCTGTCTAGATTTGTTCAGAGGTTTGCTAATGACCTCCTCTGAGGCTTTAACAATTTTTTTGAGGCTGAGAGAATGTGACCAAGGACACCCAGCAGGTTTTATGACTATGCTGGGAAAGGCCCCTTGGTCACCCAAATGGTAAAATAGCTCTTAACCATTATATCACACTGTCTCTCTAACCACTGGCTCTTTATTATTATTAAAAAGTATATACTTAAAATTGCCAAAAACATCCTCCCAAGGCTCTTTTTGATTATCATGGCCGTGCCAAGTCTGACTGTATAGCCCACAGGGCCTGAATGATAAGATTGCAAGTGTAAATAGGATAAGGGATGTCACTCACCAGCACCACCCACCTCTAAATGAATAAACTTGGCCTCATGGGGAGGGGAGGTGGACTGAGCAGGCCCTAAAACCAAGGCCGTCAGCTCCACTCAGGGGCCTGTCCCTCCTGTAGAAGTTAATTCTTTAAATGCGCTAATTAGCGTAGCAACACTGGCCCAAAAGGCCACCCAGCCTTTTGCCTCACAGCCTCTGGAGGCCAGGCCTTACCAGAGCGGGGGAGCGGTGGCTTTTTATTATTATTATTAACTTGCCGTGCTCTTCTCCACTCTCCGCCTCAATCCTCAGGCTCCCCTGAGGAGGGCTAGGCCGTCACGAGCGGCCTGTAAAGAGCTGCGGCTGATATCCTCAGCCGCGCTGAAATTGGTCCTCTCTAGGGAACGAGGCAACCCTAAGGAGGGCAGGGCCACAAACCCAAGGCCGCGCTCACCCCTTCAGTGTGGTAAAACAGCGCACACAGCTTGGAATCCCAAGCCGCGCTCTGTTTCGCTACCCTCACCTGCTCCTTCCAGGCTGCCCCTTCGGGGAGAAAACGGAATGCCGCGGCCTACCTTTGAACCGCGCTCCGCTCCCCGCCCTTCATGCTCCAACATGGGCTAGGCCGCTTTGCAGGCTGAGAAGCCCAGGAACCTACGAGGGAGCCAGGAGCCAGCACCGCAGACGAGCACCCTTGCTCGTTTGCAATTCCAAAATGGCTGCTGACACATGGCAGCATGAGGCTAAATAGCCTCCTGAAATCTCGCTCGAAATCTCGCGAGACTTGAAGTCTCGCGAGACCTCCATTTGATTGGCTGAGCAGGCCAGTAAGGGCGGGACTTCCGGTCTGCTCAGCCAATCGCACGTCGGTCCCCTTTTTGGGGGCCGGCGCAACAGAAGGCCCCTCCCGACGCATTGGGGGGGTGTCTTTCTGTGCAGAAACAGAATTTTCTGCACAGGAAATATTTTATGTGTGGAAAATAATATTTCAATACAAAAATATCAATTCATGTGCAGAGCAATTAATATTTCTATTTGTTGTTGTAGTTAACTGTCCTCAAGTTGATCTTGACTCATAGCAACCCTATGGATGAGACATCTCCAAGACCTTCTGTCCTCCACTGCTCTGCTTAATTCCTTTAACCCCTTAATACCTGTGACCTCCTTAATAGAGTCCATCTATCTGGCATGTGGCTTTCCTCTCTTTCTACTTTCCTCCACCCTTCCCAGCATTATTGTCTTTTCTAATGAGTCCTCCCTTCTCATGATGTGTTCAAAGTACAACAGTCTCAGTTTGGTCATCTTGGCTTCCAGGGAGGTTTCTGGCCTGATCTATTCTAGGATCCATTTGTTTGTCCTTGTGTCTGTCCATGGCATTCTCAGCACTCTTCCCCAGCACCACATCTCAAATGAATTGATTTTCTTCCTATCATCTTTCTGAACTGTCCAGCTCTCACATCCATACATTGTCATAGGGAATAAAATGACTTGTATGATTCTAACTTTTGTGCTGAGTTGTATATCTTTGCATTTCAGAATCTTTTCTAGTTCTTTCATAGCCTCCCTCCCCATTCTTCTTCTGATTTCCTGACTGCAGTCCCTATTTCTATCAATGTTTGATCCCAGGTATGGGAATTCTTTTACTATTTCTATTTCTTCATTGTCCAGGTTGAACTTGTAAAGGTCTTCAGTGGTCATTATTTTTGTTTTCATTATGGTCAACATTAAGCCTGCCTTTGCACTTCTTTGATCTTCTAGGTCTGTGAGGTCTTCTGCTAGTATTAAGGTGTCATCTGTATATCTTAGATTGTTGATATTCCTACCTCATATTTTCACTCCTCCTTCTTCTGTGTCCAAGCCTGCTTTTCTAATAATATGTTCTGCATACAAATTGAACAAATAGGGTGATAAGATACAGCCTTGTCTGACCCCTTTGCTAATTGGAAACCATTCTGTTTCTCCGTGTTCTTTTCTGACAGTAGCCTCTTGTCCTGAGTACAGATTTCTCATCAGGACTATTAGATGTATTGGCACTCCCATGTCTTTAAGGGCATAGCTTTTCATGATCTATGTAGCCAAAGGCTTTGCTATAGTCTAGAAAACACATGCTGATTTTCTTTTGGAATTCCCTGGTGTGCTCCATTAGCCATCGTATGTTTTCAATGTGGTCCTGGTGCCTCTTCCTTTCCTGAACACTGCTTGAACCTTTGGGGTTTCTCTCTCCATATATGGTTGGAGTTTATGTTGAGGAATTTTGAGCCTGATTTTACTTGCTTGGGAGATCAGAGCTATGGTCCTATAGTCACTGCAGTCTCTTGTGTCTCCCTTATTGTGAATGGGGATGCATATTGATCACTTCCAATCTGTTGACCATTGTTTTATTTTCCATTATCTGTTGACAAATTTTGGTTAGCATTAGAGTTGACTCTGGGGGGAAGCACACAAGTGCTTCCAGGACGCCGCCGGATGGAGCGCCGCGGGACCGCAGCTTCCGCACCACGGTGCTCCTGCGGCGTCCCTGAAAGGAGCGCAAAAATAGCGCTCCATTCATAAGTCAGGGAAAGTGCACCCTAAACGCGTAGGGCACACTTTCCCTGACTTATCCACTGCAGCGTGTGCGGACGCTGCGGCGGGAGGTTGCCCTGGGAGCGCCAGCCATGCGGAGGGCCGGCAGCTCCGAGGGCAACCTCAGGAAGAGGAAGGAGCGCCGCGCGTGCGGCTGCTCCTCCTCTTCCTGGCCTCGGCAGACGACTCTATTAGTCGTCTGCCGAGGCCCTCTGTCAATGTGGATTGCAGTAGTTCAATTGGAATATCATCTGTTCCTGGTGATTTGTTTTTTTTTGCTATTTCTCTTATTGTAGTTTCCACCTCATTTTTTAGAATATGGGTTTCATCTTCATATTGCTGTTTATTCCATTTGTTCTTCATTTTATCATCTCTTTTGTATAATTCTGCTGTGTATATGTTTCTATATTGCAATATTAGAGAGAGAGAGAGAGAGAGAGAGCAATATTATTTTCCATACAGAAAATACTGCAATTGGTATTTTAATCTGTCTAAAATTTGTCCATGGTTGAGTTCCATAGAAAACAGTATTTTCAGTGTAGAAAACAGCATCTTCCACACAGAGATTAATATTTCTGCATTGAATTTTTATTTTAGTGCAGAAAATACTGTTTCCTGCACAGAAAACATTGTTTTCTTTATAAAACAACCATGTAAATTTTGCATAGAATCAGTCCCAAAATGTGAATAGTGCTTGAAAACTGCATAGTTTTTGAAGACTTTCTTGCAGCACGAAGAAAATGGCTGACATTGATCATTGCAACCTATGAGAAAAAAATTAGTGAAGAATTGCTTCACTGCTGCCCACTCAGACAGGGTTGGGTGGTGGGTAGGCTACAAGATACTATTTAAGTAGGCTTTCAGCTAATATAATTAAGCTCCTGTGAAGTTCAGATGTACTGACTTTTACTTCCAAATAAGAATTGGGTACTTTGTGATCAGAACACTGGTCTTGAGAGGGAAGGTTCCATTGTTCCAATGCCATTTCTCTCATCTAAATTGCATCCCAAAGTATATTTTTGGGTTTCTTTCTTAAACATGTACATATATTCCAGTCCCCTAGCCAGCATTGCTGCAACCCATGTGGGTTGGTTGGTGGTGGTGGGGGTCTGGGAGCTGTAGTTCAAAAGGTATTTTCCCAGTCTCTGTCGCAATTTGATATTAGTTCTTTTGCAGAAATAAAATATCTGTATGAAGTTATGACAGCTAGCTGTAACAGTGGTATGAACAGCTGCATATCGGGGGAAGGGGAATCTAGACATGCCATATGATGGGTGTTGATTAAAGTTTTAAATGCTCAGAATAGCTTTTCTACCGCATCATATATATATTTGGCCCACTCACCTCTTAATCACAAAATATACACCCAAATTAATTAAAGGCAGAACAGACAAGAAAGATGATGTGCACCCACACATACCTCCATTCCAACCTGCTTTCCTAATTCCATGTGTGTGTCTATCTTCTTCTTCTTTCTTTTCAATGGGAGCTTTAAAAATAGAACTTCTCATGGCCCCAGCGTTTAAGCAGACATACTGGAGATGAATATATGTGTATATCAAATGTGATGAAATTACACATTTTCCAATCTGTACTGAGTAAGCAGGTGAATACTCTAATTATCTTTCCACTTATGTAAAAAAATAAAAAAAATAAAATTTAAAGGCCTAATCAAAGAAGCTCTTAGGAAAATAAAAGTGAAAATCCAGATGCAATTATTAGTTTGCATCTTCATCTTGCTAAAAATGGAGGCTGTCTCCTGTTGTGTTTCCTTTCATCAGTTCATTAAGTCATCTACATGTACATTTTGTAAGGATTGTACATATGCAAACCAATCATCCCTGCATCTGTTATGCATAGCAAAGAACATAAAATGAGGTAAATTGAGTTGTCTTAATCTGTCTTCTTAATTCACAAACTTCAAGCAATGTTGAACATTTCTAGAACAGCAGAAAAATTGGAGAGAAATTTACATTTATCCTTTCCGTTACTCTTCTATAATCTATGCATTGCAATTATCAGCAGACTGTTATAGACAATTTCTCCACAATATTCTTCCTCCTGCATACTGCATTATAATCACTACTTTATATTATGTATGTTTGGATATTCATCCTCTAACCCTTTCCCACCTTCTGTCTCATATCGGAACATGGGGGGAGAAGATTATCTTTTAGAATATATTAAAATTAAGTGAAGATTTGTGTCATTAACTTTTCCTCTCACCCCAGCTCCCCACACTCTTGCATGTTGGCTTTAAATAGAGTCATGTGGGGGAGGGAGACAGTATCTTGGAAGACATCTTGGAAGGCAGGAGTACATCATGGGCTGGAGATAATAGTCAAAGTGTTATAAAGGTAACAAGGCAAATGATACAAGGGCCCAACAGTGGGAGGCAAAAAACCTCACACAGGCAGCAAGTGGGGAGGACAAAGTCAAACTCAGCCAATACTTCAAAGTCTAACAAATTCCTCACTTGTCTCGAAGACAATTTCTTTGTCCAAAAGGTGGAAGAGGCAACAAGGGGATCAGCTATTTTAGATCTGACCCTAACAAACAGGGATGACCGGGTAAATGGGATGCAAGTGGTGGGATCCTTAGGTGGGAGTGATCATGTTCTCCTGGAGTTTCTTATACAGTGGAAATGAGAAGCTAGGCATAGTTAAATACTCATTCTAGACTCTAGTAGAGCTGATTCCAGCAAATTTAGGGAAACACTGGGAGTGATCCCATGGTCAGGAATACTAAAGGAGAAGGGAGTTCAGGATGGATGGGAGCTTCTCAAAAGGGAGATACTGAAGGCACAATCTCAAACTCTTCCAATGAGAAGGAAAAATGGGAGATGTCTCAAGAAACCGGGTTGGATGACAAAACAATTTTCAACTGAACTAAGTTTTAAATGGGAGATGTATAAGAAATGGAAAAGGGGTGAAATCACTAAGGAGAAATTCAAACAAATAGCTAGCACATGTAGGGGTAAAGTCAGGAAAGCCAAAGCACAGAATGAGCTCAGGCTTGCTAGAGGTGTTAAGGACAATAGAAAGGGCTTTTTTGGGTATGTCCGTAGCAAAAGAAAGAAGGAAATGGTAGGGTCACTGCACAGAGAAGATAGAGAAATTCTAACAGGGGACAGAGAAAAAGCAGAAGTACTCAATACTTTCTTTGACTAAGGGGGGATGCAGACCAGGGCGTCGGGGACACCCTGGTCTGGAGCGCCGTGGGACCTCGGCAGCCGGACTGCGGTGCTCCTGCGGCATCCCTGGAAGAAGCGCAAAAATAGCGCTCCTTCCACAAGACAGGGAAAGTGCACCCTAAAAGCGTAGGGCGCACTTTCCCTGTCTTTTCCGCCGCAGCGCATGTGGTCGCTGCGGCGGGAGGTTGCCCCGGAAGCACCAGCCATGCAGAGGGCCAGCAGCTCCCAGGGCGACCTCAGGAAGAGGAAGGAGCGCCGCTCATGCGGTGGCTTCTCCTCTTCCGGGTCTCGCAGATGACTCTTTTAGTCATCTGCCGAGGCCCTTAGTCTTCTCACAAAAGGAAAAGAGTGTGTAACCTGAGGAAAATGGAGCAGAGAACACAATAGTGGAAATACAGCACGGAATAAGTAAAGAGGAAGTACAGGAATATCTGGTTAACATAAATGAATCTAAGTCTCCAGGACCAGATGAACTACACCCAAGGATATTAAAAGAACTGGCAAATGTAATCTCAGAGCCACTGACCATCTTCTTTGAGAACTTCTGGAGAACAGGATAAATCCCAGCAGATGTCCCCATCTTCAGAAAAGGTTAAAAAGAGGATTCCAACAACTGTTGCCCAGTTAGTCTGACATCAATACCGGGATAGATTTTAGAACAATTCATTAAACAGAGAATCTGTGAAGATTTAGAAGGGAGTGCCATAATCACTAAAAATCAACATGGGTTTCTCAAAAACAAGTCATGCCAGACAAAAACAAGTCATGCCAGACAAAAACAAGTCATGCCAAAAACAAGTCATTGCTTTGATTGGGAATTCCTGCATGGCAGGGAGTTGGACTGGATGGCCCTTGTGGTCTTTTCCAACTCTATGATTCGATGATTCTATGATAATCTGATCTCTCTTTTTTTTTTTTTTTTGATAAAATTACCAGCTTGGTAGATGTAGGGAATGCAGTAGACATACCATATCTTGATTTCAGTAAGGCTTTCGACAAGGTCCCCCACAATATTCTTGTAAACAAGATAGTAAAATGTGGGCTAGACAATACAACTGTATTGGATTAGTAGCTGGATTAGTAGCTGGATGACTGACCGAACCCAAAGAGTGATCAGCAATGACTCCTCTTCATCCTAGAGAGAAGTGACCATTGGGGTGCCACAGAATTTTGTCCTGGGCCCAGTGCTATTCAACATCTTTATCAATGACTTAGATAAAAAATGGGGAACATGCTTTTCAAATTTGCAGATGGAACCAAATTAGGAGGAATAGCTAATATCCCAGAGGACAGGATGAAAATTCAAAATGATCTTAATAAATTAGAAAGCTGGGCCAAAGGTAACAAAATGAATTTCAACGCAGAGAAATGTAAGGTACTGCACTGGGGGGGGGGGGGGGGGATGAAATGCTTAGATATAAGATGGGGGGACACCTGGCTTAACGAGATTAGGTGTGAAAGGGATCTAGGAGTCCTAGTAGACCAAAACATGAACATGAGTCAACAGTGTGATGTGGCAGCTAAAAAGGCCAATGCAATTTTAGGCTGTATTAATAGAAGTATAGTATCTAGATCAAGGGAAGTAATAGTGCCACTGTATTCTGCTTTGGTCAGGCCCCAGCTGGAATACTGTGTCCAGTTCTAGGCACCACAATTTAAAAAGGATGTTGAAAAACTGGAATGTGTCCAGAGGAGGGCAACTAAAATGGTGAAGCATCTGGAAAGCATGCCCTATGATGAACGACTTAGTTAACTGGGTATGTTTAGCCTGGAGAAGAGATGGTTAAGAGGTGATATGATAGCCCTGTTTAAATATCTGAAGGGATGTCATATTGAGGAGGGAGCTAGTTTGTATTCTGTTGCTCCAGCGAATAGGACTTGGAACAATGGGTGCAAGCTACAGGAAAAAAGATTCTACCTCAACATTAAGAGGAACTGTTTGACAATGGAACACACTCCTTTGGAGTGTGGTGGAGTCTCCTTCTTTGGAGGCTGGATGGCCATCTGTCGGGGATGGTTTGATTGGGAGTTCCTGCATGGCAGAGGGTTGGACTGGATGGCCCTCATGATCTCTTCCAACTCTATAGTTCTAGAATTTAAGCATGTTGTACTCAGAAGACTGAAAGTTTTTCCCAGTTTATTAAATCACTTGCACATTTTCAGCTGGGGCACTTTTATTTTTTTGGACTGGATGGCCCTTGGGGTCTCTTCCAACTCTATCATTCTATGATTTTATGATTACTACATGGGAAATATCATTTTTGTACAGAAATACTTTCTCCACAGTAAAGGTTGTTTCGGGGGGGGGGGGGCACTGTTTTCTGCATGCATAAAACCATGAGCCAATTTTGTGCAGAATAAAGTCCTGAACTGTGAAGTTTCTCATCAGTTCAGGATTATCCTTGTCAAGGTTTCCTGAAGCTTGAGACAGTTTTGACCCCACCCACCCACAAATTGATTATTTTTCCCTCCTCTATTTTCTCCCTCACCAAATTCTCTCTCTGTAAGTGCGTAGCCATGGTGAGAAAGGTCATTCTAAAATGAGCAATGCTCTTTCCATCCAAGTGTTTGAACTATTTGAGGGAGCTTTTAAAATTCTGGTAGAATAAGAGGGTGTTATTTGTTACATTATAGGACCATCCTGTACTGTCTAGGGTCAAAATCTAAGGGCAAAACAGATGGTCAAAATAAGCAGGTTTCTGGCTGGCTTTGAGACAGGATATTTAGATGACTCATGCCTTGAAATTGGCAGTAAAGCGCACCAAAGTTGTGCTATAGGAAGAAAAGCCAGCCTAAAAGGGAGCTGGATTTTTCTGCATCTTCCCAGAAAGTGCACATCTTCACATGTACATATAAATGCACTGACACCAGGGGGGCTCCAAAGGGGCGCTCTTTCCAAACTCTAATCCTAATTGTACATGTAAATGCCTGTCACAGGAGTGCCTTTAAAGAGAATGGAGCTGCCATACCCAAATGGTGAGGGTGGCAATGCCCAGAAGAGAAAGGTGACACCTCTCATGGAGATGAGTACAACATACAGAAAACAGACAGTCAAAGAGGGGGCATGGGGTGAAGGAAGGGTGAGAGAGGGCATGATTGTACCTTGCCAGCATTTACATGGGCACACTGCTGCTCTTATACCTTGCCCTGGTGAAGTGGTGTACATGTGCTTGTTTGCAGGTTCACAGGGATGGCCATCCAATGGGGTGGCAGTAACCAGTGGTTTGCTCCTGTGAATGTGTGCAGGGATGATGGGGGAAACAGTAAAAACAAAACAAAAAAAGTACCCAGCAGTGCAGCTTGAAGTTGTGCCATACGGTCATGACATGCACACTCCAGCCACCTTGGGAGTGGGCAGTGCAGTTGATGGGACTTCAATCAGGCTTCAGAAAAGTCAGCTTCAAGTCACTTTTTTCTGCCCCTCTGTTTTGCCCCTAAGTCAGAGAAGAATTCTTAGGGTCTTTACAGACTGCTAGAAATAATTCAGCTTGAGGCCATTTTAACTGTCCTGGCTCAGTGCTAAGAAATTATGGGAACTGTAGTTTATTGTGGCACCAGAGCTCTCTGACAGAGAAGGCTCAATGTCTCAGAAAAAACTACAATTCCCATGATTCCCTAGAACTAAACCAGGAGAGTTAAAGTGGATCCAATTTGCATTATTTCTGGCAGTCTGTAAAGGCCCTTAGTTTCCACCTGCCTCTCTTCACAGTCCTTCAGCTCTCAAAGCTAGCCCTTACCATGCTGCCCTGACCAATAATCCTTTTTCTTTATATTGAAACTACAGCATTAGCAAGAGTAAACGAAATAGCACAGGTGTCCAGGAAGACAAAAGAAAAGACATCTTTTCCCTCCCACTTCTTTCTTATTCTGTTGTACTGGGTTACAGCATGCTAGAATATGGTGAACTATGTGGGATACATTTGTTCCAAACACTCATGCTATGCTCCCTGATGTTACAATCTTAGCATTGGAATGGGTGACAAAGAGCATCTAGTCCAACTTTCTACCATGCAGGAATGTGTTCTTGTAGCAGTCTTTCCAATAGCTTTGCATACTGGTCTCTCTTTCTATTATTCATTAGCCACCTTGATATCCCCTACTTCTTTTAGCAAGACAAAGAAATAAGAAAGGGCATCTGACTGATACTAAAATGTCTGCCATTTCTCCCCAGGGGTGTACCTATTGGAAGGGGACAAAATGAAGGTAGTCAGCCCCCCAATGAAATTTTGTTTCAGTCTCCAAATTTCTATCACTGAAGTGACTTCAAAATCAATAGATGATTTAGAGACACAGTTTAGGTATTCAAAGGAAATGAAAACACAAAATTTTACATATAAATAGTTTTGAATCTCTCTCTCTCTCTCTCTCTCTCTGCCTCCACCCTGCAATGTTAGATCTTTGGGGTCTGAAGGAATATTTTGTTTGTCTGACACCTATATTTGTCTCACGCATGATTAGACCAGCAAACTGATTCAGAAGTCCTAGATGCCAAATTATTCAGTTTGGATGCTATATACTCATAGCCCACTAGACATACCACATTAGATTTTACAAACCCTGCTATGTTCATGGCATTTGTATTGATGGTTTCTGTTTCATTTTGTTGGGTAAAATAAGATTTTATCCTATTCAAGTTTTGTGTTGGAGTATTTTTTTTAAAGTAGCCAGTGTTATATTAAAATGGATATGGCCAAACCAGTTTGATGACTCATGCAACAGATGCATGGAAACTGTAACAGATGGACTTTCATTTTCATAGGTGGGGTTATCCATATTTCTTTCCTCACTAGAAAGGAATGTGAGCAAGGGAAAGGTGAAAGGAGCAAGAAGTGCATTTCTGAACCAAATGGTAAAAGCAACCTGCTCTGAAAGGCTCAGATGTAATTAAGCATTAAAATGGAAATCTGCCTGACAGCCCACATTTTGGCACATTGTTAAGCATCTCCTTTGGGTGCATTGGGTTAAATTAGAGTATTTCTTCTCTCCCTTTTTTTCGAAGAATGCTGCTTTGAGTTCCGAATATACCCAAGCAATATATGCCAGGGCAAGTTAAAAGAATGTAGGAGTAGCTGCTAAACAGATTAATCTCTTAATGTTCACCTCATCTTCTGAAAAGGGCAGACTGTCTGTCTCAGGTTGTTCTCCAGATTCCATTATTCAATAGTGCTGAGTTGAAAATTCTCAGAAAACATTTTCTGTAACAATTTTTTGAGGTTTTTCTTTTGTTCAGACCCCTCACATCATCTAAAAAGAAGGTGGCATGGCAGGACTTTGTCCCAGAACTCAACCAGTACACAGGGAGCATCCACCAGTCTTCATCTAAGATGTTGTCACTTGTTCTGGATTATTGTAGAGGATGCAATATGATGGTCATGATGCTAAAACAATTGCTGTTGTTGCCTCTTCGAGTGAAAGTAAGAGAGCAAGTAAATAATCTCGAGTTAAGGGAGAAGCCATTTATGGGTGTGTCCAAACAAGTAATTTTTCTCCAGATTCTGAATCTACCTGTAAATATTCCCTTTCCTGTCAGCAATGTCACCAATACCTTATGCAGATTGATGCATAGTTCAACATCTGGATTTTATCTAAGATGAGATTTCACACAAACTTATGTGATTCCTACAAATGCTGTAGTTATTGGTCCTAAAAACAATATGTCTATTTTCAGAGTGAGTTTTGTACAGTTCTTTAAATGTAGGGAGTATTAAAAAAAATGAAATTCCTATTGTGTTGTTTCACAAACTAGGATAAGTGACAGCATTCGATAAATTGTTTGTGCTTTGTAGACAGTTAGTTTGTCCTATTGTGTTTACTCTGTGTGTATATGTTTGTGCTATTAGCTTCACAAGCGGGAAAGAGCTTAGTTTGGTTCAGATATAAAATTTCACACACAATACATTTGGTGCGAATTGAAAACACTGTAATGAAAAGTGGTATTTTGTTGTTCTTGGTGTCTCAGAACTTTATCACATGCAGCCTTTAAACCAGGGGTTGGCAACCATTGTTGCCGGGGGGGCGGGAGGGGGGGAAAGGCCCCCCTGCGCCTGTGGCTGGCGAATTCGCCCACAGCGGCCGCTTCCCTGGGCCTTGGAAAGTCCCCCACACACCCACGGTGGGCAAATTCGCCTGCAGTGGCTACTTCCCTGGGCCTTGGAAAGCCCCCCCCCATGCCCGCGGCGGGTGAATTCGCCCACAGCGGGTGTAGGGGGGCCTTTCCAAGGCCCAGGAAAGCCCCTGCCATGGCCACTGTGGGCGAATTTGCCCGCAGCTGCTGTGACAGGGGCTTTCCTGGGCCCAGCGCTGCCGCGAGAGGCCCCCAAGAGGCCCAGCCCCACCACGGCCCCCCCCAGGAAGCTTCCCTCAGCAGTGACAGGCCTCCGAGAGGCCCAGCACCACTGCCGGGGCCCCCAGGAGGCTTCCCTCAGCAGCGATGGGCCTCCAAGAGGCCCAGCACTGCCACGGGGCTCCTCCAGGGTGCCATTTTGGCCGTGTCGCCACCGCGCGCACCGCAGCCACCATTTTGTTTGCCAAAATGGTGGCTGTGGCTTGTTTGCGCATGCGCAGGAGTATTGTGCATGCACAAACGAGTTGCAGCCTCCATTTTGGCAAACAAAATGGTGGCAGCGGCGGTCGGCGGGGGCCGGTCAGCGGATGCAGCCCGCGGGCTGTAGGTTGCCGACCCCTGCTTTAAACCACCATGCAAGCTATATAACTGTGTCTTTAGCCACACCTATCACACAATGCCATCTCCGTCTCATCACTGCTTTTTCTTTGATGTGTGATTACCCATTGATAGAAAAAACAGTTATTAAGATTTCCATAATAGTGGTATACTAGAGGTAAGTTACTCCCATGGCAGTTCTGGGATTATGCAGTCAGGTGGTGTCAGTGTCTCCTCCTCTCCACCTCCCCTCCTCTATTCTAGAACAAATTGTTGTGTATCTTTTTACTTTCTTTTTGCCTTTTTTTTTAAACCACTTTCACACAACTCTGCAATTGTGTTAAAAAAATCAACACCCCCACAAAAATACAAGGTACACTAAACAGGGCACAGGACAGGGAGAAAGAGTTGAGGACAAGGGCAGAAGAGAGTGCAAGAGGCCATCAACAGACCAGTCACACTAATGGAAGGATGTGCAGTAGGGAATGCTCCCCAATTAGTATATATCCATTTCTCTTCATTAATGTGATTGTGGCAAGAATGGAGGTGGTGTGATAAATCCCTGAGTCTTGCACCAGAGCAGAGGCCTCTTGAATGGGTCAGTGAATCCTTAAGGTGGCCTTGTTTTGCATGTCCAGATTTAACACGGTAACCACAAACCTTCTTTGCATTCCTAAATACATGTCTACCACCTATTCCATCTCTTGGCATCTAGTCCTTACCCAAAATCATGTTCAGGAGTATTCATCACATTGGGATACTTTTTTTCTTCTGTCTCTTGCATTAAGAGACAGAATGATAATATATTTGCCACTTTTCTTCATCTCATAGAGTGTTGTTATTGGGATCTATGTTAAAATGTTTAGAATACTTCAACCTACAAATATTTTGTCTTTTGTATGTTTATCCTCAGCATATTCTGCAATGTGCTCAATGATAGAGCAAAAACTAGTATTGATAGAGTCATCCTCAAATACTTAAACCCCTTTAAAAGTCTGTCTGAGTTAGCAATCATCACTATATAATTTAGAACTGAAATTGATATTTTAATTATGGGTTCCATAAATAAATTGTCATTTTTTATATGTAGGTCTCAACCTGAAACATAAAAGCATACCTTGCAAATTATCTTTAATCCATCTATTGGTTGTACCACTGTGTCTCAATGAGCATTAGTGTCAATCTGTAACACAGTCGTGTAATCATCCCACCAAGTGCCATAAAAATTATTTATGCTATTCAAGCTGTACATCTTTTCCTGGGTTTCTTCATTTTCCATGACATGCTGCATCATATATAATGAAATATATAGTCACAATTTTTCCTCAATTCTTAACAGCTTGAAATATGTATAGATTCTCAAACCATCCTCCATTAGTCAATTAGCATGCAGCTAGTCTGATATGGAGCTTTCAGTCAGGTTTTCCAGCACCTCAGTAATTTTTGTTGCTATCTGAATGTTGTCAAGTTTGTCAATATAGTCTTTACCATTGCAATATATGGTGTTTAAGTAGTATATAATGCACTTGCACACACATATATAAATTTCAATTTATGTTTTTTAAAGTCTTTATTTTATTTTATTTTTTAATTTTATTAGATTAAAAAAAGTAAACATACAAACACATCTTTCTAACATACCAGTGTCCAAACATAAACAGCACTCATTCCTATTTACATTTCTTTGTTACTAGATCATGATATTACTACTTATGCTATTATACTTATTCTATTACAGATAATTCCATTCATGATTCTATTTCAACCTATATATATATATATATATATATATATTCAGTAGTAACAATAATTACTGTTCTTTGTAGCTTCACTCTTCCCAGTTTGAGCAAACTTTACTTCTGTTAACGGTTAGCTTTCTTATCTCTCTTCCATGTTAAGTAACCTGCAATTTGCTATATCTAATTAACTTGCTTTCTTATTCTTCTATCTCACACCATTCCATTGAACAGTCACTACGTATCTTTCTTTTCCTAATTATATTCCTGTAACCGTTATCTTTTTATTTTATAAATTTAACCACATTGTCGATTAGTTTCTTATCGTTTATTACCGATATAATTTGATATTTCATTCCTTTTCTAATTTAATCCTCCACATGTTCTTTTTAGACCTCTGTATTCTCTAATTTTGCTCAAGTCTGTTATCTATCCCCCTTTCATTTACATTAGTTCATTTTTCTGCTCATTTCCTTTTTTATATATTTCTCTATTGGTTTCCACTGTTTTTTAACTTTGTCTATTTGCTTGTCCTGTAGCAAAGCTGTAAGCACATCCATTCTCGTGTCTTCTTTTAATTTTAATAGCCATTCTTCTATTTTGGGGATTACATTGCTCTTCCAATATCTTGCATAGTCTATTCTAGTGATAGATATCATATATTGGAGAATACGTCCGTGTTTTGTTTTTTGTTTTTTTTCTGCTTCTTTGTCCACTTCATGTAACATATTAAGTAAGAAAATTTTTGGGAAGTTTAGAATTTTTACATCTAATATTTCCGTTATCGCTTTTCTTATCTTTCTCCAATATTTCCTTGCTCTTGAGCATCTCCACCACATATGGTAGAATGTCCCTTTTCTTTTATCACATTTCCAGCATTCTCTTTTTTCAGTCTTATAAATTTTATTTAATTTGTCTGGTGAAAGGTACCATCTGTGCATCATTTTTATGAAATTCTCCTTGAGAACTTGGCACGGTGTAAACTTATTTGTTTGGGTCCATGCTTTTTCCCAGTTTTTGATACTTATACTTTCCTTCATATCCTTTGCCCACTCAATCATCACTTGTTTAATTATTTCTTCTTCCAGATTTCTAGCTGTTAATAGTTCATAATATCTTTTTATATGATGCCCTTTTTATCCATTATTATATTGTCTAGATCGGTGTTATATTCCTCGAATCCATCTGTTTTCATGTCTAATTTAAATCTTCCTTTTAGTTGCAAATAGTGGAACCAGTTATTTTCGATTCCTTCCAGATCGAATTGTTCTTTGGATTTTATTGTTCGTGTTTCATTTCCTTTCCTCATTGTAATGTCCTGATTTCTAATCCATTTGTTGTTATCTTTTTTGCTTCTTCCAAAAAGGGCTTCCTGTGGAGATAGCCAAAGAGAGAGTTTTCTATAATGCTTCTTTCTTATTTTCATCCAAGCTCTCAATAACCCTCTTCTTAGACAGTGTTGTTCAAGATCTCTATTTACCAAGGCCTTATTATAGCATAGACACGCATGCCATCCAAAGCAGATGTTACTGCTTTCAATACATAATATTCTTGTCTCCTCTAATTTGATCCAAGTCTAGATCCATTCCATACAGCATGCATAATAGTATGATTTCAGGTACAGGAGATTACATCCACCTTTTTCTTTTGCTTCAGTTAAACTCATCCATCTTATTCTCGGTTTTCTACCTTTCCAAATAAATTTAGAAATTTCTTTTATAAACCTTGGCAAAACATTCATTTTAATTATGGATATTCTTCCTAAAAAAGATATTTGGTATTTGGACCATTTAGTTAGATCTTTTTTAATTTCCTCCCAGGTCTTGTTATAATTGTTTTCATAAAGATCTGTATTTCTTTTTTGTGATCATTAATCCTAGATATTTTATCTTTTTCTCTATTTTAAATTTCAATATTTCTTTTATTTGTTCTTCTTCATCTTTCCTTATATTCTTTGTTATTATCACTGATTTGTATTGACTTATTTTAAATCCTAAAGCTATTCCAAATTCTTTCAAAATTTGTAACAATCTATTTAAACTTTTGAGAGGATCCTCTAGGAAGCATATAATGTCATCCGCGAAAGCTTTTATTCTAAACTCATATCCCTTTACCTTAACCCCAATTAACTCTTCATCTCCTCTAATTTTTATAATCAATATTTCTAGAGTCAATAGAAACAAAAGAGGAGAGAGTGGGCAACCTTGTCTTGTACCCTTTTCAATTTTTGTGTTATCTGTCCTCTCTCCATTTATTATTAGCTGTGCTTTCTGTTCTTTGTATATTGTTCCTATCCAGATGTTAAATTTCTCTCCCATATTCATCTTTCTAATCACTTCTTTCATAAAAGTCCAACTTACTTGATCGAATGCTTTTTCTGCATCTATACAAATCAACGCAAGTTTCCTTTTGTTATGGACTTCAAAATGTTCTATGATGTTAATAACAGCTCTTACATCTTTATTTTCAAGACTTCAAATGAATGCTTTAATAATCTCTGTATACATTAGAAAATGCTGCTTGTTTACATAATATAAAACCTAAAAAAAACAAAAACCCTCATTGAACCATTATTAAGGACAATAAATACTATTCATTGTGAGATGTCTTTCAAGTTTTTGTCAATGGATTTTCTCATGATACGATTAAGCCAGGGCTGGCCCAATACATTTTGCAGCCTAAAACAGAGTATAAAGCATTCTCCTTAGCTCCAAAGTTATGGCAAGTATATTACACAAGGCAAGCATATGTATTCTGGTACCTGAGGCAGAAAATATCAAAAGGACCTATCTTCATCTCTTTTACAGGAAAAAAGCAATTACTACTACTAGTAGTGCTAATGGCAATACCAATATGCTCCATTTTTATGATAACCCAAGGCTAGAAAGCAAAATTTCAACACGATAAAAGTGTCTTCAGCCGCTACTTATTACACAATGTTGGCTCCATCCTTCTGCTGCTTTGCATTCCACCCATTCCTGGAGTGCATCTTTTCGTCAATGGGTAAAACCTGTCAATAACTCAAATTGCAAACTTTTCCACTATAGATTTCCATGTGAAAAGTCCCTTCCACTGCAGTTCTGCTTCTCAGGCAGTCAGGAAGTGTAAGTGGGTGTGATTTTGCTGCTCCTCTCCCTCTCCCTATTCCCAAGCAAACTGTTTTTCTTTTGTTTTCAAATTTTCTTTTATTTTTCTTTCTTTTTTCTTTCACTGCATTACCAATTACAGTAAAAATAAAAATAATAAAAAACAAAAATACACACTAGGTAGGGCATAGGGCAGAATGGATGGGTTATGGGAACTGTGTGGAAGAGAGATCACATGGCCATAGATTACCAAGCACTATTGGAGAGATAAGAGTGATAATACATGATGCCAAATCAATATGCTTCCATTCTTAAAGTAGCAGATTTTCAGTGGGACAGCAATGTGTTGTGATAAAGTCCACCTCCCATTTTTAAGGGGGGTATTGAAATCTGGAACAATTAATGGACTAGTCTTGGTGGATAGATATGTTCCATCTCCCCCATACAAGAACAACTAAAGTACAAGTACAAGAAGCAATGTGGCCCTATATGCCATAAGCAAGGTGAAATGGAAGGGGGTGCTTTACTGATGTCCTGCTTGTGGGCTTTCTTTGGACAAATGATTGGCTACTTTGTGAACTTTGGTCTGATACAATGTGGATACAGCCTCTTCCACCGCTTGAAATTCAGCAGTTTCAAACAGCCAGGCTGAGCAGAATCATTCTAGGACCTGAAGGTACTTCATCAAGAACCTGCTACCTACATTTCAGTGATTCGTTGCTTAGAAAAATTGAATGGAGATCTAGAAGCTTCTGATAGCCTTACATATCTGGCATTTGTCTTTATCAATCTTTTCCCCCTTTCTCCTTTTAGGCTAGGCCTCCTAACTCTCTTGTTCATTATGTGAGTCTTTTCATGTTCTTTTTCTGCATGCTACATTCCCAATATAATGCAGAGCCTTCTTCTTTTTCTTTTTCATCTCTGACCATCATTCTTTAGCCTTTAGCTTACATTCTTCCTTAAGGATTTTTATCATTTTGAAATAAATGTAATGCTGAAGAACACCATTTCACATCATTCAGGGTGGGGAGGGTCAGCTACAATTTGCTTTCTGAAATACTCTAGGCTAGTAAATTACCACAACAGTGCATTCTGAGAAAAACAAATGGTGCCAACCATGAGAAGACACTAATGGTTGCTCTTTTATTACTGCGGCCACAGTTAGTAGGGATAAACATTTTAGAAAAAAAGAGATGAATGTGAGTACTGAAATTAAATAAATACACATAAGCAAAAGCCAAAGCAAACACCAAGAAGCAAAGCAGGAAATGAACTAGTCTTTCAAAAACTTTGAAGGAATATGACTGCAAGAGTTCCCAAAGATAGCCCTTTTGTTAAGGGATAGGCTAGTAATAATAATAATAATAATAATAATAATAATAATAAAGTTTATTTGTATCCCGCTTATTGCCAGACAATCCAAGAGGCTTGCAATACAACCCGTATAACATATCTCCAACCCACCCCCTAATCAACCTCTACTGCGTTCCTCATCCATCAACAACTGATGGGGCCACGAGAGGAATGCAGGAGTCAAGGAACCCAAGGCAGGGGTGATTAGTCTGGGAAGGCCTGCCGACAGAGATCTGTCTTGACAGCTTTTTTAAAGCTGTCCAGTGATGTCAACTGATGGATCTCGTCCGGCAGGCCGTTCCAGAGTTTGGGGGCGACAACAGAAAAAGCCCTCTGGGAGGTCGCTGCAAGCCTTGATTTTTGAGGCTGCAGCAAATTCCTCCCAGAGGACGGAAGAGCGCAGGAAGGATTGTATGGAAGGAGGCGATCCCTGAGATAGCTTGGACTCAAGCCATTTAGGGCTTTAAAGGTAATAACCAACACATTGTACTGGGCCCGGAAGCTAATAGGCAACCAGTGGAGGGACCTCAAAACCGGAGTGATGTGGTCCCTCCTAGATGTTCCAGAAATAAGCCTGGCTGCCATGTTTTGAACCAACTGAAACTTCCGAACCAGGCACATGGGTAGCCCTATGTAGAGCGCATAACAGAAGTCGAGGCATGAGGTTACCAGTGCATGCACAATGGTCTCGAGATCCCTTACTTCCAGAAAAGGGCGCAGCTGGCGTATTAGCCGAAGCTGATAACAGGTGCTCCTAACCGTCGCATTAACCTGATTTGTCATCAGGAGTGACAAGTAAAGAAGCACCCCCAGACTGCGAACACAGTCACAGGAGGAGAGTGCGACCCCATCCAGGACTGGAGGTTGCAACCCAATTCTTGGTTTTTGGGCCGCTACCGTGAGCACCTCCGTCTTGTCTGGATTCAGTTTCAATCTGTTTTTCCTCATCCAGCCCATTACTGGCCGAAGACATTCATTGAGAGAGGAGATGCCATTGGAATTTGAGGCCGACGAACGAGACACGGAAAAATAGATTTGGGTGTCATCAGCGTACTGATAACATCCAGCACCATAACTCCGTATGATCTCATCCAGCGGCTTCATATAGATGTTAAATAACATTGGGGACAAAATAGCCCCCTGAGGGACCCCACAAGTGAGTTCCCTCTTACTGGAGCTACTGTCCCCGAGCAGCACCCTCTGGGACCTACCCGAGAGGAAGGACCGGAACCAATGCAAAGCAGTGCCCCCGATACCTAACCCCTTCAGACGGTACAAGAGATGTCGTGATCTATTGTATCAAAAGCTGCTGAGAGGTCTAAGAGCACCAGCAGGGTCTCACTACCCCGTCGATGCTCAGACGCAGATCGTTGGTCAAGGCAACCATGGCAGTCTCAACCCCAAAGCCTGTCCTGAAGCCGGTTTGAAATGGGTCTAGATAATCAGTTTCATCCAAGACAGCTTGGAGCTGAAGAGCAACCGCCCTCTCAATTACCTTGCTCAAAAATGGCAGGAACGACACAGGCCTATAATTTCTCATATCCAGGGGGTCTAGGGAAGGTTTTTTCAGAAGCGGCCTAACAGCCGCTTCCTTCAAACAAGATGGAACATATCCTTCCCTGAAGGATGCATTGATGATATCCTTGAGGAACCTCAACAATGCATCCCCCCCCCCCCCCGGATGGCCAGCCATGATGAGCAAATGTCGAGAGGGCAGGTCGTCTACCTCAACTTACCAAGCAGCTTGTCCACGTCCTCGGTACTCACAGATTGAAGCTGATCCAGTATAACTACATTGATGGAGTCACTGGACGCCTCACCTATAGACTCTGTTTCAACAGTGGCATCTAAGTCGGCTCTTATCTGAGAGATTTTATCTGCAAAGTAGTTGTTAAACGCATCACAGCAGGCTGTCACAGGGTTAAGTAAGGGGTTTGGCGCAGGAGGCACCTGCGTCATCTCCCTCACCACCTTAAACAGCTCTGCTGGACGGGACTCTGCAGACGCAATACGTGCAGAGGAGAAAGAACGAAGAAAATTCCTATGGCGAGTTCTGTCAGATAAGAGTCGAGTCTTCCGCCACTTGCGCTCTAGCCGTTGTCCAACCCGCTTCATCCTTCTAAGCTCTGGCGTATACCAAGGTTTACGATTGAGAGCGGGATGGCAAGGGCGCTTGGGAGCAATTGTGTCAATAGCCCTGGTAAGGTCGGTGTTCCAAGTATTAACCAGAGCTTCAACAGGATCACCGGCATTTCCAACCATTAAACCCTCTAAGGCTTTCTGGAATCGCACTGGCTCCATTAGCCTTCCAGGGCGGACCATCCGAATGGGTCCACCACCCCCGGTGGGGCAAATACTGGCTCTAAGTTCCATCTTGACCAGGAAATGATCCGTCCATGACAATGCGGAGGTACCTCCGCCCACGGATATTCCTGTTCCGTACTAAAGACCGCATTGAGTGTATGACCTGCACAATGTGTGGGCCCATTGACCAATTGGGATAGGCCCATGTTTGTCATGGTCTCCATGAACTCCCGAGCCGCACCTGTTAGGCTGGTCTCGAGTGGGATGTTGAAGTCCCCCAGGACTAAAAGTCTGGGGGACTGCAACAGCAGCTCAGAGACCAGCTGTGTCAGCTTGGTCAGGAAGTCTGCTAGATAACGGGGTGGTCGGTAAACTAGCAGAATCCCCAAACTATCCCTGGTCTTCAGGCTAAGGTACATACACTCGAAGTGGGCTATGTTCCGGACAGGTATCCTGGGCAAGGTCAAAGTGTTCTTATGAACCAGAGCCATGCCACACACACACCCCGCCCACTTCCCCTCACCTGCTCACTAACAGAATACCCAGCTGGGAGGGCCTGCGCCCATATAGCGGCGCTATCCTCCCCCAGCCAGGTTTCTGTAAAGCAAGCCAGGTCGGCGTCCTCATCCAGGAGAAGATCCTGGATGATATGAGTCTTATTTTTAACTGACCTGGCATTGCAAAGGAGCAGAGTGAGGTTCTGTGGAATGGTTGGTCTGCTCTCCAGGCCATTCAGGAAAACAGAGGGAATTGAAGGTGGGATAGCTACCAAACAGCGATCCCGCCTTCTTTTGTAACATGTGTTCCCTCTGTTACAACCATACCTTCCGTTCCCCTGCACAACTCCAATAGCAGCCCCTACCTCATTCCCAGCCTCGGGAAGGGCAGTGGGACTCCGGCCTCCTGGCCTCCACAGCTGTTCTGAGGGAGGCAAAGGGGAAGGCAAACAGTCCCTGCCGGCGTTGGCCTCAGTCTCTGCACTGCTCCTGATCGTAAGTGGCAGTTGGGAGACTTTTGATAGCTTCTTCCGGCATTGGCTCCGCCCTCCTGGCCTCCACAGCTGTTCTGAGGGAGGCAAAGGGGAAGGCAAACAGTCCCTGCTGGCGTTGGCCTCAGTCTCTGCACTGCTCCTGATGATAAGTGGCAGTTGGGAGACTTTTGATGGCTTCCTCCAGCATTGGCTCCACCCTCCTGGCCTCCACAGCTGTTCTGAGGGAGGCAAAGGGGAAGGCAAACAGTCCCTGCCGGCGTTGGCCTCAGTCTCTACACTGCTCCTGATGGTAAGTGGCAGTTAGGAGACTTTTGATGGCTTCCTCCGGCGTCGGCTCCACCCTCCTGGCCTCCACAGCTGTTCTGAGGGAGGCAAAGGGGAAGGCAAACAGTCCCTGCCGGCGTTGGCCTCAGTCTCTACACTGCTCCTGATGGTAAGTGGCAGTTAGGAGACTTTTGATGGCTTCCTCCGGCGTCGGCTCCACCCTCCTGGCCTCCACAGCTGTTCTGAGGGAGGCAAAGGGGAAGGCAAACAGTCCCTGCCGGCGTTGGCCTCAGTCTCTGCCAATAGTAGCAGTATTGGAGAATGAAGGATGAGATACTCCAATGTTGCCCCCTTCTCAAATAATGGGAAAAATTTACTTCCTCCTGGAGAAAGTGACCGTAACAGGTAGGAAGGAAGAAAAATTGCCTTACTTAGATCTCTTACAAGACAGGAGGAAAACACTAGAGAACATTTCTGCCTCTAGTTGACCACTTGATACATTCATTGATACCTTTGTCAACATGTTGGACCACAGTTTGTTATTAAAAATGGGAAAATCTGTGAAATATTTATTGCACACCCATACTGTTTTCATATTGTTTGCTTGAATGATATATTTCTTCCTCTTTCCATTTCATTTGTTCATGGAACATTTCAATCCCTTTTCCTTCTGATTTTGAAAAGAAGCTATCAAACTCTACTTGTTTGGCCACTGAGTTCATAAAACCTTTCCCTACAGAAAAAAACAAAACAAAACCCAGGAACCATTCTTCAACATGTATAACCATATGTGAGAGAGAAAGCAAAAGAGGGCAGGAGTCAGACATATTGTGTTGGGTTGGGAGGAGAGTTTTCCACTATTCGTGTCCATTTGGCACAAATAGGAATGAAGCATCTTTTCACCTCAGGTCCCCTTCTGTTATTTAGATATTAAAGATTACCAGTGATTCTGTGTGTCCTTCCGGGCATACAAAGATGATGGCTGGAGGTGGGATAGAGAGTGTCTATTAAGCCCAACTTGCATTTTGCAACTTTCACCCAAGAGTGAAAACTATTTCAAAATCCTTGAAGATGCTTCTGCTTTCAGCAGCTTATGAAAGAAAACCCAAAATGAAGAACTCAAAAGTTAATAGTTAAAATACTGCATCACATTTCACCAATGGGATAGCTGGATTTTTGGCCCCTTTCTTTAGATCATGTGTGCTATTAACAATGTTCGAGTGCTTTTATCTGAATTATTATGTCCTTCTAGCCATTGAAGTAATCTACTGACTTGAATTCCACTGCTTTTGAAAACCATCTTCTATTCATTTCTGTTAAAGCAGATTTTTCTCCCCTTCAAAGACTGAGCTTTCACTGCCTGGTACTTCTCTGTGTCACACCACAATTGCTTTAGTTAATTAATTGTTTGAATTGCCCAGTTAAATCCAATGCTCCACTGAGTTATGATATGGGTGTTATGGGAAAGTCCACAAGATATGTTGTAGACCCTCTAGGGGAATGCACAAGATTTTGTTGTCAGGGGTAAAGGTGTCAATACTGCACCCCTACCCCTGGTACTTGTAAGACCAGGGGTAGGCAACCTAAGGCCCAGGGGCCGAATGCAGCCCCCCCCGAGGCCTTTGGACTGGCCCCAGGCCGGTCCTGCCTCCGCCGCCCCCCGCCACCCCCCGCCACCCCCTGCCACCGCTGCCGCCCACCATGATGATATTGATTATTGTTGTTATTACTTGTTCTTGGGGGTTTCTTAGCAAAATCTCCACAGGGGCTTTGTCATGGCTTTTCTGGGGATGAGAGAGTGTGCATGCATATTTTTTATTTATTTTTTTAAAAAATAAAATTTTATTTATTTATTTATTTATTTATTTATTTTTGGTGCTTCGGCCCCCCCAATTGTCTGAGGGACAACAACTCGGCCCTCAGCTCAAAAAGGTTGCCTACCCCTGTGTAAGAGTATATGGTATTTATGCTAGTAGAGTAGAGTGGGGTAGTACAATGTTTTCTGAAAGCCTTACTTTGTTTCAGCCATATCTAAATATATTCAAATCCTGATAAATAAAATAATTAAACCAAAATAAAATAATTTAACCAAACATGACTGGAAGAGCTGCCAAAGGTAGCCCCTTGGTATAAGGTTAGTCTAGTAACAGTATATGGGATGGAACACTGCAAAGCTGCCCACTTATCAAGCAATGGGGAAAATAGATTTATTCCTGGAGA
Source organism: Phrynosoma blainvillii (assembly GCA_026167975.1). Lineage (NCBI taxonomy): Eukaryota > Metazoa > Chordata > Lepidosauria > Squamata > Phrynosomatidae > Phrynosoma > Phrynosoma blainvillii. The sequence continues at coordinate 418,975,664 of JANUYF010000001.1, forward strand.
AAGTGACCCTAATAGGTAAGAAGGAAGAAAATGGCCTTACACAGATCTCAGAAAAAGACAGTAAGAAAACACTAGGGTCCATTTCTTCCTCCAAGCAGCATGTTGAAGCACAATTTCTTATTAAATATAAGAAAATCTGTGAGTATTCTTTACATCCCTGAAAAGAAATGTTGCTGGGGGGGAAATGTGTTAAAGAAACATTTTAAGTGAATTGCACAAATTTTGAGGAAATCTAAAATAATGTCTATAGATGTCTTTAAATGCCACTTTGCATTTTCAAGACTGTAACTCCTTGACTTTAACTTCCAAAGCCAAGCATCACTACACAGTGGTGTCCCAGTCATGTCCCTATGCTCTTTGATCCAGTAGAAGGTTTCAAAATCAGAAAAATGTATTATCACCATTTTCCCCTTTGTTCTGCAACTCCTTTTGTCCAAATCTAATGCAGAGATTTGAGAGACCTTTTGAAAGTGGATGGAAGGTAGACTAGGAGCTGTAGAAGAAATGGGAGATTTGAAATAATCCTGTTGAAAAGCCTTGACTGGGTCAAAGAGCTTTCTTTATCAATGAAGTAAGACTACTGGATATCATCCATACAATTTAGCCGCTATGCTTCCCCTTCCTTTTCTTTCTCCACAACCAAAGCCCAATCAGTACCACTTCATCTCCTAATGAATTCCCAAAGAATTCTTCATCTCTCATTTAGTCATCTTGGTTTTTGCTAAAGATAAGCAGAAGCAACTTCTGACTTTTAACATTTAAGACTGAGTGAAAACAAGCTGCTTTAAATTGCACAATTTTTCAATGCAGCTTTTCATGGTCAGAGAAACAAAGCTCATTTTGATCATGTGGATGTGAAAAGGGGTGACAAACATGATAGCCCTGTTTTAATGTCAAATCTATGTTGCAGTGAAGACTTAACATTCTGCCTCAACTTCTCCACAAGAAGTAACCTCCAAGACCTTTCTAGATGTTGTCTGATAATGTTGAAGTTCACTGAAAGATGAATGGTGCTGCCATTTTGAGGAGCAAGGCTCAGTTTTGTTAGCAAATTTGCTAGAAAATAGTTGGAAACTTTCAGTTCCTCCATACAATTAGAGATATGAGAGGTTAAACCTTTAGTAGAAGAAACAAAAGTCACAAGAGCTATTAACTAAATTAAATAATCAGTATCAACATATGCTATGAACAGTGAGGCAGAAAGAAAGATTGAGGTAATTATGTTTCAATTTTTAATGGCTCTTTATTTGTGGTTTTTCTGCTGTTTGTTAATAGTAATGGCCTTTCCATGTACTGTTTATTTTTAATGAGTTCCTTAAAATGCAGCATAAATACTGTGAAATTACAACAGTTGCTATCCTAGATCTGCTCTCACAAGAAATGAAAGGGCATAAAAATGAGGCTGTAGGGAATGTACTAGTGAAAGACTCTCAGGTTTGCTTTCATAACTAAAAAATCCTTCTCAAATTAACCTGCCTCCATAGTTGAAGAACTTGGCTGAGGAAGCTGTTTAAATTTAAATTAGCATAGAGGGAAGAATGGTTGAGATTTTAAAAATAACTTCATTAAGAAATTTCAGAACCCATTTTGCTTTTCTTGAAATGGCCCAAATATTCTACTCAAGCAGAAATTAAGGATTTTTGTTTGAACTTCTATTTGCATTTTTGCATGCTGGATTACTCTGTTTGTGTGTGTGCTGGACCTGCCATTACACACAGCTAGGGAATAGCCTTGCATGACAAAAATGTGTTGAGTGGTGAATCTGTCATTCTCCCCATGTTGGGAGGACACTTCCAGGTGGGAGGACACTTCCAGGTGGACCACAAGTTGAACATGAGTCAACAGTGCGATGTAGCAGCTAAAAAGGCCAATGCAATTTTAGGCTGCATCAGTAGAAGTATAGTGTCTAGATCAAGAGAAGTAATAGTGCCACTCTATTCTGCTTTGGTCTGGCCTCACCTGAAATACTGTGTCCAGTTCTGGGCACCACAATTCAAAAAAGATGTGGAGAAACTGGAGCGTGTCCAAAGGAGGGCAACTAAAATGGTGAAGGGTCTGGAAAGCAAGCCCTATGAGGAACGACTTAGGGAGCTGGGGATGTTTAGCCTGGAGAAGAGAAGGCTGAGAGGTGATATGATAGCCGTGTTTAAATATTTGAAGGGATGTCATATCGAGGAGGGAACAAGCTTGTTTTCTGCTGCTCCAGAGACTAGGACCCGAAACAATGGATGCAAGCTGCAAGAAAAGAGATTCCACCTCAACATTAGGAGGAACTTCCTGACAGTAAGGGCGGTTCGACAGTGGAACACACTCCCTCGGAGAGTAGTGGAGTCTCCTTCCTTGGAGGTCTTTAAGCAGAGGCTGGATGACCATCTGTCAGGGATGCTTTGATTGGGAGTTCCTGCATGGCAGGGGGTTGGACTGGATGGCCCTTGTGGTCTCTTCCAACTCTATGATTCTATGATTCTATGATTCTATGATTCACTCTGGAGCATCCCCACTGATATGTTAAATCAGGGGTAAGCAACCTAAGGCCCAGGAGCCAGATGCAGCCCCCCGAAGCCTTTGGACTGGCCCCAGGCAGGTCCTGCTGCCGCCGCCGCCCCCCGCCATGATGATATTGATTATTGTTGTTATTACTTGTTCTTGGGGTTTTCTTGGCAAAAGCTCCACAGGGGTTTTGCCATGGCTTTTCTGGGGCTGAGAGAGTGTGCATGCATATTTTTAAATATTTTTTTATTATTCTTATTTTATTTTTATTTATTTATTTATTTATGGTGCTTTGCCCCCCCCCCCATTGTCTGAGGGACAGCAACCCTGCCCCCAGCTCAAAAAGGTTGCCTACCCCTGTGTTAAATTTTTGAAAGCCAGCTAGTTTTAGATCAGTGATTCCCAAAGTGGGCGCTACCACCCCCTGGTGGGCGCTACAGCGATCAAGGGGGGCGGTGATGGCCACAGGTGCATTTGGGGGCGATGAATAACTGTAAGGGGGTGGTGAAAGCATAAAAGAAAGAAGAGAAGATTTAGAAAAATTGATTTATGTATTCCGCTCATAATGCTTAATTTTTCTTTGAACAATGTACAGGATGTTGGCTCGGTTCCCGCATACTCCCTCACTTGAATTGAGGTATGTGCAATCGCACACTGCTACTGTTCATGTTCACTGATTTGCCATTCCAAAACACATGAGCACTATGAGCATTGCTGTGGGCAACTGCCACTCGTGCGATTGGTCGATCGCAAGGCCAAAGCCTGGAACGGCAGAAGCAGTACTGGCTACTGGCAGTACTACCAGCAGATTTTGGAGCATGCTATGAATCAGGAGATTTCCCGTAATTATTATGGGAAAATTACAGCGTAATATAACTCTAAGTTAGATTGTTGTGCTATTGTGACAAGTTAAAGTTAACTAACAAATAGTGCGACTATAATTGGTGAGTATTATTTATTTATTTTGCAATAATTATATGCACTTTAGAATTAATAATATCATGTTTATTTATTTCGTTAGTATTTGTTTTAGTTTGTTTTTCACAAAAATATTTCAAAAAAATACCAAAAAAATATTAATTAAAAATACCTCCATAAAAAAATTTCTACAGATAATAATGGCTCAACCAAAGAAAAAATGTAGACAATATAATATTGAATATTTGAAATATGGCTTTATTGAATCACCTGTAAACAATACATTACCAATGTACCTGATTTGACAGAACGTTTTATCAAACGAAACTAAGAAGCCTTCCAGACTACAAGAACATTTGACTAAAATTAATGGTGATAAAAAAGATAAGGATTTATCTTCTTTTTGAACAATAAAAGAAAAATTTATCAAACAACTGACATTGGCAAAACTCTTTTCAAGCACAACCACACAAGATGGCAATGGCTTGCTTGCTTCTTACAATATTTCGTTAATGATTGCCAAATCGGGAAAACCTCATACTATTGGTGAAGAACTAATTATACCGGTTATAAGTGAAGTAGTACGTACTGTGCTACACAAGCCAGCATCTGATATTATAAAGAAAATTTCATTGAGCAATAATACAGTGCAAAGAAGAATTGATGAAATGGCTCAAGATGTTGAAGATTCATTGTGTGACTATTTAAAAACATCTCATTTTTCTATTGAACTTGATGAGTCAACTTTGTTAGGAAATGAAGCTTTACTTTTAGCATACACAAAGGAAGAATAAATTTGCCAAGAATTATTATTTGCTAAATATTTGCAAACTAATACTAAAGGAGAATCAATATTTCATGTATTGGATGAGAAAAAGAAATACCTCTGAATAATATCTTATCAGTAGCCACAGATGGTGCTCCAGCAATGGTAGGGTACTACAGGGGCTTTCTTGCATATTTAAAAAATGAGGTACACTGTGTCATCCATCATCAACATCTAGTTGCCAAAAATTTAAGTGCACGCCTACATAATTCATTACAATATTTAATTAAAGCTATCAACACAATCAGAAGCACTGAATGACAGATTATTTAAACAGCTTTGTATTGAAAATGATGAAGAATTTAATCGTTTGCTGCTTCATACAGAAGTTCATTGGTTGTCAAAGGGTGCCTGTTTAGATAGGTTTTATAAGCTGTTTAACTCAGTGCTGGAGTTCTTGAAAGATAAAAATGATGCTTTACGATCCAATTTAATTGAATCCAAAAGTGACATCGCTTACTTGACCAACTTGTTTCAAAAATTTAATGAAAGCAATCTTCAGCTTTAAGGTGATGAACTGAATTTAATAAAAACAAAATCTGTTATTTCTGCATTTGTGACAAAACTTCTTCAGTACAAACGAAATTTTGGATGAGGGGAATTCTGTCAGTTCCCAAATTTATCAGGAGCAGAAGAAAAAAAAGATGAAGACATACTTTCTTATTGTGAGCACTTGGATGCTTTCCATTCAGATTTTAATCAACGATTTGATGATATTTTGAAAATGAACATACCTGATTGGATTTTGGATCCTTTTTCAAGTGCAAACACAGAAGAATCTCCACAGTTACAAGAAGAACTGATGGAAGTAACTACAAATGATGAATTGAAATTTAAATTCAAAAGTGGCTACCAACAATTCTGGCTGCAAAAGGAGATCCCTATGGCTTATCCTGAAAAATGAGCTGTAATTCAAAAGTTCTTAATTGCATTTCCTTCATCATATTTAGTGGAACGTGGATTCAGGGCAGTAAACAATTTATTAACAACAACAACAAAAGAAAGAAAGAAAGAAAGAAAGAAAGAAACCGATTGCAAATAGTCAATCGCAGTGATTTAAGATTACTGCTGACGAAAATAGAGCTGAGGATTACTAAATCGGTAGCAGCATACCAGGTTCATCCTTCTCATTAAGATGATTTTGAATGTTTTAACTTTTTTTGTATTACCTTTCTATTCTGAGTTCAATAAATAGTTTCATAATTTCAAGCTTCAGTGTTTCTAATTTACACCTTTCTTTACTATATTTTACGAAAAAAAGGTAGACACATTAATATGTATATCTTTCTGTTTGCTATTAAAAAATTTTTAAAAAATAATTATCAGGGGGCACTGAGTGATTTTTTTCTGGAAAGGGGGCGTTAGGCCAAATAAGTTTGGGAACCACTGTTTTAGATGATTACCTGTGCCCAGAATAGCTCATGCACAATGTCTTGCTTTGAGAGTGAGCCCCCTCAGGATTAGCTTGTGTGCATGTGTTCACATCTGCACATACATGCATGCATGCCTATGTGTCTTTCAGTGTTATATCAGCCTATTATTCAGGGGTATGGCTCTATTATGAAGAAGGAGAACAGGTTTAAATGCACTGCAGCAAGCTGTATACATCCCCATTTGATAAGATATTTGGCTCTAGGGCTCTACTACATGTGATTACAAGCCAGCATGGTATACTTGTTTGAGTGTTGAACTGCTTTTCCTCTTTCAGCTGCTTCAAAATGAAAGAGAACTCTGCTGGTGTTGAATTAGGATTCTGCACAGGATAGCTTCCATTTGACTCATATGCAACTGTAGAAGGAGCAGCAGAATGGCTATCTCATCCCTGCCGTGGTGGTTTCATTGCCCACACTGGGTTAAAACAATCCAGTTAATGCACTGTCATGATTACTTCATCCCTGGGTTGAACTAGAATTTAAGAAGAAGGGAATGCAGTGTTAGCATATTATGATGTGAAATTAGATCTATAGAACTGCATAGTCATGATTTGAGTGTGTAATGTCTGCATAGTCATGATGTGTGTGTGGATTCTGTGACAAAGCCAGGACATCTAGTGCTAAATGTCCTTGAAGAGGCCAGATACCTAAATGTGTATTGGACTGCACCTGTGAGTGTATGACTCAGTGGAATGATGTAATGTGCAATGATGTAACCCATGGACAACCCTACACTGAGGTTGCATCAGAAAAAGGTATATAAGGGGGGAAGCAGACCAGGGCATCGGGGACGCCCTGGGACAGTGCGCCGTCGGACCGCGGCGCACCATCAGCGCCTCTGAAAGGAGCACAAAATCAGCGCTCCTTTCAGAAGACAGGGAAAGTGCACCCTAAACGCGTTGGGTGCACTTTCCCTGGCTTTTCCGCCGCAGCGTGTGAGGACGCTGTGGCGGGAGGTTGCCCTTGGCGCACTGGCCGTGTGGAGGGCCAGCAGCTCTGAGGGCAACCTCAGGAGGAGGAAGGAGCGCCACTCGTGCGGCTGCCTCTCCTCTTCCTTGCCTCGGAGACGACCCTATTGGTCGTCTGCCGAGGCCCTAAGTCTGAACCTAAAGTAAACTATTGTGGGTCAGTAGTTGCAGGTCAGTGGAGTTATGGAGTCATGGAGAGTCAGTGCAGTTGGTGTTTGCTGTGAACTGCTGAGGAGGAATCCTGTGTTTGCTTCCTCTGTTTCTGCATCTGTAAGTAACAATTCTTTATCGTCTGTAAATAAACCCTTCACTGTGAGCTGTCCAGTTTCTGCTTCCTGATTAAAGACTGTCTCAAGCTCTGGCAGAGATACTGAAAATCACATTCTCACTCAACCCCATTGTGACATGCAGGACAGAGCAAGTCTGTAAAACAGAACAAGCCAGAAGATCTCTAACAGAGGTGATTTTTCTTCAGTTAGTAGAGACCCTCCATGTATAGAAATACTATAAGAAAGTATGAATTTGCTTATGTCTTCCCAAAATGATAGATTCTCACCAAAACTGATCACCCTTTATAAAGAAACCACTCCAGTTTCAAAGCTTGTGGGTGCTCTTGAACATAGTGCTGTTCCTGGAAAGGCAGGTTGCTGTGGAGACTTTGGAGCACTTTTGCACAGCTTCAGCTGGTGTGACAGCTACACTCTTTCTTGAGCAAGACAGATGTGACCACAGTAGTTCATGTCTTAGTTCCCTCCTGTTTAGACTACTGTAATGTGATCTACATGGGGCTGCTCTGCAAAGGTGTTTAAAAACTGCAGCTAGTGTGAAATGCTGCAGCCAGACTGGTGTTAGGTGTGCATTTTAGAGACCATATAAGATTGGTCTTGAAACAACTGCACTGGTTTCCAATTTGCTTCCAAGCTCAATTCAAAGTGCTGGTATTGAACCACAAAGCCCTAAATGACTTGGAGCCAGGATATTTGAAAGACCACCTCCTCCTATATGAGCCAGCCAAAAATTTGAGATCTTCAGAGGAGACCCTGTTGTGTGTCCCAACACTTTATGGTGCTAGGTTGGTGGGAATAGGTGACAGGTTTTCTCCGCAGGAACCTCTTAACCGTGGAACTTCCTATCCAAGGAAGTCTGGTTGACCCCATCTCTTTTAAACCTCCACCAGGCAGCCAAAACAGTGCTGTTCCACATGGCATTCAATGTTTGAAACTTTCACTTTAACTGTTTTTAAACTGGATTCTAGGGTTGTCTTTAGACAGTCTTTAGAATATTCTAATGTGTTTTTAAAATGTTCTTAACCTTTGTACTGTTTTAATAGGTTTTTATGTGTTTATTGCCCCAGGAGCCCCGACACAGAAATACTTTAAACAAACAATAAACAAACACAGTAGTCCCTTCTTAATCACAGGACATCCATTCCAGCCCCCCCCCCCGCCCCAGATAACAAAAAATGTGGGACTTCAAGTCCCATTGCTTTCTATGGTGGTGCAGCCACATGCACACACCTCCGTTACAAACAGCTGGGCATGCAGTCCACAGAAGCTCAAATATATGGATGGCAGGCCCATGGATAAGAAGACCCCACTGTACTGTAGTGTAGTGTAGTGGTTATGGTATTGGGTTAATCAGAAGAACTACTTCTCCATTGATTCTTGAAACTCAGTGGATGTTCAAGGCCAGTCACTACCTCTTTCAGCCTGACTTACTTTGAAGGGTTGTTGTGAGCATAACAAGTGGGGAGGAGGAGAGCCATGTCTATCATTTTGATCTCACTAGAGGAAAAATGTAACTTATAGATAGATATAAAAATAAAGAATTGCCAAAGACTGTCATAACTGTAAAGAATTATTAGAACAAGGACACATGCACACTTAATATTGACTTTTCTCCTATCATGAAACTAAAAGAAATTACATAGCTGTAGTTTTTTGTGGGCTTTTCGGGCTGTGTGACCATGTTCTAGAAGAATTTCTTTCTGATGTTGCCAGCCACAGATGCTGGTGAAATGTCAGAAAGAAACTCTTGTAGAAAATGGCCACACAGCCTGAAAAACCCACAAAAAACTATGGATGCTGGCCATGAAAGCCTATGACTTCACATTACATAGCTGTGTTTTGAAAATAGTCTTAAAAATCAGAAATGTAGAGAGGTTCTTTCAGTCAGAACACATCTGCCACATGTTCATTCTCTGAGCCGCAGCCTTTTGCCTGTAATCTAATCTGTGTTGTTTTACAGAGCTGCAAACTGGTAACAACTGTGATAGTTTCCAGTAGTGCACTATCTGTAGCTTACAATGTGACAGATATAGCAACTCCTTAAATTGTTTGGTGATGGATGAGAGGGAATGAGGCTTGTCTGTATGTGCATATGTTGCAGCTATTGCTCCTTTTATGCAGAAGAAGAGTAAAAGCCAAATCCATAGTGTTATGATAAGGAGGAGATGGAAACAAGGTCTGGGTTCTCTGATTAGACTCTGGTAGCTTAAAAAAAAAGGGGGGGGGGAGAGAAAACACCCATAGAGCTTTTTTGGAAGCCTTTTCTGTGTGCAGAGGAGATACTGGAAATATCATTTTGTGTTTCCATCTTTGCATGATTTGGGCTGTGACAGTCTCAATATTGTTTTTGTTACTCTGTGCCTTCACACTGATTCCAACTGATGGTGACCCTATCACTGGATTTTCTCAACAAGAGGAAGTTTGCCATTCTGAGCCTGATAGACTATGACTTGCTAATGTCATCCAGTGGGTCTTGGTGGTTGAGTAGAAATTTTAACCAAGGTCCCCCAGAGTCTTAGACCAGCTCTCAAGCTACACCTCCATGTAAAACCAAATTTCAGATTAAATGAACATATATGTACCATGCCTTACAGCACCTATAGTCAGAAGTGAGTCTAGATGTTTTCATTATGACACTACAAAGTAAATCAATCAATCGATCCTTTATTGATTAGCCTTTAGGCCATTTCACTATAACTCAAAAGAGAGTAGAGCAGATTAAAAATTCAGTAAAAATTACAAGAAAATTAAAAATATAATAAAGTATATAGGAATGTAAATAAAATACCATATAAATACAGTACAGTGTGAATATAATATCCCCAGAGGAGGGGGGGGGAAGGATAACATCAAACATCAGAGTTCTTCATCACCCCTAAAGTTTACACCAATCATCCCCACATATCTAGATCTCAACTGTGTTGCTTTATATAGAAACCAAGCTGTGCTGTTATTTATTTTTGAACCTTGACCACCCATAAAGTATGAAATGCTGACATGAGTATCCCAAAACAATGTTTGTTTAATATAAGGACCAAGATATTGTTCTCTTTCCTGGTGGTACAAATTACATTTGAATAGAATGTGGGCTAAATCCTCAATTTCACAATCTTCACAGATACAAGTTTGTTCATTATATGGAATACCAATGAATCTTCCATATCTTACCATAGTGTCAAGCTGATCAAATCTAACTCTGGTAAATACCTCCCTTAGATGCTTATACATTTGTATTTTTAGGTAATTTGATCTTTGAAAGGTGCATTTATATCATCTCAGCAATTTTAGGTTGCCTACCTTACTTAAGGTGGCGAGGCCTCAATAGCCAGGATTCTCTGTCTCACACCCTTTTTTTCTTGATCATTAGCTGAGCGTGACTCAGGGAGACCATATCTCTTTATAAAGTTTATTATTTGCATAGTCCAAGAGGATTGAAGATGTATTTGTAACTGTTCTAAGAGACATAATTTTGGTAGTCTATCTGGCTCCATTTCGTTGATTTTACACCAAAGGTTGAGCACTTTAATTTTTGGTTGCAAGTGGGTTGAATAAATTTCTAATTCAGCTCTAACAGCAGCAGCTGATGTCCTTTTATCTATCCCCAATATACTTCTCAGATGTTGGGACTGTGCTAGTTCTATTACTGAGATGGAATTTAAATCCCATATTTCTGCTGCATATAAAAGCATAGGTGTGACCTTAACTTTATATACATTAATTATTGGGGTTAGGGAGCCAGGGTACTTGTAGGTTTTTAGTTTAAGAGTGAGATTCAAGCATGCCTTTGTTCTAATTGCACTCCTTTAATGATGACAAGACCAGGAGGTCTAAATACATTTGTTAGACTCGAGAAACTAGACACATTGAATCAATGGAATTTGTATAAATGTTGATTTACTGGGTTCCTAGTGATTTAATTGGCCTACTTTTTGAGACTTTAATCTTAAATTTGCCACATGGCCTTCTCTATGATACTAGGGGCGCTACAATCTAGCCAAAATGTACTTTTGATTTCATTTAAATTATAATCTTTTGATCAGCTTTTGCAGAAAGTTTCTCTCCTTTTTTGATATAATGTACTTTCCATCAAAAGAAATCCTTGCACAGAAAATAATATTCGTTTTGTTGTCCTGCACTGCTAATCCTGATGCTTATTGATCTCAGTTAAAAGAAACTATATAGTGAAGCCTGAGCGATGGCAAACTGTAGGAGACTATTGGCAAAGGTCAATCAAGCTGTTTTACTGCCTGGATTTTATTACGGTGTGGCATGTGATTCCTTTTATATAGTATCAGAAGATGATGTGGAACAAAAGCCACATCATCTTTTCAGTATCTGCTAAGATTATATAGGATCCTAGTATGTTAACCCATAAGAGTGTTTTTATTTGTTCTGGGAATCAGCAGCAGAAATACCTAAAGTAAGAATGTTTGTCTATCCCACCTGATCAAGAAGGATACAAGAGGTTAGTGTCTGAAATTGTCAGGAATCTGTCAGGTCCTGCCATGAAAATGCTGGAGTATGTTGATTGCTGATTTATTTCTGCTTGCAGTTTTATTACTGTGAAGCCAGCATGGTGTAGTGGATTGAATATTGCACTAGGACTGTGGGGATTAGGGGTTCAGTTCCTTGCCTGGCCATGAAAGCCACTGGATGACCTTGAGCAGGTCACACCCTCTCACCCTTAGGGAAAAACAATGGCAAACCTCCTGTACACAAATCTTGCCAAGAAAACCTGATGGTAGGTTTGCCTTAAGTCAGAAATGACTTGAAAGCACAAAACAACAGCATACAGCATAACAGTAGGGAGGAATGATTCCCATGTAAACTGTGTATTGTTCTGTTGTTGATTGTGTATTGTTCTGTGTTGGTGGCAGGGCCTCAGGGTAGGAGGATATGGAAACAAGGATTATTGTCTGGTAATTGATGTCCATTGTCTGCTGAGAAAGCTCCTGACCCTGGGTGGTTTCCCATTTGCATTTGCTGAGTGCTGATTTTCCTATTTTGCAGGACTGGTAGCCAAACTTTGTTTATATTTAGGGTGCACAAGAACTCCAACCATCACCCAGGACAAAAAAGAAGCACAATAAAAACACTGGTAGACTAGGCAAAACACATCTGTGAACCCCACCTCTTGGAAGAGGAACTGAAGCACCTAGACTGGGCTCTACAGGCAAATGGTTACTCCAGCTCAGACATCAGAAGGGCTGCAAGACCCAGAAAAACCCAGAGGAGTGAGGACAAACAACCACCCAAAGGGAAGATATTTTTACCATACATCAAAGGAGTCACAGAGAAAATTGGGAAAGTGGTGAGGAAACACAACCTCCAAATGGTTTACAAACAGACCAAAAAAATCCAACAAATGCTGCGCTCAGCGAAGGACAGGAGAGACCCTCTCACAGCCGCTGGGGTTTACTGCATACCATGCAGCTGTGGACAAGTCTACATAGGGACCACCAAACGCAGTGTCCAAACATGAATCAAGGAACATGAGAGACACTGCAGACTGGGACAGCCAGAAAAATCAGTAGTAGCAGAACATATAAACCATCCTGGGCATAAAATGCTGTTTGAAAACACTGAAATTCTGGACCATGTCAACAACTATCAGGTCAGAATGCACAGGGAAGCCATCAAAATCCACAAACACTTGGACAACTTCAACAGGAAAGAAGAAACCCTAAAAGTAAACAAAGTTTGGCTACCAGTCCTGCAAAATAGGAAAATCAGCACTCAGAAAATGAAAATAGGAAACTACCCAGGGTCATGGGCTTTCTCAGCAGACAATGAACACCAATTACCAGACAATAATCCTCGTTTGCATATCCTATCCTGAGGCCCTTCCATCAACACAGAACAATGCACAATCAACAACAAAATCAACAACCATCAACAAAACAATACACAGTTTACATGGTAATCACTCCTTCCTACCCAGGGTCTCACAGTATATATATACCCACTCTCTTCCATTCCAGCATTCTATGAAGATGCCAGCCACAGATGCTGTTGAAACATCAGAAAGAAACTCTTCTAGAACATGGCTACACAGCCTGAAAAACCCACAAAAAAAATGGAAGTAGAGTTTGCTGGTAAAGTTGATGGCATTTGTGGTGCTTGCACAAAATGAAATAATTGCTTAGCTAGATAATGAATAGATGTGTGAAGGAGGCTGGTAATACCAAGGATCCACCAAGGCCAGTTGTGTGAGCAACTTAAAAGGGCTTGGGAGGGATGTGTGGGAGAAAGGAAGAAGGTGAACAACACTGACTGTATAAACTTTTTTTTGGTTTGTGAACAATTGGGAGAAAAGCTGCAGAATATATGTGGTGGTGACGTTGCAAATGTTATGTGGTTATCTGGGAATTATGGTTGTTCTGTCTACAGAAGTCATACTGTTAACTTCTTTGGTTACTGAAATAAAACTTGCTGTCAACATATAAAGACTGATTTACTGGCTTAAAGGGACTGGGCAGTTATTGATAGAAGTTTAGCTTTTAAGTAAATGAGCAATTTGCCCATTCCAGAATAAAACGTGGAACAAGAAGCAGTTAGCCTTTGAATCATGTGCTTCTTTAAGTTTTGTGATTTATGTAAACTGCATTAGAATAAGTATATTAAGAAAAATGAATATACTATGCATAGAATTCCCTATCATAAGAGGTTCGGTGATAGGAATAGGAAACACTGGAACTGATCTTGAGTTGGAGATAATATCAAAGAATGACCACTGTCGAGGTCATACAAATGTATAAGTGAATACATTCCTACAAAGAGGAGATCATAAAGGAGAATATGATAAAAAGGTCGCAAAATTTTGGATATAGTGTAGAGTTGGATCAGTGGGAATGTACATGGAAAAAAAAGACTGAAATATGTAAATGGTCAGAGTATAAAATAAAGTTACTATAAAACATACTTCAGGTGGTATCTCACACCAGAAAAATTATGTAAAATGTATAAAAATTGTAATAATAACTGTTGGAAATGCGGGAAACAAAAAAGTACTCTCTATCACATGTGGTGGACATGTGATAAAACAGTAAAATTTTGGAAACAAATACATTATGGAATTAAGAAGGTTATTAAGGAAAATATTGAACTATTTTCTATTTCTATTGAATATGTTAAATGTTAATTTGGGAAAAAATTGGGAAAATTTTGTTTTACATGTTGTCTGCAGCGAGAATGATTTACACTCAGTTGTGGAAAAAAGAAGAGATTCCATCAATTGACACATGGACTTTAATACTTTTGGACTTTATGGAGATAGAAAGTTGACCAGAGACCTGAAATATACGAGAACAAATGAATATCTTGAAGATTGGAATCCCTTCATAGAATACTGCCAACAACACTGGGGAAATAAAATAAGTCTGGATATAGGGGCGGAGGAATGGAAAATTAAAGATAGATTTGGAGATATATAAAGCTGAAATTTGGTAAATCTTGTTAACGAAGATAGTTAATTTAATTTATATAATTATTTGGAAAGAAGCACTAAATGAAATTAAAATGGACAGTAATCATATCCTTTTTTCAGAATTTAAGATAAGCTTGATTTATAGCTACCATGAAAGAACTTGAGGTTTAGCAAGTGGAAGTCATGTATGAATGGGAATGTTTGATAGTGGTTGTTAATTGTTAGTCTTATTGTTAGTTAGATGTTTAATTGGTAAAATGTTGAATTGTTGTATGGATTGAATGTTTGTTTTGAATTATCTGTTTGTCTGGAATATATGTTATTTTATATGACGTAAGAGTAAACTTTATAAATAAAAAAATAAGAGGTTCGGTGAGTTCCCTCTCTGTTGTCATTTTGCCAGCATACAAAGGTCTTTTTATTTCAGCTTGGCTTCAGCTTTTAATTGGAAATAACAAAAGGATCATATAATGGAATGTGCTTTTTTTAAATCTTTATTATGCTTTGAATGTGCTTCAATCCTTTTACACATTTTGATTGGACTGTTTATTTTCTCTTTCATTTTTGTATTACTGGTATATATTGTTTTAGTTATTTTTTAAAAAAACTTATAAGCTGCCTTGGGCCCTATATTAGAAAAAAGTAGGATACACTTTAATTAAATAAATGAAACAATAAAAAATTAGGAAATATGTTTGTAAAAAAGAGTTTATATATGCATAGTTTGTATATTTTGGAGAAAAATTATACAAAATGTTACTTTAGAGAATATGCATTCAATTTAAATCAGAATATTCATGCATGTTTAAAATTGTAAACTGATATAGAAAGTCATGGAAAGAGATTTATGTCTGAAATCTTGTGAATATGACATGGATTGGAACTAAACTGATTTCCTCCAAAGTTCTATAGAAAGAAATAAAAATAGGAGATTCCATGGATGCTGCAGGTGTTAGTCACATAAGTTCATCCTAATCTTCCTACCCGGCTGTTGTTCTTATACTGAATGCTTACAGGGAAGTGATTCAGGTTTTCAAGATACAATGTTGTCCTACTCATGTGTTATATTCACATATTTTTATGATATGTAGTGCAGAAGTCTCATTTGTATATCCTCTACAATCCATGGGCACTCTTTACTAAAGTCAGAACTCTGATTTGCCAGAGCTCTGATTTATATGGGAAGACACCTTGCTGTAAACATGTAGGAGAATGATAAAACATAGATGCCTAGAGGCTGAGATGAGGACCTCCCCCCATCACAAAGCAATAGAGCACATGTTAGGCTTGTGTATATCCCTCTAAATCACTCACAAAGATCAGAATAACTAGAAGAAATCTTGATACATTCGGAACTGTGTCTGGAAATAAAAATACTTGTTGGAACTTCTATGTCCAGCATACCCCATGTACCATGGCCAGTATCCATACTTGTTGAGAATTTTGGTAAATATTATCAAAAAAGTAACTTTTCCAAGCTCTGATTTTTTTTAAAAAATCTCCAATTTATCAAAAGCTGTCAAATTGGGTTTGGTTTTTAGAGATTCATTTGCATCCAATGGAACTTTAGTCTGAGGGCCGGCAAAATGCAGTTGCCTAGAGCTGGTGCGAGTGGATTGATAATGTCATTAACAATTTCTTTCACTATAATTCTACACAAAATTCCCTTTAGATCCTCTATTCTTACATAGAAAGGAATAAACTAAGGTTAAAAACATCATCTAGAAACATCTGACAGTCCTAATGAAAAATCTGTACCAAGGACAAGAGGTCACAGTCCGAACAGAATTTGGGGAAATAGAGTGGTTCCCAATAGACAAAGGAATCGGGCAAGGCTGAGTTCTATCACCCTATTGGTTTAACTTATAGGCTGAAAACATCATAAGAAAAGCAGAATTAGAATCAGAAAAAGGAGGAGTTAAGATAGGAGGAAAAAACATTAACAACCTAAGGTATGCAGATGACACCATATTATTAGCAGAAGACATTCAGGAATTGGAACAGTTAACGAAAGTCAAAGATGCAATTGCAAAAGCAGGTCTGATGCTGAACATAAAGAAAACAAAAATAATGACCACAGAAGAAATGCATGAATTCAATCTAGACAATGAGGAAATTGAAATACAGTCGACCCTCTGTTCTTGTGGGGGATCCATTCCGGACACCCCCATGAGAATGGAAAATCATGTATATTCAAGCCCCATAGGCTTGAATAGAGGTGCCATGCCCATGGGGGCACACCATGGGCATGCACCCCATTTTGTCCCCCTCCGTTCACCACCTGAGGATAGGTGAGGGGCTCAGATCCCAAGTCTGCAAGAATGGAGGGATGACTTCCCATATCTAGGATCAAAAATTGACCAGAATGGAGACTGCAGTCAAGAAATAAGAAGAAGACTAAGGATGGGAAGAGCAGTATGAAAGAACTGGAAAAGATACTGAAGAGCAAAGACATACAACTAAAGTCAGAATCGTCCAGGCCATTGTATTCCCAGTTACCATGTCTGAATGCAAGAGCTGGACAGTGAAAGAAGCAGAGAGAAAGAAAATCAACTGATTTGAAATGTGGTGCTGGAGAAGAGTACTTAGGATACCACGGACAGTCAAGAAGACAAACAAATTGGTTCTTGAACAGGTCATACCAGGGCTTTCCTTAGAAGCAAAGATGATCATATTGAGACTATCATACTTTGGCCACATAATGAGAATACGCAGATCACTAGAAAAAACAATAATACTAGGAAAGGTAGAGTGTAGAAGAAAGAGAGGAAGATCACAAACCAGATGGATAGACTCGATCAGGGAGGTTATGGGCAAGGGCTTGCAGGATCTGGGCAAGGCAGTGGAAGATAGGTATTCTCATCCATAGGGTCACCATGAGTCTGAACTGACTTGAGGGCAGCTAACAACAACAAGAGACACATCAGAGTGAAGGAAATTGCAAAATGGCTGTTCAGTCCTCTGACTGTAAAACATTTCCAACCTTATCTTTAGCTAACAACAGACCAAAATAGAAGAAAAATCACAAATTTGGCAGCTTTTCTATCCCACCGCAATCTTCACAAAAAACTTTTTTTTAAAAAAATGATCAATCACAAATCAATCTGAAAGGTGAACTGGAGATGACTGACCTCATCTGCAATGCACTCTTGGGGTCCACAGAGGAAACATGAGTGAAAGAATTGGTCCTTGCCACAGTTGTTCTATAATATCATCCATGAGTTTTGAACCATAAGGTTGTCAGAATTCAATGACAAAGTATTGTTATGCTGTTAAGCTCAGGGATGGCTTTGTTGTCCTAAAGAGTTTCAAACTAAATGTTGCATTATTACCAAGGAACTGAACTGAGATCACAGTAGCTAATTCCAGTCAGAGGACTGAACAGCCATTTTGCAATACTAACCTGAAGGTGAAAGGGTTCCATAACCCCCTGCTAATCTCTTCATGTCCTTCAGCTTTGTGATTAAAAGGAGCAAAGGGGAGAAGAGCAAAAAAGCAACCCCCTTATGTGCTTTCCAAAGAGCATCCATTATGCAGCAGACATTTGGGGCTTAATAACTGATATAACAAAAGAA
The DNA here is from genome assembly GCA_026167975.1 of Phrynosoma blainvillii. NCBI lineage: Eukaryota > Metazoa > Chordata > Lepidosauria > Squamata > Phrynosomatidae > Phrynosoma > Phrynosoma blainvillii. Next base: position 418,993,587 of record JANUYF010000001.1, read on the forward strand.
ATACTGTCTTAAAACAAAAGCACCTTTTATCCCACCCTGCCAAGTTATTTTCTTCTAGCTATCAATGAATGAGATTATGATAGATCTTGAAGCACAGAGGGCTGTTATAGAAATTTTGACATGGAGCAAAGAAAAGTGTGTGGGCGAGGGTATGGTGCCTTTTATTCAAATATCTTTCTCTATATAAATATATGAATGATATAGCTTCATGTAAATTATCTAAATGGAGAAAACAAATCTTGGGACTTTGGTCATATGAAACTATGTTTCACAGTATCCAAAGATAAACTATTCCAGCCTTTGGATCAGTATTTTTTTAAAAATAAATAAATAAATAAATATGATTTGTGTATTGAGATTAATTTTGAGACAAGAATCGTGCTTGTAACTATAATATAGGGTCTGAACAGACTTCCAGAAATAATCCAGCTTGAGACCACTTTAACTGCCCTGGCTCAATGCTAGGGAATCATAAGAACTGTAGTTTATTGTGGCACCAGAGCTCTCTGACAAAGAAGCCTCAATGCCTCCAAAAAGACTACAATGCCCATGAATCCTTAGCATTGAGCCAGGACAGTTAAAGTAGTCTCAAGATTGATTATTTCTGGCAGTCTGTTCAGGCCCATAGTCTTTACTGGGTAGAAAAAGAAGACTAAGGACCTTTGCAGACTGCTAGAAATAGTGCAAATTGAGTCCACTTTAACTGTCCTGGCTCAGTGCTAGGGAATCATGGGAAATGTATTTTTTCTAAGACATTGAGCCTTCTCTGTCAGAGAGCTCTGGTGCCACAATAAACTACAGTCCCCATGATTCCCTAGCACTGAGTCAGGGCAGTTAAAGTGGATTCAATTCGCACTATTTCTGGCAGTCTGCAAAGGCCGTAAATATATAGGGAGAGTTGGACAGGCCTTAGTTTACTAGTAACCAATATCTGACCATCTCTATGGAAGTTATCACATGCGGTGGCAATACAAGAAAGCAGCATCATTCTGGTATGGTTCTGGTCATGGCAGATGTAATTCCTCAAAAAAAGAGGAATTGCAAAAACGGGGATGATGCCGCAATGCGCCAGGGATGGCACTGGATGGGGCGGGGTTTGCTGCGACGTTGTTTGAACACAGGGGCAAAGGATCCGGAATGGGACGGGGAAGCGCCGGGGACGGCACTGGATGGGGCGGGGTTTGATGTGACATTGTTTGAACACAGGGGCAAAGGATCCGGAATGGAACGGGGATGGTACGGGAATGGGACTGCTTTAGACCCTGTGTGATAACGTCCTATGTTGTCTGTCTGCTGGCACATGATCGCAATCAGTCTGACTGCAGATAATTGCATTACCTTGAGTAATGCTATCATACCAATGCATTCCATCTTTTTGGTTTCTTCTCTATACCCAGATACCTGGTTTATTATTTTCCTTGTTAGACTTTTTCTTTTATCACCTCTGCTTTCTGATAGGTGGTTGCACACCCAGAACTAAGTGGTAAGTTTTTACTCCTTATGCATAGACATGTGGATGTTGCTCCATAAAAACAGGTAAAGAGGCTTAAACTTTGCATAACATATACCAAAATAGCATCCAACTTGTAACAGAAGGAGAAGAGGCCAGTGAAAGAGACATGCTCCACAGTCACATTGATGCCAACACATATGCCTCCACAAAATTGAAATTTTCTATTTGGGGAAAACACACAGGGAGAGAGCAATATATATACCCATTACATTTTAAATTATTGAGTTTATCATGACAGGAGAGAGGCCTTCTCAGTGTCAGCCCCCAGGCTCTAAATTTCCAGAGAATTTGGACAGGCAACCATCCTCCTTTCTTTTTGCAGACAAAGTCTTTTCTATTTAGACAGACGTTTGATGAGTGATCTTTAAGGCCTGTTTCACCTAAAGCAGGGGTAGGCAACCTAAAGCCCAGGGTCTGGATGTGGCCCCTCGAGGTCTTTGGACCGGCCCTAGGCCGGTCCTGATGCCACCACCCGCCATGATGAAATTGATTATTGTTGTTATTACTTGCTCTTGGGGTTTTCTTGGCAAAATCTCCACAGGGGTTTTGCCATGGCTTTTCTGGGACTGAGAGAGTGTTCATGCATATTTTTTAATTTTTTTAAAAAAAATATTTTATTTATTTATTTATTTATTTATTTATGGTGCTTCGCTCCCCCCCCCCCCCCCATTGTCTGAGGGACAGCAACCTGGCCCCTGGCTCAAAAAAGTTGCGTACCCCTGACCTAAACACTATATTCAATCTTGCTAATTGTTGAGTGGATGTGTATCTGTGTATACATGCATATTTAATGATATATGCTTTAACCTGGTTATAATGTTTTGATTAATATTGTTTTAACTTTTCTATCTTGTGAATTTTAAATAACATTTTAAATAACAACAGTGACAACAAAAAAGGATTCTTGACATCAGGAAATGAGATGTCAGGAACTGAAACTGAATAAATCAGCTAGAAAAAAATATTTTGCTACATCCCTTTTTTTTTTTGTTTGCTTTGAAATGGGTTCAGGGGTTTACCACTCCCATTTACCACAGAAGAAATCAGGACAGACTGTTCAGTTTGGATTTCTGAAAAGAAAGTGCAGTGTGCCAATATATGAACAACTCTCTGGAGCATGAAGTTCCCTCACCTGGTTTCTGCCTTTGTTATACTTTAAGCAGATTCATTGAAATAAACTTCATTTGGTTGCTTTTTTAATCCTCTCGATCTGATCCAAGACTCTCTCTCTCTATCCTCCCAAAGCTAGTTGGTTACATAATTTCTCTAGTTCCATATTCCGCCCTTCATTCTCTCCCTCTCCCTCCATCCCTCCGTCCCTCTCCCTCTCTCTTTAAAGTTTTGGATATCATACTTATTTTCTGTAACATCTTTTTTAACTTGGACCAATAGGCCATGGAAGGCATTGAATTTAGTATCCATATCTCCCAATTGGGCACTTGTATCTTTTCTGAAGTCCCTCATTTCGTTCATAAATTTCATCATGTAGCATGGGATAACTCATTCTGTAGATCCTTGCCTTCCTGTTATGTAAGATATTTCAAACAATGTTTCTTTCCACTTCAAAATCTGCCAGTTATCTGACTGCTACTTTGGGAGTTGGTTGGGTTGGAGATCATGTTCCATAATAAAAATCTACTACTTAATTAGTCGATACTACTGAATATGAATACATATCTCTAAGTAGGCCACGATTGTGTGTTATCACAAAGTCTGCAAATATTAAAGCAAGTTATTCTCCAGAGACACAAATGTTGGCAATTATGCTAAACTTTTCAGAAAAGCATCTTAAACTATTTGCAATTAATGTACAAATCCCACCTTAAATTCCAAGGAACTGTTCTGAGTGATGGAAATCTGTTCTGCTGGTGATCAGGGTGCAACAGGATGATGTTTCCAGCCTTCCTTCTGCCAGTAAATGAGGCTGTGACAATCAGAAGCCTGGCCTCTGTTGTGATTCCACTTTGCAGCACATTGCTGGAGGGCGGGGGGGGGGGGTGCTGCTAAAAAAAAATCACCCTGTTGCACTGCATTGGCCTGCAGAACAGATAATCAGAGCAGCTGCTGGCTCTTAGGCAGGTTTCAGTAGTTAGAACAGTAATCAGTGATGTAGGAGCTTGACCCAGGTCTAAAGGCTTCTCTATCTAAATTTAGAGTTCTTTTCCTTCCTGCACAATTCTTAAATAGAAAAAATAAATGGTTTTTTCCCCCCTTTGTGCCACACCATTGGTTTCCAGAGTGTGTACTTCTCCTTAGTAGCCACAAGCTGCACTGCCAATAAACAACATGCACTGCCAATAAACAACAAACAACTCTAACTTTTCCCTGGTCCAAAAATGCGTGAACTAGACAGAATGCCATACTTGGATTCAGGAAATGAAGGTGCATATATCCAGATTTTCAGCATCATATATAATGAAATAAAAAAGCTTTCATCTCCTCTTTTCTACCACATAGTTGTTTTCAGCAAAACATTTGTTCTCCATCTTCTTGTGGCTTTTACTCTCCACACAGTCACCTAAAGGCATATTCAACTTTCATTTGGTAAATGCTAAGTGAATTTATTTGCATAACAGAGTCTCAAAAGCAATTTCAATTGGAATTGATTACATGCTTATAATGGGAGGAAGGAAAAGCCAATTGCAGCCCTCCCTGAGTTTGCCTTTCAGTGAATGAAAAGTAAACTTCACATTGTTTGACATAAGAACACATCTTAGCATTTAGCCAGTATTTTATCTTTTGAATAGACTTTTGAGTATAAATCATTTTTTAATATTAGATTATGCGGTATATTTGATAATACACTTCAGAATACTGTTTACTGTAAAATGCATACAAAGCACTTGCCCTTAAGCTAACAGCATCAGTTCATCTAGTGACACACAATAATTTTAATAAAGTAGGGAGAACATTTGATATGCAGAGAGTGTCTAATAGCACATGTTGATAGCCACCGTAGAGAAGGAATGTATGGCCATTTAGTCTCCTCCTATCCTGTTATCTGTAATATTCAAGGAATTGATTCAGTCTTTTATTTGGTAAAGTTGCATTACTTCTCTCCATCATTATAAAACAGTTTTATTGCCTGACCAGAAAGTATCTTAACAATTCAGGTAGCAGCAGGAAGGGTTGCACTAAATCATCTATGGTTTAGTTCTCACTGATGTATAAATGTCATGCCTCTCCTATTCCATACATGCGTGTTAGTGTACACTCAGACCTAACCTGTGTCTTCATGTATAAATTAGTGATCCAACTCACTAGATGCTACAGAATCCTTTTCAAACTCAAATAGGACAGAAAGCAAAAAGGTACCACACAGTAAAGCAAAAAGGTACCACATCATGGAGCAGAGGCAAGCAGCGGCGGAGCCGCTGCGCAGCTCCGGGATGACAGGCGGAGGCTGGAAGACCCCACCCAACACCTCCTCTCCCGTGGGCCCGGCAGCAGCTGTGGCGGCACGGCAAGCCTCCCTGGATGCTCGGGTGGCACTTTTTAAAAGCCGCCCAGTTCCATCTCCCCAGGAGCAGAGGCAAGCAGCGGCGGAGCAGCGGCGCAGCCCCGGGATGACAGGCAGAGGCTGGAAGACCCTGCCCAACACCTCCTCTCCCGTGGGCCTGGCAGCAGCTGGGGCGGTGTGGCAAGCCTCCCTGGATGCTCGGGTGGCACTTTTAAAAAGCCGCCCAGTTCCATCTCCCCAGGAGCAGAGGCAAGCAGCGGCAGAGCAGTGGCGTAGCCCCAGGATGACAGGAAGAGGCTGGAAGACCCCGCCCAACACCTCCTCTCCCGTGGGCCTGGCAGCAGCTGCAGCGGCGCGGCAAGCCTCTCTGAAGGCTCAGGCAGCACTTTTAAAAAGCCACCCAGTTCCATCTCCCCAGGAACAGAGGCAAGCAGCAGCGGAGCAGCGGCACAGCTCTGGGACGACAGGCAGAGGCTGGAAGACCCTGCCCAACACCTCCTCTCCCATGGGCCCGGCAGTTCCATCTCCTCCAGGTAGAGCAGTGGCGACAGCTGCTGGAGGAAGAAGACCCACTCCCATTAGTAATAAGAACTTTGTGTCTTGAATAGGAGCGCTACCCTGTTAATATATCTAACTAGACCTCTTTCTAATGGCGGTCAGAACATTTTAAGCCATCAGAAACATTAATCTGGAAAGGGACACTGCTTTACCTGAGGCCGGGAAGGAAGCGGGGGTGGCTATTAGAGTTGTGTCAGGGAACGGGAGGTATGGGCGGAGCAGAGTGAACATATGTTGCAAAAGAAGATGGGATCGCTGTTTGAAAGCTATCCCATCTTCAGTTCCCTCTGTTTCCCAGAATGGCTTGGAGAGCAGACCTTCCATTCCACAGAACCTCAAGATGCCCCTTTGCAATGCCAGGTCAGTGAAAAGTAAGACACATATCATCCATGATTTACTCTTAGATGAGGATGCCGACCTGGCCTGCCTTAAAGAGACCTGGCTGGGAGAGGATAGCGCAGTTACATGGGCACAGGCACTCCCAGCCAGGTGCTCTGTCAGTGAGCAGGTGAGGGGAAGTGGGCGGGGGGGGGGCGGAGTTGCTCTGGTTCATAAGACCAACCTAATCTTGACCAGGATACCTGTTCGGAACACAGCCCACTTAGAGTGCATGTACCTGAAACTGAAGACCAGGGATAGTTTGGGGATTCTTCTAGTCTACCGACCACCCCGTTGTCTAGCAGACCCCCTGACCAAGCTGACACAGCTGTTCTCAGAGCTGCTACTGGAGTCCCCCAGACTTTTAGTTTTGGGGGACTTCAACATCCCACTCGAGGCCAGTTTAACAGGTGCAGCTCGGGAGTTCATGGAGACCATGACAAACATGGGTCTATCCCAACTGGTCCTTGGGCCCACACATTGTGCAGGTCATACACTTGATGCGGTCTTTAGTACGGAACAGGAATATTCGTGGGCGGAAGTTATTAGCACCTCCGCATTGTCATGGACGAATCATTTCCTGGTCAAGACTGAACTCAGAGCAGACATCCACCCCACCGGGGGGGGGTGTGTGTGTGGACCTATTAGAATGGTCTGCCCTTGAACGCCTTGGAGGTTTTAATGGTTGGGAATGCCAGTGATCCTGTTGATGCTCTGGTTAAAACTTGGAACACCGACCTTACCAGAGCAACTGACATGATCGCTCCTAAGTGTCCTTGCCACCCCACCTCAAATCGTAAGCCATGGTATACACCTGAGCTTAGGATGATGAAGCGGGTTGAACAACGACTAGAACGCAGGTGGCGGAAGACTCAACTCTTATCCGACAGAACTCGCCATAGGAACTTTCTTTGGTCCTATTGGGAGGCAATGCATGCAGCGCAGAGAGCTTTTGCCTCTGCATACATTGCGTCTGCAGAGTCTCATCCAGCAGAGCTGTTTAGGGTGGTGAGGGAGCTGACAAAGATACCTCCTGCGCCAAATCCCTTGCTTAACCCGACAGGGGCCTGCTGTGATGCATTTAACAACTTCTTTGCAGATAAAATCTCTCAGATAAGAGCCGACTTGGATGCCAGCATTGTTACAGAAACAATGGACAAGGTGTCCAGAGACTCTGCCAATGTAATTATACTGGATCAGCTCCAATCTGTGAGTACCGAGGATGTGGACAAGTTCCTTGGTAGTGTGAGGAAGACAACTTGCCCTCTTGACCCTTGCCGATCTTGGCTGGCTGTCCAGGGGGGGCTGCAGGGAGGGATATATTCCATCCTGTCTGAAGGAAGCGGTGGTCAGACCGCTTATGAAAAAACCCTTCCTGGATCCTCTGGACATGAATAATTATAGGCCAGTCTCTTTACTACCATTCTTGAGCAAGGTGATTGAGAGGGCGGTTGCTCTTCAACTCCAAGCTGTCTTGGATGAAACTGATTATTTAGACTCATTTCAAACTGGCTTCAGGACAGGCTTTGGGGTTGAGACAGCCATGGTTGCCTTGACCAACGATCTGCGTCTGGGCATTGATATATGAAGCCGCTGGGTGAGATTATTTGGAGTTATGGAGCTGGATGTTACCAATATGCGGATGATACCCAGATCAATTTCTCCATATCTCGTTCGTCGGTCTCAAATTCCAATGGCATCTCTACTCTCAATTAATGTATTCGTAATGGGATGGATGAGGAAAAACAGATTGAAACTGAATCCAGACAAGATGGAGGTGCTCACGGTAGCGGCCCCGAAACCAAGAATTGGGTTGCAACCGCCAGTCCTGAATGGGGTCACACTCTCCTCCAGTGACTGTGTTCGCAGTCTAGGGGTGCTCCTTGACTCGTCGCTCCTGATGACAAATCAGGTAAATGCGACAGTCAGGAGCGCCTGTTATCAGCTTCGGCTGATACGCCAGCTGTGCCCTTTTCTGGAAGTAAGGGATCTCGAGACCGTTGTGCACGCGCTGGTAACCTCACGTCTAGATTTCTGTAATGCGCTCTACACGGGGCTACCCTCATGCCTGGTTCGGAAACTACAGTTAGTACAGAATATGGAAGCCAGATTAGTATCTGGAACATCTAGGAGGGACCATATTACTCCAGTTTTAAGGTCCCTCCACTGGTTGCCTATAAGTTTCCGGGCCAAGTACAAGGGGTTGGTTATCACCTTTAAAGTCCTATATGGATTAGGTCCAAACTATCTCAGGGACCGCCTCCTCCCATATAATCCTCCCCGAGCTCTCTGGTCCTCTGGGAGGAATTTGCTGCAACCACATAGAGCTAGAATAGCGGCTACCTCCCAGAGGGCTTTTTCGGTCATCGCCCCCAGACTGTGGAATGGCCTGCCGGACGAGTTCCATCAATTGACATCTCTGGACAGCTTTTAAAAAGCTGTCAAGACGGATCTCTTTCAACAGGCCTTCAGCGATAGATAATCCCATCCTCGGGAATCTTTTTAGGAATTTCTTCTTCAGGTTTTTCAGGTTCCCAGTTCTGACATGTATTAATCCGCTCCTATACTAGGATTAGTTTTTTAATTAATTATTGTGTTTTAATGCAGGTTTTAATTATGTTTAATTTAATAATTTCTTAAGGGGGGGGTATGGGAATTTGATTTTACTATCTGTTATGTATTTTATTATTGTTAGCCACCCCGATTGTTCGCAAAGGGGTGGGATATAAATTATTATTATTATTATTATTATTATTATTATTATTATTATTATTATTATTATCCAGCATTTGAACACTTGTCTTACATTTAAAATGACTCAGATCCAAATCCCTGAGATTCCTGACAAATTCATTATCTGTCTTGTGAAACAATTTTTAAGGATTTTTGTCCTAGATCTAGACTGTTGTTCACTGCCAGCATAAACACTAGCAGACTGACTGGAAAGTATGACTCAACATATGACTTTTGTATATCCAAACCACCATGAAGATTTTATTAAACTTTTGGAAGGATGTACCATTTCCTACACTGAGGATAAATTTACAAGAAGAAAATAAACATGTATCCAACTAAATAACTTCTTATATACTGGGTATGCAAGATTATTTGAACTTGATTATGCTTGTCTTTGGAACCTGGCCTTGTGGTTCCAAATGAAAGATGTATTTCATGGTGGAGGAGGGGTAACCAGGAAGCAGCTGTTTAAATTGTAATAGACAGAATGAGAGATGGTCTAGTGATACAGCTGTAAATTGTGGGGGAGGAAAGAACCACAGGATGGTGATGGGCTCAAACGGTCCTCTGGTTAAAATAGTGTGAATGGTCTTGATGACAGGCCAGTTGGTTAAAGATGCTGTGGCTGAACTCTAGGTTGATAAATGAAAAAATAATCCAGAATTTGATTGATTCTGGATGAACATATAGACCTAGTTTGTCTGAAAGAGACCTGACTCAATTAAGGTAAGGGTGGAGGTAGACTGAGGGCCTCGGCAGACGACTAATAGAGTTGTCTTGGAGGCCAGGAAGAGGAGGAGCAGCTGCACGCGTGGTGCTCCTTCCTCTTCCTGAGGTTGCCCTCAGAGCTGCTGGCCCTCCGCATGGCCGGCGCTCCCAGGGCAACCTCCCGCCGCAGCGTCCGGACACGCTGCGGCGGATAAGTCAGGGAAAGTGCACCCTATGCGTTTAGGGCGCACTTTCCCTGTCTTATGAATGGAGCGTTATTTTTGCGCTCCTTTCAGGGGTGCCGCAGGAGTGCCGCGGTGTGGAGGCTGCGGTCCCGCGGCGCTCCGTCCAGCGGCATCCTGGAAGCACTCGTGTGCTTCCCCCCTGAGTTCTCTGGCACCAGCAGGAAGAGACCTGGGTGGTGGAAAGATGGAATTGAAGTAGTCTATAGTGATTCCATCCTGCCTTCACCAGGTGACTCATCCCACAATTTTCTGGGTTTAATTGGATTCTGTTGGTGTACTGTTGACTGTTTCTGAATAGTCTCCAGAAATATGCTTTCTATTCAAACTCTTTTAACTCTTTTAAAATGTCTTTTAATTTGTTAATTGTTTTATATATTTTTAGACTTTTAAAATTATTTTAATCATTTCTACTATTTTACATTTGTTAGATCAGTTTTATTGAAAATTTTAGACAAAGGATGAGATATAAATAGTTTAGTAAATAAATAAATAAATAAATAGTTACATGTAACTATACCACTTGTACTTTGATATTTCCAAGTACTTCAGGCCAGCACCATTTCAGGTTTTCTCAACAATGAGCATATAATAATAATAATAATAAAATTTATTTATACCCCGCCCAATGGTAGTCCAATCCGGGCAGCTTACAGATTAAAACACTCAAGTACAACATGAAATCCCAAAAAACAATGTATGCAATATACCCCCTCCCCCCCTTAAAATAATATTAGATCAATAATAATTAAAACCAACACAATTTAAAAACCCAATACAAATATATCTGTTTCTGTCACTCTTACTAAAGGCAAGTACTCTTACTACCATTTGCCTACTCATTCTACTTGCTCTTTATGTGATGTAAAGGAGGAACAACACAGGAACCAGTTAAAAATCATTGTGAGTGTATTTTTAGAATGGGAGTCAAGCCATAGATCACTATCTGTTTCCACTCTCTGTTCAGATTAATCAAGAACCTTTAATCCTATTAAAACTCCCCCCCCCCCCCCACATTCTCAAAGTGGACTGAGTCTGGGAGAGACAACATTCTGCTGATGTTGGATATTAACTCTATGGCAACCTCATAATTTCTTCTCCCAAGAAATCTCTAGTGATGAAGCACATGACACTTCACTCACAATCACATCTTCTTTCATCAACTCTGTTGGAAGAAAACAGCCTGCAGCGGTTCCTATACTTTAGTGAGTCTTAAAAGTGGCCGTAGGCTTTGCACACAACTGATTGGCTGTGAGAAAATACACAACACTTTTAACTGGCTGAAAACATATAAACAAGAATATAATAAAGGAACTAATGAATAATGAAGCAAAGAAGAACCAAAGTACTGAAGTGCTGATAAGTGAAAACAGCAAATGCTGAATTATTGAAGTACCCCCAAAGTTGTAAAGTACTGAACAAATTAGAGGAATGGACTTGACATGGATTTACAAAAAAGACACATTTTAAACTAACATTGGCTATTAGTTAAAAATGAATGTGAAAAAAAACTTTAATGTAGCTATATGTATTTGTTTCATGCACTAATTTTGTTTCACAGTAGTTGTTGCCTTAGACATTATGAAGCAGCATGGCTGAAATCACCATAAATGGTTGTGGGGCTGATTCATATCAACAAGATACCACAGAGCCCTATGGTTATGTAACCCCTAAGAGTAATTGGTTTGGCCCAGTGGGTGGGGAAACCCTAGGGAAAGGGTTGTACATGCTGGTTAGTACAGAAAAACAGATAAAAATGATGGGAGCTGCAGTTGCCAGGGATGAGGAGTGGGCCCTTTTCACCTTGAATAAAACAGTGACATTTGCAGTTATGTATTTAGTAGGGAACAAAAGGGTAAATTACTAATAGTGGAATTTCTTTTATTCATTTCCATCTGTTTTGTACCTTATATGTAAGGCTTTAAGAATGGCATCCAAATGCTGGAATACAACCAAGTAGCACCGGCATAAGAGTCCTGCAGACAGGTCCTGCACTGGCACCTCATTGGATGCTTGGAACTTTTGGGATAGTGCATGTATGTGAATTGTAATATATAATTTGTTGTACAGTTGTTAAATATTGGGTTTTAAATTGTGTTTGTGTTTTTGGTATTCAATTATAGTTGGCCCCATAGAACCCTGAAAGAGGTAATTAACCAAGAAAGAAAAGGAATTAAAAACTTTAGATCAATTAAGAAAAGGTGGAATGAAATGTACATGGTTTACCTATTACCAAATAAGAGAAAAATTCAACTTAGACAAAAAATCCTATTAAAACTCCCCCCCCCCCCCCCATTCTCACAGTGGACTGAGTCTGGGAGAGACAACATTCTGCTGATGTTGGACATTAACTCTAAGACAAAAAAAATAAAAAACATTCAGAAGGCGGACCCAGAATTTGAAAAAATAATTAAATCAGATGGCAATCACAGAATTAAAAAGTTCTATGAAATATTGTTAAAACTGGAATTAGAGGATGAAATAGTAAAGACACAGATGATACAATGGGCACAGGATTTTGGTCAAAATGTAAGTCTTGATCAATGGGAAAGAACATGGCTGAAAAGATTAAAGTACTCCTCAAGTTATTACTTGAGAGAAAATTTTTATAAAATGTTTTATAGGTGGCATCTCACCCCTTATAAATTATCAAAAATATATAAAAATGAAAGTAAAACCTGTTGGAAATGTGAGAAAGAGGATGGTACATATTACCACATATGGTGGAATTGTATTAGAGCAAAAGAATTTTGGAAGAAGATACATGAAACAATCGAAAAGATATTAAAGATCAATCTTAAAAAAGATCCGATGAGGTATCTTTTAAGTATCAACCAGGAAGATCAATTAGAGTGAGAATATGGATCTCTTCTCTTTAATATAACCACGGCTGCAAGACTAGTATATGCATCTAAATGGAAGCAAAAAAAAAAAAAAAAAAATCCCAGATTTAAAGGATTGGATTTTGAAAATTTATGATTTAATGGAAAATGACAAGCTAACTCAGTTGTTTAAAAAAAAAACCTATGAAAGAGTTTGAGTATAAATGGAAGCCTTTCTTAGATTATTTGGAAACAAATTGGGGAAAACAATGGACAATAGGAGTAAGGAGTTAAACTCCAGAGTAAATGGAAACTTTGTGATAGGCCTCTCATTGTTAGTAAAAGAGAGGTACTGAATAGATAAATTATATCTATGTGGTTTTAACTTCTCCAGGTATATGTTATAGGAATACTATGGAGTCATATATAATGTTAGGCTATAGATATATATATATATACATTGTACGGTGGTAGATAAATAAGTAATTTAAGCTAGTTATACAAGATATTGTTAAAGAATATACATGCTCTTCTTTTTTGACTTATATTATTGATAAGAAATATAGACAATATATACTATAATTGTACTGGAAAAACAAAGATATATTGTTAAGGAATAATCTGGTAGTTTGAGAAAAGGAAGACTTTTATATATGTGAATATATAATTGGTTAGATATTTTAGGATTAATGTGGTGTAATTGTTATTGTATTGTTAGTCATAAATGTATTTATGTTATTGTTTTTTATATGTTTATGTAATTGTTTTTGTCTGTTGAATGTAAGTTGATTGTTTTATGTTATATGTTCTTTTTTTAAAAAAAATAAAATAAAAATATTAAAAAAAAAAGAACCCTGAAAGAGGTAAAGTTACATTACAAGAAGTGACAGATGTTACATTAAAAGCAGCATAGCATTCAAATTTCACTAATGCATAAATTCTGCAGAACTCTAAGTAGGTAGGTTTAGGATTGTACTGCATTTTGCCTGTATTCGTCTTATTTAAAAGCATTGCCCTCTAATTTCTAGAGACTAGAAAGGACAAGAACTGTCTATTTTTTCCCATCTGCCTTTTAACAATCCTATCCCTTGTAGTTTGAAGCCTTTATTTCCAGTATTTGGGAGGAAAGGTCACACATGGATCTCAATCAAGGAGATTGTGAAAGTGTTTGCTTCAGTATAAGGCTCTATTTAACTTTGAATGATTTGAAAATAGGAAAGAAGCTTTGTGGTTTCTGAACTTCAATAGTCATTTTGTGCAACTGAAGCATCACTGAATGAAATAGGATATATTCCCTGATGCTATGGGTACAGACACTGAATCCTGTAGAAGTGATCTCCCATACTGGAGAAATAAGTTTCCACTTCAGACTGTAGACTTCATGTAGTAACTGGTCATCAGAGCATCATAAGGAAATATATGCTGGTGGCCAGTAGCTGAAGGCTCAGGGAAATGGAAGAACCCAGTGATAAAGCAAAGATAAAATGGAAGGTTGCTAGTGTGTCCAGGTGATTCAAAAGATCGCCAATTATAAAAACAATGGTTTTATTTATCAAATTCTCAACAGCTATTCTAATGCATATTTAACTTGGCAGCCACCAATGAGCAATTCATTCTAATTTTAGTCTGCACAACTTTTTCTTAAATACATTTGTTCCATCTTTCCCCAATTCATCCCCAATTTAATTTTAAAACTACACAAAATTAAGTTAAAGTAACCATTTTAATCTATCATGCAGTGTAATCATGGTGAGCACTACCAATAGGTATAGTGAGGTGACTACCTCATAGGGATGTAAATTATTGTAAATTTTGTTCTCCCATTTTTCTCCAAGCCATGAGAAAATTCATGAGTACTCTGTAATTTTTGAGGACTATTTATATGTAATAAGTTTATTCGGCAAAAAAAAAACACCCACACACTTTTGTTTGCAAAGAAAATATATTCTCTGCATAATTTCCTACACAGAAATGTTGTTGTTGTTGTTGTTGTTGTTGTTGTTGTTGTTGTTGTTGTTTTGGTGTGGAAGATCATGCTTCAATTTGAAAAATGCCATTTTCTGTGCAAAAAAGTCCCAAAGTATGAAAAAATACAGTTTCTCATAATGTTCACCACCGAAGAGTAAAATTCCTGATACAGTTTTTCACCCCATGAAAAAGTAAAATATTCAAAGAGTGTAAAGAAGAAAGTACCAGACAAAAAGGAATGGCATTCTTCTCCTACTTCTCTGTTCATCACTTTTCCCACTGCACTTGGAGTGAAGTCTGAAGTTTCCAACTAGTCTTCAGAAAACTGAGACCAACTGATTACCAACCTTCTGAGGAAGGACAGGTCAGGTTATTATTTTGAATCCCATCAAAGTACAAGGTAAGGAAGGATCCAGTTTCCTTAAACTTATCCTTGTAAGAATCATATAACATTAAGAATTGGTGCTCATGTTTTCTCCTGTTGTAACTCTAAGGTGAATGGAAGGTCTGATTATGCCATCTTAAGACCTGATGAGTCTGGGGGTTGGGTAAATAGGATTGAACCATCAGTCAGTAGGTCTCTTGCAATCTGTTTGTTAGACCATGGGGCCTAAGGGCTGGGTTTGTTCTACACCCTAATTATTCCATCCTGCCAATGGCTTTAAACTCTACCACCTTACCTGAGGCCGGGAATGAGGCGGGGGCGGCTATTGGAGTTGTGCTGGGGAATGGGAGGTATGGCTGGAACAGAGGGAACCAATGTTACAAAAGAAGATGGGATCGCTGTTTGAAAGCTATACCACCTTCAGTTCCCTCTGTTTCTCAGAATGGCTTGGAGAGCAGACCAACCATTCCACAGAACCTCACCCTGCTCCTTAGCAATGCCAGGTCGGTCAAAAATAAGACCCACATCATCCAAGATCTTCTCTTGGATGAGGATGCTGACCTGGCTTGCTTCACAGAGACCTGGCTGGGGGGGGGGGGAATAGTGCAGTCACTTGGGCGCAGGCCCTCCCAGCTGGGCACTCTGTCAGTGAGCAGGTGAGGGGGCGGAGTCGCTCCAGTTCATAAGAACAGCCTGACCTTGATCAGGATACTTGTCCGGAACACGATCCTCTTCGAGTGCATGTACCTAAGCCTGAGGACCAGGGACCGGGGGGAGGGAGAGACAGACTGGATACAGCCACACAGCAAGCAGCAGAAAAGATGTCTGTCCCAAATGCAGAGGCAAAAGGAGACTTTGGTGGAGTGAAAAGAGTGATTTATAACGTCAAGGGCAGCCATCAGATTGGATGACTGGAGCTCAGTAACCCACGGCATCGGGCTCAGCAACACGCGGCATCGGCAGCACCTTGGGCTTACAGGAGGGCTGAGTCCAGCCCAGTTAAGATCAGCTGTGGCTGGGGGACTGGCACGGCGTAGTGGGACTGAGGGAGGATCTTAAAAACCCTCCCAGGACCATCTCTCCCCCCTCAGCAACAAGGCAGCACCTTGGGCTTGCAGGAGAGCTGAGTCCAGCCCAATTAAGATCAGCTGTGGCCGGGGGACTGTCGTGGCACAGCGGGACTGAGGGAGGATCGCCAGTGGGCTTAAAAACCCTCCCAGGACCATCTCTCCCCCCCCTCAGCAACACACGGCATCGGAAGCACCTTGGGCTTACAGGAGGGCTGAGTCCAGCCCAATTAAGATCAGCTGTGTTCGGGGGACTGTCGCGGCGCAACGGGACTGAGGGATGATCGCCGGTGGGCTTAAAAACCCTCCCAGGACCATCTCTCCCCCCTCAGCAACATGCAGCATTGGCACTGGTGGAGAAATTAGCTAGCCCTGATCACCATTACCTGGGGGGGGGGGGCATAAGTACTCTCCGTCAGTGTGTGTAATGCCAATGGGGGTTTTTATTGTTAAAACCAGCTAAGACTCACAATCCTCCAGCTCTTTACCATTATTACATGCAGTGGCGTCATTGCCTCAGGTCACTAGAGGATCTTAGGCTACCTAGAGGACTTGGCAGTCCGATTGAAACCACCTGGACAGCCTTGAGAGGGGTTAGAATAGCTAAGACGATCTTGGAGAACTATCTTCCTCTGCAGTCTCTCCCTTTCTATGTAACTGCTGCCTTAACTGAGACTGGAATCAGCTGGCCACTCATCCCTCCCCCCCCCCCTTGCATAGCGGAGTGGTTTATAGTCTGGGAGTGGATATTCAGGTGGTGCGGGGGCAGGGAAGGTATGGCGGCAACAGAGTCAACAAATGTTACAAAAGAAGGAGGGATAGATGCTTAATACCTATCCCTCCATCAGTTGACTCTGTTTCCCAGGATAACTTGGAGAGTGCACCAACCATTCCACCAACCCTCAACCTGCTCCTTTGCAATGCCAGGTTGGTCAAAAACAAGACCCATATCATCCACAACCTTTTAGTGGATGAGGCAACCGACCTGGCATGCTTTACTGAGACCTGGCTGGGGGATGCCAGCCCCGTGACTTGGGTGCAGGCTCTTCCAGCTGGGTACTCAGTTACTGAGCAGGTGAGGGAAAGTGTGCGGGGGGGCGGCATAGCCTTGGTCCATAGGAACACCTTAACCGTTATCAGACAGCCTATCTGGAAAACGACTCACATCGAGTGTATGTACCTTAGCCTGAAGACCAGGGACAGCTTAGGGATTCTGTTGGTATACCGGCCACCCCGTTGCTTAACAGACTCCCTGACCGAGCTGACCACCCTGGTTTTGAGTTGCTGTTGGAGTCGCCCAGACTTTTGGCTCTGGGCGACTTCAACATTCCACTAGAAACCAGTTTACAAGACCTAACTGGTGCAGCTCGGGAGTTCATGGATACCATGGCAAACATGGGCCTATCCCAATTGGTCAACGGGTCCACACATTGTCCTGGTCATACCCTCGATGCGGTCTTTAGTATGGAGCAGGAATATCCATGGGTGGAGATCAAGAAAATCTCTGCATTGTCATGGACGGATCATTTTCTGATCAAGGCAGAACTAAGGGCTACTACCCCACCCCCCCCCCGGGGGTGGTGGACCCATTAGAATGCTCCGCCCTCGAAGGCTAATGGAACCAATTGGTTTCCAGAAAGCCTTAGAGGGTTTAATGGTTGGTAATGCCGGTGACTCTGTCGAAGCCTTGGTGAACATTTGGAACACCGATCTCACCAGGGCTATTGACACAATTGCTCCCAAGCGTCCTTTCTGGCCCGCCTCCAACCGTAGGCCCTGGTATACAGAGGAGCTTAGGGAAATGAGGCAAGCCGGACAACGACTAGAGCACAAATGGTGAAGAACTCGCCTCCTATTTGACAGAACTCGCCTTAGGAAGCATCTTGATTCCTATAGGGAGGCTTTACATGCAGCACAGAAATCTTTCTGTTCTGCTCGTATCGCGTCTGCAGAGTCTCATCCGGCAGAGCTGTTTAGGGTGGTGGGGAGTTGACGAAGGTTCCTCCTGCGCCAACCCCCCTGCTTAACCCTACGACAGCCTGCTGTGAGGCATTTAATACCTTCTTTGAAGATAAAATCTCTTGGATAAGAGCCGACTTGGACGCCATTGTTTTGGCAGAATCCGTAGACGAGGTATCCAGGAACTCCATTGATGGCATTTTACTGGACCATTTCCAATCTATGAGTACTGATGACATGGACAAGCTACTTGGAAGGATGAGGAAGACGACTTGCCCCCTCGATCCTTGTCCATCTTGGCTGGTCGTCCAGGGGGGTGACGCGTTGAGGGTGTTCCTTCGGAACACGATCAACGCGGCACTCAGGAAGGGTAGTGTACCATCTTGCTTAAAGGAGGCGGCGGTTAGGCCACTCCTGAAAAAACCTTCCCTAGACCCCCTGGATAGAAATAGCTATAGATCAGTCTCCTTGCTCCCTTTTTTGAGTAAGGTGATCGAGAGAGCAGTTGCTTCCCAACTCCAAGCAGTCTTGGATGAAACCGATTATCTTGATCGATTTCAAACCGGCTTCAGGACAGGATATGGAGTGGAGACTGCCATGGTTGCCCTGACCGATGACCTCCGCCTGGGCATCGATAAGGGTAGTGTGACCCTGTTGGTGCTCTTGGATCTCTCAGCGGCCTTTGATACTATAGACCATGGCATCCTCTTGGATCGCCTGAGAGAGTTAGGGATTGGAGGCACTGCTCTGCAGTGGTTCCGTTCCTTCCTCTCGGGCAGATCCCAGAGGGTGAGGCTCGGGGACAGTTGCTCTTCCAAAACAGAGCTTAATTGTGGTGTCCCCCAGGGTGCCATCCTGTACCTGATGCTATTTAATATCTATATGAAGCTGCTGGGTGAGATCATTCGGAGGCATGGAGCACGGTGTCTTCAGTATGCTGATGACACCCAGATATACTTCTCCATGACCAGATCATCGTCTCAGACTTCAGATGGCATCTCTCCTCTCAATGACTGTCTCAGAGCGGTAATGGACTGGATGAGGAAAAACAGATTGAAGTTGAATCCAGACAAAACGGAGCTACTAACAGTCACAGGCCCAAAACCAGGTTTGGGAATACAATCTCCAGTCCTGGATGGGCTCTCCTCTAAGGACAGTCCTCTCCTCTAAGGACTGTGTTCGCAGTCTGGGGGTACTCCTAGACTCATCACTTCACATGACTAGTCAGGTGAGTGCGGCAGTCAGGAGTGTCTGATACACCAGCTGCGCCCTTACCTGGATGTGAGGGATCTGGAAGCTGTGGTACACGCCCTGGTAACCTCTCGTCTGGATTACTGCAACGCACTCTACATGGGGCTACCCTTGTGCCTAACCTGGAAACTACAACTGGTACAAAAGATGGCAGCCAGGTTAATTACAAGAACATCCAGGAGGGAGCACATAACACCAGTGCTTAAATCCCTCCACTGGCTGCCGATTAGTTTCTGGGTGCAGTACAAGGTGTTGGTTTTGACCTTTAAAGCCCTACATGGCTTAGGTCCATCTTATCTTAGAGACTGCCTCTTCTCGTATGATTCCCCCCCCCCGCGCCCTTCGGTCCTCTGGCAGGAAACTGTTACAGCCAGTAAAAACTAGGCTGTCTCAGACTTCTCAGAGGACCTTCTCTGCTACCGCTCCCAGACTCTCGAATGGCCTGCCAGACGAGATCCGTCTTATCACTACTCTTGCCGCTTTCAAAAAAAGCAGTAAAGACGGATCTCTTCCGACAGGCCTTCCCAGAGTAACAGCTGTTGTAGGGAGATGAGTTTTTATCCTTACCTTGCTGGCACAACTGATCCTTTGCTGTTATTTTATTGTCTTAATTGCACTGTATATTTTAATTCTTCTTTGGTTTAATTTTGTTTTAAGGGGTGGGAGGGTGGATTAGGGGAGGAGGGAATGTTTTAACTTGGTTTGTTTTAAATGTTGTAACCCGCCTCGATTGCCGTGCAGAGGGGTGGGCTATAAATAAAATTTATTATTATTATTATTATTATTATTAGTTTGGGGATTTTGCTAGTCTACCGACCACCCCGTTGTCTAGCAGACTCCCTGACTG
Source organism: Phrynosoma blainvillii (assembly GCA_026167975.1). Lineage (NCBI taxonomy): Eukaryota > Metazoa > Chordata > Lepidosauria > Squamata > Phrynosomatidae > Phrynosoma > Phrynosoma blainvillii. The sequence goes on from JANUYF010000001.1 coordinate 419,013,481, forward strand.
AGCTGACACAACTGGTCTTTGAGCTGCTGTTGGAGTCTCCCAGACTTTTTGTTTTGGGAGACTTCAACATTCCGCTCAAGACCAATTTAGCAGGTGCGGCTCGGGAGTTCATGGAGACCATGACAAACATGGGCCTATCCCAACTAGTCATCGGGCCCACACATTGTGCAGGTCATACACTCAATGGGGTCTTTAGTACGGATCAGGAATATCCATGGGCGGAGGTGGTAGGTACCTCCGCATTGTCATGGATGGATCATTTCCTGGTCAAGATGGAACTGAGAGCTAATATCTGCCCAACCGGGGGTGGTGGACCCATTAGAATGGTCCGCCCTCGAAGGCTAATGGAGCCAATTGGATTCCAGAGAGCCTTAGAGGGTTTAATGGTTGGGAATGCCGATGACCCTGTCAATGCTCTGGTCAATACTTGGAACACCAATCTTACCAGGGCTATCGACACGATCGCTCCCAAGCATCCTTGCCATCCCGCTTCAAACCGTAAGCTATGGTACACACCAAAGCTTAGGAAAATGAAGTGGTTTGGACAACGACTAGAGCGCAAGTGGTGGAAGACTCGACTCTTATCTGACAGAACTCGCCATAGGAACTTTCTTCGTTCCTACTGGGAGGCAATACGTGCAGCAAAGGGAGCTTTCTCCTCTGCATGTACTGCGTCTGCAGAGTCCCATCCAGCAGAGCTGTTTAGGGTGGTGAGGGAGCTGACGCAGATACCTCCTGCGCCAAATCCCTTGCTTTACCCGACGACGGCCTGCTTTGACACATTTAACAACTTCTTTGCAGATAAAATCTCTCAGATAAGAGCCAACTTAGACACCACTGTTGTAACAGAATCTATAGGAGAGGTGTCCAGCAACTCCATCGATGAAGTTATTCTGGATCAGCTCCAATCTGTGAGTACCGAGGACATGGACAAGCTGCTTGGTAAAGTGAGGAAAATAACTTGCCCTCTTGACCCTTGCCCATCTTGGCTGGCCGTCCGGGGGGGGGATGCATTGAGGAGATTCCTCACGGATATCATCCATGCATCCTTCAGGGAAGGAGATGTTCCATCTTGTCTGAAGGAAGCGGCTGTTAGGCAGCTTCTGAAAAAACCTTCCCTAGACCCCCTGGATATGAAGAACTACAGGCCTGTTTCTTTGTTGTCATTTTTAGCAAGGTGATTGAGAGGGCGGTTGCTCTTCAGCTCCAAGCTATCTTGGATGAAACCGATTATCTAGACCCATTTCAAACCGGCTTCAGGACAGGCTTTGGGGTTGAGACTGCCATGATTGCCTTGACCAACGATCTGCATCTGAGCATCGACAGGGGTAGTGTGACCCTGTTGATGCTCCTAGACCTCTCAGTGGCTTTTGATACAATAGATCATGGCATCCTCTTGGACCGCCTGAGGGGGTTAGGTATTGGGGCCACTGCATTGCAGTGGTTCCGGTCCTTCCTCTCGGGTAGGTCCCAGAGGGTGCTGCTCGGGGACAGTAGCTCCAGTAAGAGGGAGCTCAATTGTGGGGTCCCGCAGGGAGGTATTTTGTCTCCAATGTTGTTTAACATCTATATGAAGCCGCTGGGTGAGATCATATGGAGTTATGGTGCTGGGTGTTATCAGTACGCTGATGACACCCAAATCTATTTAACCGTGTCTCATTCATCAGCCTCGAATTCCAGTGGCATCTCCTCTCTCAATGAATGTCTTCGGGCGGTAATGGGCTGGATGAGGAAAAACAGATTGAAACTGAATCTGGACAAGACGGAGGTGCTCATAGTAGCGGCCCCGAAACCAAGAATTGGGTTGCAACCTCCAGTCCTGGATGGGGTCACATTCTCCTCCAGTGACTGTGTTCACAGTCTGGTGTTGCTCCTAAACTCATCGCTCCTGGTGACAAATCAGTTAAATGCGACAGTCAGGAGCACCTGTTATCAGCTTTGGCTGATACACCAGCTGAGCCCTTTTCTGGAAGTAAGGGATCTTGAGACTGTTGTGCATGCACTGGTAACCTCACGCCTTGACTTCTGTAATGCGCTCTACATGGGGCTACCCTTGTGCCTGGTTCAGAAACTACAGCTGGTTCAAAACATGGCAGCTAGGTTTGTGTCGGGAATATCCAGGAGGGACCACATCACTCCGGTTTTGAGGTCCTTCCACTGGCTGCCAATTGGTTTACAGGCCCAGTACAAGATGTTGGTTATCACCTTTAAAGCCCTAAATCACTTGGGTCCAAGCTATCTCAGAGACCGCCTCCTCCCATACAATCCACCCCGCGCTCTCCGGTCCTCTGGGAGGAACTTGCTGCAGCCTCAAAAATCTAGGCTCCCAGAGGACTTTTTCTGTTGTTGCCCCCAGATTCTGAAATGGCCTGCTGGATGAGATCCGTCAATTAACATCTTTGGACAGCTTCAAAAAGGCTGTCAAGACGGATCTCTTCTGGCAGCCCTTCCCAGACTAAAATATCCCGGCCTCAGGATCTCCCCCCTCCTCCTTAGCTGTGTCTCCATCGCTCCCCTTAGAACTGTAGTTACAGGTTTTAAATTGTTAGTATTATTTTCTGTTTTTAATTTGTTATTGTGATTTTAATTGATATATAGTTTAATAACTTTTTAAGGGGGGAGGGGAATATATTGTTTATGTTGTATGTTTTTAATGTTGTAAACCACCCGGATTGGTTTGCCAAAGGGCGGTATAAAAATAAAATTTATTATTATTATTATTATTATTATTATTATTATTATTCCTTCCTATCCCCTTCCCTCTTTTTGTTCTATATCTTTTATATGGTAATCTTGAGGCTAAGGATGATCTTGTTTTTATTTATCTATAAGCTGCTCTTGAAGGCTTTCAGGCTGAAGAGTATAACATGTAAACAATTTAATAATTAGTTAGTACTGCAGCTGTATTCTGCTAAAGTCTGCACACAAAGCTGACTCTTTTCAAAAGCTGACAATCCTATCTTCTCCCCCCATTCCAATTATGCATAAATAGTTGTTCATAGACTTTAAGTTCTTACTTTTTAAAGAAAGCATAAGAAATGGGGATGTAAATATATTTGAGTGATGGATGAAAATTGGTTTTCTCAATGTTGCTAGGAGAATATTAGTGGGAAGAGAATATTAGCACATTATTCACAAAAATGCTCATTTTTTTCTTAAACAGAAAAAAAATGTATGTATGGAAAATCTTTTTTCTGTTCAGAAAATGGTATTTTCAGTGCAAAAACCTTCACATGTTATTTGAGTCAAAGAAGCCCTGATCCACAAATAGTCTTCGAAAACTCCACAGTTTCTGAAGACTTTCTTCCAGCAAGGAGAAACATGATGAAATGATTTGGTCATGCCTTCAAGAATGAAATTGATGAAGATTTACATCTCTAAATGTGAGACAGATACATGAGAAACAGCCAAACAAAAGAGTTTTAATTTTGTGACGGATGATTCATTTACCTCCACCACCCCAGAGCTGAAATCTACACAGTGTTCATGTTCCTGACACTTGCAAGGATACTATGTCATGTACAGTATTTAATATCAGTTTGGTCAACCTTTTTGAAAGAAGTACAAGAGGGGAGTGAAATAAACACCAAAATTATATACAAGCATCAAATGGCCTCTTGAGTCAAGAGTAGGTCAGCTGTTCTGTGAAAGATTAAATAAAATCTTGACAGCTGTTGACCAATTACGACTGCTGAAAACTTCAAGTCCCAATAAAGATCAGGATTTGTTTTTATCTTCTCTGGATTTCAAAGAAAACAAAGCAGGTTGGTGTGAGCAAGATTTTGAGGCATGGAAAGCCCAGGAAACCTAATTACTGTTGCAAAATGAAGATTGACAGCAACATTGCTTATGATCCCACAAGTGCCTGTATTAACCAGAGGACTGATGGATGTTTTGTACCTTTTACTCATACCATAAGTTTTACTCTGTGTTCCCAGTTGCTGCTAGACCCCATAGAAAATTTCACCAAACTAAGCTCTAGCAGTGGAGCCTACCTACCCCCTCCATTCCTGTGTGAAACTATATCTTATTCTCCACACTTGTTCAGAATGCTTAAAATAATGGAGGAAAAGGTTCTTAGTGATCAAACCTGAAGGGTTTATGACTGCAAATGTTTGCAAAGAGCTTCATTTAAAACTTGGATTAACCAGCTGCCCTGCTTGGCTCCAAACATTTATCCATGCAGGGCAAGAATGGGGAGTGTGTATATGTAAACACTGAAGGCTACAAAGGCCACGAAGGCCTGGGAACTCTAAATCAAATTTCTTTAAAAGAAAGAAAAGGGAGGATTTAATTTACGGCATATGGAACACAGTTTGGTGCAAAGAAACAGATTTTGGTTTCTCAAAAGGAAACAGAAAACTGTGGCCAAAACTGTAAGGTGGAGGCTGCTGTAACACTTTATGGTCCCTGATTGTCTTGGAGCATGGAGACTTAAGAAGAATTTCTTTCTACATGAGTAAGTTTCTCTTTTCTGATTTATGCAGGAGCCAAGTGAATTTCTCCAAACAATTTATTTTACTGTGGAGGATCAAATCACAGTAGGCTGGCAAAAGCAAATTAAAATGGGAACAGAAGATCTGACACACTTTTAACAAAACACAAAATCTCAGTTTTAAGAAGCTTAAATGAATAATTAAGTAAACAGAATGAAACTTGTCCTAAACACAGAGTGTTTGTTAGCTATCCATTTGTAAGTATTCCCTAGTAATTGGCAAAAATATTAAATGATGCTACTAGAACTTGAAGGTGTAACTTTTTTAAAAAAAAGAACTCTGGCTTTAGTTAGATTGAAACTAGAATGTGTTGAGTTAACTTCTGAATATGCCCTCCTAAAGCAAAGCCTGAGATCTGGAAGGAAAGAAAGGTTCCAAATAACAGTGGATTTGAACTGGAGATATGTGTAAAGTTTTCATTCAGGGCATTTTAGGATTAAAAACCAGCAGGTGGTTTGCACACTATCCTTCCTGTATCTCTCCCTCTCCCTCTCTCTCTGTGCTTCCAACTCCTTTAGGGTTAATCTAGATGGGAGGAGCACCTGCACAGGGATCTTGGTCAATTTTTCATCCCCATCCCTACACAAGCTGCTTGATGAGTGTATCAAAATACTTCTGTTTCCCCTCCAAAAATGATGATTGAAGTGGCATCAATTCACATCCTGTAGCTACTAGGGAAGAGAAACGGGAGGAAATTAAAGTAGTTGAGGGGGTAGGGGTTCTGGTGGGGATGACTAGTGAGTTTTGTTTTTGTTTTGTTTTTGTGAATGTTTGCACACTGGGGGAGGCAGACCAATTTTTAGGTCATTTCAAATTAATTACACATTTTGGGAAATTCAGGGGGCTTTGGGGGGACTGGCATGGGGTTTTGAGAGCCATAAAAGTGGGTCTGGGGGCTGCATGTGGTCTTCTCCCACCCATTATTTTTTTATTGTTTGTTAACTGCCCTCAAGTTCATCTTGACTCATGGCGACCTTGTGGATGAGACATCTCCAAGACTCCCTGTCCTCCACTGACCTACTCAGTTCCTGTAAACTCATACCTGTGACCTACTTGATTCCCTGTAATTAATACATTTTCCTTCCCACAATGGGATTTCCTCAAAGACATGGTTTCAGCAATCAGGCAAGTGAATCAAGCCCATGTCAAGCTTTCCAATGACCAGTCAAATTATGAAGCATCCTAAGGACTTGCAGTTCTGTTCTTGTCACCTGAACTGAGCTCTGAAGGTGACATTATTTCAGTGCATACAGTCAACAAGAACAGAGCTAGGTACTGCTCCATGGCATCCACTCCTGTTCTTGACCAGTGAGACCATAACCATGTTGAAGTGGGGTGGGTGTGGGTGAAACTTGGGGTTTGGAAGGTGAGAGAGGACCAGTACCTTTGTCTTCTTGATGGAGCTTTAAGCTATCTCTTGCTGTTGAGGCTTAAAGTAACATGAACTCACTCCCAGATCCAGTCTGGTAACCCTGTTCACCACCAACTCTGGCTTGGCCATCATGCATTACTGCTTGGATTGAGAAGGAGCCCTGGCTTTTTTGTGAAATCCAAAGAAACTCCTGCTGATACAGCCAGAACTGTTCAATAACAACAATAGCAAACCTTTAAAAACATAATTCAATGCAAGCTTGCATTTCATTTTTAATGACAGCATAGGAAAACACAATGGATATAGGGCTAGAAATATACGAGGTGCAACTGAACACAGGGGTGTTTGGATTATCCAAATAGATTATTTCAAACAAAAAAGAATTTACCTGAACTCTTTCTGTATTTTCTCTGCCGTTCATCTTTCAAAGTATGGGACATGGTGGAATGGCGATTAATGCCCTCATAAGTATATGATGAATGAGATATTTTGTACTTTCTGCCCTCCTGCCACCTGATATCAACTCTAACATATTTCATTGCTTTGAGAATGCATAATGTGACCATGGTATTGTTTTGGCCAGCAACTGCACACACTATTAAAAATAGGAAAGGCTTTGTGCTTTTGACAACAAGTCATGATAGTTGCTGTGGATTCCTGTGCTCTACAATACATTAAGGATAATTCTGGAGGCAATACAGGGAGGAATTTGTAATAGATAAGGGCCAAACACAGGCAGGTTGTCTCAGATAATCCAGGTATTAATTATAAACTGGATTGGGTGGAATGCTGTAAAGGACAGGGGAAAATGTCAACAAATGCATGATAAATGATATTTTTACCTCATTTTCTTAAAAAAAAACATATTTCAGAAATAGACCCCCCCCCCCCGACTCGTTGGGAGAGGTTACCTGTTGTGACATCCATTTTGGGGCAAGTGACTGCTGGTTGGCTGGGCGTGCAGGAAGTACCACCTTGGTTCCTGCGCACCTAGCCAATCAGCTTTAGTATTCTTGTAAAAAAACATGCTGGGAAATCTCATGGTGCAGCAAGCATCGCAAGATTTCCTGCGGGATCTTGGGGCTATATAAACACCCTAAGTTGGAACATAATTTTGTCAATTGGACAATGGGCTTTACTATTTATAGGAGAGTTGTGGAGGAAAAAGAACCACTTAGGTCACCTGATTTTTCCAAATATCAGGAAATTATGATTAAAGCTTATACAAACTGCCATCACAATTCACGTGGCGCAGCTTGGCTGCAATATGATGAGCAGTTCAGAATGAGGGCTGCCCAAGATCGTTCACTGTCATGGAGACATGTGCAATCTGAACTGTGGGCAGATGTGATGGTGGGGGCCTCCCCTTCAAGCCGTTGTGACAATGGGTTTGTGCCCATGGTTACGCAGCCAAGAGGGCAAAATGCGAGGCCTGGCATGGCTGAAAGAAAGCAATTTGGTATTTGCTGGAACTACAATGCAGGTAAGTGTTCGAGGCAACCCTGCAGGTTTGAGCACAAATGCAACACCTGCGAGGGGAAATCACCCCAGCACTTCCTGTGTTAGAGGCAAGAGATCAGGAGTTGTGGGACCAACCCAGCCATTAATAATAATAATAATAAGTTTTATTTATAGCCCGCTCCTCTGCATGGCAATCGAGGCGGGTTATCACCGGGAAGAAAAGGCACCATCGCCAATTAATTTGGAGACAATGGTGCCATGGTTCCATATATACCCTAATTAAGGACACAGCTTCTTATATATTCAATGGTTTTTCCCTGGGTTTTTGTATCCCTTATTCAGGTACCAGGGAACACCGTTATGCCCCCAATGTGCATTCTGTGAAGGATTTGCCAGATATAGTAAGGGACAAGCTGGCAAAAGAGATAGCAGCAGGCAGGATTTCAGGCCCTCATGTTCACCTACTAATTTCCACCCTTCGCTTATCCCCACTGGGTGTGGTACCCAAAAAAGCCCCAGGGGAATTTAGGTTAATTCACAATCTTTCTTATCCCAAGGGTGATTCTTTTAATGATGCCATAGACCCAAGACCTACTTCAGTTAAGTACGCTTCCTTTGATTCCGGAGTTAAGATGGTCAAGGCCTTAGGCAAGGGATCACTTTTAGCAAAATGTGATATAAAATCAGCCTCCAGGTTGCTCCCTGTTCACCCAGATGACTTTGATCTCTTGGGTTTTCAATTTGAGGGAAAATATTACTTTGACAAAGCTATGTCAATGGGGTGTTCTATTTCCTGTTCAGCTTTTGAAACATTTAGCACATTCCTCCATTGGTGTTTTATTATTTGGCCCAATTGAGACACCACCAGCCAGGAAGCTTCACTGGCAAACATGGGGAAGGTGTCCCACGGGTCCACAAAGGCACCCTTTCCAACCAGCACACTTATCAGGGGGGAAAGTAATTATTTGGATGATTTCTTAATAGCTTGAGCCCCCGATTCTGCAGGATGTAGTGACACTTCAGTCGCTTTTCAGGGTTTAATGACAGAGTTGGGAGTTCCTCTAGCCGAGGAAAAGACTGCGGGCCCTGACACACAACTTACCTTTTTGGGGATTGAGATAGACACCATGGCTGGGATATCTCATTTACCAAACGACAAGCTAGTGGTTATGAGGGAGCAAGTTAGGTCATTGACGGGATATCATAAAGTTACACTCCACGACTTTCAGTCCCTTACAAGCTTATTAAACTTTGCTTGTAAGGTAATAGTTCCAGGACGAGCATTTTGTTCTAGATTGTGTAGAGCCACTAAAGGGGTTTCTGTCTCACATCATCATATAAGAATCACTAAGGGAATTCATGAGGACTTGAAGGTCTGGGAGTCCTTTTTGGAACAATTCAATGGAATTTCCTTTTGGAGGTCTGAAATGCTGCTGAGGGCAGATTTTCAGGTACACTCCAATGCTGCTGGTGCCCACGGATTTGGAGTTTATTGGAATGGTCAGTGGGCTGCGGAGGCATGGCCTCCTGCTTGGACACAATCTGGTCTTACCAGAGACCTGATGTTCTTGGAGCTGTTTCCCATTGTGGTGGATGTACACCTATGAGCAAATCAATTTGCTAATAAGACCATCTGGTTTTGGTGTGACAACCAGGCGGTGGTTCAGATAGTAAATTCCCAATCCTCTAAGTCCTCAAGGGTGATGAGTTTGGTTAGGACTATGGTGACGCAGTGTTTGAATTTCAATGTATTATTCCAAGCTCACCATGTCCCTGTTTTGCTTAACCCTTTGGCGGATGCCCTCTCTTGTTTTCAGTTCTCCAGATTCCAGCAGCTGGCGCCCAAGGCTTCAACGCACCCACTGGAGGTACCAGCACTTCTGTGGAGCCTTGGAGACTAGAAATCGACAGGGCGATCCTACAATCTATCACCCCATCTACACACAAGTCCTATCAGACAGCTTTGATTGTATTTAGACAATTTTTGTCAGAAATAGGGGAGGTTGAGGTCTGGCCCATTAGGGTGGACCTCATTCTTCAATTTATAGTGAGGTTTAGGCAAACGGGTTTGTCGCCTGTTACCATCAGGGGCAGACTGGCTGCCCTGGCCTTTTTATCCAGGGCCAGTGGTCTGCATGATCCTACTGCAGATTTCAGAGTTAGGAGAGCTTTAGAAGGTTGGACCAGAGAATTCCCAGTGCTTAAGGACACCCATTTGCCAATAACTGGCCCAGTCTTAGTGAAATTCTGGCAACACTTAGCCAATACTTGTTATTCAACGGAGGAATTGGCTTTGTTTAAAGCCGTATTTGCTATAGCCTTCTTTGAGGCTCTGAGGATCAGTGAGATTATCCCTGGCTCTCGCAATGATATATCAGGTAGGGCACTCCTGCTCTCAGATATTACATTATCTGAGCAGGGGATTAAGATTTTAGTCAGGTGTTCAAAGACCAACCAGTTAGCAAAAGGTCAGTTCATCACTTTGTCCAAGGCACCTGAGGGACAGATCTGCCCTGTAATGGCACTGGCAGATTATCTAAAGGTTAGACCAAATGTTACAGGATATTTGTTTGTACATACTTCAGCTATGACACTTACTCAATTTTAGTTTAGGGCGGTCTTAAAAGAGACCTTGAAGTGAGCTAATTTGCCTTCTGCTCAATTTTCTTCTCATTCTTTCCGCATAGGAGCGACAACTGCCGTGGCTTTTTATGGTTTAGGTTTATTTATTTATTATAGGTGAAGCCGAGATTTGCTGAATTGGCTGGTGGCGATCGAAGGCATTCAAATCTTATGTCCGTACCTGATGGATATATACTATTGCTGATGAATCTAATTGCCCTTATTTGTCTTTATAGCTGAATTCTTTCGTGGAAAGATCTGAATAGTGGGCCACAGTCTAGTGTTCTGGGCAGAATGCCATATAGTCCAACAGCAACGGGACCCCACCTTGGGACTGAAGTACATTGGCAGCCTGCAATGGTATGGTCGCAGGGATATGCAATGGGGAGCCTGACTTCCCGTGATCATTGAGCTGTCAAGGACCCATCCGCACCCCCTAGTTTTAGTCATACACTTGGGGGAGAATGACCTGGTTAAGATTCCCTGCCTTCAGCTTGCGAAGCAAATGGTCAAGGACTTGCTGGAGATAAAGAAGCACATTCCTGGTGCTGTTCTCCTATGGACTAAGCTGCTACCAAGGCATAGCTGGCCTGGGACCTGTAAAGGTGCTGCCATAAATGGTGCTCGATGTTGGCTCAATCGTTATGTAATTAAACAATTGTCCAGATTGGGCATTTATGTAATTGACCATGTTGGTATTCAGATAACCATGCCTCAGCTGTACAGGGGGGATGGGGTACACCTCTCTTCAAAGGGCTCAGAAGTGTATGTTCAGTCACTTTCTGAACACATCAAAAGGGCAGTCTGTGGGGGGGGGGAGAGGGGATGCCAAGCTAGGATGGCCCCCTCTTGTGGCAGGTAACAACCCCCTACCCACAGAAAATAATTGGCTAATTAAAAATTGATTGGGATTAATCAGGCTAAATTAAATTGGTGGAAGTGATGTCAGTACTTAAGTGTCATTAACTTAATGGCATCATATTGTTCAATATGATGTCATTTCCGGTTGGGAGGGGCAAAATTGTTTATTGTTTTTATTTACATGCTTTGTCATGTGCAGTGAAGGACTACCCACTTGGGTTAGTCACACCTTCACATACACACATGACAAAGCATTTGAGTATTTAATTGTAAATTGTGTTGTAAATAGACCCTGTACAGCTAAATAAAGTTGTGGCCTGTTTTTACCCACAAGAAGGCATCACTTGTCCTTTGTGCTGGTGCAAAGACCCCCCCCCCGACTCGTCGGGAGGGGTTTACCTGTTATGACGGCCATTTTGGGGCAAGTGACTGCCAGTTGGCTGGGTGTGCAGGAAGTACTGCCTTGGTTCCTGCACGCCTAGCCCATCAGCTTTAGTATTCTTGTAAAAAAGCATGCTTGGAAATCTCGTGGTGCAGCAAGCATTGCGAGATTTCCTGTGGGATCTTGGGGCTATATAGCCCTGCGCTGCCACGTGGCAGCAGCCATTTTAGAGAAGCAGCTAAGCGACCCAACCTACCCACCCTAATTTTAGGGTTTTGTGTTAGATTACTCTCAGGCTTAGGCTGGTCGCCTTTGGGGGCCGGGATGGAATTTTTTCCCAGGGCTGTTCCCCTGGGTTTTTCACCCTCCCTGAGAATATTTTGTTATTAGATAATTGGATTTGGGTCTTATTGTTGATGTAATGTTAATTATGGTATTATTGCGAAGCTTTATGATGTTGATATTAAAGTTAATTGTTTAATTACACAATTCTAGCTTAGTCACAACTTGGGTACTCAGGGTCTGTAATTTAAGTTATGGTTAATTCTGGTGGAGGGCAGGTAACGAGCCCCTATCCATAGAAAATAATTGGCTAATTAAAAAATTGATTGGGATTAATCAGGCTAAATTAAATTGGCGAAAGTGGCGTCAGTACTTAAGACCATGATGTCAATAACTTAATGACATCATATCATTCAATATAATGTCATTTCTGGTTGGGAGGGGCAAAATTGTTTATTGTTGTTATTTACATGCTTTGTCACATACAGTGAAGGACTACCCACTTGGGTTAGTCACACCTTCACATACACATGTGACAAAGCATTTGAGTATTTAATTGTAAATTGTGTTGTAAATAGACCCTGTACAGCTAAATAAAGTTGTGGCCTGTTTTTAACCACAAGAAGGCATCACTTGTCCTTTGTGCCGGTGCAAATACTTCAAATGGTTTTTTTTAAAAAAAAATTTCTACATAGAGGTTATTTTGAATGAATACTATTTGATGTGTTGTTGTTGTTGTTGTTGTTGTTGTTGTTTAAAAAGCAGTATCCAAAGTGCATAAAGATTCATCTGCTAAATATAAAATGGGGTTCTTTTCTTACAAATTTCACTTGATCTGGTTCCTTTGAAGTGATTACTTGAAGCAACGTCTTTCTGGAAAATAGTATTAGTGGGTTGCACTAGCTGATTCTGCATTTTCTTTCATTTTTGGTTTGTATGATCTTAGGTACTGACAGAAACCACTTCCAAATGATGAGGAGTCTCAGAATTATTTATAAATATGTCTGAAAGAAACAATAATTTCAGGCATGTGATATCTCAGGAAATTCCCACTTGCTGTTTCTTCCTGACCTGCTATGGGAGTGATTTGCCCAGGTGCTTTACCCTCAAACAAGTTCAACCTGACAACAAATCTTTTAGCCCAGATTCTGAAGTATTTCTTTATGGTTAGAAATGATTGAGTTGATTTTCAGAGCCAGTATTCGACATCAGCTTAAGATTCATCTATTAAATATAAAATGAGGTCCTGTTCACACCGATTTCATCTTAATCTGGTTCCTTTCTAACAGACATCTTTCTGACAAATAGCATTAGTGGATTGTGCTAAATGATTATTTTATTTCACATTTTGTTTGTGTGATATTAGGGACTGATAAAAACAAACAAGTATACTCCAAGACAGTGTAGAGTAGTGGGTTGAGTGCTGGACTATGAGTCTGGAGTCTAGGGTTGGATTCCTTGCTCAGTCATGGAAACCCACTAGATGACCTTGGCTGAGTCACAAACTCTCAGTCTCGGAAAACCCTGTGATAGATGGACCTTAGAGTCACCATAAGTCAGAAATGACTTGAAGGCACACCACCACTACCACCACCACAACAACATTCTCAGAAACTTTTCCTGGCCTGCCCCCCTCAAACCTGACAGAAACGAACAACTTTCTCACTATGTAGCTGATGCCCAATAAAGTAGATGGGGGAATATATGATTGTGGCAACAGGCTTCCTCTCTTTTTACTGCTTTCCACCTTTCCAAACATCATTGTCTTTTCTAATGAACTGGAGATGTGTGTTAAGTTTTTATTCAGGATGTTTTAGAATTAAAAACCAGCAGAAGTTTTGACACTGTCCTTCATGCATATGTTTTTGGCAGACCAATGGTTTCTCAAGCCTTCATTCATCCTAATGACTGGTCCTGTTATCATTCCTTGTAATGCTACCTTTGAATGCAGAGTATGTATTCACCACCTAATAGACATTCTCTGGATATTACAGTTGTTCCCCTCCTGAGTTGTTTTCTCACCTCCATTGTTATTCTCCTTTTAAACTTTTGCTGTCAGATCATTGTAAGGGATATTTCTTTCCAAGCTCAGGAGTGCAGCATATTTCAAAGGTGCAAAAAATTATTTCATCTTTGCAAAAGTAACAAAAGAAGATGTGCCTTGTACTTGGCTTGATTTTGTGTTCTAGCTATCCTTGATAAGTACAAAATTTGAATTTGCACTAATATATTTTTCATGAAGATGTTAACAGAGAAAAACACAGCAGTATCTTGACCTGTTTTTCAGAACAGCAAAGCAGGAACTTTATAAGGCAAAGGTGTGTAACTAATGGAGTGGTTTCTTCTATTTTAGCATATTCAGTGTGAAAATGATGGGTGGGAACTAACAAAAGTTGACTTATAAATGGTTGGAAGTGATACTCTGGGTCATACTTGGGTGCTATCTGGGTCATACCTTGCTCCTGACTTCCCCATGTTCACTGCATTGTTTGTACTGGAGCCATCTGCATACTCATAAACATTTTTAGGTAGGATCAGTAATTCCCCTTTCTTGTAGTATGGATCACACATAAGAAGCCTGCATATGCATAGCACAACTGGAACATGTGGAGTTGATGGCAGGCATATTGTGCATGACCCAAATATCTCACTCCATATGTTCATTTTGATTGAGTAAACAGGATTTGAAAACATATAGTTTTCAGTGAGACTTCAGCACTCTTCAGACATTCAGAATAGGTTTAAAGGAAACATACAGAGTAAGTATATGCTAGTTCTTAACCCTGTTGTCAGTTTCTCCAAGTGAAGAACAAAAAGCTGAAATGTCTCTGCTATGTATGCAGACTCTCCAGGCAATCCAGAACCCTAAATAGCAAACTCTATAACCCAAATCGGACATACATTATATGCAAGGAACAAAAACAAGAGAAATAGAAAGGTGACAGAGAATACCAATCTATCCTTCAGCTTTTAGAATGGGAGTGCTCTTTCTTTATTAAATTTTTCAAATCAGACTAGGATTGCTAGAACAATGTCATAAATTTGTACTGGCCTACATGACTGATACTTTGGCTCTGATCAAAAGTTTTATGCCACAATATCTGTTATAATACTTAAGGCATCAGAAAACTTTTTGTTGCTTTCACTGCAGTATACTAATATGTGTTACTTTCCTGGAATTTATTGGCAGCAGTGAACACCTATTTTCAGTAACCCCTCTTGCTTCAATACTTCTGAGGACAAAGTTTAATTGGTAAATAATACTAGGAATATCTTGATTGGTTTAAAGAGGGACTGTTTCCCTGTACCTTTTCCTCATTAAAAAAAATAAATTCAAAATAATGTCTTCCTATTTATAAACTGACTATCAAAGACATAGACATGAGAAAATATTTCTTTCCTTCTGAGACATTGTCAGGCTTCATCTAGCACAGTTCAAGTTTCACAACTGCATTGACTCCCTCTATTGACCTGTGTAAAGCTATTTGTGTTCAGACACTGCTTCACCAGTCACCCCTGAAAGGCTGAGGACAGCCATGTTGCAGGCTGTGTGTTACAGATCACAGAGCCTCCATCATTGGAAATAATCCCACTTTCTTGTTAAATGGTCAGTCTACTACACATAAATGTGCAGGGAATGTGATCTTTTAGTGGAACAGTCTACCAAGGATGAGATAGCCCACAGTAAATGTTGTAACGATTAAAGTTATTCCCCAGTGAACAATGCCCATGTGTTCCTAGGCATTACTTTGAGAGAAAAGTTGATGAGAAAGCAGAAATAACATGGGAAAAGTAGGAATAGGTTTATAGCACATACACAAAATAAAATAAAATAAAGAGAGAAAAAGAAAGGGGGAATTCAACGTGTTGCAGGAAACCTTTTATTCAAAACTAACAAATATGCATATACCAAATGAAATAGCCAAGTAAGGCAAGCCTTGCATAGACGAATGAATGAATGAATGCCTTCTACAGACTATTTGAAGGTTTCTTTTAAAATGTAAATATCTAGAACATTCAAGGATTAATACAAGATTAAGAAAAACTGTATATAGTTAAGGAATAATGAGATACTGTAACTCTGAAGGAAGTACTTACAATAATTTAATTTAGTAAATGGATGATTTAATGTTAGTTTGTATTGTTAGTAGTAGATAAATGTATGTTGGTGTCTGGTTAATGTGTTATTGCTGTAGTTTGTCATTTGATTGATTTTAAATGTTGGATGAACCTATTAATAAAAATATTTTAAAAATGTAAATATCTGCCTTGCCTTTAAAAAAAAAACACATAACATCTCACTGCAGCACAGTTCTCTGTGTATTCTATTGAAGAATTCAGGCTGAATCACTGAAAAACTGAAAAGAGAAGGTTAACCTGTATCTTGCTGAGTTGAAAGCTTTGGGTTGAGAAGGTGCTGCAGTCACTTCGTCTCTCTGGGTCTGTCTGTCTCTCCTCACTGGCAGAGTTGACCTGCTCTGCACTGTAAATATGTTTGTTTTAGTTCCAGTAAATCAGCAATCTAAAT
Organism: Phrynosoma blainvillii; assembly: GCA_026167975.1. Taxonomy (NCBI): domain Eukaryota; kingdom Metazoa; phylum Chordata; class Lepidosauria; order Squamata; family Phrynosomatidae; genus Phrynosoma; species Phrynosoma blainvillii. The sequence goes on from JANUYF010000001.1 coordinate 419,029,485, forward strand.
AACTGATGTATATCCATATATACTTCCTATGGCAGTTTCATAGAATCATGGAATCAAAGAATTCAAAGAGACCACAAGGGCCATCCAGCCCAGCCCCGTGCCATGTAGGAAATACACAGTCAAAGCAGCCCCTCCTGAAAGATTGCCATCTGGCCTCTCTTTAAAAATCTCTAAATAAGAAGATTCCACCACTTTCTGGGGCAGCATATTCCACTGTCAAAGAGTTCTTAGTGTCAGGAAGTTCTTCCTTATGTTGAAGTGGAATGTGGTAAAATGCTCCTGACCATAGATATTTTCTTACCACCTGACTATTCCAAAAAGTTCCATAGAAAATTCCTCTCCAACTTCTGTGTTTTATCAATCTAGAGAAGGGGAATGACCTGCCCTCTCTGTACTTGCCCATCATGGCTGACCGTCCAGGGGGGGGGGGGAGAGATGCATTGAGGATGTTTGTTACGGACATCATCAATGCATCCCTCAGGGAAGGTCATATTCCATCCTGTTTGAAGGAAGTGGCTGTTAGGCCACTTCTGAAAAAACCTTCCCTGGACCCCCTGGATATAAACAACTACAGGCCAGTCTCCTTGTTACCATTTCTGAGCAAGATAATCAAGAGGGTGGTTGCTCTTCAACTCCAAGCTGTCTTGGATGAAACCATTTATCTAGACCCATTTCAAACTGGCTTTAGGACAGGATTTGGAGTTGAGACTGCCATGGTTGCCTTGACCGACAACCTTCATTTGAAGCATTGAGGCACATGCTGATAACCTCTTGTCTGGATTTCTACATGGGGCTACCCTCGCGCTTGGTCCAGAAACTTCAATTAGTACAAAACATGGCAGCCAGAGTGGTCTCCGGAAAATCTAGGAGGGACCACATAACTCCGGTGTTAAAGTCCCTCCACTGGCTGCCTATTAGTTTCCGGGCCCAGTATAAGGTATTGGTTCTTACCTTTAAAGCCCTAAATGGCTTGGGTCCAACCTATCTTTGGGACCACTTCTTCCCATACAATCCTCCCCACACACTCCAGTCCTCTGGGAGGAACTTGCTCCAGCCATTAAAATCTAGGCTGTCTGCAACCTCCCAGAGGGCATTTTCGGTAGTCGCCCCCAGATTATGGAATGGCCTGCCAGACAAGATCCGTCAGATTACAATGCTAAAGGAGCTTTAAAAAGGCTTGTTAAGAGAGATCTCTTCTGGCAGGCTTTTCCAGAATAGACTTCCCAGCCTAAGGAACCTCCTTATTTTGTCCTCTCCCAATTTGATTGCCACCACTACTCCACTACTCAGTTGTTAGATTTTGTTGTTTATTGTTTTCTTTTATTTTATGTTTCAGCCAAAGATGTTTTAATCAGTGTCTGATTTAATACTTTTTTAAAGGGGGGTGGGCATTGGGTTTTTTGGATTTGTACTCTATGTATTTTTAATTGTTGTTAGCCACCCCGATTGGGTGGGGGGTATAAATTTATTATTATTATTATTATTATTATTATTATTATTATTATTATTATTCTGCTATATAAAACACAAACAATTCAGTGGAGTCAAATCATTTATTCCATGGCTGTAGCTGGAACATTCTGTTTGCAGCATATGCTTTGTTCTGATATTAGATAAGACAAGGGGGAGAGGGAGGACAAGAGGGGAATGAATAACAAAGGGAATAATTAAAAAAATAATGCCAAGGAACTACACAGTTGATGAAATATTTTTTCTTGTACTCAGTCAGATATACATATGAATAATAAATCCATTAGGTGAACTTCCTGCTTGCTGGAATGCATTGTCACTCACTGCATATTTAGCCTGCTAATATATGCACTCAGTTACACTCTACTTCCTGACGGTCTTGCTAAGCCATCAGGTTTTAATGAAGTGGAACTATAAAAGCTTCTATTGAAATTTGCCCTTTCCCCTTTTTCAAAGGAGATGAAGATACAACAATTAGCTAAACTCTTCAGTGGCATTACAAGGGTCAATTTATAGTCATCATTTTGCAGGTTTCATAAGACCATCCTTTCTGCTTGTCTTAATTTTTTTATTTATCTCCTAGATTTTTTTTATTTATCTCTCAGGTTTTCATTTTGTTAAAAAAAAATCTATTTTGCTCCTGCTGAATGGCTTGATTCAGGATATCCCTTCTAGGGACAATATTTAAAAGTTGGTAGCATGCAGAAGCATTCAACATAGACAAAGGTATATGAACAAAATAGGCTCTCTTTTTTCTTTTTCTTTTTTACTGGTCATAGTAATTCCTTGCCAACTGCTCAATTGTCTACCTAGCCCTGATGCAGTAGTCCTGTGATCTGAGAATGTGATACATTCAAGCAGAACATGCCATATGTGCTTTGAAGCATGCCAGGCAAATTCATGACTTGTAGAATATCGATGGGAGTGTAATTTCACGTAGTGCAGACACAGATTGGGCTCATTTGGTATGACGTATACTGTTTCCTTAGCAAGGCAAGCTCTTGTAGAAATTGATTAGCTCTTAGGCATCAAAAATCAAAACAAAAGAGAAGGAAAAATGTTCATTGAATGAATTGTGGAAAATTTTCTCATCCCAATGAGAACTCCAGTGTCTTGAGGATAAGCACGTTAGTTATGGTTAGTAATAGGGGCTTAATATATACCTTATATTTCTTGAACCAAGAAAGTCAAGGTGACTAAACTGAGGTTGTTGTACTTCAGATATATCAAGAGATGATATGACTCATTGATAAAGATGATAACACTTGGTAAAGTGGAAGGCTGTAGGAAAAAGAGGGAGACTCTACTACAGGTGGATTGACTATGGGCCTCGGCAGACGGCTTATTGAGCCGTTTCCGAGGCAGGGAAGAGGAGGGGCAGCCACACTCGCGGCACCCCTTCCTCTTCCTGAGGTCGTCCTCGGAGCCGCCGGCCCTCCACACAGCCGGCGCTCCGGGGACAACCTCCCACCGCAGCGACCACACGCGCTGCAGTGGAAAAGTCAGGGAAAGTGCGCCCTACGAGTTTAGGGTGCACTTTCCTGACTTCTAAAAGGAGCGCCAATTTGGAGCTCCTTTTAGGGACGCCGCAGGAGCGCCGTGGTGTGGAGGCTGCGGTCCAGCAGCGCTCTGTCTGGCGGCGTCTGGGAAGCTCTCGTCTGCTTCCCCCCTCAGTCAAGGGAGTTGCAGCCCTCAGTTTGCAAGACCTGAGGAGGGCATGATCTTGAAGGTTCGAAGATCACATGCTGGCAAACAACACCAATTTCTTGACACACACACCCCAATTGCAAAGTCTAATACCTCCCCTGAATGGAGTCAACATACTGGCAAAAAGAATATATCACTTCTGCTTGGAAAATGGCATCAGATTCCCCCCCCCCCTTTACATTGTATTAGCTCGGACAGAAACCTATCCAAACTGCAGAAAGTAATAGATTTTTTGGGACAATTTTTCTCAAAGTTGTTTTGCACTGGCACAAAGGACACAAGACACCTCTTTTTGGGTTAAAACAGGCCACAACTTTTATTTAGCTGTACAGGATCTATTTACAAGAATAATTGTAACATTTTTTTGTCACATGTGTAAGTGAAGGTGTGACCCCCTATGTGGGTGGTCCTTCACCGCATGTGACAAAGTAAATAAACAAATAACACAACCAATTTACAAACCCCTCCCCTCTGGAAATGATGTCATATTACATCATATGATGTCATTCAATTAGTGACATCATACATTTAACTGCATGAGTCACTTCCTTTTAATTTAACATTATCCAATTTATGCCAACTAATTTACTTAACCAGATTAATTATTTTGTGGGGTGGGGGTTATTACCTGCCACAAGAGGGGGCCAGCCTAGCTAGGCATCCCCTCCCCCCCCCCCACTACAAAATGCTTTAATAATTTTTCGTAGAGTGCGTTAAGGTAAATCTCCAAACCTTCAGGAGAGAGGTGGACCCCATCCCCCCTGTACAGCTGCAGCCTATCCAATTTAATTTCATGTTCGATTATAAAAATGCCAAGTTTAGACAACTGCTTGGCCACAGAATGATTAAGCAGTTGAGCATTGTTAATCGCAGTGTCTTTGCATGCTCCAGGCCAGCTACGCCTTGACAGGAGCTTGGACCAAAGAATTACAGCTCCTGGGAAAACTTTTTTAATTTCTTGCAGATCTCTCACCATCTGTTTTGCCAGCTGCAAACAAGGTACTTTAACTAAGTCATTTTCCCCCAGGTGTATAACTAAAACCCAGGGTTGCAGGTAGGACCGAGCCAACTGCAAAATCCAAGGAAGGAGCATTCCCCACATCATGCCCCTTTGTCCAAACCATTTAATGGGTCCGATGTGTGACAAGCCCAATGAAAAGTTGCACTGATGTTCAAGAATGTGGCTTTCTGACCAGAAAACCAGACTGTGGCCCACAATCCATATCTCACCTTTAAAGAATCCAGCTGAAATAGAAACAAAACAAATTAGTGTAGCTGATCAGGAGTTACATTCCCTGACAGCCTAACATATAACTTAAATGCTCTAGAATGCCACCTGCCAATTCGGTAAATATCAGCTTCACTCAAGCTGTGAGTGGCCGCAGCTGTTGCTGCTCCAATACAGAAGGAGTGTGAAGAGAAATAGGCCTGCTGCAGCCTAGCCCACTTTAGTGTCTCCTTCAACAGTGCCCCAAATTGAAATTGAATTAAGGACATACCAGACAAATGTATGAAGAGATAGCCCACCAATTTGGGCTAATCTTCAAATAATTAGTCATTGCTAACACTGGGCAAATTTGCCCACTAGGCGCTTTGGCCAAGAAAATAGACTGACCCTTTGCTAAAAGGTCAGTCTTAGAGTGCCTAATACAGATCTGAATCCCCTTTTCTATTAAACAACATCTGAAATTAAAAGTGCCCTGCCAGATTGGTCATTACGAGACCCGGGCACAATCTCACTGATCCTTAATGCTGCAAAAAAGGCTAAGGCAAATAATGCCTTAAATAAAGCCACCTCCTCAGGTGAATAACAAGCATGAGCTAACTGTTCTCATAACCTAGTCAGGATTGAGCTTGTTATGGGCCTTCGTGAGTCCTTTATTGCAGGGGATTCTCTGGATCAACCTTCCACAGCTCATTTAACTCTAAAGTCTGTGGTAGGATCAAAGCAATCCCTTGCCCTGTAGTGAAATGCCAGGGCGGTCAGCCTGCCCCTAATAGTAACAGGTAAGAGACCTGTCTGCCTAAGATAAACTATAAAATGTAGGATGAGGTACACCTAATCGGCCAACTTGGAACCTCCCCAATTTCCAATAAAAATTGATTGAACGAATTCAGTGCTGTTTGGTAGGACTTGCATGTAGATGGGGCGATGGAATTCAGGATTGCCCTGTGAATTTCTAATCTCCAAGGCTCCAAAGCCAGGCCTATACCTCCACTGGGTGTGTCGATGCCTCAAGAGCCAGCTGCCAGAACCTGGAGAACTGAAAATGAGAAAGGGTGTCCGCCAAAGGGTTAAGTACACCAGGAATGTGCTAAGCTTGGAATAGCACATTAAATTTTAAACATTGCATGACTATTGCCCTTACCAAACACATCACTCTAGGGGACTTGGAAGACTGAGAATTAACCACATGTACGACTGCCTGGTTGTCACACCAAAACCAGATGGTCTTGTTAGCAAATTGGCTTGCCCATAAGTGCACAGCCACTACAATAGGAAAGAGCTCCAGAAACGTCAGGTCTCTAGTCAGACCACGCTCTGACCATGCAGAAGGCCATGCCTCTGCAGCCCACTGACCATTCCAGTAAAGGCCAAAACCATGTGTGCCAGCAGCATCTGAATGCTCTTGAAAGTCTGCCTGAAGCAGCATTTCAGTTCTCCAAAACGAAGTCCCATTGAATTGCTCCAGAAAGGAGTCCCAAACAATCAAGTCCTCTCGAATCCCCCGTGATTCTGATGTGATGATGCGGTGCAGCTACGCCTGCGGTAGCCCTATACAATCTCGTGCAGAATGCTCGTCCTGGAACTACCACCTTACAGGCAAAATTTAACAGTCCAGTAAGGGATTGGAATTCGTGAAATGTAGCTTTTTGCTTCAATAACATCATCCTCACCTGCTGCCTCATAACCACTAATTTGTCGTTTGGCAATCGAGAAATCCCAGCTATGGTGTCACTCTCGATACCTAAAAAGGTAAGCCATGTGTCTGGCCCTTCAGTCTTTTCCTCTGCTAGGGGAACTCCCAACTTGGACACTAAGTCCTGAAAATCAGCTAAAGAATCCCCACATTTTGAGGAATTGGGGTTCCCAGCAATCAGAAAGTCATCGAAATAGTGTGTTATGGCTCTATTACCTGTCTGCTTAACTGCACACCAATGAAGAAAGGTGCTAAAAGCCTCAAAAGCTGAACAAGAAATCGAGCACCCCATTGGCATGGCTTTGTCAAAGAAATACTTTCCATCAAATTAGAAACCCAGTAAGTCAAAATCATCTGGGTGAACAGGAAGAAGCCTGAAGGCAGACTTAATATTGCACTTTGCTAAAAGGGCTCCCTCACCTAGATTCCTATCATTTTAACTGCAGAGTCGAATGATCCGTACCTAACAGATGTAAGCCCAGGATCAATAGCATCATTCACTGAATCACCCTTTGGGTAAGAAAAATTATGAATCAACCTGAATTCCCCAGGAGCTTTTTTAGGGACTACACATAACGGTGATAGGTGAAGCATGGGCATAGGCAGCTGATCATGAGGTCCTGAAATCCTGCCAGCATCTATTTCTTTTGCTAGCTTTTCCCTCATGATGTTCGGGAGCTCCCTCATGGAACAAGCATTGGGCACATAGCGATGAACCCTAGGACCTGTATAAGGGATATAAAAACCTAGGGAAAAACCATGAAATAAATAAGAAGCAGCCTCTTTATTAGGGTATACCTTTAACCACACCACCATTTCATCTAACATAATTGGTGATGGTACCTTTTCCCCCAGGAGTTACTGGTCTGGGGGCACCACCTGCTCTTGATCGCTTAGGTCTATTACAGGAAGTGCCAGGGTGACAACCCCCGCAGGTGTTGTTACACTTGTGGATGAACCTGCAGGGCTGCCTCTTGCACTTGCCAGAGTTAAAGTCCCAGCAAATGCCAAATTGCTTTCTTTCCCCCATGCCAGGCCTCGCATTTGGCCCTCTCGGCATAGTAACCATGGGAACAAATCCATTGTCACACCTGCTCGAGGGGTAGGCTCCCACCATAACATCAGCCCAAAGCTCAGACTGTACATGTCTCCATGACAGGGAGTGATCCTGTGCAGCTCTCATTCTAAACTGCTCATCATATTGCAGCCAAGCTGCACCTCTAGCATTGTGATGGCAGTTGGTATAAGCTTTTATCATGATCTCCTGATATTTAAAAAAATCAGGAGACCTCAATGGCTCTTTTCCCTCTATGACACCTCTGTAAATAGTGAAATCCATAATCCAATTTACAAAATTGCGCTCCAGCTTAAGGCGTTTGAGCGCTTGAAACTCTTTGGAAAAGCTAACCACAATTCCATCCTTTACCATGATCCTTGGTTCGGGATCCCTGAAAGTAAGAGAAAATAAGTCAATATACTCTTCCTTCTAAATTATTTCTTTAGTGCAAAGAGGAAGGTGTGAATCAAGGGGTGTAGACATCCCAGCATAAGAGGTTGAATCAGAACGCACTGCTACTCCTGATAACATAGGAGCACTCGAAGAAGACACCAGAGAGGTGTTGTTAGCCAAAACAATTGGGCGCCCATCCTGCACCCTACAGTCAGGGACCTGTGAAACCACAGGTGCCTGCACATTTGTATCCAAAGCCGCAGGGTTGGGTCTTTCCACCCCCCACCCTGACTAACCTGGGCACCTGGAGCCCATACCGAGGTGGGCCAGTTTGCATGTGCAATATTGGTAGGAGACAAACCTGAAACTGAAGCTTGCTGGGAAGCATCACCAGCCAACTGCACTGGTTCCCTGAAGTGTGGCCCCACAACAGCTCAGGTGTCAAGAAAAGATGAAGCAGCAGCAGCTTGATCTCCTCTTTGCGCATCATGGATCTGCTCCACTGTACCAGCACCTGGAAGAACCACTCCTCACAAGAGGTTATATAAATCTGCCATAGTAGGCTGCTCAGAAACAGGGGCAGCCGCACCCTGAATCTCCACACCAGGGACCCTTTTCAGGAGATCCCACACATCGGCAATAGTGGGGTGCCCAGCCTCCACAGCCGAAACCACCAAAGGACCCGGTGTAGCATCCATCACCTGAGCATCAGGTGCCAAGGGAAGGGGCAGCACTTCTGTGTTGGGGATGCCAGGAGTGCTGGCAATAGGGCTGGCGGCATTAGCCTGTAGCCCCTTCTGGGCAAGCTGATTGCAAACCACAACACAAGCCTTCACTGTTTTGCCCAGTTGTGCTAACTGGGCAACAATCTAATCATCTCTGCTTGTAGACTGAGAAGGCCTTTTTAAGCAGAGTGACCAGAGCTGGGTGCAGCTGAAGCTGTGAGCCTCTTGGATTGGGCCTTACTGTGGGGCATCACTCCACTGAGTGAGTGGAACACGGGTCCAAAGCACAATCACCCAACCTTGGATGATTACCACCAAGCCAAAGGCTGCCCTGCCCCAAGCCTCAGCAAGAGGCGCAAACTGCCAGAAAGCATCACTGGCCACCACACCAGGGGGAAGATGTCCACCAAGGGTCCTAAACGGAACCCCAACCCGAACACAATGCTGTCTTCCAACACATTCACCACTGGGGAGAGGTGTAATAGCCCAAACCAGCAATGGGGGCCCGACCTTACCAGACCGGTGCTGCCGGGGCGCCGCTGGGCCTGAAATCCAGTACCAGGTCAACGCACCCAGTGAGGACGCGTTCTGCAGCACCTGCCTCAGATAAAACAGCCCTCTGAGTGTTGGAGATGAGGCCCGAGAGGACCAGCCCGAAGGCCTCACTTGGCCTTCGAAAACACTCAGGGAGGGACTCACTGAACACTCCCTGTTGTAAAAGAAAGAGCAAAATCAGCAAAAACCAAATGCAGCAAAAGCTGAGAATAAATGCTAGGCCAACGCCAAGCAATCAGCCAGAGCACAGAGTATAGCGATGTGACTCGCTCAGTTGAAGCTCTAAAAATGGCTGCCGCCATGTGGCAGCAAAGAGCTATAAAGAACAAACTCTCATCCCAAATCTCGGGAGATTACAGGCACCATGAGACTTTGGGATATGAACCAAGCAACTTGATTGGACTAAGCACGCAGGTGCTCCCAGACCCCAGCGTGCTTAACCAATCAGGCCTCTCATGTCCTTATATGGCCAGCACAACAAGAAACCCCTCCCGACTCGTCAGGGGGTGTCTTTGTCTTTAAAGAAGCTCCTACATGTCAACAGTAGCTGTTTTCATTTCTTGAGGTGACAGTGTCATATAATGCCTACATCATAAGTTTAACACTTTCTGGATTCTATAATGAAACATGACTCTGGGAGAGTAAAATGCCCTATCCTGAAGTGTGAGGTTTAAAAATGTGTTTAAACACATGCAGATTAAAAGGGATGGGATTGTGCTGTATGGCGTTGCAACCACACATAGGGTTCTTCCAAATGAGGCTTTTACTGTGCAATTAAGGGGGTTGCAGACTGCCAGAAATAGTGCAAATTGAGTCCACTTTTAGGGTTAGGGTTAGTGCTAGGGAATCATGGGAATTGTTTTTTGTTTTTTTCTGAGACATTGAGCCTTCTCTGTCAGAGAGCTCTGGTGCCACAATAAAATACAGTTTCCATGATTCCCTAATCCTAACCCTAACCCTAAAAGTGGACTCAAATTGCACTATTTCTGGCATTCTGCAACCACCCTGAATTAATTTATTTAAGTTTATGGGAGGTCTAGGTGGTGTCAGCTTCCATTTCTTATGTTTTCACATTGCTTCTTACTTATTCCACAAGTTATAGGATCTTCATTTCCACCAGGAAAACTGAATAGTGGTACAGGATCTGAAATTTATGTTAGTATGCTAGCCCTTGAAGGCAGGTCCCTGGAAACACTTTAACAAACAGCTTTAGTTTGCAATTTGACTGAGATTCATGCCATCACATTTTTCAAATACTTGACATGTTGTAGTCCTCAGAAGAGCTACTTCATATGGACCCTCTGATTTTTACCCAAACATACAATATTTACAGACCGGCCTAAAGGGCCAGCCTGGGGGTACAGTTGGGGGTACAGACCGGCCTAAAGGGCCAGCCTGGGGGTACACCCGCTGCCCCAACTTTACCCTGAAGTCATCCTGATGCTGCAAGCCTGTCTGCATGGTGTGCGGTGTCAGGACACCCTCCTGATGCAGCGTGTACACGCTGCACAAAAGGGTGCAGAAAAGCCGTGGTGTCAGCTCTTAGGATGGCCTTTTGCCACACCTAAAAGGAGCAGCATTTTCACTCTTTTGGGGGTGGCAAAAGGGAGGATACAGGCCATGGTGTGTGGTCATCACACCCCTGATCCACCACCTCAGGGGTATCTCTGTGCCACCCCAAAAGGCGGGTCTGTAAAGGCCCATGGTTGTTATCTACCACATCAAGACATTTTTGTTATCTGACATATCAGAGAGAAAGGGAAAGAGAAGAAGAAAATACCCTCCTTTCATTTGATACCATTTCAGTAACTGAGGTGGAAGCAAATACTTTGTGCTATACTAATTGACAGCAAGTATACAAAGAAACAAATTCTCCCAAGGGAAATAGAAAAGGGAATTCACTCCAAGTTATGTACACATATTCAAGTAAGATGAAGGGAGATGCAGAGGCAATATGTCAGCTATTTCAGAGGTCATAACACAAAACCAGTAGTCCAGATATCCAAAGTCAAAAAGGGATGGAAAAATCATTAAACATAGGATTAAGAATTTGAAAAAACACACAATACAATACCAAGAGCATAGCTAGTTGAAGAGGCTGACAAGGATTCCCATCATGTGCTATGAAATTTACAGGTGGTTGCTGCTGGATGCCAGGTGCTTGATGAGTCAGTGTCTTCCATTTAAAAGATGGTTCCTATAAAGTCTCTCCTTTACTCTTCAATGGTCCTCAAAGTGGATGGGTGTCTCTTCAGTGTCCATTAAGTCCTTTTGAGAAGAGAATACCTCAGCTGCTTCAGCCACCAGCTTTTCAGATTTGGGGAGGGGATCATCCGGAGCCAGAAACCCCTTGCAATCTAACTTCTCAGTTTTGATTTCTTGAATTCCAGAAGATGAATTATGACATATACATTATTTGTATTTCCTGAACCTGTTGCACATTCCAATACCTCCCATGAATGAGGCTAAGGGGTGGGGGGGGGGGGGAAGGAGAAAGACAATTGGACTGTGAGTCTGGAATGATTAGAAGAGACAGCAGGAGGAACCTAGATGCTATTCTCTGGCTTATATTTTGAGCTGATCTAGAGTAAGAACTGAACTTTTATTTTTCAAAATTCATTTAAGGTGGGCTTTTTGAAGAGTCCCAACATTTAATTCAAGACTAGGAAACCTTTTGCACTACACAGTTACAACACTAGGGTTCCACCTTTACCATTATGGCTGCATCCTATAAAATTCTGGGTTATGGAATTTGGTGAGACACTAGTATTCTCTGGCTGAAAATTCTAAGTACTTCTCTCTAAACTGCAAATCCCAGGATTTCATTTCATTTTATTTGTATCATGCCATTCCCTGCTGTTTGGGACCCAGGGAAACTTCCATAAGATTCCATAGCTTGGGTCCATGGTTGTTAAAATGGAGTCATAGGACGATAAGGGTGCAGTGTGAATGGGCTCTAGGGTTACAGCTCAGACTTCTAGATTCAACACTTGATACTTTCTTATTGGACCAGATAACAGGTAGTATAAAAGACTCTACTTGAGATCATGAAGAGCAGCTTCCTGTCAGAGTAGTCAGTCTTATGCTAGAGAGATAAATAGGGAAGATTCACAAAATAACATGTATGATCAGAGATAACAATTGATTCTGCCATGTGCTTCTCACTTCCCAAGTGACACAAGGGCAAATCTCTCCCAACTAGAATGTGAGGCTGGACTTTTCCCAAAAAACAGAACAGAGCAATCTTTGTAGAGCTAAAATAGAACGTTATTTTCACCCCTCTGTCATGTAAATTAAATACACCAGGAAACATTATTACATTTGTTAAACTGATGCTTTTACTCTTGTAGGATTTAGATTTTTTTTAAAACAAAATATTGACGGAAAGTAATAGTTATAGCTATTTTTGATGAATGAGAAAGTAAAAATTAATTTTAAAATTGCAATACCAGTAAAGAAATGAGTTCCCGTAACAGTAACTAAGGGGGGAAGCAGACGAGTGGCACGGGGCTGCCCCGGGAAGCTGTGGATCAGGGCCGAGGCATCCGCATTCCTCGGCCCCACGGCGCAGCATCCCTACTCCAGGAAGGAGCGCTAAAATAGCACTCCTTCCGCAAGATGCTGAAGGTGTGCCGCAAAAGGCGTCCAGCGCACCTACAGCGCCTCTTCAGCTGCAACATGTGCAGACGCTGCAGTGGAAGTGCGTCGTCGGAGTGCCAGCTGTGCGGAGGGCCAGCCGCTACAATGACATTTTGGGGAAGGGGTTGGGGCACCCAGCGTGAGGCTGCCCCTCCCCTTCCTGGCCTCGAAGACAGCGCTTTGCGCCATCTGCTTAGGCCCTAATTAACTTTATAAAGCTGCTTCCCAAATCCTGTATAATCTATAAAAGGAGTGGATAAAATGTGGTCATGTGCAGTTCACTTGAGCCCTGACCACAGCTCCCCCCTCAGGTTTCTCCATAAATCCCTGTGCTGGTACAGAATTTTTATTGTGAAAATTACCAGGTTTGCCCCTAAATCCTCTGGCATACAACTGGGCATCACCACACTTTTGGAGGAATGACTTAGCCCTGTTTTGGGCCAGCAATAGCCCTTTTTAACATATCAGACTTAATGAGAAGACCACTTCCATTTTTTTTTAAATGAAAGGTTATATTGGTTCGAAGCCTTTCATAATAAATTGATAATTTATTCATTCCCATGCTTAATAAAGTTGCATTATTAAAGCAAAAACCAGTGGAAGCTTTTGAGCTACTCCTTCAGCTGTGTTATCTGTTTAGGATTGAATAAATAAATATCAATACTCTACAGACACTTGATCCTGTCTGATCATGGAAGCTAAACAGGGTCAGCCTTTGTGAGCACTTGGATGGGAGACTGCCAATGAATGCCAGATGCTGTAAGATATATTTCATAGGAAGGAACTGGCAAAACCACATCTGAGTAATCCTTGCCTAAGACAATTCTGTGAAATTCATGGGGTCATCATAAGTCAAGAGATGAACTGAAGGTACACACACAGAGACACAATACAATGAGTAAGCATGTGTAGTGGTTTGAGTGTTAGACTAGGATTTGGAAGACCAGGGCTTGGATCCTTGTTCTGCCATGGAAACCCACTGTGTGGCCTTGGGCAAGTCACATTATTTTAGCTTGAGAGAAAGGCAATAGCAAACCCTCTCTGAAGAAATCTTGCCAAAGTAAATCTTTGATAGATTCACTTTATGATTGTTGTATGTCAGAAATGATTTAAAGATGCAGAACAAGTTTTTAGCTCTTGTGTCACAAAATGGTCCACAAAAAACAAAACAAAACAAAACCACACATATAGTTGTTGATTAGGTACTGAATACAGTCAGCCCTCCACTTTCATAGGTTAAAATTCATGGATTTGATTATTCGTGAGTACAGCCAGGAAGGGTAAATGCTTGGTCCTCCTTCTCCTCCCTCCCAGACTTTTTGCCTCAGGGAAAAAGGTCCAGGAGGGAGGAAGCAGCCTGGAAAGGTGCACACATGCCCCTCCCACCTCCCCCGTGCTTTGGCTGGCCAAGGGAATCTTCTCTCAGCTGGCCAAAGCATGGGGGGGGGGGTAGAGGCTTTGGCTTGTCAAGGGAATCTTCCCTCAGCCAGGCAAAGGATGGCGAAAGGTGGGAGGATGTGTGCATACGGGCAGAAGTGGACCATGCACACACATTCCTCCCACGTTCTCCCACATATTTGTGGTTTTTCCACTTTCATGGGGTTTTACACCCATAACCCCCATGAATTGGAGGGTCAACTGTAATTTCTCTTTCAGAGGCAGACTACTTGAAGATCTGAGTCAAAAATAAAACAAAATAATGCATCCCTCAGTGCTCTATATTTTTATATTTATGGGCAGAGACATTCAAGAAATCAGTTTGCTTAATATTCGACATGAGGAGACTTGGAAGTGGATGACAGCCCTTCCTTCCTTCCTTCCTTCCTTCCTTCCTTCCTTCCTTCCTTCCTTCCTTCCTTTTGTTAAAGTGCTAATACACAGAACAACAGAGCAGCTCAAGTGCATTTTGAAAGCCCTCAATCATAACACACTGGTATGATTTACCAGTGTCCCCAAAGACATTCTTGGATAGAATAAAATGGCTGTTTTTATTGCCTTCATATTAGAGATGGTAATATTATTATTTTACAAAAGCAGAGAGAGAGAGATGGTAAAAAAATGTATTCTCAAGTGTCAATAAACCTCAATGAAAAGATTCCTGGATTGACAAGCATCCTCACAGGTCAGGACTGATTCTGAACAAGATTTGCACATTTTCTGAAGGGAAAACATTTTTTTATTATTATTTTCAGTGTTGAAAATGATGTTCCCTGTGCAGAGGATGCTATTTTCTGCATAAAAAGGGAAGAAAAAAGTGCACATTTTTCACAGAATTAGTCCTCAACTGTGCTGTAAATTTTGTACAGAGCAAGTGAATTTTGACTAATCTTTGAAAATGACACAATTTTTACTTTCTTACAGTGCAAAGAAAATGGCTAAAATTACTCATTGCTTCCTTTGAGAACAAAATTAGTGAAAAATTACATCCCTGCTAGTAATCTTTTCATAAGGTTCTTGCTGACAAAAGACTAGAGAGAGGAATTCTCAGTTTTTCCTTCACTTGACATAAAATCTGCCATAGATTCAGGACACAGTGTATTTCCTCTTCACCTGCCATGTTTAGAAAGTGAGAAGAAAGACAAGAAAGAGGTGGACCTATTGCACTTATCCCCACTCATTTGTACAGCTTACATGAATGAACAATGAATATATTTTTTGAATTAGATTTTAATCAAAACTTGGAGTCCCAAACACAGTAAAGTCATGGGGGTGGAATAAATTATCCTAATTAAATTTTCATTTTTTAAAAAAAACAACATAGTGTTTAGGTGATCAACTATGTTTGCCTATCACAGATGTCTTCCCTCTCTCATTGCATGGTGGTAATAAAAAGTAGAGAAATATGAGAGACTTGCAAGTGTTTGAGCAGTCCAAGCTGTGGAAAGCAAGAAACCCCTGGGATGCTTTAAACAGTAATATGCCTTAAGTGCTGTCCTTCATTTGTTTTGAGATAATAAGGCCGCTTCACATGAGTTCTTTATAAATAAGATGTGTGTGTGTGAGAGAGAGGCATGGATGAATGTGAACTGTATGAACAAGTTATGTGAGAGTGGCATTAGCCTTAGTGGTGGACATTGATGTTGATGAAAAATGAAAGTATAATCAAGAGATGCATAATACAGATCCATAGCTATTTAATAGCTAGAACCCACTTTAGTACAGTCAGCCCTCCATAACCACATATATATTTTTTTATCCACAGATTCAAGCATCCATGACATTAAAGTATTTTAAAATTATATTAATTCCCAAAAGCAAACCTTAATTTCCCCATTTTATATAAGGGACACCATTTTATTGTGCCATTGTATTTAATGAGACTTGAACATCCATGGAATTTGGTATCCATGGAGGGGGGGGGCTGGAACCAAACCTCAGCAGATACCAATGGATCACTATATTGTTTTTGTGTGCCTTCAAGTTGTTTTTGACTTATGGTGATCCTGTGGGAAACCTATCATGAGGTTTTCATGGCAAGATTTGTTCAGAGGAGGTTTGCCATTGCCTTCCCCTGAGGCTGAGAATGTGATTTGCCCAACGTCACCCAGTGAGATTCATGGCTGAATGGGGAATCAAACCCTGGTCTCCAGAGTTGTAGTCCAACACTCAAATCACTACGCCATGATGGCTCTCTTCTTTTGATGTATACTGAACACTTCTATCTGTTAAACATTTACCTAGTCTTTCCCATTGACTTGTCTCCTTTCAGTTGCTGTTCATGAAGCATGGAGTGAACTAATCATGCATCTGAGGAAGTAGACCAAGTCTACGAAAGCTCATGCTACAATCTCTTTTGCACAATCAATCTCAAAGGTGCTACAATCCCTTTGCATACTAAAATCCCAGAATAAAACAGCCATGTCTCTGGCTTCTACCCCAATGTATGTGTATGTTATCACCATCACTGTCAGATTCTGTACTGAATGCAAGAACTTGTACAGAACTTGGGAGTGTATTATGCAAGGAAGATTGTTAGTTTAAACTGGTAAGAACTCGCATTTATGCAGTGTATTAGCAGCAATTGTGCAAATGGTTTTCATATGACGTTGCACACAAAATGCTTAGAATCTGACAAGAAAGTGACATGAACCAAGAAATAGTCATTTTCGGAAAAAATACTGTGATTTCATTTCCATTTCATTCATGAATTCACTTTTTTGCGCAATTGCTATAGTGTGAAAGCCATTTGCGGGATTCTCCCCATTTCTGTTCTTATTGTCAGATTTTCCCCTTAAGGATAATAGCCAGGGCTCTTAAAGGAAGGCAGAGGCACACAGACACACAAGAGAAAAAGCTTGCTTCTTCCTCCCATGCCTCTGTGTGTGTGTGTGAATGTCTCACCTCCTCCAGCCAAGGCACTTAAAGGAGCAACTGCTGAGGGAAGTCAGGAACACAGCAGGAATGAGAGAGAGAGAAGTTTGGGGGTTGCAGACTGCCAGAAATAGTGCATATTGAGTCCACTTTTAGGGTTAGGGTTAGAGAATCATGGGAACTATAGTTTATTGTGGCACCAGAGCTCTCTGACAGAGAAGGCTCAATGTCTCAGGAAAAAAAATAATTCCCATGATTCCCTAGCACTAACCCTAACCCTAAAAGTGGACTCAATTTGCACTATTTCTGGCAGTCTGCAACCATTTCCACTGCTGCTTTGTCCTGCCCTTCCTCATAGCCAGAGCTCTTAAAATAAACAGCTGATGCAACAGCAGAGAGAGAGAGAGAGAGGAAAGTGAATGAACAAACTGCCCCCTTTAAAGGATTTTGGACTTCAGCTCCCAGAAACTCAGACTATTAGCTAACATGGCTGAGGCTTCTGGGAGGTGAAGTCAAAAATCCCTTCCCTCCTAGCTACAGCTCTGAAAGAAACATTTACTGAGGGAAGGCAGGGACACACGCACCTTCCTCCAAACCCGGGGCTCATTGTGTGAAAATCATTTGAGCATTTGCTCGCTTTTGCGGGATGCACATGATTTAATCATTATCAGGATGGAGAAACATTTGGTCCTGTTGTGTGAAAACCATTCCCGCAAGGGGTATCCAGATCAACCCCCCTGTCATGCAGGAAATCAAAATCAAAACATCCTTGAAAGATGGTCATTCAAAAACCTCCAAAGAAGGAGACTCCACCACACTATAAGGGAGAATGTTCCACTATCAAACAGCTCTCACTGTCAGGACGTTCCTCCTAATGTTGAGGTGGAATCTCTTTTCCTGTAGCTTGCATCTATTGTTCCGGGTCCTGTTCTCTGGAGCAGCAGAAAGCAAGCTAGCTCCCTTCTCAACATGACATCTCTTCAAATATTTAAACAGGGCTATCATATCATCTGTTAACCATCTCTTCTCCAGGCTAAACATACCCAGTTCCCTAAGTCACTCCTTATGGGGTATGGTTTCCAGACTCTTCACCATTTTAGTCGCCCTCCTCTGGACACGCTACAGTTTTTCCTTTTTATATTGTGGTGCCCAGAACTGGACACAGTATTCCAATGGGGCCTGACCAAAGAAGAATACAGTGGTGCTATTAATTCCCTTGATCTGGATACTATACTTGTATTGCTGCAACTTAAATTGCATTGGCCTTTTTAGCTGACACCACACTGTTGACTCATGTTCAAGTTGTGATCTACTATGATTCCTAGATCCCTTTCACATATAGTCTCATTAAACCAGGTGTCCCCCATCTTGGATCTATGCATTTCATTTTTTTGTCCTAAGTGCAATACCTTACATTTCTCTGTGTTGAAATTCATTTTGTTAGTTTTGGCCCAGCTTTCTATTCTAGTCAGGTTTTCTTGAATCTTGATCTTGTCCTCTGGGGTATCAGCTACTCCTCCTAATTTGGTATCATCTGAAATTTGAGAAGCATAACCCCTATTTTTTCATCCAAGTCATTGATAAAGATGTTGAATAGCACTGGGCCCAAGACAGAACCCTGTGGCACCCCACTGGTCACTTCTCTCCAGGATGAAGAGGAGCCATTGCTGAGCACCTTTTGGGTTTGGTCAGTCAACCCATTATTATTCGACTTAACAGTTGTATTGTCTAGCCCACATTTTACTATCTTATTTGAAAGAATATCATGGGGGACCTTGTCAAAAGCCTTACTGAAATCAAGATATGCTATGTCTACCACATTCCCTTCATCTACCAAGATTATGGCCTGTGGCTCTGCCAGTTCTTTTAATATCCTTGGATGTAGTTCATCTGGTCCTGGAGACTTAGGGCCTTTGTAGATTGCCAGAAATAGTGCAAATTGAGTCCACTTTAACTGCCCTGACTCAGTGCTAGGGAATCATGGGAACTGTAGTTTATTGTGGTACCAGAGCTCTCTGACAGAGAAGACTCAAAGTCTCAGAAAAAATACAATTTCCATGATTCCCTAGCACTGAGCCAGGGCAGTTAAAGTGGACTCAATTTGCACTATTTCTAACAGTCTGCAAAGGCCCTTAAATTCATTTAGGTTGACCAGGTATTCCTGTACTACCTCTTTACTTATTCTATGCTGCATATTGTGTCCTCTGCTCCATTTTCCTCAGGCTGTGCACTCTTTTGCTTTTGTGAGAATGAGGCAAAGAAGGTGTTGAGTAGTTCTGCCTTTGCTCTGTCCCCTGTTAGCATTTTTCCATCTTCTCTGAGCAGTGGTTCTACCATTTCCTTCTTTCTTTTGCTACGGACATGCCCATAAAAGCCTTTTTTATTGTTCTTAACCCCTCTAGCAAGCCTGAGCTCATTCTGTGCTTTGGCTTTCCTGGCTTTACCCCTACATGTGCTAGCTATTTGTTTGAATTCCTCTTTGGTGATTTTGTCCCTTTTCCATTTCTTATACATCTCCCATTTAAAAATTTTAGTTGAAAATTCTTTTGCCATCCAATCCAGTTTCTTGAGACACCTCCCATTTTTCCTCCTCATTGGAACAGTTTGAGATTGTGGCTTCAGTACCTCCCTTTTGAGAAACTCCCATCCATCCTGAACTCCCTTCTCCTTTAGTATTCCTGACCACAGGATCGCTCCCAGCGTTTCCCTAAGTTTGTTGAAATCAGTTATCCTAAAGTCTAGAATGAGTGTTTGACTATGCCTTGCTTCTCCTTTCCACTGTATAAGAAACTCCAGGAGAACATGATTACTCCTACCTAAGGATCCCACCACTTGCACTCCATTTACCAGGTCATCGCTGTTGGTTAGGTTCAGATCTAAAATAGCTGATCCCCTTGTTGCCTCTTCCACCTTTTGGACAAAGAAATTGTCTCTGAGGCAAGTGAGGAATTTGTTAGACCTTGAAGTATTGGCTGAGTTTGACTTCCAGCAAATATCAGGATAGTTGAAGTCACCCATCACTACTACATCTCTCCTTTCTGAGTGTGTGGTCATCTGTTCTAAAAGGTCATCATCCAATTCCTCAGACTGACTTGGGGGTCTGTAATGGACTCCCACATAACATCCCTGTTGTTTCCTTCCCCTTTAATTTTTATCCAGATGGTCTCCACCTGATTTCCAGGATTGAAGTCCTGGATCTCTTCACAGGTGTAAACATCCCTGACATATAATGCTATTCTTCATCCTTTCACGTTTGGCCTATTTCTCTTTAAAAGGTTATACCCGTCTATTCCTACATTCCAATCATGAGACTTATCTCACCAGGTTTCAGTGATGCCTATTATATCTTATTTGCTTTGTTGTGCTAGGAGTTCAAGTTTATCTTTTTTTTTTTATTTCCCATTCTCTGTGTATTAGTGTAGCGACATCTAAGAGCATAGGTTCTCCCCATTTGCTGCCTGTGTGAGGTTTTTTGCCTCCCACTTTTGGGCCCTTGCATCATTTGTATTGTTCCCTCTATAACACTTTGACTATTATCTCCAGCCCATGATGTACTCCTGCCCTCCAAAATACTTTCCAATATACTGCCTCCCTCCCCAACATGACTCAGTTTAAACCATCCCTGATCAAAAGTTTAGACTATTTGCAAAAATGTTGTTTTAGCTTTGTCTTTTTAAGTTATTGTAACCTGCCTTGAATCCCATTGTGGGAGAAAGGTGGGATATAAATTGTATTCAAGTAAATACAATTAAATACATTTTCTGTATAACACATATAATAAGTCCAGGACTTGAGTAGTCTTCAAACATAATACCTTGTTTGAATATTTTTTTTGCAACAGGAAAAAAATTGCTGAAATGACTTATTGCTTCCATTGAGAATTGAGTTACTGACAAATTACATTCCTAGTAAAGAAGATGACAATAAAATGTTCTCAGTTATCTTGGTTCCCCTTTCCCATACTAGCCTGCTACAGGTGTTCTTGTTTCCTGTGGAAACTTCACAGGTCCCTAAGCTGCTCCTAATTAAAAAAAATATAGAGAATGTTGTGCATAAATCTAAAATAAAACAACACATGTCCACCTTGTTTTGGTCCTGAAGACACTTTTAACAAACTAGAAGTGATCTTCTGGTTACATTGGGAAATGGAGTTATGCTTCCTTAGGTTCTGAGTGGGGCATAGGAAATGGAGGTGGATTTATTATTGCCTTCTGTCCATGAGAAAAAGAAGGCAGTTCAATGTTTTTTGCTGCTCATGGTGGAATGAACTGACTTATGAGGAACTGCAGGGAAATTTTTTTGAGGAAGAGAGGGAAACATTCAACTATGTAACCCCCACTTATTATTATTATTTGTATCCCACCTCTCTGTATAATACAACCAGGGTGGCTTACATGATAAAACAATCAATCCTGTCCCCCAATAGCCCCCCCTAAAATGCAATGAAACAACCAAAGTTTAAAACATACTTAAAAATAACAGATTAACAATAAAAAACAAAATAATTTAAAATAACTGTAGCAGAAATCAGGGTCAGGCATAATTTTTTTGGTGGCTGGCTATCTACTCAGGAAAGGCCCACCGGAAGAGATCTGTCTTAACAGCTTTTTTAAGGTGGTAATGTGATGGATCCCATCCAGCAGGTCATTCCATAATCTGGGAGCAATAGCCAAAAATGTCCTCTGGGCAGTTACAGACAATCTAGTTTTTGTCGGTTGCAATAAATTCTTCCCAGAGGACCTGAGTGCACAGGGTGGATTATATGGAAGGAGGCGTTCCTGAAGATAGGTTGTACCCCAGCCATTTAGGGTTAAAGGTGATGACCAACACCTTGTACTGCACCCGGAAACTGATAGGCAGCCAGTGGAGCAATCTTAAAATAGGTGTTATATGGTCTCTTCTGGTTTTGCCTGAGACCAGCCTGGCTGCCATATTCTGTATCAATTGAAGTTTCTGAACTAGGCACATGTAGAGTGCATTGCAAAAATTAAGATGAGAAGTTACCAGTGCATGTACCACAGTTTCAAGGTTCCTAACCTCCAGGAAAGGAGGCAGCTGGCATATCAGCCGAAGCTGATAACAGACTCCTGACCCCCACTTTCACTTGATTTGTCATCTGAAGCAATGGATCTAGGAGCATCCCCAGACTGTTAACATAGTCCTTTGAGGAGAGTGTGACCCCATCTAGGACTGGAAATTATGTCCCAATACCTGGGTTTGGGGCTGTTACCATTAGTACCTCCATTTTGTCTGGATTCAGTTTCAATCTGTTTTTCCTCATCCAGTCCATTATCACTTTAAGACATGCATTGAGAGAGGAGACGACATCTGAAGTCAAAGCTGTAGACCAAGATATGGAGAAATATATCTGGGCATCATCAGTGTACTGATAACTCCCCGCCCCATGTCTCCGGATAATCTCTCCCAGCGGCTTCATATATATGTTGAATATCATTGGGGACAGGATGATGCCCTGAGGAAAACCACAATTGAGCTCCTTTTTAGTTGAGCAACTGTCCCCAAGCATCGTCCACTGGAATCTGCCGAATAGGAAGGAACAGAACCATTGTAATGCAATGCCTGAGATTCCTAATACTTTCAGGAATTCCAGGAGGATGTCATGGTCCATTGTGTCAAAGGCCGCTGAGAGGTCCAGTAAAACCAACAGGGTCATTCTACCCCTTTCGATACCCAGACGGAGGTCATCAGCTAAGGCAATCATGGCATATCCTGTCCTAAAGCCAGTTTGAAATGGATCTAGATAATCAGTTTCCTCCAAGACAGCTTGGAGCTGAAGACCAACAGCCCTCTCAATCACATTGCTCAAAAAAGGTAGCTAAGAAACTAGCAGCCTAACTACCACTTCCTTCAAACAAGATGGAACACAACCTTCCCTAAGAGATGCACTGATGATGTCCCTCAGGAACACCCTCAAGACCTCTCCCCCCTGGACAGCCAGCCATGAAGGGCAAGGGTCAAGAGGGCAAGTTTTCCTCCTCACTCTACCAAGAAGTTTGTCCACGTCATTGGTACTCACAGGCTGGAACTGATCCAGTACAATCTCATAAGCGGAGTTCTTGCTGGATACCTCATCTATTGATTCTGCTATAACACTGGCATCCAAGTTGGCTCTTATCTGAGAGATTTTATCTGCAAAAAAGTTGTTAAATGTGTCACAGCAGACTGTTGTCAGGTTAAGTAATGAATTATGCACAGGTGGAATGTGTGTCAGTTCCCTTACCACCCTAAACACCTCTGCTGGACTGGACTCTGCAGACACAATACGTGGAGAGAAGAAAGACTTCCTCGCAGCATGTATTGCCTCTCTATAGGAGCAAAGAAATTTCCTATGACGACTTTTGTTAGATAAGAGCTGAGTTTTCTGCCAGGTGCACTCTAGTCATTTTCCAACCCACTTCATCTTCCTGAAGGAGTACACAACAGACAGAATAGTATTCCATGAGTGTTCTGCCTATTTGACATAATTCTTAGAGAAAATTGTAAATAAAAAATTTAGCCAATTTATTGTAAAAATCTATAGTGACTCCTACACAATGACTGGCAAACCAGGATTACCTCCATTCCTCCTTTTTTTTAAAAAAAAAATGTTGTCTATTGTGTGTATCTTTGAGCCTAAGCAGACTGCTAGAAATAGTGCACATTAAATTGAGGAACTGCCCTGTCTCAGTGCTAGGGAATCATGGGAACTGTAATTTATTGTGGCACCAGAGCTCTCTGACAGAGAAGGCTCAATGTCCCAGAAAAAAAAATACAGTTCCCATGATTCCCTAGCACTGAGCCAGGGCAGTGCCTCAATTTAATGTGCACTATTTCTGGCAGTCTGCTTAGGCCTTCTGTTTGTGATACTGTTGGAAGTGGAAACCATCTGAATAAAATGGAGGAGAAACTAAATACAAGAATCATGCTTCAGGTATTGTTTGGCTTCCATAAAGAATTTAATGGAATGCAATGTTACTACATCCTTTAAGGAATTCATGAGGATTATTCCTTTTAGAACTCCAAAAGCATCACTTAAATAGCATGTTTATTACACTGAAATGTACATGACTTCATATAGTATTTCCCCCCACACACACACCGCTTTTAAAGCATTGAGAAATGAACTTAAAAAGACATTATTAACCATATACAAAGGGACTTAAACGTATGTAAAAATACAAATGACATAGTAATTTACACAAGTAAAGCTATCCTAAATGTACACTATAATAAATACATGACATAGATTAACATTAAATTTCATTTAAAGAGATTTATCAACTATATTTAAATAAAAATGTCCACTTTTCCCAAAAAATAATTCTATATATTATATAGCAGAATTATGAAGAGTGACATTTTCAACCTTCTACATCTCGAGTATTTCCAGCAGTAGATATTTATCATTGCCTGTTTCCCATTGTAACTCATGGCCTTTTCACACCATACATCTTGGGATCTGTAGTTTGGTCAGAGACACTAGAGAAGCTCTAACTGAGAATTCAAAACTCCCTTCCTAAACTACAAATCCAGAATTCCATAGGAGGAACTCAACACAAGCATTTCATTTTGAAATGAAGACACTCAACACAAGCATTTCAGATAAATGAGATTTAATCTGTAGCACTGTCCTGTCCATGCTCCCCAGAAATAAGTATTTGGAAACATATTGTAGGTAGAGAACACATGGTAATAACTAGCAGTAGCATGATAATAGATAACAATTTACTACAAATAATTTTTGGCAATATTTTTTCTTTTCCCCAAAGACATAAATAGTTGACTGTGGCAGCAATCCTGTTTCCATTCTACATGTGTGTAAGTTTCCCTATGAAAGTGCTTGGATTTTTATTTTTTATTTTTTATTTTATTTTTTATTTTTGTCTGATACAGAATGTTTAGTTCAAAGATGCAGAAGCAAAATTGAGCAGTTGATGTCTCTGCATTTGGTTGAGCATACAGTTGCTGTTTTGTTTCATTTGCTCAGTATTACTATTCAACACAAGGGTTGGCTCGCTTATTCATTAATATACAACTGCACATGTGGAGCTATATGCTATGCAACCCCAATACAGGATCTTAGCCATCAATGTCCAGTTCACACATGCAGAAGATGAATGTGAGAGTAATGAACTCATCAAGTGACCAGAAATGTGGTTTCCTATAAGCAAGAAAGCCAACCTGGTATAGTGGTATGAGTGTTGGACTACAAATCTGGAGACCAGGGTTTGATTCCCAGCTAGGCCATGAAACCTACTGGGTGACCTTGAGCAAGACACATACTCTCAGACTCAGGGGAAGGCAATGGGGAACTTCCTCTGAAGAAATTTTGCCAAGAAAACCACATGACAGTTTTGCCTTAGGGTTGCCACAAGTCAGAAATGACTTGAAAACACACAACAATAGCAACAGCAGCAGCAGCAGCAGCAGCAGCAACAACAAGAGGCAAGCAAAAAAAATTCAAATACAAAAGCAACACATACAGAGAGAAAGAGACAGGCTCCCATATATAGAATAGTGTTTACATAATGCAATGAAAGGTCTTTCTGCAGAGAACAATCTGTACAAATTTTCTATGCTTTGTTTTAATGATTCCCTGAATTATACTCTAGGTCACACGAATTCTAACCTGGCTTTATGAAACAAAATGAACATCAACCAGGTCTGCTAGCTGGACTCTTTTCAAAGACTTCTTCTGAGCTGACTAGCCACACAAAAAACAGTGAATTATGATGATTAGCTATGGTGATTATGGTCTGCTGCCTTTTCCCTCCTTTTTAATAGACATGGATTATACCAGACCACTTGTACCTTCCAAAAAAGCACAGACATTTGAGGGAGATAGGTCTATTTCTTGGTCAGAAAGGGGAAAATCTGGTAAAATGGAAGGACTGGTATCACAATATTCCATAAATGAAAAATAAACACAACATTGTAATGCCTGTTCACAGTTCATCAGGTGTCTTCTACAAATAGAATGAATTGATGAATTGAGATTTAACACAATTTAGCTTATGCTAACTCATAGAGGAGGAGAGGGAGAAATTCTTAATACAGTCTTAGTTCACATTTGGACACAATTACCGCCTTTCCTGAATGCTGAATCCTGATAAACATAAAGCAGAAATTTAATATAACCCTACTGAGGGAAAATCCTGATTTAACTTGAACTTCCCTGCGTAAAATATTCTCATCAACCTAATCAAATCTCTTTAGTTATACCTGATGGATCAGCTGTCTGGTCAACATCCTCATATCTTGAATACCATAGAGTGTCCTACTCAATCTGCTGACATACACTTTGCCTAGATTAGCTTCTGGCATATTGATTGACTGTGTGCCAGAGAACATGTTTCCAAAGCCGGAGGTTAAGACCTTTGCAGACTGCCAGAAATAGTGCAAATTGAGTCCATTTTAACTGCCCTGACTCAGTGCTAGGGAATCATGGGAATTGTAGTTTATTGTGGCACCAGAGCTCTCTGACAGAGAAGTCTCAATGTCTCAGAAAAAAATACAGTTCCCATGATTCCCTAGCACTGAGCCAGGGCAGTTAAAGTGGACTCAATTGACACTAAAACTAGCAGTCTGCAAAGGCCCTTAGCTAACTGGTTCTTTATGTGGCTAGTCACCTCAGAAGGAGTCATTGAAAACAGTCCAGCTTGCAGACCTGGCTGATGTTCATTTTGTTTCATAAAGTCAGGTTGGAATTGATGTAACCTGCATTATAATGCAAGGAATCAGGGGAGGGAGCCCTGGTGATGCAGTGGTTAAATGCTGGTACGGCAGCCAAAATGTTTTGAGTTCAACCCTGAGGGGTTCCAAGGTCAACTCAGCCTTCCATCGTTTTGGAGGTTGGTAAAATAAGTACCCAGATTGTTGGGGGCTATTGGTTTACATATTGTAAAGCACTTAGAGGCTGCTTAGTTCAGTATGAAGTTGTATAGAAATGTAAATGCTATTGCTATGCTATTGCTAACTGATACACTTAGCTTAAGAAAAGGCCTTTGTGGGGAGAAAGTGAAGAGGGTGTGTATGCAAACACAATACACAGTGAAGACATCTGTGGCAGGCATCAACAAGACAACTTTCTGGATTTAAAAGGTGCCCACTATCATTTGAGGTGCTCAAAAAATTTGGCAGTAAACATCCTGAAAGGAAGCAAATGTTCAAAGCAGCACTTTTTTCAGCTTGAATCTCTTTCTTAAACTTGGGTTTATTCACCACCTGTTATCCTCCAGTAATTTTTCTCATCTACTGAAACATGTTTCCAATCTATTTCCATTCCTTTAAAAGAATTGAGAGGAATGATATTGGGTCTCATCATTAAAAGTAACGTACCTTAAGCTTAAGTCTACTGGGTAAGGAGTCTTCCAAGCTGATTTAACACAAAGATGACTGAAATAAGATCCTTGGATTCACAAATCCATATGAGTCAACCCATTGCACACCTCCCAAGGCTATCACTGGAAGAGACTGCATCTTGTTTCAGAAATCCATGCATTTGCCGAGGTTGTACTGCATGTGGAGGGAGTAAAATAGACACAAACTAAGTGTGGATTGAAATAATCAACAGGTAACATCTGAAAATGTACACCAACATGTTTTAGTGGTGGTTTGAGAATCATACAGTCTGAAAACAGGCAGCTGAAGGTAAGATGGTTTTGGTATAATATGTCTTTAAAGGACAGAAAAAAATATTTTGATTGACAGAGTTCAGTTGACTGTTGATAGCTGGAATGTTCAGTTGGCTGTGAGCTATGGCTGAAGCAGAAGCTGCTTTGCTGCTGTAAGTGAGTGTATTTATTGCTGTGTGTGTGTGGACTAGGTTTGGAGCTTTGAAGCAGATCTTAAAGTTGATTAGAAGTCAGAAAAGAATATATATATATATATATATATATATATATATATATATATATTGTAAAGCACTAGAGGCTGCTTAGTAAGCATAGTTGAAGATAAAAGCCTCCAGGAACTTTGAATGAATCAACGGTCTGTGATTGTTTTCTTTTAAGTGTGAAAAGTGGTCAGTGCACTGCCAATACCAACAGATGTTTTTGTTATATATATATATATATATATATATATATATATATACTTTCCTGTAAATATATTTTTGGCTGTAATTGTGTGATTTTTTACTCAGACTGCACCAGAATTTGGCCTTGTCCAAATTATTACTGGCTGTCAGATGGAACATACAGAATTATTTCCATGGTGGGGCATGTTGAGCCTCATAATCTAATCTTGAAATAATATTGTATGAAAATTCTAATAAAAAATGAAACTTGGTGGAATTAAAAAATTAATTAATGTGGAAATTAAACAGAATTGTTTATTTAATTTCTATCCTGTTTTTCTGCCATATGGTACCCATGTAGTATTTGTAGGAGAGTATAAAAAAAAAACCAACCAGCTGTTGGTACTGGCTTACACTGTATGTTAAAATAATATAGCTAAAATAATCTGTAATAGAAAAATGTAAAAAACATTTAAAAACCACTTTAAGACATTAATTTAGAATCATTATAATCACATTAAGAACTATTACATATTAAGAACTAGCATTGCAGTGTACCACCAGTTAAAAGATCATGGACTTTGCTTACTGGTGAAAAGAGAACAGTTTCCTCAGAAGAGAGTACCATAGTGTGGGGGCAACCACCAAAAAGGCTCTTAGTTCTGAGCAGACATACCTGTGATGGTGGAAGAACTGAGAAAGCCCTTCATCAAAGATCTTAAAACTTGATTAGACTCTGTTAGGGAGATATGGCCTTTCAGATAGTCTGGATATTCAATAGTCTGGGTAGTGAAAGAAATTCATTCTAAGCCACCCCAAATATATTCCTAACATTAAATCAATCATCCATTTTATTCCTTATTTTGCATGGGTTTGTTAGGTGAACTATTTTCACTGTGCACAGGATATGTGATAGTAGAGCTATGTGCCAAAATACTGCATACAAAAAAATCATGAATAGATGGTGCTTCAAAGTAATAGTAAACCACTTAAAAAAGCATGATATGCTGGCAGGTTCATTGTTTCTTGGTGTTAAATATTATGGCTTGCAATTTGGGAAAGTATTGCCTTGCCACCTATATCACCTAATCACTAGTCTAGCCTTGAATAAGGAATGGCTACTCTGAGTTCCAAAGAAGAAGTCAAAGCAGAATTCATTATCTTGCTGCTGGAAAAAGAAGACACAGTTTTTTTGCATGCCATAAAGCATCAATCTTCATAGCAAGTGTTTTGCTACTAGGGATGAAAGTTCAAGTGAAGAAGCAATCATCATTTTAAAGAAAGTTGATAGTGGAATCTTCACTCTGAATACATAGACATGACAAACATTTATGTGATCCATTGGAAGCTGACACTCAGATCCATCTACAAGTGAAGCTGCAAACATATGCACACATACCTGGGAAAAAGCCCTATTGACTGCAAATTTGTGTTTTCAATCCTATTTAAAGAAGATTCTTTGATATCAATGAGGCATGTCTCTCATGGCTAACCTGTATCCTGTTTATTTCAGAGGCAGTCTAATACTACTAGAGGGCCAGTCTGGTATAGTGGTTTGAGCATTGGACTAGGACACTGGAGACCATGGTTAAAATCCCAGCTCAGTCATGAAAACCCACTGGATAGCCTTGGGCAAGTCAGATTCTCAGCCTAAGAAGTTGGAAATGGAAATGGCACTCCCTCTCTAAAGAAACATCCCAAGAAAACCCTACGATAGGAATGCCTTAGGGTCATCATAAGTCAGAAATGACTTGAAGGCATGTAACAACAACTTATACTGCACAAATGATTACATGCCTTGACTACATCCTATGGAATCTTGGTGGGTGTACTTTGGAGAGACAGAGACATTCTTTAGCTGAGAATTTTAAATGCTCCTCCCTAAACTGAAGATCCCAGGATTCTATTGGATGGAACCATGACAGTTAAAGTGCAATAGTGCTATAACTGTGTAGGGTGAAAGGGTCTTAGGTCTGGAATTGTCTGGTACTAAGATCCTATCTGCACTGGCCATGATACTCTTGAGGTACACTGGGCTATCCTAGCCCCAGAGTTGCCCTGACCTCCCCCTGTTCCTGCAGGCCTTCCAGTGCTGGGCTGTCCACATGCACATCCCACAGTGTTGCCTTATACATCTTTCGTCATGGTGCAGCTTCAATCTGAGGTGCCTCGTTCTAACCTCAGAAACAAGCAACCCATGGTGGTAGCAGACACACTGGGGGCAGAGCAGGATACATCTTAAACAGCCACCCTGCATCAGAATGGAAGGTTCCAAATCTTCCAGGAAGATCCAGAGCAAACAGAGGTGTTTTTAAAAAACAAAACAAAAAAAAACTTCATGTTAAGCGGGATATACCCTAGTCTTGATGCTGAATGGGCAGGATATTGTCTGTTCACAGCAGACTCCGTGTTTGGGCCCTGCGTCATCCAGACTGAGAAGTCAGGGGGAGGCCATTTTATTTGGCCCATGTAGACAGACTGCCTACATATTCTAACACATTTTTGTTGCTATTGCCAAAAATAAAGTGTTATTGCTACTCTCTGAGGTAATTTTGACTTGTATTTTATAGCATTGTATTGTATTTCTGACTAGGCTTGTATTTTCTGGATTGGAAATTTGAATCTCAGACATTGGTTATGTCCTCCTCTTTCTTCTGCTTTCCACTTTTTTAGGAATGTGTTCATCCTCCATTTTGTAATGTGAAATTCTCTCTCTTCCCTCCAGGTTTGAAGAGCACATTTTACAGATCCTCTCATCATGAGATGATAATGAAACCTTTAAGGAATTATTTGTAAGTAAACCTACTTCATATGTTATACAAAAACAACAGCATTTGGTTTCTGCTTTCTTCCTCTGCTAGATCAGAGAGTGTGACACTGGATGTTGCTTACTGACTTTCAAGCACTAATTACTCGTTAGCATACCCTGTCATCCTCTAGCTGAGTATAGGTTTTTCATAATTAACATCTAGTGTGGAGCAGGACTGGAAGTCATGGTGACCTGATATATGTTTTTGGTGATCATGATGACCCAAGGAAGTCAAAAGGCATCAGTGTTGGGGTCACTTATTCTAGGGCATGCCTGGCCTAGATAAGAACAAAAGACAAAACCATAGGTTATGCTAAACATGACCCATTCTTCCTACCTGCCTATCTTCCATTTCCCACAGAAAGAAAGGAAGACATTTGTCAAACTGAGAGAGACCATACCTTGTTTTCCCTCTTTGCAGTCCTTATATTTCCCCTGCCTTTCTGATTATCAATGGTTTGTTTCAGAGCTCATCAGTTCCTTAACATCTTGGTGCTAAAAAAACCCTAAGTTTTCCAGACCAGTTTGTCCATTCCTTGGGAAGATCATAAAAGCTTTTGTTACACATACCCATCAGACCTCAGCCATATTATTCACCTTTCCCAGTGTATCCTTGAATGCTGTCTGAATCTTCTTGTTCACTTTTCCTGGTGTGCCCTCAGATGTTGTCTGAGTCTTCAGTGTTTACTCTTCCCTATGTACTCTTGTAAGCTTCCAGAGTCTTCAGCAGACCTCTTTCTTCTAGATTGGTAAATATACCCCCTTCTTAATCCTTAATCTTCTCCTGTCCAATTTTTCAACCTCCCATTTTTGTACTGTTGCATAAGTCTTATTGCTGAATCAGTTCAATGTGCAAGGGAGCATACAAACACCCAGGAATTGATTCAGCAGTAAGACTCATACAAGGGTACAGAAAGGGAAGGCTGAAAAGTTGGATGTCAGAAGATTAAGGGTTAAACATCCTATTTACCCAGAACTGGAGTTTCTTCTGGCTAATACTGATATAAATAGGTATTACAGATCTCTGAAGCTACTTACCTCTTGTATACCTCCTTCTGTGCTAATTAATTCCCCAACATTCAAAGGAGACGCTGACACTGTTGGTCCCCCAGCTTTTGGGGTAACACTCTGCTTGTGAGATACATCCTTCAACATTCCCCATCAGTTCTAACTTTAGGCATCCCCAACATAATATATTAATTATATAAAGAACTTGAAAAACTCAAAGAGACAGTGAGGAATTTATGGGAGTGGGCTACTTGCCATGGTATCCTTCTAGCTGGCATCTGCCCTATAGGCTTGGCACAAAAAGACTCCTTTTTCTCAAAAAAATAATAAAGGTCAAAAATTACACTTAGGAAGCTCTAAAATGGAGTCATTCATTAGATGAGGGCCATGTTCCTTATGGTGTTTGCTTCAGAGAAATGAGTACAAATGTGGAGAACTCTCTTCAGTGGGACACTGATTTCATGCCTGCAAGCTTATGCCCATAAACCCCAGAAGAATGTTGGGCAGGCAAATTGAATGCAATAAAGATATAAACAGTAGAAGACTGAAATTAATTATCTTGACCTTCAAAAGTGTTCCATGAGCCAAGTGAAACTATTGTGGAAATGAAAGAAGCTGAGCATGAGATGGATTGATGCAGAGGAGGAGGTCCCTGCTTCAGCTCTGTCATCTCCATTTAAAACTATCTCAGGTAGCAAGTACAGAGAAGGAACCCTGCCTGATGCCCTAGAGAGACAATCTGCACAAAGCACAAAATGATGCCCATTTTATTCTACATACAGAGTGGGAGGAAAATCTGATTTCATTACTGTTGAAATCAGTGGCATGGGACTTAACATGTTTCTTTGAGTCCCTGGCTTGTTTTCTGTTATTTGAGAAATGAGTAAGGCATCAGACTCCTTATCTGACCTTGAATTACTTCTTGACAATGTCATCTCTACCTGTTATTTCTAATACTGATTCTTCATATTTCTCTGTGTTCTTACCAAAGCCTGGCTCTGTTTCTTCTCCCTGGGCCCTTCATACTATTTCATTATAGCACTATGATTTCATTTTAGCTACCCTGGCTCCATATTATGGAATTATGTGATTACCAGTTTAGGGATTAGTGTTTTAGAATTTGTATCCAGAGAGTTCTAGTTCCTTGTCAGACTACAAACTCGAGGATTCTACATAAAATTGTCAAGGCACATATAGTAGAGTTTAGCACTACAATTAATTATTGTAAAAGATTCCCCTATTGTTCTTCAACACTGTTTGCATTCTTTTAGAAACTGTTTAGGCACTTGCAGCCATAGAGGAGGACATTAAGGGGTCAGTTTTGGACCCGAAAAGGGAGGATTCGGTGCTAGGTCTGCAATTACTCCCTCCTGAACTAGAGACACTGAAATAAATGTAGCAACTAAATCATGACTAATTTAAGTTCAATTAATTTTGATGAGGAGTATTAATTTAGAATTAAGTTAGAATTTAGAATTAGAATTTAGAATGAATGAGAATTAATTTAGATGATGAGATGAAAAATGCTATTTGGGACTTAAAATGAATCTGGGATGACACACACACAACAAGCTTTCATTTTCCCCTAGACGCGTCAAAGGACATGATTGGCCTTTTTGGGGCTTATCTTTTTTTTTTTAACAGTGAAAGAACCAGGGGATTAGAAAGGGTTTGGGTAGCCTGGGGGGGCATTTCACAATACACAATGATATGGTCAAAAACATGTATTTCATGATGAGAAGAATCCTGCACTGAGAAGAATGTTTACCATTTGAGACTTTTTCTGTGCAAAATTCTCACATGGACGTTTTCTGCAGAAAACAATATTATCTTCAAGGAAAATACTATTTCAAAGCAAAAATATTCATTCTCATGTAAAAAATACTGCTTTCTGCACAAAGCAACCATGTGTAAATTTTGTATAGAATAAATCCCGAGTTGTAAACAGCCTTTAAAACCTGTGTAGTTTTCTAAGACTTTCTCAAAGCAAGAAGAAAATTGTTGAAATTACTCACTGCTGTCTTCAAGAAGAAACTTAGTGAATAATTACATTTCTAGCACTTTGTACAGGTTGGTAAAAAGTGTAGCTCTTGGGCCACCTGTAACCCTCAATCTTGTTTTTTTGCGACCCAAATATCCAATATTGCCCTATGTCTTGCCAAATTGGGGGGGAGGGTAATTGCCTTTCATGGTAATCTTTTTAAATAGGTCACAAGTTCTTGCACTGTGAAGCCCCTAGAGAATTTCAGAGGGAGAAAATGGTCCCAAACCTGCTAAAATTGTCCACTTCAGATTAAGTATTCATCACCATGTCAATTATCTGGTGGAAAATAACAGCAAACACACCAACAAAGTAATGAAGAAGTAAATGAAGAGTTTAGAAAACCAATTCCCTTTCTTATATATCTGTCTGTAATTATTTGCTTAGGCTAACACACAAGTATTCATTAACAGCTCTGGTGAGAGACTCTGGGCCTTTACAGACTGCCAGAAATAATGCAGCTTGAGACCACTTTAACTGGCCTGGCTCAGTGCTAGGGAATCATGGGACCTGTAGTTTATTGTGGCACCAGAGCTCCTTGACAGAGAAGGCTCAATGTCTCAGAATAAAACTACAATTCCCATGATTCCCTAGCATTGGGCCAGGGCAGTTAAAGTGGTCTCAAGCTGCATTATTTCTGGCAATCTGTAAAGGCCCAATATTCCTTCCAAACTTGACAAGCCAAGAAAACATGAAGTGTAACTTGCTAATTAGTGGCAACGTCATTCTTTGCTAATTATGTTCTAGAATGAAGCAGTGAGTAATACTAGCAATTTTCTGCCTGCTGCAAGAAAGTCTTTGAAAATTGCACAGTTTTTGAGGATTATTTGCAGTTTGTAACTTATTCAGCACAAAATTCACATGTGGTATTATTATGCATGAAACTGCATCTTCCTGTGCAGAAATATTGGTACTTGCACAGAAAATGATGTACTTGGGGATTTATTCTACACAACATTTGCACCTGTTTTTCACAGAAAGCAGCATTTTCTCTACAGGTAGCAAGAATTTTTATATACAAATTTTACGCATAGTATGTCACAAATTTTGAAGATTCTCATAGCAGGATTTTCCTTGTCAATTTATTTCTAGCCCTATAGAAACACATTTTTTACATTTTTTGAAATACCAAATAAAAACAAGAAGAAGAACAATAGTGTCTCATATTCCTTTCAAATTGCAACTCATATTATCTTAATCTACCATAACTAATATTATATCATTGTGGAGTCTGTAATTCAAAACATATATCACATGGAGAGAGAGAGAGAGAGAGAGAGATGTTCCTTAATCTGCTTTTAAAAGTACTGATGAGATGGACTGACAGCTGGCAATTAATTGTTTGTGAACACATAATTCTGCTTAAAGTGGCATGGAAATCTCATTTCTAGCATAGCTACTGTCATGTACCTGCAAAATAAATCTACAAATAACCCTGAAATTAATGGATTGTGGTTATTTGCTGTTCTCCAAAGGGACATGGTGTAGAAGTAAAGGTTGTTGTTTCCATCTTTCAAACTTGGATATTAGGTGCGGACAATGATATAAACTAAGTAGTTAAAATCAGTTGAGTTATAAATTAATTTGAAATTGCCTTATGAAACAGGACAACTTAGGTCCAAAATACACTGTAGAATTAATCCAGTTTGAGACCACTTTAACTATCCTGGATCAATACTAGGAAATTCTGGAAACTGTAGTTTTGTGAGACATTTAGCCTTCTCTGTCAGATAGCTCTGGTACTAGAAAAACTATAATTACCGGGATTCCCTAGCACTGAGCCAGAGCAGTTAAAGTACGGTAGTTGCAAACTGGATTATTCTTGCAGTGTGTTTTGGACCTTATTTAAATCTATTTTTAATGTAAACGAATTGAACAAGGTCAGAATTTGGGTGCCAACATGATTAGATCAATAAATGGAGTTAAGTTATTAAATGAATGATTAATTAATTAACTGAAAGAGTGCTAAAGAGTCAACAAATTTGATATTGTTCTGCTGGTACTTTATCCAAAGTGTAGCTCATTTAGATTTTTGCAAAGCTGCTTTCTACTTTAGTCTTACAGGACTGACTAATGATAACTTTTCAGGTACAAGATGCTAACCAGTTATTCTAGAAAATGTGGGCTAAACAATGTGACTGTTAGGAGGATTTGTAACTAGTTGACCAGCTAAACCCAAAGGGTGCTCAACAATGACTCCTCTTCATCCTGGAGAGAAGTGACCAGGGAATAGAGGGCATGCTTCTCAAATTTTCAGATGACATCAAATTAGAAGGAATAGTGAATACCCCAGAGGACATGATGAAAATTCAAAATGAATTTCAACATGGAGAAATGTAAGATATTGCACTTAGGGCAAAAAAATTGAAATGCATAGATATAAGTTGGGGGACACCTGGCTTAATGAGACTATGTGTGAAAGGGATCTAGGATTCCTAGTAGACTACAAGTTGAACATGAGTCAACAGTGTGATGTGGCAGCTAAAAAGGCCAATGGGATTTTAGGCTGCATCAATAGAAGTATAGTATCTAGATCAAGGGAATTAATAGTGCCACTGTATTTTGCTTTGGTCAGGCCCCACCTGGAATACTGTGTCCAGTTCTGGGCACCACAATTCAAAAAGGATGTTGAAAAACTGGAATGTGTCCAGAGGAGAGCAACTAAAATGGTGAAGGGTCTGGAAAGCATGCCCTATGACGAACGACTTAAGGAACTGGGTATGTTTAGCCTGGGGACGAAAAGGTTAACAGGTGGTATGATATACCAGTTTAAGTACATCATATATTGAGGCTGGAGCAAGCTTATTTTCTGCTGCTCCAGAGAATAGGACATGGAACAATGGATACAAGCTACAGGAAAAGAAATTCCACCTAAACATTAGGAGGTACTTCCTGATAGTGTGAGGTGTTCAACAGTGGAAAATACTCCTTCAGAGAGTGGTGGAGTCTCCTTCTTTGGAGGTCTGTAAACAGAGGTTGGATGGCCATCTCTTGGGGATGCTTTGATTGTGAGTTCCTGTATGGCAGGGAGTTGGACTGGATGGCCTCTGTGGTCTCTTCCAACTCTATGAGTCTATGATTCTATGATTTGAGAATAATTCTTGTGGAATGAATTGTGATAAGGGCTCTTGAGGTTAGCAATTGCAGAACCTGATACTTCCCCTTCCCCTACTGTTATATGGAAAATTCATATTACTGAAATCAGACATTTTTCATATTTATAACATATTAATGTTTTCAGAAAGTTGAAATCAGAATACATGAAATCCATATGGACTAGAAGAACTATCTTATGATTATGAGCATACCTTCTTAAAAGTAAAGTAAAGAATTGTCTTAAGAACATACCTTAAGACATCCTTCTCCTTTCCTTTATTAAACACTTTTTGGCCTAAATCCAATTGCACGTCCCACCAGCAGTTGACCCATTGAGTCAATAAGTGAACACCATCCAAAGTGAGTAAGTTCAGTTCTGCAAACACAAAGTTTATTTTTAATTGATGTAAATATTAATTGAGATTTGTTTGCATTAATCTAATGAGATCTATTTTAGTTACTATGGAAATATTGCAATGAAAAAGAACAAATCACTAGAGATCTGATTTATGCAATAAAACAGATTAAAAATATAAAAAACTACTTTTTGACTGATGAATAGAAAATTCTAGCATAAGCTTTCAAGGACTCCAGCTCACTTCATTAGAAGCAAGGAGGTCACAAATATCTAGACACAAGTCTGTACTAGAAATTTCTGCTTCTTAAGATATTATCACATGGAGAAAAAGTCCTGATAAAAATTTGAGATTGAAAACCCAAAGCTGGATGTTATCACATGTGCCAGCAGCCGGGCGAGTGCAATCCAGATACAACCCAGATCCCAGCAGTACTTATCCAGTGCCTTTTCAAAAACTGGAGTGTGAGAATGAGGTACCCAGCATAGATCACATGATTAGGCACTTTGTTCTGATCTCAGAGTGAGTGATGTGCCACCTCTATGGCAGCACCAGGTGCCACAGCAGGAAACACATGTGAGCAGTCATCCCATGTTACAACAGGGTAGTTTAAAAGGGGATATACATCAGGTTTGATGCTGAACAGGCTGGACATCACCTGGACTGTTAGCATTAGATATGGGTTTAGGGTTGTGTATCATCTGGACTCCCTGCCAAGAGGATGAGTAGGGAAAGCTTTATTTGTCCCTGTAGACAGGGGCTCAGACTAAAACCAGGAGTGAATTCTGCTGACATGGGAGCTACTACTGATGGCATGCCCCTGTAGATTATAAAAAGTGGATTAGACTGAGATTGGAAGAAAAGACTGAAAAGGAACAAAATAAGTTACTTGTAATTCTTTTTGGGTGCATATGAAATCTAAGTCATAACTATATTGCATTATACTGTAGCATAATGAAAGATAACTTCACTCATTGTGTAGAGTAGTTGCAACTTTTTTTACCTTTATGATTAATGAATGTGTGTGACTTAATGTAAACAGAGCTACAGTATATGTGTAGCCTCACCACTTATGTACATTTTGTATCATAGACCAGAGACTTTGAATATTCTGACTCTTTCTAAGTAACAAAAAGAAAGAACCCCCCCCCGACGCGTTGGGAGGGGTTCTTCATTGCACCGGCCAAGTAAATGAGGCCAGACGATTGATTGGCTGAGGGGGGGGGGGGAGTCCTGCCTCTTCCTCTGCTGCCCAGCCAATCGGGATAGGGATCCTCTAGGATCCCTTCTCAATGGTAGTCTCGCTATCGCGAGACTACCAACAAGAATTGGAGGGGCTATAAAGCCCCACGGCTGCCTCGTGTCAGCAGCCATTTTGGAGAAGCGGACAAGCAAGAAGCTTGTCCGCTCATCATTTTGGGGTGGCCTAGCTAGCGACTGGGAGCCTGAGGCTTCAGTCGCGACATGGTCACCTTAAAAGGAGGCCCGTCAACTTGTAGCTACAGCTGCAGCTGTGACTGTGGCTTTGGCGGCTGCAGCTGGTGCAATTGGGGCTGGTGCTCTGTCCCTATCTGGGCCTGAGGAGGAGTGGCCCTGGTGATGGAGGGACACTGTCGGCTCAGGGCTGAGGGTCGGAGGGCCCCAATCCTTCTCCTGGTGGGAGAGGCTGCAAGTGGAGGCTGGGGAAGGCAGAGGTTTGGAGGGCCTCTGAGTGGTGCTGGGACCCCCTGGATACTGGTGCGACCCAGTGAGTGCAGGGGCGCCATTCCTTGTAAAGGGGGAAGCCAGCATAATATAAGCACGAGGCTTTTAGAGGCCTGTGCAGGTCTGAATGCAAGTCACATTTATCTTGGTGCTGCTTGTGAACAGCTAGAACAGACTTGGGTTCAGGGTTATAATACAGGGTCCCAATTAAGTACAATGTCAAGTCGGGACCAAGTTTTTGGGCGGCAGGCTACACAGGTGCAACCAAGTACTTCAACTGTCATGTCTTTTGACGATGTGGCACGTGGTCCCCCGGTCTCATCTGGAGGTTGGTCAGCCAACCGTAGCAGATGTTATAGAACTGTTAAAGAGAGTTCCAGGTGTGGTGCAACAGGGAGCACCTGCCCCTGTACTTGAGCAGCATACTCTGGCAGACTTGTATAGTTTAGTCCAGAGGGCTGTGGTCTCAGGTAATGACAATAAAAAGGGCTGTGGTTTAAGGGCACTGAGTGGTACAGGGAGCCTGTGGAATTGTTGTACAATAATAAATGAATAAATAAATAAAACTGCCTACATAGTATAAGCAGGAGGCCTTTTGGAGGACTGGACAGGTTTGGCTGCAATCTGCCTGGTATCCTGGGTGTGTGGGCTGTCCCATAAACCATAACAATATAAATAATAATATTAATTATAATTACAATAATTAATAATGATAATTAAAAAAAACCAGTTGATACACTTGCGAAGGGTTGCTGGTTTGGCTTCTCTGTCCCAAAAAGGGAAGTTTTGGGCCTTTTGGTGTCCCAAAAAAAAAAAAAAAGCAAGTGGTAGGCCCCTTTTGTTGGGTCTCTATCTGGTGGTGCTACACTAGCCAGTGTATTCTGGTTGGGTTTTTGTGTCCCACAAAGGGAAGTGATAGGCCTATGGCCATTAAGCTGGTCCCTATTTTGGGGGACACGTGTTCATTGCATAAGTTTACACTCTGCCCGTTTAAATTAAATAATAATAATAATAATAATAATAATAATAATATAGATAGATTTATACATACATACATACATATATATATATATATATATATATATATATGAAATAGAGGGCAAATTAAAATTATTATCATATTAAGATATTAAAACAATAAATAATATTGCAGTCTCTTGGTTAATTATAGCTGAGTCATGCAGCACAGTAAGCCACAGTCTAATCGGCGTGCGGCTTCGGCTGGGCCCAATTCTGGGCAGTCAGCACCGAAGAAACCAAATGATCCACAAAATAGAGATCATGGGATTGCAGCTCAGTTGACACAATTAAGATGCACTATGCAGGCCTGTGTCGCTGCTTGTGAACAGCTAGCACAAACTAGGGTTGAAGGTTATAATACAGGGTCCCAATCAAGCACAATGTTTCTGGGCAGCAGGCTACGCTGGTACAACCAAGTACTTCATCTGGCATGTTTTTGAGGATGTGGCACATGGTCCCCCAGTCTCATCTGCTATGGAGGTTGGTCAGCCAACCGTAGCAGATGTTATGGAGCTGTTAAAGAGAGTTCCAGGTGTGACGCAACAGGGTGTGTCTGTCCCTGTGCTCGAGCAGCCTACTCTGGCAGACTTGTATAGTTTGGCACAGAGGACTGTGGTTTCAGGTCAGGATAGTGTGTCTGCACCTGAAACTGTTAAAATTGCTAACAGGGATGGGGGAAGTGTTTCTTCCATTCCGCAGACTGGCACCCGAGCAGTGGCTGCGGCACACTCGGTGGGAGCATCACAAACAACGGGAGAGGCTACTCAGCAATTAGCTAGTACAGGTTTGTCCCCATCTTTGAATGCTGTAAATTCTTGGGCCACCTAGGTGTGGTCCTCTGGTGGCCTGGTTGGCCACAATACTGGTGGGACAAGTTCTGTAAATGTTTCTGTAGCTGCACCTTCGATTTATCAGTTGCACCCAAGGTGCCTGACTCGAGGGTGCAAGCTGAGCAGCTTATGGTTACCAAGGTAAGTGATGCAGGGCCTGGGGTCACAGTGGGAGCCTTAGGTTTGGCTGGAGTCAATCGGGCAGTTCAGTGCAACCCCTATGCTGGGATGTCAATGCCCTTAGGATCTCACCTTCCCCTCTCTACCAAAGAGAGAATATGGAAAGGAGAATACATAGACCTAATTTCTTTGACTTTTCGTGCCCCTGAGCCATGAATTATGGTCAAAGATGGGGTCGTGTTTAGTCTCCCCAAAGAATTCCAGGTGCATAAGTGTCCTAAGTTGGAAAGAAACTTTGTAAATTGGATGATGGGTTTTACCATATACAGGGGTGTGATAGAACAAAAAGACCAGTCCAGGGTCTCTGATTTTTCAAAGTACCAAGAAATAATGATCAAAGCAAAAGCAGCTTCATTTATATACCACTTCATACCACACTATGGGGTGTCTAAGCGGTTTACAACTGTGAGCTGATTGCCCCCCAACAAGCTGGATACTCATTTTAGCGACCTCGGAAGGATGCAGGCCTGAGTCAAGCCTCAGCCCTGGCTGGTATTGAACTCGCAACCTTGTGGTTTATGAGTGAGTGGCTGCAGTACAGGCATTTAACCATTGCACCACCAGGGCTTACACAAACTGTCATTTTAACTCGAGGGGAGCAGCATGGCTCCAGTACAATGAACAGTTTGGGAGGAGAGCTGCTATGGATCCATCTTTGTCATGTCAGCACATCCAATCTGAACTTTGGACAGATGTTATGCTAGGGGCCTCCCCTTTGAGCACGTGTGATAATGGCTTGGTGCCCATGGTCACACAGCCAAAAGGGCAGTATGTGAGGCCTAGCATGGGGGACAAAAAGGTTACAGGTTTATGCTGGGATTTCAACTCTGGCAAGTGTGCTAGACAACAATGTAGATTAGACTATACATGCAAGGTTTGCAAGGTTTTCCAGGTTTCATCAACTTGCCCCAGAGGCTACACCTCAACCACTGGAAGTACCGAAACATCTGTGGAGCCTTGGAAAATAGAAATCGACAGGGAGATCATCCAGTCTGTCACTCCATCGACACGCAAGTCATATCAGCTCGCAATGCGAGCTTTTAGGCTGTTTTTGTCTATGGAAGGGGAGGTTGAGGTTTGGCCCTTGAGGGTGGAGACTGTGATGTTTTGAGGTTTATCTTCGGCAGTCAGGTTTGTCCCCGGTCACTATTAGGACAAGGCTAGAGGCTCTGTCCTTTTATTACAGAGTGGGAGGGTTCATTGACCCTACAGTGGATTTTAGAGTCCGTAGGACCCTGGAAGGTTGGACCAGGAAGCTTCCTCCGGCACGCGATACTCGCTTGCCGGTAACAGGATCAATTTTAATCCAAATTTGGCAATTCCTTCCCGAGGTATGTTCTTCAGCTCAAGAAGCGATTCTATTTAGGGCTGTGTTTTCTGTGGTGTTTTTCGCTGCCACTAGAATTAGCGAGCTGATTCCTAGCTCTCGCTTGGATAATTCGGGCAGAGCACTTTACCTATCTGACATTCAAATTAATGAACAGGGAGTTCAAATATGTTTTCAGCATTCTAAGGCTGACCAGTTGGCCAAGGGACAAACAGTCACATTGTCTAGAGCACCTTTAGGTCAAATTTTTCCCATTTTAACTTTGTCAGATTATTTTAGGCTTCACCCGACTGGCCCGGGCTATTGGTTCCTTCATGTTTCGGGCCTTACGTTGACACAGTTTCAATTTCGAGCTGTGTTGCGAGAGACTTGGAGGCATGCAGTTTTGCCAGAGGCCCAGTTCTTGGCTCATTCACTTCGTATAGGGGCAGTGACTGCTGCTGCTGCATTGCAGGGTTTGAATGACACTGCAATCAGATGGATTGGGCATTGGTGGTCCAGGGTTTTTAAGCCCTATATTCGCCCGTAAGGTATGG
The DNA here is from genome assembly GCA_026167975.1 of Phrynosoma blainvillii. Classification (NCBI taxonomy): domain Eukaryota; kingdom Metazoa; phylum Chordata; class Lepidosauria; order Squamata; family Phrynosomatidae; genus Phrynosoma; species Phrynosoma blainvillii. Next base: position 419,072,187 of record JANUYF010000001.1, read on the forward strand.
GTGGGGCCTAGCTTTATCTAGTTGAGGTGTTTCATTGTTATACTTAATATGTTTTTTCTATTAAAGCAGATCTGATTTCTGAAGATGCTTGAATCATTGGGCACAGCCTGATGTTCTGGAAGGAACGTTGTATGCTTCAATTGAGTTGTGATAAGGATCTGGCGATAAGAGAGGTTCAGCAAGTACAATAGTTTGGTTGGAGAGGAATGCTATGGGGAGCTCTCATTTCCACGCATCATCGAGTGATCTGCAACATTTGCACCACCTAAGATTCTACTGGTACACTTGGAAGAGAATGACCTTGTTAAAGTACCTTGTTTCAAGTTGACCAAAAGGATTGTGAATGACATGCAAGATATTAAGCGGAGACTCCCGAACACAGTGGTCATGTGGACCAAGTTTTTGCCATGACACGCGAGGGTGGGAGCAAGAAAGGACTCATTGATCAATGCGGCCCATCATTGGTTGAATAGATCCATGGTTAAGAAGTTGAGAGTTTGGGCAATTGGAGTTGTTGAGCATGAGGGTATTAGGATTGATAAGCCACATTTGTACAGGGGTGATGGGGTTCATCTCTCCCCTGAGGGTTGTGATGTATACTTGGAGTCCATCACTCATCACATTCAATGAGCTCTCCTGGGGGGGGGGGAAGGGATGCCAAGCTAGGCTGGCCCCCTCCTGTGGCAGGCAGGGACCCCCCTGGGGATAAGTTAGTTAATTGGAATTACGAAATTGGTTTAAGTTTAATTGGACAAAGAGTATACTTCAAGGGGCTAAACAAATTGGTAATATTTCATCACCAAACTAATTGATGATGTCATGGACAAGTTACGTCATGAGCTGAATTATGACATCATTTCTGGTTGGGGGGAGAAGATTTATTTGGGTGTGTGTTTAATTGGAACTTGAGGTTCTTGACACATGAATTAAAGGGATAGATTGACACAGTTGGTTAGATTGGATATGTAAAGGATCACATGTGTCAAGAACAATAAAAAATGTTGTTAAATTGAATTGTTAAAGAATTATTGATGATCCTGTACAAATAAAGTTGTGGCCAAGTTTACAACCATAATTTTGAGTACGGTGTCATTTTTGTGTCAGTGCAATGAAGTCACTTACTCTGAATAATATGAAAGTGAAAAGTTGCAATACTACACTGCTAAGAAACTACCTCTTTGAAGCCTTGAACCTGTAAGTAATGAATTTTTAAAAGTAATTTTCCAAGCTTTGTTTAGGAGGATATGGCCTTGTCTTATCTTCTTTCCTCAGTTGTGTTGTTGTTGTTAACTGCCCTCGAGTAGACTTCAACTCATGACAACCCTGTGGATGAGACTTCTTCAAGACCCCCTGTCCTCACCTTTCCTGCTCACATCCTGCAGGCCTGGGTATATGTCCTCCCTGATTGTCTAACCATCTGGCATGTGGTCTTCACTTTGTACTGCCTTCCACCTTTCTTTTTTTTAAATTTTTTAAAATAATTTTATTTATAAAAACATTAAACATAAATATATAAAATTACAAAGCTGATTCTATTTCATAATGTCATCTTAAATCAGCATTCATAATTGACTTTCCATAAGTTATGGAATGCCTTCCACCTTTCCTAGCATCATTTTTCTTTTCTATGATTAACTTTTCCTCATGCTGTGGCCAAAGTACAACAGCCTCAAATTAGTCATCTTGGCTTCCAGAGAGAGTTTGGGCCTGATCTATTTTATAATACATTTGTTTCTCTTCTTAGCTATGCATGGTATTTTCAGTACTCTTCTCCAGCATCATAAAATAGAATTATAGAATCATAGAATCATAGAGTTGGAAGAGACCACAAGGGCCATCCAGTCAAACTACCTGCCATGCAGGAACTCAAAATCAAAGCATCCCCAACAGATAGCCATCTAACCTCTGTTTAAAGACCTCCAAAGAAGGAGACTCCACCACACTCCGAGGGAGTGTGTCCCACTGTCAAACAGCTCTCACTGTCAGGAAGTTCTTCCTAATATTAAGGTGGAATCTTTTTTCATGCAGCTTGCATCTGTTGTTCCGAGTCCTATTCTCTGGAGCAACAGAAAACAAACTAGATCCCTCCTCAATATGACATCCCTTCAAATATTTAAACAGGGCTATCATATCCCCTCTTAACCATCTCTTCTCTAGGCTAAACATTCCCAGTTCCCTACGTCTTTCCTCATAAGTCATGGTTTCCAGACCTTCACCATTTTAGTCGCCCTCCTCTGGACACGCTCCAGTTTTTCAACATCCTTTTTGAATTGTGGTTCACAGAACTGGACACAGTATTCCAGGTGAGGCCTGACCAAAGCAGAATATAGTGGCACTATTACTTCCCTTGATCTAGATACTATACTTATACTAATGCAGCCTAAAATTGCATTGGCCTTTTTAGCTGCTGCATCACACTGTTGACTCATGTTCAACTTGTGGTCCACTAGGACTCCTAGATCCCTTTCACACATAGTCTCATTAAGCCAGGTGTCCTCCATCTTATATCTATGCATTTCATTTTTTTGCCCTAAGTGCAGTACCTTACATTTCTCTGTGTTGAAATTCATTTTGTTAGCTTTGACCCACCTTTCTAATCTATTAAGATCATTCTGAATTTTCATCCTGTCCTCTGGGGATATATTTCAAAAGAATTGATTTTCTTCCCATCAGTTTTTTTTCACTGTCCACCTCTTACATCCATACATGGTGATGAGGAATACGATGGCTTGGATCATCTTCCCTTTAGTGTTCAGAGTTGTTTTTACATTCTGTGATCTCTTTCAGTTCTTTCATACCTGCCCTTCCCAGCCCTGGTCTTTTTCTGATTTCCTGACTGCAGTATCCATTCTGGTCAATATTTTGAAGCAAGGTATGGTAACTCTTTGACTAATTTAATTTTCTCATTGTCTAGGATGAATTCTTGTAGATCTGCCATGGTCATTATTTTTATTTTCTTAATTTTCAGCATTAATCCAGCCTTTGAACTTTCCTCTGACCTTCTTCAATAATTGCTTCAGGTTTTTGGTTTGTTTCTCCTAATAGTATTGTATCTTCTGTGTATCTTAGGTTGTTAATGTTCCTTCCTCCTATCTTCACTCCTCCTGTCTCTGAGTCTAGGCTTGCTCTGTCTACAATATTTTCTGCATATAGGGTGAATAAATAAATAGGGTGATAGTATGCAGCCTTGTCTGACCCCTTTGCTGGTTGGTAACCATTTTGTTTCTCCATATTCTTTTCTGACGGCAGCCTCTTATGTTGAATACAGGTTATGCATCAGGACAATCAGATGTTGTTGCACTGCCATTCCTCTAAGCCCATGCCATAGCTTTTTGTGATCTACGCAGTCAAAGACTTTGCTGTAATCAGTAAATCACATGCAGATTTTCTTCTGGAATTCCCTGGTGCACTCCATTATCCAATGTATGTTTGCAATGTGGTCACTAGTGCTTCTTCCTTTCCTGAATCCAGCTTGCACCTCTGGGATTTCATGCTCATGGGAGGAATCTGTTGCAGAATTTTGAGCATGACTTTTCTTACATGGGAAATTAGTGTGATGGTCCTGTAATTAGTGCAGTCTTTGATGTCTCCTTTTTTAATGGATGGGTATATATTGATCACTTCCAGTCTGTGGGCCACTCCTTTGTTTTCCATATTTGGTGGCAGATGTTAGTTAAAACTCTGCTCTCTCTGTGGATTGTAGCAGTTTTATAGGTATGTCATCTGGTGGTTTGCTCTTTTGAATGGCTTCGAGTGCAGCTTTCACTTTGCTTTCCAAATTTTGGAGTTCATCTTCATAAGTTTCTTCTTCCCATGTGTCATTCAATCTTTCACATTTTTATAGAGCTCTTTGTGTATTGTGTCTATCTTTTTATTATTATTTCATTATGGCCATGTATTATGTTCCTTTTCTGATCATAGAGTATCCGTACCCTTTGGTTAAATTTCTTTGAATTCTTGGATCTTGTAGAAGAGGTGTCTCATTCTTCCTTTTTTGTTATCAGCTTCTATTTTTTTTTTTTTTTTTTTTTTTTGCATTGATTGTAGTAATTTTCTTTGTCCTTACACACTAGTCATTGGAAAGTAGTGTTCAGGATTCTGATTATGTTTCTGTTTCCCTTTTTCATCTCATCTTTTCTCAGTACATTACACTGTACAGACTATCAGTACATTAGCCTTGGCAACTGGAAATCTAGACTCATAGAGTTTTGATTTGATTTTTATAATGATTCTTCAGGTGAACCATGACCATATATATATTGCTTTATTTACAATTAGCAGCCATAGCTTTCCACAACTGAAAAGTATTGGATCTTTGTTCTTCACAGGAATTCTGAATCCAAATGGAAGGACTTCCACTAATTTTGAAAAGTTTTTTTTCATCTCTTCCTGATCTTGTTCTTCTCACCTTGGTCTCAGCAGGTGCTTCATGCATGAACTAAAAATGGCTCTTAACTGAAACTTTCATGTGGAAATTCAAACTCAATAAAGCTGGTTTCCCATTCTTATAAATGTATTATGAGTCTGGACTGTCTTAATGGCTCAACTATTTAGTCATATGGGAAACAGTTCTGTCCTCTTTTGACTTCTTGGTGTTATTCCTTTCAGCAGTTAGAGTGGGGAAAGCTTATACTTCATCAGCAAAATAAAATCCTCCCTTCACTGATGCTGAAAAAAACCCTGCATAAACAAATGGGTCATTGGTTTTTCATGTTGGTCCCTGACAATATTCAATGCCTTTAAAAACTCAGCTAACACTGTTCATGAGGTTATAAGACTTTTTTCTTTGATCCTATTAAATGGGTGGGATATGAATGTACAGAGTAAATACATCATGGAAAAAACCCAAAAATGTATGTACAACACACTTCAGAAAACACAGGACCAATTAACACATAAGTCTGTTTCCTTACATGAAGAATTACATACTTAGGCAAGAAAATGCTGTCCAGATTAATTATAGTGTCATTCATCACTGAAGCCCTGTTTTCACATTTTGTGTTTATTATGTATTTTTATGAAACCAATATGAAAACAGTATGATGAAATGCCCATGATTATAGAATGGTTCTAACAATCCCCCTGATGTCTTCTGAATGGATGCACTATTCAGAAGTAAAAGTTGAATTTGAATGAATTAAAGGTGTTTTTAAATAATAATAATAACAATAACAATAATGTCATCATATTTTCCCATGTTTTAAACTTACTGATCAGTGTGAACAAAATACTTGGCTCATATCTCATAATATTTTACCTGGGGTCTGTATTTTGCTTTTATCCAAGGTCACTAAGAAGAAGCTAAAGAGGAAGATTTGTAACTTTATCCCCATTTCTCACAGCTATATCCTGAGTTGTGGAAAAATAGAAATATAACTTTATTTTTCCCCTTCCTAAAAAAAGAAAGAAGGAAGGAAGGAAGGAAGGAAAGAAAGAAAGAAAGAAAGAAAGAAAGAAAGAAATCCTGATAGCAAAACTCTTCCAACCAGCTGTTATAAAAATAGCATCTAACTGCTGAGAGAACTGTGCCAATGATGAGTGAATGCAGCATGACAACTGGATGAAGAACTCAGATTCATGAACAGAAAGAGAAGAAGTGGCAAGCAATAGACTCAGGGAAGAAGAGACAACTGCAAGCACAGTGAAATTCTAGATTTTTTTTATTAGCATAGGAAGGGGAAAAGTGATAATGTTAAATGTAATCAGCTGGGATATTGTGACAAGAGGACTATGAAAACAGTAGCTGTAATAAAGTAGGATATCTGGTCACTCCTAGCTAAAAATATTTAGCAGTTGGAACTTAGTTGATAGCTTTGTTGATAGAACAGAATTTGGCACCTACTTTCTTTATGTTATGTTGGTAGAAATAACTTTCCACTCCTACATGTCTGGGAAGGATGAAGAGGCACCCATAAAAGAGAGCTTGCTGGACAGGCATCTGACCCAAAGAATTTGGGAAATCTTTTCTTAAGTTAAGAAGATGATCCTTTGAATTTTTCCCAGGTGAGGATGCTCAGACATATTAAGAATCAGGGATTGTTGTTTGTTTGTTTGTTTGTTTGTTTCCCTTAACACCAAATATGATTATTTTGATATTTGTTTTGGTTTTTTTTTTTAAAAAAAGGAGAGTGGAAAGTGGGGGGAATCTCTTGTCACTTCACAAACAGAAAATTATGAATAATTCATGCACCAGCTGTTGTAAAACTGAAAAGAAACTTTAACTGTGCCAGAATGTTCAAAAATATATTCATACTTAATTGATATAGTAATTCAGGATGATTGATTTTGATTTATAATTCTTTAATTTTTGATATAATACTGTTCAGGACTCTATCATGGCTAGTGAGAAAGAAAAATTGGGCAGGGATAGATTTCCCATTGCTTATAGGTACTCTTTCCTGATCTTTTGTACACACCTCACATTGTCCTTGTCAATAGAGAATTGTAACATCAATCTAACATGCTTGATTTGCCCAATGCAACCAATATAGATGTTTTTTTTAAAAAATACAAAAATAGTAAAAAAAATAAAAAGTTTCTTGAGGTCCATGTAACCCTTACATTACAAGAATAATAATAGAGGATCAAGAATATTTGCAGTTTGGGACTTATTCTGCATGCCGAAAATAGCAATTTATTTAGCAGAAAACAATATTTCTGCATAGAAAATAAGTTTCCTACATAGAAAACAGCATATTCTGTGCCTAAAACAACAATTGTTATTCATAAAACAAGTCTCTTGCATAGAAAATGTCATGCAATAAATGCAATAATCCTCCTAACTGCCTTTACATTGGGATGCAGAATTTTTGAAATGTGTATTAAATGTCTGTTCTTTTTTCTTTCTTTGTTTCTCCTCCAAGTATTTCATGCATGTATTTGTCTTCAGAAATTCAAGTATACTAATAGCCATTCATTCAAAAGTAAATTAACAGAATAGAAATATCCCTTTACTCCACAAAGCCTGTGAAAATTGAGTGACACAGAGACTGGGGACTTGAGCATGAGCCCAAAGAACTATAGAGAAAATGTTCTCTGGTGGTTCCTGAGTGACAGAAATGATGATGGTGATTAAGGTAAAACATAGAAAAAGCACAACATCAAAACAGGATTAAACTAGCTATTCTACTAAAAACATTTTGAAACATACTGGTAAAAATAATAAACAAACAATACAATTAAAAATAACACATTACCGTATGGCAGCCAGCTTGGTGTAGTGCAAACTATAACTCTGGAAACCATGATTTTGTTAGCATAACTGACACCCCCCCCCCCCATGGGAAGGGCACATTGATCCAAAAACATATGAAGGATCTAGATAATGTCAAAATGAAGGTTAAATGGGTTTGCTGATTGCTCTATCCTCCCAGGCTTTCTGCATATCTTCTTGCACTGGATGCAAAAGAAGTCCCATTGTACTAAGGTGAGTAAGACCATATGTCCTACTAACCCCCTGCCAAGTTTCCAGCCAACTTCCTTACCCATCTATCTTGGGGTTGTCCTATATCCAATCACTGTTTTGTTAATTTGAAGTTATGACCATCAACCAGGATTGCTCTTTTTGTCAGTTCCATGAGAAAGCACTCAAACTCTTTGTAATTTGTGTGGGAATATTAATTACTTCCTTGATGGCACCAAATAGGATATAAATATCCATCCAGCACATGTCCAGTTTGCAATTGTGGTGAGAAACCATTGGAGCTCTATCCAACCACCCAAAGCTTCCTCTTCAGATATTGCCCACAGACACTGTCTGAGCCAAACCTCATTTTCCAAAGATTTCTCTTTGGAATTAGAAAATATCACACCTCTACAATTCTAAACCTCCGCTTTCCAATTTCCATACCTCAATTTCGGTTAGCTTTCTAGGGTTTCTCAGATTGAATTTTACTGTATGTTTGTGTGCTCTTGCATATTTCTAAATACAACTTTCTTTATTCACTACATGTGGAGTCTTCAGGCCTCAGCAGACTGCCAGAAATAGTGCACATTAAATTGAGGCACTGCCCTGGCTCAGTGCTAGGGAATCATGGGAACTGTATTTTTTTCTGGGACATTGAGCCTTCTCTGTCAGAGAGCTCTGGTGCCACAATAAATTACAGTTCCCATGATTCCCTAGCACTGAGCCAGGGCAGTGCCTCAATTTAATGTGCACTATTTCTGGCAGTCTGCTTAGGCCCTTCCTGCAATTAGTTCTAATATACATAAGTGAAAAAGTCTCAGGTTACCCAGCCTTTCACAGGCCTCCTTGAGCTAAGCAATTCCCCCAACATTTAAGGAGATGCTGATACAGTTGGTGGGGACCTCCAAGTCCCCCTCTTTTTTGGGGGTAACAGTTCAAATCCTGCTCAGCATGGAAGCCCACTGGATGATCTTGGGCAAGTCTAAGCCTCAGAGAAAGGCAGTGGCAAACTCCCTCTGAACAAATCTTGTATTTCTCTTCTCCATGTATGAGTTGATTCTCCTTCTGTCAGCTTTCTTCACTGTTCAGGTTTCACTGTTCAGTTATACACAGAAATCAGAAATATGATGGCCTGAATGATTCTGATATTTAATGATATGTCTTTACACTCAAGGCTCTTATGTAGTTCCTTTATAGCTCCCTTAAAATAATTTCTGGACGATTAAATCTGATTCAGTCTATTTCTAATTCTTCATTCTTACCATTAATATGATTATTGTTTTGGCTCTACTAAACTAGATAAACTACTCTATAATGTTGTTGTTGAGGTTCTTTGCTGGCACAGGAAGAACACTGGCCCCCTGAAAAAAAAAATTCAATACATTAAAATGAACTTTCAGAAAAGAAAGACATAGCCATAATAGTCTGGAAAATTACACAAAGGGATCACCTTGGAAACTAATTGAAAGAGAGAAGTTGGTAGCATAAGCTTTCACAGACTTAGGTCTATGTGTCCTTAGATGCATGGGGTCTGAAGAAGTAAACTCAGGAGTTCAAAACATTTCTTTCTTTCAGTTAGTCTCAAAGGTGCTATAATTTCCCTTTGCATGCTCTCAGAAGACAGAATTTAGCAGATACAGCTTCATGATAAGCTGTATCTGCCCACTTTCCCAGGTTCTCTACAATGATTAGAGGCACCCTGATCTCCCTGGGGTCAGGTAAGTCTCATCCAGGACAGCCCTTTAACATTCTCTAACATTGTGTCAGTAACTCTGCTTTGATCATCCTGATGCATAGAGATGAGCTGTCAATTCACTTTCACAAACCATTTCATTGTCTATGAAATCTTTCCCATTTAAGCAGTTGTTGCTAAATTCCCTTTTATTTGGGGTAAAACAAACATCTTGGCACTTTGAATGTATATATGAGAAAGCTGTTTCCCATATGGCTTAATAAACACAATGAACGTGTTTCATACATTCTTCAACCCCCCCTCCACCTGCCCATTATTTCCCTAGGAAGGTAAGAATTAAGCACACCTGGGTTTTCCTGAAACATTTCAGCAATGTTTGCTATCAACAGAGATTAAAAACTCAGTCATTTCACACTTGGGAAAATTTGCTTTGCTTTTGATGTAATTAATTTTAAAATTATTTTTAAAACCCATCCCGTCTATTTGTTCACCTCTAACTTCCTAGTGAAATGAACTGTATCCTTTCTCATCAATTTTGATGCTTGTGCTATTTCTGACCCATGGTTAGGTGCCAAGAGGCTCTTATTAGGAGGATATTTTGCTGCAAATGACTTGTACACTGTCTGGGCTTTAAAGATATACAGAAGGTACTTAAGATGTGATCAAAGGTGAGTAAAACTGTTTGAAAAAATAATATGCCTTGCAATCAGGGGGTTGGACTAGATGGCCCTTGTGGTCTCTTCCAACTCTATGATTCTAATTTAGTCTTCCCTTCTCTTCCTCTAAAATCAAGTGTACATGACCCTAGTGAGCATACTGGACAAGGTTCTGTTTCATAATAAAGCTTGGGGGAGGGAGGAGGGAGGAGGGGTAATGTGCATCTTGAAAACAGGCAACAAAAATTGAGATTAGTGAGAATTGCATTTGTGGTTTTTCAAAATCAATTTAATTATGCCTGCAAGTTTCTTCATATTCAGAACTGAAAGAAGCTGAGGTATTTTCAAAAGAGAGAGAGAGAAGATGAGATCAATAGAAAAATCCAGGGCTTTTAAGTGTTTTACTCTTAAAGCTTCGGGTTTGAATTCTGGAGTATTTTTCCAAACTAAAGTTGGCTGCTGCTTTATATTCAAAACCTATATGGTACTTAGATACAGCAGGGTCAGGTCCATGCTAGGAACAGTTGTACCTATTGAATTTGGCCAATGCAAATTAAATGAAAATAAATAAATAAATGAGGGCCATGCACAATTTCTAAATTTATCAAAATGTGCTAACAACATGTTAGGGATAAAATTCTAGTGCTTTCCCCTTTGGAATTTTGACTTAAAACAGTGTACTGGAAGTCAGATTTGGAGGTACAGTTTCCTGATGAGTTACTGCAGCCTCTCTTTTGTTTCAAGTACTAGGAATGGGAAGGGCAGGGAGAAAAGAACTAGACAATATCCTAAAGAGTAAAGATATACAACAGAGCACTAAAGTTAGAATTGTCCAATCCATTGTATTCCCCATCACCATGTAGAGATGTGAGAGCTCAACAGTGAAGAGAGCAGATAAAAAGAAAATCAACTCATTTGAGATAATACTAGAGAAGAGTGCAGAGATATACCATAGACAACCAAAAGGACAAGCAAATAGGTCCTTGAATAGATCAAGCCTGAACTCTGGAAACCAAGGTTATTAAATTAAGGCTGACATACTTTGGCCACATCATGAGAAGGCGTGACTCATTAGAAAACACTGGCTGAGAGGCTCCCTGTATCCCAATACCACCGGGACTGAAGTGAAGGAGGTGTGGCCAAGGGAACAGAGGACTCTTAAGCTACCTTCACAGCCAAGAAACATCCTAGCCAGATGTAAAACACTGGCTGAGAGGCTCCCTGTATCCCAATACCACAGGAACAGAAGTGAGGAAGCTGTGGGCAAAGCAACAGAGGACTCTTAAGCTGCCTTCACAGCTAAGGACGCTTAGGATGAAGCAAGAGGGCATGGCTAGAGAGGGAAATTTAAACTTACTAGCCATCCCCAAGAATTTTTCACCAGCATCAAAAGCCCAGGAGCCAAGTGCTGGCTCTTCCTTTTCCACCCTCAATATCAGGCCGAAGGGCAGGGTGTGGGCAGAATCTACAATTAGATTGTAATGACAAAGTAACCAGTCCTAACTAGTGTTCCTTAGTTTTTTTTGGGGGGGGGTTGTTTGGTTTTTTTGGGGGGGACATCTGGACTGGCAATATGGAAAGACAGGTGGAATACGAAAGGGATGAGGTGGCCAAGGTAATAATGGGAATAACTATTGAAGTTGTACAGGGCAAAGGAAGATATGATGATAACAGAATGAAATTTTGTTGTAAAAGAAGACGGGATCGATGTCTGAAAGCGATCCCACCTTCATTTCACTCTGTTAACCAAAATAGGATGGAGAGGTTATCACCCATGCCACAGAACCTTACTCTGCTCCTCTGCAACACCAGATTGGTTAAAAATAAGTCGCATATCATCAACAACCTCCTGTTGGATGAAAAAGTCGACTTAGCTTGCATTACAGAAACCTGGCTGGGAGAAGATAGTGCCATTACTTGGAATCAAGCTCTCCCAGCTGGGTATGCTGTTATTGAGCAAGTAAGGGAAAGTGGGCAAGGGGGCAGAGCGGCTCTAGTCTACAGGAACAATCTCACAATGACCAGGATACCTGTCCGGAAGATGGACTGCTTCAAGTGTATGTACCTACACCTGAAGACCAGGAACAGTATAGGGATTCTGTTGGTATACAGTCCACCCTGTTGCTTAACAGACTCCCTATCTGACCTGATGCAGATGGTCTCAGAGTTGCTGTTGGAGTTGCCCAGAGTTCTTGTTCTGAGTGACCTCAGCATCCCACTCGGGATCAGTTTAATAGACACGGCTCGGGAGTTCATGGAATCCATGACAACCATGGGTCAATGGGCCAAAACATTGTGCAGGTCATACTCTCAATGCGGTCTTCAGTATGGAACAGGAATATCCATGGGTGGAGGTACTTAATACCACTGCATTGTCATGGATGGATCATTTCCTGGTCAGGGCAGAACTAAGAGCCCCTTAGCGGTGGTGGACCTATTAGAATGGTCCGTCCGCTAATGGAACCAATCAGATTCCAGAAAGCCCTAGAGGGTTAATTGGTTGATAATGCTGGTGATTCTGTTGAAACCTTGGTGAACACATGGAACACCAATCTTACTATGGCTATCGACACAATCGCTCCCAAGCGTCCTTTACTTCCCACTTCGAATCAAAAGCCCTGGTATACCAGAGAACTAAAGAACATGAAGTGGGTGGGACAATGACTAGAGTGCAAATGTCACTCAACAGGACTCTTTATCTCACAGAACTCATCATAAGAATTTTCTGTGTTCTTATAGAGGGGCAATAAAAGCATCAAGGAGATTCTCCTTGTCTGCTCATATTGCATCTGCAAAGTCTCATCCAGCAGAGCTTTTAGGATGGTGAGGGAATTGACGGTGATGCCATCTACCCAGAATCCTCTACTTAACCCAACAACAGCCTGCTGTGATGCATTTAACAACTACTTTGCAGGTAAAATCTCTCAGATTAAGAGCCTACTTGGATGCCAATATTGGTGCAAAGTCAACTGATGAGGTGTCTAGTCAAGCCATTTATGAGATTAGTCTGGATCAATTTGAGCTTGTGAGTACTGATGACATGGACAAAATCCTTGGGAAGGTGAGGAAGATGACATGCCCCCTCAATCCCTGCCCATCATGGCCAGCTGTCCAGGGAGGTGATGCCTTGATGGACTTCTTAGACGTGTCATCAATGCATCCCTTAGGGAAGGTCATATATAATCTTTTTTAAAGGAAGCAGTTATTAGACCGCTCCTGAAAAAACCTTCCCTGGACTTCCTGGACATGAAAAACTGCAGACCTGTATCCCATCTGCCATTTTTGGACAAGGTGATTGAGAGGGCTGTTACTCTTTAGCTCCAAGTGGTCTTGGATGAAGCCGATTTTTTAGATCCATTTCAAACTGGCTTCAGGATGGGATATGGGGTGGAGACTGCCATGCTTGCCTTAACTGATGACCTTCGTCTAAGCATTGACAGAGGAAGTGTTACCCTGTTGGTGCTATTAGACCTCTCAGTGGTATTTGATACAATAGACCATGACATCCTCTTGGAATGCCTGGGAGGGTTAGGAATTGGAGGCACTGCTTTACAGTAGTTCCATTCCTTCCTCTCTGACAGATTCCAGGGGGTGATGCTCGGGGACAGTTGCTCTTCAAAAACAGAGCTTAATTGTGATGTCCCTCAGGGCACCATCCTGTCTCAAATGCTATTCAACATTTATATGAAGCTGCTGGGAGAAATCACCTGCAGACACAGGGCGGGGTGTTATGACACCCAAATATACTTCTCCATGTCTCAGTCACCAGCAACAACAGCAGATGACATTGCTCCCCTCAATCAGTGTCTTGTGGCAGTAATGGACTGGATGATAGAAAATAAGCTCAGGTTGAATCCAGACAAAATGGAGGTACTTACGATAGGGGCCCCTAAACCAGGTATTGGGTTTCAACCTCCAGTCCTAGAGAGGTTCATCCTCCCCTCGAAGGACTGTTTTTACAGTCTGGGGGTGCTTCTTTATTTGTTACTTCTGATGAGAAATCAAGTGAATGTGACAGTCAAGAGCGCCTGTTATCAGCTTCGTCTGATATGCCAACTGCACCCTTTCCTGGAACTGGGTGACCTCAAAACTGTAGTACATGCTCTGGTAACCTGAAGACTGACTTTTGCAATTTGCTCTACATGGAGATACCCTTGTGCCTATTCTGGAAACTCCAGTTGGTACAGAATATGGCAGTCAGGCTGATTACAGGAATAACCAGGAGTGACCATATTTCACCAATATTGAAGTCACTCTACTGGCTGCCCATTAGTTTCCGGGCATAGTACAAGGTGTTGGTTATCACCTTTAAAGCCTTACATGGCTTGGGCCCAACCTATCTAAGGAGTTTGCCTGCTTCCATATAATCTACCCCATGCACTCAGATCCTCTGGGAGGAACCTATTGCAACCAGTGAAGACCAGATTGGTTGCGACCTCCCAGAGCACTTTTTTTGCAGTCGCTCCCACCTTATGGAATGGCCTGCCAGATAAGATCCATCAAATTTCCAACCTAGATAGCTTTAAGCTGTGAAGATGAATCTCTTCTGGCAGGCCTTCCCGGAATAGCACCCGGCCATGTAAAGACCTTCATATTTTTGAATTTGTGAGTTGTGATGATTCTGCCCACTGTTACTGTAATATTGTAGTATTATTGTTTTGATTTTAATGTTTGTAATTTTAATCTCTGTACTGTTTAATTCTTTTTTAAGGGGAGGGGGATATTGTATATATTTTGTATCATTTTAATTGTACGCCACTTTGATTGTTTTTACAAAAAATGGGATATAAAAAATGTTTTATTTATTATTATTTAGAAAATATTTGAATAATAATAATAATAATAATAATAATAATAATAATACATTTTATTTATATACCGCTCATTGGTGACCCAATCCGGGTGGTTCACAACATTAAAATAATACAGCCTAAAAACCAACGTATTACCCACCCCCCCTTAAAAAACTATTATACCAGATTTAATTAAAACCAATTCCAACAAGTTTAAAATATACAATAATAAAACAACAATAAAACCCCTGCAGCTTCCTGCAAGGGAAGGGTTATGGAGGATCTGCTGAAGGGGAGGAGGGCCGAGGCTGGGATATTTAGTCCGGGAAGGCCTGCCGGAAGAGATCTTTCTTGACAGCCCTGTTAAAGCTGTCTAAAGATGTTAATTGATGGATCTCGTCCAACAGGCCGTTCCAGAGCTTGGAGGCGACAACAGAAAAAGCCCTCTGGGAGGTAGCTGAGAGCCTTGCTTTTTGAGGCTGCAGCAAGTTCCTCCCAGAGGACCGGAGAGCACGGGGAGGATTGTATGGGAGGAGGCGGTCTCTGAGATAGCTTGGACCCAAGCCATTTAGTACACCTTGTATTTGGCCCGGAAGCCAATAGGCAGCCAGTGGAGGGACCTCAAAACTGGGGTTTTGAAAAAAACTAAGAAAGGTAGAAAGCAGTAGAAAGAGACGAAGATTGCATGCTAGATGTCTAGACTCAATCAGGGAGGTCATGGGCCTGAACCTACAGGACCTAAACAGAGCAATGGAGGATAGGAGGCTCAGAGATGACTCATACACACAGTTGCCATGGGTCGAGGTCAACTCAAGGGCAGCTAACAACAACAATAATCCTGTTTGGTATTTCAGATTTTTGACTTGAAATTGGGCATTGCAACTTCCATGACAATGATGAACCTCCTGATTTCCTGGTTAGTTATGGCAGGCCAACTTTTGTCCTTTGGAATGTGGATTTAAAATGTGTTCCTACAACTTGGTCAACAACCAGAACTATTCTGGGTAAGAGTCTATATCCAAGTGGACAGTGTGTAAAGTTCCACCTTCACAGTTACTCTTGATGCTGCTTCCAACCCATACAGAAGGTAGCTTTGCATTGACATGTAATGGCCAAAGGAGAGTGCAGAGTGACCAGAAAGCATGTGGAAATGTGTGCAACATTGAGGAGTTGTTGGATTGGGAGCAATAACAGAGATCATAGAACCAAAGAGAAATATGCCCAATCTCACATGAATATTTGTGCTGCATTGGGACATTTTCTTCTTCCCCTCCCCTCTGTATCCCTTCTATCATAAGTACGCTGTAGAGGTTCTCCCAAATCTCCAGACTAGATTTGGAGGCACATAGGGAAGGATCCATTCCTCCAGCAGGATCAGTTCTGTTGATGGATAGACACTATCAAATTTATCTCCTGCTCTACAATATCCTCATCCCTGTATTATGATTATTTTTAAAAATCTGATTACAGAGTAGGAATATAATCATGTGCTTTGTAAGAAATCATGTGAAGAGAATATATTTTATTTCCATTAGGCCAAATTCATAATTCTTCAGGTGGGGCTATGAAGAAATATTCATCTTCAATAATTTCAGCTGACTCCACAGAAGCTGTCTGCCATTTCAGAACACCCAACAATTTTAAATAAAATTCTATTTTGAGGTTTTGCCTACAGTATCTTATCTATCCATTTAAACACATGCATGAATCATTAATGTGATCAACTTTTTCTGTAAGAAAGACTTTGCCAGCATAGTTATTTTAAGCTCTTGCTTCTTTTAAAGTGGGGGAAAATGTGGGTGTATATATAGATGAAGGAGGGTTATGTAAAATAGGCTTTTATTTTGCAGTGTGGGATGTCAGCTGCTGAATGACTCTATTGGAAAAAGAGAGGAGGTTGTTCAAAAGATACATATTTGCTTGTAAACACACACACCTTAACAGTCTCTGTTCCTTGATCAAGGAAGATTTATTTTATTCTGCATTAAAGGCTGGAATCAACTAATTTGTGTGTGTGCATGTGTGTGTGTCATTTTGCAAATGTTAGACTAACAAAACGCCAATTATCAGTGTACCTTCAGTGTATCTTTTTTTCTAATCTCTCTCTTTTGCTACTGAGATATGGATAGAAGCCATTCAATAGGTATGAACTCAAATTATTTTCTGGTTCCAAATTCTGTCAGATTACAGATGAAGTAATCAAACATCCTTTGAATAAATGTTGCCAAGAAAACCCCATAATAGAGTTGCTTTATGGTTACTATAAGTAAGAAATGACTTGAAGGCACAAAACAACAGCAAGATCAAGTAGAAATAACAATGATTATGAATCAACTAATAATAGTCAAGATCTCTTGGGGGGGGGGGGGGGAAGTAAATGCTAATTTTATGATACATCAACCAGCCCTCCTTCAATAGATTAGTATTTGCCATCCATTTGAAACCCATTCACCACTTTTGAATAACCCATGACATTATTCTTCCATAGCCGGGGTCTTCCTGAGTTCCTTCATCAACCCTGGCATGCCGGGTGTCTCTTTGTTCTGATCGATCTGTGGATTATGCTTCATAACTTATGACAGGCACCTAGTAGAAAATCAGTCACGCAGGAAGGGCATCACCCTTGTGGCAGGAGCATCCAGATTTCTTTGGCAGTTTTTATTATCATTTCAATCTAATCCCACATAAGAGACAGAACTTTGGTCAATCTTTTCCCCTTTCCTGTTTAAGACAATTCCCATTTCTGCTTGACATGCTAATTGAAATGTTAGCAGGGTCTCCAGATGTGCCTTGAAAAAAATGTAAGAAAGTTCTAGCCTGGTTAAACTGCAACATCACATGGCTTTGTGTCTAGCTAGGTAGCTATAGATGAAGGAACAAATCAATTAGTGCTTATCCAGCAGCATTTAGGGGTGTGTTGTTTTCATATCACCTCTGGACAGTAGCCTGTAGGATGCTGTTCAAACTATGGCTTTCCTCTTTTCTTCCCACAAGGCAGGGACGTCAGAAGAAAGCGCACGCACACACACACATTGCAGATGGAAATAGTTCAAGCTGACACCTAGATCATGGGCATGACATTCCAGAAGGAAGTGTGCATATGTGTGTGTGTACATTGCCTTCTCTTCTTTGGCAAGGAAGAAGTAATGACAACAGTTAGGAGAACCTTTGTCTCCCACTTGAAAAGTAGATAAGGTGATGTCTTTTGAAGTGAGCTGAAAAAGAGGGAGGGAGGAAGGGAGCAAGTGAACGAGAGAGAAGACCTTAAACCCAGGAAACATTTTGTCCTAAAGCTTATCAGCATTCACCTCAAGGTTGAGGCATTAAGAGGAGAGATGCTATTATTACATGCAGAGAAATTATCTCAGACAACTTGTGTAACTGGTCTTTTTATCTTCCAAGGCTAAACCTTTTTAACCATGTTTCATATCCTTAAACTGTTCATCCACTGTTGTTATGACATTTTGTTATCTCCAAAAAGGCTAATTTAGTGAGCCATGGTCCTCTGTTTGTACAATGTCAGATACTGGCCTGCGTTTTATTTCCCCTTCTGCAGATCTTTGGAAGTTGAGGGTTTGTTTGCCGCCTCCTCCTCCTCCTCCTCCTCCTCCTGTGAATTAACTTCCGAGCAAGATGGTGAGGGATGAGAAAGACACTGCTAAAATTTGAGGATGAAAGAACCATGAATGTACAAAGAGGTGCTCACTAACAGGGAATTCATGTAATATAAATGCAGACATTCCAACACAGTGGTGCAATGCTTTAAGTTCCACAACACTATTTACAATTAGAGAATCGATTTATCAGATAAGTAGTAAATTAATTTTACAAATGCAAGCTTACAAATGTTTTGATAATATAATTCTAAAATCAAGCAGCTAATATTTCCTCATGTTTATTTCCCTCTTCCCCTTTAATAGAGGAACTGTAAGAAGATCTAAGAGACAGAAGAAAATGTTGTATAATAAATAGTGGCATTTTGCTACACTGTGTGTTCAAAGGCACTTTTGTTAGTTTTGAGTCTGACCTACATGACTCAAACAGCTTGTCCTCTATGTAATACAGAACAAAATTGCACAACTCTTACCAATCCCCACCAGGCAAATATGGTCCCTGAGCCATTGGAACCTAGTAAATTTTCAGCTCTTGATGCCTGTCCAGGACTGCTAAATCAAGGCTTTCTTAGGACATTATCACACGGGGGAAATCTGTTGATTAATCCACACAAATCCCAAACAAAAACTGAATTTGCGCCTCACAATTTCACACGACGTCACACAGAAACTGGTCAGAAACTGGACAGAAACTGATATTATCCAAGATCTTTTTAATTTTGGGAGTTTAGAGGAAACGCATTTGCGAAATTACAGTAATTTCGCATTTACTGTAATGTGAAAAGCAAATACGCAGCTGTGGGTGAATGTGGGTGCAAGTGTGGGGTGTGCTTGTGGAGCAACTTGGAGCTCTATCTCACCATGAAGTTCTGCCCTGCAGGTCCTACAAAGGGGAAAGGCTTATGGGGGGGGCATGGGAGCTACCTCCATTTTCCCCCTCTCCTGGGCATCATCCAAGGCTCTGCCCCTCCCCAGGGAACACCCAGCCCTTCCTTCCTTCCTTCCTTTCCTCCTCCTCCTTCCCTGCCAGCTCTGCCTGTGATCCTACCCTCCTTGCTCATCTCCCCAGCAGCTGACAGCCTCCAATGCCAGGAAAGGAGAGAGAGAAAAAGGGAGGCTGAGCCATCTCAATTCTTCCCTTGCCTTGGCTTGCCTCAGCTTGTCTTGCCTTGCCTTTCCAGCCTCCTCCTCCTCCTCCTCCTTTGCTCTCTTGAGAAGTCCTAACCCCAACGGAAGGGGGTTAGGACCTGTACAGGAGGACATGACCCCAAATGTAGGATAGTCTGACATTTCCTCCTGGGAAATGCAGGACCCACCCTGGAAAAAGGAGGAGTCTGGTCACGAAACACACCCATTTCCAGTACATATACAGGTTCTTTTCACTTGTGTATGAAAGTTAAAAATGTCTTTTTTTCACTTTTAACTTAATTCTGTTATTACTGTAATTACATGTGAAAAGCTTTTGTGCAATTAAGCTCTTTTTTCGCTTTCTTTTCAGGATGCTTCATTTCCACTTTATTATCTCTTTAACAATGAAACTGGCCCACGTGTGATAACGTCCTTAAGCATGCAACAAACCAGTGAGCAGTGGTTAAGTTTTGGACTAGGATACTAGGACACCAGGGTTCCAATCTCCCATCAGCCACGAGTCCACTGTGTAACCTTGGGAAGGTCACTCTCTCTCAGCCACAGAGGAAGACAATGGCAAATACCTTCTAAGCCCTGGCTTAAAACACCAATTGCTTTCCTGTCTGTTTCATCAAGATCTTTCAGATCATCAAAGAGTGTCCTGAACTGAAGTGAGTTATTTTATTATAATTGTTTAAACAGTATTAATATTCTTTTGGCTTATCCATACATTAGAACTATAGTGATTTTTTACAGTGGGATTCAAAACATTAGTATGATGTTCAGAACTACAGCTTTTACAATATATACTGCACATCTATTGATCTAGTATGGTACGTTAAGCTTCTTTAAATGAAATTAAAACATTCCTATAATTTATTTTGGAACAGTCTTGATTTTGTTCAACAGAGATTAATTGTAAAGAAACATCTAAAGCTGTTCTTTCTACTGTTCTTAATTTGGATTGACACTGTGCTACTGGAACAACAGTGATTCTTGAAAAAAGAATCAATTAGACACAGAAAGACAATAGGCTTATAAAGGCAAATGATATCCAACTCAACTGCATCCTATTTAGCAATGGTTATCCTTATGACTAGGATAAATGCAGGCAATGCAGAATTCTATCCAGACCAGCACTGGTACATTACATTTACTGTAAAGCAGGAGAGATACAAAATAGTCTTGTTGTTTATTATTTTAGTTAAATATTTTTTTAGGCTTCTGAGTGAAATAGAATTCTGTGTATTCTGATTATATAGTAATAGTAAATTATTAACTGCATACTTTCCAAAATTTCACAGATGAAAACCAGAACAAATGTGACTGAGTAACATCAGAATATGGAAAGGGATGAGGCCAGGCAACAAAATGACAAAAATCCTTAATGAAGAACTACATACAAAAACTACTATTTTAGTAGCAAAACCCTGGGATATATGTACTGAATGTAGAAAATCCTGGGCAGGAGGAAACAAATAAGCCAGAAAAGTAGGAAAGGCTGCTGGGAAGGGCAAGATTCCACCCCTTTCTCTCCTCTCCCTCCTGCTGTTTGAAACAAATGTGTTACCCTGGATGTGGACTTGTCCTGAGGACAATATGCTTACTTAGGGGAATTATGTTAGCTCAAATGTACAAATATTTAGAGACTGGGTAACTCAGTCTAGGGGACCAATCCCAATGTATATCAAGTCCAGAAGTACACAGAACTCCAATAGTAATTTCCAATAGTAATGTGTTTTATTTAAAAAGGGAAATCAACACATACATGTATGCAAATAACTATGCACACGCACAATGACTAAGGACATCAAAGGTGTTAGGTTGGAATAGAAATGAGGCTTCACTAACAGTGATACTACACCTGAAAGGACCTTGAATCCAATTGCTAGTAGTCCAGAAACAGAAAAAGGACTCCTGGGACAAGCATGGGTAGGGGTGAGCGAAAGAAGTGCTAGGTAAGTAAACTGGCAGCATTTCTACCTGCTACTGGACTGAGGCAGAGACTTGCTGAAAAGTCCTAACATTTATACCCAAAATATGCATTGGGGGAATATTCCAAGGGGATGAAAAGTCCAAATGGTCTTGAAGTTCTTTGAAATGGGTTTTGAAGTACTTTGGAAATGTTGGAAGATATTTTGAAGTCGTTTTCCAAAGTGGTAACACTGAGGTGTGAATGGGCAGCAATGGATGCACATTTCCAGGCATAGGGGATTAGCACACATCATTGCTTGTGCTTTGTTTATATTTAATGTATAGCCTATTGTTCTATCATCTTGGATCACCTTACCTCCTCCAGAATGTCTGAAATCAATCAATCAAAGTCAGGGCCTCCATTTAACTCTTTTTGCTAGCCTGCATGCTGAAACTGTTTTTTGTTGATGGCATCCACATTCAGGGTCCTGGAGGGATCACCCAGCCTATGCTTTATTGTGTTTCTGATATCAAAAGAGGAGAGTGTGAGGGAGAAGGCAGATTAGAGCCAGCCCTGGTGACAACCAATCAGAACTGAGCTGGTTACAGCCAATACAATATTGGGCTGTAATGGGGGGGGGGTGGAATTCCATTAGGAACAGTTGGAGGTCGGTTAGGTTTTGGATTCCAGACAGTGAGGGTCTGGTGGTGAAGGTTCTAGAGTGGAACAGGGTTAAGGTCCAGAAGAGAGGGACCTAATACCCATACTAAACTCCAAGTAAGGGAGTTAATAAAGAGAATATCCTGAGGGGTATTGATAGCCTTAGAGGCTGGTTAAGAAATAGTGGTAAAGGTACCCAAAGAAGGGCTAAAAGCATCCTGTAGGGGTAATTGAAAGTATTCTATGGAAAGGAATGTTTTAAAGTATGATTATTTGTAACTGCAGCCAATTATAACAACTGCAGCAAGACTAAGGGCCTTTGCAGACTGCTAGAAATAGTGCAAATTGAGTCCACTTTAAGGGTTAGGGTTAGGGTTAGGGAATCATGGGAACTGTATTTTATTGTGGCACCAGAGCTCTCTGACAGAGAAGGCTCAATGTCTCAGAAAAAAAAAAATTCCATGATTCCCTAGCACTAACCCTAACCCTAAAAGTGGACTCAATTTGCACTATTTCTAACAATCTGCAAAGGCCCTAAGTGAAACATTGTTACTTGTATTGTAAATCAAGTTCTGTTGTTACTTTATGAAACACTTGTCTACAGTGTGAATGAATATCCATGGTACTAAACCTTATACAAGAAAGGTTACACCAAAGAGTTTTAGAAGAGAAGGTTGGTGAAAGAGTGGCTCTTTGCATAGGATGTGGCAACTGTGAGACAAAAAGGGTCCATGGTGTGGCCACAAATGAGAGAAAAGAAAAAGTACACATGACACAGGGGTAATCAGAGACACCCATGGGCCTAATAAATGAAGTAAGCTAAAAAGGCAGCTAAAAAGGCCAATGCGATTGTAGACTGCATCAACAGAAGTATAGTTTCAAGATCAAAGGAAGTAATAGTGCCACTCTATTCTGCTTTGGTCAGGCCTCACTTGGAATATTGTGTCCAGTTCAAAAAGGATGTTGACAAACTGGAGTGTATCCAGTGGAGGGTGACTAAAATTGTGAAGGGTCTAGAACCATGCCCTATGAGGAGAGACTTAAGGAGCTGGGTATGTTTAGCCTGGAAAACAAAAGGTTAAGAGATGATATGATAGCTCTGCTAAGTATTTGAAGGGGTCTCATATTGAGGATGGAGCAAGCTTGTTTACTGCTGTTCCAGAGAATAGGACCCAGAGCAATGGATTCAAACTAGAGGAAAAGAGATTACACATGAACATTAGGAAGAATGTCCTGACAGTAATAGCTGTTTGACAATGGAACACATTCCTTTGGGGTGTGTTGGGGTCTCCATTTTGGAGGTTTTTAAATAGAGACTGGATGATCCACTGTTTGGGGTGCTTTGTTTCTGTGTTCTAGCAAGGGAAGGGGTTGGGCTGGATGGCCCTTGTGTCTCTTCAAACTCTCTGATTCTCTGATTGTATTAAAGAAGGAAAGTAGGAGAGGGGGGAAGAAAAATTGTGACAGTTTTAAAGCAGCTGAGAAAGCATGATGGCAGAAGATTAATCTGGGCTGTCCCTGCCAAACTGAGACAGTTGAGGGTACAGAAAGAGATCTTGTAGCACCTTTGAGACTAACTGAAAGAAAGAATTTGGTAGCATGACTTTTTGTAGGCTTCAATCTACTTCCTGATACATTTGGCAGAGTGGGAAGTCCAGGGACAGATTTATACATCACATGTGTGAGAGAATGTCAATTCAAATTCAAAATTCTGTGGGTATGGAAATGAGGTGGCAAATCCAGTTTTAACAATAGTCATTGGTGGACAAAGGCAGCAAGGAAGCTGCTGCCTGCAGGTAAGGAGAGTAAATGAGTGTGGGAAACAGAGAGGAATGTGATGAATGGGTTAAGGGCACCCTGTGGCCCTGCTCCTATCCTCTGTGGAGCTCAACATGGCCCACTGGGTTGATTCCATGACCCACAGAAACATGGGCAATGAGGTTTATTGCTTATCAATTGAAGTTCACTCAAATAACACTCAAACATCCCCTCACCCAATAACTGTAACAGCTCTTCCCACTTCCTGGGTGTCCAGACTGTAGACCAGGGAATTTAAGCTTCCTCCTTAAGAGGGTGGTCTGTGGTCCCTACATCTGGTTTCCCGGACCCCTTCTCCATGTCCTTGCAGTCAGCCTTCTCTAAGACTGGGAGGTTAGGACCCATTCTCCAACAATAACCCTTGCCGTCCCACCACTCTCCTTCATAGTCTAGGGATTCAGCTGACCTTACAGAGCCTGGGGCAGGGGTAGGCAACCTGTCCCCTTTAAGGGCCGAAGGACTTCAGCTCCCAGAATCCCAGGAGCTATTGGCCAACATGGGACTATTGGCCAACATGGCTCAGGCTTCTGGGAACTGAAGTCCCTCGGCCCTTAAAGGGGACAGGTTGCCTACCCCGGCCTGGGGTCTTCCAGCCTTCTCCCTTCTCCTCTACTCTGCTGTGTGAGACAGGGGCTTCTTTTAGGCTACTTACAGCTCATGTCGCTCCTCTCCCTGCAGCTATGAGTAACAGAGCCACTGTCCTCCCCTGGCAAACTGGATGCCCACACCTCTCACTCTTCCTGTTTGTGACCACAGCTCCACTCTCCTCTTCTGCCTTCCTCCTCAGATCTGCCTCACCCTCCTTTTATCCTCCCCTCCTTGATCAGGCCCCTCCCTTGCCAATAGCCAGCCTGGGTTCTACTGCCCTTGCCCCCAACCACCTTGGCTTCCAACACAAGTCTGTAAGTGAGCATTTATTGTTCCTAAAATGGGTGTTCCTGTTAGAATTGACCTTCCCAGTGTGATGAACAGAAAGTCAGCAGGGAGCTGTGAAGACCAGAAGACAGCTGACCAATCCTGAGACAGCTGGAATCAGCCAATGAGAGACCAGCTGGAAGGAGATAAATAGCTCAGGCGGTGAGGGATATAGTCAGTTAGGGAGTTAGACAGTTAGGAATTGTGGAACAGAAGGCTCAGAACCTTCAAGAGTGTCAGTTGGATCTGACTTAGATAGAGGTACAGTGAGGTAGTACCTTAAGCCAGAGGCTGTGGATTGTACTAAGATAAGAGTCAAAAGAAGAAAAAAGAACTCTTTGTGGTTCAACAGAGCTCTGGTGTAAAGCAGCTTCAAAGCAGCTTCATTTATATACCGCTTCATATCGTGCATGGGATGTCTAAGCGGTTTACAACTGTGAGCTGATTGCCCCCCAACAAGCTGGGTACTCATTTTAGCGACCTCGGAAGGATGCAGGCCTGAGTCGAGCCTCAGCCCTGGCTGGTATTGAACTCACAACCTTGTGGTCTATGAGTGAGTGGCTGCAGTACAGGCATTTAACCACTGCGCCACCAGGGCTGCTTTGTAGAGAGTGTCTGTGTGGTTAAATTGTGAACATAAAACCAGCTGAAGGATTGTATTTGAAATAGCTGAACCTGTAACCAAGTAATATTATTAACAAGTTTGAAAACCAAGAAGCGTGCCTGTAGGTTTGAAACACAATAAAATCATTTTATATTTTATAAAAACCTATTTTGGCCTCTCTGTGAAAATTTTGAACGAACGCTACAAGTGTGTTTTAATAGTTCTTGGACCGGGAGGTGATGAGGACTATGAAGCCAGTCACATAAAACTCTAAAAGAGAGAATTAGGGCCTTTGCAGACTGCCAGAAATAGTGCACATTAAATTGAGGCACTGCCCTGGCTCAGTGCTAGGGAATCATGGGAATTGTATTTTTTTTCTGGGACATTGAGCCTTCTCTGTCAGAGAGCTCTGGTGCCACAATAAATTACAGTTCCCATGATTCCCTAGCACTGAGCCAGGGCAGTGCCTCAATTTAATGTGCACTATTTCTGGCAGTCTGCAAAGGCCATTAGTCAGGGTGGCAGGAGTGGTTCATCACACCCAGTTCTTCCTCCTGACAGGAGCCTCCCCTTTCATATGTGGGACACCCCGATTCCACAGCCAGATCATCACATGCTCTCAAGAGTATGAGGGGCTAGATAATATTATAATCTAACACTATCATAAGGAGGAGACCTGGTGGCACAGTGGTTAAATGCTTGTACTTCAGCCATTCACAGCCACAAGCTTGTGAGTTCAATCCCAGGGCGCCAAGATCGACTCAGTCTGCCATCCTTCCATAGGTTGCTAAAATGAGTACCCAGCTTGTTGGGGGGAATTAGCGCACACATTGTAAACTGCTTAGGGAATGCTTAAGTGCACTGATAAGTGGCATAGAAATGTACTTGCTATTGCTATTGCTGATGTTGAAGTGTGTGTAGTGTGCCAGGAAACCATGTTCTCTGTTCAACCCATTGCTGATGGACTGTAGTCTGTGGATAAAATCCAATTCAGCTGTTCTCTTTCCAATCTTCCTTTGCAGTTCTTTTGTTCAAGAACCACTGTTCTGAGGCCTGAGATGGAATGTCCAGGAAAATTAAAGTGTTCTGCCTCTGGCTTTTATGTATTCCCATTCCTAATATCTGATTTATCTTTGAATTCTACCAGTTGGAGGGTATGTAATTGATTACACAAAGTTCATGGCAATATGTAAAACCAAGGCTTAAGCAAAATAAATGTTTTTAAAATCATCTGGTTTTTTGTTTGGTTGGTTGGTTTTTTAAAGAAAAAGATATATAGTAAGTGTAGAAAACTTTTCTACCTCTGCTGTGGAGGTGCTGTGGAGAAGTAGAAAAGCTGAATATATAGGAGATATGTACACAATTTGCTCAAAATTTTGTGTCCATGTCTAATATATACATTTGAATACATGTTTCCTGTATTCCTATAATGTATTATTTTTTCAAGGAAAACAATGTTTTTCTACGTATAAATATTGCCATATAGAATTCTTTTTATCTTAAGAATTTCATCACAAAATTCTCAGACTGTGATTACAGAATAATAACTGTGTGTTCCAATTGAGATATTGCTTTGGGGAATGTAATTTTAAGATATTCACATCACAACATATACTGAATCAAATTCTCCACAGCTTTTAATCAGAATTCACACATTTTAGGTGTCAAATGCATTTCAACATATGGAATAGATTTTCATTCATTGGCCAGTTAAAGGCGAATGTACACATTTTCTTTTGGAATGTAAACTGAGCATTTAAACATATAAGATAGACTTCATGTAATCTGGTGGAGAGAACTGCTGATCTTCTTCATTTCCAGACAACAGCCCATTTGTAAGTCATTTACAGCCATGTCCCTCAGACTAAATAGAGCATGCATTAGCAATGGGTGGAAAATTTGTTGTGTTCATTTATTAAAATAAGTTTTACCAATTTGCAAAGCCTGAACCAAACATGGATTCACATGCAATTCGTGGTTGCATTGACAAATGTATGAAATTTGCAATATTGAAATTGATAAATGTATGAAATTTGCAAGGAATCACAGATCAGCAACAAAGTTGCTTGACCAAAATGTATGTTTGGAAAATATGTGTAGAAAAATGCACTTGGAAATTAGGACCTGAATTCCTGTTCTGGTGGGCAGGGAAAGTTCACAATCCAACATGGACCTAAATTGAAGTAATTGGAGAACCACAAAGAGTTTAGACTTTACAGATTTACATATTCTGAGTGTGTACAATTAGATTGCCCCTTAATGTTACTTCCCCTCTCCCTGGATTTGTCTAATTATATATTCACAGCTGTGAGTAATTATTTGTTTTAAAAGAGTGTTCCCATTTCTATTGATTTTAATTTTTGCAGCTGCTGAAGGTTAGAGGATGTAATTGCAGTTTAATAAGAATGTATGGAATTAAAAAGGTTAAGTATGTATGATCATCATTAAAGAGTATTTTGCCACAAATTTGCTAGCACCACAGGTCAGAAAAATATACAAAAATGTTTATCCTTCAATCAAGAAACAACATTCAGCTTTCCCTCCTCATCCAGTCTGTTTTAGCAGAAAACATGATTAGGTAGCATTAATGCACTTTTTATATTAAAATGTCAATTATTATTTGTCAGGATTTTATTTTTTTTTAAAAAAAATGCAGTGACTAGTATTGATGGTGTAACTGACATTAAATAACATTTACTGACAGCAAGCTAATGTTGCCAAGTTTAATCATGATGTAGAGACAAAGGGACACTCAGAGAATCTGAAAGGTGTCAACTTCTGAAAAGATAGAGGAGAGAGAGGATCCTTTTTCACACATGTCAATTAAATGCAAAATTTGATGACAGAGGATGGTGCTGAGCCCAGGATTTTTTAAAAAATAAGAATCTTCTTTGAATAAAAAAATTGCATGAGGCTGCTCTCCAATAAAATAAGGGTTGGGAAGTTTTTCCCCTTTTTCTACTAAAGGCTGAATTCTCTTATAAGATATCCATCAAGTGTCAGAAGTGAGTGGGGCCTGAAAGAAAACTGATGAGTTAAGCCATTTCTTCCCTAACCCTAGGTGCATCTGCAATGTAAAAATAATGTAGTTTGACTCCACTTTAAGTGCTGTAGCTCCATCCTATGGAATCCTGGGATCTGTAGTTTTATAAGGTCTTTAGCCTTCTCTATCAAGGAATCTTGATGCCTCACAAAACTAGAAATCCTAGGATTCTGTAGGGTGGAGACATGGCAGCTAAAGTGTTGTAAAACTGTATTATTTCTACAGTGTACATACACCCTCTGTTTCTTTTTCTTTTCCAGCCGTCCCTCTGTCTTTACCCTATTCTTGTTCATCCAGTAGGCTACCAAGAAGGAAGAGAGAGAAATCATTCTAGCCAGAAGTCTGATATCTGACAGACGACTTTTGAAATCAAAGGAATGTCATGGGTCTCTCAGGTTGCTGGTTGAAGGACTCCTTGACTCAGTGTAAGGGCCAATAAACCCAATTCAACTTATTTGTGAGTAAACATAAATACGTTTGCATAGGAGGAAACAAACTCCTTTGTTAGATATTTTTCTAAACATTTTAATACATTTTTTTCTAAACAATTTGGACTACATTTGGCATGTTTTACCAAAACAATTTTCTAATTCAAAAACATGGAGGGCTTCTTTAGAAATTCAGTGCTTGAAGCTTGGAGTTTCACAAAGGACTTGAGGCAACTTGGATCTCAAGAGGATCATCTCTTCTTCTTTTTTTCTCTTGCTAATGGAACTTAAAATTTATTTCCTGGAGTACCTACATGGCCAGAAGGAAGAATAGCCCTCCAATAATGCCTGAACTGAGAATAGCCACATTTTGACAAAATACAGCAATAGCAATAACAGCTTCATTTATATACCACTTCATACCATGCTATGCAGTCTCTAAGCAGTTTATAGCAGTAAGCTAATTGCCCCCATCAAGCTGGGTACTCATTTTAGCAACCTTGGAAGGATGCACACCTGAGTCAAGCCTGAGCCCTGCCTGGTACTGAACTCACAACCTTGTGGGACGAATCAAGAGCCCTGGTGGAGCAGTGGTTAAATGTCTGTACTGCAGCCACTCACTCACAAACCACAAGCTTAAATTGTGCAAGAAATATATTTTTCTTCTCAGGTAGGTCCTTAACATGTTTTATAAACATGATCTTCCATGGTATGTCATTATGTACCAGATACAGAGGCTCTTTTCTACTACATTTAAAGAGCTGAAAATGCCTCATCCAGTCCTCAAGATTTTTGCTGCACTAGTGATGGGATCAAAGTTGTACCTGTCTCTCCTTGGCAATCTTCAGGATACAGTGGGGACAAGCCTCCATACTCTAATACAGGAATCATGTGGCCTCTCTAGATTGTTTTGGATTACAACTTCCAGTGCTCCAATTAGTTGCTCTCAAGACCTGGAGGGCTTGCATGATTCCCACACCAGTTCTAAAGTAAATAAGACAGGAAAAGGAAACTATTTTAATCTCTCTACCCTCCCTCAGATATGAATCTTCTATAGGCCTTCCTTTTGTAGTGCTGTAGGCTGGCATATTGAAGAATGCACAACCCAGTGAGGAAATATTTTTTATAAATGACACTGTGGCCTGAATCCTACTGGCCATGGTCACAAATCCATGGAAACTACCTACATGTTAATTCACCATACAACAATTAATTCAATGGGTCTGTTTCAGCTGGGACAAACCAAGGTGATTCCAACCATTATATATTTTATCACCATTTTGTCCTCCTTTCTTCCTTGTTTGGGTCTCATTTTATATTGGATTCTGAGCCTGAGGCTGACCATTTTTCTCAAAAAGTTTTTCAATCTCTTAAAGAGATATACAAAAAAGGGCTAAGTCCATTATCAGATCCACCGAAGAAGACTTGTCAAAATAAGTAAGATTTCTTAGTTGTAAGAAGCAAATACCATTTATTTCAATAGGTCTCCTCTGGGTAGAACTCAGATTGCACTTAGATATATATAATAAATAGTCAGGTCTTAATACCAAGTCATAGAAGCTTTTTTACAAGGTTACTACCACTCAGGTCTTTTTTGGATATATATATATATATATATATATATATATATATATATATAGCTAATTTAGGATGCCTTTGTCTGGGCTTGCTGGATTGCCAGAATGAGCCCATTTTTTAAAGTACTCAGTCTAGTCATGCTGATCATTATGGACTTCAGTAGCATCTCTACCAAGGAAGTAGTCCAAATGTAGTAAATACTCTGGATGCCCAAAGGAATGTCAGGTACAAATAAAGAAGAGTTCAAGTTTCAAGGTATTTAGACATCCTTTCTAGGAGCAGTAGTGTAATGGATTTCACAGAGCGAAGTGTAAGAGCTGTATCTTAAGAGTCTTAGCTTCTTATCCCCTCTTCCCCTCAATGAAGATGTCACATTTGTGAAATGGAACTGGAAAGGGAAGAGGGATGGATGGAATAAATTGACATTCATAACTGTGGAAAATGTGTAAGACACAACTTCAAAAAGTAACTCTAAGGGCCTTTGCAGACGGCCAGAAATAGTGCACATTAAATTGAGGCACTGCCCTGGCTCAGTGCTAGGGAGTCATGGGAATTGTATTTTTTTTCTGGGACATTGAGCCTTCTCTGTCAGAAAGCTCTGGTGCCACAACAAATTACAGTTCCCATGATTCCCTAGTACTGAGCCAGGGCAGTGCCTCAATTTAATGTGCACTATTTCTGGCAGTCTGCAAAGGCCCTAACTCTCATTAAATTAAACATGCAAATTCATCATATTCCATTTCTAATGTCATCAGCACCATACATTTTCTGTGCATATTTATGTAGGTGCCTGCTATACAGGCAAGATGTGTGATAATGCAAAGGAATTTATTTATAACCTGATCAACTTGCTATCTGATTATTTTTTTAAAAAAAAATCAGACTAATTTTATTTCCTCTAATTTCACTTCTCAGCTTTTTTCAGCTTACAAACACTCTTTCATATAATCAGTCGCAACCACCTAACAACCAGATTGGCATTTAATTTTCTCAGAATAGTGAGCATAAATTCTATTTTGCATTAAAATGAGGTAGTCTGATGAGTCATGGGAGATGGCCAAACCCTATCATGCTAGATCCAGAAAGAAATTATAGTGACTAGTTATTAAATAAGCTTTATTAAAGAAGTGCCAAATAGAAGATTACATGTACATTTCTTACATGGATGGTGTCATTAACACTGAATAATTATCAATGAAAGCTGCAGCTTCCACTAATGTCATATTTTTATATTCTAATTTACATATGGAAATTTCCCTAGGCAGCAGTCTATTCAAACTGAACCTCCAGTATACTAATGAAGTGTTAAGTGCTTACATTTATAAGAAATGGCCAATTCTTAATTCTGTGAGGTGTTACAAGGCAAGTGTGAACAGTAGTACTAAATATTATGGTCCAGGCCCAGTGGTTAATAAGTTAGGGCAGATGATGCCATGATGAGGTAAACAAGGGACACACTGTCTGATGGTGCAAAACGTATTTGGTTCACATTTTAATATAACTTGTTGTATTTGAAAGTTATCAAACTACTACCTGAGGGCATCACTGAGGATGTACAGGGTGTGTGGACAGCACCAGGTGACATCCAAAGGAAGGGTGACACCACTGCTCCCCAAATATCTGTCGTTAGTCAGAAATGGGTTGTGGTGTTCAACTGCATCCCTTTAAAATGCTGAAGAGATGGGAAAAGTGGGGTGAGGCTCAGTAGGAAGAGAAAGGAGAGGCCCGTGTGTGTGTGTGTGTGTGTGTGTGTGTGTGTGTAGTTAGCCTGTGTGTATGATATTGTAATTTAAAGGTATCATTTTGATTTTGCAAGTGATATATGGGAATTAACATTAGTACAAAAAACATTACTAAAGATTCTGTATGGTGTAGTATGGGAGGAGGTCAAACCTAGTGACAACACTGCTACTACTCAGACAGGAACAGAATTTTCTTTCAGTTTTCACACTTCTCAAAATTGTTTGATACATACAACCATGTGGACATGCAGGACATCCTGCTGAAAAATATTGTCAGCCACCACCATGATTTGTCCCTCTTTTCACTTCTTTTTCAGAATAAAAATGTTACCACCACCCCTGACACTGCCAGTTAGCAGCAATACCTATATTAGCAGCAATACCTAAAAATCATTTTTGGTGTGTAAAGAATGTTGTATTTGGAACAAAAATGGCATTTTGTGGGGAAAGTATCCCAACATTTTTTTTCTTTGATATATCTATCAAAGAACAACCCATCAAAAAATTTTCCAGGAAAAATAAATAAATGTTGGGATACTTTTTCCCACAAAATGCCATTTTTGTTCCAAATACAACATTCTTTACACACCACACACACACACACATATATATATATATATATATATATATATATATATATATATATTTAACACAAAAGTTCCAAATGATGGGCAGGGGAGAGAAAAGAAACATATGTAAAAACTTTCATATTTTGCTCAACGGGGAAAAACATTGTATGTATGTATGTATGTATGTATGTATGTATTTTGTTCTCTTGTGCAAAATTAAATAAATGAAGATTTTCACCCCAAAAAAGGACTAATGATAAAATGTTACTTCCCCTTAAATGCAGCCTCAGTATGTAGATAACACAGAATGTAGTCTTAACAACAAATTTCTTTTTGTTTGAAGCACTGAACTATCACCTCTAACACTCTGCAAAGAAATAAATGATTTCTATCTTATTTTTAAAGCATACACTTTCACAAGGAAGAGGATATTAAGCATCCTTATGAGATGAATGTCTTAATCTGTTCTTGCATTTCTGGTATCCAGATGGCAGTCTAAAGTTATTTGACTTCTGAACTTCAGACTTCAAGTGTCATTAGAATCTATTTGACCTGCAATTAAAACACTGATCCTGCTGAATCTCTGTATTGTTAGGAGAATAAATCTCAGATTCTAATTGCAGTTCAGATGACTATTATACATAATTATAATACAGACAAAAGTTGGGGAGAAAAAATAACCCTCATGAAATGCAGATAAAAATTCCACATATTGAGGGAAATGTAGCAATGAACTCATGTCAGCTATGAGGTTTGTAACCTGGGAAATACAAAATCAATGCAGAATTCTGCAAAACAATCTAGAATGTTGCCTATAAAAAAAAGCATTTTAAAAAAGCAAAGCCCAGGCTAAATGTGATATGGATGATATGTTAGCTCAACTCTACTATTATTGATTTCTGATAAAAGGAAAAGCTGTTGTGTTCCATATATCCACACTATTTGAAGTGACTTGTACCCATTCTGTATGTAGATACATATGATTTCATATGCACAAAAGTACAAATGTGTAAAAGCCACAAATGTGTAAAAAACATATTCAGACTTAGTGAAGAATTAATTGTTTACTGGGGGAATGCAAGAATAAAAAAAAACCTTAACACATAAATATTGAACCAATGACATTTCATAAGGCTTAATTTTGACTGGATTATGTCAAAAATAGTTTTTATTGCTCTCAGAAAATGAAACCTAGCATTATAAATATTATTCACAGAGCTAGACTTGAAATGGAAGTTGGCAAGTCTTCAAACTTCTTCTTCAAACCTAACCCAGGAAAATTTCATCAACATCTCTCTGTATTGACTGACATGTGCAAATTTTGCCAGTTTAGGTTGCTAATTTTTAAAAAATTGGTAGGAAAGAAGAAAGTGATAGTCACAGACACATTTTTTCTGATGGAGGTGGAAATGAAATATCCCCTCTCCAGAATAATATTGTGTACCTTGAAAAGTATTCACAATTCTCCAGAGTTCTGTCTTAATTGTGCTATGTTGGAACAGCCCCACTACTAGCACTACAATAGTTAAGGTCTGTCTGTCATTCTTTCCATTATAACCCCCTATAGTATTTCCAAGGGGGCTCATAACTGAGTCATAAAACTTCACAAAGTGATGAAAAGTGGATCACTCCCAGCTTCAAACTCCAGGTAGATGTGCTTAATGGTTTTAACCGAGCTCCATTCTTAAACTGAGAATGGGTGAGCCATATCATAAAATATCAATCCATATAAAACATAACCTTTGCCTTGATTGTGATGAGCCTTTTGGGGTGGGGGACAGCCTTTGACAATAGCTTGAGGTATGAAAAGAAGGAGCATGAGTTCATGAACTCATAGGCTGCATCTACACTGCAGAATTAATGCAGTTTGACACCACTTTAACTGCCATGGCTCGGTGCTTTGAAATTCTGGGATATGTGGTTTTGTGAGCTATTTAGCCTTCTCTATCAGAGACCTGTGGTGCCACAACAAACTACAAATCCCTGGATTCCATAAGAGGATGCCATAACAGTTAAAGTAGTTTCAACCTGCATTAATTCTACAGTGGCAGAAACCATAGACCACAAAAATACCTCTTGTTTTTGGGGAGTCCAAAATTAGCACCTTGTCTCATCCTAGCTTCAGGAGAGTATAATCTGATTTATTACATTATGTTGTTGTTGCTGTCTGGTTACTAAAATCTATGGAGTAATGGGCCTGTGAGACTTGTTAGGCTTGAGGTGGGCCATATACAGGCCTACCTGTGCCCTATATTAGTGCCTTGAGAACCTAGCAACCCTATGTATAGTGGGTAGCTTCCTTTGAGAACAAAATTAACAAACAATTAAGAAGGACATGAACTGCTGATGTTGTGGGTGATATTACATTATACGTAGGACAAAAGGATAGTCTGTATGCAAGAGGACAAATGGACACAAATCTGATCTTAGAAATATGAGGGATGCCCAAAAGACCAGTTGCAGAACATTACAGCCTTCCTGAATAGTTACAGCCTTCCTGAAAGTAAGATATTCAGTGGTCACAGTCTTTGAATAAGGAAATTACAAGCCTAGAAAGATAAACCACTTGTGAATTATATTCACAAATTCCAATCCATTAGTAGAAGTATGAAAAAAAGACAATGACTTCATGGTGCACTAAATATATTAATATCACAAGACTCCTCAATGTTGAACATATAAGAAAAGGAATCTTCTCAGAATTTTGGACCCATGGAAGTTAAGGTTTCATATTTTTGCCATACCATGACAAGAAAGTACACAATAGATAAGACTACAATGCTTGGTAAAGAGGAGGGCAATAGAAAAAGAGGAAGACTGCATTCCAGATGGATAGATTCAATTAGAGAAGCCAATGCCATAAATTTGCAGAAGCTGAGCAGGAATGCTGAAGTGAGGATAAGATGACTTCAAGTCTTTCATACATAGGGTTGTCATGGATCAAGGTGGACTCAAAGGCTGTTGTCACCAATAAAGCAGATTGATTGCTTTCACTCATCAACCAACTGCTGTAAAGATGTGAAGGATCTGTATTACCTTGCCTTTCAATATTTAGGGCAAGGGACATTAACTGCATCTTTCTGGATCCTGTTACAGTGTATCTCACTCTCAAAAGTGTGTGCGTGCGTGCATGCGTACATATGCTTTATATCTGAGGATTTAATATCCCTTTGTACTCATCTGAATAAAGTCTATATACAAAAAAGTTCATGCTAAAATAAAAAACAGGTAGTCTTAAAGGTGCTCACACATTCCTTTTTTCCCCCTCCCAATCCCTTCCTCCTTTTTATTCCTCCTATTTCTGTTTTTGTTACATGTATACCAAAATGGGATAACACAGAGTGGCAGGCTTCCTCTCCACCACACTTTCCCATATCCATGTGCTGGCTTTTTACATTAGGGCCAAGATTCATGAAAAAATTTAATACAACATTGTTTGAAAAAGCTCTCTGTACAGAACAGAAATATTGTCATGCATATCACTTCTAGTCTCCTGACACTGTATAGCTGTCTTCTTCCCTGTATTCATTCCAATTGTTTACAGTTTGTGAAAGATTCACTTGCCCTTAAAGCTTGTCCTTTATATCCTGGCAAGAGACTCCCACAGTGAAGTCACACCTGTGCAGATCTATACAGGAGGGAAAGTAATGGTTGGAGTGGAAGAACTAAATGTGAATTCCCTGGCTTAGGGTGGAGTGTAGGTCATGCTCATAATGCTACTTTAACATAGCTCTTAGTGTGTTACTATGATATACTTCCACTATTACATTTTAACATGAATTGCAGCAGTTTTATGGTCAAGGGTTACTGGAGGGGAAAAAAGATATGAGACTTTTTAAGACACCTGCTTTGGCATTTCAACAGATATTCACTAGAAAGGAATGCAATACATTTATGGTGCACTGGTATTTTATTCATTCATTTATTTAAAGATTGTTTTCTTCTAATCTCCATTTTCTAAGAAATAAGTTTTCATATGAAATGTGGAGATCTTGTCTTCTGTGGTTTGGTTTATCATGAGAAAATTATAATGAGAAAAACAAAAGAGTCAGATAAACATATTTATGCAAAGTGGATTTTAAAAAAATAAACTTCATGGATTTGTCATAGCTTTGTGCATCCATTAGGTATCCGAGTAATATAATTTGAATAAACTTGTGTAAAGAGGTGTTTCATAGCAACCCTTTTCACTTAGCACACTGACTCCCAAAGTGGGTGGTACTGCCCCCCTGAAGGTGGTGGAAAGATTCAGGGGGATGGTGAGGGAAAGGGGTGTGATGGGGGGCTTTAAGCCAAACTATTGGCAAGAAAGAAAGACAAAGCAAATCATCAGCCTTTAGAACCATGGTGGGGATCAAGAGTTAGAGCACTTGGTGGTGGGGGAGAACTGGAGGCAAAAAGGAGCTTTAACATTTGGGACACTGCTTAAGGGACTTGGCTGGCAGATTGGAGTTGTGCCGCTACTCCTGCTTTCTTTTATCTGACAAGCTGCAAGAAGAGGTAACAGAAGAAAATGTTTCTGGGAAACATCTTGATGCTGTGTGTGAAGGCAAATCTCTGGGGAAGGGGGGAGTATCTGGGGTCAATTATTTGAAAGAGTTCATCATCTCTTTTACCTCTCTTGGATTAAGAGTACTATCTCACAAGGGAGAAAAGTGGAAAGCTGACTGTATGTCACTCCACCCTGGGGAAGAAGGATAGAGTCACCTTGGGAGCAGCAAACAAGCAGCCAGCCAAGCAGCAACTGAGAAGCCTCTTGTCCATTCTGGCCTTTGCTGCAAAACTAGTAAGAACAAGAGGCTTCTCAGTTGCTGCTCAGCCAGCTTCTTGGTTGTTGCTTCCAAGGTGACTGGGTAAAAAGGGAGCAGCAACTGAGCAGCTGGTGTCAGCAAGAAACTTCTCAGTCACTTCTCCCTTTTCACTTCATCATCCTGAGAGGAGCAACTGAGCAACTAAACCTCATCTAAGGACAGATGAGAAAGAGGAGCTGGCCGAGGCTGCTGCTGAATTCACACATGAGGAGCTGAGGTGGTGGAGGAGGTGGTGGTGAGCTGGGCATGGCTGAGTTAGATGCTGCTGCCCAGCTGGCTCCTGCACAAACTGTATCATATCAAGAAGTAGGCATTTGGGGGTATTGGGGGTGCTGCCCAAGAGAACAGGGTGTAGTAGACTGAAAGAGTTTGGGGACCAATGACTTAGCAGAAGTAATACTGAGTTGCTTGTTGGTAGTGGGATTTTAATTTTACAACCTATGAGACAGCTCAGTCTCAGCTTTTGCAATACTGCTCAGACAAAATCCCTTCTTATATTGTTCCCCTAATTTTGTAAGCTTTATCAAATTGCTGATGAATTGTCATGGAATCTATAGATATTTTGATGAAAGCAAAACAATATTTCTGTATAATAAATCATATTTTTGTTCTTTTTGTTAAATAACATAGTAATTCATTTTTAAAATTTATTTTGTTAACTGCTCTCTAGTCGATCTCGACTCATGATGACCCTATGGATGAGACATCTCCAAGACCTTCTATCCTCCACTGCTCTGCTTTAATCCTGCAACCTCATTCCTCTGATTTCCTTAATAGAGTCCATCCATCTGGTATTTGGCTTTCTTCCTTTCCTACTTCCCTCCATCTTTCCCAGCATTATTGTTTTTTCCAAAGAGTCCTCTCTTCTCATGATATGTCCAAAGTACGACAGCCTCAGTTTGGTCATCTTGGCTTCAGGTTTGATCTGCTCTAGGACCCACTTGTTTGTCCTTCTGGCTGTCCATGGGATCCTCAACACTCTTCTCCAGCACTACATCTCTAATGAATTGATTTTCTTCCTATCATCTTCCTTAACTGTCTAGATCTCACATCCATACATGGTAATAGGAAATACAATGGCTTGTATGATTCTAACTTTTGTGCTGAGTTGTATATCTTTACATTTTAGAATCTTTTCTAGTTCTTTCATAGCCACCATCCCCATTCTTAGACTTTTTCTGATTACCTGAGTGCAATCCCATTTCTATCAATGTTTGATCCCAAGTATGGGAATTCTTTTTATATTTCTATTTCTTCATTGTCTAGGTTGAACTTGTGAAACTCCTTGGTGGTCATTATTTTTGTTTTCTTTATGTTCAGCATTAAGCCTGCCTTTGCACTTTTTTCTTTGATCTTCCTTAGAAGGTCTTCCAGATCTGTGAGGTTTTCAGCTAGTATTATGGAGTCATCTGCATATCTTAGATTGTTGCTACTCCTTCCTCCTATTTTCACTCCTCTTTCTTTTGTGTCCAAGCCTGTTTTTCTTATAATATGTTCTACATATAAGTTGAACAGATAAGGTGAAAGACTGCAGCCTTGTCTGACCCCTTTGCCAATTGGGAACCATTCTGTTTTTCTGTGTTCTGTTCTGACAGTAGCCTCTTGTCCTGAGTACAGATTCCTCATCAGGACTATTAGATGTGTTGGCACTCCCATGTCTTTAAGGGCATTCCATAGCCTTTCATGATCTATGCAGTCAAAGACTTTATTATAGTCTATAAAGCACATGTTGATTTTCTTTTGGAATTCCCTGGTGTGCTCCATTAGCCATTGTATGTTAGCAATGTGATCCCTAGTGCCTCTTCCTTTCTTGAACCCTGCTTGGACCTCTGGGATCTCTCTCTCCATGTATGGTTGGAGTCTATGTTGCAGAATTTTGAACATGATTTTGCTTGCTTAGAAGATCAGTGCTGTGGTTCTATAGTTGCTGCAGTCTCTTGTTCTCCCTTTCTGTGGATGGGGATGTAATTGATCACTTCCAATCTGTTGGCCATTGTTTTGTTTTCCATGTCCTACCTTATTTCCAAAGAACATGTAGGGCAGACAACATTTTAAAAGAATATCACATCAGGCATTTCAATTTTAACATAGAAAAGACAATATATTTTTAGGTATAGCAGGGGAAATTGCAGTAATATGAAATGAAATAAAAATAAGCCAGTTTAGTGTTCAGTCAAAAGCCTTTTTTATATAGCCATATTTTTACCTGTATTCTGAAGCAACATATTGCATTTAACTTTCTAAGTAAGTTAGTTTCTAGATGGACATTTGATAGAAAAGGAGATGGAGACTGGACATAGTCAGCTGGAACTTAGGCCTTATGAGACTATAGTACTATCAGTTTTTGGTTCATTTGGCCAAGGGAATGTTGTTCTAGAATGGTTTGTACACCATATAAAAGATTAGTTATCCCATCTTGTTATGGTCATAGATCCCTGTTTATCACCATAGGCACATTGTCATGTTATTTACAGTTTTGGATTTTAACTCAACAGCTAGTATTTAACACTTAAGGTGCCATTCCAATCAGATGTGACAGCTGTTCATGTCTTTCATTGCGTAATAATAATAATAATAATAATAATAATAATAATAATTATACCCCACCTTTTGGAGAGCAATCAAGGCAGCTTACAACTAAAATAAATTGAATAAAACTACCCCAGGATAAACAATCAACAGTTACAATAAGAATACCCCCCCAATTAAAATAAATATAAAATAAACATGTCAGTTAAAAACACAACATAGAATTAAAACATTAAAACATTAGCTCTCTAGGACGCAGTGAGAAAGTGGGGGGGGGGGGGGTGGTAATTTAACAGAAGGGAAATCAGGTAGTCTATTCCGGGTACATCTGCCGGGAGAGATCCGTCTTGATGGCTTTTTTAAATCCTTCTATGCTGGTTATGTGACAGATTGCCTCTGGCAGGGCGTTCCAGAGTTTGGAAGCTGTGGCGGAGAATGTCCTCTGGGAGGTAGCCGCTAACCTAGTTTTTATCAGTTGAAACAGCTTTCTCCCAGAGGACCTGAGGGTGCGGGGTGGATTATATGGAAAAAAGGTTAAACTTTTGTAAGAACATCAACAATGTTGTCTCGTATATCAATGTACTGCAGACGCACAATGTTGTTCTGAATCATCTCCCTGACATTTTGATACCTCACACCTATGTACTTTGTTCTGCACTTCAAATTCTCAGCTTCTGACATTGCAATGCAAGATTGCAAATCCTCATGAACCAAAGTAGGCCCTGTACATTTTTCACCTAAATCTCCAAGCAACTTTCTTATCCACTGTATCTCATTAACCATCTCTGACAATGCCCCAAATTCTGCCACAGCTTTGCTTCCTGCTGCGCTAAACTATTGGACTTTCTGCAAACTTTATCAACAAACCAGTCACTGATTTTCTGTCATGTAATTCTGAAGTAAATGAACTATCCACAAAACACTCAAGTGGAACCATGCTGCCCTGTATCACCAGTTTCCTGTCCTTGCTACCTTTCAGGTATCTCAACACATGTTTCAATGCAGTCCAATCCTCAACTTTTGGATTGCTCATCTTTCTGCTAAGCACACCAATTGCAAACGCAATATCAGGTCTTGTGTTGTTAGCTGTGA
Source organism: Phrynosoma blainvillii (assembly GCA_026167975.1). Lineage (NCBI taxonomy): Eukaryota > Metazoa > Chordata > Lepidosauria > Squamata > Phrynosomatidae > Phrynosoma > Phrynosoma blainvillii. The sequence continues at coordinate 419,113,180 of JANUYF010000001.1, forward strand.
ACATCAAGCTTCCAACAATGCTTCTATACAATTCTGGATTGTCAAACTCCTCTGTTGACTCACTATTGGCATAAACAGAAGTCATATGGCTTTTTACTATTTTAGCATTTTGCAGTCCACATTTCTCAATCAGTCTATCTTTTTCTGTTGACTCAACAAACATCTACCATCCTCAATCCACTCTACCTCAATCCCAAAGTAGGCTTTGAGAGAACCCAAATCCTTAATCACAAACTTATTTACCAATTTTTTCTACACTACTTGAATTTCCCGTTCTGTCTTTGCTGCAACACAGAAGTCATCAACGTAAATCACCAATGTAACATCACCCTTTGTGTAAACACATGCATCAGCAATGCTGCATTTGTATCCTAATTTCATTATCTCCTCATGAATAAAATGATTCCAACCCCTTGCACTCTGCTTCAAACCATACAAAGCCTTTTTCAACTTGTACACTTTTCTATCACTGTCCCATTCAAAACCCAAAGGTTGTTCCATGAACACATCTTCCTCAAGACAAGCATTCAAATAATCAGCTTCAAAATCAAAATGCCTCACCAACTGGCCTTTCCTTGCTGCTAAAGCCAAAACCAATCTCAGGTTCTCTGGCTTAGCTGTATGAGAAAATGTTTTGACAAAGTTCTCAAACTTCTGCTGTGCAAAAGCCTTATATCTATGGGTACCATCCAGCATTCTTTTCTCTTAAAAACCCATCTACAACCTATCAACTTGTGATTCTTAGGACTCTCAACAACTTCAAACACTTCTTTGTCTACCAATGACATGTACTCCTTTTTGAAAAATTTAATTAAAAAAAATTATTGAAAAAACATTAAAAACAATCAACAAAAAAGACATTAGACAAAAACATTACAAAAAACAAAAAAACATACAAAACAAACCTAACACCACCACATAAAAGATTCACATATATACAACTACATTATTAACATGACATAAATTTGACTTCCTTCTAATATCCACTGATGTTGCTTGATCATATCATTTCCCCCCCTTGATTAGTTTATTACTGTCAACTATAACTTATTCAGTTTCCATTCAAAACAATGTTAACTATTACCTCCGAATTATCCATATTCTTTAATTTACATATTATGTCCATTGACTTTAACGTATCCTATGTAGTCTAATTTGTAACCTTAACCTGGAATTTCATAGATTAATGTATTTACTTCCTTTATGCTTATAGATTTTCTAAGCCTATTACCCAAAGGTCCCCCCATTTTTGTTTAATGTATCTAATAAATGGATTCCAAACTTTGGCAAAATTCACCTCTTTTTTTTTTTTTTTAAATTGTGTCAACTTATCATTTTCCATTAGTTCATGTAATTTCCAGATCCATACATCAATATCAGGGATATTTTTTTTTTGTTTCCACATTGCAGAATAAGCTAATCTAGCTGCCACTGACATGTAAAAATGATCTCCTGATTTCTCTAGCTAACCCATTAGATAACATAGATGAATTAATGAAGGTACTACAAAATTACAGTAAAGTTTCTGGATTAACTATTAACAAAGAAAAAATAAAAGTGTTAATCTTAAACATGCCAGAGAAAGAGAAACAATTATTTAAAACAAAAGTAGAATTCCAATGTGTAAACAAAGTTAGATATTTGGGAACTAATATAACAACTAAAAACTCGGACCTATTTAAAAATAACTGAAACTAAGTGGAAAGAAATAACAAAGGACTTTAAAAAATGGGAAAATTTAAAACTATCATTGTTAGGGAAAATTTCTGGTATCAAAATGACATTGTTGCCAAAAATGATCTTTCTATTTCAAAATATACCCATAATCACAAATGACAAACCCTTCCTTAATTGGCATGAAGACATTTCAAAATTCTTATGGTCGGGGAAAAAGCCCAGAGTGAAATTTAAAATATTGTATGATGAAAAAAACAGAGGAGGACTTGCTTTACCTAATTTATGGGGGTTGCAGACTGCCAGAAATAGTGCAAATTGAGTCCACTTTTAGGGTTAGGGTTAGGGTTAGGAAATCATGGGAACTGTAGTTTATTGTGGCAGCAGAGCTCTCTGACAGAGAAGGCTCAATGTCTCAGAAAAAACAATTCCCATGATTCCCTAGCACTAACCCTAACCCTAAAAGTGGACTCAATTTGCACTATTTCTGTAACTCTGCAATCCCCCTTAAAAACCTACTATTATGGAAGTGTATTAGATTGGATGATGGATTGGTTAAAATTAGAAAATGAAAGACAACTAAGATTGGAGGGTGAGGATAATAGATTCGGGTGGCATGGTTATTTATTTTATGATAAATTAAAAGCAAATAGAGATTTCAATGAACATTATATCAGAAAATCTTTAATTAGGATCTGGTTGAAAGTTAAACCGAGAATATGTCCAGGAGTGCTGAAATGTACTCCTGATCCATTGCTGAAAACCACTTCTTGTCCTCCTCAGGAAAACTGCAAATTCTTAAAACTTTCAGGCTCATCAGCTACCACTGTACAGGTTCTTGCACTCTGCACTACAAAACACTCTGGAGGCTTTCTCACTCTCTGAGTCCTCCTAAGGAAGAACGCCTTTGTCCTACTTCTCTCATCCTCACTGTCAGAACTCGTCTGCACTTCTGTATCTCATTGTCTCTTTGTCTCCGTCATTCTAGTTCTGGTTTGTGTAGACTGTTCTGAAGTACTAGACTCACTGTCTGAGGATGTCAATTCTTGTTTTACCATCCCTCCATTTCTAGTACTCATGTCCAACTGCCCAAACTTAAGAAAAACCTCTTTGTTGGAATGCAACGGGCTCACCCTTCTTTCTGAAACTTGCAGGCATATACACATTTGCATGCTGCACAAATACTCTCAGCTATTTCAGGTTAGGTGGCCTGCCATAAAGAAATGGGGTTTTCTTGACAGCGGAATTCTAGACACGATTTACAATATGGTGCTGTAAGAATTGCCTCCCCCCACAGTTGCTCAGATGCCTCTGCATCTAGCATCATGCAATCTTTCATCTGCTTTAGGACACCTATCCTTCTCTCTGCCAACTCATCCTCCTGTGGAACCGCAGGGTTGGTGGTGCTGTGACGAATTCCCTTCTTTCTTAAGCAATTTTTCAATGAATTTGACAATAATTCTTGACCCTGGTCTGTGATCAAAGACCCTACTTTGTACTCAAACTCCCTTTCAATCATGTTAACCCAATCCTTGAAATGCTTTGCTGCTTCACTCTTTTCTTTCAAGAGCATCACATAAGAGTACCTGGTAAAACAATCCACTATTACCATAAAATACTTATTGTTTTCCAGAGTTTTACACATAGGCCCTGCAAGATCTGTGTGCAGGCAATCAAAAGGTCGTTTTGTCATGTGTTTGCTGCATTTGGCCACAGGAAAAGCCTTCAACTTTATCCTGCTGCAAACTGAGCATTCTAAGCGATTTGAACAAGGAGACATTTGAATTCTGGGCACACCTCCCCCAGTTTCCCAAGACTATTGAAACTTCCATGTCCCAGCACTCTGTGATAGTAATGGGCACAGTCTGAATGTAAAGGAACTTTATTGACTACTGCACATTCTGCCTTATCAACCATGTAATACATTTTGTTCCTTTTCACAGCTTTTGCACAAACTTCATCATTCATGGTGATCTCACATTCCTCCCCCTTTAAATTCAATGCATACCCCTCAGTGGTCAAAGCAGGCACACTAACTAAACAGTTTTGCAATTTAGATACACACAATACATTATCAAAGTTTAGCAAACCCAGGGATAAAAACAGTTCCCATTTCTATGATTTCCCATGGTGCTCCATCTGCCAAAGTGACAGAAGCCACGAAGGGTTTCTTACTTTTCAGAAGCTCAGGAGTGTTTACCATATGTCCTGTGGATCCAGAATCAAGAATCCAGTCCGGATTAGGCTTGACCTCTTGGTGAGTCACACTGTCACTGCCCTTTGTCACAGCCATAGTGACCCTCCTGCTCCCAGAATCCTTGGGCTGTTATTTTTGTTTCTTCTTGCCTGCTGCAAATTTCCTGCAAGCCCACTTCAGATGACCAGCTTCATCACAATAAAAACATTTTCTCTCTTTGGATACAGCTTCCTTCTCTGGTTGTAGCTCCCTGGAACCCTGGTACATGCATGGACCCTGTCTCGAACTGATGATGCTGGCTTTCCTCCAACACTCTGGAAGTGACACTGTAAGTTATGCTTCCCTGAAGGACATACATGCTCATAATTCCTTGGGAGATTCCCCAACAAAATATAAACTTTTTGTTCCCTAGGGAGGTCAACATCTGGACTTGATTAATCAAATCGTGAATGATCTCCAGGTGCTTCTCAGGGGACTGTCCATGCTGCATCTTGCACGCATAAAGTTGCCTGCACCAAATCATCTTTGACAAGGCTGTGCTGCATTGATGAATATCTTTAAGAGTATCCCAGACTTCTTTGGCTGATATCTGATCTCTGACATAATTTAACTGATTTGCAGAGATTATGAGGAGGAGGGTAGCTTTTGCTTTTTGGTCATCTTCTACAACTGCTACTGCAGCTCCATCAGGCACACCCACTTCTACCATGGCCCAAAGACCCTCTCTGATCAACAATGATTGAGTATATGTGCTCCATGAATTATAGTTTGTTTCATCCAGTTTGGGAAACTTCACAGGCTCCATGGCTAATTAAAACTCAAAAGTCTTGGCAGCCTTCCCAGCTTGCACTCTCTATAGCGTGTTAACACACAGCTCACTGTCCTTCTGGCACAGACAGCTTTAGAAAAAATACCTCTTTACTTACAGCTGATGAATTCCAGCAGCCTCTTGCATTTCCCAGCAGTGCAGTGCGGAGCAATCTGGAGCCATAACCCTTGTTGAATTTATGGTGAGAGTGTGCAGAGTGTGTGCAGGACTGCCATTCATCAGCTCCATACATCTCTGGATCTGTAGCTCCCTGGAGCTTGCAGCATTCTATGAAACCAGACCAGAGATCAGATTCACTTCAAAAGAAGGTTCTTTATTCTTCAATTACAGAATTAACATGATAACTATTTACATTATAGAATATCCATTAACAGTCAGAAAACAAAGGCAACTCCATGCCAAACACAGCAATCCACTTTAGGCAAAAAGCTTAAAGACCTCCAAGGAAGGAGACTCCACTACTCTCCGAGGGAGTGTGTTCCACTGTCGAACTGCCCTCACTGTCAGGAAGTTCCTAAAGACCTCCAAGGAAGGAGACTCCACTACTCTCCGAGGGAGTGTGTTCCACTGTCGAACTGCCCTCACTGTCAGGAAGTTCCTCCTAATGTTGAGGTGGAATCTCTTTTCTTGCAGCTTGCATCCATTGTTTCGGGTCCTTGAAGTTGAAGAGCGACCACCCTCCCGATCACTTTGCTCAAAAAAGGTAGTAAAGAGACTGGCCTATATATCCACAGGGTCCAGGGAAGGTTTTTTCAGAAGCAGCCTAACCGCCGCTTCCTTCAAACAAGGTGGAACATGATCTTCCTTAGGGATGCATTGGCGATGTCCCTAAGGAACATCCTCAATGCATCCCTCCCTTGGATGGCCAGCCATGATGGGCAAGGATTGAGAAGGCAGGTCATTTCCCTAACTCTACCAAGGAGCTTGTCCACATCATCGGTACTCACAGATTGAAACTGATCCACTATAATTTCATTAATGGAGTTACTGGACACCTCATCAATTGATTCTGTTACAACACTGGTGTCTAAGTCAGATCTTATCCAAGAGATTTTATCTGTAAAAAAGTTGTTAAATGGGTTAAGTAGTGGGTTCTGCACAGATGGAACCTGTGTCAGTTCCCCCACCAGCCTAAACAGCCCTGCTGGACAAAACTGCAGACGCAATACGTGCAGAGAAGAATCTCTGTGCTGCACGTATTGCTTCTCGATAGAACCAAAGAAAGTTCCTATGACAAGTCTTGTCAGATAAGAGTCGAGTTTTTTGCCAGATGCACTCCGTTATTGTCCAGCCCGCTTCATCTTCCTAAGCTCTTGTGTATACCATGGCTTACAATTAGAAGCATGCTGGAAAGGACGCTTGGGAGCGATTGTGTTGATAGTCTTGGTAAAATCAGTGTTCCAAGTATTAACCAAAGCTTCAACAGAATCACCAGCATTACCAACAATTAATCCTCTAAGGCTTTCTGGAATCCAGTTGGCTCCATCAGCCGTTGAGGGCCAACCAATCTAATAGGTCCACCACCCCTGGTGGGGCAGACAGTGGTTCTTACTTCAGTCTTGACCAGGAAATGATCCGTCCATGACAATGTGGTGGTTTTTATGACCTCCGTCCATGGATATTCCTGTTCCGTACTAAAGACCGCATCGCAGATATGACCTGCACAATGAGTGGGCCAAATGACCAACTGGGATAAGCCCAAGATTGTCATAAATTTCATGAACTCCCGAGCTGCACCTGTAAGATTTGACAAACTGGTCTCGAGTGGAATGTTGAAGTCGCCCTAAACTAAGAGTCTAGGTGACTCTAGCAGCAACTCTGAGATCAGCTGTGTCAGCTCAGTTAGGGAGTCTGATTAGGAACGGGATGGTCGGCATACTAGCATAATCCCCAAACTATCCCTTGTCTGCAGGCTTAGGTACATACACTCGAAGTGGACTGTGTTCCAGACAGATATCCTGGTCAAAGTTAGGTTGTTCTTATGGACCAGAGCCACTCTGCCCCCCCCCTCCCACATCTCCTTACCTGCTCACTGACAGAGTATCTGGCTGGGAGGGCCTGCACCCAAGTTACCATGCTATCCTCTCCCAGCCAGTTTCTCTGTAAAGCAAGCCAGCTCAGCATCCTTGTCTAGGAGGAGGTCTTATTCTTAACTGACCTGGCATTGCAAAGGAGCAGGGTAAGGTTCTGTGGAATGATTGGCATGCTCTCCAAACCATTCTGGGAAACATAAAGAACTGAAGGTGGGATAGCTTTCAAACATCGATCCTACCTTCTTTTGTAACAGCTCTTCATTCTTTTCCCGCCATACTTCCCGTTTCCCTGTACAACCTCAATTTCCACTCCCAGATCAGTCCCGGCCACTACAGGAGATGAAGGTGTTAACACAGCCAAATAACTTCTTCCCCAATATTCACTCAACAGCTCAGGAGGGAGGCCTTGATGGCAATACTCAAAATAATTTATTACCATCCCACCTACAGTTGCTCAACTCCAGATTGTATCATTGCAATGCCACATACTCAAAACTTGACTTGCTGTTTGCAGTCTGCTTTCCTCCATGACATCAGCAGAATGTAAATGCTAATGAGACTATGCACCCGTTACATCTCCATCTGTGTTCAAGGCTGAGGAAGCAAAAGCAACAATGGGAAAATAGGAATAATGGAGGTCTCCCATTGGCATCCTCTTCACATCGCTTCATTTCATTTAAGTTTTTACCAGCTTTAAGGTACCAATGAAATGTGTTACGGAAATGTCCATAAAGCCAATTTCTGTAGGACACTTTAGGTCTCTGAGTGCCAAGTCTTAAAGCCAGCCAGCCAACATTTCAAAACCGGTTGCGTATCTCAACATTCTCTCTTTCCTCACTCTCTGTGTTTATACATTATTTGGTTCATTAACAAACTAACTGTATATGCCTGACTGGCACACAGAAGCTTTTTCCTAGATATGAGTGGAAAGATATAAATAAGTTGAAGTCCTAGGTTCATCTTTACCATAATTACCGAAACCAAAACAATGTGGCCTAGTGTCAAAGAGAATACTTATTGATTCTAGTGGAGATCTTCCTCAATGATGAATGACTTAAATAAATAATAAAATGATGAATGACTTAAATGAAAAATAAATGAGAAACAATGTTACTGTCATCACAGCAAAAACCTTGTATCCAGCTGCTCAGCTTGCAAAGTAAACCAAAGACAAGCATGTTTATAATGTAAGAGCTAAAGAGCCCGTTCAATTACATCATATCCCATAGATATTCTCAATTCAGCATGATAATTATAAAAGCTGTATGTTTACATAACCTAAGCCCTGAAGAACATGTGCAGGTATTAAGATAGTTGGCTCTTCTAGGTTTTCTCATCTTTGGGTTTGTGTGTACTTTGTGTGAAATAGTAGCCTATGGAGATCTTTTCTAGTTTTGATGAGTCAATAAGAGAACCTCTTCTCTGGAGATATTCATCTGAAGTTTTCTTTGCTCCACTCAGGTTGTGTATTATTATTATTGTTATTTGAATGAGCTTTGAATGGATGATAAAACCTGATATTTTTTTCTGTAGAGTTTGTTTATTTGGACTGTTGGTTTAGGTGATATTTTATTTCATGATGCTACTTTTTTATATTCGTATTGTAACTATGTAATTTTTTCTTTGCATTTTTTTATTTTTTCAAATTGCATGTGTACTATTCAAATGTAAATAAATAACTCCCCTTTCACCCTCATCTCATATATCCAAAATATACAGTGGTCTTTCTTTCATTCAGATTTTATATTTTCACCTTTTTTTACATTACCTGTTGATTTTGTTGGAAGGGGAGCAGGTGCTGCTGTTGCTGCTTTTAAAACATTTTCCTTTGCTCTTGAATTGCCACAAAAATTTCAGCCCAATTTTTCTGAGTAAATTATGGAGTTTTTCATCAGGTAATAACACTCAACAAGTAAACAATACAACTGTAAAGTATCTAAAATAAAATTCTTTGATGTTCTATAGAAGCAGTCTAAGCAGAGCAGGGGAGTACATGGGGGCTTGGAGATGTCTCATACACAAGGTCACCATGAATCAAAGTCAATTTGATGGTAGCTAACAACAACAACAACAACAACAACCAGTGAATGACATTGACTCAATTTCCTTACTTGCTATATAATCCCAAGAATTTACAATTACAATATAAGAATTCTATGTGGAGGTATATCAGGTACCTAGGAATGTAAAAAATAGTTGAAAACATTCAAAATGGTCAAAAATACATTTTTCAAGCATTGAGAAAATTTGATGAGAAGAAACCTGGACTGGCAATAATCTTTGAAGTTCAGGACTTATTCTACATAAAATTTTCATGTGGTTGTTTTGAGCAAGAAATAGCATTTTCAGCAAGGAAAATAATATTTCAATGGAGAAATACCAATTCCTGTGCAGAACGATCCTATTACACATGATGTAGGACTGTGTCCAAAGCCATCTGGCCACAAGTTGTCCACCTCTGATTTAGTACATTTGTATCCTGCTTTTCTTCCAACAAATTCAAGATGATGGACATAGTTCCCCACTCATGTTATCCACCCCCAAATAATCTTATGAAGTAGTTAAGTTGAAAGAAAGTGACTGTTATATTATAGCCGTTGAGCTGCCTGGAGAAGGATAATTTGTACCTGGACAGCCATAGTCCTGATCTAACACTCAGATCACAATGCCACACTAGATCCTAATTCATCTAAAGGCAATTAAAGGAAGCAGAGGAGTCGTGACAAGGTCCATTGAGACCCAGCATTATGTGAATTGAGAGATTTATTTTATAAAGTTCAGGATATTAAACTCAAACTTTAGGCTTACTCCCTCTGAGACTTGAATTGTGTTTGCTCACCAGTCTAATGTCGGATGAGTAAAAGGTCTTTTATTTTGCCTTTTTTCTTCTTGAAGCCTGGCTAGGTCCATTCTTGGAAGACAAATCCCAAAGTGGGAACTGCCACTATGAGACTGACACTTTTAGTGTGGGAAATAGATCTCTCAAGTTAGTCAAATTAACATTTGAAATATCATGCCACCAGCAGAATGAAACTGATGATATTGAAAGGAGGGGGAAACCCCAAGACATTTTTGATGATTTTTTTTAATCTTCCTGTTCCCAAGCATTTATTCTAAATGTCACTAAACATGTGAAAGAAACAACATATTAGGAAAGTAAAGTGTTATCATCTTAGAGATGGAAAGAATATTTGAAATGATCTAAAAATGATCTAAAAACATATTTTCCAAGTATTGAGAAACCCTGATGAGACTAATCTTGTACTCATAAGATCTTAGCAGTTCAGGATTTATTCTATGCAAAAATCCACATGTTATTGTTTTGTGCTGAAAACAGCATTTTCTGCAATGAAAACAGTATTTTCTCAGCAGGATATAATACTATTATGTAGAAATATTATTTATTACACAGAAATGCCTGTTTCCTGCACAGAAAATGTGGTTATTGGGGAATTATTCTGTGCAAAATTTGCACGTAATTGACTTGCATAGAAATTATTTTCTGGTATTTTCTACACAGAAAACTGTTGTTTTCTGTATACAATTGCAATGTCTGAATTTTGCACAGCATAAGTCCTGCATTGGGAATAGCCTTTAAAAACTTTCTTACCATGGGAAGACAGTTGTTAAGATTACTCATTGCCTCTTTCAAGAAGTAATTTAGTGAAGAATTTCATCCTTACCTCTTGTAAATGTAGCATTAGCATTTTGGGTACTTGTATGGTGGTAAATTTTTGCAGTGCAGGCTATACCTTCATAGAGTCCAAAAATCAGGCATCTGTGTTGATGTTTATCAATAATTCATTTCTAGCAGTTTAAATCTCTAGTAACAATATGTATTTTGTAAAGCTAATAAGCCTTAATAGTCCATTCCTGATCAAGCACAAGCCAAATATGTTGCATTGTGACTTAATATTTTGCTAAAACACTCAGTGTCACCTTCAGCTACTGTGAGGATAGCAACTATACTCAAAGGGAACAAGAGAGCCTAAGTGCTAAGGCAGGTAGTGGTATTATTCCTGCTACATGAAACAATGTAGTATTCCTTCCCACACTGGTATAGGAGAGGTTCTTACATCATAAAAGAGCAATTCAAGAGGTTTGGGGAAACTTGAATCAAAATGAATAATATACACATGAGAAATGAAACAACCACGTCAAGGAGAAGAACTTTCTATAGAACACCTGAAGGCTTCTTCCAAACCACAAGGATTTCTGCCTCTTCCCCCCCCCCCCCCCCTTTCATCACGTAGCACCTCACTGTAGCAATCTAAATAAGCCTAGTTCTCCAAGGCTTCTGCTGGAGGACAGATAGTCTCTGAAAATCTGAAAATAAAGGGTTAATTTATACCTTACTGCATTGGCAGGGGACTTGGGAATTCCCTGCAGCCATTTCCTGTCTCTTTCTGGTTGTATCTGCACTGCAGAAATAATCCAGGTTGACACCACTTTCACTGCCATAGCTCAATGCTATGAAATTCTGGGAATTGTAGTTTGTTGTGACACCAGAGGTCTCTGACAGAGAAGGCTGTCTCATACAACAGTTAAAGTGATGCCAGCCTGGATTATTTCTGCAGTGCAGATGCAGCCTCTGTGCTTTTTTTTTCTACCAGCAGAGTTAATCTATCCTAGGTTATAAACACCATAAAACTTTTGTAAGCAACCTAAAGAGTTAATTCCCTGTTGGATCCATCCATTCTCAAAAGGCTTCATTAACTGAGTGGGGGGAGCTGTATCATATTTGCAGTCAGAGAATTTTATTGAATGTCTCTGTAGGAAGTAGAATACTTAAACAATCTCTTCAGGTGGAGTTCACTTTTAGTAGTGATCACAGCTTCTTTCTTAGGAACAGCATTTCCTAAGTGAGGTGTCACTATTCCAAAGGCCCTCTCCACTGGAGATGAGCATCCCTCTGATAAAGGGGCCACCTTGCCGGTCTTAGCAGAGGATCTTAGTTCATTTATAGGTTGGTATTAGATCATGTGTTTTTCAAAATATTCAGCTCCAAGGACAATATCATACTACACTGTTACTTCTTTGGAAAGTCTTTTCCCCTCACATGGAGTGTGCTATTGTGTGACTTCCTCTCCACAGTTTGATACATAAGCTGTTTTCATTACCCGCTGTGGAATGAAAGCATACACATCATAAAATCTCTTCCACTGGCACTAATTAAACAGCTTTTATTCTCAAGAGCTAAGATATGATAATAAACATAATTACGCTATGCCAAATAGGCCCGTGTGCATCTTTATGGAAGTATGTAAATGTTCTTTCTTAAGACAGTTATAGGCCTCTTTGGAGTTTTTAATAAATGGGGTTCTTATTAATTTACTCTATCTTGTGAAACAAATTTTTTAGTAATAGTCAGTAGAGAAAGCCACCTCCATTTTTTCATTAAAAAAAAAACACTTCAAGAACACCCATGTGAATGACACAACATCATAGCATAATGCCATTTTGAGGGGCCCATTCTGTTTTCAATGAAGAATGCTTCCAGGCTGGCACTTGTTATGGCTCTGTTGCCACTTAAGAAGGTGGTAAAGTTTGTTTTTTTCCTGTAAAAGAAAGGCAGCAGAAGTCAAACCAGATGATACTTTAAAGTTGCTTTTGGGGACTCAGCGGTGAGTGCAGAGTCTTAGATTTAGCAATAATAAGCATAGACTACCTTTTGTTAGAATCAAAAAGGCCCCAACCTTATTAGTTACAGCAAAATAGGCTTTGCCTACAAGAAGGATTTGGATCCAAGCATTGGTTAATATGCCTGCCAGCCAATGGTAAGCCTGCCCACCTGGAGGGTAGAACTGGAATGATAGCTGTGGGGACAGATGTGGAGAATCAACTTGGGCAGGAGCTTCTCAAGTACCCTCTCACTGGAATGATGAATGTGGGGAATCTACATGGGCAGAAGCTGCTGTGTGGTTTCTCTGCCACCTAGGAATTGGACAGAGTCCTCCCATTGGGTGTGACCTGCTTGTTTATATCTCCAAGGTGCATTAAAGAAATACCTCATGCTGGGTATATTGGACACTCAGGCACCATCTTCCTCAAACTGGATCTGCCTTCTCATGCCAAAACCACCCAAAGTTGTTAGAATCAGTACTATTATGTGACTCTGTAAAAACAAAACAAAAAATACCATGGAAGGGTGAGCAGGGATGATAAATAAAACTGACTCTTGGCATATTGTGGGGAACAGCTTATATGGGTCAGGAGTAGACCTAAGTGAAGCCTTCAGTTGTTCCTGAGCCTTGTGCCCCTGCCAGCCAACCATGCTTCCTTTGATTTCCAGCCTTCCCAGAGGCTATGAAAACTCTGTTAGCCTCTGGGAAAAAGAAATAGCTTTAGAACCTTGACTATGGCATCTATCTTCATTATACCTGCAGCTATGATCTGCAAGCTGGTGCTCCCAGTGAGTCAGGAAACACACTTTTGTCTTCCTTACTCTTGAGCAGGAATGGGCAAAGCCCTTGCCTGCCACCTTGATGTCTTTTATTGTGTGTTTTCTTTCTGAATTACTGACTACTTCTAGCTTTATTTGTTCAATATTTTTGCAACGGGGGAGGCTGGTGTCCAAGAGACAGAAAAATTGGACTGCAGAACCACCATATTTTTTATATGATGCCATTATTTTAAAATAATGTATTTATTAAAATATTTTTACAGTAAAATATTATCCATTTGTTCTTTGTTGTTATTGTGTGCCTTTAAGTCATTTCTAATTTATGGCAAACGTAAAGTTAACCTATCATAAGGGCTTCTTGGCAAGATTTGCTGAAATCTTTTTAAAGTAAAAAGTATACATGGTAGGGTCCTTAGGCTTACTGTAGTGTAAGAGCAAAAAAGTCATAACTGCTAGATACATAACTGTATTTTTAATTGTTGTTAGCCACCCCAATTGTGCTCAGAGGGGTGGGGTATAAATTATTATTATTATTATTATTATTATTACATCTTAATTTCTTATACTTGGCTCAAAACGTTGCCATCTTTTCTATGATGTATTATGCCATCCCATGTAAATAACTAGAATATACTGTCATGCCCAACCTGGCTGAGGACTCAGAAGAGGACTCTGAGTTGGAACCTGAACCTCAACCTGGCCCTAGCTCTACCCTTAGAGTCCCAGCAAAGTCTGTGGCCTCAGAAGAGACTCAGCAGCCAAACCTTCAGGCAAGGCAGCAGAGCCTTCTAGTACTGTAGGCAGGGAGGAGGAGGACAAGGATGAGGAGAATCACATACCTAACTTCAGCCAGAGAAGATCAGAAAGGGCATGCCTCTGGCACTCAAGGAGGCTTTATGCAAAACACCAGCTCATCAAAGACTACCTGCCCTCATGAGGGCTGACGATATAAGCTTAGGAAGGATGTCAGAGCTTTTGTCAGAAGCTATCTGAATTCTCTGGAGAAAGCACCTTGCTTCTGACTCTTGGTATTGATTTCTCGGCTTGAACCTTTGGATTGACTTGAACACTCTGCTCTTCTGAAATCCTTCTGAAATCCTTAACCTTCTTGGACTGTCTGACTGTGCTCTTGGCTTGACCTTTTGGCTTGCTCCCTGACTGACAACAGACCTTTTTAAGGGGAGGGTGGGTTAGGGTATTATTGTACTATGGATGTTTTTAATGCTGTAAGCCATCCCGATTGTGTTGCAGAGGGGTGGGATAAAAATAATTTTATTATTATTATTATTATTATTGTTGTTGTTGTTGTTACTGGACTCTGCCTTGTTTGTAAGTCTGCTCTTTGAAGCTTGCTTGAACTTCACAACCTGGTTTATTTGGACTCATTATCAGCTACTAGGCTGCTTTCCCAGACAGATACACCTTTAAAATTTCCAAAAATGTCTCCCACTTTGACAAAAGAGAAAAGGTCCCATAAGAGGTGAGGTGACATTTTCTGACTAGCATAGTTTAAAAGATCTTATTACCACTGTTCTCCTAATTTCATGTGAGGCATGTGACATAAGCATACAGTTCTGGAGGGTCATTAGTTCTTGTCTCCCTCACCAAGATAACCAATACAAATGGGAAAAAAATGCCCTTGAAGAGGACATAAGCCATTGTTTGATGTGTCATGAAGAAATGCAAAATATAAAAAAATCTTCACTAACAATTGAGAGTATCTGTAAAATGGAATGAAGGACTTGTGGTCTATGATGGGGAGAGAGTGTTTAATGGTTTTCAGTACAAAATTAGTCATTTTATAATGCCATGGGGAAATTGATTAGACAGGCACTATTTGATGTCATGCCACTGTATTACTCTGATATACACATAGCTCCCAGAAAAGCAAATGAAAACACAATAGCTAATGGTAGATGGTGGGAAAAACTATCAATTGAGGGTATCACATTAATACAATATCACTTTTAAAAGCATTATGTAATTAACAGTCTAAACATTGAGAAGTGCAGCATTGCAATAAAGCAGTTGTAAAGTCTTTACACTGTACCATAAAACTCATTATAAGTAGCTCTTTATTTTACAACAGGAAATGTATAACAGCATATTTTTTTACTCAAAAAGGAAGAGAAATAAGGATAGAGGATTCTGACAAGAGTAGCTTCATTCATGTTCTCATTTTTCCAAAGGCAAGTTTGATCTATTTTTTTTTTTATCCATGCCACTGTATTTTTGAAAGTGTTTACTACTTTGTATATATTTTCATGCACATTTCTCATTTGCATTTGGTATAGATTTTGTGTGCATTATTAAAATGGTACACCTCACCATATGAAGATGAACCCCAAATTCTAAAAAGTGAGGTGGAAACTCCAATAAGAGAAATAGCGAAAAACAAATCACCAGGAACAGATGATATTCCAATTCAACTGCTGCAATCCACATTGACAGAGTCAACTCTAGTGATAACCAACATATGTCAACAGATATGGAAAACAAAATGATGGCCAACAGATTGGAAGCAATCAATATACATCCCTATCCACAAAAAGGGAGACACGAGAGACTGCAACAACTATAGGACCATAGCACAAATCTCCCACACAAGCAAAATCATGCTCAAAATTTAGCAACATAGACTCCAACCATACATGGAAAGAGAAATCCCAGAGGTCCAAGCATGGTTCTGGAAAGGAAGAGGCACCAGAGACCACATTGCAAACATACGATGGCTAATGGAGCACACCAGGGAATTCCAAAAGAAAATCAGCATGTGCTTTATAGACTATAGCAAAGTCTTTGACTCCATTGACCATGAAAGGTTATGGAATACCCTTAGAGACATGAGAATGCCAACACATCTGATAATCCTGATGAGGAATCTGTATTCAGGAAAGAGGCTTCTTTCGGAGAAACAGAATTGTACCTAATTGACAAAGGGATCAGACAGGGATGTATCCTTTCACCCTATCTGTTCAACTTGTATTCAGAACATATTATAAGAAAAGCAGGCTTGGACACAGAAAAAGAAAGAGTGAAAAGAGGTGGAAGGAATATCAAACAATCTGATGTTGATTTATGGTTGTAGCACAGATCTTGTGCTAGAATGCCATCCATTCATCAGCCATCCTTGTCTCTGGATCAGAGCTGAGCTGAGCTCACCATCCTGAAATGCAGTTCTCTGCCATTTCCAACAGTTTGCCATGAAAACACATAATCCAGAGATTCTTCAAAGAAGGATTTTATTCTTGGTTGCAAAGTAAATAGAAATTAACTATATACACCCATTTTGCAGGTAGAGAGAGCATGAACAACAGAACACAACAGTTTTATGTTAGAACAAAGAAGGCTCTAAGCCAAACCCCAAACTCCACCTCTGGGTAGTAACGTGCATAGACATTTGCTGAACAACTCTAACCCAACCTCTAACTCAGCCCTCTTGCTGTGAGTCATGTGTCATGTGATCCTGGTTCACACACAATAAGATGACCTAATTGTTTATGTTTTAGTTTCCTCTGTTCCCAGAACACTGTGACCTTGCTGTGTTGTGTGTGTGTATTGTTTACATTTACCACATGCAGGCTTTTCCAGTAGCAATTTTCCCACATCTATACATTTCCACTTTAACTACATATACCAACATTCCTAACACTAAGATATGCAGATGACACCATAGTACTAGCAGAAAACCTCACAGACCTAAAACAACTACTAAGGAAGATCAAAGAAGAAAGTGCAAAGGCAGGTTTAATGTTGAACATAAAGAAAACAAAAATAATGACCACCGAGGACCTTCACAAGTTCAACCGAGACAATGAAGAAATAGAAATAGTAAAAGAATTCTCATACTTAGGATCAAACATTGATAGAAATTGGACCTTCAGCCCGGAAATCAGAAGAAGATTAAGAATAGGGAGGGTGACAATCAAAAAACTAGAAAAGATTCTAAAATGCAAAGATATACAACTCAGTACAAAAATTAGAATCATATAAGCCATTGTATTCCCTACTACCATGTAGAGATGTGAGAGCTGGACAGTTAAAAAAGATGATCTGAAGAAAAAATATTCATTTGAAATGTGGTGCTGGAGAAGAGTGATGAGGATCCCATGGACAGCCAAAAAGTTGAACACATAAGTCCTAGAGCAGATCAAGCTGGAAACCTCCCTGGAAGCCAAGATAACGAAACTGAGTCTGTTGTACTTCAAACACATCATGAGAAGGGAGGACTCACTGGAAAAGATGGAGGAAAGTAGGAAGAGGGAAAGCCCACTTGCCAGATGGATGGATTCTATTAAGGAGGTCATGGGTATGGGGTTGCAGGAATTAAGCAGAGCAATGGGGGACAGAAGGTCTTGGAGAAGTTTCATTCATAGGGTCGCCATGGGCAGAGATTGACTCAAGGGTAGTTAATAACAAAGTTTCCCATGCAAGCCTGTTTGAGCTTGGAATCTTTGGTGAGGCCCATATCTCAGTCCCATCACTCTTGCAGGTTTATTTGCTGGCAGTGCAACAGAGGACTCTGTTCATTCTGTCTCGCTACAGAATTTCCCATAGCGGGGGCTGTGCTGGCTTCCTTGCTTGTCCTTCCAGCAGCGAGTGAAGGCTGGCTTTTATCAGTTGACAAGCTACTATGTCTTCACTAAAGTTGGTGCCACCTTGCGTGCTAACTCATAGTTGTCCCTGCAATTTACCTCCTCCTATACCATATCATAAAGAATTCTTAGTAATATTTTTTGTTTTAAAGTTACTCATAAATCTCTGTTTTTGTATATCACTGAGTGTAATGGCAATTGTTGTAACATAAGCAACGAGCAAAATTTAAAATACAATATCATATGGACAACTTAAATTTAATTTCATTTACATAGTTTCATTTGTTATCCAATCTTTTGGGAGAGGAAAAAAACACTAGGAAATGGTTGAGTCACTGCACAGAGAAGATGGCAAAATGCTAACAGGGGACAGAGAAAAGGCAGAACTACTCAACACCTTCTTTGTGTCAGCCTTCTCCAAAAAAGAAAAGGGTGTTCAACCTGAAGAAAATGGAGCAGAGGACACAATAGGGGAAATGCAGCACAGAATAAGTAGAGAAGAAGTACAGGAATACTTGGTTAATTTAAATGAATATAAGTCTCCAGGACCAGATGAACTTTATCCAAGGATATTAAAAGAATTAGCAACTGCGACCTTTCGGTTAGGATGGTGTGAACTTCCGGTTAGGATGGCGTCGGCTTGAGTGGAATTTCAGGGACACTCCTGGAACTCCACTCGCAAACCGCAGCAGGGGTGCTGTTTTTTAAATAAGAAAACAGCACTAAATTGCTCCCTAAAGTATAGGGGGCTCGGATGCAGTTCTACTGAGGCCCGAATCCCACTCTGGACAACAATCTAAGACATCTATAGTGGTTGTCCAATAAGGAGCAGAGGGGGTCGAAGAACAAAGCACGGCCCTTCTTGTGCCACCATCATTGATGGCTCACAGACGCCTCCAACTATTGAATAATTGAGAGATAGATCGACAATAATAATAAAAATCCTTTACTTAGATACAATTTAAAGACTTTTTACAATTAATACTTATCAGGCAATTATTATTAAAGAAACAAAAGACTGTACACTGACAAAAAGTCAGAAGAATTTAATCAGGACTGTATAAAGAGATCGGAGCAAACAGAATTTGAACTGAGGAAGATCGATTGGAGTTCATTAAGTGGAATAAAAGACTAGATATGGTGGAGTAATTTGGATGAGTAGTGAATTAAGGGAAGAATAAAGTGGAGACTGGAGAGGGAAAAAAAGAGTGGCTACAGAGAGAGATCGTGAGAGAAAGTGGTGAGGAAAGGAGAGGAGATTTCGGAGAGAGGTGGCAAGGGAGAGATCCTGATAGAAAGCGCTGAGTGGAAAAAGTAAACTGCAGAAAGGAGAGGAGATCGCCGAGTGTGGTGTGTAAGGAAGTGTGGCTGCAGAGAGAGATCTTGAGATAAAATATTGAGGAAAAAGGAGAAGAGATTGTGGAGAGAGGTGGTCAAAGGGAGAGATCTTAAGAGAAACTGCTGAATGGAAATTAAATGGTGGGAAGGAGAGGAGATCACTGAAAGAGGTGCGTAAAGAAAGCAGAGGCTGAAAGAGAAGGATTGCAGAGAGACGACGGGACGATGGAGATGGTTGAAGTGAAGGTGGGGCTGCAGAAGAAGATTATTTAGCAGAAACTAAAGGAGAAAGAAAGATTGGAGGACTGAAATTAGAGGAGTTCGGTGTGGAGAGAAGTAAGGAAGTGAAGATCAAAGAAGATTGTGGGGAGATCAAAGCCAGAGGAAGAATGAGAGGAAGGAAAGAAGTAATGGTAATATTTTGGTGAGGGAGGAAAGTAGATATTGTGGAATCGGGACTGGCTGGAGAATTTGGAACACTGGAAAAGTAAGGAAAGTTTATCTACTCCTTTCACCTTCTAAACAATTGGAGTTTGGCGATCCTTTCTCTTTTACCCTTTGTTTAAGATGTTATTTTTTAATTTTTTAATTTTTCCTTGGCTTCTTTTTTCTTCTTTTCCCTTTGATATTATTATACAATTGAATTTAACTGAATTTAATGAGCACTCGGGGGGAGGGATTTGGGCTGGAAGAAGAAGTAAAGAAGAGGATTTAATTAATTATTATTATTTTTCATTCATCCCTGAAGAAGAAGGAAGGAAGCAGAGACTTTAACTTGGAATCAAGACAAAGTGACATCTAGTGGTGGACTGAGATATAAATACAATATATATTCTTTTTTGTGGATACTTTTTTCTTCTTTTTGTTGCCTTTTCTTTTTTTTGTTTTTTTGTTGCCTTATCCCATATTGATATTTAGTAACACATAAAGATAAAAACAGAAGAGATTTTTTTTTCTTTTTTCTTATTTTTCTTCCTTTTACTGTGGATATTTGATATTTTTAAACTACTTTAGTTGGACACTTGGTGATAGAAAGAAGGTTTGAATTACTGTGAAATATAAGAGTGAATACTATTGATAATATTGAATAATATTGATAATATTGATGATAATAATTAACTGAGAATACTGATTTTTTGTTATTTTGATAATTTGAAGAAATAGACTACTAAGATTATATTTAATCAATAGTATAAGTTAATTGGGAATATAATTGTTTGATTGAATGAACTGATCTAATCAGTACTGTTTGATTTGGTTTAAATAAGGAGTGATATAGTATCTGTAGAAAATCGCTAATATATTTTGTAGTATAATACGGATATAAAGATTGTTATATATGTAGGTATAAACTGTTTATTTTATAGTGAATAGAATTACCTATCTGAAAATTTAGAAAAGTATTATAAATTGGTATATTGTGATTTTATAAGAAATGTCAGTACAGACTAGACACCAATCATCGAAAATGCAACAAGAACAGCAAACACAAAGAAGAACGTCAATAGATCAACCGAAGGCACAGGATTTTAATACAATTATCTTAGAAGAACTGAGACAGATTCATCAGGAAATGAAGAGAGATAAAGATGAACTGAGACAGGATATGGAAAATATGAAAGGGGAATTAAGACAACTGAGTTAGGAGATGAAGAGAGACAAAGATGAACTGAGACAGAATATGGAAAGTATGAAAGGGGAAATTAAAAGATAAATCAGGACTGACCCTAATGAAATAAAAGAATCAGTAAGAACTATGAACACAGATGTTAAAGTGGTGAAATCTAAAGTAAGTGAGTTGGAAAAGAAGAATAAAGAATTGGAAGAAAAATCAAGCACAGAGGTAGCAAGAAGGAAAGATATACAGGGCGAGAAATTAATGTGGGAATGTAAGATGAGAGAAAGGTGTTTAAAGATTAGAGGGGTTCCAGAAGGAGAAGATGAAAATTTAATCGAATTACTGACTACAGCTCTTGCAGAATTTATAGGAAAAGATAAGGAAATTATGGAACTGGAAATTGATAAGGCCTTTCGAATCAGCTCATGGATAGCCTCGCAGAAGAAAATACCCAGAGACATTGTGGTGTACTTCGTATGAATATAAATGAAGGAAACAATTCTTCAACAACATTTTCCAACAAGATTATTGATTAGAGGAGTGGAGGTACAGTTGATGAAAGATGTACCGGGCGTGATTTTGAAAAGAAAAAAAGAATACAGCTTTTTAACAGCAAAATTGAGAGAACATGGAATAAATTGCAGATGGGAGAACCCAGAAGGTTTATCCTTTAGATACAGACAAAGGAGGGTTAAAATCAACTCAATAACCAGTGCGCAAGAATTTTTAGAAGCATTACAAAAAGATATGGAACAAGAACAAGGAGATGGACAAGAAGAGAAGACATTTGGAGAATACCAAGGACAAAAGAAAGATAAAAGATTGGGAGAAGAAGAGGAAGAAGATCAATGTAAAAGAAAATGGAGACTTTGAGAATGATAAAATGTATATACTGGAATATTAAAGGACTCAATAGTCCAGAGGAACGGAAAATAATTTATCATCACTTGGGGAAATTAAAATTTGACATATTATGCCTTCAAGAGACTCACATAAAGAAAACTAAAAAAAAAAAACTTAATAAATCAAAAATTAGGACAGGAATTTGTATCGGCAGGAGAGAAAAGGAAAAAGGGGGTAGTTATATATGTCAATAATAAATTGGAGGCCAAAGAACTTTTAATGATCATAATGGACATTATATCAGAATTGAAGTTAATTGGATGCTGGAAAAAGTATTAATTATAGGAGTATATACACCTACAGAACAAAAGGATCAATTCTTTTAAAAAATTGACTAAAATCTTATCGGAATATGACTACAAAAATCTTACTTGGAGATTGGAATGGGGTCATTGACCCATCAATAGACAGAAAATCAGAGAAACAAATAAAGAAAAGGCAAGGTAAACTTCCAAGGTCTTTTTTTGATATGGAAGAAATGTTATCTTTGATGGACATTTGGAGAGTTAAGTATGGTAATATAAAGGACTATACTTTCTTCTCCAAGAGACATAAGTCATGGTCTCGGATTGATATGTTTTTAATATCTACATCTCTTGCACCAAAAATTTCTAAAATGGATATTTTGCCAAGAATCTGTTCAGATCATAACCCCATAACAAAGGAAATTAAAATCAGGAAAAAGGAATTTAATTGGAAATTAAATGAATTACTTCTGAAAGATGAAGAAATCATCAAACAAGCACGGGGAACTTTAGATCAATTTTTTTAGAGAACATAAATAAAGAAGTGAGAATACAGACTGTATGGGACACCTCGAAGGCAGTAATAAGAGGGTTTTTTCATTCAAAAAGGTGCACAAAAGAAGAAGAAGAAGGGATTGAAAATGGATCAATTATTGTTGGAGATTAAAGGTAAAGAAGGACAATTAAAAAGAAATCCTGAGAACAACCAATTAAAATTAGAAATTCAAATATTACAAAAACAAATTTCTATATTGATGGTAGAAGAGGTGGAGAAGAAAATCAAATTTACTAAGCAAAATTTTTTTGAGTTCGCCAACAAACCTGGAAAATGATTAGCATGGAAACTGAGAAAAAATTGACAAAAGAAGATGATTTGGCAGATAAAGGAAGGTACAACAATATATACTGAACAAACCCAATTGAACAAACTATTTCATAAATATTTCAAAGAATTATTTACAAAGAGAAATACAAATAAAAAAGAGAAAGATATATAAAAAACATTACCAGTAAGAAAGATGACTGAAGAACAGAGATTAGAATTAAATAGGAAGATTATGATAACTGAAATAATAAATGCAATATAGAGACTGAAGAATGGCAAGACTCCAGGCCCAGATGGCTTCACAGTGCTTTATTATAAGACCTTTGTTAACCAACTTGTCAATCCATTACAGATGACAATGAATTCTATACTTGAAGGAGAAATCCCAGATACGTGGAGGTCCTCATATATTACGTTGATACCCAAAGAAGAAAAAGAAATTCAAGAAGTGAGAAATTATAGACCGATCGCATTACTGAACAATGATTATAAAATATTTACATTGATTTTGGCAGAAAGACTAAAAATTCTTTTGCGTAATTGGATAAATACAGATCAATCAGGCTTCCTACCAAACAGACATATGCAAGAAAATATAAGAAATATAATTGATATAATTGAACTACATGAAAAAAGACCAGATAAAAAAGCAGCACTGATATTCTTGGATGCTGAAAAAGCGTTTGACAATGTTCACTGGGATTTTCTATTGGAAATTTTGAGGAAAATAGAAATTCGAAGCAATATGATAAAATGGATTGAGGAAATATACAAGAAACAAGAAACTCAAATATTAGTCAATGCAGAGAAAACTGCATACTGCCAGATTGAGAAAGGAATGAGACAAGGATGTCCATTATCTCCTTTACTGTTTATAATGACTTTTAAATCATTATTGGAAAACATTAGAAGAAATTACTTAATTAAAGGAATAAAGACTGGTAAACATGAACATAAGGTGAAGGCATATGCAGATGATTTGGTTATAACATTATCTAACCCTTTAGAATGTATTAACCCAGTAATGGAAACAATCAGAGAATACATAAGACATGCTGGATTTAAAATAAATATTAAGAAAACAAATATGTTGTTAATAAATATTAATAAGACAGAGACTGAACAACTTCAGCATGTATCTCAATTTGAAGTAAAGAAAAAAATAAAATATTTAGGAATTTATCTTACAAATAGAAATTTAGATCTATTCAAGAATAATTACGAAAAGACTTGGCAAGAAATTCGGAAGGATTTACAAAGATGGTCAAAAATGAATTCATCATGGATTGGGAGGATCTCTACAGTTAAAATGAATGTAACTTCAAAAATGATGTTTCTCTTTCAAATGCTTCCTATTATAACTAATGACAAACCATTTAAAGAATGGAAAAAAGATCTTTCTGATTTTATCTGGAATAAGAAAAAAGCTAGGATAAAGATGAAGATACTTCAAGATAATAAAGAAAGAGGAGGTATGAATATCCCAAATTTTAAATTATATCATTATGCAGCTTGTCTTGAATGGCTGAAAGAATGGGTGAATATTAAGGATGATAGAACATTACAAGTGGAAGGGTCAGACTTGCCTTTTGGTTGGCACGCATATCTGATCTATGATAAAGACATGGTTAATCGAGAATTCAATAATCATATAATAAGGAAACCATTGCTAAAAGTGTGGGGAAAATATAGATATATTTTTATAAAGAAAATTCCCTGATGGACTTCGATAAATGAAGCTTTTTATAGAAGAGAGAGAATGAAAGAAGGAAAATGGATAACTTATAGAGACTTATTAGTTTGGGAAACAGATAAACCAAGAATTAAAACTATGGAAGAAATACTAAAGGAAGGATATACATGTAATTGGTTCTTGTACAGACAAATTAATGAAAAATTTAAGATGGATCAAAAAACAGTACAAATACAAAAAGAAGAATTAGAATTTGAAAAACTCCTAACACAAGAAACTCAACAAAAGATATCAAAGCTATACAAATTGCTACTGAAAGTAGGGATGGAGACAGAAACGGTTAAACAATATATAATAAAATGGGCTCAAGATGTGAAAAAACCTATAATGATGGAAGAATGGGAAAAGAATTGGAATAAAAGATTGAATTATACACTGAGTTATGAAGTAAAAGAGAATTATTTAAAGACACAATATAGGTGGTACCTAACGCCAGAGAAGATATCCAAGATTTATCAGAAAAATAGTGATGATTGTTGGATCTGTTCAAAGTCTAGAGCAGGGGTAGGCAACCTTTCCCCTTTAAGGGCTGAGGGACTTCAGCTCCCAGAATCCCAGGAGCTATTGGCCAACATGGGACTATTGGCCAACATGGCTGAGGCTTCTGGGAGCTGAAGTCCCTCAGCCCTTAAAGGGGAAAGGTTGCCTACCCCTGGTCTAGAGGTACCTATATGCATATGTGGTGGGAATGTGGAAGAACCGAGAAATTTTGGACAATGATACATGCAGAAATAAAAAAAAATATCAAGATTAACAAGCAACCCACAACTTTGATATTAGGTATGCTAGATGAGAATATAGAAAAAAGATTTGGGAAAATCATATTTTATATATTATATGCAGCAAGAAATACTCTGGCGAGAAAGTGGAAAAGCAAAGAAATTCCCACATTGCAAGAATGGCAGTATAAATTATATGATACAATGGAAGCAGATAAACTGACAAGTCTCCTAAAAGGATATACAAAGAATGAATACGAAAGAGACTGGACACCAGTAACAAATTATTTTAAGGATACATGGGGTGAAAATAGCATGACTGCTCTGAAAGATTGATTGAAAGATTAATATAATGATTTCCAATGTGAAGTCGTAGGCTTTCATGGCCGGCATCCATAGTTTTTTTTGTGGGTTTTTTCGGGCTGTGTGGCCATGTTCTGAATATAATGATTTGTTGATAAATTATATGAATACTTTAAATTGGTGAGGAAATAAGTAAAGTATAGAATATATTGTGGATTATAACAAATAATTATAATCCTGGTCTTTATAATTGAGTGGTCATAACAAAAATGATGATAAGTTGTGAATTTAAAAACTGATAAAGTTATAGTATAAAGTAAGATACAGATTAATAGTATGTGAGAACAATTGTAAGTTGAGAAGAGGAAAATCTAAAAGTTGTTTGGTAATAGAAGATATTCTTAGTAAAGGAAGGGAAGTTCTTTTTATATGTGATTTTGTTTATGTGATATTGTTAGTATTAGATGTAGGTGTGTACGTATAATTATATGTATGTATTATGTTTAGTGTTTGTATGTATTTTAATATGTAGAAAATAAAAAAATAAAAAAAGAATTGGCAACTGTAACATTGGAGCCATTGGCAATAATCTCTGAGTACTCCTGGGGAACAAGAGAAGTCCCAGCAGACTGGTGGAGGGCAAACATAGTCCACATCTTCAAAAAGGGAAAGAGGAGGATCCCAACAATTATGATCCAGTTAGTCTGACATCAATACCAGGAAAGATTCTAGAGCAGATTATTAAACGGAGAGTCTGTGAACATTAAGAAAAAAATGCCATAATCACTAAAAGTCAACATGGGCTTCTCAAAAACAAGTCATGCCAGACAAATCTGATCTCTTTTTTGATAGGATTAGCAGTTTGGTAGATGAACGGAATGCTGTGGATATAGCATATCTTGATTTTAGTAAGGCCTTTGACAAGGTTCCCCATGACATTCTGGGAAAGAAGGTAGTAAAATGTGGGCTAGACAAGATAACTGTCACATGGATTTGTAATTGGTTGACCGGTCAAACCCAAAGGGTTTGCAGCAATGGATCCTCTTCATCCTGGAGAGAAGTGACCAGTGGGGTGCCACAGGGTTCTGCCCTGGGCCCAGTGCTATTCAACATCTTTATCAATGACTTGGATGAAAGAATAGGGTGAATACTCAGAAAATCATGAGGTATTTACACCCCTAGTGACACCACTGGTTCTGAGCAGTAGTTATTCTTTGTTCTTCTAATGTTCAGATTGCTTTGGGATGGTTCCATGAAGAGAAAAATTTGGGCACACAATCAAGTTTATTATGGAAACGGTTTGATATTTATTACAACAGGGGTCGGCAACCTTTTTTGCCGATGGGCCGGGAGTGGGGGAATAGTGCTGGGCGCCAGTGTGTGAGTGTGCGCACACACTTTCCCCCCACCGCAGGAATGGCCATGGGCACGGGCACACCACCATTTTGAAAAACAAAATGGCATCCACCACGCCCCCCGCCCGCATGCGCACAATGGCAGGCCCCCCCAGGAGGCCTCCCTCAGCCACGCTGGGCCTCTGAGAGGCCCAGCACCACTGTGGGGGGGCCCAGGAGGCCTCCCTCACCAGCGCCAGGCCTCTGAGAGGCCCTGCGCCACCGTGGGTGCCCCCAGGAGGCTTCCCTCAGTAGCGCCGGACCTCTGAGAGGCCCAGTGCCGCCACAGGTGCCCCCCAGGAGGCTTCTGTCGGCAGTGCTGGGCCTCCGAGAGGCCCAGTGCCGCCACAGGGCTCCTCCGGGGTGCCATTTTTGAATCCAAAATGGTGCCCCAGAGGACCCCGTGGCCACAAAAGGTGGCGGCAGCAGTGGCGCGGTGGCAGCGGCAGGACCGGGCAGGGGCTGGTCCAAAAGCCTCTGCAGGTCGCATCCGGCCCGTGAGCCGTAGGTTGCCGACCCCTGTATTACAAGCTACTGACTGGAGTACATGAAAAGAAGCAAGTGCAACTCTGGTAGGATACCTTTGTGTATATAGTGTTATGGAATTGAAAGATTTATAGAGAATGAGAGATGGAATACTGTTTTCCAAATAATCATTTTCCATGACTCAGCTTTAGAAAAGTAGACATCTAAATGAAGTTGGTGAATGTTGTTTCATCTAGTGGGGGGGGGGGAATTCCCAACAAGAAATCACATTATTCTCTGCTATATTGTGTGTGAATGCATGCATACAGGTGTTGTTGTGTGCCTTCAAGTCCTTTCTGACTTATGGTGATCCTATCATGGGGTTTTCTTTGCAGAATTTGTTCAGGCGAGATTTGCCATCTTCTGAGACTGTGAAAGTGTGACCTGCCCAAGGTCACCCAGGAGGTTTCCATGGCTGAGAAGAAAAATCATTAAACAATTTTGGGGAAAGTAGCAACTCCTGAAACTTATTGTGAGAAAATGTGTATTGTGCTCTGCAAGGCTCACAAGGTATTGGCAAGAAATAGTATGTTAACATGTTTTAAAAGGTGAATGGCCAAACTGCATAGGTTTTTTAAAGATGTGCACAAGATTTTACTCTTTATGAAAATTGTATAGATTAGAGGAAATGTATGAATAAATGACAAAAAATAGAAACATAGAAATAATGTTTATTGTAGCCTGGAAAACTAGGGTGAGAAGAAAATGCAAGTGGAATTCAGATATACTCAATGACATTAAGACCAAGAGATTTTGCCATCTGTAATAGATACCTACCTGCTTTGGGGTTTCACGTGCCTGCTGATGTATACTTCCTGTGCATGGATATTATTGGGTTTCCTCCATAATGTCTGACAATGAGTTTGACCTGAGTATATGTAAGAGGATAAAGAAGTAAAGATTTCTTGAAATTTTTCTCAATCGCTGTAGAAAGTGTGATGCAATACATTGAGAAGTGAGGTGGATAATAGATAGTGAAAAAGGTATTAAAAATATAATGCTATAATATTCAATATATGCTAATTGTAACTACTAGAAATGTGTTTTTGACTTTTGCCCCCAGAACCCTTTGCTAAAGACCTCTGCTATAATCCTGACAATTCCCTATGTGTTTAGAAAACCTTACATAGCTTCCTTGCTTCAATAGATAGTGATGTTCCTGTTGTTTGTACAAGTTAGATAAAGAGGGAACGGCCAAAGGTCGATAAACAGACAGATCACAAAATTCTGTATGAATTGATAACCATTTGTGATGTAAAAGAGTTGTTTACACCTGTATATAAAAGAAAGAGTTCTGCCTTTATTCGGGAGGCTTGATTCTTTGGGAGAGGACTCATGGCCATTTTTAATAGTGTCTGTTCTTTTTCATTCTACCTGGGTCTCAATCTCTGTTCAGCTAATCTGCTACAGAAGACGGCTGACCTTAGTGAAAAAGTTTCATAACTTGAGGATTTGTGTGTAGAAAAAAATCATTTTGTAAAGAAAAATGTAAAAATGTACTTCTATTTATTTCCTTTTCAAATGATTTTTTTTTTTTTTGCAAAAGTTACTTAAAAAAACTGCAAAAGCTCTCACAATCTTACCCACCAGGGAGAAGATGTTTGAAAATATTTCTTCCTGTGAGCAAAAAAGTAAATAAGAAAAGATTTATATTAACAGTGGCTGGGTTGGGGAGGGTTCAATCAGTTTTTTTTTCCAGATCACAGCATCACACAAGCATTCTTATTATCACTTGAACATACTCAAATTAGTTTTTCTTGTGTTGTGCTCTTTGATATAGCCCACAACCATATCCAAACAGACTCTTTTTTATGGTTTTCACAGCTGTCTGTAGCATAAGCAAAATAATGAACGTTCAGAATATTATCGAATTTATAAAGGCTCTCCTATAAACATTGAAAATGATAAAGCTCAGGTTGATTAGATGATGGAGCAAAAGGAGATTGAAGATGAAAAACTATATAGGAGGGAAGGAAAAGAAGGCAGAATGAAAAAGCGAAGCAAAAAATCTGAGAAGAAAAAGAGCACAGATTTAGGAATCTCATAACACATCAAGTTGCTACCATATTAACTTCAATTTTTTGTATGCTAAAATTCAGCTGCCAAAACCAAGCATATTACCTTTCCAAATAGCATTAAATGTATTTCTACAAGCTGTCCAAATGATTCAATTTCATTACGAACTGATGAACATGCATCCTTAGCCAGCATTGGGCCCAGCATTTCATTCAGTCCCATTTAAGCTTCAAGTACAGGCAGCTACGGTAATCCTGTTAAGAATGAGCCACAGCAGTTGAATGTCTCCCTCTATTTAGGTCTATGCCAGGCCACCATTCAGATAGCAAGGCCACTAAGCAAAATTAATAACTTCTGCTGTATCAGATGGCTTGTGGTTGTAAGCTACTGAAGGCACCGTGAGGATTAAATGCTCACATATAAGGTTCAGGGGGGCAGCTAACAATTCTTCCTATTGTCTTGGGCTGTGCAATCCTAGAAAGCTCACCCTGGATAAGTTTCTTGATCTCTGTTATCATAAAAATCCTTGGGAAGCTCTTATGGATAATTATCAGTGAACATCAAGGTGTTAATTTTGCTGAGAAACCACCATCAGGGATGCTTATGACAGCATAAATCAAGGAACTAAGCTTTTCTAGGTTGCACATACTAGCAATCATGGTTCACATCAAGATAATGAGATAGTGGTCCAAACGCTATTTTTGGAAGTCACATGTTAATATTTTGGCATGATTTGTGGTCACTTAATGTGGAAATTAAATATGGGTGCTTTTCTGTAGAGTCATATTCATTGCAAGCAACAGTAAATTTGTTTCCTGCCATGTTCCCACAACTAAGAAGCGATTTTACACCAAAGCCATACTGTAAATAAAAGTTGATTGCTTGTCTCACATCTGTGGCTTGTCAAGCTGTCTGCTCAAGAAAGAAGTATGGTCATGATACAAAAAAGGCAGCCAGAATGAAAAGAAAAAGGGAACTGATTTTTTTGTTCTTGACTACTACCATATATATCATGTCACTCTGGAAGATTTCCAATCTTTTCAAGGTGCAGTGGGCAGTGGCCTAGCAGCTTATATCCTTAGATCTGGGAATTTATTTTCATTTCTATCATATGATTGCATATATATTTGTTGTATTTTATTTATTTCATTTGAGTACTGTCTTTCTCCCAAAGTGGTACTTAAGGAGGCTCACAAAAAACAATAAACAGTATCAATAAACATTTTAAAAACAATAAATAACCATCACATTAAAACAGTATAAAAATTTCCGAAAGGTATCCAAAAGTTAAAATAAATAAATAAAGCACACTTCTCAACAAGAACTCTCCTGGTTACACATTATAAATGAATAATATGTAAAATACACAAATAAGTAAATAAAATGTGAACATATATGTATTAAAGATCTAACTCTACATATTAAAACAAGCCCTGCATCTCTTGGGATTCCAGGCTGGGGAAAAATATAAATATACTTTAACAAGGTAGAATTTATATGAAAATCACATTCTTAAAATAATTGTTACACTTTCTACATCTTCACAATCAACAGGCAGCCTTTTAGGGAAGATCTGTCATGCAGATGCACAGAAATTGCACCACAATCCAAATGTCCCTTTATAAAACTATCATTCATTTCATTAGGACTTTCATAGCAGTGATTTTTAAATTTATTTAACCGGACTTTAATACTAAAAGGCAGAAGATGCAATGGCCTCTACTGTTCAACACCAGAAAAAAAGTGCATTCCAGTTGATATCCCTAATTGGCTATTTACATCTTTAGTATGTCTTGGGTAGCAAATAATTGTTTTCAAAGCATCTGTGATTCTATTTTTATTATTGTTATTGTTATGACTCAAGGCGGCTTACAATTTAAGAACAAAATACAACTAAAACATACAAAAAGATGAACACTAAAATAGGACTAAACTTTTCAGAATATTAAAATTATTTTAAACTACACTGAAAAAAATACCATTAAAAATAAAAAGCTACTGAAAGACTTCCATCTAAATCAATACAGCACCCTCAGCTCATTCTTTAAAAAATTTCCATTTTAAAAGCCTGTCAGAATAAAAAGGTGTTTCACTGGCAATGGAAGGCAGCAAAGAGGGGGCCATTCTGGCTTCCCAAGGAAAAGAGTTCCATAGTCCCTCTCTCATGTCCTTACCTGTTGTACTTGTGATGGTGGTTGGACTGAGAGCAGTGCTGCTTCTGCTGATCTCAAGGCCTGGACATGTTCGTACAGGGAGATACAGGGGCAAAACAGACAGGCTTTTCCAAAGCCACATTGAAATCCCAACAACCACACCACCAGCTCCCAAGGCAGCTTGAGTATGCATGCCAAGACCACACAACATGGCTTCAAGCTGTGCTGCTGGGTACTTTTTTTTTTTTTTTTACTGTCCCCACCACCATCCCTGCACACATTCACATGTGCAGCATTTCACTGGTACAGGACATCAGAGCAGAGGTGGGCCAATGAAGATACCAGTAAGGTGAAATCATGCCTCCCTTCACCCTCTCTTCACCCCCCCCCCCTGTTACCCCATGCCCTTTCTTTGACTGGTCCCATGGTTTCTCTTTTGGGCATTGCCACCCTCACCACTTGTGTACAGCAGCTCTGTTCCTTTTAAGTGCACCCCTGAGATGGGGTGGTTTGCATGCACAATTAGGGTTAAGGTTTGGAAAGAGTGCCCCTTTATAGTTGCATTGGCGTTGGTGCATTTATATGCACATGCGAAGGAGCGCACTTTTCAGGAAGAAGCAGGGAAAAACTGCATCTTTTTGAAGCAGCTTTTCTTCCCATAAGGAACCTAGGGCCTTTGCAGACTGCCAGAAATAGTGCAAATTGAATCCACTTTAAATTGAGGCACTGCCCTGGCTCAGTGCTAGGGAATCATGGGAACTGTAATTTATTGTGGCACCAGAGTTCTCTGACAGAGAAGGCTCAATGTCTTAGAAAAAAATACAATTCCCATGATTCCCTAGCACTGAGCCAGGGCAGTGCCTCAATTTAAAGTGGACTCAATTTGCACTATTTCTGGCAGTCTGCAAAGGCCCCTAGAGGGTGCTTTCCTGCCAGCTCCAAGGCATGCATCATCTAAATGCCACACCTTCAAGCCAGCCTGAAAGCACCTCTTTTTGCCCATCTGCTTAGCTCCATAGTCTGACATATAGAATAAACCAGAGCCATATAGGGCTTTAGAAAACCTCACTAGCACTTTGAATTGTGCCCCAAAATAAACTGACAACCAGTGGAGCTGTTTTAAAAGAAGAGTAGTATGGCCCTTGTAATCTGGCTTGGTTAACACTCTGGTTGTAGCTCTTTGTACTAATTGAAGTGTCTGAACACTCTCCAAAAGCAGCCCCATATAGAGCATGTTACAGAACAGATCCAAGACAGGAGATCCAGGGAAATAATGGGATTTATATAAATAATGGTTTGCTATTCAGCGTTTCTTTAAATGGGTCCCCTCTACTTGACATTCTAGAGCCCCAGGTATACTGCAATGCCTATACAGCTCTCTGGGTATACAGGATTCTCATTACTGTTAAGGTGAAAAGGAATGATAATATCAGTCTTGGTGATTACAAAGCTGCAAATGATATAAATAAATAACCAGTCAGCATTCCTTGCCAGGGGTGTATTTCTGTGAATTTCAAATGTGGAATAACAAAGGAGGTTGCTTTTTCCCAGCAAAATAAACCTTGTTATTGCTGTTGTTAACTGCCTTTAAGTTGACCCCAACTCATTGCAACCTTGTGGATGAGACATCTCCAAGATCTCCTGTACTCCACATTCAGGCCCATAACCTCTTTGATATAGTCCAGCCATCTGGCATCTGGTCTTCTTCTCTTTCTACTACTTTCTACATTTCCTAGCATTATTGTATTTTCTAATGAGTCACATCTTCTCATGGTGTAGCCAAAGTACCACTGCCTGTTTCGTCACCTTGGCTTCCAGGGAGTTCAGGCTCAATCTGTTCTAAGACCATTATACTAATTGATTATCCCCATAATTTAGCTGAAGTTTTATATTACAAATGCATAGCTTTGATTTTTTTTTCATCGAGTTTTGTATATTTCAATTGTAAGAGGGTTCTTTCAGAAAAAAAGACATCTCAGTTAACAACAATACATGCTTAAATGGGTTGTTTTTTCTGTGTGCATGTGCCTCCACACAGACACATACAGATGTAGCCCCATATGTATTTGACAGCTCCTCCTAGAGTAAATTCCGTGAATTTAAGTCAACATTAATGCAGTATCTGTATCAGTATCCATAGTTACTGGAATATATCCATATTCATGGTGGCAAGGGGAGACATGCTGTCCTCCCTTCTTTCTCCCAAGCCCTTTCACATTCCCAACATTTGCTCTGAAGTGCCCTCTTCTACAGCCTTCCAGTTCTGGCAGCTTGGGGGCTTCAGAGAAAGGGGAAATCCAATCTTATGGCACAAACCATTCCATCAACAGACATAATTGGACTTAATTGGATTTCACTCAGTCTTAACATGGAAATGTCATAAATTTAAAGCAAAACTGATTTTTTTTTATTTATTTTTAAAAAATTATCAGTGTTCCAGGTGGCACGGTGTCCCTACTGGTTCTCCTCTGGCTATAGCCTGGGGTGACTAGTCTGTGTCTAACCTGAAAGTAAGCAGACAATTTAATTTTTCCAGAGCTGCCAATCTGATCTATTTAACCAGCACCAAATCATTAAAAGGAACATAAAATTGTACAGAACCTGTTATAATGAGCCATTAAGTACCAGTGCTTGGTTGTTTTTAATCTGTCTGAATGTAGGGAAGTTTTCATTAGTCTCTGTGTTAAACATTAGCTCATGGAAAACCTGAACTTATGTTTAGATTGCACTGAAGAGAGCTCAAAGAGAAGAGAAGTGGCTAACAAACTCATTTGGGCATTTGGTGGCATATGTCATTTTCATTTGTCTTGGTGTCTGTGAATTTTGGCATCACAGAATATCCTCATCATTGGTTGCTGGTAGATACAGTCCTACAAAATCTGGAGGTTCACACAATTCCCTCCCTGATTTTAAAGAAATGTCCCAGTATTGTAGAAGTTTATCTGTAATCATGGCATTTTGGTCATCCATTAGACCAAAATGTGGCAGAGCACTCAGAATTGTACCACTTCAGGCTCCCAAGAGCATGCAAATCTCTTTTTTGAAAGCTTCATTGAAGAGAGGGAGAGAGAGAGAGAGAGAGAGAGAGAGAGAGAAATTTTCTCCTCAGGTGATAAAAAGATCAACAGCCAAACAAAGGGCTTTTCTAAGGACTTTGTGACACAGGGAGAATCTATAGTTTATCTCGTACAAATCCCCCCCAAAATATGTAATTATGCACAACAATTTCACATGAAATTGCACAAAACCCATCATTAAAGTAATCAGAGAGTGGTGTTATCCCGGATCTTTTTACTTTCGGGATTTTAGCGAAAATGCATTTGAGATATTACTGTAATTGCGCATCTACTCTAGTGTGAAAGTCAAATTCGGTTCATTCATGCAATAATCCTCCTTTCACTCATTTTTTCAATTTTTCCATGGTTCTGTGGGGCTGCTTTTACTTCCTATTTTGCTTGGGTGACATACATGCCAGACAAAAAAGTGTATCAATTCTCATAAAGCAAAAAATACAACTGTTGAAAATTTGAAAGATTATAATGGCAAAATAAAGTGGGAACACAAAGAAGTGTCACACAGGAAATGAAGCAAGGAAGGTTCCTGTGATGCACTAACTATGAATCCCTCTGCACATGTGCAAGTATACCATTTCTGCTTCATATATAATAATATAATAATATTTTTTTATTTATAGCCCGCCACTCTGCTCGGCAATCGGGGTGGGTTACAGCTAATATGGAATTTGTTCGCTTTTGTATGAAACACAAAAGTGCATTCCCCCCCCCCCACTTTTTGCATTATTATGCATTTATTCTAATAATAATAATAATAATAATAATAATTTTTATTTGTATCCCACCCCTCTGCCAAGCAATCGGGGCGGCGTACAACATATCAAAACATAGAGACAAATAAAATCACATCAGATCCGCTCCCTCCTTTCCACACCCACCCAACCCTTGAAAACGAATCAAACTAAATGAACTAAATAAAAATAATTAAACAATTAAACAATTAACAATTAAATAATTAAACAATACACAATTAAACAATAATATTAAAACCCCCGCTGGCGTTCTCCTCAGCTCTGCACCATCCCCAGCTGCTCCCGGCCCCCAGGTGATGGTAAGGGGGAAAAGAATCCCCCAGGGGCCTGAGTCCTCCAAGAGCGCTGCCGGCGCCACATGCGCCGGGGAAGGATGGTCCTGGGCACACGCTGCAGGCTGTCTAGGGGAGAAAGGTTTTTCAAGGCTCCAACAGCTGTCTCTTCACCCTCTGTGCTGGTGGAAAAGGAGGGGTTGGGGAGCCTTTTTCAAGGCTCCAACAGCTGTCTCTTCACCCTCTGCGCTGGTGGAAAGGGAGGGGTTGGGGAGCCTTTTTCAAGGCTCCAACAGCTGTCTCTTCGCCCTCTGAGCTGGTGGAAAGGGTTGGGGAGCCTTTTTCAAGGCTCCAACAGCTGTCTCTTCGCCCTCTGCGCTGGTGAAAAAGGAGGGGTTGGGGAGCCTTTTTCAAGGCTCCAACAGCTGTCTCTTTGCCCTCTGTGCTGGTGGAAAGGGAGGGGTTGGGGAGCCTTTTTCAAGGCTCCAACAGCTGTCTCTTCACCCTCTGCGCTGGTGGAAAAGGAGGGGTTGGGGAGCCTTTTTCAAGGCTCCAACAGCTGTCTCTTCGCCCTCTGCGCTGGTGGAAAGGGAGGGGTTGGGGAGCCTTTTTCAAGGCTCCAACAGCTGTCTCTTCACCCTCTGCGCTCTCTAATTGTGTGTGATATTTATTCATGCAATTAAACACTATTTTTGCTTTATTTTTGGGATGGTTCATTTGCGCTTTATTATCTCTTTAAAGATGGAACTGGCCCCCATGTGATAAAGTCCTATGTCTGACTACTTAGGCACAAAGCTCAGAGGAAATCCCATTGTGGGAGGGGAAATGAATTAATTATTGGGAGTGCACATTTCTTTTAATGCTTAATTTTAACCCTGCATTAAACTTTTGCCCATATAGTTTAGGGGTATGGAATTCCATTGAAGATGGGGACCTTTCAGGCCAAACCCAAACTTCCCAAAGTACCAGAGGTTATACCATGTCATTTTGGTTTGAATTTCAGCCAAGGTTTTTCCCCAGTGGTGTCAAATACTGGGGATCACAGAGGTACAAATCACTGCATTTTTGTTCAGTTTTGGAGTACTTTGGTGTTGTATTTAGGAATAAAATCTCCCAAACAAATTAAATGGGGCCAGGGGAGCTTAGAAGACATCTGAGAAACTAGTGTGGGCTTCAGGGGCTTCCCCAGATCTAGCTCAATACTGTCTATGATAAGCAACAATATCTCTACAGATAGGGACCAAATGTCTGACATTATTCATGCATCATATGTAGTTTATCACCAAGCTCAGAGGCTTTACCTTCATATTTATCTCTCTTGAAACATTTAATAATAATAATATTTATTTGATACCCCGCCCCTCTGAGTGCAATCGAGGCGGCTAACATCATAAAATCATCATACAGAAGTTAAGAACAATTCCCCCCTCCCCCCTTAAAAATTATTAAATCAATTACAATTTAAAACAGACATCCCTAATGGTGAGCTTATATCCATTAGGGATAGACATCCCTAATGGTGAGCTTATATGTAAGATCTACTTTTGAAAACTTCTCTGGTTAAACAGGATGTGGTGTCCCTTTGGGTCAGAGAATTAAACAGAAAATTCTTGTTGTATTGATTGTTTGTGTGTTGTCCAAATCTTACTGGCCAGATGTTGTTGGACCATGACTTCCATTAGGAGTAGAAAACATATTCAATGGTGATGAATCTTGGGAATCACAATTCAGCAACCTCTGGAGGATCACAAGATTCCCACCCATTTCATTTCTTGGAAACACTCCATTAACCTCACAAATGTGTAAATGCTTGAGACAAGATGTACAAAAATTCTTTGGAGGTACGAAAATGCTGCTTTCATCAAGATTGTTGAACCCAATAAAGTTTCTCTCTATCCTGCATTATTTTTAGTTTTGGAGGAGGAAAATAGGAGGCAACATAACAGAGGTATACAAAATTGTGTACATATTTCAGTTATTTTTTTTTCCATTTGCCAAATATTTATGTGTGAAAGTATTCCAAAGGGTATACATATTCAAAATGTGGTTTTATTTTGTTTTATTTTGGGGGTTTTTCAATATATTTTGCATAACATGAAGTAGTTTTGCACAAATTATTGCTTTTTAAGAATCACTTTCCTCCTCCCCCTATGTTTTTATTTGGCCAAAAGTCACAAAGTATTCTTGAAAAATCTCATCATGGTTGAGAAATTTTTCATTCAGGTTATTCAATTTTTGTGATTCTCAATGAAGACAGTAACATTTTACCTCACTAGTCTCAGAACCAAATCAGAGCAGAAAGTTTTCTTAATATGGCATACCACAAATTTTAGTACAGCCACAAAATCAAATGGCTTTAAAGGGGATTGTTTGATTAGCCAAATTAATGGAGAATAAGACAATCATTCTTTACTAGTCATGATGGCTATACACTACATCCAGTAGTATACTAGGTGCTGGGGAACATGAGTGGGAGGTATTGTTACATTCATGTCCTGCTTGTGAGTTTCCCAGAGGCATGAGCCAGACTGATGTGTGAAAGGAATGCTAGACTAGACTCAGCATAGCTACTATGCTTTTAAACTGTTTTGGGTAAATATTTTCAGCATGTCCTACAAAAAGACATTGTCATATCTTAGGAGATTCTATCTAAGTTTTCTATCTCTATGTAGAGCTCAGTTTTTCCCCCTTTTTTCCCTTTATTTTTATTTTGAAAATCCATATTTAATATTGCACATTTACATATTGTCATTGAACTCTACATTGAATTTTATCTCCTGTACATACTTAATTCAGAAGTAAACCTTTTACATTCATGCTATTCATTCAGTAAACAAAAAAATACTTATTGAGATATTTGTATTAGTTATTTTTTCTTCTATCTTCTGCCTTTATTCGTATCTTCTAGAATGACTTCCTTATGTTCCTCTTCACTTTTTTTCCCTTTTGAAATAGTTCTATGAGAAGGAGCATCATGCTGAAACTGGGTCATTTAAAAAAAATTACAATGGGACTACAGTTCTCAGGTTGAAAGGCCATCATTCCAATTGAAAACCTTTTGAAGATGTATATCAGAGCACCAAAGAGAGGAAGAGAGGGAAAGGGAGAGAAGGGAAAGAGGAAGAGAATAAGGGGAAAATGGAGCAATACCTAGTAGGATTTCAAAAACATTCTGCTTGACATTTGAACAGGTAGTGCCCTGTGTTGGTTTCAGTTTGCAGCTGTAGGTATTTCTTCCTCTTTCATTTAAAGAAAAAGAATTACTATTATTCCAGAATGTTATACAGTGTAATATTTTGCCTTTTGACATTCATCATAGTCATGGCCTTATTCTAACTCAGTGGTGTTTTTTTTTTTTTAAAGCTTCCCTTAGGAGAACAAGCAGTAGATTATTGAGAGTCAGGGCATAGAAAGAAACTGCTAAAAAAAAAAAAAGGAAAAATGGGTCATCAGCCATTCATTATACATTCTGCCAGCCATTAAAGTCAATATTGTTGAACTTTTTAGATTTCTCTTTATC
The DNA here is from genome assembly GCA_026167975.1 of Phrynosoma blainvillii. NCBI lineage: Eukaryota > Metazoa > Chordata > Lepidosauria > Squamata > Phrynosomatidae > Phrynosoma > Phrynosoma blainvillii. The sequence continues at coordinate 419,152,322 of JANUYF010000001.1, forward strand.
TGGGCTTTTGCACAGTGTTGTATTTATTAAAATACTGTAGTATTGCCAGCTTTAGCCTATCCCTTGCTAGCAAGAACTTGCCCTGCTTCTGTCACAGTAGCCTTCAAGATGAAGTGAGCAGGTCTGTGTTATACATCTTTACCCCAATACACCTTTCAAAAAAAATCTCTCTTTCCCTAACTGCACTTTCTTTAGTTTTTTGTGGGTTTTTTTGGGCTGTGTGGCCATGTTCTAGAAGAGTTTCTTTCTGATGTTTCACCAGCATCTGTGGCTGGCATCTTCAGAGAAAAAAGATGAAGATGCCATTTTTCTCTGAAGATGCCAGCCACAGATGCTGGCGAAACATCAGAAAGAAACTCTTCTTGAACATGGCCACACAGCCCAAAAAACCCACAAAAAACTATGGATGCCGGCCATGAAAGCCTACGACTTCACTCTTTCTTTCTTTCCTATTTTCTTTTTTATTTTGGCAGCTGTATGTGCACAATGAGATTGAATGGACATTTGGACATTCGACTTCTTGGTTCATGGTCTGCACTTTCATGAAGAAGGACTTCTGGAAAGAGATGGGTCATACATCACAGCAGTTGGTATGGATGTATTTGTTCACAATCTCACAAACTTGTTAGGACAGCATTCAACTGAGTTTTGCAGGGGAGGGAGAGAGTATTACAGAGTATGGAGGAGGGTCTAAAGAAACCGAAGTGTATGTATAAATATATTTGGATGATCTCTGGTTTAAAGGGAACATACAGAAACGGAAGTAGTGGGAAATCACTAAGAAGAATACAAATAGGCAGCATCTGTAGGGAGAAAGGAAAAGAAAAGAAAAAGCTATAGCTAAGAATGGGCTCAGGTTGACTTCTGGCTGGGTTCAGTGGCAATGGCGGATCATCTCCAGGAAAAATCCTGGAGACGATATCTCCACGTGGTAGTTCCCCCTGAATATAACATGAACTGAAATTAAAAACAAGCTAAAAAATAGGTGGGAATCTCTACTCTTGCAAAAAGAAGGGATTACCTGGCTCATAAAGAGCTCCAAAACGCCCAAACGGTGAGAGGAAAGGAAAGACGGAGGAGGATATTTTCCTCTGCTGAAGAGGGGTCAGAGATGTGAGCATAAAGGATCCACGCAGTTTGAAGCTGTGTTGGAAGAATGGCGCAAAACCACCACCAGCAACAAATAAAAGCAGCGAGAGGTTGCGGCCGGAGGCTCCGGACTTTCCATTTTGCTCCGGAGGCCAGCTGGGCCAGCAGCGCAGCTGAGTCCCTTCAGCTGCCACACCCCCGCCGCCCGCTGAAGAACGACGGCGGCTACTTAAGTGCCGCCGGATTCCACCTTCTCCAGCCAGAAGCAGCGAGAGGTTGCAGCCGGAGGCTCCGGACTTTTCATCTTGCTCCGGGGGCCAGCTGGGCCGGCAGCGCAGCTGAGTCCCTTCAGCCGCCACACCCCCGCTGCCCACTGAAGAACGACGGTGACAATGATGCCTTTCTCCCTCTCTGCACCTACATTGAGGTTGACAAACGATGGTGCTCCGGAGGCTGCGGAGAACTGTTTAACATCTAGCAGCCCTCGGGAAAATCGCTGAAAGAACATTTGTGTAGCCGGGGGAGGATTTTTCTTTCTTCGGCTATTATATAATTTTATTTGATATTGTATATCTATATGCAATTATTGTAATTTGTTTTGCCATTTGTTTTGGGGGATGGGGGAGGGTAGGAGGGATGGGATCTGTATTGATTTTATTTGTTTGATGTTTTGAATTTTGTATACATATTATTGTTGTTCACCGCCTAGATTGGCTTGCCAGAGGGGCGGTATAGAAATAAACCGTATTATTATTATTATTATTATTATTATTATTATTAAAATACAGTAAGCTAAGTAAAAAAAAAAAAAAGATCTTGTGAGTTGGGAAAAGAGGAAAAGAGAAAGTCTGACATGATAGCTACTATAACAAAGGAGATTTTGAAACCACTAAGAAACTCTATTAAAAAGGAGCAAGAGGAGAGAAAAAAAGATAAAAAAAGCTAAATGGCTATTAGTCAAATACAAAGCCACAATTTATTACAGGATCGTAACTGAATGAAATTATGGAAAGAGAAAAGGAGGGGGGGGGAATAAAAAAATAGTTACAATGAAATAACCCATCGACTTCTGGAGAACTAAAAGAGTTCTAATTTAAATTGAAAAAGGAAACTATTTTGGTGGATTGTTGAAAATAGAATTTGGGACATGGAAAGATAAGATTGGCCATATGAAATGAATGATGACTAGTAAAATAACCAAGAGAAATAAGATTAATATAGGGGGGAAGCAGACGGCTTAAAGAGCCATTTTGGGGGCAGGGAAGGGGAGGGGCAGCCGCACAGTGGGCACCCCAACCCCTTCCCCAGGTCATCCTCGGAGCAGCCAGCCCTCCGCACAGCCGGTGCTCCAAGGAGGACCTCCCGCTGCAGCATTCGCACACGCTGCAGCGGAAGAGTCACCAAATGTTAGCCGGCAGCCTTTTGCAATGCACCTTCAGCGACTTGTGGAAGGAGCGCCAATTTAGCGCTCCTCCCAGGGGTGGCGAAGCTGTGCCACGGGGCCAAGGTGTGGGGATACCTCGGCCCCGCGGTGCAGCTTCCCGGAGTGGCCCACGGCTGCCCATCTGCTTCCCCCCTTAGACTGAAATACAAATGGGCTTACAGTCTGTGATATACCAGAAAAAATAAAATAATTAAATTAGCAAAGCAGATTTGTTAGAACAAATTAAACGGGAGAACTGTATGCTAACAATATAAAAATAACTTGATAAAGAGACCTGATTTGTTATATTTAAACAAGCTTATTTTGACTGGATTAATCTAGAACAGCTGGATTTGAGATATTCTGTTACTATCAGACAAGCCAGTCAAAACATCCATGAAATAATTGCTTAAGAATGACACCTAGTGGGGAACAGTGGATATTACAGTTAAAAACAAAATAGCCTCATTAATAAGAAAAAGAATACCACAAGGACTATAGAAGCAGGAATTGTTTAAGAACACCTGCTGGTGAAAAGTAGCTACTACAATTAAATTAAACCAGTCCCCAAATCAATAAAAATAAAACAAGAGAAAAATAGCAATGTTCTTGAGAAAATATGCTGGAACACAATCTAGAAGAAACTCAGTGGAATACAGCTGTAAGCAAACAGAACAAAATATGATTTTAGATGAAATAAAGAAATTGAACCAAGGGATGCAAGGGATGCGTCAAGAGATAAGAGACATGAAGACAGATTTAAAACATGGTTTTAAGACAGAAATTAAAAGCCTTAAACAATAAAAGCCTTAAACAATCAATTGAAAAAGTAACAAAAGACCTAAAAGAAACAGATATGAAGGTGGAGGTCCTGGAAGCAAAAAACAAAGGAATTAAGTGACAGAACGCTACAGCTTTCTCTGGAACAGGAGAGAGAAAAGGACCTGAGAGCACTATCAGATCTCAAGGTGAGAGAACAATGTCTTAAAGTAGGAGTTCTTAGAGAATTACAAAATGAAGACTTACATAATTATTTAGTTCCAATTCTAGCTGATTTTGTGGAAATTACCTGTGCAGATTTTTTAACAGAAATTGATAAAATCTTTAGGATTAATTCCATAATTGTGCAAGAGAGAAACCTTCCAAGAGATATCTCGATTTACTTCATGAGAACCATAATAAAAGAAATAGTGTTAGAAAAAAAGCTATGAAAAGAGACTAGTAGTAAATAAAGAAGAATTGATGATTTTGAGAGATATCTCTGGAAGAATTCTGAAGAAAAGAGCTGAATATAAATTCTTGACAGCATTGTTGAAAAGATGAAATATCCCATACAGATGGGAATTGCCAGAGGGTGTTTCTTTTACTTACAGGAAGAAGAGACTTAATTAAACAGGTTATAACAGAGTTAAAGGAGAAAGCCCCAGGTCCAGGTGGATTCCCAAATATTTATTACAAGATATTGGAAGACCAACTAATAAATCCATTGCAGAAAATGATGAATGTGATAAGAGAAAATAATTTTCCAAAACCATGGAGAGATGACAATATTTCACTTATCATAAAACCTGAAAAACATCCACAAGAAATAAAAAATTATAGGCCAATCTCATTATTAAATACAGACTTCACATTTTTTTCAGCTATATTATTGAACAGGTTAAAAAATATGTTACAAATTTTGATTGGTGAAGAACAAAATGGATTTCTTCCCAAAAGATATTTAAGAAAAAATATAAGAATAATGATAGATATAATCAAACTGTTTAAAAATAGGAAAGATAAAAAAACTAGCTATAATTTTGGTAGATATGGAAAAAGCATTTGATAGGGTCAATTGGAATTTGTTATTTAAATATTTGGAAAAAATACGAGTAGGGGAAAGATTTCAAAACTAGATAAAAGCGATATATAAAGATCAGGAAGCATATTTAATAATAAATAAAGAAAAAACTAAGGCATTAAAAATAAAACAAGGTACTAGACAAGGATGCCCCCTATCTCCATTACTTTTTATTTTGATTATGGAAATGTTGATCCAAAAAATTAAAATGAACAAAGAAATACAAGTAGTTAAGAAAAAGGAGAGGAAGTTAGCATTTGCAGATGACTTAGCATGTTTTCTGGAAAATCCATATCAAGTATAGAAACTTTAAAATCTGAGTTAAAAGACTTTGAAAATATATTGGGATTAAGTGTTAATGAAAGGAAAACAAATATACTAATAAAAATATTAACAAAAATGAAGAATTAGAATTGTCAAATAAGTCTGGTTCTAATATAATAAAAAGTGAGATATTTAAGAGTTGACATTACCTCAAATAACAGTGATCTTTTTAAAAATAATTATAAGAAAGTATGGAGTCAGGTCAAAAAAGATATGGAAAAATGGAATTCTTTAGAGTTATCCCTATTAGGAAGAATTGCATGTATTAAAATGAATATACTACCTGAATTACTATTTTTATACCAAACTATTCAAATTATAGCTAAAGAAAAACCTATCTTAGATTGGCAAAAGGATTTAACAAAATTCATATGGTGGGGAAAGTAACCTAGAATTCGACTTAAAATACTACAAGATGCTAGAGAAAGAGGAGGTCTAGTGGTCCCAAATCTAAAAAATTATTTTAAAGCGTCATGTTTAATGTGGACTAAAAATTGGGTTGACTTAAAGGACAAAAAATTGCTAAAACTTGAAAGTGATAAGTTGGTTTATGGTTGGCATGCATATTTTTATTATGATAAAGAGAAATGTAACAAAGAAATTTATGATCATTGCATACGAAAACTACTTTTATGGCTCTAGAAAAAAATAAGAAAAAATGGAGAGGAATTATCACTGGAAACCTCTCCACAAGAGCCTTTTTTTTGGGGGGGGGGGGAGAGAGAAAGAGGATCTATTTTGTTGAGAAACAAAAATTTATTAATAAATGAAAATAATAAACTTAGATTTAAAACAGAGGAACTATTAAAAGAAAATTTGAAATTACATTGGTATCTAAAGTTGCAATTAAAAGAAAGATTTAAATTTGATTTGAAGCAATTAACTATTGTTAGGGAAAGAACTGAATTAGAAGAAATATTACATTTAGAATATAAGGGGATGCTTTCTAAACTGTATAAATATCTACTCGATGGAAGTAGAGAAAGAAGTGATTAAAAATAACATGGTGATTTGGGCCCAAACCATTGGCCATACTATTGAATTAGCATGATGGGAATACATCTGGGAAAAGAGACTGAAATATACGAGAAGCCAAAGTCTACAGGAAAACTATTATAAAATGTTATTTAGGTGGTATTTATCACCAGATAAATTTACAAACATTTATAACACTAAAAATATATGTTGGAAATGTCAAAAAGATAAAGGTACATTTTTCATAATTGGTGGACCTGTAAAAAAAATAGGAAATATTGGTTGGAAATACATGAAACAATATGTAACATTTTAGACATAAAATTTGAATGTAAACCAGAAATATATTTGCTAAACATCTTAGATGAAAAAAATGGAAAATAAATATGGGAGAATAATGTTTCATTTTATTATTGCAGCAAGAATAGTATTAGCCAGATATTGGAAGGAAAAAAAACCTGAATTAGAAGACTTGATTAATAAAATATTTGATCTGGCTAAAATGGACAAACTCACTTGTCTATTGTCCGATGGAAATATGGAAAAAAATTAAAAAGAATGGGGAAAAGTAATAACTTTTCTGCAACAACAACAAAAAAGGATTACTAACAACGAAAGGATTTCTAGGATAATGAAGAAAGACAAAGAAAAAGAAAGGGGGAAAGAAAGAAAAAGGAAAATTGCTTTATTATAATCTCTCTTAATAGATAAAACAATCTAAAGAGATTTACTGTGTATTACTAATTTTGTTATGAATTAACTAAGAAAATTCTGATTAAAAATTGAACAAAAACAATGTAAATAGCAAAAACTCTGAATTCAACTGATGTAGCTAAAAAAGACAGAAATAGAGAATTTTAGAAATTGTTTATGTGGGGTAGTAGCATACATAGGAAGCTCATTTTTAGTTAAATGTGAGATTTGGTGAGAGATAAATGTTTTATGTTTTCTGTTTTATATATGTTTGTTTTAGGAAAAGGAGTTTGTAATAGGAGACAATAGAGTATAATTTCTGGGCCACTTTAGAGAATAGGATGCGAAAGGGAGCACAACCCTGGCCCAGGAACAAACAAATAATAGAAAGTCGAGGGGCAGGGTAATGAGGTCTAATTTTCTATTATAGCTAATGTCTGTTTAGTTTGTAGAGTAATTGTTTTTTATTGTTGTTTTTTTCTCCTTGTGATTTGGGTATTAAAAGAGGAAGTCTTATCATTATGTGTTTGTAAGTTATGTATTTATCTGTATTAACTGTTGTATGTACATTTTTATTTTTATGTCTTTAATAAACTATTTTAAAATTTTAAAGAAGAATGGGCTCAGGTTTACAAGAGAGGTTAAAAAAATAAAAGGTTTTGGTTGGTTGGTTGGTTGGTTGGTTGGTTGGCTGGTTGGGGTTTTTTGGCTTTTCCTCTAACTTTTCAGAGTTAGAGGAAAAATAAGAAAATGGTAGGGCCACTGTGTGGAGAAAATAATAATAATAATAATAATAATAATAATAATAATAATAATAATAATTTATATCCTGCCTTTAGCCAAGGCTATCAAGGCAGCTTACACTTTAAAAATTCAATCCCGTATAATACCAAGAACATATCAACCCCCCCCCTTAAAAACATATTAAATCCATACAACATTAAAATTTAACTTAAACCAAAATTACAAATCTAATACAATTAGACAGGGCACTCTGATTTTAAAGGAGTGATCTAATGGTGGGGGAGAGATTGTGAAAAATATCATTCCAGGAACGCCTGCTGGAAGAGATCCATCTTGATGGCTTTTTAAAAGCCATCTAAGTTGGTTATCTGACGGATCTCTTTTGGCAGGGCATTCCACATGCAATAACATGCTGATATTGTAATCAGGAAAAGAGAGAAAGCAGAATTGCTCACAGCATTGTTTGTCTCAGTCTTCTCCCAGGAAGAAAATAATGTCCTACCATGTGAAAATAGAACAAATGATGCAGCATGTAGATTGCAACCCAGAACAAATAAACAGGTAGTACCGAGCTACTCTAAATAAATCCAGATCTCCTAAACCAGATGAAATGCTTTTAAGAGTACTAAAGGAACTTCTAGATCAGGGGTAGGCAACCTAAGGCCTGGGGGCCGGATGTGGCCCCCTGAGGCCTTTGGACCAGCCCCAGGCCGGTCCTGCTGCTGCCGCCACCCCCCGCTGCCGCCCCCCCACCATGATGATATTGACTATTGTTGTTATTACTTGTTCTTGGGGTTTTCTTGGCAAAATCTCCACAGGGGTTTTGCCATGGCTTTTCTGGGGCTGAGAGGGTGTGCATGCATATTTTTTATTTTTTTAAAAAAATATATTTTTATTTATTCATTTATTTATTTATTTTTGGTGCTTTGGCCCCCCCAATTGTCTGAGGGACAGCAACCTGGCCCCCGGCTCAAAAAGGTTGCCTACCCCTGTTCTAGGTGTTATCTCAGACCACTGTCAATAATCTTGGAGAATTTTTGGAGAACATGAGAGGAGGAACAGGAGAAAAGGTAATGTTGTCCCCATCTTCACAAAGCATAAAAAAGGAGCCAAGTAACTATACACCAATCAGCCTGACTTCAATATCAGATGATTCCAGAAAAGATCATTAAACAGTTATTCTGTGAGCACTTGGAAAGGAAAGCCAGCATGAGTTTCTGAAACATAAGTCTTGCCATATTAATGTTATTTCTTCTTTGGTTAGAGTTACAAGCTGGATATATGATGGAAATGTTATGGATGTTGCATATCTTGTTTTCAGTAAGACTGTTGAGATGGTCTCTATGATATTCTTTCAAACTATCTGATAAAATATAGACTAGACAATGCTGCTGGTGAATTAATTTGTGACTGGTTGTTGGACCAAACCCTAAGAGTGCTGGCCTATGGTTGTTCTTTATCCTGGAAAGAAGTGACTAGTGGGATGTTGCCACACATTGTTCAAAATCTTTATAAATAATTTGAATGACAGAATACAAGGCACGGTTATCAAAATTGCAGATGAGACCAATATGGGAGGGGTAGCTGATACCCAAGAAGCCAGTATTGGGATTCAAAATGGCCTTAACATATTGGAGAGTTGGGCCAAAACTAACAAGAAAGATGAATGTAAATCTCATTTTGGGCAGGAAGAATTGAATTGATGAACATAGAATGAGTGTCACTTGGCTTGACAAAATTGCATGTGAAGAGGATCTAGGGTCTTAGTGGGCAACAAACTAAATATGAGTCAACAGCATGATGTGTGGCCAAAAAAGTCAGTACAATTATAGCCTGAATCCACAGAAATAAAGTGTACAGATCAAGGGAAATTAAAATGCTACTCTATTCTTCTTTGGCTAGATGTCACCTGGAGTATTCTGAGCACCAAAGTTCAGAAAAATATTAACAAATTGGAATGTTTTCAGAGAAGAGTGATCAAGGTTACCAAAAATCTGGAAACCAAGACCTGTGAAAAATAGTTTAGGGAACTGGGTATTTCACTTGGATAAGAGAGTACTGTGAAGTGATAAGATAGCCATCTTTAAATATCAAGGGATATCATGTCTAAGATGGAGTTACTTGTTTTCTGCTGCTCTAGAGACTTGGGCCTTGTCTGCACTGGATAAATAAACCAGCCTCCCCCACATCCTTTCGACAGAGAATCCAGATTATGCACAGCCCATTTGCAGAATGATTCTGCTCACAAACAGGGTGATTTATACCACAGCCTGCAAGTTGAAGCTAAATCTGAATGTGTGGTTTTTTTTTCACTTGCATATGAGGTTAATGGAGATAGGTGAAAAAAATCATTTTAACCTACATATGAATTGGAAAAGGGTTAAACAGCATCATTCACATATTTGAGAAATTTATAATGAAGTTCACATTGTTGTTGTTGTTGTTGTTTTTAAAAAACAACAAATAAGACATTTGTAACTTGTTGCCAAATAGGACCTGGAACAATGGATGCAAGCTACAAGAAAAGAGATTCTACCTCAACATTAGGAGGAACTTCCTGACAGTGAGAGCTGTTTGACAGTGGAACAAACTCCCTCGGAAAGTGGTGGAGTCTCCTTCCTTGGAGGTCTTTAAACAGAGGTTGGATGGCCATCTGTCTGGGATGCTTTGATTTTGAGTTCCTGCATGGCAGGGGGTTGGACTGGATGGCCCTTGTGGTCTCTTTCCAACTCTATGATTCTATGATTTGATGAACAGCCCATGAAATAACAAAGCCACACATAGAACTTGAAATAAAATATGGACAACTTTATTTAAGCTGTTACCTATTTAAAATTATTTCTTGAGAAATGCAACAAAAGGGGGGAGCAACCTAATGTGGGACCAGCTGAGGCAGTTCATGATGGCTCCTAAATCTCTTCAACAGCTTCCCTTGGGTGAAACATCTGAGCCTCAAGGAGAGTCCAAACTCTGGGTTGCTCTGCATCATGTCTTGTAAGAGCATGTGAGGGCAAGATCCCCTGGACAGCCCCAAGGACAACCTCCTTCCTCACCTCCCTATTCATCTGATATATGGGAGCAATTTCAAAGGCATATCCTTCACCAAAAGGGTTCCATAGGTGATCACTGAACTCATAATTTCTCCCCCTACTACCTTCCTAGTGACTGCCTATTGATGACACCTAGGCCAATTTCCAGTTCCTCGATATACAGTGTAACGTAGGAAAAAAACTATGGAAATGGAAGAAAATTCCTACTCAGCCCCAAAGCAACCAGAAAACCTATACTCTGTGAGAGGCAGGAGTTTGGGCTCAAATTTTCCAAAGGCAGAAGACTAGGAAGTGGCAGAGTCATATATATCCCTCTGACTCTGCCCTATAGCATTCCTAGTTTTGGCACAAAACACCAGAACAATTGTTAGAGTGGTCTCTCTTCCTTGGAGGCCATCAAAATCATCTCTCTCACCATGCAGGCAGTGCAGTGGGATATGGATAATAGAAAAGAGGATGCACAAATGTGTATATTGTGGGAAATCACTTGCAAAAAAATTATGTCACATAAATGGTATACAAAAATGAGTAAATAGAAACATATATTTACCCTGGGGCACCCTGGTGGAACAGTGGTTAAATGCTGATACTGCAGCCACAACATTGTGAGCACTCCAGGTTGACTCAGCCTGCCATCCTTTCATAGGTCAATAAAATGAGTACCCAGCTTGTTGGGGGCAATTGGCTTACACATTGTAAACTGCTCAGAGGGTGCTTACTTCACTATGAAGTGGTATAGAAATATAAATGATACTGCTATATACATTTTCATGAAAAGTGTTTTAGAGGGATGAATGCAGACTGATGTGGAAACAGGACAGAGTAAACATGAGCAACTGACTGGAATTATATTTAACAGATTAATTGTACATCACAGGTTAATCCATCTCCAATTCCAATTAATCTATCACCAAATCTAATTGGGTTGTTTAAAATAACTGCTATAGAACCAACTATTAGGAGGCATTTCTCCTGAAAGACTGGGGCCTTAGCCCTATTTTTGCTGGCCAACCAGAGTAGACCCACTGAATCAGTGGGATTTATGTGTTGACTCATTGTTCAACATTTGATTAAATGAGTCTAGTCAAGCTGGGATTAACCAATATGATTCCAGTCTAGATGTGTACTCTGGAGGTACTCCTTGAGTATGTCTGCTTTGTGTTACTATAACAATACCATTTTATCTGTCATGGCTCCATTTTAAATTCCAAGTTTATGTAGGATGAAGTAACAACAGTGAAAGTGATATAAGACTTGTTCCATGACTCTCACTTGACACTAGAGTAGCTGAAGTGACACAAAGTGCCTTTCTCCTACTTGACTGCTTTACCCTTGAAAAATAATTATGTTACATTTTTCTCTTTGTGGAGCTGCCATTGAAGATAGTCCAGAGATGGGAGCCTCTGTAAAATGCAGCTGTAAAGGTGTTTATCGGTAACACTTGCCCTCAAGGAGCTACACTGGTGGCTTATTTGTCACTGAGCACAATTTAAGGTGCTAGCTTCAAAGTGTAAAACCCTCATTGGCTTAGGAGGGTTTCATCATCTAAAGGGTCACTTTTGTATGTTTATCCTCCTGTAATGTGTAGGCTAGCTCCATGTCAGTTACCCAAATGTTCAGCAGTTCAGAAAAGCTGTATTCAATAAGCAGAGATTATTACAGCTCATAATTGTTGTCAGGACTGAGGAATTCTCCCCAGTTACACCAGTATACTTAGAGTTCAAACAATTCGGACTTTACAAAAGCATTCACCCCATTTGTCAGCAATTCAAAACATATTATTTTTTAGGTCTCCTTATTTTCCCTCTGTACAAAGCTACACATTTCCACAAAATTATCCATGGTAATTGGCAACTCATACTTTCTCCACACACATCTGCTCATTATGACAGGGCATATCTGATGCATTTTTTTTACCTCTGCCAGCTTCACCAGTATATAACCCATCATCCCACATTTAGACAAAAATATTCAAATGTAGCAATAAACATGGCAGCATTAAACATAGCAGGACCATGTTTGGATCATTATCATGACACTTCCCCATGAATTGAGATACTTCCCCATGAATTGAGGCTGCGTTGATTATATAATCAATTGACAAAATCTGGGCTTCTGGGTCTAACAACAGGGCCTCTTCAGTCTGGCCACACAACTGTGGAATACTCTGTCCATGGAGATTAGATTGCTAAGCAACATTGCTTAGATTTTCAAGGGGAATTGGGTCCTACGTTGTCTGTTGAAAATTTTGTGGCACCTCAAAGACTAACAAGTTTTCTGTGGCATAAAATTTCATGGACTCAGGCCCATTTTATTGGGTTCATCAGATGAAAGCTATCTTTCCCCAATAGATTAGACATAGATTCCACTCAAATTTGACATTTCCAGTTTGATTAGACAGTTGGGTCTTTACAAGTAGAAGATGATGTTTGAAATATATATATTCAAACCTTCATTCCATTTATATCCTATCTTTCCTTCAATAAGCTCAAAATAGTGTACATAGCTGTCTACCTGTTCACTTTAACTTCACTATAACTGATTGATGCCTGTATATGTTAATTGATTTTATAATATATTGTGTATTTTTATCAATTTCATAATATATTGACTTACTGTGGGGTTGTTCTTTGATGAAAGGTGGAATATATATTATATAAGTCTATCAATATTGCAATCCTAAGTGAACATGTTTGGACAAACATTTGGGAACAATTCTACTGGTTATTTTCTTCCTGCTTGCATTTTTAAAAATTCAGATGCAGATAAAGGGTCATTAATATGACCAAAAGATTCATGTAACATTCCTTGTAGAGTTGATAGTCTGAAATGCTGGGAATAGAAAAGAAGGGACAAAATTGCTCATGTGTGTCTTCAAATTGTTTCCAACTTATGATGACCCTATCATAGGATTTTCTTGGCAAGATTTATTCAGGTTTGTTTGTTTTCTTCTTCTGAAGCTGAGAGAATGTGACTTACCCAAGGTTTCCATGAATTTCCATGGCCCAACAAGAATTCAAATCCTGGTCTTCAGAGTTGTAGTCCAATGCTCAAGCCACTGCTCCAGAAACAAAATTAACAGGGCAGAAATATAGAAAATACCATGTATTTAGGGTTCATTGTGGGTGTTTGTTCCCATCAAGGCAACCCAGTGAATGTTAACAAAATACATGGCAAATACTTATTTTAAATAAAATATTTGGACATGTCACAAGAAGATATGACTCACTAGAATGCTTGGCAAGGCAGAAGGCAGTAGGAAAACAGGAAAGCCATATGACAGATGGATAGACTCAGTCAAGGAAGTCACAGACCTGAGTGTGCAAGATGGGGCAAACTGGAGGTCTGTCATTCATAGGTCAAAGTCAACTTGATGGCAATTAACAACAAAAAACAGGTCAGCAGTCAGACTCTGTCCAATATAGATAGCATGGTGTAGTGGCTTGACTGTTGGATTATGGCTCTGGGAACCAAGTTCAAACCCCAGCTTGGCCATGAAACCAAGTGGGTGACCTTGGGGAAGTCATGCTCTCAAGATGAGGAGAAGGCAAAGGCAAACCTCCTTTGAACAAACCTTGCCAAAAAGTTTTTTTGTGGGTTTTTCAGGCTGTGTGGCCATGTTCTAGAAGAGTTTCTTTCTGACGTTTCGCCACCAACCCTAACCCACAGATGCTGGTGAAATGTCAGAAAGAAATTCTTCTAGAATATGGCCACACAGCCTGAAAAACCCACAAAAAACTATGGATGCTGGCCATGAAAGCCTACAACTTCATCTTGCCAAGAAGATTCCAGGATTGGTTCTCCTTGGGGCTGCCATAAGTCAGAAACAACTTAAAGGCACACAACAGCAAGATACTGTCCAATTTGAATTGCTACCAACAGAGAGCATATTCATCATAAATACAGAAGGTTTTTGAAGCAAAGGTCTTAGGACAATTTTATTGCATTTTAAAATAACTTTGGAGGGCTGTAGATGGGTGGCACACAGCTGCCCACGCCACAGCCCTGATCTTCCTTTTGCTGCCCTGAAAAGAGTGGAAAAATGCTGCTCCTTTCAGGGGCAGCAAAAGGGCACCCTAAGAGCAGCTCTTCGTCACTCCTTCCGATGCAGCGTGTCAGGACACTGTGCTGGGAGAGCGTTCTGATGCTGCGCACCATGCCTAATGGCACACGGCATCAGGATGCCGTTGGCGGGGGTTGGGGTGGCTGGTGTGCAGCTGCCTTGCCCCATTTCTACTTCCAGGCCAGTCCTTTGGGCTGGTCTGTAGAGGCCCTTTATTCCAACATATCTTAAAAATTGGTGGTGTGTTCTTTCTGACCAATAATTAAAACATATGTCATGGTTTCTTTGTATTAGGATTTCTCAGTATTAAATAGCAAATCTGTATAGGGGAATTCAGTGTAGGAAACTATGGGCCTAAGCAGACTGCCAGAAATAGTGCACATTAAATTGAGGCACTGCCCTGGCTCAGTGCTAGGGAATCATGGGAACTGTAATTTATTGTGGCACCAGAGCTCTCTGACAGAGAAGGCTCAATGTCTCAGAAAAAAATACAATTCCCATGATTCCCTAGCACTGAGCCAGGGCAGTGCCTCAATTTAATGTGCACTATTTCTGGCAGTCTGCTTAGGCCCAATATTCAATTTCTATCCAGCTATTGAGTAGTTGAAGTCAACTGTTGTGTCTTAGACCAGGGTGAAGAACCATTACCAGCTTGCCCATGAGTGATCATCATAGGAACTCTTCTCTAAGCACATTGGATGCATTATGATCTAAATGTCATTGCTAGTCCCAACTAGAGTACACCCAATGAATCCATGGGAGTCATGTAAGTATTGATTTGCCATTCAGTAATCAATGGTTTAGTCTATCAATTGGTTTTAGACTTCTTTATCAAGCAAGCATACTCCATGGTGAATCCCAGCTATGAAACATTCCCATCATGTCCAAACTAGACTTGTTTCTCCAGCAGGTCAAAAGATTTCCATTTGGCAAGACACTTTCACATTAGCTTCATCTATTCTATTCTATTGTTTTTGCTGCTGGTATTTCTTTTGATGGCCTGTTTGCAAATTTTTATTGTCTTACTTACTCAATTGCTGTAATTTCAAGCAATACATTTTAAGTGTCCAAATTAAAATGTGAACATAACAAGTAGGTTTTTGAACTCATGCATATCACATAGGAGGACTGACCTTAGATGTGATTATAGGTTGAAAGTGAATCTGCGGCTGAAGCTATTTTGTTGTTGAACAATACATGCAAAATGATGCAGATAGTTTCCTCTCTAGGTCATATTGCCTTTGTGGGATTTTTGCTAATGCATTCAACCAGTCCACACCATAAAGCATCTCCTTGGGTCACTGCAGTAGCTATTTTCTTGAGTGTTAATCTCAGATTATTCGTTTAATTCCATTTGGATTTCATTATAATGTATAATGTATTTAAGAATAAACTCTGTCTCTGCCTAGAGATTTTCAATGAGGGCTGCATTAAGCTCTTAAGTAGGATTAACAGCTGTAGATAGATGTATTCATCAGAACTAATTTTAAAATGTAGGCTATTATATTATTCAGCAATTGCCAATAGAACTGCTATCCATCAAATCAAACAATACACACATATACAATTTAATATGGGCATAGGCAAAAGGCAAAGACAGTGGTTGATGAAAATCAGTACTAAAACAACAAAAATTGAAGTGAGGCAATGAGGTAGAAAAAGAGAGATACACACTATAGCACTTTTTGATTGACTTCAACTCATGGTGACCCATGGTGACTTCAACCCATGTGTGGGAGACCTCCAGGTCACCCTATCCTCAACCACCTTGCTCAGCTCCTGCCAGTGGTGTCACAAGGGGTGTGCAATGGCGTAGTCTGCACCAGGTGACATCCCAGAAGAGGGGTGACACCAGATCAGGCCCTCCACCTGCTGAGGGGGGAAGGCTGAGCATGCCCAGCCCTGCATGGAAAATTTTGAACTAGTATGATTCTACTTTATTGTCCTTATGTATGCAAATTACTTACTGTAAGAAGCAAGTTCACTGAACAACTTACTACTTCTGCTGTAGTTAACATCATTAGTCTCAGTTTGGAACATGCAGAGCCATTATCAAACTGGAGATTTATATAATTTAAAACAGGAATTTTTTATAAGGCATGGTGGCAAATTGACATTTCTGTTATAACTGGGCAACTTGCTTAACCATACATGTGTAGATGTTTGGAGAAACAGCAATTAGGGTACATTTCATTCACCAACACACATACTCAGTGGGAAATGTGGTCATGCCCCGAGAGACCACCTTTCACCTGCTCCTTTTTTTATGGTTATAGTTTGAAAATAAAGCATGAATGTTGTATCAATTAAGCTGAGCCACTGAAGGGTTAACAAGGCAATAGATAGCCTCCAGTTTTTCCCCTCTTTTCTTTTCTAGATCTATGTCTAGATCACTATACTTAGGTTTTACTTCTTTCTCTATCATGATTGCCTGAGCTAATATGTACACTTTGAAAACAGCTTTAAGGGCCTATCTAACCAAGTTAGGGACTCTATTGCTGGTGGGTTTCCTGGTATTTTTTTTTCTTTTTGCTTCACAATAAGTTTCCAGAGTAGGTATTCCTATTTTGTAGCCATAAGCTCACAGCCCTAGGCCTGTACTGTCTGCTAGCAAAAATACTAAATGCTCTTACAACTATCAAAGATATTGTTACCCAAACGCCAGGGTACCAGAGGACACCTGCAACCAATATTTAATAAGGAAAATTTTATTAGCTCAAGTGAAATTGCTGAGAGAGTGTTGGGCAACTTAAACAGGGATAAAACCTGTGTATACCAGTTCTGAGAAACAGAACTCCAATATGCAAGGTCCAAATGTAGTTTTATTTATAATAGCAAAGGGAAATCAACTTTCCCACAATATACACACACTCATACACACATACAAGAACTAGTGACATAAAAGGTAATAGCAGAAAGTAATTTTCTGGATTGAAGAGGGTGATACTTTACCTGATTCCAGAAGCAGAGGTTCCAATCAGGAGCGTTTATGAGGGGAAAGTGGCTCAGCATGCTGTCTGTGGATCTGAGTTGGCCAGCAGTTGCTGAGGAATCAGGTGAGTTATCTGTCTGGTCTCAAAACAAGGCCAAATTGGTAGTGCCTGAGCAGGTATACTTTATAGGTCAAAACATATCCCAGACCAGTTTTGGAATTAAAGTGAAGTTCCCAAGAGAGAACAGTAGAACTTGAAATGTGTAAATGGCTTGACAATTACTATGAGTGTCTCTTGACAAAGGAGTCTCACTCCCAGAGGATAGTAATCTTGAACTGCTGTTCTTGTGTGAGCCCAATGTCTATCCTCCACCATCAGTCCTATCAATGAAGGGATTATGTAATTTTTAATATAATTATGTGTTTTTATTTGTTTTATAACAACAATACAAAACAAACAATTAATACATAAGTAACAAATAGCCTTGTAAACTTGCATAATAGCTATCTTTTGTGGGGTACTAGCAGTAACAAAGTTCTAAAGATATCACTCAGATTCATTAGTTGATGAAGTTAGGTTCAAAGTATCTTTCTAAAGAATAGCTTGATGATAGCAAATGAGTTGGTATTGATGTAGTCAATAAAAATTGACCAATCCTCAAAAAGGAATGTGGTTGGGATTATGTAAATTCTAATATTAATTAATGCCCTGGCTTCCCCCATACTGAGCCAGCAGAATCTCCAAATATGGTCAATCTGGAAGTTCTGATATGGCATGGTTAGTTTCCTGTACCAGAGGTGCCCACTCAGCCACCTGCCTAAAATATCCCTTTAATATTAAATTGACTATCAAAAAGAGGGGGAGTAGAGGGAGGCTAGACCTTGGGGTAACAGCACCTCTAAGGATGGCTTGGCAAAGTGCCTACAAGTAAAACCATTCCTACATTGGTAGGCTTACTTGATAGTCATGGACTCAAGCAGTTCCCTAAAAAATACAAGGGCCCAGTGGAGGACTTGGAGCTCCCATTTTAATTTCCAGTTGTTCCTGTAATATCATACTACTTTGAGGCAGTGGAAATTAAATTGGTTGCCCCTACATTTGACCATAAAAAGAGGCAAGATAGGTAACAGCTGAGGATCCTAAAAAGGTCCTAAACCTCAAGTAATTGTGTGATGATGCTAACTATAAATACTATTACTGCATATAGGAAAATGGGGTTGGTGAATTAGTATGAGAGAGAAATATTTTATCACATGTAGAATAGTTATTAGCTTTATTTTAAGCATTCCAAACTAAATTCCTTCTGAGCTAGAAAAACCTGAAGAATATTAAAAAGAGAAAAAGGAATTGATTGTTGATTGGATGCCAAGTTCTTCTAGCTTTCTTTTTTTATATAAAAAGTTAACTTTTCCATCAAAAAGGGAAATCCAGAGTCGTTATTTGAAATATATAGGTGCAAAGACTTTATTGATTCAGGTGTCCTCAATTCTAGCACTCAGTTTTCTAATAAGCATGTCAAGTATGAAGAAATCCTCTCCAGTCCACTTAAAAAGTCATTCTTTCAAATAACTCATCCACTTTTCTCATTTGAAAATTATGTTAAACTCCCTTTACTACTCAGTCTCTTGTAATCAGCTTCGCCAGGGCAGATACCCAACTGACAGAAGTTAAGCTACAGAAAACATGCCTGGGATGGGTATGATCTGTGTTGTTTCTGGGCGGGGAACAAAAACGCAGATGAACTATTTGCATTGCCCCACCACATGAAAAGAAGCTTTGTTTCTGATTTTGCCAGCATGTTTCTACATCTCCAAAGGCAGCCAAGAAGTAGTAGCTCAACCACAAAACATTCACCAATGTGATTATGTACTAAAATGGGAAATATTGGGGGGGGGGGGGGAATTCATACCATGATGCCAAAATGACCAATTGGTAGAAGTTGCACTTATATCTAATTTCAAAGATAAAAGGGAGAAATTAGTGCCAATAAAACATATGTAGCTTTCTTCTCCTTCTAATGGTATCAGTATTATCCAATATAAAACAATAAACATGCCCCTGATTAAAGATCTCTGTCTACACACCAAACCAGAAAGGACTCCATTGGAAGCACCATACTAGTACTGTTCAGTTATGAATAGCTTCAACATACTAATGATGTATATCTATTCTTTTTGAAAGTAAATTTCTAAACTCATCAAAAAGATGCACATTATGCTCATGAGAAAACTTCATGTGTTAAAAGTCCCCTTCATAGTAAACCTTTAATTTTTAAGATGAAATATCATGGGCTTCATTGCCTCTGAAGGGGCTACCATGGATACAAATGTCATATAGTTCTGACAGTTAAAAAAAACACCATTAATTTATTTCTCTCACTATAGTTAATGACGAGACATCTGAAGTTTTGGGGCTTGGGGAAATATTAGTGTTCCATATCCAAGGCAGAATTTTCAGACACTGGGCCTAAGCAGACTGCCAGAAATAGTGCACATTAAATTGAGGCACTGCCCTGGCTCAGTGCTAGGGAATCATGGGAACTGTAATTTATTGCAGCACCAGAGCTCTCTGACAGAGAAGGCTCAATGTCTCAGAAAAAAATACAATTCCCATGACTCCCTAGCACTGAGCCAGGGCAGTGCCTCAATTTAATGTGCACTATTTCTGGCAGTCTGCTTAGGCCTAGAGTCAAAGGTCATGAGAACAAGAGTCATGAGAACATACATTACGTGCATTATGGTATAAACCTTTAAGGATTAGAGTCTGCTGTATCAGCTTACACTAGGGTAGGCAAAGCATGCCTTCCATGAAGCCCTAGGGCCCCATTTTTCCAGCCCCTGAAACCCAGTCTCCAAAAGCCTACTAACCTCCTTTAAAAAAAAAAGTGCATTTTAGATATTTTTTGCACTAAAATAATGCAGAAACCCTTCAAATAATTCCACACATCCATAAACCCACATTGCCACAACAAATACCCCAGATCACCATAATACCCCAAAATGCTTTCATTTCCTTCCACAGCCATTCTGGAAATAGTGACAAAAAGGTATGTGTCACTTCCTGTTGCCATTTTGGGAAGGAGCTAAACACAACTATCCTTCTTCTCCCTGTGCAGGGACTGAGCTTGAAAGCCTCTGGCAGCAGTTATAAAGAGCTAGACTGTTAGCTCCACCCCCAGTGACTCACAGAAGCCCCATCCCCTCAGAGTAACAATAGCTACAGGGATATCAAACTTCTGTAACTGTGCAATATAGGTAACTCTTACCTCTAGATGCTTAAAAAGCTTTTGTTTGGTCTGTGCCTCTGTGTTTACACATCATCTTTAACTTCCTAGCTGTGATTTATGGAGGAAGACATGCCTTTCTTACCATTGGAAAATATGCATTGGCCTTTTACCCACATTTCCTCAGTTAAAAATGTGGCTGACCACTTTTTAACTGAATATTTTATAAATAGTTAGCAGTCATCCAAGTGTTATCTAAATGCTGTACACTCTAAGGCTGGAATCCTGTTGCTTAGCAAACCTATTAAATCAAGTGTTGAATGGTGAGTCAAAACATCATCTTTAACTTCCTAGCTGTGTAGTACCCAGATGATGTGTAGTACCCAGATAAATCCAACCAATCCAATGGTTCTATACTAGGCCTTTGTGTTTAAGGTGCTGCAACTTTTTGATTGTGATCTCAGTATTCTGCAGAATGGAGCTACAACAATAAAAATAGTACCCAGCTGCTATAACCCTATAGTGTAATACAATGTTGTTTCTTTAAGTCCTCCAAATCCAAAGTGCTAGTGAATCTTTAGAAGCTTAAAAGTTTAGATTTGTTGAAGTGTGGAACACCTCACTTTGAATCAGTCATTTGTTATGAGTTGACCAAATTCATCTCAAGGTTCAAAGTTCACTTGAAATACACTCCTACAAGTTCATCATATTTTTTCTTTTTATTTCATCATGTTATTCAGGGGATGGGAAGGTACGGCAGCAACGGAGGAAACAGGTGTTACAAAAGAAGGAGGGATCGATGTTTGATATCTATCCCTCCTTCAGTTTGCTCCGTTTCCCAGGATAACTTGGAGAACGTGCCAGCCATTCCACTGACCCTTAACCTGCTCCTTTGCAATGCCAGGTCGGTCAAAAATAAAACCCACATCATCCACGATTTATTAGTGGATGAGGCGGCCGACCTGGTGTGCTTTACTGAGACCTGGCTGGGGGATGCCAGCTCTGTGTCATGGGTGCAGGCTCTGCCAGCTGGGTACTCAGTTAATGAGCAGGTGAGGGAAAGTGGGCAGGGGGGAGGTATAGCCTTGGTCCATAGGAACACCTTGACCTTGATCAGGAAACCTATCCGGAAAACGACACACATCGAGTGTATGTACCTAAGCCTGAAGACCAGGGATAGTTTGGGGATTCTGTTGGTATACCAGCCACCCCGTTGTTTAACAGACTCCCTACCCGAGCTGACCACCCTGGTTTCTGAGTTGCTGTTGGAGTTGCCCAGGCTATTGGTCCTGGGTGACTTCAACATCCCACTCGAAACCAGATTACAAGATCTATCAAGCGTGGCTCGGGAGTTCATGGATACCATGACAATCATGGGCCTATCCCAATTGGTTGACAGGCCTACACATTGTGCGGGTCATACCCTCGATGCGGTCTTTAGTAAGGAGCAGGGATATCTGTGGGTGGAGGTCAAGGGAATCTCCCCCTTGTCATGGACGGATCATTTCCTGATCAAGGTGGAACTCAAGGCTCTATCCTATCCCCCCGGGGGTGGTGGACCTATTAGATTGGTCCACCCTCAAAGACTAATGGAACCTATTGGTTTGCAGAAAGCCTTAGAGGGTTTAATGATTGGCAACGTCAGTGATTCTGTTGAAGCCTTGGTGAACACTTGGAATACCGATCTCGCCAGGGCTATCGACACAATCGCTCCCAAGCTTCCTTTCTGACCTGCTTCGAACCGCAAACCTTGGTATTCAGAAGATCTCAGACGGATGAAGCGGGTTGGACAATGACTGGAGCGCGAGTGGCGAAAAACTCGACTTTTATCTGACAGAACTCACCTTAGGAGTCATCTTAACTCCTATAGGGAGGCTTTACATGCAGCGCAGAGATCGTTCTGTACTGCACGCATTGCATCTGCAGAGTCATGCCCGACAGAGCTGTTTAGGGTGGTAGGGGAGTTGGCAAAGGTTTCACCTACACCAGGTCCCCTGCTTAACCCAACAACAGCCTGCTGTGAGACATTTAATATCTACTTTGCAGATAAAATCTCTCGGATAAGAGCCGACTTGGATGCCAATGTTCAAGCAAAATCCGTAGACGAGGTGTCCAGCAACTCCGTTGATGTTATTTTACTGGATGAATTTCAATCTGTGAGTACCGATGACGTGGACAAGCTGCTTGGAAGGATGAGGAAGACAACTTGTCCTCTCGATCCGTGCCCATCTTGGCTGGTCACCCCGGGGGGGGGGGGGGATGCCTTGAAAGTGTTTCTTCGGGACACAATCAACGCATCCCTAAGGGAGGGTTGTGTGCCATCTTGTCTTAAGGAGGTGGCAGTTAGGCCACTCCTGAAGAAACCCTCCCTAGCCCCCTTGGATAGAAATAACTACCGACCGGTCTCCTTGCTACCTTTTTTGAGCAAGGTGATCAAGAGGGCAGTCGCCTCCCAACTCCAGACAGTCTTGGATGAAACCGATTATCTTGATCCATTTCAAACCGGCTTTAGGACAGGATTTGGGGTTGAGACTGCTATGGTTGCTCTGACCGATGACCTCCGCTTGAGTATCGACAGGGGTAGTGTGACCCTGTTGGTGCTCTTGGATCTCTCTGCAGCCTTTGATACTATAGATCATGCCATCCTTTTGGATCGCCTGAGAGAGTTAGGAATTGGAGGCACTGCTTTGCAGTGGTTCCGTTCCTTCCTCTCGGGTAGATCCCAGAGGGTGAGGCTCGGGGACAGTTGCTCATCTAAGATAGAGCTTAATTGTGGCGTCCCTCAGGGCACCATCCTGTCCCCGATGCTGTTTAATATTTACATGAAACCGCTGGGGGAGATCATTCAGAGGCATGGAGCACGGTGTCTTCAGTACGCTGATGACACCCAGATATACTTCTCCATGACCAGATCATCGACTCAGACCTCAGATGGCATCTCCCCTCTTAATGATTGTCTAAGAGCGGTAATGGATTGGATGAGGAAAAACAGATTGAAGTTAAATCCAGACAAAACGGAGGTACTTACAGTCACAGGCCCGAAACCAGATCTGGGAATACAGTCCCGAGTCCTGGATGGAGTCACACTCTTCTCTAAGGACTGTGTTCACAGTTTGGGGGTACTCCTTGATTCGTCGCTTCACATGACTAGTCAGGTGAATGCGGCAGTCAGGAGTGCCTGTTATCAGCCTCGGCTGATGCGCCAACTGCGCCCTTATCTGGATTTGAGGGACTTGGAAACTGTGGTACATGCGCTGGTAACCTCACGTCTGGATTACTGCAACACGCTCTACATGGGGCTACCCTTGTGCCTAACCCAGAAACTTCAATTAGTGCAAAATATGGCAGCCAGATTAATTACCGGGACATCGAGGAGGGAGCACATAACACCAGTGCTTAAATCCCTCCACTGGCTGGCAATTAGTTTCCGGGCACAGTACAAGGTGTTGGTTTTAACCTTTAAAGCCCTTCATGGCTTGGGTCCATCTTATCTTAGGGACCGACTCTCCCCGTATGATCCCCCCGTGCCCTTCAGTCCTCTGGGAGGAATCTGTTACAGCCAATAAAAACTAGGCTGTCTCAGACCTCCCAGAGGGCCTTTTCCGCTACCGCCCCCAGGCTATGGAATGGCCTGCCGGATGAGATCCATCTTATTTCTACACTCACTGCCTTTAAGAAGGCAGTGAAGACGGACCTCTTCCGGCAGGCCTTCCCAGAATAATATTCCCCCGGACATACCTGCCCTGGGAGACGTTTTTATCTGTTATTTAATCAGCCTCCCTGCAATGTTTGGGCTGGCATTTATTGTTTTTATGTAGTAGTTCACTGTTTTAAATTTTTTACTGTTTAATTCTGTTTTAAGGGGTTGGGAGGTGGGACTTAGGGTTTGGGCTGTTTTTACATTGTTTCTTTTTAACTGTTGTAACCCGCCTCGATTGTTTGGGCAGAGAGGCGGGCTATAAATAAAAATTATTATTATTATTATTATTATTATTATTATTATTATTATTATTATTTAATTGTAGTCAGTCTTAAATTGGATTACAGGTATACCTCAGTTAAATAATTAGGTGTGTTCCTTGACATTACTTCTTGAACAGAAAAACTGATATTAAAGGCAGGAATAACATGGGAAAAATGGGGGAAAGATAGGTTCCTGTAGTGTAGTGGGTTGAGTATTGGACTATAACTCTGGAAAACAGGGTTCAAAACCCTTCTGAGCCATGGAAACCTACTGTGTGACCTCAGGCAAATCACATCCTCTCAGTCTCAGAGGAGTGCAATGGCAAATCCTGAAGAAACCTGTTGAGAAAACCCTGCAATAGGGTCACTACAATTCAGAAATTACTTGAACACACATAACAACAGCGAAAACCACAAAAAAAGAAGAGCAGTTTAACATGTTTCAGCAAGGTTTTTATTCAAAACTAACAATATACACATATGAAATGAATCAACAAGATCAGGCAAACTTTGCATAACTAAAGCAAAACATTTAAAACTTTGTAGAGACCAAATGAAGGGATCTTCCAAAATGCATCCAGGGATGACATTTTCTTTCACCAGCTTCTGCTTTTCCTATGGTTTTCATTTTCATGACCACCCTTATAGAAACATGCTTTTAAGAACATGGTGCAAGAAGATCCTTTGGCAGACTTCTCTGCCTTTTCCTCTTCCTTTAGCTATTCATTCATGCTTAGTTAAGGGATTATAGAGACAGCTACTATTTACCTTGCCTGTTGTAGGCAGGCAGACACCACTCCAATGGAATTGGCTGAAGCAGAATCCACTCTATTCAAGCTCAAGCTTTGTTGCACTGTTTACTGCAGACACACTACTGCAAGCCAACACCTGTTTCACCATCCTCCCATTGTCAAAGCTGCTAAAAAAAATCCAGGTATTTATAGAATGAGAAAAGAGAGACTAGGCATGCACAAAACACCTTTGTAAAAGAGCTTCACTGTCAGAGGCTTTGCTATCAAAGTATACCTGTATCTTTAAAAAGAATAGAAGTATGACAATAGTTGGCAATTCCTCTTTCTTCTCCTCTCTTTCCCTCAAAAGACATAGTAACATTAGTGTACACAGCTGGAATCCTAGTTCATCTAAAACTGGAAACACAGAAAAGGCCATCCACTCACTTGTGTATTGCCCCCTTCACTTGTGATTTTTATAATGCCAACTACCAGCCTTCCCCCCAACCCTCATAAAGAAGCCTTTGGGAATGATAATAAAAAGTCCTCCACAAATCTTTATCCTTCTCATCGCCATGTTGAAGAGAAAACTGCTACCTTTTGAACTATGTCATTTCAGAAATTCCTGCCCTGGTGTGTCATCCCTTTATCAATCATGCTGTGCAAATCATCCTTTCTGCAGACTTGCTCAACCTTCTGACTTAGGTAGGGGAAGGAGCAGCTTTGTTATCTAAGCTTTTCCCTTCCCAGCTGGACTGCTTGCTGAGCATGAATGCCCAGTTTCATTCCTAAGGGGATGTTTCTGTCTCATTCCTGTAGAGTGCTGTTTTGCTCCCATAATAGATCATCTGATGAGACATAGGCTTAATGTGCTGTCAAGCTGTTTTTTGTTGTGTTGTGTTTTGTTTTTTTGCTTACTTGCCATG
Organism: Phrynosoma blainvillii; assembly: GCA_026167975.1. Classification (NCBI taxonomy): domain Eukaryota; kingdom Metazoa; phylum Chordata; class Lepidosauria; order Squamata; family Phrynosomatidae; genus Phrynosoma; species Phrynosoma blainvillii. Next base: position 419,178,302 of record JANUYF010000001.1, read on the forward strand.
GTACAGTTAGGAAATAGGACCTGGCATCCTGTGTTCTAAAACAAAACAAAAACCCTGTTATTCAAAGGAGAACAATAGAGAGAGAAAACCTCTTAGATATAAGAGGAAACGACAAGTGTCAGTGGTAGAGTTTTATCAAGAGCCAAGATCCTCTTCTTGTTCAATGTACAACATTTTGCTTTCAGTGAAGGCCACCATAAACCCTTGTATATTCATATTAGATGGTATCTAAGACTAATCAATATTCAACAGTATTTGACAACCAATATGCAATAGCAGTATGTATTTGACAGAATCTGTCTGCTGACCTGTAGCAGTAATTTGTCAGCATGCATTAGACAAGTAGTCATTAATATATTACATCCCCTTTCAGAAGCCATGCAAGAGAAGACTATACTGTATATCCTTGACAACCGATTCACAAAGATGTCCAAATTTAAGACTAGCACACAGGCATTAATGATGGTTTGGCAATAGCTGAATGCTGACATGCAGCAGCAATTAGTATATCACAGTTATCTATTTGACCATTTACTTGCAGTAAATGATGTATTAATTTTATTCAGTTATATATCCTAACTCAGAATATTTGGATATGAGATTTTAATTTCAAAATCTGAGTACTAATGTTCAAAGGGCAATATTTGTCAGAATCTTGGTCAGATTTGGAAATCCGGCACAAATTCCTTTCAGCTTTACATGATGGTCATGAGAGGCAGTAGGCTGATTTGAGCTTACTGATATGCTCAAGATGTGCCTTTGACCACATGCTCCCCTGTTCTCTATTCTGGAACTGTTATGAGAAGGGAGAATCGCTTCCATTTTTTAACTACAAAATAGTGATACCTTTATTGGACCAACTAAAATACACAATATACTTCATGTACATTTTTGAAGCATCACTGGCTTCTTCATCTGCCAAAGATGTTAAAAATCTTACAGAAGGAATAAAAGTGATAATGATAGAGTCACAGATCTACATTTGTCTCAAATGTTACTTCTCTTGTCAGTTAAGATAGTCTACTAGAGCAATATCAGTGCTGGCAAAGGCCAGTCCTCTTCTTGCCCATGTGATGACCAGGGACAAAAGGAAGCAAAATACAAGTACTAAAGTTTAAAATCCTAAAATGTATTTGCTGGATATGGCTACAAATGAAAAATTATGAGAAAAAATATGGTAAGGTTATATTTGATATGTCAAGAGTTGCTTGACTATCATGTGCAAATAAATGGGGGGGGGGACAAGTGCCCAAATATAAAGGAGTAGTTATTGAAGTTACATGACTACATGGAAATTGATAAACTGACAGAAATGTTAAGAGGTAAATCATAGGATAAAATCAAGTTAGAATGGGAACTACTGATAAATTATTGACAATAGATGAAGTTGTAATTGGCTTAAACTGAGAGGTTGAAAATATTTAATGATCAAAATCTATATTAATCAAAAAAGAAAAGACAAAATAGAGATACAACGAAAATTGCATGATATGTAGAAGTACTGTGATATGTAGTAGGAAAATCATTGGACAAAAAGAGTCTATGAAGTTTTAAATGTTTTTGTTGGTGGTATGAATGTGTTTATGAATAATAACTTTTTGTGTAAATTTATATATGTTTGGTTATCTTTTTCTATTTGTTTGTTTTTATGTATGTTAGTAAATATGATTATGTGGATGATTTTAATGATGATATAAATAAATAAATAAATAAATAAATAAATTCAAAGTAACATCCATTGAGATGCAGACAAAGTAACATCCATTGAGATGCAGTGATCCTGGTCATGTCTAACTTCTTTTCTTAGGCAAAGAACAATGCATTTCTCAAGATGTTCTGTTACATCTGGGAAAAAAATTAGGTGCCATATAGGTAAAACCTGCCAACTGTAGTCCACATGAAAGATTTTGGCCTTTGTTGGAAATAGAAACCTAAAAGAATTAAATTTCAGTCTGTAAGCTCTACCTTGTAAACGTTCCACCTGTTGTGGTAAAATCTGGTATCTTAATTGGCCCAATAGTTGTGGATTTTGTTGTATTTTCTTGCATGGGCAGCATGGCTACTCCTGAATAATTTCCATATTTTTTTCCAGTTTCCTGGACTTCAGTGTCTAGACATGAAATGGTGAATAATCTGAACTATAATTTGTTTGAAAAAAAGTCATGTTCAAAATCAATGGATAAGAAGCTGTTGTGTTTCAAAAATTATTTGTTGTTGTTGTTAATTGCCCTCGAGTCGATCTCGACTCATGGCGACCCTATGGAGGAGACATCTCCAACACTCCACTGCTCCACCTAAATCCTACAACCCCATACCTATGACCTCCTTAATAGAGTCCATCCATCTAGCATGTTGCCTTCTTCTCTTCCTACTTCCCTTCACCTTTCCCAGCATTATTGTTTTTTCCAAAGAGTCCTCTCTTCTCATGATATGTCTGAAGTATGACAGTCCCATAGTTTTTGTGGGTTTTTCGGGCTGTGTGGCCATGTTCTAGAAGAGTTTCTTTCTGACGTTTCGCCAGCATCTGTGGCTAGCATCTTCAGAGAAAACTGAAATGGAAGAGCATGGGTCTATATATACTGTGAGACCCTGGGTAGGGAGGAGTGGTTCCCAGGTGAACTGTGTGTTATTCTGTGTTGAATAGGTATTGTTCTGTTGTTAATGGCATAGCTTCAGGGTAGCAATCAAGGATATGTGTGCTATTCCCATGTAAACTGTGTATTGTTCTGTGTTGAATAGGTATGTCCTGTTGTTAATGGCATGGCTTCCAGGTGAGGATATGCAATCAAGGAGATTCTCTGCTATTGTCTGCTGGGAAAGCCCCTGACCCTGGTTGGTTTTCCATTTGCATTTGCTGAGTGCCAATTTTCTTATTTTGTAGGACTGGTAGCCATATCTTGTTTACTTTAAGGGTTTCTTCTTTCCTGTTGAAGTTGTCCAAGTGTTTGTGCATTTCGATGGCTTCCCTGTGCATTCTGATCTGATAGTTGTTGGCATGGTCCAGAATTTCAGTGTTTTCAAACAGCATTTTATGCCCCGGATGGTTTATGATGTGTTCTGCTACTGCTGATTTTTCTGGCTGGCCCAGTCTGCAGTGTTTCTCATGTTCCTTGATTCATGTTTGGATACTGCGTTTGATGGTCCCTATGTAGACTTGTCCACAGCTGCATGGTATGCAGTAAACTCCTGCGGCTGTGAGAGGGTCTCTCCTGTCCTTCGCTGAGCGCAGCATTTGTTGGATTTTCTTGGTTGGTTTGTAAACCATTTGGAGGTTGCGTTTCCTCACTACTTTCCCATACCTTTGATATGGTAAAAATACCTTACCTTTGGGTGGCTGCTTGTCTTCAGTCCTCTGGGTTTTTCTGGGTCTGGCAGCCCTTCTGATGTCTGAGCTGGAGTAACCATTTGCCTGTAGAGCCCGGTCTAGGTGCTTCAACTCCTCTTCCAAGAAGTGGGGTTCACAGATGTGTTTTGCCCGGTCTACCAGTGTTTTTATTGTGCTTCTTTTTTGTCCTGGGTGATGGTTAGAGTTCTTGTGCAGGTATCTGTCTGTATGTGTGGGTTTTCTGTATACTGTGTGTCCCAGATTTTGGTTACACAAGGAGGGCCACCTACACCTCCCTGTGTGCAGTGTCAACCAATGTTAGCTATGGTGTCACTACAATTTACTCCTATCAGTGACACCCACCACTATTGCTGCTGCCCAGTAGCTGTTTGCCTCCCTATATTATTCCTCCCGTTGTCTGTTTACTTTCCTACCCATCCCCGTATGCCTCCCTGGGTTTCCCTCCTTCCCTTCCCTTGTGTCCTCCCTCCTTTAGTCCATCCTGGTAACCTCATGTCTGGATTACTGCAATGCCCTCTACATGGGTCTACCCTTGTGCCTAACCCGGAAACTTCAACTGGTACAGAATATGGCAGCCAGGCTGATCATAGGAACATCTAGGAGGGAGCACATAACATCGGTGCTCAAATCCCTCCACTGGCTGCCAATTAGTTTCCGGGCACAGTACAAGGTGTTGGTGTTAACCTTTAAAGCCCTACATGGCTTGGGTCCATCTTATCTGCGGGACTGCCTCTCCCCATATGATCCCCCCCGTGCCCTCCGGTCCTCTGGGAGGAACCTGTTACAGCCAATAAAAACTAGGCTGTCTCAGACCTCCCAGAGGGCCTTCTCTGAAACCACTCCCAGGCTGTGGAACAGCCTGCTGGATGAGGTCCATCTTATTACTACTCTTGCTGCCTTTAAAAAAGCAGTAAAGACGGACCTCTTCTGGCAGGCCTTCCCGGAATAATCTTCTGACCTGAGGGGAGATGGTTTCAACTGTCCCTTGTCTGTAGCTCGCTTCATTTTTTTCAGTTTGTTTTATTGTAATGTATTGTTTGTTTGGTTTTAGACTGTATTATGTTTTAATCTCTTAAAGTATAATTTTGTTTTAGGGGGTGGGAGGGGGGTTATGGGGATAAGGCTTGTTTTAACTTTGTATGTTTTAAAATGTTGTAACCCGCCCCGATTGCAGAACAGAGGGGTGGGCTAGAAAAAAATTATTATTATTATTATTATTATTATTATTATTATTATTATTATTATCCCCACCCCTCCTTCACTTCTTTCTCCATCATTGGGGGAGGGCAGAGATGGCTGATCACCTTCTTCCTTCTTCCACTCACTTGCCTGGTCCTGAGCTGGGCTGAGTTGGTGCTTTGCCCCTCTCTCCCCTGCCTCTCTAATGTTTCTCATTGTCCTTCTGATCAGCTGGGGGGCTGGGCTGGATTCAACCCTTCTTCCCCACCTCTCTGTTGTTTCCCAGTGCTCCTTTAGGAATGGTTATAATAACCATAGTTATAATTAATAACAGTTTGATGTTTGGCTATGACAAGACAATACAGTGCAATTAATTTTTAAAAAATTAAATTGAAAGCTTCCAATCTTTTCCTAATGGTTATATACCATGAGGCTGCACCATGAGGGGAGGGGAGGGCCAAGAGCATGAACTTGAGGATGGTGCTACTTTGTTTATTTCACCATAATCTGCTACTTATTCTGATTTCCAAACTAACATGGGCACTCTCACACCGGCCTCTTTTTGCAGCCACCACAGCATTTTAAAAAAATAGCAACATGGTGATTTTAGAGCAGCCATCATGGCATTCATTTCCATTTGTATGACAGGGGCTTCTGCTTCCTTCCTGTCCTCTCCCTTAACTCTGCCCTCCCTCCTTTATGCTTTATCTGGCATCCCTTTAGGGTTTTTGTTTTAATCAACTCTTTTTCTTTTCTTTTTTGCACAATTTCAGAGCTCTGTAGCCCCAATTTAATATTTTTAAAAGTTTTTTTAAAACAATTCAGAACTCCTTTAGCCCTGGAATGTGAACTGTAGCCATTTGATTTACAGTACTGAGCTCTTTCCCATCAGCTAAAACCACAGCATTTACATTAGCTGATTTTCTATTACTTATCAAATTAATATTGTTACACATTGAAGATGATGCTCCTGAGTCAATTAACCATTTACAATTAGTATTTTGTTTTTCCTTAATCATGGTTGCAGACCCCTTTTTGTTACCACTGTCCTTCAAAAATGGAGGTTTGGACTGTTTTTGATACCGCCGCGGCTGCCATCTGCTCTCTCCTTGCTTGCTTCTCTCAGCAGCAAATTGTTTACAATGTCTCTGTAGATGACCAGTCTTTTTACAATAAAAACACCTCCATTGCTCCCTTGTAGAAGCTGCTTCTTCCTGCTTTCGTAGTTCAGGCGTTGTTTGTTGTTTTGGCACAGTCCTTAAACTTGCTGAGTCACCCTGCTCAGACTTTCTTCTCAAGTTTTCTTCCAATATTCTGGCAACAATTTAGTCTCTGTTCAGCTCAGCTTCTGGCAAATTTTGCAAGCTATTTGTAATGTTGTCCCAAGAAGGATCTAGCGATTCCAGCAAAATATAACACTGCTGCTCTTTGCTAATTTCCACTCCTCTCAGTTCAGCTTGCACAAATAAATCTTGCATTGTTTTTAAGTGTTCTATCATACACTGTCCTTTCGTCATCTTTTGTCTGTAAATTCTTTTAGACCAAAGCATTTTTGCAAACGCAGTTGAAGGAGTGTGTAATCTCTGCAAGGTATCCCACACATCCTTGGCGCACGCTTTATCTCTTACGTCGTTAATCAAGTCTTCTTCTAGCATGAGATAAAGACATGCTTTTGCTTTAGCGTCTCTTTCTCGAGTGCCTGCATCAGCATCAGCTGCCAGCCCTGATTCAACTGGCGACCACAGAGACTCCTTTATGAGTAGAGATTGGGCATATATTTTCCAGGTAGAGTAGTTATTTCTATTTAATTTACTAAACTTTAGGATCTCCATCTTAATTTGTGCAGTGACTCAATTTGACACAGTCCTTCTGAGTATGCACAGCAGACAAAACACAAAATGATTTACTCACAAGGCTCCACAAAACCTTCTTCCACTCTCTGGAACTTTCAGCTTCTGTGGATGCTGGTTGCTCTAATATCTGGGCCCATAACCCTTGTCAGGGATGATGGGAGTTGTAGCTCTTCACCTCTGGCTCTAACTCACCACCTTGTTATGCAGCAGAGCTGACCAGCTTTGATCAGTGGTTGATGCTTCTTTCCCAAGCAGCAGAGTTTCAGAGAATAGGCTGAAGACCCTGACAAACTCTCCAAGCCTTCTCACTCTTCTTCCTGAGATGTCTCCAAACTTCTCCAGGAATCCTCTGGCTCTTGTATCTTCCCTCAAGACACCAGACAACTCAGTAGTCTTATATAAAAGATCTACTTTATTCTACTATATGTAAATACTATATGCCCTACAAATCACAATCTCTACACTTCACAATATCTCCAAAACTACTCCACACTACTCCACCACTGTACATTAGCAAACATTGCAATTTATAGCCATTGTTAGACACCACCCACCAGTCAGTTTCCACCCAGTGGGTGTGTACATACATCTTGATTGGTCCACATAGATCATCCCATACCTAAGACCAACCCAAGTGTTTCATCACTTTACCTTGACCACTTAATGAGTCTCAGGTGTTTGCAATCTATCACAGGTGTTCTCAATATACCTTCTATAACTTTGTCCTTGGCTCTCAAGGCTTCTTAATTATATTATCTTTTTCACCTGTGTATCTTCCTGATTGCTCCTGCTTAGTCACTTTGACATTCACATACATATTTTTATTTCTATTACTGTATATCCCATGTTGCTTTTTCCTTAACAAATCTTTATTGAGTTTTTCAATAACACACATAAAGTCTATATAACAACAACAACAACAACAACAACAATTAACTACAAGAGCCAAGGTAAGTATCTGATGAGTAATTATTCTGCAGCAGAATAAAAAAAAGTTCTTAGCAAGAGCCAGAGAGTCTAGCTTGTCAACGTGTAGAGTGTCTGTCCAAAGATCCATCTATGAAGTAGGAGGTTGGATCCAATGAGAGTGATGATTAACATAGTCAATAAAGATCATCCAGTCTTCTTAAAATGTGTCAGTCCTTTTGTGGCCAATGCAAAACTTCGTCATAGCAGACAGTTTCTCCATCAGCCACATAACCCAAATTCTAGACCACCAGTTCTCAATGGAGAGGTCACCTGACTTCCAACATTTGGCTAATTCTAATCTGGCAACAGTAATAACAAAAATTATCAGTTTCCTATGTTTCACATTAGAATTACTTTTAATAAATATAGAAAGCAAAACCAAAATTGGACAGAAATTTATGGTTTGATCTGGGTTTCCCTCCTTCCCTTCCCTTGTGTCCTCCCTCCTTTAGTCCATCCTGGTAACCTCATGTCTGGATTACTTCTATGCCAACTCATCGGCACAGGAGCATTATTAAGAATGGAGTTAAAAATAGCAATAAGATTTGCACCTGGCACATTGTAGTGATTGGCAGTTCATTCACGGGCTTCCCCTGTGAATGAAAAGAGATGGGTCAGGGACAGGGCAGCTATGGAAGGAAAGTGGTGACATGTGATTAGCATCGCTGATGCCACTTCTTTCCCAAGGGAATCATGTTTAAAAGCCACATGTGGTAAACTCCATGGTATGGTGTGGTGTCTAATGATGAATCTCAATTTGCTGAGATAAAAGTTCAGAGCAGATAAGGCTGTATCTTTATTTGTATGTTATGAACCCAGGCAGAGAAAACATTCAGGGTATGTGTACACATTCATGTGTACACATAATACCTTTCTCACCTTTCTGCTGCTGTCCTTACATTAAAACTTGTTTTCTTTTAAGTGATGAGCCTTTTCTATCTGAGGAGGCTTTCCATGTGACTCAGATCACAGTGTTCTGTGCAAAGCATCTATGAACAGAAGAGGATCTTATTTTCAGAATGTTATTTTCATGCTCGAATGTTGTTCTGAGGCCCTTGCAGGAAAGACAGGCTACCAAATATATTAGAAGTACAGTTAATTTGATAGAGATCCTCGTTTTTAAAAAGCTGGATAAATCTTACAATGAGTAACTACTAGTAATTCTGTATACTGCCATAAAGCTTGTATAATGTCTCTGTTAAAGAGAAATTTGTTGAACTAACTATATTCAATACTACAGTTTTATGTTTCTACAGACATTTGTCCCTTTTCATCCTTTCATCATTGTAAACCTTTATATCACCTGTCTCCTCCTTCTGGATTACCTATGTATGTAGAGCACTGTTTCTAAGGCCCATCAGGACTTTTTGGGGATCATTAACTTCTGGCACAATTATCAAAGTGCCTTCTCTCCTATTCATGGTCTACTGAAATTCCTGAGCTCATCTATGAACTTGTTAATTCTCCTCCCTAAAGACCCCCTGTGCTGTGCAGAACATACTGAGTTGATGACAACTCAGTCCAATTTTATGGGTAAGGCTAACAGATGCAGCTGTGCACTTTGCACATAATGTGGTCTGTCACTGGAGTATATCAAGCCACATTTCTAAAAGTGAAATCCTGTAGCTTCTGTACAATGGACATTAGAGGATAAAGCCGACCCATGAAACCAGCTGGGAAAATGTTTGAACAACTCCCCCTCCCCCCCCAAAAAAATCACTTTGTGTCTAGTCATTTGGCTTTTCAGCTCTAGGGGATTCTCATATTTCATGATGGGGACCTTATTACTTTATTACTTTACTTTATTATATCCTTACTTTATTAATAGGAAGGGAAAAGAAGTGTGGGATTCTCATCCTGATGTAATAAAATTGAAATAATATTGATGGGATAGCCACATCTCCAAACAGGCTGGATTGCCTACAGTGTACTTTGTTGACCAACTAAGTGATTATTTAGATAGTTAATATATTTATATTCTGCTAAACAAAACAATTTACCAAAGCAGTCTATAATACAAAAACCCAAACACAATACAATGAAATTCATTGCTATCATCTGATTTAAGGTGACTTTATCCTAGGTTTACTTGTAAGATTTATTTAGAGCTAGTTTGTCATTGTGTTCCCTTAAGGCTGAGAGAATTTGCTTGTTCAATATCACCCAGGGGATTTCCATGACTGAACTGACACTTGAACTCTGGTCTGCTAGAGTCCTAGTCCAGCACTCAAACCACCATACCAGACTTTCTTCTTAAAAATAAAACATATAAAAAAAAAGTTCAACATAAACATATGTAAAAGAATAAGAAATTTATGATTGTTGATATTTGTCACAACATGTCAAGACCCATTCCTTCCTATATATATATATATATATATATATATATATATATAATGTGCACATGTTTATGTGCATATTATACATATAGGGATATTGCTTGAACACATTTATCTCATAGAAAAAAGAGTTTAAGTATTGTTTGGCACAAATGTGGACATGTTTATGCACATATTGCACACATATGGACATTGTTTGAACACATTTATCTGGTAGACAAAAAGAGTTGCACTGTTTGGCACACATCATCATCATTACCATCATTTCTATCCCATCTTTTTCCCAGATTGGGATTCAAAGTGGATAATAACAATTTTAAAAAATGTTTTAAAAATGTTGAAAATGTTAAAAATCCACAAGATACAAAAGATAAAACACCATTAAACTATCAGAAAAAAATAAAACCAGGTTAAAACATATATCTTTAAAGCACACACATAAAGTAATTAGCTATATCCAGCACATTGTCTAAAACAGGGGTAGGCAACCTTTCCCCTTTAAGGGCCGAGGGACTTCAGCTCCCAGAAGCCTCAGCCATGTTGGCCAATAGTCCCATGTTGGCCAATAGCTCCTGGGATTCTGGGAGCTGAAGTCCCTCGGCCCTTAAAGGGGAAAGGTTGCCTACCCCTGGTCTAAAATGTCTTAGAAGTCTTTGCTAACCTGTAAAAAAAAGTAGGGACAGTGCCAGTTTAACATCTCTAGGAAAGGCATTCCAGAACCTGTGGCAGCCACTGAAAAGGTCCTCTCCCATGTTCCTACCAGATGTACCTGTAAGGTTGGCCGGGCAGAAAGAAGGGCCTCCCCAGCAGATCTCAGAGCATGGACTGGTTTGTAAGGGAGAATATGGTCTTTCAAATAACCTCGACCTGAACACATTATATATACACATATTTTATATTTGCCTTTTTTCTTGGGGAGGGGAGAGGAAAGGACATCTATCAATAGGATGATTCCAGTGCACAAATTGTATCCATGCTGTGAATGATCTGGATGTGCAGGCTAAGATAAGCTTCTCAAACAAAAACTAAGCATGTACAGTCAAAAGGCCTCCCCTAAGAACCAAAGGGAGTAGGCAGAAATGTAAGGAATGTGGTGTTCTCTCATAAAGCCAAGAAATCAGTGAAAGGGAAATCATCAGGTGGATGGTTTGCTTCCAAAATAAAGAAGCAAACAAATAAAAGAAATAGCCATGGTGATTTCAGTGAGTAGAAGGATACAGGAGTGTAAGGCACTATGTCTTCTTGTTAAAATCATGAAACACAGGATACAATCCACGATTACAGAATCATGTTCCTCATTGAGACCATAACCCTGTAGTGCTCATATAGAGATGCCATTTTTTGGGAATCAGTGCTTTGACGCAGGAGATGTTTTTCCAACCCATAAAATATGATAGCAACTTGTAAAAGGGCTTCTAATATCACACAAATGATAATGACTCCACATGTGTGCTTTCAGGCCATTGTCATTTTTTCTAAGACAATCAAAGCCTTGAACCATAGGGAAGAAAACCAAGAATAAGATGGCACAGTTTAATTGAAAGAAAAGAAAAAGGAGGATGTAGCCTCCCTGATCTAAAATCTTACTATTTAGCATGTTGCATGGAATGGCTAGAAACATGGATGAAGTTAGAAGATGAAAAGACTTTGAGTTTAGAAGGCAGCAACATGCGATATGGCTGGCACGCGTACCTCTGGTACAACAAAGCATGTGTGAATCGAGACTTTGAACATCACATGATAACAAGGGGTTTATTGAAAGCTTGGACACAAATAAAAAAGAAATATTATATGAAACTCCCACTTTGGGTATCACCTCAAGAGGCGATGCTAGCAAGAAATAAGAAAGACAATAAAAAAATGGATAAGATATAAGGATATAATAGAAATTTCAGATAATGAAAGTAAAGAAATGAAACCCAAAGAATATTTTAAAAATGAAGGAATAGTAGAAGATTGGTTTTTATATCTGCAATTGAAAGAAAGATTCAAAAAAGATTTTAAAAACAGAAGGATTTGAGATAAAAAATAATAATCTTGACAAGATAATTATGGATAAAGAAGGTCATCACATTAAGAAATATTATAAGCTTTTCATAGAAAGAAACTTTGAAGGTGAGACAATAAAACAAGTAATGATAGACTGGTCGAAAGATATAAAAGAAAATATAGATTTAGAAAATTGGGAAATATCCTGGAATCGTACTAACAAATTTACAGCCTGTCAAGATCTAAAGGAAAATTATTTAAAAATGATGCATAGATGGTATCTCACACCTATTCAAATCGATGCAGTCTATAAAACAGGAAAACGAGAATGTTGGAAGTGTAAAAAGAGAAAAGGAACATTACATCATATGTGGTGGGGCTGTCCTAAATCAAGAAAATATTGGTACAAAATAAGACAAATAATAAATGAAATATTAAATATAAAAATACCTCTTTGCCCAAAGCTCTTTTTACTAAATGTGACAAAAGATTTAAATGTTGTAATAAAAAGAAATTATGAACGTATTCTTCTGTACATGATCTCGATAGCAAGAATAGTCTTCACGAGATATTGGAGGAACAATAAAATTCCCAAAATGGAGGAATGGTTAATCAAACTGAAAGAAGCTATGGGGATGGATATCCTGACTAACTTAATAAGAGATAAATCCATGGAAAAAACTATGTCACAATGGGAATTGGTAAATAAATACATTGAGAAAAGATTAAAGAAAAAAGAAAATTAATAGTATATTACTATATAGTTCGAAGAGAGATGAGCGTAGGAGGTTTCGGAGAGATCGAAAGTGAGACATAAGGCGGAAATAACAATTAGTTAAGGGAAATTAGAATATTATAAACAACAATTGAAACAAAATTTGAAAGCTAAATTAATAAAACCGGAATTAAGAAAATTTACGAATAAACATAAGAACAAAATTAAGTATCGGAAAAAGCGTGATATAAGATTATAAAGGTGACAATATGTAAAATATAGAATAAAATATATAGAGATGGATGAGGGAAAATTTAGATAAAGAAGAGTGCTCAGATTGGGAAGTAAAAGAAAAGCATAATAGATTGAAGAATTTCAGTTAGTAACTAGAACTATGTTAGTTGTCTGTTCATGTATTAAGTTCGTATGTAATTAGGATGCATGTTTTTAGAAAGTATGTTTATAGGAATGAATGTAGATATAGTTTGTATATGTGTTTGTAGGTAAATTTGTGTGGTTGTATTAAAGTTTTTTTAAAAAAAGCCTTGAACCATCCCTTACTCATAATCAAAACCAAGAAGAGTCATGGATTAAAATGCTCACCTTGTCAATTCTTATTCAGGAAGTGGCATCATCTTGATGTATAGATCCAACACTGTGCAGATCACTGGGGATCACCCCTCAGATCTTTCATCCACACACACAAAGGCACACAAAACAAAAGGTCTGTGATGTTCATGGAAGGATCAGTAGTTGGCTGTTCAACTGTCTCCTACTTCCTATGTCCTCTTTTCTTTTGGAAAATGAGATAGGTAGTGCAGGACCTTAAGCAGAGTAATCAATTGGGAAGTTGAAATCAAACAAGAACCAGTCCCATATTCAACCAAATATACAGAATCGAACACAGAAAATAATTCCAATCTTCTTTGTGAGACATACAATTTATTTACAATAGGTTGTTGTTGTGGTGTATCTTCAAGTCATTTCCAACTTATGGAGACCTTATCACAGGGTTTTCTTGGCAAGTTTTGTTCAGAGAAGGTTTGCTATTGCCTTCTCCAGAAGCTGAGAGCATCACCCAGTAGATTTCATGGCTAAGCCAAGAACTGAACCCTGGTCTTCATGTTAGGATGGAGTCCCTGAGGGGGGAAATGTTCAATGTGGTGGAAAGCAGCAGCCATGATGAGTCAGCATTTGGTCACTGCTGAGTCATGCAGACTCATGCTGAGTCACCATCTGGTGCTGGAAAGCACACCAAGCTGCTGTGAAACTGCTGCAAAACTGCAGTGTCACAAATGAGTGACAGGTGGCCAACAGGAAGAGGCAGGGCCAGAATGCCATGTGGAGGCATGGCAAATAAGGCATAATAATAATAATAATAAAATTTATTTGTATCCCGCCCATTGGTAATCCAATCCGGGCAGCTTACAGTTAAAACATACAGTTCACAATAAAACATACAATATAAACAGACCCCGTCACCCCCTTAAAACAGGATTACATTCGAACAATATAAAACAATAATTCAAAATTAAAATATAAACCATCCAGCCCAGTGACTCCAAAAGCCTGGTTCGACGATCCTCCCATCACTTGATGGAGCCACGTGAGGATCGTCTCATAAACGGGTGTTAATCTAAGGCTGGGCGGATCAATCTGGTATAACTAGTCTGGAAAGGCCTGCCGGAAGAGATCCGTCTTGATAGCCTTTTTAAAGCTGTCTAAAGATGTTAAGAGACGGATCTCGTCCGGCAGGCCGTTCCAGAGCTTAGGGGCAATAACATCTGGTGCTTAGGGGCAATAACATCTGGCACAAGCCTCTGGACACATGTGTGGGTGTAGTAGTGGTGTAGTCATGGTAGTGGGTGTTGATCGTGGTTGTATGCATTGCTGTGGTTTGCGTTGGAAGATTACTGTACATAGCCTTGTACATAGAGCAACAAAGATTACAGCTTCCTTTGAGAGACTTCTGTCTGTGGAGTCTCTTTGCTCTGTCTGGAAGGAGAGAGGTGTTTCTCCAGCTGACAAGATGCCTGCTTCATCAGTGAAAGTCTGGATCCTGGTGCTGCATGTCTACGTGGTCTTCACGCGCTGCGTAACCACTCTAACACTTCAGAGTTGACTCAAATCACTATGCCACAACATGGCCCCATGGAGGAGATAGAGAAGGAAAATGGCTGAAGCTGAGAGTTATGCAGGAAAGAGAGTGGGTGTGGCAAAACAAACAAACAGGAAGTCTTCAAGCATGCAAAGTACCAATCAGTGAGCATTCCAACAATGTTAAATCTTTATGTTTTTCCTGAGTTTCTCCCTTTCCTTCTTGCTTTTACCATCCTTCTCTAACTGTACCTCTCATTTCCTAGGGCTCTTTTATCTCTTTCCGATTTCACTTACCTTATCACCCCCACATCAGGTCTCGACTCTCACCACACATGTGGGAATCCCACAGATCTTCACACAAGAAACAATAACACATGTCAACCAAGCCTACCCTGAGGCTCACTGTTTTAAACATTTATAGGAATATTCCATTACATCCTGTTACAATAGGCTCTTGTTATCTATGGGGGTTTGGTTCCAGGATGCCCCATAGATACCAAAAGCTGTGGATACTGAAGTCCCATTAAATGCATTGCATAATGAAAAGGTGTCCCTCACTTAAAATGGCAAAATCAATTGCTATTTGGAATCCATACTTTTTTTAAAAAAAAAAATTCAAGCTGTGTATGCTTGAATTCATGGATAAAGAATCTGTAGATATAGAGGACTAACTGTACTCCCAAATAAAGCTCCCTAATGTTACTCCAGCCATTAGAGAAAAGTTGAATTACTACCATTTTCCTGGCTTCTTCTTTGTTCCCCAGTCCTGCCAGACACATTCCCTTGGACTCAGAAATGGAGGGGATGGGTTAATAATAATCCAGTTTCTCCCCCTCCTTTCAGCTTTGCCATAGAACAGTTCATCAAATCCTTGCATTTACTATGTTGTCAAAGTTAGCAGCCTTTGTATAATTGCTAGTTTGTAAGTGACTTTGTAAGAGTTTAAGGGCATTGGGTATTCATAGTGACTTCCAGGTTCTTGTGTTTTTGCCCTCATACCCACTCTCCCTGCATCACTCTAATTTGCAGCTATTTCCCCCCACACACTCTATATCTTTCATCAGACATGTATTTGATGAAGCACAAATAATTTGTAAGCAGAATTTTTTTAAAAAAAGAGAAGGGAAGCCTAAGCTGTTTCTCTTCCCTTCTACACCCTGTGTGGTGGGTGTCATGACTCTCTCTGAGATAGAATCATAGAATCATAGAATTATAGAGTTGGAAAACACCACAAGGGCCATCCAGTCCAACCCCCTGCCATGCAGGAAGTCCCAATTAAAGCATCCCCGACAGGTGGCCATCCAGCCTCTGCTTAAAGACCTCAAGGAAAGAGACTCCACCACATTCTGATGTAGTGTGTTCCACTGTCGAACAGCCCTTACTGTCAGGAGGTTCCTCCTAATGTTGAGGTTGAATCTCTTTTCCTTGAGCTTGCACCCATTGTTCCAGGTCCCCTAGTCTCTGGAGCAGCAGAAAATAAGCTTGCTCCCTCCTCAATATGACATCCCTTCAAATATTTAAACAAGGCTATAATATCACCTCTTAACTTTCTCTTCTCCAGGCTAAACATCCCCAGCTCCCTAAGTCGTTCCTCATAGGGCTTGGTTTCCAGACCCTTCACCATTTTAGTTACCCTCCTTTAGACACATTCCAGTTTCTCCACATCCTTTTTGAATGGTGGTGCCCAAAACTGGGCACAGCATTCCAGGTGAGGCCTGACCAAAGCAGAATAGAGTGGCACTATTACTTCTCTTGATCTAGACACTATACTTCTATTGATGCAGCCTAAAATTGCATTGGCCTTTTTAGCTGCTGCATCACACTGTTGACTCATGTTCAACTTGTGGTCTACCTGGACTCCTAGATCCCTTTCACATGTAGTCTCATTCAGCCAGGTGTCCCTCATTGTATATCTGTGCTTTTCGTTTTTCCACCTTACATTTCTCTGTGTTGAATTTCATTTTGTTAGCTTTGGCCCAGCTTTCTAGTCTGTTCATGTCATTTTGAATTTTGATCTGTCTTCTGGGGTATTAGCTACTCCTCCTAATTTGGTGTCATCTGCAAATTTGATAACTATGCCCCCAATACTGTCATCCAAGTCATTGATAAAGATGTTGAATAGCATTGGGCCCAGGACAGAGCTCTGTGGCACCCTACTGGTCACTTCGTTCCAGGTTGAAAAGGAGCCATTGTTGAGCACCCCTTAATAATAATAATAATAATAACAATAACAATAGGTTTTATTTCTAGCCCGCCCCTCTGCTCTGCAACCGAGGTGGGTTATAACATATTTAAAACAAAAACAGTTTAAAAACATTCCCTCAACCCAACTATAACCCTCCCACCCCATTAAAACTAGATTAAACTAATTAAAGAGCTAAAATAAGAATAATATAGTAACAAGAATAAAAACATCAAGGACAAGCAAGCAGTGGTAGGAAAAGGGGATGGATAGTGACCATCTCCAGCTGAGCTGGGAGATTATTCCGGGAAGGCCTGATGGAAGAGATCCGTCTTTACTGCTTTTTTAAAGCTAGCAAGGGTGGTGATAAGACAGATCTTGTCCGGCAGGCCATTCCATAGTCTGGGAGCGGTCGCAGAAAAGGCCCTCTGGGAGGTCTGAGACAGCCTAGTTGTTATTGGCTGTAACAGGTTCCTCCCAGAGGACCGTAGGACGCAGGGGGGGGGGAATCATACGGAGAGAGGCGGTCCTGGAGATAAGATAGATCCAAGCCATGTAGGGCTTTAAAGGTTAAAACCAACACCTTGTACTGCTCCCGGAAACTAATTCGCAGCCAGTGGAGGGATTTGAGCACTGGTGTTATGTGCTCCCTCTTCAATGTTCCAGTAATTAACCTGGCTGCCATGCTTTGCACCAATTGAAGTTTCTGGGTTAGGCACAAGGGTAGACCCATGTAGAGTGCATTGCAGTAATCCAGACATGAGGTTACCAGAGCATGTACTACAGTTTCCAGATCCCTTATATCCAGATAAGGGCGTAGTTGGCGTATCAGCCGAAGCTGATAGCAGGCACTCCTGACCGCCACATTCACCTGACTAGTCATGTGAAGCAACAAATCTAGAAGTACCCCTAGACTGCGAACACAGTCCTTAGAGAAGAGTGTGACTCCATCCAGGACCGGAAACTATATTCCCAAATCTGGTTTCAGCCCTGTGACTGTCAGTACCTCCGTTTTGTCTGGATTCAACTTCAATTTGTTTTTTCTCATCCAATCCATTACCGCTCTGAGACAGTCATTGAGAGGAGAGATGCCATCTGAAGTCTGGGCTGATGATCTGGTCATGGAGAAGTATATCTGGGTGTCATCAGCGTACCAATGACACCGCGCTCCATGCCTCCGAATGATCTCACCCAGCGGCTTCATATAGATGTTAAATAGCATCGGGGACAGGATGACGCCCTAAGGGATGCCACAATTAAGCTCTATTCTAGAAGAGCTACTGTCCCCAAGCCTTACCCTCTGGAATCTACCTGAGAGGAAGGAACGGAACCACTGTAAAGCAGTGCCTCGGATTCCTAACTCTCTCAGACAATCCAAGAGGATGGAATGATCTATTGTATCAAAAGCCGCTGAGAGATCCAAGATCACCAGCGGGGTCACACTACCCCTGTTGATGCCCAAGCAGAGGTCATCGGTCAGAGTAACCATGGCCGTCTCCACTCCACATCCTGTCCTGAAGCCGGTTTGAAATGGATCGAGATAATCGGTTTCATCCAAGACTGCTTGGAGTTGGGAAGCAACTGCCCTCTCGATCACCTTGCTTAAAAAAGGTAGCAGGGAGACTGGTCTGTAGTTGTTTCTATCCAGGGGATCCAGGGAAGGTTTTTTCAGGAGAGTCTTAACCGCCGCCTCCTTCAGACAAGATGGTACAGTGCCTTCCCTGAGGGACGCGTTGATTGTGTCCCGTAGGAACACCTTCAACACGTCCCCTCCCTGGACAACCAGCCAAGATGGACATGGATCGAGGGGGCAGGTTGTCTTCCTCACCTTTCCAAGAAGCTTGTCCATGTCATCAGTACTCACAGACTGAAATTGATCCAGTAAATTACCATTAACGGACTCTACAGATTCTTCCAAAACACTGGCGTCCAAGTCGGCTCTTATCTGAGAGATTTTATCTGCAAAGTGGATGTTAATGGCCTCACAGCAGGCCGTTGTTGGGTTAAGTAGGGGGTTTGGCACAGGTGGAACCTTCGTCAGCTCCCCCACCACCTAAACAGCTCTGCCGGACGAGACTCTGCAGATGCAATACGTGCAGAACAGAAGGATTTCTGCACTGCACGTAAAGCCTCCCGATAGGAATCAAGATGCTTCTTATGGCGAGTTCTGTTGGATAAGATTCGAGTCTTCCACCATTTGCGCCCTAGTCATTGTCCAGCTCGTTTCATCCTCCTAAGCTCCTCTGTATACCAGGGCTTACAATTAGAGGCGGGCTGGAAAGGACACCTGGGAGTGATCGTGTCGATAGCCTTCGTAAGGTGGGTGTTCCAGGTGTTCACCAAGGCTTCGGCAGGATCACCGGTGTTACCAACCATCAAACCCTTTAAGGCTTTCTGGAAACCAATTGGTTCCATTAGCCTTCAAGGGTGGACCATTCTAATAGGTCCACCACCCCCGGTGGGGCAGACAGTGGTTCTCAGCTCCATCTTGACCAGGAAATGATCTGTCCATGACAATGCGGAGGTTTTTATAACCTCAGTCCATGGATATTCCTGCTCCGTACTAAAAACTGCATCGAGGGTATGGCCAGCACAATGTGTGGGCCCGTCAACCAATTGGGATAGGCCCATGTTTGTCATGGTCTCCTTGAACTCTCAAGCCACGCCAGTTAGGTTTTGCAAGCTGGTCTCAAGGGGAATGTTGAAGTCGCCCAAAACCAAGAGTCTGGGCGACTCCAACAGCAACTCAGAAACCAGGGCAGTCAGCTCAGTTAGGGAGTCTGTTAGGCAACGGGGTGGCTGGTACACCAACAGAATCCCCAAACTATCCCTGGTTTTCAGGCTGAGGTACATACACTCGATGTAGGTTGTTTTCTGGATAGGCATCCTGATCAAGGTTAAGTTGTTTCTATGAGCCAAGGCCACGCCGCCACCCCTCCCACTTTCCCTTATCTGCTCACTAACTGAGTACCCAGCTGGGAGAGCCTGTGCCCATGTTGCAGTGCTGGCATCCCCCAGCCAGGTCTCGGTGAAGCATGCCAGGTGGGCCGCCTCATCCACTAAGAGATCACGGATGATATGAGTCTTATTTTTGATCGATCTGGCATTGCAAAGGAGCAGAGTAAGGGTCTGGGTTCGGCCGGTCAACCAATTACAAATCCATGTAACATGGATTTGTCTAGCCCATATTTTACCAGCTTGTTTGCAAGAATGTCATGGGGAACCTTGTCAAAGGCCTTACTGAAATCAAGATATACTATATCCACAGCATTCCCTTCATCTACCAAGCTGGTAATTTTATCAAAAAAAAAAAAAAAAGAGAGAGATCAGATTTGTCTGGCATGACTTATTTCTCTGAAACCCATGTTGACTTTTTATGATTATGGAATTACCTTCCAGGTGTTCACAGAATATGGTTCCAATATTACATTTGCCAGTTCTTTTAGTACCCTTGGATGTAATTTGTCTGGTCCTGGAGACTTATATTCATTTAGATTAACCAGGTATCTTTATTTATTTTGTGCTGAAATTCTCCTATTCTGTCCTCTGCTCCATTATCCTCAGGTTGAGCACCCTTTGCCTTTTCTGAGAAGACTGAAGCAAAGAAGGTGTTGAGTAATTCTGACTTTTCTCTGTCCCCTGTTAACTTTTTGCCACCTTCTCCACACAGTGGCCCTACCATTTCCTTCTTCGTTTTGCTGCAGACATACCCAAAAAAGCCTTTTTTATTGTTCTTAACCTCTCTGGCAAGCCTGAGTTCATTCTGCGATTTAGCTTTTCTAACTTTACCCCTTCACGTGCTAGCTATTTGTTCAGTTGCACTGAAGAGACAGCAGAGAATGTTTGGGGATGGGTTTTGCAAACCTGCCATTCAGTTGGTGGTGCCCCAGCTGTTCTCACTGAACAACCAGCTTTCCTAGATAAGGCAGGGATCAAACACCCTTTAGATGCTGGAAGCAAGGTCTGCTTCTTACGCATAGTAAAAGACACCCAAGATTTTTTTAAAAAAACTTGGAACTGGATCCTGACTACTTTTTTGCATGTTCCCCTGCATGTCTTGGTGCTCTGATTGACTGATTCCTTGATTTCTTCAGCTCCAGATAGCTGCTTACCCATGAGGCCTCTCTACTCTCCAAATGGCCATAGGCATAAGACTGGTTGTTGCTCAGTTTCTACCTTGCCTGTTTAACTACTCTGCTTAAGTACTTTGCTGCAATTGTGCAGATTTCATAACACATGTATAAACACATGTATAGATTTGCTATTAGGGATACAAATACTTTCCTGATCTGGGATCATGTAGAACACAAGAAAATGCCTTTCCATGACATGACACAGTCTTCTTACAGTCAGCTACATTTGTGTAAAAGCATAACATTTAAAACTGGGATAAAAGTTAGCCTGGATTATTGAAACATAATAATTGTAGGCTTGGGTTCTTTGCAAATTTCAGTTAGTTGTTGTGTCCTTTTGTGCTAGGTATGTCTTATGTTCTTAGCTACAGAAAAAGAAAACATTTGTTCTATGCATGGATTGTGTACAGAAATGGCAGAAAATGCAACCCCAAAAGGGCCTGGTGTCATGTTTTCATAGTGGCAATGAGTACTTACACCAGAATTAGAGAATCCTTCAAAGGCTGTGTTGAGCAAATCCCACCAAAGGTGAGATTTGTTCATGTGCTTGGTTTCAATGAACACAATCACATAAGAATTCTCTCACCTTTTATGATGCTTCCTGAAGTTTTTGTAGGCAAGATTGCATACCTACTGCCATTCTAATAGGGTTGTAGGTCAGCCTGCAATTCACTGGTAATTCTGCAGACTGGACCACTGTCCATCAATTGAATAAGACAGGGAACTAACAGCTGGGTCAGCCCACACTGGCAATTGGAGTGAAATCCATGTTCATCCCATATCTGCAACCAAGTGCTATGGTCTGTTATGAATAGCAAGGATTCCACACATTCTGGCCTGTTTCCAGAAACTAAGAATCCACCAGAATGTTGTAAACTTGCTAGCAAGCTAGCTAACAGTGGATCAACTGTATTTCTCCCACACATTAACCTGTTATAATCTCACAAGAGGATTGTATGAATGATCCCACTGCTATGGAAAAAGAAGGGCTAAGTCTTCATCTTCAGTGCAACTGAACAAACATAGCTCAAAGAAGACACTTTGTTTGAGCTCTCTTTATCCACTTGTATAAAGAAAAATAAACCCTCTTAGAGCAGAACCAGATGGCTGGAATTTGGCGTGCAAGTATTTGGTTTCCACAGAATATCAAACAACAGCTTTGGAGTCCCCATAGTCCAGACAGTGCATAAACTATGTAGTTTATCTTGCCATGGTGAGTATCCTAGTGGAAAATGTACCTACCTCTGGACAGAATATTTCATATATTTTCTATTGCACACTACAGGGCCTGATGGAGCAAGGGAAACTGGTTAAACTCATCCTTCAACAGATAGAGGGGAGGAGAGGGAACCCACTGCCATATCCTGTGAAACACACAGAGAGAGAGAGAGAGAGAGAGAGAGAGAGCATTCATTATGGTTTATATCCTACTTTTTCATGCTCAGCATCAATAAGTGAAATTTTGAGGCATTGTATGAGGCCAAACAAGAGTTTCAACAGTGAATACCAGTACATCCAGCCCTCTTACTGTCCTTTTTGTCATTGCCACCATGGATATGCTGTGCATATCTATTAATTTTGTTTGCAAACATCTTTCCCTCCAATTTTCATATTGGTCCTGTGTCAAATTCCAACTTTTTTTTTAAAGAATCAGGATTTTTCTCTTTCTCATGGTTTATATGTTGGCCTGAGTGTTTTAAACTGTACAAACTATTTTGAATGCATCCACCCAGTGGTGAAAGCACATTTAAGCACTGTTTTGGCAAGCATAATTATCAAGGAATTCTTTTCATGTGTGTACACTCTTTTCAGACACACCTACTGCTTCCTTCCAAGAGACCCACTGGAACGTAGGGACCAAAACAAGCCCATTGAAAGAATGAAATCAGATCATTA
Source organism: Phrynosoma blainvillii (assembly GCA_026167975.1). Lineage (NCBI taxonomy): Eukaryota > Metazoa > Chordata > Lepidosauria > Squamata > Phrynosomatidae > Phrynosoma > Phrynosoma blainvillii. The sequence continues at coordinate 419,201,003 of JANUYF010000001.1, forward strand.
CATATCTTTACTTGCCACTGCCTCATGCATCCTGCCTATCTGGTCAAGAGGGAAAGGAACAGAAGCCCGAGTGGGCACTGTTAGCACAGTCTGCATATATTACTGACATAACTGTGTTAATATGGAATATCAGTATGCAGAGGGATCTTGTACTACCTTTGAGATTAACTGAGACAAAGAAGTTGTAGCAGCTTAAAACTTTTATCATACAGGATGGCAAAGCAGAATTTCAACACAATAAAATCATCTTTGGCCAGTACTTATCACATAGCATCATGGTGGTGCTCCTGGTGCTTTGCATTCCACCTGTTCCTGGAGTGTTTTTTCTCACCCATCCATGTCTTCCAATTTCACTGCTTTTCCATGATGGATTTCCATGTGATAAATGCCTCCTGCTGCAGTTCCACTTCTCAGGCAGTCATGTGGTGTGAGTTTTTTCTCATGATTCTTCTCTCCCCATTTCTCATCACATTGCCATAAGTGTGCAATTGCAATTGCAATAAAAATAACAAAAACCGAAAAAGTTTGCTGGGTAGGGCTTAGGGCAGGAAGGAGAGGTTATGGAGACTGTAAGAAAGGGAGAGCACAGGGCCATAGATTGTCAAAGCATCACCTTAGTGCTATTACAGAGATATTTGAGAATAGATGTTCCCAAACCAGTATGTTTCCATTTCCTTAAACTAACATGATTGTGGTGAGACAGCAGGCTGGTGTGATAAAGTTTCATAGAATCATAGAGTTGGAAGAGACCACAAGGGCCATCCAGTCCAACCCCCCTGCCATTCAGGAACTCCCAATTAAAGCATCCCTGACAGATGGCCATCCAGCCTCTGCTTAAAGACCTCTAAGGAAGGAGACTCCACCACACTCTGAGGGAGTATGTTCCACTGTCAAACAGCCCTTATTGTCAGGAAGTTCCTCCTATCCTACTTTCTCATTTGAGGAAGATTTTAACCTACTTTCTCATTTGAGGAAGAATACTGTCTATGAAAGCTTATGTTATACCTTCTTTCTCTCAGTCTCAGTTGTGCTATAGGAACCCTTACATTACATTGGGGTTATCATAAATCCTTGTTTATGGAGTTATGCATCAATTCTGCTATGCACCTCTTGTGTTGCACAACTAAACAAAAATACCAAATCTGCAACAAAATGCAGAAAAAGTGCTCACACATCCATGTAAAAAATTAAATGCACATCTATACACAATTATACCTCATGCACAATATTACTTTCATAAACATGAATTCAGTTGAGGTATTCCACTTTGGACAAAATTGCCTAATTGCTTTCATAGGTGAATTTACATGTATGTAACACATCAACAGGATTCTGACCTTTGGTTTATAACAAGTCTAACTCACAAACTCATTATTGCTGGCAAATTGCTCTTCCCCTGCCAACTATATCAAAAATTTTGGCCAAGTCCAGAGGGAACAGGGGTGCCTGAGGGTGGTGGCAGATCATATCCTCACTCCTGTTAATTAAAATTGCATTTCTACCTAGCAAGCCCTTCGCCATTCCACTGTTCCCATGTTCCTATTTAGTGAATCTCAATCGGAAAAGGGTGATGAGTTTAACATCCAGGGAATGCTGTTATTTTTAACTTTCTAAAGAAATTATTCTTTTAACATTCTAAAGAAAATATTTAGTAAGGCAAGAATACTCTGCTGGACTCTGATTGTAGTAGTATGCAACAGACGGGGTGGGAACTGTGTAGCCTTGCAGATGTGGTTTTAATGCAAGCCCAAGGAGCAATAGCAGCATAGCCAATAATGAAGAATGCTGGGAGCTACAGTCAAACAACATCTGGAGTATACCTGCCAACATTTCACAGATGAAAACCAGGATATGTGCAGCCATTCTGAGCAACATGAGAGTGGTCAAGATGAAAAAAGTTATTAGTAAGGAAGAACAGCAAGCTGTGAGAGACTGCAGAAGTTTGTCTTTGCCTAAATGTATTCTGAAGGGCAAGATTCTTGTCCCTTTTTGTTCTCTTCCCTGCAGAGTTAATTGAGTTGAATTTGAGAATGCATGGCCTTTGCAGACTGCCAGAAATAGTGCAAATTGAGTCTACTTTAACTGCCCTGACTCAGAGCTAGGGAATCATGGGAACTATAGTTTATTGTGGCTCCAGAGCTCTCTAACATAGAAGGCTCAATGTCTCAGAAAAAAATACAATTCCCATGATTCCCTAGCACTGAGCCAAGGCACTTAAAGTGGACTCAATTTGCACTATTTCTAGCAGTCTGCAAAGGCCCTCAGTTTACAGCAACTGAAGCAAGCCAAGGGCAAAGGTAGAAAGTGGGGGGGGGGGGGAGGAGAGAAAAATTGGGATATTTTAAAAGCAGCTGAAAAACTAGAACAATGGTGGATTGATAGGGACTGACCCTGGCAAATCAGGAGAGGCAAATCTGATCGCTTTTTTTGATAAAATTACCAGCTTGGTAGATGAAGGGAATGCTGTAGATATAGTATTTCTTGATTTCAGTAGGGCCTTTGACAAGGTTCCAAATGAGATTCTTGCAAACAAGCTGGTAAAATGTGGGCTAGATAAAGTAACTGTTACATGGATTTGTAATTGGTTCACTGGCTGGGTTCACTGGCTGAACACAAAGGGTGCTCAACAATGGCTCCTTTTCAACCTGGTAAGAAGTGACCAGTGGGGTGCCACAGGGCTCTGACCTGGGCCCAGTGCTATTCAACATCTTTATCAATGACTTGGATGACTGTATTGGGGGTACAGTTATCAAATTTGCAGATGACACCAAATTGGGAGGAGTAGCTAATACCCCAGAAGACAGGATCAAAATTCAAAATGACTTGAACAGACTAGAAAGCTGGGCCAAAGCTAACAAAATGAAATTCAATATGGAGAAATGTAAACTACTGCACTTAGGGCGGAAAAACGAAAAGCACGGATATACAATGGGGACACCTGGCTGAACAAGATTACGTGTGAAAGGGATCTAGGAGTCCAGGTGGACCACAAGTTGAACATGAGTCAACAGTGTGATGCAGCAGCTAAAAAGGCCAATGCAATTCTAGGCTGCATCAATAGAAGTATAGTGTCTAGATCAAGAGAAGTAATAGTGCCACTCTATTCTGCTTTGGTCAGGCCTCACCTGGAATACTGTGTTCAGTTCTGGGCATCACAATTCAAAAAGGATGTGGAGAAATTGGAGCGTGTCCAAAGGAGGGCAACTAAAATGGTGAAGGGTCTGGAAACCAAGCCCTATGAGGAACGACTTAGGGAGCTGGGGATGTTTAGCCTGGAGAAGAGAAGGTTAAGAGGTGATATGATGATAGCCTTGTTTAAATATTTAAAAGGATGTCATACTGAGGAGGGAACAATGTTTTCTGCTGCCACAGAAACTAGGACCCAGAACAATGGATGCAAGCTCCAGGAAAAGAGATTCCACCTCAACATTAGGAGGAACTTCCTGACAGTAAGGGCTGTTCGATAGTGGAACACACTCCCTCAGAGTGTGGTGGAGTCTCCTTCCCTGGAGGTCTTTAAGCAGACGCTGGATGGCCATCTGTTGGGGATGCTTTGATTGGGAGTTCCTGCATGGCAGGGGGTTGGACTGGATGGCCCTTGTGGTTCTCTTCCAACTCTATGATTCTATGATTCTATGAGTAGGCTGGAGGACCTCATGCTTCCCACTCTTTAATTTACAGCTGATTATGTAGGCCAATTAGAATTGACCAAATGAATCAATGGGATCCTGGTAATTCAACATGAGAGGGAAGGGAAAAGGAGGGAGGAGAAGGGTAAGGAAACAATCAATTCAACAATAATGAGTGAGGCACAATGGCATAGAGAAACAAGTACTAGGCAGCAGCAGTAGTGGTGGATGTCACTAAAGTGAAGAACAACAGTGACATCATAGCTAACATGTGTTAACACTGTGCACAGGGAGGTATAGGTGGTCCTCTTTGTGTAACGTCCCACCTAGAAAACCCTATGTGGTGACATCGAAAATGTCACCCAGGCAAGACAAGAGCACTAACAGAGAGAAAGATAGAAACTAAAGGAAAGACCTCCCTGACGTATCGGGAGGGGCCTTCTGTTGCGCCGGCCATGTTAAGAAGGCCGATGCCGCGATTGGCTGGGAGGGCAGGAAGTCCCGCCCTTCCTGTGGCTCCCACCCAATCAGGGGGGGATCTCGCCAGATCCTCCACCAACCCATGTAATCTCATGAGACTTCATAGTCTTACGAGATTTCAGGCAAGAATTGGGGCCTATATAAGGGCCCTAAAGCACGTGGACATTTCTGGACAGGCAGGCGAGAGAGCCGGCATGGCTCTGCGGATCGGCTGAGAAGGCCAGCATGGCTAGGCGGATAGGAGAGTTGGCATGGCTCAGCAGAGTGGTGGCCGAGGGAGCCGGCGTGGCTCAGCAGAGCGGAGGCCGAAAGGCCAGCGTGGCTCAGCGGATCAGCGGCCGGGAGAGCCAGGGTGGGTCAGTGGATTGGCAGCCAAGGGAGCCAGCATAGCTCGGCGGTTTGAGCATTGGACTGAGACTCTGGTGACAAGGATTTGATTCTCACAGAGAGTCAAGCATTATAATAATACACTTTTAGAGAGGATGTGCCATGGAGCAAGCCTCAATCTAAGTGGTGCATGGCGCCTATTATTTCAGTCAAGGACCAGTCAGCGCCAAAGCGTTCGGCCAAAGCCCAGGGATGTGATGACGAGATTGTGGCCCACCTAGCCCAGTTGGGCCATACAATGGCAGCATGTGTTGCTGTATGCGAGCAGCTCACTCAGAGGGGTGCACAGGGGGGTAACCCTGGAACCCTGGCCCATCCAGCCACAGGCTCTGAGACCACAAACAAGGTACAGGTGGTGCAGCTGCAAGTCGTACAGGTGCAGGAGGTACCTTCATCTGGGCTGGCAGCAGGTGACACCTCATGTAGTGTGATAAACGATACAGCCGTGGAGGGCAGGCAGCCAACTGTATCTGCAGTCATGGAGTTCATGAGAAAGGTTCCTGGTTTGGTGCAGCAGGGTGCAGAGGCCTCTGTGTCTGTGCAGCCTACATTGGCTGATTTGTACAAGGTGGTACAACAGGCGGTGGCTTCAGGCCAGGTCCACGGGCCAGCTGCAGAAGCCCTGGAATTAGTGACCAATGTGGCAGGAGGTGCTTCCTCCACTCTGCAGTTGAACAACTGAGCCTTGGCTGGGTCTCATCCAGTTGGGGTGTTGAAGTGTTGACGGAAACCCTACAGCAGCTGGCAGGCTCAGGTATGTCTAACTCACCTACTTCTTTGGGATCTTGGCCAGCAGCAGTATGGGTGTCTGGTGCTCAAGCTGGCCAGGGCAGTGGAGCTGAGAGTTCACCCTCAGTTTCACCTGGCACATCCTCAGCAGCAGCTGGGACAATTCAAACTCGGGTGGCAGGGGTCTGCGTGGAGCAGCCCCTGGTTGGCAAGGTAGGTGCGACCAAAGGAGCTGCTTCAGTGGGGGCCTTAGGTCAACTGGGGGTGGAAAGATCAGCTGATTGTAACCCTTATGTGGGCATGTCCACTCCGCTAGGCTCTCATCTCCCACTCGCAACAAAGGAGCAGATTTGGAAGGCTGAGTTCATTGATCTTTTTTCTTTGACTTTCTGGGATCCGGAACTGAGACTTATGGTAAAAGATGGAGTGGTATTTAGTGTCCCTAAAGAGTTTGAGGCCCACAAGCACCCCAAGTTGGAAAGGAATTTTGTGAATTGGATAATGGGGTTTACGATTTATAGGGGACTGATTGAGGAGAAGGTCTCCGGAATTGTCTAAGTACCAGGAGATAATGATAAAGGCCTACAATAATTGTCACTTTAACTCAAGAGGATCTGCTTGGCTTCAGTATGACGAGCAGTTTCGGATGTGTGCTGCTCTGGATCATTCCATTTCATGGCGGCACATACAAGTGGAGCTGTGGGCGGATGTGATGGTTGGTGCCTCCCCTTCGAGCAGATGTAACAACAGCTGCATGCCTATGGTCACTCAGCCGAAAGGGCAGTATGTGAGGCATGGCATGGTGGAAAGGAGATTACTGGGAGTTTGCTGGGAATTTAATGCAGGTAAGTGCAGGCGGCAGACTTGTAAGTTCAACCACCGATGTGGCACCTATGCTGGGAATCACCCCAGCACTTCCTGCTTCAAAGGTAAGCAGACCCCAGCTGGAGGAAAAAGCACCAACGTCCATTAAGTTGGACATTTTGGCCACCTGGTTGAGGGTTTATCCTAAGCGGGATTCTGCCCAATACTTACTTTATGGGTTTACACATGGTTTTCACATTCCATATTCTGGTTTAAGAGTTTATCGGTTTGCACCTAATGCATGTTCAGTGAGGGAGTTACCGTGGGTGGTACAGGACAAGCTAGCAAAGGAGCTGGCAGCAGGGAGGATATCTGGGCCCCATAGAGAATTGCCAATGCCAACATTACGGTTGTCGCCATTAGGTGTGGTTTCCAAGAAGACGCCGGGTGAGTATCACTTAATCCACAATCTTTCTTATCCCAAAGGGGAGTCAGTGAATGATGCTATTGACCCAGCACTAGCGTCTGTGAAATATGCATCCTTTGATTCAGCAGTACAGATGGTTAGAACTGTGGGCAAGGGAGCTCTTTTGACAAAATGCGATATAAAATCTGTCTTCAGGCTACTTCTGGTACACCCGGAGGATTTTGACTTGCTGGGTTTCCAATTTGAGGGCATGTACTATTTTGACAAGGTGATGCCAATGGGCTGTTCCATTTCTTGCCTGGCTTTCAAGAAGTTTAGCACCTTCCTTCATTGTTGTGCTGTGAAGAGGTCTGGTAATTCTGCAATTATGCATTATTTAGATGACTTCCTGTTTGCTGGGGCCCCCGGCACATCAAGGTGCAGGCACACTTTGTGGGCTTTTCAAGTTTTGATGGATGAGTGCCGCTGGCTAATGAAAAGACCTTTCTGGGTATTGAGCTTGATACAATTGAAAATTTATCTTGCCTCCCACATGAAAAATTGGGCCTATTGAAGCAACAGGTAAGGACAATGGTAGGTAAGCATAACGCCATGTTGCATGACTTTCAAACATTAGCAGGTTTGTTGAATTTTGATTGCAAAGTGGTGGTTCCGGGATGTCCTTTTTGAGCTCACTTATACCAGGCCATGAGGGGGGTGGTTTCCCTGCATCACCACATTTGCATCAACAGTGGGATTCGTGAGGACCTGAAGGTATGGGACTCTTTTCTTGGGGAATTCAATGGTGTATCATTCTGGAGGAGCGAGATGCTTCTCAAGGCAGATTTACAGCTTCATTCTGATGCATCTGGAGCCCATAGTTTTGGTGTATACTGGAAGGGGCAATGGGCAGTGGAGAGTTGGCCGCAGGGTTGGGTGAGTACCGGGTTGACAAGGGATCTTATCTTTCTCAAACTGTTCCCTATTGTGGTGGCAGTTCATCTTTGTCCTAGGCAATTTGCTCAGAAAACTGTTTGGTTTTGGTGTGACAACCAGGCAGTAGTTCATGTCATCAATTCCCAGAGCTCAAAGTCCCCAAGGGTGATAGCTTTGTTCAGGTCCATGGTGTTGCAGTTTTTAAAATACAATGTGCTGCTTCAGGCGCACCATGTTCCTGGCCTATTGAATCCCTTGGCAGACGCCCTTTCGCGTTTTCAGTTTCACAGATTTCGAGAGCTAGCTCCAGAAGCAGCAGCGCAGCCTTTGACAGTACCAGCTCATCTGTGGAACCTTAGAGGATAGAGATTGAGCCGGTTATTCTACACTCCATTGTCCCGTCTACATGCAAGTCCTATCAGCTTATGATGCAAGCTTTTAGACAATTTCTTGGGGCTGTGGGTGAAATTGAGGCTTGACCCCTAACGTGGCTCACTGGTGGGTGAATCGGGGGTTTTTGAGGAGATTGGAAGCTGTGGGAGCCTCATGTGTTGAGCATGACCAATTAGGGTGGAATTGCCACATCTGTACAGGGGTGATGGGGTTCATCTCTCCCTGGAGGGCTGTGATCTGTACTTGGACTCCATCGTTTCTCACATTAAAGGAGTCCTATTGGGGGGGAGGGGATGCCAAGCTAGGCTGGCCCCCTCCTGTGGCAGGGCAGGGACCCCCACTCTGGGATAATTGGATAACTGATTTGTCAATATTTGTAATTTACAATGGATGTTTGGTTTACACTGACAGCTTAAAATCTCTGACCTCATCAATCTTAAGGATGATGTCAGGATTAGATGGGGGAAAGATTTGATTACATGTTTGATGACTTATGTATGACCCTTGTTGACATATGCTTGGTTTAGGGCATGACTTATCCCTAATGGCTTGACATAATTTAGGGTGAGGATTACATCAGGAATTAAGGCATGCACACATACACATGTGTCAAGAAGGAAGTTAAATAATGTGAAGATTTATGGCTGTCAAATCATTGTATAAGACCCTGTACAGATGAATAAAGTTGTAGCCATTTGTTACCCACAAACGGCGTTTGGACTTCTTTGTGCCAGTGCAAAACACATTTGCAAGAGCAGCTAAGGGTAGTCAAAAATGTTGAAGCAAGCAGGATACACTCTGAGAAAGACAAAGCCCATCAGAAGCAGTAACACACATAAAATAGGGACATGGAATGTGAGAAGCATGAGCCAAGGGAAACTAGACATAGTGAAAATGGAAATGCAATGCATGAACATAGCAGTACTGGGGGTGAATGAGTTAAAAAGGACAGGAATGGGCCACTTGCAATCACACAACCACATGGTGTTCTACCCAGAAAATGAAAAGACAAGAAGAAATGGAATGACTTTCATACTAAGAAAAAATGTGGCAAAAGCAGTCAGAGGATACAGTGCAAAATCAGACTCAATCATCTCAATAAGGCTCCACAGGAAGCTTATGAATATCACCATAATGCAAGTATATGCACCAACCACTGAGGCAGAACAAGAAGAAATTTATAGATTTTATAAAGGAGTACAGGAAGAAATTGACAACATACCAACACAGAATGTCGAGCTGATCATTGGAGATTTAAATGCAAAAATTAGAAGTAAAGAAGAATAAAAAATGGTAGGCAGATTTGAACTAGGCAAAAGGAATGAAGCAGGTGAACATCTGCTAGATTTTTGTGAAGCCAACAACCTATTCATTTCAAACACATTTTTCATACAACCAGAGAAAAGGTTATATACATGAACATAATCAGATGGTCAACACAAAAACCAAATAGATTACATAATTGGAAGTAAAAGATGGCGAAGCTCCATACTGGTGGCCAAGACTAGACCAGGTGCTGATTGTGGCACAGATCACAAGCTACTCATTTCAAAAGTAAAAGTAAAACTCAAGAAGAGAACAAAACCAGTCATCATGCCAAAATACGATTTAAACAACATGTCCACAGAATTCATTGACAATGGGACATAATAAAAGAAGAATGCATAAAGACACTTCCAACAGACAAAGGAAAGTGAAGAAACCATGGATGACAGATAAAATGCTACAAGCAATAAAGGAAAAAGAGAAACAAAACAAAAGGGAGACAGGAATAAACTAAGAACCATGAACGCAGCAGTACAATGGCTAGTGTGCAAAGATAAGGAAAATTATTACAATGACAAATGTAGAAAAATAGAAGACAAGAACAAAAAGGGAAGAATGAGAGACCTATTCCACAAGATTCAAGAAATCAAGGGAAAGTTCAAACAAAGGACTGGGATGCTCTGAAACAATAAAAATAACATAACTCAAGACCAGGGAAGAATTAAAAGACGTTGGATGCAATACACAGAAGAACTATACAAAAGGTATGATAAAATGAAGGACACATGGAGCGAAGAGCCATATGAAGATGAACCCCAAATTCTAAAAACTGAGGTGGAAGCTGCAATAAAAGAAATGGCAAAAAACAAGACTCCAGGAACAGATGATATACCAATAGAACTGTTGCAATCCACTCTGACAGAGTCAACTCTAGTGCTGACCAACATTTGTCAACAGATATGGAAAACAAAATAATAGCCAACAGATTGGAAGCAGTCAATATACATCCTGATCCACAAAAAAGGAGACACAAGAGACTGCAGCAACTATAGGACCATAGCACTAATCTTTCATGCAAGCAAAATTATGCTCAAAATACTGCAACATAGACTCCAACCATACATGGAGAGAGAAACCCAGAGGTCCAAGCAGGGTTCAGGAAATAAGAGGCACTAGGAATCACATTGCAAACATACAATGGCTAATGGAGCACACCAGGAAATTCCAAAAGAAAATCAGCATGTGCTTTATAGACTATAGCAAAACCTTTGACTGCATAGATCAAGAAAGGTTATGGAATGCCCTTAAAGACATGTGAGTCCCAACACATCTGATAGTCCTAATGAGGAATCTGTACTCAGGACAAGAGGCTACGGTCAAAACAAAACATGGAGAAACAAAATGGACAAAATTAGCAAAGGAGTCAGACAAGGCTGCATCCTATCACCCTACCTATTCAACTTATATGCAGAACATATTGTAAGGAAAGCAGGCTTGGACATGGAAGAGAGAAGAGTGAAAATAGGAGGAAGAAATATCAACAATCTGAGATATGCCGAAGACACCATAATACTAGCAAAAAACCTCACAGATGTAGAAAAACTACTCAAAACAGCCTTTATTCCAGCCAACAGGCCATTAGGCAAAAGAACGCATATAAAACATATAAAATCTTAAAAACATTAAATACATAAATTTACAAAGTGAGCTTGCTTAAATTTACAAAGTAGACATTCAATACATATAATCCTTTAAATAAAAGAGCAAAATAGGGAATTGTAAAAAATAAATAAAAATAAAGATTATATATATATATATATATATATATATATATGGGAGGAGAGAAAACGAAACTGTTCAGTTAAATTGAACCATAACCTTATGTGTTTTGACCGCAGAAAAGAGAAACTTAGCCACTATTTCTGTTTTGCTTTTTGTAGAATCATTTAACAGGTACTCCACGTACCAGCTGTTTGATCTGCCCGGGAGCTTAAGCAGGAGAGGAGAGATTAAGTTTAACCTCTCATCTTTGTAAAAATTACAAAAAAACAAACAAACATGTTCTAAGGACTCAACAGAACCATCGCCACAGGAGCAGACCCGGTCGTGGTAGGGGATTCCCTTATAACGACTCTCTAGAACCGCTGAAGGAATTACACTGAATCTGGCTTTAGAGAACACAGACCAATACTTTGAGATAGTCAGGTTTTGCAGGTAAAGTGCTTCCCTTTCGAGATTAAATTTTAGCCCTAAGGTAATAGGAGAACAGGAGGTGTGAGCAGAGAACAAAGAGTATTGATTATCGATAGTTTTGAAGCGGCATGATAAAATGTGCTGGGCTCTCGACAAGTCTTGTGTAATAAGAAAGTTGCTGGAGAGGCCTAATCTCAACAATTTCTCCTGGATACATTTAGACCAGAGGGTTGTATAGCTATCTTCCTTAATTAAATGCAAAAAACCCAAATCAGTGCCGGCATAAAAAATTTTTAGCCAGTACTTTAGGGTCCATTTCCAGGCAATACATTCAACTGAATGGCAGCCCGCCTCGAGGCGTAAAACAGCTGTTGGAACACAGGGGGGTTGCAGACTGCCAGAAATAGTGTGAATTCAGTCCACTTTTAGGGTTAGGGTTAGTGCTAGGGAATCATGGGAACTGTTATTTTTCTGAGACATTGAGCCTTCTCTGTCAGACAACTCTGATGCCACAATAAAATACAGTTCCCATGGTTCCCTAACTCTAACCCTAACCCTAAAAGTGGACTGAATTCACACTATTTCTGGCAGTCTGCAACCCCCCACAGTTAGGTACTCCAAATAATTTTCGAAGGTAGACAGAAAGAACCTGTTCTAATTCTACAGAAAAACCTTGGATCCAAATGGGGATTCCAAATAACAATTGTGGTATGACCTTGACCTGAAACACCTTCAATGCTGCTGGTAGGAATTGCCCTCCTTTGGTAAAGAAAAAATGAATCAGTGCCCTAACATTATTATTTGCTAACTGGGCAGCAATTAACCTCTGAGATTTCCAGCTATGAGAAGATTGAAAAGTTATCCCTAGATACTTGAAGGAGTTAACTTGCTCGATGGTATGGCCATTAAGGGTCCACTTAGATTGTCTCTTGATTTTAGAGAAAACCATAATTTTAGTTTTGCAATAATTAATTATTAAAGAATTTGTATTACAGCAACTTCCAAAGGCTCTTAGGATTTGTTTCAGACCTATTTTTGAAAAAGAAAGGAGAACTGCATCATCTGCATACAAGAGCAGGGGAATGTTAACAGAGGCCAATTTGGGGGAGTGGTGTGCTTCCAAGGAAATAAAGTCTGAGAGATCCTTAAGATAAAGGTTAAATAATAGGGGTGCCAAGATGTATCCTTGGCGTACACCTTTATGGACAACAATAGGTTTTGTTAAGTTCCCTTGGGTACCACATCTTACTTGAATGGTTGTGTCGCTGTACAGATGCATAATTAGCCATAACAGCCTTCTATCAATAGAAGAGGCAAAGAGTTTTATCCATAACTTTTCTCTGGGTATTGAATCGAATGCTGATTTCATATCGATAAAGGCCGCATATAGGCCATTACCTTGAGAGATAGTATACTTTTCAGCTAGGTGATTCAAGACTAAACAGTGGTCATAAGTTGTTTTACCTTTTCTGAAACCAATTTGTTCGTTACCTATGATGTTCTCATTGTCTATCCATTCCTCAAGTCGGTTATTAAGAAAACGGCCATACAGTTTGCCCACTACTGAAAGTAAACTTATAGGGCGATAATTAGATGGATCGTTCCTAGAGCCCTTCTTATAAATGGGAATTATGGTCGCATTTAACCAACTAGGGGGATGTTTGGCTGTTTGATTAATAAGAGTAAACAGAGAAGCAAGTAGTGGGGCCCACCAGGAAATATTAGTTTTCAAAAGCTCCGGCAAGATTAAATCAGTCCCTGGGGCTTTACCCGATTTAATTTGGGTGATTAAAGATTTTATTTCTGCATGGGAAACAGGGGGCCACTGGGGAATTTCTACAGAGTTTGGGAAAAGTTGGTTTAACAGATTAGAGACGCCTATGGGTTGATCCTCATTGTCCCTATAAAGTGTAGTAAAATAGTCCTCCCAAACATTAACCGAGATGTTGCAGGGAAGAGAACCATCACTATTTCTTAGCATCCCTGTAACTGTGGCCCAGAAAAGTTTGGTATTTTTTTGTAAAGAGAAATTAATTAGTAATGTCCACTGTTTATAAATTGCCTCTTTCTTTTTTTTAGCTAATAGTGATTTGTACTTTCTTCTAGTAATGTAATATAATTGGTCAATGTCTGGCAATTATCTCTCCTGTACTGGATATACATTTTTCTTAGATGGATTCTAGCTTCAACACAGGTCTTATCAAACCAATGTGCCATTCTTCTGCGCTTAAGATTATTAGGTTTCTTCTCTGTACATGTCAACGAGGGTGTTAAAGTCCTGAGGAGATGAGAATAATTCTCTATGGCTGACTGAACATCTTGGGCCTCAGTAATTTGGTTTTTAAAACAAAGGCACGATGGTGAATTTAGGAGTGTTGAGATCTCCTCATGGAGATTATCAGTCCACCTGAGTCTTTTCTGACTAATAATCATAGCTGAATCAATAAGATACGAGTGTGACTGGGAATGTATATTCGAGGGGATCCTAAGCGAGAAGGTAAGGGGAAGGTGGTCGCCGTCAAGTCTAGTATCAACAGAGAAGCTAGCTACCTGATAAACAAAGGTCTCAGAGACTAATACATAATCAATGGTTGTGCTACCATTAGCTGATATATATGTGTACTCCCCCCAGGGATCAAATGAGGGGTTCCCATTTAACATTCTCAAAGCTAGGCGCTCCACCATCTGAGTAAAGCATATACCTGCCCAGTTTATACCTCGATCCTTGAAGTGTCTTTCTGAATTAAAAAAAACATCCCTCTACCTCATCTAAACCCCAGGCGGGAGAGGAAAAAAGGACCTCATTATTCTGGCCTATTTGGGCGTTGAAGTCCCCCATCAACACCAAAACTGCAGAGGGAAATTGACCTTCTAAGTTTACTATATAATCCTCTAGTAATTCCCATACTTTTTTACTACGGTCTTTGTGGAACTTAGGGGGAATATAAACATTTATCATCAACAGACATAGAGTGCCAAAATCAATTAGGCAGGCCATCGCAATTGTCTCACAGTGTGGTAAGCGCTTAATAGTGACTTTGAGCGCTGTAGAGACCAAAATTACGAGACCTGCACTAGTCTACCTTTACCAAGAGATGGAATAGCTGGCAAGTTGAGTATGGTGTAACCGTTATGATCAATTCCATTTATACACCAAGTCTCTTGAAGGAAAATCATATTGAATCTATTGATGTAGTCTATCAAATCTGGATCACTGATCTTAGAGATCCATCTAGCCACGTTCCACAATACGCACTTAAGTAGAGATGTTTGTGGAGAGGGAGCTTTCAAACTGTTAGATGTTGGAAACAGAGCATTGTCAGACGGATGCAGAACTTTAGGGGATCCTGGCCATCCCACCATGTTCAGGGAAGTTGAAACATACTTTGAAGATTGTCAAGAGTCATGGTTATGAGAGATAGAAGAGACATCAACATTTTGCTGGATTAAGGGGTCAAAGGCGGCCTGCGAGGGTTCCAATAAAGAGTGGCAAGTTGAGTGTAAACACTGAGACTGAGAGTTTTTCTGCAATGTAGAATTTCTGTCCAAACATTGGTGAGGTTCTGTGTGTGAGATAGAAGATTTAGTCTTCGCTTTTGTTTGTACACACTGGAGGTTATTTGTTTCATATAGGCTGGGGCAACAGATTGTTGGAAGTTGTTTATCGTCTGCCAAAATATTCTTAATACAGTCACTATTGGAGACTGTTGATGATGATAAAAGGTCAATAAGCGGTTCTGCTGTCACCATAGTGGCCTTTAAGGTTTTCTTAAGATTTTCTAACCTATGCAGGATATCCATTTGCTCATTCTTAGGCCGCAAACTAAAAACGGTGATGATCTCGTCATCATCAAGATCATCCTTGCTATCTATTGGAGAATAATATTGAGTTCCTCTATTAGTTTTTGCGGGATTTTATACGGAGAGGAGTATCTGATAGGTTGAGCTGAGCATTCAGCAGGTGATCTATTTGTTGTTGTAAGAGGGCTGAATAACGGTTTCATTGATTCCGTCTGAAACACTCAAGATGGAAAAATTTGAAAAGAAGCTAGAACATAAAGAAAACAAAAATAATGACCACAGAGAACTTCCACACTTTCAAACTAGACAATGAAGAAATCAAAATAGTAAAAGAGTTCTTATTATCTGGGATCAAACATTAATCAAAATGGGTACTGCAGCCAGGCAATCAGGAGAAGATTAAGAATGGGGAATGCAGCTATGAAAGAACTAGAAAAGACCCTAAAATGTAAAGACATACAATTCAGCACAAAAGTCAGAATCATACAAGTCATCATATTCCCTATTACCATGTATGGGTATGAGAGCTGGACAGTCAAGAAAGAAGATAGGAGGAAAATCAACACATTTGAGATGTGATCCTGAAGAAGAGTGCTGAGGATTCCGTGGACTGCCAAAAGGACAAACAAATGGGTCCTAAAGCCAGAGATATCCCTAGAAGCCAAGATGACAAGACCTAGGGTCTGAACAGACTACCAGAAATAATCCAGTTTGAAACCACTTTAACTGCCCTTAGACTGTAGTACATTGGACACATCGTGAGAAGGCATGAATCGTTGGAAAAGACAAAAATGTTAGGAAAAGTGGAGGGAAGTAGAAAGAGGGGAAGGCCACATGCTAGATAGATGGACTTTATTAAAGAGACCACGAATATGAGTTTACAGGATCTGGGCAGAGTGGTAGAGTACAGGGGACCCTGGAGATGTCTCATCTATAGGGTCGCCATAGGTCGAGACTGACACAAAGGCAGTTAACAACAACAAAATATTCAACATTGAATAACTTCTGTTGATTCAGTAAATCTACTATGGTTGGGAGTGACAGCTTAAATTAAGTCAGCAGTGGACTATTGTGGACCTCCAGATGTTTTTGGCCTACAACTCCAAGCAGCCCTAACTAGGGAAGCGGAATGAAAATACTTGGTTTTGTAGAGTTGGCCAAACCTCTTTCTTGGCCCAAACCTTTCACTTTGATAATTGGTGGGCCTATGAGAATGGACACTTTCAGCATTTCCTGCTTATAAGTAAAACTGTGTTTGACTGGAAATTTAGTGAAAGCAATTTTGTCTGGAAAGAGATTTCAAAGCTGTCCTTTTGCAGAAAGATAGAAGTGTAAAGTGTTTTGTTTTGTTACATTTCTGTGCTGGTCTTCTTGCAATAAACTCAAGGCAACATACATGCTCCCCCAACACCCAATAAATTGTCCCAGCACAAATACTTTGGAAAAAATACTAGCCCAAGCTCACCCAGTGAATTTCATGCTCAATGAGGCTTGAAGCTGGATCTCTGAAATCTTTCCATCACTCTAAAATAGTGGCTCTTAACCTGAGGTCCTAAGTAGTCTATGGATAGGCTTCAGGAAGCCTGTGAATTGAGTGCAAAAATATGCCCTGCTACCTTTGATTTCCTTCCTGCTACTTTGAGTTTTCTCCTGACATGGTGACCCTCTCAAATGTTCATTGCAATTTTTTAGTTCGTTCCAGTCTCTGTGAAGCAAAGCAAAGCAAAGCAGCTTCATTTATATACCACTTCGTATCACGCTATGGGATGTTTAAGCAGTTTACAACTGTAAGCTCATTGCCCCCCCCCCCAACAGTTGGGTACTCATTTTAGCGACCTCGGAAGTATGCAGGCCTGAGTCTAGCCTAAGCCCTGGCTAGTATTAAACTCGCAACCTTATGGTCTATGAGTGAGTGGCTGCAGCACAGGCATTTAACCACTGCGCCACCAGGGCTCTTGTTGAAGGAAATAAACTTCAACAAAATACACTCTATAAAATTGTTTGTATGCATATGTGTGTGTATTTCTCTATGGAGGAAGTCTATAACTTCCACTGCATTCTCAAAATGATTCAGAAATGATTAAGAACCACTGCTCTAAATACTACACCACACTGGCCTTCAGGAGACATGGGGTTCCTTTTCTGTCATTGGCTAAGGCCACTATTGTACCTCAAATGAGACATGTTTAGGTTCACTGGTTAGCTGAATCTACTATGGAGACCAGAGTTTGAATTCCCACTTAGCAATGGAAACCTACTAGGTGACCTTGAGTGAGTCACCCTCTCTCAGCCTCAGAGAGGCAAAGGCAAACCTCTAAACAAATTTCAACAAGAAATCTCCACCCCTTATGGTTACTATTAATTTGGAAATAACTTGAAGGTACACAACAACAACAAAAAGTGAACAGAACTCATTATTGGACTTGGAACCACATCTTCTCCCCAATTGTTGGTCAAAATGGACTAGTCTCAACATAGTCTTCTGTAGGATTATGGGATGGAATCATTAGCATATGAAAAGTTATATTGCCACATACTATAAGTAAATCTCAATAACAAAGCACTCTAAGGACGTTATCACATGGGGGATTTGCAAATCCCAAATAGAAATTGGACTTGAGACTCACATTTTCACATGACATCACACAGAAAGTGGACAGAAAGTGGACAGAAAGTGGAACTTTTTAAGTTCAGGAGTTAAGAGGAAATGCATTTGTGGATTTAAATTGCGGAATTACCATGTCTGAAAACCAAATCCACATTAAAGGTGGAGGAGGAGTGGCCTCCAGAGAGGCAAGAGTCCCGGCTCCTCCTCCTCCTCATTGCCATTCAGGCTTTCCTCCTCCATCTCTCTCTCTCTCTGGCCACAGGAGCCGGAGGGGGCCAGGGGGCAGCCAAGGAGGAGGAGGAGGAAGGCCTCCCTCAGGAGTGCTGTCATCCTTCCCCCCTCCATCTCTTTCGCTCTCTCTCCGGCCACAGGAGCCGGAGGGGGCCGGGGGGCAGCCGAGGAGGAGGAGGAAGGCCTCCCTCAGGAGTGCTGTCATCCTTCCCCTTCCGTCTCTCCCTCTCTCTCCAGCCACAGGAGCCGGAGGGGGCCGGGGGGCAGCCGAGGAGGAGGAGGAGGAAGGCCTCCCTCAGGAGTGCTGTCATCCTTCCCCCCTCCATCTCTCTCTCTCTCTCTCTCTCCGGCCACAAGAGCCGGAGGGGGATGGGGGGCAGCCGAGGAGGAGGAGGAGGAAGGCCTCCCTCAGGAGTGCTGTCATCCTTTCCCCCTCCGTCTCTCTCTCTCTCTCTCTCTCTGGCCACAGGAGCCGGAGGGGGCCGGGGGGCAGCTGAGGAGGAGGAGAAGGAAGGCCTCCCTCAGGAGTGCTGCCTTATCCTTTCCTCCCCCGTCTCTCCTTGGCAAGGTTTCTTCAGAGGAGGGTTTTGCCCTTGCCATGTTCTCCCCCTGAGGCTGAGAGAGTGTGCAGCCCCCACAGTCCTGACAGCTGGCACAGGAGCCGGAGGGGGTGGGGGGCGGCCGAGGAGGAGGCAGCTGGGAAAGTGGAGCCTCTGGGGAGGAATCTGGTCACATTCACGGATTACGTCTTAAAGGTAATAACGTATTTTTTTCACATTTAACAATTCCGCAATTAAGCTCTTTTCTGCTTTCTTTGCGGGATTGTTCTTTTCCAGTTTCTATCTGCTTTAACTGGCCCCTGTGTGATAATGTCCTAACAGAAAAAGAGGTACCTAGGATTGTAGGAATCAAGAAATCCTGCAGATCCAGGTTTTTCTTATTAACATTCTGCTCCCTGGAGGAGGATGGGTTGAAGCCATTTGGGGCTAGTTACACATGCTAACATGAATTCTCTGTTTCTCCTTTGCTTCATGTAACTGATCCCCACTCCACTTATCAAAGCACTCCCAGTTCTCCAGCCATGCTGCCTATGTAAGGAAAGTGTCACTTGTAAAATATCACTCGAGCAAACAGCTAATAACACCCACCATCCTGAAGTAATGCTTTAATAGATACTGTTTGTGAAGCAAAAACAAAATGAATTTGGATATAATCCCACTATTCATGGCTCACTCATGAATAGCCAATGAAGATGATTGTAAAAAGAAGCTGTAGGCTGATGGCTCATGGCCGGGATCATCATAAGTAAATAAATATACAGTACATGTGTCTCTCTCACACATTTGCCTTCAATCACTTGCTATGGAACACATTTCTCTCTTTCAATACACAGTGGACGTAAAAACAACTATATGAAGCCATAAGAGCATTGCATTGTAAGTGCTAGGGATGGGAATGTGTTGGGAACCTTGTATATTTTCCACTGATTTCAGGAAATAAGTAAATTGGCATGCAGGGGTGGGGGAAGCACTCTACAATGTAATTCTTATTTTTAAAACTTCCATGTTGCTGTCAAAGGAAATGCCTACAAAAAGGTATGTGTAATATATACAGAACCAGGAGGTTTTAAATGTATTTGCATGGGTTTATGAGTGGACAACTTTGAAACTGGCACCACAATTCAAGAAGTATGTTGACAAACTGGAGCATTTCCAAAGGAGTGTAACTAAAATGATGAAGAGTCTGGAAACCATACTCTATGAGGAACAACTTAGGGAGCATGGTTGTTTAGCCTGGACAAGGTTAAGAAGTGATATGATCGCTCTGTTTAAATAAGGGATGTTATATTGAGGATGGAGCAAGCTTGTTTCCTACTGCTCCAAAGATTAATAGATGCAAGTTACAGGAAAAGAGATTCCATCTAAACATTGGGAGGAACTTCCTGACAGTAAGAGCTGTTTGATACTGGAATACACTGCCTTGGAATGTAATGGAGTCTCCTTCTTTGGAGGTTTTTAAACAGAGGCTGGATGGCCATCTGTTGGGAGTGATTTGATTGTGTATTCTTGTATGGCAGAGGGTTGGACTGGACTTGAAGGCACACAACAACTATCATTGAACTGGCGATAAAAAAGGTACCTTCAAATATGAATCAATGCTTCATTATCTGTGGGTGGTATGCTGTCACCATAAGTTGGAAATGGTTTGAAGGCATACTACAGCAGCAACAACAACAACAATTATGATGTTGTAAATGTATCTCCATCACAGTTTACTTCTATGATCATTGCAGATGCAATGACCAAAATTCCATCCCCCCAAAAATGTATCCTTTGAACAGCGTAACTTCCTCCCATGTGACCATTACCTGTAGCACCCAGCGACATGAAGAGAGCTGCATAGTTCTCAGTCCATCTCTCTCATCCCTAGCAACATGGTAATGGCCATGGGAAGAAGAATGTGCACTGCTGAAAGGGTAGCATCAGCAGATAGCTATGCTTTCATAGCTATATCATCTGATGCAGGATATTCACTTTTATCTTTATACACCAGTAGGTTCAGTTGTTGCAATTGGAATGTGCTGTAATACCTTTAGTTGGCTGGGATGCTTTACATCCCTTCAGTCTTTTTTTATGTTGATCTGTTAGTCATTCTAGTCTCACCACTGCAAAAGGTGAAATTAATAAATAACTTTTATAAGATTCATAAATAATCTTTCCTAATTGTAATTGGAAAAATCTGGAAAAGGTAAAATTGGCTACTGCTTAGCTATCATTTTGATAGTAATTATATGACCTAGCCATGAAAGCTTTTGCTTTGGGCAGTGGTGGCACCAAACATGCTATATGCCAAGCAAAAATTATACTCTTGATATGAAAAAGAACTCCAAAGGATAACAGTAGCTAAAAATGGATAAGTGGAAGGGAAGAATTTTCTCACCTCAGGCTCACTAGTACCCCTTAGTTGTATCTCATGTTTAATTCTGCAATACAAATATCCATTACAAAGCTAAACAATTATAGCACTATTTTTCCATTCTAAGTGCTATGGCTGCATCCTGTGGTATCCTAGGCAGTCATATTTTGATGAGGCACTAGAGCTTTTAGGCTGAAAAATTTAAATAACCCTCCCTAAATTGCACATCCCAGAATTCCATATAATGTTGCCATTATAGTTAAAGTGGAATCACAGCACTATGATTGTGTAGTGTGAAAGTATGGAGGGGGCTTCTGGTTTTGTTTTTGTTTTTTGTTTTTTCAGGACTACATACCTTCAAGACTAGTCTGTCAAGGACTGCATACTAACAGTGTATTCTGTAGCTCTTTGCACCCAATGCAAAATCTCCACCACAGCTAAATGTCAGGTGCTGGCACTGCTGATGCTTATGTTAGGGTTGCAAAAATGGACTGTAGCAGAGTCATGGAGCTTTAGTAACAAAAATAGCTTTACAAAGCATTATGACTGGATACAAATAGGCATGGGGGGGGGAAACCACAAGTTCAGCATGAAGAGCAGGGGGGGAAGCAGACGAGCTAATTGGGTTGTTTTGGGGCTGACCTGAAGACACAGTCTTTACATGACGCACGCCGAAAAAGCGCCCCCTACTTGACCTTTCCAGTGAAAGTGCGCTTTAAAAAGGAGCCACTTTTTTCTGCTCCTTCCCGAAAAGTGCGCACTTTCAAAGGGACGTAGGGATGCAGCGACGGAGGTTCGCCCAAATAAAAGCTGCCTTCGGCCGTGTGGCTGTACGTGTACAGGTGCGCCGCAGTTTGAGCTGACTTTGGAGAGCATGCGCTCATTGAAACAAGCCTCAAAGTAAAGCGTTTTCGAGGGTTCAGGTGTGGGCGAACCGACGCAGGTGCGTCTGTTTCAGAACCCTAGTGCTAACCCTAATGTACAATCTGCGCATGCGCCACAGCGGGAAGGTGAAACTGTTGCTAGCGGATGTTGACATTGTGTTAAAGAGATAAAGGGGAAAGTTTCACTTTTAAGCTGGGCCCCCACACACATTCCAGCGCCATTTTCCCATGAGAACTTTACAGCTGCAGACCTCCACACTCTCCACTTCGGGGCTGCCTTTGTCCACAGCGGGCACAATGGCACAGCCATCCGCAAGTGGAGAGGCAAGGAAAGGGAGAGGGACCTCATGGACTCACGCGGAGACGGCCGACCTCATAGCTCTGTGGTCGCAGCCACACATTTTGGACAGATTGAGAAATTCCTTTTTGAATGCAGAAACATTTAAGGAGTTGGCAGCAGCCATGAGGGCCAAGGGCCACCAAAGGACCTGGGAGGAGTGTCGTCGGAAGACCAAAAACCTCAGGTCCGACTACAAAAAGTTTAGAGACCACAGGGCCCGAACCGGACGGGGTCCCTCCTCCATGCCCTTCTACAACGAACTCCATGCCTTCCTCGCCACAGACGGAAGCATACGCCCAAGCAGAATAGGCACTAGTAGCGATGTGACAAGGGTCCCAGTCGGCCAGACAGCCAGAGCACAAGCCAGGGAGGGCACCTCTCTGGGGGAATGTGCCCAGGAGCTTTTGCCCCGTCAAGGTAAGATGCCACAGGGACCCTGGGAAGGGGTGCAGGGGGCAGTAATAGGGTGGCCACAGGGCAGAAATGGCCCTATCCTTTGTCACTTTTAGGTGACCAGGAGGAACACCCAGACTCAGATGAGACCTCCTGCAGTCAGAGGGCTATGGACATCTGTGGCTCGAGACCATCATCCCGAGCCTCCACATCGTCCACCAGCAGGCCAGCATCTCGTACTTCACATTGGAGCACTACATCTTCCAGGACCAGTACTCACCGGGATCGCTCCCCTGTCCCAAGGACAAGTACAGCACTGAGTGACGACGACAGCGAGGGAGAGGAGAGGGCAGGCCCCGGGCCATTCACTCAGCTTATCCACCAGGTCCAGGCTGCACATGGTACATTCCCTGTTATGACAAAAAATGCTCCCCGTCGCATGTACGTCTGCACCCCGAAAAAGCAAAGCTCTTTGGGTTTTGTGACATTTTATGCGTCGGTTTGCCGGTTTGCAGAATTTCTCCCTTCCCCGCACGCTGCTTTTGCACCCTAGTGTGTGGAGGGGGGGGATTAACTTAATGCATGTGTCCCATTCAGCCAATCCCTCGCATGAGTATCACCTGCATGCCTCTAGTGTGCACACACATCCCTCCCTGGCATGTACCTCTCACCTCCACCCGCGGAAATGTGTGGGAGATGTTGTGTGTGAAAACGGTGGTGTCCTGTGACATATGATGTGTCCCTAGAATGAGAAGTAGCAGAACAGGGAGAAGAGCATGAGGATGAAGTTGCTAATCCCCGAGCTGCAATGCCACCGGCAGCCCGCCTGGCCGAGATCAGAGGGAGGAGGACACGTCGCCCAGCATCCGCAGCACATACGAGTGTCCAGCAGGAGTACATGGAACGGAGCATCGAAATCATGGAGAAAGCCGTAGACCAGGATAAACAAATTGCTGACCGTTCCCATGAAATGACAAAACGTTCCCATGAAATGACAGAACGTTATCATGAAATGACAGAACGTTTCTATGAACGTTCCTATCAGCAGAGGCAGGCCGAGATTGAGGATCGGAGGCTGCATGATCAACGAATGGCCCACGAACAGCGGCGTTGAGCTGATTCCCTACAAGCGCTGACTGGCCTGATGGGCCGAATGGTGGATGTCATGGAGAGGTCCCAGAGGGCCATGGCTGTGAGCGGGGAGGGTGTGCAGGAGGGTGGAAGAGGGAGGGCTATCCTCCAGGGCCAGGAACAGATGGGTGTGGGGCTCAGCAGAGGGAGGGGGGTGACGTTCCACCCCTGGATGTCGAGCCTGCTGTGGGCAGAGGGAGGGGGGAGAGGGCTCCACCCCTGGATGCCTGGCCTGGTGTGGGCAGAGGCAGGAAGGAAAGGGATCCACCCGTGCAGGAGGAGGCTCCAATGTAAATGGAGATCATTGAGCCACAGCCCTCACAAGAGTGTAGTAGCCTTTTCAGCAGTGGTCTGGTAGTCCAACCGCCCAGGCCTCGCCCACGAAGGCAGAGAGCAAGCAGAGGGGGGTGGAGATGCTGCGACAAGCAGCACTAGTACCGAGGCAGCCATCGCATTGTGCTCCCCACCTATGCCCCCCTCACTGCTTGCCACCGCCGCCCCACACCATGCCCACTTCACTGGTCGCCACCGCCGCCGCCGCCGCACACCACTTCACTGATCACCACCGCACACCATGCCCACTTCACCGCCGCAGCTTACTGGGTGCTTGTATGGATCCTCCGACGGTTCTGCACCCCTTCGCATAAAATGCCAGGCGCTGTTTAGAAATAGAACGTTTATTCATAGAAGCCGGTCATTGTCGCATAGGCGTCTGTGCGCATATGACGTCATGATTTTTTAAAAAATAAAGTTTTATTTGAAAACACATAAAAACTATGTACAATAACAGACAAATGGGGGGAGGGGAGGGGAGAATACAAAAAAGGGAGGGGAAGTTTCTAGGGGGATGAAGGAGAGGGAGGAGGGCAGAAGCAAGTAGAAAGGGAAGGGGGAGGGAAAGGTCCGTCAAGGATGGGGAAAGGGGGGGGGGATTGGGGGTTGGGGAAGGCCCAGGTGCTGGAGGATGGCTACCAAGGAGGTCAGCACAGTCTGCATCTGCTCCTCCATGGCAGCCACCCTTTGTTCCAATCGTCGATCTGGAAAGGAAAAGAGAAGAGAAACGTGTGGTTAGAAGCTTTCCCTGCACCACAGCACCGTATGCTGCAGCCAGGGTCCCTGGGGGGCTCCACCAACCCCCTCCCTCTGTGTCCCTGTAATACTTACCCCTCTCCGATTCTCGGGTCGATTGGATGACCGCCAGGCGGGCAACACCAATGGGACCCTGGTGTGCTCCGCCTGGCGGCCGGCGACTCGGCCCGGGCAGGTCCTCCTCGGCAGGTCCGCCTGTGAAAGGGAAGAATACACCGTTTAGAAAGGCAGCTTGGAAAGTGGTGGGGGACGGGAGGGTCAGGAATGCCATGGAGGCCGCAGTTATGCCACTAGTACCCCTCCCCTCAGGGACCTACCTTCAGTCATGGGAGGCTGCTGTGCCTGCAGAGGGATAGCAGGGCTTCCCTCTGCAAGGGCCTCCCTGGCTGGCCCGGCTTCCCTCTCCGAGGAGGAAGAGGAGGAAGAGGGGGAACTGGCAGGATCCCCCCTCCGTCCCTGTCGCCACCTCCGCCGCATGCCTACATTGGGAGAGAAGGGGGACACCATTCGTATGGGATGGGGATGAGGGGCAGGGGAGGCAAAGGGAAGAGTGAGGGGGAAGGGGGGGCATGGGGGAGCAAGCTACGAGGCCCACACTTACCAGGGGCCCGGCGATCCTGCCACCGAGGGCGGCCGGCCCTCACCCATAGCTCCCGGAGCTGCTGCCAGAAGGGTGGCCTTCGCCGAACCGGAGGATGCTCCCCATAGTCCTCCAGGGCTTCAAAGAACACCCCCTTCAATGCCTTAAACTTTGTGCGGCATTGTTGGGGGGTCCTTATGAAGCCCTGTTCTCGGAGGGCCCGGGAGGCCTGGGTAAAATACCCCCGGTTCGGCCGGTTGGAACTGGCCATCACCCTCCTAGCAGCCAGCTCCGGGTTCAGGGCTTGGAGGAGAATGCCCACTTCCTCATTGTTCCAATAGGCGATCCTGATGGGCACTCTCCTCCTGGCCGCCATCGTCCTCCTCGGAATCGCCCGAGCTCCGCAGGAGCATTTATAAGTGAATGTTGCGGGGGCAGATGACCTTACCTGGGCCCTGACCAATGGAGACCCTCATGTGGGAAGTTTGAAAATGATCCCCAATGGTTGCCCTCTGGGCTACCAATTGATACAATCGAATGGGCCATTGGGAAAGCTGACTGTTGGGAATTTGGCAACATTGTCAGAGGTTTCAGTTGGTGGTTTGTGCACTGTATCCTTCTACTGCCAGGAAATCTGGCTCCAGGTGACCCCTCCATGCCCTTTCGTGTGTGTGTGTCTGTGTGTGCCATGATAGCAGGATTGCCAGCCATATGCAGAGTGGGCATCACAGGATCTCATCATGGGATGGTGCAGTGGTGTCCCACAAAAATGCAAGCCACACACAGGGTGGGGATACCAGTACAACTTTATTGAGATGCTTTCAGGCTCATGGCACAGTGCAGTGGTGTCCTACATTTATGCAAGGCACAGAGAGAGAGGGCAAGGGGGCCTTGAGGTGCTTCTAGGCTCAGGGCACAGTGCAGTGGTGTCCTACATTTATGCAAGGCACAGAGAGAGAGGGCAAGGGGGCCTTGAGGTGCTTCTAGGCTCAGGGCACAGTGCAGTGGTGTCCTACATTTATGCAAGGCACAGAGAGAGAGGGCAAGGGGGCCTTGAGGTGCTTCTAGGCTCATGGCACAGTGCAGTGGTGTCCTACATTTATGCAAGGCACAGATAGAGAGGGCAAGGGGGCCTTGAGGTGCTTTCAGGCTCATGGCACAGTGCAGTGCTGACCTTGGGGTACAGTTGGAGAAGGGAGGATGCTTTCAGAACCTCCTGGTCTCAAAGAACTCTGCCAGGGCCTCCCTCACAGCCTCCCCTTCTCTCTGTTTTCTGAGATCATTGTGCTCCATGGGTGCCCCCAGGGTGGGAAGCACAAAGCGGCGCCTGTAGCGCCCTCCCTCATCCAGGACCCTTCCCTTGGTCTCGCAGATGTTGTGGAGGATGACACAGGAGGCGATGATGGGGATGACATTCTCCTCTGCCACAAGGAGTGGGGCAGTGAGGCACCTCCACCGAGCCTTCAGCCGGCCGAAGGCCCTTTCCACCACATTCCTGCCGCGATTCAGCCTCCTGTTGAATCCATGCTGCCTGGCATTCAGGTTGCCCTGGTAGGGCTTCATCAGCCACTTCCGAATGGGGTAGGCGCTGTCGGCGAGCAGGAGGGGGCCGATCTGCTGGCCCCTCAGGGTGACGGTGGGGTTCCCTGGCACGTAGATGCCGGCCTCCATGGCCTGAAAGATGATGGAATTCCTCGCCACCCTCGCGTCGTGGGTCGATCCAGGCCAGCCCACTTCCACATCTACAAAGCGTCCCTGATGATCTGTGGTGCCTTGGAGGACAACAGAATAGGTGTCCTTTCGGTTCATGAACTCGTTCCTCCTCCCCAAGGGTGGCACGATCAGACAGTGGCACCCGTCTATGGCACCCACTACTTGGGGGAAGCCGAGCTCACCGAACCCTTGCATGATCTGTGGGTGACAAGAAGGGGGAGAAGGAGACAATTATAGAGGAGCCATTGTATTTGCTAATGACGTTTTCCCCGTCCCTGCGCAGGTTCATCGGCCCTTGCTCCCGAGTATACAGGAGGACTTTCACTGCAGTCATGGCGAACTAGACATCCCTGCACAGGTTCATCAGCCCTTGCTCCTGAGTATACAGGAGGACTTTCACTGCATAGTCATGGCGAACTAGGCATCCCTGCGCAGGTTCAGCGGCCGTTGCTCCTGAGTATACAGGAGGACTTTCACTATGTGGAGTCATGGCCCACTAGGCATCCCTGCGCAGTGTCATTGCCTAAAACAGCTGACTCTGATCAGTGACAGCCACACTGTATGCCATGACATTTCCTGCGCAACAGGGGAAAGTGACAGGTGTGTGTGTGACGGTCCTTACCTGTTGGTGGTCTCCCAGATACACTGTGCGTGACAGGAGCAGCTTCTCCATGGTGAGGGCGAACTCCACCAACACTTCGCCCACAGTGGTTTGCCCGACCCTGAACTGCTCTGACGTCTGCTTGTAGCTGGCTCTGTGGGCGAGCACCCAGATGGCCATGGCGACCCTCTTCTCGACCGGGATGGCCTTCCTCATCACGGTGTCTTCCCGCTGCATTTCCGGACGCAGTACTTCTACTAACCTGTGGAAGAGGGCACGGGGCATTTGGAAGAACATCCTCCATTGCTCATCTGCCCAGATGTATGTGACGAACCCGTCCCACCAGTCGGTGCTTCTGGGGAACATCCACCACCGGCGCGGGGCTCTCTCGGGGGCCATCAGAGCGGCATAGGCCATGGTGGTGAACCGTGTGACTCGTCTTGCGGCACCCGGTCTCACGGCTGTCACTTCTTTGACAGCAACCAAGGGGCGACAGTCATCACGGCTGCCTTCCCTGAATGTATCTGCGGCACGGACCATGGCGGAGGCTGCTGTGGCTGTGCATTGCAGGGCCAGTAGTAGCGCCGAGCACTCGGTTGGCGAGGCAGCCATTGTTCCTCTGCAGCACATAGTGCGCAGGTCCTGAGCACTGCCAACATTTCTGTT
This sequence comes from Phrynosoma blainvillii, assembly GCA_026167975.1. Taxonomy (NCBI): domain Eukaryota; kingdom Metazoa; phylum Chordata; class Lepidosauria; order Squamata; family Phrynosomatidae; genus Phrynosoma; species Phrynosoma blainvillii. The sequence goes on from JANUYF010000001.1 coordinate 419,229,179, forward strand.
AAAGGGACCGTGCTTTCTCTGCACACGTGCGCATGCGCCAGAGAGAACAAAAAAAATTAAAGCCGCCGCTGCCGCCCGTACGGTGGCTGCATTCTTATTTGGGCCAACCTCGGGCATGGCAGTGCGGTGGCTGAGGCTTTAATAGAGCCTCGGAAAAGCTGCATTGACTGACTCCAATGCGGTAGCTCCGTCCCTGAATAGTGCACCTTCAGGGCATGCAATGCGGTTGCTGCGGTTTCGGGAAAAGGCAAATTCAGGTCACACTTTCTTTCCCGTCTGCTTAGCCCCCAAGTCACACAGCTCTCAACAAAATAACCTCCAACATGACTCCCAGAAACCTAACAACTCCTAACCTACATGAAAACTACCACAACATTTGTAGTCTGCTAATTGACTGCATTGCAACCACCTGGTCTAATTGGCCAATTACCATGCAGGTTCACAAACACAGGTTCACCTGCCATTTATGACACCTTTATTCAGTCACAATAGTGTAATGCAGTCCTGCATACCCTGACAGCTTAATGATGGGGAGAAAAGGTTATTAGAGGTGGAGTGTGGCTGATCTCTCCTCCAAGGGGGAAAGAAACAGGGGATACATGCCAGTTGGAGTGCACACTTATTTCTTTTGTCCTCCAAGCCAAGACAAGTCACATCTTCCTCCTATGAATTCTCTCCTACACCCTTCCCCTTGATATCAGTAAGCAGCAGCAATGACTCCTCCTGGCCCATGACAGCTGCCAGGGTTAGGATAAAGGTATGAAATTATACAGGATCTTGGTGTCTATTTTTAAAGATATTTCAGTACAAGAATACACAGATAGACAAGCCAGTATTCAAGATTATGAATTGCAAAATAATTACATATTAAGATAACAAGTGCATTAAAAAAAATAATTATATGAATTGCCTAATACTTACATATTAAAATAACAAGTCAAAAAACCCTTTAATTATACTTACTTAAACTCATCATCATTATTAGTAGTAATTGTATTCCCAGGTGTTCCTGAAATATAATATCTCACCAGGTCATCAGATAATACAGGTTTTAAAAACAAAAATAGCTAATTGTCCTTTGTTGAACAGTTCATTTAACTAATTTGATTAAATGCCAGCATTTAAGTTACTTGGATGTTGACTGTTTTGTTGGTTTCCAGTGCTTCACACACTATTAACAAGTATAAAAGCAGATTCTGAATGTTTATAGGAAAAATGTTTGTTTCATGTCAATCAACAGAACTTGGATCTAAAGAAAACTACTCATGAAACACTGCATTTAATGTTTTAACAGTGGGCCCTTGGTATCCTCTGAGGTTTCGTTCCAGGCTCCCTCCATGGATACCAAAATCTATGGATGCTCAATCCCATTAAAGTAAAATGGTGTCCCTTATATAAAATGGCAAAATAAAGGTTTGTGGGGGGGATTGTGAATAATGTCAACCATGGTGGTTCAATCCATGGATGCAGAATCCATAGATATGGAAGGCCAATTATATTACTATCTCCCTCTTGTTGGTGGTGTTGTACTGCAGAGGAACAAATGGTAGCTGGTAGCTCCAAGTCAATGGGTAGTAAGAATGATCTGGGTTTTTATCTAAGGGTGAAACAGATGAGTGGCTAGGAGTGGTCTCTGGTCCCAAATGAGCCACCAGCAGGAGCAGTTTTTTACTGCTCCTTTTGCTAGCAGCTTTAGGTCACCTTGGGTGGCCTCAGAGCAGATTCTGGCTGCTCCAGGGATGTGTATCATCTGCACACCACATCCCTGAAGTAACCAGAAGCAGCTTTGTTTGGCCCATCTGCTTTGGTCCTGAGTTATAAAGGTGTTTTCCAAGGTGTTGAACTTGTTTGTAGGACAAGGCTCAGAACCTTGGCTAGTCCTTATAAAGTGGATGATGGTGATGATGGTGGTGGTGGTGATGATGATGATGATGATGATGATGATGGAACTACTGTATGGTCAAATCTTTCTGCCTCTGCATGCTTGATATTCATTATCTGTCCTTGTCTTCCTATTCCCTTCTCTGTAACTTTGGTGTCTGTTGAGCAGAAAAGGAACAAAAAAGAAAAACCCTCAGAAGCTGTGTATCATTCATCATATCTTTACAAACTCTGTATATATCCTTCTGTAGCTATATGGAGCCCTGGTGGTGCAGTGGTTAAATGCTGGTACTGCAGCCACAATGACTTTGATCCCAGGGCACCAAGGGTTGACTCAGCCTTCCATCTTTTTGTAAGTTAGTAAAATGAATACCCAGCTTGTTGGGGGCAATTACCTTATAAATTGTAAATTGCTTAGAGAGAACTGAGTTTACTATTAAGTGGTATAGAAATGTAAATGTCATTGCTATTCTGACATTTTGCAGGAGTACTGGGCAGGGACACCTCTGTCACATTCATTATTTTCATACAAATTGGCTAATGAAATCATGGGAAGGGATAAAGGAAAACGAGACTCTCCTTTCTGTTCCTTTTCTATCCCAGAATCTCTGTGAACCTTTGCAAATTTCCTGACTAGGGCCACCTCTATTCTGTATCCTACAGGGGCAAGCTTTTTAAAACTCCTTAAACTCCTCTTCTTCTGAAATTTATCAGGCTTAATTCCTTCAGGAAAGGGCAATAATCATATTTCATAAATTTTTGCTACAAAGTAAAAAAATTACCTGACATCCTGTTAGTGACTTATGCATGTGTACGTTCTGTTATGCATATACATTGCACATTGTTGTTGCTAACTGCCATTAAGTTCACTCTGACCTATGGCAACCCTATGAATAAGAGATCTCCAAGTCATCCTATCATCATCAGCCCTGCTCAGGTCTTGCAGGCTCAGGATCATGGTTTCCTTGACTATCCATCTGCAATGCAGTCTTACTCTTTTCTTACTGCTTTCTTGCCAAGCATTATTGTTTTTTCTAGGGGTCATGTCTTCTCATGATATGACTAAAGTATGACTGTCCCAGTTTAGACATCTTGGCTTTTAGGGAGACATGCATTGCAATTGTGCTTTTCACATTTGTTTGCACATTTAGTTGTGCAGTGTTGGAATTTTCTGAGACACAACTATCACATAGCTCAGTGAGTATAAAGTTATAATCTTTATCTTTGACATAGAATTTTGGTCATTATTACAAATGCCTTTAAAAGTATTAAAAGATGCACCTCTATCTATTTGTCTGAAATTTGGCAAGTACTGTATAATCCCCTCCCGAATGGCCATTATGCCTGCAAATGTCATTTGACTGGCAGAGAAGTGATAGCAATTTCTTGATTTCAGGTGATAATCAAAGGGAGATACAGTGACACGGATTTCTGAAATGAGATTTGGTTTTGAGCCTGAGATAGGCAGGCAGGCATTCGAATCAACCTAATCTTAGGGCCTCTGCAGACAGGCAGCTCTGGGCTGCCCCAGGAAGTGGAAGATTGAGGCTGCAGCAACCCCAATGCCATGGCCCCAATCCTCCCTTTTGCCGCCCCAAAAAAGTGGCAAAATGCCACTCCTTTTAGGGGTGGCAAAAGGCTTCCCTAAGAGCTGGTGCATGGCTCTTCCTCACACTTTTCAGCACAGAATGTCAGAACACTGCACTGGGAGGGTGTCCTGATGCCATGCACTATGTGTAACGGTGCACGGTGTCAAGACGGTGTTGGGGTGGCCGGCGTGCGGCCACCCTACCCCAACTCTACCTCCAGGCTCTCCCTTTGGGCCAGTTGGCAGAGGCCCTTAGTGAGGGAATTGTAGTGTGAAACAGATCATGTGGCTAGTGCACATTGCTACTTCAAATCACTTCTATCACACTTCAGAAATTCCATTTAGCCTTGGTCTTAAAATGGGGCCTGTTCTCTATGTATAAAATGAAATAAATATGGCAGTGGCAGAGGGCCAGAATGGTGTAGTGTTTTGAGCATTGGACTATGATTTTAGAGATCAGGTTTGACTGCCCCTTCTGCCTTCGGAACTGTTACCCAAAAAGGTGTGGGGGACTTGGGGTTGGTCTCCACCAACTGTGTCAGCACCTCCTTTAAATGTTGGGTGAATTGCTTAGCTCAAGGAGGCTTGCAAGAGGCTGAGTAACTTGAGGATCATTTCCACCTATTTATACCAGTACTAACTGCTGGAGAACTCCAAGTTGAGTAAATAAAGAATTTTTTTATTTGGAAATATATGAGAGTGCAATCAAACACATGATAGTGATTCAGACAGTAACACCATTCTAATTGAAATAGAGGTATGGAAGTCAGATATCAGAGATTTAGGGTTATAGAGCTAATTGAAATTGAGGTATGGAAATCGGATAGCAGAGATTTATGGTTATAGAGGGGTAATATTTACCTGTCCTGAAAAGGAAACCATGGAAAGTGGAGTGTGGCTCAGGCTGTGTCTGAGGGTGACATAATAAATAGAAAAAGCTCTCTTTGTACACTATGTATGAGGATGCTAGGTCTGGGACTGATATTTATATCTGAGAACCTAGCCTCCAGGGGTGCTAGGTGCTATCTTGCAATGTAACAAAGATCTCATGAACTTCCTAGTGAATCAACAATGGAACAATTGATGGGTTTAACTTCAGAGTAACAAAAGCAAGAGTTTGGATTTAGGATAACCCCATAATATGGATAGAGAAGTTGGCTGGGAACATGGTAAGAAGTGTTGGCTTACTTACCTTTGCTTTTATTTCTAGCATGAGTGAATATGTGGAGAGCCTGGATGAAGGATGGAGTGATTAGCAAACACATTTAGCTTTATCTTGGTAATGGCTGGATCCTTCATACGTGCCCTTCTTATGGAAAAGTTTTCTGATATTCCAAAGTTCATCCTGACCTCTTAAGAACATGCCTAGCTCCAAATATGAAAATATAAAAGATCTCTATATAGCATGGAATATGTCAGATATGCTAACAGAACCCACTGTTAGGCAAGATACAGTCTTTCAGCCTCAAAAGGAGGCAAAGGCAACTCCACCTCCCTCCAAAAAATAATAAATCTTGTCAACAAGCTCCCATGATAGATTTACCTTAGGGTTGCTATACGTTGGAAATTACTCAAAAGCAGACATCAACTATAGCAGTGGTAGAATGCAGCAGAATCTGCTCCTTACCTATCATTATCCATGAGCTTGTGCATTGTGAAAACAACTGTAAAAGAATATTTGAATGACGATGTGTGGAAATTATTTCCTGTTGTTGTATATGTACCAATTGAGTGTGTAGAGTCATGTTTGTGCATAGTCTGCAAGCAGATTTGCAGGCTAAATATTGAAGATTTGGAGAAAGTATGGTCCTTAGGCTCATGCTTCTAGTCTTTACAACCCTACATATTAAAACCTTTTGGTGGAGAACACCCCCAAATAACAGAAATACTGTCAAATGTGTCAGTTTGCTTTTATCATCCCAACCCTCAATCATCCTCCACCACAAAAAGGAGCGAAAATTGGCCGAGAACCCAGGGAGTAGAAAATTTGGTTCTTTCTGCACTGCACAGTTATAACAATTTCATACCTCTAAGTGCAATGTATCTGTCTCATGGAATTTGAGAGGTTATACTTTGTTGAGAGGCAGAATTCTAATCTTGACAGCTGTAGCTCACAGCCCTGAATGACAGCATTAGAACTCATTAGAAGATAATTTTAACCACTTCACATACCAAACTATATGAGCCTGGATTCCTTAGGATAGAGCCAGAACCATTAAACTGCTATGAAAATGCCATAATTGTCTAGTGTAGATATACTGCTGCAGTAGCATCTCATCATTTCCATATCATATGTTCAGGTAATTTTCAGCCAGTGAATTGGCCCTTGCTGAAGTGGCCAATGCATGAGTTAAACCCAAAGGCCACCAATTTAGTCCAAGTCTTTTCTAACAAATATACTTCACAAGAGCATTACACGGAACACTTGTAGAGGAAACATACCATTGTTTTACAAAGTAATCTGAAGCAAAGGAGAATGATTACAATTTCTAGCTCCAAGCAAAAGGATTTAGACAACTGTTCAGTGCCAGAGGATTCTCTCTTGGTATATGATGTATGAATTCATGCCATCTGCTTTTTCTAACCTTTGTGTTCCAACTAGTCTGTTTTACAGAGTAATGAGATCTGCTGCATGAAATGAAGACTGCCTTTGCCCATCTGCCCATTTCTCTGTTGCACAAAAATTGAAAGAAAAACTCATAGATGACAATCTTCAGTTTGTTATTAATGTATAGATAGAAGCATGTTGTTTAGTGCTGAGGAAAATAATTGCAAAAAAGCAACTAGAACTACATCAGCTTCAAGTGAAGCCACAAGAATATTGTCAGCAAGAATTTGAAAATGTTTGTTTACTCCTTCCCGCAGTCATATTAAAAAAAAACAAAAAAACATCCGAAGAGGAAGAAAGCACCAAATTTTGGTAAAAATTCTTGAAGACTAACTAAAATGAAATTTCCTCCCATTTGCATTGTCCATGTGCATCAGATAAAGTTGTTCCTAGAATAGAGAGGACCATGTTGTACCATCTGCCCTGACATATGGTAGTTAGATGAGGTGCATCACGGGGGGGGGGGGGGGGGAGGTTCCACCCTAATTCTCATTTAACATAGTTGAACACACAGGGATTCAAACACAGACTTTTAAGGGTTAGATACTCAGTTCCTGGTCTTGGATTGATAAATCTGTTAGCTTTAGTTTTTCTCACCTTCAGAATAGGCACTGGCATCTTGTGTTGCAGCTAGTCCTTTCCCCTAACTCTCTTGCAAGTATGTTGCAATGAGTGTTCATACTATATTGCCTGAGCTCTTTGGAAAGATTACTAGAGGGGGGGGGGGGGGGAAACACATGATCATGACCATCATCATCATCATCAGTGTAATGATAGAGGCTATTCACTAAAGTTGTCATGAAATTTACCAGTTTATGTCTGAGATCTTGTAAAGTGTTATATGGCATAATAGTTCCACTTCAACAGTGTGATGCAGCAGCTAAAAAGGCCAATGCAATTTTAGGCTGCATCAATAGAAGTATAGTGTCTAGATCAAGAGAAGTATAGTGCCACTATATTCTGCTTTGGCCAGGCCTCACCTGGAATACTGTGTCCAGTTCTGGGCACCACAATTCAAAAAAGATGTGGAGAAACTGGAGCGTGTCCAAAGGAGGGCAACTAAAATGGTGAAGGGTCTGGAAACCAAGCCCTATGAGGAACGACTTAGGGATCTGGGGATGTTTAGCCTGGAGAAGAGAAGGTTAAGAGGTCATATGATAGCCTTGTTTAAATATTTAAAGGGATGTCATATTGAGGAGGGAACAAGCTTGTTTTCTGCCACCCCAGAAACTAGGACCCGGAACAATGGGTGCAAACTCCAGGAAAAGAGATTCCACCTCAACATTAGGAGGAACTTCCTGACAGTAAGGGCTGTTCAACAGTGGAACACACTCCCTCGGAGAGTAGTGGAGTCTCCTTCCTTGGAGGTCTTTAAGCAGAGGCTGGATGGCCATCTGTCGGGGATGCTTTGATTGTGAGTTCCTGCATGGCAGGGGGTTGGACTGGGTGGCCCTTGTGGTCTCTTCCAACTCTATGATTCTATGATTCTATGATCAAATGTTTACCAAATTTGCAGATGACACCAAATTAGGAGGGGTAGCTAACTCCCCACATGGAGGTATCAGAATTCAATATGACTGTAACAGATTAGAGAACTGGGGCAGAACTAATAACATGAAGTTCAACAGGGAGAAATGCAAGGTACTACTCTTAGGCAGAAAAAAATGAACTGCACAGCATACAATGAAGGCTGAGGGAAAAATATCTACAGGAATGAAGAGATGGCTTTTGCACCTTCTGTGCTCTTGTAGTAATCTCTGTGTGACCCAAAGTCATCATGGGCTGACTTTTCCCTTGTTACATCTGTAAGAATAGGGCCAGTTCACATACTGTTGAAAGGCGGCCAAACATAGATCAAATTATTATGAGCCATATGCATGGTAAAATATTTATGTGGCCATTTAGTAAATCACATAAACTTTTTAGAGTTCCCTTCTTGTACTCACAATGAAAAAATGTTTGGGTAAATAAAGTCAGACTTTAAGTTTTGCTTCTATAAAATTGGTCTCTTTAAGATTGTTCTGACTAGGCTGGAATTAAGACACATTCTTTGTGTGTGTTCTCACCATGCTTATTTTCAAGGAAACATAACTGATTTCAATACAATTTATTTTCACATTAAGTATATTTACAATTGCAATGCTAATGTTTTACCCAGACTTTCTTGTGAACCTGGGGGCTGGAGCTTTTGGGATGTGATGCCTGAACAAAGGTACTTTCCCAAGCTTTGAATTAAAAAATAAATAATTAGTAGGAAACTTAATAAATCAGAGACAGAGGTCCTACTTTCCTGGATTGTATTTATGAGATTCATTCCAGCATCAATGCAAAGGAACATAGAAAGCATTTTTAAAAAGCTTGTCACTCAGTCATTTTATCTGTGGAGCAAAATATAAAACTAAACAACCCTTACCTTTGTTACAATGACTGACTATATATATCCTAACCCTAACCCTAACCCTAACCCTTTTTGGGGTCCCTGCCATGGGCCTAGACCGGGAGAAGCCCAATCACCATAGACCCAAGGTAAGCACATCATGTAGGCACTTCAAAGATCACATCTGCACTTACAACAATTTGGTGATCAAAAGGGCTAAGCCTACGAGCTGCAAAGCAGGACATTCACACTTAGATTTATGGGTACCAGTCAGGATGTGTCTGGCTGAAGATGAGATAAAATTAACATTCCATCTCCTCTCCTTGGAAATTGTTTACTTCAAAGAGTAGCAATCCAGAATCCTTTGATATACAATAACAACTCTTTGCCTCTGGCTAGGTTTAAGGGTATAAAAGATCCCCAAAATCTCAGGCACATTGGGTCTGGTTAGATTTCATTGTGACACTGAGCCATTGAGAACTCTGACTCCCAACTCTTTCCGTTGTCCTTTCCCTTTCATGACGGTTGAGTCTGTCCATCTTCATTCATCATTGGAGCAGCCTCCTTCAAGTAGTTATTACCAGTAGAAAGCCTTGTGTTTCCTCTCCAAGCTAACTACTTTATTCCTGAGGTCTTGTGTGTATGAGTTTATGGTAGAGTGTCTTTGTATGTTTGAATCCTCAAATAAATTGTTCATTGGAAAGCTTTGTCTCTATCAGTCTATTCCCTAGCCACCGCCGTAAAGATAGGATAAAAGATCCCATTGAAGACTTGGGCTTTAGTAATTCCCCAAGTTCAAGTCCTTCTTATATTTTTGGTGGAGAATTTAGCGGGCAAATCCCTAAGGTGTGGACATTCCAATTTGGTTAGTTGGACTGTGTACACTCTGAGCATTGAAGTTAAAAGGGATTGAGACTGAATAGACACAAAAGCCAGGAATTCTGTGTGTTTGTTCTTCTGTGTGAGTGGCCACAGGGGCTTGGAACTATCGGGGTTGGCTGAGCCCATTTCATCCTTTTGGTTGGTTGTTCTGCACATTGGCTCTGGTCGTGGCAATTAGGCCATTTGGTTGTGAACTTCCAGCTGTCCTTTGGTGTAGAGTCAGAGCAGTTTCCTGATGCCCTATTTTTATTTTCATCTATCATGGTTTGGGCATCAATGTTAGGATCCATCAGGTTCCTTTCCCCTTCCCACACCACATATTCAAGACCATCCATAACTCAATCCTCAGGCAGCTTTTAGTGTGAATGGGCACAGCCTTGGATGGGCACAGGCAGGTACAGTAGGGAGATGTCTCCGAACTGTGGCCATAAGTCTTTTGCGCAAGGTGGGTGGGGAAAAAAGCCTTGGACAGGCACAGGCAGGTACAGCAGGAGGGGAGTCTCTTCTTGTAGCTTTACATCCTTACACAAAATCCAAGGTAGGAACTTAGCCAGGGATTCAAGTCCTTGATGTCTGTTTAAGTTGGTCATTGATTGCTCCAGTGGGACTCAGCACCAAGAGTTCTCTAGTGAAAGTTCTGGGGCTTGGTCTAGCCAAAGGGGAAAAAAACTAGAGAATCATTTTTCTGCAGAGATGATCAGGTTCCCTAGGTGAAAGGATAATAAAGGTTTCATCTTCAACCATGGGTAAAAAGGGAACACAGGGGTCCATAAAGCTCTACAGGGAGAGCCAGAGTGAAAGGAGAAGTAAGAGAGATGAACAAAGAAACAAAGGAAGCAATGTCACCAGTAGCAGCCAGGCTGTTTAAGGAGGAACAGCCTAGAGACCGATTAGAGAAATTAATTTTAAAGAAGGGACCTAATCTCTGGAAAGCAGGAGGCTTTCTCACTGAAGATCCTTTTTCAGCATTACTAGAAGTGTATAATGCAAAGACAACTAAATTTGGATTAAAAAGAGTACCTCCAGCAGAAAAGGACAGGTGGGCATCATGGGGAATTTGGATGTTAGCCCATGAAGCCATCCAGGAGTACCAAAAAGTAAAATTGGATTCAGACACTCTAAAAGGACAAATAGGCGATCTGGTAACACAAGTGAGGGGAAAGGTAGTGGAAAACTCAGTGTCATCCACAATGCCCACATCTCTATCCAAAGGTCAGAACAAGCAAAAAAAGGGAATGCCTCTTTGCGTAGCTGCATTGAGATTCTAGAAAGACAGTTAGACCAAGCAAAGCAAGCAGTGGACTTCTTACTGTCCAAAAGCACAAAGAAAGTAATGTAGACTGACCACACTGCCTATGAAAAGTGCATTAGGGAGTTAGAGGCTAAGGCTGACCTAAATACTGCTATCGTGGTCACAACACACCCAGAGATTCTTGAATTGGCAGCCCAAGCTAAGGTTCTTCAGGAGCCTTTGCCAGAGGATGCCTTTAATCCACAATGGGAGACCCGAAAAGGAACAACCCAAGTTCCAACCCTATATCCACCTCTCCCAGTTGATCCTGTGTGAACTAGAAGTATAGTGGAAACTAGGAAGACAGATGAAGATGGTATTGTCACTAAGACTTTAGTTGAGACAGCCCAATGGACGCTGGCCAAAAGATATGGGATCCTATACTTTCTACACACACTATACATTCTGTATCTCACCTAGGCCTTCCTTTGGCCAAGAGCAACACCACAATTTTGCCAGGAAACATATTACATTGGTCAAATGGAACCCATCTCTATGATTAAAATGGCTGGGCAAAGATACATCAATGGGTTCCCTGTTATGATGCACTACAAGGCATTCCATTTCAGGATGTTAGTGAACAAACTATAATTTCTGTGCACTACACCATTTTGGTCCAAAAGTCTCATGATTGTTTTTGCTTAAGGAACCTGTGTGACACACTAACCATTTTACCTTTGGAATACTCTTTAAAAGTAAATTGAACCACAGGGAATTCGTGGGTTTTTTAGGATACATTTAATAGATTGCTTTGACAAAGAATTTTACTTGCATGAAGAGGTATGAAATTACGTCACAGACACACCTTACCAAATTGATTTCACTGAAATGCAAAGCAAAGCAGCTTCATTTATATACCGCTTCATACCATGCTATGGGGTGTCTAAGCGGTTTACAACTGTGAGCTGATTTCCCCCCAACAAGCTGGGTACTCATTTTAGCGACCTCGGAAGGATGCAGGCTTGAGTCGAGCCTCAGCCCTGGCTGGTATTGAATTCGCAACCTTGTGGTTTGAGTGAGTGGCTGCAGTACAGGCATTTAACCACTGTGCCACCAGAATAAAGGGCTTTAATCTGGAAGATGAGCTTCCCATATTGAAGTGGCTGCAATTGCTAACCAATTTGAATGACATTGCCAGGAAAATTGAGAGGACAGAGAAGATTAAGATGGTAGTAGATATGAAAGCCCAATACATCATCAAGGTCACACAAGAAATAAGCGTGCCACAGAAACATCATGGTGGAAAAAATTCAACTGGAGCACCTCAACTGAAGCCCTGCTCCACACCCTGATTAACCCAATAATCATCATTTTATGTTTACAGGTGGCTACTGTCATTGGGACCATCAGCATTGTCATTTGGATAAGGAAAAAGGTGGCAGAATTTGAGGCCATCTGCAGAAAAGCTTATCTTCCCCGTAGAAATTCTGTCCCATTGCTTGGTACTTCCCCTTGACCAGTAAGGAGGAAGGATCCAATTCTTTTGCTTAACTGGTTAAGGATGGCAGGGGAATTTACCATTTTCCCCACTCATGGATTAAAATGTCAGCCTTGGTGGTAATACTCTGTGCAGAAATCAGTTGGGCCCTTTGCTTCAGAGCCACTGCTGAACTGATAGACAAGCCCCAAGATGAGCGATGGACTCTTCTCATAAGAAGGTTCATCAGCCCTCTTGGACTTGACCATGTTTGCAGATAAGTGATGCCACCAAGGCTAACAGGTGAGTCAGTCCCTTCACAGGGATGGCCACCAGTGATATTTTTCAGCTATTTTTCCTGAGGACCCTATTGCTTTCAATGATGTTTTAACTTAGAGTAAATTTAGCTTTACCCCTAGATGGATTCAGCCAATCTTGGGCTATAAACATATGTGGTTAGTTTTTGTAAATGAGTTGTATTTTTGTTGTTTGGGGCAATTTAGGTTGGGTTTGGGGCTAATTTGCATATTTTCCTATCATTCTCTGTCTGACCAGAAAGCAGGGACCAACCAAAATTTCTTAAAGACATAGTGCTTTTATCACTGAGCTGAGCCTTGTACTAACAGTAAGTTCTTTTTACAGAGCCTAGATGGAAAAATCCACATCTGTTTATTTACAGCCCTTTTCTAGATCACTATCTTTCTTGAACTTTGTTTGCTCCTTAGCTCCAAGAGTCCGGGGGGCGGGGGGAGAGATATTTTTTCTTTTCTCGCTCCTCCCCAGGGCATGTACAGAGGTCTGTGCCTATTTCAGATTTTCTCTCTTCTTCCATGTGAGTGTGTGAGTGTGTCTGCTAACAAATGTATTTAAAAAATGTGATGGGGTGGGTGGGATGTGCTCCTGCCTCCACTCTAGATGTCCTCCATTGATATCTAGCAAGCTGTTTCCATGATATCAGGCCATTTCCCAGATGTCCTCCACAATTCACAGAAATCCTCCTATTATTCCATATTGTTGCCAATGCTGTTTCCAGACCTGAGATGTACTGAGATAGACATTAGCTGCAGTTGTGGAGATGTCCTCCAAAATGCTCCCTGCCTGAGTTCCTGCTCCTGCTTCATGATTCCCACTGCCCTGCTATCGTTTGCTTGCTAGCCACAATCCTGCCCTGCTGGAGTCCTTGTCAACTTCATGCATGCAGAGACTGTGGTCTATTCAAGTTACAGGAGTTCTGGTTTACTCATCTTTCAGAGACCCCAGTATACCTCATTCTTCACAGGAGGTCCTGGTCTACTCCAGCATTTCTAGGCACCCAGGTCTACCTTCATCTCCAGCTTCAACATTTTAATTCACAGACACTGTTCATGCTTCCTGGGCTGCATGAACATAGACTGTTAAGTCCTCCACAGTCCTCCACAGGTATTGTGACTTCAGCTCTTGAGGCATCCCTTCAATGCATCCACTCAGCCACTAGCATACCAAGGTACTATTGAAAATGTTTGGTCCATCTGTTCCAGACTCAATTCCAAACCTTTTCTCAAACTTTCACCAAGTCCATCCAAATTTGCTGGACTTATTGATAACACTTTCTACACCAGTGCACAACCTACTACAAGATTTTGGACATTGGTTCCTCCTCCTCATGGCTATTGATTCCAGAGTGTTGCTGAATATTTGTCACAATAACTATTGAAAATAGACTTGAATGCACACATGTTCAAGGACTTGAATATATCTTTTGATGTTGCTTTATTATGGGATATTGATCCTTAGCAAACAGTAAACATTGCTACCTCATGATTATACCTATTCATTTTTATTGATTGTTATTTGATTTACCCATTATTGCTTTGAATTACTGATGGACATTAGTTCATTGAATACTTTGTTTTATTGTGTTATGCTTTTGATACTTATAAGTTTGTTTTAGTCATGATGTTTTGATGATGCTCATTGTCATTGCATATTACTTTTGATATTTATTGCATACATTGGTTATTAGTTATTAGTATTGCTTTTGAACTGCTTTAATTAGGATTGATATGCAAGTGTGAGTGGGTCCCATGGGTGAAAGATCTCCCTAGAAGCTGAAGGCTTTTATAAAGGATAATTCCCTGGACCATGAGTTTAGCTCCCCAAATTGACACCTTCTAAATTTCCATGGCAAAGAGAATTTGGCAATGTGAAAATGATCGCCTGCACAATTTGCATGTGAACAGGTGAATAATTTTCAAGGGGGGGGGGACTGTTACAATGACTGATTTAATATAAAAAAAACCTTTTTGGGGGTTCTCTGTCATGGCCCAAGACTGGGAGAAGCCCAATCACCATGGACCCAAGGCAAGCACATCACGTAGGCACTTCAAAGGTCACATCTGCACTTACAACAATTTGGAGAGCAAAAGGGACAAGCCTAGGAGCTGCAAAGCAGGACATTCACACCTAGTTTTATGGGTACCAGTCAGGATGTGTCTCGCTGAAGATGAGATAACATTAACATTTCATCTCCTCTCCTTGGAAATTGTTTACTTCAAAGAGTAGCAATCCAGAATCCTTTGATATACAATAAACAACTCTTTGCCTTTGGCTAGGTTTAAGGGTATAAAAGATCCCCCAAATCCCAGGCACATTGGGTCTGGTTAGATTAGTCTTTCTTAAACCTTTGAAAGTATTAAGAAGAGCATTTGACCACTCCATGCTAAAAAGGAAATGAACCAACTATGTAGGAGACTAAATATTATTTGTCTTAAGTATCATACCATCATCATTATTATTATTAGGCAAATTTTAAGGAAATGATGCAAATCAAATATAAAGCATACACCATAATATAGTCTCGCATATTAACACCAGACTTTTCTAACTACTTACATTTCTCCTCTCTGCATGTCCATTCTTGCAGAAGACCTGTCTTTAAGTAGACTTTAAAACACAGAACCATCTTTGAAAAAGTGAGGTGGATGGGTAGGTAGGAAGTTTAATCTTGATCTCTAAATTGTAGCATTTATTTCTGCTGGTTTCTATATAATGGGATAATTCCCTTTTATTACCTTTCATGTGTCTTTAAATTGCATCCTCCCATCCCCTCAAAAAAGATTCATGCCAGTTTCTTTTAATTTCATTTCTATCTTAAGGTCATATCAATCTGATATGTCCAGTAGGGTTCCCCCCCTCCCTCCAATAGGTATTTTCCCCTCACACATGCACACACACCTCCTCCCTCTTTGGAAGAAGACTTATAGATCTTTGAAACAAACTGTATGAGTCAAAATGAAATGAAATTTATTTTCTCCAGCTCTAACAGCCCTTTCCTACACACGGACAAGAAATAAGATGATCAAACCAAGCAATGTTTTTTAATCCAGGCACATCCCCACAGAGGGATGATTGCAGTGAAGAACAACATCTGATATCAAAGCTTGGCTCTCCCTCACCTTGCTCTGCAATAAACAGCAACAAGAAGGGATAGGGTTTTGATTGGATCCAAAGCTTTCAAAACCAAATACCTACTTCTGAAATACTTTCAGATTTTTGGATCCATACTTCCCAAGACAGCTTTAATATCTTTTACAAAGCATAGCCTTCAATGGTTTATCCAGTGTCTATGAAAAGAAGTGACTTAAATAGAAAGGTAAACTTTTAGCTTTTAATCATTGCATTGCCACTCTTGCAGAATCAGGGGTGGGGGGGAGTGTTTTGGTGTCAACAAATTATTGCCCGATTGTTTGAAATACTGTTTTCAAACAATAGACATAGAATCAGGATTTACAGTAGAGTTAATTACCTCTAGCAGTTTTGTGAATAAAGTTTAACACATGTAGGTTTGTCTTTTGTTTGTGACATATCTAGGTGTAAGATGATCTCACACCTGCATATTTATTTCTTATATCTCTGCATATGTCTTCTCTTTCTAGCCTAGGGAAAAGAAGGTTAAGAGGTGACATGATAATCATGCTTAAATATTAGAAGGGATGCCCTATTGAGGATGGAGCAAGCTTATCTGATGCTCCTGAGACTAGGCCACAGAGGAATGGATTCAAGCTACAAAAAACGAGATTCTACCTAAATGTTAGGAAAATCTTTCTGACCATAAGAACTAGTTGACAATGGAATATGCTGTCTCAGTGTGGTGGGATCTCCTTCTTTTGCAAGTTTTTAAACAGAGGCTGGATAGCCAACTGTCACAAATGCTTTGATTGTGTATTCCTGCATTTCAGAGAGTTGGAGCTGATTGATCTTGTGGTCTCTTTCAAATCTATGATGTATGATTTCTTCTCCAGGCAAAAAAATACCAGCTCTCCCAGACAATCCTCACAGGACATGGTTTCTTTTCACTATTGTGGTTGCCTTCCTCTGAACATGCTCCAGCTTGTCAGCTTATCCCTCTTGAATTGTGGTGCCCAGAACTGGACATTGTATTCCAGGCAAAATCTGGCCTAAGCAGAATAGAGTGGCACTATTATGTCCCTCAATCTAGATACTATACTCCCATTGATGCAGCCTAGAATTGCATTGACTTTTCTAACCGCTGCATCATACTGTTGGTTCATATTCAATTTGTGGTCCACAAAGGCTCAAAACAGGCCAAAAGTGCTGTTTTTGGGCTGATCGGGGGGGGGGGCGTGATGACACACACCCCCAGCTTGGGCCAAATCTGTACCATGGCTGCTTAATGCTGCCTGGGGCCACCAGCAAAAGGAGTATATAGAAGAAAACTCCATTAGGGGCCATGGCAGTGGCTGGTCTCAGGACTGTGGTGTCTGGTTGCTGTTGTCCCATTCCAAACAGGGAGCGACTGGGACTGGAGAGGACAGAGTCCAAAGACTCCTCGATCCCCCTTTGCATGTATACTGTCAAGTCAGGTGTCACCCATCCTATATCCTATAAAGCAGTAATGGACTGGATGAGGAAAAACAGATTGAGACTGAATCCAGACAAAACGACTGACAGTTACGGACCCAAAACCAGGTCTAGGAATACAACTCCCAGTCCTGGATGGAGTCAAACTCTCCTCCAAGGACTGTGTTCACAGTCTGGGGGTACTCCTAGACTCATCGCTTCACATGACATATCAGGTGAATGCGACGGTCAGGAGTGCTTGTTATCAGCTTTGGCTGATACGCCAGCTGCGCCCTTTCCTGGAAAGTAGGGGTATATGCTCTGGTAACCTCCCATCTTGATTTCTGTAATGCGCTCTACATGGGGCTACCCTTGTGCTTGACTCGGAAACTCCAATTAGTTCAGAACATGGCAGCCAGGTTGGTCTCTGATGTTTCCAGAAGAGAGCACATAACACCTGTGTTAAAAGCTCTCCACTGCAACCAGACACCACAGTCCTGAGGCCAGCCACTGCTATGGTCCCTAATGGAGTACAAGGTGTTGGTTTTAACCTTTAAAGCCCTACATGGCTTGGGTCCAACTTACCTCCGGGACCACCTCTCCCCATACGATCTCCCACATGTGCTCCGGTCCTCTGGGAGGAATCTGTTACAACCCATGAAAACAAGGTTGTCAGCGACCTCCCAGAGGACCATCTCTGCTGCTGCTCCCAGATTATGGAATGGCCTGCCAGATGAGATCCGTCTCATTACCACCCTTGACAGCTTTAAAAAGGCAGTCAAGATGGATCTTTTCTGGCAGGCCTTTCCTGATTAGTCATCCCAACCCTATGATCTCGGCTATTCTTCCCCCTTGATTCCACCACTGTTTTGAACTAAAGGGAATCCTGCTGCTGGGATTGTTGTAATATGTTGTTTGTTGTATTTTAACTATTTTATGCTTTAATTTTTTTCTTCTGGTTTAATTTTATTTTAAGGGGTGGGTGGGTTAGGACATTAATGGATATATGTATTGTGGAATTTTTAAACTGTAACCGATTGCATTGCAGAGGGGCAGGATAGAAATTATTATTATTATTATTATTATTACCAAAATTGGCTGGCAGAGGCCAGATTGGGGATGGGTGATGGTTGGCTGGCAGCGCAGCAGAAATTTCCTGTGCAGTAAAACCCATTTTTCCCTGTTCCAGCTCGATCCTATCCCATACACGGATCACGCTGAAAACTGCATGCAATAAACTCCTGGGACGAGTGACAGAAGTTCACTCCATCACACAGTGCTTGGGTCCCAAACTGCTGGCCTGCCAATCTTGCAATTGTCAGAGTCAGTATTTTAACCAGAAACACGAAGTGTTGAATCCTCCAGCAGGACCATCTCTCAAGGACATGAGGTAGTATCAGTATGGTGTAGTGAGGTGGAACTTTCAGTTCCAGCCCATATCATTAAATGTGTAAATAGCAGGATCAGGGGAATCATCAGGAGGATCTCACCAATAGGATAGCTGGTAAAGCCTCTTCTCATCATCTCATTAATTCTTTATGCTGTTTCTTAATGAAGAAAAAGCAAAACAAAAACCAAAAATCCACCTGCTCTTCAACTAAGCTGCTGTTAGCGTGGTGACGCAGCGCGTGGGAACCACGTAACGTGAAGCACCAGGATCCAGACTGTCTTCGATGAAGCAGGCAATGTTGTCAGCTACAGGAAAACTCCTTTCCCCTGCAGACAGAGCAGAGAGAGACTCAGCAGATGTCTCACTAGGAGGCTTTTAATCTTTAGACATTCTATGTGCAAAGGCTATGTACAATGATACACCAACACACTCTCCAACAATCTCCACCTTCCACAACCAACCCTCACATGTGTCCAGAGACTTGTCCCTTATATAGCCAGTGTTCCACATGGCTTTCTGGCCCTGCCTCTTCCTTTTGGACACCTGTCAATCATCAGTATGACACATCATGTTTGCAGCCCTTTTTCAGCATTTACTGTGCTTTACAGCACCAGGTGCCTTCCTATCATTATGTCACCTCCTGTTTCATCTGCCTTGATGCTGCATGACTCAGCAGTGGCCAAATGCTTAGTCATCATGGCTGCTGCCATTCACCACATTGTGCATTTTCACTGGAACATTATTCCAACAGCTGCCATATCATTATCATCATTTTTATCATATTATTATAACACAGTGCTGCTCAAAGGCATTAAAACAAATTTAAATAATGGTTAGATGCAGGGAACCGATGGCATTCAGGCAGAAATAAATAAATAAATTTTTATACCACCCTTTGGTGAACCAATACAGGTGGTTTAGAGCATTAATAGGAGTGAATACAGGTGTCAGCAGTTGGCCATAGCAGATGCCAAAGAATGTTGATTCTAGACTTGTTGAATGAAGTCCAGCCAAAATGGTATTCTCATAGTGAAGGGGTGGGGAACTCTGATGTGTCCATAGGCCAATTTGCTGCCCTTGGTGTTCTCTGATGATTGCATAAATAATCTGCCAAAAAGTGCCCAGAACAAAAAACTAGATGTTACCAGAATTCAACTTGTGGATTTGGAAAGTGGATTTTTTTCTGTTACAAGTGTTTCTGGTAGTGGTGGTGGGGTACCGTATTTAAAAGATGCATTACTATTCCTGGAGACATCAAGGAGACCATCCATCTCTCCTTTTTCTTTTTTGCCTTTCTTTTTTGGTCCAGAAAAGGGGAGATCCAGGGCATCTAGAGAAGCTGTGGGGGCTCAAAAACAGCATTAGAAAACATATTATGTCTACCCCTGTTACAGAGGAAAAACAACATTTACACAAAATTGGCCCTAAAGACTGATACTCATTCTTATTGGCATGCTACACAAGAAGCTTTAGCTTAAAATTCATGTTGATTCAATTTATAAACTGTATTGGTTTGTCCTATTGAATTAACTTTTGGATGGTGAGTCAACATAAAGGCAAATTTCATTGTCTATTCTAGTAAAGACTAGGAAGAGGATGTATATCAAGATTATTGATTACTGTTTTTGAAAATATTCAAAAATTGTTACAATGCATTTTTAATGTGCTGAGAAACCTTGAAAAAAAATCTTGAACTAACAAGAAGCTTCACTGTTCAGGACCTATTCTATGCAAAATTCACACATGTCTGTTTTGCACAGAAAACATCATGTTCCATGCATGAAACAGTGCAGACTCCAGACATGAGAGAGAAAATGCCTCTCATGTCTGAAAATATATATCTGCATGTAAACAATATTTTCAGCACAGAAAATGTTGGTTCCTGAAAAAAACAATGTTTTCTGCACAAAAAAAGTATGCAAATTTTACATGAAATAAATCCTGACTAGAGAACAAGTTTCAAATCTGCATGGTTTTCAAAGTCTCTCTTGTAGTAGAAAAAAAATTGAAAGAAGAAAAAAAATGACTCCTTGCTTTTTTGGAGAAGAAAATTATTGAAAAACTACATCACTATCCCATTCGCTACCACTTGAATTCACTAATCTTTCTATGCACAGCATCCATCTTATGAACTGTTTTTCACTATAGTTGCTAGATCAAATAAGGAAGGGGTCTTTCAAGATTAGCAAAATGTTAAATTTTGTGCAAGTTTGTTTGTTTGTTTGTTTGTTTGTTTCAAAAAAGTCTAAGCCTAGTCCTGATCCAACACAACTGGTGCTATATTTATATGTGGAGGAGGGCTAGTCACATAGAGCCAGAGGGAATGCTTCTTTGAAGCTTTTACGAGATAGTCAGGGGAGACATGTGTTACAGTGCTGAAGAGAAGAGCAAAGCCATCAACTCATCTTCCACTCTTAAAAACAGCAAAGAAAAAAACTTTTTAAAAGACAAAAAGCAAAGCAAAAATAATTTCCAAATGGAAAGGTAATGGAGGGTGGAAAGTTGAGGGGGGGCTTTAATGCTAAAAAAGGAGAGGCAAAATCATTTATGTCAAAGATAATTATTTATATTTAGTCAGAACATCCTTGAAGTGGAGAGAGGGAGTGTCAAAGCTCCCCACCCCCTTCCATCTGTCAAGGTAAAACATCACTCAGCCATCTTGTGTGACAGAGAAGAGTTGTCAAATTTGAGTCGACATGCTGCGGCTATTATTGCTAACACTCACCATATGCCTTCGAGGAGACAAAATGTGACATGTGACAGAGCAGCACTGATGAACAGGAAAGGATAATGGGGAACATGTGCTTTCCATCCCCTAAACCAATGGTCTTTTCATAAAAAAGGAGAAGCCTTCAAATGAAAAGGGTGGAGGAAGCAGCACACAAAAGTATTAAGCAGAGACCTGGTTACCTCTTCCCTTTGCTGTCCCAGGTGCTGTGCAAATCAGAAACATAATAATTCCAAGTTGATTCATTTCGATTTCTGACCCAGCCTATCAGCAAACATTTATCAGCAAAATCAAATTATCCCAGAGTTATGCACTAAGGATTACCTGGGTCACTTTCACATGAACCAACCAAAACAGGAGGCTTTGTAACTGATCCAAAATGGGACAAAAAACCAAACAAACTGGTAGGTATACTATAAATCACTAAGTACCACTATAAATGAATACAATAAAACAGAGACATATCTTATTAAATATATATATATCCAGTAACTAATAAGTACAACAAATTGAAAAGTAATGACAAAAACCATTCAAGGATATATGATGCTGCAGGGGATAATTCTTCTATTTAATCCAAAATTGGTAATATAAAATGATTATCCCAATAATGCAAGGTCAATGACCAGTCTGACAACTATAACAATGTCCTGATGAATCACAAGAAATCTGCTTGCAGAAGATTTTGCTGAGTTGGTTTTTCAATAACTCAACTTGCAGGAGATTTTGTTGAGTTGGTTTTTCAATTGTAGTAACTCAGAGTGGTAGCATGTAGCAAGTAATTGAAGCAATGGTAGCATAAGTATAAAAGGTATTGCTGTCACTGGTATCAGTAGGAAATAATTGAAGCAATAGTAGCATAGATATCAAAAGTATTTCTGTCACTGGTAGCAGACAGAGTATTTGTGTGACCTCCAGAATATTTGTGTGGCCGTTTTGACTCCAATGTCTTCTTCAGTAATAATATAACATACTATTCCAGATTATAATTCCAATGAGCTATTCCATGCTTTTAAATGTATGAAATTAACATACATTAGTATGTTAATTTCATACATTTATGAAATGTTATATAATGTTATATACATTATATATAATGTTAATATACATTATATACCATAGTCATAAAGCAAAATCACCTGAAAATAACTTTAGTTGTCCATATCCATTGTTTCAAATGGGACTTATTTTCTACTGATACCATTCCTACTGATACCACTTATTTCTATGGAATCCTAGGACTTGTAGTTTAGAGAGAGAGGTGTTTAGAATTCTCAGCCAGAGAGTTCTAGTGACTCACCAAACTACAATGCCAGAATGCCACCAAATTTAGCCGTGGCAGTTAAAGTGGAAACATAGTGCTATAACTGTGTAATGTGAAAGGGGTTATGTTATAATTCAAGATACCAGGGTTTGGTTTTTTTTTTTTTTCTGAATTTCTGAATTTCTGAATCTTGAAAGGGAAGAGATTTGGGAAAATAATTTATTTCATTGAGCTTCTTCATTGAGCTTCTTCATTGAGCTTCTTATCTCCCAGAAATTTGCATCTCCCAGAAATAGGACAAAGGGCCTTTACAGACTGCAGAAATAGTGAAGCTTGAGGCCACTGTATACCTTGCTTCAGAAATACCCAGATTTGTGATGCTTGCAGTCCATTTTGGACAAATAAAATATGCACCAAAAAAAACCCAAAACAAAAACAAAACAAAACCCAAAACAAAACAAAAAAGAGTCCATATTTTAAAATACAGTACACTGGTTACAAATGTGTGCAAGTGAGGGGGGGGGGGAAACACCCTAATATGCTCTTCCCAAAAAGACAAATCAATGGGTCCAAGAGCAAATGAAGCCTGAATTCTCCCAAAAGCTGAGTAAACTGAGAATATTGTACTTTGGATATATCATGAAAAGACTTGACTCATTAGAAAATACAATAAAGCTTAGTAAGCTAGAAGGCAGCAAGAAAATAGGAAGGCAGCATTAGAGATTAGAGATGGATAGATTCAGTTAAGGAAACCATGGCCCTGTGTTTGCAAGACCTGAACTGGGCTGTTGATAGCAGGGTGACATGGAGGTCTCTCATAAATAAGGTCACCATAAGCTGAAGTCAACTTGTGGGGGGGGGGATCCCCTGTGAGACACCACCACCCAGTCCTGATAGAATGAGACTGCAAGGAGGATTTAGTGAAATACATAGAGTTTGAGGTTTCTGCTTATCTACAAAGGACCAGAGAGAGAGAGAGATGGATGCAGCTAGTACAAGGCCAGTTCATTTCAAGAGATTCTTCAGCTAGGATTACACTGTCACCATGCTGGAAAATCTCTGAAACAGAGATGTAATCGAAGCAGTCATTCTTAAGCACATTTTCCTGTGGCTAGAGGCTATACTGTTCATTGACATAATAAGGTGGCTGATGAAATAGTCAAGGTAATAGGTAGGGAGAGTCTTGGGACAAACATGACAGAGCCCTTATTATGGCCAAGTTTGCTGTGGCATTTGCCCATCATATTGCTTCCATCCTCTCTTAGAACTGATCATATGACAGTGTCATGGAGCTACAGGTGATGCCTGAACCAAAATCAAAATGGGGGCAATGGTGTTGCACTACATGTCCCATTAGCCCTTAGCCAAAATAGCTCATAGTGACAGACAGTGGGCACAGGCATCCAAAAACATCTAGAGCAATGATGGGGATCTGCTGGGAGTGAGAAGGCCATTTTTGGCACCTTCAGTTCTCATCCAGACTACACTACTTTTTTCATGGGAAGCAGAAACTGGGAAGCATCCAAAGAAATCCACACAGGAAACTGGATACATATCTCAAGATGCTCAGATGATAGTATCCTTTATGGGGTTTTGCAGGGTTTTTGGGCTGTGAAACTGTGTTCTAGAATAATTTCTTCCTGATGTTTCACCTGCATCTGTAGCTGGCATCTTCAGAGAATGGTGTCATAGAAGTGAGTGGGGTATATACATACTGTGTGACCCTTGGTTGAGATGATGTGATTTGCATGTTAATCTGTGTATTGTTCTGTTGTTGAATGACAGCCATATATATACTGTGTGACCCTTGGTGGCATGGAAGTAAGTGGGATATATATATTCTTTTAGAACAGGGCCTCACAGTCCAACACCACCACCCCCGAAAAACCCATGGATACCGTCCATGAAAGCCTTCAACTTCATAGTATCTTTTATCATTAGTAGAAATGTCCAAGATCCCTTTCAGGGGCTGCTTAAAACCTAACTTCAGTTTGTTTGGAGGTTCTAGCAGGGGAGCGCAGCTATCGTATACACTGGACATGCAAATTAATAAAGAGCTATTGGATAAAAGTGAATGAAGTTATAAGTATTATTCTTCAGACAAAGTTGCAAATTTACTGAGAATTCTATTTAGGATTAAATATGTGGGAGGAAGACTTAGAAAGAAGCTTTGGTAAAATCCTCTTTTATTTATTTACTACAGCAAGAATGACATTGGTGCAAAAAGAGAAATCCAAAAATATTTCAAAGTATAAAAAAATGGTTAATTAAACTTTACAATGCAATTGAGATAGATGAATTGACATAATCTATAAGATTAAAGTCTACAAAGAAAGTAAAAAAGGAATTGAAACCTATACTGGGATACGAGGGGTTATCGTAAGTAACAATTATCACCTGAAAGTTATTAAGGTATATTGATGAAATTTTGTCATTGTCTTCACTGGTCCCTAAGTGCATGATGTTGAAAAAATCAGTGCATTGTGTCCTTTATTTTTGTTACAGGTTGTGCCAGAAATGACTGAAGTGTAAGATGGAGAAGTATGAGGGGGTATCTGTAAAGTAATAACATCATCTGGAAGTGCATGATGTTGAAAAAATCAGTTCATTGTGTCCTTTATTTTTGTTACAGGTTGTGCCAGAAATGACTGAAGTGTAAGATGGAGAAGTATGAAGGGGTATCTTTAAAGTAATAACATCATCTGGAAGTTATTATAGTATATTTATGAAATTTTGTTAGTGTTGTTAGTGTTGTCATCACCAAGTGACTTTTTCTTTTCCCAAAAATCTATTTTACAATACAGATGACATCATTCATGAAGTGGGAAAGTGGTTTAAGGCGCAATCTGCAGACTTCTACAATAACGGTATTTGGAGGGTCAAGAAACACTGGGAAAAATGTGTAAATCTGGATGGCGACAATGTAGAGATAAACTAACAACTACAATTTAAAACAAACTTTCTGTCAAAAATTTGTAAAGGTGATAATTAAAACTTTACAATACCCCCTCGTACTTAGAGAAAGAATGGGGGGAAATAGTCAAAATTGGTTTCTATTACTAAAAGGATTAAGAAGAAAGAGATTTAAATATTTAATGAAAGAGATATATACAAATGAAGAGAGATAGATAACAAAGATGGAGATAGATGAGGATGTTTGAAGAAACTGAAACAAAACAAGGTTCAGTGACATTAAGATAAGATTGCTAAACTGATAAGAACAAAATACAAAGAAATGCGAAAAATTTATAAGAATCAAATAAAGGTGATAAAATACACAAATAAGAACAATTGGAGTTGAATGATTAAGGATCAACTAATTTTAGCATATAAGAATTAGTTGAAGTGTAGGTGCAAAACAGAAAAGGAATTGGAAATCAAATTACAATACATAAAGGAGATATAAGAAAGTTAAAAATAATATGTATAATATTCAAAGTAAAGGAGGGGAAGTCATATTTTATGTTTTGTTGTTGTTGTTGTTGTGAAATGTATGTATGTATGTATATGTAAGTTGTTTGTTTATTATTGTTTTTGTTTATGTGTTATATGTGTTTTAATAAATGATAAAATAATTAAAAAAAAAAAGAATTAGTTGAAGTGTAAAGCTAAAATTAACACAAATAGACCATGGAATTAATTATGACTTGAGTTATAGAGTCAAGATTTAAGATTTAAGAAGGAATGAAGTTTTTTGAAGCAGAAAGTAGATAAAAAGGTCAAATGAAGTATACTGGAAAAATCCAGTAATGGTAAGAAGGAAGTTTGGAATGAATGGTGTCAATGGCCAAAGAAGCATGGAGAAGGGAAGAAGAGAGAAGATGAGAATGCAAAGTGAGAAGAAGGTGATGCAAAAGAAGGTGCAAGGATGTAGGGAGAAGGAAGAAGTATGAAAAAGATGAGAGGAGGTGTGACAAAGGAGGAGAAGGGGGGAGTGTGACAGGGTAAGAGAAATGTAGTTGTAGGTAGAAAGAATTATGGATTGAAAGTAGAGAAGAACTGGAAGGATATTGAAGGAGAATACAGGAAAGAAACAAAAGAAGGGAAGCTGAAAGGAAGGAAGTTGGAAGAATAACAGAATGGTTGTGGTAATATATTTAGAATAGCTTATTTAAAATTGAATGTATTTACTGTAATGGTCCCTTTTCTGTTCTTGTTATTTTTGTTAATTTGGAGTGTTTGTAATGTTTTAAGTTTGTACAATAAAAATCTTCTAATTAGAAAAAAAACTAACTTCAAAAATGATCTGAACCAGGAATTCTCAAAGTATTTATTAGACAAAGAGAGATGGTAAGGGCAAATCCTAACAGGCTTTTTGTGATGTCCAGCTTGGACTGTTTAAATTCTCCCCTGCATTTTCTTTCATTTAATGTCATTTTTAGTATGTTTGAGCATAGGAATGTTCCACTGTATTAGTTTGTGGAAGGAACTGTAGGAAACCCCTGCATTTTTCTAGCATTTGGTTTGCCCCTTCCCAGAAAGCTCTGCTTCAGCTTGGGATTTTTAGTTTTTCTTAGGCAGGCTTGATTTATCTGTTTGGTGGCAAACAGGCACAGACAGACGGAAAGGGCATTTCTTACACCATTTAGCCAATTTACACCATTTAGCCAATTTACTTACCATTTAGCTAGATTAGTTACCAAAAGCAGTTAATTATAGTAAATATCAACAACAAAGAAGTCAAGAGCACCAGAAGCTGAAAGACCCTGCACCAGCTTCATTGAGAAGGAGTTCAAACCAAGATCAAACCCAGAGAGATGACAACACTGAAGATTGCTGAAACCTAAACTGTAAAGTACCTTTTATTTTAAGCCTGTTAAAGAGCTGGGGAGGAGAAATCTTTTTCTTTTGTTCTTTAAAATAAATTTTCCCCTTTTGGACTTTCCATTCAGCATTGGAGCCTTTTTGGGTAAAAGAGTTTGATCTCACCAGGGTACTGGCGTTGCACACCCATATTTGCCACCACCTTTAGTTGGGTGTGTCTTCACACTTTTAAAATAATAAAACCAACCTTTTACCATCTTAAGACATCCAAGTTTCTTCTGCAGGTGACATTTCTCATGATCACAAGGAAAATTTTGGCCATTTTCAGTCACTGGGAAAATCCCCCCTCCACTATTTATGTATTCATTTATTTATTTGATGTATGTCCTGCCTTTCTCCCCCAATGGAGCTCAAAGTGGTTTACAATCTGAATTAAAACAAAATAGTTGTGTGGTACAAAAGGGTTTTTAAAAACAAACAAACAAGCCATCAATTCAATCAAACACTAGTTTTAAGACATCAATTTAAAAACAATAAAAACACATGAAACACATAACTGGGGATAAACATCACACCCTTTTCATGGTGCGTTCACCAAAGATCTTTTAATCACAAAACTGCACCTCTCCAATGTTTATTTTCTTTAAAATATTTTTTTTTAAAAAAAAATAGTTTCAAGGAGGGTTTCATGTGGATTGTTGGCCACTCATTTCCTATATTAATCTAGAATGTTGGAAGTTAGAATCATAGAATTTTTGAGTTGGAAGGGCCACATAGTACAACCCCTTGCCATGCAAGAATGCATAATTAAAGCATTTCTGAAAGATGCAAGCCGTAGCCTCCTCTCGTAAGAACCATAGGTTTGCTAGGCTTCCCTACATACATTTACACCTTCAGATTTTTTTCTTATTGAATATGGAAATCCATTACATATTCTCTACAAGTCTAGCCTCGCTCAAGAGCCTTATTATCTATTTTGTAAAGGTTTTACCTATAGCACTTATTAAGAACCAGCTGGACATTCATTTTCCATAATCATTTTTAAGTATTTAAAGCATTGTCTGCTTCCAGGCAATCATTTGCCCATTTTAGAAATCCTGTGTGTGTGTGTGTGTGTGTGTGCTACTGAGTTTTAAATATATATTTCACAGATTGACAGAGGATCCCAGCCTGGGAAAGGAATCTGCAATGCACAGCGTTTGCTTCCCACCCACCCCCTTAAAAAGCAACAACAGTTTTCAATGCAAGCAATTTAAAGCAGTTTGGACCAACAGAAGATTTGTAACAAATGTAGGCAATTCTGTGTCTCAAAAAAAAAAAATGCTAGGTCTTGTAATGAGGTGCATACCTGAGAGGTAGTAAATAGTTTGGTCCCTTTAGTCCAATTAGGGATAACAATGATGACTGTGAAAGCTGGCTGAGGCAAGAACAAGGTGAACAAGGGTAAGACCTGCAGGTTAGGTGACCATCAGCAACCAGAATAGTTGGGTGAATAGCAAATTGTCCAGTCTGAAAGCAAACAAAAGACATAGAGGGAAGAGAAAAATAATTTCTCTCACAGAGAGTTTATCATAAGAGCACTACAGAAAATGAAGGCATGCATCCACACATATATATTCCCTTGCAACTTCATTTATTCCAGCAAATAATCGAGCAAAAGTGCTAGTGAGAAGAAACACATTACCAGATTGATAACAGATAATAGCCTGTTTTCCATATTTCATGCACTTCCTGGGGAAAAAACTTTCCCAAGGTTCAAATATTTTAATTTCTGCTTTTGGAAAAAGTGTGGGAAAATACCTGCTGTAGAAAAATCCTATGGATAATAACTGTCCTTACATGTGCTGACCATAAAAGAGAACTTTTGCAATTATTTCAATATAAAGCAAGTTTTCTTTTCTAGTTGTTTTTCTAGTTCTATTTGCCTGGGACCTACTCCAGCCCAACCCTACACCCTGAAATGGGTGTGACAGATTATGCTAACAGATTTCTATGTGATAACTTCATAGCACATGAGTTATATGAGTTATTCATCCAAACAGATCAGAGGAGACAGAAAGGATGTCCAAATGTATTATACAGCCCAGCTTTCACTGTGGGAGAGGCTGAACCTTATCCCAAGCATGCTGTGGTGGTGGTAGGATACCCCAGGGCAATTCACTTTCCTTTTAGTTGTTTCTTTTGTGAATATACAAAAGCTATGTTCAATAGATAGAAGTTTGGCTGTGTGATATGAGTGAAAGTCTGCTTTACATTGACAACATTGTCATATCCTACCTGAAGAAGGCCTTTTTGGACGAACAAGGGGGAGAGCAGAGCCAGGATGACACACTCCAGTTGGAGACGCAGGGAGCTGGTGGTTCTGACATGGCAGAGGCAGAGCCTGGTCCATCCTAGACAGTAGCTGCAGGTCAGGAGGAAGAGGCACTTCCTTCTGTTAAGCAACATTCATTAAATTTGCTAGCAAAATATCAGGCAATTCCCTGCTCCATCCTGTACTGCAGCCACTCACTCATAGACCACAAGCTTGCGAGTTCAATACCAGCCAGGGCTGAGGCTCGACTCAGGCCTGCATCCTTCCGAGGTCGCTAAAATGAGTACCCAGATTGTTGGGGGGCAATCAGCTCACAGTTGTAAACCGCTTAGACATCCCATAGCGTGATATGAAGCGGTATATAAATAAGCTGCTTTAAATACAGGATGTTGAATTAATGAGGCCAGCTTGGTATAAATTGACCCAGCCTAGTCCATTCCATTGCTGTAGGACAAGTGCTCCCAAACTATTGTTCTACAGCAATGGAAGCAGAAGGTGACTAAGGAAACTAGGGTGGATGTATAAAGAACTTTCAGATTATCTGAAGTTTGTAAGAGAGATATGCAAGAAATAGAAGAAGGGCGAAATCACCAAGAAGGAATACAAATTAATAGCTAGTTGCACTGGCACAAAGGACACGAGACACCTCTTTTTGGGTTTAAACAGGCCACAACTTTTATTTAGCTGTACAGGGTCTAATTTGTCATGTGTGTAAGTGAAGGTGTAACCCCCCACAATGGGTGGTCCTTCACTGCATGTGACAAAATAAGTAAACAATAATATCAACAAATTTACAAACCCCTTCCCTCCGGAAGTGATGTCATATTACATCATATGACATCATTCAATTAATGATGTCATGCATTTAACTGCATTGGTCATTTCCTTTAATTTGTCTTATGCCAATTTTACCCCAATTAATTTAATTAGCCAGATTAATTTTCCTGTGGGCTGGGGGTCATTACCCACCCCCCAAGTACAAAACAAGCAATTTTCAAATTATAGACCCTACCCTTAAGTTGTAACAAAGCAATAACAAGAACAACATCAATTATTACACCATGACCCATTCCCAACATCAATTTAATTATTAATCTCAGGGAGGGCGAAAAACCCAGGGAAGCACCCTGAGGAAAAATTCCCTCCCAGCCCCCGAAGGTGACCAGCCTAAGCCTGAGAGTAACCAATTTATAGCTTCTAAATTAAGGGTGGGTGGGATGGGTCGCTCAGTTCAAGCTCAAAAATGACTGCCTCCACGTGGCAGCACAGAGCTATAAAGAACAAACTCTCATCCCAAGTCTCGAGAGACCAGGAGCAACACGAGACTTTAGAGTAACAACCAAACAACCTAATTGGAAAAAGCGTGCAGGCGTTCTCATTCCCCCGCATGCTTTAACCCAGGGGTAGGCAACCTTTCCCCTTTAAGGGCCAAAGGACTTCAGCTCCCAGAATCCCAGGAGCTATTGGCCAACATGGAGCTATTGGCCAACATGGCTGAGGCTTCTGGGAACTGAAGTCCCTCGGCCCTTAAAGGGGAAAGGTTGCCTACCCCTGCTTTAACCAATCAGGCTTCTCATGTCCTTATTTGGCCAGCACAACAAGAAACCCCTTCCGACTCGTCAGGGGGTGTCTTACTTGTAGATGAAAAGTTTTGTTTTTTAAAAAAAACGCTAAAGCTTAGAATGAGCTCAGGTCTTCTAGAGAGGTTCAGAAAATAAATGGGAGGTGGCTACATTCAGAACAAGAGGAAGAACATAGACGTGGCATGGCCACTGTGTGGAGAAGATGGCACAATGCTAACAAGTGGCAGAAAGAAGACTGATCTTGACACCTCCTTTGTCTCAAGGTTCATTGACAGTGTAGAAACAATGCAGTTTGCAGGTTGACACCAAACTGCCATGGCTCTATCCTACAAAATGCTGGGATTTGTAGTTTTGTGAGACACCAGCGCTTTTTGGCAGAGATGGCTAAAGAGCTTGTAAAACTACAAATCCCAGTGTTCCATAGGATGGAGCTATAGCACTTAAAGTGTTGTCAATCTGCATTATTTTGACAGTGTATATATACCCCCAGTCTTCTTCCAAAAAGAAATGAGTTTTATCTCTGGTGAAAATAGAAGAAATGATACAGTAAAAGAACTTTAACCCAAAATATGTAAAGAGGTAGAAAAGGAATACCTAGCTACCCTAAAGAAATTCAAGTGTCCAGGGTCAAGTGAACTACATCCAAGAGTCCTAAAAGAACTTGCAGATGTAATCTCAAACCTACTGTCAATAAACTTTGTGAATTCTTGGAGCACAGGTCTCAGCAGACTGAAGGAGTACAAAGTTATTCCCATCCTCAGAAAGGGCAAAAAAGAAGCAACAATTGACCAGTCAGCTCAATCTCAATTCCAGGAAAAGTTCTAGACCAGATATTAAACAGTCTGTGGGCACATAGGGATACTTTGATTGTTAAAAGTAAGCATGCATTTGTGAAAAAAGACATGCTAGACTAATTTTTTTATACAGTTATGAACTTTGTAAATCAGGGAAATACTGAGGATGCAATATAGGCCCAAAATGCGTGGGCCAAATAAAGCAGCTTCCAGCTGCTTTGGGGCATTGTGTTCAAATGATGCACACCCGCAAAGCAGCCAGAAGCCACTCCAACAAAATCCAGTCCTTTGGACCAGGCTAAAAAGGAATGGAAATAATGTGGCTCCTGGTGGCAGCCAGCTTAGGACCACAGCAGTTGCAGCCCACTTTGGAAGTGGGCTATGTGGTCCCAGTGCAATCACGGCTGGACTGGAGAGAGGCTACTTTTTATCAACTATCTGCTTCACCCCATATTTTGATTTCAGTAAAGCCTTTGACAATATTCTCCATACTATTTATGCAAACAAGCTAGTAAAATGTGGACTAGATAGTGTTATTGTTAGGTGGGTTGATGGATTGAATTCAAAGGGTACTCACCGATGGTTGCTCTTCACTCTGGAGTGAAGTGATTAGTTGCCACAGGGTTGTGTCCTAGGCCTGATGTTGTTCAATATCTTTACAAATGTCTTAGGTGATGGAAGAGAAGGCATGCTTATCAAATGTGCAGATGACTCTAAATGGGGAGAGGTGACTTTAAATCCAAAGGACATGATCAGAAATCAAAATGACTTTGACAGATTGGGGATCTGGGCTAAAACTAAGAAAATAAATTTAAACATTAGGTGCTACAGCTTGACAAGAAAAATGAAATGAACAAATATAGCATAAGTGACATCTGGCTTGATAAGAATACATGTCAACCAGATTTAGGATCTTAGGGCCTGAACAGACTGCTAGAAATAATTCAGCTTGAAACCACTTTAACTGTCCTGGCTCAATACTTTTTTCTGAGACATTGAATCTTCTCTGTCAGAGAGCTCTGGTGCCACACTAAACTACAGTTCCCATGATTCCCTAGTGCTGAGCCAAGGAAGTTAAAGTGGTCTCAAACTGGATTATTTCTAGCAGTCTGTTCAGGCCCTTAGTAGACCAAAGCTGAGTCAATGGTGTGATGCAGTGGGCAAAAAAACAAAAACAAAAACACACCAATATAGTTCTAGACTACATCTAACAGGAGTGTAGTGTGCAGATCAAGGGAAGTCAAAATACTACTCTAATCTTGTTTGGTCATACCTCACCTGGAATACTGTGTCCAGTTCTGAGCACCATTTTTTACAATGGATATTTACAGGCTAAAATGTGTTCAGAGAAGGATGATCAAGATTGTAAAATGTCTTGAAACCAAGTCCTATAATGACCACCTTTAAGGAGCTGGATATGTCTAGATTGGAGAAAGACTGTTGGAAGGTGATAACTGTAGCCATTTTAAATGACTAAACTAAAGGGATGCCATGCAGAAGATGAAGCAAACTTGGTTTCTAGTACTCCAGCAACTAGAACATGAAAGAATGGATGCAAATTGCAATACATTTTGCAGGGCATGACCTAAAGAGGCAGATCCATAGGCCTCTCCTTCATTCAAAGGGCTCATAGTTGCTCAGCAAAATGCTATTTTTCTCCACTGACTACCTGCCATGGATAAGGCATAAGCATCTGCTTAGCTCCTGTCCTTCACCAGGCTGCACAAAAGAGAGATTGCCCCAGAATAACAAATTACTTGCCCAAGCCACAGGAATGGTTGAGCATGAGCACGATTAAGGTGAGAAACAGTGATTTTCTGGAACCTCGACCCAGTGCAATCATGCCAAACTGGCCCAAGTGCACATTAAAAAGGGGCTGAGCAGCCACTCAGACCTGGCCAAGGCCTACTGGTTCACAGATTTAATTAAAAATCCATGGCAGATAAATCACCTTAACCCTTACCAGGACTTATCCACCCAGGTGATGCAGATTGCTCTACCTGCCAGATCCACCCCCGAACCTGAGAAGTCAACTCCCAGGCCATGAGACCACAGCAAACTGAATGAAAAAGCTGAATAATCTTGTTGTGGTAGAACCAGCACCCCATCCCCCATCTGTTGATGGCCTCAAATTGCCATCAGTTGCTTTCTGCTCTCCTCGTTTGCTACTGCACTACACACTTGCTTTCCTATGCTCACTTGCTCACAGACCTCAATCTTGACTGGCTCACTTGCTCCAAGGAAATGAAGTCCAGAAAAAGAGACAGAGGGGACAGCAAGAGCTGAAAACCATACAGATCTACCCCCTGTGCATGGGATCTACAACATGAATCCCACTGGAATTTTTTTCAGGAAGGTCAGCAAAAGCATCTCCCAGGCAGCAAAGCTCCATGAGAGCTGGGAGCTACATTTTTTTAACCTGATAAAGCTGTCGAGTTCTTTTTTTTTTTAAATGGCTCCACTTTCATATATAGAAATGAATGGGGCAGCTGTTATATGGAGGAAGGGTAAGCAATATTGTTTGTGTTGTGACTATCATTATGTCAATGATTTGCTTATGGATCTTTGTTTATAATTTGGGTGCCCATTATGTATATTACCAGCAGCAGATATGCAAAATGGCGGTACCCTCCTCACAGCTGTCACTGCAGAACAAATCTGTTCTTAAAAGTAAATGAAAGAGATCTATACACAAAATGCAAAGCTACAGAACCCTCCAAGACAGCCAATATGAAGAAAGGGAAATTGTCTGGGAGATGTATCTTTAATTTCAACTATAGCTGTCTCATAGGGAAGGAGGGGAAGGAAGGAGGAAGCTTTTAGTTCAGCAAGTAAGTCATAAGGACCTCCACAGAGAGGCACAATGTCATGTAAAATCCCACTATATTATGCTAATAAAGTGCTAATGGACATCAAATGCAATTAGAGTTCAGTTGAGTTCAATTAATGAATCAATGGACTTGATTCCACAGACCAATTGTGTGCATTTTGTGATTCATAAATATATTTGTGGCCTTTTAATATTCTCAGCATCTGATCGAGTTCCAGAAAGAACCACATTGGACTGAGGTAAACCTCACAGATCAATTATCTAATTTACAGTTGTGTTCCTGTCTTTCCTGTTTGATTCTGGAAAAAAGCCAAAACAGTCCACCAAACTCCATCCAATGGACTTGCATATAAAATGTTATGAATTGCAGGTCACACAGCCACAGAAGGCTAGAATGGTATAGCATTCCGGAATGCTCTGATTATGTCACACATGGGAGTAAAGAACCTCATTAGTTTCTGAATGCAGTTGGATACACTCATGATTGTGCACACACATGTGTGTTTGTATTCTAAAATTTTAGCCTGCTAATTTGCATCAGGCTTAGTTAGGAAGGGGGAGCTGCATAGAATACAAAGTAGTGTACACTACATTCAGAGGAAGACAATGGCAAACCTCCTCTAACAAGAAAATTCTATGATAGGATCACCATAAGTTGGAGTCAATTTGAAAGGACATCATAACAATAAATAACTTAGCCAAAAAAAAGTTTACAATCTTAACCATGGAGACACAACTACTGGGGAGGGAATGAAGACAATTGATGCATTATTGGGCTGCCAGGTTGAATATGGGACAAATTTCCAAAACTTTAATGTTAACAGATCCTGGGGCAGGAATACGTATCATAAAGTTCTGTACAGCAGAGTATGTCTTCAGTACTGAATGCCAAGCTATATGAACATACTTGGATGATTCTCACACAAAACACACATCAGCCAACAAATGGTTATGTTTCAGGGGTGACTATAGCAGCTAAAAGGTGGGCTGAGGTGAGGGAAAAGACATCACATAGTTCTGCCCGGTAGAATTTTACCCTTTGCCCAAGTATCAGTAAACATTAAATGTATAGGCTCCTTGGCCCACATTCAACCCGGCAAACCTATTTAAATTACACAGAATTTTGCTGAGTTACAATAAAGCACTGGGACTAAGGGGGAGAAAAAAATGATTATTGGTATGATTGGTTTTCCTCTAAATTCTATAGAAAGAATTCAATAAATCACAGGTGCTACTCCAAACTAATTCTGACCAATAATGCTTTACTTGTTTCAATGCAAAGCCTTTCGTGTTGACAGCAGGCAGCTGATGCCCTTCTTCAACAGCTGGTTCTCCTGCACAGACACTAGAGACTTATGCACTTACTTCCCAGCAGTTCAGGGTCATGTGGTCAAATCCTATAAAGTCAACACCCCTGAACTCAAAGAGCCATATGGTTTAATGGCTACAATGTCACCAGTGTGAAATGCTGATGAAAGTTGGGAAACTGATGGGAGGTAAAGTGGTGGCTGGCAAAGAGAAAGCATAAGGGAATCAAAGTTACATCAACAGCAAATGCTTCTAAGAAATTGATCTTGAAGCTTGTGGAAGCAATACAAATGTACAGTGGTTTCTGTCAGTTTCTGTTACTTCCACCTGGAACACAATTTATATGTCACTATGGGAAACTTAGCATGAGTAACATTAAGGCCTAAATCCAATTCTTATTCCCAACTAAAGTGGACCCAATATATCAGCTGGAATTGATAGTTGGTTAGTATCCATTTGTATAAGTTACTTTAATTCAGTCAGGGCCATATCACACTATACAGTTATAGTACTAGCATTCCATTTAAATTGTTGTGGTTCCATCCTATGGAATCCTTTGATTAATGTTCAGGGAGGAGTATTTTAGAATTCCCAGCCATAGAGCTCCAGTGCCTCAACTATCTGCAAACACCAGGATTCCATAAGATGTACCCATAGCAGTTAAAGTGGGATCATAGTTCTATAACTGTGTAGTGTGAACATGCCCTCAGCCTCCTCTAATTTGGACTACAAATTGGATTTGGTGCAATATACTTGTATTTTAATCTTGACAATGGCAAAATCAAAATAGTAAAAGAGTTCCCATACCTTGGATCAAACATTGATAGGAATGGGGACAGCAGTCAAGAAATCAGAAGAAAACTAAGACTGGAGAGGACATCTATGACAAGATTTTTAAAAATAAAGATATACAACTGAGCACTGTAATTCCCTATTACCATGTACTGATGTGAGAGCTTGACAGTTAAGGAAAAAAATAGGAAGAAGATCAATTCATTTGAGATGTGGTCTGGAGAAGAATACTGAGAATTCCATGCACAGTCATAAAAAAAAAATTGGGTCCTAGAGCAGATCAATCCAGAAATTTCCCTGGAAGCCAAGATGACAAAACTGTGACTGTTGTATTTTGGGCACATCATAGGAAGACACAACTCATCAGAAAAAAACAATAATGCTATGAAAGGTGGAGGGAAGTAGAAAGAAAGGAAGGTCACATGCTAGATGAATGGACTCTATTAAGGAGGTCATGGGTATGAATTTGCAGGAACTAAGCAGAGCAGTGGAGGACAGGGAGTCCTGAAGATGTCTCATCCAATATGAAATGAGTTGGGATCAACTTGAAGGCAGTTAACAACAAATTAGCAACAAATTATAAAACAGGTGTACAATGAAGGGTGCAGACGTAGTTAGCCACATCCATTCTACTTGGTTACTATCATCTTGTGGTCTCAATATTTATCTTCTTTTTTAACTTCTGCTATATTTTTCTGGTAACTAATCTTTTGCTTTTTCAAATAAGGGGGGGGGGGGAGGTAACATATAGAAAAGTAAATTTCCAAAGCATGCTTCATCAACAAAATATAGTTTTCCATAGATATACTAGAAAAATTACCGAGATGTTACTGGGAAAGGTCATTCAGCATTTGGAGGTTTCAGTCCCATTTCTTTTTTATACTCATATCAAGGACTGCTACAGCATATATCCTTACTACCAGCCCTGAAATAGTTTCCCAGCTCAGTTCAAGGTGCTGGTTCTTGTTACCTATAAAGCCTGGAATGGCCAGAGTTTGGACAAATTACTTTTAAAAAGAAACTCCATATGATACTTGCTGTACAATACCCTCAAAATATGTTGTTGTCATTAATGTGACAAAACCTTATTAGTGAGGTTACATTTCTTGTTACTGTTTCTTTACTTTTTAGTTCTCCTTTCTGGAGGGAAACACATCTTAAAAAGTAAGAAAAGAAACTAACATACAAAAATGAATCTCCTGAAAATGTCTCCCAAATAATTTTGTCTCCCAAAAGTAGAGAGAAAAAACAATGAATAAATACTTCTTGTTACAGAAAAACTAACACTTCCATTTGCAGAATTCCATAATTTTGCAGAAGTAATGTCATTACCAACAAGACATACCACTAAAGGATCATGTTATAAGTAACATTATGTCTAACAATTTACTTCCAAGTCCTGTAAATGGCTTTGAAGCAGACTGTCTAAAAGACTGCCTCCTCCAGTAGAAAAATGCACAGAAGCTCTGTTAAAGGTCCGTTCTAAAGAGGAAAGGTTGGTGGGAACATAAGATAGGGCTTTCTGTGTACCATCCACATAGTTGCAGAATATTTTGCTCAGAGAAGGTAGTTTGGCTTCAACAAAAAGCTTGGAAACATTATTTTCACTACAGTTCCCAGAATCCCCCTGCCAGCTTGGTCACTAGCTATACTGGAATGGGATAAAATGCGGGCCTTAGGCACCCAAATAAGAATTCTTTCCCCAAGGTAAAATTTCACTGAGGGTCGGAATTCTTATTCAGGGAGGCACTGCTTCATTTTGCACCCTCATAGCTACACCCTGAGAGAAAGGAGTTAGTATCTGCCACCTGACAACATCATTGAGGGTGGGGAGATGAAGCCAGTGCAAGAAAGGGGACAAATGAACCCTTTTTGCTTCCTTTTCCCCAAACCTCTAATGAAATCATAGAATCATAGAGTTGGAAGAGACCACAAGGGCCATCCAGTCCAACCCCCCTGCCATGCAAGAACTCCAAATCAAAGCATCCCTGACAGATGACATCCAGCCTCTGTTTAAAGACCTCCAAAGAAGGAGACTCCACCACACTCTGAGGGAGTGTGTTCCACTGTCGAACAGCTCTCACTGCCAGGAAGTTCATCCTAATGTTGAGTTGGAATCTCTTTTCCTATAACTTGCATCTATTGTTCCAGGTCCTGTTCGCTGGAGCAGCAGAAAACAAGCTAGCACCCTCCTCAATATGACATACCTTCAAATATTTAAAGAGGGCTATCATATCTCCTCTTAACCATCTCTTTTCTAGGCTAAACATACCCTGTTCCCTAAGTCGTTCCTTATAGGGCATGGTTTCCAGACCCTTCACCATTTTTAGTTGCCCTCCTCTGGACATGCTCCAGTTTTTCAACATCCTTTTTGAATTGTGGTGCCCAGAACTAGACACAGTATTCTAGCTGGGGCCTGACCAAAGCAGAATACAGTGGCACTATTACTTCCCTTGATCTAGATACTATGCTACTATTAAAATTGCATTGGTCTTTTTAGCTATGGCATCACACTGTTGACTCATGTTCAACTTGTGGTCTACTAGGATTCCTAGATCCCTTTCACACATAGTCCCGTTAAGCCAGGTGTCCCCCATCTTATATCTATCCATTTAATTTTTATGGCCTAAGTGCAGTACCTTACATTTCTCTGTGTGGAAATTCATTTTGTTAGCTTTGGCCCAGCTTTCTAATCTATTAAGGTCATTTTGAATTTTCATCCTGTCTTCTGGGGTATTAGCTATTCCTCCTAATTTGGTGTCATCTGAAATGTGTTGTCAGACATGCTTGAAAGTAAAGGCCCCAACCTACATAAAAAATCTTGGGAAAAGACTTGTTCTCATTGTGACATCTGGTAAACTAGGTGTGTGGATGAATATAAGAGTGACTCATCTGGTGGTGGGAGATGGAGTGACCAGGTGGAAGGAGACAAAGGGCATCTTGCACAGTGCCCTCTTAAACCTGGCAGTGCCACCAACTGAAATGAATGGGAGCCTGGCAAGAAATGGACATTGCAGTACAACTTCCATGAAAGAATAGCTGGTGAGACAGTATTGTGCCTTTAGAAACTGGGTTGTCTAAACACACACACACACACACACACACACACTTACTTCCTGGTCCTTCTCAAAGTCTAAATCTGACTTCAGCAGAACTGGAGATATTCATTACACAGTAACATAAACCCATTCCACTTTAAATCACACATTTCTTGTGTATTTCATTTCTGGCTCTGTGCCCAAATGCACACAGCAGGTGCTGTCTCAGGAATGTCACCATCTAATAAAAGTACTGTAACACAACACAGAACCAATAAAAATTTCTTCGCATAGACTTTGTTTTGCCTGACAGAGGGATTGCCTAATAAGACAAAGGCCTATGAAATCCAAGGAAGATGAAGTATATGTGTTATCATTAAGGCTTCTCTCATTCTTTCTTGTTCAGGCAACTGAATGCAAATACCAGATGACAGAAGCTGTGCAGGATCATTATCGCTTTTATATTTTATTTTATTTTTATTTTAATTTGTTTTTGCTTTTGCTTTTGCTTGCTGAGGAAACCAGCCCCATTGGCTTGTTTGTTTTCTGCTCCACTCCTTGAAAAGCTTCATCCTTTCTGATTCCCTTAAATGACTGGAGAGATGACTTAACTCAGGGGTAGGCAACCTAAGGTCCGTGGGCTGGATGCGCCCCCCCCCGAGGCCTTTGGACTGGCCCCAGGCCGGTCCTGCCACCATCGCGTCCCCCCGCTGCCGCCACCCACCATGATGATATTGATTATTGTTGTTATTACTTGTGTTTGGGGTTTTCTTGGCAAAATCTCCACAGGGGTTTTGCCATGGCTTTTCTGGGGCTGAGAGAGTGTGCATGCATTTTTTTAAATTTTTTAATTTTTTTAAAAATATATATATATTTTAATTAATTTATTTATTTATGGTGCTTCGGCCCCCCAATTGTCTGAGGGGCAGCAACCCGGCTCCTGGCTGAAAAAGGTTGCATACCCCTGACTTAACTGAACAATAAGCAATGAAATCAAAGGCACTGGGAAACTCAGTAGTGAGAATTATTCCGTGTCTTAAAATGTCCTGCAGTAAAGAGCCTTTCATACTACACAGTTACACAATATGATACCATTTTAAGTTTGACAGTTCTATCTTATGGAGTCTTGGTTTCTATTATTTGTTGTTGTATGCCTTCAAGTAATTTTTGACTTATGGCAACCCTAAGGCAACCCCTAAGGGGTTTTCTTGGCAGCATTTCTTCAGAGGGGTTTGTCCTTGCTTTCCTCTGAGAATGAGAGAGTGTGACTTGACCAAGATCCCTCAATAGAATCATAGAATCATAGAATCATAGAGTTGGAAGAGACCACAAGGGCCATCCAGTCCAACTGCCTGCCATGCAGAAACTCCCAATCAAAGCATCCCCGACAGATGGCCATCCAGCCTCTGCTTAAAGACTTCCAAGGAAGGAGACTCCACTACTCTCCGAGGGACTGTGTTCCACTGTCAAACCACCCTTACTGACAGGAAGTTCCCCCTAATGTTGAGGTGGAATCTCTTTTCATGGAGCTTACATCCATTGTTTCAGGTCCTAGTCTTGTTCCCTCCTCAATATGACATCCCTTCAAATATTTAAATACAACTATCATATCACCTCTTAACCTTCTCTTCTCCAGGCTAAACATCCCCAGCTCCCTAAGTCGTTCCTCATAGGGCTTGGTTTCCACACTCTTCACAATTTTAGGTGCCCTTCTTTGGACACGCTCCAGTTTCTCCACATCCTTTTTGAATTGTGGTGCCCAGAACTAGATACAGTATTCCACGTGAGGTCTGACTAAAGCAGAATAGAGTGGCACTATTACTTCTCTTGATCTAGACACTATACTTCTACTGATGCAGCCTAAAATTGCATTGGCCTTTTTAGCTCCTGCATCGCACTGTTGACCCATGTTCAACTTGTGGTCCACCAGGATTCCTGGATTCCTTTCACACGTAGTCTCATTCAGCCAGGTGTCCCCCATCGTATATCTGTGCTTTTCATTTTTCCGCCCTAAGTGCAGTACCTTACATTTCTCCGTGTTGAATTTCATTTTGTTAGCTTTGGCCCAGCTTTCTAGTGTGTTCAAGTCATTTTGAATTTTGATCTTGTCTTCTGGGATATTAGCTACTCCTCCCAATTTGGTGTCATCTGCAAATTTGATAACTGTACCCCCAACACCATCATCCAAGTCATTGATAAAGATGTTGAATAGCACTGGGCCCAGGACAGAGCCCTGTGGCACCCCTCTGGTCAATTCTTTCCAGGTTGAAAAGGAGCCATTGTTGAGCACCCTTTGTGTTCGGCCAGTCAACCAATTACAAATCCATGCAACAGTTACTTTGTCTAGTCCACATTTTACCAGCTTGTTTGCAAGAATGTCATGGGGAACCTTGTCAAAGGCCTTATTGAAATCAAGATATACTATATTCACAGCATTCCCTTCATCTACCAAGCTGGCAATTTTATCAAAAAAAGAGATCAGATTTGTCTGGCATGACCTGTTTCTCTGAAACCCATGTTGACTTTTTGTGATTATGAAATTACCTTCCAGATGTTCACAGACTCTCTGTTTAATGATCTGCTCCAGAATCTATCCCGGTATTGATGTCAGACTAACTGGATGATAATTGTTAGGATCCTCTTTTTTCCCCTTTTTGAAGATGGGGACAACATTTGCCTTCCTCCAGTCCGCTGGGACTTCTCCTGTTTTCCAGTAGTTCCCAAAGATTATTGCCAATGGTTCTGATATTACGTTTGCCAGTTCTTTTAATACCCTTGGATGTAATTCATTTGGTCCTGGAGACTTATATTCATTTAGATTAACCAGGCATTCCTGTACTGTCTCTTTACTTATTCTGTGCTGAAATTCTCCTATTCTGTCCTCTGCTCCATTATTCTCAGGTTGAGCACCCTTTGCCTTTTCTGAGAAGACTGAAGCAAAGAAGGTGTTAAGTAATTCTGCCTTTTCTCTGTCCCCTGTTAACTTTTTGCCATCTTCTCCACACAGTGGCCTTACCATTTCCTTCTTCTTCCTTTTGCTGCTGACATACCCCAAAAAGCCCTTTTTATTGTTCTTAACCTCTCTAGCAAGCCTGAGTTCATTCTGCACTTTAGCTTTTCTGACTTTACCCCTACGCACACTAGCTATTTGTTTGAATTCCTCTTTGGTGATTTCCCCATTTTTCCATTTCTTATACATGTTTCGTTTAAAAATTAGTTCAGTTGCAAGTTCCTTAGTCATCCATCCTGGTTTCTTGAGATACCTCCCATTTTTCCTCCTTGTTGGAATGGTTTGAAATTGTGCCTTCAGTATCTCCCTTTTGAGAAACTCCCATCCATCTTGAACTCCCTTCTCTTTTAGTATTCTTGTCCATGGGATCACCCCCAGTATTTCTCTAAGTTTAGTAAAAATCATCTTTCCTAAAGTCTAGAATGCGTGTCTGATTATGCCTGGCTTTTCCTTTCCACTGTATAATAAACTCCAGGAGGACATGATCACTCCCACCTATGGATCCAACCACTTGCACCCCATTAACTAAGTCTTCCCTGTTAGTTAGGATCAAATCCAAAATAGCTGACTCCCTTGTTGCCTCTTCCACCTTTTGGACAATGAAATTGTCTTTGAGGCAAGTGAGGAATTTGCTAGACCTTGAGGATTTTGCTGAGTTTGACTTCCAGCAAATATCAGGATAGTTGACGTCACCCGTCACTACTATATTCCTCCTTTCTGAGTGTGTGGTCATCTGTTCTAGAAAGGCATCATCCAGCAAATGCGACTCAACAAAGCCCCACCCACTCAGCAACAGTCGTACTCTCCCCAAGTGTTTTTAAAAAGAATTTAAAAACTCACCCACTCAAAATGGCTGCCTGGAAACTGCTTTCTTCCTCTTTCCTAGCAGGAACTGGCCTAGAAAGCCTCCTTCACCTTCTCCTTTCCTGGCAGAAACTGCCTGGAAAGCCTCCTTCTCTTTCTCCTTTCTTTCAGAAACTGGCCTGGAAAGCCTCCTCCTCCTTCCCCTGTGCTTGCTGAAACTTAATAGGTTTCTGTGGTCATGTAGAGATTCGAACCCTTGTCTCCCAGCATCTTAATCCA
Organism: Phrynosoma blainvillii; assembly: GCA_026167975.1. NCBI lineage: Eukaryota > Metazoa > Chordata > Lepidosauria > Squamata > Phrynosomatidae > Phrynosoma > Phrynosoma blainvillii. Next base: position 419,272,960 of record JANUYF010000001.1, read on the forward strand.
CCACTCAAACTACTAGACCACACTGTCTCTCTTGATTTATAGTTTAGGGAGGGCTATTGAGAATTCTCATTCAGATAATTCTCCCTAACTAAAGTACAAATTCCAAGATTCCAGAGTATACTGCCATGGCTATAAGTGTGTAGTGTGAAAAAGTCCTAAAAAGAATTAACTTTATTAGGAATGTCTGAATTTTTTTTTCACTCTTATATCATTTTCACATAAGTCTACAAGGTCTGCAAAGCATTCTTTTGGTTCCATCACATATATATTTGGTGAAGACACATTGAGTCCTACTCAATTTGTTGAAGATGCATAGAGTAGCTACTCTCAAGTTGTAGAATTACATTCTGCATGAAGCTCTCCATTGATCAGCTCTGTCCAGTCTCCTTTTGGTGGCAGGCAAAGATCTTTTTATTTTGATTGGCTATTAACTGGTTACTACCAGGAGTGTGGGGGTAGTTTTACTTTCATTGTTCTGTTTGTAATTCCTTTAAGATGTTTTAGATTATTGCTGCTTTTAATAAGGCAGTTTATTTAATTTGCAATTTATTTATTTATTTACTACTATTATGATTGGCTTTTAATTATGTTGTGAGCAACCTTGGGTCCCACAGTAGGGAAAAGAGAGGGCACACTGTCAATAAAATTAATTAATAAAACCTTTTATATCCATCTTCTATAGCAAATGAAATGTCTTTTTTTAAAAAAAGCATGAAAATCTGCATGCTTACATGGATTTTAATGTAGATTTTGAAATTCATGGGTTAGGATTGAAGTTCCCATCTTCCTCTGGTGCCTCAGTTACCTATAATGGTGAGAAGGCCTTCTAGGACATTTTGAAGGGGAAGAAAACTAAACAATTTTCAGGTGGCGCATCATTGTCAGTAACGTTCCTACATACCTAAAGTGGCAAATGTAATACCTTTGTTGAAAAGGCTCTTCCTGAATCCTACTACACTGGATAATTACTAACCAATTTCCAAGATTCCAATTTAGGCCAAGATATTGGTTTTTGCTGTTTGACTCAACTCCAGAGGCTCCTAGATAAGATGAATTATGTCAGGGTGGACATCATGGGGCTCTGAAAATGTTTTTGCATTGCATCTCCCAATATTCCTCATTACTGAATAAACTGGCTACAACTGGTGGGATGTGCAATCCAACAACATCTGAAGAGTTGTTTGATTTCCATTCCAGATCTAGATCCACTTTGGTCTAACTTCAAGTCTGGTTAAGAAACTGAGGCATCTTTAATCACCTTGAAGGACAACTTGTATTGGGGACTGAATGAAACAGTGTGTCTCTGTTAGTTCAAGATTGGTTTGGGTGGTTTCCAAATTCATTGAATGTTGTATTTTTTTGAGATGCTACACCAGTGTCTGGTGTCAGTAATGGACTGGATGAATAAAATAAAATAAAATAAAATAAAATAGAAACTTATTAGACAAGAGAAAAATGTTCCAGGTAAGTCAAAAACATTCCATAGAACCAGTGGCATCCATAGGGTTGGTGTCACCCAAAGTAGTGTGACCTCCCCCCCCACCACTGACCTCCTCCCATTTCACACCATACAGAATCTTTAGTAATGCTTTTTTGCTGTAATGTTAAATGTAAATAGTAATTCCCATATACCATTGAATGTAATGCAAATAGTTGTGACATAAACAACTAGCAAAATTAAAATTATACCTTCAGATTACAATATCATAAGCACAACCTAAATGTATTTACATATACATAGTGGATATTTGGTTAAAATGTGCTGTTTTTACATAAAATTTAAAAATAATATTTTTTTTAAAAAAATCATTCTTTAAAAAATTACAAATTTGAAATTTTGAAATTTTAATTTTAAAATTTTGTGAGGCCTCTCCTTTTTCTTTCCATGAGTTTCACCCCAGTCACACCATCTCTTCAAGCATTTTAAATGGAAGCAAATAAATGCCACAGCCCATTTCTGCCAAAAGGTAGGTGTTTGAGGAACAGTAGTGTCACCCCCATAAGGTGTCACCTGGTGCGGTCTGCACCCCCCACACTCCCCCTTAGTGATGCCATTGCATGCAACAGAGACTCAGCTTGTACTGGATGAGGTCATATTGCCCCTGAAGTTTCAGATTCACACTTTGGGTATATTCCTATATTCAACCCTCAATGCTCAAGTTTCAGTGTACAATTAAAGGTAGTGTGCCAACTTGCACTCATTCCTGGAAATGTCCGATCTGGATCCAGTAATGCATACCTTAATTACATCCCATTTTGTATTACTGTGATGTTACTCTGTATAAAGCAGCATACACTGTGTAGAGCAGCGTAGAGCCCTGGTGGCACAGTAGTTAAATGCTTGTATTGCAGCCACTCACTCGCAAACCATAAGGTTGTGAGTTCAATACCAGCCAAGGGCTCAGGCTTGACTAAAGCTTGTATCCTTCCAAGTGCACTAAATTGAGTACCCAGCTTGTTTGGGCCAATTAGCTTACACATAGTAAACTGCTTAGGGAATGCTTAAGTGCACTGATAGGCGTTATAGAAATGTATGTGCTATTGCTATTTTGAAAAGTGTTCAGAAACTTCTGTTATTCCAAACAGCATTAACCAAACCATTGTGTTGGTCTCATTAAAGAAAGCACACAGCTCTCTTGCTACAACAGTTTCATTGGCTACCATTTTGCTTCTAGACATAGTTGAAAGTGGTGACTATGACCTACAAAGCTCAACATAGTTTGAATCTGGACTAACTAAAGGAATACATTCTCCCATAGCAGTGCCCAATTCTGCCTTCTGCACTTCTTCAGAATTCCTCAAACCCTCCTCCTTTATTGCCCAGGGATGTGATTTTTGTTTGCACATATCTGGATTAAAGAGTGGATCAATAAATGACTAATCCATGTTAGGTGATCTCTTGAGTATGTGGCCCATTTGTGGAAACAATAAGTCCATGGTGATTGTTTCTAGTGCACCTGTGGGTGAAAATTAATCTTTTTGAAAGGTGATCTTAACAATTTGTAAAGTTACATAAAGTTGTGTAATTATTTAAGTGCTTGGCCAAGTAAAACTCTTACCTGAGGCAAAATTTTCCGTGCAAAGATTTCCAAATACTTTTGAAAGGTAATTCTGAGCATTCCTTCATGAATAGACTCTTTAAGGGTTTGGAGAATTGTAAAACAGATAACTGAAATAACAACATTTTCTCTTAGAGCCCACCTGAATTGTGACAAGTCAAAGAAAGGCTTGTCTCACTACAAAGTAAACCAGATTTAGAGCTTAGTGTTCCCACTGTAGGATACAGGAAAACAAATATAGCACTTGCCCATCCTCTGCTCAAGGTTGATTTATTATGATTATGATTACTACTATTACTATATAGCTCCATCAATGTACATGGTACTTTACAAGGAAAGTAACAACAACAAAAACCAGCCAGCCCTGTCAAAGGTGTACAGTCCGATATATACGGAGTAAGAGAGAAGGAAGAAATAATGCAAATATAAATCTATACAATGCAATTGTAAAACAAATTATCCAGATAAAATACAAAAAAAACCCCAATACACTATAAAATAAAACAAATTGATAAATTCAAAAATTCAAAATATATATGATAAAACAATATTAAACTAAAAGTCAAAAGGCTTTAGGAAACAAGAAATAAAATAAATATGTTTTGAACCTGCATTTAAATCACAACAATGTGGAGAACAACTGTGTGGTGGAAGAGAGTTCCAGAGCTATAGTGTCACCTCCCAAGAAGTCTCTACCATGGGTGGTTATCTTTCAAGTCACACTGAACAAGGGAGCCACAAGAGTATCTCATCCATACTAATATATGTGGAGGGAAAGGGGGGGGGACCACATGTTTCACCCTCTTTCATTCTAATAATACCACTAATTCCCATGGCTTCATCCTATGAAATTCTGGGATTTGTAGTTTGATTATGTGCTTAGGGTTGTCTGCTAGAGAGTGCTAGTGCAGTGGTCTTCTGAGTAATGCTAGTCTACTTCAAGTACACCACAACTTTCCAGTAAACTATGCAAATACAATAATAATATGGCACAAATAATATGACACAAACTGGTCCTTGACAGATTGGGGAAAATGAAGACAACCCATTCAGGAAGTTTAAGAAGCAAGGCTCAAGTGCACTTCCTGACCTACATCATGAGAGTTCTCTAGTAGAGAATTCTAAACACCTTAGCAAACTACAAATCTCGGGATCCCAAAGGATGAAGCCTTAGTAAATAACGTAGTACCCAACTGCTATAATCGGGTAGTGCAAATACATTCCAAGCTATACAGTTTGATACCTCTTTAACCATAATCCATTCAGAAGGACTTCTAGTTTATATATTGATAAATCCAATGAAGAGTTTCAGATTGATAGCCAATATGAACTGATCTAACCCTATTCTTATTTTACCTGCAAACAACGACTTTAAGCATCCCCAAACTCCCAGTGTTACAGAAAACAGCACACACTCAAAGAGAATTCAATTACTGAGCCCTTTTCATAAATGACAGGCACAAGAGTCTCCTCTTAACCTCCTGATAAGCTTTTCATAGGAGAGCAGGGTGAATAATCAGTCTAAGGAAAGACAGTCCAGATTGGTGTCTTTAAATTAAAATATTAACTGGCTGTGGAAGGCATTATTTACCCTATGAAGCATCATCGAGCAATATTAAATAATTCACAGCTGCTTAATTAAACATCACATGATACGCACAGAAACTTGCTTCTTCTCTTTGCAGCTTTGTTTTTCAAAGTTGAGCTAGAAGAGATCTCTGAGACTTAAGTCCAAAATTGCCAAATGGATTATTTTCTGTTTGAAGCTTGTGTATATGTGTGCTTTTCCAGCATTCTTCAAAACCAAGAATGCTGTGTCTACAAACACCTCTCGCTAATTCCTTTTTCTTCATGTTCTCTCTTGGCAGAGAGATATAATGTAAATGGTAAATAGTAGCCCTTCCAATGATAAGCCAAAAACAGTTTCCTGCCTGCCCCACCTTTTCTTCATTTCTTCTCTTTTCTCAGACAAGGGAAAGCTCTTTGCTGAGCTACCTTTAATTAACAGCCAGGGTTCACTGAGAGAAAGGATGCCTAAAGGGAAGATTTGAGTTGCAAGCTGGGGCTTTGTTTCACAAATAGCTGACAAAGGAATCTGTTTCTGGGGATCAAGGTAAATGAAGTCTTCCTTAAGTCTGTTGTGCTGATTCTGTGTTCTTATGCTATGGGGGAATAAGAAAAGAGCTGTATGTACAACATAACATCACCATTCCAATTAAACAGCACATTCTTGCCTCTTTCTCACTGTTAACTGTTCCAATGGTTCCTCTCATTTGTTAGCATTTCCGGTATGATAAGAGGCCCATGTACTAAAACAAACATTATTCTATAATTCCATGATTCTATGAGTCTTACATGAAATTTGTTAGCTACCCCTATGTCATGCAGCCATAAATAACTAAATGATAAAAAGAGCTAGGCCAGATGAACTAGCAAAGTTATCCTAATATGAAACCTAGAATCATAGAATCATAAAGTTGGAAGAGACTACAAGGGCCATCCAGTCCAACCCCCTGCCATGCAGGAACGCAAAATCAAACCATCCCCGACAGATGGCCATCCAGCCTCTGTTTAAAACCCTCCAAAGAAGGAGACTCCACCACACTCCAAGGGAATGTGTTCCATTGTTGAACAGCTCTCACTGTCAAGAAGTGCCTCTTAATGTTGAGATGGAATCTCTTCTCCTGTTGCTTGCATCTGTTGTTCTGAGTCCTATTCCCTGGAGCAGCAGAAAACAAACTAGCTCCCTCCTCAATATGACATCCCTTCAAATATTTATCAGGGCTATCATATCACTTCTTAACTGTCTCTTTTCCAGGCTAAATATACCCTGTTCCCTAAGTCATTCCTCATAGGGCATGGTTTCCAGACCCTTCACCATTTTAGTTGCCCTTCTCTGGACATGCTCCAGTTTTTCAACATCCCTTTTGAATTGTGGTACAAAAATCTGGCACAAATTAAATAGTGGTTAGAGTTCAGTGTTAGATGATTTTAATGACGGTAAATTGTATGTATTCATGTTAATTATTTTAGTTAAATTTTATACTGTATTGTTCATTGTATATCGATTATCGAGATGCCTAATAAAGGTTATGGAATGAATGAATTGAATTGTGGTGCCCAGAATTGGACACAGTATTCCAGGTGGAACCTGACCAAAGCGGAATACAGTGGCACTATTACTTCCCTTGATCTAGATACTATACTTCTATTCATGCAGCCTAAAGTTCCATTGGCCTTTTTAGCTGCTGCATCACACTGTTCAACTTGTGATCTACTAGGACTCCTAGGTACCTTTCACACGTACTCTCATTAAGCCAAGTGTCCCCATCTTATATTTATGCATTTCATTTTTTTCCCTAGGTGCAGTATCTTACATTTCTCTGTGTTGAAATTCATTTTGTTAGCCTTGGCCCAGCTTTCTAATCTATTAAGGTCATTTTGAATTTTAATCCTGTCTTCTGGGGTATTAGCTATTCCTCCTAATTTGGTGTCATCTGCAAATTTGAAAAGCATGCCTCCTATTCTTTCATCCAAGTCATTGATAAAGATGTTGAATAGCACTGGGCCCAGGACAGAACCCTGTGGCACCCCACTGGTCACTTCTCTCCAGGATGAAGAGGAGCCATTGCTGAAAACGCTTTGGCTTCGGTCAGTAAACCCGTTACTATTCCACATAACAGTTGTATTGTCTAGCCCACATTTTACTATCTCGTTTGCAAGAATATCAAGGGGGAACCTTGTCAAAAGCCTTATTGAAATCAAGATATGCTATGTCTACCGAATTCCCTTCATCTAGCAAGCTGGTAATTTTATCCAAAAAAGAGATCAGATTAGTCTGGCATGACTTGTTCTTGAGAAACCCATGTTGACTTTTAGTGATTATGGCATTCCCTTTTCAATGTTCACAGACTTTCTGTTTAATGAACTGTTCTAGAATCTTTCCCAGTATTGATGTCAGACTAACTGGACAATAGTTGTTGGGATCCTCTTTTTTCCCCTTTTTGATGATGGGGACAATGTTTGCCCTCCTCCAGTCTGCTGGGATTTCTCCTGTTTGCCAGTTCTTTTAATATCCCAGGTGTGGTAATCATTTGGATTTCCAGATGTCATTGGACTGCACCTCCCAGTATTTTAAACCAGCAATGCCAAGGGTGATAACTAATAAAAGCTGCAGTCCAACATCATATGGAGGATTGCATGATTCTCACTCCTGACCAAGGAGAGAAGCATATTGATGTTTCCAGGTTGGATCCTCCTGGAAAGTTTGGCAGCCTCTTATCTGAAACTCTGGGGAGCTGCTACTATTTTTCAATGAGTGCAGGGGTGGAGAATTACTTTCTAGGGGATTAGGTTGGATGTCTAATCCACAATTCCTTAAATGTTGTATGATGTCATTAATCAAACAAGGAGTGTGGCCAATCCACTGGCATTGTATTATCACACAAGCCTCATTCTTGCTGCAATGACATTAATAAAAGAAAAAGGATACATATCAGTTTGGGAGGTTTCCTTATCACACGTCACTTCAATAGCACAGCTGCACTGTTTCTGTAATCAATGGTCTCTTGTGTTTTCTTCTGGTCTCTTCCTTAACCTCACCTTCCTGCCCTATATCCTACCCAGCTTGCCTTTCATTTTTTTGTCTTTTCTTTTTTTTAAAATATATGTAGCACAATTGAGCAATTATGGCCATGTGATTTGGTAAAAGAAAGATGAAAGAGAAGAAAAGATAAAAGGAAGAAAAACAAACCAGCTTGCTCTGGAATAGTGAGGAGGTGGGGCAGAGGGAGACTGACACCATCTGACTGTCTAATGTCAGAACTGCTGCAGGAGGAAGTTATTGTACATGAGAATTAATGGCACAGCAGCACAATTAGGAGCTTATTGATAGGTTTTCTCTGTCAGTGAAATGGTGCACTCTAATCAGGCTTCAGAGGCACAGCAACAATGAATTGGAGACAATATCATGTGCTAAGTATCACCAAAAGTGCTATTTTCCAACTTTAATTGTGGTTTAAAAGCTGTGTGTGATAATCTCCCTGGTCTCTAAGTGAAATGCTGGATTACAATTTTCCATTCAACACTTTATAGTAATAGCAATAGCAATAGCAAGTACATTTCTATACCACTTATCAGTGCACTGAAGCTCTCCCTAAGCAGTTTACAATGTGTAAGCCAATTACCCCCAACAAACTAGGTACTCATTTTAGAGACCTCAAAAGGATGCAAGGCTGGGTTGACTTTGAGCCCCTGGATGGTATTGATCTCACAACCTTGTCATTTGTGAGTGAGTGGCTGCAGTATAGGCATTTAACCACTGCACCACCAGGACTCTTTACCCCAAGAATTGGCTTTGTTCATCCTTCCCATTTCACCATGAAAAGAGGGAGTGCTTGCAAAAGCCATGAACAATTGCTTTTTAGTGTTATCCTAGAGCACCAACTTTGCTACTTCCCTCCATTCTACAGGTGTGGAAGAGATAAGACAAAGCTAGGGTGGAAACTGAAAAATTAAGGAATTATATGATTATGTAAATCACATTTATTCAATGGATCTACTATTACATTGATTTTAATTTTGTCGCCATTACCTCTCAGATTCCCCTTCACTTCAAGAAACCTCTTGCATGGTGACCTATCCTCCAGCCCTCCTGCTTATACAATATTTATCTTTACTTTCCCTATTAAAAGCATCTTGCTACATCCCCAGCTGTACAAATTAGGCTTGAGACTAACTTGATAAAACATGAACAATGGTACTAAGACTAAAAACTCTTTAATTACCCCCTCAACAAAATGTGCTCTCCCTGTCTTATCTCACATACCTCAACTATTTTTCTTTCACATTCTCTTTACATCCTGATATTCATTAAGCCAGGTACCCAGGTTAGAAACCCCCTTGTCTTCACCCCACTTTTTTCTTCTCCTTCATTATTTTTTTTTCTGTCTCCCCCTGCCATTCTCTCCCCACATTCATTGTCTGAGGCTGCATCTTCACTCAGAATTACTGCAGTTTGACACTGCTTTAACTACCATGGCTTCATGCTATGGAATTCTGGGGTTTGTAGTTTCATAAGATATTTAGCCTTCTCTGTTAGAGAGCTCTCGTGCCACAACACCTACAAATCCCAGAATTCCATAGGATGTAGCCAAGACAGTTTAAACAGTGTCAAACTGCATTAATTCTGTAGTGTGGCAGCAGCCTAACTCTTTTTTTCACCCTTATCAGACACCAATATTCAGTGTTTCATTCTGTAAGTGTTGCCTTATCCAGCAGTCATATTTCAGTACTATCTGAATTATTTGATCTTTATGACCCAACATGTGGTGGGTCGTGTTGGCTTGACCAGCATTTACACACACCACTGATTTCCCATTTAGAAGCACTCTTTTCATTGTTGTATACAAAGGAAATGGAGGATTGAGTTTTCATCATATTTTTGCATATAGTGTACAGGTCCAAGGTGATTTATGACCCCTGTGGTCCCTTCTTTAAAAAAAATATCACTTTTTTCTCCTCGGAGAACTATTGTGTCTATAAGAGCTACACAAAGTGTATCTATTCCACAGGTATAGCTTTTATAGTGGGTGGGATTCTGCAAATTTGGACATCCTACCTGAGGCATCTAACACCCAACTGTGACTATGCTCAGCATCCTGTCTATTCATATATCACTTTACCATTGCAAAACCATCCAAAAAGAATATGTTCAGATAATTCAGTTATAACTCAAGATTTAAATACAGTAAACACCTCAAAGTGATAAACAGATATTACTATTAAATGCTTCTGTTGCAAGAATAGTGTAATAAGATCTGGCTCATTCTGAAACTACATTTTCAGCGTTAAACAATATTGATCATGTGAATACTGAGATTCTCTTGATAAAGATTCTGTTGACTACTTAGCATCAATGGAAGTTGTTGTTTTTGTTGTTACATATGCCTTCAAGTGTATTTTAACTTATGGTGGTCATGTCAGAGCTTCCTGCTCTTGAGGAGTTCTCTTTCTTCCCAGGAGCCTCATGTTTGCCACCATCTATTAGCATTCCACAAGGTAATGCATGTGACTGGCACTTTTTATTTAATTTCCATATTTAAACAAAACCAAACTACAAACCCCAGAATTAATAAACCGAAGATTCACACTCTCTGGATCTCATCAGTATCTGTGATAAGTGCTGGGGCTTTCACAGTCTTAGAGCTCCAGTGGGAGAGATGGGAAAACACATGTAGATAGCTTCATTTCTATTCTTAATGGACTCTTTAATCAGCTCAGCCACTTGCTATATCATTTTTAAAGCACACTCTGCAGCATTGTCAACATGTTAAGGAGTTAAGGGTTTCCAGTATTCATCATTAATCTAAAGCTCTCAGGACTATTGTTTTGATAGTACTAAAGTTCTTCAATTTATTTCCAAACATATTGGAGCAGTGAATATTCTCTCAAATATATTCCTCCAACTACTTTAAAAAAAGGGCTGGGGAAATTCTTTGAAAGGGAAAGGGGAAAGGGGAAAGGAAAAGAAGTCTAAAACCCCAATATTATGTCTTTTCTGTTAATGGGAGCCCATATAAACTGCCTAGCTGGGTTTCCTGTGCCATCTCTGCCTGCTAATTCAGAATTGCTGGATTTGGGATACCATCATTGCATGCTAATACAAAACTGTGGTATTGGGAGCCCAGCAAGCCAGGTAGTTATGTTTTCTGTTACTCTGTGGCTTACTAGTCCATAACTGCTACCAGTTACATAGCAATAGGACTGCTTTTTTAAATAAACAAACAAAGAGCAAGTAGGATTCTGTCAGATTGCTGTGTTCCATAGGACATTCCAATTTTTCTGGTTCTGAAGGACCAGACAAAAACTTCAGTAGACCATCAATAGCTAAGGATGCCATCTTATAGAATCTGTCATCCTCTTGGACATTTCCAGTATTTCCAACTCCAACCAGATCTAACAGCCCAGCAGAGTTCACACATTACATTCCACACATGTAGAGTGTGTGCAAATGTGTATATTGTCTTTTGCACCGGCACAAAGGACACGTAACCCACCCAGATGTGTGATCTTTCACCACATGTGACAAAGTATGTAAACAAATAACAACAACAAATTTACAAACTCCTCCCCTCCGGAAATGATGTCATATTGCATCATATGACATCAATACTTAATGACATCATGCATTTAATTGTATGCGTCACTTCCTTTAATTTAACCATTGCCAAATTTACCCCAATTAAACTTAATTAGACAGATTAATTTTTCTGTGGGGTGGGGGTCATTACCCACCCCCTTGTGAATACAAACAAATTTCCAAATATACAGACCCTAACCCCTAAGTTGTGACAAAGCAAATGATAACATAAAATAACATATGAGTTATTATTATCATATGACCCATACCCAACAATCTGATTATACATTGATCTCAGGGAGGGCGAAAAACCCAGGGTAATAACCCTGGGGAAAAATTCCCTCCCGGCCCCCGAAGGCAACCAGCCTAAGCCTGAGAGTAACTTAACACAATTCTTTAATTAAGGGTGGGTGGGTTGGGTCGCTCAGTTCAAGCTCTAAAATGGCTGCTGCCACATGGTAGCACAGAGCTATAAAGAACAAATTCTCGTGGGAAGTCTCGTGAGAATACAATCACCTCGAGACTTCCTTAACTCAAACAAGCAACATGATAGGGCCAAGAGCACAGGTACCCAGAAGCCCCTGCACGCTTGACCAATCAGGCCTCTCATGTCCTTATATACATCAGGGGGTGTCTTTGCACTGGCACAAAGGACACGAGATGCCTCTCTTTGGGTTTAAACAGGCCACAACTTTTATTTTCTGCTGTACAGGGTCTAAATTACAAGATTTACAATTAAACTCCCAACACTTGGTCACATTTGTGTGTGTGAAGGTGTAACCAACCAGATGGGTGGTCCTTTGCCACATGTGACAAAGTATGTAAACAAATAACAACAACAAATTTACAAACCCCTCCCCACCGGAAATGACATCATATTACATCATATGATGTCAATACTTAATGACGTCGTGCATTTAATTGCATATGTCATTTCTTTTAATTTAACCATTGCCAAATTTACCCCAATGAAATTTAATTAGCCAAATTAATTTTTCTGTGGGGTGGGGGTCATTACCCACCACAAGAGGGGGCCAGCCTAGCTAGGCATCCCCTCATCCCCCCCCACAAACGGCTTTTCTGATATGTTCGGAGAGTGCCTGAACATAAATCTCCGAAACTTCATTGGAGAGGTGGACCCCATCCCCCATGTACAGCTGAGGCCTATCCAATTTAATTCCTGAATGTTCAATTATGAAAATGCCAAGTCTTGATAACTGCTTGGCCACAGAACGATTAAGCCACCATCGAGAATTGTTAATGGCAGCATCCTTGCGAGCTCCAGGCCAGCTACGCCTTGGAAGCAGCTTAGTCCATAGGATTACAGATCCAAGTGCAATGTTTCTAATTTCCTGCAGGTCTTTCACCATCTGCCTCGCCAGCTGAAGGCAAGGGACTTTCACTAAGTCATTCTCCCCCAAGTGTATGACTAAAACCCAGGGTTGCGGGTAAAACCTTGACAGCTGGATGATCCAAGGAAGTGGCACTCCCCACATTATACCCCTGCAGCCAAACCATTGAATAGCGCCGATGTTCGCCAAGCCCAAATTAGTATCACACTGATGCTCAAGAAGGTGGCGTTCTGCCCAGAAGACTAGACTGTGCCCACAATCCAAATCTTGCCATGGAAAAAGCCAGCTGAAATGCAAGTAAAGGAAATTAGTATAATGGATTCATGTTTCCAGAAGGCCTAAGATAGGACTTAAATGCCCTGGAACGCCACCTGCCAATTCTGCAAATATCAGCATCACTTAAGCCGTGTGTGGCCGCCACTGTTGCTGCGCCGGTGTGGAAGGAGTGAGAAGAAAAATAAGCCTGAGGCAACTTAGCTCGCCTTACTGTCTCCTTCAACACTGCCCTAAATTGAAATTGAGTTAAGGGCATACTAGATATGTGAAGAAACAGATAACCTGCCACTTTTGGCCTAACCTTGAGGTAATTGGTCATTGCTAAAACCGGGCAAATTTGCCCACTAGGCGCTTTGACTAAGGAGATAAACTGACCTTTCACCAACTGATCAGTTTTGGAGTGCCTAATGCAAATCTGAATCCCCTGTTCTGTTAAGATAACATCCGAAATTAAAAGTGCCCTACCAGACTGATCATTGCGAGATCCTGGCACAATCTCACTAATTCTTAAAGCTGCGAAGAAAGAAATTGTGAATACTGCCTTAAATAAAGCCACTTCCTCAGGTGAATAAGATGTATCAGTTTGTTGTTCCCACAACTTAGCCAGGACTGAGCCTGCTATAGGGCATCGTAAATCCTTTACTACAGGGGATTCTCTAGACCAACCTTCCACATCTCTCTTCACCCTAAAGTCTGTGGTAGGATCAAAACAAGCCCTTGCCCTGGAGTGAAAAGCCAGGGCGGCCAGCCTGCCTCTAATCGTAACAGGTGACAGACCTGCATGCCTGAGGTGTACTATGAAACGTAGGACCAGATCGACCCTAATAGACCAGTCTGCTACCTCCCCAATTTCCAATAAAAATTGGTTAAAAGCATTCAAAGCTATCTGGTAGGAGTTGCATGTAGATGGGGCGATGGAATGTAAGATTGTCCTGTGAATTTCTAGTCTCCAAGGCTCCATAGCAAAGCCGGTACCTCCATCGGGTGTGGTGATGCCTTAGGAGCCAGCTGCCAGAACCTGGAGAACTGAAAATGAGAAAGGGCATCCGTCAAAGGGTTAAGCACACCAGGAACATGCTGAGCATGGAATAAAAAATTAGATTTCAAACACTGCAAGACCATCGCCCTTACCAAACACATAACTCTGGGGGACTTGAGAATTTACCACCTGAACGACCGCCTGGTTGTCACACCAAAACCAGATGGTCTTGTTGGCAAATTGGCCTGCCCAGAGGTGCACAGCCACTACAATAGGAAAAAGTTCCAAAAACATCAGGTCTCTAGTCAGACCACGTTCAATCCATGCAGAAGGCCACGCCTCTGCAGTCCACTGGCCATTCCAATAAACACCAAAGTCATGGGCGCCAGCAGCATCAGAGTGTACCTGAAAGTTTGCCCTCAGCAGCATCTCAGATCTCAAAAATGAAGTCTCATTGAATTGCTCAAAGAAGGACTCCTAAACCTTCAAGTCCTCGCAAATCCCCCTTGGGATCCTAATATGATGATGTGGTGTAAACACCCATGTAGTAGCCCTATATAATCTTGCGCAGAATGCTCATCGCGGAACTATCACCTTGCAGGTGAAGTTTAGTAATCCTGTAAGGGATTGAAATTCATGAAGTGTAGCTTTATGCTTCCCCAGCATCACCCTAACTTGCTGCCTCATAGCCACCAATTTGTCATTCGGTAATCAAGAAATACCGGCTAAGGTGTCTATCTTGATGCCCAAAAAGGTAAGCCATGTGTCAGGCCCTTCAGTTTTTTCTTCAGCTAAAGGAACTCCCAATTCCAACATCAAATCCTGAAAATCAGCTAAAGTGTCCCTACATTGTGAGGAATTGGGATTTCCAGCAATCAAGAAGTCATCTAAATAGTGAGTTATAGCCTTGTTACCTGAGCGCTTTACAGCACACCAATGAAGAAAGGTGCTGAAGATCTCGAAGGCTGAACAAGAAATCGAGCACCACATTGGCATGGATTTATCAAAGTAATACTTTCCTTCAAACTGAAAACCCAGAAGGTCAAAATCATCAGGGTGCACAGGGAGTAGCCTGAAGGCGGATTTTATGTCGCACTTCACTAAGAGGGCTCCCTTGCCTAAATTCCTGACCATCTTAACAGCTGAGTTGAAAGATGCATACTTAACAGACGTCAGCTCAGGGTCTATGGCAGGGGTAGGCAACCTTTCTCCTTTAAGGGCCGAGGGACTTCAGCTCCCAATCCCAGGAGCTATTGGCCAACATGGGACTATTGGCCAACATGGCTGAGGCTTCTGGGAGCTGAAGTCCCTCAGCCCTTAAAGGGGAAAGGTTGCCTACCCCTGGTCTATAGAATCATTCACAGAGTCACCCTTCGGGTAGGATAAATTGTGAATCAACCTAAATTCCCCAGGAGCTTTCTTGGGAACCACACCCAAAGGGGATAAACGAAGAGTGGGAATTGGCAGCTGATCATGAGGTCCTGAAATCCTTCCAGCAGCTATTTCTTTTGCTAACTTGTCCCTCACAATAGTTGGTAATTCCCTCACAGAACGAGCATTGGGCGCATAGCGATGTACCCTGGAACCTGTGTAAGGGATGCGAAAACCCAAGGAAAAACCATGAAATAAATAAGATGCAGCCTCCTTGTTTGGGTACGCCCTCAGCCACTCCACCATTGCATCTAACTTAATTGGTGACTGAGCCTTAACCTCCTGGTGATACTGGCTGGGGGGCACCTCCCACTTCTGACTGCTTACCTTTGTTACAGGAAACACCGGTGTGACCACCCCCGCAGTTGTTACACTTGTGATCAAACCTGCAGGGCTGTCTCCTGCACTTGCCTGTGTTGAAATCCCAGCATATACCAAATTGCTTTCTTTCTTCCATGCCAGGCCTCGCATTCTGCCCTTTCAGCTGAGTAACCATAGGGACAAACCCATTGTCACATCTGATCAAAGGGGAGGCCCCCACCATTACATCTGCCCATAATTCAGACTGCACATGTCTCC
Organism: Phrynosoma blainvillii; assembly: GCA_026167975.1. Lineage (NCBI taxonomy): Eukaryota > Metazoa > Chordata > Lepidosauria > Squamata > Phrynosomatidae > Phrynosoma > Phrynosoma blainvillii. The sequence goes on from JANUYF010000001.1 coordinate 419,288,776, forward strand.
AAGAAAGGGAGCGATCTTGTGCAGTTCTCATTCTAAACTGCTCATCGTATTGGAGCCAGGCTGCAAACCTAGCATTATGATGGCAGTTAGTGTAAGCTTTTATCATGATCTCCTGGTATTTAGAAAAGTCAGGAGACCTAAGGGGCTCTTTTTCCTCTATAACTCCCCTGTAAATAGTAAAACCCATAATCCAATTCACAAAATTATGCTCCATCTTAGGGTGTTTGAGAGCCTGAAACTCTTTTGGAAGGCTGAACACAATCCCATCCTTTACCATGATCCTTGGTTCAGGATCCCTAAAAGTAAGAGAAAATAAATCAATATTATCTCCCTTCCATATTCTTTCTTTAGTGGAAAGAAGAAGGTGTGAGCCAAGGGGTGTAGACATTCCACCATAAGGAATGGATTCAGAATGGACAGTTACTCCTGATAACACAGGAGCACCCAAAGAAGACACCACAGGGGTGTCGCTAGCCAAAGCAATTGGCTGACCAGCCTGCACCCTAGAGTCAGGGACCTGTACAGCTGCAGGTGCCTGCACCGGTGCACCCAAAGCTGCAGGGATGGGGTGTTCCAAACTCACAACCTGGCTAACCTGGACACCTGGAGCCCATACCGAGATAGTCCAATTTGCCAGTGAAGGATTAGTAGGAGACAAACCTGATATTGAAGCTTGCTGGGAAGCATCACCAGCCAACTGCACAGGCCCCCCAAAGTGTGGCCTCACAACAGCTCGGGTGTCAGGCAGAGACGAAGCAGCAGCTGCCTGATCTCTCCTCTGCTCATCACGGGTTTGCTCCCCTGCACCAGCACCTGGAAGAACCACTCCTCGCAAGAGGTTATAAAGATCTGCCACAGTGGGCTGCTCAGAAACAGGGGCAGCAGCACCATGAATCTCCACACCTGGAACCCTTTTCAGGAGTTCCCACACATCAGCTATAGTGGGTTGCCGCGCCTCTATAGCTGAAACCACTGAAGGACCCAGTGTAACAGCAATTACATGAGAGTCAGGTACAGCAGGAGGGAGCAGCACTTCTGTGCCCAGGTTACCAGAAATGCTGGCAGTAGGGCTGGCGGCTGTAGCCTGTAGCCCCTTCTGGGCAAGCTGATTACAAGATTGCCACACAGGCCTGTACCGTCTTGCCCAGTTGTGCCAGCTGGGCAGCAATCTCGTTATCTCTGCTGGTAGACTGGGAAGCAGAGTGACTAGAGCCAGGCATAGCCGGAGCTGCGCGCCTCTTAGATTGAGCCTTACTATGAGGCATCACTCCCCCAGTGAGTGTAAACACGGGTCCAAAGCACAGTCACCCAACCTTGGATGACTACCACCAGGTCAAAGGCCACCCTTCCCCAAGTCTCAGCAAGAGATGCAAATATCCAGGAAGCGTCACTGGCAACATCCAACCAGGGGGAAAGGTGTCCACCAAGGGTCCTATTAGGCACCCTGCCGAAGACGAGTATTGCCTTCACCCACTCACCCCTGGGGAGAGGTGCAAGAAACCCTCCCGAACCAGCGATGGGGTCCTGACCTTACCAGACCGAGGTAGCCGAGGCGCCACTGGCCCTGAGATCAAGTGCCGGGTCCGCGCACCCGGCGGAGAGGATGCCTGTCGAAGCACCCACCTCGGATGAATGTGCAGCCTGAGTGTTGGAGATGCAGAGGCAACTTTCAGGCCCAAGGGGACTGGCCCGAAGGCCTCACTCGGCCTATTCCTCAAAGTACGCAGGGAGACTTTGAATTAAGAGCCCCCTCCAAGAAGAGAAATGAGTAATTGTCAGCCAAAAACCTAGTTGCAGCAAGCCAGAAGTTCACTAGGCCCAAAGCCAAGCAAGCAGCCAGAGCACAGAGCAGAGTGATGTGACTTGCTCAGTTCAAGTTCTAAAATGGCTGCCGCCACATGGCAGCACAGAGCTATAAAGAACAAACTCTCATGGGAAGTCTCGAGAGAATACAATCACCATGAGACTTCCTTAACTCAAACAAGCAACATGATTGGGCCAAGCGCGCAGGTACCCAGAAGCCCCTGCGTGCTTGACCAATTAGGTCTCTCATGTCCTTATATGGCCACAGCAACAAGAAACCCCTCCCAACACATGGGGGGGGTGTCTTTGTTGCTGTTATTGTGTGCCTTCAAGTCATTTCTGACTTATGGTGACCCTACTGTCTGCTGATCTGTATTTTCACATAGAACATTCAACATGTGTACACTTTTGTCAATGGAATGGAATATGCATGTGTAGATCCAGGGGAAAGTTAGGTTTACACTGTTGCTGCTCCTTAATTTAAAAATATTAGAAATAAGGAAATTGGGGCTGTTATCATGTCAGTTTCTCATGTAATAATACATTCCCCTACAGAAATGATTGATATTTTTCCCTGATGTGGAATATAAGTATTCAGTTCAAGTTTACAGAAGTGGAATTGTGTCCATAACACTGTTGTACATGTAGATGCACATTTGCTTGTGCATTCATTTGTACAGTCATTTGTGCATTTGGTAGCACATTTAATTGTACAGAATTACCTTTCTGGGAATGTTATTAGTTCTACTTAAACAATTAATAAGGGAAGTAATAGAAATTAATAGAGTTTTTTTCATTTTACCAATTCACTGAAGACACCAAAACCTTGGCTCCCATATTAGAAGAAAAGTGGGATATATATAAAATAAAATAAAGCCAAAAACCTTCAGAGAAACCACATCCAGAGCCTATCCTGAACATAAAATCCATACTCTAGAAATTATCTTGAATGCCAACTTTCCAGCTACCCACACTAACCAAATTTACCAGGTCTGTTGTTTCTTTGTTTTGGGGGGCCAAGAAAGAGGACCAGAATATGGTCTCTGTGGAGGATTTTCTGCTTAGCCCTGTTTGCCAGATGAATTTGGTGTGGCCACCGAGGAACCTGGTATTCTGGGATATTTTCTGGAACATGAATCTTATGCCCCAAATTGAATCTGGTATGGAGGGACTGCTGATGTTGTTACCAGAAATAGAAAGAAAGAGTCAGTATGAGTGAATGCTGTGGATGAGGAAGAAGATACCTTGCTAACTGGCTTTCAAAAAATGGGAAAAACAGAGCATTGTCCTGCATTTTACAATGGCACAGTGTGAAGGGATACATTTCTGGACTGCAGTAACTGTCAGAGAAAACCTGTTGGATGATCAGAGTAATTAGTAATGTAACTCGTTCCTTTTAAAAAATAACATTCTAAGCTATGGTTAAACTTGACATGTTTCTTAGCCATCAGACCCATAGAAGACATTGTCCTGAACTTTCAATACATATATTATATACATCACAATTGCAGTCTTAACTTTTTGTATGCTCAGTGTAGCAGGCTCTCATTCTTCTTTTGAGAGGTACCAGTTCCACCAGTCTTCTTTGATCTGCCACAGTAGATTAGGGTCTAATTTCCAATTTCCTGGTGTTTATCTTCCATAATATGAACTACACTTGTGGAGTTATGTATTGAACAGCTGTGATCATTTAAACTGTTTGCTGGATTTGTTTTCTTTTCCTACTTCCCATATTGAAAAATTACTTTTAAGCAAAGTGATTGTTCATGTAACAGTTGGTTGAATAAATTGTCCTTGTCTCCCTCTCTCCCCCTCTCTGTCTCTCGCTTTTGCAAATGTTGTGTGTTTGCAGAATTTTATGAACTGCTGCTAGTACAGTGGACTCTGATATGTTGACTGTCTTCCCATCTGTTTGATTGTGATTTATCCAGATTCCATGCAGATAAAGAAGTACTGCTCCATCTGACTGGCTTCCCAAGGCAACATCATAAACAGTAGGAAAGACCACCTGCTACATAGAAACTATTTTACATCTAAAAGGCCTTGAAGGCCCAATCCCAATTGAATGACAGCAGGAATTCAAGAGGTAGAATGTGCCAGCAAAAGTGCAAAAATATGTAACAAAAATAAATGTTTTGAAATAATCTTTGGATTCCTGCAGGTGACTTGCAAATAGTTTACACTTACTTCATTTAGCTTTGAAATAGCTTTGTTTCCAAAAATAATGTTGTCAGGAGGTTTTGATATATACAGATTTTCTTGTTCCTTCTAAATGCTCTTTCATGTCTCTTTTATAACACAGGCCTGCAATTGGGGGGGGGGGGGGGATCGGTATTGTAGCTGTTTTGAATGTATTCAAAAAACATAATAAAAATGTTGCACCACACATAGGTCTTTCACAAATTCAATATTTTTGTAACAGTTCAGTTTTTTACGCAGCTTTGATTAATTGACAATGCTGATGTTCCAGTTCAATTTATTTTAGTGATTTTGAATAAATGTTTGTGTTTCATATCAGCAAATTAAAGTGTCTTGAAAGTCTATCAGAAAGCTGTAACCCTGTTCTTACTCTTTGCAGGAAAACTCTTTTCAGGATCATGTCATTCATTCATATATTAGAAATATAGACACATCAAAGCAAGTTGTGAAAACTGAGCAAATCTGAGGTCATTTTTTTTTAAATTTAGAATGCCAAATTTCTATAAAACCAGCATACATTTTTATAAAGTTTTTATGACCTTCAGTTTTGCAGGCCTATGTAATGGATACATTTTGGTCTTAGTTGTGGAGCAGATATGCACTGATTTCCTAGGGGGATCTGAAGGACACCGTGTGTGGGGTGTGTGTGGAATTTACATAGAATAATAATAATAATAATAATAATAAATTTATATCCCACCCCTCTGCAGAGCAATCGGGGCAGCTTACAACATTAAAATTTCCATACAGATATATTAATACAATCTAAACAGAACATAAAAATCCCAAATCCCACCCGTCCTTTAAGAAGTAAGGGTTCTTCTTATTCCAGGCCGGATGGTGCTGGGCCTAGCGTCTCTCGCCCAGATGACATCGGATGGTAATAGAGGGAGGGCTCTTATTATTATTTTAGGCCCGATGGTGCTCGGCCTAGTGTCTCTCCCCCAGATGACATTGGATGGAATGGAGGGAGGGCTCCTCTTCCTACTCTAGGCCCGATGGTGCTCGGCCTAGTGTCTCTCCCCCAGATGACATCGGATGGAATGGAGGGAGGGCTCCTCTTCTTATTCCAGGCCGGATGGTGCTGGGCTTAGTGTCTCTCCCCCAGATGACATTGGATGGAATGGAGGGAGGGCTCCTCTTCCTACTCTATAATAATAATAATAATAATTTTTATTTATACCCCGCCCCTCTGCCAAGCAATCGGGGCAGCGTACAATAATCACAACAACAAAAGAAATAACATCAAAGCAAATAAATAACATCGATCAAATCCCATCCCTCCTTCCCTCCCCCACCCACCCCCACCCCTCAAACAAATCAAACAAATCAAAAAACAATATACAATATAAAAACCCTATACAATTTAAATACATAATACATTTAAATACATAATTGCGTAGTTGCTGGGAAAGATGTTAATAGGGAAGGGTTTTAACTCTTTCCAGTCTCTCCAGCCGCATACTAGCCACCGGTGAGTTAGTAGGGAAGGTGTTAGTCCTTGACAGCCACGGAGGGCGGGGCGGTGCAGGCCGCTCAGCTGTCTTCCTGGCTGCGCTCAGCTGGTCTTCTGGCTGCAAGAGAGGGAACAGTCCTCCGCAGCCTCCGGAGCGCGCCACTCGCCGCGTGGAGCCAGGAAAGGTGGTGTCAGGTGGCGTTTTAAAGCCACCGGTGCTCCTCCTGGCAGCCGCGGGGGACGGGGCGGCGCAGGCCGCTCAGCTGTCTTCCTGGCTGCGCTCAGCTGGTCTTCTGGCTGCGAGAGAGGGAACAGTCCTCCGCAGCCTCCGGAGCGTGCCACTCGCCACGTGGAGCCGGGGAAGGTGGTGTCAGGCAGCGTTTTAAAGCCGCCGGTGCTCCTCCTGGCAGCCGTGGGGGGCGGGGCGGCTCAGGCCGCTCAGCTGTCTTCCTGGCTGCGCTCAGCTGGTCTTCTGGCTGTGAGAGAGGGAACAGTCCTCCGCAGACTCCGGAGTGCACCACTCGCTGCGTGGAGCCCCGATGGTGCTCGGCCTAGTGTCTCTCCCCAGATGACATCGGATGGAATGGAGGGAGGGCTCCTCTTCCTACTCTAGGCCCGATGGTGCTCGGCCTACTCTAGCCCCGATGGTGCTTGGCCTAGTGTCTCTCCCCCAGATGACATCGGATGGAATGGAGGGAGGGCTCCTCCCTACTCTAGGCCCGATGGTGCTGGGCCTAGCGTCTCTCCCCCAGATGACATCGGATGGTAATGGAGGGAGGGCTCTTATTATTATTTTAGGCCCAATGGTGCTCAGCCTAGTGTCTCTCCCCCAGATGACATTGGATGGAATGGAGGGAGGGCTCCTCTTCTTATTCTAAGCCCGATGGTGCTCAGCCTAGATGTCTCTGCACTAATGTACAGAGCATGGGAAATAAACAAGATTTAGATTTCAGACAGGAAATAACAATATAGCTTTGTAGAAGCACAGGTTAGGCTAGGGGGATGTGTGAGTCTCCAAATGTTTTTCAACTACAACTCCCAAGACCCTAGACAGAATTGACAACATTGGGGGATTATGGGAGCTGTAGTCTCAATACATGAAGGCCACACACATCCCCAGACAATGCCTTCGACATAATCTAAGATGTAAAGATGTATTTCCTTCACCACTTCTTCCTTGGCTTATTTTGGTTCTCCTCTTAGGTATTCTTCTGCCTCTGTTTTCCCTGGTATACATACAATTGTGAACACAGTACATTAAATCCAAGCTCAGTTTTAAGCAATTGTTGATCTTAATTCAATTCTTCCTGATCCAAGTTCAATCCTCTAGTTACTGCATTCCACTTGCTTTTGTTTAGTGCAAAACCCAGACTCTTAGTAAGAACGCATATATAGATATATATATATATATATTTTAAAGCATGTGCAGAGCTTTCAACATGCCCTTCCATTTGGATGGGACTGTTCATGCCAATTCCATGAACCTTCTGTGGTTTCCCTGGTAGACTGCTGGGAGATCAGTATGGGCTATGTGTCAGTGAATTGTGCTGATTCAGTACATTACAGTTCAACTAATCAGTCCTTCCCAACCCACACACTGTCTAATGAACTCCACTACATATATATTTTTCCAATAAGACCAGGTGAGGCTACCACTGGGTGAATAGTTTAGTCAATATGGTCTTTCACTTCTCAGCCAGATTGCAGAGGCTGCCAAGACAGGTGTTGTATGTTGCAGTAGATTTTGTGATAGACTCCCGGGGTTTGGTTTGAAACCACCAAGTCCTATCAACATGAGTCACAGGAGAGTAATTAGATGGAGAACAACTAACAGTCACTGATTGTTAACCCACTCTGGATTTACACCAGTAATGGAGAGACTGAAAGACACCATATGCTGTTACTAATTCCCTAAGCCATCATAGCGTTCATATTTTTCACTTTACCAGTTTAATGAATTGTTGCAATAACTAAAAGTCTGGGGAAATTGTTATCTAATGATCAACAACTGCATGACTTCAACCACCTGCTTGAAAAAATGAACAGAACCTTTAACTCAAACCTCATTCATTTTAACATGAAGCATAGGGTTACAGTCTGCAATATCTTTAATAGTTTCCAGGGGTGAACTGGGATGTGGAGGTCTATGTTGAAGTAATATGGAATGCAGTCATTTATAGAAGGGACATATTAGCCTTTGGATTTACATCCAGAGCAGGTGAAGCTGGATACATACAGGGTATGTGTCTGTGTTTGTCTATCCATCTCTCAAGTCTGTGTTCTAGGCTTGTCACAGCTTTCTGTCTCTTTCTAGTCTAATCACATTTTAAAATCAAAATTTTTCAGTCAGTGCCACTACATAATGTACTCAATAAATTCCACAAATTGAATATTTTATCCTTTTAGGATAACCAATATAACATATGCAGGGAGTGGAACTTGGCATAGATGAAAGGAATCTCCAACCTAAAAGATATCAATATACTTTCAAAGGTGAACTCACTGTTATATGAATTGTGTTGTAATTGTAGTTTATCATTCAGTATTCCAAACATGATGAAAATGTTGACTATAGTTCACACACGAAAAAGTCAATATGTTAATTTTAAGTGGAATTTGATGCATTAGAATGCTCTTGTGAGTATTCAAACAATGCCTAGTGGAAACCTGAAGCAGATGGATTGAATCAGTGGGAAATCCTGATCTGGACATATGTTCAAGTATTCACATGATTCTTCCACCTTCCCAAAATCCACTAGCTTAGGTCAAAGACAATATGTATTGTCTTTGACTTAGCTTTCAGTTATTGTGTGATAATACATCACAGATCAAGCAAATACTGTACTGTATTCCTCTGTATTGCTCTACTTAAGTAGCACCTTTCCCCCAAACCTGGGGCTCAAGACAGCTTACAAGATAAGAAGACAACTTAAAATACATGTAGGTAAAAGCATATAAAAGTTATGGCTGACATTCTGTCAGTGACATTCACCAGTGTAACCCCCCCATCCTGTCAAATCTCACTTGTCTTTTCCCCTGCCCAGTCAACATAGCTATTTAGTGGAGGAGACAGCATGGCACAGTGGTTTGAGTATTGGACAATGACTCTGAAGACCAGAGTTTGATTCCCAGCTTAGTCATAAAACCCACTGGGTGATTTTTGGCAAGTCACATGCTCTCAGCCTCATGGGAAGGCAATGATAAACCTTCTCTGAACAAATCTTGCCAAGAAAACCTTATGATAAGTTCACCTGGTTCTATTGAAAAGTTGTAATGACTTGAAGGCACAGAACAGCAAAAACAGTATTGTTGCATCTATGTCCTTAGCCAAGCACACATGACTTCATTCTCTATGATCCCCTGGTGCATACAGCTATAGGAACATGGTCTTACATTCCTCACCACATACTGCTTTCCACTAACCACTAAATGGTCATGATGAAGGACTTCCAACATGTGACACTGAGACCTGCAGGAGGCAAGAGGGAAGATGGAGGAGGATATTTATGGTCCATATTCCCATAGAACAGGGGTAGGCAACCTTTCCCCTTTAAGGGCCGAGGGACTTCAGCTCCCAGAATCCCAGGGACTATTGGCCAACATAGCTGAGGCTTCTGGGAGCTGAAGTCCCTCGGCCCTTAAAGGGGAAAGGTTGCCTACCCCTGCCATAGAAGATCTTGCCCTATGTTTCAAATGCCATTAAATTACCTACAGTGTTAAAACCATTTAAAATGTATGTATTTAAAAGTCAATTCTGAAAATCCTGTTTGAATAAAATAAAATTTACATATTAACAAAAGGATTGCAATGAGAGGACCAGCTAGCCTCACTACAAAAGGAATTCCAGTTCCTTTAAAATGTATGTATTTAAAATGTATGTATTTAAAGGTCAATTCTGAAAAGCCTGTTTGAATAAAATAAACTTTACATATTAACAAAAGGATTGCAATAAGAGGACCAGCCAGCCTCACCGCAAAAGGAATTCCAGTTCCTAGGAGAAACTAACAAGAATACCCTCTCTTGCATACCTACTAAATATGTCTGTGAGAGTGACCATACTGGGAGAAGTGCCTTCCCCAAAGATCTCAGCAAAAAAGGATCTGAATAGCAAGATCCCAAGAACCAGTGAGATATAGAATCATACAATCATAGAATCATAGAATCATAGAGTTGGAAGAGACCACAAGGGCCATCCAGTCCAACCCCCTGTCATGCAGGAACTCCCAATCAAAGCATCCCCGACAGATGGCCATCCAGCCTCTGCTTAATATATATTTCCTTAGCATATTTTGATTGATTCTGAAATACTAACAGTGCAAATCTATATATCTCTACTCAGAAAATAATTGTGTTTAGTTCAATTCTATTGAGTTCACTCCAAGGCATGTATGTGTAGGAGTGCCAACTGAATATGTTATCTCATATGGCCTTAAATCAACATAACTTCCATTAGGTTAGGATAATTTGTAAAGGCAACTGGTTATTTCAATAAAGTGCATTAGGGTAACACATTTGGTCTTTCTGTTTTATAGAATGTGATGGTTTTCTGGCTTACTTTATTTCCAGTGGAGCCATGGAGTCTTCCGAAATTTGCAAAACCCAAACAATGGCATGTTTGCATTGGTACTGGAGCTCCAATTGGATATGGTCAAAATCAATACCCTAAAAAAAAAACAAAAAAAAAAAACACACTTCAGCAAATGGAAGAGAGAATTAACACAGTGTCGAGTCTGAACCAAGGGTCCTCCCCTATACATTCTCAGTTCAAATTACAATGAATTTTACATGCTTGCAAATAACTTTGTTTCAAGGTCTCTGGGCTCAAAGCACATGTGATTTATAGCATTTCAGAATAGTCTGCTCTTGAAATACCTAACAAATGAGCTAGGAATGGATCTCACATGGGTGTTACCTTCATACAATAAAGAAGGCAGAATTGCAAAGTCTGCTGAATATTTCTTGTACATTTCTAGTGGAATGGTGTCAGGTTCCCCAAACTGTGTAAAACAGCTTTTCCCAGCTCAGTTCCCCATTTTAAGTGGACTGCTCCATGACTGGATGTGTGTGACTCTTGGAGAAGGAATAAAATTGGATGTTTTGGTAATGGTCTTTCAAGATTATGTTGCTCTTTTTGTAGATGAGGAGATTTCTGCAATGAACTTTCTAAATTATAACAGGTATTAGATGAGGTTGAATAAGAATGGGTGTTGATTTGGGGGAAAGCAAGAAAAAGGAATATTTTTGGTACAGCTGGCCAAAGTGTATTTGAACTGTTTGGGGGACTTTGCATGTAGCTAATATACCATGTGTACCCCATCCCACCCCTGTGGTGGACAGTCTTTCAAAAGCTTTCTGTGAGAATAGTGGCTGGCTGGTGGGCTCTTTTCTCTTCTTTTTTCCATTCACAGTAAAATACATGGAGACAGAAAAGGCTCAGCTACAATTTTGCCTTTCTACCTCCACTCCCATCTTCTCTCCCCTCTCTTTGCTCTCTGTAAAAAGGGAAGCTCATTTCAAAACTTTCAAGATCTGCAAAATTCCCCATGTTACAAGAATGAATGAATTTTGTAACTTTAGCTGATGCAGCACTTGTCAGTAACTAGGCACCTTTGCATTGGCCTGGAAACACTTAGCCTAATAAACATGATCCACTTGGTGTAACAAAATGCTCAGTCTTCCTTTAAAATAATAAGCTTTCATCTCTCTTTCACCAGTGTTCCCCAAAGGGTCAACTGAATGAGATACTCTATCCACATCTCCAAAATACACAGAATGGGCAGAATGCAAATAGTACTTATATTAAGCTTTTGAACCAAACAAAAAATTGAATAAAACCCTGATTGATAAGTTTTGCAAGTTACTTCCATCAAGAGCAAGATGATTTTTAAAATAAACCTCCATTAGACATCACACTAAAAGGTGCATTCTGTGTAAAATACATCACTGTTGTTCTAAACATCTTTTCCCTTAGTTACAAAGTTATTTAAGCCCCTGGTCTGAGCACTCAAGTACCAATAAAAATGTTGGCTCAATAGGAATATTGGGGCTATGCAGATGGGCAAAAAGGGGTACTTTGAGGGTTACTTGTAGGTGTGGCCTTTAGATGACGCACACCTAAAAGTCTCCAGGAAAGCGCCGTCTAGCCATTGTATGCTGAGAAAAGCCGCTCCAAAAAGGAGACACTTTTTCCCACTCCTTTGGTGAAGATGCACACCTTTGCATGTGTGTATGTATGTAGTGACACTGATGCACCAGAAAACGGCTGTATAAATGCACTGTCGCATGTACGGCAGAAATTTACTTGGCGATCCAGAGCATGCACCCTATAATGCAAGCTTTCATTTAAAGTGCCCTATGCTTCCAGGTGTGGATGCACTGGCACAGGTGCGCTTGAATATTAGAACCCTAATTGTAACCCTACGCATGCACCCTAGCAACTGTACTCTGTTATGACAATAAATGCATTCTGTTGGATGTACACTTGCTGTCAGCATGCACAGCAGTTTGCAAGAAAGAGGCTTTTGTGACCTCTTCTGTGCGGGTGTGCATAAGACCTGCATACCACTTCCTGGCATGATGGGGGGGGGAGCTCCTGGAGTAATGTTTGTCTGTGTGCTCTGTTGACCATGTCCCTTGCATGACCACCAGCTGCATGTATCAAGTCTGTCCACACGAACCTCCCTTGCATGTTCCTTTCCCCTCCCCCCTGATCTGTGTTGGATATGTTTTGTGGAGGATGATGGAATGTCTTTTCAGTTGACAAACCCATTCCTTCACCACAAGGGTGGCACAATCAGACAGTGGCACCTGTCTACTGCACCAACTTCTTTGGGCGAAGTGGAGACCAGTGAATCCTTGCTTGATACGTGGGTGTACGACAGATCCTGTGCAAGTGCACAGGGATGCCAAACTTCAGTCACCTTTGTACATAAAGTGATGACTGTATAACCACCCTATAACAGGTCCTGTGCAGGTGCACAGGGTTGTTTTCCTGCACAGATGCACAGGTGTGGAGAGATTGTCCTGCACATGTGCATTTGAGAACAACAACAACAAAAAAATTAAAGCAGCCGCTGCCATCCCATGCAGTTGCTCCATCTCCCTTTGCAGCATCCTTGGGACTGGCAGTGCAGTTGCTGGGGCTTCAATACAGCCTCAGAAAAGCTGCATTGACTCCCCCCAGTGCAGTTGCTCCATCACCATTTAGAGCAACCTCAGGGTAGACAATGCAGTTACTACAGCTTAGAGAAAAGGCAACTTCAGGTCACCTTTTCCTGCCCATCTGTATAGCCCCATTCTGAAATTGTTTCTTCAGATTCACCTTTTGGAGGTGAGGAATGTGCTTATTATAATGGAACTCTTGTTATAAGAAATAGTAGCTGCCATCCTTCATAATGAAAGTGTTTGCAGTGTAGCTCTCCATAGGGATACTATCACTGGTATGCAAGATGCTGCCTAACTCCCAAATAGAGGTGATTTGGGAGATAAAATAAAATAAAAATCACATACTCATACAAGCCTGTTTGCACACACAGACACACAGAGTTAGATCAGGAGGTATACTAATGCCTTTCAATTGCTGGTAAAACAATCATCCAATACTAAAATAGGAGAAAAGAGACCCAATGTGGGGTAGTGTTTTGAATGCTGAAACCATATTCCGGGAGACCAAGGTTCAAATACTTCCTCAGCTGTGGAAGCCCACTGAGTGACCTTAGCCAATTGTGACTTCTCCACTCGACAGAAAGACAATGTAAAATTCCCTCTGAGTAAATCTTTCTAATAAAAAGTCTGTGATAGTGTTGCATTAGTTGGAGCTGACTTGAAGGCACATTTTGTTGTTGTTGTTGTTAACTGCCTTCAAGTTGACTTCAACCTATGGCAGCCCTATCAATGAGAGACCCTACAAGTCACCCTATCGTCAACCGCATTGCTCAGCTCTTGCAAAATTATGGTCATGACATCTCTGATTGTATCTATCCATCTGGAATGTGGTCTTCCTCTCTTCATATTGCCCTCAAATTTACCATGCCTCATAGGGCCTTTGCAGACTGCTAGAAATAGTGCAAATTGAGTCCACTTTAAGGGTTAGGGTTAGGGTTAGGGAATCATGGGAACTGTATTTTATTGTGGCACCAGAGCTCTCTGACAGAGAAGGCTCAATGTCTCAGAAAAAAACAATTCCCATGATTCCCGAGCACTAACCCTAACCCTTAAAGTGGACTCAATTTCCACTACTTCTGGCAGTCTGCAAAGGCCCATAGTCTTTTCTAGTAAGGCCTTTCTTCCCATGATATGGCCAAAATACAATAACCTCTGTATAGTCTTTGCTTCTAGGGAGAGTTCAGGCCTGATTTGCTCTAGGGCCCATATATTTATGTGTTGTTGTTTTTTTGTTGTTGTTTTTTACCATGATATTCTTGAAACTCTTCTCCAGCACCACATTTCAAATGACTTGATTTTCTTTCTATCCGCTTTCTTCACTGTCCAGCTTTCACAACATAGAAATGGGAAATATGCTAGCATTTAGAGATATATACACTTCAGGATCTTGTCTCATTCCATCATAGCTGCCATTCCAAGTTCTAGTCTTCTGATTTCTTGACTTAAGTCTTTGCTGTGATTGATGAATGAGCCCAAGTATGGAAAATCATGAACTATTTCAATGTCTTTATCATCTACTTTAAAAATTTGTAAATCATCTCTGGTCAAGGCACATACTAAGAAATAATAAAGTATAAGGAAACATTGGAAGCATGAGCCACCTTCTCAAGACTGAAATGAACCTGACAACTCTGCCCTCTTTTAATTTCAGCTGATAAAATCTATTGGAATGCTGTGACATTTCACTGGAGTGAAGGGGGAGAAGAAAGAAGAAAAATAGTTTTGATTGCTAGATAAGGTTTCCCCACCTAAAGGAATTAATGAAAAGAATATTTAAAATATTTTTAAAATAGTGAAAGCACATTTCTTAAGTGTCAGGAAACCTGGATGTGGAGAATCTTGGAGTGACAAGAGTCTACACAGTGTAGGACTTTTTCTGTGCAAAATTTGCATGTTTTTGTTTGTTTGTTTTTGTTTTTTGCACAGAAGACAGCCTTTTCTACAATGAAAATGCTGTTTTATGTGGAAAGAACATCACATTTTGTGTAGAACAGATCCTGCATCTTCTGTGTCAAAAATAATATTTCTGCACAGAAATATTTTCAGTGGAGAAAATGCCATTGCCTGTGTAAAATTCCACACATGCACAATATATGTTCCAAACTGAAAACAATGTGAGCAATTTTCTTTCTCACAAAGGGAAGAAATTGATAAAATTTCTCATTACTTTCTTCACAAAAACTGTCTTCCGTGTCCCAATCCATAGAGTGGAGCCAAGCAAGCACCCTGTTTCACTATAGAGCTGGTGGTGATGAAGTGAATCAGATGCAGACTAGAGCACAATGAACATGGAATACTAGGTTAAATCAAACACAGAATAGAGCTCAGTGGAGAGCCTAGGCCATGGTGATGATCTTTCTTCAGTGCCACCATTACGGTACATCCACGCAGTGTCATCCAGATGAGCTGTCCTGAGTGGACAGGTGCTTTTTACATTCTGTCCTGTAATAGCAGTATGTAAACCACTCAGCAGCTCATTGTGAAGAGTTTGCACAGCACCTTGCAGAGAAAATTGCTTGGATATGCTCTGATTCAGATGTTGTAATTGAAACAGGTCCAGTGGATGTAATCTTGTTCTCGGCTTGTCCAATGTTATTGGATATACTGTATTTTCTGGCATATAAGACTGCTTTTTAACCCAGGAAAATCTTCTCCAAAGTTGAGGGTCGTCTTATATGCCGGGTGGCAGAGGAGGAGGAAGAAGGTGTGGCATGGCGGGAGGCAGGAGGAGGAGGAAGAGAGGAAGTCCAGGTCAGAGGAGGAGGGGGGGGAGGAAGGGATGGAGTGGTGTGGAGTGAGGCAGGAGGAGGAAGCAGCAGCCGATAAGAGGTGAACCCCTATCCTGGGGTTTTCTTGGCAAGACTGGTTCAGAGGAGGTTTGCCATTTCCTTCCCCTGAGACTGAGAGTGTGTGACTTGTCTAAGTTCATTCAATGGGTTTCATGGCAGAGTGGGGAATCAAACCCAGGACTCCAGAGTGGTAGTCCAACACTCAAACCACTACACCATGCTGGCTCCTATTCCCATGTACTACCTATGAAACAATTGCAGACTTTTTTTGTTGTTCTTCTGTGTCTTCAAGTCTTTTCCAACTTATGGCAACCCTAAGGCAATCTTATCATGGGGTTTTCTTGGCATGTTTCTTCAAATGGGGGTTGCCATTACCATCCTCTGAGGGTGAGAGTGTGTGACATGCCTAGGGTCACTTACTTGGCCGCAAATTGTACATATCCCAGAATGAATCACCTAGTATATTGGCAGTCCTTCCCCCCAACATTTTCTCATTTTTCCCTGTTGGAAGAGGGGTCATCCTATATGGCGAGTATATCCCAAACTCTGTATTTTAACTGGAAAAGTTGGGGGTCTTCTTATATGCCCCATCATCTTATACGCCAGAAAATATGGGTATTTTGATTTGTGCAGCCTCAAGAGCTGAACAGGATCCTTGGAGAGGTGAGAGCCATCATATGCATACTGGACTCCATGCCCTTCCTAGCTGTTAAAAGCAACTCAAGGGGGACTGGTGGGTTAGATAAGGAGACTAGTGAATGCTTCACTTCAACCAGGCAACCAGGCACTGGGGGTGCAGGGGGTGCGGGCCCCACTGCATTGTCACCCAGAAGAAGGGAGTGACACCTGGTAGGCCCCCATCCCCACAAACACTCCTTGAGGGTCTCTGGCCTGGGCGGGCAGCAGGCAGCCTTTTACCCGGCCACACCACTGTTTTCCCAGGCCTCAGGGGAGGTCTCTGGACCTTGGGCTGGGGTTTCCAGCTCGGGAAGGCAGCCTTTCTCCTGGCTGCACCACTGTTTTCCCGGGCCTTCAGGGAGGTATCTGGGCCTCGGGGGTAGGTCTCTGGCCTGGCTGGGCAGCCAGTGGCCTTTTCCCCAGCCATGCTGCCATTTTCCCGGGCCTCGGGGAGGTCTCTGGGCCTCAGAGTGGGGTCTCCAGCTTGGGTGGGTGGCTGTTTCTGCAGCTCACGCGGCCACTTTCCACATGACCCCATCCCCCAGAAGTCCTGCCAGAGGTCCTGCATTGGAAGCCCCGCCTCCCAGAAGCCCCGCCTCCCTGCACTGGGTGACACCCCGGGCAGAGACACCACTACAACCAGGCAGGTTCCTACGTTGTCTAAAAGAGGCTATGGTGAATCCATTATTGAAAAAATCCTCCCTGGATCTCATCATAATAGAGAAATGTTGCCCAGTCTCCAATATCCCTTTTTGGTGGGCAAGGTATTAGAACATGTGGTGGCCTCACAGCTCCATTGGTTTTCATGTAAAATGAATTTCAGTCTGGCTTCAGGCCTGGCTATGGGACAAGACAGCTTTGGTCACCTTGATAGATGATCTATGTGACAGGGAACTAGACAGGGGGCATGTGTTCTTGTTGGCTCTGGTGGACTTCTCAGCAGCTTTAGATAGCATTAACATGGTATTATTCTGGATTGAGTCTCTGGGATGTGGCTCATAGATACTGCTTTACAGTGGCTCTGGTCTTCTTGGAGGAGGAGTCTCAGAAGGTGGTGCTGGGGGACCCTGTTCAACAACTTGGTCAATATCCTGTGGTGTTCCCCAGGGCTCAGTTCTGTCCCCCATGCTGTTTAATATTTACATGAAACCTCTGGGAGATGTCATCTGGAGTTTGGGGGTTCAGTCTCATCAGTACACAACTTTATCTCTTCTTTCCATCCAATCCCAAAGAAGCTGTTTCTATATTAAACCAGTGTCTGCTGTCCCTAATAGACTAGATGAGGGTGAACAGATTGAAAGTTAATCCAGACAAGACAAAGGTGTTCCTGGTCAGTAGGAAAGCAAATAAGGAAATAAGGATTCAGCTTGTGCTGGATGGGGTTATACTCCCCCTGCAAACTCAGGTTTGAAGTTTACATTTATTCCTCAACTCAGATTTGAGCCTGGATACACAGGATCAAGCTGTTGCCAGAAATACATTTGCACAGGTAAAACTAGTGCACCTGTTCAGATCTGGCTATGATGACTTTACTGGCTATGGTGACACATGACTTGATTATATCCCATTAATTAACAATCTACATGGGGCTGCCTTTGGAAACAGTTTGGAAACTTTAGCTGGTCCAAAATGCTGTGGCCAGGCTGTTGACCAGAGCTAGTTACAGGAATCATGTGGCTCTCCTGTTGAAAAAGCTCCATTGGTTACTGGTCATTTCTAGATATACTTTAAAGTGCAGATTTTGGCCTTTAAAGGTCTATATGGCTATGGTATGGATCTTCTGAGAGACTGTATCTCCTTATATAAAGAAGTGTGAGCTATAAGATCTGTGGGGAGATCTTTCTCTCAATCCCACCACCTTTGCAGGTGCGTTTGGTGCAGACTGAAGAGACGGCTTTCTCTGTGGCTCCTCCCAGACTGGAACTCCCTTCTGCAAGAGGTTCGTTGGCCCCTCTCTGCTTTCTTTCTGCCAGCAGATGAAGACATTTTTATACAGGCAGGCCTTTAAATGTTAGTTATGGAGCAATAGCAAATTGGTGTGCTGTATTTTTAATCTTTTACCGCAAAATAAGTTTTAAATCCCTCTTTAGTGTTTTTAACCATTTTAATTACATTTTTGTTTTAAATAATAGTATTATTCAATTCTTTTTAATATAAAAACTCTTTTGTAAACTATTGCTTTAGCTTAATACATACATACATACTTGAAGAAAGAAGGAAGGACGGTGGTGACTTCAGTAAAAAGTCAGGGAATGTTAAAAATGCATCTGAATGAACTGTGTAGGGAAGCTAGCATTGCATAGTCATGTTTTTGAAAAGAAGCCTCTTAATCTCCTCCTCCTCAACCTCCTCCTCCTCCCCCTCTTCCTCTTCCTCTTTTTCTTGATCCACTGCCTCCACTCATTTTGTACACCTATTGTCTCCTGGCCATGAACCTATGGACATATGGGAACACTCATGCCTATAGAACTTGAAACAGCCTTATTTTCCGTGAGGCAACCAGGTGGTAGGTTCTGATGAAGGGTTGATGTGCCAATAGCTGCTCCATTGTAGGGTAGTGTCAACTCTCCTACATTGAGTATTTTTAAGACTGTCATGGATGTGGGGAGGGGGAAAACACTCCAAAGAAACCAATCTATTTCCAACACTGCCTGAACTACACACACACACACACACACACACACACACACACAATCTATGTTGTCTCAGCATCTATACTTCATGATACCTTACTCCAAGCTAAATAAAAGGGCTAGCTTCGAAATGCTCTGGTCTAAAGATGGAGAAATCTTCTGTGTCTGCTCGGGATATTGATTTACCACATACTCAATGCAATTCAAAATTCATTTTTCTCCCCAAGAGAATGTCTCTCATGTCTGGATATACTAATGGATAAACATCAGGATTGGCAGGAGTTGTACCTGAAAATATCAGGATTTTTGGAAGATCTGAATGATGTGCCTCCTGTCCTAGTCTATTTCTAATGAATTTCTAAAATGAGTCATGACTTTAAAAATTCAGGGCAGGAGGTAGGGCTTACTACTAGGAGATTCCAACCCATCCAAATCTGACATCTGGTTCCATTGCTTGTTTCACCTTTATTTCTAGACAGTGCCATGTATGACACATTTGAACGTGGTTGTGACTATTTGCCACAAAAACCTTTCTTCCCTCATTACTTTTCTGCATAGGAAGAGGAAACCTCATCTACACCACACTTCAAAAACCAAACCAAACCAAAAAACAAATAAACAATAAAAACCAGCTAAAAAAGGTTGAAACCCAGGTATATTTCAGGTAGGGATAAGGAAGCAGAAATAACCACAACAGTTCATGCAAGCTAGCAATATAATGGTCCAAAGTTTAGTGGACTATTAACCAATCTGAAGGAGTCCATAACCATACTGAACTCATAAAAATCCATAGTTCAATTATCAGTTCACATTAAGCAAGATTTCAGCTAAGATATGACTATGTTTCTGAGTAAACATACCTTGAACACCTCAAAAGAGTGTGGTACCATCCTCCATTGATGAAGATTACAACTATTTCACACCATCATTATGTTCATAGGGCTAGAGTCTGTACCTTATCACCTTGGCAGAACCCAACAGGGCTTGTGTTTCACTTCAAGAGCTCAGGGTAACTTCCACACCATCATGAGGTGACAGAATAGGGTGCTGTGGAGAGCAAATAAACATATATGAAAATAAATCCCTTAGAAATCAATGGGACCAAGGGATAAATCTTACATGGAACCATATGCGATAGGAAGGCAAGTCTCCCTTTTAAACTGGGTGAAACATTTTGGGGAGATGAGTTTGTGACTGTAAAAGTAACAGATGGGAGCAACGTATTTGGGCCTTTCCCAACCTGTAGTGTCTCTGCTCCAAACTGCCCCCATCTTCAAATGTCACTGTGCTCAGTATATTTTGCAGAAGTGAACATTATTGTACTCATTGCCTGAAGATTAATTAAATTAATTTGCAGTGAGATCACACAACAAGAGTGTGAGAATGAGGCATCTTTGTAAATAATGAGTTGTCATAATATTTTTTTTTCTGTTCAGGGAAAAGAATCTATAAGGAGCAGCAAATGTATTTGTTGCATGACAGATGGGAGAAAAAAGTTGGTTTAAGTGCCACAGCAAAATAGTGTATTCTCTCTCCTTTGCAGTGTCAGCAAGAGAAAAATATATATCCCTTTGAATCAGTGAAATGCTCAATATTATTAACATCAGTCATTTATCTGTTTCCTTTAAAACCTATGAAAAAATAGTATGAAATATTAGCAAAGTAATACTTATGACTCCTGCTTGAATCAGGGCTCTAAATTACATTGGAATGATTGTGTGTGAACAGGAGGGTCCCAAGTGAATGATGGGGGAATCACATCCCCACTAATAGGGACATGAGGGAGGGTGGTTGGGACAGTAAGTGTACTGCCACTCTCCTACTTAATCTCCTCCATGTACAGTAGCTGTAATTGCATGAGGAGCGAATGTCCATTTCTTGTCCCTTTGAGAACAATCCAAGAACACACAGGCTGGTGCCACACTGCTCCAAACTGCCCCCCTCTTCAAATGTTTGACACTACTTAAACTATTATGGCTCCATCCTTCAGAATCTTGGGATCTATAGTTTTTGGTGGCGCCAGAGCTGTCTGACAGAGAAAGTTAAATATCCCACAAAACTACAAATCCCAGAATTCCATAACATTGAGCAAAACTGCATTAATTCTGCAGTGTAGATGCAGCCACAGACTGATTCCTGGGTGAATCCATTTGCAATGGAGGCCTTTAGCTGAGTTTTGAGTTCATGTTCCCATGCTTCAATAGGGCAATTTTCAATTACTGCAACTTTCAAAAAATCCATCCCATCTTATGTTCTTTAGGTATAACAAAGAATAGAATCACATGTCCTCCCCTAATGCATTGAGAGAACATGAGAGATGTTCCACAAGCTTCTGTGGGATAGCTGCAGCCCTGAACACAATGCCCCCCTCCCTGTATTCACTAATGACTGTGATACCTCCATCATCCATGTGTTCCGCTAGCATGGATGGGGGAAAATGCACATTTGGATGATAATGGTTTTGTTGCATATATATAAAGGTAGGTAAAGGTATTCCCTGTTGACAAGGTTGTCACATCATGTCTGACCATAGGGGGCATTGCTCATCTCCATTACTAAGCCGAAGAGCCAGTGTTGTCAGAGACTACTCTGTGATCATGTGGTCAGCATGATTACACAGAATGATGTTTACCTTCCCACCGAAGTGCTACCTATTTATCTACTTGCATTTGCATGCTTTCGAGCTGTTAGGCTGGCAGAAGCTGGGACTAGTGATGGGAGCTCACCTTATCATGCAGCACCTGGGCCTTGAACTGCCAACCTGCTGATCTTGCAATCAACAGAGTCAGTGTATTAACCACTTGAGCCACAGTGTCTCTTTGTGTACATATACATGTATACATATATATTCCTTTTCTTTATATTTATATTCCTTCATACTGTGTGCTATTTGGTAAATGGGAGATCTCCATAATAATAATAATAATAATAATAATAATAATACATTTTATTTATATCCCGCCCCTCTGCCAGGCAATCAGGGCAGCATACAGAATTCAAAACATCAACATAAAATCAGATCCCCTCCCTCATTCCCACCCCCACTCACCCCCAAAAAACAACTCAGCAATGTCCAGACTTGTTCCTATGGGTCATGGGGCCCAAGGATGGAAAAGTAACTACCCTTGGGGACAGTCCCTTTTGTCATGGGATGGAATGGGGTGGGGTGGGGGTTCCCTCAGAAGATCTCCCTTGTTGATTGTGGCTGTCAGTCAAAGCTTTGGAGATCCACTCTGGACTTGCTGAGGAGAAAGCCTGATTGAATCAGCCAGGACCCAATTTAGGCTCCCCTCTCATCAGATCAGTTTGAATAGTTTAATAAAAAGAACCTTTATATATCCATGTTTGTTGTGTGATCTTGTTAATAGCCTAGTAGGCATGCAAAAACCAAATGAACTTTTGTAAATAAATGTTTCATGAAGAATGAATAGGAAACAGGAACAATGCAAAAATCTCTCCGTTCTTATTAGGCAAAGGAGAAATCTGCAGGAATTATTTTTATCTGCAAAGACAAAGGACATGAAGATTTACTGTAGCTCTTTAGGCATGATTATCAATTATTTTGATATTTTAATAGTTTCATTGTTTAATTTGTTTTAATTGATGTTTGTTATCCACCTTGAATGCTATTTTTAATTGGTAAGGTTAAAGATGGGATTAAAATGTAAGAAATTATATTCATGCCTATGAATAAATCTAAATTGAATGGTTAATTCCAAGTAAAGCAGACGCACTGCACAGTGAGATTCAATTTCTTGCTGGTCAATGACCGAATAAATTTTATGATACGAGATTCAATTTAAATTCCATTCCATTTATTAAATGGACTTACCCCTGTTTGGTACTAGTTCCAGTTGCACAAATGGTTCTCCATAAAGAGATGGAAGGTTGGATATCACTTAAGGGATGGGTTAAACCTAGGTCTATATTTGATTTAGATGATTCAGGTAACTCAACTAAAATTCATAGTGATTGCAAATTACAGAGAGTTAATTGGGCGGAAAGCCAACATCCAATACAAAGCCACTGTTTACTATTTAAAGCCACAGTTTAAAGCCACTATCAAATACAAGGTGCTACATCACCCAGTGTAGTCTCTCAACTCAGATTGGTCTGGTGAGTTTGTTTGTTTGTTCTAAACATCTTCCAGTTCCAGAGTAACAAGCTAACTTTCTTTCAAATGAAATAAACAGACAAATATCACGGATAAGCTGACAGCAGTGTTGAGACATAGTGTACAACAGTTTGAATATAATCTTTAATCTTGGCCAGAATCTAGAATCAGTAACTTCTCCTGGCCCAACCTTCCCCCCACCCAACCAAATGGAAAGATTATTCACCCCATTCTCCAATTGTTAGCAGAATGGACCTCATTCTTGTTACCTAAAAGATGGGGGACACTGGGGGTTGCCACCAACAATGCCAGCATCTCCTTGAAATTTTGGAAAATTATCCTCAAAGGAGACCTGTGAGAGGAGGTTAGCTACAGGGATCTTTTCACCTATGTATACCAACCATTTCTAGCTGCAGAGAGTACTCCAGTTCCAGTAACTAAAGTATTTTATTAAGAAATGTGCAAGGGTGCACACAAACATACAAGAACTAAAACAATCGTAGGGATCATACAAGGTTATTGGAAATAAAGATGTGGAAGGTTGGATAGAGAGAAGTCAGGGATTAAAGAGGGTGAGTATTATCTATCCTGAAGAGAAGTCCATGGAATATGCAGAATGGCAGTTACACAGAGGGATCCCTGGTTTGTTGAACAGAGCCCTAGTCTGTGAACAAAATGGCTAGGGCTGGTGTGGAGAGAAGGCAGGTTAGAGCCAGCCCTGGTGACAACCAGTCAGAACTGAGCTGGTGACAGCCAATAGAATGGTGGGATGTAAGGGGAAAATCCCATTAGGAACAGTTGGAAGTCAGATAGGATTTGGATTCCAGACAGTGAGGGTCTGGTGGCGAAGGTTCCAGAGTGGAACAGGGTCAAGGTCCAGAAGAGAGGGGTACTAAACCCCAAGGGAGGGAGTTAGAGATAATATCCTGAGGAGTATTGATAGCCTTAGAGGCTGATTAAGAAATAGTGGTAAAAGTACCCAAAGAAGGGCTATGAGTGTCCTGTGGGGTTACTGGAAGTGTTCCAAGGAAAGGAATGTTTTAGAGTATTATTATTTTTAACTGTAACCAATTATAACAAGTGCAGTAAGACCAAGTGAAACATTGTTACTTGTACTGTAAATCAAGTTTTGTTGTTACTTTATGAAACACTTGTCTACAGTGTGAATGAATATCCATGTTACTAAACCTTTTACAAGATAGGTTATAACAAAGAGTTTTAGAAGAGAAAGTTGGTGAACAAGTGGCTCTTTGCATAGGATGGTGGCAGCTGTGGGACAGAAAGGGTCCATGGTGTGGCCACAAATGAAAGTATAGAACAAGTGCACTTCACAGCCAGGGCATCTATTTATATACCATTTCACACCCTTGAGGGGAGTTTGGTTTGATATTTGGTGTGGCAAAGGTCTTGGTCATTTTCCCAGGGAAAGGAATTGACACAAGGGAACTGGAATGGCTAATGGCTTTAGCTCTAGAGTGATAAAGCATTTATTAGATTTCAGACAATTTCTTGATGGTGGGCAAGAAGGGGAATGTAGGAATATGGAAATGTAGGAATACAGGTATGATCTCCCATTTCTTTGCAATGGGACTTCCTTTGTCTCCATTGTAAGAAGATTTGCAAAGAGCCTGGGGTGATGTATGCGAGGTGCTCAGCCAACCCATTTCCTTGTATCTAGGCTCAAGCATCTCCTCAGGTCAGCATGACTTCTTCTTATTATTATTATTATTATTATTATTACACATGTAACATCTTGGAGATGTGAAATTTAACATACCTACAGAAATAAGAAAGAGCATCTTATAGGGCTCTTTTGTGCTGTAATTAACATTGGTATTAATTAGGTCCACTTCCAGGAATCATTTATCCTTTTGCAGTTTGTTCACTGTTTACAAACATACATCCATACAAGTAAAGCCACAAAGATCCTTACTGAAGCCAATTATTAATGGGGAGTAGATGACTTCACAAAGTTGCCTCTATACAACAGAGATTTTTTAGTTAGAACTTTGTGTAAATGGAGAGTAGTTAAACCCAATGAAACAGGAGCCACCAGTGGCCACTGGTGATCACCTTCAGGGAATGATATGCAAAGCATTAGCTTTTTAATGGCAGTAGGCTGAGAAAAAGAAAAATCTTACAAGTGTTCTCAAGAAAAAAAAAATCTTCTGAGAAATTTTGGCCAAGCTCTCTTTTGGGTCTGAGGAAAATACTGCTCAGCTGATTCAATTGAATAAACTCATTTTCACTTTGCTAACATATAGGTTTCTTCCTGCACCCTTCCTTAAAACAATTTCTTCAGGCAGTATGCAAGAAAACACAAATGTCTTTAGCCCAGCAGCTTGCAGGGGGTGAAATTTCTCCTTGTATATCAAGAGAAAAGTTGTCAGAAATCCAAAACTACCAAACCCCTGCACTTAATTCTGGTGATATACCAGTTCCAGATGTGGAAGTGTTTTGTACACTCATTAAGCAGTCATTTGGCATGCAGGCATTTCCCAAATGATGTAGCTCAATTTAACAACTGTGTAAGAGTCTTTTCAACTCAGCCACCTACATGCACACTAACACAGATGCAAACGGCATACTTCACACGTACAGTCTTCTTGTGTATTGTGTTCTTTAAAAACTTTCCATCAATCTTTTAATAAATAAATATCCAGGAGAATGAAGACAGTCCTGTTTTTAACAGGGGTGCTTTAACTATCTGAACTAATATAGTGCAAATTGCCATTTTTGTTTTATTGTCAATGTCTGTAACTCTGTTAGAGTTAATCATGTGTTCATTTTACACTGCCCATATGGAGTGTCAGCAGTCTGCGGTGTGAATTACCTAAGCCTTCGTAATAAAACCTTGCAAGTTCCTTGCTAGATAAAAGTCCTTCCATTATTCCAAAGTTAACACACACCTGAGAGTTTCAATGAGAAACAGAACAATGTTTAAGACAATTTCCAAAATGAAAATCTTATAAACATGAGGCAGCAAAAATAAGAGAAATAATGTAGGTCTTTATTAATGAAAAGCCTGCCTGTCTGTAGGCAATTTTCAGTTGTTTAAGAGCTTTGTGGCTAACAAGGTTTAGGATTACACCATAAATGCAACCAGTTACATGTTCAGCATATCTGTTTGGCTCAATATTATGGTGTCTGCAATCATGTTTGATCAAAACACTGCGGATATTTTTGAGGTCTGCATTCTTTGCATGATGTTTTGTAAAATCCCTTACATCAAATAATGAAGTGCATGCATGACTCAGTGAAATCAGATGCAAGATGAAAGACATCACAGACGCAGACAACTCAATAATACTATAAACTATTTTGTTAAATGTCACCCAAGCATATCCTTTCTGATGATTCTCAATAGCCACCCTCTCACTACCTGTCATGATTAAACATTCTCAGAGCAGTTCCCCACCCCTCAAAATGCCTTCTAGCTCAAATCTTACATTTATTTCACAGAATGGACAATTGGTTTCTGTATATCCAAAATGATTCCTATAAATCAGCCAATGGGAAACTCATCATTTCCTGACCCATTCTGCTAAATACCAAGCATAAATAAAGTAATTAATCATCCCAACTTTTAAAATATTTCCAATAATGTAAACTGAGGCAGTACAACCAGTTTTCAGATCTATGCTTGATAAACAAAACTGTCAAATAAGATTCACAGTTTACTAAAGATTGGGAAAATGAAATGTGATAAACAAGAAAACTAACCAGAGTAAGAGAAGTTGTTTTATAAAAGTAACAAGTAATATTTACAGCTTCAGCATCCCAAAATGGTAATTGTTACAAATTTCAATCTGGTCATAACAGAGGCTACCTTCTGCCTTATAGACCCATTCAGTCTCTAAAGTAATCTGAAGAGGCCTTCCTGATGGTATCTCATTGTAATGGGCTAGGAATATTCAACTGACAACTCTTCGGCCTGGTCACATAACTTTAAAGGGCAGGATTTAATCTAGTATCATGTATACAGTAGAGAAGAAATGACATAAGAACTAATACTAACAATTAGATCTGTAAGGTTGTGTGCATGTATCATTCAGAATCATTAAGACTGACATTGGCTCCAGTCAGAGAAAGATGCCAGATGCTCTGGAATGCAAATAAGAAAAGAAATGTCTGAACAATTGTAATCAAGTGGGAACTACTAACATGACTGGAAATGTACCTCCTCAGAGGTGCATTTTACAACTTCTACTGAACCTGAGGAAGAGTTAGAAATAAGAGTTGTGTTTTAATTGGTGGGAGATAAGCAAGAGAGAGTGAACCCCTTTAGTGTGATTTATTTTGATTGGACAGCTGGTAATCTGAGTGGGTGAAGAAAAGAATAAAAAGAGTCATAGTGGAGCTCTCCAATGAGAATGGTGGTCTGATAACAACCTGCACTGTTCCTAATGATCACACTGATCATCACTTGGAAATGCTGCCCTAAATGCTGCTGATTTATGCTGGCAAAGGGCCTCTGCAGACGGGACCTTTGTAGCATCCTCGAGGCAGGGATGGGGAGGGGCAGCCGCACGCTAGCTGCCGCGACCCCTCCCCAAGGACGTCCTGATGATACGTGCCATTACGCATGGTGCGCGGAGTCAGAACGTCCTCCCGGCTCAGCATATTGATGCACTGCGCCGGAAGGGATGCAGAAGAGCCACGTGGTGGCTCTTGGGGCATCCTTTTTTGCTGGCTCTGAAAGGAGAGGCATTTTGCAGTTCTTTTCTGGGCTAGCAAAAGGGAGGATTGGGGCCAAGGCATGGCCCTAATCTACTTCCCAGGGCAGCCCAGGGCCTCCCGTCTGCATCCCCCCAATGTTAAACTAAAATCGAATCTGCACTGCAGAAATAAGGCAAATTGACATCACTTTAACTGCCATGGCTGAATGCTATGGAATTTTGGGGTTTGTAGTTTTGTGAGATATTTAGCCTTCTCTTTCAGAGTGGTCTGATGTCACAACAAACTGCAAACTCCAGAATTCCATAGCATTGAGCCATGGCAGCTAAAGTAGAGTCAAACTGCATTATTTCTTCAGAGTCGACCTACAAATTGATACCTGGATGTACATTAATGAATGCAGTTAGCAGTTAACAAAGAGATTAACCCTTGAATGTCTGTGTAGTCACAGATGCCTCTTTAGAGGTGCACAATTCCTCAACAGATGATACTGTATGCCTGAATGGATTATAGACTAAATTATGTTATTAAAATGGTTAAGGATGATATAAGGAACAGAATTATGTCCATGTAAAAGCCTTCATGAAATGCATGATGCCTTAAGAGGTTCTTTTGGAAGAAACTGAGGAGGATGGAGAGAATGAAAGGCTATGTTTAATGGTTAAGAAGGGTCATGCTCTACATGTGTTATTACTAATCCTGTTATAGAAAGATGCAGAAAGATAA
This sequence comes from Phrynosoma blainvillii, assembly GCA_026167975.1. Taxonomy (NCBI): domain Eukaryota; kingdom Metazoa; phylum Chordata; class Lepidosauria; order Squamata; family Phrynosomatidae; genus Phrynosoma; species Phrynosoma blainvillii. The sequence continues at coordinate 419,317,015 of JANUYF010000001.1, forward strand.
AGAGCCTGTATAAGTTGTAGGCTTTCATGGCCAGCATCCATAGTTTTTTTTTGTGGGTTTTTTCGGGCTGTGTGGCCATGTTCTGAAAGAGTTTCTTTCTGACGTTTCGCCAGCATCTGTGGCTAGCATCTTCAGAAGATGCTAGCCACAGATGCTGGCGAAATGTCAGAAAGAAACTCTTTCAGAACATGGCCACACAGCCCGAAAAAACCCACAAAAAAAACCTGTATAAGTTCTTAGGAAAGTTAACATCTGCAAAGTCATGTGGTCTAATGAAATGAATGATGCCTTACATGTAATGTAATGTGATATAATGTAATAAAGCTTAAGCATCCAGGCATTGATATGTCTGTATTTATCCCTAATAGGAATGTGTATTTGTCTATAAATATTCACAATAAATAACATAAAAGAGTACTAAAGATTCTACTAATTTCCCAGGTAAATATCCTGAAATCCTGATACTTAAGGATGCTTGAGTGGAATGCTGATATTAACGTTATGGCAAACCAATTATGGGGTTTTCTAAGCAAGATTTGTTTGGGAGGAGGACTGCCTTTGCCTTCCTCTGAGGCTGAGGGAATGTGACTTGCTCAGGGTCACCCAGGAGGTTTCCATGGCCAAGTGGGTAGTCGACCCCTGGACTTCTGAGTTGTAGTCCAATGTTCAAACCACAACACCACACTATCTCACCTAAATGTTCACAAATAAGTAAAATAACAAATCTTCTAGGTATTCTTTTCCATATGATTCTATACCCAAATCTTGGGAAAGACTATATGCAAACACCCGTCTGTCATTTGTAGATGTTAGGGATGAGGAAAAATGTTGGAGGAAGACAGGGGAAAAGAAGAAGACTTGAGATCAAATATTTCCTGGCATTTTTCATTCCATTTATTTTGTTCATGGAAGTATTTTTTTTTTCTTCATCATGCTATTCATTGAGCAGCCTCTTTTTCATTTATATGTTGATAGTTTATTGATATTTGTTTGTTTGTGATGCCAAGAAGCTATTTTCTCCCCCACCCCTTCTTTTATTGCTGATGTCTATGTAAGATATCAAAAGACAACCTCTTCCCCCTTCACAGCAGGCAATTCAACAACAGCAGCAGAAGCTAATGACTTGCTGACATGAAGTATACAGTGCTCTGTCTAAAGAATGGGAAAGGCAGTATAAGTCTGTGGCTTCCTTTCCCTTAACTGTATTGAAGATGGAATCCCACGGTTGGTGAACCATTTTCACCATTCTGTTTGTTAGCACATTGACACAGGATTATGTCAGTGCCTGTTCACCACAACATGTCTGTTTTCATAGCTATAATCACAGTTACCCATGCAACTGATTCTTTATCAAAGAAATCTCAAGAGGAGTTCAAACTGGACTAGCAAAACAGAGAGAATATAGCACTATGGAATCACAATATGAGCCAAGGCCACCCCTGCCAAACCACTGTAAGTTTTTCTTTGCAAAAATGTATTGCCATAACTAATGAATTCAAGCATACATTATACAGGACTTTCATGAAATGTAATGTAATGGGATGCACAGATAACCTGATTGTGCAATAGTTTTCTCACCTCTCCCACATATTTTTCAAATCAACCTACAGAAATAGTTTTTCAATATTTAATAATAATACAAGTACATCACATTGGAAATCTCCAAATTGAAGACACTCACACACACACACAATGGCCACTTAATATTCACTGGAGTTTGGTTCTGGGACATTCCCCACCCTATGGATACCGACATTTTTGCATGCTCAAGTCCTATTATATACAATAGTATAGTTGAAGGGCAATTCTATGGAAAGACATTTCCAGTGGGTTATGTTTTGAGGTAGCCATCAGCTCCCCAACAGCCTTAATTGCATGGCAGAGGGGTGGGATATAAATAAAAATTATTATTATTAATTATTATTATTATTATTATTATTATTAATTCCCCCATGAAGCTTCTTTTTCCCCACAGAATCTGACTTATGGCAGTTGAGTGCAAACAGCCATTGCTAGCCATTATTTCCTATAGAAGTGGTACATAAGCTCTGATCTCTTTGAGCAGCATAAACAGCTGATGGAGTGCTTCCATTGCCTTTCTCTGACATACCATGAATAGTCTAAAAATAAATAAGTGGCAGCATTTTCAAGGCTGGATATCCTTCTGCTTTGATGCACAGAAATCAAGCTAGCCTGTTTGTTTTTATTTGATTTATGACAATTTCCTTACTGGAGGAGAGCTTTAGAATCTCAGGCATCTCATTGATGGAAACCACTCAAGGGGTTATAGTTACTAATTAGTTACTGATTAATTACTGGGATATTGGTTACAAAGAAGTTCTTGAACAGTTCTTTCTACAGGGGAGATTAGCCAAAAAGCTGCACAATTCTGTTCTTGAGGAATGACTTGTGAACAAAAGCTATATTTTGTTTGAACCATGGGAAGCAAGATGTCTGTGTCTGTTCAATATGTTGGCCAAGAAGAAAAGCAATAGAATATTAAAGTACCTAAAGACAAATGTTCAAAGGTTTTCAAGGTTCCTAGTGAGACAAATTGTCACATGGATATTAAAGCATTCTTCAGACATGAGAACCAGCTCTTTGTTTCTTCTGGTTCCCAGCAATAGTGATATACGTATAGGCAACAAGAGCTGCATCACTTTTAAGGATGACAGATGACCAAAAACCAGCATACCTTCTCAGGTTCTTGCAAGGCCAACATGTATGATGGAGCAGCACTTGCCCATATTTTGAGACCACACACATCAAATACATTCATTAATTTGGCACTTTCTGGTCTCACATCAGCAAAGACACTGTGGAAATGACTACACGACAAATAGAGTATGTCTGGGAGAGATACATCAGCCTGAGAATTAATGGAGATGCAAAGAAATAAAGAGATGGGTGAATCAAGGACAAAAGGAAAATAAAATAAAATATTTACAGTGAATTTTGTTTGGGCTATGTTAATACTTCACTATTTTTAATATCAAGAAATCATCCGCAATGTGTGGTTGGTGTTTGAAATGTATAAGCAACATAATTATATCTGAACATGTTCTTTCCAAAGCCATGGAAAGGAGCAATCATGAAGTTTCAGTAATAGGTTTCTAGACACCTTCAATGTCCAGAGATGTGGTGGTGGTGGAGGATTCTCATGGAACTTATAGATGGATATTGATGAGACAATGGCAGCAATCAAACCACTGTCACACCCACAAAATTCAACTTAAAGTGATACTGCATCTGTTATTTTATCCCTATAAGGCCTACTAGTCTTCACAATATAGACAAAGGAAAGGTAGAACTTTCTTTATATATCACCCTACCAGTGATGACTGGAGGCTTCCAGGACAATTAGTAATGAATCCAGTTCTGGTTTTAGTCCAGATTTTAAAGAACTGGACTATCTAAGGGCTCATTCACACTTACATTAAATGCAAAGAGAGATTTGCATCTGTGAATTGATTCAAAATCTATTCACCATTCCCACTATGTTTAAGCCAGCAAATCTCTCTGTGGCATTTAAATCTGGTCAGTGTTCACATTCACCACCATTCTGGATCAAAATGGAAGCACCTCCATTGCCAGAAGGGTGGCAGTGTGATCCAAATCGATCCAATAACCACACTATTGGTGATTCAGATCATTGCAGTTCTTTAAAAAGAACCGCTAAGGACTCCAGTGCAAAATGCACCAGGTCATGTGGGGTTTTGGGTGGCCCCCCCACAAATTGCACGGAGTGCAGTCAGGGGGATTGTGAATGCCTATGAAATAACCCGGGTTCCATAATGGGTTATTTCATAGTGTGAATGAGGCCTAAGGTCCAAAACATAGTGCAGAAACAATCCAGTTTGAGACCACTTTAACTGCTCTGGTCCAGTTCTAGGGAATTCTGGGAACTGTAGTTTATTATGGCACGAGAGTTCTCTAACAGAGAAGGCTAAATGTCTCACAAAACTACAGTTCCTAGCATTGAGCCGGGGCAGTTAAAGTAATCTCAAACTGCATTATTTCTGCACTGTGATTGGAACTTTTGATACTAAACCATATCCCCAAATAGGTGGAGTCTTAGGCTGCATATGTGCCACAGGCTGAACTTTGCGTAGCACTAACTTAAGGTAACTAGAGTGGTTATATGGCTTCCAGGAATACAGGATGGATGCCATAAGGTTTTGGAATATGCTTGGTGGGGAGAAGAGAATCAGACAACTAAAAAGCCAATGGCAGCACTACCAGTAAAGTTTGTGTGTGTGCATGTGTGTGTGATTGTTTCACTTGCTCAAAATTGAGAAACTGCAATATGTTATGGAGGACAAAGGTCCTCCAATTTCCTCATACTTGTAGTACAGATTGGATTGACAGAGCTTTTCTCTGCCTTGTAAACTGTGCTTGATGAAATTCCCTCTTTGATACAACGGGTGGGGGGGGTGTAGATCTGCTATCCTTGTTCACATTGGTTCTGAAAAGAAGAAAAGTAACTGTACACAGTAAATAAGTTAAATAGAATTAAAGGTAACTCCAGAGTCTGAGGGGAAAGAGAACTATTTCAGCTCACATGTTATAGTTCATCTGGAGTTCCCAGAAAGGTAGCAAAAATTAGCTCATAATCTGTGCTTAAACCTTGACTGTAGCAGCAGAAATGCAAATACACTATCAAATAAGAGCTGATTCAAAGCAAGGCCCATCCACATCCAAGACTGTAAACCCTCAGGCATTTCTCCAGTTCAACCATTAACAGAGTGCTAGCTCTTAAGTGGCCTCCTTTGTAAGGACAATAACACAGAGAGAACCCATATTTCTGTCAACTTTATGGTTCTACAGACAAGTGACTAGTGTTGTGAACAATTAAATGGGTCCTTAAATTAAGTATGAATGCCAAAGTAATATATATATTATTACTTTTAGCACATATAGTGATTCTGACATGTGAGGATACATTGCTAAAGGGGAGGGAAGGAGACCTGTGGCCATGAGCCCAATTATGCCTGGAGAGATTTCCCATCTTCATAGAATATTCCACGTAAAACCAATCCCAATCCAGGATAATGCTTACTGTCAGATATTGTAGATATTCTAGACTTTCTTGCTGGTTTCTTTCCTCTTGGGAGAGGAAAAGGAAAGTTGTTCTCAGCAATTTGGGCAAAGGAGAAGAGAAACAAAGTACCAGGTGGAGAAACTACTCAGAGAGAGGATTTATGTCCGAAAACTGAATGAAGTCAGAGGTTATGGCCAAGGCATTATTCCAGTTTGGGAGGACTGGGGCAGGGAAATCTCGTCCCCCACTTGACTGTTGTTTCCTATTTTAATTACCTTGTTTTCAGCAGCAATAAAGTCATTAAAATATAAAATAATAGATTAAACTATGTATTTATGAAGCTTAAAGCATTAAAGTTAATTAAAAGATTATATACAACCATAACCACAGCATTGCATTACAGTAAAAGCACATCCCAGTCAGTTTCTGAAAATCTGATGGCACTAAAAATGTTTTAACTTGCCAGTGGAAGGAGAACAAGACCCGAGTCATCCCGGTATCCCTAGGAAGGGAGTTCCAAAGTCTGGGAGCAGCCACTGAGAAATCTTTTTCCTTTGTTCCCCCCAAAGAAGCCAGAGAAGATGGTGGAACAGAACGAAGGGCTGATTGAAAAGATCTTAGAGCTCTAATGGGTTCCTAAAGTGAGACTGTTGTTGTTGTGTGATTTCAAGTCATTTCTGACTTGTTGTGACCCTGAGACAAACATATCAAGGGGTTTTCTGGGACTTGCCCAAAGTCACCCAGTGGGTTTCCATCGATAAGCATGGGAACTGAACCCCGATTTCCAGTCCTAGTCCTACCCTCAAACCACTATACCATGTTGGGTCTCATTAAAAGAGATATGGTCCTTCAAATAACTGGGAACCAAGACATTAGGACTTTATAGGTCATCACCAACACTTTGAATTGTGCCTGGAAACAGACTGGCAGCCACTGGACCTGCAGCAGTGAGGGAGTTGTGTGCTCCCTGAAGCCAGCCTCAGAAAACAATTTTCAGCAGTTCAACAAAAAATGCAGGTCAAATGTGACATATAGCTGAAATCAACAGAATATCCATATTGCATATTTTCACCATGCTTGATGTTTTCCTCCTTATCTGTTCTCAGTCAAGGATGACTGGACAATTGGGCAGAGATGAGACCATTGCTTCAGGCAGCAGTTATGAAATGGCAGTAAAGTGTTAGTTGTTTAATTGGCATTCAATATATTTTTACAGCTACAGATCAGTTAGTGGCATCTGTGACTTCCATTTCAGTGAGGCGATGAGTCCGCTCAGGATTTAGTCTGAATTTCAAGGAAACTATTAAAGGTACTGAACACTAGCTGCCACCCCCTCCCCCCAAAAAATACATTCAACATCCTTCTGAGGTCTCTAAAATGAGTACCCAGCTTGTTAGGGCAATTAGCTTACACATTGTAAACTGCTAAGAGAGTGCTTAAGTGCACTGATAAGCAGTATAGAAATGTAGTTGCTATTGCTATTGCTACAGATAGCTCCCTTAAAATTTGTATTAAAATCCATAGGAAACTCATTACCCCACTGGCATGGAAACCACTAGCTGCCATGGGAAGTGGAGAGGTGTTTGTTGGTTGTTCTGCCTTGTGTTTCAAAATAATTGCCTGGCTGTGGGTACCGTATTTTCTGGTGTATAAGACAACTGGGTGTATAAGATGACCCCAAACTTTTCCAGTTAAAATATAGAGTTTGGGATATATTCGCTGTATAAGACTACCCCTCTTCCAACACACACCAAATAAAGATTAAAAAAACATCAGATTTGATTTCAATATGGTAATTTTAATTCAAATGCTTATGACACGCAGGTACTTAGCAGGAAAACTGTCACATATAAACACAACAAACTACAGCTGCCATGATCCCTAGCATTTATTTCTGCAGTGTGTTTTAGACCTTATTATTTCTGCAGTGTGTTTTGGAATTTACTTTTTAAAAAATAATCCAGATTTAAATGCTGCTTTAAAAATTATTTCCATCTCCCAACTATGAAATGTTGGGGGGGGGGGAATGAGAAAGTGTTGGGGCTAAGGACTTCCAATATACTAGGTGATGCATTCTGGGTATGTACAATTTGCAGCCAGGTAAGTGACCCTGGGCATGTCACACACTCTCAGCCTCAGAAGATAGTAATGGCAACCCCCATTTGAAGAAACATGCTAAGAAAATCCCATGATAAGGTTGCCTTAGGGTTGCCATAAATCGGAAAGGTCATCCTCATCCCCTTCTCCTTCCTCCTCCTCCTCCCCATCCCCATCCTCTTGCCTGGCTTCTCCCTGCCACCTGGCACCTTCCGGCTCCCTCCTCCTCCTCCTCCTCCTCCTCCTCATCCCCATCCTCTTGCCTGGCTTCTCCCTTCTGCCTGGCATCTCGTGGCTCCCTCCTCATCCTCATCCTCCTCTTCGTCCTCATCCCCATCCTCTTGCCTGGCTTCTCCCTGCTGCCTGACACCTCGCAGCTTCCTCCTCCTCCTCCTCCTCCTCCTCCTCCTCCTCCTCCTCCTCCTCATCCTCTTGCCGGGCTTCTCCCCACCACTTAGCACCTCTCGGCTCCCTCCTCATCCCCATTCCCATTCTCTTGCCTGGCTTCTCCCTGTCGCCTGGCACCTTGTGGCTCCCTCCTCATCCTCATCCCCATCCTCTTGCTTGGCTTCTCCCCGCTGCCTAGCACCTCGCAGCTCCCTCCTTCTCCTCCTCCTCCTCCTCCTCCTCCTCCTCCTCCTCCTCCTCCTCCTCTTGCCTGGCTTCTCCCCGCCGCCTAGCACCTCGCGGCTCCCTCCTCATCCTTATCCTCCTCTTTATCCCCCTCCTCCTCCTCCTCCTCCACCTCATTCTCATCCTCATCCTCTTGCCTGGCTTCTCCCCACTGCCTGACACCTCACGGCTTCCTCCTCATCCTCATCCTCATCCTCCACCTCCTCCTGCTTATACCCGGCGTATAAGACGACCCCAACTTTAACCTCAGATTTTCCTGGGTTAAAAGCCATTTTATACACTAGAAAATACAGTACTTCGCATGCATTTTGAGTTCAAGGGATTGGTGGAACCACCCACTTCTATTTTCATTGGTTAGAAGAGATTATCACACAGGGTAAGAAACCGGAGAAAAGCACTATGCTCTCATAGGTCAGTTTTGGCCAGGACAGGGGAAGGAGGAGGAGGAGGCTCTCCAGGCCAGTTTCTAACAGAAAGGAGAAAGAGAAAGAGGCTTTCTAGGCAGTTTCTGCCAGGAAAGGAGACAGAGAAGGAGGCTTTCCAGGCCAGTTCCTGCTAGGAAAGAGGAAGAAAGCAGTTTCCAGGCAGCCATCTTGAGAGGGTAAGTTTTTAAATTCTTTTTAAAAACTCTTGGGGAAAGTGTGACTGTTACTCAGCGGGTGAGGCTTTGTTGAGTCACATTTGCAAGTCAATAGGGGGTGGGCTAGGCAGTTAGCTCTATACAACTGCTGTCAGAGGCCAGTTTCAGGTCAGTTTCGGCCAGGACAGGGGAAGGAGGAGGAGGAGGCTCTCCAGGCCAGTTTCTAACAGAAAGGAGAAAGAGAAAGAGGCTTTCTAGGCAGTTTCTGCCAGGAAAAGAAACAGAGAAGGATGCTTTCCAGGCCAGTTCCTGCTAGGAAAGAGGAAGAAAGCAGTTTCCAGGCAGCCATCTTGAGAGGGTAAGTTTTTAAATTCTTTTTAAAAACTCTTGGGGAGAGTGTGACTGTTACTCAGTGGGTGGGGCTTTGTTGAGTCACATTTGCAAGTCAATAGGGGGTGGGCTAGGCAGTTAGCTCTATACAACTGCTGCCAGAGTTGTATAACCAGTACTAATTGTAGAAAAGTTCCATTCATCAGCAGACTTAAACACAGGTGTTCTCAAGGGATTTTCTTTAATGAGGAAAGCCATAGTCCTCTTTCAGGTACTAATTAAGACTTAGTATGGACACTGAAGGAACTGTTGCCATCACCTGCAATACCTGTGGGATGTTTGTATTCTTACCTACAGATGTGGGGAACTACACATGCTCCAAGTGCAAGTTGGTAGCCCTCTGTTAAGGAAAATGCAACATGGGACATACAGTAATAGAAATAAAATATGTATGTGATAGTCACAGTGACTAAGCAGGAACAATCATGAAGCTACACAGGTGAAAAGGATAATGTAATTTGGAAGCCTTGAGAGCCAAGGACAAAGTTATAGAGTGTATATTGAAAACACCTGTTATAGATTGCAAACACCTGAGTCAAGGTAAAATGATGAAATACTTGGGTTGGTCTTAAGTATGGGATGATCTATGTAAACCAATCAAAATGAATGTACATGCCCACTGGGTGGAAACTGACTAGTGGGTGGTGACTAACAATGGCTATAAGTGCAATGTTTGCCAATGCATATTGCGGTGTAGTGTGGAGTATTTTGGTGGAGTAGAGATTGTGATTTGTAGGGCATATAGTATTTATATATAGTAGAATAAAGTAGATCTTTTATATAAGACTACTGAGTTGTCTGGTGTCTTGAGGGAAGATACAAGAGCCAGAAGAATCCTGGAGAAGTTTGGAGACATCTCAGGAAGAAGAGAGAAAAGGCTTGGAGAGTTTGTCAGGGTCTTCAGCCTATTCTCTGAAACTCTGCTGCTTGGGAAAGAAGCATCAACCACTGATCAAAGCTGGTCAGCTCTGCTGCATAACAAGGTGGTGAGTTAGAGCCAGAGGTGAAGAGCTACAACTCCCATCATCCCTGACACCCTCTTGGAGGACAAAATACAGCAGCTGGAGGTGCGGGTAGCTACACTTCAACATATTAGGGAGCAAGAGGCTTTCCTTGACAGAACAGAACAAACGGTCTTGGATGGGGAACACACAGAGGAAGTCGCTCTGGAAGAGAAGGTCACATCACACACACAAGAGGTAGAAAGCTGGAGGAAGACCACACGCAGAAGTAAGGAGACCAGGGATCGTTCTGGGAGCTTGCGGCTACAGAATCGATTTCAAGCTCTTACTCTTAGCAAGAAAGACGAGGAAGAGCAGCATGGACAGATTTCAGAGACAGAGCAGGGGACCCTGGGAGTTCCACCACAGGGAAGAGTCACTGCTAAGCCTCAGAGGGGACTCCTTGCTGAGGGGGACAGAAGCAGTGATTTGTGGGCCTGTCAAGATGTCTCGGGAGGTGTGTTGTCTCCCTGGGGCAAAGATCCGAGATGTGACAGAGAGGCTGACAAGACTGGTCAGGCCTACTGACCAATACCCCTTTCTTTTTGGTCCATGTGGGAACGAATGACACAGCAACGGCTGTGAGTTGTAGAAGCAGAGGTGGAGGAGGAGATGCTGCAGCCCCTTCAAAAAACCCCGCCCTCCAGCCCACAACACTGGCTGTGAGTCCTCCAGCCCACAACACCAGCTGTGAGTTGAAGAAGCAGAGGTGGAGGAGGAGAGACGCTGCAGCCCCTTCAAAAAACCCCACCCTCCAGCCCACAATACCGGCTGTGAGTCCTCCAGCCCACAACACCGGCACCCTTGGAGCACTATCTGAGTGGCTTGAGCCGCCGCACCTATGAGGCAGCCGGGAGGGGCACCGGCGGACTTAAAACCCACCCATTTCCATCTCCCGCTGGTACCACATGGCATGCGGCAGCGCTCTATGGCCGCGAAGGACTGTTTTGTTTTTTGTTTTTGTTTTTTCCATCTTGCAGCCCTTGGAGGACCACAATGACAAGAAAATTATGTATTTTAAATTGTACATTTTTATTATTGTTATTTAATTTGTTCTGTATGTTTTGGGGGGAAGGGTGGGTGGGCGAAGGAGGGATGGGATTCAATCTGATTTATTGTTTTGAAGTTTTGTATTGTTGTACGCTGCCCCAATTACTTGGCAGAGGGGCGGGATATAAATAAAAATTATTATTATTATTATTATTATTATTATTAGCAAGACACAGCCTTCAGAATATCAAAAGGGATTACGAGGCTCTAGGTAAGAAACTGAAAGAAATGGAGGCACAGATTGTCATTTCGTCTCTTCTGCCAGTTCAAGGGCATGGTCCAGGAAGAGAGAGGAAGATAGCAGATGTCAACAATTGGCTCCGCAGATGGTGTTGTCGAGAACGATTTGGATTCTTGGATCATGGGCTGCGGTTCCATGAGGGCGGACTCCTGGCAAGGGATGGGTTGCATCTCACACCAGTTGGAAGAAATGTTTTTGCCAATGGTCTCAAAAATTTGATCAGGAGGGCTTTAAACTGAACTGTGTGGGGAAGGGAGACAACGTCCTGGAAGACAAAAGGACTGGAGAAAATAGTCAAACTGTCATAGAGGAAACAAGGCAAACAGTACAGGGACCCAACAGTGGGAGGCAAAAAAACATGCACAGTAAGCAAGTAAAGGGGACACATGGTCTTAGATGTCTCTACACTAATGCACAGAGCATGGGAAATAAGCAAGATGAACTTGAACTCCTAGCACAACAAAGCAAATATGATATAATAGGCATCACTGAAACCTGGTGGGATGAGTCTCATGACTGGAATGCAGAAAGAAAGGGGTATAACCTTTTCAAGGGAAACAGGACAAACAGGAAAGGAGGAGGAATAGCATTATATGTCAGGGATATTTACACCAGTGAAGAAATCCAGGACATCAATCCTGGAAGCCAAGTGGAGAGCATCTGGATAAAAATTAAAGGGGAGGGAAACAACAGGGATGTTAGTGTGGGAGTCTAATACAGACCCCCAACTCAAGCAGAAGAATTGGATGATGCTTTTCTAGAACAGTTGACCACACACTCAGAAAGGAGAAATATAGTAGTGATGGGTGACTTCAACTATCCGGATATTTGTTGGAAGTCAAACTCGGCAAAATCCTCAAGGTCTAGAAAATTCCTCACTTGCCTCGAAGACAATTTCATTGTTCAAAAGGTGGAAGAGGCAACGAGGGAGTCAGCTATTTTGGATCTGATCCTAACTAACAGGGAAGACCTAGTTAATGGGGTGCAAGTGGTTGGATCCTTAGGCGGGAGTGATCATGTCCTCCTGGAGTTTATTATACAGTGGAAAGGAGAAGCCAGGCATAGTCAGACACGCATTCTAGACTTTAGGAAAGCTGATTTTACTAAACTTAGAGAAATTCTGGGGGTGATCCCATGGACAGGAATACTAAAAGAGAAGGGAGTTCAAGACGGATGGGAGTTTCTCAAAAGGGAGATACTGAAGGCACAATTTCAAACCGTGCCAACGAGGAGGAAAAATGGGAGGTGTCTCAAGAAACCAGAATGGATGACTAAGGAACTTGCAACTGAACTATGTTTTAAACGGAACATGTATAAGAAATGGAAAAATGGGGAAATCACCAAAGAGGAATTCAAACAAATAGCTAGCACATGTAGGGGTAAAGTCAGAAAAGCTAAAGCACAGAATGAAATCAGGCTTGGTAGAGAGGTTAAGAACAATAAAAAGGGCTTTTGGGGGTATGTCAGCAGCAAAAGGAAAAAGAAGGAAATGGTAGGGCCACTGAGTGGAGAAGATGGCAAAAAGTTAACGGGACAGAGAAAAAGCAGAATTACTCAACACTTTGTTTGCTTCAGTATTCTCAGAAAAGGCAAAGGGTGCTCAACCTAAGTATAATGGAGCAGAGGACAGAATAGGAGAATTTCAGCACAGAATAAGTAAAGAGATAGTACAGAAACATCTGGTTAATCTAAATGAATATAAGTCACCAGGACCAGATGAATTACATCCAAGGGTATTGAAAGAACTGGCAAATGTAATATCGGAACCATTGGCAATAATCTTTGAGAATTCCTGGAAAACAGGAGAGGTCCCAGCGGACTGGAGGAGGGCAAATGTCATCCCCATCTTCAAAAAGGGGAAAAAAGAGAATCCCAACAATTATCATCCAGTTAGTCTGACATCAATACCAGGAAAGATTCTGGAGCAGATCATTAAACAGAGAGTCTGTGAACATCTGGAAGGTAATTTCATAATCACAAAAAGTCAACATGGGTTTCAGAGAAACAGGTCATGCCAGACAAATCTGATCTCTTTTTTTGATAAAATTACCAGCTTGGTAGATGAAGGGAATGCTGTAGATATAGTATATCTTGATTTCAGTAAGGCCTTTGACAAGGTTCCCCATGACATTCTTGCAAACAAGATGGTAAAATGTGGGCTAGACAAAGTAACTGTTACATGGATTTGTAATTGGTTGACTGGTCGAACCCAAAGGGTGCTCAACAATGGCTCCTTTTCAACTTGGAAAGAAGTGACCAGTGGGGTGCCACAGGGCTCTGTCTTGGGCCCAGTGCTATTCAATATCTTTATTAATGACTTGGATGACGATATTGGGGGCATAAGTCCTAAGCAGACAGCCAGAAATAGTGCACATTAAATTGAGGCACTGCCCTGGGACATTGAGCCTTCTCTGTCAGAGAGCTCTGGTGCCACAATAAATTACAGTTCCCATGATTCCCTAGCACTGAGCCAGGGCAGTGCCTCAATTTAATGTGCACTATTTCTGGCAGTCTGCTTAGGCCCATAGTTATCAAATTTTCAGATGACACCAAATTAGGAGGAGTAGCTAATACCCCAGAGGATAGGATCAAAATTCAAAATGACTTGAACAGACTAGAAAGCTGAGCCAAAGCCAACAAAATGAAATTCAACACGGAGAAATGTAAGGTACTGCACTTAGGGCGGAAAAACGAAAAGTACAGATATACGATGGGGGACACCTGGCTGAATGAGACTACGTGTGAAAGGGATCTAGGAATCCAGGTGGACCACAAGTTGAACATGAGTCAACAGTGTGATGCAGCAGCTAAAAAGGCCAATGCAATTTTAGGCTGCATCAGTAGAAGTATAGTGTCTAGATCAAGAGAAGTAATAGTGCCACTCTATTCTGCTTTGGTCAGGCCTCACCTGGAATACTGCGTCCAGTTCTGGGCACCACAATTCAAAAAGGATGTGGAGAAACTGGAGTGTGTCCAAAGGAGGGCAACTAAAATGGTGAAGGGTCTGGAAACCAAGCCCTATGAGGAACGACTTAGGGAGCTGGGGATGTTTAGCCTGGAGAAGAGAAGGCTAAGAGGTGATATGATAGCCGTGTTTAAATATCTGAAGGAATGTCATATTGAGGAGGGAACAAGCTTGTTTTCTGCTGCTCCAGAGACTAGGACCCGAAACAATGGATGCAAGCTTCAAGAAAAGAGATTCCACCTCAACATTAGCAGGAACTTCCTGACAGTAAGGGCGGTTTGACAGTGGAACACACTCCCTCGGAGAGTAGTGAAGTCTCCTTCCTTGGAGGTCTATAAGCAGAGGCTGGATGGCCATCTGTCAGGGATGCTTTGATTGGGAGTTCCTGCATGGCAGGGCGTTGGACTGGATGGCTCTTGTGGTCTCTTCCAACTCTATGATTCTATGATTCTATGATTCATCATGTTTGTGCAATCGGCAGAAGATTTTCACATGACGTCGTGCCCAAACCGTACTTGTCCCATCAGTGAAGCATTATGGTAGTGCAACTTCTCATTAATGACAAAAAGTGTTAATGGCTTTCTAATAGCACATCATTAGCGCTATTGTGAACGTGTGAAAGGCAATCCGTTTCATTGAGAATCCATCATTAAACCTCCCAGAAATAAACTGAATCCCCCAGTGTGCTGTTCGGTAGAATTACTTCCTGTGTCACACTTGTGAGTCACAGGAGAGTTCCTTAGTGGTGGAAGTCAATGCTAAAAGCTGCTGATGTGCGGAATGTAAAAGCACTATTTTACCATTCATGTATCGTTAATGCCCCATTGTTGCGACGCTGTGTGAAAGTAAGTGTTGCAATTTCGCCATTGTATCATTCTTGCTAAATAATGTTAGAATAGTGCTATTAAAGTGTAAATAACCCTAATGTGATAATTTCCAGAATCAGTCCTCTATATTTCAATGGCAAAACTTAATTTTAGTAACTAAAGTTAACAGTATGACTTCTGCAAACAGAACTAACATAATTTCTTAATGAAAGCACAGAACAAGCAATGCCCCATCCTGTAACATGGTGCACTTCTCTTTGTTTTGTTCATAAACCAAAATACTATTGCCCTCTTCTAGGTTGCCCATTCTATTCATATATTTTGACTTTAGGCCTTTGCAGATTTCCCATGATACTGATCTTGATGGAATTCGTACCAGTTCCTCCCACATACGTATGTACATTCTTTAGCCAAGCAATTATTTTTCCCCAGAACAAACACAATTCCCATCATCTGAACTACCAAGCTTCTATTATATGCCAACCTCCTATTCCATTATTTTTTAATATGCCTAAATATACTTGTACACTCTCTCACCCTCAGAGGATGGCAATGGCAAACCCCCTCTCTGAAGAAAGCTACAAAAAAAAAAAAAAAAAAAAAGCAGGATAGACTTGCCTTAGGGTCACCATTAGTCAGAAACAACTTGAAGGCTCACAACAATAACAACAGCAAGATTACATGCATTGACAATATGAAATATCAACAACAACAATTACTTATGACGGGATCTGGCAGAATCCTAACAGGGATACTAGTAATCATTTGGTGTTCATCCTCATATAGCAAAATGTCTTGAATTAGCTCTGTTGTCAGTGAAAATCTAGTGACCAAAGTTGATAGGCAAATTGTTTCTTCACCATTGTGAGTATTCAGTATTATCTAATGAAAGGGATGCATGGGATGTGAAGGCATGTCTTGTTCTTAATTCTTTCAATGTGTTCTGAAAGAGTAAAAATAAAATAGAATGACTTTGAAAGTCCTGCACTGAACTTTCTGTCAAAATCAAGGAAGCTTAAAAGTGTCTTAATTGTCCAAAGACATCTGCTAACCAACCTCTGAATTGGAACAAAAGTGGAACCTTACTGCAATGACCTGTGATACAGAGGAACTTCTGTGAGCCATTTTGTTTGTTTTTTATGTGGAGGGGAACCCACCTGTGCTGAGTTTTAGGAACCCCACTAATTGTCCTCAGGGGTCCAATTGCCAGAAAACTGCCTTGTTTTCCTGGCCAACATGAATAGTGAAGGATTATATTGTCAGGAAGAAAATGTGTGTGTAAGATTCCTCAGCCACCCTAGTGTGCAAGTAAACAAAAACTGTGCAAGTAAACAAAGAGGAACCAGGAGCTGTGGTCTGACATAAGCTTGAATTTTGGTTAGGATTTCTCAGTATTTTATACTATGCATGCACATGGCTTCCATGGACTCATGTGTTACATTTTTCTGTTATAGAATAACTCCTTAATGTTCTCTGGATGATTTGGGAATGTAATAAGTGAAAATTCATACAAGTTAAGGTGCATTTCATAGAGAAGATTTTATTTCACCATGTATGAAGAACCATATCAGTCAGTGGCAAAGGACATGTTTTGCATAAAGTCCCAGGTTCAATATTTTATCATATTTGGTTAAATAGATTCCAACACAGCAAGAACTGGAAAGACTTCTATCTGAAAATCTGAACTACCTCTGCTAAAGATGATAATACAGGACAGGGTGAAAAAATTGGCTACCTCATTAAATACAAGTTGCTAATTAGTGAGCTTCTGAGAAACTGCAACTGTTTATAATTCTCAGCCATACAGAATACATACTGACTCTTCTAGAATATTAATTTTTCACATAGATTAGTTCCCTTAAACTCTGTTGTGGACTGATTTCATGATCTTTTTATTTCCTTGATTATGTGACATCTCTGGAGTATATTGCACTGCCCTTTCCCATCCTTTCCTCTGGATCTAGGTACAGAATGAAAAAGATTTAAACATGGATTTTATTACATGCCTCCGTGCCCAGGAAAAAGGCACCCCAGACTTCTCCTGCACCTTGCAAAGGATGGGAAAATTCCATTCTTTCAAAAAGTGCAGGAGAAGTTTGGATGGGGTACGTGATGCCATGATCAGGTACAAGATGCTTCCTGCCTGGGCATGGAGGCATGCGATAAAATCTGTGTTTAAAAGTTTTCATCCTATGCCTAGATTGGGAGGAAAGGATGGGAAAGGGCAGTGCAATAAACTCCTCTATTAAACCAGCCATTTCTGACAGATAATGGTTCTCTCACACACACAAATACTGAAAATAAAAACCCTAAAAGAGTTGCCTGCTTTGGAAATACATGCCTAGAAGTAAGTTTTGAAATTTCCCACCACAGATTTAAGAGGCCACTCCGAGCAAAGGAATTCATTGAAATGCCCACAAAAATTGAAAGGGTTTGAATCTCACTGCACTGAAACCTGAGAAACCAGTATCTGGTCTATAAGACCTGTGGCATTGTCAAGTGCTGCCATGACCATAAATAATAGCAATAGCAATAGCATCAGTGATGACAGAAAGACTTGTTAAGTTTAGGTTCAAGAGAAACTATAATTTACATTTTGGCATGGAAAGTCATTACTTCAGGTACTTTGCCCATGCCATTCCTTCTTAATTACTTCCTTCTGCAAAGCAGTACGCCAACCACTTGAAAGATGAAGCATATAACCGAGATGTTTATTAATTAATGAATTAATTAATTAAGCCATCTTTCTGCCTGTATGGTCTCTATGGCAGCTTACAATATAAGCTAAAACAATATAAAAAAGTTTTCCCCCAAATAAATAAATAGACAATCCAATTAAAACAGTAAAAAAACAAGGGGGAAAAACATTCAAAGCATTGAATATATCAAAATACAGAACAAGCCATTAACAGATTCTTCTAACACCAGCAATTAAAAGCTATGGAGTTGCTGTTATTCTTTAAGGGCTTTTTTTCTGCCAATGAAAAGAGAACAGAGAGAGGGTCAACTGAGCCTCCCATGGGAGGGAGTTACTCTGTTCAGAAGCCAATGAAAAGAGAATTGCCAATGAAAAGAGAACAGAGAGGGGGTCAACTGAGCCTCCCATGGGAAGGAGTTACTCTGTTCAGAAGCAGCCACTAAGGAGGTCCTTAGCTTCCAGTCAGACATGTGCGTGGTGTGAAAGTGCACAAAAAGACATTAAGAGTTTGTCTACACTTGTAAAAAAAAAATCACTTTGAAGCTGCTACTATCTACACATGGCTGCTTCCTTGGGAATGTAGTGGGTGTTCCCTGTTAATCTGAATTTGCCTTGGAGTAAGCAAAATCGGGGCAACTGGATCAGACCTGATTCAAGGCAAGCCAGTTGTTTATCTGCCAAGATCTGCACCATCCCTCTTTTCTGCACTGAGCAGCGCAGGAAGAACGGTGATGTCCTGTCCACGGAACCTCTGCCTCTGCTTCCTCACCAGCAGGAGCTCCATGGAAAGGCTCCGGTATGCCATCACATCTGCTGAGAGTAAAAGGGGCACTCATGCAAACAACATGAGGAGATGATAAAGGGATCCCCCAAGCACATGGCTGGACATCTCTTGGAGATGTCACAGCCAGGTATGTGATCAGAGGTCTCTTTTCCCTCTCCTCTTGTTGATTTCATGGGCACCTGTTCTATCCTCAGCAGAAGTGGTAACACACTGCAACCTTTCCACAGAGCTCTTGACAGTGAGGAAGCAATAACAGCAGCTTCGTGGAGAGGGGACAAGCCAACAGATTCTATGGCCGATATGCACACTATTGCAGCATTTCACCAGGTTCACCCCACTGTGTATGGCTGCCATCTGAGGCCAGTCTGAAGCATAATGCTTTAGACAGCCCTGAATTTTCACCCACAGTAGACAAGACCTATTTTTCATGATATTTTGAATTCCATCATTCATGTGCCCTCTGTCATTCTAATTGTCAGACAGACTGACATTGATACTTAGTACAAACAACTCATGGTTTGGGAACTGAATGAAAATCCCTGAGCTCCCCTATCCTTCTCTCTCAAACACTAGATTGTTGTTAGCTGTTGTGGCTGTTCAAGTAGTTTTCATGTACTGTAAGATTTATAATGAGTGTTTTCCATTTTTGTACCATCCCTTCTCCATGCAGAATATTGATTTGTTTGTTTAGAAAGGTGGTTATTAGCCTTGAAAAATAGCAAATAACAAAAAACCTAGAATTCAGACACATTTTGATGTAGGGCAGTGCTTCTCAGGCTATTTGATGGGGACCAGCCATATGGGGACAATGGACTGCTAATTAGACAATGGACTGCTAATTAAATAGACATACATCCACCTCTTACCCTGAGGCCTTGCCATTCAACAACAGTCTAACACAGGCATTAACATGTAAATCACTTCTTCCCAACCAAGAGTCATACAAGCATATATATATATCCCACACACTTTCATGCCACTATCCTCTGAAAATGCCATCCACAGATGCAGGTGAAAAATCAGGAATAAATTATTCCAGAACATGGCCACACAGCCAAGGAAACTCACAGAAAACTATGGACACTGGCCATGAAAGCCTTTGCTTTACACCAGCCATATGGTTTCCCCAAAATGCCAGGGTCTGGCCCTGTATTTGATTGCAACTGTTTCTTTCTTTCCTAGAAACCTGACAGTGAGTGGAAGCCAATGGCCTAGGACCAGGTCCAGTTACCACCACTTTGGGGAGCACTGATGTAGAGGATAGAATGCTGGATCTCCTCCAGAAAAAAATCAGGTTCAAATCCCCTTTCATTCATGAATCTCACTGGCAAGCTTGGTCAAGTCATTCTTTGGCCTACTTCATTTCACAGGATTGTTGTGAGGCTCAGATGAAACTAGAAGAACATGAACATTATTCCTAGCTTCTTGGAGAACAGGAGAAGAACTGGTACTAAATTTCCAAGCAAGTGGGGTGGAATATAGCTTCTCACAATGCTAACATAAATAAGTATGCAATTGGTGCTTCTCAGCCTTTTGAATAAGATCAAGTATGTGTGCAAATAAGTATAGAAAGGGGTCTTGTAGCATCTTTGAGACAAAATGTGTGAAAAGAGTTGTAGCATTAGCTTTTGTACACTAGGTCTATTTCCTCAGATGCATGGAGTGAACTGATACCCAGAATGGACTTTTATAATTAGACTGTATGAATATCCATGAAAATGGAAAACTTGTGGATATGGTGATTAGGTGACAAGTTCACTTGTAACTATGGTTGTTGAGGGATAAAGACAAGAAGTAAGATGTTGCTTAAGGCCACAGTGGCTGGATATCCATATGAATGATGGAGGGAGATATGGATGGTGGAGTGCACAGTCTAGGAAAGATATATGTTAAACTGGCTAAGAGTGTCCAGTGTTGTGCCAGGAAGCCATTGTATTTGTACCCAGTATTGATGGATTGAAAATTGTGAATATATTCTAATTCGGCTGTTTCTCTTTCCAATCTTTCTTTGTAATGTTTGGTTTGGTTTGCTTCAAGGACTGTTGTCCTTAGGTCAGAGATGGAATGCTCAGGTAGACTGAAGTATTCTGAAACAAGATTTTGTGTATTCCCATTTCTAAATCTGATTTATATCCATTTTATCATGAGGCACAGAGACTGACCTGTTTGCACAATGCAGAGTATGGAAAGGCATTGTTACAGTGGATACCACAGATCACATTAGAGGATGAGCAAATGAAAATGCCTCTAATACTGTGGGTTATGTGATTAGGTCCTGTGATGACACTTCCCAAGTAGATGTGTGTGCAGAATTGCATGGGTTTGTGGCAAGGTCTTGTACCCATCTCCCCATTTTTGTTGTGTGTCCTTTTGTAGGTAAATAATTGTTTGAGACTGGGAAGCTATTTGTAATCAAGTAAAGGACTATCATCAAGAGCCCTTAAGAGAGCAGTGTTATTGTCCAAAATATGTAAATGATAAGGTAAATGGAAAAGTCTGTAGCTTCAGAATTTTACAGAGCTGTACAGAGTAGAATGGACATAATTCAGTATCAAACACGTGCTTATTATCCAGGAACACTCACATTTAACCTCTGGTATCTTCAGGTAGGCTAAGAAAAACTCTAAAACTCGAGTACGAAAGAGTTGGAAACCTGGGCTGAATTCCTATTTAATTCCAAGCCATCAGTGCCCTAGATCCATGGTTTCAATGGTTTCCAGGGGTAGGCACTGAAACAACAGGTGACTTTTGGAGGGAGAGCTAGATCTATCTCCTGATTGGACTGATATGCTGCATTCCTGCCTCCTCCTTTGGTGGTGACATGCATGTGAAATAGGTAGCCAGGGTATCCCACTGCCAATTGGCACTGGCACCACTCTTCCATTTGCTCCCAGAAGTCTTGGATATTTCCTTGCATGAGCACCATGGCTGGCAAGCTATTTATGCAATAGTCCCTGGCACAAGTAGTTTAACACTACAGGAGCCTGAACTTAATTCTGGACTTAATCCTCTTCCCTACTGCCATCCCCTTTTTCTTATGTTTCGGGTCTCTTTAGAGTGCAAACCTGAGGTGCCTGTCAGTGCTTATAGTACTGTTAGATTGACCCTATATAAGGTAGTTTTGTGTGCTTCTCATTCTCCCCCACCCAACCACAAATCCAAAAGTAAGAATTTACAAAGCATTTGACTACATACATATCAGTTTATGCCTTGATCTTTGACTTTCATGTAAGAACATAGAAAAGCCCTTGGGAAAACCATTATCTGTATACATGCAAAAAGAAAATACTTTCCAGAAAACTGAGCAGCACAAAACTCTCAAAAAATACTGAACAAAAACCTGTGAACAAATCTCCAAAATATATGTCTGGCTGTGTGTGTGTGTGTGTGCGTGTGTGTGCGTCCACTGTGATGTGTAAATCTAAACTGGTGGCTTTTCTGATTTTGTATTTCCTTCCTGACAGAGATGTGGTCCTATTCATCACATCTTGATTTCTCTTATGCTGCCCACCATGAGTTGCACTCACAAGAATATGAAATTGCAAAGAGAGCCAAGGTTAACTTTCCAGGAATTGTAATTAATTCCTTTAGATTCACAGATGGTTCATTTAATTGTTATTGTCCAACTGGGACATGTTAGGTGCTATTTTGTAATTTACAATTTATCCTGAGGTCACATATCTAAAGCTACTCTCAGATATTTTGATGAACATGGGGAGGGGGACAGAATTGTGGCATCAGTCTCCACTATCCATGTGTTTATAATAACCTCTGTAGAGACCCCTGTCTCCCATTCATGTTGCTCTCTGAACAGAGGTCAGGACCCCTGCCTTTGAAGGGTTGAGAACGAACCTTCCACCTATACACATGTGGAAGCTTACTCCAACAGTGTTGTAATGATTGTGTATAGCAATCCTAAACTCTCCCCCCACCCACTCACCCACACATTGTTATAAGTTTTGGAACTGGGTTATGATCTTTTTCTTCTTTTTTTTTTTTTTTTTTTTTCTTTTCCTTTCCTTTCCTTTTTTTTTTTTTTTTTTTTTTTTTTTTTTTTTTTTGAAATAACAGTCAGTGATGGGAAAGTTGGTAGGAAAAGGTTAACAGGTGAGTTAATCATTACTGTGCTCAAAAATCTAATTCATTTACATGTACCAGGCAGCAAGAGCATCATGACCTAGCCACTAAAATGAGAAGCTGTATGCTACCAAGGATTATCACTTAATTTTTCTTGGTGAGTTGGCTCTTTGACAAAAAGGAAGAATTTCATTCTCTACTGAATGTCAAGGTAGTGCTGTTTTTACAGTAAAGACTCTAAAGTGCTGT
The DNA here is from genome assembly GCA_026167975.1 of Phrynosoma blainvillii. Taxonomy (NCBI): domain Eukaryota; kingdom Metazoa; phylum Chordata; class Lepidosauria; order Squamata; family Phrynosomatidae; genus Phrynosoma; species Phrynosoma blainvillii. The sequence continues at coordinate 419,339,648 of JANUYF010000001.1, forward strand.
ACTTCAGCTTCACAACTAAATTACTATTTTCCCAGGTGTATGATTGCATTAGAGCCTCTGCCCCTCCTTCCTAGTTTTAAATTGCTTCAGTACTGGTCCTGTATAAGCCATATCTATTTGAATAATTTTCACAGATACCTTGACATATTGGTAAACATCATTGAAATAAGTGGATCTTGTTATATTTATTTACAGTACATTACAATAAACTTTTCCATTCAACACAAGCTTTGGATTATTTGAAAAATAACATGAAAAATTAAGTATAAAATCTAGCCAGAAAAAAGAAAGGTCATTCTGTATGATCTTGTTTATTGTAAAAATAAAAAGCACAATGAATATTCATCCATTCACATAATCATAGAATCTTAGAAATGGAAGGGTCCATATGGACTGTCTAGTCTAGTCCCTTGCCATACATAAAAATACAACTAAAACACTTCTGAAAGATGTCCATTCAACCTTTGTTTAAAGACTTTCAAGATGGAGACTCCACCACCCTCTATGGCAGTCCATTACACTGTTGAACAGGTCTTACAGTAAAGAAGTTCTTCCTAATGTTTAGGTGGAACCTCTTTTCTGGTAATCTGAAATCACTGGTTTGTATTCTAGTCTCTGGAATTACAGAAAGCAAGCTAGCTCCATCTTCTACATGGCATTACTTTGGATAATTAAAGATATGTGTCATGTTACCTCTCAGTCTTCTCTTCTGCAAACTAAACATATCCAGACCGTGATCAGTGTCTCTACTGTCAATGTAAAGTCATCTAAACTGTAGTATGAAAGCTATGTGAGACTTCAGCAAGGCCCTCCCAGTTCACCCTCCAACACCTCAAAAATGCATTTGGCTCCAAAATGTTGAGCTGTATCTTCAGAAGCTTTGTGGGAAGGGGGTGTCACAATTTGCCATTTTAATGTAATCCCCACAGCCTGTTTTAGGTCAAAAATATTTTATTTTTAGAAACAGCAGTGACTGGTTATACTCAAGATATTTAGCTGCCTAAGGTGGAACTGGAAATGATGGCCACCACCACCTGAGGGAAAATTCATGGTACCTAAAGCTAGCCAAATTATTTTGACACCTGAGGCAGAAAGTCCTGGAGGAGCACCACTCATCCTCTCCTTGACAGTAAAAAAAAATGCAATAATAAAGTAAATAAATATCAGTGTTCTTGTCCTTTCATTAAACCCCCAATCTAATGCCCTTTCTAATAGCAGGGCCAGCCCTGTTATCTGGCAAGGCAAGTAGTGGATCATCAGAACTATGCTACTAAAGTGCTGCCTGCCTAAAACTCTAAAAACAAGTCTGGTTGTCAACTATCTGTCAAGCTTCAATGCAATAGGCTGCATTTGTGGATGATAATGATAAGATGGACTTACAGTTGAAAATGATTTGAAATACCTGAAAATGCACAAGATATTTTTCCCCATCCATTTTCCTTTACTACTGCACATGAGTGAAGGCAAGACAATGCTAGATTTTAAGCCATTCTAAGCCATTCACTTTTAAAATGTTAATGAAAGACAAAGAAGACACCCTACTGTTCCTCATCATCATCTTCACCAGTCTCAGAAAAAAATATTTTTACTGTGCCTTCATATAATTTCTTGGATCTCAGTATTGCTAAGCATCCACTGAAGGAGTAATAGTTTATGAATTCATTATGCTCAAATAAGAGAGGCAATTGGGTAGGAACCTTCCTCTGTTTGTACCTTTAATCAGAAAGCTGAGTTTATGCACATTAAGAAACATTTGGCTATGAATTCTCCTGACAAACTTTGTCATAACATCCGTTTATAAATGTTTTTTATGCAAACAGTTGTTATAGCCTGACCTGCCTGGGCTTGGGGAAGATGAATGGATAAACCACCAGGAGACAAAATTGATTTTCTACCCTTTTTGCTAGATAATAATGCCTAACATCTATCTTAACTTATAAGATCAAAGCTAGGAGCTAGGAAACAACCTGGAAAAAAATTCAAGATCAATATTATGCATTATATTCTAGCTCCAGGTGATCTGTAGTGAAGTTAATGCTACATATAGAATTCAAGGGTGGTGGAAATAATTTAGCTCCCCCCCCCCTCCCTTTGAGCATTTCATATGAGACAAGTGTTCTGTACAAAAATGCCTCACCTGCTGTTTCAGTATAGAAGCAGCATTCTGGTATATAGAGATGGGAATGCACAAGATGCATACACTGTGCATGGATTCTAGTATTGTCAGTGTTTTAAAATAGCAATAAGGGACAATTAAAATTCATGATGTGAAGGATTAACAATCAGGAAAAAGCTATTAAAAAGTCTATGTTCTGTCTAAATATCAAGCTAAAGTATTGATTTCAATTAACCTAGCTATATGTTTTTCTGGGGGGGGGGGGAAACTGGACATGTTGTGCATATCCATAAATTACACAATGCATACATTTCTCTCTTTATAAAGCCCCCGCCCCATTAAGGCGTGTTGTTGTTGTTGTTGTTGTTGTTTGCATTTTGTGTGTTCCAGCTTTCCAACCCTAAAATAGGGGACATTCCTTATAACAGAATTGAGCTGAAAGAGCTCAGGGTGCACTAGAAAACCCAGCAAGAGGCTGTACATCATTGCTTTGGGATATCTCTGCTTCTTCTTCTCTAGACTCCCAACAGCTAATTGGAGACATAAGTTGCTTGGAGGGGGGCTTGGTTTAGTCAGGGGCTTTTGTTGTATTGTTGTTTTTGTTGTGTGCTTTCAACTAATTTCTGACTTAAGGCAGCCTGTCATGGGGTTTTCTTGGCATGATTTTTTCAGAGGGGTTTGCCATTGCCTTCATCTGGAGTTGAATGATTGTGCCTTGCCCAACGTCATCCAGTCAATTTCCATAGACAAGCAGGGATTCATACCCTGGTCTCTCACAGTCTTAGTCCAGTACTCAAACCTGGGAAGAAATTTTGCTGTATTTAATGTCCATACAAAATGTGTTATATTTAATAAATCTGTCATTCTTTTCACCCACTGGTGAGTTTATAATAATAATAATAATAATAATAATAATAATAAAATTTATTTATACCCCACCCAATGGTACACCAATCCGGGCGGCTTACAAGTGTAAAAGTACACCTCCGTATTGTCTCCATATCTGAAAAGAACCAGCCTCATTTGGCATTAGTGCAAGTGCAATCAAAACAAAAAGAATTAGAAATGCTTGAGACATCCAGAGACTTTCCCCCCCTCATCAACTTTAGGCTCACTATTCAGCCCTGTCTAGCACCTGGGCAACAGGATAGCTGAAAATTAGCATAGTGCAAGATATCACACAATTATAATGCTTAAATAAGGTATCTATTAAGAGTATAGGCCTTAACTCCTGCAATGTAGTGGCATTTAGGAGACTGAGAAACATGAAAACCCTTAGCAAAACTTCATAAATGCAAAGGAAAAGAGTTGTTATTAATTCAATATATATTTAATTATATTTTAATATAAATCAATTAACTCAAATGTAATTAATTACATTTTAAATGTAAAGTTAAATTTAATACAATGTAATATTACATTGCAATGTTAAAAACTGCACTTCATTTTTAATGAATGTGATTATTTTGATTCAAAACTGATTAGGTTAATTGCAGGTTGTCCTATGGATTTGTGTCAAGATTTCTTTCTTTGCAGGGTACATAATTGTTCTCATTCACATTGACGTAGATTAAGAACAGGGATAATGAAGCCTGTTCAAGGCTTACAATCATTTGAGAACAGCATGTGTAAGTCAGTATGAGAATGGAAGAGAATAACTCAAGAGCAATATTCCCAAAATAAACCTTTCTACCTGCATCCCACAGAGGTAAATAACATCATTTTGTGGGGCATTTTTTTTTTAAAAAAAGAGTGAAAACTATAATATCCATTGGATAAATGGATGGAAAAATAGCCATGCATAAACAAATCTCTCCCTCCATTACAGTTACATAATATATTATTGTGCTATAGTTCCACTTCAACTTTCATGACAACATCCTATGCAGTCCTGAAATTTGGAATTTAAGGGGGAAAATTCAGAATTCTCATCCAGAGAGTTCTAGTGCCTCATAAAACTACAAACCCCAGCATTCCACAGGATATGGTCATGGCAGTTAAAGTGCCATCATAGTGCTATAATTGTGGAGTGTGAGTGAGTGAACAAATAGGTAAATTTGTATCCCTTGAACTGGGAAATTTTATTTATAAACTTTTTGAGTAAGATGTTTGAGAATTAACCTAAATCAGTAATGTGACTATCACTCAATATGGAATCATAGTGCTATAACTGTGTAGGATGTAGGGCCAGAGGTTTCCTGTCGCAATGATATAGACTACAGGCTATTTTCTATGGAAAATCCTCTTGCTCAGGACCAAATACCCTAAAGGCACCAGATCCTCTTTGGTTTTGGAAGCTAAGCAGTATCAACCCTGATTAGTACTAAGATGGTATTACCCAAAATGAATTGGTAGTGCCCAAGCAGGTATATTTATAGTGCAAAACCTATCACAGGGCAGAATTCAGAATTACAGTGAAGTTTCCAGAAGAGAAGAATGGGAAGGGAAGTGGTGAATGGAGAGGCCCGGCGCAGCTACGGGGGTCCCCCAGGAGGGCTCCAGCGACCACAACGTGTCATATCTCAGGCTTGAATTACGGTTATCAGGCTTATTTTTCTTCATTTTCTCTATTGTGGGATCTATCTTCCATCCCTGATATATTACTCAAAACATACAATAACCATTTTAGCTATATTTTCCGTTTTCTAAATTATACCAATACAGAATTTTTTAATGGATAATTTTTTCTGACTTAAGTAGTGTTGCCTTATTACATTAGCCAAATCTCAAAATTCCAATATTTGTTTTAAAAGGCTATAACATCTCTATTTATACTTATATTTATACTTAATACTTTGTGTAGTATCAAAATTGAATTACAAATTGTCTATAAATATACATATAGATCAAAAACTTATTCCTTAAAAACTAAACAGCGAGACTTGGAGTCTGAGTCCAATTTCTCCATATATTGATACCAAGGAAACCAATTGTTATGAAATTCTCGCTGTGAATCATTTCGGACTAAATATGTCAGCTTCTCCATTTCATATATTTCAAATATCTTCAATCTCCATTCCTCAACAGTAGGAATATCTTTTTTCCCCCAATATTTGGCATACAATAATCTAGCTGAGGTAATTAAGAAAAAGAGTAACTTCTCATTATTATGTTTTATATCATCGTCAACAATATTTAAAAGATAAAGCCTTGGGTCACAGTTGTTTCTGTAGTGAGGACAGCCCCCTGTGTGTGAATGGGTGGGTGAGGGATTGGTTGTTGTCCAGCTTCTGTTTTGCCAACTTTGGGGTTAAGCAGACGGGCAGCCATGGGCCGCCCTGGGAAGCTGCGCCGCGGGACCGAGTCATCCCCATGCCTCGATCCTGCGGCGCAGCTTCGCCGCCCCTGAAAGGAGCGCTAAATCAGCACTCCTTTCACAAGTCAGCGAAAGTGCACCGCAAAAGGCTGCAGTGCACTTTCGGCAACTTTTCCGCCACAGCGTTTGCGAACGCTGCGGCGGGAGGTCCTCCTCGGAGCGCCAGCCGTGCGGAGGGCCGGCTGATCCGAGGACGACCTCGGGAGGGGGTTGGGGCGCCAAGCGTGCAGCTGTCCCTCCCCTTCCCTGCCCCCAAGATGGCCTTTTAAACCGTCTGCTTAGCCCCTTACTTTGCTTGAGAAAACTCACATTACCAACATTAAATATGTTATCTCTTATAGGCTGAAGTGCTGGATAAATGTAGGTGCCGAGTTTAATCATTGTTCCTCCAAAAAACTTGTGACATTACAAGGCCAGAGATATATGTCTGCTTGCCCTGTTTTGGCGTTCTCTGTGTCTTCTGTTTTCTTCTTTACCTCTCTGCCCCTAAGTGGCATTGTACTGTTTCTATTTTTAAAAAAACAAACAAACAAATCTGTGTTTTAGTGGTTTCTAAAATATTATATTTTTTTGCTTTTGTGAACCTTGAAGAGATACGCTGATGAATGTTGATATAAAATTTCTAAGAAATAAAACTAAATAAAAAGATTGTAGTTTCTCTCTATTCTTTCATGTCATGCAGCCTGTGAATCTTTCTTCCTAGAGTACTTTGGTGGGTTCCTTTACTCTTTTGCTTCAAGCAAGCTGCTATTTATTTTGTCAAGCTTTTAGTGTAGGTTATACATTCTGTCTTCCTGCTTTTTAACTGTGGAATTGCTGTATCCTCCTCCTGGTTTTATTGTATAAAACTGATTTTAGTAATTTGAACTGTTTTTATTGTAGTTTGAGCTGTTTTTATTGGGTTTTATATATGTCATGAACATTCTGTAAGTGCCTTTGAGGTTATTTCATAAAGAAAACGGAGCTGTAATTTTAAAATAAATAAATGAGTGACTGCTGTTCTAATGGGAGCTAATGAAACTGATATTATCACAAAAATAGAACTTACGTGAGCATGAAATTCTGTACAGGGGATTGGGCAGTGAACTGAATGGAGTCACACCCACATGGAAGAGGCTAAACCTTTCCCCTGAGATTTGAGCATTTCTTGAGGCAATTTCCCTTTATGAGATGCTAACATCCACAGTTCTTTGATTTCCTGACCTTTTAACTACAGCTTAGCAAGAGAGGAAAAGGACTTGAAGGAATGTCCCAACTTTTACTTAAGAGGAAGGATAGGGGGGTGGGAGGAAGAACACAGAATGAACACACACCGCTATTATTGCTGCTTGCAGATTGCCAATGGTGAATCACACCATACGGTGCAACCATCAGAAAGATTGGGGTCATAAGGAAACAATTACCCAGTTTTACAAAAGCACCAGCAACCAGTTTCTTCGTAAATATCAAGTCATTAAAAATGCTGTTAAGAGGTTAGAGGATGTGAAAAAAACATATATCCAGACCAACTAAGAGCCAGCATTCACAAACCTTTGCACACTTTTTAATACATGTGATGTCACATTCCAGACTCCTTAAATGCACCATGAGAATTATTAGTTTCAAGTAAATATTCTTTTCTCCAGAACTGTTACATCAACTGTCTTCTGTAGCTTCATCTTCTATGGCTGAAGGTTACGTCTGATGTCCTCATAAATGATAGCCTGTTTTTCTTTCCTTTAAAAATAAAAAAAGTCAAATTGTGCAGTGTGGGCAGACAGCTGACAAAAGGCATATTTTAATGATACAATAGGAACAGATCTCTGTGGCAAGATCACAAGCAGAGGAACGGTATTCTAGTGACCACACTGGGCTATTAACTCAGTAACAACCCACTCTCTGCTAATTGGGAACAAATTAGTGCTGTCTGGAGAATACTAACCTTTTATCTCTTCCTAGAACATACTATACATATTATCTAGCCATTCTTAACTTTTCTGGTTATAGGGTAAATTGCACAATACTTAAACTCCTCTACAGATGTCTGTCTTTGTCTTAAAACAATTAAACAGGAATGCTATCTTGCTCATTTCTTGCTCAACCTTTTTTGGAACTAAGCATGTTGCTGCCTGATATTAAGCTGAAATACTGGGTAACCCTGTCCAAGACATACTCTTTCTGCCTAAGAAGATGGCAATAGCAAACCTTCTCTGAATAATCTTGCCAAGAAACCCACATGATAGGTTCACTTTAGGGTCACCATAAATCAGAAATGACTTGAAGGCATACAACAACAACAACAACAACAACAACAACAACAACAGGAAAAGAGAACTGGAAGACACAAGGAGGTACCATATTTTCCGGCATATTAGACAACTGTTTAACCCTGGAAAAGGGTCTCAAAAGTTGGGAGTCATCTCATATGCCGGATAGAGGAGGAGGAGAATGACAAAGGGAGAAGGAGAAGGGAGCCAGGCGGAGGACCAAGGGAGAAGGGGAAGGGAGCCAGTTGTACAGTATGGATGCAGCCTGAATCTGCACTGCAGAAATAATGCAGTTTGACACTGCTTTAACTGCCATGGCTCCATCCTAAGGACTCCTACAATCTGTAGTTTGTTTTGTGATACCAGACAGAGCTCAGTGACAGAAAAGGCTAAATATCTCACAAAACTGCAAATCCCAGAATTCCATATCCTTGAGCCAGGTCAATTAAAGCAGTGTCAAACTGCTTTAATAAATTTCTGCAATGCAGACACAGCCAAAGTTAATGTGTTGCTTGGGCATGGCTTCTTTAATAATTCTGCACAATGAGAGAGAGAGAGAGAGTACCGTTGAAAATTTATCTAAAGAAGAACCAAGTTCCTTAACTTGGAGGTTATATGTGTATGTTGTGTGCCTTCAAATTTGATCCTGACGTATGGTGATCATGGGGTTTTCTTGGCAAGATTCACTCAGAGGAGATTTGCCATTGTCTTCCCCTGAGGCTGAAAGTGTGTGGCTTGTCCAAGTTCACTCAGTGGGTTTCATGGCAGAGTGGGGAATCAAACCTAGGTCTCCAGAGTGGTAATCCAACACTCAAATCACTACACCATGCTGGCTCCTATTCCCATGTACTACCTATGAAACAATTGCAGACTTTTTTGTTGTTCTTGTGGGTCTTCAAGCCCTTTCTGACTTATGGCAACCCTAAGGCAACCTTATCATGGGGTTTTCTTGGCATGTTTCTTCAAATGGGGATTGTCATTACTATCTTCTGAAGCTGAGAGTGTGTGACATGCCCAGGGTCACTTACTTGGCCACAAATTGTACATACCCCAGAATGCATCACCTAGTATATTGGCAGTCCTTCCCCCCAACACTTTCTCATTTTCCCCCAACCAGCTGGGAGATGGAAATAATTTTTAAAGCAGCATTTAAAACTGGACTATTTTTTTAAAAAAGTAAGGTCCAAAACACACTGCAGAAATAAATGCTAGGGAACATGGGAGCTGTAGTTTGTTGTATTTATAAGTGACAGTTTTCCTGCTAAGTACCTGCATGTTATAAGCATTTGAATTAAAATTACCATATTGAAATCAAATCTGATTTTTTAAAAATTTTATTTGGTGTGCATTGAAAGAGGAGTTATCTTATATGGCGAGTATATCCCAAACTCTATATTTTGATTGGAAATTTGGGGGTCGTCTTATACGCCCAGTTGTCTTATACACCGGAAGATACGGTAAATGGCAGGGGGGAGGAACCAAACAGAGAGGGACAGAATAAATATCCGGTAGCTAGGAAAGTTGTTGTAAAGCAGAATAAGTTATGTTGTGTTTGCTAGATATAATCATTAGTTTTTATGGTCCAGGAGAATGCATATTACCTCATGTTCTGGTCTTGATCAGAAGTATCAGTAGAATTTTACTGCCCTGCCACTTAATTAGTATGGGCATTGGTTGTTTTGTAAAAAGATATGAGTTTGGACTCATAGGATCAGATTGTGTAGCTTACTGTAGCCTCTAGGAGCCAAGGTCTTGTGCAGGGACCTTGGGATAGGAGCTAAAAGACAATACCATACATAAATCAGTTCCTGCCTTGATCAAGCTTGTTCATGGGATGCTGTCTGAGGGCTTTTCCAAGGTATATGTGTTGGAGGACTGTAGTAGTTGTTACTGTAGTTCCCATTTATCAATACTAATGAGGAGAAGGAGGAGGAAATAAATTTTAAAATCCTAAAAACCTTTGTTGTTTCAGATGATTTTCTGGCAATTGAACTGCAACATATTATTCTCATCCCAATGTGTTGTTTGTTTGTTTTGTGTGTGTGTGTTTGCACTGTAATACTATAAGGCACATCCAAGAAAAGAAAGTCCCACATTCTGCTCCTATTCTTTGCAATTTTATTTTGGAGATCCATATACATTTCATTAATCCCATAATATTTTCTCTCAACTCCCAGTAAGTTCAGGGTCTTTTTATATGAGGTTGGTTTATTTAAACTCTGTATAAACTCAGAAAGACCAGGAACACAATCCAAGACTTTTCTATCAGTGTGGAAGTACTAAAAGAAAAGAAAATTCCCCCTTCAAACTATAGGACCACTTGAGCAAACCACACCCTGATTCTTTTCATTAAAATATAGCAACTTTGGAAGAGCCTTGGGACATTATCACACCAGCCTCATGCCTCACGGAAATCACATTATGAAACAAAACAAAAACATACCACTCTGAAACCATTTGTTATCATACCTCTCATTGGACGTTATCACATGGGGGCAAATCTGCTGGTTAATCCACACAAAACCCAAACCGAAACTGGATTAGTGCCCCGTGTTTTCACACGACGTCACACAGAAACTGGACAGAAAGTGGACAGAAACTGGTGTTAACCGAGATCTTTTGAAATTTGGTTGTTTGGAGGAAATGCAATTAAGGTAAATTCGCCGTAATGTGAAAAGCAAATGCGCATTTGCAAGCATTTCCCTGCATTTTCCCATGGTTCTGTGGGGTCCTGGAGGCAGCGTAAGTGTCTCCTTCCCCCTCAGCAGACGGCTAATTGAGCTGTCTTGGGGGCAGGGAAGGGGAGGGGCAGCTGCACGATCGGCGCCCCAACCCCTTCCCCAGGTCGTCCTGGGAGCACTGACCCTCCGCACGGCCGGCGCTCCAAGGAGGACCTCTTTGGAGCGCCGACCCTCCGCACGGCCGGCGCTTCAAGGAGGACCTCTTTGGAGCGCCGACCCTCTGCACGGCCGGTGCTCTGAGGATGACCTGGGGAAGGGGTGACAGCCGCGGCAAGTGACAGCTGAGGCAAGCATAGTGCGCATGTGCTAGAAGATCATTTCTAGCACATGTACAGGATTTTTTCACTTGTGTGTGAAAGTTAAATGCGGTTTCAGCGGGAGCTTCCCTTAATTGCGCAATTAAGGTAATTACATGTGAAAAACACTTGCAGAATCAAGGTTTATTTTCGGTTTATTTTCGGAATTTGTCATTTCCAGTTTATTATTGCTTTGTGGCCCACGTGTGATAACGTACTTATTTCGTGTGACTGTATTGCTTGGACCTCATCCTTCCATATGATAAGTCTCTTCACTTCAAATCTGGCATTATAACTATGAGGTGCCATGAAGAGGTCTTATTCTCCTTCCCCCTCTCCTCCCCTTCCTCTCGCTATGCCAAAGCAGGCTAACTTTATGGCTTTTGGTTTATTTATTTTTAATTTTGTGGTGTTTGCATAATTATGACAAAAACAACTAAAAATAATTAAAATTATTTTTTATTTTATTTTATCATTTTGCCATAAGTTTTGCCATTAAACATGGCAAATATATTTTTAAAAAAGTCTGAAAAACATGGTGTTGGCCTACTTTGCAACAGCAAGTGGCAGGAAATAGAGGAGAATCAGATTCCTACCTGCCACATGATTGCTGTAATGCCAGAATTGAAGTAAAGAGGCTTTTTGCACCATAATTGTTGTTGTTGTTGTGTACCTTCAAGTCATTTTTTACTTATGGGGTTTTCTTGGCAAGTTTCTTCAGAGGGGGCTTGGCACTAAGGCTCTGAGGTTGAAAGAGTGTGACTTGCCATAGGTCACCCAGCGGGTTTACATGACTCAGCTGGGATACTTATCCCAATTCTATAATAGCAAGATTGAGAGCTCATTGATGGGTTTTGCTCAATTAAAAAGTGCACTACAGTAACATAGCATTTAACAATAGCACTTTGCATTTCTATACCACTTCATAGTGATCTATTCACTCTTTAAGTGTTTTACAAAATGTTAGCCAATGCCCCCAACAAGCTTGATATTCATTTTACTGACCTAAAAAAGCTGAGTCAACCTGGATCCCTGCAGGTTCGAACTCACAATATTGTGACTGCAGTACCGGTATTTGTGCCACCAGGGTCCCTCAAATGGTGGCCGCAAGACAGGCATTACATCATCTGGTAAGTACTGTCCAAAGATGCATTTATCCAGTTCAAATTCTCCTTTTTAGCCTTGTGTCATAGTGTCTTTAGAGCAGATGTGAGAAATCATTATAAAGAGGTCCCCCCCCCCCCCAAAAAAAAAAAAACCACACAAATGAGACATGTGGACGTGGAGGCAACAACTGACAAAGCCTGGCAAAACTCAAGAAGTTACATCATGAATGCTTATGGGGGGGATGCAGACTGGCACTTTAGGCTGGCCTGGGGGTGGAGTTGCATGCCACCTGCCCTGACTCTGCCCCTACACTGCACGCCCAACCACATGGAGTGCAGCATCAGAGTTCCCCGTTGACGCAGCATGCAGACAAGCTATGCCAAAGGGGTACAAAAGAGCCATGGCAGTGGATCTAAGGATGGCTTTTTGCCACCCCAAAAAGGAGCGGCATTTGCCTACTCTTTTGGGGGTGGCAAAAAGGAGAATCAGGGGCACAGCATGTGGTTGCCATGGCCCTGGTCTGCCACTCCCAAGGGTGGCACAGAGCCACCCCCTACGGGCCGTTTGCATCGGCCCTTATATCTCTTTAGACTAGTCTGGAAGAGTGTCTGAGACAGATCTATGGACCTTTATTCATGGTGGTGCTGACCCTGGGTCTCAGCCAGCAACTCACCACAATGGTGCAATATATGCACTATATTAACATTTAAATTACAGCAATCATTTCCTCATGTATACCACTCTGTTTAAATTAATATAGGTATTTTTATGCATATGCATGCCCTTTTTTAAGCCTTATTTTTGCCAGTTTGTCCTATTTATTCAATGGTTTTCCTTCTGTGGGGAAACTGAGTTATACATCACCTTACCCTACATGTCATGGCTTATTCAGTTACAATTTCCACCACTACAGTGACCTTGTTTAATAATATTCCTAAGTATGGAAACAAATATACTTAATGGTGATGTTAAACAGTAGCCAAATGTCATAGAAAATTGCTTTCTCTTGTATAATCAGAGGACAAACAGAAAGTCCAACAGTTACCATTAAGCTAGTATATTTGTTTATATGATAGAAGGATTATACTACTGAAATATGATTGTTCTAGCCTTCAGGGTTTTGTTTTTAGAAGATAAAAGTGTACACATTTTTATTTGAAGTGGACATCCATTTTGTCCATTGAGAGAGTAAAAGGCCGTCTGAAAGAAAGGACATTCATAGTTACTTCAAGGTTTTGTTGAAGTCCTACAAAACAAAACAAAAATATCTTTCTCTCATCAAGGTGAGCTAAATTATGAGAATCTTTCTAGAAGGACACAGGTTCCAGGAAATTGGGCAATAGGAGTGTTGGGTTTTTTGTTTTTTTGTTTTTTGCTTTTTTTGTTTGTTTTCCTTTGCAGTAAAGAATGCTAGCATGATATTATATTCTCAATTGAATTTTGCTCCTAGTTATGATCTTGTGGCTTGTTCCACTTAAGGTTCTAAATGATAGTCAAGTTATTTGTTTAATTTAATTCTCAAACAATCTTTCAAAGGCCATAATAATAACATTTGCCAGTTTGAGAGATAAAAATTCACATTTTCATTTTCCATTTGTAGTTTTCCACTACACAATTATAGCAATGTGATTCCACTTTAACTGCCATGACAACATCCTATGGAATGTTGGAGTGTGGAGTCTGACAAAACACTAGAGCTCTCTGGCTGAGAATGCTAAATACCCCTCCATAAACTGTAAATCCCTGGATCCAACCGGATGTTGCCATGGCAGTTAAAGTGGAATCACAGCACTATAATTATGTAGTGTGAAAAACTCCCCAGACATTGTGCAATCTTTCTCCAAAAAGGCTTAGCTCTCTGCCACAGGTATGAATAATGCTCTTTTCCCTACTAATGGATTACGAGTCTGTAGACTAGGGTTTGATACCCTGTGTAACGATTGCCCTCCCCCCTCATTTGAGGACTTCTTCCAGACAACAAAGTGTTAAAGGTTGGGAGGGAAGGCTCACATTCTAATGAGGTTACCTCATGGCTGATGCAGATGCCAACTGACCAATCAGCTAGATGGACCCAGGAACTTGAGATCTTATAATGCAGAAGTTTTTAAAAGCCCTTTAGGGGACCATGTGTGAGTCTTTTCCTTTGTTCGGCCATGTGGCTGGGGGGGGGTCTCCTTTGTTTGTCTGTCACCTTTCGGGCCTCTCTGTGCCCGGGGGTGGGTGGGGGGCTAAGGGGATGCTGGTACAAGCTGAGGCCATGGAGGCAAGCTCCCAGCTATCCAGATCTATCAATGACTATGGGCCTCTACACACTTCCAGAAATAATGCAGCTTGAGACCAATTTAACTGTCCTGGCTCATTGCTAGGAATTCATGGGAATTGTATTTTTATTCTGGGACATTGAGTCTTCGCTGTCAGAGAATTCTAGTGCCACAATAAACTACAGTTCCCATGATTCCTTAGCACTGAACCAAGACAGTTAAAGTGGTCTCAAGCTGCATTATTTCTGGCAGTCTGTAAAGGCCCTAAATTAGCAAAGGTAGAAAACTAAGGACCTCTGCAGACCGGCACAAAGGGCCAGCCTGGGTAGAGTTGGGGTGGGGCAGCCACACGTCGGCTGCCCCAACCCCATGCCAACGCCATCCTGACACCGTGTGCTGTTACGCGCAGCGTGAGGCATTAGGATGCCCTTCTGGCACAGCATTTAAACACACTGTACCAAAAGGGTGCTGAAGAGCTGCAGTGCTGGCTCTTAGGGAGGCCTTTTGCCACCCCTAAAAGGAGCTACATTTTGCTGCTCTTTTTGGAGTGGCAAAAGCGAGGATCAGAGAGTGGGATTGCCATGGCCTCGATCCGCCACTTCCCGGGGTGGCCCAGAGCCGCCTGTCTACAGAGGGCCTAGAAATCCTCCTAGAAAAGTCCTGATGTGTTGCTAGGAGGGAGATCAGGACTCCATCAGGTAGTGGCAGCTAGTATAGTTTCAGGGGGTTTCATTCAGCTCAGCAGGGAGTGGTAACAGAGACCCAGGAGACTGGGAATTCAGTTATCTGCTGGAGACCAAGAGTCAAAAACAGGGAGGCTGTGTTGGCTAGGGGCCCAGGGTCATCACATGGTGGCAGTGGTATTGAACTTGGGGAGGGAAGGCTCACATTCTTTTAGCTTGGTACTGATATAGAAAAGTTCTGGTTTCTCTCTCTTTCTCTCTCTCTGAATGCTGGTGGCGGTGGGGGAAGGGAGGGGGAGGATCGTCACACCCTTCTTGGCCATGAAACCCACTGGCTGACCATAGGCAAGTCACACTCTCTCAACCTCAGAAGACAGCAACCCCCCTCTGAAGAAACCTGCCAAAAAAAAACCATAATAGATTCAATTTAGAGTCACCATAAGTGTCTTGAAGGCATACAACAACAACAACAACAACAACAACAACGGCATCATTTTCCTCTCAATTTAGCCCTTCTCAAATTGTTTTGGGATAGAAAGAGTCTCCCCCCAATGAAGTTTCTTTATTTAGGAATTCAGAAGCAAGAGAATTTAAACTGGAATATTAAATAGCAACATCATTCATTATTGCCACAGAACTGGCTGCTTTATGGTGAGAATTATGATAGCGGAATTTAAAGACCCTCACAAAAATAATTATCGCATAAATTTTTAAGACATGAAGTTGTAATATAATTATGTAAGTGGTGCAACGCTTTTCTGAGATAAATTTTTATTTTTTTTATTTTTTTGCTGCTTTCTGCTGAAAGAAAGAGAGGGAGGAGGTGGATAGAGGATTTGGGGGAAAGGGAGAAAGAAAGGAGGACCAGGGAAAGCAAAGCACTCATATCCTTGCTTTGAATTTATTTGCCTTTACCCAGGTTTTCAAACATTTTGTGTTTTCTTTCCAAAGAGTTGTGTGACTGCTACTTTGTTTACTCATATGCCCTCCAGACAGCAAGTGAGTACTCTTCTGGCAAAAACAGCATCCTCCTCTCTGAGGGTCAAGAGGTGGAAACTGCCCTCCCCAAATATTCAGATCTGTCAGTGAAACAAAACTTAATGTTTTGTTTCTGCTTCCATCACAGAGACAAAGCCTTGGGGAAAAGAAATCACCCCTTTCTCTTGCTTTTATTTCTCCCTCCTTATTACTACTTCTGTCAGATTACCAACGAGGTACAATTACCTATGAGGAAATGATTGATTTGAAACTGATTAAATGGATCAGAACTACTGATTCCTAAGATTAAAAGTTATGTTTACTTCTTTGCTTCTCAAAATAGATTGCCATTGCTTCCTCTGTCCCAGAAGGCTCATTGGTCAAACAATGCAATGTGGAAAGATTAAACAATTTTTTAAACTTAATTTTGTTAAGCAGTCCTACTTGTCTTTCAGTAACAAAAAATCAGTGCATCTCAGCTGAACATGCCCTAATTTTTCATTGTAAGTGGTTCTGCAAAACAGTCAGGCATTCACATGGGATGCGATGACTTTAACTAATGTTCAATGAATAAAAACAACTTGGTGGCTTATGTTGCACAAGACAAATAAGCTTCTGTCTTCTGGCACCAGAAAAACTGGCTCCATAGATGGTGCCACCAAGAATGATTTGGATTCTTGGATCATGGGCTGCAGTTCCAGGAGAGTGGACTTCTAGCAAGAGATGGGCTGCACCTCACACCAGTTGGCAGAAGCATTTTTGCCAATAGTCTCAAAACATTTGATCAGGAGGGCTTTAAACTGAGTCATGTTGGGGAGGGAGACAGGATCTTGGAAGGTATCTTGGAAGGCAGGAGTAGATCATGGGCTGGAGATAATAGTCAAAGTGTTATAGAGAGAACAAGGCAAATGATGCAAGGGCCCAACAGTGGGAGGCAAAAAACCTCACACAGGCAGCAAGTGGGAAGGACATATGCTCTTAGATGTCTCTTCACTAATGCACAAATCATGGGAAATAAACAAAATGAACTTGAACTCCTAGCACAACAAAGCAAATACAATATAATAGGCATCTCTGAAACCTGGTGGGATGAGTCTCATGATTGGAATGTAGGAATAGAGGGATATAACCTTTTAAAGAGAAATAGGGTGAACAAGAAAGGCAGAGGAATAGTATTATATGTCAGGGATGTTTACACCTGTGAAGAGATCATGGAATCATAGAATCATAGAGTTGGAAGAGACCACAAGGGCCATCCAGTCCAACCCCCTGCCATTCAGGAACTCCCAATCAAAGCATCCCTGACAGATGGCCATCCAGCCTCTGCTTAAAGACCTCCAAGGAAGGAGACTCCACTACTCTCCAAGGGAATGTGTTCCACTGTCGAACCGCCCTTACTGTCAGGAGGTTCCTCCTAATGTTGAGGTGGAATCTCTTTTCTTGCAGCTTGCATCCATTGTTTCGGGTCCTAGTCTCTGGAGCAGCAGAAAACAAGCTTGTTCCCTCCTCAATATGATATCCCTTCAAATATTTAAACACGGCTATCATATCACTTCTT
The DNA here is from genome assembly GCA_026167975.1 of Phrynosoma blainvillii. NCBI lineage: Eukaryota > Metazoa > Chordata > Lepidosauria > Squamata > Phrynosomatidae > Phrynosoma > Phrynosoma blainvillii. The sequence continues at coordinate 419,356,950 of JANUYF010000001.1, forward strand.
AACCTTCTCTTCTCCAGGCTAATCATTCCCAGCTCCCTAAGTCGTTCCTCATAGGGCTTAGTTTCCAGACCCTTCACCATTTTAGTTGCCCTCCTTTGGACACGCTCCAGTTTCTCCACATCCTTTTTGAATTGTGGTGCCCAGAACTGGACACAGTATTCCAGGTGAGGCCGGACCAAAGCAGAATAGAGTATTACTTCTCTTGATCTAGATACTATACTTCTACTGATGCAGCCTAAAAGTGTATTGGCCTTTTTAGCTGCTGCATCACACTGTTGACTCAAGTTCAACTTATGGTCCACCTGGATTCCTAGATCCCTTTCACATGTAGTCTCATTCAGCCAGGTGTCCCCCATCGTATATCTGTACTTTTCGTTTTTCCGCCCTAAGTGCAGTACCTTACATTTCTCCGTGTTGAATTTCATTTTGTTAGCTTTGGCCCAGCTTTCTAGTCTGTTCAAGTCATTTTGAATTTTGATCCTGTTCTCTGGGGTATTAGCTACTCCTCCTAATTTGGTGTGGTCTGCAAATTTGATAGCTATGTCCCCAATACCATCATCCAAGTCATTAATAAAGATATCGAATAGCACTGGGCCCAGGACCGAGCCCTGTGGCACCCCACTGGTCACTTCTTTCCAGGTTGAAAAGGAGCCATTGTTGAGCACCCTTTGTGTTCAGCCAGTGAACCAATTACAAATCCATGTAACAGTTACTTTGTCTAACCCACATTTTACCAGCTTGTTAGCAAGAATGTCATGGGGAACCTTGTCAAAGGCCTTACTGAAATCAAGATATACTATATCCACAGCATTCCCTTCATCTACCAAACTGTTAATTTTATCAAAAAAAGAGATCAGATTTGTCTGGCATGACCTGTTTCTCTGAAACCCATGTTGACTTTTTGTGATAATGAAATTACCTTCCAGATGTTCACAGACTCTCTGATTAATTATCTGCTCCAGAATCTTTCCGGGTATTGATGTCAGACTAACTGGACGATAATTGTTGGGATCCTCTTTTTTCCCCTTTTTGAAGATGGGGACAACATTTGCCCTCCTCCAGTCCATTGGGACTTCTCCTGTTTTCCAGGAATTCTCAAAGATTATTGCCAATGGTTCCAATATTTTGTTTGTCAGTTCTTTTAATACCCTTGGATGTAATTCATCTGGTCCTGGAGACTTATATTCATTTAGATTAACCAGATATTTCTGTACTATCTCTTTACTTATTCTGTGCTGAAATTCTATTCTGTCCTCTGCTCCATTATCCTCAGGTTGAGCACCCTTTGCCTTTTCTGAGAAGACTGAAGCAAAGAAGGTGTTGAGTAATTCTGCCTTTTCTCTGTCCCCTGTTAACTTTTTGACATCTCCACACAGTGGCCCAACCATTTCCTTCTTTTTCCTTTTGCTGCTGACATACCCAAAAAAGCCCTTTTTATTGTTCTTAACCTCTCTAGCAAGCCTGAGTTCATTCTGTGCTTTAGCTTTACTGACTTTAACCCTACACGTGCTAGCTATTTGTTTTAATTCCTCTTTGGTTATTTCCCCATTTTTCCATTTCTTATACATGTTCCGTTTAAAACATAGTTCAGTTGCAAGTTCCTTAGTCATCCATCCTGGTTTCTTGAGACACCTCCCATTTTCCCTCCTCATTGGCACAGTTTGAAATTGTGCCTTCAGTATCTCCCTTTTGAGAAACTCCCATCCATCTTGAACTCCCTTCTCTTTTAGTATTCCTGTCCATGGGATCACCCCCAGTATTTCTCTAAGTTTAGTAAAATCAGCTTTCATAAAGTCTAGAATGCGTGTCTGACTATGCCTGGCTTCTCCTTTCCACTGTATAATAAACTCCAGGAGGACATGATCACTCCCGCCTAAGGATCCAACCACTTGCACCCCATTAACTAGGTCTTCCCTGTTAGTTAGGATCAGATCTAAAATAGCTGACTCCCTCATTGCCTCTTCCACCTTTTGGACAATGAAATTATCTTTGAGGCAAGTGAGGAATTTGCTAGACCTTGAGGATTTTGCTGAGTTTGAATACCAGCAAATATCCGGATAGTTGAAGTCACCCATCACTACTATATTTTTCCTTTCTGAGTGTGTGGTCATCTGTTCTAGAAAGGCATCATCCAATTCTTCTGCTTGAGTTGGGGGTCTGTAGTAGACTCCCACACTAACATCCCTGTTGTTTCCCTCCCCTTCAGGACCAGATGAACTACATCCAAGAATATTAAAAGAACTGACAAATGTAATCTAAGAGCTACTGGCAATAATCTTTGAGAACTCCTGTAGAACAGGAGAAGTCCAAGCAGACTGGAGGAGGGCATACATTGTTCCCCATCTTCAAAAAGGGGAAAAAAGAGGATCCCAGCAATTATCGCCCAGTTAATCTGACATCAATACTGGGAAAGATTCTAGAACAGTTCATTAAACAGAGTGTCTTTGAACATTTAGAAGGGAATGCCATAATCACTAAAAGTTAACATGGGTTTCTCAAAAACAAGTCATGCCAGACTAATCTGATCTCTCTCTCTCTCTCTCTCTCTCTCTCTCTCTCTCTCTCTCTTTTTTTTTTTTTTTTTTTTTTGATAAAATTACCAGCTTGCTAGATGAAGGGAATGCGGTAGAGTTATTTAAGTTTAGATAATGGAAATGCACATACAAAGTTATTTGCCCTTGCCAACTAAGCATAGCTACCCATTGGAAAGTGCCCAGTGAAAATAAAATGCCAGATCAGTGGACATTTGCAAAATGCCCTACTTTGTTGAAAGGAATCATTTTGCATAGTGTGGCAGCAAAGTGTATTTGAAAGATAAAAGAAGGATGTCAGCCAAGATATCAAAAGAAACACGATTGTTAAATTAAAAAGGCTTTTGGATTTAACAAGATGGTGCAAAGGCCAAAGCACATCAAACTCTGTTCCCCTGCTGGTGATATGCAAATTATAACATTGCAATCCCTGTGGTCTTGATGAGGACAAGCCATAGTGGGAGCTATAAATAATGTATTTCCTCAGTGTTCTGATACTCAGTGCTCTCTACCATTGGAAGCACCATAGAAATGAAAACACAGCATATCTTTTAGGACTAAGCCAGCACGCTTCAGTTTACAACAGCATATTTCATTATTTGAAGAAGAGTTTTGACCACAATCATTTTCAGATAATGGAGAGGCCCCCACTGTGAACTGTGGACCTCATCCCCACCATTCTGCCAGAACTGACTGGAAATTAACCATTCCCAACAGATGTTTATTTAGATTTCCCTTAAAAGAAAAGGAAAAAATGATTTTCATAGTAAGCAATTTTGGAACTGTGATTCCACCCATCAGTTTTCTATTCACAGAGTGTTTTAGGCCAGGGTCTATGAATAGGTGCAACTGTATCACACATAGCACTAGCCTGATGACCCAAATCAATTGCTACTTCAACAGTATTTTTGTGTGTGTGTGTGTGTGTGTGTGTGTGTGTGTGCTGGTTCAATATTACACACTTTCACTTCAACACACAACACACAGATGTTCATAGAGATCTTTCTTTCAACAGAACAGTGTGTTATCATAGCTTAGAAGTCCCCAGTGTCACATTTTGAGAGGTCTTGTAGCTTAGTTAAAGCCATGGGTATATATACAAAATTTGTACAGAGAGAGCTTCTTTTGTTTTGGTGCCCAGTTATGGAATATCTTCCCCTTACAGGTCCATTTGATGCCAATGAGAGTTTCATTCTGGTGCCAAGTAAAAAATGAAGATTCTTATTAATGTCTGAGACCATTCAGATCTGCAAATCTGCACATTTTCACTTGCCTTAAGATGTTGTAATTGTGTTTAAATTGCTTCTCTCTACATATGTGTGTGCATGTGTGTGTGTGTGTGTGTGTGTTGTTGTTGTTGTTGTTGTTGTTTGCCTTCAAGTCTTCCAATTTATGGCAACCCTAAGATAACAGGGTTAATTGATAACAGGGTTTTCTGGGTCTGAGTGTGTGTCTTGCCCATGGTAATCCAGTGAGTTTCCATGGTTGAACAGGGAATCAAATCCTGGTCCCCAGAGTCATAGTCCAACACCTTAAACCACTGCATCACCCTGGCTCACATTCATTTGTGTGTGTGTCAAATAATACATGAAAAAAGAAAAACATAATTTGTCAAATCATTTAATCTGCTTTTTTGTCTGTGTAACTTTACAATACTGATTTCAATTGTTTTGAACTAGTAAAGTTGATTTTATTGTACACTGCCCTGAGATTCTACAATAGAGGGCAAGTAAGAAATACTTTAATAAATGAACATATATTCCAGGGGGACTTTTTAAAAATATATATTTTTAAAAAATCTGGCTTCCAATAAAATAATTTTATGTTACATATTGTGTTTAAAAAAACACAGTTTGTGCCACTTTGGTTTATGTAATAGATTAAGTAATTAGAACTGGGATTCCTACACACATCCCCAGAAACAACACAAATGAAACCTTTGTAATGCAGTGTTAGTTCCCCTTCCCATTCATGCTACATGGTTAATTACCAGCTCCATATAAAGCTGAGTACAAAGTCCATGTATTTTTATGTGACTTTCAATGAAGCAACACCTGTCAGATGGCTCCCACGATGGCATTTTTCTTTCTGTGCCTTTTCTAGATGACTGGTCAAGCAATGCAATATTCCCAAGGTGGCTTCAGAGACATTTTTCAGTTTAGGAGTAAGGTAATTGTATGTCTGCATGTTCTCTATATCAACTGAACAGCAGTTTTTAGGTAGAACCTGGTTCCCTAAAGGAAACTGTAAACCTGAAATAGGTTTAACGAAATGGTGGGAAACAGTTATTTATATGAATAAAGCATTTCTGCTTCTGCCTTCCTTAGTGATGCCAGTTTGAATGTCAATGATAAATAGCATTCCGTGGCAGTTACAGAAATTAAAGGATGTGAGCATGGAACTCAAAGAATGATGCTGGAGACAAGAGTGATACTGAATTCTAAATTTAATGGGAAATGTGAGAGTGGTACTGGATTTCTCAAACAGAATAATTAAATGGAAAAATAGAACATCAACAACAACCAGTACCATCCACATTCACACAAACACAAGGTCTAGCACTGGGGCGAGGGGGATGCAAGAATCACTTTCTTTGTAAAATAGTATATAAAGTGGGTTTTGTTACCAGTTATTTCTTTATAATCAGCATATAATCAAATGAAAGAAAAAGATTATGGGAGAGAGAATTGCTGGTTAGAGTGATGGAGGAAGAGAGAGGAGGAGAAGGCACACAAATGGTAAGTAAGGGGCAAAGCAGACTGTCCCGAAGGAGTGGCTCTGCACTGCTCCTTTAAGTGCCAGATTGGAGCCATGGCAACCATGTGCTGAGGCCCCAATCCGGCATTTTTCTAGCCCCAAAAGAAGCAGCAAAATGTGACTCCTTTTTGGGCTGAAAAAAAACCATCCTTGCCACCATGACTCTTCTGCATCTCTTCAGTACAGCATGTATTCATTCTGTGATGGAGAAACGTCGTGATACCACCTGCCATCTGGGCAGGCAGGCAGTGTGACACCATCTTGGGGGTGGAGTCGGGGTGTGCACCATGCATACACCACACTCCCACTCCACCCCAACACCGTCATTTCTTGCTGGTCTGTACAACCTCTAAGTAAACATGCAAACTATTAGCTAGTGAGAACAGTCATGAAGAGATTGCTAACTCTAACATCAAGGCCTCACAGTGTCCAAGTATGGCAATAGGGAACCCTGTATCTCTAAATATCTATACCAGGTATGAAGAAAATGTGTTTGTGAGCTGTATGTGGCCCATGAACCCTACTTGGCAGTCTTTCAAAGCTCCTTTACCTCATCCCCAGATTTTTCATTGGGAATATGTTTTTAGGTGATTTTTCACTCCCAAATAGCTCCAAGTGATAGAAAACCATCCACAAATGTAGCAGTTTAGCTACTCCCCCACAACCCCCCCTCTCTTACAAACAAAGACCCCAAATCCTGGCCAGAAATGATACTATGTGTAATCCATGAAGAGCCAAGGTTTGAAAATCGCCGCCTCCCCCATTCAATTGCCTATCTTTGCTTTACCCATAATATTGGCTGACATCCTGTTAGTCACTTATAATGGCATAAATTAGACATAAGACATAACTGTTACCTACTCACATTTACAATCATGGTACCATTGCCTTGATTGTAAATGTCCCTGAAACCAACCTTAAAATCCAGCCATCTGCACCAACTTCCACAGTGCTGAATAACAGGGTGCTGAAGTGTAGCCCTCCCATCAGTGATCAGCAGTATGCCAAGGAGTTGTGACAGGTCCACAAGTCCTGGCTTCTGCTCAATGCACTATTGAGCATTGCTGGGGGCCTCGGCAGACAGCTTAAAAAGCCATCCTCGGCGCAAGGAAGGGGAGGGGCAGCCGCATGCTCAGCGCCCCTTCCTCCTCCCAAGGCTGTCCTCGGAGCCGCTGGCCATCCGCACGGCCGGCGCTCCGAAGACAACCTCCTGCCGCAGCATCCGGACACGCTGTGGTGGAAGGGTCGCCGAAAGTGTGCCACAAGTTTTTGCAGCACACTTTCGGTGACATATGAAAAGAGCGCTATTTTAGCGCTTCTTTCCAGGGGCACCGACGGTGCGCCACGGGATCAAGACATGAGGATGCCTCAGTCCCGCGGCGCACCTTCCCAGGGCGTCCCACAGCCTCCCGTCTGCCAAGGCCCTGGGAGGGGGTAGATATGTTTTCTTTCAATGACCCATTCACTAGCATTGCAGAACTCTGTCTCATGGTGCAGCTGGCTGGTTTTTAGGGTGAATTTTGGGAATCAGCTCCTGGTGCAGGATCTCAACCATTGTGTTTATGAGAATCAGAACCCTTCATGCACAGTTTTACTCTAGAAGACTTACATGTTCAATCTGTGAAGGCCAGTGATGCAGAACAGGGTTCAGCAGTAGTAGGCTCGAATTGGCACTAATGCCAATCATGCTTTTTCTGCTTATATAATGAGCCTTAATATCAGCAAAAAAAAGAAGAAATACACTGCTCAAAAAAGAAGACACTGATTTGCATTAAGTTTCTCTGTGCTAACTCAGATGTATATAGCACAAGTTTAGAAGTAATAACTGCAATTTAAATTGAATTAAAATATATCATAGTGGAGAAGACTGAATGGGCGAGACTTCCTGAGTCTGCCATCCAGTGCTAAATGTTGGTGGGTAATTTTAAGGCCTACACTCTCTGTTCATGTAGTTTTTTATCTTGAAAATTGGCCTGGACTGAACAATCTTTCACAGAGAAGACTCTTCTATGTAATGTAGGACATATCCTACCCTGGGCCTAAAGTCTTGCATTGGTAGGTAGATTGGTTGATACCTACTTTGATTCAGAATGGTCCTATCTATAATTCTCTATCACTTCACCATTGTTAGAAAACTAAGCTGAACATTTGGTCCTATAGCTGGAATTAGGCAATTCTCCAGCTATAGTTGAATTGCAACTCCCAGCATTTCATACCATTGGATATGCTGATTAGGGCTACTGGAACAAACAGTTCAACAGCATTTGGAAAGCTCCATAATTCCTACCCCCATGTTAAGCTCCATAAACAGTCCCACTTGGCAGTTTGGTAGGAAAAAAATGTGTCAAAATGCCAATCAATCCATCAATCAATCAATACCTGATTCTTCTGAACCACAGCCTTTTATCTCCAGTGCTCTTAAATTGCAATATCACTAATGCAAGTCTTCTTTGATACTGCTGAATGACTTTCTAAATTATCCATTCTCATTTCAGCAGAATTCACTCTCAAAGTTCTGTCAGTTCTAGAGAAAGCTATATTGGAAGAAAAACATGTAAGTCTGGGTGTGGGTGTATGATGTGGCAGTTCTCCATAGCATTAACATGTCAGGGAGAAGAAGGAATGCCAATTACAGATGTCTTACCAAATGAGGCCTGGGATCCAATCCAACAGAAAACCAAGAGTATAATCACTGTGGGATGGGTAGGAAAGGGAGTATGCCTCTTAAAGGACATCTGATTTTGTGCTAATGTGCAATCTCAGCTAAACCCCACCTAGTTGCTTCTGTGTGAACTTGTAGGAAGATTCTTTTGTTGTTTTCCTTGTGTTGATGTTGAATCAGTGTGCTATAAGCCCCATTCAAGCAATTAAACCAAAGGATTGCATCAAGGCTTCCTAAACAACTGTTTCATAGACTACAAACAAAGGTTTAGTGAGGCGTCATATGTAGAGGCCATCGCAAGAGTGAGTTCATACCATCAAAGTCCTGTGTGGGTTGTATGTCTTGCATGTGGATCTTTGATCATTTGTCATGAAAATCCACATTATAATACAGAGTATTTATACTGGGCAAAATCTAGCTAAAATTAAACACTTTTAAACCCTGGTTTCAAGTTTGGCTTATTGTGCCTGTAGCGCTGCTTCACTCCACAGAGGATTCTGTCAAAGCACAAAGTGCTCAGTGATCTTTACAAGTCTATATAGTTAATCAGCAACTAACAAACTAGTATTATCTCCACATAACTGCAGTAGGAGAAAGAGGACTAAATCCACTAGCTTGTCTCATTTCTTTATATTCCACTTATTTGTTGGCTCTGTTTTGTTTGGGACTAGCAATTGGATTTAGGCCATAGTGTCACTACAGTAGTGTCTTGCTTTTCATAAGCAATAATAACAGTTGCTGCTACTATTTCTCACCCAAAAGCAGCTTTCAAAGCAAATTAAAATACATTTAAAAAAAAATCAAAATCCATTAATGATGTTAAGCAATAGCCCAAGAAACAGCACCAGCTTAAAAAACCTGATGAAATAAGAATATTTTTGGCTTCAATTTTTAGCATATTTACAAGGAGCCATGCTGACCTCCATGCAACCGACTGCCTGTTTCTTCTCCAAGTATTCATAAACTCTCCAAAACAAATATTTGCTGAACAGGAGGAGACAGGGAGAGGAAGGATGCATAAAGATAAAATGAAGACATGGTGTGTCTATAATAAAGCAAATTTAAGGATATGTAAGATGGGTCCTGGGATCTACAAGCATTCAGAAAAATAAATATACCGAAATTGTCAAGGAGAGGATTCACCACCAACCTCTTTTCTCCAAGACGAACAAAACAAAATAAAATAAAATAAATGACAGCTGGCAGAGGACCACAGTGGAAACAGGAGGTGACATGTAGTGTCTCTCTTTGGAGACAAATCATGTTTGGAATGCAAGATCAGGGATCACACACTTACCCATTTAGGTAAGGGAAGAGAAATCTTCAGATCTTTTACTTTACTTTTGAGCTTTTTAAACCTCATTCCCCAGTTCATGGCATATCCACTCCAGTGACTCTTCATGATCTCCCCCGCCTCAATATTAGCCAATTGAGTTTATCAATAAGGGGGGGGGGGCAGTGGGGGTGAAGGTGAGAAGTGTAAATCAATACATTTTCACCATTAGAACTTAAGGCCCTGTTCAGAATGAATTGGACTGACACCACTGTTAACACATTCCTAAAGTTTCTTCTCATCCATTGAATCAACATATATATTTTATTCCTGATCTTAAGAGAAGGAAGAATAGGAGAAAGAGTGCCTACTTTGGTCACATCTCACCAGGAATACTGTGCCCAGTTTTGGGCACCATCACCATTGAAGAAGAATATTGACAAGCTAGAATGGATTCAGAAGGCAACCAAGATGGTAAAGGGTCTGGAAACCAAATCCTATGAGGAACAGCTTAGGAAGCTGGATATTTTAGCCTGGAAAAGAGAGGACTGAAAGGTAAGACAATGGACATATTTCAAAATCTGGATGTGAAGTAGAAGATGGGGCCAGCTTGTTTCCCCATCTCAACTTTAGGAACAATGTCATTACTATAAGAACTATTCAGTGGTGGAATAGTCAGCCTCAGAAGGTGGTGTACTTTCCTTCTTTGGAGGCTTTAAAATGAGGTGGGATACCCACTTCTCAAGAGTGCTTTAGCTTTGTATTTTTGAATCTATTTATTTACTTATTTATTTAAATAATAATAAATATATCAAAATCCTATATCAAAAGCTCTCAGGGTGGCTTAAAAATAACATTAAAACAAATTAAACAGTTCAGTACAATAATGTTATTCAAATAAGCTAAAATACATTAAACATCATAATAAGTTAAAGGGATTTAAAAGTTTTTAAAACTATGTATAAAAATATTTGGGATGAATTAATGGGGCCCAAAAGCCTTGATGAATAGCTGTGTTTTCACCTGGCACCTAAATTAAATGAGTATTCGTGATAGTCATGTCTCCAAGGGAATGGCATTCCACCCTTGTGATGCCAACTGAGGAGGATCTCTCCCAACACAATTTATTGACTTCACTGAGGGGACATGGAGGAGCCTTCCCAACAAAGCTCAGCCCCTGGACAGGCACACTGGGGAGAAGTGTTTCCTCAAGTATGAAGGTCCCAAACCGCTTTGGGATTTAAATCTCATCACAAGGACCTTGAATTCAGACTGGAAACATATGGATTCAAACTACAGGGAAAAAAGATTCCACCTCAACATTAGGAAGAACCTCCTGACAATGAAAGCTGTTCAACAATGGAATATACTGCCTCGGAGTGTGGTGGAGTCTCCTTCCTTGGAGATTTTTAAACAGAGGCTGGAGGCCATCTCTCGGGGGTGCTTTGATTGTGTGTTCCTGCATGGCAGGGGGTTGGACTGCATGGCCCTTGTGGTCTCTTATAGCTCTAAAATTCTATGATGCTTGGTGAGGGAAAGTGGACAGAATTTGCCAGCTTCAGGCTGCTAGAAATAACACGTTGACTGGAATTGTTACTTTTTGGATTACAATTCCCAGAGGTCCCTAAGAATGAGGGATTTTTGGACTGGTAATTCAAAAATTAGCATTTTCAATCAAAAACTCATTTCTAACATCCTAAAGTGATAAAATATTTTGTGAACACCATTGAAGAGTTATTGAACTTCTGCAATCATTGACATGAATCATTTTTCAAACATACACACACACACCCTATTTTCCTCACAGAAAAAGATTCTTCTATGCAGGAGACCTGTTTTCTGTGCAGGAAACAGTGCTTTTTGTGCCTACCACCCATCTCCATCAAGAAACCTGTGTATATTTCTCCAAATAAGAATTCCTCACAACACTTTGGGACATTCAAATACAGGAAGGTACATTTATTTCTTCCTATGAAGGGAGAATGTTGTTGCGATTATTCATCCTTGCAAGGAGGGTAACATATTCAGGAATTTACATCCCTAATCCCTACCCAGTCTGATCAAAATTGTATGGACTTCCAGATGTTGTTGGGCTGCAACCCCCATCTGCCCTAGAAATCATAGTCACTGGTAGAAGTACTGGAAGTTGCACTTCCAGTCCCCACCACTAGTTAGAGCAGGGGTCGGCAACCTTTTGGGGTGGGGCTGGTCCCCCTGTCCCTGATGCCCCCCAGGGTGTGGCGGCATGCACGCACACTACCAGGAGAGCTCCCTCAACTGCACCGGGCCTCGGAGAGGCCCAGCCTGGCCACGGGGCCCCCCCAGGAGGGCTCCCTCGACTGCGCTGGGCCTCCAAGAGGCCCAGCGTGGCTGTGGGAGCCTCTTAGGAGGGCTCCCTCAACCACACTAGGCCTCCAAGAGGCCCGGCGCAGGCGCAGGGGTCCTCCGGGGTGCCATTTTGGAATCCAAAATGGCGCCCCAGAGGACCCCCATAGCCGCGAAAGGCAGCAGCGGTGGTGGCAGTGAAAGGACTGGGCAGGGGCCAGTCCAAAGGCCTCCACGGGCTGCACCCGGCCCACGGGCCTTAGGTTGCCAATCCCTGAGTTAGAGTATACTCTCAAAAAGGAGTGGTTCCATTTTCAATCTCTTCTGTTGCAAGGCTACAGTTACAAAATAAATGTCACCTGTGTTCTGATCACATCTTGGTAACATATAAAAAGTACTGATTGTACAAATCTCCAAGAAAATCATTCTGTGAATTCTCCATCTCAAGGGCAACCACTTGCATTAGCACTAAATATATACCCATCAACCAAGGAGTGCATAGTATTTTTTACCACATTATTGGTGCAATATAGGAAGTTGGAGAAGTAGTAGTGACAGTATTTTCCAAAGTGAGAGATAACATGCAGATACAGTGTGGTATAGTGGTTAGAGTATTGGAATAGAACATAGGAGATCAAGAATCAAGTCCCCACTGAGCCAGGAAACTCACTGGGTGAGCTTGGGTGAGCCACTCTTTCAGCTTAACCTATTTTATGGGGTTGCCATGAAAATAAAGTAGAGAGAAGATGACCTGTATATCCTTTTGTTGTTGTTGTCAACTGGATGAAAAATATGATATAAATTTAACCTACCCAACCCCACCACCAATGTATAAAATGGACCATGGAGAGAAGCAAAGACAATCAACGTGAAACACTGGCTATTCAGCTAAAAACATTGTCATTTATTCCTCTGGATTGGATTGCTCTGCAGGAAAGAGCAGCAACTGTCACATATCATAGGAAATAGATAATGTGCCTATCTACATATGCTGATGTGGAATACATGCAAACTTTACTTGCATTTCTTTAGCACTTGTAAGAAAAGGAAAGTATTGTAATGTATTGTCAGACAAAGAAGAATTGAATAGGCATGGCTAAGGAAACTGAGATTTCCCTTGTCAAATCATTTAAGAACTTGCAAAATATGTTTGCACAGCTTGGAAATATTTATTGCCAGGAAACCACTCCTCAGTTGCAGGCTAATAATACAGGGGGTAGTTCTAGCATGTTCCCTTCTTTCCATGCTCACTTTAACTGGTTTAACTAAAGTATGAATAGAGCTAATTAGAATAACACTAAGATATCAGGATGAGGAAGACTGTTTTGGATTATCATGGTTGAGAGTGAAACAGGACTTGGAATGAGGGACACTCATTTCATTATTAGCATTGATTGCAGAAAATTAGTTTTAAAAAATAATATCTTCCTGTTACCTATGCAAGTGCTTGGAGAGTAATTCATTATCTGTACTTGTTGCAATGAGAAAAGTAACTCATTAAACAGTGCTGGGCTTGCTACTTTTTCTTACTTTCTGTTATTCTTAAAAGAACTCCTGGATTTTATTATGGCTGGCCTTTGAGAATGGATTTTTCAGAGAAAACAAGTCATGTATAGTGTCCTGGGCTTTTATTTGTTGTTGTTGTTTTAATGTCTTTTAACTGGTTTCAAATTTTACGAAGGTTTAATTCTCCTTTAAATTTTGTATTCTGTTAATTTTTAACTTGAATGGGACTTACTGAGTGGTAATGCCTCAGGATGGGAGGATATGCAAGGAGAATTTGTGTCCATTTAATTAGTGATCCATTGCCTGCTGGGAAAACCCCTGACCCTGGGTGGTTTTTATTTGCATTTGCTGGGTCTTGATTTTGGTGTTTTGTTTACTTAAAGGTTTTCGTATTACTTGTTGAAGTTGTCTAGGTGTTTGTGGATTTCAACGGCTATCAAGTTTACCAAAGTAAACTTCATCTCCCACCCTGAGGCCTTGCCATTCAACAACAGAACAATGCACAGATTAACATGCAAATCACATCTTCTCAACCAAGGGTCACACAGTATATATACTCCACTCACTTCCATGACAGCATTCTCTGAAGATGCCAGCCACAGATGCTGGAAAAATGTCAGGAATAAACTCTTCTAAAACACAGCCACATAGCTTGAAAAACCCACAAAAGCTATGAACTAATTAGTCTTTGGAAACATTACTTTTTACCATGCTGGCTGGGGTTGTACTGGGAGTTATAGTGTAAAAAATAACATTTCCAAGCTCTGAAATTAGCTTTGTTGCCACTATTTGTTTGGAAATAGAACTTAGGTATATATCTTTATTTGTTTGGAAATATAGCTTTGGGTATATCCACACTGCAGAGCACTCTGACAAACCAAGCTGAATACCTCACCAAATTGCAAATCTCAGGATTCGGTAGGATAAAGCCATGGCAGTTAAAGTAGTGTCATACTGTTTTAACTCTGCAATGTGGATACGCTTTTAGAAACACCCTCATTACCAAAATAAAGACAACTGTTTTACTTGCAAAACTGTTGTTTCCTAGCCTACAGTTAGTGAGGAATTGTGTGATAAAAATGTTAAGCCCCTCTAAAATTCCACAACTATTTCCTTGCATGCCATTGTCTGAACCCTTCTTTTATCACCCCACATTTCATACCTGTATGAAAGGAATTAACTATATTATACAAGTTGAAGATTTACATGGAGCAGGTGGAATGTAAGAGAGAAAGAGTTCTTGCATCATTCTCTCTTTCTCTTTGATAGCCACAGTCAATTTTATCTTCAGAATTATTCCCTCTCTGGAAGGGAATGTCCTCTTGTCCTTTTCATTATAAATAACATCTCTTTCTCTCTCTCTCTCTCTCTCAATCTCTCACTCTCTCTCTTTTGTCCCAGAATATATTTCACTGCTCAAAAGAAGTTCTAAGCCCACTGAACAAAGCTGTCAGGATAAATGAATTGCTCAGCCCCGATGTTTGCTATTAGCGGATTGTATAGTGATAGGATAATAACCTTTTTTTTCTTCCTCCTCCCTACTTGAAAGGCATTTTTGTGTGCTGAATTACAGATCCAGATAGGAAAGACGTGCTCTGTGCATAACTCTCAAGCTACTTTCCTGCACCACATTCCTCTCCATAATTTTGTGTTTGTTATCTTGAATGGATGTCAGTAACCACAGATCAGCAACTGAAATATACTTGAAATGAGTACCACATGTATGGTGTTTATGCCAGCCTATACAGACAGCTAGTGGAAAAGGCCTGTGGTTTACAGAGCACTGTTTTTAATACTTTGTGCAATTTAATATCAAGTGCCATAACTGGAATATACAATAGTGAAAAGAGAGAGGTATGAGAAAATAAATGACTCATGATATCACATATTGGTTTCCAGCGAGGCTCCAGGGTGGTTATGTCAAACAAGTACCTACTTGTTTATTTTAATATACTCAAGTGATCATTTCTCTTCAAGGGTAGATAAGTGTACAGATTTTTAATGTATGTAAGCAGTTGCTACTTGTTTAAAGACTGGAAAGCAAATGGTAAAGGTTTTGTTAATAGAACAATAAACTCAGGGAGATCACATATTCATAAAGGGACTAAGTGAAGATAAGAGAATGACAAATAGCTTCAAATTAATGCAAAGTAATTCCTTTTTTTTTTTCATATATGGCTGCCAAGATCCACATTTAGTTGTACTTCTATTCTGTTGTTGTTGTTAATTTCCCTTGAGTCGATCTTGACTCATGGTGGCTCTATGGATGAGACATCTCCAAGAACCCCCTGTCCTCCACTGCTCTGCTTAATTCCTGCAACCCCATACCCGTGACCTCCTTAATAGAGTCCATCCATCTAGCAAATGGCCTTCCTCTCTTCCTGCTTCCCTTCACCTTTCCCAGCATTATTGGGGTTTTTTTCCAAAGAGTCCCCCCTTCTCATGATGTGTCCAAAGTACGACAGTCTCAGTTTGATCATCTTGGCTTCCAGGGAGGTTTCTGATTTGTTCTGCTCTAGGACCCACTTGTTTGTCCTTTTGGCTGTCCATGGAATCCTCAGCACTCTTCTCCAGCACCACATCTCAAATGAATTGATTTTCTTCCTATCATGTTTCTTAACTGTCCAGATCTCACATCCATACATGGTAATAGGGAATGCAAGGGTTTGTATGATTCTAACTTTTGTGCTGAGTTGTATATCTTTGCATTTTAGAATCTTTTCTAGTTCTTTCATAGCCACCCTCCCCATTCTTAATCTTCTTCTGATTTCCTGACTGCAGTCCCCATTTCTATCAATGTTTGATCCCAGGTATGGGAATTCTTTTACTATTTCTATTTCTTCATTGTCTAGGTTGAACTTGTGAAGGTCTTCAGTGGTCATTATTTTTGTTTTCTTTATAGTCAACATTAAGCCTGCCTTTGCACTTTCTTCTTTGATCTTTCTTAAAATTTGACCTTCCCTAAAATTCATTCAAGAGGATAAATGCCCTGATAAATCCTACTGGGAGAATCAAGATGTATACTTAAAGCGGTTACCTAATGTGAAATCTGAAGGATTGGGGACATTTATTCTGCCAAAGATGGTGCACTACAGGAATTCTGAAGAAATTGTACTAATGAAATTTTGTAGCAATCCTTCATTAAATATCTGAAGAGGTGTTTCATGCAAGACGGTGCAAATTTGTCTTTTTGCTCCAGAGACTAGAACATGAACCAGTGGATTCAAATTACAAGAAAAAGGATTTCAGCTAAACATTAGAACAATTTTATTTTAAGGGCTGTTGGATAGTGGAATAGATTCCCTTGGAAGGTTGTGGACTCTCCATCTTTGGAGCTCTTTAAAAAGAGATTGGATGAGAATCTTTCAGGACTGCTTTAGACATGTATTCCAGCATGGCAAGGTGTTGGACTAGATCATCCTTATAGTTCCTCCAAACTCTAGGTTTCTATGAATCATTACTATTAGACTATCATAAGATTTCACCCAATACAGGATCTGAAACAAATGTAGAAGTTTCCCTTCAGGGGAATTTGATAAATTCTGAGATGAAGTCTATTGTATGCCATCTCAGGATCAGTATATTTTGCTGAAGACTGATCTCTGAGTTGCAGCAAGCCCTGAGGTTTCAGAAATGGAAACTCAATATTGCCTTTCCAACCCAGTACACATAGCAAAAGGTAATCTGTTACATGGACACCTACCAGTGATTTAGTCAGTCTCCAGACTCCATTTTGGGACTAAAAACATATCTACAACATCTGGCATATCATCATCACCATGCTTAAAGAGTCGGCATCAATTGCTGCTCATCTGGAGTAATGTGTTCAGTTCTGGGCTCCTCTTTTTAAGGAGGATATAGACAATTGGAGCAGGTTCAGAAAAAGCAGAAAAAGGAAACAAGGATGATAAGATGTATGGAGAACAAAACAGGAAAGCTTGAAAGAGTTGGACTTATTCAGCTTGGGGAAGAAAAGATTGAGGGATGACATGATGTAAATATCTCAAAGGCTGTTAGAGAGAGGAGAAGGCAGGTTTGTTCTCTGCTGCCCCAGAGAGTAGGGCATGGTTTAATAGTTTTAAGTAACAGGATAGTAGATTGCAATTAAACATTAAAAATAACTTGTTGACAGTAGGAGCAGTTCAGCAATGGAAACAATTGCCTAGAAAGTTGATGGGATCTCCTTCTCTGGATGTCTTTAAAAAGAGGCTGGAGAGAAACCTGCTGGGGACTTTTGAGGTGGAGATCCTGCACTGATAAGAAGGCTAGACTCAATGGGCAATGATGCTCCTTTCAACTCTATGGAGATTACCACACTACATTCTTATAGTCCTGCTATTCCATTTTTACTGCTCTGGTTGCCTTCTGTGGAATTCTGGGATTTTCAGTTTAGGGAAAGGCATTTAGAATTTTCAGCTGAAGAGCTCTTAGGCCTCACTGAACTGCAAATCCCAGAAGGCAATCAGAACAGTAAAAGTGGAATAGCAGCACTATAACAATGTAATACAGTAATCGCCTATGAATGTATGATTCATCATTAGCATCACTATCAATGGTATCATCACCATCAACTATCCTTTCATTTCCCCTATTTGGTACTCAAAACAGTTACAACAGTTAGAACAAACAGTTTAAAAATTCGCAACACAAAAAAGTTAAAAAGTAATTAAATTATTCACAAAATAAAACCAGATAATACATAATCCATAAAACACACAAATACAAGAACAAATAAAATACATTATACAAAGCCTGTTTCTAGGTTTTGTGGGTTTTTTCGGGCTGTGTGGCCATGTTCTAGAAGAGTTTCTTTCTGACGTTTCGCCAGCATCTGTGGCTAGCATCTTCAGAGAAAACTGAAATGGAAGAGCATGGGTCTATATATACTGTGAGACCCTGGGTAGGGAGGAGTGGTTCCCAGGTGAACTGTGTGTTGTTCTGTGTTGAATAGGTATTGTTCTGTTGTTAATGGCCTGTTTCTAGGTATTTTACAGTTGTTAGACTTTCCTGTTTCTTCTCCTTTCTCCCAAGGTTTATGTCATATGATGAAGAAAATGTGTCATTTTGGTGTTTTTTCCCCCCCTATTAATGGACATAGCCCAACTGTGGATTCATAAGCCAAATATCCAAGTAGTATTTTTCCCATAGTGAGCAGCCAGAACTATGGAACTATGCAGATGGGCAAAAAGAGGTGCTTTCAGGCTGACTTGGAGGTATGGCATTTGGATGACACACACCTTAAAGCCGGCAGGAAAGGACCCTCCAGGCACCTTATGTGGAGAAAAAACACTTCGAAAAGAAGCTTTTTCCCATTTCTTCCTGAAAGGGGAGCACCTTTGCAGGTGCATTTGAACACACCAGCATCAGTGCAGCACAAAAGGGGCACCTCACATTTAAAACAGCCATGTAAATGTCCTGCCGCAGGTGCGCAGGTGAATAAGGCATGGGTCCAGAGCATGCAATGTATAAAGCAGGCTTCAATTTAAATCACCCTATACTCCCCAGTTTGGATGCCCCACGCAGGTGCACCTGCATATTACAACCCTAACCCTAATATGCATGCACCCTGGCAACTGCGGGACAACAACAACTGTGTTGCTGTCAGATGCTCTGGCAGGAGAAAGTGATAAGTGTCACTTTCACTTCTAAGCTGGACCTCCACGCACATTCTAGCACCATTTTCCCAGTGGTGCTGTGCAGTTGCACAGCTGTTCAGATGTCCTCCATTGGTGCTCATCTTCTACACTGGGCAGAATAACAGTGCCATCCACAAGTGAGCCAAAAAGAGGGAGAGGGACATTGTGGTCCCATGCAGAGATGGCTGACCTGATAGTTATGTGGTCACAACCACATATTCGGGACAAATTGAAAAACTTGAATGCTGACACATATAAGGAGGCGGCAGAAGGCCTGAGGGCTAAGAGCTACCAATGCACTTAGAAGGAGTGTCAACGGAAGATTAAAAAACCTCAGGTTACACTACAAGAAGGTCAGGGATCACAATGCCCAAAGTGGCCAGGGGGCTACCACCATGCCCTTCAACAAGGAGCTCCATACCTTCTTTGCCAAGTATGGCAGCATATGACCCAGCAGATTATGTACTAGTGGTGAAGTTGCCAGGCAGCCACCCAGAGTTGAAGCTGTGGAGGACACCTCCAAGACAGAATGTGCCAGGAGCTTTTGATGCCCTCTCAAGGTAAGATGTACCAGGGCCCCTGGAAAGGGATGCAGGGGACAGGGGGAGAACATGGCACCAGAGTGGACATAGAGCAGTCATGACCCTCACCCCTTCAGAGAGCTGTGGACATCTATGCCATGAGACCACCATCCTATGCTGGGGAGGGGAGTTCTACATTTTCCACGACCAGACCACCATCCTATACTGGGGAGAGCACCTCTACATCTTCCATGACCAGTAGCTACCATGTCAACTCTCCTCTCCCATGAACTAGTATGGAGGTCAGTGATGCCAGTGAGAGTGGAGAAAGGACAGATACTAGACAATTCACCCAGCTGATGACTGAGGTCAAGGCAGCGCATGGTACAAGCATTCCCTATAATGACAATAAATGCATTCTGTCGCAGGTACCCAATAGGTATGACACTTTGCATGGCTTTTTGTGATGTTTTCTGTGCACATGTGGAGATATCCATATGAACCACACACCATCTTTGCATCCTGGCATGCTCGGGGGGGGGGGGGGATGTTTGTATGTGTGCCCTGTTGACTGTGTCCCCTGCATGAGCACCAGCTGCATGTATCCAGTCTTTCTACACAACCCTGCCTTGCCCTTACTTCCCCCCTTCCCCCTGATCCCTAGAGGACATATTTTGTGTTCCAACTGTGCCCTGTGATATGTCCCATAAGACTAAAAGTGGTTAATCTGAGAGCCACAATGACACTGATGAGATTCAAAAAAAGAGAGTGCATCGCTCAACAGCCACAAGAACTGCTAGTGCCATGGATCAGCTCATGGATCGCAACTCAGACCACATGAGGGGACTCTTGGAACAGGGGGACCATGCCCATCAGCTCAGGGAGAGGGAGGCAGAGTACTGGAGCCAGCAGAGGAAGTTGCTACAGAGATCCGTCTAACAGCAGGAGCAGCTCAATGCCACCCTGGAAGTGCAGACTGGTCTGCTGAGTGATCTTGTGGAAATCATGAAGGCAGCCCAGGGTGGCATTGGTGACAGAGGGGGCAGTGTGGAGCAGGGCACAAGCTGGGGGGGGGGGCTACCCCTGCACTCCAGCAGGAAGGGGCTGTGAAGCAGGGCAGAGGAAGGAGGGCCAGCCGCCCAGTCCTGGAGGAGGGAGTTGCTATGGAGGTGGACATCCCTGTAGATGAATGTGCCAGCCTCTTCAGTGACATGGCAATGGCAGAGCCACCTCACCACCCCAAAGACAGAGGACAGCTAGAGGGGGAAGAGAATCTATCAGCCAGCACCAGTGACATGACAGTAACCACCATCGGCTTCCCAAACATCATCTCCCATCCCAAGGCTAACACATCCCTTACTACCCCCCACCATGCCCACCTCAATGGTTCCCTTTGGTGATCCTGCATTATATATATATATATATATATATATATATATATATATATATATATTTCCATGCTTGCAAATCCATGCTTGCAAATATATATATATATATATATATATATATATATATATATATAAGAAAGACCAACTGTTTACAAGGGCAAAGAGAAAGGGAGGGGGTGGTGTGTTGTTGATCCTGCATAGGTGCACAGAACACGTCATAATTTTTTTTTAAAAAAATAAAAAATAAGAACAACTATTTACAGAAACTATTTACAAGGAGAAAGGGGAGGGGGAGGTATGTCGGGAGGGGGAGGAGGGAGAGGGCTTAGGGTTACTGGGGTTGCCCAAGTCATTCCAGGATGGGCTGCCATGGTGTCCTGGAGTTTTTTCATATTGTCCTCAATGGCAGTCATCTGCTGCTCCATCTGGTTATCTGCAAGGGGAAACAAAATAGAAAAGGGTAGTTAGGAGGTAGCTATGCACCTGATCACCCAGTGCCATGGCCAAGGTTCCTGGCCGTCCCCACTTCCTCCCCCTGCTTCTCTGACACTCTTACCTCACAGGCAATCCTGTTCCTGGGGTTCTGGGAGGCAGCTCAAGTGGTTGGCACTCAGAGCTTCATCCCTTCCTGATGTGCTGGATGGCAGCTTGGCCTCGGTTCCTCTTCAGCAGCACCTTCTGTGAAAGGTGGAGATACCAATTACCAAGCCACTATGAGAAGTGGTGGGGGAGGAGTGAGACAGGAATGCCTTGGAGTGTCATGGCCAGCCAGGCTGAGGACTCAGAGGACAAGGGGGCTGAGCCTGGACCTAGCTCTGCTATCCCAACTGCAGCACAGCACATGACTCAGCAGCCTAGCCTCTCCCCAGCAGAAAGCCCCCCCCCCAGCAGAGGTTCCAGACATAGAGGAGCAGGACAAGGAGGTACCTACCTTTAGACAGAGAAGAACAGAAAGGGCGTGCCTGCAGCATTCTCTGAAATAATATGAGAAATACTCAGCGAATACCAAACAGCTGTGATTGGGAGCTGGACCAGTATAAACAGCTAGGAGACACCGAGCTTCTTTGTCAGAGTCTATCTGCGTTATCTTGTGAAAGCATCTGACTCTGACTCCCTGGTTGCCTTGCTTCATAGACCTCAGATTGCCTTGGAATGCTTGACCTTTGGACTGGACACTTTGACCTGCATACTGGACACTTTGACCTGCATACTGGAACCTTTGACTGGACTCTTAGGCCCTTGGCTTGCCCCTGGTTTTACTTCTCAGAACATTTGGACTGGTATTGTACTTTTGGAACTACTTTTGTGTTTCAGACTTGCACTGATGTGTTTACTCTTATCAGCTACTCCATTGGCTGCTTTCCCGGACATGGAGGCTGTACCATGGAGCCATCACCCCTCCCCCTTGGGAACCTTCCTTCTCATACGGGGGGCTCCTGTGGCTGCCATTGGGTAACAGGGACTCCTTCTCCCTGACTCTCCCTGCCAAGGGCAGCCTCAGCCTCTGAGCCAGAGGAGAGGGAGCTGGCTGGGTCCCCTCTCTGTCCCTGGTGCTGCCGCCACTGCACACCTGTAGTTGGGGACAAGAGGGACACCATTAGGGTCAATGCATGTGAGAAAGGAGGGAGGGGAGGGATAGGAGGGGGTAGGAATGGGCATTGGGAAGAATGGCAGGGGCCCAGCACTTATCTAGGGGACTACATTCTTCCCACCATGGGCAGCCTGCCCTCACCTAGAGGTCATGCAGCTGGTCATAAAAGGATGGCCACTTCCTAACTGTGAGGTGCTCCCTGGATTCCTCCAGGGCTTCAAAAAGACCCCCTTCAGTGCCTTGAACTTTTTTGGCACTGCTTGAGGGTCCTCTCAAAAGCCTGGTGACAGAGGGCAATGGAGGCTTGGTTTAAATACCCCCAGTTAGGGTAATTGGTGCTTGTCATCACCCTTCTCATGGCTGCTTCTTCGGAGAGGGCATGAAGAAGAATGCCCACTTTCTGGTCTGACCAGTTGATGATCTGAATGGACACTCTACTTCTGGCCACCATCATCATCCTCAAGGGCTATGCAGGGTCACAGGAGCATTCATGTGCAGTTGTGCCTGAGAGGAGATGGCCTTACCTTGCTCCTAGCCAATTGAGACCTTCACAGAACAAGTTTGAATTGGGCTCCCAATCATTGCCCTCTGGGCTACCAATTGTTACAATTGAATGGGCCATTAGAGAAGGCTGAATTTTAGGGAATGGATACATTGTAAGAGAGACGGTTGGTCACTGATGCACTGTTTGTGTCAGTGCCCAGGAAAATCAGCACCGGCTAATCCCTCCATGTCCTTTTGTTAGTGTGTGTGCTCCTTAGGCATATGGTTAGGAATGACTGCATAAGAGCATGAATGATAGCCATACACAGAATGTGGATTATAAGATATGTTTATTGACCCGCTTATCATCTCACAGTATACTACTGCCCTAGGATCACAGATGGAGGAGGGGGATACTTCAGATCCTCCCGGTGGCAAAGAAATCTGTCAGGGCCTCCCTTACAGCCCCCCCCCCCCTCTGTTTCACAGCATCATTGTCCACCATGGGTGCCCCCAGGATGGGCAGCACAAAGTGACACCTGTAGAGCAGTCTCTTCTCCAGCACCCTACCCTTGCTCTCACACAGGTTGTGGAGAATGTTACATAAGGCAATGATGGGGATGACGTTCTCCATTGACATAAGAAGAGGGGCAGTACGGCACCTCCATCAAGCCTTCAGCCACCCAAATGCCCTTTCCACCACATTCCTGGCACAATTCAGCTTCTTGTTGAATATCATTGGTGTTGCCCTGGTAGGACTTCATGAGCCATTTCTGAATGGGGTAGGCACTGTCAGCAAGCAGAAGGAGGGACAACCTTTTGGCCTCTCAGGGTGATGGTGGGGTTCCCTGGCACATAGATGCCAGCCTCCATGGTCTCAAAGATGATGGAGTTCCCTTGCCATGCTGACATCATGGGTTGACCCTGCCCAGCCCAATTTCACGTCCACAAAGCATCTTGTGTGGTTACATGTCCTCTTGAGGACGATGGAGTAGGTGTCCTTTCAGTTGACAAACTCATTTCTCTGCCCCAAGGGTGGCACAATCTGACAGTGGCACCCATCTACAGCACCCACTACTTGAGGGAAACCGAACTCAGCAAAGGTGTCTATGATCTCTGGGTGACAAGGAGGGGAAGCCAGGGATTAATAACAACTCTGGTGTACCTGCGCAGGTACACAGGGAGGGCACTGCCAGTCATTCCCCTTTGTACACACATAATGAAAGAATGTATACCCAATCATGACAGGAATGATGCAGGCGCACAGGGATGCTAAGGATAAGGGACAAGGATATGGGTATTTCCTTACCTTAGGGCATCCCTCAGGTACATGGTCCATGAAAGCAGTAGCTTCTCCATGGCCAAGACGAAGGCCACCAGCACTTAAGCAGAGGCTGGATGGCCATCTGTCGGGGATGCTTTGATTGGGAGTTCCTGCATGGCAGGGGGTTGGACTGGATGGCCCTTGTGGTCTCTTCCAACTCTATGATTCTATGATTCTATGATTCTATGATTCCCCCATGGTGGTAGGGCCAACCCCAAACTGCTCTGCAGTCTGCTTGTAGCTGCCCTTGTGGACAAGTGCCCAGATAGACATGGTGATCCTCTTCTCTACTAGGATGCTTTTTACTCATGAGAGTGCATGACCTCTCCAGTTCAGGATGGAGCATTTCCACTAGCCTGTGGAAGAGGGCACAAGGCATTCGGAAGAATGTCCTCCATTGCTCATTGGACCAGATGGATGTGACGAACCCATCCCACCACTCAGTGCTTCTGTGAAACATTTACCAGTGGTGCAGGTGGTGCATCCATGATGTCACTGTCTCTCACATTGTGGAGGTGCACAGTGATGTCAACATAGCTATTAACTTGGCAGTGAGTACTTCTTTGCTCCTGCAGACATGTGCATGTGCCTAAGGGAGCAAGAAAAAAAATTAAAGCAACACCGTGGCTCAAAGCAACATTCACTGCCACCCCATGCAGTTGCTTCGTCCACCTTCACATGTCCTCATGGCTGGTGGTGAAGTTGGTGGGGCTTAAATACAGCTTAAGAAAGGCCATATTCACCCCCCATAGCAGTTGCTCCATCCATCCTCAACACACCCTCGGGGCCTGTGGTGCGGTTGTTGTGGCTTCAGGAAAAGACTACCTCAATGCACTTTTTCCTGCCCATCTGTTTAGCCCCTACGATTGCCATATCTTTACAGGGGTTTTGTGTTGTTAAAAGCAGCAGCATAGGAGGTGCATTATCAATAGGGGATATTATACTACATCACTATGATAGTTTTCTCTTCCGAGGTTGCTAAAATGAGTACCCAGCTATTGGGGGGCAATGAGCTTACAGTTGCAAACCGCTTAGACACTCCATAGTGCGGTATGAAGCAGTATATAACTGAAGCTGCTTTTGCTTTACAAAAGTGAGAATGCATTTCTTCTTGTCCAGAACAGCCTGATAATCACCACATACTGCAATCATTTTTAGATATTTGTGTGTTTTAAGAAGCTTTGACTCTTGCAATAGTGAGCTGAATTCACATTTAAAAGATGAATGAATTCATTTGATGAGTATATTTGTTTCTTCTCTCATAACAATATATGTATACATTTCATACATTGTACAGTTGCATCATGCATTTATTACTATTGATTTCATGGGACCTAAGTGTTGATCCAAATGTTTGCCCAAATAAAATAAATGTTCATGGATATATGGCCTTTAAAACACTGGAATATAACATATAAAGTGAGATTTTAATTTTTGTCAGTTTTCAGGTAGTCTTTGGTTACCATATAGTTTTGACTATGATTTTTCTTTAGGTTCTTTTTTTAAAACAGCATTTTGCTTATGTTTAGGAGAGCCAACAATACAAGGATAAGTCTTCTTATGGCAGAAATTATCTCTCTGAAAACTTAATGGCAACTCACTGTTTCAAAGTATCCTCTCAGAAGGATACCAAAGAGAATATAACCAGAAACTACTATATAACACCTTTCACCTGAGAGGCCTGTTTTAGGTATTTTTCAGTCTGTGTTCCTCAATTTAAAATGTCTAACAATGATATATAATAATTGGAAAATCAAACCACTCTTTCGACTACTGTAATATAAATTCATTCTGCTGGTGATTGGACTTTCTTAGAGCTTAAGCAATATTTTGAAAAAAAGAAGTGGAGGAATAAGGTTGTGAAAAGAAGAATAAAATGTACAATATAAGCAATATCTTTCTTAGTTTGACCACTAGAAGGAGAATGAAGCTGGAAAACCAAAGATAAACATGGATTCCTAAAGCCAGAGATAAAAAGTGAAGACATTACTTTCACATCCAAAAGAGAAAAACAAGACTCGGCATTATCAGCTTATTATTTAATTACATGAAAATTTGCATAAAGCCAATAAGTATGGGCAATGAATGTATCAGGATACTCTTTTCATCCTCTTCAACTGGGTATAATTGGTGAGTTTTCCTTGCCTTTGGTACATGTAGTATCTCATCAGCTTGTGCTTGACCACCCATCTTTCATCTAAGCCACATAACATCACCTTCTTTAAAACCCAAGATGTAGAATGGATTATCTGGGAGGAAAACACTCACAGAGGGTTTGTCTACAGTCTCTGGCTGGTGTAACTATGAAGGATAAGTCTCTTTCACCTTAGAAGGTGCCCCAATGTGCTCACTTTGATCAACCTCATGATCTCCTTTATAGCCAAAACTTATGACCTCTAATAATGCAACAGCACAAACAATTTCTATTTCACTCTCATAGGATCAGGAAATAATCCTTATATTCCACTGCTAATCAGATCCACAAATAGTTTTTCATGGGTTTTTCAGGGTGTGTGGCCGTTTTCTAGGAGAGTTTCTTTCTGACGTTTCGCCAGCATCTGTAGCATGCATCTTCAGAGAATACTGGAATGGAAAAGAGTGGGTCTATATATAATGTGAATCACTCCTCCCTACCCAGGGTCTCACAGTATATATAAACCCACTCTCTTCCATTCCAGTATTTTCTGAAGATGCCAGCCACAGATGCTGACGAAACATCAGAAAGAAACTCTTCTAGAACATGGCCACACAGCCCGAAAAACCCACTAAAAACTATGGATGCCGGCCATGAAAGCCTATGACTTCACATTGGAGATCCACAATTTTTTTTTAATATACTCAGGGCCTTTGCAGAGTGCCAGAAATAGTGCAAATTGAGTCCACTTTAAATTCAGGCACTGCCCTGGCTCAGTGCTAGGGAATTATGGGAACTGTAATTTATTGTGGCACCGGAGCTCTCTGACAGAGAAGGCTCAATGTCTTAGAAAAATATATAATTCCCATGATTCCCTAGCACTGAGCCAGGGCTGTGCCTCAATTTAATGTGCACTATTTCTGGCAGTCTGCTTAGGCCTAGAGTCAAAGGTCATGAGAACAAGAGTCATGAGAACATACATTATGTGCATTATGGTATAAACCTTTAAGGATTAGAGTCTGCTGTATCAGCTTACACCAGGGTAGGCAAAGCATGCCTTCCATGAAGCCAGGGCAGTGCCTCAATTTAAAGTGGACTCAATTTGCACTATTTCTGGCAGTCTGCAAAGACCCTCAGTCTCATAGCAACCAGTCTCATCTTTCCTTAATTCTAAATGGTGGGTAGTTTGCAAACAGCTACTTTCACAGACAAGAACATCTGTAAGTACTCTTTCCAGATTTCATATCGCCTTCAGCTCTCTGATGCTGAGAGAACTTTACAGACAATGGAACTTAAAGAAGGACCCTTAAGATATAGGTACCATACTTAAATACATGGCAAAATCTGAAATTTTAACTCTTCATTTTAAGCTAAAAAAAAAAATTTTTTTTTTTTTAATCTTGGAACTTTTTTGAACTTTCATGTTCAGTTCAAATGTCACTGAGATAACCAGAGAACACTGAAATAACTATTTCCCTCAAATGCTCTTTTATGGTTCTTTTATGACATGAATGGATCCTTACATGGTTTTCTAAGTTATAAGCCACAAAGTCACTATTTGGTTTGATTTATCAAGTAATAAAGCAAATGCACTTCTTGCTCAATGATCATAACATCTTTCCTAAACTATGTAGGCTTACTATAAAAATCATATGCTATTCTCCTAGAGTCCTTAACATATGTTCTTTCAATGCATATAATATTCAACATTAGCCACCCAAGAACACATTCATGGAGAGGATTCTTTGAACTTTTTGTCTAATTCCTTCTATAATGGCTTCCGTAGGCCAGAGGCTAATGTATGAATTCTCACTTTAAGAATCATAATTTAAGACTACATTCTGCAATAAAGTGCACACACACACACACCTCCCTATGAGTTACCATGAGTCACACTCTACCATAAAAAGCCCAATTCAAATGAACAGCCACCATGCAAATGGTAGCTTTTGACAGCATGAATGTAAAATAATTGAGTAGAAATAAATATCATTCCAATGCATTTTTGGATCTATAATGGTCCTTCATCTGGACAATTGAATTGGATCACTTCTTTATTCAGAAGTGAATTATTATTATTATTATTATTATTATTATTATTATTATTCAGTACTAATGACTGATATATATGTTGTTGCTTTTCCTATTTTATAACAAGATAACAGGAAACAAAATATTCTGTGTGGAAAATAAAATTTCTTCACAGAAGTTTTATTTTCTGCAAAGAAAATGCTGTTTCCTGAGCAGAAAATGCTGTTTCTATGAAAATCCCCCACATAATAATAATTTAATAATTTTTATTTATAGCCCGCCTCTCTGCCCAACAATCGAGGTGGGTTACAGTAATTAAAACGAAACAATGTAAAAACAGCCCCAATCCCCAAGTCCCAACCTCCCAACCCCTTAAAACAAAATTAAACATGAAAAGGATTAAAACAATTAGACAATTAAAATAATAAACAATAAATTCAACACAAGTTATCACACGCAGTAAGCCAATTAAATAACAGACAAGCTCGTCTCCCAGGGCAGATATATTCCGGGAGAATATTATTCTGGGAAGGCCTGCCGGAAGAGATCCGTCTTCACTGCCTTTTTAAAGGCAGTGAGCGTGGTAGTAAGACGGAGCTCGTCCAGCAGGCCGTTCCATAGCCTGGGGGCGGTAGCGGAAAAGGTCCTCTGGGAGGTCTGAGACAGCCTAGTTCTTAATGGCTGTAACAGGTTCCTCCCAGAGGACCGAAGGGCATGGGGGGGATCATACGGGAGGAGGCGGTCCCTTAGATAAGATGGACCCAAGCCATGTAGGGCTTTTAAAGTTAAAACCAACACCTTGTACTGTGCCCGGAAACTAATTGGCAGCCAGTGGAGGGATTTAAGCACTGGTGTAATGTGCTCCCTCCTCGATGTCCCGGTAATTAGCCTGGCTGCCATATTTTGTACCAATTGGAGTTTCCAGGTTAGGCACAAGGGTAGCCCCATGTAGAGCGCATTGCAGTAATCCAGACGTGAGGTTACCAGCGCATGTACCACAGTTTCCAAGTCCCTCATATCCAGATAAGGGCGCAGTTGGCGTATCAGCCGAAGCTGATAGCAAGCACTCCTGACCGCCGCATTCACCTGACTAGTCATGTGAAGCGAAGAATCAAGGAGTACCCCCAAACTGCGAACACAGTCCTTAGAGGAGAGTGTGACTCCATCCAGGACTGGAGACTGCATTCCCAGATCTGGTTTCGGGCCTGTGACTGTGAGTACCTCCATTTTGTCTGGATTCAGCTTCAATCTGTTTTTCCTCATCCAATCCATTACTGCTCTGAAACAGTCATTAAGAGGTGAGATGCCATCTGAAGTCTGAGTCGATGATCTGGTCATGGAGAAGTAAATCTGTGTGTCATCAGCGTACTGAAGACACCGAGCTCCATGCCTCTGAATGATCTCACCTAGCGGCTTCATATAGATATTAAACAACATTGGGGATAGGATGGCGCCCTGTGAACATTGTACAGAATAAGTCCCCACTTACAATACTTTCTGTGGAAGAATTTTTTTTTCTAGACAGGAAACAAGTTCTGCTTTCGTTTTACTATCCCCCATGCTGTTTAACATTTACATGAAGCCGCTGGGAGAGAATCATAGAATCATAGAATCATAGAATCATAGAATCACAGAGTTGGAAGAGACCACAAGGGCCATCCAGTCCAACCCCCTGCCATGCAGGAACTCCCAATCAAAGCATCCCTGACAGATGGCCATCCAGCCTCTGCTTAAAGACCTCCAAGGAAGGAGACTCCACTACTCTCCGAGGGAGTGTGTTCCACTGTCGAACCGCCCTTACTGTCAGGAAGTTCCTCCTAATGTTGAGGTGGAATCTCTTTTCTTGCAGCTTGCATCCATTGTTTCGGGTCCTAGTCTCTGGAGCAGCAGAAAACAAGCTTGTTCCCTCCTCGATATGACATCCCTTCAAATATGTAAACATGGCTATCATATCACCTCTCAGCCTTCTCTTCTCCAGGCTAAACATCCCCAGCTCCCTAAGTCGTTCCTCATAGGGCTTGGTTTCCAGACCCTTCACCATTTTAGTTGCCCTCCTTTGGACACGCTCCAGTTTCTCCACATCCTTTTTGAATTGTGGTGCCCAGAACTGGACACAGTATTCTAGGTGAGGCCGGACCAAAGCAGAATAGAGTGGCACTATTACTTCTCTTGATCTAGACACTATACTTCTACTGATGCAGCCTAAAATTGCATTGGCCTTTTTAGCTGCTGCATCGCACTGTTGACTCATGTTCAACTTGTGGTCCACCTGGATTCCTAGATCCCTTTCACACGTAGTCTCATTCAGCCAGGTGTCCCCCATCGTATATCTGTACTTTTCGTTTTTCCGCCCTAAGTGCAGTACCTTACATTTCTCCGTGTTGAATTTCATTTTGTTAGCTTTGGCCCAACTTTCTAGTCTGTTCAAGTCATTTTGAATTTTGATCCTGTCCTCTGGGGTATTAGCTACTCCTCCTAATTTGGTGTCGTCTGCAAATTTGATAACTATGCCCCCAATACCGTCATCCAAGTCATTAATAAAGATATTGAATAGCACTTGGCCCAGGACCGAGCCCTGTGGCACCCCACTGGTCACTTCTTTCCAGGTTGAAAAGGAGCCATTGTTGAGCACCCTTTGCGTTTGACCAGTCAACCAATTACAAATCCATGTAACAGTTACTTTGTCTAGCCCACATTTTACCAATTTGCTTGCAAGAATGTCATGGGGAACCTTGTCAAAGGCCTTACTGAAATCAAGATATACTATATCCACAGCATTCTCTTCATCTACCAAGCTGGTAATTTTATCAAAAAAAGAGATCAGATTTGTCTGGCATGACCTGTTTCTCTGAAACCCATGTTGACTTTTTGTGATTATGAAATTATCTTCCAGATGTTCACAGACTTTCTGTTTAATGATCTGCTCCAGAATCTTTCCGGGTATTGATGTCAGACTAACTGGACGATAATTGTTGGGATCCTCTTTTTTCCCCTTTTTGAAGATGGGGACAACATTTGCCCTCCTCCAGTCCGCTGGGACCTCTCCTGTTTTCCAGGAATTCTCAAAGATTATTGCCAATGGTTCCGATATTACATTTGCCAGTTCTTTTAATACCCTTGGATGTAATTCATCTGGTCCTGGAGACTTATATTCATTTAGATTAACCAGATGTTTCTGTACTATCTCTTTACTTATTCTGTGCTGAAATTCTGTCCTCTGCTCTATTATCCTCAAGTTAAGCACCCTTTGCCTTTTCTGAGAAGACTGAAGCAAAGAAGGTGTTGAGTAATTCTGCCTTTTCTCTGTCCCCTGTTAACTTTTTGCCATCTAAAGGACAAAGTACGCAGTTTGGGAGTACTCCTGGACTCATCCCTGCAGTTGTCATCTCAAGTAGATGCAATGGCCAGGAGTGCTTGGAACCAGCTTTGGCTGTTTCGCCAACTGCGCCCCTACCTGAACCGAAGGGACCTTGAAGCAGTAGTACTTGCCCTGGTAATCTCTTCTTTGGACTTCTGTAATGCGCTCTACATGGGGCTACCTTTGTACCAAGTTCAGAAGCTTCAACTGGTCCAAAATGCAGCAGCCAGACTGGTCGCCGGAACATCTAGAGCAGACCACATTACACCAGTATTAAAAGCTCTTCACTGGCTGCCGATTAGCTTCTGGGCACAATACAAAGTGTTGGTCATCACCTATAAAGCCCTACATGGCTTGGGTCCGAGTTACTTGAAGGAACGCCTCTCCCCACACAATCCGTCCCGCACCCTCAGAACATCAGGGAAGAATTTACTAAATTACTGTAAAACTAAACTAATATCTACTTCCCAAAGATCATTCACAGCTGTGGCCCCCAAGTTATGGAATGGCCTGCCGGAGGAGATTCGTCTTATTTCCATGCTAGAAGCCTTTAAGAAGGCACTTAAGACGGAGCTCTTCCGGCGGGCCTATCCACCTGACCTCCCTAACTGAACATAAGATTAGATATGACTATCCTATGAGGACCTCCCGGGTGAAAAAGATTATATCACTCGAGGCATAGACCTTTATTGTAATTTTATTATTGTTTTAATTATTGCTGTTATTTTATTGTTTTTACTGTTGGGTTTATTGTTTATTGTTGTTCTTTTTATTACTGTTGTGATTTTATTGTTATGCTTTCTTTTTTTATTGATTGTACTACTGTACATTTTGTACATTTTATCTTTGTACTCCCGCCTTGATCCATAGGGAGAGGCAGGAAATATAAATAAATTATATTATTATTGTTGTTGTTATTATTATTATTATTATTATTATTATTATTATTATTATTAAAACATGCTGACAACTCCCAACTCACCTTTTTACAAATAGGTGCATTGCTTTACAAGTAGGTATGCATTTTTGACCTGTTAAAAATAATGATCAATGTTTTTCCATCCCTGCTGCTCAGAAGACAACTCTACTTTTAAACAAGATACACACGCAGAACATACTTGTTTTAAAAGGAAATCTAGTGGTTGCTTTTATCATGACTTTCACATTAAAAATTCAGTGGCATCAGCAAGGATATTTGTGATCCTGGCAAGTGGAGTGGCTGCAAAAGGGATACAGGGGCTGCATACTTTCAGAATCAAAGCATTAAGAGATTCCAAGGCTCATTGTAGCCCCTACAATAGCCTGGTCTGGAGGTCCTACTATAACCATGGTCTGATACTCAACTAAGCTACAGTTTCAAAGTTTTTACAGTCCATCTTTTCTTCTAGTCATGATATGTTTTTTGAAAACTCTTGATATGCTCAGCCACTGGATGAAGCCATTGCTTTCTTCTATTTTCTTGGTGCACCCGGTTAACCTTTTGCAATTTCACTAATATATGGACTTACAGAATTTTAGCTTGGTGAAAAGAAAAATATGTGTCATATCCCATCATTTCTCCCCTCTCAGCTGAGATTGACCTTTAAATAGCCTTTGATTTTCTAACATGCTCCATTTATTCAAACCCTGTTTGTCATCTTTATTGCTGTTCTCAGAATTCTTCCTGTTATATTTGTATCCTTCTTTTTTGGGGAAAGATATTTTTAAAACCTTTCGATATGATAGCAAAGTTATGGTTTACACTAACATTTATTTTTAATATGGTACTTCTATTAACATTTTGAACAAAAAGAAAAGAAAGAAATTTGTACTGGGGTCTCATTTATACCTCTACATCAATATAATATCTTGGATCACCTTGCAAAGATCACAGCTGTTGCCATGTTGTGATCTTTCCATTCCTCTAGGGGAAAAATACTGTCCATGCAAGACATAAAACTATTTTGTTAGTTTTTCTATCTAGGCAGATTTACTTATTTATCTGAAATGGGTGTGCAATTTATGGCCCTCCAGATGTTGGACTCCAAATCACACTCTCCCTCACCATTAGGAGAGCCACAAATTCCCTATCCCTCATTTAAAACATTGCTACTTTGATATTCTAATTCTTTTAAGGGAAACCTCAAGAGGTGGACTAGATACAGAGTACTCTTCTTCTTCTGAGCCCTTGCCCACTTCTGGGCCAGCCCTGCAAAGAAGGTGGTGGATCATCAAAGGAATTGACCTGTGCGATTGCTACAAATGGTGCCGGCATTCATTTTTATTTGAACATTTAGAACATTTTTAAAAAATATATCTATATATCAGGGTTGAGAAACCTGTAGTCCCTTGATCATTGTTGCTCCCCCTAAGGCCCTTCAAAAATCCTAAATCAAATGTTTGTTTGCAGGTCTTTCAGTTTTCCACTAACATTTAGATTTCATTGTTGACGGCTGATGATGAGTCCCAAAGAAGAAACTGACCAAAGCTATCCATCCGTGGTCTTTATCAATATCATTATCCTTTAAATTGTTTCTGGACCTAAGGCTAGCCTGTCACAGGGTTTTCTTGGTAAGATTTGTTCAGAGGGGGTTGCTTTGCCTTCATCTGAGACTAAGAAGGTGTGACTTGCCTAAGGTCACCCAGTGGGTTTCATGGCCAAGCAGGAATTCGAACCCTGGTCTCTAGAGTCATAGACCAATGCACTACACCATGCTAGCTCCACAATGTTAGTATAGTTATAGCTAATTTAACAGGTACAGTGTTTATCTCTGTAAGGGGAACGCACTTAAGCAGTTAAGAATAAGATGGAATTCTCATTTTGATGCATACAACTTTCCCAATGACACTCCTCTTTTTAAATATCAGCCCATCATCCCTGCCCCCCACTGTATTGTCCCTATGTCACAGAACAAAAATACAACTACTAATATCATAATGTGTTATTTGTTTGTGGTGTTACTACACTTTTGGGCACCACTTCTAAAAGAGTAGAGTGGGGCCAGGCAACTGTTCAAAGTTAGGAAGCTGCATTTCACCATCACCCAGGTGACCTTGGAGGGCTGTACACCTACTATACCACTCACAAAGATCATTTTTTCACCCAAAGGCCTTCAGGGACATGGAGGCATTTTGCCATGTTTTTTGGGAACTACTTCATATGTTAAAAATATGTTTCTCTTAAACTACAATTGTAACTTAATGAGGAATATATCTTCTGTAATGCTACTGTAATTTTTAGTTTCTACTATAGTTATGGAACATGACCTCACTAACTATATGGTGGAGTAAGAAAATTACATGGCTTAGATAACAATTTATGCTGTATCTCAGGCTCAGGCATGATGCAGAAGTGGATGAGAAGAATGAGTTTTGCAATATGAGTTAGTAAATAATAGTTGTAGCACTTGCTTTTTAAGTAACTGAAATTAACAATTTGGTAACTACAGTAATTTAAAGTTACAATTTGGTTACTTTTAAGAAATTGGAAAATAAATAGTTCTTTTTTTAGAAAAAATGTAAGTATTGTGATTACTAACTACTTTGGGAAGGCTTTACTTACTTGGCTTTACAACTGTGACTAATTATTTCCAAGTTCTGATCTACCTAAGTGAATAGATTATGCCAATACATTTTGATTTATACTGTCCCTTCTTAAATTCAAAGGAGTTTTATGATGGATATCCATCTAAAGAAGGATAAGTCAAGTGAGACATGTGGAAACAACTGAGGAGTGGATAATGAGAACATTAGTGGGGCTACCAAGCCCTTGGACATTCATTACAAACTATCCTCGGAGATCTGAGAATAGCAGCCACTGTTATTTCATCACAGCTAGGCAAAACAGCCAGAAATCTCAGGAAGTCTCATAAACTCTGTGCAAGTGAGAGACAGCACATTAAAGCTGTTTTCTCAAGTGTTTCATGTTAAAAAGAAAAGGAGGCACCCAGATAGCTACAGTTATATTAAACAGGCTTACCAATAGGGGTTTTAGACAGTTAAAATGCTGATATCAAAATTCCTACTAACTGCATACCACATTAAAGAGGACAATAGATATCAATGATACTGGGGAGGCTGCCTAATTGGGCAATTGGATATAATTCTGTGAATAAGTTGTATATATAATTGTTCTGGCTGCATAGGCTTGTCTGTGTTTTCATGTTGTGGTTCATTTAACAACCAAGACTGAGGGGGGAAGCAGACTGGCGGCTCTGCGCCGCCCCAGGAAGGTGCGCCGCGGGACCAAGGCATCCTCATGCCTCGATCCCGTGGCGCACCGTCACCAC
This sequence comes from Phrynosoma blainvillii, assembly GCA_026167975.1. Classification (NCBI taxonomy): domain Eukaryota; kingdom Metazoa; phylum Chordata; class Lepidosauria; order Squamata; family Phrynosomatidae; genus Phrynosoma; species Phrynosoma blainvillii. Next base: position 419,392,738 of record JANUYF010000001.1, read on the forward strand.
CCCAAGAAAGGAACGCTAAAATAGTGCTCCTTTTATACGTCGCCAAAAGTGCGCCCCAAAAGCGTGAGGCACACTTTCGGCGACCCTTCTGCCGCAGCGTGTCCGGACGCTGCGGTGGGAGGTTGCCCCCGGAGCACTGGCCATGCAGAGGGCCGGCGGCTCTGAGGACGGCCTCGGGAGGAGAAAGGGGCGCCAAGCGTGCGGCTGCCCCTCCCCTTCCTTGCGCCGAGGACGGCTTTTTAAGCCGTCTGCTGAGGCCCTGAGAGTTCCAAACAAGGAAACAGACATAGCCTGCTCAGAATTGGATTGACCAAGCAAAATGGTTTTATGTACACACACAAAATGTACAATACATTGCAAGCATAAAGGAGATGCAAAATGACACACATGGACACGGTAGGGAAATTCAATGAGTATTACTTCCATTAATATATTAGCACAATGCAGTCCTACAACCTGCACTGGTGTAGCATCAACGATTTGTGCACAAGCATTTCTGAGAGATTCACATGCAGTACAGGAGGCGCTGGGAAAAACTGGACAGTAAGCCCAGTGGATGCTATCCTATTCTTCACTGTGCCCATGCTTTTGCTGTGCCAGTCTAATTTTCCACCAGTGATGTGAATGCAAAGTCTTTATATTGTCTTATAGTCAGGTCTCTTAACACACTTGACTAGTATAAGTATGCAAAGTATGCAAAATGCACATTATAGCATCTTTGAGATTAACTATGGGCCTTTACAGACTGCCAGAAGTAATGCAGCTTGAGTCCACTTTAACTGTTGTGGCTCAGTGCTAGGGAATCATGGGAACTGTAGTTTTTTCTGAGATATTTAGCCTTCTCTGTCAGAGAGCTCTGGTGGCACAATAAACTACAGTTCCCATGATTCCCTAGCACTGAGCCATGGCAGTTAAAGTGGACTCAAGCTGCATCATTTCTGGCAGTCTGTAAAGGCCCTATGTAGAAGAAGTTGTAGCATAAGTTTTCATAGACTTGATCAACTTCCTCAGATGCACACAGATTTTCCAGACTAACATGGCTATCTCTCTGAATTCTTGCCTAGTATAAGTCCATTAGATCTGGTTCATAAAAGTCACATATACATGTAGAGATATAGAAAATTACCTTTTAGATTTATTCATTTATTATTTTAGGATCCAATGGCTTAAACTACAAGTTAAGACAAAATATACCTAAAATAATAGAATATGAAACTTTTTTTAAAAAAAAATAATCCAGTTAAAGTATCAAAAACAGTTAAAGACTCTCTCATAAGATAATAAAGATAAAATTATAGCATGGCCCATTAAAATATTTTTGTCATCTTAAGTTAAAAGCAGAAGTCCCTTTTTATAGTTTTGGTTGGGTTTGTTTTTTTTAATGCTTTTGTTTAGTGGCAAAAAGAGAGCAGACCTCTGAGAATCCTTCAGTCAGCATATTACAATGGGAACATCTGGGGATAATATCCCAAAAAGTAATCTTTTCATATTCAAATCTGGACATTAATTTGCCTATTATGTGAATATTTATACACACATTTACGTGTGTGAAAAGAGGCAAAAGAGAAAATTGGCCTAGTTGGTTTTCCTTAACAGAGATGTAGAGGAGGGCTTGTGAATGTGGCCTTTGCTTTCTCAGTGTGTGTCCCTTTTATCCTGCCAGAAAGAATGAGTTGGACATTTCCAGTGATCAGGCCAAAAAGAGAATGCCCTGGGAACCCCAAAATACTTATTTCCAATAATGAAGAGGTTCAGGTTTTTTTTTAAAATAGCCACATCTGTTTCAAAGAATCTAAATAACTTGTTTTCCTTTTCTTTTGGAACTTGTGTGAGATTCCTGTGGCTGAAATGGCTTTAGAAGGAGAGCTTTTGTTTATTTTTGTTTTTATTGTATTTTTAAAGTTGTGCTTTTGCTTTTCTTCTCCTCATTTCTTGTTCCCATTTCATATTCAACAATGGACATTCCTTTGCTTTTGGTGACGTCTAGGTTGGCACCCACCTGCCACAGACCAGAGCTGAGTGACAGCTTGGCTCCTACCAAGAGGATTTTACCCAAGAAAAAATGTGTTGGAAGTGCAAGGAACTAAAAATTTCATTTGGTTGAATATTTGGTAGTATCTTCTCAAAAATTACACACACACATGCACAGTAAATCTGATGGAAAGGACCGGGGGAGGGGAATAATAATAATAATAATAATAATAATAATAATAATATATTTATATTTCCCGCCTCTCCCTGCGGATCGAGGCGGGAGTACAAAGATAAAATGTACAAAATGTACAGTAGTACAATCAATAAAAAAAGAAAAACATAACAATAAACCCACAACAGTAATAAAAAGAACAATAATAAACAATAAACCCAACAGTAAAAACAATAAAATAACAGCAATAATTAAAATAATAATAAAATTACAGTACAGGTCTATGCCGCGAGTGACATAATCTTTTTCACCCGGGAGGTCCTTATAAGATGGTCATGTCTAATCTTATGTTCAGTTAGGGAGGTCAGGTGGATAGGCCTGCCGGAAGAGCCCCGTCTTAAGTGCCTTCTAGCATGGAAATAAAACGAATCTCCTCCGGCAGGCCATTCCATAACTTGGGAGCCGCAGCCGTGAATGATCTTTGGGAAGTAGATATTAGTTTAGTTTTACAGTAATATAGTAAATTCTTCCCTGATGTTCTGAGGGTGTGGGACGGATCGTGTGGGGAGAGGAGTTCCTTCAAGTAACTCAGACCCAAGCCATGTAGGGCTTTATAGGTGATGACCAACACTTTGCATTGTGCCCGGAAGCTAATCGGCAGCCAGTGAAGAGCTTTTAATACTGGTGTAATGTGGTCTGCTCTAGATGTTCCGGCGACCAGTCTGGCTGCCGCATTTTGGACCAGTTGAAGCTTCCGAACTTGGTACAAAGGATTAACATGGAGAAAAGAATATGGGATGATAGATCTGCTTATCCAGGGAGATGCTCTGAGATCTTAGATCCTGAAAGCCTAGCTTTCCTTTGTATACAATTCCTTTATATTTAGCCAGTGTTCATTGTACTGTATTAGGGTTGCCACCTCATTTTTTGAGCAGGGGAGATGTTCCTCATCTCTTCCAACTATATGGGACCTTCAAGTACAATACAATCTTGTCCATGCTGGGAACAGCTGTTTCTAATTAATCTGGCCAGTGCAAGTGGCTAAGAATTTCACTGATACTATAGTCAGAGTCCTGGATTGGTACTTGTTTCAAGTCTCCATTCAGTTGTAATTCTCTAGAACAATCTTTGTCTCTCAGACTGACCTAACTCACAGGATTGCTGTGAGGATAAAGTGAGGAGAACCACATATCAGGGAGCCTTGGGACTGTTGGAGGAAAGGAAAGGTGTACATGTAATTAATAAAAAAAAAATTAGTTGATGTTATGTAATGAAATCTTTTTTAAAAAAAAAACTCTGTCCTTCATTGAAAAGCATCAAAGCAACTGACAAATATGAAGAAAAACATTATAAATAATAGACGAACAGAAATGGAAAGACAGGAGTAAGACTAAAAGCAACTTGAACTATAAAAGAAAAGGAAGAGAAGGAAATATCTTTTAATGGCAGTTCCATTAAAACAATTCCCATCAGAATGTAGAAACACTTCCTAAACCTTTCAAAAGTGGAAGGTTTTCACTGTTCAGTGAAAAGCCATCAGTGAGGGGTCAAAATGGGTTCCCCTATGCTGAACCACTGAGACTTCTCAGTGACCCTTCTGATATCAGTGGGACCTTTGTGAAGAAAATCTTCCACATGTGCTTCATGAGAGAAATAGTTGGTTGTTAACTTTAATGTCTTTTCCTCTCCTTTCTCATGGTTCTTTCTTTTAAAAACAAATGGAGGACAATTTCACACTACAGAATTATAGCACTATGATTCTGTCTTAACTATCATGACTTCATCCTATGGAATCCCAGAGTTTGTCATTTGGTGAAGCACTAGAGCTCTCTGGATGCTAATTCTAAACACCTATCTCTAAAGGGAAAGTCCCAGGATTCCATAGGATGGCATAATGGAAGTTAAAGGGGAATCACAATGGTACAATTGTGTCATGTAAAAGGGCCTTGGACCAGACAGACCTCTGTAAAGTAAGACATGAGGAGCTGGAGCCACTGGTGGCAGTTCAGTTGCATAACTCCCACTTGTGCAATTAGTTGTATTTTTTTCCAGGTTTGCATCCAATAGCACAAACAGTTCCTTCCATTAACCCAGACACAATTCAGCTTATACATAGGCCAGGTTCCCAGGCACAATTCTGCCTCCCCTACTAGCCAAAATGGTAATGGGTGTCAGAAGCTCCCAGCTGGAATCCAGAACTTCCTGGTACACCTCTGCTTGGGGTGACCTCTGTTAGGCCACCACTGTCATTCTCTTGTGACAGTAGACTAGCACATGCCTCCATATAAGTATGCTGTGGAACTAGTCATTTCACTGGTATTGAGATCTCATCTTAGGACTGGATCTGGGATCCAATGTTTGTCAAGTATAATTTCTGTCACTAAGCCATAAGCTATCCCAGAATGTGCCTAGCCTATACCTTTCAGTTTTCTATCTCTTCCACAACAATTTCCTCCTAGCTTCACTCACAACATTTAAATAAATAAATAAATAGCAATTCTACTGATTTTAATTCCCATCCCTAAAATTGGAGTGTGTATGCATGTGCATGTGGTTTCAGATTTGCAAAGTAAAGGAGAAAATACCCAATTATGAAGGAATAAGGTTCCTATGATTGGCCTAATTCAGACCTCATGGTATCCATGGCTTCAAATTGCTTTCTTTGGTGTGATGTATAAACCCAGTAGCATCCAGTACTCTGGCTTGTTTCTCTTCTGAGAAACTAGAGGAACAAATCCTATAGGTCAAGCTGTAGATTCTTTCTCTGGCTTGTTGGGAGAGAAACAAACTAGACCAGTGCTGTCAGGTTCACATATCATATTAAACAAGGCATGGCACATAGCCTGGGGTTTATTCATGCTACTGGGTGACCTAGGGCAAGTCACATTCTCTCAACCTCAGGGGAAAGCAACAGCAAACCTCCTCTAAACAAATCTTGACAAGAAAACCCCATGATGCCTTAGGGTCACCATAAGTTGCAACTTACTTGATGGCACACAATACACACATATGGGGTAATCAGAATTGGGAGCCAGAATGTTGTGGAGCCCTGCCTATCATGATTCCTGAACATAGTAAACTAAATGCAAAGTGGATAAGTCATGGGGATGGAATAACAATGTTTAACTTGCCCTTAACTCATGGATCCTCCCAAGGACTTTTTTTAAAAATCCCTTAATTCACACAATGAAACTGGAGGTAAATGTGGTTGTGGGAAAACCTAAGGGGAATAGACATCTATGCTGAGCATTTTCAAGAGGACATGTGCACAATGTTCCAACTGAAGACATTAGGGCTTTCCTCTCTGCCTAATAAACACATACTGTAAGCCAGTGAGAGTGTTTGCTATTGAACCAATTCTCTCTCATCCTGGAATGCAGGTCCCATTGAGAGAAGGGAGGTGATGTGACACAGTTGTTTATTTGCATGTGCTTCCTTATTTGGTAACATTACCCATTTCTACTTGGCCATAAGATCAGACAGACAGCACTGCAAGCTGCCACACCTAATGTCTCTGAGGCAATCCATCTGCTTCCGCAGAAAGAGATATGTCTTTGTTTCATTTCCCTCACTGAGTCACTTCCTTTTTGCTGAGGGAACTTTGTACTGGCTTTCGTGCTCTGTAGACCTTGCATCTCTTGACGGCTTAAATTCCAACCTCAGCAGGCAAAGGTGAAGCATGCATTAGTAGGGGTTCTCTGAAATATGCCAAGCATGAAGGTGGAGAAATTAGCATCCTCTCTGTTCTCTTCAGGATAGCTAACATGTGGAAATACTAGAAATCTGTGGTGGGAGACCAGGCACACATCCATATATTCATGCATCTAACCGATACTAGTATTTCATCCTCTGCTTTTGTGATAGAGACCTATTTGTTGTTGCTGTGTGCCTTCAAGTCATTGCTGATTTATGGTGACCCTAAGGTAAACCTATCACAGGGTTTTCTTGGCAAGATTTATTCAGAGGAAGTTTGCCACTGCCTTCCCCTGAGGATGAGAGCATGTGACTTGCCCAAGATCATCCAGTGTCAGATCCAGAAATGTATGGACTTGTCATGATAAGGGATATCAGAGAATGAGGATAAATGATATGGGGAAATAGCAATATAGAGAAATAATGGAGAATCAAAAAGGAGGCTGTATCTGAATAAAATGCAAATCAGGGAACAGATGGGCAATAGCAGGGGAGGTTGTAGTTTTATGACTCTATTTACTTCCTAGGACAAGACTTTGATGAACAACAAGGTGACAACTTCCTGGGTTAGATATATTGAAATGGGTGATGAGGGAAAGCAGAAAGTTTAAAGAACTCATAGAATCATTGAATCATAGAGTTGGAAGAGACCACAAGGGCCATCCAGTCCAACACCCTGCCATGCAGAAACTCCCAATCAAAGCATCCCCGACAGATGGCCATCCAGCCTCTGCTTAAAGACCTCAAAGGAAGGAGACTCCACCACACTCCGAGGGAGTGTGTCCCACAGTCAAACAGCCCTAATTGTCAGGAAGTTCCTCCTAATGTTCAGGTGGAATCTCTTTTCTGGAGCTTGTACCCATTGTTCCGGGTCCTAGTTTCTGGGGCGGCAGAACAGAAAACAAACTTGTTCCCTCCTCAATATGACATCCCTTTAAATATAATAATAATAATAATAAATTTTTATTTCTACCCCGCCCAATGGGTACCCAATCAGGGCAGCTTACAAATTTAAAATCATAATCCACATAAAACATATTATACACAAAACCCTACCCACCCCCCTTAAAACAGTATTAAATCAACAGTTTTAAACATAATTTAAAATTAAGGTCCACACAGAATAAGTGAGCCAGGCTCGATGATCCCTTCCATCTAACGATGGGGCCACGTAGGGACATCCAAAGCGCAAGTCCTTATGTCCGGGGTGGGTTAACTAGTCTGGGAAGGCCTGCCGGAAGAGATCTGTCTTAATGGCCTTTTTAAAGCTCTCCAAAGATGTTAATAGATGGATCTCGTCCGGCAGGTCGTTCCAGAGCCTGGGGGCGACAGCTGAAAAAGCTCTCCAGGAGGTAGCCGCCAGCCTCGATTTCTGAGGCTGCAGCAAATTCCTCCCGGAGGATCGAAGAGCACAGGGAGGATTGTATGGGAGTAGGCGGTCCCTGAGATAGCTTGGGCCCAAGCCATTTAGGGCTTTAAAGGTGATAACCAACACCTTGTACCTGGCCCGGAAGCTGATAGGCAGCCAGTGGATATTTAAACAAGGCTATCATATCACCTCTTAACCTTCTCTTCTTCAGGCTAAACATCCCGAGTTCCCTAAGTCGTTCCTCATAGGGCTTGGTTTCCAGACCCTTCACCATTTTAGTTGCCCTCCTTTGGACACGCGCCAGTTTCTCCACATCCTTTTTGAATTGTGGTGCCCAGAACTGGACACAGTATTCCAGGTGAGGCCTGACCAAAGCAGAATAGAGTGGCACTATTACTTCTCTTGATCTAGACACTATACTTCTATTGATGCCGCCTAAAATTGCATTGGCCTTTTTAGCTGCTGCATCACACTGTTGACTCATGTTCAACTTGTGGTCTACCTGGACTCCTAGATCCCTTTCACACGTAGTCTCGTTCAGCCAGGTGTCCCCCATTGTATATCTGTGCTTTTCATTTTTCCGCCCTAAGTGCAGTACCTTACATTTCTCCGTGTTGAATTTCATTTTGTTAGCTTTGGCCCAGCTTTCTAGTCTGTTCAAGTCATTTTGAATTTTGATCCTGTCTTCTGGGGTATTAGCTACTCCTCCTAATTTGGTGTCGTCTGCAAATTTGATAACTATACCCCCAATACCATCATCCAAGTCTTTGATAAAGATGTTGAATAGCACTGGGCCCAGGACAGAGCCCTGTGGCACCCCACTGGTCACTTCTTTCCAGGTTGAAAAGGAGCCATTGTTGAGCACCCTTTGTGTTCAGCCAGTCAACCAATTACAAATCCATGTAACAGTTACTTTGTCTAGCCCACATTTTACCATCTTGTTTGCAAGAATTTCATGGGGAACCTTGTCAAAGGCCTTACTGAAATTAATATATACTATATCCACAGCATTCCCTTCATTTACCAAGCTTCATCTACTTATCAAAAAAAGAGATCAGATTTGTCTGGCATGACTTGTTTCTCTGAAACCCATGTTGATTTTTTGTGATTATGTAATTACTTTCCAAGTGTTCCCAGACTCGCTGTTTAATGATCTGCTCCAGAATCTTTCCCGGTATTGATGTCAGACTAACTGGATGATAATTGTTGGGATCCTCTTTTTTTCCCTTTTTGAAGATGGGGACAACGTTTGCCCTCCTCCAGTCTGCTGGGACTTCTACTGTTCTCCAGGAGTTCTCAAAGATTATTGCCAGTGGTTCCGATATTACATTTGCCAGTTCTTTTGGTACCCTTGGATGTAATTCATCTGGTCCTGGAGACTTATATTCATTTAGATTAACCAGGTATTCCTGTACTATCTCTTTACTTATTCTATGCTGAAATTCTCCTATTCTGTCCTCTGCTCTATTATCCTCAGGTTGAGCACCCTTTGCCTTTTCTGAGAAAACTGAAGCAAAGAAGGTGTTGAGTAATTCTGCCTTTTCTCTGTCCCCTGTCAACTTTTTGCCATCTTCTCTACACAGTGGCCCTACCATTTCCTTCTTCTTCCTTTTGCTGTGGACATACGCAAAAAAGCCCTTTTTATTGTTCTTAACCTCTCTAGCTAGCCTGAGTTCATTCTGTGCTTTAGCTTTTCTGACTTTAACCCAACTCTTTGATGTGCTTCATGGAGTACTAACAGCAGGCTGGGGAAGGAGGGATTGGCAGTTAAAATCTTAAAGGGAGAATCGTTCTGGAGGGAAATCACATTTGACATCAACAAGTCTGTCATGCATCTCTGTCTAAAGAATCCAGAATAAAGCTGTAGTATTTTTATCACTAACATGCTTCTATCACTGTCCTGCTTCTTGAAGTTTGGATCTGCTAAACATGACACCCAGTAGGCTTAATGACCAAGCAGGGATCAGACAAACATACCATTTCCCATCATGCATCATACAGTGTCCCACCAGTGTCAAAATATGGATATAAGCTCCACTGAGGTGCTTATGGATGTGACTCTTAGTGAAATCCAGTTATGTGCTTCAAGGATCTCTGGAAATAATATGGGGGATACTTGTTTTCCTCAGACACCTAGGTTTTACATTTCTGGGGGGTTCATTTGGATACCTGACAGTAAGGGCAGTTCGAGAGTGGAACACACTCCCTCGGAGAGTAGTGGAGTCTCTTTCCTTGGAGGTCTTTAAGCAGAGGCTGGATGGCCATCTGTCAGGGATGCTTTGATTGGGAGTTCCTGCATGGCAGGGGGTTGGACTGGATGGCCCTTGTGGTCTCTTCCAACTCTATGATTCTATGATTCTATGATTCATTCTCAGAGTTCATATCCCCATGACTTTGAAGAAGGCAATCTAAATTCGAAAACAATTTTGACACCACTTTAACTTCCATGGCTGCTTTAGTTCTGCAGTGTGGATGATACCTCTGTGAATTTCACAAGGTGTTATTGGGCAAGGACTACTGAGAGGTAGTTTGCCAATACTATCCTCTGAAATATAGCCTACATCACCTAGTATTTCCAACTACTAATCAGGCATTATCCTACTCTGTTTCTGAGTTAAGACAGTTGATAGATTCAAGGTAATCCAAACTCTGGGTTATTTTGGGAAGGGCCACAACTACTTTGACAGGGAATCCTTAAAAGTATCAATATGACTTCCCTTTCTTATTTCTGACACCTTCTATGGTTGTGAGGGTGGTAATAGTCAAAATGATCAATCTACGTGAGGGAGTTTTGAATCCATATTCGTATTCTTGTTCCACAAGTTCAGTCACCACTTCTCTAATTTGCCTTTTAGAGTTCTCATTAAACATCTATGCTACCATAAACCTCTTGAAGTAAAGGGAGGATAAGGTATGATATACATTTAAAGACCCAATATGTATACAATCTAGCAGTATTCATGGCTATTCCAGGCTATTGATGCCACATGCCCCAAAGATGAATTATTGCTATATGCATATATCAAAGGCAGGGGTGGGCAAAGTGTGGTCTACTCACCATTTTGCTCTACTCCAGGGATAGAAATGTCCATAAATGCCCTCTAGATGGGGTATGGGAAAGGAATTTTAAAAAATGGGATGTGAACAGGAAGTGACCTCTATCATTTTCTGTTATTTAGCTGCAAGGGGGGCTGAAAACAGCATAAATGACCCCTATACCTCCTTTGAGGGCATTTTAGGACAAGTGTATTATTTTGGGGATCAGGGGGACGGAATAAGCCCTCCAAGTTCTCCTGAGAGATTAATGCATTGACATACACACACACACACACACACACACACACACACTGCTTTCCACAATTGTCCATTATGATCTAGAGAGGGGTAAAGCTGTATGAGATATTATCTACTTCAAGTACCCAAATAACTAGGCTGGCCTTGCAAATTGCTCATCTTGCTTGCAGATGGGGGGGGGGGGGCTCTGCTTCAGACAGCAAAACGTCTTCTGCCTGCCCTGTATCACCAATGTGCCATTACAATTCAGAATTAAACTAATACATTACATGCATAGCATGCAGTGCAGTTTGTCTTTCTTTCTCTCCCCCACCCTCCACATTTAAGTATGGAGGTCCCAATTCACCTTGAGTCCTTCATACACACATGCAATCTCACCTCCCACCCAGGGAATAAAAAGGAGATACCCAATTAAAACTAATTTCCCCCACCTTGTTTTTCCTCCCATGTAAGTGGGAAGTCATAATGTGGAGAGACCCTAAATACCCCTAAGGGCACCAGATCCTGTTTGATCTTGGCATCCAATCAGAGTCAGCTCTGATGTTAGTACTTGAATGGAAGACCACCAACAAATACCAGATGCTGTAGGCTATACAGTCAGCTCTCCATATCCACAGATTCTTCATCAATGGATTCAACCATCCATGGCTTAAAAATATTTTTAAAATATTAATTACAAAAAACAAATCTTAATATTTTCATTTTATGTAACAGGCACCTTTTTACTATGCCATTTTACATAAAGGGACTTGAGCACCCATTGGATTTTGATATCCACGGAAGTTCAAGGAATCAAACTACAGCAGAGGCCAAGTGTCCATTGTATTTTAGAGGAAAGAACTGGAAACAACACCTCTGAGTATTTCTTGCCTATGAATACCCCATGAAATTCATGAGGCTGCCACAAGTTGACAGACAACATGAAGGCACATAAACACAAATATGGGGAAAGAATTTCAAGCTCCATGACTTGCATGAGGTGGACCCATTCCTTACTGGGCACCTACATACTTGCTCAGGAGCAAGGAAGTAGCAAGGGGGACAGCAAAATGTAGACATTGCCTCTCCAAATAAGAAACTGTTAGGATATGAATGGGATATATAGTCAAAGGTGAAATGTAAAGATGTGTGTGCGTTTGTAATTTTCTACTTGAGAACAGTTTCTGGACAAGGCACAAACAATATTTAGAGAAACAGGGTGAATCAACGCCAGGTGGTAATAGAGACATCAACAATGTATTTTCCCAGAGGTAGAACTAATGGAACCAGACTTTGTTATGGATAACAAAGAGATATCAAATATTAAACATCGTTAGGCTTGAGAAAGTTACTCACGTGGTAGATGATGGACAACAAGAGGCTGGGTTAACATACATCATACTGTCATTATCCAATTAACATAAAGTTAACACCTAGAAGGTGGAGTATGGGATGGGCTTAGAAAGTCCTTTGTCTAAGAATTGTTTATTGTTCAAGATGTGAACGTGTGAGGGTGTGTGGCTGGATGCTGTAACAAGTTGGATCCTAATGCTTTTGGGATTGTTAAAGATGTAATCTTGTATGGCTGAACTGGACAAGTTCATCACAATGGATTTTACTTAGTTATCTTATTTTTACTTTTTATATGCATTAATAAAGCTATGCTTTTGGACTTTACAATGTGTCTTCTTGACTGAGGAAGACAGGATTGCCTGGAGAAGAGAAGCTGAGCCAGTTGATGGCAAATCTACACAGTGGCTGTGGATCACAGCAGCCAGCTTGTCCTGAAGACTCTGCTGGGTGCCAAAGGGCATACTACAACACTCATCATCCACACACCAACAGAAACTCCCCCATGGAATTTTATTTTAGTCTTTACATTTCTAGTATTGCAGAGAGCCCTGGTGGTGCAGTGGTTAAATGCCAGCATTGCAGCCACAATGTTGTGAGGTCAAACCTGCATGGCTCCAGGTTGATTCAGCCTTCCATCCTTTTGTAGGTCAATAAAATGAGTACCCAGATTGTTGAGGGCAATTGGCTAACACATTGTAAACCACTTAGAGAGTGTTTAGTTCACTATGAAGCAGTATTGAAATATAAAATGCTATTACTATTGCAATAACCAAATGTTTAGAAATATGGTTTAAGCATTCAAAGAAAAGGGGCAGGCAGAGTTGCCAAAGGAATACAAACACAACAAATATGAGAATTCTAGGTGGAAATGATTTTCAGTATTTCACTCTTGACAGTGCTAGACATCTGGGGAGTAAAGGAAGATTTCATCAGGAGAGACAGAATTCTCCGTCTGAGACAATGTCCTCCTTCCCTCCCCATAGCTACACCCCTCCTTGGTAATAAAAAGTCAAGTAAGATTTCACTTAAATCATCCCTGCTATTTAACTGTCAGACACCAAAATAAATGTTCTACCTGATTGTTCAGTGTAGAAAACTCGACCTAGACAAGGATGTGCTCTCAACTTTTGAACCCAGTGCTAGCTTTTTTGCCTTGAAGGCAGTGATAACACACTTTGGCTCCATGACATTTGTTCCTACAGTCAGGTCCTGCAGACAGTCTCAGTATGAAAACTTTTTGCAGTCTGGGCTCAAACTATTAAATAGACTGTGAATACATTCTCAGCAAGACACCCCTTCTCTTATATCTGATCATCTTTCACCATCTTTCCTGACTCTGTCTCCTCCCTTCCCCTTTGTCTCTGACTTCTACTGTACATTGTTCTTTGGGATATGTCTAGACATGAAGCACGTTCACACAAAAAATTGATTTCCAGGTACGGGGGGGGGGGGGGGGGAGGCAGAATTCCAGAATGGCCTATTTCTAGTATTTGCTGAGTAATAATTACAGGAAAATAGTCTATCACACATTATAGGAGTTGAAATTTAGATCCATCTTCAATAAGACCAAGTGTTATATTACTGATTGACTGAAGTGATTTTAAGCTGTTTAATGTAAACAGCTATGGCTTTCTCATTTCTCTATTAGAGATGATGGACATAATTTACCCAATTTGTCAAGGACCTAGCAGAATATTTAGATTCTAAATACAAAGCAGTTCTTAGCAGGTTTTTGTCATAACAGTAACTAGCACTGTTCTTGCACAGTTCACATTTATTACATTGTTGAGCTTTAGATCTTAAATCTACATGCTGAACTGCCTACATTTGTTTTCCAGAGTCACATATGTTTACAGGAGGCAGCCCTTATTTGGCTCTAGTAAATTATTATATTGCATAAGGATTATAATATAATCACAGAGCAGAAGGATGAGGTGTCATGCCCTGCCTGGAGGACGATTCAGAGGACTCAGGGGATGAGCTGGAGCCCCTGGGACCTGAACCTGTAAGGGAGGAGCCAGGGCCCCTGGGACTTGAACCTGTAGTGGAAGAGCCAGAGGCTGGCCCTAGTTCTGCTGTAGCAGAGGCTGTGGGACCTCCAGAGGTTCAGCAGTCAGGGCTGCCTAATGCTGTAGTCAGGGAGGAGGATCTGGGCAGTGTGCCTACCTTTAAGGAGCGTCGAGCAGAAAGAGAGGGCTTGCGAAGATCACGGAGGCTTCAGCAGAAGCGTGTTAATAATCAGACACAGCTGAAGGCCAGCTCCTTGCCTTCTTAAGAACTTGGAGCATGGGTGGTGCTTTGCCAGTGGATATCTGACTCTTCTAAGGGAAAGACTTTGTCTCTGGCTCCGTGTCTCCTAGATCACCTTGACTATCCGGAAACCTTGACCTTGGACTGTTTATCGATCTGCCTATCTGATACCTCAAACCTCGGACCGTCTGACAATTCTTTTGGTAAACCCTATGGTAGAGTTACTGTGTAGTAACACTGACTTGCTGTGCTGGGGATTTTGTTTGTTTGAAGCCAGCTGTCTTATCAGCCCTTTGGCTGCTTTCCCGGACATGAGGAAACAATGCTTTTTCTAGTCAGTCTTCACATGCATTCACAACTTAGGATCGGAACAGACTGGCAGGAAGAGGTGGCTTGAAGCTGCCCCCATTGAAGATGCCTTGGAACCACGGCAAACACACACTGTGGTCCTGAAGGTCCCCTCCACCATTGGCCCAAATAGGAGCAGGAAAGATCCTCTCCTATTTGGGCTGGGTTTGGGCTGCCTTAGGGACCATGGCACAACTTCTGGATGCTCCGGCGGCATGCGGTGTCAAAACACTGCACCCCCGAAGCATCTTAAAGCCACTCTCATGTGGTTGCCTGAGCAGCTTCCAGGTGTCTTTGGGGCATGTGGCATCAAAATGCTGTGTCCCCAAGTTGCCCAGAAGATGGCTTTTACAGCCAGTCTGTTCCGGCTCTTAGTCTATTTCATTCCACTTCCATATATATATATATATATATATATATGAAATATATTACAATATATGTATATTGCAATAAATTCACATGTAACTGCATTTTAAACATATTTTCTTTTAGTGTATTCATTTCTAAATGTATCTTCTCTCAATATACATATTGCAACATATTTTAATGCTGATGTGGAGCATTTGAGTGGAAAATGTTGGGACATTTGGGAAATGCAAAAAGTAGTGTTTAAATATGTTCTGCTTTATATATTAGCTCAGAAAGTTATACAAACTCAGTTCACTCAGAATGTGAAACAACTGAGTTCTTCATATGCCCTAAATCATCACAGCTAGTGATAAAACCATGCATCTTTGTGTACCCTTTCCAGACTCATTTCTCTGGCCTGAAGATATTGGATAATGGTACTTAGGTCTATTTCAATTACTCTATTTAGATCTAGCACTTAGATCTTTGGCCCTGTCTGCATGAGTCAAATAAAATGTCACTCCCCCATTCCCAAGGTGATGAGTCTGGAAAACATAGGGCCCAATCTCCTGTTCTGGTAAGAACTGTCCGGATGATATCTGGCCAGTTCAGCATCATACCTGCCATATATCCCTTTAAAATGTTTTAAAAACCCATATCCTTTGCTCTGGATCTACCTGGAAAATTCAGAGCCCTCTTTGCGACACCAGGAAGCTATGCCAATTGGTAATAGGGGGAAATTAGGCAGTTCCAGGGATAAAATACTCCAGGCTGCTCCAAGCTGATCTACTGGGTAAGGTAAAAGGAGTATTCCATCTTGTGCATACTGGCCTTTGTCAATTAAAGTGGATATGGGCTGGCCTTCAGTTAAAGGAGATTTAGACAAGTGCTGTGGGTAGCACAGTGGCCTCCCAAGAAACCTTGGAAAGCCAGACACACCCTGAAATCCTTCCTATTTAACTTTATTTAGAGGATGAGTTTAAACAGGGGGAGGAGGCAATTTTGCATTGCGTTTTGAGGCCTCCTTAAGCTATTCTTGATTCAGGGAATGGCTTTTACAACCAGGCACTAAACTGGACATGGTGGTTAGTGGTTAAGATGCCAATTCTGACAATTGGAAGGTCAGAAGGTTAGCAGTTTGAGTCCCAAGTGCCATGTAATGAGGTAAGCTCCTGTCATGAGTCCCAGCTTCTGCTAACCTAGCAGTTCAAATGCATGCAAATGCAAGTACATAAATAGGTACCACTTTGGTGGGAAGGTAATAGCTTCAGTGCAGTCATGCTGGCCATATGACTACCAGAGTAGTCCTTAGACAATGCCTGCTTTTCAGCTTAGTAACAGAGATGAGCACCACCCTCTACAGTCAGTTATGACTAGACATTCATCTCAAGGGAAACCTTTACCTTACTAATGGGGGATGCAGATGGGCAGCCCTGGGCCGCCCTGGGAAGCGGAGGATTGGGGCCAAGGCTGCCCCACGCCTCGACCCCAATCCTCCCTCTTGCCGGCCCTGAAAGGAGCGCCAAAATGCCGGTCCTTTCAGAGCTGGCAAATAGGGCACCCAAAGAGCTGCAGCACTGCTCTTCTGCACCCCTTCTGATACAGCGTGTCAAGATGCTGCACCGGGAGGACATCCTGATGGCACACACCTTGCATAACAGCACGTGCCATGATGACATCTTCAGGGAAGGGTTGAGGCGACGGCTGTGCAGCTGCCTCTCTCCATCCCTGCCTGCAGGGCAGCCCAAAAGGCCGTCTGTAGAGGCCCTAAACTAGTATAAATTTCCAGTCTCTGCTCTGTCCTAAAGTAGTTGGAGGGAGAGCTAAAATTGCCTCCCATGCTCCCTAATGGCATGGAGAACATTTTTTATTTTTTAAAAAATGCAAAAATAATTAAAGAAATAAGTGCTTGGGGAGCCTTTGGCTTCCTCAACATTGCCTTTCAGCATGTGGGCCATAGTTCTCCTTGTTGTTGTTAACTGCTATCAAGTTGACTTCAACTTCTGGTGATCCCATAAATGAGAGACCTCCAGGTGAGTAGAGAGTTAGCAAAAGCAGTCAAAGGATGTAATGCAAAGTCTGACTGAATCATGTCAGTAAGACTTCAGGGAAAACCCATCAATATAACCTTAATCCAAGTTTATGCTTCAACTACAGAAAGAGAAGAAGAAGAAAAAATGAAAGATTCTATGCTGGAATAAAAAGGAATTTAAATGATCAGACAGAGGACTGTGTTCTGTCAAGAAGGAAAGATATTAATACTGGGATTTATGCAGATAAATGTCCTATCCTGAACTGCCTACAGGTCTCTTTAATAACCATCAGATATGGTGATATATTTAACATAGAAAATGGAGTTGTTGAATGGAGTTCCATCTTAATGAAGATGCAACTTGGGCTTTCCTCTGGGAGAAAGACGGAATGCTAAATAAGTAAGTAAATAAATATTACTTTTTATCAGAATTAATTCCAATATGTTTTTCTACTTAAATCCTACAATTAAGGCTGAAGACATTTTACAAAAACCAAAAAATAAGGTGCCAATCCATCCTCCTTACAATTAGGGAAGGAAATCCTGTTGGGAAATTTCTACAATTTTCTCCTGGTGTTTGACATCCCAAAGTATTTCAGAGGAATTATTGTGCTGAGAATAATACAGTATGTATGGTTGCCAAAAAACTACATTTTAAAAAAATGCTTTTTGCACACAAAAAATGGGTTTCCTGCTCAGAAAATATTGTTTCCTGTGTCCAAGACCTGTCTTTGGAAAAGAAAGCAGTTTTTGGAAACCCATGCATTTTTCTTCTCCACAATACTTTGGGATTGAGTATGTGAAATATACTCCATATACCTAGAGTATCTGGAGAATACTGTGAATAGATTTTTCCCTGCTGAGGGAAGAAAGCTACTCAATTGTTTACCCTTACTTATGAGAATGTAATAGTCAAGGATTTCCATTCCTCCCTGCAACGTATTAAACTGATAACTGTACACCAAAGGAAATGTAGTAAGGTTCATGCTCTATACCCAACAACTTCCATAGTCATTAATCTGACAAATCTTAACATTTCTCCAGGCTTTATTCTGAGTGTCTGCTAAGCTTCTAAATATGCTTCCTATTCATATGATAGTTATGGAGCCTGGAAAAACCCTTTTATATCTATAATCATAAATTTCCAAGCTTCCTTTATGGAATCAGTTCTTCTAACTTTATTTCAGACCTCATCTCATGCACAATTTGTAATCAGTTATAAAAGATTAAACCCTTAGCATAGTTAACAGGCTAGTTTTCACAGGACATATGGTAAAACAGCCTGTAGCTGAAATAGGTCAGGTGGATTATTTGGAAAACTGATTTAGCTGCAAATGCTACAAGGATAAAAGACTGTATTGCATTTGGAAACTTCAGCTTCATGCTCTGAATTGACTTTCCAGGCCAAAAGCAGAAAGAGGGGAAAAGCCAGATCACCCCTGGGGTTTCCTGAATCATGAGGAGAATGCACTGATCAACAACCATAAGGCGATCAATACCCCCCGCCCTGAGGATGAACCTGTCATAATGGAACAATGTGGTTACAAGCCCCACACCGTGCCATTTTTCCCCTGTTCTGCAATAAAAACATGCATACAAGCATGCAGATGCTCTACTAACAGTCCTGACCAGCTACCAGCCCATTGGATGCCCCATGCAACCATCTACTCAATTGCATAATCGATTGACTACTCATATAGTGTATCTGTGCACTTAATGACACATTAGCACAGCACAATCATGGAGCCCTCTCCCCATAATATTCCCTGTCTCCACCTTTTCCCTGTGGCACCCTGTTGGAATGGCCAGCTTGTTAATGCTTTTATTAAATCCATTTTATTGTTCATAATTTAACCTGTTGGTTGTCATTTCACTTGATGGGGTGTGAAATGGATCATTAGTGTGACTGATCACTTGTGCAATCAATTCACGAAGGGGGAGTGACAAAAAAATGTCCAATAATGGTGCTGGCAGCCACCTGGCCCCTCTCCTATCTCTGCACCAGTGTGCAGTTTGCATGCGGGTGCAATAGTTCACTCTTTCCAGCTTCAATCAGAAATTGAATAAATCAGGGATTTATTTTGTTCCATTGTTAAGTCCCAGAGTGTGGCTTGGGTCTGTTATTTTCATTTCAGCCATGTCCATCATCTGCACAGATTGGGCCATTTATTCAAGCCTGTATGAACAAGCCCTCAATCTCAGACATCCAATCTTTTCAACAGATATGAAAATGGGCATGCTAGTAATCCTACAATTCATCAATTAGGATTACTGCCAATGGCCCATACTCTTTGCAACATCTTACTGAAGTCTTCCTTGTATTGTACTATGGCTCCAAATGAAAACTTCAGGAATAGCCTGGTTCACTTTGGCAGTGGTGTCCCCACACTGGTGTGTAAGTGGGTGGGTGGGGAGGGGCAGGGCTTCCAGGAGCAGGAGTTCTGGTGGGATTTCCATGGCTGGGGCTTCCAGGGATGGCACATGCTCCCTCTTCCCAAACTGGCCATCCTTTTTCTGATGAGGAAAAGGATGGGATGGCACACAGGGACAGAGCATACATGGGGGAAATGGAACAGCACATGGGCGGAAGGACCAGAGTGCATGTGCGGAGGGGATAAAGCAGCATGCATGGAAGATGGAATGTGGGGGATGGTGTAGGAGGGTTGACCAGGTGTCACCCCCCTTCTGGGGTGTCACCTGGTACAGCCAACACAACCCATATACACACCCAGTGATGCTACTGCAGTTTGAGCACATTTGCTTTGAACAAATCTGAGTCTCATAATGAAGAATGGAGACTCTTGTGTTCAAAATATGGAATTTATCCAACAGTGGATGCATTTTCTATCATGGCCTCCTAAGATATTTTTGTACAATAAACCTAGAATTATTCAACACATGGATAAAAAGGGCTGCAGTGGCAGGTCATGAAACAGCCCCTATTTGCATAGAGAAGATATGGGTGGAGTCACTATGTATGATCAAATACAAGCATATATTGTTTATACATCCAGCTTTGGACTTTTTCTACACATGCACTAAAGAAAGGGAAAAGGAAGAACACGATGTCACCACCACTCTTACTTTTGACTTTGTACACTGGACCTTCCCCTCAAAGCCACATGACTTCGCCATGTACTTATGGGAATACAGCTCAATTAAATCAGTGAGGGAAGAAGACAAGCGGGACCATAATTTTGCATTTCCCTGTAGTCTGAGACAAAAACAAACTGCAGCAGGCTCTCCTAGCTTGCCTGTCCTTCCTCTTGAATAACCTTTTACATCTTGACCACACTATTATTTTACTTGGTCACATATATCCTAGTGTTCACCTGTGAAATCCTGGAAGACATGTGCTTTAAAACTGTCCCAAGTGTTAAATGGTTTATTATGTTTTATCTTTTATATTATTCCTTCTGTTTTAAATTTTAAATTGTTTTAATAATAATAATAAATTATTTATTTATAGCCTACCCAATCACAAGGAATCCGGGCAGGTTACAGCAATAAAAATACATGGAATACAAAAAATTCAAAATTAGCTCCTTCCCAAACCCCTCCCCCCAACCCAATACTAAAATTACAATTAAACAAATTCACAATTTAAAAGCAAAAATGCAAAAAGTTTTAAAAGGGAGATAATTGGTGGACAGAGTGACATAGATCACCTAGTGCAAGGAGAGGAGTTAATTTGGGAAGGCCTGCTGAAAGAGATCCATCTTAAGAGCCTTTTTAAAAGCTGTAAGAGTAGAGTTGTGATGGATCTCCTCCGGCAGGCCATTCCATAGCTTTTGAGCAGTGGTGGAGAATGCCCTCTGGCTAACTAATGTTAGCCTAGATTTTTTTGGCTGTAGTAGTTTCTTCCACGAGGACCTTAGTGTGCAGGATGGACAATACGGAAGGAGGTGATCCCTCTGGTCCCAAGCTATGATGTAGGGCTTTAAAGGTAATAACCAACACCTTGTACATTGCCCGGAAACTAATTGGCAGCCAGTGAAGGGACTTCAGGACCAGTGTTATATGGTCATTATGAGAAGTACCTTTAATCAACCTGGCTGCCATATTTTGTACAAGCTGAAGTTTCCAAACTTGGTACAAGGGTAGCCCCATGTAGAACGCATTACAGAAGTCTAATTGAGAGATTACTGTTTCAAGGTCTCCCTGCTCCAGGAAGGGGCGCAGCTGGTGTATCAGCTGAAGCTGATAACAGGAACTCCTGATTGTCACATCCACCTGAGCTGTCAAGTGAAGCGATGAATCAAGGATCACCCCCAAGCTGCGGACAGAGTCCTTCAAGGGAAGTGTGACCCCATCTAGAAATGACTGACATAACTCCATTCCCAGGTTTGGGTTTCCTATGACAAGTACCTCTGTCTTACCTGGATTCGGCTTGAGTCAGTTTTCCCTCATCCAGTCCACTACTGCCCCAAGACAGGCATTCAGAGGAGAGATGCCATCCTTAGTCACTGCATCAGTCTGAGACATAGAAAAATATATTTGGGTGTCATCAGCATACTGATAACACCCCACCCCATGTCTCCGGATGATCTCACTCAGTGGCTTCATGTAAATGTTGAGTAGCATTGGGTACAGAATTGCACCTTGAGGGATGCCTGATTTGAGCTCCCTCTTTGCCAAACAACTGTCCCCAAGTGACACCATCTGGAACCTACTCGAGAGGTAGGACCAGAACCACTGCAATGCAGGGCTGCCGATACCCAACTCTCTCAGGTATTCCAGAAGGATACCATGGCCTATGGTATTGAAGGACGCTGAGAGGTCCAGAGCACCAACAAAGTCACACTTACCCTGTCAATGCCCAGATGGAGATCATCAACTAAGGTGACCCTGGCAGTCTCAACTCCATAACCTGCCTTAAATCTGGTTTGAAATGGATTCAGAAAATCGATTTCCTCCAAGACAACTTGTAGTTGATTGGCGACCACCCTCTTGATCACCTTGCTCAAAAATGGCAACAGCAAAACTGGTCTATAATTATTTCTGTCCAGGGGGTCCAGAGAGGGCTTTTAAAAGAGTGGTATAACCACTGCCTCCTTAAAACAAGAGGGCAGGGACCTCTCCGTGAAGGATGCATTAATTACATTTTTCAGCATCAACTTGATAGTATCACCCCCCTGGACTGCCAGCCAAGTTGGGCAAGAGTCGAAAGGGTAGGTTGTCTTTTTCAAACTACTAAGGAGCTTGTCCATGTCCTCAGTGCTTACCAACTCAAATTGATCCAGTCTTAGTCAAACCAGTCTCGAGGGGGATGTTGAGATCACCCAGAACTAATGGCCTAGGGGACTCCAACACCAGCTCCGAGACTAGTTGTGTCAGCTTGGCTAGGGAGTCTGTTAAGTTACTGGGTGGATGGTAAACCAACAGAATCCCCAGTCTCTCCCTGGTCTTCAAGCTAAGGTAAATGCACTTGATGTAGTCTAATGCATGGATAGATATTCTGGTTAAGACAAAATTGTTTTTATGGACCATGACTACACACACCCCACCTGCTTTCCCTTACCTGCTCATTGATGGAGTATTCGGCTTCTATCAAAAAGTTATAAATAATGTGTGACTTATTCTTCACTGGCCTAGCATTACATAAGAGCAGAGAAAGGTTCAGCGGGTGGTTAGGCATGCTCACCAGATCTTTTAGGGTACCAGAGTGAATGGAAGGTGAGATGGATATCAAGATATCTTCTTTTTATCCTCTTTAAATTGATTTTATCATGCACTTCCCTGAGATCCCCAGATATGAGGCAGGGCATAAGTATAAAAAGCCAGTGTAGCATAACAGAGTTAGTAAGAGTCAGAAATTCAGTGTAGTTGGACTAGAACTTTGGAGACCAGGGTTCAAATACTCACTCAGCCATAGAAACCCACTAGGTCAGGGGTAGGCAACCTTTCCCCTTTAAGGGCCGAGGGACTTCAGCTCCCAGAAGCCTCAGCCATGTTGGCCAATAGTCCCATGTTGGCCAATAGCTCCTGAGATTCTGGGAGCTGAAGTCCCTCGGCCCTTAAAGGGGAAAGGTTGCCTACCCCTGCACTAGGTGTTCATTCCCACTTGCATTTAGATCAGTTTGTGAGTTGCATTGACACTAGACTGCTAAATCGGTTCAGGTCAATGCGTAGTTCCCACTATGGAAGCAAATTATTTCCTCATTTCATTCTTTCATGTCTTATTTGACACAATTGTCACTCCTGCTGGCTGTCAATCATATTGTGTCACCAGTGGGGAGAAGGAGGTCTCCCTTTTTCCTCCCTAGCACAGGGAAGGGGGAACCTGAGAACCTTGGGGGCCACCCACAGCATCCCTTTGCATCCTCAGGACTGAGCCCCCAAGCAAGCAAGCAAGCCTGGCATGTAAGGCTGAAGTGCAGTGGCAGAGAAGAGAGCTACCTGGAGCAGTCTCAGAGCCACCTGCCTCAGAGGGAGGTGAGGAGGAGTCAAGCCCTATGACCAACTACCCCATTTGAGGGATCCCTGCCTCGCCTCACCTGGCCTGGAGGAGGGAAGCCCCACCCCCTGCCCACCCGCTCTGGGGCAGCCAAGTCTCCGGGGGGGGGGCATTCAGAGGACCAGCCTAAGAATCCCCCCTTCCCTGGCTGGCAGGCACATGGGCGTGGGAACCATACTCAGGTCTGTCTGTCTGTCTGCCTGCCTTCCTTGGGGATGAAGCAGGGCAAGAAAAGAATTCCACCACTGCTGCCTGGAAAAAGTGCCGTCCATCCATCCATCCATCCATCCATCCATCCAAGGAGGCTGTGTTGAGGAGCCAGTGCCAAGGCTGCAGCTGGAAGGGCACTGGAAGAGGGCTTGATTGGTGCCTGACACCAGAGACCCCTTGAAGAGAGAGGGCAGGCACTGTGGCTGAGGGAAGGGGGCCGGGGGTAGAGGGTGGAAGTGCCCCAAGCAAGTCCACTCTGGGGAGCCCCTAACCCCAGGCCACTGAGGCCCATGCTCCCCCTAGGCTGCTGGCTCCTGTGACCCTGTCCCCCAGGGCCCTGAATGCTTTTGGCCCCTATCTAGTTTGAGACCTTTTTCTCTTGGCTGAGGAGAGGAGCCAGGATGGGAATGTGGTAGGAGGAGGCGGTGGGCAGCCCCACTTGGAGCTGAGAGGGTTAAATGGAGGAGGGAGACTGAGGAGAAGCCCAAGAGAAGTCTCTGGCTCGGAGTGCAGCTGCTCCTTCGAGGGTCCCAGTGGTGGAGAAGGAAGAGGGCCAGTCTTTCTTGGCAAGGAATGGTTGTGGGAGTTATTGTAGGGCAGGGGGCACTGTTTCTAGGAGTCACTGGCACTCTTTGGGACAGGGTGACCCACATTCCTGCCTTCTGTTCAGGAGGGACACATCCTCCTTTTCCAGGACACGGACCTCCATTCTCTAAAAAATGGAGAGGGGTGGGATACACCCCTGTGCCAACCCTTTTCCAGTAGTCCCTCCCCTCCAGTGTGGTGAGATTAAGGTCCATCATTCGCACTTGCTGAACACGCTTGCTAATCGCTTCTTTTAAAAAGAACCACCAAAAACACTAGTGTTCAAAAAGAGCAATTTCTTTGCATTTGTCTCACTTCAAAGTGAGTCAGAATGATCATAAGTCACATCTGAAACCATTTCAAGTTTGATCAAGGCACATATAAAGTGATCAGCAAACCGATGTAAATCATAGTGGGAATGAGCCCTGAGTGACCTTGTGCAAGTCACATAATCTAAGCCAGGGGTCAGCAAGATTTACAGACCTGGGGCTGGTCCGCTGGTCCTGGGGTCTTGTGCTGGGCTGGGGGGGGGAGGAATGGCGGCGCATGTGCGAGCGAGTTGCGGCCACCATTTTGGCAAACAAAATGGCGGCTGTGACTTGTTTGCGCATACACAGTACTCAGCGCATGCGCAAACGAGTCTCAGCTGCCATTTTGTTTTCCAAACTGGCAGCCGCGGTTCGTTAACACATGCGCAGGAGTACTGCACATGCTCAAACAAGTCACAGCTGCCATTTTGGAAAACAAAATGACGGCCATGATGCGTGCGGTGGCGGCCTCGCGGCAGTGCACGCAGTGGCAGCGGGGGTCGGCGGGGGACGGTCCAGAGGCCTCGGGGGGGCGCACCCGGCCCCCGGGCCATAGGTTGCCGACCCCTGATCTAAGCCCCAAAGGAAGGCAATGATTAACCTCCTCTGAGGATATTTTGCCAAGAAAACTCTGTGATAGCTTCACTTTAGGATCCCGTAAGTAGGAAATGATTTGAAAGCACACAGCACAAACATATAAATATTCAAATAAATATTCTGGGAGCTGTAGTGAAAAAGTTTTTTCAAAACTCTGGCACTGCAATCTGGGTTTTGTTCGTTTCTCTCTGTGTGTGATAGAGCTGAATTTCAGTGATGCCCATTCTGTTCTTGGGTACTTTCAATCTACCTTGGGTGAAATCTACTTTTGTACTTTGAATTCAAATTTCAATCCTTGAGGTAAGCCAGGACAAAGAAGAAAAGTGGGAGGAAGAAGAGAAAGAAATTTTGGCATTTTAAAAGCAATTGAAAAAGAGGAGTGACAAAGGATTGATCAGAACTTTTCCAGCCAAACTGGGAGAGGGTGTGAAAACAGTTAAACCATTCAAAATCATTTAAACCATTTCAAAGCATTCATATACAAATTTGGGTTAAATCAATCATTCTCCAAAAGCACTGATAAATATTCATGTTTTTGCTTGGTGTTGGAATGTCAAGAGTGTTGGCACCAATTGGACCTTTAAGGGGAGGGTATTCTGAATAGTTTTTTCAAGCTCTGGATGCAATGAAATAAAATCTTTACATAATTAAGAAATGTAAACAGTTGCTACTAACCCCATCATCCATTTCACGGAATGCAAGACAGACTGCTCTCTGGTTTTGAATACTGAGGAAAAGAATTCATGCCAGAGAATCAATGTGTAGCTAGATCACTAATCTGAGAACTATCCTGTCTCTTTAACAACCCCACAGCTGTCAAAGAAGTAGCTGTGGTGACTTTTCCTGTGCTCCTCTCAGAGACTGGAAAAAATTATTTTAGACTAAAGATCCAAGAATACTCAAAACAGCAAGCCTACTAGTCATGCTAGGTGTGAAGAGTCTAGAAATATACTCTCCAACTATCCAAATTTGGCAAGGACAGCTTCAATTCATCTTCTGTCGTCCCACTTTTTCAGTTGATTTTTAAAATGCCCTAGTTTCTTTTTCCTTGTTCCACAATCCCTTCTTTGTTACTTCAATTGTTGCAAACTGAGTTCAAAGTACTAAAGAAGTTTGCACACAGCAACATGGAGTGAGGTGAGGGTGCAATCTTGCCCTTCCCAGGAGGCTCAGACAAAAGCAAACTCCTGCAGCCTCTCCTAGCTTGTCTGTACTTCCTCATCAATAACTTTCACCATCTTGACCACCCTCTAATGTAGCATGGCCACAGCTGTCTCAGTTTTCATTGGTACAATGTTAGAGAGTATGTGGAAGCTGAAGTCCAAAGATCTATCCCATATTAGTAAATCTGAGATGGTCTATCCATGCATGAAGATCAGCACTTGATTTACACTCATCATTTGAAATGATTGCAGGATTTGGAAATCTGTCCACAGCTAAATATTACCTTTATAAAAGCAGGCATGTGATTGTTCTGTTTTAATGGAATGCTATAAAAGGGCAGAATTTTTCTTCCTCTCTTCTAAACCCTCAGGTGTTAAAGCTATCAACACATGCTTATGCTACTAGTTCTGAATTTTTTTAAAAAAAATGTGTTACAGAATATTGACTGGGTATCAGTGGTTCAAAAAGCAGCCAGTTTGTTTCATTTTATTGAGTACCTATTCCAAACTAGGACCATTTTATGGGCTCAGAGAGTCAAGCAAGTATAAAACTTTCACTTCTCACCTGGGCAAATGAAATAAATTTCCAATAAAGTGATATAAACTTCACTTGTCCTGATAGAGCAGTTAACCGGAAAGATGTAGGCCACATTTATAAAATTCAGTAGTTTTTCCTATCACCCTCACTAATTCAGACTCATTCACTGGGCAAATGAAGTCAGCTTTAGCTACAGACCACATCACCTTATTGTTTGGTGTCTGAGCAACAGAAAAAGTTTTTCTTTGGATTTTGGGCATCACAAAATACAGGGGACCCTTGTTATCCACTGGAGTTTTGTTCCAGGACCCCCAGGGATAACAAAATCCGTGGATGCTCAAGTCCTATTAAATACAATGGCATAGCAAAATGGTATCCCTTATATAAAATGGCAAAATCAAGATTTGCTATTTGGAATTCATACTTTTTTTGAATACTTTCAAGCCGTGGATGCTTGAATCTGTGGATAAAAAAAAAAATCATGGATAAAGAGGGCAGACTGTAATTAGTTTCAATTATGCAGTAATTTATCTCATAACATACTGCCCCCCCCCCCAGTCATTTTTAAAAGCCCTGTAAAGATAGTTGTCTGGTAAAGACATATATATCTTACGTCAATAAGAGGTAAGAATTTTAGGGGTATGTACAGTCCTTTTGTAACAAACTCTGTCATCACACAAACACATTATGAGGCAAAATCTGGTATACCTAGAGAAGTTTGTTCTTGTTTCTTTTCTTATTTGAATTTAACTGGAATTCTACCTACATGTCCCTCTTGGGTGTGCAGATCTTAATCAGTTCAGAGAAGAATAGAGCTTGAAATTAGCTCAATAATTAATTCATTAAGTTTCCAAGGTGCTAGAATTCTCCCTCTGACACATTCAGTGAAACAGGAAGGCATGTTGCCTCAGGAAACAAAAGATATTAGAATTGGAGGCAGTGAATCACATGGTTCTGATGTTATGCAGGCTAATCTGTGTGATTTCTTTGAGAAGAGAGGAGAGCAGTGGCATACCTACCATTGGTGTTACTCAGTGCGGGGGTGGGGGCCCAAAGTGGAAGGGGTGGGGTTTCTGGGAGAGGCTGGGTTCAGTCTTGATGAGCATGTGCAACATGTCCCGATCCTCCTCCCTGCGGCTTGGCTTTCCTCAGAGGAAAGCCAGGCAGCAGGAAGGAGAGTTGGAGGAGCACTAGGCAAGGCTAAGCCTGGCTTCTGAAGAAGCCCCACCCCTTCCACTTGCCTTAAGCCTGAATCCTTGCCACTGTCCTGTTTTCCTCTGAGGAAAACCAGGCTGTGGCAAGGAGGGAAGGGGGGGAACCAGGTGTCACCCCCCCCCCCGGGTGTCACTCAGTGCGGGCGCACCCTCTGCATCCTCCAGTGACACTACTGGAGGAGAGTGAGAGAAATAATTTTCTGGAGAAGAAAAGCTGGGTTTATGAAGTAAAAGAACTGGGTTTATTGAGTAGAAGAACTGCTGGATTGGGGGGAAGGGGGGAAAAGAAAAAAATGGGAAATAATTTTTAAAAAGTGAATCTTGAGTTGCATATGCACTGCAAAAATAGCACAATTTGATACCACTTTAATTACTATGGCTCAGTGCTATGGAATTCTGGAAGCTCTGCTCTGCTCTGGTGCCACAGCAAATTAAAGTTCTCAGAATTCTATAGCATTGAACCATGGCAGCTAAAGTGGTATCAAACTGGATTATTTCTGCAGTGTGTATGCAGCTCTGGAAGTGAAGGGGGGCACTTTTTCCCCCTTAGTAAGAGGCCAAGACCATCAAGCTGACAGGGCCCTTTCAGAATTTTAGGACATTTTGGGCTTAACGGCTGGTGTCCATACACATATACCCTGTGGCAGTGGCAGTGGCATTCCTAGTGTCACCCAGTGTAGGCACTTGGTAGGTAGTGGTGACCTGCCCATAGAAACCAGCCAAAAGCCAGCTAAGGCACCAGGGAAGGCGGGAAGGGCAGGTGCGTGTGTGCCCTGGTGGCACAGTGGTTAAATGCCTGTACTGCAGCCACTCATAAATCACAAGGTTGCGAGTTCAGTACTAGCCAGGGCTCAGGCTTGACTCAAGCCTGCATCCTTCCAAGGCTGCTAAAATGAGTACTCAGCTTGTTGGGGGGCAATGAGCTTACAGCTGTAAACCGCTTAGACACTGCATAGCATGGTATGAAGTGGTATATAAATGAAGCTGCTTTGCTTTGCTTTGCTTTCTTCTCCGCTAACCTGTCTCCCCTAGCTGAGAGAGCCTGGGTAGCAGAGACAGATAAGTGCCGGCAGCAGCACCACAACTCCCCACAGTGGAAAGAGGGCCCAACCTGGTGTCACCCCTCCCCTCGGGTGTCACCCAGTGTGGTTTGTTTCCCCTGCACCCTCTTAATGATGCCACTGCCCTGTAGGCCTGTATAGAAGCAATTTATTTGGTATAAGAGGGGTGGGTTACATTTGGGTTCTCTTCAGTAATTTCCTCTCTTGACTCTATAGAAAGTCAGCATGGTGTAGTGGTTTGAGCATTGGACTACAACTCTGGAGACCAGGATTCATCCTGAATTCTGCCCATCCCAAAGATGGCAGGCAGTGATTATCATATTTTATTGATTGTAGGTATACTGCTCTTAGAATTTTTTAAGTTAAAACAAAAGTGATTCCTAAAAATCTGTTTAATAAAACTTCTTTATATATAATTAGAGGAGGTGTAGTAATAAAGAGTGTGATTCTCTCCACTTCTCCATGTATATTTATAGACAGGGAAAAACATTTGTAGATAGGAATCTATTGTAGCACAGTATGTTTGGAACTGGAGGCATAAACATAATAATAATAATAATAATAATAATAATAATAATAATTTTTTATTTCTAGCCCGCCCCTCTGCTCGGCAATCAGGGCGGGTTACAGCACAATTAAAAACAGAAACAAATTAAAACAACCAATCCCTATTTCCCTAAGCCTCTCACCCCTTAAAACTAGATTAAATTGACATAGGAATAAGGATTAAATTTATTTGCTAGTCATTTTCAGCTAAGATTCATTGTTCACCAGTTTTGGAGCAATGAGACCATCAGACAATAAGTCAAGACCAATTATTTGTAACATTACTGAATATTAATTAGGTAAAAACACAGAGATCATAGAATCATAGAATCATAAAGTTGGAAGAGACCACAAGGGCCATACAGTGCAACCTCCTGCCATGCAGGAACTCTCAATCAAAGCATAGATTACCATCCAGCCTCTGTTTAAAGACCTCCAAGCAAGTAGACTCCACCATCCTCTGAGAAAATGTGTTCCACTGTTGGACAGTTTTCACTGTCAAGAAGTTCCTCCTAATGTTGAAGTACACAATCAAAGCCTACACACACAGACAAATACCTACACAAGAACTCCAATAATCACCCATGGCAAAAAGAAGCACAATAAAAACACTGGTAGACCACACAAAAAGGACCTGTGAACCCCACTTCCTGGAAGATGAACTGAAGCACCTAAACTGGGTTCTGCAGGCTAATGGTTACTCCAGCTCTGACATCAGAAGAGCAGCCAGACCCAGAAAAAAACCACAGGAGTGAAGAAAAACAACCACCCAAAGGGAAGGTATTTTTACCATACATCAAAGGAGGCATAGACAGAATAGGGAAACTGATGAGGAAACACAACCTCCAAATGATCTACAGATTGAACAAGAAAATCCAGGAAATGCTGTGCTCAGTGAAGGACAGGAGAGACACTCTCATGGCTGTAGGAATTTACCACATACCATGCATCTGTGGACAAGTCTACATAGGCGCCACAAAATGCAGTGTTCAAATGCAAATCAAAGAACATGAGAGACACTGCAGACTGGGCCAGCCTGAAAAATCAGCAGTAGCAGAATATGTTATAAACCAATCTGGGCACAAAATGCTATTTGAAAACACTGAAATTCTGGACCATGTCAACAACTATCAGGTGAGAATGAACAAGGAAGCCATTGAAATCTACAAATGCCTGGACAATTTCAACAAGAAAGAAGAAACCCTAAAAGTAAACAAAGTTTGACTACCAGTACTCAAAAACATCAAAATCAAGACTCAGCAAATGCAAACAAACTTCACCCAGGGTCAGGGTGTTTCCCAGCAGATAATGAACCATTAATTAAATAGTCATTAATTCTCCTCTCATATCCACCCACCCTTAGGCCTTGTCTCAACAGAACAAT
Source organism: Phrynosoma blainvillii (assembly GCA_026167975.1). NCBI lineage: Eukaryota > Metazoa > Chordata > Lepidosauria > Squamata > Phrynosomatidae > Phrynosoma > Phrynosoma blainvillii. The sequence goes on from JANUYF010000001.1 coordinate 419,423,613, forward strand.
ACACAGATTTACATTTTCTAGGACATGGTTTCACAGCCTGAAAAACACACAAAAACCTACGGATGCCAGCCGTGAAAGCCTTCGACTTTACACTTGTCAAACACCTTACTGAAATCAAGATATGCTACATCACAGCATTCCCTTCATCTACCAAACTGGTAATTCTGTTTAAAAAAGAGATCAGATTTGTCTGGCATGACTTGTTTCTCTGAAACCCATGTTAACTTTTTGTGATTATGGCATTCCCTTCTAAATGTTCACGGGCTCTCTGTTTAATGATCTGCTCTAGAATCTTTCCTGGTATTGATGTCAGACTAGCTGGACGGTAATTGTTGGGATCCTCTTTTTTCCCCTTTTTTTAAGATAGGGTCTATGTTTGCCCTCCTCCAGTCTGCTGGGACTTCTCCTGTTCACCTAGAGTTCTCAAAGATTATTGCCAATGGCGCTGATATTACATTTGCCAATTCTTTTAATATCCTTGGATGCAGTTCATCTGGATTAACCAGGTATTCCTGTACTGCCTCTTTACTTATTCTGTGTTGCATTTCTCCTGTCGTGTCCTCTGCTCCATTTTCCTCAGGTTAAGCACCCTTTTCTTTTTCTGAGAAGACTGGGGCAAAGAAGGCATTGAGTAGTTCTGCCTTTTCTCTGTCACCTGTTAGCATTTTGCCATCTTCTCTGTGCAGTGACCCAACCATTTCCTGGTGTTTTTTCACTCTCCCCAAAGAGTGAGTAAAACAAATGCATGTTTAGAAATCTAACTTAAACCTTAAATTCAGGGAGAGGGAATTAAATTTTCTTTAAAATCATCACATCTTACCAAATTTTCATGATAACCACATGTAACTATGTAAATGAAATTAAATTTAGGTTGTCCATATGATACTGTATTTTAAAGGTATAATTTTAATTTTGCTAGTTTTTTATGTTACAACTATTGCCATTACAGTCAGTGATATACAAAAATAAAAATTTATGAGGAACATTAATACAAAAAATATTACTAACAATTCTTTATGGTATGCTATGGGAGGAGGTAAATTGTGGGGATGACACCATGAGTTAGCACACTGGGTGACATCAACTTTAGTGAAGATATAGTAGCTAGTCAACTGACAAAAGTCAGCCTAAATAAAACTATCTTCACTTGCTGCTGGAAAGACAAGCAAGGGAGCCAGCACAGCCCTCCACCCATGTAGGAAATTTTGTAGCCAGACAGAATGAATAGAGAAGTTCTCAGTTGCACTGCCAGCAAATAAACCTGCAAGAGTGATGGGACTGAGGTATGGGCCTCACCAAAGTTTCCAAGCTCAAACAGGCTTGCATGGGAAACTTTGCTGTTAACTACCCTTGAGTCAATCTCAGCACATGGTGACCCTATGAATGAGACTTCTCCAAGACCTTCTGTCCTCATTGCTCTGCCTAGTTTCTGCAAACCCATACCCATGACCTCCTTAATAAAATCCACCCATCTGGCATGTGACCTTCCTCTCTTCCTACTTCCCTCCATCTTTCCCAGCATTATTGTCTTTCCCAATGAGTCCTTCATTCTCATTATGTGTCTGAAGTATGACAGACTCAGTTTGCTTATCATGGCTTCCAGGGAGGTTTCCAGCTTGATCTGCTCTAGGATCCATTTTTTTGACTTTTTGGCTGTCCATGGGATCCTCAACACTCTTCTCCAGCAACACATCTCAAATGAATTGATTTCCTTCCTATCATCTTTCTTAACTGTCCAGATCTCACATCCATACATGGTAATAGGAAATACAGTGGCTTGTATGATTCTAATATTTGTGCTGAGTTGTATACCTTTGCATTTTAGAATCTTTTCTAGTTCTTTCATAGCCACACTCCCCATTTTTAATATTCTTCTGGTTTCCTGACTGCACTCCCCATTTCAATCAATGTATGATCCCAGGTATGAGAATTCTTTTATTATTTCTGTTTCTTCATTGTCTGTTGAACTTGTGAAGATCCTCGGTGGTCATTATTATTATTTTCTTTCTGTTCAATATTAAGCCTGCCTTAGCACTTTCTTCTTTGATCTTCCTTAGTAGGTGTTCTAGGTCTGTGAGGTTTTCTACTACTGCTATGGTGTCATCTGCATATCTTAGATTGTTGATATTCTTTCCTCCTATTTTCACTCCTCCTTCTTCTGTGTCCAAGCCTGCTTTTCTTATAACATGTTCTGCATACAAGTTGAACAGATAGGGTGAAAGGCTACATTTTCCAATAAGGAAACATGTTCTGTTCTGACAATAGCCTCTTGTCCTGAGTACAGTTTCCTCATCAGGACTATTAGATGTGTTGGTACTCCCATGTCTTTAAGGGCATTTCATAGCCTTTGATGATCTATGTAGTCACAGGCTTTGCTATAGTCTATAAAGCACATGTTGATTTTCTTTTGGAATCCCCTGGTGCACTCCATTAGCCATCGTATGTTTGCAATGTGGTCCCTAGTGCTTCTTCCTTTCCTGAATCCCACTTGGACCCCTGGGATTTCTCTCTCCATCTATGGTTGGAGTCTATGTTGCTAAATTTTGAGCATGATTTTGCTTGTGTGGGAGATCAGTACTATGGTCCTATAGTTGCTGCAGTCTCTTCTGTCTCCCTATTTGTAAATGGGGATGTATATTGATTGCTTCCAATTTGTTGACCATCATTTTGTTTTCCATATCTGTTGACATATGTTGGTTAGCTCTACAGTTGACTCTGTCAATGTGGATTGCAGCAGTTCAACTTAAATATCATCTTTTCCTGGTGATTTGTTTTTCTTTTTTCTCTTATTGTGACTTCCACTTCACTTTTTAGAATATGTGGTTCATGTTCATATAGCTCTTCATTCCATGTGTTCTTAATTTTTTCATTTCTTTTGTATAATTCTTCGGTGTATTGCACCAAATGTCATTTTATTCTTTTCTGGTCTTGAATTATGTTATTTTTATTATCATAGATCACCCCAGTCCTTGGTTTGAATTTTCCTTTGATTTCGTAGATCTTGTGAAATAGATCTCTTGCTCTTCCCTTTTTGTTGTTGTCTTCTATTTCTCTGCATTAGTCATTGTAGTAATTCAGTCTATTATGCTTAGTAGTGCAAAATTGTTTTTTATGTTGTCAATAAATTCTGTTGAGATATTATTTAGATCATATTTTTGGTATAATCACACTGGGTGTGTGTTGTTGTTGTTTCCTTTTTGGGTCTTACTCTTAATTTTGCTATGAGTAATTCATGATCAGTGCCTGGTCTAGTCTTGGCCACTGGTATAGAGTTCTGCCATCTTTTACTTCAAATTATATAATCTATTTGATTTTTGTGTTTACCATCTCATGATGTCCCTGTGTATAGCCTTCTTTCTGGTTGTATGAAAAATGTGTTTGCAATGTGTTGGATTCACAAAAATCTATCAGACCTGCTTCATTTATTTTGTCTAATCCAAATCTGCCTACTGTTTTTGATTCTTCTTTGCTTCCAATTTTTGCATTCCAATCTCCATTGATTAGCTTGACATCCTGTGTTGGTGTGCTGTCAATTTCTTCCTGTACTCCTTCATAGAATCTATCAATTTCTTCCTGTTCTGCCTCTGTGGTTGGTGCATATACTTGAATTATGGTGATATTCATAGGTGATATTCATGGAGACTTACTGAAATGATTTGGTCTGATTTTGCATTGTATCCTCTGACTGCTTTTGCCACATCTTTTCTTAGTATGAAAGCCACCCCATTTCTGCTTGTCTTTTCATTCCTTGATCCCATGATTGGGGGAGGGCAGAGATGGTTGGGCACCCTCTTCCTTCCTCCACTTGCCTGCCTGGTCCTCCAACAGTGCTCTGTTCTCTGCAGAGTATGGATTTAGTTGGTGCTTAGCCCCAGTCTGCATGGGAAACTACAGCTCTACAAATAGCCTGGGACTCTGTTGCATAGCTACAGATATTGAATGAAGGAACATTGCTGTGTGGAGGATATAAGGGACTGTGGCAGCAGACATGGTTCTTCCTCCCATTTCATACATGATGTAGGCAACCACCCAAAATGATTTTAGATACACACATGATGCATTGGCTTTTATTCAGAGATTAGAAGTACAAGAGTCTAAGCACTAACTTGAAGTCAACATTCTTTCCTCTCTCATGAACAGCTCACTTGTAGCACGTGAAAGCTTTGAGGTGCAGAAAGAAAGAACTATAGATTTGACAACAGACTTTTGCTCAAACATACGGGACTATGATCAGACATGGGGTACAATATTTTAATGGAATCAAAGTGTCTGGATTAAAATGTCAGGACTTCTGAATTATCTAGGCCAATGTTGCCATAACCTGCACCCTCCTAGGTTCTCTGTACCCCTTTGAGCGTTATTGTTAGTTCTTACAGAGGTTAGGGAAAATATGGAATCTCCCATGGATAGCTGTGAGCTATCCCTATTGTAATGCAGAGCATTTTAAGATGACTTGATCTTGAATGGGCAATGAAGCTCATTAGTTTTATGAAAGAGTTGCTTCTCGTGGAGAGAGAGAAAAGTGCTAGATCTAATTTTGTTTACACAGATCAACAGATATGCCTACATATTTGGACTCTCCTTGGGGACATGGTTATAAGGAATGTCATGGTCATCATCTGCTCTTCAGAAGCTCTAGTACACCACTATTGGGGTTAGAAAAATCTAGTGTAACAGTGGACTGCTGCTATTGCTGTTTGTTGTTGTGTACCTTCAAGTCATTTCTGATTTATGATGACTCTAAAGTGAATATATCATAGAATTTTATTGGTAAGATTTGTTCAGAGGGGGTTGCCATTGTCTTCTTTCAAGGCTGAGAGACTGTGACTTGCCCACGGTCACCCAGTGAGTTTTCATGGCTGAGTGGGAATTTGAACCCTAGTCTATAGAGTCATAGTAAAAATGTTTTTACAAAAATCAGTGCTATGTGAGCTATTGTTCTCTCCACTTGCTTAAACAAACTTACCTTTTAATAGCCATAGGGAGAAAAATATGATTAATTGAAGCAGCTAAAGGCAAGCCACAGGAACAGGCTGCTGGACCAATGTAGAAAGTAACTTTAGCTGATTAAGAAGCTGAATTCTAAACTCTAATGACACCCAAGGATGCAATAGCTGTTTAGGTTAGTACCCTGTTCTAGCACACACAGGCCTTTAGGGTTCATGCCTTGTTCCAGTAGATACTCTGGGCTGCATATTGTTACTGAATAACTTATTGAGTTTTGACAGTAGTTATACATCTGCCCATAATTAGGACTTAATGGATCATGAAAGTTCACATAAGAAGCAAAAGAGCACAAGAAAAAGATTGCATCCTAAATAGACCAATCCATGCTTTCAAATGACAATGTGCAATTATGTCTTTTGGAGGTTATAACACACAATCATCTGTCTTTTGGAAGCATGTCAGAGAATTTTTATTTTTGGCTCTCAACAGTCCTCCAACACACCTTAGCTGACTAAAAATTCAAGACAGTAATTAAGGGCTACATCTCTATTTCCTTACATGCATCTTGCCATTCCAAAAGTGAAGAAATTAATCAGGTTGAGTAAATTCAGCCAAAATAAACTGAAATTATATATATATATATATATATATATATATTGCACCTGCAAATGTTTGCCATTTTTCTCAGTATAAAGAGGACCCTGTTGTAAAGACAAAAAAAGAAAAAGACGGTAAACCCTCCTCAGCAGTTAGCATAATTAAAATACACAGAAACTAAAACCTGAAATGTTGAGTTCAAGTCTAGTTGAGCAATTCTATCAGTTTCGTTTTCTCTCACATATATTTTGTGGCCAACATAGCTTCCTCTGAATATGTTTCCAGGATGTGAAGATACCACATTTTAGCCACTTCAGGGGTATCCCCAAGAGGGAACCAATGGACTGGGACTTTATTATTTGAGGTTTATACCTCCAACAAAGGTAAAGCAATTTTATTTTTTTAAACTGGGAATACATTTGGCATGTTTTACCAAAACAGTACCTAAAATTTTCCTAATGCACAAGCATGGAGATTTCTCTTGAGAGATTCAGTGTTCTCTGCCTAATAAAGGGGACTGTGACCTCAGAAAGGATGAAAACACCTTGGATCTCCGATGAAGTACGTTTTTGTTATTGTAATGCAATTCAAATTTTATTTCCTGGGCTTGGGAATGCTTTATTCAGTGTCACATGGCCAGAAGGAGGAGGGGCCAGATAGATATCCCTCTACACTATCTCAACACAGAACAACACACCGACACTTTGTCAAAATGCAGCATTGTGACTATCATCATTTAAAAAAAAAAAAATTAACAGCTTTGCTTGATGAAGAAGCCACTGGTGCTTCAAAAGCTTGCATCGTGTATTTTGTGCATTTTGGTTGGCCAAATAAAGATATTATCATTTTGTGGATTTTGGATATTATTGTATTTTGCTATATGGCCAACACAGCTACCTCAGAATACAGATTTTTAAAACCTTTAATCATGAAAATAATTGATTTTGTGAGTTTTGGAAAATTATTCTAAAAATAAATTAAAATGACATTATAACCCATCCCTAAGGCAAGTAACCTCTGTTGCTAGGGGAGACAAATGGGGAGGTCTCCTCAGCCATCTTTCGCACCCTCACTCAAAGCACTAAAGGCTTTCTGCAACCTTAATTAGAAGCTTCCACTTTTCAACTTCTATATCTAATTGTTTCTTGATTAGGACCAATGATTAATGGCCTCTCAGGGCTTTTAAAAAAAATAGTCAGTTCCTGTTTCCACCTAAAAGATAGAGTTTAATTACTGTAATTGTTTACCCTTTTCATTTTTATTGCAAAATAACTGTACTGTGTCAGCAGTAGTAGAAGGAATCTAAATATTAAAGTATTCTTCTCCTTGATTAACAAGTCAATAACTAAAGTAGAATGCAGGATAGATAGATAGATAGATTTATAGATTGGTGCATGGTAGATCTGATAAAAGCCACAAGGACAACTCAGAAAAGGCTGACATCCTTTATAGTCTTCATTAAAAGTGAATGGCTAGAAGACAGCACTTCCAGACTCCATATGGAATACTGTGTCCAGTTCTGGGCACCACAATTCAATAAGGATGTTGACAAGCTGGAATGTGTTCAGAAGAGGGCAACCAAAATGGTAAACGTTGTGGAAATCACACCCTATGAGGAGAGACTTGGGGAGCTGGTTATGTTTAGCCTGGAAAAGAGAAGATTAAGAGATGATATCATAGGCCTGTTTAAATATTTGAAGGGATGGCATATTGAAGATGGAGCAAGCTTGTTTTCTACTGATCCAGAAATTAGGACACAGTGCAATGGAATCAAACTATGGGAAAAGAGATTTGACTTCAACATTAGAAAGAACTTCTCAACAGTAAGTGCTATTCAACAGTAGAGTATGCTGCCTCAGAGTGTGATGGGTCCCTGACTTGTAAATCTGATTCCTTATATTATTTGTTGTTAATGTTTTTAATATTGTATTTTAATTGGTCATTTGTTTAATTCTGTTTTAAGGGGATGGGAGGGTGGGACTATGGGATAACGGAATGTTTTTAACTCTGTTCTATTTTAATATTGTTGTACCCCGACCGGATTGCTGCGCAGAGGGGCAGGCTATAAATAAAAAATTATTATTATTATTATTATTATTATTATTATTATTATTATTATTACAGGTTTTTAAACAGAGGCTTAATGGCCATATGTCAGGATTGCTTTGATTGTGTCTTGCTGCATGGCAGGAGGTTGGACGAGATGCCTTTGTTGTCTCTTCCAACCATGATTCTATCTGGTCTGAGAAGGCCAAACATTGTATAAAGCTTCTGTAACATCTTTGAAATATGGCGACTCATCAGGCAGGGCCATATCAGTTAGTATCATGCACATTGATGGCTCTTTATAAAAGATGCTAAATAGAAATCTACATAACTTTGATGTTCTCAGATGCTATCCTTCTAAGAAGGGCAAATCTATCCATCAATCTATCATCTATCCAAGAGAAAGATAGAGCTCCTCCCTCCAGCATGCCTCTCAAAAAATCCCTCTTGCATAATATTGCCTTTCCTTTGCAACTTCTCAGTTGGAAATCCAGCTATTAGGATATTTTTAATTTGCACAGTTTCAGTGTAGAATAAATGTGCCTGCTTTTAAATAAGAGAGACAGAGAGGCCCATCACTTGTGCTTAATCACACCAAACAAGCTCTTTAAACAATTTGTTCTGAAATTCCTCTAATTAGAGCATGCCCTCCAGGTAATGCTCTGATCTGATTTACCAGTGGGTATAAATTAGGGACATTATGTAATTAGCCCAAAGACCACAAATGGAAGGAACAGCTGGGTGGCTTGGAGGGGAAGCAAATAAACATCTCCCTTGTGACTTCTTAATGCAGAAAGCCCCCCATCCTTTATGTGTAATTGGAGGTGACTGGTATTCTTACCATGGTTAGAAAAGTAAAGGGCAGCTATTGCAGTCAGCCCACAAACAAAACATTTAAATTTTTCCTAGTTTCTGTGGTCATCTTATTTCATAACATTTGTAACCCAGTTCTAGTTTTTTTTTTTTTTGTTTCTTCTCTTCTAATGTGAGATGTGTTTGACCTGAATGATGCATATAAGCCATAGCCTTCTGAAGGTTCTCATCTTTTCTGCTTCTGTGCCTTAATAGAATCCCCACCATTTATTGAACATACTGTATTTTTTTTTCTTTTAAAGAGTCAAGACATCTTACAATTAAAAGCCAGAATCTTACTGTTAATCTCAACTAGAGGAGACTGCAGAGGAAAAGAGTGTTTGTTTGTATTCATTTCTGTGCAGAAAAAAGAGTTTCCTGACACTCAAGAAAACTTACCAAGGAGAATTATACTGCATCCTGCACCATTTTCTCCTAATATTTCTACATGGTGGAGTTTTCTCAGAATTATTCTGTGTAGAAATATGAGTATGTGAATTTATTTTCTGTATACTATTTGTTTTATGGGATTATTATTGTTATTATTTGCACTGTACAATATTACTTTTAAAAGTAAGGATTCAGGACCAGGAGAGGACTTCAAGGACAACTTCTTCCTTATCCTCCTCTTCCTCTGTTTTTTCATCTTCTTTGTCCTCATTTTCATCTTTGTTTTCATCTTCTTTTCATGGATTGCTGATGAATAGATTACATAATTAGCATTATTTGTATTTGTGTTAATTAGCAGTAAGAGAAATTACTTTGCATGTCAGCATGTGGGAGGGAGAACACCATCACCTCCACCACCCCAGGAAAGAGATCAGCTTCCTACCCACCTGCCTGCTTGCTTGGTATCCTGCACTTCTCCTTATGGACTGCTGCCTACTCCAAACATCTGCACTCCTGGCAGAATTAGGCCCCAGGTACTCTGCCAACTCCTCACTAATAAAGCAGAGGGCCATCTGTCCCCTTTGCAAGGGGATAAAATCTGAGGGCCTGCTGTGGTAGGCCAGCTACTGAAGGGTTACTACTGAAGGGGGCACACCTAAGGGGAGTTGCTTTTTTGGGGAGCCACTTTGGGGGTAGAAAGAGAGGGCAAGGATCAGTCCCTTGGTTGTATTATTTTGATTTGGGGGGTTTGTTTGTCTTTGGTAACTTTTAAAACAACCTGCCTGTTGGCAAAAGAAAATGTGTTATATGGAGGGCATGAAAGCAGTGATCTGGGTGAGGAGGAAACTTCTCTAGTTCCATTGTCCTGTCAGTCAATCAATAATGTATTACAGCCATAGACCAGCTTAGAGTGATCAGTACCTGATGGGATTTACTCAGAGCATCTGAAGGGTGGGGGAGGGACTGATTAAGATGATCTGCCCCAGGAGACTTATGGATCCAGAGGAAATCCTGAAGAGCCTTGGGAAGTTTCCTGTTGTCTTGGCACATAATCCTGCCCAACCTCTCGCTGATCTCTAAATTAGGGAAATGATCAGGGTGGTGGACACACCTGTCCCCCCTAAGCATACCCTCCTATGAAGTAGAACCAAATGAGCCCCCTGGCTCACTGGGGAGAGAGCAGTTGATGAAATGCATGGGGTAAAGACTAGACTGATGATGATGGCAAACCCAGTATGAATGTGACTGAACATGAGCTAGATTTCATTGGAAGGCCTATGCCATGGCAATGGTAGCAGCAAAGAAATTATACTTCTCTGCCACTATCACTTCTTCAAAGTGTCATTAAGCAGAGCTGTCTCAAGTAGTCAGGGGCCTTTTACATTCTGACCCACAAGAAGAAAACAAAGACCATTCAACATCCCACTGTGACAAATTTACAATAAACTTTGCAGTCAAAATTGCTCAGTTTTGCTGTGTCTTGGAAGCTGTCATTCAGACAGGGCCGGTGGATTTGTCCTGTATTGTTGAATACATTTCAGTTGGTCCAGCCTGAAGATGTGGACAGGATCCTTGGAGAGGTGTGAACCACCACATATATACTGGATCCTTGCCCTTCCTAGCTCCTGAAAACAGCTAGTGGGGGACTGGCCGAATGGGTAAGGGGTATGATGAATGCAGTGGTGTCCCTTGCATTGGTGCCACCCTGTGCATGTGCCTGGAAGGAGATTGGGGGGAATGGCAGCTTGTCCTGCCCCCCTCCCCTCATGCCACCAGAGAAGTTGGGAGGAGGGCCCAGCCGGGTATCACCCTTCCTTAGAGGTGTCATCTGGTGCAATGTACATCCCCTGCACCCTCTTAGTGATGCCACTCAGTGAATGCCTTATTCAGGAAAGGAAGTTTCTGGATTGCCTAAAAGAGGATGTGGTGAAGCCGATACCAAAATAAGTCTCCCTGGATCCCACTAGGCTGAATAATCACCAGCCAGTATCTAACATTCCATTTTGGGGCAAGGTTCTGGAGTGTATGGTGGCCTTCCAGCTCCAGGAGTTTCTGGATGAGACAGATTATCTAGATCCATATCAGTTGGGCTTCAGGCCTGGCTATGGAACAGAGACAGCATTGGTTGTCTTTATGGATTACCTATGCAGGGAACTGGACAGGGAGAGTGTGTTGCTCTTTATGTGAGTGTGGATTGGGAAAGGTTATTGGGGAGCCCTGACCCAGCATCTCAATGACTTTCTCCCACTCCAACTCCAAAGTTTGTTAACCCTGCAGCCAATTCCAGGCTTTTGTGCTGCAGTGCAAAAAGAATACCAAGATTGAACCTCCAGAATTGAGGCATTCTTCATACAGAAGAGACTGCTTGAGAGTGGTGACAATGAGCATTTTATGTGAGAGACTGATCTGCCAGAGTTGGAGCTATTGAGGATGGCTTCTGGTTTGTTTGTTTTTACAGCTGGGGAGGATGCCTCATAAAAGAGTGATAGAGTGATAGCCAGTTTTGGTTGAAGGGTGGGAAGCCACATTAGGGAGAGACTTTCCCCTCTACTGGTAGTGATCCCCCAACTCCCTTGGTCATTGAAGGCAATAAAGCCAGATATCACCCCAGTGATAAGACCTTTACAAGGAAGAGGAATCTTTAATGGGTGGCAGTAAAGCCATAGTGCAGTGAATAGGGCCCTATCCCTCCCAGTTATAAAACCCCTGCAAGGAGTGGAGGAATCCTTGTTTGTCTTTCCAAGTCAAAGTGGAGTTGTAGAGTTTACTCCAACAAAGCTTTGATGGGGCGGGCAGAAGGCCCGGATTTCAGCTCCAGGATCATTGTTTTGGTCTAGCTATGGTCCAAAAGTTCTACCCTGCTCAGCCAGCTATTTTGAGCTCAAGTGGGACTGTCATGCTAGCACTCCCTAGTGAAAAGGATCAGTGGATCCAACCATTGGTTAGATCTGGCTGGAGGATAATCTGTAGGACCACAGCTGCAGTGTGGCAGGACCCTCCCATGTGAACAGGCAAGCGATTTTGTGCCCAGTATGAGTTGGATACACAGGGAAGGTGTCCCCATGAGAGAGAGTGATACCCCAAGGATCTGAGTTGGTTACACAGGGAAAGTGCCCTGTGAGAAAGTGACATCTTAGGATACCAGGGAAAGATGTCCCACAAGGTTAAATTGAGAAACAGGGAAGGTGACCAACACAAGAGTGAGATATTCTAAAGATACCAGGGAAAGGTGCCCCACAAGGTTATGAAAGAGTTGTTGTGATAGCTGGAAAAGGTGCCCCACAGAGGATTTGAGGTAGTTTTACATTGGAGTCTAAAGGACCAGGGTCGGTGTTTCTAGAGTAGAGTAGAACCATCTTTTTCTTTGAGCTAGTAAAATTAAGTTAAACTCCCCTTCCCTCTTCCATTAAAAGTTCCTTTCCATTTGTTTTCTTCCCCCATGGACCTGGAGGGTCTTCCTATCACTGATTTTGGGGCCAGGTTCAAAGGAAAAGAGATAAGGAAAGGTGCATTTGAGAGTCAGGACCCTTTTGCAACTCAGAAGGTGATTTAAAAGCTGTTTTGGGCCATTGTCCTCTTTCCATTGGAGGAATCACAAAAAGCAGAGGGAACAGTGGTTTGCCTCCCTCCCCTTGGCATTTTGGAGTGTTAACCCTTTACTCATAAAGCCAGGTCTCTCCCCGGCCAGAGAGAGATACCTTTACAGATACTATGGGCCGATGCAGACTAGCCAAAAGGTCTGGCCTGGGGGTGGAGTTGGGGCACAGTATCAGGGCACCCTGTTGGTGCAGCATGCAGACACGCTGCACCAAAAGGGGTGTAAAAGAGCCGCTGCAGCAGAGCTAAGGGTGGCTTTTTGTTGCCCCCAAAAGAAGTGGCATTTGCTAGCTCTTTTTGGAGCAGCAAAAAAAAAAAAAAAAAGCAGATTGGGGCCAGGGCATGTGGTTGCTGTGGCCCTGATCTGGCAGTCCCAGGGGTGGCACAGAGCCCTTTTGGCCAGTCTGCATCCTGTCTTCTGGGGTATTAGCTACTCCTCCTAATTTGGCGTCATCTGCAAATTTGATAACTATGCCCCCAATACTGTCATCCAAGTCATTGATAAAGATGTTGAATAGCACTGGGCCCAGGACAGAGCCCTTTGGCACCCCACTGGTCACTTCTTTCCAGGTTGAAAAGGAGCCATTGAGCACCCTTTGGGTTCGGCCAGTCAACCAATTACAAATCCATGTAACAGTTACTTTGTCTAGCCCTCATTTTACCAGTTTGTTTGTAAGAATGTCATGGGGAACCTTGTCAAAGGCCTTATTAAAATCAAGATATACTATATCCACAGCATTCCCCTCATCTACCAAGCTGGTAATTTTATAAAAAAAAAAGAGAGAGAGAGAGAGAGAGAGAGAGAGAGATCAGATTTGTCTGGCATGACTTGTTTCTCTGAAACCCATGTTGACTTTTTGTGATTATGGAATTACCTTCCAGGTGTTCACAGACTCTGTGTTTAATGATCTGCTCCAGAATCCTTCCTGGTATTGATGTCTGACTAACTGGATGATAATTGTTGGGATCCTCTTTTTTACCCTTTTTGAAGATGGGGACAACGTTGCCCTCCTCCAGTCTCCAGGAGTTCTCAAAGATTATTGCCAATGGTTCCGATATTAGATTTGCCATTTCTTTTAGTACCTTTGGATGTAATTCGTCTGGTCCTGGAGACTTATATCCATTTAGATTAACCAGGTATTCCTGTACTATCTCTTTACTTATTCTGTGCTGAAATTCTCCTATTCTGTCCTCTGCTCCATTATCCTCTGGTTGAGCACCCTTTGCCTTTTCGGAGAAGATTGAAGCAAAAAAGGTGTTGAGTAATTCTGCCTTTTCTCTGTCCCCTGTTAACTTTTTGCCATCTTCCCCACATAGTGGACCTAGCATTTCCTTCTTCTTCCTTTTGCTGCGGACATACCCCAAAAAGCTCTTTTTGTTGTTCTTAACCTCTCTAGCAAGCCTGAGTTCATTCTGCGCTTTAGCTTTTCTGACTTTACCCCTACACGTGCTAGCTATTTGTTTGAATTCCTCTTTGGTGATTTCCCCATTTTTCCATTTCTTATACATGTTCCATTTAAAACTTAGTTCAGTTGCAAGTTCCTTAGTCATCCATCCTGGCACCTCCTATTTTTCTTCCTCATTGGAACTGTTTGAAATTGTGCCTTCAGTATCTCCCTTTTGAGAAACTCCCATCCGTCTTGAACTCCCTTCTCTTTTAGTATTCCTGTCCATGGGATCATCCCCAGTATTTCTCCAAGTTTACTAAAATCAGCTTTCCTAAAGTCTGACAAAGGTATACCCAATCTGCACAAATTATAGTGAATAGTGAGAAAACCAAAAATTGTCAATTCATGAAGGGAACAAGACAGGGATGTCTGCTGTCTCCCTTGCTATTTATTTTGATTTTAGAAGTCTTAAACCAGGGGTAGGCAACCTTTCCCCTTTAAGGGCCGAGGGACATCAGCTCCCAGAAGCCTCAACCATGTTGGCCAATAGTCCCATGTTGGCCAATAGCTCCTGGGATTCTGGGAGCTGAAGCCCCTCGGCCCTTAAAGGGGAAAGGTTGCCTACCCCTGTCTTAAACAATCAGATAAGAAATGATAACAAATTAAGGGAGCACCAGTTAAAGGTTACAAATAGAAAATCAGAGCTTATGCTGATAACTTGGCAATCATATAGGAAGATCCCATTGGAAATATTGACATACTAATGGGCATGATCTGGAAATGTGGAACCTACGCAGGCTTCAACATTAATAAGACTAAGGGCATCTACAGGCAGGCAGCTGTGGGCTGCCCCAAGAAGCTGAGGATTGGGGCCGAAGGTGCACCATGCCTTGGCCCCAATCCACCCTTTGGGGGGCCTTGGAAGGAGCGCTAAAATAGCGCTCTTTCCAGAGCGGGCAGAAGGGGCACCCAAAGAGACAGAAGGACGTCATCGGAGCACTCGCCGTGTGCAATGACAGGCACTCCGATGATGTCCTTGGGAAGGGGTTGGGGCATCCAGCGTCCAACTGCACCTCCCCTTCCCTGGCTCCAAGGCAGCACTTTGCGCTGTCTGCAGAGCCCCTAAATCAGTAATAATAACATTGAATATGTCAAAAAAAATGAAGACAATGAACTACAGGGCAAATCTGGTTTTCAAATTTCAAAAAAAGGTGAAGTACCTCAATATAATACTCTCCAAAAAGAACTCTGAACTTTTTGACAATAATTATGCAACTCTGTGAAAGGATATTAAAAAAAAAGATTTGGACAGATGGAACAAACTAAATTTATCACTCATGGGAAAAATCTCCTCAGTAAGATGAATCTTGCCCAAAGTAATGTTTTTATTTCAAAACCTGCCAATCATTCAATAAAATATATGGTTGGCATGGATATTTATGGTACAAGAAGGCAGATGTTAATACAGAATTTAAAGATCACACAATTAGATTTCTCCTTAGAGTATGGTACAAATTTATACAGAAAATTTATAACAAATTATTAGTTTGGTTGTCACCTCAAGAAGCAAAAATTATAGGTCAAGCAAATTATCAAGAGCCACTTAAAATACTGGGATTTGTTGAAATAGGATGGAGATCTTCCCAGACTGAAAACTAATAAAGAATTAGAAGAGGAAGGTTATATATGTCATTGGTTTACCTACTGTCAACTAAATGAAAGATTTAAAATGGACCATTAACAAAATAAGAACAGAACTAGATGAAATTTTGATGGGACCATAAAAATCCATAATATCAAAACCATATAAGCTTCTATTGAAGATAGAAATGGAATTGGAGACAGTCAAAGAATGCACTCTTAAATGGGCAAAAATTATTGGTCACTCCATTCAACTTGAAACCTGGGAAAGAGCCTTGAGCCAAGATCTAAAATTTATGCTTTGTATGGATGTAAAAGAAAACTTTTATACAATGGGACACAGATGGTACCTAACCCCTAATAAATTGTCAAATTTTCAGCTAAATTAAAAGAGGAAATGTTGGAAATGTGGTATGAATGAAGGAACATTCTATCATGTTTGGTGGACATGTTCAGCAGCAAAGAAATTTTGGAAGGAAATCCACATGACATTACAATCAATAATTCAATACCAATTAAAATGCCAGAATGTTTCCTATTGAATGCAATAGAAAGAAGAGAAGAAAGAAAATATCTAAAACCTATTTCATATTCAGTTACTGCCACAAGATTGGCTTATGCTCAAAAATGGAAGGGGAAGGAAATATGTACAGTTGACGAATGGCTCAGAAAATGTTTGGACATGATAGAACTAGACTCTTTCTAAAGAGTGGGATCAAGATTGGAAATTAATGTTAAATGTTTGTGAAATGAAATGGTCTGCAACATAAATCTTGATCTGGAAATTAAGTAGTACGACAGAAAATGGGTTGATACATATTTTGTACAAAAAGTATAATCCAAAATTAATAAGGTGTTTATTGAAGAAATCAATATAGAATTATATAAATATATACATTTAAATTGACCAATAAATATAAGAGGGGTAAAGAAGGTTCTATAATAAGCTATGGAAAAGTAACAGAAGAAGTATTAAAAGATGTATTAATGATTATCTGAAAGATGCACAGTCTTACAAATATCAGAAACAGACTTATATAAGAGGTGGATTGAACAAAAAATGTGCTAATTTAAGGAAGAATATTAATTGTATATCATGCTCTATTGCAAATCCAAACTACAAAGATAATATACAAACTGGGGGGGGGGGGGGGGGAGAGAGAGAGAGAGAGAGAGAGAGAGAGAGTTTGAGATTAAATGAGAAGGAAGCATTGCAATAGGTAGTGCCTGCATCTGGAAAAGACTGGGATGACAAACTTCCCATTATCCTCATGGTCCTTAGAGGAACTATAGCTTCCCATGGATTCACCCCCATCAGGTCATGACTGGGGGGTAAATGTTGATGCCTGAAGCATTTTGGCTAGACTCCACACTTCCCTCCAACCTGGAGCCCATGGTCTTAAACCAAGAATGGGTCCGGTCCCTAGTTCAGAGCACTAGTCAAATAGCAAGAGGCAAACCCAATTTATACAGAGAGATCTAAGGGCATAGATCTGCAAAAACAAGGGTTTTTTTTAATTGATTTAAAATGTATTATGGGATCAGGCATACAAAGAGAAATATTCACTCACACATTCTCACAAGAACTCAGGAATAAAGCAAGTTAGCATGGAATAGACACAAGGCTTTTCTAATGGTGATATCACCTGTCTGGAGTGCTCCAGGTGGAATGATGTATAGTTGGACTCGACCAGATGAAGGGACAGGAGCACGGAATGAGTTGGAGCTGGACCAGAATTCAGAGTGACATAGTGCCACCATGAATTCTAACCAGTCACACTTAACCAAAATTTTGGTAGTCTTTTTGTAGGCTGAAAATAGCCAGGGTTGGAGGTTGACTACGGTATATAAAAAGAGCCAAATTATCATAAAGGTTTCCTTGAAGTAGATAGATTCCAGAGGGGCCAAAAGTCATCTAGGCCATAAATCCTTTAGCTTCCTTGTCTCTGGAGGTGTGAATTTCTCTGTTTGCAACTCCTGAAACTGGTTGATTGATCTGTAAATGAGTGCTGGGGTCTACATGACCAATGTGCCTATGTGACCAACTCATCTCTGAGTGCATGGTGGCAACTGGATTTCCATTTTAGAGTCATACCAGAAAACACACACACAGAGAGTGCATGGAAAATACTTGATTTAGCCCCTTAGAAGAAAAAAAATCCTGCAAAATGGTAGTTTTGTAGTTTGAGAGACAGGAGTTTCTAATTTTCCTTTTTTGGTCTTGTTAATTTTTCTGATTTTGTTGTGGCGAAATATCGGTCTGCTTTCTTATGAATCATAAGAAATCATATAGGTGGAAAAAGGCTTTAAAAAATTATGTAAAAATTGGTACTTAGTGTGTAACTTGGAAAAACTATGGGGGGTTGCAGACTGCCAGAAATAGTGTGAATTCAGTCCACTTTTAGGGTTAGGGTTAGTGCTAGGGAATCATGGGAACTGTTATTTTTCTGAGACATTGAGCCTTCTCTGTCAGACAACTCTGATGCCACAATAAAATACAGTTCCCATGGTTCCCTAACTCTAACCCTAACCCTAAAAGTGGACTGAATTCACACTATTTCTGGCAGTCTGCAACCCCCCTAAGTTTCCAAAACAGCCAGATCTCTTCCATGTAGCTGGCTAGCCCTGCTTGCCTGAACAGGGAAAAAAAAAAAAGATCCTTTGTCTCCCTTGATGGGCCTGATTTCCATAAGTGAGGCTTGCCTGCTAAAACCCAGAGGCCAGCATGGTAGAAGGATTGTATGCTCCATCTTTCTTCATTGTAGAGTAAATTTAAACCTAGAAGTTGTTTGTTTGTTTGTGTTTTGGGGAGCCTGAAAGGCAGCTCCCTCTTCTTTGTCTATTTGTTTTAAAATATGAAGATCTAAATGGGGAGGGAGAGACAGCCCCTCCCTTTTCCTGTTTTTTTTAGCCCTATGTGTAAAATATGTGATTTTCCCTCCTGCTAGGTTTTATGTAAAGCCTCATTTGGTCAGCACAGTCATCTGTGGAAAATATCTTGGCTGCTGACCTTTAACAAAAGTGAGTTTTTGTTTGAGGTTACTTTGTGCTGTCTGACTGGGACATATGTTTTATTTATTCTTTAACTTTTGCATGGTTTTAAATGATTTTGTGCTGTTAATGTGTGGATTTGGTGTTGTTGTTTTTTTAAAAAATGAAGTTTTTAAAACTGAGTTTCGGGGGAGCTGCCTTGGGGCTCACTCTGGGAGAAAGGCAGCATAAAACCAAAACAAAGTAAAACAAAACAAAACAATAAAAGTGCCCACAGCCCCCACAATGAAAATCAGAATTAACTTGATATCCATTTCTGATTTCCCCACAGCTTGCCTACTTAAACTCTGTTCAGTTAAGATTATATCCCCAAGATCATCCTCCTCACCACCACCCAACTTTGGTTCATGATGTACCTAGACATTATGGACCACAGCATGTTACAAACAATGAGGAGGTGCACTGTACAAGGTGTCTCTAGATGTGAGGATAGTTGAAACAATGCAAAATATCAAATGGATTTACCCAACTGTGTGACAGGAGTTAGCAAAATCACATGTAAATAGTTTTCTCCTGCCATGTATATTCAGTGTCTCCTGCCATGTATATCCAATGTCACTGGGTTTGAATTTCACTTTCTTTTCCTTGGATGTAAAGCAATACTTCACATGCAAAGCATGCTGTGTGGGTGGGTGGGTGGACTTCTTTTAATATTATCATTGTTTTCCTGTTTGACTTTTATTCACTTGAGCATCAAATATTATGTTTGGAGATACAGAAAGGAAAGTTATTGATCTTAAACAAAACAAAACTCCTAATGAAACAAAAGTCTGAAAAACCAGAAAAAAAGCCTTTTATAAATTACAATTTAATAAAGAAAAGCATGGAAGAGTTCACGAAGAATGTCCTTAATGTGAAAGTTTTACACAAATATATAATCCCATTCTTCCAGTATGGTAACGAAGCCATTTCAGAGACATGCTGCCTGGCTGGATTTATGAGTATTTTTTTCTAACAAATATTCAAGGTGACATACAGCAGTGAAAAACAGATGTGCTTAGAAATCAAGTTGATTCTGAAGCTTCAATTGGTGTAAAATGCAGCAACAACCCTATTAGCTGGTACATGGTATCAAAACAATGTTACACCAAAAGACCAGAAGTGGTTGCTGATAGTTCCTGGGGTTCAGCTCTAGGTGTTTGAAATGACTAAAACCCAAGACAGCTTGGTGCCTGTAGCTAGACAAATTGGAATAGGAATCCACAGATTTCTCTAGTCTTCCTTAGGGGGTCCCTACAAATTAGATCCTTGCAGCACTTCCATTTACAGGCAAATAAATGTATATCTCAGCTGAACCTTTTGGTCACCATGCCATGCTGGCGCTGCTATACATCTTAAAAGGTGGGTTGGGGGTAATTTGGTCATTGCATGGGTAGTAAATAATTCCAATCTCTGCAATGATGAAAAAAAATCAATTACAATATGATAAGTTGCACTTACTCTGTTGTAACTTTCTAAAGATGTGAGCTATAACTGCATAAATATATAAAGCAAAACCCTTAAAGACTGCATAAAAATCCCATTAAAATAAGAAAAATCAATGGCTAAGATCTGACATCACTAAGATGGAGCATAACTCCATGCTTACAGAATTATGCAGCAGTTGTGTAATGACACCTCATTAGAGAATTGTGACATTGTACAATCAATTGTGTATTGCACATCAATGCACAATGTGAAACCACATGCAAGGCTATTCCATTGATAATTCTGTTTGGCAACTTTGAATTGATTGCAGCTATTATGCATCAGACAAAAATATCCTGTTGCTTTTATTAAGGGAACATATGCCTGTGTATGTCACAAAAAAGATTCCAGTAATAATAATAATAATAATAATAATAATAATAATAAAGCATAAAGCAGCTGCAGTGTGGCATGGAAAACAGCTAAATACTAGCAACGATTTCTGCTTCTTGTTTAATACTCAATTGATGGATCACAGGATTCTAGAATAAAGCAATGCTGATCTGAGAAATCTGAAAACTGACTATTCTACTGTATAGTTTCTGGGTAAACATTTCAGTTAAGAAACCTTTAAAGCAGAAGAGAACCTCTGTCTTGAGGACCTAATCCAGTTTCTAGAAGTTTGGAATCTGATCATGAAGGAGATTATCACATGGGAGGCAGGCATCCTCCTCCCATGATTAAATTGCCATTAAATCCTGTTAATAGCATGATCGGGGGGAAGATTATAACACATCCACGCACTTCTCCCGTTCTTGTCCCATTTGTAAACAGTAATGGGGGCATCATTTGGTATTTATTGTTTATTGTTTACAAACAGGACAAGAATGGGAGAAGTGTACACAGCTGTGATAATCTTCCCCCTGATTGTGCTATTAACAGGATTTAATGGTGATTTAATCACAGGAGCAAGATGCTTGCCTCCTCCATGTGATAATCTCCATAGGCTCACTGGCTACTGTTGGGCATGGAGAATGAATCATCACTGTTATCTCCAGTCAATGCTTAGCATGTTGCTGTCTCTTGCAAGGTAAATGGACAACAGTGCATAAACCCATCATTTTAATTAGTATCTGCAAGCACCAACTGAGAACTATTCACTTATTTTTTCACTTTATGGGAAAAGTCAAGGAAGTGGAGGGCACATGGAAAAAGGGAAGGAGGAGTGAAGCTGTGTTCCAAGCTGAAGGCCCACTTAGCATCTTGGAGGGATATGGCCCAGATGTTAACTAGCCCTTGAAAGACTGCAAGGGGGTAGGGGAATCTAGACTTTAAATGTTATCACAACCCAAGGCTAATAAATGCAATCTGGTACAATATGATGTGTGTGTTTTTACCTGCAAAGTGGCATCCTCCTGAAATTAACTGAATGTATGCAACAACATTGTGGGTGTTTTTAGATAAGTCATTTCTTCTCTCAGGCTGCTGCCAGAGAATTCATGTATAGTAGCCCCTCCCAATTCACGGGGGATCCATTCCAGACCTCCCTGCAAAAATGGTGACTCGCAAATATTCAAGCCCCTTTGAAAATAACGGTGTGCATGGCTGGGGCCATGTGCAGATGCATGCCACCATTTTGTCCCTCCCTGCTTGTCCCTCCTGTGAAGAGCAAGACCGCAGACTCCAAATCTGCAAACAGGGAGAGACGACTGTAGTTTGACACCACTTTAACTGTCAAGGTTCCGTGCTATGGACTCTTGTGATACTGCTTTAACGGTCAAGGTGCCATGCTATGGAATCCTGGGATTTGTATTCTGTTGTGGAGACTTGCTTGTGGCACCAGAGCTCTCTGACAGAGAAGATTAAATATCTCAAAAAACTAAAAAACCCCAAATTCCATAGCATTGAGGCATGGCAGTTTGGGATCTTGATCAAGAACAAAACAGGTCAATCCTTTTCATCCTATGGGCAGTTGCAACAGAAGGTAAAATGGGTATGTGTGTGTCTGTGTAAGAAATAGTCCAGGAATTTTTTTAAAGTAAAGGTCCTCAATTAAAAAAAATTATTGAAACATATACATAACTCACAAACTGGTCTAGAACAAACTGGAGAGAAGGCATTTGAAATATTTCATTCTCATGTGTGAGACTGATACAAGCAAAGATTTATGTCTTTATTTACGCGACATATTGTGGTATTTGAATCCATAATTTAATCTATATATTTTTTATTTCAATCTATGTTGTCGGCCACCTTGGGCCTCATATAAATTAAATAAATGAACTATGTGCTATGTGAAAAAAGAAGTTTCCTTCATCTGTCCTGGTAATTCAGACAAAGTAGTATTGCAGTAAGAGGACACTAGAGATAGATGAAATTGTTCTTATTACAAGTTGAATCTCCCTTTTCTAAAATGCTTGGGACCAAAACTGTTTCAGATTTTGGGTTTTTTCAGATTTCACAATGTTTGCATGTACATAATGAAATATCTTGGAGATGGGACACAAGTCTAAGCATGACATTCATTCATGTCTCATATACACCTTATACACATAGCCTGAAGGCAATTTTATACATAATATTTTTAATAATTTTGTGCATGAAACAAAGTTTGTGTACACTGAACCATTGGAAAGCAGTGATGTCACTATCTCAGCTACCTATGTGGACAATTTTGGAATTCTGTATAAGGGATACAATCTGAATTATACTGGTATCAAAAATATGTCCCCTCTAGTGTGCTATTACATTGCATATTACTGTCTTTTTCACTAGCAAAGAGGACATGCAGCCAAATTTTGACAATGTAGAGTTGACTGAATTTTCTAAAACATACAGTCTCAATATGAGACCATTTCCCAGCCGAGGATTCCTGTGCCTGCCACTGCAGGAATGTTTAGAACACCAACGGGCATAAAAATGGGAGCAGCTTTCATTTCAAGTTTATTGAATTCGTTAAGCCTGTATAAAAGTGTACCATATGGAGGTGTGAAAAATCGGTAACATGATGTAATGGTAACAACTTGACATTTTCTTCAGCAATTTCCTTGTAAAAGGGGTGGTGCTGACTAAAGAAATGTTCAGAACAGATGTCCATAAGCCGGGCAACATCAGCATTACTAGCAGTTAAAGTGCTGTTAAGCTTTGAACCTTCTTAAAACTGCATGTTATTCAGAAGCTCAGCATTTATATGTAATATTTATGTCTGTGTTACAATGAAGGCATTTATGACACTGTATGTTTCAGTGTGCTGTGGTGTGTTTACAGCTCTGTAAATGTGATGTCTTAAGGGACTAAAGGAAGCCCAGCCCAGAGAACTAGGTTGTCTCTTGGTGCATCTAGACTGTGTTTTTGTGCTTCCTTGCTTGTACTTTCCATCAAATGTCTCAAAACATATGATGTGTTTTCACAAACCACTTGTACCCTTTTTTCTCTGGGCCACCCACACAGTGAGTCTGAAAAATCCATTGTCTTGATTCCTGCCCAAGGATATTAGTATTTATTTATCCACCATTCATTGCTTTGTTTGTCTGTTTGTTTTAAAAAAATCTCAGGGATGTTGTTAAGCAAATTCTAATGTACATTACTGAAAAAATAAAGTATATATAAAAAAAAAAATCTCAAGGGCTTTCCATCCATAATCTGAATTCTGCTAATTTGAGAAAATTCTTCAAAGACAAATTGAAAAACAGATATCTCCCTCCTTTGCACAGGCCAAATTCAAAAGGTGGAAAGCAACATGTTGTTCATTCCTGCCAAGACAACAAAGAGGACCAAAAATAAGAGGTGCAGCAGAATGGTTCAATCCATACAATTTCACACCCAAGTTCTTAACATTTAAGAATTAAATACTCAAAGCCCTCTAATTGGTTGGGCAAGTCTGTCAATTTTGCTTCCTCCCTCATTTTTTTTTATATCAAGCTATTTTCATTGATTTATAAAGAACTGTGAGAAGTCTGGATTCCCCCTGCCCCCAAAAAACCCATTTCTATTCCTATCATTTTCAGCCGTGTAGGTAGCAGAGACTAGTATAGGATGGTCTCATCAATGGGATAGGAATAGGAAAATTTTAAATCTCATAGGTTGTCTCATATATGCTCATACAAAGTCAGGCTCTGTGTATCCCCAGCCAGCTAGAGCTACATAGAAATCCAAAAGAGATAGTCTTTTTAGTCACTGCCTTGCATGGCCCAATCATTATTTTAAAAAGGGATTTTTAAAAATTACTAATGTGGATACTTCCTGATTCTATTATAGTTGGTCTTAGTGCTTCTCTTGATTGAAAATTAGGCTTATTTTCTATTGTTCCAATAGTTGGTCATATTGCAGCTGTTTTGTTATTGTTACTGAATATTGTTTGACATTTTTTGAGATTGTTTTTAATCTATTCTTATATATTAAGTCAAGCAAGTGTGAAGTTTTAAATATAAATATCATTAATAAATAAGCGCTGAAAAAGTGTCTGCACCAGGTTGCTGAACTGAGAGCTAGTCACTGTGAGCCTCCTGTGAGCTGATAACATGCTTTATCATTGAATTTATGTCAATGAGAAAAACTCCCTAGGCTAAGCACTGTTCACTGAAATGTTAGCTGTCTATATAGAGGGTATTTTGTGTTTGTTTAGTTTGTCAAATATGGTGCAGCATTTAATCCATATTCTGCCACAGTAGCTTGAACATGTAGCATTCAAACATACAATTCACACACTGCCACCAGTAGCAATTAGTAAATTCCCAACTTGACTCTGTTTCATATACACAGAAGAAGCATAAATAATATTGAAACAAGTGACTTTTGTAGATGACAGTAGGAAAATGTTATCTTTCCTACCTTATTCATTTGCCTTCCATTAAAAATTTTCAGCATGCAAGTTTAGCGATAGATACACCAGTGTATATTTGGTCAATTCCAGTTTTCTATATTGTCTCAACATGTCAGCTCCATTCAGTTCCCACTTTAATCTGCTTTTTCTATTTAATCTGCTAATGATACTTTTAAAAGCATGACTTTTTTTATATTTGTGTTCAAGCTTTCCTAACACCTGCCACTTCCCACCTATCCCCTGATTTCTGTAATATACACATTTTGTATCCAGATTTCCCTAATGTGGATAAATACATCATCTTTTTGAGATAAATACTACACCACAAAATTCAAATTTAAAGGATGAACTCATCCACATAGGATTCACAAAAGTACAGATTAGGTTAGCTTGTTTTAAAAATGACCAAACAATTTTTATCATACCAAAAGGCAAGATATCTAGGGTGGGGGCAAAGAAATAGGAGTCTCCAAATTTGATCTGAATTCTGTTTTTAAAGCCTCTCTCCATCCATTGTTTAATCTTCATATGTTTGGGTTGGGGGAACACACAAATTTGCTTTCAGTTTTTCTGTTGGCAACATTTCAGTAGCAATTCAATATGGTTTCTTGGGGGAAAGGAGGGGGTGGTTGGAGGAAAGATAGAGTGTTCCCACTAGGCTGGAGACTTTGCACCTAATCCTTTTGCCATAATACTAGAAGGTGCTGCTGGATTTTATAGCCCTGAGCTATAATGATCCCTTTAACCCTGCCCACAGCAAGCTTGCTGTAGAAAAAAAAGTCTATATTTTTGCAGGTGATCAGGTGCAACTTCCATCTCCCATCTCCCACCTCCCAGACTGCAAGTTAACTGGATTATACAGTAATGTATCCACATTATGACAGCCACATGTGCATTTTTATCATTTTCCCTCTCTACTTCAATAACAGATGATGCATGTAAATAGGACAATAACAAGTTGCGCTGTTTAAACAAGACTCTGCTTATGCAAACATAACAACAATTCCCAGAAGTAAACATTTTTATTTGAGAGACACAGGCTGGGTCTCTGCAAATGTTGCTTATCTTTTCAAAGGAAGACGAAGAATGAACTCGTCCCTAATGTAAACTGGCCCTTCAACTCTCACTTGTATTAGTTATTGTTTCAGTCCATATGTTCCACTGGCATGGATGATGGGTTTTTTCCCCTTTCAGATATGCATGCACCCAAGAATATCACCGAGAGTGGGGGGAACAACACATGAAATGTAAAATGGGTGGAACACTAGTCCTTTTTCAACATATTATGTTATTGGTGTGGATTCCACAGCAAGCCAGATATTAAAAGGCTTTTCTCAACACTTCTTTTTTAGTATACATAGTTCTGTCCTTCCCAAGATAATCAGATGTTCAGGGGGGAAATAATGATGTTTATATGTTCATAAACAGGGATAAAATGGAAAACTGACATTTCAAGGATTTCAGTTATTCCAAGTGTCAAATCATGTCGGAATATACCTGCACTATACAGTTATAGTCCATTGATACCTATTTAATTCCTATGGAAACTTGGGACATACAGTTGAGTGAGGCACTTAGAATTCTCTAGTGTACTCCCATAAACTGCAGCAGAGAATTCTAACTACCTCATGAAACTACAAAGCCCAGGATTCCATAGGTTGGAGCCAGGGCACTTTAGGTGGTGTCAAAGTGCTATAATGTTGCTGTGGGGATACAAACATGGAGGCCCTTTAGTCTATTAAAATTATCTTTTCACAAATGAAGGTCATTATGTTTACACAAATATTTATTATCACTGTATTCCCTCAAGTTTCTGTGTCATCTATTCTAGGATTGCAATGAGGGGATAGAGAAAATGTTGAAAACATGGTGCCAGTGTTTTTGCCACAAGCTGTGAAGCTTCATGCGCTGAAACTTACAACACTTCCCATGCATCTAGATGGGGTACTGCCCTCTTTTCTGAGTGATCATGCAATACTTGTTCCCCAGTTTGCAAATGCTGCTAAGGCATGTCCTCAGTGAGAATTTAAGCAGAAATCAAATGATCTGATTTGGTTCATCACTTTTCATCTTATGGCAGACATGTTCATAGAATCACAGACACACAGAGCAAGGGCCATCTAGTACATACTCTGTCATTCAGGAATTCACTTATGAGAGATAGCCTTCTAACTGCTGTTTAATGATCTCCAATGAAAGAGGGTCTAACACCCTTCAGGGTAGTTTATTCCATTACTGAACAGCTCTTACCATGAGGAATTTCTAGGCCAACATCCAAGCCACTACACAACACTGCCTTGGTCATTCCCATGATATACTCATACCCATATTAACTCATGACACCTGATTATTTAAATTAACATGAACTTGGATGAAATTGCAGTCTGATGGAAATGGCTTGTTATACAAAAGAACTGGAGAACACTGTATGATCTACATAATCATGCAACACAATACTTTTTGTATACAATAGGAGACTGATGTACCACTATTCATGTTTATTGTGGAACAAAGACTCTGAACCTGTAGTAAAAGCAAACTGAGGAGAAAACATCATTTATATGTGAAATACTTTTCTGTCAGTAGTAAAAGATTCCAACATCCAACATCCATAAAACAAACAACATAGAAAAACAGAAAGCCATTTTATGCTGTGTCAGTTCATTGGTCCATCTAACACAGTGGGTCAACTAGGACTAGCAGCAGTTGTCCAAGATTTCAAGCAGAATCCTTTGCCTATAACTACCTGGCAATCTGTAGTATGTAGTATACCCATCTGGGTACTAAGCAGTCTCAATTCTGCTTAGTTTTCAAAGTCATACAAGTTCAGAATGGAATGGCAATATGACAGTTAAGAGTCCAAGGCTTGAGTGGACCTCTTGATTTCAAATGTAAGATAATTTGCAAAATAATGTGATGCTCCCTTGGCTTCAGTAAAGTATTATTAGAGTGGGGGGAAATGACTAGGAGTTCATTCCCACTGTGATTTACATTGATTTGCTGATCTCTTTAAATGTGTCTAATCTCCATTTGAAACAGTTTCAGATGTGATTGCGATCGTTTGGACTTGCTTTGAAGTGAGACAAATGCAAAAAAATCATTCTTTTCAGACACTAGTTTTTTGCCGGACCTTTTGAAAAGAAGCGATTAGCAAGTGTGTTCAGCAAGTGAGAACAATGGACCTAAGTTGCATCAAACTGAATGGGAAGGATTGTTATTGTGTGAGTTGAGTAGAGCAGATTGTAGAAATCTCCACTGCTGAAGCCTTCCTCCACTGCGAGTTGATCTCCATGGCATTCGTCTCTGGTGCTGACCTCACCACCTAAGAATGCAGCTTTCATGAAACAGTCCAGAGGCAGAAGATAACTCTAAAGAGGCACATTTTATTCTCCAGTTGCAGTAAATACAAAGTAACTATTTACAAGTAGATCAAACATCAGCACGCAGGAACAAAAGAATCATCAGAGCTAACCAGCTAACCAGCAGTAGAAAAAGACAAAACTCCACCCCCAAGCTGAGGGCTTAATTCATTTGTGGACACTTGCAAAACATCCTCAAAATCCAGCCTCTCCTTGTGATTCATAATCACATGGACAATGGTTCTCACAAAACATGATGACCTAATATGTTTACACTTGCCATCCATGTTCCCAGACACATACTGTCCTTGACTATCTTCTCTTGTGATTGTTTTCATATTCCACCTGCAGGCAAACTTTCCAATGTTGTCATTTTTCACACAGACTACAATTCCCACATCTGTACATTTCCACACACATTACATTTTCCAACAAGGATTACTATGGCAGAGGGTTGGCACAGAGGTGTATATTCCATTCCTCACGAGTTTTTGGGGAAATCCGCCATTTACCCTCTCTCAGCTCTGTCTTTGTGCTTTTTGGTGTGACCTATGGATGCAATTTAGATCTGATCCTAACCAACAGGGATGACCTGGTAAATGAGGTGCAAATGGTAGGATCCTTAGGTGGGAGTGATCATGTTATCCTGGAGTTTTTTATACATTGGAAAGGAGAAGCTAGGCATAGTCAAACAATCATTCTAGACTTTAGGAGAGCTTATTTCAATAAATTTAGGGAAACACTGGGAGTGATCCCTTGGTCAGAAATACTAAATGAGAAGGGAGTTCACGATGGATGGGAGCTTCTCAAAAGGGAGATACTGAAGGCACAATCTCAAACTGTTCCAATGAGAAGGAAAAATGGGAGATGTCTCAAGAAACCGGGTTGGATGACAAAAGAACTTTAAACTGAACTAAGTTTTAAACGGGAGATGTATAAGAAATAGAAAAGAGGCAAAATCACTAAAGAGGAATTCAAACAAATAGCTAGCACATGTAAGGGTAAAGTCAGGAAAGCCTAAGCACAGAATGAGTTCAGGCTTGCTAGAGGGGTTAAGGACAATAAAAAGGGTTTGTTTTTTTGGTTTTGTCTGTAGCAAAAGAAAGAAGAAGGAAATGGTAGGGCCACTGCTCAGAGAAGATGGAGAAATTCTAACAGAGGACAGAGAAAGGGCAGAACTATTCAACACTTTCTTTGCCTCAGTCTTCTCACAAAAGGAAAAGGGTGCTCAACCTGAGGAAAATGGAGCAGAGGACACAATAGGGGAAATGCAACACAGAATAAGTAAAGAGGCTGTACAGGAATACCTGGTTAACCTTAATGAATTTAAGTCTCCAGGACCAGATGAGCTACATCCAAGAATATTAAAAGAACTGGCAAATGTAATCTTAGAGCCACTGGCAATAATCTGTGAGAACTCCTGGAGAACAGGAGAAGTCCAAGTCCCCATCTTCAAAAAGGGGGGAAAAGAAGACCCCAACAACTATCATCCAGTTAGTCTGACATCAATACTGGGAAAGATTCTAGAACAGTTCATTAAACAGAGAGTCTATGAACATTTGGAAGGGAATGCCATAATCACTAAAAGTCAATATGGGTTTCTCAAAAACAAGTCATGCCAGACTAATCTGATCTCTCTTTGTTTTTTGTTTTTTGTTTTTTTGTGTGTGTTTGTGTGTGTGTGTGTTTTGTTTTGTTTTATAAAATTACCAGCTTGCTAGATGAAGGGAATACGGTAGATATAGCATATCTTGATTTCAGTTAGGCTTATGACAAGGTCCCCCATGATATTCTTGCAAACAAGATAAAAAAATGTGGGCTAGACAATACAACTGTTAGGTGGATTAGTAACTGGTTGACTGACTGAATCCAAAGGGTGTTGAGCAATGGCGCCTCTTCATCCTGGAGATAGGGACCAGTGGGGCGCCACAAGATTCTGTCCTGGGCTCAGTGCTATTCAACATCTTTGGATGTTGATCTTGGATGAAAGAATAGGGGGCATGCTTCTCAAATTTGCAGATGGCACCAAATTAGAAGGAATAGCTAATACCCCAGAAGACAAGATGAAAATTCAAAATGACCTTAATAGATTAGAAAGCTGGGCCAAAGCTAACAAAATGAATTTCAACACAGGGGTAATGCACTTAGGGCAAAAAAATGAAATGCATAGATATAAGATGGGGGACACCTGGCTTAATGAGACTATAGGCCTAAGCAGACTGCCAGAAATAGTGCACATTAAATTGAGGCACTGCCCTGGCTCAGTGCTAGGGAATCATGGGAACTGTATTTTTTTCTGGGACATTGAGCCTTCTCTGTCAGAGAGCTCTGGTGCCACAATAAATTACAGTTCCCATGATTCCCTAGCACTGAGCCAGGGCAGTGTCTCAATTTAATGTGCACTATTTCTGGCAGTCTGCTTAGGCCCTATGTGTGAAAGAGATCTAGTAGACCACAAGTTGGACATGAGTCAACACTGTGATGCCACAGCTAAAAAGGCCAATGCAATTTTAAGCTGCATTAATAGAAGCATAGTATCTAGATCAAGGGAAGTAATAGTACCACTGTATTCTGCTTTGGTCAGGCTCCATCTGGAATACTGTGTCCCATTCTGGGCACCACAATTCAAAAAGGATGTTGAGAAACTAGAGCGTGTCCAGAGGAGGGTGACTAAAATGATGAAGGGTCTGGAAACCATGCCCTATGAGGAACGACTTAGGGAACTGGGTATATTTAGCCTGGAGAAGAGATGGTTAAGTGGTGATATGATAGCCCTGTTTAAATAATTGAAGGGATGTCATACTGAGGAGGGAGTTAGCTTGTTTTCTGCTAATCCAGAGAATAGGACCCAGAACAACAGATGCAAGCTACAGGAAAAGAGATTCCACCTCAATATTAGGAAGAACTTCCTGACAGTGAGAGCTGTTTGACAGTGAAACACACTCCCTCAGAGTGTGGTGGAGTCTCCTTCTTTGGAGGTGTTTAAACAGAGGCTGGATGGCCATCTGTCGGGATGCCTTGATTTTGAGTTCCTGCATGGCATGGGTTGGACTGGATGGCTCTTGTGATCTCTTCCAACTCTATGATTCTATGATTATATATATATATATATATATATATATATATATATATATATATATAATTTACAGTATATGTGCTCCATTTTATTTGTAATTACCTGCAATTACTTGTGGGTGGCAAGCCAGGTGAGTGGGACAAGTAATTGCATGAAGCGCATATACTGCCAATTTTTTTTTAAAAAAAAATTGCATGCTTCCTAAGGGAGAGTCCTCCATGACACGCATGGATCCATGCATCCCAGGGAGAATTCTGGCCATGGCACCCATGATTCCCTCTCATGTTTTCTTGAATGTGTTGCTGGTTGTATCACTGATGACACATAGATGATTGACAGACATTTTGAAGGGGCACAAACTAGTGGGAATGACAATTTTGCCAAAAAAGACGCGAAAAAGAAAAGTCCTGCTTCCATAGTGGAAACAACACATCGACTGGAATTGGTTCACCAACCCAGAGTGAAAGCAGATCGCAAACCAGTTTAAACATACATGGGGATGAGCTCTAGGTGTCTTTGCATTGCACCTGCCAATCTGCAGTTTCTGGCAATAAAACATTTAAAGGAAAGAGAATGTTACACACACTACTGATTTATCAGTGGTGGTCAGATGTCAAACTGGAATATTGACTAATAGTGATATGATTATTCATACATGAAGTCCACTGAATGTAGAAATGTCATTGTTAATTTGATTGAAGGATCATAGTGCTTTTTGTGTGGAACTTTTGAAATTGGGCTTTGTATTACCTGGTGCCTTCTTGTGGCTATTAATTGCAGCCAGTACCCAAAATGCTGCCATGTGTATCATTATCTCATTTTTAATGCAACTGAGGGACTTTGAAGCATTATGCTGCAAAAACAAGCAGGAACAATAGAAACCATTCTTCTCTCTAAGAAGCCACTTCTTTGAGGAGAATGATGATTTCATGACTTTGTTTTGAGTAACACATAGTTTCTTTCTTAACACTGGCATGAATTGGAACTAATGTATCTTTTGAGTTTAAGTAATTCTCAGTCCAGCACACCTTTAGATCAGTCTTCTGTCTCTGTGTCTGAAACACATCTAACACTGTACAATAACATCCAAAATCCACAAAACACAAAAACCTTTATTGGATGAACCAAAATGCACAAATTATATGATGCAAGCCTTTGAAGCTCCACTGGCTTCTTCATCAGTCAAAGGTGTTAAAAATCATACAGGAGGAAGAAGAAAAAATAACAATGTTAAAGTCATTTTGGCCAAAGGTGGTTGTTTTTGTTTTCATTTAAGATGGTATGAAGGGATATCCATGTAGGCAGAGGCCACTCCTCTTTTTTGGCCATGTGGGCTCTGGTAGACAAAGAATCTTAAAGTCCAGGAAATAAAATTCAACTCCATTAGCAACAGAAATACAGCTTCCCTTGAGATCCAGTTTGCTTCTGTCCTGTGTAAGGCTACTCCACCCTTCTCTTAGTCACAGAACATTGAATTTCTCACGAAGCCTCCATGCTGTTGCATTTGGAAAACTTTTAGGTGAGGTTTAAGAAAAACATAACAAATGCAGCCCCAATTTTTAAAAAATTATCTTTATTGCAGGGAGAAACCTCAAAGAGTTAAGTCCCAGTCCTTAGTTCAGTCTTTGTTAGAACTGTTCTAACTAAAATGTGGTATCCCTACATTCAGAAAACATATCCAGGGGTAATCGTGTTGACCATACAGCAAAATACAATAATATCCAAAATCCACATAATAGTGATACATATATTGGATCAACCAAAATGTACAAAATACATGATTCAAGCCTTCAAATGCTACTGACTCCTTCATCAGGCAAAGGTGTTAAGATGTAGACAAGCCCCTGGTCTTGAATGACCAGAGAGGCTCATGCCCACAGAGGTGACACCAGCTGGCTCACAGGTGAGGGGGTGATTTTGGTGGAGTTTGCAGCCAGAATACTCTGACATCAGCACAGAGTTTTCTGGCAAATGTAAACAAGTCCCTGGTCTTGAATGACCAATTAATATCCATTAGCTTAACAAATGATGTATCCTTTGGAAGATGAAAAGAACTAGAACTGGTTCTTGGATGTGGATGAGCATGGCCTCCTGATCTTTTGTACCACTATTGGCATTGTCCCGTATTCCTGCACTCTAAAATTCAACACTGCACTACTGGTGTTGATCCAACTCCTGCAACTGTGCAATTCACTTCTGGGTTCAAGGGGAAAAGGCTAACAAATTCACATTTATGTTCAGTTTCTTCCACTTCCTGGTCAGACTCAACTGGATGCTATGGAGAACAATCATTTGACAAGGTGAGCAATTAAGCAAGACATCCATGCTCCCATGTCTCAGTCTATGCCCTCCAGCTTAAACTCTTTAGTAGGTTGTAAACTACACATGATCTTGCCAGTAAAACTGGTCTAATGCTATGCTGCCTACTTTACATTGGTGCAATGCCAAGACATAGCAACAGTGAAGGATGTGCTCAGTTGCAACAGGATTTACTGTCAAAGTGAAATGAGGGAACCCACCCACCCTTGGCTCATTACAAAGGCATTTGGAAAGTATCAGCGGAAGAAATTACTTTCTCTTTAGCTTTTTGGTTTTGTGGCACTGAACAGTCAACTCTTATACCCAATTCTTTCTTTCCCATTTTCATTTTGGTCCAGCAGCTCTGTCTCCCTAATATAATATTTATAGCCTTCTCTGTTCAATGTGGGTAATGGTTGCCCACAAAATTACATTATTTTATCACTCCTGTCTGTTCTGCTTCTGGCAAAGACATAATCAAAGAGAGAAAATATGAGAAAGAGTCAAGGAAGACAGCAGATATATGCCAATTAAGTTGCACCTGGTCATTTCCAAACAGAGTCTATCAATTTTCCACTCTTCTATGGACATCTGAGCTGGCTCTAGATAAGAGGCAGTTAGCACTCTGTGCCCCCAAATCAAGGTAGTTAGCCTTCTTGCTAGATGGGGGAGAAAATTCCAAAAAAAATAGCCTTCTTCAAAGATGGGGGAGAAAGTTCCAAAAGCTTCTGCTCACCCCAGTCCTGGTAAAAATAATAATAAAAAGGTTGAATATCCCTTATCAGAAATTTCAAATTCCAAAATACTCCAGAATCCAAAAATGTCCACATGGGTGGCTGAGATAGTGACACCTTTGCTTCCTGATGATTCAGTACACACAAACTTTGTTTCATGTGCAAAATAATTAAAAATGATTCAGGCTATGTGTATAAGATGATTCAGGCTATGTGTATAAGGGGTATATAAAACATGTTTAGATTTGGGTCCCAGCTCCAAGATATCTCATTATGTATATGAAAATATTCCAAAATAAAAAAAAAATTCAAAAGACTTTCAGTCTGAAGAATTTCATATAAGGAAAACTTGACTATAATATAATATAATAATCACCCTTTCTTGACACCCCACATCAAGAAATTGAAACAATGACATGCCAAATGGAAGGACTGGCCCTCATCCATGTCCAAAATCTTCCGAGTATCAACATAACCACAAGGAGCATAGCACTACTGCAAAAGAATACAATATTTGCTTTGATAGATTTGACATAATTTGGAAAAGTGATTTTTCATGGAATTCAGCCCCCAGAATCTATTTTATCCAAAGGTTATTCTAATACCTGCTTTCTGTTTTTAACCAAGTCTAGCCAGGTGTTTCTGGTACATTTATAAGCAGAGCCATAGTGGCATACTGTAGAATGTATTCACTGCACATAAGTATAAGAGAACATATGAACTGTGATGTTATAACCTTGTACACTGCAGCAAATACACTCAACTGTTGAACAAAAACTTTCACTTGTAAGGGTTTCTGACCATATCAATCTGAGTCAAGAATGCTTTAGGAATCCTACTGCTTCACTAAGAGCCTGAGATGGAACAAAATATAGTTCTGGACCTCTGTTCACAGTGAGCCAGGATTCACTGTTACATAGCCTAAAATGCTTTAAACCACTTTTATTAACTTTAATTTACAATTATTGGTTGTTATCCAATTGTTATCCAAGGAGGGACGCGGCAGCCGCGGTGGTGAGGCAGCGCCTGTGAGAGGGGCGTGCAGAGCCTGAAGCGCCCAGCTCCCTTTCCCACCTGGAGCACCGGCAGCGCTGGGGGCGTGTCCCACCGTGGCCAGGGCAGGACTTAAAAGCCCTGCTAGTGAGACCAGCCTGCGAGGGACGCGGCAGCCGCGGTGGTGAGGCAGCGCCTGTGAGAGGGGCGTGCAGAGCCTGAAGCGCCCAGCTCCCTTTCCCACCTAGAGCACCGGCAGCGCTGGGGGCGTGTCCCACCGTGGCCAGGGCAGGACTTAAAAGCCCTGCTAGTGAGACCAGCCTGCGAGGGACGCGGCAGCCGCGGTGGTGAGGCAGCGCCTGTGAGAGGGGCGTGCAGAGCCTGAAGCGCCCAGCTCCCTTTCCCACCTGGAGCACCGGCAGCGCTGGGGGCGTGTCCCACCGTGGCCAGGGCAGGACTTAAAAGCCTTGCTAGTGAGACCAGCCTGCGAGGGACGCGGCAGCCGCGGTGGTGAGGCAGCGCCTGTGAGAGGGGCGTGCAGAGCCTGAAGCGCCCAGCTCCCTTTCCCACCTGGAGCACCGGCAGCGCTGGGGGCGTGTCCCACCGTGGCCAGGGCAGGACTTAAAAGCCCTGCTAGTGAGACCAGCCTGCGAGGGACGCGGCAGCCGCGGTGGTGAGGCAGCGCCTGTGAGAGGGGCGTGCAGAGCCTGAAGCGCCCAGCTCCCTTTTCCACCTGGAGCACCGGCAGCGCTGGGGGCGTGTCCCACCGTGGCCAGGGCAGGACTTAAAACTTATTAGAGTAATCAGCCATCAGGTCTGCAGAGGATTGCCTTGACTCGTCCTGCAGCGGTTAGACGACCATCTAGCCAGTTGATTTGTGGCAGCTGTGGGAGCTGGGAGGAATGCTGGTGGGAATGGAACTCCCGCCAGAGTCCACCTCCCCCCCGGCAACTTGCAGTGTATTGGAGACTACAGAAGACTTCTCATCCTGCCCTACAGTCCCCAGCGGATTATTAAGCTGGGAGGACTCGCTTATACAAGTCGGGCTCATATATATTAGAGGGCTTTATCTGTTCCCGCACTGTGTGTCGACTAAATATGGGAGCAGATATTCAGGTTGTATGGGGGCGGGGAAGATATGGCGGCAACAGTCTCAACAAATGTTGCAAAAGAAGAAGGGATCGATGTTTATTATCTATCCCTCCTTCAGTTGATTCTGTTGCCCATGATAGGTTGGAGAGCAAGCTCACCATTCCACTGACTCTCAACCTGCTCCTTTGTAATGCCAGGTCGGTCAAGAATAAGACCCATATTGTCCACGATCTGCTAGTGGATGAGATGGCCGACCTGGCTTGTTTTACTGAGACCTGGCTAGGGGAAGCCAGCTCCGTAACCTGGGTGCAGGCTCTCCCGGCTGGGTACTCAGTTTATGAGCAGGTGAGAGAAAGTGGGCGGGGGGGCGGCATAGCCTTGGTCTATAAGAACACCTTGACCTTGATCAGGAAACCTATCCGGAAAACGACTCACATAGAGTGTATGTACCTTAGCCTGAAGACCAGGGATAGTTTGGGGATTCTGTTGGTATACCGGCCACCCCGTTGCTTAACAGACTCCCTGACCGAGCTGTCGGCCCTGGTTTCTGAGTTGCTGTTGGAGTCGCCCAGACTTTTGGTTCTGGGCGACTTCAACATCCCACTCGAAACCAGTTTACAAGACCTAACTGGCGCGGCTCGGGAGTTCATGGATACCATGACAAACATGGGCCTATCCCAGTTGGTCAACGGGCCCACACATTGTGCTGGTCATACACTCGATGCGGTCTTTAGTACGGAGCAGGAACATCCGTGGGCGGAGGTTATAAAAACCTCCGCATTGTCATGGACGGATCATTTTCTGATCAAGGTGGAACTAAAGGCTAGTGTTCGCCCTCCCGGGGGTGGCGGACCTATTAAAATGGTCCGCCCTCGAAGGCTAATGGAACCAATTGGTTTCCAGAAAGCCTTAGAGGGTTTAATGGTGAGTAATGCCGGCGATTCTGTCGAAGCCTTGGTTAACATATGGAACACCGATCTCACCAAGGCTATCGACACAATCGCTCCCAAGCGTCCTTTCCAACCCGCTTCAAATCGTAAACCATGGTACACCGAGGAACTTAGAACGATGAAGCGGGTTGGACAACGACTAGAGTGCGAATGGCGGAAGACTCGTCTCTTATCCGACAGAACTCGCCTTAGGAAGCATCTTGATTCCTATAGGGAGGCTTTACGTGCAGCGCAGAAATCTTTCTGTTCTGCACGTATTGCGTCTGCAGAGTCTCGCCCGGCAGAGCTGTTCAGGGTAGTGGGGGATCTGACGCGGATACCTTCTGCGCCGAACCCCCTACTTAACCCAACGACGGCCTGCTGCGAGGCATTTAACATCTACTTTGCAGATAAAATCTCTCGGATAAGAGCTGACTTGGACACCAGCATTTTCACAGAATCTGTAGATGAGGTGTCCAGTAACTCCGTTGATGGCACTTTACTGAATCAATTTCAATTTGTGAGTACCGAGGACGTGGACAAGTTGCTTGGAAGGACAAGGAAGACAACTTGCCCTCTGGATCCTTGTCCATCTTGGCTGGTCGTCCAGGGTGGGGACGCATTGAGAGTGTTCCTTCGGGACGCGATCAATGCGTCCCTCAGGGAAGGCAATATACCATCTTGTTTGAAAGAGGCGGCAGTTAGGCCACTCTTAAAAAAGCCTTCCCTGGATCCCCTGGACAGAAACAACTACAGACCAGTCTCCTTGCTGCCGTTTTTAAGCAAGGTTATTGAGAGAGCAGTTGCCTCCCAGCTCCAAGCTATCTTGGATGAAACCGATTATCTCGATCCATTTCAAACCGGCTTCAGGACGGGATTTGGGGTTGAGACTGCCATGGTAGCTCTGACCGATGACCTCCGCTTGAGCATCGATGGGGGAAGTGTGACCCTGCTGGTGCTCTTGGACCTCTCAGCGGCCTTTGATACTATAGATCATGCCATTCTCTTGGATCGGCTGAGAGAGTTGGGAATTGGGGGCACTGCTTTGCAGTGGTTCCGTTCCTTTCTCTCCGGCAGATCCCAGAGAGTGAGGCTCGGGGACAGTTGCTCCTCTAAAATAGAGCTTAATTGTGGTGTCCCTCAGGGCGCCATCCTGTCCCCGATGTTATTCAATATTTATATGAAGCCGCTGGGAGAGATCATCCGGAGGCATGGAGGACGGTGTCTTCAGTACGCTGACGACACCCAGATTTACTTCTCCATGACCAAATCATCGTCTCAGACTCCTGATGGCATCTCTCCTCTCAATGACTGTCTTGGAGCGGTAATGGATTGGATGAGGAAAAACAAATTGAAGTTGAATCCAGACAAAACGGAGGTGCTCACGGTTACAGGTCCGAATCCAGGTTCGGGATTACAGCCCCCAGTCCTGGATGGAGTCACACTCTCCTCCAAGGACCATGTGCGCAGTCTGGGGGTACTCCTTGACTCGTCGCTTCACATGACTAATCAGGTGAACGCGACAGTCAGGAGTGCCTGTTATCAGCTTCGGCTGATACGCCAGCTGCGCCCATTCCTGGATAGGAAAGACCTGGAAACCGTTGTGCACGCGCTGGTAACCTCACGTCTAGATTACTGCAATGCACTCTACATGGGGCTACCCTTGTGCCTAACCCGGAAACTTCAGTTAGTACAAAACATGGCAGCCAGATTAATTACTGGAACATCTAGGAGGGAGCACATATCTCCAGTGCTCAAATCCCTCCACTGGCTGCCAATTAGTTTCCGGGCACAGTACAAGGTGTTGGTTTTGACCTATAAAGCCCTACATGGCTTGGGTCCATCCTATCTTAGGGACCGCCTCTTCCCGTATGACCCCCCTCGTGCCCTCCGTTCAGCGGGGAAAAACTTGCTCCACCAACCGAAGACAAATCTCAGACAGACTTTTCATAGGGCATTCTCTGTCACTGCCCCTAAGCTGTGGAATGACCTGCCGGAGCAGGTCCGTCTTAGTACATCTCTGACTGCTTTCAAGAAAGCAGTCAAGACGGACCTTTTCCGGCGGGCCTTCCCAGAATAACCCCTTTGCAGGGATAATAGAGGTGGACTAAATTTGCCCCTCCCCCTTCTGACTGGCCAATCTGCTACATGCAGCTATTGTTGCTGTTGGTTATTTTAGTTTTAATGTTAATTTGACAATGTCTGATTTTAAAAAATTAATTAGTTTAATTCTATTTTAAGGGGTGGGTTTTGGGTGGGGGTTGTAGGAATTGGGAATGTTTTAACTGCTGTATTTTAACTTGCTGTAAGCCGCCCCGATTGCGCTGCAGAGGGGCGGGTTAAAAATAAAATATTATTATTATTATTATTATTATTATTATTATTATTATTATTATTATTATTATTATTATCCAAGCTTGTTGGCCAGAATCAATTGAAAATGCTGCTCCAAATGCATCATATCCATCTTAAAATATGCCCAGGTGCACCTTGCAAGGGTGGAGTCATACTCTGTTGTTGCAAGCAGAGGTTCCTACTGATCCTGTGACCTGAGTAGCCTTATTAACATACTAAATAAGGCCATAGATAATGGAAGGGGGATTGAACAACTAAATGAAACAGTATATATTGAACAGGTATATAAAATAACAAGTTAACTTTATTACCAACTTTAGGCTGAAGTAAGCTGAGATAAAAGGTAAAGATATTCCCTGTTGACAAGGTTGTCAAGTCGTGTCCGACCATCAGAAGCAGGTGCTCATCTCCATTACTAAGCCAAAGAGCCAGCATTGTCAGAGGCTACTCTGTGATCATGTGGCCAGCATGACTGCACAGAATACTGTTTATCTCCCCACCAAAGTGGTACCTACTTATCTATTTGCATTTGCATGCTTTCGAACTAGTAGGAATGACAGAAGCTGGGACAAGTGATGGAAGCTCACCCATCATGCAGCACCCTGGCCTCAAACTGCCAACCTGTCAATCTTGCAATCGACAGAGTTAGTGTCTTAACCACTTGAGCCACTACATCCCTGTGCATTCCTAATAAAACTCCATGTTTATTATTATACTAGCAGAGCCCATAACAGACATAACATTGACTGAAAAATAAGAACCACCCATGCCCAGGAAGTATGTAGGGGGAAAATCAAATTCCAAACTCAGCAAAGTCTATGAAGGAACAACAATACCTGTCAAACCTCTGGAACTACTTGTCGAACCTTAACTCCTCTCAGTATAAACCATGTCTCAGGGGACTTTAAAGTCATAGGAGGCTATAACATTTTGCTTTGTATTGTAGTATATTCAGTTGACTAACAAACAAATAGGCACTATTGTAAGTCTCCAAACATTCCCTACTATATTTACCAGTCCAGCTATAGTTTTGATATAACATTAGGCATCAGCATGAGCAGATGCAGTTGTGATGGCATACATAGCACTGGAATAGGTAGTGTGAATGACACATAAACTATGTGGAAAGGCATGGAGATGGAGGAGGTACTGGAAGAGTGCCACCACAGACACAGACACAGACACACATAATAATAATAATAATAATAATAATAATAATAATAATAAATTTATTTGTATCCCGCCTCTCTGTCAAACCATCAAACACACCACTCTGTATTTCTGCCAGAAACCAAAAGCCAAAAGATGAGTTCTGCCAGATCAAACAAGACTGGAATCCCTGTTTATTTCTCCCAATAAAAGTGTAGTTCCCCATGCCCGAAGACTCTGTGAGTTATTATCAGTATAGTTGGTGCTCAGTTCCCCCATATGTTACTCCCCTCACAAAGCCAGGCTAACCATTCCCCAAATTAATTAAAGATAGATTGCAACTGTCAGTGGAGGCTCTACAAACCCCACACATTTCAGATAACCATTGTGGATCTCTTAATGCAAGATATCAGCAATATTCTGATGAAACATAGAATTATGGATTGTTACAGTTGGAAGGGTCTGCAAAGGCATATTTCAGGAGTCCAACCCATTGCCATGTAGGTATACATGACTAAAGCACTTCTGAAAGATGTCTGTTCAACCTGTTTCATCCTGAAAGATGTCTGTTCTATTTAATGAACTCCAAAGTAGAAATGTCCATCCCCATCTCCCTGCTCCGAAGCAGTCTTTTCCACTGCAAAACCATTCTTACGGTTTAAAAAAAGTTCTTCAAAGTGCTAGCTGGAATCTCTTTTCTTATCATTTGAATCCACTGGTTCTTGTTCTAGTCACTGGAGCAGCTTGCTCTACCATCCACTACTGATCAACCTTAAAGATGGCTATCATATCAGTTCTCAGTCTTCTGTCTCCAAACTATACATACCCCCAGCTCCCTAAGTCATTCCTCATAAGGTTTGGTCTACTGATCTTTGATTATCTTGATCATCCTTCCCTGGACATATTCTGCCTTATTGAACTGTGGTACCTAGAACTGGACACTGTATTCCAAGTGAGGTCTAACCAAACAGTGCCACAAGGAAGAGTATTGGGTACTCTTGAAAAAAAGGAAGAAATTTGACAGACCATTTTCCTTCATTGCCAGCACTACCACCACCTGGGTTCTGCCCATCTTTCAAGAGCAGGGGTAGGCAACCTTTTTGAGCCAGGGGCCGGGTTGTTGTCCCTCAGACAATTGGGGGGCCGGAGCACAATAAATAAATAAATAAATAAATAAAAATAATTTTAAAAACATTAAAAAATATGCATGCACACTCTCTGAGCCCCAGAAAAGCAATGGCAAAACCCCTGTGGAGATTTTGCCAAGAAAACCCCAAGAACAAGTAATAACAACAATAATCAATATCATCATGGCGAGCGGTGGCGGCGGGGGGCAGCGCTGGTGGCGGCGGCAGTAGTGGCGGCAGGACCAGCCTGGGGCCGGTCCAAAGGCCTCAGGGGGGCGCAGCCAGCCCCCGGGCCTTAGGTTGCCTACCCCTGTTCAAGAGCATCTAACATAGTTCTAATACATGCCAGTGATTTCTAGGATACAGTTGATAGCAACATACTCAAGGGCTTTTTGTGAGGCATCACACCATATGCATTTCTGAGTCATTATTTGTTCCACCTGTGTGTTTCTGGGTTTGGATTGTTCGGCAACAGGGCCCCTTTCACATTAGCCTCTTGTTCTCCTAAAGAAGTTGGGTTTATATCAATGTTATGCTACTGAGATTGTAAAGTTTCTTTGCACACTTCAGTTTTAAACCTGTGGTTGTAGTGATCATTCACATTATGGCTTTCCTGCACAGGGGACAGTTTGGGATGGTTGCCAGTACCTTCCCCACACATTTTCCCATCCCCTATCCTTATATGGCTATTTCCCAGGAGGTTATCATCACTTTTCCTGACCTCCACATCCTGCTTTCTAATTTTTAAATGGTTGTAATTGTGCCAGTGTGACATTCCATATGCATGCTCTAATGGACTCCCTTGCCACTGTATTGCTATAGCAAGAGAGTGCAAATCATTTTTTTAAAGGAAGAATTTAGGTGACAATGACAACTTCAATGGAAGGCTTCATCTATGGTGTACCCAAATCCCCCAAATAGTAATTCTTACAAACAGGATATTTTTCACCAGTTCATAAAAGCAAACAAATCAGAGAACAATTCCATGACTTGAGCTGACAAACTGATTGTTTTTGGTATGGGGACAAAAACTGGGATTATCTCAGGAGGAAAATGGAACAGCACCAATATTGTGTGAAAAGGTTCCCTGTTTACTGTTGCTAACCCATCTTGAGTCCACTATAAAATCCTTGTGTGTAAATGGCATAAATCTTTTGACTTCTGCTTTTTGTTCTGGTTGAATCCACCCTTAGCCATGGACAGTCAGTCCCTTGACATCAGTCAGGCATCAGTAACATGTGCCATTGATTTCAGAAGGCCTGTACTAAGTACAACAATGTCTGGATCCAGACCATTATCTTACTATCTGCATTACACATCTGCACTGAAGGAGAAATATGGGATAGCAATGTCAGTAGAAATGATATATAGACAGACAGAAAGACAGACATTATTAATATGTGGGGATGATGTGAAACTGTGAACCAGGTGTCCCTGTGAAGAGTTCCTGCTTTCTTCTTTTGTCTCTTGAATTACTTTACCCTTCCCTGGCAACTATATCCATAAAACTTCAGAAACTTGCTTCAGAAAATTGCTTTTTCTGACAAATATTTCCTATAAACCACTAGCGTAAATGGATGATGATGGAATCAGCACAGGTAAAATGAAAACAATACCAAGTTCAAGGCAGAGAAAACTTCAAAAAAAACCACAACCAGTGCTCCCCCCCATTTCCCTCAGCTCTAAGATGGGAGAAGGCATTTGATATTTTCCAAAAACAGATCTGTTATTGCTGATGTGCTTTCAGACTTATAAAGATAGCATTTAAGGCTCTATACAAACCTTTGCTATGATCAGTAGAGTGCTCAAAGGAAGAAGTGCTAGACATTCACACATGTGGAAAGGGTAATGCTTCTTTCTTCTCTTTAAACCACACTATATATGGCTGCTGTTAAACTGACATCTTGCCATTTCCCCTCTTCTGCCTTTCTTTATTGCCACATCATTTATAACGCTTATGGTGCATAATTTTGAACTTACTGGGATGTCATATACTTTATGATCTTTACTCCTTTGAGCTGGATTTGTTCTTTCTGAGCAGTCAGGCAATGTATTAAAAAGTGTCCTGTCCCCTTGGTAATTTTTGACCAGATGCTGCTACTTGTGTTCTTTAAGTGTTCCATGTGCTGATAACATACTAAGCCCTGTTGGGTATGAGCCACAAAAAAGGTGCACACACTTTGTGCATTTATGA
This sequence comes from Phrynosoma blainvillii, assembly GCA_026167975.1. Classification (NCBI taxonomy): domain Eukaryota; kingdom Metazoa; phylum Chordata; class Lepidosauria; order Squamata; family Phrynosomatidae; genus Phrynosoma; species Phrynosoma blainvillii. The sequence goes on from JANUYF010000001.1 coordinate 419,467,657, forward strand.
AATAAGGGAACTTTCTACAGCACAGTAAGGACTTCCAAGAAACACCACATGAGTGCACTTTCTGGCAACCAACATCGAGGGTTATGACCTGCACAATGAGTAGGCCCGACGACCAATTGGGATAGGCCCATGTTTGTCATGGATTCCATGAACTCCCAAACTGCATCTGTTAGATTTGACAAACTGGTCTCGAGTGGAATGTTGAGGTCGCCCAGAACCAAAAGTCTGGGTGACTCCAACAGCAACTCTGAGACCAGCAGTATCAGCTCGGTTAGGGAGTCTGCTAGATAACGGGGTGGTTGGTATACTAGCAGAATCCCCAAACTATCCTTGGTCTTCAGGCTAAGGTACATGCACTTGAAGTGGACTGAGTTCTGGACAGGTATCCTGGTCAAGGTAAGGTTGTTCTTATGAACCAGAGCCATTCCACCCATCCCGTCCATCCCCCCCGGCCCACTTCCTCTTACCTGCTCACTAATTGAGTACCCAGCTGAGAGGGCCTGTGTCCAAGTCACAGTGCTGGCTTCTCCCAGCTAGGTCTCTATGAAGCAAGCCAGGTTGGCCTCCTCATCTAAAAGGAGGTCATGAATGATATGAGTTTTATTTTTAACCAACCTGGCATTGCAAAGGAGCAGAGTAAGATTCTGTGGAATGGTTGGTGTGCTCTCCAAACCATTCCAGGCAACAGAGTGAACTGAAGGTGAGATAGCTTTCAAACATTGATCCCACCTTCTTTTGTAACAGCTCTTCACTCTGTTCCCACTATACCTTCCTTTCCCCCGCACAACCTCGATTTCCGCTCGCAGATCAATCCCAGCCACTACAGGAGGTGATGGAACTAGGACAACCAAATAACTTCCTGCCTAACATTCCTCTAGCAGCAGCACTTAAATGGTAATAGAATAGGATTTGGGGTGGACTAGATGTCATCCCAGCCAACTCCCCCCCCCCCCCCCGGCAATGCTGCAGTCAACAGCAGTGGAGTTAACACAGGCTAGGGAGCTACTCCCCCTGAATTCTCCCAACAGTACCCACTGCAAGAGAAAAGGTATCATAGGGGGGCAAGTGTATTCCATGTTGGCTCCTGCCCTGCTCCTTTTTTATATGTCTACAGCCGGTGGTGTTCCAACTGCATTGCTGGAGAAGGGAGGTAGGGAGGTTTTGAAGCCTCCACCCCAGTCCTCTTCTTGGCTCTACAGCCAGTGATGTTGCTGATGAGCTGCTGGAGAAGGGAGGGAGGGAGGGAGGAAGGTTTTGAAGCCTCCGCCCCAGTCCTCTTCTTGGCTCCACAACCAGTGATGTTGCTGCTGTGCTCATGTATTTCTACAGATGTAAAAAATGTAGCAGAGCTACAATCTGTGGCTTCCCCAACATTATTGGATTTGACTTCTTATCAGCCCTAATCTATCTCTTCAGGGTGCAAAAGGATCTTATAACATCTTTGAGATTAACTGTATGAAAGAAGATGTGCCATAAGCTTTCATAGACTTGGTCTACTACTTGCATCTCAGGAAGTAGACTATGGGCCAATGCACATGGCCTGTTTGGGAAGGCAGAGAGCAGCCCACACTGCAGCTCTGATCCTTCCTTTTGCTGCCTCTAAAAGAGTGGCAAAATGCCGCTCCTTTTAGGGGCAGCAAAAGGCTGCCCTAAGAGCCGGCACCACGGCTCTTCTGTGCCCTTTTGGTGCAGTGTGTCTGCACGCTGCGCTGGAAGGATGTTCTGATGCTGCGCACCATACGTAATGGTGTGTGGCATCAGGAAAATGTCAGGGGGGTTGGGGCGGCTGGCGTGCGGCTGCCCCACCCCAACTCTACCCCCAGGCCAGCCTTTGGGCCAGTCTGCAATGGCCCTAAGTCTATGAAAGTTTATTCTACAATGTCTTTTGCACAATTAGTCCCAAAGATCTCTTTATATACTGATATACCAGAGTAAAATTACTTTGTTTTTGAATTCTATCTATTCAGTGCTGAGAGGAGTTGCTTGTCTGCATTGCACACCTCTGTTTTACAGCTTTCCAAAAGAGAATCACTGAGGTTGACCACGTATCCTACTTTACTGAGTACATTCCTCTCTTTGAAGCAATCTGTAGTCCAAGTCCAATTTAAAGATAACCTAGAGTTAGACATTCGTAAGTTATCTGTATTCACAATCCCTATATATGCAATAGTGTATGGAATACATATAGATTATAAAAGTCCCCCAATCCTGATTTAACAGGCAGCAACTTCTTGAGCAATGTGGATTTGTTCTCCTGTCAATTAGGATGCAAACTGATGTTTCCCACCCCCTTCTGATAAACGATCTCCAATGAGAGAAGGAATTATGAGAGGGACCCTGCTTCTGACTGTTGTACAGGAGATCACTCGTGGGAAGAGAATAGAAATGCCTGTCTGCTATATCCCAACTGAGAACAAATCATTTGCAGTGGCAGTATAGTTGCTGCTACCCAGTAAATCAGGATTGGGAGATGGGGCCAGGAAAAGCTATTTAACTATGCAACTAAGGTAGTTATATAACTACTGTAAATAGCACCTGTAGAATTCCAGCCATACTACTGCCTAGTAGTACTATAAATAGAAGGGGCCTTGCAACTGCCCATCATCAGTTAGCCTCTGGAGAATAGAATAAGTCCTCATTCCCACTACATAATAAACCAGTTTGCAGGTGGTTTAAATGGCCCTTGTTCACACTTGTGCTGAATCCCTGATGTGGTTTGTCGAGGGCCCCCCGGCACTAGACCCGTTTAAAGTGTGTCTTTCATATCTGCAGAATTTCCTCCGTCTTTTGCCCACCAAGCCCAGGAATAATGAGACAAGACAATGGAAAGTGGGTACAAACAGGGCCATTTATTAACTTAATCTATTTATTAATTTATTAACGGAACTGCAAACCAGGTGGAGAAATAGCCAAGGATGGGAGCAGCTGCAGCTGGTGGTCTATCTCAAAGACCAACCCCACAGCCTCCCCTGGGTGATAGCACCTGAGCCTCAATGGTAACACAAAAGCTGGGTTATCCATTGGCTGGCCTGCATCAGGAAGATTAACATGAAATGCTCTCCCAATGCCCAAGAATTAAAGAGAGGAGTTTATCCTCCATGTAGCCTCAAGGGGTGTCTCTTTCCCCACCTCCCAGGTCCCAAGGCCCAAAGAGGTAGTTCCGTAGACCTTTCTTCCTCCCAAATGGTGTCCTAGGTGCTCATCAAAATCCAAATTTCTTTCAAATCATGCCAAAGATATGAGGCAAGCATATCTCCTACCAAGGCATCCAAAACACCCCTAATGTCCTGTTGTAGGTCCATTAAGAAAATTGTATTGTATAGTTCAGACAGGTGAACTCCATCCGCTTGATAAAGATTGGGCCTTTGAAAGATGATTTGCAGATAAGGTAAAAGGTGACCCAACACGCTTTCCAAAGCACAGTGAATCTCAGATTTAGCCCACCATCAGGATTTATCCAGGCAATGAGGGTTGCCTTCATTCCCCCCACCCCCATACCTGACATGGTAGCATCGCCAACCACACCAGCTCAACCTGGGGCCACTGCTGCTTGATTGCTTTAAAATCTTGCTTTGCTTGCAAGACCAAAGCAATCCTTTTTAGCAGACCAAGATCATTGCCCCCTAAATGAATAACCACAACTTGGGGAGGAGCCCACGGTGCTCCTTAAAAAACAAAGGCAACAGGCCGTGCCAACACAGCCCATGCTTGCCGAACCATTCAAACTGAGCAATGTCACTCAATCCAAGAAGGGATCCAAAGTGGCTCAACCTGGCTTGGCGAGCTTCCCAATAGATCATGTTGTGACCTTACACCAGCACTCAATGTCTCCTTGGTCATCAGCTGTGATTTGAGAAACAAGAAAAACATGTTAACAATGAAAGTTTTGGACATATTTCTGATAAGTAGAGGACTTCCATCAGTCAATTTGCTTGAAATCTTGAAAATGAAATCCAAGCATAGCAGCATTCAAAGCAGCACCTGTGTGAAAAGAGTGCATGGCAAACCATGCTTTTGCGAGACCAAGTGCAGCTAGCACCCTAGGATCAATACTTCAGAACTGATTATTATTATTATTATGGTTTTATGTTCTTATATTGTGCTTTTAATTTGTTATATTGTTTAATACTTTCTTAAGGGGGGGAGGGATTATAATGTTTAATGTTATATTTTAATCTTGTCATATTTTATTGTTGTCAACCGCCCGGATTGGTTCGCCACAGGGCGGTATACAAATAAATATTATATTATTATTATTATTATTATTATTATTATTATTATTATTTAGGGGTGATGCAAATGGGTGGCCCTGGGCTGCCCTGGAAAGCGGAGGATTGGGGCTGAGGCTGCCCTAGTTAGTGGTGAAGCATCCTGATGAATAAACAAAGGACCTGCACTGTGTCCTCTCACATGTACTTATTCAAGGAGTGCTGAAAGTGGACAGATGTGAGAGTCCACAGCTAATTCAAGTAAAATGGTTGAGCCCTTGCCTTGTTGGTCAGTTTTGGAAGAATGAATTAACAGAGTAACAGACTGGGGTGTAACCTGGAGATTGACAAAATATAAAGCCTTTCAAGTTGCATCTCATTTGGAGGACAAAACCAATTCACTTATTCTTAACGCTCAAAAAAATGCCATCAAGGAGGCAGCATGGAATAGTAGAGTCTCATATGGTGATATGCAAATATCAGAACATACTTGGCGTAAACCTTTCAATATATTTGGAGAAAGTGGAATCTTGGCATCCACTACCCTACCCCTCTCCCTAGTCCAGACCTCAAGCACTTTTCTGATGCGGAAGTCAACAGTTGTCTCACAAATCCCTTATAATTTCAGTCAAAATGCAATCACTGAATGGTGCAACCAAATAGAAGGAGTCGTCAATTCTCTACCATGTACATACACACAATAGTGTAGTAAATGCGGCACTGGTGGAGGTAAGAGGTTAGTTAAAGTGTGTCTAGCTCTAAATTGAAAAAAATCTTTTAAAGCCCTAAGGTAGCTCTGCCTGGTGGATGGTGTAATGGACAAACTCAATGCTCTTGCTACCTTGGAAGGCTCCACATATGTTCTGGCATCGGTTCTGGCATCAGTGCTGCTTCTGGTGCCAGTGTTCTGAAACATTCCATCTTTTTACAGGAAAGAGTATCTAGAATAGCATTATCAATCCCTGGCATGTGTTGTACTGTAAACAAAATGTTAGAGTGTAGACACTAAAGAGTAAAAGCCCAGAGAAGGTGCATAACCTTTTGAGATTTGGATGTTAATGAGTTAATAATGTGGCAATGGCAATGTAGTCACACCAAAAATGGACTGAAAAGTTCAATAGCTCTTCAGCCCATATTGTCACAGTGACCAAAATTGGAAAAATTCAAGAAAGGTCAAATCAGTGGTCATTTGTCAGTGATCAAATCAGTGGTCAATCCTGAATGAGCCCAATTGTCAGACCAAGCCTGTGCACACCATTTCCCATTAAGGAAGACCCCAAATCCCACTGACCCTGCAGCATCAGATGCTATTTGCAAAGTGTCCATAAAATTCCTATGACTAGTCCTATTGGATAAGAGTCGAATATTCTGCCATTCGTGGAAGATTATTATTATATTATTATTACCACTCTGCTCCCCCTCTTTACAGCTACTCCTCCGTTATTTTTTGTAACTTTTGGGGAACTTTCCCTCATCTTGTGGTACTTTGAGTTTACCTGCCCTTTTAAATGCCCTTTAAATTTGCCAGCCAGCATTTTGGTTTTTTGTTTGTTTGTTTGTTTTGTGTGTGGTTTTTTTTTTTGTTTTTTTGTTTTTGTTTTTTTTGTTATGACATGTCAGCAGATGTGGACAGAAAAGTTGATGTGATTACCATGACTGACGAGGGGGGGGGGGAGAAGCCATGGAAGAGGGTCCATTTTAAATCAATTCATTAGTAAATGTGAATGAGAAGTTGGTTAATTTGCAACAGGAAACTTCAATCGGCACAAACGTAGTGTGAATGATGCTACACTATTAAACTGAACCATCAATCTGGATCACAAACTGAATTATTTGTAAGTGGGAATGAGACCTAAGAAACAATCAGAATGCCAGAAGCTTCCCCACTAAGTATTGCTATTTTAAATGTTTCTAATTCCATATCTATGGCCAAAACGCTGCATTATCTTGCAGAACATAAAGTTATCCCCTAAGAAATTCTGTTCACCTCCCTTATCTATGTAGAACACAGCTGTCTCCTATTGCCCCCTCCCCCACCATTTATAATAATAATAATAATAAAATAATAAAATTTATTTATATCCCGCCCCTTTGAAACCAACTGGGGTGGCTAACAACAATAAAAACACATACATAATACATAAAACATCCCCATACTACCCTCCCCCCCCTTAAAAATTATTAAATCAAATTACAATTTAAAACAACAAATCAAGTAAAACAAATAACATATTAACAATAAGAGAACAGCAGCAACATCCTAATTTATATTGACAGGGAAGGCTGCGAGGACACTCCTGAAGGAGGGGATCCCGAGGCCGGGATTATTTAATCTGGAAAGGCCTGTCAGAAGAGATCTGTCTTGACAGCCCTTTTAAAGCTGTCTAAAGATGTCAATTGACGGATCTCGTCCAACAGACCATTCCATAGTCTGGGGGCGACAACAGAAAATGCTGCGGAAGGGCAGGGAGAGCTACACAGCATCTGCCTATGTTCCTAAAGCCAGATGTGCAACATCAGTGTTGTCATCCAGGACTTCCCAGAGTCTACTGAAGGTTCTAGAGCATAATATTGTTTTGCATGTCTTTCTTGTGGCTATTTCACACTGAATGGCCATAAGAGACTAGCATGAGTCAGATGGGTTCAGTGATCGGAGGGTAATTGTGTGAATGAAGTAACAAATATGTTTCTTTGCAACGACCATAAAAAGGTATATGCATGTATATGTTTGGTTTATGCTTACCTATACCACCCAAAAGAATGCCAGACTATCTCTGTGCTTCTTAATCTTCTAGAGAGCACAGACCCCTTTAAGAATCAGATGAAAGCTATGAACCTCCTCCCTAGAAAAACACATACATACATATAATCAAAAATGTTCACACACTTTCTTTCATTGTTTTGGAAATTGATGTCCTTTTCATAATTCAGTCTGGACAGCTTTTAAAAAAATAATACTTGAAAAGAACAAGTTACTATCTTAAAATTCAGCATGATAGAATGTAGTTTAGGAAGGAAATCAGCAAAGAGGAAACCAAAGAAAATCAAAGATGAAGGAAATCATTTTTTGTACCAGGTTCATAGACATCAATGGACCCCTGGAGAGCCTTTGGTCTCAGGTTAAGTAGCCTGATGAATTTCCAATGAATTTACATGTGAATTTCCATTTGAAAATATCATATGCACCCATTAGGTACAATAAGCCACAGACTGGAAGGATCTATTGTATTAAACTAAAAAAAATCATCTGCTGGACCTGCATATGCATGTGATTGAATGGAGAAGTATAGGATGCCATCTGCTTTACATGAGGAATACAATCACTGATTTGCATATGCATTTCAAGAATCACAGATCTGCAGTCCTGACCAGAAAGCTTGAACACCAGTAGCTAGACATCTTAACTTGACCACTCAGTTTTGTCTGTCTTTAGAAGCAAAACATAACCTGAAGAAAGTCCCTGTACAATGTATAGGTAACGTGAAAAATAGATTTGAACTATTAAGACTAATTGTCCAGGAGCCAGAAGAACTCTGGACTGAAGCCAAGAACATTATCAGGGAGGAATGCAAAAAGACACTCTTTGTAGCCAAAAAGAAAGAAATGACAGAAGAATGATGGAATGACATCTGACACTGGATGACAGACTAAACTCTTCAAGCAGTTAAGGACAGACAAGAAGCAAAAGTAAAAGACAGAAATAGCACCAGAACCCTGAATGGAACTGTGCAAAAATTTGAAAATAGAAGATGGGAACAAAAAAGGAAAATAAAACAAGCTGGTACCATGTGTGGTGGAAATGCCCCAAGATCCAAAAATTCTGGAAGAGTATTCACAATACAATCCAAAACATCTTGAATATTAATTATTAAATTCTTCCAGAGCTATACTTGTTAAACATGGTTAATAAAATCACTGACCATGAGGCAAAGAAACATCAAAACACCATATTACACATGGTAACCTCTGCAAGAACACTCCCAGCTTAAAAATGGAAACAGAAAGATATAACTACAAATAGGTGAATGGCTTGTAAAAACCTTGAACAATATAGAGATGGATAGGTTAACAAAATGAATAGATGAAAAATCAATTGATGAAACCGGAAATGAGTAGGAATTGTTAATTATATGTTGTAAGACAAAGTGGTTGTAAGAAATGGCAAATGCATAATTACTTGAAATCCTCAAAATAACTCAAATAGAGAGGAATAAATAGATCATTTATTGTTGGAGATACAACAAAGGACAATATAAGAAATAGGATACACAGAAGTCAAACACAGAGTGCACAAGCCTGTTAGAAAACCAATGGGAGTCAATTAAAGAAGCCAACTGTTTTTCTTTTGCTAGTTTATAAAATTTTATTGTAACAATACTTTTAGAACAATACAGATAGATTTAATACAGATAGATATTATGTAAGTAAGGCATAAATATTTCATTTGGATACACTGTAGACATGTGGAATGTTCACTATGCTGTAAAAAAAACAGGAGACCTCTTCCACATGATCCAAGAAATCTAAGGAAAATATGAACCAAGAGTGGGTTTGCTCTGCAATCAGCAGTGGAACACATTATATGACCAAGTAGGAACAAAAATACAATGGAAACCATACACAGAACAACTATATAAAAGAGATGAAAGAGTAACAGATTAACTCAAGGAAGAAGCATGTGAAGATGAACCTTCAGTTTTAGAAAGTAAAGTGGAAGCTGCACTCAGAGCTCTTGAGAGAAAAAAATCACCAAGAACAGGTGTCATACAAATAGCTATCTGTTTAACTTGTATAATGATCAAGTTAAAGCATAGGTAAAGCAGGATAGAGGAAGGAGATGTGAAAGCTGGAAGAAGGAACATAATTTAAGATCTGTGTGTGACAACATATTATTAGCAGAAAATAGCAAAGACTTGGAACAATTACTGAAAAAATTATAGAGAGTGCAAAGGCTGGTTTACAGTTGAACATTAAGAAAACAAAAATAATGACCAAAGATGATTTACATAACATTAAAGCAGACAATAAAGACACTGAAATAGTTTAAGATTTTTCATACCTTGGCTCAGTCATTAATCAGAATGGAGACTGCAGTCAAGAAATCAGAAGAAGACTAGGGGCCTTTGCAGACTGCCAGAAATAGTGCACATTAAATTGAGGCACTGCCCTGGCTCAGTGCTAGGGAATCATGGGAATTGTTGTTGTTGTTTTTCTGGGACATTGAGCCTTCTCTATCAGAGAGCTCTGGTGCCACAATAAATTACAGTTCCCATGATTCCCTAGCACTGAGCCAGGGCAGTGCCTCAATTTAATGTGCACTATTTCTGGCAGTCTGCAAAGGCCCTAGGACTTGGAAGGGTATCTATGAAGGAACTAGACAAGATTCTGATGTGTAAAGATATATGATTGAATACGACAGTTAGGATTGTCCATGCCACCGTCACTCCCTTTTCAAGGTTGCTTTGAAAAATAATTAGTTGCTGCTGTATTTCCAAAGCCTTCAATTGCAATGTTTTTTAAAAGTAATTCTTTGTTTTCCTATTTCTCAAAAGTAACTAAATAGTTGTGTCAGTTACTTTTAATCCAAATACTTCAAGTTGTGGTACAAACCCCACTTCCTTTCCATATGTTACTCTTGCCAGCACCCACAACACAACAAAGTATCAGCCTGCAGCACCAGGCACAGCATGAGCCAACATTTCACCATGTGATATTCTTCCTCGACCATTTTGCAATGTCCCACCCCATAACAAAAAATGTTCACTAGAAAGTTTGCAGTGTGACTGTAAAACATTACAATGAATGATGTTATCCCTTGTTAATTTACAAGTGATATGTAACTAAGGTCCAAAACACACTGCAGAAATAATCCAGTTCGAGACCACTTTAATTGCCCCTGGGAATTGTAGTTTATTGTGGCACCAGAGGTCTCTGACAGAGAAGGCTAAATGTCTCATGGAACTACAGTTCCCAGAATTCCCTTGCATGGAGCCAGGGCAGTTAAAGCAGTGTCAAACTGGATTATTTCTGCAGTGTATTTTGGACCTGAGTTACACATTTGTTATGGGGAAAAGAATTCATTACAAGTATTTTACTCTTTTAACAAGTTACTTCCAAGCCCTCAGGAATCCTTGCAGGATACAAGCCCTTCCTCCCATCCATCAAAATGATGAGTGTCTTGATAATTTTCAATATCCCCATTCCATCTGTCTCAGCAGGAAGCCTTATATCTTGGGGGCAGGAGAAGATGGCAGTCTCTTACTTCTCACCCAACCCAGGGAGCTGAGAAGGAAGTGTTTTATGGGGGCTAAGGATGAAAGGGGGTAGCTTTTGATTATAAGCATGATAATGATGAACACTATTTTACAAGCATTTGTGGAGAGAAGGGAGATTATCCTGTTTGGTTAACCATGTCTAAAATAGGTTAGTCTGTGTCTATAGAAGCATTAGAGGATTAAATATAGGATTAGCATATGATTGTTCAAATAGCGTGAAATCCTTTCCATGACTGTGGTTTGTAAAATGGTTTTATGCCCTTTTCATTGTGTCTTTCATGTACATGGTAACATTTGCCTGCAGTGGAAGAGGAATTGCATAGCGTCTTTAATGAAGGCCCTTTGCTCCACTCTTATCTTAAGTGGCATCTGGAGTGATGAACAATACATATTTCATAATGAGGGTGTGGGGGGGATGCTTTGGAAAATGAGTGGACAGCATAGGGGGAAGAAAATTCTGCTTAAAATATCTCACCTTTTAATTATTCTATTTACGCATTAAGCCTCACAATTCCAGAAAATTAATGGGGTTTTCAAGGACATTCATTGAAAGATAGTCAGAACATAATTCTGAGATTTGCATGGCCCAAAGTCAACTAGGGACATTCACTGAGGAAGTTTTAGGAAAACTTTGGCATGAGTATACTAAAAAATGTTCACCCTTAGAGCTAGTCACTTAAAAAAGAATAGGGGTGTGGGGGGGGGGGGAGATAGTGAATTTATCCTTGTTCATATATTCACTAAGCCTGTAGCCAAAACATGCAAAGAATGGGAATGTGCTAGCTCTGCCATCTTCATTTTCGTTTTCCTTCACACAGGAAAAATGACCTTCTGAAGAGTAGAACCTCCTTTGTGTCTGGAGTAGGGATAGACTAAGGGGGGTTGCAGACTGCCAGAAATAGTGTGAATTCAGTCCACTTTTAGGGTTAGGGTTAGAGTTAGGGAACCATGGGAACTGTATTTTATTGTGGCATCAGAGTTGTCTGACAGAGAAGGCTCAATGTCTCAGAAAAATAACAGTTCCCATGATTCCCTAGCACTAACCCTAACCCTAAAAGTGGACTGAATTCACACTATTTCTGGCAGTCTGCAACCCCCCTAAGTATTCAGCAATTTCCCAGTTGAAGTCTTGTGCTGGTCTACTATGACTGTAATAAAGATTCTATTCTATTCTATTCTATTCTATTCTATTGAAGTCAACATTTGGAGTAGCTGATCACCTGGGAACATTTAAGGGGGGGAAATAGCATCTAGAAAGTTACCACAACCTTGTGAAAAAAATTGTTGCCATTCTCAGTACAGCAAAACATGCACATTGTGTGCTTTCCAAGGGGAAAAGAAAGAAAGAAAGAAACCCTACATAAAGAACTATATATTAAAATGTGGTCACTATGTGTGTGTCTGTTCTGTGCACTGTTTCTTGAACTTTTTAGGCTGTAGTTCTTGTTATCATTTTAAAGCTGTGCAACATTTAAAACTGTACAAAGCTGTGTGAAATTTAAAGTCATGCAACATTCTGGTTTGTGCTTTTTTAACTCCATCTTTTTGGAAAGCTCTGTAGCTTTCATGAAAAAACTGAAATTTTCTGGAAACCTATGTTGCTTTTGGGAAACTCTAGCTTTCTTCAGAAAGTTACACAGTTTCCCATCATTGCAAGGCGGGGGGAGTTCCAGAAGGTCTTGAATGCTTTTTTCTGATACCTCTCAGGAATGGGAAAATCTAGAATTACCACCCCTGAATCTAATCCAACCCCTTGCCACTGCAGGAATCCATAAACAGGACTAGGATACAGCTTCTCTATGGCTCTATGTCCCTTATAGACCAAATAGAAATGAGCATGACTGAACTTGAAGAAAGTCAGTCATGCATGCTCCCTAGCTCCACTCTGCTTATATAATTACTGGGAATGAATTATTATTATTATTATTATCATCATCATCATCATCATCATCATCATCCCACCAATGGCTCTGAAGGCAGTTAACAACATATCTTAAACAATACAGATGAAGAACTACAACGTTGATAAAACTATAAGGTTATATAAAAAGCAATTAAACAATTTACCAGGTTAGAAAATTAAATACTAAACCCATTAAAATTCATTAAAAGATTTTACAGACCATAAAACATAAAAAAGTACAGCACATCATTAAAAACTCACTTCATTCAATTTCCAGAAGCCCGGCAACACATTTGTTTTCATTTGTTGATAGGAGGAGAGCAAAGGGAGAGGAGCCATCCTAGAGAGGGAGTAGCTGGGAAGGCTGGGAGTAGCAACTGAGAAGACCAGGAAAGATTCTAGAACAGTTCATTAAACAAAGAGTCTGTGAACATTTAGAAGGGAATGCCATAATCAATAAAAGTCAACATGGGTTTCTCAAAAACAAGCCATGCCAGACTAATCTGATCTTTTTATATATATAAAATTATCAGCTTGCTAGATGAAGGGAATGCAGTAGACAGCATATCTTGATTTCAGTAAAGCTTTTGACAAGGTCCCTCATGATATTATTGCAAACAAGATAGTAAAATGTGGTCTAGACAATACAACTGTTAGGTGGATTAGTAACTGGTTGACTGACCGAACCCAAAGGGTGCTCAGCAATGGAGAGAAGTGACCAGTGGGGTGCCACAGGGTTCTGTCCTGGGCCTAGTGCTATTCAACATCTTTATCAATGATTTGGATGAAGGAATGTGGGGGCATGCTTCTCAAATTTGCAGATTACACCAAATTAGGAGGAATAGCTAATACCCCAGAAGACAAGATGAAAATTCAAAATAACCTTAATAGATTAGAAAGCTGGGCCAAAGCTAACAAAATGAATTTCAACACAGAGAAATGTAAGGTACTGCACTTAGGGCAAAAAAAATGCATAGATATAAGATGGGGGACACCTGACTTAATGAGACAACATGTGAAAGGGATCTAGGAGTCCTAATAGACCACAAGTTGAACATGAGTCAACAGTGAGATGCCGCAGCTAAAAAGGCCAATGCAATTTTAGGCTGCATTAATAGAAGTATAGTATCTAGATCAAGGGTCTGGAAAACATGCCCTATGAGGAACGACATAGGAAACTGGGTATGTTTAGCCTGGAGAAAAGACGGTTAAGAAGGGATATGATAGCCCTCTTTAAATATTTGAAGTGATGTCATATTGAGGATGGAGCAAGCTTGTATTCTGCTGCTCCAGAGAATAGGACTCGGAACAATGGATGCAAGCTACAGGAAAAGAGATTCTACCTCAATATTAGGGGGAATGTCCTGACAGTGAGAGCTGTTTGACAGTGGAACACACTCCCTCAGAGTGTGGTGGAGTCTCCTTCTTTGGAGGTCTTTTAACAGAGGATGGATGGCCATCTGTTGGGGATGCTTTGATTTTGGGTTCCTGCATGGCATGGGTTGGACTGGATGGCCCTTGTGGTCTCTTCCAACTCTATGATTCTAAGACCCTCTCTTTGGTTCCTACCAAATGATATTGAGAGAGATTGATTCCCACCAAACAAATTGGTTCCCCCCAAATGAGACTGAGAAGAGCCTCAAAAAACCAAACTGCAAAAAAATATAACCAGGATAAAATAATCCCACTTCCAATTACAAAAAGGCAACAATATGAAGAAATAAAAGCATAACTAAACCCTGGAGCAGAAAAGACAATAAAATTTCTAAAAGGCTAAAAATATCCCACTGAAAAGTATGCAAATGCAAAAAGTAAATATTATAATGATAGTAAAAAATTCAAAACTCAAGGCCAAAAACCCCTGAACCCTGAAGTAGATAAGTCAGTAAAATTTCTAAAAGGGTAACAATACCCCACTGAAAAGTGTGCAAATGCAGAAAATAAAATAATATAATAATAGTAAAAACTCAAGGCCAGAAGTGTTTTGACAACAGTCTGCCTCAGTGGCATACAAGCATTCAAAAGATGTGTGTGTGTGTGTATATATATATATAAAATAACAACTCCTCAGCTCACACAATGTGACTCTACTCAATTCAAAAGCAACAATGTTCTTCTCCTGCGCACAGAGTCTCTTATATAACCAGCTGAACTGGTGATGGCAAGAAAAGATCCTAGGAAAACTTAGGGTGTGGAAGGACAATGAAAAACTCAAACCAACCCACTTACACCCCCATCATTACCCACCAGGAATTCAGATTTACCAACCATGTATCCAATTTAAGTTCCAATATTTGTAGTTGTTTTATGTACTTAGTATTAGATATCCCATCGATGCACCAGAATTTAAATGAAGTTCTTCTCCTGTTCACAGAATCTTTTCTATAACCAGCCGAACCAGTAGTGGCAACCATCCTGCCAAGACTCAAGAAAAGAACTTAGGGAAAACTTAAGGTGTGGAAGGACAGTAAAAAACTCAAACTAGCCAATTCACATTTTCACTTAAGCCTACCGGGGATTCAGATTTCAAACAATGAATCCATTTGAGTTCCAATATCTGCAATTGTTTTATGTTTTTAGTATTAGATATCCCATCTATGCACCAGAATTTGAATGAATAATAAGCATGATGTTTCTCAAGAAAATGTTTTACTAATGGAGCTTCTATTTTATGGTTTTTGATACAACTTCTGTGTTCAATGATTCGAGTTCTTATCACTCTGCTGGTCATCCCCACATAAATTAGTTTGCAAGGGCATTCAATTATGTATATGACATTTTTACTAGCACATGTAAAAAGTTTGTATATTTCACAACTTCTACCATCAGCAGTATTCACAAAACATTTCAAATTGCTGCTGTGTCTGCATACCGAACAATGTTCACAGATGTAATCTCCCTTGACAATCAAACTATTTTGTATAACCGGAAAATCAAAATCTGCCTGTACTAATATATTCTTGATGTTTTGAGTATGCTTATAGGCAAACATTGGTTTGTTTTTATATCTGGGTATATTTTCCAGCAGGTGCCAATGTTTCATAATACTTTCCTTAACCCTCTGTGAATGTGTTTAAAAGTCAGTGGTATAACCACCCTATCGGGTGCTCTCTTAAGTCTGGAATCAAACAGAAGTTTCTTTTGATCTAACTTACGAACTTTGTCTTGTGCCTTTTTTATAACATTTAAGGGATACCCTTTCTCTAAAAACTGGAGGCATGTAATATTCGATTCCCTTTCAAACCCTTCCAGTGTTTTACAATTTCGTCTGATACGTAAGAATTGTGAATACGGAAGGTTGTTTTTAAGAGGCGTTGGATGATAGCTGTCATATCTTTAAAATGAATTGACATCCTTTGGTTTTCTATATAAGTTCATTTCAAATGAGCCCCTTTTTGTTTGAATATTTATATCTAGGAAATTCACTGTACAGGAATTATATACCATATCAAATTTGATTATTTCATGGATACCTTTAAGAAAAGCCAGAAACTCCTTAAGAGAAGATTCAGATCCCACCCATATAAAAAATTTCATCTAAAAATATTTAACATGTATTTATATGGGGGGAATATAAATTCATGGCTGCGGGGGTCCTCCAGGGCACCATTTTGGATTCCGAAATGGCGCCCCGGGTCTTATGTGACCTTTCCTCTTGCAGGAGACTCCGGAAGCCATTTTGGGACTCTGGGAGCGACCTTTCCCATCGCAGGAGACTCTGAGGCCCAGCGCGGTCGAGGGAGCCCTCCTGGGGGACCCCTGCGGCTGCGCCGGGCCTTTCAGATGCCCAGCATGGTCGAGGGAGCCTTCCTGGGGGACCCCCACAACCGCAAAAATGGCGCCCCACATGCGCATGCGATGTGGCACCATTTTGTTTTTCAAAATGGCGGCCCCACAAGCACACTCATGCGCACGATGGCGGGAGCATGCGCAGGCCCCCAGCGCCATTTCCCCCCTCCCACCCTGCTAGCAAAAAAAGTTGTCGACCCCTGGTTTAGATCAAGAGAAGTAATAGTGCCACTCTATTCTGCTTTGGTCAGGCCTCACCTGGAATACTGTGTCCAGTTCTGGGCACCACAATTCAAAAAGGATGTGGAGAAACTGAAGAGTGTCCAAAGAAGGGCAACTAAAATGGTGAAGGGTCTGGAAACCAAGTCCTATGAGGAACGACTTAGGGAACTGGGGATGTTTAGCCTGGAGAAGAGAAGGTTAAGAGGCGATATGATAGCAGTGTTTTAATATTTGAAGGGATGATTTGATTGGGAGTTCCTGCATGGCAGGGGGTTGGACTGGATGGCCCTTGTGGTCTCTTCCAACTCTATGATTCTATCATTCTATGATTCTATGATTCTACTACTTTCTGTAGCCACCCATTTTGACTCATTTAGTTGTGGCATCTGGAAGGTGAGACTTTGGATTATGATCTTAGGAACTGGGTAGGTAGATATAGGAGAAGCCTGGGTACTTGACATTCATGGTTCCCAACCAATGACAGCCACAGATTTGGAGCTATGATCTCTATGACATGGTTAACACATTACTTTTGAGTCCTTCTTATTGCTCCCCTTTCCTCCTTACAAATACTGTAAGGAAACTGGTGGCTATGAAGAACAGGATGTATATAGGAAAAAGTAATGGCATCTGGATAATAAATAGGTCAAGGTCTGGGACTGGTCTGTCTGGGAATTTAATTGAGTAACACTAGATAGAGGTTACACAGAGGAAGTGCTTAGCATATTTCATCCATTACTTTCTGCAGTCTGCTTTGAGTTAATCCCATAGTCTCTGTGTAGGCAGTGTAAAAGCTTAATTGAACAAACTTGGAATCAAAATCATAACTATATATTGGTAACCCTTGTAGGCTGGGGGTGTGATACAGAAATACTTCAGATAGACAAATAAATACCTCCACTCCTTTTGCTTTTTTTTGGGGGGGGGTGAGGTATGCATAGCTCTCACCCTTCCACCATCATCCATTTGGGGCATGGAAATGAAGGAAGAGAAGGAAAAATAACAACCAGTGTTACGGATCACAGCAGGGCATTTTGGATTGGTTAATTGGCAGCACTTTTCACAAGTTAAATTGGAAAACGTGTGCCATGAAAGCCTCAATTTTAATCTAATTAATATTTAAAGCAGCTTTTTAAGATTCTGGATTCCCCCCCCCTCCTTTACTGTCTTTCACAAATATATTATTCTATTCCTCTGTTCATGAATTATTGAAGAAGCCATGTTTTAAATATGCAAGCACTACAATGTCATGTTTCAAAAGAAGCCCTTCAGAACCAGATGCATCTAAAATCAATACAGGTATGTAACCTTTCCTCCCACCTACACCCACTTTCAAGCTAATGATAGAGTAGGGCATTTAGGGGGGTTGCAGACTGCCAGAAATAGTGCAAATTGAGTCCACTTTTAGGGTTAGAGTTAGTGCTAGGGAATCATGGGATATATATATATTTTTGAGACATTGAGACTTCTCTGTCAGAGAGCTCTGGTGCCACAATAAAATACAGTTCCCATGATTCCCAAACCCTAACCCTAACCCTAAAAGTGGACTCAATTTGCACTATTTCTGGCAGCCTGCAACCACCCTAAGTCACATTTTGGAAGGGAATACAATACAGTATTGTTTCCTCATTCAGATCAACATAGAAAAGATATAATGTGTGTTGAACAAATAATGTTTTAGGTTATCTGAAAATATTCAATAAGAAAAATGTTAGAATTTGTTCTTGGACACTTACACATTGGCTGCATCTCCACTCCAGAATTAATGCAGTTTTTCACCTCTTTAACTGTCATGGCTCAATGATATGGAATTCTGGGATTTGTTGTTTTGTGAGATATTTAGCCTTCTTTGTTAGAGAGCTCTGGTGCCAAAACAAATTAAAAATCCCAGAATTCCATAGGATGAAACCTTGACAGTTAAAGTGGTGTCAAACTGTATTAATTCTGCAGTGTGGCAGCAGCCATTGAGAGTAAACATCAACACCACTATTATGCCTTCCCGAGGCCATTCAAACCCTTCATCACTCTGAGGGCTATAATGAGAAGAACTAAATTTGGGCACCTATACTGATTCACTGAATGCATAACTTGAACATTCAAGGGGCCATTTTGAAATACTGATTTCCAAAATATCTGGCAATTGCTTCCCTACCTCTATTAACATGCTGTTTAGCAATTATTTTTCTGAAGGAACTCTCCCATGGTACTGAACTGGAATTTGTGCATCAAGCAGTCAGATGGGAGAAATTGCCATCAGACCTTACAGTCTTCAGTAAAAGAATCATATAACTAGGAGAGCACATGCTTTGCTGTAGAAGGTATTGGTTCCAGGCCCTTCTATTCTCAGTTAAATGACTATTATGTCATTTGTCTTAATCTTAGAGAAGCCTTGCTAGTCTAGAATTTCCAGAGTAGTAGCAAACAGTTTTGTGACACCTTAAATAATGTTGTTGTTTTTTTATTTGCCACAAGCTCCTGGCTCTGCAGGCCATTTCATCAGATGCATGGAATGTGGACCCAGTAAACAGAAATATATAATATATAAACATTGGGGTTGTTGTTGATGTAAACAGTTATCAGCAGTATAGTAGAGTTAGGGGTCAAGGCCTAAGACTTTTGATTAATAGGGACTATGATATCTGCCATTCTATTAGGACTTCTCTGTTTCCTCTGAGTAAGGTTCAGCATCCTGAACTATAACAACAACAAGAACAACAACAGCTTCAAACTTTTCTGAGAAGAAATGCTATTTTCCATGCACACAAAATGTGCATTTTTCATGCATAAAATGTCTCCAGCTGTAAAGATTCTTACCTGCCTAGGATTCTTCATGTCAGGGTTTCCTGACAAACCCATTTTTAACCATTGTTTGAATATTTTCAAATATTCTTTCCATACCTAATTCAGCTCTCCATGATCTCTCTTCAGCCTTCCAGATCAATCTAGGATAGTGATAAATGAAAGGGTCAGGGCTAGTATACATATCCTTGTGTCCCTTCTATGCCTACACTTTCATAATGCTGAAACAAGGCTAGTGATTCTATTCATCCATCCTTCTCTCTGCTGTCAGTAATTCTTAACATTTATTCTTCTGTGATAACATGTTTGCCAAGCATCTCCAGACAGAACTGGAAAAAGAATCCTGATGAGTGTAGACAGTAATAAACTGGATGGACCAGTGGTTTGACTCAGTGTAAAGCCTACATTCAATGGAGTTAGTCTACCAGTGCCATTGCTATCAATACTTGTATGGTAACATTGGCATAATGGTGAGATATCTATCATTAAACTGGAGATAATGAGGGCATGTCTCCCACTCATGTTGGCATGCACGGACCAATGTGGCATTGCCTTGGCAGCAACTGGGGCACACCAGCAGTAAAGGTAGCTAAAACTGAATAGGTGATCTAACAGGTGCCAGTTTCATTTTGAAAACAGCAAGCCTTTTATTTCTGTCTAGGATTAAAATATAAAAGGAGCAACCCCCTTTAAATTTTGGTGAAGGTGGGGATGGGAAATCTAATTGTAGAAGGTTCAGTAAAAGAACAAAATTTGGGCCTTGGGAGGAATAAAGGGGGGGAATTAATTCTTTCAGAAAGAACACAAAGAAATCACACCTGCACAGCTTATGTTAAATGGGCTATTTCATGGTAAGTGTCCCAGTGCTGCAAATTGGAGCAAAGAAGGGCCACAGGAATCCTATTAAAAAGTCAAAAGTTATACATCATTTAGCTTTGCAAAGAAGGCAAAAGGTCTGGGAGTAATTTTTTTTTCTTTTAATGAGACACAATTATTTGTCTGTCTCTTGGAAAAAGAAAAATAATTTAAAAGCTGCTTTATTAATGTATTTCACCACTTTGTATATAGACCTTGACAGTCACTTACTGTGCAAACTAAATGTGTTCCTCCAGAAACATGAGTAACAGGGAAGGTGTGTGTAAGACCATTTCTCAGACTATCCAATGTAAGGCACCAGCAGTATTTCTTTCCCAGGGCTCATTCCAACTTACATCTAAACCAGTTTGTGATTCACTTTCGCTCCAGGTCGGTGAGTCAATTCCAGTAAATGCATTGTTCCCACTATGGAAGTGGGTCTTTTCTTTATTTGCTTCTTTTTTGGCATAATTGTCATTCCCACTAGTTTGTGCACCTTCAAAATGCCTGTCAATCATCTACGTATCATTGGTGACGCAACCAGCAACACATTCAAGAAAACCCGGGAGGGAGCCATGGGTGCTGTGGCCAGAATTCTCCCCTGGGATGCATGGATCCATGGATGTCATGGAGGACTCTCCCCTGAGATGCATGGATCCATAGGTATCATGGAGGACTCTCCTCTGGGATGCATGCATCCATGGGTGTCATGGAGGATTCTCCTCCAGGATGCATGCATCCATGGGTGTCATGGAGGACTCTCCCCTGGGATGCATGCATCCATAAGTGTCGTGGAGGACTCTCCCTCAGGATGCATCCAATTTTTTAAAAAGTGACAGTATATGCACTCCATTGTTTTTGCAATTAGTAGTCTTGCTGAGCCACAGTCGGTCAGCTTGCCTGGCTCACCACCTGCAAGTAACAAGTAGTTACAAGTAATTGCAAATACAATGGTACAGAGAGAGAAAGAGAGCATCCATAGGTCACACCACAAAGTACAAAGGCAGCACTGGGGGGCGGGGAAATGGCGGATTTCCCCTAAAACTGGTAAGGAATGGGATATACACCTCTGCACCAACCTTTTCCACAGTAATCCCTCCCCTTCAGTTTCATGCAACTCACCTTCATCATTCCCACTTGCTGAACACGCTTGCCAATCACTTCTTTTCAAAAGGACTGGCAAAAAACTAGGGTCTGAAAAGAGCAATTTTTTAAAAAAAAATGTGAGTCCAAATGATCGCAGTCACATCTGAAACCACTTCAAATTCACATTTGAAGCGATCAGCAGATCAATGTAAATCATAGTGGGAATGAGCCCCTAATGTTCCAAGGACCAGTACCACATTTGTGCCCATTGGCTGCAACTGTTTCTTTCCTCCAGTCTATGGGAAAATCTTTTACAGGCTGATAGCCAATGGCTTTTGAACCAGTCCTGGTTCACAGGCCACCACTTTGAGTAACACTGTGATACAGGACCTAGAAAATCATGTTACAGGTAATCTGATTTTTTTTAAATGCCAGTGGTTATTTCAATTTGTTTTCACTACCTAAAAGCATAATGCAAACCATCTGATGCCTCTGGATAAGGGATCTTTGTAAATAAAGATGTGTTGTTGATATTTTTGCCCATCAGCAGTGGCAACAGATTTATTTGTCACTTTTATATAAAGTCTAACACTTTTGATGGCTGTAAAATTTATCTAAGCGTGTCTGCAAATGCCAAGGTGTGGCTGAGATCACATTCCATGCATAAGAGCTTGTTAAAATTCCCTTCCAATCTTTTAAAGAAATAACGTAATTGAAAATAGAAATCAATCTGTCAAAGCAACAGGAGTTTTGCAATCTCTCCTCCTCCACCCTCAAAGGTCGAGGAGTCCTCATGAAGATATGTGGAGTGGATTAGAGTGTTAAGAACACTGTAATTTCAGAAGACACCAAATAACCATTTCAGAGCTGAGCAGAAACAATTCCTTCCAGAAGAGGTAGAAGAGTGAAGGAGAGCCTTTGCTGTCCATTCCTTTTGTACCATTGTTGACCTTACTTTTGTCTCAGTTTCAATTCTTGTCCCACATTGTCACTTTCTCTGAAAAAAAGAATGTTTGCAGAGTAGTACACCTAGGCCCTGACCAAAATATTTGAGCTTGGGAAGTTTCTTTTTTTCTTTTTTCTTTTTTTAGATTAATGAATATAATAAGATGCCAAAGCCATCCATAATCGAGCAGTGAGATTATGAGGCACTGGGTCCCAGAAAATTATTTTACCACTGACGAGTTATGAATGGCTTCAGTATTCCATTATCTTAAAATTATCTCAAATTTCATAATCTTAAAAATAATTTTCCAAACTATAGTTTTTTATGGGTTTTTCCGGCTGTATGGCCATGTTCTAGAAGAGTTTCTTTCTGACATTTTGCCAGCATCTGTGGCTGGCATTTTCAGAGAATACTGGAATGGAAGAGAGTGGGTATATATATATACGGTGAGACCTTGGGTAGGGAGGAGTGGTTCCCATGTAAACTGTGTATTGTTCTGTTGCTGATGGCAGGGCCTCAGGGTGGGAGGATATGCAAACGAGGATTAGTTTCTGCTAATTGGTGATCATTGTCTGCTGGGAAAGCCCCTGACCCTGGGTGGTTTCTCATTTGCATTTGCTGAGTGCTGATTTTTTCTATTTTGCAGGACTGGTAGCCAAACTTTGGGCCTCGGCAGACGGCTAATGGAGCCGTCTCCGAGGCCAGGAAGAGGAGGGGCAGCCGCACGAGCGGCGCCCCTTCCTCTTCCTGAGGTCGCCCCTGGAAGTGCCGGCCATCCGTACGGCCGGCGCTTCCGGGTTGACCTCACGCCGCGGCGACCACACGCACTGCGGCGTTTGAGTCAGAGAAAGTGCGCCCGCCGCTTTTGGGGCGCACTTTCTCTGAAATCTAAAAGGAGCGCCAATTTGGCGCTCCTTTTAGATTCGCCGGGGAGGCGCCGCGGTGAGGCTGCCTTGGCCCCGCGGCGCTGCGGACCAGGGCGTCTTGGACGCCCTCGTCTGCATCCCCCCTTTGTTTACTTTAAAGGTTTCTTCTTTCCTGTTGAAGTTGTCCAAGTGTTTGTGGATTTCGATGGCTTCCCTGTGCATTCTGAACTGATAGTTGTTGGCATGGTCCAGAATTTCAGTGTTTTCAAACAGCATTTTATGCCCAGGATGGTTTATAATGTGTTCTGCTACTACTGATTTTTCTGGTTGACCCAGTCTACAGTGTCTCTCATGCTCCTTGATTCGTGTTTGGATACTGCATTTGGTGGTCCCTATGTAGACTTGTCCGCAGCTGCATGGTATGCGGTAAACTCCTACAGCTGTGAGAGAGTCTCTCCTGTCCTTCGCTGAGTGCAGCATTTGTTGCATTTTCTTGGTCAGTTTGTAAACCATTTGGAGGTTGTGTTTCCTCACCACTTTCCCTATTTTTTCTATGACTCCTTTGAAGTATGGTAAAAATAACTTCCCTTTGGGTGATTGCTTGTCTGCACTCCTCTGGGTTTTTCTGGGTCTGGCAGCCCTTCTGATGTGTGAGCTGGAGTAACCATTCGCCTGTAGAGCCCAGTCTAGGTGCTTTAATTCCTCTTCCAAGAAGTAGGGTTCACAGATGTGTTTTGCTCGGTATACCAGTGTTTTTATTTTGCTTCTTTTTTTGTCCTGGGTGATGGTTGGAGTTCTTGTGCAGGTATCTGTCGGTATGTGTAGGTTTTCTGTATACTGTGTGACCCAGACGTTGGTTTGGTTTGCGGATGACTAGGACATCCAGGAATGGCCGTGTTCCTTCCTCTTCTTTCTCCATAGTGAATTGGATGTTAGGGTGGATGTTGTTCAGGTGGTTCAGGAACACAGCCAGATTTTCTTCTCCATGGCTCCAAATGGTGAAAGTGTTATCCACATATCGGAACCAAGTTGTGGGCTTTTTCGGTGCTGTTTCCAGGGCTTGCTTTTCAAAGTGTTCCATGTAAAGGTTTGCTATCACAGGGCTTAGAGGGCTTACCATTGCTACTCCATTTCTCTGCTCATAGAATCCATTGTCCTACTGGAAATAGCTTGTGGTGAGGCAATGTTCGAATAAGGCTGTGATGTCCTCTGGAAAAATTTGTCAGATGAGTGTCATGGTGTCCATTATGGAGACTTTGGTGAACAGGGAGACCACATCAAAGCTGATTAGTATGTCTCCAAGTTTAAGTTCAAGGTTATTGATTTTTCCTATGAAGTGAGCTGAGTCCTTGATGTAGTGGGTGGTTTGCCCTATATGGTTTTGTAATTGTGTGGCAGAAACTTGGTCAAATCATATGTGGAGGATCCAATGGCACTCACTATGTGTCAGAGTGGAATGGAATCCTTGTGGATCTTGGAAAGTGCATATAGTCTTGGTAGGAGAGCCTCAGATTTTCACAAACTTTGTCTTGTGGTTGGCTGAATTGAGTAGTTTTTGATCAGGGTGTTTGTTTTCCTGGTGATTCCCCCCCCCCAAACGCTTGTTGTTGTTGTTGTTGTTGTTAACTGCCCTCGAGTCAATCTTGACTTATGGTGGCCCTATGGATGAGACATCTCCAAGACCCTCTGTCCTCCACTGTTCTGCTTAAATCCTGCAACCCCATACTCATGACCTCTTTAATAGAATCAATTCATCTAATATGTGGCCTTCCCCTCTTCCTACTTCCCTTCACTTTCCCCAGCATTCCAAACTCTGCAGAATATTATTCAGTATTTCAGCCACCCACTCTCTATTCCATTGCATTCTCCTCCTCCTTTTTCATGTCATCCTCCCAATAGCCTTCAACATTCCATGACTGCAGAGCATGATTAGTTCTTATTAGACTTTAATTGTCTTCCTCTGGTTTCTTTTATTGTTACTGCTTTTGGAAACCTTGGGAGTTCCCCAATCTTGCTGATATTTCCATATGTACAATTTTATATTCTGATGTTAAGTAGGTTAGTGGTATCTAGCAGGTGTGGAAAATCTGTGGCCCTCCGGATCTTATTGAACTACAGTTCTCACCAGCACTATCTAATTGTATATGAAGTAAAGATGCAGGAATTCAACATCTGGAAAACCCACAATCCAATATACTCCTAGGTCATCACATAGTTAGCACCTTGGCCTGGAAATGTTCTGCCTCTGCCCTTGTCTGAAAAGTTGGTGCATCATTACTGTTGTGTTTATTTTGTGATCATTCCATGCTTGGTACTTATTTGCTATCACAGTGAATATAGCGGTCATGGAGAAAAATAATGGAGAAAGACTGTGGAAAAGGAAATAAACAGACTTCCTTTTCATATCAAATAATTTTCAAAGCTAGACTCTTGTTCAAATTCTAACATGCAAAAATAACTAGACTGAAAAAATATTGTGAGTGCATAAGTGAGAAAAAAGTAATACAGTGGTACCTCTACTTACAAAAGGCACTAGTTACGATATTTTCGAGTTACGAAACGCTTCTTCTAAAAAATATTGTCTCTACATACGAATATGTCTCTACATACGAATGGCTGTAGAGACATATTTGTATGTAGAGACAATATTTTTTAGAAACATTTTGTAACTCGAAAATTTCCAGCCACAGCCTCGGCTATTCCTTGGGCTGACTCTGGAAGTGGAGGATTCCTCCACTTCCAGGATCAGCCCAAGAAATGGCTATGGCTCCGACTTGAAGGATCGGAGCCACAGCCGTTTCTTGGGTTGATCCTGGAAGTGGAGGAATCCTCCGCTTCCAGAGTCAGCCCAAAGAATAGCTGAGGCTCCAACTTGAAGGAGGCCTCCTTCAAGTCGGAGCCACAGCCGTTTCTTGGGCTGATCCTGGAAGTGGAGGAATCCTCCACTTCCAGAGTCAGCCCAAGGAATAGCCGAGGCTCCGACTTGAAGGAGGCCTCCTTCAAGTCGGAGCCACAGCCATTTCTTGGGCTGATCCTGGAAGTGGAGGAATCCTCCGCTTCCAGGATCAGCCCATAGAATAGCCGAGGCTGTGGCTGGAAGAGGCTGGAAGGCGGTGGCCTTCCAGCTGCAGCCTCGGCTATTCTATGGGCTTGGAATGGATTAGGGCATTTCTATGCAAACTGTACCTCTACTTACGAAATTTTCTACTTACGAAATGGGTTGTGGAACAAATTAATTTAGTAAGTAGAGGTACCACTGTACTGTCAAAGAAGAGAGAATAATGTATTTAAATGTCCCCTTCCCAAATTACTTGAGCCAATTTCATCATTTTCCCTTTGGCCCTATTCATTTTATTAGGTGACTCTTTCCTTTTGACATTCATGGATCCTGAGTATGAAAGCCTGAACACCTTGAGTTATATTCATAGAGGGAATACTATAAGAACACCTGATGGTCACACTTTGGAGACAGGGCATCTGGAAGTTTTTTAACCCATATTGGCTATGTAAAAATTGGGGTTATGAAAATGTGTCATTTTCATTTTCATTGCCTTTCTCAGAATCTCAGTAGTATTCTTATCCTGTCCAAGGTCCACACTGTGTTGAAAGATGTTTTCTTCTTTGGCAGAGAAAATCGGGGATGTGGCACACTTTTCCTACTCTGTACATTTTTCTCATACATATTTCCCCATTGCCTAAATTGTTTTATATGCCTAAGGCTGTTTGCTCCAACAGCAATAAAAATATAACCAGAGAGGACTTGAGGCTATTCATAGGTACAGTTAATAAACACTTTATTTATAATGCAGCAGACAGAGAGAGGGTCAGGCTTTTCAGATGAAGGCAAATGACTGTCTGTGCAGGAAAGGCCTTTAATAAAGTATTGTATTATCTACTTTAGTTGTTTTGCTCTTTTAATTGTCACGCTTTTAATTCTATAAACAGTTCAATTATATGTTCAACTTCCTATGATGTGAGTTTTAGCTCTTTCCATTTTAACTTTTGCAAGCTACTTTGAGTCTCAGATATGGGGAACAGTTGAGATAATAAATAACTACATGAATAAGGCATAATAAACTGAGAATCAGAGGTAAATCCAGATGCATAGCTACACAAAGGGGGGAGAGATTCAAATTCTGCCCACCAGATGAAATTTTCTTCCAGTTCTCAAATTTTTAGAACTGTTGAGAGTAAGACACTGAAATTTGTTTATACCTAAAAGTCTTCTATTTTATTTTATTTTATTTCTGTTTCTATTTGCCATGTTGACACTCACTTGACAACTGTTCCTGCCCCTTTTGTTTGGATAGCTAAATTGCATTTCTAAATTCTTCACTGAAGTTTTGAGTTAAGTGATAGAAATTTGAGTACTGAAAGAAAACTTAATTTGGGAGGCAGAGTTCTCATGGGAGGGGCCAAACCTGCACGTCCCCTCATAGCTACACCCCTGGTTAAATGTGAAAGAAAGTAAACTTTCAGCCCTTTTTAAAACACTGATTTGCTCTTGTCACTAAAGTTATCTATATTCCAATCATTTGGCAATTTGGCCAAGTAAGAAAGACTAAGGAGTTCAGAAGACTCTGGTGAAGGCTGAGAAAGAATGAACTAGAAAAATTCTAAGGCAAGATTAGTCCAGAGATAAATGGAATAAAAAGAAGTAAAGCAAAGTAGTGAAAACTGTACTTTACAAAAAGGTAAAATATAATGATGATGGAGGAGGAGGAGGAAAGAAAGAAAGGAAGGAAGGAAGGAAGGAAGGAAGGAAGAATAAGGAAATTGGTATTTTCTCAGATCTATTTCTAATCTACAAAATCTAACCCAGAGGAAAGCTGGAGTAACCTCTATGATCACAGGGCCTTACTAGGGTCCGCTCTGGGCAGAGTTTGTTGTTGTTGTTAACTGCCTTCGAGTCAATCACGACCCATGGTGACCCTAAGGATGAGACATCTCCAAAAAACCCTGTCCTCCACTACTCTTCTTAAATCCTGCAAACCCATACCCATGACCTCCTTAATCGTCCATCCATTTGGCATGTGGTCTTCCTCTCTTCCTACTACCCTCCACCTTTCCCAGCATTATTGTCTTTTGTAATGAGTCTTCTCATGATGTGTCCAAAGTATGACAGCCTAGGTTTGGTCATCTTGGCTTCCAGGGAGGTTCTGGCTTGATCTGCTCTAGGACCCATTTGTTTGTCTTTTTGTTTTTCCCCAGATAGGGTTGCCAATTTTGGGCGAGACAGCCCCAATTTTTCAGGGTCTTTGAATGTCCTGGCCTGGTTTTAGAACCATGTCCCGGCTCCCAGCTCCTTGCGTCTACTCCCAGCCTTTTCCTCCTCTTCTTCTGAGGAGGTAGCAGCCGGCCGGCTGGCTGAGGCCTTGGCCAGCCGGCCAAGCAAGCCCCAAGATATTTAGGGGGCAAGGCCTCCCTGCCATGGCTGCGTGGGGTCTTGATTGGCCAACCAAGCCACAAGAAGGTCCAGGGCATTGAGGCCTTCCTGCCATGGCTGCATGGGGTCTTGGCTGGCTGGCCAAGCCACAAGAAGGTCCAGGGCAGTGTGGCCTTCCTGACATGGCTGCATGAGGCCTTGCCCAGCTGACCAAGCCGCAAGAAGGCCCAGGGCAGCGAGGTCTTCCTGCCGTAGCTGTGTGTGGCCTTGGCCGGCCAACTGGCCAAGCCAAACAAAGGTCCAGGAGATCCCAGGCCCAAGCAGATCCAGCCTTAAGGTTTATATTATATTTATATTAATGTTTTATTATATTTATATTTAACATTATATTAATGTTTTTTATTTTAGCAATGTTTTTGGTTTTTAGTTGGTCATTTTCTTGAATGTGCTACATTTTGTCCTACATTTAATCCTACATTTTTTCCTATCACTTCTTCCAGTTTTGTGGAAAATAATTATGGCAACCCTATCCACAAGATCCACATCACTCTTCTCCAGCACCACATCTCAAAGGAGTTGATTTTCTTCCTATCATATTTCTTAACTGTCCAGCTCTCACATCCATACATGATAATAGGGAATACAGTGGCTTGTATGATTCTAACTTTTGTGCTGAGTTGTATATCTTTGCACTTTAGAATCTTTTCTAGTTCTTTCATAGCCACCCTCCCCATTCTTAATCTTCATCTGATTTCTTGACTTCAGTCCCCATTTTTATCAATGTTTGATCCCAGGTATGAGAATTCTTTTACTATTTCTAGTTCTTCATTGTCTAGGTTGAACTTGTGAAGGTCCTCCGTGGTCAATATTTTTGTTTTCTTTATGTTCAGCATTAAGCCTGCCTCTGTACTTTCTTCTTTGATCTTCCTTAGTATGTGTTCCAGGTCTGTGAGATTTTCTGCTAGTATTATAGTGTCATCTGCATATCTTAGATTGTTGATATTCCTTCCTCCTATTTTCACTCCTCCTTCTGTGTCCAAGCCTGCTTTTCTTATAATATGTTCTGCATACAAGTTGAATAGATAGGGTGAAAGGATGCAACCTTGTCTGATTCCTTTGCTAATTGGGAACCATTTTGCTTCTCTGTGTTCTGTTCTGAGAGTAGCCTCTTGTCCTGAGTACAGGTTCCTCATCAGAACTGTCAGATGTGTTGGCACTTTGTCATCTCTTTTGTATAATTCTTCTGTGTATTGCATCCAACATCTTTTTATTACTTCCTGGTCTTGAATTATGTTATTTTTATTGTCATGGAGCATCTTAGTCCTTGATTTGAATTTTCTTTTGATTTCTTGGATCTTGTGAAATAGGTCTCTTGTTCTGCCCCTTTTGTTGTTGTCTTCTATTTCTCTGCATTGGTCATTCTAGTAATTTTCTTTATCTTTCTGCACCAGCTGTTGTACTTTTGCATTCATAGTTTGTTCCTATCTCCCTTTTGTTTTCCTTCTCTTCTTTTCTTTATTAATTGTAGTGTTTTTCTTCCATCCATAGTTTTTTCTCTTTCGTTTTGTTTATTGAAAATAAATTATTGTTTATTTTTGTTTGTTTGTTTTTTCTTTATTTTTGTTTGTTTCTTTTGTTTGTTTTTGTTTATTGTCTGGGCAGAGTGCCATTAAACTACTCACCTTTGTCACATCTCCATAGTGTTCATAGAATCATAGAATCATAGAATCATAAAGTTGGAAGAGACCACAAGGGCCATCCAGTCCAACACCCTGCCATGCAGGAACTCCCAATCAAAGCATCCCCAACAGATGGCCATCCAGCGTCTGCTTAAAGACCTCCAAGGACTGTCGAACAGCCTTTACTGTCAGGAAGTTCCTCCTAATGTTGAGGTGGAATCTCTTTTCCTGGAGCTTGCACCCATTGTTCCGGGTCCTAGTTTCTGGGGTGGCAGAAAACAAGCTTGTTCCTTCTTCAATATGACATCCCTTTAAATATTTAAACAAGGCTATCATATCACCTCTTAACCTTCTCTTCTCCAGGCTAAACATCTCCAGCTCCCTAAGTCGTTCCTCATAGGGCTTGGTTTCCAGACCCTTCACCATTTTAGTTGCCCTCCTTTGGACACGCTCCAGTTTCTCCACATCCTTTTTGAATTGTGGTGCCCAGAACTGGACACAGTATTCCAGGTGAGGCCTGACCAAAGCAGAATAGAGTGGCACTGTTACTTCTCTTGATCTAGACACTATACTTCTACTGATGCAGCCTAAAATTGCATTAGCCTTTTTAGCTGCTGCATCGCACTGTTGCCTTGTAGTTTCACAAAGGTCTTGTCACTGAAGCAATATTGTCTCTCAATTTTCATTCTTTTCAGAATCCAAAAAGTCCAGGCTGAGAAATCTTTGTCCTCTTTTTCAGAAAAAAAAAATTGTGTTGTTTATGAACCAAACTAAAGATTCCTTGCATTCAGTTGAGTCTGCAGCCCTAGTTCCTATCACCTGAGAAGCCCCCAAAATATGACTGGACTGATACTCAGTTTTTTTAAAAAAAGTATCCATTTTTAACTGTGCACATGTATTTATGTAAAATTTAAAGGCAGATCAATCTGATGTTCACAAATTCCTCTTAATTGGAAACTGAAATCTGTGTATACTTTTTAATGGACTCGCAGATCATGAATTGGTTAAATACATTTTTTTAAATCCTAAGCAATACAAATTTCTTTTCTAGGTCTTGTGAAAGCATAGGCTTCCCAGTTTCTTACTTGCACAAAATTTCTCTGGTATGGCAAAGAGGGGATCTATATATTCTGCTTCATGATTCAGTAGAAGGCTGCAGTCTGAGAAGATGCCCTGCTGATTTCCCTCTGAATACGAGTGTTGTAAAGTGAACACTTTCCTCACTGCTGTAAAACTTCCTCTGAAGATGAGTCCAGCTGATAACTAGGAAAAGCCCTACACATAAATATTTTGTACACATATATCTATTCATTCAGAATATGAATGTGTTTGTGGATCCTGTACCATGCCCTGCTTACCAGTGTACTAATACTAACATCGAAGCATAGCTATTGTTTAAAAAACCAGAAGTGGTCTTCCAATCACTTCCAGGTTTAGGGGGTCATATTTTTGGCAGTCTGTGCAGTTACCAGAGAACCCAGAAAATTGGCCTCCAGACATACTATGGCTGTCCACCCCTGCTATACCTATGTCTTTCCTTAGTCACTTCCTTGTAATCACATACACACAAACCCTACTTAATTTTATTACCTGGTCTTCTCCAAATGCCAGTTATCACAATCTACCACTAAGTGCCAGTAGAGTTGATCTGGTCTACAGTAAATGATTTACTAACCACTGCTAATGAAGAACGAACAATTTCTCCCATAAATGTCTTTCAACTGATCTGTGTGGAACAATATAATTGGAAGTGCCTGGCTCCATCTGAGGCAAGCTCTGAAATGATCCCTAATTCATTTCGATTTAAAATGAAAACCATCAAGGAAGGAAAAGCAAACACTTTAATGGATACAAACAAAATGATGGGAGAGATATTTACACCAAACATCCATTTGTCCTGCTTCCTTCCACCTTTCTCATTGCCAGCTGAACTATCAGCTTGTCCTTTTTTTAGTTTTATACCTTTGCCTGAAGGTGGGGGATTTTTCCACTCTCTTCTCCACTGGTATCTGTTCAAAGCCATCAGTCACAGTGCAGATTTGTAATGAACTTTTCTGCTCTGTGCCAAGGGGGGGGGAAAGTGACATCATTTTCAAAGAGAAGATCAGCACTTTAATCTCAATGCGATAGGGAGCAGAACAAAGGAGTCTCATCTGGCACAGAAGAAGTGGGGAGAGGAGGAGGAGTGGGGAATAGAAGGCTGAATGAGGACGGATTTTGTTACCTTTTGATGCTCTGATAGTTCACTTGAGGATTTTGCAATACATTTGCTCCATTTAATTGAAGATACCTGGTCTTTGAAATATTGTCTGGAGGTAATTTTGAAAGCACCCCTTACCCCTTCATGGACCAGAGAGGGCAGAGAGGAAAAGCAATGCAGGGGCAACACTTGAGGAAACTTCACCATATTCTTGGTAAATGTTTAAGATTAATGATGTGAAGGGAGCCAATGAGCACAGAAATCTAACTGTGTATACCAAAGTGGAATAAACTATGGTGGCAAGGGTGCAATCCAAAACCAAAATCTTTCTCTATTGTGTTGTGCTGACCAGATTTATAAAGTGAAAATATGCTTATCCTTCTCAGCTCTGGGCACTGTGAGACAGAAAATTCTGCTCATCCCAGAGTATGGGAATCTGTCTCTCTTCACTTGACAGATAGAGTCACTAGCTAAGTGACAAAGGTAACTAAGATTGTGAAGTCGAAGGTTTTCATGGCTGGCATCCATAGTTTTTTATGGGTTTTCGGGCTGTGTGGCCATGTTCTAGAGGAGTTTCTTTCTGACATTTTGCCAGCATCTGTGGCTGGCATCTTCAGAGAATACTGGAATGGAAGAGAGTGTGCATGTGTGTGTGTGTGTATATATATATATATATATATATACACACACACACACACACACACACACACACATATATACTGTGAGACACTGGGTAGGGCGAAGTGATTCCTATGTAAATTGTATATTGTTTTGTGTAGATGGCAGGGCCTCAGGGTGGGAGGATATGCAAACAAAGATTAATGTCTGCTCATTGGTGATCATTGTCTGCAGGGAAAGCTCCTGACCCTGGGTGGTTTCCTATTTGCATTTGCTAAAAGCTGATTTTTCCCTGCAGATAATGATCACCAATTAGCAGACACTAATCCTCGTTTGCATGTCCTCCCACCCTGAGGCCCTGCCATCAACCCAGAACAATACACAATTTACAAGAAAATCACTTCGCCCTTCCCAGGGTCTCACAGTATACATATACCCACTCTCTTCCATTCCAATATTCTCTGAAGATGCCAGCCACAGATGCTGGTGAAATGTCAGAAAGAAACTCCTCTAGAACATGGCCACACAGCCCAAAAAACCCACAAAAAACTATGTAGCCAAGATTGTTGGTGTTTCCCCCCCCCCCCCCTTTTCTTTAAATAAATATTGAAGGAAGAAGATGACAAATCTGGGACACAGTGCTTGCTCTTGTCAGTATCATAAAGAATTTGAAGAGAGAAGAAGGCAGGACCAGGAAGTTTCTGAGATATATAAGCCAGTTTTGAACACCAGGAGATGTTGGAGCTGTGAGCAATTCTGCTTTATCAGATCCCAGGTCCTGGCTCTACAGTTTGAAATATGAACCACATTGAGATGAACATGATTTCCAATCATATCAAGTGTAGCAGAGTCTATCTTCCTCAAACACTAGCTTTCTTAATGTCTGAGTAGGGCTACTTTAAAAAAATCACAATTAAAGTAATCATAAAGTTAAACGGTGTCACAGAAAATTCAACAGAAACATTCAGCAGAGCAAACACCATTGGCAGAAGGCCTTGAGATAATCATCATTTTTTGGTCACGAAAACAGAGTACTAAAACTGAGAAGGTAATCTCTGCCATCACAACTGACCTAACATGACTAACACATTCATCAGGCAATTTTTTCTTATATAATGTTTAAGGCAGGGGTGGGCAGCTGGAGTAGGTCTAGGAAAGCACCTTTAAGCCCTGGGACCTCTAGGGGCCACAGGACTACTGAAAAATAATACCACCACCACCTCCCCAAAGTGGCCAGAAGTCCACTTCTGGTTCTCAAAATGGGTATCTTTTTATGTTGACTAGTACAGGGGGCAGGAGCTTACAACCTATTTAAAATTTCACATAGAGATTTGGAGGAATAGCAATTCATCCTATTTTTGGCCAGTGAAGGGTCAGTTTGGGCACTGGGGATCTACATTGGCTCCAGGGTTGCACATCCTTGGTCTTCTAAGGCAAAGTTCAGTAAGTGAAGTAAGAATCAGCCCTCTATTGAACCATTGAAGTCAGTACAGAATTCTGACAGTTTTTCATAAAAGGCAAATCTGACAAATGGAAGGGAACAAAAAAAATGGCATAAAGGGAGTAGTAGTATAACCAAGAAAGAAGGAGAGAGATTGTATTCAGCAATGGTTTATGACATATTTTAATGGGGCTGCACTTCAGATTTCCAGTCTTCTGCTGTTGTTGTTTTTTTTTTTAACTTAAATTTATACACTGGTGTTTTGTATTTAACTAAGACTTGAAAGACTGCACCATTTGCAAAAAGGGTAGTACTTGGGAAAGACCATTTGACCTATCAGCTGTTCAGAATTTTTGAGAACCACATAGTTTGCTGAAATACTTAAAAATGATTCAGTGGTCTTCAAATTTGTTTCAAAGAAAATACTGATTCCCAAAGTCTCTTCACCTCAGATGCTCTTTGTAAGGGAATATGAAGAATAGTTGTGGAAGAAAACATTACATTGGCTTAACTGGCTAAAGAGGCTAAATAAATAAATGGCCTCATATAGTACATGGCTAACTTCACCACATTTTCCATAGTTAGCCTTAATCTTTGAAACAGATTTTAAAACATAGTTCTTGGGAGAAGAATGTTTTCTCCAGCTTCTAATAAATAACCAGCAAGCTTATATTAGAGAGCCAGTGTAGTTTGAGCATTGTAGCTCAACTCTGGAGAGTTGTGAGTTCAATCCCAGGCAGGGTTCCACTCAGCCTTGCATCCTACTGTAGGTTGCTAAAATGAGTACCCAGCTTGTTGCAGGCAATGAGCTTACACACTGTAAACTGCTTAGGAAATGTTAGTTCACAGATAAGTGGTATAGAAATCTACTTGTTATTGCTATAAACTTATGAGGACGAACCCCAAATTTTGGAAAGTGAAGTGAAAGCTGCACTCAAAGCAATAGGAAAGAACAAATACCCAGGAACAGATGACATCCCAATAGAACTGCTACAATCCACAGAATTAAGCTAAATTCTAAATAACACTGTCAACAAATAGTGAAAACAAAGCAGTGCCCCACAGACTGGAAGTGATCAATATATATTCCCATCTATAAAAAGAAGATCAAAAGATTGCAGTAATTACAGAACCATCACACTAATTTCCCATGCAAGCAAAGTTACATTGAAAATTCTGCAGATAAGACTCCTACCATATATGGAGCATGAAATCCCAGAGGTGCAAGCTGGATTTGGGAAAGGCACTAGGGATCACATCACAAGCATATACTGAATAATAGAGTGCAGTAGGAAATCACAGGAGAAAATTTGCATATGCTTTATTGACTACAGCAAAGCCTGCATAGATCACTGAAAGCTATGGCTTACACTTAAAGGAATGGGAATACCACAACATCTGATTGTCCTGATGTGTAATCTGTACTCAGGACAAGAGGCTGTCATCAGAACAGGATGTGGAGAAACAGAATGGTTACCATTTGGCAAACAAGTCAGGAAAGACTGCATACCCTTACTCTATTTATTCAAACTGCAAAAAATATCATATGCAGAGCAACCTTAGAATCAGAGACAGGAGGAGTAAAGATAGAAGCAAGGAACATTAACAACCTAAGCAAAGCAGAGAACACAATACTACTAGCAGAAACAATGATCTGGAAAAATTATTAAGGAAGCTCAAGGAGGAAAGTGCCAAAGTTGGATTAATGCTGAACATTAAAAAAGAAAAATAATAACCATGGAAGATCTATAAGAATTCACCCTAGACAATGAGACAATTGAAATAGTTAAAGAGTTCTATATCTTATATCAAATATTGATCAGAATGGAGTTTACAGTCAAGAAATCAAAAGACTGGGACTGAGAAGGGCAATTATGAAAGAAATGGTCAGGATCATAAGATATAAAGGCATAACTCTGAACACTAAAGTGAGGATAGTCATTGTATTCTCCCATCACAATGTACAAATGCAAGAGCTGGACATTGGGGGGGAAACCTATAGAAATAAAATCAACTCACCTGAGATGTGGTGCTGATGAAGAGTGCTGAGGATGCTGTGGACGACTAAGAAGACAAACAAATGGGGAATAGAACAGATCAAGCCAGATCAGTCCCTGGAGGCCAGAATGATTAAATTGAGGCTGTCATACTTTGGCCATATCATGAGGAAAAATAAATCATTAGAAAAGGCAATGATGCTGGGAAAGGTGGAGGGCAGTAGAAAGAGGGGAAGACCACAGACCAGATGGTTAGACTTGATCAGAGAAGACATGAGCCTGGCCTGCAGAACATGACCAGAGAGGTTGAGGACAGGGGGTCTGGGATATCTCATCCACAAGGTTGCCATGAGTCAAAGTCAACTTGAAGGCAGTTAACAACAACAACAACAACAACAAAGGTTCACCTTAGACTCGCCCTAAATTGGCAAAAACATGAGGGTAGATAACCACAGAACACAGAAAAACAGAATGGTTCCCAATTGGCAAAGGGGTCAGGCAATGCTGTATCCTTTCACTCTCTCTGTTCAATTTGTATGCAGAACATATTATAAGAAAACAGGCTTGGACACAGGAGAAGGAGTGAAAATAGAAGGAAGGAATATCAACAAGCTAGGATATGCAGATGACACCATAGTACTAGCAGGAAACCTCACAGATCTGGAACACCTACTAAGGAAGATCAAAGAAGAAAGTGCAAAGGCAGGCTTAATGCTGAACATAAAGAAAACAAAAATAGTGACCTTCACAAGTGCGACCTATACAATGAAGAAACAGAAATAATAAAAGAATTCTCATACCTGGGATCAAACATTGATAGAAATGGGGAGTGCAGTCAGGAAATCAGAAGAATATTAAAATTGGGAGTGTGGCTATGAAAGAACTAGAAAAGATTATAAAATGCAAAGGTATACAACTCAGCACAAATGTTAGAATCATACAAGCCATTGTATTTCCTATTACCATGTATGGATGTGAGAGCTGGACAGTTAAGAAAGATGATAGGAAGGAAATCAATTTATTTGAGATGTGGTGCTGGAGAAGAGTGTTGAGGATCCCATGGACAGCCAAAAAGTCAAACAAATGGGTCCTAGAGCAGATCAAGCGGAAACCTCCCTGGAAGTCAAAATGACCAAACTGAGTCTGTCATACTTTGGACACATCACTAGAAGAGAGGACTCATTGGAAAAGACAATAATTCTGGGGAAGGTGAAGGGAAATATGAAAAGAGGAAGGCTACATGCTAGATGGATGGACTCTATTAAGGAGATCATGGGTATGGGTTTGCAGGAATTAAGCAGAGCAGTGGAGGACAGAAGGTCTTGGAGATGTCTCATTCATAGGGTTGTCATGTGTTGAGATCAACTCAAGGACAGTTAACAACAAACATAACCACTGCAAAGGTTTAAATTGAAGGGATATGGAACCTATGTTTGACTTGATCTCCCATCATCCATGAACAGTAGCCAAGTTATTTGGGCCTGGTGAGAGTTGGGAGTCAAACTACATACAGAAGATCAGAGATTCTTTGTCCATGCTGTATTCATGCTTTTGTTTTGTTCTTTGTTTGCTTTTCTTTTTTTTTAAGAAGCTGAATTTGATTACATAGAATGAAAGTTAGCCTCTTTGCCATTTGGATACTTTCTCAGATTTAGCCAGCAAAAAGATGCATTTTCATACTCCAGTTGTTGCTAGAAGCTCAGTCACAGCGTAGGTGGGAAATGGTGAATAGGGAAGCCCACATCAAAAACTTCCACAGTCTGAAATTCATCAGGGCCCACAGTACAGATTCACACCTATTCAGAAGCAGTGTAATGCTACAGCAAAGATGCTGGATGCTATTTTGGCCTTCATTTATAGAAGCATAGTTTCCAAGTCAAGGGAAGTAACAGTCCACAATATTTTGTGCTGGTCAATCCCCATCTGGAGTATTGCATTCAGTTCTGAGTACATCATTTTAAGAAGGATATAGACAAGTTAGAGATGGTTCAGAGAAGGGCAACAAGGATGATAAGAGGTATGAAAAAACATATGAATAAGGGTTGAGGGAGGTGGCATGTTCAACTTGGCAAAGAGAAAATTGAGTGAAGGCTATAAATATCAAAAGGCTATCACTGAGAAGAGAGGACAGGCCTATTCTCTGTTGCCCCAGAGAGTAGAACCAGATCGAATGATTTTAAGTTACAGGAGGGTAGATTTCAATTGAACAGTAGAAGAAAAATTTTGACAGTGAGAGCATTTTGGCAATGGAACCAACTGCCTAGAGAGTCAGTGAAATATCCTACTCTGGACATCTTCTAAAGGAGCCTGGGCAGTTACCTGTCGGTGATGCTTTAGCTGGGGATCCTGCACTGAGCAGGGAATTGGACACAATGGTCCTTCCAGCACTATAATTCTATGGTCCTAAGCATGTTACACCGAAATAATGTAAATGGGCAGCCTGCAGTCCTAAACCCAGATATGTTTTGCAGCCTAATTTCAAAAGCTTCTGCAAGCAGTCAGTTCAAACCTCTGGTATGAACAATGTGGCCATGAGGCAAGAGGAGATGACAGAATAGGGTCCCAGAGATATGAGTAGCAGAAAGAAGAGTGGCAGAGAAAGGCAAAGAAAAAGAAGTGGCCCTACAATCCGTTGGCTTTAGATCCATCCACTGCTAGCATGCAATCTGAGAGTTTACTTCATTCCTAAGGTATAGAATTCCACTACAGCAGCGATCAGCAAGGTGCAGCCATCTAGATATTGTTGGACCGCATCTTCCATCAGCTCTAGCCACTGTAACCAATGGTGAAGAATTTTCACTTTGCACACCCCTACAGTATAGGCTTGTTTGGTTTGCTTTTGTTGTTGGTGTTGTTGTTGAAAGAGACACAGTGCCCGCTTAACAAAATTGTTTTCCATCTCTGATTACCTATGTTTACACTGTCATCTCAGTCATACCATTTTATATCCTCCTGGTCCTGGTCTTGACAAGACACAATATTTCACAAGAAGGAGTAGTCCAGGGTTGGCATGCATGCTAAAACTACTCAGAAGACAATTGTGGCAACAATGAATGGTAGATAAGCAAACATTGGGCCAAAACTCCTGTGATGCTTAGCCAGCATGACCACACTCCTATGTTTTCCCTCCAGAAAACAAAAGCCATTGAATTGAAGTGGGTCTTACTTATGACTAAATCATAGAATCATAGAGTTGGAAGAGACCACAAGGGCCATCCAGTCCAACCCCCTGCCATGCAGGAACTCCCAATCAAAGCATCCCCGACAGATGGCCATCCAGCTTCTGCTTAAAGACCTCCAAGGAAGGAGACTCCACTACTCTCCAAGGGAGTGTGTTCCACTGTCGAACCGCCCTTACTGTCAGGAAGTTCCTCCTAATGTTGAGGTGGAATCTCTTTTCTTGCAGCTTGCATCCATTGTTTCGGGTCCTAGTCTCTGGAGCAGCAGAAAACAAGCTTGTTCCCTCCTCAATATGACATCCCTTCAAATATTTAAACATGGCTATCACCTCTTAACCTTCTCTTCTCCAGGCTAAACATTCCCAGCTCCCTAAGTCGTTCCTCATAGGGATTAGTTTCCAGACCCTTCACCATTTTAGTTGCCCTCCTTTAGACACGCTCCAGTTTCTCCACATCCTTTTTGAATTGTGGTGCCCAGAACTGGACACAGTATTCCAGGTGAGGCCTGACCAAAGTAGAATAGAGTGGCACTATTACTTCTCTTGATCTAGACACTATACTTCTACTGAAGCAGCCTAAAATTGCATTGGCCTTTTTAGCTGCTGCATCGCACTGTTGACTCATGTTCAACTTATGGTCCACCTGGATTCCTAGATCCCTTTCACACATAGTCTCATTCTGCCAGGTGTCCCACATCGTATAACTGTACTTTTCATTTTTCCACCCTAAGTGCAGTACCTTACATTTCTCCGTGTTGAATTTCATTTTGTTAGCTTTGGCCCAGCTTTCTAGTCTGTTCAAGTCATTTTGAATTTTGATCCTGTCCTCTGGGGTATTAGCTACTCCTCCTAATTTGGTGTCATCTGCAAATTTGATAACTATGCCCTCAATACCATCATCCAAGTCATTAATAAAGATATTGAATAGCACTGGGCCCAGGACAGAGCCCTGTGGCACCCCACTGGTCACTTCTTTCCAGGTTGAAAAGGAGCCATTGTTGAGTACCCTTTGGGTTCGCCCAGTCAACCAATTACAAATCCATGTAACAGTTACTTTGTCTAGCCCACATTTTACCAGCATACATTGCTCTGCAACTCTTTTTTTCAATGTGCATACATTGCTCTGCAACTCTTTTTTTCAAACTTACTGGCCGTAGCATCCATTCCAGACTTCTCACTTCCAAAGGTGTCCCAAAAAGTGCAATAAATGAATGATCCCTTGGCAAACCTTTTCCCATGTTTAGTCTTAAGACTATTTATGCTCTCCACAGAATAAAATAACACAGTTAACAACAGCAATAATTGCAATAGTGATGATGGTGCAACAACAGTGATTTCAAAAACAACCTTGAAAGATTTCCCCAGGTTATGTTTGAACACTCTGAAAAGATGGGATTTCTATTGTTGTATTTTTCCCTCCTATTATCCTTGAAGTCCCATTGTATTCAACTTTCAAGCAATGGTAGTACTAAAACATCACTGTCACCAGCCAAGAAAGGTACTTTGGCAGTGTAGGATAAATGGCATAATATAAATGCAAAGTATTATATTACCACAGATTGGAGCTTTATAGACATAAAAATGAGATATTCCAGAAGGGTAAAGAAGAGAAAACTGGTAGTTGGAAATGTAGATAATGAAAGATAGCACCATATATAAAAGTATATATACATTTAAATAATCACATCTGCTTGCCTTCTTTGTGTAGGTATAAAGGATTATGGTGCTGTTATAGTTTTACACAACACACTGGAAATTGTACAGTGAGTGGAGGGCTCCCAGTATAACATACAGCCTGAATCAGGTCCCACCATGGGTATTTATTGGATGGAGGGGAAGAGGGTGGGATGTCATCCAGCTGTAACTGCCATTGCCCTCCTGAACCTCTAATGTGTCACTGGTTATCTTCCATAGTTATGTCAGTTCTCTTCTTTAGGCTGTAGAACTGTGGCCTAGTGCTGCCTACACACCCTTGGACATATACACAAACCCCAGAACTAGTGAATGGCTGGAGCAGTGCACCACTGGCATGATTGATTGATTAATTGATTGATTAATTTACTGTTTGCAAAACAAAAAAAATTCACTACATAAAAATGTTTAAAATGTAATTAAACATTTAATGAAATTAAAAGCAATTAAAAACATAACCATTTTCAAAAAAAACAACAAATAAATAATACTACACACTATACAAGGCCCATTTCCCTTGAGCAGTCAGTTTTCAAAGGCTTGCCAATGACATAAAGAAAAGGTGTAGATTCAGAGAAACTCATTCATGGCTGCATCTGCACTGCAGATATAATGCATTTTGACAACATCTTAACTACCATGACTCAGTACTATGGAATGTTGGGATTTGCAGTTTTGTGAGATATTTAGCCTTCTCTGTCAGAGTTCTGTTGCCACAGCAAACTACAAATCCCAGGGCTCCACAGGATGGAGCCATGGCAATGAAAGCATTGTCAAACTGCATTATTTCTACAGTGCAGATGCAGCTTGTATCCAGACTGAGATATTTATACATCCCCAGTGTAAGCTTGCCTCATAGCTTTACCAGCAGAGAAGGCATAGTTTCTACAGACAAGTGATTGGGTGAGGGAGGGATGGGAATAACAATACAGCTCCAGCCGGTGGCAAGAAGCACAGCAGTAAGTAGCATGTGAATGCATGGAAAACAGTGGTGTTAGGCAGCTCTGCTGACCAGTAACAGTGATGAGGAAGGTTATTTGCTAGTCCTCCCAATGTTCCACCTAAGCAAAGACTCTCGCCCGACTCATGGAAGGATCAACCCTCCAGACTTCTGTTGCCTGGTTGTGATACTGACTCCTGCCACTGGCTAATGGGACAAAGGATTGAAATTTCCTTCAACCAATCTGCCACATACGACTGATGTCCTGCCATTTTTGACAAGAAGTTGGATTTTGCAGTTAAACTGTGGTGTATTACTGGAATCTAACAGACTATCTCCAGTCTCCTAGGGTGTTCGGTAGACTGTTACAAATTCTCTGTATTCACTGGACAGCAATGCATATTCTTCACTGACTTCTATTTGACTCACTTTAAAGCAATTCCTGCTTTAGGATTTAAATGTCTCCAAGATGTTCATAATTTCATCCTGTGCTTCATGGTGCCTTCCTTTACTAAAAATCTTCTGCCTAACCCTAATTTCCATTGACCCTGTGGCACATATAAGACCATTTTCTGTCTCACAGTTGGCAAAGCTGTCAAGGATTTATATATGCTTTATTACTTGCTCTACACTTTAATCCGATCAGGAATGTGCTAAACTTGTGCTGGGGATATGATGGGTCTTAAAACTCTTATGGCATTAGATTTTATTTGAATTTTACTGAGGAGTGGGCTTGTCTGATTGTGTTCAGCCCAATTACTTTGTAATGTCTTTTGGATTGTCATTACTTTTTGACTAGTTTGGTGAAGATTTCCTTCATGAACTGCTTAATGTCATCTAAAGAATCATCCTAAAAATTGCTAAGCACTGCCAGCTTGCATAGTGTGTTGCAGCATCAAAACCCAGTTCTTTAGCCATTTTGTACTACATCAATCCTTCCCTGGAATTTCTATCCTACAACTGGCATATGGGTGTAATTAAATAACTGGTTATATACAGAGAATGGAAGAGACATTCCAGATAGAAACCACATGTTATAACATGGCATAGAATTGTCTGTACTTTTACTAGTGTAACTGTACCATGCATCTGAGGAAGTAGACTTAAGTCTACAAAAACTAATGCTACCAACTTTGTTCTTTCAGTTAGACTCAAAGGTGCTACAAGATCCCTTCACATATAGTGTACCAATGTAAGTCACCACAGCAGTGGGGCAGAGGGGAGATAAAAATGAGGTAGAGGTCAGCAGTGAGAAGAAAGAAAGGTAGATTCTTCATGATTTTCATCTAGAAAAGAAGACTGTTTCTTTGATAGCTCCCTGCCAGAGGAGCTAAAAGTGTAATGGGAGAAGTGGCTTGCAAAATTACCTGTGACATGAAAAAAGATAATTCCTGAAGTACATTTAACTCAGAAGCCTCCCCAGTAGGTAATGATTTTTCCCCAGTGATAACCATCATGAAAGATCTAGCATCCATTAGATCCAATTATGCTACATCCACCAAGATTTTATTCCTGCCACTGCCATAGTGATTTACACTGTGATAAGTACATAACAGGATCTTGTCCAAAAGGATGAGATCTGATACTGATGGAATGAAAAATCCTGCTAGTGTACTTACACAGGATGTGGGCAAGGAGGGAGAAGCATCCAGCTAGTGCAATTGTTTTATTTTATTTTTTATTTATATGCCACCTTTCTCCTTGGAGTAGCAGCTTACAGAAGAAATCTTTTAAGCTAGGTAGTTTACAGAAGAAATCTGTTAAAAATCTAACACAATTAAAATTGTCA
The DNA here is from genome assembly GCA_026167975.1 of Phrynosoma blainvillii. Lineage (NCBI taxonomy): Eukaryota > Metazoa > Chordata > Lepidosauria > Squamata > Phrynosomatidae > Phrynosoma > Phrynosoma blainvillii. The sequence continues at coordinate 419,511,526 of JANUYF010000001.1, forward strand.
CATTCAAAACAGTATAAAATTATTTAAAACATACAAAAGTTTAAAAAATAAACAAAGCATACACTCCAATAAGAAGCCTCCCTGATAGCCATTACATATTAAAACCCTCCTTAAATCAAAAAGATCTTTGTCTGATGGTATAAGGAGAACAAGGAGAAGGGCAGTATGGAAAAGAGTTTCAGAGAGTAGGAACAGTCACTGAGAAGCATCTCTCTCATGTCTTCACCAAGTGAGCCTATGATGGTGGTGAGAAAGAGAGAAAGCCTTCCCCTGAAGACCTTAGTTCTTACAGGTTCGTATGGGGAAATGCAATCTTTCAGATAGTCTGAATAGAGCTTTATAGGTCATGACCAGCACTTTGAATTATGCCTGGAAATGAACTGGTAGCCAATGCTATTTTAACAAAGGAGTTATATGCTCCCTGTAACTGGCCCTGGTCATTTTGGATGCACTGAAGTTTCCAAATAATTTTGAATGACCAGCAGCGACCAGATGTGGCAGTAGTTCAGGAAGCACAATCTTCATAGGAGGCAGAGCTAAAATGACTGGCAGAGCAGCTAGCCATTTACATTGTGCAACATCATGTAAAAACCATTTGTGCAATTGCTGCTAATATGCTGCTAATATGCTGCATAAGCACAGGTTCTTACCACTTTAAACTTCCAATCTTCCCTGTGTGATAAACTCCTTGGAAACCTTTCTAATACTAATGAGAAAAGCTTTGACACTTGTTTCCCAGGAGGAAAGAACCAGAACTGTCTAGAAAGAGAGCAATGCAAAGGGATCTTGTAGGACCATGAGACTAACTGAAAGAGAGATGTTGGTAGCATGAGCTTTCATAGGAGATTATCACACGACTTTTTCTCCTGAGCTGGGCATGGGCTTAAAGTGTTTAAAAATGGATATTATTGCATGCCTCCCTGCCCAGCTCAGAGGCATCATGTACCAATCTGGACTTCTCCTGTACTTCACAAAGAATGGGACTTTCTTTACGAAGTTCAGGAGAAGTCTGGATCGGTTATGTGATGCCTCCAAGCTGGGCACGGAGGAATGAAATAACCATTTTTAAACAGTTTAACCCCATGTCCAGCTTGGAAGAAAAAGATGTGTGATAATCTCCATAGACTTGAGTCTATTTCATCAGATGCATGGGGTAGAATGGAAAGTCCAGGCACAGATCTATATAAGCAGTCTGTGCATGGAAATGTCCATAGGAATGCAAAGCTTTGTAGGTGTGGAGAGAACTGTAACTCCTGGGTTAGCTTCAGAGAGACAGACACAAGCATCCTAGATGGGAAGTATCCTCCATTCAAAGGGCAGGAAAATCTCAACCCACATCCAAAATCCAGTTGTTAACTTGAACAAACCTATTTAGTCAATGGAATTTGCACAGTTTTAACTTGTATTCCATTCATTCAGTTGGATTTATGTCCATGTCTCCTCCAACGTGGAGAAAAGATGGCTCTAGCTGCTTCATGGGGTATAGCAACTGTTAATTCTAAACTGGGGGCAAAGCAGACTGTCCCTTTGTAGTGGTTTGGGGGTGGCATCTGAGCGTGGCATTTAGACGTGGCATGCTCTGACACTGCCCCCAAGCTGGCATCACGCCACCCTCCTGACCACACGGCAGGCAGTTTTGTGGTGTTCCGGCAGTGCAGTGTTTATACGCCATACACCGTACACTGCAGGAGTGCCACAAAGCCACAGCGGTGGCAGAAAACCCGCTTTTTTCTGGCACAAAAAGGACCAGCATTTTGCCACTTCTTTTTGTGCCAGAAAAAAAGCCGGAATGGGGCTGCTGTGTGTGGTTGCACGGGGCCCACCTGGCTTTTTCAGGGGCAGCATGACACGGCCCCTTTGGGGAGATCTGTTTTGCCCCAAACAGACAATTGTAGGCCATATTTTTCTTTTCTTTTTTTCTGTTTCCATATCCTGTTTGTTTACCTCTAGAAACATACAATTATTCATCATAAGAATTTCAGTCAATTTTCTTCTTATATTAAAAACTGTTTAATTCAGACCAGGGCTTGGAAACATTACCATTTTGGCACCACTGCTCCCGGAATCCCTCTATCAACACAACCAGTAGCTCTCTGGCTACAGGATTCTGGGAGTTATTATCCCCTTTCCATTTCACCTTTGAGATACTGACTTTTTGTACACAATCGGTGAAATGTCAACTGTTGAAACCAAGGCGAAAATGTCTGCTGAGCATTTGTTAGACCCAATAATATTCCAAAAATATCTGCAATCAAAATGAGCAGTGCTCCCCTCTAGCTAGCATATTATGTGGCTTTTCAAAGTTTCTGGATGACGTTATGCCACTTGCAGCCATGAAGCAAAATGTTTAATTTACTCTTTCATTTACAAAACATTGTTGTCTTTTTAGTAGTGTGAAAGTAAATTGCCATAGAAATTGCTCAATTAAATAAAGTCTGGAAGACAACCTGTAGGAGGGGATATGGTTTTCATCCCAAGAAAACATGCTGCAGGGCCTACTTGTACTAAACATTATAGAGAAGCATAATGAAAAAAAGACAGGGGAACAATAGCATGAAGTTTCTGATAGCATGACTAAGAAACACCCACTAGCTCATCAGACTTTCTGAAGGTTGCAGACAGACACCTGACTCACTGACACTTGCAAGTTGTTTAAGTGTTAGCTGAAGCACTTGAACCTACAGGCAATCATATGACACATAACATGTTTCTGGTAACTTCACAAAGAAATGACAAAAACCTACACCAGGCTTAAAAATATGGCCTGGTACAACCTGTGCTATCTGGCAGTGGCTCCTCAAGGTCTTCATACTAGCCATTTTACACTACGCAATGATAGTGCTATATTCTACTTCCATTGCTATGGTTGCATCCTATGGATCTTTGGTTTTGTAGTTTGTTGAGGCAGTATTGCTTTCTTGCTGACAATTCTAACCATCCCTCTCCAAACTGCAAATCCCAGGAGTACACTGGATGCAGCCATTATGCAGCAGTGTTTACATGGATAAAAGATTGGATAGAAATAAAGATTACAAGGTTACTAACTTTGGAAGGTGAAAATTTAACGGAAGGATGGCACATGTATTTACACTATGGGAATGCAACAACAAGCAAAAATTTAAATAACCATCTGATCAGGAGAACGCTAATGGGAATTTGGTACAAGTATAAGAACTTTTTATATACCAAACCCCCAAGATGGGTCTCCTCACAAAAAGCGTTCCCCAAGGCAGGAGAACTTTACAAAGGGAAGTGGCTCACCTATGAAGACATCCTAACCAGAACATTAAAAGGAGAAATTATTAAATCGTTAAAAGATCTCCAAATAGACGTACAATGGTTAGGATGTCTCCAAACAAAAGAAAGATTCAAAAGAGATAAGAATTCAACAGGAATAGAACCAAAAAAAAAGAGAGAGAGAGAGAGAGAGAATTAGAAAAAATACTGGAAACAGGGAAAAACACATGATTTCTTGGTTATATAAGATGTTGCTTGATATTAATTAAATTAAAGGAAGAGTCTATGAAGGAGTGCATGATTAAATGGATGCAAGATATAGGAGAAAACATCGTGTTAGATACCTGGGGAAAAATGGACAAAAAATATAAAATTCACCAAAAGCACATATCTAATAGAAAACTACTACAAAATGCTCTGCAGATGGCATATGTCCCCTCAAAAAGTGGCCAAGCTAAAAAATAATGACGAAAGCAATTGTTGGAAATGCGACCATAAGAATGCTAATCTATTCCATATGTAGTGGAAATGCAGGACAGCAGTGGAATTTTGGAAAATAATTCATAAAAGAATACAAGAGACATTTCAAATTAATTATGAGATGAATCCTAAATTATACTTACTGAACATAACAGAAGAATTAAAAAGCAAACTAAGTAAGGATGAGATTAGCGTTGTTTTGTATATAATTACCGCAGCTCGAATAGTGTTTGCTAAATATTGGAAAAGCAAAAATGAGAATATAGAGGAGGAATGGTTAGTAAAGGTAAATGATTTGATGACTATGGACAAACTGACAATGATGATTAAGGACAAATTGGATCAAAAATTCTATGAGAAATGGGGAAAAGTTTAAAAATTATGGAATTTGTTATTGGTAAATACAATGGGATTAATTTATCTAAAATACCATTAGAAAAATGCTGCTGTTATTCTTTGTTTATTATCTATGATAACGCTGTGTTAATTTTCAAGATCATTAATGTTAGTTTAACTACTATGCTGCTGTAACCTCCTTGGAAAACAAGAGTTTATATGAGGATTTACTTCAACACAATAAAATTGGGGGGGGGGGATACAGCCATGGCAGTTATGTGTAGTTGGAGGGTTTTCTGTTAGGAAGGAGTCGCAGTGGAAAATGTACAATGTGAGGAATAGCAGTAGCCATGATGACACAGCATTTGATTGCAGCTGAGTCATGCTGAGTCATGCTGTGTCATGGGAAGTGACATCATGGAGATGGTCACCTGGTGCTGTAAAGCACAGAGAACTGCTGCAAAACTGCAAAGTCACTCATGTGACTGACAGGTGTCTAGCAGGAAGAGACAGGGCCAGAAGGCCCTGTGGAGCCCTTGCTATATAAGGCAGAAGCCTCTAGACACACATGTGGGTTGTAGTTGATGTGGAGTTGGATGGTTGTCGTTATTGCTGTAAATAGCCTTGTATATAGAGGAACTAAGATTAAAACCTCATCTGAGAGACGTCTGTCTATGGAGTCTCTTTACTCTGTCTGGAAGGGGAGAGGTGCTTCTCCAGCTGACATGCTACTGACTACATCTGAGAAGGTCGTGTTCCTGGTGCTGCACACTAATGTGGATCTTCATGCGCTGTGTAACCACACTAACATTTTCAGACAGAGAAGTTTTTCTTAGCTTTTCTCTCAAAGATCTTTTGAACTAGAAACTTTGAAGATTATACCTAGAATTTTCTGAATGCAAAATGATGCAACATATTTTGGATCACCTCCTGTGTTGAGCAGATTCACAGGCAGGTAGATGTCTTTGCTGACCTCTGTTGGATAAGAAGCTGACACACCACAATGGAAAGCGTAGGAAGCAAAGTTGGAGGATTTATGCATTCTTGCCACCCCACCTCTCCCTTCTTGACTAAACTCCAGTGATCAAGTGACTTAAGGATTCAGAGCACTGAGCAATGGCAAGATAGTGGAGGAGTGGTGAAACAGAGGAAAATGTGTGATCTGTGAAAGCAGCAGAGTGGTTTGGTGGTGATTGATGGGGAGGCCTGATCATGCCATGTTTTAAGATTTGTCACTGCACAAACTGGTCTTCTGCAGTCTCTCAGTCTGGAAGTTGTGGGGCAGGAACTGGGCTTCCCAAGTAGTGTATAGTCTATAGTTGGTCCCTAGAGGTCTAAGTCAGGGACCGGCAACCTTTTTGAGACCTGGGCCGGTCTCCACCAGCCCAGGTCTCAGCTGGGCCAAGGGGAGGGGGGGTATGGCGGCGCGCGCGCGCTTCCGCGCGCACGCGCCCCCTCCACTAACACGCGCGCGCTCCCCCCACGGATCCCCTTACCCCCGCCGCCTCCTCCTCCTCCGCTGCCGCTGGCTCCTCCTCCTCCTCCTCCGCTGGCTCTTCATCCCCCTCCCCCTCCTCCTCCTCCTCCTCCTCCTCCGCCGCCGCCGCTGTCGCCGCTTCCGCTGCCGCCGCTTCTGCCGCTGAGCCCTATTTCGGCAGAGCAGGATGCGGCCTGTATTTTGGACTCCAAAATACAGGCCGCATCCCGCTCTGCCGAAAGCGGGCTCAGCGGCGGAAGCGGCGGCAGCGGCGGCGGTGGAGGAGGAGGAGGAGGAGGCAGAGGTGGCGGCGGCGGCGGTGGAGGAGGAGGAGGAGGAGGTGGCGGCGGTGGCAGAGGAGGAGGAGGTGGAGGCAGAGGTGGCGGCGGTGGTGGTGGAGGAGGAGGAGGAGGAGGAGGAGGCAGCGGCGGCGGTGGTGGTGGTGGAGGAGGCAGAGGTGGCGGCGGTGGCGGTGGAGGAGGAGGAGGAGGAGGAGGCAGCGGCGGCGGAGCCAGAGGTGGCAACGGAGGCAGAGGCGGCAATTCTGCCGCCGCCTCCACTGCTTCCACTGCCGCTGCCTCCACCAATGATAGGTGTTGGTCGGGGCGCGACCATGCGCGCCGCGGCCGGCATTTTTTCCTTCAAAATGCCGGCCGCGACGTGTTTGCACATGTGCAAATCCTGCACATGCGCAAACGCGTCGCGGCCGCCATTTTGGAGAAAAACATGCCGGCCGCGGCGCGCACGGTCGCGCGCCGACCAAAACAAGTGATGGAGGTGCCGCCGCGGCGGCGGCGGCGGCGGCAGGGGTCCGCCTGGGCCTGGAAATCCAGCATCCTGGGCCGGAACCGGCCCGGGGGCCGTAGGTTGCCGACCCCTGCTCTAAGTGGTGGCTGGGGTGGATAGGCCCTAGTTAGGTCTGGGGAGGGATTTAACAATCCTGGGCTGTGATTAGACCAACAAGTATGGGAGATGTTTGGTCCCTTTACCCCACAAGTAGGCCAGATCAACTATATCCAAAAGTATTAATAGAACTAGGAGAGGTAAACTCCTGGACAACAGGAGAAGTCCCAGAAGACTGTAGGAAAACAGATGTTTTCCCCATCTTCAAAATGAGGAAGGAAAAGAGGATCCAAACAATTACCACCTAGCCAGCTGGACATCCATACCAGGAAAGATTCTAGAGCAGATCGTGAAACAGATGGTCTGTAAGCACTTAGAAAGGAATGTCATGAACACTAAAAGTCAACATGGATTTCTCAAAAACAAGTCATACCAGACTAATCTTATCTCTTTCTTTTATAGATTACAAACTTGGTAGATGAAGTAAATGCTTTGGGTGTAGCAAATCTTGATTTCAGTAAGGCCTTTCACAAGTTTTCCCCATGATATTCCTGAAAACAAGCTAGTAAAAAGCATGCTAGACAAGGCTACTATTAGATGGATTTGTAACTGAACTGACTGAACCCAAAGGCTGCTCACCTATGGCTCATCTTGATCCTGGGGACAAGTGACTCGTGGGGTGCCACAGGGTCCTGTCAGTGCTATTCAACATCTTTATCATTGACTTGGATGAAAGAATAGAGGGCATGCTTATCAAATTTGCAGCTGACACCATATTAGAAGAGGTAGCCAATATCCCAGAGGACAGGATTAGAATTCAAAATGACTTTAGCAGATTAGAAAGGTGGGTCAAAACTAACAAAATGAATTTTAACAGAGAGAAAAGCAAAGTACTAAGCTTGGACAGAAAAAAAAATGGAATGCTATATCCTATACAGATATAGGATGGGTGACATCTGGCTTGACACCAGTACCTGTGAAATTATTCTAGGGGTCTTAGTAGACCCCAAGCTGAACATGAGTCAGCAGTGTGATAGGCAGCTAAAAAAGCCAATGTGATTCTAGGCTGTATCAATAGGAATATAATGTCTAGGTTAAGGAAAGTAATAGTGCCACTCTATTATCAGACCTCACCTGGAATACTGTGTCTATTTTTGAGCACTACAATTCAAAAAGGATGTTGACAAGATCGAATGTTTACAGAGGAGTGAAGTCAAAATGGTGAAAGGTCTGGAAACCATTCCCTATGAGGGGGGCATCTTAGGGAACTGGGTATGTTTAGCCTGGAGAAGAGAAGATTAAGAGGAGACATGATACCCATATTTAAATATTTAAAAGAGTGTCATATTGAAGATGAAGCAAGCTTGTTTTCTGCTGCTCCAGAAACTAGGACATGGAACAATGGATGCAAACTACAGGAGAAGAGATCCCATTAGGAAGAACCTTTGATGGTAAGAGCTGTTCAGCAGTGGAATATTTTGCCTTGGATTCTCCTTCTTTGAAGGCTTTTAAACAGAAGTTAGATGGCCATTCCTGCATAGCAGGGGGCTGGACTGGATGGTCTTCATCGTGTCTTCCAGCAATTCAAACATATTGAAGTGAATCCATTCCCACTAGTGTGGTTGTTGTAATAGTTTTGGTTTCTAAAACTGGCTAAAGGAATTAAAAGTAGCTTAAGACATAATTTTATTTTGAAAAGACTTCAAGACTTTTTCCCCAATAATGCATTGGCCTCTGGGTAACTGTCCATCAAGTGGCTTCAGAGCAGGTCTTCAAACTGCCAACTCATCAGAACTAAGAAAGCATTACCAAATTATGGTGTGAGAGGACACGAGAGAGGGTCTTGTCTGCTTTGGCACCCCACTTATGGAATACCCCCTTCTTTGATGTCCAATTAGTCCAGGCACTGCTGGCATTTAAGCACCAAGTAAAAATATGGTTGTTCACAAATGTTTTGGGAGCCTAATTGGTTTTTATAAAAATCCTCCTATACTTTATTTTAAATTGTTTTAACCCTTTTAATCTGCCTTAATTTCCCAATTGTTTAATATATTTTAAACTTTTAAATTATTTATGCTGTCTGAAATGTGTTAGCTATGTGTTATTGCACACTGGCATGAGATCTATAGATAAAAGGAGGGGTGTAAATATTTTAATGAAATAAGTTTAAGAATAAGTAAAATTCCAAGATCAGAGACAACTTCTGTCCTTTCACCCTGAAAATATGGAACAGGAGGTAGCCTTTTAAAAACAAATCTTACAGAAGGAATTGTTATATAATCAGAACACTGCCAACCTGAATGGTACCTAAAACTATTTTTAATGAGGGGGGGGAAATGTAGGAGACACCCCTCTACACCCTTATAATGAAAGTGTTAAAGGATGATTCTCTCATACAACTCTCCAGACCAGAATGATATCAGTTAGTATGACTGAGGCTGAGCATGCTCTGTTCTGGCGCCACAACAAAGTACAGTTCCCAGAATTCCACATCCTTGAGGCATGGCAGTTAAAGTGGTGTCAAACCAGATTATTTCTGTAGTGTGGATGCAGCCTCTGTAAGGGTCTCACTTTTCAGTAAGAGCACCAATGATCACAGTATTGAGGTGATGCTATTCTACCTAAGATATAATTTGAGATTCATTATAATAGGAATTCAGTTAAGAGGGCATTGGATTTCCTCAAGAATATTCAGCAATGCTAGTTTTGATAGCCTCGTGAAGGAAGTTTGTGCATGCCTCAACAAATTATAGCCTTCATTTTGGCAAAACTGGCAATGAGATAAGTGCTTGACTGTAGCTAATTTGCTCTGGAAGTGAATCTGATGCAGAATGAACACGTTCTGGAGTGCTCATAACATTAATTCAGCATTACAGAGCTTTTTGCCGACTTGCTAGTTTAGTGCTAATTTTATTAAAAAAAGAAGTTATTAATATTAAATGAAATATTAAATTGGCATTGTAATCAAACAGTAATTTTGTAGCCATCATTAAAAAGAAATTTTGTAATTCCAAACATGTACAGCAGATTTTAGTTAACAAGTGGGATGTATTTGCTCAGCACTAACTACTGTGCGAGATCTAAACTATGATTTCTCTTTCTGTATTACAGAGGCCATTCGAAAAGCCTTTGTTTGTAATCTTATACAGCTACTCAGGAAGTCATTCATTGGGTGGAATGTTGCTTCAGGATTGTATTTTATGTTCCAAATGGTAGATGGAGAGAATGTTTATTATTTATTTATTATTTATTGAAAGTATCCCTGTATCACCTCCCAACCCACAAGGGCTCCCAATGTGATGAACCAATAAAAACTATTTGAAATAATACAAAGATAAAAGCATTTTAAAAACACATTAAACTACTCTTTAAAAACTCCTAAAATCCATCTAAAAACAACCCTAGAATTCAGTTTTATAACAGTTAAAACAGCAATTTCAAACACTGAATGTCATGTGGAACCACACTGTTTTGGCTGTCCATCAGAGCTTAAAAGAGGTGAGACCAACCTAACTTCCCTTGGGTAGGGAGTTCCACAGTCAAAGCTTTAGGAACCCTATTACCTGTACCCACCAGCCTAATTTCATGAGGTGTTGGGACACACAACAAAGCCTTCTCTGAAGATGTCAAATTTCTGGCAGGCTCCTATGGGAGGAGGCACTCCTAACCCCAAATCATTTAGTGATTTGTAAGTCAACCAGCACCTTGAATTGAGTTTAGAAGCAAATTGGAAGCCAGTGCACTTCTTGCAAGACTGGTGTTATGTGGTCTCTAAAAAAGCACGCCTGACACCAGTCTAGCTATTGCATTTTGCATTAGCTGCAGCTTTCAAACACTTTTCAGGAGCAGCCCCGGATAGGATGCATCACAGTAGTCTAATTGAGTTGTAACTGAGGCATGAACCACTGTGGCCAGATTTGCTTCCCTCAAGAAACAGAGCAGCTGGTGGACCAGCCGAACTGGGCAAAGGTGCTCCTGGGTACCAGGGCAACCTGCAGAAGTAATGGGTCCCAAGAGCATCCCAAGCTACAAACCTGATCTTTCAGTGGAAGAGCAATCTCAGGTTGGATTTCCTACTGATCACCAGCACTTCCAGCATGTCTGGATTAAACCTCAGTCTGTGTCACCACATCCAGTCCTTTACTTCTTCCAGACAATGGTTCATGTTGGTGATGCAACAGAACTACATTGATCCAGTACTAGATTGCACATGTGCATTGCTTCTTCATTACAAGCCATTGATTTCTTTTTAAGGTGGCAGTGTTTCTCTTTTGGTGATCTAGTGAAAATTTCCATATCAAATGAAGTATTTCATGGTGACATTGCAGCAAGGACCCAAGAGCTATAAAAAATCAGAATCACTGAATGAGTTAGTTGCATCTTTGTAACCAATCAGTCCTATTTACCCCTCCCCTCTCTTCATGTGTGTGCGTGTGTGTGCACGCATGTACATGCAAACTCAGCTTCACAAAGGATAAAGATGCTAGAATAATCCAGTTTGAGAATGCAATGCTTGGGAACTCTGGGAACTGTAGTTTTGTAAGACATTTAGTCTTCTCTTTCAGAGAACTCTAGTGCCACAATAAACTATAATTCCCGGAATTCCCTAGCATTTCAAACTGGATTATTTCTGCAGTGTATTTTGGACCTAAAACACTTGGTGCTCTTGTAACTTTTTATTTTTATGTTATCCTTTACAGATCATTTTGCCCTAGTGAGACAGCCTCTCAATTATAAATGAGACATTGCCACATTTTCTCCACATCTACTCATTATCCCACAAATAAATAAATTTTGTTAAGTATAGCTATTATCACTAAGAGAAACCCACGTAAGCCACTTTTAAAGGTCAGCAGCCTATCAGAAAAAAAGAGGTGCAACCCTAGCTTAGGATGATGAAATAGTTGAATGCACAAAAATTCAAAGCCAGACTTTTAAGAGCTAAGTAGTATTCTCTAGCCAGCTGGCTGAATCTGACAGATTCACTTTCTCCCACATTTATTTATTTATTTTAAAATACAGTTCTTTCTTCAGATTTATGAACATATTTCCAAAATTTAAACAAAATAAAGGAATCAGACAACATTCTCATATATTCCTAACTATACATTTCTGTTCTGATACCATTGATGCAAAAGACATCACACACATTTCAGAAGTATGTCTAGTTTATTTCAACAAGGTATGCAGATGGGCTGAAATTAACTAGAAACAAAGAACACGTGCCAAAATATGGAAAATTGTTTAATCAGTAATTGCTATTACACAAGCATTTGTATAAAGTCATTTTAAAAGTTTGAGTTTGCTCTGGTTATTAATACTTGCTTTAATAATAAATATTTGTAACAGACAATGAGATGCTGGGTAAATTATCTGGCCAGGAACCAAAGAGCTGCACAACTAGTTTTTCATGTCTGAGGGCAGAGGTGGGTGGAAGGTAGATCTAGATCTGCAGAGAGACTTCTGGGTGAATTACAGTAAACTGGCAAAGCTTTCTGTCTCCTAATTGCTTAACAATAACAGCAGTAAAATTACTTCCCACCAGTACTTTAAATTGGGCTGCTGAAATGAAAATAGCTTGCAGTAACCAGAAGTGGAATGGGGTGCAGAAAGCTGGTGAGCCTTCTGTTTTTATCTACTCAGGATAAATTCTTAGGCAAACAATTCTCTAGTTCTATGTATACGCCTTTTCCCCCAGGTTGTAGTTGATAGATCTTGGGCTCGTTCCCACTACAAAATAACCCAGTGTGGAAACTGGGTTATTTTGTGATCAACTCTCTCTGAGGCCATTTAGTCCTTTTTTAATCCCCTTTGTCATTCACACTTGAGGAAAATGGCTGGCATGGAGAGAGGAAGAGGAGGAGAGGAAAGAAAATACAAACTCCTTCTGAACAAAACCTTGCTAGAACTTGAAGGCACACAACAACAAATAGAGGAGGGTCTGGCTGAAAGAAGGCAGTGAGAGCCAGAGCAGCCCCCAGAGCACCGAGGCTGGTTGAAAAAAGCTGGCAAGAGCTGGCGCAGCCCCCCAATGTGACCCATCTTTCCCACTTATTGAACACGGATCGGATTCGGGTCTTTTCAAAAGAACTGCCCAAAAACTATTGTCAGGAAAGAGCAGTTATTTTTGTTTGCCCTGCTTCAACACAATTTAAACTGAACACAGTAGGATCCAAACCATTTTCAAGTGGGAATTACAAGACATATAACTTGATCAGCAATTCGCTTTAAATCCTACTGGGAATGAGCCCGTTGAGTTTTTAGGGAAGAGGCAAAGAAAAAGAAGATCTAGCAGGTCTGAAGTCAGTGCATTCCTATCTTTGAATGGAAGCTATATGTGTGATACAAGCATGTTCTACTGAAATTGTGGGATTTCAAATGCTAAGCAATAACCTCTTTCTTAATCCTTTCCCCCACTTGAGACAGTATGATTAGAGAAATATAAATTAAAATGAATCTCTTCACCACCACCACCTGGTACATGGTATTCATTGTTAAACCATCAGACTGAGGCCAGGAGCAAGAACCAACATTTCTTATTGAAACTATGATTTGCCATGGAGGGGAGGCACTATGAGAATGAACACAATATAACCAGTTAGAAGGAAAGGCCACAATTTTATTGAAAACAGTTTCAATGTAGGGTTGGCCCTGAAAGCATGAGGTCTGGTTCTGTCATTGACCAATCCTGTATTGATCAATGAACCAATTTTGCTTGGTCAGAGCCAACCTTCGGGATGACAAGAGGGGTAACCGTTTAATCGCCCATCCGCATTTCAGATAATCTGTTGATTGCATGTTCGCATCTTTACCCCCTGTCACTGGGAGCCACTGATTTGGCATTGCCCCTGCAATGGCAACACTGCAATGCTCCCAGCACCCCCAGGTCCCTGTTGGACTCCCGATCCAGTGCTATGCAGCCCTGGAAACCATGTCCACCAGATCCAAGACCTATGCTACCACCCCTGGAAAGTTGTGACAGCGCTGCCCTTATCCCTGGCGGAGGGAGGGGTGGTGGGAAGAGCTGAGCTGGAATGGCTCTGGTGTTGAGTGCCATGTGGCCTTAAATAGGCCCAACAACCAATCAGGAACCAATCAGGTGGTGGTGTGATTATCCCACACCACCACCCAATGGAATGGCACTTCCACCCTCCCAGCACCTGCTGGGAAATGTAGTCCCGGCATGGGGCAGGAAGTGCTGCCCTTTTCTCCCCCAAACAGCCAATCCCAGCCCAGCCAGACTAGTGTGATGCCTGCTGGGGCATCACCAGGACTGGCCCACCCATGAATGCTGGCTCCTCCCTCCCCTCCCCCCCCCCCCTCAGCAACAAGGCCAACCCAGTGAGTCGGGCAGCTTTATTTGCTAGGGTTTTGAATTACATGGACAATCTCTGAAGCAGGAATGTAACTTATGGTCCATGGGTCTGCCAAGATGTTTTTCACAGGCCCAGACCCACTCAGAGTGCCTTCCATCACTGAAAAGAATTTAGATAATCCAGTGGGCATGGTTCTCCTATTTCACACTGTTTCAAACCTCACCCCTGTAAATGAATGCTTAGTTTAAAGGCACAGAAAATGGGGAAGGTGGAAAGTAGGTTATCTATAGTTGCCTAACCCCTCTCTAGAGGCGCTGTATTCTCCACAGGAGAAGAATGACAATGGGGCACACACATCCCTCAATTCAGCTAACCTAAACTTGTTAGACCTGGCAAGCTTTAAATGTCTTTACACCAGGGGTGGGCAGTGCAGCCCTCAGGCCACATAGGCACCCAGGTTTTTGCTTTTGTTTTGTTTTCATTCTTGCTGCAGAATGCCCCCAAATGCACTCTCAGGGTGTGGAGGGTATTTTCCCCAGGTTTGCCCCCACTCCAACTGTCAAAACAATTGTTACAAAATTTTCAAAACAAATATTTTATCTCCAAGCATCTCCAGATGCCCACCATCAGGCAAGGGGCACATTCCCACCACATTTTGTGGCCTCCCAGCCAATTTGTGCCAAGAGGCATTTTTAACAACAGAAAGTATATAGGAAATAACTTCTGCTGACTTCCTAATGTTGAAAAGGTCTCTCTGGGACCTTAAAGGCTCATGAATCCCCCAAAACATGATGAAAATACTATCATACCCACTAGGAGGTATTTGTAGGCATTTTGGTTTGTTTGGGTTTTTTTTTTTTGTTTTGTTTTGTTTTTTTTTTTGTTTGTTTGTTTGTTTTTTCCTTTTTCCTTTAAGAACAAATGCAGTGGAGAGATGCAGCCCTCCAAGTTTTCCTAGGGAGCTAATGTAGTTCCCTAGCTTTCCATGGTTGATGGTCTCTGCTTTACACTAATTCCTAGTTTGTTAGCATTAGCAACCTTTGCATTCCTATACTTACTAATTCATATCTTCCCCACCATTTACCATTTTAATTAAAGACTGGAACAACATCTAGGCATCTAACATCTCCAATTATTTTTTTCCTGTTTGGTTTGTAACATCTTGCCTGATAAAGAAGCTCATGGAGCTTCGAAAGCTTGCAACAAATATATTGTGGATTTTGGTTGACCAATAAAGGTATCACTGATGGAGTTTTGTTTGAATTTGCTAAATGGCCAACACAGCTACCCCTGAATGTTTTCACTAATTTCACTAGTTGGCTTTATGGTGATTTCCTCGTTGTTTGGTTTTCCATAGTCTCTCTGTTCCTCCATCATTCTAATCTACACCCATTTTCTTTTTTCCTCTCTCCTGCCTTAGGGCATTTGTTACTTATGCACAAGTAATGTAACTAAGAGCACTTGGCCTTTGGTATCCACTGGGGTTTGGTTCCAGCCCCCCGCCCCCCATGGATACCAAAATCTGGAAATACTCAGTGGTGTCCTTTATATAAGGTGGCTAAATCATGTTTTGCTTTTTTGCTTTCTGGATTTGGAGGGAGGGGCATGTAATAATTTGAAGCTGTGGATGATGGAATCCATGGATGCAGAATCCATAGGACGTTATCACACGGGGTCTAAAGCAGTCCCATCCCCGTCGCATCCCCATCCCAATCCGCTTCCTTTTCCCCTGTGTTCACACGACGTCGCAGAGGAACCCCGCCCATCCCCGTCGCATCCCCGTCCCAATCCACTTCCTTTCCCCGTGTCTTCACACGACGTCACACCCATCCCCGTCGCATCCCCGTCCCCTTGCGGCATCACCCAGCATCATTCCCATTCTTTAGAATGCCGGTTTCTTTGGGAATTACATTTTGCAGCGACCGGAATGATGCTGCTTTCTGTATGCCGGTAAGTTCTGGATTGAAAAGGAACCGCAATGGGACGGGGATGCGACGGGGATGGGACTGCTTTAGGCCCCGTGTGATAATGTCCATAGATAGAGTACCAAGTGTATATGTTTCAAAAAGAAACTATCCTTCTTTTTCTGCTAGACCCAGTGCAGGATGGATGTGGGATGGATTATGGTTCACTTCTGTTTTGCTATTTTTTGAATGTTGTTGTTATTGCGTGATTTGAAGTAATTTCCAATTTAAGGAGACACTAAGACAAACCTAACTCAGGATTTTCGTGGCATGATTTGTTCAGAGAAGGTTTGCCACAGCCTTCCTTTGAGGCAGAGAGAGTGTGACTTGCCCGAGGTCACCCAGTGGGTTTCCATGGCTACGCAGGGATTGAAACCCTTGTCTCCAGAGTTGTAGTCCAATGCTCAAACTACTATGCCATGCTGGATCTGGATTTTGATTATTCTGCTTTGAAGGCTATCTCATATTTCCCAGCAAAACAGAGAACACCCAGACAGAGCTGCAGTGTAATAGAAAGTTTGTCCAGTGTCCACTTGTTCTGTGTCCATTGTGGAATTCCCTTGTATTGCACAACTGAAACTGTTTCGATGAATTCTTGTATGTTTACACAGGCTTAATATCTTTTACTATAAAGACTAAAAAACACAATCTTTTAAATGTTCTGGAACATGAGTGAAAATAATAGGGTCTTTTCCTCGTCTGCTTGCCTGGATTCAAAAATAAATTCCGAGGGGAGGAGAACCTGACAAAGTCAGAAAAACTGATGCACCCAAAAGCTTGAATTAGCACAAAATCTGTGTAATTTCATGCCAGACTGATTTGACTGTAATGATGTTAATAGTTTATATAGATTCTTTATAAGGCAGCTCCTTAGATCTTTATATTTTCTTTGATGGAAGTGAATGAAATACTTAGAACAAACCTCACGGACTAGTTGTAACTCTAATTCAAGTCTGGTTTTTAATACTGAAATTCAAATCCATCTTGCGAGGGGGTGGGCACTTTAGCATCAGGGAACTAGCTTATAAAACACACATCTGTTTTGTCTCCATTTCTGCTTCTGTTGTTCATATGGTGTCTTTGTACAGCCAAGCAGCATTTCAAACACTCTTTTGAAGGTGGTAATCCTAAATAGGCTGGAGGCCACTTTAAATCACTCCACATGGTGGCTGTCACCATGTGGCGAGCTGTTTGGAAGCATCAGCTCACCGCACGGACAGGGTGATTTTTCTCAACATTAGTGCAAATCCCCAAAAAGAAGGAGGAAATAAAGTCTGTAGGAGCCTAGAGAACGTTGCTATATCTATTTGATGACTGAACAGCCACATGGTGGAGATAGCTGCCATAAGGAACCTTTCAAAGTAGGGATGGGCAAATCTGTCAGTTTTGGCTTCTCTTAGTTTCTTGTTTTTCCAATCCTAAATTCAGGATTGACCCTACGTTAAATTCACTGAGCTTTTTTCCACAATGTCTGTATGATTATTCATCATACAACCAACACAATATAGTGGTTGGAATGTTGGACTAGGGCTATGAAAGACCAGGGTTTGAATCCCTACTTAGACATGCAAACTTTCTGGGTGAGCTGGGACACATCACAGTCTATCAGTAGCCTAAGAAGAAGGCAGTAACAAGTGTCTCTGAACATATCTTGCCAAGTAAACCCTATGATAGTGTCATCATAAGAAGAAGTCAATTTGAAGGCACAGAGCAACAAAAATTGATCATTTGTACATATGTAATGTTTGCATGCATTGTTGACAAATGTATACATTTTTATGCAATAGGATGCATGGGATAGACTAGTAATTGGATTTAGACCAATATCATCATCATCATCATTTCATTATTTTAAAACTTGACAACAAAACAGTTAAATGATTAGCTACATATAATTGCTTATAGAGACATTTACTGATTCCAACCGATTTGTAAGCTGCCTAAATGTAGCAGGTCACCTGGAAAAGGTGGAATGTTAATAATAGTAGAGCTAGTAGTAGTACTGAGAGTCAGTGTGTTGTAGTGGCTTGAGCACAGTTCTGGAGACCAGGGACTGAACCCTCACTCAGCTATAAAAACCTATTGGGTGATCTTGGGCAAATTATACTCTCTCAGCCTCAGAGGAAGGCAAAGGCAACCTCTGAATAAATCTTGCCAAGAAAACTCTGAAATAGGTTCACCTTAAGATCACCATAAGTCAGAAATGACTTGAACGCCAACAACAACAAGAGGTAGTAGCAACAACCTCCTCTTATTTCTCCACTTTCTTATATGCATCTCTTCCTATTCACCTATAGACATACAAAAAGGAAACGAGGAGGGGATTAGGAAGATTCTTGCAGGCAGTTATCCCCCAAACATTTGAGAAACAGTGTATGTATATCATAACCTAGATTTTATTAGTCTGTTTTCTCATCACATTACCTGTTTCCTTTTTGGCATACTGCACTAATCTCTCTTGCCTCTGCTGAATACGAAAGGGATTTACAGACTTCCAATAATAATTGCATTTATGACTGGGATGCATGGATAAGAATGGTGCAGCCCTCCAAGGTGCTGGCCAGCACAGCAAAGGGAGAGGAATGCTGGCAGTATACATTCAACAACATTCAGCAGGCTGTGTAATACCCAACAACTTATACTTCAGATGTCTAAGGGCCTTTGCAGATTGCCAGAAATAATGCAGCTTGAGTCCACTTTAACTGCCCTGGCTCAGTGCTAGGGAATCATGGGAACTGTAGTTTATTGTGACACCAGAGCTCTCTGACAGATACTACTTGATACCTACATGGATTGCCCATGAATGAGACCTGCTGTTTGTTGGTTGGTTGGTTGATTTATTTGATTGTTGGTTTGGTTTTTGTTTGCTTGTTTGCTTGATCATTGAATCATAGAATCATAGAATTAGAAGAGACCACAAAGGCTATCCAGTCCAACCCCCTGCCATGCATGAATTCACAATCAAAGCACCTCCAACAGATGGCCATCCAGCCTTTCTTTAAAAGAAGGAGACTCCACCATATTCCACCATACTCCAAGGGAATGTACCCCACTGTCAAACAGCTCTTACTGTCAAGAGGTTCTTCCTAATGTTGAGATGGAATCTCTTTTGCTCTAGTCTGAATCCATTGTTCTGGGTCCTATTCCCTGGAGCGGCAGAAAACAAGCTTGCTCCATCCACCATATGACATTCCTTCAAATACTTAAACAGGGCTGTCATATCACCTCTCTTCTCCAGGTTGAACATACTCAGCTCCCTAAGTCTCTCCTCATAAGGCATGGTTTCCAGACTCTATTGTTTACCCAATGTATTGTCCTTAGTTTTACAAATTCTGTGCACAAGGGAGGAGAGACATTGCTCGTGTGGAGTTTTCCATGTATTCATGCAACTGGGCTTTCTTCTCTTTCCCATAATCCCCATGTACCCACCAATCTATGCTGAAGGATGTCTTAGGTGTCCAAAGAATATTTTGAGAGCACACAAAGAACTGCATGGATGGGGCTACAAAGGGGAGAGAACTCCATCCTGCCTTATTTCACTGACACAAAGCATTCCTCCAATGAGAAAACTTAATTTATACTGCAGTGGGCACTTGGTATCCACTGGGGTTTGGTTCCAGGACCCACCCACCACCCGGATACCTAAATCCATGGATGTTCAAGTTCCATTATATATAATGGTGTAGTAAAATGGCCTCCCTTATATAAAATGGCAAAGTCAACGTTTGGGGTTTTTTAGAATTCTTTTTGTGTGAATATGGTCAAACCATGGTTGGTTGAATCTGTGGATGCATAGGGCCAACTGTACTGCCTAGTAGCAATTCCACCACTAAGAACAGAAAACACTAAGAAAGTTTTAAAAAATAGCACTTTCAGCTCAGGTCAAAGTTCAAGTAAAAAATAGGTCTTAAACCAGGTTGTTAGTCCCAACTAGGGTTTACCTTTATGTAGGGTAGATCCATCCAATCCATGGAACTTGCATTAGTGTTGACATACTACATTGCCATTCATTCAGTAGGTCTACTCTAGTTGGCACTAACAATTGTCTTCAGGTCTTAATATCAGTATCAACCCACTACCTAACTTTTGGGGATTTAAATGGGAAGGTGACGGATAAAATGGTCTGAGGAAGTTCTTGTCTCCAAGCACCATTAGCACCATGCATTTACATCCATTGTAATGGATCCTGCAATGCACAGAGGAATGCTGTCTTGGAAGAGTTAACATTTTATTTCAACTGAAGGACAACTATGCCTCTTGGACAACAGTATGCCTACTGTTTCATACACCATACATCATAGAATCATAGAATCAAGGGCCATGAAGTCCAACCCTCTGCCATGCAGGAATACATAATCAAAGCACTTCTGACAGATGGCCATCCAACCTCTGTTTAAAAAGATGCCAGCCACAGATGCTGGAGAAATAGCAGAAAGAAACTCTTCTAGAACATGGCCACACAGCCCAAAAAACCCCACAAAAACTGTTTAAAAACCTTCAAAGAGGGAGATTCCACCACACTCTGAGGCAGATGTTGAACATCTCTTATGGTCAGGAAGTTCTTCCAAATGTTGAAGTGGAATATTTTTTCCTGTAGTTTGAACCCATTGCTTCAGGTTTTAATCTCTGGAGCTGCAGAAAACAAACTCACTCCATCTTCAGTATCATCATCATCAACAACAACAATAACAAGAGCATCAGCTACATGTGGCCCTATTTTTGAGACGGTATAACCTTTAAACCTTACTTTGGCTACCAAAAAAACAAACATATTTTATGCCATTCTGCAGTATGATACAGCATATATCTTAATTTATACCAGAGTGACAAAAGGTCTATGATCATCATTGAGTGGTGAAACATGAAAGTTTGATGGAAGGGGTGAAACAGTCCATTGCACATGATGCACCAGACAAATGTGTCAGGATGTGAAGCTGAGTTTGTAGGGATCATGAGCCATTGTGAGAAGTGACATAATGTTCATATGCTGCATGAATTATATAGTTTGATTCCCTATGCCAGAGTCTTCTACTTGTTGTCCTTCAATAGGGCCTTTGAAAATTTACCCTGTCCTCTGTGAGCCTCTCTTCACCATCTGTAATAAGGTAATTAAAGACTCCCTTATCTCAAAAGGTTGTCTCGAATATCAGCACCATAAATATTGCATGGCAGTCAGGCATTTCAGCATGGGGACAACATAAATAACTTAACTAGACAGCTATAAATCATACCAAGTATTCAAGTTGCTAAATAGTGGCGGCAAGTTAAGATGATTTGATGCACTGGGTGAGACAAGCAGGAAATTGCAAAATAAACAGGAAAACATCTGTACATGCTGCATTATGGCTATGAGAGCTAAGCCAATCTTTTCCCTGTGAATGCTCAGTTATAGAAGAATGTCTCAAAGTCAAGTTAGATGAACTATGAAGCAGTTCAGCATTTTGGAGAAGAAATATGGAGGGGGGTTGCAGAATGCCAGAAATAGTGCAAATTGAGTCCACTTTTAGGGTTAGGGTTAGTGCTAGGGAATTATGGGAATTGTTGTTGTTGTTTTTTGTTTTGAGACATTGAGCCTTCTCTGTCAGAGAACTCTGGTGCTACAATAAAATACAGTTCCCATGATTCCCTAACCCTAACCCTAAAAGTGGACTCAATTTGCACTATTTCTGGCAGTCTGAAACCCCCCGAAATCTTGCCAACAATTCTCCCACTGCCATCAGATGATCTCTGCAGATTTGTTTAATAATAATCTTCCCAGTGAATAATTTATATTTACGTAACCAGAGACTGCCTTAAATGTATTTGCAGTCCTTACCAAGGGAAGTGTGATGTGTGGTCTTTGTTACTGCTTGCCCAAATGTATTGCATTTAATGTACATTGATCAGACTTCTGTACACTGTATAAATCTGTCCCTTACCAGCAAGGAGAAAATGAAACAGTAATTAAAAATGTTCCAAAAGAAACCCAAGCAATTTAACCTAATCTATTTAATCTAGTGCACTTGACTGTCTCTCTCTAACTCAAAATGCTTCAGAATCAGTTGTATAAAATGTCTTGCATGTGTTTGTAACCTTTCAGATAGCTTTGAGAAAGATACCTGTGGAACCCAAATGAAGATTCATCCATCAGTTTTCTTAGAGCAAAATAATACATCTTCCTTCACATGGAATACACTGTAAAAAGATAGGTGACTCTGAACATCATTCCTTCTCTTTCTGGCATTACAGCATTCAGTTGTATCATGCAACAAGGGCCCTGTTTGTATGGGCCAAATAAATAGATGCACAGCTCAAACCCCAGCTCTGGTGTTCAGTTTGTTCAGCATCAAAACTGGGATATACTCCCTTAAAACAAATTAAAATACCTCACCAGTTGCTCCAGATCTTCCCAGAAGATCCTGAGCCCTTGTTCCTGCACTGGGTGGCTGTACAAAACATGCCCACTCTACTGCCCAGCACATCTGCCATCAGTCACTCAATGAGGTGCCCAGCCATGTGATCGAGGCTGTACCACCAGCAGAAACATAGATAATAGGAAATCTACAGGTACCTCCATGGAGCTTTCTGTGAAGATACTCAGAGTCACAAGGATTCCTTTACAAAGATAGAAATGCTCTGCCAACAAAAGGTTGGTCCAACCCATATCATATCCTCTAACATAGCATATCCTGTAACATTACACATGGGAACCAGGACATATGTAGCAAAACAACAGCAGAATGTGGTTAAGATGGCAAAATGAGGAAGAGCTAGGAAAGGCTGCAGCAGTGTGCTTTTGCCTGAGCCTATTTGGAAGGGCAAGATTCTTTCTCTTCTCTCCATTCCCCCTTGGTGAGTTAATTGAGTATGAAGTACTTTTGCACTTTGAATTCAGTTTGCAGCAACTGAAATAAGCTGAGGACAAAGTAGGAAAGAGGGAGGAGGATAGAAAAACTGACATTTTTTAAAGCTGCTGAAAAATTGGGAGGACAGAGGATTAATCAGGAGTGTCAGTGTCAAATTGGGACAGCTGGAGTATATATCATCCTAATTTCCTCCAATGAACAGATTCTTGGTTTTGATATTGTATTCCTCTAACTCAGGGGTAGGCAACCTTTCCCCTTTAAGGACCAAGGGACTTCAGCTCCCAGAAGCCTCAGCCATGTTGGCCAATAGTCCCATGTTGGCCAATAGCTCCTGGGATTCTGGGAGCTGAAGTCCCTCGGCCCTTAAAGGGGAAAGGTTGCCTACCCCTGCTCTAACTCTTTAACATTTGATATATCAACTACTTTTTTCTCTTATTAGAGGGAATATTTCAACTGAATAAACTCCAGGACTGAATTGCTTTTGCACAAAGACCAACACTTACTTAAACTGTTCATGTACAATTACTCATTCCATTTGCCACACTGATAACAAGCTGCAAGCTTACCATGAACTGATACATATCAGTGCATCAGATATTTAATACAGCAGCAATACATGTGTCCAAGATTTTTTTGCAATTTTATGGTAAACCATATATAAACAACTGTAGGAATAAGTCACTCTTCCCCCCCCCCCCCTCTTTTCCCTGGCACTAATAATCAGGCATAATGATTCCCTTAGATTTTCATAGAAAAGCTTATAATTGCAAACTCTTGGGAAAACAGATACAGCTGCTGAATATGTGTTCTGTGTCTGATAAAATATATCACACAAATTGAACAGAAAAGAGCACAAATATATAGAAACATATTAAATAACCAGAGAGAGAGAGAGAGAGCTCATTTTCATGGCAGTTAAAATGTGGCAAGGAGGGTGGGCCTATAATGATACAGAACCTTTCACCTCTCAAGTTTTAATTCCTCCTAGTTATAGAATGGCTGGAAGACTTTCAGATCTAATGGATGGTTGGCAAAGTAAGTGAAATCTCAGGCAACGGATAAAAGGGGAGCATTTTGAATTTTGTGATGCAAATGTGTTTCTATTGATTACTATTCCATTCAGAAGGTTGGGAGGGGGTGTTGTACTATTACAGAAACATTTCAAACTGCCACTGGTTTTAAATAATATGTTTCATGCTTTGCATAAACATATGTAGGAATTGATATTTTCAGATTTTTGTCAGTTTTTTTTTCTACAACAATTTATCAAAATCCACATGTTTTTCCATATTTGGTATAGAAAGGATCTGAGTTCTTTTTAAAACTATATAATACACGTATGCATATATGAATGTGGGAGAAAGTAAAAATCAAAGAACTGTCCATTCATCCTGAAGCAAGGATAGGCCTAGATCAGCAAGGACAGCCTAGATCAAAGTTTTGTTGTGATGGGCAGCAACATAGACATAGAGCTCATGGGATGGACGTCCCCTGCCCTGTTGTTGACTGTCACTACTAGCTGTTCCACCTGCAATGACAGAGATTTCTTCCTACACACCCATATTTCAACTTATTTCCCACACTTTTGTCAGACCTCTTTGAAAAATATTAGCAATTTGCCTATTAAGCATATATATGTCTCATAATAAAGTCTTATAATGAAGACCCACCCCCAATGAATAACAAAATCCATGGATGTTCAAGTCCCATTAAATACAAGGGATATTAAAATTGTGTCTCTTATATAAAATGGTAAAATCAAGCTCTGCTTTTTAGAGTCATAGAAGCTTGAATCCATGGATAAAGAATCTGTGGATACAGAGGGTGAACTGTATACTTCTCATAATTAAGGAATGTTTAGAAACCGCTACCTCATATTTGTGCAGCCTCATTTTAAACTGGCTTAACTGAGCCAGCTTAAAATTTTAAATGGGCAGCATCCCATTTAGGATTTAGCTGCTAAAATCACCATCTGGGTCCATCCCGGGTGTATCCCTGCTTGCAGGGGCACTCAGCGTGGCTCTTTTTGAAGCCAGGAGTTTTCCAGCTTAAGGAAATGGCCACCGGAGTGCCCCTGGGAACTTGGATCCAAGATGGACTCAGGAAAGCAAATTCAGGTAAGCCGGTTTTATTATCTGTGCAATGAAGTTGTCTACCAATTCTGCAGTGTAGATGCAGCCTAAGGTGGTCTCATGCCCATCACTTTAGCAGCAAAATGAGGCTGCATAAAAATAAGGTAGTGGCTTACAGTGAGAGGTAATGATAGATCTATTGTCTATTATTATTATTATTATTATTAAAAAAGTTTTTTTGAGCTGGTGACCATTGTTATAATTCAAATCAGAGAATTATAAAAATTAGGTCTAGAAATTGTTTGTTACAATGAGAAGTCTACATCCTTGACCCTCCCTCCTCCCTCCAATTCTTACCTCTGAAATAACTGAAGATCTTTTATTATTGACTATGAGTTCCAGTTTGTTTAGTTTTTCCATAATTTCTCATTTTTAGTACAATAGCTATTGTATTGTTTCTACACAACATACATTAACTGTGTGTGCACTTGCATTATAGCTGTTGTTTTCCCATCTGTCTTTTTAAAATGATCAGACTTATAACCAAAGAGCTTAACTAGTGAGTTTCGTGTGGCTCAGCCCATGAATTATTCACTCATAACACCTGATGTTATTCTACACTTAAAGTCACAATGACATTCCAAACAGTGACATAAGAGGAAATATGATTTTGTTAATAATCTGTGTCTCTGTGTGTGTGTGCACATGTGTTTTCTCAGCTTGTTCAAGGATGTGAATATCTTATCTCTTGTTGCTACTGATATGTTATGATTGCTTTGTGGCACTAAATATTTCATAGAATTCATGTGTAATATAAGCTACCAAAGCCAGGGTTTCCTTATGTTCAAGTATACAGACTTTAAGTGCAGGAACTTCAAGCAAAGAACAAGAAATCAAATATTCTCTCATTCCCCCCCCCCTCTATGTGTGTGTGTGAGAGAGAGACAGATGGCATTACAAACTGCTATTATGCCTGCTTCATTCACACTGGTCTCTTTCACACTATACAGTTCTAGCACTATAATTCCACTTTAACTGCCATGACTGCATTCTATTGGGGTTGTAATTTAGTGAGGCACTAGAATTCTTTGGCAGGTAATTCTTAATAACTAACAAAACTACAAATCACAGGATTCCATAAGAGGTAGGCCAATGTGACAAGATATGGCCCATGTGAATTTTGTGCCTCAGGGGGGATGGGAATCTGGATCTCTCAAATCCAAGCCCAGAACCCTCAGCATTACAACCCATTAGTTCTCTGGATTGGAAAGGTAGGGGGTACTGTTTTGTCCTTCACCTCAGGCAACAAAACATTCTGGGCTGCCTCTGATGCTTCCTGATTTCATTTGTCATGTTATGTTTAAATCCCCTCTTCATTGGAAACTTTGCTCTGACCCACAAGGAGATATATAAAGATACCTAAATGTAAGTCTGAGTGAGCAGTGGAATTGTGATGCCAAAATCCCAAGGCTGAGCTTTTGGAGAGGCCAGGCTTCTTGGGCATCAAGGGTGGTGGTGGTGGGGGCTCAGTATATTACAAAATAAATGTTAGATTTAGAGAGAGGGTGCCCGATCATGCATCTTGTCCTGGGCTCAGTCACAGTTCTCATAAGCTTACCTATATGGTGCCTGCACAATTTTCCCGCACAGAGCAGAGACACATTATCAAAGAAATGATTTAGCACCGGAATGAGCATAGTGCAGCCTGTGGGTTGGATGTGGCTCCTGGGCTTGATTTTTGTAGCCCCTAAAGCCTCCCATTTGCCCCCTACTTGGAAAATAAGAAGGGAGATCGATTAGCAATTCGAAGGTTGAAAACCAGAGTATCAGCCAGAAGCTAGGGAACCAAACCAAGAGGGGTGTGTGCAGAGAAGTAGTCTCGATTCAAGTCCAGGGCCAAGTCTCTGAGGTGGCTTCAGTGTCTCTCATGGAGTGAGTGACCAACATTGTTTCCAGCAACTTTAGTGCATTTGCTTCCTGTTTTATCTAAGGAGGCAGACTGTTTACTGCAAATAGCTAGGGACACACCAATGGAGCTGCAGCTTTGCCAAATAACTCCACAAGCACTCCACTCCTTCTAGTATCTCCAAGGAAAACCCAACACAAAACCCCCAACACCTTTTCAGGGATTTTTTTTTTTTTTTTTTTTTGCTCCAAATCATGCAGAAACCCTTCAAATGGTATGAAAACATGAAAATACCCCTACAAGCACTCCAGAACCCTATATTTGGGGAGCTATGCCCAGATACTTCTGTTTTCCTCTGTATTCCTTCTCAAAATGGTGACAGGGAGTGATATGATGTCACTTCCTGTAACTTTTCTGAGACAGACTGCAGAGGAAAATGGAGACATTTGGGTTTGCGGGGGGGGGGTGGACCACAGGGATGTTGGGGTGGAAATTAGCCCCATATTGTTCGTCCTTGGTTTAAAGCAGGGGTCGGCAACCTACGGCCCATGGGCCAGGTGTGGCCTGCGGAGTCCTTTGGACCGCCCCATGGCCAGTCCTGCCGCTGCCCCGCGCACCATGCGCGAGAGCCATTTTGGTATCCAAAATGGCACCCGCACTTGCGCACGCATGCGCACAAGCACGGGCACCATTTTGGAAGGCTGCAGCGTGCATGCGCCAGGCGAATTTGCCCAGAGCAGGCACGCTGGGACCTTGCCAGGGCCCAGGGAAGGCCACAGCGCACGTGCGCTGGGCGAATTTGCTCAGAGCAGGTGTGCTGGGGCCTTCCCTGGGCCCTGGAAAGGCCGCAGCATGCGTGCGTCGGGCGAATTTGCCCAGAGCAGGTGCACTGGGGCTTTCCCTGGGCCCTGGCAAGGCCGCAGCACACGAGCACTGGGCAAATTCACCCGGAACAGGTGTGCTGCGGCCTTCCCTGGTCCCTGGCAAGGCCCCAGAACACCTGTTCTGGGTAAATTCGCCTGGCACATGCATACTGCAGCCTTCCAAAATGGGGCCCGCACTCATGTGCATGCGTACGCAAGTGCGGGTGCCATTTTGGAAGGCCCAATGGTGCCGTGCACATGCGCACGGCACCGTTGGGCCTTCCAAAATGGCGCCCCCCACACACACACACATGTGCATGGCGGTGGGCGCATGCACGCGCGGGGGGGGGGGGAAGTGCCACCTAATGTACCACCTAAATTTAATCTCCAGCTCACCTGTTATATGGCCCATCATGTTTCTTGGTGGCTGTGCTTTAATCCAAAGATCATGCTGGTTGGGAGATTCTGGGAATTGCAGTGGCATTCCTAAAACCTGACAAGTTCCTGGTTGTCCTCTAGTTGGATATTGCAAGTACTATGAAACACTAGTAAGCAGCATCACCCTGACCTGTTTGGAGAGCCGCACCATAAAGTACAGAAAAAGGTTTCTGTTTGCCACCCTTCTGTTTGCCACTTCTGTGCTCCAGGTCACGCATTTTGCAGGTTAATTTTCAAAGCTTTACTTACACATGGTGGCATATAGTTCCATAAACCAATTACCGATTGCCCAAAATCAAACTGGAGAGTCTTTCCTCTTTTACAGCGCAGTGACTGCATGGGGTCCATAATAAAAATGGCCTGAAGCCTCCAATCCTACTTACATTTTCTGGGGATAAGATGATCTGAATGATATGGAAGCAGAGCTAGGAAGTAATGTGCGAACAGTAATGTTCTTATCTATAACTAGTTACTTGCTGGATAATAAGGATGTAAAAAGTTACATTTTAAAAGCAATATAATAAGAAAGAGCAATATTGCTTTTCTTTTCCAAAGATAACTGTTTCTCATTATTTATAAAAGTTATTTTTAGGTCATTTTAAGATGCATTTTGATCAGGAGTTTTCAAATTTCAAGTCTCTTATCAATCTTATGCTTCGCCCCCCATCCCCAACAAACAAAGCAACAGAAAGTAATGGAACAGTAATAGGTGGTACAGCGAATAATGTGACAAGTCAACTTTTGTCATCATCAGCATGAGTAACAGAAATAGGTTACTTTTTAAACACATTAATGAGTAACAGATCAAATTACTTTGAAAAGTAACTTTCCAAGCTCTGAGTGGGACATGCTTCCCAATAAACATGCAAAGATTTGAGCTGCTATTTGGATAGTCAGCAAGAAAGGAACTAGTAGAGCAGGAAGCTCCATTTTGTGTTCAAATCATGAGCTGTCAACAGGCACAGCCTTGGATCAATGTCTCCCACTTAACAGGACAAACAGCACATGAATTTTATAGCTTGCTCCTACAACCCTTAAAAGAAACCCACAAACCCAAGAGCAATGTTATTGCAACCGCTATTACTTTGCTTTCTTGTTAAGAAAGCACGTTTCCCAGCCGTGCTGTGTACACAAGCTGGGCTCATGTTACCAGACCTTTGTGAATGGCTTAAAGAAAGACCTCACAGATTTTCTGAACTCATCTGGCATTGGTACACAAAAACCCTGAGGATCTGAGACATTGCAGGCTGTGGAATGTTTTTGTTTTCAGAAATCAGTCCTGAAATTGCAATGTTTTGTCACACATCTGGGAAAAGTGTGTAGAGGTTATAGGGAAGGATTGGAACCCTTGGGAAAAGAAAGCATGAAAAGGAAAGACCGGGTGGTAAATTGGCTAAGAGGAGAGGACTGGCGGGTGTGGAGAAGAGAATAAAAACAGATATCACTTCAAACACTCCAGTTCTATTCCTTTCACCAGGCTTCACTACTTTGTAGGACTGAGGACCAGCCTATTTAAGCCACTTCTTTTTGTAAAAAAAAAAACAAGGGCCTTCAACTGATCACCTTTATATTTAAGAGGAAAAGCAATACACCAGAATGTCCTTCTAATCAAGGCTGTTTGCCAAAAACAAGGCCTTAAGAGGGATAAGGATGATTTCAATCAAAACATTAATGCTGGCCTCTTTTCAGGAACAGAAACACATTCCGGTTGGGGATCCCACCATTATACTAAAGGTGGTTTAGTCTGACTGTCTGAAAAGTTGGGATAATGTAGCATGTGGTTTGGCCCTCAGCAAACTAGGCAGATCTAGGGATCTGTAGATCTATCAGATCTGCATCCAGGGGATTTCTCTTTCTCCTTCCTCCACATCAGATCTATGTCTGTTTCTTCTCATTTTTGAAAATAACATGAATCCTTCGTCACATTTTGAGGTCTATTTTAATGCATTTTTTTCCAAATTAAATGCTTTGCTTGCATACATTTCCCTCCAAACTGTTGTATTCCACTGTATGTTCTTTGTATGTGCACTTTTCAAATGTGTATACTTGAATGGATATGTCTTCTGCTATCTAATAGTGTACAACTTCTGGAACAGTGGTAGCTGGTGAGTCACATGGCAATGAGATGATGAATCCACTCAGGGTTTTGGCTAACTTTAAAGGACTTATCCACAGTGCTGAACCTATTTGGATTAAAATCTGTTTTGAATTCACCACCCCATTGACGTGGAAACTGACAACCCTCACTATTATGAAATGCAAAGGCTCTAGGCAATACAAGTCCAGTAGAAGAAAAAAATAATTCCTTGCAAATCCATAGTCCTATGGATGTTGATTCAAATCTAACAATAGAAACCTGTGCAGCTCTACCCTGAAGTAAACTGCATATAAATTAATAGGAATGATACCCATTAAGGCAGAGGTGTTTCGTGATGTGGTATAGCATAATAGTTCTGCAACTAGAACTCTGCTACAATTCCCTCTCAAAACTCTCCATTGTTTAGCTGCTTCAGCGCCCAAGCTCACAGCCATCCAATGGCTGTAGTGATCAGGGGTGGGGGGAATCACAGAAGCATCTGGCTATGTCCCTCTAGCTAGATGCAAACCAAAGACTTTTATTTTCTGAGATCTGAGGACTCAACAGATGATATAATTGGTCCATGTCTAGTTCTGGGGACATAGCCAGATGCTTCTTTGATCCTCTCCCCACTCCACTCCCCACTAGCCACTGAACAGACATGAAGGGTGCTTCACTGGGTATACAGTGAATTGGGGGCCATTACAGTGAGTGGAAAAGAATACCAATCTCTGCAATGACAAAAAAAATGACATAGACAGGCGTTAGGTGGACTTACACCTGTATATGTTACTAAGAGGATGCTAGGCTAAGTGCGCATAAGATGTTAGCATTTTTTAAAAAAGTAGAATAGGACATGTGCATTCATTTCAGATAACACCTGCACCAAAAAAAGGCTGTTTGAGGGCTATTCAGGAGTTCTACAATAAAAAGTATGTGCCCTCTGATGTATCCTGAACCAAACACTGAATGGGGCTCTTTCTGAAGCTTGGGACTCACTTCAGAATCCTACACCCAAATAAAAAAATTCACATGTGTAAAATAATATCTCTACCCACTCACTCAAGTTCCCTGTATAAAGACAACTCTAGGAGGAGAGGAGCAGTTCTGTGATTTTCAGCTCCATCTTCCACCAAGCAACAATTTTGCAAGGACTCAGCTTTTTACTTCCAATCATGGTGCTTTGGAGGGGATGCAACAACTAACCAGTTAATGGCAACTAAGCAGAAAACAATAACAAAACATTGGAATTTATTTTCATTCATCATGGTATCCTATTCCTATTATTTATCTATCTAAAATTTTGCAGGTTGGTTATCCAGCAGCGCCTCTACAAGGTAAGCCATTTTAATATAATTGCCCACAAAGCCAGTAGGGGGAGCAAATCTCTTTTCTCCATGGTGTAAAAGATTTCCCCTTGCTCAACACCCTGCAACAGCAATAGCAATAGCAACCACCCTGCACCTATGTCTGATATTTGTTTTTAGTGGGGTAGGCACTCCTGTAATATCTTTTGTTCTCATACAAATTGAATTAAAAAGGTGGGGGCAGGGAAACAGGTTCCATTTTAAAATGCCCAAAGTATAAAGGCTACACTTACTCAAAAATAAATAAATAAATAAATAAGAAAATAAAAAACTAAAAAACAAAACCCTGCACCTATCTCACTGAAATGTGACAGGGGCAATTGTGCCCTAAATCCATTGGTAGTCTTACCTAAAGGATAGGTATTGAAACAGCTGTTGAAGGGTAAGTCAAAACATGGAAATACCGTTGTTTCAATGAGTCTACTAAGTTGGGACTAGCACTTGGATTTGGGCCTCTTTTTGCCCACTTCATGTTCTGTTAAAAGATGGGGAAATGTATATATTTTCCTTTTTTTAAAAAAAAACAAACATAATCTATTAAATTTTAATAGCTGCTTATACAAAAATTTGACACTTATTTGTCTGACATTCAGCAGCCTCAATTCTTTCATAACTGGCTATTCTAGAGGGTAGCCCATTATTTCCACTGAATAATGTGATGGTTTCAACCAAAAGAACAGGGAGGCCATGATTCCTTCTCCCTTAATCCCAACATTCCCATTTCACAGCTGTCAACCTGTTGCTAAGGAGAAGTCATAGAATCATAGAGTTGGAAGAGAACACAAGGGCCATCCAGTCCAACCCCCTGCCATGCAAAACACAACCAACACCCCCCCCCCCCAATAGATGGCCATCCAGCCTCTGTTTAAAAGCATCCAAAGAAGGAGACTCCACCACATTCTGATGGAGTATGTTCCACTGCCAAACAGGTCTTACCATCATGAAGTTCTTCCTAATGTTGAGGTGGAATCTCTTTTCCTGTAGTTTGCATCCATTGCTCTGTGTCCTAATCTCTGGAACAGCAGAAAACAAGCTTGCTCCATCTTCAATATGCCATGCCTCCAAATATTTAAACATGGCTATCATATTACCTCTTAATCTTCCCTTCTCCTGGCTAAACATAAGCAGTTTCCTAAGTCTCTCCCCAGAGGGCATGGTTTCCAGATCTTTTACCATTTTGTTGCTCTCCTCTGAACATGCTCCAGCTTATCCATATCCTTCTTGAATTGTGGTGCTCAGAACTGGACACAATATTCCAGGTGAGGTCTGACCAAAGCAGAATAGAGTGGTACTATTACTTCTCTTTATCTAAATACTATGCTTGTATTGATGCAGCCTAGAATGGCATTAGGTTTCTTAGCTGCCACATTACATTGCTGACTTATGTTCAGTTTGTGGCCCACTAAGGCTTCTAGATCCCTTTCACATGTACTGCCATCAAGCCAGGTATCACCCATTCAATATCTGTGCATTTCATTTTTACTGCCCAATTATAATATCCAACCTTTCTCCCTATTGAAATTCATTTTATCAGTTTTGGACCAGCTTTCTAATCTGTTATGGCCATTTTGAATTCTGATCCTCTTTTCTGGGGTATTAATGTCATCTGCAAATTTGATAAGCATGCCCTCTATTCTATCATCCAAGTCAATGATAAAGATGGTGATTAGCACTGGGCCCAGGAGAGAACCCTATGGCACCCTGCTAGTCGCTTCTCTCCAAGATGAGGATGAGCCATTGTTGATTACCCTTTGGGTTCAGTCAGTCAACCTGTCATACCTTGCCTTCAGGATCCTGGCATGTCCTCAGACTCTGAAGGCTCTGATTGAGAGGCTGAGAGCCTGGGGGATATGCCAGGAATGCAGCAACTGTAGCAGCCCCAGCAGCCTGCAGTCAGCACAGAGTCTGAGTTCCCAGTAACCACAAGATCAGTTTACTACAGCCACAACCCTCAGATGAAGAGACAGACTTACCAGTACCTACCCCCACAGAGAGATGCCAGGAAAGAGAATGATGGCAGCACTCTCAGCATTTAAGTATGTAAGCACACTGCTATCAGGGAGTACCTACAAGATCCAGATGGGCTACAAATATCCCAGGAATTCCCTCTGTCCAGGGAGGCCAAGATGGCTCACTCACTCCTTTCTGTCTTTTTGTCATCGTTGAGTCATTTTTTATGTCATCAGGGTTTCAGGTGCTAAATGGGATGGGCTTTCAGTGATGTGATGTGCTGTTTTATGGTTAATGAATTTTATTTTTTTAATGTTTAATGTTTTGACTTTATACATTGTTTAATTGTTTTTACATTGCTTTTATAGTTACACTTTTATCAAAGTTTTTCTATAGTTTTTAATTTGTATTATTTTTAAATACATTGAGCCCCACTATTGTGGGAAATACAAGGTATAAAGGAAAAGAAGGAGGAGGAAGGGGGGGAAGGGGGAAGATTTTTATTCAGACATAGTACTTCTCCCCAAAAATGGAGGAGAAGGGTAATATAATCAGTTTTATAACATTTTAATGTTTTAATCAGTTTTATAATGTTTTGATGTAGTGATTTTAAATTGGTTCTAAAACTTTTTTGTAAACATTTTTAATTTGTTGTGCTGGAAGCTGTCTTGGGTCCCTTCCTGGGAGAATAATGGCAAATCAATAAATAAATAAATATGTTTGTTACCTCTGCCTCTTCTGTCAGATCCTTGTCATTTGCCCTGCTGATTCCACACAAACATATACATGTATGTATGGATGCATGGATGTGGTGTCTGTAGACTCTGCTGTACACTAAAAGTAGGGACAGGAGAGAAAATTGTTTGGTTCCCACATGCCTGAAACCCAACTTAATCCTGCCTTTCCTCTGAGTTTATCGCACAGGGGAAATCCCGTGCAAAAAAACAAACAAAAAAACGGGGCTTTAAATTAGAAAAAAACCCGCAAAAGCGATCATGATTTCACATGATGCGCTGTTAAATTGATGTTAAAAGGAGGTTAATCTGAACGAAAACCCCTCGTTTATGCTTCTTTTTACTTTTGGA
This sequence comes from Phrynosoma blainvillii, assembly GCA_026167975.1. Taxonomy (NCBI): domain Eukaryota; kingdom Metazoa; phylum Chordata; class Lepidosauria; order Squamata; family Phrynosomatidae; genus Phrynosoma; species Phrynosoma blainvillii. The sequence continues at coordinate 419,545,782 of JANUYF010000001.1, forward strand.
AAAACCCGAAAGTAAAAATGAGGGGTTTTCGTTCGGATTAACCTCCCTGTTAACAGCGCTTTCACATTTCACACAGAGCAGAATGGGAGAAATCCCGTTCATTAAAAGCTTCCACTTTTGCGGGGGTTTTTTTTCACTTTAAAGAGCGATTTTGCACGGGGCTCCCCATGTGATAAACTCCCTAGTTAATATACAGAGTAGAATATAAGGATGCATTGACTTCTGCACGTCTATTACTTTTGTAATGCAGTCTAGCTTAGGGATGTAAACCTTCACAAATGTTGTTGCTGCATGCAGCAACAAATAATTCTGCTAGATTTTGTTTTCCCTTTTCTGGAAAAAAAATGCATCTAGAAATGCAACTGAAAATATGCATGAATTTTCATGAAGATTAGAGGAAGGGGGCATTTGCAAGCTGATGGCGGGGGAGGGGGGAGTACAACAAACCTTCAAAAGTGTGAACATTATTGAAAGGAAAAGAGATACACTTTCCCATATTTATTTTGAACTCCTTGCACAAGGAGTCTTCAGGTGTTGAACACAGTTGTTTTTCAAATGTTTACGTACCACAACACTCACATACATCACTCACAATGTCTTGCAGTGCCAGTGGCCTTCAGAAGTGCCAACACACTTATCGGCTAGTTTGAAATGTTGGGGAAAATAATGCCACCCTAACAGCCACCCACCAATCACCAACCCATGGTTCATTTTTAGAAACTTCCCCAGGCTATAAGCCCAGAGTGGACCTTCCTCCTAAAAGCAATAGACACCAGTGAAAAAGAAAAACAGAACATTACTTATGCCTCAGAGATGCAATGGAAGAGTCAGAGCTAGCTTTTCAATCTATGTAAAGAAAAATACCTGTATATAATTTAGGATTATATTCAATTAACACCTCTCTACATAAGTAGGCAAGTTCCAGGGGAATTTTTTTTTTCCTCTGAAGATGCCAGCCACAGATGCTGGTGAAACGTCAGAAAGAAACTCTTCTATAACATGGCCACACAGCCTGAAAAACCCACAAAAAAAAAAAACTATGGATGCCAGCCATGAAAGCCTACAACTTCACATTCCAGGGAAATTACTTGTACTTGCATTACCTGGAAACTGTTTTGGATACCATGGACTCTTGGTATCTGCCAGGGTTTAGTTCTAGGACCCCCTGTGTATACTAAAATTCATGGGTGCTATGATGGCATAATAAAATGGTGTTTCTTATACAAAATGGCAAAATAGAGGTTTGCTATTTGGATTTTTAGTTTTTTGGGGTTTTTTTATCCAGGGGGAGATTTTTAAGTCATGAATAGTGGAATCCATGTATTCAGAATTTGTGGATATCAAAGGCCAACTGTATTTTTAATAGAAAAGTGATGCAAAATATTTTAGGGGAGAACTAATATTAAGCTGTAGTCCTGTAATGTGATGTGATGATGGTTCATCTTCCTTTTGAAGCCAGATGTAAGCAATTGAGACTTTTCTTAACTTCTAAAAAAAAAAAGGTATGCCAGATGTTTTATAGCACCTTGAGTGGCATTACCAAATTGTATGGAAAAAAACCTACTATCTGCAAAAATGTTAAACCATAGAATACAGATCATTTTATTTCAGTTAATAAAACTGATTGGTAGTAGTAGGTTCAAGATAAGACAAAGGAAAATTTCCCCCTATGTAATGCTTAATGAACCTATTGAATTAGTTGCCACAGGATGCTTTGATGATTATGGGCACAGATAACTTTATAAAAATTATCAGATGCAGCCTTCTATAGACATACAGACCGACCAATAAATATTCATGAAAATATCTGGGAATGGCTCCTCCATGTTGTGAAGTAGGATAATAAAAGTTATAGCCTGGTTCTGGAGACAAACAGAAACCAAGACTAGATGTTGTTCAGGCTGCTTGTAAAACCCCTTGGGGACTCTAGCCCACAGACTGCTGGGTGAGATATATATTTTGGTCATGCATACCAAAGTGATCTTATGTTCTCAAAATAAGCAGGAATATCAAGCCATGCATCTGTTGCTTTGTTCAAGAAGGGAAAGTATTTATAGGGATTATGGGAAATGTGGAACTAATCAGTAATAAGATTCCATTAGCTACTGCTGTTATTTAGGAGAAAAGGCAGTTGAACTATTGAAAGTAAAGCTGAAATTTCTTATATGATATTTTTTATTAAGACAGTTACTGAGATCTATCTCTCCTCTACCATCACAAAAATAAAAAATAAAAAAATGAGGAACTTGTGGTCCTCCAAGTATTGTATTACAACTCGCAATCCTTGATCATTTGGCCATGCCTGCTAAGACAGATAGGACTTGGAGCCCAATCATACCTGAAAGACTTTTCTAGAAAAGGGGTATTTTTATTATGTATTTATTTATTTGCAATTTTTCCAAAATAGCTTTGCTGTTTGTAGGGATGTGTGTATCTTACTGCAACCATCCCATAATGCCCTGGAATGATTCTATCTTTGAGAAGTCATTGAACTATTTCTTCGCTGCCTGGAGAAATTTGCTGAAATGGACCCCCTCATTTCCCTTCCTTGAATAAGGTGGAAAAATAGAGACACCATTTGGGCATTTTTTTTATTTTTTTTGGAAGTGGGCCAGAGCTGTGAGAAAGGAGCCTTATTTTCACTTCATCATTGGGCAACACAGCTGGGGCTTCTTCTCCCAACTTTAATATGATTTTAGGAATTGGCAAAGAATAATGTTATTAACAGGAGCCCTGGTGGTGCAGTGGTTAAATGCCTGTACTCAGCCACTCACTCATAGACCACAAGCTTGCGAGTTCAATACTAGCCAGGGCTCAGGCTTGACTCAGGCCTGCATCCTTCTGAGGTCACTAAAATGAGTACCCAACTGTGCTTACAGTTGCAAACCGCTTAGACACTCCATAGCGTGGTATGAAGCAGTATATAAATGAAGCTGCTTTGCTTTGGTTTGCTTTGCTAATAAAACTAAAGGGGGTTGCAGACTGCCAGAAATAGTGCAAATTGAGTTCACTTTTAGGGTTAGGGTTAGGGTTAGGGAATCATGGGAACTGTATTTTATTGTGGCACCAGAGCTCTCTGACAAAGAAGGCTCAATGTCTCAGAAAAAAAATTCCCATGATTCCATAGCATTAACCCTAACCCTAAAAGTTGACTCAATTTGCACTATTTCTGGCAGTCTGCAACCCCCGTAAGAAAGGCTGGCATGGCAGTAAGATAGAGTGAAGCAGAGGCCCCAAGCATCTTCTCTGGGGTAGCATTCGGTATTCATTTATTCTAGTTAGAGAAGGGAATGTATGTTGCAATCTTAGCCTCAGGATCAAATATTTGTGAACTTCCCCTGCATAAACATCATCATTAGTCCCACTATCTGCTAATAGTATGTCCATTAGTTTTTAATCCTGGTAAACACCCTGGCCAATAAAGGCCTTTGTGAAAAGGTGAAGGCTGAGACAACAACTTAATTCCATTATAAATATGTCAGTTAATTTATTGATACATGAAAGCCATTGAGATTTGGCAGTCAGTTGCAAGCAATTTCCCAATAATCATTCATTACTTTGGACACAGTCAGTTCCAAGGTTTCTTGTCCTTGGGTTAAGAAAGCATCAACCACCACCCCCTTTCCCACTTTAGTATATCCCTCTGAATATTTGTCCAATGGATAAACATACAGATATCATAAAAGATTTGTGTCACAAAACTCGCATTCTCTCTCTCTCTTTCTCAAATCATTTGCTACAAACTGGCTAAAATAGTTTCCCCTCCAGAATGTGTAGATTATGTTGTCAGTAAACAGTTAATGTTGTAGAATAAAATTGTCGTGAGAACAAAAATGGCAGCTTTTCTTGTGTGAGATGGAAATTCAGTGGATAAATGTGCTCATATAGAACAAACATGAGCAAAGATTTATTAGGATTCCAAACAAAAATGATACTGGTGGAGAATTAGCTGGTCTTTTAGGAAAGGCAAACCCCATTGCAGATTGAGAATGTATGCCTCTTAAAGATAATAGTAATAACAAACACAACCGTTACATCATTTCCACCCCTACCCCCACCTCTTCAACATCCACACAGTGTTTAGTTCCAAACAGGAAAGTTCAGCAAAATTCTGTGAACCATCTACCATGTCCAACAAAATGCAACCTTGAAAATCTCTTACTCATCCAGCTAGGAAAATTACTTAGTGGCTGTGTCAACCTCCTCTCACCTTATTCCTTCCTGATGAAGATCAGGAAGACAAGGAAAACAAGACAAACATATGGTAATTAAGGGCCTCGGCAGACGACTAATAGAGTTGTCTTCGAGGCCCGGAAGAGGAGGGGCAGCCGCACGAGCGGCGCCCCTTCCTCTTCCTGAGGTCACCCTCGGAGTTGCCGGCCCTCCGCACGGCCGGCGCTCTGGGGATGACCTCACGCCGCAGCGACCGCATGTGCTGCGGCGGAAGAGTCAGGGAAAGTGCGCCCACCGCTTTTAGGGCGCACTTTCCCTGACATCTAAAAGGAGCACCAATTTGGAGCTCCTTTTAGGGACGCCGCAGGAGCGCCATGGTGCGGAGGCTCCGCTCCGCCGGCGGTCCGTCCGGCAGCGTCCCGGAAGCAGTCATCTGCTTCCCCCCTAAGACTAAGGGCCTGTACAGACTGCCAGAAATAATGCAGTTTGAGGCAACTTTAACTGTCCTGGCTCAGTGCTAGGGAATCATGGGAACTGTATTTTTTTTTTCTAGGATATTGAGCTTTCTCTGTCAGAGAGCTCTGGTGCCACAATAAACTACAGTTCTCATGATTCCTTAGCACTCAGCCAGGATAGTTAAAGTGGCCTCAAGCTGCATTATTTCTGGCAGTCTGTAAAGGCCCTAACTCTTGACATTCAAAATGGGTCTTTCAATCCAACCAGAAAGGGAAAGTATGGGAAAGTTGTAGACACATCATGCTCTTTCTTTCATTGCCTCATGTCAACCTATTCCTGTGGTGAGTTTTCTGATCTTATTTATTTATTTATTTCACATATATCTTGCCTTTCTCCCTGGAGGGACCCAAGGCAGCTCACAGATAAAACCTTTAAATTTGCAATAAAATTCAAAACAATTAAAACATCTACATCCAGTATAAAATCACTTAAAATATACATAAGTTAAAAACAGACTAAAAACCCACCTGCTCCATAAAACCACCTGCTATGCATTATATACAGAAAGCCTGCTGGCATAAAAATGTTTTTACTTGCCAGCAAAAGGCAGGCAGGGAGGGGAGCAGCCTAGCCTGCCAAGGAAGGGCATTCCAGATGGTGGGAGCAGCCACTGAGAAAGCTCTTTCTCATGTCCTCACCAGGTGAACTTGTGATCTTGGTGGCACCAAGAGAAAGCCTTCTTCTGCAGATCTTAGGGCTCTTGCAGGTTCATATTGGGAGATACGGGGGGGTTGCAGACTGCCAGAAATAGTGCAAATTGAGTCCACTTTTAGGGTTAGGGAATCATGGGAACTGTAGTTTATTGTGGCACCAGAGCTCTCTGACAGAGAAGGCTCAATGTCTCAGAAAAAAAAAACAATTCCCATGATTCCCTAGCACTAACCCTAACCCTAAAAGTGGACTCAATTTGCACTATTTCTGGCAGTCTGCAACCCCCATATGTCTCTCAAATAGTCTGGACCCAAACCGTATAGGGCTTTATTAGGTCATGACTAGCACTTTGAATTGTGCCCAGAAATGAACAGATAGCCAGTGGAGATGTTTTAACAAGGGAGTTATATGCTCCCTGCAACTGGCTCCTGTCAGCATTCTGGCTGCAGCATTTTGAACCCACTGAGGTTTCCGGACAGTTTCCAAGGCAACCCCACATAAACTGAGTGAGTTGCAGTTGTCCAAGTGGGATATTTGTAGATGCACACTCTGCTCTGGTCTTTCTTCTATACTATTTCCCACAAAGTTGCTCAAGGATTTCTATTTCACTATTCTATTTTCAAATAGCCACTGCTTATTCCTTCCCTGTAGACTGCAAGCAGGCTATCATTAGCCTTAGCAAGAACAGCAGTAGGTCAAGTAAGGCCCGAAACACACAGACAAAATAAAGCTGCTTCCGCCGCTGTGGGGGTGTGGTGTTCAAACAACGCACTCCCCCAAAGCAGCCAGAAGCCACTCTGATACCACAATCCAATCCTTTGGACCAGATCAAAAAGGAGTCAGAATAATCTGGCTCCTGGCAGTGGCCGGCTTGGGACCACGTTGTCTGACTTGGGACTGTGGAAATGGCACACTTTAGAAGTGGGCCATGCAGTCACCATAGTCCTGGCACAATCGCAGCCAGAGCAGTCAGAGGTCAGCTCCTTGACGCCCATCTGCTTCACCCTAAATCAGCCTCATGGACTGCTTGTATTGGTGCAAAAAAGGAATAAGTACACAAAAAAATAGGCTTTCCAAATGTATGCATCCCTAATCAACATACTGAGTTTTCCACATTTTGACTAGCAGCTCAGAATATGGGCTTCCTGAGTTTTAAGTTAACTCCCTGTACTCTTGTACTCCTGTATGGGGTAAGGGGAGTTGCAGACTGCCAGAAATAGTGCAAATTGAGTCCACTTTTAGGGTTAGGGTTAGGATTAGGATTAGGGAATCATGGGAACTGTATTTTATTGTGGCACCAGAGCTCTCTGACAGAGAAGGCTCAATGTCTCAGGAAAAAAAACAATTCCCATGATTCCCAAGCACTAACCCTAACCCTAAAAGTGGACTCAATTTGCACTATTTCTGGCAGTCTGCAACCCCCCCTAAGTTTTCTATTAATGATAACTCCAGGTAAATACTATTTTGGACATAACATCAGTTTGTGTTCATGTTCCTATGCACTATTTCCTATGCACTTCTCCATCCCTCTCATTTCACCCTTTTTTCTCTTCTTTTGCTTTTGCCTTTTTTCTTTCTTTTTTGCTTGTGCATTTTTAATATAAAATGATTTTTTTAAAGTCAGATAATTATTATTATTATTATTATTATTATTATTATTATTATTATTTCTACCCCGCCCCTCTGTCAAACAATTGGGGCAGCTTACAACAATTAAATTTCCATACAATATCTTTTATCTCAACAGATAAAAAAAGCAAGCAATTTTAAAAAAATAAAAATCAGCCAAATTATTTGGGCACACAATTCAGAAAATCTCACAAACTTTTGTCTCACTTCCCAAAAGTAACAATACAACTACTACTACTAGTAGTAGTACAATAATAATAGAAATATGTAAGTTAGAATTTGGTGTATTTTCATGAGATGAGGCTGCCCATTTCACTCTAATCGTAGTGCTTGGCTTCTTAGGAAAAGATCAGAAAACCCTGCTATTTTTCTCAAACGTTTTTTCTTAAAAAGTTGAAGCAAAAATGTACCGGTTCCTCATTAAGTAAAGTATTAGGTGAAAAATTTGAGGAGATGTCTAAGGGATGTCCGTACAGCTGGCAGAATTTTTTAGTAGATTCTGACAATCCCTAAAGTTTTTGCCTGAAACAAAAATTGCAACTAATTCTGAATGCTCCCCAAGCAAAACATCTGAAAATTTTTAAAGGCAGCTGAGGAAGACTTCAAAAGATGTACAATATTTCTTCATTGCTGTTTTGTGGGGATTTTGTGGTGTTTCCTCTAGTGAAGATTTTATTGTTTCTGGGTTTTATTTTTTTTCTTTACTCTTCCAATCCATCCTTCTTCTTCTTTTTTTTTTTTTAAGGTGTTACTGATTCTTACCATGTGTGAACATACTGCTTAGCTGAGTATGGTTACATATCCTCCAAGGTCTTGCCCATATCCCCTTTCAGCCTCAGGGAGAATTCCTGTCCGAGGCATCACTTATACCTTGTTAACGTTTTGGTTCCACTGCCCCTTGGAGCATGTGTATCTTTTACTTATTCATTCATTTCAATTATTTATAATGTTTCTGTTTTTGCCTGACAACAGGCCCCCAAGGTGGTGAACAGTAAAAGAAAATTAAGACACAACAAGCATAATAAAATGTTGTTGTTGATATCCAATTTTTAAAGGTAGTGACTGACTTAGGAATCTATTTCAGGGAAAATGATATAATAATAATAATAATAATAATAATAATAATAATAATAATAATAATTTGTATCCCGCTTATTGGGGGGAAAAAACAATCCAAGCGGCTTACATAAAAAACCCATACAATATAATCCCAAAGACCAACCCACCCACCCCTCCAAAGAATGGGCCTCCTCAGCTTTTACATGTTCTTGTGCCTTCCAGCGAATCCTGCAGATTCTAGCATGGGCCATGCTGGCAGGGGATGATAGGGCTTGTACTAGGTTGTGTGGTATGGATATTTTAAATCATTCTCCTGTACCCTGGTACCTTCTTCAGTCTCCTCAATCACTGTGATAAGACAAGAAACATATCATCCAGCTGCCTGACTGAGAAGAAGACAGACAAATCATGTGCTAGCTGGTCTTGTTTGCACAAGTGGTGTTTTTGTCCACACATACAAAGGCAACATGGAACCTTTAAAGAACAACCATTAAATAGTATGTAGAGAGATCTTGTAACTGAAGTAAAGGCTTTTGTAGCCTTGAGTCTACTTTCTCAGATGCATCTTAAGTCTACAAAAGCTACGCTGCCCACTTCTTTATTTCAGTTTGGGGGGGTTGCAGACTGCCAGAAATAGTACAAATTGAGTCCACTTTTAGGGTTAGGGTTAGGGAATCATGGGAACTGTATTTTATTGTGGCACCAGAGCTCTCTGACAGAGAAGGCTCAATGTCTCAGAAAAAGAAAAAGAAACAATTCCCATGATTCCCTAGCACTAACCCTAACCCTAAAAGTGAACTCAATTTGCACTATTTCTGGCAATCTGCAACCCCCCTTAGTCTCAAAAGTGCTATAAGATCTCTCTACATACTATTCTACAGAGCAACATGGCTATATCTTTGTATTCAGCCATTGAAGAGACGTTGTGAGAGCTTCAACCAGATTTAAAAGATAGGGAGAGGAGATTAGATTTAAAAGCTGAGGAGAGGGTATATACGTAAGTATATAGCATATATGACACTGCCCAAAATAAAGCCACCAGGATTACATTCTATGTCATTTTTTCCTTTTGGTTTCATAGCTCAGTCACAGCCTTGTCCCCTCTGGCTGTGGGCATACTGGCTCTGTATTGCAGTAGGTATAGTCTGTTGAAGGACATCGAGCTAGGAAAGACTGCATCACTTGTTACTGCAGCTTCTCTAAATATACACCTTTCAGGGTGCTTCATTGCATATTCAATTTGTGATCCATCCTTCAACCAAGGAACTAAGGCCAATCACCATAGTCCCCTCGCTTTTATTCTCATATCAACCTGGAGACATAAGTTGTGCTCAGAGATAGTGACTGGCTCAAGGTTGACCATAGAACTTGATGCCTGGGTGTAGATTTGAATGTGGTTCTTTCCAGGGTTGTTTCTAGTCTTGCACTCTGACTATGATACCACAATGAAGTAGGCCTTCTGACTATCAAAGTGCATAGTGCAATATAGACAAAGGGCAGAGTATAGCTGGGGGTGCAAATGAGGGCATTGCCCCTACAAATGAAAATTTGTCCCTCCATGAAATTTTCTTTCAATGCCCACATTTCTAGCATTGCAGTTGAGCATTTAGACATATGGTTTAGGCATCCCCTCCCCCAAAGTGGATGAGGTAGACTCCTGCAAAAACACTAATACTTTATGCATTTACTAAAACATTGTACACGTGCAAGGAAAGCTTTCCACACACCACACCTTGCATGCTACCGGACCCACTTTTGATGCATCTACAGCTGTGTGAGAAAATTAATTCTTAACTTTGACACCTGTGCTAACACCATACTGGGATTAATCAGGGAAAAGCAAATTTAGTAACCTTCACTTTTTAAAGTAACCTATTTGAGGGGATTTCGTAGGTTTGCAGAAAAATCATGGTGAGTTAAAACTGTACTATCAGTTGAGATCACTATAGTAGGGTGATTTGCTCAATATGTATTTGCTTTCTAGATTCAAAACACATTGCAGAAATAATCTAGTTTGAGACCATTTTAACTACCATGACTCAATGCTAGGGAATTCTGGGAACTATAGTTTATTGTGTCACCAGAGCTCCCTGACAGTTAAATGTCTCACAAAGCTACAGTTCCCAGAATTCCCTAGCATTGAGCTAGGGTAGTTAAAGTAGTCTCAAACTGGATTATTTCTGAAGTTTGTTCTAGCCCTAAATTACCATTACTTGGTCTATACAACTATTTTGCATGTGGACAATAATGTGTTTGAAATTGATTTGCTTTTTTTTAATGTACTTTCTAATTAAAGTTCATTCATTGGGCGATATTTTTGTCATTACCTAAATAAATAAATAAATAAATAAATAAATATTTTGCCACATAAATCTATTCTATAGTGATCAATACCCAATCTCTTTTGCCCTCCATTTTTTTTTCTTTTTCCAACCACAGTGAAAATTGTCTCTTAACTACCTGGACTAGATGCCAAAGGATTCCCCCTTCCTTCTCTCTTCTCTTCCCTCTCTCTCCTCTTTTTCACTCTCTAAATTATCAGGGAGTGAGAAGCAGAAGGATGAGAAGAGGGGAAATAACTTGAATTCTTTGTTCTGTGCTGATTACTAAGAAAATGCATCCCTATGATCTTTTAATTTGTGCTTAAAAGATTAATTTGTGTTTGTCTAAGGAACTCAACACAGACTTTATAAGATATTTTACTTCAAAAAAAATGGCAGTCAAGTAAACATTTTGGTTAATCTCTTACTGTCATCCTCTTCATTCTAATTTGGGTGAGCATGGAAAGATGATTAATTCTATTCTCCAAACAGACATGTGCTGGCATGTGGATCACTTTAGCTTTCTTTTCTTATAGGTAGAAATTGCTTGGAAGGCAGCTGTAGTGGAAAAATATTTTGCTGGGCATAGCGAAGATGAACTTGTTTTCTTAGATTTTTTTGTTTTGTTTTGGAAATATCAAAAAGAGACTCCGGTAGCATGCAACTCCTGCATCTTTTGATTAAATCTTTTATTTCTTCCATCTAAATATTTTACATGTATATTGGTACAGAGAGCACAAGGGACTACCTTAAAATCCTTGCTCAGTCATGAAGCTCTCTAGATGATCTCATACAAGGTGCTTCTTGTCATTGGAGCAGTGATGTCTTGTTGAATCATGAAATGCAGGAGCTTCTCATGGTAATGTGCATATGTGCTCCAATTTTAGGGTTCTATGGAAATTTTAAAATGAATATCACAAGCACAAATATAATTTTTCAAGAAGTAATCTTTCCTTTTAAAAAAAAAAAAAAAGAAAGAAATCTGACAGCAATAAACACAAAGCAACAACAACACAATATTTCCCAAAAGGGAGAGAAAGAGGTTTCTTGCAGAAAGGACCCACAAAGATTCTGTTAATTCAAAAAGCAAGGAAAGAATAGCAAATCACAATTTTTTAAAGTTGTTATTGTATTTCTTTCTTTTTATGTTGCAAAAAACAACATGGCTACTTGTTTAAAAACATTGCATCTTGTTTGTTACCATATCAAAAAGATACTGATTAAGTAAACTCCTTTTTAAAAAAAGTGCTTTGTTTTATTGGTTTTATGGTCCATAATACCATATAACATGTATAATATCGTTATAACAGCACATATTTTTCAAACTCTCCTCCCTCTCCTTCCTCCCCTTCTGATGGCTATAACCAAGTAATTACAGTACCTATCATAAGGAATATCTTATTAATAGTTTCCCTAACTTCATTGTATTCCTTTTCAGCTTTAACTTTCTCAATCCAACAGCTCCACTTGTCCCACCAGATCATTTCCTTTATTTGACCATTATAGTCTCCTTTTCTCTCCCTTAAATAATCAGAGATATTCTGCAATATAATGCGATCAATTCTCCCCTCCACCATTGTTCGTTTTTCCATCCCAATGCTATTACAGTGTGCCATTCTTAAAAGATTTTTATTGTGTAATCTTCTGTCTTATTCAATCCCAATTTTCTTAAATTCAAGATTAAACAATTCTTCTCATCAAATTGGAGGTTTCTCCCCATCATTCTATTTATCTCTTGGATAACTTCTAACCCAGGGGTAGGCAACCTTTCCCCTTTAAGGGCTGAGGAACTTCAGCTCCCAGAAGCCTCAGCCATGTTGGCCAATAGTCCCATGTTGGCCAGTAGCTCCTGGGATTCTAGGAGCTGAAGTCCCTTGGCCCTTAAAGGGGAAAGGTTGCCTACCCCTGTTCTAACCAAACATTTTGTACATAGGAGTACCTCACCACATATGGATATACGTTCCTTTTTGCTCACATCCATGGCAGCAATTTGGAGGGGGGAAATTATCATTGCAATCTGATCTGGAGTTTTATACCACTTGCTAATTAATTTTTGTTGCTGTTCCCTAACCTTTTATATTTTTAATTTTAATTATCTGGAAGATCCAAAACATTAGGTCTTCTGTATTTATCTTAAGATTTTTCTTCCCTTTATCCATCAATCCTTCCTTTATTCTAAATTGTTTCTCCAAAAGTAACATCTTAATTCCCCAGTTTATTTATGAGGGAGCTCACTGAGTGCAATAAACCTATTCCTAAATGGACATTGATTTGATTGCAACTACAATGGCAAATCCATGTCAATAATCTCATAACTATCAGAACAGAGAAGGGTGAGAATTTTGTCTGCTCATTTGAAAAAAAAAAGATATATTTCAAAATGTTGCAAAATTTTTCATAAACAGGATAGAGAAAAATTTTTTTAAATGTAGAAAACAATGAAAGTGAAATATTCACCTATCCAGAACTTTGAGTACTTAATTCTAAAACCTGACTTTTAATTCCTGTGTATTCAACTAAGGGGGGAAGCACACAAGTGCTTCCAGGACACCGCCGGACGGAGCGCCGCGGGACCGCAGCCTCTGCGGCGCTCCTGCGGCGTCCCTGAAAGGAGCGCAAAAATAGCGCTCCATTCATAAGTCAGGGAAAGTGCACCCTAAACGCATAGGGCGCACTTTCCCTGACTTATCCGCCGCAGCGTGTCCGGATGCTGCAGTGGGAGGTTGCCCTGGGAGCGCCGGCCGTGCGGAGGGCCGGCAGCTCCGAGGGCAACCTCAGGAAGAGGAAGGAGCGCCGCGTGTGCAGCTGCTCCTCCTCTTCCTGGCCTCCAAGACGACTCTATTAGTCGTCTGCCGAGGCCCTAAGGTTTTGGTAGTGAATTAAGATTGCCATCTTTTTTCCCCAAATGGGTTCTTAGCCTCAGCTTACATGGCAGACAAGTACAATATGCTTACCTCCAAATGGCTCTACCTATTCAATTTGGCCAGTGCAGACAGTTTAGAATAGAATTTACCAAAATGTGCAAATTTCTTCAGAAGTTCAATGGAAAGCATGTCTGCATTTTAAGAAAGTCAAGTATGAGAGGAAGAAAAAATGAAAGATTTTCCATGCTTACATGGAAACATAGAACAGATCTTGCTGAGCATAGTTCCATATATCACAATATGGTACTATTTCCTGTGAATGAATGAATGGATGAATGAATGAATGTACATCCTTAATACTCATGTGTACATTTGTAGGATCTTTGAGTGAACCATGTCTCCTTGACATTGAGCCTCCTTTTGGTATAAATAACACGTTTACATGGTGTAGAAGTCAATGCCTATCCAAAAGAGGGGATCTTTTGACAGCTTAGTACCTTTTGGCTTTTCCCTCTGTTTGTGTTCCATCGCCACCATGCCCCTCCTTTTCAGAAAGAGGACAACTAATGCTCTTTCATACCATTTGCAAAACAAAATGCTGACTTCCTGCGTGAGGAAGAGAAATCTTAAGTGCAAATGTTCCCACAGGTCATCCCCCTAAAGTCCAATTTATTTAAACAGCTGTACATCAACATTTAAAAAAAAAAAGCATTACCAAGGTCTTGTCTTGTTGGCAATGAGGCATTTTAAAGCACACAGTCTAAAATGTCATAACATTTCACTTTTAATCTGCACAAGGACATGTAAACTGGCAAATGCCCCATGTAATGCAAAGACTGTAGTCTCTTATTAAAGAATGCTTTCACAACATAAACAGATGCTTTTTTATTATTTTCTTTCTTTCATTTTTTCTTTTAAACTAAGTCTACAAATGGCAAACAAATTCAAATAGGCTTATGTCCTGGTTGGATGGACTGAGTTATAGGTAAGAACATAAGGACTTGAGAAGGGTCCAGTTAGATTGGACCAAAGGCCTATCTAGCCCAACACTTTGTCTCCCATGGTGGCCAACCAAATGCCTACAATCAGGACATGAAGGCAATATTTCTCTCCTAGTCACTGATATTCACAGGCATTCCACATTTGATCTTCCAGCTATAGTGACTAGGGATGTAATATTTCACTTGTTTTCTTCTCAAAGGAACCAACATGTAATTTGAGCAGTTTTCTCCTCACTGTGAGAAACTTTTGAATATTGTGTAGATTTGAAGACTATTCTCAGTTTGAGACTAATTCTACTCCAAAAAGGCACAAAGCTATTTTGTGCAGAAAAATAGAAATAAGCTGCATATTCTGCACAGAACAAGAACATAGGAAGAAAAAGTGTTTTCTACATACAAGATTTACAGATTTATGTATTTATTTGCACAGGAAAACAGGCTGTTTTCTGCTTAAACAACCATGTGTGAATTTTGTGGAGAATAAGTCTCAAACTGTGAAAATTCTCATTAGGATCCCTCTAACCACATTTTCTCAACACTCAAGAAACATATTTTTCAACTATTTTTCAATTTTTAAAGATATTATTTCATCCATAACAGTGTTCATTGGTAGCAATTTGTAGACTTATCTCCTATAAATTTGTCAAAGCCTGTTACAAAGCAACCACTTTTTGTGGTCATTGTGACATCTTATAGTAGCAAATTTCACCTTATACAGTAAAAAAAATCCTCAAGTTCTATTGTTCCCAATGGCAGCATGCTGTGCATGTGACTGCACTGGCATGGCCATGTGCACATACCACTATTGGTGTGAATGGGGCTGGGCCATCCGAGGATGCTCAAATGGCAACCCAGCAGGTGACAAGAGCTGACTGTAGTCATGCTCTCTCTCTCTCTTGTGATGAACTACTTTCTTTTTTTGGGGGGAAAGGTCCCAAATTGTCAGGATATTGATGGGATATATAGTCAATGTTGAAATGTAAAGATGTGTGTGTCTGTATTTTTCCATGATGAGAATGTGCTTCTAGGTCGAACACAACAACTCAGTCCAGGTGTCCAAAGAGACAAAACAAATGGTAACCACAAGTTGGAATAGATGGAAAAGTGTTCTTGTTTATACAGTGAAGACAATAATAAAAGTTGTTATGGGAAAGTAGATCACATGGTAAAAGATGAACAACAGGAGGTTGGGTTAATATACGTCATGTACACATCAACCAAATAATAATAATAATAATAATAATAATAATAATAATAATAATTTTTTATATCCCGCCCCGATTGCTCGGCTTACAGCATTAAAATTTCCATACAGATATATTAATATAATTTAAACAGAACATAAAAATCCCAAATCCCACCCGTCCTCAATTAACCTGAGGTTAACACCCAAGAGGTGGAGAAAGGTTGGGCTGGGAAATTGTGTTTCAGGCATAGAAGTCAGTCTGTTCTTGAACTTTCAGTAGTATGGATTAAGTTTCTTTATTTTTGCTGAAGCTGTAGCATGACTAACTTTCCACAATGTAGCATTTAAAGGATTTGTAGTTTTGTTCCAGTTAGCCACATTTGGCTAAAGTGATGTTTTATTGGACTTTATAGTTTTTTACTCTGCATATGCTTTTCTATAATAAAGCCTGCTAGAAGCTTGGAGTTCTCTGCATGGTGGTGTCCTCTCAGCTACAAGTTACTCTGCTGCATGGATTTATCCACACATACACAAACCTGCTCCTCCAACAATTCCTAACACAAATCTCCCTTCTTTCACCTTCTTTGGATGACCTCAAAAGATTTAGATTCTAGCAATTATGAGAGAAGCTCTGTAGATCTCTATCCATCTTAACTTCTTAGTCCTTACTCACATGCATTTTATTTCTAAATAAGAAATCCCCAACCCAAATGTTATGACTTTTCCTGATATGGAAAGTGCTCCCTATATGGAACAATTTAATTTGTATAAATATATAACAGCAATGACAAAGAACTTGAGAAGAAACTGAAAGGGGCTTGAGTCTAGCCCTATTCAGTTGTTAATAATAATAATAACAATAATTTATTTATATCCTGCCCCTCTGCCAAACAATCGGAGCGGCTTACAACATTAAAATCCAAACAGATATATTACAATATTACATAAAAGAACCTAAGAATTCCAAAACCCACCCGCCACTTAAAAAAGTATTAAACAAGCTATACATTAAAACATATTAAAAACACTCAAAAGCAGCCAGTAACACACAGTAGCGGCGACTATAACCGAAGGTGGGAGAGGAAGAGATGGGCAACTCTTGAAGCCAGGAAATCTAATCAGGAAAGGCCTGCCGGAAGAGATCCATCTTGACAGCTTTTTTAAAGCTGCTTAAGGTCATAATCTGATGGATCTCATCCAGCAGGCCATTCCATAATCTGGGAGCGGTTGCCAAGAAGGCCTTCTGGGAGGTTGCAGACAGCCTTCTTTTTATCGGCTGCACCAAATTCCTCCCAGAGGACCGAAGTGTGTGTTGAATAAATGTGTGAGAAGTAAGGATGATGCTGACTCTCTGTCCTGGCTTCCTTCATGCTCTGAACGTAGCAGATGACTTTCTGGAAGAGAGATGCTCCTCTGTCAAGGGAGTAATGCAAACAATTGAAAATACTAGAACACCAGCACCCTTATTCTAGTAATATATTTTAAGTAAATGCACAAGGAGGGAGAGCATACACTAGCACCACCCATTCTGCCACTACTTTATAAAAAGAATGCTTTTCTGAATTTCTTTTATGTGTGAATGGCATTCTGAGTTATGTGAAGAACCTCCATGCATAGAGGATGGTCTTCTGTTGAAAAAGTCACTCTCCATGTGAGGACAGTGATGGAAATGTGCGAGATGGGATGCTTGGGGGCGGAGTGGTAATGGCGGCACGAAAGGTTGTGCTCTCACGAAGCTGGTGAGAGACAATCGTGGATCGGGAGGTTTGGGGTCCTTCCTGAGGCTGTTATGGGCAGAGAAGGGAAGGGACGAGTACCCCCCCGGTAAAGGGGGTCCGGAGGAGCTTGTCGGAGACCCTGTGCCAGCACTGAAGGCTCTGAAAAAGAACGGAGGAGAAAGTGAGAGGAAGCTACAGCTTCCTTTCGGCAAGAGCAGCAGAGGAGACGGAGGTTGCTGAGCGGTCGCAGAGCAATTCACAACCCCCGACCCGCACCCTGGAGGGTAAAAGTGCCGCCACCACTTTTTAACTATATTAAATTAGACTGGGGAATTTCGATTCGAACCAAAAAAGAAGACATCTAAGAGAAAGGGTAAGAAAAGGAGCTTTCCCATCTGGGACAAAGACATTGCCTTGGTAAAGACATTAAGCTGGAGCGGAAACCGGACTGTGCTGAGCGGAGCTCCAGACATCCTTATTCATGTTCTGATACATGGAACTGTTATATTAGACAAATGTACAATACATTGGGATATTTGGGACAATTGCCATTATAACTATTATTAAGATTTATTTTGGGCTAATTCTCCAATTTATTTTGAAGCTTTGAAGCTTTGATGAGAGATAGAACTGATGTGGAAAACAATTTGGACTGGACTGAGAGTGCGAAACCTGGACTGAGCTGAGAGTGGGAAAGTATGTTGATTTTGGAATTTTTTTTTTATTTTTTTTAAGGAAGAAAATTGAAGAAGCAAATTGGAAAGTTGAGACTATATTCTATAGTATATTATATTATCCTAAGGACTAAAAAAACAAAAAACAAAAAACAAAACAAATAAACAAAAAAAAACCCTGATCTGAAGACCTGAGAAATAAAGAAGGGCCTCTGACAAAAGAGGAGATAAAATGACTGAACAACGTTAAAGAAAAAAAAAAGAAAGAAAGAAAGAAATGAAATAGATGAATAAGGACATTTAGGAGATGAAAAGATCATTATAGAGACTTACTTACTTACTTAGAGACTTACTTATAGAGACTTACTTACTCCAAGAAAGAACACTTATCAGGGAATAAGGCAGAAGGGAAAAAGATTATTTAAGATACAATTATAAGTGTTTAGATCATTATACCAAACTGACTGACTGAGATAGATAGATAGAATATAGAGTGAATATAGATAGATAAGAAAGATTTGTTATATGTAAAGATAATATTTTTGTGTTTCATTTACTCTAGTTTAACTATTTTATATAATATAATATACATTTATATAATATATATTTAAGCCTATAAAGATAGACAGATATTGTGAATTTATAAGATAGGTAGTTATAGGTAGATATTGTGATTTTATCATAATTTTGAATGATTAGTTTCTTAAGGCTATTTTTTTTCCCTCTCTTTCTTGGCTGTTAAGTTGTGATCCCTCCCTCCCTTTCCCTTTTGGAAAAATACTGGGGGTAATTGTTTATTGTTTATTTTAAATCACAGGTGCTGGAGATTCATTATCTAGACAGGGAGGAAACATTTGTCCTTGAAGTAGGCATAGGAGAAAAAAAAAAAAGGATTGGAGGAATTTGGAGGCAACTTATGTACGTTCATATTTTGTATGATAAGAGGATTTGTGAGATATTTAATAGGTATAGTTAAATTAAGGATAGTATAGTAAAATATAAGGACAAGGATAGTTTCAATAATTATATCATCAAGTAGAATAAAGAGGAGAGATATTAGGGAAAGGGGAGGATTATAAATACCTGTATAGAGGGGAAAGAGAAAGAGACCTTAGAAAAAGAACAAAGCAACATATACTAAAATTTGTATAACAGGTTGGTTAATACTCAAATTGAGACAAATAATCTAGAATTAATATTATTAATATAAAAACAATTAGAAAAAAGGGGGGGAAAGAAAGAAGAAAGGAAAGAAGAAAGGGAAACAATAAAGAAAAGGGAGGAGGAGAAAATAAAATCTTTGGAGGAAATAAAAATATATAAAAAATAAATAATAAAATAAACAAAAAATTAAAAATAAAAATAACTTAAATTAAATCAAATTAAAAATAATAGGAAATTAAATAGATAGATAAGAAAACAGGAAATTAAACAGATAGATAAGAAAAGGATAATAATCAAAATAGACAAATAAATAAATAAATAATAATAATAAAAAAAGAATTAAAAATTTAAAATTTAAAGATTAAAGGAATTAAACTAAATCAAATTGATATTGAAGGAAATCTTAGGTATAACCAAGTAGAAAAGGAAGATAGAAAGGGGATAAAAAATAATAAACAAATAAATAAATAAATAAAAATAAAACAAAAAGGTGGGTAGAGGTCGGATGTGAAGAGTTAAATAAGATAGGAAAATACTAAAGTACTGAGGATTTAACGGGCTAGGTAAACAAAAACAACAATAATAACTTTAACAACAACAACAAAACTTAACAATAATATAGCAATAAATAAACAAATCAAGGTACAAATGATAACAAGGAAGACAATGGCACAATCGGCACAAACGCTACAGTTATAAGTTCGAAGGAAATCAATAGATCAACAGAGTAAAAGCACAGACCCTTATGCAGGATTTATGGAGGAATTGAGGAAAATGCGAAGAGACATAACTAGGGAGATGAAGGAAATGAAAGATGAAATAAAAGCGGAATTAAGGAAAGAGTTAGATGTAATTAGTCGAAAACTGGATCAAGTTACGGAAGATGTCCACCAAATAAAGGTGAATGTCCAAGAGCTTCAAACAAAAACAGGATCTCTAGATAAAAGGACATCCACACTGGAACACGCCGTCGAAAAGGAATCCACAAACAAACTAGTAGCAGAAATTAGAAATAGAGCTAAATGTATAAAAATTCGAGGCTTGTCGGAAACCAGAGATGAAGATTTGTATAACAGGATTACACCCGCCCTTGCTGAATTTATAGACTGGAATATGGAACAGTTAGATTTGGAAATAGATAAAATATATCGAGTTAATTCAAGAACGGCGCGAGAAAGAAAACTGCCAAGAGATGTGGTAGTTTATTTTGTACGAGAAAGGGTCAAAGATCTATGCCTTCAACAAAGTTACAGGAAGAAACTTACGATAGAGAATGAAGAGTTAAGAATTTTTCGGGATATCCCACAGGAGGTGTTGAATAAAAGAAAGGAATACAACTTTTTAACACAAATTTTAAGAAAAAAAGGAATACCGTATAAATGGGAGAAACTAGAAGGTTTGTCTTTAAGACATAACCAACAAAGATATGTACTGAACACTGTACACAAGGCAAAAGATTTTTTACTAAGATACAGAAGAGACTTTGAAAATACATCTCCCAGAAGAGAGCCTAGAGAAACACCTCCTAGAAGTGAGAACTGAAAAACAAATAAAGATACAAAAAAGAAAAAGGAAGAGTCAGAATTTAAAAAAAAGAAAAGGCAGAAGCAACAAGAAGAGAAAGAAGAAGAAGAAGAGGACGGGGAAGAGGAAGAAGAAGAGGAGGAGGAAGAAAGATTAGAGCAAGCGGGAATACTTGATACAAAAATAGAAAAAGTAAAAAAGGCTAAGAGAGAAACAGAAGAAGGGGAAGAGAGTGAAGGTGAAGCATCTGAACAAGAATTCTCAGAAGACGATTAAAAACAAAAATTTTAAAACAAAATAAAATAAAAAAGTAGGGGGAAAAGGGAAAAAAAACTATGCAGGACAAAATAATATTGTGGAATGTCAAAGGAATGAACTCACCTTTTAAAAGAAGGAAAGTGTTTCATTACTTAGAGAAACAGAAGGCAAAAATTCTTTGTTTGCAGGAGACCCATATAAGGCAAAAAGATATCAGACTGCTTAAAAATCCAAAATTGGGAACCCTTTATGTATCGAGTCATGAGAAAAAGAAAAAACGAGTAGCAATATATGTAGATAAACAATATCAATCCAGAGAATTATTTAAAGATAAAGAGGGACGATTTATAGGAGTCCAAATTCAAATGCAAGAAATAAACATCACATTAGTAGGTGTTTATGCACCATCTGATAGCCAAAAGATATTTTTTAATAGACTTAAAGAACGGATAAAAGAAGAAGAATTCAAAGATCTGATACTGGTTGGAGACTGGAACGGTGTTATAGAACCACATTTAGATAGATCCACACAACCTAAAAGTAAGCAGGGTAAACTACCTAAAATATTTTTTGAAATGCTAGACGAGTTAGCATTGATAGATATATGGAGACTAAAACATCCTAAAGAGAAAGACTATACTTTCTACTCAGAAACTCATCATTCCTGGTCCAGACTGGATATGTTTTTGGTTTCCAAAACATTATGTAAAAGAATTGGTAAGACAGAAATTCTATCCAAGATTACTTCGGATCATAACCCAATAGGAATAAAGTTAATTGGAAGAAGATCAGAATACAATTGGAAATTAAAGGAAAGTTTACTATTAGATGAAAATATTTTAGGAAAGGCCAAAGAAAGGTTGACAAACTATTTTAATGAAAATCTGGATAAGGGAACCCCGATAGAAATTGTATGGGAAGCATCTAAAGCGGTAATGCGGGGGTTCTTTATTCAGAAAGAAAGTGAAAAGAGGAGATTACAAAAAGAAAAAGAATCCAAATTAATGATGGAAATTCAGAATAAGGAGGATGAACTTAAAGGAAACCCCAACAATAAGAAAATAAAAGAGGAGATAAAAGTACTGAGAAAACAACTAGACATGGAATTAACTTATGAATTAGAAAGAAAATTAAAAATAATAAAACAGAAACATTTTGAACATTCAAATAAATCGGGAAAATGGCTGGCCCAAAGATTAAGGAAAGAATATGAAAGAAAACTTATTCTGAAAATAGAGGATAAGAAAGAAATATACACTAATCCAGATAAAATTAAACAGACATTTTATGAATACTTTTCAGAACTATATAGGGGGGAAAAAATAAAAGAAGAGGAAAAAGTGCATATGGAAGAATATTTAGATAAAGAAGAAATTCCAAAAATTTCTGAAACTCAGAAGCAGGCCTTAAATGCTCCGATCACCATGATGGAGGTTACAGAAGCAATTAGGAGACAAAAATTAGGGAAGGCACCCGGACCGGATGGGTTCACGGCAATGTATTATAAATATCTTGAACAGGAACTAGCCATACCCCTTTTAAGAACAATAACAGAAACAATTAAAGGAAAAAAGCCAAAATCTTGGGAAGATGCCCTAATCGTTTTAATACCAAAAGAAGGGAAAGATACATTGGAAACAAAAAATTATAGGCCCATATCACTCTTAAATTTAGATTATAAGATTTTTGTTTCAATTTTGGCGAATAGATTCAAAAGTATATTAAAAGATTGGATTCAGGAAGACCAGGCAGGATTTCTGCCAAATAGATATCAAAAAAAACAACATAAGAGTCGTACTGAATCTTTGGGAATATTATGAAAAGAATAACGATAAAAAATTGGCTGCAATATTCCTAGACGCTGAAAAAGCGTTTGATAATGTGACTTGGGAATTTATGATAGGGGTATTAAACAAAATGGGGGTAGGAGAAAAATTTCTAAATTGGATTAAACTAATATATACGGAACAATCTGCCCAGATTATAGTGAACGCGGAAAAAACAAAGAAATTTCACATTACGAAAGGGACAAGGCAAGGATGCCCCCTATCCCCCTTACTGTTTATAGCAGTATTAGAAATTTTATTGAGGAAAATAAGGAAAGAAGAGGGGATATCAGGGCCAAAAATTAAAGGATACAATTTCAAACTTAGAGCATACGCGGACGATTTAGTAGTATTTTTGGAAAAGCCAAAAGAAAGCCTTAATAATCTATTACAAATATTAAATGAATTTGGAAACTGGTCTGGTTTTAAGATAAATAAAGATAAAACAGTAATAATTACAAAAAACATGAACAAAAAAGAAGAAGTAGAATTGGAACAAAAATCAAACTTTAAGATCCAAACAAAGGTAAAATACTTAGGAATTTGGATTTCCAAGAAGAATACTGAATTATTTGAGAATAATTATCAAAAGACTTGGAACAAAATAAAAGAAGATTTGATTAGATGGAACAAATTGGATTTATCACTTTTAGGAAGAATAGCAACACTTAAAATGAATATACTTCCAAGGATGATGTTCCTCTTTCAAAATTTACCAATAATAACTAACGAAAATGTTTTCAAAAATTGGAACAAAGAATTGGCAAATTTTATATGGGCAGGGAAGAAACCTAGGATTAAATGGAAAGATATGCAGGATTTAAAGGAAAGAGGAGGATTAGGTATGCCAAATTTCCAAATTTATTATCATGCTTGTTGCCTAATGTGGATAAGAGATTGGATTCTACTGGAAAACAAAAAACTATTAGCATTAGAAGGATTCAACGCCCGATTTGGCTTTCATGCATACCTATGGTATCAGAAAGTTAAAGTACACAAAGATTTTCTACACCATTATATAAGAAAACCGTTATTAAAAAGCTGGATGAAATATAAAAGTAAATTGTATTCAAAAATTCCACTATGGGTATCAAGCCAAGAGGCATTTTTAAATGAAAATAGTTTGGATATAGATAGATGGGTAACATATAGGGATTTGTTAAAGAAGGAAAATGATCGGACACGGATAAAAATCAGGGAGGAATTACTTGAGGAAGGAATAAGATGTCATTGGTTCCCACATCGCCAATTAACAGAGAGGTTCAAAACTGATCAGAGATTAGAAGGGTTTGAAGAAGATCAATCAGATATTGATGAAGTGCTACAAGTGGATTGTAAAAAAGTAATAAATAAGATTTATAGAATACTATTAAAACTGGACCAGGAACAAGAAATAATAAAAGACAATATGAATAAATGGGCACAAAATTTTGGTGAAACAATTAGACTGGAGGACTGGGAGAAAGTGTGGAATAAATATCTAAAGTTTACATATAGCTGTACTTTAAAAGAAAATTTCTATAAGTTATATTTCAGATGGTACTTAACGCCCGAACGTATTGCTAAAATAACAAAGAATACAAAAAACCTATGCTGGAAATGTGAACAAACTAAAGGGACACTATACCATGTATGGTGGCACTGTCCAGTAATAAAAACTTTTTGGAAGGAAATACACAAAAAAATAGAATATTGTTTAGAAATTAGATTTCCCATGAATCCTAAATTGTATCTTCTAAATATGGTACAGATATTAGATAAGCAAATAGAACAAAAATATTGGAGAATCATACTTTATATGATAACTGCAGCCAGACTACTAATAGCTAAGAATTGGAAATTAAAAGAGGCCCCTTTACTTAGGGATTGGCTATATAAATTATTTGACATGTATCAGATGGATATATTAACTCATAAACTGAAGGACAAAGCTGATAATAAATGCAAGGAAGAATGGAAAATGGTAGATAAATTGTGGATAGAGAAATGGGGTAAAGATATAATGAAATATAAGAATTGAATTGTAGGAAGCTTCAAATTCTAGATAAAGAAATAATCGAAATCTAGAAAATGAAAATAGTCATAAAAAACAAATACAAAATAAAAATAACGGTAGAAGAAGGTAATGTAACACTTGAGAGGGAAATATTTCAGGGGAAAAAAGAATCAAATAAAGAGCTAAGGAAGATATTACCTAAATATCTTAGAGGGGTTATAGGGGGGGTATAAAGGATAGGAAGGGAAAAGAAGAAAGAAGGAAGGAGGGAGGGAAGGAAGGAAGGAAGGAAGGAAGGAAGGAAGAAAGAAAGAAAGAGTAAGAGAGCAGATTGGAAAGGAGGAGAAAGAAGATAAAAGAGGGGGAATGAATTATAGTAAGGAAGGAAGAAATGGAAGGTATACAGGTAAAAAGAGTAGGAAGAAGGTGTGGAAGATTTAAAAGTTCAAAAAAATTAAAAAAAAAGATAGAGAGAGAGAGAGAGAGGAATAAAAGAAAAGGAAAAAAAGATTAAAGAAGGGAAAAGAATGTGAAGAAGGTAAGAGAAAGTGAAGAAGGTTAGTGTAGGTAGGGAAAGACTAAGGGAAGAGGCTAGAAAGGAGCTTGGAAGAGAGTATCTAGAGAAAAGGATATAAGGAAGGAGAGAGAGAAAAAGGAAGAGATAGAAGGATAGAATAGACCAAAGAGAGGGAGAGAGGAAGAAGAAAAGAAGAGAAAGGACTAAGAGAAGAGGGAAAAGAGGAAAGAGAAAGAAAGAGTTATTAGAAAATGGGGGGAGGAAGGAGAACATAAGAAGGAATATGGGAAGTATAACATCTATCCCACTCCGAATATTTACCTGCTATGCCATATTTAAATAAGCTCTCTTACGACTACTCTTATCATTTATAATATTATTTTTGTTATAATATAATATTATTTTTGTTATAATATAATTGATAACAATGGAATTACTAAAACTGAGAATATGTCATATTAAGATATAAAAGACAAATCATGTAAATAAATGTAAAACAATATATTATACATTATATATTTATACATTATACAAGAAGAAGAATAAGAAAAAAGAAGAAAGAAGAAGGAAATGGAGTAAGAAGAAGAATATATTGATGGAAAAGAGGGGGGAAAAGAAGGACTTTAAAAGCAACAAGAAAGAAAAAAAAAATAGATGGGTGTGCAATTTGATACCAGGATTGTGTAAGAATGGTTCACTATGTACATATCAGTTTGGCTTTCTGTTTTGGTTTTTGCTCTTTGGATTTGTTAAGAATGGAAAATAAATAAATTATACGGGCATAAAAAAAAAAAAAAAGAAAGAAATGTGCGAGATGAAGGATAGAGTTAGTATAGCCCCTTTCCTATTTTTATTCTCCACTAACGTGTACTGAAAACTTCCAAACAGAGATATGCTTCATGATCACATAATAGCCTGCACTGATTGAGGAGAGTCTCCTCTCAAGAAAGTTGCCCTCGATGGGTAGAAGACAATGGGAATGGATAGTGCATGGGGATGAAACCAACCCCTTCCTCTTCCATCTCTTTATATGTTTACTGAAGACACATCGCACACAGTCTTTCATTCTGATCACAGATATGCAGTATCTAAAACCCTTCATGTTTGCTTTTAGCAAATGTCTATAAGTTATATTATGATGTAGGGTGCATCTCGTTAATGTTGTTAACTGCCCTTGAGTTGGCCCTGACTCATGGTGGCCCTGTGGATGAGACACCTCCAAGACTCCCTATCCTCACTGCTCTGCTCAACCCCTGTGGACCCATGATTGACTCCATCTATCTTGTTTGCCATCTTCCCCTCCTTCCTCTATTCTCTCCCTTTCCTAGCATTATTTGTTTTTTCTAGTGATCCGTGCATTTCTCATTATGTGGCCAAAGTACAACAGCCTCAATTTGATCATCTTGGCTTTCATGGAGAGCTCTGGTTTGATCTGTTCAAGGACCCATTTGTTTGACTTTTCGGCTGTTCATGGTATCCTAAGCACTCTTTTTTTCAACACATCTCAAATGCATTGATTTTCTTTCTGTCTGCTTCCTTCCCTATCCAGCTCTCACATTCATACATGGTGATGGGGAATATTATTGCCTGCACAATTCTGATTTTACTGCTCCCTTATATATCTTTGCTTTTCAGGATATTTTCTAGTTCTTTCATAGCTGCCCTACCCATTCTTAGTCTTCTTTTTTATTGACTGCAGTCTCCACTCTGATCAATGTTTGAGCCTAAGTATGAGAATTCACTGTAAAAATCATTCAGTTTAACACCAGTTTAATTGGAATGGCTCCATCCTACTGAATTCTGGGGCTTGGAGTTTTGTGGGGCACCAGCACTCTTTGGCAAAGAAGGCCAAAGCCTTGGTAAAATGACAAATCTCAGGATTCCATAAGATAAAGCTACAGCCCTTAAAGTGGAGACAAACTGCATGATTTCTACAGTGCAGATGCACCCCCAGAAGGATATTTAGCATTTCATTTGTACTTTTTGTGTGCGCCAGGTTATGCTTTATTATGGAATCATTTTAGTTTGTATAACATTACAGTCTGCCTTTGTAATTAAAACTGTAAATGAAAACTTTATTTTCAATCTCTTATTATGACAACTGAATATTAGTTTTATTGTATTTTATCTGGTAATAAAATAAAATACACTGTATTTATATTACAGGCTGTCCTGAAATAGATTATGATACAAAGCTGTATAGAAATGTTTTGAGTAAATACTACCAGAATCCCCCTGACTGTATAGGCTCATTGGGAGATTCTGAAAATTGTAGACAAAAAGGTATTTTTTTTCTAGGTTCTGATAAATAGGAACATATGCCTCATCCCTGCAAAGGGACTGATTCATTAGGAGCCAGACCTTCATGCATGACTGCATTGTTTGCTTGGTGGTGGAATTTACAGCTGAAAAGGATAATAAAGACTATGTGATGGAACACAAGGTACTAGCTGCCACAGAAATATGACAAATCACATAAGAATGATGGGTACTACAGTTGGTGCAGAGTGCAGAAGGAAGGAAAATGTCATTATGCAGGATGCAGAAGCAAAAATATAATGTGTGAGAGGAGACAAACTAGTTTATAAAATGTTTGGAACAAAATGAACAACCTTGATCTTAACGTGAAAGAAATTAATGAACAAAGATCTCCACAACTTTCCCAATCTTGTTGTATGTGTAGCACAATTCACATGCCAATCTCAAGAGGCGGTAAACTTGTTTTATTGCCCTTCTGAGGTGCTACTGTGTCCAATTAGTTTGGTGTTACACTATTCTCTAATTAGCTGTGAAAAACACATCATTGCTAATTACACTGTACACTTTGGAAAAGACTGGAAATAATTAAGAGTGTTTCCTTTTATTCTGCTGGTTTAGAAAAGAACATGCATTTCTCTAGCAGTCTCCTAGAGAGTTTTATAGACCACAAATCAGACGGTTATGAACTGTTCTGAAATCCCAGAGCTCCAAAATTCCAAGACTCCATCTGTTGTGTACTATCTGCAGTAATATTAATCATGTTTGGGTCTTGGATTTAGGTATACTTTATAGATTATCTATCTATCCAGGGGCATAATTTAGTACATGGCCATACAACAATCCCTCTTAGGTCCACAGACCCTCTATAGGAGAGAGGCAACTGACCTGCTCAAGTTCCCAAAGGAATGGGAGGGATTTAACTGGTGTTACTGATATTCTGGAATTGGGATGTCTCTGGGTCTCTGGGAAGGAAGAGAGAGAGGATAGGACTGGTGGCAAATCTACATCAGAAATAATGGTAGAGAGACCAGTATGTGGGGTGGACAGTGCTGCTTATGGTGGCTTAACTGGATAGGAACTGGCAATGAGTGAAACACTGCCTGGTCTGTCCCATTTGTTTTGTATCCTCAGGGCACTGCCTAGTCTGTCTGTCTGTGTCTCATCTTTTTATACCATTCAAAGAGTTAGTGGCAACATAAAGGAAATTGTCCTATTATACCTTCACAGCAACCCTAAGACAGAGGGCAAAGAAACAATAATTTACCCAAGTATCCTATGGTTCAAGGTGTCAGGGCCTTGAACTCAGATTTCCTGGATCAACTATCTAATCACTGCTAAGAAGTTCAGCAGCTTGTCAAGGGATTGATATCAAAATGAAGACAAAAGAGAATGATCAATGGCTGAGGTAATTCATATGACCAAATCAGGAAAAATTGCCCCAGTGTTTGGTTGGCTTCCTTTGCCATTGACTGGCTCTGTCATGTAGTCAAATGTAATCAAATAGGATCATGGCATTATCACATTCACACTACTTAATATGAGTTAGTTGTTTGGGAACAGTCTATGAAAGGAAAGAGTAACATCTAAAAGCCAGTTGGCATTTTGCTTTCCTTCTGGATCTTGGTGGACTACACACACCCTAATACTCCTAATCTCTGAATATTCCCTTCAGCCAAAAGTAGAAATCATATCCCTAGGAGCCTTTGGAGAGTGTAATTTGCCATTTAACAATAATTTCTAAATTTCTGAGAAAGACTTGTAAAAAATAATTTCCTCAAGATCTGAGTGAGAAATAATAATAATAATAATAATAATAATAATAATAATAAATTATTTATACCCCACCCCTCTGCATAGCAATCAGGGCGGCTTCCAACAGGAATGCAATACAATAAAATCAATCCCAAACCCATCCATCCCATTTAATAAAAGTTATTAAACAATCGTCGATTAAAAACAATATTTAAATTTGGCAAAGCCAACGATTTACAATAAAAATTAATGACAAACAACAACAACAACAGAAACGGCTATTATGGCAGCACTATGGAAGGAAGGGAAAGGGGAACAGTTAATCTGGGTCTTGTGACTGGGAAGACTAATCAAAAGGACTAATCAAGAAAGGCCTGCTGGAAGAGATCTATCTTGACTGCCCTTTTAAAGCTGTCTAAGGTCGTCAGGTGACGGATCTCATCCAGCAGGCTGTTCCATAATCTGGAAGCGATCAGCGAAAAGGCCCTCTGGGAGGTTGCTGATAGTCTGGATTTTTTCACCTGTAGCAAATTGATCCCAGAGGACCTAAGTGCTCGGGGAGGATTATATGGGAGGAGGCGGTTTCGGAGATAAGTTGGACCCAAGCCATTTAGGGCTTTATAGGTAATAACCAACACCTTGTACTGGGCTCGGAAACTAATAGGCAGCCAGTGAAGAGACTTCAATATAGGTGTAATATGGTCTCTTTTAGATGTGCCAGAGACCAACTTGGCTGCCATATTCTGAACTAATTGAAGTTTCCGGACCAAGAACAAGGGTAGCCCCATGTAGAGCGCATTACAAAAATCAAGATGGGAGGTTACCAGAGCATGTACCACAGTTTCGAGATCCCTTACTTCCAGCAAAGGGCGCAACTGGTGTATCAGCCGAAGCTGATAACAACCACTCCTGGCCGTCGCATTCACCTGATTACTCATCTGAAGCGATGAGTCCAGGAGGACCCCCAGACTGTGAACACAGTCCTTCACGGTGAGTATGACACCGTCCAGGACTGGAGGTTGTATCCCAATTCCTGGTTTCGGGACCGCTACCCTGAGTACCTCCGTTTTCCCTGGATTGAGTCTCAATCTGTTTTTCCTCATCCAGTCCATTACGGCCCTCAGACAATCATTGAGAGGAGAGATGCCATTGGAAGCCAAAGCTGACGATCTAGACATGGAGAAATAGATCTGGGTGTCATCAGCGTACTGATAACAGCCTGCCCTTTGTCCCCGAATGAGCTCTCCCAGAGGCTTCATATAGATGTTGAATAACATTGGGGACAGAATGGCACCTTGTGGGACACCACACTTAAGCTCCTTACTAGCAGAGCTGCTGTCCCCGAGCCACACCCTCTGGGAACTTCCCGAGAAGAAGGAACGGGGTCACTGCAAAGCAGCGCCTCCGATTCCCAACCCCCTCATCCAAGAGGATGTCATGATCGATTATGTCAAATAATCTTATAATCTCCCCCCGCCATTAGATATACCATTAGATATACCATTGGATATATCATTAGATACTTTATCAGACACTCCATCAGAGTACTCCATCAGATTGTTTCTTGTATACTCAGAGTACCTTTGTTTTATTGTATTAATTTGTTCAGTGTTTTTAAGTTAATTTTAATGTGTCATTGATTTAATATATATTTTAAGGGGGGGCGATATGGTTATTTGTGTGGGATTGTATTTTAAATTGTAAGCCGCCTGGATAGCCTAGGCTAAAGGTGGAATATAAATAAAATTTTACTATTTATTATTATTATTATTATTATTAAAAGCTGAGAGGTCTGAGAGCACCAACAGGGTCACACTACCCCGTCGATTCTCAGACGCAGGTCATCAGTCAAGGCAACCATGGCAGTCTCAACCCCAAATCCTGTCCTAAAGCCAGTTTGAAATGGATCTAGATAATCAGTTTCATCCAAGACAGCTTGGAGTTGAAGAGCCACCGCCCTCTCGATCACTTTGCTCAAGAATGGTAATAACGAGACTGGCCTATAATTATTCATATCCAGGGGGTCCAGGAAGGGCTTTTTCGGGAGCGGCCTAACCGCTGCTTCCTTTAAACAAGATGGTATAAAACCCTCCCTGAGGGATGCGTTGATGATGTCCTTGAGAAAAGCCCACAAAGCATCCCCACCCTGGACGGCCAGCCACGTTGGGCAAGGATCGAGGGGGCAGGTAGTTTCCTCACTCTACCAAGGAGCTTGTCCATGTCATCGGTACTCACAGATTGGAACTGATCCAGTAAATTTTCATTAACGAAGTCGCTGGACACCTCGTCTATAGATTCTGTATCAATCCCAGCATCTAAGTCAGTTCTTATCTGTGAGATTTTTTCTGCGAAGAAGTTATTAAATGCATCACAGCAGGCCGTTGTCGGGTTAAGTAGTGGGTTCTGTGCAGGAGGAACCCACGTCAGCTCCCCTACCACTTTAAACAACTCCACTGGACGAGACTCTGAAATGCAATACGTGCAGAGCAGAAAGATCTCTGCACTACACGTATTGCCTCTCGATAGGAATCAAGGAAATCCCTATGACAAGTCTTGTCAGATAAGAGTCAAGTTTTCTGCCAGGTGCACTCTAGTCGTTGTCCAACCCACTTCATCCTCCTAAGCTCTTCTATATACCAAGGCTTACGATTTGAAGTGGGTTGGAAAGGACGCTTGGGAGCGATTGTGTCGATAGCCTTGGTGAGGTCGATATTCCAGGTATTAACCAAAGCTTCGACAGAATCACTGGCATTACCAGTCATTAAACTCTCCAAGGCTTTCTGAAATCCAATTGGTTCCATTAGCCTTCAAGGGCGGATCATTCTAATAGGTCCACCAGCCCTGGGGTGGCAGGTAGTGACTCTTAGCTCAGCCTTGACCAGGAAATGATCCGTCCATGACAATGCAGAGGTTTTAATACATTCCTGTTCCGTACTAAAGACTGCATCAAGTGTATGACCTGCACAATGAGTGGGCCCAATGACCAATTGGGATAAGCCCATGTTTGTTATGGATTCCAGATATGCCATTTGGATACCAGTCCCTTCTTGCTTATTGAAGGCTTTTCCACCTCATTTCCTTCTTATGACTCTTTTGTCCCCTTTTGAAATTTACCTTTTAGAGAAACCAGTTTTTCTATATACCAGAGCTAGCTGCACTGTCATTCCTATGGAAGCTCTGTAGACAGGATGGCTAGGGAGCAACCAGTTCTCCAGAGGGAGGGCTCACACATGAGACCAATGAGAAGAGAGGCCAGAAGAACACCCCAATCACATGATGAGACCACAGCCATGTGGTCAGGTGTCCTTCTGCCCTCTCTCCTCATTGGTCACATGGCCAAGCCCATCCTCTGGAGAAGCTGTGACATGCTGGGTAGCCTGTCCTGCAGGTATGACAGTGGTGGCCACAGCTCCAGTGACAGGCCACCCCTTTCCTTCCACCTGGTGTGCAAACAGCATCCTGTCCTAATTCAGGCCTGATCCAGCTGTTAACTCACCACAAAACCATATGTTAACCCCACAGTTTCAGGAAAACACTGCAGCTTCCCATGACTATGCCAACTCCAGGGCAAAATTGGCTTAAATTGAAAAGTTTATGGTAGTTCACTGGAAGTCACCATGCGTCATGCAATCACCACTGGCATCAGAGCAGGAATGGGGTTTTTCACCCATGCAGATAAAGTCATAGTGAAGACACTTCTCCATATCACCCTTGATGCTACCCAGTTTTTTGGGCTCTATCATCTTGGTCCCTTAAAGTAAGGAAGGGAAGTGTGCTATAAGCATGCTCTGGATTCCTCAACAGATTCTGGTCTTTGGTTGTTAGCAGTGGATTGCTAGGTTTCAATTACTCCTGTACACACTTACAATGTCAATGTGCCTACTGGAATGGGGTAGTTAGCTTTTCCATTAATACCATGGGGCATTCAGATTGAATTCAGGCCTGTATACTTGTTTATGTCAGAGCAATTAAAAGAGATCAGAAGAGATGAAAGGGCAAATTAGAAAACAATCACTTATTCATTAAGTATTTCAAGTTAGTCTTAACAGCTCTGGTGGTTTTTCAAAGATGTGAACATTTATTAATGGGGAATGAAGTAAATAATACAAGATAAAATGAAAAGATAGGTCTGTTTCAACTTGCCCGTAATAGTGAAACAAAACAACACGATACTGGGTAGCTGAACATTTCAAATCATCCTTTATCCTTTAGAGAAATGACAGGCAAGATTATCGACCAGAAAAACATTCCCCTCCCCATATTTAAAATTTTATTGCTTGTTTAATCTGATTTTTTATTTCATGCTTTGTCAACAGTATTAAATAAAAATGAAAACCAAACCTGAAACAAATTGTACATCTGTTTGTGATTCAGACTTGCCCCCAAACAGAATAATGCATCATCTAGGGAATTTGTAATGCTCTCCTTAACAGTCTCTAGCTCTTTTCCATTCATTCTGGTGATATATTCCTTTTTGCAGAGGAAGAAAAAGGAAAATTGTGGGGGGATGTGAGAAATGCATGGCGGCTCATTGGTAAGCAAGCACAGTATGTGAGATTACAAAATGTGTTTTGCTGTTTAGATGGCATGGAAATAAAGTCACAAGGCTGGCCCAAGATATTTCCCTGCCTGAAGCAGTGCAGCAAATTATCCCTGCCCACTGCCCACCTAGCAGTTTGAAATCATGCAAATGCAAGTAGATAAAAAGGTACCACTTCGTGAGAAGGTAAACAGCATTGTGTGCAATCATGCTGGCCACATGATCATAGAGGAGTCTCTGACAACGCTGGCTATTCGGCTTAGTAATGGAGATGACCACCGCCCCTTACGGTCAGACACGACTTGACAACCTTGTCAATGGGGAATACCTTTACTTTTACCTTTTAAGATGCATTATACACAAAGCCAAATAAGTTCTTTTAGAACACAGTGCAGAAAAATTCACCAGCGACTCTATCCTGCTATTACGTCAAAATAAGTTTAATTAAAAGTTTAGCTTATGCCAGCATGGCATAGTGGTTTGAGTGCTGGACTACGACTCTGGAGACCAGAATTGACATCCCGGCTTAGCTGTGGAAACCCAGTGACTGACCTTGAGCAAGTCACACTCTCTCAGCCTCAGGGAAAGGCAAGGGCAACCCCCCTCTGAACAAACCTTGCCAAGAATACCCCATGATAGGTTCATCTTAGGGTCATCATAAGTCAAAAACAACTTGAAGACATGCAACAACAAATAATAACAACAAAAGTTGTTGACACAGGAGTACAGTCATCCCTCCCCATTCATGGGGGATCCGTTCCAGACGGCTCCCCATGAATGGGTAAATGTGACTATTGGAGACCCATTGAGTATAATGGTGGTGTGCACCCGTGCAACATTTTGTCCCTCGTGGCTTCCTGTCCACAAAAGACTGAGAGACATGCGCGGGAAGTTGCAAACCACAAGGGAAGCCTGTACATTCTCCCAAAGCTGGGACTTTTCTCCAAAACCTGGGCTAGGAGAATGTAACCTGTGCAACAGGGAGGCATCATTATCACTTCAAAGAGGAGATTCCAATGGACATTAAAAGCACTATACCCTGTGATGGAAATGAACTACAATAGTAAAGTGGCATGTTCAAAATTGATTATACAGTTGTTCCTCCCCATTTGCGGACTTGAGGTCTGCAGTTTCGCTTCATGAGGAGGGCCATGTGTGCCATGGGTGTGCACACCATTAGTTTAAATGGGGCTCGAATATTAACAAGCTGCCATTTCTGTGGGAGTTCCAGAATGGGGCAACTGTAGTGTAAAGAGAAATTTTCACATTGTGTATCTAAAGTAATTATGCTTTCTTTTGCATTATAATACTTTCATATTACTACTGAACAAATAATTAACTTGT
The DNA here is from genome assembly GCA_026167975.1 of Phrynosoma blainvillii. Taxonomy (NCBI): domain Eukaryota; kingdom Metazoa; phylum Chordata; class Lepidosauria; order Squamata; family Phrynosomatidae; genus Phrynosoma; species Phrynosoma blainvillii. The sequence continues at coordinate 419,580,754 of JANUYF010000001.1, forward strand.
TCAACTTCTTCTAAACGGACATCTGTCCTACAGATTGACACTGGTTTTATAGTAACATTATCACATTAGCCTGCTGTCCCACTACAATCATGCTAGTTAAAGAAAGGAAGCATACTGGTTTGGCACCATTTATTCACACTTTCTCTATGCAGTAGTGCTTTAGTGATGCTTGGGCAATCCCTGGTCATGTGCAATCTCCTTTCTGCACCGCCACCATAATGACAGCTGTGTGCACTTCCCTGTGCATGTGTGCCTTTCAACTTATTTTATTTTATCATTTTTACTGCAATTGCAAAATTATGACAATACTAAAAAATATAACAAATGGGGGGGGGGGGAGGGAACAGCCTGCTTAGGAATAGTGAAGGGGAAGGAGAAAGGAGAAGAATCATATCGGCTCACATCAAGTGACTGTCTGAGAAGCAGAACTGCAGAGGGAGGCATGTATCACAAAGAAAATCCATAGTGAAAAGGCAGCATGATTGGGAGGCATTGATGAATTTACCTGTTAGTGAAAAGGAACAATCCAGAAATGCATGGAATGGAAGGCAGCTACAGGAAAGACACTGCACTGTCCAGTAAGTAATGGCAAACGCCATTATATCATGGAAACTTCACTTTACCAGCCTCATGTAATAAAGTCCTCCATCTTTCCAAATAATTCTGGGAATTATTGTGTGACTGTGTACTTGCATATACCTGTGTACAGTTGTGATCTTTAACATACAGTATTCAGCATATCATCAAACTGCAGTTCCAGAAACTACTATTGGGAAATCATGATAACAAAAGTGGTATGATACCAGATAAGTTACTGATATTATAAATAAATGTACACATATGCACATAAATCAATACATGTAAACTTTGATAGCTAGGCCCTAAGTATGTGTTCATTTTTTCACAAACAAATCCTATCTCTAGCTAGTGTTGCTCCCTTTTCATTCTGGTAGCTGATCTTCTCAAACTTGAAAGCAGCATGGAATGCATGTGATAAAAAATCTAAGTAAGCCAGTGGAGGAAATGGCTTCAGTGGCCAAGGTCAATGTTTGTACATTTTCTATGATAGATACTCTATCCCCACTCCGGCCAATCTGAAAATATATTATTTTCAGCTAATGTACCTTCAAGAGATAGCTGTTTTTCAGGCATGGCTGAATATATACAAATGTTAAACTCCCCAAATAAAGCATGTTGTTTTCTCTGTGCATTGAAGATTAATACTGAAAACCTTCTCTGACTTGCATGTGAACTGGGTAAGCCTTTGAATGTTGATCGTGACATACAGAAAAGCCATTTTGCTGTCTTGTGCTGTGCTGCAGCCCAGGTGTCTGCCTTCTCAAGGGACCACTAAAGGGAGATTCATGGCCTTTCCTTATCTAAAACCTAAAGTAAACTCAGACAGGCCCAGACATCATCTGTATTGCAAAAGGCCCCATTTGACTAATCGCTGCTGTAGACCATTCCCATAAAAATCCGTGTTATTCATGCATGCTGCATAACAAAAGATAGCACGTGTCTAACCTCTGATCTTCCAGCTGTCCAGAGCAAGCTGGACCTATGCTGACCTGCCTAGATCATCACTTCCTCTCTGGAGCTGTAACAGAGGGGTATCTCTTCCTAAGTAAACAGCAGAAAGCCTCACCCGCTTCCTGAGTCACCCTGCAATCTCTGGGTGCTCCCATCTCTATTTTTACAGCTTGTCTCAAGGCCCCTTGTTTTAAAGGTGGAAAAGGTGACGTGAGTCAAGTTAATGCCAACACAGAGATGTCATCTGATAAATTCAAGTCGCCTATATAGTTATCTCAGGCAACAGGAGTCTGTGTTTCCTGAGATCTTTTAGGAAAGGTTTGTAAAGCAGACCCCATGCATAGGGGCTCCATTTGATCCCAGCAGGGAAATGCCTGGCTCCATTAGCATCCTGAAACAGGTGCGTTCTCATCTGGTGCAAATGGGCACAGCTCTGTTGCAAACAACAGCACCCAGCTGATTTATGTCACCTGTAGATCTGGCAGGAATTTAATCATAACGGAAGGTGGCAGGTAGTCACTGAGATGCTAATGTTCCATCTGGTCATAGTTTCTTTTCCTTCTTTTCCTTTTTTGTTTTCAGTCACGCAAGGCAGAAAGAGGAGGGATTTCATGTGTCCATAAGGAGCTGCTGTGAGCTCCTTTTAACCCTCTGCAACCTCCAAGGACTCTTCTTTTTGAGAAATTTGCCAGAAGAGGACCAACTTGCAAGGTAAAGTTCCCTTGAGCAAAGCAAACAGAGGAAGGTCCATACTAACCAAAGAAGATAACTTATCCCTTTAGATAGCTTATCCATTCAGATGTTAACTAATGCTAGCAAATTGATAATGGCATGAAATTAATTTATAAGACTTCTAGGAGAAAGAGTCAAATAATTGGCTGTCTGGTTTAAATTGGATTGTACATGCATATGCAAATCATTGTGAATGGTTCACTAACCACTTGATTCCCCCTCCCCCAGCATTCCTCAAGTCCCAAGCTCTATTTCCCATTGACACTCAACATTCCTCATTTCTAGATCCTGAGTGATATGTTTTTGCCCAACCCACCTTCTCCTTGGCTGTTATTGTAATTCTGTGAGTTACTCTTACTCTCTGGTTCATTGGAGTTAGAATTCCTTTCTTATTCTCCTTTACAACCTTCTGCAATTGCAACAGTCCATTTTGCACAGCAAAAATCATCTCTGGCAACACATTATGAAAGTCTATGGATGAAGACTGGCATCCTATATTCCCAACTAAAGTAGATTTAGGAGATTATTGCACAAGCATAAAATCCCAATTTACCTCTCCCGAATTCAAATCTAATTCGGGCTGGAGCTGGGTTCTATTGCACAGCTTTTCCCAAAAAAACTGCCATTCGAGTACAGCCAGGCCCCAACATGGCTGACTTAACTTGCTCCGGCAGCCATTTTTCAAAGTTGGAAGCTTCCGACTTTTGAAAAATGTCCGCAAGCTGTGTTGGAGCCTGGCTGTATTCAGATGGCAGGGGTGGGGGGGTGGGGGGAAGCCATACAACAGGACCCAGCTCCAGCCCAAATTAGACTTGAATTTGGGAGAGGTAAGATGGGATTTTATGCTTGTGTGATAACCTCTTTATTTAATTAATTGTTGAGTAGTAAAGGCAAATCACACCTTATCAGCATTAGAGGATAGCAATGGCACCCCCTCCCCCCTGGATTAGACTTGCCAAGAAAACCCTATCATAGGTTTGCCTTAGAGTCACCATAGGTAAAAAATGACTTGGAGGCACACAACAATAATGTCAATACATAGATAAATTCCATTGATTCAATGGGTCTTCTTTAGGTAGGGCTAACAACAGAATTCAGGCCATATATTTTAGTGGGAAACAGAACATGGACCATGAGGATATATCTGTAGCTTCACAGTGACAATATCCACAGTTGTTTTACATCATATTCCAGAGTGTTTGTTCCAAATAGATATTGCTGTATCAATGACCCAGGTTATATATTACATTCTCTATATGAATCCAAGCCTGCTGACAACTGGGACTTATTGTAAGAAAGGCAATGTTAACTGATATGAGCTATGGAACAAAATTAGCCTCCTCCAAGTGTTGTTGTTGTTGTTGTGTAGCCCATCTTTTCCCCACAACCAGGATTCAAGGAGGCTTACAAAGTAAAATGAATACAATATACTTAAGAATGTACCAAAGGTTAACATTGCAATAGAATTAAATTATTAGCAATATTAAAACAACTTTAAACATACAATCACATTGATTTTAAAAAGCAATTGAAGATAGTACAATTAAAACAATACAATACCTTCTTAAAATCTAAAAAACAAACAAACAAACAGAAACTTCATTTCTAAAACCCCATAGGAATCAGGAAGTCTTTGCCTGCCCCCCTCCAAATAAGAAAAAAGGACAGAAAGGAAGGAGCCATTCTAGCTCCCCTAGGAAGGGGGTTCCAGAGTTTAGGGGTAGCCATTGAGTAGGTTCTGTTCAGTGTCCCCACCAGTCATACCTGTGAAGATTGTGGGACTTAAAGAAGGGTGTCATCTAAAGATCTTAGGGCCAAGGCAGACTCCTACAGAAAAATATGGTCTGTCAGATAGCCTGGACCTAAGGTGTATATAGCTTAATCACTCATAACCAGCACTTTGAATTGTGCCCTCCAACAGATTGGCAGCCAGAGGAGTTGCTGTAGTAGAAGTGTTGTATAGTTCTTTATCCAGCCTCAGTTACCAATCTGGCTGTAGTTCTTTGTACCAAGTGAAGTGTCTGAACACTCTTCAAATGCACCCCCATGTCAGATTACAGTAATCCAAATGGGATGTAACTAATGTATATATCACTGAGGCCAGATCAGATGTCTCCAGGAATGGGTGCATCTGGTGTTCTAGCTTTAAGTGTACAAAAGCAATTCTGGCCACCACTGAAACCTTGCCCTGCAGTTTGAAAGGAGTACACCCAAACTTCAAAATTACTTCTTCACAAGGGGTGTAATCCCAGGTAGATTCACTATTCTTTCAAGTCCCTTTATACTGACCAGAGTACATCTGTCTTGTTTGGATTAAACTTTAGTTTGTCTGTCTTCATCCAATCCATTATTGATGCCAGGCATTAGTTTAGAACAAAAGAGTTTCATTGAACTTTGGTGGAAAGGCAAAATACCAATCAACATTTCACAGATGAAAACTGGGGCGCACATGGTCAAGCAACTTCAGTGTGTGGTCAAAATGTTTAGTTTGTGGCAGTTTGCTTTTTCCTGAGTTTGCTGGAAAAATAAGATTTCACCTTATACTCTACTCCCATTCCATATCTACTCCCACTCCATATTCAGTTAACTGAATGCACACTACTTTTGCACTTTGAGCTCAGTTTGCAGCATCTGAAGGAAGCTGAGAACAAAATGGGAAAATGAGAGGATGAGAGAGAAATTTTGACATTTTAAAAGCAGCTTTAAAAATGAGATAGCAGAGGATTAATTGGAATACCCCAAATCTGGACAGTTGGAAGGTATAGAATTGAGTGTCATCAGCATATTGGTGGCACCAAACCCAAAAGCTCTGAAAAGTGTCTTCAAGTGAGTTCATGAAAGATTTTGAGTAGCTTGGGGAACAAAACAGAGACCTGACAGACTGCACAGGCCAATGGTCAAAGAGTTGACCAGGAATTCCCTGGCACCACCTTTTGGATTTGTTTTGAATTTCTTTGCCAGAAAGGAATAAATCTACTATAAAATAATGTAACCAGTTCTTCTGTCAAAATATTACATCCAGTGCAATTTTTGCTTTTCCCACTCCTAGGACGTTATCACACAGGGCCTAAAGCAGAAAGAATCTTCACCCAATCCCGTCCCATTGCGGTTCTTTTTCCCGTGTGTTCACACGACGTCACACGCAACCCTGTCCCAACCCCGTCCCAATGCTGCATCATCCCCGTTCTTTTGAATGCCGGTTTCTTGGGGAATTGCAATTGCGCGACCGGAATGATACCGCAATGATGCTGCTTTCGCCGTATGTCTGGTCACAAGATACGTATTGTGGAGCCCAGGCCCTGCGCAGGCTTCGGAAGGGGTGTGTGTCCCTTCCCAACCCAAGCCGAGAAAGAGAGCCGCTCGGAAGGGGTGTGTGTCCCTTCCCAACCCAAGCCGAGAAAGAGAGCCGCTCGGAAGGGGTATGTGTCCCTTCCCAACCCAAGCCGAGAAAGAGAGCCGCTCGGAAGGGGGGGTGTCCCTTCCCAACCCAAGCCGAGAAAGAGAGCCGCTCGGAAGGGGGGGTGTCCCTTCCCAACCCAAGCCGAGAAAGAGAGCCGCTCGGAAGGGGGGGGTGTCCCTTCCCAACCCAAGCCGAGAAAGAGAGCCGCTCTGGGGACGTCTGTTCAGAGCGGCTCTCTCTTGGGAAGGGGTGTGCGTGCGTGTGTGACAGCCGGCTGTCACACACACACACACAGACACACACACCTTCCCAAACCTGGAAGCCTGGTTGCTTTCCTTGGGACGAGGCCGGGCTCGGACCCTGGCCTCATCCCAAGGAAAGCAACCAGGCTTCCAGGCTTGGAAAGGGGTGTGTGTGTGTGACAGCCGCAGCAAGTGACAGCCACGGCTGTCCTGTTTCTGCATATGTGCAAGAACATCCTTGCTGGGTTGTGGAAGGGATCTTCCCACTTGTGTGTGAACGGCAGATACGGTTCCCGGGAGCGTATCTATCATGGTTTCGTCAATTGCACAATGATGCTAGTTGCGTCTGACAGCCGTTTCCGTCTTGTGGGGTCTATACCGGTATAGTTCTGGATTGATTCCATACCGCTTTCTTGCTGCTTTGAGACCCGCGTGTGATAACGTCCCTAGTAAAATCAAACAGATAATTTGTATCATCAACACAAAATGGAATCCAACTATGCAGTGTTAGAAATTTTAGTGTTAGATAGCAAAAGCTATCAATTTATCTTTAACTGGAAAGTTGCCAAGATGTCAGACATCTTGTCTGCGTGAACACCATTGGAAGAAAATTATGAGTGGCCTTTCTTATTCCAGTTGAGTCATATGTTGGGAAATAAAAAATATTCTTGGTTTAAAAAGTAATTGAAAACCAGTTCAGATGACTCTAGTGTTTTATCAGGCCCCCGATGATCTGCAGAAACTCAAATATTTGTTCTGAAAAAGCAAATTCCAAAGAACATCCATCATTATGATTCTTCATTATTGCCGAAGAGCTTTGGAGCTAGAGGCTGACTGTTGAAGCCCTGGGCTATTGGTATTTCTGTCTAATGAGTGAAGAAATCCGCCTCTATACATATCACACACACCCATCTTAGGGAGTGCTACAGGAAGCATATTTCTTCATTATTTTCCCAATATATACTGAGGAGCTTTCTAAGGGGCTGACAAAGATATGGATCCAATTTTTTTGTGGGTGTGATTTGGGTATATCTGCACTACACAGTTATATCTGTTTTGTACCACTTTATTGGTAGTGGCCAATAAAGTATCATGGGATTTGGAGTTTAGGAAGTTACTTAGAATTCTGTGTAAATGGGCACTAGAGATCCCTCATAGAGAATTCTAAGCCCCCAACCAAGCTATGTAAAACTCACAAGGCCCTACAGGGAGGAGCCATAACAGTTAAAATGTTGTGAAATTGATACAACTAAGTAGTGCAAATACACCATAATGTAGTTGCTACAGAACTTGGCTGGCAGGTCTGAGGCACATCCCTTTTTGCCAGTGGTTGGTCACTCTCCTACCCACACAGAAAGGGATAAGCAGTTGAAATTTCACTGCTTAAGGCAAAAATAAAAGATTGTCCCCTCCCAACCCACCTACAAAAGTCAACTTTGCTAGCAGTCACCCCTTGTGAGAATCATAAGAGTGAGAGAGGATGAGTGGAGAAAGTCAGCTCCATTCAGTGTCAGAGGGTAGACTCAGGCAGTTGTTCTATTGTGTCTACCAGCAGGGATGCAGATTTCCACATTGGTCTAGAGATGTCTTAACCATGCCTATAAAACTGATGTCAATTTTTCCTGATCTCTCAGAAACCTCAGCCCTTAACTTCAGTTCAGGAGCTCAGGATAGCTTTACAGTAGGGGGTATTTTAGGCTTCAGCTACCATAGTCTCACATAGTATAATGGGCGCATCTACACTAGACATAATGCAGTTTGCCACCACTTTAACTGCTATAGCTCCATCCTACAGAATTTTGGGATCTGTAGTTTTTTGCGGCACCAGCATCACGCCTTGTCTGAGAAGGCTGTAGACCTTGTAAAGCTAGAAATCCCAGGATTCCATAGGATGGCACTACAGCACTTAACTTGGTGTCAAACTGCATTATTTCTACAATGTAGATGCACCCAATGTGGCTTTATAAAATCCTTTTTTAAGTATAGTCAACATTATAAGCCCCCCCCCTTACAAAACAGCAAAAGTTCTTATGGTACCTTAAGAAATATATTATGGCACTAGCTTTTGTAGGCTAGCATCTACTTTCTCAAATGTATAGTATTTTTCCACAAACTTTTGCCTAGAAAAATAACTATTCTATAGAATTTTAGAAAAATATAAATAGAATTCATACAATCAATTTCTTGAGCAAAGTTTGTGTGGGAAGTGTCACCATAAGGTTTCTGGTACATGTTCTGTTTCTGGCACAGATTATGTACAGGGCAGATAGTGACATCCACATTGCCATTGCTACTGACACTCACACATAGATATGCATGCTGGTTCATAGGATTCTAAGCCTTTATAGGAAGAGACAGAGGACTGCTTTCAATATTTTTCTCTCCCATGCACTTTATCAACCAAGGTCTGTAAAGTGCCATTGGAGCCTCACTGAATAAATACAAGGTATTAATGAACATTCAGGTCACAGCAGAAGGTCACTTCGGCCCATTTTCTGCTCTGCTGTGTCTGAAAGGTTTGGCTAGACTCACTTTACACTTCAGTCCTGTGGGCTGACAAGGCTGTAGACACTGTTATCCAAGTTAATCCCCTTTCCAACGTCATAAACATGCCAGGGAGGGAATGTTGCTCCCAGGGAACTGTCACCACTTGTAGGTTATCAAGCCTGTTGTCACTCTACAGGTATATGAATTCTATTCTTGTCATTAAAACAAAAGAGCATTTACAACACGTATCATTGAAACCTTTCCCATTATTAAGTGGTGTTGCCTAAAGGAAGTGATGGCTTTCTCACCACTTGAATATCTTAATGGAAGATTAAGAGAAAGCCTTTTTAATCCAACCGTTTGGTGTAATCTTTCATTGGTCCCACTGAAGGATATTCTGTGACTTCAGATCATAGGAAAGACTTTTTGTTGATTGTTCAACAATGAAGTAATTCCTCTTACTGGAAAGTTTTTCCCAAAACCGAACCTGGACATTTTGATCATACTATAGTGCCAGAGACTTTGGAAATAACTTTTGGAAAGTAATTTTGGAGGTAAAGTTTCCCTGTTCTGTGTGCCTCATAAAGCAAATTCAAAGGTTCTTCTTTGACTGAAACAACTGAGGAATTTCAAAATGATTAAAAGAGTTTTGATGAGACTAGAGAAGCTTCTTAAGTATGATTGCAAGGACAAAGTCTCTTCTTTTCCCCCTGACCTTCATCAAGAGGACAGGAATTACAGTACCTTAATGGTCCTTGGTTGGATAGTTGATATCAGATGAGGCTGAAACATTGCATTTAAACTTTGATATGCTTCTTCTTCTTCTTCTTTCAAGAAAAAAAGGGAGAAATCCCCTGATCTATGTAATTTAATTTTATTCATAGGAAAGGATCTTTACCACTGCTTCAGGAAAAGCTTCTAATTCTGTAAGATGGAAACAGGAAGCTAGGCACTTTTGGTTTAACTAAACTTATCTTACATTACTTAAGCTGATTCCATCCATGAGTGTAAATTTATTTGAATTGCTGTACAGAGAACCATAAGAGGTAGCTGGGTTTCCTTATTTTATGGGGGCCACAGGAGATCTCAAGAATGAGCTACTATTTTGATATTTCAGCTATATTCAGCCATGGATTCTTGATAATAATCAATGGGCAGACTTGTTTCAATTTCAGGGGCCCAACACACCCACAATGTGATGGTTGTGTTTAAGCAAGACAGAATCATTCACCACTAGCTATTCTTCTCCTTCTCTCTCTTTTACCAACCACTGGTGTACTTGAGAATGTTTCCAACACTGCTGTAAAATGTAAAGCAGCAAAACTCCAATGTGAGAAAAAGAAGAAGAAATGAGGACACACTCATTTGGCAATATTAGCTACCTAGATAAAATATATCAGCTGAAATCTTGGCTCAGTTGTTATCAAGCACACTCCATTTAACTTGCCTTGCCTACCTAGTTTTCCTTTAATTTGTTCACTTTATTCACTCAGATTTATCACTTGCCTAGTCCTCAAGGGCTCACAACGTGCAACAACCTTAATAAAAACAAATTTCTCTGCAATAAAATACAGGAAATTATAGATGAAAAATAGATGAAAACACGTATTTCAATGCTACTAAAAGCAACTATAACTTATGCTGAGAAGAACTGCTGCACCTATTTTGTCTCTGCATTGCCTTAGGGCCAGATACTGGGGACACCTTATGCATATTTAAGAGATTTCTAATGACCATAATGGTTGGAACAATATATAACATTCATTAGGTATGTCAGTGAAGCTGCTCAAATAAAGTTCACCTCAGAGTTCATGAAGTTCACCTCAAAGAATGTTATCCCCATGAATTATTATCAGGCTTGGATTAAAATCTGCAATCAGGTTAGTTTAGAAAACAAGTCAAGTTATTTCTGGCATTTTGGGAAATAGCTCAGTTCATTTCTATGCCAATAGGATGGGGGATGGGGAGAGCTCACCCATCACTATTATTCATTTAAACATTTTAGTTTACCTTAGAATAAGCTCCACAGATGAACTTTACCTCTGAGTAGATTATATACAGGATTGTGTTGACAGCTACATATTGGACTATGATACATTATGTATGTGTACATGGAATGAAGCCCCACAATGATCTGTGAGGCTTACTTGCCATTATTATATTTTCAATTCTAGGCTATATTATTGGAAATTAGCAAGACATAGATGCATTTAAGTTTGGGTATATTCTGCCTTAGAGTTTCCTCTTTATTTTTTTATCTAGAGTATTTATACCCTGCCCTTCAGCCAAAACAGTTGCCAGGGCGGCTTACAATTCATTAATTGTACAGTTCTCTGCCCTCAGGCTTATAATCTAAATAAGAAGTGAAACATAAGGGAAAGATATTGGTAGTGAGAGAGAGGATTATGTCTGGCAGATACTGCCTATTTTTTCTCGCTCTCTGAGGTCACAGCAGTGGCAGTTGGAATGGAGGAGAGGACCTTTTATCCACTGCTGAGGCTAAGGCATGATGGAGATGTGTCTGCCTCTTTTTCTGTCCCCTAAAGCCAGAATAGTGGCAGCTGGGATGGAGAGGGCCTTTCATTTGCTGTGGGGCTATGCCGAGATGGAGTTGACACATGAACACTACAGCAGGGGTAACTGGTGGATCTGATTACTGGCAATGCTCCTGTTCAACTTGGAATAAGTGTAGGGGGACCAATAAGAATCCAAAATGCATTTGCCACCCTTGTGTCAATAGATTCTCAGGGATGCCCATGCCCAGTGATGATCTTGCAACCAATTCAAATGTTTCAGTGGTTTTACATTTCCATATTCTCATATAAGAGCTCAAGGAACCATTCTCACATGAACTAGGCCACTATTTTTTCAGCTGCCATTTTAAGATATGGAAAGTCACAGTGGCTTAGAAAAGTGTGTGGGGGGGGAGTTCCATGGCTGTCAAAATTCTTACTAAAAACAGAAGCACTATTCTTTGACAGCATAGCTCATATGAAGTTTCTTTCACAGGAACAGCAAGAGCTGGGACAGAGATTTTCTCAGCATAGGTATGGGAGCGCACTTTGCATTCCCGTCTTCCAACTCCATCCTTATGTTTGAATGCACTGCACTCTTTCAAAGTGGGTAGAGCATGTATGTATGGACAATTCACATCAAGGAGTGGACAAATGTATTGAATTCATCCACCTTTCTCTCACATTCCATTAAAGGAATTTGTAAACTTTGGTAAACTTTTACCCAAACTAAACAGAACAAAATTTTCAACCATCTATCAGTCTTCACCTATACTGTCCTTGCAGTCAAGATCACTAAATGTGACTGTCTTACTTTGGATGTGTCATGAGATGATGTGATTCATTGGGAAAGACAATAATGCAAAGTGAAAACAATTTAATGTAATAAAGTAAAGTGGAAAGTGGAAAACATTATGAAAAGAGGAAGACTGCATGACAGGTGGATTGACTCAATCAGGGAAGCCACAGCCCTGAGTTCGCATGACCTAAGCAGGGAAACTGATGACTGGAGATCTTGGATGTCTTTCAGTTTTTGTTTTTGTTTCCGTTGTGTGCCTTCAAATTGTTTCCAATTTATGGTGACCCAAAGGTAAACTTATCGTGGGGTTTTCTTGGCACATTTCTTCAGAGAAGGGGTTGATATTGCCATCCTCTGAGGCTGACAGAGTGTGGCTTGTCTAAGGTCACCCAGTGGCTTTCCATGGCTGAATCTCCATAGTCGTAGTCCAATGCTATACCATGCTGGTTCACCTCTCAGTCAAGGATTATCATAAGTCAAAGTCAACTTGATGAGAAATAACAACAAAAAATGGTCCTTGCATGGAAAGAGAGAGAATTCCTGGGGGGGGGGTGGGTTCCTGTATGGGAGAAGACAAAATATTTTTACACATTATTCTCCCAGGATTTGCTCCCTGTGAAGTGTTCTGTGAATTATACTGTACTTAAATAGATTTTCTGCATAAGATATAGTGGATTTTGTGCAAGAAGCACTACAGTTTCTTAGTGCTTTCTTATACATATAGCTCTGGTACAAAATATATGGGGAGCTGTGCACAGAAAAACAAACTTTGTGCACAGAATAATTCTCTACATTTTCAGAACATAAATACTGGGAGAAAATACAGAGAAATCTCACTGCTGCATTATCCTTTGCAACATGGTTTCCAGACTTTCAAGAAATTATTTTTTTCTAAATGCAAATAAATACAAATGAAGATTCTTTCCATCTCTAATCTGTACTAATGAAATTCAATAGGTAAAGTTCTCCACATGGAAAGGATTCTGTTCATTTTATTTCTCATGTGGCTATTGATAAGGTAAGGTAAGGTAAGGTAAGGTAAGGTAAGATAATGAACCTGTCGGGGCACAAAAAAAGGAGGTAGCAACTCTAATTCAGCACCATAAACATGATTGATTATACCTGGATTCAAAGCCAGAATAAGATGTCAAGAGCCTGGGCGAATCTGTCATCATCTCTTTGTCCCACATTTACAATGTTAGGTCTCAAGCGCTTTATGCTGAATTTGTGAAGAAATCTGCAAATTTTGAAGGAAAAAAAATTCAAAAAGCCAACCAGGTGAAATTCTCCATCATCTTCATATCAGTATTTATGTGCAAAATGTCAGATTCCTATGAAAGATATGTTGGATGAGGGGGAACACAGGAAACCAAGGCAACTGTGCCACATGGCTAAGGTATGTGCCTAGGTTTTGTGTGAACTAACCTTCAGGGAGCAATACATGGAAACCATATCAATCATCTGAACAGATCCTCAGTTATTTCTTCAAGCTTTGAATGAATCAAAACTGTTTGTTGATAAACTTCAAGTTCATAACCTGTTCTTTTCTTCTACTGAACTCCATGTCACGTCTGATAAATGTGTTCTGCCATCACAGAGGGCAATTTTAAGTATGTCATGGCCATCCAATGTCTGAATTTTCCCTCCCCTCTCCTCCACTGTTTGTGTTGGGAAACTAACAATCAATAAAAGTATTCACCATGAAGAAGTGGAAATTGTACAGAAGATGACATCTTTTATTGTGGACAAAATAGTAATTTCTCCCTAATGTTCCAACTGTGCACTTTATGGTTGTATGTTGAATGCAGCTGCTTGTGTTTCATCACAGCACATATTAGGCTTGATTGGCATCTCTCATTAATGCATCTCACTGCGAGATGTTTGGGAGTTGGCAATGCACCAGAGGTTTTAATGGCTATATTGAACAAACATCTACAGAATGTTTTCAAAAGGAGTGACTGACAGCCAAATGAAACTGCCATTGATTGTCATCTGTCAATCATGACCCATTTGGGAACTGACCCTCAAGGGCTCCAAAAGACATGGGGGAAAACTCTCCATAAAAGATCATAGAAACATAAGTGAACATATTATCATCTCTCTCTCTCTCTCTCTTTTTTTTTTTTTTTTTTTAGTCCTCCCCATATTAGAATCCTAAATCAACCAACATGGGGTGGCATCACACAGTAGCCTAATATCTGAACATTGGCAGAATAGGATCTTCTTTTCTCCTGTTGTTGTTGTTGTTGTTGTTGTTGTTGTTGTTGTTATGGAGTATTTATACCCCGCACTTCAGCCAAAAGGCTATCAGAGTGGATTACAAATGGTTCATTAGACATTTCCCTGCCCTCAGGGTTACAATCTAAAAAGACAAGACACAAAAGGAGAAGGGAATGGTGGTGGGAAGGGGAATAAGTCCAGTTCCCTCCCTCTCAAGCCTGGATCAAGGCAGATGGACTGGAGGGAGGGCGCTTCTTCTTACTGTGGCTAGGCCCAATGGAGCTAGCCTGCCTTCTCTCCCTCCAGATGATGTTAGCTTCCCTGACTCAAGGTGACCCTGTGGTGAGACATTTCTAAGACCTTCTGTCATCCATGCTCTGCTCTGGTCCTGCAAACTCATGCCTGTGACCTCTCTGATTGAGTCTATCCATCTAGCATACAACCTTCCTCTGTTTCTACTGCCCTCTACTTTTCTTATTGTCTTTTCTTTTCTTGTGAGTCATGCTTTCTCGTGATGTGTCCGAACTATTGCAGCTTCAATTTGGTCATCATGGCTTCTAAGGAGAGCTCAGGTTTGATCTGTCCAAGGACCCATTTGTTCATCCTCTTCACTGTCCATGGTATCCTCAGCACTCTTCTGCAGCATCTCATCTCAAATGCATTGATTTTTTTTCTATTTGCTTTCTTCACTGTCCAGCTCTTACATCCATACATGGTGATGGGAAATACAATGTTTTGGACCAGGGGTTGGCAAACTTTTTTGGGGTGGGGCTGTTTTGCCTTCCAAAATGGCGCCCGCCTGCGTGTGTGAGCGCGGGGCACCGTTTTGGAAGGCAAAATGGCGCCGGCATCATGAGCGCATGCGCACGATGCCGGCACCATTTTGGAAGGCAAAACGGTGCCAGCGTCATGCGCATGCGCTCATGGCACTGGCACCATTTTGCCTTCCAAAATGGTGCCCACGCCCGCACTCGAGCACACATGCGCATGATGGCAGGTGCCATTTTGGAAGGCAAAACAGCACTGGCATCGCCCGCATGCGCTTGCGACACCGGCGCCATTTTGCCTTCCAAAATGGCACCCACCATCGTACGCATGGAAGGCAAAATGGCTCCCTGTGCTTGTGCGCGCAACGGTGGCAGTGGCAGGATCAGCCACGGGCTCGTTCGAAGGCCTCAGCAGGCCGTAGTTTGCCGACCCCTGTTTTGGACTATTTTAGTGCTTTAGTGCTTCTTCTCTCCTAGAACTTCTTTTCTCCTAGACCTAACAAATATCTAAGGAAATGCATCTGGAGGGGAGCAAACCAAGAAGCAACATCATCATGGGGAGGGGAAGAAAAAGAAGCCAGTGTAACCCCTATGGATTATTGCAAAAGCAAAGCAGCTTCATTTATATACAGCTTCATACCACACTATAGGGTGTCTAAGCGGTTTACAAATGTGAGCTGATTGCCCCCCAACAAGCTGGGTACTCATTTTAGCGACCTCGGAAGGATGCAGGCCTAAGTTGAGCCTCAGCCCTGGCTGGTATTGAACTCGCAACCTAGTGGTTTATGAGTGAGTGGCTGCAGTACAGGCATTTAACCACTGCGCCACCAGGTTTGGTTTGGCCCAGTAGGTTCAAATACCCTAAGGAAGGGAATGTATTGATAAGTTTTAATTCAGGGAAAGAGGGAGATGGAAGAGGAACGATACTTTTTTTCCTTGAAGGAAGAATCATGCCCTTATCAGCATGAATTGGGTAAGAAGGTTTTTATTTATGGATGTAGGAGGGGATTCTATAAATTCCTCGTAATGGCCTTATGTACCATTGGCCCTCTGTATCCAACCATCCACAACTTGAAAATATTTTAAAATATATAAATTTCAAAAAGCAAACCTTGATTTTGTCATATTATATAAGGGACACCATTTTACTACACAATTGTATGGGACATGAGCATTGATGGATTTTGGTATACTCAGGGGATGGGGCAGTCCTGGAACCAAACCCCAGTGCATACCAAAGGTATATGTATCTGTCCTGTATTTTTGTCTAGAGCTTTAAATTTTGATCTTTGAGAACAAAGTGTTTTCATATCCTGAACTTTTGGGCAAGCAAATCTTCTGCTGGTGCCTTCTTTGGTGCAGGGAACTTTGAGAAATATGTACATGTGCTGTATTCATTTATGGGACATGATGTATAGTTACTGTTTTTGTGCCTCACTTTAATGTGCAGATCCTTTTAAAAAATTAATTGTGTTTGAAATATTCATTTCTAAAGTAGCACCAGAGAGTGGTGAACCAGCAGTGGTAACATTAAGACTACCGTGAATTTAAATTTCAGTAATCAATTTAAATTTCAGTAATTTCAGGATGGGTGGGATTCGGGATTTTATGTTCTGTTTAATATATCTGTATGGAAATTGTAATGTTGTAAGCCGCCCCGATTGCTCTGCAGAGGGGCAGGATATAAATAAACATTATTATATTATTATTATTATTATTATAATCCTTGTAAGATGCATTCCAGTAAGATGCAACTGCAATTTTATAATAAAAGAGAAAAGAAAGGGCTTCCTGGTTCACAATTCACATATAACACACTACATTATTACAGTGCTATTATTCCACTTTAATTGCTATGACTGCCTCCTGTGGAATTCTGGGATTTATAGTTTAGTGAGGCCTAAGCACTCTCTGGCTGAGAATTCTAAATGCCCCTACCTAAATTTCAAATCCCAGGGTTCCACATGAAGCAGCCATAGCATTTAAAGTGTTATAATAGTGCTATAACAGTATAGTGTAATACTCAGCATAGTATAATCCATGCTTAGCTACTCATAAGTAATGCCGCTTTATTACTTACTCTTACATAAGTGTGTATAAATCTGCAGCTTCAGTCATATTTATTTATGCAAATATTTATGTCCTGCCCTATATCCAAGGATTTTAGGGCAGAATATAATGAAATCAATTCTAACAGCTTAAAACAATTTAAAACACAAAGAGTAAATTAAATAGACTGCCTATTTAAAGTGTGGTGTAGTGGTTTATGCATTGGACTTTTTATTGAACATTTTATTTCAACTGAGCAAGGATTCGAGCTTGGTCTCCAGAATCGTAGACCAATGCTCAAACCACTGCACCATACTGGACCAGTCAGCAGTCTAGTTGCATCATTTTCCACCAACTGCAGCTTCTATATCTTGCTCAAGAGCAGCTCCATGTAGATTGTATTGCAGTCTTCTAATCAGAAAGCTATCAATTCATGGATAACTGTACCTTAGTTATACCTACGTTAGGCTGAAATTATAAAGTTGAAAGAGACCTCAAGGGCCATTCAGTCCAACCCCCTGCCATGCAGGAAGACACAATCAAGTATCCCCAATAGAAGGCCATCCAGCCTCTGTTTAAAAACCTCCAAAGGAGACTCCATCACACTCCAAGGGAGCATGTTCCATTGTCAAACAGCTCTTACTGTCAGGAAGTGCTCCCTAATGTTGAGGTGGAATCTTTTATCCTGTAGTTTGCAACCATTGTTCTGTGTCTGAGTGTCTGGAGCAGCAGAAAACAATCTTCCTTCATCTTCAGTATGACATCCCCTCAACTGTTTAAACAGGGCTTTCGTGTTCTTATGAACATTTTCCTGCTAATAACTATCACTGAATTCAATGGCTTCTTTCTTTTTGCAGATAGGATTCTACTGCCATATTATTTATTTGTATTCCATTTTCCCTCAAAATTGGGACACAGAGCAGCTTACAAATTAAAACAAAATAATTAAAAACATACAAAAGTGAGCATTGACATAGAATTAAACCAGTACAGTATTAAAACACATCACTCATTTAAAAAAATACAATAAAAAAGATACAATTACAATTAAAAGATAAAAATGCACCTACAAAATGGGGCACAGGAAGATTCTAGTGGGAAGACCACACAGTCTAAAAGTTGATTATACAATTGTGGCCAAAATGTATTGTCCAAAGCAGTGGCTTTATTGTCAATCATCATTTTATGATTAAATTTAAAAAAAACATTTCTCTGGCAATCTAAAAAGAGAGAGAAAGAAAATAATCTGGCTCATCAAAGGCATGTCAATAACTTTTGACAGTGTGCACTCCATTTAAATGACAACATAAAAATGTCAAGCAATAACTGTGTTTAATGCAAAGATTAAGAGGAGATAAACTATTCATGACTCAGAGTAGCTCATGCATCCATGCACCATTTATATCTGTTTTTTACTCTATACTAAATACCTCTGCATTCTATTTTTAATTCCTGTTGGCTGTCAGAGTTGTTCTCCCAAATGTCAGGCTTTCAAAGCCAAATATAAGCACAAAACTTATAGCTGCATGTGGGGATTTATATAACAGAAGATGCAAGCATGTGGAGGTTTGGGAGAAATATGCAGTGTTAAGATGAAAAGCAACACAGGCAAGAGTTTACATTCTCTTCATATCATTATAAGCCTGGAACAATTTTGTGGGGTTTGGGTGGGTGGGATGGGAGGGGCTGTGTACTAGCAGCTTTGTCAGGAATGAAATCCTGTGCCTTATGAAACACCACTTTCCTGATATTCAAGTCTCAATCCAGTTAAGGAGGGGGATGCTTTTAACCATGATTCTTATCCTGATCTCAGTGTTCGAGGCCAGGAACAAACTGAGGGAGAGAGGAAGAGGGAGCGGAAAAAACAAGAATAATTGGCTACATATACAAGACACCTGAAAGAAAATGCATCACCAAAATGAGGATTTAAAAGGATGCAGATCTGCATGTACATTGTACAAACTAAGAAATGCATACAGATGAAAATTTGGATGTGTCATTTAAATGGCAACATAATTGGGTGGTACCTCATCCTAGTGAGGAAGACCATCACCAGGGAATGTTTTTGCCTCCTCTGTCTAATGTCTATGTGATAACTGTTGATGGAGAACTTCAAAATCTCTCTTCTCCCTTCTTATGGCCCTTGAGGTTTAAAGGAGACCTGGACTGGCTAGCCTTTCCAACAGAGCAGGGCTGGGCAAAGTGAAACCTTGCAGATGTTGTTGGACTGAAACGCCCATCAACTCTAGGCAGCATTGCTAGTGATGAAGAATGCTGGGAGCTACAGTCCAATAACATTTGGAAAATGTTCACCTATCCCTTCTGCAAAGTAGACCAGATGGCCATTGGAGGAGGGGAAGAGAGTAGGATTGGTCAATCATTTTCTTCTCAGTTCTCCATATAATCAGCTGGTTTGTCAGCTGGTAACAGAACCATTGCTAGGTGGTGGCTGCTGTTTTCAGGCACCATGTGAAGGGGGAAGAGGTTTGCCCACTTCCTCTCCATTTTACAAGGGATGCAGTGGCTTAGTGGTTAGGGCACCAATTCTAATGATTGGAAGATCAGAAGTTTGGCAGTCTGAGGCCCAAGTGCAACATGATGGGGTGAGCTCCTGTCACTAGTCCCAGCTTCTGCCAGCCTAGCAGTTTGAAACCATGCAAATTCAAGTAGCTAAATAGGTACCACTTTGGTGGGAAGGTAACAGTGTTCAGTGCAGTCATGATGGCCACATGACCACCAGAGCAGCCCTTGGACAACGCTGGCTCTTTGGCTTAGTAACGGAGATTAGCACTGCCCCCTACTGTCGGTTATGACTAGACATTCATGTCAAGGCACTACCTTTACCTTTACCTTTACCTCCATTTGTTGCCCCCATTTTGCATCCTGTTTCTCATTTCAAGATTGTTTCAGGCTATTCCTCCATTCAACCAAGGATGGAGGTAGGGAAAAATTGCCCCCCAGAATAAGAGTTCTGCTCCCCATAAAAATGTCCTTCAGTTCCCAATTTCTAGCATTGCAATAATTTAAAACTTCAGTTGAGCACTTGGAAAAACAATTTAGGTATCCAAAGAAAAAGGGCATGCAAAGATACAAAGAGAATGTGAGTAGAGCAAATACAAAAGTTCTAAATGTGAACAGCTATACCCCTGCATCCTGCTCTACTTTTGCATGTTCATTAAGAGACAGACACATAAGACCATGGTAACTTTCCATTTTGAATGAATTGCTTTCCACTTTGGACAGAATTAGTAGCAAAAACTGTGGCCTATATTGCCTTGTAAGAGAAACATTTGGTTTCAAGCCATTTGGATATATAATGTGGGCTTTATTGGTATTAGATCTTCAAAAGTATATATGTGTTCTTTAAGGAAACTCTTGGACAACAATAAAGGATATGGTAACAAAATTCTGGATGATGGATTGAATGAACTAAATCCATTATGCTGCTCTTACATGAGAAGGTACAATCTCTCCAGTGTTCTGACTGCCTTTCTCTGACCACATCTGGTCCATAAGCTCCTGTGGGGATCATGGGCTGGATCCTCAGCTGTATTTTTATCAGATTATTTAGTCAGCCACATTACTTCATATACATCTCATCTTATCTGTGTGCTTGGCTAGTCAAGTAGAAATGAGAGCAATGTTCATCCACACACACTACATATCACCACCTTCCCCCTCTATGCTCATATTATTTGCAGAAGCTTTATTTTTATTTTTATTTGTAATGACATAAGCTCTAACATTTCATAGATGAAAACTGAGATGTGTGTGACCAAGGAACATCAAAGTGTGGTCAAGATGTATAAATGAAGAAAAACAAACAAGCTAGGAGGAACTGCAGCTCTTTGCTGTTGCTCATGTCTACGGGAGAAGGTGAGATTTGTTGGAAAGGGCAGTGTTTAAAAAGCTAAATGTATCAGAGAGGGCAGCAGTTATAGGGTTAAAGAGTGTTTCAGTGACCTAAAAGCTCACATCTTATCCACCTATAATAACCTCTTTTAAGGTACATCTACACTGTAGAAATAATGCAGTTTGATACCACTTTAAGTGCTGTTGCTTCATCCTATGGAGTCCTGGATTTGTAGTTTTACAAGGTCTTTAGTCTTTTCTCCCAAAGAGTGCTGGTGCCTCACCAAACTACAAACTGTAGGATGGAGCCTTAACAGTTAAAATAGTGTCAAACTGCATTACTGATATTTTTAGGATTCACTCCACCTCTTCTCTCTGCCTCCTTTTTGCTTTTTCACAGCTCCAAAAATAAAATTACTTGAGTCCTCTTCCTGTTCTAGCTTAGCTGAGCTGGGCACCCTTAGAGAGCTTTCCTATATCTAATGGAGTTCCTATAATAAAAGTTTAGTTTATTTCCTATAGCTACTGGTGTCAATGCTCCTTAATAATATTTGTTAGCCATGGCACACACACAATCTCTATCAAGATTCTGCCCCTCTTCTCTCTCTGCTGAGTTAGGGCACATCCAAGATGATTGAAAAGTCCCAGGTTTTGCTCCTGTTCTTTCCTATTTTATACTAGGTTAAAATAAACCGATCTGGGGAGCTGGTATAAAAAATCTCTGATTGTACTGGGAAGTGACAGAAAATATTCTAGGATAAACTAAACACGAATGGACCTCCAAAACATGAACAAAATCTGGGACTTTCTGGTCTTTATAACCAGTCTGGGTACACCTTTAATTGTGTGCAAACCACTTTTGAACTTTGATCTCAGTTTGCACCACTGGATGTAAGCCAAGGACAAAGGGAAAAATGAGAGGAGGAGGAGAGAAAAAGCAACTGAAAAGGTAAGATGACAAAGCACTAATTGGGACTGTCTATGCCAAACTGGGACAGTTGGAGGGTATGGAATGAGAAGACACTACAGGCCAACCCTCTCTGTACCATGATCTCTACTTTTTTTTCTTCTGCTGCTTCTCTCTCCCTCCATGATATCTCTGTATGATGACTCATTCATCAATCCTCCCCACAGTCAAAGACAGCTAAGGAAAAATTGCTCAGATTTCATTGACTTAAAGATAAAGAACAATCATATGACAGAGAGCAGAGACCTTGAAGAAGTGCATCAATAGGGAGTGCCTGGACAATGAATGGAACAGAAGGAGTCCTCCCCACTGTGGTAAGATATATTTTATTTCTATATAAATGAAAATAATGGTTTGCAAATGTATATCTATGGTCCAAAACACACTGCAGAAATAATCCAGTCTGAGACTGCTTTAGCTGCTCTAGCTCAGTGCCAGAGAATTCTGGGAACTATAGTTTATTATGGCAGCAGAGCTCTCTGACAGAGAAGGCTGAATGTCTCACAAAATTACAGTGTCCACAATTCCCTAGCACTGAACCAGGGCAGTTGAAGTGGTTTCAAACTGGATTATTTCTTCAGTGTGTTTTGGATCTATGTTTATAAATCTGTATATGCATTTTTAAAGGAAATGTGTCCTTTGGCAGAACAGTGCAGCTCCTTTGGGAGTAAGTGGATAACTTGCCCTGTGTGATCCAGGATGGACTGTCATTGTAATTTATTCATGAATTCTTTCATTCTGGAAATCTATACCCTGCCTTTCTGTCAAATGATAAAATCTTATGAGTTGGAAGGGAGCATGATAGACAAATAACCCCTCCCATGAAGGAGTAGACAGCTAAAGAACTCCTGAAAGATCCCCATCCACCCTCTTCTTAAAAATCTGCACAGGACAGTCCACATCTGAGGCAGTCTATTCCACTGTCAAACAGTCAATATATTCTTAAGGTTTAGGTGGAATGAATAATTCTCAGGGTGTCTTACAAAAATGTGAAAAACAAACAAAATACTTTCTTTCTCTTTCACTTGCACTCAAGCACACTTGATGCCTACACTTTTTCATTTGATGGATGGAGCCAGAGAACACTTCCCTTCAATACCAGAGTCTCATGGCAGTATTGCCCTGAGTTGGACCGGATGTTCTTTGTGACAAGAAAGAGGGGAACAAATTATCTCAGCTCTTCCTTCTGTGTGATATGAATAGGGGGCTTTTCTTTATGCCAGTATGCTTCCTCTTGGATGCAGAGGATGCAGCCGTACAATGAACCATGGCAGAGGACAGAAAGTATTTCCTTTTACTCTTCCAGGTGTGGGCAGCACATCATTCGATGAAGGTGAGCAGTCTTTCTCATAGGGAAGGAGGAGGAAGCATATTCCTACAAGCTGCTCCTTCTCCAGATGATCATCCTCTTACAATGATGTGAAGCCCAAAGGATAAAATATTTCTTATAATGTTTCCTATAGTAGAGCAATCACATTAAATAACATTATAATTTATATATACATAATACACTGCTAAAACAGCTATGTATTCCTGCACATTTGAGGTGTTGTACTAGGTGGCTCCTGCCGTCCCTTCTATCTGCATAGAATCATACAATCGTAGAGTTGGAAGAGACCACAAGTACCATTCAGTCTAAACCCTGCCATACAGGTCTGAGTCCATGCTTTTAATAATTTAGGTCTCCAATTAGTGTATTTCTTTTCTTTCCCTAAAAATTTATCATAGTACATCAGAATATCAAGGAATTTCTCATTATCCCATATGATTTAGGGCCTCGGCAGACGGAGGCCCTGGAGATGCCGCGGGTCGGAGCGCCGGCGGAGCTCAGCCTCCGCACCGCGGCACTCCTGCGGCGAATCTAAAAGGAGCTCCAAATTGGCGCTCCTTTTAGATTTCAGGGAAAGTGCGCCCTAAAAGCAGCGGGCGCACTTTCCCTGACTTATCCTCCGCAGCGCATCCAGTCGCTGCGGAGGGAGGTTGCCCTGGAAGCGCCGGCCGTGCGGAGGGCTGGCAGCTTCCAGGGCGACCTCAGGAAGAGGAAGGGACGCCGCGCGTGCGGCTGCCCCTCCTCTTCCGGGTCTCGGAGACGGCCCTATTAGCCATCTGCCGAGGCTTTTAGTATGTTGAAACAGCAAATGATTTGTCTGATGGAGTATCTGCTTTCTCGAAAGAACAGGAAGAAGATCTTGTTGTTTTTTACTATTAAGATGGGCTGGCTGGGGTTAGTGGCCTCATGGTCGCTCATACTAAAACAGGTCAAGTTTCATCTTATCAGGTTGTATCTGTTTGTAGCAGAAGCTAAGAAACAGCTAGTGAATGCTTATTTTGGACTGGGGATACTTATTTCAAATTCTCATCCATCCAGGAATGGACCAAGTAACTTTTGACCAGACATTATTGCTTATTCCATTTACCACAGAGGGTTGTTGTAGGAAACACAAATAGAAAGGTATTCACTGAGACCATACATTTGGAAGCCTTTGTCATTTGAAATACAGTCGGCCCTCCGTTTTCGCAGGCTTGAAGTCTGCGTCCCTCGCCCGTTCACGAGTGGCAAATGGAGGGGGACAAAATGGGGTGCACACCCATGGGCACGTGCCGCCATTCAAGCCTATGGGCTTGAATATTTGTGATTTTCCATTTTCGTTTGAGGGGGGGTTGTCTGAAACAGATCCCCTGTGAAAACGGAGGGTGCGACTGTACACTACAGAAGTCCTATACATTACAAAAGATAAATCAGGAATGCAAAAATAGCAAAAATCAAGACAAATTCAGGCCACATTTTCACAGATATGTCTGGGTTGTTTTCAGTGGTGGCTTTGGGGCACCTCATTTTCACCTATTTTGCTGCTCATTCAAGTAAACCCACCTTTATTTATTTATTTATTTATAACTAAACTTCTAAGGAGCTATTCAAGGTACTGAAGTTGCTTTGGAAATAAGGACCAACTTTTTTGATAGCCTCCTTAAAGTTTGTATGAAACCCTGTATTGGATTCAACACCCCACTGACATGGGAGACATCCACTACAATTGAAGGAGGATTGTTTCAGGTAGTGAAGAAGTGGCAAAAATTTGCATCCCTGGCATGGTCAAGCAGAAACGCTATTTGCTAGAACAATGCATCCTTTGGATATAATAGCCAACCATTTTATCTAGCTTGGCTTGACTTTGATGAGAAAGCAAACAAAAGTTTTTGAGCAACAACAGTATTGGGGGCTTTAGGAGTCACTCGGAAAGGCTTAAATGTTGGTTATCTCTCAATTAACAATGGGCTGTTGCTGTTAGGCAAACTGTCAATGTGGCTAATCATCTAAGGCTACCAGATTATGAAGAGATCTTTGAAGCAAGTAAACAGCTGCCCTGAAACAATGGAGTCCACTTTATTGCCAGATGACTAACTCCTAAGGTCAATTATTCTCATTAAAGAGCTGTGTAAATTTGATGAACTCTGTTAAAAGAAAAGTCCTTTTCACACACAAAAACATGATGAAAAACAGAAGTATTTTGATGTCTTTTTAGCTGAAATATTTGTGTCCTCTGTAAGTCTTCTTTTAGAGGCAGAGCCCCCAGTTTCAGATTCAGATCCTATGCATACTTGTAGCTCCACACATGTGATTCCATGTCCTTTCACTACCTATCAAGCCTTGAGAGAGAGACCCCACTTAGGCAGGGGGGGAAGGCAGAGTAGGAAGGAGATAGCCATTGTGGTGAAGTGGTTTGACTGTTTGACAACAACTCTGGAGATAAGGGTCCAGTACCTCACCCAGCCATGGAAACCCACGGGGTGACTTTAGGCAAGTCACATACTCTCAGCCTTAGAAAACCCTATGATATGTTTGTCTTGCAGTTGCCATAATTCAGAAAGGACTTGAAGGCACCCAACAATAACAACAGAGGAAGAAGGGGTAAGGCAATTCAGTCCATGGAGAACCACCTATTTTCAGCTCAGTTATGGGGACACAGAGAAATGAGAATGTTTTCTCAAATGAAGTGCACCCTCATTTTTCTTCCCCTGGGATCCCAGTTGGATCCTTTTGGTCTTCTCTTCCCTCTCCACCAGTAAGAGACAGCAACAATGGGCCCTCCTGGGGTTTGATAACTGTCAGGCGTTGGGGTTTTTTGGATGGTGCACAAGGACAAAACAGTAGCCCTCTGTATCCTGTCCACAATGGGACTTATGTGCATGTAAGCTGCACTTACGTAAGTCACTAACAAGATGTCGGCTTTAGTCTCCTCTAGGGAACAAAGAAAACAATAACAACTAGCAATTCATTTCTAGAAAGGACAGCCAGAATGATAAAGGAAAATGAGAAATGAGTTCCTCAAACTAAGTATATGGGTGAAAATAAGTGGGTTAAATTTGAGGCAGCATTGTTTTTGAATGGTCTGAAATATCGGTTGCCTCGCTAAAATAGGTTGATGACAAAAGAGTACATTGAAATTCAGCAGTGTTTAAACAAAATAGTTATTGTTTAAAGTGAAGAAAAGTCTAGCAGCATATATCATGGTCTAGAAATAAGTACTGTATTTTCTTTCTTTCCTATGGAAGGAAGAGAATAGCACTATGCAGTCCTTTTAAGCAACTGAAGATATGAAAAGCTAAAAATCCTGATGCCAAAGGTACCAAAATCCTGACATAATTTGCACATACAATTTAAAAAAAAAAAAAGGTTTCCATCTGAGTGGCATATTGTAGAAATTTGAAAGAAATTAAAATCACCTGTGAAGGAGTAAAGGGTACTGCCATGCTTGCTTCTCACAGCATGGACCCTGGATAGCCTCAGCTGGTATGAAAAGCTGCCCCTGAAGTTTCTGTCGAAACAGGACTTACAAGGAAAACCTGTTGCTCAGAAATCAGAAAGCCTCATTGAAGGAGCTGGTGGTGTAATGATGTGACGATTATCGTCATGGTTTTGCTAAAAACACAAATTATGGATTTCTCAGTCCCTTTAATGGCTTTCTGTAGTATGTGCCACTTGATCGCCTAGGTGTGAGAATTTACAGCTGGTTCACTTGCAAATGAAGAAAAGGGATGGGAAATTTCTTCTGAAGCTCATTCATTTGCTTTATGGCATCATTGCAATAAAATGGCAGGAGTGCAAGAGCATGTGAATTTTCATATACTAGTGAAGGTAAAGCTGTCTTGCCTATGAGGTGTTGAAATTCAGTTTTGTCTACAAGTCCTATAGCTAGAAGGGAGTTTGTAGAAGCTGTAGTCCAAACTTTTTCCAAGCTCTTATTTTCTTTCTTTACCCTGCTCTCTTCAGTACATACACTGCACTGAGTTACAGAGTCCAGCTATTATTGGGCTACAAGTTCCAGCAGCCCCTAGCTGGTGGTGTAGCCAATGCTGAGAAATGCTGGGAGCTGCAGTGCAACAACATCCAGAGCTTGGAAGCCATGCAGGGTCAGTCAGCCCTGGTTAGTACTTGGATGGGAGCCCTACAGAGAATACCAGGTGCTGTAGGCTAGCTTTCAGAGGAAAGACCTGGGGAAATCACTTTCAGGATTCCCCACCTAAGAAAACTCTAGGAAATTCACAGCCCCCCCCCCCCCCAATAGGTTAATGTGCTTCTTGAAGGTGTATGCAGGAATACACAGAATCCTAGAATTGGAAAGACCCCCAAGGGCCATCCATTCCAACCCCCTTCCACCATACAGGAATACAAAGAACCCGAGAGTTGGAAGGGATCCCCAAGGGCCGTCAAATAAAGATTCATTAGCTTAACAAAAGAATGGCCCCCTGGAAATGTTAATAAAAGGGCTAAAAATATTAAATCTCTCATGATTACCTGCCTCTGATTTATGGCAACTTTATATTGAAGTCTTCTTGGCAAAGCTAGTTCAAAGGGAGGGGGGCTTACCATTGCCTTCCTCTGAGGCTCATGTCACACTGTCTCAGCCTCAGAGAATGCAAGAAAAAAATCATCTGAGGCTGAGACAGTGTGACTTGCCCAAGGGGATAACAGGATTCTGCAGCCCTGGTGGTCACACTGTCTCAACTATGTAGCAGGGATGGGCACACTCCCATGGTCAATTTCACCTCTTCCATTTCTCTGGAATGCTGAAGTGGCACTCCTGGCAGTACACAGAAACTATGTTCTGGACAATCAAAAGTAGTTTCCACTTACTAAAAAAGTGCTTACCTCTGTTTTGGAGGCCCCCTCAATAACATTTAGTGAACAAATGTTATCCACTCACATATAATACTCATGGAGTAAATTTTTGGCTGAGAACCTTATTATTTTTTTCATAGCTAAAATATTTCTTTTTTCTTGAACCTTTTGGAAGGAGATGGGAGCAGAGGCCTTCTGGGACCTACCCCCACCCCCATGTGGCTTGCATGTTTTTTGTTCTTGTTAATGACCCTCAAGTCAATCTCGACCCACGGTGACCCTGTGGATTAGACATCTTCAAGATTCCCTGTCCTCCAATGTCCTGAATGCTGCATAATATCTATTCCTGCTATAAAGAGAGGTGGCTGAGTTGAATGTGGTTCTTAAGGTTTGGTGGGAATATTATATATCTGAACATGTATCTGAAGAACCACATATTGTACCTACTGGAAGTCAGATATTCTTGGAGGCTGGAGGTGGGAGGGTATTATGTGTTCGACATGGAATGTGCCCCTAAAAAGTAACCAAATCTTCAGAGCTTAATTATCTGAGAAGGTTTTTGCTTTCATAGTATCATGGCCACAGTCTCCATCTCTGCTTTGCCACACTGCACTGTTGTGAAGTTCTTCAGCAGCAGTGCAAATAGTCAAGCCCTGGAAAATTTCACCCAGTTGAAAACATAGGTAAAAAGCAAAGTGCTGTGCTGGATAAGATCCAGCATTCTGTTTACATTATGGACAACAAAATGTTTGTAAAAACATGGTAGGTTATGAATACAACAGCACTCTCCTGCTCATACTGTCTAGCAGCTGGTATACAGAAGCACACTGTCTGGGATACTCAAAGTCATGCAAAGGCATCATGACTAGGAGCCATTGATGGCCTTACTCTGCATAAATTTGCCTAATCCATTTTTAAAGCCCTCTAAATTGGTGGCAATCACTATATTTTGTGCTGGTAAATGTTCAGAGCTTGGAGTTACCCTCCAGATTCATGGAGGGTAAGGTTATCAATGAAAATAAAGTATTATTTTAAAATTATAACTAATGATGAGTGCTTTGGGGGGCATGGGACTTGCAACCAACTATTTTTTATAATTAACTTCTCAAGTACTGAACATGTCATGAAGCATTTACTTTTATCTGTTTTGAATCTCTCATCATTCAATGGATGAGCCCATGCTGTAGTATTCTAAGGAAGTAATAATATTTTCATGTTCACCCCAGTATGCATACTTTTGTATACCTCTTTCATGTCCCTTTGCCTTATTTCTATGTTTAACAGCCTTAAATGTTATAATTTTGCCTCATGGAAAAATTGTTCTGGCCTCCAGTCATATATGCCTTTTGGGCACATTTTCCAAATCTTTTTTTTCAAGTGATCAAAGATGTATACAACTCCTGTAATGTCCTGAGTGATCCTGGCTTCTGGAAATTTGAAGAAAAACTTTAGTTCATTCCTATCAGGAACAATTGTACATATCATGGCATTACCCTGTAGGATAGTTAAACCTGTCCTTGACATTCATTCATCTAGCATCTGCAAAAGGAGACTTATAACAGTCTAAGGCCAGAAGTCTAGAATAAAACCCTTTTTAATGTATTGCAAATTACAGTCCTTCATTCTAATCAGTCTATCAGTCTAACAGTATTAAAATGGTCAAAGCACTGCGCAAGGTAATCTTAGATAGTTCTGTGAAGACAGGGAATAAACTATGAGCACCTTAGTTCTTTTCCTGGTCCTTACATGTAAGCTATTACTCTGTATAAGAGTGGCTTGTTGCCTTGAACTTATTTATACATTTTGCTGTTCTGTGAGACAGGGAGATGCTGTTACCAACATTAAATAGGTAGTCAAATGAGGTAGAAGATTGTTAAATCCTTGCCCAAGGTTATACTATAGCAAAGCAACAGACCACACCCATGTTGCGGATGTGGTGGGAGGCGAGCCTTCTGATAACTAGACTATGCACAGTGTGGAGTCATGCTATCATCTGACTAATTGTATTGCAGTAAACTGGTATAAGAAAAAAGATCTGACTCGCCCCACTTTACAGTGAAAGATTTTGAGGACCTAGCTATTTGTGAGATGCAAAGTTTAACACAAACTCAGTGAGATTTCCTAGCAGCTGGAGGTGAAACAGAGAAACAGTGTAGGCAGGAGTACTTACCCCTTTCCATCAACCACTCCTTCTCCACCCTAAATCTCTCCCAAACCTGCCTTCTTGTACATATGAATGTTTCATTGTTTGAGTTTGGAATCTCATGGGAGTAAAAGAGCTTGTGGTGATTAGTAGGTGGGGAAAGAGTTAAGGACATGGCACAGCAATTGGGAAAAGGGTTACGTGCTTTATGTGGACCTGATTGGTCCCTGAATGGGAAATCAAAATGTCTCATGAAAACTGTTCTACCAGCACTGTCAAAAGTGAGTAGCTACTGTCATTAATATCAACTCAACAACAACACCATCCACTATTATTGAAGAGGATCATTATAACTGAAAAGCTGGATACATCAAATAATCTATTGGGTTTCTTTTTGTGCATTGCAAAGTGAAAAACTTATCAAAAGCAAAAGGAAACCTGGTTTGCCATCTCTCTCTGTCTCCTTGGATTCATTAGGCTGCTAGAGATTATAGAGTAGGTGAAGTAAATCTCTTGAGATTGTCTCCTTGGTGTAGGGCATTCCTACTTAGCCTGTCATGACTTCACAAGACAGGCCAACCTGGACTGTGATATCAGATGAGTGATTAACTCACTCCCACCCAACCACCACAAAAACAACTTCCCTAGAAGAATAGGAGCTTTCAGCAGAACCAAATTGAGACAAGTTGACCTGGCTGCCCTGGAACAGTCATCTCAGGATTTCATGTAGTCTGAAGGAGATATGTGTCCTTTTCCCTTTGGATTTCCTGGAACATGCTGTCTGGTAAGTGAGGAAAGTATTAAACTAACTTTCTCTTTAATTAAGAAAGCAAATTAACAGAAGGTAAATTGTTTTTCTTTATGGGCTTCTAGCCCTTCTGTTGCTTCTTCATCATATTTGAAGATGACACTGCTTAAAAAGGCCAGACCACAATTGCTGTATACTCCTGAGGAACTGTCTGATATGCCCAAATAAATATGCACAGGAAATAATTCCCATCATAAATACCCATTTGCTCCTCAATATAGAAAGAAATTTGTTAATTTGGGAAAATCATCTTATTTTTACTTAATGAGAAAGAGAAGCTTATTTGTCACCATTTCTGTTGTCACTCTGTTAAATCTTTTCTCCCTCTCATTATCTAGTTGATCCATTTTCTCATTTTATTTCTTTAAATCCTGTTTATTTTCTAATGTTTCAGATTTTTTCCACTAGCAAATTTTGATTATGACACTGAAAATGAAATGTGTGTATGAGCATCAGGATTAATGTAATTAAAGAGCTGAGCTGAAGATACAACTTGTATGCATCAATGATTTTTGCAAAATTGAACTCCTATATGTGCTGTTCTTGTGTTTCTATACCAACTGTTTTCCTACTGCAACATAAATATGAAAAAGGATGTCACTGAAAATATGACACACTGCTTGGGAGATTAGGATATAGCCTCTTTATAGTTATTCTCACTTGACAAGGCACATTCTGGAAATGCAGTTTGTCTACTATGAATTATTTTGCATATTTCCACCAATGTAAACATAGTTTTACCAGCAAATGTATGCTCATCAGTGGGCTACAGTTCATTTTTACCCTGCAAAGTATACCTATATGACACATATGTATCATATACATTTATATGTATTTGTACACAAAGTTTAAGTGTTTTAAATTATGTTATTTTTGGTGGGACATCTAAACATCTACAGTACTTACATCTGTGTCACTGTAATCAATGGGAAAACACTAAACAATGGGTAGACTTTCATCACATTTGTTGCTGCATTTACACCTTGTAATTTTGCAACACTATAAAAATATAGAGTTGGATCTACACAGGTGTAGAATAGATCAGTTGAAAGAAACAGGATTCAAGCTGCTCATGACTTTTACTACTACTACTACTGATTTCAGTGGGATGGCTTTAAGAATAACTAAGCCTATAGAGGTGAGGAAACCCTAGTTTTGTGGCCTGTGAACCCCCCTGGTCTCACATTGGGGAGACAATGTTTGGATAATTTTGCATCTGAAAATAGCTACAAATGATAGAAGTCCACCTCTACATGTGGTGGTATAGACTTCCCATCCCCAGCAGAACCACTCACCCCACCAAAACAAAACAAAACAAAACCCCTTTTTTTAAAGCAAAAAATACTGTCTGAAGATGGTAAATAGAATTAATGTGGCTAGTGCGAAGTAATCCGCCTATAGCACCAAAAAACTGGCCTCCATCTCTCATGCTTGCTGTAATGGATAAAGTGTCCCTGATGTGGGTGATATAAGAGTGAGTACTGATGACTAGGTTTTTTGGGCAGGGGGAATAAACATAGTGAACAATGATGTGTGAAATTCATTGTATATGCAGAGTACACTGCATCCACTGCAACTGGGAATGGATACAGAGCAGATTTTAAGAACAGTGAAAAGTTCTGATCAAGTGTTGAAAGCCTCATGAATTAAAAATTAAATAAATGGGATATGCTAGCATGTCCTGCCCTCTCCGTTGCACCAGGTCCTACTACTCTCCATATGTTAGAGGTTGAAGATCTGCAACAGAGTTTGGGAGTGTTACTATTCACTCCCTCAAGCAACCTAGCCTCTGGTCATGATAACTGAGGGATTCTGGGAGTTGTAGTCTAAGAAAATATTTTTTCACGCTCAAGTTGTATTTAAAGGAAATGGCTATGTGGTGATTAGGAGGTCTTGGTGAGTAGGAATAAGTGTTTTAGGGTAGATAGAAAGGTAAGACAGGATTTTCTCCTTTTTCAAGGTGTAAATGCTCATCTCTTATTTGAGGAATGGATTGTGACCTCCACATAGTTCAGGTCTGGACCTGAGTCCAACAAGCTTTTATTAACATCTCTTGAAAGGATCAATTCTTTGAAAAACAAACAGCTTTATTTAACAGTCCGAAAAGTTGAATTACCAGCTTCCAAGGTGATTGACACCACTTATCACCAAAATGCTGTCTATGTTCTTGGTAATGTTGACCAAACACAAGGACAAAAGACAAGCTAGTTATCCCAGTGATGTCATTTTATGATCTGATGTGCCTTATATCAGGAGAGAGGGGATTTTTCAAGGTTTCAACAGTCTTAGGCATTTATTGCTGGATCTTGAGATAGTGTATCTTGGTGGAGTGTTCCAAGAGAGGAAGCTAAAGAGATCATGGACTTTTATTAGTGGTGTTGCCAAATAGTCATTCCATTGCAGGGTATAACAGAGAGCGTTTGCTGATTTTCTCTTAGCTGGTGATAACATCTTCTGATTATGGAACTCATGGATTTCCTTCAGTTGGGCAAAGGATAAGAACAGCTGTCCTTGACCCATGGTCATTAGGACTGGGATGTACAGAGAACTAACAGATTTACGGTCAGTTCTCCACAGTTGTGGATTTGACTTTTGCAGATCTGATTATTCATTGATTAGTTGCTGTTGCCTTCACTGCTGCCCTATGTCATTTTTAATCTTTTTGAGATTGCAAGTCTCACAAGATTGAGAGACTATGAATGTATGGTGAGGCTTCCCTATTAAAAGTGGCATAGGGCAATGGAGGAGGTGGTAGCAAGCCCCACCAACTGCCTGCTTCTACCTTGCAAAGGATTCCCACACCTCAAAGGCATCCATGGTGCTTTGAATCTGCAGGCTGTACTTTTTGTGTGTGTTAAATATGGTTTGTGAGAGGGATCGAGTTATTCATGGTTTTTCCATTTTTGTGGGAGTCCTGAATCCCTAGCCCCAGCACATGTGGAGGGCTGACTGAATTTCAAGCTTAAATTTCAGTTTTAATGGAAAATTTCAGTTTTAATGGGGAATTAAAGCACAATCCATCACTCCATGAGTACATCTGTAGTATAGGAGGAGACTGGCATAGGGCTCAGTGGAGTTCTTTTTATTCTCCCATTGGGTACACATGGATCATCATTCCCCTCTCCCATGGGTCATGGTTCACTGATCCATATAGGACCTATCCATGTTCTGGACTTAAGCTTGCAAAGTTGTCCACACTCTCATCAAGAGCAATATATAGTCAAGAATGCTTAGGAGGAGAAAGATATATATTTCATTCAGCAACTGTGGCCCTCTGGGGCCACAAACACTGTAAAAAAATCACCAAGTTCAAAACAAAACCAGAACAGATCAGAAAACTAAAGGTATGGTTTTGGAAAAATGTTATATATATATATATATATATATATATATATATATATATATATATTAAAAGTGCAGAGCCCTCCAGCAACCTACTTAAAAGATGAATCACCATTCCTGGAGCCTTCTTGTATCTCTTTCACAGTTGTATACTGCTTTAACTGTCATGCTCTGGTAACCTCTTGCTTAGACTTCTGTAATGCACTTTACACGGGGCAACCCTTGTACCTAACTCGGAAACTCCAATTAATTCAAAATATGGCAGCCAGGTCGGTCGCCGGAAAATCTAGAGGTGACCACATAACACCAGTTTTAAAATTTTTACACTGGCTGCCTATTAGTTTCCGGGCACAGTAAAAGGTGTTGGTAAATAATCTTTAAAGCTTAGTCCATTGCTTAGGTCCATTTGCAGGAGTGTCTTCTTCCATACAATCCACCCTGCACACTCAGGTCCTTTGGGAGCAACTTATTACAGCCAAAGAAAACCAGGCTTGCTGCAGTTACCCAGAGGAACTTCTCATCAGCCACTCCTAAACTTTGGAACGACCTCCTGGAGATCTGTCATATTACAACTCTTGATGCCTTCAAAAAGGTTATCAAGACAGATCTCTTCCGGCGGGAATTCCCAGATTGATAGATGGACTCTCCCATTGTCCCATAACTGTGGTTGCTCTACTCATCCCACAATGCCTCATTTTAATGAGGGTTAATTTTAGACTGATTTTAGTAAATTGACTGTATTTTATAATGTTTTCTGTTTTAATTGAGGGTTAGGGAATTAATGTCATTGTGATATTTCATAATTGTTATCTGCCTCGATCCTTCAGGGAGAGGTGGGCTATAAATAAATGTTGTTATTATTATTATTATTATGGCTCTGTTCTATGGAATCCTGGGATGTGTAGTGTCAGGTCCCAAAAATGGAAACAGAAACTGATATGAGAGTTCTAGTGCATCACCAAACTACAAATCCTAGGATTCCATATCAAAATGCTATAATTGTATAGTGTGAGAGAGACATAGGGGAGAAATGTATGACTTTAATTGACCAGAAAAACAAATGCTTAAGGGTTGCAAAAACAGCCTTGGAGACTCACGACCACTCTTTGCCAACTCCTGATTGAGTAACAAAGGAGTGTTCCACAAGCATTTCATTCTGAGCAGTGTCAAATATACTGTAATACACAAACAGAAGCTCGATGGAGGAAAAATGGCTCAGTTGAGTCCTATTCATCTGTTTCTAGAGGTGAAGCTATATATTAATGCATAGTGCTTGTGTGGCAGGTCATTAGAACTTTTGTACAAGAAATATCATGGTTTTTAAAAAGTCACTTTTTGGACAACAACTCTCAGTATTTCCAAGCCTGGTCTTGCTGCCTTATGTCCCTCCTAACATTTTTTGTCCCCACCTCTTAGTACTCTTTGTCTGGCCCATTCAGTGTCTTCCAACAATGAAACACCAGCTGATAGGATTTGTTCAAAACAATTTTAATTTAAAATTGATCCACCTACATCCTTTGCACTTTCTAGGCACTAGTTCTCAATGTGTATTCTAAGAAAAGAGACACACTACATCTCTTATGCATAAACAGTTAGTGTGAAGTATAACCGTATGAGTTGTGTGGGCACAGGTTGAGATATCTGCCTGGATGTGAATGCTTTGAATCTGCATCAGAGAGGCAAAAACACAAAATTCTGTGGGGGTAAAAGCTCTTTTACAAAGGCAAGCGATAAAATAAACAACCTTGACTGCAGTTTTTGTCTTAAAAGTAAAGGGTTTGTCCTGTTGTTTACCAGCTTACAAAGAATTTTTCAAAGGAACAACAATGACAAGCTGTTGAAAGTTTGAACAATACATGGGATCAAAATGAATACTAAATTGTTTATACCATTTTCATTTTGCCTGCATTCCTTTCTCCTCCCACCTCCAGACATTAGTTTTTAGGCCTTTGCTGGCATTTGTTTTTGCATAGATAAATGTACATTTTCTTCATTCTGAAGGCTGTGTGCACAACATCCATCTTCATGCCTTTAAAGCCATTTTATAGGTTGTACTTCAATGATAACAAGATGACGTGGAGAAAACATTTTTGTCTGTTCCAACCAGATCTTTGGAAGTAACTAGTTACAAATAATGACTTGCTTATATTCAAGCCCTTGTTTCAGAAGCTAAGACATAATTAAATTTCATTGTAATTGTGATGCAGCATGGCATAATAGTTTTGGACTACAACTTTGGAGACCAGAGTTGGATTCCTTGCTCGGCCATGAAACCCACTGGGTGATCTTGGTCAAGTCACATACTCTCAGCCTCAGAGGAAGTCAAAGGAAAACCTCCTCTCAACAAGTCTTGCCAAGAAAACCCCATGATAGGTTTGCCTTAGGGCTGACAACAACTTGAAGGCACACAACAACAAGGGTAATTTTATTCTTTTTGTGGTATCACTGTAAATTTTATAGTTACTCTTTTTTGTTATATTGGGATGTGTAACTTCAATACTTAGATGGATTTTGTACCACAGGCCAGAGGTGGTTTGTTAAGGTCCTAGCTAAAAGTGACTGTTTTAATTACTTTACAATAAGAAGAAAATAAAGAGACGGCAAGTGAAATTCTTTGTGGTGGTATAGTAGGAATGTCTATGACCAAACAGAGCCTATATGCAAGTGTTTAAAAGTTTTTTTAAAGTTAAGCAGGAGTGACATACAATGAAATGTGTCAGCTGTTCACAACTATCTGGAAAAATCAGGAGTCACAAACCTTTTTTTTTTTTTCAGCTTGAGAGTCAGACTGTTCTAAGGGAACTTCATAGGGGGGTCACAGGCCACCACTAAGGATATCCAGAGCCTAAACTATAGGATTCTTGTCCTCCTGGTGGGCTTCCTATAGGCTACTGGGTGAACCGATGCTGATCTAAATAGGTTGTTGGTCTGATACTGCTTGGCTTATGGTCCAAAGTGGATTGGGCCACCTTACTTTTTTACACACCAGGCAGCCAATGCATATGCACAAACACAGTGTGCACACCCATGCACCAGGCACACAACTAGTGGTGATTGGTGGC
Source organism: Phrynosoma blainvillii (assembly GCA_026167975.1). NCBI lineage: Eukaryota > Metazoa > Chordata > Lepidosauria > Squamata > Phrynosomatidae > Phrynosoma > Phrynosoma blainvillii. Next base: position 419,617,788 of record JANUYF010000001.1, read on the forward strand.
TCCCATGTCAGTGAAGCAGTGAATCTGCTCTTCAGAGTTAAAAGTCCTGTCCGAGGTGCTGAGTTCAGCACCATGGATCGCTCCTTTAAATTTTGGACTAAAACCTGGAGCGGAGTCACTGCCCTACTGGAAACAGAGCCACCAGCTGCCACATCACACTCCTCAGCAATAATGAGAGAGAAGAGAATGTGCACACCTAGGCCCAGGGACTGTGAGCACAATATATCATAGAGTTGTCACAATTGATTAGTTCAGTGCCTGCCATTTTGAGCATGAGATGACAACAGGAGGCCTTGGTCCATGCATTCTGAGTATTATATGTGAGCCTGTTCTGCAATATACAAGAGACTGTGCAGTATGTCAGAAGGTCTTCAGTAGATTTACACTCCCTGTGTCCAAGCCATGCTATGAAAGTCAAAACTGAGAGGTGAGGGCTGTGTCTTATTTGCCTAGATTGCTTAATGAATGCTTAGACCAGGGGTAGGCAAACTTTTTGAACCAGGGGCCGGGTTGCTGTCCCTCAGACTATTGGAGGGCCGAAGTAAATAAATAAATAAATAAATAAATAATTTTTACAATTAAAAAATAAAAAATAATTCCTACATACACTGCACACATCATATTTTGAATTAAAAAATCAAAATGGAAACATATACAATATTTAAAAACCCACTTTGACCAAGTCACATTCCCTCAGCCTCAGAGGAAGACTATGGCAAACCCTCGCTGAAGAAATTTTGCCAAGAAAACCCCAAGAAAACAGCAACAAATCAGCATCAATACAACAACAATTAATAATAGAAATTTTGCCAAGAAAAGCCCAAGAAATAATAATAATAATAATAATAATAATAATAATAATAATAATAATCAACAACAATTAAAAATGCTACCTTAAATGAAACAAACAAGCGCAGGGATGGCATGAGTGAAGCACATGTCTGGGGCTGGAGTCTGGAGAGCTGGCCTCGAATCCCTGCTTGGCTATGCAAACCCACTTTGGCCAAGTCACATTCTCTCAGCCTCTGAAGAAATTTTGCCAAGAAAACCCCATGATAGGGTCTCCATAAGTCGGAAACGACTAGAAGCCACACAACAACAAGGGAGGCACACTCTCTCAGCCTCAGAGGAAGGCTATGGCAAACCCCCTCTGAAGAAATTTGGCCAAGAAAACCCCAGGATAGGGTCTCCATAAGTCGGATATGACTTGAAGCCACACAACAACAACAACAACAACAACAACAACAAGGGAGCCAATAGCAATGGAATTGCTAGAACCAACCTCTCTCTTCGTGGCTCTCTCTCTCAGCTTCTGAGGAAGGCTATGGCAAACCACCTCTGAAGAAATCTGCCTGCCGTGGAGGGCGGAGGAGGAGGAGGGCGGAGGAAGAGGCAGAGGAAGAGGCGGAGGGTGGAGGAGGAGGCGGAGGAAGAGGCAAAGGGCGGAGGAGGAGGAAGAGGTGGAGGGCAGAGGAGGAGGCAGAGGAAGAGGAAGAGGAAGACGCGGAGGGCGGAGGAGGAGGCGGAGGAAGAGGCAGAGGAAGAGGCGGACAGTGGAGGAGGAGGGCGGAAGAGGAGGAGGCGGAGGAAGAGGCAGAGGTTGGAGGAGGAGAAGGGCGGAGGAGGCAGAGGACGGAGGAGGAGGCTGCATGCGCACAAGAGAGAAAGGCGGCAGTGGCGGCGGCAGGACTGACCACGGGCCAGTTACAAGGCCTCGACGGGCCAGGTTCGGCCCGCGGGCCGTAGTTTGCCAGCCCCTGGCTTAGACTCTGAACATTGCTGCAAGAATTAATGCTTCATAGTAATTGTGTAGGTCATGGTACCACCCTGAACACATTTATCCTCCTCTGGTTTAGGAAGCTAAGCCTAGTTATTCCTAGTTATTATTTAGATGGGAGATCAGCAAGGAACACCACAGATCTACAGGTAGGACTGCAAAGGAATCTGCCAGGATATGTTGGTCAGAGTTGGTGAAACTGGTCTACATAGACCAATGGCCTTAATATAATGTATTCTCCTTTGTTCCTATTCTGATGCTGGAGCATAGATACTCTGGATACCTATACAGGGACACTGTATCCAAACACTGAACATCTGTTTTAATATCTTTGTTTAAAATATCACAATTAATTAGGTGAACTGGAAGGCTTTTATGGTCTCTTCCAGTTCTATGATTCTATATATAATGGTACTATAATCATATGATGGACATGATATCCCTTTTTAGGAGAGATATTTGGCTAGTTTGTTGTTGTTATTGTTGTTGTGTGCCTTCAAGTAGTTTCTGACTTAGAGCAACCCTAAGGTGAATCTATCACAAGGTTTTTCTTGGCAAGTTTCTTGGGGGGTGGTGGTGAGGCTTTGCATACAGGAGAAATTCTGAGAAACTTTCAAAATCTCTCAGATTGTTTTTCTTTGAGGACAGAGGGGAGGAAAAAATATTAAGCAGCAGCTGGACTGGTTGGGTGGGTTGGTGAAATAATAGTTGACAAGTTATTGGTAGCCAACAGACGTCTGATAAGCTGTGAAGTAAGGTGGGAGAGCCATCCTTCCTGTAGCATTTGATTCAATATATATTACCCCTGTATAAAACCTAGAGTCCCTGTCTACTTTGCTTATCAAAGATTAATGTGAGTGGCCTTGATCACAGCCTTCAAGTACACCCACAAGAAGAAGATGTTCATATGCAGAGACATTTTAATAGAGCATGTAAAGGTATAAAGGAATGTGATGATTATAAAATTAAGGAGGAAGCACAAAGCCATTGCCTGGTGGTAGAAATGATTCATCTTCTCAAATGTGCATCAGTGCTTAGTTATATTCTCAGTCTCCTTCCCTGTCCATTTTGTCCTATACTGCTGGATCCAATTAGGATCTTGGGTCAGTGGCGGCAGAGGTGGATCAGGGAGTATCTCTTCTAAGTAGTTGGAATCCACAATGGAAAGAGTATTTGAAAACTTTCAAAAACATTGTTGAAAAATTAGTTTCAAAATGCTGGGAAACTCTGATGAGGAGAGAACTAGATGGACAAGAATCTTCACAGAATCTTCACAGTTCATGCTTTTGTGTGAAACATATATGTATATGACATTTTGGGCACAGAAAACTGAATATGAAAAAACAAACAAGTGTGTATTTATTTGCAAAGAACAAGTCCCAAAATGCAAATACTCTTTGAAAATTGCAGTTTTTAAAGACTTTCTTAGAGCAAGGTGGAAAATTGTGAAATTATTTGTTCTTACCAGCAACAATACATTTTACTCAAAAAAAAATTACATCCCTATTTGGGATACTTTGTTTTGTTTTGTTTTTTAAATATTTTATTATGAATGCTTTAAAATACATAAACATACATACACAACCTAACATTCAACATAACATATCACGTACATAAACAAAAAACACAAAAGAACAAAAACTAACAAAATTGACAAAACAATACTCTTTATGTATTTTAAATTGTACATTTTTTATTGTTATTTAATTTGTTCTGTATGTTTTTGGGGGAAGGGTGGGTGGGCGAAGGAGGGATGGGATTCAATCTGATTTATTATTTTGAAGTTTTGTATTGTTGTACGCCGCCCCGATTGCTTGGCAGAGGGGCGGGATATAAATAAAAATTATTATTATTATTATTATTATTATTATTATTATTATTATCAATCATATATTCTAATGACTTCCTAAACCCTAAACCAAACCCTACTTCCCAACTTAAAAAATAACTACCTCTCTTCTTTTTCCTTAACTGAGAAAGAGATACCAAGTCTTTCTTCTTAATATTCCCAAACTTGACTGCTTATTGCTCTTTACTCATCTATACTTTGGATAATTATGTAATTCACATACTATGTCAAGATGGGGAAAGTAGAGCCTTGAGACTCCACATGGCTCCAAAAGGCTTCTTATGATCTGTCCAGACTCCCCAGACTATTGTTTTTCTGGCAAAAAAAAAAAAAAAAGAGGGTTAATTTACCTTTCTTTTTCTTTGAAATCTCAAGGACAGGCAACTCACTTTTATATAGGTTGCTACACTCCATGTTTAATATGAACAATTTATAACAGGTTTTTTTTGTGTGTGTGTGTTTGTGGTTTGTTTGTTTGTTTGTTTTTGCCATTAAGGGCAATCTATCTGGCCCTGAGAAGGTCCAGTGTCAGAAAACTACCCCCCAAATCCACCGCAGCTACCCACATTTCCTTATTTTTCAGATGTAAACCAGGACATACATGGCCAAGAAACATCAAAATGTGGTAAAGATTGCAAGTTACTAATGAGGTAGAGCAGATTTTCACATTTCTTTTAAAGTGCCTTATCCCCAATGGGATAAAGGCACAATAATTTTAAAACTGGATGTTATCTCACATGCCGGTGCCCAGGCGAATGCAACTCGTATGCAGCCCTGATCCCACCCATGCTTATCCAGTGGCTTTTCAAAAATGGCAAAATCTCATTTTTGAAAAGCCACTGGATAACTGTGGCTGGGATCTGGACTGCATACAGGTTGCATTCACCCAGCCACCAGCGAATGTGATAACACCTGGTTTTAAAATTAAATTCCATTGGGAATAAGATGCTTTAAAAGCAATGTAATAATATCCTATGAAATGCTGCAGCAGTTTGCTTTCACCTGAATCTGTTAGGATCCCTTCCTCTCTGCTCCCTCTTGCTGAGCTGAGTACAAACTACTTTTGTACTCTGACTGGAAATAAGCTGAGGACAAAGGAGGAAGGTGGGGACGTTATCACACGGGGCCCAATCCAAACAAAATCCACACGAAATCCCAACCTAATACGTATTATTGGCCCGTGTTTTCACACGACGTCACACAGAACCCCGACAGAACCCCGACAGAAAGTGGAATGATCCAAGATCTTTTGCATTTCGGTTTCTTCAGGAATTGCAATTGCGCAACGGGAATCATTTCGCATTTGCCGTAAGTCTGATAACCAAATACGTATTGTGCCACATTTCCCCGCTGTTGCCATGGTTCCAGCGAGCATTCCTCTCTCTGCGCATGTGCAGGAGGCTCATTTCAGCTACATTTATGGGTTTTTTCTCTTGTGTGTGGACGTTCAATACACTTACTGTAAATGCGCAATGAAGGTAATGACGCATGTGGAAACAAGGGCTATTTCCCGTTTATTTTCGGGATGCCTCATTTCCACTTTTATTTCCGCTTTCTGGTCCACGTGTGATAATTTTAAAAACAGTTGAAAAGTGGAATGACAGAGGATCAATTTGGACTGTCCCTGCCAAATCAAGATAGTTGGAGGGTGTACATCCGTTTCAAGCCTTGAACTTACTGGGACCTAGGACTATCTCTAGAGGTCAAATGTTCTTGACTGGATTGCTCAGGTGTGCTCATTGTGCACTAGTAGCCCAAAGATGACCAAACTGATCTTAATTTCATTTTAAGCTGTAAGAATATGGAGGGTATTTGGGAATTCCTTGCTCTCTTCCTCCTGCAAAGTAGAGTTACACTTCAGAAAGAGAAATAGTTGAAGGGTCTAAGGCCTTTGGGATTATTGGCCAACATGGCTGAGGCTTCTGGGAGCTGAAGTCCCTCGGCCCTTAAAGGGGAAAGGTTGCCTACCCCTGGTCTAAGGGATCTTCTGTGTCCTCAAATGGAGAATTAAACCTTATTGTACTGTTTTTCAGCCTGTTCTCATTCTGGGCAGTCCCAGAGCTAGATGAGCCTGTTTTAAGGACCTACTTAGCCTTCCCCACATACCATTTGGAGACAGCATGTAGTGTTGTGACTCCAACACTGTCATTTTCTTTGTTCCCCTATACATGGTTTTTAATTACTGCCTGATGGAGAACACTTTGCTTTTAAAAGCTAATACTTGTTTTTCGATCAGGAAGAGGATAGTTGCCTGCAATCTGAATAGAAGGGAAAACTCTCAAGCACTTCAATGGGAATTTCCTCACCCCGTATGCAAGTTACAGGCACAGAGGGCACCAGTTGAGATTGTTGTCCCAATGATTGGTTAAAAGGTTAAAGTCCTATTCTCATCCTCAATCAGGACTGAATTCCCCTAAATTTACATTTGAATAAGGGAAAAAAGAACAGACCACATCTACAGACTCACTACTCAAGTTAATGTTTAGTGGGACCACCAATCTATCAGGGCTGCAGATGAAGCAGAATGCTGACAGAACAGAAAATATGGTAGCAAAGTTTGATTTCTGGAAAACCTAGTCTGAGATATAGACACCCTTTACAACAGATAAGGCTATTCCATGAGAGTCAGATTTGATGTATGTTTATTTAAATGTATCATGTGGAATTTAAGATGGTGCAGACCCATAAAAGGATTGTGCCACATTAGTGAACTTTTTAAACTGGTTGTGTAATTATGACTGTGCCTCAGATTGAGTGGAGAGAAGGATTTCAAAAACAACAGAACCATCTTCTTCTTGGGTTCATGCCCCTATATCTCTTCTGTCTCAAAATGAAGCACTGGCCTGCATCCTGTTGCTTAGACCCAACTAGAGTAGACCTATTGAATCAGTTCTTGAGAGGTAAAGCAATATATGGAGCCAATCTGATATAGTTTTTTGAGATTTGGACTAGGACTTGAGGAGACCAAGGTGAGAAGTGACATGATAGCTGCCTTTTAAATATGTGAAGCTTTATTTCATGTGGGAGATGAAGTGAGCTTATTTCCTGCTGCTCCAAAGACTAGAACATGAGCCAATGGATTCAGATTACAAGAAAAGAGATTCTGTCTAAACACTAGGAAGATCATCTTGGCTATAGGAGCTGTTTTCCAGTGGAACAGACTGCCTCAGAGGGTGGTGGCTCTCCATCTTTAGAAGTCTTCAAATAGAAGTTGTATGGAATCTTTTAGGAGTGCTTTAGTTGGGCATTCCTGCATGGCAGAGGATTAGACTAATGGTCCTCCCAACTCTGAGATATTATGATTCTGTGAATTCCTATTCAGCCATGGAAACCCACTGGATGATCGTGGGTGAGTCATATTCTCTCAGGCTCAGAGGAAAGTAATGGCAAATTTTCACTGAATAAGAAAACCCTATGTTAGAGTCCACATGAGTGAGAGTCAACTTGAAGGCCCATAACAACAACAAAATCAACATTGGGGTGAATTTCTTTGATTCTATGGTTCTGTGATAATTGAACCTAGCTGTTGGCCTTAGTCCACTGGTTTTGCCTAGCACCAAGAACAATTGAGCAAAACCAAGCATTCTCAAATCCAATTCTTATGGCTAACTTCTTCCTGTGTTTTGACAGACAGTGCTAGCAGATTGGTCATGCAGATAAACATACTTGTTACTTGTGTAAACAAGGATATTTTCATACATTTGCAGAATGAAAATGTTAATAAGCATCATCAACATTTCTTGCTCGAAACGGCTTGAAGTTTACAAGTGGCATTGATACAACACCAGGAAAACCAGAGACAGTGAGAGAACCAGAAGCAGTTAGCAATCAGTAATGAATGATCGAGGAGCAGTAAATAATTAAAGAGAATTCTGGCAAATGCAGAGAGAGAGAGACAGAGCATTCAGAATGCTAGCAGATGACAGATGGATGAATACAGACAAATGAATTGTAATTATGACTTTGACAAGCTTTTATGGCATAAGACTTACTCTTTGTTCCTGATAAAATATGATAAGTAAAGTGGGGTTTTATTTTTTTTAACTTTATTTTTTTAAAGTCAGGAGGCAACCCATTTTGTGCCATTAATGAGTGATGTGAATAGAAAGGGAAATGTTAAGAAAGACAAATCAGTATGTTTAACAATAGGCCAGTTGTGCAGGGTTGTGTGCTTCACAAAATGTGAGTACTGAGACAGTGGGAGGAAATAAAAGAGCCTGAAAGGTCTTTCTTAAGCTAGATCCTTTTGTGGCTTCTTTATTCACAGCTCTCTGAAGCTTTCTGCCCCTAACCAAAACCAGAAGTTGCAGAGCATTCAAATAGGTATGTTCTTGGTTGAAGCTGCCGTAATCTAAAGAAATAGACAAGCACAAATGGAAGCTATTTTTCATTCTTCAAAAGTTTGTATATGTGGGAAATTATGATATTAAGTTCCCATTCAAGCCAAGGAAATTTTCTTCAAATTTGAACATATACATTGTATGATCTGCAGAACGTCAGGGTGGGAACTTCAGGACTTTGGAGTAGAAACTTCTATTTTGTGTGGCATTGCAAAAACTCAGACCATAAAAGTAAATTAAATCAAAAGAAGAAGAAATCAAAAAGAAAGATGTTCATGATTGTAAAGTATTCAGAAAATGGACTTTCATTTTTTAAATAACATGGATGCAAATGTTGAGGACACCAGCCCACATAGCTTCAGAACAAGAGGCATATTAAAATTTTGCAGAACTCTGAAATATTACTCTGAGGACTTTAACTCCCAGAATCCCCCAGTCAGCATTTCCAGAAATGTAAGATTTTTTTTTAAGTACCATATATACTCGACTATAAGTCAACCTCATGTATAACAAGGGCAGGTTTGGGGGCCAAAATTATGGATTTTGATATGACCTATGGATAAGTTGGAGATAAAATGGAGGTTGTATGGGGCATCTTACAAAGGATCTAAAGCAGGGGCCGGCAACCTAAGGCCCGCTGGCCAGTTCTGCCCCAGGTCCCCATACTTACCGGCCCAGGCAGACCGCTGCTGCGTGCCACCGCTGCCGCGTGTTTTGGCCGCCGTGCGCCTGCGTGCACCGCGATCACCATTTTGTTCTCCAAAATGGCGGTCGCGACTCATTTGCACATGCGCAGTACTCCTGCTCATGCGCAAACACGTCGCAGCCGCCATTTTGGAAATCAGGGCCACCATTCCCCCCCCCTCGGCCCAGCGGAGGGGAGGACTTCGGGGGACTGGCTCCCAGCTCAAAAAGGTTGCCTACACCTGATCTAAAGGATTAAGCAAAGAAAAGCAATGCCAAAGAACTTACAAAACTCCAGCAGGCATAAGTGTTTATGCACTGGTGGTGCAGTGGTTAAGTGCCTGTACTGCAGCCACTCACTCACAAACCACAAAGTTGTGAGTTCAATACCAGCCAGGGGCTCAAAGTCAACTCAGGCTTGCATCCTTCCGAGGTCGCTAAAATGAGTACCCAACTTGCTGGGGGCAATTAGCTTACACGTTGTAAACCGCTTAGAGCAGGGACTGGCAACTTTTTTGAGACCTGGGCCGGTCTCCACTAGCCCAGGTCTCTGCTGGGCCAAGGGGGGGAATGGTGGCGCTCACCCGCACTTACGCACACGCGCACGCACCCTCCACTGACGTGCTCGGCCCCCCCATGAGTCCCCTTACCGACCCAGGCGGACCCCTGCTGCCGCCGCCGCTGCCGCCACCTCTGGCTCCACCGCCGCCACCGCCTCTGGCTCCGCCGCTGCCTCCGGCTCCGCTGCTGAGCCCGCTTTCGTCAGCGCAGGACGCGGCCGGCATTTTGGAGACCAAAATGCCAGCCGTGTCCCGCGCTGATGAAAGCGGGCGCAGCAGCAGAGGCGGAGATGGCGGCGGAGCCAGAGACGGCAGCGGAGGCGGAGGCGGAGCCAGAGGCAGCAGCGGAGGCGGCGCCTCTGCCACCGCCGCCGCTGCTGCTTCCGCTGCCGCTGCCTCCACCAATGCCCGCTTTTGTCGATGCACAACAGTTTGTTCTCCAAAATGCTGGCCGCGACGCATTTGCACATGCGCAAATCCTGTGCATGCGCAAACGCGTCGCAGCCGCCATTTTGGAGAAAAATGCCGGCCACGGCGCGCACGGTCGCGCGCCGACAAATACACGCAGTAGAGGTGCCGTGGCAGCGGCGGCGGCAGCAGAGGTCCGCCTGGGCCAGTAAGTCCGGCGTCCTGGGCCGGAACTGGCCCGGGGGCCGTAGGTTGCCGACCCCGGCTTAGAGAGTGCTTAACTGCACTGATAAGCAGTATAAACGCTATTTGTGATCATACTAAAAGCTGGCTGGATGAGAGAGTGGGGGTGGGGGTAAGTGCTTCCAGGACATATTATACTTTTGTCCTTCCCCAGGGGATGGTTCCTTTTTTATATAGGAGTTAAGGTACAGAACTTATATTGACCTGTGGATAAGTCAACTCAGGTTTTGGGGTCAATTTTTTGACTAAAATTTCTAGATTTATACATGAACATATGCAGTAAATTATTTTCTGCTGAGGCACAGGGAGGAAAATAATTACTTTTTAAAAACTTGTACTATGCCAGTAATTAACTACTTTTTGATATTTGGACTATAACTGTAATGGGCTACTTTTAAAACTATAAATAAAATTAAAGAATTACTTTTCCCATTGGTGTAGCTCTTAGCTACATGTCAGGTTACACAAACTGAAAAACAAATATGAAACTAAATGGTCTTAAGTAAATCCTGAAATTGATAAGCTGTAGCAAATCCTTGCTTTAATTGGTTCAAAGTGACTCAGCAAGACAGCCAAGACAAATGGAGATGAAGACATAAAAACCAGTGGCTTACTGTAGGTCAGCTGATAGGGTATAAAACATTCCATCAGAATGAGCTTTTCCTGATACATACCTTATTGGACCAAGGCAGACAAAATTTGAAAGAAAAAAAGTGAAGAGATCACCTTGTTTAAGCTCATCCTGAGCCCACAAGCCTTTGGAAAGGTTTTACAAATGTGTTTACACATTAGATGGGTTTTCTTACTGTCCTGAAGGATTAATAAAACCCAGAATCACTGTGCTTGTGAAGAAAGAGGGAAGCAATGTGAGAAAAAATTTCAGTGTCAAAGTATTCGTCATACAACATCAAGATGAATACTAGCCCCATACCTTTATGATATATTTCTCCCCAACCCCCAGTACTGAACTTACACCTCATAGAATCATAGAATCATAGAGTTGGAAGAGACCACAAAGGCCATCCAGTCCAACCCCTGCCATGCAGTAAATTACAATCAAAGCATCCCCAACAAATGGCCATCCAGCCTCTGTTTAAAGGCCTCCAAGGAATGAGACTCCATCACATTCCGAGCGAGTGTTCCACTGTCAAACAGCTCTTACTGTCAGGAAGTTCCTCCTAATGTTGAGATAGAATTGCTTTTCATGCAGCTTGCATCCATTGTTCCATGTTCTACTCTCGGGAGCAGCAGAAAACAAGTACTCCCTCAATGTGACACCCCTTCAGGTACTTAAACAGGGCTGTCATATCACCCCTTAGCTGTCTCTTCTCCAGGCTAAACATACCCAGCTCCCTAAGTCTTTCCTCATAAGGCATGGTTTCCAGACACTTCACCATTTTGGTTGCCCTCTTCTGGACATGCTCTAATTTGTCAACATCCTTTTTGAATTGTGGTGCCTAGAACTGGACACAGATTCCAGGTGGGGCCTGACCAAAGCAGAATAGAGTGGCACTATTACTTCCCTTGATCTAGACACTATACTTCTATTGATGGAGCCTAAAATCACATTGGCCTTTTTAGCTGCCACATCACACTGTTGACTCCTAGATCCCTTTCACACGTAGTAGTATCGGTAAGCCAGGTGTTCCCCATCCTATATCTATGCATTTCATTCCCCCTCCCCCCATGCAGTACTTTACATTTCTCCATGTTGAAATTCATTTTGTTAGTTTTGGCCCAGCTTTCTATTCTATTCAGGTCTTCTTGAATCTTGATCCTGTCCTCTGAGGTATAATAGCTACTCCTCCTAATTTGGTGTCATCTGCAAATTTGATTAACATGCCTTCTATTCCTTCATCCAAGTCATTTATAAAGATGTTGAATAGCACTAGGCCCAGGACAGAACCCTGTGGCACCCCACTGGTCACTTCTCTCCATTGCTGAGCACCCTTTGGATTTGGTCAGTCAACCAGTTACTATTCCACCTAACAGTTGTATTGTCTAGCCCACATTTTATTATCTTGTTTGCAAGAATATCATGGGGGACCTTGTCAAAAGCCTTACTGAAATCAAGATATGCTATGTCTACCGCATTTCCTTCATCTACCAAGCTGGTAATTTTATCAAAAAAAGATCAGATTATTCTGGCATGATTTGTTTCTCTGAAACCCATGTTCACTTTTTGTGATAATGGCATTGCTTTCTAAATGTGCACAGAGTCTCTATTTAATGATCTGCTCTAGAATCTTTTCTGGTATTGATGTCAGACTAACTGGATGATAATTGTTGGGACTATTTCTGTTCTCCAGGAGTTCTCAAAAATTATTGCTAATGGCTCTGGAATTACATTTGCCAGTCCTTTTAATACCTTTGGATGTAGTTCACCTCATTAAAGGAACTCTTTTCTATCTGCTGCCAGAGATAAGTTTCCTAAATGAATGATGGATGTTTCAGTAGCTTTGCTCATCTCCTGTTGTTTCTCCAACACCATCAACTCTTCCAACCATCTGACAATAATGAAATCAAAGGTTCTACTTTATGTGACTTAAGATTTCAGAATTCACCAAGCCCCTTTTCTTAACTAACTTCAAAATTCTGACCTGTTTTAATGTACTTGCTCTAACGGAATTGAATTATTGCTTAACTGATATAACTTTAGTACATTTATTGGAGGATTGTAATGTACAGATTACATGTTTAATGGCCAATTTTCTAATGGAGGCAACAAAAATCTGGCACAAATTAAATAGTGGTTAGAGTGCAGTGTTAGATGATTTAATGATGGTAATTTTAACGTATTCATGTTAATTATCTTAGTTAAATTTTATATAGTATTGTTCGTTGTATATTGATTATGAGATGCCTAATAAAGGTTATGGAAAAAAAATGTACTTGCTCTATATTCAATCGTATACACACCTCTCCTGCAACTATATAAAGTGTAAGAATCATTTACTATTAATGTTAATTAGTGTAAGAAGATGGTGTGCTTACCAATGACAAGGTTACCGCTGTCCAAAGCCAGCCAAAAGCTTTAAGAATACATGAAAAAGCAAAACATTCTCACATACATACATATATATACATATACACACATATACCTATCCTTAGTTGTCAGGACTGTTGTAAAGAAGTCAATCCTTTGGTGAAATGAAATGTTCAACTAGTTGATAACGCAAAGATCTGTGTCACATACCTCATCCATCCATCTATCTATCTATCTATCTATCTAGATATAGGAGCCAGTATGTCATAGTAGTTTGAGCACTGGACTATGGCTCTGGAGACCACAGTTCAAGTTTCCACTCAGTCATGGAAACCCACTGGATGATTTTGGGTAAGTCACACTCTCTCAGCCTCAGAGGAAGGCAAAGGCAAAAACCGCTCTGAACAAATCTTGCCAACAAAACCCTACAATAGATTTGCCTTAGGGTCACCATATGTTGGAATGACTTGAAGGGTACACAACACACACACACACAGAGGTTGAATACTCCTTATCCAAGATGCCTGGGACCAGAAGTGTTTCATATTTTAGATTTTTTTAATTTTTAGGATACCTGTATTTGCATAAACATAATACACCATACACAGCACACAGCACACAGCACAAGTAGTGTAGAGTGTACTGTATTTATGAGACTGCAGAGAGCTGCAGCTAGAGAGAGACTGAGCATCTGTGAAATGGCAGGAATCCGAGTATAGTGTTCAGTGTGAATCCATGCCTAGTGACATTTCACAGGTCTGTTTTGTATGAGATGCAAAGTTGGAGAGAAATTGAGGATCCAAGAGCTGAACAAGCATGAGAGCAGCTGCCACCTCCTCAAAGGCGGATGCTGCGAAATGTTTTAAGTTTTGGAGTTTTCACATTTTGGAAGATTTTTGGATTAGGGAGGCTGAGCCTGTGTTGTTTGGTTTTGTTTGGTACACTTCACTGTTTATATTTTATTCACCTTTCAATAAAAGCATTCCATAATGACCCATTTAAAGTTTACCATTACAGCTGGTTGCTATGCTTTTCGTAGGAGTTTGTTTTTATTTTTTGTTTTAAATTGGGCTTTATTCATTTATTTAATTTATATCCCATTTTTCTTCCATATGTGACCCAAAGAGTCTTACATATTAAAACATTAAAACAGTATGTTAAAGAAATATAGTTAAAACAATCTGTAATATAAAAGTTTAAAAAGTACTAAGCAACAACTTTAAAACTTAATTTAGAACAATGAAATATACTTGTTTTACTTGTATTCATTTAGTTGATATACATGTGAGTTACCTTGATGCCTTTCTTTGGAAGAAAGGTAAAATATAAACCTGAAAAATAATATAAATATATACAAATTATCATAGGGATTGGGGGGGGAAATCTAGTTTTAAAAAATCAAAATTTGGGTTGATTGCAAAATCATTTTGAAGTTAACAATGAGAAACTAAGGGCAACTAAAACTGGAAAATTTGTCTTAGACATAGTGTGTTGTTGTTTGTTGTTGTGTGCCTTCAAGTTATTTTAAAGTTACGGTGCCCCTAAGGCGAACCTATCTCAGGGTTTTCTGGGACTGAGAGTGTGTGACTAATCCAAGGTCACACAATGGATTTCCATGCTCAAAGAGGGAATCAAAGCCTGATCTCCAGAGTCATAGGCCAACTACATGACATTGGCATTATCCCAGCCATTTCCTGAGGGAAATGTTTGCTATCCTAGTCATATTGACATTTGTGAGGGTTCTCTGTGGGTCCTCCTCCTCTTCTGCTGAGCTGGAAGGGACCTTTTAAGACCATCTTTTATCTACAGAATTTGCTGCCACCACCCAATGATTAACTTATCACACCTTAGCAACACATCGGGACGTTGCTGGGAAATTCTACAGATATTTTGCTTGCCAGTCTAGGGAGAAACTGGTCCAAGCTAAATCATGTGAAAAAGGAGTGCAAAAGAGGCAGTCCTCAAGGAAAAGCTTTATTCTACATAAAGGAATTTTATAGAAAACGGATATAATTACATGAAGAACCAACTTGTCCTCCAGGCAGAGGCAGAAAGTATAAGTTAAATAACCAAATGAATTTAGCTAAATCAGGAAATAAATTAGTCACTGACTAGTACATTTTCCTAATTTTACTCATACATCAGATGGGATTTGTAGTCCTTGATGTTTCTGGATAGCTGGGAGCCTGGATTCCATTAACCGTCTCAACCAACCTCCCAATTCCAGAGCAGCTGGTTAAAAGCCCCTCAGGATCTGCCAAGCCAGACCCAAAGCGTAGAGGCCTTGTTGCCTTTTTAACTTAATTTATTTTTAATTTTAATTGTCTTTAAATGTTTATTGCAATGTTTAAAAATGGTTTTATTTGTGAGCTATCTTATTATTATTTTTGTTTGTTTGTTTGTTTATATAGCACCATCCATGTACATGATGCTTTACAAAGAGTTACAGAATAAAATATTTACAACTATTCAATAGTATAAGATACTAAAATACAACAATGAAATACGGGGGGGGGGGGGGATCCAGGCATAATACAAAATAAAACAAAATAGGCAGTACAGATAAGTGTGCATACTAAAGATATAAAACATTAATCCAAAATTCCAAAAGTTTTAGGATTTTTTTTAAAAAAAATTGATTTAAAAAGAGCAAGGGAGCAAACAGTTCTCAAGTTTTACAGGGAGGCAATTCTAGGAATAAGGGGCGGCAAAAGAAAAAGGATGAAGCCAAGCCAATGGGTGGAAAACCTTTGGCTGAGTGAAAAGCCCACTATTCCCAGAGTCCAGATTTCTAACAGGCTGGTAATAAGAGATAAGAGCTACAAGATAAGTAGGAGCTATGTTACGCAGTGCCCTAAGTGTCAGAACAAGCAGCTTATACTGAATCCTACAAGGGATAGGTAGCAAATGAAGGGATGTCAAGAGTAGGGTAACATGATCAAAGCAAGGGCCAAAAAGATAATCTTAACTGCAGAATGAAGAATGGAAACCAAGGGACTAAAATGAGATAATGGAAGACCAGTCAATGGAAGATTGTAGTAATCAAAACGGGAAATGACTAAAGCATGGCAGAGGAGGCAGAATAGAAAGGTCTAATTTTAGGGATGTTGTAAAGGAAACATCAAGGGCCTTGGGTTCCTTTCTGGGAGAAAGGGAGCAAAGAAGTGGAATACATAAAATAATAAATAATAAATAAAATGTTTGGAGTGTCCCCCAACACAGGGACAATTTTAGGGGTCAGTGCAGCAGTAAATAGGAGAGACTGACCACTCTTGTGCAAACAGACGTGTTTTCTGCTATCATAAATGCTCCATTGGCTGTAACTTTCAGTTTGGGTCCAAGAGCTCAATATGAGAAGTAGATGCCACTGATGCTTACCATAACATTGCCCTATCTCCTTCATTAAATTTTACCAGGACTCCAGACAATATTATTCTCCACTTGTTGGACATCCTTGTTTTTCTACCACTTCTTTTTTTTTTTTTAAGTCAATGGAAAGTCTCTCTCTCACGCTCTCTGTCTTTTTTAAAAGACATAATACCTGCACAGAACTTTTAATTTGCTAGTGTGAAAACTCTCCATCTATAAATGTCCTGAATTATTCAATGTCTTTATCATGTGGAAGTTTTTTTTTTTTAAAAAAAAAATAAGAGTGTAAGTTTTGCTTCCTTTGCATCTTCTCTAGTAATAGCTATATGACTTGATTTTCTTTTTTGTCCATTTGTGTAAGGAGGACAGTTACCGGTAGTTCTATTGAAAATCTTTCAGAAATTAATCTGTTAGTTCTTTTAAAAATCTTTTAGAAATAAATCTATTTTCATGGATGACATGAAAAAGGCTTTTGAGACTCTCTTCTGCTGTTTCTGTGCATGCGTGAACATGGTCAACACGAGTGAAAACTGAACAGAAGTGTTTCTAAAATTAAATGTGTAGGAACTACTGTATGTTTTTCAGTGATATTATAGCTGGAGTAAAAAAAAAACCAAACCACATTTTGGGTGTCATGTGCAGGAATATCTTAAAACAAGAACACTGACATTTTCACAATCCTTGAAACAATTTCTCAATAATCAGTTCTCACTCTTGATTTCAAGAATTCAGAAAGCTGCCTCCTTACATAAACCTTCTTATTGTTGATGCTGTCAAACAATATGCTGTTGAAGTCACATTTAAATCAATAGGACTCAATAGGAATAATAGTATGTTACCTATGCCCTTGGCAGAATTTTATTTTGTGAAGAATTTTCTTGCACATTTTTGATGACTAAAAATTAACAGGAATGTTATCTGAGGAATGTATCCCCAACTGTACATTCTGGGGGTGGGGAGAGATAGGAGAGAGGAAAGTAGTGAAGGAAGAGAGCAGATTAAAAGAAAATTAAATACCACCAGGACACTAAAAGATTTACTTCTTTGGGCTATAACCCCCAGAATCCCCTAGCCAGCATGGTTAGTGGGATGCTGGCTGGGGAATTTTAGTCCAAAACAGTAAGTTTTTCAAGTTCTCTTAGCACTGCTCAGGAAAAAATTAACCACCATTAAGCCATCAATTAATAATTAACCATAATTAATGATCATTCAGTTTCAGCTACTCTGGAGGATGTCTGCCTATTTCTTCATCTGGTTGACTGTTCCTCACAGTGCACAAGAACCTCAGCTGACTTTGAGAGAGCATGTTTCTTCTGGTCAGCTGCCAAATACACTACTTTGTATGAATAAAAACAAGTGTGCCCTCCATCAATTTTACATGCACCACACAGCCTATATTTTAAGTCATTGCATCCCAAATATACCCCTGCAAATATGATGAACATCCTTTCAGCCATTTTATTTGAGTAATAACAAATAGGCAAAAGCTTAATTGTATTTATATATGTATCTCAGTGAAAGCAGATTAAAAGAAAATCAAATCATCTAAGATGTTGTGCTGGAGTGCTGAGAAAACTGTGGACAGCCAAAAAGGCAAACAAATGGGTCCTTGATCAGACCAAGCCTGAACTCTCCCTGGAAGCCAAGATGACTAAATTGAGACTGTTGTACTTTGGAACAATGAATCATTAAAAAAGACAATGAAGCTAGGAAAGGTGGAGGGCAGCAAAAGAAAAAGAGAAGGCCACACACCAGATGGCAGGACTCAATTGGGGAGGTCACATGCCTGAATCTACAAGAGCTAAGCAGAACAGTGGAGGACAGGGGTTAGAGATGTCTCATATACAGGGTTGCCATGAGCTGAGGTTGGCTCAAGGGTAGGTAACATCAGCAACCTCAAAGAAGCATATCTATTAGTGGTTAATATTCAGACTACAGGCTTAATTCATCTACATGTCTATGATACCAATACATTTGTTGTTATTGTTGTTGTTGTTAACCGCCTACGAATCAATCCAATCTCAACCCATGGTGACCCTGTGGACAAGACATCTCCAAGACTCCTTGTCCTTCACTGCTCTGCTTAGTTCCCGTAAATTCATACCTATGACCTCCTTAATAGAGTCCACCCATCTAGCATGCCACCTTCCTCTCTTTCTACTTCCCTCCACCTTTCCTAGTATTACTGTTTTTTTTTTCCAATGAGTCGTGCCGTTTCATGATGTGACCAAAGTACCATAGCCTCAGTTTAATCACTCTGGCTTCCAGGGAGATTTCAGGTTTGATCTGTTCAAGGACCCATCTATTTGTTGTTTTGGCCATCCACAGTATCCTTAGCATTCTTCTCCAGCACCACATCTCAAATGAATTGATCTTCAGCTTACCCTCTTTCTTAACTGTCCATCTCTCACATCCATATATGGTAACAGAGAATAAAATGGCTTTACGATTCTAACTTTCATGCTCAGTTGTATACCTCAACATCTTAGGATCTTTTCTAGTTCTTTCATAGCTGCATGTCCCCATTCTTAATCTTCTTATGATTTCTTGACTGGATTTCTTGAAAGTACATAGCGTTTCTATATCGTGTCTTGAGTTGTGGAACAGTAATGAAATTGGAATGAGGATCCATGCTGAAGTACTTATTTTAAAAGTAGAGTAACTTAAAACTGCCTGATTTTGCTGAGGGGTGGGCAACATATGGCAGTTTCACCAATACTAGAGAAATATTGATGCCCATCCATATCTGAAAGGTCACAATTTGCCCACCCATAATTTGATTCTATCAGAAACAATCAATGGCAGCTGGTGGTGTTCAGGTGAATGAGTTAGGGGCGAAAAAGATGGGCAAAATAAGCAGGTTTCAGACCAGCTTCAAGGCAGGGAGTTTAGATGAGGCACGCTTTGAAGCCATCTGGAAAGCGCCCTCTAGCTGTCTTATGGGGAGAAAAGCTGCTTCAAAAAGAAAATGCTTTTTTCCGCTTCTTCCCGGAAAGTGTGCACCTTTGCATGTGCATATAAACACACCAATGCCAGTGCGGCTCTAAAGGGGTGCTCCTTCCAAACCCTAACCCTAATTGTGCATGTAAATGTCCCATTGTAGGAGTGCATTTAAAAGGAACAGAGCTGCCATACACAAGTGGTGGGAGTGGCAATCCTGGTGAAGTACTGCACATGCAAATGTATGCAGGTTCACAGGGATGGCAGTTGCCAGCAGTTCACTCCTGCAAAAGTGTGCAGGGATGGTGATGGGAACACTATATATATATATATATATATACGTTCACAGAGGCACAGCTTGAAGCTGTGCCATGTGGTCATGACATACACACTCCAGCCGCCTTGGGAGCCGGCAGTGCGATTGGTAGGGTTTCAATGTGGCTTCAGCAAAGGCAGCTTCAAGCCATTTTTTCCTGCCTATCTGTTTCATCCCTTAGTGAGTCTACTCCTGGTTTTAGTGTGATGGGTTTTTGATGAGTTGTTCCAGGAGCGGAATATTATCCGCTAAAACATTGAACTTAGCAGACAACATCTTTAACATTCAGACCAGAATGTGGAATGGATTTATTACCTCACTATGGAAGTCACCAGCCACTACTATGGGCCCACCCAGACTGACAGGGGGGTTGCAGATCAGCGGCACAGAGCCGCCCTGGGAAGCAGCAGATCAGGGCCACAGCTACCCTACGCTGTGGCCCCCATCCTCCCTTTGGCAGCCCCCAAAAGAGCAGCAAAATGCCACTCCTTTCAGGGGTGGCAAAAGGGCGCCCTAAGAGCCAGCATGCAGCTCTTTGTTGCCCCTTCCGGCGCAGCGCATCAGGACACTGTGCCGGGAGGGCGTCCTGACGCCACACACCATGTGTAATGGAGCATGGCATCAAGATGCCGTTGGTGTGGGGTTGGGGCAGCTGGCGTGCAGCTGCCCTGCCCCATCTCTGCCTCCAGGCCGGCCCTTTGAGTCGGTCTGTAGAAACCCTAAATATGTCAGGATATTGTGGTTATCAGGGATGCTGTAGCTTAGTGGTTAAGATGTCAATTCTGATGATTGTAAGATCTGAAGATTGGCAGTTCGAGGCCCAAGTGCTGCATGATGGAGTGAGCTCTTGTCACTAGTCCCAGCTTCTGCCAACCTAGCAGTTAGAAAGCATACAATGCAAGTAGATAAATATGTACCACTTCGGTGGGAAGGAATAGGGTTCAGTGCAGTCATGCTGGCCACATGATCATAGAGTAGTCCTTGGACAACACTGGCTCTTTGGCTTAGTAACGGAGATGAGCACCGCCCCCTACAGTTGGTTACAACTAGACATTCATGTCAAGGGACTACCTTTTATCTTTATAGTGGTTACCACTTTTTTTTTAAGATCCAATGATGTTTCTCTTGTTCTGGTATATTTCCTAGTAACTCCCATCAATTATCACAACTTTGTACTCCTTAATTGAATGTAGCACCTTTCCTTGACATTTTGAATTTCAAAGAACTATTGTTGCAATTAATTTTATTTGGGGCAGTGCCTTCTAGTGTAGGCTGTGGGTGTTAACTTGTTATGCTTTTGCAGCCTAATCACTTCCCCACTTAATTTAACATGTCCAATATGTCCCCAGGGATACTGGTCAGCTTTCTTCAGAAAGACCTATCTTTAAAAAACAAAACAAAAACCTCTTTCACAAAATATTTTGTGCTATTGCTGCAAACCTTCCTGATGGCTGATAGCACTGCTGTGATTTTCTTCACTGTGACATCAGAGGGAGTGTGCTCATAGGCAATCTTGTCAAGGGAAAACACAATAATACCACCACAGTAGTTTCTAGCAATAGTGCAGTAGCACTGAAGTTCTGGAGATGATTATTTTTTTATATTTATATTTACTAAAGTTCTACAGAAATTTAAAGAATTAAAAATGGTAAGGAGAAAGTGGGGAGAGAGGAGACCACATGAGGGTTACAGCACATTTGGAAAGACTTCTGGAAGCAAAGTAGGGAGGGGTGAGAAGGGGTTCAACATACCCACATCTAATGTCACAACCCACATCATAAGCAAGATACCCACAAATGAATCAAAAGTTGTTGCCTTTCTACTGATTTTTCTAAAAAATAAAAGTCAGGAGAACATTTGGGCAGAGAAGTGACATTAAATATTACAGCCACCAATTGTCAGTCTGCCCAACCTATATAGGATGATACAAATTACCTCTTTTGGCATTCTGGTAATTTGGGAGTAATTTAGGGCAATTATCAGAGGTTTTCATAAATGGAGCCAATTTTGTTTCTCCTCTCCTTTTGCTAGCCCTTACTTCTCAAACACACACACAGAAAGGCAAACAGTGTAAACCTTCCTGATGACTCCAACTGCATCTACTTATTTACATATTATCAGGAAGACTTCAGATTATAATACATATTTAACAAGGCAATTCAAAGTGATGCATAAGAACAAATACACCCAGACAGCTGCAAGAAATCCTGACCTTAGCATTACTTTCCCTGTTTCATCTCATGCTTACATTAGAGGACACAACTGAGGTATTGTTTGTTTGTTTTAAGGAGAAAGGAAGCTGCCAGCAGAAAAACCATTAGAACACTCTGGGCATGGCTCAGATTTACAGATGGTTTTGAGTTCACTCTTTTTTGTTGCCAAAATGCATCATAAACTTTGGAAACTTCGGGAAAACTGTACAGAATTGTAGAGATGAGAGGAAATTGATATGACATAACATTTGGAGGACCTAATATCCCTAAATGCACCAGATCCTGTCTGATTTTGGAAGTTAAGCAGGGTCAGTCCTGTTTAGTACTTGGAGGGGAGACCACCAAGGAAAACCTGGTGCTGTAGACTATATTTTGGAGGAAGGAACTGGCAAAACAACCTCTTGAGTATTCCTTGCCTAAGAAAACCCTATGACAGTGATGGCAAACATTTTAGAGACCAAGTGCCCAAACGCAGTGGCATTCCTGCACTGGGTGTCACTGCATGCTGGGGGTGGGACTTCTGTGTGTGAGAGAGAGACTTCTGGGAGCAGGACTTCCACCTTCTACAGTGGGACTTCTGGGGGGGGGGGGAACCAAAGGCACATTCTCTCAGGCTAGCAATAGCAAACCCCCTCTGATGAAACATGCCAAGAAAACTCCATTATAGTTTCACCTTAGGGTTGGCATAAGCTGAAGATGACTTCAAGGCACCATATATACATCACGCTCTCTCAGCCTCAGAAGATGGCAATGGAAATCCCCCTCTGACGAAGCTTGCCCCATGATAGTTTCACCTCAGGGTTGCCAGGAACCAGCACCTGGAAGGAAGGGAGGGTGCTCTGGGCCCATAAATTGGAAATGACTTGGAGGCACACAACAAGCATAATAAAGCACAAAAGGCACAGCACAAGAACAAGAACAAAGAGAGTGAGCAGTTTGACCAGGGCTTGAATATCAGGTCAGGCATGAAATGCACTGGAAGACCTTGGGCAAGTCATACTCTCTCGGCCTCAGAAGGCGGCAATGGCAAATCTCCTCTGAAGAAATCTTGCCAAGAAAACCCCATAGATAGGCTCAAAACTAGTTCCCAGAATCCCATAGAAGGGACAGAACCTCTGGCCAGAAGAGGTTGGCCTTCCAGCTGGAGAGGACAGAGCTTCTGTCCAGAAGGCCTGTGCATGGCTTGGTTTTCCGCAGAAGAACTGAGCTGCGGCAAGGAGCCGGCCCAGCTATGTGCGCCTCCCCGGCCCTCCTTGCTGCGGCTTGGTTCTCCTGAGGCAAACTGAGCCATGACAAGGAGCCAGGCCAAGCTCATGCCCTCCCTGCCTCTGCATGCCTTCAGAGACAGCTTTGTGTGCCAGAGAGGGCATGCGTGCCACAGGTTCACCAACACAGCCCTATGAAATTCATGGGGTCACCATAAGATAACAGGCAACTTGAAGGCACGTACACAGGAATGTGAAAATAATGTCTTTATTGTTGCTGTTGTGTTTCTCACACAACAACAACAGGGGGGGAGGGTATCTGATTAAGGGGGGGGAGAGTATCTGATTTGTTTGTACTATGTAATATTTTATTGTTGTTAGCCGCCCCGATTGATCTCAAAGGGGCAGGATATAAATCAAAATCTTCCTCATCCAGCATTCTGTATTGAGTTGCAGACCTTTTTCTTTCTTTCCTACATGGAAATTAATGTACATTTTGTACATATTTTTTTACTAACGTACACATTTTCATATATATTTCCCACCGAGTAAACCATATTTGTGCTCCTGTTTCAAATATACTTGTTTTTAATCATGAAATTTGTTCAGGTTTACACACGGCTTTGTGTGCACTTTTTTCCTTGCCAAAATGCATAATAAATATAGGAAATGGACAGATTTCTGAAGCATTACATCCTTTGTCCTGTTGCCAAAATTTCCTTTTCCATTCCAAATATGCCTAACAATATAATAATAATATTTATTTATCATGCTCTTTTTGCCAAAAGGGAAAACATCAGATATATATAATCAAGAACAAAAAAATAAAACATTATAATAAACTAAAATACTAAATGTACTAATGTACTAAAGTGGCATAGCCCTACTTCCTTTAGAATCATAGAATCATAAAGTTGGAAGAGACCACAAGGGCCATCCAGTCCAACCCCCCTGCCATGCAGGAACTCCCAATCAAAGCATCCCTGACACTTTCACCAGCATACTACAAGATGCAGGACTAGTGAGTGAGTAGAGAAAAGGGGTGTTTGCACAAGTTTGTTCCCTTGAAGGTGCTGGGCCAGATTAAAGAAAAAAGCAGTCCTTTAATTGCTTGCTCCCAAATGGGTTACATCAGTGAAACAAGAATGTACCTATGGAAAACAGAACTGTCACAGAGAGAGAGAGAGAGAGAGAATTCTCATTTCCACAAGAATGTTACTGCTGATTAATGCTGAATAGTTTCCCCTGAAGAAGAATGCAGATGTTTGAAACGCATCCAGAAATCTCATAACAAAACTGTTAATAAATCTTCTTGTACCTATTGGCTCTGCCTTTTCTTCTCTAATCTGCTATGTGTTGTAGCCCTTCTGTTGAAACCTTGGAGGCTAAAGACAAGTTGCTCTACACTACACTAAGGGAGAGAAGCATACCCATACAAAGTTTACACACACACACACTTAATGTTCTCACTCTCCACTTTTAATTTTTAATTCCAACTCCAACACCTTAAAAAAACAATCTCCTGCAATATGCACAAATTCATTTATCATTTACCTAAATGTGACAAGAAAGAATCAGTTTAATGAGCAGGCTATCTGATAATATGGAGTGAGGACTTGTGCTTGCCAGGTTACATCTACACTGAAGAAATAATGCAGTTTGACGCCAAAGTGCTGTAGCTCCAACATATGGAGCCATATGATTTGTAAATTTACAAGGTCTACAGCCTTGTCTACTGAATTTGGTGCCTCACAAAACTGCAAATCCCAGGATTCTGCAGGATGGAGCCATGGCAGTTAATAGGGTGTCAAACTGAATTATTACTACAGTGTAGATGCACCCTCAGCCTTCTCTGCTGAGCACCTACCTGATTTACAACCCTGCTGTATACATGTTGGTTGGTAAATCCTGCCAGAAGTAAATCCCATGGAACTCAAATGGGACATACTTCCAACTCAGTGTACATTCTAATAGCTGTAATTTTGGCAAATTTCTGCAGAAGGAAGTAGCACACTGTTTACTGGGACTTATTCCCAAGTAAAAGTCTATAGAGTGGCAGTTTTATGAATAGTAATTGTAGGAGCAAAAGTATTAGGAGGAATAAGAGTTTTTAAAAACATTCTGTATGAACACATATTATTATGGTTCTTATTAGTCTGCAGTCTGCTCATGTAAAGGGAGAGACTCACTGACTTCAAGAGGTCATTATTTCAGATTAAATCCTAATATTTATCCCTACCTATAGTTAGGCAGAAATATCACTTCTGGTTTGGTGTGAGGGTGGAAGGATTGTTCTCCCCCCCCCCCCCCAACCTTGGATTACCTGACTTTTAATTCTCAGGTTGTTGTTTCTTTAATAGAATAAATGTGCTGCTTTATGCCCTGTCCAGATCTTCTTACCCACTGACACAGGCACTTAAAAAACAATTGCATGATTGATATGTACACTTAATGAAAAGGGATGTGAACTGGGAAGAGGCTGGTACTTAGTGACAGAGATTATGCTTTGTATGCTAAGAATTGCTTTATAATTCCTCTCATTGCCAGGTAGGGCTTGGAAAAGGCTGTTGTCTGGAATGGTTGAGAGTTGCTGATGGTCAGCACAGATACTACTGAGATGGACAGGTGGTTTGATTTAAGGTGTATCTCCCAGCAGAGCTTTATCAGTTTGACACCACTTTCACTGTCATGGATCCTAGGGAGTCCTGGGATTTATTGTTTAGTGAAATATAATTCTGGGTTAGAGAGTAATAGTGCCATTGTTCTCAATCTTTGGCCCTGCAGCTGTTTTGCATTTCTGCTACTGGATCTTTCAGTTATTGCTGTTGTTCACTGCCCTTGAGTCGGCCCTGACTCATGATGAGCCTGTGGATGAGACATCTCCAATAGCTCTTGTCCTTCACTACTCTGCTTAATTCCTGCAAATCCATGCCCATGACCTCTCTGATTGAGTCTATCCATCTAGCGTATGGTCTTTCTCTCTTTTTGCCACCCTCTACCTTTTCTAGCATTGTTGTCTTTTCTAATATGTCATGCCTTCTAATGATGTAGTCAAAGTATGGTATCCTCCATTTAATCATCTTGGTTTCCAAGGAGATCTCAGGCTTGACCTGATCAAGGACCCATTTGTTTGTCTTTTTGGCTGTCGACAGTATCTTCATCACTCTTCTCCAGCACCATAGCCAATGAGTCCTGTGCCTTAGTCATGTGGTCTGGGATTTTCTTTCCTAGGAATTGAACAAATATTGGGAAGAAGTTTGAGTCATCTGTGGTTGGCAAAGATATACCGGTACCTACTAGAAATTTCATTCTGGTGGCACAGTAGTTAAATGCTGGTACTGCAGCCACTCACTCACTCACAGTCACAAGGTTGTGAGTTTGATACCAGCCAGGGGCTCCAGGATTGACTCAGCCTGGCATTCTTCCGAAGTCACTAAAATGAGTACCCAGCTTGTGGGGGCAATTAGCTGACACATTATAAACTGCTTATGGAGTGCTTAAGTGCATTGATAAGCACTTAACAGAAATGTACTTGCTATTGTTATTGCTTGCTATTCTGCCTGCTGAGATACTCAACACAATCCTATGTATATGTACTCAAAAGAAAGTTCCATTATTTTTCAAAAGGAGATTACTGCTAAGAAAATGTGAATAGCATTGCAATCTCATCTAACTAGTATTTCCCACATACTTTCTATCTATCTTCATAAGCTACAATTACTAAAACAAAAAAATGGTCATATTAATAAAATGAAAGCAGGAATTTTGGATTTTGAAATGTAAACAGGATTTTGGAGTATTTTGCAGTTTGACGTTCCGGATAAGGGAGACAGAAGCTGTATTTTGGAATTAATTGCCCATAAATACATAGAAGCTTCTTCAAATGTTCAATCAAAATCTACCCTCTTGTAACTTGTAACCATTAAACCTGGTCCTAAACTTATAACTCAACTTATAACCATTATATCCCAAACATATAATCATTAAACCTGTGAGGCAGTAGAACGCAAATGGCGCTCCGTGCTCGTGCACGCATACGCATGACGGCATGCGCGTGCACCTCCGGCGCCATTTTCCCCCCCTTTGGCCCGCCGACGATCGGGGGACAGCGGAACCGGCCCCACCCCCAAAAGGTATGCCGACCCCTGCCCTAGAGGACAGGATCAAAATTCAAGAAGACCATTATAGATTAGAAAGCTGGGCCAAAGCTAACAAAATGAATTTCAAGATGGAGAAATGTAAGTTCCTGCGCTTAGGGAGGAAAAATGAAATGCATAGATCTAAGATGGGGGGCACCTGGCCTAACGAGACTACATGTAGAAGGAGCTTGGGAGTCCTAGTAGACCACAAGTTGAACATGAATCAACAGTGTGATGCGGCAGTTAAAAAGGCCAGTGCGATTTTAGGCTGCATCGATAGAAGTATAGTGTTTAGATCAGGGAAAGTAACAATGCCACTCTATTCTGCTTTGGTCAGACCTCAACTGGAATATTGTGTCCAGTTCTGGGCACCACAATTCAAAAAGGATGTTGACAAATTAGTGTGTGTCCAGAGGAGGGTGACCAAAATGGTGAAAGGTCTAGAACCATGCTTTATAAGGAAAGACTTAGGGAGCTGGGTATGTTTAGCCTGGAGAAGAGACGGTTAAGAGGTGATATGATAGCCCTGTTTAATTATTTGAAGGGGTATCACATTGAGGATGGAGCTAGCTTGTTTTCTGCTGCTCCAGAGAACAGGACCCAGAATAACGGATTCAAGCTACAGGAGAAGAGATTCCACCTCAACATTAGGAGGAGCTTCCTGACAGTGAGAGCTGTTCAACTGTGGAACACAATCCCTCGGAGTGTGGTGGAGTCTCCTTCTTTGGAGGCTTTTAAATAGAGGCTGGATGGCCATCTGTCAGGGATGCTTTGATTGTGATTTCCTGCATGGCAGGGGTTGGGCTGGATGGCCCTTGCGGTCTCTTCCAACTCTATGATTCTATGAATTTACAATCAACAATAATCCCAAACTCATTTTCACACACACATACATACTAAGCCAAATATCCTCTATCCCATAGTTATGCCTTAGATTTTTCTAGATTAAATATAAAATTTTGCATTTGTCTCTGTTGAATTTCATTCTATTATTCTCTAGTTTATCAAAGTCTTTTTGAATTATGTCTTCCAATGTGTTAGCTAGGCAGTGCTAGGCCCAATGTGCTAGATCAGCTCAAGTGTATGCTGCCAACTTCTTCCTTTCAGTTAAGGCCTGAACAGACTGCCTGAAATAATCCAGTTTGAGACCACCTTAATTGCCCTGGCCCAATGCTAGGGAATTATGGGAAATGTAGTTTTTTCCGAGGCATTGAGCCTTCTCTGTCAGAGAGCTCTGGTGCCACAATAAACTACAGTTCCCATGATTCCCTAGCACTGAGCCAAGACAGTTAAAGTGGTCTCAAACTGGATTATTTCTGGCAGTCTGTTCAGGCCCACTCTCAAAAGGTACTGGAAAAATATTTAATGAAAGTTGAGGGGAAGGACCTACTTTAAATCACCTCACAATACAGTTCTTTAAAAAGCAATGTTTAGGGACTAAGGCCACCATGGCGTAGTGCAGGAGTAGGCAACCTTTCCCCTTTAAGGGCCGAGGGACTTCAGCTCCCAGAATCCCAGGAGCTATTGGCCAACATGGGACTATTGGTCAACATGTCTGAGGCTTCTGGGAGCTGAAGTCCCTCGGCCCTTAAAGGGGAAAGGTTGCCTACCCCTGGCGTAGTGGTTTGAGTGTGGGACTGTTTACTCTGGAAACCAGGGTTCAAATCCTGGCTCAGCCTTGGAAACTCACTGGGTGACCTGGGGCAAGTCACACTCTCTCAGCCTCAGGAGAAGGCAATGGAAAACCTCTGGCGTGCACTTTATTTCTAAAAGCTATAAGCCATCACCATTTCATATCCTTTAAATAAAAGCCAAATGGAAGACTAACGTTAAAATTTGGCATCAAATATACCGGTGAGAAGTTCAGCTCAGCTTAGCTCTTCTGAACCCATCTTGATAGGGGCACCATTAGGGTTGCCCTAAGGACGTTTTCACACGAAAACGTCCAAAGCCGCCTGGAGCCATTCCGGAACGGATCCTTCCACTCATTCCAGAATGGCTCCGGCGGCGGCAACCTAATTCCTTTTTTAAAAAGGAATTACAACTCCGGCGCTGATGCCGGAGTTAGAGCTAAAAGGGGCGGGGCTTGCTGCGACGTCATGTGAACACACGCAGCAAGACCCGGACTGACGCCGGCTAGCGCCGGGGATGGCGCTGGATGAGGCAGGGCTTGCTGCAACGTCGTGTGAAAAATTTGTCAATGGAGCCGGAGTGGGGCCGGACGGAGGTAGGATTGCGTTCTCCTAAAGCCCCGTGTGAAAACTCCCAAAGTCTGAAATGACTTGAAGGCACACAACAACAATCAGGTGCAAACCAGAATTAAGAACGGGGTTGCCATATAGGCCAGCACTATGTTTTCTGTGTTTCTTAGGGCCTTTGCAGACTGCTAGAAATAGTGCAAATTGAGTCCACTTTAAGGGTTAGGGTTAGGATTAGGGAATCATGGGAACTGTATTTTATTGTGGCACCAGAGTTCTCTGACAGAGAAGGTTCAATGTCTCAGAAAAAAAAAATACAATTCCCATGATTCCTTAGCACTAACCCTAACCCTTAAAGTGGACTCAATTTGCACTATTTCTGGCAGTCTGCAAAGGCCCTTCAGTCATGCTTAAAAGGGAGGACAAGGCTGAAGTGGAGGAGGGTGTCTGTGGTCACTGTGGGTGGCGATTAAAAGCGAGTTTGACGGAGATTTTTAGCCGGTGAGGCGAGCTGCGAGCGCGGCTGGGAAGGGGCTCCTCTCCGCCTAGGCTCTGCTGCCCCCTTGGCTAAAGAGAGGGATTTACACCAGGCAGGAGCTGTGGAAGAAGCGGCGGCGCTGCGAGTGACTCTGGGCTGAGAGAGGCTCCACAGCCGGGGAATGGCTCGCTTTAGGCGCCCGCCGAGGCTCCCTCAGAACTACTGCTGCTCTGAGGGGAAGGAGTCTGGGGAAAAGGCGGGAAGCGTCGTCGCCCTCCATCTTCTTCCTCGCTGGGTCGTCCCGCTGTTGTAGCTCTTGTCGTGCGGCTCTGCGCCTTCGGCTTACATGGCTAGGGTCTTCATGACAAGATTGCTTCAGAGGGGGTTTAGCATTGCCACCCTCTGAGGCTGAGAGAGTGTGACTTTGTAGTTCAGAGGGTGTTTGCTATTGCCACCCTCAGGCTCAGAGAGTGTGACTTTGTGGTTGAGAAAGTGTGTCTTTGTGGTTGCCATTGCCCCCGAGACTGAGAGAGTGTGACTTTGTGGTTCAGAGGGGTTTGGCATTGCCACTCTCTGAGGCTGAGAGTGTGTGACTGTGGTTCAATGGGGGTTTGCTATTGCCCCTCTGAGGCTGAGAGTGTGTCACTGTGGTTCAGAGGGGGATTGGCATTGCCACCCTCTGAGGCTGAGAGTGTGTGACTGGTTCAGAGAGGCTTTGCCATTGCCTCTCTGAGGCTGAGAGAGTGTGACTCGGGTTCAGAGGGGATTTGCTATTGCTATCCTCTTGAGACTGAGAAAGTGACTGAGGTTCAGAGGGGGTTTGCCATTGCCACCCTCTGAGGCTGAGAGTGTGTGACTGGTTCAGAGGGGGTTTGCCATTGCCATCCTCTGAGGCTGAGAGAGTGTGACTATGTGGTTCAGAGGGGGTTTGGCATTGCCACCCTCTGAGGCTGAGAGTGTGTGACTGGTTCAGAGGGGGTTTGCCATTGCCATCTTCTGAGGTTGAGAGAGTGTGACTCTGCCCAAGGTCACCTAGTGGGTTTCATGGCCGAGCTGGGAAATCGAACCCTGGTCTCCAAAGTCATAGTCTAACACTCAAACCACGGCCGCATGTTTGCTGCAAAAATAATCCAGTTTGATACCACTTTAACTGCCACGGCTCAACGCTGTGGAATTCTGGGAACTGTAGGTTGTTGTGGCACCAGATCCCTCCCCTTATTGATTCCCCTCGAGAGATGGAGAGGGATCCAGCCTGAGCTGCATCCCCATTGCAGAAAAGATCCGGTTTGACACTTTTAGCTCAGTGCTATGGAGTACTGGGAATTGTAGTTTGTGGTGGGAACCAGTGCTGACAGAGAAGGCTAAACGTCTTACCAAATTATAGTTCCCAAAACTGCATGGCATGATTGAGCCGCTTTTATTGGGTCGTGTCCTCCCTTTTTCTTTATAGGTCCTCCATTTTGTGGGGCCTGGTCCTCCTTGGGTGGTTAGGACATCTGGTCACCCTGTCTCTCTGTGTGTGGTACCTAAGGTGACCAGAAGTCCTAACTTGTGGCAAAGGAGGACAAGGCACTGCAAAATGGAGGACCTTCGAGGAAAAACGGAGGACCAAAGAAAAAGCTCAAAAAATACTCCTACAAATTCATGCTTCTTTGCCCTGCTCAAAATGGAGGACATTTGGGGAATCCCTCCTGGACAAGAAGACCGAAATGGGAGGACAGACCTTCGAAAAGGGAGAAGGACGTGTCTGGTCACCCTGGCCATGACCAAATAAAAGCTTAGAAACTCTCATGTAAAGAATAAATCCATGCTGCTTAGTCATGCTCAAAATGGAGGCCATTTTTTTGGATTTCTTCCTGGACAAGAAGTCCAAAAATAGAGGGCATGTCCTGGATCCATCCCCACCTACCTACCTACCTGCTTCCTTCCTTCCTTCCTTTCTTCTTTCTTTCTTTCCTTCCTTCCTTCCTTCTTCTTTCCTCCTTCCTTCCTTCTTTCTTTCTTTCCTTCCTCCTTTCTTTCCTTCTTTCCTACCTTCCTTCCTTCCTTCCTCTTTCTTTCTTTCCTTCCTTCCTTCTTTCTTTCCTCCTTCCTTCCTCCCTTCTTTCCTTCTTCCTCCCTTCTCTTTCTTTCTTTCTTTCTTTCTTTCCTCCCTCCTTTCTTTCCTTCTTTCCTTCCTTCCTTCTTCCTTCCTTCCCTCCTTTTTCCTTCCTTCCTTTTCCCCTTCCTTCCTTCCCTTCCTTCCCTCCTTCTTCCTTCCCTTCCTTCCTTCCTTCCTTCCTTCCTTCCTTCTTCCTTCCTTCCTTTTCCCCTTCCTTCCTTCCTTCCCTTCCTTCCTTCCTTTTCCCCAACACTTTCTAAAAAGGTTGTAGATCCCTAAAAGGTGGGGATGGACACCACCTCCAAATAAAAGCTGAGAATAAAAGCCATGACCAGGTAAGAAAACCTCAGAAACTCTCCTATGAAAGACAGTAAGTTCATGCTTCTTAGTCATGCTCAAAATGGAGGACATTTGGGGGAACTCCTCCTGGTCCAGAAGGCCGAAATGGAGGGGGATTCCCCCTACACCCCTCTCTCTGTCCCTCCTCCTCCTCCTCCTCCTCCTCCGCAACACCCCCGTCGTCTCCTCCTCCTCCTCCTCCTCCTGGGCTCCTCCGGTTAAACGCCCCCCGCTGCAGCCTCCCGCTCTTTGCTAGACGGCGGAGTTTCGAGGAAGGCGGCGGCGGCGGCGGCGGAGGCGTAGTAACAGTGGAGCCGCTTGCTCCCAGCCCTTCTCGAGGAGGCGGCGGCGGCGGCGGACGGTTCTCGGCTCAGCCCTTGAGGGATCTCTGTCGGCGGGAAGGAGAGAGATTTTGGGGGAGGACAGAGGCGGCATTGGAGGCGTGGAGGAGGGTTCAATGCCTGGCGGCGCCCGGAGCAACAGCAAGAGCAGGAGCGGCGGCGGCGGCAACCCCCCTTTCTGTGCCTTTTGCCGGGCGGAACAAGGGGGCGATTATGAGAGCGGCGAAGGGGGACCTGCCCCGCCATGGAGCCCAGGCAGGGGAGCCTTAAACCACGACCATGCCGGGATCCAGCCACCTTCCTGACCCGGTTGGGTTTGGGTGAGATCCAAGGGGAGAAGACCCTCCAGCATCACTATCGCAGGTAGAAAGAAAATGGGGGGCACACGACCTCCGGTACATCCCCACTTACCTACCTTCCTTCCTTCCTTCCTTCCTTCCTTCCTTCCTTCCTATACTTTCTAAAAGGGTTGCGGATCCCTAAAAGGTGGGGATGGATCGAAGATGGGATCCTTTCAGAACACAACCCTTGATCCATCCCACCTATCTACCTACCCACCTACTTACCTACCTTCTTTCTTTCCTTCCTTCCTTCCTTCCTATACTTTCTAAAAGGGTTGTGGATCCCTAAAAGGTGGGGATGGATCGAAGATGGGATCCGTTCAGAACACAACCCTCGATCCACCCCCTCACCTTTCTTCTTTTCTCCAAATACTTTCCTCTCTTTTCCCAAAATGAGGGGGTCGCTGGATAAATCCCCTAAAAACTGGAGGGAAATGGGAAGGAGTTTGCAACTTTCCCACGACCGGGAAGGGAGACTGCAATGCAAAATGGGAGATGGGAAATTTTGAATATATTTCCCCCCCCCCCCCCACTTTTAATTTTGAGGGTTTTTAAAATTAATCTCCAAGGAGAAAGAGTAGGGATGAGGTGGCAAGGCATGAAAGCCCTGAGATCCTGAAACACCCCCCCCCCTTGTTTCACAGTAGGAACTGTGCAACAGAAATAGTGCAAAAGTTTCCCAAATGGGCAAAGATTTTAGGTGGCAGGTTCTGTATCAAAAGTATGTATATGAACATATATATTGGCTGGGTTTTGGGTTTTTCTTCCTCCACCTGGGATGTTTAATTCTTGCCCTGGTCTTTCCTGTCCTATTCATTGCAAAAGAAAAAGATCCACGTGGATCCTGATCAGTTTGAGGAGGTAGGATCTACCACGATTTTAGTTGTGCAATTTAGTTTCTTGGAGCAAATAATAAAATAAAATTTAAAAAAAAAATGGGGTGGTTTTGGTGGTGGGAGAAGCGAAGATTTATTGCCCTTTTCCACACCTGTTTCTAGTGTGGACAGGGCTGCTGCTTCATAGCAAGTAAACCCTGATCAGTTAAACTGGATTTAAGCCCTCAAATGGTATAGATGGGGTCGTGCTGAGAAAACTGGTGAGCAAAAGATTTTAGGGAGGAGGAGGAAGAAAGAGAGACAGAGAAAGAGAACAGCCTCCCTGCTCCCTCTCCCCTGTGTTTTTCCTTTAAAAAGAGAAAAACTTTAATATATTTTAAGGCTCAATCAGTTGGAAACACTGGGCGACTTGGGCCCTCTTCTCTTTTATTTTAGTTCCCACTCCTTTTTAAAATCTAAATATTCTGCAGGGGAAAATTCTCCCCCTTCACCAATCTTTATGTCCTCTGCTTTTCTTCAGTGGCTCTCTGGCAAATGTCTTTTCCACCCATCTTCCTTCCCTTCTGGCAGTAGCGGCACTAATGTAGGATTAGGGCAGCACATGGATGAGCCCAGCAGCCTAGATTTTCAGGCATTCCCCCTTTTCTCCTTCCACTTCTCCCTTGGCAATGGCTTCTGCCATGCATTTGACAAGGGTGCCATCTGTGCCTGCCAGGCTCTCTGGGTGACAGGCACAGTTTCCCTTTCAGACCTGGTGATGGCTCTGCCAGTCTGGTGCTGCGTCCACACTGCAGAGAGATAATCCGGTTTGGCATGGCTTTAACTGCCATGGCTCAAAGCTGTGGTATTCTGGGAAGTGTAGTTTGTTCTGGCACTTCCCAGAATACCATAGCCTTGAGCCATGGCAGATAAAGCGGTACCAAACCGGATTATTAGTGTGGTGTGGATACAGCCCAGATCTATCTTTTTCTCCCCCTTCTTTTCCTCCCTCCCTCCTTTTAGAAGGATTTAGTGTCTTCCCCCTTGCAAAGCAAAGGATGGGGCATTGATTCCTCTGTACAATATTAGGAAAGGGAATCAGTCCCCGTTTAGGCACTTGGGACCTTGTGATTTTACCCTGGAGGATGGAGGTGCCCTGATCTCCAAGTTCATAGGCTGGCAGTGGGACTCATCATCATCATCATCACCATCATCATTTCTTTATAGAGCACCATCACTTTAAAAGAAAAAGCAGTTCCCTGCCCTCTGGGCTTACGCTCTAAAGGCAAGACACACAAGGAAAGGGAATATGGTATGAGGGATTAAGGGACTTTGTGACTGACCCTGTCCCAAATTATCAGGCAAATCTGTAGTTGTGTCTCCTCAGAAATACATACTCACTCAAAAGGGTTCTTAAATAGGCTTAAGCACAACTGCAGTTGAGCCCAGCCTAAAGAAAAGAAGGTAGTCTTAAGAGTATTATTTTTTTCCTTATATATTAAATAATACTCTTAAGACTACCTTCTTTTCTTTAGGCTGGGCTCAACTGCAGACAAAAATAATTAAATAACCCTGCAGGTAGGCAATAGTCCTCAGGACCTGCCTCCTGCTCTTAAGCAAGCCCCCATCTTAACAAAACAATTCTGGGGTCCTTAAATGTGTGTGTGTGTGTCTTTCTGTTTGTATGCATGTGGGGAGCAGAAGCCAGAAAGAGAAGCCTCTTCTGACCTGTGTGCCTAGGGAGCCATAGGCCAGCCTTTTACTTCTGAAGCTTTGCCATCTACTACAGCAAGGCTGGTTTGTCCTAGCATTAAGCAGAGCTTGGGGTTTATCTCTGGCAGCCGCTGTCAGGCTGGCATTAAGGGTCTGAAGGTTACCCTGAAAGTCCTAAGCTAGCCTGCTGCCTCCAGGAGTAGTGGAGGAGGATGCAACCCTGACACCAGTGTTGAAGAAAGAATTTGATGCCAGTCTTGTCAGTTTGAAGGCTGGGCATGGGAATGAGTGTTGTCTTGTTTCTTGCCTCTGGAAGCAAAATGCCTTGGGTTGGTCTCTTGACTAACAGGCTTGGCAATTTGATTTTATCATTAGCATGGAAAGGGCCAACAAGGAAGGTCAGGAACACTAGGTTCTCCTTGGCCACTCTCTCTACCCTTTGGCATATTTTTTTCAATGCACTGGAAACCTTACATTTTAAGTTGGTGGAAGGTGTTTTCTTGTTTTCTTTAAATCTCAAAACAACAAAACAAAAAAAACAAAAAACAAAAAAAAACACCCAACTATCATTATAAATGTGCGTAGTTTGTTCTTGTCTACTTTAGCCACCAATATGTTTGTTGTGAATGTGGGAATGGAGTGTGACCAAGGAAAGGAAAGTATTTGAGCACTGATAATGCCTAGAAACAAGGATGAAAATGGGGCAGGACAAGTGAAAGCCTATAGCCTGTCTTTCAGCATCACTGTGGCATTGCACTTCAGGCAGTCTCAGTATAAAGACATTAGGATGGTGTTAGGCCTAGGGCGCATTAACCCTAACCAGTTATAGCTGGTTATATATTATTGCACTCCCTCCTATGGAATCCTAGGATTTGTAGTTTAGTGAGGGCCAATTGTCCTTCATAGAGGAAGCATGAGTTTGACTGGCAAAACTGATTGACTCTGGAGACTAGGGTTTGAATCCCTGGTCCACTGTGAATATCCGTTGGATGACTTTGGGCAAGTCACACTTTCTCAGCTTCAGAGGATGACAAAGGCAACTGCCCTCTGAACAACTTGCCAATGCAAAGCCTTAGGCCTTAGGCTCGACATCAATCAGAACTGACTTGAAGGCACGCAACAACAACAACTTGCACTTTAGTGCCTTGCCAAACTACAAATCTTAGGATTCCAAATCCATGGTAAAGTGGAACAATAGCACTATAATTGTGTAATGTGAATGGGCCCCTGGTTTAGCCTAGTGCCTGTGTTTGAGTCCAGATGCAATCCTGGGCACCTTTCCCTTGGAGCAAGTTCCATTGAACTTGATAGGATTCACTTCTGTAAGACGAGGCTGTGAGCTTACATTATTTGATAGCTGAATACTTGGTTGCTGTCAGGTTTGTGTAAATTAACTCCACTGAAAAGCTTCTTTCATACATCCATCGCTTAAACCTTTCAGGTCCCTAGTGTAGAAAGCACCTGTGCCAATACACACTCCATCCCAAATTAATTGGGAATAAAATGGAGACACTAGTGCTATGTTATTAAGAATCTGAACTCTATAAAGGAGGAGGGGGGAGCCAGCATGAAAAGAGGGGGAGAAATCCAGAGGGGATTTCTAATGCTTAAAATCTCCTTTCTTATACGTTGACACACACAATATAGAACATTTTCACCAACTTGCCCCCATCTGGGTGCTAAAAGTAAGACACCCAGTCAGGATAATGCATGTTCTGACCAGCAAGATCCAGCAACTCCAACTTAATCCCCCACAATCTACATTTTAGCAAGGTTTTTAGACTATAAAATTAGCAATACAGATTGAACCCCCCCCCCCCCGTAACAGATTATTTTTTAAAATAATAATAATAATAATAATGGATTTTCTCCCCCTCTCCTTCCGTCTCCCCTCTTCTCAGGTGGCTTTCTGGTTTCCCCCCAAATTTAGGGTTGGTGATTTGTTTTTAAAAAAACCATGTATGCATGTACACATATGTGTGTCTGTATACATAGAAGGCAGCCACATCTGGAGGAAGAGAAGAAAGAGAAAAGTCCTTTCTGGATTTCTCCAGCCATTTAGAAAAGTCAAGATAAAGCAAAACAGATCTCTTGGTGCTCTGGGGATTTGTTGGCTTATTTATTGATTTGATTTTGCCAGATATAGGTTCAAAGGAGGAGGGGGAGAGAAACCATTTTAAGCTGCCACCTGGGTCTTACTTCTTTCCCCTCTTCCCACCTCTCTTTTTCTCTCTGCAGGCACAGACACGGTTTCCCTTCCCCAATGGCTATCATGCATTTAATATTTCAACCCAGGAAAGTGAGGGTGTCCCCCCCCAGTTATGGTTAAAATCCCTCTTCAAAATTTGATTGTTACCAAGGCTTAGCATTTCCATCTGATCTCTAGAAGATAAAGGCTGGTTAGCATTAGTTTCCCAGGGTTGGGCAATGGGAGGTTTTGGTTTGGAGATCTTTCAGACAGCTGAGAGGAGGGTGACTAGATACGTCCTCTTTTTTCCAGGACATGTCCTCCATTTCAACCTTCCACCCAGGAGGAATTCTAAAATGTCCTGGAAAAGGAGGACGTATCTAGTCACCCTCCTCTCAGCTCTCTGAAAGATCTCCAAACCAAAACCATTGTTGAGCCTGACTGACAAGCATGGATTTACATTTATACTGAGTGTTCTTAGCTTTTATTTTGCAGTGTCCTACATTTTTCTTCAACGGGTTTATGAGGACATCTCTCACCCTTCCTGGGAGGGGAAGCCGAACCTCATAGCTACCAGATGATCTGCATTTGAAGTGTGTGTGTGTGTGTGAGATCTGTGGCTACATCCGCACTTCAGAAATAATCCAGTTTGATACCCACTTGAACTTCCATGTCTCAGTACTGTGGAATTCTGCTTTGCTCTTTTCTGGTGCCCCAGCAAACTACAATTCCCAGAATTCCATAGCATTGGCCCATGGCAATTAAAGTGGTACCAATCAGGGTTATTTCTCCAGTGCGGATGCAGCCTGTGCCTCTTTAATCCGGGCGCCTCTATTGGGGCAATTAAAGCTGCTAATAGAGGCAGCCAAGGATAGAAAGAGGCTAAGATTCTCCTTAGTATACTGATGCCCGTATTCTCTCTAATAGAAGCGCACAGATTTTATTATTATTTTTTTTTTAAAAAAAGAGAGTGGGAGACTCAAATGCTGGCAGAATGGCCGCCTTTGGCTAAGAGTTTTTAGGTGAAGAATGGGTTAAAGGGTTTAAAAAAGAAGGGGGGAGATCCAAGGGAGTGGGGGGGGGGTCCTAGCTCGACTTTGCCTCTTGGAAAGCTTTCAGGTTGCAGCTCTGCTGCCTCCCAAGCATTCTTGAAACGTGAAATGTAGGAGGGACTCCAGGAGATAGAGAGAGCTGGCTATCCAGTGAATTCAGGGCTGTAAAACATCTCCCTGGGGTGCCAAGAGAGAAGGAAAAGGCAGGGCTTCCATCAGAAGAAGAGAAGAGAGTCTGCCAAGATCAGTCTGCAAAGCTCCTGCTTGGGAAGGCAGGCAAGGAAGCAAGCAAACGCTGGACTTTGCAAAGCGGATGAAAGAAAGAAAGAGAGAGAGAGAGGGCTATCCATTGAATTCAGGACTGTAAAACATCTCCCTGGCAAAGCAAGGGCAAGGCGAGGAAAAGTCAGAAGGGAGTAGTCGGATCGGAGACCTCCTTGCCACCAAGATCTACCTGCAAAACTTGGGCTTAGGAAGACAGGCAAGCAAAGAAAGGCTGGACTTTGAAAAGCTGGTGAAGGAGGGGGAGAAATGGCTTCCCACTGAATCCAGGATTGTAAAAACACCTCCCTGGGGTGTAAAGGCGTGGGAAAGGCAAGATAAGAAGGGGAAGAGTCAGGTCAGAGACCCCCTTGCTGCTAAGGTCACCCTGCAAAACTCCAGTTTGGAAAGGCAAGCAAGCAGCGCTGGACTTTGAAAAGAGGGTGGAAAAGAGAGAGAAAAAAGGGATGGCTATCCACTGAGTTCCTAAAACATCTCCCTGGGGTGGCGAGCAAAAGAGAGAGAGAGAGAGAGAGAGAGAGAGAGAGATGGGTCCCCATTGAATTCAGGACTGGGGTGTTAGGCAAGGAAAAGGCGAAATAAAGGCACGGTTTCCTTCAGAAGGGAATAGTCGGATCGGAGACCTTCTTCCTTATTGCCCAAATCAGCCTGCAAAACTCCTGGCTTAGAAAGGAAGGAAGGCAGGCAAGCAAACAAGCGCTGGACTTTGCAAAGCGGATGAAAGGAAGGAAGAGAGAAAAGGAGAGATGGTTACCCACTGAATCCAGGACTGTAAAACATCTCCCTGGAGGGTCAAGCGAAGAAAAGGCTCGGCTTCCATCAGAAGAGAAGAGTCCGATCAGAGACCTCTTTGCTACCAAGATCAGCCTGCAAAACTCCTGCTTGCAAAAAGCAAGCAAGCAACCGAGGCTGTGGACTTTGCAAAGAGAATGAGAGAGATGTCTGTCCACTGAATGCATGACTGTAAAACATCTCCCCGGGGTGTCAAGCGAGGGAAAAGCGACAAAAAGGCAGGGCTTCGACCAGAAGGGATCACTAATACAGTCGGATCAGAGATCTCTTCACTCACCGCCAGGATCACCTTGCAAAGCTCCTCCTGCTTGGGAAGGCAGGCAAGGAAGGAAGCAAACGCTGGACTTTGCAAAGAGAGAGAGAAATCCACTGAATTCATGACTATAAAACATCTCCAGTAAGAGGGAGAGCAAAGCTGGACTTTGAAGAGAGAGAGGAGGAGGAGGAAGAGGAGGAGGAGGAGGAGGACACG
The DNA here is from genome assembly GCA_026167975.1 of Phrynosoma blainvillii. Lineage (NCBI taxonomy): Eukaryota > Metazoa > Chordata > Lepidosauria > Squamata > Phrynosomatidae > Phrynosoma > Phrynosoma blainvillii. The sequence continues at coordinate 419,657,929 of JANUYF010000001.1, forward strand.
CACATCCCAGGCTATGGATGTATATTCATGACTGTAAATTCATGACTATAAAACATCTATCTCCCTGGGGCGTCCAGTGAGAGAGAGAGCAAAGCTGGACTTTGAAAAAAGAGAGGAGGAGGAGGAGAGGCACTTCCAGAGAGAGACAACCTCCCAGGCTCTCTTGTTGCAGCTACACACACACACATACACACACACATACACAGTCTGCCTGTGCCCAGAGCAGAGAGAGAGAGAAAGAGAGAGATCTGCAAGATCTGCGTTGTTATTGTTGTTGCTGCTGGTGGCTCTTGCTCTTCTTGCCTCCCCTTGCGAGAGCCTCTCTGCAAATCCCCGGGAAGAAAGGAAGGAAGGAAGGAAGGAAGAGAGAGAGAGAAGGGGAAAGGAAGCCCAGCTAGCGCTGCTCCATCCAGCACCTCTTCCCGGGTTTGTTGGACGTGTGGAGGGAGCGGCGTGGGTTTTCCTCCTCTTCTCCCTTTGGGATGCTGGAGCCCGGGGCCGCGCGTTGGAGGAGCCCGAAGGAGGATGGGGCCGCCTCTGCCGCTGGAGCCTCGTAGGAGATCATCGAGGAGGAGGAAGGCGAAGGCGAAGGCGAAGGCGGCGGTCGCATTTCGTGGGGATCCTACTGCCCTGGGAAGGAAGAGAGGAAGCCCAGGAGGAGGAGAAGGCTGCCCAAGTTGGGTCTTTCCTTGCACCGGGGCTTCAAGGTCCCCGGGAAGAAGAAGAAGGAGGAGGAGGAGGAGGAGGATTAGGAGTGAACTACATCTCCCAAAATCTCCAGGTAGAGTTGGGTTTCCAGGGCTTTTCTTTCGCCCCCTTTCAGCATTTCTACCCTCTTCCCTCCCTTCCTAATCCCCCTCCACTTGGAAGATCCACACTGCATAAATAATCCGGGTTGATTCCTCCACCCCAATTTAAGTGCCATGGCATTCTGGATCACAACAAAAGACCATGCCCAGAATGCCATGGCACTTAAATTGGGGTGTGTGTGTGTGTGTGTGTGTGTGTCAAACCAGATCATTGCTCCAGTATGGATGCATTTTTAATCCCATTCCCCAGAGAAGGCATTAAAAAGGAAGGGGGGGGGGAGTATTAACTCTGGATCTAGTTCTGGGTTTCTAGATCAGAAAATAGGAGTCGCCTCCTCGGATGGAAACAGAATTGTGTGTGGTGTGGTGTGTGTGTGTGTGTGTGACAGTGTTGTACAGGTAGGACCTCAGAGGGATTTCTGAAACAGAATTGTGTGTTTGTGTGTGTTGTGTGACAGTGTTGTACAGGTAGGAGGGCAGAGGGATTTCTGAAAGGCTGGCTGTGGGGATTGTAAGGACAGGGAAAGAGGGGAGTCATAAAGTCCCAGATCCTCCACCTGACCCCAGTATTATGTGTAGCAGAGAGAGAAAATATTCAAGTGAATGTGAAAAGCAGCTTTGCAATTACTTTTTCCCAAATCCCCCATTGTCTCTCTTGAGTGCATCTCCTGGCCATTTGCTAGCTCTGGTCTACACACACATTTTGTAAGATATGATCTTTATCTGCATTTGACTTTCAGTCTCTGGATTTAATTTAAACTATTGCTATAAGCCATGATTATTTCCTGGTTAGCTACAGTTTGATAAAGAATTAGACTTAATCTGCTCTTAATTGTCATCCAGGAAGACACCGCTCCTGGAAAGAGGGGTATTTTGAGGGGAAAGGTGTGGAGGACTTTGTGGAAGGGGAACCAAACTGGGAAGCTGAGTCAGGTTGAAGAGTGCAGCTGACCAGCAGCAGAAAATGGGGATGAAGGGGTGCAGGGAAGGAGCTGGAAATTGCATCAGAATTCATCAGATCCCCATCAGTATTCATCAGATCCCCGTCAATAGCTACATGAAGGCGGATTTGATGGCTTGGGGAGGGAGGGAAGGGAGAAGGAGGCAAGGATTGCATTTCAAGGCTTATCAAATGGACAGCAGCCTTATTTCATGGAGCTGGTCCGAGGAATTGATGGCTACTGACAAGCTGAAAGGAGATGGAGAGAGGAGGGGGTTGAAAGGAGCAGCTGAGAAAACTCTCTAGAGTGTGAAATAAAACATACATTAAGAAAAAGAAGCCAGCTGTAAACTAGGGGAGTGACTATCAACCTTCTCCTTTGGAATGGAGAATCAGTCAACAGGCGCTTTTAATTAATTTTAATGGAGGAAATCTGTTTTAAGGCTTACAATAAACTAATACAGTCCAAAGCACAAACCCATGTAAAAGCCTGCGTTTGCATATAGAAAGTGCTGATGAGATTTCTCTAGTTCCTGATGTGTGTGTGTGTGTTGAAAACATTTTTTGTTCATGCATTGCTTAAATCTGGATTAGCAGGAAGGAAGGAAGGAAGACACATACACAATGTGCATATATGTGGAATGCTTTAATATAAACCAAGCTCTTATTCTTACACCTGTATTGTCTTCCATGCATATTCAAAGGTTTATTTACTCCTTGGTGAGATTTATTTACTCCTCTTAGCTCTGCAGTGCTTGCAAGCTACTCAAGCCAATTTGGAACTGAAAATTAATCTGCAGGCAGCTTTATCTTGCAATTCTCACTGGGTTTTTTTTTTTAATGTGTGTGAGTGTGTTGTTGTTGTCGTTCCATCCTCTACTTCAAATCTAATTCACTGTGGTGGATATTGGACAAATTCCTTTACCAGAGGTATTTCTGAATCAATCTTGGACTCAAGAGAAACACCAAGGAAAGGCTTTAGATGAAAGTGTAGGACTCAAAAGGATATTTGAGTGGTGACTTCCTTCACTGAAAGATGCAGATACCTTGATTGAAGGTACATATCTAGGCACAGTGTGGAAGGTGGTGGAAAACAGGCCTTCAGAGAAATGATTAGTTCTTTCACAACTGTAGTAACCTACCTGCTCTGTTGCAAAGAGCACAGAGTAAAGGAAGGCTGCAGATCATTGGGAAGCCTTGTGCAATTAGTCCTTTTTGTTTAAATGTGACATAATAGTTTCTTTGGGGTATAAATTTCTTAAGATAATAGCCATCCTTGCCCCATTGTTTTTTAGTGGTGGGGAACAACAAAAATTTCTCCTTATGCCTAGTTCAAATATTCCATCTCTATTACCTTCTGCCCTTAGTTTTCCCTATGTTACGTTGTTCCATTCCATGGTTTGACTAGGAAAGTCCGGGAAGTTGCTAGAGTACTTTTTCACCTGTTAGTCATCCACAGGTGGCAAACTTTCTATGGCTTTTATGAGTCAGGCACCACACACACCAGTCTAACAAATATCTTGCACTTGGGTCATTATCTTGGTTTGGAAACTAGGTTGGTTATTTGCAGGTGGGATCACAATCTTTAAAAAAGGGAGAGTCAGAAAGGTGTAGGGAAAGTATGATGATGATTATGTTCTGCTTGTAAACTGGACTCTTACCAGAATGCTGGATGAAGTTTGCAGAAATCTACACTTAAACCACAGAGAAATTGGTTGGAATGTACACAAGTTAAGCTAAGGTTCTATACACACATTTTGTAAGATATGATCTTTATCTGCATTTGACTTTCAGTCTCTGGATTTAATTTAAACTATTGCTATAAGACATGATTATTTCCTGGTTAGCTACAGAGTTTGATAAAGAATTAGACTTATCTGCTCAAAACAACCCCACCTCCGCCCATTTTGAAAATGTAGGCTATGGTTTTGGGCAAGAATTGGGAATGTGTCTGTGTCTGTCAATGGTTAGGAAGGCAACTCTCAAAAATGTTGATTTGATTTTCCTCTGTGTTTCCTGGCATTCAGAGCATAGGTTTACTTGCTTGAAAAACAAGCAAGAGTTCAAGCATTTTAACAACTGCGGTTTTTCCCTCCTCTGCTCCACTTTTTAGTTAAAGGAAATAGCTCCTCTTAAGAGAATATTGTTTGTTTCCAAGAAGGAGAGTCTCTTATGCACTCCCTGCTCTTAATCTGAAAGTGAGTTCATTTTTCACTAGATTACTTTCATATAACTTTGTGGTTTCTGCCACAGTGATTCAAATTCAGTCCATTAGTGACCTCTATCTGTGAGAAGTGTACAATCAATGCATGTTCTTTTCTTATTTCCCCTCCCTCCTTTCCTTTTGCAAAGTACATTGGGCAGTAGGCAGGGTGGGGATGGGGGACAGCTAATGAATTGTTTGTATTATTGATACCTTTCATTTACCCAGTTTACTTGCTGAATTCCTAGATGGTCTTACTGCCCACTATTTTAGCAGCACAAAATTCAAAATGATATGTGCCAACTCTGGCCTGTGATTAATGCAAAGGACATTAGCCATTTGGACAAAGGTCTTAGTTTACTACTAATCAAAGGTGGGCTGTTATGACAAAATCCATAGACAAAATGCAGTTTGGGGAATCCAGTGGTCCACATTTGATCTAGAAATTCTGATGCAATGGCCTCCTAGGCACATAAAAGAATTCATACTTTAACACATGCTTTGCACAGAAATATGGTAACCATTAATTAATTATAGCAACATACCATTAATATAGCAATATATAAATAAACAATGTGTGTGTGTGTGTGTATTCGTGTCCATCCATCTATGTCTCTATTGTGAATATAAATCAGAGGTCAACGGAATCGAGAAGTTATTAACAAGTGGTCCATTTTAGGAGATTATTAAGCCCAGTTTTCCATACTAATTTGTCTGTTGCCAGATCCCTATTTCATGTTGAGTTAATGAACTGATGACTTAAAAATTATATTGCTCTGATTAGGGTACCAGATTTGACATTTTTCAGACAATGTTTGGTGGTTTAGTAATATGGTGGCATTACATGCTTGCAGATTTCCTATTCATTTTTGGCATATTTTTGTCTAAAAATAATTGTCTGTTTGTCTTTCTTTTTTAATTTCTTTTTTACTAGTGTATTAGCAGGCTTAAAAGGTACCAGAGACTAATGCAACACTTTCAATTTAATACACTTCCCCAAGAGTAAATAAGCATGCATTTTGTTTGTTACATCTGTGTGTGTGTGTGTTTTAAAATCACACCGCTGACTGTTTGCAAAACAGCAAATACTTTGGGAGAATATTTTCCAGTCTTTTCTGAATCACTTTTCATTCAATCATCCAGTAAAATGGCTGGTGAAAACACTGAACATAGTTAACTAAATTGTTATCATCTTCTTGTTCTTCAGTCCTTTACTGGTGATTTACACAATTAATGGCCTTCATTTCTCTTTAATTTCTTTTCCTGACATAAGTTCTTTGAAATGAATGGAAGCTCAGGACTAGAGAGTGCTTGAAACAAATTTGTCACATTAAATTCAGGATTCTAGAAACTGTAATGGTCAGTAGTAAAACATCAATTTCTAAAAAATAAAATAAGCAGGAGAAAACATGTTTAGCATTCTGATCTCCTTTTTTAAAAGGTATTTTGTTTGTTTTATATATTGGGCCAGATTTGTATATATGTCTTGTTTTAATTTGGTTTAATGTAAGGGAACATATTTTCTTCTATCTATATATTGGTGAAATCAGAGCTATAGAAACAGATCATGCATTTACGTAAATTTTTCATTGACATTTAGATTTCTGTCGCTAACTGTTTCGTTCAACCATGTTGTGGTTTGAATGGCATTACTGTAGACTGCAGAATGTCTGTGTAGAATTTTGAAAACCTGCTGTACTTTCTTATTCAGAGGTTTCTCTCATCCCTTCCCTTTCATCAGTCCTAATGGGATTTTCATTTTGAAGATTATTCTAAAGAGTACAGTCTTCTGAGTTCCTAGAACGTCAGTCCTGGATTCTCTGTTCTCACTGCTGTTGAGTACCGATCAGCACTTATTGATTGTGCTTCAAAAAACCCCAAGATTTATCCCGTACCTAATAGCATTGGTCTTCCCCTGCATCCCCATAGATCAATCCCTGAAGGTCACAACAAATATTCCAACATTGCTTTTTAAGTCCTTCATAATTATTAATCACTGGGCAGCTAGTCAACTGATAAATTAATAGAGTAATTCCCTGTGTCAGCTTATGGGCTAAGGACCACAGCCACAGAAATTAACATAAAGGAAAATGATTTGAAAACATATTGGGGGTGATTACTTTTAAATGGTCATGATAATCAGAGTCAGATCCTGATAAACCCTTGCATCTGTAGGACCTGAGCCTTTGGAGGTTTTAAGCATTTGAATTTTTTTTTTTCATTCTTCAACTTCCCAACTATATAAAACTTACATATGCAGAGATTAATTTCTCATCTATCTCATATATGCTCAGTTCAGGAGGGGTGAAGGATGATGATGGTGACATTGTTAAATTTCATTGTTGAAACCTACAGCTGACACAACCATTTCAAATTCAGTGGGCCCAGTCACTTGGACTGGTCACCTGGGTGTGAGTCCTACCAAACCAAACAGGCATTCTGGAAATGCATATTTGGACTGGGCATGGGGGAGAAAATCCCAGTCCGTAGGGTCACCTATAAGACTTAAAGTAAAAATTGTTAATTTTTTTTTATTGTGTACATTCAAGTCATTTCAGACTTATGGTGTCCTTAAGATGAACCTATCACACGGTTTTCTTGGCAGAATTTGCATGCAGGAAGTTTGCCCTTGCCTTCCTTTGAATCTGAGAGAGTGTGACTTACCCAAAATCACCCAGTAGATTTTTACGGCTGAGCAAGGATTCAAACCCTGGTCTCCAGAGTTGTAGTCCTGTGGTCAAACCATTACATCATGCTGGTTCTGACTATTACTATTAAATGGCTCTCATCTTTCTTGCAGTCCCCTTGGATTGCTTGAATTAAATCAAAGGTATATTCCACACTTCTTACTTCAAGGTGTGTACATACTCGGGAGCAGCTGCAGTCTGTCCCCATGGTACCTGTAAGTGAACAACATTCACTTTGTGGTAGTTCCATGAGTAACTTTTGTGAATTTCCTCTGGTCATTGACTTAGAATTACTGTTATCTGAGGACTGCAGGATCAGTTAGTACAGAAGTTAAGATCAGAGCACCATCATGTGGAAGGTGCAAGATAATGTTCTCATTTTTGGGATGTTTGATACTAAATCAAAAAAAGGTCCTCAGCCTCTCCAAAGTAATTGCAAGCAAACCTATCAGGCTTGTCTTCACAAAGATTCTTGTCTTCTGATATTTATGAACCATCTGATCTGAGGCGTGTCTTGACAGTAGCTGCTGCAAGCTGTCCACCAGCTATTATTTGATACACTGTGAGGAAAGGTCAGAGCCCAGAATGGAAACAAAACCCAGGACCTTATTGGGACAGAAATGGGCTGATGCTGCCAAACATGGCCCTCCCAACAGCAGCTGGTGGTGGATGTCATTTTCATTAGTAGAAACAAATGAACAACCATAGGTCCCTGGGAAGGAAATTTTCTTTTTAATAAATGTAGCATTAAAAGGACCTATAAGCACCCATAGGTGGATGCAAGTTCTATTTCCACTGATGGGACTGCAGAGCACAGTACACAGTCACTATGGTAAGGCTGGATGTTGATGATCTTACTATAATGCACTAGAACTGTTTTTCCATCTTTTTAACCCTAGATGCTTGCAGTGTGTTTTACTTGCAGTTATTTAATTAAAAGGAAAAACAGATGTTGCATGAAAAGGTAAACCTATGTTGTGGTTCTTGCACATATTGATTAGGGATCCTTTATGCTTGATGGGATGTGCTTTATGCTTCACCCATGTGCATCTTCACCATGCAAATAGGACATAATGTGTGGAAGAGGCAATATGTTGCGTTTGTGTGTCTGTGTGCTTTCTCTTTTGAGGTAAAGTTATGCAGTTGGAAGTACTGTGTGTATCATATGTAATATGTGCAGTGTGTTAATCAGAGCTTGTTTGAACTATAGTTCTGAGAATCTAGTCCCTGTGGCTACTTGACCGAGACATTTTGCCTCCTGAGTGTGACACTGTATCTGCTCCTGAGGTATTTGCTTCATTGCCTAATAGTAGAGCCAGCCCTGCTGGGAAGGAAGCTTACATCTATCTCTGACCAATGAATATGTGGATTTGCAGTCACTGTATGCAAGGGTGTGTTATTGCAGAGGCAGAATGCATTGGATATGTGATGTGAGTCTATTGATTAATTAATTTATTAAAAAGTAATTGCTAATGGCCCTTCTGTCCTGCAGACCTCCAGAATCACTTTACAAGAGGTATTTAAACATATTTAAAATCATTTTAAAGCCAGTTTAAAACCTTTTTTAAAAATCAAACAGAATAATACTGTTTTAACCATCGATCAGAACTTTAGCAAAAATGGAGCCAGCCTTATTTAATGTTTGGAAGAGTTTAAATGCAGGCAGGGGTTAAAAATTAAGGCTGTGACAATTCAGGTCCTACCTACCTTCCTCCACTTTATTTAATGATAACTGAGAGTGTAGGGTACTTTGAAAAAGATAAGATACTGAAATATTAACTTGGACAGCAGTTTTAATCACAGGAATCATAGTGTTGGAAAGTACCAGACAGCCATGAGGTCAAGTTCCTCCTGTTCCAAAAGTCTGCCCACTAGGTTCCCAGCAATGCTTAATGCAGTCATCAAGGAGGCATTTGCAGAGGAAACCTCCAGATGGCTCAAAAAATCAAGTCAGTCCACATCCTTGAGAGGAAGGTAATCTTCTTTCAAGTCAAAGATAACAAATACAAGTACAATATATGCCCTTGATTTGGCTGAGCTCCCATAAAAATGTATTTATTTCCCGTTGAGACTTATTTCATGAAATACAAGCAGTATTGACTGGTGCAGATTTTAAAAGAAAAACTGTTAGCCAAGTAGTATTCAAAGACATATACAAATGTTAGTTTCTTTCAGCTGTGTGTGTGTGTGTGTTATCTGTCAGTCCATCCATCTTACAGCATTTTTTAGACTAGATGAGAAGCAATTTTCTAGCATAAGCTTTTGTGGACTCCAGTGGCATCTGATGAAGTGTGTATCTCATGAAATGGGTGGGAATCCATGAAGGTTTATGCTAGAAATTTATTTTTCCCAGTTAGTCTCAAAGATGCTACATGATTCCTTTACATCATTTTACATACTAATGAAGGTCAGTTTCCCTTCATGCTTCTGAACAATGAAGAACAAATTGTGAATTTCTTATAACTGAGGCAGCTTGCTGAATGTTTAAAACTTGTATTGAAAAGCAAGAGGTGTTTGTTTGTTTTTAAAGAAAACCTCACATTTGAATTGCCTTGGCATACTCTGATGTCTCCTTTTCTATGAAAGTCAGAAACCAGGGTTTGATTTCCAGCTTGGCCATGAAACCTACTGGGTGACCTTGGACAAGTCATATGCTCTCAGCCTCAAGGAAAAGCGATGACAAAACCCCTGTGAAGATACTTGCCAAGTTTCTGAAGAAACTTGCCAAGGGATGTCCTAAGCTGGAAATGACTTGAAGGCACACAGCAACAACACCACCAGTTAGATAATGCCCCAGTCCCCCCTATCTCTGGGGTTGTGGGAGAAGAGGCATTAGTGGGTGTGATGTACTAATCTTACTGTTTCTATAGGGTGAAGAATGCAGGGCATCTCACAATCTGACCATATGGAACTGGTCTTGCCTTCACATCTTTTTGTTGAGAGTGATCCCATTATTATCAGTGTTTGCCTTCTGATAATCCATAAGTTTATCCCCTTATCTCAGACTTTTAGTGCCTGTCTGTTTTCAGGCTCTAATCAGCCTGAGTGTCTTTCCTGACATCATGATGCAATCTGTTTCAACATTAATGATTAATTTCTTCTAGATTAGAGGTGGTCAGAATATAGATTGGGATTTACTGGTATATCTCCGGGGGATTTTAAGTAAATTGGGAAAGATTTTTGACTCCCAGTTCTTTAATAATGATAACAAAATGACGCTTCCATTTACACTGCTTAAATGAAAAAAAAGTTTGTATGTCTGTGAAGAGGGGTAACCAGGAGTTAATTTGGGTGTATTAGTTCAGTTCTGGATATCAAATTCCTGTGTTCTGAATTCTTTGGTTTTAAGTGTATACTTTTTTCACCAGGTTTGATGGGGGATCTTTGGATTCTAGTAAAAACCAAAATGAATTCCACATATCTAGAGTCAACCAACCCTGTACTTGATGGTGATAAAGAAAGATAAAGGAAGAGATGCAAATCTTTGCTTATCCCCCCCCCCCCCCAGCATGCAAGAATAAAATGTTTCAGTAGTTTTTTTTGGAATGGTTTTTTATAACTTTTTTTACTTTAGGATTTCCATAAAGATATTAGTTTGTAGGCTTTCTGCACAAAAACATTGCGCAAAAAAAAAATGTTGCTTTTGCACAGTTTTTTATAAGCACATTTTCAAAAAAGCGTTTCTAAGTGTGAAGAATTTTGTGTCTATTCCCTTTTTTCTTGGTGGGGTGTATCGATGTTGCAATGCCTTATTAATTGAAAATAAGAAAATATGTGAGTTCATTCTTTACATCCTTGGTATTGTTTTGCTGCTTGCAATAATTCTTCTTGATCACACACTTACAAGGCAGGTAACAAATATATTAATGTTCCTATGCATATTACATGGCTTTTTACAGTTTTAGTAATCATCCTCCATTGTATAATTTATTGAATCAGACTATGCAACCTCCAAGGCACTGCACTCTAAACTCTTCCTGTTTAAAGACATCAGATGTGATATATTCTCATAAGCTATTGTATGGACACAGTTTAGTTGTGCTGAAGGTTTTCTGTCCCAGAATCCTGATATTATGTTATGATACTGACCAACCATTTTGTGTACTTGTAGTTGTGTCATTGTTCAGAGGGACTAAATCTCACCAGATTATTCCAAACTAAGGCTGCAAAGGATATCTTAAACATATAGTTCCCTCATGCAGGTAAAAGAAAAGAAATGCACCATAAATTGCTTTCTTTTTGTTATTGTCATATATCGAGTCAGTCTGCACTCAGCGGTAATGCTTACAGTATCTTTAGTCTGGTTTATTGCCAGAATCTCAATGAAAATCTCTCACTTCTTTCTCTTTCCTGTACCCCATTTAAAAAAAAAGGGGGGGGGAGGGGAAGTACCACACTGATCTAGAGTCTACCAGTTGATTGAAAAAACATATCTTTTCCTGTAATAGTCTGCTTTTTGTTGAGAAATTACTTTTCCAATTTGGATAAATTAATTTCACTGCCATTCCACTGTGGAACTGGCATATAACACAGTAACTGTCTTTACTTGGGGAGAAAAGTGTGGCCTATTATGCTTGGAAAATAGCAAAGCAATAAAAGGACACAGCGGACATCTCTCTTCTTTAAAACCTTAAATGCCTTGGAGCAGACTTACTGGAACTTTCCCCCTCTATTTGCAGATACTTTTCTTCCTTAACATTTGCAGTGGAGCTACAGGCAACGTTGTTGATTTTAATTGCCACATCCCTGCAGCCATTGAAGCAAAATATTCGATGTATACAACAGTATCTCTGGAGAAGAAATATATAAATGTCAAAAGCTAAGCTCTATGCTCTGCACAGAGGACCTTTATAAATCCAGAATAAATGAGGTGTTTAGAATTGGTGCCAGCAGCTCTGCCAAGGAGGGTGGGAAAATGGGGAGGAGAAAAGGTCTGTTGACTGCCTAGATTCTGTTTTCTCACAGGCATTTCTTATCAGCAGGTGTGCGTGTGCGTGCATACGGGTGTGTGTAAATACATACTGTCTACATGATGTAATTTTGGCTCTACTGATAAGGAAGCCATTTGACTAAATGTAGATAGATTGGACCTTAGCACTGGTTATTTGGCTGAGTGCTACAGTGTGAAACAGCTGAGTCCAAAGCGTCTGTGTTTTCGGCAGCCAGCCGAAGGATAAGTGAAGAGCTGCCTTGCTGGAATTGTTTGGCATGGATTCTTTGCCCTTCATTTGTCCAGCATTGTAAGTGTATAAATCAGTCTTGTGTGGGCTATCATGACTCCAAGATTCACAACCACTCATCTTTCTGTGACATTGATGGAATCTTTATTGGATAAAATGCATTGGAATTCTAATTATGATTCTCTGCTCTTTAGTGTTTCCCTCCAGCCATCAATATCACATAAACAATAATATTTTACAAGCTTCAGGAAGATAGTTTAGGGAGATGTGTGCTGACTAGGACAAGATGTCCCACACCTCACCCTAACCAAATCATTGCAGAGGGATCACATTCTGAATTTCAGTGATTGAATTAAAATGAGAAGGAATTTAAAATGATAATTAAAATGAGAAGGAATTTAATGAGCCTTGGTGGCGCAGTGGTTAAATGCCTATACTGCAGCCACTCACTCACAAATCAGAAGGTTGTGAGTTCAATACCAGCCAGGGGCTCAGGGTTGACTCAGCCTGGCATCCTTCTAAGGTTGCTAAAATGAGTACCCATCTTGTTGTTGGCAATTAGCTTACACATTGTAAACCACTCAGGTAGTGCTTAAGTGCACTGATAAGCGGAATAGAAATGTACTTGCTGTTGCTATAATGTGATGATCTTTCTTAGGATAAAATTGGAGAAGAGATAGCAAGTACCATGAGGTTACTGTTAGAGTAGGAGAGCAAGTGTGGTGTAATAGTTTGGATATTGGGCTAGATCCTAGAGACCAGGGTTCAAATATCTGCTCAGTCATGGAAACCCCTGGATGACCTTGGGCTTTTCACATTCTTTCAGCCTCGGAGGAAGGCAATGGCAAGCCCCCCTCTGACAAATCTTGGCAAGAAAGCCCTTAGGGTCGTCACATGTTGGAAATGACTTGAATGCACACAATAGCAACTTAGAAAACTGGAAGACTGGCATATATTTTTTTTTCAATTATATTTCATGAAGTTAAATTATTATACATTATACTTTCTGCCTTCATGGATGAATAGTAGCTTTTTAGTGAGTGTAACATATCTGCAGTACACTATTATATCCAGAATTATGGGGTTTGCTGTCTTGGTCATTGATGAAAGATGATGGGAGCAGTAGATCAATATGGGGATAAAGGCTACAGGTTTCCCAGTCTTTCTTCAGTCTTGTATACTATATGTGATCTTTAGGACTCAGTCAGAAGCAACCCCTACTTGGACAATGATTAGCATAGTGTCCTCGGAAGTCTCCCTTCTGTGTCAACTGGTGTCATACTATGTGGATTTTTACATGTTTGGAGAACATTTGACCCTCTAGATGTTTTGGATTTCAGTCTCTCTTCTTCCAGGGTACATAATTGTAGCCCTCAGGGCTTTTTTTAGACTGCAACACTTGTAATTTGTCACTATTGCTTATGCTGGCTAGAGCTAGTAGGAGATGTAAACACAAAACATCTGAGGGGGCAATACTGTCCATTCCTGGTAGAATCCTTCATTATTAATAATGTTATTATTATTATAATCCCTCTTCCTCCTTTTATATCCCACCTTTCCCCTAGAATTGTGATTCAAGGCAGCTAATCCACTTCCTTGAACTACATTACCATACATTATTTTACCATTTTGTGATATTGGGTGTAGCTGATCAGAAATTCATTTCAAAATCTGTGGAGGACCAAAGGTTCACCACCCCATCCAATAGTATGTTTAGTCATATGTGTGTAAGTAACCCTATCTAGTTTATGTAATGGGAGTTGCAGCACTGGGCAGAAGCAGCTGAATTCTGCTCAGTTCTGGTCATTTGACAGCTGCCATATAAATTTCTCATAATGTATAGTACAGTCCAAGACATTGTAGAGATTAAAATGTTGGATTCCAAGAATAGGTATCAGATGCCCTGGATTTGGGGTGTGATGAGTCCTGGGTGTGACAGTCATCCCCTGTGTTGATGCTGGACCGAATGTGTTCCAGTGAAAATCCAGTAAAGTGTTCAATGATCTCATGAACTTTTCTTACTGCTTAGGTTGAATAAGACTAAATTTCATTTCTGCATATACTTTGGATTAACACAGTAGGCATGCATAATATGTTTCATGTTTACAGTTCTAAACATGTATGTAGGGATACCTCAGTTAACAAAGTAGATGTGTTCTTGGGCATTACTTCTTCAACAGAAAATTTGGTACGTGAGGCAGAAAGAATATGGCTGGGTCTCCACACCACACCACACCACAAAAAACAAGATCAGTTCAACACATTCCAGCAAACTTTTTATTGAGATGTGATGCAGATGTGAAATGAAGCAGCCAGGTCAGGTAAGCTTTGCATAAATAAACAAAAATATTTTGAGACCAGATAAAAGCTGCTTCCAGAATGTATCCAAGAATTATTTTTACATTCACCAGCCTCTACTTTCTTATGATTTCATTTTGATGGCCAGATATAAAGATGTATGCCTTTTAAAAAGGCTAAGAGGAGCTGGTGAGACAGGATTATTTGCTCGTCTCCTTTCACTCTGTTTTGGCATTAACACATGTTCAGTAAGGGATTCTGGAGACAGCTGCTGTTTACCTCGCTTGTTCTTTCCCAGCTCAGGGTTGATTAAAACCTGGCACTGAAATCTGCGTTTTTCCAGCCCTCTTGCACCATCCTCCCAATGGGAATGCAGCTCCCAATGCCAATGCTGCTTAAAAAACTTCAAAGTAGGCAGGGAGTAAGAAAGACAAGATTGGGTGAGCACAAAAGGACTTTTTAAAAAGGAAGTTCTTTGTCAGAGGCTTTGTTAAATGACATATGCCTGTACTCAAGTCCGTTCTATTCGAGAGAGTGGGATTTATTTCTGAATAAGCATGTATTAGGACTGGTGGTCATGCGTTTGAGAACAGGATGTCATAGTCAGTTTTTGTTATAATGATTGCTTGAAATGTTGTATGGATCTGATTCAAAAACTGTAGAGCACATGGAAGGAAAAATGTATTGGGCTTGTTCGTTTTTTTACATTATCATGTTGCTACCTTCACTGCCATAAATTCTGCACTATTTGATTTTCAGTTCTATTTATTTTCCACTTCCATTTATTTTCATCACAGCTCTTGTTGTTCTCCTTGACTCAAGTTTGGCAGGGAAGTTTTGGGAGCACTATGGCTAAGGGAACACTGGAGCATCATTACTATCTACTGGGTTTGGAATAAACCTCTATTACATCCATGTTTTGTCACCCTCAACAAATGGTGACAAATGGTTTAAGGGGCACTGAAGTGTGTGGTCAAGGATCAAGTATGGGAGCCAACCTAAGAGGTCATAGTAGAGCAATGCAGATGCTGGTGGCCACTGTTGATGCTTCATAAAAGAGAATCAGTTAGTGAGGATCCCACTGTTAACATAATAAAATAACAATAACAAAAAACAATAAAAAACATTTGAATAGTGCATCCTGTGTTTGTTGAAAGTAAAAGGATGAGGCTTTCCACAAGGTTCACAAAGCTTAGTTCTAGGTTTTGTTGCATCCCACAGATATACAACTGTTATTTGCTATGTTTATTCATATGGCATACCCTAGGTGGCCATGATCACTGCTATGCTATACTGCCCATATTAAATGCCTGTGTGGGTTGATGCTCCTGCTACAAACCTTTTGATTATTGTCTTTGCTATATGCAGGGTTGATACAAGTAAATACTTACTGGCAATCCTCAGCTCAAGTTCAGGCCCGTCAAATTTAGAACAATTCCAATACAACTATATATTTATTCTAAATCAAGACCAGAAAGATGAGTATACAAGAGAGTGATCCTTTTCAATGGCACACTGTCAGTGGAATACTCCCAAGAAAGGCTTGCCTAATCCTTACATTACGGCCCTTTGGGTACCAGATGAAAACCTATTTTATTTTATTTTATTTTATTCAGAGGCAGCTGAGAACCCGGGATGGCTGGGAAAGAGGAGGAACAGGCACACACTTTTCCCTCCTCCTCTCCTGTATCCTTCCAGGCCTTCAGCTGACTCTCACATGCCTTTTCCTTCTCTTCCCCGCCCTCTGCGTGCCACAAAAATGGCTTTGTGTGCCATCTCTTGCACGCATGCCATAGGTTCACCACCATGGTCCTAGACCTTTAAAGAATTGATTTAATGTTTTTACACATCTGCTCCTTTATCCTGCTTCTTGCTTCAGCTTTGTTGTAAATAATGAAATGTTTTATTCTCTGCTGCTGATTTTTGTTTGCATCTTATATTCTGCTTCATTAGTCATTGTTTTATTGTACTCTTGTTATAGTTTATATTTTCAACAAACTGTACATCATTTAGACTTTAGAGGGTGGGTGTCAATAACTTTAAAGTTCAACAATAAATGATAAAATATTGTGAAAGGTGCCAGCATTGCCAAGATAGGAAATGCAAGATGTTGGAAGTGCCAAAAACTTGATGCCAACTTTTTTCATATGTGGTGGAGTTGCAAATATGCCTGCCAATATTGGAAAGAAATTTATGCGGTGATGTCGGAAATGCTTCAAATCTCAATTCCTTATGACCCTCTCCTCTACTTACTAAATATGACGGACATAATAACAGATAAAGATACAGAAAAGAGACATAGAAGAATAATTTTATATATGGTAACCTCTGCAAGAATAGTATATGCTAGACAATGGAAAAAACCTACAATTCCTACAAAAGAGGAATGGTTCCATAAATTGCTCGAAGCAAGGGAAATGGATATACTAACCGCCCGATTACAAAATGCTCAAACAGAGGCAATAAACGAAAGGGAAAAAGAATGGCAATGTGTAGGAAAATATATGTATAAAAATAAATAAGTATATAAATATATAAATGTATGCATATAAATATGATAGAAAGATTAGAAAGGCTATGAATATTAATCTCTCCTTATATAGGTAAATATGTTATAGATAAAATTTCACATTAATAGATACTAAAGAGGAATTTGCAGGCTGCGGACTTTTTTTTTTCCTTTGTATTTTCTTACCTACTTCTTTTATTAAAAGGACATTCAAGATAAATATACACCAAATAAGAGGAAACAAATGAACATAAATAAATAAGAGCGGCAAGGATCACTTAGGAAGTATAAAATAGTTGATGTGAGTTTTGACTAAGAAACTAAAATATGACTAATAGATAATGGAAAGCTATTATGTCTTTTCACTTCGTTGTTGATGTTTTTTTGTTTTTTTTCTCTTTTTTTGGTATGTTATTGTGTTTTATGTATATATGTATGTTATGTTTTTTGGTATATGTGTCTTATAAATAAATTTATTTAAAAAAAAAAAGAAAGCTGCCAGCATTGTGTAGTAGTTTGAGTGTTGGACTAGAACTTTGGGAAATCAGAATTAAAATTGTCACTTAAGTATGGAAACCCACGGGGCGACTTTGGGCAAATCATATGCTATTAGCTTAAGACAAAGGCAATGGCAAGGGCACCTTTGGGCAAATCATACTCTTTCAGCTTGAGACAAGTCATTGGCAAATCTCTGAATAAATCTTGCAGACAACAACAGCCCTATGATAGGGTTGACATAATTCAGAGTTGACTTAAAGGCATGTACCAACAACAAATAAAATACTAAACAGAAGGTGGGGAAAAGGAGGGTGGAAGGTGATATCTGTCAATTTAAACTATTTCCCCCCCAAGCAGATTGAATGAATTACAAAGGAGTTGGCATAGCTTTCATTAAAAAAGAATACCCTCAACATTTGATGGGGAAGTACACAAGGGTTCCTGACAGTGATGAAGAGAAATGAGACAGTTGCTTATATGTGGGTGTTTTGTAAGGAGGTGGGAGAGAAACATTTAAATGTATTTTTTTTCTATGACCCAGAAAACATGAAGTTCATGCTCAGATCAAAATTTGCATATTTTTGTTTCTTTTCATCAAACATCTGTCTTTCACAAACCAAAATGTTCATAATTCCATTATTACTATTAGAAATTCAGTATGTGCAGTGATAACACAGACACTTAATGGGGGGGGGGAGTGCTCCCAGTGTTAGAGATTCAGTCTTCACACAGTAATTGTCTTCAGTATTTCTAACAGTCTGAGAATTTCTTTTATACAAACTGCTGAGGATCTCAGAATGGCTGTGCTGAGCCTGGTCGGTTTTTAGTGGCAGTATGTCTCTGATGCGACATAACAGAAAATGCCAGCAAGGAAACCAGGGATTTCATAAAGGGGACTGAGACTCATAACAAAAATGGATTTGTAATTTGCAATGATTACTTCTGCTTTGGAAGTGTGATTCTTAAGGAAATAATCATGATCACAATGCTGTTAAACACATAGTGTTTTTCTCTCTTCTCCTTTTTACTAGCACACCCATGTTGTTACAGTAATTTAACTCCTGGTGTGGTCTTACAGGTATGCCTTCTGCCTTTTCATTGTTGGGGGGGGGGATGTACACTAGTTATAACACCTGTGTTTAATTGTACTTTTAAATGGTGTGGGTATGTACAGTAGTTGAAGAAACGATTACATGCAAGTTGAAAGTGGGGAGACAATGGCCAAGATCCTGTGCAACTCCAGTGAGGCATACACTTCTGCCATGTTGGGATCATTGCCTGTTCCAGTTGCTGTTCTGTTTTGGGTTGTGTGATGGAGCTCTTTCTGTGTACTTTGACTAACCTTAAGCTGAGCTCATTGTGGAGCAATGTGAGGGGAAACTGCTTGCATAAGATGATACTAGATACCTCCTTACACAATCACGTAAAAACTCCAGCTGCTATCATAGCTTACACCTGGATAATGCTCCAACAGGATTCCATCTTATGAAATGCCTATGCCAGTATTTAGTTTAAAATATAAAAGATCATGGAGGGAGGAGACAGTATGATCTGGAGTGCTTTTTAATTGAACATTATTTATATTATTTGTTCCAGCTATTTCTGTCATCCTTCCATGAATGGAACTCAAGGTAGATTATCATACACACCCCACCTTTCCTCCAAGAAGATCCGGGTTCCCTCTTCACATTTATGTTTGCAACAACCTCTTTAAAATTGATTAGGCTGAAGGTAGTAGAAAGGCTTGGCCTTAGGAATTGTTTGTTTTTTTTCAAACACTTGGCAGAGGGGCGGGATATAAATAAAAATTATTATTATTATTATTATTATTATACTGCTTTTCAGGTATAAGCAGCCTCTCAAAGTGTTTTACAGTAATAAAACATAACATCAGTCCGTATAGTAAAAGACCAACAAAAGTGAAAGTTCTTCAAAATGATAAAACTGTCAAATTAAAGCTAAGACATACCACAGGTCTAGGAGAATAAAAATGGTGGCCTTGTTCTTATATTGTGCTTTTAATTTGTTATATTGTTTAATACTTTCTTAAGGGGGGGAGGGATTATAATGTTTAATGTTATATTTTAATCTTGTCATATTTTATTGTTGTCAACCGCCCGGACTGGTTCGCCACAGGGCGGTATACAAATAAATATTATTATTATTATTATTATTATTATTATTATTATTATAAAAAACAACAACAACAGAGAGGTAGTGGGGTCTCTGTCTGGATGGTTTCAAAAAGATGCTTGATCTTGTAACTTTTTACAGCTTACTTTTTATGTTTTAACTGTATTTTTTTAAAACTCAGCCTCCTTGAGTGGGATGATGATGATGATAATGATGATAGCTGGAGTTCTTACATTAAGTGAGGGGTTGAGCTCAGTGGCCTATGGGAGACCTTTCAAATCTATGATTCTGTGGCTTAGGACTCAAGTGACAACAGTGTTGAACACTACATAGATCCTATATTTGAGAGATGACTTAATGGGATTTCTGGCTATGAATATAAGAGAGAGCGGTCGCCAATCAGCTCCAAGTAGTCTTGGAGCAAGCAGATTATCTAGATCCATTTCAAACGGGTTTTAGGGCAGGATATGGAGTTGAGACTACGATGGTCGCCTTAGTCGATGATTTCCGTCTGAGTATTGACAGGGGAAGTGTGACCCTGTTGGTGCTCTTGGACCTCTCAGGGGCCTTTAATACCATCGACCATGGTATCCTTCTGGAATGCCTGAGAGAGTTGGGAATCAGAGGCACTGTGTTGCAGTGGCTCCGGTCCTACCTCTTGGGCAGATTACAGATGGTGATGCTTGGGAACAGTTGTTCCGCCAAGAGGGAGCTTAAATCAGGTGTTCCTCAAGGCACTATTCTGCCCCCAGTGTTATTTAACATTTACATGAAGCCATTGGGCAAGATCATCTGGAGACATGGGGCGGTGTGTGTGTGTGTGTGTTTTAAACTGAGATGTGAACTCTGTTTTGTTGAATCAGCAGAGTCTTGGGTTGCATTACCCTATATGACTGTGTCGGCATTTCAGGTAGTTTATGTTCATAGGCAATATTAAACAAAATAGCTTATTTGAAAGAGTTGCATGTGTCATTGTGGAATTGGTCTACTTTCTTGCTAACATGACTCTTCTGTGTAATATGGGAGTGACTAGCTATATCTGTTACATCATGTTTCAGCAATGAAGAAAAAGAAAGTGACTGTTTAAAAAGCCTTTTTCTGAGATTTGTTGTAACTTTGCTGTATGGTAAATATGGAGTTAATAGAGGATGGCAGTCCCTATCTCTCACATGCACTATGGGAGTAATAACACTGAACTATTTTGCAGAGTGACCGTAAGGCTTTTTCATCCTCATCATCATCTGCAATAGAGTAACATGACTATTATTTATTAACATTTACATTCTGTCTTTCTTCCAGTGAGCTCAATGTGGTGTACATATCTCAGTCCCTTTTTACTTTATTATTCCAGCAATCCTTATGAGGTAGGTCAGGGTGTGTGTTGTGGGAGCGAGGAGACTCTGGCCCAAGGTTACCCAATGAGTTTCACAGCTTAGTGTGGACTAGAGCAACATGGGATTAATTAATTAGGCACTATGATTACGTTATAGTTAACCGTTAACCCTCCCCTCAAAAACTAGATCACATTTTCCCCAATAGAATGATATGTGAGTATGAACAAGATCAACTCCTGCTTTTTGCAGGTTTGGAGAGAGCAGTCATGCACCCTGTTATGAAATCACAAAGCTACGCGGAAGACTTGACTTTCTCCATTGTGTCTTCTGAGCTGCTGTCACTTTTAATTTTGCTAATGAGGTTCCAAAATTATGTCAAAAAGTGAATGGAAAGTTCTGCTTCCAGACAGAAGAGACAGAGAACTTGCTTGTGTTTGAGATTGTATTACATTAATACGTGTCAATATGTGTAGCCATTTTGAAAGTGTGTGTGTGCATGTGCATGTTTTAGTGGGCAAGCATGATTATATGGGTATGTTGATCCAGTTATGGCCCCATGCACGATAAATGTAAGAGAGAGAAATTAGCCACTGGTGACCTCTTTCTATTTCCTTCCATCCTGATGCTTAGGAATTAATTTGTCAAGCAGGAGAAGTTTATTTGATGTCCAAAGCTAATGTCACTGTATGAGAAAGCATAGAATTTAATGAAGGCATTCCTCATAGACATGCTGATTTATAGGAATAATTGTACTGAAATCACGTTGTTGGGAGGTGGAGGTGATGGAAGTCCTATATAGTGACCTTCACGCAGAAAACCTCCAAGGAATATCTGGAGAGGTCCAAGAGAAAGAGCTAAGTGAAAATGGAATGTTATTTTAGATTAGTGAAGCAGAATGTTCAGCTCATTGCTCTCATTCAACACAGGAGCTGTCTCCATCCAGTCCAGAAGGCCCATCTCCCTTCCCATGTTTCACTTTTGGAAATATCCTTCCCCATTCACCCTCACAATATAGAGGAGAACAAGGAGAAGGGGAATCACCACATTTTTAACTCTTGGAATTCAAAGTTAACAGTGGGAATCTCTCACCATGAGAGGTAGTGTGGTGTAGTGATTTGAGCATTGAATTATGAATCCTGAGACCAGAATTCAGATCTCTGCTCAGCCATGGAAACCCACTGAGTGATCTTGGACATGTCCTGCTTCTTCAGTCTCAGAGGAGGGCAAAAGCAAAACCTATCTGAACAAATCTTGCCAAAAAAACCCCACAAAACCCTATGATAGATTTTTCTTAGGGTTGCCATAAATTGGAAATCACTTGAAGGCACACAAAATCATCCCTTACTGTCTTATTTGTAGATCATGTAGATAAAATGACCACTGTTATTACTGACCTCTAGCTGGAAGGAAGAGTGGGGACCTTCACCCTAACTAGCTTTTTTCATGGGTAATGAAGAAAATAAAGATAAAGCAAAGTCAGGAAATGTGTGATGTCGTGAGGCCTGGTCACAGCTGTGATATCTAGAGTGTGCCCATACACTCTGAAGTTATCTGGCCCTTGCAAAGTCAAGAGATATGTGCATCTGGTTCACCATCCCAAACTGGTTCTGCACCCTTGTTCTAGATCATGGGTAGGCAACCTTTTTGAGCCGGTGGCCAGGTTGCTGTCCCTCAGACAATGGGGGGGAGCCGAAGCACCATAAATAAATAAATGAATGAATAATAAAAAAATTTAAAAAATTAAAAAAATTAAAAAATATGCATGCACACTCTCTCAGCCCCAGAAAAGCCATGGCAAAAACCTGTGGAGATTTTGCCAAGAAAACCCCAAGAACAAGTAATAACAACAATAATATCATCATGGCGGGCGGCGGTAGCGGGGGGGGCGGCGGTGGCAGGACCTGCCTGGGGCCGGTCCAAAGGCCTTGGGGGGGAGCGCATCCGGCCCCCAGACCTTAGGTTGCCCACCCCTGTTCTAGATGGATACTTGCTAGTGTTCCCAGCTGAAAGGCATTGTGCTGTCATCCCATTTCTCTCTCCTTAAATAGTTTTCTGTATGAAGTAATAAATATGGAAGAAGTGGTAGGAAAATCATGAGAGTTTTAGAAACGAGATGAAAGGTGATAATGTCTGGAGCCCCCCTTCTCTGTAAATGAGGCTATCCTCTTATTTAATTTTATGCTTTTTCTTTTCTAATGA
Source organism: Phrynosoma blainvillii (assembly GCA_026167975.1). NCBI lineage: Eukaryota > Metazoa > Chordata > Lepidosauria > Squamata > Phrynosomatidae > Phrynosoma > Phrynosoma blainvillii. The sequence continues at coordinate 419,680,719 of JANUYF010000001.1, forward strand.
TGTCTAATAGCTCTGCTTAAAAGCCTTTGCAGTAGTTCAGAAGAGAATCAAATAATGTGCACAATGAAAACAATCGAGCCCTTAAAATGGAGTTAAAACTTAACCAGCTGGATGCAGCAAGCAACACCAAAAGCCTGGGGAAATAATAAATATTTCTTAATGCTTGAAAGAAAAGAAATCAGGTCCTGATCCACTTTTTCAAGGGATGGAATTCCAAAGCACCATTAAGGACAAGGCCTAGCCCCCAGTCACTTTCTACCTAATTTCCAAAGCAGGAGATCAACAGATCCCTGTGTCAGTAAGCAATTCTTCACTAGCTGCAGCATGAGCCAAATGTGCCTTTAAAACTCAAGACTCAGCAGAGGAAGATCAGGGGACTGCCTAAGATGCAGGGCGAGGTAGAAACGGGCCACCCTGCATGGCCCCATCAACCTACATCCTTGTAACCCTTACATATTTGGGCTGAAGCCTTACTGGACAATAAATGTAGATAATGTAAAATTTGGTAATTCCCAGCTGACAACCTAGATACCACATTCTGAATTTACCAAAGCTTCTAAACCAGAAGTTGGAATTGTGCAGCCCCTTTGGGGGAGCAGAACTCCCCTCTGGACCCCTCTGGCACACTGCACCCCAAAACACACACAACCTCCAGATAATGTTAACAAAACAAAATCTAGTCAGAAACTTGTTCTGGTGTTTCAGAGCTCCATTCCAAAAATGGCACCTAAAGGTGACAAGGAGTCATGGTGTCACAATTTGGTCCAGTGTGGGATGGCCTTCCAGGCTTTAGAGCATCTACCTCTGTTATAACATATTTTCAAGGGCAATATTATATACAACACACTGAAGTAATTAATCCTGATTATTACCAGGAAAAGGGTAACTGCGATGTCAGTCTGTCTTGTTCTGTGTTTTCCTTTATTGTGTATTAATGACATGATGGCAAATAACGAAGCCAACTTGCTGGGACTAAGAAAATCCAAACATAGTCAATGTCTTGATGGGATACTGGTCCGATTAAAACAGTTTTTGTATGCAACCTTGAGTTTCATATTTATAGATAGAACTGAAAGAAATAGATATGCTTCCACCAGTTAAACTATTCACTGGTGGGAGGTCTGTTTATACTTTAACTCAAGTTTCTCCTGTAATTCCCTCAATCCTTTCTAATCAACCTTAGCAACCAGGATGTATTCTCTGACCTTTTTAAGCTGCTCCTCATATGCATTTGATCATTATGGACATTTAATAAGGCTCTGAAAAATTTACCAGGCTAACCTTCTTGTCTGTGTGGCAGAAGATTGCAGGTGTAATGGCTTTTATGGATGCAGCTGTAGACATTTGGCACTCTGCATTAAATTTTAACTGATTGGGTTTAGCAAGTTAAATACTTTGTCCTGCAAGAAGCACTCCACTGTGCTGGGAAGGTGAAAGGAGTGTCAGTCCCTCTCTGCAAATCCATTGTAGGGTTGTTGTTGTTTTGGTTTGTTTTTTGGAAGTGTTTATCTTCTGCTGCTGTGATTCCTTAATGTAGCAGCATGGCTAAACAACTTGCTTTTACTGTGGAAGAGAGAAACATCTCTCAGGAAATGCAAAGCAGCTACTTGAGTTGAGCTGAAATTTCTTGGAAGACTTTCTTCTTCTTCTTCTTATCACCCCCTGCTCCAATATAAAATGAAGGCCACTGTGCAGAAGTTTCTCCTAATATTATTTCATTTTTTTCCATGGTAGCCACTATTCTTCACCTCTGTGTCCCAGAGCAATGCTTGATCAGGACACTGGGGAGGATGCGAAACTGCCTGTCAAGCCAATTGTTGCTGCCACCATTTGCAATGGCAGCAAAAATAAAAACCCTAATGAAAAACAATAACAACAGATGAACAAGAAATTGCACAACCCCCAGTGCTAATGGCGAGCTCCTCTTTTGAAAAACTATTGGATTATTTTGAAGAACTATTTGATTACAAAATACTGTAGCTTTACTGTAGTTTTGTCAGTATTTTTAACTTTCCGATATAGACCAATTCTTAATAAAGCTACGAGGTTGCACATCAAAAGGTCAGTTGATAAATAAGAGTGCTAAATGTCTGGCAAACACAGACACCTCCATCACCAGTCATCTGCTATTATGCCCCATTCCACTAGATCACCATGAGAAGAAAGTCAAGAAAGGCAAGACTTTAACCATCTTTTTCTAAATGTGGTAGATCATTCACATCTGGAGAAACATGATTGATTCTTCCAAATTCTATCTGTATAGGAGGCAGTTTATGCCAGGACCACATTAGCTTGGTGTTGTCCAGATATTTACTTTAGATCCCTTCATCACTAACTATTGGGTATGTTGGCTAGAACTTGAGAATTGCATTCTAAAAACCTGGATGGCACCCTGCCTTGTAGTCTGAGTATAGTCCATTTAGCTTTTCTTTTCTGTTTTGACTGGAAGTAGTTCTGCACGATTTCCAGCAGAAAATTTCCTAGCTCTGCTACATGAAATCCTTCAAAGTACCAAGGACTCAGCATGGGATGGAACAAATATAACATATGCTCATTCAGTGGATTGGCAAGCAAACATTTTGTCTAGCTTAGATGGGGCATTACAAATTGAAGGGCTGGTACATAGAAGTGGGGGAAGATTTGTTCATTGCTTTTCAGAATTAAATTAGATAGGCCTAAATGACAGTTAAACAGATTTTGGTTGTGCATTAGTAGAAACATCTTTCTGATAAAAGCAGTTCCATAATGGAACCAACTATCTAGAAGGGTGGCAGTCTCTCCTGTACTGGTTCAGAGTAGAAGTTGGGCAGCCATTGATTTGGGATGTTCTGTTTATTTCTTGTCTAGGAGGAGGTTGGACTGGGCAGAATATAAGGTGCACTCCATTTCTAGGTAGGGTTCCTTGATTTTGTTCATAGTGGTGCCATCCTCTCCCCCCCCCCTTACCATCATCAGCACTTAATTCATAAAAGCATGTAAGACACAGTATGCACTATACATGAATGTAATGAACTGGTGCTAAAATGCTACTTACTGCCATCTCTGTTCTATGGTTTACTGCATAACTAAGCATACAAGAAGCCAAATCTGTGCAAAGAAATGCTGATGTATATAGGTGAATAGGGAAGTATCTGCACTGCCAATGATTTCCATATATCTGTGTGCTGGAGAGGAAGGGGATCAGAAGAAGTTAAACAAGGGAAAAAGATGGTTTGCACAGATAGGTCTTCTAATGAGCTTGAGCTCTGCATGGCACTGTCATCCCTTCATGTGGATTCATAATGTTTGCTTCCATGGTCCGTTTTGACAAATTATTCAAGGTAGCTGTTCCTTCCATTGGTCCAGTGGTTAGATGGGGCAGGATTAGATTTCAGTGCCTTCAGCTATGACATTTAATGAGGCTGCTACATGATGGCAGTGGTCGCCTACTGTGGCTTGGGTTATATGGCTTGGATCCTGAATCTAGAAGAAGGGCTCAGCTGACAGAAAGGGACTTCACTGTTTATTTATTTTATTCATATCCTTTCTCCAGGTATATGAGGTAGCTTAGGAGATAATTAAAATGTTTTCTATAAAAATGTAATAGATTACACAGGCCTGCAAAACTGAGGGCCATAAAACCCTTTTTTTTTTAAACGCATGTTTGTTTTGTAGGAATTTGGCATTCTAAATCCAAAAATTATCTCAGATTTACTCCATCACACACAATTTTTTAATGATGTGCTTTGACATTTTTGTGTTGTAATATGGGAGTTAATGACCTAATTCTGCAAAGAATTATCCTGCAAAGAATAAGAAAGGGGTTAAACTCTTCTAATAGACTATCAGAACACTTTAATTCACTTATACAAAACAGAAAAATCCATTAAAAGCACTAAAAGAAATTGCACTTGAACATTAGTGTTCGCACTTAGAGCTGAGTTATAGTTGAATTGATAAAAATACTGAATTTGTGAAAGAACCATTTGTGATACAACATTTTTATTATGTTTTCTGAATTCAGCACCCAAAAATACATTAAAAACTGCTATAATATTGAAAAAAAGTTTTTTCATCGCAGGCATGTTATCTATATTAAAATACAAGTTGGAACATATACTATCCTAACACTAATTAACACTGTTCTAAAAATGCCTGATTAATAATGAATAATAATATATCCTCCCTTCTTCCTGCACCATAGTTCTGACCTGATTTTGCAAGTTCTTCCATCCTACTGAATAACAATTTTAGTGGACTGGAGGAGCTGCCATATGGAAGAGGGGACAGGGAAATCCCTTTTGCCAGCTTAGTTGCATATGCTTACTGTAGGTCTGGATCCAAACCCTTGGTTTTTACAGAAAAGGAAATAAGGTGATGCCACATTCTTACAGTTTCCAGGAAACATTTTTCAGATCAGTATTAGAAGATGTCATATTATATATCGGGTAGGCAAAGTAAGGCCTCGGGGGGGGGGGGGGGGGGGGATGCGGCCCCCCGAGGCCTTTCGACCGGCCCCAGGCCGGTCCTGCCGCCGCCCGCCCGCGCCGCCGCCCGCCATGATGATATTGATTATTGTTGTTATTACTTCTTCTTGGGGTTTTCTTGGCAAAATCTCCACAGGGGTTTTGCCATGGCTTTTCTGGGGCTGAGAAAGTGTGCATGTATATATTTTTAATTTTTCAATTTTTTTTAAAAAAAATATTTATTTATTTATTTATTTATTTTTGGTGCTCCCCCCCCCCCCCCAAATTGTCTGAGGGACAGCAATCCGGCCCCCGGCTCAAAAAGGTTGCCTACCCCTGTTATATATGGTATCATTTTGTTCTTCTCACAGCAAACCCAGTGTAAACCTCAGTTGTGCTGAGACTGCAGAAGTCAAGAGAAGGATATTCTGGTTTCTGTCAGGGACTAAGGGCTGCCCCCCCCTCCTCCATCTTTCTAAACATTTAAAGGCAAGAAGGCCCATTTGTCCAGATCAGATGACACCACTGTGACAATGTAGCTTTGAGAATTGATACCTGGACCCCCCTCTTTTTTTAATATATATTTTCTCTTGTTATCATGAGCTTGCAGGCTGGGAGGTTATCTTTTAAACTCTGTACAGTGCTTGGAAAATTTGTGCTTTTTAAGTCAAATGTTGTACTTTATAACCAATCAAGAATATTTATCCTCGACTAGAGTGGGTCCAGAAATCTAAGAGAAAGGGAGAAAAAAAGAGTACCTGCATATTGCCTAATAATGTCTTCATCACCATCACTATCCCAGGCAATTTGAGGTCCCTCATTTATACTGAATTGTGAATGTGTGTCTGTTGGTCTGTCCTAGTAATGGAGCATTTTAGGAATACAGTGAATCAAGTGTATGTATATATTTGTATTCTTTTTAAAAATAAATTCATAATGCAACAGCTTAGTTGACCCTGGATTTCACAGTGGGTATGAAATTTTAGTTTCAGCGTATGCATTATGTTACTGGATGAGTGGTCAGGATACACGCACACAGTCGCTTGCTGGAATAACAAGGGTTGCTCTTTTCCTTTCTGCCTATGCACTGAAACACACTTTACGCAGTGATGTGGATTAAGCACCTTGCTCATTATCTAATAATGTCGGCCTGGCACAGATGGGAATCACTCTTGCAGTATAATTAAAATCCAGAGAGACTTCAGGTCCCAGTACAGGCAGAGAGGTCACTGAGGACAGTGGCTAAGGTGGAGGAATGAAAATAGATTCTTGCAGCTCCCTTGGGATTTGCACTCCAAACAGCCTTTGTGTCGGCAGCCGTTCCCCATGACAGTGGGACTATCCTGGAAGTGAATTAAGGACTGAATCATGAAAACCCCATTTTGTAAGATTGATTGATGCTGCAAAAGCCAGTGCTGCAACATGCAAAGTGGAATTTTGTCATTGCTAAGAGGAGCAAAGTTATCCCTCTTGCATGAACCTGCCTTGGATGAAATTAGACTGTTAGTCCATCAAGTACAGTTACTTACTCTGACTGGCTGCAGTTGCCAGTGACACAGGTGAGTCTTTTTCTAGCTCTAGTACCTGAGATACTTTTAACTTTAAGATGCCCATCCATTCCATTGAGAAGGCTAAGTGAAGGACTTTATACATGAAATACAAGTATTCTGGTTTTTTTGTGGGTTTTTTCGGGCTGTGTGGCCATGTTCTGAAAGAGTTTCTTTCTGACGTTTCGCCAGCATCTGTGGCTAGCATCTTCAGATCTTCAGATCTTTTCTCTGAAGATGCTAGCCACAGATGCTGGCGAAACGTCAGAAAGAAACTCTTTCAGAACATGGCCACACAGCCCGAAAAAAACCCACAAAAAAACTATGGATGCCGGCCATGAAAGCCTACGACTTCACAAGTATTCTGCTTCAGAACTATCCTTGTTCACTGCCACAAAAATATTTTTTTCTGCAAATTAAGCCAGTGGAAACTAGGAAATACCTATACAGGCATACTTCAGTTAAAAGCCTCTGACAGACACCTCCCTTTTTACAAGGCATTTTTATAGCTGCCCTTCCCTCTTTTTCTCATCCTCTGTCTCAGTGGATTTTTTCAAGCAGAATCATCATGGGGGGATAGTGAAGGAGGGCTTGAGAAGCACAGACTTTCAGTGTCAGGTTGCAGTAGTGCATCTTTAGTAAGCAATATGATAAAGCTTGAGCTTGGAAGGAGCAAAATTGTATTGTAGCCGATCCTACTTTAACCATGTGTGCTTTCCTACTATAGGCAAGGTAAGGAGCAGTGACCTTCAGAATCCCTTACCAAGCATGCATGAATAGCAAAACAAAGAGAAAAGGGGAGAGCAGGAGATATACCTCACCAGCTACCCCCAGCATGTTAAAAAGAAACGTAGAAAAGAAGCATAGAATGTTTGGCAATCAAAAGGGAAATTAAGGTGGAGGCTGGTGAAAGAAAGGGGGGGGGGAGTCATTCCAAAAATCATTTTGGAAAAAGCTTTTAATTGGTTTCCAGAAAGTCCAAAAACATTTGGTTTACTTATGCAATTGACTTTTCTGTTGTTGTGCGCCTTCAAGTGGTTTCCAACTTATGCCAACTCTAAGGCGAACCTGTAATGGGTTTTATTGGCAAGATTTGTTCAGAGGAGGTTTACCATTGCCTTCCCTTGCAGCTGAGAGCATTTGACTTGTAGCATGAGAGGCAGAAAATCCTTCAAGCAGGTCTCCCCAACTTTAACCATAAAAATACAACAACAAATTAGATATCTAACCATTTATTGCTTTTTCATGCCACCCGAAATCTACTGCCTAGAGTAGTTGCCTCACTGAGTAATCTTAGGGTTTGGATTTCTCTACATTTCCTGAGTGGAAATTTAGACATCACCGTATCACATTTTAAATGTGAACCCTTACCCCTCCTTCTGCCACCTCTAGAGAAATCCTTCCATGAGTAAAACCAACATACCGTATTTTCCGGCGTATAAGATGGTTTTTTAACCCTGGGAAAGGGTCTCAAAAGTCGGGGGGGGGGCGTCTTATACGCCGGGTATAAGGGGGAGGGGGAGGAGAACCAGGGTCTGACAACCAGCCATGAGACCCACTAGGTGACCTTGGGCAAGTCCCACTCTCTCACCCTCAGAGGATGGCCAGGAAGTGGGCACTTCGGCTCTGGGTGCGAGTCCTGACTGCTACTGTGCCTCTGGACGGCTGCCGCTCATGAGCAGCTGTTGCTGGCGTGGAGCTGCTGGGTGCCTCTCCTGGTCCTCAGCTTGGCCCAGGATCGCGAGGCCGCCGAGCCCAGCATGCTCCACCAGCTCCTCACCACCAAAACATCCTGCCACAGCAGGGGCACCTCAGAGGAGGACCAGGGGGAGGAGGAAGGAGAGGTGCAGCTGCCCCCGAAAGGCCCTGCTCCTCCGGCCCAGGGCCACCAAGCAGAGCCACCCACCGGCACCAGCCGCCCGAGGTTCCCCTCGGCAGGGAGAACTCATTAAGGGCTTCCTGGCCAAGTGCTGAAGCCTACGGAGTCCGCAGGGGACAGTGCTCTTCGACGGGGTAAGAAGGGCTGGAGGAGAGGAGACACACACACACACACACACACACACACACACACACACACACACACACCACCCCGAGCAGGGTTCCTCCTGGGACCAGGAGTCCTCCTTCTTCCAGGGCGTATCCTTCTTTTCAGCCTTTTGTCCTGGAGGAATCCCCCAATGCCCCCCTTCCTCCTGAAAAACTGAAGGAAAAAAAGATTGATCTTGATGGGAGTGTTTTGAGCTTTTTTATTTGTCCTCCCTCGCTGGGTTGGGCTGCCCTCCTTTGCCCTATAAAAACCCACTGGGTGGCCTTGGGCAAGTCACACTCTCTCAGCCTCAGGTGTTTGCTTGGCAAGGTTTCTTCAGAGGGGAGTTTTCCTGAGTCTGAGAGAGTGTGACTTGCCCAAGGTCACCCAGGGGGAATTCCATGACTGAGCCAGGATTCGAACCCTGGTTTCTAGAGTCATACTGCTGCTGTTGTTGCTGTGCACCTTCAAGTCATTTCCAACTGGTGATGACACTAAGGCAAACCTATCATGAACCTATCATGTCTTGCCTATGTGTTTGTTTTTTTCAGACAGGGTTTACCTTTGCCACCCTCTGAGGCTGAGAAAGTGTGACTTCTAAGATTGTTGTTGTATGCCTTTGAGTTGTTTCCAATTTACAGCAACCCTAAGGCTTCAGAGGTAGTTTGCCATTGCCTTCTTCTGAGGCTGAGAGAGTGTGACTTGCCCAAGGTCACTCAGTGGGTTTCATGGCTAAACAGGGACTCGAACCCTCGCCTCCAGAGTCATACTCCAATACTCAGACAGGGTGACCAAATGTGTTCAATGCAAAGGAGGACAAGTCACTACAAAAAATGTAGGACATACAAGAAAAAAATGTAGAGAAAGCTAAAAACACTAATATAAATGTAAATCCATGCTTCTTAGCCATGCTTAGAGAGAGGGTTGACATGGAGGACATGTCCTGGAAAAGAGGAGGCTAAGTAGCCCATTGAACTTCAAATCTAAGAGCTCTCATAATATGGAGCCAAGGCAGTTAAAGTGGTGTCAAACTGCATCAGTTCTACAGTATGGATGCAGCCTGAATCTGCACTGCAGAAATAATGCAGTTTGACATTGCTTTAACTGCCATGGCTCCATTATGGACTCCTGGGATTTGCAGTTTGCTTTGTGGTACTAGAGCTCTCTGACAGAAAAGGCTAAATATCTCACAAAACTTCAAATCCCAGAAGTCCATAGTCTTGAGTCAGGGCAGTTAAAGCAGTGTCAAATTGCTTTAATAAATTTCTGCAATGCAGACACAGCCAAATTTGATGTGTTGCTTGGGCATGGCTTCTTTAACAAATAATTCTGCACAATGAGAGAGAAAGAAAGTGTACCCTTGAAGATTTATCTAAAGAAGAACCCAGTTCCTTACTCACCGCCTAGATTGGCTAGCCAGAGGGGTGGTATACAAATAAACCATATTATTATTATTATTATTATTATTATTATTATTATTATTATTATTATTTACTTGGAGGGTATATGTGTATGTTGTGTGCCTTCAAATTGTTCCTGACTTAATGGTGATGGGGTTTTCTTGGCAAGATTCTCTGAAGAAGAGCTTTGCCATTGCCATCTTCCCCTAAGGCTGAGAGTGTGTGACTTGTCCAAGTTCACCCAGTGGGTTTCATGGCAGAGTGGGGAATCAAACCCAGGTCTCCAGAGTGGTAGTCCAACACTCAAACCACTACACCAGGGACCGGCAACCTACGGCCCGGGGGCCGGTGAAGGCCCCGGGCCCCGGACTTACCGGCCCCGTCCGAAGGCTGCTGCCGCCGCGCGCCACCCCCGCCGCCGCGTGCCGCTGCCGGGGAGCATTTTCGGGCGCGCTTGTCGCGGCCGCCATTTGGAAGCCAAAATGGCGGACGCGACGCGTTTGCGCATGCACAATACTTTTGCGCATGCGCAAACACGTCGCGACTGCCATTTTGGCTTCCAAAATGGCGGCCGCGCATGCGCCATGGCAGCTGCGGCGGTGCACGCTACGGCGACGGCTGCGGCAGTGGCCGCGCCGGCAGCGTGCGCGGGGGTCGTGCACGCAGGAGGAGGGTGTGCGTGCGCATGTGCGCGCGCACTCCGCCATTCCCCCCCCCCCCCCTTGGCCCAGCTGAGCGGCAACCTTTTTGAGACCGGCCCAGGTCTCAAAAAGGTTGCCTGTCCCTGCACTACACCATACTGGCACCTATTCCCATGTACTACCAATGAAACAACTGCAGACTTTTTGTTGTTCTTGTGTGTCTTCAAGTCCTTTCCGACTTATGGTGACCCTAAGGCAACCTTATCATTAAAGAATGGTTTGTTTCTTCAAATGGGGTTTGCCATTACCATCCTCTGAGGCTGAGAGTGTGTGACATGCCTAGGGTCACTTACTTGGCTGCAAATTGTACATACCCCAGAATGCATCACCTAGTATATTGGCAGTCCTTCCCCCCAACACTTTCTCATTTTCCCCCAAACATCTCATAGCTGGGAGATGGAAATAATGTTTACAGCAGCATTTAAATCTGGACTATTTTTTTAAAGTCAGGTCCAAAACACACTGCAGAAAGAAATGCTAGGAATCTGTAGTTTGTTGTGTTTATAAGTGACAGTTTTCCTGCTAAGTACCTGTATGTCATAAGCATTTGAATTAACATTACCATATTGAAATCAAATCTAATTTTTTAAAATTTTTATTTGATGTGTGTCTTATACGGCGAGTATATCCCAAACTCTATATTTTCACTGGGAAAGTTGGTGGTCGTCTTATACGCCCAGTCGTCTTATACGCCGGAAAATACGGTATTTGTTATGAAAATTGTCAATCTTATTTTTAACCTGAAGTGGCATTGCTGTCACTACCCACAAAGTAACAGTGGAACATAACAAAAAGGTCTTAAGATTGGACAACAGGCTGGCAGATGTGCAAGGAGAAGCAAGGAAAGAACTGATCTCTTTGGATAAATGTCGATCTGCATTATTAAATGAAACCATGTTTAAAATACAGACTGTCAAATACATTTTTCTTCGAGGACATGAGAGGAATTAAAATGCATTTTCAAAGCAGGTATCCTTTCGTTTTTTTTCCTCGATCAGTTTTTCAATTTTTTTTTCTTTGAAGCATTAATTACCACACTGTCTCTTACCTCTCCCCTCTCCCAATCTAGGTCTTGAAGTACAGAGGTAGATCAGAGGATTAGAGAAGGACTTAAGACAATTTCCTGAAGTGTTCATCAGAAGGTTTTTGGCCACCTGATACCCTTTTAAATCAGGGATATGTTTCATCCTCTTCAGTAAACCTGGCAACATCAGACGTGCTGCCTGTCCTTAAGAAAAACCTTCAAAGGGGATGATATTGCAAGATCAGTAGTCATTTTTCAAGTCAATACTTTTTACCTGAGGCATGAAAGTACTGCAGTCATTTGAGACCATCCCTTAGACTTTAAACCCTGTTCTGTTTGCAGTATATGTATGCATTTTTGTTGTATTGGAAAAATAGTAGAGGGCAACCTTTTTCACAGTTTCAATCTTTAGATAGGGTTAGGGGATGGAGCCTGGCTGAAATCCTGGATATCAGACCTATGGAACTTCAAACCCTCCAAATGTTGGATCCCAGTTTCCATCAGCCCTGTCCAGGATTCTGCCCATCAGCTTCTGAACACTTGAAAAACATGTTTTTTCTGAATATTTTCAAATATCCTTTACACTCATGACAATGACCACTAGCTGTTGGACAATACTGGGCTAGATAATATAGTGGTTTGGCTCAGTATAAGGCAACTTCTTACATTCCTGGAAAAAAAAAGTGAGAATGAATGTCAAGTTACTCTGAGCTCACCCATTCTAAAATATCTGTATGAAAGCATTAATTTAAAAGGAGGTGTGAGGTATTTGAGGTAACATCTTTCCACGCTTTGACATTATTGTATACACAAGAAGATGCTTTCTCCTTCCCTCTTGCTCTCGAGTTTGATCCTAATTTGTGAACAAAACTATGGTTTGAAAGAATTACTGTTTTTCTGATTCCAAGAAAACATCAAACAATGGTTTGTCACAAATCCAGAAAGAAGTTGTGAACCTCACAGTGAATGATGGTGGTGGTGGGGAGGGACGAGGGGTGAATGAATGTGTGCTTTGATGTTCTGTAACATCATTTCTTCCCCCCCCCCCCGAACAACTTTGTTAAGTCCTATTTTGCATTTGTTTACGATTTTTAAAAGTATTCAGAAAAAATTCATGCACATTTGGTATGGAATTTATCATAATGTATGCAACCTCCTTGAAAGATGCCATTTTATACTGTGTTTTCTTAATGTACTTAATTGTTCTATGCATCAGAAAATGCAGAGACATGCAAAAATTCAAGGATAATTGCATTCTAGTTGACATATTAGTTTTTGATATATGGTAATCTGCATATAGTATTTGCAGCAGTAATATTATAATATCGGAAGACAATATGCATGATTCTGAAGATCTTACAGATTATTTTTGTTAATGGAGACACTGTGCATTAATGTATAGTTTTCCTACTTGCATAGTCAGTGTGAGTGTGCAGGTAATCTTACTGGAGTATATTGAGGTCCCTGCAGGGAACAGGAGATGTGTGTGCATACCTCTTCTGTGCATTTCTTCATGCTCTGAGACGGAATGAGGGTAAGGAAGCTTTCCTTTTCAAGCAGTTCATAAGTATGCTGCCTATGTGTATGTCTGTGCTCTTCTACTAGTATGGGGAATAGTTTACAAATCTATACAGCCTTCTATTTCAGGCCCAGGACAACTGCCTCCCTTTTCTACCCACCCTACCCTACTCTAGAGGAGCTTCACTGCTTCTACAAATTGATAATGGCTCCTAGTTAGATTTGTAGAAGAGGAGATCTGTATATCAAAATAGTCCTTAGTCTGAAATCTGGTCATATGAGTAGTGCGTTCTTCTATAGATACCTATACAGCTTTTTAATTTTAAGTGGAAATGCTAGTCCCATCTTGGTGGGGGGCGGGCACTGAATTAATTGCTAAATGATAAGACAACACTTGTGTAAATCCTATTATTTAAATGTGAATACTTGAGCAGGGTTTAGCAATAATAGTTAAACCTGATCCTATGATAGTTGATAAGGTATGGGAAACAAAATACCAGATTATTAAAGACAAAACCAGCCCTGATTTCATTATCTTTATTCTGGTCTCTCAGAAATTATGTATTTGGCAATGCATTATATACCTACCTACTTCCTACATAAACTCCTCTCAACTGTGAAAATTATACAACTCCAATTACTCTATTACTTTAACTATTGACCCAATTTTAACCATAATCCTGTTACTCTTGGCATAATTCTAGACATGCGCTAAAGATGGGAAGATCCAAAGACAGCAACTTTGAACACTTTGTTTTATTGGCAATATATTATTGAAGTGAAGACACACACATTAATTAATCTTTTATGTTTTTCATTGTCTGCAAAAAAAAAAAAAGTGCTCTCCTTACAAAATGTGTCACAGGAGAGCTTGATTACAGTTTTGAATGGATCATTTTACATGAAAAGAGGTATCATTCAAACTTCATGCATTTTTGATCACGTGGAATTGCTGCCGTGGAAGGAATAAGTATGGGGAAGGCTGAGATGGCCTGAGGCATTTTGATGCCTCGGGCAAAAATAATGTCCCTTCCTTTTCCAACTTGTGGGTAAAAACACAACAGACTAAATCAGAGGTGTGGAACATTTGGCCCACCAGCTGTTGAACTACTACTTTTATCAACGCTCTTCATTGGACAGATTGATTTGAGGCTGGTGGAAACCAGAGTTCCAAAACATCTGGAAAGGCATAGTTACCACAGCCCTAAATTAAATAATTTGCTGCTTTTCCAGGGCAACAGTATCTGTGATTTCAAATACCTTACACTTCTAAAAGGGATACATGCAAGTAAGAGAAATGGAAGACACGTTGGTGGCTCCACCCTTGATAATTCATTCCTTGCCTGTCTTGACATCAGTATGTTGAGCATAGATGTTTCAAAAAGGAAGCCTACTTATTTCCATGGATCCAGAGCTCCCACATGCCTTGAAAATAGGGGGAAAAACCTGGATGTGGCCTTAGCAATAAAATAGACTAGAGTTCCCATTTTTGCAATTTTTGTGACTTTATTGGATTTTTATTTCACTAGAAATTCCAATTGCTTTGGAAAGAATGGCAACAGTTGAGATATGCCCTAAAATGTTATCAAGTAACTGAAGTATACAGCTGTTTCTGAATATGATATTGGTGACAAATCAGAATGTTCTGGAAGGGGAAGGAGAGGGAGTGGGAGATAGGGGTACAGTCCTAAAGAAACGTTACTAGGGGAAGAGGTCTCTTTGAACTCAGTGGGATTTTCTCCTGAGCAAAAGTGTTGTATGAACCTTGCATAGAGCATGCCTCACTGTCTCACAGACAATTTATATAATTCTTAATAACATCAGTTACTGATTATTGAGCAAAACTATTCTGCCTGCATAGCAGTATCTTGTTTGTTTTACAATTTGCCAGAATATAGGACAGAATATGTTAGCATCGTATATTAGTCTGAATCCTTTACAAAGCAAGCAAAAGTTGTCAAAGGTGCTTCTAGGTAATGTATGCCAATGATGTGCATTATCTTCATGCTCTTTGGTTAGAGAGGAAAGAGAAGAAGAGCTGATTTGGCTTTGCATGCACATTTTTATAGCTATCTTTGATTGTCCTTTGTTTTTCTACTGTCATGTGCTACAGTCCCTTCATTAAACTAAAATGAAGTTTAAAATCATCTAAAGGATTAAAGGTCTCTGGAAAAAATGTTAAATTGCCCTGCCAGCCTAAGTTAATGTTGCAGTAATGTGGGATTATTGTCTCTGTGAAATCAAAATGGATTACTTAAAAAATCTGCAGTAGTGCCATGAAGAATCTTTTTGATTCTGAAGGCTCTAATTAAAAGGATTGCACTCACAGAGGCATAAAAGGAGATGTAGGGGGAGTAGGTATGTCAAACAAACCGTGGTTTAGGATTATGAGGATCAGTCATGGTGAACTTTCTCTCATTGTCATTGTCTTCTGCCCCTGGAATGGAGTTAAGAAGACAGTCCAAAACATCAATTTCCTGTTTGGATTAACCATAGTTTATATTTAAACCCAAGCACCTAAACTACAATTAAGATTCAATTTGTTTGTTGGAATAAGAAAGTTTTGTAAACTATGAGTGGAAGATGCAAAGAGTCAATTTCACCAGGGGCCTTCAGTCTGAAAACTATTGTTTGGCTTCCTTAATAATGGTGTTTAATGCCTGAAACTTGACATTGTGGTTTCTGAGTGTTTAAATCTAGTGGGCAACTTCTGAGAGTCCAGGGCTCATTTCTACCCTCTCCCAACTTCATAGAATTGTATCACTTTAACAACCTGCTCTCCTGGCATTTATTTTATTTTTATTTTATTTTATTTTATTGCTCCCAGATTTGCACACTGCACCATAGAAGCACTTTTAAGACTTAAAAAGTCTTTTAAAGGCTCGAAACAGGTCCAGGACAAAAAAATGCTTTAAAATGACAAATCGCTTCCCAAAGGCTGGAATGGACTACCAAGAGAATTTGTTGCTTTCCAGGAGCCTGGCAGGACCATATGTTGTCTAGATTATAATGAATGTGGTGATCTGTATCATACATATATTTAAAAGTTAGCTGAATTGCTGTACATTTTTAATTTTTTTTAAAAAAAATTCATTGAATTTACTCTGGTTCATACTGTCTTTATTTCATCTATCTATAGAAAATTATGTTTTGAAGGTCTTCAACTATGTGTATGTATGTGCCTTCAACTCATCTGTTGACTTACGGAGACCTCATAAATTTCATAAGGTTTTTCCTAGGCAAGGAATACTTTTGCCAACCCCTTCCTCTGAAATATAACCTACAGTACCAGGTATTTATTGGTGGTCTCCCAAGTACTAATCAGGGCCAACCTTACTTAGCTTACAAAAACAGATGGGATCTGGTGCCTTTGTATATATACCTATATCTGTATCTATAGATCATATATATTTGGTTCTTTGTTCTAACCCTTACCAAATCTGCATTCATACTTGGTTAATTGATTAGCTATGGTGACAGTCTCAAAGCAGACAAAATTGATAGTGACAGTTCACACCCTTATGTACAACAGGCAAACTCGGACCAAGCCAGTAAATGGAATGGACTTGACCTACGGTATGTATGATTTCATATTTTAAATATTAACTCATTAGTAAATAGATGCATTCACCCTACCTGTTAGCACAATCACCTAGAAACTCTTGCTATTGAGAGAAAAACTGTCTCCGTAAAAATGATAAGGATTTTCAGTACTTTGATTTTGGTTTTTAAGAAATGGAATGACACTGTGTTTTATATATACTAACCATTTGTATCTTTTATATCCTTTTGTATTGAATTGTTATATCTTTTATTTTGTTTTATTACATATATAACTTGTACTCTGAAGGAACTCAGAACAATTTGTGAATGATTCCATAACTGGTTTAGCATCTTGGGTTTTTATAGGGTCAGACTTCCTTAACTTGAGCAGTAGAAATATATAGTACCATGGGCCTTCAGACAGTTGGGGAGGGATATACCGTATATACTCATGTATAAGTCTAGAAATTTTAGTCAAAAAATTGACCCCCAAAACCTGTATTGACTTATCCATGGGTCAATGTTAGTCCTGTAATTTAATTCTTATTAAAAAGGGAACAATTCCCTGGTGACAGACAAGAGCGTAATCTGTCCTGGAAGCACTAATTTCTTTCTATTCTCTCATCCATCCAAACTTTAGTGTGAGTTCAAACAGTTATGTCTGCTGGAATTTTGTAAATTCTTTGGCATTGCTTCCCTTTGCTTCATCTTTTAGATCTTTTGTTACATGCCCCTAGGTTTTACCCTTGACTTTTCCACAGATCATATCAAAATCTATAATTTTGGCCCCAGAACCTGCCTTTGACTTATACATGAGGTTGACGTATAGTTAAATATATACGGTATATATTTCATGAATGAGTTGTTACAGTGAACAATACAACCATATGGGCCTCGTAGGTCAACATCTTGGATATTATCAAGCAAAGCCAAATGCAAATAGTATCTTTCCACTCATCCTTTTTCCATAATTGAGAAATGAGTGATGGATAACAAATCATCAGAATAGATAATATTGTTTGAAGTGAGGAAAAAATAGTCCATAAGTTTTATTGCCAAGATTTTAATGTAAGGAAAAATGAACAATCACTTGGGTTACATAATAACAACAGAAAGCATTGACTAAAATTTAAGAGAACACTTACAAAGTCTTTACTCCTTATGGTTGCCCCGTGCATAATAGTAACTCAGTTGTGACTCAGTTGTCCATTCACAAAAGCATCTCTTTTTGGCACCATAATTCTTGCATGTTGGAATGTCTCTGACAAAATTCTACCTCTAAACTTTTAAAACAGTGGAGTTTCAATAAACACCATACAGTTCAAACATGCGCTATGCAGCTGCAGGGTTTTAAACTTTATATTAACTTCCTCTGTTATTTTTAGTGCTAATCCCCTCCTTTGGTTGGATATCATGGAGCCTTTTTCCAGCATCTACTTATCCAGGTTTAGCACTGATTAATGTTCCTTTATTTGAACTGCTCCTTTGTATTACACACAGTTGCCTCTGGCAAAAATGTTTACAGAATGCAATGCAAATGAGCTCACTGTTATTTGAATCTGGACTGCTCCTAAGCTACAGTTTGAGAGCACACATTTTCACTGCTGCTTCTGTCATTCATGGAAACATGGCAAAAGTACTGCACCCTGTTTTGTCTCTGTGCTGCAGGCAGATAGGCAGAAATTGATTTAATAATAATAAGAATAGTATCAGGACATTAGAGGACATCAGACTTGCGAATTGTGTTCTCCCTTATTGGCCAATACCCACCTCCTGCCCAGTGGTGCCATGTGCCATATTCCATTAACCCAGGACATGAATAAGAAGGTCACATTTTGCACACTATCTCCTTCATAAAGCCATTGTTATTAATTGCTTTCACGTTGATCCTGGCTCATGGCGACCCTGTGGATGAGACATTTCCAAGACACCCCGTCCTCCACTGCTCTGCTTAGGTCCTGTAAATTCATATCTGTGGCCTTCTTAATAGAGTCAATCCACATAGCATGCAGTCTTCATCTCTTTCTACATCCCTCCATCTTTTCTAGCATTATTGTCTTTCCAAGTCAGTGGTGCCTTCTCATGATGCATCCAAAGTATGACAGCCTTCACTAATCATCTTGGCTTCTAGGGAGATTTCTGGCTTGATTTGTTTTAGGACCCAAATGTTTGTCTGTTTAACTATCCATGGTATCTTCAGCGCTCTTCTCCAGCACCACATCCTAAATGAATTCATTACCCTCTTAAGACAGTGGTGGGGCCGTATAAAAAGGAGGGAAGAAAAACAACCTTCACCACCTCCTCCTCCTCCTCCTGCAAAGGACATTGCAATTCATGTATCTTTTGAAGGGCATCTAAAGGAGTTAGAGTGGTCTGAAATGAGGTGCTATGATTTTTTAGCACTGTGGTCTTTAACATTTCTAGACTCAGTGAAGTTGCTGAAAAATAGAAAGCATGAGTGGGCAACCTGTAACTCGAAGGTGACATATGGCCCATGACATGATCTCATTCCACCATTATCCTGTACTCAAAAACCTTCTACAAAGGTATGTTCAGGACTATGCAAGTGCAATTTGTCTCTTCCTCAGCATCTCTAGATAGGGAGGAAGAAAAGGAGGGAGACAGACAAGGTGGTGGTCACACTTATTTCTGGTCCCTGCCCCATCCTCTGCTATTACCAGCCCCACCCACTACTCGCATACAGCTGCCAACAGACCAGCACTGAGGAAATGTAACCCTGAAGAAGAGGGAAAAAATGCTTTCTACTCCTGCTTTAAGCTCAACATCACTTGGGAAATCAGAACAGATATTTTCCGGGGTATGCTTATGACAGCAATTTAGCTTCAATCCCCCAAAGAAGTGCTTTTTGAGTCAGTTCATTTGTAGTGTGACTGGGATTAAGATTAATTTTTGCTGGCCTCAGAGTTACAATAGTTCCTGTGCCTGTTGCAATAAGGATTGTCAGGACAATTATTGTGCATTAGTATCCATATTAGCAACCACCATGTAACAATAGAAAAGCATCCCTTTTCTAAACTGGGCATCTCGCCTTTGTGCATTAGCAAGACTCGTGAACAGAAGGTGACAGGCTTTCACAGAGAATCATGCTGTTATAATATCACTCTCCCCTGGGCCATCACTTCTGGTGCTGGAAGCCGCCGTGGCTTTTAAAATTGCTGTTATAAACTGGCTGTGATGTTAATATTATTTCTTCAATTTTCCGTGCCACCATGTCAAAGTCCCTTGCAAAGGTTGTGTGAATTTTTTTTTTATTCAAAACTAGGGATGGGGGAGATTTTTTTATCAGTTTGTTTTTGGTACCTTGCTACCAGAAATGTGTAAATGTCTTAATATTTAGGAAAGTACTTGAGACGAGAAAGTGAAACTGATAGATTTGCCAATAACCAGAGGGTTTTAAGTGTTTTAACTCTTAAAAGACTGACTTTGAATCCCCATCTTTTCATGTTAGTACTAAATTAGACCTGGTTCCTCTCCCTACTCTTTTTTTCTGAGAGGATCTTCTTCTCAACATCTGCGTGGCAAAAAGGTACAATATGATTGTTGCCACTCTGAGAATAGCTGTTTTTTTTCATATTGAATCTGGCTGAGGGAAATAAACATTTTATTTCAGCTTGTGGGGTTTTTTGGGGGGGGTTAAAATAAAATTTTAGAGATGTAGTGGCTCAAGTAGTTAAGACGCTGACTCTGTTGATTGCAAAGGTTGGCAGTTCGAGGCCCGGATGCTACATGATCGGGTGAACCCCTGTCACCAGTCCCAGCTTCTACCCACCTAGTTTGAAAGCATGCAAATACAAGTAGATAAATAGTTACCACTTCAGTGGGAAGGTAAACAGCTTTCTGTGAAATCATGCTGACCCCATGATCACAGAGTAGTCCCTGACAATGCTGGCTCTTTGGCTTAGTAACGGAGATGAGCACTGCTCCCTATGGTTGGACATGATTTAACAACCTTGTCAATGGGGAATACTTTTACCTTTACCTAAAATAAAATTTACAAGTGACATTTTGGGATGGAAAGAATCTGAAGTTTAAGTAATTCGAATGCAGCAGGAAATGAAGCTG
This sequence comes from Phrynosoma blainvillii, assembly GCA_026167975.1. NCBI lineage: Eukaryota > Metazoa > Chordata > Lepidosauria > Squamata > Phrynosomatidae > Phrynosoma > Phrynosoma blainvillii. Next base: position 419,701,006 of record JANUYF010000001.1, read on the forward strand.
ACAAATTTTCCCCATCCCTGCTCAGAACCTTCTCCTGTGAACCTAGGTTAGGGCAACACTGGTAACCAGTAACATTCACAGTGGAGGCTGAATTTATAAAACTGGAAAATCCCCAGTCTGATTCTGAGGAGCATGTACACTGTGCTGCAGAAACTGATAATTCAACTTGGCTTCTGCAAACATTGCTCCAGTCTCTGTGGCCTCTAAAAAGCCATCTTGAATATTGGACAACATGGTGACGGGACTACTCCACTTCCTATTTCTAAAAGCTTTTCCGTTTAGGACTAAGTCTTCTGTAGTTGATGGAGGGAGACTTTTCTTCATAATTTAATAATAAACAAAAAGGGCTCACACACATGCATTTAAGAAAACTTGTGCACCATTACCAGTGGTCAATATCATTCTGTGGCAGAGAAGCCCATGATACTCTGTAGCAAACTTGGGTTTGCCGATTTATAGTGTGTAAGAAGTTTTCACTTATTACTCTGTATGTGAACTATCTGAACAAGAAACAATTGTTGGAAGATCTTTGCATTCTCCTTTACCCTCCTTAGATAGGTAGAGATTCCTGCTTGGAAACTCCTCCCTTCTCTCTCTCTTATTCAAATTAACTTTGTGATTTAGCTCATTCCCTCTTTGAGATTAAAAGTCTTTTCACTCAAGATTCTCAACTGTGCTGTTCCCATCTTCCTGCTCTCTCAAAGATGGTGAGTTTTTTTCCTCTTTACCTGAACCATCATCACTAGTTAGATTAGGATTTAGTTTTTTATGTAAATATAGATTAAAGCCATCATTGTTTGTTAAACTACAAGTTACACATTTGTTGTTTTTTGAGTCAGTTCTTTAGCGAAGCATAGTTAGACAAAGTCACATTTCTGCTATTCTGTTAATGAAAGCCAGATTCTTAACAGGTTTAGCTTTCAAATTTGTATATATTTTTTTCCTTTAAAAAATGTTGAAGCCCTAGGAAACTTAAATTACCCCACAACAATCGGAGGACTCTCAAAATAAGCAAAACACCAACTTTCCCGCTTATATTTTTCTGCACTGTCTACTTATCTATCTAGGTACTTTCAGCCATGTCCTTAAACCGCTTTGACCTTATTATGTTAAGTCTCTCCTCCTCCTTCTCCCACCTCTCCTTCCCTCTGTCCTCTTCCCTTCCTCTCCCTCCACATGTATGTGTATGTAATGCTTTTCATGAAGGATTGATTTGGAAAGTGGCAGAAGGACATTTAAAATAATAAAATAAAATGTATGTCTTAACCAAAGTGTTCAAGATGAGTGCACAAAAAGCTGGTGCTAAATTCAAACTGCAGATACAGAACAGCAAAATGTGCTTCCAGTATCACATGTGAAAATGCTTTATCTCCAGCTGTAGTACGTGTTAGTCGCACCTATCGGTGTCTTTCTTCTCTCACCCATATGCTGAGTAGCCTCTAATACTGAGTAGCAAATGCTGGCTAATGTGGTGTTAGGTCTCCTGTTTCCTATAGAAAATCCCTCTAACCTTGACTACTGCAGCTGCCTTTGCTATCATAATACTCTTAGAGTGTCACTAAGCAGCTTGACCTCATTGCCCTATTAGCCAGACAGGTCACCTGCTTCTTCATTCACAAAATTGCTGTTATTTCATTCATAAACTAGAAAGGTCCACCTGTCTTCAATATCCTTTGATGCTTAGTTATTGGATTGGGAGACTTGTAATGACCATAAATAAATCCTGACAGCATGCAATCAGTAATCCTTACAGCAAACATTTAAGCACTGTGAGATGTCATATCTTGGTAACAGTATACCAGGCAACATGTGTAAGCTTAGTTGTATATTTTCCCAAAAAAATCTCAACTCTGATAGGGTGAGGGTATGCTTCATGTTCAAGTACATTATATTCCTGTAGAAATCTTGACAATTGTACTGCATTTTACAGTACTTCAGCTCTGAACTAGGAGCTGGGAGTTAGCATTGCATAGAGTTTTTAAAAATGATAAAATTGAAATCCCCACACTGGAATAAAAATGGCAGCTTGGTAGGTATTAGGGCTATGAAATGTTTGGAGAATATTGGTTCATTAAAGTTGTTGCTTTTTAGCCGATTTATATATTTAAATTGTGTTCTATTTATACTCTGCACTTTTAAGATGAAGGAAAGGTATAATAATGTATAGAGTCATTGGGCCTTTGCAAACTGCCAGAAATAGTGCAAATAGTCCACTTTAAGGGTTAGGATTAGGGAATCATGGGAAGTGTTTTTTATTGTGGCACCAGAGCTCTTTGACAGAGAAGGCTCAATGTCTCAGAAAAAAAGACAATTCCCATGATTCCCTAGCACTAACCCTAACCCTTAAAGTGGACTCAATTTGCACTATTTCTGTCAGTTTGCAAAGGCCCATGTTAAGCAAGAGTCATTGTTAGAGAGAAAGTTTGTCTTTAAATATTATATACTGATACACAGAGAGATTGAGAGCCATCTTTAGTCCTAAACACATTTGCCTAGGAGTACATGAACATGCAGATACGTAGCTGAATAATCATTTACTTGTAGCCATAATGGTAATAAATACATGTCTTTGTTAGCTAGTGTTCGTGGTTGCTTAGCTAACTAGTAATTCTTACCTGTCCTAGGCAATATGCTAAGAAAAAAGACACTTTAATTGCTTCAGCCGACTGTGGTCTTTCTCCAAAGTTATAAGTATAACAAATAATTTTATTTCTTTATTTCTGTGCCCTTTCTGTCAACAAAGGTACTCAAGTCACCGATAATTGCTGTTAAAATTTCTCTCGTTCATGTTAGGGTCCGTTAACTATTGTTTCCATTTGCAGTCTAAATAAATAAATTAATTAAGTGAAATCAAATTCAAACAAAAATCCACCAAACAGGAGTGATACCTTTATTGGCCAACCAAAATACACAATATACTTGTTGCAGACTTTTGAAGCTCTACTGGCTTCTTCATCAGGCAAGATGTTACAAACCAAACAGAAAAAAAAATAGAGATGTTAGTCAGATTCCTATATTTTGATGTTGCTGTCCTTAGTTAAGATGGTAAGTGGAGGGTATATTTTGCAGGCTGGCCCCTCCTCCTTCTGTCCTTGTGGCTATTTGGGGATTTGCAAAGACCAGGAAATTTAAAGTCCATTTGCATCTTAACAAGGACCCCTCTCTTGCAATCCACTATGCTTCTATTCCCATGAGGTCACAGGACTCTGTTGGCAGAAGGCAATAGATTTCTCAAAGAGTCTTCATGTTTTTCCATCAGGAACATTTTGGTAGGTGTTGTGGTAAAACATGCCAATCCAGTTCAAATTTAAGGAAAAAAATTGTTTGACCTTGCTTGGAGGTCCCAATCCACTGCCGCCTTATTTAATCTGTACTTTCTGATTGATTGCTGTTCCTTTTGTGTCTTTCCCCTCTAAGTAGATCAGAACTTCAAAGCAGCTTACTAAAAATGGCATATTACTTGCAGATATTCCCTTTTTTGGCAAAAGTTACATTACTTATGTAACACAACACTGTTAGATACTCCAGTCAGCCCTCCATTTTTGCGGGGGATTTGTTCCGGACTCCCCCCTCCCCCATGAAAATGGAGATTCGCCGATATTTTTTATCAGTGTTATACACTATTGGTAACTTTATACAAGAAATGAAAAACCAGTGCTTCAGTCTGTATGTCCTAGAACCTATGAGAAGGATGTAAATACGGATGACTTTTAAAAAGGCTGTAGAAAGATCCAGAAGCCCAGAAAGAGACCTAATGGTACTAATAAATCCAACAAGGAGATAAAGAAAAAGAACATCAAAGTAACCCTAAAAAGCAATAAAAATAATAAAATGAATTTCCAGAAACTTTTTGAATTAATAGGACCTCATCTGTCTAAATCTTTAAAAGCTCAACATGAGAAATGCCCCACTGTGCAGTCAAACCACAAACATACACAGAAAAGAGTTGCAGTTCTTCCCTAGCCAACAATATTGGGGGCAGGACTTCTGGGGATGGGACTTCCACCTTCCAAGGCAGGACTTTGGGGCGGGGGGGGGGGGGGGGCAAGGCACATCCTTTCAGCCTCAGGCTAGCAATAGTAAAAAAAACCTTTGACAAAACTTGCCAAGAAAACTCCATGATAGTTTCACCTTAGTTTCGCCATAAGTCAGAAACAACTTGAAGGCATCACACACACATGTCACGCTCTCTCAGCCTTAGAGGATGGCAATACAAATCTCCCTCTGATGAAGCTTGCCCCATGGCAGTTCACCTTAGGGTTGCCAGGAATTGGGTAGGGCTTTTCCAGTATCAGCCAATCAGGCACATCCTGTCTTGCCCTTATTGGATGAGACACCCCTCCATCCAGCCCTTCTTCCTTCCAGCTAGGGAAAGCTTCTCTCCCAGTGGGGACACTCTGGCTGTAGTCCTGCTTGGACCTTCGGCTGGAGCTGGTCCCAGGGCATCCAGCTCCCCAACCTGGGTCTCCCTCACCACGTGCCCTCAGCGATGGCTTTGTGTGCCAGAAGGGCACTCGTGCTATAGGTTCGCTGTCACGGTCCTAAGTTATAAGCAGCAGCATTTACACCAGTTTCCTAGTTTGGTCATTTTGGGAAACTGGTTTAATAAACCAAGATACAGTATTACAGTCAGTCCTCCATATCCATAGATTCAACTATCTATGGTTTGAAAATAGTCCAAAATTACATAAATTCCAAAAAGCAAAGTTTGTTTTCACTATTGTATACAAGGGACACCATTTTACTATGGCATTGTATATAATGGGACTTGAGCAGCCCCAGATTTTTGTATCCATAGGGGTTCCTCAACCCAAAACCCAGTGGATACCAAGGACCCACTGTATATGCAAAACTGAGCATACAAGTTGAGAAATGAGAAGGAAACACAAACACAAGGCTTGTTTTTCATCTGATAAACCATGCTTTATTGGACTGACGACATTATAAAGTGGGCCCTTAATATCCACTAGAATTTGGTTCCAGGACACACATACCCGTGGTGGATGCCAAATAAAGTCCCATTATATGTAGTGGCATAGTAACATGGTGCCTCTTATATAAAATGGCAAAATCAAGGTTTGTTTTTGGATTTTTTTAAATAAAATATATTTTCAAGCCATGTATGGTTGTATTTGTGGATACAGAATCCATGGATACGGAGGACTGACTAGATCTGAACTGGGCCACAGACTTTCCTAATACCACAGCCCCTTTCAAGCATTTCTTCAATACAATTTAGCTTTGCCTGATATAAAAAGCAGATATCCTATACCTCTGTTACTTGTGTAACACTCTAATAACTTGTGACTGGCTTCAGCCAGCCAGGCTGTTCTGACACAGGAAACATCAAGCACAGGAATCAGAACAGAATTTTCAATAATTTGTGCTATTAGGAGTGCTCCTTTTCTGAAGTGGTTGCATTTTAACAGCACAATTTACTGCAGGAAAAGGAACTCAACAGGTAAAATAAAGAAAATGTAAAATATTGAGCAATCATTGCTCTGCCGAATTCCACTTAAATGTGCATTTAGCTGTAATCCTGTCTTGTCGCTTTCATACAGTTCTGCTGTTTCTTAACTTGTTTGTCAGAAATGAAAACAGAAATACAAGTATGTTTTTCCCCCTGCCCCATTTTTCAAGGCAGCAATATTAGCGCATACATTTGTATACTTAATGTGTTTGATTTTTTTATTTTTTTATTTTTATTTTTATTTTTGCTCACAAAGAGATCCAAGTCAATGCTGAATGTATAGTGCCTCCTGGTATTCAGACATGCAAACACCTAACGCTTTCCTATGGCATTCTGCTATCACTTAGCCTTTGCTTTTTTGCTACCAAAGATATTATGGCTGAAGCAGGTGCCTCATGCTGCCTAATGGTAAGTCTGGCCCTGCACTCTGTTGTTGTTGTGTGCCTTCAAGTTGTTTCAGACTTATGGCAAATCTATCACAGGGTTTTCTTAGCAAGTTTATTCAGAGAGGATTTGCCATTGTCATCCTCTGAGGCTGAGAGAGTGTGATTTCCCCAGGGTCGTTTTTACATGGCCAAGCCAGGATTCATATCCTAGTCTCCAGGATCATAGTCCAACACTGAAACCACTGTGCCATGCTGGCCCTGCCCTCTACCTCTTAGTTATCTCTTTACTACAGTCACTCACCCCCTCACTTTTTCCTTTTGTCAGATGCAGGTATGTATGTGTGTGTGGAGGGAGCAGTGGAAATGTGGTTAAGTAGTTGCTGGTGCCTGCTTACCAGTTGGGCAGAAGACCAACAGCAACAGCTTCACAAAAGAGGAAAGGACCTATGTGGTGGGAGAGGACCTTAGTTAAGGTGTCTTGCCCAGAGGTCTTCTGAAACCTGGAGTCAACAGAACTTTTTCCTTAGGGGACAGGCATAGCTATGTGTATATGTGCCTTCAAGTCAGCTGTCAACTTATGGTGCCCCCCCCCCTATGAATTTCATCTGTTTTTTTTTTAAGGAAAGGAATACTGAGGTGGTTTTGCAGCCTTGTCTACCACAGCTCTTACTGAACAGGTGGGGAATGAAGACTCAGGCTGGGGCACATTCCCTTCCCACAACTCTTCATGGCCTGCATGATTCCAGGGTGTGGCTGAACCGCCAGACATCAATTGTGCTTTTTCCTCCTGACAGTTTTAATAATAATAATAATAATAATAAAATTTATTTCTATCCCGCCCTTTGGGAAAACCCAATCAGGGTGGCTTACAACAATCAGGGCGGCTTTTCCGGGGAACTGCTTCATAGTGCTGGCAAAGCAAAAAGCAGCTTCATTTATATACCGCTTCATATCACGCTATGGGATGTCTCAGCGGTTTACAACTGTAAGCTTATTGCCCCCCAACAGTTGGGTACTCATTTTAGCGGCCTCGGAAGGATGCAGGCCTGAGTCTAGCCTGAGCCCTGGCTAGTATTGAACTCGCAATCTTGTGGTCTATGAGTGAGTGCCTGCAGTACAGGCATTTAACCACTGCGCCACCAGGGCTCAGTGCTGGCTTTGAGTAGCCAGCAGGAAGGATGGAAGGTGAACAAATTCAGGAAGAGAAACCCATTCCAGGTAGTCCCAGACTTTGAGCAGGAGTGGGAGTCACAAAATGGGCAGGGATTGCCCACAGACCTCCATGGCTCAGATGGAGAACCTCTATGGGCTAGTTTAGACACTTAGCCTAGAGCAGTGGTGGCAAACCTATGGCACACGTGCCAGAGGTGGCACTCAGAGTCCTCTCTGTGGGCACACGTGCTGTCGCCTCAACACAAAGTTTGCCAGAGTTCGTTACTAGAAAATCAGAGGGATGCGGTACTTTGCGATAAATAAGTGGGTTTTGGGTTGCAGTTTGGGCACTTGGTCTCTAAAAGGTTCGCCATCACTGTCCTAGAGATTCTTCTCCATGTTCCAGTGGTATATGAAGCTGCTTGTACTGTGGCTGAAAGTTGTATTGATTTTTAATGTTTACATCATGTGATCATGTTATAATAATCATGTTATATGGGAACAATGATTTTTTAAAAAATGCATGTTCTTTTAATCTTTGCAGGCTTTTTTTATTTTTCTAAACTGCTCAGTTTAGTATCATTTTCAGTTTGGTAGCATCTTTGATTCCATCTGTGATTACAGTATGCAGTTTCCATCTCTTATTCTGTATGCGGCATAAGAACTATAATGAGTTTCACACCTACTTGTCTCAGAAGTCAGAAGATTGTTGTTGAAAACATAACTTTTGATTGATGATGATTAATTTGAGCTAGATTATAAACAGTACTCTGATGTATGAAAGTCCTCTGTCCTATTGCTAAACCCTTGAGCCATCTAAGCCCATATTGTTTTATTATGCTGACAGCATGGGACTCTGGTTGTTAAAAATTATGTTTTAGACAATGGTGTGACATGGAATTAAAAGTATGAAGCTGATCCATTGCACAGAAACAAACACCAATCATTGTTAGAACACTGGGATGCAACTTTGGAAGTAAAATGCTTTTATTCATTCATCCCTCACAGTTTTTGCAATGACGAAACAAAGCATTCAGTGCAACAACATCTGGCCATACCAAATGCAAACGATGTGGCTACCAGAACAATTTAACCAGACCATAGTTAAGGTTTTAGAAAAAGCTGAAGGGCACACCCAAGTGGAGGATTTTTCTGAGATTAGAGGTAGAAAAGAAAGAGCACAGAAGCAGCAGCCAGACTTCCTAGAGTTTCATCCAAGCCTAAAAGAAATAAAGGAGATAAAATGTTGTTTAAAAGCATGTCCAGATGTTAAAGGCATGCCTTTTCCCTCTCCTTTTAGTACCAGGTATGCTGATTCAGCACATCGAAGACTTGTAAACCACATAGAAGAAAGGCAGCAGTCCAGGGAATGAGGGATCCAACAGCTATAAAATATATCCAAGAATACTCCCTTCTACAAGAGCTGTTCAGAAAGACACTATTTATTCCCAAGGTGTATAGAGGTTTAAGTGTTTTAAACATGTGCAAACTGTGCATTTAAATATAGGCAGCTGGATAGTTTCAATTATAACATGGGAGTTAAGTAAATATATTCCTTGATTTGAGGGTCTTGTCCTCTATGTATTAGATTCACACCTTTTTAGATTTACACCTAAAGTATGGTAAGCATGATTTAGATGACCAAGTTGTCTTGAACACTAGCTATCCTTGTCAAAGAGACAAGACTGGCTGAGGCTCCCTATCAGGTGCATTCTCTGTGGAAACCAATTACCCCTGGACCTTCTGTACAATATATGAATCAACCCTTGCTAAATAGAAGACCTCAAAAAGGCTGTGCCAGTTCCTGCTAGTCAGAATGGCAGGCTGGGGATTAAAAGGATCTACATAGGAGCATCATTGAAATGATAGATTTTTATGGAATGTTGACGCTGTGCCATACTTATTTATTTATTGTTGGTTTTAAATTAATATGGTTCACCATGTGTTTGTTTTAAGGCTGGTTTGTGCAAGTAGAGATACATAAAATATTGCTACTCAAGAGATCATTCCCTGTAGTACTAGAATAATATTAGTTTGTCTCATTTTCAGGTGACATGTAAAGCTTTTTTTCAGGTTTGAAGATATTATTACTGTTATTGTTCGCCTTCAACCAAAGTTCAAAGGCCTAAGCAATATTTTGCAATGCTGTTTTACTAGACTATTGGGAAGGCTTGTGAAAAGCTACAGATTCTTTGTGTTTGTAGAAGTAAGATCTTGTGACTCTCCTGATTCAGTTTGCTGATTTTCAAAAGGAAGTGTAGATAGCTTTGGCATTTGGTCAAGTTTTGTAAAACATTTCATTTTCCAAATGGCAGAACTAACAGTTTGACCTTTTAGAAAGTTCTGCTACAATTTTTCAATGGCAACAAGGAACCTTGTCCTTTGAAATGATCTCCTCTTCATTTTGTTTGCTTCTTCTCTCTCTTTCTCTGTGTATTGTGATATGCATCTGTATTTTTAAGCACATATTCTTCTTCTGCCCTGACAGTCTCAGGCCATTGGCTGCTGGCAGCAGAAAATGCTACGTTTTGTTATATAGGAGCAGGCAGGATGAATATCAATCAATAGCTATTTTTAAAATGATGTTTTCTTATTTTAATTCTTCACTTAATCACTCTGCTTGCTTTTCTAATATGCAGTAATGTTTGCAAAGACACATAATGGGGAATAAATGCTATTGTTATCTTAGGCAGAGAGAGGCTGTCAGCCCATAAATTCATTTTGTTAGGAGGATCTGTTTGAGGGACATGATGGAAAGTGTGAGTGGGTGTCGATTTTCTCAGCATTGCTCCTTTGATACCATCTTGACAAAATAGCCACATATTAAAGAAAACAAAAAAAGTATAGATGGAGTTCTGAAATCTGAGGGGACCCTGCTAAAGTTACATGCTTTCATGTTCGAGGGAAAGGAAAATACTTAGAAGTGCTGCTCTGAACCATTAGGAATCAAAGGGATCCTTCCATTTCCCAGTGACACCTCATGAATGTGCTTCAGAGACACAGGGTACAGCTTTGATTTGTGCTAGTCACTGGCAGGTAAATCATTGTGGCTTTAGGCACAATTCATCTCACACTGAAAGATTGTATTTTTACTAAACTGTTAAACCATAAATAGGAATTGCTGCCTAAATGAGGATCCAGCTGATATGGTATTGGTGTTTAATAGTTGCTGTTTGGGTCCATGCCACTTTCACACACACACACACACACACACACACCCTTTACATTCCAGTCTTCCATTTGGACTAGATACCTAGAGGTTGCTCCTGGCTTGGTGACTGGAACCTTGAGTAATGGATAGTTAAATAGTGTCACACAAGTGATGGAAAACCATAGAAAAGTACTGTTTGTAGAGATTTTACCTGTTACCACACTACTTTTTACTGTTGCTGGGATCATTCTGGTTGATAAGCTATCTTCCCAAGGTTTTATGGTCTATCAACAGGAACAGCTTTTCAGCACCTTCTAATCCATAACTCATTTTGCAATTCCTGTATGTGTTGCAAGCTAACATGTACTTTGTAGGTGGAGAATTGAGAAACTGAGCTATTATAGTTTACCCAAGATAAATAGGATCTATCTCTTTAAACCCAACAGTAGGGTTTCCTTCAAGGATATCCTTGACCCTTTACTCTGTTAGTAAGTATTTCTTAGAAGCATCAGAAAAAGAGTTACAAAACTCATCTAACATACATTTTAAAGAAAATCACAGACTTTGCAAAACAATGAAAGGACAGAAGAAATGTCAGGGTGAAATTGCAGCCAGTAAGCCTTGAGGAAAGGTTCTTTCTAACACATAGTCATATTTTATTCCTTACATCAGATGAAATCAAAAGATGGTTGTTAAATAATATAGAATGTTTGATGATGCATTGCATCACTAGCTGAATCTTCAGCCTAAATGTTCATTTTGAACAGTGAATTAAATGTTCAAGTATCATTCAGGAGTGATTGAACCTAATATCTAGTTTTGTTGTTCGTGTCTTTAGAGTCCCTTGATGCAACTATAATTGCCTTGCAGTGGTGGTTGTTGTTATAGAAGCAGACTTTGAGGTATTTTCTTTAAAACCAATTCAAGTCAATTATTCATAGTATACAAAATTGTTTCCCTATAAAGAAAGAGGCATGTTGGATATTTCAGACAAGGTCTGATGTGTTTTCATTTCATTATTATTGTACAGGCTGACAAAGTTTATGAACCCTTCTATTTTGAAGCATTGTTGGGTTCCATGAGATGAATAACAAAACGGACTCAAGAGATAAGACCTATTTGACTGACTTGCCCTTGATGGAGTACAGTAAGGACTATCCAAAAAATTTTGTGGTCATAGGTGAGAGGGATAAGGTGATGTGTTGGTAAATACTGTCCAGAACTAAAGTGAAGAGAATTTTCCCATCTATTCTAGAAGAAACTATTATGATTCAGCATGGTTTTGAATTGAGCCACTGCTGATTAGGGAAGATAATTCTTTGCCAATATATATACATAAAAGATTTAGCAAAGTGATGAAGATACAATTGTGTATTTTTCTAGCACAGGCAAAAGCTTCTAAAAGGAACTGGTTGTACATTCTAAATTGATGGGAATATTATATTTAAAAATATATAGTACAGGTGTGGGCAGAACATACTGCTGGAACTATTGATAGAAAACTGGATATTTTGTTGTCAACTGGTAAGTAATCCTAATTCTCAGTTGACTAACAATGGTAAGAACAGAGCTACAGACACACCTATACTTATATTGCTGAAATGAAGAAGCGTGAAGAAGTAAGCAAGAATGATATGTGTGTGTGTGTGTGTGTGTGTGTGTGTGTTTAAAGATATTAGTGGGATCATTTCAATTGTAGTACTCAAAGCAAATCCCTCATTTCAGATTTTTTTCGTTCTAAGTAGAGTAGCCCCTCCCAATTCATGGGGGATCCATTCTGGATCCCCCGCGAAAATGGCGACTTGCAAATATTTGAGCCCCATTGAAAATAGTGGCGCTCATGCTCGTGGTGCACATGCAGGGTTGTGCATGGCCATGCACCGCCATTTTATCCCCCCCCCCCACTTGTCCCTCCTGTGAAGAGCAAGACTGCGGACTCGAAGTCTGCAAAAATGGAGGGACAACTGTAGATGCCTTTTGCAACTTACTGTGGACCTTACATATTAATATACTACAAAATAGGTCGTGTAAGCCTAAAGGTCTTCCTATCCCTGGCATGAAAGATGAGAAATTGCTTATAATGCAAGTATAGAACGCTTCTCTTTTCACTTAGTGGGCATCTTTTAGTCTTTGGATGAATAAACAAATCAGTGGTTTTAACACATTTAGCGGTCATTATCCTGTGAAAGGTTAAATACTTTCTACAGCAACATCTTAGCTCGTGTTGTCAATTTGAATCCATAGTATACACCTGCTGTGGACATATTTTGAAAAGGCAATATTATTTCATATATAGGAAGCATTCAAATATAGGAAACATTTCAAATGACTTTATGAGTTTTAACTATTTTGATATTACTGTGTTTAATTGAGATCTGAATCTATTCCTTACATTTTAGCCTTGTGCCTTAGAAGAAGAATGGCTATAATTGCTTTGGAAAGAATAGAATCTAAAAACAACATGCTTTTCAGGTAGAGAAAAGGCTTTGAAAAGCTTGTGGCTCTTCGTTTCCCCCCAAAGTTCCTCTGCTTTTCAGATTCTGGAGTACAGCCATAAATCTTAATTGACAATGCCAACTTTTGTAATTCTGATTCTTTCCGAGTCAACTGCACAGAACATTCCTGCAAGGAATTTGGCCCTCAGAGGAGACATTGCAAGATACCGGTAAAGGAACAGTGACAAATATTCATTGAATTCTGTACATAAAATCCCTTTAGATGTATTTATATCCCTTTTATCTTTACAGCCCAGGCACATTTGCATGTATGACTTTTTAAGGAGCTCACAAGATGTACATTTCAGGCCCTCACGAAAAGTAAGTTTCAAATTGTATGTCCCTGAACATCTGCATTGCATGTTTGAAATTAGGAAATGATGATGACAATGGCAACAACAGCATGCCAGTAACATACATAGTGGGCCCTTGGTGTCCAGTGAGATTTGGTTCCAGGACCCTTTGTGGATACCCAAATCTGTGAATGCTCAAGTCCTATTATATACAATAACATAGTAAAATGGTTTCACTTGGACAAAATGACAAAATCATGGTTTGCTTTTGGGATTTCTAAGAAAATATTTTCAAGTCATGGATGCTTGAATCTGTGGATACAGAGAGCCAACTGTACAACACCATCAGTGAATATAATGCTTTACAGAGTACCAAATAATTTTTTTATTCAAGGACTGTACAATCTAAAATCAACAGTATGGTGAACAGTAGAGGGATGTGAAGGAAAAGAAACAGTTGCAAGGAATTTATGTTACCCATTGTAGTTGAAAGCATGTCCTTGTGGGGAGTAAAGTCTGCCTTTGTGGCTGTTACCTAAAGAACTGGGGGGACTGGAAGTTCCCCCCAGCTGTCAGCATTACTTCAATTTTTGGGGAAATTAGCTTTGCAAGAGGCTTGGGTAACCTTTGGACCATGTGCATAAGTTTATACCAGTACTAAATGAGAAGGACTCCAGGTCTTGGTTGAATTAAGAAGGTTTTATTTAGAAAATTGCCCAGTGCAGCCCTTCAAACAGACACAGTATGCAGAGCTAATTGAAATGGAAATATGGAACTGGGATAGCAGTGAGTTTATAATTACCTGTCCAGTAAGAAGGCCCCGGAAAGCTGGAGTGGCTCAGTCTGAGGGTGACACAGAACATACAGATAATACGGTTGTGTGTTCTAGCTGTGTGCACAGACATTTGGTTTTGAAACCATATTTATACATTAAAACTAGCCCCAAGTGATGGGTTATCTGGTCAGGTAAAAAAGTCTGAATTTCTTTTCCCAGGAATCGACAGTGGGATTCCAGACTAGTTGATGGCTTTAGTTTTAGTATGACAGAAACAATTATTTGATTGAGATGGATGGATGCAGAAGTTTGATTGGAGACACAAAAGGGGGTAGGCAGAGAGAGATTGGCTTGCTGCTTTGGGTGCAGAGAGATCCTTTGTCTCAAGTTTTGAGAGGAAATATAGATTACTTGGGAGAAAGAAGGAGCATTTAATATTTGAGGGTCTTATTTATCTGGATGTCTACATGCCTCAAGGACAGGTTTCTTTTCCCCTGGGAAGCTGACAGTGTTCCTATAAGGTCATTGATATCTCAAAAACATGTATGCAGGGGTGCTTAAGAAGGTCAGTTCTAGTATGAGACCAATTACGAGAGATATGTCATCTTCCTCTGCAAAGTGGATTCAAAGTGCTCATGATATAACACGTTGAGATTAAAATAGTCCTACCTCCTTGCTTTTATGGAAACCTTTCCAAACACCTTAAAATTCTACAGAGAGAGTCAGGGCATGATGCTGAACAGAGTAAACTGGTATGGAGTAGAGAAAACCTCTCCAAACCAAGTGAAAGTGTCTTTTGTGAATGGAGCCCTGTTTTCCATCTAGGCAAACCCTCGATCCAACCTTAGGTGTTTTTTTTTTAATCTTCATTTTGGTATTTTTAAAGTCACCAGTAAACTCATTGGAAATTTTTAGATGGTCAGCAAACAGGTTATTTCTTCCTGAGAGATGCAGCTGTGGAGCATATCAAGTCACTGCACTGGGAACTATCCCACAGACTGAGACATTTATGATGCATGGGCATTATACATATTTTACATATTACAACTTCTTGGCTTTGACGAAACTTGCCTGCATCTTGGGAGCACCATTTCCTCCTGCAGTGACTTCAAGCTAGGGAAGCTAGTCTTTTCCTTCTCCTTGAACCCATTAGCTAGAATCCAATGGGATCCTCATAGAGACAGAAGTCCATCAGAAAAAGATTCCTCATTCCAACATAGGCCCCCTCTATGCACACTCAGTATCTGCACTGCAGGACTGGGAAGCCACCTGGAGAATAGTTTTAAGTGGCACGAGGGCTGAAGAACGGAGATAATATAAGTGTTCCATTGTAGGAAAATATTCCATTGCAGGCTAGAGAGTTGTGTGATGGAGAGGAAATTGCCTCCATCAAAGTCTGCTGATGGGCTCCTTCCCCTCATAGGATATTCTTCATGGCTTTTATCTTAAAAGGAAACAAATCTAAACCTCAAGCAGTTCTTTTTTGTAGAAGGCATGAACACTTACTCTGGAGTTCCAGGATGTTAGTGAATATGGTCCCTAGGCTTAAGTAGCTGGTTACATGATCTAATATTTTGTAAAAACATTATCGGGGTTTGTGTGTGTGTGAATTTATTTATTATTCAACCTTGATAGCTTTGGGGCTTGTATTTTTACCATAATCAGGAAAATACCAGGTTAATCTGTAAAAAAAAAAAATAGCTCATATTGTTTCATGATTTCCTGGCAAATTAAGAGAAAGAAGTAGTTTAACCTGGATATTGGATAATTATCTGAACAGATCCCATGTTCCTACCTGTAGACATCTGTTTAGCAATACTTGCACATTCTTGTACATTCACAAACTACCTGAGGCATGTTTTCATTTTTTTTAAAAAAAAACACACCTTGCCAATGTCTGTAATTGACTATTGTTGATAATGACTCAGATTTCTGCTTCCATTTCTTTTTGTTTTACTCACATGCAACATTGGAAGTCCAGTGGCAGCTGGCGGCTGTCATGTTGGTGGGTATGCTCTGCTTTCTACTTTGATTTTTAAGGAACTGTCCAAGATTTGTTTTGGAGATGTTCAATCTGTTTGGGTTCCAGCACCTTTCCTTAAAAGTTCAAACTAAAACCCAGAGTGGATTCACTTCTCCAATGATATGGGAGCCATATCAGTAGTGTTGACTTTCACTATTGGGATGTACTTTAAATGGTTCTGCTTGTCCCGCCGCACCAAAATATCACAAAAGCTTTATGTCAGGCGAATAGTGGCAGGCATGCAGTGTCTTTCTGTTATCTTTCCTTTGAATGGAAACAAAAAATGATAATTAACAATTGGCAACTTGTAGCAAAGAGTTTCTGACTTCCTACTTTGAACCGCATGCATTATTCCCACTTAGATTATTGCCATCCCTTGGCAATCTGTAACACAGCATCAGGGCAACTGTACACTTGCTTAATTTTATCATTGTAAATCACACTGACCATTTCCACTCTTCCAGTAAACAGAGGGACTGGTAAGAGCTTTCATTACAGTGAATTCCCTACTGTGACTCCAATTCCCTGCCTTGCACTTGCATTGAATTACTGTGAGGTTGCTACAAGAGGCTGAAGAAAGGAAAGCAGGCACACAGCAGGGCTGAGCGGTTGAGGGCCAAGTTTTTCAAAACAAGGATTGCTAGGTTCGGAAAGCAGTATGGTTTAGTGGTTTAAGCATGGGGCAAAGAGACAAGAAGTTATTACTTTAGCTTCTGTTACTGATATAATACTCTCCTGGGATCTCTACTTCTGTCCCCCACCATTATCTGTCTGGCTGACACATTCTGTTATATTTTTGGAGGAGGAGGACCCAAGAGAAACAGAGGAAGAGTTGCAACCTTCCATACAGAAATAGACGTAGCCATTTCTCCCTTTTACATGTGCTAAATCGTTAGAAAGCATGAAGATTTAAAGGGGTTTTTCCTTAGCAAGTAACCTGAGCCAAAAGCAAACATTTGGCTAGATGGCAAAGGAGACCTTTTAAGGATGGACACAAGCTTATTTGAGTACCTATAACAGGCTGAACTAGAACTGGTTTGAGGTACATATCTATATCATAGGATCAAGGATATAACTGCATGTGAGCAATTATATACAATTTTTACCATTTAAGTCATGACGGTGGGATATGAACAGGACTGTAGTGCAGAGGAAGAGAGAATTAGTTCTTTCACTCCAGCATAACCATGATCAAAATCCCTACAGCCCAAAACGTGCATTTAAACCCTATGGGGTTTATATGATTAAGCTGCTTGGAACTTCCCATTGACTTTGGCTGGATACAACATTAAACTGCTAAATGAAAAGATATATTTACCATATCACAGTTACCTCTAATTTAGATAACTGCAGTGCAGTCTTCATAGGGCTGCCACTGAAGACTGCTCAGAAAGTTCAGCTGGTCCTAAAGGCTACAGTGTTGACCTGGCCTAGTTATAGAAATCATCTCATTATCAGATGACACCGGCTATAGTTGCTATTCCATGTTCAATCACAATTCAAAGTAATGGTTAAAACACTATGCTACATGGCTCAGGACTAGGCTGTTTTAGGGGTTATTCAGACAGTGAAAATAATCCAGGATGAATCTGGGTTGAATCTCCTTTGTTCACATGCATCCCAAATAAACCTGATTAAGTTTTTGGAGGAGGCTGCCAAAAACCCCCACTTAACCCAGGATAATTAATCCTAAGTATTTTTCTGAGTTTTTAAAAAAGATTTGCATCATTGGCAGCATGAATAACCAATGTGAATAAACCCATATTTAAACTCTACATGCCTTGAACACATTTTGAATACATAGGCATTGTGGACTCTATGTTTATTTGAGTGTTGACACATGTGAGCAACTGTACTTGCAGAGATACGTATAGATGTGGTTCCATAGTATGAATAACAAACCCAGAATGCATGGATGAGGTTAGTCGCATCATTCCTCTAAAAAAAACTGATGTCTGAATGACCCCAGAATATCTGCTTTTCCCATATAAGCCTGCCTTGGTATTGAGATCTTCTGGAGAGGCTTTCACTGTTTCTTGCCAACATCTGCAATGCATTTGCCAAGAACTCAGTAAGAGGACTTCCCAATGTCTGTGCCCAGACTTTGGAATTCCCTACTGACTGAAGCTTGTCTGATCCCCATATTGATGACCTTTAAATGACTAGCATTTAAAACCCATTTTATTTCTAGCAGTGTTTTTCCAACTAGTTATTTTTTCCTTTGTGCTTAATCTCTGTTTTTTAAATTTAATTATGTTTTTAACTGGCTAATAGTTTAACTATCCATCGATAAGCTTTTAGACTGCTTTGTTCTACTATTCTTACTGTGTTGTGTGGACAGTTTATATTCTGTTGTAGATTTTTTAAAAAAATGTCTTAGGATTTATTTAAATGACTAAATGAGCATAATGCCTTGAAGCAAACAAAGAGTATTTTCTAGGGTTGGAATGATGCTTTGCAGTTTGGCAAATGGGCATAAGGACATCTAATGGGGTGATACCTTGTCCCCCCCCCCCCCCCCCGTCGTCCCCAATTTTATTGTATGGTAACTGATCAGCCCTAGCCAACATAGCCAATTGTGAGGGTTATGTCACACAGTTGTCTGGTATAAATCTTTAAAACACCTCTCTTGTTAGGTACAGAATAGGCTCAAAACTGGCTGTAGACATTTTATTTTCTCAGGCACAGCAGAAAATAATGCCCTTCCAAGGACATAGTACAGTTGCTCTTCTGTATTCATGGATTCTGCACCCATGGATTAAATCATCCACAGCTTGAAATTAAAAAAAAATAATCTAAAAAGCAAACCTTGATTTTGCTATTTTATATAAGGGACACCATTTTACTACCTTATTTTATATAATTGGACTTCAGCATATACAGATTTTGGTATCCAAAGAGTTCCTGGAACCAAACCCCAGCATATATCAAGAGCCACCTGTATTCAGGGGTAGCAGATTTATTTAGGAATTTGAGAAATAGAAATCTGCATGTGTTTCTTCTTATCCACCAAAGTAAATATATAATAATAAATTAAACAATTAACAATTTTCTGCCCATCCCTCAGTCATTTGTCTGAGACATCTCCCTTGTTATGCCTAACATTAGGGCAATCTCTGATGCCTGCAATCCAGATAGCCTTGACTACCTTTCTAGTAGCCATTCTGGGCAAGAAAGTTTTGTCTGGGACAGCAGAAGTTTGGCCAGGTTGAAAATCATTGTTATGTGCAGTATCCATGAACTACTCTGTGGCCATGAAACATGCAGCAAAGCTATGTTATTTTTGAGATAATTTGTCCTACAATAGTTCATTGTCCCAGGATGCTGTTACCTGGTTGAAATACAAGACTTTCTTTGCTTACAAGAGAAGACAGCAGTTTCAGTTGCTACAAGGAGAAAATCTCTTTACCCATCTGGCTTATGGTAAAATTTCAAATGAACCAGAAAATTAGCTGGGTTCTCCAGTGACAGTTGGCTAGTTATACAGAATGCTGTAGGCAAAATTAGTGTATATTTGCCATGCGGCAGCACTAAAATTGTCCATGCAAATGGATACTGTATTTACTTACACAAATCTGATGCTGATATGCTAAAGCTTGGTCACTTGAAAAATGTGATATGGCAGGGTTCATGCAAATAATAGGACTTTCTGTTGAGTCTCCGTTCTTTAAATAATTCATTCCTAAATCCAAGTGTGTGTGTATGTGTGAGAGAGAGAAAAGGCATACTACTGCAAATGAAATAGCCTTGTTAAGATTATGGTGGCAAAATTATATATATCAAGAGCATGCTAGGAACATTCCCTTTTAATCTTAGTCCATGCCTCATTGAACACAAGCCAGCAAAGGATACTCTATCATGTTTGCTTTCATTATTCTTTCTGTAAGATATCTGGGACAGGCTGAATGCATTGTATAATGGAAGATGCTGTTTAAGGTGCTTGGCTTCATTTTATCTGCTGTTGTCCAGAGTGTGGTGGAGATAGTGTTACTGTAAATATTTCACTGGAGTGCTGAGGAGGGCAGTTGAATTGATGGTTAGTCATATTCACGTAATGTTTCAAAAGCTTCATTCATGGTTTTGAATTTGCCCCCATCCTTCTTTTCTGTATTCTGACAATCCTTTTAGAAGCTTATGCTCTTAATCCATTTAGAAAAAAAAAAGGATAAAAACTAATACACTGTGCAGAGACACTTTAAAACTATGCAAATCAATAGACTATGATTTTTCAAAAAGTGGAGGGACTAGGAAGGGAAGAAAATGGAAGATTATAATGAGATGATGAGAAGAAGAAAGCACACAAGCCTTGTTATTAGTTTCTTCAAATGTACTGATTAAATTCTAATGATGAGACTGAGCAGGAATGTCAGGTAAATTATTGAGGTCTTGATGTATTGATGTATTAAAGTATTGATGCTTCAGCATTAATTTGACCCATCAAAATCAATTCTTGAACCCTGGACTGACACTGAACAGTACTCTAGGATAACAGAGACTGTAAAGTGCATCCATTAATTGTGATTTGTTTGGTAATGCACATTGTGATCTGTCCATTACCTAACACAGGCTGAAAATATCTTCGTTGCAAATATTTTGCCACTAGTGTAGTATCTGTTTTCCCATTAAGCAATGCTGAATTGGGCTTTCTCAAAAGATCAGTGTCACAAGGAAACTGGAGCAGCTCAAGGTGGCCCAGGAATTGACAGGAAAAAGGCAGAAACTGAACATAATTACCAAACAGAGCAATGCTAAAATTAATTGCTGGGTTAAAAACAAAACACCCAACACATTTTGATGATGATGATGAATTGTTTTCTAGCATTCAGCTATCTTTAACAAAACAAAAAATATCTGCTCATCAGTAGTAACAATGCCAAACTATTCACTTCTGGAATTCTCTCAGCAGGTATTAAAACAAGATGGATCTTTAAAACATCCAATGTATCTGTTTGTTTCCCCCCCTCTTTGTATACAAGATGTTTTCTGATTCAGCAGTACCTAGAAGGCCACACTTCCTCAAGTGATGGAAAAAGCTGAAGATAATTAAGGGTAGCATATGTACTGATCTTAGCTTTTGTATTCTTTTCTGTTAGAAGAGAAGTAGGAAATAAATTCTTTCTGAATCAGAAGAGTGTGAGAATATAATCAAAATTACCCAACATCACATAGGGCTGACGTGCAGAACACCCACTGCTGTTTTCTCTTTACCTTTTGTTGTATTTTAATAAAATATGCAAACCAGAAACCACAGGAATCCATAGGACAGAACTATGACTCTTAATGTGGAATCGTAGTGCTTGTTGTTTTATGCCTTTCAGTCATTTCTGACTTATGGCAACCCAATCATGGAGCTTTCCTGGCAAGATTTGTTCAGAGGAGCTTTTGCCATTGCCCTCCCCTGAGGCTGAGAGCATGTGACTTGCCCAAGGTCGCCCAGTGGGTCTCATGGCTGAATTGGGAATCAAACCCTGGTCTCCAGAGCCGTAGTCCAACACTCAAAACCACTACTCCATGCTGGCTGTGTATCATCACACTATGTGTAATGTGTGAAAGGTCCTGCAATCCACCATTCTTTCTAAATGGTACCGTATATATTGTCTTATGTGAAAACTCTGTTCTGAGGAAAAATCCATCTCACTTAGTGAGATCAAAAAGATCAGTATCCCTACAACTGTGCTTCTTGTGGGCTTCAGAGTTTGATCAGGGCAAAGCTGTTAGTTTCACGAATAGAGGAAGAACAAATCCACTCATGCCCAATATATCAATATTACTCCCCCTATTCTTCTCTTTTTAAAAGGCTTTTCCCCCCAGCAAAACCACAGCAGAATAGCATATGTGGATCAAAAGGCCAATGATGCAGAATCTGTGTGACTCCACCCAGAAACAAAGAAAACAGCTAGAGACAATAGAGATACAACTTGATTTATTCATGGGGTTGAGGTGAGATCTGGTGCAAGTGTTGGCACAGTGTTCCTAATGGATAAAGGGAAGCTTCTGGGTTCCAGAATCTGGAGAATTAGAGGGTAGAGTCAATTCCAAGCCCTTTCACATTACTTCTGTCATCTGACCATACCTTATATATACAGTTATGTTCTCATGAATAATAGTCCCTCATGTTCCATGACTACTCCAGTAGTGTTACCCATTTATCCACCCAAGGGACTCTTTCCTGTCCTGTATCATACGTCCCATCCCAGGAGAAAGGTGGGGTAAATCCAATGCATATATATACTTTGGTTTGCAGGCCAAGAGAGACCCCCCTTTTCACCTTTTTTGGCACCACTTGACTACCCCACTGTAGTTTTCTGCAATCTACTAGTTAAATTATTGGCTTCTCCGCAAGCCAAATTTAACTCAAGGAACAGTACAACATAGATTCTGCCTCCTAAAAAATGGAAGAAGGAAAGTTAACCTCAAGGACTTTCATAAAATTTGTTGATATGGCAGAAAAGGGGGATCAAGGGGGATCAAGTCATGACTCATATTGTGCCTCATGCTGCTGCATCATGACATCTTGTGTATTTTGAAGTATTAATGAGATCGAAAGGAGGGAGAGCATTTTATGTATCACAAGCCAGAGGCGTAGACCATTCAGATGATTTGACTTCTTAAAATAACTACAATATTATAATATTTTAATAATTACAATGTTAGTTATTTGAGTTACTTTGCATAAAAGTTATATTTTAAAAAGAGATATAATGGTAATTACTTTCATTCTAACTGCTTTTGGGAAAGTGCTTGGAAATCTGATTTTAACTGATTATTTTAAAACGTAATTTCCCATTCTCTGCTCCTAAAATACATTTGATCTAGACTGTTAGGAATTCGAGAGTCAACAACAATGTCATGACTTTGGCCCACAAGGTAATAAATGACAGTAGTTATTAAAGAAATTATACTTTCCCATACTGTTCTGTTTGCAAATACTCTAGCATGACACTTCTGTCTTCTGAACCATAGGTAGGAATTGAAACGTGTGCTTTTTCTAATGGTTGTTTTCATTTCTAAAAGGGTAATAACATTTAAATCAATCCAGGGCTATGGAAGAAGTAGTTGTAATCACTGAAAGGTTCTATGGTACATGGACATCTAGGCCATATCACTGAAAAACTGCTATTTATGAGTTTTAGCAGTTGCTCATAACATTGGACTATTAGAGTTAAGGAAAGAAACGCAGTACATTTGTCAAACCTGCTGTTATATTGCTCTTTGTGGCAGAATTTTATATGGATAACACTGGCCTTTCCAGTGGAACATAGGTCATGGAGGTAGACCATGTAGCAAATTTTATTAATACAACCTTAACACAGAACTGGAAAGAGACAGGGAGGCTGGAAGAAAAAGCCCAATTTGTTCTGTTTTCCTCTGAGTCTCAGATTCATCCAGTGCAGCAATCTTCAATTTGAGTCCCAGAGAATGTTGACTGCAAAGAGTGATTGCAGTATGGTAAATAAGTATAAATAAAAGAGTTGATTTTCCTTGTATTAAAAAAAAATATCCGAATCTTAGGGCCTAAGCAGACTGCCAGAAATAGTGCATATTAAATTGAGGCACTGCCCTGGCTCAGTGCTAGGGAATCATGGGAACTGTAATTTATTGTGGCACCAGAGCTCTCTGACAGAGAAGGCTCAATGTCCCAGAAAAAAAATATAGTTCCCATGATTCCCTAGCACTGAGCCAGGGCAGTGCCTCAATTTAATGTGCACTATTTCTGGCAGTCTGCTTAGGCCTTTAGTTCGGCTGTTTATGTCCTGCCAAAAATCCTATAAATTCAACACAATACTCTGATGTTATTGTGATGGAGAAAAATGCATTGGTTCCAAATTCACCAAGGCAAGTACATTTTGTTGGGGGGGGGGATATATACACAGGGGGAAAACCTATGTTATTTATGCATACACAGTGTAGTGATGAATTTTTCTATTTAAACATCCCTGTTATAGGTCCCACACATTGATAAATGTGTGCCAAATCAGTCACAAACAGGGAGCCACTTAAATCAATAGAGCAACACCAAGCACTCTGAAAGGAGTAGCAGCAATTGAGGAGAAAATATGGTTAAATGAACAGCTAGACTGTAATCCATTACTGACATGGTTTTAAAAAAACTGTGAAACACAACATGAGAAGAGATTCAGAATAAAATACCTGATGGACTGCATAGGATATAAAATTTTAATTGCTATCCTTTCAGGACATTGAAAAACTAGTGATGGTTTAATAGTTTAAAGGAATAAGGATGTTTAGGCCACAACACCATGCACATGTGTTAAACTGAGAGCAAGGTAGTAAATCTCAGTGTAGTCACAAGGGGTCAATGATTAAGAGCTGTAAAATCTGTGCAGGACTATATAAGACTTAACACAAGATATAGGACTAAAACACCAGAAAGCATTGCTTAATTGGGTTGATTGCTAAGAACCATCAATAACTTACAAGGTATAAAAATAGTTTACTTTAAGTTAAAAATAACTGTTAAAACATAACTGAGAAATGAGGTTACATCAACAAACATTTGTTGTTTTTTCTTTACCCAATAATCTTTTATTTATTCCTTGTGCTAATTCATCACACTCCCATTGTAATTTCTCTAACTTTTCCTGATGTTAGCAAAAATGAGAGAGGAAAGAAGGATCTATCTGTCTGTCTTATCTAATATCCTGACGATATTGGACTTTGCCTAAGTGGAATACTAAAAAAAAAGTGTTATGGTGCTTTAATGGTAATTTTTACATTGATGGAAAAACAAAGCCCAATAGTTTGCCTCCCTTCCTCCCTGTTTTTCCACCAGCAAGTGAAGACATTCATGTTTTTAAGTATGGAGTTGTAGTATGGGGTTAATGTGGTGTGCGCTGCACTTTTAAAACTTTTAAGTTTTTTATTGATGCTATATTGTAAATATTTTAAAGTGTTTTCAACTGGTTTAATCATGTTTTTAATAACAGCTTTTGAGATCGGTATTTTAATTGTCTTTGTTGTGCGTTTTTATGTATTGGAAGCCACCTTGGATCCCCTTTTGGGAGAAAATGGGATAAAAATCTAATAAAAATAAATATATAATAAAAGTAATAATTTCCTCCAATCTCGAATAGTTGCAGTCTACAGCTCTGATCTAAAATAATAATAATAAAAATAAAAACCCACATTTTCTGACAAATCATGAGCAGAGATGGGGAGCCTTTCATTTTAAAAACAAACAAACAAACAAAACACTTGTGCTAAAAGAACAAAAAACAACTCTGTTTTCCCCACAAACATTCTCTCCCATGAATTGAACTTTCTGTGTCCAATTCATGGCAGGTGTATCATATCCTGGTGTGGATGGAACATGGCAGCATGAACATACAGAAAAAGTGCAATATTTCATATAGCGCAGAATATCAGATGTAATTCTTTTTGTGGCATGCAATGGGAAAGCATGATTATTACCACTGGGAGCCACCTGCCTGGAAATTGCCAGGGTGTGCAGTTGGCTAGATTGCAGTTCTTTGACTGGAAATGGCCTCTTGGCCTTGACTCAAGAAGGTGATGTGTGTCTCTACACAACTTCATTTTATTATTTTATATCTCACTATGAGATCTGCAAATGAGCAACATTTACTCTAATTGTTTCTCCATTTACACCTTAAAGGTTATCCTGACTTGAGTATGCATCAGACTGCAAGGGGTCCCTCCACTCCATGCATGAAGATATATGTATATTGAAGATTTTTTTTCTAAATGGAGGGATTTTGTGTTCATTTTTCAAATGTATGGCTATCTCTCCCATTGATTAGAGGATGTGGTTCCATGTTTTCAAAAGAAAAAGTACCAATTTTTCATGTACGTTTTCCAAGTGAAAACATGCCATGTGCATTTTGATAAATGCCTATGATTGGTGTTCAGAGCAGATTGCAAGCTTGTGAGTATATGGATTTTTCATTCCAAATTGCATTCAGGCATATGTTCAGTCTGAAGTGTGTGAATTGTATAAAGTCTGGTCAAAACCAAACCAATTTCTCCTACTCCAAAGAGACAGGCAAATAGATTTCTAGCACGTCTGTTAAGAGATGTGGTTGTCACAGAACTTATTTTGTTAGTTTGCCCATGAGGTTGTAAACTGGGTTAAATAATTAGAGTCATGCTTTTTCCCATTCAGAAACCTTGCCGCCTCAGTAGGCAGCTGAGCCCCCTGCTCCCAAATCCACTAAGATCAACTAGGAGTGCTGCTGATAAATAATTAAGTTACTAAGAAGAAAATTAAAAATGCTAAGATTTTCTCTTCCAACATTTTCTGCAGTCTTGAATCAGTATCCTACACAGTTGTGTGTGTGGGGGGGGGGGGGAGATGGTGGCATTGTTACCCCAAACAAGAATTATACCCTCCCCTATGAAATATTCCTTTAGCCTCCAAAGGAGTCCCCCCCACCCCAGCACTGCAGTGATTTAAAACATCAGGTAAGCATTTAGAAATATATTTTAGGCATCCAAAGGAAAGAGGCAGAAAATGTTTGCAAATCTAAGAGTTCTAGGTGTTTGATTCCCTACAATCCCAGAAATTTGTGCAATGAAAGGTAATTTCATGGGGAGGAGGATTCTTTTTTATGGGACAATTTTTGTTCCCTCTCTCCCATCTGACTCCCCTGCCCATCCCCATTCTCCTAAGCTGGTACCCTAGTAAAATGAATGCTTGCTTTTCTTAAGAGCAAAGGAAACTACCTAATATTGAGTGAGGCCATTAGTCCATCTAGATCAGTACAGCCCTCCACATTCGCTGGAATTAGGGGTGTAGGAAAAGTGAAAAGTGGAAAAACCACAAATTAAAAAAAAATGTTTTTTAAAAATCTGAGAGAATACCTTTCTAGGGAACTCTAGGTTATCTGGCTCAACTCTGTGGTCAACATCTGCCAGAGGTTGACCATAGAATTGCAATGGCCAATGTACAAATGCCTAAAGAAGTGTTTTTCTAGGAATCTCTAGGCCCTCCAGTGCAACTTCCAAAAGATGGTGACCATAGAGCCATGCTGGAGAACTTTTGAGATTCATGGAGATAACATATTAATCAAATCTATGAATAATCGAATCCACAAAATTTGAAACCATAAATGTGGAGGGCTGACTGCATTGTCATCTCAGACGGTGCTCTTTCCCAATCCTACCTGAAGTTCCTTGGTATTTCCTGGTGGTTTCCCAGCTGAGTATGAACCAAACCTGACCGCCTTTGGCAGCCAAAATCAGAGACAACTGGATGTGCTCAGACTGGTTTGGTGTTAATCTTTCAGCTGTCTCTCTTGCCTAGCTATGTTCTTTCAGTGTGTTAAAGACATTGCCCCTGCCAAAGGCCCATGACTAAATGAGCTGGCAGAAAAGAAGCTAGCCCAGGTTATGCACTTTCACAGGCATTCCCGATGCACCTTTCCCCTCATGTATCAACACTGATGCCATCCCTGCTGCACTACAATATTTCAACAGACAGAGCTCCCAAGCAGAGCAGTGAGGGAGTGATGGTGTGATATTAGAGGACATTACGTTGTCCCCCTGTATTCACGGATTCTTTATCCATGGATTCAACTATCCACAGTTTGACAATATTACACACACACACATTCCAAAAGGCAAACTTTGATTTTGCCTTTTTATATAAGTGACACCATTTTGTTATGCCATTGTATTTAATGGGATTGAGCATCCCCGGATTTAATTACCCATGGGGTTCTGGAACCAAATCCCAGTGGATACCAAGGACCCATTGTACTGAGTTGTATTGTCATATTGCTTGTTTTGTGGCCATAAGCTAGTCTGCAGCTCACTGGTTTCAGATGTTGTGGAGGATGCTATCCCATTTCTAGTGGTAAAGATGGCAACAATCTGTGTATATGGAACAAGAGGGGAGTGGTGCCATCTTGTCTTTTGCATGAAGTAGCAACATGTGTCAGGCCA
The DNA here is from genome assembly GCA_026167975.1 of Phrynosoma blainvillii. Classification (NCBI taxonomy): domain Eukaryota; kingdom Metazoa; phylum Chordata; class Lepidosauria; order Squamata; family Phrynosomatidae; genus Phrynosoma; species Phrynosoma blainvillii. Next base: position 419,728,673 of record JANUYF010000001.1, read on the forward strand.
ATTTTGCTATTGACATTTAAAAAATAAAAGTATAGTTTTTTGTTTTTGTTTTGCATTTTCTTATTTACTCCAGTTTCTGATGCAGTATTTTTCTGTCAATTTTCTGTCAATTTTATCTTTCTCTGAGGAAAATGTTTTAGCTAGGGTAATAATGTCTAAAGAATCAATAATGGACTCCCCACAGAACTCTGAAGAAGTGACAAGTGAAAATGCAAATACAATATTTCAGGAATAACCTTTCCGGTATAATGTCAAGAATAAACTCTGCACAGCAGCAGTGTTTAATGAAGCATTATTCAAAACCCATGAAATAGCTTCACGTGAAGGAATGAAGACAACTAGTGGGTTTTTTTATGTGGCTGAGGTAGAAATAGTGGCAGATGAAGGAACACTGACAAACTAGTGAGGTTTTATATAGCTGAGATGGAAACGCTTTCTGTGTCCTCTGTGTGATACCTTTCACTTTTTGAGAACCCAAGAATCCCAGAACAGGAGCTTTAAAACCACCAGAGAAGGATTCCTAAAGCTTAAAAGGGGGGGGGGGGGGGAGAAAAATGCTCAGTTTTGTTTTGTTTTATTTTTCACGCCAAGGTTATGACAACTAAAAGAAGTGTCTCTGTCGATGTTGGCAATGCTCACTTACATTCCTAGTGGGAGGACTAAAACCGTAAAGGAAAAATGGCTATAAATCTTGTTAGAATTACAGTTCTTGTTTACCTTTTGTGAGGTGATGTTCTCTGTGGATTAGCTCCTGGTTTTTGTGGTCTTTTCTCCCAAACTAAGGACTGTGGACATTTGGTTTCTGAGTTCCCTGGGTATATTCATCTGTGTGGAACACTTAGGGCCTTTGCAGACTGCCAGAAATAGTGCAAACTGAGTCCACTTTAAATTGAGGCACTGCCCTGGCTCAGTGCTAGGGAATCATGGGAATTGTATTTTTTTCTAAGACATTGAGCCTTCTCTGTCAGAGAGCTCTGGTGCCACAATAAATTACAATTCCCATAATTCCCTAGCACTGAGCCAGGGCAGTGCCTCAATTTAAAGTGGACTCAATTTGCACTATTTCTGGCAGTCTGCAAAGGCCCTTAGTTTACATTTCTCCACCACACAAATCATAGCACCACTGTGGTCACTATAATTTGTTTTGTCGGTTCAGACTGTATACAAAGAGGATACATGATAATACCCTTTGACCTGACTCATGCAACACAGATTTATTTGTCAGTATCCCGTCATTCCTTCAAGAACCTCATGCCAGGTTATATCAGCAACAACAAACAAAGGGAGTAGTCCCTAGCCAACATTACTCAATGATGAAGTTTCTCAGCTCTTGCAGGGTTTAGATCCTGATTTCTGTAGATCCAGCACTCTCATCCACTGAATTGCATTAGCACACCAAATCTGAAATGTGAAAAGACTGAGAAAGATGGTCCATTTGGAATCGCGTCCTTTAGTAGCTGATGATGCCCACCATCCCACTGTGTCACAAACCTTCTGACACCTCAGGAAGCTCTCTCGTTTATCATTCTGCCATATAAAGCAATATGACAAGAAAGGGGTGAAAGTGTGGCTGCTCTTTTTGCCCCTTGTGCTGCTGTGGGTTGCAACAGCACCCCATTAGCAATGCACTGCCATGCAACATGATACACAAGTGTCAAGATTATGGCTCAGCAGATGCAAAGTTGAGTCACTTAGGCCAGTGAAAGCAGCTTTTTCAAATTATCTCCAGACATTTTGCCAGGCTGCCTGCCTCTCTCTAGATAAAAGCTAACAGTGTAGAATAATTTATAGGTAGAAGCCAATTTGCTTGCAAAGACACAGCAGGCTGTTCTCTTTCCTCCCACTTGGTAGGGGGGGAAAATCAGATTGCATTGTGCCGTGTGTGAAATGGTACATTTGGGTTAAAAACAGAACATCCTTTAATTTTGGCCTTATTAGACTTAACACAAGCAAGCAGGTCCAGTTTTTATCATATCAAAAAGGTTTGATGGGAGTAAAAAGAAATAGTTTCTCTTTTTGCTATCATATCTTGTATTTCCTTGTGTAATTCTTATGTCTGTTGACACAGAGCATGATTGTATGTCCTTAGTACTACCATTTTGATCAAGATAAATAGTTATCCTTTCACTTCACATCACCATTGTCATACATGCAGCAAAGGTGAGGGAATCCCTTTTCTCTATAAAGTTGAAGATTCTCATGTTAACTGGTGTGTGTGTGTGTGTGAGATGGGGATAGATGAACAGGTTAGTTTTGCTTTCATATTTAAATTTTAGGATGTTGATAAATTCTGATAAATAAGGAACTGAATTATCATGCATCTGTAGGAGATACACATCTGTCATCTTTACTTTAGATTTCTGCATGATTTGGTAAATTATTATGAAAAAAAATGAACTGAACAGGTAGTCTCATCAATTGTAAGTAAAGAAATTGGGCTGATAATTTTGCAAAGATAATGTTTGTCATATGTGGTGGTGGAGATCTCATGAGAGGATGGTTACTGGGCCCATTTAAGATTAGGGTATGAAATACACTTTTTCAGAGTATGATACTAGGTCATGAAAATGTGTCTATTTCATTTTTGTTGCATTTTTCAGAATCCTACTCTTGTTTTGTCCCAGTTGATCACCTGTTTGCATTGTGTTCTCCCTGCCATTTCCCCAGTGTATGAATTTTATGTGCATTTCCCCATTAAATAAAACATGTTTGTGTGTACTTTTCAAATACAATAGCCCCTTCCAATTTGTGGGGGTTGAAAATAATGGTGGATGTGCACATGGCACGTGTGGGGGACATGTACAGGCACACACCACCATTGTATCCCTCCCTGCTTGTTCCTCCTGAGAAGAGTGGGACCGTGGACTTGAAGTCCGTGAATGGGGAGGAACAACTGTATATGTATTGTTACTCACTGATGTTTTTAAAATGTATGATAGTCCATTGTATACACGATTTTGTGTAGTTTATTTTGCCAAAATGCATTGCACATCTTGGAATTGTATAGATCCCAAGACAAGATGTGTTTTCATTCCATTACTAGTCTTGGGAGTGGCAAAATGGATATTTTCATAGAGAAATTAAAACAACATTTCGTTTCCATCCTAAGGAATGAAGTATCACAATTGGCTTCGTAGCATACAACATTCTTTTAAAGTGTCTGTTTTTCCAAGGTTAAACAGTATCTACCTTGACAAATGTGGCCTTGAGAGAAGGTGAATCAAGACACCAACTGCTGTATTCCATAACAGCCTCCTCTAAGAGGTAGAGCTCAGTTTAATATCAGTCCTGGAGGTGATCATCTGTTCCTCTCAGCCCAATGGAGTGAAAATGGCAGAGTGGTGACCATCTGGCAAAAGATTAGCTGGGGTAGAAGTGTTCACTATTTTTATATCAGAGAAAACAGAGATCTATTCAATGACAAGAGAGCTAGCATTTCATCATGGAGCTGGGCCCACAGTTAAGAATACTAAAGCATCAAGGTGCATCACAATGCTAGAACACATTTGTTTAGCAAGATTGAGCAAATTACACCTGTGCACCATGCGCTGCCCTCTGCTATCTGCTTTCAAACATAGTCAAAAATGTTTGCTTGATTTTGATAAGAGGCTTTTGCAGTCTGTGCCCAATGCCACATTTCTTACAGATTTTGAAAAATGAGTTAATTCAGTCAACAGACATTTCCACTCTGGGTGACTGTAGGATAAATAGTGAAGTGGAGTGAGCTTTTTGAACATTGTGGCTTATGCGCTATTATGTGTTTTGTATGTGTTTAAATCGAGGTGATTCAACAGTTGCATTTACTGTACATTTAGGATCCTCTTGTCAGATTGAACCTTGAAGCGAGATGTCATGGCCTACATAGTATAAGTTAGATGTCATGCCCCATAGGCAAATAGACAGTGGTTGAATTAAAATGGAGGAATTATCTAGGTCTGTATTATTTGTACATGGATAAAACCACATTGACCTGAATTTTAAAGCCTTTCTCTCTTGAAGCATGTTTAAAAACAAGCCTTTCCATTTTTAGCAGTAATTGTGTTCTTAAACGTAATATTTCAAGTAATCATTGTATGGAGTGCTCTGTGGCAACCGTAGTTTTAGATAGAATAATAGACAGACAGACAAGATAGACAAACATTAGATTAGGCATTTTTATGTCACTCTTAGTGTAATGAGAACCAATATAATTGTGCATTTGACAGAATACTGCAAGATAAGTTAAGAAGAGGAATTTTTTTAAAAAAACAACAACTGTACACCAAAATCTAAACTATACACCAAAATCTATCTGGGTGTGATGGAGAAAAAGAGTCATCTGAAGCTGTGTGAGAGCTCCCCCGAGTGCTAGTTGGGAGACAAAACACTTGTGGCCTCTTAGAAGGTGCACTTAAGACGTCATTTTGGCTCCAGTTTCAAAAAGTAATGCTGTTGTGAATGTTATTCTGGGGTTGGTTAGTTTATTTTGTGGCAAGTGGAGGTTTCTGAAGCTGGCATTCTTCTAGAAAATTGATCTCTGCAAATGTTGGCATGGCTTCAACTGAACAGAAATGAGCTGAAGGCCAAGGGACAGCTCTGCCCTGCTCCAAAGCTGTTAGTCTCATTGCTTTTTCAGCAGTGCTGCTTTCTAAAACTAACTATCCGTCCATCTATCCATCCTTCCGCCCAAGTTACCATGCAAGTGCAACCCACAATACTTAGTCTCATTGCTTTTTCAGCAGTGCTGCTTTCTAAAACATCAAGCTAGCCATCCATCCATCCAAGTTACCATGCAAGTGCTACCCACAATACTGATTCTTTAAAATGGATATTGACTTGTTTTTCTATATGGATTTGAGTCCCATTCTGGATGCAGTCAGCAAGAGGATCATAGGGCATGGTCAGGTCAATCTGCAGCACTAGAGGGGCAACTTCTGATTTACTTGACTTCACCATGGAGATTGTTTCCTGGGTTACCACTGATTTATTTTCTAAAATATGTTATGTCCCAGGTCAAGAATTTGCTGGTACAAACTCAGCTTGATCTTCCCTACACCCCAATTGACATCACTATATTAATTTTACATTTTTTTAAAAAAAAAACACTCTTTGGGGCCCTGTGTTCTCATAAGGAGGGATTTCAAGACTCTGAAACACATAAAATACAGAAAGTACCACTTCAACCTTTAAAATACATTTTACAAAGAGTGATGGCATCTTAATTTCCCTATTAATTATTACAGCCTTAATTTATTGCACCATTTCCCCAGCAAATTGGCCCAAGAGTGCCATTCTATCCCTTTCCCTCTACTAAAATGGTAGGAATGAAGTCCAGGAGATTCATATGAAGTCCAGGAGATTCAAAAGTTACTTTGGTGGGGGGCTATAGTTCCCAGAATTCCCCCAACCGTCATGGTCAGATGTATGGGGGAATGAAACAGTTCAGGATGAGACATTGGAGAGTTTCTTTATACCATATGTATCTGTCCTTTCAAAGAGTTCAGGACAGAATTCATTAGTTTATCCCTTTTTTCACTGGAGAACAGTTTGGAAAAGAAATGGTGCAGCTTTCTCCTATGACCTGTGCTGCTAGGCATCATGGGGTTTCTTTCTTCTGGAAGAACCAACATATGAAGAGGCATGCGGAGAACATACTTTTCCCCCTTGATAGTTTCATTACAGTAGAATGTGATTGCACAGTTTTTCTTAGTTATGGCACTTACTCAAAATCCTGCTTTGTAGATACGTGAGGCAACCTGCTGGTTAAGTATTATACTTTGAGATTACTATTTAAATTGACATATCGTGAGATTACAAGTACCAAACAACTAGCTCAAGGAACAACTATTACCAAACAATCTCATCTGGTTAGATTGGTTGGTTCTTACCAAAAAGAAAATCCATTCCATCATCCTATTCTCTTTTCAAAAGCCTGGATTGGAAACCTCTGATTATAAATCATACTAACTAGATAAAGTTAAAAAATAAATACCATGGCTAAAACTGGTAGGGAGTGGGTTTGTATTGCCAATCCCATGTGAGATTCGGTGGAGGAAGTTTACCTTCTGTGGTCTAAAACCCACACAAGACCATCATATAAACTAAATAAATATATAACAAATACCAACAACCAATAACTATTATATTTATAGCAAATATGAACAATAGAGAGTTTAAAATATATAAAGATTTAAATAGATTATCATATTGAACTTACAGTATGAAAAATAATATACAACATAGACAGAAGCCACATTACATATATGTCTAGACTATAAATGAATTATATGACAATGTACAAACGTGCAACATAAAAGACCAAGATGTATATAAGTAAATAAACTCCACCTGTAGGATCAAGTAGTTGTTGTAAGAGTGATGAACAAACCAGCAATAACAAAGAACTTACACAAAATTCTAGCAAAGAGTTACTAATGACTGGCATGTTGTAAATCATATGCAGTCAAAATCCAGCAAAGGATTGCTAATGTCTGGCAGGCTGTAAATCTAATGTAAGCGAGTTGTTCCACAGACTTGTGCAACCTTTATTTATTTATTTATTTAATATGCTGCCTTTCTTCCAGAAAAGGACTCAAGGTGGCTCACAGATAACAATAGTTTATAAAACGTTATAATATGGATACATCCAGGGTGGTCAGTGATTCAGGGGATGGGTGGTCACTCTCTTCCTTGTGACACAACAGTAGCATCTATTTCCCCAAGATTTTGAAATGCTCATTGTCAGGGGTAGGTCCTTTCCAGCTGTCCCCAGACCAAAGGGGGGAAAAAAATCCTGTTCAACCATTTCAGGTCTTCTTTAGAGGCAGTTTCAGCTTTTCAAAACTGGATATGCTCAAGATACCAGTCATTTGAATGTATTTTGTATAAAAATGTCCAAAACCTATAATATGTAAAACGTACTGCATAGGTTTTTTTCTAAATAACTCCACCCTTTTGTTATTTGTTGGTTGTTTTACCTCCTTTGGTGGCAGATGGGCCTATTTCTTGGTATCTTCTCACTTGTTTTCGTAGAACGCCTCAACACTGCGACTTCCAAGATATTTCAAAGAGAATAAAAAATGGTGGCTGACAGGGAGAGCTCCCCAAAAAAGAGGTGGTGTTGATTATTACACACACACACACACACACACACATATTGAACACAAAAGAGCAAGGCAATATTTGATGTTTCCTAGACATATAAAACGGTGTTGACCAGAAGGCAGCAGTTCATTAAAATGAGTAAAGAAAGGGCTATGAATGGAATAGATGAATGAATGCAGCCATGAATAATGAATCTGATATGACTTTTATAAATTAATAACAAAACAAGTGAGGCTTTTAATAACAGAAACAAATGGAATTTAGAAATGAGAAATGACAGTCAAATATAGCTTGCTGAGTACATGAGCAAGGAATATCAATCTTCATTCCTACAATAATGTCTTGGCAAAAGCCATTGAGTGACCATTGTATCTGACCAAAGAAATGAACTTTGATTTCATATCCACCTAATCTAAGAGCTGGATTCTAGTTAGCTTGTCAAGTTGGGAGAACAAAAATGAATTCTGTGAGTATAAAACAATATGAAAAGAGTGTGCAGGTTGAGTCTCCCTTTTCCAAAATGCTTTGGACCAGAGGTGTTTTGGATTTTGGGGTGGTTGGTTTTTTTGGTTTTGGATTCTGAAATACCTGTATTTCCATATATATACATAATGAGATACCTTGGCAAGTCTAAACACAACATTCATTTATATTTTATATATACCTTATACACTAGCCTGAAGGTAATGTTATACAATATTTTTGAAATAATTTTGTGTACACTGAACCATTAGAAAGTAAAGATGGTACATTTTGGGTTTAGGACTATTTTTCAAATTTTGGAATAATATCTGAAATTCTGGATAAGGGAGACTCAACTTGTACTTGAATACACCATATTTTATACCAGAACTTTGCAACAGTATAAAAGAGATACTTGGATATGCCATATTTTATTCCAGAAGTACTCTTTATTATCATCCAGACAAGTGGCTGAACTTGGGGAGAATATTATTTCCCATGTGTTCAAGCTGTTGTCATGAGAATTAAGATAGAATAAGTAAGTGAAATTAATTATGGAGCCTTTTTCTCCCTTTTGTTGTGCAGTTCTGTTCACAGTTTTCTCATACAGCATGTGGCCTATTTTCACTCTCCACAGCTTTAATTAAAAATACTGGTTAGAGCAAATTAATCTTTACCATCTTGTCACACTTTGAATTTTCACAGGGTAGACAAAGTGTGGGGAGAGCCTGTGAGTTTGCAGCTTTTCTCCCAATGTAGATTCTGTTCAAAAATGAGATAAGCATGCAAAGGTCCAAAGGGGAGGATTCCCACTGTTTACTTGAACATGTGAACATAGTTGTCAAATGCTCACTGTAAAATTACTCCCCTCTCCTTGCTGTTTCCCCATGTTAGAGAAAGAAGGCAAATACTTGAAGTTGTTTCAATATATTTGGTTATAAATATGGAAATGTGCATAATAACCAATAATTGTGAATAGGATGAATGCAAAATAATCTTATACACAACTAACTTTAAAGAGGGCACAAGTCAAAAGCACGATCTTAAAAGAAAAGAAAAAACTGGAAATGATAGACAATGTGATAGCACAAATACACTTGTCTAGGTGTGCACATCTGTGCATGGGAGAGATAAGCACCTTACCACCTTGAGTCCCATGGTTGGGAGGAAGGCGGGATATAAAGGAATTTAAACAATAATGAAAATAATAATAACTTCCATCCAAGAGCAGTGTGGCAAAGACATTGTTGCCATAGTGAACAGAAATGTCAGGCAAAAGAGTCAATGTGTTCCTCCCACCTTTGCTCACATAGACACTCTAGTAATTTATTACTTGTCCTACACTTTAAAAGATAAAAGGTCACAACATCATGACAATTCACCAGTATCTGTGCCCTGTGATAAGACATTTAATCTTGCATTTAACATGATATCTAAACCAAGGCTTTGCATGCTAAACTCACGGCCAGCATTCCAAACAAGGTAAAGAAATATAGGTCCTAGTCATCAGATGAGGAATGTTTCAGCATTTAAAAAAAAAAATAACATACTGAGTTCTCTTTGCTCTTTAGCCAGATTTCCTAGACTCCTTCTGCAGCCCTTGCCATATTCACTGTATGTGACACCAGTATTCTTGGCTGTCCCATGAAATCCCATAAGAACATAGAAGCTGCCTTGTAGTGAGTAAGTCTGTGTGTTTATTGTGATGAATGATCAGGATCTGTATATAGCTCTATCATTAAACCCTGCCTTTTCCCTAATACTGGGACTCATGGCAGCATAACAGATAAAAAGAACTATAGATCAAAGCTCATATAGCTAAAAACATACAGAAAGTTATGATTGGTATTAAATTGCCTATAGAATTAAAACTAATAAAGATGGAGCAAAGAATGAGGGGAGGGGGAAATAAGTGAGTATAGGAAACACAGAATCATAGAGCTGCAAAAAACCCACAAGGGACATCAAGTCCAACCACTTGCCATGCAGGAAGACACAATCGAGACACTACCAACAGATGACCATCCAGCCTCTGTTTAAAAACCTCCAAAAAAGGAGACTCCACCACTCTACAAGGCAATGTGCTCCACTGTCTTAACAGTTGTTACCATCAGGATCTTCTTTTTAATGTTTAGGTGGTTTCTCTTTTCATGTGGCTTGAGTCTATTGCTCCATGTCCTAATCTCTGAAGCAGCACAAAACAAGCTTGCTCCACCTTTAATATGGTATCCCTTCAAATATTTAAACATGGCTATCATGTCACTCCTTAATCTTCTCTTCTCCATGCTAAACATACCCAGCTACCTAAGCCATCCTCTATAGAGCATGGTTTCCATACCTTTCACCATTTTGGTTGCCCTCCTGTGGACACACTCTAGCTTGTCAACATCCTTCTTGAGTTTTGGTGCCTAGAACTGGACACAGTATTCCAAGTGAGGTCTGACCAAAGCAGAATAGAGTGGTACTATCACTTCACCATACTCTTATTGATTCAGCCTAGAATTGTTTTGGGGTATTAGGATTGCAGCCCAATAACTCAACAAATACAGTCAGTCCTTGGCTTTCACTGGAGTTAGAGGTACAGGACCACTATGAAAGTGGGGGAAAATCCACAAATATCTCTAGTCACCCCCACAAACCATATTTAACAAGAAAAAGTACCTGAACTGGCAGGGTGGCTGGGCTAGGCCACACACAGGTTTTCTCTCATCCTTGCTCACTCACTCGCTTGGGTGGAAGGAGAAAGAAAAGGTAGACTCAGCCCATCCCCTTTCACGTACCCATCATTGTGTATGAGTGAGGCAATGCACACACTCTCCTCATGCTCCCTCATCCCATCCTGTTCCCTTTCTCCCCATCCATCTCAGTGAATGAGTAAATGAGGGAATGTGCATGCCCTCCGTCCTCATGTGCCACCCACTTTCCTATACCCACCCATGTGAATCAGTAAGAGAATGCATGCACTCTCCCTCCTTCTCCTACTACCCAGCCGCATCCCTTTCCCTCCACCCATGTGTTTGAGCCAAGGTACGCATGCACCTCTCTCTTCACACTCCCCCATCTCTTCGCCCCCAACCACCTGCCGCCCCCCCCCCCCCCGGGTGAGCAAGCAAGAGAACTCATTTGTACCTGGACCAGACCACTCCACCAGTTTGATTTCCTCCCAGTAACACCAGTGTTATTAAAGTCCCTCTTTAAAATGGCATAGGGCAGCAGTGGCAGTGAATACAGTAATCCCTGAATAATGAAATCCACAAATGCTTAACCTGCAAATGTGGAGGAAAGACTCGTAATTGCAAATAATTTCCAAATTATAATTTGTACATTATATCTCCATCTCTTAGTGTTCAAAAGCACATGTGCTGATTTTTCAGATGGATCACAAAATGTGGTCATTACTTTTTCATTTGTTTGAGATCTCATTGATCCCACTGATCTCTCTTTCTCATCCCCTGTGAAACAAAGCCAAAACAGATATACAAAACCTTCAAGACTGTTCCTGAGATGGAGGCCTTGATACTTAACTTTACCCTGTTGATGTGAGACATGCTCCTCAGCATAAATAGCGAAGCTCGAAGCTAACCCTTTGAGCATGTGGCAGCCGCAATTTTCAGCCAGTCCATTCTGGCTTCCACTTTCACTTGATGAGCTTGTCATATAACTGCTGCCTGCCATGAGCTGAAACTGGGTCGGCTATTTTGATCACAACTGTTCAAAAAACAGGCAACAATAATTGTCAGAAATATACGTTCAGCTTGCCCCAGGGTAGTTTCACATGACCTGCCGAGGGAAGGAAGGAAGAAAGGAAGAAAGGGGGGGGGGAATTAGGAACTTTTTTATAAAGAAAGAAAAGGTTCCCCATATTACTGAATTACTGTGGTGGGAAATAGAAAATAAAAATGCAATGTTAAGAAGTTTGAGGCACAACAAAGTTTCTCCCATTATTTTTGCAAGCCTCTCCAAGGCTAACCATTGGAAATACCTATGTGTGCTGATGGCTAATGTCACAGTGAAAGAGCCTTTACCTATTGCTACTTCCAACCTACTTTTCCAACCATTTCTGCTCTCAACATTGAATCACAGTACTTTGTAATGCTACTGAATTATTTCATGAACATAGCTCTTGCCCTGAGGAATGTACAGTTGACAAAGGTAATTGCAGCGGGAAACAATGCAACATTGATCAGACTGACAGTGGATGCTTGCACATTAGAACCATACATGCTGGTTCTTGGTTTGATTCCCACTCCATACACTTGCCTTATGTTCAAATCCCTTCTCTCTTCATTCATCACATTTGGCTTTTCTGTATCATGCCTAGGGGTTTGGCTTTTTCTCTTTCTGATTCTGAACTCCATTAGTAATGAGGAAGAAAGCTAGATCTAATTAAAGTTGTGCCAAGATGGATTTGGATGAGGAGAATTCAGTCGTGTGAATTTATTCTTGTGAACCTGTTTTATAGAGTTTCTAAAGCATTCATATAAACGGGTTAGACTAACCCAGATTAAAGCTATAGAATATCTGGAGATAGGATCAGGAAATGGGAGAGGATTTTCCCCCTCCATATTTTGTGTTTGTGAAAAGAACAAATAAACGCTGATACTTGAGGAAACAATACTTGATTTCTTAACTTTACTACCTTAAGAACATGAAGAGTATCATGATTAATGTAACATGTGCAATTTTACAATTTGCTGTCCCTCCTGACATTTATGACATGTCTAGGTTTTATTTGAACAATACTGCAAAACGTACCCACTGTACAGTAGCAGCCTACCTGTGATAGGAATAGTTCCAATAAATCCTATGTCATTCCAATTTACAGCTGCTTTTAAAATGTCCCAGTTTTTCTCTCCTCCCACTGCCTCCATTTGTCCTCCACTTACTTACTTACTTACTTACTTACTTTTGTTGGTACAAACTGATTTCAAAGTGCAAAAGTAGTTTGTACTCAAAGCAGTTGTGGAAGAGGACGGGAGAAGGGCAGGTTCTTGTCCTTCCCAGCAGGTTGAGGCAAAAGCAAATGCTGTAGTTTCTTCTGGTTTGTGTCTTCTTCCTAATTTATAACTTCTGCAATCTTAACTATACTCTGATGTTGCTTGGCCACATACATCCCAGTTTTCATTTGTGAAATATTGAAGGCTCCAAAAAATCCAGGACTGCAAAACTCACTCTAGTAGAACAGAAGGATTGCATCTGTCCTTATTTGCTGTTCTAAGGCTTTTTTTCCTTCCTTATTAACAATTTTCTGCCACCGGGACTAATGAAGGAGAAGATAGATATGTAAGCCCCCTGCGCTGAGTTGTAAAATCCTGTGGTTTCCCTCTAATTCTGGGACTAGAAGGGGATAACAATCGAAGAAATAGTAATTAAAAAAATTGTAGTGAACAGAGGGATTTGTTTATTTATTTTAATCTAGGTAAGCAGGATTTTTGAAACCATAGTATAATCATGCAAGCAAGCAAACACCAGAAGAAACCTATGGATCTATAGAAGAAGTTCAGAAATATAGGTGTCCACAAGGTGTCCAAAAGGATGATAATACATGTTGGTTACAGTAACATTGAATTCATTAAATGTGTATCACTGTCACACCCAGTAAGGCTACTTTGGACCCAAAGTAGAAATTCAGGATCTGAAAGGGTGGTTTGTGCTTGTCAAGTCATTCTAGACAAACCTATCATGGGGTTTTCTCAGCAAAATCTGTTTGGGAGAGGGCTCTCTTGCCTTCTTCTAAGGCTGAGAAAATGTGACTCATCTAAGGTCAGTCAGTGGGTTTTCATTGCCAAACAGGGCTTCAAACACTGTTCTCTAACAAAATCATAGTCCAGCAGTCAAACTATTACACCATAATGGTTCCTGTGCTCAGCCTACATCCATATTAACTTGGAATCTCATTTTTTAAAAATAAATCTGCCTTTGGTTAAGAGAGAAAAGTATTTTAGACAATATACTAGACTCTAAACCGTGGTTGGGAATATGTACTTTCCAAATCTCTACAAGTCCCAGAAGCCCTAGCTGGCATAGGTGGTGGTGAGGAATGCTGGAAGCTGGAGTCCAACATCTGGAGGGCTGCATAATTTCTACCCCTGTCCTGGATTATAACTATATTTTCCTTGCTTTTTTGTCTCACATTGTGGCCTGAAAAGAACTACAAAGTGTTTAAACATTTGAGTTGGTGGTCTATTCACTTTGAAAAAGTAGACCAGTTAGTCATTTCATGATGAGCGAAAAGTTTTATGCAATCTGCAGTTTCTTGGGTAGGGTTCAGGCAGTAGATCGGTCTGGGGCTAAGGAGGGCCCTGTGAATTTCTAACAGCTTCTTCCCTCAAAAAACTAAACTAAACTAAACTAAACCAACAACTTCACAGCCACCTTTCATTGCATTAGTTCATTAGGCTTATTGTTGCTTTGCAACAACTTCAAAATTTTATGCTGGAACCTCCAAACCACCAGGCTTCATAGGTAGTACATGGGAATAGGAGCCTCTCCCTGGCTTCCTTCTCCCCTCCTCCTCCTTCTCTCCCTGGCTTCCTTCCCCTTCTCCCGTTGTCCTCCTCCTCTCCCTGGCTTCCTTCCTTTTCTCCCCTCGTCCTCCTCTTCTCACTGGCTTCCTTCTCTTTCTCCCTTGTCGTCCTCCTCTCCCTGGCTTCTTTCTCTTTCTCCTGTTTTGCTCCTCCTCTCCCTGGCTTCCTTCCCTTTCTCCCCTCGTCCTCCTCCTCTCCCTGGCTTCCTCCCCTTCCGCCCCTCGTCCTCCTCCTCTCCCTGGCTTCCTTCTCTTTCTCCCCTCCTCCTCCTCCTCTCCCTGGCTTCTTTCTCTTTCTCCCTTCGTCGTCCTCCTCTCCCTGGCTTCCTTCTCCCCTCGTCCTCCTTTTCTCCCTGGCTTCCTTCCCCTTCTCCCCTTGTCCTCCTTCTCTCCCTGGCTTCCTTCCCCTTCTCCCCTCGTCCTCCTCTTCTCCCTGGCTTCCTTCCCCTTCTCCCCTTGTCTTCCTTCTCTCCCTGGCTTCCTTCCCCTTCTCCCCTCGTCCTTCTCCCCTTGTCCTCCTCCTCTCCCTGGCTTCCTTCTCTTTCTCCCCTCCTCCTCTCCCTGGCTTCCTTCTCTTTCTCCCCACGTCCTCCTCCGTCTCTTTGTCCCCTCATCCTCCTCCTCTCCCTGGCTTCCTTCTCTTTCTCTCCTCATCGTCCTCCTCTCCCTGGCTTCCTTCTCCTTCTCTTTCTCTCCTCCTCCTTCTCCTCCTCCTCCTCCTCTACCCGGCGTATAAAATGATTCCTGACTTTTGAGACCCTTTTCCAGGGTTAAAAAGTTGTCTTATACACCAGAAAATATGGTATATGACTTTTGAGTAACCATTCACAGTCAGAATCGACATTGTGAGAGAAAGGATGGTTATAGACTGGAGCAGAGACAAAATTCTGAAACTGAAATTGACAGATATTAGATACACAACAGACCATAGAGGGCGGGAAATCCCATTCAATCCAAAGGTTTTGGAGTACAAAATTGTGAAAGGAAGAGTGATGGAAACATTTTCCATCTAAGGGGAGGGAGAGATTATATCATCTCTTTCTGTCTGCCCATTCATCTATCTATAAAAGGTACTGGTAGGTAGGTAGGAACAATAGGTACTGTAATCAATATTTCAGATGAAGAAACTAACAAAACCACCTTTGAGTATTCCTTGCCTTTGAAAACCATATGAAATGCATGCCACATAAACAAACAAAAACATAGTAAACAATGGGTAGGCTGCCCATGTTGAGAGAATGACAAATAATGACAATTTTTAAAGAAAATGTAGCAATTTAAATAAAGAGGTTCATGTTTCAGTACGAATAGAAATATGCTGTTTATCAAATAGTGTATTTTCACAAATAAAAACTGATTTAGAGTTGTTGTACGAGATTAAGGAGATACAGGTTGAGTTTCCCTTATCAGAAATGCTTGGCACTAGAAGTGTTTTGGATTTTGTAATATTTGAATATACATAATGAGATATCTTGGAGGTAGGACCCAAGACTCAGCATAAAATTCATTTATTTTTTATGTCTAGTTTATACACATAGCCTAAAGGGAATTTTATACATAATATTTTGTAATAATTTTATGCACAAAACAAAGTGTGTATACACTGAACCATCAGAAAGCAAAAGTGTCACTTTTTTAAGGGATACTCAACCTGTAATAAACTTTTACTCATGCTTCTTGAGTATCTGTTCCATAATTCAGATCTCTTGAACTATCCCTCTAAAGTTGTAATGATAACTGTTGTCTTAATTTTACTGTGTTTTTTTTTAATTATATATTTCTACTGGAAATCATTCATTAAAACACCTATGGTCCACTAGGCACAGTGTTGGAAATATCACATAAATTACCTGCAGTTCCCCTTGTGACCCATTTTTTTAAAGGCTGTGTAGTGGGATCATTGTGTTTAGCTAGATAATTGCTGGATTTTTTTTTCTCCAACAGGTATAGTTTGAGTAAAATTGTAACAACTATTAATTGTCTACAATTTAGAGATAAACTTTGAGCCTTTAATGCATGAAATGCTTCTCTCATTGCTTAGTTAAATAAGTTAATGAAGGGTCAAGGAATGCCAGAATTTAAAGCTAATATGTTGAAATGCAAATAATAGAAGGATTAACCTCTAATTAGAAGATAGCAGTTTATTATCTTTCAGGCCAGTGCTATCCAAGCTTTGTTTGTGGAACTAAATTCTAAGTTTTAAATTTCAATAATGAATAATGCGAGAAGGAAAGAGCAAAATAAAGGACTGTTCAAAATGGTGTAGATTAACTACATAAAAAAAAGTTTCATTGCTAGAAAAAGTGTGAAAATGACATGATGGACATGATGGGAAAAGGTTGAAAAACAGGGGTTTTATGTTTTGCTTACTGTTCATATCCCACCAAAAAAAAGTGCAATAGAGCAAGGGTGATTGATAGATGTAAAGTGTGTAGAAGCAGAAAGAGATGAACATGCAACAGTTTCCAAGAAAACACCCCATGGCAACATTTTTTGTCCCACAGCAATTATACTAAAACACTTCTTCCCTTGAGAGGGAAAACTACCATATCATATCATAAAGATGTTGTGTTTTAACTCCTGGGAAAATACAGTCCCCCCCCCCCCCCCCCCCCCCGTTCGCGGCCTTCAAGTCCACGGTTCTGCTGTCTGCAGGAGGGACAAGCAGGGAGGGATACAATGGCGGCACACACATCTGTGCACCCATTATTTTCAGTGGGGCTTGAATATTTGCAAGCTGCCAATTTAATGGGGGGTGGTGGTCTGGAATGGATCTCCCATGAATTGGGATGGGTTACTATAGTTCCTTTTCTAATATGGAACCTTGAGGTTGGATAAGGATTTCTTCCAGGTGAAAAGCTGTAGATTGACCAGGCCTGGATTCTTTCCCTCTTAAGATATCCCTCTTAAAATATCAGATCATGCTCCTCCTTTACATGCCAAAGTAATTGAGAAGGAGAGAAACGGACAAGCTTGACAGGGTAAGGTAACCAGAAATTTCCAATTGTGCTATGGGACGTGCATTCTCTGACATTATTTTGACCCCTGCTTCTACCACAGAGTGGTAGTAACTTCAAGTAGCAGTTTCCAGCAGTGGAAATCTTGTACTGTAAACTGTGACTTTTCTTCTCTCAGCAGCATAGGAACAAATTATCCATTTAGCCATTTTGCTTTCCCTGCTGATTTTTCTACTTGGTTTTAGAAGTTGTGGGAAAGAGAGAGTAATCTGGATTATTTATGTTAACATTTCATTCATATTGAATTTGTTTTCTCAGAATGTTTGTCAGTTAACAATGCCACATTATTTATTTTCTCTTCTCTCTCTTAACAGATTGCTCAAATCCAGTCTGAAGTTGAGATGAATGCTTTGCAAACTAAAGAAAGCTGAGTGCATCCTCATCACTAACACTGCAGTGAAAGGAAGGACTAGTCTAGACATCCTGTTTCCTGTCAAGATTTGGTACCTTACTTTGCTTACTGGTTACCTGTACAGGACACCATTACAATCATTCAGCATACATGGAGAGAGGCAACAAAGTGTGTAAGCCTGGCTAACAAGAGAGAAACTTGCTAGCCAGAGTGGAAGGCAATCTAATTATATGAGGATTATTTTGCATTTAGCCTTCAGAACGTTACCTCTTCTGTGGAAAGAACACAAATCCAAATCTATTTTCGATTTTTGTTGCTAGTATTTTTTCTCTTTTTCAGTATTTTTCCCCCTTAAGTTAGAAATGGGCCTGTGGACTAGAATGTGGCTCATGGACAAGGTTGCTTTCTTCAAATCATGGCTTGTATTTTCTCTAGGGCTGTACATGCAGTTCTCCAAAGCTGTGGCCTGTCCCAGCGTTTGCCGCTGTGACCGAAACTTTGTCTATTGTAATGAACGAAGCTTGACCTCAGTGCCTCTTGGAATCCCGGAGGGTGTAACCGTACTCTACCTCCATAATAACCAAATTAATAACGCTGGATTTCCTGCAGAGCTACACAACGTCCAGTCTGTGCACACAGTTTACCTGTATGGCAACCAGCTGGATGAGTTCCCCATGAATTTGCCCAAGAATGTCAGGGTTCTCCACCTGCAAGAAAACAACATCCAGACCATTTCTCGGGCAGCTCTGGCCCAGCTGTTGAAACTGGAAGAGTTGCATCTAGATGATAATTCTATCTCTACTGTGGGAGTTGAGGATGGGGCTTTCCGGGAAGCTGTTAGCCTCAAGCTTCTGTTCTTGTCTAAGAATCACTTAAGCAGTGTACCAGTTGGCCTTCCAGTGGACTTACAAGAACTACGAGTTGATGAAAACCGAATTGCCATCATATCGGATATGGCCTTCCAGAATCTCACAAGCTTGGAACGTCTCATAGTGGATGGCAACCTCCTTACCAATAAAGGTATTGCAGATGGCACCTTCATCCACCTATCCAAACTCAAGGAATTCTCTATAGTAAGAAATTCACTAACATACCCTCCCCCTGAACTCCCAGGTACAAACCTACTTAGGCTTTATCTACAGGACAACCAGATATCACACATACCACTTTCAGCCTTTTCAAATCTCCACCAGCTGGAGCGACTTGATATATCCAACAATCAGCTTCGGATGCTGTCCAAAGGTGTTTTTGATAACCTTCATAACCTTAAGCAACTCACAGCAAGGAATAATCCGTGGCTTTGTGATTGTAGTATTAAGTGGGTCACTGAATGGCTCAAGTTAATTCCATCCTCCATCAATGTTCGAGGATTCATGTGTCAGGGGCCAGATCACGTCCGAGGTATGGCTGTCAGGGAACTCACCATGAATATGTTGTCATGCCCCCCAACTACCCCTGCTCTGTCATTTGTTACCCAGGCTCCCACAACTCCCATGCCAGCCACAATGGCCCCTACTACATCACTTGTAATCCCAAGTAACAAATACACTCCTTTTACCCCCATTGTAGCCACACTCCCCACTGTGCCTGAGAGAGACGATGGAGAAAAAGTGACCACTTCCTTTCTTGAACGCTTTCAGCTGTTTATCCACACAGTGAATGACACTTGCATTCAAGTTAGCTGGCATACCCTTTTTAACGTCATGGCGTACAAACTTACCTGGGTTAAAATGGGCCATAGTCTGGAAGGAGGCATTATTCAGGAACGGGTAGTTAGTGACAAGAGACAGAACATAAGCTTGACGAACCTAGAGCCCAAATCTACATATCGGATTTGCTTAGTTCCCTTGGATGATTTTAATAATTACCGAGTTGGTGAGGACACTGTCTGTTCTGAAGGTACCACCAAGGCTTCCTTGTTAAGCAATGGTAGCAACACTGCCTCCAGCCATGAGCAGACAACTTCTCATAACATTGGTTCCCCATTTCTCTTGGCAGGATTGATTGGGGGGGCAGTGGTATTTGTTTTGGTGGTTCTGCTCAGCATCTTCTGTTGGCACATGCACAAAAAGGGGCGCTATACTTCTCAGAAGTGGAAATACAACCGGGGCCGACGGAAAGATGACTACTGTGAGGCGGGGACCAAGAAGGACAACTCCATCCTGGAGATGACAGAAACCAGCTTTCAGATTGTCTCCTTAAATAATGATCAACTCCTTAAAGGAGATTTCAGACTGCAGCCCATTTATACCCCAAATGGGGGCATTAACTACACAGACTGCCATATCCCCAACAATATGCGATATTGCAACAGTGGTGTGTCAGACCTAGAACACTGTCATACGTGATAGTGAAGAGCATGGCAGGACACCTACAACTAGGAACAGAAACTTGGAGGGAGGAAACAAATAAACCTACTCACACACCAACAAACAAAAATTACATTTGATAAATGTTACACAGATGCATTTGTGCATTTGAATACTCTGTAATTTATATGGTGTACTATATAATGGGATTTAAAAGAAGTGCTATCTTTTCTATTTCAAGTTAATTGCAAATGGTTTTGTAACTTTTTGCTTTTTAAATCTTAAAAAAATATATAGCTGAAGTACTGTACAGGGTTGTACAATAAGACCCAATGCCATGGCAAAGGAAAGAAATGCCTCATTCTTCAGACATTAACCATTTTGATTTTGGAGTTTATTTGGGGGGTACTGACTCAGATTTCTTCCACTAGTATAGGAACTAAGTTAAAAGGAGAATAACATTAGAAATGTCTAAGTAGAATCAGCTGCAGGAGGAATACAAATTAACATTCTTTGTGACTGATAAAATTGGAGTAACTTCTGTTAAAACATATTGGTCAATTTTTGCTGCCTCTGTACTTTTTAGTTCCAGTCAGAGCAGGAAATTGTGAGCTTTCTAGTATCAAACACTATGAATCTCTCTGTTCTTTATATTATAACTTGTTTCAAGAACTTGTCACACATTTAATCCTCCTCACAAAGGCTGGTATTGAAATATTACAAGCAAAAGACTTGTTTGCCCTTAAGTTCTTGTCAAAATCAACATTTGAAAATACCAACTTTTGTCAGAATTTTTAATCTACAATCCAGATATTTTTCTTTTGTTTTCTTTTGTAAAGAAAGCACATTTCTTTAGGTCCCAAGCCTAGTCACATTATACTATGAACTTAATCAGTGCTGTTCATTACAGCAGTCCAAAGGGATCTGATATATTGGCCAGAGTAGCAAGCAGTACCTTAATTCTAATTACTTAAAAATATATATCCAAAAGATGTTAAAGTTGATGAAAGTATTCCCATTGCTATTTCTCAGTTTCACGATATTCCTTGATAACTTAAATTAGTTTGCTCCAAGAAAAAGAGAGCAAACCCTACGGGAGCATTAAAATAGGTAAGCACTTACTCATAAAATGTTTTGAGATTTTTTCGGTAGGGCAGGGGGGAATTCATGTTTAAAATTTAAGTTAGGCCAAAAATGATATTTCAAGAAAACAGTGGGGGGGGGGGAACTGAACCAAATTTGTGGGGCTTCTGTTACCACAAATTCATTCTGAATCCATTGACAATCTCACTTGCATTTGGCATCTGAACCTCCATAATACTCCTAATTTTGTCTGATTTCCTCAAAATGTTAATTTGAGATTTTTGTTCGGTTTTGTACCTTGGTAAGTGACACCCTGGGAATATATGGTGTACAGTCCCTATTAAAAATGAGAACCAAACAAAGCAAACTCCACTCTCCTTAATTACACAGGAGCTTGTATAAGAATAGCTCTGGTGCAGAATACAAACTACCCAGGGACCATCATAACTTTGTGTAGCTCCTAATATTATACAAAAATCCACTAGTAGTAGACCAATTAACACTTTTCTCCCATCATATAGACATTATTTGGGGGAGAAGCACCCCCTGAATTCATATGTTGTGGAGTAGGGGACAGGTTCATCAATACTTATAGAACATCATACAGTAGTTTGCACATGCATACATCCTATTGTCTAGTGCAGAGATGAGGAGCCTGGTGTTTGTTTTGTTTTGGTTTTTTGGACTATAACTCCCATGAAAATTAGCTAGCATGGCTAATGGTGTGGGAACATATGGTTAAATTTAATAACATTCTAAGGGCGACAAGTTGCTCACCTAAAGTCTAGTTGACCTTGGTCTAATATTTTTGCTTGCTTAAAGGCTAGCACCCCCACCCAACTTTTTCTTTTCTAATTCAACTCACTACCTGCTCTTAAGTTTTGAACACCCATATGATCCCAAAATATGTGGGAATGGAGCACACAACTACCAGTCAACAAACCAATTTAAATAAAACATTCCTTGATATATATATTTTTGTAACTGTTGGGAGCTTTTTTTTTTAAATGATAGAAGGAAGGAAGTCCTCCCTCTCTTCTAACATCAAAAAGAACTCATGCAGGTTGTCATCTCAATGAAACATTTTTTTTAATTAAAAGTTTATCAGAAGTGTTGATAGACTGGGATTGCTTAATGTATTGAGTTGAAGGCCCCAGGAAGTAGGAAAATGTGTCAGTCATTTCTCTCCTTAGTCTACTCCAACTCTTATAAGAAAACATGACTGTGCACACAGCTTCTTCAGTTGCTTGACAACATTCATTCTCCCTCTGAGGAGATGGATCAGCACTTTTGTGTATGATGGCAAAGTACAATCATTTCCTGAATTATGTCCCTTCCCACCCGACACCTTTTATAACCACATTTTGAATTTCCATTCTATATTCTGTATATTTGCTATTTTCTCCAGCTATAACAGGTATTTTAGGCAACCTGTATGGCTACTGTAATAGTGAAGTCACTGAACCTTTGCTAAATAAAAGGCTGCCGTATGGTTTGAAATGGTGTAATTTTAGCTAGAAACCCAAATGAAGTGTTTTTTGTTCCTTTGGCTATGCAAACTGTTTGCCTCTTGACAGATGGAAATTCATGGTATACATTACTCTGTATGAATCCCCGTGATGACAAGAAACAAAACAGATACACATATGTTTATGGGAAAGGTGGTGTGGGGAAAAAACCCTTTTCTCCTGTTATTATGGTGAAATGAAATGGTGGTAAATTTAAGACACACAAAAGGAATTCTCTCTTCACACAGCAGAGGCAAACTATCAAATTCACAATTGCAAAATAAGTGGTAGTCACTCCATTTGGATGGCTTTCAGACAAGATTAGACAATGCCATGGAGGAGATGGCTATCAGTGGCTACATGTCAGAATGGCTATGTGCTGCATCCACATTGAATCAGCATCCCTCTAACTACCAGTTGGAAAATAGCAGGAGGAAAAAGTTGTTGCCGTCAGATCTTTCTTGGGTCTTTCTAGAGGCATTGGCAGATGGAAAACAATCTGGACTCCACTACAGGTGGATTGATTCAATCAAGAAAGCCATCACCCTGAGACTGCAACACTGGAACAAAATAGTTGATGACTGAGACTCTGGTCTCTCATCCATTGGGTTGTCATAAGTCAAAAGGTGATTTGATGGCAAATAATAACAATAACAATAGTCTAATCTAAAGCTCCTCTTATATTCTTAGGCATCATGAATGTTAGAAACCAGAAAAAGATGTATGCAATACTATCAGCTAGCAGAAGGGAAAGTTATATTGTGAAATTAAGGAAGGAATGGGGCATACACCTCTGTTAACTAGGTGTATAAGAAGAAAAAGAAAGATACAACAAAATTGGGAAAACTTGCTCCCTCCTAGTAATCTCAGTATTTGAAATAAGAACTGGTTCTAGCTCTTTCAGTTGTGTTCTAGATGGCAGCTTAGATAGTTACTCCACAAAATGCAGTAGTGGAAATTTATGACAATGCCAGCCCTATTTGCATAACCTTGGCTTTTTCCCTTGGTGCAGAGATGGTGAGAACTAGCACATACAGAGACATGCTCTTTTTTGTTGGATTTGTTTGCTTTTTGTTTTCAGTTGAAAAACACACCACACAAAATATTTTCGGCCAAGTGTTAAGGAGAAGTACCTCAGCTCCCTATCCACACCCAGATTCAGTATATGCATATTATGCAAGTTAGCCTGTAAAATAAGAAAAAGACAGACTACTTACACTTGAATGATTTGCCATGATTTCTTTATAAATCAGTAGCAGTAGCTACATTTTAATGTCTGATGGGAATTTTCACCCAACATTATTGCTGCTAATCACATACATAACCCTTGGACCACCCAAGGGCAAAGTCCTTAAATTATGAAGGGTGTTCTTTTTTGTCTGCTTCTCATCTAGACAACCTGGGAACAATGTTAACTGGGTATATTCTATTTGTCATATTGTTCTGCATTTTCACATGGTGAGATGTTCCAGCAGTTCTACTGTTGACCCAATGTTCACTTTCCTTAGAAGGAAATTACTGAACTCTTGCAGGGTTTCTCAGAATGTTTGCACATACATATACAGATTGGGCATAGTTTCACTATTCCAACATCAAATTTCTAGGGAAAACACATAACAACAATTTCTGGGAGATGTCAAAATGTTAGCTATCGTAGCCTTTACTGACTGGTTCCAGTACTTAACATCTTAATGGAGTTTGAAAACTCTTTAGCACTTAAATTGGTTCTGATTGTATTCCAAGTGGAGGTTGTTCTATGACTGGGGTGCGACAGCTGAGAAGGTCCTCTCATTTTCATGCAGTATATTGATCTCATTGGTCTTTAATACAACTCTCATGGGTCTTTTGCAAATGGAACTCTCCTAGGACTGGTTCATGTGTGTCACATACTTAAATCCAAGAATAAAAGGATTGTCTTGCTGAGTGAAACTACAGTACTTCTAGTCCTACAAGTGCTCCATTAGGTGCCTGGAAGCTTCTGAGCAACACATCAAACTGAAACTCAATTATTGTTGTTTGTCCTTGGCTTTTGGATGGCCTGATAAATGCTGTTTATGACAGGAATTCTGGATTGCCAGTTGGGATGGCCATCACTCAGTATTTTAGCTGTCTATTCTTGCATGGCAGTGAGATTGAGTGAGATGACCTTTGAACTATGAAGGGCAAGGCATTTTACCATGGTGATAAAACATAATTACTAATTTATGTTTTATGCCATTTAATGTTATTAAAGGTTTGGCCTGTTGCAGGGGTGGGGTGATACTGCCTTACTTCTGGTGTCCCTGATGCGTTTCTACATCCAAAAGGGGGGATTCTTAGCAGAAGGAGAAGATGATGCTATGAAGGCCTGAATCCTGTTGGTAGCTACAACTTGACTATACCCATAAGTCAACATTTATTCAATGTTTTTGCTCCAGTCAGGAGATTTAGGCCAAAGGTGTAGCTATGGGAGGCAAAACAAAGGCATTGTTCCTACAAATAAGAATTTTTCCAGCCCCCAGTTACACCCAATTTTTAGCACTGCAATAACCTAACATTTCAATTAACCAAAGAAATATAGTATCAGCATTCAAAGGGCAAGCAATGCAAACAAAGTAAATTCGAGAGTTCCAGGTGAAAACAATTTTCTGTGTCTCACTCTGCAGTGCAAGACATTTGGGGACTAAAATAAATTTACATTTGGTGGAGCAAAATTCTTTGAGAGAAGCAATGCCCACATTTTGATTCCGTAGCTACACCCCTGATTATGACACTGTTGTTGAAAGAGTGATCTTTTTTTCCTTGATCTTTTGACATTGGTCAAACAAAATTTAAGCACTCTAAATATATCAGATGTTGGTACTTCTGCTTAAACAGATTCCAGTGAAATGTTTCTTTTCAACAAGATATTCTTCTCTCAAAGATCAAGATTCAGGGTATAGAAAGCCTAGGTTATTACTCCAGTTACAGCTTTATACTTCTTCCATTACTCCTATAGGGCCAAGATTGCTGTCCCAAAATACAGATCAGTGAAAGTTAATAAATAAAGGGCAAAAATGCTGCCATTCCCAGAGGACTTGAAAAACATCAGAATTGGCTCTGAGGTTGCAGTAGTTATCAGTGCTTTGTTGAAAGTAAAGGTAATAGTAATCATCTGCCTGGAAGCCATGAAATGTTACTTTCAAAAAGTTACTTTAATAGAAGGAAGTTCTTTACATGGCAGCAGCCCCATTAGGGGTATCATTTAACAATTTGGCTGACTGGACTTTCTAGTATTAGCAGTGTTGGTGAAACACACAAGCACACAGAGAAGAAAGTCAAGCATTTACTTGGGACAAAATTGTCATTATTTTATTTTATTTACTTATATTCTGCCTTTCTCCCTATATAGGGTCTCAAGGCATATAGGCACATGGTGGCATCCCTCCAAAGTTCATTGTCTTCCCCAGATTCCTTGCCAGCTCCTGTTTTGTCTCTTACCTCATTCCAACAAAATATATAATTTCATGCCAAAAATAAAAAGTTACCCAGATGTAAGGGCCCATCAGAAAAGAGAATGCGTTTTCTGTCACAACAACATTATATCACAACTATCCAGATTATTAGGCAGATGGAGGACTGGAGTTATGTAGCAAAGCAGACCAACAATTTTTCATTCAAAGACACACGAAGCATATTTCACAGTGATTGTGTTTTGTTTTGTTTTTCCCTTAAAGAATATGGCCAAGGTTGCTTGATTGCTCATCTTTGTAGGTTGACCAATAGTGATGATTGTAACAGATGTATACCAACCCTGGATTGGGATTTCTAATATTTTCATATTGCTCCCTTCAAGGAACCATTCTTACATTAACAGGCGTCGGCAACCTACAGCCCACGGGCCGGGTCCGCCCCCCGAGGCCTTGGGACCGGCCCCCGCCGACCGCCGCTGCCACGCTGCCATTTTGTTTTCCAAAATGGTGGCCACGACTCATTTTTGCATGGGCAGTACTCCTGCGCATACGCAAGCGAATCGCAACCGCCATTTGGAAAACAAAATGGCGGCCACAACTCATTTGCGCATGCGCCGAGTACTATGCATGCACAAACAAGTCGCGGCCACCATTTTGTTTTCCAAAATGGCGGCTGCGACTCGCTCGTGCATGCACAGTACTCCAGAAGTCCTGCGCATGCGTGAGCAAGCGCGCACATGCCACCATTTCCCCCCCACACACACACACACACCGTTGGCCCGCGGAAGACCAGGGGATTCCCGTACTGGCCCCAGGTAAGGGGAACTTGCCAACCCCTGCATTAACATTTGCAGGTCTGTCATGGGAGACATGCAAGTTGCCTTGTTGAATATTCTGAGCATGTTCTAGGATTCATACTCGGGTAATGATGACCATTTACTAGATTTTTTTGAGCCTCATAAACATGCTGTGGGAACTGAATTGCAACCAACATCTCCTTGTGGTTGTGTACACAAGGAAAAGCAGTAGTAGTCATGAAACAATCTTGAAGAGCCCCAGGATAAACTCCCAAGGAAGGTTTCCTGAGATATTCAGTTTCTCAGAACACACTAATATTTTCAGTTTCTAGGGATGTTCATCCCAATTTGTTGGTAAATGTCTGCATATAGTATCTTCTTCTTTCCCTCTTTTATTCTCCAAACTAGATTATGACACAGTTACATAAGTGCTTTGAGAGCTACAGTATATTGCACAAATGAAAAGTGGAAGTACAGTAGTCACATCTAGCAGGCAAGATCCAATCGAGATGTTATTACTCCCCTGTGGATGAGATCAAATAAAAGGCTTCCTTCCAAATCCTACAGAGGGAATTACAACTGCTGATTAGTTTTCTTTTTTCCTGTTAGTATCAAGGTACAGTAGAAAGCATTATTGAAGGAAGGGGTAGGGAAATTCTCAACAACGTGCACTAGAGAACAAGTATATGAACCCACTAAAGAGTAACATGTAATGTGCCAATTAACTGAATAATGTAGATTGCATGTGTAAACATGGGAACGAACAATGGAGCAAACCTCAGTTTGAATTACTGCCTTGAAACTGCAGTCCTTGTGTTTTCAGGGGAAAATTCTATATTCTATTATTACTATTACTATTATTATTATTGCTGTGTTGTTGTTATTAATTATTAGCAGTTGGCTAATTGTTATCCCACAGCATACACACAAGGGTGCAAAATATACACCTTCCGAGGTCACTAAAATGAGTACCCAACTGTTGGGGGGCAATGAGGTTACAATTGTAAACCGCTTAGACAGAGAATCATAGAATCATAGAGTTGGAAGAGACCACAAGGGCCATCCAGTCCAACCCCCTGCCATGCAGGAACATCCCATAGCGCGATATGAAGCAGTATATAAATGAAGCTGCTTTGCATTGAATCTCAGTCCCAATTTATATTACCTCTGCCTGCTCAAGAAATATTCACATCTTATTCATCCAAAATGATCCCTTTGTATCTAGCAGTTTAGGGAATCCATAGGGATCATGAAGGTTCCTCAGTCCAGCCTAACCAGGCAGCAGCCACTGTGAGTAATAGGAGTCTGTTCTCCTGTTGACTAGGACACAGCTGACTGATGTTTCTACCCTAGTCACCTCATGCAAGTGATCTTTGGTGCGAAAGAGAATTGCGACATGGATCCTTCTTTTTTTGACTGTCAAGCCAGAGATTGTTCATGGGAGGTGGGTGGAAATTTCCATCTGTTGCATCCTGATCAACAGGAGAACAGACTCCTGTCATTCACAGTGGCTGCTGCCTGATACATTTTGAATTGGGTTAATGGTAAGTATATAACTAAGTAGCTGATCTAGAATTGGAGCCAACATCTCTTGTTGGATCTTTGTGTGTGAGGTCAGGGGCTCAATCAAGAAGAAGAAAAAAGACTTATAAGATGGGTTGGATTTCTGGGATGTTCTTTGTCATTACTTTCACTGAGTTCTTTGTCACTGCTTTCACTATGTGGCAGAGAAACAGACATACCAACACCACATAATGTTTTCTGGTCTTATCAAAGTTCTTTCCCCGCTTTCCTTGAAATTGCTTAGATGTTTCATCTGAGAAAAAGCCACTAAATTTATCTCACAGTGTAACCTACAATTTTGCCTTGACATTTTCCTTTAGTTCAAATTTGGACTTTGTAAAGAAATAAACTAAATGTCAAGTGCTGCTGATCCTCATGTATGATAAAGACCAGGTATGCACAATGCTACCTGTATGGATGTCCTTTCCAGACCACTTCATGGATCCATTAAAGTGCTGATGGTGGCAAATGAGATAAACCCAATAGTCTAAATTCAATTGCTAGCTCCAACAAAAGTAGAGCCATTGACGAGTTTTACCTTTGTGTTGGCTCACTATTCAGCAATTGATTCAACTCACGTAAGTTTCATTTATCCATTGATTCATTGGTCTCTACATTATTTGGGTCCAAATGTTAACAGAACTAGTAGACAAATTAGAAGCTTTGAGGGCATGAATTGTATGTTTTCCTCATAACATTAAACAGCAGGTTTAGCTTTAGCTTTTGACATTGACATGGTTAAATTACTGCTGAAGGTATTGTTTACCACATTTTAGTACACTTTTAACAAAGAAATTTAAGTTGCTTTTTAGAACATGAAAATAATGAACTGACACATTTTTATACAAGCTGCACTAAGAAAAGAAATAAGTAGAGCAGAAATAAGTAGCACACACACACACACAAAACACAATTTGTATCAAGATCCAACAAATTCTCTGACTTATTATCTCCTCACTTTTTCAGAACATTTCCCTACCAACACCAATGAGAAGAGGAAAATTATACTATTGTAGAGCTAGCTGAGTTTCCCCTAAACTGGAGAATATCTAATCCTGCAAGTCCAAACTGCCCCTGATCTACATTTGCCAGATCAAAAGTTTGAAATGGATCCTAGCCTGAACTGGTAGCCAGCGAAGAGATCTACAGGGGAGGGGAAAAACATTTAGGGAGCTGGATGGCACTATCCAGAATTAGAACCAGAGGGAGAAGACAGCAGGAAGGCAAACCCACCAGTACACTATTAGAATAATCAAGGCACGACATAACTAGAGCCTGGACAAGTAAATGGGCAGTCTTAGTGGTCAAGAACCTATAGATTCTGTGGATGTTCAGAGGGTGGAAATTACATGCCTTTTCTGTTGTCCCAATAAAGGAGTGCAGGGACAATCATCCAGAAGGACTCCCAAGTTCCTGGCATCCAAAACAGGAACCATTTTTCAACCTTACAAACAGTGAAGAGCATGAAAGAGGGGCTGTTGGATAGAGGATGAAACACCAAGATTTCTCTGTCGTTTCCTTTTTTTTTCTTTTTCCTTTTACCTATTCAGCTTAAGATGGTAGATGACCATCCACAAAAAAAAGTCCATCACGGGCTTTCACACAGCAACATAAATTTATTTAAAACTTTGAAAAGTGATTTCTGACTTATGAGGTGAACCTACCATGGGTTTTTCTTGGCAAGATTTGTTCAGAAAGTGTTTGTGCCATTACCTTCCTCTGATGCTGAGAGAGTTTGTGTAACTTGTTCAGGGTAACACAGTGAGTTTCCATGACTTCATGGGGATTCAAGCAATGGTCTCCTAGAGTCCTAGTCTCAAACCATTACACTACACTTGATCATTATCGAGACTTAGGAAATGTTAAAACTCTACTGTTCAGAAACCTTCTACTGATTTTTTTGAAGTATAATAATAATACAATCATCAAGTTGGAAGAGACCCTATGGACCATGAGGTCCATGCTTGCTACTGGTTTCTATTCAAATTCTCAAAAGAATCAAATAAAAGGTGGTGGAAAAGTTTGTTTCAGTCCCTAGACACGTACATCAGTCAATTCTTGTTACTGTTAAGTTAGTTTATATACAAATCTTCATTTTCATGCACATATAGAAAACCATCATGCAACAAGACATGAAGAAAAAAATTATGTTGAATGTGTAGACCAATCCATGTCTATGTATCATAGATATATTTGAAGCAATAATTGTCATGGGATAAGTTACACATATCAGAAATACACATGTTAATTAGCTACATTTTATTACTCACGCACTCTTTCCCCTAGAATCTAATGCCACAAAATTCACTATAACATTCCAAATGGGAATGTGGCTAAGTACAATCCATTGAAATGCTGTGAAGCTTATGCTGAATCTCCAATCAATAGTAATTTTGCTTATTTATTTCTGAAACTTGTAGATTGCCTTTCCACAATTCAGAGCACATGGTGATAAATAAAACCAAATAAAATACCACAGATGTGAAGGCATGAGAATGAAGAAATCAGCTAGAAAGCTATAATAAGAACAAGATTGAGCTCATATATTGTAAAATCCAAAGAACAGATCAGTCAATGAAATAGCAGCATGACAAGGCCAGATTTGATTCTTGGAAAGTCTTACACACAATAAAAGTGTCCACTTGGCTGTACTGAATAGTCTGAAATTTGAAGATTTACTTAAAAGGGGGGGGGGGAATCATAGTTTATAATGAGCTTGCCTAAGGAGTAAAATTATAATGTAGCTATTTCCACATAGTTCAGGTTTTTTTAGGTAATCTTCCCACTAAAGTAGAACTATAAGCAAGGTTTCATGAGGAAATCTTTGTAATTTGTTTCACATCCTTGGAATATCCTTGCAGATTCTATATGCTTGAAATTTGGACCAGTCAGTGTGCTAGAGCTCTGAAATTAAAATAATTTCATCTTCCTCGTGATATAGCATGCCATTATTCCTAGCACTGGCCAGTCAGATGTTGGACTTTACAATTATGGGTTACTCCATTGAACCATGTCCAACCCAGCTTGTACAATTCAGCAAAAGCAAGGTTATATGTATGGACCAATCATAGAATCTAAAAGTATGTGTCCCCAAACATGCACTTATAATTAGATAAAAGTAATAAACAGAAATCAACTCTGCATAGGCTGCAGAAAGGTCTGCTTCTTAAGTTATATAACAGTGTATGTGATGGTGAGATATATATTTCCCAATTGCTTCTTCTTAACAACTGGAATTGAGCAGACAGATGTGACTTCACTGTATTCTGGCTTTCCCTGACATCATCTAAACCATAATGGTTTTAGAGTGGTAGAATCTCTGCCACTCATCCCAAAAGTTGAATCAGAGTTCTCTGTGTTTGAAATGGGATCTGTGGCTAAACTCTGATGAACCATGGCTCAAATAATTTCTAGAGAGACGCTTATTTTATTTCTCTGTAACACTTAGCTGTCACCTTTCACTCCATATAATATACTGAAAATCCTACAGCTAACTTGTCTGAAGATATTGAAATGGGATGAGAGAAGGAGGATGAAAGGGACTGAAGAGAAGAGCTAGTCCAAAATGTGCAAGAGTCTCTGACTTCCTGTATGAAAATCTATGTTTTACATGTATTCTAGAAATCTGAACAATTTTACATTGTGCTACTCTGCTCCCTTCTCTCTCAAAACATATATCCCCCAGTACTCTCAAAATATGCCTAGTTTATTCACTTAAAGGCCATAATAAAAAAAAAAACATTTCTATGAAACTCTGAATGTTTGACCTGCGATCATCTTTGTGAAAAGCTTTTTATATCCACTCTTTCATTTGTTAACAATAAAAAGAGTAGAATCCAATTTTATATGGAAAATGTTTTTGTGACATGAGGCAGACACAATGCATCATGTACAATAAATAGTATGTGGTGGTGTTCAGAGAACAGAAAGTTTCTATTACATGTAGCAGAGCAGAACTGGAAGAAATATTGCAAACTGATTTTGGGTGCTACTCAGCAGCTTGCTTAGCAAATGGTCCTATTTATTCTAAAATGAGACTTCAGGGAAACTATCTGTGAAAGTAACAATGACAAGAGGCTTTACAGAGGAAACAGTAGCCATTTGAGTAGGGAACAAAGCGCGTTCTCTCTCTCTCTCTCTCTCTCTCTCTCTCTCTCGACATCTCCTTGTGAAAAATAAAATAAAAACCAGAACACCTATGATGTTCTGATCCCATTACTCCAGGGACAGGCAATCCCTGATATTCAAGAGATTACTGTCTGTCTATTCTACAGAAATAGATGCAGGTGAGATTGTTGTGGCTGATTTGCAACAGTAATATTTTCTAACAGATCATGTGGACTTGGTGAGGGGTTGTTTTTTTAAAGCAAAGAACATGCAATCTGAAGATGTCCCATGAGTCTTTTCTGGCAAGTAATGAGGTGGAAACCATACAGCCAACCAAGCTATCTAAGGCTGACTTCCTTCATTGTGAGGTAGTGGCATCATCTGTGTCATCCTACCAAGTGGAAAACAAGCAGCATACTGCCAGATTTAGCACACATCAACAGACAGTGTGAGATCAGGGCAGGTTTAAAATGTTTTGCTGGCTGAGGCAAAGAACAAGATGCCCTCCCTTTCCACATGCAGAGTGGAAGAGAGGGGAAGGAGGCAGTTCAGTTTTACCATTGCTTGCTCAATATTTTCCACCACACCTGGAATCAGTAGGTTATTGACATATACAGACTGTGTGGTTTGTATTGGTGTGAGGAGGTGACATGATTTCACTCTTTAAATATCTCAAAGTCTGTCACAGAGAGGACAGGGCAGCCCCGTTCTCTGCTGCTGTAGGAACAGGTCTAATGGTTTGAAGTTACAGGAGAGTAGATTTTGACTGAACACTAAAATGAACTTAACAGTAAGAGCAGTTCGACAATGGAATCAATTGCTTAGAGAAGTGGTGGGGTCTCCTTCTTTGGACATCCTCAAGAAGAGTCTGGACAGTTACCTGCTGGGGATACTGTAGCTGGGGATCTTGCACTGAGCAGGTGGTTGGACTCCATGAGGCCTCTTCCAACTTTATGACTCTAAAGTGGTCAGACATACATCATAAGACCCAGTTTCAAGCTTTTTTTTTTTTTTTGAACATGTAAGTAGTGTTGGTCATGACTAGAACTTATCCAGCCATGAGTTGTTCTTGCATTGTTCACATATTCCTTCATTTGTAATACATTTCAATACCACTTTTCATCTATGAAAAAGCGCCCCCGAAGTGTTGTATGAAACTGATATCAATGAATGTGTTTTTTTTTAAAAAAGCATTTAAAGTAAATTCATAAGTAGATAAGATTAAAATATGTGAAAAACCTGATGTGTGAAAAATTGCTTAAAGGGCAAAAGAGAAGACGAAAATCTGTGAATATTCTTTACACCCCTTACTGCCCTGTCCAGCTCCTCATATGTGAGGTAAAATACCACTAATTAGACTTTACACTGGGCACAGACACAGGGAATCCTATCCAGTTAAATCCAGTAAAATCTTCTCACTGATTGAAGGTCTCTTTCAGTGGAGCAGAGACAGTATTGATTCAGCACCCACCACAACCCTTCATATCCCCCCAAAATCTACTATAGACCACCTGCCAGGGCAGATCTCAAGTCCAAGTAGACTTCTGTAGATTTGATTTCCCCTATGGAAAATCATATTTTCATAGATTCATAGAGATGGAAGAGATCACAAGGCCCATCCAGTCCAACTCCCTGCCATGCAGGAACTCTCAATCAAAGCATACCTGACAGATAGCCACCCACCTTCTGTTTAAAGACCTCCAAAGAAGGAGATTCCACCACTTTCTGAGGGAGTGTGTTCAACTGTTGAACAGCCCTTACTGTCAGGAAGTTCCTCCTAATGCTG
The DNA here is from genome assembly GCA_026167975.1 of Phrynosoma blainvillii. NCBI lineage: Eukaryota > Metazoa > Chordata > Lepidosauria > Squamata > Phrynosomatidae > Phrynosoma > Phrynosoma blainvillii. Next base: position 419,762,697 of record JANUYF010000001.1, read on the forward strand.
AGGTGGAATCTATTTTCCTGTAGCTTGCATCCATTGTTACGAGTCCTATTCTATAGAGCAGCAGAAAACAAGCTAGCTCCCTCCTCAATATGACATCCCTTCAAATATTAAAACAGGGCTATCATATTATCTCTTAACCATCTCTTCTCCAGGCTAAACACACCCAGTTTTGTAAGAGAGAACAACATTTAGCTCTCCAACCACCAAAGCAATCTGTTTAGATTTTGTACTTATGGTGGGTCCATTTTACAGAATCCTGAGATTTGTAGCTTACTGAAATACTCAGAATTGTCTTGTGCACTTCTTTGAATTACAGTATTAGAGATGTTTTGCAGAAAATTCTAAGTTTCTCATGAAACTATAAACTGTAGATCCCATAGGAAGGGACCATGGCAGTTAAAGGGGGAATCAATGTACTATAATTGTGTAGTGAGAATACATTCCTTGCAGTGGCACCACTGCTTCTCAAACACCTACTTTTTGGCAGAAATGGGCTATGGAATTCATCTGCTTCCCTTTAAAATGCTTTTTCAAAGATGGTAGGAGTGGGGTGAAGCTCAGTGAGAGGCGATAGGGGAGGCCCCAGAGTTTTTAAAAAAATTCAAATTTCACATTTTAATCAAATCTTCACTATCCATATGTAAATAGTTTTTTGTGGGTTTTTGGGGCTGTGTGGCCATGTTCTAGAAGAGTTCCTTTCTGGTGTTTCGCCAGCATCTGTGGCTGGCATCTTCAGAGAAATATGTAAATACATTTAAGTTGTGCCTATGGTATTGTAACTGAAGGTATAATTTTAATGTTGCTAGTTGTTTATGACAGAGCTATTAGCATTACACTCAGTAGTATATGGGAATTATGATTTATGAGTAAAATTAGTGTAAAAAAGCATTCCTAAGGATTCTGTATGATATGAAATGGGAAGAGGTTAATGGTGTGTGTGTGTCTGTGTGTGTGTATGACACCATGAGTTACCGCACCAGGTGATTAAAAAATCTTTTTTAAAAAAATTAGTTTTAAAACATAAACTATACAAACACTCAAATACACATAAAAACATAACTAGTCCTAACTAACAAAAAAACAACAACCTTAAAGTAAACAAAAATGAAGTAAAGTATCCCCACCACCATAAGATCTGAAAGCCATTTTAATAGTAATTTGGTCCTTCATGTTAAGAGACACCATGCTACTTTCTGGATTACAATTCTATGTTAGCATGACAAGGGGCTATGATGGTTGGGGGACCCTAGAAGTAGTAATCAAAAAATTAACGTTAGTAAGTACCTATAATAATAATAATATTTATTTATATACCGCCCGGTAGCGGACCAATCTATGACTGCTATATGTTGGGAATATACGGAAAGCCTGTGGCTTGGAGGTTCTCCATATAAACATCTAATTGGCACTCTTGGAAACAAGAAAGTAGACTAATTATTTCCTTGGTATCAATGAGCTAGACTTTTATATTTTTATGGCAATGTGATCTAAATAATAAGCTGTTTTATATTTCAGCACATTTTATACAATATTAACTTTGCAGCTCTTATTATTCTTGAAATATTTATATTGCTCCATCATTTCACTTTCATGATCCTACAGTATCATTATTCAAATGATCAAGGTGGCAAATACTCATAACGCTAGACCTATCTTTGTAAGCATTAATGTTATTCTCAATTAAACTGTTCCTATGGATCAAATCTTAAGTAGCCAGTATTCATGGCACATATCTGAAGAGCAGTCAAGTGTTTTGTCCTTATGCTTGCTTGCTATTTACATATTCTTCAGACAGTCTTCACAAATTCCGTGTCTGATAATTTTGAAAATATGAAAGGAAATTGTAAAAACGATAGATTTGCAAACTATCTCTATTACCATAATAGTACACAAAGTACTAGGTTTAGCATGCACCCAGAGTAAGAGATAAAATGTAGATGCATTAGTTTCACAGAGGTACTGCTCACTGTAGCCCGTAAGGCTCTATTCAATGTCACTGCAGCCTTCATGGGCTTATCCATCCAAACAAGATGGCCATGATTCAATATCACCTACTTAGCTACATAAACACCATAGTTACATAACTAAGTAGTGTCTCCAGCCTGACTCCCTCAATTTGCACTTACCAGACAGCAACCACAGTGTGTTATAGGGCTCTCTTCCCCTGTTGATCAGGGAGCAGCTAACATTACCACCCCTTCCTATGAGAGATCTCTGGTGTCACAATCAGAAGCAAGGTCCCTATGCAATTCCGTCTCATGCTAGATTTCACTCACAGAAGGGAATGGATATGCCATCAACTACTTCCTGATTAATAGGGAAACAGATCTCTGTTGCTCACAGCAGCTGATACCTGGTAAGTGAAGTTTGGTGGACTTTCATGAACCACTTTTATATGGAATGGTACAGCAGTCATCCACATAGACCTAAACATATAAGTAGAAATCCACCAAACAGTGATACCTCTATTGGCCAACCAAAATGCACAATATACTTTTTGCAAGCTTTCAAAGCTTCAGAGGCTTCATTAGGCAAGATGTTACAAACCAAACAGGAGAAAAATTGGAGATGTTAGTAAGATGCCTGCATTTTGTTGTTTCTGTCTTTAGTTAAGATGGTATGGGGAGGATATCTTTTGCAGGCTGGCTCCTCCTCTTTTTGGCCATGTGGCAATAGGGAGATTTTCAAAGTCCAGGAAATTTAAAATCCATTTGCATGGCAACAAGGACCCCTCTCTTGCAATTCAATATATCTCCATTCCGGTGAGGTCAGAGGCCTCTTTGTAGGCAGAGAACAATAGATTACTCAAGAAGTCTCCATGTTTTTGAATCAGGAACATTTTGGTAGATGTAGAGGTAAAACATGCCAATATAGTCCAAATTTAAGAAGAAGAAAAATGTTTTTCCTTGTTTGAAGGTCCCAGTCCACTGGCTCACTCTTTAAGGTTCCCTGTTGCAGCTACAATGTGGTATCTCACGATCCAAAAAACATGCAGGGGGAGCTGTGTTGGACATTTAGCAAATTCAAACAAAAATCCATGAAACAATGATACCTTTATTGGCCAAACAATACTATCACCCTTGAAGTGTGGCATGCAGTTGCCAGGGACCCGATCCAGTGCTCCCGGGGCGGAGCAGAGCTGCTCTTTTGGGGTGGTCTGCTTTGCCCCTGAATGGCACACAATTACACCATTGTCTATCTTCTTCCCCATCCCCCTCCTCCTCTTTCTTCCCTACTCAAAACATTCTGGACAGGTTTAGACATAATCCCAAACCATAGTTTGTACTAAACTGAGTTAATAATCACCCAGCCTTTAAACTGTCAGATACATACCATCAAAGTATATTTTACAGTGAGAATGGGTGAAAACTTCCTAAACTTTTCTAAGAGGTATCCATAATTAGGAGGGAAAAATCCTTCATAGGTGAAATACAACTGCATGCCACAGCCCTGATCCAATGCTTTGCCAACCCAAAAAGGGCCAGAAAATGCTACCCTTGCCACCACCATGGTTTTTTGGAGTTTCTTTGGAGCAGTGCGTCTAAATGCTATGACAAAGAAATGGCATGATGCCACCCACCATCTGGTCAGGTGGGCGGCATGATGCCAGCATTGGGGTGGCATTTGGGCATGCAGCACACGGGTGCCATGTCCTCATTCTGCCTCAAGGTCAGCATTTAACGCTGGTCTGTTCAGCCCCTCCATGTAATTGTATACCATTAAATATACTTGCTAATGGTTGCTATAATTAATTATTTGGCTATTTGATAGAAGGAATAAGAAAGGCAAATATAGCAAAACCATAAAGAAGAGCAAAGGTAGAACACAAATGATGGAAAAGCAAATATATCCAAAGAATCTTAAGAGAAAATGCAGCGACACTCACTCCTCCATTTTCACAGACTTGGTTTCTGCGTCCCTCACCTGTTTGTGGGTGGCAAATAGAGGGGTACAAAATGGGGTGCACACTGCCATTAAAGCATGTGGGGCTTGAATAGTTGTGATTTTCCATTTTCGTGAGGGGGTCCAGAACAGATCCCCCACAAAAACAGAGGAGCGACTGTACATTTATCCAGATTCAGATTCGATCTTCTAAAATTGTCAAGTGTTGAAAAGCTCCCATACTGTTAATTAACTATGCATGGGAAATACAGATGAAATATTTTTCTCTTTTAACACATTACAAAAGATCTATATAGCCAATAAAGACCATGGGAATCTATTCCATTTATGTCAGGGATGATGGGAGTTGTAGCTCTTCACCTCTGGCTCTAACTCACCACCTTGTTATGCAGCAAAGCTGACCAGCTTTGATCAGTGGTTGATGCTTCTTTCCCAAGCAGCAGAGTTTCAGAGAATAGGCTGAAGACCCTGACAAACTCTCCAAGCCTTCTCACCCTTCTTCCTGAGATGTCTCCAAACTTCTCCAGGATTCTTCTGGCTCTTGTATCTTCCCTCAAGACACCAGACAACTCAGTAGTCTTATATAAAAGACCTACTTTATTCTACTATATACATAAATACTATATGCCCTACAAATCACAATCTCTACACTTCACAATATCTCCAAAACTACTCCACACTACACCACAATGTACATTAGCAAACATTGCAATTTATAGCCATTGTTAGACACCACCCACCAGTCAGTTTCCACCCAGTGGGTGTGTACATACATCTTGATTGGTCCACATAGATCATCCCATACCTAAGACCAACCCAAGTGTTTCATCACTTTACCTTGACCACTTAATGAGTCTCAGGTGTCTGCAATCTATCACAGGTGTTCTCAATATACCTTCTACAACTTTGTCCTTGGCTCTCAAGGCTTCTTAATTATATTATCTTTTTCACCTGTGTAGCTTCATGATTGCTCCTGCTTAATCACTGTGACTCTCACATACACATTTTATTTCTATTACTGTATATCCCGTGTTGCTTTTTCCTTAACAATCATATGTAATTATACCGTAGATACACATATTGAAACATACCAGTTATGTGCCATCAAAATAATATCCTGATTTTGAATTCTCTAACATTTAGAAGAAGAAAAAAGGCATAATCATGTTTGTTTTCCTGCCTCGATGCTACACCATAGGAAGGTTCAGGCATACATGATTAAGTTTTTTCATTACTTGGGGGGGGGGGGGAAATAATGTGCAACTACTGTTTTTGGCACTGCCCCATGTTTATCATAACATGCACTTCTGTAATTAGGCTGACACTGTAAACCACTTTCAATTGCTCCTTTCTAATGTGTAACTTTCTTCCTGCTACTGGATTTTATGTGATCACTCCCACAGAAGAAGAACATGGGAAGCCATCTGCTTTGCCAAACAAAATAAGTAAGTAATCCAAAATAGGATATGGTGTTATTGTTAAAGACCATGGCCTGCTACATCCTCAGTTGTACATTAAAGGGAGATCAGACAATAGTAGGATGCTTTCCGTAGGTTAATTAATTAAACAGAATTGTTACTGCCTTTGAACTATATACATTATTGTGTAGTCTGTTTCTAGTCCCTTTAATCTGACAGCTCCAAAAGACTCCACTTGAAAGGGAATCTGCCCAAATTTCTCTAGTTTCATCATAAAGAAATATTTTTCTTTCCCCTTCCCTTTGACATAATGGGCACAAACCAGCCAAAGTTCATAGAGAAACTGACGGTGTGATGACAGTAATTGTTTCTATTCCCCGCCTCCCCCCCCCCCAGGCACTTCATGATCCTAGCTTTCATATCAGTTTCCATCTTCATTTGCCAAACCAACATTAGATATGCCATTAAATCTCACTTCAGCCAACCCACTTCAGGATATTCAGTGATGTTAAATGGAACCTGAACATACTACATTCTGGCGGTTGCAGGCCCATAGATACCTCTTATGATTTGTGTTCTGACTGTCCAGATCATGTATAGTGGTGATGTAAGAAAGGAGGTTTCCATTTTTTAGGGGGGGGATTATTATTATTATTATTATTATTATTATTATTATTATTATTATTATTTTGTTCTCCTACTGGTAACAGCAATGTCTCAGAGGGTGATAGACTTTCGTTTGCTGGAAGTTTTAAAATAGAAGTTGGATTACCATCTGCCAGAAATATTTTAGCTGTAGTTTATTACATCATGAGTGGGTTGGACCAGGTGGTCATTGGTATTTCTTCCAACTCTACAGTTTTGTGATTCTATCATGCAGTCCAAGGATATAGCAAGAGCAGATATATGCCAAGAGACCTGTCCCTGAAGTGGATTTCAGAAGCATGCTTGTTTAGTTGCCTCAAGTTTTTGATCAGGCACATAGATTGATCCTGCTCTCTTCCACAATTTTCAAAGTGGAATGGTGTGGAAACTGTTCTTCCCATATAAACAGATGACCCAATAGATCAGTTAATTGATTTATATCATGTAGGCTGAACATGAAAGAAGGAATCAAAGGAGGGGTACTCCAGTATGCAAGCTATCTTGCCCAAACTGAAACAGGATTAAGGCAATCTATTCTGTCATCAAACAGTTTTACCACTGTTGAGCAGCTCTAATCCTCCCACAGCAAACAGAATTCAGAGGAGCACAGCCCCCTGCAACCAGGACCAACTCAATTTTCTTCATAACCACCTCAGCCTCTACCACCTGGTCCTCCAACTGGATAAGATGCAATAAGTTCCATCATTTCCACTATATAACAGTCTTTGCTTGCTAGACCTACTTCCCTTTCTTCTGGGGCAGATCTACCTCCCTTTCGTTAGGATGTTAATTTTTCCCCTTTAGGGGAGGTAAAGGAGCTAACAAACAGAGGCGAGCTGGAGGAGCATGCTTTGGATACTGGAGAAAATGTTTCATCATACTCTGTAGGGGAGTCAAGGTTGAGGAGACAAGGTTAGGTGGAAAACAACCTGAGTTAAAATGTATCTTTCTGGAAGTCTTTCTGAGAATTTAGAAAGTTCATATCTGGTTTACAGCTTCCAGAATTCTCCAACTGGCTTTGTCACTGACCATGCTGACTGGAGAATCTGGGGATCTATAGTCCATGAAAAGTAACTTTTCCAACCTCAGATCTTACTGGCAGATCATTGCAACCATAACAGCTTTCAGGTATCAGTTTGTACACATTCCCTAAATACACCTTGGAAGGGAAGAAGGGCCAAATCATTTAGTCACATCCATGAAGTACACATGCCAGCCTTTTTATTGATCAGGGAAGTTGAAGAATCGGAGTCCCAAAAGCCAGGGATATAATTCTTTCTTTATTTTGTTTTCATACACGAGAAGAAGCCATTAAACTATTTTCTCCACACTGAACTAAATTACAACTTTTTGCACATTGTGTATATATATATATATATATATATATATATATATATATATATATACAAAATTACATAAAGTTTTCCCAACCCCCCAGTAGAACAATATACACTCACCCCTCGGTTTTTGTGGACTTGAAGTCTGTGGTCTTGGTTCTTCATGGAGGGGTGAGCCTCATTGGCTAAAATGGCATGCACGCCCATGGAATGCACACAGAGCCACATGCAGGAGCACACAGCCATTCAAGCCAAAGGAGCTTGATTATTGCCAAGTTTCCATTTTTACAGGTGGGGGGTAGGGTTCCAGAATGGATCCCCGATGAAAATGAAAGGGTGACTGCATGCTTATCTTTTATGCTTGTCTGAAACTTATTTGTGTGTTTCTTCCAAATACCTTGTCTAAGTAATGTGAGTTGATGATTTATGTTTAATCACTTCTTTACCACATATGCTACAGGAAATCTCAAATTCTTAGTTTTGTGAATGTCCTTAAGGGATTATTCCATTTAAATCTGATTTTAAATTATTATTTTTTCTTCCCCCCCCCCCCATTTTTCCCCTTTTAATTTCCCTTGTTTATACAGCTCCAGGTATTTTCACAGAAGAGTATAAGTTTCTGCCAGCTTTCCAAATATTTGTTAGCATAGACTCCATCAATTGCATTCAATATCTTGTCCATTTTGAGGGCTTCTAGCATTTTAAATAACCAACTATCTATAGAGGGCATTTAATCAGATTTCCATTTTTGTGCTAGGAGTATTCTTGTCGTGGTTACCATATATAGTATAATTTTCCAGTGCTTAGATCGATCCTTTATTTGTATGCATTGTAGCATGTTGAGAAGGAACAGCTTCAGGGTGGGTTCGAAAGATATGTCTAACATCAAACAGATTGTTTCATGTAATGTCTTCCAGAACTTCACCACCAGGCAAGTCCATCATATAAGATACCAAGAGCCAATATTTTTTTGGCATTTCCAACAGATGGGATTACCATTTTTGTAAATTTCGGTCAGCCTGGCTGGGGTCAGATACTGTCTGGATTCCATTTTGAAAAGGTTTTTCTAAAGCTTTGTCTCCTGGTAAATTTATAGGTGTGTTGTCTCACTTGCAACCAGCTGTCTAACTGAATATATATCTTTAGCCCACCTTAGCATATGGTTCTTGATTATTTCCTGCTCGAGTTTCCTTGCCAGAAGTATCTTAAAAAATTTAGAAATTTGTTTTGGTTTATCTTCTAAGAGTATTGTATCAATCTCATTTTTTGCACAGTGAAACCTCAATTTTTTTATATCAGACTTGAATATTCCTTGTAATTGAAGATAAAGAAACCATTGTGTGTTTTGTTCTAGGACTTGTATATCTTTTTTATCTTTTACCTCTAAACTCCCATCCAAACTATTTATATTTATGATGTCAGCATAGATTAACCAGATTCTTTTTTATTTATATCTACTCAGCATTGCTTCCTGAGGTGATACCCACATAGGAAGCTCTCTGTAGAAAACTGCTTTTATTTTTGACCAGACTTGTAGTAGGGCTTTTCCAGTATGTGGTGTTTGAAATTGTGATGAAGATTCAATTTATCATACCATAGGTATGCATGCCACCCATACCTGAGATTTAAAGCTCTCTAAGTTTAGAAGCTTTGTGTTATTAAGCTTCACCCAGTCTTGTATCCAAGTTAACGTGCTGGCTTGAAATATGTTTCTAAGTCTCTGTTGTTTCTTCTTTCTTAAATAATTTTCCAAAGTATTCTGCAGCTATTTGTTTTATTTTATTTTGTTGTGTATATTCTTTTTCTTTATTTTTGAGTTTTAATATTAGTTTCCTTTCTTTTTCTTTCTTCAATCTATGTGCCAGCCATTTTCCTACTTTATTGGTGCGTTCAAAATGATAATGTCTTACATACTTGTTTTTATTTGCTATTTCTTGTACCATATTTTGATTTAATTTTTTAATATTTGTTTTTCTTGATATATCTTTGAATCCTTTGGTCTATTTTTAAGTTCTTGTTCTTTATTTTCCAATTATTAATCAGATTTTTTTCTTTTTGAATTTTAATTTTCCTCTTTCTAATTTCTTGTTGTATCAGCAAGCCCCTTGCCACCACTTTGCTTGCATCTCAAGTTACATGCATTATTATTTCTGTGTTTATATTCTCTTGGAAGTATAATCTTAATTCTTGTTTTAATATGACTACTATTGCTTCATCTGATAGGAGATACTCTTTCAACCTCCATGAATATTTTTTCCTTTGATTTGTTGTTAATATCACTGGACTATGATCGGATAACATTCTTGGCAGGATTTCCACTTTCCTTGTTTCTTAAAAAAATATTGTAAATTAAAAAAGAAGAAATAACAAAAACAAGAAATGTAGAAATAAGAGAATTTGAAAGGAAAGAACACATTCCTCAATTTACTGACAGACAAAAGGAAGAACTGAAGTTTTTTGATAAATTCTGTAGCTTTAGTTTTGGTATTTATTCTCTATCTTTTTTGTCTGTAGCTAAAAAGAAGGCCTTCTAGATGGGCCCACAAATACCTGATGTTATGTTTGGCAAGAGATTGCATAAGTGATTTGTAGTCCTGTCTCCTTTTCAGTATGGCAGCTGGGATATCTTTAAACATCTTAATCGTGGCACCATCTACCAGACATTTGTGTTTGTAACTTCTTTGAAGAATTTCACCTCTAATTTTCAATCTTGCTAAGATTATTACCACATCTTGGGGAAGATTTTTTTTCTTTAGCAGAAGAAGAGTTAATTCTAAACAATCTATCTATTTCCACTTCCAGGTATTCTTCTGTGATTTCCAAATAGCTAGCCAGTGGAGGGATGATCTTACTATAAAGGTGTTCATTAAGGGTTTCTTCAATGCCTCTAAATTTGAGGCATTTTCCCCTGTATCTCAGTTCTTGCAAAAGGATGTTGTTCTGTCCAATTTTTTGCTGTTCTTGTTTGGAATTATCTTCTAGGTTTTAAGTTTTGTTCTTAATCACCTCCAGATCTCCTTTCAGTGAGGTCATCTCATTTGTCAGAGTTTCCAAATTTTTTTAACATTTTTTTGTCAAAGCCTTTGTTCATGTTATTGTTTACTTCGTTGCAGAGTTCTTTTTATTCCTGTTGGATTTCCCTTTGGAATTTTCTCAATTTTTCAAATAAAGAGTGCATTTGTAAGGAATCCTGGAGTTTAGCTGGCATCTCTCTCAAACCCCATCTAGATAATTGAGATTTGGCTGTCTGTAGTCTTGTAGCTATTTACAGTTTCTAGTGAAGGTGTGTCTTTGTTTTTGTTGTGTATCCGATCCTGTGTATAATAAGATGTTTGGTAAGCAATGTTGATATGCTATACAATGATAACTGACACAACTTGATAGATAATATATTTGGTGAATCAGATACATGCTTCCTACCAATATCTTTCCTATTTCCCTAGTCTATCATTTAATTGAGATCAGACTTGGAGATTGGATTATATTATAAAATTATTCCAATTCCTGCTGAGATCTGTATCTACTCTATCCAATAATCAGTTTCAGCCTAAATAGCAAACAGATTATTCAATAACCATAAATCCTGCACACTCAACAAACTATGAATAATAGGCAATGTACTAAAAAGAGAACTTAACTTTTCAGGTTCAAACAAGCCTGCCTAGTGCATAAAAGTGTAAGTGAATCTAATGAAGGCTTAATAAAAAAGACAGCTTATGCATATAGATATTACTTCTTAAGTTTAGACTATAGCTTTAGTTATGTAAATTATGCATTATACAAATAGGTTGGTATCTTATAATAGTATATATTGTCCATTAAAGCCTTAAGGAGAAGCCTTAAAGAGAAGCAAGAAGTAGATATGTTAGTGACTGAAGCTGAAGTGGTATCTGTACAGTCTCTATAGACTTTGGTTTGAAATATTAAGTACTCCTGTCTGTAACTTACGGGTGTTCCTCGTTATCCTAAAACAGATGACTAAAGTCAGAAGATTATGTAGGTTCAGAATTAAATGAGAAAAGTTTGTTGTATAAGTTGCATTCTCCAGAAAGTCCAGTTCCTGGCTTAGATTGCTTATTTAACACTTTTGTCTGCACTTTTCAGCCTCAGACCAGCATACAGAATAAAGTCAGTTATAAAAAGTTTAAGCTGGTATTAACCAATAACAATATGTGCAATCTACTTGTTCCTTTCAGTGTCTTACAATTGCTTTCAGATCTTGCAGTGATCTCTTTCAAGCTGAATTATGTTTATTATCACAGTTATTTTAACTTCCTCTTCGTGTTTTTTATTTCTTTGTTCTTCTGTCTTTTGTCCTGATGTAGTACACTTTCTAAATTGTCTTATTTCTTTGTTTCCTTTCATTCCTTGCTTGATGTTACAATTACCAAGCTTTATTATTTAGTAACTGTTCACCAGTTGTAATAGGTTCTCCTCAGGTCTCTTCCACTTTCTTCCACTTTCCGTGTGTTTTCCACATCTTTCTTCCAACTCTGTCTCAGGGTAGTTCTCTCTTTGTCTCCTCTATAATCAGCTTCTGTCACGTCTTTCCTCTGTCTCCATCCCCCTCTTCATCTTTGTCTCTCTTCTGTGTATAGCTCTTCTATGATAAGTGAAGAGTCCAGCCCGAGCCCTGCTCTAAAAGGGTTGCTTTGTCTTATTCTGCACCACTTGCTTCAAATCAAAGGCTTGATTTTCTCTGCTTTGAGTGGCAGGGATTGGGGGATTTAAAGACACAGTGCGGATAGAGGCTTTAAAGAATCATAGAGTTGGAAGAGACCAAGGGCCTTTACAGACTGCCAGAAATAGTGCAACTTGAAGCCACTTTAACTGTCCTGGCTCAGGGCTAAGGAATCATGGGAATTGTAGTTTATTGTGGCACCAGAGCTCTCTGACAGAGAAGGCTCAACATCCCAGGAAAAAATATATATAATTCCCATGATTCCCTAGCACTGAGCCAGGATAATTAAAGTGGCCTCAAGCTGCACTATTTCTGCAGTCTGTAAAGGCCCCAAGTCTTTCATCCAAGTCATTGATACAGATGTTTAATAGCACTGGGACAGACTTCTTTTCTTCACTCTTACTCTGCTAATTCTGGTTATATGAGTTCCACATTTTTCTTTCTCCTGTGTGTTTACTTGGTCCTTTGCACTCATGTCTTACTCTGTGTGTTCTCCTGTCTCCTCTTCCTCAAGCTATTAATGTTGTGCTTATAAGTTCTTCCTTAAGGAGTGATGTGTATCACTCAGGGAGTCCCCTTAGCAGACATTTAGTTATTTTTTAGTTATCTTGAGAAGTCAGTGTTATCACAATCCTTAGACTTCACCTTGTTTGTTTTGCGTACAATTGTTCCAAGGCTCTGTGGCTGGGAGGCTGGATGGGTTCAGCCTGTGCCTTCAAAGAGGGGATGGTTGCCCTTTTGGGTGGGTTAACCCCCCTGAGGTATTTCCCTGGGATTGCCTCCTTCCTCCTTTGGGCCCCAACTCTCAATTCTCCTCCCAAAGACTTGATTCCAGAAGGAATTCAAGAAGGGGATACCTTCTGAACCCTTTCCTACCCCTCTTTTCAGAGACAGTGCAGAGAGCTCTTACACACACATCCACTTGCCTTCTGTTTTTACATTTTCACTTAAATGACTTTTTGTGGAAAAGGCATGTGTAGACAGAACAGTACATTTTTTAAAAAGACTTGTGTGTGTGTTCAAGAACATTATATTTTGTACCCAAATACTACATTTATGCATGTGAGAGCTGTTCGACAGTGAAACACACTCCCTCGGAGTGTGGTGGAGTCTCCTTCTTTGGAGGTCTTCCTCCTCTCCAATGTCCACCATAGTCCCTTAAAGTGTTACTCAAGCTCTTCTCCAGTTCAATGTCATTAGACTGTGAGCCTAAGCAGACTGCCAGAAATAGTGCACATTAAATTGAGGCACTGCCCTGTCTCAGTGCTAGGGAATCATGGGAACTGTAATTTATTGTGGCACCAGAGCTCTCTGACAGAGAAGGCTCAATGTCCCAGAAAAAAAATACAATTCCCATGACTCCCTAGCACTGAGCCAGGGCAGTGCCTCAATTTAATGTGCACTATTTCTGGCAGTCTGCAAAGGCCTATAGACTACCCAGATGTCCTACTGCCCACTTCCGAGTGCGAACATTTGCTTTCTGCCACCTTTGATGGTGATGTCTAACCATCTCATTGCCGAGCACAGACTATTTCACACTATATGCTAAAGAGGACACTTAGCCCTATACTGCTTTAGTGTTCTAGGTTCTGTCTGTCGATGCCATATTCTTCATATAATGGCTTCGAGAGGCTTTATCAGGTCACTGCCCTTTCTTCCACTTTCAAGATTCCTTTAATGACACATCGATTTTTGAGGGCTTGGTAAGCCCTTTTTCTCGATGACCAATGTCCTGGCTTGTGCAGCATCACATTGTTACAAGTCTATTGCCCTTCACAGTGGCTTACATTAATCTCCATTGCTAACAGACCTGTGCTGTCTAGGTCAGGGATTTTTGCCATTTCTACACCAGCCATTTCATTATGGGCTACTTAGTTCATTGCTAAATGGTATATTGATTTCACTGCTATAGCTACTGCCATTGCTCTTGCTATACTCTTTGTCCCGGTACTGTCAGGTGCTATCCTTCAGAGTTGTCATGCTGCTTGCCCCAATCAACAGCAAACCAACCACAATTACTCTGTATGGCTGCTGCTTGTTAAAGTAGGTTTGAACTGCTGGGTCAGGAGAAAATACCTAGCTTACTATTCTTAACTATGGGCCTTTGCAGACTGCCAGAAATAGTGCAAATTGAGTCCACTTTAAATTGAGGCACTGCCCTGGCTCAGTGCTAGGGAATCATGGGAATTGTATTTTTTTCTAAGACATTGAGCCTTGTCTGTCAGAGAACTCTGGTGACACAATAAATTACAGTTCCCATAATTCCCTAGCACTAAGCCAGGGCAGTGCCTCAATTTAAAGTGGACTCAATTTGCACTATTTCTGGCAGTCTGCAAAGGCTTTATGTCTGTGATATAGGATCTTGACTCTCTTCTACAACAGAGGGAGAGATGCAGGCCCAGCTCCATCGGGCCCAGCCTAGACTGAGAAGAAGAGCCCTCCCTCCAGTTCATCTGATGCTATCCGGCCTCAGAAGGAGAGATGCATGCCCAGCTCCATCGGGCCTAGCCTGGACTGAGAAGAAGAGCCCTCCCTTCAGTTCATCTGATACTATCCGGCCTCAGTCAGGCCCAGCTCCATTGGGCCTAGCCTAGCCTAGCCTAGCCTAGCCTAAGAAGCAGAACCCTCCAGTCCATCTGCCATGGTCCAGGCCTCAGAGGGAGAGAAGAACTGCTGGACCTGATCCCCTTCTCCACTGCTATTCCCTTTTCTTTTGTGTCCTGTCTTTTTAGTTATAACCCTGAGGGCAGGAAACCATCTAAGGGCCTCGGCAGACGACTAATTGGGTCGTCTTCCGGGCCCGGAAGAGGAGGGGCAGCCGCACGTTCGGCACCCCTTCCTCTTCCTGAGGTCGCCCCTGGAAGCGCCGGCCATCCGCATGGCCGGCACTTCCGGGTTGACCTCACGCCGCGGCGACCGCACTCGCCGCGGCGTTTGAGTCAGGGAAAGTGCGCCCGCCGCTTTTGGGGCGCACTTTCCCTTAAATCTAAAAGGAGCGCCAATTTGGCGCTCCTTTTAGATTCGGCGGGGAAGCGCTGCGGTGAGGCTGCCTTGGCCCCGCGGCGCTGCGGACCAGGGCGTCTTGGACGCCCTCATCTGCATCCCCCCAATTAATCATTTGTAAGCTGCTCTGAGAGCCTTTGTGGCCGAAGAGAGGAGTATAAATACTCCAAATAAATAAATAAACTGTGCCTCCATGGCAGAGAATAGATGTTTCTCTAATGCACATGGGCACTAAGTATATGCATGAACACTAAGGTACATTGCAAATTGCAGCCTACTGTTCCATATTGCAGCTGTTCTATTAAAAGTTGTGTATAGGAAAACATGGCCAGTGACTTGAAATTGTATATACATATCTTCATTTTTATGTCATGCAATGATGGAGGAATCAATTATATACTGCTTCTACTCTAACAACAATTTATTTTAATTTCATCTTTCAAAAACATGAGATTTGTCCTTCCCTAAATGTGTATTATTTGAAACAGAATAATTGGGATTATTTATTTATTTATTTATTTGAAAAATTGCATCCCCCCTCCCTTGGAGTTTTGCCTGAATTTTAAAACTTTCTAGATACATGATATTTCATTAATAGCACAAGTACTGTTTAAGGGAACATCCCACATTGTAAAATTAACACAGTAATTGGTCAGGTCTATATTAAATTTGTCCTAATTAAGACTTCATTATGGAAACCCTTTTAACAGCTGTCTGGGCAAGACATTGTTCATAATGTATATGAGAGAAAGGGGGGAAAATTCTAAAGAGGTGTTTTTTAAGATTCTGTTTTGGAACCATCCCCAAGTCAACATAACAGAGGCTTTAAGAAAACATGAAAAGAATGCAAGGAAAGGACTGAATCCAGAAGCCCACACATTTTCTACAAATTAGGGCTATTATCTCTTCATACCTTATGGCTCAAATATCACTTGCAGAGGCATCTTTATTACTGAACATATGTTTAAAAAATTACACACCAAAATACATTATGGTTTTATTACAGATAATGCCTTAAGTAGGTGAGAAGTAGGCCAGTCTTTTATTTTGCTCTTCAAAAAAGAAAAGAAAATGACACATTTTATAGCATTAATTTAATTGCATTTTACAGCATACAGAATTACCAAGGAATCCCAACTTCTCACTCAGCGTTTGTGATCTGTTTAGTCTAACTCACCTCCTACCTATCTTTGTTCCTCAAATATCTGAATATTAGAATTTAACTTTACCACAAAACTGCCATATCAAAGCAAACATAAAAGGTTAATAAAAACAATATCTTTCAGATGTTCTCTCTTTCACTTCTTCTCTCCCACACACAAATACACAGAATGATTTCAAAGCTGTTTTCTGTGGAATATATCTGAATGGTGGAGAAAATTTTGGGAGAGCAGAGAGCAGGCTTCATATGTGTGGGTTGTTGTGGCAAGAGCTTTTCTTGGGTATAACAAATCATTCACAACATTGCCCCATTAGTCTGAAGAATAGACATTAAAATTGCAATGATTTCCCCACCACCACCATTTTCTACTCCTGCTGTTAAAACAAATGTGCAAAAAACTATATCTGGAAAACACAAATGACATGGACCAGAACTTTTCAGTTCCACATTTTCTAGGATTGTGGAAGCAGGGGCAAGAGAAAGCAGACATTGACTTAAATTCAGGTAGGAACATCTGCATGTAAGTAGCCCTTATGCATGTAGGTGTGTTTTTCTAGGTGCTGCTGGCGTTAGTCTTCCCTTCCTCTCCACACAGCACTAAAGCCTCCCTGCTGGCTTACTGTAAAGTTCTGAAGCCACTTCACTTGGCCATATCATGCTTCAGGGTAAGTAGGCAGGATTGGAGGACCATCTGGCAACCCCAGCCAGATGTACAATGGTTAAGAAGGAACAAGACCCCTGAGCCTCCTGTGGAACTCAGATTGATGTCACCATTGTGAATCTGGTTATTGGGGGGGGGGGGGGGGGAATAGATAGACCTTCTTGATCTTGACTGCTTGCCATGAAGCATGGAATGGCCATGTAAGGCAGATTTGTGGTTTTACAGTAAGTCAGGTAGTGGTATAGGCTCAGCATAGATATGAATGTGGATATTTATGCTACACTGAAGTGATGTTGAATTGAGGCCAAAATCTGTTGGGTCTCAGGAGCTTATTTCTCCAGTGTCTCACTTTGGGCCTTTACAGACTACCAGAAATAATGCTGCTTGAGGCCACTTTAACTGCCCTGGCTCAGTGCTAGGGAATCATGGGAACTGTAGTTTATTGTAGCACCAGAGCTCTCTTACAGAGAAGGCTCAACGTCTCAGAAAAAACTACACTTCCCATGATTCCCTACCACTGAGCCAGGGCAGTTAAAGTGGTCTCAAACTGCATTATTTCTGGCAGTCTGTAAAGGCCATAGCTGCTTCTACTTTTTCATCCCATTACCTCCATCTATGCCAAGAATTTATACTGGTCTAGTGTGTTAGTAGGATTTTGGCTACAGTTTATAGCAGGAAAATAACAACAACAAATAATTATGGTAGTGACTGATGACTGATGATGGTAGTGGTGTGTTAGCACAGGGAAAACTGAGTCCATATGCAGAAGACAGCCAGCCAGGAAACAAACACCACTGCAGAGTCTGGAAGTAGCTGAAGATAAACACTCCTGCTGAACAGTGTTTTACTCACAACTGCTGAGGTTATTTTGAAGAGGTTTTTAATCTTAGTTGCAGCAAACATTTATAAGAATGATACAGCAATATTTACACCATCCAACATAATGCTCTACCACCAACGGACATTAACCACAATGCATTGGAACATTCTTCCTTATATACACAGAATCTGGCTAGGATTCTGACCCAGCCCCCTGCCAGTGTTTCATCATTTCCTGTCACATGTCCATGGTGACTATGCAGTTTTGAACTGTTGCCACACAACTTTCTGCTAAAGTTTCATCAGCTTCCTCTGAGTCAGCTTTTCCCCTTTTTGCACACTGCACACTGCATGCACCTTGGACATTTTACATCCTGGGGCAAAGCCTCACTGACATGGTGGTGGTAGAAAACTAATTAGAGGAAAAGATTTACAAAAGGTTATCATTCAAGATCTATTAAGGTGTTATGTCCAAACAAAGTATATCTCTTCATGCCAGTGGCATGGGAACACACATGTTGGCCCTGCTCAGAACATCCCAGTCCCTGCTTCCTTAGTATCCAACATCCTCTTGTTAAACAGAGTGGTCTGAAGGGGGCTGCTCCTTATGTTTGCTTGAACATCAGCTAAAGCTTAAGTGTGGTGCCCCTCTTGCTTGCCTTCCGGTGAATACAAATAAAAACCCCATTCTCAATTTCCCCTTCAACCCAGGAAGAACAAAGACTGAGGGAGACAGTTAGGGACACTAGGGTAATGGGCTGCAAATGTCTAGAACATGGAGAAATTGTGGGTTGGGCAAACACAAACTAGAAAATTAGGGGGAAATTACTTATAGGGCTACAATTCTCAGAATCCCACAGTTAGGATGGTGGGTTCCTAGACTTCTATCCTTCCCATTATGTGCACTGATATATGTTTTCGTTATGGTGCAATGTCTGGATGTCCTGACTTGATTTGTCCTTCCTTGGTAAATAAGAGGCACTGAATACACAGGCAGGTTACAACAGACCAACCCTGTCTTATCCTGCCTGTGGATCTGGCCTATTTGTACACCAGCACTTACCTGGTCTGATGTGGCAATGGGTGGATGCTCAGGTGCTGCTGTAAAGCAGCTGCTTCTTCCACTGCCTCATCTGTTGCCACTACTGTTCTACTTGCAGGTTCCCACCAAGGCCAACAAGAGCAGAAGCAGGCCACTCGATTTCACCCATATGGCCAGGTGCCCCATCCAACATCACAGCCTATGACAGGGACCTACGAATAGAACAGTGGTGGTGGTGGCAGGTTAGGGGGCATGTGGCCATCTAGTTTACTGGCTGTTGTGGTAGAGTTTCTGGCAAACTCCACCACAAACAGCCAGTTTTTAAAGACTACACTAAAAGCAGGTTGGGCCAGGATGAGGCCAGATTCACTGGCATCTGGTCTGCCTGGCCCTGACCCAGGGCTGTTGGACTGCATCATCTTAACAGGACAACAGCACAAAGTGGAAAATGGGCTTTTGGCCTGTGCATACAGCCCCAAAGTACATTGGAAAAAATCCTCAAAATAGTAGGTGATTGCTTCTCCACCTTCTTCTCGGTCTCATTGTTCATTTTTCTGAGTACTTTTGGGGTGTTTCTATGAAAAGTGTGTGTGTGTGTGTGTGTGCAGTTTTCAGAATGCACGACGAAAAAACCCTAAATTTTGTGTCTTGCACTAGAGACAAGCTCCCTTGAAGGAGATGCAGAATCCTCAAGATGCTCTCTTTTTTGTGTTGTGATGACCTGTCTTGAGTAAAATCTCAGCAACAGTGTACTTTCTTCACGTTACTGTGGCTGAACAGGGCTACAGTGGAGGTACAGAAGGAAGATTCAAAACAAGGTTGGGGTCAAAGGAGCAAACTGTGTTTGGAGATGGAAATAACAGAGCTGGAGAACATAGGTGATGGATAGAAGATGAATTTTCCTTACCTGTTTGAAAAACAGTGGGACAAAGAAGCATGCTGAGATGAAGGATGAAAGTGGGTAAAATGTATATCCCTGTATGAACAAATATGGGGAAGCATCTGATAGCAGCTGGTGATGTCCATGTCAATGGGGCATGGATTTGTTTTGGTTTTAAAGGAGATGTCCAAGGTGCTGGTCTGTATCCCCAAAATAGCTTCATCATTTTAATGCTCATTAATGTTCAAAACATATAGTAAATTCTCTGCCCTACTGTCACAGAAGTTACCAGTAACCACTGATAGCATTGTGTGTCAATCCTATAATGCTAAAGCATATTATGAACAGGCAGGCAAGAAGAGAGCTTATAATTTCCTCCACTTCCTCACTAAAATTCCCTCTACATAGCTGTTCTTCAACTCAGAGGCTCCTAAAACTATACCTTAGAACTAAAAGAGTTTTAGGAAGGGGTTATAAAGTGAAATCAGTTGGTGACAAAAACATTAGGCACCTGCTGCTCACTAAGGCTGCATCTGTTGTTATATGCCTTCAAGTCATTTCTGACTTATGGTAACCCTAAGGTGAACCTATCATGGTTTTTTTTTGGCATGTTTCTTCAGAGGGAGTTTGCCATTGCCTTCCTCAAAGGCTGACAGTGTGTGATTTGCCCAAGGTCACACACTGGGCTTCATGACCAACCTGGGAATCTAACCCTGGTCTCCAGAGTCTTAGTGCAACTACACTGCAGAAATAATGCAGTTTGACATTGCCTTAACTGGCATGAATCAATGCTATGGAACTCTGGGATTTATAATTTTGTTCCTTATGGCCTGTTGGCTGGAATAAAGGTGTTGTTGTTGTTGTGGTACTTTTATGAGATATTTAGCCTTCTCTCTCAGAGAACTCTGGTTCCATAACTACAGATCCCAGGATTCCATAGAATGGAGCCATGGCAGTTAAAGCATTGTCAAATTGCATTAATTCTGCAATGCAGATGCAGCCTCAGGCTCTCCTACAATGCTTGTAGATACAATTTTAAAATTATATAACCTGGATTTAATTGTTATATGATAAACCCTCCCTAATACACACATGCATGTGAGCACATACATATACACTATCATTACCTGACAAACATATGCACAATTTACTTCAGAATATGGCAAACTCCCCAGTTCCATCTTAGGACTATCTTGTTCAGTTTGCTGATTAGGGCCTGGAGTTCCACCCCAAGTGCTGTCCTGATAACATCAATGCACCTGCCTCTTTTTTTAAAAAAATAATTTTTATTTAGTAAGGGGGATGCCAATAAAGTGTCAATTATATGTTAGTTATATGTAGTGTATGTTTAGATGTGTATGTTATTCTGTAATGTAGTGTATAAAACATTGTGGGTTTATATCTAGATGTTATATGTCTAGCTATAACATCTAGACATAAACCCACATACCCAGTGTTTGTTTTGGGGGTTTGTATGTGTGTTTTAATAAAAATGATAAAAATCAATGCAAATACCCTCCCTAGTACACACATGCACGTGAGCACATACATACACACTATCATTACCTGACAAACATATGCACATTTCCTAAGGGAATGGGTTCTTCTCTCCCTTATAATGGAGGAAGCTGACTTTAAGCCTTTTCCAAGCTGAATACCCCAGAGAAAATTCTGCTATAGTTTTGTAGCACAGAAAGCACTTACAGTCAAATGGCTGGTTTATTGCAAGTCACATACTAGAATGGAACAAGTAGGAAAGCTAAATCATCATGAATAAATCATGCAAATAGCTCAGATACATTTGAAGTAGGGATGTATCATTTTCCCCCACAGCATTATTTTTTGTATAGGAATTCACACTTTTGATAGAGCAGACTTTTCATAAGATGGCAGGCAAATTGTTTTTGACCAGCTGATTTTTAAAACAGGCACACTGCTGAAGCTGCTACTGAGAAATAATCCATTAAAAATATCATGGATTATATATACATTCAGTTCAATACAACACAGCAAGCAAGATGATGGCACATTATGGCTGGAATCCTGTTAGTGCACTATGCTAGCAACTGCACTTTTCTCAGAACCATATAGCAAGGGCAAGGGAAGTCTAGTGGAATCTTCCAGCTCTGAGCAACTTTCTTTCCTCTAAATGCCTCAGTTCCTTCACAGCTACTGTGCCTCTGGTCTTTCCCCTCCTTTCTTTACTGTGTATGCTGACATAGTTTTACATTATTGTTGTTGTTGTTGTTGTTGTTGTTGTTGTTGTTGTTGTATGTCTTCAAGTTATTTCTGACTTATGGCAACCCTAAGGCAACGTTATGGGGTTTGTTCAGAGATTTGCCATTGTCCTCCCCTGAGAGAGTGTGACTTGCCCCAGTGGGTTTCTGTGGCCAAGCTGGGAATCAATCCATGGTCTCCAGAGTCATAATCTAACACTCAAACCACTACAACATGTTATTTGTCTATAGTTATGCTACTATAGGACATCAGTAGGATTCTGGCCTTCATGTCATATTATAAGATAATGGCCAGAATCCTGTTGGTGTTTTTGCTGTTACTGCTACGTGTCTTAAAGTTTTCAACTTATGGTGATCCTATCACTGTGGTTATTGGTAAGATTCATTCAGAGGGAGTTGTCACTGCATTCCTCTGAGGCCAAAAGAGTATGAATTGGCTGTGGTCACCCAGTGGATTTCCATGGCTAAGCAGTCATTAAATGCCTGGTCACAGGAGTCCTAGTCCAATACTCGCCAGCACACCATACTAGTTCTGATGTCTTACACATGCATAAATGTGTGAGAGAGCCTTCTCAGTGGTAGCTCCCATCCTTTGGAACTTCCTTCCAGAGGAGGCTAGGCTGGCTCCTTCCCTGCTCTCCTTCTGCCAGCAGGCAAAAACTTTTCTTTTCAAACAGGCTTTTGATATCTACCCCTCTGGGTATCTTATTGGAGTTTGCTTTTGTACAGAATCTAGAATTACAGAGTTGAAAGAGACCTCAAGGGCCATCCAGCCCAACACCTTGCCATGCAGGAATTCACAATCAAAGCACCCCCCGAAAGATGGCCATCCAGCCTCTGCTTAAAAACCTCCAAAGAAGGAGATTCCACCACACCCCGAAGGAGTGTGTTCCACTGTCAAACAGCTCTTACTTTCTGACTTAGGGTGCCATTGCACACATGCATTGTACATGGATGCAGATCGAATATTTGGCTGCACATTTGGTGACTTGTTTCAGTTGCACAACACTGCCATTCATCACAAGTATTATCACAATCATTGCATGCAGATATTTACACTACACTACACATACAGATATTTACACTACACAATTCCGCTGTAGCAGCTCAGCTGAAAAAAGCTGTCAACATAGTTGATGCGTTACATCATTCTCAATGAATTGGTTAATGAATGTCCTTTCCAGACAGATGTGTAATTGGATACACCTTCTGAGATTCTGAGATACTATGCATAAAAAGATATTTTAGCTTTGTCAGTATCAGGTCTTCACAGTTATGTTATGTACCCCCCCTACACAACAGATCACTCTTTAGGGAATTACCTGTTTGAGAGAGGCATTTAATTATAACTTTTATTTTGAATTCTAACAGGGAATTAGGTAGTTGATATATAGTGAACAAACCCATGCAAGCAAATAAAGCAGACAATCCCATGAATCAAGCACATACTGTATCAATACATCAGACTTAAAAGAACTGAGTAATCCATGTTGAGGACCTTTTTAAGAGTGGCTCAACTGAGGAAGATGGTATGCAGCTACATGGGAGAGAAACAGAAGAGAGGAAAAGGAAAATAAAAAGATAAAGAAGAGAGAAAGAATTTACATTGGTCTGACTCTTTGTTATTGTTGTTTGCCATCACCTTTGAGTTATGGTGACACTATGAATGAGCAACCTCCAAGGCTAATGGCCTTCCTTATTCCTAAATTGTCTAGTGCTTTCTTACTCATGAGTAGTTTTGAGGCATGAGCAATATGGGGGTAGGGTTAGGGTGGAGGTAGCAAGATGTGTAGTGGGGCAGGACTGGATCATCAAGGAGAGGTTGGAATAGGGCCAAGGAAGTGACAAAATCACTGGTAATGTAAGAAATGAGCATTTAGTATCTTGTGACTGTCCAGCTCTATACTTATGCTGTTGGCCTTCCATACTAGCTTATTAACTTGGGACAAACATAAGCTGAATAAATAACATATAATACAGTACTGGAGAGGGACCTTTTCCAAGATCTTTAAGATACAGCAGTTTGCCAGTACCACTCAAATTGCAAAGTAAATTTGAAAGAAGACATTGAAACATTTAAATACGTCTTCATTTATTTTGCATTTTCAAGAAATGACATTTTTCTGGGTAGACTCTGTTAAATGTTTATCTGCACTGGCCATGATCCAAGTTTGGACTAGATGTTCTCTTTGGATATCCAGTGCCAAAATCTGGTTGCATAAATGTACTCCTTTGCCAGATTTGGTGTAAGTATTATTTGTATTGTATTATAATATATTGTGTTATATTGTATTATACAATTTGGCTGGCTATACGAATGGTCATGTACGAAGCTCTACTGTTTAATTATTCCCTGTTTGATTTTTATAGTCTCTGGTTCCTGCTTTATTACAGATGTTAATCATGTTATGTGAATTTATTAACTGAAATGCTGATGTGTGTTGTGGGAAGTTTAGGGAGGGTATTTTATTGTCTATTAACTATAATCCATTTTGAGAACCACCGAATTGGCACATAAATGATGTAGACATTGTAGTAGTAGCAGTAGTAAAGAAAATAGCTTTGTTTACTGAAGATATGATAGGACTGTTTTGCACATTTTCCACAAATTACAATATCTGGAACACCCTCTTTTCCACCACTCCTAAGGAAGGTATGGAAATTCTGGACTGGCATCTAAAGGCAATTTTGATATGGATGAAGGAACAAGATGAGAATTCATCCAAATAAGGTAGAACTACTGTGATGGATCTTGGTGGAGGTTTGGAACCAGGTTTGGATGGGGCTGGACTACTCCTGAAGGAACACATTCAATCAAAACCTACCCTCCTTTAACCTAAAACCATTACACTTGGTCCTACCATCTGGGACAACAGCGAAAAACCTGCTCATTAGATATTTATAGAGTTCAGTCATGTCACATCTCAGTCATTTCTTCACCAGGCTGAACATGCCCTCAACTTTTCTACATATCTTTTGTTCTCCATACATCTCACCATTCTTATTGCCCTTCCATAAATCTGCTCCAGCTTATCTATTTTGCTGTTGTTAACTGCCCTCGAGTCAATTTCAACTCATGGCAACCATATGGATGAAACATGTCCAAGACCCTTTGTCCACTGCTCTGCTTAATTCCTGCAACCCCATACCTGTGACTTTCTTAATAGAGTCCATTCATCTAGCATGTGGCCTTCCTCTCTTCCTATTTCCCTCCACCTTTCACAGCATTATTATCTTTTCCAATGAATCCCCTCTTCAAAGTATGACAGTCTCAATTTGGTCATTTTAGCTTCCAGGGAGGTTACCAGCTTGATCTGCTCTAGGACCCATTTGTTTGTCCTTTTGGCTATCCATGGGATTCTCAGTACTCTTGTCCAGAACCACAGCTCAAATGCATTGATTTTCTTCCTATCTACTGTCCAGCTCTCACATCCATACATGGTAATAGGGAATACAATGGCTTGTATGATTCTAACTTTTGTGCTGAGTTGTATATCTTTGCATTTTAGAATCTTTTCTAGGTCTTTCATAGCCACCCTCCCATTCTTAATCTTCTTCTGATTTCCTGACTGCAGTCACCATTTCTATCAATATTTGATCACAGGTATGGAAATTCTTTTACTATTTCTATTTCTTCATTGTCTAGGTTGAACTTGTGAAGGTCCTCAATGGTCATTATTTTTGTTTTCTTTATGTTCAACATTAAGCCTGCCTTAGCACTTTCTTCTTTGATCTTCCTTAGCCTCTTCCTTTCCTGAACCCCACTTGGAGCTCTGGGATTTCTCTCTCCATGTATGGTTGGAGTCTATCTTGCAGAATTTTGCACATGATTTTGCTCGTGTGGGAGATCAGCATTATGGGCCTTTAGTTGCTGCAGTCTCTTGTGTCTCCCTTTTTGTGGATATGGATGAATATTGATCCCTTCCAATCTGTTGGCCATTGTTTTGTTTTCCATATCTGTTGGTCAGCACTAAAGTTGACTCTGTCAATGTGGATTGCAGCAGTTCAATTGGAATATCATCTGTTCCTGGTGATTTGTTTTTCACTATTTCTCTTATTGCAGTTTCCACCTCACTTTTTAGAACTTGGGGTTCATCTTCATGTGGCTATTCATTCCATGTGTCCTTCATTTTGTCATCTCTTTTGTATAATTCTTCTGTGTATTGCATCCAATGTCTTTTTATTCCTTCTTGGTCTTGTATTATGTTATTTTTATTGTCATAGAGCATCCTGGTCCTTGGTTTGGATTTTCTTTTGATTTCCCAGATCTTGTGAAATAGATCTCTTATCCTTCCCTTTTTGTTGTTGTCTTTTATTTCTCTGCATTGGTCATTGTATAATTTTCTTTGTCTTTCCGCACAAGCCATTGTACTGTTGCATTATAATTCTCAGTTTGTTCCTATCTCCCTTTTGTTTTTCTTCTTTTCTTTATTGCTTGTAGTGTTTTTTATGCCATCATGTTTTTTCCCTTTCTTTTTGTTTATTGAAAGTGTCTTATCTATATCCTTCCTAAAAAGGGGTGCCCAGAAACAAACACAGTTCTCCAGATGAAGGCTGACTAATGCTGACTGTAGTGGGACTATTACTTCCCTTGTCTTCGAAACTATGGTTCTATTCATTTTATTGGTTCCAGCCCAATTTTCTAGTTCATCATGGTCCTTTTGAACTCTTCCTATCTTCCATTGTGTCAGCTACCCCTCCCATCTTTGTATCATCTAACAACTTGGTAAGGATCCTCTAATCCAGGGGTCCTCAAACTTTTTAAACAGGGGGCCAGTTCACTGTCCCTCAGACCATTGGAGGGCTGGATATGCACACTGCGGGCCCGGGACAAGTTGGCTGCTAAGCAGGACAGGCAGCAGCGGCAAAAACACACAGTGGGCCAGAAAAATGTCCTCAGCGGGCTGCATGTGGCCTGTGAGCCGTAGTTTGAGGACCCCTGCTCTAATCTATTATAAAATATGATAAAAATGTTGCAGAGTGTTGACCACAGGACTAGACCCTGCCTCACTCCACTCAACACTTCCCTGAAGTAGGTGTACCAGTGGAATCTTGAGAAAGCTAATGTTGCCACAGTCATATGTATCCTGGTTATATTCAGACTAGACTATTTTAATGCATTCTTTACAGACTGCCTTTGAAGATGGATACATGCATAAAAATATACAATCAAGAAAAACTGTGCAAAAATACATATGCTGAGAAAGCTGCTTATCAAAATATTCACATATTCCCTTATGAGATGAAGCAGAAAAATTTCTCATTGACTCTTTATAGATCTTGCATGGGTTGATAATGTTATTGTGGTTCTGAGAAATACAATGGGAAGCAATTTGAAAGATTTTCACTTCCCTATTATCAAATAACATTTGAAGGAATAATTTATGAGACTCTTTGAGGTTTCCCATGGTCCCCTGTTGAGACCTAGAACTACAGTCTATGGAGCATCAATAAGGCTCTGTGGATTCTCAAATATGAAACAGGGACTACCCTTAAAAAGAAGGGATGCCCCTACATATATAGGGGACATCTGGCAATTGTAAGCCAAGTGCGACCACCAGCTTGTATTTTATAGGGCATCAAAAAGATTTGCTTTGAATTACTATCAGTGGTGGCTGCCCTTGAACTTGTGACCTGGAGGTAAAACATTCTGTATTTTATTACCAGTCCCTCCAGCAACACAACCTCACTGCTGTGCTGTAGCCAAAGATTGCCTTCCCTGATATGAGCATTGTGGCAAAGGGTGTTCAGTTTGGGCCAAATGTTCAGCTCCGGTTTTATCATCTGGAGATGGTATCTCTTGAAGGAGATAATTGCACTTTGCCCACAGGCCATGGAAATGTTAAACGGAGTCAAAGAGTTTATAGAAATGTATCTCTATTTGGCATCTTGGTCATCAGGAAAGAACTTTCCTTAAAAGCTTTCTGCAGTTGCAGTGAAAGAGCAAAGGCAAACAAGATAGGAAAGAGAAAAGCGAGAGAAGGAGACAGAAAAAGCAAGAAAACAGTTATAGCATTATTTTTGTTTTCACAAAACCAAACCAGTCAGCTTTGCAATTACCAAAATCCATTTCACTAGATGTTGTAACTGGAGAGGAAATTAAAAAAAAGAAAAAAGAAAAGAAGAGAAAGAGAAATGAAAGTCCCCATTGTTCTCTCATTATAGTCTAACCCCTTAGACATAACATTTCTGATTTCAGCTCTGAGAGTATTTTCTCTTCCTTGTCCATAAGATTTCATTGCATTCTCTTGTAAAATAAATTCCCAAAGAGGGAGAGCAGAGGAAGAGGAGGAGAAGCTGCTGCCTGTGGTCTGTGACCTTTAAAAATGTACCAGTTTATCTGTTTCTTTCAAAATTGCCACCCATGGATGTTGTTTAATTATTGACTGAGCAACACACCCTCTTTAGTTCGAACTAGAGTTATTGGGACTGATGAATATGCAGAAGTAGTTGCATCAAACAGAGGGCCACAAAGAAGAAAATAAGTGAAAATAAATTGTGTCATAAAATTGCCGGGCTAAGTATAATGTATCCTACATAGCGGGTAAAATGTATCTTTATGGTTATTTGAGCATTTTACCATTTCCAGCTACTGAATCTATGTGCATCAAACACAGTGCATGTGGAAGATTGATGACTGGCTGGCCTAAAATCACAGTGGATCTCCTATAGAGTGATTCTCTGTAGGTCTTTTCTTAAAAATGTTGGTTATAATGTAGATGTGCCATACCCCCATGCTTCCATATATACACAGCAGGGGACAGAGAGGAGTAGAGAATGGAAGCTCTTCATGGTTAAAAAAAAAATTAATAAAATTCTTCCTCATTTGCTCTAGCCAAATTAAATAGGTACAATTCATTCTAGCTAGGAGATTAATACATTGCCAGCCTCCCATATAACAGAGATTCCAAACAAGATTCTTAAGATTAATTATTTAATGAGAATTGACCCAAATCTACACTTTTCATTGTATTTGTAGTGGGAAGAATGAGCAGTTTTAACAAAGTGAATGTGGAGGAAAGAGAAAGTAAAAGCATCCAGGCTCATACTAGCTCTCTTTCTACCTATCAGAATAATAATAATAATAATAATAATAATAATAATAATAATAATAATAATGGAATGGATTGCAATGGTTATCTAGGCCAATCACTTGCCAGTGCCAAAATCCACAAATGAAACATTGCTGAAAGGTAGGCATCCACCTTCTATTTAAAATTCTTCAAAGAAGGGCATTCCACCAGCCTCTATTCCGCTGGTGAGCAACTCTTATTGTCAGGAAGTTCTTCCAGATGTTTTAATTTCTTACAGTTACAATCCATTTGTTTGTATCCTATTCTCTGAAGTAGCAAAAACAAGCTTGCACCATCTTCTACACAACTTCCCTTCAAATATTTAAAGATAGCTATCATGTTCTCTCTGTCTTCTCTATACCCAGCTTCCTAGCTACTCTTCCCATTAGAATGAGGTTGCATGTTTTTGAACTTTCCATGCAATTAGCAATATGTCCAGTCACAGTTCCAGATTTCATGGAAAAGTTTGCATGTGTATGGCTGCATACATATAAAATCATGTTTATGCTTTTACCTGAATCTGTCAAGCAGTGAGGTGTGTGTGTGTAAGACAAAACACAGTTCTGCTTCTTGTCCATGTGACGACTTAAACCTGAACTCCTTTGAAGCAACTCCTGTTGAAAAGCATTGTGGGGTATTTATCTGTAGCGGTCATTTGACACATGAAAGTTGGCATTCTGGACATCATTTAAGTTTTGGTGAAGGAAAGCAAATATACAACAAATAAAAGTTTGGAGAAAAGCAAGCCAAAGGAATAAGCAAATATTACTGAATCAGCTGGAATTCCTTCTGTCACAGGATATTTGGAAATTTAAACACAAAACACAGGCTACCAGAACTTTTTACATTTCCAGTCCACATTTTTGAGGGACCAGCTCTCATTATAATCTGTTTCCCAAGAAGGATGAACAACATTTTCAACCAAATAGATATAGCTCTCAGGAAAATGGAAAAACTAAACTGAATACATTAGTAAGAAACTTTAGTTATATGATTTTATATACAATCATCTAAGAAGTGTGAACAGATGGATTTTATTATTCTGCTAAAAATCCAAATCCAAGAACTATGATTGCACGTGTGCAGATTTATTTATTATACACGTATCCTGCCTTTCTACCCAAATGTTAAGATGGCTGGCAATAATAACACTTCCATATAAACAAACCACTATTAAAAACAATAAGGCAAAATTCACTTTAACAGCAACCAAATATAAATGTCAAAAGTTGCTAGGACAAAAAAAAAATAAAAAAAAATTGCCTAATGGTGGAAAGACATCACAGTGAAAGTTATCCTAGCCTCCTTTGGCAGGGCGTTCCAGAGACTGTCATGAAAGAAAGACTACTTCTGAGAATCTTAAAACCCTATCACATTTGATGACCAACCACATAATAATGAGACCACACACAAGAGGATGGATTGAAACAACAGCTTCTTTATCGACCTATCACCTATGTAACTGAACAAAACCTGCGGATGAGCCAAGTGTATGTGTGGGAGAGCAGTATGATGCATGTCCAGCTGAGGCCCAGATATCAACTGTGACCACCTCTTCAGCCTCCCTGTGGGCAAAACACCTGACTTAAGGGCAATCCAAAGACTATTGTTGTAACCCAGGCAGTCATTGACTGGAAAGCAAACCCACAAGTCCCAAGAGAAAACTTCCAGGTTACTCTCAAGGGTAGACTCATTCTCCACCCATTGGATCCATGCACTGTAGAGGCAGTTCTAGAGCCCAACTCTTCATCTAAGGGGAGCCACTGTGTACACCAATCTCTTAAATTCTTCCTCCACTACCTATCAAATGACAACTGTTTAATGTCACCATTCATTGCCAATTAGCCATGTCCCTTTAGTTACGTATGGGGTAGATGGAAGGGGGGACAGGTAAAGGGGAAAAATCCTATCTGGTCCCAAAGTGACCAACATAGTTCACATGCACGGAGGGCAGGAGGATTGGTTGCAGCAATTCAGGAGAAAGAGCTCATAGACTCATAGAATCACAGAATCATAGAGTTTGAAGAGAGCTCAAGGGCAATCAAGTCCCATCCCCTACCATGCATGTATACACAATCAAAGCACCCCTGACTGATGACCATCCAGCCTGTTTGAAAACCCCCAAAGGAGGAGACTCCACCACTCACTGAAGCAGGATATTCCACTGTTGAACAGTTCTTCCTTTCAGGAAGTTCTTCCTAATGTTGAGATGGAATATCTTTTACTGTGGTTTGAACCCATTGATCCAGGTCCTATTCTCTGGAGCTGAAGAAAGCAATTTTGCTTGATCTTCAGCATGATATCCCTTCAAATATTTAAACAGGGCTATCATATCACCTCTTAATCTTCTCATGTGCAGGGCTTCTTCATAATTTATATTCTCTCCTTTGTTCCTGCATGTGGCTGAGTCAAAGCACCAAGTGCAAAGCCCTCTCTTAATGGAGGTCATCAAAAAGCTCCACTCCCTGCAGCATCTAGACACAATGTCCAGGGACCATATTGTATAGGAGGACATGGTCTTCCAGTTATCTTCATCCCAAGTCATAGAACACACTTTACAGCCAGCATTTTGCACTGTGCCCTGAAGCAGTCTAGCAATCAAAAATCTAAAAGGAAGGTTTCACCATTAGCAATGACACTACCACATCTTCTCCCCCCCCTTTTCCTAAGTATCCCCTTCTCTTTTTTATTGCCACTGTGGCTGTCTTTGCAGTTTGTTTACTACTTTGCATCCTTTATAATACCATGGGCCAAATAATGCTCCAGAGTGTTATGGAGAAAGCAAGAATGGCAGCTGTAGATGTAAATTCATGCTTGTCTCATTTTGACATGTGAAAATGAGAAACCTCATTTTTTTTCTTCTCACCTGCAAGAAGGCAAGAGATTGTTTTTCACCTCCTCTGTGAGAGTATTTGCACTTCCAAAAATATTTTTGAACAAATTGTGTGAACAATTTTTATGCAGCCTATATGATAAGGCTGCCCTGATTTATTTGTTATTTCATAAAATATTTATATATCTCCCTCTAAAATCTCAGGGTGACATCAGACAAAATCCATTTAAAGAATTCTAAGCTTAAAACAGTAAAAGGCACTTTGCAGTGTAAAAATGTATTCAACTAGCCAACACATAAAAATAAGTTTAAAAAGTTAAAACCATGTACATGTATGGATCAGATACAACCATTAGACCCCCCCAAATGGACCCATAAAAAGTATAAGGTTGCTTGTGTCCTCCTTTGTTTGTTTTGTCTGTGTGCTTTGCTTTCTAAAGGAACAGGAGACTAGTGTTTTTTTCCAGGGACATCTTGCACAATTTGTGGGAAAGTAGATGAATAATAAAGGGCTGATTGTCTCACTCTCAAGCAGGAGGTGAGAAATCTTATGGAAGGATGTTGTTTTCTCAACAGGGTGTCCTGGTGCATCCAGACAGCCTGCCTCATTGAGAAATAGGAATTTTGTTATCCATTTATTTGGGGGGAGTTGTCCAAAAACTTTCACAAGCTCTGTGCACATGTACATGTGTGTGTGCGTGCACACACATGCAAAATATTGAGAAAATTATACAAAGTAGCTTCTTTAACACACCTGTGCAGTTTTCATACTTTAGCATCATATTCCATGATATTTAGAAGTCTAAACACCAGGGTAGGAAACTCTCAGAAGCTGGACTTTGCCAGCACTAATGTAGAACAATAGAGGTTTCATGAACTGCAAAAAACCAAAACAAAACAAAACACAAAAACCAAACAACAACAAAACAACCACCACCTAATGGAAGTTTTTTAAGAGAGAGAGGGAGGGAGAAAGCAAAACAACAATACAATACCCTTTTCTTAGAGCAGCAACAAAAAGAAGAGAAAAGAAACTCTCAGTGGCTGGAACTTGTCCAGAGAAGGGCAATGAAGATGATCAAAGGTCTGGAAATCAACTCTTATGAGGAATGACTGATGTAGCTGGGTATGCTTAGCTTGGAGAAGCGAAAACAGAGAGGTGACATAAGAGCTATATTCAAATATCTGAAAGGATGTCATGTAGAAGGGAGTGAATCAAATTACAAGAAAAGAGATTTTATGTAAACATCAGGGTGAACTTGTTTATTCTAAGAGCTGTACAACAGTGGAATGGACTGCCTCAAGATGTGGATGAGGATGGAAGGTGAACTCTCTTTTTTTTTGGAGGACTTTAAACAGAGGTTGGATGGGTATTTTTCAGGAGTGTTTTATTGAATCCACTTTAAGGGTTAGGGTTAGTGCTAGGGAATCATGGGATTTTTTTTTTTCCTGAGACATTGAGCCTTCTCTGTCAGAGAGCTCTGGTGCCACAATAAAATACAGTTCCCATGATTCCCTAACCCTAACCCTAACCCTAACCCTAAAAGTGGACTCAATTTGCACTATTTCTGGCAGTCTGCAACCCCCCCCCCCTTAGTTGTGTAATTCCTGCATCACAGAGGGTTAGACTGGGTGACCCTTTTCAGTCTTTTCAACTCTAAGAGTCTATGATGCTATTAAATGTTCTTAGAAAAAAACATAGCTGGAGAAATTTCACTATCAGTGGTGTCATTAGGGGGGTGCAGGGGATGCTGCCTGCATTGGGTGACACCTTATAAGAGAGGTGACACCTGGTCAGCCTCCCTTCCCCAGTGCTTCTGCCTCGTTTTCTTCATGAAGACTGAGTGCACCCCCCACACCTTGGTTCTGCTTCCTCGTGTTTCACCTTCAGAAGCTCCTACCCCAGGAAGCCCTGCCCTCCACACTGGATGACACCAGGGGCAGGGATGCCACTGATCTACACTGAAAAAATAAAACAGTTTGACACTACGTTAACCGCCATGACTCAATGTTATGGAATTATGCGAGTTGTTGTTTTGTGAGATATGTATCCTTCTCTGTAAGTGAGCTCTTGGGCCCCACCAAAGTACAAATCCAATAATTCCAAAGTATTGAGCCATGGAAGCTAAAGTGCTGTCAAGCTGCTTTATTTTTGCTGTGTGGCAGTAGTCAAAGGTGTTGTATTCTTTAGGGAAAGAGATATCACACATATTTTTAAAATGCACATTTAAGGAAATATCATCCATGTGTATCCCTCTCCACAGAAGTCTACAGAAAGTCACACAAAATTTGTGTGGCTGTACTACATGAAACAAATGAATTGTTTCTATTAAAGGGACAGTCCTGAACTACTCCTTCTACCAGTGTTTCAAAGAAGAAAGGTTCTGGTCAAACCAAATTACTTTGAAGGCAGTGCTGCATTTTGGAAAGTGCCTCCATTTGCACCAATACTGTTGACATTTGAAGTGGGAAAGGAGTATTCCTGGAATGAAATGTCAGGAAAATCTGTGCTCTTTACCTTGTGGCAGCTCTGACACATAGAACCCTACTGGGGCAGGCATGGATGAATGCCTTCTTTTTACTGTGGAGCAAATAAGAGAGTTGTATTTAGCCTAACATATCAACTCAAGAAAAGCCAGCTTTTCATTCATTTCCAGAAAAAAAAAAAATGAATGGGAGAAATGGTGTGAGTTGCAGCTTTTAATTTTTCCTCTTTAATAAAATAAGCAGTCCCTGTGTGAACATTACTGAATGCAACACTACCTTTGATATAAATCATTTTACATGGAAGTTTGATGAGGCTGTAGGAGCCTACTGTTTCCTGTACATTCAAAAATATAGTATGTGTGCCCTGATCCAAGTTGCTCAATTCCTGAGCTATCTGTGTTTTTTTTCACCCTCTCTATATTTTGCACCACAAAACCTTCTTTTATTCCAGTATAGGAAATTTTAGTCAAGTATCAATTTTCAGTGTGTGTGTACATATGTGTGTGTATGTGGATGGAGAGTGAAGGAATGTTGGACTGAAGAGGCAGGAAATCATTTTGTAAAACAAGGCTACTTAAACAAATTGCTCTACTGTGTCAAGGTAGTTGGTTAAAAATTACATTTCAAAAGGTCTGATGGAGGGTGGGGATACACCTAAGAAAGAAGAAGGGACTGCTCTCTCTTTAAAACTCATCTTCATGTGCATTTGGAGGGAATATTCTTTCAAGGAGAAGGAAACCATCCAAATCTCTCCAAACTTTGTAAGATGATTTCTGCTTTGCTATTTCTGCTTCCTCACCTACCCCCCCCTCCACCCTGTCATAGGTCTTGAGGAAATGACCCCACACAGTTTGTAATATCAGGTGCCTCTCTGTGAGGCAGGGTAAATGCCATGGCTGTAGAGACAGAGCAAGGAAGGAGACGTATTACTTGCAAGGAAGGAGACGTATTACTTGCATGAGGGTGGTTTTGGATTATCTCATTAATCTTTCCGTTTATGGGCACCAGTCTCAAAATGGAAGACAATAGTGGCTCAGAGTGCTCTCTTGCTCTTAGATTGTTGAGGCTGAGAGACATTCTGTGAATAAGTTCTCAGTCACCAGATCCTCTCTGATCTTGAAAGCTAAGCATGGTTAGCCCTGGTTAGTCCTTGGATGGAAGGCCACCAATGAATATCAGATGCTATAGGCTAGATTTCAGAGGAAAGAAATGGCAAAAGCACCTCACCTAAGAAAACCCTATGACATTTATGGGGTCACCATAAGTCAACAGACCACTTGAAGGCACATATACACACACCTGCCTTTAAAAGGTTTTGAAGTCATTCTGGAAACTAGGAGCAGGGTCACAAAGAGAAAAAAAATGAAAGTGGGAAAAAAAGAACAAAACAGTTGTGATCTTGTTGGCCAGTGTAACTATGACAAATGTAGCTGGCAGTGGTAGCATAGTGGTAGAAGTAAAATGACTGTGGGTGATGTGATGAAGAAGAGGGTGATGTTAACAAAAGCTTTTGCTGTCTGGAGAGAAATCTGCCAGCTACCAAGCTGCATGGGAGCCAACAGGGCAGCTTTTTCTGACAACAGACTAGAGACAGCTTTCTTTGCCCTCCCTTTGCTGATGCTACACAGCACTCCAAAGTATGTCTTATGTCATTATAATGGGCTGTAACACCAGCATAAGTTGCCAACAGGATTTTGACCAACAAGACATCAGCCAAGAGAGCTTGCATTAATATTTCAGCTATAGTGATTGTTGTGTATGGTTGGTATGGAGTGCAATGGGCTGATAAAGATTGATGCTCAGTTTACAGTTCATCCCATGGCTCTGTTCTCCAGGCAAGACCAGGAAGCTCTTCTCTTGGTCCCTCTACTGTTGTCCTTATGCTGTGTAATTGTGTTTTAATATTGTAACTTATTGGTTGGAATCCTTCTGGTATCTTGTGCATCTGTAACTTCTCGTATAGAAATCTAGGTTGTTGTTGTTGTTGTTTTTTTTAAAAAAACCCAACAATAACAGTTGTGGAACATGCAGTATTCAGTTCAAAACTGAGGATGTTTGGTTGTCCATGTAGTATTATTGTGCTTGCGATGTGCATACATGGGAATGTTCATGTGCATCATGTGTATTCCATTTCTCAGCATTGTCATTCAATGCAAAATTTCTGCTTCTGATTGACATAGCTATGTTTCCTGGCAGGAGGACAGAGTAAGTGTCACTCTGCTGTACCCCAGTTACAAGCTAAACAGCTACTGCTCCATCTTTCCATCTTTCATTCAGTATGGTTGTGTCAGTTTGAGAGGACATGCACAATTGTGGTGATAATGCCATGATCATGACTATGTGGTGTTTGTACTTATAGAGCAGCTACACATCTATTTTTGGAAATACTATTGTTTTTAGAAGTACTGTCTCGGTAAGTATAATTCTTTGTGGAAACAAGATGTTTGCTGCCATGCATCTTGTTTATAATTCTGGTCTGCAACCATAGGAGCAGCAGTGAATTTAGTAATGGAAATTTGATGTGGTCATTTCTGATCTGGAGTGGCTGTCTAGTACAACTCTGGTTGCCCCCAGAAGTTGTCCACACTTGTTTTACAGGATTACAGCCTAACTCCTGTAGCCTCACTTAAAGCTGTACATATATCAAAGCTGCACTGTGTTGCATACATAACATAGTGCAGCTCTCTCCAGGCATTAATGCTGAAAACAGGAATTGATTGGGGCAATTACTTCTTTTAACTGCAGATTAGAAGTATAGATTTTGACTTAAGCTGTAAAGCAGTGCTCTTTTCCCTGGAAGGTTCATAGAATCAGTGATCCAGGAAGGCATCAGATCCAGCTTTCCCCCAAAACCAGAGCCCTAATTTCATCAGTGATGACACCAAAATCTGTAAATTTTCCCCACTATATTGCTTTGTGTAACCTCAAACGAATCTGATATTGTTTCCTGACTTCCCGTGAACTCTATTGCTCTGGATTGTTGCTTATAGTTCTCTAGTTTAAGATCTTTTCAGTTATTCAGACAAGATGTTGCAATAACTGTGCGGGCATGGCTGTGGCTCAGAGAAATATCAACATGCATGTTTAAATTGTGAACATGGCAAGCATCTCTAAGGCTGTTGTGGTTAGAATCATCAGAAGCTTTGCACAGAATATACAAAAGGATCATACTTGAATCATTGGTAATCTTTTTTTTAGGACTCTTCCTTGTATGAATCAGTCAGATCAGGGGTCGGCAACCTTCCCTTCCCTGGGGCCGGTCCCTTCCACTGGGCCCTTCTGGCAGGCCGGGGGGGGAATGGCGACACGCGCGCGCCCCTTGCCGACGCATGTGCTGCCACTGCACATGCTGCTGCTGCCGCCTCCGTGCATGGCACGGCCACCATTTTGTTTGCCAAAATGGCAGCTGTGACTTGTTTGCGCATGCACAGGAGTACTGCGCATGCGCAGTACTCCTGCGCATGCACAAATGAGTCGCAGCCCCCATTTTGACAAACAAAATGGCGGCCACGATGCGCATGGCCGCATGGTGGCCAAAACGCGCAGCGGCCACACAGTGGCCAAAATGCGTGGCGGCAGCGGCGGTGGGCGGCGGGGCCCAGTAAGCATGGATCCGTGGGCCAGATGCAGCCCGTGGGGTGTAGGTTGCTGACCCCTGAGTCAGATCAATTATATTCCATTGTCTTCACAAACAATGTGGGGAAGAGATTCTATCCTTCCCCTTACATGGGAACAAAGGATGTGGGGGCTTATAGTAGCCTTATCAGAGTTTCTTCCATTCCACTTGTCTTGATTATATCAATTAACAAAGAACTTGTTCAGTTGCATGTTCTGTTAAGGGTTTTTCCAAAATGCAGCTGTTAAGTGCCATACCTTCTGAGGAGACATTTTCTCTGTCCCATTACTCTGCCACTTTTGAGGGGGCAAATCCAAACAGTGGATCCAAAATATTGTTCTGATTGAGCATCAGGAATTATTATTATTATTATTATTATTATTATTATTATCAGCATTATATTTATTTGTATCCTGCTCTTTTCCCAGAATTGGGACTCAGAGTGGTTCAACAATATTAAAAGAGCAATTAAATTAAAAGGAATTAAATTATTAAAATATTAAAATAGCTAGCTATTAAAAGAATAAAATACATTTTTAAAAGATAAAACTGTTTAAAACAGCTTTACAACAGTAAGATCTGTAGTAGGACAGACTGACTTGGAAGATGATGAACTCTAGGCCAAAGGAGATGGACCAAATAAAGCACCTTCCAGATGCTTTGCGGGCATGGCATTCAAATGACGCACATCACCAAAGTGGATGGAGGCCACTCTGGGACTGGCTAACATGGCTCAAAGCTGGCCCGAAAAGGAACAGCAAAAAGCCACTCCTACCAGAGGCCCATTTGAGACTTCAGCAGCAGCCAGCTTTGGGACTGTGGCATCCAGTTGCTGTGGTCTCAGAGTGATTGTGACCGGAGTGCCTGCAGATCACTTCATTTGGCCTGTCTGCTTTGTCCCACTGCTTCATTGAAGGTTTTAAAACAGAGGTTGAATTTAACAGAGGTTTAATTGCTCAGAGTTGAGCAATGGATTCAAACTACAGGGAAATATGTGAAGTCAATGTTAGCATGGTTACGCAGCGCGTGATGTTCCACATCAATGTTTGGCACCAGAGTCATCACCTTCTAGGATGCAGGCAGCACCTTGTGAGCTGGAGAAACACCTCTCCTCTTCCAGACAGAGTACAGAGACGCTTCAGACAGACATATCTCAGATGAGGCTTTTAATCTTGGTTCCTCTATGTACAAGTCTATAATACACTATACATCAACCACGATCCTCCGACAACACGCCACTTTGCAACTCCACCACACCGAACACCACCATCGCTACATGCCACTTCGCCACAATTTGTCCTGAGGCAACTCCCTTATATAGCCAGGTCTCCATGTGGCTTTTTGGCCCTGCCTCTTCCTTTTGACACCTGTCACTCAACCTGGGTGACTTTGCAGTTTTGCAGCCTTTCTGCAGTGCTTTACTGCACCAGCTGACCATCTTCCGATGCCACTTCCCCTGACTCAGCACCTGGTGGAAAGTGCTTGGTCATCATGGCTGCCTGTGACCCTTTGTTGCCTGGTCACTTCTATAAAATCCCAAATTGTACATTTTCCCTTGGGACTCCATCCCAACAGTAGAAGGCTTTCACAGCTGGCATCCATAGTTTTTTGTAGGTTCCAAAACATGGCCACATAGCCTGAAAAACCCACAAAAAATTACAAGGAAATAGATTCCACCTAAAGATTAAGAA
This sequence comes from Phrynosoma blainvillii, assembly GCA_026167975.1. Classification (NCBI taxonomy): domain Eukaryota; kingdom Metazoa; phylum Chordata; class Lepidosauria; order Squamata; family Phrynosomatidae; genus Phrynosoma; species Phrynosoma blainvillii. Next base: position 419,802,185 of record JANUYF010000001.1, read on the forward strand.
GAACTTCCTGACAGTAAGAGCTGCTGGACAGTGGAGTATGCTGTCTCAGAGTGTGGTAGAGCTTCCTTCTTTGGAGGTTTTTAAAGAGAGGCTGGATGACCATCTGTAGGAGCGCTTCCTACATAGCAAGGGGTTGGCCTGGATTACCCTAGTGGTCTCTTCCCAAACTTCTATGATTCAATGATTGTAGTCTGGATGCGCATCTATGAAAGGTATGTTATCAGTAGCTTCATGCATTGCTGGGGATTGAACTAGATGGCCCTTTGTATCCCTTACCAGTCTGTTTTCCCCTCAATGATAATAAAGTATATGTGTAATTTCAAGAGACTTTTTTCAGGTATGCAGAGCAGCACCATAGGAAGAAGAAGCATTTCCCTTCACTTGAATGAAGATAAAAAGTTTTTTTTTAAGTGTGCCTTTTTAGTAAATAGAGCCTAATCCTTCTCTGAAGGTGCTTATTGGAACAAATCAGATGAATCCTGTGTTCACCTTCCCAGGGGTAAATAAAATAAAATGAAATGAAAAACCCACACATACATTTGCCCCTGTGGAATACTGTGAAAGTTTCACTGACAATCACAAAGCCAGTCAACTGCTTGCTGTCTTAAGTAAGTGCTTGCAAAGTTCCCCAAGCGTTCCTCTGACCTTTATCTAAAGACCATCACTACTCAGTAACACATCTTGCTCTTCTCTCGAGGATTACTTAAGACAGGTTTCACTGTGTGTCGAACACTGTAAACAATACCAGTCAACAACTCTACAGAGATAACTTGAAAGATCCATGAAAGTGTGTATCTGTTCAGTGTGTATCTGTTCAGTGTGTATCTGTGTTTGTAGATAGGATATTTTTTCCTCAAAAAAAGAAAAAAAAAGATTATCTGAAAAATTGAATGCCTTCAAGTTGCTTACCTCTCCTTGTGATCTTGACTAGATCTTCCATTGTTCATCTAATCTTTAGGGACCATCCAAAAGAAAAAAAAAACAACACTGCAAAATAAAGCAAAACTGCTAGCATTCTGCTCCCATGAGCAGGGTTAAGCTGTGATGGTACCAAGTATCTGAACCACTGTAGTTGAAGTACAATCTCAGGAGCCACCAAGTAGAACAAAACTGGCTGTGTTTCCTTTTCGGAGAGAACCTGTTATCTTCTCTCTTCACTTTGGAAGCCTTAATTATCCCAGGCATTCTGTCTCCACATCACCTCATAATGTCTTTTGCACAATCTATTTTTTAGCTGGCTACATCCTTTGGCAAGGCTTTTTACAATCCTGAATCTTACTACTTAAGGAATAATGCCGTTACTGTTTTATGTTTCAAGAGACTGTGACAACAGTAGAGGATGAATTTTAGGATTTGCAGTCTTGATAATGTCCCCTGAGCAATAACCTTTCAATATTCATATGCAGTAAACATTAATTATAGATCTGTTTTATAAGATTTGGGAGAAAAAAGATCAGGGACATTTCAGTATTTAAATGACTACAGTGCTTTCTGAAGATGTGGCGGGAAAGCATCTATGCTTTAAGTGGACTGTATTTTCAAAAATATTAGATGGTGGTTTTCCTGGAGCAAGTGAAACAAGGCCTTAACATGACACCATAACTGTTGTGTTTCTAGATTTGCAGTTGTCCACAGTCCTCCAGCTGTCCACATGTCCTCCTGCTGTCCAGAAGGCCCAAACCTTGGTTCTGATGTGAACTATTTGGATAATGTCCAGCCACTTTAATACTGAACCTGAGGTATGGTCCCTCATAAAAATTTTTTTTTTAAAATAACCTTTTGCTCCAGATCTTCCTGGAAGATCCAGAACTCTCCACTGTGATTTTATGGGGCAGCTGTTTACAATGCATCCCACTGTGCCACTCTGTGCTGTTGCTGGTGATGCAAGTCACTTATTCTGAGGCCAGAATGAGGTGCCCAGCTATGTGATCAACACTGGGCACTTTGTTCTCACCTCAGAGTTAGAGACTTGCACCAGGAGCACTGGCACCAGGAAGCATAGTGAGACGCACATGCAAATAGCTACCTGGTATGACAACAGGAAATGGGAGAACATTTTTTGTTCAAAAGCACTGGTAGATGGAGATGTTCTGAATAGTAACATTATTTGGGGCTACCCTTGTGCCTAACCCGGAAACTCCAATTAGTGCAAAAATGGCAGCCAGACTAATTACTGGGACATCGAGGAGGGAGCACATAACACCAGTGCTTAAATCCCTCCACTGGCTGCCAATTAGTTTCCGGGATCAGTACAAGGTGTTGGTTTTAACCTTTAAAGCCCTACATGGCTTGGGTCCATCTTATCTTAGGGACCGCCTCTCCCCGTATGATCCCCCCCATGCCCTTCGGTCCTCTGGGAGGAATCTGTTACAGCCAATAAAGACCAGGCTGTCCCAGACCTCCCAGAGGGCCTTTTCCGCTACCGCCCCCAGGCTATGGAACGGCCTGCCGGATGAGATCCGTCTTATTTCCATGCTCACTGCCTTCAAGACATGACACCATAACTGCCTTCAAGACATGACACCATAACAAGAAGGCAGTGAAGACAGATCTCTTCCGGCAGGCCTTCCCAGAATAATATCCCCCGGAACATACCTGCCCTGGGAGACGATTTTGTCTGTTATCCAATAGGCCTTCCACGTGCAATAATTCTGTTAGAATTTTATTGTTTTTATTTAATAGTTAATTGTTTTAATTTTCTCTCATTTAATTCTGTTTTAAGGGGCTAGGAGGTGGGATTAAGGGTTTGGGGTTATTTTTACATTGTTCTGTTTTTAACTGTTGTACCCACTGCCAACCCCTCTACTGTGTACCAACCAGTAAATGGCTGTGTTTGTGGGAATTCCAACAGCTAAAAGGTGGGGTCTTTTGAGGGAGTCTGGTCATTACATGGTCAGTAGAGGATTCCAACTTCAGTAATGACCACAATAGAGAATTACACAGATATAAGTTGGACTTACATGGTTTAACTCAACAACAGGCTGCCATTCTATATATAATTCTCTGGGTCTCCAGTTAGAGATCTGTGGGCTGGGATTTATCCTTGTAATCCTCTCCTATTATTAAGTGTTGCAGTTTCCCAGAAAACATTTCTTAGGGGGGTTGCAGACTGCCAGAAATAGTACAAATTGAGTCCACTTTTAGGGTTAGGGTTAGTGCTAGGGAATCATGGAAACTGTATTTTATTGTGGCACCAGAGCTCTCTGACAGAGAAGGCTCAATGTCTCAGAAAAAAAAACCCAATTCCCATGACTCCCTAGCACTAACCCTAACCCTTGAAGTGGACTCAATTTGCACTATTTCTGGCAGTCTGCAACCCCCCTTACTTGCCCCCTCCTAATCCTCTTAAATTACATTATTCCCAGGTTCCTTCATTGAATGGAATTCTCCAGATCTTCAGCCCTGATGCACAAGTCCCCCATTATCTTACAGATGTCAGCATTTTTCTTCTGATATTATGCTGCTTCTTTCAAAGTCTCCTTGGCAATTTTTAATCTGTCAGAAATATTTTTGTTTACTTCTCAGATTTTGAATTTTGGTGAATTAAAGTTTGTCATCAATCCATCCATCCATCCATCCATTCTTTTTTTTAAAAAAACACTAACAGTTTCTCTGCACTTAAAAAACACTTTACACAGAAGTTTTTCTTTGAAATGCTAAGGGTTTATTTATTTATTTTTACCAGCAGGCTAGATCTTTCTTCAACATGTGAGTTCTCTATAAAGAAATACTAATTTTCAAAGAACCAGGAAAAATAGCTGGAAAGGAATTGGTGGAGAAAAGGTATGCATCAGAGGCCCAACTGGAGAGTTAATTAAGTAGCTTATCAATTTGTATTGCATTCTGTTTATTAAAATTGTACCATAGCTGCCAGGTTAATACCAAGCTCACAAGCACTTGGATGAGATGTGAAGCCTGAGCAGTTCCAGAAAATGAAGATCATGAAAAACAAGTAAATCTCATCTTGGTGTTATGAAGAAGAAAGTTTTATTTTTGTAAGAAAATAATAGCTTAACACATTTCAATTGGATCTTAGACTCAGTGGAATTTGCTATCTTTTTTTCTTTCTAGAGTGACATTTAGAATCTTTTCTTAGATTGTGTCTCTCTCAGAATAGGTGACCAGTGGAGAATCTCTCTCTTCTCCCCTACTTGTAAGGTTGTGAAGAGCCCCATAGCTCAGGGACAGAACCAACATGTCTAGGAATGAAGCCAATAAATCCCTTCTTCTGGTGGGCTTGAAGGTAGATGCCAGAGATTTTTTAAATAAGGCAGACATTTTAATAAGAAAAAGAAGAGGAGGGGGAAGAGATGGGAGGAGGATCTATTGGGATGGCCTGCAAACAAAAAACTAACATTTGTCCAGAACATTTTTGTTTTCCTCTGTCATTTCTCAGCTATACTCCTTGGATGGCCTTTTGGAAACACCTTTCTAGCAGACTCTCTCTCTCTATATATTAGCCATGGGCAACATTGGCATGGTGAGAGGCCAATTTACCTCATGACATGCCGTGGTCTACAACCTCAACCCCCAATGTCACTGAATTTCAATAGCAATTCACTGAAAAACCATGAAAGTCCATAAAACAAGTTGAAAAGGCTCATTTTAAAGGGTTCTTTCTTGATTTGCTGCCAGGCCATGGTGATGTAGTTTCAGGAGGTGAGCACATTATCAAAACATACTTGGGGCCATGCGTGGCCAAAGTAGAAAGGTTCCCCCCGCCATCACAGGTTCACAAATTTATTTGTATTCCTCCGTTATCCCAAAGGTGCAGGCTGAGTGACAATGATTGTGAGGCAGTGGGCCCATTCTACAGAGGGAAGACTCATGCAAGTGGTGGATTCATTCCACTCTGTATAGAGCAATTTTCTCTCTATGCCATGGAAACACGTGGCTCAATCATGTGACGGTACTGATGTTCCACAGGCAGCCTCAGTTCCTGGAGCTCTATGTGTGCATTTGAGCATCATCTAACTCTGAATGCTAAAGTGATGGTGCTAAAAATAGAGACATAAGATATCCAATTAATATCTGGTGAAATATAATTGGGTTGTTTGCGTGTAAGAGAGGATGATTTTATTCTTTTCATGGGCAAAACTAATGGGCTCTTCTCCCCCCCACCCCTCACTTCAGCACTGGATTTGCAGCCAAGCAGCAAAGGAATGCAGGCATACTGTTAACCCCTATTATATCTGGGAGATTACCAAGAATGTCCATTTAATTTTTGATGAAGAACAAGCATTAACAAATCAGACCATGAAGCAGTGGAAAATTAAAACTTCAGCAGAGCAGCTGCAAGTGGTTGTTGATTTATTTATATATTTATTTATTTTAAAAGCAATAAAATAAATAAATAAATAAATAATAAATTTTAAAGAGCAGAAAATCTTTAAAGTCCCTGTATCTAAGGAGAACTGCATTTAATTAAAAGTGAGGTGAGAGGTAGAAACCATGCTGACAATCTACAGGGACAATGGTAACCAGCCTCCTAAATACTCGGCAGGATAAATTAATTGGCAGTCTGTAGACATCACGAGCTATGGGGTCTTGTTAGTTCTCATAAATTAGACAAGAAAGGCTTTTTCATTACCTGAATGAAGCATCTTCAAGGCACACTCAAAAGAAAGAAGTAGAATTTAATGTTAGCAAAGATAGCTATTAAGTAGTTAGCATGTTTTGTGTCTGTTAAAGGGCTAGCCAAGCTTTTGTCACTGACTGTTGGAAGGCAGCAAATCCAGAGGGATGAAATGTTCCTTTTTAGAATTACAGTTCCCACAATCTTCTAGCCTTTGAATATATATGAATTTAGGACTGCCAGATTAAAAATTGGCAAGGATTCCTGTATCTTTAATAGTTGTGTAGAAGACGGAATTCCAGCAGCTCTTGCTTGTAGGTAACAAACAGTTCCTGATCAAGTTCCTTCTTCTACACAACCATTAAAGATACATGAGCCCTTAAGACTACATTTCTCAATGGTTGATCTTGTCCTTAATACATTTCTCAATGGATGACCTTGTCCTTGTGTTAAACGGATTATAAATTACATAGAATTATTAATGGGGGAGGGACCCATTCTGAGTCAGTAGTGTAATGTAGTTGTTGGAAAAGGAAAAGGAAAAAAAGGGATAGGAAAATTTATCAGAGTTGATTCCAGCTTGTTTCTGTAGTGCCACCAGTATTTTCATATTAGATTGTTAGATGTTTACGGTTTTTTCCTTAGAAATTTTAGTATGTACTTTATTACAATATACATAACATTATACATAATTTAAAAATGTACTAATGTTTACTAATTTCCCCATTAATTACCCTTTGTACACATTTTTTGAAGATACAGATTTTTTCAGTCATACATCCTTATTTATAATTTGAAAAGAGAAAACAAATAATAATAATAATAATAACAACAACAATAACAATAAAGACTAAAAAGGAATCTGACATTTCCAGTTTACCCTGATTGTAGGAAACAAGAAAGGCTTTTCCTTTGTCTCTCACAGGTCACAAATTGAATAACTAAGGTTTTAAAAATACCTAGTCTTCAAAGCAAAGCAGCTTCATTTATATACCGCTTCATATTGTGCTATGGGATGTCTAAGCAGTTTACAACTATAAGCTCATTGTCCCCCAACAGTTGGGTACTCATTTTAGCGACCTCAGAAGGATGCAGGCCTGAGTCTAGCCTGAGCCCTGGCTAGTATTGAACTCGCAACCTTGTGGTCTATGAGTGAGTGGCTGCAGTACAGGTATTTAACCACTGCGCCACCATGGCTTCAGCTGCATGGGCAAAAGTACAGAAGAGAAGGTAGAAGTATTGTGACCAAATGACATACGCAATAATCACATTTTACAGGTGAAAGTGAATCTAAAACAAGGATACTCAAGCTGGGGACTGGTTTGTAAATTAGGATATGGATTTGGAAGAATCCCTCCATCACATTATTCTCCTTCTCCTAAAACTTCTCTCTCCCCACCCCCACTCCCCATCTTCAAGTTAGTTTTTTATCCTTCCAAATGTTGAGAAATTCTTCAAAGTGGATATTCAATCACTCTTACAACTCTTGGAGAGATATTTTTCATAGAGGATAAATTGAAAACAATGAAAGATGTGGTGCCACAGGTTGGCCTTGGTCTTAGGACAAATGACCTGCACATCTCTCCACATAGATATTCTGAGGGTATTGCTTCCTTAAATAAGAATTTTGCTGTCCAAACAAAATTTCCCTTCAGCTCCCAAATTTCTAGCACTGCAGTAAGTTGATATGTCAGTTGAACATTTAAGAAATACAATTTAGACAAAGAAAATGGGCAGATGTGTAATGCATTCTTAGGCATTATGATACCTATCCATGAAAGCAATTCTGCTACCTGGATATTCCTAAAGATATAGATGTCTAGCTGTCTCTGCAGCTGTACTACTTCTCTTTCTATAATTTGTGCTTTGGTAACTTGATAAATGAAGTGTGCAAATGCTCATGTAATTAACAACAAAGAATTCAGAAAAGAGCATTTTGGCTCTGTAGGGCAAGATGAAAACCAGCAGATGAAAACGGCAGGAATTTCAACTAAACTCTAGGAGACAATTTCTAATGACAAAAACTGTTCAATATGAAACTGAGTGCCTCAGTTGATGTTGGATTTCTCTTCATTGGAGTTAGTTGAGCAACAGCTGCACAGTCATCTGCCAGAGAAGCTGTAGCTCCATCCTTCATTACAGACCTTGCATTGAGGAGGATATTTAAACCAATCATTTCCAGGGCCCTTTCACAAGATGATGATTGGGTTTACCTTGACGAAAGTGGCTTTTACTTGACTTTTCCAAATCTCTCTCTTTGAAGCTGGTCAAACAATTAATTTTGTAGCAAGCATGATGGAGCAGAGTGAAATCTTTTCACAATGCCAGACAGTTTAACCTAATTAAAGGCCTGTTTTGGCAGGTGTTTTAAAGGAGAATTAAAATGAGCATTGTCAAGAGTAGCTGCACAGCAAGGACTGATGAGTGTGTGCATGCTCATGTATAAAAGTGAACTGGGAGGACAGTGCTGACAGAGTTGTGTCCATAAAGCATTTTTTCACATGAGCCAGCAGCTACTCAGGATTGCTGCATTGTTTTATAGAAATTAATAACATGAGTAATCTTGATTCATGTTAATTCCCTGCACCTGGAGTAACATGAAAAAAAACTGGAAGTGTGCATATAGAGGTGTGCCTACTAATACCTTAGGGAAGGGGTTTGGGTGATGGGATTTTAATTAAAATATAATGGTTTTCATCTTGCAAGGTGCTGAATACCCCATGTGTCTACTAAACAACTTCTCTAGCATCTGCACTAAATTGTATTGCACGCTCTTTTCAGGTTCAGGTGTCTTTGGGCATTTACAGACTGCCAGAAATAGTGCAGCTTGAGGCCACTTTAACTGTCCTGGCTCAGTGCCAAGGAATCATGGGAATTGTATTTTTTCTAGGACACTGAGCCTTCTCTGTCAGAGAGCTCTGGTGCCACAATAAACTATAGTTCCCATGATTCCTTAGCACTGAGCCAGGACAGTTAAAGTGGCCTCAAGCTGCACTATTTCTGGCAGTCTATAAAGGCCCTTTGCCAACTTTTCAAACCGTCTCTGAAATTGTGTTTTTAATATGTAAAGGGATCTTGCAGCATCTTGTGACTAACTGAAAGATGGAAGTTGGTAGCATGAGCTTTCATAAACTTGAGCCTACTTCCTCAGATATATTGACCTGAGCAGACTGTTGAGGATTGGGTAACTTGGAGGTCTCTCCTTCATAGGGTCACCATACATCAAGGTTGACTTGATGGCAGTTAACAACAACCAAGTGTTAACTCTAAACTTCCAATTCCTTCAGCATTAAAGCCCTCCATACAGATAACAGAAAAGTATGGCTCCTTGAGGCTTAATTCTGAATACATGAAAGATTGAATTACCAATGAAAGGGGACAATGAGAAATGAGCTTGGCTGTTTGGGGATCATGTATAGCCTTAAGCAATCTGGTTGTTGCTCTTTCAGCCTTCTTGTTATCCATCTATGTTTCTATCTGTTTTTCTCCCTGCTGTGTGAGTCACCACTGAAACAGAGAAACAACAACTGGTGCATCTTGATGCCTTTTCTAACACTGTACTTTTTGCTCTCCTCTTCAGACACATAAATGCCAAAGTCACAGTGCTACATGGTCCTTTATTTTTTAATTCAAGATCTGATCACAGTTCTCTTAACAACTTCACTGTAGACCAGGTAATCTAGTAGCAGGAGTCAACTGTTATCCTTATGAACATGTATGCACCAATATGAAGAAGTCAGTAGTTAAAGAAATCATTGAGGTTCCTGGGACAAACTGGCACTAGTTAAGTGTTACAGGCATTTGTTGCAGCCTGAGAAGAAAGAAGCTATAGACTATTTGCACGCTGTTTTTCCTCCAAGTTGCTCAAGAACCCCAACATTCATTTTATTATCACAACAACCCTGTAGGGAAGACAGTTTAATCTGGGAGGATATGACTAGAATATTCTTGCTGCCTTATGCTGGTAGAAGGTTGCATATACCTTTTTGACTGTAGTGTAGAAACACAGGGATGGTGGTGGATGTGAGTGAAAACTGTCCCCATCAGATGCCCTGTCACTTCTAAGTATCTCAGGAGTTGAAAGTGTAGCTTTATCTCCTAGTCGGGACTGTTTTTGTTGCTGTGCCTCACCCCCAGCATCATGGTGCCCATGTCTCCTTCCCCTTCATCAGTCAAGATATACTGGCTAATACTGACTAGTGACTTCTTTAAGGTCATCATACAAACTTTGTACATGGATAAGCACCAAAGTTACAGTGCTACTCAGTGAATCTCATCTTGATCCTCCCAATGCTCTTTTACTGGACAGCAGCCACTGTGATCAATGGGGGGGGGGGGAAGTGTCTGTCACTTGGGAAGCAGCTAAGTGAAATCCCCCCCCCCCTGCGCCCACCAGTGTTCTCTCTGTGACAGGCAGAACTAGGACTCCTGTTGCTACTCCCCAGAGATCACATACTCTGGAGATTGCTTGAGCAAGGGGGATAGGTGGGGCCATCAGCTACTTCTCAATTGACAGGGGAACAGACCCCCATGGTTGCAGCTGTCTGGTAAGTAGGGACTAAAGGGCTTTCACAGTCCTCATGTATCCCCTAAACTAGGGGTTATGTGGGGATTGTGAATATGAAACAGCCACGAGTGTATGACTCTACATTATGCATTCGTAACAACCTAACAGGATTCTGACCATTATTATTATGAGCACTTATTATTGTGAGCACTTTAATGAGTACATTATTGTAAGAGAACAACTAAGGTCTAAGTGTCTAGATATTGTAGCTAAATAGACATATAAACAATACTCTGTATCAAAGCAAAGCAAAAAGCAAAGCAGCTTATTTATATACCGCTTCATATCACGCTATGGGATGTCTAAGCGGTTTACAACTGTGAGCTGATTGCCCCCCAACAATCTGGGTACTCATTTTAGCGACCTCGGAAGGATGCAGGCCTGAGTCGAGCCTCAGCCCCGGCTGGTATTGAACTCGCAACCTTGCGGTCTATGAGTGAGTGGCTGCAGTACAGGCATTTAACCACTGCGCCACCAACTAAATAGGTATATTTTTTACCAACACAATTGTATATGACAACAGTATGTAAACAGTGTCTAGTCAAAGCCAATGTATATTCAGCATTTTGCAACCATCATGTATGTAGGCAATTCATATTCTCTGAGATGACATAGCTGAAGAAGTTTACTACGAAATGGAGAATACGTAGCCCAGGGTCTCATGTCCTATGCTACTGCTAATTACAATTCTTGAAGGGGATTTATCTGTCCTTGTCAATGTGGGAGATCCAGCCAGTGAGATTATTGGAGCCTGTCCAGAAAGGAAGGAGTATTTTCATTTGCCAGTAACAATGTGCCATTGTGATCTCTGACTAGAGACCCCAGCTCTATCTGGTGTCCTTTCCCTGTCATAATGATTGAGTCTATCCCTCTTCATTCATCGTTGTAGCAGCCTCTTTTCAGGTAATTAGCACCATTAGAAAGCCTCGTGTGTCCTATCCAAGCTAACTACTTTACTCCTGAGTTCTTGTGTGTGTACATGTATGTTAGGGTTTGTGTATGTTTGATCCTCTGTGTATGTGTGTGCTTGCTTATTGATTTATTTTTCTCCCTTAATAAAAGTACCATTCTTTTGGACAAATGCTGTCTCTCCAGGAACTGTTCGCTCTATCCCTCTGCATACAATGGATTTAGACCCTATTTATTATTTTTTGAGCTAATTATAAATTCCCCAAGGTCAAGTTCTTATTACAAGACCTTGTGCAATCTATGGGCTATGTATTGCCAACCCCAGCATACATGTCTAGCATAAGCTTGAGCATCTTGGTGGATTCAAGCCTTTTCTGGACACTAAGCCTTACAGCTTCAGTGAATACTTCAAGATCTGTCAGTGGATTGGAACATCCTGGTCTAAATCCAATTGCTAGTTCCGGCTAGAAGTGATTCAGTAAATCAACTGCTGAATGATAGATCAATATGTGTGTAAATTCCCTTGCTTCAGTAGATCTACTCTAGTTTGGACTAGCAATTGGATTTTGACCTTTGTTTTCAGGGTTGTCTTCTTAAAATGATTTCACAAAAAATGGATATGAACTCTGAGAAAAGAAAAGAAAAGATAGCATCAGAGCTCAGTTACATATGTTTGCATGTAACCTATAGTTAGCCCCTGAATGATCCCAGAAGCCAAGGCAGGCAAATGTTTTATAAAGTGAAAAGCAAAGCTCAGACAGATTTCTGGAGTTAAAGATGAGGTACAAGGATAGGTCACATTTTATCCTGTATGATATGCAGATGCTAACCTCAGTGACTGAAAGCAATAATTAGATGTGACACTTTAATGGCCATTCAAACGCTAGCACTTAAAGATAATCATAATAAAATGGGAAAATGGCAAAAAATATATATGGCAGGTGAAAGATCAAAGGGAGAACAAGAAAACAGAAACAGATCCACAATAAGGAAAGAGTTGTAACACTTCCATGCAATTCAGTGAGTCTACAGTTAAGTTCATAGTATAGCTGGTCTTGATTTATACACACACATAAAGCTATCTTTTTTAAAAGCTTACAACTTTAAATAATCTGCAATTGGTTTACTGTTTATCACACTTCCCAGTAGCAGACTGGTATTTGGATGTCTTCCAAGGTGTATCAACTTTCTTCATCCTTGCCTATGAGGATCAAAATCAACTATATTTAGAGACATATTTTCTTTCAACCCCCTTTCAATGAAGGTAGGCAGAGTCTATTTTTCACTCATTTTTGTGAGACCTTGAGAAGTGTTTCCTCCAAACACTGGAACCTAAAAATATTAGTAGGAAAGTGGGGGAAAATCACAATATTCTGGGAACATGAACGGAGGTTCTATCTATGAGAATGAACAAATCTAAGAGTATTGCTTTTCTAAGAGCTTCACACTCCCTCGGAGAGTAGTGGGTGGGCCTTGGCAGATGACTAATAGAGTTGTCTTCCGGGCAGGGAAGAGGAGGGGCAGCCCTTCCTGAGGTCGCCCTCGGAGTCGCCGGCCCTCCGCATGGCCGGGGCTCCGAGGATGACCTCACGCCACGGCGACCGGACGCGCTGCGGCGTTTGAGTCAGGGAAAGTGCGCCCACCGCTTTTAGGGCGCACTTTCCCTGAAATCTAAAAGGAGCGCCAATTTGGTGCTCCTTTTAGAGTCGCCGGCGGTGCGCCGCGGTGCAGCTGCCGCGGTCCAGCGGCGCTCCGTCCCGCGGTGCACGGGAAGCTCCCGTCTGCTTCCCCCCGGTGTCTCCTTCCTTGGAGGTCTTTAAGCAGAGGCTGGATGGCCATCTGTCAGGGAAGCTTTGATTGGGAGTTCCTGCATGGCAGGGGGTTGGACTGGATGGCCCTTGTGATCTCTTCCAACTCTATTCTTCTACGATTCTTCATTATTTTTCCCCAAACACAATTGTTCTATCCTTTTGCCAGTATAGGGCATTATTTTTTGGTTAAAAAAGCACTTGAAAATGTGTGTAATCTCATTCATAGTTATAAACACAAATTTTACTTGCCTTTATACACGATTTTGTCTATATTCTTTTTTGCAAGCAGATATAGGCTGCATCTACACTGCAGAAATAATCTAGTTTGACACCATGTTAACTGCCATGGCTCAATGCTATGGAAGTCTGGGAATTGTAGTTTTGTGAGACATTTCACTTTCTCTGTTAGAGCTCTACAAATTACATTACCCAGAATTCCATAGTATTGAGCCAGTGTAGTTAAAGTAGCGTGGAAGTGGATTATTTCTGCAATGTGGATGCAGCCATAATTTCATATATATATATATAATTCATAGTGAACTCTCTTTCCTTGGAATACTTCTTACCATGGAATCTCACCCTGCATTTTTCTGTGCCTACAGATATCAAACAAATCCCAAGAGGACATGGTCACCTCTATCCAAGAGCCTTACTACTTCCATTTTGTTGACCCTACTGGTCCCTATTTGATGCTTTAGCACTGAAGTTTAGGAGTATAATAATCAAAGTCTGAGAAAGTTATTTGTTCTCATTTTGTGGCCTCTGACAATGATAGCTAGAGTACACTGGGGAGCTGTAGTCCAGAAAAGAACATTTCTAAACTCTGGCTATAATCCTATACCAAGCACATTTTTGTCATATTCTGGACCTGCCAGTCAACCAAAATATCAAGAATAGTTATTGATTTGATTTGGATCCTGAAGTAGAGTCTAAATAAAATAATTATATTGTGCTTTTTGAAAACAAATGGTTCCAAACTGATTTGGATTTTATAGTTTCTTAACTATGCCAATTAATTCCACTGGAAATCACTGAAAAAGTATAAATAGTCCCTCTCCTTTATTTCACTAATTTAATTGATTTACCTCTATACTGCCTAATTGACAGTTCACAAATCAGAGCTTGAAATACAGTAAGATATAAAGCTATAAGAAAATATAATGTAGAAATCTAACAAAATAAAACAATATAAACCAAACTAATAGCATAGACATGCAAGAAAACTGAAGATGTTATCAAAAATAAAATAATAATTATTTTTGTTAATCCAAAGGATTAATATTTTTGCCAAACAAAAAAATATGCATTTCAGCCTAGACCACTACCAGGCATGGAGCAAGTGTCTCTTTCTCAAAACATTTTTAGAAAATATGTCATATTGTGGGTATATCTAACATATTTTCTGAGGAAGTGTAGGGATGTGAACACAGTCAGTTTACAAAAGAAGTGGGTTTTCTTTGCTGCTTTCTGGAATAATATATTTCAAGGTTTTCCAGAGGGAATAACCATGTTAGCTTGATATATTTCTGTTGCCCTTGACATCTTTTGGGACCAAACAATTTATTATACCCTGAGAATTTGTGCACGATCTCGTGTAGCTGTTTCATTTTTTCGTGCTACTGTAGGTTGTTTAAATTAAGTTCTAGTGAGATTTAGCAGGTAATTAAATATGACACCTTATGGTCCAAGGACCCTGGGATCATCATCTCTCCCTTTCCAAAGTGCAAATAGAGGGCCACCTTTGGAGGACACAGCACAAATTTGGATTCCTCCCATCAAGCTTCACAGAAACAACCTTAGTCCTTACCTCCCCACCACTGGAGCATAGAGGCATGAGAGTTTTTTTGTTTTAAAAAAGTAAGGCCATGGGCTTGGATGTAGGGAAGATTTGGTTCCAAACCCCTTTCATTTTCTAACTAGGGGCCACCATAGGGGAAAATTCTCCCAAAACAATGGAAACTGTTCAACAGTTTTCTGCCCATCAATGTGAAAGAAGGGATAGAATCATAGAGTTGGAAGAGACCACAAGGGACATCCAGTCCAACCCCCTGCCATGTAGGAAGACATAAACAAAGCACTCCCAACATATGTACATCCAGCCTCTGTTTAAAAACCTCCAAAGAAGGAGACTCCACCATACTCCAAGGCATGTAAACACAGTCAGTTTTAAAAAGAAGTGGGTTTTCACTGTCAAACAACTCTTACTGTTGGGAAGTTCTTTCTAATGTTAAGGTGGATTCTATAATTCAAATTCATTGTTCTGTGTCCTGGTTTCTGGAGCAGCAGAAAACACGTTTGCTCCATCCTCAATATGGCATCCCTTCAGATATTTAAACATGGTTGTCATTTCACCTCTTAACCTTTTCTTCTCTAGACTAAACATATTTAGGGCCGTTGCAGACTGCCAGAAATAGTGCAAATTGAGTCCACTTCAACTGCCCTGGCTCAGTGCTAGGGAATCATGGGAACTGTATTTTTTCCTGAGAGATTGAGCCTTCTTTGTCAGAGAGCTCTGGTGCCACAATAAACTACAGTTCCCATGATTCCCTAGCACTGAGTAAGGGCAGTTAAAGTGGACTCAATTTGCACTATTTCTGGCAGTCTGCAAAGGCCCTTACTTCCCCAAGCCACTCCTCATAGGGCATGCTTTCCAGACCTTTCACCATTTGTTTTTTAAAGGTGAGATAATAAAGGCCATGTTGCAAACAATTCCAATGAGGAAGAGAAATTAGAGGCACCTAAAGAAAAGAGGATGTGATATAAAAAAGAATTTTCAGAAGAGATGAGATTTAAAAGAGACATGTACAAGAAATGGAGTCACAGAATCATAGGATCATATGGTTGGAAGATACCTCAAGGGCCATCCAATCCAACCCACTGCCATGCAGGAACACACAATCATTGCACCCCTAACAGAAGGCCATCCAGCCTCTGATTAAAAACCTCCAAAGGAGGAGATGCCACCACACTCTAAGGGAGTGTGTTCCACCGTCGAACAGATCTTACTGTCAGGAAGTTTCTCCTAATGTTTAGGTGGAATCTCTTTTCCTGAAGTTTGAATCCATTGCTCTGGGTTCTCTTCTCTGGAATCCAGCAGAAAACAAGCTTGCTCCATCCTCAATATGACACCCCTTCAAATATTTAAAGGGCTATCAACAAGGAGGAAATCACAGATAGATATCCAGACTCCAAATGGATAATCAATACTTGTAGGGACAAGTCAGAATCACCCTTATGCATACTAGAATTACTGTGGAATGGCCTCTACAGGTCCTGGAACCCAGAGGTTAGGAAGAAGTCTTTCCTTGGGCTGATCTTGTGGTTTGCTCTCTCTCTTATAAAGTCCTGGCTTGATATGGGGTGGGGGAGTGCCTTGGGTTTTCCATCTGGTAAATGGTCAGCTGGGGATCAACCCATAGTACTGGACTACCCTTGGTGTCAGGTGTTTGGCCCAAGGGAAGGCTGAAGAGGTGGTCACATGTTGATACCTGGCCTCAGCTGGACCTGTATCAGGTTGCCTCCTCTTTTGCTTGTACCCAGATTCAATCTACTTAAATTGCTTATAAGTCAATAAAGTGGCCCTTGTCTAATCTATTTGCTTGTGTCTGGTCTCATCATTTTGTGGTTGGTCACCAAATTGCCATCAAATTCCCTTACTGAAAGAGTTTATAACTGTAAGCATCATTTCTAACTCATCTAGTTAACAGACATGAAGTATACAGATCTATGCCTGAGAACAGTTGGCAAATTACACCAGCCTTTCCTATTGTGCTTCCCTTAAGATGTGTTAGTTTACAATTCCCATTGTCTTCAAAACTGATGACTATAGCCCAATATATTTTGAAGGTGCATATGCTCACTATTTGAAGACCTAGAACCAGTGTGGCATAGTGGCTAGAGTGTTGGACAATGACTCAGGAGACCAGGGTTCGATTCCCTGCTTGGCTATGGAAACCCACTGGGTGACCTTGGGCAAATCACATGCTCTCAGTCTCAGGGAAAGGCAATGGCAAACCTCCTCTAAACAAATCTTGCCAAGAAAATCCCATGATAGTGCTGCCCTAAGTCAGAAACAACTTGAAGGCATACAACACACACACATACACACACACGCTGATGTCACTTCTGCCAGTTTCTCTTCTCTTAATTTGCCTCTGTCTATGTAAATCCTTTAATTTTTGTGCTATTTTAGAATAGAGCATAACTGTGAGTGTCTTCAGATGATATTCACTTTAATGGGAGTTGACAAGGTTTATATGAACCATGTGTTTTCTTTCAGGCACAAGGACTCTAACGAAACAGACAATGTTTGCAGAATAGCTTGCCAAGTCAATATGGTGCCTCTATTGTGGGCAACTGATAAAGATCAATACATCTTTAAAAGAGTACTATCTGGCAATGGATGTACATGAATAGATGGCAATCTAAACCAATGAAGGTCAATCTGTGGATGCTTTTTGTGAGGATAAAGTTTAAAGTTATCCAGCCCACTAAAACAATTTTAATTATGCTCCAAAGTAGCAAGCAGCCCTAAGATTGAGAAAGATGTGTGCATCCTTGTTTGCCATCTGAATTCCTTTGAAGAATCAAAGAAAGTTATTTCTCTATTGTTTCAGCAAAAATTACTATTAGCAGAAATGCATTTGCACAGTATTCTTGTGTTAGAGGTAGCAACCTTAGCATGTTTATAATCAGTAGTTGCTAGTTTGCATGTCTCTCCAAGAGTTCAGGCATAGCATGTATTTATGCTATATCCTGTGTTTTGGACTTAGCCACATCCTCTCTCTTTCAGCATCAGTTAGTCTGAAGTCTGTGTTCAGCCTCCATTTTGTAGTTTGTAATTTTATTTCTCTTCTCCATGTTTGAAGAGAACATGTTACAGAAGTTTTCATCACGATATGGTATGAAACCTTTAGTATTTGTAAATAAGCTGATTTTAGTTGTTTTTACAAAAAAGATCCAGATTGTTTTCTTTCTCAGCCAGGAATGATGGCTGTGGTGCTGTGACATGGGTTGCTGCTCATCTTATGCTTGTAAATATTAATTAATCTGCTTGTGAGATACACTACTACCTCTCACTTCCTGGACACTTAGTAGCTTGGGGTGTACACTGTATCTACACTGTAGAAATAATGCAGTTTGACAACACTTTAATTGCCATGCTCCATCTTGCAGAATCCTGAGATTTGTAGTTTTACAAGGTTTTTAACCTATTCTGCCAATGTGTGCTGTGCCTCACAAAACTACAAATCCCAGGGTTCTGCAGGATGGAGCCATGGCAATTAAACCAGTGTCAAACTGCATTATTTCTAGAGATTAGATGCACTTCTGGATAGCTTTTGAAAATGAAGAAATGAATCCACCATAGCAGAAAATACAAAGCCACTATGACAAAGTGATTAGAATATTAGACAAGGGATCTAACTATACACCAAGTTTCTTCTTGAAGAAAATAATTTAGCACTTATTTTCTTGCTGCAAGACATTTTTTGAGAACCATGCAGTTTTAGAAGGCTATTTGCAAACTGGGACTTATCCTGCGTAAAATTTGCATGTGGTTGTTTTGCACAGAAAACAGCATTTTCTGTGCAGGAAACTGCATGCCTGTATGAAAATTTCAGCACAAAAAATGCTGTTTCCTGAACCAACAAATGTTGTTGTTTTTTATACAAATCAACCATTTTCAAATGTTGTGCAGAACAAATTCCCAAATTAAAATGTTTACTGCATAGAAATATTATTTTCTACATAAAAAAATGCTGTAATTGGGGATTTATTCTGCACAAAATTTGGGGATGGTTGATTTGTATTAAAAAAACCCCCAACCTTTTTCAGCAGAAAATAGCATTTTCTATGCAGGGAACATTATTTGTGCATAAAAATAGCATTATCTGTGCAGAAAATACAGTTGCCTACACAGAAAACAGCATTTTCTGTGCAGAAAATAATATTTCCATGTAGAGATATTACTTCCCACACAGAAAGTGCTATTTTCTTCTCAGAACAATCAAGGTACAAATTTTGTGCAGAATAAGTTCCAAATTGAAACCAGGAGTCTGCTCATCAGAAGTTTACAACACTGAAAAAAGATTTTTTCATTTTATAAAATAATATTTTTGGCTGTTCTTTCCATCCCCTATGTTGGGCTAACACTTACAAGCTACAGGTTCTACTGAATGACCTTTGGCTCATAATTCTTGCTCAGACTGACCTGCCTCCTAGTTGTTGTGAAGATAATGTCAGGTGGAAGAGAGCAATATATACCACTTTGAGCTCATTGGATGAAAGCCAGGATACAAATGTAACAAGCAGACAAATAAGTGAACACATATGGGCAGATCATCACTTGCTGTCATATTTAGAGGGTTGAATTTGAACTGCAGATATCCGTTCTTGCTTAGTCACAGAAGTCATAGGATGGGGCAAAGAAAGGGGTACAAAAATCAGAGTTTAGAAAGCCTTGAAATGATTCATTGTTGACATTAAAAACACAATAAGTGATGATGTTAGCCTTCTTTACTTCAAGAACACACAAACTGACTGCAGTGCAGATGTTTAATGATTGCAGCAGATCCATTCCTTGTTCCAGACCAGTTTGGTTAGAATGTCCTGGAGTAAGTTCAGATAGCCTACCTCAGTTTTTTATTGCTGATCTGGGAAATCTAAAACTGTTGAACTGTAGGCATGAATAGGAAGGAAGAAATGAACAATGAAGTGTGCATTGTTTATGTATCTGAGGAGCCTGCATTCTTATTGCCAAGAAATTCAGAACTCACCAGGCCCTGGCAAATATAATCATAATACTTGGTGGGTAGATCTTTTCACCATAGGAACTTGCATATTGCTCAGAATTCGTTGGGGGTACTACACTCCTGGTTGCATTTCCATTTGTAGGGTCATGCAAGAGAGCCAGCATGGCATAATGGTTTGAATGTTGGATTATGACTACAGAGACCAGGGTTCAATTCCCTGCTCATCCATGGATATCCACTGGATGACCTTGGGTGAATCATATACTCTCAGTCCCATAAAATCCTGTGATAGTTTCATCTTAGAGTTGCCATAAATCAGAAATTACTTGAAAGCACATAATTTTATTTATCTATTTCATTTATTTTCCCAGAAGGGACCCAAGGTGGCTGAAGAAGAAGAAGAAGCAGCAGCCATGCAAGCCTGGCAAGAAAAGGCAGAGCAGCCTGTTTCTCCTGTATTTTACTTATTTCATAGAGTTTTCCCACCTCCCATCATTGTCTGCACCAACATAGTTATGCCAGCACCATGTGCAAGGATAGAATCATAGAACTGGAAGAGACCTCAAGGGTCATCCTGTCCAACCCTCCACCATGCAGGAATACACAATCAAAGCACCCTTGACAGATAGCCATCCACCCTCTGTTTAAAAGAAGGAGACTTCACCACAGAGTGGAGGGAATGTGCTTCCCTGTCAAACAGCTGTTACTGTGAGGAAGTTCTTCCTAAAGTTTAGGTGGAAAATCTTTTCTTGTAGTTTGCATCTTTCACTCCATGCCCTAGGTTCAAAACACACTGAAGAAATAATCCAGTTCGAGACCTCCTTAACCGCCCTGGCTTAATGCTAGCAAATTCTGGGAACTGTAGTTTTGTGAGACATTTAACCTTCTCTATCAGAGACCTCTGGTATGACAATAAATTGCAGTTCCCAGGATTCTTTAGCACCTCAGGACAGTTAAAGCAGTCTCAAGCTTGATTATTTCTATAGTGTGTTTTGGAGCTTAGTCTCTGGAGTGGCAGAAAACAAGCTTGTTCCATTCCCAGCATGACATTCCTTCAGAAACAGGGCTATCATATCACCTCTTAACCGTCTCTTCTCCAGGCTAAACATACCCAGCTCCCTAAGTCATTCTTCATATGGCATGGTTTCCAAGGTGCTTATAGATCAGGAAAAAGAAAGAGCTAAAAGTTAGACACAGAGCTCATATATCTGGGGAATCATGTTTCTTTGGAAGCTGTTAAATGCATGTCTAGGGCCTTTCACTATGAATTCTGCATGTGGAATGAATAGCTATTCAAGAACAATAATAAGTGATGAGGAGACTGAATTTCTTCTGAAACATATTAACTTTAAAAGTCTAAGTAAAAGGGAAGAGTACCTCCTTCAATTACTGTTTTAAAATCTATTTTTTATTTTTTTCTAAAGCCTTTGAAAATCTGGTTTAATTTTACCCTTACAATTTTGTATATTCAGATTATGTGTATTTGAACTTTTTTTTTTTTAACCAAATTGAATTAGTCCCTTCTTTAACTTATATTTGCCTGTTTTTAAATTACATTGTATACCATAAGCAAGGACATCTTTTAATTTTTTATATTTGTACAGCTCCATGTACATCACTCTTTCCCTTTTGAAGACTTTAATCTCTCTTAAACTAAAAGATGGAAGTAAAAGATGTCGAAACTCTATACTAGTGGCCAAGACTAGACCAGGCATTGACTGTGGCACAAATCATGAATTACTTATAATAAAAATAAGACTAAAAAAACAAAACAAAACAAAAAACCCCAGTGATTATACTAAAATATGATCTAAATAATTCTCACCAGAATTTACTGATAACATTAGAAACAGATTCCACTACGAAGCATAATAGACCGAGAACGAGAGCAACTATGGTCTGAAGCCAGGGACATAATAAAAGAAGAATGCAGACACACACTTTCAATAAACAAAAAGAAAGAGCAAAAACCATGGATGACAGAAAACAACAACACTACAAACAATAAAGAAAAGAAGAGAAGAAAAACAAAAAAGGATATTAAAAGAGACAAGAGTGAAAAGAAAAAAGAAAATGGAAACTTAAACTATCAACAAGAGGAAGAACCATTAATACAGAAAGAGGATAAAGCGAGAGGAAATTTATTTAGCCGAGGTAAAATTGTAGAAGCTAAAGAACTGGAATTATCTCAGGTAACGCAGGGAGAAAAGTCTGAAGAAGATCTAGACTCAGAAGGAGAAATAGATAGTGACCCGGAAATAGACGAAGAAAAGAACCAATTTGTCAATATTAAAGAAACCCAATAGGAAATCTGTTAGAGAAATTGTAATCATGAGTAAAACGAATAAACAACCATTTACCCCTTTGAATATACAAAAAATAGCATCATTGAATGTGAAGGGCATGAACGGCAGTGCTAAAAGAGGGAGAGTTTTTCAATACTTAAAGAAATTTAATTTTGAGATGTTATGTTTATTAGAGACACGCATTAAGAAAGCAAATGTTAAACTTCTCCATAACCGAAAATTGGGCAAAGTATTTGTTTCTGCCGTAAACAAAAAGAAAAAAGGTGTGGCTCTCTATGTAAAAGAGATATATGACCCTGTGGAAGTTCTAAACAATAGTCAGGGACACTATGTGGGTGTTCAAATTATGTTTGAGGGGGAAAAGTTCTTGTATTAGGCGTTTATGGCCCGCTTGAGAGGAAAGGGAGATTTTATGAGACTTTACTAAATAAATTAGATACTTTATCCTTTGACTCTTGTATATTAATGGGCGATTGGAACGGGGTCGTTAACCTGCAGTTAGATAGGCATTCTGGGAAAAAGGTAAAACCCAATCAAGGTAAGCTCCCTCAAAATTTTTTTGATATTGTAGAAAGACTGGAATTAATTGATGTGTGGAGAGGATTAAACCCAGATAAAAGGGAATTTACATTCTTCTCTGAGAGGCATAGGTCTTGGGCTCGAATAGATATGATTTTTATCGCTAAAAATATTCTCCCCAGGATTCTGAATGCTGAATTATGCCCAAGAGTAATTTCAGATCATGGATTAGTATCGTTTGCTATAAAATCAAGACCCAGAGAAATATCATGGAGGTTAAATGAGATTTTGTTAAATGATAAGAAGATTTTCCAAGAGGCAATTGTCTGCCTACAAAATTATTTTAAAGAAAATATGGATAAGGACAACGATATATGTGTTGTATGGGAAGCTGCGAAGGCGGTACTGCGTGGTTTTTTCTTACAAAAAAATTCTTATCTCAAAAAATTGAAAAGACAGAAATTAAACAAATTACAAGAGAAATTAAAACTAAAGGAGAAATGTCTTAAATACTGTCCTAATAAACGACTTCTTAATATTGAAATTAAAGAGCTACAACACCAGATTTCCTTATTGTTGGTAGAGGAAAGACAGAAAGAACTAAAATTCATTAAACAAAAATATTTTGAAGGAAGCAATAAGCCGGGTAAATGGCTAGCTTTTCAATTGAGAAAAGAAAGAGCCAGAAGGCAAATAACATGTTTACAAGATCAAGGGGATAAATATATGGAGCAAGACCAGTTAAAAAGAATTGTACATGATTTTTATGAAAATCTCTATAATAAAAGAGATGAGAGGCAAGATGAAATAATTACAGAATATTTAAATAGCTGTCATCTCTCAACATTTAGTGCAACTCATAGGGAACATCTTAATAGGGAGGTTACCACACAGGAAGTCTTGGAAGCAATAAAAAGAATTAAATCTGGAAAAGCCGCAGGTCCTGACGGTTTCCCTGCAGAATTTTATAAGAGATTTGCATTATTATTGGCTGGACCTCTTGCTAAAGTTATGAACGAGATCTTAATAGGTAGATATCCACTGACTTGGGCTCAAACTAATATTACCATCATTCCCAAAGAAAATAAAGATCCTCAAGATATAAAAAATTATAGACCCATTTCACTTCTGAATGTGGACTATAAAATCTTTGCCTCCATCCTTGCTGAAAGATTAAAAAAAATATTGACTGAATGGATTGATAAGGATCAGTGTGGGTTTCTACCAAATAGACGTATAAAGGAAAATTTGAGAGCTGTTCTTAACTTGATAGAAATACATGAGAAAAACATAGATAAGAAATTAGTTATGACCTTTATTGACTTTGAGAAGGCTTTCGACCAGGTTAGCTGGTCGTTCCTTTTGTCACTTCTGAAAATGTCGGTGATAAATTTATCAAATGGGTCAAAGCAATTTATGATAAACAAGAAGCACGGGTCCTCGTAAATGGAGAAAGAACAAAAAAAATAGGGATAGAAAAAGGCACAAGACAAGGCTGCCCGTTATCCCCTTTGCTCTTTTTGATGGTAATTGAAGTACTTAATAATAAAATAAGAGAAGAGAAGAGAATAGAAGGGTTTAAATGTAAAGGTCATGAATTTAAATTACGAGCCTATGCTGATGATCTGTTAATTACCACAATAGATTCAGATGAAAGTATTAAACAATTATTGAATGTACTAGATGACTTTGCTGTAGTCTCAGGACTTAAAATTAATAAAAATAAGACATCTATATTAACTTTGAATCTTCAGAAGGATGAGGAAAAGAAATTGCAAGAATTTACAGGATTTGAAATTTGCAAGAAAGTTAAATATTTAGGGATAACTTTGACTAATAAAAATGTTGATCTCTTTAAAAATAATTATGAGCAGATCACAAAAGAAATAATAAGAGATCTGAAGATCTGGAATCAATTGCGGCTCTCTTGGATGGGAAGAATTTCTGTTATTAAAATGAAGATTCTACCCAAATTTATGTTTCTGTTCCAAAACCTTCCTATCATTACAAATCTCAAACCCTTCAAAATTTGGCATAAGGAGATATCTAAATTTATTTGGGGTGGGAAAAAGCCTAGGGTAAGGCTAAAATTATTGCAAAACAAGATAGCCAATGGAGGATTAGCCTTACCAAATTTATCAGTATACTACTCGGCTTGTTGCCTCGAATGGATGATGGATTGGTTTTTGCTCTCCAAGGATAAGGTGTTGGCTCTTGAAAGGACTGGGCTAAGATTTGGATGGCATGGTTACTTATTTTATGAGAAATACAAAGTACATAGGGAGTTTAGTAACCATTTTGTGCGTAAATCATTGATGAATATTTGGCTAAAATATAAAGCCAGGATTTGCCCTGATTTACCTAAATGGGCATCCATACATGAGGCCTTCCATCAACGGGAAGTGATTAAAAGTGGAAAATGGGTAACATATGAGGATCTATTAGAAAGGAATTTTGGAGACCAAAGCTTTATTTTGAAGAAACATGAACATCTAATCGAAGAAGGATACTCTCTCGGTTGGCTACTCTATAGGCAACTCAGGGAAAGATATATCTGTGATCAAAAATTGCTGGACATTAGGAAAGAAAATAATAAATTTGATGAAATAATATTTTCAAGAAACCACCAAAAAATTGCTAAGTTATATGAATATTTGATGGGTTTTGAGTTAGAAGAGGAACTAATAACAGACTCCATGATTAAATGGGCACAGGACTTAAAACAGAATATCAGTCTTGAACAGTGGGAAAAAACTTGGATTGATAGAATAAAACACATGGCCTGCTATGACTTAAGGGAAAACCATATTAAAATGCAATTCCGATGGCACCTTATGCCAGCAAAGATAGGGAAAATTTATAAAGGTATTTCGGATAAATGTTGGCGATGCAAAAAAGAAACCGGCACATACATTCATATTTGGTGGTACTGCAAAGAGGTAAAAAAAAATTGGAAAAAAATACATAATACAGTTGAGAATATTTTGCAAATACAAATGACTATGGACCCAAAGCTATACTTATTAAGTATGTGTGATAACCAGGAATTGGATCGCAAATATGGTAAACTTATTTTTTATATGACAACTAGTGCCAGAATAGTGCTATCCAGGAAGTGGAAAATGAAAGAAATTCCACAGAAAGAGGAATGGATATGTAAACTAAGAGAATTAGAACAGATGGATGCACTGACTAGTCTTCTGAGAGGATATAGTCGAGAGGAAAGCCAAAAGATTTGGATACCATTATACGAATATTTGAACAGACAAAACACAAAAGAGGAGGATTAAATTAAGTTACTGATTTATTATAAGAAGCTATGTTTAAGTTTTAATTCTAAATAGTTGAGATAAGCAATTACTTTATTCATATGAATATATTTTTTTGAGATTCGATCTATCCCGCAAATTCTGTTTGTATTTGTCTTTTTATTTTTTTATAATAGGGAGAAATGGCCCATAGCTTAATGGCATAAAACAGGAGGGTGAGACATAATTTTGGTTAAGATCTTAGTCCTGGTTCAGGAAGTAGATTTTTAATTTGTAAGGGATTTAGTTTTTGATTAGGCGGTATGTGTTATATGTATATGTTGGGTGTTTTTTTTTCTGTAGTGTGTTAATTAATGTTTGCATGTATGTTTGTATACATGTATGTATGTATATGTATACTTCTATGTGTTTTTAAACTAATAAACTTAATAAAAAAGAAAAAAAATAAACAAAAAGAAAGAGCAAAAACCATGGATGACAGAAAACAACAACACTACAAACAATAAAGAAAAGAAGAGAAGAAAAACAAAAGGGAGTTAGGAACAAACTAAGAATTATGAATGCAACAGTACAACGACAGGAAGATAAAGTAAATTACTACAATGACCAATGCAGAAAAATAGAAGACAACAACAAAAAGGGAAGAACAAGAGATCTATTTCACAAGATCTAGGAGATCAAAGGAAAATTCAAACCAAGGCCTGGGATGATCTATGACAATAAAAATAACATAATTCAAGACCAGGAAGGAATAAAAAGACATTGGATGCAATACACATAAGAATTATACAAAAGAGATGACAAAATGAAACCCCAAATTCTAAAAAGTGAGGTGGAAACTGAAATAAGAGAAATAGCAAAAAAATAAATCACCAGGAACAGATGATATTCCAATTGAACTGCTACAGTAGACATTGTCTGAGTCAACTGTAGTGCTAACCAACATATGTCAACAGATATGGAAAACAAAACAATGGCCAACAGATTGGAAGTGATCAACATACATCCTCAGCCACAAAAAGGGAGTCATAAGAGACTGTAGCAACTATAGAACCATAGCATTGATCTCCTCCGCAAGCAAAATCATGCTCAAAATTCTGCAACATAGACTCTAACCATACATGGAGAGAGAGATCCTAGAGGTCCAAGTAGGGTTCAGGAAAGGAAGAGGCATGAGGGACCACACTGCAAACATACGATGGCTAATGGAGCACACCAGGGAACTCCAAAAGAAAATCAGCATGTGCTTTATAGACTATAGCAAAGCCTTTAACTACATAGATCATCAAAGGCTATGGAACACCCTTAAAGAAATGGGAGTGCCAACATATCTGATAGTCCTGACAAGGAATCTGTACTCAAGACAAGAGGCTACTGTCAGAACAGAACACAGAGAAACAGAATAATTCCCAATGGGCAATGGGATCAGACAAGGCTGTATCATTTCACTCTATCTGATCAACTTGTCTGCAGAACATATTATAAGAAAAGCAGGCATGGACACAGAAGAAGGAGGAGTGAAAATAGGAGGAAGGACTATCAACAATTTAAGATATGCAGATGACACCATAATACTAGCAGAAAACCTCACAGACCTGGAACACCTACTAAGGAAGATCAAGGAAGAAAGTGCTAAGGCAGGCTTAATATTGAAAAAAAAATGACTATTGAGGACCTTCACAAGTTCAACAGACAATGAAGAAACAGAAATAATGAAATAATTCTCATACCTGGGATCAAACATTGGACGTTATCACACGGGGCAAATCTGCTGGTTAATCCACACAAATCCCAAACAAAAACTGGATTTGTGCCTCATGTTTTCACATGTCGTCGCACAGAAACTGGACAGAAAGTGGACAGAAACTGGTGTTATCCGAGATCTTTTGAAATTTGGTTGTTTTGAGGAAATGCATTTGCAAAATTACAGTAGAATCATAGAATCATAGAATCATAGAGTTGGAAGAGACCACAAGGGCCATCCAGTCCAACCCCCTGCCATGCAGGAACTCCCAATCAAAGCATCCCCGACAGATGGCCATCCAGCCTCTGCTTAAAGACCTCCAAGGAAGGAGACTCCACTACTCTCTGAGGGAGTGTGTTCCACTGTCGAACCGCCCTTACTTACTGTAATGTGAAAAGCAAATGCGCATTTGGAAGCATTTCCCCGAATTTTCCCATGGTTCCGCAGGGTTTCCCATGGGTCATCGAGGCAGCGTCTCCTTATTACGTTTACTTCCGGTTTTGTTTGGGCGACAAACCTGCCGGCCGGACATGAGCCTCTCTGCTTCGTCTTTCTAAATATATCTGTCTTTTATTAAAGATATCGGGTCGTGGTTGATGTGGAGTTTGTGAAGGAACACAATTGGGGATGGGTGCTGCAAGAGAGAAATCACGTTAATGGCGAAAACACGCGGCCAAAGCAATGACGAAATGGGGAAAAGGAAGTGACAAAAACAACATCCGCCAGCCACGGCGAGCATAGCTATATCTGCACATGTGCTAGAAGATCATTTCTAGTACATTTACGGGCTTTTCTCACTTGTGTGTGAATGTTATATGCGCTTACTGTAATTTCACAATTAAGGTAATTACGTGTGAAAGCCATTTGCGGAATCAAGGTTTATTTTCGGTTTATTTTCGGGATTTCTCATTTCCACTTTATTATCGCTTTGTGGCCCACGTGTGATAACGTCCATTGATAGAAATGGGGAGTGCAGTCAGGGAATCAGAAGACTAAGGGGCTATGGAGACGGGTGGCTAAGGGGCTATGCAGATGGTAGATCAGGGCCACGACAACCCCATGCCATGGCCCTGATCCTTCCTCTTGCCACACCTAAAAGAGTGGCAAAATTCCACTCCTTTTAGGGGCAGCAAAAGACCACCCTAAGAGCCAGCGCTGTGGCTTTTCCATGACCTTTCAGTGCAGCGTGTCTGTGGAGGGTGCCCTGATGCCACACGCAATGAAAATGGACACGTGGTATCAGGATGGCATTGGGGTGGGGTTGGGGCAGCCAGCGTGCAGCTGCCCTGCCCCAACTCCACCACCAGGCTGGCCCTTTAGGCTTGTTTGCAATGCCCCTAAAAATAGAGAGGCTGGTTATGAAAGAACTAGAAAAGATTCTAAAATGCAAAGATATACAACTCAGCACAAAAGTTAGACTCATACAAGCCATTGTGTTCCCTATTACCATGTATGGATGTGAAACTGGACAGTTAAGAAAGATAATAGGAAGAAAATAAATTCATTTGAGATGTGGTGCTGGAGGAGAGTGCTGAGGATCCCATGGATAGCCGAAAGGACAAACAAGTGGATCCTAGAGCAGATCAAGCCAGAAACCTCCCTGGAAGCCAAGATGACCAAACTGAGATTGTCATACTTTGGACACATCATGAGAAGAGAGGACTCTGGAGAAAACAATAATGCTGGGGAAGGTGGATGGAAGTAGGAAGAAAAGAAGGCCACATGCTATATAGACGAGGTCACGGGTATGGGTTTAAAGGATTTAAGCAGAGCAATGGAGGGCAGATGTTCTTGGAGATGTCTCATCCATAGGGTCACCATGAGTCGAGATTGACCTGAGGGCAGTTAACAACAACAACAACAACAATCTCTCTCTCTCTCTCTCTCCCTCTCTCTGCTAAATAAATTGTGAGAAAGATTAGGCTTTGGTTTGTTTATCTAACTCCTTTTTTTTTTTGGGGGGGTGTTATTGTTTAAATAGAGACATCATCAAATGTGTGTGTGTTGTGTGCCTTCATGTTGTTTGCAACTTATGAAAACCATAAGTTTTCATGGAGTTTTCTTAGCAAGTTTTGTTCAGAGGAGGTTTGCCCTTGCCTACCTCTGCCCGAGGTCAGCCAGTGAATTTCATGGCCAAGCTGGGAATCAAACCCTGGTCTCCTGAGTCATAGCGCAATGCTCAAACTGCTATGCCAGGCTGGTTCATATCATTATAATCAAGAATACTGTTCCTTTATTGAAAGAACATTCAGTAGAAATGGAGAGGAGGCAAAGTCATTGCAACTGATCTCAACCTATGCTACATAACACCAAATACTTGAAGGAAACTCTGTAGATAATGTGGTTCATGTAGGAACTATGAACAGGGTTTGTGTTAGGGTTGGGTTCCTTCATGATGCCCCTTCTGGATGGCAGAGAGATATAGCAGCAGCAGCAGCAGCACTACCACAACAGAAAGAAAGAAAGAAAGAAAGAAAGGAAGGAAGAAAGGAAGGAAGGAAGGAAGGAAGGAAGGAAGGAAGGAAGGAAGGAAGGAAGGACAGAAAGAAAGAAAGAAACAAAGAAAGAAAGGAAGGAAGGAAGGAAGGAAGGAAGGGAGGAAGGAAGGAAGGAAGGAAGGAAGGAAGGCAATCAGTTCATTACCATTAAGCTGGCTTCCAACATTTCATTTCTCTCACAATACAACTGGCAACTGGGCTCCAGGATGAACAAAATACTAAGTAGTGTTTGGGGTTGGCAGTAATTAAGTGATAGTCCTTCCTGAGAATTCAGACTGTTGACAACAAGTCCATGAAGTCAACCTCTGGTGGTAGGCTTAGAGATGAATATAATAATAATAATAATAATAATAACAACAACAATAATAATTTATTTATATCCCGCTTATTGGCAACAATCCAAGCGGCTTACAGTAAAAAATCCCCACAACATTTTATCCAAACCAACCCTAGCCCCCTAAAACAGCATTAAATAACATATAATTAAATATGTATAGGTTATGGGTGCCAGCACTTCAGCTGATCATTCTTTGGCTTTAGCAGAGATGCTGATTGTCCAAGTCAAGTGTCTCTGCCTGTACCTGTAATTTTTTAGTACTGATGTATGTGTATTAGGGGGAAAAGTGGACAGATAGAGAAATTCTGGAAACAAGAGGAGATATGTAAACCTCACCATTCCATTTAGGAATCAAAGCAACATCAGGTTATCCCTAGAAATAATGGATTGCCCTGATGAAGCTTTGAAGGATACATTATGCACACCTCACAAAACCTGAAATTTATGAAACAACTTTTCTCAGAGACCTCATAATTCAAAGAATGATGTAGCTGCCATACATTATGAAGGTCTCTCTGCTACAACAGAGGACAAGGAATCAGCTGAACCTTCCAGACATAACAAATTAGCCTTCCATTTTAGTGGATTTGGCTCTAACAACATCCAAAAGCACTGCTAATGATTTCCTCGATGGGCTTCATAATCTGCACATTCATTTTTATTAATGGTGACCTTTAAAGTGGGCAATTAATTACATTTTTATAAAGTTTTCTTTTTCCATGTATGTCTCAGTAGTAAAACATGAGAGGAGGTTTCCTATGCGGTAGCAACATTCAGCAGTCTTAATGTTGTCTTAATATAGCAATTGCTAAATTGAAGCTGCTTTATCATGGCTTAAAGTCCAGCATAAGGACACATTATTTTGGTACAAAATGGTGATGGAAGCTGATGGAGAACTAAATCTATAGCTTGTCACATTAATTTTTTTTAATAAAATAGAACAGGAAATTGCAGTTGAGGAAGTAGACCTGGGGCGGGTCTACATTGACCAGAAAACTCTGGGCTTCTCCTGGAGTATTCAGGCTCCAAAGTTGCCCTGAATTCCTCCCATTATCTCCTCATTTCAGAGTGATGCTAGGTGGCTATCTACACATGCATCCTGCTGTGCTGGTGCCACTGGTGCAAGTTATTCCCATTGAGGTAGGAAGCTAGGTGTCAAGCATCAGTCAAGTTGCTGGGTGCCTTGTTGTGCCTCGGAGGGGGATCCAGACCAGTTGAGAGTATTCCAAATTTTCCTGGGAAAGCCAGAGCAAAAGGTAAGCCTTTTAAACTGGTGTAAGGCAGGGATGGCCCGGATTTGATGTGGAACTGGCCTCAGATTGTGAAGATAGTCCTCAGTAAAATCAGGGTTTTGGTCCTGAGTTGTGAAGACAGGTTGCAGTGAGGGCAAATGGAAACTGGTCCATTTGGCTTTGTAGATTTGCCCCAGGTCTACAAAAGCTTATGCTTTTGCTCAATCTCAAAGTTGCTACAAGAGTCCTTTGTAAAAAGAGGAAATTGTACCACAAAAAAATAGCAAAAGTTTCAGCTTGCATAGCAAAACAATAACAACAAAATGTTTTTCCCCACCACTACTGTCATGACTGGATATTTTACCAATTGTGTGGCTGTGACTGAGTTCAAGTTCAAGAAGACCATTCTTATGCAGCTGGCCAGCAAGCTTGTGCACACTATCCTGTGGTCCTGTGTTTCAAAATAAGAAACCATGAGAATAGGTATGTGAAGTCTCCATGAATAACAAGGTTTTTCTGTAGCTCATTTCCACAAGTAAATGGGAAATTGTCTCAAACGTATTAAATTCAAGTTCCTTATAGCAAATATCTAGAGACATAAGCCAATTTTGAAAAGTTTTCATTATATATATAAAAAAATCTTCCCCAGCCAAATTCAATGGCTATAGTGGTATTACATCAATCACATTCCTCCCACCTGCTATGCAGCTGTTAAAGATGAGGGACATACCAGAAAAGAGAGATAATGGCAGCACCATAAACATAAATTCTTTCTTTCTCACCAAACTGCAAACCTCAAGCTTACATGGGATGTTGCCATGATGGTTAAAGGAAAATTTAGCACTAAAATAATGTATCACGTATAGTCTCTATTAGTTTCATTTTCTTCTACATTTTTTTAAATCCTCACATTATTTCACATTAATGAAGATATTTACAAATTTGGGAAAATATTGTTTAAAAATTTGACCCAAGATCTTTCAACTCAATCCTCGTACCAGAACACATGCATTGCAACTAGAAGATCTTTCATACCTCCATGATAAATATTTTTGAAATTGCTTTTTATGTTTGTGTTGTTATCAGAGACTCTGGAAAGACCAAGGATAGTCAACCTGATGCCCCACAGTTGTTGCTGCTGTTCTTATTGAGTGATCTGCATATGAGAACAATGGACATGAAAAAGTTTTGGACAAGTTCCATAAGCTTTAATCATTGACTAGTTTTAACCACTGGACCAAGTAGGATGGGTTTTATGGGAAATGTTGGATATAGGATAAACCCTCTTGAGGGCACCAGGCTACCTACCCTAAAACAGACAATATTGAGCTATCAGTTTGATATTAGCTCAAACATGTGCTTGAAGAAATGCCCATCTGTTAGCTCAGTGGTCCCCAAGGTGAGTGGTAGCATGCCCTTGGAAGCATTAGAAAGCTCCAGGGGAGCATTGAGGGCGAAAATCTGCTGTGGAGCCTTCCTCATCTAGACAAGGTGGATCCTGGACCATTCCTCCTGAAGGTCCAGCTTCCACTTTGATTCCCTGTGGTTCCAGAAGTGGGGCTTCTAGCTGGTGGTTTTAGAAACCCCAATTTTGGGACTCCCCCATGGGGGAAGGGCAGGAGGCTAGCTACCCTAAATTGGAACTCCTCCAGCTAAGGGACAGTGACACAATGATAATACAAAGATAGGTCAGGGCAATGACAGTTCTAAATAATTTCCAACACCTCTATGGTCTCAGGAGGTTGGATTCTGCACAGCATCAACTGGCTTCATATTGCCCCAATGGGTCATGTTTGCTGCTATTTCATTCTTGTACATGAGAACAAACAATAAAGCAACTTTCTCCCTATTGCAGAAGAAATAAAATACTCCTCCACACTGTTCTCCCCCATCTTCGACCATCCCAAAGTGTTGTGCAGGCATTATTCTATAGAGAAAATAAAGTTTTTTAAAACAAAAAAATTATGTGCAGGCTTTTGCATGAAAAACATTATTTTCTCTACAGAATAATTCCAGCACAACATTTCAGGGTGGTCAAATATGTAGAGAATACTGTGAGGGGATATTAGTTATTCAGTTATTAAAATTTAAAATGAGAGTTTTGCACAACAAAATCACACACATTTTTCTTTGCAGAATCATTCCCGTGCAACATAATGTTGTGCAAAATTTGCACTGTTCTGGAAAAACAATTTTTTTGATTTGAGAATGAAAAATTATGAATATTCTTTATGTTCTCATTTGCACTTTAAATTGTCAAATAGTTTCCCTTAGTATTCAACCCCTTTCTGTGTTTTGAGAAATGCATTTATATGTGCACTATCAGTGGGGGCACAGAATAATTAAATATTATGTTGAAATGGACCAGTGACAGGACAGGGAATAGAATTCTGTTGCTGCATATCAGTCCCTTCTCTCTTATGCACACTACAGCTCTTTCTCAGTAACAGGTTATATTTAATTTACCTTGCTTTGCCATCTAGAGAAATACAGGGGATGCTAACAGGAGAGCAGACTGAAAGGCAACCTCCCACCTCTTCCAGAAGGCTAATAGTTTGTCACATCTGCCCATAATGGAGACCTAGAGATCTGAAATCCTCCCAGAGTTGTGCTTGAGGAGATAAGAAGAGGGAAGCAATTAACTTGTCACAGATCAGAGAAACCCAAGGTTATTTACCTTTTTGTGATAGGGAGAGAAAGGTAAAGAAGATAGATGGAGAGAGAGAGAGAGAGAGAGAGAGGAAGAATCTCTCCTCCATCAGCCCTTTTCAGTACTTAGGTAAACACTCCTAGATTTGCAGAAATGAGAGAATCAAAGGCACTACTGCAAGTATAGCTGCTAGAGGATCTTTCAGTATAAAGTCGCCAATAAATTGCAGGAGAAACCAGAGGAGGACAACAGGTCCATGCTGGATTTTGCATGGGAAGGCACAGAGAACAGGTGATAGAGTGTCATTGCCTTCATCCACTGCATATATGAGGGGTATCGTAAAGTTTTAATTATCTCCTTTAAAAACAATTGACAGAAAGTTTGTTTTGATTTGTAGCTATTAACTTATTTCTGCATAGTCACCATCCAGATTTACACATTTTTCCTAGCATTTCTTGACCCTCCAAATACTATTATTATAAAGTCTGCAGATTGTTCTTTAAACCACTCTTACAATTCACGAATAACGTCATTTGAATTGTCAAATCGGCGATCCTGCAATAGATTTTTCATTTTTGGGAAAAGAAAAAGTCACTTGGTGATGTTGACAGTGAGAAAATTTCATCAATATACCATAATAACTTCCGGGTGATAATTTTTACTTTATAATATCCGTTCGTACTTCTCCATCTTACACTTTAGTCACTTTTGGCACAATCAGTAACAAAAATCAAGGACATAATGAGCTGATTTTCTCAACATCATGCACTTAGGGACCAATGATGACACTGACAAAATTTCATCAATATACCTTAATAACTTCTGGGTGATAATTATTACTTTATGATACCCCCTCCTATTCTTCCTTTGATTCTTGGTTCACCTACTAAATGAAATTGCTCCAGTTAGAAAGGAAAATAAATGATTCCATGACACAAGTGCATTATAACATATTGATACCTATTGATTCATGTCTCCTGAGCAATTTAACATCCCAAAGAGGGATGACTGTTGCATTGACTCCTTTTGCCCATTAACCCTGGGCAAGGTTGCACTTCACTGGAATGTTATGATCCAATGTATTACTTTGGTGTACTATTTATAATAACTAGTGAGGTCTGGGTCAGTCAATCTGGCTTATTTTTTCTATAATAGATGGGAGGAAGAAGGAGAATTTGTTTTTAAACCTACTGAGCATTTGTTTTATTTGAAAAAGAGAAAAAATGAATTTCTATATGCATGTGTTTGGGTGCTGTGGAAACAGAATGCTCAACTAGATGGTCTTTGATATGATTCATCACGGTCATTTTTTATTCTTATGGGATGATCATATATACTACAAACATAGGAAAGCCTGAGTTATGTCACATCAAACCATTGGTCTATCTAGAGAAACAGAATTTCTCAATTTTCCATCATTTCTATACAAGATTGTAATCCCCCCAGCATTAAAACTGGCATTTTTACATGATTCCCCCCAAATATCTATATATATATTGATGAGGGAATGTACATTTTAAACATAATATACACACTTTGAATGTTAGGGTGTTTGTACATATTTTCCAATGTACACATATTTTTAGTCAAACACAATTTTAAAATGTGTAAAAGGGTTTGTGTGCACACAATGTCCACACTGTCAGATCTGATGTTGACTGGATCAGTCTTATGCAGAATGCACTTTGCATTCTGGAATCTGCACATTACCAGATGACTGCAGATTGCACCGGCACAAAAATGACACCATACTCAACTTTATGGTTATAAAACATGGCCACAACTTTATTTTACAGGGTAATCAACAATTTTAACACTTCACTTTAACCAAAATATTTTAATGTTCTTGACACATGTGTTTTATACATATCTAATTTAACCAACTGTGTCAATCTATCCCTTTAATTCATGTGTCAAGAACATTCAAATTCTAAATAAACCCCACCTTCATCTCTCCCCAAACAAAATGACTTCATAATTCAGCTCATGATGTAACATATCCATGCCATCATCAATTTGTTGGGTGACGACATAGCATCAATTGGATTAACCCCTTTTGACGTATAGTCTTTGTCCACTTAAATTTGAACCAATTTCGTACTTTCAATTAACTAACTTATTCCCGGGAGGGGGGATCCTGCCCGCCATAAAATTAAACCGTTTGGTATACCATAACGTAACCAGTACCCTGACACATAGTTGTGACAAATTAACTTCACTTGTCCCTAGTGCAAACGTAAACACAATAACAATTATACATAGTCAGAGCAAATATGCTATCAAATACAAACATACCCCAGTTTATTCTCAGGGAGGGCGAAAAACCCAGGTCACAATAACTCTGGGAAAATTCCCTCCCAGTCCCATAAGGCGACCAGCCTCAGCCTAAGAATAAATATGTGAACCACTTATTAATGAACGGCGGGTGGGATGGGTTGCTTGTCTGCTAGTTAAAATGGTTGCCACCACGAGGCAGCCTTGGGGCTTTATAGCCCCTTGTTCTCGTTGGTAGTCTCACGATAAGCGAGACCACCAACGAGACAAGATCCTAGAAGGATCCAACCCTGATTGGCTGAGCAGCAAAGGAAGGGGCGGGACTTCCCCCGCTGCCCAGCCAATGAAGCGTCTGGCCTCCTTTTTGGCCGGTGTAATGAAGAACCCCTCCCCAACATGTCGGGGGTGTGTGTCTTTGCACCGGCACAAAAATGACACCGTACTCAACTTTATGGTTATAAAACATGGCCACAACTTTATTTTACAGGGTAATCAACAATTTTAACACTTCACTTTAATCAAAATATTTTAATGTTCTTGACACATGTGTTTTATACATATCTAATTTAACCAACTGTGTCAATCTATCCCTTTAATTCATGTGTCAAGAACATTCAAATTCTAAATAAACCCCACCTCGAATAATTCATCTCTCCCCAAACAAAATGACATCATAATTCAGCTCATGATGTAACATGTCCATGCCGTCATCAATTTGTTGGGTGACGACATAGCATCAATTGGATTAACCTCTTTTGATGTATACTCTTTGTCCACTTAAATTTGAACCAATTTCGTACTTTCAATTAACTAACTTATTCCCGGGGGGGGGATCCTGCCCGCCACAGGAGGGCGCCAGCTTAGCTTGGCATCCCCTCCCCCCCCACCCCAGAGAGCTCGTTCAATATGATGAGAGATAGACTCCAAGTATGCATCAAAACAAGCGGGGGATAGATGAACACCATCGCCCCTGTAAAAGTATGGCCTATGGTTTTGAATAGTCTTATGCTCCACAATTTCAATACCCAAAACTCCCAACTTTTCAACCAAGAATCTATCCAGCCAACGACGTGTTCCATTGATCGACGAATCGTTCTTTGGTCCCACTCGCGCACGTCGCGGCAAAAACTTGGTCCACATCATCACCGTGTTTGAGAGTCTCCTCTTAATGTCTTGCATGTTGGTCAAGCTCATTTTGTTCAACTTAAAACCAGGTAGTTCAACAAGGTCATTCTCTCCCATATGTATCAAAAGAATCTTGGGCGGTGAAAATGCCTCAGATAATTCATGATGCGTGTAATGAGAGCTCCCCATAGCCTTCCTCTCTCATCGAACCATCGCATTTGCTGTAACCCTCTTATCGCCAGACTCCGATCATGACAAGATTGTAGCACCTGACGTTCTGCTCAGAACACAAGACTGTGTCTAGTGATCGAACATCCTCAAACTTCCGACCTGCTTTAAAAGAAACAACATATTAAGTATAACACTGACCCTCACTAGATAATGCTATGCCCCACCCATAACTTATGGGCGAATATAGGACTAAAAACGCTGGACCGCCAACGCCCAATCTGTCGGATTGTGGCATCATCCCACCCTGTGAAGCAGCATCAGTCGCTGCCCTTATCCAAAAAACAAATGGGCCGATAACTTGGCCGCTGGCGAAACGGCATGTCTCAATTCTCTCGTAACACAGGTCTAAATTGGAACTACATCAACTAAAGGCCCTAAACACGAAGGAACCAGTAGCCTGGTCCAGTCTAGCGAATCCTAAGGTGAATCTGACAATGTTAGAGCAGGACAAATTTGAGTTGAAGAGACTCTAGACAATGTAATTATTTGTCCCTTAGCCAACTGGTCAGTCTTAAAACGCCAAAACATATGTTGAACTCATTTTTATTAATTTGAAGGTCAGATAGGTAAAATGCTCTGCCCGACTTATCCGAGCGAGAGCTCGGAACCCACTCGCTGATTCTAGTGGCTGCTAAGAACGCCACAGAAAACACAGCTCTAAAAAACATCACCTCTTGAATTGAAGAACATACCGCAGGAAGAGACTGACACATTTGGATTAAAATTGATCCTGTTACCGGCAAGCCAGTATCGCGTGCCGGATGAAGCTCCCTGGTCTAACCTTCTAAGGCCCTAAAGACCCTAAAATTGCCCCCCCCCATCGGGTCAATGAACCCTCATGCCTTAGAGTACAAAGACAGAGCCGCTAAACTTGTCGTAATAGTGATCGGGGACAAACCTGATTGCGGAAGATGGACCTCAAAACGCCATACCGTATCCACCCTCCCTATCAATCCTCAACTCCCCTTCCATATACAAAACCAGCCTAAAAGCTTGCAAAGCGCGCTCATACAACTTGCGTGTCGATAAAGCGACAGACTGTAGGATCGCCCTGTCGATTTGTCATCTCCAAAGCTCCACAGATGCTTCGGTATCTCCCGTGGTAGAACTGCAGCCTCTGTGGTGAGTTGATGAAACCTGGAAACTTAAAACGAAAATTGGCTTCCGCCAATGGATTTAGTAACACTGGTACATGGAGCTCGAAACAACACATTGCATCTTAAACATTGAGAAACCCTTGCTCTAACCAAAGACATCATCCTTAATGACTTGGAGGTTTGTGAGTTCACTATAAGAACCCTTGCTTGGTTGTCACCCCAAAACTACACAGTTTTATTTGAATTGACCTGGCCCCAACTGAACTGCAACCACCATAGGGAAGAGTTTGAGGAAAGTAAGGTCATGTCGAACCCGTAATGATCCACTCTTGGGGCCATCTCACAGCTGCCCACTGACCTTTCCAATATGGCCAAAACCATGAGCGCCTGAATCATTGTAGTACACCTGGAGGTCCGCCTTTTAAAGCATTTTTGACCTCTAAAAGGAGGCTCAATTAAATTGACCCAAAATTGATTACCAAACCCTCAATCGGCTCCAATCTGGCTAGTAATTCTAATATGGTGATGTGGAGTGTAAACCCCTTTAGTAGCATTGTAAAGGCAAGCAAAAGTCTCGTCCATGAACAATAACTTTACAGGCAAATTTTTAACAACCCAGTGATGGATTGAAATTCACGAAGTGTGGCCTTATTCCTACTGCTCATTAACCTCACCTGGAATCTTTTTGTGTCGAGGTTTTTAATTAATTTATTTATTTATTAAGAGGCAAGAAATTTACTTAACTGAGTCTAACTCAATGCCCAAGAAGGCCCGACGGGTGCTAATACCCACCGTCCTTTCCTCCTTGGTCTTTTTGTCTGTATTTTTTTCCCCCACATAGGACGCTTGTGCGCCTTAAATTCTTTAGGAAGACTGAACACGACCCCATTTTTTACCACCATTTTACCACCATCTTTTACCACCAAGACCCCATCTTTTACCACCATCTTTTACCACCAAGATCTATAAATAATCCTTACTATAGTCTCTCCTTGTAGAGAGGATAAGGTGAGATCCCAAGGGCTTTGACATCCCCTCATAGGGGTTGAACTCCACTAACCTATTGACTCCAGCCAAACCCAAGGCTCCTACAGTGCCCAAAGGCCTTGCATCACTTACCTTAGTAACCGTAATCTGATCAGCACCCACACAGTGGCCAACTGGGCTAGCAGAGAACCACATCAAAGTGGGCCTGACAGTTGTAGCATTAAAAGATGGGGACAAAACTGTGCTAGCCAAATGCTGAGCAGCTATTTTTTTTTTTTTATGATGATCCCACCAAGTGTGCCTCAGCAACTGCTCAGGTGCCAGTCTGCGGGATAGAAGAAACACTTCCTCCATCTATGTTAACCATTAACATAGTTTCAGGTGCAGACACACCATACTGACTTGATACCACAGCCCTCTGTAACCAACTGTATAAGTCTGCCAGAGTAGGCTGCTCAAGTCCAGTAACAGACGCTCCCCATTGCGTCACACCAGGAACTCTCTTAACAGTTCCAACACATCTGCTACAGTTGGCTTTTTAGACCAACCTCCATAGCAGATGAGATCAGGGGGCCACACGACACATCTTGCATAGACATGTCAAATGACGTACTTTATGTACCAAAGTAACCTACTGCCCAGAAACTTGATCCCAACTTGACATTGTAGCCAATTGGGACCTTATATTGTGACCGTGAACCCTAGTTTATGCTAGCTGTTCACAAGCAGCAACACATAACTGCATAGTGCAGCCTAAGTGTGTTGACTGAGTTATAATCTCAACCTCTCTGTTTTGAGGTTCATTTGGTCTCTTTGGTGATGCATGCCCAGAATTGGGCCCAGCTGAAGCCGTATGCTGCTTAACTGTGGTTATTGCGTGGCATGCCTCTGTTATAATCATCCTAGAGAATGTAATATTATTCATTCAATGAATGTCACAAAATAATTTTAATTAGCACCCCATGTCGTATATATAAATGTGTGTGTGTGTATATATATATATATATATATATATATATATATATATATATATCATAAGTGTTTATGTATATAAATCGGTCTAAATTAATATTATCATTATTATTTGTGTAACTGGGCAGAGTGTCGTGGCCCCCAACAAGCAACCTTTCCCAAAATAGGGACAAGGTTAATGGCCAAAGCCAATCACTTCCTTTTGTGGGACACCAGAACCCAGCCAGAATACAGTGGCTAGTGTAAAATCACCAGGTAGAGACCCAACCAAAGGGCCTACCAATTACATTGGACATCAAAGATGCCCAAAATTTCCCTTTATGGGACATAGAAGCCAAGCCCACACCCCTTGGCAAGTGTGTCAACCATGTGTGTGTGTGTGGTTTTTTATTATTATTATTATTATTATTATTATTATTATTATTATTATTATTATATTAGTATTTATTG
The DNA here is from genome assembly GCA_026167975.1 of Phrynosoma blainvillii. Taxonomy (NCBI): domain Eukaryota; kingdom Metazoa; phylum Chordata; class Lepidosauria; order Squamata; family Phrynosomatidae; genus Phrynosoma; species Phrynosoma blainvillii. The sequence continues at coordinate 419,843,490 of JANUYF010000001.1, forward strand.
TTATGGTTCATGGGACAGCAGTCACACCCATGATACCAGGCAGATTGCAGCCCTTCTGCCAAGGCATCCACCAGCCTCCTGCTTATAACTTGCAGGCCTCTTTCCCTAAATAGGGACAGGGTTAATGGCCAAAGGCCAATCACTTCCCTTTCAGGGATACCAGAACCCAGCCAGAATACGCTGGCTAGTGTAGAATCACCAGGTAGAAACCCACCCAAAGGGCCTACCAGTTACATTGGACACCAAAATGCCCCAAAACTTCCATTTATGGGACATAGAAGCCAAGCTAACACCCCTTGGCAAGCTTGGCGAATGTGTGAGTGTGTGGGTGTTTTATTATTATTATTATTATTATTATTATTATTATTATTATTATTATTATTATTTATTGTTTTGGTTCATGGGACAGCACAGATATCCAGGATACCAGGCAGATTGCTGCCTAACCTGGCTAAGCCTCCAAAGGCCCCCTGCTTATACTATGTTTCCCATGATTCCCTAGGACTGAGCCAGGGCAGTTAAAGTGGACTCAATTTGCACTATTTCTGGCAGTCTGCAAAGGCCCTATGACTTGCCCAAGATCACCCAGTTGTTTACATGGCTGAACCTGGGTTTGAACCTTGGTCTCCCGAGTCATAGTCTAATGCTCCAACCACTACACCACACTGACTCTGGTCGCTTTTTTTTTTAATTATTGTACTTATAAATATTAGTATTTATTGTTCTGATTTGTCTTTTATGGTTTATGGCACAGCAGCCCATGATATCAGGCAGATTGAATCCAACCTGCCAAGGCCTCCAAAGGCCTCCTGCTTACACCTTGTAAGGCTTTTTTTTTTTAAAACTTTAGCCTTTATCGGCTTTTGTTTGTAGCCTCTCCCAGCTGGGAGAACTATCGAGGCCCTCTCACCCCCCAAGGCCACAACCAAAGAGGAGAGCCCCGTCACTAGGGCTGCTCCCTTACAAGGCCGACGGGCCTCTCCCTGCCGGGAGAACTATCGGGGGCCCTTTTATCTTACCAGCCGCAACTGCTGGAGCCAAGCCCTCCTTTACCGGCCTGCTCCCTCGCGGGCTGGCGTAGCACCCGTCTAAGGGTGCTGTAATCCAGCAGGCCTCCTTAAAGGCCAAATGCAGGCTGTGACCCAAGCCGCCAGGCCTCCGGTGCTCCCCACAGGCAGACGGACCACTGGACGCCGCCCACACAAACAGGCCTCTTCAAAGCCAATAATGCTGCGACCAGAGCCTCGCGCTCCCGGTCGCCTAAAGAGCGGACTAGCAGACAAGCTCCCTGCTTGTCTGCTAGTTAAAATGGCTGCCACCACAAGGCAGCCTTGGGGCTTTATAGCCCCTTGTTCTCGTTGGTAGTCTCGCGATAAGCGAGACCACCAATGAGACAAGATCCTAGAAGGATCCAACCCTGATTGGCTGAGCAGTGAAGGAAGGGGCGGGACTTCCCCCGCTGCCCAGCCAATGAAGCGTCCGGCCTCCTTTTTGGCCGGCGCAATGAAGAACCCCTCCCCAACATGTCGGGGGGGGGGTGTCTTACTTACTCTTACATCCTTACTCTTGATTTAAATTTCTCTTTGGTTTTGTTTAGATGTTATGGAAGAGGTCTCTAGGTCTACATTTTGGTTCTTTTTTTTAATTGGCTATTATAACAGTTCACTTATACTATAATAATCCTCTGTGCACAAGCTGCTGAATAGTTGTGCTGAGGATCCTGATCTGTTTCTGCCACTTTTCACTTTTGCTTCTTGTCTGCCTTTAACCTCTCAAGGAATTTTACTATTCACCCAGTAAGTTTTTTCTTTCTTTCGTGCTACAAGTTGTATCTTTTTACAATTTTCCATGATAATATCATTTGTCTGGAGTTCTTCAGTTTGCCAGTCAATTTGCCTTAATAGCACAAACGTGTTCTTTACATCATCTTTTAATTCTACAAGGATGTTCTTTATATTGTATATTGGCACTTATTTCTTTAGCTTCACTGAGGTTTTTATATTACTTTAATTTCTTTTTTAAAAAAATTACCAGTTCATGATCTGAGCTACACTCTGCAAAGAATGTAACTACTTCATCTTCTGCATCCAATTATATATTCTATTTGATACTATTTGAGATCATAATATAGAAGAGCAAATCTGTCAATTTCACTTTCTCCCACAGTGGAATTTTGAAAATTTGGTAAATTCTGATTAAATAATGCATTGAAATGAAATTCTCAATCATCTCTTGTACAAAATAGTAGAAATCTGAGTTACAGACTTGATAGATGTTCACATTCATAAAGGCATATATCCAACAAGAGACAAGGCCTTGTTACAAACCAAGATCCCAGTTCTGTCGCTAGAACTACTCTGGCAGAAACATTATAGAGCCTCAGAATGTCACCCACAACATCAAAGGTGGTTTTAAAGTTGTGCATGTTACACCCCTAACTTCTGTTACAGCTATTTTACTTTATTTGTTACTTGCTGTTTATTTGTTATTTTAAAGTATGTTTTAAACTATGATTGTTTAATTGCATTTCAGGGGGGGGGGGCTGTTGGGAGAAGGACTGTATGTTTTAGCGTGTAAGCCATCCTGGTTGTGTTACACAGAGAGGTGGGATAGAAATCAATCAATCACTTGTTCATCCTTTAATGTGGTATATGCCACCCTCTGCAATCTACATTGACAAAGAGGACAGTCCCTATGCAAGAGGAAAAATAGACATAAAACTGACATTAGAAATAGGAAACCAACAAAAGTCCCAAAGGCGAAAACCAAGATATATACCAAAAAACCAAAGAAGGGGGTTATGCCAAAGGAATAAAAACAACCATGCCCCACCCAACTTCAAAAACAATGGTATAAGATATATAGAAATATATAAAGGATTAGCCAAACCCTGGAGCAGAAAAGCCCCTAAAATTACTAAAAGGGTAAAAGTACCCCACTAAATCATGTGTCAATAATGAAAATGTAATAAAAGGCACAAGAAATCAAGGGCCAAATTTATAAAAGAATAACAATGCCCGTAAAAAACACACTTGTAGTTCAAACAAAACAAATTACTAAAAGGGTACCATTTACCCCACTAAGGGATCTGCAAATGCAGAAAAAGTTAAAATAAAAATTCATAAATCCAAGGCCAGACGCATTTCAACTCTTGTCTTCCTCAGTGGCCTATGAACATTTAATTTATATATATGTCTATTACACAGCTCACACAATGTGACTCTGCACCACTCCAAAGTAATAATGTGCTTCTCCTGCTTCCAGAGCCTCTTATATAACCAACCAAGCTGGTGATGAAACTAATCCAGTCAAGACTTATTACAAAAGGAAAACCTTAGAATGTGGAAGGGCGGTTAACAATTCAAACCAAACAATAGGCCATTTAAAAAAAAATTATTATGTATAAGCCCACCAAGGATTCAGATTTCTAACTGTGACTCCCTTGTTGTTTAACCATTCATGGCTATTTCATCTTTAGATTGATATATTTGTAGATATTTCATCTACTCAATGTAGGACAATAGTTCAATGAGATTCTGCTACTACTCTTAGCTTCTCTTGTCCAGATCAGCCAGACTAGTGGTGGGAGATATCCTGTGAAGACTTAAGAAAAAACTAAGGGAAAACCTAGAGTGTGGAGAGATATTTGAAAAACTCAAATTAGCCAGTTCACATTTTCATTTAAACCAACTGGTGATTCAGATTTCAAATGATGAATCCATTTCAGCTCTAGTAATTGTAATTGTTTTATGTTTTTAATATTTGGTATCCCGTCTATGCACCAAAATTTGAATGAATTGAAAGTATGTTGCTTATCCAAGAAGTGTTTAACCAATGGAGCCTCCATTTTATGATTTTTAATGCAACTTCTGTGTTCAACGATTCGGGTATGAATTTCCCGGCTGGTACAACCCACGTAAAGGAGTTTACAAGGGCATTCAATTATGTATATAACATTCTTACTTGCACATGTAAAGAACTTATATATATCATAATTCCTCCCGTCTGCAGTATTCACAAATTTTTTTTTAATTACTGCTATGTTTGCATACCGAGCAATGTCCACAGATGTAATGTCCCTTGACATTCGAATTATTTTGTATAGTTGGAAAATTAAAGTTTGCTCGTACCAATATATTCTTAATGTTTTGAGTACGTCTATGGGCAAACATTGGTTTGTTTTTATATCCAGGTATATTCTCCAGCAAGTACCAATGTTTCAATATGCTTTCCTTGACCCTCTGTGTATGTGTGTTAAAAGTTAGTGGTATAACCACTCTTTCAGGTGCTTTCTTGGGTCTGGAATCAAACAGAAGTTTGTTTCTATCCAACTTTCGAACTTTATCTTGTGCCTTTTTTATAACCTTCAAGAGATATCCTTTCTCCAAAAACTGGATGCATGTAATATTCTATTCCCTTTCATATCCCTCCAGTGTTTTGCAATTACATCTAATACGTAAAAACTGTGAATATGGAAGGTTATTTTTAAGAGGTGTTGGATGATAGCTGTCATATCTTAAAAATGAATTGACATCCTTTGGTTTTCTATACAAGTTCATTTCAAATGATCCCCTTTTTAATTGAATGTTTATATCTAAAAAGTTCACTGTACTAGAGTTATAAACCATATCAAATTTGATGCTTCCATGGATTCCATTGAGGAAAACCAAAAATTGTTTTAGAGAAGATTCAGAACCCACCCATATACAAAATATATCATCTAAGAATCTTTTCCACGTATTTATATGGGGGGAAAATAACTCATTGTTCAATATATGGGAACGTTCGAAATGGTCCTTGTACAAGTTAGCCAACTCTGGGGCAAACTTACAACCCATTGCAACCCTCCTGAAAGGGATGTCATATGGAAGAAGGAACAAGTCTGTTTTCTGCTGCTCCAGAAGACACAGAGCAGTAGATTCAAACTAAGGAAAAGGGATTCCATGTAAATATTAGGAAGAATTTCCTCACAGTAAGAGCTGTTCCACAGTGGAATATGCTGCTTTAGAGCATGGTTTAGTCCCCTTCTTTTCAGGTTTTTAAACAGAGGCTGGATGGCCATCTGTTGGGAGTGGTTTGATTGTGTATTCCTACACAACAGGGGGTTGGATTGGATGGCTCTTGTGGTCTCTTCTATATCAATAATTCTATGATGATATGTCATATAGAAAGTTAATCTGCATAGATATGGAATCACCACCATTTTCACTAGATCTGTAGATGCTACAGACCAGTTCATATTTCACACTGAATAGATCTCAGTGTGTTACATTTTCTTTCATGGCCTCTTTTCTTTCCAGATTAAAATCTTTTTAATCCTGTTTTAAAAAAATCATGCAGCAAACTCATGTCATGTTTTTCAGCTAAGATGAGATATGACTGTGTCTGCATCCGATCTTATCAAATTTCTTTATTTGATAGAAAAATAATAGCATTAGAAGGCAGGTGCTGACTTGGATGGCTTTTGTCTCTTTTATAGCACACAGTGCTTCTGTCTGAAACAGTGCCTCTTGGAGCCAGTTAGACATGCCAGGCACTGAGCAGAGACTGCAGTCTGGAAAGCAACCAGAGAAGTTGGCATTAAAGGAAAAACATATTTTTTTAAAAAAGTAATAGCAGCCAAATCAGCTAGGTAAAAATTGCTCTGGTCATGAACAAGAATCTGGCTACATCACCAAGAATTCTTAGGAAACAGATGTATTTGCTACATTTCTTTTTCATGCTTCCACCAAGGAGCTCAGGTTTGTTTAAATGGCTCTTCTCCTTCCATTTGCCTTCACAATGATCCTCTCAGGTTAAGTTTGAATGGGAAGTAGTGATTAGTCTAGGTTTATATGGTCCGCTTAAGGTCCAGAGGAAGATTTAAACTTGGGTCTCTTTGGTCCTAGGACAGGTATGTTGCATTGGGCAGACACAAAATATGTGGAGGGAATGAGTTAATGGTAGATTTAGCATGATCCCATCAGACGTAGGTATCTATGGGTTCCCTATGGATAGTTCCTTTCAACTAGTATGGGGAGATGCAGACGGGTGGCCATGGGCTGCCCTGGGAAGCAGAAGATTGGGGCCGAGGCTGCCCCACGCCTTGGCTCCAATCCTCCCTTTTGGCATCTGTGAAAGGAGCACCAAAATAGTGCTCCTTTCCCAGGTGGCGAAAAGGGTTCCTGAAGAGCCGCCATGTGGCTCTTTTGTGCCTCTTCTGGCAAAGCGTCTCCGGACGCTACGCTGGGAGGACGTCATCAGAGCGCTCACCGTGTGCAATAGTGCACGCTCTGATGACGTCCTCGGGAAGGGGTTGGGGCACCTGGTGTGTGGCTGCCCCTCCCCTTCCCTGGCTCCAAGACAGCACTTTGAGCCATCTGCAGAGCCCCTATGACAGGTCTACAAGTGGGAATCATTAACAGTTTGGTTCAGTAGTGAATTGGGATTGGTTATAGACTCAGGTAAAAAGTTGACCTGAGGAAAATAGAAGCGGATGCTGTTTTTCACTTTGTTTTTGTCAGGGTGAACCCTCAGAAACTTGTTTCCAGAAATTTGAAGTCAAACAAGATATTAATTTAATTGTTTAGATAGCAGCTACACCTTAGCTCAGCCATGGGTAACATTGGGCAAGTCACTCTCAGCTTCAGAAGATGACAATGGCAAATCCCCTCTGAAGAAAATTGCCAAGAAAACCCCATAATAGGTTTAACTTAATGTCACCATGAGTCAGAAATGATTTGAAAACACACAACAACTCCATATGTTACAACAATAACTCTGTATGTTGAAGGAGGGGAAACAAGCAAGATTTATTGGAGCCAGAGCACATGAGGGGAGGTATAACTTTTCCCCCTCCACAGCCACAATCTTGAGGAAAGTTCCCTCTCCACAGTATAGTTCACTTAAACAAACAAACAAACAAACAAACAAACAACATCTTCCCCCTCCCCCAGGCTAACTGCCATTCAAGATGTATGTGATTTTTCTGGGGATAACAACTGGGGAGTGATGAGTTAAATGTCACTCATATGGGTTCCAGTAGAAACCCGCACCCACAGGGGAAATATTATTAAGTTATTTATTTAACTTAATTTATATCCTGCCTTTCTGCGGAACAGAACCCAAGGCAGCTAACAACATGAGTTAAAACAAATCCCATGAATTAAAATCTATTGTTAAAAAGTTTGAAAAAAATAATTAAATAAACTAGCATATTATAATATCAGTACTTTAACACAATAAGAAATCATTTTAAAACATGATAAGAACAAAATGATGAACAACCCCCACATTGAAGAGCTTTCTTTATAGCCACTTAGGGGCTATGCAGGATCAGGGCCACCGCAACCATGCACCACGGCCCCGATCCTCCCTTTTGCCACTCCTTTTAGGAGTGGAAAAGGCCACCTTAAGAGCCAGTGCTGCGGCTCTTCCGTGCCCTTTGGGTGCAGTGTGTCTGCACGCTGCACTGGGAGGGCATCCTGATGTCGTGTGCCAAGCGTAAGGGCAAAAAGTTTCAGGATGGCATCAGACTGTGGTTGGAGCAGCTGGCGTGCAGCTGCTCTGCCCAAACTCCACCCCCAGGCCGGCCCTTTGGGCCGGTATGCATAGTCCCTCAGTCAACAAGTGCTTGTTGAAATAAAAATATTTTCATTTGCCAGAGAAAGGAAAGTCCCAGGTCACAAATGTCAAGAAATTAGTTCCCATAAAAGAAAGAAAGCAGATTCTTACATATTGTTTACTTTCCATAGAAGATAGTTCCAGGTTTATCCCCTCATTATATATATAAAAAAGGCATATGAACGTATAAAGCTGCCTTAGAATGAGTTAGATTACTGATTTATTTACTTTATTATTTTCCACTCTCATTGGTAGTCTCTCACTGAAAATCGCTTTGAGTAGACATTAAACCTCAGACCCTATACATGCAAGCCATGTGCATTACTGCTGAAGTATTATCAGGGGTGGTCTGAATCTTAAACTGGGAGTGTGAAGACTATGATCCTCCAGATGTTGTTAGACTCCAATTCAAATTAGCCCTTACCAGTGTTGCCAATGTGAAAGTATGATGGGAGTGTAGCTTATCAACATCTGGAAAGTCATAGATTTCAACCCTTGCCTTCAAAAGCTGCCATAGAACCAAGGGAAGCAACATTGTATGGCATAATCTTGCATGTTCCTTTCCTTTTAGTGTCATCTTTGGCTGATTTTTATCAATCATTTCTCTGTGAGTATCTCCACAGTTTCATTGCATTTGAGTGCACATTACTGGAAGGCCAAAATGTCTGTTCTGCTTTTGAGACACCGTCGGAGTTTTTGCCACACTACCACTGGAGAACCAGATTTGTTCATGTCTAGATGTAGAAAGTATATCATTCATATATATGACATCCTTTCTACATCTATATATATCTGGACAGAGTTCAGAAACCGCTCTGATCTAATGCCCAAGACTGCAACTGCATATCACCTTCAGTAATAGAGCTAAAAGAACTGGCATATTGGATTGGGTCTTTCAAATGATAGCACAGCCATAATGAAAATAAAGGGCATAGTTACCATTGAAGGGGATAAACTGTTTATGGTGGCTCCAGGGGTATTGCCCAGTATTATGAGGAGAAAATGAATAAAAGAAAATGAAGGCTGCATATCAGGAAACAATTTCTCTAAGTGAGCTTTAAGAGGCTGCTGAATAGCTTCCTAAGAGACACAACAGAGATAATTTAAAACTCATTTAAGTTATTTGGGAAAGGGCTGGGCATGATGACCTAATAGGCATATATTACCAATGCCCATGGTATCATTACTTAGCCTTTGAAAATGGTAATAACACCATATTTACTCAGAACCTTATTTCCCAATGAGCTTAGCAAGTCAGCACAGAGAAATAGCTTTCCTCACTGGAACATGGCACCCACCTAGAAGAGAAGATGGAGTGAGAAACACAACCTAAATCACCAGCCACCTCACTGAGGGGATGTCAGAGCTGCTCCCTGTACTAAACATAGAACTACAAATTAGATATGCTGTGAAAATGCTACTGAAAATGACATTCCTAAGTGAAGTTCACCCTTTAGAACAGGGGTAGGCAACCTTTCCCCTTTAAGGGCCGAGGGACTTCATCTCCCAGAATCCCAGGAGCTATTGGCCAACATGGGACTATTGGCTAACATGACTGAGGCTTCTGGGAGCTGAAGTCCCTCAGCCCTTAAAGGGGAAAGGTTGCCTACCCCTGCTTTAGAACTTGTCACTTATAGAATTTATCCTGTGTTGGAATCAGTGGTGTCACTAGAGTTGGTATCACTCAGTGTGGTAACTCATGGTGTCATCCCCATACCACACTCCTCCTCCCATACCACACCATGCAAAATACTTAGTAATGTTTTTGTATTAATGTTTCTCATAAATCATAATTCTCATATATCACTGTAATGGTAATAGTTGTGACATAAAATAACTAGCAAAGTTAAAAATGCTAGATGCATCGCTGATACATAGATTGGCATTGGGAGAGCAACATTGACTAGATGATAGAGCTCCAAGTGCTCCACCATATGTTTTCAACTTATGACTGTGAGTCATATGAATCCCCATTTAGTTTTTTTGAAAAAAACAAAATGCAAACAAATTCATTTCTGCCCTTTCTTTCTATAGTGCACAGCAACCAAAAAAAGTACTCACCTGCTTAGCCCTATCCTTTTGTATTGAAAGATTCAAAGGCAGATGAAATACCTCTTATGACAGTGCACAAATGGGAGAGTGTTAAAACGTAATAAGATTTTTATCTATGTACTTGCGAGTGGCTGGAAGTTGTTGCCATCCATTGGGTGATATGAAATGAGTAGCACTGTTTGGGAAATGGCTTCATTTTTAAGAAAGCTGTATTTTCAACAGCCCAATTTAGACATCCTAGTAACAAATGTTTGTACAGCAAGCCCTCCCATAAAAGCCTGCATTCTTGCCACTATGTTAGCAATTTTCCAAGCCTGGTTGGAGATTGAACAAGCACAGAGACTGCACACTCATTTTCCCCTTTCCGTGGAGCAGAACACAGACGCCAAGATAGGGCCATATTTATTGTAAGGCGCAGTGAGTGCTAAGGGAAAGTAAATCCACATGCAGCAAAGTTGTTCCCTAGTCTTTTATTTTACAGAAGAAACCTTTGGAATTAAGTAATGCCAGGCTATCATATTTGAAAAGCAAAAGGCCAGCTACCTGTGGGTTATATAGGTCTTATTTCCTGCACCAGAAACAGGACTAGTTGGTTGATTAAAACCAATATGTAATCATGGATATCTGCTTGGCTCTCTGCTCTCTGCTGTTGTTAACTGCCCTCGTTGATCTTGACCCCTGGTGACCTTGTGGATGAGACATCTTCAAGACCATACCCATGACCTCCTTAATAGAGTCCATCCATCTGGCATGTACCCTTCCTCTCTTCCTACATCCCTTCACCTATCCCAGCATTATTGTCTTTTCCAATGAGTCCTTTCTTCTCATGATGTGTCTGAAGTATGACAGCCTCAGTTTGGTCATCTTGGCTTCCAGGGAGGTTTCCAGCTTGATCTGCTCTAGGAATCATTTGTTTGTCCTTTTGGCTGTCCATGGGATCCTTAGCACTCTTGTCCAGCACCACATCTCAAATGAATTGATTTTCTTCCTATCATCTTAACTGTCCAGCTCTCACATCCACACATGGTAATAGGGACCACAATGGCTTGTATGATTCTAACTTTTCTGCTGAGTTGTATATCTTTGCATTTTTGGATCTTTTCTAGTTCTTCCATAGCCAGCCTCCCCATTCTTAGTCTTCTTCTGATTTCCTGACTGCATTCCCCATTTCTATCAATGTTTAATCCCAGGTATGGAAATATTTTTATTTTTTCATTGTCTACGTTGAACTTGTGAAGGTCCTTGGTGGTCATTATTTTTGTTTTCTTTGTGCATTATGCCAGGCTTTGAGCTTCATGCATTATGCCTACCTTTGAGCTTTCTTCTTTGAACTTCCTTAGTAGGTACCCCAGATCTGTGAGGTTTTCTGCTAGTATTATGGTGTCATCTGCATATCTTAGATTGTTGATAGTCCTTACTCCTGTTTTCACTCCTCCTCCTTCTGTGTCCATGCCTGCTTTTCTTATAATATGTTCTGCATACAAGTTGAACAGATAGGGTGAAATGATACAGCCTTGTCTGTTCCCTTTGCCAATTGGGAATCATTCTGTTTCTTCATGTTCTGTTCTGACAGTAGCCTCTTATCCTGAATACAGATTCCTCTTCAGGACTATCAGATGTATTGGCACTCCCATGTCCTTAAGGGCATTCCATAGCCTTTGATGATCTATGCCAGGGGTAGGCAACTTTTCCCCTTTAAGGGCCGAGGGACTTCAGCTCCCAGAATCCCAGGAGCTATTGGCCAACATTGGACTATTGGCCAACATGGCTGAGGCTTCTGGGAGCTGAAGTCCCTTGGCCCTTAAAGGGGAAAGGTTGCCTACCCCTGATCTATGCAGTCAAAGGCTTTGCTATAGTCTATAAAGCACATGCTGATGTTCTTTTGGAATTCCCTGGTCTGGTCCATTAGCCATCATATGTTTGCAATGTGATCCCTAGTGCCTCTTCCTTTCCTGAACCCTGCTTGGACCTCTGGAATTTCTCTCTCCATGTATGGTTGGAGTATATGTTGCAGAATTGTAGCTATTTCACTCCCCTGGGTTTTATACTTAAAGGTAAAGGTATTCCCCATTGACAAGGTTATCAAGTTGTGTCTGATCATAGGGGACGGTGCTCATCTCTATTACTAAGCCGAAGAGCCAGCATGTTTACCTTCCCACTGAAATGGTACCCATTTATCTACTTGCACTTGCATGCTTTCAAACTGTTAGGTTGGCAGAAGCTGTGACTAGTCATGAGAACTCACCCCATCACATGTCACCTGGGCCTCAAATTGCCAACCTGCTGATCTTGCAATCAACAGAGTCAGTGTCTTAACCACTTGAGCCACTGCATCCTGGAGTTTTATACTTAGATATTGTTTAAATATTATTTCTTCTTAAAGGGTGAAGAGATATATTGCTGCCCCTGACCTTGAAAAATTCAGAAATAGTGTCTCCCAGCTACATCAGCACACTGTTTCTTTTACAGAAATCTTTAGCCAGAACTCTCTAGAAGAAACTGCTGAATCCATCTTTATATCATTGCAAAACACATGTCTTTTCTGTTCTCAAAAGTTGTTCAGTTTTTATTGTGTCCTTTCTTGGTGCCCTCTAGCTTCCCCATCAGTGAGTAATTTTAGAGGATTGTTTTATTTGCTATTGCATTTGGCATGTATCTACCATATCACCTATGGCCAGATTTTATACTCTCTCTGCTGTTGGAATCTACCTACTTGCGCCTGCTATTTAAGATTGAAAATTTCACCTCTATTTTTGTTCAAGCTCAATTAGCTTATTGACATTCTCTCAGAATTGAGAGTCTCAGAGCTGTGTGGGATGCACTGAATAAATGATTACAGATGTATGGTATTTTATGAAGCAAACATATGATTGGTAATACATCTTCAGTGTCTAAGAGAAGAAAAATAATGAAAGAAGGAAAGAAAGAGAGGCAGACCAAATATGCTTATTTGATTTTTAATTTTTAATTTACACTCATCTGCTTCCTCATGATAAATTAGTCATTGTATCTTATTGCATACAGGAAACTTTCTTATGCAAGTTTCTCCGATTCAGTTATAGGAACATCAGGAAAACTGATGTAAGTGGGTGGGATTCATGTGTAAAAACAAGAAGGTACAATAAGAATAAAATAAACTCTTGCACTGATCTGATTAAGGGTTAGAATCCTAGTGCTGTTTTACACTGCACAATTATAGCACTATGGTTCCACTTTAATTGTCATGGTTGCATCCTCTGGAATCCTGGATTTTGTAATATGGTTAACTGCTAGTGCTCCCTGACAGAGAATCCTAAATACCTCTCCTTGAGTGGAAATCCCAGGGAAATAGAAAACAAAGGAAGCTCAGTCACATTATTTTAGCTGAAAGCAACAGAGCTGATAGCTGAAAATACATGAGACTTATGGTGACATTTCTTTGTACTGGTCCCATGGAAAGGAGCATATGGAAAGAACATAAGCTCCTGGGCCCATTAAATCTTCTAGATGGGAACCAGCTTTCCTTTCCATAGGATCAGGACAAAAAGATGCCACTACAAGTGGTGGTTATATAATCCATAAGGATTTGCTTTCTAATATTTTCCCTGACACTTACAGGTTGTGAGAGGGAGGCTACGCTTCCTGTTGTCCTCATGACTGAGAGAAGAGAAAATTTCTGTTCATAGGGGAAAAGTGTTCTTATCATGTTGGAGGCTGAGACAGAGAAAGACAATGACAAACCACATCTGAACAAATCTTGCCAAGAACCCCCTGTGATAGATTCACTTTAGGGTCACCATAAGCTGGAAATGATTTGAATGTACACAGCGATACCAATAAGAGATTCCAGCCTTTAGATTATTTCTGTTGCTTCCCAGCCCCCTTTGTAATGCAACAGTATCCTTACTGAGATGACCTGACCTGAACTGAGCATAGTTTTCATGGTGGTTTTATTTTCACTTCTCTTCCTTATGAACTCCAACATTACATTTATTTTTTCCAGAACAAGGAAATAATGGGTCAGCATTTTCACCAGCTATTCAAAACATCTCTTTCACATGATACAATTATAGCACTATGATGCCACTTCAGTTGTCATGGCTGCATCCTATGGAATCCTGGAGTTTGTAGTTTGGTGAGGCACCAGATTTTTCTGCTGGGGTTTCCAAATATCCTTCCTTAAATGGCAAATTCCAGTATTCCATACAATGTTGTCATGGCAAATTAAAGTGGAATTGTAGCAGTGTGAAATGGTCCCAGATTCCACAAGATGTGTATAGGAAGTGAAACTCTACCCTCACTACCCCCACTGGTGTGAAATAATCTATAAACAGAAGTAGTAGGCATAAATTTATAAACAGAATGGAAAATTATTTGGATACACATATGGTATCTATGGGTGCATTTACCTGTTTCTTAATCCAGGGCCAATTCAGACTATTATGACCCGAATCAGCCCTGGACTGACCATGATGGCAACCACATGCATTGGCCAAATTTGATTCAATGCAGGGCTGACACCACATTGACCCCACTGGCCCATTCCCTGTTTTCAGAGCTGCTGCCCTTGCTTCCTCATAGGCAGGAGCTCCATGTAAAGCCTGCCAGGCATGGTGAGAAATGGTTGGCCTGGCATGTGATCAAAAAGGAATCTGTTTAGATCAAGGGAAGTAATAGTGCCACTATATTCTGCTTTGGTCAGGCCTCACCTGGAATACTGTATCCAGTTCTGAGCACCACAATTCAGAAAGGGTGTTGACAAGCTGGAGCATGTCCAGAGGAGAGCAACTAAAATGGTGAAGGGAAACCATGTCCTATGAGGAGAGACTTAGGGAGCTGGGTATGTTAAGCCTGGAGAAGAGATAGTTAAGAGGTGATATGATAACCCTGTTTAAATATTTGAAGGGGTGTCATATTGAGTATGGGGCACGCTTGTTTTCTGCTGCTCCAGAGAATAGGACATGGAACAATGGATACAAGCTACAGGAAAAGAGATTCCACCTAAACATTAGAAGGAATCTCCTGACAATAAAAGCTGTTTGACAGTGGAACACACTCCCTCAGACTGTGTTAGAGTCAGTGGCATCACTAGGGGGTGTGGGGGTGTGGGGTGTGCGGAGCACATCAGGTGACACTCTAAAGTGGTATATGGGAATTGCAATCTATGAAGAAAAATAGTGTAATAAAACATTATTAAGGATTCTGTATGGTGTGAAATGGGAGGAAGCCAATGGGGTGGTGGTGACACCATGAGTTACTGCACTGGATGACACTAACCCCAGGGATGCCACTGGGTGAAGTCTTCTTCTTGCAAGTCTTTAAACCAGGGGTAAGCAACCTTTCCCCTTTAAGGGCCGAGGGACTTCAGCTCCCAGAATCCCAGGAGCTATTGGCCAACATGGGACTATTGGCCAACATGGCTGAGGCTTCTGGGAGCTGAAGTCCCTCGGCCCTTAAAGGGGAAAGGTTGCCTACCCCTGCTTTAAACAGAGGCTGGATGGCCATCTGTTTGGGGCGCTTTGATTGTGAGCTCCTGTATGGCAGGAGGTTGGATTGGATGTCCCTTGTGGTCTCTTCTAACTCTGTCATTCTCTGATTCTATGAATCCAGGTTCCCATTTGTGTCCTCAACAGTACCAGTGGCACACTAGACAGACTTCACACAGGAAGTGGTGGCAGCAGTGGCTCTGAAAACAGGCCATCCACTTTCCCCGTGCTGCTCAGCATGGGGAAGGTGGGGATGGTGTGACTCCTGACATGTGGATGAGTGGATAGGGCCAAATCAGACCTGATCTAGCTGTCCACATACCAAAAGAAACTTAGGTCAGTCTGGGTTTTTTAGGAAACAACAGGATTTACCCCAACATTGCTTAGAATCATAGAGCTGGAAGAAACCACAAGGGCCATCTTGTCCAACCTCATGCTTTGCAGGAACACATAGTTCAGAACAAAGTCAGGTTGAGGGCAGAAAAACATGAATTCTCCCAAGAAGTAGCCATACATCATCAGGACTGTCAGCACTGGCTTTGGGGTGAGTATGGCATTTTCTACCAGCGTAGACAAATCCTATATAGAATCCTGTAATACTATGAAAGTGTTCTTTCATTCTGTCAGATATGAAATTTAATTGAAAGAAAAGAGGAAGATCTTGAAGTGTGATTAGAAATAGGAAAATGAAATTAAATACAGGAAATGAAATACCAGGAAACAAGGCTTCAGGTTTCTTTTGTGAGGGTTGTGGCAAAGGTGGTAATGCTGCATAGCACTTTAGCTCACTGACTGTGGTTGAAGCATTTAAACATTTTTATTCCAAGGCTTGCTTGCTTGCTTTATTTATTTATTTATTTAGCAGTTGACAGAAAAGCCAATAGAATAAAACCAACACCACAGGAATGATCAAATCAATGGCAAGAAGCAGTCAGAGACTTCAAACTGTTTTCTGGAATCAAAGCTAAGTTCCTAAAGGGGCTAATTAGAAAGGCAATAAATCATTAAAGGCTTCTCATTTGTGAAATTCTGTTCACTCATTATAAAAGCCTTGTTTGTTTCAGTCAGAGTCACTTGCCTGAATGATGAAGCTGAAGGCCTCAAGATAGAATGACACTGGAAATTCATATGCATCATTACTAAGCATGACACAGAAGGTGCTATAAATCTCAGATGCATCCATAACAAAGGATTTCCTTCTTCCCTTCAGGGAATTCCTTTTGACATTGGCTTGGATTGCAGCCATATGGCAATCAAACTCATATTGATCAGGGATTGTCAAAACATGGTTGATAAGAATCAGAATAATTGTGTGATGTGTAGTGGCACTGTGATCAGAGCTAGAATGGACAAAACAACATGCAAAGGTGACTGTAATTACAAAATCTAACCAAAAACTATTTTTCCAGATGACACTGAAACATTTGGCCATAGTGCAAAAAGAGTGCTGGAATCAGCTGACAATGCCTGAACCAACACAACTGGATGCTCCCAGGTCACAAATGTCAAGAAATTAGTTCCCATAATAGAATATTATGTAAAGAAGACTGAAAGGTAACCATAGACATCTTCATCTTCCATTTCTTTATTTGTTACTTTATTTATTTTTTAAAAAATCACCTTGTTCCTGACTGAAACCCATATTGCCAACTGGACAGAAAACTATGGTACATTTCCTTTTCCTGCTGTACAAAATGTGCACAGCTACACATTATAATGATGCCTTCCACCTGTGCCAGTCCTACCTCAAATCCTTACACTGTTACTAAGCAGGGATGGTAAACTGTAACTATATCTTTTCTTCACACTTGGGTAAATATTTTACAGTAGTTTTGTCCATGTAATGGCAGAAAATGATTATTCCTCCCTGTGTTTGAATGTACTGAAGTGTTGGAAAGGAATTACTTTTTTTGAAGAATGACACCTTTTGTGTGTAAAGAAAACATGTTTGCTGCACAGAAAACCCTGGGCAACAAACCTACCTTCTGGACAGAAAAAGGGGCTTTTGTGCCAAAGAAAAACCCTACAGTCTTCTCCACTTAATAATTCTTCTGCAACACTTTGTGATATTTGAATACCAGGAGAAAATTGTACAAAATTCCTGCAGGCCAGTTATTTTTCCCAGTAGAGTTTCCTGACTGCCAGAAAACCTGTTTTTTGTTTTGTTTTGTTTTTACTTGGGAGCAACTATTCTTCCTCATTTATACCCCACTTATCTCCCAATAATGGGTCTCAAGGTAGCTAACAAGTTATTTAAAAACAATACAGATTTTTAAAAACCCTATACAAAACATCAATAAAAGTATAAATATAAAAATTATTTAAAAAGCTGTTAAAAATTTATGTTAAAATATTAAACATTAACATCAATTAAAAGACTATGCAAATTATAGAACACTATAATTAGAAATAGCATGTCTGTCATTATTCCTTATTGTGTTGCCTCCAGGACCCAATTGTTGTTGTTAGCTCTCTTTGAGTCAGTTCTGACTCATGGCAACCCTGTGGATGGAACATCTCTAAGAATCCCTGTCTTCCACTGTCTTGCCCAGATCCTGCAAGTCCTTGCCCATAACCCTCCTGATCGAGTCTATCTATCTTTCCTAGCATTATTGTTTTTCTGTTGATCTGTGCCTTCTCATTATGTGGCCAAAGTACGCTAGTCTCAACATGATCATCTTAGCTTCCAAGAAGAGCGCTGGTCTGAACTGTTCAAGAACCCATTTGTTTGTCTTCCTGGCTGTCCACAGTACCCTAAGTATACTTCTCCAGCACCACATTTCAAATGAGTTGATTTTCTTTCTGTCTGCTTCCTTCACTGTCCAGCTCTTGCATCCATACATGGTAATTGAGAATATGATGGCCTGGACGATTATGACTTTAGTGCTCAGTTGTATATATTTCCTCTTCAATATCTTGTCCAGTTCTTTCATAGCTGCCCTTCCCATTCCTAGTCTTTTTCTTATTTATTGACTGCAGTCTCCATTTTGGTCAATGTTTGATCCGAGATATGGGAATTTTTTAACTATTTCAATTTCCTTATTGTTGGGATTGAATTTGTGTATTTCTTCTCTGGTCACTATTTTTGTTTTGTTTTTTAGGTTCAACATCAAACCGGTCTTTGCATTTTCATCTTTGACCTTCCTTATTAACTGTTCCAATTACTGAATGTCTTCTGCTAATAATATGATGTTGTCCACATATCTTAGGTTGTTAATGTTGCTTCCTCCTATCTTAACTCCTCCTTTTTCTGATTCTAATTCTACTTTTATTATGATGTTTTCAACATATAAGTTAAAGTAGGGTGATAGGATGCAGCCTTGCCTGACCCCTTTTCCAATTGGGAACCACTATGTTTCCCCAAATTCTGTTCTGATGGTGGCCTCTTGTCCTTGGTAGATTCCTCATCAGGACTATCAGATGTAGTGGCACCCCATGTCTTTGAGTGTGTTCCATAGCTTTTCATGATCTAGACAATCAAATGCTTTGCTATAGTCTATGAAACACGTGCTGATTCTTTTTGGAAGTCTTTGCTGTGCTCCATTAGCCAGTGTATGTTTGCAATGTGGTCCCTAGTGCCCTTTCCTTTTCTGAATCCTGCTTGCACCTCTGGAATTTCTCTCTCCATGTGTAGTTGGAGTCTATGCTGCAAGATTTTGAGCATTATTTTGCTTGCATGTGAGGTTAGTGCTATTGTTCTGTAGTTGCTGCAGTCTTTTGTATCTCCTTTCTTGTTGATTAGTATGTATATTGAGCATTTCTAGTCTGTTGGTCACCTCTTCATTTTCCATATTTGTTGGCATATTTCAGTTAGCACTGGAGTTGCATCTGTCTGTAGGCACTGTAACAGTTCAATTGGAATATCATCTGTTCCTGGTGATTTATTTTTCCCATTTCCTTTATTGCAGATTCCACTTCACTTCTTAGAATTAGGGGTTCATCTTCATATGGCTCCTCATTCCAAATGTCATTCATTCCCTCATCCCTTTTGTATAAATCATCTGTGTATTGCCTCCAGCATCTTTTTATTTCTTCTTGTTCCTGGATTATGTTCTTTTTCTCTCTCCATAGAGCATCCCTGCCCTTGGTTCAAACTGGGCTTTAATTTCTTGGATGTTTTTTTAAAATAGAGGTCTCTCGTTCTTCCCTTTTTGTTGTTGTCTTCTATTTCTCTGATTGGTCTTTGTAGTATTTCTCATTATCCCTGTGTGTCAGACGTTGCACAGTTGTGTTCATACTTCTCACTTTGTTCCTATCTCCCTTTGCTTTTGCTTTTCTTTCTTTTATTGCATGAAGTGTTTCATCTGTCATCCATTGTTTCTTATCTTTCTTTTTGGCCACTGTTAGTGTTTTCTTGCATTTGTCCTTAATTATGTCTTTGACTTCTGTCCACAGTTCTTCAGGTTCCCGGTCGATTATAGTCAATAGTTCAAATCTGTTTCTTACATTGTCATTGAATTCATCTGAAATGTTATTCAGGTCATATTTTGGTATAATGGTGGTTTTTGCTTTCTTCTTCAGCTTAACTCTGATTTTTGTTATGAGTAGTTCGTGGTCTGTCAGCTCCTGGTCTGTTTTTGGCCACAAGGATAGAGTTTCTCCATTTTCTACTTCATCTTCTACTAGGATCAATACAATATGTATATCAGGCTATAGTTTGTATAAGACTCTTATTTTGCTCTTAGCTGAACTTACCTATAGCACTGTTAATACTGAGTAAAAAGCAGGTGTGGTTATGTTAAATATGAGGAGATATTGTAAAGTTTCAATTATCACCTTAAAAAAATTGACAGAAAGTTTGGTTTGATTTGTAGTTGTCAACATATCTCTACATATCACCATCCAGATTTACATGGTTTCCCAGTGTTTCTTGATCCTCCAAATGCCGTTGTTGTAGAAGTCTGCAGATTGCACCTTATGAGGATTTTACACTTTAGTCATTTATGGCACAACCTGTCACAAAAATAAAGGACCCAATGAGCTGATTTTCTCAACACCATGCATTTAGGGACCAATGATGACACTGACAAAATTTCATCAATATGCCACAATAATTTCCAGGTTATAATTATTACTTTACAATACCCTCTCATAAGGCCTAATCTGCAGACTTCTACAATATCAGATATTTGGACTCTGGGCAAACATTGTACACCTGCCTCTCAGTCTTTTTACACCCTTGTAATCACACATACCATGTAATATCACATTAAATATACACTTACTATTTTACAGTCTATGGCATGTTTCATTATGCAGACACCATCTTGGTGTTGTTGTTTTTTTTTTAACCCAGGTAGAAAAATATCCTGACCTAGTCCATATTCAACAAACATATGCAAGGGATGGTGGGGAGATGCTCATTCTGAATCTTCTTTGTATAACATTTTGAAATGTGATGGGACTTTTGAGATCAAGTAAGATTTTCATCAAATCCACAGATGTTCCAAGCTCATAGAAATCATTACTGTTCTGCTGGAGGCAAAGAAAGAAGAGAGCTCAACATGTTGTCTTGATTCAAATGTGTTTTTGAATAGAATTCTTCTCTAGGGGAATGCTTAATTGCAGCCCTTTTCAATCTTTAGTCTCCTCAAGCTCTGTTATAAAATTATTCTGAATACGAAAATGGATTGTGTCTAAGAGTGTCTTCCTAGGCTCATGAAAACATACTTCTGTGCATCTGGACCTATCCTCACTCTTTCTTCAAATTTGTTGCATTCCCATCTTCCCTTCCTTGTTACAACAAGTCCATTATACCTTGGGTAGAAACAGGAGCAACAAGAGCAAAACTTATTTGAATCAAATGCCTGATCACCAGGAAGGATGTTCACAATCAGGCAAGAGTGGTATCTCTAGCTTTACTTAAATGCCTTCAGTGGCATTCCCACGACACCTCCCAAGATATTCATTTTTAATATTGAACAAGTCTTGCCATAAGTTTCTCTTAATCTTTACCTGAAATATGTTTCCAGGAATTTCCATTCAGTGCTTCTACACTCTGAAGCAATAGACCCATCCTTTTCATGGCAACTGTTCAGATACTGGAAGATTTTTATAAACTATAATAAATAATAAAGCTTTTATTTATATCCCACTTTTTGTAAAAACAATCATAGCGGCATACAACAATTTAAAATAATACAAAATATATACAATATCCCCCTCCTCTTAAAAGAAAATTAAACAGTACTAAGATTAAAATTACAAACATTAAAAACAAAACAATGATACTGCAATATTACAGTGTTATTACAATGTTACAGTAACAGTGGGCAGAACATCATAACTCACAAATATGAGAGTCTTTATGTGGCCAGGTGTTATTCCGGGAAGGCCTGCCAGAAGAGATCTGACTTGACAGCTTTCTTGAAGCTATCTAGGTTGGACATTTGACAGATCTCATCTGGCAGGTGATTCCATAAGATGGGAGCGACTGCCGAAAAAGTCCTCTGGGAGGTTGCAACCAATCTGGTCTTCACTGGCTGCAATAGGTTCCTCCCAGAGGATCTGAGTGCATGGGGCAGAGTATATGGAAGCAGGCAATTCCTTAAATAGGTTGGGCTCAAGCCATGTAGGGCTTTAAAGGTGATAAATGTACTGTGCCTGGAAACTAATGGGCAGCCAGTGGAGTGACTTCAATATTGGTGTAATATGCTCACTCCTGGTTGTTTCTGTAATCAGCCCGGCTGCCATATTTTGTACCAGTTGAAGTTTCCGAACTTGGTACAAGGGTAGCCCCATGTAGAATGCATTGCAAAAGTCCAGTCTTGAGGTTACCAGAGTGTGTACTACAGTTTCGAGGTCACCCGGTTCCAGAAAAAGGTGCAGCTGGCATATCAGCTGAAGCTGATAACAGGCGCTCTTGACCGTTGCATTCAACTGATTTCTCATCTGAAGTGACAAATCAAGAACACAGTCCTTTGAGGGGAGCATGAACCCCTCTAGGACTGGAGGTTGCAACCCAATACCTGGTTTAGGGATCCCTACCGTAAGTACCTCTATTTTGTCTGGATTCAAATTGAGCTTGTTTTCCCTCATCCAGTCCATTACTGCCACAAGACACTGATTGAAGGGAGAAATGCCATCTGTCATCAATGCTGATGACCGAGACATGGAGGAATATATTTGGGTGTCATCAGCATACTGATAACACCCTGCCTTGTGTCTGCAGATAATTTCTCCCAGCAGCTTCATATAAATGTTGAATAGCAGGGGTAGGCAACTTTTCCCCTTTAAGGGCCGAGGGACTTCAGCTCCCAGAAGCCTCAGCCATGTTGGCCAATAGTCCCATGTTGGCCAATAGCTCCTGGGATTCTGGGAGCTGAATTTCCCTGGCCCTTAAAGGGGAAAGGTTGCCTGCCCCTGTTGAATAGCATCGGGGACAGAATGGTGCCCTGAGGGATGCCACAATTAAGCTCTGTTGTTTTTTTTTTATAATAGAAATTTTATTGTTAAAAACAAACAAACATAAAAACACATTCAAATAATCTAACGATCCTAATACAATCAAACAATCAAAATACAATCATTCCATATCCTAGGCTAAATTCTTCCTCCAAAATTTATTAATTAGTATCCATTATCTATTCAGCATATCAATTAAAAAAATTATAAACTATAACAACCACATAGCTTTAAGTTGCTTTAACTTACTATAGTATACATACTATCCTGGGAGGTTTCTTTCTAATTTCTTTTCCTTTCTTACTCCTAACCTTCTATTCTTACAATCTTTACTTCCCTTCCTTTGCCATTCCTTATCTTTCTTCCCTCTTCCCTTCCATTCTCTACATTACCACCCTCCATCTTCCTTAAAACTCTCTCCCACATCCTTCACACCTTCTAATCAACCACTTCTCATCCTCTTTCTACAACATACTCATACCACCTACAACTTGCTTACTCCCTTCAATTACTCGTTTCCATACCTTCCTCTCTTCTTTCATTCATTCTCCTATTTTATACTTCCTTTCTATCTTCACTGGATTTATTAATTGTAAGTAGTTAACCTCCTTTTCTCTATAAATCATTTTTTTGTATATGTATTCTTCCATATTTGATAATCTTTCCAAAGCAATTTGTTTTCCTAAAATTGCTGCTCCTTGATTTTTGCGCCTTATGTGTGTTCGTGCAATTAAGCTCTGTTTTTGAAGAGCAACTTTCCCCGAGCATCACCCTCTGGAATCTGCTGGAGAGGAAGGAATGGAACCACTGTAAGGCAGTGCCTCCAATTCCTAACCCTTGCAGGCGTTCCAAGAGGATGTCATGGTCTATTGTATCAAATGCCACTGAGAGGTCTAATAGCACCAACAGGGTCATGCTTCCTCTGTCAATGCTTAGACGAAGGTCATCAGTCTCCACCCCATATCCTGTCCTGAAGACAGTTTGGAATGGATCTAAAAAATTGGCTTCATCCAAGATCGCTTGGAGCTGAAGAGCAACAGCCCTTTCAATCACCTTGCTCAAAAATGGCAGATGGGATACAGGCCTGTAATTTGTCATGTCCAGGGGGTCCAGGGAAGGTATTTTCAAGAGCAGTCCAACGTTATGTCTTCTCTTGTAACATCATTAATTGGCCAGAGTCTGAGGGCCTAAGCAGACTGCCAGAAATAGTGCACATTAAATTGAGGCACTGCCCTGGCTCAGTGCTAGAGAATCATGGGAACTGTAATTTATTGTGGCACCAGAGCTCTCTGACAGAGAAGGCTCAATGTCCCAGAAAAAAAATACAATTCCCATGACTCCCTAGCACTGAGCCAGGGCAGTGCCTCAATTTAATGTGCACTATTTCTTTCAGTCTGCTTAGGCCTTGAATGACTTCTGTCTGAAGAACTGCAAAGAGCTGACCTTTAGATACCATCATATCAATAACAGACTTCCATGGGCTTGAAAATTTGTTTCTATTGTCAGGAAAGTTTTATCCACACAAACTAAATACATTCCCCAAGATATAAAACTGTTGAACATGCTGTACTTCACATTTTACTAGGATGCCATACTGGTCTCCATAACAGAAAGTCCATAATAGTTACTAACCAAGAAATATAGAAGTTCTTTCTCTGAGCTAGGGATTGGTTCCTATGCTTCTATCTTTTTGTAGGCAGCAAGTAAAGATAATTTTTTCCTGACATTTTGACCACTGCCATACACTGAGCATCTTGATTTGTTGTCATTTCTTTTTGTTAACTGAAGTGTTTTGAAGCAGATCCCATTGTTTCATTCTGTTAAAAATTTGTGAGATGGACGTTTGGCAGGAGATGATGAATGGAGCTAGAGATTACTTTAACAGTTCTAGCAAACTTGTCAAGTATTTCCCTTCTGTGAGACAGTCAGGTTGATTTTTTCCAACAGCTGGCCTTACAAACAGCTAGAAAATACCTGAAAAAGCAACATGTTTCCTCCACCTCACATAAGAATTATGCATTCTAGTACAGAGATAGCAATCTGGTTCTCTCAAGGGTAGGCAGTCCAGCAGTCCAAAAATAGCCAGATAGTTTGGGCTGAAAATCCCATGATGCTATCTGAACTGCATAAAAAAAAATGATATTCATCTAAAATTCCACCTTCTCTCTTATGGACAATTTGTTTTGTGAGGTCATCTGGAGAGGCCTACCTAGCAGTGTCACATGCTCCTAACACCTCCTGAACAGACCTACATCTATTCAAACAATTGAATTTATTGTGCTGGCACCAACATTGTAGAATGCTCTTCCACTAGGTATTCAACACTGTCCAACGTTTTTTTAGCTTTAGAAACATATGAAAAACACACTTATTTTTACAGCTCTTCCCTGTTTAGTATAAGCTAACATCTATTTCATGGGTCACAATTAATTTTTTTACTATGCATTCTCACAAACTCATAGAATCCTAGCATTGAAAGAAGCCACAAGGGACATCCAGTCCAACCCCCTGCCATATAGGAGTACAGAATTAAAGCACCCCTGACAGATGGCCATCCAGCCTCTGTTTAAAAACCTTGAAAGAAGGAAACTCAATTACATACCAAGGTAGCATATTCCACTGCTGAACAACTCTTACTGTCATGAAGTTCTTTCTAATGTTTAGGTGGAATCTCTTTTCCTGTAGTTTGAATCTGTTGTTCTGTATCCTACTTTCTGGAGCAGCTGAAAACAAGCTTGCTCCATCCTCAAGATAACATCTTTTCAAATATTCCATTCCTCTTAGGCATGGTTTCCAGACCTTTCACCATTTTAGTCATCCTCTTCTGGATGTGCTCCAGCTTGTCAACATCTTTCTTGTGGTGCCCAGAACTGGACACAATATTTCAGATGAGGTCTGACTAAATTACTTCCCACAGTTTACACACAATATTCCTATTGATACAGCCTAGAATTGCATTGGCCATTAAAGCTGCCACATCACACTGTCAACTCATGTTCAACTTGTGGTGTACTCCTAGATCCCTTTCACATGAACTGTTGTCAAGTGAGGTGTTACCCATCCTATATCTGTGCATCTCATCTTTGAACTTTAATGTTCAATTGATGTACAGTGGGCCCTTCCTATACATGGGGGATCCAGTCTGGATCCCCCCACGTAAGGCAAAAAATGCAGGACCTTGAGTTCCATTTGTTTTAATGGGTGTGCGCACGCCATGGGCACAAGCCCCATTCACTCTTCTGGGGCTCGATGTCTGCGTGACCTTGAGTCCACGTATGGCGAGCCTGCTTATGGCATGGGTGCGCTGTACAGTTCTTTGAATATTTTAGATGTAAGTGGTATATGGTTACCCATAAGTAACTAAGTATATTTGTGCTAGTAGAGTACATAGGCTAGTGTTCTGCTTATTCAAAAACAGATGTAGCTACTCTAGATACTCATAATAAAGTAAAAATGGGGGACCTGCCCCCCAGGAAATCCAGTCAGAGATAGACCAGGAAAAAGCCCCTAATCTTGGTTACATATATGGCTAAAGCTGGTCCTATGCACAGAATTGTTCTCTGACAAAGGGAAACAAGAACTGCTTCCTTGAGGGAGGAAGAGGTAGAGCAATTTGCATTGCAAGTGGTCACTAAGAAAAGGTAAATAAAATTGTATGCCCACCTGGTTATATTTCATGCTATCACTCCCCCACACCACTGAGTATTTGATATAAGCCTCCAGTGACTGTTGTCTGCAGGAAATCAAACCACTCCTAGAATGTCTTGCCACTTAGAGAACTGGGATGGAGATAGGAGCTATCTTAAAATTATTTTGTGAGAAGTAGTATATCAGACTGATAAAAGTGAATAAATAACCCATTAAGAAAACAAAACTTATGACCACAGATGATTTATATAACTTTAAAGTAGACAATGAAAACATTGAAATAGTACAAGAGTTTCCATACTCTGGCTTAATCATTAATCAGAATGCAGTCCAGAAACCAGAAGAACATGAGGAGTTGGAAGAATTCATATAGCCATGTTAGTCTGTAAAATCAGTATGTAGAGAGATCTTATAGCACCTTTGAGACTAACTGAAAGAAAGAGGTTGGCAGCATGTGCTTTCATAGACTGTGGTCTGCTTCCTCAGATGTGTATAGCTCATGCTGCCTACTTCTTTATTTCAGTTAGTCTCAAAGGTGCTACAAGATCTCTCTGCAAACTAGGACTTGGAAGGATAGCTATGAAGGAACTAGAAAAGATCTTGATGTGTAAAAATGTATAATTGAATACTAAAGTTAGGATTGTCCATGCCATCATGTTTCCCATTTCTATGTATGGTTGTAAAAGCTGGACAGTGAAGAGAGTGGACAGGAAGAAAACCAATTCATTTGAAATGTAGTGTTGGAGATGTGTTCTGTGGATACTGTGAACTGTTAAAAAGACAAATAAGTGGGTTCTAGAACAAATCAAGCCTGAGTTCTCCCTAGAAGCCATAATGACTAAACTGAGGCTGTTGTACTTTGGACACATCATGTGAAGATATAACTCAGTAGAAAAAACAATAATGCTTGGTATTTATTTATTTAATTTATTTGGAGTATTTATACCCCGCTGTTCAGCCACAAAGGTTCTCAGAGCGGCTTGCAAATGGTTAATCTACCTTCAGGCTCAAAATTTAAAAAGACAGGACACAAAAGGAGAAGGGAATGGTAGTGGGGAAGGGACCCAGAAGTTTTTTTCTCCCATGGCAAGTGGACTGGAGTGAGGGCTCTGCTTCTTAGTCTAGGCTAGGCCCAAGGGATGGGCCTGAATCTCCCTCTGAGGCCGGATGGTATCAGATGGACTGGAGGGAGGGCTAGGTACAAGTAAGGTACAAGACATCAGGAAAAGAGGAAGAACACATTTCAGATGAATAGTTTCAATCAAGGAAGTCACATCAGGACAGTGATGATAGGGGGACTTGGAGGTTTCTCTTTTATAGGGCCACCAAAATTCAAAGTCAACTTGAAGGCAGTTAACATTCACAACAACAAAAATGATCAAAGCAGTCAGGCCAATATGAAAGTTAAATTATATGACATCATAGTGGTTTGTGCTAGAGTGCTATTCACACTTAGAATACATCACATTGAACTAAACAGGACTTAATTTAAAGCAGACAAACTCAGGGTTGTGTTATTAGGCAGGGTATTGCTTTGATCATGCAATAGCTACAATCCTGTTGTGGTCTTGGACATGTGTACATTTCCCTATAGAAGTGGATGGACATTTTTATCCACATTGACATGTACATTCACATTCAGTACAAGATTGCAGAAGCAGAGTTAAACATGTAGCATTGCACATGTAGATGTGCATTCTGTTGTGCATTCAGTTGCACAAGTATTTGCATATTTGGGTGCTCATTCACTTAAGTAGCTGTGCAATTCAACAAAAGGATTATACAACACGATCAATTCAGCACTATGCTTGTGGACTTTCATGCCATGCAGACTTGATTTAGGATCTCAGCAACTGATCTCCTTGGTCACGAGGGTGAGATAGACCGTTTGGAAATCAAGAACATAATAATCAAATATACAAATGCAAGACTCATAAAACCTTAAACAGTCGCCCCTTCATTTGCACAGGGGATCCATTCCAGACCCACTCACCCCGCAAAAACAAAAACTTGTGCATATTCAAGCCCTATTGGCTTGAATGGGCGGGCGTTCCTGTGCGTGGCCCTGTGCATGTGCCATGGGCACGCACACCTTTTTAGCCAATGAGGATGAGTAATCAAGACAGAAGATTTCAAGTCCGCTAAAATGAAGGGTCAACTGTAATGCCTTTAAATCTTGGGTTCCCATATAGAAATAGTCCCAAATGAGAAAAGGGGGGTTGCAGACTGCCAGAAATAGTGTGAATTCAGTCCACTTTTAGGGTTAGGGTTAGTGCTAGGGAATCATGGGAACTGTTATTTTTCTGAGACATTGAGCCTTCTCTGTCAGACAACTCTGATGCCACAATAAAATACAGTTCCCATGGTTCCCTAACTCTAACCCTAACCCTAAAAGTGCACTGAATTCACACTATTTCTGGCAGTCTGCAACCTCCCGTAGAGTGATTAGAGAGTTTGTCAAGGACTGTGAAAGCTTAGGTTCAAGACCCCACTCATCAAAGAGGCTCCTTGTGTAATTTTATGATAGTTCTCATCTTTGAAACTCACAGGGGATTTGTGAGGAAGTAGTGTGGGAGAGAAATACTCCTGTTGCCTTTTGGGCCTGGAGATAAAGCTGTGATACACATTCTTGGGATGTGGTGGCTCACGTGGTTAAGACGCTGACTCTGTTGATTGCAAGATCAGCAGGTTGGCAGTTTGAGGCCCAGGTGCCACATAATGGGGTGAGCTCCCATCACTAGTCCCAGCTTCTGCCAAACTAGCAGCTCAAAATCATACAAATTCAAGTAGCTAAATAGGTACCACTTTGGTGGGAACGTAAACAGCATTCTGTGCAACCATGCTGGCCACATAATCACAGAGTAGTCTCTGACAATGCTGGCTCTTTGGCTTAGTAACGGGGATGAGTACCGCCCTCTATGGTCAGACATGACTTGAAACCTTGTCAATGGGGAATACTTTTACCTTTACTATTTTATACATTTAATAAAAATACAGAAATATGAATAGCTACATATTGTACTCCAAATAAGGCTGGCATATGTATTTCCATTCCAGTCTGTGTTGATGAAGGTGCACACAGATGCATCTTAGGAAGTAAAATTGATCCACTTACATCTGATTTACATTTACAGCATCACTACTCTGTTCCACACAGATTTTCTTTCTGGACATGAATGAACTTTGAAAAACTACCATTTGGATGTTAGCTCTCAACATTCCCCAGTCAGCACATTCTGGATCATGATGATAGCTAACTCACTCAAAGCAAAT
Organism: Phrynosoma blainvillii; assembly: GCA_026167975.1. NCBI lineage: Eukaryota > Metazoa > Chordata > Lepidosauria > Squamata > Phrynosomatidae > Phrynosoma > Phrynosoma blainvillii. The sequence goes on from JANUYF010000001.1 coordinate 419,872,934, forward strand.
ATCTTACATATAGCCTAGGGATATGTAAAATGTGAAGATGTTTGAAATGTGTTGTTCTGCACATTGTCTTTTCAGACACAAGAAAATAATTTGTTTGATTGTTTAAATATTTGATGGCTTGCTCAAGCCTTGGGTCCATGAAAAACATTTTTATTTAATGAATGTGAGTGGATGTTTAAATATTTTACAACTGAAAATGTCCATGCATTACAATGAACTCATAGTGGTAGAATTCAAAGACATAGCCATGTTAGTTTGGATCATTATGTTAAGGGATTTGAATCACTTTTGAGACTATCTGAAATGAAAAGTTGGTAGCATAGGCTTTCATATAAGTCTACTTCCTCAGATCTGGACTTAGGTTTATGAAAACTTATGCTACCAGCTTCTTTCTTTCAGTCCTTATGCATCTGAGGAAGTAGACTGAAGTCTGTGAAAGCTTATGCTGCCAAGTCTCAAAGGTGCTATAAGATCTCTCTACATACTAATTCTATAGACCAGTGTTGGCAACCTTTCCCCTTTAAGGGCCGAGGGACTTCAGCTCCCAGAATCCCAGGAGCTATTGGCCAATATGGGACTATTGGCCAACATGGCTGAGGCTTCTGGGAGATAAAGTCCCTCGGCCCTTAAAGGGGAAAGGTTGTCTACCCCTGCTCTAACTCATGAATCCATAACTGTAATATGGAATGCCAAACAATATTAAACAGAAGATATTGTCATAATAAAATATGACAAAGCCTGTTATCCATAAATGGACATTTTTTGACTAAATGCATTTCAGAAGAGTTTGGAAGAGTGCTTGAAGAACACCTTTTTCAAACAGACTGTTGGGAATAGGAAAAGTGTAACTGTGCTTTCAGAAGTGACCATATGCCACTAGGAGGCAATAGAGGTAGAGATGGTTAGCAATTCTGGCAGTTTTTGGTCTTTCTCTTCTCTGCTTCATTTTTCACTTAACTTTACATTCTCCCACCTGTTCCAAACTTAATCTCAATAAAAATGTAGGTAGAGGCTACAGTATGCCTTTTTTCTATGAAGTATGTACTTCACTTCAGTAAAGCTTTCTGTTCACTGAAGATAGCTTTTACTGTTTATTCAAATCTGCATCCTCCATATTCCTAACACAGATGTCATAAAAACTATTCCTATTCTAGGTAGTTCATATAAAAACTTTATGACTAAGGACCAGTACCATTTCAAGCCCTTTTCCTTTTGTGTTGTGTCACTGAAATTATAAACTTGGCCATAGGGACTATTTTTATTTATTTATTTATCCATCTTTGTACTCTATAAGGAGATCCTTTTATTAGTTGAAAAGCAGGGTAAAAAATGACCTGACTTTTTAAAAAGTAAATAAATTAAAGACACCTCTTGGTGGCATACAGAGGCATAACTAGAGTTCATATCAGTGTAACCTTTCTGGATATTGTTTGAGGAGGCATCTAGTATTTTTTAGTGCAATCATTTTGCCCAGCTGTGCAGTGGAAGCCACATAGCACTGGATACAGCTCCTACTCTCTGACCTCAACAAACAATGTTAGATAAAGCAATGCATTGGAAGACCACTAGCTGGGAGATGTATTTGTACATCAAGAGTTACATGATAACTTCCCCAGTTCAGAGAAAAGATGCATGCCAGGCAACACTTTAAAAGATAATGAGGCTGAACTCATGAGGACTAATAATGGCTTTTCTGAGAATCAGGCAGAAATTATCCCTACACTAGACTGGCAACCTTTGAGTTTGGAATTGATCTAACAATTTAAGCAACAGATCTGATGAAGTCATATTGATGCCTGAGGAGCAGAACTAGTCCTCTTATCAGACAAAGTGAGGTGGTTTGGAGCACCAAATTTGGCCTTCATCCCTCAGTGACATCCCCCCTGCATCATTTTGGAGCATCACTATTGCTTTTTGTAGCTCTGCAGAGCTGGATGTTTTCCAGATTCTGGTCTTTGAGGACCTCACAGAGCCAGGGATCATGGTTGGACAGTGCTGAGATAACACCTATTCAGGCAATCTCTCCAGTCAGTCTACTAGAAAACCTTGGTTCTGTGAGGTTCTCTAGTGCATTTGAAAAACAGTTGATCCTAAAGAATTCAGTGCTACCAATGTTAACAGAATTCTTTTCCCTTCTGGCTTACTCTCAGAAGTGACGAGTCAGAAACAGCAATAGCAGGAATGGGTAGATAAGCACATATAGCTGGCAGTGATGTGGTGGCTGGTAGCAGCAACATGTCTTTTCTCACATTACCTCAAGCAGTAGAAGAGTTTTTTCCATCCCTACTAATGAGGAGTAACAACTGGTAGTCCCTACTCCAGTCAGGATATATAATATCTAAAGCCAGCCCATTTACCTTGGTATATAAGACAGAAAATACCATAGAGACCTTTCATGTTCTCTGGATGAAAACACAAACAAACAAGCACAAACAAACCCATAATAAGAAATGAAAAATCCCTAAGAGTTTTCTTTCAAGACAGCTGCCTGAGGTAATCACCTTACTCTGCCTAATGATAGGGCCACTCCTGGTAAGCAAAACATTTTTCCACTTCAGCTGTAGGGTCTCTTTACATACTGGTCTGGGCCTGCTCTTATCAAAAATAAAATAAAATAAAGTTTGTTTGTTTTTGGAATACAATTCCCTGATCTGCCCCCCGCCCCCCGAAGCCTGTTGTAATTCTGCTCATTCAGAAGGAGATGAAAAGAAAGGGAAAAGAAGAAGAAAAGAGACTGAGGGGTTGTCCACATAGGCTAAAAGTCTCGTGTTCCCCTTGGTCTCATGTTGTCTTGTTTGGATGATGCAGACCAAAATCATGGGTCCAAGATGGGGCCCAATCTGGCAGACTAGACACAGTTCCAGTGGATCTGGCCCAATCCCAGTGTAACCTGCTTTTACCCCAGGTCAATTTGACCCATGGTTTGCTGCAGAGGTTCCTTGCTGTGTCTGATGTGGAAACAGGGCATCTGGCCACATAGGTGCAACCAGGTGCTCCATTTCTGCATCAGACATGGTGAAGGGGAATTCACAGTAGGAGCAATGGCATGACAAAGTAAGGAGTGTGTGCCAGTAGCTGGTCCTGGAGTGGTGCAGGGATGTGCATGTAAACTTCTGCCCATCCCTGCACTGATGCAAGACCAACCCAAATTAGTAGTTGGCTCAGAATAGCATGGGGTCAGCCTGTGTTATCCTGGCCGTTCTGCTCAGCCCCTGAGTCAGAAAGAGAGACTGGCAGTTTTCTCCTATATTCTAGCAACAATCTTAGCATGTATGCCCTTTCAAATCTTACATGTCCTTTTCTGGAGTCCCCCTGTAGCCCAAGATTCTGCTCCTAGACTCCCACCTACCATCTCATGTGTGACTATCATCACAAAACATCTCAATAGTCAAAACATATGCAAAGGCATGTCTGGATGGAAGTTGTCATGGGAAAAGGAGAGGAAAATGTTGGGTAATATCTGAATATGAAATAGGTTTTTCATCCAAAAGGTCAGCTAAAATATTATATGGTATGCAATCAAGTGGAAAAGAGGGTGTTCTGTTTTATAAATAGGTCTAAAGGTGGCTTTGGGGAGACATTAAGCAGATGTGATACTAGGCATGTCTTTTTTTTTGGGGGGGGGAACTAAACAAACTAAACAAACAAAAGAAAATAAATAAAGGTTTGAGCGATAGATGTTGGAAATGTCAAAAAGAAACCGGCACAATTTACCATATGTGGTGGACCTGTCCAATCATTCAGAAATTCTGGAAAAAAATACATAAAGTAATGCAACAAAAATTTGAGACTCAAATCCCATTTACACCAGAATTATTAGTGTTAAATATAACCACTAAAATTAAGAAAGAAGTAGTAATAAAGTATTGGAGAGTTATTTTATACTTAGTTACAGCAGCAAGAATTATTATTGCCAGAGGATGGAAGTTGAGGGAGAGCCCGAAAATAGAAGAATGGAAAACTAAGGTCGAAGAAATGAAATACTTCGATAAAATGTCAGCGCTGATTTCTCAAAAAACCCCCCACAGAAAATAGATGAAGATTGGAAACTATTTGACAACTTATTAGTAGAAGAGATAAACTGAATCTAATATAATAACACAATATAGGTAGAGAGCTTATGAAATAAAGAAAACATAACAATATAATCAAATGCACAAAGGTCTAAATATTAAGGAAAGGGAAGACATAATCTAAACAAAAATACAAATGCAATAAAATTTAAGAATGAAGTAAACACGAGACTCAATGTTATAAATGAAAAGGAAGCAATTTAATTAATCTAATTAATGAGAAAGAAATGAGAAGAAAAAAATAACATCAATATGATAGAAAACATGTAAGGAACAATTAAACGAGGAAAACAGAACATTAATCAAGGAAGAAAGCTGAAATGCAAATCAACAAACTTGGTAGCAAGGTACAACAATTCTAATCAATAAATACCAGCAAGAACAAGAAAAAGGAAGTCGAGAAGATTCATTAAATAAAGGAAACAGCAAGAGTAAACGATTTGAATTTAAACTGAACAAATTCTTCTGTTTGTTTTTTTGTTTTTTTGTTTGTTTTGTATGTTTCATGTATAAGTATGTATATATGTTTTTAATAATGATAATAATAATAAAAATATTTAATGGGGATACTAGGCATGTCTTTTGCTGTGGTGTACTGCTTCCTTTTAGCAAAACAGTCAGTATTGGGCAGAGGCAGATCAGGACCATGGTGTTTTGACCTGTGCATCCACCATGCCTCTCATTTAATTGTTCTCTCACCACATACTGGTACCAGAAGTTCAAAATCAGAGGCAGATGGTGACTCCATTATTATGGAGCAGGGTTGCATTTGGATAGTCCCCATAAAATGTAGAATGCCTGTTGCAGTACTGTTGTTAAAACTGAGGGTGGATTCTGCACTTCACAATAACATCCGCCAGAAGCCTCTGATCCTAATATGAGAAAAATCCTTATTACCATCAGTGGATTTTTTTCTTTCATGACATCAATAAGAGCTTTTTAGCTAGCAGCTGTGGATGGAGGATTCAAGGCCATAGTAGGGACAAAGGCCAAAAACTCTGTCATCACCAGTTTGGGCCCTCCTTCCCTCCCTCATTTTTTTTTTAAAACAACAAACATACAGGATGAAAGTTGTGAATAACATCATACATTTGAGTACACCTTATCCACAGTTCTGAAATCTGAAATAACTCAAAATGGTCCACAGTGACACCTTTGCTTTCAAACTTTGTTTCATGCACAAAATATTAAAATATTTTGTATGAAATTATTTTCAGGCTATGTGTATAAGGTGTATACAAAACATAAATGAATTGCACATTTAGACTTGGGCCCCACCTCCAAGATATATATTATGTAAATGGGAATATTCCAAAATAAAAAAAGAAAAATAAGAAAAAAGAGAGAGCAAAATCCATAACACTTCTGGTCTCAAGTATTTCAGATAAAGGAGACTCAACCTGTATCTAATTTGGTTTTAATGTTGAACTGTGATGCTATTACCCTGTTCTTACTCTAAGATGAGGAGAGGTCAGATACATTTTATTCAAAGGCTCAGTTTTAGCTGTTGGGTGGGATCTCAACTGTAGTTTCATTTCTTCTCACAGTCCCAGCAAAATAAAGAACCCCAAGGTCATGCAGAAGAAGTTCCCAAAATGGCTATACCCCCTGCCATCACTGTATTTCCGTGCCCTAGGAGGAGAGATGTTAGTGCCAAGAATAACTAAAAATATTGGCCTGGGGTGGGGACATTTCAGTTCTCCAGATGTTACTGGCTTTCCACCAGCCTCAGTCAGCATAACATGGATAGATGGAAACTCTTTGCTCTACAGAGATGGTGGAATTAACCAAATAAATCCATTTAGAAAAGCTGAACTATTTTATATTTTTATACCACTGTGAACATTTCAGTTCAGAAATTAACTGGAAAAAAACACCTTTACAGTTTTAATATTTTCCTCAATAATAATAATAATAATAATAATAATAATAATAACAACATTTATTTGTATCCCGCTTATTGAAAAAACGATCCAAGCGGCTTACATAAAAAACCCATACAATATAACCCTGAAAACCAACCCACCCACCCTTAAAACAGTATTAAACATCTCATAATTAAAATAACAATAGACATAAAAACAATTAATATAAACAATAACAAATAAAAACATTTATAAAACAGCAAAACCCAGCCAACCTCTGAGACGTTCCTCATCCATCGAAATGATGAGGCCATGAGAGGAAGAAGGGGGCCGGGAAGCCCAAGGCCGGGATAATTAATATGGAAAGGCCTGCCGGAAGAGATCCATCTTGACAGCTTTTTTAAAGCTGTCAAAAGATGTCAGCTGATGGATCTCGTCCGGCAGGTTGTTCCAGAGTTTGGGGGCGACAGCAGAGAAAGCTCTCTGGGAGGTCGTCGCAAGCCTTAATTTTTGAGGCTGCAGCAGGTTCCTCCCAGAGGACCGGAGAGCATGGGGAGGATTGTATGGGAGGAGGCGGTCCCTGAGATAGCTTGGATCCAAGCCATTTAGGGCTTTAAAGGTAATAACCAACACCTTGTACTGGGCCCGGAAGCTAATAGGCAGCCAGTGGAGGGACCTTAAAACAGGAGTAATGTGGTCCCTCCTAGATGTTCCAGAAATGAGCCTGGCTGCCATGTTTTGGACCAGCTGAAGCTTCCGAACTAAGCACAGGGGTAGCCCCATGTAGAGCGCATTACAGAAGTCAAGGAGTGAGGTTACCAGCACGTGCACAACAGTCTCGAGATCCCTTACTACCAGAAAAGGGCGCAGCTGGCGTATCAGCCGGAGCTGATAACAGGCGCTCCTGACTGTCGCAATTACCTGATTTGTCATCAGGAGTAATGAATCAAGGAGCACCCCCAGACTGCGAACACAGTCACTGGAGGGGAGCGTGACCCCATCCAGGACTGGAGGTTGCAACCCAATTCTTGGTTTCGGGGCTGCTACTGTGAGCACCTCCGTCTTGTCTGGATTCAGTTTCAATCTGTTTTTCCTCATCCAGCCCATTATCGCTTGAAGACATTCATTGAGAGAAGAGATGCCATTGGAATTCGAGGCCGACAAATGAGACATGAAGAAATAGATTTGGGTGTCATCAGCGTACTGATAACACCCAGCACCATAACTCCGTATTATCTCACCCAGCGGCTTCATATAGATGTTAAATAACATCGGGGACAAAATAGCCCCCTGAGGGACCCCACAAGTGAGCTCTCTCTTGCAGGAGCTACAGTCCCTGAGCAGCACCCTCTCGGACCTACCCGAGAGGAAGGACCAGAACCACTGAAGAGCAGTGCCCCCGATACCTAACCCCCTCAGGCGGTCCAAGAGGATGCCGTGGTCTATTGTGTCAAAAGCTGCTGAGAGATCAAGGAGCACCAACAGGGTCACACTACCCCTGTCGATGCTCAGACACAGATCGTCGGTCAAGGCAACCATGGCAGTCTCAACCCCAAAGCCTGTCCTGAAGCCGGTTTGAAATGGGTCTAGATAATTGGTTTCATCCAAGACAGCTTGGAGCTGAAGAGCAACCGCCCTCTTGATCACCTTGCTCAAGAATGACAGCAGTGACACAGGCCTATAGTTTCTCATATCCAGGGGATCTAGGGAAGTTTTTTTCAGAAGCGGTCTAACAGCCGCTTCCTTCAGACAAGATGGAACATGTCCTTCCCTAAAGGATGCATTGATGATATCCGTGAGGAATCTCCTCAATGCATCCCCCCCTGGACGGCCAGCCATGATGGGCAAGTGTTGAGAGGGCAAGTTGTCTTCCTCACCTTACCAAGCAGCTTGTCCACGTCCTCGGTACTCACAGATTGGAGCTGATCCAGTATAACTACATCAGCAGAGTTGCTGGACACCTCGCCTGATGACTCTGTTTCAATAGTGGCATCTAAGTCGGCTCTTATCTGAGAGATTTTATCTGCAAAGTAGTTGTTAAATGTGTCACAGCAGGCTGTCACAGGGTTAAGTAAGGGGTTTGGCGCAGGTGGCACCTGCGTCATCTCCCTCACCACCCTAAACAGCTCTGCCAGACGGGACTCTGCAGATGCAATACGTGCAGAGGAGAAAACTCTCTTCGCTGCACGTATTGCCTCCTGATAGGAATGAAGAAGGTTCCTATGGCGAGTTCTGTCAGATGAGAGTCGAGTCTTCTGCCACCTGCACTCTAGCCATTGTCCAACCCGCTTCATCTTCCTAAGCTCTGGCGTATACCAAGGCCTCCAATTAGAAGCGGGTTCGCAAGGGCGCTTGGGAGTGATCGTGTTGATAGCTCTGGTAAAATCAATGTTCCAAGTATTAACCAGCACTTCGACAGGGTCACCGGCATTCCCAACCATTAAACCCTCCAAGGCTTTCTGGAATCCAAGAGGATCTATGAGCCTTCAAGGGCGGACCATTTGAATGGGTCCATCACCCCCGGAGGCACAGACACTGGCTCTAAGTTCCGTCTTGACCAGGAAATGATCCGTCCATGACAATGCGGAGGTACTTACCACCTCCGCCCATGGATATTCCTGTTCCGTACTGAAGACCGCATTGAGTGTATGACCTGCACAATGTGTGGGCCCGTTGACCAATTGGGATAGGCCCATGTTTGTCGTGGTCTCCATGAACTCCCGAGCTGCGCCTGTTAAATTGGTCTTGAGCGGAATGTTGAAGTCCTCCAAAACTAAAAGTCTGGGAGACTCCAACAGCAGCTCTGAGACCAACTGCGTCAGCTCGGTCAGGGAGTCTGCTAGACAACGGGGTGGCCGGTAGACTAGCAGAATCCCCAAACTCTCCCTGGTGTTCAGGCTAAGGTACATACACTCGAAATGGGCTATGTTCCGGACAGGTATCCTGGTCAAGGTCAAGGTGTTCTTATGAACCAGAGCCACTCCGCCCCCCCGCCCACTTCCCCTCACCTGCTCACTAACAGAGTACCTGGCTGGGAGGGTCTGCGCCCATATAGCAGTGCTGTCCTCCCCCAGCCAGGTCTCTGTAAAGCAAGCCAGGTCGGCATCTTCATCCAGGAGGAGATCCTGGATGATGTGAGTCTTGTTTTTAACTGACCTGGCATTGCAGAGGAGCAGAGTGAGGTTCTGTGGAATGGTTGGTCTGCTCTCCAAGCCATTCTGGGAAACAGAGGGAACTGAAGGCGGGATAGCTTTCAAACAGCGATCCCGCCTTCTTTTGTAACATGTGTTCCTTCTGTTCCAGCCATACCTCCCGTTCCCCAGCACGACTCCAATATCCGCCCCCTCCTCATTCCCAGCCTTGGGAAGAGCAAAAGAGCTCAAAGCCACTAGAAGACTGAGGTGACTGGGGCATAAAGCACTTCCAGCACTCCAATCTGAATATTATGGAGGCAGATGGTAAACGCTGTGACTAACTTAACAGATCTTAACAAGCACCCCTTCCTCAGGTCTTTTTCATTGCCCACCTTAGAAGCATTGCTATAGGCCCTTTACAAAGTTCCCAGCGGGGATGCCAGCCAGGGAAGATAGTCTTGGCTGGGTGATTGTCAGCCTTACTACTGTCGGGGCTGATGATAGAATGTTAGTCCCGCCCAGTCTACGAATATGCCGGGGGAGAGATGGACTCAGGCGGGGTTTTATCCCCGCCGGTGCTCCTCCCAGCTCCTGAACAGCTGTGGCGGCTCAGGCAGAGATGGTCCTCCTTGGGCTGGGGTCCGGAAGCTGTCCTCCGAGTCCAAAGCACTGCTGCTCCGCCGCTTGGGTGCCGGGGGAGAGATGGACTCAGGCGGGGTTTTATCACAGTTCTGCAGAGTCCTCCGGCCGGCTGGCTGGTAGGTGTTCCTGGGGTGGGGGTGGTGGAGTGACTTTTAAGGCCAGCCACTCCTGGCCACACCCCAATTACCTGCTCAGCTGCCTTCTACCCTGGTGTAATGTGGGAAGAAGGCTTTATCACAGTCCTCCAGAGTCCTCTAGCTGGCTGGCTGGTAGGTGTTCCTGGGGTGGGGGTGGTGCAGTGACTTTTAAGGCCAGCCACTCCTGGCCACACCCCAATTACCTGCTCAGCTGCCTTCTACTCTGGTGTAATGTGGGAAGAAGGCTTTATCACAGTCCTCCAGAGTCCTCCGGCTGGCTGGATGGATGGATGGTAGGTGTTCCTGGGGTGGGGGTGGTGGAGTGACTTTTAAGGCCAGCCACTCCTGGCCACACCCCAATTACCTGCTCAGCTGTCTTCTACCCTGGTGTAATGTGGGAAGAAGGCTTTATCACAGTCCTCCAGAGTCCAATTTTTCAAGGAAAATTGCGGACAGGGGGAGAGAAAGAACCTTCATTGGGGAAAAGGTTTAATCAGCAAGTTTTGAAGTCATTCCAATCATTAGCACTCAGAAAAAAAATAATTAAAAACAAACAGTATTTCACACCACTAATAATATTTCAGAAGTTAATGAGCTGCTGCTTTTAATGACCATACTTACAGTGATAAGAATTTTTGTAATGAGAGCCAATGCCAGAGAATTAATGCAATTGGGTGGTTCCTATAAGTTGCAGCTGTTCAGAAAGGAGCTTCTATATGACTTGTTTGCCATTTGTGTCTGACTGGGCTTGGGACAAACAGAGAAAGCTCACTCAGAGTATATCATGGAACCATTGCATGTTTCCTTGGTTATACTGTACATAATGGAAGCTGTTGCTGTTTTTGCAAAAATGAATGGAAAAAATAGGGTCCAGAATTTGAAATTGAATTATTATATAGCCTTATACATACACACACATGCACACACACACACCACTAGCTGAGTGTGTCCAGAGGAGGGTGACCAAAATGGTGAAAGGTCTGGAAATGATGTATGTCAGAATCCTATATGACCTTTCACTCAACTAAGAACTCTGTTAAGTTTAGACAATATTTGACCCTAAATCATACTAAAACATCTCAGAGATGCTGAAATGCAGCAACGCTGAAATTCAGTAACCGTCAGAAGCATCCATAATTTCCCTCTTTTTTTTTCCCTTTGGTCATAACCTGGCCAAAATGGTCACAGGAAGTCATCACCATTTTGGTTGGTATCTGCTGATGGCAGTCTGGTTAAGTGCCATAGAGAGATTATTTAGGGAAGAACAGAGAGGTGTGAGTAGATTTCTTTCCCATTTTCTACATGTCCAGTCTCAGTGGCCTGAATCTTATTGTTAATCTTGATTAGAGAAGACCCATTAAGCCAATGGGATTTACCTATGTGTTGATTCACCATTCAACAATTAATTCCATGGGTCTACTTGAGTTCGGACTGACCATGGTGATTCAGGTCAGTATGTTTCAAGTAGCATAGGATAGTAAGGCTTCAGATGGAAATAGAGCATGAGACCATTAGTACACAAGCAGTGACTGTGCAGAAAAGAACTGCAATCCACAAAAACTAATGTTAAAAGAAATGTGTTAGTCTCAAAAGTGACACAAAATTGCTGTTTTAATCTCCCCACTTTTTAATTTATAGTACCTATGTTTATTTCTATCCCCTCCTCTTCATTTTGGGAAGTGTCATTTGAACACAGTCCTCTTATTGCTTATACTAAGCATTTTTCAGTATATCCACTTCTGTGCTCCCCCCCAATTGAGTTTGGGTTTGTAACAGTGAGCGGCATGTTCCATTAATTAGGAAACAGAGTTGGATTACCATTTATTTCATACAGATTGCCAATCAGACATCAAATTGTAATTAGATTTTGTTACGTCCTGGACGTGAATGACTTCCCTTTTCCATCACTGTTCCCCAGAGCCATCCTGTCACTGACTAACCAACTGTGCAGGAAACACTAACAAATTAATGTCCACTATGAATCTTTAAAGGCCAAAAGGCTTTTACAAGCAAGGAGCTGATCAGACAGATAACATCACCACTACTTCATCTAGAGAAAATCTAATCTGAGCACAAGTTGTTATTGACTACCCTGGGGTCAAGAATATAAATCAGAAGAAATGTACAGTCTTAAAATGTGGGAGGACCACACCTGGAATATTGTGTCCAGTTTTAGGCACCACAATTCAAGAAAGATGTTGACAAGTTGGAGTGTGTCCAGAGGAGAGTGACCAAAAAGGTGAAAGGTCTGGAAACCATGCCCTATGAGGAGTGGCTTGGGGAAGTGGGCATGCTTAGCCTGATGAAGAGAAAGTTAAGAGGTAACATTATAACCATGTTTAAATATTTAAATGTCATATTGAGGATGGAGCAAGCGTATTTTCTGCTGCTCCAGAGACTAGGACATGGAGCAATGGATTCAAACTACAGAAAAAGAGATTTCACCTTTACATTAGGGAGAACTTTTGATGGTAAGAGCAGTTCAATAGTGCAACACACTGTCTCAGTAAATGGTGAGGTTTGTTATGTAATCTGATAAAAACCTCCTTCTTTGGAGGCTTTTAAACAAAGGCTGGACGGGAGTGCCTTGATTGTGTCTTCTTGCATGGCAGGAGTTGGATTGGATGGTTGTTTTGGTCTCTTCCAGTTTTATGTTTTTAGGAAGAGATGGGAGGAGGAAAATAGGATGAGGATGAGGAGGAAGAGAAAGAGGAAGAGGAGGAAAAGGAGGAGAAGATGAAAAAAACAACTGTGCACTCAATGAGGATAGGTGTCCTGGGAAGCAATTCTAAATTGATTGACAAAACATCTGTATGTAAACACCATAGAGGGATCACAATAGCAAAAAGTGACACTATTTGGAATGTATCACATTATTTGTTTGTTTACTTGGATTATCCAGTCATACATCACTGATTTCTTGGAAGAATTCCTAGATTCTGTATTCTTGGAATCTGAATCACTGATGATCCAAAACTCTAGACAACAACATACCTTTATTTCAGCCAACAGGCCATTAGGCAACAAAATGTATATAAAACATATAAAACATGTTAAAATAACACTATAAGACAAATATATATAACATACTCGTAATGCATACATATGGACATGCATATATACATATACAAAGTCACTCACAGATACATTAGATAATACAAGCCATGTGACACTGAAAGAAGGTGGATATTTGTATGGGTATTTAAGGAACAATAGACGGGACTGTTTGTTTTACTTGGGTCATAATCTTACGTGTTTTAACAGCAGAGAAGAAAAACTTTGTCACTGCTTCTGTTTTACTTTTCTCAGAATCATTTAGCAGATACTCCAAGTACCAGTTATTAGGTCTGCCTGGAAACTTAAGCCGGAGGGGTGAAATTAATTTTAGCCTCTCATCCTTGTAAAAAATACAGAAGAATAGGACATGCTCTAGAGACTCAACAAAATCTTCACCACAAGGGCAGACCCGTTCGTCGTAGGGGATTCCCTTAAAGCGACCTTCTAGCAGGGCAGAGGGGATAACGTTAAATCTTGCTTTAGTAAACACAGCACGGTATTTTGGGATGGTCAAATTTTGTAAATAATGTGCCTCCCTCTCAAGATTGAACTGCAACCTTAAACTGATGGGAGAGCAGGTAGTGCAGGCAGAAGACAAAGAATATTGGATATCAATATCTTTTACATGGCGTACCAAAATCTGCTGCGCCCTGGGTAAGTCTTGTGTAATGAGGAAGTTGTTTGAAAAGCCCACTCTCTGCAATTTTTTCTTGATGTTTTTAGACCAAAGGGTGGTATAATTATCTTTCATTACAAGATATAGATATCCTGATTCAGGCCCAGCATAGAAAATTTTAAGCCAGTACTTTAGGGCCCATGTCCAGCAGTACATTCAGCTGAATGACAGCCCGCTTCAAGCTGTGGGACAGCTGATGGTACACAGTTGGGTACTCTAAACAGTTTTCGAAGGTAGGCTGAAAGAATCCGTTCTAATGCTACAGAAAAACCTAGGATCCAAATAGGGATCCAAAATAACAGTTGTGGCAAGACCTTAGCCTGGAACACCCTAAGTGCTGCAGGTAAAAATTGGCCTCCTTTGGTGTAAAAAAAACTGAACTAATGCCTTAGTACTATTATTTGCTGACTGAATAGCAGCAGACCGCTGGGATGCCCAACCACGCATTGATTGAAATATTACTCCTAAGTACTTGAAGTGTTTCACTTGCTCTAACTTATGTCTGTTTATGACTCAGTTGGACTGACTCTGGTTTTTGGAAAAGACCATGATTTTAGTTTTGCTATAATTAATGGTTAAGCAATTTTCTTCACAGTAACCCCCCAAAGCTCTCACCATTTGTTTCAAGCCTATTTTAGAAAATGAGAGGAGAACTGCATCGTCTGCGTACAGCAATAATGGAATACCGACCGAGCCCAGTTTGGGTGGATGACGTGCTTCTGAGGAAATAAAGGCTGAGAGATCATTAAGATATAGATTGAATAATAAAGGTGCCAAAATGCAACCTTGGTGCACGCCCTTATCAACAGTAATAGATTTTGTAAGATTACCCTGGATACCACATCTCACTTGTATAGTCGTGTCTCTATACAAATTCATAATCAGCCATAATAGTCTCCTGTCAATAGAAGAGGCGAGAAGTTTGGTCCATAGTCTCTCTCTTGGGATTAAATCAAAAGCTGATTTCAGATCAATAAATAAACCCTTACTTTGGGAATTAAAATATTTCTCAGCCAGATGGTTCAAGACCAGGCAATGAACGTAGGTTGACTTACCCTTTCTAAAGCCAATTTGTTCATTTCCAATAATGTTCTCATTCTCTATCCATTCAGAAAGACGATTATTGAGAAATAGGCCATAGAGTTTACCCACAACTGAAAGTAAATTTATAGGACGATAATTAGATGAATCGTTCCTAGCTCCCTTCTTATAAATAGGGATTATAATTGCTTTTGACCAGCTAGTGGGTAGTCTGGCTGTCTGATTGATGAGGGTAAAAAGGGAGGCAAGTAGAGGTGCCCACCATGAGATGTTTGCTTTCAAAAGCTCAGGCAAGATTAAATCAGGCCCTGGGGCTTTTCCAGTTTTAAGCTGAGTAATTAATATTTTTAATTCTTCTTGGGATACAGGAGGCCACTGGGGGATATCCAGGCAATCTGGGGGAGGTGAGTTGAGATCACAGATAACAGAAAGCTGATCCCCACTGTCTCTATACAGTGTGGAAAAATAATCCTCCCACACATTTATGGGGATGTTACAAGGGGGAGAACCACCAGTGTTTCCTATCATCCCTGTAACTGTGGCCCAGAAGAGCTTGGTGTTCTTTTGTAGGGAGAAATTTATTAGTGATGTCCATTGCCTTTGAATTGCCTCTTTCTTTTTCCTTGCCAAAAGTGATTTGTACTGTCTTCTGGTGGTGTAATAGGATTGAGGCAGTGTCTGGCAATTATCTCTCCTATATTGAATGTACATATTTCTTAAGTGAATTCTAGCTTCAGCACAAGCTTTATCAAACCAGGGGGCCAATCTTTTGTGCTTAAAATTTCTAGGCCTCCTCTCTGTACACCTCAACAATGTTGCCAATGTTGTGAGGAGCTGAGAATAATTCTCCAGGGCATCTTGCACTTCTTGTGACTCAATAATCTGTTTTTAAGACCCAGACACAGTGCTGAATTCAGAAGTTCTGAAATCTCTCCATGGAGATTTTCTGTCCACCATAGCCTTGTCACCATGGCTGAATCAATAAGATGTGGTTGTACCTGGGAGTGAATATTCATGGAAATCTCAAAGGAGAGGGAAAGAGGGAGGTGATCACTATCAAGCCTAGTACCTACAGAAAAACTAACCATAAGATCAGCAAGAGCATCAGAAACTAATGCATAATCGATGGTACTGCTACCTTTTGCTGAAATATATGTGTACTCACCACATGGGTCAAATAAGGGATTCCCATTGAGCATTCTTAAAGCAAGGTGCTCAACCATCTGAACAAAGCATATGCCAGCAAAATTAATCCCCCGATCTTTGGAGTGTCTATCAATATTCAAGATGCATTCCTCCATCTCTTCTAAACACCAAGCGTGGGAAGAAAAAAGAGCCTCATTATTGTGGCCAATTCGGGTGTTAAAATCCCCCGTCAGGACTAAAAGAGCTGAGGGGAATTGTCCTTCTAGTTTGACAATATAATTTTCTAATGTTTCCCACACCTTTTTGCTACGGTCCCTACTAAGCTTTGGTGGAATATACACATTTATCATCAGCAAACACAGGGTACCAAAATCAATTAAACAGGCCATAGCGATTGATTCACAATGTGGCAGGCACTTGATGATGTCTTTAAGTGCTGTGGAAATCAGGATAGCAAGTCCTGCACAGGGTCTTCCTTTGCCAGAGGGTGGAATAGCTAGTGAATCAAATATGGTGTATCCATTACAATCTATTCCAGATGTACCTGATGACGATGATGATGATTATGATGATGATGGAGATGATACAGATGCTGATGATACTCAAGAATCTTCTAGATGGTACTAATTGGATTACATCATCATCATCATCATTGTCATGTCTAGTTTTACTATTTTCTTGTGCTTTTTGCTCAGCAGTTGTACAAGAAGCATGCCTGAAAACAGGGATTGGATGAAATGTAACATCCGAACACTGTAACAGGCCCTCAAGACTAGAAGAAAAGCCTTTGCTTTTGGGCAAGGGTGAACACTCCTATCTCTTTAGACTGAAGGATTGATGATCCTTGCCACTTGTCAACTAACCTGGATTCTGTCTGGGATCCCATCATCCCCTTTTGAGTCCATAGGCAACCAATTCATGGTGGTGATTAAAAGCAGACAGGCAAAATTAACATCAGTGCTCCACTTAAGCAATGTTAAGCACTGGAATCTCACAATATTTCTATGGGATAATAATCAGGCTTTTTGGTACTCTTTTAGATAATTTAGTATATGCTTTCATAGCTATGCAAATATATTCATCCCCCTTAGAGAGACATACAGGCATATCAATGTCTGGGCACATTGTTTTTATCAGATTACATGACATGACATGGCACATAGGATAGCAAATATAGGTGGTAAACCCCAGAACACACTTCAAAGCAAAACCGCTAGACATGTATCTATTTTATCATGGTCTAGATGTTTCTAACCAGTATTATCTCTCAACCTGTTTTTTGGCATGTCTGAGCAACTTATCAGTTGTCCAGAACAGCACAGCTTGGGGGCTATTTTAAAGTCCTCTCTTTATACAATGGAGACTGTGAACAGTCTAATTGCTAGCTGTCTCTTCACTCCTTTTATTTTCTCTCTAGCCTCCACCCAGCTATCAAGTGTACAATCAAAATAATTTAAAACAAAAGTGCTGACTTTTTCTTGCTTATGATACCCAATCAGAACAAAGATCCTAGAGATGACATCACTATATGAAATATTTATTATATGAAAGAAGCTGATGGTGTCCACTAATGCATACAGAGAAATTTTACATCTACCTTTCTGCATTATATCTTATACCCTATATGCTATACTTTATAAGTTATAATCTCTACTCCATAAAGTTATGCCCATGCCTTAGAGTCAGCAACCAAATAAGCCTGATGTATAACTTTAGGAGCAGTAACATGGATGAATTATGATGACAGAAGATGCTGTCCAATGATGTCTTGAGGGTCTCACTTTGCCAGTGTACCAGTAAATAACATTTGGCTAAAGACAGATGATAGATAGATAGATAGATAGATAGATAGATAGATGGAGAAGGAAATAAAAACAACATTGTAGTAGGTGTTTTCTACAGCCCACCATACTAAGAAGTGGCAATTGGTGTTTTTTTCAGAAACAAATCTCAGAGATTTCCAAGATGCAACAATTAGTAGTTCTGGGGGATGTCAGTTGTCCTGATATCTTCTGGGAGACTAAGGGGCTTGACAGACAGCCCCAATAGAGTGGCTTCTGGCCCCCCTTTCCTCACTGGATCTGGGCCACAGCAACCACATGCTGCGGCCCTGATCTGGCAGTTTGCCACTCTAAAAAGAACCAGCAAAATGCTGCTCCTTTTAGAGCACTCTAAAAACACTATGGTAAAGATGCAACATGATGCCGCCCCCATCTGGTGAGGTGAGCGGTGTGAAGGCAGTGTTGGGGCAGCATTTGGGCATGTGGCATGCAGTCACCATGCCCCCACTCTACCCTGATGGTGGCTCAAAGTGCCAGTCTGTACAGCTCCTATCTCTGATAAGCATACACTCTCCAGCAAATTTCTGAGGTGTCTTGCAGACAATGTCTTCTTTCAAAAGGTAGAAGAAGGAACAAGGGTATTGGTAATCCTGGACTTGATCTGAACCAATAAGGAAGAGCTGGCCACTGGAATCAAAGCAGTTTGCACTTTATGAGGAAGTCACCATATAATGCTAGAATGATTACTGGATAGGCCAAAGTAGACTGTAGGCAAACATGGACCCTGGATTTCAGGGAAACTTATTTTATCAAGCTCAGGGAAATAGTGGGCAGAATCCCATAGCTAGAGGTGCTAAATGAAAAAAAAAAAAACCACTCAGCAAAGGTGGGAATTCAGGAGGACAGAGATGCTAAAAGCACAAGCACAAACCATTCCATAGAAGAAAAATGGAAAACACACGAAAAAGCTAATGTATTTGCACAACAAACTTAAAAAGGAAGTGAAAAGAAAAAAGAGCATGTATAAGGAATGGAAGGAAAGAAAAATATAGTAGGAAGACTATAGATGTGTAGCCCAAGCTTTCAGGAACAGGGTAAGCAAAGGTAAAGGTCAAAGTGAGCTGAGACTGGCTAAGGAAGCAAGAAGCAACAAAAAGCCCCCCCTCCACATTTTTTTTCCAAAGTAAAGGAATGTCCAAGGAAACAGTGGGAATGTTGATTCGTAGACATGGTAAAATGTTCACAGTGAAAAGAAAAAACTGTGCAAACCTATTTTGTTTCAGTTTTTCTCCTAAACAGAACTATGTGCTTCCGTGTAGAAGAAAAGACTTTGGCAAGGAAACCAGATTGCAAATCAAGATTGATAATGAGATAGTAAGGGATCACCCAATTAACCTAAATTAATTCGAGTTTGCAGTACCACATGAATTGTATCCCAGAATATTGAAGGAAATTGTTGATGTAATCTCTGAACCATTTCCCATACTTTTTGAGAAATCATGAAGAATGACGGAAGTGCCAAAGGACTGGAGACAAGCAAACATTGTTCTTCTGTTCAAAAATGGCAAAAAAGAAGATCCAGAGAACTAGAGGCCAGACAGTCTGACCTCAATACCAGAAAAAAATCATTAGAATGGATTATACAGTGCAACGATTAGTTTGAGCCAGCATGGATTTGCCAAGAACAACAGATTAGTAGATGGTAGAAATGTTGTGGATATCATTTATCAGGATTTCAGCAAAGCATCTGATACAGCCCCCATGATATTTTGATTTACAACTGACTAAATATGAAATAGATGGAAATTACATTAAATGGTTGGAAAACCAAGGATATGGCTCCCACCACATTGTCCTGCCAAAAATCAAAGGCCTTTTTAACCAAGCAGGCTCTTGATAACTAACTTAGTAGTGAGGAAATGCCTTTATTGGGGAATAATTGTCTATCTTTGCCCCCAGGAGTAAATTAGTTGAAATTTGTCTCTTGTTTTTACATTATATACATGTTTTCATATGTTTCTGTTTCTAAATTATGTTGTGAGCTATCTTGGTTTCCAGTGTTGGAACAATGACAGTACATGACGTAAACTAAGAAGTTTGATGCATCTGAGGAAGTAGATTCTACAAAGGCTCATACGACCAGTATCTTTCTTTCAGGGGTGAAACAGATGGGCAGGAAGGTGCGGCCAGAAGCTACTCCCAGCCCAATTGTCCCAGGGCCATGGTGAACACACACTGCAGCCCCAAGGGCACCTCCTGCCATGGTCCCAAATGACCATGGAAAGGAGCGGAAAATATTCATTCCTTTAAAGCTGGCTTTGAGCTGCTGGAGGTAGCCCTGGCATGCCCCTGGGGTGGCTTCTAGGCACTCTTGAGGTGTGCGGTGTCTAAACCCCATACCCCCAGAGTGTCTGGAAGCCACCTCCGTCTGCCCATCTGTTTCAGACCCAAATTAGTCTCTAATGTGCATACTGATTTTCCAGACAAACAAGCCCCAAGATCTCATAGGATGTAGCTATCATAGTTAGAGTACAAACATAGCACTGTAATTGTGTAATGTAACACAATCATCTTGATTTTGGCTTACTTTTGAGCAGAAAACTGTACAGTCACATTGTAAATAATGTTCTCACCAATCTGCCAGAGAAATGTTCCATGTTTTACCAATCTGCCCGATAACCTTCACCTTGAGTCCTGTATAAGGAGACAGGCGGGATATAAATCAAACCAATAAATCAATCAACTCCTTGAGAATGAATCACATCCTGAAAAATATGGTCAACTGGATATTACTAAAAACAAACCAAAGAGAAGCATGCCACTAGTACATAGTTTAGCTCTCTAGATTTTGGAGAATTAAAATTAGCTCAATAGTACTGATGTCTAGTGGCTGGGTTACATAGCCAGTAGACATTGGTACCATTTGGGACCAAATCCCTGTGCATACCAAAATCCAGAGGCAGGGTCCTAAACAAATAATGAATCAATGATCATACAAAACCATACACCATGCATTCTCACAAGGACTAAGAAATTCAAAGGTGTTATGTTGGAACAGAGTAGGCCAGACTAACAGAGATACTACACCTGAATGGATAGTTGCTACTTTTGTTACAGGTCTGGTGTTGAAAGGAAACTCAATTGCTCCTGAGGCAAATGGGGATTGGTGAGTGAAAGAGTAGCTAGCTGAGTAAAAATGGCAGCATGCATGCCTATTACTGGACTAAGCCAAGGAAACAAAGGAAGGGCACCAATATTTATAATGAATTTCCTCCCTGGGTCAAAATTCAAGATACTGGAAAAGGCCAAATGGTGGTGCCTTATTTGAAATGGGTATTGATCACTTTGAAGTCAGTTTTCTAAGGTGGTAACATTGTGGTATGAATGTGAGTGATTGGCATGCATTTCTGAGGCAAGAAGGATTAGCGCACAAGGCTACCCGAGTTGTTGGCTCTTTGGCATCAACCCATTGTTTGCATTTTTCACCTCCTCCAGAGTATCCAGAAAAACAGAGCCCAAGCAACTCCTGGTGCTAACCTACGTGTGATGGAGGAATCCTAGTAGTGGCATCCATAGCAGGGCCATAGAAGGGCCACTTAGCCTGTATTTTATTGTAACTCTGATATCAAAAGAGAAGGGGTCTACCCAGTGCTAACAATGAGTTGGGAAAGTGTGTCCTGCAGTCCACATGTGTCCAACTACTTGTGGCTCCAGGATCCATATGATGCCCACAAAGCCCAGTTTTTAAAGAAAAACCTCTTTTCACTCCAAAATGGTCAAGAATAATTTTTTCACTCCAAAATGGTCAAGAATCTGGCAAACTAACCCAAAATGTGGCAGTTTGCCTTTTCCTTTCCTCTCTTTATAATCCCCAACTACCTGAAACTTTCAAAAATGTCTGGAAACCAGCCAGTCTTGGAAATAGGAAGTTATGTGATATTTCTGATCTGAACAAAGGCTCCCTAACCCCTCAATTGCCTACCTGTACACTCTTATGACTTACATAGTTATACAAACAAATGCTCTCACTGGGCTTTAGGCCTTTCAGTCAAAATGGGAATAAACAAGCTAGGGCTGCTGTGTGGAGTGCTCCTATTTGTGATTCCAGTGAGACAGCTATAGCTGCTTCAAAAATGTCATTACAAACAACACCCTGCCTCAATTTTTCTTTCTCCCACAGCAGACGTTTAATATTGCTAATCCTCACTAACTTTTTGTTTAGGTTCTTTTTTAAAAATTGTTTTGATCTATAACTTTTTTCATTAAGGTTCTTATTTTAATATTTCTGAAAAATATGGGACTCCCTTGGAAATAGAGATTGTTGTTATTGCAACATGTCTTACATTTTTTTTTTTATGATGACTCTATGATAGGGTTGTTACCCAGACCCACATTGATTAGTTTAGGAGTTGCCAGAGGGTTGTGACTCACAGACACATCTCAGGGAAGGCAAAGGGAATCCTATCAAGAAACAGTGTACCAATTTTGGTGCAATACTTGTTCCTGTCTATCAGGTCCTGCAGGCTACCTAATCAGGAATCTGCTCACTTGCACTTCAATTCTCACCTCGAGAGTCCTCACCCCAAAAGGTTACCTCATATAATTTGGACTATTGACCATGGGACCCTTGGAACTTTGCCCCAGATGAAATTTACCCTATTGTTCAGCAGACTAGTTGTTTTCGCAGGCAGACACTCTGTCATTCTGAACTCCGCAAGACCTGGCTCATTGTTGATGCTCCGAACATTTAGGAATGGATGAGTCTCACATTCAATCTACCAAACTGCATCCACTGGAGCAACCATGCTGCTGGTAAATATCACAGTTAGTGAAGCTTCATATGTATTCCAATCTAACTCCTTTGATTCTTAGCTTTTTGTGTGTGCGTGCGTGTGTGAGTGTGTGAATTCTGTGTTTGTGTTTAATTCATTTAATAAAAATAGTTAATTGAAGAATTCTGCCTCTGCTGTTCTTAGCTTCTGCAACTCTGTAAACATAGAGACAAGATCCCAGGCTGTTGCAACCAGCCATAATTTGACCTAACTTAATATCCCCCTAGACTTCATAGTTACAGGGGTTTCTTAGTAAGATTCATCCAGGGGAAGTTTGCTATTGCCATTCTCTGATGCTGAAAAAGTGTAACTTGCCCAAGGTCACCCAGTGGGTTTCTGTGACTCAATGAGGATTTGAACCCGGTCTGAGTCCAATATTCAACTACTACACCATGCCAGTTGTCCCAGAAATTCTGATAACACTCAATAGTCCCATTGTGGCTACATAGTTGTCTACACTTAGCACCCAAGCTTTACTATTAGAGGGAGCAATAGTCCAAGTTAAAGATTTGCTTTCTGAAATCAAAGCTCAACATCAGGGGTGGGAAAATCTTTTTATGAAAGTTCATGGCTAGTTTATACATCTTAAATATGCAGATATTGGTCACATGAACATCTTAAAAATAATAGCTCTGCTATATAGGCATGCAGAGAGATAGCCATCTGTTGAGAAAAGAGTTTTATTAAAGTCCATAGGGGTACCAGTATCACAATATCTTCTTTCTATTCGTATTTTTTATTACTCTTTGAAATTTCAGTGGGGCTCTTTAGAGTCAGTTTTCAGATTTAATTAAAAAAAAGAGTGTAAAGTAATATAGAAGATATTCCAATCACTACATCCAATTACAAAGAAGAGGAAATCAATAGACAAAATTTAAAGCATGTTTCAAGTATAATAAAAGAGAATAATTGGCAATTCCAAAGGAGAAAAAAGAGGGTATCTGACAGTAAGGTAAAACCAGAGAGCTGGACAAGTGCTAAATGAATGTATTCACAAACAATGCTTTGAGCAAAAATGACCTTTGTTCCACGTGATTTGCAATCTCTTTTTGCACCTCTTTGTGTAGGCAAATTATGTTTGGCAGTAAGGTTTGCAGGAAAAGGAGAGTTTTATGAATAGACATTCATAAGTGAATGCACATTCAGAACTATCTCAAATCTTGGGCTTATCATGAAATGTGAAATCTGTGTGTGTGTGTTTTTTTGGGGGGGGATCCCTGTGCTAAAGCAGTAGAGTTTTTTTCCATAGCTGCTGTAATTATTAATATTGTACAGAGTAATTTACTGAAGATACAAATTCACATTTGGAATTTCAAATGTGTGGCTGTGTATTCATAACTGACAATACAGGTAAAATATCACCCATTATTCCTTTTCAACTGCTCTGATTCCTGAGTGAGATCTAGACAGACCTAGCCGAAGAAGTTTTGCTGCCTGATGTGAATAACAAGGTGGTCCTCACTCCCATTCCATGTACAAAAGCTGACTGGACTGGTAATTCAGTCTCACTTCAGCATTGACAATAGCACAATGTTGTCTACCACATTGGAAGCAGCTAGATTATGAGCCCCAGGGTGGGCAGGGCAGGGCAGATGACACATTGTTCTCCCTTTTCATACCTTGTTGCTGACTAGCAGCTGCTGCTTGTGGCAAGGATTTCTCTTTGCCTAATGGTTGTCCAATCCCAGATATAGTAATGCATAGAGCAGATCCACTGGAATCAAAAGCACAATGAAGTAATGAATAACTTAAACCTTATTGCTTCAGTGTTCATGATGAAGTCTTGATCTACCCTCTGTTGCTCATGTTCAGCAGTGTGTCCTGCATTGCTTATAGGCATCTGAGGAACTGAGCATAGAGTGACAGCCTTAAACTTCCTCTTTAAAAACTTCAGCCAGTGGCCTTTTGCAATAGAGGCTAATCTTGAATTGTGCAAAGGGTTCTTGCAGCACTTTTGAGACAAACGGAAAGACAGACATGAGCATTTGTAACATCTGAGGAAGTAGGCTCAAGTCTATTGACATCTATCTTTCAGTTAGTCTCAAAGATATTACAAGATCCCTTTGCATACTGATTTTCCAGACTAACATGGCTATGTCTTAAATTCTTCCACCATTGAATTGTGCAGTGATAATATATTATAACTCTGCTCATAGAACATTCCATAAGCATTGAATTCATGAAGTTGGAACCTTGTGGGGGCCTATTCTTGCCCTTCACATGTCCATCACTTTTGGGAACATTGCCTATTTGCTCATCCATTCACACATACACCTATTCATGCTGAGTGGGCTGAACCTACACATGGTCTTTTTTCAAGTAGATTCACTATAACCAAAAGTACTTAAATAGTCAAGATTTACTTGACACTTATTTGTAAAGATCCTACATCAGGATTATGTACTGTAAGTCTCCACTTGTAGAGCCACACATTACACAAGTGAACTAAAACAACACATGCATAACCAAATACCTACATCCAAGTGAAATGCATGCACAATGGCACTGTATGTGCTACTCTACTTCGGTAATCCTGAACTGAATTTCAGCCATTGATTCCAATGGGTCTACCATGAATAGTCTATGTAATGGGTCTACTCCAATGTAACAAATTAGTCTGGTTACATCCTTGGATCCAATTTCCTGCTGGTCACATGAACAAGACAAGGACTGCATCCACATTGCAGAAATAATCCACTGTTTGACACCACTTTAACTGCTATGGATCAGTGCTATGGAATTCTTGGTATTGTAGTTTTGTGAGACATTTAGAGAGCTGGCAGAGAGCTGGAAGAGAGCTCTGGTGCCACAGCAAATGCAGTTCTGCACTGTGGATACAGCCATAGATGCTAGTCTGCATATTTAGCTTTACCTGAATTTTAACATTTTAGAAACTGAGATCCATATCCTTTGCTACTTCATCAAATGTGAAAAATCATTTGTACAAAAGCTAGGAAATACCCTTTGGAATGTACAAAATATGAGCTCAAACTGCGTTGTTAAATACCACAGTTGTAATTACACAAGGAATTTGAATTTTGCAACTTTAAAATGAATATTATATGTTTGTGAATTACATCCTATACTGTCCTCATTTTGGTTGCAATTGTAACCTACTGACCACATTTTCTTTTCTGTTTCCATCTATTAAATATATAAGGGAACATCAATTACATCTGAGTAAAATAATTGTTAAAAGGGGGAGGATTCTTCTTTCCTCTCTCTTACAAAACAGTATTTGGCATCAGATACATTTTAGAATCACAGATTCATAGAAGCATAGAATCTTACAGGAGTAAGGGGCCACAAGTGTCATCTAATCCATCCCTCTGCCATGCTTTTTTCCTGTAACCATTAATATTCTTCCACATTGTTTGACTGCTGATTTTTTTTAAAAAAACAACACAAAAAAGGTTATATTTCTTCACATGTTCTTTTTGTTTGAGACTATGATTAAAGTTGTCAGTTTTTGGGGTGTTGGCTTACATATCAGCAGATTGCAATGATGCTTCCTTGTGTCTCCAGGCCAAGATACTAACCTCAGTGCAAGTAGTGTTGGAGGAAGAGAAACTCTGATGTTTGTGAAGAGGCATGCAAACCTGGGGACTCATCTCTAACTATTCCTAGTGGATTTCAGGGCTAAGCTCAACTCAGTTCAAAAGTGAGCAGAGCTCACTTGTGTTGTGTTTGTGTAAATATTGGTACACTCAACAGCCAGGCATGAAGGTAAAGAATTAAAGAGGAGGACCTTGGTTTCATGAACATGGGCCCATTCATGTCAATTGGAACAAGCAAGAAGTAGAGGCCACTCTTACAGCTTGTGCATATGGATACAAATCTTTATAAATTTTGTTCTCACAAGCAAGAACACATAATTTTATGGTTTTTCTCCTTGATGTGAAAAGTAGTTGAAAACAGTACAGTTTTCAATGACTATTTGCAGTTTGGGACTTGTGCTGGCAACATAAATAAATAAATATGCAGGAAAAAAATCAGTAAATGTCACCTGGATACACCTAATTGCAGTTCCCTCCATGGGTAAATTACAATATGTATTCAATCAACTCCATGAGGGAATCTCTCTCTGTACATGTAGTTCTGCAACTGTGCATGCAGGTGTGGATATGGATGTGGTTCAGGACTGACACTTTGCCACAAAAGGAAACACAATTATGTTTCTCAGTGGAAAGAGGCAAGCTTTAAACATGTGCTTTGAACTGAACACCTTCTTTGGCATGTTGTATAGATCAATGGTTATTGAAAAGACTATGGATATATTGAAATTATTTCTTTACATTACAATGCTGTATATAGTATAAAGATTTAACCTGAGTGTATTCTCTTTGTCTCTTCCAAATGGATTTAATTAAATAGCTTCTAAAAACAGGGTTTTCTCAGTGGTGGCACCAGCTTTGTGAAAAATGCTCCCTAAGGATGTCATATACTCTTCACTGTTATCTTCAGATACCAAGCCTTTTAAAGAAGACTTTTGACTGCCAGAAACAGTGCACATTAAATTGAGGCACTGCCCTGGCTCAGTGCTAGGGAATCATGGGAACTGTAATTTATTGTGGCACCAGAGCTCTCTGACAGAGAAGGCTCAATGTCCCAGAAAAAAATACAGTTCCCATGACTCCCTAGCACTGAGCCAGGGCAGTGCCTCAATTTAATGTGCACTATTTCTGGCAGTATGCAAAGGCCCTTTTTTGACTTTTTAAATAAAGCATTTGTTGATTTTTAAAAAGGCCTTTATTGATAAACCGCCTAGAATCACTTGCCTCTAATATGTTAATTTGTAGCATTCTATAACTTTCTGATATCTTGCATAGGATATGTTACTCTTTAAGTTGCTGTGCTACTAGTATTGTTACTTGTCCATTTTTATGCTTATTTGTTGTGTTTTGAGTCCCCCCTTTAAAACAAAGAGGAGAATATTAATTGACTCTTAGTGTGCTCTGAAATGAATTTACTCAGACGTAAATCCTCAAAATTAAATTAGTCTTCCTCTCTGGCTACATGTTTCTGTGAGTAACTTTCACTGAGTAAAGTGAGACTTATTGCTAAGGAAAATTGCATAGGATGTCAAGGGAGTTTCTTCTCCTCCTTCCTCCTTGCTAAAAGCTAATATCCCAAACAAGCCTAGAGATTTATTTCTATCCTTTCAAAGTATGCTTATGCCTGAAGTGGGGATTCTATTAATGATAAGTGTATAAGCTTTAAAAGTAAATGTCATGGTAATGCAGTCCTACCCATATTGAAGGAAGTGAATGGGAGGATTTAACAACAGATGGAGCAGGCAAAAGTCTTCATGTCCCACATTTGTACATATTATATAGCAGTGAATTTGTACATATTATATAGCAGTGAACAGGATATTGATGAATATCTGTGCATAAAATTCTAGTGCTGACAATATATGTCTTTCAGTTGCAAATTTGCAACATTTTCCATGATAAGAAGCAAAGTGAAGGAGTGGGGTATCTGCTAAAACTTTAAAAGGTGACTGATGTAAATCAAACAAAAAGACTTCGTTCCTTTATTTTTCCATGCAATTGATTGCACAACTCATAGCTCCAGGAAATTACTGGTTCAAATGGATTTGAATTATGACTAAATGCATACCAATGATAACAACATCTGCAGTTCCACGAACTGCACAAAAGAATGACATGGGTTATTAACTGCCTGGCAGAAGGTGATTGCCAGCTGGGTTAAGAAGGAGTGTCTTCGAAGCAAACTGTTTTAATGCAGTTTACTGCATGATGGGATGTGTTATAATCTGGCTTGGTTTCTGTCAGGTTAACAGGTTATATGGACCATGGGATCATTCCAGGATGCAAGTGCAACCACTATGAGAGAGACTATCATGATTCTTTGTTCCAGGCAGTGAATATAAGTAAGTACACAAAACTTACAAGTTTTGAACACTTGTAGAAATGTCTCTAGGGATGTTAAAAAAAACCCTCTAGATTCTTTCTTATTGCTCAGAATCCCAGTGTTCTTGTCACATTCAAGGGTACAAGACTTTTTTTCTTTTCTTCCTGAATGGAAGCTTGTTTATACTTCGGGATTCACTTTTCCTAATATGCTTTATGTGACAATCTGCATCACATAGTGGTTGGATACCAATTTAATGACCATGGTTCTCTCCTATAGAATCCTGTGATTTGTAATTTGGTGAGGTATTTAGAATTCTGTGCTCTAGAGGTCTACTGCACCCTCTGAATTACAGCACTGCTATATCTCTCTAGTACAGAAGTCTAAGTATCTCACCAAATTACAGATCCGATGATTCTTTAGGATGGAGTCAGGATAGTTAATGTGATACTGAACTGCTATAACTACATAGTGCCGAAACATTCAGAAGATAAGAGACTGGAGAGGAGAGAATGCTGTTTAAACATGGGAATTGGGGCCTATTAAAGTTCCCTATACATTGTTTGGTCACATTTTTTCAAATGCTCACATATTCCGTCATGTGCATTTACCAGCACATAATTTGAAAGAACAGGAGAAAAAACAGGATATTCATAGCTTCCTCCCATTTGTGAGAAACTGAACGATATACACATAATTTGTTTAATGGTTTCACAGACCACAAATTGAATAAACCTCCATTAACAAATCTTGGTTAAAGTAGATTTCTTTTCCATCCCTAGATTAATCTCTTTAACACAACATGTTAGTAACAGAAATCTTATCATAGCACCCTCCAGAAATCTCCCCTGATGTTGAATAGGCAAAATGTTTGTCATTATAGTTTAAGCAAGATGTTGACAAGAATTGAGAACATCAGTTGTAGCATCCTAATTTAAAGCTCCTTGGTGCTTCATATTGCCAACCAGCCACAGTTTTTCCATTCCTTGTCAAAATCAGTGACACACCTGAAAATGTGCATCCCACTTACATTTGTTTAGATTTCACTATATTGGAAAAGGTTCAGGAAAATCTATCTATAGATGATTCCCTGTATGGGTCTGAAGCCTTGTGCATGAATCACGTCGCACTAAATCTGGTAGATAGTCAATGCTCTGTAAAGGATAGGGAACCAGTTTCAGATGGATGGAGAACTCCCATGTAAAAACTCCAATGCTATCTCAAAATTCAGCAATTAGCCTTGGGCAAATCATTTATTTTATTTCTTAGCCTCTCATAGTATTCTAATGAGGATAAATGAGACAATAACTATGAAATGTTTTGTGTGTTCAAGAGTACTAGAGAAATGATCTGCAATCATTTATAAATAGCTCTTTCTGACTCATAGGGACATGCTGATGATATACTTAAATTTTAAACCATTTTCAAGGCAATTTGAGAAGGTGAAACTTTCAGCATTTTCATTTGTCAATAAGCAGTAATAGGCCAAAACCTAACTCCCTAAAATGGCAAGGAAAGAAGACAAAAGGAAACATTAAAATCAAGTGGAGTAAGTAATAAGTATAGAGTATTCGCTAAATGGAGCAGAAATAGGAAAGACTGTATGTAGTTTTGATGTTAGAAATGGAAACAGTATTTCATCTCAATATATGGTTTTCTGCAAAGAGAGGTTTTAGAGTACAGGATACTTTCCTTTGTCTTACCTTTCTTCCATTAATTAAGACGGTTTTACTTTTTTTTTTTTTTTAAAGAACAACATTGTTCTACAAAATCAAACAATGGCTGGCATTTTGTTAGTGCTATGCATGTGGGGTGAATTATTTGACACAGTTCAATAGATGCATTCTGTTGACAGTGGTGGAAATGGAGCTGAGCAGATAGCAATTTTGCCCACTGTAGTCATGCATTACACATTGCATATTGCACAATGGTGCTCATTTATTGGCATGTGTTAAGATATGCTGCATAGTGATCAGGTAGTGGTGGCACAATGTTTCTCCACACATAGATATTTACACTACACTGAGGGGATGTATGTTTGCAGACAACAGATAGACTCCTCTGTCAGCTACTTAGCTATGTAACCAACTTTTGTTACGGGGCTAAGTAGTGTCTCCTGGCCAACCAACCAGCCATCCTCACTTACTTGCAGCATCCACTGCTAGCAACAGGGATCTGTTCCCCTGTCAATAGGAAAACAACTGGCAGAGGTTTACACTCACTTCTCTCTGTGTGATCTGTATTGCAACAGGCAGAAGCAGGTCCCCCACACACCATGGAGCAATGGCCCACAGGAGCAAGGGAAATCCTTGGGATCATCAAGCTTCAATTTTGCAACTGGAAAAAGGAAGAATCATTGCATTTATGGATCTCCAGTGTGAGCTGAAGATCAGAGGTGGGCCCTTGTGATGTCATATGAAAAGATCTCTCTGACATCACAGACATGTGACAGACAGACACTTGGTGGGAGGTTGAGCTGCTTCTTAGTCTGGTAGTTACAGAAATAGGCATCAGGGTAATTCAGGTAAATAAGTCCAAAATATGGTAAAATTCCAGCTAACCAGAAAATACAGCAAACCCCCTCCTCATATTTGCACTGATGATCCAAATTGAAATACACACCCAGTAGCTGTGGAGGCTGCCACCTTTACATAGAATCATAGAGTTGGAAGAGACCACAAGGGCCATCCAGTCCAACCCCCTGCCATGCAGGAACTCCCAATCAAAGCATCCCTGACAGATGGCCATCCAGCCTTTGCTTAAAGACCTCCAAGGAAGGAGACTTCACTACTCTCCGAGGGAGTGTGTTCCACTGTCGAACAGCCCTTACTGTCAGGAAGTTCCTCCTAATGTTGAGGTGGAATCTCTTTTCCTGGAGCTTACATCAATTGTTTTGGGTCCTAGCCTCTGGAGCAGCAGAAAACAAGCTTGTTCCCTCCTCAATATGACATCCTTTCAAATATTTAAACATGGCTATCATATCACCTCTCACCCTTCTCTTCTCCAGGCTAAACATCCCGAGCTCCCTAAGTCGTTCCTCATAGGGCTTGGTTTCCAGACCCTTCACCATTTTAGTTGCCCTCCTTTGGACATGCTCCAGTTTCTCCACATCCTTTTTGAATTGTGGTGCTCAGAACTGGACACAGTATTCCAGGTGAGGCCTGACCAAAGCAGAATAGAGTGGCACTATTACTTCTCTTGATCTAGACACTGTACTTCTACTGATGCAGCCTAAAATTGCATTGGCCTT
This sequence comes from Phrynosoma blainvillii, assembly GCA_026167975.1. Classification (NCBI taxonomy): domain Eukaryota; kingdom Metazoa; phylum Chordata; class Lepidosauria; order Squamata; family Phrynosomatidae; genus Phrynosoma; species Phrynosoma blainvillii. The sequence goes on from JANUYF010000001.1 coordinate 419,904,445, forward strand.
TTTAGCTGCTGCATCGCACTGTTGACTCATGTTCAACTTGTGGTCTACCTGGACTCCTACATCTCTTTCACACGTAGTCTCATTCAGCCAGGTGTCCCCCATCGTATATCTGTGCTTTTCATTTTTCCACCCTAAGTGCAGTACCTTAAATTTCTCTGTGTTGAAATTCATTTTGTTAGTTTTGGCCCAGCTTTCTAGTCTGTTCAAGTCATTTTGAATTTTGATCCTGTCCTCTGAGGTATTAGCTACTCCTCCTAATTTGGTGCCCTCTGAAAATTTGATAACTATGACCCCAATACCGTCATCCAAGTCATTAACAAAGATATTGAATAGCACTGGGCCCAGGACAGAGCCCTGTGGCACACCACTGGTCACTTCTTTCCAGTTTGAAAAGGAGCCATTGTTGAGCACCCTTTGGGTTCAGCCAGTCAACCAATTACAAATCAATGTAACAGTTACTTTGTCTAGCCCACATTTTACCAGCTTGTTTGCAAGAATGTCATGGGGAACCTTGTCAAAGGCCTTACTGAAATCAAAATATACTATATCCACAGCATTCCCTTCATCTACCAAGCTGGTAATTTTATCAAAAAAAAAAAAAAAAAAAAAAAAAGAGGTCAGATTTGTCTGGCATGGCCTGTTTCTATGAAACCCATGTTGACTTTTTGTGATTATGAAATTACCTTCCAGATATTCACAGACTCTGTTTAATGATCTGCTCCAGAATCTTTCCTGGTATTGATGTCAGACTAACTGGACGATCATTGTTGGGATCCTCTTTTTTTCCCTTTTTGAAGATGGGGACAACGTTTGCCCTCCTCCAGTCTGCTGGGACTGCTCCTGTTCTCCAGGAATTCTCAAAGATTATTGCCAATGGTTCCGATATTACGTTTGCCAGTTCTTTTAATACCCTTGGATGTAATTCATCTGGTCCTGGAGACTTATATTCATTTAGATTAACCAGGTATTCTTGTACTATCCCTTTACTTATTCTGTGCTGAAATTCTCCTATTCTGTCCTCTGCTCCATTATCCTCAGGTTGAGCACTCTTTGCCTTTTCGGAGAAGACTGAAGCAAAGAAACAGTTGAGTAATTCTGCCTTTTCTCTGTCCCCTGTTAACTTTTTGCCATCTTCTCCACACAGTGGCCCTACCATTTCCTTCTTCTTCCTTTTGCTGCTGAAATACCCCCAAAAGCCCTTTTTATTTTTCTTAACCTCTCTAGCAAGCCTGAGTTCATTCTGCGCTTTAGCTTTTCTGACTTTACCCCTACACGTGCTATTTGTTTGAATTCCTCTTTGGTGATTTCCCCATTTTTCCATTTCTTATACATGTTCCGTTTAAAACATAGTTCAGTTGCAATTTCCTTAGTCAATCAATCAATCAAAGTTTATTGAATAGCCCAGAGGCCATTTCAAAGTACAATAACATCGTAGAAAGAACAAGATCATATCAATAGATAAAATAAATATACCGCAAGAGCAGTAATCGGGTCCTGTGCTATATAAATTCATATATTTGAACTAAACAAACACCAACCATGTAGCAATTACATACAACTTATACATATCTAGCAAGTATCTAACAAGTAAACAAAAGTACTAAAAATATACTAGTGGACCATAAGAAAATAAGATAGATACACTCTTTAGATAAAAACATGATAAAATAATATAATAAATTAGGATTGGAATAAGAAGATTTAAATTAGAAATAAAATTAATATTGGAAATTAAGATTGAAACTTGAGATTAGGGTTCAAATTGGAAATTAAAAATTTGAATTAAAATTGAGAAAAAATTTAAAATTTAAAATAAGAGGTCAAGATAAGAAAATACATCCTTCAACACCTTTCATACCAATTCATCACCCTTGCAATTAACCCCAATCATCCCAACATATCTAGATCTTAACAGGACTGCTTTATGAAGGAACCGAGCTGTAGCAATAGAAATTTTTACATTTTGTCCGCTCATAAAATATGACAATCTAATGTGAAAGTCCCAGAATGATGTTCTTTCAATATATTGATGTAAATATTGAACTCTTTCCGCTTGGTACAATTTACATTTAAACAAAATATGCGAAAGATCTTCAATTTCTTGATCCCCGCAAATGCAAAATCGTTCATTGTAGGGGATACCTTGGAATCTTCCATATCTTACCATGGTGTCTAATTGATCAAATCTGGCTCGGGTAAATACCTCTCTGAGGTGTCTGGGGATCTGTATTTTTAGATAAGATGGCATTTGAAAGGATCTCTTATGTTGGCTCAACCATTTTAAATTGCCTACCCTACTGAGTGTATCAATATCTTCTTGGGCCGCAATGTCCAGAATTCTCTGTCTAGCCCCAATTCTTGCTTGATCGGACATAAAGCAATCTGCCGGAAGACCACAGCTCTTAACAAAATTTAACAATTGCATAGCCCATGAAGACTGCATTTGAGAATACAACTGTTCTAATAAACATAATCTAGGTAATCTGTTTAGCTCCATTTCATTAATTTTACACCAGTAATTAAACATTCTGGTTTTAGCTAGTGAGGGGATAGAATAAATTTCTAATTCCGTTCTTACAGCAGCAGCTGAGGTTCTTTTATCAACTCCCAAAATAGCTCTCAAATGTTGTGACTGAGATAATTCTACAGCTACAGTAGAATTTAGGCCCCAAATTTCCGCAGCATATAAAAGGATGGGTAAGACCTTAGCTTTGTAAACCTTGATTATTGGGGCTAAGGAGCCTGGGTACTTATTAACTTTTAGTTTAAGGATGAGATTCATCCGTGCCTTTGCTCTCAATGAGCTTTTGCGGTGATGGCATGACCAGGATCCATTCTCATTGAATGTCACTCCAAGATAGGAGAAGGAGCTTACTTGTTCAATTGGTTCACCCTCTAATTGCCATCTGTGTCTCTGTTGTCTTTTGCCAAAAACCATTATATTTGACTTGGATTTGTTAATAGTCAAACAATTATTCTGGCAATAGCAACTAAGTTTTCTTAACATCCTCTGGATACCCACTTGTGAATGTGATAACATTATCATGTCATCGGCATAAAGCAAGATGTTGCAAGATGCATGTAGGACACGAGGCATATGTAGAGCTAAATCCTTCAATTGTCTAGGTAAATTGTTTATGTACAGGTTAAATAACAAGGGGGCTAATAAACACCCTTGTCGTACCCCTCTATATGTATCAATTCTGTTTGACAGGGCTCCATTTAACCCATATCTCACTCTCAAGCAGGTGCCAGTATACAGAGCTTTGATTAATAACAGCAGTCTCCGTTCTATTTTAAGATCAATTAGCTTGCTCCAAAGAATCTCTCTATTCACAGTGTCAAAGGCGGCTGACAAATCGATAAAGGCCGCATACAGATGTTTTCCTATACTAACATATTTCGTAATCAGGTGATTTAAGATGAAACAGTTATCTATAGTGGATCGGTTTTGTCTGAAGCCCGCTTGCTCTTCTGCTAGAATTCCCTTTTCAGCTACCCAGCTTTCAAGTTTGTTCAAAAGGAGCCTAGAATAGATTTTGGCTACAATATCAATCAGGCTAATAGGCCTGTAATTACAGGGGTCATTGTTATTTCCCTTTTTATAAATGGGGACCACTATTGCCATTTTCCAACCGATTGGAACCTAGCAAGTATTATTTATGTATGTAAAAAGGCCTGCCAAAATGGGCGCCCACCAATCACTAAATTGTTTAAATAATTCGGCCGGTAAAAAATCCTCCCCTGGGGCTTTGTTATTTTTCAGCCCGTTGATAATGGTCAATGTCTCGTCTTCAGAGACTGGAGGCCAGAGTGGCAAGGGTTCGCAGGCTAAACGGTCAGTACTACATTGTTGGAAATCAGTGGAATTATTAGGAGCAAATAACCTTGTAAAGTAAGATTCCCATTCCTTAGGGGGTATAGGAATATCATATGGGAATCTTCTTTCCTTTAAAATTCCTGACACTGAATGCCAAAATATAGCCGAATTGTGGCACTTTACAACTAACTCTAAACCTGCCCAGATTGTTGTAACATAGTTTTGTTTCTTTAATTTTATTAGTTTTTTATATTCCTTTCTAAGGGACAACATCTTAACATGTAATTCACAAGAGGTACTCCTCTGTGCAGCCTTCAATGCTACCATCAATTTCCTTTTCAATAACCTACAGTCTATATCAAACCAAGAGGAGGAACCTTTCCAATGACTTTTGCCAACAAAGTTAGGGGGGTTGCAGACTGCCAGAAATAGTGTGAATTCAGTCCACTTTTAGGGTTAGGGTTAGAGTTAGGGAACCATGGGAACTGTATTTTATTGTGGCACCAGAGCTCTCTGACAGAGAAGGCTCAATGTCTCAGAAAAATAACAGTTCCCATGATTCCCTAGCACTAACCCTAACCCTAAAAGTGGACTGAATTCACACTATTTCTGCCAGTCTGCAACCCCCCTTAGTTGTCAGGTGACACTTAAGAGTTTGACATATATTATTAAATGCATTGAACACAGATGTCTGTTCTACTGAGGATGATCGAATTAACTTAGCCCATTTATCCATCTCTTCAAGATTTAGGCTCCCAGCTATTGCAGTGGTATCAACCTTGGCCCATGTGAGTCTACGATTTTGCCTCACCTCTTGGTTATTTACAAACCAGCTATCTACCCGACCACATGGTCCACGGTCTGATAACCCCCTAAATTTTACACTCACTGGTTGATGGTCACTTTCCCCTCTTGGATGAACATCTATCTCGGAAAACAGATCTGCTTCATTTCTGGACACACAGATAAGATCTAAGACACTACTAGAATTAATTGCGTGGTATGTGTAGGGATATATGAAACTATCATCTTTACCTCCCAGGATTTGAAGACTAGTTTTAAAAATTAGGAAAACCAGAGACAATCCCGCACTGTTACATTTGTTGTCTCTAGAAAGCCATTGAGGGTGATTGTCAAAAAATTCAGTTGGTAAATTATTCTTTTTAGCAAAATCATACAAAGAAGGCCCAATTTTAGCATTGAAATCCCCCAAAAGAATTATTATCGCACTGGGGTGACTAATTGTTAATTCCTCCATAAGAATTTCTAAGCTTATCCATAAGTTGGTATTAAAGAAAGGGGATGATATAGGTGGAATATATACATTTATCAGAATCACTTCTAGGACCTTATATTTAAATTTTATAGCTAAAAAGTGAGAGTATTTAGCCCCATTATACAGAATCTCTGCTTGCCAGTGCAATTCTTGTTTGATAAGGATGCAAAGACCGCCTGAAGCTCTCCCTTTGTTTTTTAATTTTTGGGCGGGAATGTCCCAACTTTGAAATCCCAGCAGTTTTAGTGGTTCATCCTCTACGGTTAACCAAGTTTCCTGAATTGCTACCAGGTCAAATATAGAGAGAAAATCCACTAAATCCATGTTCACACCATCTTTCCAACCTGCCGCATTCCATGTGACTATTTGAATATCCTCCCCATTACCAAACTGTTCTGAATCAGAGGCGGGGTGGTGATATGCTGACACATCCAGTCAATTGGAATCTATGACCTCCATCGGGTTTACTACCTCAATATTGTCAATACAACCTGAAAAGATGCAGTTATTGTTTGGGTGATCTCCTTTTGACACTGCAGAGGGGCGGAGATGATGTTGTTGTAGTTGATCTTCACGCTCAATGACCATCATACTTGGAGACCCTTTTGTCTCCTCCTGTGGTTGAACCCAGTGTATTACTGCCCTCTCTTCTATTACTGGGGTCTGCTTAGCAAATGGTTGTCCATGCGCGTGAATTCTCATCGGAGGTGTTGTATCAGTTCCTACCCTATCCTCACACTGCATCTTTTGCCCACCCACTTCCGACATAAACTCAATTGAAGCCTCCAAAATGGAATCAGACACCCTTAATTGCCTAGGGGGAATGCTTGCACTGGACATTGGCTGTGTCAAATTTACAAATTCATTCGTATGTGTTGGTGGAACACGGCCACCCGAACTTGGAGAGTTCAGGTCTATCAGAGGCTCTGTAGATATTACTGTATTCCTTAGAGACTGTTTTAGTTTTTCCAATTTAAGCAGAATAGTGTCTTGTTCATCTCTTGGAAGAAGACCAAACGCATCTATGAAACTGTCCTCCATCTGATGCCGGCTAAGTTGGTTTTCATCTTCCGATTCCTTCCATATCGGAACAGGGGGAGTAACCCCTTTAACCGCTCTAGAGCCAACAAATAGAGGCCTATTTTTTGATTTTTTGATTGTGAAAAACCCTGATAGGAAGGATTTGGTATCGAGCTAAATAGGCCTTCATCCTGAATAGCATCAGGGGGATGGTAGGATACTTAAAGGACAAGAGAATTCGGGTTTGATTTAGTGCCCCGGGAAGCCATTCAACATATAGGGGTTGCAGACTGCCAGAAATAGTGTGAATTCAGTCCACTTTTAGGGTTAGGGTTAGTGCTAGGGAATCATGGGAACTGTTATTTTTCTGAGACATTGAGCCTTCTCTGTCAGACAACTCTGATGCCACAATAAAATACAGTTCCCATGGTTCCCTAACTCTAACCCTAACCCTAAAAGTGGACTGAATTCACACTATTTCTGGCAGTCTGCAACCCCCCATAGTCTAGATCGATCTGCCCTAGGTGGCAGTGAAGAAATTTTCCCAAAGAGGCTTTGATTGCTCTCTTAGAGGACCACTGACCATCATTAATTCTGTTCTTATGAACACTTAGTACAATCCTTTCTGATTGCAGTATACAGTTGTCAGTGACAGGTTTTTTACTATTTTTTGTGGCGTCTTTGGGGTATACATGGTTCTCTTGTGGTACAATCCCCGACGATGTTTTATTTATTTTTAGGAGTAACCTTCCTTGGTCCGGGTTTTCATCATTTCCTTTAGGCCTATCTGCTTGGACAACCGATTGAGTATGTTTATTCAACTTGGGTACATCAATACCACATTTGGTAGAACAAAGGGGAGAGGAAGCAGATCTCACAAATATCTTTTTCTCCAGTGTCTCTATTTCTCCAATTAGCATGTTCAGTTTGTGTTTTAACTCAGCAAACTGTTCAGCTATAAGAATAACAGTTTGTGTGGTAATAAGACAATATTTTGTCATAAGTTGCATTAGGTTCTCCTCAGAATGTTGTTCCTCTTTCTGAATCTCAACATTTCTATTAAGAGTCCAGGTGTTTCTGGGCTTTATCCCATGATCTCTACAACTGGAACCAGAACAACTTAGCTGAGCTGACAAACTGAGAAGGGGTCCCAGTTCTTTATCTTTATTTTCAGAGAGGTTGACATTTAGGATGGGGATGACTCCTAAGCCTGCTCCTCTCCCAGCTCAGATTGTATGCTGGATACCAGGGATTCAAATCTGTTAGTAGTATGAATGGGGTTGGATTTCAATGCATTCCCCTTACCTACTAAACACTCCTCGATTCTTGGCTGTTTGGAAAGTTTCATTTGGGGGATCGAATTTGGGCTCCCTCCTAGCTGTTTCCTTCGTTTTCTCTTTCCCATTGTTTGTTTAGTTAGGAGGCTTACAATAGGGCCTGACTTCTTAACCAGTCAAGATACCAAATAAATGAATTCTTTTACCATTGGAACGTGGTTTCCAACCGCTTGGCCGCCACCCGCCAGGAGGGACAGAGTGCGGGTGGGTCCCTGGAGCGCATCCTCCGGCTCACTGCCACTGCCGCTGCCAAGGAGGGCTCGTTGGGTCCTTCTTTATAGGCCCGGTTCTTCCGGCCGCCCGCCGGGAGGGACAGAGTGTGGGTGGGGCCCTGGAGCGTGTCCTCCGGCTCACTGCCACTGCCGCTGCCAAGGAGGGCTCGCTGGGGCCTTCTTTATAGGCCCGGTTCTTCCGGCCACCCGCCGGGAGGGAGAGAGTGCGGGTGGGGCCCTGGAGTGCGTCCTCCGGCTCACCGCCACTGCCGCTGCCAAGGAGGGCTCGCTGGGGCCTTCTTTATAGGCCCGGTTCTTCCGGCCACCCGCCGGGAGGGAGAGAGTGCGGGTGGGGCCCTGGAGCGCGTCCTCCGGCTCACCGCCACTGCCGCCACCCCTTAGTCATCCATCCTGGTTTCTTGAGACACCTTCCATTTTTCCTCCTCGTTGGCACGGTTTGAAATTGTGCCTTCAGTATCTCCCTTTTGAGAAACTCCCATCCGTCTTGAACTCCCTTCTCTTTTAGTATTCCTGTCCATGGGATCACCCCCAGTATTTTTCTAAGTTTAGTAAAATCAGCTTTCCTAAAGTCTAGAATGCGTGTCTGACTATGCCTGGCTTCTCCTTTCCACTGTATAATAAACTCCAGGGGGACATGATAACTCCCGCCTAAGGATCCAACCATTTGCACCTCATTAACTAGGTCTTCCCTGTTAGTTAGGATCAGATCCAAAACAGCTGACTCCCTTGTTGCCTCTTCCACCTTTTGGACAATGAAATTGTCTTCGAGGCAAGTGAAGAATTTGCTAAACCTTGAGGATTTTGCTGAGTTTGACTTCCAGCAAATATCAGGATAGTTGAAGTCACCCATCACTACTATATTTCTCCTTTCTGAGTGTGTGGTCATCTGTTCTAGAAAGGCATCATCCAATTCTTTTGCTTGAGTCAGGGGTCTGTAGGAGACTCCCACACTAACATCCCTGTTGTTTCCCTCCCCTTTAATTTTTTATCCAGATGTTCTCCACCTGGCCTCCAGGATTGATGTCCTGGATTTCTTCACTGGTGTAAATATCCCTGACATATAATGCTATTCCTCCTCCTTTCCTGTTTGGCCTGTTGCTCTTGAAAAGGTTATACCCCTGTATTTCTACATTCCAGTCATGAGACTCATCCCACCAGGTTTCAGTGATGTCTATTATATAATATTTGCTTTGTTGTGCTAGGAGTTCAAGTTCATCTTGCTTATTTCTCATGCTCTGTGCATTAGTGTAGAGACATCTAAGACCATATGTCCCCCTTACTTGCTGCCTGTGCACTTTTTTTGCCTCCCACTGTTGGGTCCCTGTACTGTTTGCCTTGTTTCCTCTATGACGGTTTGACTATTTTTTCCAGTCCTTTTGTCTTCCAGGACGCTATCTCCCTTCCCCACATAATTCAGTTTAAAGCCCTCCTGATCAAATTCTTGAGACTGTTGGCAAAAATGTTTCTTTCAACTGGTATGAGATGCAGCCCATCCCTTGCCAGGAGTCTGCCCTCATGGAACTGCAGCCCATGATTTAAGAATCCAAATCATTCTCGACGACACCATCTGCAGAGCCAATCGTTGACATCTGCTATCTTCCTCTCTCTTCTTGGACCATGCCCTTCAACTGGCAGAAGAGACGAGATGACAATCTGTGCCTCCATTTCTTTTTGCTTCTTACCTAGAGCCTCGTAATCCCTTTTGATGTTTTGAAGGCTGTGTCTTGCTGTGTCATTTGTTCCCACATGGACCAAAAGGGAATGGTATTGGTCAGTAGGTTTGACCAGTCTTGTCAGCCTCTCTGTCACATCTCGGATCTTTGCCCCAGGGAGACAACACACCTCCCGAGACATCTTGTCAGGCCCACAAATCACTGCTTCTGTCCCCCTCAGCAAGGAGTCCCCCACCATGACCACATGCCTCCTCCAAGGCTTAGCAGCGACTGTTCCCTGTGGTGGAACTCCCAGGGTGCCCTGCTCCTTCTCTTTCTCCTTTCTTTCAGAAACTGGCCTGGAAAGCCTCCTCCTCCTTCCCCTGTCCTGGCCAAAACTGACCTGAAACTGGCCTCTGGGAGCAGTTGTATAGAGCTAACTGGCTAGCCCACCTCCTATTGACTCGCAAATGCGACTCAATGAAGCCCCACCCACTGAGTAACAGTCACACTCTTCCCCCCCCCCCCCTTAAAAAAAAAGAATTTAAAAATTCACCCACTCAAAAGGGCTGCCTGGAAACTGCTTTCTTCCTCTTTCCTAGCAGGAACTGGCCTAGAAAGCCTCCTTCTCTTTCTCCTTTCCTGGCAGAAACAGGTATATCTTACATCACTGACAGTCTTTACTGAAACACAAATGACAAATGGGGAATTTTTCCAGGTCTGATGCTTCTGGTGGAGCTTGTGGGATGGTCAGTGTCACCCTGCAGAAGGTTTTCTTCCTAGGCCCTGAGCTGCCAGGGCATGTACAACAACAACAACAACAACAACAACAACAATAATTTATATCCCGCCCCTCTGGAGAGCAATCGGGGCGGCTTCCAACATTAAAATTTCCATACAGATATATTAATACAATCTATACTGATCATAAAAATCCCAAATCCTACCCATCCTTTAAGAAGGGTTCTTCTTATTCCAGGCCCAATGGTGCTGGGCCTAGTGTCTCCCCCCAGATGACATCGGATGGAATGGAGGGAGGGCTCTTCTTATTATTCCAGGCCTGATGGTGCTGGGCCTAGTGTCTCTCCCCCAGATGACATCGGATGGAATGGAGGGAGGGCTCTTCTTCTTATTCCAGGCCCGATGGTGCTGGGCCTAGTGTCTCTCCCCCAGATGACATTGGATGGAATGGAGGGAGGGCTCTTCTTCTTATTCCAGGCCCGATGGTGCTGGGCCTAGTGTCTCTCCCCCAGATCCCCATGAATCATGATGCTGGCACTCTATCCTCTGCCTTGCTCTAGATAGCATGATGGGCCCAAAGGGATATTCTTATTTTCAACCTCCCAGTTCTGTCACCATGGCTTTTTAATGCACCAATGTGTTCACATGTGCAACACTCACACCAATACCTTTGCATTGAGCTAGTGAGCCCCAGGGTAAGGGAGAGATGGGTGTCCAGAGTATAAAGTCACAATATGCCCCCAAAATCAAATTTCTCTTCTTCCAACACTACTTCCTGTGAGATTTACCTCTCAGCCAGGAAGCTCAGAAAAGAATATTTCCTGAGATTTCATCTGCTTCGTGAGACTTGACAACCCTGATTATGTTCTAAGTTTATTATGATTTGGATCCCGGTTCTACAAGAAAGCTGACAATAATCATATCAATAAGCAAAATACAGCTTCACAAAATAATATGCACAGCTTTCTGACAAGTACAGTTTTTGTTTCTGCATTCTTCTTTTCCTCTGTGAATTCAATTTTGCAAATTCCTACACATATTAGTGTGTTTTACAACATTTATGTGTCACTCCCAACTCAGACATTTCTCTTGACAGCTTTCAATAAAAATCAAAATAATAAAATCCAAATATTGTACAGAACCACCCATATAGAATTAATAAATCTCTGTGAATTCAAGTCTTTCCAAACTTTTGGTGACATTAAGGCAAACCTATAATGGGGTTTTGTTGACAAGATTTGTTCAGAGTAGATTTGTCATTGCCTTCCTCTGAGGCTGTAAGAGTGAGATTTGCCACAGGTCACCTGTGGATTTCTGTGGTCAAATGGAGATTTGAATGCTGATCTTATGGAGTCCTAGTTCAGCTCTCAAACCTTGTGAGAAAGCATAATTTTATTAACATGGCAGAATGAGAAGAAAGATTTTTTTTAAAAAAACACATACACACAGAGACAGACAGAACTAATATCTTACATCTAAGTGCAAGTTTACAATCACATTGTTACATGATGACTGTACATTAGTGAATTGCAGCACTGCACATCTGAATGCGCGAACAAATGTCAAATATATTCTTACAATGTGAAATGTTCCTCTGCATGTGCCATCTACAATTCTACTCCCTCATTCAGCTGAATGCAGTCATTACACTATGGCCAAAAAAGTACAACCACATGCAGAAAGTACTAATGCCTATATAAGCTATTAACAGGATACCAGCCCATATGAAACTAGAAGTGATACAAGATTCATCCCTCACTACTTCTACTTACAAAACTGATAGGAGATTTAGGGACATCACAACAATTTAGTTGATCAACAATAGCAGCAAAAATAAATGGTGATGATACTCAATCAGTAGGGTTTCTGCTCACATGGTCAGTGTGAGGTAGTCATTACAGCACTGGATTAGGACTCAGAGCATACATGGAACTGATTCCCCCCCCCCCCCATTTTATAAATAAATGTGCTTGGGTGTCCTATGGGCTGTCATAACCTCATAAGATTGTTTTGAGTTTAAAATGTGGAGTGGAAAACCATGCACCCCCACCTTGAGATGATTGGAGGAAAGGAAGGGTTAAATGTAAAAATCTAGTAAAGAAATGTTTTGAGATAGCTGTTCATATGAAGAAGAAAGCATATCATATATTCCTTTTGTTCTGATTTGAAACAAGACATAAAATATAAACAAAATATTGCAAAAGCAGATTGCATGTCTGGATAAACTTCAATTGAATTTCAGTTTCAAAACATGTGTTTGAAGAAAAAGGAATTCTGAAGTCAGTAAAGATCCACACAGAGTATGCTTTCAGAAGAAAGGGGATTACTTGTTTTGTAGAAGTATAAGGCATGGTGTTCTTTTTGTTTCTCATGCTCATCCTGCAAATCAAAATGGTTAGACATGATTACAAGGGGCTAAAATGACCAGTGATGGCTAACTGTAAGTATGAAGCTATATGACTCTAAGAAATGCTGTGTGAAATATGCAGCCCTTCAGTGTCTTGATGGGACTTTAGCTCTCGTTAATGAGAAATCAAAGGAAAATTCAAACCAAGGACCAGGACACTCTATGACAATAAAAATAATATAATTCAAGACCAGGAAGGAATAAAAAGCTGTTGGATGCAATACACAGAATGCAGTACAAAAGAGATGACAAAATGAAGGACACATGGAATGAGGAGACATATGAAGATGAACCCCAAATTCTAAAAAACAAGGTGGAAACTGCAATAAGAGAAATAGCGAAAAACAAATCACCAGGAACAGACAATATTCCAATTGAATTGCTACAATCCATTGCTTATTTCAGAATAAAAATACAAACAGAAACAATTACATAACTAATTATTTTTTGCCCTTTCACAATACCCCAAATCAGTTGCCTGAAATAATCCCTCATTCAGCAAGGTGGGTACTTCAACCCTGAAGTTCAGCTAACCAGATGTGTGGTGTGTATAATGCACACAACAAAAAGCTCATAGGCATTACTGTCAGCTGATGTTGATTTAGAGCACAATGCAGGCTTTTAGAGTAGACTGTTTTTAGTTAGGAAAGCCAAGTTATTAATTCTTTTTCTGTCTTTTTAAGCATTACTTTCCTCCTCCTCCAAAATATTCCTTACCATGGTCTCCTCAAGTATTCCCTATATAGTACAGGACAAGACATGCACCATAGGCAAGATATGTGTTTTTAGTAAATTTGGGGTAAAATATGAAAAAATTGTGTGTTGAGTTTTTCTTAAAAAATACCATGAAGGGTTCTTATGTCATATAAACTCACAATAGCATACATTTTCTTTTCAGATGCTTAGCTTAATGGTTGCTGGCACAGAAATGCACATACATAAGTGCACAACACATAGAAGTCTGCAGATGGCTACAATTTTCGTATTCTCCAAATTGAATTTAAATATGTGAATTTAAATATATGAATTTAAAAACCCACAAAAACCTATGAATTTAAATATACAGCCAACTCAGTGGTTTCATAACAGGATCTGGAAATAATTTATCATCAGACCTTCAAAGCTGCTTTTGGTTCTTCATTGCTGGTCATTATTAAGTAGATAGATATGTAACATAGTTTACATGGTGTTTTTTTTTTTTTAATCAAGATCAGCTAGTTTTGGCTGAATATACACCGTATGGACTGATTTCCTTTTTATTCTCCTTGTTTTCCTGAATTGTACAAACGTTTCAGCAAATTGTCATGGTCCCGAGGCTCTCTAGCCATTACAGTGGGTCAAATCAAGCCCATGTTTCCCCTGCACTTGTCTCCATTCTGCCTTCTTTTCTTCTTCTATCTTTGCAATTATACTTTAAAATCCAATAAAATATGTTTATAAAGTCAAGCCTAATTGGCATTGTCCTTATAAGAATGCAGTTTTCTGCTGTGACCAACTATGGCTTGTGATGAAAGATGTTCAGTTTACATTTCAATAAAATATTTACCAGGTCCATACTTTTCAAAACAATATCCACAAAAGAATGCAGTTATGCTTTAAATAGAAGCAACAACATACAAGATGGGTAAATTGCACAGAAAAATTGTGGCTACTAGTGAGAAAGTGTGTGAAATATTGCATTAGAAAAATGCTTAGATGTATATAAACTAGCACACAAAAATAAAATGGGAGCAGGAAGGAAGTGTCAAAATTCTACATCATGGTCTATATAACTTTTTAAATCTGTAGTTACATGGCAGAAATGCAACAAAATCCTATTACTGAATGGCAAAGATGTGCATTCATGCACTTGTTTATGATTTCAATGAAACTGACGACTGTAGCACTGAAATTCTTTAACATTTGTTGTTTCATTCATTTCATGCAGAATGAACTATGAGGGGGTGTTGTAAAGTAATAATTATCACCGGGAAGTTATTATGGTATATTGATGACATTTGTCAGTGTCATCATTGATCCCTAAGTGCAAGATGTTGAGAAAATCAGCTCATTGTGTCCTTTATTTTTGTTACAGGTTGTGCCAGAAGTGACTAAAGTCCTGGTGACGCAGTGGTTAAATGCCTGAACTGCAGCCACTCACTCACAAACCACAAGGTTGTGAGTTCAATACCAGACAAGGGTTCAAGCTTGACTCAGGCTTTCATCCTTATGAGGTCACTAAAACGAGTACCCAGCTTGTTGGGGGCAATTAGCTTACACATTGTAAACCACTTAGGAAGTGCTAGTTCCCTGATAAGCTATATAGAAATGTACTTACTATTGTTAAAGTGTAAGATGGAGAATTAATAATTATCACCCGGAAGTTATTATGGTATATTGAGGATATTATGTCAGTGTCATCATCACCAAGTGACTTTTAGTTTTCCAAAAAATGAAAAATCCATTGTGGGGTCGCCGATTTGACAACACAGATGATGTCATTCATGAAGTGAAAGAGTGGTTTAAGGCACAATCTGCAGATTTCTACATTAATGGTATTTGGAGGGTCAATAAATGTTGGGAAAATGTGTAAATCTGGTTGGTGACTAGCTAGAGATAAGTTAACAACCACAAATTAAAACAAACTTTCTGTCAATTTTTTTAAAGGTGATAATTACAACTTTACTATACCCCCTTGTAAAAATGACAATTATCTCCTTGCCTAAATGCTAAAAGTTTGAAGTCAGCTGCTCCTTGAGTGACAGGGGAACAGACCTCCATTGATCGCAGTTAACTGATTGATTGACACCACTTGATATACAAATAATGTATATAACTGAGCACTTAGCTGTTGATTTGGGGGAAAAAATCTTTTAGAATTGTGTGGGGTTTTGTTTTCCTTTTTGCAAAGCTGATGGACCTCCATCAGGTATTTCCCAGTTATTGATTAGTTTGGAGTGGGAGCTCCAAATTACTGTCTATGTCATTCACCTTCCTAGATATTTCCAAACACAGCAATGACTCCTACTTGAACGAGACTCAGAATTTAGCAGATTGAACTTTCACACAACTTATCCCTAAAATAAACAGGGCTTTCTGAAATATGATTATCACTGTTGTTAGATTTTGTCCTTGGCTTTACACACACACCCCCTCTCTCACACACAGAGAGACATTTTTATTCCAGGTTCCCAAAATGGTAGTCATTTTGATAGTCTCTTACAAGATCAATGGTTAATATGGGAATCTAATTAGTTCCCTGTCAGGTTTAACTTGTACTTTAAGTAGAAATGCATGTGAAAAGTAGGCAATGGGGAACGATTGGATCATTCATAAGCCTGGGCAGTGCTAATGTTTGTTTATTATCCTACTGACCTAGCAGTCAAAACTTACATAATTTGGGGTATAAACTCTGCTTTTCAGCAGCTGATTTCTAACTTGCAGGACATTAGTTGAGATCTTAGAACAAAGGGATTTAGATGCCTTTGCCCCTGGCCCGGTCCCGCCGCCGCCGCCGCTGCCGAATCCAAACCCTTCTCAGCCTAGGAATGCTAGAAATTATTTAGGACTACCTTTGACCTTGCATAATTTTGTAGAAACATTGTGGCTGGAGGAGTTTCTGCAAAAGGATGAATATTGCATAACGGGGCTCCTCCCTCAACCCACCACTTTTCTTCTGTTTTTTGGTTCTTCTGCCCATAGAGCTGTTCTCCAAGAAATGCTATTCTGGAAAATTTTTGAGCAGTGTAGCCAAAAGTCGAGAGGGGGTTGGCTACAAGGACCCTGCGAGACCATCTCCCACGTGTATACCAAGAGTCTGATGGATCTAAGAATTGGTGCAGAGGCAGTATCCTCAAAACTTCAGTGTCCACCTCTCATAGGCATACATGATAATACAGAATACAATGGCTTGAAGGATTCTAACTTTAGTGTTCAGATGTATATCTTTAGGATTTTATCTAATTCTTTCATAACTGCCCTTTCCAATCCTAATCTTCTGATTTCTTGACTGCAGTCTCTGTTCTGATCTCTGTTTGATCCAAGATATGGGAAATCTTGAACTATTTCAATTTCCTTGTTATCTAGGTGGAATGTATGTAAATCTTCATAGTCATACTTAAATATCTGAAGGAATGTCTTATTGAGGAAGGAAGAAGCTTGTTTTCTGCTGCTGCAAAAAATAAGACACAAAATAATGGATGCAAACTATAGGAAAAGAGATTCCACCTAAACATTAGGAAGAACTTCCTGATGGTAAGAGCTGTTTGATTGTGGAACATACAGCCTCAGAGAGTGGTGGAGTCTCCTTCTTTGAAGGTTTTACTCCAAGTAAGATGGCCATCTGTTAGGAGTGCTTTGACTGTGCATTCCTGCATGGCAGGAAGTTGGACTGGATGGTTCTTTGGTCTCTTTCAGCTCTATGATTCTATCTCCCTACCTTGCCCAATGTAGAATCACAGTCTTAAGTTTGGCTTGTTGTGATTGTTGAGACATTTTCTTATACATGCAATTTCCTATGCATTTCAGAATTTTATTCCCATGTGTGTGTGAAGAGAGCAAACCTTTCATTATATCAGTTCCCAAACACTATACTTGGTTGGAGAAAGACATTGCAAAATTTGGAACAGGTTTAGTTCATGTATTGAATCAGCAATATGAAATTTGAACATACCTAACACATTAACCCACCCGGATTCCTTGTGATTGGGTGGGCTATAAAATAATAATAATAATAATAATAATAATAATAATAATCTTCTACTTGAGGAAGTGGATTATTGTGCATCATGAATGCAGAACTGTTTTTCCAAGAGTTTAACCCATCCAGCACCAGGTTAAGTAATCTGATTCAGCCTCAGCTGATAGATTTTGCCAGTTCCATTTACTAAAATTCTCTCCTTACATGAGAATACAGAAACATGCCAAAACACTAAATGCACTATTCTGGCACAGTGGCTTGTGGCTTCATATTGGATAGTCGTCCCCCCCGCCCCCCATGTCCAGCACAGCTACTTTTGAAGTGCCTGAAAATCTTGTTGCCTATGTGCACATCAGTCTAGGTGTCTGCACAAAAGTGTAAGATAAGCAGCTAAACCAGTAATGGGAATATGTTTGACCCTTGGACACCTGTAGTCCTTTGGAGGGTCCAGTGCAGCCCTTGGGAATGTCACCAATCCCTTGATTTTTTTTCAGTTTAAAAAGGTTGCTTTTCAACCCAAAGGTTCACATGTTTTAAATATGGGAAAAATTGATGAGGGTATTCCATGCTATTTTGGGATGCATCCTCCCCCACAAAAAACCCATCCAGAATAGCAACTGGAAGTGACATATCATCACTTCTAGTAACCAAAATGGCAGCCAAAGACACCCAAAGGAGTTTTTTTTTAAAAAAAAACCTAGCAGTGTGGCCTTTCTTGCTCCCAAGTGTGCCCAGCCCCTGAGCACAACAAGCAGAAAAACCAAACAGTGGAAAAAGTTTCTCACCCTAGTTAAGAAATTAACAGAAAGTGGGGACTCATTATTCACAGTAGATATTTTGGGGAACTGGGGGAGGATTCAATTTGACTTTAGCCTTAGACTGAACTGTTTCTTTGGAGTGAGGTCTTCACACACAATGCTCACATTAAGAAATGTGCAATGTGGCACACAATCGGATCTCAAGTAAACAACAGTAAACCATAGCATCAATAATTCCTAGTGGTGCATGCACATTAATGGCTCTGGTGCATAATCAAGTGAGTCAATTAAAATTTAAAAGAGCTGTGTTGGCTCACGCTTTTCAAGGAACAACACAGATGGAAACAGGCCTATTTGCTAAATGAGAATGGACAAAGTTGGCAAGCCAAGAAAGGGTGTAAAAAACCCCATTACCAACAATACAGGTTATATAAACACAAAGCAATTATATGAAAATTTTGACAGTGTCTCCTTTAAAACACTTGAAAGACTGCTCATTTAACTGCAGAGATTTTTCTGAATACAACAGAATTGGGAAAAGGGGAGCTGCCAGTGAGTACTGTAGCTCTGTTTTCCTGCAACCACTCAGCAGAGTGAAAAGATTGCATGTGTATTCTTATATCTACAGCACAAAAAGCACTACATAACCATCTGTAAGCAGCCATGAACTGCATTGCCTTCTCATATATAATGTTGTTTACTTATAGAAGAGGAAATACATTCTATATGATTAGCCACCGGGAGTAATTTCCTAAGGAACTTCCTATTTTAAAATAAGTACATTTGGCATATCCCAATTTTGTGGGGGGCTTTTTGGTGGCTGTCCAAAGGCTGTGGAACTCTCTTTCTAGAGGATAAAATGCTTCCCCTTGCAGTTCCTCTCTCAGCAGGCAATGACTTTTAAAAGAATATATTATTCTGACAGGCATTTGAGAGGCAAAGGTTTAAAAGAAAGGGGCTTTTAATGAGGGCACTGTATGGCATTCACTGTTTTAACTGTACTTTTAAAAAATTGCTTTTTCACCATTTTAACTGTATGCTTCACAATGTTTTCAAATATTCAGGTATAGGCATGCTGGCCATACATCAAAATAAAAGCAAATCTAAAATCTATGAAAGACCAATACTTTTATTGGCCAAACAAACTGCATAAAACACATCATGAAAGCTTTCAAAGCTCTATTGGCTTCTTCACTAAGCAAAAGAAGTTAAAATATCATGGGGCAGGGTGTGTGTGACAGTGTTGAAGTCACAGGCCTACTACATTTTGCATCAGATGTTGTTACTGCAGTAGTTCAGCTGTTTTCGAGGGATCTCAAAGCAGGAAGAAGACACTCCTCTCTTGACCATATGGGGACCAAGACAAAGGACAGTGAAATTTAAACTTCATTAGCAGTAGTAAAGTAATTCCTCTTGGGATCAAGGGTGTCTCTCTCTTTTATGAAGCCACAGGCCCCTTTCTTAAGTAGCGAACTTTGAATTTCATGAGAAGTTTCTATTCTGCTACATCTGGAAACACTTTTAGGTATTGTATAGGTAAAACTCAGTCAATTATGGTAAAAAAATGTTTTAACTTTGTCAAAGGTAGAAACCTCAAAGGGTTACTTTCCAATCCTTCCCTCTTGTTTAGGATTTCCTGTTGCATCTAAATCCATTATCTTCAAATCCAGGTAGCATATTCGAGTTAGAAACATTTCCCTCCTTCTGTAGGGTTTCAGAAAAACAACAACAATTCCCATGATTCCCTAGCACTAACCCTAACCCTAAAAGTGGACTCAATTTGCACTATTTTTGGCAGTCTGCAAAGGCCCTAAATCTTCCAAGCTCAAAACCTGATGACATACCATGCACTGTCAAAATATCCCTTTGTCTAGACTGCAGAGGAAAAGCTTTTGGGGTGGTCTTATAATGCAGAAACTGAATGCTATATGTTTCTAGCAATTGTTGCAATGAATAAATGGAGGATTGTTTTCTTAAGACTTTAATTGACTTCATGCCATGTTCTCAATGTAAAGATTCCACATTTCATCACCACATGGCCAAGAAAGTGATTCAGGTTTCTTGTACAAAACACACTGGCATTCATATTCAAATCTCTCAATGTGAAATGTTTTTTCTCTCGGCTGGGTATTGATGTGGTCCTTCTAGAAAATACTAGAACTAGAACTAGTACTCATCATGATGATACATGAGAGTACTATACATTGATACATAATAGCATTCTATCTGCAATAAAGATCTCCAACCACTTGTATGTTCCTTTCTCAGCTTCACCAGTATACCTAGTTGTCCCACTCTCTCATCTTCTTAGAAACAGGAGAATATATTTCCTTTAACATATTTTTTCTAGAAATTTCTTTAGCCAAAGGAAGAGAAAAATAGCTCCATACAGGCTTTACCTCCTGCTGTTCTTTCAGCACCTGCAAAAGCCTCCATTAAACCAATGTTCCAATTCATAGGACGTTATCACAGGGGCCCAATCCAAACAAAATCCACATGAAATCCTGAACGATACCGGATTATTGGCCCGTGTTTTCACACGACGTCGCACAGAACCCTGACAGAACCCTGACAGAAAGTGGAAAGATACGAGATCTTTTGAATTTCGGTTTCTTCAGGAAATGCAATTGCGCGATGAGGGTGATTCCACATTTACCGCAAATGTGATCACCAAATACGTATTGGGGAGCATTTCCCCGTCATTACCCATGGTTCCCGCGAGCATTCCTCTATCTGCGCATGTGCAAGAGGCTCATTTCTCTATCTGCACATGTGCAAGAGGCTAATTTCTACTACATTTACGGGATATTTTTGCTTGTGTGTGGAAGTTCTTTGCACTTGCTGTAAATTCGCAATTAAGGTAATGACGTTTGCAGAAACAAGTTTATTTTCGGTTTATTTTCGTAATGCCTCATTTCCACTTTTATTTTCGCTTTCTGGCCCACGTGTGATAACATCCATAGAAGCGGTAGGAGTCCCATAATGCAAACACTTAACCAGCTTTCTCTTCAGTATGTGCAGGAACCTAATATACTACACATGGAATATAAGGAGGCTAATTACTCTGACTCATTCATGGCAGCTGTTTTACATGAACTGGCCAAAGATCTGCAGCAGAGATCTTACCCAGTTCTGATAACTGAAATTCATTAACTAGAGATGTTAATTGAGTCTGGGACCTTGTACATGAACAATGGACCTAAATACCCTAAAAGCACCAGATCCTGTCTGATCTTGAAAGCTAAGCAGGGTCAGCAACTGGCAAACCACTTCTCAGTATTGCCTAAGAAATTCCTATGAAATTCATGATGTCACCATAAGTCAGAAGGTGACTTGAAGGCAGGCAGGCAGGCAGGCAGGCAGGCAGGCAGGCACAATATATGTTACAGCACTAACTTGCTTATCACTATTATCCCTTTTCTCTAAGGCAGAAATTTGGGGCAGACACTAGTGAGAAAACAATTGGTATTTGAATGTGTTGAGAAAAATTCAAACTAGAGAGAGCTTGGGTTATTTCTTTTTCAACCAAGAAAATAGTTGTCAGGTAGAATATAGCTGAGCCACCTTATAAATCATCCAAGTTATGTCCCAACATTTCCACACAGCACTGCAACGTACACTTCTATAACATTCCTAATGGAAAAGGCTTCAATATGGAACACAAGACTTTTCACTTTGCTTCTGCACTTAATATGCCAGTCTCCCTTTTACATTTTCCCTGTCTTCTTTTTTGCCTTCACCTGTTACATGCTCCTTTGAACCAGAGATTTGTTGTTGTTGTTACTTGCCATCAAGTTGACTTCAAGTTATGGTGACCATTTGAATGAGAAACCTTCAAGAGTGACAGTCAACAGCTGCCTGGCTCTAGTCTTACAAACTCACAGCCATGGCTTCCTTGACTGAATCAATTCACCTGTAGCATGGTATTCCTCTTTCCCTGCTGCTTTTTACTTTACCAAGTACTACAGTCTTTTCCAGTGAGTCAGAACATGTCATGTCCTAAATGCAACAGACTTAGGGGGGTTGCAGACTGCCAGAAATAGTCCACTTTTTTGAGTCCACTTTTAGGGTTAGGGTTAGTGCTAGGGAATCATGGGAATTTTTTTTTTCTGAGACACTGAGCCTTCTCTGTCAGAGAGCTCTAGTGCCACAATAAATACAGTTCCCATGATTCCCTAGCACTAACCCTAATCCTAAAAGTGGACTCAATTTGCACTATTTCTGGCAGTCTGCAACCCCCTTCAGTTTAGGGCCTCTGCAACCGGCCCAAAGGGCCAGCCGCCCTAAGCCCAGGCCAATGACGTCCTGATGCCACATGGCATTATACTTAGCATGCAGTGTCAGGACGTCCTCCCAGCACACCTTCCTGACATGCTGCACCAGAAGGGGCGCTAAAGAGCCATGCGCCAGCTCTTAGGGAGCCCTTTTGCCACCCCTGAAGGGAGTGGCATTTTGCTGCTCTTTCAGGGGTGGCAAAAGTGAGGATCAGGGCTGCAGTGTGGAGTAGCTGTGCCCCGATCCATGGCTAGCAGGGGTGGCCCAGAGCAGCCTGTCTGCAGCCCCCCTTAGTCATCTTGGCTTTAGAGAGAGTTCAGTCAGTCTTGATTTGTTCTTGGACCTGTTCATTTTACTTTTTAGTGGCTTGTAATATCCATAGACCTATCACCCAGCATCACATTGCCAATGAGTTGATTTTATTCAGTTTTCTTCATTGTCTAGCTTTTACAACTATGCATAGCCATTGGGAACTTGTGTACACAAAGTACTGCTCTATCCATTAAGAACTTCCCTCTTCTTGAAAGTTCAGCATGAAAATGATGAACATGATAGGATGGAGAGTGGACTCTGATCTACATATGTCCATTTTCCCCAGACTGAATGTCTTAAAAGAGCTTGCAAACTTCTTAGGTGTTAAAAAAAATATTAAATTTGTAAGAAAAAGCATTGCAGTACTGTGAAAGAACAGGAAGCATGACAGACTGGTGCATGATTTCTAAGTTCATCTACTTTCCTTTTAAATCTTACTTTTGGCTCTCTATCTATCCATGCCTCCCAGCTCTTCCTTCCTCCCCACCTGTTCCTATTAGTGCTGTGCTGAAATTTGTCTTCCAGCTTCTCAGCAGGTTTTCTTCCTCTACAAAAAGACTTTTGTTTTCCTTCCTCATTTTCGGGCATCTTAGAATGTATTTTGCATATCTTTTGGTGATGTTTTTGAGCTTACTCTATTGTTTTTAGTGGTGTATAGCAATGACACTCTTTTTATTACCCATTACTCAGTCTATAAATCTTGCCTGGATGCCCTTATTTGTTTTGTTTTATTTATTAATTTGAATCCCACCTTTCTCCTGGTGTAGGATCTAAACTAAAATGTCACCTGTGAGCAAGTTGCTTTATCACATCTTCTCCTAAACTTAATTATAGTAAAAAGTTGGGGAGGCTGCAGATGGCTCAAGAGATGCCTATATAAAGAAAGACAGAACACTGTCATGTATCCCTCAACCATCTTGCAGCAAAAGTAAGAAATCCACACGTCATCCAGGATTTTCTGGGGCTGAGAGTGTGTGGCTTGCCCCAGTGGATTTCCATGGCTGAGTGGGCAATCAAACACTGATAGTCCAACACTCAAACCACTACAGCAGACTGGCACTTGAGAATGGAGAGGGGGTAAGAAAAGAAAATATTAAGGACACACATACAAAAGAACAGGAACAGAGAAGAGAGGGAGGAAGAGAAAAAGAATGAAAGAGAGAAAGACAGAGTGGAAAGAAAAAAGGAGAATGAGAAATAGATAGTAAAATGAGGAAAAGAGAGGAAACTACAAACAGGCAAAACAGAACTAGAAATTCCCTTTGGGGCACTAGCCTGCTATATCCAGAAGCCTGTCAAAACAAACCTCCTACCCAAGGCTCCACACCCTAAACTGGGTAGCATGGTAACAACCCAGACCCAGCCAAAAAAAAAATCCGTGCCCAAATCTGGGGGCTTTTCAGGCTTCTTAGGCTTGGAGTGGGGGCTTATCAATCTGCGTGGGTGCACCTTGGTGCCCCTGACCCCAAAAATCCCACCAGAAGTCCAGGGCCAGAAGTCCCGCCCCCAGAAGCCCCATCCCCCACACACCGGGTGTCACCAGGTGTGGGAACACCACTGCTTTTACCAATTAATAATTTTCAGACAGGCATCATATGGACTTTATAATGTGCTTTTCTAGATAGAAAGAAAAAGAAAGAAAGAAAGAAAATGTAAAGGTGACATACTTGCTGTATTTTAGCAGATGTTCCAGCTAATCAACTACCAATTTTAATCTGTGTGGGAGAAATCAAGCACTAGAAAAGATCCAGTGTTCAATACTAATCTTATATTCAAAAAAAAAAAAAAAAAAAAAAAAAAAAAAAAAAAAGCTCAGGGGAGCTTCTAATGTAACTATCTCAATTGATAACAAAGATTTGTTTATTTGTCCAGCACCAGTCAAGATTTAGCTGGAGTCATGTTTTGTGGCTAAAATTTCATTACCATCTGATCAGACTTGTTCAGTGGTCTCTACGGTATGGATTGTTTATTGTAATCCAATTCCTATTGGATTGGATTGGAAAGGAATGGAAGTCAAAACACACTTCATTATAATTGATGTTAAGTGTCACCTTCATTAGCAAACTGCAAGAAAGGTCAGGGCATGAACAGAGCAAAGAGAAAGGGAGGAGAGAATGAAATAGGTTCCCTTCTAGTTCCAGCAAAACTCCCCAGAGAAGATGCCTCAAAGAGGCAACATGAGAAAATTGGCCTTGCTGGTGTCTTTATATGAGTTAAGACTCTGGTATGAAGTCTGTTTTCAAAAATTGACTGTGAAGCACAACAGAAAATCAATGATTTCAACTGACATTTCCTGTAATATCTCATATCCTTATGCAAGGTTAGGGATGGGCAACTGTGGAAGGCTAGGGGCTGCATTAATACCCCAGGAGACATTGGAGGACCTATTTAACCCACTGGACCCCTACATTGCCACCAATAGACCCTACAGTATGTATGGAAGCCATATCCATTATGTTTTAGGCCTCCCCGGGCCATTTTGGGCCTAGGAGAGGCCTTTTTTAAAAAAACAACAACAGAAAATTACTTCTGGTCACTTCCTATGCAATTTGTGTGTTTTTAAAAGGTCTCTTGTGGGCCTAATTTATTTGAAAGATGAAAGATGAAATCACTATCACCATATATCACTAGATAGATAGATATCACTATCACATATCACTAGAGAAGATTTCAGGGTATTTGGGGGCAGAAGTATCACTATATGGCACATTGGGATATTCGTAAAAATGTGTAACAAGTAACAATATCATTACAGGGTTGGGGAAGATTACAAGAGACCACAATATTGTTTTTTGTGAAATAACATTGGAACTAGTAATGTCACGGGTTTGTTTGTTTTTTAGTATAATTTGTACAGGTATATCTCAGTTATTGAAGTAGATATGTTCTTCATTCATTTCGTTGACAGAAACTTTGGTACCAGAGGCAGAAATAACATAAAAAGACAGAAATAGGTTCCTACATCATAAAAAAGATTAGCATGAACATGTTTCATCAGACATTTTATGCAGAACTAAAGATTGTACATGTGAAATGAAACAACCAGCTCAGGTAAGCATTGCATGAGTAAAAAACACACTTGGAATCATATAGAGACTACTTCAAGGCTTCTTTCAAAATGCATGCAGGGATATAGATCTGTCTGTGTCTGTCTGTCTGTCTGTCTGTCTGTCTGTCTGTTTTTCTGTTTTTCACCAGAGCTGGTTTAGACACAAAATGGGGTGTGAAGGAGTGAAGAGAAGGGAGAAACATCAACAGTCTAAGACATACAGATGACACTGTAATATTAGTAGAAAACATGGTAGACTTGGAGCAATTACTAAGGAAAGTTAAAGAAGAAAGTGCAAAGGCAGGCTTACTGCTGAACATAAAGAAAACAAAAATAATGACTACTGAGGATCTACATAAATTCAAACTAGATATTGAGAAAATCTGGCAATACTCCAGGAGAAAAACATTTCAGTTTACTAAATGTCAAAATGTAAGAGAAAACTATTTAAAAATGACATATAGATGGCATTTAACTCCATTTAAATTAGCAAAAATATACCCCCCCAAAATAGACAACAAATGCTGGAAATGCAATAAGGAAACTGGCGAATGGTTTCACATGTGGTGACAATGTCATGAGATTAAAAACTATGGGAAGCTATACACACAGAAATTGAAAAAAATCTTTAATATAAAATTTCAAATGCTACCAGAAATCTATCTCTTAAATATGACCAATAAAATCTCAGATATTAAAGCCCAAAAACATTGGGAAACATTGTTATATATGATTACATCAGCCAGAATCCTTATTGCACAAAAATGGAAAACTAAGGAGATTCCTACAATAGAAGGCTGGCTATTAAAATCACTAGACAACAGAGAATTAGATAGACTAACAAAGCTGATAGAAAGAAAACCCAAAAAAGTAATAAATACAGACTAGGAAAAACTAAAACGTTATTGTGAAAAGCGATGGTCATAGGATTAATAATTAATGTGAACAAAGCCCCCAAACAGTTCAAGAATCACTGTAAGAGTTGAAAGACTAAAGTCATAAAAATGAATAACAAGAACAGGGAACCATGCAACATTTCTTTTATTTACCCAAAAAACCAGATAACTGGACAGGAAGTTATAGAATTAATGAATTAATGAATTTCATTTATCAAAAGAACTTGGATAATATAACTGAAATGAAGAAGAAATGTTGATTTGATATGTATTTTTGGAAATGTAGAAATTTAATAAAAATAAATTAAAAAGACCCTGGATATTGAGAAAATCTAAATAAAGTTTTCCTATACATTGGATCAAATATTGATCAAAATGGTGACTGCAGGCAAAATGTCAGAAGAAGACTAGGAATGGGAAGGGCAGCCATGAAAGCATTAACCAATTCCTAAAAATGCATAACTGAGTACTAAAATTAGAATCATCCAATCCATTATATTCCCCATCACCATGTACTGATGTGAGAGCTGGACAGTGAAAAAAGCAGATAGAAAGAAAATCAACTCATTTGATAAGTGGTGCTGGAGGAAAGTGCTGAGGATTCTGAGGACAGCCAAAAAGACAAACAAATGGGTCCTAGAACAGATCAAGCCTGAACTCTCACTGGAAGCCAAGATGACAAAACTGATGCCGCCATACTTTGGCCACATCATGAGAAGACAGTAATGCTAGAAAAGGTAGAAGGCAGTAGAATGAGAGGAAGACTGCATGACAGGTGGCTAGATTCAATTAGGGAGGCCACAGGCCTGAACCTGCAGGACTTGAGTAGAGCAGTGGACGATAAGGGCTCTTGGAGTTGTCTCATCCACAGGGTTGCAATGCATCAG
This sequence comes from Phrynosoma blainvillii, assembly GCA_026167975.1. Lineage (NCBI taxonomy): Eukaryota > Metazoa > Chordata > Lepidosauria > Squamata > Phrynosomatidae > Phrynosoma > Phrynosoma blainvillii. The sequence continues at coordinate 419,931,786 of JANUYF010000001.1, forward strand.
GGCTAGCTCAAAGGCAGTTAACAATAACAACAGAGTTAATAAACTAATTGGAAATACACCGTGCTAGAATTATAGTCAGGTCCTTATTCTTTTTTTTTTTTTTTTTAAGTCCAGAGAATTTTAGTGTCATAAAATTTTACAAGTCAACTCATTTCTTTGGTAATATATTAGACCTTTATACCATAAACATTTGATTCTTTATCTTAATAGAGAGGCCAGTTGGAAGAATGTCTTATTTCTAATTGTCTACGCAGGTTTAAGCTTACGTATCTTAAAATTCTAGTCAGGTCCTTATTCTGATAGTAATATTAATTTCCCGTTTTGCATTAGCAAGCAATGAAAAAAAATGAATTTTCTTTCTGTCCCAGATGAGATTAGGGTGTGTGCATGTGTGCACACATTTTTTCCCCATTTGGGAACTTTGTGGAGATTTTTCTGCAAAAACATTTTTTGTGAAATGCTTTTGTATCAACTTTTTAAAACAAACCAACAAACTGAATACTACTGATGGCACAAAAATCTTGTGGTGGTGAACTTTTTTTGGATGGAGTGTTTTGAAATGTTGAACTCTCCGAGAGATTACTATGTTAATGTCTAGACCCATTTCAAACTGGCTTCAGGACAGGCTTTGGGGTTGAGACTGCCATGGTTGCCTTGACCTACAATCTGCGTCTGAGCATCTACAGGCGTAGTGTGACCCTGTTGGTGCTTTTGGACCTCTCAGCGGCTTTTGATATGATAGATCACGGCATTCTCTTGGATCGCCTGAGAGGGTTCTGTTCCTTCCTCTCGGGTAGGTCCCAGAGGGTGCTGCTCGGGGATAGCTGCTCCAGTAAAAGGGAGTTCACTTGTGGCGTTCCTCAAGGTGCCATTCTATCCCCAATGTTGTTTAACATGTATATGAAGCTGCTGGGTGAGATCATTCGGAGTTATGGAGCTGGGTGTTATCAGTACGCTGATGACACCCAAATCTATTTCTCCATGTCTCGTTTGTCGGCCTTGAATTCTGATGGCATCTCTTCTCTCAATTAATGTCTTTGGGCAGTAATGGGCTGGATGAGGTAAAACAGATTGAGAGTGAATCCAGAAAAAATGGAGGTGCTCACGGCAGCTGCCCCGAAACCAAGAATTGGGTTGCAACCTCCTGGACGGGGTCACACTCTCCGTAAAGGACTGCATCCGCAGTCTGAGGGTGCTCCTTGACACGTCACTCCTGATGATGAATATGCCAGCTGCGCCCTTTTCTGGAAGTAAGGGATCTTGAGACTGTTGTGCATGTGCTGGTAACCTCCCGTCTAGATTTCTGTAATGCGCTCTACATGGGGCTACCCTCATGCTTGGTCCAGAAACTACAGTTAGTACAAAACATGGCAGCCAGAGTGGTTTCTGGAACATCTAGGAGGGACCATATAACTCTGGTTTTAAGGGCCCTCCACTGGCTGCCTATTAGTTTCCTGGCCCAGTATAAGGTGTTGGTTATTACCTTTAAAGCCCTAAATGGCTTGGGTCCAAACTACCTTCAGGACTGCCTTCTCCCATACAATCCTCCCCGGGGTGCTCCGGTCCTCTGGGAGGAACTTGCTTCAGCCATTGAAATCTAGGCTTTCTGCTACCTCCCAGAGGGCATTCTCAGTAGCCGCCCCCAGACTGTGGAACAGCCTGCCAGATGAGATCTGTCTGATTATATCTCTAAACAGCTTTAAAAAGGCTTTTAAGATGGATCTCTTCCAGCAGACCTTTCCAGAATAGATGTCCCGGCCTCAAGAAATTCCCTCTACTCGGTCCTCTCCCCAGTTATGATTCTTGCCGCATTCTCCCGCTATTTGGTTTGTTTTATTCATCTCATCTTGTTTATTTTATGTTTTTAACTACTGTTGTTTTAATCTGTTTTAATCCTATGTCTGATTTAATACTGTTTTAAGGGGGGGGGTATTGGGATGTATTATATAATCTGTAATTTTAACTTTTGTTAGCCAACTCAATTGTGCTCAGAGGGGCGGGGTAAAAATAAAATTTATTATTATTATTATTATTATTTAATTGTTTTTAGTATAAAAATGAATGGAGTGGTGAAATCTAGTGACATTTTTAAGACTGATTTATTTTTAGCATCAGTTTTCTTGATTGTTCTATGCAACTGAAGACGTGGGTTCAAATCCACACAAGCTTATCCCTGAAATTTCATGATTTCCTTTGTCACTGAGAATGAATATTCTTTATCTCCTTACAGCAGAAAGCAGAACTTTCACTGCATAGCCATAGAAACTTCTCAGCTGTGCTTCAGTCATCTTTGTCTACTTGAATTATAATCTTACATCACATGACCTGCCTCTTTCAGTTTGGATCCTTGTCTTCCTTCACTGGTTATTATATGCCCAAACAGTTGGCCAAAACAATTGAATAGTCAAAGGTTCACTACCCTTGCCTGATATGCTAAGGCCTTTCATTTTGTTGCAGATATATGTCTTTTATTCAGAAATAAAATGGTACTCTCTAAGTATTGTTTCAGATGGAGGTCTTACAGATGACACCTGGAACTCTACTACAGAAAAAAAAAAAAAAGATGGAAGGTTGGTTGTGGTCTGAGATGAGCTTCCCTCTTTGTTGAAACAACCAGGAAATTTTTTAGAAATGCTAGTTCTTTGTATGATAGTGGCCAGAATAGAGGTCACAATTTAAGAGAGTTATCCAAAAGTAGGGGTCAGTGGTGTGCCCAGGTAATTTTAGACTGAGGACTTAAATGGTTTCACAGGGGTCACCTTTTGGATGACAATGGGGGGTTGCAGACTGCCAGAAATAGTGCAAATTGAGTCCACTTTTAGGGTTAGGGTTAGGGAATCATGGGAACTGTATTTTATTGTGGCACCAGAGCTCTCTGACAGAGAAGGCTCAATGTCTCAGGAAAAAACAAATCAATTCCCATGATTCCCTAGCACTAACCCCAACCCTAAAAGTGGTTTGCACTATTTCTGGCAGTCTGAAACCCCCCAATGTCTACTATTTTAATAGTCAAGCCTTACTTCTTACTTTTCTTCCCTTACTTCAAATAGTTTTTTTCCATCTTTTAAAACTGCTACTTTCTTGCTGGAATGGAGAATAATAATGCAATCTAGGCCTTTTCTCAATCCTGATTTTTTTTTTAAAGAAAGAAAGAAAGAAAGAAAGGAATGCTATGAATATGTGCACTTTTGCTTTTTGTAGCAACATCATGGTGACAGGGATAAAATTGAGTTTGTTTTCACTGCCTTAATGATTTAACTTGGAATGAACCCTATTTTGTTGTAGAAAAGGATAATAGCCATAATCCTGTTATATACTATGCTAGAGTTTTTCCATGGTTGCACAGTAGCTTCAAGAGAAGGCAGCTGAAGCCACTTCCATCATGACTGGGAGAAGAAAGTTGCAGGCGTGGAACAGCCTATGCCCAATGTCTGGCTTCCAGGTTATTCTGTGAAGGCTGCTTTGGAAAATTGCCTATGCCTCAAGACAGTTGATTATCTAAGGCAGTCTACTCAGAACATCCTAACTCCAGGGAGCCACCTGGAAAACAGTAACTGCACAAATACTATACACACTCATGTATAAGCCTAGAAATTTTAGTCAAAAAATTGATCCCGAAAACCTGAGTCAACTTATCCATGGGTCAATGTAAATATTGTAAAGATAAAGGTATTCCCTGTTGACATGGTTGTCAAGTTGTGTCTGACCATAGGGTGCAGTGCTCATCTCTGTTACTAAGCTGAAGAGCCAGAGTTATCAGAGACTACTCTGTGATCATGTGGCCAGCATGTGTATGCAAATGCAAGTAGATAAATAGGTACCACTTCAGTGGGAAGGTAAACAACATTCTGTGCAATCATGCTGGCCACATGATTGCACAGAATGTTGTTTACCTTCCCACTGAAGTGGTACCTATTTATCTACTTGCATTTGCATACTTTCAAACTGCTAGGTTGGCAGAAGCTGGGACTAGTGATGGGAGCTCACCCCATCACGTGGCACCTGGGCCTCGAACTGCCAACCTGCTGATCTTGCAATCAACTGAGTCAGCATCTCAACCATTTAAGCCACGGTACTTTACTATACTTAAATTCTAATTTTAAAGAAGAACCATCACTTGATGAAAGGCAAGAGTGTAATCTGTCCTGGAAGCACTGCCCCCCCTCTCATCTATCCAGCCTTTAGTGTGAGCACAAATAGTTATGCCTGCTGGAATGTGGTAAGATCTTTGGCATTCTTTTCCTTTGCTTCATCCTCTAGATCCTTTTTTACATGCCCCTAAATTTTACCCTTGACTTATCATGGGTCATGTCAAAATCCACAATTCTGGCCCCAAAACCTGCCCTCAACTTGTACATGAGGTACAGTTATAGATGAGTATATAATGTAGATTTTTTTAGCATCAGCAACCTTGTCTTAACAATGAAAGAGATGAGTTTCCTCTCTTTCCTTTGTGGCTGCTGAGGCCATGGCACTCCCCCTTACCCACTGCACCAGTATAGTTATGCAGGAGTAGATTACAAGGAGGATACCAGCCAATATATTTGAAAATAAGCAATAATACAAAAAAATATCACCTAACCTGACATGTGTCTCACCCCTGACTATAAAAGTTTTAAGTAAACAAGAAGAAATGAAGGCTGATTGGCAGGCAGCATTAGCTGCAATGGATGCTGGCATGGCCATATCAACCTAGTGTTGATGCTGGGCATATTTCAAGATCTCCACATAACCCTACAGCTTTCTGGGTAGCCGTTTGACCTGAACTGCAAGGCCAGGAAATCAGCCCTAAGATCTAGCTCTAGATGTACCAGTGGCAGTTTTCAAATTGGGATGTATCCCTTTGCAAAAGATTAAGGAGCAAAATCACTTACCTTACATAAGTGATGGCCCTCTTCAAGATTTGGCCTGTAACCTCTGTAAATTCCACCCAACATGGATAATGGTATCAATCGGTCAAAGTAGCTGGTTTGCCAAAAGTTCACCATTTCTTGCTTAACATCAGATGGTTTTGTTTTATAACAGAAGTTAAATTTTAATATCCAAGCATTGTTTAAGATGAAGATGCTGCTGCCCCCAGCTGGAAATGTACTAGTGAAAGAAAGGCTGGAAGCCAGAGTAAAATTTCTGTTTCCTGAGGCTTTAAAGACATAACAATGGGCACTTGATATTGAAAAGATATTTGACTCCTAAGATGTCTGTTGTTGGGACACTGCACATCATTTTCCACATTATTTACTGGAATCTCTCTGGAATTTTGAGATTTGTCCGAGGCATTCAGAAATGGTCAGATTCTCAAATGTATCACCTTTATTTTAATAGAAAGTCCTCCTGTCTACTATTCCAGCAATGCTTGGTGGATCAACTTCTGTAACAAAGTCTCAGCACGCTTTCTTTTTCAGGGGATGAACATATTGATTTAATGCCTCCCATGTGCATGACTGAAAAACAAGAACCCAGTCATACACCTGCAACAATGCAGCACATTGTGAAATGCCTGTGGCTTCTGGCTTTTCTAAAATAAACATCATCTACAGGGCACACTGGGGATACAGGCTTAATGAGAACATTGGTTATCAAAAGAAAGTCTGAGTGATGTCTCTTTTTCAGTGGAAATTGCATATGGACAAAAATGATTTGCATCCTACAGTCATGTTATGCTATCACTGAAAAGATAAACTTCTAGTTTCACTTCCCTAATCCTCAATGCTTTAATTAGCTTCCATACTTACACATTCTCACCCTGCCTTTCCATAAAGACATATTATGGAAATGTCATTATTTCTACTCTAATAGTTACAAGTTTAAGGTTACTTCTACCATTTCTCCTGAACAAAGTAATGGGCTTCAATGTGAAGAAAGTTTATAGAATAGTCTTCAGACAGAACTAATGGATACAATGTGGTTTAGAAAATAAAATAAAAACCCACTCATTTGAAAATTCTATTGCTTTTCTATGCTCCAATTAATTCATAATAAGGATTAGAGAAATATAGAAAATAAACAACCAGGAAGAAGGAAAGCAGTTTCTGGGCAGCCATCTTGAGTGGAAAAAGACAGACTTGCCTCCAGAATAAGGTAGCATCCAGGAGCTCTCTATAGAGTTAGAAACCCAGTTGATTGAGCTCTCTGACAGAGCCTGGTGAAAAGACGAAGAGAACAGGGGCCCTTTATGTCTTTACCAGGGGAATTTTTGAGAAAGAAGCCCACAGCTCTGTTTCAATGCTTACTTAAGACTTCTCAATATGGACACTGAGGGAATTGCTGCAGTCACCTGCAACACTTGTAGGATGTTTGTCTTCTAGCCATGAGATATGGGGAACTTCACCTGCACCAAGTGCAAGTTCGTAGCAATCCTGGAAGAGAAAGTCAAGCAGCTGGAGGTCTGGGTAGCTACACTTCAGCATATTAGGGAGCAAGAGGTTTTCCTGGACAGAGCGGAATGAACAGTTTTGGATGGAGCCACACAGAGAAAGCTATTGGGGAGGAGGTCACTTCATGCACACAGGAGGTAGACACCTGGAGGAACATCACACAGAGAAGTAGGGAAACCAGGGATCATTCTGGGAGCTTGCAGCTACAGAATTGATTTGAAGCTCTCTTCCTTATCAAGGATAAAGAGGAAGAGCAGCAGAGACAGTTCTCAGGGACAGTCTTGGGAACCCTGAGAGTACCACCATAGGGAACAGCCACAGCTAAGCCTCAGAGTAGGCGTGTGGTGGTGGTGATGGTGGACTCCTTGTTGAGGGGTACAGAAGCAGTGGTTTGTGGACCTGACAAGATGTCCTGGGAGGTGTGTTGTCTCCCTGGGGCAAAAATCCGTGATGTGGCAGTGAGGCTGACAAGACTTGTCAACCCTACTGACCATTACCCCTTTCTCTTGTTCCATGTGGGAACCAATGATACTGCAAGGCATAGTTTTCAGAATATCAGAAGGGATTATGAGGATTTGAGTAGGAAGCTGAAAGAACTGGACGCATAGGTTGTTATCTCATCTCTTCTCCCAGTTGAAGGGCATGGTCCAGGAAGGAAGAGCAAGATAGCAGACGTGGCTCTGTAGATGGTGCCACCAAGAATGATTTGGATTCATGGGTCATGGGCTACAGTTCCATGTGGGTGGACTTCTAGCAAGAGATGGGCTGAATCTCATACCAGTTGGCAGAAGCATTTTTACCAATAGTCTCAAACATTTGATCAGGAGGGCTTTGAAATGAGTCATGAGGGGGAGGGAGACAATATCTTGGAAGGTATCTTGGAAGGCAGGAGTACATCATGGGCTGGAGATAATAGTCAAAGTGTTATAGAGGGAACAAGGCAAATGATGCAAGGGCCTAACAATGGGAGGCAAAAACCCTCACACAGGCTGCAAGTGAGAGGATCCATGCTTTTAGATGTCTCTACATTAATGCACAGAGCATGGGAAATAAACAAGATGAACTTGAACTCCTAGCACACCAAAGCAAATATGACATAATAGGCATCACTGAAACCTGGTGGGATGAGTCTCATGATTGGAATGTAGGAATACAGGGGTATAACCTTTTAAAGAGAAACAGGCCAAACAGGAAAGGAGGAGGAATAGTATTATATGTCAGGGATGTTTACACCAGTGAATAGATCCAGGACTTAAATCCTGAAAATCAGGTGGAGAGCATCTGGATAAAAATTAAAGGGGAAGGAAACAACAGGGATGTTATAGTGGGAGTCTACTACAGACCCCCAAGTCAGACTGAGGAATTGGATGATGCCTTTCTAGAACAGATGACCACACACTCAGAAAGGAGAGATATAGTAGTGATGGGTGACTTCAACTATCCTAATATTTGCTGGAAGTCAAACTCAGCCAATGCTTCAAGGTCTAGCAAATTCCTCACTTTCCTCGAAGACAATTTCTTTGTACAAAAGGTGGAAGAGGCAACAAGGGGATCAGCTATTCCCCCCCCCCCATATAATCTTTATTTTCATATATAATAAAAAATACAATAAAATTTCCTTTGATAATAAGGTGTTCTCTTATATTGATTGCTTCTTAATATGTCTTCCATTCTTAGGATCTTCGAAGAGTACTTATTTCTTTTTACTTCAGCAAACCTTTCTTTACATTATGTATCATGCAACAACATGAAGAAAAAAAGAGAAAAGAAAGAGAGAAAAAACAAAGTATACAATATACATTCTACTTTATTTAATAATGTTCTAATAATTTTGTATCTTAACCTGTACTTCTATAATTGCTTAATTGTCTAATACATAGATTATTCCTTAATCCTCAGTTCTACTATAACAAGGCAAGCTTTGTTGGAGATGATTTCCCCCCCCCCTTTTCCGTCTATAATCATGTAAAAGATAGTAAAGCAAACAAAGTTATAATACAAAATGTACTAGCTATAACTGTAATCAAGTATTCAGTATGTCTTTATTTATGTCCCAAGTCTTCTCCAAAAATATTATTACTTTGTACCATTCTTCTTTAATTTTTTGTGTATTTTGATTTTGTATACCACAGGATATCTTATCTAATTCTCTATACTCGTTCACTTTTTACATCCAATTATCCCAATTTGGTTTCTTTTCTGACTTCCACAATTTAGCTATCAAAATCCTAGCAGCAGTGACGAGATACAAAATTATTCTCCAATATTTATTCTCATCTGATATTTTCAAGATTGAAGTCATATTAAGCAAGTATAACTTAGGGTTTAAAGGAAAATAAATCCCAAAGATCTGTTGAACTGTCTCATGAACCTCTTTCCAGAATTTTTGAATTTCTTCACATCGCCACCACATATGAAAAATTGTCCCTTTTTCCTTTTTACATCTCCAACATAACCCTTGTTCTAATTTATGTATCTTTCTTAATTTCCATGGTGTACAATACCATCTGTTCATGATTTTCATAAAATTCTCCTTTAAGTCTTGTGCCACTGTGAATTTATTTGACTTTCCCCCTGCATTTTGCCATTCCTCAAACTCAGTCTTACACCCTGTGTCACATGTCCATTTAATCATATAGTCCTTTACCATTTCTGATTCTAATTGTCTGACCAGTAGCAACTTATAGAATTTTGAACTCTTTTTCCCCTCTGTTTGCCAAAATATTTTATCTAACTCATTCAGATTGTTTTTGATACCTGATGTTCTCTTATCCACAGTGTATCTTGGTTTCAATTGCAAATAATTAAACCAATTAACATTATAGCCTTCCTTATTTCACTCCTCTCTTGATTTTAAATCCTTCTTACCCCGATGGTCTTCCTGAACCGATGTCCAGATGGGTAATTTAAAATAAAATTTGCTTTTAATCCTACCCCAGGTAAGTAGCAAAGATCTTCTAATTGGATGGTTCATAAAGTCTTTGTTGCTTTTAAGTTTGTTATAATTTAAGAAACCATGCCATCCAAATCACTGCCTCTAAATTGAGTAATTCTTTATCTCCAAGTTTAATCCAATTTTGAACCCACATTAGACTACATGCCCAATAGTATATCTTTAAATCAGGTACGAATATCCCCCTTTATCTTCCGAATCTTTTAATACCAGCCATTTTATTCTTGTAATAATGGAAGATCCAATTCAGGGCATTAATAAACTGTTTCAGGAGATAGGGAAATTTGGCAAATATTCTGGTTTGAGAGTCAGCAAAAGTAAAACAGTTATGATAACCAAAAATATGACAAAACAGGAAGAAGGACTGTTAATAGAAATTTCTGGATGCAAAATAGAGAAGAAACTGAAATATTTGGGAATATGGATTGCCAAAGACAACTTAAAACTTTTTGATAATAACTATCTTCCTGTATGAAAAGAAATAAGAAATAATCTGATAAGATGGAATGTAATGAATCTCTTTCTGTTAGGGACAATTGCAGTTGTCAAGATGGAAATTCTCCCAAAGATGATGTTTCTGTTTCAAAATTTGCCAATAGAGATTAAGGAAAAAAACATTCAAAAAATGGGAGGTTGAACTCAAGAAGTTTGTATGGAAAGGCCATAGACCAAGAATAAAAGGGATCAGCTATTTTAGATCTGATCCGAACTGACTTGGATGACCTGGTAAATGGGGTGCAAGTGGTGGGATCCTTAAGTGGGAGTGATCATGTTCTCCTGGAGTTTCTTATACAGGGGAAAGGAGAAGCTAGACATAGTCAAACACTCATTCTAGACTTTAGGAGAGCTGATTTCAACAAACTTAGGGAAACACTGGGAGTGATCCCATGGTCAGGAATACTAAAGGAGAAAGGAGTTCAGGATGGATGGGAGTTTTTCAAAAGGGAGATACTGAAGGCACAATCTCAAACTGTTCCAATGAGAAGGAAAAATGGGAGATGTCTCATGAAACTGGGTTGGATGACAAAAGAACTTTCAGCTGAACTAAGTTTTAAATGGGAGATGTATAAGAAATGGAAAAGGGGCAAAATCACTAAAGAGGAATTCAAACAAATAGCTAGCACATATAGGGGTAAAGTCAGGAAAGCCAAAGTGCAGAATGAGCTCAGGCTTGCTAGAGGGGTTAAGGACAATAAAAAGGGCTTTTTGGGGTATGTCCGTAGCAAAGGAAAGAAGAAGGAAATGGTAGGGCCACTGCACAGAGAATATGGAGAAATTCTAACAAGGGTATAGAAAAGGCAGAACTACTCAATACCTTCTTTGCCTCAGTCTTTTCACAAAAGGAAAAGGGTGTCTAACCTGAGGAAAATGGAGCAGAGGACCCAATAGGGGAGATGCAGGACAGAATAAGTAAAGAAGAAATGCAGGAATACCTGGTTAACATAAATGAATTTGTCTCCAGGACCAGATGAACTACATTCAATGATATTAAAAGAACTGGCAAATGTAATCTCAGAGCCACTGGCAATAATCTTTGAGAACTCCTGGAGAACAAAAGTCCCAGCAGACTGGAGGAGAGCAAACATTGTCCCCATCTTCAAAAAGAAAGATGGGGGACACCTGGCTTAACGAGACTACGTGTGAAAGGGATCTAGGAATCCTAGTAGACCACAAGTTGAACATGAGTCATGAGTGTGATGCCGTAGCTAAAAAGGCCAATGTAAATTTAGGCTGCATTAATAGAAATATAATATCTAGATCAAAGGAAGTAATAGTGCCACTGTATTCTGCTTTGGTCAGGCCCCACCTGGAATACTGTGTCCAGTTCTGGGCACCACAATTCAAAAAGGATGTTGAAAAACTGGAGCGTGTCCAGAGGAGGGTGACTAAAATGGTGAAGGGTCTGGAAACCATGCCCTATGAGGAACGACTTAGGGGGGTTGCAGACTGCCAGAAATAGTGTGAATTCAGTCCACTTTTAGGGTTAGGGTTAGAGTTAGGGAACCATGGGAACTGTATTTTATTGTGGCATCAGAATTGTCTGACAGAGAAGGCTCAATGTCTCAGAAAAATAACAGTTCCCATGATTCCCTAGCACTAACCCTAACCCTAAAAGTGGACTGAATTCACACTATTTCTGGCAGTCTGCAACCCCCCTTAGAGATCTGGGTATGCTTAACCTGGAGAAGAGATGGTTAAGAGGTAATATGATAGCCCTCTCTAAATATTTGAAGGGATGTCATATTGAGGAGGGCGCTAGCTTGTTTTCTGCTGCTCCAGAGAACAGGACCTGGAACAATGGATGCAAGCTACAGGAAAAGAGATCCAGGTCAACATTAGGAGGAACTTCCTGACAGTGAGAGCTGTTTGTCAGTGGAACACACTCCCTCAGAATGTGGTGGAGTCTCTTTCTTTGGAAGTCTTTAAGCAGTGGCTGGATGGCCATCTGTCGGGGATGCTTTGACTTTGAGTTCCTATAGGGCATGGTTTCTAGAACTTGCACCATCTTCGTCCCTGTCCTCTGGACATGCTCCAGCTTGTCAACATTCTTTTTGAATTGTGGTGCCCAGAACTTTATCACACACCCAAACAGGATTTCTTGTTAAACAGAGGCTATCAGAATGCAAAAGTAGAAAACAGTGTTTCTGCTATTCTGCTGTTGGAGGCTGTCTCCTAAAAGTGAAGGGAACACTTCTGGCTGGTGCAAAACATGACCTCAATGTTGTTCAAAAAATAAAACTATGTGCTTGCAAAGGGCAGAGGTGATCATGCCCTCTGGGCACTGATAATGACTCTTAGACCATCTGGGCAGTAGAGAGCAATGGGCTTTGTACACAAGACAAAATCAATTAAGTATGTGTATATGTGTGTGTACCCTCTTTCAAATACAGATGGCTTGCTCAACCTCACTGGAAAGTGCATAATATCTCACAATGTGGGCTGTATCAATCTGAGCCAGTTCGACAAGTCTCCATTCAGTGGAGGTAAACAAAACAGTGTAGCACTGATTGCTTTCAACACTGAAAACATTTCCTTGCTGGCAATGGGGGGGGGGAGTGGGGGAGAGGCTTGGCTTTTCCCCCAAAGAGACAGAGCCCAGGCCAGAAGCCCCAACCTGTCCAGTATGATTTCTTAAAAATATGTGCAGACAATGTTCTTGCCTTATTTATCAAAGTCTAATATTCATATTTATTGAGCATAAATGTGGAACAAAGTTGAAGTCAACTTCATGGCAGTTAACAACAACAATAATCTTATGACTGTTGCAATTATTATTGGGCAATTCAATAACATCCATATCCAGTAAAGAGCTCATGTTATGTTACCATGAAGGGCAGCTAGCCAAATGACCAACGTGCATTAGGACCTATGCACAATGGGACCAATGTGCATTGAGAGAAATGCACATGGGTCCAATTGTGCATAAGTCCCATTGTGTCTCAGGACACTGGCTAAGGAGTGCTGATGTGCATTTGGATGTACTTGCTGGTGTCCTATTGTGCATTTTCACAAATCACTAACAGGGTTTCTTAGACCCTCTGCTACATAGCTAAGTATCTGCAAAGTTATGTAATGTTCATTGTGATAGAGGATTTCAGCCTATAGTAGTAACTAATTACTTTTAAAGTAGTTTTCCAAGCTCCACCAGCATTTAATAGTTATGGAAGAAATGGATATTATAGTATTTCTACTGAAGATTCTTGCTACGTTTAGACCTCAGAGCATTCTCACTGGCTATAAATCCTATTTATTTGACTAAGGGAGCAGTAAATCATTCATTTAAATATATGAACACAGATTTCACACCTGCTTAGCTTTTACTGATACTTTATAATGCAGATTTAGCTTCTGCTCACATGTTTCATCTTATAGGCACCAATTCATTCCTCCTGCAATACCAATGAACTCAGGAGAGATAAACACTGTAAAAATTTCTTCCATAAGTTTATCTAACATATGCTATAACCCACCAAGTGCTTCCTTGTTATTTTTCTTTACTGTATTTTTCTTTGTTTTTATTTTCTCTCTTCAATTCAAAGGAAGTGCATTACTGAAAAACCAACTGGCATAACATTAAGAGGCCCTTCTCAAAAACCCTACCACTTTGTGAAAGAAGTGAAATGCAAAATTGCCAAGTGTGTGTGTGTATGGATGAACTCTGTTTTTGTTAAATATTTTTCTCTGCATGTTTTGTAGAGAGGTAATTTGTCTGCCTATTTTCTAGATCATTTTTTTTAAAAGCACAGACATATCTGCCTATTGAATATCACACAGCACTACCATTACATTAAAAAAATCAGTCCATTGAATATATTAAGTTTATAATTTTCCAGTGTGTGAAAAATATGGACTTTAATCCAATGATCATAATATGTATGATAATTTAAAGAGTTTGTCTGTCTGTTATGCTACGCTAATCCCTGTATTTGGTTGAAGTCAACAAACTTAGACCAGTATCCTGTATGGCTTAGCAGTAGTTCAACATGCAAAACTACACTACAGTGGACCATTCACTGACCTCTGGATTTATTTTAGAGATGTTGCTATCCCCCATTGATATTCCATGCCTGGTGGAGAACAGGAGAATATTGGAGAAGTGTCTTTGTCCCCATAACCAGACATGAAATGTTTACATCATTTTCTGAGGTCAAATGGGATCCTCCCAAAGTCTCAGTGGAAGACATAATCATTCTCCCATAGCCAGATGGTTCACCAGTCCCTCTTCCCTACTCTCCATCAAGAATAAATAGTTAGGGGAGACAGCTACAGTGCCTCTGAAGTAAGTTTTTTGGGGGAATGTGCTTGATGCCAAGTGAGTAAGGGAATATCAACTTCTGCATAGACTATAAAAGGTCATATACCAGTATATAGCTGACTTACACATCTATGCCACTAGCAGGATGCTTGGTGTGATATCCAATGGGAGCAAAACAAAGAAAATAGCAAGATTTTGGACTTGATGTATCAGATACTTTCGATATATCTCAAGCAAACACTTGTGATTTCTATATTTTTTTCTCTTTCTCTTTCTCTAGAACTTTCATCTATGAAATGATTGTGACCAAACTCAATTATTAGATTTAGGTTGCCATATTTCATTAAAGTTGTGGATGTTCTTGGGTTTTGGTCCATTTTGTGCAGAACTTTGTGTGAAACAATTGTTAAGGACTGTAAGTTGTACAATATTTTTGTTTTGTTTTGTTTCTGTCATATATTATAAATGCTGGATAAATTTCCTAATTATTTTCATAATTCAAACTGAGATTGATTAAAAAGTCAATTTATATTTTCTCTGCCTTTTCAAGCACTCTGCACGAAACCTCATCTTTCTGAAAGAAATTTAAACCTCCTTTGGGCATAAACACAGAATGTTTTCCTATATCCCTTTGGTTTGGGGAAGGAATAACAAAGCCATTCAAAGTTGGGAACTGACACCATTCAGTTTATTTGTTTGAAGTAATCATGCATGATTCACCACTGTCATAGCCTCCACTCCCTCCACAGGCTGTATGTTGCTTGGTATAGTAATCATAGCATGTTTGAGAACAACATCCAGTCAGAGAAAAATCCCTGGGGATACATAGCATGACAAATGGGTTTGGAAAAGAGAACACTGTATCATGTACAGTACGTTCCTAAGATGTACTCCCAAAACATCTGGCTGTTGTGGTCGTGTGTGTGTGTATGCATGTGTATTCAAGATCTGGAAGTAATGAAGAACTTTCTTCCAAGTTGTAATTCCGACTCAGAACTTAGCAGACTACTTACAATTTCCAACTAGGGTTAAGTTTGCCTATCACCATCGAGGAATTATACTCACATACTGTACAAAATAGATATATACTTCAAATATATCAAAAAGAAGGCCTAATTAAGAGTATCCAAGGATTCTTTCCTTCACTTCTGTTCTATCTTGGAATTACTTCATAATAATAACAAGGAAAGAAAAAGCAGATGCTAAACTTGAAGTTTGTATCCAACTTCCCATCCAAACAAAACCTATTAATTTTAACTAGACCATATTAGAATTGTATTGTATATGTTGAGCCTTTCTTTTTTTAAAGTGTCTACCTCTCAATGCAAGTGAATTCTAATACTTAATCTTTACTGTGTAATCAATATATCCTTCCCTTTAGGTAGTTATAGGCCCTCTTCCCTTTTAACAGCATTTTCAAGCCTGACCTTGCCTGCAGTATTGATCATTTTATGCTCCTGCCGAGCCATGCAATTACTTACATATCTCCTTTCATGTCTGTAGCATCACCATGTTGCAAAACACACTTTGATATTTGGAAGGCACTTCAATATATGCCTTTAAAGCAGTATAGGGTGTTGTTGTTTTTTTTAATGCTGGCAAATGAGAAGAATTTCAAACTCTGTTGCAGTTCTTTGCTTAAAGGACTTGCATGAATTATACCCTGTCTTTCTGAATAGGCATGTTGAGCTTTAATGTGAGGAAATCATCTTTCTATTTCCCACACTTAAGTAGAATTTGAAATGGAAGTCAGATTTCTTCCTGGCCAGCCCTGCTTGTACTGTTCTTAATAAATTCTCTTGTTGTTTCTAGGCCAATTGTTGTAATTATGTTTTTGTTGGCCACCTACATTATATTTCATCTCCAGATGGTCCTCAGTTTGGCTTGTTGGCTTTCCCCCAAATGCAAAAATAGAAGGAATATTACACCATTTCCTCACCATCTCCCCTCCCTGATATGTATATATTTGTCAATGGATAGATTTTAAGATTCTACCTCATGGGGCACTTGATATCTCAATTATTTCATTGTGAGTTAAAGTCCTATGGGAGATCTTATTTTCCACTCCAGACTTTACAATTTGTTGGCTGCATAAAGGTATATTTATTCACTGGGTTTGTGACATCATTTCTGTTAATGTCTGGCAATTTAGATTGGCTTTCTTTTTGAGTTTGGATTGCTTAGACATAAATATCCTATAGAGATGTGCACTGGATGCGTACAGTGGCTGAATCCTGAACAGAATTTGGCCCCATCTTTGTTTTCCAGAAAATGCTGAAGGAGAGGATGAAGAGAGAGAGCAGGATTGAATGACTGACAGGTTCACTTCCTAGTCTAGAGTACTTTTTACCAGGAACCCACCAAGCATTATGATTTTTATAGTTTCGGTCTTTGCATAGTTAGGTTATAATATTTTGTAATCTTTTGTAATAAAAATCTTCTCTTTGCTTCAAATTCCTGATTCAATTTCATTCTTAATCTTCCCCATCTCATCCCAAGATGGCAGAACACAAGGCATGCCACTGTCAACATGTCAATGGGATATCATCTAGTGGTGATCCTGAATCATTTTCATAATATGATCAAAACAGTCAGTTCTAGCACTACATTCCTTAGTCAAGTGATCTCCATGGTCAAGTGTCTAGATTGAGATGAGTGATTTTTTTGCTTATTAAAGATTTCAGGGCTGCTGCCCACTGATTTAACCATGGGGTTGTCTGCATGGCTGGTCTGGCTTCCCACTGGCCCCATGTCATCTAGTTTAGATGACACAGGCCAAAACACCCATGGTAGGATTAGGCACAATCCTACTTGTTTAGACATGGATCCTGAGGATCTCGCCCAATCCTGGGGTAAATAGCCTTTATTCAAGGATAAAGAAGATCTGGTTTTCCTTGAAATTCTGCTGCAAAACTGGGCTGTTTATACCCACCCACCAGTGCTTCTTACATTAATGTCTGGCAATCTGTCTGAGAAGCCCCCAAGTCACCATATCAGATGCAGAAACAAGGCTCCTGGCCATCTGGGTTTCTGCATCAGAAGTGGTGACTGAGGGGCTTCTCAGACAGATCACCAGCTGTTAAGGCAGGGGTAGGCAACCTTTCCCCTTTAAGGGCCGAGGGACTTCAGCTCCCAGAATCCCAGGAGCTATTGGCCAACATGGGACTATTGGCCAACATGGCTGAGGCTTTTGGGAGCTGAAGTCTCTCGGCCCTTAAAGGGGAAAGGTAGCCTACCCCTGTGTTAAGGTAAGGAGCAGTGTACCCCTGTCCTGGCTCTCTGGTTCAGTGTGGGGAACAGTGTCTGAACAGCTATCTGTCCCCTGTACTGAACCAGAGAGCTGGGACAGGCACACCGCTCTTTACCTTAACAGCTGGTGATCTGTCTGAGAAGCCCCTGAGGACCCAGGAACCAAACTGGGTTAGCACCAGGGCCAGAAAAGCACAGGCTCGGCCTGTGCTTTCCTGGCCCATCTGCTTTGGCCCTTAAGGAATAGCATCATGAAAGGTTTGGAACCACTGAGCCAGGGAAAAATGTACCAAATTATTGTATAAATACTATTGTGCACAGGGGACATCTAATAAGCATGACATTAAGATTTCCACTAGGTTAATGCAAGCCCACTGCATAAATCTGCATCCTCTTTGAATCCTGGCCATTATATAAGGATGTTGGCTGTTCATTATCTTATGTGGAGATAAAAGGGATAAAAATGTGATGGTTAATGCGATAGCTTTCACAATTATTTAGGAACAGGTGGGGCATATCGTTATTGTTATTATTAACTTTATTTATAACCCACCTTCTTTCCATAGCTAAGATTCAAGGTGGCTTACAAAGTTTCGAGTTATACATTTTGTTTGTCAGCTGAAATTCTGAGAGATGAGATATCAACAGTGTAGATTACTCTTCCTATCCCAATATTGCAATAGCAATAGCAAATACATTTCTATACCACTTATCAGTGTACTTAAGCACTCCCTAAGAGGTTTAGAATGTGTAAGCCAATTGCCCCAAACAAGCTGGGTATTCATTTTAGCAACTTCAGAAGGATGTTTACTCTGAATCGACCCTCAGCCCCTGGCTGGTATTGAACTCACAATCTTGTGATTTGTGAGCAAGTGGCCGCAGTACAGGCATTTAACCACTGTGCCACCAGGGCTCTATAGATATACATCTAAGCAGCAATAATCCCTTCTTGCTAGCTGAGAGCATTTTTATGTTTAAATCAAAATGGTCATCATGACTTGGACCTTATCTGTTAAAATGTCAGCTTTTGATGAAGTATCATGAAGCCAGCACGGCATAATGGTTTGAGTGTTGGACTAGAGACCAGGGTTCAATTCTCAGCTTGGTCATGAAACTCACTGGGTGACCTTGGGCAAATCACATGGCCATAGTCTCAAGGGAAATCTATGACAAACCTCCTCTGAAGAAATCTTGCTAAGAAGACCCCATGATAGGTTCAATTTCAGGTCACAATAAGCTGGAAAATACTTGAAGGCACACAACAACAGCAGCATCAGCATCAGCATTGTTGCAAAACAGATACACTGTTTGTACCTAATTATCACATCTATTTTATTTGGCACTGGATGTACTGTCTCTGGCATCTGAAAGGAATACCTATTCAACACAGAACAACACACAGTTCACCTGGGAACCACTCCTCCCTACTCAGGGTCTCACAGTATATATAGACCCATTCTCTTCCATTCCACTTTTCTCTGAAGATGCCAGCCACAGATGCTGGCGAAACGTCAGAAAGAAACTCTTCTAGAACATGGCCACACAGCCCGAAAAACCCACAAAAACTAATTTCAGGTGTATCTATAAAAGAAAAAAACAAACAAAAGCAAGCAAGCAAAATGCTAAGTGGAACACAATAATCTGAAAGCAACAAAGATTTCCAAGCCCAACTTAAGAAAAATGTTACAAATCAAATTCAGTATTTAAGATACAAAATATACTGGACCACCTTATTACTCAAACTTTTGAACTGAAGTCCACCTTTTCATTCTAGAAGTCATTGTTTCAGTGATTGAATTATAAACATGGCACCTAATCACCCATCCCATTATTGTTATTCATCCTGATGTTAACCATGTTATGAAACCTGATGAGTCAACATGGACATTTCCACGGGAAACTTCTGATGGTAGTGGCATACAATACTCAAAGTATAGGCAGGGGTGAAGGAATCATTTCAAGTTAGACCTAACAGAATTTAGCCTGTGGTCCATTCAGCATCTTCGTTATGACTTCATAAACTATGTTGAAGTTTTGTAAGTTTGTAACAATATTGTAACTATTTTACTCTTGGATGAAATGCAGGCTATAAATGACAATGATGACAATGACAATGACGATGATGGCAGTGATGACAATGATGATGATGATGATGATGTTTTGTTCTCCATACTTCTTCTCATCCTTGTAGCCCTTCTCTGTACCTGCTCCAACTTGTCTATATCCTTCTTAAAATGAGGTATCCAGAATTTATGAGGCTTTACCAGTGGAGAATACAGCAGCACTATTATTTCCCTTAACATGGAAAGTATGGTTCTATTAATGCAGACGAAAATAGCATTCCCCTTCTTTCCTACAGCATCACACTGTTGGCATGTGGTTCAGAAAGTACATCAGAAAGTTCCTTTGGTACTCTGGGATGATCATGACTCTTCAAGCAAGGTTTTTCAACCAATTATGGATCCATTTAATGTTGTTTATATCTATTGTATATTTAGTCAGTTGGTTAATAAAAATGTCATGGGGACTTTATCAAATGCTTTGCTGAAATCCAGATAAATTAAATCTACAGCATGCACACCATCTACTAAATTAGTGACCTGATTAAAAAAAGATATATGATTAGTTTGGCAGGATTTGTTCTTGACAAACCCATGCTGGCACCATTTGATCATTGTATTGTCATCAAGATACTCGCAGACAGACCCTTGCATAATCTGTTCAAATATTTTTCTCAGTATTGAGATCAGGCCAACTGATCTGTAATTTCCTGGATCATCATCTTCTTCTTTTGCCTTAAAAAAAAAAAAATAGAGGTACAATGTTTGGTCTTCTCCAGTCCTCTGGCATCTCATCTGTTCTCCAAGATTTCTCAAAAATGATGGGAAGTGGTTCAGAAAGTACATTAGAAAGTTCCTTTGGTACTCTGGGATGCAGTTTGTCTGGGCCTGCAGATTTGAACTCATTTAGGTTAACTACGGTATTTTCCGGTGTATAAGACGACCCGCGTATAAGACGACCCCCCATTTTCCCAGTCAAAATATAGAGTTTTAGCACTTCTATCCTCATTATCCTTATATCCGGCGTATAAGACGACCCCCCACTTCAGCCACAGATTTTGCAGGTAAAAAAGTAGTCTTATACGCAGGAAAATAAGGGTAGTGTTTCCAGACTAGCTCTCTATCAATCTTGATTTGCAGTCCAGATGCCTTGCCAAGGTTTCTGCTGCTGCAATGCAAAATTCCATGAATAAGACCCATCTTTCAATAAAAAGTTGGATATTCACTTTTAAATATGTTAAATGTTTGAGGGATTTTAGATGTTATATTTTAATTTATCTTGTAAGCTTTTCCCATTTTGGAGGAAAGCAGGATAAATAAAACAAATTCATTAATTAATAACTTGCAGGGTCCCCTGCTCTGTTTAAAATAAAAACAGTTATTTTCCAAAAGTAGAGGTTGACTTTCAGCTTCTTCTGGCCTTTTTCATCCACTCTATCCTCCTTTATTTTTGGAAGTTTGTGAGGCTTCTTAAGGGTCCCAGGAGTAACTCTTCCCCCCCCCCCCCCATTCACATGAAGTAATGTGGCTCATCTGAAATATTTAAATGAGTTTACTTTAAACATTACTTGTAAACGTTTTATGGTTACATATATTAATGCCATTTAGTTTCTTTCTGTTGTCTATTTGTTACCACATAACATATGAACAGCTAGACAGACTTTTACCCAATTTGGAGGAGACTCATCCTTAATCCTCCTTGCCCTATGCCCTACCTAGCATGCCTTTTGGTTATTTATTTTATTTTTACTTATTTTTCTTTTGAATTTTTCACACAAGCCCAGAGCTCTGTTACGGTGATGTAAGTAAAAAAGAAAAAGTGAGAAATACAAAAAATAATAATTAAGGCAATTGGGCTGCTTGGGAATAGTGAAGGGGAGGGCAACAGGAAGACTGTGACACTATATGACTGCCAATATCACAACTGCCATGGCAGTGATATTTTGCACTGGGGAGACATTGGAAGAGGAAGGCAGTAATGATGATAAGATTTATGTGATGTATGTTATGTATATGAGCCTGTGATCTCCAGAAAGCATAGAAGTGACAGTAGATTCAGAAAAAAGAAAATAGTAATAGATGTCATTTTTGTACAGTTAAAATATATACAAGGCATTTTGTGGACTTGTTGGTGCCCATGTTCTTTCAAGTTTCTATTGGTCTCAGATAAATGATATGTCAGCACTGACTGGAGTGTGACAAACTTAAGAAATATCATCCCCAGTATTTTGTAGGAGGAAAAATCTGAATCAAAATATAGGGTAAAGTCTACCTAAGAGTATTCATTTGTCAATTATTTGCTATTCATTTATTTGTAATTCTTAAGTAAAACTAAATATAGTACAGAGGGGCCTTGGGATCCATTGGGATTTGTTCCTGGAGCCCCTGTGGATACCAAAATCCATGCATGCACAAGTCATATTAAATGCAATGGCACAGTAAAACTGTGTTCTTTATATCAAATTGCAAAATCAAAGTTTGCTTTTTGGAATTTGTATATTTTTGGAATATTTTCAAACTGTGGATGATTGAATCCATGGATAAAGAATATGTGGCTATGGAGAGCTGACTGTAGCTATATAAGCAGTTTATGTTAAAACATATTTTATTGTTCACTGCTATCAAGTTGATTTCAAGTAATGGTAACTCTATAAGTAAGAGATCACCAAGTCTCTCTGTTATCAACAGCCTTGCTCAAGTTTTCCAAATCCAAGGCTGTGGCTTCCTTAATTGAGTCTGTTCACCTTTATTGTGGTCTTCCTCTTTTCCTACTGCCTTCTGCCATATCTCATGATATGACAGTTTCAGTTCAGTCATCTTGGCTTCTAGGGAGAGTTCAGGCCTAATTTGCACTAAGACTCACAGTACTATTTATTTATTAATTTATACCACAGCTTTCTTCCAAGCCCATCTTCAAGTTTCAAGGTTGCTAATAATATCTATCTATCTATCTATCTATCTATCTATCTATCTATCATTTGCAATTTTAAAGAATTTAAAAATAATGAGCAATTTAAAAATTCAACAACCGATACCCTCGACCCTGCTGAGTTTTGGTTCCAGAACCCCCCATGGATACCAAAATCCATAAATGTTCAAGTATAGTTATATACAGCGGAATAATAAAATGGTGTCCCTTATATAAAATAGCAAAATCAAGCTTTGGTTTTTTGGAATGTGTGTATTTCTGGAATATTTTCAAGTCATGGATAATTGAATCCATGGATAAAGAATCAGTTGCTATGGAGGGCCAACTGTATATAAAAACCAAGCAGTCATACCACTATCAACCAGGGGAGGCCTGAATAAACAAATATTTTTTCAGTAGACGTTTAAAATTTGTCATAGTTGGTGTCTTTTGAATCACATGGTAGGGAGTTGTTCAGAAGGTCTGATCACTGTTCATTGAGAAGGTCTGCTTTCACAATATTACTTAGCATCATTCTGTTGACTACAGAGCAACCAATAATGCCTTTACTGAGTTTCTTTCAGACTGAGAATACTTAGGAGAAGGTTGTCTGCTACTTATCCTGCTCCTGAATGTTATGGGCTTGGTATGTTAATATCAGCAGCTTGAGCTTGACTGAGTAACTAACAGGCAGACAATGGGGTCACTTCAGCACAGGTGTAACATGCAGATAATTTCATGCTCATTTGCAACATCCTAGCTGCTGAATTCTGTGCTTTTTTTAAAAAAAAATAAAAATAAAATAAAATATCTCTATCCCACCCTCTATCATGAGATCTCAGTATGGCATACAATTAAAACAATCTGAACAATTTAGAACAATTTCAGAGAAGGTAGAGAGGGAGAAGCACTTCTTTAAGTATTGAAGTCCAAGGGGGAGGGGGTTCAGGCAGGCAGCCCTGGGCTGCCCTCAGAAATGGAGAATTGGGGCCGAGGCTGCCCCATGCCTCAGCCCCAATCCATCCTTTTGCCAGCCCTGAAAGGAGTTCTAAAATGCTGGTCCTTCCATATAGAGTGCCCGAAAAGCCGCTGCATGGCTCTTCTGTGTCCCTTCCAGTGCAGCGCGTTAAGACGCTGCACTGGGAGGATGTCTCGATGGCGCACACCATGTGTAACAGCGCATGTCATGATGACGTCCTCGGGAAGGGGTTGGGGCACCCAGCGTGTGGCTGCCCCTCCCCTTCCCTGTCTCCAAGACAGCACAAAGTGCCATCTGTAGTGGCCCCAAAGCTCTTTAGGGTTTGAATGTCATTGCCAGCACCTTTAATTCAAACTGGAAGCAAACTGGCAGCCAGTGCAGCATCTTTAATACAGGTGTCTATATGATATTCCACTCAGCAGTCTTGCTGCAACATTTTGCACTAGCTATAGCTTCTGAGTTGTCTTGAAAGGAAGTCCTATCTAGAGCATATTACTGTAGTCTAATTGGTAAGTTATCTATGCTTCATCTATTTTGGATAATTCAAAGATATAGCTGTGTTAGTCTGTAGAATCAGTATGTAGACCAATCTTTAACACCTTTGAGACTGAAAGAAAGAAACTATCAGCAGATGCATCTGAGGATGTAGACTGAAGTCTATGAAAACTCATGCTGCCAATTTCTTTCTTTCAGTCTCAAAGGTGCTACAAGTTCTCACTACATATTTTGGGTAAGTTAGCTTATTAGTTGCACTTGTTGCAACTCTCAAAACATATACAAGGGCAGCTAACCTAGAAGACATTGCAGTGCTCTATTCATGAGGTTATTAGTACATGTAGCATGGCATTGAGGCTTCCTCTAGCATCTGATGACTGCAATATTGTGATGACTTCCAAAGTAGCCCAATGTATTGCCAACAAAACCACAAATGCAGGGACATGTTCCAACTTCAGTTCATACATTCGCATGAATATTAGAGCTCTGAGTAGATCAAATGAGATGTAATCAAGTGCTTTAATTGATGACTGACATAAAAAAAGAATGAAGTGCTTATTTACACAGCCACTGAGCCCAGCATGATTCCTCCAGCCCACACTGTCTCATGGCAAAAGGAATTGTCCTGAATCAGTAGCTATTCACTTCATGGTGTCCCAAACTATTTATAAAATGTTTGTGGTGGTATGGAAAGGCATGATTTGTGTTGGAGATGGAATAATTCCATTGACTTGTTTGTACTGGGCAGGATGCAATCCTGGTAGGAAAATGAAACTGCAGCCGCATGCTGAGAAGTCATTTGAACTGGCCCTAAATAAGAGTGCTATTTTATGAATTTAGCTTCACTGTGTTTGCACAGTAGGGTTGTCCAACTAATGTGTTATGCAAACAAAATCTATATCATAAGTAAATATATTTTAATCATGGTCTGCCATAGGGACTGTGGTCATTCATGTGGCACAGGGAGGGACTGAGGAAGAATGAATTAGGCAAAGGCCAGGAGAGAGTGCCAAGGCTGACTACATAAATCACATCATTAGTATGGGGCTGTTTTCTGACAGAAGTAAGTAGTGCAAAGTACAACTAATGACTTCTCTCCCTTAGAGGGCTGCAAACCTTTTTACCAGAGATAATGTTGGTTAAATCCACAAAGCCAAAAAGTGCTGGGCCTTGACAAATGAAGTGTAAAGGGAACCAAGCTCAAAATAAATATTGATTCAAGTTTCTCACAGCAAGGAAGATGTGGAAAACCTGACCTTAACTCTAATTACAAAAATGGTAGAACTGTATTACATGAACGGACATGGGCAGATTGGCCAAAATAGGTTGTGGTGTTGGATAAATTGTGGAAAATTGAATCTGAAGATCATGTCTGCTGAATCTAATATCTAACTTGACCCAACCCAACCATAATTGTGAAAATATGATGTTTATATATGGAGAGACATATAATATGCAGAATTACAGATGGTTTTGCCATGTAGAACTTATTTTTAATTTTAAAAAAACTCAGGAGAGCTTATATACACTGAGTTATATGCAGAGAAGAAAGTATGCTCTAAATTACAACCACAAGCTACAATAAGAATATATAACAATAAAAAAGGGGAAAAAAGATTGTGTGTATATACACACAGAAAGGGATAAAAAGGAAAAAAAATATTGTGTGTGTATACAAATAGTTTAACAACTGTGCTCTCTCTGAAATTAGTTTTCAAAATCAGTTTTAGAAAGTCCCATTTGTTATGTTATGCTGACAGTAACTGAAGATACATTCATAAAATAAACATTTTACTGCCAGTGATGATGTTGATGACTCATTTATTTCCTATACTTGCTATCCCATCACTTTTTCTCTCCAAACATACAACTTTATACATTTTGTAGAGAAAGTGAAGTAGAATCTCTCCCCCCCCCCCCCGGTCACTGGTCATCCAATGAAGCTGGGTGTTAGGTTCAACTGGAAAAAAAAAGATAAAGAAAGGAAGCACTTTAGCTTAATCTGTCATTTGACTGTCAGCTCTTCCACACTGCAGAAATATAGCAGCTTGAAACCACCTTAACTGTCATGGCTCTATCCCATGGAATCCTAGGATTTGTTGCTGTATTCAGTCTGGTCTGTCAAAGAAGTCTGGTGCCTCCCCAATCTACAAATCCCATGATTCTGTAGGATATCCATGGCAGCCATAGCCATGTTAATCTTTTTCTGCATAAAATGATATAAAGAAATCCTGTAGCTCCTTAGAGACTAATTGAGAAAAATAAATTTCTAGCATAAGCTCTCATGGACTCCATTCCATTTCTTCAGATTAATCTGAGGTAGTAGGCTGGACTTATGCTTGAAATTTCTTTTCCCCAATTAGTCTCAGAAGTGCTACAGGATTCCTTTATCTCTTTTTATTGTTGTTGTTAACTGCCTTTGTATTGATCTGGACCTATGGTGACCCTATGGATGAGACATCTCCAGGTCCCCCTGTTTTCTACTGCTTTGCCCAGCTCCTGTAAACTCATATTTATAGTCTCTTTAATAAAGTCCATCCATCTAGCACGGTAATAGGGAGTCTGTTTTTACACTTGCATTGTATGAAAGCCTAGTCATGAAAATCTCCATGCTTTATTTTAATCTGGTAGAATAATTCAGAATGATTAAAAATATGAGTCATATATGGAGATTTTATTCTCAGATTCACCATAATTCCATTTAAACCATGTTCTGCTAATGCTCTTAAACTGTTGCCATCACTCAGACTTCCCCTCACTTTTCAAACATAGCCTGAGAAATGAAGCTTATCTATGACCCAGTTTTGTGATACCAACACATCTAGCCCTAGACAAAATAATCATAATCCCAAGGTAGAGTTACTGCAACAGAGAGGTTATTAAAATATGGTGTGACCCTTAACATGAGGAAATTCAATTAATTATTTGGAAACCTAATGTTTGATTGGTTACACATTGATTGCTTTCTAATCCATACAGAAGGAAATGTAATAACAGAAAATGACAAGATCAACCATTGTTTAGGTGCTACTTGAGTGACACCCATAATTTTGATTTCTTTTCTTTTGTTGTTCTTGTTCTTGTTTTGAATGCCTTATCTAAAGTGGTGGTTGACTTTGGATTACATAGAATGTGATACATGCCCTGTAATTCTACGAGACTGCAAGGAAAGTATGAAATGTAGCATGGAAACCTTCTAGATCAGGGACCGGCAACCTATGGCCCGGGGGCCGGTTAAGGCCCCGGTCCCTGGACTTACCAGCCCAGGCTGAAGGTTGCCGCCGCTGCTGTGCGTTTTTGCCGCTCTGCAGCTGCGCTCGCTGCGCCTGCCATATTGGAAATCAAAATGGCAGTTGTGACGCGTTTGCACATGCGCAGTACTCTTGCGCATGCACAAACGCGTTGCGGCCGCCATTTTGATTTCCAAAATGGCGGCTGTGACATGCGCCACGGCGGTTGCGGCTGCGCGCGTGTGCGGCAGCAGCGGCCACGTGTGTGGGGGGTTTGTGTGCGGAGGAGGAGGGCACGTGTGCACACACGTGCACCGCCATTCCCCCCCCCCCTCAGCCCAGCCAAGACCTGGGCTACAGGAGACCGGCCTAGGTCTTAAAAAGGTTGCCTTCCCCTGTTCTAGATGGTCTTAAGGCTATGAAAATATGGACATCCATGGACAATGGATCTCAGAAGAAAGAATGTTCATCACAAACCCTTTTTCTGATCTTTTAGGTACAACATGATATAAAAAGAATGTGCATTGCATGTTCTGCAAAAGTACTGTCAGCCACATTCACAAGTAAATTGTGAGCCAAATGTGCTGTGCTGGATCTTCAAAGCTGTTGATCTTGTTGTTTCCCTCTGGTTCCCATGTGTTGTTCCTTCCTATGCCTATGGTTAGGAAAAGTGAATGAAGTGCATCCAGGCGTACTTTGGATGTATCATGAAACAATATGACTCATTGCAAAATATGGTATTACTTGGTAAAGTGGAAAGCAGTAGTAGGAGGAGACCACAGTACAGGTGAATTGATTCAATCAAAGAAGCCACAGTCCTGCTTTTGCAAAACCTAAGCAGGGCATCTGATGAGGTCTCTCATTCATTGTTTCACCACAGATTGAAGTCAACTTGACAGTAGATGACAACTTTTTTTCAATTCCTCTCACAGCTGAAGTAACATTTTTCTGTATTGTTGCCTCAGTGCTAGAGAAGATGTCTAGACAAAGTAGAACTGTAGATAGTCACTGTGTAGGAGGAAGTCACAGCAGATATCAGAAACAAGAAAGGTAGAACATGTTCCAAGCAAAGACCCAGGCTGAATTAGCAACTTCATAGTCCTTGCTCTTGATAAAATCCAGTGGTCATCATGGATGGGCATAGCTGCTCCACTGTCTCAGAATCCTCCATCCTGTTGCTTCAGCATTGTCCCTGGATTGGGATTGCAGCCTGTTCTGGATGGGGTTGCACTCCCTCTGAAAAGATCAGGTTCATAGCCTGGAGGTGCTCTTGGAGCCAACACTGCTCTTGGAAAGCCAGGTTGCTGTGGTGGCCAGGAGCACATTTGCCCAGCTTCAACTGGTGTGCCAGCTGTGCCCTTTCTAAAGGAAGGCAGATCTGGTCATAGTGATTCACGCCTTAGTTACCTCTCAGTTAGAGCCCTTGAAAAGTGTTTGGAAGCTGCAGCTGGTGTAAAATGTAGCAGCCAGACTGGTGGCAGGTGTGCATTTTAAAGACCATATAACACCTGGCTTGCAAGAACTGCACTGATTTTGAATTTGCTTCCTGGTTCAATTTAAGGTGCTGGTGTTCACCTACAAAGCCCCAAATGACTTGGGGCAGGACTGCTTCCTTCCATATGAGCCTGCCAGAAATTTGAGATCTTCAGAAGAGGCCCTGTTGCATGTCCCAACACCTTGTGAAATTAGGTTGGTGGGTACAGGTAATAGCAATGCCTAGAATGTGGAACGTCTTACCCAAGGAAGTTAGGTTGGCCTCATGTCTTTTAAGCTTCTGGTGGACAGGCAAAACAGTTCTGTTCTGCATGGCATTCAGTGTTTGAAGTTGCTGTTTTAATGGTTTCTAGAATTCTTTTTAGATTGCTTTTGGGAGTTTTAAAAGATTATTTTAATGTATTTTTAAAAATGTTTTTAAATTTTTGTATTCTTTTAATTAGTTTTTATTTGTTCATTGCCTCAAGAGCCCTTGTAGTCTGGGAAGTCATACACAAAATCTTTGAATGAAAAAATAAATAAATAAAAATTAGAAATGGGATGGAAGTCATCCCCTCCCCCCTAAAAAAAACCCTATATGGCTTGGATATTTTGGATAATTTAGGGCCAATGCAGACCGGCCTAAAGGGGCAGCACAGAGCTGCCCCTGAGAGCAGTGGATCAGGGACATGGCAAGCACAAGCCCATATCCCTGATCCTCGTTTTTGCCCCACCTCAACTCCACCCCCAGACTGGTCCTTTGTGCTGGTCTGCAAAGCCCCTAGTTGTTCCTTTTTCATTGTTTTATACTGAGTGATGGATTTGTTGATTGTCTAAGTGATTGATTGATTGGTTCATTCATTCAGTTACTCTGGAAATAATTCTGAAGGATTAGCCACAGTAAGATTCAATAATAATGATTCCCTAATCTCTTACATTCATGTAAAAATCTAATAATAAATTTAGTAATGCCTTTGTGTTTTTCTCTGTTACTGAACAGTGTTTTTTTAATGTCAAAAGGTGTGTGTGTGGGGGGGGGGGGGTGAGTTAGACTTTTATTCTACATTTCTATACAGATGTGAATTATTATTATGGATAGATTTCTTCTGGATTTGAATTTAATATTCAGAGAAGAAAACCTAAAGTAATGAAAATTATTAATAAGAATGCCCGTCTGAAATGCATTTGAAATGAGAAATTAGTTTTCTGGCCTATATAGTGAAGACATGGTTAATTTTAATTTCATAAGCACAATTTACCATTTAAAGAATGCACTCCAGTGTGTTAGACATAAGAAGGAAGAATATTTTGATGAGCAGGAATAGCAAATACAGGAAACATAGGCAGCTTCTTTTTCTCTGTCGTACCTGGTGTCCCAGCAAAATGGCACTTGTCTGCCAATTTGTTTTGCTGCCTTGGATTCCCATCCCAGAAGAAAGACATAATATAAATCTAATAAATAAATATAAATAAAGTAGAATATTGCCCTGCTTAACAATTACTGGACATGCTTGTCAATGACCCCCATGTTTACTCTCCAGTGGAACAAAAAGAGCTATTCAGAAGATGTTATACTAATCATTATTGTGAACAAAGGAGAAAGAATTTATACTAATTCTCCTTGTATACTTGACATTTATTATCTAAGGGTTGGATCCGGACTGAGGCTGCATTTGTACTGCAGAATTAATGCAGTCTGGCACTGTTTTAACTGTCAGTTGCACATATGGAATTCTGGGATTTGTAGTTTTATTAGGTATTTACCCTACTCTCTCAGAGGGCTCTGGTGCCACAACAAACTACAAATCCCAGAATTCCATAGGATGGAGCCATGACAATTAAAGCAGTGTCAAACTGTATTAATTCTGCAGTATGGCAGTAGCCTTAGTCATGCTTACAGAAGACTTGTTTAAATCAATGAAAGAAATCAGTCATTATTAAGTCCCACTGATTTCAGTGGTTCTACTGTAATCTAGTTAGGACCAAGGCCTTGTTTGTATGAGCCAAAAAGCTCGTTTCCCCCCCCCCCCCCCCCCCCGCCCTGCCCCCATTCTGGTGTTGTTCTGTTCAGACAATATATGGCCCAAACCTTGGTTCTGATGTGGGAAGTCTGAATGATGTCTGGCACATCCCACAGAACATAATCTAGGAGATTATTGCATTAAAAATAAACCTACTTACCCCTGCTGGTTTCAAGATGATTACAGGATGCAGCTGGGTATTATTACATGCAAAATGATGCCCATACTGTCTCCCGGCTGCATCCCACCTAAAACACAGTTAAAATCCATGCTCAGCTGGCCGATTTGCAAAGTCAGGAAGTTCCTGACTTTTCAAATCATCCATTTTAGTGCAGCTTGGAGCCGGCTTTTAGGTGAGATGCAGTCGGGCAGTGGCATCTGCGGCATTTTGTGTGCAATAATACCTGGCTGCATCTTGCAATCATCTTGAAACTGGCAAGGGTAAGTAGGTTTATTTTTTAATGTGATAATCTCCATAGTTAACATGAATTAAAATAATCTACCTTTTAAAAACAAATGGTCTGTGATAGTTTAATTCTGTTTTAATTTTCACTTTTGTAGATTTTAATTGTACTATGCTTTGAAACTATAGACCTCTGTGAGTCCTAGTTTTGGAGAAAAAGCAGGCTACAAATCATCATCATCATCATCATCATCATCATCATCATCCAGATCTTCTGTGAAGATCCAGAATCCTCCACATACATGTTGCTGCAGCAGCTATCTGTATGGGCATTGTGATGGGCCATCTGATGTGGCATGGATCACATGTTCTGAAGTCAGAATGAGTCACCCAGCATGTGACTGTCACTGGGCGCCTCTTTCTGACATCTCAGGCTTGCAGCTTGCATGTTCTAGCCTCAATTCTGAGCTTGGATGCCCAGGTTTCAGCAGTAACCAGGAGTGCATTTGCATAGTTAAAACTAGTGTGCCAGCTGTGGCAGTTCCCTGCGATGTCAGATCTGGCTACAGTGATGCATGCTTTTATTACATTCCATTTGGACTACTGTAATGCACTCCATGTGGGACTACCTCTGGAAACTGTTTGGAAACTTCAGCTGTTTCAAAATGTCACAGCTAGAATGCTGACTGGGGCCAGTTATAAGGAACATATGGGGGGATGCAGACGGACGACCCTGGGCCACCCCAGGAAGTGGAGGATTGAGGCTGAGGCTGCTGGAAGGCCCTGATCCTCCCTTTTGCCACCTTGGAAAGGAGCGGCAAAATGCCGCTCCTTTCAGAGATGGCAAAAAGGGCACCCTAAGAGCCTGCGCGCAGCTCTTTAGCATCCCTTCCGGTGCAGCACATCAAAAGGGTGAGGCGGAAGGACATCCAGATGTTGCATGCTGTGCGTAACGGTGTGTGGTGTCAGGACATCTTTGGGGAGGGGTTGAGGTGGCCGGTGTGCGGTGTGTGGCTGCCCCTCCCCATCCCTGCCTCTAGGATGGCCCAAAGGACCTGTCTGTAGAGGCCCATATAACTCCCTTGTTGAAACAGCTTAACAAGCTACTGTTTTCTTTTGGGGCACAATTCAAAGGTTCTCCTAATAATAATAATAATTATTATTATTATTTCAAGAGCTTTGAGGTTGTTGTTTTTTGAGTAAGATAGGCAGAGACTTGCCTCCAGAATAAGGTGGAGAAACCCAGTTGATTGAGCTCACTGACAGAGCTTGGTGAAAAAACCAAGAGTACAGGGGCCCTTTACATGGGTCTTTACCAGGGGACATTTTGAGGTAGAAGCCCACAGTCCTGTTTCAGTGATTACTTAAAGATTTCTCACTATGGACACTGAGGGGGTTGTTGCAGTCACCTGCAACACTTGTGGGATGTTTGTCTTCTTGCCAAGAGATGTGGGGAACTTCATCTGCACCAAGAGAAGAGAAGTCATAGTGCCACTCTATTCTGCTTTGGTCAGGCCTCACCTGGAATACTGTGTCCAGTTTTGGGCACCACAATTCAAAAAGGATGTGGAGAAACTGGAGTGTGTCCAAAGGAGGGCAACTAAAATGGTGAAGGTTCCAGAAACCAAGCCCTATGAGGAACGACTTAGGGAGCTGGGGATGTTAAGCCTGAAGAAGAGATGGTCAAGAGGTGATAATAATAATAATAATAAATTTTATTTGTAACCCGCCCCTCTGCTCAGCAATTGGGGTGGCGTACATCAAGTTAAAAAATACAACAGTTAAAATCCTGGTTCTTACCCTCCACCCACTATCCTCCCCCCTTAAAACAGTATTAAACATAATAAAATTAAAATCAGACATATAACTAAAAATAAATGATAAAAGCAATAACAAGATGCCACTATCGGTAGAGAGACCTGGAGTAAAGTGGCTCAAAATATGCATATTCCTGTAAGGAGTTATTCTGGGAAGGCCTGCTGGAAAAGCTCCATCTTGACTGCTTTCTTAAAGGTGATAAGCGACGTAATAAGACGTATCTGATCCGGCAGGCCATTCCACAGTTTAGAGGCAGCAACTGAGAATGCCCTTTGGGAAGTCTGCCATTAGAGGTCTGAGACGATGATCTGGTCTCAGCCCTGGTGGTGCAGTGGTTAAATGCCTGTACTGCAGCCACTCACTCATAGACCACAAGGTTGCGAGTTCAATACCAGCCAGGGCTGAGGCTCGACTCAGGCCTGCATCCTTCCGAGGTCGCTAAAATGAGTACCCAGATTGTTGGGGGGCAATCAGCTCACAGTTGTAAACCGCTTAGACATCCCATAGCGTGATATGAAGCGGTATATAAATAAGCTGCTTTGCTTTGGTGGTCATGGAGAAGTAAACCTGGGTGTCGTCAGCATACTGAAGACACCGTGCTTCATGCCTCCGAATGATCTCCCCAGCGGCTTCGTATAAATGTTGAATAACATCGGAGACAGGATGATATGATAGACTTGTTTAAATATTTGAAGGGATGTCATATTGAGGATGGAATAAGCTTGTTTTCTGCTGGTCCAGAGACTAGGACCCGGAACAATGGGTGCAAGCTCCAGGAAAAGAGATTCCACCTCAACATTAGGAGGAACTTCCTGACAGTAAGGGCTGTTCGACAGTGGAACACACTCCTTCAGAGTATGGTGGAGTCTCCTTCCTTGGAGGTCTTTAAGCAGAGGCTGGATGCCCATCTGTCGGGGATGCTTTAATTGGGAGTTCCTGCATGGCAGGGTGTTGGACTAGATGGAACTTGTGGTCTCTTCCAACTCTATAATTCTATGATTTTATGATTCTAATATTCTAAGTGAAAGTTCGTAGCCCTCTTGGAAGAGAAAGTCAAGCAGCTGGAGGCCCAGGTAGCTACACTTCAGCATATTAGGGAGCAAGAGGATTTCCAGGAGAGAGTGGAACAGACGGTCTTGGATGGGGACTTCACAGAGGAAGTCGTTGAGGAGGAGGTCATTTCTTGCACACAGGAGGTGGACATCTGGAGGAACGTCACATACACCTGGGATCGTTCTGGGAGCTTGCAGCTACAGAATCGATTTGAAGTTCTCTCCTTTATCAAGGATGAAGAGGAAGAGTCATAGAATCATAGAATTATAGAGTTCTGGGCAATTGTGGTGCCCAGAATTGGACACAGTATTCCAGGTGAGGTCTGACCAAAGCAGAATAGAGTGGCACTATTACTTCTCTTGATCTAGACACTATACTTCTATTGATGCAGCCTAAAATTGCATTGGCCTTTTTAGCTGCTGCATCGCACTGTTGATTCATGTTCAACTTGTGGTCTACCTGGACTCCTACATCCCTTTCACACGTAGTCTCATTCAGCTAGGTGTCCCCCATCGTATATCTGTGCTTTTTGTTTTTCCGCCTTAAGTGCAGTACCTTATATTTCTCCATGTTGAATTTCATTTTGTTAGCTTTGGCCCAGCTTTCTAGTCTGTTCAAGTCATTTTGAACTTTGATCCTCTCTTCTGGGATATTAGCTACTCCTCCTAATTTGGTGTTGTCTGCACATTTGATAACTATGCCCCCAATACTGTCATCTAAGTCACTGATAAAGATGTTGAATAGCACTGGGCCCAGGACAGAGCCCTGTGGCACCCCACTGGTCACTACTTTCCAGGTTGAAAAGGAGCCATTGTTGAGCCCCCTTTGGGCTTGGCCAGTCAACCAATTACAAATCCATGTAACAGTTACTTTGTCTAGCCCACATTTTACCAGCTTATTTGCAAGAATGTCATGGGAACTTTGTCAAAGGCCTTACTGAAATCAAGATATACTATATCCACAGCATTACTTTCATCTACCAAGCTGGTAATTTTATCATAAAAAGAGATAAGATTTGTCTGGCATGACTTGTTTCTCTGAAACCCATGTTGACTTTTTGTGATTATGAAATTACCTTCCAGGCGTTCACAGACTCTCTGTTTAATGATCTGCTCAAGAATCTTTCCCGGTATTGATGTCAGACTAACTGGACGATAATTGTTGGGATCCTCTTTTTTCCCCTTTTTGAAGATGGGGACAACATTTGCCCTCCTCCAGTCTGCTGGGACTTCTCCTATTCTCCAAGAGTTCTCAAAGATTATTGCCAATGGTTCTGATATTACATTTTCCAGTTCTTTTAGTACCCTTGGATGTAAGTCCTGGAGATTTATATTCATTTAGATTAACCAGGTATTCCTGTACTATCTCTTTACTTATTCTGTGTTGAAATTCTCCTATTCTGTCCTCTGCTCCATTGCATCAGCACAAAAGATTCCGCACGCCTTTTATTGGGTATAAACTGGCCACAACTTTTATTTATCTGTACAGGGTCTTAAAACAGTTTTTTTTTTTTTACAAGATCTCAATTAACCATATTTACGTTCTTGACACATGTGTCCATGCACAGAACTGAATCATCTATTGGGTAAACCACGCTCAGCATAGCATGTGTCAAGAATGTCCATTTCAAATAGTTACGCAATTTCAACAAATCATCCCCTCCCCCTTAAACAGGAAATGATGTCATAATTAAACATATGACGTAAACCAGTTATGACATCCTCAACATGGTTTATGACGTCATAACAAATTTAATTAACCCACTGACGTACACCCTTCATTGAGATTAATTAATTCAATTTGGTAATTTCAATTAACCAAATTATCCCCTGTGGGGGTCCCTGCTTGCCACAGGAGGGTGCCAGCCTAGCTTGGCATTCCCCCCCCCCCCCAGAAGAGCTTGTTCAATGTAACCAGCAATAGAATCTAAGTATACGTTGCATCCCTCAGGGGAGAGATGAACCCCGTCACTCCTGTACAGATGTAGCAACCAAACCTGAATTCCCTCATGTTCAACAACCAAAATCCCCAATTCTGCCAACTTCTTGGCCACAGATATGTTCAACAAATGGCAAGCTGTGTTGATAGCTGAATCCTTCCGTGTGCCTGCCCAAGTACGCCGAGGCAGAAATTTAGTCCACAGAACAAAAGTATGTGGCAATCTTAGCTTAATGTCCCGCATGTCTCTCAAAATATTATTGGCCAACTGCAAACAGGGGAGCTTTACCAAGTCATTTTCACCCAGGTGCACAAGAAGAATCCTGGGAGGTGGAAAAGTGTTCACCAACTCAATAACTCATGGAAGAAGAGCTCCCCACAGCATGCCTCTGCGTCCAAACCAACGTATGGGACCAGTCTCACTTAGTCCCAAGTTCTGGTCACAGCGAGATTGTAAGATGTGACGCTCAGCCCAAAAGACGAGGTTATGACCTATGATCCACACGCCACCCTGTTGCTGACCTGCTCAATAAAAACAACAAGTTAACCATAAATACATAACTCTATCGTTCTTATAGCAAAATTACCAGTGACCCCACTATGAATGAATATAAGATTTGAAAGTCCTGGAATGCCAATGCCCAATCCGTCGAATCACAGTATCACTTAAGCCCTGCACTGCTGCAGCAGTTGCTGCTCCAATCCTAAAAGAATGAGAAGAGAATTGCTCCACTGGCAATCCCGCCCATCTCACAGTCTCCCTAAGCACAGCTCGAAAATTGAAACTGTGTCAGTGGAAGATCAGAGACATGAAGAAACAAATAACCAGGGCCGTTCGGTCGCAATCTGAGGTAATCAGACAAGGCTAAAACAGGGCAAATCTGACCCTTAGATGCACTGGACAAAAATACAGTTTGGCCACAGGCTAACTGATCAGTCTTAGAACGCCTGAAAGAGACGTGCATACCCTGCCCCAAAATTTGAACATCGGATAAGCAAAGTGTCCTGCCTGACTTATCGGAGCATGAGCTGGGAACTAATTCGCTAATCTGGTGGCTGCAAAAAAGGCCAAAGAAAATGCTGCAGAGTATAAGAATGTCCTGAACAGGTACTATATATCACACCCCAAGCACTGGTCCCCAACCACACACCCCTGTCCCAAGCAGGGACACACACTAGGCCACGATGGCCTTAACCAATCCCAAGCATGGACACATTTAAACCCAGCTAGGATATCCCAGCAAGGTGTTAGCAAGGAAAAGCGGCCTTAAAAACCTTCAAATCCAGCCACACCAGGCCTCTCCCTGTCCCAAGGGACCAGGCCGCACCAAATCAACCAGACCATCAGCCTCCCAAAGGACCCGGGGCCGCCCCCCAGAGGTACGTGGGATGCTGCCCCAAGGGCCCCACCAGGCCTCCCGAGCTGGGCGCCCCCTGCTCGCACTGAGCCACAATTGGGCCCAAGACAAGGTTGAGGCCCCAAACACTGGCCACTCAGTCCTCTGGGCCGGCCTAGGCCTCACCACACAAAGCCTCACTGAGCCGCTGTAGGCACTGCCCAAGGACAATAAAGTCGCTGCCCTGAAAGACCTCAGCCACTCGACCGCAACTCTCAGCTTTCTCCAAGACCAGATCGTCCAGGAATCAAAGCAAATACGATATAATAGGTATCACTGAAACCTGGTGGGATGAGTTTCATGATTGGAATGTAGGAATAGAGGGGTATAACCTTTTAAAGAGAAATAGGCCAAACAGGAAAGGAGGAGGAATAGCATTATATGTCAGGGATGTTTACACCTGTGAAGATATCCAGGACTTACATTCTGATAATCAGGTGGAGAGCATCTGGATAAAAATTAAAGGGGAAGGAAACAACAAGGATGTTATCGTGGGAGTCTACTACAGACTACCAAGTCAGACTGAGGAATTGGATGATGACTTTCTAGAACAGATGACCACACACCCAGAAAGGAGAGAAGTAGTAGTGATGGGTGACTTCAACTATCCTAATATTTGCTGGAAGTCAAACTCAGCCAATAATTCAAGGTCTAGCAAATTCCTCACTTGCCTCGAAGACAATTTCTTTGTCCAAAAGGTGGAAGAGGCAACAAGGGGATCAGCTATTTTAGATCTGATCCTAACCAACAGGGATGACCTGGTAAATGGGGTGCAAGTGGTGGGATCCTTAGGTGGGAGTGATTATGTTCTCCTGGAGTTTCTTATACAGTGGAAAGGAGAAGCTAGGCATAGTCAAACACTCATTCTAGACTTCAGGAGAGCTGATTTCAATAAACTTAGGGAAATGCTGGGAACGATCCCATGATCAGGAATACTAAAGGAGAAGGAAGTTCAGGATGGATGGGAGTTTCTCAAAAGGGAGATACTGAAGGGAGATACCCTCTGTTTGCCAAAATATTTTATCTAACTCATTCCTGATGTTCTCTTATCCACAGTGTATCTTGGTTTCAATTGCAAATAATTAAACCAATTAACATTATAGCCTTCCTTATTTCATTCCTCCCTTGATTTTAAATCCATCTTACCCTGATGGTCACATTTAGTTATGTTGCTATATGTAAGCCAAGTAGTATTGTCAGCCCATCTTCCATGAAAGGCTTCCTGAACTGATGTCCAGATGGGTAATTTAAAATAAAATTTGCTTTTAATCCTACCCCAAGTAAGTAGCAGAAATCTTCTAATTGGGTGGTTCATAAAGCAAGTCTTTGTTACTTTTAAGTTTGTCATAATTTAAGAAACCATGCCATCTAAATCATAGTTGAACTGCTTCTAAATTGAGTAATTCTTTATCTTCAAGTTTAATCCAATTTTGAACCCACATTAGACTACATGCCCAACAGTATATCTTTAAACCAGGTACAAATATCCCCCTTTATTTTCCGAATCTTTTAATACCAGCCATTTTATTCTTGTAATAATGGAAGATCCAATTCAGGGCATTAATAAACTGTTTCAGGAGATAGGGAAATTTGGCAAATATTCTGGTTTGAGAGTCAGCAAAATAAAAGAGTTATGATAACCAAAAATATGACAAAACAGGAAGAAGGACTGTTAAAAGAAATTTCTGGATGCAAAATAGAGAAGAAACTGAAATATTTGGGAATATGGATTGCCAAAGACAACTTAAAACTTTCCGATAATGACTATCTCCCTGTATGAAAAGAAATAAGAGATAATCTAATAAGATGGAATGTAATGAATCTCTGTGTTAGGGAGAATTGCAGTTATCAAGATTGCAATTCTTCCAGAGATGATGTTTCTGTTTCAAAATTTGCCAATAGAGATTACAGAAAAAAACATTCAAAGAATGGGAGGTTGAACTCAAGAAGTTTGTGTGGAAGGGCGATAGACCAAGAATAAAAGGGATCAGCTATTTTAGATCTGATCCGAACCGACTGGGATGACCTGGTAAATGGGGTGCAAATGGTGGGATCCTTAGGTGGGAGTGATCATGTTCTCCTGGAGTTTCTTATACAGGGGAAAGGAGAAGCTAGGCATAGTCAAACATTCATTCTAGACTTTAGGAGAACTGATTTCAATAAACTTAGGGAAACACTGGGAGTGATCCCATGGTCAGGAATACTAAAGGAGAAGGGAGCAGGATGGATGGGAGTTTTTCAAAAGGGAGATACTGAAGGCACAATCTCAAACTGTTCCAACAAGAAGGAAAAATGGGAGATGTCTCAAGAAACCAGGTTGAATGACAAAAGAACTTTCAACTGAACTAAGTTTTAAATGGAAGATGTATAAGAAATGGAAAAGGGGCGAAATCACTAAAGAGGAATTCAAACAAATAGCTAGCACATGTTGGGGTAAGGTCAGGAAAGCCAAAACGCAGAATGAGCTCAGGCTTGCTAGAGAGGTAAAGGACAATAAAAAGGATTTTTTGGGGTATGTCCATAAGAAAGAAGAAGAAAGAAATGGTAGGGCCACTGCTCAAAGAAGATGGAGAAATTATTTTTTTAATTTAATGTTTTATTAATAAAAAATAATGAGTTACAAAAATATCACTTATACAACAATCATTTCATATGTGTTCTATCCCCTCCCCACTCCCCCTGTCCCCAGCACCACATCAACAATACCATCCAAATCCACAAAAGAAAAACTGACAAAATCAACAAAACTGACACATAGATATAGACATAGAACTGACATATACAGTAAAAGAAAACTTCCTAAGCTTTGACTAAGTACATATTCATCATTCGAATAATTTGGTGTCATCTACAAATCTGAGAAGCATGCCCCCTATTCCTTCATCCAAATCATTGAAAAAGATGTTGAATAACAATAGGGCCAGGACAGAACCCTGTGGCCACTAGTCACTTCTCTCCAGGATGAAGAGGAGCCATTGCTGAGCACCCCTTGGGTTTGGTCAGTCAACCAGTTACTAATCCACCTAACAGTTGTATTGTCTAGCCCACATTTTACTACCTTGTTTGCAAGAATATCATGGGGGACCTTGTCAAAAGCCTTACTGAAATCAAGATATGCTATGTCTACTGCATTCCCTTCATCTAGCAAGCTGGTAATTATATATATATATATATATATATATATATATATATATATATATATATATATATATATATATATATTAGTGATTATGGCATTCCCTTCTAAATGTTCACAGACTCTCTGTTTAATGAACTGTTCTAGAATCTTTCCTGGTATTGATGTCAGACTAACAGGGCAATAGTTGTTGGGATCCTTTTTTTCCCCTTTTTGAAGATGGGGGCAATGTTTGTCTTTCTCCAGTCTTCTGGGACTTCTCCTGTTCTCCAGAAGTTCTCAAAGATTATTGCCAGTGGCTCTGAGATTACATTTGCCAGTTCTTTTAATATCCTTGGATGTAGTTCATCTGGTCCTGGAGACTTGAATTCATTTAGGTTAACCAGGTATTCCTGTACTTCCTCTTTACTTATTTTGTGCTGCATTTCTCCTATTGTGACCTCTGCTCCATTTTTCTCAGGTTGAACACCCTTTTCTTTTTGTGAGAAGACTGAGGCAAAGAAGGTGTTGAGTAGTTCTGCCTTTTCTCTGTCCCGTTAGAATTTCTCCATCTTTTCTGAGCAGTGGCTCTACCATTTCCTTCTTCTTTCATTTGCTATGGACATACCCCCAAAACATCCTTTTTATTGTCCTTTACCCCTCTAGCAAGCCTGAGTTTTCTAGATTTTTAAGAACAACTTGAGTTTGACCAAGATACATGCCCAGAACACAGTCCACTTCGAGTGTACATACCTTAGCCTGAGGACCAG
This sequence comes from Phrynosoma blainvillii, assembly GCA_026167975.1. NCBI lineage: Eukaryota > Metazoa > Chordata > Lepidosauria > Squamata > Phrynosomatidae > Phrynosoma > Phrynosoma blainvillii. Next base: position 419,972,778 of record JANUYF010000001.1, read on the forward strand.
GGATAGTTTAAGGATTCTGCTAGTATACCAACCAGCCCGTTGTCTAGCAGACTCCCTGACTGAGCTGACACAGCTGGTCTCAGAGTTGCTGTTGGAGTCACCCAGACTCTTAGTCCTGGGTGACTTCAACATTCCACTTGAGACCAGCTTGAAAAATCTGACAGGCGCTGCTCGGGAGTTCATGGAAACCATGACAAACATGGGCCTATCCCAATTGGTCGTCGGGCCTGCACATTGTGTGGGTCATACCCTCAATGTGGTCTTCAGTACGGAATAGGAATATCTGTGGGCGGAGGTTGTTAAAACCACCGCATTGTCATGGACGGATCATTTCTTGTTCAAGACCAAACTAAGAGCCTCTACTGGCCTCACTGGGGGTGGTGGACCTATTAGAATGGTCCATCCTCAAAGGCTAATGGAGCCAATTGGATCCCAGAAAGCCTTGGAGGGTTTAATGGATAGTAACACCGGTGATCCTGTTGAAGCTTTGGTTAATACTTGGAACACTGATCTTACCAAGGCTATTGACACGATCGCTCCCAAGCATCCTTTCCAACCCGCTTCTAATCGGAAGAAATGGTATACAGCAGAGCTTAGAAAAATGAAGCGAGTTGAACAATGACTAGAGCACACATGTTGGAAAACTCAACTCTTATCTCACCAAACTCGTCATAGGAACTTTCTTTGGTCCTATCAAGAGGCAATACGTGCAGCACAGAGATAATTGTGTTCTGCACATATGGCATCTGCAGAATCCTGTCCAGCAGAGCTGTTTAGGGTGGTGGGGGAGCTGACATGGGTACCTCCCACCCAGGTCCCATTACTTAACCCAACAACAGCCTGCTGTGCCGCGTTTAACAACTTTTTTGCAGATAAAATATCTCAGATAAGAGCCGACATAGATGCCAGTGTTTTGACAGAAACAACTGACGAGGTGTCCAGCAACTCCGTTAATGAATTTACTCTGGATCAATTTCAATCTGTGAGTACCGATGACGTGGACAAGCTCCTTGGTAGAGTGAGGAAAACAACTTGTCCTCTCGATCCTGGCCCATCTTGGCTGGCCGTCAGGGGTGTGTGTGCATTGGTTCCTTATGGACATCATCAATGCATCCCTCCGGGAAGGCCATCTTCCATCTGGCTTGAAGGAGGTGGCTGTTAGGCCGCTTCTGAAAAAAACCTTCCCTGGACCCCCTGGATATGAACAACTATAGGCCAGTCTCTATGTTACCATTCTTGAGCAAGGTAATTGAGAGGGTGGTTGCTCTTCAACTCCAAGCTGTCTTGGATGAAACTGATTATCTAGACCCATTTCAAACTGGCTTTAGGACAGGATTTGGAGTTGAGACTGCCATGGTTGCCTTGACCGACAACCTGCGTCTGAACATCGACAGGGGTAGTGTGACCCTGTTGGTGCTTTTAGATCTCTCAGCGGCTTTTGATACGATAGATCATGGCATCCTCTTGGATCGCCTGAGGGGGTTGGGAATGGGAGGCACTGCTTTGCAGTGGTTCCATTCCTTCCTCTCGGGCAGATCTCAGAGGGTGCTGCTTGGGGACAGTTGCTCCAGTAAAAAGGAGTGGTGTCCCTCAAGGAGCCATTCTGTCCCCGATGTTGTTTAACATCTATATGAAGCCGCTGGGTGAGATTATTGAGTTATGGATGACACCCAGATCTATTTCTCTATGTCTCGATCACTGGCCTTGAATTCCGATGGCATGTCTTCCCTCAATGAATGTCTTAAGGTAGTAATGGGCTGGATGAGGAAAAACAGATTGAGAGTGAATCCAGACAAAATGGAGGTGCTAACAGTAGCTGCCCGAAACCGGAAATTGGGCTGCAACCTCCGGTCTTGGATGGGATCACACTCTCCGTAAAGGACTGCGTTCGTAGTCTGGGGGTGCTCCTTGATTCGTCGCTCCTGATGACAAATCAGGTAAATGCGACAGTCAGGAGCGCCTCTTATCAGCTTCGGCTGATACACCAGCTGTGCCCTTTTCTGGAAGTAAGGGACCTCGAGACTGTGGTGCATGTGCTGGTAACCTCACGTCTGGATTTCTGTAATGCACTCTACATGGGGCTACCCTCGTGCTTTGTCCAGAAACTCCAGTTAGTACAAAACATGGCAGCCAGAGTGGTTTCTGGGACATCCAGGAGGGACCATATAACTCCGGTGCCAAAGTCCCTCCACTGGCTGCCTATTAGTTTCTGGGCCCAGTATAAGGTGTTGGTTATTACCTTTAAAGCCCTAAATGGCTTGGGTCCAACCTATCTTCAGGACTGCCTCCTCCCATACAATCCTCCCCGCGCACTCCGGTCCTCTGGGAGGAACTTGCTACAGCCACTAAAATCTAGGCTGTCTGCATCCTCCCAGAGGGCATTTTCGGTAGTCGCCTCAGATTATGGAACGGCCTGCCAGACGAAATCCGTCAGATTACCATGCTAAACAGCTTTAAAAAGGCTGTTAAAACAGATCTCTTCTGGCAGGCCTTTCCAGATTAGATTTCCCAGCCTCTAGAACCCCTTTATTTTGTCTTATTCTGTTTTATCCTGCCCTCTTCAAATTTATTACCGCCACCACCTCCGCTTGTCTGCTGTTTCATTTTTGTTTTGCCATTTCCACTGTTGCCATTTTTTTGTTTGGATAATTTGGTTTTATTTAATTCTATGTTATTCAAATGTTTTAATTGTGCTTAGTTTAATACTTTTTTAAAGGGGGTGGGCAGGTATTGGTTTAGGATTTTATACTATGTATTTTTATTGTTGTTAGCCGCCTCGATTGCACTGAGAGGGGCGGGATATGAATATTTTTTTATTATTATTATATTATTTATGGAGTGGTAAAAGACCCAGGGTTAGGATGAAAGTTATCCAAGACAAAGTAGAAAGAGGTGGCCTGGCATTGCCTAATTTAAAAACTTATTATGAAGTTTGCTGCTTTGTTTGGCTATTATAGTGGTTTTTCTTAAAGAACATGGATGTGCTTATATTAGAAGGAGCGGATTTAAGATATGGTTTTCATGCATATTTATTTTATGATAAAGTCAAAGTAAATAAGGATTTCAAAAACCGTTTTATTTGTAAATCTTTAAAGTTTGGAAGAAATATAAAGAGTATTTATGTAAGAATATACCGTTATGGTTTTCCACTAATGAAGCCCTTTTCGGAAGGGAAAGACTGGATAAGAACAGGTGGATAACTTATGAAGAGCTTATTAGGATAGAAAGTGATACAGGTAAGGTAGAATTTAAGACACAAGAGGAATTACACATGGAAGGCTATGAATGTGGATGGTTTCTTTATCAACAACTCAGAGAAAGATTTTTTAATGACAGAAATAGTAAAGGTATTGGGAAAGTAGATAAAGAGTTTGAAAAGATTCTGGGAAACTATAACAAATTGAAAATATCTCAATTCTATGATTTATTGTTAAAATTTGAACAGGAAGATGAGGTAATTAAAGAGAACATGATAAAATGGGCCATTGATTTAAATCAATCTATACCATTGGAACAGTGGGAAAAATCATGGAATTACAGAATAAAGTACTCTTTAAATTTTGATTTAAGAGAAAACTTCCACAAAATGCAACACCGATGGTATTTAACACTGGTGAGATTGGCAAAGATGCATAAAGGTGTTAGTAATAAGTGTTGGAAGTGCCAGAAAGAGAAGGGCACCTTTATGTATATGTGGTGGCATTGTAAACTGACCAAGCAATATTGGAAGAAGATACATAAGATTATTACGCAAATTATACCTTTTAAAGACTGCATGGATTCTAAGTTTTACCTGTTGGGCATGCATTCAGATGAAAGGTTAGAAAAGAAGTACAGTAAACTTTTATTCTATATAACCACAACCGCAAGAATGGGTTTTGCCACCAAATGGAAATGTAGAGAATGCCCGGATATGAGAGACTGGATTTATAAGTTGTTAGACTGTGTGGTGTGGATAAATGTACTTTGTTATTGAGAGGGGAGTCATGGGAAAGGCAAAGCAAAGTCTGGGAGCCATTAGTAACTTTTTTGGAAAATAGCGAATATTGTGGCCTATCAGTAAAACTACTGAAGTAACTAAAGTATAACTAAGACAACATAAGTTAAGGTGGTGGTTAAACTTCAATCTGGGACAGAAGGATACATGTTTAAGTTTGGGACGTTAGAACTAATGCCCCAAAGACACAAAATTAAGTATTGTGAGAAACTGAGGTGTTTGCTTCTCACTCATTAAGTTAATAGAGAAAAGTTATAGGATTAAAGCATTTTGGGTAGCTTATAACAGAAGAGCACCAGTGATGAAGGTAGACGATGATGGCTTAACAAGACTACGGGGCTAAGCAGAAGGCTTATTGAGCCGTCTTGGGGGCAGGGAAGGGGAGGGGCAGCCGCACAATCGGCGCCCCAACCCCTTCCCGAGGTCGTCCTCGGAGGAGCCGGCCCTCCGCACGGCCGGGGCTCCGAGGAGGACCTCCTGCTGCAGCGTTCGCATGCTCTGCGGCGGAAGAGTCGATGAAGGTGCGCCACAGCCTTTTGCAGTGCACCTTCAGTGACTTGTGAAAGGAGCACTGATTTAGCGCTCCTTTCAGGGGCAGTGAAGGTGCGCTGTGGGACCGAGGCGTGGGGATGCCTCGGTCCCGTGGCTCAGCTTCCTGGGGCAGCCCATGGCCGCTCGTCTGCTTAGCTCCTACATGTGAAAGGGATCTAGGAGTCCTAGTAGACCACAAGTTGAATATGAGTCAACAGTGTGATGCCGCAGCTAAAAAGGCCAATGCAATTTTAGGCTGCATTAATAGAAGTATAGTATCTAGATCAAGGGAAGTAATAGTGCCACTGTATTTTGCTTTGGTCAGGCCCCATCTGGAATGCTGTGTCCAGTTCTGGGCACCACAATTAAAAAAAGGATGTTGAAAAACTGGAGCGTGTCCAGAGGAGGGCAATTAAAATGGTGAAGGGTCTGGAAACCATGCCCTATGAGGAACAAATGTATGTTTAGCCTGGCGAAGAGATGGTTAAGAGGGGATATGATAACTCTCTTTAAATATTTGAAGGGATGTCATATTGAAAAGGGAGTTCCAGAGAATAGGACTCGAAACAACGGATACAAACTATAGGAAAAGAGATTCCACCTCAACATTAGGAGGAATTTCCTGACAATGAGAGCTGTTTGACAGTGGAACACACTCCCTCGGAGTCTGGTGGAGTTTCCTTCCTTGTAGGTCTTTAAACAGAGGCTGGATCGCCATCTGTCAGGGGTGGTTTGATTTTGAGTTCCTGCATGCCAGAGGGTTGGACTGGATGGTCCTTGTCGTCTCTTCCAACTCTATGATTCTATGATTTAACTTACTCCCAGTAAGTTTATGGTCAATCTTTTGTGAGCAGAAAGAACTTTTAAACTGATTGTGTATGTCAGAGGGGACATAGGTAGTAGATGGATACATTCCTGGATCTTTCCTGAATCGTATCATAGAATTTTGGGCATTTTTGTCATAAAAAAGGAATGGCTTTGGCCTAAGGGTCAAATGAAGATTGTCTGTCTGTCTGTCTATGTTTTAAATATGTTTTAAGTGTTTTTAGTGTTTAGCTCAGGGGTAGGCAACCTTTTTGAGCCGGGAGCCAGGTTGCTGTCCCTCAGACAATTGGGGGGCCGAAGCACTATAAATAAATAAATAAATAAATAAATAAATAAATATGCATGCACACTCTCTCTCATCCTCAGAAAAGCCATGGCAAAAACCCTGTGTAGATTTTGCCAAGAAAACCCCAAGAACAGTAATAGCAACAATAATCAATATCATCATGGTGGGGGGCGGCAGTGGGGACAGGACCGGCCTAGGGCCAGTCCAAAGGCCTCAGGGGGGCGCCTACCCCTGGTTTAGCTCTTTTAATCATTTTTAATAATGCTATTCTTTAATTCCTTTTTAACTGTTGTAAACTAATGTTTTAGTTGGATCTTTTTAAAATTTTGGTAAGGCACCTTGGATCCCATTATGGGAGAAAGGTGGGGTACAATGGCAATAAATAAATAAAAGCATTTAATCTATCTATGTACTTGTTTATCTGCAAGGCACTAATTGCCAGTGTTTTTAATGCCCATAGGTAATTAATATGCTCTGTATTTTAATCCAAACTTTAAGAGAACTCTTTTAAGGAGAGGGTTCAAGTGGCTTGGCTACCTCCTTTTAAAGATCAGACTAAATCCCAGGGCAGATTCGTGTCCCTACTCACATGACACCACCAGTCACCATTACTGCATGATTAATGTTAATTATTACAAAACATTCAGGAAAACAGGACTTGATGATGTGCAGCCTTTCATATATTCTATATTGTGGTTCAGATTCACAGTGATTTTAAATAAACAATGCAAAGGAACTGGCAATTCCTTTTAGGAGAATTCCTCAAGTGTACATCCTGTTATGTTTCTCTGTAACTGCCTTTTTTTCTCCTGTCTTGTTATACACAAGTAAGCATTTGCTATATTTCCACTATATTCAAGCCTCCTGAGAGATGGAGTTTCCTACAGAAGACAGCAGTATTTCCTCAATGGCTCCAGAATGGGAATTTCACATTTTCCAGCTGGTCTGGCAGATCTCAGTCAGTCAATGATCAGTCCAAGATTTTTGATAGTTTATATATCCCCTTTTGGTGAGGGGAAAGGGCACAGTCTAATGCAGGGGTAGGCAACCTTTTTGAGCCGGGGTCCGGGTTGCTGTCCCTCAGACAAATAAATAAATAAATAAATAAATAAATATTTAAAAAATTAAAAATTAAAAAAATGTATGCATGCACACTCTCTCAGCCCCAGAAAAGCCATGGCAAAACCCCTGTGGAGATTTTGCCAAGAAAACCCCAAGAACAAGTAATAATAACAATAATCAATATCATCGTGGCGGGTGGCGGCGGCGGCAGGACCAGCCTGGGGCCGGTCTAAAGGCCTTGGGGGGCCGCATCTGGCCCCCGGACCTTAGGTTGCCTACCCCTGGTCTAATGTATTCTAACAATAAAGTGCACAGGTTCACTCACCTCAGTATTTTTCTTTAGTGCTTGGAACAGACTGTACCTATCCACAGGATAATACTCCAACAACTAATATTCAGAGAACAAACAAACAAACAAACAATAAAAAAGCAGCCAGAGAAACAAAGAGGAATGAGATTAAAATAGTGAAAGTAAAAACCATATAGTGAGAAGAGGAGTAGTAGTACAGCAGGATAGCAATAATAACTTCTAACTACTCCCACAGTGGGAAGCAAGAGTAAGAGTCCATTTTAACTGCCCTGACTCAGTGTTAGGGAATCATGGGAACTGTAGTTTATTGTGGCACTAGAGCTCTCTGACAGAGAAGGATCAATGTCTCAGAAAAAAATACAATTCCCATGATTCCCTAGCACTGAGCCAGGGCAGTTAAAGTGGACTCAATTTGCACTATTTCTAGCAGTCTGCAAAAGCCCAAAGTTATGTATGTGGTATCAGTGTAAACTGTTGTGCATTGCATTTTGTGCATCACTGTTCATCCATTCTTTGGTTGTGCAAACCAAACTACTTGCCACTTACTATCAATTTGAGCTACTATACTAAATTCTACAAGTTTCATTTAACATCAATGTCAACAATACACATTAGGCAAAATGGAAATACAACAGAATCAACATTACAACAACAACATCTTGACAATATCTGAGGAGGAACCTTTTTCTGTTTGTTCCAATGTACTCTAACTGGCATTTACAGAATGGCATGGTAGTAACAAAGACAATTACTGTACTTCGTGATGTGCATGTAGAAGTATCCAGAGGAGCAGCAAAGACAACCAGTAACCAACAACTCAAATGAAGAAACAATCAGACCAGTTTATTTATTGAAAGGGGTAAAGAAGAGAGAGGAGAGAAGAGGAGAAAGTGTGAGAAAAAAAGAGGGAAACAGATGGAGAGGATGGAAACAGTGAAGAAGTCAGCTGGGAAGAAGAAGGGGACAACAGGGGGAGAAGGAAAAAGTAAAAGGGAAAAGAGGAATGACATGTTAGTAAGGTTGGAAGGAAACAAAGAAAATGAACTATTATTATTTAATTATTGTTATAGTTTAATTAAGGCAAGCAAAGAGTAAAAGTTTGGAAAAGGAGGGAATCTCAAGTCATTCTTGAATTACTTATTTGGTAGGATATCTCCCTACGGATCGAGATGGGATTACAGAGAAATATATAAAATACAATATATAAAATCATAACAATAATAAAAAACCACAATCCATATAATAAAATCCAATACCCAATCATGTGCACAGATTGGTTGTCATCTTCACATATCTGGGAGGCTATATCAGATAGTACAATTAGGCTTGAGAGTTACAATTGGGGAGATCAGGTGGATAGGCACGCCGGAAGAGCTCCGTCTTAAGCGCCTTCTTAAAGGCTTCTAGTGTAGTAATAAGATGGATCTCTTCCGGGAGGCTGTTCTATAGCTTAGGAGCTGTGGCTGTGAATGATCTCTGGGAAGTTACTTTTAATCTGGTATTATAATATTCCAGTAAATTCTTCCCTGATGTTCTGAGAGTGCGGGGTGAATTATGTAGGGAGAGGCGTTCCTTCAAGTAACTCAGACCCAAGCCATGTAGGGCTTTAAAGGTAGTGACCAACACTTTGTATTGCGCCTGGAAACTAATCGGCAGCCAGTGAAGAGCTTTTAACACAGGTGTAATATGGTCTGCCCTAGATGTTCTGGTGACTAGCCTGGCTGCTGCATTTTGAACTAATTGAAGTTTCCGAACTTGGCACAAAGGTAGCCCCATGTAGAGCACGTTACAGAAATCCAAACGAGAAATTACCAGGGCAAGTACTACTGCTTCAAGGTCCTTTCAGTCCAGGTAGGGGCGTAGTTGGCAAATCAACCAAAGTTGATTCCAAGCACTCCTGGCCATCGCATCCACTTGAGATGACAACTGTAGAGATGAGTCCTGGAGTACTCCCAAACTGCGTACTTTGTCCTTCAGGGGAAGTGTGACCCCATCTAGGACAGGTTGACAAAACTCCTTCCCCAGACTGGAGGTACCTATCGCAAGCACCTCTATTTTCTCTGGATTCAGCCTGAGTTTGTTTTCCCTCATCTAGCCCATTATCAACCCAAGGCAGGCATCCAGAGGAGCGACACCATCCTTAGTCACCGCAGCAGTCGGAGACATAGAGAAATATAGTTGGGTGTCATCAGCATACTGATAACCCCACTCCCCATATCTCCGGATGATCTCTCCCAGCGGCTTCATGTAAATGTTAAATAGCATGGAGGACAGTATGGCACCCTGCAGGATGCCAGATGTCAGCTCCCTTTCTGAGGAGCAACTGTCCCCCAGCATCACCATCTGGGATCTGCCCAAGAGATAGGATCGGAGCCACTGGAGCACAGTGCCCCCAATACCTAATTCCCTCAGGCATCCCAGAAGGATACCATGGTCTATGGTATCGAATGCCGCTGAGATGTCCAAGAGCACCAACAGGGTCACACTTCCTCTGTTGATACCCAGATGGAGATCATCGACTAAGGCAACCATGGCAGTCTCAGCCCCGTATCCCACCCTGAAGCCAGTTTGAAATGGGTCCAGATAATCAGCTTCATCCAAGAGTGCCTGGAGCTGGAAGGCAACTGCCCTCTAGATCACTTTGCCCAAGCATGGTAAAGGGGGGCACCAGTCTGTAATTATTTCTTACCAGGGGATCAAGGGAGGGGTTTTTCAGGAGCGGGTTCACTACTGCTAGTTTTAAACTCGATGGAAATTTGTCCTCCCTGAAGGATGCATTAATTATAAGATGTAATAATAATTTTACAGCATCTCCTCCCTGGGTGGTCAGCCATGATGGGCAAGTATCAAGAGGGCACGTTGTCTTTATAAATATAATTTATAAAGCAAAAGCAAAGCAGCTTCATTTATATACCACTTCATACTACGCTATGGAGTGTCTAAGCAGTTTACAACTGTAAGCTCATTGCCCCCCAACAGCTGGGTACTCATTTTAGTGACCTCGGAAGGATGCAGGCCTGAGTAAAACTTGAGCCCTAGCTAGTATTGAACTCACAACCTTGTGGTTTATGAGTGAGTGGCTACAGTACAGGCATTTAACCACTGCACCACCAGGGCTCCTAAAGGGAGTAGTCAAGCAAGAATTAGTGGGATACTCTTTTCCAAGTATTTTATAAGCTTCTATTACTATAATTGACTTATTACTTACAATTGATTATTATTCAATTGATTGTTTTATCTTAAACTAATTTGTGGTATATCCATCAGTTGGAGAATTCTAACATTTAATATGAGTAATGTCAGCATTGTTTATTCTTTATAATCTTTTTTTTTTCTCTGCCTATTCTTTTGGTAATTCTTTTCTTTCCATTTTTTCCTTTATTGTGGCTCCTGGCATTTCTCCCAATCTGATACCTATCTGCTGTCTTTTTTATTTCCAGGTTCTTTTCTCTTGCTCCTTACAGAATTATCATTCAGTTGCATGAATGATAATTCATCTAAAGCTGCAGCAATTCATGACCTATTTCTTTCCAAATCTCTTCACTTTCTTGTTCTTACTGAAACTTGTCTCCCTGCCCATGATACTGCAACTTCAGCTGTCCTCTCATTTGGAGGCCTTTCCTTTACTCATACAAGTTACCATTAGGGTAGAGGGGGAGAGGTGGGCATTCTATTATCTCATTTGTGTCAGTTTCAGTTTTGTCTTTTCCACTAACACAATGGTGTTTGTTTCCATGCTGTTAGACTTTTCTGCCTCTGTATCATTGGATCACAGTCATTTACCATCCACCTGGCCTATTCTCAACTTTTACATCTGACTTCAATTCCTAGTTGATTCTCTTCCTTTCACATGATATTCCCATTCTCATTTTGGGGGAACTTCAACATCCACATGGATGATTCTAATGAGTCCACTGTTTTACACGTCTGCTCTTTGTTGTCTTATTTTGGACTCAAGCTCTGTTTCTACTCTTTTGGTCATTGTCTTGATTTAGTTCTCACTAAGAAGTGTGTTATTTCTGGTTTAGCAGCCACTGAATTTCCATTGTCTGATCATTATCTTGTCTCTTTTGCACTTGCTCATAGTCCACCTCCTCACCATTTGGTTGTTCATTCATTTTGAGGTCTCCATTCTGTTTGTGCATGTGTGACCCAAAGTCCACACACAGAAGATTTGTGTCAGGGACAAATGCCACAAAAAGCTCTGCCGTATAATTCATGCAAGTTGGAAAAATCATTAAATCATCCTTGATAAAGAACTGTCAGACTAGTGCACTTCTTTTAGGGCATGCAAAATTTCAAAAGTAGTGTTTTTACCTCTTACATGATTGAGTTGACAAGGATCTAGGGCAGGGGTAGGCAACCTAAGGGCCAGGGGCTGGATGTGGCCCCCCGAGGCCTTTGGACTGGCCTCAGGCTGGTCCTGCCACCACCATTGCCCGCCATGATGATATTGATTATTGTTATTACTTGTTCTTGGGGTTTTCTTGGCAAAATCTCCACAGAAGTTTTGCCATGGCTTTTCTGGGGCTAAGAGAGGTGTGTTTTTTTAATTATTTTTTAAGTTTATTTTTATTTTTATTTTTATTTATGATGCTTCGGCCCCCCAATTGTCTGAGGGATAGCAACCCGGCCCCTGGCTCAAAAAGGTTGCCTACCCCTGATCTAGGGTCAGTAACAGCATTGTCCTAGCCTTTCTGTCTTCTTCCACTTGAGATGCTTTGGGGAGTGATTCCACCACATCCCACAAATCTTTGCTCACCAGAAGAGCTTCAGCGTACACACTCTATGTGGCATAGTTTCCTGCTTTCAGCTTCTCAAACTGAACTGCTCTCTCCATTCTTTCACTATCTCAGCAATACGGTCAAGGACACACCATCTCTTGGCAGTCTTCCAACTTAGCTCAGCTCACAGATAAAGGCTTGCAGGCATGCATAGCAGTTTAACTCTTATTCTGCCAGAATCTCTGACTGTCTAGAGAACTTTGGCAAACCTTGCACACATCAGAACTTATGCAGACATCTGAGCATTGTCCTTAGTGCAGACTGGACCCATAACCTTTGTTGGTGTATGTGTGACCCAAAGTCCAGACACAGAAGATTTTTGCCAGGAACAAATGCCACAGAAATCTCTACTGTACATTTCATGCAAGCTGGAGAAATCCTTCTCCCACAAAGAAGCTGCAGACATGACAACTGTTGAGTTCTCTTTAAGAGTCTTTTAATCTTCTTTGCAAAATATATACAGGTACTTGCACTGAATGACATAATGCTCAATAATAATAATAATAATAATAATAATAATAACTGTGCAGTATTGAAGCTTGATGTCCTCATGTCCTGCCTTTGTGTCATCATCTTCTTGTGACTCAGCATCATTCAATATGCATACTCATCATGGCTTCCTGTTGAACTCAGGTTCCCTTTCACCCTTGCTCTATATTACAGCATCTAGGACATTTACCTTCCAGATGCAGTTCATCCTGACACATTATGTTAAACCCAAGGCCTTTTTGCAAGCATTGGACTCTTCAGGCCAAATCAGACTGCCAGAAATAGTGCACATTAAATTGAGGCACTGCCCTGGCTCAGTGCTAGGGAGTCATGGGAACTGTATTTTTTTCTGGGACATTGAGCCTTCTCTATCAGAGAGCTCTGGTGCCACAATAAATTACAGTTCCCATGATTCCCTAGCACTGAGCCAGGGCAGTGCCTCAATTTAATGTGCACTATTTCTGGCAGTCTGCTTAGGCCCTTCTTTATCTTCCTTAAATTCCATTGATTCTGTGGATTCAACTGTTTCTTTACTTAATTCAATTTTATCTTCAACCCTTGATAGTTTTGCCCCGTTGTCAACACATGTGACCTCTTCTACTATACCTCAGCCCTGGCTTACTCCTTTTATTCGATATCACCATTCCTGCTTTCATGCAGCTGAGCATTTATGGAGGAAGACCAGGGAGTAGACAGACTATATGCACTGTAAGTTCATTCTTTCTTCTTTTTCTTGTTTCTTTCATTGGCCAAACAAAAGTACTATACTTCATTAATCAATGTTAATTCACAGCATCCTCAGTGTCTTTCTTTGACATTTAATTCTCTGTTAAAGCTCTCTCCTCCACCTCTCCCTCCATCACTTTCTGCCAATGATTTTGCAACATTCTTCAGTGCCAAAATTGAAACTATCCACTCCAATCTTGAAGTTCCTGACTCCCCCTCAGTACCAACACATCATGTATCATCTACATTCTCTACTTTTTTCCTGTTTTGTTAGATGAACTAAATTATTGATGTCCTCAAATCCTTCAACCTGTTTTCTTCATCTGGTTCTTTCTCACTTCCTAATCACTGTTGCTTCTGCTATACTACCTTCTCTTCTTCATATTATTAATCTCTCTCTTTCTACTGGTTTATTTCCTTCCAAGTTTAAACATGTTACTGTCTTTCCAATTCTTAAGAAGTCCTTGCTAAATCCATCTTCTTTAACTATTGTCCTGTTTCATTGTTACCTTTCTTCTCAAATGTTCTGGAACGTGCTGTTTACGTACGCTGTCTTGAGTTTCTCTCTAATACTTCTATCATGAATCCCTTTCAATCTGGATTTTACCTTTTGCACTCTACAGAAATGGCTCTTACAAAAATTACAGATGATCTTCTTCAGGCCAAGTCAAAAGGCCTATACTCAGTTCTTATTCTCTTTGGGCTGATGCACACAGCTCATTTGGGGTGGCAGAGAGCTGACCTGGGGAGCAGCAGATCGGGGCTGCAGCAACCCCACGCTGTGGCCCCAATCCTCCCTTTTGCCATCCTGAAAAGAGTGGCAAAATGCTGCTCCCTTTAGGGGTGGCAAAAGCCCACCCTAAGAGCCGGTGCCATGGCTCTTCAGTATCCTTTCTGCTCAGTGTGTTTAAACACTGTGCCGGAAGGGCGTCCTGACGCCGCGCGCCATGTGTAAGGGTGCACGGTGTCAGGACAGGGTCAGGGTGGGGTTGACGTGGCCAGCGTGAGGCTGCCCTGCCCCTACTCTACCCCCAGGCCATCCCTTTGCAACGTCCCTTTCTCAGTTGTTATTGATCTTTCTGCAGATTTTGACACAGTTGATCATGGTTTTTTGGTAGAATTGCTTCAGAATTTAGGATTTACTGATTCAGTCCTTAGTTGGTTCATATCATGTCTCTCAAATCAGTTATTTGCTGTGGTAGCCAGAGGTCAGGTATCTTCTTCTTTTCCACTGTCAGTTGGGGTTCCACAGAGCTCTGTCTTGGGCCCATTATTATTTTCTTTGTACACTTTATTTCTAGGTAATCTTACCAGTTCATATGGTTTTCAATATCATCTTTATGCCGATGATACTCAGTTATATTTTTCTACTCCAGAACTCTCTTCAGTCATTGAACAATGTGTCACATCATGTCTCTCAGCTATTTCGTCATGGATGCTTCATCAGCGTCTAAAACTTAACATGGCTAAGACAGAACTACTAATTTTTCCTCCAAAACCTACTTTACAATACACATTTTCTATCATGGTTCACAATGTTCCCATTCATCTTATGAAGGAAGCATGCACCTTTGGCTTTATTTTTATTTATTCTTCTTTGTTCCCCGGATTCAGGCTGTAGCCAAGTCATGCTGATTTTTTCTTTAGGGTTAGGAAAATTAGACCTTTTCTGTCAACTTCCTCTGCTAAGACCTTAGTTCATGCCCTGGTTATCTCCTGCCTTGACTACTGCAATCTTCTTTTGATAGGGATCCCTTTGTCCCACCTTAGTCCTCAGGTTTCCATTCAACATTCTTCTGCTAAGATTATCTTTTTAGCTCATTGCTTTGATCATGTTACCCCACTTCTGGCATCTCTTCACTGGCTACTCATTCTTTTTAGGATTTGATAAGCTGCTTCTATTAACATTTAAAGCTTTCACAATCCCCTCTCCCCACCTATCTGTTGGCTCTTATTTCATCTTATCTTGTTTGAGATTTATGGCCCAGGAGCTCAGGGCTTCTTACCCAGCGAAAGGTTTCCTCTTCCTTGGCTTAGATTCATACTTTTTCACTTGCTACACTGTACTCCTAGAACCATCTCCCTAAACATCTGTGGACTATCCTTTCTCTTGCTAGCTTTAAATATTTAAATTCTTATTCTCTGAAGCATTTGTAACTTAGTTCTAACATTGTTTTATAACTTAGATTTGTCATATGTATTACCTGTTTTTATAGTTTTGTATTTTAATTGTATAATTCGCTTAAATACTGTATAGTTTTATGCATTATGATTTTTAGATTGTATGCCATTGGCAGGTTTTAATGTTGAATTGATGATGTCTGTAAAGTGCCATGTAAATTGTATGGCATAATAATAATAATAATAATAATAATAATAATAATAATAAATGTGTGAGAGCAGTCAAATCTATGTTGGGTTGCTTATTTTGCCTGTGTAATTCTGCAAGAGAGCCAGCATGGGGTTTACCCTGTGGGACACGGGGATGGTGGTTCATCTAGGTGGACTGGGAGCAGATGCAGACATGGCTCTCAGAGCAAGTGAAAGGGACCATCAAACATATCCCAGCAGATTGAGTAGTGGTACAGATATGGTGGTACACATGCTACACAGGGTTAGGGGTGTTCTGATGTGTGTCTACATGTAATGTCTTGCCCACTTGATGGGATCCCTATAGATCTACAAGCTATAGATCCCCCAGATTGCCATGTTTGGAATTGCTGGATTCTGTCCTAGGCTGTTCTTGGCATGATGGCATGTCAGTGATGCAGATATGTTCCCCAGCCCCTAGAGCAGCAACATCTGGGTTTCAGCTGCTCGGGGCTCTCTTCTCTACCTTTCACAGATGGATTTCAGATGCACCACACTGAAAAGGAGGAGGAGGATCCAGCAGTGGTGGTAGCAGTGGTTAAATGCCTGTACTGCAGCCACTCACTCATAGACCACAAGGTTGCGAGTTCAATACCAGCCAGGGCTGAGGCTCGACTCAGGCCTGCATCCTTCCGAGGTCGCTAAAATGAGTACCCAGATTGTTGGGGGGCAATCAGCTCACAGTTGTAAACCGCTTAGACATCCCATGCGCGATATGAAGCGGTATATAAATGAAGCTGCTTGCTTGCTTGCTAGCAGTGGCAGAGAAGGAGGTCAAGGTGGTGGCTGACCAGACTGGTAGAGGGGGCACATCCTGCTCCCCTTCCCTATTGACTAAAGCAGAAGTGACCACAGCACCTGAGGACCAATGGCTGTGCACAGTAGATGAGTCATATCTTCTGCCAATCCCTGGTCTTACTGATCTTAGACAATCAGGAGAAAATCAGCCAGATGGAGCACAGAGGTGAGCATGGTTTTATCTCAGTTTCTGGCAATACAGGGGGTGTTCTGGGAGTCACCAAGCACATAGGAGATCCTTTTTACGCATGTTGCACCTCCCCCCATGCAGTGAATTAGCTTCAGAGTGAGGTGAGGCTCTGGAAGCACATTGCCACCAGGCAAGAAGTTCAGCTGCCAGTGGAATGTTGGGGTGGGAGAAACACATAGGGTAACCACACTGATGTTTTTCTCCCTCCTTCTTCTCTTCATCCCTCTCTCACCCCATTCTACTCCCAATTCCAGCCTGCCCTTACATCAAATAAATGTTCTTTATTATTATTTGTAATCACATGTGTGTGCCTGTTTCCCTTCTGAGTGGTGCTAAAATTAGGTTTTGGCCTGTGTAGCAGTTGCTGTATGCCTGTGTCTCTCTGGATGTGCCTGATGTCCCATCCTAGGCCCTCCCAATATGAAATGGGACACCATTGACATGGTTATAATACACATCAGACTCTACCGATGTGTATTAGATGCTCTTTCTGATATCCCATTATGCATCTTCACAATGCAGAAAGGTGCTTCTTAGCACCTCTGCTACATAGCAAGTTATATGTAAAGGTATATAGGTCATATAGGATTCTGAATTTTTTAAAATATTATTCTGTATCATTATGTGCTTAATTGTTTCTAGTTTTTAACTTTCTTGTAATCTGGCTTGAGTCCCCTGTTGGGAGAAAGGCAGGAAATAAATTAAATTATGTATATTGAATTAGGAAATAAAATGTAAATGTAAATGAAAACAGTGGTCTTTAGAGAAGGGCCATTGGAATCCAAAAGTACCCTTCTAGTAAGAGAAATCTTATTTCGTTCATCAAAAGCCTGGTTCTGAGTTTAGTAGAAAAGTGTTCCTTGAGAAAAATGATTTCAAAAAAGAGGAATTGTTCCATTTGGATAACTTCCTGCACAAGGTTATTTTCAAAATCTGTTTATTGCTCACATGAGTTTGAGCATGGCACTCTCTATTTCCTGAATTTAGTGTTTCTTGTGTTCATAGCACAAACCCTGGCACACTGTGCCACAGCACAGCAGGAAGTCTTGTTTGGGGTTTTGTTATACAAGATTTCATACGATAGCAAAAATACCTTTTCTGCTCCTGCTCATGGCTAAAGTTAAGAACATAAAAGAGCCATTTTTTGTTTCATTTTTATTTAGATTCTCTGAATGCATAACTAAGTAACGTCTTTGTCCAAACACTCAAAACCTACCTTAGCAACCTCAACAAACCTTGTTGAGCAATGGGAGTCTGCTCAGCTGGAGTTTGTGTCACAGGAAGATAACATTTCCAGCTGCCTCGTCATCAAGTAAAGCTACAATGAAGAATTGCAATGCCTCTGATTATCCTCTGTTGCAATTCCTCATTGCAGCACCCTCACTGGCAGAAGGTGAGGTGGAAATATCATCCTGCTATACCCCAGTCACCAGATCTATATCACTTTATACAGATGCTTCACTATAAGGTAGATGTGAGGGAATGACATTTACAACCAAGGCAATAGTGCCATAAATGTGAGTACATAGTATTATTGGATATAGAGCAATTGAAGAGCTATAGGTTACAAATGTGTAACTGCAAAACAGGAAGCCACCCATTATTTGTTATTGACAAATAGCCATAGACATGAAAGCATGCAAAAATAACAATTCATCATGCTAGACAAGGTTTCAGTTTTAGTGATTCCCTGGCAAATCTTTCACATATGTTCATGTTAAAATGAGGGTTTTTTTCCCCCCTAATTTTTTAAAGGTTTCCTGGGGGGTTCATAAGGAGAATTTATTTTCTTTGAGAAGATAATGAAGTGGTCCTATGAAAATATGTCTATGGAAGCTTTATTTCTCTCAAACATCTTTAATTTCTTCTGGGTTTTTTTTTTGCCAATTCTTTGTTTGAAATCCTATCCAGCCTTCTATGTATGGAAATACCTTCCAGAGTTTTCCATTGCATGGCTTTTTCCTGTCTTGCTGCTAAAAAATAAACCATAAGAGGGTCCATGTTAAATTAGGCCAAATTCATCTCCCATCTACCATTTTGTTCCCATAATGGCTGGCCAGCCAGCCACCTGATTATGAGAGGCCCACAGGACATGAGTGTAATTGTATTTTCAGTCTTGCATTCGCCAGCAAATGAGACACAAAGGTACACTTCCCTGCAACTGGGTATGATATATAGCCAGCCAAGCTGACTAGGACATGACTTCCATGAATGCATCTAATCCTTTTTCAGAGCCATCTAAAAGTTAGCAACCATCACCGTATGTTATGTCAATGAATTGCAAAGTTTAACAATGCACTGTATGAAGTTCCTTTTAGCTGTTCTGAATTCTCCACCATTCAGCTTCAGTGGATGACCCTGGGTGATAGGATTATGAGAGAGGTCTACTCCCCACCATACTTAATTTATCATGTGTGTCCTGAGCTCTCTTTTTCCTTCTAAGCTAAACCACCCTAAACATTATATGTAACCTTCCCTTGTAGTACTCTAGTCACTTGTTAATTTTGGTTGTCTTTTTTTTACCCTTTCCAGTTCTACAATATCACTTTTCTGGTGCGGTGACCAGAACTATATACACTATTCCAGATGTGGTCACATGATAGATTTACAAAAGGGCAATATGATAGCCAGTTTTATTTTTGATTCCTGTTCTAAATATTCCACAAAATTGAATTTTCAGCCACATGATGGATCAGCACTTTGATCAAGACATCCATCACAATCCCTTGAATCATTTCTCAGTCTGACACTTTCCCCCCTGTAAACTATCACCTTCCTTTGGGAGTAATGCAAAGCAAGCAAAGCAAAGCAGCTTCATTTATATACCGCTTCATATCACACTATGGGATGTCTAAGCGGTTTACAACTGTAAGCTCATTGCCCCCCAACAGTTGGGTACTCATTTTAGCAACCTTGGAAGGATGTAGGTGTGAGTCTAGCCTGAGCCCTGGCTAGTATTGAACTCACAACCTTGTGGTCTATGAGTGAGTGGCTGCAGTACAGGCATTTAACCACTGTGCCACCAGGAGTAATGTGATGGGCCACATGCTGCTAAGAGGCAGGTCTAGCACAAAAGTGGATAGGGCCACCCTTTTCTTCCTCTCTTTCCATCTCTTTTCTTTTGCTTTCTTTTTACCATTTACTTGACTTTGGGCCTTTGCAGACTGCCAGAAATAGTGCAAATTGAGTCCACTTTAAGGGTTAGGGTTAGTGCTAGGGAATCATGGGAATTGTTTTTCCCCCCCTGAGACATTGAGCCTTCTCTGTCAGAGAGCTCTGGTGCCACAATAAAATACAGTTCCCATGATTCCCTAACCCTAACCCTTAAAGTGAACTCAATTTGCACTATTTCTAGCAGTCTGCAAAGGCCCTCACTTCCTTCCTTCCTTTTTCCTTGTCCAACAGACAGCTATGGAAAGGACAGTCTGCTTTGAAAATGGTTAAGCAAATCAAGTGCGTTTGAAATTAGACCATGAGTCACATGGAATCCCAAGCCTGTAGTCTGACTGCTATCTTCCCTCTCCAAGAACATCCAGCCCTGAATCACCATGACATCATTTGTAGCTGGGGATTGTTCAGCCAATTTGCACCAGGGATATATTATTATTTTTCTGGCTTGGCTAAAATGATCTAATCTGTCCATAACTGTAATTTTTAAGTGTGCCTGAAGGAAAGGTAGTCCTTCATGTAGAGACATCCTTCTGAAATGGAGATTTCATACTCAGAACAAAGCCTTTTCCTTTAAAAGTAATTCTATGTCTCACACTCCTCTTTCACATACCTTTGCTCAATCGAATCCTTTCACTAGGGTTGGGGGAGGGGAAGGAACATCTCTACAACATCAGTTATGAAAAGTGCAAATGGAATCCCAGCCAGCAATGTCCAATGCAAGGGGAATTCAGATCAGTGACTGGTGGCAGTTAGGTTGTTAGGATAAATGCTCTCTGGAGGTCCTATTATATTCAACAGAAGCAGGAAGAAGGGACCTCAGGAGATTTACAGTACCATATGTGAATATGGAGCAAATGCAGATCTCTAATTCTAGGTAATGAATCCATAACTTCAATGCACGATGCCAGCCATAATATTTTTCTTTTCCATAATATTTTTCTTTTCCAAAGAAGAGTGGTACATTATTTTAGTCAATAGTACAGTGATAAGTGGTTAATTAGGTGGTAGTGGTAATCAAGAGTGTGAATTGAGAAGACATTGCTGATATGGCAAAAAAAATAAATGATTTTCACAGGGTACCACAAGATACTAGTGCTGACATGCCTTAATCCAGCAAGAGCTTGTCATCTATGGAAGTTCCTTGTCATTCTGGAGAGCTTCTTCCCCCACTGAGTGTAACAATAACTCATAAAACAAAGGTCATGTTTGGTTCCTCAGCTGGGTGTAAATATTTCATCCCTGGCTCTTTTCAGTCACAACTTGTGAGTGTTTTCATTCTGAAAAGCAAGGCTTGGGTGTTTCTGACAGTTCCCTTGGTGCCAAACATATAGATTCCTTTTTCCTGGAAGTGCTGACTGACAAATGTGAGAATTGAATTGCATTGTTCACAGACTGTCAACTGTTCACTGAAACATGCGAAAGCAGATTCTGTCATCCTTACATGGAGTGGATCACAAAAAGGCAGGATAAAGTGCCAAAACCTGAGGAGAAGAACACTGTTATCAGAAGGGGATTTAGGTCTCAAACCAATTTTTGAAAGAAGCTAAATTCTATCTATATTAAGACAATACTATGAAACTTTCCTCTTTGATCAAGTGCTTTTCTGCATTAAGAAACACTGACAACGACACAGTAGAAGTGGAGCAGAGATCCAGGATAATTTTCAATGCTGAAGTAATGATACTACCCCCAAATATAACCTCTATGGAATAATTAAGTTTAGATCAGTGGATGAGGAATGATGAGGAATGGGCTGTGCTCATAAAGTTTTGGTTTATAAAGGGGGAGCTGGAGAGGAAAGGAGTTAGTTTTCCCAAGGGATCAGGAATTAGGTTCTTTTCACTTTGATTTAGGTCATGGAATTTCAATTTATGTCCAGGATAATTAGGGTTACGCAGAATAAATCTCCATAAATGGACTTATTTGTTTATGGTGCCATTTTCAACTCTTGTGTTGAATGGCAATGTCATGAAACTGAATAAAAAACTAAATGCAGAACCAAGAGAACTGGAGGAATACTACCATGAATTTCAGCAGGAGCAGACTGATGCACATAGATCAGGAATGAACATCCACATGTGCAGTTGTTACCATATGTGCAGTTCTCCTTCTGTGACCTTAAAATGATTGTGAATGCTGCACAATGGGCAACAATGATCAAACTTTTTCACAAAGGAACTTTTGCATCTGTAAGACTCCAAAAGGATTCCAGCCTATGTGGGCAAGAGGGAATGTACTTGTATATAGTTGGCCTTCTTTATCCACACATTCTTTATTCACAAATTCAGCCATCCAAATTCCAAAAAGCAAACCTTGATTTTGCCATTTTATATAAGGGACACCATATTACTATGCCACTTTATGCAATGGTACTTGAGCATCCACAAACCTTAGTATCCACAGTGAGTCCTGGAACCAAACCCCAGTAGATACCAAGGACCCACTGTATTTAACTAAATCCCTATTCATTCATTCTAGAACTATGCTAAGTCAAAGAGTAGTGTATACTTTTCCCACATCCTCCATCCCCAACCCTATTGCTTTCCTCACAAAAATATTTATTGATTTATTAAAATATTTATATCATACTTTCCATCACAAGATATAAGGGCAGCATGCAAATAAAATCAATCCAGAACAATTAAAAACAGTCAAAAATAAAACTGTCCAAACACATTTTAAACAATTTAATAATATCACATAAGTATTAAACAGAAGACATGCAGTGTGAACCATCACAGAAAAGGCAGAGCATTTGAGAGGATCATTAAGAAGTGAAAGAGAATTCCAGAATTGCTATCTGCCTACACTGCAGACAGCAGAGTAAATGCATTTGTCCCTCCACATTTTTGGCTTTGACTTTTGTGGGTTTGATTATTCACAGATTTTATTAATATGTTCTCTCTAGGAATATCTAGGTCCTCCAGTGCAATTCTATGGTTAACACTAACCAAAAGTCACACTGAAGAACTTAGAGATTCCTAAAGAGAACACTCCACTAGGCATTTGTAGCTGCTTGAGCACAATTCGATGGTCAATGTCTGGCAGATGTTTACTACAGAGTTGCACTGGAGGACCTAGACATTCCTAGAGAGGTGTTCTCTCAGGTAAAACATAGTGTTTTGTTATTTGTGGGTTTTCCATATTCACAAGGGTCCTGTGCCCCTAACCTCAGTGAATGTGGAAATTTGTTATACAAGGAAACAGGAGTTTGTACAATAGTGGCTGGTGAGCCAGGGAGTTTCAAAGATTTAAAAAGTTTTTTTCCTGTTGAGGAAAGTAGAAAATGGTATTTTACAGTGCAGCAAGAAATTCAAATGTTAAATTGACAAAGTGATGTTTACAGTGGTTGATAGACCTAAAAAATCACAAGGTGATTGGATACAAATGGATATACAAAAATAGAAGATGCCTGATGGCAAACAGAGTTACAAAGCTAGGTTAATAGCAAAAGGGATTTGCTCAGCAAATGTTTGATAAAACATTTAGTCTAAGACTGAGAGCTTGTGACTGGTATAGACTTTAACAACAAGGAGGGGCCAGTAGGTGCAACATTTTGTTTTTGAGATTGCTTATTTAAATGCTGATACGTGTGTTTACACAAAAGGAGGTGACATTTTTGGTTATTTAAGATTAAAGAGGTTCAGACAAAAAGGAGGAATTGTCTATAGAGACTTGTTATTAAAGGTTTTGATTTTTTGGGATCTTATTTTTAAAGTTGCTGGACTTCTGAAAAAAAATGTTTATCGAGTCAGCAAAAAAACAACACCACCAAGATTAAAACAGTGGGTTACAAAGTGGAAAGGTAGTGACAGGTTTAAAGTCAATAGGTTTTGTTTGGAATAAAATAACAAGGAGTTTTAAAAATCCATATATATATATATATATATAGAAAAACTTTGTGAAAAGTTTGATGTTTATAGTTAACAATAATAGACTAGACATTGTGTTTGCAATAAGAGTTTTAATAAGAGATTAAAATTGTTTTAAGGTAGAAGATTAGAAGCAATAAAACATTTGGTAAGATTTTTTTTTTTTTTTTTTAAGGAGAAAGGGGCTTGTGATTTAAAACAGCCACATTGGGTAGAATGTTTTATAAATAGTTCATTTGCTTCAAAGTTGCATGACAGAAAGTCAGGTTAAGGATTGTTGATCAAGTATGTAGAAAGCTCAATAGTTTGAAAAAACTATAGTTTTTTATAGTTTTTCCTCATGAGAAATGTATGGTAACATGAAGAATCCTTCACAATTTCTGTTCCAGCTGGTGGTAGAATCACGAAGCAATGTTAATAATGGAAATTGTTGGTAATAAAATGTTGGTAAAGATGACTACAATATGGTTATTTACATTACACTAGGGTTAATTTTGCCTATTATGGAGTCTTGTTTTTATTCCTTTGGGATATTGTTGTAATACAGTGTATTACCATTGTCAGATTTTCCTAAACTATTTCCTCTGTGTTTTCTGCAAAATCCTCCTGTCATGTTTTCCAGTGTAGAAATATGTGTAGAGTATGATAAAAAAAATGATGACAAACCAATACATTTCCATTCCTAAATTAGTGGGATTGTGGTAGGACAGCTGGCTGGTGTGATAATGTCCTAAATTCTAGCACCTTTGAATCTGAAGAATCTGAAGGAAAAAAGAGAGGGGGAGCAGGAGGAGATGGAAGAAGAAGAAACATAATATTAATTTAAACAAGAATAGAAGGAACTGAAAGGAACTGAATTAAAGTGGGATTTTTTTTAAAAAAAATCCAAAATGCATAATGAGGAAAAAGGTTTCCTACTCTCTTATTATTTATTTATTCATTCATTTGTTACATTTTTTATGTCCCATCACATATCACAAGATATCAGGTTAACATAGAAATAAAAACTATTAAAAATAATTTAAAACAATTTGCAAGCAATCAATCAGTAACAAACAATTAACTGTCTGAAAACCTATTCAATAATTTAAAGCAACTTAGAAAGAGTTGTAAAAAACATGTATCCATAAATATGTAGGCAAAACTGTTAGAACCCCCCTCACCACACACCAAAGGTCTGATATTACTATAATGATGACTGATGAAGCACCATCATAGAAAAAATAAGTTCAGGATTTTTTTCTCTCTGCAAAGGTTGGAAAGGATAAAGTCAAAGGCTAAATTGTACAGTATAGACTGAGTATATGCATCCACAAACATGCATGCATTAGGCAAATCTAATTCAAATAAATCACGAATTTATCTTAACTATAAATGGATGCATTCCCTGCCTAAAATTTATAGAGCATACAAATACCTCAGAGAGAGTAAAGAGCCAAAACAAGAGCACGATAAGAGTCTGACGGAACCTCAATAAAATATTTTTTTGCTGTTACTGAAGCAAAAATGATTGAAAATGACTGATAATATGTGAAATGGAAAAAACTATGGATGTCAATGAATGAAAGACAAATTTGAATGAACAGAACCTGAAGCCACCATCATCCATTTCATACTGCAACCAAACGCTGAATAATTAAAATTGTAGTTATTTTGGAATCCAAAAATTCCAAGAGAGACTCTCATTTTATGATGAAAAGCAATATGAAGAAAGGAAAAAGCAACTGTGTAACTTAAAACAACCCCCCCAAAAGAGAGAGCCCCTGGTCCTAGAATCATAGAATCACAGAATTGGAAGAGACCACAAAGGCCATCCAGTCCAACCCTCTGCCATGAAGGAACTCAAAATCAAACCATCCCATCCAGCCTCTGTTTAAAGACATCCAAAGAGGGAGATTCCACCACACTCCAAAGGAAGGTGTTCCACTGTCGAACAGCTCTCACTGTCAGGAAGTTCCTCCTAATGTTGAGGTGGAATCCCTTTTCCTGTAGCTTGCATCCATTGTTCCGAGTTCTATTCTCTGGAGCAGAAGAAAACAAGCTAGTGCCCTCCTCAATATGACATCCCTTCACATATTTAAAGAGAGCTATCATATCCCCTCTTAACCGTCTCTTCTCTAGGCTAAACATACACAGTTCCCTAAGTTGTTCCTCGTAGGCCATGGTTTCTAGACCCTTCACCATTTTAGTCACCCTCCTCTTCACATGCTCCAGTTTTTCAACATCCTTTTTTAATTGTGGTGCCCAGAACTGGATATGGTATTCCAGATGGGGCCTGACCAAAGCAGAATACAGTGGCACTATTACTTCCCTTGATCTAGATATTATACGTCTATTAATGCAGCCTAAAATTGCATTGGCCTTTTTAGCTGTGGCATCACACTGTTGACTCATGTTCAATTTGTGGTCTACTAGGACTCCTAGATCCCTTTCACACATAGTCTCGTTAAGCCAGGTGTCCCCCATCTTATATCTATGCATTCCATTTTTTTGCCCTAAGTACCTTACATTTCTCTGTGTTGAATTTCATTTTGTTAGCTTTGGCCCAGCTTTCTAGTCTGTTCAAGTCATTTTGATCCTGTCTTCTGGGGTATTAGCTTCTCCTCCTAATTCGGTGTCATCTGAAAATTTGATAACTAAGCCCCCAATACTGTCATCCAAGTCATTGATAAAGATGTTGAATAGCACTGGGCCTAGGACAGAACCCTGTGGCATCCTACTGATCACTTCTCTCCAGGATGAAGAGGAGCCATTGCTGAGCACCCTTTGAGTTCAGTCAGTCAACCAGTTACTAATCCACCTAACAGTTGTATTGTCTAGCCCACAGTTTACTATCTTGTTTGCAAGAATATCATGGGGGACCTTGTCAAGTTATGTAAAAGTTATATAAAAGGTACAGATATAGGAAAAACATGTAGGAAGGAAATGCACAGGGAAACCACATGTGGAGAGAAACAAGCTGTCCTATTCTCTTGCCTTGAATACGTTTGCCCCATTTGATGTGCTCTTTTGAAAAAAAATCATTGCAAAGGAGCATTTTCTAGAGGGGGAGAAAATGTTTATAAAAAGCTGCCCTCTTTGGGATCAGCCCTAAAAGAGCTATATAGTTGCCCCTCTGTTTTTGCTGACTTCGAGTCTGTGTCCCTTGCCTGTTTGCAAAAGGCAAATGGAGGGGATTAAAATGGGGTGTGGGACCATGGTGCACACCTGCAGGTACCTGCAGATGCCCATGGGTGTGGCTGCCATTCAAGCCAATAGGGTTTGAATATTGGCATTTTCCCATTCTTGTAGTATGTGTGTGTCCGGAACATATCCCCTGTTAAAATGGAGGGGCAACTGTACAGTTATTTATAGCAGGTAAAGGGATCATAGCACCAAACAAGCTTTTGAAATAATCAGGTTTTATTCCTGAAATATGTCATTATTTCATGATGTAGAGTCATAAATTATTATGGAGATTCTCAGAGCTGGAAGTATGCAGTATTATTTTTTAAAACTAGAGAAAAGAAATAATGTTCTTTTTTGGTTAATTTGCAGTGGTATATACAATTATAAACATAAGCATAATTTTAGAGATGATATGCAAAAAAATATAACTCTTTACACTCAGCAATGCCTGTCATCATTTTATGCTTCAATACAACATTAATAAATTCCTTGTATTATCTGTCCTTGTATTTCCCTGGTTAATGTAATTTATGACAGTATCCCATTCATCAAACTTGCTACACTGACATCTACCATTTTTTATTTGTGTGCTGTACACATTTACTTTCACCATTTTAATGATTTCTACTGCTTTTATCAACTATGCATTTTTAAAAGATGGAATCACCGTTGCTTCCCCATGCCCCCATATACATGTTGGCTGTCACTAGATGATTTAAGGCAACTGCTTGTTTATTTCACAACTTGGCTCTTTACATTATTTAACAAAGGTCCATAGCATTGTGTATATCTTCTCTTCAGGGACCATTTCCAATATTTTTCATATAGTTGCATTTCCATTACAGATTTGTAAATTCTCCTTTCCACCCTCTATGTCAGTGGTGGTAAACCTATGGCATGCATGGCAGAGGGGGCACTGAGAGCCCTCTCTGTAGGCACATGTGCCATCGCCCCAGAGTTTGTTACTAGAAAGTGAGAGGGATGTGAGAAAGTGAACAGAGTTCACCAGAGTTCATTACTAGAAAGTGAAAGGGACATGGCACTTTGTGATAAATCAGTGGGTTTTGGGTTGCAGTTTGGGCACTCGTCTCTAAAAGGTTCACCATCACTGCTCTATGTTATCAGTGTTGACCCTCTAAATAAGAGGTGGCCAGAAGTCCACTTCTGCTTTGGAAAAACAAGTAGGGTGGCATCTTGTCGGTGTCTTATGGATACATAAGTTACCTTACCCATGTGGCTGTACTTTTTTGACCAATGTGTAACATCAATATTCTATTGAAGATTATGAAAGGGCCTTTGCAGACTGCCAGAAATAGTGCAAACTGAGTCCACTTTAACTGCCTTGACTCAGTGCTAGGGAATCATGGGAACTGTAGTTTATTGTGGCACCAGAGCTCTCTGACAGAGAAGGCTCAGAAAAAAATACAATTCCCATGATTCCCTAGCACTGAGCCAGGGCAGTTAAAGTGGACTCAATTTGCACTATTTCTAGCAGTCTGCAAAGGCCCAAAGTTATGTATGTGGTATCAGTGTAAACTGTTGTGCATTGCATTTTGTGTTCATCCATTCTTTGGTTGTGCAACATCACAATTTTATAATTAGGTGATGCTTATAATTCCGTTTAAGTATACTATTCCATATATATATTTAAAAAATCTAGTTAATTTCTGTAATTCTTTCAATAATTCCCCTCTTCCCTTAATATAGGTGCATTTTAACAATGACAACTTTATGTACAAATCATGACTTAGAACCTACATCATAGGCTATGAATGCATAAC
The DNA here is from genome assembly GCA_026167975.1 of Phrynosoma blainvillii. Lineage (NCBI taxonomy): Eukaryota > Metazoa > Chordata > Lepidosauria > Squamata > Phrynosomatidae > Phrynosoma > Phrynosoma blainvillii. The sequence continues at coordinate 420,001,138 of JANUYF010000001.1, forward strand.
TACATATTGTCTGCTGACCTGACCTCCAAACCAACCTTCACAGCAGTGCTTCATTGAGACAGGAGTCAGAAGTGACAGCCAGAAGCTGGACTCCCATCATAGCTCCTTGTTGCACCAGAGATTCCTGGTGAAAAGGGGCTATAAACATCATCCTTCTGCACCCTGACAACAGACCTCCTTTGCTTTGAACAGCTGTTGGTTGTTTTGCTGAGAAGTGTTATACTGCATCATCTCTCAATCTACATGCATTAACTATTTTGTTTTAGGAAAGAAGAAAAAACAGAGAAGATGGAAAGAATAATTATTTATATCTCCGAAGAATCAGGGTTTTTCTGATGCTCAAGAAACCTTTGCAAGTATAGAGCAGTTGTGAAGATTCCTCACAATCTCTTTGAGGAAATCATTCCATTAAAAAATTGTTTTTTTTTACAAAAACCTGCCCATATAATGGGCATAAAATGTTTTCTTATACACACAAAAAAAGTTTTCCTCATCAGGACACAGCAGCCAAGAACTTCCATTAGAATTATATAGTGTAACTTTGCACTGGCACAAAAGACACGAGATGCCTCTTTTTGGGTTTAAACAGGCCACAACTATTATTTTTGCTGTACAGGGTCTATTTACAATATTAACAATTAAATTCTCAACACTTTTTTCACATGTGTGTATGAAGGTGTAACCCAGATGGGTGGTCCTTCACCACATGTGACAAATTAAGTAAACAAATATCAATAACAATATCAACAACAATTTAGAAAACCCCTCCCCACTGGAAATGATGTCATATTACTTCATATGACGTAATTAACTATTGACATAATGTATTTATCTACATATGTCACTTCCTTTAATTTAACATTTGCCAAATTTACCCCTCATTGAATTTAATTAGCCAGATTAATTTTCCTGTGGGGTGGGGGTCATTACCTGCCACAAGAGGGGGCCAGCCTAGCTAGGCATCCCCCCCCCCAAACTGCTTTTTTGATATGTTCGGAGAGTGCATGAACATAAATCTCCGAACCTTCAGCAGAGAGGTGCACCCCATCCCCCTGTACAGCTGAGGCCTATCAAATTTAATTCCAGCATGCTCAATTATAACAATTCCCAGTTGAAATAACTGCTTGGCCACATGATGATTAAGCCATCTTTGGGCGCTGTTAATAGCCACGTCCTTGTGAGCTCCAGGCCAGCTGCGCCTTGGCAGCAGTTTAGTCCACAGGAGAAAAACTCCAGGCCAAATCTTTCTGATTTCCTGCATGTCTTTTACCATCTGCTTTGCCAGATGAAGACAAGGGACTTTCACAAGGTCGTTTCCCCCCAAGTGTATAACTAAAACTCGGGGTTGAGGAAAAGATTTTGACATTTGGATGACCCAAGGAAGCAATGCTCCCCACAACATGCCCCTGTGGCCAAACCACTGAGTAATGCCAATGTTTGTCAGGCCCAAGTTAACATCACACCAGTGCTCAAGCAGGTGGTGTTCTGCCCAAAAGACAAGACTTTGGCCCACAATCCATATCTTGCTGCAGAAAAAGTCAGCTGAAAGGCAAGCAAAGCAAACTAGCATACTTGATCTGGGTTCTTGTTACCAGAAGGCCAAATATAAGACTTAAAAGCCCTAAAACACCACCAGCCAATTCAACAAACATCAGCTTCGCTCAAACCATGTGTGGCCGCAGTTGTTGCAGCTCCAATACGGATGGAGTGAGAAGAAAAATAAGCTTGAAGCAACTTAGCTTGCCTAAGTGTCTCCTTCAATACTGCCCTAAATTGAAATTGAGTTAAGGGCATGTCTGCTCCATGGAGAAAAAGGTAACTTGCCATTTTTGGCCTAATCCTTAAATAATTGGTCATTGTTAAAACCAGGCAAATTTGCCCACTAGGTGCTTTGCCTAATGAAATAGACTGACCTTTCGCTAACTGACCAGTTTTAGAGTGCCTAATACAAATCTGAATCCCTTGTTCTGTTATGATAACATCCAAGAATAACAATGCCCTACCAGACTGATCATTACAAGATCTGGGCACGATCTCACTGATACTTAAGGCTGCAAAGAAAGCAATGGCAAAAACTGCCTTAAATAAAGCCATTTCTTCAGGTGAATAGCAAGTATCAGCAAGTTGTTCCCATAACTTAGTTAAGACTGTGCCTGTTATTGGCCACCGTGAGTCCTTTACGACAGGGGTTTCTCTAGACCAGCCTTCCATAGCTCTTTTAACCCTAAATTCTGTGGTAGGATCAAAGCAACCCCTTGCCCTGGAGTGAAAAGCCAGGGTGGCCAGCCTGCTCCTAATAGTAACAGGTGACAAGCCTGCCTGCCTGAGATGAACTATAAAACGCAGGACCAGATCAACCCTAATGGGCCAGCCTTGTAACTCCCCAATGTTCAGTAAAAATTGATTAAAAGCATGCAAGGCTATCTGGTAGGACTTGCGTGTAGATGGGGCAATGGAATGAAGGATCACCCTGTGAATTTCTAGTCTCCAAGGCTCCATAGCAAAGCCAGTACCTCCATCGGGTGTGTTGATGCCTCGGGAGCCAACTGCTGGAACCTGGAGAACTGAAAACAAGAGAGGGTGTCCGCCAAGGGTTAAGCACACCAGGAACATGCTGAACATGGAATAAACCATTACACTTCAGACACTGCATTACCATTGCCTGCACCAAATTCATTACCCTGGGAGATTTAGAAGACTGAGAATTTACCACTTGAATGACCGCCTGGTTGTCACACCAAAACCAGATGGTCTTGTTAGCAAACTGGCTTGCCCACAGGTGCACAGCCACTACAATGGGGAAAAGCTCTAAAAACGTCAGGTCTCTAGTCAGACCATGTTCCATCCATGCAGAAGGCCACGCCCCTGCAGCCCATTGGCCATTCCAATAAACACCAAAGCCATGGGCGCCAAGAGCATGAGAGTGCACCTGAAAGTCTGCTCTAAGCAACATTTCAGATTTCCAAAATGAGATGCCATTGAATTGCTTAAAAAATGAGTCCCAAACCTTCATGTCATCTCAAATCCCCCTTGTGATCCTAATATGATGGTGCGGTGCAAACACCCCCACCATAGCCCTATATAGTCTTGCACAGAATGCTTGACCCAGGACTATTACCTTACAAGCAAAGTTTAGCAATCCTGTAAGGGATTGAAATTCATGAAGCATAGCTTTCTGCTTCCCTAGCATTGATTTAACCTGCTGTTTCATGGTTACCAATTTGTCATTTGGTAATTGAGAAATCCCAGCAATGGTGCCTATCTCAATACCCAAAAAGGTAAGCCGTGTGTCAGGCCCTTCTGTTTTTTCCTCATCCAAAGGAACTCCCAACTCAGACATTAATTCTTGAAATTCAGCTAACGTACGTAACGTACATTGAGAGGAATTGGGATTGCCTGCAATCAAAAAATCATCTAAATAATGAGTTATGGCCCTATTGCCTGACCGCTTAACTGCACACCAATGAAGAAAGGTGCTGAAAGTCTCGAAAGCTGAACAAGAAATCGAGCACCCCATTGGTATGGCTTTATCAAAATAATACTTTCCATCAAACTGAAACCCCAGTAGGTCAAAATCATCTGGGTGTACTGGGAGAAGCCTGAAGGCGGATTTTATGTCGCACTTCGCTCAGAGGGCTCCCTTGCCTAATTTCCTGACCATGTTGATTGCTGAGTCAAACGATGCATACTTAACGGACGTAAGCTCAGGTTCAGTGGTATCGTTCATGGAGTCACCCTTCGGGTAAGACAAGTTGTGGATCAACCTAAATTTCCCAGGAGCTTTCTTTGGAACCACACCCAAAGGTGATAAACGAAGGGTGGGAATAAGCAACTGATCATGGGGTCCTGAAATTCTTCCAGCAGCTATCTCTTTTGCTAGCTTGTCCCTTACAATATTTGGTAATTCCCTCACGGAACGAGCATTGGGCATGTAGTGATGAACCCTAGCACCTGTGTAAGGGATGCAAAAGCCTAGGGAAAAGCCATAATATAAGTATGATGCAGCCTCCTTATTTGGGTAGGCCCTCAGCCATGCCACCATTGCATCCAACTTAATTGGTGACGGGGCCTTTTCCTCCTGGGGATGCTGGCTGGGGGGCATCTCCCACTCCTGATCGCTTACCTCTGTTGAAGGAAGCGCAGGGGTGACCACCCCCACAGGTGTTACAGTTGTGGTCAAACCTGCAGGGCTGCCTTTTGCACTTGCCTGTGTTAAAGTCCCAGCAAATCCCAAATTGTTTCCTTTCTCCTATGGCAGGCCTCACATTCTGCCCTCTCGGCTAAGTAACCATGGGAACAAACCCATTGTCACACCTGCTCTAAGGGGAGGTCCCTACCATAGTTCAGACTGTACATGTCTCCAAGACAAGGAGCGGTCTTGTGCAGCTCTCATTCTAAACTGCTCTTCATATTGCAGCCAAGCTGCACCCCTCGCATTGTGATGGCAGTTGGTGCAAGCTTTTATCATGCTCTTCTGGTATTTAGAAAAGTCAGGAGACCTAAGGGGCTCTCTTTCTTCTATAACTCCCCTGTAAATGGTGAAACCCATAATCCAATTAACAAAATTGAACTCCAGTTTAGGGCGTTTGAGCACCTGAAACTCTTTTGGAAGGCTAAACACAATCCCATCCTTTACCATGATACTTGGTTCAGGATCCCTAAAAGTAAGAGAAAATAAGTCAATGTAATCTCCCTTCCATATTCTTTCTTTAGTAGAAAGAGGAAGGTGTGAGCCAAGGGGTGTGGACATCCCAGCATATGGAATGGATTCAGTGTGCATAGTTACTCCTGGTAGCGCAGGAACACCCAAAGACACCACTGTGGTGTTACTAGCCAAAGCAATTGGCTGACCAGCCTGCACCCTAGGGTCAGGCACCTGTGAAACTGCAGGTGCCTGCACAGGTGCCTGCAAAGCTGCAGGGATGGGGCATTCTGAACCCTCACTCTGGCTAACCTGGCCACCTGGAGCCCATACCAAGGTGGGCCAATTTGCTTGTGAAGGATTAGTAGGAGACAAACCTGAGGCTGAAGCTTGCTAGGAAGCATCACCAGCCCATTGCAGATGTCCCCCGAAGTGTGGCCCCACAACAGCTCAGGTATCGAGCAGAGAAAAAGCAGCAGCTGCCTGATCTCTCCTCTGTGCATCACGGGTTTGCTCCACCACACCAACACCTGGAAGAACCACTCCTCACAAGAGGTTATAAAGATCAGCCACAGTGGGCTGTTCAGCAACACAGTTCACCTGGGAACCACTCCTGCCTACCCAGGGTCTCACAGTATATATAGACCCATTCTCTTCTATTCCAGTTTTCTCTGAAGATGCCAGCCACAGATACTGGCGAAACGTCAGAAAGAAACTCTTCTAGAACATGGCCACACAGCCCGAAAAACCCACAAAAAACTTTTGCATCTCCTTTTTTGTATATAGGAATGCATATTGATTGTTTCCAATGTGTGGGCCATTGCTTTGTTTTCTATATTTGTTGGCAGATTTTAGTTAGTTCCATGTTGATTCTGCCTTTGAGTTTTGAAGCAGTTCTATTGATATGTCATCTGTCCCTGGTGATTTAAGTTTTCCCACTTGCTTTGAGTGTGACTTTCACTTTATTTTCCAAAATTTGGAGTTCATCTTCATATGTTTTTTCTTCCCATTTGCTATTTCATATTTTTATATATTTCTGTGTATTGTTTCCATCATTGTTGTTTTTTAAATTTCATCTTGGTTGTCTATTATGTTCCACTTCTGATCATAGAACAACTGCACCCTTGGTTTAAATTTCTCTTTGAATGTCTGAATCTTGTGGAATACATCTCTTGTTCTCCCTTTTTGTTGTTGTCACCTTCTATTTTTCTGCATTGATTGTTGTAGAAATTGTTATTGTCCTTGCACACAAATCATCGGACAGTAGCATTCATGGTTCTGACTTTGTTCCTGTCTCTCTTTGCTTTTGCTTCTCATCTTTCTTTGACAGTTTAAAGTGTTTCATCTATCATCCATTGGCACAGCTGTGGTGTCTGCTGGAGAGAAGACAACCCAAGCACAATTCCATGTGCCTGGACCCCAGCAGCTGATGACAGACCCTCCATTCTCTCCCACTGCTGTGGCCTCTGTGGGAAAAGGAGAACAGCCAGGCATTGTCCTGGGCCCAAGCAACTGGTGGGGACCCTTCCTTCCATGTTCCAATTGCCATTGTTGTGACTTCTGAGAGGAAAAGAGAGCAGCTAGGAACTAATGAATTTAATTCCCTCCCCACTGCCATCTCCCTTTCCTTATTTGCTATATCTTATTTAGATTGTTAGTCCGAGGACAGGGAACTGTCAAAGTAACTAATTATAATTATAAGCTGCTGTGGGAAACTGGTTGGAGGGCAGAGTATAAATAGTCTAAATAAATAGCCCTCCCCCAGAATACTTTTAATTTTGATGGAATACTGAGCAGAGATTTTAAAATTCATCTGCAGTGTATTATGGAAACTATAATGCAAGCCACAAAGAACAATGCAAAAATGTATATCCCAAATGTGTTAATGGCCAATTTTGTGTTCTTTTATAACTAATTTTGCTCAGTATCCTACCCATCTCCAAACATGCCTGCTCTCTCTTTCTCTCTCTAAGTATATTCCATGTATCTGACAAAGTGGATAGAAGACTCTTTGTTGTTCTTTTAGCCTTTCTTTTTTCCATATTCAATTTTTAAATGAATTTTAAATAAGATATTTTTATTTTAAAAGTCCCATCAAGTTCTTACCATCCTATTTCTGAAGAAATGGGTGTGTTTTAGTAAGTTCTTAGAACAGATTAAATTGTCAGCAGTCTTCAGTCACTTTCCCAGTTCCTTAGGGGGAGAAACATGTTGTTCCCATCTGACATACGGCTTTTAAAGAGGAGGAGGCTGTTAGGATAAAAAGAAGAAGAAACCTAATTTGTTACTGCAAACAAGGCTGAATGCACAGGGGCTCAAAGCCAAACTTTTAAGAGTTGAATATTTAAAGCACCTACCTGGATGGACAAATTCACTAGTTTCACTCTCTCCCATGTTCATTTCCATCCAATTAAATTTATGAAGACCTGCATAAATTTCAGAAAGTCCTCATTTTTTAAAAAATGACTGCATGAAATGCTCACCCACTTCTAAACCAGTGATATAATAGCTATGGATTTGATAAAGATCCTTGTTTTGTTCACACTACACAATTAAAGCACTAGTATGACATTTTAACTGCTATGGCTTTATAGGATCACAGAATAATAGAATTATACAGTTGAAGAGTTCACAAGGGCTATTAAAGCCAACTTCTTGCCATGCAGGAAGACACAGTCAAAGCACTTCCGATAGATGGCTATCCAGCCTCTGTTTAACACCCTCCTACACCCCGAGGCAGCATATACCACTCTCAAACAGCTCTTACTGCCAGGAAGTTCTTCCTAATGCTTAGGTGGAATCTCATTCTATGGAATCGTACCATATTTGGAGTACGATGTTGGGCTAGAGCTGTATAGCAGGGAATATGAAATACTGAATGAAACTGAAGATCTTGGGATTCCATAGGCTGCAATCATGCAAGTTGAAGTGGTATCAAAGTGCTATAATTGTGTAGTGTGAAAGAGACCATGATCCACCTCTAAATCAAGACCAATGCCATAGCACTAATTCCACCAAGTAATACATTGGCCAGTGTAATATGTTATATTTGGCAATTAATCTTCTCTCTTTCTTTCAGCAGTGTTTCCTCCACCCTTCTTGTTCTGAAAGTATTTGCTCTGGATAGCACTCTTTTAACCCATCTTTAATTAATACTTCACCTAATCTTTGTGTAATACTTCTAATTGTTCACAAACAGGCCAATTAATCAACACTGTGCTAATAGGGAAAGCTTTAGTCTCCATGCACTTTAGTGCTCTGACATGGGGCAAACTTTGGCAAGTCTGTCCCAATTGCTTTGTTTCCATGTAATTTAACAGCGAGACATTATTTTCCCATAAGAGGTGCGCTGAATTTTTACTACTAATGAATAAATTAACAAAAGGTTAATCTGCCTACGTGTTTATGAAACATTATGCAAATTGCTCTCAAAATAAAAGGTTTTATGGTAATTGAAAGTCTTTGCAAACTATAGAGCATTTCACTCCATTATCACAAAAATATTAATTAAAAGTTATACCAATTATATTCATTTTTGGCAGATGTGTACATCTGGATGTAATCTGAACATGCCTAAATATAGGACAGGAGGTGGCTGGAGTCACTAGGTTATGTTTTGTGGAATTTTCTAAGGCTCCACTGATTCATTTAATAGAAGAGCAATGATTATGAAAAGAATTAGTGTGATTAATATTATTGTAATAAACACCAAAGTGAGCAATACTGTTCCACCACTTATTAAATAAGTTTGTCATCCTGATTTCAAGCAGAGATGAACTTAGGATGTATCCTTCCCTTAAAATCAGAATGGTAACCTTCATTCCAGTCATGAAAATCAAAAGAACATAAAAATTGAGAGAACTCTTGCTAAGACTGATCTGAAGCACACTTAAATAGATAGAACTTCCTCTCCAGTTAATATGACTTCAGATAAATCTATAAAAATGAGCTGCCACATATAAAACATCTTCAGTATATCCATGATGAAGTATATGCTCTTTGACATTATATGAGAGGATTACTTGTGAAACAGATACTATGGGGCTAAAACTTTCAGTTATGTGTATGCACAAAAAACTATGTATGAAATAAGTTCTATGTGACATAGTCTGATAGAAGAGGGGAAGATGGTGGTAGGAAGGATGCACTGTACAAAGCACATGGAAAAAGAAAAACTGAAAGGAGAGAATGGATGGTCCTTTATGAGTTGTATATATTGTTATAGCATAGAAGTTGTATATCTTTACACTTTAGGATCTTGCAGTTGTGTATCTATACACTTCAGGATCTTGTCTAGTTCTTTCATGGCTGCACTTCCCATTCTTAGTTTTCTCCCCATTACTCTTTCTGGGCAAAAGGCGTTTCAACAAGAGCTGTCTTCCTCACACAACATTAGATTCTAGTGAAAAACAAAGTGCGTCCTGCAAGCCTATACATCCGTTTGAAAAAATTACTCTATATCTAGGTTCTCTGACTAGTATAATACAAATTAGAGTAGCTCTAGTGGATAATGTTTGCCATGAAACAGTAGGACTCCTACAACATTAGTCTCAAATTGTTTTGCATGTCCGTTACTATAGAACAGGGGTCCATGTACTTTCACCATAAGGGAAGGAACTACAGCCAAGCCCCCATGTGCCAGTTAAAACTTCCTTCAGCTTGGCTGGTGGTGAGACGATGGCAATAGTAGTTCATCAGAACCTGGAGGGCTATAGGTTCCCCACCTCTGATATAAAGGCGTGCTTTCCTTTGTGTCTGTTTCTGTTCTATATAGAATTTAAGCTGTGACTTTTTTTTAAAGTTCCTGTTTGGTAACTATTTTCTTTTGGACAATTGTATTAGTGCCTTTTTTACTCTAAGACAAATCTAATTTGGGGAGCAGTAGAAATTAGTTCATATTTTAATCATTAAAACTTCTGACAGCATCTTCCTGGAATTACAGCACTGTTGAAATCACCATGAAACTCATATAATGAACACTTTAATTATGTTACTTGAGTTTAATGCTGCCTATTATTCCAAGTAAACTGTGGGTATCTAGGCTGAAGATCTAGTGATGGATGACTTTGTCCATTTTGTGTTTGTTCACTTTTCATTTTTTTTCCATCATTAAGTTCATTTCCTTAATTTCTTCAGCAACTTACATTTTAAAAAATGCTGCTAAAAAGTTTGTTGCTGTTGTTATTAACTGCCCTTGAATCAACTTTGACTCATGGTGCCCCTGGGTATGAGACATTTCCAAGCCCCCTGTCTTCAATCACTCTGCTTAGGTTCTGCAGACTCAGGCCTGTGTCTTCTCTGATCCAGACTATTCATTTAGCATGCAATCTCCCTCTCTTTCTGCTGCCTTCCACCTTTCCTAGTATCTTTACCTTTTCTAATGATCAATATTTCCCTCATTATGTGGCTAAAGTATGACAGCCTCAATTCAGTCATCTTGGCTTCCAGAGAGAGTTCAGACTTGATCTGTTCTAGAACCCATTTGTTTGTCTTCTTGGCCATCCACCATATTCTCCAGCATCATATCTCAAATGAATCAATTTTTTCCCTATTAGTCTTCTTCATTGTCCAGCTCTCACATCCATACATGGTGAAGGGGAATGCAATAACTTGGACAATTCTCACATTAATTTTAAGAGTCTTTATTATCTTGTCCAGTTCTTTCATAGCTTCCCTTCCCAATCCTATCCTTATTCTGATTTCTTTACTACAGTCTCCATTCTGATTAATATCTGAACCAAATTATGGGTACCAATATCCTTGTACGTTTCTCTGAACATATGCATTTTCCTATGCAAGGTTCACTTATATACACATTGTTGCAAACAATTTCCCTTAACACAGTGGAGATGTGTATATCATTTTCACTTATAAACATTTTTACCAATCTTTTAATTGAAAAACTGCTTAATAAAATTGAGAGAAGCACAAATATTGAAGTGTAACTTGCTTCTTGTTTGGAAATTAGTTCTGGAAGTGTGAATTAGAAATATTTGAATTATAATGTCACCTCCCCATTCCTACCTTTTGTTGTTATTAACTGCCCTCGAATCAATTTTGATTGATAGTGACCCTGTGGATGACACCTCTCCAAGACCCTCTATCCTCCACTGCTCTGCTTAGTTCCTGCAAACTCATACCCATGACCTCCCAAATAGAGTCCATCTATCTAGCATGCAGCCTTCCTCTCTTTCTACTTCCCTCCACCTTTTCAAACATGATGGTTTTTTTCCAATGATTCATGCCTTCTCATTATGTGTCCAAAGTAAGATAGCCTCAGTTTTGTCATCTTGTCTTCCAGGGAGAGTTCAGGGTTGACCTGTTCTTGGACCCATTTGTTTGTCTTTTTGGCTATCCACGGGATCCTCAGTACTCTTCTCCAGCTCCACATCATAAATGAATTGATTTTCTTCCTATCATCTTTCTTAACTGTCCAGCTCTCACATCCATACATGGTAATAGAGAATACTATGGCTTGTATGATTTTGTGCTGAGTTGTATCTTTGCATTTTAGAATCTTTTCTAGGTCTTTCATAGCCACCCTCCCCATTCTTAATCTTCTTCTGATTTCCTGACTGCAGTCCCCATTTCTATCAATATTTGATCCCAGGTATGAGAATTCTTTTACTATTTCTATTTCTTCATTGTCTGGGTTGAATTTGTCTAGATTGTGTTGTCATTATTTTTGTTTTCTTTATGTTCTACAGTAGGCCTGCTTTTGCACTTTTTTCCTTGATCTTTTTAAATAGTTGTTCCAGGTTTTTGAGGTTTTCTGCTAGCATTATGGTGTTATCTGCTTATCTTAGATTGTTGCCTCCTATTTTCACTTCTCCTTCTTCTGTGTCCAATCATATAATTTAAATAGGTAGGGTGATAAGATGCAGCTTACCAACCTTTCTCTTCCATCATTTTTCTTCTCCACAGTCATACTTCCTCTACCTATTACCTTAAAAAAAGCTGAATAATATTTTGACTTGTTTTATTATTGAGAGAGAAAGAGGCTATGATTGAGTCAAAATTAAGTGATTTCACTTCTTCAGATCTGAATTAGAAATATGAAACTACAAGCTCAGTTCCCCCATTGAAATGAGTGAGACTTAATGTCCTTACCCTTGGCTGCATCATCCCCCAATTCTTACTTAAAACCTCAGGTAAGAAACAGCCTTTCAGCATAAACAACACTACTAGAGCACTAGAAAACAGAATTCCAAATGTAGTGACTCTTCTATACTCACTAGTAGAAGGACAGTCTTGTGGGAAAGTTACTTTTGGAATAATATATGCAATGGTTAATTAAATCCTTATAAAAATCAAATGGCAGTTATGAGGCCTTCTGGATAACTCACTGATTCTAATAAACAGAACAAAATAGTTCAATGTAATTAGGTTTCCAACAAATCAGATAAGGGGAAAACACACTTATTGTCTGTCCTGGTGATTTTGACCATCATGAGAATGTATCATTTCACCACAATGTGCCCTTGATTTAAATTTGTCCCCAGAAAAAGGGTACAAAATAACATCTGTAGGTATTATTTTATACACAAAATGTATATTTGGATGAAGGCATATGTAAAATTGCATGTTGTTTCATTGATATTTTTATTATTGTAGATTGTTTTAATTTTGCATTTTTTTAATAGATTGTCAGCCATGCAATTCAGCTTCATTATAAATTCAATGTAGCTGAGTGACAGAATGGTTCCTTATTTGTCTTGCTGACTGAATGTTAAACAGGGGAAGTGGGTCCTTGCCACATCTGCTGTACTTTGTGCTGTACTTTCTCTAAAAGTCTAAATGGTTTGTTGCTAAGGAGTTTGAAGGAGTGTTTGCACCCATATAAGTCTATTTGTTGTTTATAACCATCATAAAAGCCCCTGTCCTGGTGGTGCAGTTGTTAAATGCTGGTACTGCAGCCATTCACAGCCACAAGGTTGACAGTTCGATCCCAGGCAGAGCTCCAGGATCCACTCAGACTTTCATCCTTTCATAGGTTGCTAAAATGCATACCCAGCTTGTTGGTGGCAATTGGCTTACACATTGTAAACTGCGGGTGTACTTAAGTGCACAGATAAGCAGTATAGAAATGTACCTGCTATTGCTATTACCTTTTACCACCTTGTCTTCAAAAGCATAGTTGATTGTGTCAGTGGCTGGTAGTTATACGATGGACTATCTCTCCTTAGGTGGAAATGAGGACATGACCTTTATGGTGTCAGTGCCATAGCTGGACACCATATGCTACTATGGGAAACCTATGGTATTCCAGATGACATTAGACTCCAAGTAGCAGAGATTATCAAAGCTGATCTGATGTGTTTAAGGTTCATCAGCTCTATGTTAGGTGCATGGTCAAGACATTTTTACTTTTTAAGTGGTTTATGTGTTTTAATTTTGGAGCCCCATGTATACTTTATATTTTGCTCTGATATTATTAGAATGTTACTACCTACTGCTGATGTTCTACATTGCCCACAGGATTTCAGAAGAAAATCATCCTGTGCTTTAAGATTATATCAAAGCCTTTGTGTAGATCAGGGGTAGGCAACCTTTCCCCTTTAAGGACCGAGGGACTTCAGCTTCCAGAATCCCAGGAGCTATTGGCCAACATGGGACTATTGGCCAACATGGCTGAGGTTTCTAGGAGCTGAAGTCCCTCGGCCCTTAAAGGGGAAAGGTTGCCTACCCCTGGTGTAGATCATGAAAAACTATGGACCACTCTTACTGAAGAATACCAAAGCAAATCAAAGCAGCTTCATTTATATTCTGCTTCATACCGTACTATGCAGTGTCTAAGTGGTTTACAACTGTAAGCTCATTGCCCCTCAACAGCTGGGTACTCATTTTAGTGACCTTGGAAGAATGCAGGCCTGAGCCAAGCCTGAGCCCTGGCTAGTACTGAACTTGCAACCTTGTGGTTTATGAGTGAGTGGCTGCAGTACAGGCATTTAACCACTGTGCCACTAGGGCTCCTCAAGTAAGAAAGTGCAAAGGTAGGTTTGCAGTTGAACATTAAGGGGGGGGGGAGGGAAACCACAGATCATTTTTTATATCTTTAAAATAGACAGTGAAGACACTGAGCTAGTGAAAGATTTCCAGTTCCTTGGCTCAGTTATTAATCAAAATGGGGAGCACAGTAAAGAAATCAGAGGAAGACTAGGATTTGGAAGAACAGCTATGCAGGAACTAGACAAGGTCCTGAACTGTAAGGATATATAATATAGAAATATCCATGCCATTGTATTTGCAATTTCTATATATGTTTGTGAAAGCTGGACAGTGAAGAAGGAAGAGAATCCACACATTTGAGATGTGGTGCTGGAGGAGAATTCTGTGGATACCTTGGATTTCCAAATGGATGAATAAATGGGCCCTAGAGGAAATCAGGCCTGAGCTCTCCCTGAAAGCCATGATGACTAAACAGAACATGTAATACTTTGGCCATATCATGAGAAAAATTATTCACTTGAAAGGACAATTGTGCTTGGTAAGGTAAAAGGAAAAGAAGAAGACAGTATTGCAGATGGATCGACTCAGGGCTTTTGCAGACCACCCAAAGGGCCGGCTTGGGGTAGAGTTGGGGCAGGGCAGCCGCACATCGGCTGTCCCACCCCCACCCTGACAGTGTCCTGATGCCATGCAGCTTTACGCACAGCGTGTGGTGTCGGGACACCCTTCTGGCACAGCATTTAAACACGTTGTGCCAAAAGGGCACTGAAGAGCCACGGCAATGGCTCTTAGGGTGGCCTTTTGCCACTCCTCAAAGGAGCAGCATTTTGCTACTCTTTTTGGGGTGGCAAAAAGGAGGATCATGGCCATGGCATGGGGTTGTCATGGCCCCAATCCGCCGCTTCCTGGGGTGGCTCTGTGCCACCCCAAACAGTCAGTCTGCATTGGCCCTCAGTCAAGGAAGCAACACCCCTAAGTTTGCAAGACCTGAGTAGGCTGTTGATGACAGGGTCACCTGTTTGTCTCTCATTCAGAGGTTTGTCATAAGGTGATGTAGACTTGATGGCAGTTAACATCAAAGTAAGATTATTCATCTCACGTGTACATGTACTAATCTAAGTACTTTTCCTCTTTTCATGATTAGGAACATAAGTAACTTCCTTACATCATGTTTAATAATTGTCTCTCTATCCTAGTATTGTCTACTGTGATACGTTCCAGCTCAGCATAAACTCTCCACACAGAATGAAAAGAATATAGAATAATATATTTTTAAAATGGTTCTAAAACTCATTTCTTAAGTATCAGGAAACTATTATGATGACAATCTTACTTGGGCAAGGATCTTCATCGTTCAAGACGTACTCTGCATGAAAAATCCACATAGTGGGCTTGGGTGTTTTTTTGCATGTTTCTTACACATACAATAGCTTTTTCTGCACATAAAATAAAATCTTTACTTTTGATTTATAATATTTCTGCTATTACCTGCTCAAGAAACTTTTCTGTATATTTTTTGCTCAAAAAAAGTCCTATACTGTGAATAGTCTTCAAAAGAATTTTGACAACTTTCTTGCAGCAAGGAGAAAGGGCCTGAACAGACAGGTAAAAAAAAAGCCTATTTCTGGATGTCATTAGAGCATGACATTTACATGCCAAATGCTCCAATGATGGTCCAATGATGCCCTGAGTGGCATCATGTCTAAATGAAAGGAATATGTGCCCAACAACAATATTCATAATTGGGGGGGGGGGGACTACAAGAAAGTGAAAATAACAATGCTGAGTGTTTTTACAAAATAATGCAGCAGAGTTGTGGAGTCAACAAAAATAGAGCTTTACTCAGCAGAGTGTAAGACAAAAAATATATGCAAAAAACAGAGTATAGCATCATGGCTAGGCACAAAAACAGTACAGCATAACTTCCTGCATGCCTGCAGTACTATAACTTCATAGCAAGGAGAAAAACTTACTTTCCAGCAACAGGCATCTTACCAACATACAGTAATACACTCTCTGAACCCCAAGCAGACTCCCAATGCATTTATACACTACTAAGTGGTTATCAAGTCCACCTGGCCTAATTGGCTGACTGCATCATTAATTGCTGGAGCTGGCTTATTATCAGGGACTCCACCTGCCACTTTGCTATACCTTCATCCAGTCACAACTTAGTATGCAAACTGGCATACCCTGACAAACAATTCAGAAGCTTTCATAGCAAGGACTTTGGTAACCAAAAAATAATAATATGGAAAGTCTTTTGATGTTAATGACAGATAGAACACACAAACAAATCTGCATCAGTGTTCAGTATTCAGTTTATTTACAATGGTGTATTTGAAGCCTTAGAAGAAATAGCATTAGGCTCACCCCCTGAGCAGACGGCTTAAAGGGCCGTCTTGGGGGCAGGGAAGGGGACGGGCAGCCGCATGATCGGCGCCCCAACCCCTTCCCCAGGTCGTCCTTGGAGCAGCCGGCCCTCCGCATGGCCAGCGCTCCGAAGAGGACTCCCGCCGCAGCATTTGCACACGCTGCAACTGAAGATTCGGCGAAGGTGCGCCGCAGCCTTTTGCAGCGCACCTTCGTCGACTTGTGAAAGGAGCACCAATTTAGCGCTCCTTTCAGGGCCAGCGAAGCTGCACCTGAGGACCAAGGCGTGGGGATGCCTCAGTCCCGTGGCACAGCTTCCTGGGGCGGCCAATGGCCGCCCATCTGCTTCCCGTCAAAGTTGACTTAACCTCAAAGTCAGGTCAATACAGGTTGTATTCATAGTAAGAAACATCTAGAGAGTCTCAATTTAGGCAGCAAATATTGTCAATACTGTACATGGCAGGCATTACTAACACAACCTATGCAAATATGAATTGTAAATGTTTACTGCCAAGGTAATCATTCTCCTGAATACATTACTGTGCTGTGTTCTGCAGCTCACTGGTCTGTTTAGAAATAAATGGCTCTACGATTGTACATTGAGTTTGGGGAGAAGCTTTTCAACAGCTAAGCATAAGGCTGAGATTTACATGGTAATGATAATTTCACAGGTACTAATATTTGCATGAAAGTTCAGGCTGCTTTATTTCCAATTAACTCTGTGCCCACAGCCCAACATTCTCACAGTTAGTGCTGAACAAAAAGATTTGTCAATTAAAATAAAAATAAAATCCTGAAATCCAGATGAGAAAACAAATAACAGAGCCACAGAATGAGGTTGGAAAGAATGCAGTGTAACAATATCTGCATTTTCCATCCAAAAAGCTCACACACCAAACTGTCATCAGTTTCCAATATTGGATTGAGGCCCCAAACAGCTTCCAGTGATGCTAGGGTACCTGAAATCATTCCTAATAAAATATGCACAAGAGATTGAATGGAGAACTGCAAAACAGATGAGATTTCTATTGCCCCGTATGCTAACTTGATTTCCCTGGAATTCCAGAAGCAAGGCAATTCCATTCTCATTGCAGGATGTTGCCCTGAGGTGTGTATTAGAAATGCATCTCTATTCATCAACTTCTACTGCATTACATATGTGTACTTCACTACAGCTCTGCTTCTGCTCCTCCAGGTTAGAGTTTGTTCAATGTACAATCAATACCCAGAGGGTGAGCAAATACAAGTAAGGAATATGAGTTTGCCAGTTTTTGTGGTTGCGCATTGACTATACAATAAGAATCTTGCTCTTATGATTCAATTCCTGCTTACGCAGTTTTGAATAAAGAGATTACTTTAATATTCTTATATACAAAAATATTTCCTGAATATAGCAATTGCTGAGTTTTTTTAAAAGGTAGGCCATCACTTTAAAGATATATTTTTACAGTATCTGAGAAAAGAATAACTAAGGATCACTTTACACACTTCCAGATACCTGGGAAAATGTTTCCCCATTGCACAAACTGCATGCCATGTTAATGTTGGAAGGAATAATAGCAGTAGAAACAATGTGCAGGTCAAGAATATGCAACCTGGTATGCTCCAGAAGCTTTATACAATATAATCCCTGAACATTTGGCTGTGGCTTATGGGAGATGTCCATAACATCTGGAGTACATTAGGTTGCCTAGCCCTGGCATAGGTCTTTCCTAATGTGTATAAAGGGAGGCTGACTGTCAAAAGATTAGCCCCTGTCACATGGTTCTGGTATTGCAGGCTGCTTACACATATAGTGGATACTAGGGAAAGATGAGAAAGTAGCAGCCACATAAGCCTTGTACCTATGATTAACTAAAAGTATAGAAGTGAATGAGATCTATCATGGTGTTATAGGGCCTTTGCAGACTGCCAGAAATAGTGCAAATTGAGTCCACTTTAAGGGTTAGGTTAGTGCTAAGGAATCATGGGAACTGTATTTTATTGTGGCACCAGAGCTCTCTGACAGAGAAGGCTCAATGTCTCAGAAAAACAACAACACAATTCCCATGATTCCCTAGCACTAAGCCTAACCCTTAAAGTGGACTCAATTTGCTATATTTCTGGCAGTCTGTAAAGGCCCATAGTCTGAGCATTGGATTTAGACTCTGCAGACCAGAGTTCAGTTCCCCACTCTGCGGCAGAAACCAACTGAGTGACCTTGAACAAGTTACACACACTCAGCCTGAGAAATCTCTGTGATAGATTCATTTTAGGGTTGCTATAAGTCAGAAACAGCTTAAAAGCAAACAGCAGCAGCAGCAGCAGCAGCAGCAGCAACAACAACATGTAGGTAAATATCTGTTTTAGGAAGCCATCTTGGGTCCCAGTTTGGGAGAAAGGTGGCACATAAATGAAGTAATAAAAAATAAAAATAAATAAATAGATTGTAATTAACTAACATTTTCCTGCCCATGGTGTCTACTAATCTGCAGCAAGAGCTTTTGAAAATGAATAGAACTTTAAGCAATCATATTGGGTTCAGTAGCAGAGCGTCACACCAACCAAATGGAAAAGAGACCCTTAAGGCAAATCTATACAAATCTTTTTAAATTAACATCCATTAGATTATTGGGGAGGGAAACCCTATCACAGGGGTAGGCAACCTTTTTGAGCTGGGGGCCGGGTGGCTATCCCTCAGACAATTGGGGGGGGGGGGGGCAAAGCACCAAAAATAAATAAATAAATAAAAATTAAAAAAATTAAAAAAATATGCACGCACACTCTCTCAGCCCCAGAAAAGCCATGGCAAAACCCTTGTGGAGATTTTGCCAAGAAAACCTCAAGAACAAGTAATAACAACAATAATCTATATCATCACGGTGGGGGGCAGCGGCGGCGGTGGCAGGACCAGCCTGGGGCTGGTCCAAAGGCCTCAGGGGGCCGCATTCGCCCCCTGGGCCTTAGGTTGCCTACCCCTGCCCTATCATATGGTTGTAGATCCCTGGTGCACTTAATAAAGATTAATAATAATTGCAGGCTACTTACACAGGCTTCTGTGATAGGTTCATCTTTGGGTCTCCATAAATCAGAAATAACTTGAAGGCAAACAACAACAAACAGCAGATATTTACCCACTAGTCAAAAAAAGAGAGGTCTACTCTAGAGTTTTACATACAGCTTTCCAGTGGTTGGAAAGTTATTTTTATTTTTTTTAAATAATTTGCTATAGTTTAGTACCAAGACCTCGTACAAAAAGTTTGTTTACATCGCCCTTGCAGTCCTTTAAAAGTAATGTTTTGCTTTTCCATTTCTCAAAATCAATAGAAATTGTTTTTGTTTTTTTTATTATGGTAAAAGCCAAAATCCAAACCAGACAAAAATAATAAACAAAAACATGCCACAGATTTGTGGTACAAAAACACTCATTGATGCCTCATTATCTACAGCATAGTAATTGCAATATAATGTAGTTTTATTGTTGTTGAGAGAAAGAATTAATAAAAAATACTCCACTATTCTGCTCTTTCCTCAAAGAGGTAGCTGCTAGCAGCATTATCTCGTGTGCCAATGTATCTGTATATTGGAGGGGGAAACTAACCTAGAAACTGTGCTTCAGTGGTGAGAGCAAAGATACATTTCATATCATCTAAGCTTTTGCTCCTTGGAAAGCAAAATGTGAAATAGATCCATTCAGATACATGAGTCACATTGGTTGCCCTTGGATTATTGGACCAACCTTTTTATTCTTAGATAATGTATTTATAGTTTAGGCTAGGGAGGGGAGGATGTTTGCCAACATGAGGGTGTGTGAAATATGTGTAACCTTGCTATACTGAAGCAATAATAACAAAAATGTTAGGGGGCTGATGGCTACAATCAATTTATGACAGCTCCTTCAAAACACTCCACAGTCACCATCTATATTATTATTTAACATAGAAAAGTCAATTGAATTCAATGGAATTATGTCAGGGGTGAATTAGGATGATTATCGTTTGACAGGCCAGGAAAACCAATTAGAATTTGGAAGCCTCCAGATGGATGTTCAGAGCAAATTTGGACAAAGCATGGAAATAAATTAATCCTGCTGTGACAATGATGGTCTAAATGACTTAATAGGCCTATATCATCTCTGGGTTTTTGTACTTCTGTTGACAGTAATTAACTTGTGATTCTGTTCTATGCTTCTTGTTTTTCTCATTTTTAAAAGGAAGGAAAAGAATTGTCACAATGAAACAAAAGGATGTTACGATGAATCTCCTTCTCCCAGTAGAAAACACTGATACTGAAATAGAGTGTTATGTGTTCATGATAATGATGGTAATGCTAAGCCATAAAGAATATGCATGTGATCCCAAGTCCTTTCACATCCCTTTCTGCAAAGATAACAGTAACTCAATAAACTGGCATAACAATATGCACATTTGTTCTTCTACTGTCACTGAAAAGCAGGAAGTGTTGCAGATCAGGGATCTAGTTTGCTAGTTATGCCTTCATACTGCACCCTCCATTCCACCCCAACCCAGAGTTTTCTATTCCTCCCCCTTTTTTTTGCCAGTCACCATTCATAAGCTTTTCTACCTTCACTGGCTGTTTCAATGTCCTGCTTTCACTTAGGGCCCCCTCCAAATATATTAATGGAAATACTTTTGGATGCCTCCCAGCATACAGAAACCTCTCACTTGTGCATGGATTAATTCTGAGTATTTAAGGGTAGAAAGTCAAGAGATAAAGTTGTTAGTAATGTATAAGAAGAATATACTGTAAGTTACAATGCTAATAACAGTTTCTATCATGAGATTTCCCCTCCTCCATCCCAACATTGGATTTTTAAAAATTGCTTATATGGGAAAAAAACCAAAGAAAACATTGATCATTAGTTAATAAATGTTATTTATATTCAGCCTTTTAACTAGGCAGCCTCAAGACAACTTTACAATTAATCCCCCCTGCAAAATACATTAGAACATGAAACAACAGTTTGACAGTGGATTCAGACAGTAGATTCAGCAATTAAAGTTCTAATAAAACAACAAAGACAATTAAGTAGGATTTTAAATAGCATTAACAGTCATTAATGAAAGGGAATGGGAATTTCCACCAATCGAAAGCAAGGATAGTGTATGTTTGGCCCTCTTCTCCAATGTTGTTGAACTGAAGCTTCCATGATCTCTCACATTAGCTGTGCTGGTTATGGTTGATGAGACCTTTAGTCTAATGGGTCACACAATTCTTATCACTGATCTAAAGGATAGCATGGATAGTCAGGGTATTGCCATCCAAATGGCCCTTGTTGGAGTAGCCTAACCAAGTAGGGGCATACATTGCAATGCCTCTAATAAGAAACGTTAGCAGACTAATGTAAAGAAGGTAGTCCTTTAGAGATAACAATTAACAGACTGGTAGTTTTTTTTTTAAAGTAACTGTATAAGGGCTTCTATAGACTAGCCCAAAGGGCCGGCCTGGAAGAAGAGATGGGGCAGGGCAGCTGTATGGTGGCTGCCACAACCCCACACCAATGGTGTCCTGACACCACACACCGTTATGCACAATGTGTGGCATCAGGACGGCCTCCTGGTGCAGCGTCCTGGTGCACTGCCCCAGAAGGGGCAATGAAGAGCCACGTGCTGGCTTTTAGGGTGCCCTTTTGCTGCCCCTGAAAGGAACAGCATTTTGCTACTCTTTTTGGGGTGGCGAAAGGGAGGATCAGGGCTGCAGCATGGGGTAGCCACGGCCCCAATCCACTGCTTCCTGGGGCAGCTCTGTGCCCCCCTTAGTCACTTACAGCATGAAAAGGAGGAAGGATAGAAGAAGGGGGAAAATGTGGCAGCACCTTTAAGAATAACTGTTTTTCATTTTTGCTTGAGATTTCATGAATGTAAACCCATTGGTTCAGATGTAGTTCAGAGTGATAATAAATGCTCCAGTATAAATAATATTTACACAGTTATGGGAGTGAGATGGAATGGGATGGAATGGAATAGGATTCAGATGGATGCAAATAATGAACCTTGCCCTAAATTTTCAAATTTTCAGATATTTACAGTGGTCAGTTAGTGTTGATGTGTAAAAGCAATATATCTATTTAATAAAAATCATGGGAAGCTAGGCATAATAAAGAAGAAATGAAGCATATAGACATTGCAAAATGGGGCATGAATGAGCTAAAATTGACAAGAGTGGGACATTCTGAGTCAGAGAATTATAGTGTTTTATTCAGGACATGAAAAAATAAGAAGAAACAGGGTGGCATTTATACTGAGCAAAGTTGCAGCAAAAGCAGTCAAAGAATACAATGTAAAGCCTGACCAAATCATGTCAGTAAAACTTCAGGGAAAATCCATCAATATAATTGTAATCCAAGTCTATGTTCCAGCTACAGAGACAGAAGATTTCCATGGCCATGTGGGGAACTGAACCCCATTCTCCAGGATAACAGCTATGTTGTTTACCTGCTGGGGACTGCAGGGAAAGAGCCTCCCCAATGCATCGGGAGGGGCTCTAAGTTGCGCTGGCCAATTTAAAAGAGGCCGATGCCTGATTGGCTGGGTGGGCAGGAAGTTCCACCCTTCCTGCACCACCTAGCCAATTGGAAGGGGATACTCTAGGGTCCCCAGCACACTGGTCATCTCTCATCTCGCGAGATGACCAGTGAGACTTTGGTGCTATATAAGCCCTGGCTGGCACGAGGCAGCAGCCATTTTAGGTTGGCAGGCAAGTGAAGTGCTTGTCTGCCAGCGATTGGGGAAGCTCTTGGAGCGGTGGAGGAGGCCTGTTTCAGGGCAGACTGAGCGCGGCTGTGGGCCTGGCTCCACTTTGGGCCTGTTGGCGGGTCGCGGCTTGGATCAGCCTGACCCAAAGGCCCCGATCTTCGGCGACCACATGCATGGGCCTCTGCCATTTTTGGTTGCCGCGGGCTGATTGGCGTGGCCTAGAGTGGGCACAGCAAGGACCGACCTCCGTGGTCCCAGTGGGGCCTGTGGCACCATGTGAGGTGGTTGGCCAGTTGGTGGGACCCCCTGAGGGGCACTCCCAAAGGAATTCCAGGCTCACAAGCGCCCTAAGCTGGAGAAGAACTTTGTGAACTGGATGATGGGTTTCACCATTTATAGGGGAGTGATAGAACAGAAAGAGCCCTCTAGGTCTCCTGATTTTTCTAAGTATCAGGAGATAATGATTAAAGCATACACAAATTGTCATTTCAATTTGAGAGGGTCTGCATGGCTCCAGTAGGACGAGCAGTTTAGGATGAGAGCTGCTTTAGACACTTCTTTATTGTGGCAGCATGTTCTGCACAGTATTTGTTGGAGGGTTTTTCTTACGGTTTTCATATACCTTATTCTGGTTTGAGGGTTCACTGATTTGCACCTAATGTGCATTCGGTGAGGGAGTTACCAGGGATTGTGAGGGGAAAACTAGCAAAAGAACTGGCTGCAGGTAGGATTTCTGGCCCCCATCAGCATCTACCCATGCCAATGCTAAGGTTGTCATCTTTGGGTGTTGTGCCTAAAAAGGCACCAGGTGAATACCGATTAATTCATAATTTGTCATATCCTAAAGGGGAATCTGTGGATGATGCTATTGATTTGGCTTTGGCATTGGTGAAATATGCATCATTTGACTCAGCAGTGCAAATGGTGTGGGCATTGGGTAAGGATGTCCTGTTGGTTAAGTGTGATATAAAATCTGCCTTCAGGCTTTTGCCAGTACATCCTGAGGATTTTGATTTATTGGGTTTTCAATTTGAAGGGATGTACTCCTTTGATAAAGCAATGCCAATGGGGTGTTCTATCTCTTGCTCTGCCTTTGAGAAATTTAGTACCTTTTTGCACTGGTGTGCTGTTAAGAGGTCAGGTAATCATGCTATTACCCATTATTTGGATGACTTCTTGTTTGCTGGGGCTCCCGGGTCAACTGGGTGTGAGGATACCTTGTTGGCATTTCAGGTGTTGATGGCTGAGATGGGTGTCCATTTGGCAGAAGAGAAGATGCAGGGTCCTGGCACCCATCTTACTTTTCTGGGTATCGAATTAGAGGTTGAGGGATTATCCCGCCTTCCAGTTGAAAAACTGGAGACTATGAGACATCAGGTGAGGTTAATGAGGGGGAAGAGCAAGGCCACGCTTCATGATTTTCAATCCCGGACAGGTTTGTTAAATTTCACTTGTAAGGTTATATAGTTTCTGGACGGGCCTTTTGTGCTCGTTTATACAATGCCACAAAAGGGGTTTCTGCCCCGCATCACCACATTAGGATTACAAGTGAGATATGAGCAGATTTGAAGGTTTGGGAGTCATTTTTAGACCAATTTAGCAGAGTTTCTTTTTGGAGGTTTGAAATGCTCTTAAAAGCGGATCTGCAGGTACACTCCGATGCTTCTGGTGCACATGGCTTTGGTATTTATTGGAAAGGCCAATGGGTGACTGAGAGTTGGCCTCGGTCTTGGGTAGATAATGGTTGGACCTGGGATCTTACTTTTCTTGAACTCTTCCCTATTGTGGTAGCAATTCATTTGTGGCCAATACAATTTGCAAATAAAACTGTTTGGTTCTAGTGTGATAATCAAGCAGTAGTCCATGTGGTGAACTCCCAAAGCTTCAGATCTTTGAGGGTGATGGCATTGGTTAGGTCAATGGTCGCACAATGTTTGAAATGCAATGTGTTGTTTCAGGCTCACCATGTCCCCGGTTTACTAAATCCTTTGGCGGACGCCCTTTCCTGTTTTCAGTTTTTCAGGTTCCGTCAACTTGCCCCGGAGGCGGCAGTGCAACCACTGGAGGTACCAATACATCTATGGAGCCTTGGAGAATAGAGATCGACGGGGAGATTCTCCAGTCTGTCACTCCTTCGACACGCAAGTCGTACCAGCTCACAATTTGAGCTTTCAGACAGTTTTTGTCTGTGGTGGGAGAGGTTGAGGTTTGGCCCCTGAGGGTGGAACTTGTTTTGCATTTTGGCATCCACCTTAAGCATTCTGGTTTGTTCCCAGTTATGATCAGGGTGAGGTTGGTGGCTCTGTTTTTTTATTCTAGTGTGTGTGTGTGTGTGTGTTACTGACCCTACTGTGGACTTAGAGTTTGCAGGGCTTTGGAGGGATGGACTAGGGAGCTTCCTGCGGCACGCGACAATTGCTTGCCAGTAACAGGAACAATTCTCATTCAGATTTGGCAATCCCTTCAAGTTGTGTGCTCTTCGCACCAGGAAGTTATTCTGTTTAGGGCAGCTTTTTCTTTGGCTTTATTTGCAGCCACTAGAATTAATTAACTTGTCCCTAGCTCCCGTTCTGATAAATCAGGCAGGGTGCTTTGTTTATCTGATGTTCAAATTTCGGGACAGGGCATTTGCGTCTGCTTTAGGCATTTGAAGAATGATCAGTTGGCTAGGGGCTAAACTGTAGTTTTGTCTAGGGCGTCTGAGGGTCAGATTTGTCCTGTATCAGCATTGTCTGACTACCTCAGACTTCGCCCGACTGGGCCTGGTTACTTGTTCCTTCATGTCTCGGGCCTTCCGTTGACCCAGTTCCAATTTTGAGCTGTGCTGCGGGAGACACTGAGACATGCTGGTTTGCCGGCGAATCAGTTTTCTTTGCATTCTTTTCAAATTGGGGCTGCAACCGCTGCTGCTGCTCAGGGTTTAAGTGATGTTGCGATCCAACAGATTGGGTGTTGGCAGTCCAGGGCTTTTTAATCATACATCCATCCTTAGTGGTGCTCTTGTAATGTCGATATTGGTTTGCTAGAGTTGCCTATTTACTGTAACTTCTGTCTCTATTGAGCAGGCTTGGAACAGGGTGATGTATGGATCATTGGTCACAGCCTTGTTTTTTGGGCTGAGTGTCACATCCTTCAGTCACGCCGAGACCCGAACCTTGGGATAGAGGAGATTTGTCAGATACACTGGTTTGGATGCAGAGGCATGCTGTGGGGAGCTCTTCTCCCACGCATCATTGAGCTTTTGGTGACTGTGACACCGCCCAAGATTCTTGTGGTTCATTTGGGTGAAAATGACTTAGTGAAGCTTCCTTGTTTCCAGTTGGCCAAGTGCATCTTCAGGTACATGCAAGACATCCAACGAAGATTGCCACAAACTGTAGTTATGTGGACCAAGTTTTTGCCACAATGTAGTTGGGTGGGGGCAAGGAAGGACTCTTCTATCAACGTGGCTCGTCATTGGTTGAACCGATCCATGGCCAAGTGGTTGGGGATTTTGGTTGTGGAGCATGTAGGAATTTAGGTTTGTATGCCACATCTGTACAGGTGCGATGGGGTTCATCTCTCCCCTGAGGGATGTGACATATACTTAGATTCAACTGCTCGTCACATTGAACAAGTTCTTCTGGGGGGGAGGGGATGCCAAGCTAGGCTGGCCCCCTCCTGTGGTGGGCAGGGACCCCTCCCCAGGGGATAATTCAGTTAATTGAAATTTCCAAATTGTATGATTTATTCGGAGGAAGAGTATAAGTCATAGGGTTGTTAGAATTTGATGGGACATATAGTCAATGTTAAAAATGTTGAAATGTAAAGATGTGTGTCTGTATTTTTCCTTGCTGAGAAAAGTTGTTTTCTGAGGCCAGTTTCACAATTATCAGCCCAGGTGTGTTTTAGCCAAAACAAGCAGTTAACGAGCTACAGTTCTGTGAGAAAGAGCTTTGTTTACAAAAAGGATTCATAAACATGGGAATGTTATGGGAACTGTAGTCACATGATTTAATATGGTAATTAAAGGTTAGGCTAACACATGTCATGTAACTTCAACCAATCAGTCTGAAAGGGCTACACCCAAATGGGTGGAGAATTGGGGGCTGAACGTTGTGATCTTGAAAAGTTTGTCACTTGTCTTTTAACCTTTAAGTTGTAATGGACTAATTAAAATATTTTTCCTGGTGCTGCAACTAACCAATTTTGAATTATGTAGCAGTTAGGCTTTGTTCCTGTTTAGCCTTCTGGCTAAAGTGAGGATGGTATTATTATTATTTGTTTTTGCTCATGCTAATTTTGCAATAAAAGAAAGCTTGCTTAAAGATCTGGATGTCTTGATGACTTGACTTCATGGACTGTAAGCTGTATATTCATCATCAACACATTTTATCAACAAGTGGTAGCAGAGGATGGCTGAATATTCCATCGACCATCTGAAAGCAAGCCTGGGATTTTAAAGCCAGCATCTTTGCCTGCTGAGGCTACAAGGCGGCCAGAACAGCAGGGAGGCTTGACGCGGCATGAAGCAGTTGGAATTTCAAGCCTGATTTATGGCCAGTAATCAGCACCACAAAAGCCTGTAAGTAGAACCCTTCCTTATCTCAAAGCTATTAATTAAATGGACTGTCTCGGAGCTGTAAAAAGCGGCAAGAAAAGGCAGTGATTAGCCGGGTTGGCTCTAAAGCTGCAGTTTTAAAGAGACAGTGTCCTGGAAAGGCAGCCGGGAGGGGCAAGCAGTTTTCAAGGCTTGTGCTGGACTGAAAGGGAAATAATTAAACATGGAGCTTGCGAAATTTCCGAAGTTAACAGCAGAGAACTATACATCTTGGCAGCAAAACCAGGGATCTGTAGCTGCAAGACCTCCAAATGCCACAGAGGGTGCTACAAGAGAGTTGCAAACTGAAAAAGCAGCAGTTTCAAAAGGCAAAATGTGTTTTATTGTAAAAAGTTTGGACATTTAAAAAAGGACTGCAGAAAGCTGGCTGCAGATAGCAGAAGGGGGCAGCAACAACAACAACAACAGCAGCAGCAGCAGCCACGTCCCCCTGGTGGCCAAAAGGGATACAGTGCTAACAAAGGATTTGTTGCCACAATTCAAAGATGTGACAGTGTGCCCCAAGTTCAGCCACCCAGCACCTGGCTTCTCGACAGTGGAGCCTCGACTCACATGGCAAACAAGAATGAACTGTTCCAGTGTAAAATACCAGCAAATGTTTCTACTGTTGCCTTAGCAGATGGGGCAGGCCAGAAAATTCAAGAAATGGGAACTGTTTGCATTCCTAGTTTTGGTAAAATTTTTGAAAATGTCTTGTATGTACCTAGCTTGCAAAACTGTTTAGTTAGTGTGTCAGCTTTGGCCACAGAAGGGTACAAATTGAGTTTTGAGGGGGATGGATGTTTAATTTTTAAAGATGGTGAGATTTGTGCTAAAGCCATTCTGAAAGACAAGCTATATTACATGATTGACAAAGAAAGTTGTGCAGTTGCACAAAACAAGCCTTTGCATGCAGATTGCATTCATTATTTTCACAGAGTGTTGAGTCATGTTGGTTTTCTGAATTTTTTGAAATTGGAGAAAGTTTGTCCTGAGTTTAAAATGTCAGCATGCTCAAACCACTTAGAGTGTTCAGTTTGCAGCAAGATTAAGCTGAAGGCTTATCCTTTGGCAAAACGAACAAAACGTAAAGCCAAAAGACCATTTGAATTTTTGCACTGTGATCTAGCTGGGCCAATTTCTCCTAAGATGCAAGGAGAAAATAAATACTTCATGTTGATTGTAGATCTCTTCACAAGATTTTCCTATATAATTCTTTTGAAGAGGAGAGAGATTCAAGGAATGGGTGAACATGATAGAGAGACAATTTGAGTACAAAGTGGGAACCTTGGTCACAGATAGGGGAGGAGAATTCTTGTCTCACCACTTGACCAATTGGTTAAGAAAAAGGGGCATTAGGCATTTTACCACGAATCCTTCTTGCCCGGCCGAGGATGGGCTTGCTGAGAGAAAAATTGCCATTTTGAAGCAAATAAAAGATTGTATGATGCTTGATGCAAATGCTCCTGAGCACCTTTGGGGGGAGGCAATTCTCACAGCTAATTTCCTGACAAACTGCACTTGGAATTCTGCTGTGCAGAATACTCCTTACCACATGCTTTACAAGAGACCACCCAACTTAAAATATCTTAGAGTGTTTGGGCAGTATGCAAATGTGTATGTACCTGCAGCTTTCAGAAAGAAAGGTCAGCCCAAATGGAGACGTTTGATGTTTGTTGGTTATACAGGGAACAGTTACAGGTTTTACCTGGGTGGACAAGAAGTTCTTTTTTCAAGAAGTGCAAACTTTGAGAAACATTCTGGGTGGGAAAACATTCATTCAAACAAAGAGGTGTTTTTCAGACTAGGTCAGTTAGAAACACAGACAGCACCACCTGCCAGAAATGGAGGGGCAGTGAAGCAAGAATCAGATTCTTCAGAGGATGAGGCTAGTACATCAGACAAGTTGTCACACACACGCCCACCAGCACCTAGAATGACAGAAACAAGGAGACACACAGACAAAGAGGCACATTCAAGTACAGATACTGAGGATGATGAGGGAAAAACGAGGACAATTGTTTTGAGGAGGACAACTAGAGTTAGGAAACTCCAGATCGTTTTAAAGTGCAGGAAGCTAAAGCTTGTGTAGTCATGGTAGAGGAGCCTGAGAGTTACAAGGAAGTACAAGAGTGTTGTGATGAAGAGAGGTTGAAATGGGAGTCTGCAATGGAGCAGGAGTTCAAGTCTTTGGTAGACAAAAAGGTGTTTGAGATTGTTGACAGACCTGCAAATCACAAGGTGATAGGGTGCAAATGGGTTTACAAGAGGAAGCTGATGACGGATGTTAATCAGAGATATAAGGCCAGATTGGTGACTAAAGGGTTTGCACAACAGAGGTTTGAAAATTTTGACAAAACTTTTTCTCCAACAGCAAAGCCTGAGAGTTTGAGGTTAGTGTTGGCTTTGGCTGCAAGGAGGGGCCAGTTAGTGCATTATTTTGATTTTGAGACTGCATACTTGAATGCAAGTCTTGAGGAAACTGTTTTCATGGAACAACCTTTGGGTTTTCAGCAAAATAGTGACAAAAAGGTGTACAAGTTGAAGAAAGTATTGTATGGTTTAAAGCAGAGTGCCAGAAGCTGGAATCTTTGCATTCATGATGAGCTGGTGAAGTTAGGCTACAAACGCAGTGTGGCTGATGCGTGTGTTTACACAAAAGGAGATGTGATCTTTGTGATTTATGTAGATGACTTGTGTGTGGCAACAAATTCAAAGCAAGAGATTCAAACAATAAGAAAGAAATTGTCACAGAAATTTAGTGTCAAGGATCTTGGAGTTTTAAGGTCTTATTTGGGAATTGATGTTGAATGAAGTGAAGATGGGAGTTGTTTGTTGAGTCAACAAAGGAAAATTCAGAGTTTGATAGAGAAATGTGGATTGCAGGATGCAAAAACAGTGAAGAGTCAGTTGGTTATGTGAATAGTAAAGGGACTAAGGAGTTTGAAAATTCAGAGATGTATAGGAGTTTTGTTGGGAGTTTGATGTTTATTGCTAACAATACCAGGCCAGACATTTGTTTTGCCATTGGAATACTTGGAAGAAAGGCAAATTGTCCTACAGTGGAAGATTGGACAGCAGTGAAAGATTTGTTGAGATATTTGAAGGGTAGCATGGACAGGAAATTGAAGTTGCAAAACAGTTGAGCTGGACTTGAATGTTTTGTTGACAGTTCGTTTGCTTCTGAGTTACAGGATAGAAAGTCAGTGACAGGATTGTTGATTAAGTTTGGAGAAAGCGCAATTGTTTGGAGGAGTAGAAAACAGAGATACATAGCCCAAAGTACAGGAGAAGCCAAATTCGGTGCCTTATCTGAGTTAGTTAATGAGATTGAATGGATTAGACAGTTGTTGAAAGATCTGAATGAAGAATGTGTTGATTCAGTGATGATAAATGAGGATTCTCAAACATGCATTGCAATGGCTGAAGCTGAGAACTTGAAGTGCAGAACAAAGTACATAGGTGTGAGGTATCAGAATGTCAGAAAAATGGTACAGAATGGGATTGTGAGTCTGCAATACATTGAGTCAAACCATAATCAAGCAGACATCTTGACAAAGGCATTGACCATTGATAGACACGAACAGATGTCACGTCTACTTGGCATGTCTTAAGCTTAGGCCTAGCCATTGAGCTAAGTTAGCTTTGTAACAGTTTTAGTTTAGTGTTCAACATACAGACATCATACATTTCAGGAGGGGATTGTTAGAATTTGATGGGACATATAGTCAATGTTAAAAATGTTGAAATGTAAAGATGTGTGTCTGTATTTTTCCTTGCTGAGAAAAGTTGTTTTCTGAGGCCAGTTTCACAATTATCAGCCCAGGTGTGTTTTAGCCAAAACAAGCAGTTAACAAGCTACAGTTCTGTGAGAAAGAGCTTTGTTTACAAAAAGGATTCCTAAACATGGGAATGTTATGGGAACTGCAGTCACATGATTTAATATGGTAATTAAAGGTTGGGCTAACACACGTCATGTAACTTCAACCAATCAGTCTGAAAGGGCTACACCCAAATGGGTGGAGAATTGGGGGCTGAACGTTGTGATCTTGAAAAGTTTGTCACTTGTCTTTTAACCTTTAAGCTGTAATGGATTAATTAAAATATTTTTCCTGGTGCTGCAACTAACCAATTTTGAATTATGTAGCAGTTAGGCTTTGTTCCTGTTTAGCCTTCTGGCTAAAGTGAGGATGGTATTATTATTATTATTTGTTTTTGCTCATGCTGATTTTGCAATAAAAGAAAACTTGCTTAAAGATCTGGATGTCTTGATGACTTGACTTCATGGACTGTAAGCTGTATATTCATCATCAACAAATTTTATCAGCAAGGGTTAACTAAATTCTCTATGATGTCAGCAACCAAGCTGATGATGTCACAACTGGATTACGTCATGTGTTTAGCTATGATGTCATTTCCAGTTGGGGCAGGAGATGATTTATTGAGTTGTGCAATTAATAGGGACAGGCTGTTCTTGCCACATGTTGAAAAGGGCTTGGTTTACTCTGATGACAAGTTTAGTTACCTGCATTGACACATGTGTCAAGAACAAAATAATTATGGTAGAAGTTATTTTGTTAATGAAAATGGTTTTTGACCCTGTACAGATAAATAAAGTTGTGGCCAAGTTTTATACAAGCAATGGAATTCGGAATCTTTTTGTGCCGGTGCAACAGGAAGGGTCATGAGCAGAGTTGTTTTCTGGGAACAAGCATGGTGGTCCAGCTCAGTTGCTGACACCATTGATGCATTTTTGATAGAATTTGCCATTTGATGTGAACCAAAGCAGTGGGTTCTTCTTCAAAGACTGCTGAAAACCAGTAGACTTTATGACAGGTGGCCTATCTGAAATTACTAGGAATTTTCTCCTGGTACACCATGGACAAGAGCTTGAAAAATTACTTATTTGGGCTACAGCTCCCAGAATATCCCAGCCATCCTGATCAATGCATGCTGGTTGGAGGATTGTGGGAGTTGGAGTCCATTTTTCCTAACTTTTGTCTCTCCCCCACCCAGTTATTTTTGATGTTTGGCTGACTTTGGTGAATTCTATCAAACTGTAGTCTTAAAATGACCAAGTCTTAGACTTGGTCAGTCAGCCCTGCACAGCTGTTACAACTCTCCAAATAGAAAATAACCAGCAATCATGTTTGACACTCCTGTCTTGCTTTTCTGAGGCATGCCACAAAAATTGGTTTGTCAATCTCTTAACAGTGGCTCATATATATGGATGACAAAATGTGCAGGTCTGGCTTAGTGATCCTTAAAGATAAACAAGGCAACTAAGGGTTAAAGCCTTCATGCCTTATGACTGAATGAAGCAAGGATCACTTTTATTGCCTCTTTCTCATAAATAGTCCATTGGTAATTAAAATAAATATTTGCAGAAGGATACCAGGGCTTTGCATCACTGCTCTACAAGCTGCTTGAATTGGCCAATTATTGCTACTGATGATTTAATTCACTTATGTATAATGCTTCAGTGATAAAAGAAAAAGCTGCAAGTGTGCCAAAGGTAAATGACAGGATGGCTTGAACAGTGTCAAATCCCACTACCCTATGCACAGAGTTAAAATAAACTGGGGATTCATTTCAATTATTGGTATTGATTGAAGCAACAGACCTGCAAAGCAACTGGGAAAGCACATGTAAAATTAATCTCAGGGTTGTTTTAAAAAAGGTGAATGAAAAATCTTATGAGAAAAGGTGGCAGAAAGCCATATTAATAATAAAAGTGGTTGCTGGAAACTTGTGGACAAAACAAGGAAGATAGACACTCAAATAGCAGGAGTGGACAATCAATCAATCTAGTGTGTTAGTCAAAGGCAATAGCGTTCAAGAAGGAGCCATATTATAGAATATAAAGTATTATACAGATACCTTGTGTGTTTAGATCTTGTGCGTTCCTTTATTTCTTATGTTACCATCTTCAAAAGATGATAGAATCACTGTGCTGGAAAGAAACCTAAGGGCTATCTAGTCCAACCTCCTACTAGTGCTGGTAATCTATAGTGTAAGCAACTCAGACAGGTGGCCATCCAACCTGTTTAAAGACCTCGACAGAAAGAGAGTCCACCACCATCCAAGGGAGTCTATTCCACTGTACAATCTTATCTGAAAGAAGCTCTCATTTGGTGGAATCTTCTGCCTTGTTATTTGAATTCACTGGTTTGTGTTCTAGTCTCCGGAACAGCAGAAAACAAGCTTGCTCCATCTTTTACATGAAATCCACAGGCTGCCAAGAATTGAAAGTGCTGTTTTGGACCCTTGTACCTCCTTGGGTCCAGACTATTTGAAATACCATTTCTCCCTATATGAGCCTGATTTAGCTCTAAGAGCTAAAGGGGAAAGTTTTCTGTCAGTATTACCATCATCACAGGTATGTCTGGTGAGGACATGGAAGGCAGCTTTCTCCAGTGGCTGCTTCCAGGCTGTGAAACTCCCTTCCTCAGGAGGTTTGGTTGGGCCCATCCTTCTTGTCTTTCTCCCAACAGATAAAGATGATAAAGATGGGCAAAAAGAGGTGCTTTGAGGGTGACTTGTAGTCATGGTGTTTAGACAATGCATGCCTAAAAGTCTCCAGGAAAGCACCCTCTAGCCATCGTATGCCGAGAAAAGCTGCTCCAAAAAGGAGCCGCTTTTTTCCACTTCTTGAGAAATGTGCACCTTCGCGGGTGTGTCTTTATGCAGAGATGGAGGGGTGACAGAAAATGGGCATCCAAGATTTATAATGCTGGTGTACGTGCAGCCGATTTTGAGTCACCCATTGAAAGCATGCACCCTATGAAAAAAGGTTCAATTTAAAGAGTCCTAATGGCCCAGGAATGGATGCACCACTGCAGGTATGCCTGCCTAAGTACCCTAACCCTAATTTTTACAGTACACATGCCCCTTAGCAACTATTGGGACACTGAAAGTGTTGCTGCCAGATGTTTCACTCTGAGAAAGTGATAAGGGAAAAGTTTCACTTTTAAGCTGGACCCCCCACGAACATTCCAGTGCCATTTTTCCAGTGGTCCTGTGCAGCTGCACAGCTCCATAGCTGTGCTCCTTCAGTGCTCGTCTTCTACAGCAGGCAGAATGGCAGAGCCATCCATAAGCAACGAGCCAAAAAGAGGGAGAGGGATATTGTGGTCCCATGCAGAGACAGCTGACCTGATAGCTCTGTGGTCACAGCCACATAGTCTGGAGAAATTGAGAAATTCCTTTTTGAATGCTGAAACATTTAAGGAGGTGGCAAAAGGCATGAGGGCTAAGGGCCACCAATGCACTTGGGAGGAGTGTCGTTGGAAGACCAAAAACCTCACGGGAGATTAGAGATCACAAGGCCAAAAGTGGACGGGGTCTCTCCACCATGCCCTTCTACAAGGAGCTCCATATCTTTCTTGCCAAGGATGGTACATACGACCCAGCAGAATATGTACCAGTAGTGAAGTTAGGGTCCCAGTCAGCCAGCCAGCCAGAGTGGAAACTGTGGAAGACACCTCCGAGGCAGAATGCACTCAGGACCTTTTGATGCCCTCTCAAGGTAAGATGTGCCAGGGCCCCTGGGAAGGGGTGCAGGGGACAGCACTAGGGTGGGCAGAGGGCAGAGATGACCTCATTCCTTGTTATTTAGATGACTAGAATGAACACCCTGACTCAGATGAGACATCCTGCAGTCAGAGGGCTGTGGACAGCTCCACCATGAGACCACCATCCCGTGCTGGGTAGGGCACCTCTACATCTTCCATGAGCAGACCACCATCTCATGCTATGGAGGGGAGCACTATATCTTCCAGAATCAGTAGACACCATGACCACTTACCTGTCACATGGACCAGTACAGCGGCAAGTGAGGATGACAGTGAGGATGAGGAAAGGGCAGGTTCTGCATAATTCACCCAGCTGATGGATCAGGTCAAGCCTGCACACAGTGAAGTCATTCCCAGTTATTATAAGAAATGTATTCCATTGCATGTACGCTTGCAGTCCAAAGGCATAGCAGTTTGTATGGTTTTGTGACATCTGCGCAAGTGCGCAGGTGTTCAGAAGACTTGCACACAGCTTTTGTATCCTGGCATGCTGGTGGTGGGGCTCATGGAGGAACATTTGTCTGTGTGTCCTGTTGACCATGTCCCTTGCATGACCACTAGCTCCATGTATCCAGTCTGTCCACACAAATGTCCCTTTCATGTACCTCTCCCCTCCCCCCTGATCTCTGTGGGATATGTTTTGTATTTAAACTGTGACCTGTGCCATATATGTCCCATAGAACGAGAAGTTGGATGAGAGACAGAAGGAGAAACAGCTAATCCCAGAGCTGCAATGCCACAGGCAGCCCGCCTGGCTGAGATTAAACAGAAGAGGGTGCATCGTTTAGCAGCTGCAACAACTACTAGTGCCCTGCATCGCTTCATGAAACACAGCTCAGACCAAATGGACAGACTCCTGGAACAGGGGGAACATGCCCATGAGCTCAGGGAACATGTCCATCAGTTCAGGCAGAGTCAGGCAGAGCACCAGAGGCAGTTGCTAGTGAGCTCCGTCCAGCAGCAGGAGTGGCTAAATGCTACCCTGGAAGTGGAAACTGCTCTGCTGGACCAGCTTGTGCAATTCATAGAGGGGGGGAGGCACAGGGGCAATGGTGGTAGAGGGGATGGTGTGGGGGAGGATGGAAGAAGGAGGGGCACCCCCTGGCCCTAGAAGAGGGGTCTGTGGAGCTGGGCAGAGGATGGGGAGCAGCCTCTCAGCCTACGAGGAGGGGGTTGTGTTATTGTAAGCTGGGCAGAGTAGATAAATCTTTGTGGAAACCTCCACTGCTGAAGCCTTCCTCTGCTGCGAGTTGATCTCCATGATGGTCATCTCTGGTGCTGAGCTTACCACCTAGGAATGCAGCCTTCCCATTAAACAGACTGGAGACAGAAGATAACTCTAAAGAGGCACATTTTATTCTCCAGTTGCAGTAAATACAAAGTAACTATTTACAAATAGGTCAAAACATCAGCAGGCAGGAACAAAAGAATTATAAGGACTAACCAGCTAACCAACAGAAGAAAGAAAAAGCTCCACTCCCAAACTGAGGGCTTAATTCATTTGTGG
This sequence comes from Phrynosoma blainvillii, assembly GCA_026167975.1. Taxonomy (NCBI): domain Eukaryota; kingdom Metazoa; phylum Chordata; class Lepidosauria; order Squamata; family Phrynosomatidae; genus Phrynosoma; species Phrynosoma blainvillii. The sequence goes on from JANUYF010000001.1 coordinate 420,037,457, forward strand.
ACACTTGCTAAATAGCCTTAAAGTCCAGCCTCTCCTTGTGACTCATAGTCACATGGACAATGGTTCTCACAAAACATGATGATCTAATATGTTTACAACTTGTCTTCCATGTTCCCAGACACATACTGTCCTTGACTATCTTCTCTTGTGATTGTTTTCGTATTCCACCTGCAGGCAAACTTTCCCAAGCTGTCATTTTCCCCACATCTATACATTTCCACACAAGTTACATTTTCCAACATCCCCCTCCAAATGTATAGATGTGTGTCATGTTGTTTGGTTTGTATTATGTATTTTTCATTCCCTTGATTTTGCACTTTAGCTCAGCAACTAGAATTTTGTATTTAAGGTGCCATGCCCACCAGACATGATAGCTGTTCATGTCTCTCAATTGACAACGCTTTTGTAAAAACGTCAGTTATATTGTCCCTTGTGTCGATGTACTCTAGATGCACAATCATCTCCCTAACATATTGGTATCTCATACCTATGTACTTTGTTCTGCACTTCAAATTCTCAGCCTCTGACATTGCAATGCATGATTGTGAATCCTCATGGACCACAGTTGGTTCAATGCATCTTTGTCCCAAATCTTCAAGCAATTGTCTTATCCAGGGGTAGGCAACCTTTCCCCTTTAAGGGCCGAGGGACTTCAGCTCCCAGAATCCCAGGAGCTATTGGCCAACATGGCTGAGGCTTCTGGGAGCTGAAGTCCCTCAGCCCTTAAAGGGGAAAGGTTGCATACCCTGGTCTTATCCATTGTACTTCTGAAACCATTTCTGATAATGCTGCAAACTCTGTCTCAGATGTGCTCAAAGCTACACAGTTCTGCTTCCTGCTGCATCAAATTATTGGACTTTCTCCAAACTTTATCAATAAACCAGACACTGACTTTCTGTCATGTAATTCTGAAGCAAACGAACTGTCCACAAAACAATCAAGCTGAACCATGCTACCCTGTTTCACAAGCTTTTTGGCTTTGCTACCTTTCAGGTACCTTAACACATGTTTCACTGTAGTCCAGTCCTCAACTTTTGGATTGCTCACCTTCCGGCTAAGCACTCCCACTGCAAAAGAAATATATGGCCTTGTATTGTTCACAATGAACATCAAGCTCCCAACAATGCTTCTAAACAATTCTGGATTGTCAAACTCCTTTGTTGACTCACCATTGGCATAACCAGAGTCATAGGACTTTTCACTACTTTAGCACTTTGCAGTCCACATTTCTCAATCAGCCTTTCTATCTTTTTCTGTTGACTTAACAAACATCTGCCATCTTCAGTCTACTCTACCTCAATCCCTAGGTAGGCCTTGAGAATTTCTAAATCCTTAATCACAAATTTCTTTGCCAATTCTCTTTGTACTGCTTGAATCTCCTGTTCTGACTTCGCTGAGACACACAAGTCATTAATGTAAATCACGAACGTCACATCTCCCTTGGTGTAAACCAAGGTCATTAAAATGAGTACCCAGCTTGTTGGGGGGCAATCAGCTCACAGTTGTAAACTGCTTAGACATCCCATAGCGTGATATGAAGTGGTATATAAATGAAGCTGCTTTGCTTTGCTTTGCTTTGCTTTGTAAACACACACATCAGCAATGCTGCGTTTGCACCCTAGTTTCACCAAATCTTCATGAATATAAAGATTCCAACTCCTTGCACTCTGTTTTAAACCATACAAAGCCTTCTTCAATTTGTACCCTTTTCTATCACTGTCCTGTTCAAAACCCAAAGGTTGTTCCATAAGCACTTCTTCCTCAAGATTAGCATTCAAATAAGCAGTTTCAAAATCAAAATGTTTCACCACTTGGCTTTCCTTGCTGCTAATGCCAAAATCAACCTTAGGCTTTCTGGCTTAGCTGTAGGAGAAAACGTTTTGTCAAAGTTCTCAAACTTCTGTTGTGCAAAACCTTTTGCCACCAACCTGGCCTTATATCAATGAGTACCATCCGGCATCTCTTTTCTTTTGAAAAACCATCTACAACCTATCACCTTATGATTCTTAGGTCTCTCAACAATCTCAAAATCTTCCTTATCTACCAATGACATGTACTCTTGATCCATAGCAGACCACCTAACTTAAAATACTTGAGAGTGTTTCTCCTTCTCCTCTTCAGGAAACTCTGCAAATCCTTAAAACTCTCAGGTTTATCAGCCATCACTGTACAGGCTCATGCACTCTGCACTACAAAACATTCTGGAGGCTTCCTCACTCTTTGAGTCCTCCTTGGCAAGATTACCTATGTGCTACCTCTTTTATCCTCACAGTCAGAACTTGTCTGAGCCTCTGTATCTCATTTTCTCTTTGTCTCCAATTTTCTAGTTGTGGTTGGTTGTGTCTGTGTAGGCTTGTCTGAAGTACTAGTCTCACTGTCTGAGGATGTTGATTCTTGTTTTTACCACCCCTGCATTTCTAGTATTCATGTCCAACTGTCCCAACCTAAGAAAAATCTCTTTGTTGGAATGTAACTTCTCCCAACCTGAGTGTTTTTCAAAGTTGACACTTCTGAATAGCAGAATCTCCCCATGACCAAGATGAAATCTATAGCTATTCCCAGAATATCCCATAAACATCAACCTGTGCCACTTAGGTTCACCCTTCTTTCTGAAACTGGCAGGTACATACACATTTGCATATTGCCCAAACACTCTCAAGTATTTTAAGTTAGGTGGTCTGCCATAAAGCATATGAAATGGGGTTTTCTTTACAGCAGAATTCCAAACCTGATTTGTAAGATGATGTGCTGTCAGAATAGCCTCCCCCCACAACTGCTCAGATGCTTCTCATCTAACATCATTCAGTCTTTCATTTGCTTTAGGACCCCTATTCATCTTTCTGCCAAACCATCCTCCTGTGGCACTGCAGGGTTTGTGGTGTTGTGCTGAATTCCCTTCTTTCTCAACCAAATCTTCAAACAATTTGACAAGAATTCTCCACCCCTGTCTGTGACCAAAGATCCCACTTTGTACTCAAACTCCCTTTCAATCATGTTAACCCAGTCTTTGAAATGCTCTGCTGCTTCACTCTTTTCCTTCAAGAGCATCACATAAGAGTACCTGGTAAAACGATACACAATTATCATGAACTACTTGTTGTTCCCCTGGCTTTTTAAGAAAAGCCCCAATAAATCTGCATGAATATATTCAAAATTTTGTTTTGTTGTGCATTTGCTGCATTTTGCCACAGGAAAAGCCTTCAACTTTATCCTGCTGCAAACTGAGCATTCCAAGTGATTTGAACAAGGAGACATTTTGAATTCTGGGCACACCTCCCCCAGTTTCCCAAGATTGTTAAAGCTTGTATGTCCCAATACCTGATGGTAATAATGAGCACAGTCTAAATGTAAAGGCACATTATTGACTACTGCACATTCTGCCCTATCCACTATATAATACATTTTGTCCCTTTTCACAGCTTTTGCACAAACCTCATCATTCATGGTGATCACACACTCATCTCCCTTAAAATTCAATGGATACCCATCAGTGGTCAAAGCAGACACACTAACTAAACAGTTTTGTAATTTAGGTACACATAATACATTATCAAAGTCTTTTGCAAACCCTGGGATGAACATAGTCCCCATGTCTTTGATTTCCCTTGGTGCTCCATCAGCCAAAGCTACTGAAGCCACATTGGGAGGTTTCTTACTTTTGAGGAGCTCAGGAGTATTTACTATATGTCCTGTGGATCCAGAATCAAGAATCCAGTCTGGATTAAGCTTGACTTCTTGGTGGGTCACACTATCACTGCTCCTTGTCACAGCCACAACACCCTTTCTTGTCCCAAAGTCTTTGGGTTGTTGTTTTTGCTTGGCTGCTACAAATTTCCTGCAATCCTTCTTCAGGTGACCAGGTTTCCCACAATAAAAACACTTTCTCTCCTTGGACACAGCTGCTTTCTCTGGTTGCAGCTCCCTGGAAGCTCCCTCTTGTGTGTGCGTGGACCTAGGCATGGTTTGCAGCTGCCTCTGGAGTCCTGCCTCAAACCGTGATGCTGGCTCTCTTCTAAAACTCCAACAGCCACCAGTTCCATTGTGATTTGCATTCCAGGAACTCCTTGAAGACTATACAGCACATGCTCATATTCCCTTGAGAGACTCCCCAGTAAAATATATGCCATTTGTTCCCTTGGGAGCTGAACACCTCTCATCTGGACTTGATTAAACAAATCTTGGATGATCTCCAGATGTTTTTCAGGAGACTGCCCATGCTGCATCTTGCATGCACAAAGTCACCTGCACTAAATCATTTTAGACAGCCCTGTGTTGGATTGATGAACATCTTTAAGAGTCCACTGCTGAAGCCTTCCTCTGCTGCATGTTGATCTCCATGCTGGTCATCTCTAGTGCTGACCTTACCACCTAGGAATGCAGCCTTCCCATTAAACAGACTGGAGGCAGAAGATAACTCTAAAGAGGCATATTTTATTCTCCAGTTGCAGTAAATACAAAGTTATTATTTACAAGTAGATCAAAATATCAGCAGGCAGGAGCAAAAGATTCATAAGGACTAACCAGCTAACCAACAGAAGAAAGGAAAAGCTCCACCCCCAAACTGAGGGCTTAATTCATTTGTGGACACTTGCTAAACAGCCTCAAAGTCCAGCCTCTCCTTGTGACTCATAGTCACATGGACAATGGTTCTCAAAAAACATGCTGATCTAATTTGTTTACAACTTGTCTTCCGTGTTCCCAGACAAATACTGTCCTTGACTATCTTCTCTTGTGATTGTTTTTGTATTCCACCTGCAGGCAAACCTTCCCATGTTGTCATTTTCCCCACATTTATACATTTCCACAAATTACATTTTCCAACAGATGCTATGGAGGTGGAGATCCCTGAGCAACGCCCATAGGTGAGTCTGCCAGCTTCTTCAGCAGTGAGGTGACAGTGCCACAGCCCTATCACCACACTCAAAGGCAGCAAGTAGAGGGAGAAGGGGATGTTGTGAAGATCACCCATAAGTAGCAAGGCAGCCACCACCAAATACTCCCCACTATGCCCACCAATTCCTACCCCCCACATGCTCATCTCATTCATTATCCTCATTGGTTCCCTGTGGTGATCCTGCATTGAACCAAGCACACCTATGCATAAAATGTCAGAAGGTTTAAGAATGGAAAGTTTATTCATAAAAAAGACAGCCTGTGCTGATTGTGCACAGGTGTGCAGATTGCGGTATAATTTTTTTAAAAATATTTTTTTTCAAGAGTAAACTACAATGTCTGAACTATTTATAAATGTGGAGGGGAGGGGCCTATGTACAAATGGGGGAAGGGGAGGGGACTTGAACTTAGACCGGTACTGTTGAGGGGTCCTCCTGAAGCCCTGCTGCAGAAGGGCCTGAGCAGCCTGATGGAAATACCCCTGGTTTGGTCAGTTGATATTTGCCATCACCCTTCTCACAGCTGCTTCCATGGTGAGGGCATGAAGGAGAATGCCCACCTCCTAATCTGTCCAGTAGGCGATCTGGATGGGCACTCTCCTCCTGGCTGCCATCATCATCCTGGAGAGCTGCAGAGGTTCGCAGGGGCATTTATGGGCAGTTGTAGCTGAGGGCAGATGGCCTTACCTGGCTCCTCGCCAATGGAGACCCTAAGAGGAGAAGTTTGTATCTAGCCCCCAATGGTTGCCCTCTGGGCTACCAATTGTTTCAATTAAATGGGCCATTGGGAAGCTGACTGTTGGGAATTTGATACATTGTCAGAGATTACAGTTGGTTGTTCCTGCACTGTATGTTTCTGTGGCCAGGAAAACTGGCACCAGGTGACCCCTCCATGCCCGTGTGTGTGTGTGTGTGTGTGTGTGTGTCGCCCTTAGGCTTATGGTTATGAATAACTGCATAACAACATGGATGCTGGCCATACACAGAGTGTGAATAATAGGATATGTTTATTGAGTTGCATATCATGGTATAGTACAGTAGTGCCCTAGGATCACAGATGGAGGAGAGGGGATACTTCAAATCCTCCTGGTTTCAAAGAACTCTGCCAGGGCCTCCCTCACAGCCTCCCCTTCTCTCTGGTTCACAATGTCATTGTCCTCCATGGGTGTCCCCAGGGTGGGCAGTACAAAGCAGCGCCTGTAGCACAGTCCCTAATCCAGCAACCTTTCCTTCATCTTGCAGATGTTGTGGAGAATGACACATGAGGTGATGATGGGGATGACATTCTCCTCTGCCACAAGAAGTTGGCCAGTGAGGCACCTCCACCAAGCCTTCAGCCACCCAAAGGCCCTTTCCACTACATTCCTCGCACGATTCAGCTTCTTGTTGAATCCTTTCCATCCTTTCCTTCCATCCTTTCCATTCTATGATTCTATGGAAATGAGGGTGCCCTAGTAGGGCTTCATGAGCCACTTCTGAATGGGGTAGGCATTGTCAGCAAGCAGGAGGGACCCGATCTGCTGGACCCTCAGGGGATGTTGGGGTTCCCTGGCAGGTAGATGCCAGTCTCCATGTTCTGAAAGATGATGGAGTTCCTTGCCACCCTCGCATCATGAGTCGCACCTGACCAGCTCAATTCCATATCCACAAAATGTCCTCTATGATCCAACGTCCCCTGGAGGATGACAGAGTAGGTGTCCTTTTGGTTGACAAACTCATTCCTCCATCTCAAGGGGGCACAATCAGACAGTGGCATCTGTCCACAGCACCCACTACTTGGGGAAGCCGAGGTCAGTGAATCCTTGCATGATCTGTGGGTGACAAGAAGGAGGAAAAGTGAAAAGTTAATGAAAAAAGTCAGGGCACTTACCAACTCATGATGTATTCAGCACAGGTGAGCAGGGATACTGAAGTTAGCAACCTTTTCTATACTGAACTTAACAGCCTTCTCTATACAGCAAATACCATGCTATAGGCCAACTCATGATGCATTCTGTGCAGGAGGGAAAAGGGACAAATGTGTGCAACTTTCCTTACCTGAGTGGCATCCCCCAGGTACACTGTCTGTGAAAGCAGCAGCTTCTCTATTCTGAGGGTGAACTCCACCAACAGTTCCTCCACAGTTGTAAGGCCAACTCCAAACTGCTCTGACATCTACTTGTAGCTGGCTTTGTGGGTAAGTATCCAAATGGCCATGGTAAACCTCTTTCACCAGGATGTCTTTCCTCATGATAGTGTCTGACCATTCCATTTCCAGATGCAGTATTTCCACTAGCCTGTGGAAGAGGGCACGGGATATTCAGAAACATCCTCCATTGCTCATCAGACCAGATGTATGTGACGAACCCATCCCACTACTCCGTGCTTCTGGAGAACATCCACCAGTGGCACGGTGCTCTCTCAGGTTGCATCAGAGCAGCAGCGGCAGCAGTACACTAGCATTTGTCTATTCTGTGTCTTCTGAGTCATCACTGCTGTCCTCTATGCATGCAGCTGTTGCAGTGATCATTGTGGTGGCTCCTGTGGCTGTGCATTGCAGGCTGACTGCCAGTGCAGGCCACTCAGTCGATGTGGCATCCATGATCTTGCTGCTTCTCACAGTGCACAGGTGCACAGCAATGCCAACATTGCTATTAAAGGGGACGTGTGTATTTCGTTGTTCCTGCACATGTGCACATGTGCCTGAGGGAATGGAAAAAAAAATAAAGCAGTTTCTGCTGGCCTGTGCAGTTGTTCCATCCCCATTTAGGGCATCCTCAGGGCCAGCAGTACGGTTGTTGGGGCTTCATTACAGCCTTAGAAAAGCTGCATTAACTGCCCTCCAGAGTGGTTGCTCCATCCCCATTTAGGGTATCCTTGGGGCAGGCGGTGCGGTTGGTGCAGCTTAGGGAAAAGGCAGCTTCAGGTCACCTTTTCCTGCCCGTCTGCATAGCCCCTTCCTAAGCCATTTGTCATAAAGTCTGATTCCTAGATTTTTCATTTTCTTTTAGTTACCCACCTCTGGACATGTTCTAGCTTGATTGTATCCATGTTGCCAGATAGTATAACTTTTTTGGGAGTGAGGGCTATGGCTAAAATGTTCCATTCCAAGTAAATAATTTCCTGTTGAGTATCTGCTGAACCAGTCTCTGTTCGATCATTTTATGCTTTATAGAATGGTATTGTATTTTAAAGTTGATGTTAATTACAGTAATCTGTCCCTGGTGATTTCCAAGAGTGGAACAGAAACCTCATTCATTCATTCATTTATGCTGGGCTGACATTCTACAGGAAGTCATGGCTGGGGATGTAATTATTAATTAATTTCATTCTCAAAGGAAGCAACATATCATTTTAGCAATTTTCTCCTTCTGACTACTCGCTGTTTGGGACGTATTCTGCACAAAATCTGCATGTGTTATTTGGCACAGCAAACAGTATTTTCTGTACAAGAAACATTTTCTTTGCATAAAATGGTATTTCTGCACAGAATCTTCCCCAATCAAATTTTAGTTCAAGAAAAGAAACTTTTCTTAGGGATCATGAAAATTTTTTTCCTCTTCCTACCATTCATAGCCCCGAATTCCTCTCTTTTCCTCACTTTAGTTCACACTAAATTCAGGAATGGATTGAATGCCATTTATAGTTTGTCTCTCAGTCAGGCCACTTGCAAGGCACACATGTTATATGCTCTGGAGGGAGAGATGGAAGAGACATCTAAGATTCAAAATTTCTTTGAAACAAGGATATTAAATGAAGGAACTAACTTTGGTTATTGCTTTGTGTTATCCTACAAGGAGATTTTTGGGAAAGGAGAGCTTTTGTTGTTAACTGCACTTGAGTTGATCTTGACTCACTGGTGGCCCTATGGATGAGACATCTCCAAGACCATCTGTCCTTCACTGTAACCCCATAATTCCATAATTCCTGTAACCCCATACCCATCACCTCCTTATTAGAGTCCATCCATCTAGCATGTGGACTTCCTCTCTTCCTACTTCCCTCCACCTTCCCAGCATTATTGCTTTTTCCAAAGAGTCCTTCCTTCTCATGATGCGCCCAAAGTACAACAGTCTCAGTTTGGTCATCTTGGCTTCCAGGGAGGTTTACAGCTTGATCTGCTTTAGGACCCACATGTTTGTCCTTTTTGCTGTCCATGGATTCCTTGGCACTCTTCTTCAGCACCACATCTCAAAGGCATTGATTTTTTTTTCATATCATCTTTCTTAATTGTCCAGCTCTTGTCATGAACTGAGGTTTTCTGTTGTTGTTTTGATCCAGAGAGAAATTTAGCCACCCCAGACTATAGGATTTTCAATACAGACACATGGAAAACCAGATCTGGGTTTAGAGACTATGCATGTAACATTTATTAAGACATATGGATGAAACAATTAGAAATATGACAATAAGAAATAACAAATAACAAATAAGACAATCAATTTTTAAGTATCAAGAGCTCTTTCACACACACATTCACTCAAACATACTCACAAAGGTCCTCCACTTTAAAAGAGAAACTAATTTTCAAATAACATATAAAATGAAGTATTTAGGAATTATAATAACAAGAAACACTGCAGATTTATATAAAAATAATTACGAATTAACTTGGAATAAGATTTAAAAAGATCTTAAATCTTGGGATAAATCTCAACTCTCACTTCTTGGTAGAATATCAACAATAAAAATGAATGTCCTCCCTAAAATGTTATATCTATTTCAAGCTCTACCTATTTTAAAAGACAAAAAAACCTTTTTATAGATGGAAAAAAGACATCTCAAGTTCATATGGCATGGAAGGAAGGCTAGAATAAAACTTTCTACTTTAGAAGATAAGAAAGAGAGAGGAGGAGCTGGTCTTCCTAATTTGGAATTATATTATAATGCATGTGTACTTCTTTGGGTTATGGATTGGATTCTTCTTCAAAATTCCAAATTATTAGCTTTAGAAGGAATAAATATGGAGAAAGGATGGCATTATTATCTTTGTTATGGTGACGCTAGAACTGATAAAAACTTTAATTCTCATGGAATTAGGAAAACCATATTTCGAATTTGGGAAAAATATAAAAAAATCTGGTATTCTAAATTACCAAGTTGGATATCCTCGCAAAATGCATATCATAATAAGGAAGCTTTGATCTTAGAAAACAGATTGACGTATAAAAAACTCTTATTAAACTTTAAAGGAAGGTTTAGATTAAAATCAAGAGAGCAACTTAAGCAGGAAGGTATTGAAATCAACTGGTTAAAATATTTACAAATTAAACAAGATTATAAGAAAGATAAAGAAGCTTATGATTTCGATATGGGAATTTCAAGTGTTGGGAAAATTCTAAGAGAAAAAGATCAACATGGGATAAGAAAATTATATAATTTGTTATTAGAATTGGAAAAAGATCTGGTTAAAAATAGTATGATTAAGTGGATGCAAGATATTGGTAATCAAATACCATTGCAAGCATGGGAAAAGGCTTGGAAGGACTCTAATAAATTCTCAAAATGTAATACATTGAAGGAGGATTATTTCAAAATTTTACATAGATGGTATTTTACCCCTTCCAGATTGGTAAAAAGGAATATCCTCAGAAATAATAAATGTTGGAAATGTGAAAAAGAAATGGGGACTTTATTCCACATGTGGTGGTCATGTGAAAAAGCCTCCGGATTTTGGGTAATAATCCAGAAGGAGATGGGAAAAACCATGCAGCTTAATATACCTTTGAAACCTGATTTATTTTTATTAAATATTTTGGATACGATTGACAGTAATCAGGATCGTAAAAGCATTATTTTATATATGATTACAGCTGCTAGGTTGATTTACGGAAAGCTCTGGAAATCAGAAACTACACCAACTTTAAATATGTGGAAAATGAAAGTAAAAGAATTAGCCACAATGGACTGCTTATCGATGTACATAACAGGAAAATTGGATCAAGATTATAAAAAGAAATGGGAATGGATATATAAAAGTGAAAAATAGTATTAAAGTAAAGAAATACTATTAGAATTGTAACTGAAATTTATAGGAATAGAGATACACACATTTATTTCTTTTTTTGAAAATAATAATATAAATATAAATAATTATATTTTGGAATAATTATATAAAGATATCTTTATACATTTATATTTCTCTTTTCTTTTTCCCGGATATGTATAAAACTCTATATTTGCCTTATTAACTCCTGATTTATTTGGATACGTAATGTAGATATGAATTCGTTTCTAATATGATTAATATGTTTAATAATTTTGTAGATGGTAGTTATGGAAAGGGTTGTTTTATTTATGTATGTTTGCAAATTTATTAAATCTAATAAAAATGATAATTAAAAACAAACAAACAAAGGTCCTCCACTGAATGTTGATCAGGCATCCATGAAGGTTGGGATGACACCTTGCTCGGATAGGTGCCAATAAAGTGAGGCTGGTAGACCACTTCTTTTTACCAGTGTCTTATCTTTGTTGATATTAAAGCATCCTGAACCATCACACCAAGTTCTTATCAGTTGATGCAGCTGGGAGTGTCCAGCACACCTTGTTTGTATAAATTCCTTCTTGTTATTTTGCAAACTCCATCTACTCTGGCCAAATCTACATTCCTTTTAATTTCTTGCTTTCTATGTCCAAATCCTTCCCACATCAATGTATTGCATGCAGCCGTGTTCTCTGGTTTGGGACCATACAGTCAGCTCGGAACCCACTCATTCATTACACTCTCACATTCATACATGGTAATAGGGAATACAATGGCTTGCATGATTCCAGCTTTTGTTCTGAGTTGTATATCTTTGCATTTTAGAATCTTATTAATCTGCAAAATGGAAGACATTCCCTATTTGAGGAATTCTTAATAAAGGTAATACTGTGAGCCCTTGGTATCCACTGGAGTTTGGATCCAGGACCCACCTACCCTCAATGGATACAAAATTTGTGGATGTTCAAGTTATACTAGATACAATAGCACAGTAAATGTGTGTCCCTTATATAAAATGACAAAATCAAGGTTTGCTTTTTGAAATTTTGTGTGTGTGCGTGTGTGAGAGAGAATATTTCCCAACACAGAGTGGTTGAATCTGTGGATTCAGAATCCATGGATATGGAAGACCAACTGTACTAAAATATATTATGTTAGTACCATCATTAATATTGTTTGCTTTCTTTTGAAACAAAAAGATAACTTTGTAGCACACAGTTGTTGTTGTTGTTGCTGTCATGTGACTTCAAGTCATTTCTGACTTATGGTGACCCTAAGGTGAACCCTATCATAGGATTTTCTTGGCAGAATTTGTTCAGAGTGGTTTTCCATTGCCTTCTTCTAGGGTGGAGTATGTGTGACTTGCCTAAAGTCACCCAGTAGGTTACCATGGCCAAGCAGGTCTCCCAGTGTCCTAGTCCAACATTCAAACCACTACATGCTCAATATGTAGCACATAGTGATAAAGAAAAATAAACCAAATGAACAATGAACAGCTACAAGTGGAATAGAACTGAGATCTGAACTTCTACAAGTAATCTTTTACAATATATTTGAATCAGCCTTCTTGCATCATCTCCATTTGTTTCTTAAAATATTTTTATCCTGTTCCATCATGTAAAATTCAAGAAGACTTGCAACCACAGAAAAGAATAGACCAAATAGACTAAATAAAATGTAGAACATCTCTTGTGACTCTACCTTGTCATTTGTTCTCAATGGTTTTGAGAAAGCTTTTACAAATGAACCATTGGAAACAATTTTCAAAACTTCAGCAAGTACTTGAACTTCTCTTAAAAAGTGAAACTCTTGTGAACCACCAACCAACAGTGAGCCCCTACTGAGAACGTCTGTCTTCTAAATGCTTCTGTTTCAACCAATAATTAGATAAACCATGCACCTAAATTCTCATGCATTTAAAGTTTTAAACTGGAAATAAAGGTTCTATCTGTGGGATTGGAATGACTTTTCCCTTTGAGGGAAAATGGCATCTTTCAACTTTCAGATAATGGTTCTTGAAGTTACCTCCAATGACAAGACTCTTCCAGTCTTGAATGAGCTCTCTCTAACACCCATCTTCCTTAAGGAAGTTTGTGTGTTACAAGCCTTCATCTGCTGAATGGAGGCTTTCAATCAAACCTGACAGCTGAAAGTGTTCTCTCCATCCACTTCCTATATGTGAATTATAATGAACTGTATGGGAAATATAGGGCCTCTGCAGACCGGCCCAAAGGCAGAGATGGGGAGGGGCAGCTGCACGCTGGTCGCCCCAACCCCAGCCCAACGACATCCTGACACTGTGCAATATTACACATGGCGTGCAGCATCAGGACATCCTCCCGGCACAGCGTCCTGACATGCTGGTCCAGAAGGGGTGAGAAAGAAATGTGCACCGGCTTTTAGGGTGCCCTTTTGCCACCCTTGAAAGGAGCAGCATTTTGCCACACTTTTCGGGGCAGCAAAAGGGAGGATTGGGGCCACGGCATGCTGTAGCTGCAGCCCCGATCCTCTGTTTCTTGGGGCGGCCTAGTGCAGCCCGTCTGCAGCCCCCCATAGTTAGGATCCCAAAGTATCAAGCCACCCACTCAGCTTACTTTTTGCAAGCAGTTTGACAGTTTTGCTACTCAGATAGAAAGGCAATCTGGATATTCCTGTGCAAATGGAAAAGTGATAGTGGAAACAAACAGTGGTCAGTGGCTGCAGCCATGCACTGCATTTATATTTTGCCACTAGAGAGAGAGGTGACTGTCTGATATGCATTATCCCAGCACAGGCTGTCTCTGTCCAGATCTTCCTATCTCTTCATTCCCTGGCCGTATATTTTCCTAAATCAATACATTATGGAAAGAATGGCTAGGGTCATCATGTGCTGCAAAGGCACAGATGATTTTTCAAACCATCCTTCTCATAGTGCCTTGCCTCTAAGGACCCCCTAAGAGATAGACACAGAATAGACTTTTAGATAAATGTGCTGTCCATGTGAAAGGGGAAGGGCATAGTGAATGCCAATGCAATGACTTTTTACCAGAAGTGAATAGGATCTTGACTAAGGGGGGGATGCAGACGGGTGGCTATGGGTCACCCTGGGAAGTGGAGGTTTGGGGCTGAGGCTGCCCCACACCTCGGCCCCAATCCACCCTTTTGCTAGCCCTGAAAGGAGTGCTAAAATGCTGCTCCTTCCAGAGCCGGCAAATAGGGCGCCCGAAGAGCTGCCGCACAGCTCTTTTGCACTTCTTCCGGCACAGTGTGTGAAAATGCTGCACCGGGAGGACATCCTGATGGTGCACACCATGTGTAGTGGCACACACCGTGATGACGTTCTCAGGAAGGGATTGGGGCACCCGGCATGTGACTGCCCTCCCCTTCCCTGCCTGCAAGACAGCGCAAAGTGCCGTCTGTAGAGGCCCTAATACTACTATAGCTGTTGTGCTTTGTGGTTAGGTTGCACATCTACTTGCTTGCCTGAAGGTTCTTCTCTTTCTCCCATGGCAATGAAATGAACATTGAGAAAGCATTGAAAACCATACACAGGGAGGCTGCAGGCAAATCTACCTATCCTTTAAGGTAAAACCAGTCATTGACCTCATTCACAGCAATCAGACAATATTTGTTGGCATTCTGCTAGTGAATTAAAGATAAAGGTAAAGAATTTCCCTTGACAGGGTTGTCAAGTCATGTAAAACTGTAGGGGGCAGTGCTCATCTCCATTACTAAGCTGGGGGAGCCAGTATTGTTGATGACAACTCCATGGTCATGTGGCCAGCATGACCGAATGGAACGCTTCTACCTTGCCAGCAGAGTGGTACATGGTTAACTACTTACACTTTTACATACTTTTGAACTGCTAGGTTGGCAAATGCTGGGACTTGTGATGATGGTAGATCACTCTGTCACATGGCACTCAGGTCTCGAACTGCTGATCTGCCGACATTTCAGTCATCAGAATTGGCGTCTTAACCACTGAACCACTGGTGTAAATTGGGCTTACACCATTAGACCTCACCTGTTTTGTTATTGTGTAGGTCAGAACTCTATTGAAACCATGCAATGACCAAAATCCCACCCCCAGAAAACTGGGATAATGCTAGTGTGGGTAATGGTTTGAACATTGTAATACAACTCTGGAGATTAGGGTTCAATTCCTCATTTGGCCATGGAAACTCCTCGGTGACCTTGGGTGAGTCAGATTCGATCAAATCCCTCTGAACAAATCTTGCTGTGATAGGTTTGCCTTAGGGTCTCCATAAGTTGGAAATGACTTGAAGGCACTCATAAACAACAGCAGCAGGAGGAAAAAGTTTTGGAGATATTGCATCTCCTGAGCCATTGTTCAAAGCCTGAGTATGGAAAGAGAATATTGGAAGCACTATTTGGAACCATACACAGTTCTCAGTAACATTATATTTCTTTTTTAAGGGGCACAAACAGTAACCTTCACTGCTCAATTGAAGTTTGTTCTCTCAGTATCGCCATACTCAGTTGTCTCCCCTCCCCATATGTTGAGCAAAGGCATAGAATCAAAAATTCCTTCATGGGCATTACACTCTACAGCATGAACCTTGCATTTTTCTTGGAGATCTTCCATATAGGCTCTAACCAGATGGCCTGGGAACTTATGGGTGTGTATAATATGAAAGGAGAACAGCCGGCACGGAATGTCTGAAAGCTGGCTATAACAGCAGGCCATTTAAAAAAAATTCAAAGATGTAGGTTTTCTACAATATCAGTCTCTGTTCTGAAGTTTTACCTTATGCATTTCTGCTCTTTGGCTCACAGAAGCACTGAACATTGTAACAGAAATGTTCCAAAGAAATAATAGAAGGTCGTTCTGCAGTTAGAATTCAATGTATTGAAGAAGATGCATTTTACCTGGATTTTGTGAAGTGCTATTCAAAAAGTGCCAGAGGGTCAACATTAATGTGTGGACATTTACCTCTGCTAAAAGACCTGACAAAATTCAGGACAGAAAAATAATAATTGTGCTTCATGCTCATCGCATAATTCAGTAGCACAACATATGTGGTCTTACCATGCTGCTGTACTGCAACTCCTTTAATTTCTATTCACCTTTGACCATACTGGCTTGGGATGATGGGAGTTACATTTCAACAAGTTTTGGTGGAGTACATATCTCACATCCCTGATGTACTTCAATAGTTTGTAAAACCTACCTTTTGTTATTTTTCTTATCAAGGAAGCTTAGCATGTCTATTGCTGTAATCTAACAAACTGATGAATGTGTCTGTGTATTGTAGAATGTGGGCTTCCTTCATCACAGGATGTGAACAAGTGATTGGAGGGGTTGGGGATACTATGACTCCCAGAATCCTCCAGCCACTGCTAACTGGGGTATTCTGGGAATCATAGTCCCAATAGTCTTGAAATTAGAACCATCTTTTATGTAAGAATGGTTGCTGAGGTTTTAACTTTTGTATTTGCTACCTATGGAGGCTAATATTTTTTTTTGGATAATTTAAATATATCTCCGGTCCAAAACACAGTGCAGAAATAATCCAATTTGAGACCACTTTAACTGCCCTGGCTCGTGCTAGGGAATCCTGGGAATTGCAGTTTATTGTGGCACCAGAGCTCTCTAACAGACAGGCTAAATGTCTCACAAAACTACAGTTCCCAGAATTCCCTAGATTGAGCCAAGGCAGTTAAAGCAGTCTCAAACTGGACTACTTCTGCAGTGTGTTTTGGACTTTTCTGTACTTTTTAAAAATCATTCCATTTCACAGAACAATCCAAGGGTTCACAAGAGAGATGATACAGTTCTTTTGTGGTGGTGTGGTAAGAACATTCTTCTCCATTTCTGGCCCTTTATGGCCTTTCTTGCAGGTGTGGTTGTTGTTTCACTCTGAAGATTAAGGTTCTCCAGTGGGTTGAGCTCTCTATCCAAAATGCTCTCAGCACATTGGATAGCTTTCTTAAAGTTCAAGGTAAAACCCAGAGTGAATTACATCAACATGGGAGCCATTAGCCACCAGCAATCAAATAGCAGATAGAAACACGACTGTAGTGGTGTTTGCATTTCACTAAACACAAGAAATGTCCATTCTCCCCAATTTTAAACACTGCAGGTTCCAGAAAAAGTGGGATAGATTTGCCATTCACAATAAGGATTCAGACAACACCACTATCACACCTCTCAAATTTGTCATGAATATAATCCAAATATCCAAGATCCAAATATTAGAAAACCAGAATTTATCTGGGCAAGGAGGAAAGGAAAATGTTACCAAAAATCAATTTATTAGTATGATTGTTAGGGTTTATCCATGTGACTCTACACTCCTGGGCCTTTGCATTGTATGAATGCAACATTCTGGCATTAACTTTAAAAAATGCTCTGCAACTATTTCAGCAACAGTAGTGCATTGTTGTTTCATTATATATATATTTTAAAAAAGTAATAGTCAATTGTTTACAGATGAATAATTCCATGCCATTCTAAGTGGTGCTTTGGTACAGGGAATAAAAACAAAGGATGTACTCCAGTCAGTCAGCTTTGGTAAGACAGGCTGATGACAGATGATCAAAATGAACCAGCATTTTGGGAATGGAGAGAGCTGAGAAATGACTCCACTGGCCTTTAACAGAGTAAGACAAGCTTCATGCCTGGAAAGCATAAATATTCTGAATTCCCTTCAGTATTTTGAAGGATTTGTTCTTGTTAATTTTACAACAGAGGAAAGTGAATAATTACAGTATGCCATGTGTTCATAATAGTGTTTTTTTTTTAAAGAATGCTCAATAATATTTTAAAACTGTATTGATGATGATGATGATGATGATGATGAGTAAAATAGTGGTTGGTATTCAGCATTGCAGTTATGGATTTGTAACCTAGAATTACAGATCCATAACTGGTCTATATTCAGTAAGACTACATAGGGGCTGGGAAGGTGCGCCGTGGGACCGAGGCATCCCCATGCCTCGATCCTGCGGCGCACCTTCGTCGCCCCTGAAAGGAGCGCTAAATTAGCGCTCCTTTCACAAGTCAGCGAAAGTGCGCCACAAAAGGCTGCAGTGCACTTTCGCTGACTTTTCGGCCACAGCGCATGTAAAGGCTGCGGCAGGAGGTCCTCCTCGGAGCGCCGGCCATGCAGAGGGCCGGCTGCTCCAAGGATGACCTCGGGAGGAGGATGGGGCGCCGAGCGTGCGGCTGCCCCTCCCCTCCCCTGCCCCCAAGACGTCCTTTTGCTTAGGCCCATAGTCTTACTGTTAACTTGTGTAAGTGCCACCCCAGCCCACCTTGAGAGCCAAGAGCTGGATTGGGTGAAGGAGATTCATTCAGCTATTGATAGGGACACAAGAAAGATGATGTTTATACTCCTTTCCTACCAGTGACTGAGGCTGCAATAAGCAGAAGCAGGAATTCCTTGTCACAGCCTTGCTCACTGGTGGGAGGGACTGGAAATGACTGGAAACGGGACAGACCTCCTTCACCTGATCTGGCTGCTGGCTCTTAAGGTGGGCTATGTGGTTTGGGCCATGAGACATTTTTTAGTTATACAGATAGAGCTCAGTAGCCAATGTAATATATTGGTGATCATATTTAAAAGACGGTATGTGGTATAATGGTTGAATTGTTAATTATATCTGGAAGATCTTGGGCTCAAAAACAGTGGCCAGTGGCACTTTTAGCCATAGCCACTATTCCCAATCCCCCAGGGTATCTGGAATGACATTAATTTGGGTGAGGTTTGAGGCAATTGGAAGACGGAGGCACCTCAATGTCATGTCGTAAGGATATCCCAAAGTCATGTTGTAATGGGCTCTAGACCCATCTCCTGCTCTTGAGTAAGTGAGGGGACCCCCAAATTCCTTATAGCCACCATGATCTATTAATTTACCCATGTGATTCAGTAACTTGAGATATGTTACTAAGGGTTTAAATTGTACTTTCCCAGCCTCTGACTCTGAAGAACTTTCCCCTTGTCCTCCTGTAAGAGGTGATAATCCTGCACACACCTCTTACACACACACACACCAAGCAAAGGTACATGAAGAGAGAATGGAGAAGAAGAAATCTTTTAAGGCCAGTTTTTATTCTAAGCAAGCAATTTTACATTAGCAAAAGGGAATCTTGCACAGGAAGGTATCTTTCTGTATGGCATTACTTAGAGTAGCTACAAAGTTACAAAACAATCTAGGGCAGGGGTAGGCAACCTTTCCCCTTTAAGGGCCGAGGGACTTCAGCTCCCAGAATCCCAGGAGCTATTGGCCAACATGGGATTATTAGCCAACATGGCTGAGGCTTCTGGGAGCTGAAGTCCCTCGGCCCTTAAAGGGGAAAGGTTGCCTACCCCTGGTCTAAGGCTTCATCTGCACTGCAGAAATAATCCAGTTTAACATGATGAATTGCCCATGGCTCAGTGCTATAGAATTCTGGGAATTGTAGCTTGTTGTGGAACCAAAGCTCTCTGACATAAGACATTTAGCCTTTAGAGGTTAAATGTCTCACAAAACTAAAATTCTCAGAATTCCATAGCACTGACATATGGTAGTTAAAGTGGTGTGATACTGAATTATTTCTGCAGTTAGGATGCAGCTTAAGACATATCCAGCTGAGGTTAGAAAGAAAGATGTGGTCTAATGTGACTAGCTAAACAGTCCTACTCTAGTTATAATACAGAGTGGTGTTCTAGATCTTCGAATTGGGAAGCTGGGAGTCTGGACACCTTTGTCCATCCTATGACCAAGTTTCCCTAGGGATGGTGAGATAGGAGGCACCTCCTCTGTTTCTCCATCAGACCCAAAGTTTCTCAAGTCTCAAATCTCAAGTCTTTTTTTTTTTTTTTTTTTTTTTTTTTTTTTGTGCTTCAAGGCACTCCGTTTTCAAAACTCTCAATCTGGAAGCATCTTGGAGTTTCCACACTTATCTCCAAACTGGTCATTCTTCACTGGGCAATTGTCTCTCATGATCACTGTTCCTCCTTCATAATGCTGACCTCCAATACATTTAACCTAAAACCATCACTTCATTAACACTTTGTTTACCTGGAGAAGAGACTGTTTTGCCCAGATAATGGGAAAGCCATTATCACACATATTCTCTTACATTTTTTTTAAAGGTGGGGCTTTTCATTCTGTTTACAAAGAAATCTACAAGATTTTGGTAAATTTCTATCAAAGGTGAAACAAACAAAATTTTGAACTATCTGCATTGGTCATATTCAGTAGGTACAGATATTCCCAGTATGGAAAATGCCATGTTGTTTTTGCTTATTTGCATGGATATTAAATTTGAGATGCCTGTCAAAGAAAAATAACAGAGCTGATATTTAAATTCAGCACTGCAAAAATGAATAAATGAATGCACAGACATACAAAGCTGGCACTGTAATACTGTCTTCTTCTTTTCCTACTGCCTTCTACCTTGCCAAGCTTCTGTTGTAATGAGTCATGTCTTCTCATATTATGTCCAAAGTATGACAGTCTCAGCTTCTAGGGAGACTTCAGGCTTGATTTGTTCTAGGGCCCTTTTCAAATTGTCTTTTTGGCAGTCCAGTGCATTTGCAGAATTCTCCTCCAAAACCACACTTCAAATGGGTTGATTCTTTTCCTGTCAGATTTCTTTATAACCCAGCTTTCACAACAATACATAAAAACTGGAAATACTATGGCTTGGATGCTTCTGACTTTATTATTTAATGACATGTCTTTACTTGAGGCACTTGTCTAGTTCCTTCATATCTGGTTTTCCATGATTTACTCTTCCTAAGAGCTGAGCAGATGGGCCAGGAAAGCACAGGCTTAGCCCATGCTTTCCTGGCCTGGGTGCTAACCTGGATCACTCTCTTGGCTGGTACAGTGATAGGCTGGTGTTTACACACCCACTCATCCCTGTGCCACAGATCTGGTACAGCCACTCACCCCTTATCTCTGTTCATTGATGCTGCTAATGAGTAGATTTCTGCCAGTGTCTGATCTGGAAACAGGATGCCTGGCTGCACCCACATGGTCAAGTGATCTGTTTCTGTGTCAGACATGGCAGCAGGGGGTCTACTCATTAGCAGCATTAAAAGATGGAGGTAAGGGGTGAGTGGGGCCTCCTGATCTAACTGTGGGCCGATGTACATGGCCCGTTTGGGGCAGCACAGAGCCGCCCTGGGGAGTAGCAGATCGGGGCTGCAGCAACCCTATGCCATGGCCCCAATCCTTCCTTTTGCCGCCTCTAAAAGAGAGGCAAAATGCCAGTCCTTTTAAGGGTGGCAAAAGGCTGCCCCAAGAGCCAGGTCTGTGTCTCTTCAGCACCCTTTTGGTGCAGCATGTTTAAAAGCTGCTCCGGGAGGGCGTACTGATGCCGTGCAGCAGGCATAGGGCCATGTGACATCAGGACGGCATCAGGTGGGGTTGGGGTGGCCGGCGTACTGCGTGTGGCTGCCCTGCCCCAACTTCACCCCCAGACCAGTCCATGGCAAACAGGGGTCAGTTTGTTCCATGCTAAGCCCCTTTTACCCTGAGATCAGGCCAGGTCTACAAGAGTCACATCTGGTCTGCCAGGATCCAGCCTGATACTTGCCTGAAGGTTTTAGCCTGCACCATCCAAACAAGATGACATGAGGCTGGGGGGAACATGTGTCTTTTGGCCTTTGTGGATAGCCCCTTAGAGTGATTTCTAGATTACACACTCCATTTTGGTTAATGACAGAGCCAAGGTATAGAAAATCTTTCACCAGCTTCATCTTCTACTTTTAGGTTATATAAGTCATCTGTGGTCCTTATTTTCATTTACTTAATATGAAGTGGATTAAGAACAGCTTCAGTATAATACTATTTAGAGTTTGTTTGAAGAAGATGCATACTCCCAGTTAAAAAAAGAAACAAGAAGAGGTTAAGGAACAAACAGCTAATGTCCAGCCTTAAGGATGCAAATTCCAAATATGGAACCAAACAAACTTGCACAAAATCCATTGGAAGTATTCATAAAAATTGAAGTTATTTATGATGGCTAGTGGGAGCTGAAATCTGTCAGAGATTGTGATCCCCAAAGTACCACTGTTCATGCAAGCTTTGAAAGGAAAACACAGATGAAAAGAGACTGAAGAACAGCAAACAACTGATATATCAGCTTACATCCCTTTCTGCTGCTTATTGACTGTTTGTTCAAATCTCTGTTTCCTCAAACAGACTCATTTTTATCCTTTGAGACCAACAGCAGCAAAAAGGGGCTTCTGTTAAATAATACGTTTGTCCAAAGGCAGCTGCTGTTTACATGCATAGAGATTGCAAAGACTACCAGCAGACAGCTTTGTTCCCTATTTCTTTAGATGAGAGCTGTTACATTTCTTCATTTTTCTACCTCATGACCCTGCTACAAAATGTAGGAAGTGATTAGGGAACTCCATGGTGAGTGACTAAGGGAAGACAAGATAAGGTCATCTGAATAGCGGAATAAGAAATTTTGAAGTATTTGTACCTGGCCATTTGGGTTCCACCTCAGGCAGGAAAAGGTTTGGAGCTGGCATCAACTGTAGCATTCATTGCATAGAGCAACATTTAGGGATGGATGAGAACTTTGGGCCTCTACAGATGGCTCAAAGTGCCGTCTTGGAGGCAAGGAAGGGGAGGGGCAGTCACATGTCAGGCGCCCCAACCCCTTCCCAAGGACATCATCACAGTGTGCACTGCTACACATGGCATGCATTGTCAGGATGTCCTCCCAGTGCAGTGTTTTTACACGCTATGCTAGAAGAGGTGCAAAAGAGCTGCATGGCAGCTCTTTGGGTGCCCTTTTTGCCGCCTGGGAAAGGAGCGGTGTTTTGGTACTCCTTTCCCAGGCGGTGAAAGGGAAGATCAGGGCCAACATGTCTGGTGCCTCAGCCTCGATCCTCCATTTTCCAGGGCGGCCCAGGGCTGTCCGTCTGTATCCCCCCCTTTGTCTCCTCTGCATTTTAAAGCAAGTGTGGCTTAAGTCAGCCTTCCCATTCATTTGACATTTCTCCTAACTTGTGAAGAATCTTTACCTTTTCCTAATAACAAAACACAAAAATGAAACGTTATATTTAAAATGCATGTCTTTGAGAAACTATATATGAAAAATATCAATTCTTAAAGAAAAATGCAGACTAATGCCGAAAATGGACACAACACACTTTTGATGATTCACTTGTGAAAGTCACATGGACTGAATATTGAATAAATTGTCCATCCATATTCATAGCCAAATAGATTCAGTTTGGTGGTTTTATCTATTTTGTGGTGGTTCCAATGCTATTCAGCTGATTGCTACCAGATGTTGGTTCTGGGGGGCTTCTGTTAAGCATTCTGGCTATTAGTGTATGGGATTCCTTGGGTCTTGGTCTCCTGTGCTTTTTAACATTCACATGAAGCTGCTATGAGAGGCCATCTGGAATATGTAGGTCCTCCCACTTTGCAGATGACACCCACCTATTCTTCTCTTTTTTTGACTGATTTCAAGGATGCTGTGGAAGTCCTCACTTCAGACACAAAAGTGACTTATGTAGTATAAAAGTTAGGCTGAGACTGCATTTACAATCTGTTCACAGTGGTTGCACTCCCTTTGAAGGATCTTATTTCCAGTTTGGGGGTATTTCTAATTACCTCTAATTTTAGCTAATTTGTTATTTCTTCCACTTTTAATTAGTATTTTATATTGTTATTCATTTTATATTGTCATTGTTTTTAGTTTGCCTCTTTTTTATGATTGGGAGGAGGGTTGGGGTAGGGGATTATTTAGAAATGTGGATTTTAATTGCATATTTGTATTTTATTGTTATTCTTATTTGTTGTAACCCGTCTTGATCCGCAGGGGGAGGAGGGCTATAAATAAATATTATTATTATTATTATTATTATTATTATTATTATTATTATTATTTATTTATATACCGCCCCTCTGGCAAGCCAATCTAGGCGGTGAACAACAATAATAAATTACAACAAATTAAACAATATCATTCCCTTCTCCCCGAACATCAAACAAATAACAACATTAAGATCCCGACCCTCATTCCTACCCACCCCCACCCCCAAAACATCCCTTCTTCCCAACCCCACCCATACCCACCCCTCAATTATTATTTCTGGTAAGCTTTGTGGTTGCTGTGGCCAAGAGCCCCTTTGTCCAGCTGTGGCTGGTATTTGAACTATGTTCAGATGTTGCAGATATGGAGGTAGGAATGAGTTCCCAAATGTCCATTATTGCACAGAGTAAGACTCTGAAAATCATTAACATGTAGCACTCTTATATTTGCTGATTGCTTTCCTTTGGGGACCTTGTCTACTCTTTTTCTCTGGGTTTTGTTGTTAACTGCCCTCGAGTTGATCTTGACTCATGGTGACCCAATGGAGGAGACATCTCCAAGACCTCCTGTCTTCCACTGCTCTGCTTAAATCCTGCAAACCCATACCCATGACCATAATAGAGTCTATCCATCTGGCATGTGGCCTTCCTCTCTTACTACTTCTCTCCACCTTTCCCAACATTATTGTTTTTTCTAATGAGTCTTGTCTTCTCATGATGTGTCTGAAGTACGCCAGCCTCAGTTTGGTCATCTTGGCTTCTAGGGACCCATTTGTTTGTTTATTTGGCTGCCCACAGGATCCTCAACACTCTTCTCCAGCACCACATCTCAAAGCAGTTGGTTTTTTTCCTCTCATCTTTCTTAACTGTCCAGCTCTCACATCCATACATGGTAATAGGGAATACAATGGCTTGTATTCTCTGGGTATTCAGAATATTGTATTTCTCTGGGTGCCTAAACTATATTTATAAATTCTCTCTATAGATTCAGTGTCCCTTCTTAGGAAAGATAGATATTGCCCCAGTAATCTATGCCT
Source organism: Phrynosoma blainvillii (assembly GCA_026167975.1). NCBI lineage: Eukaryota > Metazoa > Chordata > Lepidosauria > Squamata > Phrynosomatidae > Phrynosoma > Phrynosoma blainvillii. The sequence continues at coordinate 420,062,125 of JANUYF010000001.1, forward strand.
TACTTGCCTCCCAAATTGAAAAAGTGCTCAAAGTGAGGCTGCCCTTGAAGAGTGTTCAAAAACTATATCTAGTGCATCCAGGGAGTTGTAATCCAAAAAGTCATTTTTCCAAGCTCTGATTATCATCCTTTTGCTGCAAATCCCATACACACTGGCCCTCAACACATTCCTGTCACTGACTTTGTATAGTGGCAAATTCTGAATATTCCTTGAGAATATTTTGCTGACTGTGCAAAGGTTAGGAGTGGGGGCTAGCATTGATGGGTACAGAACCACTAGATTTGAAGAACCACAGAAAAGCAAACTGCTAAAAAGGCAAATGAATGGATCTTAGAGCAAATCAACTCTGAACTCTCACTAGAAGCAAAGATGACTAAAGGCTATGGACTTATCATGAGATGCTGTGACTTATTGGAAAATAAAAAAGATAACACTTGTTAATGCTTGGAAAGCAGTAGGAAAAGAGGGACACCATACTATAGTTGGATTGATTTAACCAAGGAAGTCATGGCTCTTAGTTTGCAAGAGCAGAGAAGTTCTGTTGGTGACCAGGGATCTTGTAGGTTTTTCATTCATAGGGTTTCCGTAAGTCGAAGTTGACTTGATGGGAAATAACAACAAATAAAACTGGGTTCACTGAAAGATGGAATCCAAACAAAATCATGGTTGTTTGTGGGTTTTTCGGGCTATGTGTTCGTGTTCTAGAAGATTTTATTCCTGACATTGCACCAGGATCTGTGGCTGGCATCTTCAGAGAATGCTGGCATGGATGTGAGTGTATATAGACTGCATGATCCTTGGTTGAGAGAAGGTGATTTACATGTTAATCTGTGCGTTGTTCTGTTGTTGAATGACAAGGCCTCAGGGTGGGAGGATATGCAAGGAGGCACTGTGTCTATTAAATTAATGATCCATTGTCTGCTGAGAAAATCCCTGACCCTGGATGGTTTTCATTTGCACATCCTGGGTCTTGATTTTGGTGTTTTTCAGGACTGGCAGCCAGACTTTGCTTACTTTAAGGGTTTCATATTTCCTGTTGAAATTGTCTAGTGAAAGCCTTCGACTTCACATCAAACAAAATCCTTGAGCATCCCTAGTCCTCTAGTGCTCAGGTACCTCAGTTTGCTGCCTGCACAGACCAGGCTTCAATGACACATGTGTAAGAGTGACAGGCACAGCAGGCTCAGACCTCTTTGAGTCCCTGAAAAACCTTTGCTGCAAGACCTCTTGTGTGAGTACCATCTGTTTTACTGCATGCCAAACTACAAAGAGCAGAGGAGTTCTGAGAAACAAATGTTCATTTCCACAGCTTAATCAGAGGACTGCTTTTAGCAAATGCTCTTAATGTGGGTATCTTGGGGATTAAGATGCCAATAATAATTACCAAGATGTACTAAAAAATACACCTCTTTGGTGTTTTTTTTTTTCAAGAACATCGAAACATATTGTTTTGAACTAAAGGTTACATTTGCTTTCTTGTGCCTATGTGGACAAAAGCAAGAGACAAAGCCATGGTAGGGGGCATAGAATTTCTTAGCCATGTCAATGGAAGCAAAGACCCATATCTCCGTGGTAGGTACATGTTTTGGATGCAAAATGTTTCATGATTTAATCCCCAGCAACTTCAGGGAGGGCTAGAAAAGATTCTTTTCTAAAATATAGAGAATCGCTCCCAATTGTAACCTAGATAAACAGTGATGTTCTTCAAGCATCTTTGGATATTTTAAATTGGTTTGTAGCAATTTTCAGTTACCTCTCACATTCTTAAAGTAATCACTATTTAAACAATTCGAAAATCCAACCTTGGTTTTAATGGCCAAAGGCCTTAAGGCACAATGAAGTCTTAGCTGCTTTATGGAAGCCCATCAGATAAAGAGACAACCTTACTTCCTTGGAAGGGAGACCTATAGAGATAGGGTTACCATATTCCACTTCTTAAAATTTGGGCACCTAATTTGTATATAATGAAAATGTTCTAATTATACAAATTACTGTAATTTACATTCAAATCATGCAAATTCAGTACATTAATGGTTGCAGTTTTTTCTTCCACTATGTTTAACCTTCATACCATTTTAAAAGTTAGAGCTGATCTGACAGAAACAGTACAGATTAATGTTTAAAATGCTGGACATGGAACAGAGAGATCCAAATCCCTAAGGCAAACCTATTTTCTTGATAGGGTTTCTCAGGGGGGGGGGGGTGCCATTGTCATCCTCTGAGGCTAGTCCTAGCAAACCAAATGAATTTTGCTTCTGAGTAGATCTATGTAAATTGTGGTGTATTTATTCATTTGCTCATTCTGGAGCAGGGGTAGGCAACCTTTCCCCTTTAAGGGCCGAGGGACTTCAGCTCCCAGAATCCCAGGAGCTATTGGCCAACATGGGACTATTGGCCAACATGGCTGAGGCTTCTGGGAGCTGAAGTCCCTCGGCCCTTAAAGGGGAAAGGTTGCCTACCCCTGTTCTGGAGGGAAGTAGACAGTGTGAAAAACCAGGTGACAGACCAGATCCTGATGTATCCCCCCCCCATTCTTGTTTCTACCCCCTTTCAGGATCTCCCTACATCTCTGGGTGCTATTCTTCATCCAAAAATCCAAACTACCATCCCATAAGTTAAGACATCTGAAATGGAGATAACACTAAGGTCCAAAACACACTACAGAATCAAGGCAGTTTGACACCACTTTAACTGCCCTGGCTCAGTGTTATGGAATCCTGGGATTTGTTGTTTGTTGTGGCACCAGACCTCTCTGACAGAGAAGGCTAAATGTCTCAGAAAACTACAATTCCCAGAATTCCCTAGCATTGAGCCAGAGCAATTAAAGCAGTTTCAAACTGGACCATCTCTGCAGTGTGTTTTGGACCAATATATTTACCTGCTTACACCTCTTTTTTCTTGCTTACCCCTTTTTCTTCTTCTCTTTCTTCCCCCCCCCCTTTTTGCCCCTCCTCCCCCATACAACCCTCCTGCCTCAGTTGAGCTTCACAAAACCAAACCTGCCTTTATTTATTTTTAACCCCTTCTTTCTCTCTCTCTCTCTCTCTGAGACCAAAAGGGAATCCAACAGGAAAGGGGGAGAGAAGCCAAACTCACTGCCCATCAAAGCAGAGAGTTGGAATTACATTCTAATTATCCATGCCAAGAGTAGTTAAGAGTAGTTGAGTGTAAACAGAGCTGTTATTATTTTGCTTTTGTTTTAATTGTTGCTCTGAAAAATAAAAGGAAGGGAAAGGAGTTTCAGTGCAAAGACTAGTGATTGACAAAATGTGGCCTGGAACAAAGCAGGAATCTGGGATTTGTGGCTTTAAAGATGCCCAGCCGGCCCTGACATTTTTTAGATCCTCCAATTTGTGAAAATCCTGGTTTTCTAGGAGGTATGTCAACCCTATACAAAGAAAGCCCTGTTTCCTGTGTTCACCAGCCTCATCTCTTGGGGAATGAGAAACTCAGTAGAGCATCTTTTTAGAATCTTAGGGCCTGAACAGACTGCCAAAAATAATCCAGCTTGAGACCACTTTAACTGCCCTGGGTCAATGCTAGGGAATCATGGGAACTGTAGTTTTTTTCTGAGACATTGAGCCTTCTCTGTCAGGGAGCTCTGGTACTACAATGAACTACAGTTCCCATGACTCTCTAGCACTGAGCCAAGTTAACGTGGTCTCAAGCTGGATTATTTCTGGCAAGGACCATGTGGGAAGACAGTCACCTTTTGCCCCTGCATTTTTTGTTCTGAGTTTTCTGTAAAACCCAGAGCAAAGGGTAAGTCTTTTTAATGTGGGACAAGGGATGGAGAGCATTAAACAGCCCGGACCCAATTCGGGTTTTTTGGGCCTCCATAACGCAAACAGCATGCAGTGGTCTTGGGGGAAATTTGGGTTTTATAAATAATGTAGACAAGCCCTTGGCCACAGCAACCATATAGTCTTGTGAGAGTAATGCTAGGCCCAAAAGCACCTTAAAGCTAGTCCTTCAGAGAGTGCACATTACAGCATGAAGAACCTCTCCTTGTTTTGAACAACTACCAAGGATTCAGCAGCAGCTTCGGAAACTTAGGCACCTGGACACCTGTCTTGCCATATGCTGTGAGAGACAATGAAACTGCAATGGGAATGTCTGTCATGCCATTTTGATTTTCATTCTAATAAAATTAGCTATCTTGAAAGGCAAAACATTGCAGTCTAATTTAAAACTATAATAGAAGAGTCGAATATAATTTCATAGTAGTCATACATGCCTTGATGAGCCAAATATTAATGGGGTTGGTTTTTCACAATGAAAAATAACATTAGTAGTGGTGATGTTCTCTTGCTCTTAGGTATAGCAACACTCCTGTTACTGTGCCTTTTACTGCAAAATTAGAGACTTCTTTTTCCTCTTGGACGTATGGACATTTTTTCAACCACTATTTCTTCAATGCTCTATATACCCAAAGCAACAGTCTTCAATCCAATTGTTGGTCCCAATTAGGAAAGACTTATTGAATTAATGAAATTTATGTAAGCTTTCCATTTTTCCCTATTCCCAATTTTTCTATATCATTGATCTTCTCTTTAGTAACAAGCTTGGATGAAAAGGAAAACAATTCACATTTTGAAGCACATAAAAGAAGACATCAAGAGGAACCTTTACACTTAAAGGTACAGTTCTGACAAAAAAAGCTACGTCATGTTTACAAGGAGAATTCTATATATCTGGTTTACCTGAGACTGAACCCATTAAACATAAATATTTCCCCCCCCCCCCAAATACTAAACAGTTAATTTGGACATAAAAAGATGATCTAATTCCAATGACTATGCTGCAAATCTCCTATTTGTTGATGCTGACATTACCATGTGTTTCCCTTCAGCTTTCCCATACCATTAACATTGCACTCCAGAATTGTGTGTAAATGAAGTAGAAGTTAAAATAGAATAAGAATCCATTAGTATGTCCAATGCCTGAGTTAACATGAGAGGGGGTTGATCTATGGTACAAATGTCCTTGCTGGTGAGGGATGTTTGTGAGTATAGATCCAAGCATTACATTTTGTTTTCCTGACACCATTTGGGTTTCTGTGAAGAGGCAATGTAACTGTATTCCTGCTCCCAATGTCAAATGGAGCAGAAGAACTGCATTTAGGAAGACTCCTCAAGTCAGTAGGATGAATGAATTCAATTATTGTTTATTGCTGAACTCAGAAAGGCCTGCTAAGTGAAAAATGTAGTTTTGTAAAAGAAATGTGGCACTCAATAGATGGGGCCTATGTCAAGAATTAAACGTGATTTATTCTGTAGGCCAAAAGGGAGCCTAGTAAATCTACCAGCTGCCTGTTGAACTTACAGCAATGGTGATGGAGTGGAAGGTGGGAGGTTAGCTGAGTGAAAAGAGAGCTGGAATTCAGTCTTGGGTGGGAAATGTATTCATGTACAAAGGCTATTTTCAGTTGCTGTTAGAAGATAAAGAAGCAAGAAGTTTTGGTCTGATCATCAGAAAAGGAAGAACCAGATTCCTTGGAAATATCAGGACATCTTTTGTAATTTTAGAGAAATGTGAGTGAAATATGAGGCAGATTTTGCTAATAGTAGTTGTACATTAATTTTTATACCTTCTCCTCATCATAACACATGCTGCAAGCCACCCATATCTTGGTATTTCTGGTCTCAAGCCTTCATTTTGTCTTCTTCCCAATTTCCTTTCATTTTTTCTTAAAGCTTCACATCTACTTTGATCCATGTAACTTTTTGTGATCCCCTTCAGGCTTCTGCTGCTTTCCTGAAAATCTTCTGAGTCTACTGCATGTTGATACATTGCTCTGGCATATTAGTTATGTGCCATAGTTCATTGGAAGAGCACATGCTTTGCATGCAGAAGGATCCAAGTTTCATTGCCAACATCCCAACTTGATCATGGATATCAAGATTAGTAAAGGCTTCTGCCTGTGACAATGGAAATTAAAACGATTGCTTGTCAAATAGACAGCAACATCTTTATTGTAAAACCTGGAAGCTCTTCACTTTTGCCCTGCCAAAGATGGATGTATTCAATTAAACCTCCTGCCCTACAGATTAATAAAATCTTCCAACAGATAATAAAAAATAAGTCAAATTTAAGAATAAAAAAATGGGGCAGAGACGGGTTTATGAGTCAGATAAAACTAGAGACTTTATGGGAAACAAGGCAGCTGTGATACTGGGAACCCTGCTATTAAACCTTATAAGGACTCATTTATGTGTAAGCTGTGGTGAGAACTATGCCATGTTGGGAGCAAGTGTCAGTGATATGAGCAGAAGCTAAGGAAGGGATTCTTTGCTTCATTGGAGTCCAGGACAAATGACCAAGATGTTCACCTCTGTTAGTCATACACAACAGTTGTGTGTGTACCAGTCCTACAAAATAAGAAAATCGGCACTCTGCAAATGTAAATGGCAAAACAACCAGGGTTAGGGGCTTTCCCAGCAGACAATAGCAGACAATCTCCTTGATTGCATATTCTCACCTGGAAGCCATGCCATTAACAACAGAACATACCTATTCAACACAGAACAATACACAGTTTACATGGGAATAGCAGACAATATCCTTGATTACATATCCTGAAGCTATGCCATTAACAACAGAACAATACCTATTCAACACAGAACAACACACAGTTCACCTGGGAACCACTCCTCCCTACCCAGGGTCTCACAGTATATATAGACCCATGCTCTTCCATTTCAGTTTTCTCTGAAGATGCTAGCCACAGATGCTGGCGAAACGTCAGAAATAAACTCTTCTAGAACATGGCCACACAGCCCGAAAAACCCACAAAAACTATGGATGCCGCCCATGAAAGCCTACGACTTCACAGTTGTGTGTGTATATATGCCCTCAAGTTGCTTGTTGACTTATAACAACCCCATGAATTACATAGGGTTTTCTTAGGCCAGGAATATTCACAGGTGGTTTTGCCAGTTCCTTCTTCTGAAATATAAGCAACAACACCTGGTGTTTGTTGGCAGTCTCCCATCCAAGTACTAACCAGAACTAACCCAGCTTAGCTTCCATGATCAGAGGTAATCTGGTGCCTTCAGTTATTGACTGTAAAAGTTAAATGCTTCTGGGGAGCTGCCTACACTGGCCAAAAATCCTGTGCTCCCCCCTAGCCTCACTTCATCCTGTTTGGATGATGCAGGCCAAAACCCCGGGGTCAGGATCAGGATGGATCCTGGAAAACTGGACATGGATCCAGTGGATCTGGCCTGAACCAGGGTAAACAGCCCTTTACATGGGTCAATTTTTCCCCTGGGTTGACACGGAGTTTCCTGGAAACTCCATGTCAACCCCTGGCTGTTTAAATGCTCCTTTAAATGCTCCTGCATGCTCATTACATTTCTGCACTATCACACCTACTGGGAAGCCCTCCATCACTGTGTCTGACATGGAAATGGGGCACCTGGCCATGTGGGTGCAGCCAGGTGCCCCATTTCTGCCTTAGACACAGGTTCTCAGTAGGAGCTACTACACAGGAAGATATGGAGCATGTGCCTGTAGTGGGCCCCTGGGTCAATCCAGAGATGGGTGTGTAAGCACCCACCTGTCCTAGCACTGGCCCAGGGACCAACCTGAGTGAGCACCTGGGCCAGAACAGCATAGGCCTATCTGCTCAGGGCTGAAGTGGTTCTCAGAGTGATCCATCAAACCATTCTTATGTGTGGACGAAAATTCTTAACTATTTAATCCTTACAGGCAAGGATTCTTACAGAATAATTGGAATTATTCTGTCAGTTTCTCCTTTCTGCAGGAAAAAACCCCTTAACATTTCCTCTGTTACATGGATTAAAATACTAAAGGATTTATTTATATATTTGGTAGAAAACATGTGTTTCTGTGAAGAAAAAAAAGCCTCAAGATGTTTTTGTCTGCATGATGATTCCTCCACAACATTTCATGATGTTTGAATACCAGACGAAAACGGCAAAATCTCACCACTCTATTATTCGTCTTAATAGGATTTCCCAACTTTTAGGGAAACTGTTTTTCAGCCTGTAAATGAATATTGCCAAAGTTCTTTCCATCCTTAATTTTACATTCAATTTTTGGGGGAGATTTCTCATATTTCGTCTGTATTCTTTTCTCTTAGATGAAGTGCCTTCTTTTTATCCCCTGTACCAACAGGATGTAGTGGTTGGAGTGTGAGTCCTTTTGAATGCACTTTTTAAATGTTTTTAATTGTATTTTTTAATAGTGCGAAGCCACTCTGTCTAATAATAATAATAATAATAATAATAATAATAATAATAATAATATTCCAGGAGACCAGCATTTGAATCTGTTTGTCCCATGGTAACCTACTGGGTGATCTTGCACAAATCACACTCTTTCAACTCCATCACTGAATAAATGTTGCTAAAAAATAAACAAAAAACCAAAACAAAAATATGATAGGTTCCCCAAAGGTTCACCATAAGTCAGAGTTGCTTCTAAGGTATACAACAATAGCTAATATTTCCAGAGTGGGAACTGGAAATGGCTCCTACACCTTTAAAAGGGAGATAATTTCAGCAGGTGTTGCTTGCTACTTGGTCGTGTGATAAACAACACCTACTGAAATTTGTTCTTCTGCACAGCCATTAAAGATACAGAAGCTGTCTCCGGTTTTCTGTGTGCCAATCCTAACAACAAAAAGAACAACAGCAATGACAACAATGAGGAATGCAAACTTGTATGGCTAAAATCAGTTATACAAGAGTATATGAGGGCAATCAGTGTGATTAGTTAAGAAATCATTTGCCTCTTGGAATAAATTGTACAAATAAATGATCGCTCTGTGTATGAAGGCCAGAAGTTTCTGAAGACAGCATCAAGTCTTCTTTCTCTCTCTCTGTCTCCCTCTTCCCATGATTACACTCGTGCACTTTTTTTTTTTTTTTTTGGTGCATTGTAATATTCCCAATCATTTTGTGAGCAGAGGCCTAAAAATACCTCTCACAGAGTGATTCACAATTTCACATCTCCTCAGGAGCCTGGTGTCTGGGCTACTTACAATTGTTTATATGAGATGAGGAGACCAAGAGTGAGAGATGAAATTATGTACAACAAAATCTATCTGAATCTTTAGAGCAATGCTGGGCATAACAACCCCCCCCCCCCAGCTGAGAACTGCATTACCTTCAACATGACAGTCGACAGCCCTAGCACCATAAGTCAGGGGTAAGCAACCTTTCCCTTTTAAGGGCCGAGGGACTTCAGCTCCCAGAAGCCTCAGCCATGTTGGCCAATAGTCCCATGTTGGCCAATAACTCCTGGGATTCTGGGAGCTTAAGTCTCTCGGCCCTTAAAGGGAAAAGGTTGTCTACCCCTGCCATAAGTGGTCAGGGACATCTCTCTCTTGGCAACCCTTTATTTCTCTCATCCCATGTCTTTTTCTTCTCAGCTAGTAAATATCTGGAGCAGCAACAGATAACTCTTGCCAGACATCTGAACAAATCACTCACAGAGTTTTTCAAATTAAGCTAAGGATGACTTATGGCCCAAAGGCTAGAGATTGCCTAGCCATCTTCCAGAAACTACCACTAACTTGATACTTTATATGTTTTTTTTTTTTGTACATCTAAAAATAAATTACCAGGTAGGTACAAATTATACATTACACACAAGTACTGGTAAAAATATGTCTTGGTAAAGAGAATGGACAGTCTTTTTTAGTTGCACTCAGAAATAGTTCAATGGATTTTACTTTTAAGATGAGCAAGTATTCCAGCCTTAAACAAATGTAAATATTTTCACTCAGTGGAATGAGTATATGCAACAAATTCCAAAGTAATTTTTTGCATCTCTTCTTCTTATGATATTTTATCATAATTAATTATTTTATAATTTGGTTTTTAACTACCGTATGGCGTATAAGATGACTGGGCATATAAGACGACCCCCATCTTTTCCAGTTAAAATATAGAGTTTGGGATATACTTGCCATATAAGACTACCCCTATTCCAATGGGGAGAAATGATAAAGTGTTGGGGGGAAGGACTGCCAATATACTAGGTGATGCATTCTGGAGTATGTATAATTTGCGGCCAAGTAAGTGACCCTGGGCATGTCACACACTCTCCGCTTCAGAGGATGGTAATGGCAACCATCATTTGAAGAAACATGCCAAGAAAACCACATGATAAGGTTGCCTTAGGGTTGCCATAAGTTGGAAAGGACTTGAAGACACACAAGAACAACAACAAAAGTCTGCATTTGTTTCATAGGTAGTACATGGGAATAGGAACCAGCATGGTGTAGTGGTTTGAGTGTTGGACTACCATTCTGGAGACCTGAGTTTGATTCCCCACAATGCCATGAAACCCACTAGGTGAACTTGGACAAGTCACACACTCTCAGCCTCAGGGGAAGGCAATGGCAAACCTCCTCTGAACCAGTCTTGCCAAGAAAGCCCCAGGATAGGGGTTCACCTCTTATCCACTGCTGCTTCCTCCTCTTGCCTTATGCCACACCATGCCACCCCTTCCTCCTCCCTCCTCCCCCCGGCGTATAACACAACCCCCGACTTTGGAGAAAATTTTCCTGGGTTAAAAAGTAGTCTTATGTGCCAGAAAATACAATATTATGAATGTTCATGTTACCATTTTACTTATTCTTGATTTAACTGGACTCTTAATTTTGAGAGAAATATTGGATAATAATTAGAATCATAATCATGATACTGATTCCAGACCTAAAACTATGACAGACAGTTCAGTGTTTCCATGCTTCTATAAAGAACCCCAACATTTAAAGTAAATGTGCATGACATGTTCCAGATATCCTAAAAACAAAATCAATGGAAGTTGCGACATTAACTTTAGTAGGATATAAGCACACTCTGTTTTCTTGATAATGTTGCTAACCTAATAATCATTCACAAATACACATATACTGTATTGCAACAGGTGATCCTTTAAAGGCTTAACCTGGATTTTATTAGGATGTATCTAGAACGCTCTGGTTGAGAAATATATAGCACCTGACAGTGAACTGAGACCTCCTTGAAAAATTTCTTGCTTGATATTTAATAGCATGTTTCATGGTATTTCAGTTTCCTGTTCTCCTGAAACCAAAGCTAGACAAAATGTTCTGGAAAAACAACACCACCAGGTCATATTGCTCAAGGCTGTAGTAAACTAACAGTTCTTCTGCACTGTGACCCTAGACAGAAATCTCTAGAAATTTTTCAAGAAAACAGTAGCAGTGTTGCACAAGAAATAGATGGATACTTGGATACAATGGATACTCCTCTGCTACATACTATTGCCCCCATTCCCCAAGATCCAGCAGAGGAAGAAACAAGTGTAATCTTTCTTTAAAATTCTATATAATATAAAAGTCATTTTAGGGCACATTTACACTGAATCAAAATATACCTTGCTTCTGGTTACTCCAATCTACAGTGATTAGAATCTTGTCTACATGATCACCATATATACTGAGGTGAGTTCAGGAAAACTGTTCACACAGTTTTCCCTTTCAAATTCACCAGTCTAATAAATTACAGTATACATAGCCAGATGGCCATGACTGCTCTGTTTTTTCCCTCCACCCAGAAGCATGCAAATGTTCATATTTCTGAACTACTCCCCCTGACTCCAAATGATATCACTATGAAGAGCAGTCTACACGCATGTACGCACATCTGAATTTTCTGCTCAAAACAAGGGTAAATCCTCACCTTTTACTCTCTGCATTAAAGCCCTGATGAAAAGCCCTGATGAGCTGATGAAAAGGGCTGGATTCAGCCCCAGTTGTCTCATATGCCATTTGAAAAGCTCATGAGAATGTGTTGAGACCATTTTATTTGGCCCATTAGATATGCCCTTAGTTACTCAATTTTGTGCATAATCAAGCATAATATCTAATGGAGGAAAGGAGGGGAAAAGAAAATTGGTGTAGGTTACAATGATGCAAGAAAACAGAGGGTGTCTTAACCCTCCCCTTCCAAGCAACAGGAAATCATCATAAATATAAAATATTATATAAAATATAAATATAAAGTAACATGTAAACTAGAAATTAGTGAGTATAACTGTGTAAAAAATTGGTAACTTAACACTGGCATGGTTTTTCTTCTATTCCAATGGATTTATTATAGTGAACTGTATATTTTGCTGCTTCTGAAATCTATCGAAAACTCCAGCTGGTTCAAATTTTGGTGGCAAAATAAATAACAGGGACTCTTGATAATAAACATATCTTGCTCTGCTGAAAGACTTATGCTTTCAGTTGTAACTACTCTTGATTCAAAGTGCTAGGTTTGACTGAAACAGCTTGAAATAAAATATATGAAACACCACCTTTTTCTACATTTCTACCCATTTGCTTAGACCAATTCTTCCTGCCCATTATTTCATTTTAATCTTCCACACCTTAGTCAAATTCTATAAAATTGTCTATCATCTTCTGTTACTATTTTTAATTTTCACTGCTTTAGTATTAAGTAACTGATTATTATTTTATTTTGTGGTTTCCAGGATGGGAGCCACATTAGTCCATTGCAGCCAAAAATATCAATTTTAAGACAAGTCTCTGTCTAATATTATGATGTATTTTAAGGCGTATGTAAGCCACTTCAATATAAACATTTTGAATGTGGAATATCAATTTCCAATGCCACATTTCACCATACCGCAGTGTATTTTCTATCAATCCTGCTCAAAGTATGGAAATGAAATACTTTTGATTGTAGGCAGAGGGGGAATTTTGTTCACTGTTCTTCCACTTGTAAACAATGGCAACATCTAGTACTTTTTAAACACAATATACAAGTATCATAGGTATATGAATGTGAAAGCAAATCTCAGCCATTATAATGAATGTTTAAGGTTTTTTATTTAAAAAATAGAATTTCTTATAATGTACATGTTTGCTGTATAGTTTCTCTAAGGAGGTAAGAGTAGTGGGATTGTTGTTTGTTACTTTTAACTAGCTTTGAGTCAACTACGACATATGGTAACCTCATGAGTGAGAAACCTCCAGCACCTCCTGTCCTCATCTGCTCAGATCCTGTAGGCTGCGGCTTCCTTGACTGAGTCTTCGATCTGGTATGTCATTTTCCCCTCTTTCTACCACCCTCCATCTTTCCTAGCATTATTGATTTTTCTAATAAGTCATTTCCTCTCATGATGTATTTGGAGTATGACAGTCTCATCGTCTTGGCTTCCAGTGAGAGTTCAGACCTGATCTCCTCTAGGACCTATTTGCTTGTTTTTTTGGACATGCACCAAGTTTCAATTCTCCAGCATCACATCTCAAATGAGTTAATTCTCTTCTGTCAGCCTTCTTCACTGTTCACCCCTCACAACCATACAGGGTAATGAGGAGTATGATTGCTTGGACTATCCTAACTTAAAATATAGAGAAAGAACCACAAAGGGGAGAGTAAGAGCCTTGAAGTTGTTCACCAGCATTAAACATGTAAAGAACAGAGAGATCATTTGGTCACAGTTATGACTAATTGATTGGTTGTCCCTTCTTTCTCCCAAATGACCCCAAGGTGGGTCTCACATGAATTAAAACAAAGTACATGAAATTAAAAACTCATAATAACAAGTTTTAAAAATCCAATAAACTACCAGTACACAAACCCCATTAAAGATCTTCTTCATATATCCACTTTCACCAAATGTTTGTTCAAACAAAAAAGACTTTTCCTGCTGGTAGGAGAACAGGGCTGAGGCCAGGCTAGTCCCATGACAGAGAATGCCATAGAATTCAATGAGAGCAGCCAATAACAAATGTCTCTCCTATGACCTCCCCAAGCATCTATGTGAAGATATAGGAACTGAGAGAAAGTCCTCCCCCAAGAATGTGAAAACTCAGGCAGGAGCATATGGGCTTTATAAGTCAGGACCAGCATTTTGAATTGTGGTGGAAATGAACCACCATCCAGTGAAGTTGTTTCAACAAGGGAGTTACATGTACATGTGAGAGCATTTGACTTGCCCAAGGCCACCCAATGGGTTTCATGGCTAAACAGGTAATATTTATAGATCCTGGTGACCATGCTGGTCATGACATTTTAAACAATTTCCAAAGGCAGCCCCCACATATAGTGCATTGTTGTTGCAACTGTTGTTGTGTGCTTTCAAGTCATTTCTGAAGTATGGTGACCCTAAGGCAGGGGTCGGCAACCTACGGCCCGCAGGCCGCACCCGGCCCACCAACCCACACCAACTGGCCCCCGCCGACCCCCACCGATCCCACCACCACCACCACTGTGTGCATTGCAGCCACCATTTTGCTTGCCAAAATAGTGGCCATGACTCGTTTGCGCATGCCAGCAACCGGCCCCATGTAAAGTAATGATGCCAACCCCTGCTTAAGGCAACCCTATGTTAGGGCTTTCCTTGCAAGATTTGTTTAGAGGAGGTCTTCCATTGCTATCACCTTAGGCTGAGAGCCTATAACTTACTCAAGGCCATCCAGTGGGTTTCATAGTCAAGCAGGTAATTGAACCTTGGTCTTCAGAGTCACAGTCTAGCACTCAATCCACTATGCCATGCTAGCTCAAAGTGTATTACAGTAATCAAAAAAGAATGTGATCAAGATATATCTGATAGACTTGCCCACAAAGAGGTTATTCTTCTAAAAATATTTTCTAAATCTGTTTAAATTTGCACGTGCAAATATTGTGCAAATATATTCAGTGGGAACTTGCTGTCCTCTGAGATTTGGTTCTGGGACCCACTGTGGATACCAAAAGCCATGGATGCTCAAGTCCCATGATATAAAATGGTGTAGTAAAATGTTGTTAGCTACATAAAATGGCAAAATCAAGGTTTGCTTTTTGGATGCTGATGATGCTGATGAATTTTTTTAATATTTTCAAGCTGTGGATGGTTGAATCCATGGAGGCAGAATCTATGGATATAGAGGGCTGACTGTATCCTCTTTTTATAATGCATACTGTTGCCCATCTTAACAAAGTGCATAATGACATAAAACTGTACATGAGATTGTGAACTGAAAATTAAACAGCATCACTCCTTAAAGACATTGAAATGATATGCTTGTTTGGGTTCTTCAGCCTGCAGGTTTACTTAGCAGCAGAGTGAAGGACTGGGATGATCTATGACAATAAAAATAACATAATTCAAGACCAGGAAGGAATAAAAAGACATTGGATGCAATACAAAGAATAATTATACAAATGAGATGGCAAAATGGACACATGGAATGAAGAACCATATGAAGATGAACCCCAAATTCTAAAAATTGAGGTGAAAACTGCAATAAGAAAAATAGCGAAAAACAAATCACCAGAAACAGATGATATTCCAACTGAACTGCTGCAATCCACATGGACAGAGTCAACTCTAGTGCTAGCCAACATATGTCAACAGATATGGAAAACAAAATGATGGCCAACAGATTGGAAGCGATCAATATACATCCCCATCCACAAAAAGGGAGACAAAAGAGACTGCAGCAACTATAGAACCATAGCACTGATCTCCCATGCAAGCAAAATTATGCTCAAAATTCTGCAACATAGACTCAAACCATACATGGAGAAAGAAATTCCAGAGGTCCAAGCGGGGGTCAGGAAAGGAAGAGGCACAAGTGACCACATTGCAAATATACAATGACTAATGGAACTCACCAGAGAATTCCAAAAGAAAATCAGCATGTGCTTTATAGCCTTTGACTGCATAGATAATTAAAAGCTATGGAATGCCCTTAGACATGGGAGTGGCAACACATCTGATATTCCTGATGAAGAATCTGTATTCAGGACAAGAGGCTACTGTCAGAAGAGAACATAGAGAAAAAAGAATGGTTCCCAGTTGGCAAAGGGGTCAGACAAGGCTGCATAATTTCACCATATCTGTTCAACTAATATGAGAAATATATTATAAGAAAATCAGGCTTGGACACAGAAGAAGGAGGAGTGAAAAGAGGAGGAAGGAATATCAACAATCTAAGATATGCAGATGACACCATAATACTAGCAGAAAACCTCACAGACCTGGAACACCTACTAAGGAAGATCAAAGAACAAAGTGCAAAGGCAGGCTTAATGATGAACATAAAGAAAACAAAAATAATGACCACTGAGGACCTTCACAAGTTCAACTTAGACAATGAAGAAATAGAAATAGTAAAAGAATTCCCATACCTGGATGGGGACTGGATTCAGGAAATCAGAAGAAGACTAAGAAAGGGGAGTGTGGCTATGAAAGAACTAGAAAAGATTCTAAATTGCAAAGATATACAACTCTGCACAAAAGTTAGAATCATGCAAGCCATTGTATTCCCTATTACTATGTATGAATGTGAGAGCTTGACAGTTAAGAAAAATGATAGGAAGAAAATCAATTCATTTGAGATGTGGCGCTGGAGAAGAGTGCTGAGGATCCCACAGACAGCCAAAAAGACAAACAAATGGGTCCTAGAACTGATCAAGCCAGAAACCTCCCTGGAAGCCAAGATGATCAAACTGAGGCTGTCCTACTTTGGACACATCATGAGAAGGGAGGACTCTTTGGAAAAAACAATAATGCTGGGGAAGGTGGAGGGAAGTAGGAAGAGAAGCAGACCACATGCTGATGAATGGACTCTATCAAGGAGGTCATGAGTATGGGCTTCCAGGAATTAAGCAGAGCAGTGGAGGACAGAGGGTCTTGAAGATGTCTCATCCATAGGGCTGCCATGAGTCAAGATCATGTTAACAACATCAAACAACCACAGAATGAAGGAAGCCAGTGATCATTTCTAGTGTCCAGTATGCTCCAGAGTGCCTGGTATAACACCCACAGGATACTGTGTGACGTTTAATGTATTGGGAAGTTTATGAAATCTTGGTGATATTGCTTCCACTTAAACCTGTGGTGATGGGCTTACATATGAGAGAGACTTGCCTTGCCATAGACTCTTTAAACTAGGAGGTAGCAGTTCCAAAGCCTGGTAGTCTCAACTATTTGCCAAGTATTTCATATTTTCTAAGTGATGAATTCCAGATGGCTTTCCCATGAAACCCCAAGGTTGCCCAGGGCATAGTTTGGAAATCACTTATCTAATATGAAGTCATCTTTATGGACTTTTTCCATAGTGGCCAACTGTAGTCCAATGTAAGAAGACAAGCTCTTTGCGCTTGTTAATTCAGTTCCATTTAATTCAGAATAAGGCAGATTCAGTTATGCACTTAATAATAACAATAATAAAGCTACATGAATGATGGATTGATTAATACACCCCATTTTTTCAAGCTTTCCCTTACAGTTCATACAGTAAATGCAAAACATACCATTCCTAACCACAGCTGCTGTTATGAAAATCCCTTGTGCCCCATATAAAATATATTGCATGTGAACTTCTGACTCTTTGACTTTGGATATTTTTTTAAATATACAGTACTTGTGCTATGTGACTGATCACACACAGGATTATTTTTCTGTGCTCTGGTGCTTTCAAATGCCATCAAATACATTTTTTCAGAAATACCATTTCAAAAGCACAATTTAAACTTCAATGAGAAAAGAAATGGCTGACCTGCTGAATAAGGCATAGAATAAAATGATTGAGACAGCACAAGAAAGGCTTCATGAACATTGGGCATTATTTCTGTCCAAGATTCTGGTCTTGAGGTTTCTAGGTGTGATTGCTGGTATTCCTTTTGAAGACAAGCAGTAACAGACTTTTACAATTACTTGTTGAATGGAGAATGAATTTGTGTTAATGGGTTAAGGTGATAGCATCTCCCTCAATCTACAGAGTATGAGTTCTCTACAGATATTCTAACATAAATGTCAAGAATGTGGGTGGACAAAGCTTCACCCTGGGACTGTGTGCACCCCAAGTCTGTTTTCACAGTACTTAACTTCCAGATACTTGGTTGGCCATCTGCCCTTGGAGGAATCCTAGAGCTGAAAATTGGTGCTCATGTTCACCCCAGCCTAGATAAAGAGATGGAATCTTTTACTGTGCTTATCACTACCATGCTAAAGATGACCATGTTTCAAGAAGAACTGACAAGAGTTGCTTTTTACACATCAGTCAAGCCCATAGCATTCTTGTGTATCAGGGATGGATGTGTGTGTGCACATATGCACGTGTGCATGCATGCACAATCATTTCTGAATCTTGATGTCCACATCCTGGAGCGATAGAGGTGTTTGGACAAACCCTAAGAAGAGAACAACCTCACTGTAAGACAAGTCATTCAACTGTTTCATTTGCATTTGGAACAAAATCCAAGAGTATTGTATTTTTCATCTAAAGTCTTCTTTCCTACAGTTACCACACCACCAAAGGTGCTCTGCATATAGACAACAGAGATGTGCCTTGTTGATGTTTCTCTTAAACTGAGAAAATATAGTAAATGAAAAGGGAGTGGATAGAAATGTTCATCCATATTCAAGCTACAGATGGTTGGGATTTAATTTCAGCTTGCTTTTTATAAGAATCCCCAAAATTTGGAAATAACTTCATATTCAAGATGGAAAAGGACTTGAGATTTTATTTTTCAATGTTCATCCAAGCCCTGGGTTTTGGAAGCTTAAAAAACTGGCTTTGAATCACTGTCAATGCTCCACTAAGGTTGATATTTTATTTTTCCTGGTGACAGTCTCTTCTTTTTTCACCCTGCAAGACTCTTCATCTGTAACATCTGTATGGGAGGCAGTTGCAACCTGGTCCTCTGTGGGCATGTAATTGCTTTACTTAGCAAGGAGGACGCAGAAGAGCAGCATGGACAGATTTCAGAGACAGAGCAGGGGACCCTGGCAGTTCCACCACAGGGAACAGTCGCTGCTAAGCCTCGGAGGAGGCGTGTGGTCGTGGTGGGGGACTCCTTGCTGAGGGGGACAGAAGCAGTGATTTGTGGGCCTGACAAGATGTCTCGAGAGGTGTGTTGTCTTCCTGGGGCAAAGATCAGAGATGTGACAGAGAGGCTGACAAGACTGGTCAGGCCTACCGACCAATACCCCTTCCTTTTGGTCCATGTGGGAACGAACAACACAGCAAGACACAGCCTTCAAAACATCAAAAGGGATTACGAGGCTCTAGGAAAGAAGCTGAAAGAAATGGAGGCACAGATTGTCATCTCGTCTCTTCTGCCAGTTCAAGGGCATGGTCCAGGAAGAGAGAGGAAGATAGCAGATGTCAACAATTGGCTCTGCAGATGGTGTCGTCGAGAACGATTTGGATTCTTGGATCATGGGCTGCGGTTCCATGAGGGCGGACTCCTGGCAAGGGATGGGCTGCATCTCACACCAGTTGGAAGAAATGTTTTTGCCAACGGTCTGAAGAATTTGATCAGGAGGGCTTTAAACTGAACTGTGTGGGGAAGGGAGACAACGTCCTGGAAGACAAAAGGACTGGAGAAAATAGTCAAACTGTCATAGAGGAAACAAGGCAAACAGTACAGGGACCCAACAGTGGGAGGCAAAAAAATGTGCACAGGCAGCAAGTAAAGGGGACACATGGTCTTAGATGTCTCTACACTAATGCACAGAGCATTGGAAATAAGCAAGATGAACTTGAACTCCTAGCACAACAAAGCAAATATGATATAATAGGCATCACTGAAACCTGGTGGGATGAGTCTCATGACTGGAATGTAGAAATAAAGGGGTATAACCTTTTCAAGAGAAACAGGACAAACAGGAAAGGAGGAGGAATAGCATTATATGTCAGGGATATTTACACCAGTGAAGAAATCCAGGACATCAATCCTAGAAGCCAAGTGGAGAGCATCTGGATAAAAATTAAAGGGGAAAGAAACAACAGGGATGTTAGTGTGGGAGTCTACTACAGACCCCCAACTCAAGCAGAAGAATTGGATGAAGCCTTTCTAGAACAGATGACCACACACTCAGAAAGGAGAAATATAGTAGTGATGGGTGACTTCAACTATCCGGATATTTGCTGGAAGTCAAACTCGGGAAAATCCTCAAGGTCTAGCAAATTCCTCACTTGCCTCGAAGACAATTTCATTGTTCAAAAGGTGGAAGAGGCAACGAGGGAGTCAGCTATTTTGGATCTGATCCTAACTAACAGGGAAGACCTAGTTAACGGGGTGCAAGTGGTTGGATCCTTAGGCGGGAGTGATCATGTCCTCCTGGAGTTTATTATACAGTGGAAAGGAGAAGCCAGGCATAGTCAGACACGCATTCTAGACTTTAGGAAAGCTGATTTTACTAAACTTAGAGAAATACTGAGGGTGATCCCATGGACAGGAATACTAAAAGAGAAGGGAGTTCAAGACGGATGGGAGTTTCTCAAAAGGGAGATAATGAAGGCACAATTTCAAACCGTGCCAACGAGGAGGAAGAATGGGAGGTGTCTCAAGAAACCAGGATGGATGACTAAGGAATTTGCAGCTGAACTATGTTTTAAACGGAACAATTATAAGAAATGGAAAAATGGGGAAATCACCAAAGAGGAATTCAAACAAATAGCTAGCACGTGTAGGGGTAAAGTCAGAAAAGCTAAAGCGCAGAATGAAATCAGGCTTGCTGGAGAGGTTAAGAACAATAAAAAGGGCTTTTGGGGGTATGTCAGTAGCAATAGGAAAAAGAAGGAAATGGTAGGGCCACTGTGTGGAGAAGATGGCAAAAAGTTAACAGGGGACAGAGAAAAGGCAGAATTACTCAACACCTTCTTTGCTTCAGTCTTCTCAGAAAAGGCAAAGGGTGCTCAACTTGAGGATAATGGAGCAGAGGACAGAATAGGAGAATTTCAGCACAGAATAAGTAAAGAGATAGTACAGAAACATCTGGTTAATCTAGATGAATATAAGTCTCCAGGACCAGATGAATTACATCCAAGGGTATTAAAAGAACTGGCAAATGTAATATCAGAACCATTGGCAATAATCTTTGAGAATTCCTGGAAAACAGGAGAGGTCCCAGCGGACTGGAGGAGGGGAAATGTTGTCCCCATCTTCAAAAAGGGGAAAAAAGAGGATCCCAACAATTATCGTCCAGTTAGTCTGACATCGATACCCAGAAAGATTCTGGAGCAGATCATTAAACAGAGAGTCTGTGAACATCTGGAAGATAATTTCATAATCACAAAAAGTCAACATGGGTTTCAGAGAAACAGGTCATGCCAGACAAATCTGATCTCTTTTTTTGATAAAATTACCAGCTTGGTAGATGAAGGGAATGCTGTGGATATAGTATATCTTGATTTCAGTAAGGCCTTTGACAAGGTTCCCCATGACATTCTTGCAAGCAAGTTGGTAAAATGTGGGCTAGACAAAGTAACTGTTACATGGATTTGTAATTGGTTAACTGGTCGAACGCAAAGGGTGCTCAACAATGGCTCCTTTTCAACTTGGAAAGAAGTGACCAGTGGGGTGCCACAGGGCTCTGTCCTGGGCCCAGTGCTATTCAATATCTTTATTAATGACTTGGATGACGGTATTGGGGGCATA
This sequence comes from Phrynosoma blainvillii, assembly GCA_026167975.1. NCBI lineage: Eukaryota > Metazoa > Chordata > Lepidosauria > Squamata > Phrynosomatidae > Phrynosoma > Phrynosoma blainvillii. Next base: position 420,083,514 of record JANUYF010000001.1, read on the forward strand.
GTTATCAAATTTGCAGATGACACCAAATTAGGAGGAGTAGCTAATACCCCAGAGGACAGGATCAAAATTCAAAATGACTTGAACAGACTAGAAAGTTGGGCCAAAGCTAACAAAATGAAATTCAACACAGAGAAATGTAAGGTACTGCACTTAGGGCGGAAAAACGAAAAGTACAGATATAAGATGGGGGACACCTGGCTGAATGAGACTACCTGTGAAAGGGATCTAGGAATCCAGGTGGACCACAAGTTGAACATGAGTCAACAGTGCGATGCAGCAGCGAAAAAGGCCAATGCAATTTTAGGCTGCATCAGTAGAAGTATAGTGTCTAGATCAAGAGAAGTAATAGTGCCACTCTATTCTGCTTTGGTCCGGCCTCACCTGGAATACTGTGTCCAGTTCTGGGCACCACAATTCAAAAAGGATGTGGAGAAACTGGAGCGTGTCCAAAGGAGGGCAACTAAAATGGTGAAGGGTCTGGAAACCAAGCCCTATGAGGAACGACTTAGGGAGCTGGGGATGTTTAGCCTGGAGAAGAGAAGGCTGAGAGGTGATATGATAGCCGTGTTTAAATATTTGAAGGGATGTCATATCGAGGAGGGAACAAGCTTGTTTTCTGCTGCTCCAGAGACTAGGACCCGAAACAATGGATGCAAGCTGCAAGAAAAGAGATTCCACCTCAACATTAGGAGGAACTTCCTGACAGTAAGGGCGGTTCGACAGTGGAACACACTCCCTCAGAGAGTAGTGGAGTCTCCTTCCTTGGAGGTCTTTAAGCAGAGGCTGGATGGCCATCTGTCGGGGATGCTTTGATTGGGAGTTCCTGCATGGCAGGGGGTTGGACTGGATGGCCCTTGTGGTCTCTTCCAACTCTATGATTCTATGATTCTATGATTCTATGACTTGGTCAACACCCTTGGGGACGGGAGAGCATTTTGTTTCACCCATTTTTAAAGAATTTACAAAAATTCTCAAATCCAGGATGGATAGAACTTGAAGATTACATACTATTGAACATGAATCTGGTTTTATTTGCTTTTTTTATTCATTGATATCCTACCTTTTCTACAATAATGGGACTCAAAGCAGCTTACAGCATGTTAAGAACAATGCAGATTAAAACTATAGGAATACATCAATATATATATATATATATATAGAGAGAGAGAGAGAGAGAGAGAGAGAATGCCTAAAAGACAATTCAACAATTTATCCTTCTGGGAGCATGGATAATGGGATGAAGAAGAGAAGTAATAACTTCTGTGCCAAGATGGGCTGTGGGCATGTCCAGCCTATTCACTGAACCAGTTGTGCCTGCTGTGTACCCAAGGATAAGGCTATTAAGAAGTTTGTCATCTAAAACATTGTAGAGGCAGCTGCAGTCTAAGATATCTCTGAAACAAGTGTCTTTGACTCATATGTGTCATTCAAGCTCTATGTGAAGCTTCAGTATTGTGTGAGCTGTGTCATCCACAGCAAGCTTGTGTTGAACCACTCCCATGAGGTATGGAATGACTGTACCCCTCCACCTAGGTTCAGGCCTGCAGGTGCCAAACCAAGACCACCCCAAGCGTATGTAAGGAGATCATTTGAGTGATGGCTATTATTGACTAAATAAAGAAATTTACCAATGATATTTCTGTTAAAAAAAGGCAATTCAACAATTTATAAAGTTTAAACAATTAAAACTCCTTAAAAGGCTATATGCAAAATGCAAAACAACAGTCTCCATTTCAATGTGTTTCTAAAAGTTGATTGCACAAGAATGTTTTGACTTGCTGGCAGAAAGAGAGAAAGGAAGGATAATCCTAGTTTCCCTAGGGAGGGAGTCCCAAAGTCTGGGAGCAGCCATTGAAAAGTCCATCTTCCTTGTTCCACTAAATGAATCTGGGAAAGTAGTTGGACAGATAGAAAGGCCTCTCCTGAAGATTTTAGAGCTTTAATGGACTCATAAAGAGAGATATGATCCTTCAAATAGCCTGGGCCCAAGCCATATAGGACTTTATAGGTCATTGCCAGCACTTTGAATTCTAGCACTGGAAACAGATCGACAGCCAGGGGAACTCTTGCAACAAGGGAGCTATGTGTTCCCTGTAGCCATCCACCTTCTCTATTCAAGGATCATTAGTTACACACAATGAAGTAGACTGAGGTGGTTGGGGGAAAAGGAATTCATTTTGAGATGGAGAGAATGTTCCTAGAATATTCTTTATGCTCTTTTATTTCCTATGTTGAATTTCCTTTCCACATCACGATATGCATGATGACCCAATATTCAAACAACCTCATATAGACTTGTTTACATTGTAAATTGATGAGTTTGCTTTCCCTGTGCTCCCCTTTCCCCCCCTCTCTGAAGTGAAATTGAATTGCATGTCATCTCGGAGCACAAAGTGGTTTTCCTTCTTCTCCTTTCATTGACTGTGGTACACTTTGCTGAGTAATAAAACACCTTTTAAAGAAAACATAGGGCATGGTATTGATGGAACTTCACCATCTTTAAATATTTATCAATACAATGGTACTAGCTGGAGTGAGAAATAAACATTAGCGTCTGTAATCATTTCCAGGAAAAAGAGTGGAGAAAGGGAGGGATGAGAGAAGGGAAAGGAAGAAAAGGAAAAAGAGAAAAATCTCCCTGGACTTCAGCAGCCTCGAGAACTGGACTTAACAAATAAATAGTTCATGATGTGCCAAAATTGAATTGCCAAGTGATTGACCACATCCTATGTTACACAAGGAAAAGGCCACTGTTGTTTTTACAAGTGTGTTTCATTCCAAGTTCAAGTTCACTGTATAAATATTATGGAACTGGTTCTTGAGCGTTAACCTTTATTTCAGATTAACTGTAGACAGGAATAAAGGGAGAACTATATAGATTTCTGAGGGGAGGGGGAGTAACTTCATAAAATCAGTCTGTCAAGCCCTAGGTATAAAGTTTGGAAAGAAAGCAATGTCAATAGGAATATGACATTAACCATTTAACAGGGAGCTGTATCTTCAGGACAAAAATAATATTTATGCTCCAATGTACAGTCTGTACATCAGGGCACACAGTGTTTTGCTATGTGCAGGCTGGCTGCCACATTCATATCAATGGAGACATTGCTCAACACATCCACACTTTTGCCTGCATAAAACTGTTCACCTCAACTAAAAAGGATAGAAAAATATTTGCAAGCTATGACAGAGCTGTTCATGTGCAGTGAAAGATTAAACAGGAGTGCATGTACCTGTGTGCTGGTGCAGTGGAAGATCTATTCAGTGCAGAATTTAATGTCTCAATGGATTTGAGAGGACAAAAAAAATGCTCGCTTTTGTGTAGAATTGTTGCCTGCCTGTATTGACTCAGAGAGACAGTGTGGTATGGTGGTTTGAATATTGGACTAGAACTCCAGGATGACCAGTGTTCAAATCCCTGCTCAACCATGGAAACCCACTGGGTGACCTTGGACAAGTTGCACCCTCTCAGTCTCAGAGTAGGGCAATAGCAAGCATCCTCTGAAGAAATCTTGCTGAAAAAAACACTATGATAGTTCTTCTTACTTGGATGCTGTAATTGAGACAGGTCCAGTGGATGTTTTGGAACCTACTTGTTCTGTACTATTGGATTACATTTCAATTTGTGCAACCTGAAGATGTGGACAGGATCCTTGGAGAAGTGAGAGTCACCACATGTGTACTGGATCTCTTCCCTTCCTGGTTCCTGAAAGCAGCTAGAAGGGGATTGGACAAGTGTGTAAGGGGAGTAGTGAATGCCTAACTGCATCAAGGGAGGTTTCCACCCTGCCTAAAGAAGGCTGGTGAGGCCATTACTTCCTTTTTTAAAGCCCTCTCTGCGTCCTACCATTCTGGATAATTATTGGCCAATCTCTAACATTCCATTCTTGAGCAAGATTATGGAGTGAGTGGTAGCTTCCCAGTTTCAGGGGTTTCTGGATGAGATGGATAATCTAGCTTCACTGCAATCTGGTTTCAGGCCTGGTTATGGGACACTATGGGGGGTTGCAGACTGCCAGAAATAGTGTGAATTCAGTCCACTTTTAGGGTTAGGGTTAGTGCTAAGGAATCATGGGAACTGTTATTTTTCTGAGACATTGAGCCTTCTCTGTCAGACAACTCTGATGCCACAATAAAATACAGTTCCCATAGTTCCCTAACTCTAACCCTAACCCTAAAAGTGGACTGAATTCACACTATTTCTGGCAGTCTGCAACCCCCCTATGTTGGTTGTCTTGGTCAATGACCAGTGAACAGGAGGAGTGTGTTCTTGCTGGATCTCCCAGCAGCTTTCAATACTTAGCCATGAGATGCCCCTGGGCCAACTCTCTGGGATGGGACTTTGGGGCACTGTTATTCACTGGTTCCAGATTTTCTTGGAAGGATGAACTAGAAGTGCTGGGAGACTCCTATTCAGTGTCTTGGCTGTTGGACTGTGGGGCCTCTTGGAGTTCTGTTTTGTCCCACGTGCTGTTTAATCTCTGTATGAAACTGATGAGAAAGGTCATCCAGACTTTTAGGATGTAGTATTATCAGTATGCTGATGATACCCAACTCTGTCTCTCCTTTCCACCTGATTCCAAGGGAGGTGTCTCAATTCTGTCTGTTGTCAGTTATACCCCAGAGTTGGTACTGAACTGGCTGGATGTCATCTGGACTGTCACACCAGAAAGGGGGTTGGACAGTGCCTCATTTGGACTTCTCACCAAGAAGATGGAAGGGATGTTTTATTTGGCCCATGCAGACAGGGCCCAGGATACAAGGAATAGCAAGAATGAATGCTATATGCAAAATTAATTAATTATAGTTTTGTCTAGAATTGAAATGGATTTGATCCCAGAAATTCCTCTCAAAATTATCCTTCTGGGGCATGCCTTGTGTTTATACTTCTGCCATGTCTTTGGTTTGTACTTATCCAATCACTTTACTAATCTTAACATATAAGTTTGCCATTTTCTACTTACTTACCATTTAATAAACTGCATTTATCACAATGAAACTTACTTCTGAGTAAAAATTTACAGTTTTGCATTCTCAGGCTGCATGTACACTTAAGAATTATTGCATTTTGACACCATTTTAACTGCCATAGGTCAGTGCTATGGAATTCTGGAACTTGTAGATTTGTGAGATATTTAGACTTCTCTGTCTGAGAGTTCTGCTGCTACAACAAACTACAAGTCCCAGGATTCTATAGGATGGATCCATGGCAGTTAAAGTGATGTCATTGATGCCATTAACTCCATTAATTAAGCAATATACCAGCAGTCTCAAGTTCAAACACATTGCAGAAATAATCCAGTTTGAGACCACTTTAACTTCCCTGGTTCAGTGCTAGGGAATTCTAGGAACTGTAGTTTTGTTAGACATTTAGCCTTCTCTGTAATAATAATAATAATAATAATAAGTTTTATTTATAACCCACCCCTCTGCTCGGCAATCAGGGCAGCATACAACAGATTAAAAATACAACAGGTAAAAACATTCTATCCTCCCACCCCTAACTCACCCACCCCTTAAAACAGGATTAAACTATCATAGAGTTAAAATCAGATTCACAGATAAAAACAATACAGTCCAATTTGGCCTGCATATCTGTCAGAGAGCTCTGTGCCACAATAAACGACAACCCCCAAGATTTCTTATTACTGAATCAGAGCAGTTAAAACATTCTCATACTGGATTATTTCTGCAGTGTGTTTTAGACCTGAGTCTCTAACTTCATGCCATTCTCTGGAATGATAATGAGGGATAAGCAATGGAAAATATATGTAAAACTGATTTTTAAAAAATGTTTTCCAAGTGTTTTTTTTTCCTAGCCTGAAAAGAATCTTTGCAATTTGTAGCCTATTCTGTGTGGTTTTGTTTTGTTTTGTTTTATGTCTTTTGTAGAAAATACTACTTTCTAGGCACAGAATAATATTTCTGCACAGAAACACTATTTTCTGTGCAGAAACCCTGTGTTCTGAAGGGAAAAAAAAGTGTAATTGGGGGATTATTCTACACAAAATATGCATGTGGATGATTTGCATGGAAAGCATTTTGTGCACAGGAAACAGCATTTTTAGTTCAATAAAAATATTTATGCATAAAAACATTATTTTCTTCTAAAAATGCTGCTTCCTGAGCAAAAATTGCTGTTTTCTGTACAAAATAATCATGTCTGAATTTTGCACAGAATAAGCCCAAAATGCAAATAGTCTTTGAAATCTGTGTGGTTATCAAACACATTTTTGCAGGAGGAAGAAAACAGTTAAAATAACTCCTTGCTTCCTTCAAAAAGAAGTATAATGAAGAATTACATCCCTAATTTCAAATGTGGATTTCAAATGTGGATTTCAAATGTAAAAAGTTCTAGTTACCTTTAAAAAAAAAAGTTAATATTGGTTTCTAATTCTTTTTCAAAAACCCTGTTGCAGAACAGCTCAACTGGATATTAACATCTTAGAGAAATAGAACCAGCAAGTAATAGACATTACACATGGATGAGTGGATGGCTAGATTATTTATAGGCAATTTGATAATGTACATACTAGAGATGTGTTGTTTAATTTACTCATTCCTACAAGGGAGAATAATAGGTCAACCAATTTTCTACTTGCTGCATGTCCCTTAATAAAATACATAGCTTTCAAGGAGGTCCATGTTCACCCCTATCTTACAGTAGAAGGGTTGCAGGAAGGAAGCTAGGAATATTGAAGTATTCCACAGGTGCCCCACCATGACATCAGGAGGGGAGAAAAAAAAATGAGGATGGGGATGTCTGTAACCTTCCATGATATTTGTCTGCCTTTCCCCATCACCCACCATGCATGGTGGTGATGGGCTAAAAAAAGGATCTGGAAGGCTGTAATGATCTGGGGTGCTTTTCTAATTCTTCCACACATATACACCCACCCACAGTGCAACGACTGGAGCTGAGTTTGTTCAAGGATTGAGGAGGAACTGAGAAAAAGGCTGGAGGAGGATTCTCTTCAATGGTTTTTTTTTTGGGGGGGGGGCACCTGTAAAGCTCTTCTCTTTTTCTTTTCTCCTTCAAGAATGTCAATATTCTTTTCATCCTTAGTATGTACATGACTGTATTTGTCACAGTTTTATAATTTGCATTGTCAATTTGTGGAATTGATTTGTTTGTTATTCTTGAATTCAAAAATGAATAAATGAAAGTTAAGAAAAGTATTTTAAAGCATCCTGTTTGCGGCCCCTGTCTGTTGGTCACATTCTTTTTTTTTTTTAATAAAAATTTTATTGGGAATTTTTTTAAAATCATTCTTACACACATACATACATTCTAATGTTTGTACAAATCACATTCTTAATCATAAGTCCACTCTCTGCAATTTCAGCATCAGGCAGAAATTTATTTATTTTTGTACAAAAAGCAGGCATGGGGATTGACATCTGTTATTCCATACAACTCACATTTTCAACACACCTTTTCTTAATATTTAAATTTTTATATGTGCCATTCCTAATATACATATTTTGGATTGTAACTTTCCTTAGTCCACACATTTTGTACACAGTTTTTTGAGCAAACAACTACAGTACAACATTAGAAACACCTGAAATTGCAAGATTGAGTCCCGATATACATTATTAGTTTGGGAAATGCAAATTAGGAGAGTTCTTTTTAAAATGTGGGCCAAATAAAATCTGTCTGTATCCTTGTTAAGGACACTTCAGTTTTCAAAATATTATGAGCATTCTGCATGAATACACAGAGGGGTCTACTATAACGTAGTAGCTAAGATTTTCCTGGAAAGTCCACAGGACAAATCATGTTTTATTAAACCTGTGCAAGCCTCCACTCCCTATTTTGGTTGAACACTGCTTCAGTTCATACTGATTCAGACCCACACTGAGCCAATTTGGATCCTGATTGAAAATTCAGAAATCTGGGCCTGCAGATCCTTTACTGAATTGCAATAGAAACCAAATGACTATAACTTTGTGTGTGCAGTTGTGTGAATGAAAAGCAGATATGGGTATCCAAAAAAAGGTTTGGGTCTGTGTTTCTGTATGTTAGCCACCTTAAAAAAAGTAAAATTTGCTTAAAAATGACATCAGCTGAGGGTTTGGCTCTGTCAGTTCACACACCTTTCTGTACTCTGCTCTTTGTGATTCACTAGTGCAGTAAGAAACTGTTTACTGATGTATAAATGGTACAGAAAGTGCAGGGAGAGAAGGTAATGGACTTTTACAGCCTAACACAGTCCCTCCTCTCCCCTCCCCAGCAACATCCTAAAACTTACAAAATGTCCCCAGGGTTCTGAGTTCAAGTTCAGATGCACTGAAGAATACAGCTAAAAACCAGGAACAATACTCAGGAGTGAAATGCTGCACTGAGAATGAGTATGGTAGAGTCAGCCAGAGACCTGCTGCTACTAGCTAAATCTTACAAAAGAACACAACTCTAGATGAGAGAAGTGAACATGTACTGTTGAGTAATCCATCTTGCCCAAGCACTCTTTGGTGTTTGGAGAGTGGTGTTTGAAGTCTTGCCATGGATTGGAAGCTAGAGCTATCACTAAGAAAAGTCAAGCTCTGTCCCCTTCCTCATCAACCCACATAAGACATATAATATTTTGGAGTCATCTTGTTTTGTACCCTTGAAAATTATTCTTAAAAAAATTCAAATGACACTTATCCACTCGAGATCTGAAGTGAATGGATCTCACTCTGCTTTGTACTCAGTCTAGTTTAGAATTTGTTAGAAATCATTGCATAGCTTTATTGGGGAACTGTTCTTTCCAAACTTTCAAGTGCATTTCAGGTGTGTGTGAAAATTACATTAACAACACACCTGTCTTGTGTCATGGCATACATATGCTTGCCAGATTGTCCTCCACCGAGGCACTGACCAGACTCGCATTTGCTTGGTGCCCTGAGCATGGTGCCCTCAGACCTTGCCTTGGGAAGAATATGAAGATAAAACATCAACCTACTTTACTGACTGGCTGTAAGCATATTGATGTACAATCTGTAAGCTAATTTGAAATTGATTTTTTTAAAAAAATTTTATAATAAATATATAATTTATAGTTTTTATTTGTATTTGCTTTTATCTCCATTATGGGCAGATTCCACAGTTCTGGCTAGCACAAAGAGGTGCTTCAGAGTCACTCCTTCTTTACACGTTGATTTAGCCTGTTTCTGAACTGCTGAATAGCGATATGGCCAAGAGGAAAGACAAGAAAACTGATTTTTGTTTCTGTTGAATTTTGTTTTATTGACTGCTGGTTTTATTGATTCTTTACAAACATTACCTGCTTTTGTTTTAATATACTTGCATGACATTTGATAGAGTCCAAGGGTGGAAATCATGCAGCCCTCCTATTGTTGTTAGATTATAAGTCTCAGTGTTCCTCATCTTTGGCTCTTATCATGATGGCCAAAGGAGTTTAGAGTCCAACAACAATAGGAGGACTACAGATTTTCCACCATAGATTTAGCACATTACTACACAAACCCCATTCTCACTGCAATCACATTAATTAATGAAAATGGAAACATACCAGTTTCACAACAGCCATTATCACATGTCTGGAGCTGTTTCTGCATCACACTGCCCCTTAACCCCACCTTCCTACCTTATGCCCTACCCAACATGCCTTTCAGGGTTCTTAAATTTTATTTTAATTTTTTACTTTTTAATGCAGTTCCAGAGTTATTTCAATGCAAGTATAAACAAAATAAAAGAGAAGAAATAGGAAAGCAAATTAGGGAAATCAGCCTGCTTGGGAATAGCAAGGAGGAGCAGGGATGAGGGAAAAGAGGAGACACTGGCACCACGTGACTCCCAGTATTGGAACTGCCCCGGAAATGATGTTTCACACCTAAGGAATAGTGGGACTGCAGTGTGATTTTAAGCTTATTGTTGGGTTTTCCCCATCAATGAAAAGGGATGCCCTAACTACATTTTGGAGACACAGCAGTATGAGTCAGATGTGACGTTGTGTGATAAGTATCACCAAAGACACTATTTTCCAACTGTAATTGTGTTTCAAAAGCCATGTGTAAAAGCAACAGAAGCAGCAGCACTGTATCTACCTCCCTTTGTATCTACTGTAAACCTCAGTAAATTTAGTGGGACTTGATGTTGAATTGAAATGAACAATTTTCAAGTCATTTTAAAAAATGAACAACTAACCAACCTAATAAATAAATAGCATTCTAACACAAGTGCATACATTCCTATAAATCATTAAAAAAGAATTAGTTTACATATATATATGGCCAAGAACAGGATATCTGATTGCAGTCCTAGTTCATTAACTGAGTGTGCATCTATATTATAAAAATAATGCAATTTGACACCACTTTAAATGGCATGGCTCCATCCTACAGAATCCTGGGATTCATAGTTTTGTGCAGCACTCTTTGGCAGAGAAGTTTAAAGACCTTGTAAAACTACACATCACAGGATTCTATAAGATGGAACTACACCACTTAAAGTGGTGTCAAACTGCATTATTTCTACAATGTAGATGCACCCTCAGAGGTATCTTTGGGACTGGAACATTCTGGGATTCAAACATTCAACAAATGCAAAGCCCTACTGGGCTTCTGCCAGAAAGTTGAAAGTGAGGGAGCAAAGGTTTCCTCCACTCTTCCCCCATCCATTTTTAGAGCTATTTGTATTACTATTTTAATGCTTTGAACCCTATAACTTCAAAGCTTCTCCCAAGTTGCACACCCTCATGTACCCACTTCCCCCACGCTAGCCCTAGTGGTCCCATGTTGGAGAAATGACGACAGCTAGGTCAAGGAGGGGAGATCTGAGGTTGATTCTTCTCTTTTGATGTCAGAGTTTTCTCTGCAACCTCAAAAGGGGAGATCAGATCTTTCTAGGAGATGCTCAGTTGCCATCCCAGAGACCATGGAATGGCACTGTAAATGTAAACAAGGAAACAAAATGTGATCAGGAAGAACAAAAATGTATTCTGTTTCGATAATAGCATTGTAATATTCAACCCACTTTAAAACCTACATTTGTTGCCCTTTGTAATTTGTATTTGAATAAACAGACAGAGATATAGATGTAGATATAGATTTTACACAGAGCTTTCTTCTATAAAACGTCAAATCATCCATTCAACAAAAAGTGACTTTTGTATGAATGAAAGAGGAAGGTAGTAATTTGCTGTGCAGTTCTGCTATTGAAGACTGGTTTTTTTAATGCTTACTTCCCTTAATTCCTGTGTAATGATTTCTCCTTTAATGATGATTATTTTGAATAGCTAAAATAAACCATCATGTTCATGTACTTTCAAACCAATAAGTCCAAAGTTTTCTTCATTGGTAATGATAAACCTAATTTCCCCCCTCCATTCTTCCTGAATACTACAGGTTTTAGGATAGGGTGACTGAGCATTTCTCTTTGAAAGTGAACCCTTGAAGAAAAAGCAGCTTTGTCAGCTACCATGAGGAAAAGGAAACCCATTCAGAAATTGTGACTGGAGATGAGAAAGAGATAGTGTATTTTGTCCTGAACTGAAGTACAGGAAAAACACATCTTTAGCTCACTTTTTAAAATTTTATAACATGAGCTTAGGTGTTCTAAAGAGGTCATATAATCAAGGAGAGGAAATGATGATCCTTCAGATGTTGTTGGAATCCAACTTCTCCATTCGATAGGGTCAATGATCAGGGAAAGTAGAGGGTGCCTATAAGCCAAATCTTTCATCCATATGTTTTGAGGCATCTTTATCTACAGAGACAAAAAGTGTCAATGACTTGGGGCAGAATTAGTACACACTATTCTGTGTATAGTTGCTGGCTCAGCCTCTGGAGTTCAGCAAACAAGAGGAGAAAAACAGTCATTTTGCATGCACATTTTATGGTAACATTTGAGTGGAAGGCCTGGAATGCTGTTCTGTTGCTCATATAAGACAACTGAATGTGGATAATGAGGGACCTGATGTAATGATCTGCAACATCTGTGCCATGTTTGTTTTCTTACAGGAGTATGGGGGGTATACCTGGCGAAACCGCAAGCTGGTTATTCTGCTGGAACAGAAAGCAAGTCATCTTGAGACTCATATAGCTGTGTTTCAATTTATCAGGGAGGAAGAAGATTTTCTAGAAATTGTGGAGCAAACTCTCCTCAAAGTGCAAGACACCCAAGATGCCTCTAGGGAAGTAGGACAATTCCAAAATGCACTTGGTAGAATGTGACACACAGCATCAAGAACCATGCATGTTTGGATCTATAAAATGATTGTGAGCTGTCATCACTAAGAATAGGGGCCATGTGGCCTCAGTCCTCATAAAGTATGGAGGTGACTTTTGTGAGTTCTATGTCTGGAATGACTCCTACCAGTTGCTAGAGGAAGAAGAGATGTGGTGGTAGCAGCAGGTAATTTCCTCCAGAGAGAAATAGATGTAGTGTTATGATGGCCTGATAACATCCATGTAGTGTGATGTCTCCAAGAGGCAAAGATCCACGATGCAAAAAAAGTGTCTGGCAAAACACCAAGCCATCAACCATTAAATATTATTTCTGTTTGTCTGGAACAACCCCCCCCCCCCCCACACACACACACTAAACCTCCCAGCTGGCTCAAAATCCTTGTCATCTTTATTAAAAGTTATATTCCAGATCTTTTGTTTAATTATTTCTGTGGCTCTGGAAAATCCCAGGTATAATAGGACTCCCAGGTGTAGCTCAGCACCTTGGGTAATTCCTGTGGAGTTGGACTAAAACCAAGAGCAGATTTACCACTCTGTTAACATGGAAGCTACTAACTGCCACAAGATAGATATGAGGAAACATTGATTGGCCAGATTTTGGGCTGCATTATGTCCACAATGGGTTAGAAAAGGAAAGGACAATCTAAAAGCAGGACTGATTAAAAATGTTTTGCTGCTTTAGGCAGAGTAGAAATTGGTGCCCCCCCCCAATTCTCCTAATCAAGAGGTACAGTACTTAAAACAGCCAGTATATTTGGGTATATGGGCCAGCAAATACCAAAACTGTGCCTCTCTTGAACCCTGGCAGTAAAAATAAAATATTACAATACATTACATGACTTAAAAACTGCTTACCCTTTGTGACATTCAGAATCTGCTGCCTGAGGTGGATGCCTCATTCTGCCAAATGGCAGGGCCCTCCCTGTCTGAGGGTGTGATGCAATCCCTCCTAAAAAAATCCTAAATTAATATAATATATGGGTAAAGGTCAAGCCAGTCTCATTAAAACAATTGTATCCCTCACAGACACTCTGCTGTACATTCATGAGAAGAGGTGGTGGTGGTAGAATCATGCAGAGACAGAACACATAATTTTAAGAGAATATATTCTCAGCCAGTGCTGGGAATAAACTCATGGAATTTAGCATTTTATTACTCAGGTAAAAAGGTTATGTAGCACTCACTAACACCGTTTTTATGCATTTCCACCAATGTTATATATTAAACTTGTTAAAATAATAGCCTTTCCCCACCAGCCACCATTACCTCTTCTTTGACTTTCCTGAGATTGTTTGAAGACTAGATCTGCTACTTCAGAAAAAATATATATTAAAAATTGCCAGTTTAATATTCAAATGGCAGCTGGGAGTTGAGCTGCACAAGACTGTGAAAATGCAGGAGACCTCAACATAGCTATAGTGCCACTGATGGGAAGAGAAATACAAATTTCTCATACTGAAATTATTTAGTGTTGAGGCAAGTAGATTAGATGGTGAGGATTTTGAAAATTTGCCTGCTCCAGAATATGGGTCACAACCCTCCATAAACAATGGCTAGGAATGGTGAAGGGAGATATTTTGTTTTGTGATGTTATATGGCCTATTTGAATAAGCTGAAAATTACAAGCAGCACATGAAATTTTGAATAATACCTGAGGTTAAAATTTGTGCAAATCTAGCTAGAAATAAAGCCCATTGATTTACTCCCAGGTAAATTCATTTGCTATCACACCCATGTCTTCCCTTTTATTATATCATGTTTATTGTTATCATACTTATTTATAGCATACTTTTCCCCAGAGTGGCACTCAAGGAAGCATAGAACAGTTAAAACAGATATAGATAAAATTCACAGAATAAAAAGGTTAAAAAATAAGTAAATTATGAAAAAATGCAGTTAAAAGCATAAGCCATTAAAAGAAAACAGCTGTCATGTTTACCAGATCCAAATTTCAAGAACCAGGAGAGCATGGTAGTGATGAAATACTACAGCTTTATTTTGGATTCTTTAGACAGAGATGTGCCACAGACTTGTTAGTGTCAAATCTGAACTTTTCCCCAAAGCTTTACCCTTTTAGGCTTTTCCCTCCAACCCCACCTTTCCTGGCTTGCAGTCAGCACCCTTTGGACTACATCCTGCATATAGTTGGTCCAACTGTGGACCTATGCTAGGTTGAAGCATATAGCATTCCCCTGAATTACTGAACTGTCTCTGAAGCCTTCCTCCTTCCTTCACAGTTCTTCTCTACTTTGTAGCGAGAGGGCAGCAAGATTTCTCTATATTCAGAGACAGAATAAGGACAGTAATGTATAGCAGACATCTGAATAGGTTGGAGTTAAAAGCATGCTTTTTGCTGTCAATTTCTTAACAACCATCTACGGTGATAACGCAAAAAATTGAAAAACACTATTCCAGAAAAAAGCAGGGAGCATTCATGGAGGAGATGGCAATTTCATGAAATGGAAACAGTCTTTCAACTCTTCAGTAAGTCAGATTTCATGTTGTTGTTGTTGTTGTTGTTGTTGTTGTTGTTGTTGTTTTATTTTTTATATCCTACCTTTCTCCCAATAGAGGCACTCAAGGCAGCGACATTGCGGACCTTCAAGAGAACATGCTCCTTAGGAATGTGACATCTCTATATGTACTTTAAAAACTGTATCATGGATCTAGAGGTTCCAGAGTTATTTTTTAACTCTAGTTCATGCTACTGCTAGGATCTGTTGTTTTTGGTTTGCTTTCTTCTTGCTTAAATAAAACATTTGAACCTCCACTTTCTCTTCTTTTCTGCTGTTCTTGAACTTCATGACTTCATGTGTCATGATGGGTCCAAGAAGATGCATCAGAAAGTTCTGTTTTCTGCCATATGCTGCTGTAGGCAGCCATCATCATCCAATTTTGTTTTTTGGTGGGCTATTAAGAATCTGAAATCAATGGAAACAATGCATAAATTGTTTGAGTGGCATCCTTTTAGGAGCATATGTCCTTTTGGGGGCACTGCAGTGGTGGTGTTCCCTTCTTCCCCATGCAGCACCCAAAAACATTCCCACCCAAACTAACTGAATAGCCTCTGAAGGGTAACATAAGGCAATTCTGTGCTTTGTGGGGAGTAGGCAGGATCTCAGAAGTGTCTGGCTATATCCCCACAGCCAGATGGAGAGTGATGACAAGAGTGCTGCCATCCACTGGGGTACCCTGGAGATCTCACCACTACCGTAATTCTTTTGTCTGGCTACAGGGACATAGCTAGATTCTTCAGCAACTCTGTCCATTCCCCATTAAACACAGAATGGTTGTTGTTGTTGTTGTGTGTGTGTGTGTGTGTGTGTGTTGGGATGGGTGAGTTGCAGGCCATTCAGTAAGTTGGAAGGTAGGATATGGCTCAGCCTAGTGTAGATCTGCAGACAGGCTTAGTATGCTATACTGAGCAGTAAAGGATTATGGCTATCATGTGTGTATCAATTTGCAATAGGATCCAAAATGTCTCAATACAATATTTGATATCCTGTGACTTATTGTGGAACTGATGGTACCGTCACATTTCATAAGCTACTATTGTTGTGTTTGCTTTGATCACTTCATACACTTTCTTTAGGTTAATGTCCTGTTTTTCTTTCAGAAAAGAAATCTTAGGAGGATAATAAAAAATAAAACTGTGGTGCAATGCCAGAAAACAGATTGAATCTAACAAGCATTTCAAACCAAACCCAAAGTTTAGTGTGAAAACAAGAAAACATTCCAGCAAAGTGAAAACAGCAATGTAACTCCAAAGTCAGATCACTTGGTTCACTCCTAAGTAGCCATGGTTTCACCCATCTGGGTGGATGGGTACAGGGATGTAGACAGGTAGGCTTCTTTAGGGAGGTAGTTCCTTTCCAAGGTTGTCACAACTTAAAAGTCCTGTCTTTTCATTCTCAGCTGCTATATTTCTAACAGCTGGAAACATGGAGCAGGGCTTCTAATGAAGATTTCAGAGTGTCAAGAGGCACCATTAATAATTACAAATAAAATATTGCCCTTTACACTAATATCAGAATCATTCTTCATTTATCATTTAATCAAACAGCATTATCTGCATGAGACAGAATTTTCAGCAGGCCTGGGGAAACCCCAGGTTTTGCAGAACTTTAGAAAGGACTTAAATGGGAAGGGATCCCTTTCAAAGCCTGGCATGCTCAGTATGTGAGAGTAGAAGGAGGATACTGAGAGTAGGTGGGATAGGATTGGAAGGAATATACAGAAAAAGAATGGATGGTAGGTTTTAGGTTTGAATGCTATGATTCCACACTCCAGTATTTGTTGTTGGTCTTGCTTCTTAATAAGTTATGCATGAAATCTTTGCCAAAATACAAATGTCTTCTTTTGCTATAGAAACATAAAGGAAAGAGAAGTATCTTGAATTACTGATAGCCCTTTTATTGGAAACCCAAAAATTGAAATGGAACTTTAAACAGCAATAACAGTGTTTTCTAATTAGTAGCTACACCAGCCTATGCAGTCCAATGGTTTGAGAGTTAGACCAGAATTCTTGTAAATCAGGGTTTGAACTCTTGTTTAGACATGAAAACCCATTGGGTGACTTTGAATAAGCTACAATATCTTGGCTTTAGAGGATGGCAATGGTAAAATTCTCCTGAACAAATCTTGCCAAATCTTGCCCTATGTGAAAGGGTTGCCTTTTACTAAGCTGGAGCTGACTTGAAGGCACATATTAATAACAAGATATCTTTGGATAAGAATGTGCTCTTGTGTGCATTTCTACCCCTGCTGGACAATTTCCCTGAAAGACCTTTGCATTGTTTAGGGAAAAAAATGCCAGCATCTCTACTTATTTTAATAGGTGCATAAAGTAATTTATATATTTCTTTATGTTGTTCTTGGTTCTTAAGCACAGAATGGGCTTTCTAAAGGTTTTCCAATAAGATCTGCAAAAGCAGACCTGAGTCAATGGTATTATCTTCTTGGTTGACTTCTAGTCCTATAATAAATTGTGTAATTTGTAAAAGAGTTTGGTTTTCTGCACTTAGTAAGGCCATTTAAAAACCATTTTGGAAGCACCAGGTCAGTCTCAGTAGTGATAAAACCACAATATTATTCTGTAAAATGCAGAAAGGTCTTACCCACAAGAACAAAGAAATTAAAAGCTTGAAACCACATCCCTAAAGGTTATCTGAAATATGTGTGGTGAATCTATGAACTGTCTGTGTTGTAAAACAATTCTTGCATGTTTTTCCTTGGTTGTAAGACCATACGGTGATGCCATGGGACAGTAAATTTGTGTCCCATTTGACAGGAGATCCTGTTTGATCTTCTGTTAAGACAGCTACATGTGTTCCATACCAGCCTTTCTTGGTGATATCTAATCTAGGTTTCCTGTCTGACAAGACCTTGCCCTTTATAATTCATATTTCTTAAGCTGTCTTCTCTGGTTAAACAAAATATTGTTAGAAGGATCAAGAAAAAAACAAAACATGTTTCAGGTTAAACTTCCTGGGTAAAGAAGGCAGTTCTCTGATGAGATTTACATGCTGTGGTTTGCCACACGAATTTCACCATGCCATTTTCAACAACCTTAAACGAACTGTCTGGAGTGATGTGGATAAAATAGCTCAATCCACATGGTGAGTTGCTGTTACATATGAATGGAACACAAGGAAGCCACATCTGCTATGTGAATTGATTTAAGGGCTCTGGGGGCCTTTCCTCACATATGGTGGGGAGATATATATAATCAATCAATCATTCAATCAGGAGGCCTTCATACAGTGGCTATAACATGTATACCACTCTTAATTAGTTGAAGATGTGTCTTCTGTGGCTTATAAAGGAGGAAAATGGACTCAATAAAAATGAGATAGTTGCTTCAGATTGTCATGCTGGTGGAAACATATCTCCCTCTCTTCTAGAAAAGTTAAAATTTGGCTTCTAAATGATGTTGGCCTAATTCCAGTTGTGACTTCCAACTAAAGTAGACTTATTGAATCAATGGAAATAAGTAAGTGTTGATTTACCAAATTCCTATTTCTACAAAATATACAACCTAATTGGGATTACAAGTGAAGGTAGGCCATTGTACCAACATTTTAAAACTTGTTTCCTTTTCCTTGTATCATTCCACTGGAAATAGTGATTGTAGTTTGCATATTTTTTTAAAAAATGTTTCATTTATTACCCCTGCTATAATGGCCTCACCTCTGTCTGGGGATGCACATAAAGCAGCCATATATCTGGCTGATGGCACAGGTGTCATACTGTTCAATATTTCACAGATGAAACTTGGGACAAATGTTGAGTGACGTGTAATGAAGACCTTGAACCTGGGGAATTACTAAAGTCCAAATCTTCTTTGGGATCTTTTATCCTATGTTTACGGAGGTGGCTAGGGAATAGACTGATAGAGACAAAGCTTTCCAAGAACTATAATTTGGGGATTCAAACATACAAAGACACTCTAACATACAATCATACACACATAACTCAGAAGTAAAGTAGTTAGCTTGGATAGGAAACACAAGGCTTTCTAATGGTGATAATTACCTGAAGGAGGCTGCTCCAACGATGAATGAAGATGGGTAGACTCAACCATTATGAGAGGAAAAGACAATGGAAATTGCTGGGAGTCTAGTCAGAATTCACAGTGGCACCATGAAATCTAGCCAGACCCCAATGTCCCTGAGATTTTTGGGAACATTTATAACCTTAAACCTAGCCTGAGGTGAAGAGTTGCTATTGTATATCAAAGGATTCTGCTATGCTTTGAAGTAGACAATTTCCAAGGGAGGAGATAGGATGTTATCTCATCTTCAGCCGGACACATCCTGGCTGAAATTCATTAATCCTCTAGATGTGAATATCTGGCTTAGCAGTTCCTAGGCCTGGTCCTTTTCACCTGCAAATTGTTGTAAATGCAGATGTGACCTTTCAAGTGTTTATGTGATGTGCATGCCTTGAGTTCATGGCAGGAGGGGCTCATCCCAGCCCAGGACCATGGCAGGGACCCAAGAAGGGGTCTTTATATCAAATCAGTTATTATTATTATTATTATTATTATTATTATTATTATTTTCCTATATTCCACCTTTCTCCTAATATAGGGACTCAAGGCAGCAATATGTGATCAAGGTGGGGGGAAAATTAAATAGGAAAAGCACACAAGCTAGGAGAAACTGCAGCAGTTTGACTTTTGTCTGAGCGTATTGAGAAAGGCAAGGTTCTGCCTTCTTGTCTCCCTCTGTTGAGTTATTTGGGTGCAAACTACTTTTGCACTTTGAACTCAGGGGTCATTCAGACTTTTTTTAGTGCAACTATTTGAATAATATCACTCACACATTCCAGGTTTGTTATTCACACTATGGAACCATAACTATGTGCATGTCTGGGAGTTTGGTTGCACACATGTGCCAGCACTTGAATAAAGGTGGAGTTGTTGATGTGAATGTATTCGAAACATGTTCAAGGCATGCAGAGTTTTATCCCAGTTTATCCCAGGTCTATTCACATCAGTTATTCACATGCTGATGATGCAAATCTTTAAAACAAAAACCCTCAGGGAAAATCCCAATATTGAATATCCTGGATTAAGTGTTGTTTTTTGGCAGCCTCTCCCCCCAAAAAACTTAATTGCATGCATTCAAAATATATGTGAACAACAAAGGTTCAATACATATTCATCCAGAATTATTTTCACCATTTGAATTGGCCCTCAGTTTGCAACAACTGAAGTAAGGTGAGGACAAAGGAGATCAAGTCTAGGAGAAAGAAACATGAACATCATAAAAGCATCTGAAAAAGTGGGATGACAAGATTAATCAGGACTGTGCCTGCCAAATCAGGATAGTTGGGGGGTACAAGGTATGTGGGGGCAGACCCTCTTGTGAAGGTTTCTGTTGGATGACAAAATCATTAAAAAAAATCTGCTTTTTTGTAAGTAATAATGACTTTAGTTAGTCAGGAATGCTTGCATTGTTTATTGCTAACTGCTGTCAAATTCATTTTGACTTATCGTGACCCCATGAAAGAGAGAATCCAAATAATTGTGGAGAAGTATGATGTCCTGTTCTATCTCCAATTAGTTCAGCCAGTGCCTTGTCTGTTTAGGTAGTGCTGTCTCCACCTAAGCACTAAGCAGGACTGGAAAAGGAGTATGTCCAAAAGTAAAAAAAAAACCAAACACCTGCTGCTAGAAGACCAGGGATGAAGAAAAGTGCACCCTATAGGGTGCATGTGGCTTTCAGCACCCCCTTTTGATTAAAAATAGCCCTAAAATGTCTCCCAGTGTCCCCTGGGGATGTGGGGCATTTTGATACCTTATTTCTAGACCTTTTTAGGCAAACAGAGACCTTGTATTCCATCAGGAAGTAAACCAGAAGGCCTCAGGAAAGACCAGAACTGTGACAAAAGTGATCCTCCTGCCCATAGGGGGTATGGGTGGCATTTGGAGGCAAAAATGGCAGAAGATGTGTTGAGGGTATTTTTGATTTGGCAAATTTGGGATCACGTGCCAATTTTGGGCCAGTTTGTATATTTTCCCCATCTATTCAAAGAATGTGGGGTGGGCTTTCCTATGGTCCTCATGATGGAGTCTTACAAGTAGAAAACAAGGCTGGCACATGCTTTCTTGTATTTGGACTTCAGTCTATTTTAACATTGCATGTTGTAGCCACTATAATCTTGCTTTCTGTATCTGTTATCTCGGTTTAAGCCAGTGGTCTACTTATCATATATATATAACTTTAAATCTGGCCCTTATTCAAGCCTAATGTCTTTATTTCTGGTTCTAGCTACAATTTACCAGGAATATAATTATATCCACTGACTGCTGTTTCTCAACTATCCTTCCCCAGTTTGCAAATATGTAAATAAATGGAATTTCACATGGGGGGAAATGAATTACTGTTTTCTGTTCTGAAGGAAATTGGCTAGTAAACTGAAAAAAACAAAAAACCTTACTGTGACCTTCCCATGGCTTGAAGAAAGGAGACCAATGTTTGCTGATAGACTGTGAGTGTGCCAGCATTGGATATTTCTTGAGACTGATGATGGTTTTAAAGATCTTCTGGCAGAAGGTTACAAAACTGTTGCCAGTCTGAAGTGGAGGAGAGAGTAATAAGAATGAGACTCTGGGAATTCAGCCCTTAGAATTCTTGGGTTTCCTTTCTACGTTTTTGAAGAATGTTTGCTCCTAAGAGTTGAGCACAAAAGAAACAAATTTCTTTAACAAACACTTCACTTTTATTACTTCCTTGTCACTGGTTTATTTCCAGTCCTTCAGCATCAAATGACTACAATCCATAACCTTAAAATCTGCCCAGTCTTTATGTCCAAAAAGAAGAGAGAATTCCCAACCGTGCTTGAAAGTTCATTTTGTGGTTGCTTAGCATAGGAAACAACCAAAGCTTTAGTGTTCAGCAGAATCTCTCCTGTTCATTCTTTCAACCACAAGATGGGACAAAAATTTATAGTTCTGAGAAAGGGGAATAATATTTTATTCCAATGTATTCATCCCATTTTCCCCGTTCTTTCAACTGTGCAGGCAAATTGTGTCAATATGAAGCAATTCATTAAAACATGACTTCTTCCACCTCTGAAAGCAAAAATTAGTTTCAGAAAAGAACAGAAGGACACTCAAAACAGAAGAAAATAAAATTCAAAGGGGAAAACCTGTTTCAGAATGCTGCCTGCACAGCATTTACTAGTCACAAGATTGAAGGAAATCAAATTATATTTATAAAGTAGTAGTAGTAGTAGTAGTAGTAGAATCATAGAACCATAGAGTTGCGAGAGACTATAAGGGTCATCCAGTGCAACACCCTGCCATGCAGGAATTTCCATGACATACTGGGTAATTTTTTTGTTGTCTCCCACCATGCATGCACACTGTCACACAAACACACTGCCTGAGACTTCCAAGTACCTCCCATGTCCACCTAGATACCATCCCATTGGATGGCCACCCCTTTGATTAGCCACACAGTCGCACATGTGATGCTCCACCGGTACAAAGCATCAGAGCATCAGTGTTCCAAATGACACATTGGCATACATACATGCCCCCTTCACCCCCTTTTACCCTATACCCCCCTTGTTTCAGCAGAATGACTGTCTGGTTTGTGAATGTTGTAATAACAACCATTGGAGTTGTTGCACTTTCACTTTTTTGCTTTGCTACAACCCCACACTGGCACCTGGCTGTTTATACCAGGGGTAGGCAACCTTTCCCCTTTAAGGGCTGAGGGACTTCAGCTCCCAGAATCCCAGGAGCTATTGGCCAACATGGAACTATTGGTCAACATGGCTGAGGCTTCTGGGAGCTGAAGTCCCTTGGCCCTAAAAAGGGGAAAGGTTGTCTACCCCTGGTTTATACAGAGATGCAAAGG
Source organism: Phrynosoma blainvillii (assembly GCA_026167975.1). Lineage (NCBI taxonomy): Eukaryota > Metazoa > Chordata > Lepidosauria > Squamata > Phrynosomatidae > Phrynosoma > Phrynosoma blainvillii. The sequence goes on from JANUYF010000001.1 coordinate 420,106,082, forward strand.
TGCACATTTTCTAAGCTAAGCCATTTTATCCCAGCTTTTTTTTTTTGGTCATGTTTATTGGAAAATACAAATAAAAATTATTATTATTTATTATTATTATTATTTGTTGTTCCAATTTTTAGCCCCAGAGCGCAGCTTCATTTCTGTTTTCACCCACTTTGGAACATCATATAAACACTATTATATGATATATGTCCATCATATAAACACCCCGCCTTCAAAGTGGCTGGAAGCTGCTTTATTTTGCCAATCTGTTTCACAAAACGGTGATACCTTTATCTGCCAACCAAAATGTATACTATAAATACATCATACAAACTTTTGAAGCTCCATTGGTTTCTTCATCAGGCAAAGATGTTAAAAAACATACAGCAGAAGAAAAGTGATGTTGTCACAGACTTACATTTTGTCCCATATGTTACTTCTGTTATGAGTTAAGATGATCTAGACTCTAGAGAATATCAGTGCAGGCAGAAAGTACTCCTCATTTTGGCCATGTGGGGATTGGGAACAGAGAGCTGTAGAACACAGGCAATTAACCTTTCAAATCAATTAGCAGCACCAAAGTAATTTATATCAATTGAAAAACTCCATCCTGTGTGGTGCTAACTACTGCCCTGTTCTTTTAGGAGGTTATCACACTTACCAATAATGTGACTGCTCCCCAACAGGACACAGTCACATTTTGGGTTGCTACCAGGTATTATCTCATGTAATTTGTTGCCATTGCCACCAGGCAGATGCAACCTGGCTGCATCCCGAGTCCCAGAGAAACTTCAGAGGGATCTTGCCATTTTGGAAAAGTGGCCTCTGAAGCACCGCTGGGACCCGGGATGCAGCTGGGTTGCATTTGCCTGGTTGCAGCAGTGGTGAATTATGTGCAATAATACCCAGTAGCAACCCAAAACGTGACTGTATCCTGTTGGGGAACAGTTGCATAATTGGTAAATGCAATAGTCTCCTTAGATTGTAAAACCAAGAGATGGTAATAATAGAAACATAAAATCAAATCTATTGCATGAATTCAGGAATGTTCTTAACATATATAAATTTTGTCATGTTTATTGGAAAATTACTAACTCAAACAAAAGGGACCATCTTTCTACTTAGTAATTAATTTTTGAGCTCAGAGTATTTAACCGATTATATAAGTAAAACCTCTTTCCTTATATAATATGCAATGTTTATAACAGTAGAGCAATGCAATGTTAATTATTAATTTACTGTGCTTCAAGATGACATCTGGGGCTCAATATTAAAACTTTTGTAAATCTCCTTATATGCCACTGATTGGTTTGCAGAATGGTTTATACCATATATTTGTTGATGCATGTTAGACACACATCTTATTTGCATACTGATGAAACAATGAGTTGAATGCATTGAAGCTATGCCTTCTCCATCTTCTGATGAAGAAACATACATGTGACAAAATAAATAACAAATAAAAGCTTGAAGATGGTTTTAATTGCTTGTGCTTCCAATTGTACTATTCCACAGATACTTTGGCATGAGGATGATATTCTTCTATGTTAAGCTACTTTTCATGGTAGCATAGGTTGCTATTTACCTTAAGTCTTTTCCAACTTAAGATGACTCTATCTCTGAGTTTTCTTGAAAATACTTGTTCAGAGGGGGCTTGCCATTGCCTTACTGTGAGGCTGAGAGAGTGTGATTTGCCCAAGATCATCCAGTGGGTTTCCATGGCAGAGCAGGGAATTGAACTCTGGTCTCCTGAAGTCCAACATCAAATCACTACACCATGCTGACTCTGTGGCATACATACCATTAGTTCAACTACCTACCTACCTACCTGCCTACCCATCCATCCATCCATTTATTATTTAGTCATTCACTCACACAGCTTTTTATTTTTAAAGAAGTAAGTTAGTCTTTTTCAGTAGAAAAAAAAGAAGGGGAAGGGAATGCAGCAGCATGTTTAAGACAACTAATGCTTATTTATTTATTTATTTATTACATTTCTTTATTGTCTCTCAGCCCACCAGGATTTGTAATACAGGAATAAATACATTTTAAAACAGACCTAGAGTAAAAACATTCATTTGAAATATTTTAAATAATTTAGAACTAGACAGTTAAAACAGCTAGAGCAATTTCAAAGTACATAGGAAACAGTATCTTCTTAGGTCTAATCTACTCTGCATAAAAAATGCATTTGGATGTCACTTTAACTGGTATGTCTCAATGACATGGAATTCTGGGATTTATGGTTTTTGTACCACCAAAGCTCTCTGACAGAAAAAGCTAAATATCTCAGAAAACTAGAAATCCCATAATTCCATAGCATTATTATTTATACAGTGCAAATTAGACCTTAGCTGTCCACTGGAAACTCAGAATGGATTGATCCAGACTGACTTCACTTGGGAAGGAGTTCCACAGTTAGGGTGCTGCTATAGTGAAAGTCCTGTTTTGTGCACCCATGCAGGGTGCTGGGACAAGGACAGGGCCTATTGGAGGAGGCAGTGGGACAATTCACACTCACAATTATGGCACTATATTTCACTTTTACTGCCATGGTTAATTCCTATGTAATTCTGGGACTGGAAGTTTAGGGATGGACGATTTGAATTATGAGCCAGAAAGCTCTACTGTCTCTTCAGACTACAAACTCCACGGACTCCATAGGATGCTGCCATAGCAGTTAAAATGGAATATAGTACTATATTTGTGCACTGTGAATGGAGTCAGCCATTTAAAAATCCTGACTCTTAAGACCTTTAGTGCTCTATAGGTTTTAGCATGGGCTTTTGTTGATTTGAGGTGTTGTACAGACCAGCCACAAGGGCTGGGCTGGGGGCAGACCGGGGGCATGGCAACCACATGCCAGCCACCCTGACTCTGTCCCGACTCAACTCTGACTCCGCCCCCGCATCATCCTCACATAGTGCACCATATGGCGATAGGTGTCAGGGCATTCCCTTGGCACAGCATTCCTACACACTGTTCCAAAGGAGCACCAAAAAGCTGCCACTGCAGTGGCAAGAACAACTTTTTGCAGCTTTAAAAAGGAGCGGTATTTGCCAGCCCTTTTTTGAGCGGCAAGCCACCAGATGGGGGCCATGACATGGCGGTTGCCACAGCCCCGATCTGGCAAGGAAAGGGACAGCGGGATGCTTTTCCTTAGGGGTCATCTGTTCAGTCCCATTTTAGATGCACTTATATTGTACAATATTTAATCTACGGATATTTAAATCTATTCACATTGCTATGGAGGTCAGATCAGAGTTTGATGAGGCACAGAAGAATGCAAACTGTGTTACTGGCCACAAGCATTTCAGAAGTGTTGTGTAAGACTATACTTGTCTGTCAAGCAGCTAGTCTGTTACTCTGAAGGTATAAAAGCAATCCACCTATCAGAAAAGTTCACAGAACATAAAATAGGGTAAATATTGCAACAACAAAACTGTAAGAACCTAAAAAGTTGCCTTGCATCAGAACAAATTATTTCTCCATCACTTCAATACAATCTTTAAAATCAACAAATAAAAACAGCATAACAGATCCATAATAAAGTATATTTAAGATGTTAAAATGCAGAATGGGGCAATTTAGTGAGCAATAGTGTCAATATATTCTGTATGATAAAGGATTCAGCTAAACCCAAAATTAAATCCTAGTAGAATTGATCTATTGAAATTAATAAGATTTTGTCTGATTAATCCTGTTCCTTTTGATAGATGTATTCTGGTTGAGACTAAGAAGGAATTTAGTTCATCATTGCTGTCAGGAAGGAGGGACAATGAAAGATGGTAATCCTGCATCCTTTGCAACATTATATTCTGGTGACAGTACCCAGTATTGGAAGACAAAATACAATTACAATAACTGAAGAATGATGACAGTAGGAAGACTGTCTCTATATTTTCAGCCTAAAAGGACTTAATCTTATCACTTTTTTGATAGAATTTAAAAATTGGTAGATTGGGAGTACTGGGATTGAGACTATCCTTCATGATTTTTGCAGGCATGCAGCCTTTTGCACCACAACATCTTGGACAAGGCAGTGTCTGACTGGTGTACAGCTCTGAGAGCTTGCCAAACCACATGGGCAGACCTCTTATCATACACATGGTTTAGCTGACTGGGCATAAGAGTCAGAAACAGCATCGCTCTCGCCCTCCTGTTCTCCTCAGCTATGTCTTTTGAAGGCCCTTTCTCCACGACATCCGACAGTCCTTCCCTTACTAGAAGTGATAGTAGATAGGTGCTCCAGACAGGATAATTACAGTCATTTAACTTAGGAAACTTAACAGGTTCCATAGCCTCCTTATTTCAAGGACACACTGAGCCTTTCGTAGTCTTCCCAGCTTAGCTGTCCAAGGATAAAGCACAGGCCAGCAGCATGGTGCTTTAACTATTTGCCTTCCAAACTCACAGACAGTTTGGACAAAACTTCCAGCACACCAAACACAAAAAACACTCATGCTGTTGTTCTGACAGTCTCCACAGCGCAGTCTGGGCCCATAACCCTTGTTAGCATGTTTGTGTGAAATGCATTGTATTACGACAAAGCTGTGCTCCTGGATGGCCACCAAAGAAGTGACACGGAGATCTGGGCAGGCTGGAGAACTCTCTCTCTCTCCCTCCAGAAGCAAGCAAATGAGACAACAGGCAGATATCTCTCAAGGAGGCACTTTATTCTTTGTTCCTCTGTGTACAAGCTTGTTCTGACTGACAAAGCTACTCGAATAACACCACACACCAACAAACCCACACTGTACAATGAAGCCCCTCCCTTATATACAATATCCCCTCCTAGGATATTAGTCGAGCCCACTCCTGGGCTGACACCCAGTATCAGTCACCTGACTGATATGACACAGCATAATTGAATGTGTCAAACCTCTGCCTAGTGTTGCATCAGCCCCCTGTGACTCAGCACAGCCCAATTGTTGTCTCATCATGGCTGCTGCATGACACAAGGTAACCCTGTCACTTTTGCCCCACATCTGGACATTTTCCCCAGGATCCATTCCTCAACAAGAAATAGCTATTGCTGTTGCTAAAAGAGAAGGAGGAGGGGGATAGAGAGAGAGAGAGAAGCTGCAGATATGTGGGGGCTGGAAAAGTGAGGCTGGTGGGGTCTCTGTCAGGTGAAGGTCTGGCTGTGTCCCCTGCCTCCAGGGCATCTTCTGGGCAGAGGCACTGAGGCAACCTCCCTCTTGTCATCTTCCCAGGGATCCTGCTAGACTGGCCCCACCCCCACTCTGCCTTTTGGTGTTCCAACCCAGGAGGACCCTAGCTGCTGTCGGGAAGGTGCCCTGCTAACCCCAAAGAGCCTCCATCAGGTGCCCAGAGCCCGGGGCTTCATCCCACCCAGAGTGGGCACCCCGTGAGTCCCTCTGATCATGAGGTGCTTGTCAGGGCACCCACACATGCCACATGCACTGTCCCATCCCCTTGCATGCCCCACCCCACCTCACACACTCTGTCTCCCATGCACTGTTCCCTCCAGCATGTGCATGGGGGATGGAGTGGTGTGTGCAGGGGTGGCACAGGGAGAGGGAGTGTATGCTGTCCCAGAAGCCCCACCCATTGGAAGCCCCCAGAAGTCTCACCCTAGAAGTCCTGCCCCTGCTAGCCCCACCCCCAAACCAGGTGACACCCAGTATGGGAAGGCTGCTGCCTGTAGTGGCGTAGTGGTTAAATGCCTGTACTGCAGCCACTCACTCATAGACCACAAGGTTGCAAGTTCAATACTAGCCAGGGTTCAGGCTAGACTCAGGCCTGCATCCTTCTGATGGGTGGGGCTTCTGGGACAGCATACGCTAAAATGAGTACCCAACTGTTGGGGGGCAATGAGCTTACAGTTGTAAACCGCTTAGACATCCCATAGTGCAATATGAAGCGGTATATAAATGAAGCTGCTTTGCTTTGCTTTGCTTTGCTGTAGTTGACCTTCATCCTAGATTGAGATGAAAACTAGTGGAGTATCTCAGGCTTCTGAGGTCTGCTTTGGTCAGTCCTCATCAGCAATACTGTATACAGTATTGGGCAGCACATTTTCAGAAGGATGGGACATGTCCAGGGAAGTGCAAGCAAGATCATCAAAGGTGTGGAAACCAAATCTTATCGGGAACAAAGCTGGGTATGTTTAGCCTGGAGAATACTGAAAAGTGACGATAGTTAACTTTAAATATCTGAAGGTATGTTATATAGAAGATGAAGCAAGCAATTGGTGATTACGGCTTGAGGAGACTGGAGATTCATGTTTCCTCCCTCTCTCCCTACTTTTCCAGTCTGTTCCAGAACACAAACCAATGGATTCAACGTACAAGGTACAATAAAGAGATCCCATTTAATCATTAGGGTGAACTATTTTACAGTAAGGATTATTCCATGTGAAATACACTGCCTCAGAGGGTGGTGGACTCTCTTTTTTTAGAGCACAGCTCTGTAATACACACACACAAAATCATGGCAAGGAGTTGGAGGAGATGACCCTTATGGTCTCTTACATCTTTTTAAATCTAAGTCTTTATGATTCTAGGATGAATTTCATTCATTATTCTACTCTTTTGTTGTACCAGCTTATCAGTTTCATTTGGGGGGAGTGGGGCTCCACAAAGCTGTTTTTCTGAGCTCCTTGAACCAATTTTTAAATCAAACAACTTTTTTACTCTGCAAATGCCCCCTAGGAGACTTTGGGAAAATGTGTTTTTGCCTTCTTGAACTGTTTGGGGTACAGAAGAGTCCCCTGTCCCCCAAAAGGGATGTGCTTTTCTTATCATAAAACAGCCAAGAGAGAGCCAAAACCAAGGTGAAATTTGTCCTGTGCCTCCCAGGAGCATGGTGGTGGAGAAGATGTGGTGTGGGTGCATGAGTTGACCTTCAAGGTACCTGTGGGAGAATGCAGCCTCCTAATCCCCAACAGTTACTTACCCTGATCTAGATCTTCCCTTTATAAGACAGATGCTATGCAATCATGTACAAAACTACATGGGCCTAAATCCTGTTGTATTCTATGGACGTTATTCACAGGTATCCTGTCCACACTTACATGAGAGAAAGTCACATTGCCCTCAATAGGGATTGCATTTGAGTAGACATGTATAAATTAGCAAAAGTTACTGATCATGGCTGGAATTCATGATTAAAGTTATGAATGTGTAACCTAGAGTTATACATTCACAACTGATTCATATTCATAATTCCTATTAATTCAGTAGTGTAGAGCAGGAGTTCTCAAGCTCCCCCCCCCACCCCACCCCGTGATCACCTTTACAGCTGCATGCAGGTGCTGTGCCCCTCTGTTCAATGCAGTAAATGAATAAAACTATTTTGTTTGCTTAGTATGCATATTTTCATTTGTGCATTCATGTATATTCAAGAATATACATGAATATATTCATGCAGCAGCATCTTGTTCTGAGAACCAGGGCAATGATGGGAAAGGTGAAGGAAGAAGTGATGACTCAGGATGGGCCCCACAGGAGGCCATGATCCAATGAGCTTCCCTGATCTCCTATTTTTATCCCCAGCCCAGGAGAGAAAAAGTTTGGAAAGTAGAGAAGGAGGGATCAGTATCTCCAAGTCTTACCTCAAACAACTCTTGGACCCCCCCCCCCCTTGGGGTTCTGCCACACAGTTTGAGAACCACTAGTGTAAGGTATACTAAGGATCATAAAAGGCCTTCAGTCCTGACATACCAGGCAGCAGCTCCTGCGTGCAATGGGAGTATGTTCTCCTGTTGATTGAGGCACAGACATTTCCACCCCCTCCTGCCAGTGAATGTTGGTCCAAGGAGGAATTGTGACAGGGATTCTACTTCTTATTGTCTCACTAGAGCTCGCTGGTGGAAAGGTGTATGTAAAAATGTCAGTTTGCTGCATCCTAATCAACAGGAAAACAAACTCCAATCATTCACAGTGTCTGCTGCCCAAGTCAAGATGGAATGGGTTGAGACAGGAGATGCAACTCCGGGGTGAAACAGACTTCCCAAAATAGAGAGATTGGGGCAGGCCCAGACCTGCTTGTCCTGGAGCCATGGCAAATAGATGCACATGGCCTCAATCTGCCTTGCCACTGTCCTGGATGGCACTTTGAAAAGAAATGTTTTTTAACTTTACAGAGTGGCTTATGTAGGTTGGGGCAGCTTCCACACAGTTTCAGGGCATGTGTCATGTGATTACCACACCCCCAGGTTGCCCAGAAGTGATCTTATTATGCCCGTCTGTTTCACCCCCTAGTTAAGCATACTTAACTAAGGGCTGGAACAGACTGGCTGCAAAAGCTGGCTTCTGGGTGGCTTGGGGGTGGGGTGGCATTTTGCCACTACATGCCCCCAAGATGCCCTGAAGTTGCCCAGTCAACCACATGGGAGTGGCTTCAAGATGCTCTGGGAATGCAGCGTTTTGACACATGCCGCTGGAGTGCCTGGAAGTTCTGCTGGGGCCACCTAAGCTGTCCCAAACCCAGCCCAAATAGGAATGAATCTTTTCTGCTCCTATTTGGTCCAATGGTGGAGAGCACTTTGGGACCATGGTGTGTATTTGCCGTGGTCCCAAAGCGTCTATGGTGGGGCTGGCTTCAAGTCAACCCTTCCTGCTGGTCTGTTCCAGCCCTTAAGTAGCAGATTAAGAATGAGTTAAGTTGTTGTTGTTATTGCTTTTGTTGTAGTAGTGGTGTGCCTCCAAGTGATTTCTGATTTATGGTGACCCTAAAGTGGATCTATCATGGGATTTTTTGGGACTGAGAGGGTGTGACTCAAACAGGGTCACCCACTGGGTTTCCATGGCTGAGCAGGGAATCAAAACCTGTTCTCCAGAGTCCTAGTCTTACATTCAAACTACTAAACTGGCTCTCAATGAGTTAAGTATTTGCCCATATTTCTTCCCCTTGATTCTGGGTTATTTTAACTGTTAAAGATTTCAAGTCAGTGTTGAAGTCCACATCATTTCTTCCTCCCTGTCCCGCTTCCTCCTCCTCTGCCTCCTCTTTCCCCCTTTCTCTCATTCCTTTGTCCCAACTTTCTGTATAAATCTTTCCCTTTCAGACTGCTGGCTATTCCTGTGGCATTTCTGTACACAACCATTTCAGCCGTCATTAAGAAAATGCTGAGAAATCAAAGCACTCGTCTAACACAGCCTGAGGTTTACAGAGTTTGCTAAAAATTTAGTTATGTCAGCCTGTCACATTCTCACTGGATAGGACATTACAAAGAATGACAACTGGGCAGAGGCATAAATACTTCATGGATTAACAAAGACGCTAACCTTCATCTGTAGTAGCAGGTGAAGGAGGAAAATACCCAAGCAAGGTTGCTTGTCAAAACCTATGCTGCAATGTAGCATGTGTATAAATGAGTTTAGCTGGAGATAACAGTCATCCACATTGTTTATCTAATGCAGCTTGCTGACTTAAAAAGCTGTCCTTTGTGTCAAACTACATTAACATGGTTGTCGATGTAAAATTAATTGACAAGGCTGACAACTGGCAGAGCTGTCCCATTAGGGCTCTGGGTTAAACATCTGTCTGAAGAGATGTTTCCTAAAAAGCTGAACAGAACTGCAGTGATATTTCAGGAAGGTACTTAGCAACTGAGCTATGGGGGATCAGCAAAAGAAAGATAGATGAAGCAGAAACATGCAGAAGGAAGTGTTTGGTTACTATTTGTTGACAGCCTCATCCTCGAACTGAATGGTTCCATGATGTCTGTCACTCATGCTTTTGAAATCTTTTTCTACCAAGATGAGTCATTGCATGTGACATTCCATGTGGCAAACCAACTGACTCAAGTCATCTTCTTTTAGATACATGGTTATCACTGATACTTCATTGATTTTGTACATATACTTCAGAGTTTTAAAATACAAGAGAATGGATCTAGAACCAAATCATGTTTCTCTGAACAAATACAGGAGATGTCCAAATCTAACCAGATTTCCTTCAAAACAGACCAAATTAGAATCTTTATACTTTTGAAGATTCATTAAGTGTTTGGATTAGAGGAATACTTTAGACACAGTGTGTCTTCACATTTTTTCACAGCATATTTATTTAGGGGCCTGAACAGATGAGCAAAGATAGCACAAGCCAAGCACAGGCTATCCTGACCTTGGTGCTCACCTGGATCAGTCCCTGAGTTGGCACAGGGACAGGCAACTGTTCACAGGTAAGGTAAAGAGCATGGGGGGCCATTTGAAAGCCAGTTTGCTGCAGAGATTCTTATAAACTCCATGAAAAACCAGGACTATTTTACCCTGGGGTAAAGGCGCTTTACCTCAGGGTCAGACCAGATTCTCTGGATCTTTGTCTGCATGGGCAGGATGGCCAATCTTGCCCTGTAGTTTTCAGCCTTCATTGTCTGCACTAGATGACATGAGGACAGGGGGAACCAGACTATTTGACCTGTGCAAACAACCCCAAGGAAAATAATGAAGCATAGTGAGAAATAAAGAGGGAGTGGGCGTATGGAAACTGACAGCTCCATCGTCTAATCATTTATTTATTTATTTTGTTTAAATGCTGCTTTTCTCCTGAGAAGGGACCCAAGGTGGCTCACAGACAAAATCAGTGAAAAACAACAATTTTTTATAAAAAAATTAAAATCGTCTTGCTAAAACAATATAAAATTGTATTAAATATACACACATTGAAAAAACACATAACATAAATAGAACACACTTCATATAAAAGCCTCCTTGAAAAAGATTATATTTTAAAGACCTGGTGAAATAAAAATATCTTTTCCTACCGGTGAAAGGAAAATGGAGTGGTTCATCCTAGACTCCCATGGAAGGGCATTCCAAAGAAGACTTAGAATATTTTCTCTCATGTCCTTATCAAGTGATCCTGTGATGGTGGCAGGAATGGGAGAAAGCTTTTCACTAAACATCTTTGTTTCTTCTGCTCCAGAGACTTGGATGTGGAACAAAGAATTAAAACTACAGGAAAAGAGACCCTACCTAAAAATTAGAAATAACTTCCTGATGGTAAGATCTGTTTGACAATGGAATATGCTGCCATGAAGTGTGCCTTTGGAGGTTTTTAAACAGAGACTGGATGACCTTCTGTTGAGAGTGCTTTGTGTATTCTAGGACTGCAGGTCATTTCACTGGATGGCCCTTGTGGTCTTTTCCAACTCAATGATTGTATGATTCTACCTTAGAGTTCTTACAGGTTCTTATGTGGAGATACAGTTTTCACATAGACCTAGTCTAGGGCTTTATAGGTCATGAACATCACTTTGAATAGTGCTCTGAAATGAATTGGTAGCCAGTGTAGCTGTTTCAACAAGGAAGTTATATGCTCCCTATAATTGGTCTTGGCCAGACTTCTGGCTGAAACATTTTAGACCTGCTGACATTTCCAAATAGCTCCAAAAGCAGTCCCATGAAGAGTACATTACACTAGTCCAAATGGGATGCAATCAAAGCATGTGTCATCAGGGTCAAATTTGACATCTCAAGGAACAGGAGCAGCTGGAATACCACTTTTAGCTGTGCAGATGCACTCCTGGCCACTGGTGAAACCTGGGCATCCAGGCTCCAAGATGAGTCCAGGAGAATATCCAAGCTATGCATCTGAGATTTCAGGGGGAGTGTAACCATGTGTAGTACAGGCAAGGTCCCTGTTCCATGATCTGTTTTTCGACTGACCAAGGGCACCTCTGTCTTGTGGGGATTAAGTTTCAGTTTGTTTGCCCTCATCCAGTCTTTTACTGACAACAGACATTGGTTCAGAATTCAGACAGCTTTCTTGGAATTGGATGGAAATATAGAGTTGGGTGTCATCTGCATACTGGTGACACCGCACTTCCACCGCACAAATTCCAGATGAGCTCTCCCAGTGGTTTCATATAGATATTAAACAGCATGGGGGACAAAACAGTACCCTATGGAACTCCACAGGCCAATGGTCAAGGAGTCAAATGAGAGTACCCTGGCATTACATTCTGAGTTCACCCCTTCAGGAAAGACCAGAATCCTTGCATAACAGTCTCCTCAACCCCCATCTCAGAAAGATGAACCTGAAGGATACCATGGTCGATGGTATCAAAAGCTGCTGAGATGATCAGCAGTATCAACAGGGACACTCTTCCCATGTCTAGTTCCCTGTGGAAGTCATTGACCAAGGTGACCAAAGCTGTCTCTGTCCCATAACCACAGCTGAAGTCAGATTGAAATGGATCTAGATTTCATCCACAAACCCCTGGAGCTGAAAGGCCACCACTTCCTCCAGAATCTTGCCCAAGCAAGGAATATTAGAGACCAATAATTATTCAGGGAGCCCCTTTTCCGTAATGGTGTCATCACAGCCTCCTTTAGGCAGAATGGAAACTTCCCTTTGTTGGTAAAGTGGTAAAGTGAGAAGAAGTAACAAAGAAGAAGATTAGATTACATGAGAATATATTCAATCAAGGAGGCCATGAGTTTGCAGGACCTGAGCAGGTCTGTTGATGACAATGTATCTTGGAGGTCTCTAATTCAGATGGTTGCCATAAGTCAAAGTTTCCCTGACAGCAATTAACATCAACATTTTGTGTCAATTCTAATTGTCACCTCCTCCTTGTCACCTAATTTCTGAACTACTGCAACAGTGTAATTCAATGACAGTCATGTGTACTCTTTCTCACCTCCAAAGAGTCAATATGATCATAAATAGTCTTCTGTATGTTGGCCACATGGTCATATACAATGTCTCTCTACGCACACTTCAAAATACGCTTGAAAGCAGGTCCACTGAGGATCACACACTCTGGGGATAATTCAGACTCTGTTATACTCTTCCTTCCCCTCCTCTCTCTATAAGATTTCCTCTCATAAACCCCCACCCGTAAATGTGTACTCTGAAGACCAGGGTTCAGTTTGAATCCTAATTCAGCCATGAAAACCCACTGAATAACCTTGGGCAAGTCACATTCTCTCAGCCTGAGAGGAAGGCAGTGGCAAACCTCCTCTGAACAAATCTTGCCAAGAAAACTGCATAATAGGTTTACCTTAGGGTTACCATAATTTGGAAATGAGTTGGAGAAACCCAACAATAACATAAATGTGAATCTCTTCAAACGTGCATGAAACTAAAAGCTATACATACATCGATACATGCACTAACTCTTTTGAAGGCAAAAGTTGAGACATCTGGAATGTGACGATGCTGCCATTCAGTTCCTGTCATGAGGAGCATTTTCACTGGCTTTTTCTCAAATAAGAACAAGAGACTCAGGGGGGTTGCAGACTGCCAGAAATAGTGTGAATTCAGTCCACTTTTAGGGTTAGGGTTAGAGTTAGGGAACCATGGGAACTGTATTTTATTGTGGCATCAGAGTTGTCTGACAGAGAAGGCTCAATGTCTCAGAAAAATAACAGTTCCCATGATTCCCTAGCACTAACCCTAACCCTAAAAGTGGACTGAATTCACACTATTTCTGGCAGTCTGCAACCCCCCTCAGTTTCCATTTCAATACAACAAACACATGGTAGAAAGAAGCAAAGATATTGATTGCTTGATGAATTTTTGAATCTAAAGGAGTCTAATACAAGCAGTGCACATCACAACCAGAAGCCTTGTCTGGCCAGCAGTTTCCCCACTTATTTCAATTATTTCCTTTTCAGTACAAGAACAAGCTCAATTAAAGCCATGGGAGAATAAGAATAACATAATTAATATAGTGGCAAACTACATTTGGGATTTTGAGATAGCATTAACCCCCACCAACCCCTGAATTCCTGTTGACTTCTATATTTCAATGGCTCTTGAGACTTTGAGTATACTTTGATTCCTCCTAAACCCTGAACACAGTTCAAATTTGAAGAGGGCAGTCATTGTTGCTACCCCTCCCATTTTGACCCAAGAGTAATTATTGCACAGAAACACCAACAGTTCTCTTTCTACATACTCACAATCATCCTAAATATAGCAATATTGATATATTTATGATTATTGTGAGGATGCAGAAAGAGAAATATAGGTGTTTCTATGGAACACACACACACACACATACAAACATATCAATAGGTCTGTATATTAAATGCTTTTGATGTCAGGTACCTGAGGGCCAGTATGGTATCATTGTTTGGACTAGGCCTCTGGAGACCAGGGCTTGAATTCCAGCTTGGCCATGGAAATCAACTGAGTGACCTTGAGCAAGTCACAATCTCTCAGCCTTGGAGGATAGCAATGGCAGACCCCCTCTGAAGAAACTTTCCAAGAAAACCCTGTGATAGGTTTGCCTTATGGTAATAATAATAATAATAATAATAATAATAATAATAATAATTTATATTTCGCCCTTTGGGGACCCAATCAGGGCGGCTTACAACAATAAAACCATACAATATACCCCAAAACATAATCCCTCCCCCCCTTAAAACAGTATTAAATCAAATGAAAATTAAAACTACAAATTCGAACAATTAAAAAATTAAAAACTTTACAAGCACAATATTGGCCCAAGGCAATGTTCTTCATCCATCAGTAGATGGTCACCAAGTAGGAAATGATTTGAAGGCACATAAAAACAATAACGATGATAGCACACATTCCTTGGCTTAAAAAATGAATGGCCTTTGGACTTATGTAGATATATCTTATGTTTTTCATCTAGATAGACAGATGAATGAAAGAAAGAAAGAAAGAAAGAAAGAAAGAAAGAGTACTACCTCTATTGCTTTATTTCAAGATGTTTATTTATTTGATTCATTTCATGCCCTCTGGTGTAGACAGATAACTCAAGGTGACTCAAGCTTAAATAGAACAAATGTGATAACAATATGAATAAAAGTACAAATATTCTTAAAATATAATTTAAAAATACAAAACTTTAAGCACAATTTAAAAAATACAACACCTATGCAATTAAAAACAAAACAAAACCCAAGATCACTTGCCAAGGGACCACCTCATATTTTAAAAGGGTTTTCCTGCCAGCAGGAACACAAGGAGGGAGCTAGCTTCATAAGGAGTTCAAGAACATGGGAATAACCACAAACAAATCCTTTCTTCCATTCCCACTAGATCCAAGAAATCAATGGAAAATTCAAACCAAGGACTGGGATACTCTATGACAATAAAAATAACATAATTCAAGACCAGGAAGGAATAAAAAGACATTGGATGCAATATACAGAAGAATTTTACAAAAGAGATGACAAAATGAAGGACACGTGGAATGAAAAGCCATATGAAGATGAACCCCAATGTCCTGTAAAGTCAACATCAGGTTTGATAGCCAAAACAAGGGAAAATCCCAAACCAAGTCCAAGTTACCAATCTGAAAGGGCAGCCAACAAAGAGTCAAACACAGGCTGAAGGTCCAGGGTTTCAGAGAAGATGAGAGTGAGACAGTCCAAGGTCCAGGGTTTCAGAAGTTCAAGAGTAGTAAACGGTCCGAGGGTGAAGGGTTCCTGTAGTCCATGATAAGTCAAGAGACAAGGGTTCAGGCCTAAGCACAAGAGAAACCAGAGACAGAGGCTTTCACCAGAAAGCTCAGATAACCTCTGGCACAGAAGCAGCACTTCCACACTTGCTTAAATCCCCAAGCTGCTGGGGCTCAGCTGAGGCTCAGCTAGGGCTGATCACCTTGATTACCTCAACATTTTTCATAAAGCCTCCTCAAGCCCCGGAGGCCCACCTTTTCGACTCGACATTGACTGAAGGTAGGCACAGTCCCTCGATCCTCTTCCATGTCCAATGGCTCTGTCATCGGAAGGCTTGGCTGTGGAGCCTCTTAAGAAGCCACAGGCTCTGTTGGAAGCTTTGCGGGAGCTGGCAAAGCAGAGCTGCTAGGGCCGGGCTGGGGCTTCAGACTCAGGACCCAGAGGGAGTTTTGGCTCATCCTCTGAGTTCTTTTCCAGACAGGGCATGACACCCAAATTCTAAAAAGTGAGATGGAAACTGCAATAAGAGAAATAGTGAAAAACAAATCACCAGGAACAGATAATATTTCAATTGAACTGCTGCAATATATGCTAACCAACATATGTCAACAGAAATAGAAAACAAAACAATGGCCAACAGATTGGAAGTGATCAATATACATTCCCATTCACAAAAAATGAGACATAAGAGACTGCAGCAACTATAGGACCATAGCACTGATCTCCCATGCAAGCTAAATTAGTTTCAAAATTCTGCAACAGGGACTCCAACCATACATGCAGAGAAAAATCCCAGAGGTTCAAGTGGAGTTCAGGAAAGGAAGAGGCACTAGGGACCACATTGCAAACATACGATGGCTAATGGAGCTCACCAGGGAATTCAAAAGAAAATCAGCATGTGCTTTATAGACTATAGCAAAGCCTTTGGCAGCATAGAACATGAAAGGCTATGGAATGCCCTTAAAGACATGGGAGTGCCAACACACCTGACAGTCCTGATGCGGAATCTGTACTCAGGACAAGAGGCTAATGTCAGAACAGAACATGGAGAAACAGAATGGTTCCCAATTGGGAAAGGGGTCAGACAAGGCTGTATCCTTTCACCCTATCTGTTCAGCTTCTATGTAGAACATATTGTAAGAAAATCAGACTTGGACACAGAAGAAGGAGGAGTGGAAATAGGAGGAAAGAATAGCAACAATCTTAAAATATGCAGGTGACACCATAATACTAGCAGAAAATCTCACAGACCTGGAACACCTTCTAAGGAAGATCAAAGAAGAAAGTGCAAAGGTAATCTTAATGTTGAACATAAAGAAAAAATATATAATGACCACTGAGGACCTTCACAAGTTCAACCTAGACAATGAAGAAATAGAAGTAGTAAAAGAATCCCCATACCTGGGATCAAACATTGATAGAAATGGGAACTGAAGTCAAGAAATCAGAAGAAGACTAGGGAGGGTAACTAAGAAAGAACTAGAAAAGATTCTAAAATGCAAAGATATACAACTCTGCACAAAAGTTAGAATCATACAAGCCATTGCATTCCTTATCACCATGGACAGTTAAGAAAGATGATAGAAAGAAAATCAGTTCTCTGAAGATGCCAGCCACAGATGCAGGTGAAACATCAGGAATACATTCTTCTAGAACACGGTCTCACAGCCTGAAAAACCCACAAAAAACTATGGATGCCAGCCATCAAAGCCTTCGACTTCACAGAAAATCAATTTATTTCAGATGTGGTGCTGGAGAAGAGTGCTGAGGATCCTATGGACAGCCAAAAAGACAAACAAATGTGTCCTAAAGCAGATCAAGCCGGAAACCTCCCTGGAAGCCAAAATAATCAAACTGAGGCTGTTGTACTTCAGACACATCATGAGAAGGAAGGATTCATTGGAAAAGACAATAAAGCTGGGAAAGGTGGGGGGAAGTAGGAAGAGAAGAAGGCCAAATGCCAGATGGATCTACTCTATTAAAGAGGTCATGGGTATTAAGGGGTTGAAAGAATGAAGCAGAGCCGTGGAAGACAGAGGGTCTTGGAGACATCTCATCCATAGGGTCACCATGAGTCGAGATAGACTTGAAGGCAGTTAACAACAACAAAATAGCACAGATAAATGTATGAGTCTGTCATTTGTAGCACAGATAAATGTATGAGTCTGTCATTTCTTTCTGTCAGATGCTGCAGCGGAAAAGCATCCTTGGAGCCCTGGCCGTGCGGAGGGCCGGCTGCTCCGAGGATGTTTTTGGGAAGGAGTTGGGGCGGCCAGCATGTGGCTGCCCCTCCCTTTCCTTGCTCTGAAGACGGCACTTTGCGCCGTCTGCTTAGCCCCTATGCTTTTTAAAAAGTTGTTCATTTTCTCAGATATCTAATGAATAGATGAGAGACACACTGTGAAAATAACAATACATTTTGTCTCCCCTTCCTTCTCCCCTTGGTCAAACTTTAGATATACATGGTGGGAATAAATCCAAGTTTCTAATTTCTGTCTTCAACTTATTGTAATTATCCCATTGTGTCCAAAGTGACTTATATAGTTTAGTTTAGGCCATAAACTTTTGAGACCAGAAAATTGAAGTGCAAGAAAACAATTTCTAATGGTTGAAAATAACCCACAAAATTGCAAATGTAAAGGAATAAAAAATCTACCAGAAATGCTACTCAGATGGTTTGCCTTTTTCTATTACCCACAATAATACAGCTAACACAGTTCTAAAGACTCTATTTAAAAGCACTATTTTCTATGTACTGAAATGAGGAGGCAAAAACTGTCCTTTCTATAGAAATAGTACCCTGAAGCTTCTTAAACACTGAATGACTGAAATAGAAAGCGGCTATTGAACTGTTGAAATGATTACTCAATGAATATCCACTCCTTCAGTACCATCCTTTTCATCTATCTTGCAGGTATTCTATGGTGGTTTCTGCTGTTTATTTTAGTGGCTGGCAGTGATTCCTTTGTGTTTCCTGTGATCATGCAGTCCTCCTCTGTTGTTGCCTTTTAGTCCCTCCTCAAAACTCACCTTTCCAATAAGCCTTCCTAAGCCAGAGGTGGCAATAGCTGCAATGTCAGGATTGCAATGAATCTGCTTTGGATTTTAAAGAAGCTATCCAGATTTTCTAATAAACATTACAGAATAAACTTCAGCACATTGAATAGCTACTGTAAAGTCTTCAAGAAATCTTGAATGAATTCACTGCACCCTAATATGGAGGCCATACGAATAGTAGACCAAAATACATCTAGGTGGAAATAATCACATATGGTCTTTGGTAACCTTTGTCTCTCTTTTCCTCAACTTTTGTTGTTTCCTTGTATCTATTTTAGGCTGTCAGGCCCTTTGATTTAGGACACTATCCTACTTGTTCTTTGCAAAGTCCCATATACATAGTGCTGTAGATATATATAAAAAGACACCCTAAAGAATCCATGTTTTGGTTGATCATATGTATTGATTTAAATGGGACAGTATTGTTTTTTCATATTTCCAAACAGTCTTGTTGTTTTAATATAAATGCCAATTTTGTCCAGTTTTGAAGAAAAATGCCCTATTATGTTGCAAAAATGGTTAGAAGATTCCTGTTTGAAATTGTGGTTGTCAAAAAAAATGTGTCATGGAGTGTGAAAGGTTTTATGATAAGGTATTGAAAAACTGAAAATTTGTTTCAGATTATTTCATCAGATTAATATTCATGGTATGATTGTGGTGAAATACAGTTCCCCTCTATGTCTACCTAAATATTTGTATGAGTTCTGTCACTGAAGTATAATTGTTAGCTCAATCTGTTCATGTAATAAAACTTTTGTTATTATCTTACTTTTTCATGAATACAGAATATTATGTAACCCTACCCCAATTTTGCCATCCCAATGTCCTGTTTTTGTCTCAAGAAAATATGGTCAGCCTATCCATGTTTCACTATGCAGTTTCCAGGGACAGCCCAATGAATGGCTGTCATTAGAAGTTCAATGAAGCAATATACTAGATGTGGATTCAAAAAGCCACAAATCTTCCTTTCAAATGGGGATCCATAAATATTATATTGTTTAATTAGTGTGAGATTATTTGTCCACCACATAAATGTTCTTAATCGTAACACTTTTTATATGGTGATCATCCATTCAATATGTATTGGCTGCTTAACTGCAGCAGGTGATGACAATGACTGAAACCACCCATTCTGAACAACAGCAATATAGTGGATCTCAGTGCAACTATAATCTTGAAAGAGTAATCTCCTCTTATGTAAGAAATGAATGACTCTTCCAAGCTAGCATTAGCCATCTGAAGTTCAATATAGAATAGGAAGCAATTGTTCATTATTTTAAAGTGTGTGTGTGTTGGTGTGTGTGTGTGTACACAAACACATGTTTGAGTGCACTTTCCATAAACAGAGACATTTTAATTGCACTATTTCAGTTGGGACACTCTACACAAATTTTAAAGGTGAACTACATTAGAGTTTACATAATGAATTGTAAGTTGATCATTAGAATGATTTTCTCTCCAATCCATAGAAGTCGCATCAAGTGTGTTATTTCATGGACCCTAAAGCCCTAGATGCAGTGGCTCAAGTGGTTAAGACACTGACTCTGTTGATTGCAAGATCTGCAGGTTGGCAGTTCGAGGCCCTGGTGCAGCATGATGAGGTGAGCTCCTGTCACTAGTCCCAGCTTCTGCCAACCTAGCAGTTCAAATGCATGCAAATGCAAGTAGATAAATAGGTACCATTTCAGTGGGAAGGTAAACATCATTCTGTGCAATCATGCTGGCCACATGATTACAGAGTAGTCTCTGACAATGTTGGCTCTTCGGCAAAGTAACAGAAATGAGTACCGCCCCCTACAGTCGGACATGACTTGACAACCTTGTCAATGGGGAATACCTTTACCTTTACCCTAGAGCAGGCAATCCTTGGAGTTGTGAATGTAACAAGCTCAAAACTACAAACCATGCAGTAATGAATGTTGCAAGCTCAAAATTAGATGCAACTCTCTCCCCCCCCCCTGTGTTTGTAACACTGGATTCATTCTAACATTCACACAGCAGAAGGATGTTCATGCAAACACACTTCAAACTACTATCCTTTTTGAAGTATAAATATTTACTGCTTATGTTAGAATTAAAATGATCTAATCCCCAGGACCTCACTCATGAATGAACCCATGAGGTTAGGATGAAAATGAATCCCCCCCCCCACACACATACATTTAGATTTTTTTTTTCTTGATGTGCTTAAAGAGGGGAGGATTGTAGCAAATAACCTTTAATGCAAATGCAATATTTGTTTTAGCTCAGGCTTGCAAACCAATTATTATTTTAACCCCAACTGTGTTCCAGTCATGCCCTATGAAAGCCAATGTTTAAGCCTGACTTTCTTTGAAAAAACACAGCATTCTATGAGTGCTTGAAACATGGCCAAACTGGAGGTGTTAAAGAGATCAAACAGGGCTTTTCAGAATTAGAAATTCTGCAAGCCATTTAGAGCTGAGAAATTAGAGGGAAAGTAGGATTTATTTTTTCCATTATTTCTCTAGTGACCAGGAGTCTAGAATAAGCAACAGCCTTGCAAAGGAAGGGGAAAAAGTCTGAACCTCACTCAGCAAGTTCAGCAACAGGTTCCAGCTGAGCCAGACTTTCCGCTTTCTTCCTCTGTTACCTTCACAACAGAGAAACCAATAGCATCAGGCTCCAGAATGTCTAGGCTGCTCCCACCGTGTGCAACAAAGGTCATCTCCAGTCCTAAAATACAAAAGTGAGACTTTTCATCTTCAAACTGGCAACATTGTTGATATGGAATATCATTACCCTGCTTCTTCCTTCACTCCCTTTGAATATGGAAAACAGCAATACACACCAGATGTCTTCAGTCTCAACTAAACATATATTTATCTGCTGAAGCAAAGTAAACAAAGGCACATAAGAAGAGTTCCACTGAGTCAGAATTCACAAGTGCTAGTTGTGAACTATACAGCCCTGGCTTGGATCCAGAGTATTTGAAAGATTGTATCTCCCTTTATGAGACAGCCTGAGTTTTTAGATCTTCAAGGAGACCTTTCTCTCAGTTCCACCACCATCACAGGTATATTTGGTGAGGACAAAGGAGATAACTTTCTTAGTGTCTGCACTCAGGCTGTGGAATTCTATCCTCCAGCAGAATAGTTCCTTCTCTGGTGTCGTATGGCTGGTACAGACCTTTTTTACTTAGACAGGGCTCTGGCTGTTAACTGTTTATATCAGAAGAATCTTTTATACTGCACTTTCACCATTATCTTCTTTATTATTTTTTAAAAATGAGCATCATCGTCATTATCATCATTCTTATTTTTTGAAAATGTGTATCATCATCATCATTATCCTTACCCTTAGCATCATCATTATCTTCTTTATTATTTTAAAATCTATATCATCATCATCATCATCATCATCATCATGTTTTTTTTCCTGTAACTGGGACTTAAGGTGGCTTTTAACCTTAAAAATCAGTGCTTTAATTGGTTTGTGTGTTGATCTTTTTAAAGCTGTATTTTGTTTTAATCTATATTGTTGGCTGCCTTGATTCA
The DNA here is from genome assembly GCA_026167975.1 of Phrynosoma blainvillii. Taxonomy (NCBI): domain Eukaryota; kingdom Metazoa; phylum Chordata; class Lepidosauria; order Squamata; family Phrynosomatidae; genus Phrynosoma; species Phrynosoma blainvillii. The sequence continues at coordinate 420,127,998 of JANUYF010000001.1, forward strand.
TGTGCCAGGGAAAAATGGGATAAAAAATGAATTAATTAAATAATTAGCAATTAATTAATTATGTTATTTAATTAATTAATAACTGAGTCAGACCAGAGGCCAACACTCTGTTTCCAAAGGTGCCAACTAGATGTCTGTGGAAAAACCCACTAGTACAGAATAAGCTCAAAAGCATCCCCCTCCTGTTTCATTTTCCCCAGCAATTCATAAACAGAGGCGCCTATCTATGGCACTCATTGACAGCTTATGATATCCACAGCAGTCCTCCTGCCAACTCATGTTCCTCAGGAATGGATAAACAGAGGCACTCAGAGTATGTGGTACTCAATGACAGCTAATGGCATCCAGAGCAGTGGGGTACTGATTCCACACTAAGATTTAGCATGAACTGTAAATGAGCTTTCTAAAATACTTAGCCTAGTTTAGACTAAAACCCAGAGTGGGTTCAGTTCCCCACATAGAAGCCACCAGCTCTTGGTACTGAAGGAACTTGGACTGTGTGAGTTGTGGGGTATTTTCTGAGCTGATTGATCATTCCAGTATATTAAGGAGCATGAAAACACAGTGTTTGTGTGGACAAAATCAATTGTATGCCATTCAGAAATGCAAGGTGTCATAAAAATTAAATGTATTGTGAGTTATTTCCCAACCCCAATGAATTTCTATGTCTTCCTAATAGAAAAGAATCTACTTCCTCTGAAAGGGATTAATCTACTGACAACCAGAGCAGGTCATGTTTGTTTCCACACATCAAGGTTCTCCCCAAGATGGCAAAATACTTTTTTTAAAATGCCAGTAAGTACGTTGACTGGAAAAGAAAGTATCACAGAATATTGATAGACAGAAACAATTTTTCTCCCAAACATTTATTTTTCTAGGGCATCTTGAGTCCCAGTCTTTGTTGTATTAAAATGTTGTATAAAATTACCTTCAGGCTATGCATATAAGGTGCATATGAAAAACAACTAAAATTTGATAGGTTTTTGTGGGTTTTTCGAGCTGTGAGGCTATGTTCTAGAAGAATGTATTCCTGACATTTCCCCTGCATCTGAGGCTGGCATCTTCAGAGAAACGTCAGGAATACATTCTTCTAGAACATGGCTTCACAGTCCAAAAAATCCCAAAAACCTATGGATGCCATCCGTGAAAGGCTGCGACTTCACATTGAATTTTGAGTTAAGATTTGGGTACCAACTTCAGGTTATCTCATTATGTATGTATATGAAAATACACATATTCCAAAATCCAAAATAAAATAAAATAAAATCTGAAATCCAAAATAAAACAAAACAAAAACCCAGAATCCAAAACATTTCTGGTTTCAAGCATCTTGGATAAAGGATATTTATCCTGTACTATTTATTGGCCTATAATAATAAATCAGCCTATTAATTTGTGGATAGTAAATGATATTAAATGAAATGATGTCAAGACCATGTGGCACCCTGGTCTGGAAAATGACATGGATGTGGCCACTGAAAGGAACTGGAGCAATAGTAACAGGGTTACTACAATTTAAGTGGCAGGTGCATGAATCAGCATTTGGTAAGCTGTGCATCATGGGAAGCTTGATGCAATATGCACAGTGGATAAGACAAGCCAGGTATGCGTCATGGGAGGACTGATGCAACAGTCTTGATGCAACAGGCACTGGGGATGAAACCAGCAAGGTTTAATTAGTGCATAGCTGTCACATGTTCCTAAGAAGACCACCTATATATGGGAGAGGCTCAGAATCTCCGTTGTTGGTTAGTTGTAGTTGGTGGTTGGCAAAGCACTTTGTTACTCTGTATAGCTGTGAGTATTCAAGACAGACGTCTGGTACTCTATGTATCTTTATAAATATTTGCAACAAAGATTAAAGCCCTTGTTGAATGAAGCCTCACTGTGCAGTTATTCATTTCAGGAAGCTGAAAGCAGCACCTGCGTGTGGGAGGATTTTTCCTATGCCATCTGGAGCAAACTTCACAGAAGACCAACTTCTTGGTGTTCCTGCCTACGTGCATCTACTCTGCATGTGTGTATGCTAGATTCCTGCTGTCTGCATACCCCCAACAAATGAGTCTTAAGGAAGATAACAAATTGAAATGAGTGCAATACATGTAAAAACATAAAAAGTTCAACTTTAAAGCAGAACCAAACTATTAACATTATTAAAATAACTTAAAGCATACACTAAAATGATAAAAAACAGTTAAAACAGTACAATTAAAACAACCTAGCAGCTTTTTAAAAACCCTTCTCTTTAAAACTTTCAATTGAATAAGCATACAAAAGTCTTTGACTGCTGACATCATCAGCAGTACAGCAGTTTAAGGCTTCCTTATATATCACAACACCTGCATAGAAGAGCATTCATTGTTTGTTTACTGATCTTGATTCTGTGCCTCTGTCACAGTAGAATGTAGCAGATAGTTGTGCATGAAAATTGTTCTCTTAGAGCCTTTGGGCCATCCTGGAGGCAGGGATGGGGAGGGGCAGCCACACGCTGGCTGCTTCAACCCCTCCTCAAATATGTCCTGATGTCACATGCCATTACGCATGGCACACAGCGTCAGGCTGTCCTTCCGGTACCGCCTTTTGACGTGCTGCACCAGAAGGGGTGCTAAAGAGCTGTACACCGGCTCTTAGGGTGCCCTTTTTGCTGGCTCTGAAAGAAGCAGCATTCCAAGGCAGCAAAAGGGAGGATCAGGACTGAGGCATCCGGCAGTCTCAGCCTCGATCCTCCGCTTCGCAAGGCGGCCCAGGGCCACCCTTCTGCACCCCCCCTTAGTTATCTCATTTATTGGAGGTGAGGCTCCTTATATAACTCAAGGTGACATTGGTTGTGATCATCTTAAGAGGCAGACTTGATGAATACCTGAAGACTATATATGATTTCTCAATAATGGTCAAAAATACATTTCCATTCATAAATTCTCAACTTTCAAGAACAATAATGTAATGAAGAAGATCATGACTCGGCAAATTTTGTTTCTGAAGCATTTTGGAAGGAGAAATGAACACAAATCTATGAGGACATTTCAGAACTGTGAAATTCAAAATGTGAAAATTTGAAAAAAATGCAAACGCACTTTATCCAATAGGAAAACACATACAAAAATGTGTACATTAAAAAAACAAGTGTGAATGGGGTGTGTATGTTGGAAGTGACACCAAAATACACATGAATTTCATGCAGAAAAAAGTTATGAATACATATGAGGAACTGAGACAGAACAAAAATCCTGTTGGGTTGAGAAATGCAACAAGAATGAAACTGACAGATTTTCACATCCTTATTATGATAACTGGTGTTCTCTTGACGGAACTTTTTTTTTTTTTTTTTTGAAGACCACTAATACAAATTTAGTGAACTAGAACTGGGGATTTTGGCAATTCCCAGTGATATTAACTTGACAGTTCATGCCTATGTTATGTGGAGCTGTCTGCTTGAGCAGTGAATTAGTTAAGACTGACATGAAGTACAGAAAGATGGAGACTCATATGTTTCATATTTTAGGAATGGCATTTCCCATTAGCAAGTACAACAGGGATATTCTTAGTGAAATGCCTGTTTAACTACAGCTTAACTCTGAATGATGATGATCTCTATATCAAGAAAGCTGTTTTCCCTCAAGCCAGCTACATTTTTACTAGCTGTGACTGCAAATATGTAACAAAGGCTATAACATGGATGTCTGATGTAGTGCGATGACATCAATGCTGGGATCCTAAGAATTTTTCAAATGCTCAAGACCAAACAAAGGGATCTTAAATTATGTTACATATAAAAACAAATTAAATAAAAACGATCCCTGGAATACTAGAATGAATACTGGCATGTACTCAACTAAATAGCATCTCCTGGTGGCTGTCCCAGGTGGCTTGGGATGGCATTTACAGACCAGTTACAGATCTGTAATTCTAGGACCTGAAACAGACAGGCAAAATGACGCATGCCCTCACATTGGGGGCATGCCGTTTACACAATGCACACCCTGACTACAGCCTGAAGCTGTGCCTAGGCCATGGCAATGAAAAAGAAATGGGCCAAAAAGGAGAGGATAAAATCTACTTCTTCCAGCAGCCCAGATTGGGACTGGGCATGCGCGGTTGCTGTACTCCTGGTGTGAATGGCACCAGCACTGCCTTGTGCCACTTCTTTGGGTCTAACTGTTTCAAGCCTAAGTCATGAATCCATAACTGTGATACTGAACCCCAGTCTACATTTTTAAAATGTCAAGACATGACATGGATATGATTACATCCAAGGGTACTAAAAGAACTGGCAAATGTAATATCGGAACCATTGGCAATAATCTTTGAGAACTCCTGGAGAACAGGAGAAGTCCCAGCAGACTGAAGGACGGCAAACATTGTCCCCATCTTCAAAAAGGGGAAAAAAGAGGATCCCAACAATTATCATCCAGTTAGTCTGACATCAATACCAGGAACGATTCTGGAGCAGATCATTAAACAGAGAGTCTGTGAACACCTGGAAGGTAATTCCATAATCACAAAAAGTCAACATGGGTTTCAGAGAAACAAGTCATGCCAGCCAAATCTGATGCTTTACTTTACTTTTTGGAATGTATACATTTTTAAAATATTTTCAATCTGGGGATGCTTCAATCTGAGGATAAATAAGCTGTGGATATGGAGGGCTGACTGTATACAAGGCAAATGTAATCTCAGAGCCACTGGCAACAATCTTTGAGAACTCCTGGAGAACAGGAGAAGTCCCAGCAGACTGGAGGAGGGCAAACATTGTCCCCATTTTTAAAAAAGGGGAAAAAAGAGGATTCCAACAACTATCGCCCACTTAGTCTCACATCAATACCGGGAAAGATTCTAAAACAGTTCATTAAACAGAGAGTCTGTGAACATTTAGAAGGAAATGCCATAATCACTAAAACTCAACATGGGTTTCACAAACACAAGTCATGCCAGACTAATCTCATCTCTTTTTCTGATAAAATTACCAGCTTGCTAGATGAAGGGAATGCGGTAGACATAGCATATCTTGATTTCAGTAAGGCATCTGAGAAAGGTCCCCCATGATAATCTTGCAAACAAGATAGTAAAATGTGGACTAGGCAATGCAACTGTTAGGTGGATTAGTAACTGGTTGACTGACCAAACCCAAAGGGTGCTCACCATTGGCTCCATTTCATTCTGGAGAGAAGTGACTGGGGGGGTGCCATAGGGTTCTGTCCTGGGCCCAGTGCTATTCAACATCATTATCAATGATTTGGATGAAAGAATAGGGGGCATGCTTCTCAAATTTGCAGATGACGCCAAATTAGGAGGAATAGCTAATACCCCAGAAGACAGGATGGAAATTCAAAATGACCTTAATAGATTAGAAAGCTGGACCAAAGCTAACAAACTGAATTCCAACACAGAGAAATGTAAGATACTGCACTTAGGGCAAAAAAATGAAATGCATAGATATAAGATGGGGGACACCTGGCTTAACGAGACTACATGTGAAAGGGATCTAGGAGTCCTAGTAGACCACAAGTTGAACATGAGTCAACAGTGTGGTGCCGCAGCTAAAAAGGCCAATGCAATTTTAGGCTGCATTAATAGAAGTATAGTATCTAGATCAAGGGAAGTAATAGTGCCACTGTATTCTGCTTTGGTCAGGCCCCACCTGGAATACTGTGTCCAGTTCTGGGCACCACAACTCAAAAAGGATGTTGAAAAGCTGGAGCATGTTCAGAGAAGGCTGACTAAAGTAGTGAAGGGTCTGGAAACCATGCCCTATGAGGAATGACTTAGGGAACTGGGTATGTTTAGCCTGGAGAACAGATGGGTAAGAGGGGATATGATAGCCCTCTTTAATTATTTGAAGGGATGTCATATTGAGGAGGCTGTCAGCTTGTTTTCTGCTGCTCCAGAGAACAGGACCCGAAAGAATGAATGCAAGCTACAGGAAAAGAGATTCTAGCTCAACATTAGGAGGAACTTCTTGACAGTGAGAGCTGTTCGGCAGTGTGGTGGAGTCTCCTTCTTTGGAGGTCTTTAAATAGAGGCTGGATGACCATCTGTTGGGAATGCTTTGATTTTAAGTTCATGCATAGCAGGGGGTTGGACTGGCTGGCCTTTGTGGTCTCTTCCAACTCTATGATTCTATGATCTATTCTAAACTCACTAAAAGTTATTCTGTTTTTGCTCTTCCATTCTTCTCTAAATATTGACATTGTGAAATCAATAGAGTACCTGCCAATGTGCCTGCTTGCTGTCCTGTTATTCCCTGGGCAATGAATAGTAGCTGTTTCTGCACTTCGAGTGACTATAATGACACATTGAAGACACTGTCAAATAGGTAAACACTAATTGTGAATTTGCAGCTGTATGGCTGGAATCATGTTTCTTAGGCATGTTACAGACCTTTATGGCTGGCAAAAGGAAGGACTGGGGCCGTGTCCTGGGGTTGCCATGGCCCTGTTCCGCTGCAAGCATGGGTGCCCCAGAGCCACCTCTCAACATAGCCCCTTAGTTGCAACTAGGGTAGAACCATCCAATCAATGGTCAAATGGCAAGTCAATGTGGAGATAAACGCAGCTGATTTAATGGCTCTATTCTGGTTTGAGCTAAATATAGCCTTAAGCCCATGTAAAATGGTTTCATTTATGGACCTTGTTTGTGTGTGCATATGCCTTCAACTTGCTTGTCGACATATGATGAACCTATGGATTTCACAGAGTTTTCTTAGGCAAGGAATACTCAGAGGTGGTTTTGTTGGTCACTTCCTCTGAAATATCACCTAAAGCACCAAGTATTCATTGACAGTCTCCCATCCATGTATTAACCAAAATCGAACCTGCTTGCACAATCAGATGGGATTTAGTATTTAGGCACAGAGCTCTCTTTATGTACTCATAATCTGATTATGTCAATTAAACAATAGCCCCCCTCCCCCCAAAAAAGACAACCATATGTGTAAGGGAAATTAAAATGTGCAGAACACCAAAAGGATTCCAGACATTTTTTTATTGTTTACCAAATTAAGTTATTAGGGAAAGGATTTTAAAATGGCAAGAAATCTGACTGAGCAGGATCCTAAGTAATATTCATTTTTCCCCATGTAGATGAATTTAACTTTACAAAACACTTATTTCCTACTGTAAATTAGTCAGTCAGTCTTATTCTTATTTTTTAAAATAATAAGAATAAGACCAACTGATTTACTTACCATAGGAAATAAGCGTTGCACTGGCACAAAGGACATGAGATGCCTCTTTTTGGGTTAAAACAGGCCACAACTTTTATTTAGCTGTATAGGGTCTATTTACAAGAATAATTCTAACAATTTTGTCACATGTGTAAGTGAAGGTGTGACCCCCATGTGGGTGGTCCTTCACCGCATGTGACAAAGTAAACAAATAACAAAACCAATTTACAAACCCCTCCCCTCCGGAAATGATGCCATATTACATCATATGACATCATTCAATTATTGACGTCATGCATTTAACTGCATGCGTCACTTCCTTTTAATTTAACATTATCCAATTTATGCCAACTAATTTACTTAACCAGATTAATTATTTTGTGGGGTGGGGGTCATTACCCGCCCCTAAATACAAATAAGCACATTTTAACTTACAGACCCAAACCCTTAAGTTGTGACAAGCTAATAATAACATAAACAATACATCAATTATAACCCTGAGACCCATACCCCACATTAATTAAACATTAATCTCAGGGAGGGCGAAAAACCCAGGAGAGCATCCTGGGGAAAAATTCCCTCCTGGTCCCCAAAGGCGACCAGCCAAAGCCTGAGAGTAACCAATAAAGCTCTTTAAATAAGGATGGGTCTGTTGTGTCGCTCAGTTGAAGCTCTAAAATGGCTGTCGCCATGGGGCAACACAGAGCTATAAAGACCAGACTCTCATCCCAAGTCTCAGGAGATTACAGGCACCATGAGACTTTGGGATATCAACCAAGCAACTTGATTGGACTAAGTGCACAGGTGCTCCCAGACCCCCACATGTTTAACCAATCAGGCCTCTCATTCCTTATATGGCCAGCGCAACAAGATACCTCTCCCAACTCATCGGGGGGTGTCTTTTTGGCAAGTTAAATTCATCTACATTGTTCCCCTTTCTTGTTCTCAATACTTGCTGAACTCAACAAAATATGTGTTGCCCTAACAGGATACAATTAACTAAGCTTTCTTCAACACTTTCAGTAGTCAATCAGACACAGTTTTCAGCTGCATCCACTATTCTACTTTGAACCTCTCTCTGGGGAGCTGCATAAAATCATCCCCAAATGGGTGTTACCTATACTACAACTGATGTGTTTTTCCTCCAGTTTAACAATGGTCATTGTATAATAGAGCTGATGCCTAGAACACTTTAAGTTGCAATTAGCCAATTAAGCATTATTTCTGGTGCAATACGGGTTCCTGTTTTGCAGCTGAACAAGCCACAGTCAGACTGAAAGTGAACATCAGCTGGCAAGAAGGGGGAAAATGGTCTGCTAGTAGCATCTGTAGTCCTTTCCTCACATTGATTAACTGCACTTGTCAGGGTCTGAGGAGAAGGAGAGCATTTCTGAATTGCTCCTGTTGCTCATAAATATCTTGATAGATGTGCCCAGCAATGTTTACTAATGTCATTTAGCCCACAGGTTCTGGAAGCAAACTCCAGCATCTATTTAAAAACAGGAGTGATTTTGATCGCTAAAGACATACCCAACATGAAGCTACTGTGCTGGAATTCATTAGCAAATTTGATGCTGTGGAACTAGCTTAGGGGGGAAGCAGATGGCTTAAAGAGCCGTTTTGGGGGCAGGGAAGGGGAGGGGCAGCTGCATGGTGGGCGCCCAACCCCTTTCCCAGGTCGTCCTCAGAGCAGCCAGCCCTCCACACGGCCGGCGCTCCGAGGAGGACCTCCTGCTGCAGCATTCGCACACGCTGGAGCGAAAGAGTCGCCGAAGGTGCGCCAGCCACCTTTTGCGGTGCACCTTCGGTGACTTGTGGAAGGAGCGCCAATTTAGCGCTCCTTCCAGGGGCGGCAAAGCTGCACCGCGGGCCCGAGGTGTGGGGATACCTCGGCCCCGTGGTGCAGCTTCCCGGGGCGGCCCACGGCCACCCATCTGCTTCCCCCCTTAGAGTCAACTGAGTCTGGGAGACTTTGCTTTGCTACAAATATTTAGTTATACTATCTTTAAAAAAAGAAGTAAGCAACAAGCAAACAAACAAGTAAAACCCCTACTAAACATGATCATACCACTTTTTTTCTTCATTTTTCAATTATTATTCTTATTTCAGACATTTTGTGAAACCTTGTGGGAGTTTAAATATTGTTTGTGCAAAAACAATTTTTAATGCAAACATCCCTATGTGCTAATGAATATTTCATTTTTTGTTTTTAAAAAAAGCACAGCAATTGAACAATGTGTGTTTTAGTGGGTGAAGATAACATTTCTCATCAAGGATGAGAAAAATTGCAAATGTTTTTTAATTGCTCTAATGTGCATAAGCATATATGAATGTGTGTGTGTTACCCATTTTTCACATAAAAGCTTGCCACAAGATGTTTACTCAGTGGTACAATTGGGAAATATTGCACCACTATGTTACCTAGCTCCACCAAAAAGTACATATCCCAAAACCCCACCTCAAAACACCAAAACACTTACCTCCCAACTCATCTAGGCTACTCTTTTCCACTCCCCACTCTTTCTGCTATCTGTGTGGAGTTAAGGTATCTCTGTGTAGGCATGGTGACAGAAGCACTTAGCTGAACAATCTGGCTTCCAAATGGAGAAATGGTTAATGTACACAGAGAAAGGAAGGCAGTTCAGTCTGTCAGGAAAGCCAGCCTTTAGTGGTTAAGGTATAGGATGAGAAACCCAGCTTTAAGATCCCGATCAGCCATGGAGCTGATGAGTGGTGAGTGTCCTCTCACCCTATCCTCTATGAAGCATTGTGTATAAATAAGTCAACCTGATTCATTTTGTATCTTCAATTCGTGGTCTTCCACCCTAATGGAAGGATACCTTTAATCAATGCTCCAGTCCCAATGAGTCAGTGTTTTGTCAGTGGCTACCACTAGGCTTTGTGACTTCCTCCTTAGAGAGGCTAGAATAGCTGCTCTAACATTGGCAGGAATTTTTTTTTAATTTCATAAAAATATACCATGCCAAGAAAACATTTTTATGTCTATAATACAGCTATTGAAAAGGGATAAGCTTTTTCTACTAAATTTTTCCACTTTATACAACCCCAACATGTTCACATAGTGTCAGTAGTAAAGGATGTATGAAATAGTTGCTGATTCCTCCTGCACTCACAATATTCAAGCTGAGCATAGCCCTCAGGAATTCGGTGTTAGTTGTTCAATATTTTGTTCTGGAAAAACAGCAAACATAAAGCACTTTGTCTGTTTTTATATTAAAATCAGATATCTTCCCAGTGTTTCAATACCCTGACAAAAAACATGAGGGCTGGAGACTGCTTCTCATTATTACTCTCCCCCCCCCCCCCCCCCGTGCAATGTGCTTTCCTTTCAGTGATTTTTCACATGGGGAATAAGTGGATGAATATATTTTTCCATCATATGAAGGTTGACTTTGCTCTGAATTTGTGAGACAAAACAAATATGTCCCAGCTGGTGAAACAGATAACTAGATTGACCCCCTTCATATCACTACACAGCATTGTGACAAAAGGTATGGGCTACAAGTTATTGTGGAGTCGAAACACACTTTTACCATGCACATTGGCTTCATTCAGGCATAACACTAAACCATAGTTTCATGTTAACTGAAATGAATTCTGGCAAATCTCAGGCTCACATGTTTTTTCTCCTCTATCCTTCTTCGGTGTGGCCATGAAGACTCTTCAGTGACCATGCTGGCTAAAGGACTCTGATTGCCCTAATCCAAAATGGTAACTTTTCCAATATAACATTAAGTCCAAAAATGTTACAAACTGGGATTAGTTCTAACTGTGGTTTATCTAACTAGCCCAAATCAAGCTATGGTGCACAAACACTTGCTTTTTCAGAGAAACCATAGTTAAAACTAAGCAGAGTTTACATCTTGCACAGAATGGCAAAACACAGTTAGTTGAAAATGGAAGCAAACTTTCCAATCTCTTTGTGATCATTCCAGAGAAAAAGAGGGGAATGCAGAAGGAGGAAGCTTACCCTGATTCACTCTTGTAGCTCTCAACTATAATATAGACACCTCTTCTGCAGTTTTCATAGTGAATATTCTGTAAATGTCCTCTGAATGTCAACATTTAACATCCAGAGATTTTCCAGTACTAGCCAACATTTGACAGCGTTGGACATGTAGCAATCATCACTGGACAGTAGTAAGTGGAAATGATTCTGACACAGGGAAATCCTGTACTGATATTCACATGGGGTCAGTGCTTGAAAACTTTGCTTCATTTATTTACTTTTTGCTGCAGGGGCAATTTATATGATCAACAGAATCAAATAGTAAATTTTACCATTGCAGGTATGAGTAGATTGTATCTTTGATGACACTTCCACCAAAAGGAAAAGCAACCCCCCACTAAACAACATGCAGAACCTTGCCTGATGTAGGGGGAGAAATTTGTCAAGAATTTGTCAAGGAATGAATAGGCACTTTAGAGGTGCTGAAGCTAGAACAAACTCCTTTTGGTGGGTAATACAATAACTAAGGGCCTTTGCAGACTGCCAGAAATAGTGCAAATTGAGATCACTTTAACTGCCCTGGCTCAGTGCTAGAGAATCATGGGAACTGTAGTTTTTCTGAGACATTGAGCCTTCTCTGTCAGAGAGCTCTGGTGCCACAATAAACTACAGTTCCCATGATTCCCTAGCACTGAGTCAGGGCAGTTAAAGTGGCCTCAATTTGCACTATTTCTGGCAGTCTGCAAAGGCCCAATGAAACAAGGTATGTCTAAGGATTTAAATTTCAGCCCAAGGTTTGATGGGTCTATTTCAGCCTGAACTGTTTGCAAGGTAGCCATGATTTGTGTTCCAGAATTCTCAGAATGATGGATGGCTGAGAATCCACCTGGGAAAAAAACTGTGCATAGTCAAAAATTGCGTAGATTTCAAATGTGAGCATAGCATGACATAAAGATGCTGTAGTCAGTGGGGAAATTCATTCAAGCAACAAGAATAATTTAAAATATTTGCACAAGCATGCCTGTATTTGAAATAAAAAAGCAAAAGAAGAAAGAAAAGAAAAGAAAAGAAAAAAGATATAGATTTCATATCATAAAACAAAACAAACATGAAGATGGAATCAGGGATGCACTGGGCATAGAGGTAGAAAACCAAAAGTAAAAGAGCACCTAATGTACATCAGAAATGCCCGATTTGTATCTGATGTGCTCATTACACATGCAAAGTATCAGATTAATATGAGAGGTGTCTGATGCACATTGGAGTACTCCTTCTAGTGCTAAGATATGCATCTTCACAATTTGCTAACAGGGATTTCTTGCATTTCTGCAAGAGATTTGTTAAGTTAGAAAATGTAGACTGTGATATAGGATCTCAGACATTAACAACAACAACAATGACAACAACCACAATGAAATAAAATCAAATGTCTCTCGAATCCCCAAATCTTTTTTGAGGTATCAGCTCAGCTGCATATGAAGCTAACACAGTATGATAGATAAGCTGGGGTTTGAATAACACAGTATGATAGATGATTTGTGAAAAACACTTTTTCATATGTTCTGCTATGAACTGATAGTTTGTTCTCCATCCAAAATAAAAAAAAAATTACATATTGCTTATACCAATCTGCCAGATTATAAGATTAATACTCTCCTCACAGAGGTGACTACCTCATGGTAGTCAGCATATTTCTGGGATCACTAGATACAGGTTGCTGTTTTGCAAAAGACCTTGTATCTGAGAATGTCACACAAATACAAGGGCTTTCTTCACTGCAAAAGAAATGCAAATACATACTTTTATGCCAGAATTATGCCATTACAAATTTTGCTACATTTGTCAAGATCAAGTGGCAATAGTTCGGCTCTTTCACGACCTCTTTACTGTGGAGTGAACTTGCCATTCCAGAAAACAAAAGCATTTGAGGAGATCCATAAGTTAAAAGAAGATCAGAGAAAGGTGGTGGAGATGGTAGACAGTCTGTAGGGCTGGGGCAGAAGGAAGGAGAAAGAGGTGAGCACATGTACCTCGAGTGGCTGAACAGAGAGTTTATATTGAGCTTAGTTCTAGACAAAGAAAGGCTAGAAGATGACAGCAGCCAAGGGAACATGCTGAAAAGACTGCAAGTTAGCAGAAAGAGAGATGGACAAAATACATTAATCTCTTGGAAACAGGTAGAGTAGCATGTTTGCAACTGTTAGACTGAAGCTGGATTGATATTTTTCTGGCCAAAATCCAACAATGTCTATTACCCAGTATGATAAGATTTTATTTCCTTTCCCTCCTATCTACAGCCTTCTTCATCATCTGAAAATTTGCTTTGGAGGCTTAACTAGTCCCATAGAGTGGAATGGGGAATGTCAGGGGAAAGGGGAATTTAAGCAGTTCTATTTGCAGAATGGCTTCTTTGGAAGGTGATTGGGCTTCTGTATCCTTATTTGTGTAAAGTGATTGTGATCAGAGACACAAAACAGTATTTTCTTCATGTTAGGGGAACTTGACCTATCCCCTTCCCCTTCTTCTACTAATTTCAAAGCTTCTAAAATACAGAAGACTTGTCATCTACTCTTTCTTTTGTAAGATGAATATTTTCAGGTCTGAAAATCACTATTTTTGTTGGAACAAGAATATAAGCTGTCCTGTTTTAATACCCAATTATTAAGGATGTCACACTGAGTTCAGTGGTCTGCAAATCCTGGTAAGTGTATTTGCAGTTGATAAGTGAATATAAAATAAAATAATAAACATAAAGGAAAACAAACTTTAGAAAAATAATTGCTAACATTTTAAATAAGATCCAAAGCTTCTGTATAATAAATATAATCATTCTGTATGATTAATTTTTTGTTGTATTTTTCCCCCAAAGCATAGTGTTGAAGAGATTGTTACAAAAAAGATAAAACTGTGGTGGGTGCTATGTGATGCTAAAATTTGAGCTTCTACTGCATATTTGAGGGAGCAATACATGTTTCACACATGCTTTCATACTTAAAAGAGGTATCATCTTTGTGTCTTTTGTTTTTAACAAAAAGCTATTTAAAAAAAAAAAAGAGGTGTGGGGGGAAAAGAGGCACCCAATCCTCCTCCATCTTTTCATTCATTTCCCCTTGAATGATTTGTTTTTGGTTATTACCTGATTATTGCCAGGATAAGTCCTCTTTAATCATGATGTCATGTGAAAATCTTCACCACAATTGTGTGACTTTCATGGGATAATGACAGTTTAACCCCCTGCTTTTCCCCATTTGATAAAGACCTTAGTTCCACTGCCTTTGCAGGGTCTCCTGATGAGAACACAAGAGAATGCCCATCCCCTTCCCCTCTCCAGGAGGGAGGAGTGGGATTGGGGATGGCCTATTTGCCACCCTCCCCTAATGGGAAGCAGGTCCATTTAAATCATGCCATGGCAGTTATGCCATGACATGAGGCCTTGGGGGCAAAATCAGAGCCTTTCTGTAAGGCAGCCATCCCCAGGGCTTCAGGGCTGCTTTCAAATTGACAAGTGGACAACTACTGATCCAATAAGTTTGGAGTGGGAGGGAAAGGTCGCTTTCACCCCCCCTCCTTGTCAACATTGACCGTCTGATCAGTCTGAGGTGGCGCTGAAGGTGATCAGCCCAGACAGGCCTGATCACCCCCCCCCCCCCCATTATATCGTTTTCTGGATTGGTGAATGCCTGTTCCTCCAGCCCTATTATGCAGGTTGAGTGCATGGGCATTCCCCTTACTTACATCAGCCATGGCAGGCCTCGATTGCCTTCCCTTTTTGTATAACTGAGAGCTCTTCCACCCAGCTAGGGCCCGTTCCCCAGCTTAGCTGTCTTCTCCAGGACGAACAGCCCCGGCGGACCTGGGTCACCCATCATTTAGCCAGGGCTATTTTACGGGGCTGGTTTACAACACACTCTCTGTGGGGTGAGTGTCCAGGGCAAGCAGGGACTGTCCTTGTGTTCACCTCTTATTTGGCTGGAGCTCTTTTCCAGAGTGGGGCACTGTTTCAGGGCTTGCTAAGGTCTGGGCTGGTTTAATGTGATGCTCTCCACTGGGTGAGCAGCTGGGGTGAACTTGGACCATCCTCGTGATCACCCTTCATTCTTGTTCTGGGCTGGGGAGGACAGTACTTGCTGCTGAGCGAATGGCTGGGGTGAGCCTGGACCACTCTCTGGAGTCGCCAGAGAGCTCTTCATCCTGCCAAGGCTTGTCCAGCAGGCTGGGTGGAATTGAAGTGAGAGTGGTGTGGCTCCTCTTGGTGGGCTTCCTTGGCCAGGCTTCTGGGCTACAGGCCTAGCGGATGTTTTTTTGATTGCGGGCTTATATTGTTGGCTTGTCATCCTGCCTGCCCTCACCCTCCACTCTTCTTTTGTGGTTTCTGGCCCTGGGTCAGTGATATTGTGTTGGTCTGGCCTTGGTTCATTCTGGGGTAGTGGTTTGAGTGTTGAGCCTCTGACCCTGATCAGGGATTTTGCAACATTCCTTAGATCAGCGGTTCTCAAATAGTGAGGCGGGCCCCCCAGGGGGGGCGCGAGGCTCCATAAAGGAGGGCCCGTTATGGCTGGAGAGAGGGAGATTGTCCCAGCACAGCCCCAGTAGCTCTATCCTGATTGGCCAAACCCGCCCATGTGATCGCGCGGGGGCGCGCAAAATGTTTTCTTCTTTCCTAGGGGGGCGTGACAGAAAATAATGGAGAAACACTGCCTTAGATAAACATGCATATTTCAAGTTTCAGTTAACTTGGTTTGTTGCTGTGGGCTGTATTTCTGAGGAAACCTCTTCCACACGTGCATTATATTGTTTAGGTAGATCTGTTGTTGTTATTATTATTGTTGTCACCATAGTTGCCAAGTTTCTTGTTGGATACATATATCCTTGCTTGTTGTGGTGTGTCTGCTTGTGTTGGCTTTCTGTTGTGTGGCATGGCTCTGAAGAAAGGTACAGGAGGTCCAAAAGGGAAAGGGCTTGCATGACTAAACATTTGGTGATTCAGCCTTCTTCTTCTAGTGATGAGACTGAGACTTTCCTGATGGATGAAATGTTTTCAAGGATTAGGGTGCTAAAGGAGGCTTGGGGTGGGCCTTCTCAGCTGCTTCCCACGACGGTTGGCTCCCCAGAGCTGGAAGGGAGGTCTGCCTAGCATTCTAGATGAGCTATTCTTTATAAAGAAATGAAAGCTCATATTCTTGCCTTGGAACAGGAGTGGTCCAGTCAAGGAAGGTCCTCTGCACAAGTGATCCACTCCCCTTCAAGTCAGGAATCCCCGGCCATGGTCGATTCTGAAGAGTTGGTCAAAGCGATGTTACTGTCGTCCTCTACAGGTGAGTCTTTGCTTCACTATAGCAACCTGCCTCTGGGCTATTCTTGGCCATGGAGATTTCCAGTCCAACACCACGAAAATGTAGCCTTGGGGTGGTGGTGATATGGATGACAATAAGGGTGAGCAGGTGTAGTTGGGCCTACGATGCCGTTTGGTTGGCCTATTTCCCAACCCACTTGGGGACAGTGGCCAGTATCCCCATTTCAGTCAATCCCACCCTCATGGCCTGCCGTTGATCAGTGCTGGGGCAGGCCTCAATGTCATTATAGTTATGCCGGCATGTCCCCTTCTGCTATTCCATTTGGCAAGATATCTCTTCCTCTGGGTGATCATCTATTACAATTGACTGTCAATAAAATTTTGAGGGTTGAATATATAGATGTCTTCACTTTACTATCTTCACAAAATGGAAAAGAAAGAGGAGGATCTGGATGACAAAGAGAAAGAAAAATTGTCTAGGAGGAAGGTTGAGTGTAATTTTTCAAATTGGCTTAATGGTTTCCACATTTATGCTGGGGTTATAGCTAAAGCCCAGCCTACTCAGGCAGTGGCCCTTATACAGTACATGGACATTATTTTCTTTTCTTTTCAACATTAGGAGGAACTTCCTGATAGTAAGGGCTGTTTGACAGTGGAACACACTCCCTCGGAGTGTGGTGGAGTGTCCTTCCTCGAAGGTCTTTAAGCAGAGGCTGGGTGGCTATCTGTTGGGGATGCTTAGATTGGGAGTTCCTGCATGGCAGAGGGTTGGACTGGATGGCCCTTGTGGTCTCTTCCAACTCTATGATTCTATGATTCTATTATTCTATTCACAGGGCTTACGCTGACTATGCTGGCCCTGCATGATTGCTATATGATGAGGCCTGTTGCATGCAGGCACCTTTATATCCCACAACGCATTGGGATAAGCTACATTCTCAGTTGTGGATGCATGTGATGATGCTGGCCTGCCTGATCCAAGGGGAGTGCACCCAAAGTGGTCATCTGATGCAGAAGTCGGGTTACCCTTCTCCTTCTTGGGCTTAGAATTCCTCTGGCCAGTCTAAGAAGATCCTCTGTTGGGAGTTTAGTTTTCAAGGTGTTTGCAACCTTAAGGCATGCAAATACAGTCATGAATATTTGGTGTGCAAAGGCCCTCATTCCTTTTGAAATTGCACCAAGGGCAGGGCCCAACCAGTGTCCAACAAGGCTAGCCAAGTCAATAGAAAACCAGGTAGAGCTCCTCCATTTTCAAAAGGACCCCAGTCCAATCAAACTTGAGGTTTTGCAGAGGCTCCTGTCAACCCATCTGGATTCTGGGATGGTATGTTATCTGCTTGATTGTTTCAGCGAGGGTTTTTGAATTCCTATTCAGGGCACCCAATGTTCATTTTTAGCTAACAATTTAAAGTCAGTTAGGGGGATGGAACATATCATGAGACAAAAAATTGATTAAAAGGTGGCTGTGGGTCATGTGTTGGGCTCCTTTTCAATACCACCCACCCCTAATTTGATGGGTTCCCCATTGGGCATTGTTCCTAAGAAAGAGGCAGGCGAATTTTGTAATATCCACCATTTATCTTATCCTCATGGTCAATCGGTTAATGACGCCACCTCTCATGAGTTATATGGTTCATTAAACTTCTTTTGATACAGCTGTTCACTGTGTTCGGAGCTTTGATGTTGGGGCCAAGTTAGCTAAATGCGACATTAAGTCTGCATTTCGCTTGTTATTAGATCATCCTTCAGATATCAAATTGTTAGGTTTCAGGTGTAATGGACAGTTCTACATGGACCAGGCACTCCCAATGGGTTGCATGGTTTCTTGTGCAACCTTTGAAGCGTTCAGCACCTTTTTTGAATGGGCCCTTAGGACAAAGATTGACCTCAAAGGAGTTGTCCATTATTTGGACAATTTCTTATTTATTGGGTTGTCTGGTTCAGGGTTTTCATTTTTACTCAGAGAGTTCCAAATGGATGAGTTGGGTGTTCCTTTGGTGTCCAAGAAGAGAGAAGGACCTGCCATGAGATTGGAATTTTTGGGAATAACTATTGACATGGTCATTCAGTTATCTGAACTCCCAGAGGATAAGGTTGTCAATTTGCATGACAGGGTACAATTCCTGTCATGATCCAAGGCTACACTTCATGAATTTCAAGAGCTCATTGGGCATCTTAATTTTGCCTGTAGGGTAGGGCCTAAGCACTGTCTTCAAGGCAAGGAAGGGGAGGGGCAGCCTCATGCTGGGTGCCCCAACCCCTTCCTGAATACATCATCGGAGCGCCCGTCATTCCGCACGGCTAGTGCTCAGACGACGTACTTCTGCTGCAGCATCCGCACACACTGCGGTGGAAGAGGCACCAAAGGTGTGCCCAAGGCCTCTTGAACCGCACCTTTGGTGTCTTGCGGAAGGAGTGCTATTCTGCAGCAGTGTGTGCGGACGCTGCAGCGGAAGTACGTCCAGGGCCTCAGAAGCTGAGGGTTGGGGCCAAGGACTGTGGCTACCTCAGCCCCAATCCACAGCTTCCCGTGGCAGTCCACGGCCGCCCATCTGCGTAGGCCCGTAGTTGCTCCAGGGCGAGCCATTTTTGAGGTGTCTTTGTGATGCTATCTGTGGAGTGGTTAAGCCACACCTTAGGATCAGAGTCACCTGAGCCATAAAAGAAGATCTGTTAGTCTGGTCTCACTTTCTGGCAGACTTTAATGGGATTTCATTCTGGTATGATGAACTCAAGCTTCATGATGTTCTGTAGGTGTCATCTGATGCGGCAGATTCAGTGGGTTTCGGAGTTTATTTTAATGGTTGGTGGTGCCCCCATTCCTGGCCACATTCTTGGTGTTCCTTGCAGATAATTTCTTTTCTTTTCTTTTCTTTTTCCCCCCAAAAGATGGAGGAAGGAACAAGGGGATCAGAAATCCTGGACTTGATCAGTAGAGAGGAGTTGGTCACAAGAATCAAAGCAGCTGGTATTTTAAGGAAGAATGACCATGTAATAATAGCATTACATAGGCCCAAAACACACTGCAGAAATAATCCAGTTTGATACTGCTTTAACTGCCCTGGCTCAATGCTAGGGAATTCTGGGAACTGTAGTTTTGTGAGACGTTTAGCCTTCTCTGTCAAAGATCTCTGGTGCCACAATAAACTTAAATTCCAAGGATTCCTTAGCACTGAACCAGGGCAGTTAAATCGGTCTCAAACTGGATTGTTTCTGCAGTGTGTTTTGGACTGTAATCATTCTTTCCTTAAGTACCAACTGCTTTGATTCTAGTGACCAACTCCTTCGTACTGATTAAGCTTTCCTCCTGCTTGATTCAAAAGCTTTCCTGAAATCCAACTCTCATGTTTGACTATACTCTTCTTTGCCCTGTCTCTCAGTTATAAGTTGAATATGAGTAACCAGTGTGATGCTGTAGCAAAGAAGACAGATGCTATCTTAGCCTGCATAAATAAAATGATAATTTCCACATCAATACAAGTCAACTCAAGATTGTCTTCCAGTACTTCAGCAGTACTGGCTTGATGATCCAGGATAAAATGGCTGATCTGATTGGCATGTTTAAAATGTGTATGTCTAGTTAAACCAATGTTATTGTGTGTTTCATGTTTGTTTAACCTGTTCTTTCTTAGGTCACAGGACAACATGTTTCAACTACATGATGTTTTTAATGACCAATGGTGTTTGGGGGGCATGTGTGAAATGCATGTCTGTTTATGTTTTTTCCATTTCCAGGGCTACTGGATGAAATCCCAGCCAGGTTTGGGGCCACTTCAAGTTGTTCCCAAACTGGCTGAAATGGAAAATCCCAGCTGGGTTGGGTCCAACTTCCAGTGGTTCCCAAACCAACTGAGATTTGGGGGGTGTTTGATAAATAGGAGTCCCTCCATTTATCAGGGCCTTTTTTCACGGTGAGAGGGAGTACTGGAATATATGAGGAGGATGACATCACTAGTAGTGTTAGGGCAGCCAGTCAATCAGATGGCAAAGATAGAAAAGAACATTCTGGATCGTGGTTGGAGAGACCGTTGAGGGAGTTGAGAGTAAAAGCTGAGAAAAAGCAAGGTTTGGGGTTTTAACCCTTTTTATTTTATTACTCGTATAGTCCCTCTAAATTCTGTGCTGGCTAGGTCTCATCTGGAGTACTGCATTCAGTTCTAGGCACCTCATTTTAAGAAGGATATAGACAAGCTGAAGCAATTTCAGAGAAGGGAAATGTGGATTAAAGGAGGTATGGAGAACAAAACTTATGAGGAGAGGTTGAAGGAGCTGGGCTTGTTCAGCTTGGTGAAGAGAAGACTGAAGTGTGACATGATGGCACTCTTCAAATATATCAAGCGTTGCCATAAAGAAAAGGGTATAGGTTTGTTCTCAGCTGCATCAGAGGGTAGGACCAGGTTTAATGGTTTGAATAATGGGAGGGTAGCTTTCAGTTGAACATTAGAAGGATCTTCTTAATAGTGAGACTGGTTCAGCAATGGAACCAACTACCATTGGTAGTGGGGGCTCCTTTTCTGGATTTCTTCAAAAAGATTCTGGGCAACTACCTGCTGGGGATGCTGTAGCTGGAAATCCTGCATGGAGCAGGGTATTAGATCTAATGTCCCATAGGGCTCCTTTCAACTCTTTGATACTATGATTTTCATTATCATTTTTATTAGGGATGGTAAAACTCACTCAAGCCATGTGTATTCAGTCATACTACTGTCAAATCAGGGTTGTTACCACTTTTTCCTGACAGCTAACATCCATAATGGCAGGGAGGAATAACATGTTGGTAACAGATATATGTGGTTGGCATTAATGGGTGACAGTTCTGTTTCAATTTGTTTTTGAGTAATTTCATAGGACGATAGAATCATAGAGTTGGAAGAGACCACAAGGACCATCCAGTCCAACACCCTGCCATGCAGGAACTCAAAATCAAAGTATATCCGGCAGATGGCCATCCAGCTTCTGCTTAAAGACCTCCAAAGAAGGAGACTCCACCACATTCCAACGGAGAGTGTTCCACTGTCAAACAGTCCTTACTGTCAGGAAGTTCCTCCTAATGTTGAGATGGAATCTCTTTTCCTGTAGCTTGCATCCATTGTTCCGAGTCCTATTCTCTGGGGTAGCAGAAAACAAACCTGCTCCCTCCTCAATATGACACCCCTTCAAATACTTAAAGAGGGCTATCATATCTCCTCTTAACCGTCTCTTCTCCAGGCTAAACATACCCAGTTCCCTAAGTCATTCCTCATAGGGCATGGTTTCCAGACCCTTCACCATTTTAGTCACCCTCTTTTGGACATGCTCCAGTTTCTCAACATCGTTTCTGAAATGTGGTACTCAGAACTGGACACAGTATTCCAGGTGGGACCTGACCAGAGCAGAATATAGTGGCATATTACTTCCCTTGATCTAGACACTATACTTCTATTGATGCAGCCAAAATCACATTGGCCTTTTTAGCTGTGGCATCACACTGTTGACTCATGTTCAATTTGTGGTCTACTAGGACTCCTAGATCCCTTTCACAGTCGCGTTAAGCCAGGTGTCTCCCATCCTATATCTATGCATTTCATTTTTCTGCCCTAAGTGCAGTACCTTACATTTCTCTGTGTTAAAATTCATTTTGTTAGCTTTGTCCCAGTTTTCTAATCTATTCAGGTCTTCTTGAATTTTATCCTGTCTTTTGGGGTATTAGCTAATCCTCCTAATTTAGTATCATCTGCAAATTTGATAAGTATGCCCCCTATTCTTTCATCTAGGTCATTGATAAAGATGTTGAATAGCACTGGGCCCAGGACAGAACCCTGTGGCACCCCACTGGTCACTTCTCTCCAGGATGAAGAGGAGCCATGGTTGAGCACCCTTTGGGTTCAGCCAGTCAACCAATTACAAATCCATGTAACAGTTACTTTGTCTAGCCCACATTTTACCAGCTTGTTTGCCAGAATGTCATGGGGAACCTTGTCAAAGGCCTTACTGAAATCAAGATATGCTAAATCTACACCATCCCCTTCATCTAACAAGCTGGTAATTATATATATATATATATATAGAGAGAGAGAGAGAGAGAGAGAGAGAGAGAGATCAGGTTTGTCTGGCATGACCTGTTTTTGAAAAAGCCATGTTGACTTTTTGTGATTATGGCATTCCTTTCTAAAAAAAAAAAAAAGAGCCCTGGTTGTGCAGTGGTTAAATGCCTGTACTGCAGCCACTCACTTGTAAACCATAAGGTTGTGAGTTTAATCCCAGCAAAAGGGTTCAGGCTCAACTCAGGCTTGCATCCTTCTGAGGTCACTAAAATGAGTACCCAGATTTTTTGGGGCAACTAGCTTACACATTGTAAACTGCTTAGGGAGTGCTTAAGTGCACTGATAAGCAGTATAGAAATGTATTTACTATTTGTATTACTATTGCTTTATGTTCACAGACACTCTGTTTAATGATCTGTTCTAAAATCTTTCCTGGTATTGATGTCAGACTAACTGGATGATAATTGTTGGGATCCTCCCCCCTCTTTTTTTTTTTTTTTTTTTGGAAGATGGGGACATTTTTTGGAGACAGTATATCAAGGAAAATGTCCAGTGTGGGTTTATACACAAGTGACCAGGAATGAAAGGTCACTGGCAGTCATAATGACACAGCACTTTCCACCAGGAAGTGACATTGGCTTCACAAGGTGCTGTAAAGCACTGAAATGGCTGCAAAACTGCAAAGTTACCCAGGTTGAGTGACAGGTGTCCAGAGAAAGAGACAGGGCCAGAAGGCCACATGGAACCCTGGGTATATAAGGGAGTTGCCTCAGGACACATGTGTCGGTTAATAGAGTGGGTTGACAGTGGTTGATGTCATTGAGAGTTGTTACTGTATATAGCCTTGTACATAGAGGAACCAAGAGTAAAGCCTTATCTGAGAGACTCCTGTCTGTAGAGTCTCTTTTCTCTTTCTGGAAGGAAAGCTCCTTCAGCTCACAAGCTACTGCTTGCATCTGAGAAGGCAGTGACACTGGTGCTGCACGTTAATGTGGATCATCAGATGCTGCGTAACCACGCTAACATGTTTACCCTTCTCCAGTCTGCTGGGACTTCTGTTCTCCAGGAGTACTCAAAGTTTATTGCCAATGGCTCCAATATTACATTTGCCAATTCTTTTAATACCCTTGGATGCAGTTCATCTGGCCCTGGAGCCTGTATTCATTTAGATTATCCAGGTATTCCTGTACTACCTTCATTTATTCTGTGCTACATTTCCCCTATTGTGTCCTCTGGTCCATTTTCCTCATGTTGAGCACCCTTTTCTTTTTCTGAGAAGACTAAGGCAAAGAATGTGTTGAGTAGTTCTGACTTTTCTCTATCCACTGTTAGCATTTTGCCATCTTCTCTGCGCAGTGGCCATACCATTTCCTTCTTATACCTTTTGCTATGCACATACCCCCAAAAGCCTTTTTTGTTGTTTTTAACCTGTCTAGCAAGCCGGAGTTCATTCTACACTTTAGCTTTTGTGACTTTATCCCTACATGTGCTAGCTATTTGTTTGAATTCCTCTTTGATGATTTCCCCTTTTTCCCATTTCTTATACATGTTCCATTTAAAACTTAGGGCCTTTGCAGACTGCCAGAAATAGTGCACATTAAATTGAGGCACTGCCCTGGCTCAGTGCTAGGGAATCATGGGAACTGTAATTTATTGTGGCACCAGAGCTCTCTGACAGAGAAGGCTCAATGTCCCAGAAAAAAATACAATTCCCATGATTCCCTAGCACTGAGCCAGGGCAGTGCCTCAATTTAATGTGCACTATTTCTGGCAGTCTGCAAAGGCCCTTAGTTCATTTGTAACCTCCTTAATCATCCATCCTGGTTTCTTGAGACACCTCCCATTCTTCATCCTCATTGGAACTGTTTTAAATTGTGCCTTCAGTATCTCCCTTTTGAGAACTCCCATCCATCCTGAACTCCCTTTTCCTTTAGTATTCCTGACCATGGGACCACCCCCAGTATTTCCCTAAGTTTACTGAAATCAGCTCTCCTAAAGTCTAGGACAGGGATAGGCAACCTTTCCCCTTTAAGGGCTGAGGGACTTCAGCTCCCAGAATCCCAGGAGCTACTGGCCAACATGGGACTATTGGCCAACATGGCTGAGGCTTCTGGGAGCTGAAGTCCCTCGGCCCTTAAAGGGGGAAGGTTGCCTACCCCTGGTCTAGGAGGTATGTCTGACTATGCCTGGCTTCTCCTTTCCATTGTATGACAAACTCCAGGAGAACATGATCATCCCCACCTAAGGATCCCACTACAAGCACCCCATTGACCAGATCACCCCTGCTGGTTAGGATCAGATCTAAAATAGATCCTCTTGTTGCCTCTTCCACCTTTTGGACAATGAAATTGTCTTTGAGGCAAATGAGGAATTTGCTAGACCTGTATTAAGGTCTTTGCTAGGAATTATTAAGGAATTATATAATTATAATTATATAATTATTAGGAATTATTAAGGAATTTGCTAGACCTTTATTTATTAATACCCTGGTTTTTTCCCTCATACATAAAACACAGAGAATTTGAATTTACCTCTCCCCCCCCCCCCCGAATAAATGTGGGCAGAAGCAAAACTGATGTATTTTTTCCATCCCATAACTAAGGGTTTTTATAAACATGGCCACATTACTTGCTACACAGATAGGCAGGCACTGAAAGCAGTTTTCTGTAAGCTTTTCTTCCATTACTGTAGTGTGTACTGCTTGACCAGGCTCAAAAATCTACCATCAGTTTCTGGATTTCAGTGTGAATAAAAGTGGTTTTCTATGCATGCACCATTTGTTATTTCTGTTTTTTTCTACATCCTTCTTATATCCTGGGACACTAATAGGACATTATATCAGTGTGTGTTCATTTAAACTGAAAATCAGAATTGTAGTACTTTCAGAAACAGATTGCACTAGCATTATCATTTATTTTTTAAAAAAGCAAATAAAAAACCAAAAATAAGTCTCATGGCCTGCCATGAGGAAACTTTGGGGGGTTGCAGACTGCCAGAAATAGTGTGAATTCAGTCCACTTTTAGGGTTAGGGTTAGTGCTAGGGAATCATGGGAACTGTTATTTTTCTGAGACATTGAGCCTTCTCTGTCAGACAACTCTGATGCCACAATAAAATACAGTTCCCATGGTTCCCTAACTCTAACCCTAACCCTAAAAGTGGACTGAATTCACACTATTTCTGGCAGTCTGCAACCCCCCTTTCTCTACTAGCACAATGTTGGGGAACCTCTCACTGTATGGAAACCTTCACTTCCTTTTCTCACCAACTCCTTAATTTTAAAGCTCTGTCTAGCGGCCCCATTTCACACACAGAGAAAAATATTATATTATGATATGAAGGAAGAGCCATATGAAGATGAACCCCAAATTCTAAAAACTGAGGTGGAAGCTGCAATAAAAGAAATGGCAAAAAACAAGACTCCAGGAACAGATAATATACCAATAGAACTGTTGCAGTCCATACTAACAGAGTCAACTCTAGTGCTAACCAACATGTCAACAGATATGGAAAACAAAACAATGGCCAACAGATTGGAAGCGATCAATATACATCCCCATACACACAAAAAGGAGACACAAGAGACTGCAGCAACTCTAGGACCATAGCACTAAACTTCCATGAAAGCAAAATTATGCTCAAAATACTGCAACATAGACTCCAACCATACACAGAGGGAGAAATCCCAGAGGTCCAAGCAGAGTTCAGGAAAGGAAGAGGCACCAGGGATCACATTGCAAATATATGATGGCTAATGGAGCACAGGAGGGAGTTCCAAAAGAAAATCAGCATGTGCTTTATAGACTATAGCAAAGCTTTTGACTGCATAGATCATGAAAGGCTATGGAATGTCCTTAAAGACATGTGAGTCCCAACACATCTGATAGTCCTAATGAGGAATCTGTATTCAGGACAAGAGGCTACTGTTAGAGCAGAACATGGAGAAACAGAATGGTTCCCAATTGGCAAAGAGTCAGGAAAGGTTGCTTACTTTCACCCTACCTTTTCAACTTATATGCAGAACGTATTGTAAGGAAAGCAGGCTTAGACGTGGAAGAGGGAGGAGTGAAAATAGGAAGAAGAAATATCAACAGTCTGAGATATGCTGACGATACCATAATACTAGCAGAAAACCTCACAGACCTGGAACACCTACCAAGGAAGATCAAAGAAGAAAGTGCAAAGGTAATCTTACTGTTTAACATAAAGAAAACAAAATAATGGCCACAGAGAACTTACACACATTCAAACTAGACAATGAGGAAATAGAATTAGTAAAAGAATTCTCATATCTGGGATCAAGCATTGATAGGAAAGGGGACTGCAGCCAGGAAATAAGTAGAAAATTAAGAATAGGGAGTGCAGCTATGAAAGAACTAGAAAAGATCCTAAAATGCAAAGACTTACAACTCAGCACAAAAGTCAGAATCATACAAGCCTTCGTATTCCCTATTACCATGAATGGATGTGAGAACTGGACAGTCAAGAAAGAAGATAGGAGGAAAATCAACACATTTGAGATGTGGTGCTGGAGAAGAGTATTGAGGATATGGACAGTCAAAAGAACAAACAAATGGGTCCTAGAACAGATCAAGCCAGAGATATCTCTAGAAGCCAAAATGACAAGACTTAGACCAGGGGTAGGCAACCTAAGGCCCAGGGGCCAGATGCGGGGGCCCCTTGAGGCCTTTGGACCGGCCCCAGGCCGGTCCTGCCACCGCCACTGCCCCCTGCCATGATGATATTGATTATTGTTGTTATTACTTGTTCTTGGGGTTTTCTTGGCAAAATCTCCACAGGGGTTTTGCCATGGCTTTTCTGGGGCTGAAAGAGTGTGCATGCATATTTTTTAAATTTTTTCTTTTTTATTTTTATTTATTTATTTATGGTGCTTCAGCCCCCCAACTGTCTGAGGGACAGCAACCCAGCCCCCAGCTCAAAAAGGTTGCCTACCCCTGATTTAGGGCCTCGGCAGACGGCTTATTGAGCCATCTCTGAGGCAAGGAAGAGGAGGGGCAGCCGCACACGCAGCGCCCCTTCCTCTTCCCGAGGTCGTCCTCGGAGCTGCTGGCCCTCCGCACGTCTGGCGCTCCGGGGACAACCTCCCGCCACAGCGACCACACGCGCTGCGGCGGAAAAGTCAGTGAAAGTGCGCCCGACGCTTTTAGGGCGCACTTTCACTGACTTCTGAAAGGAGCGCTATTTTTGCGCTCCTTTCAGAGGCGCCGACGGTGTTCCGCGGTGCGACTGCTCCAGTCCCGTGGCGCACCGTTGCAGGGTGTCTTGGACGCCCTTGTCTGCTTCCCCCCTTAGACTGTCATATTTTGGATACATCATGAGAAGGCATGAATCATTGGAAAAGACAATAATGTTAGGAAAGGTGGAGGGAAGTAGAAAGAGAGGAAGGCCGCATGCTAGATGGATGAACATGATTAAAGAGATCACGAATATGAGTTTGCAGGAGCTGGGCATAGCAGTAAAGGACTGGGGGGCGGGAGGCTGGAGATGTCTCATCCATAGAGTCACCATGGGTCGAGACCAATGCGAAAGCAGTTAACAACAATGCAGGATGTAGAAGAGTTGGTCCAAGATCCAAAATGCATATTATACATCAAGCAGGACGAAATAAAATTGATCTGGCAGTAACAATGCTGCAGGTATGTTCTGACAGAGATAGGGTAATTAGTGGGGAAAACCTGCTACATTATATTTATATGAAAAAGCCACAAAATGTACATCACTTACATTTATGCTGAAAGGTGAATGTTTATTGCACTTATATCCAGTCTGAGTTGGTGTTTAAATATAGAAGTATAAATTTAGGTTACAATACTACACTGAAAATCCTGCTAGGATGGGGGCAGAAAACCCTAACCATAATTTGACTTCTCTGGGATTAGATGAAAAAGGTCCATAGATTTTGGAATACACAGGAAAAAAGAGGTCCTCCCAAGGGATGCATCATAGCAAGAAAAGAAGTTGGAACAAAGCAACACTATTGATAGAGAAAATGAACTAGATTCCAGTGCAAACATCTGTAGTGAGATGTAGTTATGGAAGATCAGTGAGAGTTTTTAGTAACAGGGATTTTTATCCATCTACACACAAGGCATGCAATTATTTACTACTTTAATTCTCTAAGGAAACAACAAATAATTTTAATAATTTTTGGAAATGTTGTGAGAAAGTCTGAAAATTATGCAGTTTTTGAAGACTATTCAAAGTTGGGAACTATTCGGAAAAAAATTCACATGAAGAGATTTTTTTCTTTTGCAAAAAAAGAGCGTTTTCTTTTGCACATAAATAACATGTTTTGCACAGAAAATGTTTCTTAACAGAAATGTCTTCTGTGCAAAAATATTGTTATACTTTGTGACCTAGTCTATACAAAATTCACAATTTTTTTTGTGCAGAAAGCAGTATTTTCCCTTCACATAAAATGCAGTTATCTGCACAAAAATGTGTGAATTTTGTTCAGAATACATCCAAAACTGCAAAGATTCTTGTCAGTCCAGGTTCTCCTCACCAGAGCTGCTTGATACTTGAGAAACATTATTTTTACCATTTAAAAATAATAAATATTTTCAACTATTATTTCCATCTCTGTCATATATATTTTAGTAACATAATAACATGTATATTGGAATGCTTGTTTTAATGCCCACATTTAACTACTTTCTAGCTTTATTGTAATCTGCTTGATTTTTGTGGTACCTGTAAGGAGACTTAAGAAGTCTGTGACGAGAGGGGTATGGAAAGGAAGGACTCTCTCTGAGAATAGGAAGTGCTCTCATCTCTCAGTATCAAGGGAAGGGATAAAAATGGGAATGATTTATTTTGAAGTTGTCAAAATATATAGCTTATTATATAAAACCCATACCTATGGGAGTTTCCTAGTCTTTTTATTGGTCTTAAGAAATGAAAATGCCAGGGTCTTGCCCAAGAATTTTAAGGATTATCTGGACTAAAAGAACAACATAACATCCAACAGTGTGTAGGGAAGCCTTGGGGCTATATCAGCATTCAGCTAAAGGAACATAGAACATTTTCTTTGTCTGTTGGGATGTCTGCATCTTTCCCATCTATTTCTCATCTATAATGATTTATATTATATTATATTATATTATATTATATTATATTATATTAATACCCCACCTTTCCTCAGCAGGAGATTCACAGTGGATCACAACCATTTAAAAACAAAGTGCATTTTTTTTAAAAAAAAACAAACAAACCTATTTACACAAAGCTTAAAGACTGGAATTCTATCTGTTAGTCCCCCCCAGTCAATGAATTGTTGAATGGTAAGTCAACACATAGGTAAAGCTCATTGATTCAATGGGCCTATTTAAAAACATAAGTGAAAAACACAAGTCAAACACTGTTCCAAAGGCAGGTTTAAAGCACAAGAAAACAGAAACACAATAGCCCCCATTAAAAGTTGAATGTGCTACAACAAATTAAAAGCCAAATATCTACCTAAATAAATAAAAAATCTTGCCTGCCAGTGGAAAAACAATAGGGATGGGGACAATTGAACCTCCCTTAGAAGGGAGCTCCACAATTTGGGAGAGAGGAAGAAGAAAAGAAAGAAAGAAGAAAGAGAGAGGAAAAGGGAAAAGGAAAAGGAAAGGAAGAGGTAGAAAGGGGGGAAAAAAGAAGAGAAAAAGAGGGAAAACAAAACAAAACAAAACAAAAGGTCTTATCTATGACCAGACATAGAGGTCACTTTAACTGCCCTGGCTCAGTGCTAGGGAATCATGGGAATTGTATTTTTTTCTGAGACATTGAGCCTTCTCTGGCAGAGAGCTCTGGTGCCTCAATAAACTACAGTTCCCATGATTCCTTAACACTGAGTCAGGGCAGTTAAAGTGGAATCAATTTGCACTATTTCTAGCAGTCTGCAAAGGCCCATAGATGGATACCAACCTAACTCATTCAATAACAGTTACAGAATGACAGAACTGTAACCAGCCAGTCCTTAAAGCTGGCCGTATTTCAGAATGCTGAAGGTCCATAATTGAAAGAAGGAAATGTGGAAAAATCACAATTTATATAAGACCTAGGTCTACACTTTGAATAATTACAAATGTAACATTTAAACTCCATTCAGAATTATTACAAGAAAGAAATAGAAAGAAAGATATAGTTTATGAAAAATTGTAAACTAAATTAAATAGACATATGGGGGAAATAAGTTTAAATAAGGTATACATGATTATTTTTTTTAATAAAGAAAAGGATTTTTTTCAGTAAGTAAATTGAAGTTAACAGTTAAAAAATATTGCATACAAAACAAGAGAACATGGAGAATATTATAATACCCAAGTTGCAAGGTACAGAGAAGTTGACAAGGATGCCTGAACTTACAGGAATAACAATAAGGAAGTTATGTAACACCTTGATAAGGTATATGTTAACAACTGTATACCACAATACAACTTTACATATATGTTGTTGTTGTTTTTTAAAAAAAATAATAAACTATTTATAAAAAAAGAAATTAAGTTTATTTATTTTGTTTTGTTTTTTAAAAAGTATAATCAACATAACTAATATCAACATGTTGGCTCTGATCTCTCTGTTCTAATATGTGTGTGTCGGGGGTGGGGGATAAAAATGACTTCAGTTATCATGATCAATTCCCCACCTCACATTTTTATGGGAGCAAACATGTGGATGCAGGTGTGTGTGCATGATGGTATTGAGAAATGTCTGTACTGTCTCCCTTCATTTCTTAATTAATTTCTTTTAAAAAACTACCCAGATGGGATTATAAAGAGTGACTTTTCCATAATAATTTAAGCTGTAGATTTAAAATGTTTACAATGCACATAAAAATTATGCTTGCTGTAAAATTCAGACTCACATATTTAACAAAAGGCATGCAGTAATTTCTGTATCGTCTATCCAAATCTTGCAAGAAAAGCTAATTCTCAATGCCACTTTTTATTTCTCTTACATTTGGTGGTTCCCCCTGCTCAAGTTATTGAAATTTCAGATCTTTGATTAGTGAACTTTGATAAATTCTTCAAAATGATCCGATTGAAAGGCTCTTTTATTTCCTTAGGATAAATATCATAGATACTACTTTGTCCATTGAGAGGAACATGTTATGCGTATATTAGGAATTTGCTGTGTTAAGTGATTTATTTTCATATAGAAGATGAACTAAGGGCCTAAGCAGACGGCTTAAAAGGCCATCTTGGGGGCAGGGAAGGGGAGGGGCAGCCGCACGATCGGCACCCCCTCCCCCTCCCTAGGTTGTCCTCGGAGCAGCTGGCCCTCTGCACGGCCGGCACTCTAAGGATTACCTCCCGCCGCAGCCTTTCCACGCGCTGTGGCGGAAAAGTCAGCAAAAGTGCCTTTCGCTGACTTGTGAAAGGAGCATTAATTTAGCACTCCTTTCAGGGGTGACGAAGGTGCACCGCAGGATCGAGGCATGGGGATGCTTAGCCCCTAAATTAATCATTTTTGTCCCAGCTGTTAGTCTTCTTGAAAACTGTGCAGTTTTTTCCTAGAAGTCTAATGATGGGATAAAGTCTGCAGCTGGGTGTGGGAATTTTTGTGTGACATTGGGATAAGAAGGAAGGAAGTAGACAAGGTTCTAGAAGACTAAAGCCCTTCAGGTTCCTTAGTTGCTTTCCTTCCTTGTCCAGGACTGGGGAGGCAAGCCAGTCAAAGATTTGGAAGAGTGAAGCTTTCCAGGATCCTCAATTGCCTTCTACCCAACTTATCCCATGTGACATTTAGAGATTAGGTGGAAAGCAGGCAAGAAAATGGTGAGTATAGCCTTCCATGATCTTTTTCTGAATCTTCTGCCTCTGTTCACTCTGCAACATTTGAAGGTGAATCTACTCCAGGACCTGAGAGGAAAATTAGAAAGGGACTTGGGAAGGATTCTGTATGTTGAGGTTTTCAGAGATTTGAAAAGTCCCTTTCTCGTTTCCTAGCCTGAACATTCAAATATTCATTGCATCCCTAACTGACATAGGTGTTAAATACAAGAAGCCTCTCTTAATAAAGAGATGTCAGTAAAGAGATGTCAATGGTAACATAACATAATATAACAAATGGATTCAAATTCAGATTTTGAAGAGTTAAGCATCCAAAGCCAAGGCCATGGAATGTTTAAAGCCATTATTGGATGTCTATTTTCTCATTCAAATGGTTCATGAGTGGAAACATCTCCACTACATACAATTCTGACATTCATATTGAGGTGATATAAAGCACACCAGCTTTGAGCTGGCCAAAAAAAAAAAAGATATCTGGGATTGTTTTAAGCATTTGTTTTGCTATTACTTAAAAAACATATTAAAACAATTGGATCCTACAGAAAAAATAAAAGCAATGGGTCATCTAATGCCAGAAACTTTAAAACAGCATATGAATTGTTCTAGGATTATACATAAATTAAAATAAATTAAAAATAAAATATGTTATTTCTTTTTTATATTTTGTGCTACAAGACTGTTTCTGTAAAGGGGTTTTTCTCCCCTGCCCCCAACATTTCCCACTTTCTCATTTGTTTTCACACACACATACACCACAGTTTTCTTATAATTGTGAGATTAATTGGGCTTAATTTATGCCAGATTGGACTGCTGGAGCAATATGCTTTCAATATCAAATGGAATTACTAATATTGGGCCTAAGCAGATGGCGCAAAGCACTGTCTTCGAGGCCAAGAAGGGGAGGGGCAGCCTCACACTGGGCGCCCCAACCCCTTCCCCAAAACATTGTTGGAGCGGCTGGCCCTCAACATGGCCGCCGCTCCGACGATGCACTTCTGCTGCAGCATCCACACACGCTGCAGCGGAAGAGGTGCTGAAGGTGCGGCAGACGCCTTTTGCGGCGCACCTTCGGCATATTCCTGGAGCAGGGACGCTGCGCCGCGGGGCCGAGGAATGCAGATGCCTCACCCCCAATCCGCAGCTTCCCAGGGCAGCCCCGTGCCGCCCGTCTGCTTTCCCCAATTAAAGTCTCTCTGGCCACTCTGTGGGGCTAAGCAGACAGCTCAAAGCGGAAGGGGAGGGGCAGCCACACGCTGGGGGCCCCAACCCCTTCCCGAAGACGTTGTCGGAGCAGCCGGCTCTCCGCACAGCCAGCACTCCAAGGATGTCTTTCCGCTGCAGCGTCCGCACATGCTGCAGCGGAAGAGGCGCCAAAGGTGCGCCGGCAGCCTTTTGCGGTGTACCTTCAGCAATTTGTGGAAGGAGCGGTATTTTAGCGCTCCTTCCTGGGGCGGTGAAGCCGCGCCGCAGGGCCGAGGAATGCGGATGCCTCGGCCCCGATCCACAGCTTCCTGGGGCGGCCCTGTGCTGCCCGTCTGTTTCCCCTCTAAGTCAAAAGTGGGGATCATACAAGCCATTTGTCACATGTGACTGTGTGGAACTCTTAACCCCTGCCCACTGAATTGGGGTGGGAATTACTGCTCCTACAAGCTCCACCCCCAAGTAGGGGTGGACATATTCAAAAACATTCAAAAATTTTAAACAAACAAACAAACAAACAAACAAGCCACACACAAAACAAAGATTTTTTTGAGTTTCAAGAAACCCTGATGAAAAGAATCCTAGGCTGATGAGAATCTTCACAGTTTGGGACTTATTCTGTGCAAAATTTGCATGTGGTTGTTTTATGCAGGAAATAGCATTTTCTGCACAAGAAACAGCATTTTTCTTCATGGAAAATAATATTTGTACACAGAAATATTAGCTCCTGCACAGAAAATATTGTTTTCTGTGCAAAATAAAGCAGTAATTAAGAATTTGTTTTGCATAAAATTTGCATAAAATTCACATTGAAATATTATTTTCCACACAAAATTGTGTTTCCTATACAGAAAATAGTGTTTGCTATGCAATTAAACCATGTGCAAGTTTATACAGAATAATCCTCTATTACAGATTTTTCTACACAGAAAACAACACAGGAATTAATAGTTTTGAACTGAAATTTTCTTGTTCTATTCAGAAAATGCTGTTTTTTGAACAAAACAACCATGGGCAAATTTTGCACAGAATTAGTCCTGAATTCTGAATTACCTTTAAAAACTGCATCTTTTTAAGAGACTTTGGGGGGTTGCAGACTGTCAGAAATAGTGCAAATTGAGTCCACTTTTAGGGTTAGGGTTAGTGCTAGGGAATCATGGCAATTGTTTTTTTGTTTTTTTTCTGAGACATTGAGCCTTCTCTGTCAGAGAACTCTGGTGCCACAATAAAATACAGTTCCCATGATTCCCTAACCCTAACCCTAACCCTAAAAGTGGACTCAATTTGCACTATTTCTGGCAGTCTGCAACCCCCCTTTCTTGCAGTAGGTAGAAAATTTCTGAAACTACTTATTGGTACTTTTCAGAAGAAACAAGATGTCAAAGCAGATGGGCCAGGACAAAATGGGCTAAACCTATGTTATCGTGGTACTCATCTAGGTCAGTCCCAGGGCCAGCACAAGAATGAGTAAGTGGTCATACACCTGTCCCTAAACTGACCCAGGATCAAAACAGGTGCACATTCCTTACTTTGTCATGCATCACCCTGACTGAGAAGCTCCCCCCCCCTCCACCACACCAAGCTCCATATTTTCACATCAGACATGGGGCTCCTGAGGAAGAGCAACAGCTAACAAGGTAAGATGTAAGAGGGTGGTGCAAACACCTAGGTTTTGCCATGGAGCTTGTTGGAAACTCCAAGTGAAACCAAGGGTATTTTTTCCTGGAGCACAGTGGCTCAGCAGCCAACACGCTGACTTCTGATGATCACAAGCATGGCATGATGGAGTGATCTCCCATCACTAGTCCCAGCTTCTGCCAACCTAGCAGTTCAAAAGCATGTAAAAGTGTGAGTAGATAAATAAGTAACACTTCAGCGGGAAGGTAACAGCATTCCATGCAGTCATGCTGGCACCATGACCATGGAGTTGTCTTTGACAACGCTGAATCCCTCAGCTTAGTACTGGAGATCAGAAACCTTTACCTTTACCTTTAAAGGCTATTTACCCTGGGATCAGACTGGATCCTCCAGATCCATGTGTGGTCATGCAGGATCAGGCCCAATCCTGTCCTGCAGGCTTTGGCTTGCATCATCTGATCAAGCTGACATGAGGCTGGGGTGAACCTGGGCCTTTTGGCCCATCAAGATAACCCTTTAATGGTGAATTACATCCCTAGTCTTGAGAGGTAGCAATTATCCTTTGAAATACACCATACACCAGGGGTAGGCAACCTTTTTGAGCCGGGGGCCGGGTTGCTGTCCCTTAGACATTTGGGGGGCTGAAGCACCAAAAATAAATAAATAAATAAAAATTAAAATTAAAAATTAAAAAATAAAATAAAATATATGCATGCACACTCTCTCAGCCCCAGAAAAGCCATGGCAAAACCCCTGTGGAGATTTTGCCAAGAAAACCCCAAGAACAAGCAATAACAACAATAATCAATATCATCATGGCGGGCGGCGGCTGTGGCGGGGGGCGGCGGCAGGACTGGCCTGGGGCTGGTCCAAAGGCCTCAGGGGGCCGCATCCGGCCCCCGGGCCTTAGGTTGCCTACCCCTGCCATACACCAATGACTTCTTTTGCTAACCCTCCTGCAAAAGCAGTTCAACACTCCAAGTGGGCTTAACAACTATTTCAATTTTGCTTGGGAGAGATGGTGCGGCCCATAGTGGGTCTCAAGAAAGAAGGGGAAAATGCCCATCCCTACTCTCATCACATTTGGAGGGTATCCTTTTTACCAGGTAATTAAACATATGTCAGAGCATATGTAGCAGCAAGGCCTTTCAGACTAGATGACAAGACGTTCAGGGAGCTCCAAACATTTGCTTCTTTATAGTTAGGAATTAATCTCTGCCCTCTGGACATAGGCAAAATTTCCTTCCCACATCTCAGTGAACATGAGTTTGGTAAGACATTTGTCAGAAAAACTGGTGCTTTGTAAAGAATGTAAGAATTGTGATATGCTTGGTACCTATATGCTCTACTGTTTGTATTGATAGTTTTTTGTGGGTTTTTCGGGCTGTGTGGCCATGTTCTAGAAGAGTTTCTTTCTGACGTTTCGCCAGCATCTGTTTTATTGTGTTTCATGAAAGTTTTATATCTTTAGTCTGTATTTCAGTGGCTTTCAATCTGAGTTTGTTTCCTTGGTTCAGCTATTACTATAAAGTGCCTCAGCTCAGGTCCTGGATAGAAGTCAGCTTTGATTTATGCAATATTCATTAAGGGGGGGGGGGGAACCTGAGGGTTTTTCCCCATCCTGGATAAGAAAATATTTTCAAATTTGAGAAAACAAATTTCTCATACATATCTAGTTGCCAGTATCCCATTTCATTTTAGTATGTCCAGAAAACAGAACAAAAGTTTGATTCTTACTGGTTGAAGTTAAATTCTAACAACACAGAGCTGCTTTTTATCATTAGAAATCCTGGCTCAGGGACTAGAAGTTTCACAAATTCTGGAGAGGTGCGTGTTTCCTTTAAAAGCTGTGTGTGTGTGTAGCAGTGGTGGTAGCAAGAGCTGTTGAACAACTCCTCTTAGCGTACCAGCTGCAAACTTTTCTGAATTCACCTGACTTGATCTTATCTACATTGTGTCTTGACTACTGCAGTGTGCTTTGTGTGGGGCTATCACTCAATAGTGTCCAGATGGTGTTAGCACCATCAGTTTATTTTTTTTTTGAATTTTATTTATAGACTTCAAAACAAACACAAAAAATTAACTTTACAAACACTTAACATCTATATCAACATTCATTCCTATAAACATATTTTCTAAAAACATACATCCTAATTACATACAAACCTATGTACACAAATAGACAACAAATATAATTCAGTTACTATCTATAGTGTTTTCCCTGTTATGCTTTTCCTTTACTTCCCAATCTGAGCACTCTTCTTTAACTAAATTTTCCTCATCCATCTCTATAAATCTTATTCTATAATTACCTACTGTCACATCAATAGTCAATCAATAGATATCCTGACTCATCTATTAAGGGATAAATCTATAGATAAAACTATGTCACAGTGGGAATCTGTAAATAAATATATGGAGAAAAGATTAAAGAAATAAGGAAATTAATGTTATATTACTATATAGTTCGAAGAGAGAAGTGCGATAGAGGTGTCGAAGAGATCAAAAACAAGACGTAAGGTGGAAATAATAATCAGTTAAGTGAAATTTGAATATTATAACAACAAATTCAACAAAACTGAAAAATTAATAAAAAACGGATTTTGGAAAATATATAAATAAATATAAGAACAAATTATTATTGCAGAAAGCGTGCTAAAAGACTATTGATGTGACAGCACCATCAGTTTAGGTGCTAACTGGTTATACAAAAATAAGATCATATGATTTCAATACTGAAAGACCTCCACTATCCTATCCATCATCATCTGGTGTCAGAGGGAGAGAATGGCAGGCCAGCTCCATCAGGCTTAGCCAGAGCAAGAAGAAGGCCCTCCCTTCCCCCACCATCATCCAGCACCAGAGGGAGAGAGTGGAAGGCCAGCTCCATCAGGCCTAGCCTAGATTAAGAAGCAGAGCCCTCCCGCCAGTCCATCTGCCATAGTCCAGGTCTCAGAGGGAGAGAAGAACTGCTGAACCTTTCCCCTTCCCCACTGCCACTCCCTTTCCCTTTTGTGTCATGTCTTTTTAGATTGTAAGCCTGAGGGCAGGGAACTGTCTAATTAACCATTTGTAAGCCGCTCTGAGAGCCTTTTTGACTGAAGAGTGGGGTATAAATATTCTAAATAAATAAATAAATACACTGTCTGCCAGTGGCATTCCAGACCAATCCTTAATACTCTAAATGTCTTGTGACTAACTGTCTCCTTATGAAAGATGAGCCAAGTAGTTTGAGCTCTTGGTTCAAGTAGATACACATGCCTAGAATGATCATTTATTTTTATTTATTTCATTTCTATTATGCCTTTCTCCTGGAATGCACCCCAATACAAATCTCTACATTTCAATCTGAGATCACTTTTAAAGAATCTCAGGCAGGAAAAATGACCATGAAATCAGCTAGCTCTATAAAACAGAGGAACTTCTTCAACTGAAGAATGTCCTTCTGGACTTTCTGAGGTACATTACCCAATGCTTGGTTTAACAAAAGGTAGTAATGTCAAATAAGCATGCATTTAAGAAAGATATCACAAAACATGATCACCCTTGTACCACAGAGGACATTTTCTATCAATGATATTTTCTGTTGCTACCATCTGCAGGACCAAAAGTTTAATCAGTAATCTTGGCACACCTAATGTTGGCATTAATGTAATTCAATATAGGGCCTTTGCAGACTGCCAGAAATAGTGCACATTAAATTGAGGCACTGCCCTGGCTCAGTACTAGGGAGTCATGGGAATTGTATTTTTTTCTGGGACATTGAGCCTTCTCTGTCAGACAGCTCTGGTGCCACAATAAATTACAGTTCCCATGATTCCCTAGCACTGAGCCAGGGCAGTGCCTCAATTTAATGTGCACTATTTCTGGCAGTCTGCAAAGGCCTATAGTTGCTACCTATAGGATTTGGCCAAGAAGACCTTTTCAGCTAACCCTTGGCCAACTAAAATCAAAAGTAATAATTTTACATGTACATGTACATCTTGGCAGGGGCATTGTCCAGATCCTAACACTGGTATTGCTGAAAATACCATCATTGGTGGAAGTTGGCAGACCACCAAAAAGGGCTTTCTGTATTTTCACTCTTACTGCTTCTAGGAGGCAGTGAAGAAGCATCTTTTAAACTGTCTTTTAAAACTTTTTGGTGTTATCATTGCTGAGATTTTAATGTTTTTATTGCTTAATTAGTTTTTAGCTGTATCTGTTAGTTTCCTAAAGTGTTTTTTTTTTTAGTGGAAATGTAGGATGAATGTGCAAGAAACCTATATACAAAAAATTGATAATAATTAGAAGTTGCAAGGAATGGAAGGGATTTAGAACCACAAACTTTCTCCCATATGGCTGCCTTCCATTCTTGCATAAAAAAAGAAAGTACTAAATGAAACCAACATTAGGGTGAGGGTCACTTTTACCTGTGACTCTAGGTGGCTTAACAACATTGATAGAGATCTCACCATGTGTGATTACAGCATATTCCCCATACATTTACTCTGCCCTATGTCCCACTCTTTCTGAGTTCCAGATTAACTACTATTCATTCACAAAATGGGGCATGTGCAGTTTGCTCCAGATTTCAGTTTGTCAGTCCATTTCTTCTTTAGCCTCAGTGTTATTCTATGTTTATTATAAGCATTGACACACACCCCCAAGCAATTTTGTTGTGATCATACATATTGTTGCAGCAAGAGTCTTTTCATTTGTGTTTATAACTATGCTATACGTGTGGTCCTTTGTATTGCTAAAATACTGCACAAAACTCAAATCTTGATGCAATTAGGAAAGCAGTAATGCCAAGACTGTTTTTTCCCCTGTCTTTTTTATAAATGTGCTTTTATATCAGTAATATAGTGGGCAATGAAAGACATGAATCAACTGGCCATAGAATTTGACCACCTTAATAGACCATCTAGACCAGGGGTAGGCAACCTTTCCCCTTTAAGGGCCGAAGGACTTCAGCTCCCAGAAGCCTCAGCCATGTTGGCCAATAGTCCCATGTTGGCCAATAGCTCCTGGGATTCTGGGAGCTGAAGTCCCTCGGCCCTTAAAGGTGAAAGGTTGCCTACCCCTGATCTAGACCAACTTCCAGTTCTGTGAAGAAAACCAGTATATGAATATTCACTAAATAATGCTGGCAAACAATAAACTGGACATCTGCTAGATCATGGACATGTGTAGAAACAGTGCTCTGTCCAAAATTTAGAAATAAGAAATAAAACATTGGACAGTTTGTAATTCATCATTTTCACTTCACATCTTTCCTTTCCACCATAATGACAGTATACCCTCCAAGTGTCCTGATTTGGTAGGGACAGTCCCAATTAATTATCTCTCATTTGATTTTTTTGGATGCTTTAAAAATATCAAAGTTTCTCTCTCATCCTCCACTTTTCCCCTTTGTCCACAGCTTATATCAAGTGCTGAATACCAAGTTCAAAATGCCAAAGTAGTTTGCACTCAGCTCAACAGGGTAGAGAGGAGACAAGGGGTGGGATCAGAGCCCTGGTGGCACAGTGGTTAAATGTCCATACTGCAGCCAGTCACTCACAAACCATAAGGTTGTGAGTTCAATACCAGCCAGGCGGCTCAGGCTCAACTCAGGCTTGCATCCTTCTGAGGTCACTAAAATGAGTACCCAGCTTGTTGGGGGCAATTACATATTGTAAACTGCTTAGGGAGTGCTTAAGTGCACTGATAAGTGGTATAGAAATGTACTTGCAATTGCTATTGCTGTCTTGCCCTTCCCAGTAGTATCAGACAAAAGTAAACTGCTGCATCCTCTAATAACCTTTGCCACCTTGACCACATTCTGATGTTGCCTGACCTCAACTGTCCTGGTTTTCATTGTCAAATGTTGCAGGGTATGTCACAGGCATTTGGGTATGGACCACAGAATAGGCAGCCTGACAGCAGGACTGGGTTCAAATGCAGTTGTCTCCTCTTTCTTTCTTTCTTTCTTTCTTTCTTTCTTTCTTTCTTTCTTATCCTGCCTTCTGCCCGGCATGGGAGAAGCTTACATCAAATTAAAAGTTAAGTACAGCTAAGGTGGTAGCTAAGGTAAAACTTAAGTTTTAATTCAATGTAAACTACCTTTAATTTGATATAAGCTACCTAAGGAAAACTTACATCAAATTAAAGTTTGCTTACATCACATTAAAAGTTAACTGCAGCTAAAATTTTACCATGCAAAATTTTAAAAATTCTGCCAAATGCACAAAGTTCTAACAGTTTAACATAATTTAAAACATAATTAAATAGATGAAGCATCATTAAAAGATCCTTCTGCCACATGAATTAAGAGCCTACCTTAATAATAAGGGGCCCTTTCCCAGTTCAGAATTATAGCACTATTATTCCATGATAACTACCATGATTAAAAGGTAAAGATAAAGGTATTCCCTGTTGACAAGGTTGTCAAGTTGTGTCCAACCATAGCGTGGTGCTCATCTCCATTACTAAGCTGAATAGCCAGCATTGTTAGAGACTACTCTGTGATCATGTGGCCAGCGTGACTGCACAGAATACTGTTTACCTTCCCACTTAAGTGGTACCTATTTATCTACTTGCATTTGCATGCTTTTGAACTGCTACATTGGCAGAAGCAAGACTAGTGATGGGAGCTCTCCTCATCATACAGCACCTGGGCCTCGAACTGCCAACCTGACAATCTTCCAATCAACAGAGTCAGTGTCTTAACCACTTGAACCACTGCATCCC
The DNA here is from genome assembly GCA_026167975.1 of Phrynosoma blainvillii. Lineage (NCBI taxonomy): Eukaryota > Metazoa > Chordata > Lepidosauria > Squamata > Phrynosomatidae > Phrynosoma > Phrynosoma blainvillii. The sequence goes on from JANUYF010000001.1 coordinate 420,169,794, forward strand.
ATGGTTCTATACTACCATGGTTCCATACTATGAAATCTTGGGTTTTTCAGTTTGGTGAGGCAATGGAGCACTCTGGCTGATAAGTCTAAATGACCCTCCCTATACTGCACATCTCAGGATTCTACAGGATGGAACCATGACAGTGAAAGTGAAATAATAGCACTATAATTCTGTAGTGTGAGTGGGCCTCATGTGTTGGCATGCCAGCAGAAAGAGAGCAGACAGAAAGCCAACTAAACCTCCTATGTATGGGAAGCAGTTCCACACCCTGGGAACAGCCATCAAGAAGGCTCTCACCAAATGTCCCTGTGACAATGGTGAGGCCAAGTATGCATCTACACTATAGAAATAATTCAGTTTGATACTATTTTAATTGGCATGGCTCCATCCTACAGAATCCTGGGATTTATAGTTTTGTTGGACACCAGCACTCTTTGGCAGGGAAGGCTGAAGCCCTTGTAAAACTATGAATCACATAGGATAGAACTACAGCACTTAAAGTGGTATCAAACTGCATTATTTCTATAGTGGAGCTGCACCCCAAGAGAAATCCCTTCCTTGAAGATCTTATTACTCAGACAGGCCTGTAAAGTTTTTAGTGCAAATGCAAGACAACTGCAGCATGGAGCTGTAGTATCTTCCTTCATCTTCATGCAATAGAAACAGTCCAAATGTCACTTTAAAATGTTTTCTGGCCCTGATTCAAATACCATTTTACCAATAGTAGTAATTGCCCAGGAGGTGCCATTCACCATCAGTATTCATGCAGGTGCTCCCACAACATGGCAACCTCTTGAGCGGCAACATCTGAAAAATGATTATTGCATGAGTTGTTATGGCTGACTTTAAAAAGGCCTGCTTCTCTTCTTTCCCCCCATTTTCTAAAAGTGGAAATGGATTGCATATTGTGAACAATGGCTGTAGTACTTTCATTAATTGCACTATTAATGTTACACTGCAGGAGTCCTCTGGTAAAAAGAACACTATGGTTTTATACAGGGAACTTCTTCTCAGTGATAATGTGATTGAAAATGTAATTATTTCCATCAGCATCCCAGAGAAAGAGAAAGAAAAGATAGAGTACACACACAATAAAGCACCTGAAAATATTCAAAACCATTTTAATCCTTAGAAGCCTGATTCTCCAATTCACAGATGGATTAACTTTAAAAAACAGAACTAAGTGCTGAATATTCATTTCTGACCAGACCAAGACCATGGTGGAATGGATCAGGACTTACTAGAACTTTGTGCAATTTTGGTCTGGTATCTTTAATATAACAAAATCCAAAAAGAACATCATCGTAATATCTTTATCAAGTCAACCAAAAAACACAAAATACATCACAATAGCTTTCAAAGCTCCCTGCCTTTTTCATTTGGCAAAGATGGCAAAAATCATTCGGGGGGGGGGGGAGGAATATTATTAGTGCCATGAGTCTGCATCTTGCTTGAGATATTTTCTTAAAGTGTTGTTTAAGATGGGATTGAGGGAGGATCAGAGGCCACACTCATTCTTGCAGAGTGGCCACATGCATTCTTGACCATACAGGGACTTGGAATTTGTTGTTGCTAACTGCCCATGAACTGGCCCCCAACTCATGGTAACCCTGTGGATGAGACATCTCCAAGACTCCCTATCCTCCACTGCTCTGCTCAAATCCTGCAGATTGAGACCTGTGACCTCCCTGATTGAGTCTATCCAACTAGCATGTTGTCTTCCTCTCTTTCTACTGCACTCTACCTTCACTAGCATTATTGTCTATTCTAGTGAGTCATGACTTCTCATGATGCAGTTATAGTAGGACAATCTCAGTTTCATCATCTTGACTTCCAGGGAAAGTTCAGGCTTGATCTGGTCAAGAACTCATTTGATTGTCTTTTTGACTGTCTATGGTATCCTCAGCACTCTTCTCTAGCACCACTTCTCAAATGTATTGATTTTCTTTCTGCTGGCTTCTTCACTGTCCAGCTCTCACAGCAATACATGGTAATGGGGAATATAATCGCTAGGACAACTGTGACTTTAGTGCTCAGTTGTATATCTTTACACTTTCATGATTGCCCTTCCTATTCTCAGTCTTCTTATTTCTTGACAACAGTCTCTGTTCTTATTAATGTTTCATCCATTCCAAGGTATGGGGAATCTTGAATTATTCTGGTTTCTTTATTTTCTAGGTTGAACTTATATAGATCCTCCATGGACATTATTTTTGTTTTCTGTATGTTCAGCAGTAATCCTGCCTTTGCACTTTCTTCTTTTACCTTTCTCAGTAATTGTTCCAAGTCCATGATGTTTTCCATTAATAGCATGGTGCCATCTGCATATCTTAGGTCCAAATCACATTGCAGAAATAATCCAGTTTGAGACCACTTTATTTGCCCTTGCTCAGTGCTAGGGAGTTCTGAGAACTGTAGTTTTTTGAGACATTTAGCCTTATCTGTCAAGAGCTATGATGCCACAACGAACTACAATTTCCAGGATTCCTTAGCATTGAGCCAGGGCAGTTAAAGCAGTTGCAAACTGGATTATTTCTGCAGTGTGTTTTGGACCATAGATTGTTGATGTTCCTTCCTCCTATCTTCATTCCTCCTTCTTCTGAGTGCAACTATGCTCTTCAAATAATATTTTCTGCATACAAATTGAACATGTAGGGTGAGAGAATGCAGCCTTATCTGGTCCCTTTGCCAACTGGGAACTATTCTGTTTCTCCATATTCTGTTCTAACCGTACTTGGAATAAAGGCAGTGAAAGAAATGTAATAAAAATGTCCTTTTCTATTAGTTGCACCAGAATCTCTTTGAGATGGGTCTCCTTCTAGCCCATTGAGGCCAAAGGATAGTCAGAGTACAGTTAAGCCTCTTAAGAAATTTCAATTGGCATGCTTTACCTGTTATAATACCTTAGTCTTGTCTCTAGACCTGACAGTGCAGAAGCATCTTAGGAAACTTAGGACTGATGCAGACGGCCCGTAAGGGGTGGCTCTGTGTCATCCCTGGGAGCGGTGGATCGGGGCTGTGGCAACCACACGCTGCAGCTCCGATCCTCTTTTTTGGCGCCCCAAAAGAGCAGGCAAATGCCACTCCTTTTTGGGGTGGCAAAAAGGTGCCCTTTGAGCCACCACTGCAGCTCTTTTGTGCCCCTTTGGTGCAGTGTTTCTGCATGCTGCACCAACGGGATGTCCTGATGCCATGCGCCATGTGGTCAAGCGTGCAGCATTGGGGCAGAGTCAAGGCAGCTGTCTTGTGGTTGCCTCACTCCAACTCTACCCCCAGGCTGGCCTAAAGTGCTGGTCTGCATCCCTTAGTGAACACTATAGATATATCTTTTTTTAGAATTTACATCTAGAATTCCTGTTGTAGAGCTAGTAGAAACTAGAAATTATAAGGGGGGAAACCACATAGAAGCACATACTACCAGTTAAGTAATTCTCTATTCTGTCCTTTCAGAAGAGAATTCACTATCACTTTGGATATAATCCAAATTAGTGTTCTTCATCTTAATCCCCTCTAAATTTGTTGAATTACAATTTCCTTCATACCCAGTCAGTGTGTGCAAGTGAGATGGGGATGCTGGGATTGTAATCCACTGCTTCTGGAGGAGGCCAATTTGAGGAATGTTGTACTAATTGTAGGTAACATTAAGCCGGGGAGCATTTTATCAAGGGCAGCTAGCCATAGCAGCTTAGGCAAAAAACAGATAGAAACTGGAAAGAAACTTTGTATGATGCAATCCTATGTGACCCAAAATAAAACACACCTGTCTTTATGTACTTAAAATACAGAATTAGATACAATTTTAAGCCATGTTAATTACCTTCATGTATTCACTGTTATCTGATAACTGACAAATACAATATGAGTATGGGGAAAGCACTCATTAGTACCAATTTGTAACTTGATCGCCACTCCAAAGACTTTCAGATACTAGCAATATTTCCAAAAAGATATTTGAAAACAATGGATCTCTATTAATGTTAATTTTTTTTCTCATAATAATGGTTAGGCCTCCCTATTTCACTAAGTTGATTTATTTATTTTAAACCTCACATCTTCCCTTTTGATGCTGCCACAGGAGGGAGGGCAGAAAGATAGTGTGATATTTTAATTATATTTTAGTTGTTTTGAATTTATCTGAATGATAGAATACTCTTACAGAGACACACAGAAAGAGAGAGAAAGAGAGAAAGAGAGGGGGGGAGGGAGAGAATGTAGCAAATAGCAAATAGCAAATAAATTAGTTATCCTGTCAAACATTTTGCTTGAGCAGAATAAAGATGCCTCAAAATGATCTGTTGGATCTGTCATCAATAATGATCCATTTTAAGGTCAAACATAATGAAGGATTTGGGCTATTGCTGTCAAGCGTGTTATATATTAATTATGGAAACAAATGGCGATTATGCATATGAAACCTACCAAAATCTTTGATTCAGGACAAACTAGAAACAACTGTAGAAGGTTGTTACCATCACATATTAATCAAGAGCTGGAGAATGTCTCTGTGTGAGTTTAATGATCCAAATGTGAACATGGGCGAAGGATGTTCAGTATACCAGAGCTTGAAAAATGTACTTGTGAAGACAACAGTTTCCAGAAGCTCCCTATCGCGGCTTGGGGAATTGGGGACCCATAGGGTCAAGAAAAATGCTTTTGTAAGCTCTCATGAAAACGGAGACTCTCAGCCGCCATACCTACAACTTCTCCCTTAGGAGACCTATTTTCCAGCCTTACATGCAATCAGAATTTGGTCAAGTTATCTTTCTAAACTACAACTCTTTCAATCCCCTGGTCAGCATGACCAATGGCCTTGCAGGTTGGGTGGTTCTGGGAATTTTTAATCAAAATGAAAACTGTAGTCCAGAAATCTGAAGGCTAAGGCCTTGTCTGCACAGGCAAAGAACTCCAGTCTCACCCTGAGGCCAGTGCTGCCTGTTTGCAAAATACATGCAAACATCCAGTGGAATGCTGTAGGTCTTTCCTGTTAACCCAGCCTTGCCTTGGAGCTGGCAAAGTTGTGAGAAATCCCGGTGTTTTCCTCAGAACCCCAAGGAAACATCTGTTTTTGGCCAGTATTGAGTAGTGCAGGGAAAGGGGATAGTTTGTCCCTGTAGCCGATGCTGCCACCTTGGAACCTGCAGGAGCTTCATGGATAGGCCTCCTGGTGTACTACTGTTTCTCCTGAAGATGGCTTTACTTGTGTATCAATGAGAAGAGAATATAGAGAAATATTGTGGGGGCTTCCGGTTACATTGTGGAGACTTCCAGTCAGGAGGCTAATCATAAGGCTAGATATCCCACTAATGGTACTATTGTTCAAGGTGGTGGGATTATCTGACAGAACTCACCATAGGACCTTTCTTCGTTCCTATCGGGAGGCAATATGTGCAGCAAAGAGAGTCTTCTCCTCTGCACGTATTGGGTCTGCAGAGTCCCGTCCAGCAGAGCTGTTTAGGGTGGTGAGGGAAATGAAGCAGGTGCCTCCTGCGCCAAATCCCTTGCTTAACCCAACAACAGCCTGCTGTGACATGTTTAACAACTTCTTTGCAGATAAAATCTCTCAGATAAGAGCCGACTTAGATGCCACTGTTGAAACAGAGTCGATAGGCGAGGCGTCCAGCAACTCCACCGATGTAGTTATACTGGATCAGCTCCAATCTGTGAGTACCGAGGACGTGGACAAACTGCTTGGTAAGGTGAGGAAGACAACCTGCCCTCTTGACCCTTGCCCATCATGGTTGGCTGTCCGGGGGGGGGGGGGATACATTGATGAGATTCCTTACGGATATCGTCAATGCATCCTTCAGGGAAGGAAATGTTCCATCCTGTTTGAAGGAAGCGGCGGTTAGGCTGCTTCTGAAAAAACCTTCCCTGGACCCCCTGGTTATGAGTAATTATAGGCCTGTGTCATTGCTGCCATTTTTGAGCAAGGTGATTGAGAGGGCGGTTGCTCTTCAGCTCCAAGCAGTCTTGGATGAAGCCGATTATCTAGACCCATTTCAAACCGGCTTAAAAGATTAAAAGAATTGGGGGAAATCAGAATACCCAGACCTGACATGGTTTCAATACCATCAATTACAAAGTATGACAATAACTGATCTTAAAACACAAGGAATACATCTTGTAAAAAATGAATTAGATGACATCCTCATAGTAGATAAACCAAAGCAAATAGCTAACCTCTATAAGATACTATTACAAAGAAAATTAGAGGAAGAAGTTGTCAAAGAACACATGCTATGCTGGGCAAGGGATATTGGGAATGAAATTTCCTTGGAGAATTGGAATAAAGCCAGGAAAGCAACGTATAGGTTTACAAGCAATCAAATATTTCGAGAAAATTTCTTCAAGTTAGAAACTAGATGGTATCTTACTCCGGTGAGATTGGCAAAAATGTATAATAATAATAATGATATTTGTTAGAAATATAAAAAAAAAACCATGGTACGTGGATTCATATGTTGTGGACTTGCCCGGTTATAGTCAAATTTTGGCAAAATGTACATAAAATAATCATGGAAATAACTAATATAACATTCGATCTTAAAACTGAAATATTTTTGTTAAATATGGTACATATGATAAAAGGTTCAGAAAAGAAAGAAAAATGGAAATTAATTTTATATATGATAACAACAGCTAGGATATTGGTAGCTAGTAGATGGAAAACAGGGGAAATACCAACTATTGATAATTGGTTGCTTAGGTTAATAGATATCGCAGAATTGGACAGAAAAGAGTAATTACAGGAAGGTAAAATAAGAAATGAGATTAATAACGGGTGGAATTCGTTACTCACTTATTGTAAAAAAAGTTGGGGAATATAGCACCTTAAGACGATTTGCATTAATAGAAATATTATATGGGGAAAATACTTAAAAAAATAGAGTTGAAGTTAGAGACAAGAGAATTTTGTATAACAAGAAGTGTTAAATGTTAAAATCAAGTAACATTACATAGATGGGATATGTCAACGACAGTGACTTGTATAATAGCTGAAAACAGAGATGTATTGATAATGATGAAATTTGTATTGTTGACAAATAATAATGTTGCAACTCTTGTTATATAGCTTTGTACAATATTTATGTTATAATAATAATAAAAAAAATCTAGGCTGGTGGCGACCTCCCAGAGGACCTTTTCTATCACTGCCCCCAAACTCTGGAACGACCTGCCAGATGAGATCCATCAGCTGACATCTTTAGACAGCTTCAAGAAAGCTGTCAAGACGGATCTCTTCCGGCAGGCCTTTCCAGATTAATTCTCCTGGCCTTGGGCTCTTTGATCCCTGCGCTCCCCCCGTGGCCCCATCAATTGCTGATGGATGGGGAGCACAGTTGAGTCTAATCAGGGCATTTTTATATTTTTACATTTTTATATTTTCATGTTTGTTTTATTTGTGTTGGAATGTTTATATTCCTGTTTTAATTATCTTGCCATTTAATACTGTTTTAAGGGGTGGGTTGGGGTATGAATTTTGTTGTATAGGGTTTTAACTAATGTAAGCTGCTTAGATTGTCTTCATTTAAGCGGGGTATAGATAAATTTTATTATTATTATTATTATTTATTGTGTGTTCCTGTGAGACAAGATGCTATGCTGATAGGGTCTCCTATGTCAGACAGACTTACTGAGGAGCCAGACTAAATGTGTCAAACAGCTATTGGGCAGCAGTAACAGCAGAATGTGACTATGGGCTTGATCAGACTGCCAGAAATAATCCAGCTTGACACCACTTTAATTGCCCTGACTCAGTGCTAGGGAATCATGGGAACTGTAGTTTACTGTGGAACTAGAGCTCCTTGACAGAGAAAACTCAATGTCTCAAAAAAAAAAAAAAACCCAAAAAACAACAACCCTATAATTCCTGTGATTCCCTAACATTAAGCCAGGACAGTTATTTGGATTATTTCTGGCAGTCTGTTCAGGCCCACACTCTCAGAGACAACAACAGAGGCACCATAGCTAACACTTATTAGTATAACCTGGTCGCAGGCTCTCCCAGCCAGGTACTCTGTACACTTGTACTGGATCAGTTTCAATCTGTGAGTACCGATGACATGGACAAGCTCCTTGGTAGAGTGAGGAAAACAACCTGCCCTCTTGATCTTTGCCCATCATGGTTGGCCATCCAGGGGGGAGATGCATTGAAGATGTTCCTCAGGGACGCCGTCAATGCATCCCTCCAGCAAGGCTATATTCCACCTTGTTTGAAGGAAGTGGCAGTTAGACCGCTTCTGAAAAAACCTTCTCTGGACCCCCTGGATATGAATAACTATAGGCCAGTCTCATTACTGCCTTTTTTGAGCAAAGTGATTGAGAGGGTGGTTGCTCTTCAACTCCAAGCTGTCTTGGAAGAAACTGATTATCTAGATCCATTTCAAACTGGCTTTAGGACAGGATTTGGAGTGGAGACTGCCATGGTTGCCTTGGCTAATGACCTCCGTGTTAGCATCGACAGGGGTAGTGTGAACCTGTTGGTGCTACTGGACCTCTCAGCGGCTTTTGATACAATAGATCATACCATCCTTTTGGATCGCCTGGAAGGGTTAGGAATTGGAGGCACTGCATTGCAGTGGTTCCCTTCCTTCCTCTCAGGAAGATCACAGAGGGTGAGGCTTGGGGATAGTTACTCTACAAAAATATTGCTTAATTGTGGCATCCTTCAAGGCACCATCCTGTCCCCAAAGCTGTTTAATATATATATGAAGCCACTGGGAGAGATCATTCGGAGGCATGGGGTGCGGTGTTATCAGTACACTGATGACAACTAGATATATTTCTCCATGTCTCGGTTGTCAGCTTTGTCTTCTGATGGCGTCTCTCCTCTCAATGACTGTCTTAATGGGCTGGATGAGGAAAAACAGATTGAGACTAAATCCAGAAGAAAATGAGGTACTTGCAGTAACGGCCCCAAAACCAGATACAACCTCCAGTCCTGGATGGGGTCACACTCTCCACTAAAGACTGTGTTCACAGTCTGGGGTTGCTCCTGGACATCTTGCTCCAGTTGACTAATCAGGCAAATGTGATGGTCAGGAGTACCTGTTATCAGCCTCGGCTGCTACGCCAGCTGCACCCTTTCCTGGAAGTAAGGGACTTGAAAACAGTGGTTCGCGTGCTGGTAACCTCCCATCTCGATTTCTGTAATGTGCTCTACATGGGGCTACCCTTGTGCATGGTCTGGGAACTTCAATTAGTACAGAACATGGCAGCCAGATTAGGAGAGACCACATAACACCTATTTTGAAGTCTCTTCAGTGGCTGCCTATTAGTTTCCGGACTCAGTACAAGGTGTTGGTTATTACCTTTATGCCCTAAATGGCTTGGGTCCATCCTATCTTCAGGACCACTTCCTTCCATACAATCCACCCCATGCACTAAGGTCCTCTGGGAGGAATTTGCTACAGCCTGTGAAAATTAGGCTGTCTGCTACCTCCCAGAGAGCCTTCTCAGCTAGCGCTCCCAGACTATGGAATGGCCTGCCAGACGAGATCCGTCAAATTACGACCTTGAGTATCTTTAAGAAGGTTGTTAATAATAATAAAATAATAATAATAATAATAATAAAATGTACCCTGTCCTTCTGTCAAGCAATCAGGGCAGCTTACAAGAATTAAATCCATACCAATCCAAAAAGTAAACATCCCCCACCCCTCACCCTGTTAAGAAAGATCTCTTCCAGCAGGCCTGACTAGATTCCCAGCCTTAGGAGTTAATCTTCCTCTCCTTCCCTCCTTCTCCTCTCCCTGTTGTAATGGGAGTTTGCATTTTCAATATATTAATGTACTATTTTAATGTGTTTTTAAATTTGTGATTGTTTAATACTTTTTTAGGGGTGGGCAGGTTTTGGGGTGTTGGGATGGAATGGGAACTGTATTTATGTATTTTAATGTTGTAAGTCACCCCAATTGCTCTGCAGAGGGGCTGGGTATAAATAAATTTTATTATTATTATTATTATTATTATTAGTAGTAGTAGTACACAGAAGGAGACATTGTAAACCTCATTTTGAAGTTTATTTACCACAAAAAGCCTATGAGCAGACAGGCTATAATGAAGCAACAGATAATGCCAGAAGATGAAACCCCCAGGTTAGATGAGTTTCTGGGATACAGCAGAGGACAAACATGAGTAGCACTGTGGCTTATGATGCAACTGGATTGAATCCAAAAGTATGTTCAACTGTGGACATGCTCAGAGGGGAAAGGAAAGTCTGAAGCTCGGGGGGGGGGGGGGGGGAGAAATTGATCATATAAACATTGTAATACTTGGGGTGAGTTGTTGGCACTTTCATGTGATCAGCAATCCACAACACTGAAGCAGTATGCCTGGATCAAACCCCAAAGAGGCACTCTGAGCTTGTGCAGGCTGGAGAAATCCTTCTCCCACTCACAGAAGCAGCAAGCAGAACAATACGCTCTCACTAAGAAGTATTTAAATCTTTGTTCCTTTGATTACAATCAGTGCTCACACAAGCAGAGTCTCTTGCCTATACAAATCACCATCCAACACCCACACTGGGCACTAAAACTCCTCCCTTATATACACTCACCATCCTTAGGCATTTAGTACAGCCTCTTCGCAGTGTGTCACCTCTATACACGTCCCCCATGTGGCATGACTCTGCACTTTCTGCCACTGATGATTTTACATCCTGCCAAGATTGCATCAGACTCCAGTGACTCCTCTGGATCCAAATTCTTACTTATCATGGCTTTTTTTTTTTACCCATGGTAACCCTGTTACCTTTGTCCTACATCTGGACATTTTCCAGGATATCAATATCCTAACATGAGTGAGCTAAAGTGGGAAAGCATGGGACATTTTGAGTCAGATAACTACATAGTGTTTTACTCAAGAAATGAAAATCTAAGAAGAAAAGGGATGACATTTATAGTGAGGAGAGATGTAGCAAAAGCAGTCAAAGGATATATTGCAAAGCCTGACCGAATCATGTATGTCAATGAAACTTCAATCAGTAAGACACCAATATACTTTTCATCCAAGTTTATGGATTAACAGTAGAGGAAGTAGAAAAGTAAATTGATGCTCTGGTAGAGTCCAGGAGGAAATTCATCAAACACCAGAATAGAATTTCTTGTTAATCATAGTGAATTTGAATGCAAAAATAGAGCAGAATCAGAGATCATAGGAAAATTTGGCTTAGGATCAAGCAGGAGACTGACTGGTGGAATTTTGCAAGGCCAAGAGTTTGTTAATCACAAACATATACTTTAAAATACCCAACTGTTTGGCATGGGCATCACCTGATGGCCAAATAGAAATCAAATAGACTACATAATTGGAAGCAGAAGATGAAGAAGCTCCATTCTATCTCCAGAAGCAAGACCAGAAGTAGATTTTATACAGACCATGAGCTACTAATAGCAAAAGTTAGAGTAAAACTAATGAAGAACAATGAAGTACACATCCTGCTGAAATACAGCCTGAAGAACATCTTCATAGTAGATATCTGTAGAATATGAAAAAAATAGATTTGCACAATTAGCCTGATTCACTGGAAACCTGATGAACTTTAGACTGAAATCAGGGATATTGTCAGGGAGGAATGCAAAAGACAGCAGCAGCAGCCAAAAGAAAGAAAAGCAGGATTTTCCATGCCATTATATTTCCAATTTGCAGAAAGTGAGGAAAGCTGATAGGAAGAAAATAGACTCATTTGAAATATAGTGCTGCATAATAGTTCTACAGATACCATGGGTTGCTAAAAAGACAAATAAAAAAGACATTAGAAAAAAATCAAGCTTGAAATCTCTGTAGAAGCCAAGATACTAAATTGTTGTGCAGTACTTTAATGAGAAGACATGACTTCTATCATGAGAAGACATGTTTCACTGGAAAAGACAATAATGAGTGGTACAGTGAAAGGCAGTAGGAAAAGAGGAAGACCACATTAAAGGAGGTGGATTGATTCAATCAAGGAAGTTACAACCCTGAATTTGCAAGACTTGAGCAAGGCTATTTTTAACAGGGTGACTTGAAGGCTTATCATGTCAGGGTATGCATTACACTATTGTGACTAAATAAAGGTGTGGTAAATGGCAGGTGAACATGTGTTTGTGAACCTGCATGGTAATTGACCAATTAGGCCAGGTGGCTGCAATGCAGTCAATTGGCAGACTACAAATGTTGTGGTAGTTTGTATGTAGGTTGGGAGCTGAGGTTGTTAGGAGTCATGCTGAAGGTTGTTTCCTGAGAGCTGTGACGCTTTTCATGCTGAGTTTGTTTTTGTATTTTTCTATGCCTATTTGTATCCAGACATAATGCTACAATGCTTTGTTATGTTATTTTTGCTTCTGCTAAGTAAAGCTATTTTTGTTACTTTGCTGCAATTCATTTATGCAACTTTAACATATCATCTGTAGGGTTACCATAAATTGAAGTTGACTTGATGGCAATTAATAACAAGAAAACATCAAAAATTTCCTGAGCATTCTGATGCCTAATCACCATGTCCTTTTTCAGTGTACCTCTATTTCTTTATTTTACATAGATTTACAAAAATTAAGTCCATGTTATAACTCATGTTGAGCCATCATAATTACTTGGAACTTGGAAATTTGCAATCAACATAGTGCAGACATTTTGTGAGCTTCTGTAGGCAGTAGGCTGTTGGAGTCTATGGGGACAAAATGCTGGACAAGATTATCTTGTTCTGATCCAGGAAAACAGGTCCTGTGTTATTCGTGTCAAGGAGAACCATCCTGTTTAGGCCTTCTGAGAACTGATTCTTGGATTTAGGGAGGCTGGAAATTGAATACAGGCTCTGAGGGGGAGGAATGAGGCTCACAGGTGTGTATATAGAATGGTGAGATACATAACAGAACAGTCCATAAGCAGCATGCTTTAATAATTACTACATTTCTTTGAATAAGTTTCAACATTTAAGCAGATCCAGAGGGGGGCCTGGAGGGAGAATTAAGAACTAATTACATTAAAGCAGTGAAGATCAATTGTATGTATGTTGGTAGCTTCAGTCTATTGTTGTCTTAACTTAGTGAAGCCAAACCTAATAAGAAGGGATCAAATATTGTTAACCTAATTCCTCTGATTATAGCGTTTCTGTTTCAAATGCTGCACTAAAAGGTTTGTCAGCATTTCCATAATAATTGTTATTCCCCCACTCTTTTAAAGTTTTACAACAGTTTTGGAAAAATTTGCCTGAGTTTGTTCATTTTGTATATTTGGCCTCTTTAAACAAAGGGAAATAATGCTTTTTCATGTCCTGAAGCAATAAATTCCAAAATAATTAACAGCATCTTTTGAATATGCATTTGCTAAACAAATAATCCCCCTCCCCTCTTGTTTGGGTTCTTTTCTTTTGATGATGTTAGATACTTTTGGACAAAGGTGATTCTTTTTTCATGGCATGTCTTTCTGGCAAAAAAATTACTTTTGAATTTATGTTTGCTTTGAAGTAGTTGATGTCACCACAATAACTCTGAAGTCATTTGTGCAAAAGAGAGAGAGAGAGAATAATCCTTTGTTAGACATTATTATATTTGAATTTCATACCAATTAATATTCCAGTCATATTTCTTCCTCTGCATTATTTATGTTGGAGAAATACTTTGTGACTGGAACAGACATTCAGAAACATTGGATTAAGTTCTTATGTTACTTCTTTTAGGTTCAAGTCTATAAATAGGGAAGGGTACAAGCCATGTTCATTCTCTTTCACTGGACATTATCCTATGGCCTACTACATCCAATGATTAGTTGACCAGAGCAGAAGCACAGAATCAACAAAACTTGACTGAACTGAATAGACTTACAGAATCCTCAATGATTCAGTGGGTCTACACTGTTTGCGACTTACAAATGGACTCAAGCCATTGTCTGTTGCTTAGGATGCATGGGTATCACAGGGTTGTCATTTCCCAGTTTTCCCAGAACATTCATGGATTGGAGGGTCCAAAAAATGTCCTGTCCTGGCTGGGCATTTTTGACCCTCCAATCCCAGATTCCTGTCTTGTTCCAGGCCACAGTTTGTCAATCTTCAGTCGACTGGAGAAAATGTGGCTAGAACAAGGCAGAAAGTAATCTCCTCTTCCTCCTCCTCCTCCTCCTCCTCCTCCTCCTCCTCCTCCTCCTCCTCCTCCATGGTCCTCTTTGGCGCTCACCACTTGCCTCCTCATGGGGATGAAATACCGCCAAGGCCCAAGGAGATCTGGCACAGCCTGCAAGGCCTCCTTGGGGCTGGGGCTGAGGCGTGGGGCCTGAAGGGGAAACTGGGGCTGCAGGTGGTGGAGCTGCCTGCCACTGAAAGCCTCTTCTAGAGGCTTTGGCACCCTCATAGGCAGACCAACCCAGGCCCTGAGGAGCAGTGGGTTCCAGGCCATGGCTGCTCTTTTTGCCTCTGGCTCAGGGGCTGGGCTTGTGGAGGCACCAGTGGCCCATTAGAAGAAGGGCTCCGCATGGCATGGGGCTGCTGCCTTCCCTTAGCCGAGGAAGGAACAGGGACGTGAGCAGCTTGTGATGGAGACCTTTGAGAGGCAGGTAGGAAAACAAGGGAACTCCTCCGCTCAGGCTTCTCCTCACCTGCCTCACAGGTAGACAGGTTGGAGTCTCCCAGAGCCACCTTATGAGGGGACTTCTGAGGAGAACAAACCACAGTTATCCTTCTATGGATGGAGATGGTCTCTTTTTCCCCTCTCATCCTCCTTTTTATTGTATATAATTTTTTATTTTAGAAAACACACATATACAGTCAGCCCTCCATTTTTGCAGGGAATCCATTCTGGACACACACACCCCGCAAAAATTGAGACTCACCAATATTCAAGCCCCATAGGCTTGAATGGGGTACACATGTGGGGCACACCCAATTGATTTTAATGGAGGTTGCCCTTCTATGAATATTCAAAACCGTGGACCTCAAGTCCATGAGAGCAGAGGGGCAACTGTATATATATATATATATATATATATATATATAGAGAGAGAGAGAGAGAGAGAGAGAGAGAGAGGTTTGAGTGTTGGACCAGGACACTGGGAGTCCAGGGTTCAAATCCTGGCTCAGCCATAGAAACCCGCTGGGTGATCCTAGGACAATTCACACTCTTTCAGCTTCAGAAGATGGCCAAGGCAAACCCCTTCTAAACAAATCTGCCAAGAAACCTCTATGATACTTCACTATAGAGTTGCCATAGGTCAGAAAGTAATTGTCATTTTGAGCATGACTGAGAAGCATGAATTTATTTTAAATGTTTTTGGCTTTTAGTTGGTCATGTCTTCCATTTTTCTTGAATCTTCTACATTTTGTCCCAGTTTTGTAGGAGAGAATTTTGGAATCCCTAGAATATCACAAAGTTTCAACTGGCAGTGGCTGGTACGGTAATATAACAACTCTGCACAATTGTTCCCCCAATACCAAATATAGTGCTCTAAATTTGGACTCCTAGAATGCTTGCCTCTGTTTAAAATAAAATGTTATGTTATCACTTCTACAAAGACATCAATGTTATTCACTCATTACCCAAGAACAGGCCTCTGACACCCAAACACTGTAAGTTTTCTTTAGTATACAGTTGCTTCTGTCCTTTGGTCATTTTCCCTTTTCATGCATCTGTCACATATCTATAACAACCTGTTTCAGCTGTATTCCGCAGAATAGAACACAGTACCATATTAACAAAGTGAAAGAGATTTGGACTACTTCCACATGACAGGATTAACATAGTTTGACACTATTTTAACTGCCATGACTCCATCCTATGAAATCCTGTGATCTATAGTTTGTTGTGGCACTAGGGCAGTCTAACAAAACTACAAATCTCAGAATTTCATAGCTTTCAGCCATGGCAATTAAAGTGGTGTCAAATTGAACTAATTCTGCAGTATTGATGCAATCTCCATTGAGAAATATTCCCTGTCCCAAGATCATCCAAGAAGCTTTGCATTTACAATGTGTTAGAGTTCCAACATTTTCTTTTTTCCACTGTGGCAGATGAAGGGAACGGATGAAAAAAAATCTCTGTTTTTGTAATCCATAATTTATCTTGGCTAACAATAGAATTGTTAGCCACATGAATGAGACACATCTAAGTCACCCTGTTATCAACATTCCTGCTCAAGTCTAGCAAATACATGGTCATAGTCTCCTTGATTGTATCTATCCACCTGTAATGTGGTGTTCCTCTTTTCCTGCTGCCTTCTATCTTACCAAGCATTATTGTCTTTTCTAGCAAGTCATGTCTTCTCATAGTATGTCTGAAGTGTGTTAGTATCACTTAAAGGGGTTGCAGACTGCCAGAAATAGTGCAAATTGAGTCCACTTTTAGGGTTAGGGTTAGTGCTAGGGAATCATGGGAATTGTTTTTTTGTTTTTTTTTGAGACATTGAGCCTTCTCTGTCAGAGAGCTCCGGTGCCACAATAAAATACAGTTCCCATGATTCCCTAACCCTAATCCTAACCCTAAAAGGGGACTCAATTTGCACTATTTCTGGCAGTCTGCAACACCCCTTAGTCAACTTGGCTTCTAGGGAGAATTCGTGCTTAATTTGCTTTGTGTTGTGTGCCTTCAAGTCATTTCCAGCTCATGGTAACCCTAAGGTGAATCCATCACAGGGTTTTCTTAGCAGATTTCTTCAGAGGGGTGTGTGTGTCCCATTGTCATACTCTGAGGCTGAGAGACTGTTACTAGCCCAAGGTCACCCAGTGGGTTTTCATGGCTGAGTAGGGATTTGAACCCTGCTCTCCAGAATCATAGTCCAACACACACACCACTATACCATGCTGACCCATTTATTTGTCTTCCAACAGTCCTCAGGACCCTTGGGACTCCCCTCCAGCACCACATTTCAAATAAGATTATTTCCTTCTTACCAGTTTGCACCCCAGAAAAGATTTCATATACATCTTTTATGCAGCTTTTGTATAACAGAGGAGGAGGAGCGGGGGGGGGGGGGGGGGGGGAGGAAGATTAAGTGGTTACTGAAAGCAATAATGTGACTTTATTTCCCAATAGTAGAAGCAGTGGAATTCTAAAAAGTTCAGGAAGGCAACCTGTTCTCACTCCTGTGCTTGTGTCTCTCTGATTGGCCTATTCCCTTCCCCACCTCTGGCCTCCTTGGCTACATGATTTAAGGCTGGAGTGCCAGCCTTAATTTTGAATTTCCTGGCTTTTATGGTTTAAGTCAGCCCCATAATGTTATCTAAACATACTTTTCTGGTATTTAATATAAAGAAGCTTTGGGCTTGAATTAGGAGGGCTTTGATCTATCAGAGGCTCTGAGAAGGGGGCAGGGTGAGATTCTATTATTTTACAGATATTTCCCACTGTGAAAAATCTGGAGTGATTGTCCTTTGTTTGGGCCCAGGCAAGCACCAAACCTCTGTCACGGAGAAGGAATTAAAATGTCTTTGTTAGGCTGGCTTACCAATGTCTCATAATTTTCTTTACATAGAAGATTTTTTTTTGCATGCCCTGTTGATGAGTGTAAAAATATATTTGGCTACTTATTTTCTCAGTTTCATCTCAGTTCCAATACAGAGTATGGTTTTATATAGGATAGTCCCTGACACGCCATTGCAGCCATCCATAATAGAAACATTTCCCCATATCTACACTTTTCTATGGTTTTGGAATGGGGTTTCCAGATTCAGAGAGATATGGGCATCTAATCCAGATGTTTCCACAATGAGTGTTGATTTGACCCAAGAGGGTGAGAGGATCAAGATACATGACCTCAGACATGTTATCAGTGGACCAGAGCTATGCCATGCCTCCTCAAGATTTCCCTTTGTCCTTCTTCAGGGTGATTCTTGTGAACATCTGTAAAGATGATTTCAGACAGAACAAGCTTACAAAGTGACTATATATATATATATATATATATATCAAAGCTGATTACAAAACTGCAAACAGGAAACCATAATATACATTTAAGTTCAATTAACAACTTGTTTCCATTATGTTATGAACTAATAATAATAAATAATGACAAATATTTTTATCCAGCCCCCTGCTCATGCAGCTGGGGCAGCTTACAAAATTTAAAATTTCAATAAAAATACAATATATATCCCATAAACCCTCCACCCCTTAAAATGGTATTAAACAATAAAACCATATAAAACATGGTTAAAATAAATTGCAGTAACAAAGAACACACAATAGCAACTGAGACGAGGATTACGAAAGAAAAATTAGGCTGACTCTTGAAGGCTGGGATATCTATTCAGGAAAGGCCTGCTGGAAGAGATCCATCTTAACAGCTTTTTAAAAGCTATTTAAGGTAGTAATCTGATGGATCTCATCCAGCAAGCCATTCCATAATCGGGGAACAGTTGTGGAAAAGGCTCTCTGGGTGGATGCAGACAGCCTGGTTTTTATAGGCTGCAGCAAATTCCTCTCAGAGGACCTCAGTGTGTGGGGTGGATTATATGGGAGGAGGCGGTCCCGAAGATAGGTTGGACCCAAGCCATTTAGGGCTTTAAATGTGATAACCAACACCTTGTACTGTGCCCGGAAACTAATGGGCAGCCAGTGCAGTGATCTTAAGACTGGAGTTATATGGTCTTTTCTAGTTGTTCCCGAGACCAACCTGGCTGCCATATTTTGTACTAATTGAAGTTTCTGGACTAAGCACTAGGGTAGCCCCATGTGGAGTGCATTACAGAAATCAAGATGGGAGGTTACCAGCACATGCACCACAGTTTCAAGGTCCCTAACTTCCAGGAAAGGGCGCAGCTGCCTTATCAGATGAATCTGATAATAAGCACTCCTGACAGTCTCATTTACTTGATTTATCATCTGCAGTGATGGATCCAGGAGCACCCCAGACTGAACACAGTCCTTAGAGGAGAGTGTGACCCCATCCAGGACTGGAGATTATATCCCAATAACTGGTTTCATGGCTGCTATTGTAAGTACCTCCGTTTTATTTGGATTCAGTCACAATCTGTTTTTCCTCATCCAGCCCATTACTGCTTTAAGACAATCACTGAGAGGTGAGACGCCATCTGAAGTCAAAACTGAGGCCCGCAACATGGAGAAATATATCTGGGTGTCATCAGCATACTGATAACACCCCACCCCATGTCTCCGGATGATCTCTCCCAGTGGCTTCATATATATATTCAATAGCATCAGGGACTGATGGTGCCTTGTGGGACACCACAATTAAGCTCTTTCCTTGAAGAGCAACTGTCCCCGAGCATCACCCTCTGGAATCTGCCTGAGAGGAAGGATTGGAACCACTGCAATGCAGTGTCTCCAATTCCTAACCTTGTCAGGCAATCCAAGAGGATGCTATGTTCTATTGTATCAAAAGGCACCCCTGTCGATGCCCAGACGAAGGTCATCAGCCAAGGTGACCATGGCAGTCTCAACCCCAGTAAACTTAAGTATTATGGCAAACAACATCAGCTCAAAGTGGCTACTTAAAAATATTGTTCACCTCCATCCAAGTCAACAACATTATTGGCCATCAACTAGAGGAATGTCTGCTTTTTGTAATATTGGGATTGTTTCACAAGCAGCAAATTAATGGCATCCGATACACAATTTGGCACATTTAGGTCACAAAGATAATGATGTAGAAGAATCATCAGCTATCAGCTTGTATATTGAATGTAATGTAATGTCACATAATGTCATAGTCAAGGGTATTTGAGGGGAATTTATTGTTTTATTTGAGGCAGAGTAATGAGGTTTTTTTAATGCTTCAAGGTAGGGTATTGATGTGATGGAAAGAAAGCAGAGGTGTCATTGCAGCTTTCAGTGGTGAGCATTTTTTGTTGTTGTTGTTGTAAAGACAGAAAATTCATGGGAAGGATCAAAATCTCTTGGATAGCATATGAATTCCCACCCATGTCTCATCAAAAATGATCACATATCATGTGAAACTCCAAGAGAGAGGATGTCTAATTCACTCTCGTTCTTCCTAAATTTTTTTAATTAATGTGGCATTTTTAAATTTGATTGTGTTTAATTCTTTTTTAAGGGGGTGGGAGGGTGGGGGATTATGGGATGAGGGATTGATTTTTAACTTTGTTTGTTTTAAATTTGTTGTTCCCCGCCCCGATTGCCACACAGTGGGGCGGGTTATAAATAATAATAATAATAATTATTATTATTATTATTATTATTATTATTACTAAATGCTATCTCTTATTAGATATTCAAATGTCAAAGTCTCCAAAATCCAAACCAATCTATGTTCTGATTATTTTTATAATCCAAGCCTCATTTGTCATAGGTGTTACAAGATTTTATTATCTATTTGATAGATTAATAGCAGCAATAGTAATAGTGGTGGTAATTAGTAGCATCAGCAACAATATTATATGAACTTAATTCATTTTCTGAGGAGCAAAAGTCATATATGATTGCTTCTTCATGTGCAGTCTTCGGATTAGATTGAACTACTTCATGAAGCAACATATTACAGAACACTAAACTAAGGAATGGATAGATCATTTCGTTGCACTTTCCCCCACAAAATACAGTGCTTCCTTCATATTTAGCAATCTGCAGATTTGATCACTTGCAGACTTCTACAGCCCATATTATTCAATGGTGGCACATGCTCATGGACATGCTGATGTGTTCAGATGAGTGAGCCTGAAATGATGAAATCTAGAAACCTTGACGTATGAGGAGTGGTTTAGGGAGCTGGGTATGTTTAGCCTGGGGAAGGTTAAGAGGTGACATGATTTGAAGAGATGTCATATTGAGGAAAAAGCAAGCTTTTTTCCTGCTGCTTCAGAGACTAGGGCCTGGTATAGATGGGCCAAATGAAGTGGCTTCCAAACACTTTTGAGCCATGGCATTCAAACAATGCATGCCTCCAAAGCGGCTCAAAGCTATGCTGAAGTAGCTTTTTGGTCCTTTGACTGGAGCAAAAAGGAGCCGGAATGATCTAGCTCTTGGTGGCATGGTTTGGGCTCTGTGTCTTGGCCCACTTTTGGAGCAAGCTGTGTGGTAGGTAGGGTTTGGACCTGCTTCCAGCTGGAGCAGACTCAGGCTGCTCTTTTGCACTCGTCTGCTCTGGTCCTAGGACACAGAGCAATGGATTCAAACTACAGTAATACAGATTCCACCTAAACGTTAGGAAGAACTTCCCCATGGTAAGAGCTGTTCAACAGTGGAATATGCTGCTTCAGAGTGTAGTGAGTTGAATAGTAAGTTGAGTAGTGCTGCCTCAGAGTTTTTTTCTCTCATTCTTTGGAGGTTTTAATACATAAGTTGGATGGCCATCTGTTGGAAGTGCTTTGATTGTGTATTCCTGTATGGCAGGGGGATGGGGATGGCCCTTTCAGTCTCTTCCACCTCTATGATTCTACAAGTCTATGGGCCTCTGCAGACCAGCCCAATGGGCCGGACTGGAGGCAGAGATGGGGTGGGGCAGCCGCACAGCCGACACCATCCTGACGCCATGCCATTACGCAGCGTTGAAACGGAAAGTACATTAAAGAGTCGTGCGTCAGCTCTTAGGGCAGCCTTTTGCCGCTCCTGAAAGGAGCGGCATTTTGCCACTCTTTCAGGGGCAGCAAAAGGGAGGATTGGGGCCGTGGCATACGGTTGCCACGGTCCCAATCTGTGGCTAGCAGGGGTGGCCCAGAGCCACCTGTCTGCACAGCCCCAATGTCTGTGTGCACACCTCTGCCATTAATAATATGGGTGTGTAAGCATGTGCATTTTTTGTCATCCATGGAGGGATGGGATTGGGTCCAATCCCCTGTGTGTGAAAAATAAATAAATATCAAGATGTTTCCATCCTTTTATGTATAAATGATATGACTTTTTATATATAGTTACTAAAAATTAACAATGTGAAGTTGTCATCAATCTATAGTAGCCAAATTCAATTGCTACAACTATTCCCAATATTAGTTGTACCTTTCTGACATGTAGCTTAAAGATCTTGATAGATCAGAAGTAGGCAAGATGTGGTCCCCAAGGATTCATGAAACACCTGAATCCCTCCCAATAGTCTCCAAAGACCCAATCCTGAGGGGGAAAAATCCTTCATAAAATTTTCCTCCTTAAATGCACCAAGAAAGCCTGCCCCTAAATGTATGATAATATGTCAAAATACACCCACCCCACCCCACCCCCATGACTGTCCTGTGTTACCGAAAGTATTCCACATGGCCCCAGACACACTCTGCAGTAAACCTCAGGTGCCTCCATGGCATGGCAAAGAGGTCATGTCCAGGTCACTTGAAAAACTGGAAAATCCCCAACCTCCATAGTCAGGCAGATAGTATGGGAGTTGCAAATGGACCATCATCACCTACATAATCAGAAGGATGGGCAATAATGGCTGAGATGTCTCACCCAATGAGATGGCCAAACACCTTAATCCGTTCCCATTTCCCTTGAATATTGCCAGACCATATTACCTCACCCTGGCAATCTAACACCTTTGTCTAAGCTTAGCCAAACAATCAATCCCCTTTGTCCAGGCTTTAGCTGAGTAATCAAGCACCTCGCCAGGGGCCAGTTTGGTTCAGTAAAAACCCCTGGATTTCTTGTCTCAGTGTTACTAGTCTTGAGTTCAGGGGGACTACTCTGTTCTCTGATCAGGTTACCAGCACCTCCATTTCACCCATGCTCTCTGAATGGTTGTGTCTCACATCACTTCACCCAATTTGATCCTGGAGGCTTCATCAGTAGTAAGTATCACCATAGTGCTGCCTCGACATTTATTCCAGCCTGATTTCCCAAGCCTTGCATGAGGGCGTATGTGTGTGTGTATTGTCGTGTGAATAAATAATACTTTAATTGGAAAATTCTGTCTCTGCATCAATTCTTAGATCCACTGCACTCTTGGTCATACACAGGGGAAGTGGGCGGGGGGGTGGGTGGGGTGACTCTGGTTCACAAGAACAACCTTACCTTGAACATGATACCTGTCCGGAACACAGTCCACTTCGAGTGTATGTACCTGAGCCTGGGGACTAGGGATGGTTTGGGGATTATGGTATTATACTGCCCACCCCGTTGTCTAGTAGACTCCCTAACCAAGCTGACACAGCTGGTCTCAGAGCTGCTGTTGGAGATGCCCAGACTTTTAGTTTTAGGTGACTTCAACATTCCACTCGAGACCAGCTTGCCGAATCTAATATGTGCAGCTCGGGAATTCATGGAATCCATGACAAACATGGGCCTATCCCAATTTGTCGTCGGGCCTACTCATTGTGCGGGTCATACCCTCGATGCGGTCTTCACAGTACGGAACAGGAATATTCATCGGCGGAGGATATTAAAACCACCACATTGTCATGGACAGATAATTTCCTGATCAAGACTGAACTTAGAATCACTGTCCACCCTACCGGAGCTGGTGGACCCATTAGAATGGTCCACCCTCGAAGGCTAATGGAACCAATCAGATTCCAGAAAGCCTTAGAGGGGAGGGTTTAATGATTGGTAATGGCAATGATTCTGTTGAAGCTTTGGTTAACACCTGGAACACTGACCTCGCCAAGGCTATTGACACAATCACTCCCAAGCATCCTTTCCCACCTGCTTCTAACTGTAAACCATGGTATACGGAAGAGTTTAGGAACATGAAGCAGGTTGGACAATGACTAGAGTGCATCTGGTGGAAAACTCGACTCTTACCTGACAAGACTCGTTATAGGAAATTTATTTGTTCCTATTGAGAGGCAATACGTGCAGCGCAGAGATCTTGATTCTCTGCACATATTGTCTGCAGAGTCCCATTCAGCAGAGCTGTTTAGGGTGGTAGGGGAACTGTCACAGGTTCCACCTGTGCATAACCCACTACCTAACCCGACAACAGCCTGCTGTGACATGTTTAACAACTTCTTTGCAGATAAAATCTCTCAGATAAGAGCCGACTTAAACACCAACATTGTAGTCAAATGTTCTGTAACAGAATCAACTGATGAGGTGTCCAGCAACTCTGTTAATGAAATTATACTGGATCGGTTTTGATCTGTGAGTACCGATGACGTGGACAAGATCCTTGTAGAGTGAAGAAAACAACCTGCCCTCTTGATCCTTGCCTGTCATGGCTGGCCATCTGGTGGGGGATGCCTTGAGGATGTTCCTTAGGGACATCATCAATCCATCCCTTAGGGTTAGGTTCCATCTTGTTTGAAGGAAGTGGCGGTTAGGCCACTTCTGAAAAAAACTTCCCTGGACCCCCTGGATATGAACAACTATAGACCAATCTTTTTACTACCTTTCTTGAGCAAAGTGATTGAGAGGGCGGTTGCTCTTCAACTCCAAGCTGTCTTGGAGGAAATCAATTATCTAGATCCATTTCAAACTGGCTTTAGGACCAGATTTGGAGTTAAGACTGCCATGGTCGCCTTAGCTGATGACCTTCATCTGGGCATCTATAGGGGTAGTGTGACTCTGTTGGTGCTCCTAGACCTCTGAGCGGCTTTTGATACAATAGATGATAACATCCTCTTGGATTGCCCGAGTAGGTTATGAATTGGAGGCACTGCATTGCAGTGGTTCTGTTCCTTCCTCTCAGGCAGATTCCAGAGGGTGTTGCTCAGGGACAGTTGCTCTTCAAGGAAAGAGCTTAATTGTGGTGTCCCGCAAGGCGCCACCCTGTCCCTGATGCTATTGAATATATATATGAAGCCACTGGGAGAGATCATTCGAAGATATGGGGCAAGGTGTTATCAGTATGCTGATGACACCCAGATATATTTCTCCATGTCTCAGTCTTCAGCTTTGAGTTCAGATGGTGTCTTTCCTCTCAGTGATTGTCTTAAGGCAGTAATGGACTGGATGAGGAAAAACAGATTGAGACTGAATCCAGATATAACGGAGGTACTTACAGTAGCAGCCCCAAAACCAGGTATAGGGATACAACCTCCAGTCCTTGTTGGGGCCACAGTCTCCCCTAAGGACTGTGTTTGCATTCTGGGGTTGCTCCTTGACTCATTGCTTCAGATGACTAATCAGAAAAATTTGATGGTTAGGAGTGCCTGTTATCAGCTTCGGCTGATACAGCAGCTGTGCCCTTTCCTGGAAGTTAGGGACCTTGAAACTGTGGTGCATGCTCTGGTAACATCCCATCTTTATTTCTGTAATGTGCTCTACATGGGACTACCCTCGTGCTTGGTCTGGAAACTCCAATCAGTACAGAATATGGCGGCCAGGTTGGTCTTGGGAACAACAAGAAGAGACCATATTACACCAGTTTTAAAGTAACTTCACTATCTGCCTATTAGTTTCCGGGCACAGTACAAGGTGTTGGTTATGACCTTTAAAGCCCTAAATGGCTTGGGTCCAACCTATCTTTGGGACTGCCTCCTCCCTTATAATCCACCCCATGCACTCAGGTCCTCTGGGAGGAATTTGCTGCAGCCTATGAAAACTGGGCTGTCTGCAACTGCCCAGAGGGACTTCTCAGGAACTGTTCCCAGATTATGGAATGGCCTGCTTGATGAGATCCATCATATCACCACCTTAAACAGCTTTAAAAAAAGCTGTTAAGACAGATCTCTTCTGGCAGGCCTTTCCTGATTAGATATCCTGGCCTCAAGAGTTAGCCCAGGGGTAGGCAACCTTTCCCCTTTAAGGGCTGAGGGACTTCAGCTCCCAGAATCCCAGGAGCTATTGGCCAACATGGGACTCTTGGCCAACATGGCTGAGGCTTCTGGGAGCTGAAGTCCCTCAGCCTTTAAAGGGGAAAGGTTGCCTACCCCTGAGTTAGCCCATCGTTTCTCCTATTTTCTACCATAGTTATCGTTATTAGTCTGCTTTGTCATTGCGATTTATTTTAATTTGTTTTAATTGTTTATTGTTTAATGTTATTTTAAGGGGTGGGTAGGTCTTAGGATTTGTATTTTTGTATAGTAATTTATGGTATTTTAACATTGTACACCACCCCAGTTGCATTCGCAGAGGGGTGGGATAAATAATAATAATAATAATAATAATAATAATAATAATAATACGGTCTCGCAGGGTCCTTGTAGCTGACCCCCTCCTGATTTGAGCTAAATAAAAATTCTCCTTCATAGACTTTTGGCTACACCTGAGACCCTATACTATCTCCAAATTTTTGTTTTTTCCTGCAGTCACTCTCAAAATGGCAAGAGGAATAGATGTGTCTTCACTTCCTGCAACCATTTGAGAAGATCTGCAGAGGACAATGGTGGTATTTGGATTTGCTGTGTTGGGCAGCAATGCTGCCCATGGGAGTTTATGGGAGGAATTAACTCCTGTGCCACTGCCTCCTCCTAGTTGCACACCTCACTGTTAGAGAAAAGAGGTGTCAGCTCTAATTAAGCACCACAAACATGGCTGAATACACAGGGACTGAAAGGCAGAGTTTTAAGAGCTGAGCACTGAAAGGTAGATACCGTATTTTTCGCCCTATAACACGCACTTTTTCTTCCCCAAAACATGCGTGGGGAAGTCAGTGCGCCTTATAAGGCGAAGGGCCGAGGCCGCGGGGAGAAGGAGGGCTCCTTCCCCCCGCGACCTCAGTCTTTGAATGGGCTGGTGCTGGGATTGAAGCGATCCCAGCACCAGCCCATTGAAAGACTGAGGCCGCGGGGAGAAGGAGGGCTCCTTCCCCCTGTGACCTCAGTCTTTGAATCGGCTGGTGCTGGGATCGATCCCAGCACCAGCCCATTCAAAGACTGAGGTCGTGGGGGGAAGGAGGGCTCCTTCTCCCCGCGGCCTCAGTCTTTCAATGGGCTGGCGCTGGGATCGCTTCGATCCCAGCACCAGCCGATTCAAAGACTGAGGTCGCGGGGGGAAGGAGCCCTCCTTCCCCCCGCGGCCTCAGTCTTTGAATGGGCTGGTGCTGGGATCCAAGCGATCCCAGCACCAGCCCATTGAAAGACTGAGGCCGCGGGGAGAAGGAGGGCTCCTTCCCCCCGCGACCTCAGTCTTTGAATCGGCTGGTGCTGGGATCGAAGCGATCCCAGCGCCAGCCCATTGAAAGACTGAGGCCGCGGGGAGAAGGAGCCCTCCTTCCCCCCACGACCTCAGTCTTTGAATGGGCTGGTGCTGGGATCCAAGCGATCCCAGTGCCAGCCCATTGAAAGACTGAGGCCACGGGGAGAAGGAGCCCTCCTTCCCCCCGCGGCCTCAGTCTTTGAATCGGCTGGTGCTGGGATCGAAGCGATCCCAGCACCAGCCGATTCAAAGACTGAGGTCGCGGGGGGGAAGGAGCCCTCCTTCCCCCCGCGACCTCAGTTCAATGGGCTGGTGCTGGGATCAGAGAAGTTCTCTGATCCCAGCACCAGCCCATTGAACAACCGGCCACGGCTAAAGGGAGGAATCCTTTTTTCCTGGATTTTCTTCCTTTAAAATTGGGTGTGTCTTATATGCCGGAGCGCCTTATATGGCGAAAAATACGGTATGTAACAAAGGTAACAATGAGTGAAGCAAAGGTCAGTGCTTCATTTTAAATATCTGGATGCTCCACTGTAATTTCCCATACGTACTTTCCTTCTCTAAATTCTCCCATTTATATTTCTCAAAAATGTATTTTGAGTGAGCTCAGCCCCAGCCTGTAGATTGTAGAACAATGGGGCTCTAGTAAGAAAATGCCCACTCCTTTGTGGGAGCCCCACTTACCCAACCTGGCATGGCCCCATGCTTCAGAAAGGAAGGGTAGAGATGTCTGTTTTCCCCGAGTGGCCACCAAGACACAGGCAGTGCCTCATGTTCCATAGATGGATTGCCATAGTTATTTCTCTTGCATACCAAGATGGAGCAATGAATGAATCTAGTATTTGTCTATTTTTGTTTTTGAGAGAGAGGGTTAATTTCTTTTCCTGAATAGTATTTGCTGCAATAAATGTGGAAACAGAATAAAAAGGAAATGTCTTTTGAAGCTTTCTTTAAAATAAGTGCTCAAGAACATGTTTTCTCCCAATTGTCCCTTTTATCATATGAGAGCATTATTACTTGTGCATTGTCTAGCTGAAAATGTAATACCTTTGAAGTAGACTTGAAATCATCACTAATACAAATAAGTATGATTCTCCTTTTTTATGACATATGTTGTTGAAATGGCTTATAATTTAGCATGCCACAGAATTTGACTCAAATGAATTCTACTTGGATTTTGTGGTTATACATTTCAGGTGTATCTTCCAAACTGGAACTTTGCCAAGCAGAATTCATTTTTCACTTGGCTTCCATAAGATTTTGTGTGTGTGTATGTGTGTGTGTGTGTGTGTGTGTGTGTGTGTGTATGGAGAATTTCTTTATGAAAAATAGGGCTGATAAAAGTTTAAAAGAACAATTTGTTTTATTTTTTTTTAAAAAACGTGAAGGTGAGCAAAATGAAAAAGTGAAAAAGTGATATGGTGACATTGCAGAGTAACAGTATGTTGTATTTGTTTTAAAATAACAAATATGAATATTTTAACAGCAGAATTTTTCCATTGATATTTAACTGAAGTAAAATGGTTCACTTGCAACAATCTTGGAACTGTTCATTTCTACTCATCCATCAGTTTTATATTTGTACTTGTTTTTAACACCTAGGTCTGAACACTCATAGGCTTATGAATCTTGCAAAATGTGTTTCATGTCCTACAATGGCACATTTACCGTACTTCCCAAAATGCACTTATGTCTTGCAGAATGTACTCAGAACTATTAAAAGTAGGTAATTCTATGACAACATCACTTGAATAATGGTAAATGATTATATTTCTTGCTCTGGATGTTTTTGCTAGAACACATTTGACTCTATGCACAAACACCCCTTTGGATGGGTCATTTTGATACGCTGTCATACACAGGAATTTCCTTTTTTCTGAATTCTTGGAAAATACCCCATAGTTCACACAAGGTGGATCTCCCTCCCAGTGCACGAGAGTACTGTAACTGGTTATTATGAACCACTGTTTTACTGAAAACCAGCTTATTTGTCCAGCAGCAGTAAAAGCACTCAAACATCTTCTGGCTGATTACATACTTCTTCACTGATGTATATGGTTGTCTACGATTGTGCTTTCTTTCTATAAGATCAGCATTTTTAGAATCTTCCTGATTTTTCCCATTCAAGAATATGCACATAGGCATTGTGCTTCCAGCAATGGCCAGCTGGTCTGGCCATATATAGTGTCAGAGTTCCCTCTACTGGCTGAAAAAAACTTCAAAATCTACAATTGAGTGAACAGATATATTTATTAAGAACTAACAAAATGTCCCCAAACAGCAAGCAAGCTTTTGAGTTCTCTAGAACTCTCCATCAGACTATGTGGTTCAAAAACCGAAGGGTTGGGAAATCCAAAAAGTATCAACAATTTTGAACAAGATGTGGTGGCCACAAAGTTTGTATTTCAGACCCAAACTCAAAATGGAAGTTGCAGACAGAATACATTGGTCACTGCAGTGTGTTGTAAGGATGTGATTACATCTGGGACAAAGAATAAATAGCTGTACATACCTTCCTTCCCCAAGTTTTGAAAACATAGGCCAGAATTCTGTTAGTGAACATCATTAGTGGAACATTTTTCCCTCAAAGTGACAATGGAAAGCTGATAAAATCTGCTGGCTCTAAGCAAGCAGTCTCTTCAATCTCTTACTTCCTGCACAACTGCTGTTCCCACAGTTCCCCTCCCTGGCACCGCTGCCTACAGCAGCATAGTTATTGGAGCATGCCAACATTATGCCAGCCACAGAGTCTGGCTGTTACACAGAACTCTCTCCAACCTTGGGTAAGACACACAGGTTTTCCAGAGGAAAAATAGCAAAAATCATGAAAGACTTGATGGTTTTTCTAAGTCTAAAGCAGGAAAATTATTGTCTGTGGTACATCAGGCTTTTTTTTTTAAGTCATTTGAAATCACATAGTATATTATGATCTACTGGCTCAAGGGACAGATCTCAAAATGCAAAGTCCCTTCTCATCTGCATCTGATTGTAGATTCTACCCCAACTGAGCAATTGAGTATTCTTCAAGGCACACAAGTTATTGGAGCCAATCATTCACTTCATAATTCCCAGAGGATAATAATAAGTAAGAGAGAAAACTTTCAATGCTTTAGGAATATGATGTGCTCTATTTCTCCTCACTTTCAACTTTCTGATAAATTGGGGGAGAGTGATGAAAGAAAATCAATTATTGAATTCTTTCTTATGTTCCCAAATGCTTATGACAAAAATATAATGTCCCACTCTGCTCATTTTGAAATATCAGAGCATCATTGTTCTTTGCCTTTGCCACAATAAAATTCTACAAAGAAGAGGAAACAAGAAGATACCTAGCAGTTATGGCTTGCCTTGTATCTTACACTGATTTTGGTTTTCCTCACATTCTATACTGACTATTACTATAATGTCTTGAGGTCTAGATAGTGAGCATCTGTGGGTTAGGGCCTTGCTGCCTTCCTGATCCCACCTGGAGCTGCATCCTATTGCTGCTAATTAAATTTTGGTGGCATCGCAGTAACTACAAACCCTCCTACCTGGCATTTCATTTTAAAGCAATGGATGAGAGGAGCTTGCACTTTGTTTCCAAGCTGAATTGCACTTTGGAGTGGCTTCTTCTGGATGATTTATTTAGTACTAGTTGCCAAGACAACCATCATCTTCAGGAATGTTTAAGAATTCAATATTTACAAATTCTGTTTTGAACTGACTTGCTCTGCATCTTCTGGATCAGAACTTAGGGCCTTTGCAGACTGCCAGAAATAATTCAGCTTGAGGCCACTTTAACTGTCCTGGTTCAGTGCTAGGGAATCATAGGAATTGTATATATATTTTTTTCTGAGACATTGAACCTTCTCTACCAGAGAGCTCTGGTGCCACAATAAACTACAGTTCCCATAAGGAACCCTGGTGGTGCTCTGGTGGTGCAGTGGTTAAATGGCTGTACTGCAGCCACTCACTCACAAATCACAAAGTTGTGTATTCAGTACCAACCAGGGACTCAAGGTCAACTGAGCCTGTCATCCTTTCAAGGTCACTAAAATGAGTACCCAGCTTGTTGGGGACAATTAACGTACACATTGTAAACTGCTTAGGGAGAGCTTAAGTGCACTGATAAGTGGTATAGAAATGTACTCGCTATTGCTACACAATTAAATTCTGTGACAACAAGACAACTCCCATATGTATTGGGGACACACAATTTTTTAAAAAGCAATACAGCTAAAAACAAACAAAAATCTTATTAACATGGGATTAAACAAATTGGCAATATTAAAATAATTTAAAACTACAGCCTGCCAGAATAAAAATGTCTTTGGCTGCTTACAAAAGGATAGAAGGAAGGGGGTCATTCTGGCCTCCATGGTAATGGAGTTCTAGTTCCTTGGATCAGCCACTGAGAAGGACCTATCTCACATCTGCGTCCCCAGCTGTGCTTGTAATAATGGTGGGATTGAACAGGGAGCCTGTCTTGATGATGTCAGGCCCAGCCTATCACTACCTCTTTTGCTCATGGTTGCTCCAAATGGCCAAGGAGTAGCCGAGTCATCTGTCATCCACATACTCATGGCACCAGATCCCCAAACTCTGGTAGACCTCTTCATATCCTATTCTTGTGCCACACCAGCAAGGATGATGTAGTAGAGTTGTCAGATCAGTCTAAGTCAATCAAACAATCAATCCAACCAATAATCCAAAGGGAGAATGGAGCAAGGTCTGAGGTTATCAGCCAACATGTATCAGGAACATGAGCCAGGATGGTTGCATCTGCAAAGAAAGGTTGAATGTGAGCAACAACCTTCTGAAGGAGGTGTCAAAATGTTTGTCAGTTATCAACACACAGCTGTTCCCTGATTAATGAGTATCTGGCATTTAGATACTTCGATCTACACTGGGCCTCTGTCTCCGATGGTCTCTTATGGTAGGTACTGGGAGCTCTGTGTGTTGATATTCTGAAACTGTCATGTTTTCATGGCTTTCTGTCAATTGGCAGAGCTCCCTATCTGTGGCAGGACTTTCTGTCCCAGTCTCTGGCCTCTTTCCCTTATCTTGCCTCTGTGTCTCAATATGGTAATCTGAGTCCTGAGGGTATGGCACAACACTCCAAGTTGTTTCATGCATATATTCAATAGCTTGGGGGATAAAACAGGAACCTGAGGGATCCCACATGCTGACAAATAAGGATTCAATCAAGAGTTCCTCAGCACTACCTTCTGGGTTCACCTCTCCAGAAAACAATGAAGCTACTATAAAATAGTGTTTTCGAGTCCCATCCCAGTTGGGTGGCCCAGAAGGATACCATAATCAATGGTACTGAAAGGTGCTGAGAGATCCAACAGAACCAGCTGGAACACACTCACCCCTGTTTAGTTCCTGGCAAAGGTCACCCACTAGATCAAGGAAAGTAATAGTGCCACTCTATTCTGCTTTGCTCAAGCCTCACCTGGAAAACTGTATCCAGTTCTGGGCACCACTATTCACAAAAAGGATATTGAAAAGTTGGAGTGTGACCAGAGGATGACTACCCAAATGGTGAAGGGTCTGGAAACCATGCCTTATGAGGAAGGACTTAGGGGGCTGGGTATGTTTAGTCTGGATAAGAGATGGTTAAGAGGTGATAGGATAGCCCTGCTTAAGTATTTTAAGGGATATCATATTGAAGATGGAGCAAGCTTGTTTTGTGCTGCTCCAAAGACTAGAACACATAACAATGGATGCAAGCTGCAGGAAAAGCGATTCCACCTCAACATTAGGAGGAACATCTTGACAGTAAGAGCTGTTCGACAGTGGAACACACTCCCTCAGCGTGTGGTGGAGTCTCCTTCCTTGGAGGTCTTTAAACAGAGGCTGGATGGCCATCTGTCGGGGATGCTTTGATTGTGATTTCCTGCATGGCAGGAGGTTGGACTGGATGGCCTTTGTGGTCTCTTCCAACTCTATAATTATATAATTCTATGACTGAAACAATCAAAGCTGTCTCTGTTCCACAAATGGGCCTGAAACCAGTGGCATCTCTGACCAGTGTGTCACCTGGTGCATGGAGGCAGGGCTTCTGGGAGGTGGGCCCAAAAGGGCACTCTCCTTACTTTGCTGCCACAATATGTAGAATGGCACTATGGCAGCAAGGTGGAGGTGCACTTGGTCCTCTCAGCAGCCACTCCACCTTCTAAGTCTGACGTGGTCACAGCCACACAGGACCTGGAAAGCAGCCACCTCCCCCCTCCACCTTTCAATTCCTGCATAGCCATGTCCATGTAGGATCCAGAGGGCAGCCACCCACTTCCCCCAGGATGTACTA
The DNA here is from genome assembly GCA_026167975.1 of Phrynosoma blainvillii. Classification (NCBI taxonomy): domain Eukaryota; kingdom Metazoa; phylum Chordata; class Lepidosauria; order Squamata; family Phrynosomatidae; genus Phrynosoma; species Phrynosoma blainvillii. Next base: position 420,202,971 of record JANUYF010000001.1, read on the forward strand.
CCCTCTGGGGTATAACCCAGTGCGGTCTCCACTACTGGAGCCCCCTTGTGTCACCACTGCTTGAAATCAGATTGAAATTTAGATAATGGTGACTGTTGATCAATGGGGTGGATGGTACACCAACAGAATCCCTATTGTTTTTTGTGGGTTTTTCGGGCTGTGTGGCCATATTCTAGAAGAATTTCTTTCTGATGTTTCACCAGCATCTGTGGCTGGCATCTTCAGAGAATGCTGGTGATGATGAAACATGTAGATATTAAGACCTAGCTTTTTACTATTCCATTGTGGATTAAAATCAAAACACCAGGCCAATAATTATATCATAATTATACAGCTGTTGTTGATAGAGCGCAAGGTCTGAAAATAGCTGCTATTTTTTTGTGTGTGGAAATATACCTTTCTAAATTTATTGTTGTATGCCTTCCAACTTGTTTCCAACTTATGGCGACCCTAAGGTGAACCTATCACAGGGTTTTTTTGGCAGGATTTATTTAAAGGGGGTTTGTCTTTGCTGAACAAGAAGTTACAAAACAGGATTTTCATACAATATACGGAATTAAAGGACTGTTCTGGTGAAATAGCACTGCATTTTTTTTATTCAACAAATCTCTGTTATTTTGCTATTTTATTTTATTGCTGAAGAAAGCAAACAAGAATGCACTAAAAGTGAATGTGAGAAGGAATGAGGAACTGAATATAAAATCATATTAAAGATATGAAAAATAAAGTAAAATAAATAGTAGTTAGTTAACACCATTAATTTCCTTCTGAGTCCCATTTATGGACTGCAAGACAGAATAAAATGCATTGATAAATAAAGAAATGCATCATAGAAACAGTGAGTTGGAAGGGACCTCATAGAGTCTAACTCCTGCTCAGTGCAGAATCTCCAGATAAAGCATCCCTATCAAGTAGCTGTCTTGCATCTTTTTGAAGACGTTGAGAGAAGGTGACCCCATCACCTCTCTAGGAATTTGGTTCCATTGCCAAACTACTCTAACTGTAATGAAGTTCCTTCTAATGTTCAATCAAAGTTAAAGTTATTTTCCTGTAACTTCAAACTCTTAGACTTGGTCCTACCCTTTAGGGCAGCAGTTAATGGGCCTGTTCCGTCTGCTCTGTGATAGCCCTTGAAGTGTTTAAAGAGAGCAATCATGTCACCCCTCAGTATTCTCTTCAGCAAACTGAACATGCTTTTGCATCTGCCCACCAGCTCTTCCTGATGATTTCATAAATTGTTTTGCTTTCATTGGGGAAGGGTAGTAGCTCTGTGGAAGACTGCACCATTCCTGCAGGTTTAATCCCCAACATCTCCAAGTAGGGCTCAGAAAAGTTCTTGACTTTCTCCATGCACAACCTTTTCTAGGAATGACAAAATATGGTGGGTCCAGTGGCCAATTTTCTACCACAGAACACTCCAGGGGCCACACAGATCTTCAAAAATGCCAGGCTAAAGGTGGGGTATAAATTTATTATTATTATTATTATTATTATTATTATTATTATTATTATTTTAATATTTGTGTAGTATGATCACTCTTGGATGTCCCAGTAACCAATCTGGCTGCCATGTTTTGAACTAAAAGATTTTGAACTTGGTATAGAGCTAGCCCATGTACAGTGCATTGCAGAAATCCAGCCTTGAGGTTACCAGCATGTGCACAATTTTTACATCCTCCAGCTCTAGGTAGGGACACATCTGGTGTATCAGCTAAAGCTGATAGTAAGCACTTCTGGCTGTTGCAGCTATCTGAGCTGTCATTTGGAGTGATGAATCCAGAAGCACCCCCAAGCTGCAAATACAGTCTTTCAGGAGGTGTATAACCCCATCCATGACTGGTTGACACACCTCTATACCCAGGTTAGGACCTTTGACTGGATTCAGCTTCAGTCCCCCACCTACCCATCTAGCCTATTACTTCCTCCAGGCTTTCACTCAGAGGAGACACACTATCCTCAGCTGAAGCTGTTTCTGAAGGCATATTTGGGTGTCATCAGCATACTCATAGCACCTTGCCCCATGCCTTCTGATGATCTCTCTGAGCAGTTTCATGTAGATGTTGAATAGCACTGGGGATAGGATGACCTTGTTGTATGCTATATAACAGCATCTTTTTTGAGGAGCAGCTATCCCCAAGCACCACCATCTGAAACCTGCCTGAGAGATAGGACTGGAACCACTGAAACACAGTGCCTTTGATTCCCAAATCCCCCAGGCGTTCCAGAAGGATACCATGGTGAATGGTATCAAATGTCACTGAGAGGTCCAAAAACACCAGCAGGGACACAGTCCCTCTGTCAGTGCTCAGGCAAAGATCATCCACTAAGGAGACCATAGCAGTCTCAACTCTGTATCCTGTTCTGAAGCCAATTTGAAATGGGTCTAGATAATTTGTATCACCCAAGACTGGCTGGAGTTAGAAGGCAACTGCTCTCTCAATCACCTTGCCTAGAAAAGGGAGATTTGATACTGCTCTATAGTTGTTTAAGTCCAGGGTGTCCAGGGAGGGATTTTTTTTGGGAAGTGGTTGTGCCATTGCTGAATTTCTACTCCTAACAGCTTCCAGGTATGGCAATTCAACCTTGGTTCTGCCTGAAAAAAAGGCAGTCAAGATTGTCCAGAATGCACGAGGACTGCAAAATCATCCTTGGGAAACCAAACATAGCTCCAGGATGACATTTTGTCCACCTCTTGTTTAGACAATGCAGAAGCCAGGTGGATCAGTTATCTTATTTAGTATAAGGCAGGTTCCTATGTTCTTATATCAGTGTGCCTATTAAATTGTAGGTGTCAAATATCTGAGAAAGAGGAACAGGTGGTAAAGCATATGGCTTCCAAGATGCAGGGATGTGGAAAAACGTGTCCATTATTTTCCATTAGATTTCTGTCATTCTACACATTGGCTATGCAAATAATGTGCATGTGGATATTCCTTAGTAAGACTGGATAATTTAAAACATTTTTCTCATTCATAAATGAAGTAACTGGGTATGCAAGCAGCACATGAATTTTTGCTTTGAAACTCAGGTCACTTCTGAAATTGTACTGTGATTACAAAAGCATGAATATATTTCCTCCAGGTAATATTTAGTCTTCAAACCACATTCCTGAACTCAAATCCTGCTGATTGAGTTTATCTATAATAAATACATTCTCCTTGGCTGTGCTGTCCACCCTGTTTGGTGGCAAAGCAGATTATTTTTCATGGTGGTATTAGTTACTGCCATTGGTATGAGTCCAAGACAAAGACACAAATTATTCAGTTTTCATCTCTAGATTCCCCCCCCCCCCCGATTGAGTATGGGGCACACGTGTATGTGCATGCATCACACATAGCTGGCAAAATTGCTCTGCACCATGACTATAGTGTAATTTTCTAATATGATATTGCTCACACAGGAGCCTTAGTAAATAGATAATTTAACATCATAAAACTCTGAGGTAGCAACATTGGCTTCATCTGAGTCAGAAGATTGCCTGACTAATTTTTGGTATTGTCAAAACAATAATGTCCTCTTGTCCTCTTGCCTTCAATTCAAGCAACAGAAGCAAGGCTTGAACCTTGAATTAAATGGCTTGTTGATGAGGCCTAAATGCAGTCTAATGCCAATTTGCCAATGAATTCATGTATTTCTGGATGGCCTGGCATACACTCTAAATGTGTATTGAGTTTGCTTTTTGTAATCACTGTGCAAGCTTGCTGGCTTTTTGTTATTTGCATCTTAATTGGAAATTGTTTTTCCCTCCCCAATACAAAACTTAATCCAAGTAATGTTGTTAACATACAGAAACATTTTACAGACCATTTGTGGATGATATCTGAATTAGATACAAAAGTGCTGTTTAATTTATTAGTCAAAAATATAGAACACTGGACATTCCAGAACTGCTTGAACTGTTCAAAGCTAGAGACATATGAATGGCTGACAGAACATTCCTAATGGGGCACATTCCCCTGGGCCAGCAGCACAGAGAGAAAACCAGAATTTGGTGGTGAATAACAGATTAGTAGAGCCCTAACATAAAATCCTGATTCAAGAAATGACATCAATAAAACAAAAAGTTTGCATTTTTCCAAAGCTATGTATACTGCTTGGAAATTTACATTATGCTTTTCTGCAATACTCAAAAAAGAAGATGTTAATGAGCTTGCTAGTTCTATTCCATATCCATTCTCGTAGATATGCACATGGATATGCACATATGCATATTTGCACAACAAAGCAAATACGATATAATAGGTATCACTGAAATCTGGTGGGATGAGTCTCATGATTGGATTGTAGGAATAGAGGGGTATAAACTTTTTAAGAGAAATAGACCAAACAGGAAAGGAGGAAGAATAGCATTATATGTCAGGGAAGTTTACACCTGTGAAGAGATCTGGGACTTAAATCCTGGAAATCAGATGGAAAACATCTGAATAAAAATTAAAGGGGAATGAAAGAACAGGGATGTTATAGTGGGAGTCTACTACAGACCCTCAAGTCAGACTGAGGAATTGGATGATGCCTTTCTAGAACAGATGCCCACACACTCAGAAAGGAGAGATGTAGTAGTGATGGGTGACTTCAACTATCCTGATATTTGCTGAAAGTCAAACTCAGCCAATACTTCAAGGTCTAGCAAATTCCTCACTTGCCCCAAAGACAGTTTCTTTATCCAAAAGGTGGAAGAGGCAACAAGGGGATCAGCTATTTTAGATCTGATCCTAACCAACAGGGATGACCTGTTAAAGGGGGTACAAGTGGTGGGATCCTTAGGTGGGAGTGATCAGTTTCTCCTGGAGTTTCTTATACAATGGAAAGGAGAAGCTAGGCATAGTCAAACACTCATTCTAGACTTTAGGAGAGCTGATTTCAACAAACTTAGGGAAAAACTGGGATTGATCTCATGTTCAGGAATACTAAAGGAGAAGGGAGTTCAGGATGGATGGGAGTTTCTCAAAAGGGAGATAGTGAAGGTACAATCTCAAACTGTCGAAATGAGAAGGAAAAATGGGAGATGTTTCAAGAAACCAGGTTGGATGACAAAAGGATTTTCAACTGAACTAAGTTTTAAATGGGAGATGTATAAGAAATGGGAAAGGGGCAAAATCACTAAAGAGGAATTCAAAGAAATAGCTAGCACATGTAGAGGTAAAGTCAAGAAAGCCAAAGTACAGAATGAGGTCAGGCTTGCTAGAAGCTTCTCCATGACCAGATCATCGGCCCAGACTTCAGATGGCATCTCTGCTCTCGATAACTGTCTTAAAGCAGTAATGGATTGGATGAGGAAAAACAGATTGAAATTAAATCCAGACAAAACGGAGGTACTAACAGTGACAGGCCCGAAACCAGATTTGGGAATACAGTTGCCAGTCCTGGATGGAATCACACTCTCCTCTAAGGACTGTGTTCGCAGTCTGGGGGTGCTCTTAGAGTCGCCGCTTCACATGACTAGTCAGGTGAATGCGACGGTCAGGAGCACCTGTTATCAGCTTTGGCTGATACGCCAGCTGCGCCCTTATCTGGACATGAGGGATCTAGAACCTGTAGTACACGCTCTGGTAACCTCACATCTGGATTACTGCAATGCACTCTACATGGTAACCTCACATCTGGATTACTGCAATGCACTCTACCCTTGTGCTTAACCCGGAAACTGCAGTTAGTCCAAAATATGGCAGCCAGCTTAATTACTGGTACATTTAGGAGGGAGCACATAACACCTGTGCTTAAATCCCTCCACTGGTTGCCAATTAGTTTCCGGGCACAGTACAAGGTGTTGGTTTTGACCTTTAAAGCCCTACATGACTTGGGTCCATCTTATCTCAGGGACCGCCTCTTCCCATATGAGCCCCCTCGTACCCTGTGGTCCTCTGGGAGGAACCTGCTACAGCCCATGAAGACCAGGCTGTCACAGACCTCCCAGAGGACTTTCTCCGCAACTGCTCCCAGGCTATGGAATGGCCTGCCGGACGAGATCCGTCTCATTACTACGCTTGCTGCTTTTAAGAAAGCAGTAAAGACGGATCTCTTCCGGCAGGCCTTTCCGGAATAACCTCCCGAACATGAGGAGCCTGGCAAGCCGCCTCGATTTACTGTTCCAAATCATGTCCACCGCCTTATTGTTTTATATTGTTTTAAAGTTTGTATATAGTTTTTAATAGAATATTAGTTTAATTCAGTTTTAAGGGGTGGGAGGGTTAGGGGATTGGGATTGTCTGTTTTTAACTCTTTATGTTTTAATTATGCTGTAACACGACCCGATTGCTTAGCAGAGGGGCGGGCTATAAATAAAAATTATTATTATTATTATTATTATTATTGAGGGTTAAGAACAACAAAAAGGGCTTGTTTGGGTACGTCCATAGCAAATGAAAGAAGAAGGAAATGGTAGGGCCATTGCTCAGAGAAGATGGAGAAATTCTAAGAGGGGACAGAGAAAAGGCAGAACTACTCAACACCTTCTTTTCCTTAGTTTTCTCACAAAAGGAAAAGGGTGTTCAACCTGAGAAAAATGGAGCAGAGGACACAATAGGGGAAATGCAGCACAGAATAAGTAAAGAGGAAGTACAGGAATACCTTGTTAACCTAAATGAATTTAAGACTCCAGGACCAGATGAACTACATCCAAGGGCATTAAAAGAACTGGCAAATGTAATCTCAGAGTCACTGGCAATAATCTTTGAGAACTCCTGAAGAACAGGAGACATCCCAGCAGACTGGAGGAGAGCAAACACTGTCCCCTATCTTCAAAAAGGGAAAAAAAGAGGATCCCAAAACTATCACCTAGTTGGTCTGACATCAGTACTGGGAAAGATTCTAGTACAGTTTATTAAACAGAGAGTCTGTGAACATTTAGAAGGGAATGCCATAATCACTAAAAGTCAACATGGGTTTCTCAAAAGCAAGTCATGCCAGACTAATCTGATCTCTTTTTTTTGATAAAATTACCAGCTTGGTAGATGAAGGGAATGCGGTAGACATAGCATATCTTGATTTCAGTAAGGCTTTTGACAAGGTCCCCCATGATATTCTTGCAAACAAGATAGTAAAATGTGGGCTAGAAAATACAACTGTTAGGTGGATTAGTAACTGGTTGACTGACCGAACCCAAAGGGTGATCATCAATGGCTCTGTTTCACTCTGGAGACAAGTGACCAGTGGGGTGCCACAGGGTTCTGTCCTGGGCCCAGTGCTATTCAACATCTTTATCAATGACTTGGATGAAATAATAGGGGGCATGCTTCTCAAATTGGCAGATGACACCAGATTAGGAGGAATAGCTAATACCTCAGAAGACAGAATGAAAATTCAAAATGAACTTAATAGATTAGAAAGCTGGGCCAAAGCTACCAAAATGAATTTCAACACAGAGAAATGTAAGGTACTGCACTTAGGACAAAAAAAATTGAAATGCATAGATATAAGATGGGGGACACCTGGCTTAACAAGATTATGTGTGAAAGGGATCTAGGAATCCTAGTAGACCACAAGTTGAACATGAGTCAGTAGTGTGATGCGGTAGCTAAAAAGGCCAATGCAATTTTAGGCTGCATTAATAGAAGTATAGTATCTAGATCAAGGGAAGTAATAGTGCCACTGTATTCTGCTTTGGTCAGGACCCACCTGGAATACTGTGTCCAGTTCTGGGCACCACAATTCAAAAAGGATGTTGAAAAGCTGGAGCGTGTCCAGAGGAGGGTGATTAAAATGGTGAAGGGTCTGGAAACCATGCCCCATGAGGAACGATTTAGGGAACTGAGTATATTTAGTCTGGAGAACAGATGGTTAATAGGGGATATGATAGCCCTGTTTAAATATTTTAAGGGGTGTCATATTGAGGAGGGCACTAGCTTGTTTTCTGCTGCTCCAGAAAATAGGACTTGGAACAACGGATGCAAGCTACAGGAAAAGAGATTCCACCTCAACATTAGGAGGCACTTCCTGACAGTGAGAACTGTTTGACAATGGAACACACTCAGAGTGTGGTGGAGTCTCCTTCTTGGAGGTCTTTAAACAGAGGCTAGATGGCCATCTGCTGGGGATGCTTTGATTGTGATTTCCTGCATGGCAGGCGTTTGGACTGGATGGCCCTTGTGGTCTCTTCCAACTCTATGATTCTATGATTCTATGATTCATTGCTCTTAAGAGAATGTGAGGAAGAGTCACATCAGGGTGCTGTTTCTTTGTGAGGTTTAGTGCAGCTAGTGAAGAGGAGAGGGGCTATCAACAGGGATAGAGAAGAGGTGGAGGCACACTTTAAACCTGAGCTGTACTAAACATTCTGATTAGTTTAAATCTTTCTCTGCGTTTGCTTCCTTCCACTTTTATGTTGAAATGAAAGAGAATGTTTGCATTGCCAAAAAGACAAGGAAGAGCTCTGGAGGATTGGAAGAGGACTGTGTTGTCTTCCTTACTGCTCCAAACACTGGCAAGGACCAAGCACTTGGTCTACTAGGGTTGCTATGAGCTGTGTTAAGAGAGTTTAAAGAAGGAGATGTTTATCTGCTTGTATGAGTTTGGGTGAGGCACAAAATTTAGAACAGTGGAGATGGGGGAAGAAAGAGGAACTGTGTCAGTGACTCTGTGTGTGGATCTGTGTGGCCATGTGATGTGCCTGTGGAGAGGAGGTGAAGCCCAGAGTGGGTATTATCAGAGTTGGGGTGAGGACCAGAAACTATTTTCTTGTATTTTTCAATGGTAAATTTAATGGTAATATGTTAGTAACAGATAATCCAGATAGTTGGTTTCTGTATTGAAGTAAAGTAAGAAATAATGAAGTAAAGTAAGAAGAAATACAATACTACACTTACATCCATGGAACCAGTTTCACTTACTCACTTCTGAAAAAAATGTTCTTTCTAACCATTTTCTAGGTCCTCCAGAGTGATTCTATGGTATGCTTCCAGTGGAAGTTGACCATACAGTAGCAGTGGAGAACATAGAAATGCCTAGAAAGGAGTTCTTTCTAGAAATCTCTAGACCTTCCAACGTTACTCTATGTTCAACTTCCACCAGAAGTTATTTGTTTTAATAGGGTTGTTATTATTATTATTCACATTTCACAGTAAGTCCAGGAAGATACCATGCTGTACTAAAATGCCAAACTCTAGTCTAAGCCTTTGATTTGCAAATGTTCTTAATTGTTTAGAAAATATCTATAAGTAGAAGATGCTTTCCTTTTCATATGTCTGCCCTCAACATTACAAGCAAGATAAAAGGGTGGGTAGAGGTAGTATGGTTATATATATCTTTTCTCTCTGTGTGGTGTCAGGAACTGGGATCTAAATGCCAGAACAGGATTGCTATACATTAAGGAGATAATACAAACTTGGACAAAAAGAACAATTTTATTCTGTTTCCCCAAGTATACTCTGTATCCTCTAAGAATCATTCTTAAGACTAATGCTACAGCACAGAAATAATTGACTTCTCATTAGAAGGGTCATTATATCATCTGACTGGTTTATCAGATAATTCCCATTCCCCACTTATATTTATGGACTTCTCTTCATATATTGTAATCCCTTGGAGTCAGTATGTAGTATTGAGTCAGTATGTAGAGAGACTAATTGAAAAAAAAGAAGTTGGCAGCATGAGCTTTTGTAGACTAGACCCTCTTTGCAGACGATGCTTTGCGCCGTCTTGGAGGCAAGGAAGGGGAGGGGCAGCAGGACACTGGGTGACCCATCCCCTTCCTGAGGACATCATCGGAACACCTTCCCTTCCACATGATGGGCGCTCTGATGACGTCCTTCTGGCTCAGCATCCAGACACGCTGAGCCAGAAGAGACACCGAAGAGCTGCATGGCGGCTCTTGCGGTGCCCCTTTCGCGGCTTGTGGAAGCGCTCCTTTCCCAGGCAGCGAAAGAGAGGATTGGGGCCGAGGCATGAGGAATCCTCGGCCCTGATCCGCCACTTCCCAGGGCTGCCCATGGCCGCCCGTCTGCATTCCCCCTTAGTCTACTACCTCAAACACATTTGGCTTAAGTCTACAAAATCTCATGCTGCCAACTTCATTCTTTCAGTTAGTCACAAAGGTGCCATAAGATTTCTCTACACACTGATTCTACAGACTAACACACCTATATATTTGAATCCCTTGGAGTGGGAGAATAGGATCACAACATTGGTGTTATGTCCCCTGATTCTCTACCACCACAATCCATACACTGGGGAAAATATTAGTAAAGTTTGCTATACATTACTGTGTTCTTCCCATATATTGGAATCCTGATTCTTAAGAGTTCCCAATACTGGGGTGAGCTTATTTGCCTGGCCCCACTGTTCTGCTCCACACAGCAGTTGTATACTTGAGATCACCTGAGTAGGGCTTTTGTCTTATGAAGCTGGGTGGAATGGAATGAAAAAGTAGGATTCTATATAGAAGGATTAATACCAACTCATGAGCCAAAATATAGCTGGGGATATTTCATTTGTGTACACAATAGTTTTCCTATCTGAGGAATACTGGTAGTGCTAAAACCTCTCCCAGTTGGACACATGGATTTTGGAAGTAGTTTCTTTCAAAGAGATCACACCAACCAAAAACATCACTATTTGGTGAAAGAGAAGGAACAGGAGGAGAAGGATGTATGTGAGAAAGAAAGGAGGCAAATAGTTGTGGATCTTCATGAATATATATGTGTGGTGGGGGCTGCAAGGTCTGTCAGGCTTCTTCCACTCTCCATTCTCTCTAGGGACTTGGACTGGATGGCCCTTATAGTCTCTTCCAACTCTATGATTCTATGATTCTCTCTCTTCATGTTATTATGGATTCCTTCAGTTATAAAATTATGGGTACTTGCCATGTATTGAGCAAGTTATGAGAAGATGAAAGACAAGAAGTACAAATCATTATGTTAAACTTGACTTCTTTTGGAAAGTTTCATAGATGTAAGGAAAGCAGTGGCATATCAGCAAGGAAAAAGAGCTCTTTATGAACAGACCAAATGCCTCTTCTGTTTATTCATGAAACTCTGCCATTTGGGCTGCTGCAAATAACTATCCACCCCCCCACCAATGGTTCCTTAAGAGGAGGGATCACTGCATTCAGGAAAATTATACCTCACCATTAACACTGAAAACATGAAAATTCAAATCACTTGTTTCTCCTCTGGCAAATTATAGTTTAGTTTGAATGGCTAATTACCCTAACCCTGACCTGAAAGGAGAGATGTTTTTCTCAATGACTTGCAGGTGATTCATTCTTTTCTACCCATTTTCTCTGTGTCCTGAAACTAAAGGAACCCATTTATATCAAATTGTGCATGACAATTTTAGAATTGGAATTCAGAAAGGGAATAGAAGCCAAGCTAAGCCTATTTCATTTAGTGGCAGAGAGTGAGCACCCTCTCTATCTGTTGCACTGGCACAAAGAAATCCAAACTCCATTTTTTTGGATAACAAAGTGGCTACAACTGTAAGAGAATTTTTAGCTGATGATGTAAACCATTCATCCCTCTTAACTGACCAAATATTGTAAATTCAGATATCCAATTATCCCCTGGGGGGGTCCCTGCCCTGCCACAAGAGGGGGCCAGCCTAGCTTGGCATCCTCTCCCCCCCACCCCCAGAAGGACCTGTTTAATATGAGAGACAATGGAATCCAAGTATACATCACAGCCTACCGGGAAGAGATGAACCCCATCACCCCTGTACAGATGTGGCAAATCAACTCTGATCCGATCATGCTCTACACATGAGGCCCCCAAAACTTCCAACCTCCTCAAAACACTTCTATTCACCCAGCAATGAGCCGCATTAATAGCAGAGTATTTCCTTGCACCAGGCCAAGTTCGTTGCGGCAAGAGCTTGGCCCATAAAAGAACAGTCCCTGGTAACTGTTATCGTACTTCCTGTAGGTCCACCATGATCCTTTTGACTAGCTGCAATCCGGTAATCTTGACCAAGTCATTCTCACCTAGGTGAATGAGTAGTATCTGGGGAGGTCAGAAGGTAACAGCCAACTCGATGGTACGTGGAAGAAGGGGCCCCCATAGCATGCCTCTCCACCCAAACCACTGAATGAGCCTAATTCACTCCAGTCCCAAGTTTGGATCTCAGCCCAACTGGATAACATACCATTCGGCCCAAAAGACCAAGCTGTGACCGACAATCCAGACGTCACCCTGTTCTTGACCTGCTCAATAGAAAAACACACATTATAACAGGAATGCAAGATCTCACCAGCCCCCTCATACTAGAAATCAACATCTAACCAGACTAAGGGCAAATGAAAGATTTTAACGCTCCAGAGCACCATCACCCAATATGTCGGATCACAGCATCACTTATGCCGTGAGCTGCTGCAGCCGTCACAGCTCTGATCCGAAAAGAATCAGAAGAAAATTGGGCTGCTGTTAAACCCGCATGCTTCAGAGCCTCCTGCAACACCACTCAAAATTGAAACTGTGTAAACGGAAGGCCCGAGACATACAAAAACAAATAACCAGGGGATGCTGGGCGCAATCTGAGGTAATCTGTCAAGGCCAATACTGGGCAAATCTGGCCCTTGGGAGCCCTGGACAAGACTATGGTTTGACACCCTAGCCAACTGATATGTCTTTGAACGCCTAAAACACAAATGTAGGCCCTGCTCCAAAACCTGAACATCAGATAACAATAGTGCCCTGCCTGACGTATCAGAGCAAGAGCTAAGGACAAGCTCGCTAATTCTGGTAGCAGCAAAAAAGGCCAACGAAAAAGCAGCCCAAAACAAGGTAACTTCCTCAGGTGAGGAGCACACCATAGGAGGGAATGCCAATTCTGTATAAGGATTGCATCTGTCACCGGCATATGGGTATCGCGTGCCACAGGGAGCTCCCTAGACCATCCCTCCAAAGCCCTCCAAACCCTAAAATCTGCAGTAGGATCCGTAACCCCCCCCCCCCGCCCAGGAGTAAAAAGCCAGCACTGCCAACCTTCCCCTAATGGTAACTGGAGACAACCCGGACTGTTAAGATGAACTGCAGAGCGGAGTATAACCTCCACCTCCAAGGGCCAAACCTCGATTTCCCCCACAGCCACCAGAAACTGTCTAAAAGCTCGCATTGCAAACTGATATGACTTGTGTGTGGCAGGGGCAATGGAGTGCAGAATAGCCCTCTCAATCTCTATCCTCCAAGGCTCCACAGATGGGCTGGCACTGTCAAAGGCTGCGTTGCTGCTTCCAAAGCTAGCTCTCAAAACCTGTGAAACTGAAAACGTGAAAGGGCATCTTCCAGAGGATTCCATAGGCCAGGCACATGGCGCACCTGGAACAAGACATATTTAAAACATTGTAATACCATAGATCTGACCAAAGCCATCACCCTTGGAGACTTAAAGCTCTGTGAATTGATAACATGAACTACTGCCTGGTTGTCACACCAAAACCAAACAGTTTTCTACACAAATTGCTTTGGCCAAAGATGAACTGCAACCACAATAGGGAACAGTTCGAGAAAGATAAGATCTCTTGACAAACCGTTACTACCCCAGCCTGAGGCCAACTCCCCGCTGCCTACTGCCCCTTCCCATATACACCAAAACCATGGGCTCCAGATGCAAGGGAATGAACCTGAAAATATGCCTTTAGAAGCATTTGGCTCCTCCAGAATGATACACCATTGAATTCATCAAGAAATGAATCCCAAATCTTCAGGTCCTCACATATCCCACTGTTAATGTGAATGTGGTGATGCAGGGAAGACACTCCCCTCGTGGCATTGTATAGGCAAGCACAAAAAGCCTGTCCCGGAACTACCACTTTGCAAGCAAAATTCAACAAACCTGTTAGAGATTGAAAGTCATGCAACGTGGCCTTATTCTTACCTCTTATTGCCCTTACCTATTGTCTCATTAGGTCCAATTTCTCATTCGGGAGGCAGGATAAACCCTTGATTGTATCAAGCTCAATACCCAGAAAGGTTAAACAGGTGGCAGGGCCCTCCATCTTCTCATTAGCCAGAGGCACTCCCATCTCATCCATCAAAACTTGACAAGCCAACAAAGTGCCCCGGCACATTGCCATGCCGGGGGGCCCAGCAAACAGGAAGTCATCTAAATAATGTGTAATTGCAGAATTGCCAGACCTCTGCACCACACACCAGTGCAAGAAGGTGCTAAATTTCTCAAAAGCTGAGCAAGAAACTGAACAACCCATTGGCATCGCCTTGTCAAAATAGTACATTCCCTCAAATTTGAAGCCCAGCAAGTCAAAATCTTCAGGGTGTACCGGAAGTAGCCTGAAGGCCGATTTTATATCACATTTTGCCAAAAGAGCTCCCTTGCCCAAGGCTCTAACCATTTGCACCGCTGAGTCAAATGATGCATATTTCACAGATGCCAATGCTGGATCAATAGCATCATTCATGGACTCCCTTTTGGGATAAGAAAGATTATGAATTAAACAATATTCACCTGGTGGCTTCTTGGGAACCACACCCAGTGGTGACAGCCATAATGTTGGCATTGGCAATTGTTTATGGGGCCCAGATATCCTCCCTGCTGCCAGCTTTTTTGCCAGCTTGTCCCTAATGGTCCCCGGTAACTCCCTCACTGAATGTGCATTAGGTGCAAAACAATAAACTCTTAAACCAGAATATGGAATGTGGAAACCATATGTAAAACCATCAAGTAAATACTGGGCAGAATCCCTCTTAGGATAAACCCCCAGCCAAGCAGTTAAAATGTCCAATTTACTGGGGTTGCCTGAGGGGCAGCTTACCTTTGAAGCAGGAAGTGCTGGGGTGATTCCCTCCGCAGGTGCCACAGCAGTGTTCAAACATGCAGGTCTGCCACCTGCACTTCCCTGCAATAAACTCCCAACAGACTCCTGGTAAACTCTTTCCCCCCCATGCCAGGCCTTGCATACTGCCCTCTCGGCTGAGTGACCATAGGCACGAAGCCGTTGTCACACCTGCTTGAAGGGGAGGCACCAACCATCACGTCTGCCCATAGCTCAGCTTGTACGTGCCGCCATGAAATGGAATGATCCAAAGTGGCTCGCATCTGAAACTTCTCGTCATACTGAAGTCAAGCAGACCCTCTTGAATTAAAATGACAATTAGTGTATGCCTTTATCATTATCTCATGATACTTGGATAAATCTGGAGACCTTAAGGGCTCCCTTTCCTCAATAATATCCCTATAAATTGTAAACCCCATTATCCAATTAACAAAATTCCTCTCTAACTTTGAGCATTTGTGTGCCTCGAACTCCTTACGTAGACTAAATACAACTCTGTCTTTCACCATAATTCTCAATTCTGGGTCATGGAATGTTAAAGAAAAAAGATCAATAAATTCACCCCTCCAAATCTGCTCCTTCATTGTGAGTGGGAGATGGGAGCCTAAAGGAGTGGACATATCCACATAAGGGTTGCAATCAGCCATTCTTTCCACCCCCACTTGACCTAAGGCTCCTACTGTGGTAGCTCCTTTAGTCGCACCTACCTTGCCCACCAAGGACTGCTCGATCTGGACCCTTGTTTCCTGAGTCTGAATCGCCTCAGCCGCAGCTGAGGGTATGCTCATAGAAACTGAGGGTGAACACTCAGCTTCACTGCCCTGGCTAGCTTGAACACCAGGTGCCCATAGTGTTGCTGGCCAAGACCCCAAGGAGATAGGTAAAGTAGATGCCCCTGAGCCCACCGGCTGCTGCGGGATATCCACATACACTTGAGCACCTCCAACCAAGTGTGATGCAACCAGGGCATGGCTGTTAGGCTGCAGGGTGGATGAAGCACCCCCCAACCACATTGCTCAGTAATTCAGGGGTTCCAGCAGTTGGCCTGCTGGCCTGGCCTGAAGCCACTGCCTGGTGTACCATCTTGTACAAATCAGCCAATGTAGGCTGTGCAGACACAGAGGCCGCTGCTCCCTGCTGTACCAAACCTGGAACCTTTTTCATAAGCTCCATCACGTCAGCTACAGTTGGCTGCCCACCCTCCATAGCTGGAGCATCTACTGGACCACCTGACGTGTCGCCCACTGTCATGCCAGGTGACGGTACCTCCTGCACCTGTGTAGTTGTAGCCCCACCGCTTGCTCCTCGTCTGAGGATCCTGCGCTTGAGGCTGGAAGGGCCGAGGTTCCAGAACTACCACCCTGCACCCCCCTGTGAGCTAGTTGCTCACAAACAGCCACACAAGCTTCAATTGTACGTCCTAACTGGGCCAGGTGGGCAACAATCTCATCATCCTGACCCTGGGCCTTGGCCGAACACTTAGGCGCTGACTGGCCGGTGCTATATCCAGCAGGCGCCACACACCGCTTGGATTGGGACTTGCTCCGTGGCATGATGACAAAAATTCCCTCTTTATAATTACCAAGCCCTTTGGGCTATAGCGTCCCAAAGCAAAGATAGAACCCTTCAATCAAGTGAAAGATCAATGAGGAAAAATTCCTCTTTTAAATCAAATAAACCCCGGTGGCTAGAGTGCCCCAAGCAGGGACAAAAATTGTTTATAGTGTCCCAAACAGGGACAACAAACCCTCCAAAAGTCACAGACCATTAAGGAAAAAAGGCCCTCCTTAAATCAACCAGCCCCACGTAGAGACAAAAAAACACCCACAGGGTCCCAAACAGGGACACTAAACCCTCCATGGGTCACAGATTAACGAGGAAAAACCTCGCAACTCAATAGGCCCCAATGGCCAAACCATCCCAAGCAGGGACAGGACCCCCCCCCCCCCCCCGTGGGCTGCAAACTGAAGAGGAAAAAATTCTTCCCCCAAAAGGCAAGCCCCTGGGTCCTCCAGAGTCCCAAGCAGGGACCTTTTTAGGACCGGGCTCACCAACCAAGAGACTAGGCCCAATATCCAACCCCGCTGGCTCTCCCAACACTCGGCAGCCAATGCTCTCTCTCGGCTGCCGAGGATCAAATGGCTGACTCCATGTGGCAGCGGGGGATTAAATAATTCCCCAAATCCCACCCAAAATCTCACAAGACTGTCCAGTCTCGTGAGATTATGCGGGCTGCTGGGGGATCTCGCGAGATCCCCTTGAATGGTTGGGAGGCGAAGGGAGGGTGGGACTCCCAGCCTTCCCAACCAATTATGGTGTTGGCCTTCAAAATGGCTGGTGCAACAGTGGGCCCATCCTGACTCGTCGGGGGTGTGTGTGTGTCTTTCTCCCCACTGCACTCCACCCTGTCTGTCTCCTGTTCCAAGCTGCTCCTGTCAGTTGTTCATTAACTTTATTGTTTTCATAATTGTTCACGATTTAGAAAACTTGTGATTGTAATTTGTATTAGATGTGGAATGATGACATCAGGGAATCCTTGATTAGTGGGAAATGATGGCATATGTTTAGGTATACCAGCAGGTCAGTAATTAGGCTTCTTTAATTTAGACACAAGCTAAAAGCACAATAGTATACACATATTTGGAGAAAATGTTTATTTGTTTTTTGTTTTTTGTTTTTTTTGGTATAACACTACTGCTAGCATCTTGATGACCTCAGATGCAGCCTATCTCCTGAAACAATCTCCTTCATTTGTTGTTATTGTTGTCATGGACCTTCAAGCCATTTCTGACTTAAAGTGACCCTTAGGCAAAGCTATGATGGGCTTTTCTTGGCAAGATTTGTTTACAGAGTTTGCCATTGCTGTCCTCTGAACTTGAGAGCATAACTTTCCCAATGTAACCCAGAGGGTTTCCATGGCTAAGCAGGATTTCATACCCTGGTCTTCCAGAGTCCTAATCCAATGTTCAAACCACAACACAATGCTTGATCTGTTTCTCCTCTATACATAGTATATAGTAGTATAATACTGTTATAGAAGATGACTATAAGACAGGTTCCAAGAATGGTAGGTAATAATGAACCCAAGATGGGATTTGCCTTTGTAGGTGGAACATTGCTTTATAGTTCTGATTACAATCTTTTTTGACTTAGAGTACAAATAAAGGCCTTCGGTATCTGGAAGTGGCTGGTGGAATAACCCTGCTTTGACCAATCTTCCTCTGCATGTGTCTCTGGCAACTATTTAAATTCTACAAAAACAAATCTTATTCCATGATAGCAAACAAAATCCAATATTTTATTGGGAGCAACACTATTATTAGGGCCATATAATTTTTTTACTGAATATCCTACTAGCCAAGCTTTATTCCATGAAGATGGCTGCTGCTTTGCATGAGAAAATGATTAATGTGGTATTTTAACAAATATTTTGCTGTCTTAACAAAGAGACAAGATAATGCCCTCCAATCCCTGTAGAAGCAAACTGGCTTTGTTGTTGTTATGTACCAACAGCCTTATGAAAGGACTAAAAGTTGATTATTGACAGCATCTTCCATCACACCAGAAGACAGTAGGACAGTTAAGGGGAATAGAATAGGTTGTGTTGCGCACACAGCTGTGTTCTCCAATAGAAGGATGTGATTTTTCAAGAGGAAAAATCAAAAGATTGTCATTGCTGTCTCCCAGTATGTAGTAGAATTAGTCATGTATTTTAGAATATGAATTTCTGAATACAGGCACACTTCTTCAGGTTTCAGAGCCCTCACATGATTAACATGAAAATTAAGTTGGCATTGCATCTCAGTTGACTGCACCTGCTGCTCTCCTTGTGTTGGAGAAGGAGGTCTGCAGCAGCATGCTGGATGGATTTACAGAGGCTTCCCTCATGATTTAGATTTCAGAGGCATACAGCAACTGTGAGGCAGAAATTCAGTCTTTAGCCTATGCAGTGTATGGATGATGCTGGACTTGCAACATGTAGCTGACAGAGGGGGCAGCCAACAAATCTCCATTCTCCTTTCATTATATGAATCATTTATTGTATAAGTGGGGTTTTATTGGAAAGGCAATCCCAAAGATTGGAACAGTTATTTTATTGTCTGCAAGTCCTAGAATCCCCAGCTAGGCTGCAAGGTTCTGGGAGCTGTAGTCAAAAGGGTAATTTGTCAAAGGTCTAGGGAATGTTGTTACATTCAGTTAGCATTATTTCTGAGAAAGAATTATTTCTGAGTAAGTATGCTTAGATTTAGGGTATAATTAACATGGAAGAACTTGAGCATGCCCAATGTAGTATATATAATGTTATTGTTTACCAGAGAAAGAAATTTTTTTGACTGATTTAAGCAATGTGTATGAAAGAACCTTGAGTCCCCCTATATAATACTCTGGTTAGGACCACAATTTTTAAATTAATTTTTTCAGACAAGCTTTTCTCTCTCATCTCCATCCTGCACTGAGCAATCATCCTCTTCATTAACTTTCTTAAGCTGCTTAATGATTTAATAAAGCAAATGTTTCTGCAATACTACTATACCTTTTCTTTAAAAAATCTAGTTACTAGAAGGTTTAGGCATGGGTTTCAAGGAGCTACATTACTTGTTTTGCTGTCCAAAGTACTTTTTTGCAATTAGACAATCCAGCTGCCAAGCAAAGTATTTCCCCCCATTTACATGAAGTTGAGAATGGGTTGAGAGATTAAGTATAACAGATGTTTAACAATGAGAATCTTTGGGATTATTGAGCCTTGGGATTATTTAATCTTTGGGATTAAAGAGCACTGGTAGCACAGTGGTTAAATGCCTGTACTGCAGCCACTCACTCACAAACCATAAGGTTGTGGGTTCAATACCAGCCAAGGGCTCAGGCTTGACTCAGGCTTGCATCCTTCCAAAGTCATTAAAATGAGTACCCAGCTTGTTGGGGGCAATTAATTTACACTTTGTAAACTACTTAGGGAGTGCTTAAGTGCACCGATAAGCAGTACAGAAATGTACTTGCTATTGCTACTTGGCTATTGTTATTGCTAAATTGATAAAAAAAATGTGAATAATTCCTTCACAGTTTGCTCCTTCTAGAAAAATTGCATAGGCCTTTTTACGATTTTTTGGGAAGGAGGTCCAATATTTTTCCCATGGATAACACTGAAGGGAGGAAACACCTGACACACATTCAAATAGCATCTTCCTCCTTTCTTCTATGCCCAGAACATACTTCAGTCTCTGAATTTATAGTCATATGGGATTTGAATCCTTGACTACCATAAATGATGCAACCTACATCTGAACTCTTTAACAGGCAACTGTAAACTTCTGGATTATACATCTCTGTCCCTTGCAGCTATTTTCAAACACATATGGCCTGTCTGGGCACAGACTCTAGTTATAAAGGTGTCCCAGGCCTTCTCTGCATGGGCCAACCCCCCTCCCTGCCACAATTGTGGTGGTACCCAATTCTGGTGATGCATGGCCCAAACTCTGATTCAGATATGGACAGTCTGGATGATGGCCAGCAGAACCAGGGCATAGCACTCTTAAAATAAATGTTAAAACCATTCATCTTAAAATACATTTTTACAACTTTCTGGAAGATGCAGGACCCTGCATGGGTGTTTCACTGACCCACCTGTCACATCCACTGCTGTCACCAGTCACTTGATGTGAAGTCAGAACAAGGTGCTCAACCATATGATCATCACTGGGCACCTTGTTCTGACCTCAGAAGTGAGCAACCTATGGAGCCTGGAAGACAGCTGCCCCCATGTAAAAGTGAAGGACCAGGTAATGGGGGAGATTCAGGGCCACTCTGAGTCTGGGATCCTCCAAGCTGCCCCTTGATTATCCTGGTCAGTGAAGACAAGGCCCCAATCAGTAAGGGCCGATGCAGACTGACAGTTTAGACCAGTCTGGGGATGGAGTAGGGGCAGGGCAACTGCATGCCAGCAACCCCGACTCCACTCTGATGCCACGTGCCTATCTACATGGTGCAGAGTGTCAGGGCGCCCTCTTGGCGCAGCGTACGCACACACTGTGCCAAAGGAGCACAGAAGAGCAATAATAATAATAATAATAATAATAATAATAATTTTTATTTATATACCGCCCTGTGGCAAGCCAATCCGGGCGGTGAACAACAATAAAATACATACAACTTAAAACAATATAATTCCCTCCTCCCCCCCCCTTAAAAAGTTATTAAATCAACTCAATTAAAATGATTGCAATTAAAACACTTACAATTTAAAATACAAATAAAAATAAATACAAACCAACAACCCCTGCTACTTCAAGTTCTAAAAGGGAATTATAAAACATTCATAAAAGGGAAGGTTCCAAAGTCCCGAGGCCGGGTAATTTAATCTGGAAAGGCCTGCCGGAAGAGACCCGTCTTGACAGCCTTTTTAAAGCTGTCCAGAGATATTAATTGACGGATCTCATCTGGCAGCCCGTTCCAGAGCCTGGGGGCAACAACAGAGAAGGCCCTCTGGGAGGTCACTGCAAGCCTAGATTTTTGAGGCTGCAGCAAGTTTCTCCCAGAGGGCCAGAGGGCGCGGGGAGGATTATACGGGAAGAGGCGGTCTCTGAGATAGCTTGGACCCAAGCCATTTAGGGCTTTAAAGGTAATAACCAACACCTTGTACTGGGCCCGGAAACCAATAGGCAGCCAGTGGAGGGACCTCAGAACCGGAGTAATGTGATCCCTCCTAGATGTTCCCGATAAAAGTCTGGCTGCCATATTTTGAACCAACTGTAGTTTCCGAACCAAGCACAAGGGTAGCCCCATGTAGAGCACATTACAGAAGTCTAGGCGTGAGGTTACCAGCACGTGCACAACAGTCTCGAGACTGTAGTGGCAGGTCTAAGGGCAGCCTTTTGCCACCCCCAAAAGGAGTGGCATTTTGCTGGTCTTTTGGGAGCAGCAAAAAGGAGGATCGGGACTGTGGCGTGTGGTTGCCATGGCTCTGGTCCGCCGCCCCTTCTTGGCTATCTGCATCAGCCCTAAGTATTCAATAGATCAACTTCATCTGTAAATAGAGGCTCCAGCAGATTATCATGACTAATAACCATTTGTAGACTTATTCTTCATAGACCTTTTAAAACCATCTGTTATTGACCAACAACAACAACAACAACAACAACAACAAAATAATAATAATAATAATAATAATAATAATAATAATAATAATAATAATCTCCCTATGGATCAAGGCGGCATTACAGAATAAAAATGAATACAGTGTATAAAACATACCTTATCAAATCAAATTGTTTATTTTAACTGTGGTTATATGACAGAGTTACCAGATACCCTCCCTTTCCCAGACATGCCCTACATTTTAACCTTCTTTCTGGAGGTCCGGGATAAATTCCAAAATGTCCTCCAACCAATTGACTGGGCAGTTTGAAGCAGAAGATTTCCAGATTCCCATTTCTTTGCAGGAGGATTGGTACTGGCTGGAGACTAGAGTCTCCTGCTGGTGCTTTGCAGGTATGCTGGAGCTGAAAAGCAGGATAGCCAAGAGGAAAAGGCAGGAAAAAGGAGTGGGGTAGAGGCAGAAGGCACAGGACACCTTTGTATGGTGAGTGTGTGCAACACACAATGGAACGCTGATTTCAGCAGCAGCAGGGGAATGAGTCCTGCCAAACTTTCTAGACATAGGACTATTGGAAGCCTCCCTTCCCTTGCCCTGCCTCACCCTAAGCACTAGCCCAATTCTTTCCCTCTTCCCCCTGCCTCAACTGTCTAACTTACCCCAGCTCCTGGAAGCTTTTTAGCTGGACCCCTTTTAGCCAGCCCTCCTCCCCCACACCTAGAATAGCCTAGCTGGGTATGTTATTGCAGAGTTGAGTATGCAGAATAAATCTTCTGGAAGCCTGCTCCTCTCCACTGCAAGAGAATTTTCAAACTGTCTGTCATTGAAGCTGTGTCTTGCTGTGAAATGTAATCATCCAGCTCCCAGACCCAAACCGTAGACAGGCATTAACCCCAAAGAGGTATTTATTCTTGACTTGCAGTAGTAACAAAGAAAACAAACTATTTACATTTTCATGTAGAAACAAAGTACAAAGAGAGAGCAGAAGAGGAGGAAGAAGAAGACACATGCTGTGTGCTCAGATTATTTATAGACACTTTCCATGCAGCTTCTAAACCCAGCCTCTTCCTGTGATTCCTTCCTGTGTCCTGTGTCACATGAACAGTAGTTCCCACCAAACATGATGATCTAATGTGTATACATCTTGTCTTCGTTTCCCCCGACACACTATGACCTTGACTATCTCCTACGTTGTTATTTTGTATTCCAGCTCCAGGCAATTTTCTCAGCTAGCTATAGAAGTGACCTATTGTCATTTTCCCACATCTAGACATTTTCACACAAGTTACATTACCATCCGATGTCATCTGAGGGAGAGATGCTAGGCCCAGTGCCATCGGGCCTAGAATAAGAAGAAGAGCCCTCCCTCCATTACCATCCGATGTCATCTGGGGGAGAGACGCTAGGCCCAGCGCCATCAGGCCTAGAATAAGAAGAAGAGCCCTCCCTCCATTACCATCCGATGTCATCTGGGGGAGAGATGCTAGGCCCAGCACCATTGGGCCTAGAATAATAAGAAGAGCCCTCCCTCCATTACCATCCGATGTCATCTGAGGGAGAGACGCTAGGTCCAGTGCCATCAGGCCTAGAATAAGAAGAAGAGCCCTCCCTCCATTACCATCCAATGTCATCTGGGGGAGAGACACTAGGCCCAGCACCATCGGGCCTAGAACAAGAAGAATCCTTACTCCTTAAAGGACGGGTGAGATTCGGGATTTTATGTTATGTTTAATATATCTGTATGGAAATTTTAATGTTGTAAGCTGCCCCGATTGCTCTGCAGAGGGGCGGGATATAAATTATTATTATTATTATTATTATTATTATTATTACATTTTCCAACAAGGTAGTGGTGAAGAAGGAGGATACCTAATTACCAGAGGACTGGTTAAACAAAATGGTTTCAATTTGGGTTGCAAATGCAGGGATGGCATCAGCATCTAGTGCTCCACCAGAACAGAGTATTTTGAGTAAATAGGTATGGGATCAGGCTGTCAAAGAATGTCTGCATGCCCACATTTTGAGCCAAGCTAACACCTTTCAGTTGATCCAGGGGAGAATCCTTCCAATAAAACATGCTCATGAAGCCTGGGGCTCTTTCTCTTGGCAAAATTACAGTGCTGTGATTCCACTTTAACTACCCTGGCTGTGTCCTATGGGATCCTGGAGCCCAGAATTAGCCAGCGAGGTCCACTAATCCCTATAACCAAACTATAAAACCCAGGATCCCATAGGATGCAGCCAGGGCAACCATAGTAGAATCATTCAGCTATAATTGTGAAAGGGCATCAGGTGACTTTCAATATTGAAAGAAAACTGCCAGGACACAATAGAAATGTTGAAAGCCCCCCGCCCTTAATTTCAGCACAGTGGACAAAGGAAAAGAATGATTTAAATGTAGATTCAGTGAAGGGTTTCTTACTAGTAAGGTACAATTTTAAGCATTTGTCTTGCTCAGAGTTCTGAATGCATATTGCAAGCCAACAAGGCATTTTCATCAGAAAAATATGTTTTGACTCCCAAATAAAATACAGTATACACAATATAGCTGTAAATAAACCATATGAAATGAATTTATATTTATATGAATGTCTTTAGCTGCATGATGGGGTGAAGTCCTGTCACTAGTCCCAGCTTCTGCCAACCTAGCAGTTCGAAAGCATGCAAGTGCAAGTAGATAAATAGGTACCACTTTGATGGGAAGGTAAACAGTGTTCTGTGCAATCATGCTGGCCACATGATCACAGAGTAGTCTCTGACAATGCTGGTTCTTCGGCTTACTAATGGAGATGAGCACCACCCCCTATGGTTGGACATGACTTGACAACCTTGTCAACAGGAAATATCTTTACCTTTTATGTTGAATTGTCCTACTTTTTTCTTGAATGTCCTATATTTCATGGTGCCTTGTCCTCCTTTGTGGTTACAATATCTGGTCAGCCTGTTATATGAGGAATCTAATTTCAGATCAGTATGCTTTAGTCAGCTGGAGAAAGGGATGCATCTAAGCAGGGCTTACAATTTAAAATATGAACACAACAGAATGGATCTTATAACAAAGAACGACAAAATCAAACATGTTATCAGGGAAAAGAAAGGATGCCTATGGATATGGACTCCATAATTTTAACTTACTTATGGCCAATGAAATCTCATATCATTAGAATGAGAAAAGCTTGTTGAAGTAAACCATAAAAATCCAGAAAAAGAATTAAGACACATCCTGATGGTAGCCCCAACTAGAGTAAAGTGATTGTTGAACTGTAGAATAAGTGAGCCCACACTTATGAAAAATCCCACTATTTCAGTACGTCGACTGTAGTTGGGATTGTTAATAAGATTCAGCCACTCAGTTCTATTTATTGGTCACCAAATGATTTTTTTTAATTTTTATTTTTTTATTTTTTTATTTTTTTATTTTTTTGCTTTAACTGGTGGTTTAGAAGACCATTGGGTTCTGTAAGTTACTGATGTGTGTACAGGCTTGTTTGTTTCTCTGTTAAGACGACTTTGTTATTCTTGTTGGTAGAGTGACACAATTAACGTGGAAATTTTGTACAGTAGAAATTAACAGTAAAATTTCAAAACTAAACTGGATAGTGTTACGACACCCTGAATAGTTTGTAGTATTTTGAGATATAAATATTTTGTTATATTTCAACATATTTTATCAGTTACAGAGAGGCCATAAACATGAACCTGGACAGGCCATGATGACCTTTAAGTGAACTTCTCATGAATGGTCACACAGACCTGGTGGCATGTGTACAGGACCCATGTAACTTAATAGGTGTAAGTACTGCTGCTTTCCACTCCACCACCCCTGCTCTGTGAATTTCCTCTTGAAGGTGGCAGACAAAGGTTTGTTAGCCCAAAGCATTAAGCAAGTCTTTCTACTAGTACCCATGGTATATTCCCACATCCCATCCTATTCAAAACTCACTAGGGGTTGTCCTAATCTTATCAATGCTTCATTAAATCAATGTCACTGCCATCAACCAAAAATATTCCTTTTGTAACTCTGAAATTGAAACCATCAACCAGCTGCAAATTCCATTGTTTTTGGGATCCTTAGACACTATAAAAAGCCTGCCTTGGCACTCACACATTGGTTCAGTTTGAAATGAGGCAGGGATGCTGCCGGATTTCATATTGACCCCTTAACACAGCCTGCTGCTTCCCACATTTCAGGCAACCTTGTTGAGCCACTGTCACTTCCATCATTCCCTGATTGAATTTCTGCTTCTGGACTGGTAAGAGAATGCCTTCCAACCTTGCTATAAGCTACTACCTTTAATTTCTTTAGATTGTGTGTGTATGTGTGTAGGGGGGTGTATGCTATTGCTTGAATGGTGATTTTCCCTTCTGCTGTTAATCATAAAATTACTAAGCATTCTGAGAGTTCTAGTTTTTTGGAACTGTTAAACAAAGGTGAGTTTCCAGCTCTTTAAAGTTACCCAGAGTCCTCTTGCTGCTATTAATTTGAGCTACTAAAATTTCCCTATTATATATTTATTTGTGGATGCCCTTCCAGGACCCCTAGCTTTTTGGGTAACTATAGGTATATGCCATATATTTCCCATCAATAGTTAGATTCCAAAAAGTTATATTCTAAGTACCCTTACTGAACACTGAAAGGCAACAAATGATTCCAGGAATTCAAGCAATGAAATGGAGTGTGTGTTTGCTGTTGCTATCCTGAAGAGCTCTAAGTCGAAAAAGTTAGCCAGCATCTAATCAATTTATTAAAGCATTGGCATGAGTTTCTTTCCAAGTGTTAATAAAGGCTTACATTATCTATTGGAAATGTTGCAGTCAAAAACTGTGCACAGCTTATAGAAGTGCAAAATGTCTCTGTGTCTGTTTTCCAAGTGAATGAAAAGCCATTGCCAATCTCCTGCATACCACAACAGGTTGTAAAGGATCATCTTTTCCTCAAATCAATACAGAAAATGTGATGGAAATCAGGATGACTGACGTTATTTCAGAGAGCAATTCTGCCTGGATCTTAAGTGCATATTGATCTCACATAATGCAGCATTATGTCCTTTAATTACTCTGCAGTATGCAATTTGTATAATGTTATCTGCTTAAAACAGCTCTTTCCCATTAGCCCCAAAGTTCATTTGTCTTTGGGAAGAAAAAAAATATATGGAAAGCATTTTTTAAAATATAAAACACAGGAAATTTTATTTCAATATATTTTTAATTTTATACACAATGCATAGCCAATTTCTACCTTTCTATACCCTTCTGAGACAGCTGGGCAGTAACTATTTCAATTCATAAAACAAAATCCTGGTTTTATCACCATTTCCTCATGACTAGGTATCACTATTTTTTTTTATTTTAAAAAAATCTGAGAGATTCATATAGCTAAAGATATTAAAACTTTAAGAGAAGATTTCTCTCTCTGTTGACTTCCATGAGAGGTTCATGATAAACTGCAAGACAAATTTAGAATGGCTATGGACTTATACAGTGCACATTTATAATGTTTACTCAGAAGTAACAATCACTATATTCAATGAGGCTTACTCCTCATTAAATAGACACATTATTACACTGGCAATCTGCTTTTGAAATTCTAAGTTCCTGCGGCTCAGATAGATTGACCCTGCTCTGACATTATATTGCAAAAAATTAATCATGATTCCAATTTCCTCCAGCAATATGGATCTATACTCATCCTCTACTTTTGTGGCTTTCACTTTTGTGAATTTGATTATTCATGGATTTTATTAATATGTTTTCACTAGAAATATCTACATCCTCCAGCACAACTCTATGGTCAACTTTAACCAAAAGTCACTCTGAAGGACCTAAAGATTCCTAGATAGAACACTCCACTAGTTATTTGTAGTTCCTCCAGCACAATTTTATGGTCAGTGTCTGGCAGATGTTGACCACAGAGTTGCATTGGAGGACCTAGAGATTCCTAGAGAGGTGTTCTCTCATGAAAACATAGTGTTTTTGTTACTTGAGGATATTCCACATTCACAGGGGTCCTGTGCCTCAAATCCCAGTGAATGTGGAGGGGTGAGTTTATTTTGTATTTTTTTAAAAATAAAAATAAAAATAAAACCTGCAACCATTGTTGTCCATTTGGTTTATTTATCACTCATTGCAAAACAAAAGACATAGGTAATGAACAGTAATGAATGAGATTATTTTCATCATCCAACACATCCCCCTGATTGATATTCAAAGACTTCTGCTGATGATTGTGGAGTTCAATTAAATTATTGCAACCTCACTCACTAATAAGGAGTGCCACAACCTTTGGTTCTAAATTCCTTGTCTTAGGACCTTATCCCATGGGGCCAAAAGCAGCAAGAATCCACTAAGAATCAGGCGCTATAGCGCTATATCTTCCCGAGTGAATACACGACATCGCTCAGAATCCGCTAAGAATCAGGCGCTATAGCGCTATAGTTTTCCGTGTGATTACACGACGTCGCTCAGAATCAGCTAAGAATCAGGCGCTATAACGCTATAGTTTTCCGTGTGATTACACAACGTCGCTCAGAATCCAGCAAGAAACCGCTCAGAATGCAACATCATTCGCATTCTTTTGAATGTCGGTTTCAGCGGGCATTGCAATGGCGCGAGCTTATCCATAGCGCTATTATAGCGCTAGCGCCATATTTATACTAGCGCTATAGTACTGCAATGATGCTCATATCGCTTTCTTGCCACTTTTGAGAGCAGCGTGGGATAAGGTCCTTAGACTCACACAGTGATGGGCATGGGCTGGAAAAGTCATCCTCCTTGTATCCTCATTTGAAGCTGAATGAACTTCCTTCAACTGATCTGGTTGCTGAATCTGAAGGTGGGCTGAGGTAGTGGTGGTGATGGTGTTTCATACCAAGTGACATTACTTAATTACACATACCTGGAAGTCAAGATGATGAAACTGAGACTGTTGTATTTTGGTAATAATATGAGAAGACATGACTCACTATAGACAATAATGTTAGAAAAAGTGGAGGGTAGCAGAAAAAGAGGCAGACCACATGCCAAGTGGATGGACTGAATCAGGGGGGGCATTGGCCTTAGTTTACAGGATCTAAGCAGAGCACTGGACGATAGGGGATCTTGAAGGTTTCTCATACACAGAGTCGCCATGAGCTGGGGTCAACTCAAAGACAGTTAACAACAACTAAGGGCTAGTCCATACATAAGTCATGTGAATTCCATGCAGACTTTCACACATTCACATTGAGACTTTGTTTTCATTTTCCTGAGCAAATTTGCATCTGTTTGCCCTCCCTGTGCTGAAAATGAAGTCATGAAAATCCATGTGAAGTGGTGATACAGCCACACATTCGCTCTCTCTCTCTCTCTTTCTATGCTGCCTTTTTCCCAGAAAGGGATCCAAGTTAGCTCACAGATAAAATTGTTTAAAATATTTTACAACATTAAAAAACCCCCCACACAATTAAAGTTAACTAACCAAAACCAGTATAAAATGACATAAAAACATGCAAACATTAAAAAACACATATCTAAGGCCACCCAGTGGGTTTGCATGGCCAAGCAAGGATTTGAACCCTAATCTACAGACTGCCAAAATAGTGCAAACTGAGGCCACTTTAACTGTCCTGGCTCAGTGCTAGGGAATCATGGGAATTGTATTTTTTTCTGGGACATTGAGCCTTCTCTGTCAGAGAGCTCTGGTGTCACAATAAACTACAGTTCCCATGATTCCTTAGCACTGAGCCAGGACAGTTAAAGTGGCCTCAGTTTGCACTATTTCTGGCAGTGTGTAAAGGCCCATAGTCTAATGCCAAAGACACTACATCACACTCGCTTTGCGATAGTCCAGGCAGAATATAACTACCTGCCTTGAATCCCATTTTGGGAGAAAGGCAGGATATAAATCCCATAAATAAATTTCAAAACATATGACTAAGGCATGTACCACCATGGCCTCTCAAAGAAGACTGAGTATGTGTCTATGTCTCAAGGGACTCCAAAGAAGTTGTGTGTGTGTGTGTGGGTGGGGTGGAATCTGGCATGCAGAATCAGCCTTAGGAGCTGCATGTGACCAAGAGCTTTATTTTGTGGATTGCTATTCTGATTCAATACTGTCTCTGTTTACACTACCTCTGTTTATATTTTTACATATTTGGTAAATCCTGTATAGTCCTCTTGACCAAGAAGCTTTTTACGGTGTTCAAAGAAACTCCCAGTGATTATCTCACAAAAATCAAATAATTTATAACTGTTATATTGGTTCATAAAATGGAATACACATAAATTCCACTTGAAATGCAGAAGTAAAGTCATTCACAATAATTGCACTAGTGGTGTAACCATTTTGTTATAAGATGGAAAGCTGATGGGCAGTCGCTTCGCAAAAATCCTTTTCATCAAGCTATTGAATTTGGCTCAAATGGCTGTAATTATTTTTCCAAATCATCACAAAATCTCTAAAACATATTGCAGGTCTGATTAACATGTGAAGAAATAAGGCAAGCCAAGATTTTAAATGATTTTAAATCTAAATGAACATGATAATTAAAATTTAAAACCCAGCTTTTAAGCTGCCTGTGGGGGGCGGGGGGCGGGGGGAGTTACATTTTTCCTCTAAGGAGAAATTTGTTATAATACTAGCAATCATATACCTATTTTAGGCTTTTGCAAGGATTAAATACCTTATTTTCCTGCGTATAAGACTACTTTTTACCTGCAAAATCTGTGGCTAAAGTGGGGGGTCGTCTTATACGCCGGATATAAGGATAATGAGGATAGAGGTGCTAAAACTCTATATTTTGACTGGAAAATGGGGGGTCGTCTTATACGTGGGTCGTCTTATATGCCGGAAAATACGGTATGCTCCTCAACTCCTTTTCTCTCCTGTTGAGTTAATGGAGTGCAAACTATTTTTGCAGTTTGAACTCAGTTTGCAGCAACTGAAGTAAGCAGAAGACCAAGGGAGAAAACAGAAAGAGGAGAATGAAACTCGGATGTTTTAAAAATAGCTGAAAAAATGGGATGGAAGAAAATTAAGGGAGACTGTGCTTGCCAAATTGTGACACAACTGGATACACAGTCCTCCCTCCATGCTTGTAGAGGATCTGTTCCAGACCACCCCCACCCTCGGTGAAATTTGAAAATCGCATATATTTAAGTCCTATTGGCTTGAATGGAGGCATGTTCCCATGGAGGCGTGCATACCATTTTGTCCACTTCTGTTCACCTCCTGAAGATAAGCAAGGGACGTGGATCCCAAGTCTGTGAGAATGGAGGGAGGACTGTACAGCAGAAAAGAAGACAGGACTATCCTTGTCTTGCAGGCAAAGAAGGTCCCTGCCTTAGGTAGCACTTTGTGGAAAAGATAACTGAAGGCAGGAATTGTAGTCTGAATGATGCTGCCAGACTTTTTGAAGCATTGGTCCTAATGTGGGAAAAACAATTTCCAGTTGTGTCACAATTTGGCAAGCACAGTCTCCCTTAATTCCCCCACCGTGGTGATCTTTGCATGGCCCCATCTCGATGGATGAAGATCATTGCCTCTGGTTAAGCTGTGCCTTGTTATATATTTTTTTCTTTTAAATGTGTTTTAAATTTTATATTGTTGGATTTATTGTTTTAATCTTTTTTTGATTTAATGCTGTTTTAAGGGGGGGGATGGATTGTTTTGGATATTATGTATTTTTAATTGTTGTAAGCCGCCCTGATTGGGTTCCCAAAGGGTGGGATAAAAATTATTATTATTATTATTATTATTATTATTATTATTATTATTATTATTTAATTTGGCCTTTGTATCAAGTAGCAAAATGTCTTGAGACTATCCTTGGAGAAAAGAGAAGAGAAGAAAGAAAAGAAACACTAGTAAGCAGAATTTTGATGATCTGTGATAGAATTTGGCCAAATGTATTGTTTTTGGAATGTTGGCATTCAGCTGACAATGAGCCTTAATCTGTGCTTAGAGATTTTCACTGATGTGCGGACAAAGTCCTGTGTTTGGCAACTAACATTTGTTCAGTTGAAAGGAGAACTGTAATCAGACAAACATATACAAAAGGCTAACATGTCAGAGGCTGAGAGGAAATGAATCCTAGGTGTGGCCAGCAGTGGGTGAATATTTCATTCCATTTCTTTGCTGCAGTGTGACTGTCCGCTTACTTTACCAACAATACTTCAGCTGCTTCTTTAATTTTGGCACCCAGTATGTTGCTTTCACAACAAAATGTTCTACATCTGTGACAAAAGCAGGCCTGGCAGGAGACCTGAGGTAATTGCTATCACTTGGACATCTTGTCAATTCTGAAGTTTATTTGGGTGAAAGTAGATACCAACCAGGGCAAATGTGGGGAAAGAGAAAAATAAGTAGAAAGATAATGGCATGGTTTCTTCAGTAGTAATGTCTACTGAACCTAAACTTGGCATTTTGAATGTAATTTCCTAGACTAACTGGGAGTAATGACACTGGCTGACAATTATTTGAGTCAATCGCACAGTTCATTTTTGAGAACACAGACTGTTTCTGGCAAGCAATCAAAAGGTCAGAAATGTCGGGCTTTTCTTCTCTCTAATACATAGGGATATGACTTGCAAATCAAGGTGATGTATTCTGGACCTAGAGGTGATGTCCCCCTGTTATCTGGGGTCCTTCATTGCATTGACAGTCAGCTGTTCACACATGTGCCACATGATGCTGCCATGGGATGCTGCTTCACTCTGAGATAAGAACAAGGCACTCAGCCTCAATCACATCACTGGGCCCCTTGTTTTGATCTCAGAGCAAGTGATGTGCAGTGGCGGTGGCACCAGATGACACAGCAGAAGGCATTTTATATAGCTACCCAGCATTGCAATGGAGGGCTCTGGATCATCCAGGATGACCTGGATCAAACAAGATCTAAAAATGCATATTAAGAGGGGTATAACCTGGGCTTGGTGCTGAATGGGCCAGATGATGTCTGTTTTGTTCTTGCCAGCACCGGAGTTTGGGCTATGCATCCTCTGCTCTCCCTGATGAGAGAAAGGGGGAGCTGCTTTATTTGGCTTGTGCAGACAGGGCTTAACATGTGAGAGAATTGCTGAAGTACTTTTGAGTCCAGGAGAGAAGCTGAAAAACATTCTACCTAACTGTCTCTGTTCAAATCTGGATGAGAAGACCCCAACCCTGCAGGGACACATGAAACACCTGGCCCTAGAACACCTGGCTCTTTCACACTATCTGAAGGACTATATCTCCTTACATAAGCCAGGGTGTGTATTAAAGTCTTAAGGGGAGAGCTTTCTTGAAGTCCCACCAGCCTTGCAGGCATGGTGCATGAGGACTTGGGAGAGAGTCTTCTCTGTGACTGCTCCCAGGCTGTGGAACTCCCTCTCATGGGATGTCAACTTGGCCTCCCCCCCCCTTCTGTTCTTCCACAAGCAGGTGAAGACATTCTTATTTAAGCAGGCCTACTGAATTTTAACTATTGAGTTATATAGTGTGTGTATAATGTGGTGTGCTGTAATTTTTTAATGCTTTAATTTGTTACTGAAAAAATATTATAAACATATTTTAAGTATTTTAACTGTTTTAATCATTCTATTTAAACTATAATACTGATATTTAATTCTCTTTTAACTTTTCTAATCCATGCTTTCATTGTATTTGTTTTTTAACAAATAGTTTTTTTAACTATTCCAAGAGAGGTGGGATACAAGTGCAATAAATAATAAGTAATAGAAGTTTCATAAGTTCAAGTGGAGCACTTGTCCTAGGTTTGACAATGGCCCAATTGCCAGATGCATGGCTATACCATGGTATCCTAGATATCACAGTTCTGCAGGGAAGTACCCAGCAGCTTTCCTGGAGGAAATGATGTGTCTTTTTAATTTGTTAATTTGTTTAATATGTTTTTAGCATGGAGGGGGGAGGTCAGGGAGCAGAAAAAAATTACTCTGTCCTCTGTTTAGGTCTAATATCTCCAAGTTCACTCCTGTAAAATTACCAAGAGGTCCATTTCTATAACATTGGGATGTGTCCCCTGTGACATCACCAGAAGTTATCCCTAGGTTTCAGGTTTCTGGTAACCTTCACTAATCATGATTGCCAAATGTTTCATCTTGTATGCCCTTTGTATAGAGAGTCAGCATGAGCATTTGGACTATGACTTTGGAGATCAGGGTTTGAATCCCAACTTGGCCATGGAACCCCACTGGGTGACTGTGGCAAACCCCTTCTGAGAAAACTTGCCAAGAAAACCCTATGATGGGTTTGCCTTAGTCAGCTTAAAATTAGAAACGGTTGGCATCCTGATATTACCAGATGCTTTTAGCCATCGAAATCGCTATTCAGAGGGGTGCTCTGATGGCCATTTTTTCAAGCCAGAAAACTCCCAGTTTTGAAAAGAGGCACGAGGAGCACCCCTTCGAGCAGCGATGGACACGGGCTGCACCCAGGCAGTGATTTCGGACAGCTCAGGTAAGACGGTTTATATCCTTATGCAATAATTTCCATTATTTGGGCTCTCTGCAGCAATGCTGAGCAACTGTCCACGTGTGCATCCTGCTGTGCCACCTGCTGCTGCCTGAGATGCTCTAGTCAGTTCCTCTGGGGCCAAAAAATGATGTGCCCAGTGTTGATCACATGGCTGGACACCTCATTCTCAGAGGGAGCAACTTGTGCCAACAGCACCAGCAGCATGCAACATAGCAGGATGTGCATATGAACATCTCCCAGCATCACTCTGGAGGGCTCCAGATCTTGTGAGGTTATCTAGAGCAAAAGGTGAGATTCTAACATCCATTTTGGTATAAATGAGATTAGTGCTAAACTGGTTGTAAATTATGAGGACAATTCACGCAAGTATCGGGGCCCAATCCCATTTCCGGCCTCATCTGGACTGCATTATCTGGACTGATCAGTGTGAGGACAGCAGGGAGGACATATTATTTGGCTAATGCAGACATGGCTTAGGTCTAGCATTCTGATCCAGGCCAGATCTTTTTATGCTGTAAGAATGTTTCTGGGAAAAACACGATGCAGATAAAAACTATGTTATCCTTCTCCCTTTAAACTTTATCTAGGCTATTATTTCCTTTGCTTGTATTTGAAATAGATTTACAAAAGAATCTCACGTGTGTTTCTGATTTTCTGATTTTAGAGTGATGGATTAAAAAGATGTGTGCATGTATCTCTGGTTTTATTTTTCGGTGTAGTTTGTTCTGGCACTTTTTTCAAATTAAAAGTTTTAAAAGAGAGAGCAAAGGAGAGAGATTCTCCTCCCTTATGCATCCTTTAAGAATTTCATTCAACTTCTGTGGCCATGCGTTTCAGTCTTATAAAGTCTTTCCTGCTGAAATGTCATGCTGGCTAGAATTCAGCAGCAAATAAATATTGCTGTCCTCACTAATTTGAAACAGTATGAGTTTTAAACCTTTAGCTGCAGGAGATTTATTAAGATTGCCATTTTCATCACCCTCCCTTCAGTCCATCAAGGCAGGACAAAGCTGCATAAAGCATTTTCTTAAAAGTTCCCATGATTTTCATTTCTTTAAACTCTGCCACCTAAGAGAGAATTGCATCAGAGGCCTAAGCTTGAAAGGAGAGCTTTATGCACCCCTTGTAAAAAAGTTTTAATCTAACATCAGTTATTTGTTGAAGGAAGAACATTTGTGTGTGTTATTGAATTTTGAGTTCATGAACAGAAAATATTCTTGTAAACAGCCATTTCTTGCTACATTTTCCATTACTACTGTGCCCTGTGTTTTAAATCATTCCATTCCTGGGAGCAGGATTATGAAGAAAGTCTCTTTAAAAAAAGAGAGAAAAAGAAAAAAATAATGTAACATTATTATAATTCTCTTTACAGACCCACATCCTTTAACATTTTGTTTAGATATCAGAGATTCAACTGATTACACCTTTCTATTCTTGAAATAAATGCCAGGCTTCTGCACAGTAAAAAGATACATTCAGATTTGGATAATAGTTTGGCAATATACAAGACTTGTGTAGGGCCTTACCACTGTATGATCAGCAGTCCCCAGCTCTTCCTCCACCTGAGGAAGAAGATGAAGCACTGCTATTATTTCCAACTTTGCAAATTTTTCTAATGATTCAGCTTCTGTGCTTTGGTTGACCCTAGAAGAAGGGTTTCTTTTAGCCTTGCCTACATCCCAGGCTGTTGAGAAGAAATCACATTAGTTCCAGAAGGAGACAAGGAGTTGCCACTTTTCAAGGTCTGGTGCCCATTTTGTGGTGAGGGATTACATAAGATCATGGGATCATAGAGTTTGAAGAGATCTCAAGGGCCATCCAGTCCAACCCCCCTGCCATGAAGGAATACACAATCAAAGCATGCCTGATATATAGCCATCCAGCCTCTGGTTACAAATCTCCAAAGAAGGAGACCCCCATCACACTTCAAAGCAGCATATTCCACTGCTCTACAGCTCTTATTGTCAGGAAGTTCTTCCTAATGTTGAGGTGGAATCTGTTTTCCTGTAGTTTAGATCCATTGCTCCAGATCCTATTTTCTGGAGCTGCAGATTTGTGTCTGCCCACAATCTGAATGGATCCAGGCTCTCCTGTTGAAATGATTTTTGACATGTATTTGTTTATGTGTGTGTATGTATGTAAATTGTTAGGAACACCTAAATTCCAGGAGAACAGAAAGAAGGGCTGCCTCTGCTACTCCTTTTCCTCCTTAACTTACCTGTCTTTTCCCCCTCCCAAACCTGGACTCAAGGCAGATTGTACTCTGAAACAAACACAATACAACTAAAGCATGCAAAAGACTAACATTAAAAATATAATTAAATTTAAAACATACTATTAAAGGTAGTACAAAGAAGTTCAGAAACAGTACAGTTCTAAGTGGTGCAGAAGCCCATCAAAAGTCCTTTCTATAAAAACAATCAGTTCTTAAAAGTTTTTCTCAGCAAGGGGGGGGGGGCATTCTAGACTCCCTACACAGAAACCAAAGGGATTTTAATAGAGAGCCCCAAAAGGGAGGCAGGAAAAGTGGCTGCAGAGAAAATAGCTACCACATGTATGTGCCACACACTGCAACCTCCTCCCTACTGTTTTGATTCTGTAGTGGCAGCCAGAGAGAAGAGCCAGAGAGATTGGGGATAAGGTTAGTGTGGGGTGGCAAGGTGAGGCATGAAGAAGGTGGACAGAGAGAAGCATGTAGGTCAGGCAACAGTGACAAGGGCCCTTCTGCTGTTGGGAAGGGAGTGGTGCAAAGCGCTGCTCCTCAGTCCTTTCATGGCTGCCCTCCTCTTCCCAATTTTATTTGTGAGCTACCTTGGTTCCCCCTTGGGAACAAAGAGAGCATATTAAATAAATAAATAAATAAATAAATAAATAAAATTTGACCAGCTGTCTGTATGATGATCTTGTTAAATTGCTCAGGTCTATGAGCACATTGGTCGGTGTCTCAATGCCAAAAACAAATGAGATAAAACTAACCTTAGCAGCTTAATTGATGAGTTTCTAGTGGGGGGGGGGGCGGTTCTATATCCACTTGTTATTCTCAACTACCTCAATTTGTGTAAATTCCATGGATCCAAGGGTCTACTCCAGTGACCAATGTGCATCAACATGCAAGTGAAATCAGTGTACAATGTGTGTCATTGGCACACAATGCACATTACTGTACAATGTGTAGCAATGTGCTTTTCACACTAATGTATATCATGTATTCATGTGAATTCGGCTCTCTTTCTGGTGTCCATTACACCATTGTCTTTGCAATTCAGTAAATGGGTTTCTTAGCACCTCTGTTATGAATCTGGATATACACACAGTTAAATAACATAATAGTTCATATAGGATTCTAGCAAGCAATTCTAACAAATTTGGAAAACACAAACACATGGACACAAATTTCTCAAGCCAGTACTCTTACCTCGAAATTCCTCCCTCTCACTCTGAGGAATGGAGAAGAACTTGTTTCTTCTTTTTCAAACTATATATTATGCACATACACATTGACAATGGAGTTGCTACTGTTGCATCACTATAAAGGACAGTAAAAGAAGGGCAATATTTCCATAAAACCTACATGATTTTAATTAATATAGATATATTTATGACAATTTAAATGGGAATAGTATACAATTCCTGTACCTAACTCCACATTAAGATTAACTAGCCCATCTATGGCTGGAATCTAGATCAGAACTGGTTTTGCACACCATCAGGAAAATGCTTCCCACTTCTTATTCTAGAATATAAACACAAGAGAATTGTACTAACATTGTTAGATCATTTTTTCAACTTTTCTATTTTGTAGATTTTCATTGTTCTAAGGTGCTTTGAGTCCCAATTAGGGAAGAAGGTGGGAAATATACTACTACTACTAATGATAATAATAATGATGATGATAATAATAATAATAATAATATGGCTGCATTGTGACCTAACAATCATAATGGGGCAATGCCACTGCAAGAAGACATGGGATAATTTTGTGTATTGATTTGAACTAATGAGCCCAACTTGCTTCAGGTTTATCATTTTTTTGCATTATATTTATTCTTAGTTGGGTTTTGTCTGTGTGAGGAGGCACAACTCTCTCTTGCTGGAAGGAAGAACTGCCATGTACACATAATGCAAAACATTATAAATTTCATCTATCACAGCAGTAGTTAGAGACAATACCATTATCTTTTTCTAGCAAATGCATCAGCTGTATAAGCAGTGGTCTGGCTCACACATTCTGATCTGAGCCCAGTATAACCAACATATTGAATTCCATCTGCTGAGCAAAAGCTTGCTGGCCACTTTCCAGGTCATCACTCGGTCCTGCCTGCTTCTGCAAAGGCCAAGTTCAGCAGCTTGGAGGCAACTTTTCCTAGACAAATTTCTTTTTTCATATCCCACTATACACAGAGTTGGGTTTAGAGGATGTCTGTTTGTAGCACGTCCAACATAGTTTTGCATATATTTTTCCAGAACCTCTGGATTGGCACGCAGCACAAAAACATGTGCATGCTA
This sequence comes from Phrynosoma blainvillii, assembly GCA_026167975.1. Taxonomy (NCBI): domain Eukaryota; kingdom Metazoa; phylum Chordata; class Lepidosauria; order Squamata; family Phrynosomatidae; genus Phrynosoma; species Phrynosoma blainvillii. Next base: position 420,241,737 of record JANUYF010000001.1, read on the forward strand.
TTTCCCAGTTCCTTATTGCATTGCCAGAGATATCTTGGGACAACTCCAAAGAACGCTAAGTACCATGGCAATGTAAGACCAGTGTGTCTATTTAGAGTTGATAGCTTTCAGAAAGGATTTGATTCCCTTCAGTCGCCATGCATTTTTTCAGTACTTTTACTGTGAAATGGGTGACTGATTCCCCTCCCACTAGTAAAAGACTTGTCTTTGCATTTTGGCCTTCAAAAAACAAATAAACCCCAAACCATTATGATACTAATTGTATGTTTTCACCAATTTTTTTCTCCTTGGTGAATGTATGCAGAAATTAAAGCATCAGTCAGTCAGTCAGTCAGTCTCTCTCTCTCTCTCTCTCTCTCTCTCTCATCTATTGTCTATCTCTGTCTATAAATTACAAAGCATATAAATATCATTGGCAAGTCCTTCTGATTCTTACAAAGCAGCCCAGATTTTCTTCTGTGCCTCACATCCAGCAATCTGTTTTCATCTGGTCTTTGGACACAGATACTGCTTCCATAAGGTCCTGGTAAGTAGGCAGTTAGAAAACTGGTTGTGTATCTCAGTTCAGTGTTGCCTTATTGGCAGTGATTAAGCAATATGAACATTCTTGTGAACTAGGATTTACAGGATGAGTATTCTCTGTTCCTTCTCTCTCTCTGTCTGTCTGTCTCTCTCTCTGTGAGTGTGTGTATTTAGAGGACAGGCTAGCTTTCTGTTCAAATAGTCACTGAAAGAGCTCATACAAGCTGAACTGATTCTGAATCAAGAACTTGGAAGACTTCTCTTCTGGCTTATCATATTCAAACATGTGCTTTCATCACATGGCATGACATTCTTCCCCCAGTCCCCTGAATCGTTAGGTTTTATATGTACTATTGATTTTGAGTGTGCAGTTTTGAATTCAAAACTGAATGTGCATGCCCAGAATGTTGATTCCCATTCCAAAATAGGGAAAGTATTTCATTTGTAATATGATTTTAAATTCCACAGATTTCCATTATCCTTCTACCAGATACACTGCTTTTCTCTGTGGATTGACTGTAAAGTCACAAAGCTGAAGAAGAAATGAGAAATATCCATTTTGCCATGTGTTCTTGTTTGTTTTCCACTCCTGCATGTGCATACTTTCATAAGGAAAATAATATTAAGATGTTTCAGAAAAAGCTTACATAGAACTGAGTAGTTTAAATTCTACACTAACAATCTGGTGAACTAGAACATCAGATTTACTGCAGCCTGAAACGGGGAAATCAATAGCCAAACAGATTTCCCATAATGCTTAGTTGTTTTGTTTTCACTAATTGAATGGCTTTAAAATAAAATTAATTGTTTGCCCATTTATATTTTAACAGGAACTTGACAAGAAACAACCTCTTCATGGGCCAAAGGCCAGGTTTCAGATCAGGTCAAATGTTTTTCTGACCTCCTAAGTTTTTCTAGGTTATTTGGTACCTAAAGATAAGGTTCTTCCTTGGATATTTCTCTTTCTCCTTACTGTTAGTATAAAGGAATTTGTAAAGTATTGGAGAAGACCTGTTAATAATAGATATAGTCACCAGATTCCTTTATCTCTTCTTAATATAATGCCCAGTGAGATTACCCCCAGTAGATGTGAAAAAGCAGCATCAGTATACAGCATAGTCAGAGGCCTAGGGAAGAGACATGTATATGGGCACACCAACTGCACAAACTTATATGTCAGGGTAGGTCTTTCCCAGTCCAATGCTTGTTGATGTTGTTGTGTGCCTTCAAATCTTTTCTATCTTATGCTGACCCTAAGGTGAATCTACCACAGGGTTGTCTTGGCAAAATTTGTTCAGACAGTGTTGCCTTTGCCTCCCTCTGAGACTGAGAGAATGTGACTTGCCTAAGGTCACCCAGTGGATTTCCATGGTTGAGCAGGGATTCGAACCTTGATCTCTAGATTCATATAACAATGCTCAAACCACTATACCATGCTGGCTCTCAGTGAATCAAACAGGGCTATTCTGATGGGAAAGTCTGGATGTTTTGCTTTATCCAGCATTAACTTTTTAATGCTTCAGGTTTTCTTGTGCGCTAGGGTTGCAGTTTGGAAATATTATTAAATTCCTCCAAAATAATCTGAAACAAGAATTTCCCCTCATTGCATAGATAAAATTCAATTGGCACAGTTTTTCCCAACAAGGAGAAAAATAAGTTGAACCTAGGACCTGTGCAGACTGGCCAAAAAGGCCAGCCTGGAGGTGGAGTTGGGCTGACCACATGCCAACCGCCCTGACTCCACCCCAACACCGCCATCATGTCACACATGGTGTGTGGCATCAGGGTGCCCTGTTGGTGCAGCATGTGGACATGCTGTTCCAAGGGGGGGGGGTGGCGGTGGCAGTAATGGCAGCTTTTTGCTATCCCAAAAAGGAGCGGCATTTGCCAGCTCTTTTTGGAGTGGCAAAAGCCAGATCGGGGCTGCAGCATGTGGTTGCCAAGGCTCCAATCCAGCACTCCCATGGGCAGCACAGAGCCACCCCTTAGGGGCCATCTGTACAGCCCCTTAGTGTTGCCCAATGAAATATAGGACAGGGTTGTACCTTTAATAGTTGTGCAGAAGAGGGAATTTCAACTTCTGAATTTCCCTCTTCTACATAAGTATTAAAGGAGCTCTTTCTAATATTTCAGCTGGCAACCCTAATTGTACCTATCTGCCATATGGGTGCTGAAGATGACAATCCTGTCAAACTAAAGAGGTGGTAAGACACATAAGGTTCTAACAAGATTGCATACATAGGGATTTAAACCTAGCCTTTCCCAGTTCCAGTTTCTCAAACATTCAAGTTAAAAAAAAAATCCCTGTTTTTCCACCCCAATTTCCATTTGAATTTTCTGTAAATTGTTATTAAAATTGTTATCAAATTGTTATCAAAACATATTGTTATCAAAAATTGGTATCAAACAAATTGTTAGAAAAAACACAACTGAAATGAAATTATTCCACAACACTTTTTGCAAACTGGCTTTTTTTGGTCCTCAACTGCTATCTCCCTGGATCTTGCTGTGCTTTGTAGGGCTTTTGTTTTCTAGTGTCATTCTCTATCTCTTTTAGATCCATTTGCCTATATCAGGCTTTATCAACTGGGGTTCCCTGGAACCCTAGAATTCCATGAGAGGTTGCTAGGGTTTTGCCAAAAATCATGATCATGGGGGGAAAAAATTTCAGCTGTAGATATAATATTTTTTATGCAGGGGTTTCCTGCAACCCAAACGTTATTTCAAGGGTTCCTCCAAGACATCTTCAGTGCCCTATGATGAATGATGAAGAATTGACAATGGGATTTAGGAAGATACCTTATCCATGCAACAAGAATGCATAGATGAAATGGTGTTCATCAGCAGGCTAAATGTGTTATCGTCCAAGATTGATGTTGTTACCTTTTTACAGGAGTGATATTTTCTTCCATTAGTTCCCAGGCTGTACTCTTATTCAAAGAAATCATATACATATCTATCTGTATTCAGTAACTCCACCGTCTTTCTCCCCTATCTCTTAATTCTCTATTCCCATTTAAGGATCCTTTGCCAGATCCCTGGGGAAGTGGTGAAGTCAAATAAAGCTAAAGGTATTTCCTGTTGACAAAGTTGTCAAGTTGTGTCCAACCATAGGGGGTGGTGCTCATTTCCGTTACTCAGCTGAAAAGCCAGTGTTGTCAGAAACTACTCTGTGATCATGTGGCCAGCATGATTGCACAGAATGCTGTTTACCTTCCTACTAAAGTAGTACCTATTCATCTACTTGCATTTGCATGCTTTTGAACTGCTAGGTTGGTAGAAGCTGGAATTAGTGATGGAGCTCACCTCATCATGCAGCACAGGCCTCGAATTGCCAAGCTGCTGATCTTGCAATCAACAAGCATCTTAAGCAATTGAGCCACTGCATCCTTCACTGCTCAAGTTTGATATAGGCAAATGGATCAAGTTTTGTGCAGTCAAATACCTGCTCCTTTTAGAGCCAAGCTAGATTTTTTCCACATGTTTTGGTTTTCATGTTGAATTGTATACCCTGCATGAGGAACAAGATTTCATTGACCAGATAAGCAAATTGTGCAGAAAATAATTTGTTTCAAGTCTTGCAGATCAACCACAACAGTTCAGGAAGAATAAGGCAAAAACTCCCCAAAGACTGGTTTTTACAACTTCAGGGAATTGTACAGTCTCTCTGAACTAGTCCACCAAGTTTGGTAAGGCAAGCTAGGAATTGCAAAGCTGCCTTGCTATGAAAGTTCAAGTACTCCCAGAAGAGATGTTCAGTACAGATCCCATGAGTTTTAAAAGATAGACTATTATGTGAACCTTTGAGTACTTACTTCAAGGGGAAAAGGAAATATTCTATTGGGCACATAAAAGTGCATTGAAATAATGATAGTGAACAGAAACATATGAAGTCTCCTACCCACCCACCCACCCACCCACCCACCTTTTTTTTTTTTTTTTTTTTTTGCAATAATGAAAGTGAAAACAAGCCTATAAAGATTGTTTTTGGCTGATGTCTGATATATATTGATGTAAAGGTCAGTTTCATGTAATGGGCATTGATAGGTCAGACAGAAGATCTTAAGAGTATAAGAATAGGGAAGGTATAGTTGACCTCTTAATATCCTCCTCCAACATTTCTGTCTCCCATACAGTTTGGTAAACTTTCAAACATTTAAAATATACAGTTAGAAAAGTACAGAAATCCCTGGGTAATGATTTGCTTGTGCTTTGAATTAAACACCATTTGCTTGGTTCCCACACATCTCTTGAAAGTTCTCTCTCTCTTTTTTTCTCTTGAAAATGTTTGTTTCACACAAATTTCATTTCATGACAATTATAGGTTTGTTGTTGTGTACCTTTAAGTTGCTTCTGACTTATGGCAACCCTAAGGGAAACCTATTATGGGGTTTGTTTGTTTTTTGGCAAGATTTGTTCAGAGGAGGTTTGCCACTGCCTTCCCCTGATACTGATAGCATGTGACTTGCTCAAGGTCACCTAGTGAATTTCATGGCCAAGCTGGGAATTGGAATGCTGGTCTCAAAAGTTGTAGTCTATCATTCAAGACACTGCATCAAGGACCTATCCATTCATCAACCAGAGCATACCAAGTTTCTGAGCAATCCTTGCTTCAAGATCTGCCAGTTCTGCCAATTAACGCTCCTGTTGGTAGTCCCAAAATAGCAAATATAAAGAGGGTCAGAATTGTTGTGGACCCTCTGTATTCAGAACCTTTCCTTTCCCTGGGCAGTGCCCAGGTTGGGGTTCTTAGCTATGTTCATGACCATATTTTCAGTAAATAAGATATCTAAAATGAAAGATCCATTGGGCTGAAACACCATCATAATCACCCACTCAAAACCATTTTAAACCAAACATGTTACTAAAAATAATTAAATACAGACAGAACAAAAGATTAAATACACATATTCTCTCTCAGATTTTAAAAAAAGATATATTAAACTTTGCTGAATTTAAAATAACCCTAAAGAGGCAACAATAAGTGTCCTGAAGAAAGGACTTTTAAAACTTGGTTGCAGCCATGGAACAGTGCATGATGAATTCACAGACTAACAGTAAGAGCACCATGCTTGCTATTGCTCTCATTATGAATGCCAACAATTTTGTTTCACTCCAAAGCTTTAGCTTTCATAAGAGCCTTTTGGAAATGGTAATTTTACTGTCATCATTCCCATCATCATCAATCAATCAAACATTAGGAAAACAAATTGGAAGGGGGAGGATAAGATTCTTTGAAGTAGCTGCTGTTGTACTTTGCCTTCAAGTTGTTTCCAATGTATGCAACCCTAAGGTAAACCTACCATGTACTTTCCTTGGCAAGATTTGTTCAGAGGACATTTGCCATTGCCTTCCCCTGAGAATGAGAGCTGGTAGTGAATAGCAAATGAATTGTGCATTCTGAGAGTAAGAAGTATTCTAGGTCTCCAAAAGTATTTTAGGTTATAAAATCATAGCTGACCTTTTGAAACAACTTGAGTCTTATGCATGAGATAAATTGCATCTCTTATCACAAAAGAATACTTTTTATTGTTACTGCCTTTCAAGTAGTTCCTGACTGATCTTCATAGGTTAAACATGTTCTTGTATGAGGTCAATGAGTGGTCAATTTCAAGTCTGAGTACATTAGAAAAATTAATGATGAGCCTCAAATTCTTGCATTATAATACAAAAGGAACAAGAATTTTGCAATGATTTCTGAGGTAATGCTTTGGCTTCATGGGCTGTCACTTGATTTATTTCCCAAGATGCAGAGATATGGAGACAATCCATTAGAAGAGATCCTCCACAGACAGTACAGGGACACAGTCTGCCCTGCTTCTGTATTTATTTTTTCCAGTTTGCCAGTATTTTTATAATTTCCATTTAATGGTAAATATGGTTGCATCTGAACTACAGAAGTAATCCAGGTTGATACCACTTTAATTGTCATGACTCATGGAGTTATAGGAACTGTAGTTTTGTAAGATATCCCAAGATTCCACAGCATTGAGCCATGTCAATTAAAGTAGTGATAAATTAGAAGTGGTGCAAGAGAAAGTCCTACTGCATGAATAGAATTGCATGAATAGTTCAGATGCATGCCATTTATTCAGATTTAGGGGTGAGGGGGGTCAATCCATAGCAACCAAGATTTTTGCATGTAGAGCATTGCAAAAGGAGAGGAACATGTTTCCCTTGAAAGAGTTTTGTGACATTACTCATAGTCAGTGACCCATAGACAAACAAAACTTAAGATAACTCACATATCAGAAGTGTTCAAAGTAGGCCAGCATCAAAATTCCCATGTTTGAAATCTCCACTGGTAAACTTTCCGTGTCTATAGCATTTTTTGGTTTTAGGCAGAATTGGATTCAGGTAATAGTGTTGCTTTTGAGTAGATTGTGATTTTCAGTTTTCAGATAGATAGGTGCATTGGCTTTTGTAAAAGAGCAACTGTTACAGTTGGAGAGGTTAACATTTCCCTCTTGGTTTGGGGGCAATCTGAATGAAAATGACACTATCATACAGGTGCTCTTAGGTGTAAATTGCAAAATTTCAGACAGATAAGTATATAGGATTTCATGAAAGAGGTGGCTTTAAAATTTGGGGGAGGGAGTAACTTATTCTCCCTATTGTTTCTAGTTGATTAATATGATAATAATTATATCAGAATAGTAATTTATAGTAATTCACTTGCACCACTGGCAACATTAAAGTATGTTCACATGATTAGCTTTTTTAAGTTTCCAGAGGAGGCAAAGTTCAAAGGAGGTGAGTGCAGATCCCTAAGCTTCCCAGCTCCTAGAATTTGCCCACCCTATTGTATACTAATGAGTTGTGATGAAATTGTGAGCTGTGAGTTTGAGATTTTATGAAATCCGAGAGAGTGTGTGTGTGTGACCAAAAGCCAGTAATAGGTCGCAGTCACACACACACACACACACACACACATCTGTCCCCTTGCTTGCATTGGCTTTATGTGAAAAGTTTGAGGAGAAAACAGGTCAGTTTTTGCAGACATCTCATCAGAGTCTCTGTATTCTTCCAGATCTCCAGTGCAGATCTTGAGAAAAACCTCATTTCAGTTTGAGCCACTTCATAAAACACCCACTTTGCTTTCAAAAAACTCAAGTCCAGATTTGTCCAAACCAAATGCACCACTCTAATTCCCTGATAACCTCTATATTTGCTCTTTTCAACTTTTATGATCAGGTTGTTTCTTAATAGATATTTCTCTTTTGATCACACTGGAGAAGAATTCTATTACTGAAGAAGTATTCTGATATAGTGATCTGTAGTATCTTGTGGCTAGTTCCATTTTCTTGAAGGGTCCATTTTCATTTTTAGACCAGTAGAAAGACACCCCCCCCCCCCCGTATCTACCTTGATTCCATTCACTTGTTGCTAAGTGTTCTGCTCACCTGTTGATATTAATATCAGTATTATTTTCTAGTGACAATTTAGGGGATCAAAGGAATTTCTGTGTCCCATAACAATAAAGTCATTCAAATCTCATTTCTGTGATATTGCCTGGTCAGTGACATAAACTGGGTAGCTCCCCTGGTACTTGTTACTTCATTTTAAGAAGGTGAGTACATGATAGAGAATGACAGCAAGAACAGCAATATAATTTCTATTCAGCTACAAAGCCTGCACTTTTGATTGGGGAGAAATGCTATCTTCTTTCCAAAAATCATCTCACAAGGATATGACAAAGAGTTAAGAAAACATGTCTAAGCCCGCAGGCATTGACTGGAAATTCTAAAGACTTTCATTTTGGGGGTAAGACTTTTGGCTAATGAAAGAGGAGGAAGGAGGGGTTAATTAATACTTCAGTGAGTCATAATCAGTTTGTGACAGCAATAAAAGATTGATTATGATGGTGTTCTTTGCTATGGGTCTTATATCACCTCTCACATTCTTTTCCTGGAGACAGTGGCAAACCATGTCATTTGTTAGAAAAGGAAGCTTCAAACCCCCATACCACCTCCCCTACTCTCCCCTGAGATATTCATGAGTATTGCCTTTGTCCAAGGAAGAAAATGTGTGAACTTAAATTCCACAGAGTACTTCTTCAAAGCCATCCCTCCTACACACACCTGTGCTTGTGAGGGCCATAATTTGTGACAAACATTTGTCAAACTGATAACTTTACACTCCCCCTTCCAGAATAAGAAACACAAATCACTCTCTCAACTGAGATGGTGTTCTCGGCTTGTAAACCTTTAACCTGTGTGTGTGTTTTATGTTCATCTTAGGATCCCTTCCCCTCCCACACATCCCACTCAGTTGACCTCTTCCATTATGTGAATTTCAGTGAAACTGGGGGCTTGACATAATGTTGATTACACAACACCAAATATTTATAATTCTGACTTTTTATGTTTTGAAGGAGGAAAAATGCTTCCAATAATAAAGGTAAAAAGTGTCCCATTGAATCAGGCCAAAGATCTGCCTAGTCTTTCAAAAACTAAGAAGCAATAAATGGAGCGTGTGCAATTTGCTTTAGCTTTCAGAACTCAAAGAGAATGAACAGTAAAAGCAATGGTCTCTTGTGCTATTTCTGTCCACAATGGATACTCAGTAGTATACTTAATTTGAACATGGAGGCTCTGTTCAACTTTGTTGAGAACAGAGATTCTCAACATGAATCCCTAAATGTTCCATGAATTGACTCCAGGGAGGTGGTCTATGAACTGAGTGTGAAAATATTTCCCCCCTCTGTTTTCCTTGCTCTTAGTTTGGGGTTTATTTTTTTTGGGGGGGGGGGTTGACATAGGGAATTTTAAATTAAACTTTTTTTCCTTTTCAGGTGATAATCCTATAATTGTTTAGGTCCAGGCTAATCTAGATGAAAGAACCCAGTTTCTAATGCCAAAATATCAGTTGTATGCAAATATTTGAGTATAAATGTTTATGTGTGTTTTTCAGATGGTGGGAGCACAGCTTTTTCAGATTCTCAGATTCTCAATAGGTAAAACACATCTCCTAACTGAAATGATTTTTACTCTAGTTTACATCTATTCAGGTGCATTTAAGGATACTGTTTAAAAGAAATAGAAGAGATTTGGGTAGAGACAGGAAAAAAGAAAAGAAAACCTAGACACTAATTCTTAGTTGAAAAATTCTTCTAATGATGTGCTAGAATGTATAAATGAAAGAGAAGAAGTCAAAATCTGTTGATATTTTTCATCAGAGCCATCACAATGCCTTTGCCTCCTCTCTCTTCCTCTACTTAAACTTGATAGAAATGTTACTAGTTGTTGGGGGAAACCAGGCTTTATTCTAATATGTAGATGGACACATAACAGGAAAATAAAATGTCCAGTAGGAAATTGCTTTTTGTGAAGTCAGAAATATGGACTTTAATCAAAAGCAAGGTTAATTCTTACAATGGTTGTATGATAAAAGGAAAAAAGAAACCAAAAATTATAATGGCTGCTGTTACCTTTCAGTATTTATAACTTTATATTAGTAGTATATTATTAAGGTCAACTGTGGGGGGTTGCAGACTGCCAGAAATAGTGCAAATTGAGTCCACTTTTAGGGTTAGGGTTAGGGTTAGGGAATCATGGGAACTGTATTTTATTGTGGCACCAGAGCTCTCTGACAGAGAAGGCTCAATGTCTCAGAAAAAAATAATTCCCATGGTTCCCTAGCACTAACCCTAACCCTAAAAGTGGACTCAATTTGCACTATTTCTGGCAGTCTGCAACCCCCCTGTGTCTCTGGTCTGACGAAGGAGAATAAATGGATATAACTATAACTAACTACTTTGGATCTGGTTGTTCTGTCCTAGGCATCATCAGTTACATCCAGCATTCCTTTTTCACCAAAGTTCACTAACACCTGCTTTTCATCATTTTGGAATGACTTTCACTATTACCTAATTTTTGTCAATTCTAGTTCAGTCTGCAGTACCATCATACTTTAGCAACAGTGTAAACACATTTTCAGTTAGTATTTTGATGAGTGTCTCATAATCTCTGGCATAATCTACAGAATTTAGAGTTACAATCAGGGGAGTAGGTTCTCAGCTCTTCATGTATACAGGAAGTCTCTATCTTCAACAGTTCTAGAATCCTAGAATCATGATGGTGGAAGGGATCTCATGGGCCATCAAATGCAACCTCTTGCTCAATGTAGGTTCTCCAGCTAAAGCATCCTCAGCAGATAGCTGAGGTTTTGTTTTTTAAAGACATCCAGAGAAGATGACCCCACCAACTCTCTAGGCAATTGTCCCCATTGACAAACCTCTCTTACTGTCAAGAGGTTCTTTCTAATATTAAATCAAAATCTACTCTCCTATAACTTCAAACCATTAGGCCTGGTCCATTTCTTTCCTTTCCTTCTTCTCCTGGTTTCCTATCCTTCTTGTTGGTTTCTTAAATTCTTTATTCATTCTACTTTTCCTCCTCCCTTCCCTCAAGTTAGATTAAAGTTAGAAAGTGCTCATAATCACTGGGAATCTTGTGTTAGCACTGGGGCATGTACAGAAGGTACTTCTTATTTCAGTTTGGCACTACACATTGAGTGTAAGTCTACAAGAACTGGCTCTCCAGAAACAAATCAAGCATGATCACATAAAACAATATATAGTACTGGGTGTGTTGGAGAAAAGTGTTGCCTAAGTACTAAGGTGGAGGAGCTTAAAATAGAACCTGGGGGAGAGGAGTGTTATGAGGATCTTTCCTTGATAGACCTAATGTTGGCTTGCTTTCCTTCACCCAGGGCCTTCATTCAAAGTAAGCAGAGGATATTTGATGGGATAGAAGTGGAAATGAGACTGGTGAACTCTGAATAGGCAGATAGATTATCTGGGAATATCCACTGCTTAGGGAATCATCAGGAGGAACTGGAATCTGGACTCCTCCTTCATGTTCCACACAATATATTTTTTTCTTTTGAAAAAAATTAAATGTTATACAACTTCCAAGGGAACATTTCAGGCTCCTTCCCCCCCCCCCCACTCTTTTATTACACTCTGTTGGAACTTCACCTCTCTTCCCAGACATCTTAAAAGATGACTTCTAGCACATCTGAGATTCCTTCAATACCCAGCTGTCTGGTTTCATTCAAGGCAATCCAGACTTTTTATTTGGCTCAGAAATGACTGTGTTCTGTAAAGACATCAAAAGACTGGAGACACTCCATATAAATTGTTAGAGGTGATTACTATGTATTAATTGTCTGACTTTATGCAGTGCACTGAGATTAGAGCCAGAAAAGGATTTGAGAGAGTGATAAAACCATGATTTTCTTAAATATGTTGACCATGTTGGACAGGGCGAGTTTCAGTACACTGAGCTTCTAGTATCAGGATAATTTTTTAGGAGAGCAACTACATAATTCTTAATTGAAGGCAGCAATGTGTATGTCTTTGATTGTCTTTAGTGGTTCTGCCAAAGGTTTCCTGTTTATGATATATATGATTTATCTTGAACAAAATACAATCTGAACAAAATCTAGACTGAAGTGGTATGTTTGTAATTTTGTTAAAAGCTTCTTAGGTTCAGATCTGATGACCATACAGTATGTGCTCATTGTTTAAATCAATGCTACTGAAAGATTAGTACTGATATGTGAGCCATTAGCTGCTAGTTTGTGGTAATTTTCTAGGAATGAAAGAAATAGATGGGCACAAATATGCTTCCCTGGGCACATAAGTGTGTGTGTGTGTGTGTGTGTGTGAGAGAGAGAGAGAGTGAGAGTATATATATATATATATATATATATATATATATATCCACCTCACATATCAGATAGCATGGGAAGTACTGGTTTAATTATTCCCAATGGTGCCTGATTGTTCTAATTAGGACAGAGGTGAAGGTGGGAGCAGGAATACTTTCATCTGCATCAAAAGCTGCTTGAGGCTTATATGGGAAAACAAATGAAAGTGTTCTTTTGTTCAGAAAAGATTGTGCCAAACTGGTTTCATTGCACCTTTCTGGTTCACTGGAATTGTTTATACAACCAGCCAATGTGCCATCTCTTTAAATATGATTTTTCTATCCTCATACAGTTCAGCACATCTCAGAAATTGACTTGCTATGTGGCATCGTGACAGTGATGCATACACAATATTTTCTGGTATAGAATCCCTCTGTGAAGTCCTGTTACTGTGTTTTCAAGTTGTTGGAGCCCTGGTGGTGCAGTGGTTAAATGCCTGTACTGTAGCCACTCACTCATAAGCAACAAGGTTGCAAGTTCAATACTAGCCAGGGCTCAGGCTTGACTCAGACCTGCATCCTTACGAGGTCGCTAAAACGAGTACCCAGCTTTTGGGGGGCAATGAGCTTATAGTTGTAAACTACTTAGACACTGCATAGGGCAATATGAAGCGGTATATAAATGAAGCTGCTTTGCTTTGTTTGGTGATCATGGGGTTTTCTTGGCAAATTATTAAGTGGAGGTTTGTTATTGTCTTCCTCTGAGGCTGAGAGAATGTGACCTGCCTAAGGTCACCCAGCAGGTCTCATGGTTGAGGGAATTTCAAAACCTGCCCCCCCCCCCCCCGAGTCTTAGTCCAGTGCTCAAATCACTACCACACTGGGTCTGTGAGGTTTCTAATAATAGGGGAGGGAATGGAAAAGAGTACTACTACAATAGCAGAAGATTGAAGGGGGCAGGGAAGCAGCAGTGAATAGGCACAAATGAATATAAGCGGGGGAGGGAGAGAAAAGAGTGACATTCTCAGAGGTTGAGTGTTTTCAGGAAGCATATTCAGGGTTCTTAAAATCATTGCTTTCACCCTGAATATCTAATGGATGAACATTAATTTTAGTTATAATTTACATGAGATAATCAACTCGAGCTGTGCCCTATGTGGTGTGCCTAACTACATACTCAGGAAAATGCTTGGGGGCCCTTATAGTGTTAAACTGTACAGTAGGAGTTACTGCAGTATGTTTTTCCTAGCATGTTTTAGTAACTCTGTGGACTACAAGTCATGCAGGAACAGCTTATGAGGCAGGTGTATGTGTATGTTGTGGACATCTCCTTTTTCCCTGAGCTTCTAGCATGACCAAAGTGATGGTGGAAGTAGAGATGTAAAATATATTCACATTTTTTTCATCCTTGGTAAAAATGGTTGCCTTAAATTGTTTCAAGTTACACAAGTTTTTGCATATTGTTTTGATTTTTTTATATTTTCAAGGCTTTTTGTGAAAATGTTGTCTCTGAAAAAATGCATTTGAAGCAAGACACAGTTTTGCAAAAAATATATGATGTTCTACACATATTATATTATATTTCCCATAAAATATTATGTTCCGCCTAAAATGCATTCATATGCAAATTAAATCTTCAGAAAAAAGTATTGGAAAGCAAAAAAAAAAAAAAAAAAACACTACAAAATGTGCAAAACCTATCATAATCTTCCCCAGGAAGTAGCTTTGGGAAAATAGTGTTACCAAAAGTGCATTTTTCTGAATTTTGGTGTGTATGAATTCCACATGGCCCCAGATGGACTCTGCATCAGACTCCATGTATCACCAAAACAGGGCAAATAGGTCATGCCCAGGTCACTCGGGAGACTGGAAAATCCCCAGTCTCTAGAGCCAGAGAGATAGTGTGGGAGTTGCAAGTGGACTATCATCACCTCCATGATCAGAAGGATTAGCGATAATGGCTGAGATGTCTCACCTGATGGGCTGGCCAAACAACTCAATCCCCTCTCATTTCCCCTTGAATATTGCCAGCCTCGGCACCTAACCCCTGATTTCCTAAGTCCTGCAAGAGTCTGTGTGTATATGTAAATTGCTGTGTAGTTTTCTACTGTCCAATAAATTATACTTTAATTGGAGAATCCTGCCTCTGCATCAACCTTTAAGATCCCCTATATCTCAGTATGCATGTGGGAGACAGTCTTGCAGGGTCCTTGTAGCCGACCCCTTTTCAATTTGAGCAAAATAAAATTCCCCATACTAGAGTTTTTGCTACAATAGTAGCTTTGGGAAACAGTACCTTTGGGGAAATAAAATGTTCTTGTGTGAGAGATAAAGTAAGTTACAATCTTAGGAGGAAGATTACAAGTTTTCCAACATTTCCCATGCCATTAAAGTGTCACACTCAAGCAGCAAAGAAGGACCCCATAGACACTGGCTCTGATATAGAGTTATTCTTAGGCGAATTTTTCAGTGGAACTGTGAATGAATAGAGTGAGCTTTAGCCAGTAATGGTAAGGTGTGGTGAGAAACTTGTATTTGCACAGTGATGAGAGGAAAGAATGTCTCAGCTATTGATGGCAGTGTTCAGTCACTGAGGGTTGCAATCAAATAATCCTGTTTTGATTGTTGCCTCTTTCAGCTTCAGCAAGTATGTCTTTATCTATAGATTAACATATTGCCCCAACATGGGGCTGTTATACAGGAATGGACTGAAACAGACAGACCTTTTGTGCTGCCTTCCAGGTGGTCTGGGAGCATGGTGTTTATATGCTGCATGCTCCCAAGCCACTTGGAAACTGCCTGAAAGCTGCCTGGCTGTTTACATGGGGATGGCTTCATGACGCTCCTTTGGTGTTTACATGATGGATGGTACCAGAGCATCATGAAGCCAGCTTCCAGTGGTGGAAGTGCCACTTCCTTTTTTTTGGGTGGCTTCAAGGTGGATTGGGGCTGTGGCATGTGATTGCTATGGACCCAATCTGCCTTCAGAAGGGGCAGCTTGAAGCCACCTCTTCTGGCCATCTATTTTGCCCCAATGTCTGATTTCATTCAACATGCAGGATTGGTTCAAAAATGTCTCTGCATGGAGATATGTTCCATATAACTTTCAAAGAGTAGTTTCTATCTTCATTTGACTCTCATAGATGAATCTCAGTCTCAATCTATAGATATCCCTGCAACTACAGAATGATTGCTTTGATAGGCATTTCCATTCGTAATTTTTGAAAAATTTTATGGGTGGAACACTGGGATGATCACGCCTAAGCATCCCTTCCCATGGATTGAAGCCAAGCGGTGCCCATGATTTACTAGTGATTTACTAGGGAGTTGGTGACAATAAAAGGAGTGGGAGAGAAGCTAGAGCATTTATGTTAGAAAACTCAGAGCAAGTCCAATCAAAAGTGGGCTACAGCCCATTGGAAAGCCTATTCTGTGGTGGTGGTGACAATGAAATCTTTCTTCTCTGTCATCATTGTATCTCCAGGGGGTTCTGGGTGGTTTCTGGATTATCTAGATCAATTTCAAAGTGGCTTCAGACCTGGTTATGGGTAGAGACAACTTTGGTGGATGACCCAACAGGGGTCAGGGGGAGTGTGTCTCTGTTGGATCTGCCAGAACCTTCAGTTGTTTTTGATACCACAACCATGATGTCCTTCTGTGCTGCCTCTCTGTGATGGGACTTAGGGATGGTGTTTCCAGTCCTTCTTGGAGGTAGGAATGTGACAATAATTCATTAAAATTCACTAAGCATGGATTTTTGTTTTCTCGGCCCCTTTATGTTTCTATTTATGAGCCAAGAAATGTGCCACCTTCTCAGGCCAGGTGTGAACATCTTCACATGGTGTATTTGCAACCAAACTAAAGGGGCAAATATGTTAGAATATGGATGGGTTATACAGTCAAAGGTGAAGTGTAGAGATTGTGTGGAATTTTCCTCATGAGAACAACATCTAGAGAAACAAAGTGAATCTAACACCAGATGGCCAAGAAGTCATAAACATGAACTTTCCCAAAGGTACAACTCATAGACACAGATTTTGTTATGGGAAGCAAGAGATATCAAAAAGGTAAACATCGTTAGGTCTTGAGAAAATAGTCACGTGGTGGATGATGGACAGCAAGAGGCTGGGTTAATATACATCATACAGACATTATCCAATCAACATAAGGTTAACATCCAGAAGGTGGAGTATGGGAAGGGCCTAGAAAAGCCTTTGTTTAAGAATGTTTTTAATTCAAGATGAGAGTGTGTCTGGCAGCAGTGGTTTTAACCATGGGTTAAGAGATGGCTTCTAGTATGTTTATACTGCTTTATTATGTAACTCCTAGATCTGGAAACATGGATCTGTAACTTCTTTTTAACTTTCAACTGCAACAAGTTGGGATCCTATGCTTTTGGGATTGTTAAAGATGTAATCTCTCATGGCTGAACTGGACAAGTTCATCACAATGGATTTAGGTATCTTATTTTTCTTTTATATGCATTAATAAAACTATGTTTTTGGACTTTACAATGTGTCTTCTTGACTGAGGAAGACAGGATCCTGAAGAAGGGAAGCTGAGCCAGTTGATGGTAAGAGTTGCAAAGTGGCTGTGGATCACAGCAGCCAGCTTGTCCTGTAGATTCTGCTGGGTGCCAAAGAGCATCACTGCAACACCCATCATCCACACACTGACAAAATATGCCCATTTGAAATCTGATGTTCTGGATAGTTTTGTGGTTTTATTGCTTCAGTATTAAGTTGAATAGTTAAACAGCCGGGGTGCCATTGAATACATGAGTCTAGCTTTGTTGGTGGTGTATGCCTTCAAGTCATTTCTGACTTACGGCACCTGTAAGGCAAAACTATCATAGGGTTTTCTTGGCAAGATGTATTCAGATGGGGTTTCCCATCACCTTCTTCTGAGGCTGTGAAAGCATGACTCATCCAAGCTCACCCAGTGAGTTTCTGTGGTCTATCTTGCCTGGGACTTTTTAGGGCATGCCCCTGGACTCCCATTTCAGCCTGGATGCCCAGGTTTCAGTGGCCAGGAGTGTGCTTGCACAGCTAAAAGTGGAGCACTAGCTGTGCCTATTCCTTGAGACATCAGATCCTGATACAGTGACCCCTGCCTTGATTACTAGTCATTTGGATTACTGTAATGCTCTCTACATAGAGCTACCTTTGGAAACTGTTTGGAAACTCCAGCAGGTCCAAAACCAGGTTGCTGACTGGAGCGAAAAAATGTCCACTGGCTGCCAGGAGCATCACTAGGGGGGTGCAGGTGGTGCTGGTCACATCGGGTGACACCACTGAAGGGAGTGACACTCAGTGAGTGGCAGTGAGGGAGAAGCCCCAGAAACTCCTGGCCCTTCTCCGTGTGGCTTTACTTGCAAGTAAAGCCGCTTGGAGCAGGGAGAGAGAGGCCCCAGAAGCCTCTGGGCCTGCTTTGTGCGACTTTATTCATGAATAAAGCTGATTGGAGCAGGGAGAGAGAGGGCCCTTTTGGCCCTGCCCCTGAAGCCCCTGCCCCCCATAGCAGGTGACACCCTGGTGCAGGATGCCACTGCTAGCTGCCAATCCATCTCTCGGCATAACTCATGTGTTGACTATGACCTTTAAAGCCATATATGCCTTGTGCCAGACTATTTTAAAAACTTTTTTATCTCCCTATATGAGCCTGCCCTTGCTCTAGGTTCTGCTCTAGGTTCTCTCAGTTCCATCACCATCTCAGCCATGGCTGGTGAAGACATGAGGGAAAGACTTATCAGTGGCTGCTCTCAAGTTATGGAACTCCATTCCCTGAGGTGTCCAATTGGCCCCCTTGCTAATGTCTTTCTGCCAGCAGGTGAAGACCATTTTATTTATGGAAACTTTTGGTTGTTAATGTATGGAGCAGATAAAGTTTTTAATGGGGGTGTTGTGTTTTTAATTTATTATGTTTTTACTCATCTTTTAATGTAATTGAAAACTTGTTTTTAATACTGTCTTTAACTTGTGCCTTTTAGAATAGAAATTTAGTTTAATTGTGTTTTAACCTTTGCATAAACAGGTTTTTAAAGTTGTATTGTGCTTTTAAAAATGTTATATGCAACCTTGGATCCCATGTTGGGAGAAAAGTGGGATCTAAAATAATAAATAAATGCTTAGTCAATATATTTAGTCATACTAACCTTTGCCAGGTTATGACAGCATCATTCTGAAAGGTAGCAGGGATATACACTTCTGAAAGTCCAGCTTCATTGGGAAAAAATAAATCAAGAAAAAATGAAAATAGCAATAATGATGTTATATGAAAATAGACATGTAAACTTTCAGCAACAAAGCTCATGAAAATAATGTATGGTGAAAAGAAAAGGAAAAACACAAGGACTAGAGGCAAGTGCTTTTGTATTTCAAGGTCTCCTTTACTTTGTTCTATGAAGAGACATAAAACCAGACAAAGCCATTTGATTGCATCTTTTGATGAGCTGAAAATAAATGTGAAAAGCAGATAGAAGGAAACACCACAGAAGAGAGTTAGACCTCCTCAAACTTGAGAATAAGTGGAAAGTGAACTTGACATGTTACAACTTACAACATTGCAAGTAATAATTAGGAAAAATGCCTTTGACAAAAAGAAATATTCAACTTCTGTTAGTGCTTCTTCTGATTTCAATAAAGCAGAGCTGCCATTGCAATCCCTTCCCCCCCCCCCCCATAAATGCTCCAGACCATCTTGTGAATATAGAAGAGGGCGATGTGACATTTTACTTCTGTCATTCTCATAAATGCTTCTGAATCATAGCTTTGAATGTCTCTATATGCCCTTATTCTGGTGTAGTTGACTGGGCATGCTTTGATGCTACCGCATAGCTGTGGGAACATGAGCAACTTACACTCATGGAAGTATTGTTGGGGCAGAAGAATTTTTATGTTCACAGAGTGGGCTTTTATTCATTTTTAAAACTGATAAACTACCCTTGATCCAACATAAAAAACCATACTCTGAGATCCATCAAGCCTACTGGTGGAACTTAAGTCTATACCAGGAAACATGTACCAATATTTGGTGGGCAGGAGCTGTCTCCTTTTCCCAGAAGCAGACTAGAGGGCTCTTAGGGTTGTTGAATTTTATCCACTCAACTACTGATTGGCTGTGAGGTTTCACCTGGGCATATTCTGGATGCCCATCAGCCCCCAGGAATGAAAGAACAGCCTCTGGCACCAACATAAGACTGTCCATGGGTGTCAAGGGCAGCCATAATGCACTGGGGGGTACCCCTGCAAATGATTAGTGGCTGGGATCCATGAGACCGCTGGCTGGTGATGTACACTTAGGAGAGGTGGTATCATTCAGAGAGGTACTGGATAACTCATTCCTTGTCACTGTCAATAATTGGAAGTTACACCCCAAAAGCCCCCATCAACCATCAAGTAAACTGAAAAGAAAGAAAAAGAGGGTATTTACTAATATAAACTTTAAAATGCTTGGATGAAAAAGAATGTTTTAATTTGGCACAACAAACACGGGTTGGCATCAGCTATATTCTTTTGGAGGGCATTATTGTATCACTACAATGAAAGCTTTTCCTATTGCAAATGTATAGTCCAGAGTGTGGCTATGTCATTGTGCTGACCAGAGAAGCAGACTTCTGCACAGTCCCTGAATGCTTGAAAGAAGAGCTTCTTCTTTTGGTGTACCATGGAGTGTTGGACTATGACTCTGGAGACAAGGATTCTGTAACTAGGCAGTCTAGGGAATTTTATATTTAGCTCAATTTATGGCTGAGTTACAAGCAGCCTGGGATTCTGTCTCATATGTTTACAGAGGTGGGGAGGCAAAGAACTGCACAGGCAGATTCCTCTATTAATTATATTTTATTAAAGAAATTAAACACATACACATAGAGAATTCACACTCACATACATGCACTCAAGAAGCTAAGGATGAAAGGATTTAGATTGGAATAGAATTAGGTTTTCTAATGGAAAATACTGTACCTAAATGCTGTAGCTCCTCTTGAGGTATCCAGAGATTGGTTGTGGACTCAGTCCCTTCTGGCGAATGAAGGCTGGTGAGGGAATGAGGGAACTAGCAGAGGGAAAACTGGCAGCATGTCCTCCAGCAATCCAAACTAGCCCACTGAGCAGGAGAAATTTGGGGGTTTTATAAGGGAAATTCTAGCCTGTAGCAAAGTCCAGGTATTACATTACCAATAGTCCAAATTGTATGAGGTAACCCTTTTGAGTGAAGATTTCCAAGGTGAGAATTAATGTAAATGAACACATTCCTGCTTTAGATAATCCACAAGAATGAGAGACAGGAACAAACATTGCACCTGAAATTAATGTGTTGTTGCTTGATACGCTTTCCTTATCTTCCTGAATAGGTGTGAATAAGTCACATCCCTTTTGTGACTCCTAAGCTGGCCTATGTGTTCTCAAGCTTGAGGCTCATGGCTTCCACATGGAGATTCATGGAGAGGTGAACTTTATAATATTTCTTGATATTATAAAAGGGAGACAGCCATATAGGGTAACAATTCAGATCCCTGTTTAGCTGTGGAAATCCAATGGGTGACCTTGGGCAAGTAATTCTCTTTCAGCCTCAGAGGGAGGCAAAGGCAAACCCTCTCTTAACAAAACTTGCCAAGAAACACCCATGATAGGTTTGCTTTATGGTCACCACAAGTTAAAAATGATTTGAAGTCAAACAACAACAGTCTTCCACATCTACTCTATGCTACTCAAAACTGTTCTGATAGTGTATTTAACTCCCCTGATATTTGCTGGTGGGTTTCATTTGTCAGAGCAAGAAACCAAGTGGATTCTGATACCTGCATATTTCCCTGACTGATTATACTTCCTGTGAAGATCTTAATGTATTTGATGTGTGAGTGATATGGGAAGATATACTCCCTCATCTTAAGAGTAATATGAAGCCAGTTGCAGCAGTAAATGTTGGGGCTGTGGAGGTGTGAGCCAATCCCTGGTTGCTGTATTGGGGTGGATGAAGGGTAATAAACAAGCTGAATTCTGAAAAGGCCTCCACAGTGTGACTGGTGGTTCTTTGGTCTGGAAATTGGAAAAACATCCTCTCCTAGTTCACTTTTGCACTCTGCCAGAGGGAGTGGGTTTGGGCTGTTGTGTGCCTTCAGATCATTTCCAACTTATGGTGACCCTAAAGCAAAATTTTCATGGGGTTTTACTGGCAGGATTTGTTCAGAGTGGGTTTGCTTTTACTTTCCCCTCAGGCTGAGAGAGTGTGACTTACTCAAGGTCATCTGTAGATTTCCAAGGTCAAATGGGGATTTGAACCCTTGGCTACAGAGTCAAAGTCCAATGTTCAGACCACTACACCATGTGGCTCCTGAGGGTTGCAAGTATTCCAAGCTCCATTATTTTCACTGAAGGCCCTAATGGACTGCATGGCTTCAAGCGCTTGTGATCAGCTTAGACTGGTCTACCAGGTACAGCCCTTCCAGGACACAGGTAACTTAGGGGCTCAACAGACAGCCCCTAAGAGGCAGCTTTGTGCCGCCCTTGGGAGCGCTGGATCAGGGCTGTGGCAACTGCACACCGTGACCCCAATCTGACACTTTGCCACTCTAAAAAGAGTTGACAAATGCCGCTCCTTTTTAGAGTGGCAAAAAATCCGCCTGCCAATTGGTTTGGGTGGGTAGCATGAGGATGACATGGAGGCAGAGTTGGGGAGGCCGGTGTGCAGTCGCCGCACCCTGACTCCACCCTCAGGCCAGCCCTTGTGTCCTCTACCGCCCCTTAGTGTCAGTGCAGTAATTCATGGTTTGGTTCCTTCTAATTAAATTACTGTAACGCAGCATATGTGGGGATATCCTTAAATATGACTTGGAAGCTGCAGTTGGTATAGATTTAGATTGCTGATGGGAAAACCATGTAGACATTGTTTGATGCTGATCTTAAAAGTATTCCAATTTGGATTAAAGATATTTCTTTTTTAAAAATATCATTTGTGCTAAATCATCCTCCCATATTGTCCTAAGATATTCTTCTTTCTCATTATGTTTTGATAACAATTTATATATTTCACTTCTAATACCTTTCAAAATTTAATTTTCCTCCATACTATCGCTTTGCCTAATTATTTATTTAAATTTAGTACATTCACTAAATTCTATAGTTTTCCTGTTCCAATTTTTTGTCCATTGTTCCAAGTGAAATACAAAATTTCAACGTAATTGTTATCAAACAATTTCAGATTGTCTTTAGACAGCCATATCCCCAAATATTTTATTTTCTTCTCAATCTTACATCCAGATTTCTGAGTTAATATCTCCTCCTCCTGCTTCATTAAATTTTTAGTAATTATTAATGTTTTGCTTTTATTTACTTTCAATCCTGAATATTTTCCAAATTTATTTAATTCTTGAAATAAGAATTCTACTCTTCTTTCTGGATTTTCCAAAATTACTGCTACGTCATCAGCAAATGCTTTCACTTTCATTTCTTTACCTTTACTTTTTAAGCCTTTGATGTTTGCATTTTTGTTAATTGAGGTTATTAACACTTTTATTGCAGATATAAACAAAAGAGGTGAAATGGGACAGCCCTGACTACTGCCTTTGTTGATAATAAAGTCCTGATTTTTTTCTTTATTAATGGTTAGGTGGGCTTTTTGATGACTATAGATTTGTTTAATGATGTTGATAAAGATTCCTCCAAATCCATTCTTTGCAAAATAGCTAGCAGAAAATCCCATCTAACATTGTCAAATGCTTTTTCCATATCTAACCCCATCAGTGGAAATTTCTTCTGGTTGTTAACTGTGTAGTATTCTAGACAATTTAAAATTGTCCTTATGTTATTTTTAATCTGTCTGCCTGGGAGGAAGCCATTTTGTTCCTTCCCTATCACTGACACCAAAATTCCTTTAAACCTATTAGCCAGAATTTGTGCAAATAATTTGTAATCATTATTTAAAAGACTTATGGGTCTATAATTAGACAATTGAGTATTATCTTTTCCAATTTTGGGGATTAGTGTAATGATTTCCATGACTCTGGAATGCCCTCAGTACTGATCAAGTTAAAGAGCTTATATAGGGGATCTAATAGTTTATTCTGAATTTTTTAATAAAAGATGGCAGTAAAACCATCGATACCTGGAGATTTCCCCTATTTCATTTTAGAAATTGTTGTTAAAATTTCCTGTTTGGTTATGTTGGCATTCAGCATCTCCTTTTGTTCTTTAGAGATTTTCTTGATTCCAATTGACTCCAAATAATTATCCATTTTTATTTATAAGTTGAACTATAATATTGCTTATAAAGATTACTATTAAAATGTTGAAAAGCCTTTTTAATTTCGTCTTGATTAGTGGTAATCCTATTCTCAATATTTATTTTGCTAATTACATTACCTTTTTCCTTTTTTTCCAATTTTTTAGCTAACCATTGGCCCACTTTATTTCCACTTTCAAAAAGGGTTTGTTTATTTCGTTTTAGATCTCTTGCCACCTCATCCATTATTTTGGCTTGCATCTGATTTTGAAGGACTTTGATCTCATTTAGCAGCTTAGAGTCATTTGGTTTATTTTTCAATAACTTTTCTTTGTCTTTAATTTCCCTTAATAATAATTCTTCTTCTTTCTTTTTCTACTTTTTAATCTCACTGGCTCTTTTTAGTAGTAAACCTTTAATGACTGGTTTACTTGTGTCCCAAATTATTTTTGTACTAACCTCAAGAGTATTATTTTCTTTGAAGTAATGCTTAATTTCTAATTTTGATTTATCCACAAAGTTTTTGTCCTCCAGTAGATCATCTTGTAATCATCTTCCAAATAAAATCACCTTTATTGCCTAACGACATTACTTCAATTAAATTATGATCTGATACAGTTTTAGCTTCTATCTCCATTTTTGCAATTTTTACAACTAAATCCTTGGATACCAGCGCTAAATCGATTCTAGACCAAGATTTATGCACCTCTGAAAAAAAAGTGAACCCTGGTTTTGCATCATATTTATGAGTCCATACATCAATTAGATCATGCTCACTAAACATGTCTATACAGCTTTAGGGTAATTTACCCTGGTCTTTTTTTACTTTTTTCCCTGACCTCCTATCCCTCTTTGGGTTAATGACTCCATTAAAATCTCCAAGTATAATTAAGGTGTTTTTTTTTTTTTTTTGTCATATAACATCAATTCTTGATTTAGATTGGAGAAAAAAAAATCTTTCCTTTCCAAAGGACCATAAATGTTAATTAATATTAAAACCAAACTGCCTGTTGTAATCTCTAGAATCAAATATCTTCCATCTGTATCATTTTTTATCTCCTTAACATGATGATTTGTATTTACAAAAACAGCCACTCCTCTTTTCCTTTTGCCTGTTGAGGCAATATAGCAGTGTCCCAATTTAGGGTTTCTGATATATTTCTGATCGTTGGACCTTATCTTTATTTCCTGTAAACAGATAATGTCATAATGCCTTTTTCTAGTAAATGAAATATTTGTCTCCTTTTCTTTTCCTGGTTAAGGCCTCTTACATTCCATGATGCTACTTTTATCATGATTACAGTTTTTCTGTAAACCACACCAACAAAAGTTAACAAATTAAGTATCCTAACTTACTTCCCACCTTTTATCACTGAATTGGATTTGTTTAAATCAATCTTCCAAGTCAGGAAGGATCTTTGTCCTGTCTGCATCATCTGTTCCCCTTGCTAGGATACCTTCTGTAACTTCAACATAGATCACAGAGGCATCTATTAATTCTTTCTTCTGGTCCTCTTCTAAGTTGTTGTTCCTTTCGCTAGTTGGTGCTGGTCTTGCTTGGTATCTTTAAATCCTGGTTCGCCTGTATTCTTGTTGTTGAAGAAGCTTTTTATAAAAATATTTGGCTTTTAAAATCAAATTTATTCTGTATCTTTTCTGTTTAAACATAAAGATTATGCCTTCAGTCTTGCCCCATCTATAATTTATGTTGTTCCTTTGCAGCAAATTGGTGAGGAATCTATATTGCTGATGTTGTTTTAAAGTTTGCATTGGCAGATCCTTGAAAATATCCACCTCTATTCATCAATAATGAGGCTTTCACTGTAATTCTTCTGTAAGATTTTATCTCTAATTCTTGTACTATTGAAGCATATTGTAATGTCCCTTGATAGTCTTTTCTCTTTGGCAATCCTAGAATTAACCCTGAATAATTTATCCACCTGGATATCCATAAAATCAGTTGGAATATTTAAATATTCTGCTAGGGCAGATATTATTCTCTCTTCCAGATGCTCATTTTCTATTTCTGGTGCCCCTCTGATTTTGATAGCTTTTTCTCTACATCTTTTTTCCCGGAATTAATATTGCTTGTTGTTCTTGTCTTTGGACTTTCTCTATCTCTTCAATTTTCTTGTTCATATTTTCTCTTTATTTGTTATGTCCCTTATTTCCCTCTTTACACCAGCTATCTTGTAATTTGTCTGTCTTCTCAGAGAGTCCTTTATCTCCTTTTGCATATCTCTTCTGGTCTCTTTCCTTGAATCCTTAAGTTCTTCCCTGATTTCCATCTTAAAATTCCTTTTAAATTCCCGTGGTTCTTCTGATATTAATGCATTGATGTCAGGTTGTTTACTGGCTGCTTCAATCGAGCCTCTTCTTTGATTTTGTTGGCACCAGTAGTTTTTCTTATTCCTTGTATCCATGAATGCTTTTATTGTGTAATATGTAAATCTGTTTAAGGTTTGATACTTTGTTTCAACTCTTTGTCTGACTTCCTCAAAGCTCAGACAAAACCAGACACAAACAGCAGCAATTTGCAGGCAATAATGAGCAATTCACACAGTTCTTACAGAGTTCTTACAGAGTTCTTACAGCTCTCTTCAGCTGTTTCCAATATAACAATGGTTACACTAGCCACCTGGTATCTGTTGTCTCTTTCTTTGGGGGGTTGCAGACTGCCAGAAATAGTGCAAATTGAGCCCACTTTAAGGGTTAGGGTTAGTGCTAGGGAATCATGGGAATTGGTTTTTTTTCCTGAGACATTGAGCCTTCTCTGTCAGAGAGCTCTGGTGCCACAATAAAATACAGTTCCCATGATTCCCTAACCCTAACCCTAACCCTAAAAGTAGACTCAATTTGCACTATTTCTGGCAGTCTGCAAACCCCCTTAGTTACATTCCTTTATATTTCTTCAAGGTGATATACAAAGCAAATCTCCTAAAAAAAAAAAAAGGGTCCAATATATCCAAAATTCCCTTCAACAAAATGAAGCTTATAACTGAAGTATAAAGAGAAGCAAGTTAAGGAGTTAGCCCCTCTCAGGCAAAATTGCTCCCTGCAATTTTAGTATTATCTTGCTAATAGTATTCTTTCCCCCTTGTCTGAAGGTAACTTTCAAACTTTTTCAAACTCTTTGCTTACCCATTCTTACTGAGAGTTAATTCCTAGCCCAGGACTTGGCTGGAAATGATGGTAATGATGATAAAATAAAGTTGCAACCAGGGCTAGTGTCCTGTAGGTACTACACCTTGCAGAACTACTAGCCGTGGCAGCGGCTGCTCTTCGACTCTCTTGGAACCAAGTCCTCCCTCTCTCTCCAAATTGGGGGCTGAAGAAGGAAGCGGCACCCCAAGTCCCCGAGAAGCCCTCTAAGCCAAGCCTCCCCCAGCTTTGGAACCCTGAGTCTCCTGCAATGAATTTGCAGGGAAGACAACAGAGACAGACTGCGGCTGAAATGGAGACAGAGAACTCCCCTCTCTCACCTCCGCTCCCCTCAGCATTGCAACCGGAGTTCTGTTGCAACCGGAAGTCATGAGCAAACACATTTATCTTATTCAATTTTCTAGTCCCAATTCCTTCCAAATTTTTATCCTCCCTAATAACATTTGCCAAAATTTCAATAATCATTGCAAATAAGATTGGGGAGAGAGGGCACCCTTGTCTTGTACCTCTAGAAATTTGAATTTGTTTTGTTAGTCCATCATTTACCATTACCACTGCTGTGTTATTTGCATATAGCTGGTTTACCAATCTTCTGAATTTTTCCCCCATACCTATTTTCTTTAACATTATTTTCAATGTTGGCCATTCCACACAATCAAAAGCTTTATAAATGTCTAATGCCATTATTCCCACTTTTCATTTATTCTTCCCAATTTTATTTATCTTATTCAATACTCTTACTATTAAATTTGACATTTGTCTTCCTTGCACAAACCAACATTGATATTTTTGAAGATATATATGTATTAACTTATTCATTCTTTTTGCCATTACTGTTGTTAATATTTTAGCATCTAGATTTATAAGGGATATAGGTCTATATGATCCTGGGTCTGTCAAATCGTTGTCTGGTTTCGGAATCTGTATTATCAATGAATGTTCCCATGATGGTGGGGTCCTTTCTCCATTTAGAATTTTGTTATATAATATTTCCAATTTAGGTATTAAAATCTTTTAAAATGTTTTATAATATTTTGGTCCCAACCCATCCATTCCTCATGATTTCTATCCTTTTAATTTATCTGTCACTTCATCTATTTCTTTTATCGAACCAATTGTTCCATTATTTCGTTATCCGCCTCATCTATTTTTTCCAATGTTTCTCAATATATTCCTCAAGTTTTTCCACAGACTTATTCTCAGCTGAATATAATTCTTTGTAATATTCTTCAAATATCTTTATCTTTTCTTTCATACATATACATACATCATACATATCTTCCCTGTTTTATCTTTTATTACACCCATCATATTCCTCTCTTTCTTTTTTTGTGCTGTTCTTGCCAACATTTTAGAATTCTTATTGCTATATTCAAAAAACTCCCTCTGCAAGTATATCAAATTTCTGTAGACCTCATCTATTTCTATTTTCTCTAATTAATTTCTTTGTGCTTGTAATTCTATATAATTAATTATACTCCTATCTTTTATGCATTTATTATCTAATTTTTAATTTCCATTTCTAATTTTATTTTTCTCCCTGCCCCTTTACATTACATGTTTCCTTAATACCAATCCCTCTCTCAACCGCTTTCATGGTATCCCATAACACACCTTGAGAAACCTCTGTTATTGATATGCTATATGTTTTGCCATTCTTTCTCAATCTTACTCACTATATTTTCATAATTAAGTGTTCTGGTGTCCAACCTTTATCAATTAAAGGTATTTCTGATGAAATTTAGAGCTCTAAATGGGTTTAGACAGCCATATTTGAAAGAGCACCTCTCTTCTTTTCTCTCTCTCTCTCTCTCTCTTTCTCTCCATCTCTCTCTGAATGATCCTTGAGGGAAGGTTTTCTTTTGGTTCCACCACTATCACAGAACTGAAACCCAGAGACATACTAATCAACTTCGATGTGGTCTCCGTATTCACCAAAGTCCCCATAATGGACACCATGACACTCATCCGACAAATTTTTCCAGAGGACATCACAACCTTGTTTGAACATTGCCTCACCACAAGCTATTTCTAGTGGGACAATGGATTCTACGAACAGAGAGATGGGGTAGCAATGGGAAGCCCTCTAAGCCCAGTGATCGCAAACTTCTACATTAAACACTTTGAAAAACAAGCCCTGGAAACAGCACCGAAAAAGCCCACAACTTGGTTCCGATACGTGGATAACACTTTCACCATTTGGAGCCATGGAGAAGAAGATCTGGTTGGGTTCCTGAATCACCTGAACAACATCCACCCTAACATCCAATTCACTATGGAAAAAGAAAAGGAAGGCACACTGCCATTCCTAGATGTCCTAGTCATTCGCAAACCAAACCAACATCTGGGACACACAGTATACAGAAAACCCACACATACAGACAGATACCTGCACAAGAACTCTAACCATCACCCAGGACAAAAAAGAAGCACAATAAAAACACTGGTAGACCAGGCAAAACGCATCTGTGAACCCCACTTCTTGGAAGAGGAATTGAAGCACCTAGACCGGGCGTTACAGGCAAATGGTTACTCCATCTCAGACATCAGAAGGGCTGCCAGACCCAGAAAAACCCAGAGGACTGAAGACAAGCAGCCAGCCAAAGGGAAGGTATTTTTACCATATATCAAAGGAGTCACAGACAGAATTGGGAAAGTAGTGAGGAAACACAACCTCCAAATGGTTTACAAACCAACCAAGAAAATCCAACAAATGCTGCACTCAGCGAAGGACAGGAGAGACCCTCTTACAGCTGCAGGAGTTTACCGCATACCATGCAGCTGCGGACAAGTCTACATAGGGACCACCAAACGCAGTGTCCAAACACGAATCAAGGAACATGAGAGACACTGTAGACTGGGACAGCCAGAAAAATCAGCAGTAGCAGAACACATCATAAACCATCCTGGGCATAAAATGCTGTTTGAAAACACTGAAATTCTGGACCATGCCAACAACTATCAGGTCAGAATGCACAGGGAAGCCATCGAAATCCATAAACACTTGGACAACTTCAACAGGAAAGAGGAAACTCTTAAAGTAAACAAGATATGGCTACCAGTCCTACAAAATAAGAGATTCAGCACTCAGCAAAGGCAAATGGAAAACCAACCAGGGTCAGGGGCTTTCCCAGCAGACAATAGCAGACAATCTCCCTGATTGCATATCCTTACCTGGAAGCCATGCCATCAACAACAGAACATACCTATTCAACACAGAACAATACACAGTTTACATGGGAATAGCAGACAACATCCTTGATTGCATACCCTGAAGTTATGCCATTAACAACATAACAATACCTATTCAACACAGAACACACAGTTCACCTGAGAACCACTCCTCCCTACCCAGGTCTCACAGTATATATAGACCCATGCTCCTCCAATTCAGTTTTCTCTGAAGATGCTAGCCACAGGTGCTGGCGAAATGTCAGAAAGAAACTCTTCTAGAACATGGCCACACAGCCCGAAAAACCCACAAAAACTATGGATGCCAGCCATGAAAGCCTACGACTTCACATATCACAGGATTATTTAGTGAGGAGATGAGAAAACTGGAACATGAAGCTGAGATGACTAAACTGAGGCTGTTGTACTTGAGACAGCTCATGAGACAATGTTAATCTCTGGAAAAGATGACAGTAGTTGGTAAAGTGGAAGGCAGTAGAAAAAAAGGAACACTCCACAAGGGGATTGATTCCATCAAGAAAGTCACTGAGTTTGCAATCGCATAAGCAGGGCAATTGATGTCCAGGGTTCTAGATGTCATCTCATTCATAGGATCACCACAATCAAAGTTGACTTGACAACAAATAACAACAAAAACCTATAAGAAAGAGATTTATCAGTAGCTGTTCCCAGGCTGTGTATCCCCTTCCCAAGGAAAACTAGGCTAGCCCTTTCTCTGCACCCCTTCCACCAGTCAGCAAAAACACTTTTATTTAGAAAGGTTTTAGGGCATCAGTTGATTGTTGTGGAATGGTTTGAAACTAAAGTGGTGCTGTATTTTTGGGGGGTACTTTTTTCTCTCTCCCTCATATGGTATGTTCAAAATGCATTTAAATTGTGTTTTTTAAAAACAAATCAGTGCAATGTTTGACTAGATAATGTAATTCTTTTTATTTTTATTTTGCTGTTACAATTTATTTTAGTTGTACTATTTAAAAATATAAGTTGTCTTGTATCCTTCTCTGGGGCAGAATATGAAACCAGATGTATGCACAATAAAATTAACAAGTGCTGTTTATATTGATGAAAGACCACAGTCCAAATCTAATCAAAACCAAGATATTTATCAAGATTTATTTGCAGAAGATGAAGATCCCACCAGCAATTAGAGCAAGTGGAGTTCTTTCATCCTCCCAAGCATCCAGAAGGGGCTATACTTGAAGTAGACCAGCATAACGATGAGGAATTGGATGGCATGCAAGAAGTGGAGCCCAGTATCCAAATTCAGGAGAGAAGGTCAGAACACTCCAACAAAGGTGTACCACCTGACAGATTGGAAGAAGATCAGGGGAATGCCAAAGACAGTTTCTGAGAAATGGGTGCAAGCTGCTAGTGAGGAAATGCAATCTTTATATATAAACAAAACATGGACTTTGTCAGAATTGCCAGAAGGAAAAAAAGGCAATTGGTTGTATATGTGTCTTTAGAACAAAGTTAGATGCAGATGGGGAGATTCAAAGATACAAAGCAAGACTTGTTGCTAAAGGTTATACTCAGAAGTACAGTGAGGACTACAATGAAACCTTTGCTGGAGTAGACACTCATACAACCATCAGAACTCTCCTAGCTGTTGCAGTTTATGAGAAAATAAATGTTCAACATCTGGACATCAAAACAGCTTTTTTGTATGGCAATCTCACTGAACAACTTAATAATAATAATAATAATAATAATAATAATAATAATAATAATAAATTTTATTTATAGCCCGCCCCTCTGCATGGCAATCGAGGCGGGTTACAACATTTAAAACAAACCAAGTTAAAAACATTCCCTCCTCCCATAATCTACCCTCCCACCCCTTAAAACAGAATTAAACCGAGAAAAATTAAAACATAACAATACAATTAAAACAATAAGCTAACAGCAAAGGATCAGTTGTGCCAACAAGTTAAAGATAAAGACTCATCTCCCTATAGCAGCTGTTATTCTGGGAAGGCCTGTCGGAAGAGATCCATCTTTACTGCTTTTTTGAAAGCAGCAAGAGTAGTAGTGAGACGGATCTCATCCGGCAGGCCATTCCAGAGTCTAGGAGCGGTAGCAGAGAAGGTCCTCTGGGAGGTCTGAGACAGCCTAGTTTTTATTGACTGTAACAGATTCCTGCCAGAGGACCGCAGGGCACGGGGGGGGGGGGATCATATGGGGAAAGGCAGTCCCTGAGATAAGATGGACCCAAGCCATGTAGGGCTTTAAAGGTCAAAACCAACACCTTGTCCTGTGCCCAGAAACTAATCGGCAGCCAGTGGAGGGATTTGAGCACCGGTGTTATGTGCTCCCTCTTGATGTTCCCATAATTAATCTGGCTGCCATATTTTGTACCAGTTGTAGTTTCTGGTTTAGGCACAAGGGT
The DNA here is from genome assembly GCA_026167975.1 of Phrynosoma blainvillii. Taxonomy (NCBI): domain Eukaryota; kingdom Metazoa; phylum Chordata; class Lepidosauria; order Squamata; family Phrynosomatidae; genus Phrynosoma; species Phrynosoma blainvillii. The sequence continues at coordinate 420,273,876 of JANUYF010000001.1, forward strand.
AGCCCCATGTAGAGTGCATTGCAGTAATTCAGATGAGAGGTTACAAAGGCGTGTACCACAGCTTCCAGATCCCTCACATCCAGATAAGGGCGCAGCTGGCGTATCAGTCGAAGCTGATAACAGGCGCTCCTGACCGCTGCATTCACCTGACTAGTCATGTGAAGCGACAAGTCAAGGAGTACCCCCAGACTGTGAACACAGTCCTTGGAGGAGAGTGTGACTCCATCCAGGACTGGAAGTTGTATTCCCAGATCTGGTTTCGGGCCTGTAACTGTTAGTACCGCCGTTTTGTCTGGATTGAACTTCAATCTGTTTTTCCTCATCCAATCCATTACTGCTCTGAAACAGTCATTGAGAGGAGATGCACCATCTGAAGTCTGAGACGATGATCTGGTCATGGAGAAGTATATCTGGGTGTCATCAGCATACTGAAGACACCGTGCTCCATGCCTCCGAATGATCTCACCCACCGGCTTCATATAGATATTAAATAGCATCGGGGACAGGATGGCGCCCTGGGGGATGCCACAATTAAGCTCTGTTTTGGAAGAGCAACTGTCCCCGAGCCTCACCCTCTGGGATCTGCCCAAGAGGAAGGAACGGAACCACTGCAAAGCAGTGCCTCCAATTCCTAACTCTCTCAGATGCTCCAAGAGGATGGCATGATCTATAGTATCAAAGGCCGCTGAGAGATCCAAGAGCACCAACAGGGTCACACTACCCCTATTGATGCCCAGGCGGAGGTCATCACTCAGAGCAACCATGGAAGTCTCCACTCCATATCCTGTCCTGAAGCTGGTTTGAAATGGATCAAGATAATCGGTTTCATCCAAGACTGCTTGGAGTTGAGAAGCAACTGCCCTCTCGATCACCTTGCTCAAAAAAGGGAGCAAGGAGACTGGTCTATAACTATTTCTATTCAGGGGGCCAGGGAAGGTTTTTTCAGGAGTGGCCTAACTGCCACCTCCTTTAGGCAAGATGGTACACTGCCCTCCCTGAGTGACGCGTTGATTGTGTCCCGAAGGAACATCTTCAACGCGTCACCCCCCTGGACAACCAGCCAAGATAGGCAAGGATCGAGGGGGCAAGTCGTCTTTCTCATCCTTCCAAGTAGCTTGTCCACGTCATCGGTACTCACAGATTGGAAATGATCCAGTAAAATGCCATCAACGGAGTTCCTGGACACTTTGTCTACGGATTCTGCCAAAACAATGGCGTCCAAGTTGGCTCTTATCTGAGAGATTTTATCTGCAAAGTAGGTATTAAACGCCTCACAGTAGGCTCTCATAGGGTTAAGCAGGGGGTTTGGCGCAGGAGAAACCCTCATCAACTCCTCCACCCCCGTAAACAGTTCTGCTGGGCGAGACTCTGCAGACGCAATATGAGCAGAACAGAAAGATTTCTACTCTGCACGTAAAGCCTCCCTATAGGAATCGAGGTGCTTCCTAAGGTGAGTTCTGTCAGAAAGGAGGTGAGTTCTTCGCCATTCATGCTCTAGTCGTTGTCCGGCTCTCTTCATTCCCCTAAGCTCCTCTGTATACCAGGGCCTTTGGTTTGAGGCAGGCTGGAAAGGACGCTTGGGAGTGATTGTGTCAATAGCCCTGGTGAGGTTGGTGTTCCAAGTATTCACCAAGGCTTCGACAGAGTCACCAGCATTGCCAACCATTAAACCCTCTAAGGCTTTCTGGAAACCAATTAGTTCCATTAGCCTTCGAGGGCAGACCGTTCTAATAGGTCCGCCACCCCCGGGGGGGTGGGCAATAGCCCTTAGCTCCGCCTTGATCAGAAAATGATCCGTCCATGACAATGCGGAGATTTTCTTAATCTCTGCCCACAGATATTCCTGCTCCGTACTAAAGACCGCATCAAGGGTATGACCAGGACAATGTGTGGGGCCATCGACCAATTGGGATAGGCCCATGTTTGTCATGGTGTCCCTGGGTTCCACTGCCGGTGCAGCTTCTCTGAGGGCTGTGCAGGTGGAGACAATCAGGCACAGTCCTCTCCAGCCCAAAGACGCCGCCTCTGCCACTGTGCTGCCTGGGGACAAGGTGGTATCTGAAGGTTTTTAAGCCCTCCAGTGTCCCTGGGTTCCACTGCCAGCACGGCTTCTCTGAGGGCTGTGCAGGTGGAGACAATCAGGCACAGTCCTCTCCAACCCAAAGACGCCACCTCCGCCGCTGTGCTGCCTGGGGACTAGGTGGTATCTGAGGCTTTTTAAGCCCTCCAGTGTCCCTGGGTTCCACTGCCAGCACGGCTTCTCTGAGGGCTGTGCAGGTGGAGACAATCAGGCACAGTCCTCTCCAACCCAAAGACGCCGCCTCCGCCGCTGTGCTGCCTGGGGACTAGGTGGTATCTGAGGCTTTTTAAGCCCTCCGGTGTCCCTGGGTTCCACTGTCGGTGCGGCTTCTCTGAGGGCTGTGCAAGTGGAGACAATCAGGCACAGTTCTCTCCAGCCCAAAGACGCCGCCTCCGCCACTGTGCTGTTATTTATATGGAATAACCTCCAGGATTCCAAATATTTGGGAAGGAACATCTTGTATGCAAATTGCAAAAGATTATTTATGGTTTAAAGCAAGCCGCCCGAGCATGGAGTGAAAAACTGAACCAGCTTCTTATCAAAGAGGGGTTCACCCCAGGCACTGTTAACAGATGTGTATACAAGAGATTCAGAAACAATAGATGGACTTTCATCACTATTATGTAGATGATCTGATCCTGTGCACTGAAGACAAAGCAGATAGCGAACAGATAATCCAAAATCTCAAGAAAGAGATTGATATAAAGAATTTGGGAGACATTTCACACTATCTTGGAGTGCAAATACAGAGGCAGTGATGGAAGTTTCTTCCTGAATCAAAAACAGAAGATACTGGATCTTCTGGAATTTCTTGGCCTAAAAGATGCAAATGCTATGCCAACTCCAATGGAAGTAGGATTCTTAAAGGACATTAAGAAATCCAAACCTTTACAAAATGGAGACGAGAAAAGGACTGCAGTTGGTAAACTCCTATACATAGCCAACTTCACCAGACCTGACATAGCAAATGCTATTGGAATCCTATGCAGAATGGTCAACTCTCCTACAGAAAGAGATTTCATTGCAATTAAGAGAGTTGCCAAATATTTGAAAGGAATAGCAGATTACAAACTAATGCTGCCAGCATGTCACCAACCACAGCTGATTACTTATGCAGATGCAGACTGGGCTGCAGATTTGGCAGACAGAAAGTCAGCCACCAGAAATCTGATTTTCTATGGTGGATGAGCTGTAAGCTGGACAAGTGAGAAGCAATCTACAACCACAGGTTCTTCTATAGGTGCTGAGTGTGTTTCAGCAAAAGCAGCATGTGATGAAATCCAATGGCTATGTGACTTACTCATGGATTTTGGGATTACAGAACCCATATCAACCATTCTGATGCAAGATAAAGCTGCATCAAAATTTCACAGAGTGATAAGCCACTTAAGAAGAACATCGACATCGCATTTTACGAAATGCAAGAGATGTGCAAAAGTGGACTTGTCCAACTGGAATACTGCAATACCGAGGTGATGATTGCAGATATCCTCACTACACCTTTGCCAAAAGACTGATTTCAGAGGCTACATGAACGAATGAAGATCTTTGGTGTCAGTCTAGGAAAATGAGAAGGGGATTGTTCGAAAAATTCATTCTTTGCATTCTCCTGCTTCTTTTTTAGTTAGGCAGGACTTCAGTCCTCCCCTCCTCTCATTCTGTCAGTCTTAAGTGGCAGTTTAACTGACTCTCTAAACATTCCAAACTGCCAGTAAGCAGTCTGTAACTGCAGTCAGCTATCTGTAACATTACTTCTCTGAGGGAGGTTAACATCTCTCTTCCTGCTTTATAAACTCCAGTTAGATTAGGTTTTAGTTTTTTGTGTAAATATTTATTAAAGCTATTATTGTTTGTTTTAAACTACAAACTACATGTTTGTCTTTTTGAGTTAGTCTTTATTCTTTAGGAAGACAGATTTAAAGTAATAGTCTGACCCACTTTTTTGCTGCTCTGCTGATGAAAGTGAACACTAACAAGTTTCTTTCATTCTTGCATATTTTAGTTTACCACTAAAAGGGTTAACGCCCTGGAAACTAAAATTGCAACCCACAGGTACAATTATTCCTAGAAAATATAGGAAGGTGCCATGATTAGACCCTAAGCCCAAAAGTGATTACTGTGGACTTATACTTTCCCCATTTTTTTCCTCACTAACTCTTCATTTCCTGATCTTCTCTCTCAAACATTGCAGCTATTTTGCAGCTTAAGTGAAAACAAATGAAGTCTGTTTGAATTCCAAAGGTGTTGGTTATCGTTGCCCACACATTTCTAATCTTTATCAAATGTTTGCCAAAGGAGTATCTCTAGCTTGTACTTGACTAAATCTCAAATGAAGACTTTTCACCAAGTACTTTCATTGATTATATGCCAAGAGAATTGATGATACTCATTCAATTTCCACCATTATTGAAATACTAAGAAAATATGTCTTAATCCTCCTTTTAATTGTGGATTTAGGATTCAATCAGTTTAGTGTAATTCATTTGAGGATGAAAAATACTTTGTTGTGAGCCCAACAGGGTTAAGCTAAAAGTGCTGGCTGGGCAATCTTGAAAAATAGCTAGTAGTTTGGGTTCATAGGATCAGCAAGGCACTGCTGATGTTCTGAAGCAGTGCGTTGTTGGGCATGTAACCCTCTCTAATGCAAACATTGCTTCATGTCTGTGTAACTAGGCTGAACCACTCTGAGAAAGTAAGATCTGGGGGAAATGCTGAAATATTAGATGTAAAAGTACATACTTATTCCTATTCCTATCCCTATTGTTCTGAAGTATAAAGTGGGGGGCGAATGGTGGGTGGGAGAGGTAAACTTAACCTTTTTTTCAACAATGATTCTCTTCACCTAGATCTTTTCCACTAATAAAGCTCCAATGTTAGCCTCTTTTGGGGGAAGTTTTAAAATATATTGTTGCAAATCACACCACAGGCTCAGTCATGCAGATATTTTCAACTGCAAATTGAGCTTGACTCCACATTCAGTTTCAGAAGTGCAAATTAAAATGCAAGCCTAATCAATTTCTCACCCATCCCAAATTCCGATTGCATAATTTCAATTTACAGAGCATGGTGAGATTTAACAAAAGACTCAACCAGCTGGGATGCAAACTTTAGCTTTTTAATTAGCAATGCAAACAATCACGCAAAGCAGAGTTACTGTTTATGCTAATCTATCACAACACAACAACTTGAAAGACTTGTTATTATTGTATTCACTTATCATAATGTGGAGGGTCCATCAATTACCCTGGAGCTCCTATAGATGATGTCATCACTTCTGCTCTGAAAAAGAAATATTCAAAATTTCTGCTCTTCTACAATCACAACTGCTTAGTACAGAGGTGGGAACTGTATAGTATTTTGGAGGGTCTAATGCAGTGCTTGTAACCTCCACCAAGCTCAGTTCCCTCAATAAATATGGCCTCAAATCATACATTTTGTTATAAGAAACACTATCCAAAAAAACCTCCCTTCAAATGCACTTAAAGGCTGTTGGGGAGAAGGCTTAAAACAGCCAGAACCTTGCCCTAAATTAAAGCTATTATTGTTTGTTTTAAACTACAAACTACATGTTTGTCTTTTTGTCTGGGCCTGACATAAGTCACTTCTAGTTGTCCAAAATGTGTGTGTGTGTGTGTGTGTATGTGTGTGTCTCTTCAAAGCACAGAAGTAGGCTGAAAAGGGATCAGGTGAACCCTGGATTGTGTCACTGATACTTAGAAAGTCACTACTACTCAGGTGGTGCTAGTATTGAGCTAAGTAGGCTCTGCTATAGTTATGTAGATTGCTACTTGATATCAAGAGGGGGAGAAATGTTCCAAATTCCTGTTCTTAATAGCCTAATAACATTAAAGGCTGATGAGGATCATTTAAGTGCCAGCATCATTAACCTTTTTACTGGCCAGTGTAGCAGAAATTTGCAGTGAATGTGCATATTCACTGAGGCTGAACTCAGCTGTCACAACTTTACATCCATTTGTTTGATAGCTGATGTACAAATCTGTAGTTAGGATACATTACCCATTTACCTTTTAGTTATGTTGGAGGTAGATGTGACATTTTTACTATGTGAAGATAATCTCAGTGAAAGGAAAATGGTGTTTTGTCCTTTACGAAGTATATTGCAATAATTTATTTTGCTTGCATTACATCAGTTGGGCTCTTGATGCCCATAGTGGCTGTTCAGTTCAGTAATTCCTGGTAAAATAAACTGTTTCATTGCACTTTGTACCTGATAGATTACAGATGTTTTATCTTCATGGATGAAGCTGTGTTTCTCAGGGAGGGAGATGTTATGAAAAAACATTCACATAGATAGTTCACATGAAATTCATCTTAGGCATCTTCAGGTACAAGGGAATCACCAAATACCAACTGGTTTATTTTTTCAGTTATATCATGCTAATTTGGCAGAGGATCACATTCCTTTTAAAATGCCTTGGATGTTGGAAATAGTTGTTCAACTAGCTGTCTCCAACTACTTGTCTCCCCCTTCCCATTTTTTAAAAAGGTTGATCATGCTTGTTACTTGATAACACAATGGCAGTTGGTGGCTTTGATGTCAGTGGGGCAGTGAACTATGCCAAGTTTCATTCCCAAACCCTGTTGTCTTGCTTGAGTGAGCAAGCACTCAAGACCGTACACCTTCAGTGGGGAAAGCTGGGTTTGTCCCAAGGTGAAATCAGTGCCTGTAGAAACAGAAGGATAATCATAATCCAAACAGTCCAGAGTCAAAGGAAACAGTCCTGAGCTAAGTCCAAAACCAAGAAGGGACTTGCCAGAGAAATTAGTCCAAATGCAAGCCCAAGGTTAGAGATATAGGAAGCTATATCTCACCCAATATCAAGATATGTTGAGTCTATTCCCCACAACATCATAAAGACCTTGGCTGATCTAATTTATAGTCAGCAGTAAATTAGCCTAGCTGGCCTCATTTATTTGGCATAGTTTACTTAAGCAGAAGAGAGCATTTTTGATGTTTCTGTTCCTTGCGTTTGAGCTGCTGGCAGGACACAGAGATGCCACTTCCTTCTCCAAATTGGCACCTGAAGCCTGGGATAAACTATCACAACAGGCTGCCAGCCTCCTCTGGCTCTGGCTTGAGCTCATCCCCCTGGCATTCCTCTTCTCCTTCATCTGAGGAGGCTCTCAGGTAATGTACAACACCTCTTCCCACAAATTGCTTCAACACTTTAGATAGCTCCATTAAAACTTACCTTGAACAGTCTTCCCTGTGCCACTGACAGGGAATTTGCTAGCTGCCGGTATGATAACATACCTATTGGCAATTGAAATAAATGCATGGATTTATAAAATATGAGACAAATTGGTCTTTAGGTGCATTGCCAAGAAGCCATGCATATAGAAATAATCTTGTTGTCCCCCCTAATGTAAGAGTACAGAGAAGCTTTTTCTTTTAGCTTCAAGACTGCAGAGAAACTTAGCCACTCTTTGATGGCCAATGGAAGGCATTATAGGCTCAACAGCTCCCAGGAGAAAATATGCCAAGAAAACATTCATCACTGTGGTGATTAAAAACAAAGTTGCAAATGACACTTTACATCCAGGGTTTGCCAGTTCTTCCTCCTTTCCTAACAGAGCTGGTCATTCATTGGCTGCATATCTGACCAGAGACAGTGTCCTCAAAGTCCTATTGAATGTGCCACCACCATGAATAATGCTGGTATGTAGTCATACTTTCATGTACATACTGGGATGGAAACACCTTAAAAGAATAATTTCTTATTTGCCTATTAAGCTTCATTGGTTTATTTACAAAATATATATTCATATTCCAAAATGTCTTGATAAGCCAAGTTAGTATTTCTCAGAGCTTGGAAATGTAGCATTTTTCCTAACACATGCTCTATATGCTATTATCTCTAAAGTATGCACTTTTCATACAATTTTCTCAAATGTATGCCTATTTGTACATATTTTGTGACTGAAGTCCTATGCTGCAAAATTCAAAGAAGTGTAAAAATCAAAGGATACTTCTGTTGATCAGTTAGTCTGGGAAACGGGAATTAGACTGGTGGATATAAGTATGCAGACCAAACTAATTTCTATTTCATAATGTTGAGTTTGGTTCAGATTATCTTGTCTTCCTAATGACACCCCTAAGATTGCAATGGCATCTAGATCCAACCCCTTATGAGCTCCCAGCTCCTCTATGTGGTTATTGCTGCACCAAAAATTGTGATAGCAGACAGTAGAGAGTTCTCTCTTTCCCTGTCCTTCTCTTCCATATGCTGTCACACTCACCCCATCCTCCTCCCCTTCCTGCTTTCCTGAGACCATGCTATGAAGCTTCCCATGGGCTAAAAGCATAGGAAAACTGAATTCCCAGGAAACGTGAAAAGCAAGTGGGGCAAACTCGCAAGGGAGTCCTCCTCTTTTTCTCAGTGTGAAACTAAATTATTTAACAGTTAGGAGCCTTTTCATGACATGTGAAATCAGCTGCATGAAGAGCCACTGAACTCTGGTAGGGCTGAGGTAATTCCCACCATATTAGAGAAAATGGTGACAATGAGGAATCAGTATTTCAAAGCTCCCATGAGCAAGTTTAACAGCAGGAAGACTACATATAGAATTAAATTCATGAATACTATCCAGATGTTCATAATGTGGCTAAATTGTTATTGTTGTTGTTGTTATTCAAATATTTATACTCCACCCTATTTCAAGAGATCTCAGTTAAATGGGGAAGAAGAAAGTGTCAACCTACTTGACATTTCAATTGCACTCCACATGTTGAATCTAAAGAAAAGAATCCCTTCTATCCATGGAGGTTGTCAGTAAAATTCTTCAGAATCCTGATTTTTCATGTTTTGGAATTGAGGATAGATAGAATCATAGAGTTGGACAAGACCACAGGAGCCCTTGAGTCCAACTCCCTATCTTGCAGGAACATGCAATCAAAACACCTCCGACAGATGGCCATCCAGCCTCTGTTTAAAAACCTCCAAAGAAGGAGACTCCACCACAATCTGAGGCAGCATGTTCCACTGTCAAACAACTCTGACCATCAGGTGGAATCTCTTTTCCTGTAGTTTGAATTCACTGGTCCTTATCCTAGTCTCTGGAGCCATGAAAAACAAGCCTGTCCCCTCTTCAATGTGACATCCCTTCAAATATTTAAACACAACTATCATGTCCCCTCTTAATCTTTTTTCCATCAGGCTAAAAATTCCCAGCTTCCTAAGCCATCCTCATAGGGCATGGCTTCTAGATCTTTCACCATTCTGGACATGTTCCTTTTTGAACTGTGGTGCCCAGAACTGGACACAGAATTCCAGGTGAGGCTTGACCAAAGCAGAATGTAGTGGCACTATCACTTTCCTTGATCTAGACACTACTCCCCTGCTGATGCAACCAAGAATTGCATTGGCTTTCTTGGTTGCTGCATCACATTGTTGACTCATGTTCACCTCATGGTCTACTAAGACACCTAGATCCCTTTCACATGAACTGTTGTCTAGCCAGGTTATCCCCTCATATATCTGTGCATTTCATTTTTTCTTCCTAGGTGTAGGACATTTCTACATATTGAAATTCATCTTGTTAGCTTTAGCCCTACCCTCTAATCTGTCAAGGTCATTTTGAATACTCCATGTGCAGCAGAGGTTCTCATTTAGCGTGCTTCTCTTCTACACTCATGCTGGACTTTCACTAAATCCACCTTTTTTTCCAGAAGCCTCCCTCCCTTCTTCAGATTTCCCATCTACCCTAAATACTTGTTTAAAAGAGCTAGGAGACCTCCCATTTGGGAGCATCTGAAGGGCTACCATCAAAGAAAAATGGAAGTATGGTCATTAGTGCTAAATACTCAGGTATCCTATTGGATCTTAGCAATAACAGCATCATTTGTATACCACTTCATACAGGCTATGCAGTCTCTAAGCAGTTTACAAGTGTAAGCTAATTGGCCCTAACATGCTGGGTACTCATTTTAGCAACCACAGAAGGATGCAAGCCTAAGTTAAGCCTGAGCCCTTGCTGGTACTGAACTCGCAACCTTGTGGTTTGTGAGTGAGTGCCTGTAGTACAGGCATTTAAGCACTGCACCACCAGGGCTCCAGAGATCTTGGCTTTATAAATGCCTGGCTGGAGCTAGTGTTGATATCCTTGCTGAAACTTGACTCCAACAGGAAAGATTCAGGAGGGTAGTGTCTCACTTGTGTCCTCAGAACAGCAGCCAAACTTGCTTTCAATAGACTTTTGAGTTTAGATTTCATAGTAGTGTAGCAAATACACTGTTAAGATCAATGTTTTGCAACAAACTGGCATAAGCTAAACTATCTTTCAGGTTAGAAGGGTTCAATTAAGAATCATTTTATGTTTTGCTGAAGAGGCAAACAAAGAAACATAAATGAGTCATTCAGTTCAGTGGAAACACAACAGAATGATGAGGTTAAAATGGCTGAAATGATAATCTGATTATGATGATGTGACGTGAAATGCTGGAGGTCATTTTTTATTATTTGCCACAGTGAATTAATGAAAGATTAAACTGTGATTTTGATTATTTTTCTGTAAATTATTAGTTAGCTAGTTCCATGAAATCACTAAATATTACCACGTTATTTTCAGAATCAGATGAATGTGTGTGTGTATGTGTGTGTGTTGCAAACCAGTAACATCGTTGAGGAAAGCTTGGGAGTTCTGCAAAAGTCTGTGATTTCATCAGTAAATGAAAGGAGGAAGCATTTGCATTCAAACTTTAGGAGAACCCCAAATTGGACATTTCCAAATGATGGCTTAGATATATGAACCTAAAGAAACTGTTATTCACACGCCAGGCTGCAGAGAGCCAAGAAAAACAGGGATACAACAAAGGCACTTCTCATGCTGACTATGGAAACCATGAGCAGGAATATAGTTGATGCTGATTGTCTGTTAGAAATTCTGTATGTTGGTCAATTGAAACAGGCTGTGTGTATGGTTTGTACAAAGATATGGTTTTTACAAAAATGTACCACTTTTAAACTTAATCTCTGTATCTGGTGAACGGATTTTTAAAAAGCTCATCTGCACTTGACTTGTACTTTCCCCCCTTCTTTTTAAGGGGATACTGCCTGGATTAATTTGTTATATTTATGTGGGCCCATAAGATAGAATGCAAAGCTAAACCCAAACATAAGAATGGTGAAACATCTGAAACCTATTTAGCAAGGCAGCCTAAGATGTGACAGCTGTGATGGATCACTGCCGTCTGTTCATGTAGCAGAACCTTGAAAAGCGCTACTAATTGAGAATGACCCAGGGTGATTTTATATAAGAAAATAAAATAAGCAAGCAAACCAAAACCTTTTCTGACTACTTTGATTTGGAGTTTGGAGGAACCCTTTACTGTACAACAGAGTAGCAGAGGGGCACACTGAAATGCTTCAGATTTAGAGCCAATACTAATATTTTTCAAAACAAAAATGTGCTCTTCATTGAACTTTAGGACCAAGCTGTTGATTGTGAATGAATGGCTTATGCCAAACAGTGTCACTTGGGCTGCCTGACATGTGGAGATATTAACTTCTTTGTTTAACCTACAAGAGCTGTGAGATTCTGAGCTCCTTTTGCCAAAAAGTGGAACACATATGTTCAAACCAAAATTTTCCATATTAGATTGTTTTTCTATACAATCAAATACAGATTTACATTATTATTATTATTATTTTTAAAAACTTCTGAAATATCAATGAAAGTGAAAAGGAGCTCTAAACATTTGGAACAAAGTTCAAGGCAGTGTGTTGGATTAAAACTTACCAATGAGTAGAGTACATGTATTGTAAAATCAGTATATTGAGTAAGTCATGGTCCCCTTATTTTCAGTGAGTCCATTTAAACTCTGATTCCGGCCAGGCTCTGTATTTAAAGTCTTTCTAACTTGGGGCTGTCTCCTAACAATGAAGGGAACACATCTGGGCAAGGAAAAACATGACCTCAATGTTGTTCTTAAAAAAAAATGTGCTTGCAAAGGGCAGAGGTGAATGTGCCCTTCAGATACTTATACTTACTCTTAAGTGGTCTGGGCAAAATCAAAGGAGTTGCATTCACAAGACAAAAGTCAATCTCTATATATCTTTATCCTTTTTCAAGTCCAGATAGATTGCTAAACCACTCTGAAAGCTGCATGATACCTCACAATGTGGGGTGTACCAGTCTGAGGCAGTTTGGCAGGTCTCCATTCAGTGGAGGTACACAAGACAGTTGAGCACTGATTGTTTTCACTGAGAAACTATTTCCTTGTCAACAGGAAGGGAATTTCCACTTTGCAGTTTTGAATAAGGCTTGGCTTTTTCAAAGATGGACGAGGATCCAGGCCACCATTGTCCAATATGCTTTCTTAACAATTTGTGTAGACTTTTGGCTTCTTTACCTTATGCATTGAAAAGTCTAATATTATTGAGCATAACTCATAACAGTGTCAAACAGTATTAATTCTGCAGTCTGGCAGAAGCCCTGGACCAACACTCAAACCAATAAGCCATTGTGGCTGTCTTTGTGGAAGTTAGGACATCTGAAAGATCAAGCAAGAAAAGTTGCTATCATTCCAAGTAATAAGATTTCATCTGTATTAATCAAAGGCAATAGCTTATCTGAAGAGAAGACATAAAAAAGTCGATATACATACTATTTGAATGTAAACTGTCACATTTATTACAATAAACCACAAACAAGTATTATTCGGACAATGACTAGAGCGCGAGTGGCAGAAGACTCAACTCTCATCTGACAGAACTCGCCATAGGAATTTTCTTAGTTCCTATCTGGAGGCAATACATGCAGCAAGAAGAGCGTTTTCTGCTGCACGTATTGCGTCTGCAGAGTCTCGTCCGGCGGAGCTGTTTAGGGTGGTGAGGGAGATGACGCAGGTTTCTCCTGTGCCAAATCCCTTGCTTAACCCGACAATGGCCTGTTGTGATGCATTTAATAACTTCTTTGCAGATAAAATCTCTCAGATAAGAGCCAACTTAGATGCCACTGTTGTAGCAGAGACTATAGATGAGGTGTCCAGCGACTCCGCCAATGAAGTTATCCTGGATCAGTTCCAATCTGTGAGTACCAAGGACGTGGACAAGCTGCTTGGTAAGGTGAGGAAGACAACTTGCCCTCTTGATCCTTGCCCATCATGGCTGGCCGTCCAGGGAGGGGATGCATTGTTGAGATTCCTTATGGAGATCATCAATGCGTCCTTCAGGGAAGGACGTATTCCAGCTTGTTTGAAGGAAGCGGTTTCTGAAAAAACCTTCCCTTGACCCCCTGGTTATGAGTAACTACAGGTCTGTGTCATTGCTGCCATTTTTGAGCAAGGTGATCGAGAGGGCGGTTGCTTTTCAGCTCCAAGCAGTCTTGGATGAAACCGATTATCTAGACCCATTTCAAACCGGCTTCAGGACAGGCTTTGGGGTCGAGACTGCCATGGTTGCCTTGACCAACGATCTGTGTCCGGGCATCGACAGGGGTAATGTGACCTGTTGGTGCTCTTAGACCTCTCAGCGGCTTTTGACACAATAGATCACGGCATCCTCTTGGACCGCCTGAGGGAGTTGGGTATCGGGGGCACTGCTTTGCAGTGGTTCTGGTCCTTCCTCCTGGGTAGGTCTCAGAGGGTGCTGCTCGGGGACTGTAGCTCCAGTAAGAGGGTACTCACTTGTGGGGTCCCTCAAGAAGCTATTCTGTCCCCGATGTTATTTAACATCTATATGAAGCCGCTGGGTGAGATTATACGGAGTTATGGTGCTGGGTGTTATCAGTATGCCGATGACACCCAAATCTATTTCTCCGTGTCTCATTCATCAGCCTTGAATTCCAGTGGCATCTTTTCTCTCAATGAATGTCTTCGGGCGGTAATGGGCTGGATGAGGAAAAACAGATTGAAGCTGAATCCAGACACGATGGAGGTGCTCACGGTAGCGGCCCCAAAACCAAGAATAGGGTTGCAACCTCCAGTCCTGGATGGGGTCACACTCTCCTCCAGTGACTGTATTTGCAGTCTGGGGCTGCTCCTTGACTTGTCGCTCCTGATGATAAATCAGGTGAATGCGATGGTCAGGAGCGCCTGTTATCAGCTTCGGCTGATACACCAGCTGCGCCCTTTTCTGGAAGTACGGGATCTCGAGACTGTTGTGCACGCGCTGGTAACCTCACGTTCAGATTTCTGCAATGCACTGGCTACCCTTGTGCCTGGTTCGGAAAATTCCGTTAGTTCAAAACATGGCGGCCAGACTTTTGTCGGGAACATCCAGGAGGGACCACATCACTCCGGTCTTGCAGTCTCTCCACTGGCTGCCTATTGGTTTCCGGGACCAGTACAAGGTGTTGGTTATCACCTTTAAAGCCCTAAATGGCTTGGGTCCAAGCTATCTTAGAGATCGCCTCCTCCCCTATAATCCTCCCCGCGCTCTCCACTTCTCTGGGAGGAATTTCCTCCAGCTTCCAAAATCTAGACTTGCGGTGACCTCCCAGAGGGCCTTCTCAGTTGTCGCCCCCAGGCTCTGGAATGGCCTGCCGGATGAGATCCATCAGCTGACATCTTTAGACAGTTTCAAGAGAGCTGTCAAGATGGATCTCTTCCGGCAGACCTTTCTAGACTGAAATACCCGGCCTGGGACATTGGGACCTTGGGACCTTGGATCTCTCCCTTATGACTGTTTTCTCAGCCCCTGCTAGAACTGTATTTGTACGGGGCCTGTTGGTTTTATTTTATTGGTTTTATAGTTTATTGTTATTTTAACAATTATTGTTTTAACTGAGATGTATTTTAATTGATTTTTAGTGGGAGGGAGTTGTGTTATTTTAAGGTGTATGTAATCTTTTACTTGTAAACTGCCTAGATTGGTCCGCCACCGGGCGGTATATAAATAAATTTTATTATTTTATTATTATTATTATTACTTTAAGTGTAAAAAACAAACAAACCAAAAGGGACATAGAAATCTTCCTTTGGGGGAACATATTATGAGGATTTAATAATGACATTAAAATGATTTGGCATCTGTGTACTGTCATCTAATTTTCAAACATTTGCCTACTGAGAAATTTTCCAACCAGTCTTTTTGCTCTATACATTTATGGAAACTGGTTTCCTATGGAAATATCCAAGAGAGCCACCACTGTAGAGTCACACCAGTAGGGATAGATGAGTAATTAGCAGCATCAAGTTTTTTTCTTGGTGATGGTGGATATTTAAAACAGAGTTAAAATAATCTTCGTCTCCCAGATGCAAGCACAGACCTAGATGCAGCCAAAAAAAATATAAAAAATCCATATAAATGTCTAAGGCTTGCTTCAGTTTTTTTTTTTTTAAAGGTAATTGCTTGCTCGAAGAATGACAAAGTTTCATGTCTTCTCCAAACTTATTGAGGGCAGTGGAAATAAGATCTTATCAATGAAGAGTATTTAAATGGAAAAATACAACCTTTAGTTTTTTCTCAAATTAATATTGAGCTTTTTTAGGTCATTTAGCATTTTGAATTCTGCCCCCAAACAAATAGCTATTGTGAAAGGGATGCACATGCTCCCTGTAACGACGCCAGGGTGACCAGACATCTTCCTTTTCCTGGACATGTCCTACAGTTCAACCTTCTGTCCAGGAGGAATTCCAAATTGTCCTTCATTTTGAGCATGACTAAAAGGCATGAATTTATATTTGCATTAGCGTTTTTAACTTTTCTTTTAAATGCTCTCCATTTTTCTTGAATGTCCTACATTTTGAGGTGCCTTGTCCTCATTTGGGGTTAGGATATCTGGTCATCCTGAACATTCCTCAGCTAACAATACAATCCTCCCCGCGCTCTCCGGTCCTCTGGGAGGAATCTGCTGCAACCTCAAAAATCTCGGTTTGCGGCTACCTCCCAGAGGGCCTTTTCTGTTGTAGCTCCCAGGCTCTGGAACGGCCTGTCGGATGAGATCCGTCAATTAACATCTTTGGATAGCTTTAAAAAGGCAGTCAAGATGGATCTCTTCTGGCAGGCCTTTCCAGATTAATACATCCAGCCTTTCTAGATTAATACATCCGGCCTCGAGACCTGAGACTTCATAATCTCTTCTATGAATATCCAATAACTCCCTTAGCAGGGGTATTGTCTGTTGTATTGTTATAGTGTAATTTCTGTTTGTATGAAATGTTTTATTTAAATTTTTATATTACTGGTTGATTTTATTGTTTTAAATTGAATCGGATTTAATAATTTTTTAAGGGGGGAGGAGGCAATTACATTGTTTTAGAAGCTATGTATTTTATTATTGCATATTGTTGTTCACCGCCCGGATTGGTTCGCCACAGGGTGGTATATAAATAAAAATTATTATTATTATTATTATTATTATTATTATTATTATTATTTGGCTTGTCCTTTCTGACTCTCATTCTGGAACAGCACTTTTCAAAGATAATCTCACGTACAGCATGCAGTGGTGGTTGAAATTATGGTATGTACAGTTATGATGACATCTAAATTTTTCAGGAATGGCCAGAGTTGGCACATTAGCCTTAAAACATCAGCACAATTCCCTTGGCCACCTCCAAAACCAGGACATCTAGTTTCAGATAGTACATTATTCAGGAGTACACCAAAACCATGGGTGTAAGTCTTTAAAGAGACTGTGATTCCAGCTAACATGGCTGAATCTCTATTCTCTGTCTTTCATTTGATTAACAGCATCCTTGATTGATTAGATTAGGCTTCAGCGTGTTCACCCTTTCCTACTCGATTGCTGGTATCAGACACTGATTCAGAAAAATAACAAGTCTCTTTGATTTTGAGAGAGAGGTAAGTATCACAGGAGTACTGTTGGCACTGAATTCTATTATTTTAAAATATATCATGTGTGGGAGACAGCCAGCAGTTTGAGAGATTGTGTTGGCCTCCCATTAGAATTTGAAAGACTGTACAAACTCCCAATGGTGCCTGGAATTTTTAAACCTTACTCAGTGTGTGTATGCATTGTGACAATAAAAACGTTGCTTATCTGTAGTGCTTCAGGATTGGGTTTCCTAGTTCACTGTTCTGAATAAGAAAAGTTATGCATCTTGAGAAAAAGAAAAAGACACCTTGAGTCCACCCCTGAAAATGAAATGTATAAACTAACAGTCGATGCAGACTGACCTAAAGGGCTGGCCTGGGGTGGAGTTGAGGCGGGGCAAACGCAGGTTGGCTGCCCCAACTCCAACTCTACCCCAATGCTGCATGCCCATCCTCATGGCACATGGCATCAAGGTGCCCTCTTGGCGCAGCGTTCAGACATGCTGCATCAAAAGGGCACAAAAGAGCCATCGTGGTGGCTCAAAGGGCAGCTTTTTGCCACCCCCAAAAGGAGCAGCATTTGCCTGCTTTTTGGGGGGTGGCAAAAAGGAGGATTGGGGCCATGGAATGTTGGTGCTGCAGCCCTGATCTGCTGCTCCCAGGGGAAGCCCAGAGCCACCCCTTATGGGCGGTGTGCATCAGCCCTAAGTTAACACAGATTTGCTTGCAGGTTAATATCAACATATGCTCATGCTATAGTAGCCTTTAGCTCAGGGGTGGGCAAAGTGCAGCTCCTTACTTTCCATGTGCACATGCCCCTTAGCCTGTTTTGTGGCTCTTTGTACTCTCTGAAATGATCTTTTCTTAACAAAAAAGATGAATGGTCTTATTTTGAGCCTTCCTGAAGTAGAAATTCACCTTTTTAATAAATTGCAGGACACACTCCACAATGTTTAACATAAAACAACCACCTGCTTTTTTAAAAACTGGAGACAGACATCCCTTTTTAAAATATCTTTTAGCAGGGCATGTAACCCCCAGAGAATTCTAAGATCCTGATTTAAAGCTATGGAATCTTTTTTAAAGACAAGACAGAATATTTATATATAAATCATAGAGTTAGAATTGACCCCAAGGGTCATCCAATCCAACCCCTGCCATGTAGGAATACACAATCTAAGCACTCCCAACAGTTGGCAATTTGGTCTTTGACAGTGGAATATGCCGTCTCAAGTGTGGTGGAGTCTCTGTCATTGGAATTTCAAAACCTCCAATCACAGAGACTCCATCACACTCTGAGGTAGCATATTCTACTTTCAAACAGCTCTTACTATCAGGAAGTTCCTCCTAATGTTTAGGTGGAATCTCTTTTCCTGTAGTTTGAGTCTATTGGTCTGTGTCATGGTCTCTGGAGCAGCAGCCTCAATATGATATATATTTCAAATATTTAAGCAGGGCTATCATATCTCTTAATGTTCTCTTTTCCAAGCTAAACATACCTAGCTCCCTAAGCCTCTCCTCATATGGCATGGTTTCCAGACCTTGGGTTTCATAATACGTGTCACATCTTTAATATCTTCTTATTTGTGAATCTTCTAACTTTGTATCTCATCAACATCTGGGAACAGGCACAACTTTAATCCAATAAGGTCTGATTGCTGGATGCTTTTGTATTAATGCAGAATCCTCATGGTTACTCCATTAGAAAACAACCTAATTTCTGCATGGAACTGGATTAACAGTTTTTATTGGAAAGCAAACAACCCACACACTTGGCATTGATTGACTGTGAGCTGCCAGCTGATATTTTCTCCCTCCAATTTAAGAAGTAAAAGAACCGAGAATTCAATTGCTTTTGTTGACAGTTCTCAATTGTGTTACGGATTTTAATTTGGAGCTGACTATTACAACTGTGTACAGGTCACTGGGCTATTATGCGAAATCCAGCTTTTGGTCTCCCTGGATTTGTGGCTGCAAGTTCAGAAAGTGTGGAGTGTGTAGAGAGGAGAAAAAGACTCCAGTCAAGTCTTTTGGGTTTCCCTCCTCTGTTTGATTGATCTCTTCTCTGACCTTGGTTGTCTATGCCTCTAAGGCTTTGAATGGGTATGGGGAAGGAGAACCTCTCACAAGTTAGATTGTTCAATTGCATAGGGTGAGAACAATTGCAAACATAAAGTAATATACCAGGAAGCCAGACAATGAAATCCTAGAGATGCTTATCACTTCTAGGAGAGGAGAGACAAATAAGAAGGGACATTTTCAATGAGAGTAGAATAATTCTTTAGCATTGGGAGCTAGGTTTGTCTTCTTATGATCTTGTAATACAATAAAATAAGATGATATATCCCACATTTGTACAAGCAAATACATTTTTCACAGCATATTGCTATAAAAATAGCAATATAGGCTAAATTGCATCAATCTCAAATAGGAAAACTAGCTACTTGTGTCCACTGTGGTCCTGAGTGCTATATTCCACAATCTGAAATACAATCTGCAGGCTCCTGGTCTATGATTTTGATCAAATGCAGATTGTCACAGCCCATATTATTAAATGGCAGCAACCTGAACATGCATGCTTCAGCTTGTCTGCATTCACATCACCTCTATTTAGTAACATGGAGCATGATCATCCATATTTTTCCTATCCATGCCAAGGTAGGGGGATGGAACCTCTGTGGAACCAGGGCCCATTGTATTCAGCATTTTATTTAGAAACTATTGGAGATTCCTAATTATTTTTAAGATGATTTATAAACTTTACTTATGTGTGTTTCCCTGCAAATGCAATGATTAACACCATATTGCCAATTAACATTCGTATATCCACATTGCCCACAAACATACTCCACTGGTGTCTGTTACACTCCTGGGCCACCCGGTGTGTGGAGCAGGCAAAGCAAAAACAACACAACAGTCTGGGGATTAATACTAACTATGTGGACACCATCTTTAAACAAACAAAGTAACATGAAGCTCTTTCAGAGTGAGCCATATCATCACCAAAGGAAGTTCTAGATATACAGTGGGCCCTTGGTATCCACTGGGGTTTGGTTCTAGAACCCCCCATGGATATCAAAATCCATGGATGCTCAAGTCCCATTATATACAATAACATAGTAAAATGGTGTCACTTATAAAATATGGTAAAAGCAAGGTTTGCTTTTTTGGATTTATATATATTTAATATTTTCACATTGTGGATGCTTGAATCCATGGATAAAGAATCAGTGGATACAGAGGGCTGACTGTATTTTTAACATAATTTTATGTACACTTTTATCTCTGAGCCAATTTAGGTCCCACTCTGGAAGAAAGGTGGCATATAACTAAAATAAAAATAAATAAATAAATAAATAAATAGGGATTAAAAATGTCTATATAGGGATTACAAAATGTCAGCCACTGGAAAGAGTGCTTCCTATTCAGTTGTATTTTGTATCCAGCTTAACCCCTATCATCCCACATTCCCAAAATGTCCACCTCAGATTCCAACGACTATGAGCTAAATGTATAATCTGAGTCAGCCTTAGGTCATAAAATGTACAAACTAACATGGAAGATGGCAGGAAGATGGCCTCTCAACAGTCTCAGGTTTTTGACAAATGTCCAGTTCAGCCCACTGCTGACATTGACCATTAATGTTATTACACCCTCAAATGATCCTGTGTAGGTGGTACTGTGAGATGCATTGTCTCTGAAGCCTAACATGGAACAAATTCATTGACTAACAAGATCTATCTATAAAAAAAAAAAAAAAAAAAGATCTATGCGATCTCTTGACTCTACATATCGATTCATGTTCAAAGGTCTATTTTCAATAATAATAATAATAATAATAATAATAATAATAATAATAATAATAATTTATATCCCGCCCCTCTGTCATGCAACTGAGGTGGCTCACAACAATTTAAAAACATAATACAATATTAAAATACCATCCAAATCCCACAGCCCTCCCACCCCTTAAAAAGAATTAAACAATTTTTACATTAAAACAATGATTCAGCCACATAATTAAAACAAACCATAATCAAACAAACATTTAAACCAAATGTAGGAGGGATAAAAGGACTCCTGAGGCCAGGAAACTAATCAGGGAAGGCCTGCCAGAAGAGATCCATCTTAACAGCTTTTTAAAAACCGTTTAAAGTTGTCAACTGACGGATCTCATCCAGCAAGCCATTCCATAATTTGGGGGCGATGGCGGAAAAAGCCCTCTGGGAGGTTGTTGAGAGCCTGGTTTTCATTGGCTGTAGCAGATTCCTCCCAGAGGATCAGAGTGTGCGGGGAGGATTATATGGGAGGAGGCGGTCCCAAAGATAAGTTGGATCCAATCCATTTAGGGCTTTAAAGGTCAAAAGGAACACCTTATACTGGGCCCGGAAACTGACAGGCAGCCAGTGAAGAGATTTTAATACAGGAGTTGTGTGATCTCTCCGTGATGTACCAGAGACCACTCTGGCTGCCATATTTTGTACTAACTGAAGTTTCCGGACAAAGCATGAGGGTAGCCCCATGTAGAGTGCATTATACAGAAATCTAGATGGGAGGTTACCAGCGCGTACACCGTGGTCTCATGATCCCTTACTTCCAGGAAAGGGCACAGCTGACGTATCAGCCAAAGCTGATATCAGGCACTCTTGACCGTCACATTTACCTGACTAGCCATCTGAAGTGATGGATCAAGAAGCACCCCCAGACTGTGAACACAGTCCTTTGTGGAGAGTGTGACCCCATCCAGGAATGGAGGTTGCAACCCAATCCTTGGTTTCGGGGCCGCCACCGTGAGCACTTTCATTTTGTCTGGATTCAGTCTCAATCCAGGCCATTACTGCCTTAAAACAGTCATTGAGAGGAGAGATGCCATTGGAATTCGAGGCCGATGATCGAGATAAGGAAAAATAGATCTGGTTGTCAGCAGCGTACTGATAACACCCAGCCCCATAACTCCAGATAATCTCATGCAGCGGCTTCATATAAATGTTGAACAACATCGGGGACAGGATGGTGCCTTGCGGAACGCCGCAGATAAGCTCCTTATTGCTGGAGTAACTGTCCCACACAAAATAGCATGCCATCTCCAATTTTGATAGTTTACCCCCCCCCCAAGACAATTCAATACTTTTAGACATCTAGTTGCTGAAACTCATCCCATAACCATTTAAAATACTTCTTTCTTTAAAATTCTTTACAAATGCTTTTATTATTATCACCTGTAATATTTCAGGAATTCAGGAAGCATTTTTGCACTTTCCATCATCAAAGGCCTCCCTTAATCTGTTCTGCAAGTGAGCAGAAAGAGCTGAAAATTACCTCAATGACATTAAAAGCTCAGTGAGGTCTTTATTTGGCTTTCAGTTGGAAACCATATATCAGTGTTATCCCAGGGCTTTCTGAAATTAGTCTACTGTATTCATATTGCCATAAAGAAAACATAATTATGTTGAGACATTCAGAAAGGTCTGCTTCTTTTTATAGCTTTTGTGAACAGAGGAGAGACATACAGTTTCAAACAAATAAAGTCAACACATGCAATTTGTAACATTCCAAGTAGTGCTTAGGTTTATAGTATAGTTTTTCCATGAGATGTAATCAAAAGTGCCTAATTTAGGTTTTGTGAATCCTAGCTCCAGTTTAGTTAGAGTTAGGGTAATAGCTCCATATACAGTCACATCACACCTGTTATTTGCAGAGATTTGGGCTAGGGGAGATAGAAAACTGCAGATACACCTATGGAGTAGTGCTAGGGTATTTGCTGTCAGAATTGGAGCAGCAAATGATATCCCTTATTTCACCAATCAAATCAGGTTGGCAAGGAGGCCTATGAATCTATGACAGCCCCTCCTACAAAAATATGAATAAACAAACAAACAAACAGCCTCACAGCATACTTCCATTGCATTATTTTACAAAGATTAGCAAACATGTAGCTCTTCAGGTATTTTCTTGGCTTTTGTTGAGGCCTGTCTATTTTTCCTATGAAGCAAACATATCATTTCACCCTGCATTTCAATTATGCTTTCTTAAACATGCACAAAAGGTTGTCCGTTTTGTTCATATTTTATCATAATCATATTTTTCTATGAAGAAGGAAAAGCCACAACTTTAAAATTTCATGTTATAACATTATCTATACTGGAAAATAATAATAATAATTTTATTTATTTTTTAAAAAAATATCACTCCCTTCTTAGAAGTGGGTCTCCAGAAAAAACAGCTCTACAAACAGTAACAAGCAAATGAATCATAGAAGCAACTGTTCCCTTTCACTGTTATCTCTTAGTGATTGTGTATTCAGAGGCACAGTGAATCTGAGGAAATTATGACACATGATTTTTAAACCATAGTTATAGTCAGAAAAAAAAAGGGGGATTGCTTTGGCAATATTTATCACATGCTACTGCATCCAACTCACAGCTATTATGTGTGGACAGGGTATCCCTTTTCATAGATGGGGAAAACCCATCAATAAGCTCACAATCACACTAGTCCTCAGGTGTGTAATGTCACTGCTGGGTTAGTTACAATATTTGCAGTCACATGGTGTCAGTGTCTCCTCATCTCCCCCACCCCTCCCCCTTGCTGTTCCCAAGAAGGCTGATTGACTTTCCCCCCTCTTTCCTTTCCTTTCCTTTCCTTTCCTTTCCTTTTTCTCTTTCTTTCTTTCTTTCTTTCTTTCTTTTTTAACCATTAAATCACTGTAGCATGGACTATCCTATCTTTGGTGTTCAGTAGTACATCTTTACACTTGAGGATCTTGTGTAGTTCCTTTATAACTGCCATTCTAAATCCAAGTCTTCTGATATCTTGACTGCAGTCTCCATTTTCATTAAAGGCTGAGCCAAGGTATGGAAATTCCTGAACTATGCCATTCTCTTCATTGTCTGCTTGAAAATTATGTAAATCATTTGTGGTCATTATTTTTTGCTTACGTAACCTTCAGCTATAAATCTCCTTTGGCACTTTCCCCTTGATTTTCTACTGTAATCAGTTCAAGTCTTTGCTATTTTCTGCTAGTAGTATAGTGTCATCTGTATATCTTAAATTGTTAATGTTTCTTCCTCCAATTTTCATGCCTCTTTCCTCCAAGTCTAATCCTGTTTTACTTATGATATTTTCTGCATACAAGTTAAATAGAGTGATAAGATGCAGCTTTGCCTCACTTCCTACACAATTGGAAATCATTCTGTTTCTCAGTGTTCTGTCCTAACAGTTTCCTCTTGTCCTGAGTACATGTTACCCATCAGGACAATCAGGTGTTGCAAGAAGCCCTGATGGCACAGTGGTTAAATGCTGGTACTACAGTCACAACATTGCAAGTTCAATCCTAGAGGAGGGCTCCAAGGTCCACTCAGCCTTCCATCCTTTTGTAGGTTGGTAAAATGAGTACCCAGCTTGTTGAGGGCAATTGGCTCAGACATTGTAAACTGCTTAGGGAGTGCTAATTCACTGATAAATGTTATAGAAATGTAGTTGCTATTGCTATTGTGACATGGTCTTTTTGTTGTTGTGTAAGAATGATCCAGAGGGCAGGAGCAGATGGATAGGAAAAAGTGGCTCAATCCTACTTTTTCTGAAAGTGGGTCAAAATTCTGCTTCTGCATGGCCTGCTTCCAAGGCAGGCCAAACATACACAGGCAGCTTGCACAGTACAGTGTGAAGCCACCAGGTAATTTTTTTGTTGCCTTCACACCATGTAGTGCACCATCACACAAACACACCACCTGAAACCTCCAAGTACATCCCATATCCTGCCCATATGTCATGCTATTGCATTGTCACCCCTCTGATTGGCCACACAGTCACACATGTGATGCTCTGCTTGAATAGAGCATCAGTGCATCAATGTGTGAGTGATACATTGGCAAAGCACAATCATGGAGGTGCCCCATTTATGTCCCCTGCACCCCCTTCCCCCCTGTTGGACTATCTGGTTTGTGTATGGTGTAATTACATCTATTGGAGTTGTCGCACTTTCACATTTTTGCTTTGACACAGCCCCGGTTCTAGGCT
Source organism: Phrynosoma blainvillii (assembly GCA_026167975.1). Taxonomy (NCBI): domain Eukaryota; kingdom Metazoa; phylum Chordata; class Lepidosauria; order Squamata; family Phrynosomatidae; genus Phrynosoma; species Phrynosoma blainvillii. Next base: position 420,298,716 of record JANUYF010000001.1, read on the forward strand.
GTTTATATGCAGGTGCTAAGATGTGCATTTTCCGGGCTAAGCCAAAGTATACCAGCTTCTTTTCCCTCTACTTTTAAGCCCTGGAGCACAGATTTGTTTTGCTTTTCACCTGCTTTGGAGGTGTGTGGCATAAAAACACCCCTCCTTCAAAGCAGCTGGAAGTCACTTTATTTTGCCTGTCTGTTTCACCCCCTAGTCTTGGTGATCTACACAATCAAAGGCTTTGCTATATACTATAAAGTGCAGACTGATTTTCTTTTGAAATTATCTGGAGTGCTCCATTATCCAACCTAGGTTTGCAAAATGATTCCTGTATTGTTTTCATCTTCTTTGTATATTGACTTGGTTATATACTTTACTCTAACTTTTGTTATTAGAGGTTCATGGTCTGTGCAACAATCTGCTCCTGGTCTTGTTTTTGTAGCTTTTCCATTTTCTGCTTCCAATTATGTAGCCTATTTGATTTCTATATTGGCCATCAGGCAATATCCATGTATTCTTGGGTTGTTTGAAGAATGTATTTGCAATGATCAAATCATTTGCCTTACAAAATTCAGTCCTGCTTCATTTCTTGATCATAGGGCAAATTTTCCTACAGTCTTTGATTCTATTCCATTTTCTATTTTTGCTTTTCAATCACCTATGATTAACAAGTCCTTTTTTTGTGTGTAATCAATTTCCTCCAGGACTGCAGCACATAATCTTTCAATTTCTTCTTCTGCCTCTGTAATTGGAGCATAAACTTGGAATATAGTATTGATGGTCTTCTCTGAAGGCTTATTAATATAATTCAGTCAGACTTTGCATTATATCCTTGGAAGCAGAAACATTCTATCCAAGTTTAATGCTGCACTGTTGGGATAACTATTATGTGAAGTAAGCATTCTTCCTTGCCATAAGTGTTTAGAATGATATTTCAATGTAAATTTGTACCTGTAGGGTAAAGAGATCATGAATGCATAGTTTCATGGTTTAATGCTATAGAGATTGAAATCTAGTGCAGTGGGTGGGAAGATGTGTCTGCATATTTCAAAAGGTGGTGTTGATATCCATCATCTAAAAGAGTCTGTTTAGTTTCTAATGCATGTCCCATCAGAGATCTTTCTTGTAGAGATACATAGTTCAGATATCTAAAATAAAATAGATATTTATTCGACATCCTCAGGGAGGCAGAATGTAACCATTTCAGCTTTCAAAAGCTGAAATGGTACTTCAGTATCATCTGAAGCTTAGACTCCCCACCACCACCTTAAGAGTAATTTTTAAAATTTGGTGTATAATAAGGTCTTTTTTCCAAGATGATGCACATTTATTCTTCTGTTGTTCTCAGAAAAGATGGAGTAGGAAGAAGTTTTGTTTGTGTATTTGTTTTTTTAGTAAAATGCCCCCTTTACCCTACAACTCTTGCAGTTTTCCACACTGTTCTAGACAAAGGTGTAGGAAGACAATTTTCACTGGGGAGTGAGAGACAAAAATTTGGGATGGGGAGCACAAGTATTCTGGCATCAGTAAAGGAGGTTTCAGTGGGAAAAGGTTTTCATTGGTCATTACAGATATGACCCAAAATTGATGCATTTGATTAGAAAGTGTTTTCTGAAACAAAAACCCAAAAAACAAATCAGTTTAAAATACAATTTCCATATGCAAAGCAGTTGTGTAAATTAAATTAACAGTAACTAGGAATTAGATGTATATTGTACAGATCATCCTACTATAATGAAAAATGAACTGTTAGTAAAGTTTAATGAGCCATAATTTCTCTGTCAACTTGTGGAGAAAACCTGTACTTGAAATTCCTTCATATATATTGTTTTCAAAAGCCAAGCTTATTAAATTTGTTTCTCACTGGTGAAGCCTTCAATGGTGTATGATTTCAACCCATATCAAACTTGAGAATTAATTTCCAAAGACAACTGTAGATGTACCAAAAGTGAGTCTGCAGGATGCAAAATGTATACGAATGGAAAGATTTCCTTAGCATGTACATATGGAGTAACAAACACCTGAGGCGGAGCACAAAAATCAGTGTGTATAGAGCCATTGTACTGTCTATTCTCCTTTATGGGTCTGAAACATGGGTCACCTATCGCCAACACTTACGACTCCTCGAACACTTTCATCAGCGTTGTATACGCACAATCCTAAATATACACTGGACTGACTATGTGACAAATGTTGCTGTCCTTGAGCAAGCAGGGATCACCAGCATTGAGGCCATGCTATTGAAAACGCAGCTGCGCCGGGCAGGGCACGTTTCTAGGATGGAGGACCATCACCTCCCAAAAATAGTACTTTACGGTGAACTTGCCACGGGTCAGCGTAAGAGGGGCACTCCAAAAAAGCGATACAAGGACTCCCTGAAACAACATCTCAGGCTCGGCCAAATTGATCACCAACAATGGTCCACCTTGGCCTCACATCGGGAGGCATGGAGACGCACTATCCACAATGCTGCAGTCTTATTTGAGAAGTCACGCCGAACAAATCTCGAAGAGAAACGACAACGCAGAAAGAATCACAACCTGGAAACATCACCCAAGGAGATCTTCTATTGTGCTTTCTGCAACCGGACTTGTTTATCTTGGATTGGCCTTTTTAGTCATCAGCGCGCTTGCAAAAAGCGTGGGATGAGTCCTCCCTGAATCTTTGTTTGCGAAGAAAAGCCAGAGAGACAAGTTAAGAGTCCTTTATCTGGAATTCTAAAATCCAAAATACTCCAAAATCCAAAATTATTTACATGGGTGGCTGAGATAGTGATACCTTTGATTTCTGGGGTTTAATGTACACAAACTTTGTTTTATGCACAAAATTATTTTAAAATCTTATGTATAAAATTGCCCTCAGGCTATGTTTCAAGGTATATATGAAACTGAAATGAATTTCATGTTTAGACTTAGATCCTATCTCCAAGATATCTCATTATGTTAATGCAAATATTCTAAAATCCAAAACATTTCTATATACGAAGCATTTCAGACAAGGGTGATTCAATCTGTACAATGTTTTAATAAGTTCATGAAGTTTTAACATTGGAATTTTTTAGGATTCTTCTTATTGTTAATTGTCATCAAGTCAATTTTGACTTATGGTGACCCCATGAAAGAGAGGCCTCTAAGCCACCCTATAATCAACAGCCCTGCTCAGGTCTTGTAGACTCATGCCTGTGGCTTCCTTGATTGAGTCTAAGCATCTAAAATGTGATCTTACTCTTTTCCTACTGTCTTCTACCTTACCAAGCATTATTGTCTTTTCTCGTAAGTTATGTCTTTTCACGATGTGGTCAAAGTAAAACAGTCTAGTTAACATGGTTTCTGGGGAGTGTTCAAGCTTGATTTGCTCTAGGAGCCTTTTTTTATTTTTAACACTCCACAGGTGACTGGGCCACCATATCCTTTTTTATAACTAAACTGCAGTTTTCTATAACCAAATTACATTTCAAAATGATCAACTGTATTTAAAGTTACTGTAATACTAGAACTTTGGGGACTGAAGGAAAATTTCACTGGAGATGCAGAATTTATTTGGGGGAAGCCATCCTTTTCTGCCACATTTGTTGTGAAATCTCTGGTTCTGGGAAGATCCTGCAGCCCAACAATTTGAAGTAGCAGAAGGGAAGGGAAAATAAATAAAAAATGATCTTCCCATGGTAAACATTAGGAAATTAACTGGATCACCATATGCATGTTATATGTCTGCCCACAGAAACTGTTGCACTCTTAATGACTTTATGTATGTAACTAGTAAAAGGAGACAGAAGAGACTTTAGCAACTATAGGATCATAGCATTAATTTCCCACACAAGTAAAATTATGCTCAAAATTCTGCAGCTTAGACTCCAATCATATATGGAGAGAGAAATCCCAGAGGTGCAAGTGGAGTTCAGAAAAGGAAGAGGCACTAGAAATGACATAGCAAACTTAGGATGGACAATGGAGTGCACCAAAGAATTCCAGAAGAAAATCAGTGTGTATTTTATAAATTATATCAAGGCATTTAACTGCATAAATCATGAAAAGCTATGGAAGGCTCTTAAAGAAATGTGAGTGCCACTACATTTGATATTCAGGATGAGAAAGCTGTGCTTACTATCAGAACAGAATATGGAGAAACAGAATGGTTACCAATAGGCAAAGGGGTCAGACAAGTCTGTCAATGATGTAATGCCTCAAGGTTAAAAAAAATGTCTCAGCTGCATGCAATTGTACAAAAATGAGAGACTGACTCATAGGAAGCTAATGAAACTTCGCCAGGAAAGGGGAAGCTGATGAAACTTCAGTAAGAAGTGGTGCAATAATAATTCCAGACTGGTTAGGTCACTGCAATTGTTACAGGAAGATGATGTAACAGGGAATTGGTCCAGACACCTGGACAGTGGATGTGTATATAAGGGGGAATGCCACCATACCATCTTGTTGGGTAGTTGGATTTTGGAGTGGATGTTGGATGGTGGCGGAGCATTGTTATCAGAGACTGTAAATATTCCTGTTTCATGTTTTGTAAATATCTTACTGCAACTAAGATTAAAACCTCTATGGAAGAAACTTCAGCAAGTGTGTAAAACTCAGTTCTGCAAGAAGGAGTTTTTGAATTTGCAACCACTTCCATATCAAGTTGCAGTGTTTGTTTCCCTAGTGGCACCTTGTTTCATATGTACTCAGTATTTTTCCTTTCTACTCTGTGCTGATAAAGTCTGCATTGTGTCACCCCATTTGTTCAACATGTATGCAGAAAATATGATATGAAGAGCTGGTTTAGACTTAGAAGAAGGAGGTGTGAAGACAGGAGGAAGTAACATCAACAATCTGAAATATGCAGACAGGAGCATACTACTAGCAGAAGATAGAACAATTACTAAGGAAAGTTAAAGAAGAAAGTGTAAAGGCAGACTTACTGCTGAACATAAAGAAACAAAAATAATGACCACAGATAATATATACATTCAATCTAGATAATGAGGAAATCAAAAAGGTTTCCCATATCTTGGGTCAAACATTGATCAGAACCAAGACTGTAGTCAAGAAATCAGAAAAAGACTAGGAATGGGAAGGACAGCTATGAAAGATCTAGGCAAGATCCTAAAGAGTAAAGATATACAACCAAAATGCTATGATGCAGATAAAACATATTTAATTATTATGGTCCTTTTTACATTCTTTCTGCCTACATAACTGGCAGTAGGGTACATTTTGGAAGTGCTTTATTGTCAGCAGGCTATCTCCAATAATGCTTTTGCACTAGCCATTTCTCCAATTTTATTTATTTATTTATGAGATTTATATCCCCTCTTTCTCACAAAATGGGATTCAAGGTGGCTGGAATCCTCTTTGCCAATGGTAGTTCTTCATATTTTATTCCATACTGTTCCAGAAGGGACCTCTAAATAGCTTTTCAGATTGTACAGGGAAGCTGCAATTGGTAAGGAAGACTGTTAAAATTTAATGTCCCATTTTGTACAAGCAGAAGTGATTTTTGCTTGCACAAACCACTATGGTATATATCTCAATATATTTTAATTTCTTTTTATGTGTAGCATTGTTAAAAGTAAGGCGTGAAATAAATGCAATTAAAAATAAAGGTGGAAAGGGGAAAATTCTTGTTACATGAAGCCATAGCATCTCTATATTCTCCTGCTGCCTTTTACATTAACTGAAAACATACACTTAGTACTTCCTTTTCTGGTCTCCAGCCTTATCTTTTTCTCTTGTTTTCTCCAGCCCACCAGCAATAAGAAGGCCATTCTCAATCCTCTCTATATAACTAATACAGATGCTGAATGCAGCATGGAAAGTGGAGGGGAGATCACAGTAGCAGACCATACACTTCTTACACTCAGTCTCCATGCATTTGCTAATGTGCAATAAAAGTTGTAGGCATGCAAGCACTTTTCACATGATTGGGCATCCTATGAAAACTATGACTGGCATCCTTTTACTGAGTTACAATATCATATGTATGCCACTGTAACTTGCTTTTGTGGTTGTTGCAGAGGTCAGAGTTCTCTAACAAACATGGAAGGAACAATCCTTCTAAAAACTCTTTTTGGTCTGCAAACACTCTATCCCCAACTTGGCTGTAGCCTCACATCTTCCTGGCTATAGGAAAGTGGGAAGGTCATCAGACAAGTGTCCAGTTATCTTCCTATAGTTAGATGCAAAGCAATGTCACCACCCTTAGGGATGCTGGAGGATATCAAAGATCTCTGTGGATCCTATTGTCCAGTTCCTACAGGCAGGAGAAGCAGTTATGTGTGAATCAAGCTAGTCTAACTCATACATAGGTAGTCAATTAAATTTAGCAAGGTTGAAGAGAAATGAAATAGTAGTAGTAGTAGCAGTAGTAGTAGTAGTAGTTATATTCACCTATCCACATGGACTGAGCAAGGAACAGCAACAGATTAAACACATATCAGTTTAAAACACATAATATCAATTAAAACACATAATGAGCACCCTCACCTGGAATTTACTATACCACTGGAGCACAGTGCCTCCAATTTCCAAACCTCTCAGGTGATGCAGAAGGATACTAAGGTCAATGATATCGAATGCTACTGAAAGGGACAAAAGCACCAGCATGGCCAAATTCCTCCTGTCAATGCTCAGGTAAAGATCATCTACTTCAGCTACCATAGCAGTCTCAACACTACATCTTGTTCTAAAGCCAGTTTGAAATGAGTCTAGATAACTTGTGTCATCCCACAAGATTACCTGGAATTGGGAGACAAATGCCCTCCTAATCACCTTGCCCAGAAAAGAGAGATTTGATATTGGTCTATAATTGTTTAAGTCCAGGGAGGGCTAATAATTAGTGAGGTCCCAGAAGTTCCAGAATCCAACAATCACAATACCAATGAGACAAATGAGTTTATCGCATGGCACTTTCAGGAATGGGAATGGAATGGAACGGTGCAGAACTGCATGGACCAGGGCCAGAATACAAGTTACCGCACAGAAGGATGCTGTCAATGCTGCCGGAGTCTCCAAGCTGTTCCCCAGCCATTCCTGGTAGCCAATTTTGAAGAACGGTTCAAAATCATTCTTCAAAATCGGCTGCCATAGCACAGATGGGGAATGGCTTGGGGACTTCTGGAGGCATCAGCAGTGTTCTTCTGTGTGGTAACTTGTGTTCTCACCCCATTCCATACCGTTCCATTCCATTCAGTTCCCATTCCTGCAAGTGCCATGCAATAAACTTTAAAAAGACAAAGATGCATACACTTTAAGCCAGTCCAGATGTCAAGAATCCAAATAAGTTCTTGAGAAGAAAGTGAAGAAAAGCTAGGGAGAACAAACAAGCATGAATAACAAAATCTCCCAGTAGCTGTTGTGAGGTTCATAGTCACCTTTACCATGAGATACCAGGCATTTGATTGCTCAGCATTTCTTATTTAAGAGATATTGGCTTTTCTGCCACTGTTCTTTGTCATAATGACAATCCACAAAGCATAGACGTATCTCCTCAGTGTCCCTCAACTCTGGTCTGGTTTTGTGTGTGTGCTGAGATCCCTCATCAGCTTCATTAGCCATTAGCTGCTCAGATTTGGAGGAAGAACCATCTTCTCCAGCCAGAGGCATTTCTACATTTGCCTGTCCTGTGTCAGATTCTTTGGATTCCATGAAGGGAGGTATGAACGATAGTGAAAGACAATAGAATGATCTTGTAGCACCTGAGACTGAAAGAAAGAAGTTGGCAGCATGAGCTTTCGTAGACCAGGGGTAGGCAACCTTTCCCCTTTAAGGGCCGAGGGACTTCAGCTCCCAGAAGCCTTAGCCATGTTGGCCAATAGTCCCATGTTGGCCAATAGCTCCTGGGATTCTGGGAGCGGAAGTCCCTCAGCCCTTAAAGGGGAAAGGTTGCCTACCCCTGTCGTAGACTAACATCTGCTTCCTCAGATGCATAAGAAATAGACTTTAGTAGACAAAGGGGCTATGCAGATGGGTGGCTCTGGGTGGATCGGGGCCACGGCAACTGCATGTTGTGGCCCTGATCCTCCCTTTTGCTGTTCCTTTTAGGAGTGGCAAAAGGCTGCACTAAGAGCCAGCACCGCAGCTCTTCTGCGCCCTTTCGGCGCAGCATGTCTGCACACTGCACCAGGAGAGCATCCTGACACCACGCACCGTGCGTACAGGCACACGGCATCAGGAGAACATCAGGCTGGATTTCGGGTGGCTGGCGTGTGGCTGCTCTGCCCCAACTTCACCCCCAGCTGGCCCTTTGGGCCACTCTGCAACGCCCTGAAGCTCATGCTACCAAATTCTTTCTTTCAGTTAGTCTCAAAGGTGCTACAAGATATCTTTACATACTTATTCTATGGACTAACATGACTATATCTTTGAATTCTACATAAAAGAAAAGAGAGTTCAGGATGGATGGGAGTCCAGGATGGGAGTTTCTTAAAAATTAGATACTAAAGGCACAAACTAAAGCTGTTTTGATAAGAATGGAAAATGGGAGGTGTCTAAAGAAACCAGAATAGTTAACATACAGGCATTGCAGACCAGCCTAAAGGGCCAGCCTGGGGGTGGAGTTGGGGCAGGGCAGCCAACACTGGCCGCCCCAACCCCAGTCCGATGCCATCCCTCCAGGCGCAGCATGTAAACTACACGCTGTGGCCCAATCCTCCCTTTTGCTGTCCCTAAAAGAGCGGCATAATGCCTCTACTTTTAGGGGCAGCAAAAGGCACCCTAAGAGCCAGCGCCACAGCTCTTCCATGCCTACACGCTGCACCAGAACTGACCGGGATGGCATCACGATGGTGTCGGGCTGGGATTGGGCTGGCCAGTGTGTGGCTGCCCTGCCCCAACTCCACCCCCAGGCCAGTCCTTTGGGCCAGTCTGCAACACCCCTAAGAAACTTTCAACAGAGCTGTGTTTTTAAAAAATCATTCATGAGAGATGGAAGCACTGAAGAGGAGTTCAAGCATATAGGCAGTATATGTAGTGGGAAGGTAAGAAAAGCTGCAGCACAGAATGAATTTAGGCTTGCCAGACAGATTAAAAACAATAAAAAGGGCTTTTTTAGTTATGTCCACAGCAAAAGGAAGAACAAGGAAATGATAGGGTAGCAGTGTTGAAAAGATAGCCAAGTACTAACTGGGGACAGAGAAAAGGCAGAACTAGTCAATGCCTTCTTTTCCTCAGTCTGGAAACCATTCCTTATGAGGAAAGATTTATGGAGCTAGGTATGTTTATCCTGGAGAAGACACAGTTAAGAGGTGATATGATAGCTCTGTTTAAGTATTTGAAGGGGTGTCCCATTGAGGATGGAGCAAGCTTGTTTTCTGCTGCTCCCGTGACTAGGACACGGAAAAATGGATGTAACCTACAGGGAAAGAGATTCTACCTAAACATTAGGAGGAACTTCCTGACAGTAAGAGCTGTTCAACAGTAGAATACACTCCCTTGGAGAGTGGTGGAGTCTCCTTGGAAGGTTTTTAAACAGAGGCTGGATGGCCATCTGTCAGATGCTTTGATTGTATGTTCCTGCATAGCAGGAGGTTGGACTGGATGGCCCTTGTGGTCTCTTCCAACTCTATGATTCTATGAGTTTTTTCTACAAAGGAAAATAGTGCACAACATGAGAAGCAAAATCAGGTGGTATAGTGGGCAAAATGCAGCACAGAATAGGTAGAGAAGTAGTTCAGGAATACCTCACTTCTCCAGGGCCAGATGAGCTACATCCAAGGATATTAAAAAAAAAAAAAAAACCCTGGCAGAAGTAATTTCAGAACTACTGACAATAATACTTCAGAATTCTTGGAGAACAAGAGAAATCCCCACAGATTGGAGGAGGGAAAATGTTGTCCCCATATTCCAAAAGGGAAAAAAGGAGGACTCAAATAATCATCACCCAGTCAGCCTGATGTCAATATCCATAAAGATTCTAGAGCAGATCATTAAACAAATGGTTTGTAATTGCTTAGAAAACCATGCTGTCATCAACATGAGTTTCTCAAAAACAAGTCATGTCAGACTAATCTGATCTCTCTCTCTCTCTTTCTTTTGGAAAGAGTCACAGGCTTGACAGATGAAGGGAATGCTATGGATGTAGCATATTTTGATTTCAGTGAGTCTTTTGAAAAAGTTCCCGATGATATTCTTGCAAAGAAGCTAGTAAAACGTAGCCTAGACAGTGCTGATTGATCAAACCCAAAGAGTGCTCACTAATGGCATCTCTTCATCCTGGAGAAAGATGACTAGTGGAGGGCCACAGGGATCTATACTGGATCCTGTGCTATTCAACATCTTTATCAATGACTTGGATGAAGGAATAGAGAATATAGTGATTAAATTTGCAGATGATACCAAACTGGGAGGGGTTGTTAATTCCCCAACGGACAGGATTAAAATCTAAAATGACCTTGAGGGATGAGATAAATCTAACAAGATGATTTTCAATTGGGAAAAATGTAAAGTACTGCATTTAGGCCGAAAAAATGAAATGAATAGATACAGGATGGGGGACACTTGGCTTAACAAGACTACACATGAAAGGTATCTAGGAGTCTTAGTAGACCACAAACTGCATATGAGTCAGTGTGAAAGCCAACATGATTCTTGGTTGTGTCAAAAGGAGTATAGTGTCTAGATCAGGGAAGTGATAGTACCACTGTATTCTGTTTTGATCAGGCCTCCCCTGGAATATTGTGTCCAGTTCTGGGCACTTCAATTCAAGAAGGATGTTGGGAAGCTGGAGTGTATCCAGAGGAGAACAACCAAAATGATGAAAGGTCTGGAAGCCATGTCCTATAAGCTGGGAATGTTTAGCCTGATGAAAAGAAGGTTAAGAGGGGACATGATAGTCATGTTTAAATATTTGAATGGATGTCATATCGAAGAGGGAAGAGGTTTGTTTTCCATAGTTCCAGAGACTAGGACAAGGACTAATGGATTCAAACTATAGGAAAAGAGAGTCCACCTAAATCTCAGGAGGAATTTCCTGATGGTCAGAGCTGTTTGATAGTGGAATATGCTGCCAGAGTGTGCTGGAGTCTCCTTCTTTGGCGGTTTTTAAACAGAGGCTGGATGGCCATCTGTTGGGGATGCTTTGATTGTATATTCCTGCATGGCAGGGGGATTGAACTTGAAGACCCCTGTGGTCTCTTCCAACTCTCTGATTCTATGGTATTTGTTGATGTGAATTTAGGTCTAGGAAGATAGTTGAATACTTTTCTGCCAACACCCCCTCCCCCACTCCTGTACCAGGAAATGGCCATGTTGGGGGTCTGTGTGTCTGCAACAAGAAGAGGTCAATTGTGGGAACTTGGGTAGGAGACATATCATAGCTGCATATCATAGCTATGTCTCCTAATCCAGCTTCCTGACCTCTGTTTTTAAGTAAGGCTGAATGAAGTTTATGTGGGTGGTATTAACACCTCATAAGGGAACATTCAGGCACTATTCTGAGGATTATTATCTCTTTTTCTGTCTATTCATGATTATGCATGCTTTAGTTATCTCCTTGTTGTACCATCAGTGTAATATTTACAATACAGTACATCGGGTTACTGGCAGAGTCACCTTTCATGGCTCCCTTGTCATGTTAATGTTAGGCCTTCTTAGCTATTTTGTAACCATGTTGGGAGTTTGGGTGTAATGGGAGTTAGGTAAATAGCTGTGGCTAATTGCAGTGTGTGAACCAAGGTCATATAGTGTCTAGCATTTCAGGGGAATGGAATGTCAAATGAAGAGGGAGGTAAATTTGGAGAGGGTATAAAAGTGAAACTTAGCATGTTACTGTGCCAATCTTTTTCAATAAACTCTTTCTGGTTTCATCCATGAAGTGGATGAAGTTCACTGAATTAGATAGAGACATTACATTTTCCCTTGAAGGCAACTTGGAATTAATAAATTAATATGGAATGTCTTTGCCAAAGCTGTAATGGGGATAAATAGGTTTGTTCATATTACAGCAATCTTAAAAGAACTACAATGGCTACCTAATTGTATCCAAGTCCATTTCAAGATGTTAACATTTACTCTCACAGTTTGTAACCTATATACCTAAAAAAGCATCTTTGTCTGGACCAGCTTGCCCATGTTTTGAAATCTGACAAAACACTACTCTGCTTCTTTATTAGAAATGGGCTATGAAAACACACACACATGTTTTTTTCAGCGCTGCCACCCCAGTTATGGAATGTTCTTCCTTTAAAAAGCTGTGCCTGACATCTAAATGAATAAATAAAGTTGTACCTTATGAAGACTTGTTTTTAAAATTTACTCACACATTTAAATTTGACAGATGTTTTCAGGTTCCTTAGGTTTTTAGTTGCTGGTTTATTTTATGGTTAGTGTTGTACTACCAAGAAAAACTGTAAGATTTATTATTATTATTATTATTATTATTATTATTATTAATCTTGGCCTTGATGAGAACAAAAAGCGAGTGAAAAGACCAGTGCTTTTGTCATCAGCAGCAATAGGTACCCTTGTTTATGGGTGTGAGGAGTGCTGGAAATGCGCCCTGATTGAAAGCTAAATGGATTTCCTTTGCCCAATCTGGCAGCTGGCTCTTAAGGTGGGCTAAGAGGGCCACGTGAGGAAATATATACAGTGGACTGTTCCCATCCAGAGGGGTTCAGTTCCACTCCTCCCTAGTGGATGGCGAAAAACATGGATAATAGCACCCCATATTACAGTCGGCTTTGCATATCTATGGCTTGTTTATCCTTGGATTCAACCATCCACAGGTTGAAAATATACAAAAAAGATATAAATTCCAAAAAGCAAACTTCATTTTTGCTATTTTATATAAGAGGCACCATTTCACTACACTATTGTATTTAATGGAACTGGAGCATCCACAATTTTTTGTGTCCATGAGAAGATCTGGAACCAAGCCCCAGTAGATACTAAGGCCCCCCTTTTATTCGGTGATGGTGTCACATATGTGTACAGATGTGGAAAAATATTTTTGTTGTTCAGGACATTATTGAGAATGAAGGCAGGGATTGTCCTGATGTCATACAGTGGCACAACTTATTAACTATGCTTTCAGATACTATGCAAGGGTATACAAGGGGGTTTCATAAAGTAATAATTATCACCCAGAAGTTATTATGGTATATTGATGAAATTTTGTCAGTGTTATCATTGGTCTTTAAGTGCATGATGTTCAGATAATTAGTTCATTGTGTCTTTTATTTTTGTTACAGGTTGTTCCAGAAGTGACTAAAGTGGAAGATGGAGAAGTATGAGAGGCTATTGTAAAGTAAAAATTATCACCCAGAAGTTATTATGATGTATTGATGAAATTTTGTCAGTGTCATCATAACCAAGTGACTTTTTCTTTTCCCCAAAATAAAAAATCCATTGCAGGGTCACCAATTTGACAACACAGATGACATCGTTCATGAAGTGGAAGAATGGTTTAAGGCACAATCTACAGACTTCTCCAATAACGGTATTCAGAAAGTCAAGAAACGGTGGGGGAAATGTGTAAATCTGAATGGTGACTACATAGCGATAAATTATCAACTACAAATCAAAACAAACTTTCTGTCAAAAAAATGTAAAGGTGATAATTAAAACTTTACAATACTCTCTCGTATGCTGTATCTTCTTGCAGAATATCCACACACACAAACACACACACACGGACAATGGCTGTCAGACGGTGCCAGGTTGCAGCTCTTCTCCTCAGCCCAAACACTCATGGATTTGTTACAAAGTAGGGTGGGAAAGTTTGTTCTATCACCTATCTGGCAGTCATCACCTTCCTGGACATCGTATGTAAGTATTTTGGAGTAAATTTGTGCTCTGTCAGATCTTGACTAGGATGATCAGAGAATGTCCCTTCTTCTTCCACTACAACAGCTAACATTGCTATTCCTACTGCTAAGTTGTACTAGCAATACATTTATTATTCTTATTGTTATACCTAAAGAAAGCTAGGTGCTGGTAGAAAGAAATAAAGACCCTGTGTTCACAATCCTAAAAGACAAGACTTATGAAAAGGCAAAAGACTGGATTCCTGGTGGCTCTTACACACATCTAAATTTTCCAATGGAAGCAGTTGGATATTTTTGTCTAATGCAAAATGTATGCATTCAATTCAAGGTTATGGAAGCCAAATTAAACATGTGGTGTCATTGTACATGCAGCTATGCCCTCACATGTCCATGTGCATGCATAGTTACACTCAGTTTATCCAATAAATGTAAAGAATAAGGAAATCAAAATATTTAAAGATTTCTTATAGCTTGGTTCAAACATTGATCAGAATGGAGACTGTATTCAAGAGATAAGAAGAAGACTAGGAATGGGATGGGCAGCAATGAAAGAACTAGACAAGATATTAAAGAGCAAAGATATACAATTGATCACTAAATCATTCAAGCAATTGTATTCCCCCTTACTATGGATGGATGTGAGAGGGGGACAGTGAAGAAAGCAGAAAAGAAAAAAAAATCAACTCATTAGAGATATGGTGCTGGAGAGGTGCTGAGGGCACCATGGACAGCCAAAAAGACAAATAAATGGGTACTTGAGCAGTTCAAACTTGAAATACCTCTAGAAGTCAATGCCATCATACTTTGGCCACATCATGAGAAGGTACAACTCATTGGAAAAGACAATAATGCCAGGAAAAGTTGAGGGTAATAGAAAGAGTGGAAGACCTCACATCAGATGGCTAGACTCAATTAGAGAGGTTATGAGCATGAATCTACAAGACTTAAGCAGAGCAGTGGAGGACAGGGGGTCTTGGAGATGTCTTATCCACAGAGTTGCCATGAGTTGAGGTCAACTTGAGGGCAGTTAACAACAACAACATTCAGTTGAAAATTTTGCCATTCAATACAAGGGCAGCATAGCACAACCAATGTGTAACTCCACAAGCAGTGATTTATGCTAAGAAAATCTGATGTAGAGTACCAGCCTTTGAAAGAAAGAGCATTAAGGAAGTGAAAGAACACCAGATTACTTTCCAGGGACAGTAACGACAGTGAAATGCAGTTGACTTCACCAGGAAAAGCTACATGTATTTTTCTACTTCTTTAGAACAGATGATTTGATGGAAATGACATGTTTATTTCAGAATATGTTAATCAAAAAAGATTGCAGTAGGTAAAGCAGATGAAAGAATCAATCATTTTTGGTTTTCATTTGATAACGCTGAAATGAAAAATGGAACCCAGTAGGCAGTAAAATCCCACATGGATTTCAAAGACTCTGTACATTTGTGAACTGAAAACATGTTGCTTTTCAAAGACAGGTTTCCCATTGTACCACCATCAGGATACTAACCTCTGGGGCTAAGCACTACAGGCATTATACAGAAAGTATTTCTAACAAACTTTGATATCAATAGGAGCTCAATGAAGCAGTTTCTGAAAAATTTAAATGGAATAATGTGTACTTCTGTGTAACAGCTCAGAACCGAAAAGTTGTGCCTTCTGTCTTCTTTCAAATCAACTAGTGAGCTAAGTTCCCATGATAATGACAGACATTTGTAAAACATACTAAAACACTGAATGTCCTTTATGTCTGCCTCTTGGGTGTATCACTAGTTGGTGAGCTTTTATCTGTGCAGAATTTATTGGTCATACAATTGGATGTAAATTATCCAGTTCAAGCCATTGTTGGGTTCAGGAAATTCAGAATTGGAGATTTCCCTTGAGTAAAATGGTACCTTTGGTAGCTGTCTGCAATTGTTCTCAGCTACAATGTCCATTATTTTGGAACAGGATTATGATATTTTCTTTATTTGGACTACAGAGATTATTGCATGCGAAATCTGCACTGAGATAGTCATGTGTTGTAACTGTCAGTGATGGATCTTATTGCACTGCCCAGTCCCCAGGCAGCAGGCAGCCCATATCCAGCCCAGGCTTCTCTGGCAGCTTTTAAAAAATGGGAAAATCCCATTTTTGAAAAGCTGCCATAGAAGCCCAGGTTGAATACAGGCTGCCTACTGCCCAGGCACGGGGCAGTGTGATAAGATCCATTACTGATGGTTACAACCCATATCTATCCCAGTGCAAATTTCACATATTATAATCTCCATAACTCTCTGAATTCCCCAGCCAGCATAACCAGTGCTTGGGGGATACTGTGAGTTGTAGTTCAAAATTTTAAGCTCTGCTTGAACAATTGTTTTCCATGTTTTATCCTTCTTCCATTATTCTAGTCAAAGAGTGGCCATACAGTAGAGGAAATTACATCATAATGCCATGTTACCAGTCAGATTTGCTTATGGGGGAACGTCAGTCGAAACAAATATTGGTCAAAATTTGCCCACTTTTGTTTCAAGTAGTGTTGCCAGGTTTTCAAAATGGCAATAAGAGACAACTGAAGTTCATTACATGAACTTCAGGAACTGGCTATTAACAAGTTGGTTTTCTGTGGACATACCAAAGGACTGTGTTGATTTCAGTTAACTGAGGTTGCATCTACATGGCAGAATTAATGCAGTTTGACACCACGTCAACTGCCATGGATCAATGTTATGGAATTCCAGAATTTGTAGTTTTGTGAGATATTTAGCCCTGTCTGTTTAGCTCTGGTGTCACAACAAACTACAAATCCCAAGATTCCATGGGATGTGACCATGACAGTTAAAGTGGTGTCAAACTGCATTAATTCAGTAGCAGCAGTCTAAAAATAACACCATCCTCTACTGTACATTGTAGTGCCATCCTACAGACTCTTGTGATTTGTAGTTTTCTGAGGCACTAGCATTCTTTGGCAGAGAAGGCTAAAGGCTAAAACTACAGCTCCTAGGATTCCATCAGTGCTATGGCCTGAGGTTTATAGCTTTAGCAAAACTTTGGTTCAGGCTACAGTTAGTCTTAAAAATGTGTAGGCCTCATGTATTTTGCCAGGAGAATGAGTCAAAGAAAGTTCTCCGTAGCCATAATGATATGGAGAGGAGGAGGGATGGCATTCCAGAGGAGAGAGACATAAGCAGTTCCCAGCTCATCCTGGCACTTGCGATTTGATGAACAACTTGCTGAACGGACAGGAAAATGTCTCCCCTCCCCTTTCCCTTGGTACAGACCCTGTAGGATGACATAGGATATGCTAAGTTGGTAGAAAAAGATAACAATATATAAGGTGCTAGCACACAAAGAAGCTTTTGCCTTGCAGATCATGCACGCAGGACTGCCTGGCCCTGTGTATGTATGTCTTTGCCTCTGTTTATGTTAACCTGCTTGAGACTATGGATCTATGCTTTTTAGTCTTTTTTACCTCATTTTCTTCAATTAATAGCCTTCTTGAGACCAGAACTAAGTGATTATTTCACCTGTTCATACCCTTTTGAACCCACACTTGGCAGCTAGAGTCTGTGAGTGTTTCATTCAACAGCTAAGGGTTGAGCTATGAGTGTGTGCACTAAGGCCGGGCTTGGGCTGCAGGTGATATGATTGCATAGAGCACTCTTTGACTAGAATAATGGAAGGAGGATAAAACATGGAAAACAAGTGTTCAAACAGAGCTTAACATTATAAACTACAACTCACAGTATTCCCACCCCACCCACCCCTACCCCAAAGCACTGGTTATGCTGGCTGGGGAATTCAGAGAGTTATGGAAATTATCATATGTGAAATCTGCACTGAGATAGATGCAGGTTGTAACCATCAGTGATTGATCTTATCACACTGTCCAGGGCCTGGGCAGAATGGACATTGTAGCTGAGAACAATTGCAAGCAGCTACCAAAGGTATCGTTGCATAGAGCTAAACCACTTAAGTGGTGTCAAACTGCATTATTTCTACAATGTTGGTGCACCTTTAGACATGCATTTGATATATTGTTCACATTCATAAATTGCATGATGCACACATTTCTGTCTTTACTAAGTTCCCACACCCCAAATTGTAGGATTTTTTTAGGCATCTAGTTTAGTCTATATAAAAGGAAAAGGATTTCTAATCCTCAAATAGGGGACATCCTTATAATAAATCCTCAAATCTAAACCTCAAATAGGGGACATCCTTATAATAAAAGACACCTACCAGTCCTGTAAGGGACAAACTTTCAAACACTCAGAGAAGAGACTTCCTTTATGGAGGTAATAAGGGACACCTAGCAACCATAGTTTCAAGTTATCTTTATATAATTCAATTATCTTAGGATCTGGTGGTAGATACAGTACTCATGTTTGGGAGAATTCCCCCCCCCAAAAAAAAAAACAACATGAATAAGTCAGTTGAAAAGTAAATACCACTTATTACCAATGTACCAATATAAAAGTCCTTTTTCTGTTACATAGCAGCCACATTCTGCTAGATTATTTGACAATTGTATCGTTAGGGTTGCCATCATTTTTTTAAACCGTAGTTCTATGTCTTTCTCAGCTACATACCTGATGTGAATTCACAATGAACAACTTTGCATAGAGCATCTGAACACTGTAAAATAGTGTTATCCATTAACTGCCTGACTGCAACTCTGAAAAACCCTAAACTTCTGTCAGGAGGAGAAAGGAGGAAAGAATGATATATAAAACTATCGAAATGTTCTAACTCATTTTTATCATTAGTTTTAAGAGCAATTTTTAAGTTTCAGCATATGACTTTGTTTAGTTTTATCTTGAAGTGTGCATTATTTCTTTCATCAAAAATAATGTATGAAGTTTAATTAACCAACCCTCATCTTTCAAGACTTATATTTCTTTTTTGCTCTCTGTACATCTGATTTCTCATTCTTTCCATGAATGATGGGAAGTAGGTTAGGTGAGAACAGAGGAATGAGAAGAAATATTGGAAGACAGATCTCTTTTGCTTTCTTTTCCCCCTTTCCTATATATGTGCAAAGTTATAAAGTTCAGATTTGTTCAATTCTCTTTTTTCAAATGTTCACTTTGTTCTCTCTCATTATTGCACCAATGTGTGATTTTTTAAAAAATTCTCAGCATAAAATGTACAAATTTTCACGTGCATTTGCCAAAATATAAGCATATTAGTATGTGCTTTCCCAAATATACCCTTTTTGTTAGCAATAACTAAAATCAAGAATTTTATGTACACATTTCCCTAACATTTTTGCAGTTCTTTTTTTTTTTTTTAAATACAAACTGAACTACAAAATTTAAGGAAATGAAAGCTCATATATAGGTTCAATATAAAAGATGCTGGAGGCAATATACAGAGGAATTATACAAAAGAGATGAGGAATGAATAATATTTGGAATGAGGAGCCATATGAAGATGAACCCTAAATTCTAAGAAGTAAAGTGGAATCTGCAATAAAGGAAATGGGAAAAAATAAATCACTGGGAACTGTCAGAACCATGCCTGCGTGCATGAGTTCTGCCAGATGTTTGGTTGGAAGTGTTATAGGTATAGTTGTTTTAAGGGGATGATGGGTGGGGTAATATTTGGGATAGGCAGTTAGCTTAAATAGTTAGTTTTGAGGAGGTAGGCTGATGGAGGTGGGGGTGTGGTAGTAGTGTGGTGTAAAGAGTTAGTTTTGAGAAAGTCAGCTCTCCGGAATGCAAGACCAGTGGGAGGAGGATGGTTTAGCTGAAGGAGGGGGGTTGATGGGTGAGTGTTTCAACTGGAGAAAGAGCTGGTGTGAGAACATGTAAAAAGGGGGGTTGATTGGATGGGGAAAGAGGAGCTGTTGGAACAGGAAGTGGGTGCTAGGTTTGGTGCCAAATGAGGAGGGATGGAGCCCATCAGTTTCAAAGGGTTTAATTTGGCATTTGCTGGAAGGGGGGGGGCAGTTCTGGCTTAAATGCTGACTGGTGAATTGCTGACTGTGTGTTTTCAATAAAGTCCTAATTGATTCAATTGGCTGGTTTAATGGCTACACAGAGTTCCTGAATCCTGCCAGGTCTGACAGGAACAGATGATATCCCAATTGAATTGCTACAGTGTCTACAGGCAGATGCAACTTTGGTGCTAACTGAAATATGCCAACAAATACGGAAAACAAAGCAGTGACCAACAGACTGGAAACACTTGATATACATACTAATCCACAAGAAAGGAGATACAAAAGACTGCATCAACTATAGGACAATAGCACTAATCTCACAGGCAAGCAAAATAATGCTCAAAATTCTGCAGCATAGACTCCAACCATACATAGAGAGAGAAATTCTAGAGGTCCAAGCAGGATTCAGAAAAGGAAGGGACACTAGGGACCACATTGCAAACATTGCAAGCATTGTATTGGTCCTCAGCTTCGACTTCAGATGGCGTCTCTCCTCTCAATGTCTTAAGGCAGTAATGGACTGGATGAGGAAAAACACATTGGGACTGAATCCAGATAAAATGGAGGTACTTACAGTTGTCCCAAAACCAGATATGGGAATACAACTTCTAGTCTTGGATGGGGTCACACTCTCCTCCAAGGACTGTGTTCGCAGTCTGGGGGTTCTCCTGGATCCGTCACTTCAGATGTCAAATCAGGTAAATGCAACAGTTAGGAGCGCCTGCTATCGGCTTCAGCTGATTTGCCAGCTGCGCCCTTTCCTGGAAACTAGGGATCTTGAAACTGTGGTACATGTGCTGATAACCTCACGTCTTGACTTCTGTAATGTGCTCTACATGGGGCTACCTTTGTGCCTGACCCAGAAACTCCAATTAGTACAGAATATGGCAGCCAGGTTAGTCTCGGGAACATCAAGGAGAGACCATATTAGACCCGTATTAAAATCACTTCACTGGCTAGATCTTTACCTCCATTATGGCTGACAGACTTAAGAAAATTCTTGTGGACTGGATACAGTCAGGGTTTCTTCCAGGTAGAAGAATAAAGGACAACATAAGACATTTGATTAATTTGATAGAGTATCATCAGAAAAAAATCAATAATAAAGTTGCCTTTATCTTTTTAGATGCAGAAAAGGCATTTGATAACGTCAATTGGACCTTTTTGTTGACCATGTTACGGATGATAGATGTAGGGATTAATTTTGAAAGGTGAATGGAAGCAATATATAAGGAGCAAGTGGCCTACATTTTGATTAATGGGGAGTCAATGAAACCTTGTAACATCTTTAGGGGGACAACACAGGGCTATCCCCTTTCACCTCTTTATTTATTATTTCCTTGGAGATTTTGTTATTGGTGAACAGAGAAAACAATTCAATTGGAGTCAAGGTAAAGGAATATGAGTATAAAATGAAGGCATATGCAGACGATATAATGATAATATCTGGCCCCCACCAAAATATTGGAAAACTGTTAAAGATTATAAATGATTATAGCAAAGTTGTTAAGGAAAAAGCAACATGGGATATACAGTAATAGAAATAAAAATATGTATGTGAATGTCAAAGTGACTAAGCAGGAGCAATCAGGAAGATACACAGGTGAAAAAGATAATATAATTAAGAAGCCTTGAGAGCCAAGGACAAAGTTATAGAAGGTATATTGAGAACACCTGTGATAGATTGCAAACACCTGAGACTCATTAAGTGGTCAAGGTAAAGTGATGAAACACTTGGGTTGGTCTTAGGTATGGGATGATCTATGTGGACCAATCAAGATGTATGTACACACCCACTGGGTGGAAACTGACTGGTGGGTGGTGTCTAACAATGGTTATAAATTGCAATGTTTGCTAATGTACATTGTGGAGTAGTTTGGAGTATTGTGGTGTAGTTTTGGAGATATTGTGAAGTGTAGAGATTGTGATTTGTAGGGCATATAGTATTTATGTATATAGTAGAATAAAGTAGATCTTTTATATAAGACTACTGAGTTGTCTGGTGTCTTGAGGGAAGATACAAGAGCCAGAAGAATCCTGGAGAAGTTTGGAGACATCTCAGGAAGAAGAGTGAGAAGGGTTGGAGAGTTTGTCAGGGTCTTCAGCCTATTCTCTGAAACTCTGTTGCTTGGGAAAGAAGCATCAACCACTGATCAAAGCTGGTCAGCTCTGCTGCATAACAAGGTGGTGAGTTAGAGCCAGAGGTGAAGAGCTACAACTCCCATCATCCCTGACATGGGTTATGGGCCCAGATACTAGAGCAACCAGCATCCACAGAAGCTGAAAGTTCCAGAGAGTGGAAGAAGGTTTTGTGGAGCCTTGTGAGTAAATCATTTTGTGTTTTGTCTGCTGTGCATACTCAGAAGGACTGTGTCAAATTGAGTCACTACACAAATTAAGATGGAGATCCTAAAGTTTAGTAAATTAAATAGAAATAACTACTCTACCTGGAAAATATATGCCCAATCTCTACTCATAAAGGAGTCTCTGTGGTCGACAGTTGAAACAGGGCTGGCAGCTGATGCTAATGCAGCCACTCGAGAAAGAGACGCTAAAGCAAAAGCATGTCTTTATCTCATGCTAGAAGAAGACTTGATTAACGACGTAAGAGATAAAGTGTCCGCCAAGGATGTGTGGGATACTTTGCAGAGATTACACACACCTTCAACTGGGTTTGCAAAAATGCTTTGGTCTAAAAGAATTTACAGACAAAAGATGACTAAAGGACAGTGTGTGATAGAACATTTAAAAACAATGCAAGATTTATTTGTGCAAGCTGAACTGAGAGGAGTGGAAATTAGCAAAGAGCAGCAGTGTTACATTTTACTGGAATCGCTAGATCCTTCTTGGGACAACATTACAAATAGCTTGCAAAATTTGCCAGAAGCTGAGCTGAACAGAGACTTAATTGTTGCCAGAATATTGGAAGAAAACTTGAGAAGAAAGTCTGAGCAGGGTGACTCAACAAGTTTAAGGACTGTGCCAAAACAACAAACAACGCCTGAACTACGAAAGCAGGAAGAAGCAGCTTCTACAAGGGAGCAACGGAGGTGTTTTTATTGTAAAAAGATTGGTCATCTGCAGAGACATTGTAAACAATTTGCTGCTGAGAGAAGCAAGCAAGGAGAGAGCAGATGGCAGCCGCGGCAGTATCAAAAACAGTCCAAACCTCCATTTTTGAAGGACAGTGGTGATAAAAAGGGGGTTGCAACCATGATTAAGGAAAAACAAAATACTAATTGTAAATGGTTAATTGACTCAGGAGCATCATCTTCAATGTGTAACAATATTAATTTGATAAGTAATAGAAAATCAGCTAATGTAAATGCTGTAGTTTTGGCTGATGGGAAAGAGCTCAGTACTGTAAATCAAATGGGTACAGTTTACATTCCAGGGCTAAAGGAAAACTTTAATGATGTGTTACATGTAAAGGAGTTAGAAAATAATTTGTTATCAGTAAGCAGATTAACAGACAGAGACTACACGTTCATTTTTGAAAAGAACATGTGTAAGATAAAATTGAATGGGGAATTGCGAGGCATAGGCTTGAAAAAGGATAAACTTTACTATTTGGAAGACAATATTGATAGCTACAGTGTTGAAAATGCTAATAACATAGACAATAGTCCAATTCACAAAGACTGCATACATGAACTCCACAGAAAATTTGGCCATGCTAGTTTCAAATGTTTAAAGAAGTTAATCAGCATGTGTCCAGATTTAAAAGTTGCTGAATGCAAAAATCACTTAGATTGTACTGTATGCAATCAGGTAAAGGTCAGAGCTTTTCCAGTAGCCAAGAAAACCAAAAGAATTGCTCAAAGACCATTTCAGTTTGTACATGCAGATGTTGCCCAAGCTAATTGTTTATCTTTAGGGGGAAGCAAATATTTCCTAGTAATTGTTGATAGGTATACAAGGTTTGCATTTGTAAGAATATTGAAAAACAAATCTGACGCTGGGCAAAGTTTAAAAGCATGGGTGAGAATGGTGGAAAGACAATTTGATATTAGAGTAGGCACCATTGTTACTGACCGAGGAGGAGAATTTCTAAGTAATCAATTGTTTCATTGGTTTCAAAAGGTGGGAATAAGGCATGAAACTACTAATCCCGCTTGTCCTAACGAAGATGGTTTAGCTGAGAAAAAAAATACAAGATATAAAAAGAATAACTGCTTGTTTGATGGCAGATGCAGAAGTAAAAGATAGTTTCTGGGCGGAAGCAACTTTGACAGCAGTACATATTAGTAACAGACTGTATCATTCAGAAATTGAAGACATTCCCTACAGGGCATTGTATGGGAGAGTGCCAAATTACAGGTATTTGAGGGTCTTTGGACAGTTTGCTTATTTTTACATACCAGCTTGTTTCAGGAAGAAAGGAGAACCCAAAAGTAGAAGGCTTAGGTTTTTGGGGTATTCAGGAAATAGCTACAAGTTTCATTTAGGTGGAAGGGAAGTGCAGTATTCTAGGTCTGCAAATTTTGAGAGACATGCTGGTTGGGACAAATTGCATGCCAATAAGGAAGTTTTCTTGAGGTTAGGAAGTTCAAATGAGCCAGAAACACAAACTGAACCAACTTCAAGAAACGGAGGGGTTTCAGTTAAGCCAGAAGCATCCACTAGCAGCAGTGATAGTTCTTCAGATAATGAGACACAATCTAGACCTATTACTACTAGAATGACTGAGGACAAGAGATTTAGCCATAGAACTATAACTCCCAGCACAGAAAGTGAGGATGAAAGAGGCAGATCAGCAGAGTTTATTCCCAGACGTAGTCACAGAGTTAGAAAGCCTCCAGATAGGTTTGTTGTGACAAATGCAAGAGCTTGTTTAGCAGTGGAAGAGCCTGAAAGTTTTGAAGAGTTGGAAAGTTTGTCTAGAGAAGAACAGGAAAGATGGATTGATGCAATGGATGATGAGGTTGGTTGTCTGGTAAATAAAGATGTTTTTGAAGTTGTTGACAGACCCAAGGACAAGAAAGTAATTGGTTGTAAGTGGGTATACAAAAAGAAAGAAATGCCAAATGGAAGTATTAAGTATAAAGCAAGGTTAGTAGCTAAGGGTTTTGCACAACAGCAGTATGAGAACTATGATAAGACATATTCTCCAACTGCAAAGCCAGAAAGTCTGAGAATGGTTCTAGCTGTAGCAGCAAAAAGAAATTTAGTTGTAGAACATTTTGATTTTGAAACAGCCTACTTGAATGCTAGTTTAGATGAAAAGATCTTTATGGAGCAGCCACAAGGTTTTGAAGAAAATAGTAATCAGAAAGTTTATAAATTAAAGAAAGCATTGTATGGGTTAAAACAAAGTGCCAGAGCATGGAATTTGTGCATTAATGACGAGTTAGTTAAGCTAGGATACAAAAGGAGCGTTGCAGATGCATGTGTCTATACAAAAGGAGACATAGTGTTAGTGATCTATGTAGATGATTTGTGCGTGGCAGCAAAGTCAAGACAGGAAATTGAATCAGTAAAAAAAGAGTTGTCTAAAAAGTTTGTTTTGAAGGATCTAGGTTTATTAAAGTCTTATTTAGGTATTGGTGTTGAGTGGACAGAAGAAGGACATTCTTTGTTAAGTCAGAGAAAGAAAATTGAAAATTTGATTGAAAAGTGTGGATTACAAAATGTTAAAATAGTAAGAGCTCCAATGACAACTGGTTTTGTATCTGAAAAAACAACTAGAGATTTTGAAGACAAGACTTTATTCAGGAGCATAATAGGATCTTTACAATTCATATCTTGCCACACCAGACCAGACATTTCATATGCTGTAAATGTATTGGCTAGAACAGTTAATGATCCAAAAATTGAAGACTGGACAGCAGTAAAACATTAAGATATTTGAAAGGAACTTTAGATAAGAAATTGGTAATTAGAAACAGTAATTCAGATTTAGATTGTTATGTGGATAGTTCTTTTGCATCAGAATTAGGAGACAAGAAGTCAGTTACAGGAATAATAATCAAGTACAGTGAAAGTCCAATAGTCTGGAGAAGTAGGAAACAAACAAATGTAGCGATAAGTACGACGGAAGCAGAATTCGCAGCTTTAAATGAGATAGTAAATGAGGTACAGTGGGTTGAGCAGTTATTGAATGATTTAAATGAAAGTTACAAGATACCAGTAGAAATTCTGGAAGATTCACAGTCATGCATAGCAATGGCTGAAGCTGAAAATTTGAAGAACAGAACAAAATATGTTGGTGTTAGATATCAAAATGTGCGAGACATGGTTCAGAAGGGTGAAATAGAACTGAGATATATAGAAACACAACACAACATAGCAGATTTGTTCACAAAAGCATTGACAGCAGAGAAACATGAAAGACTGACACAAATGGTAGGAATGACATTGTAAGACACATACAATATTTTATTTCGGAGGGGATTGTTAAGGAAAAAGCAACATGGGATATACAGTAATAGAAATAAAAATATGTATGTGAATGTCAAAGTGACTAAGCAGGAGCAATCAGGAAGATACACAGGTGAAAAAGATAATATAATTAAGAAGCCTTGAGAGCCAAGGACAAAGTTATAGAAGGTATATTGAGAACACCTGTGATAGATTGCAAACACCTGAGACTCATTAAGTGGTCAAGGTAAAGTGATGAAACACTTGGGTTGGTCTTAGGTATGGGATGATCTATGTGGACCAATCAAGATGTATGTACACACCCACTGGGTGGAAACTGACTGGTGGGTGGTGTCTAACAATGGCTATAAATTGCAATGTTTGCTAATGTACATTGTGGAGTAGTTTGGAGTATTGTGGTGTAGTTTTGGAGATATTGTGAAGTGTAGAGATTGTGATTTGTAGGGCATATAGTATTTATGTATATAGTAG
The DNA here is from genome assembly GCA_026167975.1 of Phrynosoma blainvillii. Taxonomy (NCBI): domain Eukaryota; kingdom Metazoa; phylum Chordata; class Lepidosauria; order Squamata; family Phrynosomatidae; genus Phrynosoma; species Phrynosoma blainvillii. The sequence continues at coordinate 420,325,235 of JANUYF010000001.1, forward strand.
AATAAAGTAGATCTTTTATATAAGACTACTGAGTTGTCTGGTGTCTTGAGGGAAGATACAAGAGCCAGAAGAATCCTGGAGAAGTTTGGAGACATCTCAGGAAGAAGAGTGAGAAGGGTTGGAGAGTTTGTCAGGGTCTTCAGCCTATTCTCTGAAACTCTGTTGCTTGGGAAAGAAGCATCAACCACTGATCAAAGCTGGTCAGCTCTGCTGCATAACAAGGTGGTGAGTTAGAGCCAGAGGTGAAGAGCTACATCTCCCATCATCCCTGACATGTATCAGGGCTAGTCATCAATAAATTTAAGACAAAAATACTATCTATGAACTTGACGGAGATGGAAGAGAAAGAATTTGTAAAAAGATCTAAATTTTCAATACAAAAGAAGGTAAGGTACCTTGCTATAGAGTGTACCATGGACAACAACAAATTGTTTAAAAATAATTATGAGAAAGTCTGGAGAGACATAAGGATGGAGATGAAAAGATGGGAAAATATAGGTTTGTCATGGATGGGTAAAATCTTGGTTATTAAAATGAATATACTCCCTAAAATTCTCCTCTTGTTTCAAAATTTGCAAATAATTATTAGTGATGCACCATTTAAGAATTGAGAAAGAGATATTTCACATTTTCTTTGGTCTGGGAAAAATCCATGTGTGAAAATGAAACTTCTCCAAGATGAAACAAACAGGGGAGGCATGGCATTACCAAATCTAAAACTTTACTATTACGCCTGTAGTTTGTATTGGATACTGGATTGGATTAAGATTAAAAAGAAAGCCGTTACAAGTAGAAGGATTTGAAAATAGATATGGGTGGCATGCCTATCTCAAATATAAAAAAGACTTGGTCCATAAAGACTTCAACAACCACCTAATAAAGCATGTGCTGTTAAGAGTTTGGAAGATTGTTAAGAAAAGATGGAAAGACTCGATTCCCAGATGGACTTCAGTGAATGAGGCTTTTTATAGATACAAACCAATGAGTAATGATAGACGGATAACTTATGATGATATTCTGGTCAGAGATCATGATAGGATAAAATAATAATAATAATAATAATAATAATAAAATTTATTTCTATACCGCCCAATGGTTACCCAATCCAGGCGGTTTACAAATTAAAACAAATACAATAACAAGATATCCCTCCCCCCCTTTAAAAGAACAAGAGGAATTGAAATAAGTAGGTTATAATTGTAGTTAGTTCTTATACCGACAGATTAGAGAAAGGTTTAAAATAGACTATAAACTCAACGGTTTTTAGGACCGGGATGTGGATTTGACAAATATTATACAAGCAGAGGGAAATCATCACATTGCTAAATTTTACAAAATGTTACTGAAATATGACCAAGAATCTGAGAATGTCAAGCATTGTATGATTAAATGGGCCCAGGACATAGGGCACTCAATACAATTGGAATGGTGGGAATATGCTTGGAAGAGAGATTCAAAATTTACTTTAAGTTACAACTTGAGGAAAAATTTCATTGGTACCTTATGCCTTATAAATTAGCCAGGATGTGCAAGAACAAAAGTGAGTTATGCTGGAAATGTAGTAAGGAAGTAGGATATTTCTTTCATGTCTGGTGGAGCTGTGGTAAAGTTAGAGAGGATTAGAGACAAATCCATAAAGAAATACAGGTGATATTAAAAATTAAATTTTCATTGGACCCCAAATTGTACTTATTAAATATTATAAATAAAGAGAAAATATGAAATCCTGATATTGTACATGATATTGGCCATGAGATTATTATTTGCATCAAAACAGAAAAGTGAGATTTGCCCAGATTTAAAAGATTGGCTCTTCAGACTATATGAGTATATGGAAATGGACAAATTAACTAATTTACTGAAAAGGAAAAATATAGAGTCATTTCACCAAATATGGGGCCCCTCAATAAGTTATTTAAAAGAACATAAGAATACTAGTTATACGATCAGACTAGAATGATTTTTGGTGTTTTCGTTGATTTATAAAGGACAAATACGGTGTGTAAAACATATGATATGATGTTATAACTAATTAAAAAGTGTTTAGATTTAATACTAATGGAATATAATAGGAAAAGAACCACAAAACAAGGAAGTCATATTAGTTTGTTGTTGTTGTTGCTGTGTTTATTATGTTTTTGATTTTGTAATAATTTTTGTATGCTTGTTATGTTGTATGATCTGTATGTTATCTTTAAGTTATTGTTTATTTTTGTTTATTTTTTATGTTTTTATATTAATTATAACAATAAAGAGTATTAAAAAAAAATCACTTCACTGGCTTCCTATTAGTTTCCAGGCACAGTACAAGATGTTGGTTATTACCTTTAAAGCCCTAAATGGCTTGGGCCCAACATATCTCCGGGACAGCCTCCTTCCGTGTAATCCACCCTGCTCACTCAGGTCCTCTGGGAGGAATTTGCTGCAGCCTATTAAAACAAGGCTGTCTACAACCACCCAGAGGGCCTTGCACCAATACAAAAATGACATTGTACTCAAAATTATGGTTGTAAAACTTGGCCACAACTTTATTTGTACAGGGTAATCAATAATTCTTTAACAATTTAATTTAACCACAATTGACATTGTTCTTGACACATGTGTTCCTTTGCATATCCAATTTAACCAACCGTGTCAATCTCTCCCTTTAATTCATGTGTCAAGAACCTCAAGTTCCAATTAAACCAACATCCAAATAAATCATCTCCCCCCAACTGGAAATGATGTCATAATTTAACTCATGATATAATTTGTCTATGATGTCATCAATTTGTTTGATGACTACATAGCAACAATTTGATTAACCCCTTGAAGTATACTCTTTGTCCACTTAAATCTGAACCAATTTCGTAATTTCAATTAACTAACTTATCCCCGGGGGGGGGGGGATCCTGCCCGCCACAGGAGGGGGCCAGCCTAGCTTGGCATCCCCTCTCCCCCACCCCAGAGAGCTCATTCAATGTGACGAGAGATGGACTTCAAGTATACATCACAACCCTTGGGGGATAGATGGACCCCATTGCCCCTGTACAAATGTGGCCTATCCATCTGAATCGTGCTCAACAATTCCAATCCCCACAACTCCCAACTTCTTAACCATGGATCTATTCAGCCATACCTTATGGGCAAATGTAGGACTTAAAAGTCCTGGACCACCAATGCCCAATCCATAGGATTGTAGTGTCATTCAAACCCTGTGAAGCAGCAGCAGTCGCTGCCCCTATACGAAATGAATGAGCCGAGAACTGGGCGACTGGCAAACCTGCATGTCTCAAGGTCTCTCGCAACACAGCTCGAAATTGAAACTGTGTCAACAGAAGGCCTGAAACATGAAGGAACAAATAGCCCAGGCTGGTCGGGCAAAGGCTAAGATAATCTGACAAGGTTAAAACGGTACAAATTTGACCTAATGGTGCTCTAGACAATGCGACTGTTTGTCCCTTAGCCAACTGGTCAGTCTTAGAACGCCGCAAACATATTTGAACTCCCTGTTCATTAATTTGAACGTTAGATAGGTAAAGTGCTCTGCCTGAACTATCCGAGCGAGAGCTAGGAACCAGCTCGCTAATTCTAGTGGCCGCAAAAAACACCACAGAATAAACAGCCTTAAACAGAATCACTTCCTGAACTGAAGAACATACCTCAGTAAGGGATTGCTAAATTTGGATTAAAATTGATCCTGTCACCGGCAAGCGAGTATCACGTGCCGGAGGAAGCTCTCTGGTCCAACCTTCCAGGGCTCTACAGACTCTAAAATCCCCCATAGGGTCAATGAACCCTCCCGCTCTGGAATAATAGTGCCTGGGGACAAACCTGACTGTCGAAGATAAACTGCAAAACATAACACAGTCTCCACCCTCAATGGCCAAACCTCAACCTCCCCTTGCATAGACAAAAACAGCCTAAAAGCTTGCATTGCGAGCTGGTATGACTTGCATATCTATGGAGCGACAGACTGGAGGATCGCCCTGTCAATTTCTATTCTCCAAGGCTCCACAGATGTTTTGGCACCTCCATTGGTTGAGGTGCAACCTCCAGGGTGAGTTGACAAAACCTGGAAAACTGAAAATGAGAAATGGCATCCGCCAACGGATTTAGTAACCCTGGTACATGGCGAGCTGGAAACAACACATTGTATCTCAAACATTGAGTAACCATTGCTCTAACCAATGACATCACCCTTAAGGATTTGGAGGTTTGGGAGTTCACTACATGAACCACTGCTTGGTTGTCACACCAAAACCAAACAATTTTATTTTCAAATTGAACTGGCCACAAATGAACTGCAATCAAAATAGGGAAGAGTTCGAGAAAAGTGAGGTCTCCTGTCCAACCCTTATCCACCCAAGCTTGAGGCCATCTCTCAGCTGCCCACTGACCTCTCCAATAGAGGCCAAAGCCATATGCATCAGAGGCATCGGAGTGTACCTGGAGGTCCGCCTTTAAAAGCATTTCAGACTTGCAAAAGGAGACTTCATTAAATTGATCCAAAAATGATTCCAAAACCTTCAAATCAGCTCTTATTCCACCATTAATCCTAATATGGTGATGTGGAGCGGATACCCCTTTAGCAGCATTATATAGGCGAGCACAAAAGGCTCGTCCAGGAACAATAACTTTACAGGCAAAATTTAACAACCCAGTCAGGGATTGAAATTCTCGAAGCGTAGCCTTATTACTACTGCTCATTGTACTTACCTAGTATCTCATCGCTTTGAGTTTTTCTACTGGGAGGTGAGAGATTCCCTCAACTGTGTCTAACTCAATGCCCAAGAAGGTCAGACAGGTGCCAGGACCCTCCGTCTTTTCCTCCGCCAAAGGAACTCCCATCTCAGCCATCAACACCTGAAATGCCGACAAGGTATCTACACACCTTGTAGTACCGTGAGCTCCAGCGAACAAGAAGTCATCTAAATAATGAGTAATAGCTTGATTACCTGACCTCTTGACTGTGCACCAGTGGAAAAATATACTAAATTTTTCAAATGCAGAGCATGAGATAGAACACCCCATTGGCATAGCCTTGTCAAACCAGTACATCCCTTCAAATTGAAAACATAACAAGTCAAAATTGTCAGGGTGTACTGGCAAAAGCCTGACCTAATGCCTGTACCATCTGCACTGCTGCATCAAATGATGCGTATTTCACAGATGCCAAAACTGGATCAATGACATCATTAACAGAGTCCCCTTTTGGGTATGACAAATTGTGAATTAAACGGAACTCACCAGGTGCCTTCTTAGGAATGACGCCCAAAGGTGACAGCCTTAGTGTCGGCATTGGCAGATGTTGATGAGGCCCTGATATCCTACCCGCAGCCAACTCTTTAGCCAGCTTCTCCCTGACTAGTTCTGGCGACTCCCTCACTGAACACGCATTAGGCGCAAATCGGTGCACCCTCAAACCTGTATAAGGAATATGAAAACCATTTGAAAACTCGTCTAACAAATATTGAGCGGAATCCCTATTCAGGTAAATTCACAAACAAGCAGCCAACACATCCAGTTTAATTGGTGTTGGCACCTTTCCCTCCCACTGCTGAATGTTGCCTGGAGACTCCAGTCCTGACCTTCTTCCCCCTGAAACAGGAGGTGCCTGGGTGATTACCCTTGCAAATGTTGCATTTATGGTTGAATCTACATTGCTGTCTAGTGCACTTGCCAGAGTTGAAATCCCAGTATAAACCTGTAACCTTTATGTCCCCCATGCTAGGCCTCACATACTGCCCTTCTGGCTGTGTGACCATGGGCACAAAGCCATTATCACACCTGCTCGAAGGGGAGGCCCTCAGCATAACATCTGCCCAAAGTTCAGATTGGACGTGCTGCCATGACAAAGACGGATCCATAGCAACTCTCATCCTGAACTGTTCATCGTACTGGAGCCATGCCGCTCCCCTCGAATTAAAATGACAGTTTGTGTAAGCTTTGATCATTATTTCTTGGTATTTGAAAAATCAGGGGCCCTGGACTGGTCTTTTTGTTCTATCACACCCCTGTATATGGTAAATCCCATCATCCAATTTACAAAGTTTCTTTCCAACTTAGGACGCTTATGCGCCTGGAATTCTTTGGGGAGACTGAACACGACCATCTTTGACCATAATTCGCAGCTCAGGGTCACAAAAAGTCAAAGAAAATAGGTCTATGTATTCTCCTTTCCATATTCTCTCTTTGATAGAGAGGGGAAGGTGAGATCCTAAGGGCGTTGACATCCCAGCATAGGGGTTGCACTCAACTGCCTGATTGACTCCAGCCAAACCTAAGGCTCCCACTGTGACCACAGGCCTTGCATCACTTACCTTGGTGACCATAAGCTGCTCAGCTTGCACCCTTGAGTCAGGCACCTCGGGTGCAACTGATAAAATCGAAGGTGCAGTTACCAAAACATTTACAGAACTTGTCCCACCAGCATTGTGCCCAACCGGGCCACCAGATGACCACAGCGAGGTGGGCCAGGAAGTTGTAGCATTCAAAGACGGGGACAAACCTGTACTAGCCAATTGCTGAGCAGCCTCTCCCAATGTTTGTGATGCTCCCACCGAGTGTGCCACAGCCACTGCTCGGGTGCCAGTCTGCAGAATAGAAGAAACACTTCCCCCATTCCTGTTAGCAATTTCCACAGTTTCAGGTGCAGACACACTATCCTGACCCAAAACCACAGCCCTCTGTACCAAACTATACAAGTCTGCCAGAGTAGGCTGCTCAAACACAGGGACAGACGCACCCTGTTGTGTCACTCCTGGAACTCTCTCCTCTCCCTTTCTGTGCTGTTGTTATTGTGATTGTTTTTATGCTATGTTTGTGATCTATTTTAGTATGTTTTTAAATTGTTCTATGTTTACTATCCTTTTAAGGGGTGGGTGGGTTCTTGGGTTTTATATGTATTTTATTGTAGTTTTAATTCTGTAAGCCACCCCGATTGTATTGCAGAGGGTGGGATAAAAATAAATTTTATTATTTATTTATTATTATTACTATTATGCAATGGCTAATGGAGCACACCAAAGAATTCCAAAAAAGAATTAGCATGTGTTTCATAGACTACAGCAAAACATTTGATTGTATAGATCATGAAAAATTATGGAATGGACTCAAAGACATGAGGCTGCCACTACATCTGATTGTCCTGATGAGGAATCTGTACCAAGGAAAAGAGCACACCATCAGAACAGAATTCAAGGAAACAGAATGGTTCCCAATAGGCAAAGGGGTCAGGCAAGACTCCATCCTATCACCCTACTTGTTTAACATATGTTTAAAACATCTAAGAAAAGCAGAATTAGAATCAGAAAAAGGAGGAGTTAAGGTAGGAAGAAGCAACATTAACAACCTAAGATATGAGGACAACACCATAATATTAGCAGAAGACATTCAGGAATTGGAACAATTAATAAAAAAGGTCAAAGATGAAAGTGCAAAGGCAGGTCTGATGCTGAAAATAAAGAAAATAAAAATAATGACCACAGAAGAAATAACACAAATTCAATCTAGACAACAAGGAAATTGAAATAGTTACAAAGTTTCCATATCTAGGATCAAACACTGACCAGAATGGAGGCTGCAGTCAAGAAGTAAGAAGAAGACTAGGAATGGGAAGGGCAGCTATAAAAGAACTGGAAAAGATACTGAAGAGCAAAGACATACAACTGAGCACTAAAGTCAGAAGCGTTCAGGGCATTGTATTCCCAATTACCATGTACGGATGCGAGAGCTAGACAGTGAAGGAAGCAGACAGAAAAAACATCAACTCATTTGAAATGCGGTGCTGGAGAAGAGTACTTAGGATACCACGGACAGCCAAGAAGACAAATGAGTTCTTGAACAGATTAGACCAAACCTCTCCTTGGAAGCAAAGATGATCAAGTTGAGACTATTGTACTTTGGCCACATGATGAGAAAGCATGGATCACTAGGAAAAACAATAATGCAAGGAAAGGTAGTAGAAGAAAGAGAGGAAGACCACAAACCAGATTCAATCGGGGGGGGAGGGGGTTAAGGGGAAGGGCTTGAAGGATCTGGGCAAGGCAATGGAAGATAGGAATTCTTGAAGATGTCTCAATCCACAGGGTCACCATGAGTCAGAACCGACTCAAGGGCAGCTAACAACAACAAATAGATTCAAAAAATGACAATTTGGGAAGTCTACATTAAAAGGAAAATTCAACAAATTTCTCCCTATCCATACTTTCCCAAACCAAGCCTAAAGAGAAATAAAGGCTTCATACATAAGGCCTGGTATTCTATTCAAATGTTCATACAACAGTCTGAATAGGTTTTTCTCTCCTGGGCCTTTCCTATCTGGGGAGATTATCATATGGGGAACATGATAGGGATAGGATATCTCCCCCATCCTTATCCTATTCATGACCCATGTGAATGTGATCATGCGAATCACTTTCACATGAAAGCAGGCTGAAAAGCACTTCTTTCACATGAAAGCAGGCTGAAAAGGTTCTTCTGTTAATACAAAAGGCTGCAAATGACAGGAGAAAGTGCTTTCAGGTGATCATTGAAAGTGCTTTTCAGCCTGCTTTCATATGAAAGTGATTTGCATGATTCCTTTCACTCGCAAACACACTGAACCTGTCATTCACTTTCCCTGGTGCTTCCCTGCTGGGACAACGCCGGGTCATGTGTGAACGTCCGTCTCATGATCAAGTGGGAAGAACAGGACTGGGAAGGGAAAATGATGTCCCATTTATTACAAGACCAGGTTCAGGGGGAATCTTAGGGGGGTTGCAGACTGCAGGAAATAGTGCAAATTGAGTCTACTTTTGGGGTTAAGGTTAGTGCTAGGGAATCATGGGAATTTTTTTTCTGAGACATTGAGCCTTCTCTGTCAGAGAGCTCTGGTGCCACAATAAAATACAGTTCCCATGATTCCCTAACCCTAACCCTAACCTTAAAATTGGACTCAATTTGCACTATTTCTGGCAGTCTGCAGCCCCCCCCCCCCTTAGTATCTCACTTAATTAGCCAGGATTCATCCCAATTGATACAGAGGGAGCTAGGGACAGTAAATCAGCAGAGGCAAGGCTTATACAAATAAATTGTAAATTTATTTGTATAACACACACTAAGACAGCCAATCATTCACACACTCTTACAAGGACTCAAGAATAAAGTAGTTAGCTTTGGAATAGACAATAGGCTTTCTAATGGTAATATTACCTGATAAGGCTGCTCCAGGAATCCAATGATGTGTTGGATTCAGCCTCACAGATGGGACAGGGAAGCAGCAGCAAGCTGGAGCTTTATCAGAATTCAGAGTGACATGGAGACACCATGAATTCTAACCAGATACACCTGTCAATTAATTTGGAGGTCCTTAAATAGCTTGAAAATAGCCTGGAGTGAATAATAGCCGGTATCCCTCCAGCCGGTATCCCTCCAGCCAGCCCTTTCAGCTCAGGGCACTAAGTGGGGTCTGGCTGTACTGCAGTCAGGAGCTCCAGGACTTTCTCCTCAGCTGGACAAGAGATGTTTGGGTTTACCCAGGCCAAGGTTTTTACTAGGGAGTTTTGACATGTGGGAGATCCGCAGTCACTTCAACTAGTGCTGGATTTCCTTCCCTTGCTAAATCTTAAATCTTGTTGAAGGGTCCTGCACTGCCTTCCAACCAAGGGTTTTATTTTTCCACTTTGTCAAAGGGTCTAGCATCTCCTTTCAACCAGCGGTTTTTCAGTTTTGCGAAAGGTCTTGACTACCGGTAGAGAAAAGAGCCTTTTTCTCTAGCCATGGCTTTCTCACCTTTCATGCAAGGGTCTGCAACTACAAAAGCTTTGTGTGAGGTCTTTTGATGAGAAGTCTCTCTAACATAAGTAGCTTCCTTGTCCAGCCCACCCAAAACTATGTATGTCACTCTACGCTGACACCAAATGCAAGGAAGCTTGCCACTGGGTTGCTCGCACCTTGCCAGGCAACAGGACATCCAACCAAAGTGATGAAATGGGTTCAGCCAACCCACGATAGACCCAAGCCCTTGTGGCCATGCACACAGAAACAACACACACAAGGATTTATCCTTGTGTCTATCTAATTTATATCCCTTTTAACATCTACATGCAAGATTCAAACAGCCTGGTTGTGCAGTCAGAATATTAAAACTTCGGGGGATGCTCACATTCTTTTCCACCAAATATTATGATCAGGGGGAATCTTAGTAGCTCAATTAATTAGTCAGGATACATCCCAATTGATACAGAGGGAGCTAGGGACAGTAAATCAGTAGAGGCAAGTCTTATACAAATGAATTGTAAATTTATTGGGGATCACACACACTAAGACAGCCAATCATTCACACACACTTACAAGGACTCAAGAATAAAGTAGTTTGCTTTGGAATAGACAATAGGCCTTCTAACGGTAATATTACCTGATGAGGCTGCTCCAGGAATCCAATGATGTGTTGGACTCGACTGTGCAGATGGGACAGGGAAGTGGCAGCAAGCCAGAGCTGAATCAGAATTCAGAGTGACATGGAGACACCATGAATTCTAACCATACACACTTAACAATTAATTTGGAGGTCCTTAAATAGCTTGAAAATAGTCTGGAGTGAAGGTTGTTGATTACACTTCAAAAGATGCCAAATTTACATAACAAAGGTCACCTTGAAGTAGACAGATTCCAGAGGTGATAATGGGTCTTATCTGGCTCTGGGGGAAGGCATCCAGAGCCATAAATCACCTAATCGTCTTGCTAGGAAGGTGTGAATGTTTCCTGATTGTGACTCCTTAAACTAGCTGTTTGATCTTTGTTTTTACATGTGTGTGTACATGATCTCCTCATTTTTGGGTTCATGGCAGCTCTGCAGTTCTGTTTTAGAGCCATAGCAGAAAGCATGCACACACCCCAAAATTGAAGATGTTCAGTGCTCATAACACATCCCTCATGTGATAATAGTCTCTGAAATTTAATAAACTCACGTCATCAGGCAGTATCTATTGGTAAACCTCTAGCTTTTTCCCAGGCCATTTTTTAATAAGTCCTTAGGACCATGAGTCCAAGTTTGAGTTCAGTGTTACTGTCTACACCAGGGTTGGAATTGCCGGGGGCTAGGGCTCCTCAGAAAACTTGGGGGACTTCACCTCCTGCTGTAACACCGGTTAAAAATAAACAAGTAGATCATCTGCACTGTCTTTGTTCCTCCTGTCTGTATATATCCATTTCAAGCTCAGAATGAAGCCTACATATGGAAAATTAGCTCCACATGATCAGGAACATTCAGGCTTCTTGCTTGTATGATTGTATGAGTTTATATGAGCTTTATGCCCATACAATATTGCAAATGTAGACTCTCTTTAGATTTTTGAATCTGAGGCAATCTGGAGAGGGGGAAGGTTAAAAGTATGAGATTCCTCCTACCTTTATTCCATATGTTGAAAGAATGTGAAAATATGTCATATGTTATAACTGGAATTGGCACTGTTACTAACAAATAGGATAAAATTTATAGAGAAACAAGGACCTTGTGCCTTTGGCTGTTTGTCATATAAGTATGTGACAGAGCAGAAATTAAACCAGCAAATTGTGTCCCCACACTCAGATGCTGAATTTTGACTGTGGATTGTAGCATTTTTAAAAAAAAATGTCCCAGGAGTCTGGCTATAAAACAGGAATGAGTAGGTATATATGAGTAGGTATATTCACAACAATTGCCTTGACTGGAAAAAATGGTGAGGAGAAATGTGAAGTCAGCCTCTGCTAACACCAGCTTAGAGTTACTCACTTGCATCAAGTTCCAGATGATTATTGGCGTTAGGAGTGAGCTGCATATAGCTGACTCCATCTGTGTTCTGAAATTTCATGGTGTTTAGATGCAATGATAAGTGCATGAAACTGTTCTCCAGTTTTAAAAACAGAGAGATTTCAGGTGGGTTTTGCAAGTGAGGAAGAGGCACCCACATCTAGGTCACAAACCTTTCTATGGGATTTGCGCTGACAAGGTTATAATATACATACATGCCATACATCACTGCCAACACCATTGTATACAGTTGGAAGCATTCTCTGTATATTTTATATTGTCTGAAAGGTATGCAAAGGAGGCAAATCTGATTTGGAAATCCCTGGTTTCAACAGCAATCTTGAAATTCAAACTTGTGGTTCCCAAATCAGATCTTCCTCTTTTACATGGTTTCCAGACAGTTTCACAAATGCATAAGATCCTTCATTCTCTTTGGGCACCAGTTTTTATGGCCACCACTTCTGGATTTCAAGCAGGGTCTCAAGGGATTCTTTAGTAATGAATTCCAGTCCCCTAAGACTTGCCTATGCATTTTTCATCAAAACCTTATGGTTGTCACATGAACAGTGTTGCCCTGCAGCTTATGGACTGTAAAGAAGATTTTTAAAGGAGGAAGAATGAGTCTGAAGAGCCTTTGTTCTCCTCATATAAGGGATTGATGCCAGTGATTACAGCATGATACTGTTCAGGCAGGTGTTATACAAGCTCACACACCATCACAAGCTCCCCTGGAGTCCAACCTGTTATTCCAATCTCATGCTCTTTTGAGCAGGCTGTGCACCAGAAATTCGGTGTTATGCCAGAATGATTGGCAGTTTCATCACAGCAAGAGACAGAAGGTTGATAAGCTGAGGGGACTCAGCACACATTCAGTTCTAACCTGGATTTTGGTCTTGGTGGGTGAGAGGCTAATGCATTAATTCATCATATCCAGGAGTTCCCATCTAAAGTTGTAGTGCATGAAAACTGAGACACGAAGGGCAAACCTGCTAGGAGTATAATTTAGGGCAAGCTGTAAACTTTAGCAACTGTGTCCAAGAATGTGTAAGAAATGTTTCCTCTCCAGTGGAATTTGTCCCCAAGTTGCTTTGTACACAGGGTAATTCTGCCTTGGTAGAGAATGCACTACTCATAATGCAGTAATGATAAAGAAAATGGCACTTGTCAATTTCCTTCTGTTATGCATTAATGAAAGGCATAGAACCATAACTTAGATGGGAGAGAGTGTTTGCCTCTGTACCAGCTGTGTATAAGAATTGCCTTATAAACAAAAATCACTGTGCAAGCTTTTGAAACCATACGTTTCTTCAACAAGCAAAGGTCTTTCTCAGCTGGAATACCGTGTCCAATTTTTGGGCACCACAATTCAAGGATGTGGACAACCTGGAGTGTGTTGAGAGGAGGGTGACCAAAATAGTGAAAGATCTGGAAACCATGCCCTATGCGGAGTGGCTAAGGGAGCTGGATATGTTTATCCTTGAGAAGAGAAGGTTAAGAGGTGACATGATAGCCATGTTTAAATATTTTAAGGGATGTCACATTGAGGATGGAGCCAGTTTGTTTTCTGCTGCTCCAGAGACCATGACATGCAGCAGTGGATTCAAACTACAGGAAAAGACATTAAGAGGAAGGGCCTGATGGTAAGAGTTGTTCAGCAGTGGAATATGCTGCCTCAGAAAATGGTGGAGTCTCCTTGTTTGGAAGTTTTTAAACAGAGGCTGGATGGCCATCTATCGGGAGTACTTTGATCATATCTTCCTGCATGGCAGAGAATTGTACTGGATGGTCCTTGTGGTTTCTTCTAACTCTAGGATTCTATGATTCTATTTTAAAAAGCATGCTGGGGGTGGGGGAGGAGTGGATAATATTGTGGTCTATATACTGTCTTCTGATGGCCTGAAAGAAGAGTGTACAGATTAGGGACCTTCTACACTACACAATTATAGCACTATACTTTCACTTTAACTGTCCTGGATGTATCCTCTAGAATCCTAAAATATATAGTTTGGGTAGGCACTGGAGCTCTCTGGCTGAGAATGCTCTCCCCACCCCCAGGCTAGATTAAAGCTGATTGATTAATTGATTGATGTAACCTTTCTGCAGCCCTGGAGCAGTTCCAAAAGCAGGGGCCCCTTTCTGTACATGTGTAAGCTATTCTGGGAGTTTCTACGTGGAAATAAATTATTTAAAAATAAATGCCTATATAAATAATAAATACTATATAAAGTGCAACAGACAGAAGCAATAATAATAATAATAATAATCATCATCATCATCATCATCTTCATGCATAAACTCATTTTCAGACCTAAAACCTCAGTGAGATTAAGAGACTGAACCCATGTATTTTTAACTCAATAGTTCAAGTAAACCAAAAAAAATATTGAGCACATGAGAAAATATTGAGAGATTCAGAAAGTGATTAGTGAAGAAGATTCCAATCCTGAAAATTCTAAGATTCAATAGGGGTTGCCATGGTAGTTAAATTCTAATCATAGTGCTATAATCAACAGTGCATATCTAGAATCTTTCTGGGAGCACACAAAAGGTTACATCAATCAATTTGTGGGAATAAGAAGGACAATAAAAGACAAGCAATAAAATTTAGTGATTCTGAGAAAGCAAAGGACTCCCTTGCAACCTCAAAAATCATTCAGTGCCAGGGAATGCAATGTAAATTTCACAAACTCTTTTACATGATTTCTATAGAGTGAGAGGAAAAGAGGGAATGTGTATCAGAAGAGAGAGAAAAGGGATTTCTGATGATTTCTGGTTCTAGTCTTACTGCTGGTATGCATCCCAACCAAAGAGACTACTCTCAAGGGAATGTGGACCCTAACTAGGAAAAGAAGTCCCCATTCCCCTCTTTAACAGGATATTCCATTTAAGAGGTAATTCTATTCACCTGAGATCCTTAAACAACCATCTGGAACAGAATTTGGGAGTCCAGAACCACAAAAACATGCAAAGTTACATTCATTAGCTGAATGCAGTCTATGAGAACAGACAGTTATATTTCTTTGTATTTTTCTGATGGCTGCAAGGCAGTATGAGCACTCAGACAGAAATGTGTACAAAGAACGCATACATTTTAAAAAGTGCAAGCAAAATGCATACATTTAAAAGAGTGCATGCAAAACAGTACATTTACTGAAAAATCAGCACAAGACTGCTTTGTTCTGTGGAAAAAACACTTGAAAATATGTGTACATTAGAAAAAGCACGCACAAAATTTGTGCCTTTTAAAATATATACCAGATTTCTTCAGACCTGAAAAACTGCAACATGATAAGGAAAAGAGATGCTATGAATGTAATAGTGGGAATGGAGAAAATAAATTGAATTGAATTTGACAATTCTGAACATCCTTAGCTATCTGAAATGCTCTAATGGAGAAATCTGGGGTTTAATCCCCTTCAATAAACAAAAATCTGTATGAAAGCTTATTTGTGTCCCTTCTACTTATGTGATATAATGGTGCAGAAGTAGAAAAATTGTTCAATATCTCTATTGGTATATTGCAAAAGACAAGCACCTCAGTTTTAAACTTGCTAATTCAGAGTTAGTTTACTTCTTCTGTCTTTTCCATCTTGCCTCTTTAAAAAACACATCCAATTAATTTCGTGATTAATTCCATTTTTACATAAGGAGGAAATTCCACATTTTTGAATAAAATTGATTGAACAGTTTCATTTTTTAAAAAATACTTCCACAATCCATTGATTCCTCAGTTATTCAGCTACTGTGTGTTGCTAAACAGACCTCCCCCCACTTCCTTTTTGCCCCCAGCCCATAATGTTATTTTTGAGCAACTATTTCCCATTTTCTCAGGGCACCCTAATCTGTGTGAAAGTTAGCAAAAGAAATGTGTGGCTTAGAAGAAAGGGAAAGCTCAAATCATCTGATGTCATCTGGGGGAGAGACAACAAGCCCAGCACAATTGGGCCTAGAATCAGAGGAAGAGCCCTTACTTCTTAAAGGATGGATGGGATTCGGGATTTTTATGTTCTGTTTAGATTGTATTAATATATCTGAATGGAAATTTTAATGTTGTAAGCTGTCCTGAGGGCAGATATAAATTATTATTATTATTAATATTAATATCAGTGCACATGAATGTAACATTCATTTGGGGAAAATGGTTAATAAAATCTTGGTTAATATGATAGTCATTTTCACATATTTGAAGAGATGTCATGTAGAAGATGGAGCAAGATTATTTTCTTTGGCTCCAGAGACTAGGACCCAGATCAATGGATTCAAATTACAAGAAAAGAGAAAGAGCTTTCTGATTATAAGAGCAGTTCAACCATGGAATAGACTACTGCAGAGGACAGTAGGCTCTCCTTTCCAGCAAGCTTTTAAACAGATATTAGGTGGCTACCTCTCAGAGAAGCTTCAGCTGTGGATGGGGTTAGAGTACATGACAGTTGAATACTTTCTGGCTCCATAATCCTGTGTTCTTGTGCCTCTGTCTGTTCTTCAAACCAGCACACATCTACAGAGCTGACCAAAGTCATAGAATCTGACAAAAGGTATCTAATGTTCTGATTAGACATATTTTGGACCCTAATTCAGCTGTTGAGAAAACTCAACAGCAACCCCATGAAATAATGACACAAAAGATAAGTTACAGAGAAAATCAAATGAATGCAGAGTTTAAAAGCAAAGATTAGGCAAGAAGGAAGCCTATGGAATCTGAGTGGAGCCATTTTTGGCTCCTGCTGATTGCCAGCATGCTCTAATTACTGAAGCAGGATGTCTGAAGAGCAATCAGTAGCACTGGAATAATCAGATCATTGCCCTGATATTCCAGTTCTCTATAAAGGCCAAACAGAACTAATAGTGCTTATTTGAGTTTTCATTATTGTGCAGCCTTCTGAGGAAAAATTCAGAGATGCATATCTATTCAATGACACAATCATAACATTTCCCCTATATTTGTTTATATCTGAAGTTCCATTTTAGAAAGATTCCGTCCCTATGCACCATAGGATCCCAATTATTCTAAAATTTCCAGGAGGCTTAAAACCAACTGGATAATTGGGGAAACAGCCAGCTAGTCTAATAAAGTGTAAATATAACCTTTTAGAAATATTAATTTAAGATGGTCTTTCAGAGATTGTTCAGGAAAAAGACTTTGATGTCCCTGAAATATCAGTCAAGATTCATGAGTTGACTTCTAGTTTTAAGATAGAAAGAAAGAATTTGTAAAGTTTGCATTTGCTCTTTTTCACTTAAATTATTATTTTTACATGAGATGTTTGCACGTAATGGAGGTTTTTGTCATTTGTTTTCTATGAATTTGAATGCTCTTGGCAGTCCTTAGTTTGATGCCTGTGAAAGATTTCAAAGTAGTCAACCCATGACACCATTGCTCCCTAAACATCTGCCTGTGGGCAGAAACAGGCTATGGCAACTCCCTGTGTCCCTTTAAAACACTGAAGAGATGGTATGAGTGAAGTGAGGCTCAGTGGGAGGAGAAAGGAGAGACTCCAGGTTTTCTTCAAATTTTAATAATATTCTATCTTCTTAAAATTTTCTTTAAAAATATCACATTTTACCAAATTTTAACTTTAACCACATGAAACTATAGGCTGATACATACCAGCACTAAAAGGCACCTGTGGGTGGCTTGGGGGCATAGCATGGCATGCACACTCCATATGTCCCCATGATGCCCTGAAGGTGCCCAGAGCAGCCACACATCAGCCAGCTTCAAGGTGTCTTGGGGCATGGCTGTTACATGCCACAAGTCCCCAACATGCTGGGAAGCTGCTATAGGGCTGCAGAAGAGCTGCTAAAGGCAGCTTTTCCATGACCATAAAAAGGAGCAGTGGAAACTTTTTTTTTGGCTGGTGCCATGGCAGATTGGGGGTGTGGCTTCATGGCAATATGTCCGGGTGGGGCGGCTTCATGGCACCCTATCTGGGCTGTCTTTACAGCCTTTATGTGTCATGTACATTAGGCTGTGTGTATGATATTGTAATTGAAAGGTATAATTTTAATTTTTTTTAGTTGTTCATGTCACAACTATTACCATTACAGTCAGTGATATACAGGAATTAAAATTTATGAGAAACATTAGTACAAAAAAACCCCAAAAACACTACTAAGGATTCTGTATGGTATGGTATGGGAGGAGGTTCATGGGGAGGGAGTGACACCATGAGTTACCATACTGGGCGACACCAAACCTAGTGATGCAACTGCTCCCAGCCATCATTTCAGCTGCAGCATTTTGGAACTACTGAAGTTTCTGAGCAGTTTCCAAAGGCAGAACCAGAAAGACTGTATTACAGTAGTCCAAACAGGATATAATGAAAGCATGTGTTACTGCAGCCATATCTGACTTTTCAAGGTGCAGACACAGCTAGCACAAGAGCCTTAACTGTACAAAGGCACATTGCTGAAACCTGGGCATCCAGCCTCAGAGTAGAGACCAGGAGCTTACATCCAAGCTAAAAACACAAGCTATGGGGGGGGGGGGGAACAATGTAACCCCAATCAGCACAGATTGTATATCTGTTCCCTGATCTACTGTTCTACTGACCAGGAGGAGCTCTTTCTTGTCTGGATTATGCTTCATTTTGTTCACTCTCATCCAGTCCATTACTGACAGCAGCAGATTGATTATAAGTCTCCTTGATTGCCAATTTTTTAAAAAAAAAAATTGATGCATTCCAATGCCCGATTAGGATGTCTCACCAAGGATAAAATCCCACACAAATTTACTTTGGAGTAAGTCCCATTAGAGCTTCAATCTGAATAGGTATGTATACCATTAATATGAGCCAGTGTGGTATAGTGGTTTGAGCACTGGACTACAACTCTGGATACCAGGGTTTGAATCCCCACTTGGCCATGAAAACCTGAATGACTTTGGATAAAGCATCTTCTCTCAGCCTCAATGATCAGGGTCTCTCATCTTCTTTTGGGCTATTTATAATATACTGTAATAGATATACAAATATCTTTATCACAGATATGCCCTTTGTCAGGACTGGCAGAATACAAAATTCAGAAATCCAGGCTTCAGTAGTTAAAACTCAGAAAACCTTTATTAAAAAATTATGGATCCATTCCAGAGACATTTATTGTCAGAACTGAATAGCAAGTGTTAACATTGCCTAATTAAACTGTGTGCAATTTCAAATTTGTGATGGGCTCAATTCTTATTTGTTACATTTTATAAGCACATTTATTCCCTCTCATTTCCATATCACCATCTTCATAGTTCTAACAGCTAGATTCTCCCACAGAAACAAGTGTGAACATCCTCACTCAAACTCACTCCCTCAGCACCTGTAGCTGAGATCATCATGCCTCAAAAATGTCATTTTCTACCCATTACACCAACTTTTCACATATAGAAGGCAAGGTGCACATGCAATTCTTGGCACAGTTATACAAACAGATATGAATATACTCTTCCCACAGGAAGAAACATAGGGCCTTTGCAGACTGCCAGAAATAGTGCAAATTGAGTCCACTTTAAGGGTTAGGGTTAGGGTTAGGTTATCATGGGAACTGTATTTTATTGTGGCACCAGAGCTCTCTGACAGAGAAGGCTCAATGTCTCGGGGGGGGGGGGGACACAATTCCCATGACTCCCTAGCACTAACCCTAACCCTTAAAGTGGACT
Organism: Phrynosoma blainvillii; assembly: GCA_026167975.1. Taxonomy (NCBI): domain Eukaryota; kingdom Metazoa; phylum Chordata; class Lepidosauria; order Squamata; family Phrynosomatidae; genus Phrynosoma; species Phrynosoma blainvillii. The sequence continues at coordinate 420,344,632 of JANUYF010000001.1, forward strand.
CAATTTGCACTATTTCTGGCAATCTGCAAAGGCCCATAGACTTTTCAATGTTTTGGCACATTACTTAACAGCCATATCTGCATGGAAGACTAATGTTTAATCAGTTTGTTGTCGGTTTCTCATGGGCCAGTTTTATATCCTTCCCACTATCTTTAATGGCCTTTGCTTATGTAAACAATATTCTTTAATCAGGCTACTGATCTTAGTGACTTTCTTCTGTGATGTAACAGTTGGTAAACACTAGTTCTTGTCTGCCTTCCATCAGATTGCATCAACCAACTGATTCTAATAGCCCTTTATGGTTGAGCTTGTTATAAGCAAATTCATTGTTTATGTTTTTCTTTCTAATTTCTTATTTTTTTTTTAATTAGGCTGGCTTGATCAGTGCTCAGTCTGCAACACATGGGATCCTTTGTGATTCAGAGAGAGCCTCCTGTATGTGAACCTAGGTCAGAAATATGGTGGTCAGCATCTGATGTAGAAGACAGAAATGCACACTCCCATTTCCCTTCCATTATTCACACTATTTTATAACCACATTGTTTTCCAATTTCTCCTTTTGTTCTGTTCAGCAAATGGTACATAGAATCACATATATGGATGGTACTTGGAACTTTTTTAATCTACCTCAGTGCAGGATCTGCAATGCAGAATGCTGATACAGCATTCCTGACAGACAACCATCCATCCAGATATTGCTTAAATATCACAAAATAAGGCATGTTGATATCTCCCAGGACCTCCTAGAATGCTCAGTATCATTTACAATTGGGACATTCCTCTTAATATTTAGCCAAATTATAATTTTCTATTAATTCTATGCATTAACTCTAGCCTGCTCTCTAGAGCAAGAGCAGACACAATACTTCTGCCTTCTCACTCTATAATTTCCAATTGCCCACAGGAAACAAAACTTCCCTCAATCCCCATCAGCCCACTGTTCACTATCACCTTCTGCCTTAATCATTCTCTGACATCATTTATGTGCTGGTCTGTGCAACATGCAAATGCTATCATCCTTGACATCCCAGCCCACACCACTCTTTCCCACAAAACTGTGATAATCTTCTAGTGAAGCAATGTTAGGGGCAAGTCCAGTGGAGTTTCACATTTAAATCTTCTCCTCTCTAGGTAAAATGTGTTCAGCATTATTCAGTTTAACTGTGCAACCAATTCCAAGACTCTTCTGGGTATGCAGAATCAATTCAGTGACCATCTTTCCCTACATCCTTCATCCTGTCTCTTTCTTCCCCTTCTACAAGCAATAACATGGTAGAAGCACTTTCCACAGATGCTTAAAGCAATCTATTGGCAGTTCTTCCTGCTCATTCATTAGAAGATAGATTTCTTTTAATGCCTGCTGGGAGTGGCAAGGACTTCTCTATTGACTATGGAAACAATGCAATAGTGCTAAAGAGCCTCTCAGAAAGAATAGTTCTATGTGGGTACTGTTTTGCAGTACACATGACAGATGGGTACAGCTCTTTCTGAGCATCACTGCATGCTTTTGGCAGCAGCTACCGGGCTTCCCTCAGTAAGGCATGCTTTGGATCCATCCACAAATGTGTCCCTAGGGTCTGGACTGAAGAAAAGTAGCACTCTGTTTGCCAACAATAGTTGGAAATGTTGTAACGCTGCTGGCGAATACATTATGACACCTCTTTGTTGAGAGAAAGTGCATGCTGAGGCAGCATATGGCTCTGCTCACTCTTTGGGAGGAAACAATGAAGCTTATCTGATGTATCTCCATGCCTTAGGCCCCCTTTCCCTGTGTCTGATCCCACATGGCTGCACTATATATGTAAGCATTCAAATCATGTGGGTAGAACCATTGTATGATTTTTTTAGCCTAATATATTTGCATTAAAGAATAGTACAATATCCAAGGAGGAGTGCAATATTTAATACAATGATCAATTAGGAAAGACTAGCACCATTTCTCTTTTTTCTTTATTTATTGATTTTATGCTCAGTTATACCATACAATGTACAGTAATTCATTACTACATATTTCCATTTTTACCCTGCATACATTTAACTCTTCTCCCGCTCTCCAGTGGCTATAAACAAGTATTTTAGTATCCAGTATCTATAATGTGAAATATCTTATTAATAGCTTCCCTAACTTTTCAGTTTCAACTTTCTCAACCCAAAAATCCCACTTGTCCCACCAGATAATTTCTTTTATTTGACCATTATATTCCTTTTCTCTCTTTAAAAAAAAAAAAATCAAATAAGAGATATTCTGCAATATAGTGCAACCAATTTCTTCCCAAATATCATTTCTCCATTCCAATGCTATTAGAGCTTGTGCCACTCTGAAAATACTTTTTTATTACATAGTCTCCTCTCTTATTCAATCCCATTTGAATAATCTCAGCACCATTTCTGTAACTATATAGCCTAAGTAGTGGAAATTAAAGTTTCCCATTAAAATCAAAGACTTACAACTTGTTATGGATCCAACTATTATTTAATTGGTGTTCCCCTGAAGTTGAAATTTCATTAATTGTGTGACAGAAATCCTTTGCAAATGGGAGGCCTGGAGGATTGATAAGTGGTGAAGACCAGGAGTGTGCCTTTTGTCTCAAAGATGGATGAATGTGTAAGTTTTGCTTTCTCCCACATTAAATTATTTAGAAAACCTTTTTGTTTTTTATCCAATGGTTAAATACATTTTAAAATTGTGCTAAAAATAAGCAAACAAAAATATCAACTGTTTTCACTCACTACTGACCAACTTCACTTTGACAAAATTTCCAGGATATAGAGAGGACTATATTGTACTTGTATGCCATTTTGCTGTTAAGGATGGGATGCCTGCTTGAAAGGAAGAGGTGGCGGTCATAACTCAACACCACAAGTGTGGGTGAATAGAAGAATTCAAAGCCATACTTTGAAGAACTAAACTCTTAAAGCCCTCTCCCTCAATGAATGAATATGCCTGCTTCACTTTCTCCCACATTTGATTTTTTTTAAAATCATGAGTTTATTTGTTTTTCAGATATGTGAAGAAATGTGTGAATGTTGAGATATTCTTATCAAAATCATACAAAATAAACTTCTGACCAGTCTTTAACCATTGCTTTTCCAGCAGCAATGCACTAGTGAAAAAAAAGGGATGGAGTAGTATTCATAGACTTGCATGTATGTAGCTTTCACATGTACTATGTCTGGAATAGCTACATGATGGATGTTTAAAACTGACTGAAAATCTATACATGTATTCCTCTCTTCACATAGGGGAGGAGAAAGAACCTTTATAAGAACTTGGAGGAAAGAAAGTTAAACCACATCCAGATCCACTGTAGTGCAAGTATAGACAGGGAGGGCACATCTAGGATCAAATTTTAAAATGCCTGAACTTGACTGCAAGCCACAGTACTAGGACAATATGTTTCTGTGGTTTAACTCTAATTTTGGTCACCTCCTGTAACTAGAATTAAACCATTTTTTCTCCATTTTTAGCCAAGCCATACTAAACACATGGACAGGAATTGTGCAAATCCCAAGATGCTGTTGGATCACAGCTCCCTGTATTCTTCACCATTGATTATGCTGGCCAAGGTTGCTGGAACTTGTAGTCAATGTCTGGAGAGATGCATGATACACATCCTGGCTATACTAGATCATATGCTGTATCACACATATCACACCGACCCTCTTGGTACACATGTTTACAGGCAAAAAGAGGAGGGGCAAAAGGTGGAAGAGGAGGAGGAGATGATGATGATGATGATGATGATGATGATGATGATGATGATATTGAATTTTGGGCATGGTAAAATTCGAGGCAACAAAATTACATTGCCATTAGCATAATGTTTTGATGTGTATGGGGAAGAGGGATCACACACTTCTACAAAACTGAAAGTATGATTTTTCTAAGATATTATGTGTCCAAGAGGGAGGGGTGAGATACAGTTGTGATTTTCTGCATCCCAGTCTATTTCCAATATGGTTCTACTTCAGTGTAAATAAGAGCTGGGCTAAAAATTTCCCTCATTATTTTCAGGGACATGATGCATTTTGAGGGTAAAGTGCATGGAATGCTCTGGCTTTCCAGAAGTATCCTTAGTAGTATGTTGGACATTCTCTCTGTCTCTGTCTCTTTGTCTGTCTCTTTCTCTCTCTCTAATGAATATGACATTTACTGTGCCAAGAATGCTACCAAGGAGTGCCATGAATTTTGTCCCTACTCTTGAAATTCAAAATGTGAATGATGGTAATTGATCCCTCCCACTTTTGGTATTCTCTTCCAATATTTGACCCAAAGGTTAGTGGATGAGAATCATAGAATCATAGAATCATAGAATCATAGAGTTGGAAGAGACCACAAGGGCCATCCAGTCCAACCCCCTGCCATGCAGGAACTCCCAATCAAAGCATCCCCGACAGATGGCCATCCAGCCTCTGCTTAAAGACCTCCAAGGAAGGAGACTCCACTACTCTTCGAGGGAGTGTGTTCCACTGTCGAACCGCAATTACTGTCAGGAAGTTCCTCCTAATGTTGAGGTGGAATCTCTTTTCCTGCAGCTTGCATCCATTATTTCGGGTCCTAGTCTCTGGAGCAGCAGAAAACAAGCTTGTTCCCTCCTCAATATGACATCCCTTCAAATATTTAAACACGGCTATCATATCACCTCTCAGTCTTCTCTTCTCCAGGCTAAACATTCCCAGCTCCCTAAGTCGTTCCTCATAGTGCTTGGTTTCCAGACCCTTCACCATTTTAGTTGCCCTCCTTTGGACACGCTCCAGTTTCTCCACATCCTTTTTGAATTGTGGTGCCCAGAACTGGACACAGTATTCCAGGTGAGGCCTGACCAAAGCAGAATAGAGTGGCACTATTACTTCTCTTGATCTAGACCAGGGGTAGGCAACCTTTCCCCTTTAAGGGCCGGGGGACTTCAGCTCCCAGAATCCCAGGAACTATTGGCCAACATGGGACTATTGGCCAACATGGCTGAGGCTTCTGGGAGCTGAAGTCCCTTGGCCCTTAAAGGGGAAAGGTTGCCTACCCCTGATCTAGACACTATACTTCTACTGATGCAGCCTAAAATTGCATTGGCCTTTTAAGCTGCTGCATGGCACTGTTGACTCATGTTCAACTTGTGGTCCACCTGGATTCCTAGATCCCTTTCACACGTAGTTTCATTCAGCCAGGTGTCCCCCATCGTATATCTGTACTTTTTGTTTTTCCGCCCCAAGTGCAGTACCTTACATTTCTCAGTGTTGAATTTCATTTTGTTAGCTTTTGCCCAGATTTCTAGTCTGTTCAAGTCATTTTGAATTTTGATCCTGTCCTCTGGAGTATTAGCTACTCCTCCTAATTTGGTGTCATCTGCAAATTTAATAACTATGCCCCCAATACCATCATCCAAGTCATTAATAAAGATATTGAATAGCACTGGGCCAAGGACAGAGCCCTCTTGCACCCCACTGGTCACTTCTTTCCAGGTTGAAAAGGAGCCATTGTTGAGCACCCTTTGGGTTTGGCCAGTCAACCAATTACAAATCCATGTAACAGTTACTTTGTCTAGTCCACATTTTACCAGCTTGTTTGCATGAATGTCATGGGGAAACTTGTCAAAGGCCTTACTGAAATCAAGATATACTATATCCACAGCATTCCCTTCATCTACCAAGCTGGTAATTTTATCAAATTTCACCAACATTTCATGTGATACCAGTATTAGTATTCAAATATTTCAACTGTCAGGTTGCCTATTTGTGCAAATAAAACTGTGCAGAGTTTAGTGCTCTTTGGGGCTAGAGTTGCCAGGTCTTAGAGTACTGTCTGAAGTCTCAGAAAATTATTGTACTTGTTCAGGTCTTCAGGAGGGGAGATGTATCTATGGGTTAGCAGCACTGTAGAAATACAAAGTTTGATGATGATGTGGTGGTAGTGGTGGTGGTGGTGGTGGTGATAATGAATTATTTGCATATGGAGTAGCTTTAAAGCCTAAGAACCAATCTCTATCCTTCCTCAGGATATCATCATCATCATCATCATCATCATCATCATCATCATCATCACAACTGACTGGTTTGGCATGGAAAATTTGTGAGTGCAAATAATAATAATAATAATAATAATAATAATAATACAATTTAGCTTGTGCAACATTGGCCCTGTTTGCATGAGCTAGAATACTCCAGGGGCAGCCTGAGTATTTTGGCCTTAGAGCTGCCCCAATGTCCTCCCATTATCTAGCACTCCCTGTGTGATGCTGGTTGTCTGTTGACGCAGAATTCCATTATGCTGTCTGGTGCAGCTGCTGTTGTGGCAAGTTACTCACTCTGAGGTCAGAATGAGGTGCCAAGCATTGCATATGGCTGGGTACTTTGTTCTGCACTCAGTCTGAGTGATTTGTAGCTGCAACAGCCATGCTAGGTGACATGGCAGAACAGATTGTAAACAGCCACCTGGTATCACAAGGTGGTATCACAAGGTGCTAATGGCAATGTCTTCTGGAACGTTCCAATGCAAAAATGAATTATTTTAATTTATTATAAAATGGGTATACCCTGGATTTAGTAGTGAATGGGCCAGACATTGTTCAGATTGTTCACATCAGAACCAGAGTTTGGGCCATGCATCATCTGGACTCCCTGCCAAGAGGCCAGGAGGAAGATGTTTCATTTGGCTTACACAGACAGGGCAATTGAAGCACCCAAAAGGCAAGAGTGAGGAAAGAATACTGGGCAGGAAGATGATGGGTAAATGCACTTAGCCCCAAAATATATTTTGGAGCAAGGCAGGAATGGAAGTGCTCTTGTGACAATACATGAACCTTCTTGTTTTGCTAGCTCTGACATCACTGATACTCGGCCTGGAAAATAAACTCTCCTATGGCTCCCTGTGAGCATTCCAAAGGCCCCAGTAGGCGTATAGTGCCTGGAAAAATGCTCAGTGTATCTTGTCTGCTAATAATAATAATAATAATAATAATAATAATAATAATAATAATAATTTATATCCCGCCCCTCTGCCATGTAGAATGTGAGGCATAGCAGGAAAGGCAGAAACCTCTGCAACGCTTGGGTACACTTTGTCTTCTTCTTGTCTGATGAAATATAATTTTGTTCCAATCCTCACTCCCAGGTCTAGATTGTCATATTCCATATTGAGCTGGGTTTAACAAAATTGTCAGCCAGATTTCCCTCATTTCCATTTCAACAACTGACTAACCCGGAATCTGTTCCACCCATCTGCCAATCCTTGCTTGCCCCACTTTTGCAACATCACAAGGGCCAACACCTATGATGTCACATCATAACACAACACACTCTATGACACCACAAATACTCAACCCTGTTCTCATGTTGTGATTCTGCCATCTCAAGAAATGGGATGCAGTTAATATACAATCCTATTTAGAGATGAAAACACATTTTCCTGCAACATTTATTTTCCTTATTTACTGAAATAGCATTTGTGCCATCACCAAATATTATGTCAAATCAAAAGGAAGAGAGATTTTGACATGATGGGACAAAAAGTTGTTAACATACACTCTCATATATCACTCATATATATCAATTTCCTCAGAAAAGCAGACTCAATAGCAGCAACTCTCTATGTGAAATGATGCTTAATAGTACCAAGAAAGGATAGAAAGTTATTGTATTTTGAGGAAATTAGTGGGATCGACTATTTCCACTGAGGTTTCAGACCAAATATTAATCTGGGGGTCACAGTCTGCTCTTGCACACCTCAGAGTCAGGCATGAAGAAATGCTCGGTAGAGTCATAGTTTAGAAGATGCCCTATAGCTACGGCAAGCCTTCCCAGAAGATGTCACACTAACTGCAGATCTTACCAGTCTCAGAATAAAAAGCACAAACTGCAATGTGATGTCTCCTAAAGCTAAGTATATCCCTAAGGTACTAGCTATGTAAAAGAAAAACAAAGAACTGTACCCTGACAGCTGCCACAAAGAATGCTGGGAAGACATGTAACTTAAAGCAACTCTATTTCCAATATTGATGTAGACAGACATTTCAGCATTTTAGGTCTACTTATCCACCTGCCCCAGTGATCTTTGGTTCATACATTGATTCAACTGCCAAATGTATTTTTATATGGTGAACAAGAAGGAACATGTAGTGCAAGAGTTTCCCAAGGTTATATGTGTGCAGTTCCAATTGTTACAGTTGCTACTACACAAAACAACAACAGGTAATTTTAACAACACATTGTCTGCAATCCTATATTGCCCAGCCTAGTGTAGTACTTCCTCATGCAGACCTATGCTAGGCTGAGACATATATGACTCCCAATTTATTGAATAATCTCTGAAGCCCACTTCACAACCATTCTGTGCCTCATGGGGAACAGGCAAGATTATATAAGTGTCTGGCTCAATAATATGATTTTGCATCTGAACACAGGAATTTAGCCAGATGCTTCTGTGATCCTTCCAGTTTTCCATGAAGCACAGAATGCCATGTGGGAGTGGGGGTGGGTGGAAGACTGTTCAATAAGTGGGGGAAGCCTTTGGGTGTTGTGGGGTATGGAAAAGAATGCCAACCTCCACAATACCCAGAAAGGGTATATGTGCCTAACAGGATGCCAGCTCTTATCACAAGTGCATGGTGAATGGGAACAGGCATACCTTATCCAACAAGGGGCTGGATTAATGAAGTAATTCAGATGAAGAAAGCGTAAATTCCATTGCTAATCCCAATTAAAGTGAACAGTTGAATCAATAAAATTCAGATATGTTCTGATTTACCATTCAGCAACTGATGCAGAACATATTGTAAGGAAAGCAGGCTTGGACATGGAAGAGGGAGGAGTGAAAATAGAAGGAAGAAATGTCAACAATCTGAGATATGCTGACAACACCATAATACTAGCAGGGAACCTCACAGCCCTGGAAGAACTACTAAGAAGATCAAAGAAGAAAGTGCAAAGGCAGGCTTACTGTTAACATAAAGAAAACAAAAATAATGACCACAGAGAAATTACACACAATCAAACTAGACAATGAGGAAATAGAAATAGCAACAGAGTTCTCATATCTGGGATCAAACATTGATTGGAATGGGAACTGCAGCCAGGAAATCAGGAGAAGATTAAGAATGGGGTGTGAGACTATGAAAGAATTAGAAAAAAATCCTAAAATGCAAAGATATATAACTCAGCACAAAAGTCAGAATCATAGAAGCCATTGTATTCCTTATTACCAAGTATGGATATGAGAGCTGGACAGTCAAGAAAGAAGTGGGGGGGAAATCAACACATTTGAGATGTGATGCTGGAGAAGAATTTTGAGTATTCCATGGACAGCCAAAAGGTCAAACAAATGAATCCCAGAGCAGATCAAGCCAGAGATGTCCCTAGAAGCCAAGATAACAAGACTTTGGGCCTTTGCAGACTGCCAGAAATTGTGCAAATTGAATCCACTTTAACTGCTCTGACTCAGTGCTAGGGAATCATGGGAACTGTAGTTTATTGTGGCACCAGAGCTCTCTGACAGAGAAGGCTCAATGTCTCAGAAAAAAATACAATTCCCATGATTCCCTAACACTGAGCCAGGGCAGTTAAAGTGGACTCAATTTGCAAAATTTCTAGCAGTCTGCAAAGCCCCTTAGACTGTTATACTTTGGACACATCATGAGAAGGCATGAATCATTGGAAAAGATAATAATATTAGGAAAGGTGGTGGGAAATAGAAAGAGAGGAAGGTCCATGCTAGATGGATGAACTTTATTAAAGGGACCACAAATATGAGTTTGCAGGAGCTGGGCACAGCAGTAGAGGATGGGGGGGCCCTGGAGATGTCTCATCCATAGGGTTGTCATGGGTCGAGATCGACACAAAGGCAGTTAACAAACAAAACAACTGATTCTGAGTTTTTAGTTGAGCTTAGCTATTGAATGTTAAGGAAAAGGCAACATGGGATATACAGTAATAGAAATAAAAATATGTATGTGAATGTCAAAGTGACTAAGCAGGAGCAATCAGGAAGATACACAGGTGAAAAAGATAATATAATTAAGAAGCCTTGAGAGCCAAGGACAAAGTTATAGAAGGTATATTGAGAACACCTGTGATAGATTGCAAACACCTGAGACTCATTAAGTGGTCAAGGTAAAGTGATGAAACACTTGGGTTGGTCTTAGGTATGGGATGATCTATGTGGACCAATCAAGATGTATGTACACACCCACTGGGTGGAAACTGACTGGTGGGTGGTGTCTAACAATGGCTATAAATTGCAATGTTTGCTAATGTACATTGTGGTGTAGTGTAGTTTTGGAGATATTGTGAAGTGTAGAGATTGTGATTTGTAGGGCATATAGTATTTATGTATATAATAGAATAAAGTAGATCTTTTATATAAGACTACTGAGTTGTCTGGTGTCTTGAGGGAAGATACAAGAGCCAGAAGAATCCTGGAGAAGTTTAGAGACATCTCAAAAAGAAGAGTGAGAAGGCTTGGAGAGTTTGTCAGGGTCTTCAGCCTATTCTCTGAAACTCTGCTGCTTGGGAAAGAAGCATCAACCACTGATCAAAACTGGTCAGCTCTGCTGCATAACAAGGTGGTGAGTTAGAGCCAGAGGTGAAGAGCTACAACTCCCATCATCCCTGACAAGGGTTATGGGCCCAGATACTAGAGCAACCAGCATCCACAGAAGCTGAAAGGTCCAGAGAGTGAAAGAAAGTTTTGTGGAGCCTTGTGAGTAAATCATTTTGTGTTTTGTCTGCTGTGCATACTCAGAGGGACTGTGTCAAATTGAGTCACTGCACAAATTAAGATGGAGATACTAAAGTTTAGTAAATTAAATAGAAACAACTACTCTACCTGGACGATATATGCCCAATCTCTACTAATAAAGGAGTCTCTGTGGTCGACAGTTGAAACAGGGCTGGCAGCTGATGCTAATGCAGCCACTCGAGAAAGAGACGCTAAAGCAAAAGCATGTCTTTATCTCATGCTAGAAGAAGACTTGATTAACGACGTAAGAGATAAAGTGTCCACCAAGGATGTGTGGGATACTTTGCAGAGATTACACACACCTTCAACTGCATTTGCAAAAATGCTTTGGTCTAAAAGAATTTACAGACAAAAGATGACGAAAGGACAGTGTGTGATAGAACACTTAAAAACAATGCAAGATTTATTTGTGCAAGCTGAACTGAGAGGAGTGGAAATTAGCAAAGAGCAGCAGTGTTATATTTTGCTGGAATCGCTAGATCCTTCTTGGGACAACATTACAAATAGCTTGCAAAATTTGCCAGAAGCTGAGCTGAACAGAGACTTAATTGTTGCCAGAATATTGGAAGAAAACTTGAGAAGAAAGTCTGAGCAGGGTGACTCAACAAGTTTAAGGACTGTGCCAAAACAACAAACAACGCCTGAACTACGAAAGCAGGAAGAAGCAGCTTCTACAAGGGAGCAACAGAGGTGTTTTTATTGTAAGAAGATTGGTCATCTGCAGAGACAATGTAAACAATTTGCTGCTGAGAGAAGCAAGCAAGGAGAGAGCAGATGGCAGCCGCGGCGGTATCAAAAACAGTCCAAACCTCCATTTTTGAAGGACAGTGGTAACAAAAAGGGGTCTGCAACCATGATTAAGGAAAAACAAAATGCTAATTGTAAATGGTTAATTGACTCAGGAGCATCATCTTCAATGTGTAACAATATTAATTTGATAAGTAATAGAAAATCAGCTAATGTAAATACTGTAGTTTTAGCTGATGGGAAAGAGCTCAGTACTGTAAATCAAATGGGTACAGTTTTCATTCCTGGGCTAAAGGAAAACTTTAATGATGTGTTACATGTAAAGGAGTTAGAAAATAATTTGTTATCAGTGAGCAGGTTAACAGACAGAGATTACACAGTTATATTTAAAAAGGACATGTGTAAGATAAAATTGAATGGGGAATTGAGAGGCGTAGGCTTGAAAAAAGATAAGCTTTACTATTTGGAAGACAATATTGATAGCTACAGTGTTAAAAATGCTAATAACATAGACAATAGTCCAATTCACAAAGACTGTATACATGAACTCCACAGAAAATTTGGCCATGCTAGTTTCAAATGTTTAAAGAAGTTAATCAGCATGTGTCCAGATTTAAAAGTTGCTGAATGCAAAAATCACTTAGATTGTACTGTATGCAATCAGGTAAAGGTCAGAGCTTTTCCAGTAGCCAAGAAAACCAAAAGAATTGCTCAAAGACCATTTCAGTTTGTACATGCAGATGTTGCCCAAGCTAATTGTTTATCTTTAGGGGGAAGCAAATATTTCCTAGTAATTGTTGATAGGTTTACAAGGTTTGCATTTGTAAGAATATTGAAAAACAAATCTGACGCTGGGCAAAGTTTAAAAGCATGGGTGAGAATGGTGGAAAGACAATTTGATATTAGAGTAGGCACCATTGTTACTGACCGAGGAGGAGAATTTCTAAGTAATCAATTGTTTCATTGGTTTCAAAAGGTGGGAATAAGGCATGAAACTACTAATCCCGCTTGTCCTAACAAAGATGGTTTAGCTGAGAAAAAAAATACAAGATATAAAAAGAATAACGGCTTGTTTGATGGCAGATGCAGAGGTAAAAGATAGTTTCTGGGCAGAAGCAACTTTGACAGCAGTACATATTAGTAACAGACTGTATCATTCTGAAATTGAAGACATTCCCTACAGGGTATTGTATGGGAGAGTGCCAAATTACAAATATTTGAGAGTCTTTGGACAATTTGCTCATGTTTTCATACCAGCTTGTTTCAGGAAAAAGGGAGAACCCAAAAGTAAAAGACTTAGGTTTTTGGGGTATTCAGGAAATAGCTATAAGTTTCATTTAGGTGGAAGAGAAGTGCAGTATTCCAGGTCTGCAAATTTCGAGAGACATGCCGGTTGGGACAAATTGCATGCCAATAAGGAAGTTTTCTTGAGGTTAGGAAATTCAAATGAGCCAGAAACACAAACTGAACCAACTTCAGGAAACAGAGGGGTTTCAGTTAAGCCAGAAGCATCCACTAGCAGCAGTGATAGTTCTTCAGATAATGAGACACAATCTAGACCTATTACTACTAGAATGACTGAGGACAAGAGATTTAGCCATAGAACTATAACTCCCAGTACAGAAAGTGAGGATGAAAGAGGCAGATCAGCAGAGTTTATTCCCAGACGTAGTCACAGAATTAGGAAGCCACCAGATAGGTTTGTTGTGACAAATGCAAGAGCTTGTTTAGCAGTGGAAGAGCCTGAAAGTTTTGAAGAGTTGGAAAGTTTGTCTAGAGAAGAACAGGAAAGATGGATTGATGCAATGGATGATGAGTTTGGTTGTCTGGTAAATAAAGATGTTTTTGAAGTCGTTGACAGACCCAAGGACAAGAAAGTAATTGGTTGTAAATGGGTGTACAAAAAGAAAGAAATGCCAGATGGAAGTATTAAGTATAAAGCTAGGTAAGTAGCTAAGGGTTTTGCACAACAGCAGTATGAGAACTATGATAAGACATATTCTCCAACTGCAAAGCCAGAAAGTTTGAGAATGGTTCTAGCTGTAGCAGCAAAAAGAAGTTTAGTTGTAGAGCATTTTGACTTTGAAACAGCCTACTTGAATGCTAGTTTAGATGAAGAGATCTTTATGGAGCAGCCACAAGGTTTTGAAGAAAATAGTAGTCAGAAAGTTTATAAATTGAAAAAAAAGCATTGTATGGATTAAAACAAAGTGCCAGAGCATGGAATTTGTGCATTAATGAAGAGTTAGCTAAACTAGGATACAAAAGGAGCATTGCAGATGCTTGTGTCTATACAAAAGGAGACATAGTGTTAGTAATTTATGTAGATGATTTGTGCGTGGCAGCAAAGTCAAAACAGGAAATTGAATCAGTAAAAAGAGAGTTGTCTAAAAAGTTTGTTTTGAAGGATCTAGGTTTATTAAAATCTTATTTAGGTATTGGTGTTGAATGGACAGAAGAAGGACATTGTTTGTTAAGCCAGAGAAAGAAAATTGAAAATTTGATTGAAAAGTGTGGATTACAAAATGCTAAAATAGTAAGAGCTCCAATGACAACTGGTTTTGTATCTGAAAAAACAACTAGAGATTTTGAAGACAAGACTTTATTCAGGAGCATAATAGGATCTTTACAATTCATATCTTGCCACACCAGACCAGACATTTCGTATGCTGTAAATGTATTGTCCAGAAGAGTTAATGATCCAAAAATTGAAGACTGGACAGCAGTAAAACACTTATTGAGATATTTGAAAGGAACTCTAGATAAGAAATTGATAATTAGAAACAGTCATTCAGATTTAGATTGCTATGTAGACAGTTCTTTTGCATCAGAATTAGGAGACAAGAAGTCAGTTACAGGAATAATAATCAAGTACAGTGAAAGTCCAATAGTCTGGAGAAGTAGGAAACAAACAAATGTAGCGATAAGTACGACGGAAGCAGAATTCGCAGCTTTAAATGAGATAGTAAATGAGGTACAGTGGGTTGAGCAGTTATTGAATGATTTAAATGAAAGTTACAAGATACCAGTAGAAATTCTGGAAGATTCACAGTCATGCATAGCAATGGCTGAAGCTGAAAATTTGAAGAACAGAACAAAATATGTTGGTGTTAGATATCAAAATGTGCGAGACATGGTTCAGAAGGGTGAAATAGAACTGAGATATATAGAAACACAACACAACATAGCAGATTTGTTCACAAAAGCATTGACAGCAGAGAAACATGAAAGACTGACACAAATGGTAGGAATGACATTGTAAGACACATACAATATTTTATTTCGGAGGGGATTGTTAAGGAAAAAGCAACATGGGATATACAGTAATAGAAATAAAAATATGTATGTGAATGTCAAAGTGACTAAGCAGGAGCAATCAGGAAGATACACAGGTGAAAAAGATAATATAATTAAGAAGCCTTGAGAGCCAAGGACAAAGTTATAGAAGGTATATTGAGAACGCCTGTGATAGATTGCAAACACCTGAGACTCATTAAGTGGTCAAGGTAAAGTGATGAAACACTTGGGTTGGTCTTAGGTATGGGATGATCTATGTGGACCAATCAAGATGTATGTACACACCCACTGGGTGGAAACTGACTGGTGGGTGGTGTCTAACAATGGCTATAAATTGCAATGTTTGCTAATGTACATTGTGGTGTAGTGTGGTGTAGTTTTGGAGATATTGTGAAGTGTAGAGATTGTGATTTGTAGGGCATATAGTATTTATGTATATAGTAGAATAAAGTAGATCTTTTATATAAGACTACTGAGTTGTCTGGTGTCTTGAGGGAAGATACAAGAGCCAGAAGAATCCTGGAGAAGTTTAGAGACATCTCAGGAAGAAGAGTGAGAAGGCTTGGAGAGTTTGTCAGGGTCTTCAGCCTATTCTCTGAAACTCTGCTGCTTGGGAAAGAAGCATCAACCACTGATCAAAACTGGTCAGCTCTGCTGCATAACAAGGTGGTGAGTTAGAGCCAGAGGTGAAGAGCTACAACTCCCATCATCCCTGACATTGAATGCAAGCCTAATGGTGATATATCTATGTATTCTCTGAATCCAACTGTTGGATCCAGCTAAAGTAGACCCATTAAATCAATGTGAATCTATTGTTGTAATCCAACACTTGTGTAAATTCCATTGATTCAGTGTGTCTACCCATTGAATCAATGCACTAGGAAGATGACTAATAATTTAATCTAGGTCTTGACTCTTTCTCTGGCAGAACATGGTTACTATACATGTTTACTTAGAAGTAAGTCTATACTGCCTGTGCACTAGAGGTCTGTGCTGTGCTCTGACTGCAGAGTAGGGAGCAATAGCAATAGCAAGTATATTTCTATACCACCTATCAGTGTACTTAAGCACTCCCTAAGTGGTTTACAATGTGGAAGCTAATTGAGTGGCTGCAGTACAGAGATTTAACCACTGCACCACCAGGGCTAAGAAGCAGGTGGGAGGTGGCAGCTTTCCAAGTGGTACAGTGATTTCCAGGTAGTCAATATGGCTGTGGTACATACTGGGAATGTCAAATACATCTGTGGGCCAATCAGGACCCTTGATGGTCTGTGAGGTAGGGAAAGCTGTGGGGGAGGGTAAGATCCATTTCTGGTCCACTTGATGGACCTTTAAAATGGGCCCCCATGTTGGTTGACCTCTTTGTTTGATCTTCTTCCCTTACCAACTTTCCCTTGGGATTTCCCCCATGACTATTCTTATGATCATACATCAGCCTCTTATTTCTGGGGGACTAGAAATGAATTTTATTCAGAGTATCATGGTGGGTTTGCCTTGCTTTTAGAAATCAAGTTCATTGTCATGTTTGATCATGTGTTAATGCACCCTGCATTTTCTACCACAACTTTGTCATCTGAGGACATTGCAGGATACATTTTTGGAGGTAAGGAGAAAAGTCTTACATGCTGCCCTCAAAGAAGGCCCTTATAAGCCTAGCATTAGGGATGGAAGATTGGCTACTCTTCCAGCTATCAGGAGTGATATATATACCCCCTGGGTGTATAATCTTGTGAGTTATCTTGCCAGTCCACTGCAATTCACTTAGTGTTTGAGCTTGACACAGTTATATCAGATAGAGCAGGGGTAGGCAACCTTTCCCCTTTAAGGGCTGAGGGACTTCAGCTCCCAGAAGCCTCAGCCATGTTGGCCAATAGTCCCATGTTGGCCAATAGCTCCTAGGATTCTGGGAGCTGAAGTCCATCGGCCCTTAAAGGGGAAAGGTTGCCTACCCCTGAGATAGAGGGTAGATTGGCCTGCATAAGACTTGTCTGGTGTTGCACTAGATACTCTTCATGTGTAAAAGCAATAAAATTGTGGCCCTCTTTATTCCACTTCTACTGCTCTGCATGTTTGTTCTTTTGCCATCCCTGAACCTTTGGCTACTGGGATACAATTTAGTATTTAGTTCTACAGATATAAAGATGGCTATATTTTCTGGTGTCTTTTCTTTGAGTCAACCCAGGACATTATGGGGGGAAGCAGACGGCCGGCCGTGGGCAACCCTGGGAAGCTGCCCCGCGGGGCCAAGGTATCCCCACACCTTGGCCCCATGGCTCAGCTTCGCCGCCCCTGGAAGGAGCGCTAAATTGAAGCTCCTTCCACAAGTCGCTGAAGGTGCGGCGCAAAAGGCTGCCGGCACACCTTCGGCGACTCTTCCACTGCAGCGTGTGCGAACGCTGCGGCAGGATGTCCTCCTCAGAGCACCAGCCGTGCGGAGGGCCGGCTGCTCCGAGGACAACCTGGGGAAGGGGTTGGGGCGCCCACCGTGCGGCTGCCCCTCCCCTTCCCTGCCCCCAAAACGGCTCTTTTAGCCATCTGCTTCCCCCCTATGTGCTTCCAAAGAAAGGTCAAAGGGCAATTGTCTGACTCTCAGAGCATGTCTACACTGATGAAAAAAAATTGCCTCACCTTGTATTTTATTTTTCAGACCACAGGGGCCCCACAACAACCACACTAATGACTTCTAGATAAAAAGCTCACAATTCTATGCAGCAGCTTTGTAACATTTTAGTGCTCCTGAGGAAAAGAATTACCTCAGCCAACATTTTGGTTTTATTTATGGACCACACTACAATTTATGAACCAAAGCACAACTTACTTAAGGACCACAGCACCACAACATAACATACACCAGATAGCTTTAAAGTATAGCCTGAATTACAGTATGAAAATTATCACATAAGGATATAAACCGGCTTACCTGAGCCAGTGTAAAATTAGAAGCAGGCAGCATCCTGATATTATCAGATGCATTAAGCTGCTGAAATCGGCACCCAGCTGCAGCCCATGTCTATTGCCGCTTAGAGGGGTGCTCCAGCGGCCATTTTTTCAAGCCAAAAAAGTCCTGGCTTCAAAAAGAGGTGTGAGGACTGCCCTTTCAAGTGGCGATGGACCCTGGCTGCATCCAGGCAGTGATTTACGTGGCTAAATGCATCTGATAATATCAGGATGCCACCCACCTCTCATGTTAAGCTGGCTCAAGTAAGATGGTTTATATCCTTATGTGATAATATCCTAATATTAGTACCAAATGAGTGTTTCTGGAGAGAGAGTTCCACAGATGAGACATCCTTGCAGGAAAGAGCCTAATCCCAATCTTGACCCATTTGGTAGAACCCAGAGTCAAAGCTAAGGAGATCTCAAGGAAAGAGAAGGTTCATATGGGAGTGGGTTGTTACAGAAATTCATAGAAACAGCACTTTTTTCATGTGCTCTGCCAAATCCATAACAGTGTAGATTTCATTGATTGAATAAATAGTCATTACCAATGTTTTGACAGGTGGAGGGAAGGAAATCAAAGTTATTGAGGTGTTAGACTGGTGTTCCTCTGGTTGAAAGCAACTGCCTACCATTTCTACCTCAAAAAAGAAAAGAAAAGAAATCATTATAATTTAATCTGTATAGCAAATCATTTGGCCTTGGAAATATGGGACAATTGTGGTTTTCAAACTGGTTGGTAATAAATCAATTATCCCATTTGATTTTTGTTCATACTTCACAATCTGCACAGTATCTTTTCTAGGACATTTTGATATTTCAGAATATGACAGCAAGGATGAAATCTTACCTTGGAATTGTCTCAGAAAAGATTATCTTCTCAAATAGGACAATAACTCAGTCTATTTCTGAGCCAACTCAAATTAATTTGGACTATTCTACCCTGTTTATCTCCAAGCCTCTCCCACTCTCCACATTGAATAATACCAGTCATGAAAGCTTAAATGATTGCTTTCAGACCAGACGTCTTGTGCCTAGTCAGTGTGCCTGGTGGTTTTCATCTCATTGGGGGAGGGAATCCACCCTGGTTTTAATTCCAACTTTTAAAAAGCCATCCAAAGTGTTTCTTGGATCACTTCTTTAAAATTCAGACTGAGGCCTGGAGTGAATTTATTTTCCCACTGACACCAAAGCCAGCAGCCTCTACTGGTGTTAGGCACAGGGGAATCACAGTGCCAGGAGGCTATTGCTCTCATGACTTCTTGTGGCTTTTCCATAGGACCTGTTCAGCCATTCTGGGTAACAAGTTCCTAGTCTAGGTTAGGGTTGTGTGAAGATGTAATTCTGTTTGTGTTTTGGTGAGAATTTTTCCAATATGTACCCATTCCTTCAAATATAGGAGAAAGTAAAACTGACAGATCTGTCCATGCAGCCAAGGGGTTTTCAATGTTTAGCTCTTAAAAGTTTCATATTGAATCTCTTTGTGTACAGTCATGTTTATGGTGTTAAATTAGGGTTTCCACTTCTTTTCCCTCCCCCCCCCCCCCAAAGAGTCTTCTACTCTTTAACAGCTACATGGACTGCAGGTAAAACATAATCCTTTAAATGTTTGGAATATCTGTATCTATTCAACTTGGCCAGTACAGATGTTTGAGAAGCGTGCTTCATTTATGTGCTTAATTTATAAGAATTTCAAATGAAATTTATTCACAAATAGGATGGAGATAATTCTATTTCTTTAAAAAAATAAATATGTAAAAATGTCAGAGAATTATATTTTGAGGTCATGGTTCCCTAGTCCTGACTCTTTAGATTGAGGGACTGAGGGTCTTTATCAATTTGTCAGCTAATCTGTAACTTTTATCACCATCTGACTACCAATATATAACTGTGCTGAAAGCCAGACAGGCAGAATTAACATCAGCACTTCACTGAAGCATTTTTAAGTACCAGAATCCGAGGATATTTTTATAGGAGAATGAGCAGGCGCTCTCTTAATCTTTGTTATCTGCAGTCATAAATACATAAACATACACACTCCTTTAAGAGAAACACAGTCATGTCAATATTTAGGCTTTCACTACACTGCATTGCATGGAAGGCATCATACATTCATTACATTACAGTTTATGGCAGATAATATGTTACACTTTCATAACTACACACACTTTATCTCTGCATCTTTAGCAGGCTTTTCTAAAGCTAACCTATAAGGAAACATTGACATCTTAAACAATATAACTCAACCATTTATCCACTAAGCAATGTATTCTCTTTTATTGAGGAACTATACTTCTCTAAACAAGTATTTGTGAAGATACCAAGATCCAAGGGATTAATTTCTGTGGGTATTGCTATATGTAGCAACTAGAAAAATGGGAAACATTTATTGAGCAGACACCATAATACTAGCAGAAAACCTCACAGACCTGGAACACCTACTAAGGAAGATCAAAGAAGAAAGTGCAAAGGCAGGCTTAATGCTGAACATAAAGAAAACAAAAATAATGACCACCGAGGATCTTCACAAGTTCAGCCTAGACAATGAAGAAATAGAAATAGTAAAAGAATTCCCATACCTGGGATCAAACATTGATAGAAATGGGGACTGCAGTCAGGAAATTAGAAGAAGACTAAGAATGAGGTGTCTATGAAAGAACTAGAAAAAAATTCTAAAATGTAAACACTACAACTCAGCACAAAAGTTAGAATCATACAAGCCATTGTATTCTCTATTACCATGTATGGATGTGAGAGCTGGACAGTTAAGAAAGACGATAGGAAGAAAATCAATTCATTTGAGATGTGGTGCTGGAGAAGAGTGTTGAGGATCTCATGGACAGCCAAAAGGACAAACAAATGGATCGTAGAAAAGATCAAGCCAGAAACTATAGGAAACCTCCCTGGAAGTCAAGATGATGAATCTGAGGCTGCCGTATTTTGGACACATCATGAGAAGAGAAGACTAATTGGAAAAGAAAATAATGCTAGGATATATGGAGAGAGGTAGGAAAAGACGAAGGCCACATGCTAGATGGATAGACTCTATTAAGGAGGTCACAAGTATGGGGTTGCAGGATTGAAGCAGAGCTGTGGAGGACAGAGGGTCTTGGAGATGTCTCATCCATAGGGTCACCATGAGTTGAGATCAACTCAAGGGCAGTTAACAACAAATAGGTTTGTTCAGAGCAGAGATTCTCTCTCTTACCAGCATAGTTTATATCCATCACTATGTCTGGGTTATCAACCTGGAACATCACAGCTGTTTATTAAAAATAGTCTTCATACATTGGAGACTAGTAAGAAGTCTGACTTCTATCTATTTTTGGATTGTTTTATGTACTAGCTTCATCTAGCTGGAATACCTGGTCCAATGTGATAAGAGACACTTAGAGGTCCTTGTTTATCTAAACTTCTCAGAGGTGACATGCCATATCAGGTACACTTAGCTGCCATCAGATTACCTCAATCAGTTACATTCTTCAGCCATTGTTCTCTACTGTAACATCTGATTTGAGTTCATTATCAGTTGTCATTGTTTATACTAGCATCTCGATGCTGGTAGTCATGATGGAGATCTGTCTCAAACTAAGCTGTGTCTAGATTCTTGGTGATACACACACATTTTACAGTACACAGGGTTTTCTGCTTTGTATGTTATATTTTATATGTTATACTTTATTTTATTTTATAAATTTTATTAAAGCTTTAAAAAACATACATTTGTGTATTCATACAATATAAATTACAAGACACAAACCACAAAAATACAAAACATAAAAACACAAAAACAGCGTCCCCCATCTTACATCTTACAGAAAATTTTTATTTTCTTGCAAACAAATGACTAAATCACTATATTTAACCCAATTCTTTTGAGCTATGGTTTCTCTGTTGTGGAACGCTTCATGCACTGAAGTCCATAATGTTAGTTTTGGACTAATTCTATTTTGATATCTAAGCCAGACTTTTAGGAGGGACCTTTCACAAAATGATTTATGAAATCTTTATGTATCTTTAACTTTTCATAAAAAAGAAAAACATGCCATCCGAATCTTTGGTCAACACCTTCCAAACTAAATCTTCTTATCCTTCAATAACAACCATTCTATGAGCCATTCCAAACTATTGGCATCATGATATAATTGTAAGTTCGGCAACGCAAGACCTCCCCTTTCTATCGTGTCTTGCATTAACTTAAACCTTACTCTCGGTCTTCTTCTGCTCCATAGAAACTTTGAAATCTCTTTATTCCATGTTTTAAAAGGTTTGCAGTTGGAAAATGACCAGAATATTTTGAAACAAAAACATGTATTTCAGTAATACTTTCATCTTGATTACCGCGATTTTGCCTAACTATGAAAGGTTTAGATTATTCCATATCTTTAAGTCTTTCACTATCTCCTTTGATAACTTTTCATAGTTGTTTTTATACAGATCTATGTTCTTTGTCATTAATATTATACCTAGATATTTTACTTTCTTTACTATTTGATACCCTGAGGTCCTTGTTATATACTGTTTTTCTATGTTAGATAGGTTCATTGTTAACACCTCTGCTTATTTATTTATTTATTTTAAAGCCTGAAACTTGGCTACATTTTTCTAAGACGTTTAGTAAATGTTTTAAAATATTCTCAGGATCTGATAGGGTCACCAGCAGATCATCAGCATAGGCTTTCAGTTTAAATTCAAACCCTTTGCATTTAATTCCATTAATTCCTTTGTCTTCCCTTATGTCAGGGGTAGGCAAACTTTTTGAGCTGGGGGCCGGGTTGCTGTCCCTCATACAATTGGGGGCCTGAAGCACCAAAAATAAATGAATAAATAAATATATATATATTTTTAAAAAAGTAAAAAAATTAAAAAAATACGCATGCACACTCTCTCAGCCCCAGAAAAGCCATGGCAAAACCCCTGTGGAGATTTTGCCAAGAAAACCTCAAGAACAAGTAATAACAACAATAATCAATATCATCATGGTGGGCGGTGGCGGTGGCGGTGGTGGCAGGAACAGCCTGGGGCCGGTCCAAAGGCCTCGGGGGGCCTTAGGTTGCCTAGCCCTGCCTTATGTTATTATTGAGCACCTCCATTACTATTAAAAATAGAAGAGGGGACAAAGGACAACCTTGTCTTGTTCCATTCTTAATCTCTATCTTATTTGTTTTTTCTCCATTGACAAGTATCCATGCCTCTTGTCTGAAATATATCACTTCTATCCATTTAATAAAGTTGTTACCTACTTTTATTTTTATTAATACTTGTCATAGAAATTGCCAGTTAACTCAATTGAAAGCTTTTTCAAAGTCAATAAACAACATTGCTAATTTATTATCTATTTTCCTTTCATGTCATTCTATCACATCTAAAACAAATCTCATATTGTCCTTAATCCGCCTTGAGGATAGAAATCCATTCTGATCTTTATTTATCCATTCTGTTAAAATTCTTTTCAACCTCTCTGCCAGTATCGCTGTGAAAATTTTATAATCAAAGTTCAATAGCAAGATTGGTCTGTAGTTTCTTACATTCTGGGTGTCTTTATCCTCTTTTGGTATGAGCACAATATTGGCTTTATTCCAGGTGGGAGGCATTTTATTCTCTAATATATTATTCATCACATCACATAGTGGTTGCGCTAAATGTTCTGCAAATTTTTTTATAATATTCTGGTGGAAAGCTATCAGGACCAGGCGATTTTC
The DNA here is from genome assembly GCA_026167975.1 of Phrynosoma blainvillii. Classification (NCBI taxonomy): domain Eukaryota; kingdom Metazoa; phylum Chordata; class Lepidosauria; order Squamata; family Phrynosomatidae; genus Phrynosoma; species Phrynosoma blainvillii. The sequence goes on from JANUYF010000001.1 coordinate 420,368,041, forward strand.
CCATTTTTATTTTACTGATAGCTTCCAAAACCTCCTGTATCGTAATTTTCCTGTTTAGTTGCTCTCTTTGATCATCATTAAAGGGATCTAGAATGCACTTCTCTAGATATTTATTTACACAATCTTCTTCTATCTCCTCTCTTTTATGTAATTGGTCATAAAAGTTATAGATTATCTCTTTGATCTCATCCTGTTCTATAAACCACTGTTCATTCTCTTTCAAACAGGTTATTTGTCTTTTTACTCTTTCTTTTTTGTCATTCTATGTGCCAGCCATTTTCCTGGCTTATTTGCCCCCTCAAATATCTGTTGCCTCAAGTACTTGATTTTCTTTTGTAGGCCTTCAGTCATAAGTAAAGAGATCTGTTGTTGCATTAATTTAATTTCTAATTTCAGCTCCTTATTCACCGGGCACTGTTTCAGTTTATTCTCTTTTTCCAACAGTTTATTTTGCATTTCTCTTAAATCCTGTGTTTTCATTTTCTTAGCTAGGTAACTTTTTAAAACAAACAAACAAAAAACCCTCTAGACACCACTTTTCCTGCATCCCAGATCATATTCAAACTCACTTCTTTACTCATATTATCTTTAAAATAATTTTCTAAACACTCTTTTGTTTCTTTACATATTGTTTCTTTATTCAATAGTGCTCTATTTAATCTCCGGCTGAAGCCTTTCTGTCTTAAAGTGAATGTTAATTCCACTGCACTATGGTCTGAGAACAATCTTGGCTTTATTGTCACTTCAGGAATGAGTTGAGATGTGGCCAGAATCATATTCAGCCTAGCCCATGATTGGTGCCTCTCTGGAAAAAAAAAGTATATTCTCTTTTATTAGCATATTTTTCTCTCCAGATGTCTTTTACATCTAAACGTTCCATTATTTCAAAAAACTCTCTGGGTAATTTACCCTGATTTGATTTTATCTGTTTGTCTGAGAATTTATCCAATTGCAGTTCAACCACCCTGTTCCAGTCTCCCATTATGATGCAAAAGTCAGATGATATATTTTCAATTTTATTCAATAGCACTTTATAAAATGTTCCTTTTTTTTTTTCTAGCGGACCATACACTCCAACAAAAAGAATTTTCTCCACCTCTAAAATAGTTTGGACACCCACATAGTGACCTTGATTGTCATTTAAAACTTCTACTGTCTCATATTTCAAGTTTATGTAAAGTGCAACACCCTTCTTTTTGTTTTTGGCTGCTGAAACAAAAAGTGTTCCCAACCTGGGATTTTCAAGAAGCTTTATATTATCTTTCTTTATAATGGTCTCCTGTAAACATAAAATATGTTATACTTTATAAAAACCCTATGTATATTCCCATGACTCAAAGTTCACAACCAAAGTTCACAATCAGAATGGGCCTGAAACAAGGATAATAATAGGGGATTGGAAGAACCATGCTTTGTTACCTAAGCATTTTGGAACAAATAAAATATGATATAAAATAAGAACATTTTGTTATTTGTTGTATTACTGATCTTATATGTTTCACTATTTTTCCCAATTCTGTATTTGTAAATGGACAAAAATGCTAAAAATTTGTGGTGTAAATAAATAATATTTCATCCATTATTTGTACAAAGTTACTATGCACTCTTGTACTAATTTAAGAAGTTTATTTAAAGGCCACTTTTTACCACCTTCCGCAGGAGGAGCGACCAGGATATTTAGCCCTCCTGTGCTCTAGGAACTTAATGCCGCCCTTTACATCTCCCCGGCAGAGCAGCAACAGCGGCAACTAAGCAGCAGGGACAACTACCATAGTAGCATGGTTGGGAGGGCTATGTGGCTCTATTGATCTCTCCAGTGGATAAGGCCAGGAATGTGTTGGGGTGGGAATTGGAGTTGTGCAGGGGAAAGGGAGGTATGGTTGGGACAAAGTGTACAGATGTTACAAAAGAAGGTGGGATCGCTGTTTGAAAGCTATCTCGCCTTCAGTTCACTCTGTTTTCCGAAATGGATTAGAGAGTGTACCTACCATTCCACAGAAGCTTACCTTGCTCCTTTGCAATGCGAGGTCGGTTAAAAATAAAACTCATATTATTTACAATCTTCTTTTGGATGAGGATGCTGACCTGGCTTGCTTCACAGAAACCTGGCTGGGAGAGGACAGCGTTGTTACATGGATGCAGGCCCTCTCCGCCAGGTATTCTGTCAGTGAGGAGGTAGGGGAAGTGGGGGGCGGCGGCGGCGGAGTGGCTCTGGTTTATAAAGACACCCTTACCTTGACCAGGATACCTGTCCAGAACACTGCTCACTTCGAGTGTATGTACCTTAGCCTGAGGACCAGGGATAGTTTGGGGATTCTGCTAGTCTACCAACCACCCTGTTGTCTAGCGGACTCCCTAAGCGAGCTGACACAGCTGGTCTCAGAGTTGCTGTTGGAGTCGCCCAGACTTTTAGTTCTAGATGACTTCAACATTCCACTTGAGACCAATTTACCAAATCTAACTAGTGCAGCTCAGGAGTTCATGGAATCCATGACAAACATGGGCCTATCCCAACTGGTCATCAGGCCCATACATTGTGTGGGTCATACCCTCGATGCGGTGTTTAGTACAGAACAGGAATATCAGTTGGTGGAGGTTATTAAAACCACCGCATTGTTGTGGATGGATCATTTCCCTCCAGGGTAGTGAACCCATTAGAATGGTCTGCCCTCAAAGACTAATAGAGCCAATTGGATTCTGGAAAGCCTTGGAGGGTTTAATGGTAGGTAACGCCGGTGACCCTGTCAAAGCTTTCGTTAACACTTGGAACACCAATCTTACCAAGGCTATCAACATGATTGCTCTCAAGCGTCCTTTCCAACCCGCTTCAAATTGTAGGTCATGGTATGCATCAGAGCTTAGAAAAATAAAGCGGGTTGGACAACGACTAGAGCACATCTGACAGAAAACTCAACTCATATTCAACAAGACTCGTCATAGGAACTTTCTTTGGGCCTATCGAGAGGCAATACTTGCAGTGCAGAGAGCTTTCTCCTCTGCACATATTGCGTCTGCAGAGTCTCGTCCGGCAGAGCTGTTTAAGGTGGTAAGGGAGATGACACAGGTTATACCTGTGTAGAACCCATTGCTTAACCTAACAACGGCCTGTTGTGACACATTTAACAACTTCTTTGCAGATAAAATCTCTCGGATAAGAGCTGACTTAGACGCCAGTATTTTGACAGAAACAACTGATGAGATGTCCAGCAATTCTGTTGATGTAAATTTAATGGATCAATTTCAATCTGTGAGTACCGAGGATGTGGACAAGCTACTTGGTAGAGTGAGGAAGACAACTTGCCCTCTTGATCCTTTCCCTTCATGGCTGGCTTTGCTTCAGCCACAAAAATCTAGGCTGTCTACTACCTCCCACAGAGCCCTTTTGATAATCGCCCCCAGATTATGGAACGGCCTGCTGGACGAGATCCATCAGATTACGAGCTTGAGTAGGTTTAAAAAGGCAGTAAAGATTAATCTCTTTCAGCAGGCCTTTCCTGATTGATCCCAGCCTTAGGAGCTATACCCTTGTCCTTTATGTCTCTGATTGCCACTGTCTGATTTTTTTTTAATTGTCTATTTATTTTTATTGTTTACTGTATCTTATTTTATGATTCAGTTGGTTTTAATGGATGTTAGTTTAATATGTTTTTATGGGGGAGGGTGGGGGGAGGGCTTTTTAGGCTGTATTGATGTATTGTTAATTGCTGTAAGCCACCCTGATTGTTTTAACAGAGGGGTGGGGGATTATTATTATTATTATTATTATTATTATTATTATTATTATTTAGTGTGGAAAATAAACCAGTAGCATAAATCATTATTATATTAGGGTTGCTATATTCCAGCCTCTCAAATCTAGACTTCTAATTTGCATAATATTTGTATATTATATATAAATTATGGTAATTATGCAACTTATTTATTTCCATTCTGAACATGCAAATTAAGCACATTAATAATTGCATTTTTCTACCATTACTTTTCTCTCTTGATACCATTTTGAATTTTAAATGTTTATATAGTATTGAATTTAGAACAGACAAACAAAGTTTAATCATGGAATTTACCATGTAACCTTCAGCCACCACTATCTTTCTAGAAATCTGTCTTTCAAGGTTCTTGTGGGGATTAATAGCAAGACAGCAAAATGCTCATGTAGATTTCTGAGAGAAGGCTGGGAAGGAGGAGAGAGAAGATCCATGAAAGTAGCTCTGGAGAGAGAGAGAGCCTTCAGATTAAGGGGGTGTGCAGAAGAAAGTAATAATAAGTATACAAAGCATTTCCTTTGGCATGTTTTAAAAATTGAATTCTACTAAAAAAGAATAATATTGCTACATCAAAGAAACCAACAATGATTAAATACTAATCATTGTATTCCACTTATAGCCTGCATTGTTGGATCACTGCTCTAGTCCAATGGCTTTAATAGTGCAGTTTCTGCATGGAGCTGCCATAGACTTCAGCTAGATTTCCTCCAAAACTAGACTTTTCTGCAATGTTATAATATTGAGCCATGGAAGTGGAATTTAAAATTGAGAGAGGATAGGTCAAAAATGTTAATTATAGGTCAACATAGGGTTGTAAACACAATCAAAAAACAGAAAACATACCCAGGGGTAGCCATGATGTCCACATAGCAAAGTCCAATAACAAAGTCCCAAATCCACCAAATAGTAAAGACAGGGAGGGACCACCTTGTTTCTGAGAAAACAATTGCATGGAAGAGCGACCTCACTTTTTGCCCCATAACTCCACTCCCACAAGGGCTAGAGACTTAGGGCCGATGCAGACGCTGAGCCAAGAGGGCGTCCTGATGCTGTGTGCTGTGCAGACAGGCATGCAGTGTCAGGGTGGAGTCGAGGTGGCTGGCATGCAGTTGCCCTACCCCAACTCCACCTCCACGCTGGCCTATAGTCCTGGTCTGTATCGGCCCTTACTTTTTCTTTCAGTCAAATCATGGAATCATGCCAGAAGATGATCTAAGTCCACTGTGGGTGGCATGGTTAGAATCCCACTTAAATTAAGCTATCTCAGTGATTTGGCTACACCAGATGAGCTGGATTCAGAAGCAGCTTTATTTTAAATAGTGTTTTCTTGAGTCATCGGTTTTGGTTTCCTGCAAGAGAAAGAGCTGCTAGAGTCTGATGGCAGTTTTGTAAAAATTGATTAATTTGCAAATGCACAAGTTAAAGCTTGCTGGAAACAAAAAGATTAAGCACTCCTAGCAAAGTAGACATGCAATCACATATCAAATCCTTGGAGAGCCAGCTTACCAGTACAGTACAACATGCCTTCAGCTATATCTTTGCCTCCATCCCCTGTTTCATTTTATCTTTCAATTTCTGAGTTAGGCTTCCAGCAAAATCTTAACAGGGACAAACAGGTGGGTCCTTCTGTCAGTGGGAGTCTTTTGATTCAACTGAGCTTTTTTTCATTGGGGAAATGGGAGAGGACACAGTTCTCATAAATTCCATAAATCTATCCTGAAGTTTCCTGCAGTCAGGGCTGGATTATCAGTGGTTTAGTTGGTGCAATCACTACAGGGTCCTCAATATCTAGGAACCAAATGTTCTCAGAAAAACTTGTAGTCTACCTCCTGTCCCTCCAGAGCCAGTTGCTAAATCTTTTTGTTACTATTAACATTACAGTGGGCCCTTGGTATCCACTGAGGCTCGGTTCCAAGACAGTGCGGACACCAAAATTTGTGGGTTCTCAATTCAATGGAGTAATAAAATGGTTTTCCTTTTACAATATGGTAAAATCAAAATTGCTTTTGGGATTTTGAAAAAATAATTTTCAAGCCATGGATTGTTGAATCCCTGAATGCAGAATCTTTGGATACAGAAGGCTAACTGCATCTGTATTACTTGGGTAAGGGTCTCTGCAGACAGGCCCTTTGCGGTGAGTTGGAGGCAGGGAAGGGGAGGGGAGGGGCAGCTGCATGCCGGTCACCCCAACTCCTCCCCAAAGATGTCCTGACACCATGTGCCCTTACGCACGGCGCATGGCATCAGGACGTCCTCCTGGCATAATGTCCTCCTGCGCTACACTGGAAGAGGTGCAGAAGAGGCCTTTTGCCCCCTCTAATAGGAGTGGCATTTTGCAGCTCTTTTAAGAGGCGGCAAACGGGAGAATCAGGGCCGCTGTGTGTGCTAGCAGCGGCATCAATCCTCTGCTACCTGGGGCAGCCCACAGCCGCCCATCTGCTTCCCCCCAACTGAGTAAAACTCATGATAGTAGACTGTTAGTCTCACTGAAGCTGCAGGGTTGAAGATGGGTTCAAATATAAAAACTATTTTAAAAAGACTGTGGAATTCCTCCCCTGCCTAGTACCATCAGGGCCTGCTGTGTGGGGGAGGAGGAGCGCAACGGGCATAAAAGTGTAGGGACCCAACTGCAGCATAGCAGCAGCAACTACATCACCTGCAGCTAGGGGAGAAGCGGAGACTTTAAATCCCGTTCCCTGAAAAGAAGACAGCCCTCCCTCCACCCACCATCATCTGGAGGGAGAAAAGGCAGGCCAACTCCATAGGGCCTAGCCTGAATAATATTGTATTTAGTCTTTTAAGGGGGGGGGGGGTTATTGTATTACTGTTATTGTTGGAATGTTGTTTTTAATTTGTATCTCATAGTTGTAAGCTGCCTTGATTGCTCAGGCAAAAGGTGGGATATAAGAAATAAATTATTATTATTAAATATAAAAATTGCTAAACTATTATCTGTATTTTATCAATTGTTTTTTAATCAGTTAATTCGAATAATTTATATTACACTATGAACAAATTGCATATTGCAAAAAGGCTGTCCTTTTCCACATGCTTGCCATCTGTGGATTGGAGCATCCATGTCTATGTGTGTGTCCAGAATATAACCACCATGTAGGTGTTAATGATGAGGAACTTCAGAGTACTCTTATGGCTGAAAATCCAAAATAGAAACAATACAAACCCAAGCATTTAAGAGTTAAAATTTGGGGCTTGGGTGGATGAATCTGTCAGATTCTTCAACTACATTTCTCTTTCTTTCTTTTAAGATTTCCATTCTCTAGTATGAAGAAATGTGCAGATATTGGTGAATTTTTTTAAAAAAAAAATCATGTGAAACTGCACCTGGAATGCTGTCTTCTCAAAGATGTCTGAGGAAAAAGATAAGCCCTAAGATGTGTTTTAAACTTAATAGTTAACCATTTCCCTTTGTGTAATTTACAATAAAGATGTAAAACTTATAAATTAAACCAAAGAAAATCTGGTTTATAACAAAACCTTCATATGTCCACCCACCAATTGAGGCTAATAAAAACCCTGTGATTATCAAGCTTAGGAAATGGGATGCAGAGACATGCGAAGGTGGTCATGACATGATCCATTGCAACTGAAATGTCCACCCCTATAGGGATTAATGTTCAGATTTCAGTAGCCTGCTGGGGAGAAAGGAAGAAAATTTATACAATTAACAACAGCCACCCAGGACTTATAGGACATTCATTGGGCATAGGGATGAAGTGAATTGTGGGATGTAGCCTGGGGATAATATAAACCAGGAAACAAATGCAGCCTCTGGAACCAAATTATGCTGAAAGGGGGGAAAAGCAAAACAAAAATAACTCCCATTGCTTTGGTTTTATTTTGCTTTACAGAATACCTGTACTCAGGTATATGCCCTGGAGAAATTGCTGTTTTTACATGATCTTTGGTAATTATATATTTAATGAAATTCCAATGGAGAACAGACATAATCCTGATACTCAAGATGCATTCTTTGGCAAAGAAGGCTAAAGACTTTGTTAATGTACAAATCCTAAAATTCCATACAGCAGTTAAAGTGAGGTCAAACTCTACAGTGTAGATGCACCCAGAATTAGCATCTTTAAGCTCAGAGATTTTACCTAGAAGAATACCAGCAAGAAATGCACTTTAGGGGAGGATAGTGCATGAAGAGTTTGCCTTTAACTGATGAGAGAGGTGGGATGGGCTACTTATTAAAAGACTTACACAATGGCCCAATCATAACACAGTGGCTGATATAATTAACTATCATTACTTATTAATTCAATTAATTATTTCATTTTAGACAAATAAGAATGCAGTTCTAACATACTCACATGTTGAGGTGTGGAAGGGCTTACTGTGTTTCTCCATCAAGCCCCTCTGCCCCTGGCTGGCTGGAAAGCCAGACTCCTTGTTGATTACATGTTTGGGTGGTCATTTCTCTCCTTATAAAAAATTGCAGCATGCTGAGCAAGCTTTACAGAGAGCTCTTGACTGCCAGAAAGCAATGGTGGCTCCAAAACAGGCCATGCCTTTTCCCTGCACTGCTCAGCATGGGAAAGAGGGATGGAACTCCCTTCTGTGGGAAGCCAGGGTGGCCCCCTCCCTGCTTTCCTTTTGCGTCTGCACAAAGGACACTAACGCAATTAGTACGGGTGAAACATTGGCCACAACTTTATTTGTACAGAGTCTGACATATTTATAGCCCCACAAATCTCGCTGCCAAATCCCGCGAGATTTAAAATCTCGTGAGACTTAGCCGCGAGATCCTTTTCAATTGGCCAGGTTGACCGGAAGAGGTGGGCCTTCCGGTCCTCCCTGCCAATCACGCGTCGTTGCCCTGTTTAGGCAGACGCAACAGAAGGCCTCCTCCCAACTTGTCGGGGGGGGGTCTTTGCGTCTGCACAAAGGACACTAACGCAATTAGTACGGGTGAAACATTGGCCACAACTTTATTTGTACAGAGTCTGACATATTTAAATTTCAATATAAACAACTACTTATCCAAACACAATTTAAGTATTTCTTAACAATCATCTATTTGACACATGCCTGTGTGTTTTATGCACAAACGCGGATGAATATTTACCTTTTACAGGGCATGTGTCAAATCCTTTTAACTTAGGTAATCTGATAACCGAATATAAACCCCTCCCCAACCGGATATGATGCCAAAAGCATTTATGACATAACCATGTTATGACATCATTAAGTTTACTATGACATCATCAAAATTTGTTTAATCTCATGACATATACCCAATTTCTTTATTATTCTTTGCCAATTAATAAATCCAATTAACCTACAGAATTCCCTAAAGGGGGGGAGGGTCCCTGCCCGCCACAGGAGGGGATCAGCCTAGCTTGGCATCCCCTCTCCCCCCCTAATTGAAGCCTTTAAGCAAGACTCCAATGTAGCCAGGTATATGTCGTTCCCCTGAGGAGAGAGATGGACCCCATCACCCCTGTACAAATGTGGCAACGCAAACTGTATTCCCTGGTGATCAGCAATAACCACCCCCATTTTCTTTAACGACTTTGAGACAGATCTGTTTAACCAACGCCGAGCTCCGTCGATGGCAACATCACTTCTGGCCCCGTGCCACACTCGCCAAGGAAGAAACTTTGTCTATATGAGGAGTGTATGTGGCATCATTCGCCGAATCTCCTTCATATCCTTAATTATGCATCTAGCCAATTGTAACGAAGTCATTTTTGAAAGGTCATTCTCCCCCAAATGAACCAACAAGATTTTTGGCTGTGTAAACGAAGCCATCAGTTCGATTATTCTAGGCAGTATGGCTCCCCACAACATGCCTCTGTGACCAAACCATCTCACGGTTCCGGCCAATCCAAGACCTAAGGCCAAATCTTGCTGCTGCTCAATGATGTGCCTCTCAGCCCAAAAGATAAAACTGTGTCCAAGGATCCATATATCACCCAGAGCCAACTCTGCTAAATTAAATCAGAACAAGAACATTTATAACTACGTTAAACTTAGGTACGAACATACGATTTAAACACTCTAGAATGCCAGTGACCAATCCTACAAATTGCCTTGTCGCTTAAACCCTGAGCTGCTGCAGCTGTTGCTGCCCCAATCCTAAATGAATGAGAGGAAAATTGAACCGCTGGTAAACCAGCATGACTCACCCCCCCCCCCCCCCCGCAATATCACTCTAAATTCATATTGTGTCAAGGGTAAACCCGACATATGTAAAAATAAGTATCCAGTTGTGTTTGGCCGTATTTGAATATAATTACTCAAAGCCTGGACCAGGCAAATATGGCCCAGAGGAGCCCTAGCCAATGTCAAAGACTGCCCCTTTCCCAACTGGTCTGTTTTCGAGCGTTGAATTGTCAGTTGTATTCTGAAACTTGAATATCTGATAGCAAAAGAGGCCTGCCAGAACTGTCAGTACACGAACAAGGAACAATTTCACTAATTCTCAAGGCTGCAAATAATGCTAAAAAAATGCTGCCTTAAACAAAATCACCTCTTCAGGTGTGGAACATGTAACTGGGAGGCTTTGCCATATTTTCAACAATATTGACCCCGTTATTGGCAAGCGACTGTTTTGAGTTATTGAAGACTCCCTAGCCCATCCTTCTAGAGTTCTACGAACTCTAAAATCAACTGTGGGGTCTTTAAAACCTCCTGCTCTGGAATAAAATGAAAGAGCCGCTAATCTTCCCCTAATGGTGACTGTAGATAAACCCATTTGTCTAAGATGCACAGCAAAACGGAGGATAACCTCCACATTCAATGGCCAAACTTCCACCTCCCCAATAGTCAATAGAAAAGATCTGAATGCACGCAATGTGAGCTGATAAGACTCGCGTGTTGACGAGGCGACGGACAGAGAAATCGCCTTTTCAATTTCTACTCTCCAAGGCTCCATAGTTGATGTGGTACCTCCAAAGGTTGAGCTGCTGCCTCTGGCGCCAACTGACGGAATCTGTAAAACTGAAAACGCGAAAGTGCATCCGCCAAAGGATTTAGTAAACCACAAATATGTTGAGCTTGAAACAAGATGTTATACTTTAAACATTGAGCCACCAGTTCTCTCACCAATGACATTACCCTGTCAGACTTGGAAGACAAGGAATTCACTATATAAACCACAGCCTGGTTATCACACCAAAAGCGTACCATTTTGTTTGCAAATTGTTCTGGCCATAAATGAACCGCCACCACAATAGGAAATAATTCCAAAAAGGTGAGGTCTCTAGTCCAGCCTTTTTCAACCCAGGTTATTGGCCATTCCTCAGCTGCCCACTGGCCATTAAAATAAACTCCAAAACCACAGGCCCCCGAAGCATCAGAGTGTACTTGAAAATCTGCACTAAGGAGCATTTCAGATCTCCAAAATGAAATACCATTGAATTGTTCCAAAAATGACTCCCATATCTCCAAATCCTTTCTTATCCAGAATTTATTCTAATATGATGGTGTGGGGCCTGCAGTCCCTTGGTGGCTTTATATAAACGTGAACAGAATGCCCTTCCAGGGGCTATCACCTTACAAGCAAAATTTAACAAACCTGATAAAGATTGAAATTCTCTAAGTGTGGCTTTTGATTTACTTTTCATCATCCTCACCTGCAGCCTCATAGCTGTTAGCTTGTCAGATGGGAGACGAGAGATACCTGTTTCGGTATCTAATTCAATTCCCAAGAAGGTAAGATGTGTATCAGGGCCCTCAGTTTTTTCCTCAGCCAAAGGCACTCCCATTTCATTCATTAAGCGCTGAAAAGCTAATAGTGTGTCTGCACAACCATCTGTCCCAGCGGCGCCAGCAAAAAGGAAATCATCCAAATAATGAGTAATTGCTTGACTACCAGACCTTTTAGAGGCACACCAATGTAAAAAAGTGCTGAATGTTTCAAATGCTGAACAAGAAATAAAACACTCCATTGGCATAGCTTTATCAAAATAATATTTCCCCTCAAATTGAAAACCCAAAAGATCAAAATTGTCCGGGTGAACTAAAGAAGTAGTCTAAAGGCCGATTTAATATCGCACTTTGCCAATAAGGCTCCTTTGCCCAGAGCCTTAACCATTTTAACTGCCAAATCAAATGAAGCATATTTAACTGATGTCAACTGAGGATCAATAGCGTCATTTACTGAGTCACCTCTGGGGTAAGATAGGTTGTGTATTAGCCTGTATTCCCCTGGGGCCTTCTTAGGGACTACACCAAGGGGCGACAATCTCAAATTTGCCATAGGCAAGTGCTCATGAGGGCCCGAAATCCTACCTGCTGCTATTTTCTTGGTCAGCTTATCCCTTACAATCCCTGGCAATTCCCTAACAGAACGTGCATTGGGTGCATAACGATGCACCCTTAAACCAACCTAAGGAATGCGAAAACCGTGATAAAAACCCTCTAACAAATACTGAGCGGCCTCCCTTTTAGGGTATATCCGCAACCAATTGGCCATGACATCCAAGTTAATTGGTGTTGGTGCCTTTTCCTGAATTGGATAAGTGTTGCTGGGAGGGAACCCCACCTCCTGACTTTTTAACTTTAAAACATACTGATCCTGGGTGGTTTCCCTTACAGGTATTACACTTATGCTCAAACCTGCAGGGCTGCCTTTTGCACCTACCTGGGTTGAAATCCCAGCATAGTCCGAATTGTTTTCTCTCACCCGTGCTAGGCCTTGCATTTTGCCCTCTCGGCTGAGTGACCATAGGTATGAACCCATTATCAAATCGGCTCGAAGGGGAGGCTCCTACCATAACATCAGCCCACAGTTCGGACTGTACATGACGCCAAGATAAGGAGTGGTCTAGTGCTGCCCTCATCCTAAATTGCTCATCATATTGAAGCCAGGCAGAACCTCTAGCATTAACATGGCAATTAGTATAAGCTTTAATCATTATCTCCTGATATTTGGAGAAGTCGAGGGATCTGGCAGGGTCCTTTTCTTCCATAACTCCCCTATAAATGGTAAAACCCATAATCCAGTTTACAAAATTCCTTTCTAACTTAGGGAGTTTATGTGATTGAAATTCTTTTGGAAGGGTAAACACCACCCCATCTTTGACCATTATCCTAGGCTCAGGATCCCGAAAGGTGAGCGAAAACAAATCAATGTACTCGCCCCTCCAAATCCTTTCTTTTGTAGCTATGGGAAGGTGTGACCCCAAAGGCATGGACATACCCGCATAAGGATTGCATTCAAAAGACCGATCCATCCCAGAAATGCCTAATGCACCCACCACAGCTGTTTCCCTCGTTTGACCTACCGTGGTATTAATGTTTGCATTGCGCTGTAACTCCAATCCCAAAACTTGGGTTGGGGGAGAGCTATCTATAGGTGCTGTTACAGGTTCAAGGCTAGGGCGATCACTCAACGAGGTCAATCCTGTCTGCCCACCTGTAGCCCAAACCGCTGAAGGCCATGTTGCCTGCAAGTTATTATTATTATCTAACAAACCTGAGCTCGTTGGATGAGGAGAAGCATTCAAAGATGCTTGCTGAACTCCCACCGTGGATGTCACTGAAGCAGCTCTGGTGCTGTGCTGTCCGCCATGAGCGCCTGGTACATCACCGCTGCAAGCCACAGATGTCTCAGGTGTCGACACATTGCTCTGGCCTGTAACAACCACACTTTGAAGAAAGTGAAACAAATCAGACAAAGTAGGTTGACTAGATGTAAGTACTGCGGCACCGTGGTGCCCCACACCAGAAACTTTCCTCAAAAGTTCCATTACATCAGCTACGGTTGGTTGCCCAACCTCCATAGCTGAAGTACTTTGGGAACTACATGCAGTGTCAAGTGATGAAGTTGTATGAGCAATAACCTGCTGAGCAGTGGCTTGTCCAACATTTATATGTGCAACCGAAGAGGTAGTTGCTTGCATCCCTTTTTGCAAATGATGTTGAGCCAACTGCTCACATACTGCCTCACAAGCGTGCATAGTGCGACCTATTTGTGCCAGATGTGTGGTGATGTCATCTTCTTTGTTTGCAACATTAGTAGTTCGCTTAGGGGCTGGCTGGCCAGCTTTTTGACCAGTTGAGGTCGCACGCCACTTAGATTGCGCCTTACTTCGTGGCATGATTTTAAAACAATTAAGGTAACAAATATTAACAAACTGATTGATGCAAGATATAGAATAACTAACTATACCTGTGTCACCAACTTATAACATGAACTGCATGTACTCCCGTTCAACAACTGCCAACCAATGTAGGTTAGCCAACATGCAAGAAGGAAGCACTCATCCAAACTCACCCCCTTTAATATTTCCTTTTTTAAAAATATATTATTATTATTATTATGGCCAGGCCAAGCTGTTAAATTAGCCCCTGCTAGGCCTGATGGAAATGAGCGCACAGAGCTGCAGGAAGGAGTGGCGTGTGGGAGGGGGGCACTTCCGCTACCTTCCCTTAAACAGCAACTGTGAAATGGAATTAAGGGGGGAGGGGGGATGACCTAGGAACCCAGGCCGTCTGCCCCAGCCAGAGGCCTGTTCCTTCTATTTACAACTTTTTGCTCCAATTAGCGCTACACAACCAGGCCTGATGGCCAATCTGGGGGCACCTGTAAACCAAGTCCAGGGCCTAGCAACAAAGAAATAGTTGGGTTTTTTTTTTTAGACAACACTTGTGTCCTCCAAAGTCCGGAGGACCACCAAGGCTTGCAAACCACGGCCTGGCTCGTTCCCAAGAGGAGGGGGGCCGGCGAGGCGTAAAAAGGCCGCAGCTGCACCCGTCCGTCCACCCTACAAAGTGCGGGCCCACCGCGCTAGGCCGAATAGGCCTCACAGTAACGAGGCCAGGCCTGGCTTGTTCCCAAGAGGGGGGGGCGGCGAGGTGTAAAAATGGCCGCAGCCGCAGCCGCGCCCATCCGTCCACCCAACAAGGCGCGGTCTTCCAAAGAGTGGGGGGGCAGCGAGGCACAAAAACGGCCGCAGCCACACCCGTCCGTCTGCCCATCAAAGTGCGGACCCACCGCGCTAGGCCGAATAGGCCTCACAGTAACTAGGCCAGGCCTGGCTCGTCCCCAAGAGAGGGGGGCGGCGAGGCGTAAAACGGCCTCCAACAAAGCGCGGGCCCACCGCGCTAAGTCGTTACTCCCCTGGGCGCGTGTCCCTCGGCGAGAGCCTTCTCACAGAAAGCGTAGCTGAGCCTCGGGCGCCTCACAGGAGAGACGGACGAGCAAGGTCCTCCTTGCTCGTCCCAAATTAAAATGGCTGCCAACACGTGGCAGCGCGGGGCTTTATAGCCCCACAAATCTCGCTGCCAAATCCTGCGAGATTTAAAATCTCACGAGACTTAGCCGCGAGATCCTTTTCAATTGGCCAGGCTGACAGGAAAAGGCGGGCCTTCCGGTCCTCCCTGCTAATCACATGTCATTGCCCTTTTTAGGCAGACGCAACAGAAGGCCCCCTCCCAACTCATCGGGGGGGGGGGGGTCTTTCCCAGAAAGTAAAAGCATTTTTATTTAAGCAAACTTTTAATGCTTAAGCAGGCAAGGTTTTCAATATAGATGTATCTTTAATCTGTTTTTAACTTTTTCATGATTTTTAATCAATTTTAATGTGGTGTTTTAAAATTGGTCTTAAATATTTTGAAAACATTTTTAATTTATTGTCATGGAAGCAGATTTGGGTCCCATCCTGGGAGAAAGGTGGCATATTAAATAAATAGGCACAGCTCTTGACATGTGGACCAAAGATTTGAACAAATCAGACCTGATCTAGTTGTCTGTTGGGATTTGTAGTCAAAGTGGAAATGTACAGATGTGGGAAATTTCTAACTGTGAAAGCTTTAGCCTGCAGGTGGATTTTTCAAAACAGATTAGCCAAGGTTAGTCTGTGCCTGGGAATAGTGGAAGAAAGAACATAAACAATTAGATCATCGTGTTGTGTGAGAACCAGGGTCACATGACACATGACACTACAGGAAGAAGGCTGGGTTAGAGGATGTCCAACAAATGTCTAAAAAGTGAATCCACCCAGGGGTGGAGTTAGAGGGTTTGGCTCAGAGTTTCTTTGTTCTCTGCCTGCATGTTGGATGTTCTACAATGTAAATAGTTTACCATGTTTATTTGCAACAATAAGAATAAAGACCCTTCTTTTGAAGAGAATTTGATCTGTGGTCTGATTTCTGGAATGCTGGAATGCTGCAAGGTCCAGAGACGGATGGCTGATGAAAGGCAGTCACGCACCCACTCTGCTTCACTCACATCATAAATCAACATTGTCCACATGCTAAAAGAATGTGAGATCACTATTCAGAAACACCAGACTTTTCTCTGACTTTATTTAGTTCAGAACAAAGTTAAAGGACCAAAAACCATGGTATCTCCCTGGAAGTAGCCATACATCATGGCGACTGCCAGGATCGGCTTCAAGGTGAGTTGTGCATTTTTCCCTGGTGTACAAAAGCCCTAAGAGAGGTTTTCCTACATATCTTTGATATTTTAAAATTAGAATCATAGAGTTGGAAGATGCTACAAGGGCCATCCAGTCTAACTCCCTGCCATGTAGGAACTCAAAATCAAAGCATTCCCGACAGATGGTGATTTAGCCTCTGTTTAAAGACCTCCAAAGAAGGAGACTCCACCACACTCTGAGGGAGTGTGTTGCACTTTCAAACAGCTCTCACTGTCAAGAAGTTCCTCCTAATGTTGAGCTGGAATCTCTTTTCCTTTAGCTTGCACCCATTGTTCCAAGTCCTGTTCTCTGGAGTAGCAGCAAACAAGCTAGCTCCCTCCTCAATATGCCATCCCTTCAAATATTTAAACAGGGCTATCATATCACCTCTTAACTGTCTCTTCTCCAGGCTAAACATACCCAGTTCCCTAAGTTGTTCCTCATAGGGCATGGTTTCCAGACCCTTCACCATTTTAGTCACCCTCCTCTGGACATGCTCCAGTTATTCAAAATCCTTTTTCAATTGCAGATGGGGCCTGACCAAATCAGACTACAGTGGCATTATTACTTCCCTTTATCTAGATACTATACTTCTATTGATGCAACCTAAAATTGCATTGGCCTTTTTAGCTGCTGCATCACACTGTTGACTCATGTTCAACTTGTGGTCTATTAGGACTCCTAGATCCCTTTCACACATAGTTTCATTAAACCAGGTATTCTCCCATCCTATATCTATGCATATTATTATTATTATTATTATTATTATTATTATTTTGCCCTAAGTGCAGTACTTTACATTTCTCTGTGTTGAAATTCATTTTGTTAGCTTTGGCCCAGCTTTCTAATCTATTAAGGTCATTTTAAATTTTCTTTTTTTATATATATAATTTATATTTTATTAACATATACTATTCAAACATCTCTATAAAGTTAACATATTAATTTCTTTTTCAATAATTAAATACAAATATTTGCAATTGACTTCCAAAGTATCTCCAGTTTGTACTCAACCTTAGTTCAATGTTCACTCATTGTCTTCATATATATGCAATTTTAAATATTGAATCCACTGTGTGTTATAACAATAGCTTTAATTATCTTGATCTTTAATAGTCACTTTCACCTATTATTTAGTCAGTTTACTAATTTAGGGTATCCCATCAGTCTATATCTCTATTCAATTAAATTTTCTCTCTTACAGTATTGCAGTATCGAAGTCCAGTCTTGTTCAGTACTCTCTACATTTTGTTTGTTCAGTCTGGCTGTGAATATGTCCATACTCATCATTTCAATAAGTCTTGTAGTCCACTCACTGGTTGAGGGCACTTCTGCTAGCTTCCATTTTTTTGCTAATGTAATCCGAGCTGAAGTTATCATATACAATAATATCCTTCCATATTTCCTTTCCATTTTTACTGGGATCTTATTTGTCATATTCAACAGATATATTTCTGGTAACATGTCATATCTTATTTTAAATATTTCACAAATTACCTTATGAACAGTTGTCCAATACTTCCTGACTTTGTCACAATTCCACCATACATGTAGCCAACACCCTGTAGTTTGCTTACACTTCCAACATCTGTTATTACCATTCCTGCAAATTTTTGCTAATTTCGCTGGGGTGAGATACCAACGTTGCTCCATTTTTAAATAGTTTTCTTTCAAGTCTTGACATTTAGTAAATTTTTGTGTCTTCATTCTTGCCCACTCCCAACTTTCCAAATCAATGTCCCTACCAATATCCTTGGCCCATCTAATCATCGTATCTTTTACTAAGTCTTGTTCCAAATCTATTGCTTGTAAAGTCAGGTCATTTTAAATTTTCATCCTGTCTTCTGGGGTATTAGCTATTCCTCCTAATTTGGTGTCATCTGCACATTTTAGAAGCATGCCCCCTATTCTTTCATCCAAGTCATTGATAAAGATGTTGAATAGCACTGGACCCAGGACAGAACCCTGTGTGCATTTGTACATGCTGGGAAGCTACATACATACTAGGCAGTGCAATTGGAAACAGTCCTACCATGCTTTCCTTCAAAACATGTACAAACTTGCTCAGTGTGCTAAATATTTGATTAATTAGTGTGACCCATGTTGTATTGCAGGTGTCAGAAGAGAAAAATGGATGTGTACACTACTTCCATTTATTGTGCTTTTGTTCAGTAAATGAAGGCTCTTAAATAAGAAGTCATACATTAGAGTATTTAGCCAAGGAGCCTGAAATATAGCAGATGACAAGGCAGTGAGTTATTACTTTATGTTTCATGACTGCAAGAGAAACTTTGGGTATTACAATTTCTCCCTAATGCACTCTTTAATACTAACATTGCCATCAACAATGCCACTATGGCTGAGAATAGGATGGCTGTGGAAATTCATCAGAGATACAAACTGAGATGAAATTTGTGGTTCCCTTCAACTGGAATAAAGCTTTGAAATGGTAATGAACTTGCTTAGCCTTAATCAAATCTGTGACCCATACATTCTGGATGTATTATCATAATGGTTTATTTTTATAACAATTTGATTTTCTAAAAACATATCTGCTGTAATGTTATTTTAAAATGTAGTACTAATGTCACATTAAGCCCTCTTCACTTGTGAATGCTTGTTTCCACTGAAGTGTTCAAACAATGTCATGATCCTATAGCAAGGTCCTCCAAAATTAGAACCACACTGTTTTCTTTCTGTTCCATTTCAGATTAGCATAACAGCATGTTTTCAGAAGTTATGATATGAATCTTGCACCTTATGCTATGATATGAATTTTGTGATTTTAAAATCATGCTCTTTGTGGAATTTTATATAACTGAAGGTTGATTTGTTGCTGATGCATTATGTATATTTCTTTCCCCTCCTAGACTAGTTTTGATTGACACTCCTTTAATTCTTCAGCCCTCAAAAGTATACAGAATAAAGAAGAACATTACTGAGCAAACAATGCCTACCTAACAAAGATTTACAGGAGATATTTGAACAAACGTACAGCTTTCTGTGTTATCTGGAAATGCCAGAAAGTTCTACTGAGACAAGAAGAGAAAATAATTCATTGGATTTATAAATTATAACTTCAAAGGGTATGTGCACTTTACAAGTCCCTATAATCTTCATTAATTTGAATTAAACTCCAAGATAGATAATAACTTCCAAGGTTTATCCATATCTCTGTTTCTTCTAAATGCCCTCCTTAACAATCCCTTGAGGTCCTGTAACTGACCTCAACTGACTTTCCCTTTATATATCTTGACAACTAGGAATAGAAAAATCTATAAAATTCATTTTTATTCAATTTCCTATTTCCACCACTGCAAGTTCCACCACAGTTATGGAGGAACAGGATCAGATTCTGCAGTGTAAAGATATATAATTGAATACCAGTGTCAAGATCATCCATACATGAACTCTCACTAGAAACTAAAATGACCAAACTGAGGCAATTATGCTTTGGACATATCATGAGACAACCTAACTTGCTGGGAAAGATGAAAATGCTTGTTAAAGTAGGAGACAGTGAAAACAGTCCGTGGATAGACTCTTTCAGGCCCTGCATTTGCAAGGCTTGAGCAGGGCAAGACAAGGTGTCTTTGGAGGGTTTTGAATCATACAGACACAAATAAGGGTGTATTTTTTATCTAAGTTTTTTCTTGAAGGAAAAGATGATGGGTAATGTTGAGAGATTCTAAATTGTTAAACCTGGAGGGAGAGGACTTGAAATTTGGGTAGCACGCTTACTTGTGCTTTGATAAAGAAAAAGCAAACAGAGACTTTAATAATCATTTTATTAGAAGAGCTCTACTAAAAACTTGGAAAATTTATAAAAAGAGATGCTCCCCTTCTACACCTCATTGGATTTCACCTCATGAGGCATTTCATAAAAGAGAAAATATAATGAATGATAGATGGATAACAATTGGGGAGATGATCTTCTTTGAACGCAAAGAATGCAAAGTGAAATCTCAAGAAGAACTAAAACTTAGTGGTACTCCCTGCCATTGGTTTCTTTATAGGCAAATGAAAGAAAAAACCAAACTGGAAATAAAAAATCATGGGATAAAAGAAGAACAAACGGAATTAGAAAAAATATTGGTAGAAGAGAATAAAAAAAAATCTATCCAAAATATATAAGATACTGTTAAAATGGGCAACGGAGGAAGAATTAATCAAATCACCAATGGTGAAATGGGCCCAAAATATAGGTCACTCAATTGATTTGGATAAGTGGGAGACGGTATGGAGAAAAACAATTAGAATTTCAGCAGCTCTAAATATTAGAGAGAACATATACAAATTACATTATAGATGGTATCTTACACCTTACAGTCTATCTAAGATGTATAAACAGGTAGATAACTCCTGCTGGAAATGTAAAAGTGAAATAGGTACTTTCTACCATTTATGGTGGACATGTCCCAAAATTAAGAAATATTGGAAAAATATCCATTTAGTAATCGAAAAAATATTGGACATTAAACTGCAATTGAAACCAGAAACTTACCTTCTGACTATGATTAAAGATCAAGTAGAGTTAAGAAATAAAAAGATTTTATTTTACATGATAATAGCAGCTAGATTATTACTAGCGGAGAGATGGAAAAAAGATGATATTCCAACAATAGAGGAATGGTTAGAAAAAGTATTAGACATGATAGAAATAGACAAGTTAACATGTACTTTAAGGAATGTTCAGCAAGGGAAATATTTAGAAAATTGGGAACGGGCAGCTAAATTTATAAGTGATCGATGGAATATTAAAATAACATTAGATGTTGAGGACTACCACATTGAGCAACAGTAGGGGAAATTAAAGAGTTGAAATAATTTATGAAAACATGTTAGCCCATTGACCTAGTAGAACTATACATTAGTTAGAAAAGGATGAGATTAAGAACAGCTGGAATAAAGTGGAGAAAAAGAGAGCTATGGAAAAAAGGTATCAAGCAATATCTAAGCTTCACTAACCTGGGAAGTCTTTTAATGTATTTGTATATATTGATGTGTATTGTTTATTTGTTTTTTGTATGTATATGCAATATGTCTTCTTTTTCTTTTTCTTTGTTTTGTTTGTTTTTCTTCTTTTTCTGGAAGTATTCATGTTTGTTATTGTTTTGTGGCTTGGCTGTAATCATTTAATAAAATTTATTTTAAAAAAAGAGGAAAAGATGAGTAAATTAAGCAATTTTCTTCCTACTGTGAAAAAAGTCTTTGACAATCATGCAGTTTTCTAAGTCTATTCATAATTTGTGTCTTATTCTGTGCAAAATTCGCATGTAGTCATTTTGTATTTTCTTTGCAAGAAACAACATTTTCTCCACAGAAAATTATATCTCTATAGAGAAATATTAATACAGGCATGGATAAATTTGTTTCTTGCCCAGAAAACTGATTTCTAGGCAAATCATGTATGAATTTAGCACAGAATAAGTTCGTTTTGTACAGAAAGCAACTTTTTCTGTTAAAAAAAATAATATTTCTGTATTAAAAATATTTTCTATGCAAAAAATACTGTTTTCTGCATAAAACAATCAAGTGTAAATTTTGTACAGAATAAAACCTGAACCTGGGAAAATTTCATCAGTCCAAGATTTTCCTTATATGGGTTTCTTGACACTCAAAAACATGGTGTTTTTTTTTTGCCACTTTTCAAATATTTTCTAACATTCTTTCCATTCCTAGTCCACAAAGTTCTACCACTCTATTTCAGTCAATAAACATAGCAAAATTCATTTTTAAAAAGAGTAGATGAAAATTTGCATTATTATTATTATTTCTTGTTGAGCACACTTTTTGAAAACAATTGCCCTAATAGAATGCATTTTTACAGATAATTTTCCTGATATACATGTTTGTATGCAGCATTAATTTACTATACACATTTTATGTGCTTTTTTCAGGTTGTGGAGTCAATAGAAAAAAATCTAAAAAGTGCAGATTTCACCATACAAGAGAATTGACATGTGAATTCCAATTCACCATGTGGGCTTTTGCATATCTCTGCTCACAGTAAGGTGAAAAAATGTGTGATACCATAGTGGTTATTTATTTGTGTTATTTATAATATCATAATTCCATGAGCATTATATATTATCTTGTTTCACACAAACTGGCATCAGTGCTAGTAGGATAGTGAGTGTATGCATGTAGGAAACAGACGAAGTAATCTCACAGCTCAACTCTTTGATGTTGAAAAATTCATTGGGGTGGGGTTATTCCTTTCTATAGCTAAGCTGCTACTGCAAGCCATCATTTTTTTTCTTCCACTTGTAAATCAATATAAGTCTTTTCCCCTTTAGATTAAACTACAAAGGGCCTCATCCTCTTTATTACTACTGGAGGTGAGGAAAGGAGCAGAGTTTCATTAAGGAGCGTAGCTTATGAAATCATATCAATCCACATTCCTTTCTGCTCTCTTCCCCTCCTTTGTCCGCACTTTATTTCACATACTGAAGATATAACTATAACTTCTTATGTTTTTGTCTACCAAGAATGACAGACATCCACAAACACCCCCAATATCTTTGGAGTTTATCACGGGGAAAAATTGAAAGTTTATCATAGAATCATAGAATCATAGAGTTGGAAGAGACCACAAGGGCCATCCAGTCCAACCCCCTGCCATGCAGGAACTCCCAATCAAAGCATCCCCGACAGATGGCCATCCAGCCTCTGCTTAAAGACCTCCAAGGAAGGAGACTCCACTACTCTCCGAGGGAGTGTGTTCCACTGTCGAACCGCCCTTACTGTCAGGAAGTTCCTCCTAATGTTGAGGTGGAATCTCTTTTCTTGCAGCTTGCATCCATTGTTTCGGGTCCTAGTCTCTGGAGCAGCAGAAAACAAGCTTGTTCCCTCCTCGATATGACATCCCTTCAAATATTTAAACACGGCTATCATATCACCTCTCAGCCTTCTCTTCTCCAGGCTAAACATCCCCAGCTCCCTAAGTCGTTCCTCATAGGGCTTGGTTTCCAGACCCTTCACCATTTTAGTTGCCCTCCTTTGGACACGCTCCAATTTCTCCACATCCTTTTTGAATTGTGGTGCCCAGAACTGGACACAGTATTCCAGGTGAGGCCGGACCAAAGCAGAATATAGTGGCACTATTACTTCTCTTGATCTAGACACTATACTTCTACTGATGCAGCCTAAAATTGCATTGGCCTTTTTAGCTGCTGCATCGCCATTTAAAATGGTAAGAACCTGTTATTAACTCATAATCGCGCAAATGGTTTTCACACACAAAGTGCTGTTATCCCATGCAGAATCTGAGATTAAATCAAACTTGCATGCAAACGTGCAAATAGTTTTCATATGACGGGACCAAATGTGCCTCCATCCCAAGCATGATTAAAGCAGGCACATCCCACAAAAGTGAGCAAATGTGCAAATGATTTTTACACGTAGACCGTGACAAATCGCTCTCTCTCTCTCTCTCTGTCACTGCCTTCCCTCAGCAGCTGTTCCTTTAAGAGCCCTGGCTATGGGAGAAGGCTGAAGCTAAAGGCAGACAAACATACACAGGAAAGAGTGAGGGGGAACTCAGATTTTTCTCTATCTCACTTGTTCTGTCCCTGCCTTTGCCTCATCCAGAGACATGGGGTGGGGTGTTATCAATACGCTGATGACACCCAGATATATTTCTCCATGTCTTGGTCTACAGCTTTGACTTCAGGTGGCGTCTCCCCTCTCAATAAATGTCTTAAAGTGGTAATGGACTGGATGAGGAAAAACAGATTGAAACTGAATCCAGACAAAATGGACGTACTAACGTTAACGGCCTCGAACCCAGGTATTGGGACACAATCTCCAATCCTAGATGGGGTCACACTCTCCTCAAAGGACTGTATGCACAGTCTGGGGGTGTTCCTTGATCTGTTACTTCAAGTAACAAATCATGTGAATGCGGTGGTCAGGGGTGCCTGTTATCAGCTTTGGCTGATACGCCAGCTGCGCCCTTTCCTGGAGATTAGGGACCTTGAAACCGTGGTACATGTGCTGGTAACTTCTGGTCTCAATTTCTGCAATGCACTCTACATGGGATTATCCTTGTGCCTAGATCAGAAACTTCAATTGGTACAGAATATGGCAGCCTGGCTGGTTTCAGGTAAAACCAGAAGAGACCACATAACAATTCTAAGATCACTTCACTGGCTGCCTATCAGTTTCCAGGGGCAGTACAAGGTGTTGGTTATTACCTTTAAAGCCCTAAATGGCTTGGGTCCAACCTATCTTCTGAACTGCCTCCTTCCATATAATCCACCCTGTGCACTAAGGTCCTCTGGGAAAAATTTATTGCAATTTATAAAAACCAGATTATCTGCAACTACCCAGAGGACCTCTTTGGCTATCGCTCCCAGACTTTGGAACAGCCTGCCAGATGAGATCCGTTATCTGACCACCTTAAACAGATTTTAAAAAGCTGTTAAGATGGATCTCTTCGGGCAGGCCTTTCCTGATAACCAGCCACTGAAAATAGTTGTGCCTGTTCCTGATTCCCGCTACAGCTATTTTAATTTTTTTAATATTATTATCATTTTTATTTGTTTACAAAATTATATTACCAAACTATAAAGGAGAGAGCAAAAGAAAAAAAATAGCAACTCATTAAACTTGCTAATGTATTATATATATGCATACATATTTAAGATTTTATTTACTTCTATACAACTTTTACTAAGATTTTTATTTTGTCTGGGGTAAATAAAATTATATAGAAACCATTACTTCAGTTCTGTTGATTGTAGAGTATTTTCTATGTTTTCTATATATATATGTTTTTTTATTTTTTATTTTTTGTTTTCTGCACAATATTTAAGTATGTCCTATTTCCAATGATTATGTATATTTTTCCATTTCCTTTAATAATTCTGGATTGGTTTCCCTGCTATGTACATGGAAAGTCTGTCCATAGTTGCCAATTCATTTAGTTTGGCTTCCCATTCCTGTGCTGTTGGCATTATCTCTGATTTCCAATGTCTTGCGTAAACCATTTGTGCAGCTGTTATCATATAGAGCAGGGATCAGCAACCTTTGTTGCCGGGGGGCCGGGAGGTGTGGGAGAAATGGTGCGGGGGCCGGGTGAACGCACATGTGCATGCGTGCACACAGGGGGCGCCATTTTGGAAGGCCCAATGGGGCCGTGCACATGTGCATGGCACCGTTGGGCCTTCCAAAATGGCACCCCGCATTGCACGCACATGCGTGCACGATGCGGGTGCCATTTTGGAAGGCCCCACCATGCCTGCACCATGTGAATTCACATGACGCAGGCACAGTGCAGCCTTCCCAAGGCCCCACGGCAGCTGCGCTGTGTGAATTTGCACAATGCAGCCATGGTGGGTCCTTCCAAAATGGCGCCTGCCAGTTTGCGCATGCGTGCGCAAGTGCAAGCGCCATTTCGGATGCTAAAATGCTGCCTGCACATGTGTGCGGTGCCAGCACACGTGGGGTGGCTGCAGCGGTGGGACCGGGCACGGGCCAGTCCCAAGGCCTCTGCGGGCCACACCCGGCCCATGGGCCATAGGTTGCCGACCCCTGATATAGAGTATCATCCTGGCTTAAATTAGTCTCCACCACATCTGTTATATTTAGGAGAAACAACTCTGGCTTCATAAGAATGTTTTTCTGTATTATTTTACACATAGACTTATGAATTTCTCCCAGAATTCTTTTACCTTATTACAGTTCCACCACATATGGTACATAGAGCCCACTTCTTCCTTGCATTTCAAAAATTTGTTATCATTTTGTTTGTTCATTTTTGCTAACCTAGAAGGGGTTATGTACCATCTGTGGAAGATTTCCTTTAAAACATTACATTTAGTAAATTTGATGTTGTTTTTCCAAGTGTTTTCCCAACTTTGTAAAGATATTGAATTCCCAATGTTCTGCATCCATTTTATCATACTATTTTTAACTATTTCATCTCCTAATTCTATTTCAGATAACAGTTTGTATATCTTCCTTATCCATTGGTGATCACCTTCCTTTAAGATTTTATCAAAGGCTTTCAGCTCTCTTTCAATCCCATACTTTTCTGTATCCCTTTTGAAAACTGATTTTATTTGTAAGTATTTTAGCCAATTAATATCCAAACCCTCTTGCTGTAGTTCCTCTCTCGTTTTTATTCTGAATCCAGCATTTGATTTTATTAAGAGATTCTCACAGGTGATCCAGGTTTCATTCATGGAGACGTCTTTACTATGATATGCTTCTTGTGAGGATGCCCAAACTGGTATTTTAGTGTACAGGTTTTTTTTGTATTTCTTCCATTTCTTATGTAATGCTTTCTTTATACAATGTGTATTGAAATCTTTGTCAGAAGAGACTCTCCTGTAACAAAAATAATGGTGCCATCCTGATTTCATTTCCCTTCCTTCTATTGCTAATAGTTTTGAATTCTTGAGTGTTATCCATTGCTTTACCCATAACAGTGAACATGCATTATAGTATAATTCCAGATTAGGGAGACCCAGACCACCTTTTTCTTTCCGGTCGTGCATTACTGAAGCTTTGATTCTGGGTTTCCTCCCTTGCTAAATAAACTTGGCAATGTCTTGCTCCCAGATTTTAAAGGGTTGTTTCTTTATCAAGTTTGTATTGTGTGGAATAGATACAATATTTTAGGGAGTACGTTCATCTGGATTGTTGCTATTCTTCCCATCAGGGATAGTTGCTGTTTATCCCATGTCTCAAGATCTTTTTTGATCCTGTTCCCTGTGGTTACATAATTATTCTTATATAGGTCTGAATTCTTTTTGGTGATTATTATTGCAAGATATTTTGTTTTATTAGTTATTTGAAATCCTGTTTTCTTTTTAAATTCTTCTTCTTCTCCTTTCAACAGGTTTTTTTTTGTTAGAATTGAACTCTTAAATTTATATATTTTGAGGCCTGCTGTGATTCTAAATTCTTCTAATAGTTCTTCCATACATGTTATGCTTTTCAGAGGATTTTCCAAAAATATTACAATATCATTTGCGAATGCGCAGAGTTTATAGCTGTATTTTTTTTTTTTATTTCTGGGGACAGGATCTTTTTATCATTCCTTATTCTTGTGTTTAGGACCTCCATTGTCATAATAAATAATAAGGGAGAATGTGGATATCCTTGTCACGTGCCCTTCATTATGCTACAATTTTCTGTTCTTTCACCATTTACTATGATCTGTGTTTTCTAAGAACTATAGATTGGACAGATCCCATTTAAAAATCTCCCTTTTATTCTGATCTCTTGTAATACTGTGTCTAAAAATTCCCAGTGACATTATCAAAGGCCTTCTCTAAGTCAAGAAAAACCATCCCAAGCTTGTTTGTTTTGTGTGATTCGCAATACTCCAGTACGTTCATTAGCATTCTGAGATTGTCTTTTAAATATCTTTTTGGAAGGAAACCTGCTTGGTCCTCATGGATCCAAATTCATAACACTTTTTTAAGTTTTCCAGCTAAGATCGATGCATAGATCTTGTAATCCAGATTTAACAATGCAATTGGGTGGTAATTACTGTTATTCTCAGGGTCTTTGTTTTCTTTATATATTAATATGGTATGTGAATGTCTCCATGATTCTGGAAAGTTACCAAGGTCTATTTCCTGGATTGTTTTATTCAATATTTCTGCCAGTTCATTTTTGAAAATTTTATAATATTTAGCTGTGAACCCATCAGGGCCCAGTGCTTTATTGTCCTTTAGATTTGATATAGCCTGATTTATTTCCGCCATAGTAATTGGTGAATTTAAATTCTCCATTGACTGATCAGGAAGTTTAATTTATTTATCTTCCCTTATATACGCTCTCATTTTTACTCTTTTATCTTGCGATATCTTCTGTGTTGTAAATAAGTTTGCATAATAATTTTGAACAGTTTTTTTAAGTCGTTTTGTTGTGTAAATTCTTTGTCCTGATTTCTGAGTTTTAATATTACATTTTTTCCCTTTTCTTTTTTCAGTCTTTGGGCTAATCATTTACCTACTTTATTTTCTCAAAGTGATAATGTTTTCCATATTTAATTTTATTAGTTATTTCTTGCATTGTAATTTGATTTAGTTGGTCCTTTATTTTTTGCATAACTTGGCATATTTTTGAGTCATTTGGCCTTATTTTATGTTGTTTTCCTATTTAATCCAATTTCTCTAATAAATCTTTTTTTTTCTCTTTCAGCCTCTTTTTTCTTTTTTCTTGTTATATTGACAGGCCCTTGACGACAGCCTTACAAGTGTCCCAAACCACATGCATTAGGGTTCCCTTGTTCATGTTGTCCTGAAAATACATCTTCAAAACTTTTCTTATTTTTTCCACAATTTCCTCATCTGCCAGTAAAGATTCTTTGGTCCACCATATATATTCTCTTTTCCTTGAATTCATAGATAATACAATTGGACAATGGTCTGATAATAATCTAGGCAGAATTTCAATATTTGTTATTTCTTTACCTATTGCCATGGAAGCAAAAATCACATCTATTCTTGACCAGGAATTGAACCAGACTGAATAGAAAGTATAGTCTTTCACTCCTCTATGTTTCATCCTCCACACATCTATTAATTTTTGCTTCTCTATAAATTCAAATGCTGGTCTAACCAACTTCCCCTGATATTTTTTTTTCTTACTCTTATATGAAGATCTGTCCTCTACTGGGTTGACAACTCCATTCCAGTCACTGACTATTATTATTTTATCATAATCATATTCTCTTAATTTTGCTTTTAACTCTTTAAAGAAATTAGTTTTCCTGTGGGACATATATGTTCATTAATAATATTTTCCCAGAATCTGATTCTATTTCAATTGCTATGTAGTAGCTGTTCTTGTCTTTGAAAATTTCTTTCACCCTGGAATAATTCCTTACAAATATTGCCCCTCCTTTTTTCTTATGTCATACATTTAAACCTGCAAACATTTTCCTCATTTTTTTATTTTCTAATAAATGCATATCTTTGCTTTTTATATGAGTTTCTTGAATACAAGTTATATCCTTTTTGTTTGTTAAAATAGTGAAATATTTTTGTACATTTAACCCTAGAATTTAGGCCATTCCATGACAACACTTTTAATGACATCTTGATTTATTAGTAATTCTTTATCAAGCTTAGTATATTTCGGCCAGGACACAAGTTTCGGCCAGGACAGGGGAAGGAAGAGGAGGCTTTCCAGGCCAGTTTCTGAAAGAGATGAGAAAGAGAAGGAGGCTTTCCAAGCAGTTTCTGCCAGGAAAGGAGAAGGTGAAGGAAGCTTCTAGGCCAGTTCCTGCTAGGAAAGAGGAAGAAAGCAGTTTCCAGTCAGCTATTTTCAGTGGATGAGTTTTTAAATTCTTTTTAAAAACACTTGGGGAGAGTGTGACTATTGCTGAGTGGGTGGGGCTTTGTTGAATCGCATCTGCGAATCAATAGGCGGTGGAGCTAGCCAGTTAGCTCTATACAACTGCTTCCAGAAGCCAGTTTCAGGTAAGTTTCAGCCAGGACAGGGGAAGGAGGAGGAGTTTTATAACCACTACTAACAGTTGAAAAGTTCCAGTCATCAGCAGACTTTGACACTGGTGTTAGCGAGGGAATTTCTTTGAGGAGGAAAGCCGTAGTCCTCTTTCAGGTACTAATTAAGACTTAATATGGATACTGAAGGAACTGCTGCCATCACCTGCAATAGCTGCAGGATGTTTGTCTTCTTACCTACAGATGTGGGGAACTACACATGCTCCAAGTTCAAGTTGGTAGTTGGTAGCCCTCCTGGAGGAGAAAGTACAGCAGCTGGAGGCACAGGTAGCTACATTTCAGCATATTAGGGACCAAGAGATTTTCCTAGACAGAAAGGAATGAACGGTCTTGGACGGGGACCACACAGAGGAAGTTGCTGGGGAAGAGAAGGTCACATCACATACACAGGAGGTAGAGAGCTGGAGGAATGTCACACACAGAAGTTGGGAGACCAGGGATCATTCTGTGAGCTTGCAGCTACAGAATCAATTTCAAGTTCTTTCCCTTATCAAGGAGGACGAGGAAGAGCAGCATGGACAGACTTCAGGGACAGAGCAGGGGACCCTGGGAGTTCCACCACAGGGAACAGTCACTGCTAAGCCTCGGAGGAGGTGTGTGGTCATGGTGGGGGACTCATGGCTGAGGGGGACAGAAGCAGTGATTTGTGGGTCTGGCAAGATGTCTCGGGAGTTGTGTTGTCTTCCTGGGGCAAAGATCTGAGATGTGACAGAGAGGCTGACAAGACTGGTCAGGCCTACTGACCAATACCCCTTCCTTTTGGTCCTTGTGAGAATGAATTACACAGCAAGACACACCCTTCAGAACATCAAAAGGGATTACGAGGCTCTAGGTAAGAAGCTGAAAGAAATGGAGGCACAGATTGTTATCTCGTCTCTTCTGCCAATTGAAGGGCATGGTCCAGGAAGAGAGAGGAAAATAGCAGATGTCAACAATTGGCTCCGCAGATGGTGTCGTCGAGAATGATTTGGATTCTTAGATCATGGGCTGTGGTTCTGTGAGGGCGGACTCTTGGCAAGGGATGGGCTGCATCTCATACCAGTTGGAAGAAACGTTTTTGCCAACAGTCTCAAGAATTTGAGCAAGAGGGCTTTAAACTGAGTGATGTGGGGAAGGGAGACAGCATCCTGGAAGACAAAAGGACAGGGAAAAATAGTCAAACTGTCATAGAGGAAACAAGGCAAACAGTACAGTACAGTAGGAGGCAAAAAAACGTGCACAGGCAGCAAGTAAGGGGACATATGGTGTTAGATGTCTCTACACTAATGCACAGAGCATGGGAAATAAGCAAGATGAACTTGAACTCCTAGCACAACAAAGCAAATATGATATAATAGGCATCACTGAAACCTGGTGGGATGAGTCTCATGACTGGAATGTAGAAATACATGGGTATAACCTTTTCAAGAGAAACAGGCCAAACAGGAAAGGAGGAGAAATAGCATTATATGTCAGGGATATTTATACCAGTGAAGAAATCCAGGACATCAATCCTGGAAGCCAGGTGGAGAGCATCTGGATAAAAATTAAAGGGGAGGGAAACAACAGGGATGTTAGTGTGGGAGTCTACTACAGACTCCCAACCCAAGCAGAAGAATTGGATGATTCCTTTCTAGAAGAGATGACCACACACTCAGAAAGGAGAAATATAGTAGTGATGGGTGACTTCAACTATCCTGATATTTGCTGTAAGTCAAACTCAGCAAAATCCTCAAGGTGTAGCAAATTCCTCACCTGCCTCGAAGACAATTTCATTGTCCAAAAGGTGGAAGAGGCAATGAGGGAACCAGCTATTTTGGATCTGATCCTAACTAACAGGGATGACCTGATAAATGGGATGCAAGTGGTGGGATCCTTAGGTGGGAGTGATCATGTCCTCCTGGAGTTTATTATACAGTGGAAAGGAGAAGCTAGGCATAGTCAGACACGCATTCTAGACTTTAGGAAAGCTGATTTTGCTAAACTTAGAGAAATACTGGGGGTGATCCCATGGACAGGAATACTAAGAGAGAAGGGAGTTCAAGACGGATAGGACTTTCTCAAAAGGGAGATACTAAAGGCACAATTTCAAACCGTGCCAATGAGGAGGAAAAATGGGAGGTGTCTCAAGAAACCAGGATGGATGACTAAGGGGGGAAGCACACCAGGGCATCGGGGATGCCCTGGGAAAGAGCGCCGTGGGACCGCAGCCACCGCACCGCGGCGCTCCGGCGGCATCCCTGAAAGGAGCGCAAAAATAGCACTCCTTTCAGAAATCAGGGAAAGTGCGCCCTAAACGCGTAGGGTGCACTTTCCCTGACTTTTCCGCCGCAGCGTGTCCGGACGCTGCGGCGGGAGGTTGCCCCCGGAGCACCGGCCATGTGGAGGGCCGGCTGCTGCTAGGGCAACCTCAGGAAGAGGAAGGGGCGCCGCTCGTGCGGCTGCCCCTCCTCTTCCCTGCCTCCAAGATGACTGTATTAGTCGTCTGCCGAGGCCCTAAGGAACTTGCAACTGAACTATGTTTTAAACGGAACATGTATAAGAAATGGAAAAATCTGGAAATCACCAAAGAGGAATTCAAACAAATAGTTAGCACGTGTAGGGTTAAAGTCAGAAAAGCTAAAGTGCAGAATGAACTCAGGCTTACTAGAGAGGTTAAGAACAATAAAAAGGGCTTTTTTGAGTATGTCAGCAGCAAAAGGAAAAAGAATGAAATGGTAGGGCCACTGTGTGAAGAAGATGGCAAAAAGTTAACAGAGGACAGAGAAAAGGCAAAATTACTCAACACCTTCTTTGCTTCAGTCTTCTCAGAAAAGGCAAAGGGTGCTCAACCTGAGGATAATGGAGCAGAGGACAGAATAGGAGAATTTCAGCACAGAATAAGTAAAGAGATAGTACAGAAATATCTGGTTAATCTAAATGAATATAAGTCTCCAGGACCAGATGAATTACATCCAACGGTATTAAAAGATCTGGCAAACGTAATATTGGAACCATTGGCAATAATCTTTGAGAACTCCTGGAAAACAGGAGAAGTCACAGTGGACTGGAGGAGGGCAAATGTTGTCCCCATCTTCAAAAAGGGGAAAAAAGAGGATCCCAAAAATTATCGTCCAGTAAGTCTGACATCAATACCCGGAAAGATTCTGGAGCAGATCATTAAACAGAGAGTCTGTGAACATCTGGAAGGTAATTTTATAATCACAAAAAGTCAACATGGGTTTCAGAGAAACAGGTCACGCCAGACAAATCTGATTTCTTTTTTTTTTTTTGATAAAATTACCAGCTTGGTATATGAAGGGAAGGCTGTGGATATAGTATATCTTGATTTCAGTAAGGCCTTTGACAAGGTTCCCCATGACATTCTTACAAACAAGCTGGTAAAATGTGGGCTAGACAAAGTAACTGTTACATGGATTTGTAATTGGTTGACTGGCTGAACCCAAAGGGTGCTCAACAATGGTTCCTTTTCAACCTGGAAAGAAATCACCAGTGGGGTGCCACACGGCTCTGTCCTGGGCCCAGTGCTATTCAATATCTTTATTAATGACTTGGATGACAGTATTGGGGGCATAGGTATCAAATTTGCAGATGACACCAAATTAGGAGGAATAGCTATTACCCCAGAGGACAGGATCAAAATTCAAAATGACTTGAACAGACTAGAAAGCTGGGCCAAAGCTAACAAAATGAAATTCAACACGGAGAAATGTAAGGTACTGCACTTAGGGTGCAAAAACGAAAAGTACAGATATACGATGGGGGACATCTGGCTGAATGAGACTACGTGTGACAGGGATCCAGGAATCCAGGTGGACCATAAGTTTAAGATGAGTCAACAGTGTGATGCAGCAGCTAAAAAGGCCAATGCAATTTTAGGCTGCATCAGTAGAAGTATAGTGTCTAGATCAAGAGAAGTAATAGGGCCACTCTATTCTGATTTGGTCAGGCCTCACCTGGAATACTGTGTCCATTTCTGGGCACCACAATTCAAAAAGGATGTGGAGAAACTGGAGCGTGTCCAAAGGAGGGCAACTAAAATGGTGAAGGGTCTGGAAACTAATCCCTATGAGGAACGACTTAGGGAGCTGGGTGTTCAGTGGTGGAGGAGCACGTTTTTGTAAATCCAGCAGAGTGTTTATTGCAGTAGAGAAAAACAACATGCAGAGCATCCAAGCTTCTAGCAGTAGGCTTTATTTTAGATAGACATATGCAGAGTAAAAACTATAAAGTCCAATAAAGCATCACATCAAGCAGATGTGGCTAACAGGAACAAAACTACAAACTCCTTAATGCTATATTGTGAAAAAAGTTAATCATGCTATAGCTCCAGCAAAAATAAAGAAAACTTAATGCATTCTAATGAAAGTTCAAAAGCAGACTGACTTCTATGCCTGATACACAATTTTCTCAGCCCATCCTTTCTCTACCTCTTGGGTTTTAACCTCAGGTTAATTGGTTGTTCTGTACATGACGTATGTTAACCCAACCTCTTGTTGTTCATCTTTTACCATGTGATTTACTTTCTCATAACAACTTTTATTGTTACTTACTTTGTGTAAACAAGAATACTTTCCCATCTAGTGGTTTCCATTTGTTTTGTCTTTTGGCCACCTGGACTGAGTTGTTGTGTCCGGCCTAGAAGCATGTTCTCATGGAAAAATACAGACACACACATCTTGACATTTCACCATTGACTGTATATCCCATCAATACTCTTACAATTCCCTCCTGAAATGTATGGATGTGTATATGTTGCACACTAACTATATGTTGTAAAACTAAGGGCCTCGGCAGATGGCTTAAAAAGCCGTCCTGGAGGCAGGGTAGAGGAGGGGCAGCCGCACGCTCGGTGCCCCTTCCTCCTCCCGAGGTTGCCCTTGGAGCCGCCGGCCCTCCGCATGGCCGGCGCTCCGAGGGCAACCTCCTGCCACAGCGTCCAGACATGTTGCGGCGGAAAAGTCAGTGAAAGTGTGCCGCAAGCTTTTGCGGCACACTTTCACTGACCTGTGAAAGGAGCGCTATTTTAGCATTCCTTTCAGGGACAGGGAATGTGCGCCGCAGGATCGAGGTGTGGGGATGCCTCGGTCCCGCGGCACACCTTCCCAGGGCGGCTGCGTGCCGCCAGTCTGCTTCCCCCCAAGCTTAGCACAATTGCTAGGCTTCTACTTATGACATACCAAGTAGACGAGACATCTGGTCGTGTCTATCAATGGTCAATGCCTTTGTCAAAATGTCTGCCAGATTCTATTTTGATTCTATATACTGCAGACTCACAATTCCTTTCTGTACCAACTCTATGACATTTTGGTATCTGACTCCAATGTACTTCATTCTACACTTCAAATTTTCTGCTTCAGCCATGGCAATACAAGATTGAGAATCCTCATTTATCAAAAGTGGCTCAACATACTCTTGATTCAAATCTTTCAACAATTGTCTAATCCATTCAATCTCATTAAATAATTCTGATAATGCTCCGAACTCCGCTTCTCCTATACTTTGTGCTATATATTCCTGCTTTCAACTTCTCCAAACAATTGTGCTTTCTCCAAACTTGATCAACAATCCTGTCACTGACTTTCTATCATGTAGCTCTGAAGCAAACGAACTATCAACAAAACTTTCAAGTCCAGGTTGACTGTTGCAGTCCGATCTTCCACTTTCAGCCAATTTGCTTTTCTGCTAAGTACACCAACTGCAAAAGAAATGTCTGGTCTAGAATTACAAGCAATAAACATCAAACTCCCAACAAAACTTCTATACAACTCTGGATTTTCAAACTCTCTAGTCCCTTCATCATTTACATATCCAACTGAAATAGGACTCTTCACTGCTTTTGCATCCTGCAATCCACACTTCTCTATCAAACTTTGAATCTTTTTCTGTTGGCTCAACAAACAATTTCCATCTTCAGTCCACTGAACTTCAATTCCAAGATAAGATTTTAAAGTTCCAAGATCTTTCACAACAAATTTCTTTGACAATTCCTTCCTCACTGTCTGAATCTCTTGTTTTGAATTAGCTACCACACACAAGTCATCAACATAAATCACTAAAATCACATCTCCTTTTGTGTAGACACACGCGTCAGCAACACTGCGTTTGTAACCTAGCTTCACTAGCTCTTCATGAATGCAAAGATTCCAACTTCTTGCACTCTGTTTCAAACCATGCAAAGCTTTCTTCAATTTGTACACCTTTCTGTCATTATCTTGTTGAAATCCCAAAGATTGTTCCATTTACACAGTATCCTCAAGACAAGCATTCAAGTATGCAGTCTCAAAATCAAAATGATGCACCAACTGGCCTCTCCTAGCTGCTAAAGCCAAAACCAATCTCAAACTTTCAGGTTTCGCTGTTGGAGAAAAAGTTTTATCAAAATTTTCAAATCTCTGTTGAGCAAATCCTTTAGCTACCAACCTAGCCTTGTATCTCTGACTACCATCCGGCATTAACTTTCTTTTATAAACCCATTTGCAACCTATTACCTTGTGATTTGTAGCTCTATCAACAATTTCAAACACATTTTTTGTCTACCAAAGTCTTGAACTCCTGCTCCATGTCAGACTCCCATTTCAACCTTTCCTCATCACAACAATCTTGCACTTCTTTGCAACTCTCAGGTTCATCTACCACAACTGTACAAGCCTTAGCTTCCTGCACTTTAAAACGATATTGAGCTTTT
This sequence comes from Phrynosoma blainvillii, assembly GCA_026167975.1. Classification (NCBI taxonomy): domain Eukaryota; kingdom Metazoa; phylum Chordata; class Lepidosauria; order Squamata; family Phrynosomatidae; genus Phrynosoma; species Phrynosoma blainvillii. Next base: position 420,404,357 of record JANUYF010000001.1, read on the forward strand.
CTGGCTCTCTGGGAGCATCTTAAGACAATGGTTCTAGTTTTTCCTTCTTCATCTTCAGTGTCAGTACTTGTCTGAGAATCCCTATCTCTGTGTCTCCTAGCTTCTGTCATTCTAGGTGCCTGTGGACGTGTTTGTGTCATCTTGTCTGATGCACTTGCTTCACTGTCTGAAGAATCTGTCTCTTGCTGCACTGCCCCTCCATTTCTGGTAGGTGTTCCTAACTGTCCCCACCTTAGAAAAACTTCTTTGTTGGAGTGCACATTTCCCCAACCTCAATGTTTCTCAAAATTTGCACTCCTAGAAAACAACATTTCCCTTGCTCCTAGGTGAAATCAATAACTCTTCCCTGAATAACTCACAAACATCAATCTTCTCCATTTGGGTTGACTTTTCTTTCTGAAAGCTGCTGGCACATAAACATTTGCATATTGCCCAAACACTCTAAGATATTTCAAATTGGGTGCTCTTTTGTAAAGCATGTGGTAAGGAGTATTCTTTACAGCAGAATTCCAAGTGCAGTTTGCTAAAAAATTAGCTGTAAGAATTGACTCCCCCCAGAGGTACTCAGGAGCTTTTGCATCTAACATCATGCAATCTTTTATTTGTTTCAAGATGCCTATTCTTTGTTCAGCAATCCCATCTTCCTGAGGACAATTTGGATTAGGTGTGAAATGTCTAATCCCCTTTTTTCTTAACCAATTGTTCAAAGTGTGAGACAAGAATTCGCCTCCTCTGTCTGTGATCAAAGACCCCACTTTGTAATCAAATTCACTTTCAATCATGTTCACCCATTCTTTAAATCTTTCTCCTGCTTCACCCTTTTATTTCAAAAGTATCACATAGGAAAATCTGGTGAAACGATCCACAACCACCATGAAGTATTTGCTTCCCCCTTGTGTCACAAGCATGGGACCATCAACATCACAATGCACAGCCTCAAACGGACATTTGGCTTTAAATTTGCTTTGTTTTGCCAGAGGATAAGCCTTCAACTTAATCCTGCTACAAACTGAGCATTCTAGGTGGTTTGAACATGGTGACATTTTAAAATCAGGACAAATTTTCTCTAGCTTCAGAAGATTTTGAAAACCAACATGACCCAGCACTCTGTGAAAATAATGAATGCAATTTGAACATGGCTCATTTTGCACAAGTGCACACTCTGCCTTATCTACCATGTAGTACAATTTGTCTTTCTTAACAGCTTTAGCACAAACTTCCCCATCTTTGGAAATTAGGCATTCATCCCCCTCAAAACTCAATTTGTACCCATCTGTGGTCAAAGCAGACACACTAACTAAACAGTTTTGCAATTTAGGCACATATAAAACATTTTCAAAAGTTTTACCAAACCCTGGAATGTAAACAGTTCCCATCTCACAGATTTCTCTTACTGCTCCATCAGCTAGAGCAACTGAAGTAACTGTGGAGGGTTTCTTGCTTCTAAACATTTCATTTTTGTAGCACATGTGAGTGCTTGCTCCGGAATCTAGAAGCCAATTGCTAGTTTTAGCATTTTGAGTCACACTGTCACAGCCTCTATTCATAGCTACAGTTCCTTTGTTTCCTCCTGGAGGACGTGGCTGTTGTTGATTTCTCTTCTTGTTGTCAGCTGCAAGCTTTTGGCAGTCCTTCCTTAGATGACCTGCTTTCTTGCAGTAGTAGAAAATCTTTCCTCTGGAAACAGCTGATTTCTCCGTTAGCAGCTCCCTCTGTGGCATTTGTAGATTTTAAAGTTGCAGATGCCTGCTTGCACTGCTCCTCCTCAAACTTTCAGTGTTGACTTTCTTCCATGACTCTGGAAGCCACTAATTCCATTGTAAGTTGTGCTGCAGGCATACCTTGCAGACCATGCAGAATGTTGTCATAATTTGTAGACAAAGAACCCAACAGGATAAAACATTTTTGTTCTTCAGGTATATCCACACCTCTTATTTGAACTTGGCAAACAATTCCCTCATCATTTCCAGATGGTTTTCTGAAATTTGATTATCTCTCATTTTGCAAGCATAAAGTCTTTTACACCACATCATTTTGGCTAGTGCCGAGGTAAACTGGTGGATGTCCCTCAGGGTGTTCCATAAGTCTTTAGCCACTGATATGCCCCTTACATGATTCAATTGGGCTTTAGAAAGAATGAGGTGCAGAGTAGCAACAGCTTTCTCATTTCTTTCTGTCTCAGCTTGGGTGGGTGCAACTGATAGTCCCTGTTCAACAATTTGCCATACATTTTCCTTCACAAGTAAAGCTTTTGAATATAAACTCCATGCTGGGTAATTTTCAGAATTCAGCTTTGGAAATTTTGTAACATCCATGATGAATTTTTACTTGAGGCACAAGAGTTAAAACTGCTTGCCTCTCTTCGGCTATCTTAAAGAACACTGTCTCTTTAAATGTGCAGCCAGAACATCTGTTCTAAGTGCCTGAACATTCAGCAAGACAGTCTCTTTGTAATTTATTATTTCAGATAAGCACAGTCATTTACTTACTGCTCACCAACAACACTTCAAGGCAAGTTGCAGAAGAATTCAAGCTTGGATTCTTTGAAGACAGCTCATCTCCATCTCCCCTCTGGCTCTGCTTCTTTCCAGCTTTGCCTCCTTCGGCTTTGCTCATCCGGTCCTTCTCCCTGTGGGGCACGGTTTGGAAGACACCTGGGCAATCCATAACCTTTGTTCGGTGGTGGAGGAGCAGGTTTTTGTAAATCCAGCAGAGTGTTTATTGCAGCAGAGAAAAACAACATACAGAGTATCCAAGCTTCTAGCAGTAGGCTTTATTATAGATAGACATATGCAGAGTAAAAACTATAAAGTCCAATAAAGCATCACATCAAGCAGATGTGGCTAACAGGAACAAAACTACAAACTCCTTAATGCTACATTGTGAAAAAAGTTAGTCATGCTATAGCTCCAGCAAAAATAAAGAAAACTTAATCCATTTTAATGAAAGTTCAAAAGCAGACTGACTTCTATGCCTGATACACAATTTTTTCAGCCCATCCTTTCTCCACCTCTTGGGTTTTAACCTCAGGTTAATTGGTTGTTCTGTACATGACAGAAATGCTGTGGATATAGTATATCTTGATTTCAGTAAGGCCTTTGACAAAGTTCCCCATGACATTCTTGCAAGCAAGTTGGTAAAATGTGGGCTAGACAAAGTAACTGTTACATGGATTTGTAATTGGTTATCTGGTCGAACACAAAGGGTGCTCAACAATGGCTCCTTTTCAACCTGGAAAGAAGTGACCAGTGGGGTGCCACAGGGCTCTGTCCTGGGCCCAGTGCTATTCAATATCTTTATTAATGACTTGGATGACGGTATTGGGGGCATAGTTATCAAATTTGCAGATGACACCAAATTAGGAGGAGTAGCTAATACCCCAGAGGACAGGATCAAAATTCAAAATGACTTGAGCAGACTAGAAAGTTGGGCCAAAGCTAACAAAATGAAATTCAACACAGAGAAATGTAAGGTACTGCACTTAGGGCGGAAAAACGAAAAGTACAGATATACGATGGGGGACACTTGGCTGAATGAGACTACCTGTGAAAGGGATCTAGGAATCCAGGTGGACCACAAGTTGAACATGAGTCAACAGCGCGATGCAGCAGCTAAAAAGGCCAATGCAATTTTAGGCTGCATCAGTAGAAGTATAGTGTCTAGATCAAGAGAAGTAATAGTGCCACTATATTCTGCTTTGGTCCGGCCTCACCTGGAATACTGTGTCCAGTTCTGGGCACCACAATTCAAAAAGGATGTGGAGAAACTGGAGCGTGTCCAAAGGAGGGCAACTAAAATGGTGAAGGGTCTGGAAAGCAAGCCCTATGAGGAACGACTTAGGGAGCTGGGGATGTTTAGCCTGGAGAAGAGAAGGCTGAGAGGTGATATGATAGCCGTGTTTAAATATTTGAAGGGATGTCATATCGAGGAGGGAACAAGCTTGTTTTCTGCTGCTCCAGAGACTAGGACCCGAAACAATGGATGCAAGCTGCAAGAAAAGAGATTCCACCTCAACATTAGGAGGAACTTCCTGACAGTAAGGGCGGTTCGACAGTGGAACACACTCCCTCGGAGAGTAGTGGAGTCTCCTCCCTTGGAGGTCTTTAAGCAGAGGCTGGATGGCCATCTGTCGGGGATGCTTTGATTGGGAGTTCCTGCATGGCAGGGGGTTGGACTGGATGGCCCTTGTGGTCTCTTCCAACTCTATGATTCTATGATTCTATGATTCTATGACGTATGTTAACCCAACCTCTTGTTGTTCATCTTTTACCATGTGATTTACTTTCTCATAACAACTTTTATTGTTGCTTACTTTGTATAAACAAGAACACTTTCCCATCTAGTGGTTTCCTTTTGTTTTATCTTTTGGCCACCTGGACTGAGTTGTTGTGTTCGGCCTAGAACAGGGGTAGGCAACCTTTCCCTCCCAAAATCCCAGGAGCTATTGGCCAACATGGGATTATTGGCCAACATGGCTGAGGCTTCTGGGAGCTGAAGTCCCTCAGCCCTTAAAGGGGAAAGGTTGCCTACCCCTGGCCTAGAAGCATGTTCTCATGGAAAAATACAGACACACACATCTTTACATTTCACCATTGACTGTATATTCCATCAGTACTCTGACACTGGGAATGTTTAGTCTGGAGAAGAGAAGGTTAAGAGGTGATATGATAGCCATGTTTAAATATTTGAAGGGATGTCATATCGAGGAGGGAACAAGCTTGTTTTCTGCTGCTCCAGAGACTAGGACCCAAAACAATGGATGCAAGCTGCAAGAAAAGAGATTCCACCTCAACATTAGGAGGAACTTCCTGACAGTAAGGGTGGTTCAACAGTGGAACACACTCCCTCTGAGAGTAGTGGAGTCTCCTTCCTTGGAGGTCTTTAAGCAGAGGCTGGATGAGCATCTGTCGGGGATGCTTTGATTGGGAGTTCCTGCATGGCAGGGGGTTGGACTGGATGGCCCTTGTGGTCTCTTCCAACTCTATGATTCTATGATTCTGTGGGAGGAGGGGGGGAAGCAATGGAGAGAAGAAGGAAGCCCACAAAGAAAGGTGGGAGGAGGGGGGGGGGGAAGCAATGGGGAGAATAAGGAAGCCCACAAAGAAAGGTGGGAGGAGGGGGGGGAAGCAATGGGGAGAATAAGGAAGCCCACAAAGAAAGGTGGGAGGAGGGGGGGGGAAGTGATGGGGAGAAGAAGGAAGCCCACGAAGAAAGGTGGGAGGAGGGGGGGAAAGTGATGGGGAGAAGAACGAAGCCCATGAGGACAGGAGGAAAGATGGGAGGAGGGGGAAAAAAGAGGAGGACCTCCTCTTCCTTCCTGTCTTCTTCCTTCTCTCCCCGGCTCCTTCCTGCCTCTCACCTCTATCTTCCTCCTCCTCCCTCCTTATACCCGGCGTATAAGATGACCCCCAACTTTAATCCCAGATTTTCCTGGTTAAAAAGTCATCTTATACACCAAAAAATACGGTATATCAAAACCTTTTACCAATGTTGATGAAATGTTGCTTTGCCTAAGAAGCTAATGTTGCCTTCCCTAGGAAGCACTAGAGTTCTGCCTTCCAAATTTGTCTCAAATTTTGTCTCAGGCAACATTCAGTTTCAGTTTTGGGGGTGGGACGAGATCGTAAACATATGAATAAAAGGAGTCAGTGTTGATATGTATGGTACAGCATGAGATCTCATAGAGTAACATGAAACCTTTCAGATGTTGTTGGATGGCAACTCCCAGCATTCCTAGCCAACATAGCAAATACAAAATCTGCTGCACATTGCCATTTTTATTTTAGTCCACAAACAAGAATCATTTCACAACACTACTAAAATCTCTAGACATCAAAATTAAAGAAGCACATTATATGGAGATGAAATGCCTGATCCCTTGTGCTTCTCTGGGTATATGTGTTTTGTTTTGATTTGTTTAGAAGAGAAGCAATATGAAGTGTTGGGAGAGATATTGTGGGCTGGAAAACCATGGTCACAAAAATAGCTAAATGTTCCTTTGAATTCTTCTCTAAGTTTCTCCTTCCCATAGTAGTTTTTCATTTTCAAAAACTATCCCTTAAGGATATTAAGCACAATGGGTAACAAATGAAAGTGCTGTTAATAAGCAGGACATCATTGTAATTTTTAAAAAGGCCTTTGTACTGAAGAGCAGAATCTGAAGTAGCAATTACAACAAAATGCACAAGACATTTGCACACATATAGAGCTGCTTAGCTCAGTATGGTATAAATGGGGGAGGATTTAGCCATGAGTGCCCTAGATATAACCTAGTCAATCCAATAAAAACAATTGGGATTCAGAGAAACAGATCATGCCAGACAAATCTGATCTCTTTTTTGGATAAAATTACCAGCTTGGTAGATGAAGGGAATGCTGTGAATATAAAGCCTTTGACAAGGTTCCCCATGACATTCTTGCAAACAAGCTAGTAAAATGTGGGCTAGACAAAGTAACTGTTACATGGATTTGTAATTGGTTGACTGGCTGAACCCAAAGGGTGCTCAACAATGGCGCCTTTTCAACCTGGAAAGAAGTGACCAGTGGGGTGCCACAGGGCTCTGTCCTGGGCCCAGTGCTATTCAATATCTTTATTAATGACGGGGATGACAGTATTGGGGGCATAGTTATCAAATTTGTAGATGACACCAAACTAGGAGGAGTAGCTAATATCCCAGAGGACAGGATCAAAATTCAAAATGACTTGAACAGACTAGAAAGCTGGGCCAAAGCTAACAAAATGAAATTCAACACAGAGAAATGTAAGGTACTGCACTCAGGGAGGAAAAACGAAAAGCACAGCTATACAATGGGAGACACCTGGCTGAATGAGACTACATGTGAAAGGGATCTAGTAATCTAGGTGGACCACAAGTTGAACATGAGTCAACAGTGTGATGCAGCAGCTAAAAAGGCCAATGCAATTTTAGGCTGCATCAGTAGAAGTATAGTGTCTAGATCAAGAGAAGTAATAGTGCCACTCTATTCTGCTTTGGTCAGGCCTCACCTGGAATACTGTGTCCAGTTCTGGGCACCACAATTCAAAAAGGATGTGGAGAAACAAGCGTGTCCAAAGGAGGGCAACTAAAATGGTAAAGGGTCTGGAAACCAAGTCCTATGAGGAACGACTTAGGGAGCTGGGGATGTTTAGCCTGGAGAAGAGAAGGTTGAGAGGTGATATGATAGCCGTGTTTAAATATTTGAAGGGATGTCATATTGAGGAGGGAACAAGCTTGTTTTCTGCTGCTCCAGAGACTAGGACCCGAAACAATGGATGTAAGCTCCAGGAAAAGAGATTCTACCTCAACATTAGGTGGAACTTCCTAACAGTAAGGGCGGTTCGACAGTGGAACACACTTCCTCGGAGTGTGGTGGAGTCTCCTTCCTTGGAGGTCTTTAAGCAGAGGCTGGATGGCCATCTGTTGGGGATGCTTTGATTGGGAGTTCCTGCATGGCAGGGGGTTGGACTGGATGGCCCTTGTGGTCTCTTCCAACTCTATGATTCTATGATTCTATGAATTAAGTCACACTAATTGTGACCACAGTTGAAACCTTCATGTGCTATGTAAACCTACCCTGATTGTGAGAAAAAATCACTAGGAAAGAGAAAGAGAAAAAGCAGGAGATCATATGAATTTTTAACTATGTGGAACAGCAACATAGGTCTAAAAGACACTGCAAAAATAATCCAGTTTGAGACTGTTTTAACTGCCCTGGCAGAGAAGACTAAGGGGCTAAAAAGACTGGCATTTAACACCGGCCTCAGGGCAAAGTGGGGGCATGGTGTCCTCATGCCACATGCCCTGACGCCGCCTTGATGCCACCAGTGTCACGCTGCCCACCTGACTGCATGGCAGGCAGGGAAGGGGCATGTCTTTGATGCAGTGTTTAGATGTGCTGCACCAAAGAATCTCTGAAAAGCCACCGCCACAGCGGCAAAGGCGCCTTTTCACCACTTTAAAAAGAAGTGGCATTTTGCCTGTCCTTTTTTGGCTGGCAAAGTGCTGGATCAGGGCTGTGGTATGTGGTTGCTGTGGCCCCGATCTGGTGCTGGAAGAGGTGATGGGATGCTGCTCCAAAGGGGCAGTCTGTTCAGCTCCAAAATATTTCACAAAACTACAGTTCCCAGAAGTAACTAGCACATGTCTTCCTACAGGACACAATGACAGTGGGCAGCCCTTCAAGATCTAGTTCACTCTTCAGCATCCAGAGCTGGTGAACAAGATAGTTCATGGGTCCCCTTCAGGATGAAGAGATATGGGCTTTTAAGTATGTCCTGTTTGATGCTCTAGGAGCTTTTCTCAAAGGGGAAAAATCCCAATATACCTGTATTCATTGTCTTATTGCAGATTCCTGTTAGATATTAATGAAATTGTTGATTGTTATAGAGTTGTATTCAGCTCTGTTTTTAGATGTCATCACTCTAGAGCAGGGGTAGGCAACCTTTCCCCTTTAAGGGCTGAGGGACTTCAGCTCCCAGAATCCCAGGAGCTATTGGCCAACATGGGACTATTGGCCAACATGGCTGAGGCTTCTGGGAGCTGAAGTCCCTCAGCCCTTAAAGGGGAAAGGTTGCCTATCCCTGCTCTAGAGAGTGGATGAAGTACTTCTTTTGGGCCTTGAATGGACCCTGTAGCATTGCTACCTTGAATACCAAGTAATTTCACCTTTAACAACTACCATAATTGCACCAATATATCCTACCATCGTAGTTTTCCTTTTTTGTAAAGTAATAAAGGTTGTGGCCCTTTCTGTCAACCTCTTTATATCTGGAGGGGGCCACAAAGTACTCAAAGAGAAAATCTGTAAGAAAGCAAGCCATAGGTTAATCAGTCCATCAGTCAAAATCATGGATGATACAGGATTTCTGAATACCAGACAAGGGTTCTGTGTTACTTTCTTCTATGGTTCTTTTGCTATTTAAATCACACATGCCCCTTTTCCTCTGTGACTTGGTCAGTTCCATGGGTTAAACACAGTGAATTGTTGCCATCATATCTCCTTGAACTTTTGGCTTGATCTTGGTGTGTTGTTTCCAAATATGGGGGTTATTTTGGATACAACATGGCATAATTGGAATTTGAAGAATGAGGGAGATTATTAGATGGGGGAAAAAGCCGGGAGTAAAAGGCATACTCCTGGCATAATTATGCAATTGTACTGAAGATTTTCAGACACATCACACTCATCCAAGACTGATCTTGTGAAGATCCAGGAATGCTCCAACAACAAACCACTCCTGGAAAAGTCCTGAGAATTTTTTTTTTTTTTTTTTTTTTTTGCTGGAGTATTCCTGAATCTTCATGGGATAAGTCTTGGATGAGCATGATGTCATCTGAAAATCTTCAGTGTCACTGCACAATTATGCTAGGAGTGTGCCTTTTACTCCTGGCTTTCTCTCGCTGTCTGATAATCTCCTATGTCGAGATTTTATTAACCATACAAAATTGAGGGTATCAAGGTGAACTGAGTATTGGGTCAGAAAATGTTAATGAAACCAGAAGTAATATAAGTACTGTATCGTTGTTGGATACCCAGTTTTGCAATGTGAAGAGGAAACTAATGGAAGCATGGAAATGAAAATCAGGATGGGCATTGTAGAATAGAGATAAAAAGTCACCATCCTTGCTGCCTCTAGATCACTGCTTCCCACACAGGCTGTTTTGATAAATATTAAAAAGCAAAAGCTCCCTTTTCCCCCACAGAGAACCTGTGAAATCACCACTCCCATTATTTATTTGGACCATCTCCAGGTTTAAGCCCCTCATAAAATTGTATGAACCAACATATCAAATTATCTGTTTTCTAAGCATTGCTGTAATGTTGAGGTTTTGTGTATAAAAGCAAAGTGTCTGTTCCCAAAACCACATCTTTTAGGATGGCAGACTGCTACCTGGCCAGGAATGAAAATTATATGGTCTTCCATATATAGGGGTTGCCATATGTCCTGGAAACCCAGGACAATCCTGGATTGGAGAGTCTAAAAAATGTCCCCACCCAGCTGGTCATTTAATTCCAGATTCCTTTGTTCCAGGCCACATTTTGTCAATTTCCAGTCAGACTGGAGATTGACAAAATGTGCCCTTGTTAGTGGGAGAAAGAGGAGGAGGAGGTGCCACCCTTGGAGGAGGCCCAGAGCCTGCTGATGAGGCCTAGCCCACTGGCTGAAGCTGCTGTGAGTCTGGCTTCTCCACTGCCATGAAAGAACTGGCAGATCCCTCAGGCACCCTAGCTACACCTCCTGCCTCAATGCTGCCACAACTGCCTTTCCCAGGGCAGGCAGGCAGCAGGCAGGCAGCAGGCAGGCCTTTTTGCAGACATGGGAGCCCAGTAAGGCCTCACTGGGGGCTTGGGGGGGCTTAAGGCCACTGCTGCCACATTTCCCGGGGCAGGCAGGCAGGCAGGCAACAGACAGACCTTTCGGGACACCCAGGAGCCCAGTAACTAGTCTTAGAGCTGATGCCGGAGTCTCCCAGGCTCCTTGTCTTGGGAGACCTCAGCATCCCCCTCAAGACTGGTTTAACTAACCTAACTGGTGCGGCTCGGGAGTTCATGATGTCTATGACAAACATGGGCCTCTCCCAGATAATCTCTGAGCCCACACAGAGTGCAGGTCATATGCTTGATGTGATCTTTTGTACGGAACAGGCATATCCATGGGCAGAGGTAGTCAATTTCTCCACTTTGTCGTGGACAGATAATTTCCTAGTCAAGGCTGACCTGAAGGCCTCTATTCCCCCCGTTGGGGGTGGAGGACCCTCGAAAGCTGATGGAACCCATTAGGTTACAGGAAGCCCTAGAGGAGTTAATGGCTGGCAACAGCGATGATTCTGTCAAAGCCCTGGTTAATACCTGGAATAACAATCTCACCCGGACTATCGACACTATCGCTCCCAAGCGTCCTTTCCATCCTGCTTCTAATTCTAACCCTTGGTATACCGAAGATCTTAGAAAAATGAAGCAGGCTGGACAATGACTAGAGCATCACTGGCAAAAAACTCGACTCATATCCGATAAGACATGCCATAGGACTTTGCTTAAATCCTTTGCTTAAATCCTATGGAGTGGCAATAGATGCAGCAAAGAGTTCATTCTACTCTGCATCTATTGCGTCTATGAAATCTCATCCGGCAGAGCTGTTCAGCATGGTGAGGGATTTAACCCAATTGCCCTCCCCTCAGAACCCACTATTAGAGCCAACTTTAGCCTGCTGTGATGCATTAAACAATCATTTCACAGATAAAATCTCTTGGATAAGAGCTGATTTGGATGCTGGCTTTCTTACAGAACCCATAGGGCATCCAGCGTTTCCGCCAATACTGTTATTCTGGATCAATTTGAGTCAATAAGTACTGAGGATGGGGACAAGGTCCTCGGTAGTATGAAAAAGATGACTTGCCTCCTCGATACTTGTTCATTCTGGCTGGCTGTCCAGGGGGGAGATGTGATCAAGACACTGCTGAAAAATATAATTGATACATCCTTCAGGGAAGGCTATCTCCCATCCTGCCTTAAAGAGGCAGTATTAAAACCTCTTTTTAAAAAAGCCTTCCCTTGACCCCCTGGACAAAAATAATTACCAACCAGTTTCTCTTTTACCATTCTTAAGTAAAGTGATCGAGAGGGCAGCCGCCATTCAACTCCAAGCTGCCTTGGATAAAAGGGGTTTCTAGATCCATTTCAACTCTCTCAGTGGCTTTCGATACCATAGACCATGATATCCTTCTGGAAAGCCTAAGAGAGTTGGGAATCGGGGGCACTGCTTTGCAGTGGTTCCGGTCCTACCTCTCAGGTAGGTTCCAGATGGTGTCACTTGGGGACAGTTTTCAACCAAGAGGAAGCTCAAATCGGATGTCCCTCAAGGTGCAATTCTGTCCCCAATACTATTTAACATTTGCATGAAACCACTGGGCGAGATCAACCAGAGACATGGGGTGCGGTGTTATCAGTATGCTGATGACATTCAACTATTAGGGGTTGCAGACTGCCAGAAATAGTGCAAATTGAGTCCACTTTTAGGGTTAGGGTTAGTGCTAGGGAATCATGGGGATTGGTTTTTTTCTGAGACATTGAGCCTTCTCTGTCAGAGAACTCTGGTGCCACAATAAAATACAGTTCCCATGATTCCCTAACCCTAACCCTAACCCTTAAAGTGGACTCAATTTGCACTATTTCTGGCAGTCTGCAACCCCCCTAAGTTTCTCTATGTCTCAGACTGATGCAGTGACTAAAGTTGGCATCTCTCCTCTGAATGCCTGTCTTGAGGTGGTAAATGGACCGGATGAGGGAAAACCCACTCAAACTGAATCCAGATAAGATGGAGGTACTTGCTATAGGGACCTCCAATCCAGGAATGGAGATACAAGCATCAGTTCTGGATGGGGTCACACTTCCCCTGAAAGGGAATGCTGTGAATATAAAGCCTTTGACAAGGTTCCCCATGACATTCTTGCAAACAAGCTAGTAAAATGTGGGCTAGACAAAGTAACTGTTACATGGATTTGTAATTGGTTGACTGGCTGAACCCAAAGGGTGCTCAACAATGTGTTTGCAGCTTGGGGGTACTCCTTGACTCGTCTTTACAGATGACAGCCCAGATAGACGCGGAGTGTCTGTTATCGGCTTCAGCTGATATGCCAGCTTCCCCCTTCCTGGAACTGGAGGCCTATGCAGACTGCCAGAAATAGTGCACATTAAATTGAGGCACTGCCCTGGCTCAGTGCTAGGGAATCATGGGAACTGTATTTTTTTCTGGGACATTGAGCCTTCTCTGTGAGAGAGCTCTGGTGCCACAATAAATTACAGTTCCCATGATTCCCTAGCACTGAGCCAGGGCAGTGCCTCAATTTAATGTGCACTATTTCTGGCAGTCTGCTTAGGCCCTGGGTGACCTAGAAAAAGTAGTACCTGCTCTGGTAACCTCTCAGCTTGATTTCTGTAATGGGGCTACCCTTGTGCCGAGTTTGGGAACTTCAATTGATACAAAATATGGCAGCCAGATTGGTCACGGGCACTTCAAGAGCCACCTACATTACACCTGTGCTAAAATCTCTTCACTGGCTACCTATTAATTTCCGGGCAAAGTACAAAGTGTTGGTTATTACCTTTAAAGCCCTATATGGCTTGGGTCCAGACTACCTGCGGGAGTGCCTCCTTCCACACAATCCACCCTGCACACTTAGGTCCTCTGGGAAGAATTTATTGCAACTAAAGAAGATCAGACTGTCTATGGTGACCCAGAGGACCTTTTCATCTGCCGTTCCTAGGCTCTGGAATGACCTGCCAGACGAGATCCATCAGATTACCACCTTGGAAGCCTTTTAAATGGCTATTAAGACAGATCTCTTCTGGCAGGCTTTCCCAGGTTAGCCTTTTCGATTCCCCCTCCTCTCATTGTTATCATTGTTATTATCTTTATTAGTGATACCACTGATATTATGGCCCCCACCTTTTTTCTCCCGTGGGAAAGCACACCCCTCTCCCACTGAACTGGAAATTTGAATCTGGTATTTATTCTTTTATCCCATCCAATATACAACAGGAATTTCTGCATTTTAACTTTTGCTTGTTTTAATTCTTTTTTAACTGTTTTTTTATTGTTATTGGGGGGAAGATTGGGATTGGGGATTTTCCTTTTAACCTTGACCGTAATTTTAATCTATATGTTTTATATACCTGTTGTAATCTGCTTTGATTTCCCGTTGGGAAAAGGCAGAATTGAAAATAATAATAATAATAATAATAATAATAATAATAATAATAATAGCTTAAGGCAGCCACCACCACCACCACCACCACTGCCTTTCCCAGGGCAGGCAGGCAGGAGGCAGGCCTTTTGTGAGGCCTGGGAGGCTGGTAAGGCCTCACTGGGGGCTTGGGGGCTTAAGGCCACCACCACCTTTCCTGGGGCAGGCAGGCAGCAGGCAGGTCTTCTGGAAACCCAGGAACCCTGTGTTTGGCTTTTAGTTGGTCATGTCCTCCATTTTTCTTGAAGAACTACATTTTGTCTGTTTTTTGAAAGAGAATTATGGCAAACCTATCCACATATTGCTGGGTTATAAATTCCAGAAACCTTAAACCAGGGGCAGGCAACCTTTCCCCTCTAAGGGCCAAGGGACTTCAGCTCCCAGATCCTCAGCCATGTTGGCCAATAGTCCCATGTTGGCCAATAGCTCTTGGGATTCTGGGAGCTAAAGTCCCTCGGCCCTTAAAGGGGAAAGGTTGCCTACCCCTGCCTTAACCAATAAACTGGACAATCACATGATTTTCATCCTTGTTGTAATGGGAATTTGAGGCTCTCTTGGGCTTGTGAGCTACAGAAACTTCTGACTCCTAAATGTTCTTTGACTCTTAACATATGTTACTGCATATGTATACTTATTCTACTTTTTATCTGGAATGTGTATGTGTGTATTATTCAATGACTTTATGGTGATATATGTGGCTCTCCTTTTCCTGCTTTATCTTCACAATAACCCTGTAAGTTAGGTTGAAAAAGAGGGAGACTGGTCCAAAGAGTTTCATGGTGGAGTGTAGTTTAAACCCAATTTCAAGAATGACACTTTACTAGAACTCTATGAGCACACTAGAACAGAAGCCTTCTACCTCATGTAAAACCACTTTTACCCAGTAGTATCCTGGGGTGGGGTGCAGGAGGTGCAGGTTGCACTGGGTGATAAGCCAGAAGGGGGTGACATCGCAGAAGAGGGAGGTGACACCTGGTCGATCCCCACCCCCTGCAGGCACTCCTTGGGGGTCCCCAGCCCAGGTAGGCAACGGGTGGCTGTTTTCCTGGCCATGCTGCCATTTCCTCAGGTCTCTAGCTTCTGGGGTAGGCTCTGTGGATCGGGCAGGCAGACGTTTTTTCCAGCCACACTGCCATTTTCCCAGGACTCAGGGGAGGTCTCCGGGTCTCATGGGTGGGGTCTCTGGCTTGGGCAGATAGTGGGCAACCATTTTCCTGGCCACACTGCCTTACAGAAGGTCTCTGAGCCATGGGTGGGATCTCTGGTTTGGGTGGGTGGTGGGTAGCCATTTTCCTAGGCCTCAGAAGAAGTCTCTGGGACTCAGGGGTGGGGTCTCTGGCTTGGGCAGGTGGCAATGGACCTTTTTCTCAGCTACACCGATGTTTTCCTGGGCCTCCCAGGAGGTCTCAGGTCCTTGGAGTGGGGTGTCCAGCTTGGGCGGTTGACATGCAGTCATTTCTATGGCCCACATGGCCACTTTGCATGTGACCCCCATCTCCCGGAGGTCCTGCCAGAATTCCTGCTCAGAAGACACTACCTCCAGAAGCCCCACCTTCACACACCGGGTGACCCCCGGCTGGGGCCACCACTGCTTTTACCATGTGTGATATTGTTAGAATATGGGATCCTAGGGAAAATGTCCAGATATGGGGCAATGGTAACAGGGTTACCAAAGGTCAATAAGCAGCCATGATGAGTCAGCATTTGGACCTAGCTGAGTCATATGGTCTGATGCAATCATGGCAGGATATGGAGTCATCATGTGGCTGAAAGTGCACAGTCATGCCACATGAGGGACATGTATAGATGGTACACACCAGGAAGAGGCTGGACTAAATCCTCAGGGGTGGCACATGTATATAAGGGGAGGAGCCTCAGTGTACAGCATGGGTAGTTGATGATGTGTATGTCGCTAGAGACTGTCCATGAGGATGAGCTCTGTAAACAGTGGAACGAAGAATAAAAGCCTCCTTGTGAAAAACTCAGTATGCTGTTGTGTTTGTAGTTTCTGTGAGTGGGAGAAGGTGTTCTCCAGCCTGCACCAAGCTCCGTGTGATTTCTTGGTTGTTCATCCAGGTACACAGCTTCAGCGCAGTGCACTCCTGGTCACACCAGTGCTCCAACAAGGGTTATGGGCCCAGAGTGCGCCGTGGTCAACACCAAGAGGTCAGTGTGACTTTTTTTCCTGTGTGCAAAGTATGTCAGAAGTCTTGTCCAGACTGTCTGTGAGTGCAGAAGGCAAACAGTTAATGTGCCAAGCTGCTGGCTAGCTCTTTGTCTGTGAGCAGACGAGTTTTGGAGGTTTGCCAAGGATCAGTGTGGCCTTGGTGAGAGGTAGCTGAGGCAATGGAGTCAGCTAAGTTTCTGAAGCTGAATGACATTAATTATGCCTCATGGAGCATGTATGCTGAATCGCTTCTCATCCAGGAAGTTTTGTGGGATGATGTTGAAGCCTTTCCCACAAAGGACAAAGTTGAGATGGACAGAAGGGCTAGGGCAACCCTGTTTTTGACTCTAGAGGCTAGTCAGCTCAACCACATCATAGGCAAGCGATCAGCACATGAAGTATGGAACATGCTCAGAGAGATACACCAGGCAACATCTGTACTGTCCAAAATGATTTGGTGTAAAAGGGTGTACACCTATAAAATGAGAGAAGGTCAGTCTACCATCCAGCATTTAGAGGAAATGAGAGATTTGTTCACTCAGGTCAAGAGCAGAAGAGTTGAAATGCCTAGAGAGCAAAAGGCTTATCTAGACCAGCATGCAAGGAATGCCAGAAAGAGATCTCTCTGTGGAATTGGTATTGGTGTGCGTTCTAGAGGAGCATCAGAGATGGCAGTTTGAAGCTGGGCTCCAGAGATGGAAGGACACTGCACCAGTGTCTACACACACCACACAGACAACTCCCTTGGCTTTGCATACAGAGACTGCTATGGTCTGCAAAACATTGTGGACAGGCTGGGCATATCTGGAAAGACTGCAGAAAGTCTTCAGCAGCAAGTAGGAAGCAACAGAGAAAGCCCTGGGACAGGAGGGAGGTTGCATCTTTGGCTCAGGACACTGATTGTTTTGCTCACCAAACAACCAGACAGAGAGGGGTATGGCTTTTAGATTCAGGGGCCACTCATCATTTGATTAATGACTCCTCCCTCCTGACTAAGAAGAAATCCTCATGTGTGGACACTGTAGGTTTGGCTGATGGTGGTTCCAGCCAAGTACAGGACATTTTCCCAGTTTTGAGAGGGACTTTGATGACATGTTATGTACCACAAAACTGCAGCATTGTTTAGTGGGTGTGTCAACTCTGACCTTGATGGTTACTAGTTGCACTTCAAATGTCATGACTGCACAGTCTCACTGGATGGGTGTGTGTGCTAGAGCCCAGAAAAAGCACAGGGTCTACCACATGGTGGACAAAGTAGATTGTGCCACAGTCTGCAATGAACCTCTACACTCTAACTGCGCACACTACCTCCATAGGGTGATGGGACAACTTCACCAGTTTGGATAAATTGAGTGGGGTTTGTCCAGAATTAAAACTAAGCCCATGTGGCAGTTGTCTGGATTTTTCCGTTTGCAGCAGGTTAAAGCTGAAAGCTTATCTGGTTGCAAAGGAGAGTAAATGTGCCACCCAGCAGCCATTTCAGGTGGTGCACGCAGATCTTTCAGGTCCATTTTCTGAAAGTCTGTGTCCTGGATTGCGGCCAGCACACACAAACCTACGCCGATAAGGATGGCTCAACAAGGTAATTAGCTATGCAGCTGGAAAGAGTCCACAAACCTTGCAGGGAGTGAGAGAAAGAGCAAACCAAAGGCCAAAGCTGAAATCAGGAATACCGGAGTCATGATAGTCAGTCCAGTCCAGGGTCAGGTCAGCCAGTGGGTAGCAATAGTCCAGTCCATTCTGAAGTCAAGAGTCAAGGCAACAAGGAGTCGAGATGCAGGGAGCCAGTGCAGGCAGCAATCACACCAAAGGATCATGCAATAAACTCTGGCATTGAGTTGGCGTCTCTCTGCTTCCTAAATAGGGGACGCCCTCCCCTGTACCAGATGAGGCTGGTTAGCTAATTACCTCACAGCAATTCTCTGGGATCTGAGTCTGCCAGCACTTTCAGCCCTGCACTGCCTGAAGGAGGGAACCTTCAAGCCTGATTCCTCCCCAGAGTCACCACTAGGCTGCTGTACCACCAGAGGAATCCCATCAGTACTAGAACCTGGGTGAGCCTCCTCCTCTGGGGCTGGGAAATTAGGGCTGGGCTCTGGCAGAGCAGGATTACCACCTGGTGTAGCCTCAATTACCTCCTGCACTGGAGCAGGATTAGCCCCTGGTGTAGCCTCCATTACCTCTTGCTCTGGAGGAGCCCCATCCTCCTCATCCTACGAGACCTGTTCTTGGCTGGCCGTGACAGTCTGGGGGAAAACAAATACCTGATGGTAATAGTTGATAGGCACAAAGGTATGGGTATGCATCCTTAATGAAAGAGAAAAATGAGGCTGCAGAAAGGTTGAAGCAGTGGGTAAATATTGTTGAATGGGAATTTGAATATAAAGTGGGTGTCTTGGTAATAGATAGGGGTGGCAAATTTTTATCTATGCTCTGCAAAATTGGATAAATCAGAGGGGGATATGTCATAACACCACTAATCCAGCAACACCCCAGGAGGATGTTCTAGCAGAGAGAAGAATTGCGGTACTCAAGGAGATGAAAGACTGTATGATCCTAGATGCAGATGCACCAGAAAACCTATGGGGGCAGACTGTGCTTACTGCTTGCCATTTGTTCAACAGAATATGGAACTCTGCAGTCTAACAAACCTCAATTTACATGTTATATGGTAGGCCACCCAGCCTTAAGTACTTCAGAGTGTTTGGTCAATTTGCCAATGTGCTGATTCCAGCAGCCATTTGGAAGAAAAGGGAATCCAAATGGAACAGGTTGAGATTTTGGGGGTATGAAGGGAATAATTACTGCTTCTCCCTAGGACAAGGCAGGACTCTCTTGTCCAGGAGTGCAAACTTTGAGAATCACTTGGGGTGAGAGAAGATCCACAATAACCAGGAAGTGTTCCTGCAAATGGGTAAGATGGACTCAAACACTAGAAATGGAGGGGTGGAATTGCCAGTTGCTTCACCTCAGAGGAAGCCAGACACTTCAGGGGGTCACACTGACACTCACACCACACCCATCACTACAAGGAGTTTTGAGCAGGTTCCAGCAGTGGAAGTCAGTATTCAAATGAGTAGTGACAGTGAGGATGAGAGTGGCAGGGCCAGGGTGATCATTCCAAGAAAAACTCAGAGAGTACAGAAGCCACCTGACAGGTCTGTGGTCCAGGGAGCTAGGGCTTGTTCTGTGATGGCAGAGGAGCCAGATTGCTACAAGGAAATGCTGAAATATCCTAGAATGGAGCAGGAGAGATGGCATGAGTCCATGGATAGAGAGTTTTTGTTGCTGGTAAACCAGAAGGTTTTTGAAGTGGTAGATAGACCAGCAGACCAGAAAGTGGTTGGATGTCACTGGGTCTATAAGAGAAAAGAGATGCCTGATGGGACACTGAAATACAAGGCTAGGTTGGTTGCCAAAGGCTTCTCTCAGCAGAGATTATGAAAGTTGTGATAAAACTTTTTCACCCACAGCAAAGCCAGAGAGCCTGAGGTTGGTATTAACGTTAGCTGCTAGGAAAGGGAAGGTAGTCAAACACTTTGATTTTGAAACTGCTTATCTCAACGCTCAATTAGAGGAAATAGTTTTTATGGAGCAGGCACCTGGGTATGATGACACAAAGGCAACAAAGTGTACAGGCTCAGGAAAGCATTGTATGGTTTGAAGCAAAGTGCCAGGTGCTGGAACAAATGCATACATAAGGAACTGGTGAGGCTAAGGTACAAATGCAGCATCGCAGATGCGTGTGTGTACACCAAGCAGGATGTCACACTAGTAATTTATCTGGATGACATTTGTGTGGCAGCTAGCACTGAGCAGGCAGTAAGAAAAGTGCAGGAGGAGTTGTCGAGGAAGTTCATTCTGAAAAATCTTGGTGATCTCAAAAGCTATCTAGACACAGAAGTGGAAAGGACATAGGATGGCAGGTTCTTGTTTTGCCAAAAGAAAAAGATAGATAAGCTTTTGAAGAAGTGCGGTCTGGAGAGTGCAAAGGAGGTGATGAGTCCAATGAC
Source organism: Phrynosoma blainvillii (assembly GCA_026167975.1). NCBI lineage: Eukaryota > Metazoa > Chordata > Lepidosauria > Squamata > Phrynosomatidae > Phrynosoma > Phrynosoma blainvillii. The sequence goes on from JANUYF010000001.1 coordinate 420,424,282, forward strand.
ACCTGGCTATGCCAGTGGTGAGTCAACAAAGATGCTTAAAAACACAGAGCTTTACCATTCGGTAATTGGAAGTTTGTTTTGCATAGCAAACAATACTAGGCAAGATATTTCGTTTTCAGTTGGGCTATTGAGCAGGAAGGTGGCAAAGCCTAGTATAGAAAACTGGACTTCACTAAAGAGAGTGCTGAGGTACCTGAAAGGTAGCAGGGACAGGAAGCTTTTGATACAGGGGAACCTCATCACAGCTAGAGTGCTTTGTGGCTAGTTCCTTTGTCTCTGATGTAATGGATAGGAAGTCATTGTCAGGGTTGCTGCTAAGGTTTGCTGATAGTCCTATCATCTGGCATTCAAGGAAGCAGAACTATGTGGCCCTGACTACCACTGAGGCAGAGTTCGAAGCTTTTTCAGAGATGACAAGCGAGGTTCAGTGGGTGAGCTACTGTTGGTAGACCTAGGTGTGAAATGCACTATGCTAACAGTAATACACAAAGACTCACAGGCCTGCCTTACTATGGCAGAAGCGGAGAACCTGAAGTGCAGGACCAAATACATAAGGGTCAGATACCAAAATGTGTGTGAGTTGGTGCAGAATGGGGTTCTGAGTCTGAGGTACATTGGGTCAGCTGACAATGTCGCATACATACTCACGAAGGCACTTCCGGTAGAGAGACACGAGAGGTTGTCTGGATGGATGGGTCTGAGCTATGGTCGTTGCTGAGCACACTTCAAGTAAACAAGCAACCTTGAGCATACTAGGACAGGTTACCAAAGGTCAATAAGCAGCCATGATGAGTCAGTGTTTGGGCCTAGCTGAGTCATGTGGTCTGATGCAATCATGGCAGGATATGAAGTCATTATGTGGCTGAAAGTGCACAGTCATGTCACATGAGGGACATGTATAAATGGTACACACCAGGAAGAGGCTGGACTAAATGCCCAGGGATGGCACATGTATATAAGGGGAGGAGCCTCAGTGTACAGCGTGGGTAGTTGTTGATGTGTATGTGGCTAGAGACTCTGTCGGTAAGGATGAGCTCTGTAAACAGTGGAACAAAGAATAAAAGCCTCCTTGTGAAAAACTCAGTGTGCTGTTGTGTTTGTAGTTTCTGTGAGTGGAATAATAATAATAATAATAATAATAATAATAATAAATTTTATTTTTATCCCGCCCCTCTGCATAGCAATCGGGGCAGCTCACAACAATTAAAATACAATAATTAAAATACATTTAAGTATCCCGATCCCTCCACCCATCCCTCCCACCCCTTAAGACCGAATTAAACTAGGAAAAATTAAAACAAGGTCAATAAAAACAGAGTGATAAAATAATAGTGACAACACAACAGAGAGTCTGGGGAGAGGATTCAATATTCATTCCTCAAGAGGATCAATCTGGGAATGCCTGCCGGAAGAGATCCGTCTTAACTGCTTTCTTAAAAGCCGCGAGTGTTGTAATAAGACGGATCTCATCCGGCAGGCCATTCCATAGTTTTGGGGCAGTCAACGAAAATGCTGTCTGCGAGGTCTGATTCAGCTTGGCTTTTGGTTGATGGAGTAAGTTCTTCCCGGCTGACCGAAGGGCACGGGGGGGGGGGCTTATATGGGGAGAGGCGGTCCCTAAGAAGGTGTTCTACAATCTGCACTAAGCTCCATGTGATTTCTTGGGTGTTTATTCAGGTACACATCTTCAGTGCAGTGCACTCCAGGTCGCACAAGCACTTCAGTAGATATTGAGAACCTAACTCCACAAATCAGAGCTGTGCCACAATCTGAAACTTTATATGCAGAGCAGATGACTTGAGAACGTGAGCCAAATCATGGATTACAGTGCTGTCATGTCTATCTTGCCAGGGAGCTAAGCCATGAATGGAAGAAATAAAGAACAAAGATCTTCTGTCATTGTCCTCAGACTGTGTAAAAATCCAGCCTATGAGTTTCAACTGCCACCATCTTTGAAGATGCATTGGCTGTCATTCTATCCCATGTGCTTTGGGAGGGTAAATCCATTCTACAGCATAGCAACTTTTTTTTTTTTTTTTTTTTTGTCATAATGGAGGTCAGAATTCTATACCAAGCATGTAGTGAAAAAAAATCTCCAAAGGCCCATGTTTTCTCTGCTGCAGCTCCCCCCTCCAACAGAGACATTTCCTGGTTGGTGGTGGGAATGGCATGTAGCATCTAGTCATTTTCCTCTAGGTCAGGCTCGCACAACATACGGCCTATGAACCACTGGTGGCCTGCCAAAGGACTTCTGGTAGCCCATGGGAAAGAGCCAGGAGGAAGAGAAATGGATGGTGTGGTGCAAGGCAGGAGGAGGAAGCAGTGGCAGAGAAGAGGTGAAGGAGGCAAGACGAAAGGGTGGCATGGCGTGAGGCAGGAGGAGGGGGAAGAAAGAAAGGCCAGGCAAGAGAAGGAGCAAGGAAGAGAAAGAGGTGGTGATGTGAACTTGTCTTTGTCTTTTGCTGAAGCTCAAAAGCTCAATTTTTCTCTCAGTTGGGAAACCAGAGCCTTGTAGAGGCTTGCCTGGCTGAAAATGGCCTTCTTGACCGCTTGGGCAGGGACTTTCCTTGCCTCCATCCCATGCAAAGCCTCTTGGGATTTGGGGTCCCAAAGAAGACCAATGAGATCTGAAGATGAGCCTGAGGATGAGGCAAGCAAGAGCAAAAAATATTGGGGGGGGGGGGGCTATTGCAAGTCAAACTGAGGCACATGCAAGGTGACCAGAGCTCCTCATTTTCTAGGATATGTCCTCCATTTCAGCCTTCTGTTCAGGAAGAATTCCAAAATGTCCTCCATTTGGAGCAGGACTAAAAAGCCAGAATTTACATTTATATGAGTGCTTTTTGCTTTTATTTGGTCATGTGGTGTCTTGTCCTCCTTTACAGTGAGGACATCTGGCCACTCTGGCTACTAGGGGCAATCCCTTAATTTTTATTTGTTTATTACTTTTGGGGGTTGGGAGGGAGCTGTGAAAGCAGGAGGACCCTGTAGGGTTGGGAAGGGATGCAAATTGAGAAGGGGAAAAATGAGAACACACAGCAAGAATTTTTTTTAATGTTTGGAGGAGGTTAGCACAGAAGAGTTAAGGTCCTAGTCCTTGTGCTTCATAATAAAAGCTTGATTTTATTAGGATTAATGAGATTCAAGTTTCTAGTCCTCATATTGGGGTTTGATTCCAGGGTCCCCCATTGATACCAAAATTTGTGGATGCTCAAGTCAAGTTAAATGCAATGGCATAGTGAAATTGGGTCCTTTATATAAAATAGCAAAATCAGGGATTGCTTTTTTTATTTATGTATTTTAAAAAATATTTTCAAGCTGTGGATTGTTGAATCCGTGGATAAAAGAATCCCTGGATATGGAGGGCCAATTGTACTAAGGCAGGGGTAGGCAACCTTTCCCCTTTAAGGGCCGAGGGACTTCAGCTTCCAGAAGCCTCAGCCATGTTGGCCAATAGTCCCATGTTGGCCAATAGCTCCTGGGATTCTGGGAGCTGAAGTCCCTCGGCCCTTAAAGGAGAAAGGTTGCCTACCCCTGTACTAAGGATTCTGTATGGGGTGTTATGGTCAAGGAGGGGGTGACACCATGAGTTATCACACCGGGTGACATCAACCCTAGGGATACCACTGCTGATACCACATGTCTGGGATAAGGGAGGGAGCCAGCAGAGGAGGAGGAAGGCAAGGGTCTGCCTGAGGGCAAGGAACTTCTGGTCTCGGGAGGCTTCGGTCAGCTGGACTGGAGGGAGGGCTCCCCATAGTGAGACACCGACAGCAGTGGGAGGGAATTCCTTTTTCTTCCTCTTCCTCTTCCTCTTCCTCGGGCTCTGGCCACCTTTGGAATGAGCAGCCAAGGGCAGAGGAGCGACTGCAGTTAGTGATGTTACTACAACTGTTGTTGTTGTGTGTCTTCAATAATTGCCTTCAAGTTGTTTCTGACTTATGGCAACCCTAAGGGCAGCCTGTCACAGGGTTTTGTTGCCAAAATTTATTCAGAAGTGGTTTTGCCAGTGTCTCCCTCTGAGGCTGAGAGAATGTGACTTGTCTAAGACCACTCAATGGGTTTCCGTGGCCAAGTGGGGATTCAAACCCAGGTCTCCAATTCAAAAATCACTACATCACACTGGATCATGAGGTTTTCTTGTTTTTGTAGTGTGGCTTCAAGTCATTTCCTACTTATGGCGACCCTAAGGCAACCTTATGGGGTCTTCTTGGCATTATTGTTACCATTCTCTGAGGCTGAGAGTGTGTGATGTGCCTAGGGTCACTTCCTTGGGTGTAAATTGTACATACCTCAGAATGCATCACCCAATATATTGGCAGTCCTTCCCCCCAACATTTTCTCATTTCCCCTAAATCATCTCATAGCTGGGAAATGGAAATAATTTTTAAAGCAACATTTAAAGTTGGACTATTTTTTAAAAAAGGAAAAGGTAAAGGTATTCCCCGTTGATAAGGTTGTCAAGTCGTGTCCAAACTGTAGGGTGGGTGCTCACCTCCACTACTAAGCCAAAGAGCCAGTGTTGTCAGAGACTACTCTGTGATCAAGTGGCCAGCATGATTGCACAGAGTGCTGTTTACCTTCCCACTGAAGTGGTACCTATTTATCTATTTGCATTTGCATGCTTTCGAAATGCTAGGTTAGCAGAAGCTGGGACTAGTGATAGGAACTCACCCCATCATGCGGCACCCAGGCCTCAAACTGCCAACCTGCTGATCTTACAATCAACAGAGTCAGCGTCTTAACCACTTTTTAAAAAGTAAAGTCCAAAAGAAATTGCAAAAATAATCCAATTTGAGACTGCTTTAACTACCCTGTTTCAATGCTAGGGAACATGAGAGCTGTAGTTTGTTGTGGCACCAGAACTCTCTTACAGGGAAAGCTAAATGTCTCACAAAATTAGAGTTCCCAGGATTCCTGTCAGGCTCTCACATCCATACATGGTAATAGGGAATACAATGGTTTGTATGATTCTACCTTTTGTGCTGAGTTGTATATCTTTGCATTTTAGAATCTTTTCTAGTTCTTACGTATCCACCCTCCCCATTCTTAGTCTTCTTCTGATTTCCTGACTGCAGTCCTCATTTCTATCAATGTTTGATTACTATTTCCATTTTTTCATTGTCTAGGTTGAACTTGTGCAGGTCCTCGATGGTCATTATTTTATTTTCTTTATGTTCAGCATTAAGCCTGCCTTTGAACTTTCTTCTTTGATCTTCCTTAGTAGGTATTTCAGGTCTGTGAGGTTTTCTGCTAGTATTATGGTGTCATCTGCATATCTTAGATTGTTGATATTCCTTCCTCTTATTTTCACCCCTCCTTCTTCTGTGTCCAAGCCTGTTTTTCTTATAATATGTTCTGCATGCACGTTGAACAGATAGGGTGAAAGGATGCAGTCTTGTCTGACCCCTTTGCCAATTGGGAACCATTCTGTTTCTCCATATTATGTTCTGAAAGTAGCCTGTTGTCCAGAGTACAAATTCCTCATTAGGACTATCAGATGTGCTGGCACTCCCATGTTTTTAAGGGCATTCCATAGACTTTCATGGTCTATGCAGTCAAAAGCTTTTCTATAGTCTATAAAGCACATGCTGATTTTCTTTTGGAATTTACTGATGCGCTCTATTAGCCATTGTGTGTTTGCAAAGGGATCTCTAGTGCCTCTTCCTTTTCTGAACTCTGCTTGGACCTCTGGGATCTTTCTTTCCATGTATGGTTTGAGTCAATGTTGCAGAATTTTGAGCATGATTTTGCTTGCATGGGAGATCAGTGCTGTGGTCCTATAGTTGCCGCAGTCTCTTGTGTCTCCATTTTTGTGGATGGGGATGTATATTGATTGCTTCCAATCTGTTGGCCATCATTTTGTTTCCATATCTGTTGACATATGTTGGTTAGCATTAGAGTTGACTCTGTCAATCTGTTCCTGGTGATTTGTTATTTGCTATTTCTCTTATTGCAGTTTCTACCTCACTTTTTAGAATTTGGGGTTCATCTTCATATGGCTCTTCATTCCATTTGTCCTTCATTTTGTCATTTCTTTTGTATAATTCTTCTGTCTATTGTATCCAACTGTATTGTATCTTTTTTATTCCTTCCTGGTCTTGAATTATATTATTTTTATTGTCATAGATAGTTCCAGTCATTGGTTTGAATTTTCCTTTGAATTCCCGAATCTTGTGAAATAGATCTCTTGTTCTTCCCTTTCTGTTGTTATCTTCTATTTCTCTGCATTGGTCATTGTAGTAATTTTCTTTATCTTTCCACACAAACCATTGTACTGTTGTATTCATAATTCTTAGTTTGTTCCTATCCACCTTTTGTTTTTCTTCTTTTCTTTATTGTTTGTAGTGTTTTTTTTCTGTCATCCATGTTTTTTCTCTTTCTTTTTGTGTATTGAAAGTGTCTGTCTGCAGCCTTCTTTTATTATGTCCCTGGCTTCAAACCATAGTTACTCTGGTTCTTGATCTATTATGCTTAGTAGTGCAAATCTCTTTCTTATGTTATCAGTAAATTCTGTTGAGATATTATTTTGATCATATCTTGGTATAATGACTGCTTTTGTTTTCTTCTTCAGTCGTAGCGGGGATTCAGACAGCGCAGAGCACCACCTTGGAGGCAGGGGAAGGGAGGGGCCGCCGCATGGTGGCTGCCTCAACCCCTTCCCGAGGACATCATCAGAGCGTGTGCCATTACACACTGTGAGATCCCTGATGACATCCTCCCAGTGCAGCCTCTGCACGCGTTGTGCTGGAAAAGACACGGAAGAGCCTTGTGACTGCTCTTCCGGCACCCTTTTCGCCGGCTCTGGAAGGGGCGGCATTTTGGCGCTCCTTCCAGGACTGCCCAAAGGGTGGATTGGGGCTGAGGCATGGGGCAGCTTCGGCCCCAATCCTCTGTTTCTCAGGGCAGCCCACGGCTGCCTATCTGCAAAGCTCCTTACTCTTATTTTTGTTATGAGTAATTGATGATCTGTGCCACAGTCAGTGCCTGGTCTAGTCTTGGACACCAGTATAGCATTCTGCCATCTTTTGCTTCCAATTATTTAGTCCATTTGATTTTTTTGTTGACCATCTGGTGATGTCCATGTGTGTAGCCTTCTTTCTGGTTGTACGAAAAAAGTGTTTGCAATGAATAGGTTGTTGGCTTCACAAAAATCTATCAGATGCTCACCTGCTTTGTTTCTTTTGCCTAATCCAAATCTGCCTGCTGTTTTTGATTCTTCTTTGCTTCCAACTTTTTAATTCCAGCCTCCAATTATCAGCTTGACATCGTGTGTTGGCGTGCTGTCCATTTCTCCTTGTATTCCTTCATAGAATTTATCAATTTCTTCCTGTTTTGCCTCAGTGGTTGGTGCATATATTTGGATTGTGGCGATTTTCATAGGTTTACCATGAAACCTTACTGAAATGTTTCAGTCTGATTTTGCATTGTATTCTCTGACTGCTTTTGCCACATCTTTTCTTAGTATGAAAGCTACCCTGTTTCTTCTTGTCTTTTCGTTGCCTGAGTAGAATACTGTATGGTTGTTTGATTCAAAGTGGCCCATTCCTGTCCATTTTAACTACCCCACCCCCCAAACTGCTATGTTCATGCATTCCATTTCCATTTTTACTATGTCCAGCTTCCCTTGGCTCATGCTCCTGACATTCCACATCCTCATTTTAAATGTAATGTTGCCTTGGATGCAATTTGCCTTCCTAAGGGTGTCTGCTATTTGTCTTGGCATCTTTCTTGGCTAATCTTGCAAATGTGATATCCCTTTATCTCCCTTCCTTCCCTTTCTGTTAATGCTCTGATCCTGCCTGTGTCTCACTTGGGGTGTCTCTTCATAGGGTTTACTAGGTGATGGGGTTACACAAGGAGGGCCACTTACACCTCCTTGTGCACAGTGCCAACCAATGTTAGCTAGGGTGTCACTACAATTCACTCATGTCATTAACATCCCCCACTACTGCTGCTACCCAGTAGCTGTTTGTCTCCCTGTATTATTCCTCCCATCATTGTTTGTTTGCTTTGCTACCCATCCCCTTATGCCTTCCTGGGTTTCCCATCTTCCCTTCCCTTGTGTAGTCCATCCCCATCCCCACCCCTTCCCTCCTTTAGTTTCTTCACTTTTTTCTCCATGGTTGGGGGAGGGCAGAGATGGCTTGTCACCTTCTTCCTTTGTCCACTTGCCTGCCTGGTCCTCCAGTGGCACTCTGGCTCAGCTGGGGGCAGAGAATGAGCTGAGTTGGTACTTTGCCCCCTCTCCCATGCCTCCCTGATGTTGTCCTCCTGCTCAGTTGGTGGGGTTGTTGTTTCCTGGTGCTCTTTCGGAAATGGGCAGGGCAAACATGAGGTATAAAAATATGAGGGCCCCAAAATACAGTGTGGGGTAGGCAGAAATGCTTAACAGTTCAGGGCATCTGGAGAGTTTGCTAAGATATTTTCTCCTTAACTTAAATTCCCATGCCTCTTTTACACGGGCATACTGTTGATAGCTTTAGAGTGCAGGTATCAATTTCTGATTGCCATGAATAGGAAGGAGGAAATGTAGACAGTAACTTGTTAGAAGATGTCTCCCCAGCCCCTGTCTTGTAAGGAAATGGTAGTGACATTTCAGGTTTGTAATAGGAAGGAAATTCATTGGAAGAAAAATCAAAAGGACCAAGATAGTAAAGGCAATACCAGCAGGAGGTCCAAAAAATCAGCAGGAGGCTTTCCTAAGTTTTGTACTGATAACTGGCCACTTAATGAGGCTGCAGAGGCTCTTTACAGTACACTTGCATTGGCTGTGTAACTCCTAGTGCTGTGCTGATGCAAGTGGTAAAGATAAAGACACAGATCCAGTACCCCTTGTTTGAGCTTACAGTGGTTGAAAGAAAAGGGAAGAGAAGAATATGGAAACTAAATTCTCTTTTGATAGTACATTCCAAGGTGCATTGTGAGCTGAACACTAATGCTGACATCTTCCTCTTTGAAGTAGTCAGTGTATAGTATGTGTGCATGCATCAGGAAAGGATTAACTTTCAGAGTATAATAGGTAAGTTATATTGTGCCCTTCAGTCTATTGCTGACATTGTGTAACGTACCCTACAGACAAGAGAAACTGATCTTGCCGCAATATGATGAAAATAGGATAGAATAGCTTCTTCATTCCCAGATATATTTGCTACAATGATTCTTAATAAATGTGGGAAACAGTGCAACTTAGTAGTTAAAACATTATGCAATATGAATGACAATGTGCTTCCATTTAACCTGAACACAACCATGAATTTATTGCTCCTCTGGGATGACTTGCAGGATTTTTAAGAGTCACTGAGATAGCATGCATGAAGCTTCTAAAAGGGAACAAGAAAATATGCTGTACAAGTTCTTTTCCATTCATCTTCATAATCTCATCTGCCTTTATGTATGCACACACTGCACAATTATAACATTTCGATATTGCTTTAATCACCATGGCTACCATCTATGGAATCCTGGGATTTGTAATTTGGGGAATTATTTAGACTTGTCTACTAGGGAGCCCTAATCCTGTAGGTCAAGAGAGTGTGAAAGAATTCTCTACACAAAATTATAGATCTCAAGATTCCATGGGGTGGAGTCATGGCAGTTGAAGTGGTATCATACTACTACAGTTGTGTGGTATGGATATGTCCATAGTTCAAAAAAAATGCAAAAGATCAACATTAAATATATTTAAACTGTTAACAACACTAGAATCAATTTAAAATGTAAAAAAAACCCTCAACAACCCCCAAAACAAACAGTGGTATTTAAAAAGCACATCGCACTCATAAAAGCAATTCCTTTAAAAACCTTCAGCAGTCAAAATCATTTTGGAATAACAACAACAACAACAATGTGAGGCAGGAACAGAGAATACCCTCTGATGTAACTCCATTAACCTTGCCTGTGAAAGTGATGGAATTGAAAGGAGTGTCTCTCCTGAAGGCCCAGCCAGAGTCTCATATTATGCCTCTTTGGGGCAAGCCACTGTAGCTTACCATGAAATGAACTCCTTTGCAGACACAGCAGGGACAGGCTGGGACATATGAGGACAGTGACTCTCATGGAAGATGTCATGAAGGAAGGAACACACCTGATAATTGAAATCAGTTGCAGTTGCCCCCAATGGAAAATTGGAACAAGTGGATTTTGGTGAACACTTCAAATGGTCCTACAGTAGGAAGGGAAAGGGGAGGAAGGAGAGAAAAGTGGGAGACTGAAGGAGGAGGAAGGAAGAAAAAACTGGAAGAGAGCATGGGAAGTTATAAGGAAGAGAGAATAGAACCTGGGGGAGAGGAAAAAGAAAAGTGCTTGTGAGGGGGTTGGCTGCATGAAGAAGTTGATTGAGTGTAGTTACGTTCAATATAGGATCTCAGCCCTGTTTTTAGAGGATACAAAGGTAGGATATTAATCCAATCAGTCAATCAAACAATGCTTTGTTCCTGAATGAAAGGAATTAATTACAACTAACTAGTTATTTCAGGGTCTCATATCTACTACAACATTATTTCTTATTTCCAAGAAATACAAATAAGTCCCCAGAACAGAATAGACTGTGCAAATTATACCAGAAGTCACTTTAAAAAAATATTGAGATTTACTGTAATGAGAACTTGAAAAATATTGAAATAGGAAGTGTAAATCTTGGTGCCTGGTCCTGACCACATAATCATTTTCTGCCTTTGCCTATAATCCATTCTGCTTGCTTAATTTTCGAATCATGCACTTTTTGTCATTTATAATTTTTGAATTGTTTTTTTTCCCTTTCCACATCAGAAGAATTTTTCACTCAAACTAAAGTTTAACAGTACCTACATGTTGAAGTGGAATGGATTTTCTTGCAATAGGAATTATTTTTAAATCTCCAAGGACCATGTTGACACACAATACATTTTCCTTCAGTTCTGTGGTTGGCACAAACTGGTATCTCCCAGAAGGAATCTGGCATCGGTTTTCTGCACAGACCAAATGAGACAGAGACATTTTCCACCTGGATTATAAACAGATAGGCAAATTTATCATTTTGCCCTTATTTTGTACATTCTCTCTGCATCTCAATCTCTCTGGGGAAGCCTGTCTCAAATATTGAATGGGATCTTGTCTAACTTTATATAGACTCTGAATGGAACAGGACGTCAAGCAGAAACAATCACTGAAGTAATTCAAAATCATCAACACCAATCTATTTCCTAAAATACAGTGTCATACCCACTATACTCCAGAGGATATTTAACATTCCCAGAAAAGAAATTCCAGTACTTCCTGAGACAGCCTGCTTCATTGTACACCCATTCACAATGTAAGTCTTTGATGCTCTGCAAATCCCAAAAAAGATTCCACCTATACAAAGTGACCAGTGGGGTGCCACAGGGCTCTGTCCTGGGCCCAGTGCTATTCAATATCTTTATGAATGACTTGGATGACGATATTGGGGGCATAGTTATCAAATTTGCGGACGACACCAAATTAGGAGGAGTAGCTAATACCCCAGAGGACAGGATCAAAATTCAAAATGACTTGAACAGACTAGAAAGTTGGGCCAAAGCTAACAAAATGAAATTCAACACGGAGAAATGTAAGGTACTGCACTTAGGGCGGAAAAATGAAAAGTACAGATATACAATGGGGGATACCTGGCTGAATGAGACTACATGTGAAAGGGATCTAGGAATCCAGGTGGACCACAGGTTGAACATGAGTCAACAGTGCGATGCAGCAGCTAAAAAGGCCAATGCAATTTTAGGCTGCATCAGTAGAAGTGTAGTGTCTAGATCAAGAGAAGTAATAGTGCCACTCTATTCTGCTTTGGTCAGGCCTCGCCTGGAATACTGTGTCCAGTTCTGAGCACCACAATTCAAAAAGGATGTGGAGAAACTGGAGTGTGTCCAAAGGAGGGCAACTAAAATGGTGAAGGGTCTGGAAACCAAGCCCTATGAGGAACGACTTAGGGAGCTGGGGAGGTTTAGCCTGGAGAAGAGAAGGCTGAGAGGTGATATGATAGCCGTGTTTAAATATTTGAAGGGATGTCATATCGAGGAGGGAACAAGCTTGTTTTCTGCTGCTCCAGAGACTAGGACCCGAAACAATGGATGCAAGCTGCAAGAAAAGAGATTCCACCTCAACATTAGGAGGAACTTCCTGACAGTAAGGGCAGTTCGACAGTGGAACACACTCCCTCGGAGAGTAGTGGAGTCTCCTTCCTTGGAGGTCTTTAAGCAGAGGCTGGATGGCCATCTGTTGGGGATGCTTTGATTGGGAGTTCCTGCATGGCAGGGGGTTGGACTGGATGGCCCTTGTGGTCTCTTCCAACTCTATGATTCTATGATTCTATGATTCAGTACTGCCCTGGCTCACACTTCCTGATGTACAAATATGGTCTGTATTCCAATTCATACCCTAAATGTAGCAATAAATCCTTAGGGGAATTTTATTATTAGCTCAAATATGCGAGAGTAGGCTTGCTACAACAGCCCAATGAGACCGCTCTCCCGGTGTTTATACCAAGAGACCAGAGAATCCCAAGAAATGGAGCTGAGACAGATATTGGTTAACCACTAGATGTCTAATTTATTAAAATAGGGGAAAACTCACTCACAGAACTTGCACTCACACACACACACGAGGCTCAGGAAGATCAAGGTTGGAGTTTGGAACAGAAATGCAGGCGTTACTAATGGCGATACTTACCGAGACATAGCCCTCCTCCCGGGAAGCGAATGGAAAATGTGGAATGATAGGGAGACAAGTCAGGCTCCGCAGCCTGGATTTTGAGCTGACTTGCCGGTAACTAGTTTCAGAGGTCAGAGTGACGTGGAGTCATTTAGACCATGAATCTAGCACACTGACTGACCTAGGGTTTATATAAGGCTAAATGGGCCCTGGGGGCAGAAGGCGATAATTGCGATGATGGCACCCTGCTGTATAGGGTTCCATTGTATGTGGTGGTCTTAATCCGAGGAGTCAATACCCTGGGGAAATGTTTGGGTGGGTGACACAATGCACCTTCCTATGGGTGGGAGGGTGTTAGACTGGGTGGCACAATATGGAGTTATTAATATTTTTGGATATGAAGGGGATTCTGGGTAACATTCCCCCCTCTCGGAAACCACGAGGCCGCACAGTGGTGTGGATGAGTGTTTTCCGAATTAGCCTTCGCCAAAATAAATTTAGGGGTGTGAATTTTAGGGAGGAGGTCCTATCAAGGGAAGCATCTCCACTGTAAGGCCTGCCTTATCTTGGGACACACACACACACACTCATACACACATAACAATGGCACAGCAATAATTGAGAAGAAGAAACATCAAGCAAAGCAATGTACATGAATGAGAAATCTGCAGTTCGTAAAAATGCGGGCAAATTCCCAAGGGTGCATGGGATAGAGTCTGTGTTTTATTTTTAGTCGCGTGGCCGAAATGGGCAGCAAGCCAAGCCGAATTAGTCCTGGGGAGGTAGGTGGGCGTGCCTGAGAGTGTCAGTGAGCCCTGTGCTCCGTTTTTCTATGATTTTGGGGACTCGCCATGGTTTGGAAGGCAGCCCCGTGGAGTGGGGTGGTAGCGGTTTTCCAGTTATGATTTTAATCCTGGGTGGGAGTTAGTGATTGCTGCCCCTGGCTGAGCAGACAAACCTGTTGCGGCTTTTGCCAAGGATAGCAATCCCTACCTCAACAGGGCGGAGGGGTGATCCCCTCTGCCCGCCCAAGACTGTAAAAGATAGTTGAGTTGGTCATGAAGCCTAGTAGGTGGAGCACCGGTCATGCTTAGAGGGTGATGACAGGAGGTCCAGTTCTTTGCGGATGGCCCTGAACTCTGCCATTTGCCTCCGCACCCAACACACCAGGCTAGTAGACCCGATTACAATGACAACCTGAACTACGACTATAATTGTCAGAGGGTTTGTGAATAAATTTAAGATTGCCCTGCCTGTTGAGGACCAATCCCAGTTTCCCCACCAGGATTTAGTAGTGGCTTGCTGTATTTCCTGAGTGACCTTTAGAATTTGTTGGGCCCGGAGGTCTACTGTTAATTTGATGCGGTCCTCATTCTGTTTTATTTGTTGGGCGGCCTCGCTTAAATTAGTAAGTAGGTGCAACCATTTGGAGATACATGGGGGCTCTTGTCAGGTTTGGAGCAAATATAATCAGAGCATGGGGGCACCCCCCCTGCTATCAAAGAAAATACAAAAACCTAGCAAAAACCTTAAAAGAAAATGGCAAGGCAGGAAGGAAAGCCTTCCTCTTTCTTAACTCACTCCACTTATGCAACACAAATCCTTACCTAATCAAAAACACAGAGCTGGAGCAGCTCAAAGAAACTATAGAAAATAGATCCATGCCAAAATGCAGGCTAGAAGAGCCTTTAACTACTTGGTCTTTGCTGATCAGCAGAAAGAAAAACAACAACAACAACAAAAATACCTAAAACTCATGAAGCACAAATAAAACAAATCAGTACTGAAGCACTGGCTTCTTACAAACAATAACAACCATAAAACAATAACAACAATATGAGGAGGATGTGAGGAAGCAATCTGGAAAAGAGCAAAGCTGAATCTGACTTTGGGCTGAGAGTATGTGACTAGTCACACTGTCTGGTAACAAAAGAAAATAGAGACATTTGAGTCAGAGTTAAAACAGGCAAGCAAGAAAACAGATTTGATCCTATTTCCTCTGAACATGTACAGAAAGCCATACAAACTGAGAGGGGGCGCAAAGTGGCATTATGGCAAAGCAAGGGAAGACCAAAGAAGTTTAAAGGGCTCACATGTCTTCCCCTTCTATGGAGGACAGGAAAGGAAAAGAAGGAAAAGTGATGAGGGTTGTGATGATTATCGGTTGCCAACTGACTAGGCTGAGAAACTGTGCCTTTCAACTTTAGAGCAGAAAGAACTTGGCTCACTAAGCAATGTAAAACCTGTTGTAACATCCAAATGAGAGATAGGGTGTTCTGAACAAATAGTATCTGGGCATGTAAAGAGAGTGCAGGAAGCGGAAGCAGAAGCAGTCGCAGCTTAGAAAATACAGGGGGCGCTGTGAGGTGAACTAGTATCACTCGCAGCAAGTGAGAAGGGAATAAAGGAACCTGAAAAAAAACAGATAGACTATGCTTGTTCTCCTTCAAGGGACAAGGCAGTAGTGAAAACAGCATAAACATATATAAAACAAGTCACAGATCCAAGATACATTAACAGACTAACACACAATCTTTGGGTGTTTCCAAATCACTTAAGCAAACAATTAACAGGAAAATGGGATTTAATTGCTTGGTCCAATTCCTGGGGGCTTATGTAAATCAGCTCTCAAGAGAACCACAACTGCCTTTTTTTTCTTTTTTTCCTTTGCTAGGGTGACTCAGGCAGCCAATGCCAGTCAGAACACAGCAGAGTAGCCAGAGTTTCTCATGTGGATGGCACTTGGAACATATAGTTTCCCAAGTACCACTAAGCACAGGTCTTAACTTTACCAAAACGCTGGAATTTTCTTTCCTATAGGTTTTGTACACTCATGAGACAGGAAAATGACCACTGAACCAGAAGGAGACTTGAACCTGAATTTCTACCCAAGAAGTCTCAAAACACAGACCAAGTGAATCACAAACTTGCAGACACACAACAAAACCTTACACATTGTGCAATCCTATACCACAAATTGATGGGGACAACACAAGAGGTCTATTCTCTAGCCATTAGACTTGAACAATGCAGAGCAAAAGCCAAAACTGCTCCCAAAACTCCAAATGAAAGACTGGAAAGCTGGTATTATTCCTAGAAAAGACAGAGGTGTGCTGGATGGCTGGTGGATCGGCTTCTGAGCATGTAAAGAGAGCAAACAAGAAAACAACAGCTGAAAACTCATGCAGCCCCAAGCACATGGAAGCAGAGAAAACTCTGGATCCAAGCCATGCGCTCCCCAAGAACTGGAGGGGCAGAATACACAGCAATAACCTATATGCCTTCACTCAGTTTGAAAAAGACAGATTCCTAGCAGCACATACTAGAGATAGGAAAGGAAATACAAACAACTGGTTCTGATCTAGAGGACTTGTACTCGTTAATGGGAAAGAATAGAGTAGCCTCTGAGCATAAGCAGAGTACAGAAACGAACACAAGCCAAAACACACTTAACTATGCCAAAGTTAGAGGAACACAAGGGATCTTAAAACATGCTTAACTACACAGAACTATGCCCCAAGGATAAAATAAAATAAACGAACACACAAGGGGGAATGGGCTTGAGAAAACACCCACGTGAACTTTAAAGTAGTTGAAAGGGTTGGAAAAACCTAGGGGGCACTGCAACCAATCCTGAGATTGCAGCTCTGAACTTAACAATCCATGGCATCTGAGCACATGCAGAGTGCCAACAACAGGAAATAGTGAGTCCTTTTGCAAAGTGGCTAGAGAAGGGGGGGCTATCCCTCCCAAGTTTTTCTAAGCTATTTTTCCTTCCTAATTCTTCCTTATTGTCCTGGGACCAAATTACTTCTTAACTTCTCAAATCACTCTACACAACTTGGAATTTCTACTCAAAGCTCTTGTCTACTTGCCTTAGGGGCACCAGAACAAGAGACCAATATTAACACACAGACACAATCGTGGTGAGAAAAAGGCAACCTTAACAGCCATTTCTCAATCCAAAAAGGGGGGGGGGGTTCCAAGGAATCTAGAGCACAGCTTTTTACTCTCCTTTTAAAGCAAGGGGGGGGGGGTCACAAACTTATGGCAAGGGAAATCCATTTCCTTTACTTTCCAAATAAAACAAGGACAGCCTGTAGGATGATGGGATTTGCAACCTTTCTATGGCAATGAAGCTGGGCAATTAAAGGGCAGTTTCTAGGAGTGCCTTTCGAGGGCTCTTAGCTCTGGTGAACACTGGGGAAGCTGGGGTTAAGACAGTGCTGCCTATCTCTGGGGCAGGGGGAAAAGAAGCTGAGACAGTGTTGCCTAACTCCACTATCTCTTCTGAGGGGGAAGGGCTTGGTCTCCTACATCTCCCAGTTCCATTCCAGTTCTTTCCACGTGGGTGAGTGCCTATTTCTGTGGTCCTGGGTCTACTTTGCCATGTGGTCTGGGGTTGGGATTGTGGGGTCCCTGTTTCTCTCATGGCCGAATGAGAGGGCTTCCGAGACTTAGGGTCTTTGGATTGTGCCCATGCCATGTTGGGGACTGTAACAGAAGAGAGGGGGAGACTTTCAGCCCTTCTGCGGTGGGGAGAACTTCTTTGTGGCTCCTGGGAAAGGGAGGAGTGAGGTCTCCTAAAGGTTTCCCTCTGAAAATTGGATTTTTCTGATGCTTCCTTTTCCCTTTGGGGAGTGGGGGAAGGCTCAGTGGGGTTTTTACTTAGTGGGCTTTTTCTGGCTTGTCTTTTGCGTTGTAGACTCTTTTCTTGTCTCCATACTAAGACCTCGCGGAACTTATCAGAGATCTTCTTCAGGGGTTGGAAAAAGGATTTCCAGGAGTCTGGGAAGCATGACACTCCCTCATGCTGTAAGCACTTTTGGGTCTGGGGGTAGGATCCTGAGTATAATTGTGCCAGAAATGCCTCATCGTCCCACACAACCTGTCCTTGGGCATCAGGTATTATTTCCCCAGACAAAATGGCTAGGAACATTTTCCTGGCAACATACTTCTCTGGGATTTCATTCTTGGCTTGCCTTTCTTTATAGTACATCTCCCTGAGAGTTTCTCCTGGCTTAAAAAGGGAGGCAATTTCTCTCATCCAGGAATGACTATCTTTATGTAGGAGGTTGCGAACTATTACAGCTGACTCCAAAATTTGTCTATCCTCTGGGCTCATACACATTCTGGCAATTTGGGTGAGATCTGGACCTTTTGCACTGGGGCAACAGTTTGATACTTGCATCAGCCATGGCAACAAGGTTTGTGAGTTTAAAGGTCCCAATAGCTGTGCTATGCAGGAAGCCTCATTAATAGAAAGTGTGGGTTTTGCTTCTATTAGGGTGGCTGTAAAAGGGGAACCTTTTGTCTTAGGGGGATTGACTTGGTTTGTTGAGTCTCCAGTCTCCATTTTATTGAGGGGAGGGGAGTCTCTGGCCTCTCCAGGCGTGGGATGGTCCTGGAGGACATTTGCTCGAGTGGCAGACTCCAAGATTTCCGGGCGTACAGTTGCCACTACTGCATGCCTTAAATTTAATTTAGCCTCTAATTCTTTTATGTGGGTTTCGCAGGCAGTGTGGTCAGCCAATACTGCCTGTTCTGTTTGTCTGGCCAGCAGGAAGTCTGCGGCTTGCTGAGCGTGGTTCAACTTTGTCTCTAATTCTTTTACCTGTTCCCTCAATCTGAAATTTTCCTTCTCTATTCTTTCTACCTTTTGGTTGGCTTCATTGGTGGTGCGTGCCAACAGGGTCTTCTCGGCTACCTTGTACCTAATCTGGGTGGCCAAATCATCGATCTGCTTCCTAGACATCTCTACTTGCAATTTGAATTTCTTATACTCTTCTACGGCATCGTGGGCCAGTACCCAAATACCCCATGATGCCCACCTATATTTTTCTGCCTTGGAAACACCTTTTATTCCCTTCTTTGCTGTTTTTAGGTTGTATGCCTCCAAAAGAGTTGCCAAGGGATCCTCAGTAAGGAATGCCCCAGACCTCCATGGATTGGGCCCCTTTTCAAGAATCCATTTCTGCAGTCTGTTCGGGGTTGGCTTGACTAGGTCCATTTCTTTTCCTGTTCAGGGTTCTCTCTTCTTAGTTACAGCTATGCAGGATGAAGGTTAAGACCTAGGCAGCCAGACTGGGGTCCCTTAATGAGCACACCAGTGATAGAGAGCTTGGGGTTTAGACCCACTGAGCTGAATGGGCTGTGACTTTCAAAAGTACACCCAAGAAGGAAGCTAGGAGTTAACACTCACTGGCTTACAATGCCAAGACCTTAAAAGGGTTCTTTGGCTTACAGAAAGAAATAGTTTTCCTTGGGGCTTCTACAGGGATCCTCCCTACTAGCCCTCTATGGAACCTCGGCCTCTTGAGATTCCTAGCATAGACCTTCCCTGCCTTTCCTAGGCGGATACTCTTTTGAATCCTATTTTCCTATCTGGCCTCGAAAGGAAGGGGGCAAATTTCCTCTTCACCCCACTCCACTGCCTCTGGGTTTTGAGGGCTTATAGTGGAGACTACAGACTGCTGTAGCCGTAGTTCTTCCTTCAAGGCCTTAATCTGCCTCTTCCTAGTATGTGGGTTTGTGGTACCTCCTACTGTGGCGGGAGAGATTACAGTGCCTGAGTCCTCTCCTAGCCAATTTTAACGCCCCTCTCTGTCCAAGAGAAGTGCGGTTCTGGGGACCTCCCTGAGATCTTCCTCAGAACTTCCTAAAACCAAAACTCTGGGTCAGGGATGCCACCCAATTCACGCGAGGGCCCTGCGCTGCTGCAGCTAGCGACTTAGGGGTGATCCTCCGTTTAGACCCGGTCAGAAGTCAGTTCGCCCCCCCCCCTCATGTTCACTGGGGAGTTTGGGTGCTGTAGCTCCACTCCAGCGTGGCCTGGCTAACAACCCCAAACTTTTGGTCCCCAGCTAGACTTCTGCCTGAGTTTTTCCCTTTTTGGGACCTCCTTGAGGCTCCCACCAAATGGCACTCCTTGGAGCTGCCTTCCCCTCCTCTTGACCCCGGGTGTAAGCTTCAGGACCAGGACGTCTCCTTCCTTTGCCTACCCTGCCCGTTCAAGGGAGTTAAACTGTTGGGGTGATCCTAATTTTCTTATGGCTAGTGAAGGTCAGGGATGGGGAGGACCTCTCCTCTGCTTTCCCACCCACGATAGTGAAAATAAAAATAGGGCGTCGGGATGCCTACTGTGACAACACGACCAAGGATGATTAAGGCCAACCACTGGATGGCGTACCAGAGCCAATGAGCTGGACACTTAACCAAAGAGATGAAACGGGGTCAGCCAACCCAAGATAGCCCTTTGCCCTTATGGCCAAGCGCACAAGAACACACACATACACCTCCCTATTTATTCCTGTCTGCAGCAGCCTTTTTGGAATCCCTGTTCTCTCTACGTACCGAGATCTAGACAGCCCAAGTGATCAGTTTGGGAAGCCTAGGTTTCGGGGGAGAGTCCAAAATGCCCAAGCTTTCTCCACCAAATTGTAGCAATGAATCCTTAGGGGAATTTTATTATTAGCTCAAATATGCGAGAGTAGGCTTGCTACAACAGCCCAATGAGACCGCTCTCCCGGTGTTTATACCAAGAGACCAGAGAATCCCAAGAAATGGAGCTGAGACAGATATTGGTTAACCACTAGATGTCTAATTTATTAAAATAGGGGAAAACTCACTCACAGAACATGCACTCACACACTCACACAAGGCTCAGGAAGATCAAGGTTGGAGTTTGGAACAGAAATGCAGGCGTTACTAATGGCGATACTTACCGAGACATAGCCCTCCTCCCGGGAAGCGAATGGAAAATGTGGAATGATAGGGAGACAAGTCAGGCTCCGCAGCCTGGATTTTGAGCTGACTTGCCGGTAACTAGTTTCAGAGGTCAGAGTGACGTGGAGTCGTTTAGACCATGAATCTAGCACACTGACTGACCTAGGGTTTATATAGGGCTAAATGGGCCCTGGGGGCGGAAGGCGATAATTGCGATGATGGCACCCTGCTGTATAGGGTTCCATTGTATGTGGTGGTCTTAATCCGAGGAGTCAATACCCTGGGGAAATGTTTGGGTGGGTGACACAATGCACCTTCCTATGGGTGGGAGGGTGTTAGACTGGGTGGCACAATATGGAGTTATTAATATTTTTGGATATGAAGGGGATTCTGGGTAACATAAAGGCACCAGATCCCATCTGATTTTAGAAGCTAAGCAAGGTCAGCTCTGGTTAAGCCAGGGCTCAGGCTAGACTCAGGTCTGCATCCTTCTGAGGTCGCTAAAATGAGTACCCAACTGTTGGGGGGCAATGAACTTACAGTTGTAAACCACTTAGACATCCCATAGCGCGATATGAAGTGGTATATAAATGAAGCTGCTTTGCTTTTTGCTTTGGTTAGTACTTAGATGGGAGATCACCAATGAATACCAGGTGTTGTGGACTAAATTTCAGAGGATGACAATGGTAAACTACCCCTGTATAGTCCTTGTCTAAACAAACATTCTATGAAATCCATGGTGGAGGCTGCCAGAAGTCAACAAGAATTTTGAAGGGTCACACAACTAAAGAGAAAGAGAGAGAGAGAGAGAATATAACATTCTAGTTGCACATTTTAATTATTTAATGTATATCCTGCTTTTTTTCCTGACATGAGACCAAAATCAGCTTATGAAAAGGTTTAAAAAGTTCCAACTAAAAAAATTGTTTATAAAAACATGAGAAAACAATTAAAGCAGATATCATATGAAAACACTAATAAGTTAAAACAGTATAAACTCATTTTTAAATAAAACAATAACAATGCCTTTAATCCTTATATTGGGAGTAAGGCAGGATATAATAATAATAATAATAATAATAATAATAATAATAATAATAATAATAATTTGCACATACCCTATTAAAAGACCCCTATGCAAAATTAATCACATAAGAAGGATGGGAGCCCAATTTTTCTCAAATAAGGTGTCCAGCCAATTGTGAAACACCACCACATTGTTGTAATGTATACTTGCTATACATTCTCAGCAGCAGCACACTCAGGCTCTGTACCTGGATCTTTGCTGGACTCTGGTGAAGATGATAAAAAATAGATCACTGTTTGTACCCCACAATGACCAAATAACATCAGATGTACAACAGATTGTATGAGGTACATTTGCATGTGCATCTGAATTTTGCATGCCAGTTGAGAGCTATGAATTGTTGTATACTGAGCCATGTTTTCCATATTACATGAGAACTTTTTTAAAAAAAACTCATCAAAATTTTAAAATGTTACTCCTGATACAGAATTAATTATTTGAAAGTTTGGGAATTATGGAGAACCTCTGATTGTTTAACTGGGTACCTTGGATTTTCCTGATAAGTTTCTGTTAAAAATTAAAAAGAAAAGGAAAAGAAAAGAAAAGAAAAGAAAAGAAAAGGTGTTGTAATGCTTACTTGCTTTGCTTAAGGAAAAGAAAAGAGGGAGATGAGTTGGTATTATACTGGATAAGATAACTGGTAAGATGCTGACTTTATGCAAACTGAGGAGGAAGGATGAAAGAAAAGTAGCAATGGAGGAAACTATATGCCAGCATTGGTAGTAATGCACTTGGTAGTAATGCAAACAAAGGCCAGTCATTCTCAATAAGGCTTGAATTAACTTATTTGTCCATCTAATTATCACAGCATGCCATTAATGATGCTCTGTTTTGAAACCTTTTGGGGCCTTACCTTGTTTGCTCATCTCAACAGGCTTCAAAGAGCAGAGAAGGAACTGAATCCAGTATAAAAGTGTTGAGTTCATTCCACTGAAGACCATATGCAATAAACTTCAGCTGTATCACTGAGAAAGGTCTTTGCTGTATATTCTGCTGCTCTGTTGAATGAAGGGAAATCTTTAACACTTCAGTTTACATCTTGAGCAGACAAGGTCATATTAACACCAGAGCAAAAATAAACTGTTTTCTTCAGTTCAGGTCAGAAAGCTTGAACTATAGCATTGGTGTGCAAATCGTGTCCCAGTGCTGAGGGTGCGGGAGGGACCTGGTGGTTACCAGCACCATTGCTAACCATACTTTTTTCCCCACCAGCCCATGAATCAATTTCAGAAGTGTACAAGTGGTCAGCTGCATCTTTGACTCATTGTGTATTTTGTAAAGCGAAATGACAACAAACTTGTCAGATTACCAACAATAAAATGGATTTAATAACAACATTAACAAACTACTGGTGTGATAGGGAACCATGGGGGAAAGAGTGTGTGTACAGGGGGGCATAATTTTGCTGTGCCAGTGTGTCACTTGGTGTACCGATGCACTGCAAAGCAATCAATTGGTCATGTGATTGAGCAGATGGTCATATGTGGTATCCAATGAGCTAGTGGTTGTACAGATGGGGGGGGAATTGGCTGCTGCTAGCAGATCATCCATCCACTTTGTATGGATGCATTTCTACATGCATTTGTGGTGGGAGAGAAAATAATTGTATGGTGTGGCTTGCAGCTGCAATTGCTGCACTATGATAAGGTCCATCCTCACAGTGGGAGGGGTGGTACAGACTGTGCATCAGTTGTCAGTCTGTTGTGGGATTCAGCAGTGAGGTCAGAACATTCTTTCCACAAACCAGGAAACTCTGCAAGTAAACTAGCTTTTCCCCTTCATCTGCTTTTGGCCTAAATTAAGTGAGTGCAAACTACTTTTGTACTTTGAATCAAGTTTACAGAAATAGAAATAAGCTGAGGACAAAGGAGGGAAATGAGAGGAGGAGAAAAAACTGGGACATTTTAAAAGCAGCTTAAAAAATGGACAATAATCAGGACTTTTCTTGCCTGGGACAATTGAATGGTGTACATGGAGATTATCCCATTTTATCTGCACATTGTAGGCAGACAGAAAGCTCAGGCTTAAATCCAATTGTTACTTTCAACTTGTCTTATACCTAAAGGGAGCAAGTGCTAGGAAAAGCAGGTTTTAATTGGGGAAGCCATTACAGGTGAGCGAATTTAGTCCATGTCATACCAGGTAATCAAGAAACTTCACCAAAGTTGAAGGGAGGTGCAGTAGGAAGATCCTAGCCATGTCAAAATCTGTTCTGAAAAGCCAGCAGTCACAAAAACCAACACCATAAAGGAAAGAGAAAGAGATATAAAACATAAGTTAATGAAGTGGTAAAGACCTGTCTTGGGGGAAAAGACGGACATAAATATAATAAATAATCTAAAATAAATTCTAAAGCATTAACAGTACTGAAAGCATAGTAGCAGAAATTGATATAAACCACAGAAACTCCCACCATCTGCTAGGAGATTTATAGCTGTCTGACCTTGAGTTGCCAGGTGTTTAATTGCTTTGTACTTTCAATTTAAGCATTTGCAAGAGACATTGCCTCTTTTGACACTGCTCCCACATCTGTTAATGAACTATAAAAGTATAGGGGTGTCTTGTCTGTGTTCCTCAGTTCTGAGGATCCATCTTCCTGAAGTTCCTTATCAGCTACATCAGTTCCTAGCTCTTGAGATTCAGGGAGAGAGCCATCAATTCAAGCCAAAGGCATTTCAAAGTCTGCCTTCTTTCTCTCAGATTCCTCATATTCCACAGGGTGAGTTCTGATACAAGCACTGTGAACCCTTTGAATTGGTATGTTAACATGTATGCAAATCCAACAGATTCACTGGGTCAACAGATTCAATGGGTCTTATGATTTACAGTAAATCATAAGATTTAGGCCCTGATTTAGCTTTTTGATTTAATGTAAGCTTTTCTTATTGGAAAAAAAAGGCTTGCATTCCATGTCAGAAACAGAAGTCCACAACAGAGCCAATAAGAAATGGTAAAACTAAAGTTTTATTTGCAAGCTTTTTATATCTTAGAACATAAAGAATTTATGAGCGCTGTTCCTTCGTCTCTGACATTTATATGCTTAACTGTAAATACCTGGCATGTTTGTGGAAATTGTTTGAGTAAGTGAGAAGATTTTCTAAATAAAGCAGGATGGTAGCAAGAGTCAGGGAAGTCTTGCAGGCCCCTTTTCTCCTTTAGTATTTAGTTTCAAATATGTAACCACTTTAGTGATCAAGATACAACTGCACATATGTGTAGAAAACAGTTTTGCAATGTCTTAAGACGTTTCAGAATACACATAGGGATTTTGAGGAGAGGTTTCCATCAGCAGCTATTTATCTGCTGTCACCTAAATGCATCAGCTGAGATGAGAATAAAAGGAGAATATTCTCAGATACTTTGAGACTTCTTATTTTCTACCAGGTATCTCCTCCTATGCCAATAGGTATATATAAAAAGGGACTCAGTGGCCTAAATTCATTTGCTAATCCCTACTACTGTAGACTCATAGAACCAAAGAGATAAATGTGTTTACTTACCATTCATCAGTTGATTCAATGAATCTACTCAAATTGAGGCTAGCAATTAATTTATGACCAGAATAGAAAATGTGTGGAGATCTAACTATCATTGGACTGCAACTGCCATTTGAAATGTGGTGCTGGAGAAGAGATCTACAGACATCATGGATTGCTAAAATGACAAATGAATGGGCCTCATTGCAAATCAAGCCCAAACTCTCCTTAGAAGCCAAGATTACTAAACAGAGACTGCTGTTCTTTGGACATATCATGAGATGCTATGATTCGCTGGAAAAGGTGATAGTTTTTGGTGAAGTGAAAGGCAGTAGGGTAAAAAAATGAGCTCATACTATAGGTGGGAAGCCACAGCCCTGAGTTTGCAAGACCTGAGTAGGGGAGTGATTGGCCAGGGATCTTGGAGGTCTTTCATTGATATATCACCAAAAGTCAAGGTTTACTTAATGGCCAATAACAACAAGCCTCTGTCTTGAAATATATATTTAGAGCCCACACACAGAGATGATGTGTTTGTCATCTGTGTATAGCCAATAACCAAAAAACTATGTACACACACAGAGACACAGAGACACACAACTAAGAAATTTAAGAAAACACTAGCAACAGTTTAAATTTTCTTCTACAAGCTAAACATGCCTTACTCCCTTGTTGTTGCTTAACAACAATCATCATAAGGCTTGGTTTCTGTACCACTGACCATCTTCGTTGTCTTTCTCTGAATGTGTTCCAACTGTGATGTCCAGAACTGCACACAGTATTCCAGATGAGGTCTGATCCAAGCAAAATAGAGTAGCACTATTTCCCTTGATCTGGACACAACACTCCTATTGATACAGCCCAGAATTGCATTGGCTTTTTTGGCTGATGCATCACCTTTTCTCCAAAGAATTCATGGCAGCAGATCCAGTCCTTCTGTAAGTTTTTTCCCCCTTCATAATAGCCCTGTA
The DNA here is from genome assembly GCA_026167975.1 of Phrynosoma blainvillii. Classification (NCBI taxonomy): domain Eukaryota; kingdom Metazoa; phylum Chordata; class Lepidosauria; order Squamata; family Phrynosomatidae; genus Phrynosoma; species Phrynosoma blainvillii. The sequence goes on from JANUYF010000001.1 coordinate 420,450,204, forward strand.
ATATGGGTGAGTAATAAAACAGTGACTGGAACATATCAGTCAGGCCATGGCCAAGTGAGGACTTGAAAATGGCTTTTTCCTGTTTTCAAATCATTACACCAGAAAAGCTCTATTACAAATTAGCATGATTTCTGATGTATGATCTTTCCCCTGAACATTTGTAGTTATGACCCTTCTGACTTATGACAGGTACAAGGGATCCCATCATGGGATTTTCTTGGCAATATTTGTTCTGAGAGGTTTTTTCCTTTGCCTTCCTTGGAGAGTGAAAATGTATAACTTGATCAAGGTCACCCAGTGGCTTTCCATGAATGAGGAAGGATTTGAACCCTGGTCTCCAGAGTCATAGTAAACCACTCAAGCCACTGCACCACACTAATGTTTTGCTGAATTTGACCTGTCTTTTGAGGTTAGACATAAATTAATTAGTGGAGACATTTCCTGTGTTTCTATCAAAGAAATTGTGAAAGGAGAAAGGGGAGTGTGTATGCATGTGTGCACATGCTACCATTTAATATGCAGAGTTTAACATAACTGCAATCCAGGAGGCTGCCATAAACACCAATAAAAAGTGTTTAAGGGGGGTTGCAGAGTGCCAGAAATAGTGCAAATTGAGTCCACTTTTAGGGTTAGGGAATCATGGGAACTGTATTTGATTGTGGCACCAGAGCTCTCTGACAGAGAAGGCTCAATGTCTCAGAAAAAAAAATCCCATGATTCCCTAGCACTAACCCTAACCCTAAAAGTGGACTCAATTTGCACTATTTCTGGCAGTCTGCAACCCCCCTAAATCAATATGAAAAAGCTTAGTTTACAACTGCAACATTTGGAAATTTGTGCTATGTGGAACAAAAGGCCTACATTTTAAGACAATTTTGTGAGTATCAGAAAAATTAAGAAACTCCCCTGGTCACACCAGCAAGAGAGCTCCATACATTTGCACCAGGAAGGAATGTACACACAACTGGCAGTAACTTACAAAAAGAAATTTAGATGTTTTTTTTTAACTTTTCAGTACTAGGAAACATTTCCATTGTTTAGCTTCAGCATCTGCACAGCCAGCCACCCCTAGTTCTCCACTCTGTTCATTTATCCAAGAGATTATACATGTTTATGATGTGCATACCAGCAGCAATGTTTAGGCAGTTTAGATTTATTTTTCAGGGAACATTTTCAAATGATGTATTTCTGAAGAAGGGGAATTTTTAACCACTACAAAATATGGTCTGTTGTTTCTAGGCCTTCAAAGACAAAATTATCCTACACAAATCCAATGTATCCTTTAGTTTTCACTTGCTCCAGCAATGATCCCTGTGTGTTTTTGTTCTTAGATTTTTGCACAAGCAGAGCAGCTGAGCTGCAAAGGTCAAGAAAATTTTGTTCTTAGTTTACCAATTGTAGGAGATTAAGGGAAATTAGTCTCCAATTGGTGATCTATTTCAGCCACTGGCAATTTCAGGATTGATAACACATCAGGGTGATGCAGCAGCCAAGAAAGCCAATGCAGTATCTTGATGACAGTGCAGTGATCAGTTGGAGCCAGCATAAGTTTGTCAAGAACAAGTCCTGCCAAGCTAATCTTTTTAAAAAAAAAAGAAAGAAAGAAGATTAGTCAGGTCAGTAATTTAGCAGATGGTGGGAATACTGTGGGTGTAAATTAACTGGATTTGAGCAAAGCATTTGATAAGGTCCCCCATAATATTTTGATTAACAAACTGATTAAATATGAAATAGAAACACCATCACAGGGATCCATAATTGGTTGGAAAAACAATTGGTTGGGAAAACAATACTGTGGGTGTAATTTATCTGGATTTGAGCAAAGCATTTGATAAGGTCCCCCATAATATTTTGATTAACAAACTGATTAAATATGAAATGGAAACACCATCACAGGGATCCATAATTGGTTCGAAAAACATGGTCAAAGAGTCATCAGCAAAGGTTTCACTTCAGACTGGAAGAAAGTCTTGAATGGAGTGCCTCAGAGATCTATTCTGGGGCTATTGCTTTTCATTTTTTTTTTAAAATCAACTATTTACATTATGGGCTGGAGGAAATCCCTATCAAGATTACAGATGATACTGTAAGAGAGAGGGGTAGTTAACATATTGGAAGAAAGGAACAAAATTCAAAAGGTTCTTGATAAACTAGAAAAATGGGTAGAAATTAATGAAATGAAATTCAATAGAGACAAATGCAAAAACCAAATACAGAGTTATAGAATGGGCGATACATGGTTCACCAGTACTACATGCAAAAAGAAGCTTGGGATTATTGCTGATTATGTTGGATATGAGCCAGCAGTGTGAGGCTGTAGCAAAGAAGGCAAATTTAATAGATGCAGTAGACATATAACTGAGCACTGAAGTCAGAATCGCCCAAGCCATAGTATTCCCCATCATCATGTATGGATGTGAAACATGGACAATGGAGAAAGTATATAGGGGGGAAAATGAACTCATTTGTGATGTGGTTCTGGAGAATGCTAAGGATACCTGGACAGCAAAAAAGACAAACAAATGGGTCCTTGAACAGATCAAACCAAAAATTTCCCAGAAGTCAAGATGACAAATCTGAGGCTATTATACTTTAGCTACAAGGCATGACTCACTCTGAAAGACTTAATGCTTGGAAAGGTGGAGGAGCATAGAAATAGAGGAAGACTGCACACTAGATGGCTAGATAGACTCACAATTAGGTAAGTCACAGCCCTAAATTTACAGTACTTAAGGAGGGCTGTGGAAGATATTAATATATAGTTTAATTTCTTCTTAAGGGGGGTGAGGGTGGAAGTTACTTTATTTTAATTTGTATGTATTGCTTTTTATCTGTACACCGCCTAGATTGGTCCACCACCGGGCGGTATATAAATAAATTTTATTATTATTATTATTATTATTATTATTAGGAGAGCTTGGAGATGTGTTATCCACAGGGTTTCATGAGTCATGGACAATTTGAGAGGAGTTAACAATAACAACTGTGATCTCCAGCCTGGACTGTTTAAATTCTCCCCTGCATTTTCTTTCATTTAGTGTAGTTTTTAGTATGTTTGAGCATAGGAATTAGTTTGTGGGAGGAGCTGTAGGAATCCCCTGCATTTTTCTAGTTTTTGGTTTGCCCCTTCCCAGCAAGCTCTGCTTTAGCTTGGGATTTTTAGTTTTTCTTAGGCAGGCTTGGCTTTATCTGTTTGGTGGCAAACAGGCACAGACAGAGGGAAAGGCATTTCTTACACCAGGGGTAGGCAACCTAAGGCCCGGGGGCCGGATGCGGCATGCCGAGGCCTTTGGACCGGCCCCTGCCACCCCCCGCCGCCACCACCATGATGATATTGATTATTGTTGTTATTACTTGTTCTTGGGGTTTTCTTGGCAAAATCTCCACAGGGAGTTTGCCATGGCTTTTCTGGGGCTGAGAGAGTGTGCATGCATATATTTTTTAATTTTAATTTTAATTTTAATTTTAATTTTAATTAATTTATTTATTTATGGTGCTTCAGCCCCCGGCTCAAAAAGGTTGCCCACCCCTGACTTACACCTTTTAGTCAACTTACACCATTTAGCCAATTTATTTACTATTTAGCCAATTTACTTACCATTAGCCAATTTAGTTACCAGAAGCAGTTAATTCTATTAAACATCAACAACAAAGAAGACAAGAGCACCAGAAGCTGAAAGACCCTACACCAGCTTCATTGAGTAGGAGTTCAAACCAAGATCACACCCAGAGAGATGACAACACTGAAGATTGCTGAAATCTAAACTGTAAAGTACCTTTTATTTTAAGCCTGTTAGAGCTGGGGAGGAGAAACCCTTTTTCTTTTGTTCTTCAAAATAAATTTTCCCCTTTTGGACTTTACATTCAGCACTGGAGCCTTTTTGGGTAAAAGAGTTTGATCTCACCAGGGTACTGGTGTTGCACATCCATATTTGCCACCACCTTTAGTTGGGTGTGTCTTCACAACAACAATAGATGCATAGTTTCCAATTTGAGGGAAGTAATAGACAATTGGAGCAGGTTCAGATGATTTACGTTGGACAAAAATGTCCAGCTGTTTCTGTTGAAGAATTTACACATATGTAAGATATCAAAAGACTTTTGGAGAATATATTGCACAGAATAGTTTCAATGAGTTATGCTCAATAAATATAAATATTCAACTTTGATGCATAAGAAAGGGAAACTTTCTCTTCTGCCAGAGTCTGCACAAATTGTTAAGAACGGATACAGGACAAGCTAGGATTAATAATGGAACAGATTTTTGTCCATGTTTGCTGCTGGTGGTGGTGGTGTTGGTGGTGTGTATATATATCAAGCATTATTATGAAGTGCAAACTGGAAATTCCTCTCCACCACCACCTCCACCCCAGAAAAGATGGTTGCATTGATGAAAGCAATCTGTGCTTAACTGTCTTATCTACCTCCACAGATTGGAAATCTGCCAAACTGGCTCAGACTGGCACACTGCCCACTGTGAGGTTTTATGAAGCTTGCAGAGAAGTTGAGAAATCTATTTGGATTTAAAAGAGAGTACATATCTATGTTGTTGTTGTTAGCTGTTCTTCAGTCAATCTCAACTGATACTGGTTGCTTTTGTCCTGTGTAAATGAAGCTGCTTTGCTATACAATCCCATTGTTCAGCCCTGCTCAGACCACTTAAGAGTTATTACTAGAATCCGAAAGGCACTTCACCTCTGCCCTTTTTCAAACACATGTTAGGTCATGTTTTGCACAACCCAGAGGTGTTCACTTCATTTTTAGGAGACCCAACCCAAATGGTTAAAATGAAGACTCAGAGAGAGAATCTCTCTTTTGACCTGCTGCTCTCTCTTAGACCTGCTTCCCTCTTCCTTTGAGGCCTGCTTTCAGTCTCCAGTCATCTTCTTCATGTTGGAGGCTGAGAAAATCCATGTGTGTGTTTTAGCATGTAGTACCTAAAGCCACATGACCACGGAGTCATCTTTGACAATGCTGGTTCCCTTGGCTTAGTAAAGGAGTGTTGCCTCCTACAGTCACACACAACTAGACAAACTTGTCAAAGGGGAAACCTTTTACCATTTTACCTTAAACTTAGCTCAAGTCCCACTAGATTGGTTAGGAGAAGGGTTTTTAGCTTCCATGCTGTCTTTCCCCTCTTATTCTTTGATAAAACAACTTGTTCTGTTCTGTTGATTTTTGCTGCTATTTTTTCCCAGTCTTTTAAATAAAGAAATAATTGTTTTTGCTGCAAAATATTTTTACTTGGGATCACTTTAGTTAATTATCCATTTTCAAAACCTTTAGCCTCCTAAGTTCTTGCAGAGAGTTAATGCCTGGAACAGATTTCACACATACACCCCAAACTTCCCCAAACCATTTTTCCTGATAGGTCAGCTTCTACAAAGCTAGGTATATTTTTTTCTTTAATGGTGAAAGTCTGGAGACTTTTGCAAGGATGCCCATTACGATAAATGCCATAACAAAAGTAAGATGTTCTCTATACAAGTGCATATGTCATTGGGTTTATATTGCCATTGTATTTCCACAATGTTCAAATCTCTTAAAATGTGCACAAATAGCAGCATTAGAGTTGAATTTCTGCTTTTTACTCTGGAGCAGCTATATCTTCAATTGGGATGATTTATTACTTTAAAACTCTCTCTGATCAGCTGGATGTGTGCCTATGTGTATATTATAATAGATAAAAAAACAAATATAGGAGGAAAGCAATCCCCTTGTTTCAGTGTAACACTCATAGCTGCATGTGACAGTGAATTTTGCCTACCCAAAATCATCTAATTTTCACAACTTCCTTCTTTGTTTGTTTGCTTGTTTGGTTTTTTAAAAGAGAAATCCTTGGTGGAAAATGTTTAGCTTGGCACTAATATATCCTGTTCTTCCTCAAAGGAATTCAAAGAATCTCAAATGGTCTCTTATCTAGGGCACTGCTTAGAAATATACACCCCCCCCCTCCAAATTTCAGAGGATGAAATTATTAACTGCCTTATTAACTGTCTTCAAACCATGTACATAGCAACATTTCATGTTTTTTTCCATCTCTACCAATATCATTATGGCATTTGCGTGAAACATAAAACAGGTTTATACTTAGGATTTGTTTGGTATGTAACTTGTACAGGACATGACATTTCTCATACCTTAATTCTATTTTTTTAAAAAAATCTCACATTGTTGAGTGTATTTTCAACTGGCTAGTATATTTGCAGCTAGTACAGTTTCTATAATTTGTTTTGGCTTTTGAACCCAGGTCTCCAGAGTCCAGCACTCAAACTACTACACCACACTGACTCATGTTTGTTAATATGAATAATTAATTTGGGGAATGAATGCAAGAACAAGTAAATATAAATGTTCCCATATATGTTCTTGCAAAGTGGCTGTGGTTATGAGGTCAGTTTGCAAGGACATCTGGAAGTTAAAGTGCATCTTTTTGGCCTATGCAGGAGAAGGCACATTCTACCAAATGTGGGATCATAGTACATCGTCTACTGATATCAGAATGTAATATACTATGGGGCCATGTGTGTGCTCATGACAGTGTGGCTGATCTAAAGATACATGTTCATATTAAAGCTAAATGAACTATGCATGAGTACTGAGTGTGGGTTTGCTGACTAGATGTATAGTATAGGGCAATGATGGTGAACCTTTTAGGGGCTGAGTGACCAAAGTAAAAGGCCTTCTGCCACTGGGTGTTACCTGGTGCCAGGGGCAGGACTTCTGTCCTCCAGGGGTGAGACTTCTGGGGTGGGACTTCTTCCTCTGCCCTCCCGGGCCTTCAGCCACATCTCCAGAGACAGCTGAAGACTGGGGAGGGTCTAGAAGAAGGAGGAACAGGCATGCGTCTTTTCCTCCTCCTCCCCGCCCTCCACATGCTGGGGAAAATGGCTTCGCATGCCTTCTCTGGTGCACGTGCCATAAGTTTGCCAGCACGGCTATAGGGTTTGACTTTTTAATCTGAATTTGAATCTATCCTTCCATACTCACAAACAGAATTTTTAGTCTGTTGCTTGACTAATGCATAGATGAAACAAGTGTTGTGCATGAGTAAGTGATTTTGGAAGTCTTTTTCCTTTGAACAACCTCAGTTCTAACATTAAAGGTTTCTCTAAGTTAATTTCTAAGCATGAAACATCTCCTCACTGCCCTCCATCCTACCAAGGCAATTAAAGTCACAACTACAAGAGTTATTCTAAAAAGATTCCAAATGTCTGACATATCTGCCTGAAACACACTGTCTAAAATATATTCCCTCCGACTTATCTACATTGATCCTACATCCTGTGGATGAACATACACCCCCAGCATTTACATATCCCTTCTGCCCCCAGAATGTGGCTGGAGCTCACTACTATATAGGTGGCTGGGGAAGGGAGGATGAGGGGAGTTGACTGAGGAACACCTAGTTGCATTTTGCAGCTGAGGAAAAAGACCCACCCACCCACCCCCAATCTTCATTGACTCACCCTCAGGAAAAAGCCTCAGCTCAAGAAAACTGACTTGGGAGGGAAAACTTGAACAAGGAGGAAATGAATACTTCCTTGTTGAACATATGTAATTTGGGGTTATGTTATTATATATCATCAACAGGATTACAGTCACTTTCTACATACTTTTGTGATTTATAGCTCTGCATTTATATTGACAAAACCAATGAAAAATGGTCAAATGTAATATGGAAGAGGAGAATGAGGAGAAAGCCATTTGGGTCCCAAGTGGTGATATACTAAAGTCATGATTCAATTAAAGTTAAAGTATTTTAAAGTCCCACTGATTACAGTGGCAGCGCTTTAAACAGTTACCTCTCCTACTGAAATAAATGAGACTTAAAATATACTTAACGTTAGTGGTATTGTTTGTGTTTGTGTTGTGGGAGGGTCAACCACATGCCGGTGCCCCAACTCCACCCCAATGCCGCCCTGATACCACATGCCCATCTGCATGGTGTGCAGCATTAGGATGCTCTCCTGGCACAGTATGCATACACACTGTGCCAAAAGGGTGCAAAAGAGCCATGGCGATGGCTCAAAGGGTGGCTTTCCGCTGTTCTTTTTGGGGTGGTAAAAGAGAGGATCAGGACTGCAGTGTGTGGTTGCCATAGCCCTGATCCACCGCTCCCAGGGGCAATCGAGTGCCACCCCAAACAGACTGTCTGCATTAGCCCTAACCCTTCCTCTGTTGATATATGAAATATGTTATTCAGTTGCCCTCCAATCCACCTAAAAGAAAGAGACCAGCCATGGATTCTGAGGTCAATGTGTGCTTTCAAGTCAACTCAGAATTCTGGTGACACTATCACACAATTTCCTTTCTATATTTCCTTCCTCCAATATTGAGAGAAAGAGAGAGACTTGCCTAAAATCACCAGTTGATTTCCATGGCTGAGCAGGGGTCTGGACACTGGTGTCCAAGAATTTTAAGAGATTATTGCATTCATAATTAAAACATCTTACCTGAGATGGCTTCAAATTTAAAATGGGTGGCATCCTGATCTTATCACAAGGATTTAGCCACCAAATCTGCCACCCAGGTCCATCCAGGGTCCATCTCGACTCAGAGGGTGTTCCGGTGGCCATTTCCTTCGAAAAGAGGCACTGTGAGCACCCCTGCAAATGGGGATGGACCACAGCAGGACCCAGATGGCAAATTCAGCAGCTAAATTCTTGTGATAAGATCAGGATGCTGCCCATTTTAAATTTTAAGTCGGCTCAGATATGATGTTTTAATTGTGAAAGCAATACTCTTGCAAGTCTAGTTCCAGCCCCCTCGGGTTCTCTTTGAGGAAAAGAGGCCATTTTATGTAACTATTTATCTTGGGTCTTCAGACATGCTGAAACATGTGCAAGCTGATATTGATGCCAGAATCTCATGAAACCAGCTCCTCAATCATACTTCAGTTAAAAGCCATATCAATATAGCTTGCAACTGCTAGCCAACTCTTGGTAAGGGGGACCTTCTCTAACCATTCTTACCTTAAACCCTAGAACTCAAAAAGTGGATTAATCTGCACTGGCACCAAAAGTTGTACCCTTCCCACATTCATGGGCCCAGGACTCAAAGGGCGAGGCCATGAATCTCCTTTCACTCAAACCATATCTAAGGTACTTCCTAGTACTTACCAATTCTTACCCTTCCTGCATATCCCTGCCCAGCAATTTCCTATTTACGTAGCACCATCCCAAATTATTCATCTTAATTCCCTCTACCAATAAGGGAAGGTATAGAAAAATCCTTGTTGCTGAAATGCTCCAACAGAGAAGGGGGGGGGGTAATCTATGCTGCCCCAAAACAACCAGCAACAGCTGCATTGATCAAAAAAGGTAAGGAGGTGAGCAACAACCATAAGAGGCCTGCTGTCTTTCAAAGTCCAGCTAGCTCCACCACCATAACCAACATCATAACACAAGTGTTATGATGGACTTTCCCTAGCAGGGCAGAAAGATAGAGCAGGCAAATGGCCACTCTTTCTAGTAACCACTTGTTGCCAAGATGCCTTGAAGTGCAAATCTGAAGCTTTTCACATGATTCATAGTTCAAATTTGGACTTAAACATTCCAAAAGACCAATACAGGTTTGAAGCATCTGTTCTAAGCTAGCTTATTTACCTTGGAAACATCAAACAGTTGAGATCTTGACATTTGCATTTCTGTTCCATTGAGATTTCATACTTCAAATCTGAGGCTTAGACCTCTAAGCAGATCCCTCTACAGACCCACAATTTGTGTGCAGAGTATCTAGCAGAGAATTATTTATAGCAGTAAAAATTCAATTTGTTTAATTTTATTGTCAATTTACTTTAGAAAGACAAAGTGCAGAGATTTGGCTTGGAGATGGAAGTGTATTCACAATTAGCATTTAGGCAATTTGTTTCTTTTTTTAAAAAAAAATAATGTACAGGTAATAGCAACAGTAAACTGGATACCAAAAAACACATAACAAAACCATGAATAGAAAAGTAATATAATAGAAGCTTGAATTAGAGATAGAAAGGATTGTTAGCAGAAGTGTGCACTTATAATGAATAACTTATTTTTTCTGCTGCCATTGTATTCTCCCACAATGAATAGAAAATGTTTCACTCATAGTGACAATTGAATACTGTCCAGTGCCTTTACTATCCAGAGAGCTCTTGATTTTTTGTTCTGGAGGCCATGATCCTATGATCTTTTACATGGAACCAAGGCCTCCTCCAGACACCTTGGATTTTCAAGTTGGCTTTGGAAGGTAGCCTAAATGCTTCTACAATGAGCCTGCTATATCAGTGTGCTCACTAATGTGGACACCACCCATTAATATGGGGCATGAGTGTTTCCCCCCATCCACTCAAGGGGTAGGCAGAACCAAACCTGCATGGATGAAAGGTACACTGTAGTATGAAATATTGCGTAATTCTCCTTTTCCAAGCATACAAATCCATCTGGGCTAGGAAACATATGGCATTGATGAGGAGAGAAGGGATGAATAATGAACTTTAAAGTTCAGCCCATTTTTGTTTTTTAAAAAGATAAACAGCCATTTCTTATGTATCAAACCTATGGTTAAATTCTATCAGCTCCTAAACAATCTCCCATCCTACCATGGCCTAGTCAAAGGACGTTATCACACAGGGAGTTGCGGGGAGAAAGTGGAAATAAACCGGACAAGCGGAAGTCTTTAATTTACAGGATTTGTCCCATTCCGCCTCATCTGATAACTAAATTCGAATTTAAAAGGGGGTTAATTCGAACGAAAACCTTTTCATTTTCGGGATTTTTGAGGATTTGAAAAGATCAGGTTTTTGTTCGAATTAACTCCCTTTTAAATTCGAATTTAGTTATCAGACGAGGCGGAATGGGACAAATCCTGTAAATTAAAGTCTTCTGCTCATCCCATTTATTTCCACTTTCTCCCCGTGACTCCCCGTGTGATAACGTCCAAAGAGCTGCTTATCTTTTAACAATACTAGAACATGGTTCTTTCATCATTCTCTTAGGCTGAAAATACATTGGCAAAATAATGTGTCTCAGGCTGCAGAAATAATGCAGTTTGATGCTGCTTTAATTGCTATGGCTCAATGTTATGGAATTCTGGGATTTGTAGTTTGTTGTGGCACCAGAACACTCTGACAGGGAAGGCTAAATATCTTCCAAAATTACAAATCCCAGAATTTCAGAGCATTGAGCCATGGCAATTAAACCAGTGTCAAACTGCATTATTTCTACAGTGCAAATTAGACCACAGTCCTATTGGAACATATGGCTTTGCTCTCATTCTAACATGAAAACAAACTTCTTTTTGATGCTTAAGGACTTTTAAAAAAAAAATAATAATCCAGTTTTTTAAAAACATGTGGTTTGACCCTCAAATTGGACATAATCAGAGTGGGGAACAAGGTTGTGTTAGTGAATGTGCTCCATTTTTCCTATATATTTTAGCCATGTGGAGTTCCCTATGACCCCAGCCTGACCCCTGGGAGATGGCAGCCATAATCCCCTAGATGTAAGGTCAGGTAAGCAAGCTGAAATTGCTTAAGACCACTAGAAATTTCCTGGACAGGCAGGTTTTGGGAGTTGCCCTTGGGAATATCCCATTATGTTGGAAAAGATACCTAATGGTGTTTGTTTGTCTTAGTCTCACACTTAATGGGACAGTGATCAGATTTGATTGCACCCCTTTCTCTAGCTTCCTTTCCTTGATAGTTTTGAAACCAAATGCATTGTTTAGACCAGGGATAGGCAACCTTTCCCCTTTAAGGGCCGAGGGACTTCAGCTCCCAGAAGCCTCAGCCATGTTGGTCAATAGTCCCATGTTGGCCAATAGCTCCTGGGATTCTGGGAGCTGAAGTCCCTCGGCCCTTAAAGGGGAAAGGTTGCCTACCCCTGGTTTAGACTATGCCCAGCCTTAAGTAAACATTGGTAAATCCATCAAGCCTTTGCCCACCTATTGTTTAACTCATGGCCAGGAGGCAGAAATTCCCTTTAAGAACCCCTGGATTTTAGCAGACCTTGTACTACCTTGGAAGTGCATGCTGAATCTCTGTCGGCCTGCACTCTGAGATAGTTCCCATGACCTCCTCTCTTGCCGGTCATGCCCCTTCCACGGAACCCATCTGCATTCGCCAGAAATCCACAGGAGTCTCTCAGATGTGAGTATATCTCCCTCTATCCTGGTTTCCCTCTTTGCCTCCCCTGCTCTTGCTCTTTCCCGCTTGTCCTCTAGTGTGTGCATGTGTGTGTGCTGCATTTGGATGTTTGCTTTGCTGTATTAATAAATATTTTAGACTTTAAATGGAGTTTGGTCCATTTCAGTGTCATTCCTTGCCAGAACTTTTCCATCTCTGGTATACAATTGGATAAGGTCTCAGAAGCGAAGTTGGGCACTTCCCTCTCACATTTGAGCTAATTATAAATTCCCCAAAATTAGATCTTTGTTTCCCAACAGTTGGTGGGAGATGACTGGCTCATGGGTGGACAGCACAGTGTCATCTGGACTCTCTCTCACCTATGAGGGCTGGGAGGGTCAGCACCATTTTTTCTTTATTTTATCTTTTGCACTCTGCTTTGAAGCTTTGATATTTGAATATTTGCTTGCCTTTTTATGTCCTTTTGAGTAGGTTGGTGGTGGTGAGACTCTCATGGGTCAAGCACTATTAAACACTTTCCTGAGAGTAAGCATTATTGAATTCAATCCACGTAGATCTGTATGTTTTACCATATGCCATCCATCTTACACCCACTTTCCTGGGAATTAAATTTTAAAAAATTAAACAGAAAATTAAAGGGGGTGAAGGCAATACATATGAGAGCTAAGATAACTGCCTAGATATGCACGTAATCAGAACAACAGAAACAGAGAAAAGTTATTTGATCGTGGTAATATGTGCATGCGAAATAACAACCCATAGACAGTGCAGTTATGTGACCAGACATAAACCGATACAGAGAATACATGCACACAGTAGACACACACCCTTGTACTGATGTGACATGATGAGGTTCCTGTGTGCCTTTCCAAACTAATTTCAATTTGAATTAAAGCATATATGTGTGGCAGTAATGGGAGTAAAGGCAGTAAAGTCAAACTGGGGCAGGATACTATGTAGTGAAGCTGGGATATAGCTCTCATGTAAATTCAGCCTTAGGCAATTAAATAGCCCAAGTTGGTTAAAATGTCTGTCAACTTCTAGATGAGATTTTGCTGGAAGAATAGAAAGTCTGGCATCTGGGTGTTGTGCCCTGCTCTCAAATTGCTTCAGAGAGACCGAGAGCTCTAGAGCAAAGTCACAGTGATATATTTTTAATGAATCTTACTTTCTTGGAAGAGGAATGAGGGGGTGATAGAGAAAATGAAGTAACACATTTTCCTTTTGTCTAGTTTCACAGTAGCACACACAACTAATAAACTTCATGACTTTTCAAAATGACACAGCAGGTTCTGAAACAAGGTTAACTATAGGTGTTCCACCATTTCTTTGTCTAAAACAGAAATCTCAAGAACCAAATGCATAGTATTTCAGAATTTCAAAAGAAAAATCAAAATTTATTTTTTTGCTGGCAAATTGTCCAAAAGAAAATTGACAAGAACACTAAAAAAAGAAGAAGAAAAATATCCATGTAAGACTAAGGCTTGTTCATTAATATTATTTTCTCTGTTTACTAGAACATAGATAAATAGGGGTGTGTGTGTGTGTGTGTGTGTATGTGTATGTGTATGCATAGTAAAGTTTGGGTTTAATGACTGTTGTTCAAGCTGCAGACAGACAGACAGATAGATCAGCAGGCAGATAAGCATACTACTTCATAAACAGGCTCTTGTCGCTTGGCCTTTATATAGATTTAGGAGATCTTGGTAAAATATTTGCTATCATGCCTTAAAGCTCATATTTGTGAGGCAGAAAAAATATTTGTGAGACAGTCTGCCAATAGGTTCAACTCTTTAAATGTAGAGGGAAATCATAATTGGAATCTTTGAATGCCCCTTTACTCTCCTTGAACAAGAAAGGCAGTGAGCTGACCTATCATAGCAGAAAGTGTCATGTACACAGAAGCCTCAATACAACTAGAAGGCAGCTGTACCTGGAAAGAATGTAAAACTGAACATGTAGGGTTGGATTTATCCATTATAACAAGGCTTAAAAGATCTGCACTATGGGGACCAGCATATATTTTTCAGCCTAGCACACAGCCCCATTTCACAGGAAAGAACAGAGACACCTATGGCACTGAGCAGATGGGCCAGGATAGCACAGGCCATGGCCATGCTATCCTTACCCAGGTCCTGACTCGGGCCAGTGAAGGTATAGGAAGGTGTTTACTTGCCTGCCACCATGCTATGGACTCCTGGCCACCTGCCTCCACTATCCCCTCTACTGAGAAGAACCCTGGATGAACGCACATGGCCAGGTGCCCCCTTTCCATGTCAGAGGCTGTGACAGGGGTCTTCTCAGTAGAGGCAATGGCAGAGGCAGGTAAGAGGCATGAAGGGCAGACTAGTCTGCTGGCTGTCACTGCAGACTTACAAGGAAACCACAGTGAACAACTGGTCTTTTAAGACAATGTTAAGGCCTCTTTGATTGGGTCGGATCCACCCGATACATGCTGAAACTGCCTGATCCCAGCCTCGGTCCAAAGGCCTCTGTTGTCCTTACAGTCATCCACCTTCGGTCCATGTGGACAATCCCTGTGTGTCCTTATAATATACCTCAGCTAGGATTGTCAGTTCAGGACCATCCCAGGCCTTGAGATTTCAGGGCCAAAACCTGAGACCTAGGGATGACCTGTTGTGATGTCATAGGAGACTAGTGATGTCATAAGAATGATGTTACAGGGGAAGCCCCTGCTGAGGCCGTTAGGTGGAAGATATTAAGTACTGAACACAGTTGCACAGTGTGGCATTCAAATAAAATACCAAGCTTAACAAAGAAGGAACGCATGCACACATATATGCACACACTTTTCAATGTAGTATATCTCTTGCTGATTTACTCTGATGATGGTAGACACCTTTAATTATTCCTCTTATGTGCAGTATTAATTTACTCCCACAACAACTTATCTTGCATATACATTTAATTCAAGAGGAAAAATATTTTCTTATTTCTTTTTGTGATTCCTTTAAGACTGCTTAATTTAGTGCTCAGTCTCACTGTGGATATCTTATTTATTATATTAATTTAGTTCTAGATTGTGGGTACACTGCTTTTCTGAATATACAACCAAAGCAGTATACTAAAATCAAAATCCTAACAATATAAACATTTGAGAAAACTGATAACCTAAGGCCAATAATAAACCATTGCCTAACAGAAAGAAGACAGAAAGATGAGATTCTTAGGAGAAGGGCCACAGCAAGGACAACAATTAAGGTCTATAAGGAGCTGAAAATGTACATAGTTCAAATGAAACTACCCTATGGGTATGTGATGTTGCTGGAAAATCTTTAATAGCCTTCTTCATTGCATATCAGCCTGAATCAAAGTAATGGATCAGAACATTGGTTGACAAAACATGACAAAACAAATGGAGTTATAAATGGGATATCCCACATAGATGTCCAATAGATGTCCATAGATGTCTCCCCCCCCCCTTTCACAGGAGAGTAATGGTCATGTAAGTGTGGCAGAAGGGCACAGTCAGCCCTGCTTTACCTGGAATTAAACCCGGATCAAAACATACAGAGCTCTTTTGAAGGATAATTTTAAAAAGCACAATTAGAGGACAATCATGCCTAAATTTTGTTGTCTGAAAGCACTGATAAAGAGAAGACATTTTCTTCCCATCTCCTATAGCTGCCACTAATTCAGGCTAAATCCTCTCTTGGTCCACTCCCTCATATCTAAAAGCCTCGTATTCATTATTCTAAATGCCTCCTCAGGTTTTGTCTAGCTCACTTAATGCAGTTTATCACTACAGCAAGAGTGAAAAGCACAGAAAAAAATAGGTTAATCAATGCCACAGCAGTTGTGCTTAGCATTAAAGTCAACAGACATTCAGCTTGTTAAACCTTTTACTATAGGCCATATACTGCCCTGAGTATTTGTGTATTGGTGGCTATGTTTGAAGTGTATGTGGATTCTTCATTGAGCAATAACAATAATATATGTAGTTTTTACACATTGTGAGATTATGATCCAGTTTCACACAAAAATGTGAGTTCAGAAGATAGTAAAACAATGAAGATGCCAGGAAGGAATGCATTAGACCACCTGATAAGTTGGCCCATTTTGAAGAGGCCTTCCAAATGTTGGCAGACAAATCCGTTGAGCGCTTTATTGTGGTAGATGATAATAATTCCACTAGGTACTTTATCAGTCTTGACATTCTCTGGATAATGGCCAGTGGGAAAGCATTTATCTACCATGTGCATCTACTTAAAAGTTGGAACAAGTCTCCATCTTTATTAAACAAGCCACTCACTCATGGCCATGATTTTTATTTTATGTTTTGCCTTGCAAGTGCAAATGCATTTTCTAGAGCAATTGTTGTTATGTATATGTTCAGTTCTCACAGAAATCTGGTAGGACACAAGGGACCAAATCCAATTTCCAGTTCTAACAGAGTTGACCCATTGAATCAGCTGGACTTACATAAAAGTTGAGTTACTGTTCAGCAATTATTTTCATTGAGCTACTCCACTTGGCATTAGCAATTGGGTTTAATTCAAGCACTTATCAGAATAAATAAAATATATAACTAGCTGTTAACAAAAATCCCCATCCAAAGCATGCAGAGTTCTGCAGGATTAAATCCTAGATACATGTAATAGGGTTGCAGGTTCTATTTTCACATACCTGAGACAAGCCTCTCTGAACTTAATGTAGCTTAATTTCAATACACATGTATCAGATTCCATTGAAAAGCTCATCTAGCTTACTTCTGAGTAGACATGAATAGTATCATGCTCTGTAAGTGTAAAAGGTGTTTTGGAAACTGTTCCTTGGCAGCCAGTGACTCAGTCAGTTGCTTTCCACATATTTATCATTAACACCATTTATTTGAATGGCTTAAACAACTTCATATTTGGTGATAAAACAGGAAGGGATTGATAGAAGTGGTGTGGATGACATATGAAGTACCAGATTGTGGAAGTGAAGGATGAGAAAAGATCATTTATCAAAATCTTGGCAGGATACACACACGCGCAGAATCGTCCCACTGATTTTGTTGCAGATTTATTGTTTGGGAGGAGGCAAGAATTACTTAGTATCCATAATAAATTTCATAAACACTGTTGGATTACTACATTTTTGTTGTCATGAGATGGGAGAGATGAATAAGACCGTTGCAATCTCCCCTTGTATCTGCCAAAATCCATTATCTGAACTCTGAGATATCTCAGAGTGATGCAGTAAGATGATATTGATCAGTGTCAAAACCCTCAGATTTTTATATTCAAGCTTTTGAATAACCATTTCCTTTATTCCTTCTCTAGTGTTTGCTCTGCTCCAGATTCTTTTTATGCTTTCCACATAGTGGTGATAAGAATACTGTTTAAAGCTATCCCCGAGAAAGGTAAGGTTAGTTGAATATCTTTTTAAATAATAAGAGTATTGAAGTAATATTATAGTTTAGCATAAGATTAGATATTTAATAGGACTAAATATCAGCTTTTCTACTAGAGGCCTGGAAAGTGGCCAATTAAAATGGTATCTGGAGAGACTTCAAAAATCAAAGCTTAATGTCTCTTCTGGGTAAACTGGTGGAAAACATTATTTAAAATAAAATTATCAAGCATACAGGATAGAGGAAGTGTTGCTGAAGAAAACTCCACATGGCTTCTGAAAAGCAGAGCCCCACTTCATCAACTTTTTAGTTTCTTGGGAGTGTCAACTAGCATTAGACTCGGCTTTCACATCAGTTCAGTGGTGATTCCATTCTTCTCATTTAATCCAGACTTGAAAAAAGCTATGCTGAACATACTTTTCAGATAGGATTCAGTGCCTTGGATAGAAATGGGATATATTGGTTTGAGTGTTGGACTAGGATACTGAGAGACCAGGATTCAAATTCCTATTCAGCCACTGGCTGACCTTGGACAAATCAGCTACAGATAAAGACAAAAGCAACTTCCTTCTGAACAAAATTTTCCAAGAAAACCCTGTGATAGATTCATCTTAGGATTGTCATAAATCAGAAATTTTTTGATGAGACACAAAAACAACAAACCTTAGATAGTACTTTTCAATTTGGACTAAAACCCAAAGTAGATTCATCACCCCAAAGACATGGAAGCCACTACCTGCCACCAGTGTCAGGAACCATGTAGAGAAAGGGATCAACAGGTATTGTGTGCCTGGATTTTCAAGCAGTCTCTTTTGTTTCATTGAACCCTTATATTGTCAATAGGATTGCATCCAAGATCCCTGTCCCTACTTTCACCATGCCTGTTTCCAGAGGTGTGTGGGTGGGTGTGAATAAATGTCTATAAAGAAAAATCTCCATTCACACTGAAATATGTACATATGTACTCCATTCATTTAGGAGCTAATTGTGTGGTAAACGCTCAGCCTACCTTTTCAGGCAAACAGGGTCCCCTTGGTAGACATCACACATACCTTAGTAGACCATGCTAGGAGGCAAAAACCGAATCCATCCATTGATCTAATATATGATGGGGGTCTGAGGAATAATATTATATAAAGGGCTTATGTATGTGGCTGAACATGTACTGGTAGGCATGGTAAGTGAGGGAAAATAAGAGAACAAATCACCCCAAAACAAGAGTGAATAGTTTCTTTCTATGCAAAGAGATCTTGTGCCACTTTTGAGACTGTGCGAAAGATGTCGTAGAAGAAACTGTCATAGATTTGGTCTACTGCATCTGAGGAAGTAGATCAAATCTACAAAAACTTATGCTACAGCTTCTTTCACAAAGTTACTCAAAGGTTCAACAAGATGGGGCCTTCTTCTATTCCTCTTTCCCTCCACCTTTCCAAGCATAATTGTATTTTCTAATGAGTTTTCTCTTCTTATGATGTGTCTGAGTACAACAGCCTCAGTTTGATCATCTTGACTTCCAGGGAGGTTTCCAGCTTGCTCCACTCGAGGACCCATTTGTTTGTTTTTTGGCTGTCCACAGGATCCTCAACACTCTTTCCCAGCACCACATCTCAAAAGAGTTGATTTTCTTCCTATCATATTTCTTAACTGCCCAGGTCTCACATCCATCCATGGTAACAGAATACAATGGTTTGTGTGATTCTAACTTTTGTGCTGAGTTGTATATCTTTGCATTTTAGAATCTTTTCTAGTTCTTTCATAGCCACCCTCCCCGTTCTTAATTTTCTTCTGATTTCCTGACTGCAGTCCCCATTTCTATCAATGTTTGATCCCAGGTATGAGAATTCGTTTACTATTTCTATTTCTTCATTGTCTAGGTTGAACTTGTGAAGGTCCTCGGTGGTCAATATTATTTTTTCTTTATGTTCAACATTAAGCCTGCCTTTGCACTTTCCTCTTTGATCTTCCTTAGCAGATGTTCCAGGTCTGTGAGGTTTTCTGCTAGTACTATGGTGTCATCTGCATATCTTAGATTGTTGATATTCCTTTCTCCTATTTTCACTCCTCCTTCTTCTGTGTCCTGTTTTTCTTATAATGTTCTGCATACAAGTTGAACAGATAGGGTGAAAGGATACAGCCTTGTCTGACCTCTTTGCCAATTGGGAACCATTCTGTTTTTCCATATGCTGTTCTGACAGTAGCCTCTTTTCCTAAGAACAGATTTCTCATCAGGATGATCAGATGTGTTGGCACTCCCATGTCTTTAAGGGCATATGAAGCACAGGCTGATTTTCTTTTGGAATTCCCTGGTGCGCTCCATTAGCCATTGTATGTTTGCAATGTGGTCCCTAGTGCTTCTTCCTTTCCTGAATCCTGCTTGGACCTCTGGGATTTCTCTCTCCATGTATGGGTGGAGTCTATGTTGCAGAATTTTGAGCATAATTTTGCTTGCATGGGAGATCAGTGCTATGGACCTATAGTTGCTGCAGTCTCTTGTGTCTCCTTTTTGTAGATGGCGATGTATATTGATCGCTTCCAATCTGTTGGCCATCGTTTTGTTTTCTATATCTGTTAACATATGCTGGTCAGCACTAAAGTTGACTCTGTCAATGTAGATTGTAGCAGTTCAATTGGAATATTATCTGTTCATGGTGATTTGTTTTTTGCTATTTCTCTTATTGCAGTTTCCACCTCATTTTTTAGAATTTGAGGTTCATCTTCATATGGCCATTCATTCCAAGTGTTCTTCATTTTGTCATCTCTTTTCTATAATTCTTCTGTGTATTGCATCCAATGTCTTTTTATTCCTTCCTGGTCTTGAATTATGTTATTTTTATTGTCATAGAGCATCCTGGTCTTTGGTTTGAATTTTCCTTTGATTTCTTGGTTCTTGTGAAATATATCCCTTGTTCTTCCCTTTTTGTTGTTGTCTTCTGTTTCTCTGCATTGGTTGTTGTAGTAATTTTCTTTTATCTTTCTGCCGAAGCCCAAATGGAATGTAACCAAGGCATGCATCACTGTAGCCAGATTTGATATATCAAGAAATCAGCACAGCTGATGCACAAGTTTCAACTGTGTGAATGCACTCCTGAAACTTGGGGATCCAGGCTCAAACACAGCTATGCCTCTGAATTCTTCCCTGGTTTGTTTCTGTTGACTGAAGCTAGGTCAAAATTGCATGGATGCCCATTCTAAATTATCTTCTATTTCTTCCTGAGTGGAACAACTTACCTGATGAATCTGGATCACAGTGGATGCTATCTGACCAGTGGAGAGAAAAGTGTCATACTGCTCTGCCACCACACTGCTACCTCCCATTCTGCATCTGAACAGATGAACTGGGTCTCACTTACCTGGTACTACTTCAGTGATTTTCTCAAATAATAATGCATTCAGTTTCCTATTGCATGATATTTTCTGATGATTTAATATTAAATATTAATATTAAAGCATGGGTTAACAAGAAGTCCCACTGCCCTCAGAACTCTTTCTGCCCTCACTTCTTGTCTGAGATCCTTTTGTGTGCCTCTGTAGCTACATGGAAGTTACCAGTGAGTGGTTTGCTCCCTCTCAACTGTATGATCAGGAATTCAGTGGAGTAATTTCACTGAGAGAACTGTTTCTGAAAACAGAACCAGGAGGGGTGCCAAGTTCCAAAGCCTAATCTTTGAGGGCTGGAAAAGCCCTGATCAGGTTTCTAAGTAGTTCAGAGGACTGCAGCAAGGATGTCAGAGGAAGACAATTCTGTCATATCCATTATCATGATTATGGATGTAGGCCACTGTAGCCCCATGGAAGCTGTTGGCCATATTCCTCCCCCCAAGTTAGCAGCCTCTAAGTAGTGTGCCCCAGGATAGCAACTCAACACCTAATCTCAAAGCCACTTCTGACCTGTCCACAGAAGGCTATTGAGATTATGATGGGAAATTGACTGAAATTTATTTTTTTTCTAAAAAAAAAAGAAAAAAAAGACAAAATGGATAGGTAGAAGTCATGTGTAACTAGACTGAAACAAGTGTTCAAATTATCCTTTCAATGAGAGATAGCATGGAAACTTGCACTCATTTTGTTTATTTTTTTTCCTTGGATATAGTGATCCCTGAGTCTCAAATCCATTGAGTTTCTCCAAATCCTGTGTGAATTTTCTTCCCATTCTTGTTTGCTATCAGGCTGTGGAACTTTGGCTGGCATCTAATGGCAAATTCTAATGGTGTAAATTGGAACTCACCTTTTTAGTCATGGTGGTTAGTAGGGATTCATACCTGCCACCACATCTAAAGAGGCGAGTTACAACCAGAATCCTGCCAACCAGCCATTTCCTGGTTGGTGGAGTATTGAGGGAGCAGATGAGCATCCAGCTATTTTCCTAAGTGGATGCAAAGGCATGGTATAATCTCCAGGGATCTCTGAAGAACCACCAAGAGGCTGCTTGTGGCTTGTGTCCAGCTACAGGTTAATAGCTGGATGTTTGTCTGCAGCTCCCCTTGCTTTCCAATAACCAGGCAATGGACAGGTTCAGGGGGCTTCAGCTGAAGAAAATAGATGCTTGGTGGGAGGTAGACAGAAGACAGTCATAGCTACATCTCACAGTTATATCTCCTGATGCAGGATCATGGCCCACATGTGCCCCACCAACACTGAAATATGCACCATTTTAATATATTTTCCTGATTTTTGTGCATTTATTTGCACAATTTGCTTGATTATACAATTTTTCCTCATTGACTGTGTGGTTTTTCCCCAATATTATATTATCCTAGACAATTACATTTCAAAATATGGAGATTAGTTTCTACATATTTTATCTCTTTGAAATGTCCTATAAGCCTCACAAATTTATGAATGCATAAGGAGAAGTATCCCATTTCTTGGAAGAAGCCTTAGGAGAAATGGTACTTCAGTCAAGTTGATTTGAATGGCAAATTTCTTTCTCTTCCTGTTTCATCCCTCCTTCATCATCCTCATGCCACTCTATGAATTAGAGACAAATATCTTAGCATGCAATCCTTTCTGTGGGTAGGGGTTTCCAGTGCAATTTAGAACACTGAAAAATATTCACCTCTAATTTCTGGAAAATGAGAAGGGTTGCAACAGAGGAGAGACAAAGTCAGAACACATGCCCATCCCCTTTCATCCTTACATGAGCAGGACATGAGCAGTTGGAAAAAAATGGAGATGTTAAAAGTCGTCTATAAATGTACAGATATATTTATATACTACAGACCTTTCACTTGATCACAGCTGTTGCATTTGGTGTGCAGATGTAAGTGCATTTGAATCTGCAAACCTTCAAGCCTGTAGACACCTTCACATATGTATAACTAGAATGTGCACACAGGTGGGAATGCAATTTTTTCAAGATATTACCTTTCCTTTGCTTAACAGCTGGAGACCTGGAGTCAAACCAAAGGAATGTTCCATTTTGTTATGCAGTAATGCCAACTTGTTTATCCTCCTGAGTCTCTTGAGAGGTGGAAATGCTGACAGCACAAAACCATGATAAAGAGAATGGCTCATAATTAAAACCAATGTCTTCCAAATACCCAAGATACTGCACATGTTGGCAACCTAATATCTAAGATACTGCAATTAAGATAGTAGGCTCATTGTTTAACAGCTTTTCCTCTTTTAAAAAAATTCTTGGCCAAGTAATTCTGCTTTCTCAAGTAATTCAGTTGTTTAGAAGCAAGCCAGCTGCTGCATACAACACAGCAGAAGGACTGGCATCCTTCATGACTTTCCAGTTGTTTTATTTGACTCTTATTATGATAAAATAATGTTCTAAATTCATTTAGCAATAACTTGACAGATTATTCCCCCAATGCCTATGCTTTTCTGAATCATACTTGTGTTACTGCTTTTTGTATTACAGGAGTTGTTAATTTGTCAATCACAAAAGCAACAATATGTACCACATACTGTTCAAGGCCATTAGGAGGAACTCTTGGTGAAGTGAAGACAGAAGAGCTTGTGAATATTCATACTTACTCAATCCCAAATTTCCTAATTAGAAATTATGTACAATATTGCTGTTTAAGGGAAGTTTCCCCATGGATACAACTATAGTTTGTAGCAATTATGAAACACTATGTCATGGGAGCCCAAGAAGAGTACTTCAGATAGGATTACCATAGAGAGGTGATGTTAAGGATGAACAAGGGATACTAGAAGAATTTGATCTTTGTGAATTATGCAAACTAAAATGATCCACAAGTACCAGGCTAATGGGTGGATTACAACAAAGGCTGTACCTATACTACAGCTGCAGAAGGGTGACATCACCTTAACTGAAATGGCTGTACCTCGGGGATGGACAAGTGTGGGAGGTTTTTTTTTTTTTCCCTACCTTTGAGTTGACCCTGATTCATGGCAGCTCTGTCAATGAGAAATCTCCAACCCCCCCCCCCCCCCCATATTCCAATGTTCTGCTTAGATCTTGCAAATTCAGACATATGATTTCCTTGATTGAGTCTAGGCATGCAGTCTTCCCCCTCTTCTACTATCTTCTACCAACCCTAACATTGTTGTCTTTTCTAATGTCATACCTTCTTATGATGTGGCCAAAATACAACAGCCTCAGTTTCATCATCTTGGTTTCCAGGGAGAGTTTAGGGTTGATCTGTTCTAGGATCCATTTGTTTGTCTTTTTGGCTATCTTCCTATCAGCTTTCTTCACCATCCAGCTCTTTCATCCAAACATGGTGATGGGGAATATAATGACTTCGACGATTCTAACTTTGGTGCTTGTTTCTATATCTTTACACTTTAGGATCCTGTCTAATTCTTTTATGGCTGCCCTTCCCATTCCTAGTCTTCGTATTTCTCTGTTCTGATCAATGTTTGATCCAAGGTATGGGAAATCTAGAAGACCAGATTAGCAAACCGTGGAGGGTCACACTCCTCCACCACAAGTTTTCCTGTAAGAAATAAAGAAGAAAGCAACAAACAAATGAAAAAGAAAGAAAGAAAGAAAGAAAGAAAGAAAGAGAGTTTTTTTGCCTTCTCTAGGGGGTATGGGGGCATTTTCATGTTTCATGTGCATTTTTGTTTACATTCTGTTTCAAAAAAAGGCTTCTCCTGGGCCTAGATTGGCTTAGGGTGCCAGAAAACATGGTAGATATGTGCTTCTCACCTCATAGAAGACATTGTGCAGAATTTGGGGGCAATTGTTGTTGAAAAAAGTTTCAGAAATTATTTTGGGCCCCATGGGGGGGGGGCGTCAGGGTGCCTCCAAGGATTGTAGAAACACCTTCTACACTCTCTAGAGAGCATTTCAGGACATTTTTGGAGCAAACAACATGTAACAGACCAGGGGGACTGCAAACAGTCTGTTGGTTACACTTTGTCCACTCCTGCTTTGCCTTATGGATTCCTGCAATTTGTAGTCTAGTGAGTTGTTAGAGACCTCCAGTACTATAGTCCAGAGGAGTTAATTATGTTTGGAATTTAAATACTTCTAAAGGGAGTTGCCATTTCCAATTAGGAAATTAATAAGTTGCCCTCTCCTTGTATTTTTGATCTGCTCTCTGACTTTTTGTATGGTGTGACTCATAAGTTTAGGATTGTATCTTTCAACTACTTTGCAAATAGGATCTTGAATACATGGCTGGCAGAGGCAGACAGCAATGATTCTGACTCTGTACTCTATACAGTTATTTCTACTTTAGAAAATAGTATGTACTAGAATTTGAGACACTGAAAGGGGTACATATAAAACACAGAACAAATGTGCAAATTTCAGTTGTGCTAAATACACTGTATAGAATCTGGAGGTCTACTAGTTCAAACTGGTGGCTCAGAAGAAGTGGCAGATATATATCTAAAGAATATGTACTTGGAATTGCATAGTGTGAGACCTGAGAACAACTGATCGGTCTTGGCATTTCTTACATTAATTTCAGTACTTACGCTGAATGTGAAATAGAGATATTTTTTAAAAGGTCATATTTTTTTTCTTGTCCTCACTAACACTGTGTGTCTTGACAAATCAATCTTTTCATTTCATGACTATTTTATGTGAATTTTTATGTGCTTTTTGTGTATGTGGAAATCCCCATTCATTTGTATCAAAAGAATGTGTTTCAGTAAGATGCTGCTACTGCTGCTACTGCTACTACTTCCTCCTCTCCTCCTCCTCCTCCTCCTCCTCCAATTTTTTTCACAAAAATTAAAAAAAAACACTCTTGTAACCTTATCCCACATGGAGAAAAACTGAATTTGTTCCTTCCTGCATGAAAAAATGAAATAAGCAAAGATTTACATCTCCTGTTTTTAGTCCTTTCACAGACAAATCCACTTCTTCTCCCTTGAAGTATCTCCATTTTGATAACCTGATTTAGGAGAAAACCATAACTTTTTAATTGTTGTTGCTCATAGACCCTTGCTACAATCTGCGGCAAATCACCAAAGCAGTATGCTTGCAGGAACAGTTTTCTGTTTCAAAGATTGTGTAAGAAGGCATCTGATACCTCCTTGGCAAGCTGTTCTCTATCTTCTTTCTTCCCTAGGAAAATTGGCTGTTGCCAAGACCAGCTCCCTTAAATTAAGGAGGAGACATAAAGTCCACTGTGCAAAGCACCATCACTCCTTTCACACATACCCCAGCCTTTTCTATGCCCACATTTTCTGAAGACTGTCTCTGGAATTAATTCCCCTGCCCTCCAATCAAGGTCAGTTCAGAGAGGGTGCTATATATGATGAAACTCCTTCTGGCCGACCCACAGTTCCAACCCTTGGACACCTATGTTTCACCTTGCTCTTTTACACCCCAAGCCCCCTCCCTGGATTTTGTACTCAGGCCTCAGAGTTACTGCTATACTGGACAAAAGACTGTTGATCAGTGGGTTCACTGTGGCAAAGTGTGAACAATCATTGCTATTGTTGTTATTGTGTGCCTTCATGTCACGCCCAGCTTATGACTTTTTGTTGTTTTTAATTGCCTTCACCTATGGTGATCCTATGGCCGAGACCTCTCCAGCCCCCCCATCCTCTACTGCTCTGCCCAGCTCCTGCAAACTCATAGTGCCTTCCTTACTTTCTACTTCCCTCCACCTTTCCTAACATTATTGTCTTTTACAATGATTCATGCCTTCTCATGATGTGTCCAAAGTACAACAGTCTAAGTCTTGTCACCTTGGCTTTTAGGGATATCTCTGGCTTGATCTGTTCTAGGACCCATTTGTTTGTCCCTTTGGCTGTCCATGGAATCTTCAACACTCTTCTCCAGCACCACATCTCAAATGCGTTGATTTTCCTCCTATCTTTTCTTGTATGATTCTGATTTTTGAGCTGAGTTATATGTCTTTGCATTTTAGGATCTTTTGTAGTTCTTTCATAGCTGCCCTCCCCATTCTTAATCTTTTCCTCATTTCCTGCTGCAGTCCCCATTCCAATCAATGTTTGATCCCAGATATGAGAACTCTTTTACTATTTCTGTTTCTTCATTGTCTAGTTTGAATGTGTGTAAGTTCTCTGGGGTCATTATTTTTGTCTTCTTTATGTTTAACAGTAAGCCTGCCTTTGCACTTTCTTCTTTGTTCTTCCTTAGTAGCTGTTCTAGGTCTGTGAGGTTTTCTGCTAGTATTATGGTGTCATCAGCATATCTCAGGTTGTTAATATTTCTTCCTCCTATTTTCACTCCTCCTTCTTCCATGTCCAAGCCGGCTTTCCTTACAATATGTTCTGCATATAAGTTGAACAGGTAGGGTAATAGGATACAGCCTTGTCTGACTCCTTTGCCATTTGGGAACCATTCTGTTTCTCTGTGTTCTGTTCTGACAGTAGCCTCTTGTCCTGAGTACAGATTCCTTATTAGGACTATCAGATGTGTTGACACTCCCGTGTCTTTAAGGGCATTACATAGCCTTTCATGATCTATGCAGTCAAAGGCTTTGCTAGAGTCTATAAAGCACATGCTGATTTTCTTTTGGAATTCCCTGCTATGCTTCATTAGCCATTGTATATTTGCAATGTGATCTCTGGTGCCTCTTCCTTTCTTGCTTGAGCCATATGAAGATGAACACCAAATTCTAAAACTGAGGTGGAAGCTGCAATAAATGAAATGGCAAAAAAAACATGACTCCAGGAACAGATGATATACCAATAGAACTGTTGCAATCCACACTGACAGAGTCAACTCTAGCGCTAACCAACATATGTCAACAGATATGGAAAACTAAATGATAGCCAACAGATTGGAAGCGATCAATATATATCTCCATCCACAAAAAAGGAGACACAAGAGACTGCAGCAACTATAGAACCATAGCACTAATCTGCCATGCAAGCAAAATTATGCTCAAAATACTAAAACACAGACCCCAAACACACATGGAGAGAGACAGCCCAGAGGTCCAAGCCGGGTTCAGGAAAGCTTATGACTGCCTTAATGCAAACCTATCATGGAGTTTTCTTGGCAAGATTTGTTTGAGGAAAGGGTTGTCTTTGCTTTCCTTTGATGTTGAGAGAGTGCAACTTGCCCAAGGTCACCCAGTGGGCTACCATGGCTAAGCAGGATTTGAATCTTAGTCTCCATTGTAGCCCAGTGCTCAAATTACTACACCACATTTGCTCTCACAGTTCTTCTTAACAGTTAATAAAATAAAATATCCTGGCAGGAAGGGCAAAAAATAAGAATAGTAAAGATTAATTATATAACAAATAAAATAAACATCTAGCCTTATGATGGTTCCATATGTACAGTACATAGTACTGTTTTAAACCAAATAACACTTCTCCCAAAACTCTCTCCACATTCTCAGCTCCCCAAAACCCAAGTCAGATTTTCTCAGTTCTCCTCCTCTGAACTGTTCCACACACACTATTTTTCTCTAACTCTGTTGTTGTTGTGGGCTTCAACTCATTTCTGACTTATGGTGACCCTAAGGAAAACCTGTAATGGGGTTTTTGTTGGCAAGATTTGTGTAGAGGTTTGCCATTGCCTTTCATTGAGGGTGATAGCATGTGACTTGCCCAAGGTCACCCAGTGGGTTTCATGACTGAGCTGGGAATCAAACCCTGGTCTCCAGAGTCATAGGGCCTAAGCAGATGGCTTAGGCCATCTTGGGGCAGGAAAGGGGAGGGGCAGCCACATGCTCGGCACCCCTCCCCCTCCCGAGGTTGTCCTCAGAGCAGCCGGCCCTCCGCATGGCCAGCGCTCCAAGGAGGACCTCCCGCCGCAGCCTTTACACGCGCTGTGGTGGAAAAGTCAGCGAAAGTGCGCCGCAGCCTTTTGCGGTGCACTTTCGCTGACTTGTGAAAGGAGCGCTAATTTAGTGCTCCTTTCAGGGGTGGCAAAGGTGCGCCGCAGGATTGAGGCATGGGGATGCCTCGGTCCTGCGGCGCAGCTTCCCACGGCCGCCCACGGCCGCCTGTCTGCTTAGCCCCATCGTCCAACAGTCAAACCACAATGCTGCGCTGGCTCTACTTTACTTCTTCTAACAGATTAGCATCATGTTTTTATATTTCCCTCCTCCATATGTCATGAACTGTGAGTGTCTGCCTTCACCTACAAAGGAAAAGCCCTCCACCATGGGAAGAGCCAGTGACAGGAAAGGCTGTGTGGTTGAGCAAGGGAAAACAAAGGGCAGCCCTACTGACAGCCTTATATTAGCCACTTGAGAATGTCTCTGCTCTCCTTCCCAAACCTGGGATCCAGCATAGAATCATAGAATCACAGAGTTGGAAGAGACCACAAGGGCCATCCAGTCCAACCCCCTGCTATGCAGGGACTCCCAATCAAAGCATCCCTGACAGATGGCCATCCAGCCTCTGCTTAAAGACCTCCAAGGAAGGAGACTACACTACTCTCCGAGGGAGTGTGTTCCACTGTCGAACCGCCCTCACTGTCAGGAAGTTCCTCCTAATGTTGAGGTGGGAATCTCTTTTCTTGCAGCTTGCATCCATTGTTTTGGGTCCTAGCCTCTGGAGCAGCAGCAAACAAGCTTGTTCCCTCCTCGATATGACATCCCTTCAAATATTTAAACACGGCTATCATATCACCTCTCAGCCTTCTCTTCTCCAGGCTAAACATCCCCAGCTCCCTAAGTCGTTCCTCATAGGGCTTGGTTTCCAGACCCTTCACCATTTTAGTTGCCCTCCTTTGGACAACCTCCAGTTTCTCCACATCTTTTTTGAATTGTGGTGCCCAGAACACAGGTATGCTGAGAGTATTTTTCACTTGGATCTCAGCCCAAGATATTTACCAATGCAACCTGATCTACTTTTTGCCTATCCCAGCCTGGAATTTAACAAGCTTGTTACTAGAAGAGAGGACTGTGTTTAATATTTCCCCTTTCATTCTCCACATCATAGCCAAAACCATACAACAAAACATTCAGGGGTGTTGCAGACCAGCCTAAAGGACTGGCCTGGGGATGGAGTTGGGGTGGGGCAGCCGCATGCCAGCTTTCCCAACCCCACCCTGATACCATCCTGATGCCGTGCATCCATTTGCACAGTGTGCAGCATCAGGGTGCTCTCCAGGCACAGCGTGTAGACACTCTGCACCAAAAGGGCGAGGAAGAGCCGCAGCACTGTCTCTTAGAGTGGCAAAAGGAAAGATCGGGACCGTGGTGTGGGGTTGCTGCAGCCCCGATCTGCCACTAGCAGGGGCGGCCCAGAGTTGCCCATCTGCATAATAATAATAATAATAATAATAATAATAATAATAATAATAATAATAATTTATATCCCGCCCCTTTGAGATCAATCAGGGAGGCTAACAACAATAAAATATTACATAATACAAACAGTCAGATTCCCTCCCCCCCTTAAAACATTATTAAATCAATCCAAGTTAAAATTACAACATACAATCACAACAATAATTTAAAAAGAAACCAATTTCTAGCAAGTGACGGCAGTACTTAATTAACAGATGATAGCCCCTTAGTTGTGCATTATTTCCCATCATGTAGTATATGCAAGATCTTACAGATAATAGGTAAACTCCTATCTTCCTTGCACATTTACTGGATAGATCTTTGACAGGGTTTATTCAGTGAGCCATGTGGAGGTTATGCAGTGAAGATGTCAATGTCAAAATTTCTCCTCTGAGAGACTATTTTTGATTCCTGATTGGCCAGTCATTTTAGAGCCCCTTTGAAACAGTTCTAAATATAATCTGAAGCACATATTCATAGCAATCTTCCTTTCTATTCATTAGAATAAGCATGATTAGATAGAATAGTCACACTGATCTTGTCAGCAGATTCTCTTGTCCATTTAACAGACAGAATGGACAAATGTAAAATAAATGAAAGAAACATTAAAAAAAACAATCCTGGCTGGTGTGAAATGTTGTTTGGTAAAACAAGCCAAATTATAATTAGAAACAGCAGTATGACAGTGATTACAAAGTGACAGTTCTCTTGTCTTTCCAGTATCCTTTGCAGCTGTGGAAACATGAGCCTGGTAAACTTAGTTTTGATGGAAGAATAAGGTATAGGAGTAGAAGCTGAGCTGCAGTATTGATCTGGAATACTGTTCAACCAAATGTGGGGCAATCTTTTGTAAGTGCCTGATTCAAGATCTCACAGAGGCTTAAAGACACTGGAACTACCTACTGCTGTCACTTCCAGCATCTATACCTTCATCTGTCTTAACCCTGTGGTTGGTCTAATGATGCAGTTGTTTAAGGCAGATTCCAGGAAGTAGTAGCATGATATGGTAGAGACAGATTTGTACCACAAAGACTGCTGCCACACTGAAGAATCAATGCCATTTGACACTGCTTTATCTGTCATGGCTCCATCCTATGGAATGCTAGGATCTGTAGTTTGTTGTGGTACTAGAGCTCTTTGCATGAAAAATCTAAATATCTCACAAAACCACAAATCCAAGAATTGCATCGCATTGAGCCATGACAGTTAAACCAGTGTCAACCTATATTAATTCTGCAGTGTAGATACAACCATAGTCTGCTCTCCTGTAGAAGTAGAAGTAGAAGTAGAAGTAGAAGATGCTGTTCCATCATCAATATTAAATAAAGGTTCAACTGCTAATTCAGGAGGCTTTTGCAAATGGTATGAGAGGAGCACCATCTTGTTCTTCATTTCCAGAACCCAAATTTCTTGAGTTAACCAGGCTCCAGTTCAAACTATTTATTGTGTGTGTGTGTGGGGGGGGGGTATGGCAGTGAATGTTCCAGAGGACGCATCTTTGCCCACCTTGAACAATAGTGGAGAAAGAGTTCCTTTAGGGCTTCCAGAATGCTTTCCATGTTCTCTGCTGCAATCTTCCCTTCTGGAGAGTTGAACAACTGGCCCAGTAAGAGAAGATAGTGGTGGGTCATTGCAGCACTGAGGAAGAGGAGCTGTGTTTACCCAAGATGTGGACAACCCTTTCACCATTTGGAGCCATGGAGAAGAAAATCTGACCATGTTTTTTAACCATCTGAACAACATCCACCCAAACATCCAATTCACAGTGGAAAAAGAAAAGGAAGGAATATTGCCATTCTTGGATGTCCTTGTCATCTGCAAACCAAACCAATGATTGGATCACACGATATACAGAAAACCCACACACATGGACAGATGCCTACACAAGAACTCCAGTAATCACCCAAGACAAAAGAGAAGCACATTAAAAACACTGGTAGACTGTGCAAAAAGGGTCTGTGAACCCTACTTCCTGGAAGATGAATTGAAGCACCTAGACTGGGCTCTGCAGGCTAATGGTTACTCCAGCTCAGACATCAGAAGAGCAGCCAGACCCAGAAAAAACCACAGGAGTGAAGAAAAACAACCACCCAAAGGGAAGGTATTTTTACCATACATCAAAGGAGTCACAGACAGAACAGGGAAACTGATGAGGAAACACAACCTCCAAATGATATACAGACTAACCAAGAAAATCCAGCAAATGCTGTGCTCAGTGAAAGACAGGAGAAACACTCTCATGGCTGCAGGAGTTTACCGCATACCGTGCAGCTGTGGACAAGTCTACATTGTTGTTGTAAGCTGCCTTTGAGCCAGTTCTGACTCATGATGACCTTATGGATGAGACATCTCCAAGAATCCCTATCTTCTACTTCCAGATCCTGGAAGCCCTTGCCCATAACCCCCTTGATTGAGTCTATGCATCTGGTTTGTGCTCTTCCTCCCTTTCTTCTACCCTAGCATTATTGTTTTTTCTAGTGATCTGTGCTTTCTCATTATGTGGCCAAAGTACAATAGTCTCAACTTGATCATCTTTGCTTTCAAGGAGAGCCCTGGTCTGATCTGTTCAAGAACTCATTTGTTTGTCTTCTTGGATGTCCATGTTATGCTAAGTACTCTTCTCCGGTACCACATTTTAAATGAGTTGATTTTCTTTCTGTCTGCTTCCTTCACTGTCCAGCTCTCGCATCCATACATGGTCATTGCGAATACAATGGCCTGAACGCTTCTGACTTTAGTGCTCAGTTGTTTGTGTTTCCTCTTCAGTATCTTTCATAGCTGTCCTTCCCATTCCTAGTCTTCTTATTTCTTGACAGCAGTCTCCATTCTGGTCAATGTTTGATCCTAGATATGGGAATTCCTTAACCATTTCAATTTTCTTCTTTTCTAGACTGAATTTGTGTATTTCTTCTGTGGTCATTATTTTTGTTTTCTTTATGTTCAGCATCATACCTGCCTTTGCACTTTCATCTTTGACCTTTCTTATTAACTGTTCCCATGATTCCCTAGCACTGAGTCAGGACAGTTAAAGTGAACTCCATTTTCCATTATTTCTGGCAGTCTGCAAAGGCCCTAGACCTTGCTGAACTCTGTTTGGGACTTAAGGCTTGTATTTACTAAAGTAAAGTAAGTGCTGAAGTATAAACTACTCTGTTACTGGGCTTGCCTATTAACTGCTGGTGATCAGTTGTGTAGCAATCAGTCTTTGAATGGTTGCCTGAACTGTGTTTGGGACATCTGAGTACTAAGTTATATACTACATACATACAAAAATTAAATTGTCAGATAATGTCTATTCCAGTGCTTGTGATTTCAGAACTCATACTTGATACCCAGGGATGCCCCCATGTGGTGTCATAGGGGATGAACTCTGATAATGTTACACGAGGGTGTCTTCGTTAATGTCATTAAGCCGTATAATTTAAATATCAGCACTATTGCACAGAATATGGAGATTATCACACAACAAAATAAAGTGACTGGTCCCCGACAGGATACAAGCTCCTGTTTTGGAAAAGCAGTCAGCTAAGCATGGCTGGGACCCAGGATGCATCCAGGTTGCAGTTGCCCAGTGGCAATGACAGTGATTTGAGTATGACAATATCAGGGCTGAATCCGAAACATGACTGTATCCCTTTGGGGATCAGTCGCTTTATTTTGTTGTGCGATAATCTTGTATGTCATTCAAAACAAAACAAAACAAATCCACCCAGAAACCCTGAATAAACATAAAACAATGGTTTGAGAATTCATATCTTAATGGCTATGTCAGATTGTATCTGGAAATATTAAAGGGGTCTACATAAAATAATAAAGTTCCTAACTGCTGGGCCTGGAAGATTAAAAAATGATGGCAGTGCAGTGCTGTTGGGGTGGGTGGCGGGGGGGGGGGATAAGATGATGCAGGTTGGGTATTTTCTAGTTCAAATTAAAGATAGTCAATCATGGTATCATTCCAATATCAGACATCACACTACAGTTATTGCATATTAAGCTGCCTCATCCTAATTTTAATAACAGTACAGAATAAAAGATGTGCAATAATATAGTGAAATCTTTCTGAATCACACAACTTGAAGAACAGTTTCTATTTACTGAGTTGGTAGATTAGCCTGGTGCTAAATAAACAATGAAAAATGAAGAAATTGCATTGCAAAATATATTCTGGTCATGTAGACTAACAATTATAGCCTAGTTTAATTATTGATGGTAATTCATAATGCACCAGTAAATGTTTCGTAATCTATTTTGTGCAAATAATAATCATACAGATGCTAGGATACACCAGCTTTCTAAAGTTTCTGCTCATATTAATATTTTTTAATTTGTGATTTTTTTTTCCTGTAACTAGAGATATGTATACAAGCAAATTCCATAAGTCTTGCTACCAAGTCCCTGAAATGTCACCAACCTTCTAAGTCAGCTAAGGTGCTATGTAGAAAGAGCACAGGTGGTCCTACTATTTGGGGAGAAGAGACACAATTCATGTGACCCACAACATCTCACTCAACCAGCAGAGAGGGGTATCTTCCTTCTCTCTTTCTCCTCTGGTTTTAATCCAGAACAATACTTTTTGGATGGTTTTAAATGCCTTTAAATACTCAGCATGGTGTAGTGTTTTGAACATTGGACTATAACTCAGGAGACCAAGATTTGTTTCCCTGATCAGCCATAGAAACCTATTGGGTGACAATCCCATGATAGGTTTGCTTTATGGTTGGAAATGACTTGAAGGCACACTACCACTACTACAACTACTACTACTACTTCCTCTCATAGATCCCTCCAGTGGCTACCAGTTCAGGCCAAGGCTCATTACAAGTTTTTGCTCCTGGTATTTAAGGCCCTGTGCCTTAACCTCCCCAAGTTAACCTAGACTGGTATACACCATCTAGGAACTTAAGATCCATAGTAAGCTAATATTGGCAGTTCCACCAATATGTACAGTTCTTTCAAGGCTGCAAACCTTTCAAGATCTGGTTCTGCATTTGTGGAACAGTCTTCATTGGATCTCTGGTAGGAGGAGGATCTTACCCATTTCATAAAGGATTGAAGACCTTCCTCTTTGAATTGCCAGATTAAGCTGCTGAGTGTGCCTAAGGCTGCTAAAATGGGAAGTAACTGGTGGTGTGATGAGGGTGTTATCTTCAGTATATTTATGTGTTTTGTTCTTGATCATATATGATTAATATCCTGCCCTTTAATGAAAAGGGAATTATAAATAAATGCTTTGTTGTTGTTGTTTAGACCTTGCTAATCAGTGAGTTAAATAGCAAACTAGATGTATGCTTAGATCCTATATCAGGAGATGTATCATAACGTTACATCCCCGCAGAACTATTATACATCACCTACTCTCCCCTCCCACAGGATTCATCTTCTTCCTAGGTCCCGCCTTCATGGCCATTTCAGGTCTAGTGGCAAGTGGAGCGTCCAGATCCAGCTGTGTCCCAATGTTAATAATGTTCTCTGGAATTCTCAGAGGACCTCTGGGAGGTTCTATCTACTTCTGATTATAACCAGATGGATAGCCCACACTCCAGTAGCCACCTAATTATTAGAGGGTGCAGGAGAAAGGTGACTTCTTTGGAGGCTTTGGTCATTGCATGGGGGAGGTAGTGAATTATTTTCTTTGCAAAAAAATAAAAAATAAAATAAAATCACATGTATAGCAGCATTACAATGGTATATGTCACTCACAGGATGCCAGCCTAAGATTCAAGTCAGCTCATAAGAATACTATTAAATAGCAAAACAGGATTAGCCATTAAGACATATTTAAATTAAAGGCACAAGTTGAAACAAAACACACCAATAGGAAAATGCAGTACTCTTTGCCAGTAATCATAACCATATCTTTATCTGTTATGGGGAGGCCCAACAGAAAGGGCACCAGGCAACCTTGGGAGGTATTTCCAGAATGTGGGAGCAACCACTAAGAAAGTCTTCTACATTGCAGATGTAACTCAGTGGCTGTGACCACCAGGTTACATAGGATTATTTTCCTATCTTATCTTAAATAGTTTGAAGCTTTCCTTCCCTCAGAACTATTTATCTAACCCTCGATCCTCCCACTTTCTTCAGTTTCTCTATTATTAAGTGTTTTTAATATTCTTGGTAGCGTGTTTTTGATGTTGTTACTTATAAATCACTTCAAGCCACTCCTTTGTGAACAAGAAGAAAATAACTTTTATTTACAAATAGAACTTATGATAGTATCTCTTTTGGTAGTTGGTTCTGAAAGTGTACATCACTTCAGTTGTTACAAATTGACTGCTTCAGTTCACTCAATGACTTCAGTTACACTTCAAACTGTGTTTTATTTCTTTACACACCCACCCACCACTAAAACTAATTCAATAGGAGTATGAATCTTATGAAAGTTTAGTTCTATTCATAAGTCACAGCTCCACAGAATAAGGTGAATATGAGCCCTCCCTTAACTGGCTCTCCACTTCTCAAAGAAACATAATTATTTAATTAATTTCACATGACTTCTTTTGTCCTTTTAAATCTTTCTACCTTACATGGGAGACTGAATCTCATTAGGGCACTACTTCTAACTGCACCTCTGGCAGTTCTAACTGCTCTCTTAGTAGTTGTTGACATACTCTGCTCTCTTAACAGCGCCTCCTCTTTTTTTATAGCTGCTCATCAGGCAGGACCCCACCTTTTTGCTAGCCTGTTTCCAATTGCCTGCTCTGAACATTTCATTCTGCCAGTGTACCTCCACAGTGGCCATAATCCTGTGTAGGTCAATGTAGTTTAGTAGTTCTGCATGTGAAATTACAGTGAGCCCTTGTTATATTCCAAGACACCCCCCTCCCCCGGGATAACAAAATCCATGAATGCTTAAGTACTATTAAATACAATGGCATAGAAAAGTGGTGCCCTTTATATAAAATGGAAAAAAAAATCAAGGTTTGCTATTTGGAATATATACTTTTTTGGAATGTTTTCAAGCTGTGGATGCTTGAATCCATGGATAAAGAATCCATGGATATAGAGGGCTGACTCTATACTATATTGAACAATTTACCACACCCTAAACTTACTGTAGAATCACTGAACTCTACCAACTAGAGCAATATGGTGGAGAACAGGTGTGTTTGTGTGTGTTGCAGAAGCATCTGGCTATGTATTCATAACCAGGTGTGACATTATGACATCATCCACTGAGGTCTGCTAGGGTCCTTCACAGTTCTGAAGCTGCAGGTATAATCATTTCATGCCTGGCAACAGGGACATAGCCAGATATTTGTGCACCTTCCCCCACTCTTCATGGGAGGGGGGTATCTTCAGCAGTTTTATAGTAGGTCTTGGGGAGAACTTTGGTCTCTACAGAGGGAGGGGGAAAATACACACCTCTGCAGCAACCAAGAATATATATACAGAAGTGTAACATTAACTTATATCTGTGTATGCCATGAACAGGATGCCAGGCAATAAAAGATACTGCCACATCTTTACCAAAACACACACATACACGCACAGAGTTAACATT
This sequence comes from Phrynosoma blainvillii, assembly GCA_026167975.1. Lineage (NCBI taxonomy): Eukaryota > Metazoa > Chordata > Lepidosauria > Squamata > Phrynosomatidae > Phrynosoma > Phrynosoma blainvillii. Next base: position 420,487,850 of record JANUYF010000001.1, read on the forward strand.
TACAGTTCTTGCCATGGTATCATAATTACAAGTTGCAATGACCAAAAATGATCAATTCAAAGGTATTAAATTTTTGTGTACAGAGGCATACACTTACAGGTGGCCAGCCATAGTTAGCTCCATCTCTGGAGATATTTGTCTTTCCCTCTGGTGACCTCACCCTCTGCCCCACCAGGCATCATGGGAAGCAGACTTCTCTGTGGTTATTATCTGATATATTTGGGACTGCAGATGTAAATGGAATCAATGCAGTCTGACACAGCTTTAACTGCCATGGCTCAATGCTATGAAACTCTGGGATTTGTAATTTTGTAAGATATTTAGCTTTCTCTACCAGAGACCTCTACTGCCATAACAAACTACAAGTCCCAGGATACCCTAGGATGGAGCAACAGCAGATAAAGTGGTGTCAAATTGCATTAATTCTGCACTATGGCAGCAGCCTAAGCTCATAACAGAATTAAGAGAAAGACAACTGTGATGCTATTGTTGATGGTACAGAAATAAGAGCCAGAGATCAATGATTATGACAGAGAGGAAAAAGGGTTTTCCTAAAGTGAAATGTCCATGTACATTTGTAGATGCCTGCTCTGATTAATTTTGAGGATAGTAAAAAGAATGTTGAACATTATCAGATGTTCACACATCCCTAACGTCTCCTTCATTGAAATAGTAGTGCAATCTCATGGGGATGTTGTGAAGTCAAACCAGATAAAGACCCCAGAACACTAGCAAATTAAAAATACCACAGCAACCATGATTATACTGTTTACTTTAGATGTTGGAAGAAGAATTATGACAAGCTCTCAGTTGCTATTTTTACCCTTGTATGAACAAAACAAGGAGATAACATTTTCAACTTTTCTTTCTTATCAGAATGCATTCTTTTTTCACTTCTTTGTATGATTCTCTCAGTGAGCACTATGTCTGCTGTGCTGTGCCTTGAAATAATTGTAATTAGTGAGATTAAAATAGAAGGACATTTTAGTTAGCAGCAATTTTAAAACACATAAAGGTCAGAGGAATGCTGGGAGAACATTACGATAAACCAGCATGAATAACACTTAGGATTGCATAAGGCAAAATTACACCATTTATCAAAAGAAGCACATCCAAATCTTAAAAAAGTAGAAGGTCTTTTTAATATTTAAAAATTTCAGTTTTATATGACTGTCAATCATTTTGTTGAAGAAAACTCCAATAACATCTGCCTTTTTAAAAGTACCTTCCAGAGACACAGTAATATATTTAGCATACCTCTACTGCACCCCAACACATATGTAACTTGGTACTCTGTCATTTTATTGCACTGAAGCGAGTAGGGGATTAGAAGATGACAATAAAAAACAGACATTTTTTTTCTCAGACATTATTTTACAATATATAGTTCTCAGTGGTGGCTGGTGGGTCCTAGTCAGTGGAGAGTGACTCAGGTTTTGGCCTTAACTTCAATGCGGTTGATCCTTATTCCCCAAATAGGTTCAGTATTTTGAATAAGGATGCCTTTAATAGAAATAGCAATAACAAATACATTTCTATACTGCTTATCAGTGAACTTAGCACTCCCTAAGCAGTTTACAGGGTGTAAGCTAATTGCCCCCCAACAAGCTGGGTACTCATTTTAGTGACCTACAAAAGAATGGAAGGCTGAGTTGACCTTGGAGCCCCTGGGATCGAATTCACAACCTTGTGGCTTGCAGTACAGGCATTTAACCACTGTGCCACCAGGGATTGAATTGGATTGAAACTAAGAAAGGGTTCATCATCCCATTGAATGGGGGCCACTAGCTACCATTGATAGTTTTAAAACTATTTTTGTCAAATCGTTGGCAGGAACACACATTAATTACTAGTTAGGATAGCTGCCATGTTTTCCATTCTAGGAGTGATATTACAACATTACATATAACAATGTGTCTTAGAAAAGAAGAATGAAAGCTACCACCTGCCAACTGTAGTATATTGGGGTGTGTTTTGTCCCCTGCACATCAATTGCAACATTTCATCTCTCATCCCAATCCCCTCCACATATTATCACCCATATAGGGGGCAGGACAATGGGTCCTGCCTTTATACTGTGGTTGCCAACCATACAGTTGGCCCTCTACATTCACAAGGTTTAGAGCAGGGGTAGGCAACCTTTCCCCTTTAAGGGCCTAGGGACTTCAGCTCCCAGAAGCCTCAGCCATGTTGGCCAATAGTCCCATGTTGGCCAATAGCTCCTGGAATTCTGGGAGCTGAAGTCCCTCGGCCCTTAAAGGGGAAAGGTTGCCTACCCCTGGTTTAGAGGAACAGGATAATAATCAAAGTGAGAAAACTGCAAATAAAAAGTCCAACCAGCATGAGAGTGCTTCCAGGGCAGTAGCAAAGGTGGTAGCAAGTAGCCACCAGACCCACATGCTTTGTGTTTCCCTCCTTTGGGGAGTCCATCACCCATCTGCTTCTGTGTTTCGAATGAAAAAGCAGAATGTGCATAGATAGCAGTGGGTGGGTGGTGGACTGCCCAGAGAAAGGAACACTAAGAATGCATGTCTGGTGGCCAGGGATTGCCACAGCTGCCCTATGCCATATATCATGTCTGAAGCCTTGCTTAATAATAATAATAATAATAATAATAATAATAATTTTTATTTTAACCCGCCCCTCTGAAAAGCAATTGAGGCGGGGTACAAGTTAAAACAAGACAACAGTTAAAACAATTCTGTCCTCTCCAATCCCTAGCCCACCCACTCCATAAAAATTGAATTAAACTGGTAGAATAATTAAAATATCAAACTAAATGAACACAATAACTTAAACCTTAAAACGAACAGTGGTGGCTGGGAGCAGCAGTCACCCAACTCTGTTAGGGCAGGAGAGTTATTCTGGGAAGGCCTGCCAGAAGAGATCCATCTTTACTGCTTTTTAAAAGCAGTCAAGAGTGGTAATAAGATGGATCTCCTCTGGCAGGCCATTCCATAATCTTGGAGCAGCAACAGAGAAGGCCCTCTGGGAGGTCTGCGACAGCCTAGTTTTCATAGGCTGCAGCAGATTCCTCCCAGAGGACCAGAGTGTGCGGCGGGGGGGGGGGGGAATCATACGGGAAGAGGCAGTCCCTGAGATGAATTGGACCCAAGCCATGTAGGGCTTTAAAGGTCAAAACCAACACCTTGTACTGCGCCCAGAAACTAATCGGCAGCCAGTGGAGAGATTTTAGCACAGGTGTTATGTGCTTTCTCCTAGATGTTCCCGTGACCAACCTGGCTGCCATATTTTGGATTAATTGAAGTTTCCGGGTTAGGCACAAGGGTAGCCCCATGTAGAGTGCATTACAGAAGTTGAAACATGAGGTTACCAGAGCGTGTACCACAGTTTTGAGATCCCTAGTCTCCAGGAAAGGGCACAGCTGGCGTATCAGCCGAAGCTGATAACAGGCACTCCTGACCGTCGCATTCACCTGACTAGTCATGTGAAGCGACGAATCTAGGAGTACCCCCAGACTGCGAACACAGTCCTTGGAGGAGAGTGTGACTCTGTCCAGGACTGGAAGTTGTATTCCCAAACCTGGCTTCGGGCCTGTCACTGTTAATATCTCCGTTTTGTCTGGATTCAGTCTCAATCTGTTTTTCCTCATCCAATCTATTACTGCCTTACGACAATCATTGAGAGGAGAGATGCCATCTGAAGTCTGGGCAGATGATCAGGTCATGGAGAGATATATCTGGGTGTCATCAGCATACTGAAGACACCATGCTCCATGCCTCCGAATGATCTCTCCCAGCGGTTTCATATAGATATTGAATAGCATCGGGGACAGGATGGCACCCTGAGGGATGCCACAATTAAGCTCTATTCTAGAAGAGCAACTGTCCCTGAGCCTCACCCTCTGGGATCTGCCCAAGAGGAAGGAACGGAACCACTGCAAAGCACTGCCTCCAATTCCTAACACTCTCAGGTGATCCAAGAGGATGGAGTGGTCTATTGTATCAAAGGCCGCTGAGAGGTCCAAGAGCACCAGCAGGGTCACACTACCCCTGTCGATACCCAAGCGGAGGCCGTCATCCAGAGCAACCATGGCAGTCTCAACTCCATATCCTGTCCTAAAGCCGGTTTGAAATGGATCGAGACAATCGGTTTCATCCAAGACAGCTTGGAGTTGGGAAACAACCCCCCTCCCAATCACCTTGCTTAAAAAGGGAAGCAAGGAGACCGGTCTATAGTTATTCCTGTCTGGGGATCCAGGGAAGGCTTTTTCAGTAGGGGCTTAACCGCCGCCTCCATTAAACAAGATAGAACAATGCCTTCCCTGAATGACGCATTGATTGTATCCCGAAGGAATACCCTCAACGCGTCCCCCCTCCCAGATGACCAGCCATGATGGTCAAGGATCTAGAGGGCAGGTCGTCTTCCTCACTCTACCAAGGAGCTTGTCCACGTCATCAGTACTCACAGATTGAAGCTGATCCAATAAAACACCATCAACGGAGTTGCTGGACACCTCACCTACGGATTCTGTCAAAACACTGGCATCCAGGTCAGCTCTTATTCGAGAGATTTTATCTGCAAAGTAGATGTTAAAAGCATCACAGCAGGCTGCTGTAGGGTTAAGTAGAGGGTTCTGCACAGGCGATACCTGTGTCAGTTCCTCCACCACCCTAAACAGCTCTGCTGGATGAGACTCTGCAGACACAATGTGTGCAGAGGAGAAAAGTCTCTGCACTGCACACAGTGCCTCCCAATAGGAATCAAGATGTTTCCTATGGCGAGTTCTGTCAAATAAGAGCTGAGTCTTTCACCATTCGCGCTCTAGTCATTGTCCAGCTTCTAAATGCTCCTAAAGCCCAGAGGGAAGAAATATGAGGAATGCATACCTGGCATCCACCTCAACTGCTGCCCATGGACCAGGCCAGGCCTGGAAGTAAGCAGGCAAGTCCTTATATTTAAAATGGTAAAATGCCATTTAGCTAGGCTGTGGAAGTAAGCAGGCAAGTCCTTATATTTAAAATGGTAAAATGCCTTAAGTCCTTATACAGTATATAAATGGCAGAGGGCTGCATAATAACAAATGTATGAATAATATCTAGATAGAATCCCTAGATAATAGCACAAGGAGCCCTGGTGGCACAGTCATTAAATGGTGGTACTACAGCCATTCACAGCCACAAGGTTGTAAGTTTGATCCCAGGCAGGGCTCCAGGGTGCATTCAGCCTTGCATCCTTCTGTAGGTGGCTAAAATTGGTACCCAGCTTGTTGGGGAAAATTAGCTTACACATTGTAAACCACTTAGATAGTACTTAAGAGCACTAATAAGGAGTATAGAGACATACTTGCTATTGCTATGATTAGTTGTAAAGGGCAGCAAGAAGTTCAGATTCATGCATGAGAGCAGGAAAGGGGGAGAAAAGAGAAAGAAACAGAAATATTATTGGATGAGAGAAGTACATAGCCATGACAGCTAAATGGAAAATTAAGGCTCAGAAGCAGCAGAAAATAATAGGTGTAGGAGATCATTTGAAGGAGGACTGTTGTCTTTATGTTTTTCTTGTGGACTTTCTTGAGTGCATCTGGCTAGCTGCTAATGGGAAAAGGATGTTGGACTAAATCAAAGCCCAAGGACTGAATTCTGTTTTAGAATGGGTGACAATGCATGCCTGAACTTTAATCTATGCTACACTGTATCTGGGGGACACTGTCAATTGATTTGGGTGGTGTCTGTAAATAGGTTGCCATTGGCTGGTTATATTGGAGAGAATATCAAAGCTTGGTGTACACCCTGGCATCCTTTTAGTTAAGGGTTGGGCTCCGGAACCACCTCCATAGGCTTGGAGGCCTAGGGTCAGAGAAAGAGCCTCTCTTTGGGGCTGACTGGGGGTTTGCACTCTCTCTTGTAAAGAGAGAGTATGACTTGGAGGTCTACAGATTTCGGGGAGGTGGACAGTGCCCTCAATTTGCCTTCCAGTAAATAGCAGGTCAGGGAGCAACCCATGATATTGGATTGCTCTCGGGATCAGGTGTTTATGCTCAAGGGAAGGCTGAGGAGATGGTCACATGAAGTTTCTCTCTCCCTCCATCACTTATCCCCAGGTTTAGTTCATGAAATAGCTTCTTAAGTCAAACAATGTGGTCCTTGTTTAACCCAATGCCTTGTGTCTGGTCTTGTTATTTCATGGTCAATCATCAAAAAGTTCTTACTGGTAATACCTAAGCCTTAGGAGGGGTATTTTAGCCTTCAAGAGTGGGGGAACAACATACAAAAAGTAGGAGACCACAAGTATGGTATTGGGGGAAGAGGGAATGGTCATCTGTGGAACGAAGAAGGCTGGAACAAGACAGGCCCTTTAGAACCAGATTCAGCTGCAAAGGCTGAGTTTCTTCACTCTTTAATAGGTGGATCTTTGTTCCGCTACAGTAGGACTTTATTTATGTGGTCCTTTCAAACTACACAATTCTAGCATTATGGTTGCACTTTAACTGCTATAGCTGCAGCCTATGGACTTCTTGGGGGTTGTAATTTCATGAGGCACTAGAACTCTCTCTGAGAATTCTAAATACTTTCCTCTACATTGGAAATCTCAGGATTCTATAGGACATTTTGAGTACTGGACTAGGACTTTGGAAACTAGGGTTTGAATCCCTACTCAGCCATTGAAACTCCCTGGGTGACCTTGAGCAAGTCATACTCTCTCTCAGCCCTAGAAGTAGGCAGTGGCGAACCACCTCAGAAGACACCTTGCCAAAAAACACAACAATTGGGTTGCCTTAGTGTTGCCATAAGTAAAAAATGACTTGAAAGCATACATCAATAAAGATTACTATAACTCTGTACTGTGAAAAGGCCCATGTTCTTATGTTGCACTTTAACTGCAACTATCTTAGCAATCAAAGTCTAGAGAACGAATTGGGTACACCATGATCTGGTCAGGCAACATCCTCATCTACCTTTCCCACCCAAAGTATTTATTTATTTATTTATTTATTTAAAAAAAATCTGTTTGGTGAACAGTTCATTACTGCTTGAAAGCCTATCTCTTTTGAATTCCAAATAAAGGTATAATCCCATTTTTTTGGTGTAAACTGTAAAAGGCTTTCATATTGGGAGTGGATTTTTTTCTCCTATTCTGGTCTGCATTTTCTCTCTCTCCCTTTTTTTTACGCAGACAATTGATTTGCATGACAAGAGCATCCTTGTCTTTTTAGAGGTCACCTCCTCCTGCTGTTTGTTCCACCCCTGAAGTCATAATCTTCAGTCTGTGACATCACAATTAGTTTCTGAGGAGATGATTACAGGCACAAACAAAGACTTTTGACTTCAGGTGGCTGATAAGCAGTGAGAATCCTGAGAGAAAATATTCCCTTTTCATGCTGATATTCTTAAAAGTGGTGTGTGTGTGGTGAAGGGGGGGGGGGGAATTAGAAGACAGAAACTGCCCTGTGTCAGAAAACAGTTCCAGACTAAGCACTTTCTCGTAAGATGTCAGTGGCTGTTTGGCGGTTTTTTGTTGATTGTAGTGATTTAATTAGCTTCTAAATAAATGTGGCTTCATCGCTCTAGGGGATGAAAAGCATTTGTGGTAAAATGCTTTGAGCTAGAATTTCCCTAAAAAGCATTCCATTTAGGACACTTAGTGTAATGTTAGTCTTCGTACGACTTAAATGGTAAAATAAATGTGCCTAGCATTTTGCAATAGCAAGGAAGGAGGAAACCAGTGCCTAGGAATTTTCATGAGTTAACATGAACAACGAGGGAATACATTTGTGAAGCCAGTCCTCTAAAGCAGGGGTAGGCAACCTTTCCCCTTTAAGGGCCGAGGGACTTCAGCTCCCAGAAGTCTCAGCCATGTTGGCCAATAATCCCATGTTGGCCAATAGCTCCTGGGATTCTGGGAGCTGAAGTCCCTCGGCCCTTAAAGGGGAAAGGTTGCCTACCCCTGCTCTAAAGAGTGTAAGAAGAACAATAGTGCTAGGATATTCAGAAGTGTATGAGTAGCATGCGTGTGTGCATGCACACACAGAGTACACTTATATAATGGGAGATACATGGCTCAGCACTACTGAATACAAAAAGGAATTTGGATTATTGTGGATCATATATTGAACATGAGCTAAAAGTGTGATGCTTCAGGAAAAAAAGGCAAATGCTAGTTTAGCCTGCATTAACAGAAGTGTAGTTTCCAAGTCGAGAGAAGTAATAATCCGGCAATATTTTGAGCTGGTCAGGTTTCATTTGGAGTACTGTTCAGTTCTAGGCACTTCATTTTAAGAAGGATATAGACAAGTTGGAGTTGGTTCAGAGAAGGGCAACAAGGATGAGAAGAGGTATGGAGAACAAAACACATGCAGAAAGGTTAAAGGGGCTGGGTATGTTCGGTTTGGTGAAGAGTAGACTGAGGGATAACATGATTGCACTCTTTGAATACCTCAAAAAGAGCAGGGGAGAAGGCCAGTTCTCTGCTGCTCCAAAGGGTAGGACCAAGTCTAATTGTTTAAAGTAGAGTTTAAAGAAGAGAATATATTTTGATTCTATAATGTAGGCTAACTCCACACAATCCTTCAACAGATTCAAAAAGCTTTAGTTAGCAAGTAGAGAAAATCACAGGACAGAGATGTTGTCAGAACTGAGGGATTTCCCTCAGTTACACCTGTATACCCTGAGTTCAAACAATTTGCCCATTACACAAGCCATCACCCCATTTTCCAGCAATTCAAAATATATTCTTTTCCCATATCTAGCCCCCTCCTTATTTTTCCTCTATATCAAGCTACAGATTTCCAAAAGAACAACCTTGGTAAATGGCAATTAATACATCCTCACCACACATCTGCTCATTATCCTCCTTGTGCCGGATACACAATCTCCAAGCTTCATCAGTAGGATATCGTAACCCATGCATGCATGCATCCCACATCAACACACACATGTTCAAACTCAGCAATAAGCATGACAACAAACAAGCATGGTAGGATCATGTCTAGACCATGATCATGACAGAGTGAACATTAGAAGGAACATCTTGACAGTAACAGCGGTTTGGCAATACAATAAATTGTCGAGAAGTGGAAGGGTTGCCTTTTCTGGACATCTTCAAAAAGAGGCTGGGCAGTTACTTGCTAGGGATGGTTTAGCTGGAAATCTTGTACTGAGCAAGGAGTTGGACTTGATGACCCATGAGGCCACTTTCAACTCTGTGATTCTATGAACTATTCTAGCTAGGGCTGATGGGATTTTCATCCCAAAAACATTTTGTGGGACACACATTCCCCACACTGATTAAATAAGTCACTTTGGCTGGATATTAATTAATGAATTAATGATTTATTCCAGTGGATTTTTTTCTTGAGTCTTTATTTGTTACATGTGGAACTCTGATAATCAGTTCTTGCCAGAGATTTGGAAGCTAGGAATGCTGCCAAAATTCATTTTTGTCAAAGTCTCAGTGGAGGATCTGGGATTCCTCTTTGGCAAAACTCCTTGGAAAACATACTACCAGACCACACTTGAATTAGGGTTGGCTTTTTTGTGCATGTACAAGTTAATTACATCAGTGACCTCATGGAATGCACTTGAATCTGCCAAACATTAGCAGAGAGACACATTAGATTTTCCTGACCTTTGTCTTAGAACTCAAAGTAGAAATTCCAGTATCCTAAGGGATACTAAAATATTACTAATACTATGGAGTTTTTAGCTGTAAGAGATGTTTGATAATGGAACGAATTATTTAGGGTATGAGTTTACAAAGAAATGACTGAATAGTAATCTCTGCACTGTTGAGCCATATCTATATTGTGCTACTTTCATTGTCATAACTCTTTCCAAAAGAATCTTGGCATTTTTAGTATGGTGCAGTACTTAGAATTCTTGAGGATTCAGGATTAAATCAATTTAGTGAAAATTCAGGGGAGTGGAAAAGAGCTCACTGGCAAAAAAAACCTCTTAGTACAAGGAGCTTATTTGTGTACATGTGCTTGTGTGTGAGTGTGCACGCCTGCATGCATTTGTGTATGTCTGCACTCAGTGCCACCAGCTACACAGGGGCCCTAACCACTGAGGGCCCTAGAGTATTTGTTCCACTTGCACCATTGATAATCTGGGCTGCATCCATAGTGCAAAATTAATCCCATTTGACCACTTAAACTGCCATGGCTCAATGCTATGGAATTCTGGGAATTACAGTTTTTGAGACAGTCACCCTTCTCTTTCAGAGAACTCTGGTGCCACAATAAACTACAATTGTCAGAATTCTATAACATTGAGCCATGGTAGTTAAAGAGGTGTGAAACTGGATTATTTCTGCAGTGCGGATACAGCCCCAGCCTTGTTATAAGGTGCCATGGGAAGCAGATGGCCAAGATTTTGCATCAAGAGATATGTCATAAAGTTCTTCCCAGATGAAATTGCTGCCACACTGGAAAATTAATGCAGTTTGACACTGGTTTAATTCCATTGCTCCATCCTATGAAATTCTGGGATTTGTAGTTTGCTGCAGCACTAGTGCTCTCTGACAGAGAAGGCTAAATATCTCACAAATAATAAATCCCAGAATTCCATAGCATTGAGCCATGATATTTAAAGCAGTATCAAACTGTCTTAATTCTGCAGTGTAGTTTCAACCAAAAATATCTCCCAGATGGATGTCCTAGATGTAATAACAATAGTATGGTATTTTCCCCCATCTCCTTCCTCAGGACTCACCTTTCTCTTGAAAGCCCTACCACCACCATTTAGTGACTGATGTAGAATGATGGGTCTATGAGAAGTTTCCCCAGTGCCAGATGTACAATAATGCTATTGTACTCTGGGAACTGCAGAGGATCCTCAGGAGGTCTTGGAGATCACTGTCATTCTGGAATTTGTAATTCAATAAAATACTTATTCTTTGTTAGAGTCCTAATGCTACAGTTGAGGAGACTCCACTAGACTTATTGAGAAAAGAATTCTAAATAGCTGCAAATCCCAAACTGCAAATCTCAGGATTTCTTAGGACAGAGGCTTGAAAACTGATATAACTCTGTAGTCATATCAGTCTCTGGATTTTCTGCAATGTCTAGATTTTCTGTAATGAGCAGATTGAACTAAATAGACTCCAAATTCACACATACAACGAACTTTCTCAGGAAAAGAAGACAATGATTCTCTCCATCTCTGCCTGGAATCATCATCATCATCATCATCATCATCATCATCATCATCATCATCATCATCTTCATCATCATCCTCAAGGAGTTTTTGAACTAAAGCAGAATCAAATACCTTCTAAGTTTAAATTGCATAGCAGATATATAAGTACTTGCAGGTAGATAGAACTCACCAGGACATTCTCTTTTGCAAAACCCATGTAAATGTAACCAAAAACATAGCACTTCAGTTGATAGTGATATTTTGACTAACACTGATGCAACACAGTTGCATGGGAACACAGTTGCTATTTTTTTCTTTTAAAACAACCACAAATATGTCCTTTGCAAACCATGCTCTTGCATTTCCACCAGTTACTAATTTATCCTTCCACATCTGGAAAACACAGGTGATATACATTAGAAATACTCTCAAAAAGAACACCAAATGCAAATATCGCTGGACCTGCTGTGAAAGGATTTCCCGCAGCAAACCATTCCCAACATGGTTGAAATAAGAGTCTCAAATCTGCAACATAAGTGAGAAGATGTCTTAAATTTATAGCACAAGTTTAAGAATGAGAAAAGTTCAACCCTGCATTTTTTGGGTCAATGTATGGACTGACCTGATATATTTTGAAGAAACAAGAGATTCATTCTAAAATGTTCTGTCTCTTCAGCCTATATTATTAGTTACAAAGAGGTATACCCCTATATTTCAATCCAATTACAAGGGCAGCATATATTTAGATATTAAATATGTAGTAGGTTGAATCCATAGAGCCATCATGGTGTAGTGGTTTGAGTTCTGGAGTGACCTTGGACAAGTCACTCTCTCTCAGCCACAGAAGAAGGCAAAAGGAAATCCCCTGTGAACAAATTCTGCCAGGAAAACCCAATGATAGTTTCTCGTTAGGGTCACCACAAGTCAGAAATAATTTGAAGGCACACAACAAAAACAAAGTTGAATTTGGATGATGAATAACATAGTGGTGAGAATTTTGCACTGCCCTCACATCATATTTTCACAGCTTTTAGCATTTCAGGATACTTTTCTACACAGAAAGACACCCTCCAACGAGTCGGGAGGGGTTTCTTGTTGCGCTGGCCATATTAGGACATGAGAAGCCTAATTGGTCAAGCATGCAGGAGTATTGAGCACCTGCGCGCTTGGTCCAATCAAGTTGCTTGTTCATATCCCAGAGTCTCATGGTGCTTGTAATCTCCCGAGACTTGGGATGAGAGTTTGTGCTTTATAGCTCTGCGCTGCCATGTGGCGGCAGCCATTTTAGAGCTTGAACTGAGCAAGTCACATCGCTCTGCTCTGCGCTCTGGCTTATTGCTTGGCTTTGGCCTAGCATTTATTCTCTGTTTTGCTGCATTTTGGCTTTTGCTGATTTGCTCTTTCTTCTGCAAGTGGGAGTGTTCATTTCGTCCCTCCCTGAGCAATCGGAAGGCCGAGTAAGGCCTTCGGGCCAGTCCCCTTGGGCCTGCAAGGACCTTCGCATCCCCAACACCCGGAGGGCTGCTTCATCCAAGGCGGGTACTGCGATAGACATCCTCACCGTGTGTGTGGACCCACTACTGGATTTCAGGCCCAGCGGCACCCCAGCATCACTGGTTTGGTATGGTCGGGACATCATCGCTGGCTTGGGAGGGCTGTTACACCTCTCCCCAGTGGTAAGTGTGTGTGGAAGACAGTATTGTGTTCGGGTCGGGGTTCCATATAGGACCTTTGGTGGACACCTTCCCCCCTGGTGTGTGTTGCCAGTGATGCTTTCTGGCTGTTTGCATCTCTTGCTGAAACTGGGGGAAGGACAGCCTTTGGCCTGGTGGTAATCACCCAATGTTGGGTGATTGTGTTTTGGACCCATGTTCCACTCACTAAGGGGAGTGATGCCCCACAGTAAGGCCCAATCCAAGAGGTGTGCAGCTTCGGCTGCACCCAGCTCTGGACATTCTGCTTCAAAAAGGCCTTCTCAGTCTACCAGCAGAGATGAGGAGATTGCTGCCCAGTTAGCACAACTGGGCAAAACAGTGCAGGCCTGTATTGCAGCTTGCCCAGAAGGGGCTTCAGGCTACAGCTGCCAGTCCTAGTGCCATTACTTCTGGGACCTCTGACACAGAAGTGCTGCCCCCTCCCGTGGCACCTGATGCTCAGGTGATAGATGCTACACTGGTCCTTCGGTGCTTTCGGCTGTGGAGGCTGGGCACCCCACTATTGCCGATATGTGGGATCTCCTGAAAAGGGTCCCTGGTGTGGAGATTCAGCGTGCAGCTGCCCCTGTTTCTGAGCAGCTTACTATGGCAGATTTATATAACCTCTTGAGAGGAGTGGTTCTTCCAGGTGCTGGTGCAATGGAGCAGACCCATGATGCACAAAGAGGAGATCAAGCTGCTGCTGCTTCATCTTTGTCTGACACCTGAGCTGTTGCAGGGCCACACTTCAGGGGACCGGTGCAGCTTTGGATGCAACTGTGCAGGCACCTGCGGTAACACAGGTCCCTGACTCTAGGGTGCAGGATATGTGCCCAATGGTTGTGGCTGGCAACACCTCTGCGGTGTCTCCTTTGAGTGCTCCTATGTTATCAGGAGCTGCTGTGCATTCTGAATCAACCCCTTATGCTAGGATGTCTACACCCCTTGGTTCACACCTTCCTCTTTCCACTAAAGAAAGAATTTGGAAGGGAGAGTATATTGACTTATTTTCTCTTACTTTCAGGGACCCTGAACCGAGGATCATGGTAAAGGATGGGATTGTGTTTAGTCTTCCAAAAGAGTTTTAAGCACTCAAACGCCCTAAGCTGGAGCACAATTTTGTAAATTGGATTATGGGTTTCACTATTTACAGAGGTGTCATAGAAGAAAAAGAGCCATTGAGGTCCCCTGACTTTTCTAAATATCAGGAGATCATGATAAAAGCTTATACCAACTGCCATCACAATGCTAGAGGTGCAGCTTGGCTGCAATACGATGAGCAGTTTAGAATGAGAGCTGCACTGGATCGCTCCTTGTCATGGAGACATGTACAGTCTGAGCTTTGGGCTGACGTTATGGTAGGGGCCTCCCCTTCGAACAGGTGTGACAATGGGTTTGTTCCCATGGTTATTATGCCGAGAGGGCCGAATGTGAGGCCTGGCATGGGGGAAAGAAAGCAATTAGACATCTGCTGGGACTTTAACTCAGGCAAGTGCAAGAGGCAGCCCTGCAGGTTTGACCATAAGTGTAACACCTGCGGGGGTGGTCACTCCAGTGCTTCCTGTAGTAGAGGTAAGCGGTCAAGAGTGGGTGGTGCCCCCCGGCCAGTATCACCTGGAGGAAAAGGCACCATCTCCAATTAAGCTAACTGAAATGGTGGCGTGGTTGAAGGTATACCCTAATAAAGAGGCTGCTTCTTATTTATTTCATGGTTTTTCACTAGGTTTTCGTATCCCTTATACAGGTCCTAGGGTACATCGCTATGCGCCCAATGCTCGTTCTGTGAGGGAGCTCCCGAACATTGTGAGGGAGAAATTAGCAAAAGAAATAGCTACTGGGAGGATTTCAGGACCTTATGATCAGCTGCCTATTCCCACGCTTCGCTTATCCCCATTGGGTGTGGTGCCTAAAAAAGCCCCAGGGGAATTCAGGTTGATTCATAATTTATCTTATACGAAGGGTGATTCTGTGAATGATGCTATAGATCCTGGGCTTACATCAGTTAAGTACGCATCATTCGACTCTGCAGTCAAGACTATTAGGAATCTAGGCAAGAGGGCCCTTTTAGCAAAGTGTGACATTAAGTTTGCCTTCAGGCTCCTTCCTGTTCACCCAGATGATTTTGACTTACTGAGTTTTCAATTCGAAGGGAAGTATTTCTTTGACAAAGCCATGCCAATGGGGTGCTCAATTTCTTGTTCAGCTTTTGAGACTTTCAGCACCTTTCTTCATTGGTGTGCAGTTAAGTGGACATAACACATTATTTAGACGACTTCTTGATTGCTGGGAGTCCCAATTCCTCACAATGTGGGGACTCTTTGGTTGATTTTCAGGACTTAATGTCCGAGTTAGGAGTTCCCTTAGCAGAAGAAAAGACTGAAGGGCCAGACAGACAGCTTACCTTTTTGGGTATAGAGATTGATACCATAGCTGGGATTTTCCAATTACCAAATGATAAATTGGTGGCTATGAGGCAACAGGTGAGGATGATGTTGGGGAAGCAAAAAGTGACACTTCACAAATTTCAATCCCTTACAGGACTGCTGAATTTTGCTTGTAAGGTTGTAGTCCCAAGACGAGCATGCTGTGCGAGATTATAGAAGGCTACTGCAGGGGTAGCTGCATCTCATCATCACATTAGAATCACAAGGGGGATTCAAGAGGATTTGAAGGTTTGGGACTCCTTTTTGGAGCAATTCAATGGGATTTCATTTTGGAGATCTGAAATGCTGCTTCGAGCAGACTTTCAAGTGCATTTGGATGCTGCTGGTGCCCATGGCTTTGGTGTTTATTGGAATGGCCAGTGGGCTGCAGAGGCATGGCCTTCTGCATGGTCAGAGCATGGTCTGACTAGAGACCTGATGTTTCTGGAGCTTTTTCCAATCATAGTGGCTGTGCACTTGTGGGCAAGCCAATTTGTTAACAAGACTGTCTGGTTTTGGTGTGACAACCAGGCAGTCATCCACGTGGTTAATTCTCAGTCTTCTAAGTCCCCCAGAGTCATGTGTTTGGTAAGGGCGATGGTCATGCAGTGTTTGAAATTTAATGTGCTATTCCAGGCTCAGCATGTTCCTGTTGTGCTTAACCCTTTGGCGGATGGCCTTTCTCGTTTTCAGCTCTCCAGGTTCGGTTCCGGCAGCTGGCTCCCGAGGCATCGATACACCCGATGGAGGTACCGGCCTGGCTATGGAGCCTTGGAGATTAGAAATCCACAGGACAATCCTGAATTCCATTGCCCCATCTACACACGTCATACCAAACAACATTGAATACGTTTAATCAATTTTTATTGGAAATTGGGGAGGTCCAAAGTTGGCTGATTAGGGTAGACCTGATCCTACGTTTCATAGTCTATCTTAGACATGCAGGTCTCTCGCCTGTTACTATTAGGGGCAGGCTGGCAGCCCTGGCATTTCACTCCAGGGCAAGGGGTTGTTTTGATCCTACCACAGACTTTAGAGTTAAAAGAGCTGTGGAAGGTTGGTCCTGAGAATCCCCTGCAACAAAGGACTCATGATGGCCGATAACTGGCACAGTCCTGGTTAGGTTATGGGAACAGTTGCTGATGCATTATTCACCTGAGGAAGTGGCTTTATTTAAGGCAGTATTTGCCATAGACTTCTTTGCAGCATTACGAATTAGTGAAATTGTGCCTGGATCTTGTAACGATCAATCTGGCATGTTGGTTAAGGATGTTGCCTTAACCAAACAGGGGATTCATATTTGTATTAGGCGCTCTAAGACTGATCAGTTAGCAAAGGGTCAGTCCAAAGCGCCTAGTGGGCAAATTTGCCCAGTGCTGGCAATGACCAATTATTTGAAGATTAGGACCAAACTGTCGAGCTATCTCTTCATACATTTGTCTGGTATGCCCTTAACTCAATTTCAATTTAGAGCAGTGTGGAAGGAGACACTAAGCTGCCCCAGACATATTTCTCTTCACACTCCTTCTGTATTGGAGCAGCAACAGCTGCGGCCACTCATGGTTTGAGTGAAGCTGATATTTGCCAAAATGGCCGGTGGCATTCTAGAGCATTCAAGTCATATGTTAGGCTGTCAGGGAATGTAACTCCTGATCAGCCATGCTAATTTGCCTTGTTTCTATTTCAGCTGGCTTTTTTCAAGGCAAGATATGGATTGTGGGCCACAGTTTGATCTTCTGGGCAGAATGCCACATTCTTGAGCATCACTGCGACTCTGCATTGGGTTTGTCACACATCAGAACCATTAAGTGGTTTGGACAAAGGGGCATGATGTGGGGAGCACTCCTTCTTTGGATCCTGCAATTGGCTCGGTCATATCCACAACCCCGGGTTTTAGTTATACACCTGGGGGGAAATGACAGGGGGGAAGTAGATGGCACTTTGCACCGTCTTGGAGGCAAGGAAGGGGAGGGGCAGCCTCACACTGGGCGTCCCAACCCTTTCCTGAACACATCATTGGAGCGCCCATCGCTCCACACGACGGGCACTCTGATGAAGTACTTCTGCCGCAGCATCTGGACATGCTGTGACAGAAGAGACACCGAAGGTGTGCCCAATGCCTCTTGTGGCACATCTTCAGTGCCTTGTGGAAGGAGCACTATTTTAGCATTCCTTCCAGGGCCCAAAAAGAAGTGGATCAGGGCCGAGGAGTGCGGCTACCTCAGCCCCAATCCGCAGCTTCTCGGGGTGGCCCATGGCCGCCCGTCTGCTTAGGGCCTTAGTTAAAGTACCTTGTTTGCAGCTGGCAAAGCAGATGGTGAGAGATCTGTAAGAAATTCAGAAGGTTTTCCCAGGAGCTGTAATCCTTTGGTCCAAGCTCCTGCCAAGGCATAGCTGACCTGGAGCTCGCAAAGATGCTGCGATCAACAATGCTCGATGATGGCTTAATCGTTCCGTTTCCAAATAGTTGTCTAAATTTTGCATTTTTGTAATTGAACATGAGATAAAAGTTGTGGCCTGTTTTAACCCAAGAAGAGGTGTCTTGTGTCCTTTGTGCCAGTGCAAATACCTGGAGGATTGCACACATTTTTTTTTTTGTGAAAATAAATTCATCAAAAATCCCACTATTTCCAGAAACTTATCTTATCCAAGATTTGTACAAAAATTGGGGTGGGGTGGGGTGGGGGGGAGGAGAGACAAGATAAAACAAAAATAAAATCCTGTATGTGTTTGTGAAAGTACTGTTTTTCTGCATGAACAATGTGTATTTCTGCAAGAATAATTTTCCCAAACACCTCAGGATGTGTGATACAATGCAAAAACTGCATAGAAATATTTGTTTGTCTCACAGTGGGAGGAAAGCTACAGAAAATATTCATCCTCACAAGCAAAGAAAAAAATAGTCAAAGATATGAATGGTAATCCTAGATTTTCCTCTTCCTGAGAGATGTCAGGAGAAAGCAATCAATTTTTCTTCCCACAGTGTCATGATAGTCTAAAACATTTTTCCCCACAATGTCGGGAAACTGCATAGCTTTCTGAAAGGAGCTACAGAGCTTCCCCAAAAGCAACATATCTAGAAAGCTGCACAGCTTTTCCATGAAAACTATGGAACTTTCAAAAATAAAAAATAAAAATAGAGGAATAAAGCACAACACAGGGTGTTACATGACTTTAAATGTTGCACAGCTTTAAAAGCATTTTTCTCCTAAAAGAGTGGTAGGGGAGCAAAAAAGTGAAATATTATGCAACTCCAAAAGCTACAGAAGCTTCCAAACAGATGGAGGGGGGGGGGGAACACAAAGCAGAATGATACACACCATTAAAAGCTGTCAAAAGGATGGAAAAAATAAGCTCAAAATGCTGTGTTGTACAACTTTAAATGTTGCAGTTTTAAAGTTGCACATCTTCATATGTCTGGCAGCTTTAAAACAGGAATGGGAACTACAGCCTAGAAAGTTTAAGAAAGAGTACATTGTACACAGAAGGAGAGAGAACACTTTAATATATATTATTTTCTGTTTGTGTAGGTTTTTAAAAAATATTTTGTACATTTTATCCAAGGACACATTCAGCAAAAAACAATGTTTTTCTTGGAAAGCACAAAACATGCAGAGGTTTTTTTGTGCTGATAATCAACAAATAAGAGTTTTTACAAGATTATAGGAACTTTCTAGGTGCTAGTTTTGATCCCACAAATATTCCTGAGGACTCTCCAGCTGCAAATTTTGGCCCCAATTGAGAAGTTATCAAATACTCCTTCCAACCCTAGTAAAAGATTTAGGGCCTTTGCAGACTGCCAGAAATAGTTCAAATTGAGTCCACTTTAACTGCCCTGACTCAGTGCTAGGGAATCATGGGAACTGTAGTTTATTGTGGCACCAGAGCTCTCAATATTTCAGAAAAAATACAATTCCCATGATTCCCTAGCACTGAGCCAGGGCAGTTGAAGTGGACTCAATTTGCACTATTTCTAGCAGTCTGCAAAGGCCTTTCAATCCCAAATCCTAAAATGTCCTGGCTGTATTGGATAAAGATTAGGGACGAGCCTAATCTGCCGTAAGAAATGTCTCAGAGATTGGCCAACAGACCAAGCTGCTGGCAGGAATGCTCTGCCAAAAAAGATCTGCCAACAGGAAAAGTTTAAAAGAAGGTTGAGAAGGAATGGAGGAAGAGATGAGCTCCCTGAGATCATGGATACAGCCACAATACCAGCAGAAATTTAAGCCAGGGAGAGCATAGTTCTAAGAAATTTCTAGCATGTTTAGGCTGGAAGTACAACTTTAGCTGGGATAGTGCTGGGTCAGGTAGTTCTTTGTCATCTTGACAATAAAAGACTGCATTGTTTATCATACTTGTAATACATGTCTGTGTATCTATCTGTCTAATGTCTGTCTATTTAGTATCTTGCCTTTTTTCCAGGATTGGATCCAACAGTCATGACTGTAATAGACATGACTGAAACAACTCTCATTGATTTCAGTGAGTCTCTTCAATGTAACACAGTCTGAAGTAGAGATGAAAATAATATTTGCACCATTTTCCTTGCTAAAATAGGTTGTCTCAACATGTCAAGAACCCTGCAAAAATTGACACTGAGATATATTTCACAGCCAATCAAGAACAAAGAGACCAGGACTTTGATTTTTGATTCAACATGGTGGATTTTTGTACAAAACTAAAACAAAATCTACCACTATCACATTGGTTTTGTGCAGAGTACAATATTTTTGCACATTTTTAAATAAGGAAGTACAATTTTTGCATAAAATCCTTCTTAACTTTGGCAAATCAACAAAAGTTGCATTAAAATAATATAAGAGCAGAATAAAACAGATCATTACAACAATGTAGAAAAATAGAAAAATCTTTGACTGGTATCAAAAATTGCATCAAAGTAAGCATCAATCAAGCTTTCTGGGTAGAATATTCCAAAAGTAGAGAATTGTGTCTGCATAGAGAGTCAGGCATTGTGCAGTGGTTTGAGTTTTGAGCTATGACTCTAGAGACTAGAGTTCGATTCCTAGCTCAGCCATGACACACACTGGACTACTTTGGGCAAGTCACATGCTCTAAGCCTCAGGGAAAGGCAATTACAACCCCCTTCTGAACAAATCTTGCCAAGAAAACCTCATGATAGGATCACCCTAGGGTTGCCATAAGATGGAAATGACTTGAGGGAACACAACAAATGACAAATGACTGCATAGATCATGGAATGCTCTTAAAGACATGGGAATGTCACTACATTTGATAGTCCTGATGAAAAATCTGTACTTAGGACATGAGGCAACTATTAAAACAGAATATGGAGAAACTGAATGGGTTCCAGTTGGCAAAGGGGTAACAAAGATGCACTCTATCATCCTACCTGTTTAACTTGTATGCTGAAAATATAATATAATATAATAATAATAATAATAATAATAATAATTTATTTATACCCCGCCTTTAGCTGAAGCTATCAAGGCGGCTTACATTAAAAGTACACTCCCACAGTTTATAACAATCATATAACCCCCCTTAAAATTACAATTATATCAAGCAGTTTAAAATCTAATATTTTAAGCAATAATCAATGACAGGCGCAACTGATAAAACAAAAAGCACTGAAATACTCCCAGTTTGTAGCTGGGGCAGATTTGAAGAGAAGAAGACTGAGAAAAAAGAGGAGTGAAGATAGGAGGAAGGAACATCAATGATCTAAGATATGCCGATGACAGCATACTATTAACGGAAAACATCATAGACTTGGAACTTACTAAGGAAGGTCAAGGAAGAAAGTGCAAAGGCAGGATTATTAAACATAAAGAAAACAAAAATAATGACCATGGAGAATCTACATAAATTCAACCTACATAATGAGAAAATTGAAATAATTAAAGCTTTCCTGTACCTTGGATCAAACACTGAACAGAATGGAGGCTGCAGTCAAGACATAAGAAAAAGCGTAGGAATTCTAGGAAGGGCAGCCATGAAAGAACTGGACAAGATTCTAAAGAGCAAAGATATACAACTGAGCACTAAAGTTAGAATTGCCCAAGCCATTATATTCCCCATCACCAGGTATGGATGTATTAGCTGGATGGTGAAGAAAGCCAACAGAATGAAAATCAACTCATTTGAGATGTGGTGCTGGAGAGGATTGCTGAGGATACCATGGATGGCCAAAAAGACAAACAAATGGGTCCTTGAATAGACCAGTGCCAATAGGCTCTGAAATTCCCCTGGAAACCAAGATGAAGAAACTAAGGATGCTGTACTTTGACCACATCATGAAAAGGCATGACTCACTAGAACAGACAATAATACTAGGGAAGGTAGAAGGCAGTAGAAATAGAAGACCACACACCACATAGCTAGAGAGGTAACAGGCCTGATTTTACCGGATCTAAGCAGAGCAGTGGGGGATACAGAGTCTTGGAGATGACTCATCCATATGGTCAAATGAGTTGGGGCCAACTTGAGGGCATTTAACAACAACAACAAATGACTGAAAAGTCATGCTTTCTGCTCACTACTCACAATAGTGGAGGAAAATAAAGAAGGACCTATGATGATTCCAATAACAACAGAAGCCTGTGGAAATGGAGGAAATTCCTCCATATGAAGGACAAAATCAGTAAACATAACCACAGAAATAGTCACATCCATATCTTAATTATAGGGGGGATGCAGACGGGCGGCCCTGGGCAGTGGAGGATTGGGGCCGAAACTACCCCATGTCTCGGCCCCAATCCTCCTTTTTGCCACCTCAGAAAGGAGCGCCAAAATGCCAGTCCTTTCAGAGGTGGCAAATAGGCCTCCTGAAGAGCTGCCTTGCAACTCTTCTGCGCCCTTTCTGGTGCAGCACATCAGGACGCTGTGCCGTCATGATGTCCTCACCGTGGGGTTGGGGCACCCGGCATGTGGCTGCCCCTCCCCTTCCCTGGCTCCAAGATGGCGCAAAGGGCCATCTGTGGAGGCCCTATATTCATATTTAATTTAGACTCCACTGACTTTAGTATAGCATGTTTCAAAATAAGGATCTCAGGCTAGTATATCTTGTTTAAAAATAATTTCATTTTGATGTTGCTAGTACATAATATCTCCAGTAAAAAGCTTTGCAGCATTTAACAGTTCACAAATGATAATTAATTGATTTAAATCTTACCTTGATGAGAGAAACCAAGCAGCTAAGATTAATCCTCTGCTCTCTCAAATTTCCACTAGCCCAAAGGATATTCCATAGTGTTCACTACTCAGCCCCCTATTGGTTTTAATTTATATAAATTATCTTTTACTTCCTCTCACATAACTGTAGTGGGTACTAGGCACACATGCAAATGAGAGGCAGGATGGTGATAATGAATGACACAGTAGACATTCTCCACAAAGGCTGCTGCTAATGCTGATTTAATTATTTTCTCAAAAAAATTAACATTCAAGAAGTTATCTTCAAGTATTGTCCAAACTGCAGCCAGATGCTGAAGAAAATTAATATTAGAGTCAAGGGCAGGGTAGATTTTGATGTTCTTTAGAGAATTTATAAACAGCACAATGAACTATAATTACAATACATCTTCTCTCTCTTTCATTCTGTCTGTGAATGAAGATCTCACGAAAAATACCTTCCAATATAGGTTTATGTCCAGCATAGAATGGTTCACAAAGTACCTCACCTCATTTTACATATGTTTCAATGTTTTTACATATAAAGGTCAAAATTAAACAGCTAATCTTCATCATGTGAATGCATCTGATGTTCTAATAAAGTAATGGCATTTCTTAAGTCAGACTTCAGATTCAGTTCCCTGTCAAAGCTAACACTCAACCTTAGGCTGGTTTGTATCTACAGGTGTTGTTGTTTTTTTAATAATCTTGTTTAGGAGTACTTCAGGATGCACTAGCCAGAAATGTAGTGTTTTTACTCTAATCAATGAAATTAATTCCCTGTCATTTGCAGCCATAAAACAATCAAAGTCATTCATGAATCCATCGTATAACTATATAATCTATTTAAATACAAAAACCCATCAGTTTGTAGTCATTTCAATGCAATATCATCAAATAATGTAAATAATTAAATGTTGCAGTGGAAAACAAATACTAAAATCCATCTTAACAATTCAAACACTATTGTGTGGGACTTGATCTAAGATATATAGCTATAACATGTCATGGAAAAGTTCTTTGAAGAATACAGCAGGTGTTTATCTGCCCAGCAGATGGAGCCAACAACACAAGCAAATTTCCAGTAACCACAATACATCAAAGGTGGGCAAAGTGTGACCCTTCATATGTTTTTGGGTATCTCTCACCATCACCTCTAGAGCAGAATGATGAAGAGTGCTGTGAGAACATCAGCTGAACTTTATCCACCGCTGCTATACATGCTCAGTCCTGCTCTATGTCTTGTTCCAAAAGTGGTTGCTATGCAGTCAGATTGCCTACAGGGTATGGTTGTAGGAAGCACATGACTCCCATGTTATAACAGTTCCACATACTTTCTGTCTGTTTCTGAGCCCAGTTCAAGGTGCTGGTCATCCCCTATACAGCCTAGGTCTAGACTATCTAAAGAACTAAATCTTCCCATGAGGCTGTCATACCTGCAATGATGTGACTCACTGGAAAATATGATAATGCTTGGTAAAGTGGTAGGCAGTAGGAAAAGATGAAGAACAAACTACAGGTAGATTGATACAATCAAGGCAGCCAAGGCCCTGAGTTTACAAGACTTGAGCAGGGCAGTTGATGACCAGCAATTTTGGAAGTCTGTCACTCATAGGATTGCCATAAGTCAAAGTCAATATTGATGGCATATAACTACAAATCTTCACTGTCTCAGCTCTAAGACCATCAAGGAAGATCCTTCCACTTTCACAGGTACATTTAGTGGATATGGAGATACTAGGCTCTGGCGATGGGGAGCACTTGGGGAAGGGGAAAAAAATAAAGAAAAGAGAGAGAGAGAGAAAAGAAAAGGGGAAAATGAATTAGTGATAAATTAACAATATTATACCTTTGTGGAAGGGTGAAAAGTATATGGTGAAAAGAAGACAGTAAGAAGAATGAAGTTATTAACAACAATTTTGTTTTTGTTTTTTTAATTTACTGGTTTAATCAATATTAAATGGTTTGATATTAATTAGATTTAGATAAGGCAGTAAAGAATGAATAATTAATGTGATCTCCCATATATATGTTGAATATTATGTAAATTTTTAAAAAATATATTATTGTATGTAGGGTGTAATACTAATAAAGAATTTTATACCCAAAAACAAAACAAAACAAAAACCACAAACATATAGTGGGAACATGGGAGAGGGCCTTCTCCTTGGCTGCACACTGACTTTGGACCTCCCTTCCCAGAGCCTAGCCTAGCTCCTTGTTTGCTATGCTGTCTGTTCCAGCAGGAATTTGGGGACTAACTGTTTCATATGTAATGGGCATTGTGTTTTAGTGTGATGTACTACTGTTATTCTCTACTTTTAATGTTTTACATTGCTTTGATTCTATAGACTAGGGGTAGGCAACCTTTCCCCTTTAAGGGCTGAGGGACTTCAGCTTCCAGAATCCCAAGAGCTATTGACCAACATGGGACTATTGGCCAACATGGCTGAGGCTTCTGGTTGCTGAAGTCCCTCGGCCCTTAAAGGGGAAAGGTTGCCTACCCCTGCTATAGACAGTTTAACACTACGGGCCAGTACAGACCAGCAAAATGTGGTGGCTTTCCTGTGGCTTGGGGTGTGTGGTGTATGCACAACACATGCCCCAAAGATGCTGGGAACATGCCATGAAGCCAACCCAAACAACTAAATGGTGGTGGTGTTGCGGCATTGAGGCATTGTGGCATTTAGATGCCACACACCACTGAAACCCAAAAAACTTCTGCCAGAGCAGCAAAGACAGCTTTCTGCCATTTCTTTTTGTGCTGGCAAAATGCTGGGTTGGGGGCATGGTGTGCAGTTGCCACACACCCGACCCAGCGAGAAAAGGGGCAGTGCAGAGATGGCTTCTTGGGGCAGTCTGTTTCACCCCTATATTAAACTTGATTTTTGTATGTTTTCAGATACATGTGAGTTTGTATATCTTTTAAATTGTATGCTGTGTTAATAATAATAATAATAATAATAATAATAAGTTTTATTTCTAAGCCGCCCCTCTGCTTAGCAATTGGGGTGGCGTACAGCATAATTTAAAAACAAGAGACAATGTAAAATTTCTATATCCCACACCCTAATCCTCCCACCCCTTAAAACTAAATTAAACTATAATAGCAGAATTAAAACAATTCTTAAAAACATAATAAAAACAACAACAACAACAACAACAACAAATAAAAGCAAATTAAACAACTTGGGCATGTCCATGTACTATGGGAGGTTGAGGGACATAAGATAACCTCCACTAGAGCCGGGGGATCATTCCGCGGAAAGCCTGCAGGAAGAGATCCATCTTTACTGCTTTCTTAAAAGCAGCAAGGATAGTAATAAGATGGATCTCATCCAGCAGGCCATTCCATAGTCTGGGAGCAATCACAGAGAAAGCCCTCTGGGAGGTCTGCGCCAGCCTAGTCTTCATAGGCTTCAACGGATTCCTCCCAGAGGACCGAAGTGCGCGGGGGGGGGGGGGGGAATCGTACGGGAAGAGGCGGTCCCTGAGATAAGATGGGCCCAAGCCATGTAGGGCTTTAAAGGTTAAAACCAACACCTTGTACTGTGCCCAGAAACTAATTGGCAGCCAGTGGAGGGATTTAAGCACTGGCGTTATGTGCTCCCTCCTTGATGTTCCAGTAATTAGCCTGGCTGCCATATTTTGCACCAGTTGCAGTTTCCAGGTTAGGCACAAGGGTAGCCCCATGTACAGTGCATTGCAGTAATCCAGACATGAGGTTACCAAAGCGTTTATAACAGTTTCCAGATCCCTCATATCCAGATAAGGGCGTAGCTGGTGTATCAGCCGAAGCTGATAACAGGCACTCCTGTGGGGGGAGAGAAGGAGGCCATTGCCCCTCAATAAGAATTATGATTTTTTTCATTCAGTCCCCACATTTTTAGCATTGCAGTTGAGCCTTTACAAAGAAAAAAAAGGGGGAGAATATCATAGTATTCTGCAAAACCACAATACTAAAATTTCATGAACTTACTAAAACATTGTATAGTCAGCCCTCTGTATCCATATATTTTTTAATCCCCAAATTCAAGCATCTATGGCTTGAAAATGTTCAAAAATATATAAATTCCAAAAAGCAAACCTTGATTTTGTCATTTTGTATAAGGGACACTATTTTAATATGTCATTGTATTTAACGGGACTTGAGCATCCATGGATTTTGGTGTCCATGGAGGGTTGTGGAACCAAACACCAGTGGATACCAAGGGCACACTGTACATGTACAAGGAAGATTTCCATTCATGTACACTTTCTTTGGTTCAGGACTCACCTTTGTTGCATCTATAGTTGTGTGTGAATATTCATTCTCAGCTATGACATGTGCTGACATATAGACATTCAGTAATTCATTAGAGAAAAGCAAATCTTGCTTTGGAAAGTAACATATTTTAAAGAATTTCAATGGACAGTTTTTTAACAGGTCTGCCCAGAAATTATAGCGCATTACTCTATATTAAATGTCCTTACAGACTTGTGTAATATACATTTATGTCCTAGTTGCTGTCATTTAATTTAGACAAATATTTTGCACATGGAAATATTGATGTGCTTTTTTAGAGGCATCTTAACACACTTTCTTGTCAAAATGCATTAAATGGGGGATATTTTTGTCATAAATGATGATATTCTTTTTCCACAGAAACCTCTTTTGTAATTTCTTTTATCTGCCTTCCAAATGTTGTGTCTGTTCCACCAATGAAAATTGTTTCACTGCATTCCAAATTGGGTACCAATCTTGGAGAAAAGACAGTGTATAAATAGTGATTGACTGTTTGATTAATTGATTAATTGATTGATATTGTCATCAAAGGGAGTTCAATGATACAGATTGCTGCCAATGAAAGCTCTGGGAATGACCTTACCTGAGGTATTTTGCTGCTTGGGCTTTTCTAAGGAAGAGGCTGGCCAAAACTACCTCTGTGCCAAATATGGGAATTGTATATCCTTACATATGTTTTTGGACCGCTATATGCAGTAGCCCCAGAGACATTGTCAAGACAGGAAGTGTTGGGATTAATGGGCCAGATTCCTGTTGGTGAATTATGATGGCATAAATTGGAAGGAGTCCATTGCAACTCACTTTTTTGTCATTGCAAAGGTTGGAATTCTTTACCAATTGTGTATTAAACAAAATTCCTCCAAATTCCTCTTTTAAGTAAAACAGCCTCCATGACTGTCATTTCTGTGTCATTGGAGAATGTAGAGAGAATATCTGTGGAGGTGCATCCCACTATTTTGCTGAGGCCAGATGTACTAAAAGGACATAATTTGCAGGGACCACAGGAGGAGCCCAGGAGTTTCCTGCAAGTTTGAGATATTCCTTCTTGAAGTTAGCAACAAGTAATTTCAGCAATTTTCTTTCCATTGTATGAAAGTCTTTGTAAATCATACATTTCTCAAAACCATTCACAATTCAGGACTTATTCTGCACAAAATTTGTGCATGGCTGTTTTGTGCTAAAAACATGATTTTATGTGCAGAAAACAGTATTTTCTGCATGGAAAATATTTCAATGCAGAACTATTAATTTCTGCACAGAAATGGGTGTTTTCTGTGTAAAAATACTGTTTTCTCTGCAAACCAACCATATCTAAACTTTATACTGAATTAATCCCCATTACAGCATTTTCTGGGCAGAAAACAGCATTTTCTGTACAAAAAACAATATTTCTGTGTTGAAATATGCTGTTTCCAGTGCAATTTTTTTTGGTTTTGTTTTCTGCACAAAGCAACCACATGCAAATTTTGCATGCTTGGTTCTGGATGTTTTCTGAATCCTAGCATTACCCACAGCTTCAAAACTATATTACATTGTCATCATCATTGTCATCTTCTTCTACTTCTTCTTTTACTACCTGCCATGCTGGTTGCGGAATTTTGGGACAATTTTCCAAACTCTCTCATATTTTTCCTGCCAATGAACAAGTAATCATCCCAAGGGGACAGCTGCAGTCTTTGTAGCTTATTTTCAAATTTCAGATGAATATACTTTAAGGACTTTCTTTCTACCCCACCCTTTTCCCTGAGCAAAAGATGAATAAATGAAAAAGGAATGGTATAACTGCAGCTTTGACACTTAGGGATGTATGTTCAAAGAATGTCTTTTCCTTCATATCTTGTAGGTCTTGAACTGACATAGCACACCACTCCTCACTTCCAGTGACAGAGAAGCCACAGTATATCAGGTTCTGTAATGACAGTAGTGGCACGTCCATCAATGAAAGGTCTCCCAGGTTTACCCCTCAGGTGTCAGTTTTTCTCTCTTTCTGAGTATTCATATTTCTCTGGGGGTATGCAAGAAACAGTCTCAAATGTGAAACATGCCTTTGGAGTGAAAATTGCCCTCTTCTTTACACCATCAATGTAATGTGTGTGCAGAGGTTAGACTAGCTGACTAAAAGCAGAAATAACATTTCCTTCAGGCCTGCCAAAATTCAGTGAAACATCAAAGCTGAGAACCTGGCAAAGAGGAGTGTCTGCAGTTGTTTTGGAAGGCAGACAATACATAAAATAATGCACGCTTCAACAAAATGTGTTCCAGCTAGTTTCAGTCTAAAGAGAGTAAAATTATGTCCACTGTGAGAGTGATAACTGTTGCTGAGCTACAGCAAAGAATGCAGTACTGAAGCTGAAACTGAAGCACTGAAAAACTGTCCTACGAGGGTTCACAAAGATGTCATCAAAAACTTGGGAATGGGGATAGGGTTATCATGAGATAGACAGGAAGGTGGGACAACCATGATCAAACTTCCACTGGGGAGGATAGGAGGTCATGCTATCAGGAACAAGATCCAGTAACTGGAAAGGAGGATGTAAACCTGAGGAAATATCTCCCCAAGTTAATAGTTGTCCCATCACAGTTGAATGAGTGCTATCTATCTGATCAAATCATTCTCTTAGGGGGGATGCAGACCAGGGCGTTGGGGATGCCCTGGTCCGGAACGCCGCGGGACCGCGGCAGCCGGACCACGGCGCTCCTGCGGCGACCCTAAAAGGAGCAGCAAATTGCCTCTCCTTTTACAAGACAGGGAAAGTGCGTCCTAAACGCGTAGGGCGCACTTTCCCTGACTTATCCTCTGCAGCGCGTCTGGTCGCTGCGGAGGGAAGTCATCCCCGGAGCCCCGGCCGTCCGGAGGGCCGGAAGCTCCGAGGACGACCTCAGGAAGAGGAAGGGACGCCGCGCGTGCGGCTGCCCCTCCTCTTCCGGGTCTCGGAGACGGCCCTATTAGCCGTCTGCCGAGGCCCTTAGTTATGCTGCTTTGAGCAATGGGCTTATTAATTTCTTTTATCAAATCTTTGGATAGTATTCTAAACATTTTATATCAGGACCCTGTGTGGCAAATTCAGTTAGGGGCTAGACATGAATGTTTACATATATGAGTACATCCACACCCAAAAACACTTTTCCCAATGCCTCACTCTGCAATTAGAATCAACATGCCATTTAATTTGCTGTTATTAACTACCATTTTTGCAGTTATTTCACCAACACAATAGATTCCTCTGTAAAAAATTAAGTTTAAAATATGCTTCAGTAAATCACAACATTAGCATTCGTTAAGATTCTTTAATATGGAAGCCTCTTCGTCTGTCACATTCAGTAAAATAGGACAGAACAGCCTACTGCCTCAGGAAAAGAAATATATGAGTCCACTTTAACTGCCCTGGCTCAGTGCTAGGGAATCATGGGAATTGTATTTTTTTTCTGAGACATTGAGCCTCCTCTGTCAGAAAGTTCTGGTGCCACAATAAACTACAGTTCCCATGATTCCCTAGCACTGAGTCAGGGCAGTTAATGTGGACTCAATTTGCACTATTTCTGGCAGTCTGCAAAGGCCCATATGTTAGACAGGGTAACCTTTGCAATTTCTCTGAGAAGACAGCATGTTTGGGTGAGGGGAGGAAGACAGATAGAACTTTTAGAGCAGGGGTAAGCAACCTTTCCCCTTTAAGGGATGAGGGACTTCAGCTCCCAGAAGCCTCAGCCATGTTGGCCAATAGTCCCATGTTGGCCAATAGCTCCTGGGATTCTGGGAGCTGAAATCCCTTGGCCCTTAAAGGGGAAAGGTTGCCTACCCCTGTTTTAGGGGTTATGCCAGAGAAGAAGAGCCAGGTTTATAGAGGAGGAGGAGGAGGAGGAAAATGAATTTTAGAATGGAACGGGGTGTTACAACTTATGTTCAATAAAAATGAATTGTCTTGCAAGACTCTACGTGCATTGTAGGAAGGCATGCTGAAGGGCAAGGCAAGAGAGCCTGGATTCCAAGTCAAACCTGAATTCAAAATAGAAATTGGAATTTCCCTTCATACACACACACACTGACAAGGAAATGTTTTTATTGATGTGCTCAGGAGAGCAATTAGTGCTTAACTGTCTTGTCTACTTGCACTGAATGAAGACCCTGCACAACTGGTTCAGACTGGTACACCCCCCATGGTGAATCACAAAGTTTTCAGGGATGTTGGGCTTCCCTATCTGGATTTGAAAGAGGTTAAATGTCTATACTTAATCAGCTTTGTCTCATGTAGCACGGCACCATTGTTTTCAATCCTCCAGACCAGGGGTAGGCAACCTTTCCCCTTTAAGGGCCGAGGGACTTCAGCTCCCAGAAGCCTCAGCCATGTTGGCCAATAGTCCCATGTTGGCCAATAGCTCCTGGGATTCTGGGAGCTGAAGTCCCTCGGTCCTTAAAGGGGAAAGGTTGCCTACCCCTGCTCCAGACCATCTAAGAGTCATTATCAGTGCTTTGTGCACATGAGACTCAAGCTTTGCACTCATCACTTTAAACACGAGGGTTTGTTTTTTAACCCTCCACCCAGAGATGTCCCCTTCATTCCAAGTGACAGCCTCCAACCTAGGAAAAGGTTAAATATAGGCAAAGTGGCAAAGCAACACAAGAGAGACACAGAGACAGATGAGTTTCTTCTTCACATTGGAGAGTGAGAAAATCTCTGTGTGTATTTTAGTTTTAAGTTTAGCTACAATCCTCTGGCCCCCTTATATTGGTCAGGAACAGGGTTTTAGCACCTGTGTCATTTCCCTGCTCTTTTACACATACACTGAATATAGATTGGTCCGTCGATTTCTGCTGCTATCTTTTTATGTCTTTTTAGAAAAGAATTGTAGTGCTTGTTCTCAAGTGGAATTAGTTTTCTTTTCTTTCTTTGTTGGTGGGTGGGGATGGGGGGAGAGTTTCTGGTTAATTGTCCAGTTTTAAAAATCTTAACCTGTAAGGTCCTACAAAGAGTTAGTGTTTGGAGGAGCTTTTTCCCCAAACCAGTAAACCCATTGCACTGCTCTTAACAGCAGAGGAGTTGGAGTGGGGTGATTGGTTTATTTGCTTAGCAGAAGACCAAATCCCCAAGCAGCCAGGTCCCTTTCAGAGTGTTAAGCCTTTCAGATGTGAAAGTCGAGAGTCTTTCTTTACAGAAGGAAAATATTTGGAGTTTTTCTGGAGAGGAGGGGAAAGAAATGAATTGTGACTCTCTCCTTTACTGATTATGTTCTGTACTGGTTTCTACTGAATACTATTGTTACAATAGAATATATTATTTATCCTTATTAACCTTTAAGAAATGAGGAATTTGAAGAGTGAGTGAAGTATACATGTTGGAGGGGTAAAAATATAAGAGAGATGATTGAAGAACTTGTAACATCTTTTTCTTCTGATATCTCATACTTTAGGACAGCCTTTCCAGTCTGAAAGTTCCCTGACATTGCAGACGCCCACCATTTCTCCGCAACACTAATAGTATGGGCTTTGTAGCCCATGTGCAGAGTCGTGTAGGTTGGAGAAAGCCTTTTGGGGAGGGTAACCCATCTTTGTTCTACTTCAAGAGAAAGGAGGAATAAAAATAAAATGGAATGAAATACTAAAAAGAACTCCTTTGAAAGTGCTAGTAACAAAACATGCTTCCCTAAGGTCAACAGTGACAACCCCTATAGTCTGGACAACACTAATTAGTTAATAGAGAATTAATTAACAATGACTACCAGTTATTTAAACTATTTTGATTTTAAGAGTTTATAATATGGCAAAATTATGGTGAATGTCACTATTCTCTGAAGATGCCAACCACAGATGCAGGTGGAACGTCAGGAATACATTCTTCTAGAACATGGCCTCACAGTCCAAAAAAACCACAAAAACCTATAGTGAATTAATTTTTCAATTTCTAATGTTCAACATTATCACATTAGTTTCAAGCCCAGCATTCCAAGCTCTGCTTTCACTCTACTCCAAGCTCTACTTTCACACAGACATTTCCCTTGCAACCAGATAATACATACCCCCCCCCCCCACACACACAGTAGGCACATATCATGAGAAAGAGGAGATGGGGAAGGGGAAGGTATCCTTCACATACTTCCCTCATACCCATAGCCACACTCAGGGCCTGAACAAACTGCCAGAAATAATCCAGCTTGAGAGCACTTTAACTGTCCTAGCTCAATGCTAGGAATCCTGGGAATTGTATTTTTTTTCTGAGATATTGAGCCTTCTGTGTCAGAGAGCTCTGGTGCCACAATAAACTACAGTTCCCATGATTTCCTAGCACTGAGCCAAGGCAATTAAAGTGGTCTCAAGCTGGATTATTTCTGGCAGTCTGTTCAGGCCCTCAGATAGTTATACACATACACACACACACACTACATTACACTACTCTCCACACCCAGATATATCCAGGAAAACACAGTACTTGATACATACAAGAAGTGGAGGAATGCATATCACACATTTCTCTCATACCTGCACATATATCCAGGGACAAAAGAGGCACATAGAAACTTAAACACACATACACACAAGCACACACACTTTCCTCAGAGAGAGAGAGAGAGAGAGACTCTCACAGACACATCACCTTAGAATGTAAGGATGAGGATGTTTGAACCTCACCTGCCTCCACACTGAGGTCACATCACAATTTTCCCCTCTGACACTCAGCTAGGTAGAGAGAAATATTAAAACAGTGAGGTTGGAGGCCTCCCCATAGACCATCTTCTCCATTTAATAGGCTGAAATACTGGTTAAATGGGACATACAGCACATTGAAGATGGTTCTCTTTGCATGTTCTTCTTTCCAGCAAAAATAGGTGGTATGGGATGCAGTGGATTTGGTGGCTTAGGCCTAATGGAGGATTGCATGCAAGACCTCCAAGGGCTATGTGTCTACAGATTGTCCATAAGTGTTTCATCCATAGAAGAAACAAAAGACATATCTCAAGATGCTGAAAAGGTAATAGTTCTGTTAGTACAGTTAGTATTTGTACAGGGTCATAAACAATTCATTAACAAATTACTTTAACCACAATTTATATTGTTCTTGACACATGTGTCCCTATACATAACCAATCTAGCTGACTATGTAAACCTATCCTTTTACAACATGTTTCAAGAACATCAAGTTCCAATTAAGCACTCAGCCAAATAAATCATCTCCCCCTGACCGGAAATGACATCATAATTTAACTCATGGCATAACTTGTCTATGATGTCATCAACTTGTTTGGTGACGACATAGCAAAATTTTTGTTAACCCTTTGATGTATACTCTTTTTCCAAAATAACGTGAACTAATTTCGTAATTCCAATTAACTGAATTATCCTGGGGGTGGGGGGGGGGGAGGTCCCTGCCCACCATAAGATTATAACACTCTTGGTAGAAGATATCCTAACCAGGACCCTGACACCCAGTTGTGACAAAATAACTTAACTTGGCCCCAATGCAAAATGATCATGAGCGAATAACAATTGTATATAGCTATAACATACAAGCTATAAAATACAAGTAGACCCCATTTTATTCTCAGGGAGGGCGAAAAACCCAGGTCACAATAACTCTGGGAAAATTCCCTTCCAGCCCCATAAGGCAACCAGCCGCAGCCTGAGAATAATTACTTACGCAGCTATTAGTGAAGGGTGGGTGGGTTGGATTGCTTGTCTGCTGCTCTAAAATCGCTGCTCCCATGAGGCAGCAAGGGGGCTTTATAGCCCCAAGTCTTGCTGGAAGTCTCGCGATATGCAAGACCACCAGCGAGTAGGGATCCTAGAGGATCCCTTTCCTGATTGGCTGGGCGGCAGAGGAAGGGGCGGGACTTTTCCCCCACCCAGCCAATCATGCATCCGGTGTCATTCAAAGTGGCCAGCGCAATGGAGAACCCCTCCCGACACACTGGGGGGAGTCTTTCTGTGGACTTCATTGGATGCTTTTCAGTTTCTGCTTCTTTCATTAGTCCTTTATAGTATTCTATCTATAACCTTGCCAATTTCTAATTAAAAAGCATATACCATATAGTTTTAGAACCAAAAACAAGGATTTTGATATGACCCATGTATAAGTCAAGGGTAAAACTTAGGAGAGGAGAAAGTTTTAACATTGGATTGACAAGAGATGGAAGTGGAGGGAAATGGGGTGTTTGGTAGTCAGGGGAAATCCAGGGGAAGAGGAGGAAGGGGAGAGAAGGTTTAATATCAGATTGGGAAGGAAGGAGCTGGAAGGAGATGGGTTGTTTGGTAGTCAAGGAAATCCAGAGGAGGATGAAGAGTATGGGGAGCAAAGGTTTTAACATTGGATTGAGAAGGGAACCACCCTTTTCACACACCTTTAAGGACCTTTCTAATCAGTAATAAATAATAATAATAATAATAAAATTTATTTCTATACCACCCAATGGTTACCCAATACAGTATTACTGTATTGACCCATATATAAGTCAACCCCAAATTTTAGGGTCAAATTTTGGGCATAATTTTTTAAATTTACAGTTGTGTATATATGGTATATGCTAATCTTTGCAGCCCCATACCCTTCAACTGTCCAAATTTGACAAGGAAAGTTCCAATTAATCCCCTGTTGTCCTATTTTTTCAGCTATTTTTAAAATGTCTTAGTTTTTTTCTCTTCTTCTCATTTTCCCCTTTGTCCTCAGCTTCCTTCAGTTGCTGCAAACTGAGTTGAGTGGAAAAGCAATTTAAACTCAGCAGTGGGGAAAGGAGAGGACAGGATAGAACTTTGCCTTCTCAGCAGCCTCAGGCAAAATCTAACTATTGCTGCCTTTCCTAGATAGTCTGTTCCTCCTCATTAATAACTTTTGCCATCTTGTCCACAGTCTGCTGTGGCTTGGCCATCTGTGTCCCAGTTTACATCTGTGAAATGTTGGAGGGTTTGCAGTCCTAGCCCGTTAGTCTGCTGTTAAGGGCTGAAGCTTGAAGAAGGCACTGTTGGGAGGGGGGTGGATGCATCATTCTTTAGCATCCCACTTGCCAGCATCCTAGAACTTTGTCACTCAGTACAGCTGCCTGGATTTTAAGGTGGGTTTTGGAGCTAGATTGGGAGATGGCATGCAAACATGACCTCATGACTATGTGTTTGATGCAGGATCTCAGACCCTGGGGATTTTCTTCAGGAAGAGGTGTTTGGTACCAAAATATTGTCTTTGGGCAAATTAATTTTGCTTTTTAAAAAAGTCCTGAAATAAAAAATCTTTTGTGGCATGTATTTATGTATTTATGTACTGGTGTATTTATGTGCTGAGCTATCCTTTCTTCTCACTAATAAGAAAATTTGTGGAAGTATTTTACATCCCCAACTTTCATGCAACACCAGATTTCATCCAGAAACTCCTCTCTCATCTTTTTTTTTCAAATCTCACCTTACTATGCTTCCATATTATTTTGTTTAAAAAAGTATTTCAGTAAAATTTCCAGTTGACATCAGGGGAAAAGACACTGTTCTCTTAATGCAAGTGATTTCCATATTTTCTAGCCTGTGATTTTTCCATACACATATGCCAAACATCAGGGACAACAGAAAGAAATTAAAGAAAAAAATATCAAATGACTCACAAAAATCATACTGTTAACTAATGCATCTGATTGAATTACAAATAATTTAGCATGTGGGTAGCTTTGATGTCAGTAGGTGACTTTGGGTTTTAGTCTGTACTTTAAAGGAGCTATCTGAGGCTGCATCTGCACTGCAGAAATATTCCAGGTTGATACTGCTTTAACTGCCATGGCTCAATGCCATGGAATTCTTGGAACTGTAATTTTGTGAGAAATTTCATCTTCTCTATCAGAAAGCACTGGTGCCACAACAAACTATAATTGCCAGAATTCCATAGCATTGAGCCATAGCAGTTAAAGTGTGTCAACCTGGATTATTTTGAGGGTGTGGATTGTCTGCAAATTGCTGAACTCCACACCTAAAATAGTTTCAGTAGCTCCTCTAAAGTTCAGATTAGAACCTGCATGGAAGTCACCATCATCCATTGATCAGGGAGTGTTAAGTGAGGAGACACACAATGATTAATGAACAGAAAATGTTCAGAAGAATTGCAAATTGTGACTGATTTGAAACTGTTTCCTAGAAGTCAGAATCATAAACCATGTTCTAAAGGTGGCTTGTTTCAGCAATTGTAGTTTAATTTATCCAGAGTTTCTCCACTCTGGAAATAATGGTCAGTATCACAGTGTGCATGTGCCATCAATTTCCCTTTCCCACATTTCTTCAGTTTCATCCCCCGCAACTATCCATTTCCCTTTCTTCCATGCTCTTTCCGTTTCCGTTTCCTATTCTGTCAGTTTTACTTTACTCATATTCTGTCACTTTCCCTTGCTTCCATATTCTTTTTTTAAAAAAAAATCAAGTTCATTCCATCACATTTATGAAGAATTTTAAAATTCTCACCCCCCTCTAATGAGCAGAGGAGAAGCTAACTGTCATGATCATGGCTTTCCTCCTCCCATTGACAAATTGTTAAGTTGTGGTTTAAAGTGGTTTAATGTTACAGCTAAAATGGGTCAGGATAAATAACAAGCAGAAAAACCTGCAGATGTTTACTAGGGACAGATAATTCACTCATCTAAAAGAAAGACGAGAATGAGAAGGAGCAGCTATAGCAGTAGCAGAAGAATCTGTGGCTTTCTTATTGATAGTCTTCCAAAAATCTCTTCTACTGTCACTGAGGGCTCAATACGGAACAGAAATCTATCAAAATTTTACTAACTTATGTTTGAGTTGAAAATTGGACAATTGACAATATTTAATTTCCTTTCCTCTGCTGCCTCTCCTTCCTTCTTCTCTAACCTGCATCTGACCTCTCTGATTTCCTAGGGGAAAGTGAATGCAAAAATAGCCCCAAATGAGTTCTGCTTGTTTCTTAATGAATGAAAAACAGACGCTCCTGCATTCTTTAATAGTGACAAATGAAGCAAATGGATCATAGTCATTTCAATTTTTCCTTTTTATGCAAAATGAATCTGCTCTTCTAATACTGAACTATTCATAAATATGATCAGATTAAATTTCATTCTGTATAGCATTCACCGATGCACTCATGTATTCCCATGGTACTATTGTAAGCACACTGGCAAAAAAAAAAAAAAAGCACAGAAAAAGAATAAGGATGCATTTGTATTGGCTTTGTATTGCATTCTCTCTATATGTAGTTATGAATTAGCAATGTAAGGGTGAAGATATGAAGCTTTGAACGAAGTGAACTTTGTAGCATAATGTGTTTTCAGTACATTCAGTTGAAAATCTAGAAATAAAAATGGAACTATAGAGATTCCTAATGATTAAGTTCTTTTAGAAGGAGGGTAAAAAATGAAGTAATCTGAAACTCAGGAATTTGGGGGAAATTCAGATATGGATGATTTTGGAATTAACCTTAGTTCAGTGCTGTTTCCCCTTTTGAAACAAGTGTGTGCAGTTTAAACCTTGAAATCCAAATGTGCATAGTTTAGAGTTGGAAACACATTCCTGCCCATTCAACCTGTTCATAGACTTCCAAAGCTGCATAGTCACCATCCCCCAATGCAATCTCTTCCATGTCTGAACAGGTCTAATAGTAAAAAAAC
The DNA here is from genome assembly GCA_026167975.1 of Phrynosoma blainvillii. NCBI lineage: Eukaryota > Metazoa > Chordata > Lepidosauria > Squamata > Phrynosomatidae > Phrynosoma > Phrynosoma blainvillii. The sequence continues at coordinate 420,526,089 of JANUYF010000001.1, forward strand.
CTCCTTTCTAATGTTTAGGTGGAATCTCTTTTCCTGTAATTCAAATCTGCTGGCTTATGTTCTAGTTTCTGGAGCAGCAGAAAACAAGCTGGCTTGATCTACATAACATCCCTTCAGATATTTATATTAGCTATCATGTTACCTCTCAATCTTCCCTTCTCACAGCTGAACATATCTAACTCCCTAAGTCATTCCTCATAGTGTTTGGGTTCCAGACCTTTGATCATCTTCAGCCACATTCACATTAGTGTTTTTGTGCCGAATAGATCCGGGGAGATTCAATGATGCAATATTGAATATAAGTTCCCACTATGTTTACCCTGATTGAATCTCTCTGTGGCAATTTAACCCTGTTGACATTCACATTACCATTTGTAGCAATTTAAAATGGAGCTGTCATTTCAATCATTCTCTGTTTTTTTTAACTGTCAATCAAATGATGCCCATATGTGTAATACTGTTTGGGTGATCTCCCCCTTTGTCAGCCTCAGAGGATGGTGATGACAAGCCACTTTGAGGACCCCTTGCCAAGAAACTCCTGTGATAGCTTCTCCTTGGGGGGGATTCCTCTCTGTCAGCCTCAGAGGATGGTGATGGCAAGGCCCTCTGAAGAACCCTTGGTTCTTCAGATTCCTAAACCCACCCCCACTGATAGGGTTTTGTTTTTGTTTTTTGTGCACCTTTGTCATATCAACACCATCTAATGGGATGTTCCAAGAACCCCCTCCATGGCCATGGCTTTGGCTAGAAGGGAAAGAGCAAAGGGGTGGGCATGATCTTCCCCCTGCACATTAACCCCTCCCTTCCTGTGTTCAAAATTGAATTGACGGCTCATTCCCATTTGTGGGTTGTTTTTTTAAACACCTTTTTTTGAAAAGACACACAAAATGCCTCGTTTTCAAAAGCACCGAGTTAAGGGGGATTTGCACCAGGCCTTCCCTGAATTTGGGTTGGAAAAACCCAATGCAAGTGTGAACGACCCCCTTTTAAACCAGTTTGCAAACCAGTTTATGACGTAGTGTGAATGACCCCGTGCTAGCTCTCCTCTGAACATGTTCCTGTCAATATCCCTCTTGAACTGTGGTGCCCAGAACTGGGTACAATATTGCAGATGAGGTCTGACCAAATCAGAATAGAATAGCATTCTATTCAGTCTAAGTTTTGCCTGATATTCATACATCCTTGCACATTATTCTGCACAGAAGTAAACACAGATTTTGTGTGTGTGTGTGTGTGTAAAAATTGTGTTTTTACACACAATTCCCCCCCACCATGTTTCCAGATGCTCATGTGTTTTCGGGAGAAAAATCCATGGAGTTTGGGAGGCAAATATATATATATATATATATATATATATATATATATATGCAAAACTCCCATTGTTTCCAGCAACCCACATTTTTGTACAAAAATCTCATTTTTTGTATGTGTGAGAACACTAATATTTTTTTAAAAAAAAACCTTCCTTACAATAGTTTAAAAAAAAACAACAACTAAAACCACTCTTTCCAAAACCCACATTGGCTTTCTATGCAAAAATGACAGGAGTTTTGGACAAAAAATTAACAGTTTCTGCCTCCCACCTAAAAAAGTGGGTGTATGGAAACAGCAGAATCTTTGCACAAATTCCCATGTTTTTTATACACACACAAAAAGACCATTTCTGTGTGAAATAATTTCCTGAAACACTTTGGAGCATGGAAATACTGGATGAAAACTGTGCAGAAATGTTTGTCTCTTGAAGAAAACTGCAGAAAAGATCTGTCCTTGCATATGTGGAGTATATAATTTATACTTACATCCGTATGACAGTCCATGCCTGCATTATATTAAACAGAGTGTCCAGACTGGGAGTTCAATCCACTTAGCTTTCAAAAAATAATTTAAAAATTCCCAGCACTTGGTTAGTAGAACTCTTTATTGTCTTTCATTAATGAGAGGCTGGAGGCAAAATGTGCTTGCAATAGTAATGTGGTGGCAACGCCAGTTGAGAGGAAGGGAAGGATGAACCTTTTAAACTCCCAGTACTTTGGAATGAAAGGGTTCAGTTCATTTGGATGATTTGTCTTCCAAAGATGGTACTAGCACAGCTTTCCAACCTGAACTTCTCTTGCACTTTACCTCCAATTAAACTAGACATGCAAAGAGACCTTGAGGTCATTTGGTATTGTGTGGGCTATTGACAGACAAGGATTTATTTGGAGCCTTGTGAATACTTTACTTCTTAAATGTTACTTCTAAGACTATTTTGAATTCAAAATGTGACCAGTTTTTAATTAATCATCCTGAGCTTGATTGTGCATAAATCTATTTAACTGGGTGTGCAGTGAATATTTCTGTCTAGGGAGAGTGAGGGATCTGTTGATGCATTCTGCTTTGTAGGCTTGTGTGGAACAGCATGCCATACCTCTGTTAAATATAACATGAAAGCCTAAAAAGAAATGACCATGTTGGTGTGCAAAGGAAGCTAGCTGCCAAAGTGAATATATAAGGCATATGGGCATCATGAATTACTAGAGACAGTGTGCTACTACATGAAACTATCAAGTTCCATGACAGGCAACTAATACTCATGTACCTAAAATATTATTAATCCCAACTATAATAGACCCACTGAATTAATTTTATTTACCTACATAGTGATTCAACATTCAACAGTAGATTTAATGGCTCTGTTCTAATTGAGACTAACTAATAAGATTCTTGCCTTGATCTGTTGTCCATGCCTGACATTTGGAATGAGGACCTATAAACATCCTGGAAATCATACAGCAAGTACCTTGAGCAATGCTCCATCCCATAATGTTCATTACTTGGTTCAATAAAGTTATATAATTTAATTCATAATCTGGGGTAAGTCAGGTACATGAGTCTGTGCTCTCCAGATATTCGAATTATGGTTCCCATCAAGTTGCTCCAACTATGGGAATCATAGTTTCAATCATGTGGCAGGCACTAGGTTGCCTAGCTGTGGTTTAGATGATATAATTGCTAACAAAATTGTGGTTCATATATAACTGGTACCAGTGAAAGAAGTTTATGATGCTTCCTCTTCCCCATGAGGACAGTGTTCAGAATGTTTGGGGACTAAAATGGTGAAAGGTCTGGAAACCTTGCCCTATGAGAAGAGACTTAGGGAGCTGGGTATATTTAGGCTGGAGAAGAGAAGGTTAAAAGGTGATATGATAGCCTTGTTTAAATATTTGAAAGGATGGCATATTGAGGATGGAGCAAGCTTTTTTTTTTTTTTTTTTTGTGGCTCCAGAGACTGGAACATGGAACATTGGATGCAAGCTACAGGAAAAGAGATTCCATCTAAACATTAGGAGGTACTTCCTGACAGTAAGGGGCTGTTTGACAGTGGAACACACTCCCTCGGAGAGTGGGGGAGTCTCCTTCTTTGGAGGTCTTTAAACAGAGACCAGATGGCCATCTGTTGGGGATGCTTTGTTTGTGATTTCCTGCATGGCAGGAGATTGGACTGGATGGCTATTGTGGTCTCTTCCAACTCTCGATTCTCTGATTCTCTGATTCAACATCAGCACCCACTCACATGCAACCTGGTTTATGTATTTTCCCACATACTGAAAGGAAGAGATTGTAATACTAAATAGCTTTCCGTATGATATGCCGCCTTATAGCAAAGGCTTGATTCACACTGGGGGCTTTCTACACAAACAAAGGCCAGAGGAAGGTAAGAAGTATACATTTTCAGTTGCATCCCTAGTTGTATGCAAGAGCCAGTGTAACTTCTTGATCTCCTCCGCTGTCAAATACTAGTGTACATTACATTATATTACAACCCCTGTCCACAGCTCTTATTAGCTATTTTGGAATATGTTCCTCTGATAGCATATCACTAACATCTCTCATACCAAGCACTACATTTGGCTTTCCAAGGCATAAATCATGGGATTATGTGCCTGGAAAAAAAGTTGATTCTTCTCTTTTCTGACTGAGCTCCATTCCTGCTCTGTATCGTGATACCTATTTTATCTTTTTTTTCTTCATGTGTTTCAATGCTGGTATAACAGAGATGCCAAAAGGTTTTTGTAGAAATAAGTCTGAAGTTTAGACAGATGCCTATCTGGTGTATTAGTAAAATAACAACAACAACAACAACAACAAATGAAAACAAAACATATTTGTATATCTGTCCTTGATTTGCTTTTGGAAATGTAAGATAAATGTTTAGATTGCACCCTGGAAATTTTCTTTTATTTATATCCCACCAATCATAAAAACCCAGGGTAGATAGCAATATTAAATTGGTAAAGTACAATGCAGAATAATAATAAAGCAATAAAATACAAGGTGTGTAATAAAAATAATAGTGCATAATCCTCCCACCAGTACCACCATCAGTATTGAGGGTTGCATTCCCATATGGAGTAACAAGGACAAATTTGAAAATTTAGCTAGGACCACATCATTCTCTTTCAATACCATTCCTCTCTTTCTCACTCTTAGTGGGCTGCTGGGATGGGGATATATGGCTCTTAATAAGCTATAGCTCTTAAAATTAGTCAGGGGGGGGGGGCACATGAGATCATGCCAAGGGTCTCATGCAACCCAAGGGCTGCAGGTTGCCTATACAAAACAACAGAGGGAAACATACACAACAGAAATCCTATTGGGTTGCTATGTTGTGGTTGCTGTGTGCCTTCAAGTCATTTACAACTTATGGCAACACTAAAGTGAACCTAACAATGACTTTTCTTGACATTTGTTCAGACAGGGTGGCCTTTGCCTTCCTCTGAGGCTAGGGGAATGTGACTTAAGATCACCCATTGAGTTTCTATGGCTGAACAGGGATTTGACCAATCATAAATTTATTTTATGTTTTAGTCTGGTACAGAACAGCCAGTCAGGTTGATACCAGGTGCATCTCTTGGACAAGGACATTCCACAAAAGACCTTATCCCATGCCATTAAGCCATAAAGGCCTATCCCATATCACCACCTGATATTGATTTCATGTGGTTACATCATAAGAGACAGGCAAATATTGGGAGAGGTGTCCTCTTGAATACTAGAAATGCAATTCTGCACTAATTTTATTCTTGAAGGAAGCAATGCATAATTTGAGCAATTTTCTTCCCAGTATGAGAAAGTCTTTAAAACCATGCAGTTTTTGAAGCTTATTTGCAATATGGGGCTTATACTGAGAAATTTGCATGTAGATTTTTGTTTGTTTGTTTAAAACATTTACATGCAAATTTCTCATAATTTCTCACTATTTTCTGCATAGAAAATTATTTTTACTTTGCAAATCAACTACACACCTGTGCTCCGATCCTATATGAATGGTAACTTTAACAATAAGATAAGAGAAAGGTAATCCTCATTGACAAGGTTGTCAAGTCATGTCTGACCATAGGGGGTGGTGCTCATCTCTGTTACTAAACTGAAGAGCCAGCGTTGTCAGAGACTACTCTGTAATTATATGGCCAGCATGATTGCACAGAACGCTGTTTACCTTCCTACAAAAGTGATACCTATTTATCTACTTGCATTACCATGCTTTCAAACTGCTAGGTTGGCAGAAGCTAGGACTAGTGATGGAAACTCACCCCATCATGCAGTACCCAGGCCTCAAACTGCCAACCTGCCAATCTTGCAATCAACAGAATCAGTGCCTTAATCACTTGAGTCTTTAGCAACCTTTAACAATACTTAACTATGTAACAGAGTGAATAAGACATTTCTTTATTAAATTCAAAAGGTGCATAATACAACACACGGGCAAGTGTGCTGGTATGTACTCTGCATTGATGTGCATTGTGCACCAATTCACATGATACACTTTGCCAACTATGCTACATAGGTCCAAAAAACACTGCAAAAATAATCCAGCCCGAAACTGATTTAATTCCCCGGGCTTAGTGCTAGGGAATTTTGGGAACTGTAGTTTTGTGAGGCATTTAGCCTTCTCTCTCAGAGAGCTCTGGTGGCACAATAAACTACAATTCCCAAGATTCCCTAGCACTGAGCCAGGACAGTTAAAGCGATCTCAAACTGGATTATTTCTGCAGTGTGTTTTGACCACAGTAACTTAACAGCACCCCTTTACTGGATACAAATGCTACACAACCATGCAATTCTAATCCTCATACAGGTAAGTCAATTTATGAAGATGTAAGCCCCCAACGGGATGCCAACAGTATTTTTCAGAAAAATTTCCAATTACAGCATTTTCTCAGAGAAGGCATCCTATTTCTACAAAGAAATGCTATTCTCTGTACAGAAAGTGTTGCTCCCTCCATAAAGCAACCATGTGCAAATTTTGTACAGATGTAGTTCTGAACTTTTCTAATTTTGAAAGAAAGATTGGATATAAATATAAACAAATTTCAATCAAGGATACCTTTTTTAATCAGTTTCTTAACACTCAAAATACTTTTTTTAAAACCAATTTTTGAATGCTTTGAAATATTCTTTTTCCCTAGCCCTATAGGATACTGGTCAATACTAGTACCTCAAAATTGGCTGGCAAACAAACAGGAAACAAATCCAGCTTTTCCAGGCCTCCCTGCCAGTTGTCCATATCAATATTCTGACAAATTCATTTTTCAGTTGTATAAATAATCTTTAATGGCACCCCCTATGAAGCACATTATACTGTCCCATGCAAAAGATTACCAGAGCATGGGTAATGGTGGCTAAGTTGCCTGTGCCTGGGAATGGCTACAACTGGCAAAGTAGCCAAGCCATACAATTCCATGCTAGTGAAAAATCTGGTAGAAGTATCATCCCTAGAGTATGCATTTGGTCTTTCAGGGAGAGTCCAGTCCCATATAGACTAGACTGCCTATCCAATTGCCAGACCTGAGAGCCACCTACTAATAGGACCTTTGTTTTGTCAGGAGCAAGGCCAGGTCAAGATGAACAACTGTGTGAGAGAAATAACAACAACAACAACTGCAACAACAACAACAACATTTATTTATATCCCACATCTCTGTAAATTACAACTGAGGAGGCTTACATAATAAATTAACAATCCCATCTCCCAATAGCCCACCCCCCAAAAATATAAATAGTCAAATTTTAAAAACATACTTAAAAATAACAAACTACAAAAACATAACAACAAATGACAAATAAATTAAAATTAAAATAGCTGACTGGCGGCCAAGAGGAGGAGGAGGAGGAGGAGGAGGAGGAGGAGGAGGAGGAAGCAGAGAGGTGGTGGCTGCTCCAAAAACCCCTCCCAAGCACACCAGCAGCCAGGAGGAGGAGGAGGAGGAAGCAGAGTGGTGGTGGTGGCTCGAAACAAACCCCGCCCACTCTCCCAAGCACATCGGCGGCCAGGAGGAGGAAGAGGAGGAGGAGGAGAAAGCAGAGCAGTGACAGCGGCTTCAAAACTGTGGCAAGGAGAGTTGAGCAGTAGCAGCGGTAAAAATCAACAATAGTAACAGTGCGGCTCTGGGATAATAAAGGACGTGGTAACAGAATGGCTACAAAATCACCCACTAAATTAATGGTTGCCTGATGGCATGAGAGGAGTAGAAAAAAGTATCCTACCTATGAAAGTGACAAGAGAATTTGAGAGAAAGGCTAATTAGAGAATGCTGAACAGGTATTGACAAATAGTTAAGCCATAAGCAATAATAAGATCTGTAGAGAGGCACAGTGGGGGTGCTCTTGCAAGATAGGATCTTTTGGAAATTTCACACTCTCTATAGTATTTTAAGTGTCCATAAATCTTCATGTAAAAGTATTGTGAGCACTTATTCTGTGTTGTGCTGGCAGTGGCAAAACTCAGTGGTAAAAATTTGAGACATGTGGGATATCTATTTCAGTGAGCCTAATAATAAGTAAATAATTTATGTAATAGATAAGTTGGAAAATATTCAGGTTATACACAATGGCAACTGGAATAGATCCTCAGTCTAAGTCACAGGAGGTAAATGAAATTTACAGTGTAAATATAAATGAGAGAACAGCAAACTTTGACACAAGAGGCGAACTGATAGAAGAGACTAGGAGGCTAAGAGCTGACATTAGAGCAGAAATTCGTGCAGAAATAAGAGCTGAAATTAAAGAATTGAAAGGAGAAATGAAAGTAGAATTACAGAGAGAATTATATGAATTTAAAGAAAGCTTACAAAAAATGACAACAGAGATAAAGGGTCTGTTACTCCTTTGTTGAAATTGTTGGAAGAGCAGGTTTGTGTATAAATCCATTCAGCAGAGTATAACTTGCAGCAGAGAAGACACCACCACACAGAGAAAACTCCAAGCTTCTAGCAGAAGGCTTTATTATAGAAAAAAATATGCAGAGTAAAAACTATAAAGTCCAGTAAAGCATCACATCAGCCAGATGTGGCTAACAGGAACAAAACTACAAATCCTTAATGCTACATTGTGAAAAAGTTAGTCATGCTATAGCTTCAGCAAAAATAAAGAAACTTAATCCATATTAATGAAAGTTCAGGAACAGACTGACTTCTATGCCTGATACACAATTTCTCAGCCCATCCTTTCTCCACCTCTTGGGTGTTAACCTTAGGTTAATTGGTTGATCTGTACATGACGTATGTTAACCTAACCTCTTGTTGTTCATCTTTTACCATGTGATCTACTTTCTCATAACAACTTTTATTATTGTTCTCACTGTATAAACAAAAACACTTTCCCATCTATTCCAACTTGTGGTTTCCATTTGTTTTGTCTCTTTGAACACCTGGACTGAGTTGTTGTGTTCAGCCGAGAAGCATGTTCTCATCATGGAAAAATACAGACACACACATCTTTACATTTCATCATTGACTATATATCCCATCAATATCCTGACAGGGTCTGCAAACTAGAGTCACAGAAATAGAAGAAAGAACAGGAAATTTAGAGAGAAAAAAACACCCTCTTAGAAGAGTTACAACAACAGGAAGGAAATTACAAGGTTTCCCTGGGATTGAGACTCAAAGGAAAGGCATTAAAATTATGAGGCTACAAGAAAAATACAATGAAGACCTAGGCGCAAGAATTATCCCTACCCTGGCACAATTTATTGATTGGGCAGTAGAACAATTAGATATCAAGGTAGATAAACTTTATAGAATTAACTTCTAGGTGGTAACAAACAGAAATCTACCAAGAGATATAATTATACATTCTGTTTGTGAAAGAGTCAGGGATCTAATACTTGAGATGAATTTCCAAAAAAGATGGTTTGTGGAGGAACAAGAGATCCAGATATTTAAAGATATCGTACCTCAGATTGTACGAAAAAGGAAAGAATATTATGATCTAATAAAATACTTGAAACAGAACAAGGTCAAATATAAATGGGGTAGAATAAAAAGTGTCATCTCTTCAATAGGAAAAAGCAAATGGGTAATAGCATTGCAAAAGAAAGCTAATGAGTTTCTGGAAAGAAATAATTTAAGAGAAGGCCAATCCTTGACAGAACAAAGAGATATACAAACAGAGACAAAAACAAGAGGAAATAAAGGACACAAAAGTGTCCTTTACTACAAGGAGGAAGATGAAGCTAAAGGAGCAAGGTGAGGGAAAACTGGAAGAAGTGCAGACCATTTTAGTGGGTACAGAAGACTCAGAAGAAGAAGGGAACGAGGGAACTTCAAAAGACAGAATAACAGAAAAAGAAACACAAGTGGCGTCACAAGAAGAGGAAGAAGGAAGAGGAAGATTAGAAGGGGAATTAATTTACAAGGAAAAAGAGAAAAAAGGTAAAGCAAAAGAGAAAAAATGATATATCCAAACCAGTCTAAGAATAAAAGGGAAGAAGTTAAACTTAAGATAATAGAATCAGAGAATCAGAGAATCAGAGAATCATAGAGTTGGAAGAGACCACAAGGGCCATCCATTCCAATCCCCTGTCATGCAGGAATTCCCAATCAAAGTATCCCCGACAGATGGCCATCCAGCCTCTGCTTAAAGACCTCCAAGGAAGGAGACTCCACTACTCTCCGAGGGAGTGTGTTCCACTGTTGAACTGCTCTTACTGTCAGGAAGTTCCCCCTAATGTTGAGGTGGAATCTCTTTTCCTGGAGCTTACATCCATTGTTTTGGGTCCTAGTTTCTGGATCAGCAGAAAACAAGCTTGTTCCCTCCTCAATATGACATCCCTTCAAATATTTAAACATGGCTATCATAACACCTCTGAACCTTCTCTTCTCCAGGCTAAGCATCCCCATCTCCCTAAGTCATTCCTGATAGGGCTTGGTTTCCAGACCCTTCAGCATTTTAGTTGCCCTCCTTTGGACACGCTCCAGTTTCTCCACATCCTTTTTGAATTGTGGTGCCCAGAACTGGACACAGTATTCCAGGTGAGGCCTGACCAAAGCAGAATAGAGTGGCACTATTACTTCTCATGTTTAACTTGTGGTCCACCTGGATTCCTAGATCCCTTTAACAAGTAGTCTCATTTAACCAGGTGTCCCCCATCGTATATCTGTGCTTTTCATTTTTCCGCCCTAAGTGCAGTACCTTACATTTCTCCATGTTGAATTTCATTTTGTTAGCTTTGGCCCTGCTTTCTAGTCTGTTCAAGTCATTTTGAAGTTTGATCCTGTCCTCTGGGGTATTAGCTAATCCTCCTAATTTGGTGTCGTCTGCAAATTTGATAACTATGCCCCCAATACCGTCATCCAAGTCATTAATAAGGATATTGAATAGCACTGGGCCCAGGACAGAACCCTGTGGCACTTCACTGGTCACTTCTCTCCATTGCTGAGCACCCTTTGGGTTTGGCCAGTCAACCAATTACAAATCCATGTAATAGTTTGTCTAGACCACATTTTATCCGCTTGTTTGCAAGAATGCCATGGGGAACCTTGTCAAAGGCCTTACTGAAATCAAGATATACTATATCCACAGCATTCCCTTCATCTACCAAGCTGGTAATTTTTTCAAAAAAAGAGATCAGATTTGTCTGGTATGACTGTTTCTCTGAAACCCATGTTGACTTTTTGTGATTATGAAATTACCTTCCAGATGTTCACAGACTCTCTGTTTAATGATCTGCTCCAGAATCTTTCCTGGTATTGATGTCAGACTAACTGGAAGATAATTGTTGGGATCCTCTTTTTTCCCCTTTTTGTAGATGGAGACAACATTTGCCCTCCTCCAGTCCGCTGGGACTTCTCTTGATTTCCAGGAGTTCTCAAAGATTATTGCCAATGGTTCCGATATTACATTTGCCAGTTCTTTTAATACCCTTGGATGTAATTCATCTGGTCCTGGAGACTTATATTCATTTAGATTAACCAGGTATCCCTGTACTATCTCTTTACTTATTCTATGCTGAAATTCTCCTATTCTGTCCTCTGCTCCATTATCTTCAGGGTGAGCATCCTTTGCCTTTTCTGAGAAGATTGAAGCAAAGAAGGTGTTGAGTAATTCTGCCTTTTCTCTGTCCCTTGTTAACTTTTTGCCATCTTCTCCACACAGTGGCCCTACCATTTCCTTCTTCCTTTTCTGCTGAAAACCGAAAAAAGCCCTTTTTATTGTTCTTAACCTCTCTAGCAAGCCTGAGTTCATTCTGCGCTTTAGCTTTTCTGACTTTACCCCTACACGTGCTAGCTTTTGTTTGAATTCCTCTTTCGTGATTTCCCCATTTTCCCATTTCTTATACATGTTCCATTTAAAACTTAGTTCAGTTGCAAGTTCCTTAGTCATGCATCCTGGTTTCTTGAGATACCTCCCATTTTTCCTCCTTGTTGGAATGGTTTGAAATTGTGCCTTCAGTGTCTCCCTTTTGAGAAACTCCCATCCGTCTTGAACTCCCTTCTCTCTTAGTATTCTTGTCCATGGGATCACGCCCAGTATTTCTCTAAGTTTAGTAAAATCAGCTTTCCTAAAGTCTAGAATGCGGGTCTGACTATGCCTGGCTTCTCCTTTCCACTGTATAGTAAACTCCAGGAGGACATGATCACTTCCGCCTAAGGATCCAACCATTTGCATCCCATTAACTAGGTCTTCCCTGTTAGTTAGCATCAGATTCAAAATAGCTGACTCCCTCGTTGCCTCTTCCACCTTTTGGACAATGAAATTGTCTTCGAGGCAAGTGAGGAATTTGCTAGACCTTGAGGATTTTGCTGAGTTTGACTTCCAGCAAATATCAGGATAGTTGAAGTCACCCATCACTACTATATTTCTCCTTTCTGAGTGTGTGGTCATCTGTTCTACAAAGGCATCATCCAATTCTTCTGCTTGAGTCAGGGGTCTGTAGTAGACTCCCACACTAACATCCTTGTTGTCCCCCCCCTTTAATTTTTATCTATATGCTCTCCACCTGGCTTCCAGGATTGATGTCCTGGATTTCTTCACTGGTGTAAATATCCCTGACATATAATGCTATTCCTCCTCCTTTCCTGTTTGTCCTGTTTCTCTTGAAAAGGTTATACCCCTGTATTTCTACATTCCAGTCATGAGACTCATCCCACCAGGTTTCAGTGATGCCTATTATACCATATTTGCTTTGTTGTGCTAGGAGTTCAAGTTCATCTTGCTTATTTCCCATGCTCTGTGCATTGGTATAGAGACATCTAAGACCATATGTCCCCCTTACTTGCTGCCTGTGCATGTTTTTTTGCCTCCCACTGTTGGGTCCTTGCACTGTTTGCCTTGTTTCCTCTATGACAGTTTGACTATTTTTTCCAGTCCTTTTGTCTTCCAGGACGCTGTCTCCCTTCCCAACATAACTCAGTTTAAAGCCCGCCTGATCAAATTCTTGAGACTGTTGGCAAAAAAGTTTCTTCCAACTGGCATGAGATGCAGCCCATCCCTTGCCAAGAGTCCGCCCTCATGGAACCGCAGCCCATGGTCTAAGAATCTAAATAGTTGTCGACGACACCTTCTGCAGAGCCAATTGTTGACATCTGCTATTTTCCTCTCTCTTCCTGGACCATGCCCTTCAACTGGCAGAAGAGACGAGATGAAAATCTATGCCTCCATTTCTTTCAGCTTCTTACCTAGAGCCTCGTAATCCCTTTTGATGTTCTGAAGGCTGTGTCTTGCTGTGTCATTCATTCCCACGTGGACCAAAAGGATGGGGCATTGGTCAGTAGGCTTGACCAGTCTTGTCATCCTCTCTGTCACATCTCGGATCTTTGCCCCAGGGAGACAACACACTTCCTGAGACATCTTGCCAGGCCCACAAATCACTGCTTCTGTCCCCCTCAGCAAAGAGTCCCCCACCATGACCACATGCCTCCTCTGAGGATTAGCAGTGACTGTTCCCTGTGGTGGAACTCCTAGAGTCCCCTACTCTGTCCCTGAAGTCGGTCCATGATGCTCTTCCTCGTCCTCCTTGATAAGGGAAAGAGCTTGAAATCGATTCTGTAGCTGCAAGCTCCCAGAACGATCCCTGGTCTCCCTACATCTGCATGTGACATTCCTCCAGCTGTTTACCTCCTGTGTATGTGATGTGACCTTCGCTTCTCCAGCAACTTCCTCTGTGTGATCCCCATCCAAGACTGTTCATTCCGTTCTGTCTAGGAAAGCCTCTTGCTCCCTAATATGCTGAAGTGTAGCTACCCGCAGCTGCAGCTGCTGTACTTTCTCCTCCAAGAGGGCTACCAACTTGCACTTGGAGCATGTGTAGTTCCCCACATCTGTAGGTAAGAAGACAAACATCCCACAGGTATTGCAGGTGATGGCAGCAGTTCCTTCAGTGTCCATACTAAGTCTTAATTAGTACCTGAAAGAGGACTACGGCTTTGCTCCGCAAAGAAAATCCCTCGCTAACAGCAGTGTCAAGGTCTGCTGATGACCAGAACTTTTCTACAATTAGAAGTGGTTATAAAATTTGTGCGCCATTAGGCTCACGGGTCTGGGAGCAGTTGTATAGAGCTAGCTGCCTAGCCCACTCCCTATTGACTCGCAAATGTGGCTCAACAAAGCCCCACCCACTGAGTAACAGTCACACTCTCCCCAAGTGTTTTTAAAAATAATTTAAAAACTTACCCACTCAAAATGGCTGCCTGGAAACTGCTTTCTTCCTCTTTCCTAGCAGGAACTGGCCTGGAAAGCCTTTTTTTCATTTCCTGGCAGAAACTGCCTGGAAAGCCTCCTTCTCTTTTTCCTTTCTTTCAGAAACTGGCCTGGAGAGCCTCCTCCTCCTTCCCCTGTCCTTGCCGAAACTTTTCCTCCTCCTTCTCTCCACCGCTTTTCCCTCATCCCTCCCACCTTTCTTCCTCGTCCTCCTTTTCCTCCTGGTCCAGGAGGACATGTGTAAGGTGGGAGGAAAGTAGGGGAGAGAAGGAGGGTTTCCTTCTCAAGGTTTGTTCAGAAAGGCTTTACCATGAGGCTGAGAGAGTGTGACTTCCAAGACTGTTGTTGTGTGCCTTGAGGCTGAGATTGTGAGGCTGAGAGAGTGTGACTTCCAAGACTGTTGTTGCTATTGTTGTGTCCCTTAAAGTCATTTCTGACTTTTGGTAACTCAAAGATGAACCTATCCTGGGGTTTCCTTGGCAAGGTTTGTTCAGAAAGAGTTTGCCATTACTTTCCCCTGAGGCTGAGAGAGTATGACTTCCAAAACTGTTATTGTTGCTGTGCGCCTTCAAGTCATTTCCAACTGATGATGACACTAAGGCAGACCTATCATGAACCTATCATTTCTTGCCTATGTTTTTTTTCAGACAGGGTTTACCTTTGCCACCCTCTGAGGCTGTGAAAGTGTGACTTCTAAGATTGTTGTTGTTGTATGCCTTTGAGTCGTTTCCAATTTACAGCAACCCTAAGGCTGTCCTATCATGGTGTTTGCTTGGCAAGGCTTCTTCAGAGGGGAGTTTGCCATTGCCTTCTCCTGAGGCTGAGAGAGTGTGACTTGCCCAAGGTCACCCAGGGGGATTCTATGGCTGAGCCAGGATTTGAACCCTGATTTCCAGAGTCATACTCCGATACTCAGACAGGGTGACCAGATGTCTTCAATGCAAAGGAGGATGAGTCACTACAAAAAATGTAGGACATAAAAAAAATGTAGAGAAAGCTAAAAACAATAATACAAATGTAAATCCATACTTCTTAGCCATGCTCAAAATGGAGGGCGTTTTAATGGTCAAAATGGTGACTTCTAACCTTAGCATGGGGTTTTCTTGGCATGTTTCTTCAAATGGGGGTTGCCATTACCATCCTCTGAGGCTGAGAGTGTGTGACATGCTCAGGGTCACTTACTTGGCTACAGATTGTACATACCCCAGAATGCATCACCTAGTATATTGGCAGTCCTTCCCCCCAACACTTTCTCATTTCTCCCCACCATCTCATAGCTGGGAGATGGAAATAATTTTTAAAGCAGCATTTAAATCTGGACTATTTTTTGAAAAGTAAGGTCCAAAACACACTGCAGAAATAAATGCTAGGGAACATGGGATCTGTAGTTTGTTGTGTTTATAAGTGACAGTTTTCCTGCTAAGTACCTTCATGTCATAAGCATTTGAATTAAAATTACCAGATTGAAATCAAATCTGATTTTTGAAAAAAAGTTATTTGGTGTGTTTTGGAAGAGGGGTTATCTTATACAGCAAGTATATCCCAAACTCTCTATTTTAACTGGAAAAGTTGGGGGTCGTCTTATATGCCCAGTTGTCTTATACACCAGAAAATATGGTATATGGGGGAGGGGGATTACAGATTTCTGCAAAGCCAAATGTGCAATTCTTTAAAAACATTATACATGACTGAGAACGAAGGGGAAGAGGCAAATGTAACTACTTCTTCCTGAGGTGGGAGCTGTACCATGACAAAGCCTGGATGGGTGTGCTTGCCCTTCTCCCTCATCTCTGCAGTGGCTTCTTCCTTGGGAGGAAGCTGCTCCTGCAGCAAAGCTGTGAGAGACACTGGCAAAATGGAATGTTCAGAGCAGACAATCAGAGACAGGCAGCCAAAAGTTGGGGGCCTGCTTGATGAGTGGCTATAAAAGGTGAGGGCCCGCCTGATGAGCAGCTATAAAAAGGAGGAAGAGCCGTTAAGAAGCAAGAGTGTGTCAAGAATTGCTGAGAGCAGTTAGAACTGCCAGAGATGCAGATAAGAGTTTAGCCTTAATAGGTTTCAGATTCCTATGTAAGGAAGGAACGATTTGAAAAGGACAAAGGAAGGCTAGTAATATTAGAAGAGTGTGTTCTGTGTGAAGGAAGTCAATGAGGGAACTTGAAGAAAGTCATTTTGTAACAACTGCAGTAATATATATATTTCAACAACAAACCTTGAGAAACAGCTATGAAGAAAGATACTGTCTTAAGTTCTGTGTGTAAATAAAAGTTATTTTCTTCTTGTTCACAAAGAACTGGCCTGAAGTGATTTATTTATAACATCAAAACACAGTACCAAGAATATTAAAAAAAAACCTTAATAGTAGAGCACTTGAGTCAGTGGGAGGACCAGGGGTTAGAACGAAAGTTATAACGGAAAAAGAAGCATCAAACTATTTAGGATAAGACAGAAGAAGAATCCTGTGTAACCAGTGATCATGACACAATTTGGTGCCAAGTGGTGGGATCCATTAGACCTAGTGTGAAGGGATCTGAAAAATCTAGTATGAGAGATCTAATAGATCCAGTTGTCACAACTGGGAAGGGTATGTTTGCCCATTCTCACCCTGTCATGGGAGGAGGGCTTACCCTTTCTCATCCCTTTACTGAGGTGTCACCTCATACAGACTGCACCCTCACACCCCCAATGACACACTGTTGATATCTATGAAAGGTAGGAAAACTATACTTTTTAGTATTAAACTTTTCAGCCTAAATTTTAATAATAATAATAATAATAATAATAATAATAATAATAATAAAATTTATTTGTATCCCGCCCTTTGGGAAACCCAATCAGGGCGGCTCACAACAATAAAATCATACATAATAAATCACAACATTCCCACCCCCCCTTAAAACAGTATTAAATCAATAACAAATTAAAACTCATTTAAACAATTTAAAAACACATTACATCTTGCAACAGAAACATTAGGCCATGGCAATGATTGCTCATTCCATGTGTGGAAGACCTATGGAAAGATCATTTGAAGGGAGGAAGTAGCCAAGGCCGTGATATTTAGTCTGGAAAGGCCTGCCGGAAGAGATCCGTCTTGACAGCTCTTTTAAAGCTATCTAGTGATGTTAATTGATGGATCTCGTCCGGCAGGCCATTCCAGAGTCTGGGGGTGACAACTGAAAAAGCCCTCTGGGAGGTTGCCGAAACCCTGGACTTTTGAGGCTGCAGCAAATTCCTCCCAGAGGACTGGAGAGCATGGGGAGGATTGTATGGGAGAAGGCGGTCCCTGAGATAGTTTGGACCCAAGCCATTTAGGGCTGTAAAGATAATAACCAACAGAACTGGAGTAGAATCATAGAATCATAGAATCATAGAGTTGGAAGAGACCACAAGGGCCATCCAGTCCAACCCCCTGCCATGCAGGAACTCCCAATCAAAGCATCCCCGACAGATGGCCATCCAGCCTCTGCTTAAAGACCTCCAAGGAAGGAGACTCCACTACTCTCCGAGGGAGTGTGTTCCACTGTCGAACCGCCCTTACTGTCAGGAAGTTCCTCCTAATGTTGAGGTGGAATCTCTTTTCTTGCAGCTTGCATCCATTGTTTCGGGTCCTAGTCTCTGGAGCAGCAGAAAACAAGCTTGTTCCCTACTCGATATGACATCCCTTCAAATATTTAAACACGGCTATCATATCACCTCTCAGCCTTCTCTTCTCCAGGCTAAACATCCCCAGCTCCCTAAGTCGTTCCTCATAGGGCTTGGTTTCCAGACCCTTCACCATTTTAGTTGCCCTCCTTTGGACACGCTCCAATTTCTCCACATCCTTTTTGAATTGTGGTGCCCAGAACTGGACACAGTATTCCAGGTGAGGCCGGACCAAAGCAGAATATAGTGGCACTATTACTTCTCTTGATCTAGACACTATACTTCTACTGATGCAGCCTAAAATTGCATTGGCCTTTTTAGCTGCTGCATCGCACTGTTGACTCATGTTCAACTTGTGGTCCACCTGGATTCCTAGATTGCTTTCACACGTAGTCTCATTCAGCCAAGTGTCCCCCATCGTATATCTGTACTTTTCGTTTTTCCGCCCTAAGTGCAGTACCTTACATTTCTCTGTGTTGAATTTCATTTTGTTAGCTTTGGCCCAACTTTCTAGTCTGCTCAAGCCATTTTGAATTTTGATCCTGTCCTCTGGGGTATTAGCTACTCCTCCTAATTTGGTGTCATCTGCAAATTTGATAACTATGCCCCCAATACCGTCATCCAAGTCATTAATAAAGATATTGAATAGCACTGGGCCCAGGACAGAGCCCTGTGGCACCCCACTGGTCACTTCTTTCCAGGTTGAAAAGGAGCCATTGTTGAGCACCCTTTGTGTTCGACCAGATAACCAATTACAAATCCATGTAACAGTTACTTTGTCTAGCCCACATTTTACCAACTTTGCAAGAATGTCATGGGGAACCTTGTCAAAGGCCTTACTGAAATCAAGATATACTATATCCACAGCATTCCCTTCATCTACCAAGCTGGTAATTTTATCAAAAAAAGAGATCAGATTTGTCTGGCATGACCTGTTTCTCTGAAACCCATGTTGACTTTTTGTGATTATGAAATTATCTTCCAGATGTTCACAGACTCTCTGTTTAATGATCTGCTCCAGAATCTTTCCGGGTATTGAGTAATGTGGTCCCTCCTGGATGTTCCTGAGACAAGTCTGGCTGCCATATTTTGTACCAGCTGTAATTTCCGAACCAAGCACAAGGGTAGCCCCATGTAGAGCGCATTACAGAAATCAAGGCATGAGGTTACCAGCACGTGCACAACAGTCTCAAGATCCCTTACTTCCAGAAAAGGGCGCAGCTGGCGTATCAGCCGAAGCTGATAACAGGCACTCCTGACTGTCGCATTTACCTGATTTATCATCAGGAGTGACGAATCAAGGAGCACCCCCAGACTGCGAACACAGTCACTGGAGGAGAGTGTGACCCCATCCAGGACTGGAGGTTGCAACCCAATTCTGGGTTTCGGGGCCACTACCGTGAGCACCTCCATCTTGTCTGGATTCAGTTTCAATCTGTTTTTCTTCATCCAGCCCATTACCGCTCAAAGACATTCATTGAGAGAAGAGATGCCATTGGAATTCGAGGCCAATGAACGAGACACGGAGAAATAGATTTGGGTGTCATCAGTGTACTGATAACACCCAGCACCATAACTCCGTATTATCTCACCCAGCGGCTTCATATAGATGTTGAATAACATCGGGGAGAAAATAGCTCCCTGAGGGACCACAAAAGTGAGGTCCCTCTTATTGGAGCTACAGTCCCCGAGCAGCACCCTCTGAGACCTACCCGAGAGGAAGGACCGGAACCAATGCAGAGCTGTGCCCCCGATACCTAAACCCCTCAGGCGGTCCAAGAGGATGCCATGATCTATCGTATCAAAAGCCGCTGAGAGGTCTAAAAGCACCAACAGGATCACACTACCCCGTCGATGCTCAGACGCAGATTGTCGGTCAAGGCAACCATGGCAGTCTCAACCCCAAAGCCTGTCCTGAAGCCGGTTTGAAATGGGTCTAGATAATCGGTTTCATCCAAGACCGCTTGGAGCTGAAGAGCAACCGCCCTCTCGATCACCTTGCTCAAAAATGGCAGCAAAGAAACAGGCCTGTAGTTACTCATATCCAGGGGGTCCAGGGAAGGTTTTTTCAGAAGCGGCCTAACAGCCGCTTCCTTCAGACAAGATGGAACATGTCCTTCCCTGTAGGATGCATTGATGATATCCATAAGGAATTTCCTCAATGCATCCCCCCCCCCTGGACGGCCAGCCATGATGGGCAAGGATCGAGAGGGCAGGTTGTTTTCCTCACCTTACCATGCAGCTTGTCCATGTCCTCGGTACTCACAGATTAAAGCTGATCCAGATTAACTTCATTGACGGAGTCGCTGGACGTCTCTCCTATCGATTCTGTTACAACAGTGGTGTCTATGTCAGCTCTTATCTGAGAGATTTTATCTGCAAAGAAGTTGTTAAATGCGTCATAGCAGGCCGTTGTTGGGTTAAGTAAGGGATTTGGCGCAGGGGGCACCTGTGTCATCTCCCTCACCACCCTAAACAGCTCTGCTGGACAGGACTCTGCAGACGCAATACGTGCAGAGGAGAAGGCTCTCTTTGCTGCACGTATTGCCTCCCAATAGGAACAAAGAAAGTTCCTATGGCGAGTTCTGTCGGATAAGAGCCGAGTCTTCCACCACCTGCACTCTAGTCGTTGTCCAAACTGCTTCATTCTCCTAAGTGCAGGTGTATACCATGGCTTACGGTTTGAAGTGGGTTGGCAAGGATGCTTGGGAGCGATCATGTCGATTGCCCTGGTAAGATCGGTGTTCCACGTATTAACCAGAGCATCGACAGGGTCACTGGCATTCCCAACCATTAAACCCTCTAAGCCTCTCTGGAAACCAATTGGTTCCATTAGCCTTCGAGGGCGGACCATTCTAATGGGTCCACCACCCCCGGAGGGGTGGATATTGGCTCTAAGTTCCATCTTGACCAGGAAATGATCCGTCCATGACAATGCAGAAGTACTTACAACTTCCGTCCACGGATATTCCTCTTCCGTACTAAAGTCTGCATCGAGTGTATGACTTGCACAATGTGTGAGCCTGTTGACCAATTGGGATAGGCCCATGTTTGTCATGGTCTCCATGAACTCCCGAGCTGCACCTGTTAAACTGGTCTCGAGCGGAATGTTGAAGTCCCCCAAAACTAAAAGTCTGGGGGACTCCAGCAACAGCTCTGAGACCAGCTGTGTCAGCTCGGTTAGGGAGTCTGCTAGACAACGGGGTGGTCGGTAGACTAACAGAATCTCCAAATTATCCCTAGTCTTCAGGCTAAGGTACATACACTCGAAGTGGACTATGTTCCGGACAGGTATCCTGGTCAAGGTCAGGTTGTTTTTGTGTACTAGAGCCACTCCGCCCCCCCCCCTGCCCACTTCCCCTCACCTGCTCCCTAACAGAGTACCTGGCTGGGAGGGCCTGCGCCCAGGTAACAGCACTATCCTCTCCCAGCCAGGTCTCTGTAAGGCAAGCCAGGTCGGCATCCTCATCCAAAAGGAGATCATGGATGATATGAGTCTTGTTTTTTACCGACCTGGCATTGCAGAGGAGCAGAGTGAGGTTCTGTGGAATGGGCTTAGTTTAGATGTTCAAAGAGGGTGTAAGTGACTCTTTATGATGGTGTGGGGAATATATGCCAGCTGACTTCACCCTTGGGTTCCAACCCATTAATGGAACTTTGAGTTATAGTCTATACTATTCTACCCCCCCTTATAATAATCCAGCTGCTGTTCAGCTCTTCTCTGTACTCTTTAACTTCTAACAAACTCCAATGATTTCCTTTAATTACAAAGGAAAGAAGGAAGGAAGGAAGGAAGGAAGGAAGGAAGGAAGGAAGGAAGGAAGGAAGGAAAAGAAAGAAAGTTAAAAGAGGTTATTTTAAAAAAACCTCTATGACAGAAAATCTGGCATAGAAAGGTCAAGGCATATTTCTCATCAAGGAAATGGCATACCACTATTTTCTTCAGACATATAGGAAATATTGTTGCTGTCTCAGCTCAAGTACAATGGGAAGAAGGGAGAAGAATAAAAGGGGACCCCCCCCCAATAATCCCTTGGGTCTCGTACTTTCCCTTTAATTTGTCTCGATAGTATCTTTCCAAATGGTACATCCCTAGCCAAAGCTTTTATATCCTATTAGCCACATCAAAAAATAAAATAAAAAATAAAAGATAGAGAACAAGGCTCTCATGTGATCCTAATGCAGGATTCATATGGCTCCAAAGACCATAAATAAACATGGTGTGTGCCAAGAAGGATATGCAATGAGAAAGAAAATGTCTTTCTCCTGAAATTTCATTTTTCCTTCCTGTTTGAAACAGTATTATTTTTGGCTCAGTGTTTCTACTCATTCCTCTGAATGTGGATGGATATATTGATGTTTGTGTAACTGAGATTCACCCTCAGAGGATTCCATAGACAAACATGCAGATGCTTTTCCTTCAGCTTCATTTTTCCCACTTGCTTCATTTTCTTTGTTTCTTATTCTTAATAGATGGGATGAATGCAGTTATATTTGAAAAATGTGTGCAAATAAGAAAATTAAAAAGCCTGAAGGCACTTGCAGCAATTCTGATGTGACAGATTTTTGTACAAAGGTCCAGTGGGAAGCAGAGTGGTTTTTTTTTTTTCTAGAAATGAGGCAGTGGAGTGCAAGCATGTCAGGAACCCAAGCTCTTGAAATCAACTCTTGGAATCAGTGCTCCATAATGTCAAATGTATGGGGAGAAGCATAGTAGACATTTCAATGAAGTTGTCTTTATGAACCCATAAAGAGCCTCAGCTTGTTGATTTCAACAATATTGAACTAGATGGATCAACAGTATAACTGGTATATTCCAACAACTTGGTATTGAGTATCTTCCTATGTACTTTTCATTGCTATCACTTTACTAATTCTAGATCTTTAATAATTCTAGGCCTTCTTATTTCTGGTAGTGAAGGCAAATACTGGTATTAAGACCTGGAAATAATAGAAGTGGGTGGGAAGCATCAAGAGTCACTATATGGACTCTTACTATTCTTACTGTTCGAACATCTAAACTGGCACATATTAGGACATTCAGAAGTGGTGAAAGACTAATGACAGCCATGTGTTTACTTGATTAACCTGTGATAAAAGGTTTCCTGTGAATGCTGGTTTAGGTAATTGTGGAATCTACCTGAGGCTGTTGCTAGTTTTATTAAAACCTTGAATGCATGTGTCACTATGATTCACGCTGATAGCAATTCACTGTTACATTCAGTTCAAGTCAGGCAGCAAATACAGAAGGTATGTCAAGTCTTAGAATGGAATGCAATACAGGAATCTCTGGTTAGGCAATTGTGCTTTAAGTACCAGTTGGTTTGACTTGGTTCAGACAGACATGTAATCACCAGGTTACAGTTGAAGATTCACATCTGACTGTTTATCTTCCAAGAAAAGTTTTGCACATGAAATAATTTCAAAATTCTATCTTATGGTCTGTGATAATTTATTCATCCATCAAAATGACTCTGTAATCAATGACAAACATGAATGTGTGAACTAGCCTTCAGTTCCTGCAGCATAAGGATGAATCTGAAGCCCCCTTAACTTAGGGCCAATGCAGAGGGCCCCTAAGGGGCGACTCTGTGCCACCCTGGGAGCGCTGGATCAGGGCCACAGCAACCACACACCACAGCCCCAATCTTCTTTTTTGCCACTCCAAAAAGAGCTGGCAAATGCTGCTCCTTTTTGGGCCAGCAAAAAGCCACCCTTAGAGCTACCACTGCAGCTCTTTTGCACCCCTTTGGCACAGTGTGTGTGCACACTGTGCCCACCGGGCACCTTGATGCCACACACCGTGCAATCAGGTGTGCTGCATGATGACAGCATCAGGGCAGAGTCGGGGTGGCCAGTGTGTGGTTGGCTCACCCCAACTCCACCCCCAGGCCAGCCCTTTAGGCCGGTCTGCATCAGCCCTTACTTCCTACTGTAAATCCAAGGCTGGAGATCAGAGATGGTGGCAAAGCACTCCTGAAAAGGCACAGAAAAGAACCTCAGGATCTAATTCAAGCCCACCTCAAAGGACAGGGACCTTTATAATCCTTCAGTTCTAATCTGGCAGCCAGGCTTATTTCTGGAACATCTAGGAGGGACTACATTACTCCAGTTCTGAGGTCCCTCCACTGGCTGCCTATCAGCTTCCGGGCCCAGTATAAGGTGTTGGTTATTACCTTTAAAGCCCTAAATGGCTTGAGTCCAAACTATCTCAGGGACTGCCTCCTTCCATATAATCCTCCCCATGCTCTCCAGTCCTCTGGGAGGAACTTGCTGCAGCCTCAAAAATTCTAGGCTTACGGCGACCTCCCAAAGGGCTTTCTCTGTTGCCACCTCCAAACTCTGGAATGACCTACCAGAAGAGATCCATCGGTTGACATTACTAGACAGCTTCAAGAAAGCTGTCAAGACAGATCTCTTCCGGCAGGCCTTTCTAGACTAATTATCCTGGCCTAGGGCTTTTTGACTCCTGCATTCCTCTCATGGCCCCATCATTGTTGATGGATGGGGAACGCAGTAGAGCCTGACCAGGGTACTGTAACCTGTTTAAGTATGTTATTGTAAAATGTTATATTGTTTATGTTTTTATTCTATGTTTATTGTTATTTTAATTATGTGTTATTTAATGCTGTTTTAAGGGGGATGAGTTGGTTGGACGAAATGATGTGGGGGTTTTACTGTAAGCCACTTGGATTGTTACCAATAAGCGGGATACAATTATTATTATTATTATTATTATTATTAATCTAGAAGAGAACTGCCATTTTTCCTGGCCTCTTAATTTCCTTCCACTGAATTCAGTGTTGATGTTGTCTGCCTTCAAATAATTTCTGACTTATGGCAACCCTAAGGTAAACCTGTCACTAGACTTCCGTGGCTAAATTTCTTCAGAGGGGTTTACATTTGCCTTCATTTGAAGCTGAGAGAGTGTGATTTGCCAAGGTCAGTGAGTTTCCATGGCCAACAGAGATTCGAACCTTGGTCTCCAGAATCATAGTCCAACCACTACACCACAGTGACTCTACTGAATTCACTACATTACATTAAATGCACTACATTAAATATCAGAGGAACTAAATACAGGTCAAAACCAAGAATAGAGGGAACTCTGCTATGCAGAAAACCTATAAAAGTACTTCTTTGCTCATCTTTGATTTTTGCCCCAACAAGCCTGTTGTTGTTATTATGTACTGTCAAGTCTCTGACTTACAGTAATTCTATCTCAAGGTTTTCTTGGCAAGATTTATGGGTGTGTGTATGTGTGTGTGTGGCATTGTCTTCCTGAGCAAGTGCGACATGCCCAAGTCATGCAGTGAATTTTTATGAACTAGCAAGTATTCAAAGTCTGGTCTCCACAGTCATAGTCCAATGCTCAAACCATTATGCCACTGAGGCAGGGGCAGAGTTGCCCATGTAGGCTATCTTTATCTTATTTAAAGGAACAGAGCAAATTTACTCCATTACATTTAACAGAGTAAAATTAAGGGGCTGTAGAGACAGGCAGGAAAAGGTGACACGAAGCTGCCTTTCCCCTAAGCAGCAACAACTGAACCACCTGCCACAAGGGTGCCCTAAAAGGGGATGGAGCAACCACAGTGGGGGGCAGCCAATGCAGCTTTTTTGAGGCCGTTTTGAAGCCCTGCAAACCACATCACTGGTCCCAATGTTGCCACGAAGGGAGACAGAGCAACCACACAGGCTGGCAGTGGGTGTTTTAACATTTTTCCCCATTCTCTCAGACGTGTGCACACATGCACAGGAACACATCCCTGGACAACTATGCACCTGCACAGAACAGTCATAGGTTGGTATACAATCTGTCACTCTCTGTGTACAAAGGTGACTGAAGTTCAGCATCCCTGCACACATACACAGAACATGTCATAGGCTGGTATACAGTCTGTCATTTTGTCTCTACAAAGGTGAGTGATGTTCAGCATCCCTGCGCACCTGTGCAGAGCCTGTCATACACCCTACAGATCATGCAAGGATTCTCTGACCTCGGCTTCCCCCAAGTAGTGGGTGCCGTAGACAGGTGCCACTGTCTGATTGTGCCACCCTTGGAGCGAAAGAACAAGTTTGTCAACCGAAAAGTCACCTACTCCATCATCCTCCGCAAAACATGTCTCACACAGATCAGGAGGAGGGGAGAGGTACTTGCAAGGGAGGTTTGTGTGGACAGACTGGATACATACAGCTGGTGGTCATGCAAGGAACATGCTCAACAGGACACACAGACAAACATTATTCCAGGAGTCCCCCCCCCCCCACAGCATTCCAGGAAATGGTGTGCAGATCTTATGCACACCTGCACTGAAGAGGTCACAGCCTCTTTCATGTAATAATAATAATAATAATAATAATAATAATAATAATTTATATACCGCCCTGTGGCGAGCCAATCCGGGTGGTGAACAAGGATAAAACAGTATACAGTATAAAACAGGACAATTCCCTCCTCCCCCCCCTTAAAAAATTATTAAATCAAGGTCAATTTAAAACAATCAAAATTAGATTAAAACAACTATTACATAGAATTGAATATAAAATTAAATTAATACAAACCATTATCCCCTGTTGGTTAACATTCTAAAGGCATTGTATAGGTGTATAAGGGACAGTCCCAATAATCCCGAGGCAGGGCAATTTAGTCCGGAAAGGCCTGCTGGAAGAGATCCGTCTTGACAGCCTTTTTAAAGCTGTGCAGAGATGTTAATTGATGGATCTAATCCGGCAAGCCGTTCCAGAGCCTGCGAGCGACGATAGAAAAGGCCCTCTGGGAGGTCACTGCCAGCCTAGATTTTTGAGGCTGCAGCAAATTCCTCCCAGAGGAACGGAGGGCACGGGGAGGATTGTATGGGAGGAGGCGGTCTCTGATATAACTTGGGCCCAAGCCATTTAGGGCTTTAAAGGTAATGACCAACACCTTGTACTGGGCCCGGAAACCAATAGGCAGCCAGTGGAGGGACCTCAAAACCGGAGTGATGTAAACTACTGTGCATGCTGACAACAAGCATATATGCAACAGAATGCATTATTGTCATAATATAGAACAGTTGCTAGGGTGCAGGCATAGAGTTATAATTAGGGTTAGGGTTAGGGTTCTAATATGCAAGTTCACCTGCAGCAGTGCATCCACAACTGGAAGCATAGGGCACTTTAAATTAAAGTTGGCATCATAGGATGCATGTTCTGGTTCACTGATTCAATTTCCACCACATGTGCAGCAGTGCATTTATATGGGTGTTTTAAATCTCCAGCATCCTTTTTCTGGTACATTGATGTTGTTGCATACATATGCAAATGCAAAGGTGCTCATCTTTCCAGAAGAAGTGGGGAAAAACTGCTCCTTTTTGGAGCAGCTTTTCCCAGCATATGTCACCTAGAGGGCACTTTCCTGGCAGCTTTTAAGCATGCGTCATCTAAATGCCACACCTCCAAGTTTTGCCAGTCTGTACAGCCCCTAAGATACTGAGAGATAGGGCCTCTGCAGACAGGTGGCTCTGGAATCAGCAAATCGGGGCCGTGGCAACCCCACACTGCGGCCCCGATCCTCCCTTTTGCCACCCCAAAAAGAGCAGCAAAATGCAACTCCTTTTAGCGGTAGCAAAAGGCCGCCCTAAGAGCTGGAGCACAGCTCTTCCTTGCCCTTTTCAACGCAGCATGTCAGAATGTTGTGTTGGGAGGGTGTCTTGATGACGTGCACCATGCGTAATGGAGTGCGGCCACCCCACCCCAACTCCATCTCCAGGCTGGCCCTTTGGGCCGGTCTGCAGACGACTATAGTTAATTTGCCTTGGCCTTAGTTTGGCTTGGCAAAATGAACTGAGACTTTCCAAAGGAAAAATGAGATCAGCTAAGAAGAAATTGCCCATTGTTATTTGAGATAAAAATACATAATATTTTGGAAATCTTTCAAGGAGGACTTTTTCTTCATTTTTTTTTTTTTTTTTTTTTTTTTTGGTAGAAGAAACTTGGACAAAATGGCCTATTCATAGCTGACTACTGCTGCGATCTATAAAGAAGCCGTGTCAAAGCTTTATGTACCTTTTATTGTAAATTTTGTGAAACATTAATACATTTCTAGTTAGTCTATACATATGTTCTTTTAAGATATCCTACATTGTTTTTCTATAGTGTATGTTCCTAATAAATATTCCTAAACCAAAGATGTAAGCCAAGAAGATACACATTATTATTATTATTATTATTATTATTATTAATACAACACTGTAAAATTTACACAGCACTTTACATAGTGAACAGTCAAAATAGAAGTAAAACCTACCAAACAATGTACAATCTAAAAACAAAACACAATTATAAAATTAAAATATCTCTTAAAATGATTCAAACAATATACTATGGTAAAAACACAATTAAGACACGTTATCAGCCAGCTACTCAGGTGGAGATTTGGAACACTTCCCTAAACAAAATTGTCTTCAATTCAGCCTTAAAATTGGCTAAGGAAGTGATGGTCCATAATTGCATGGGAAGGAAACTCCAGGTGTAGGAAGCAGCATCAGAGAAGTGGCAGATCTGAACAGGGGAAGAGGAGATTTTCGGCTGAGTCAAAAGTGCCGAGTTGCTAGAACTTAATACATGAGCAGGGTGGTAGGGTGCTGACAAATGGGGGGAGCTAATCTGTAGTGGGCTTTAAAAGTTAACAGAAGAAGGGCCGATGCAGACCAACCCAAAGGGCTGGCCTGGAGGTGGAGTTAGGGTGGGGCGACTACACGCCAGCTGCCCCGACTCCACACCCATGCCACACACCCAACTGAAATGCACGTGGCATCAGGGCACCCCATTGTTACACTGTGCACACACACTGCACCAAAGAGGCATAAAAGAGGCATAAAAGAGCCACGGCAGTGGCTCTAAGGGCAGCTTTTTGCCACCCCAAAAAGGAGCAATATTTGCCCACTCCTTTGGGAGTGGCAAAAATCCAGATTGGGGCTGCAGCACGTGGTTGTCACAACCCCGATCTGGGCCCCTTACGGGCTGTCTGCATCAGCCCAAAGTTTATAGCAGATTCTAAAAGAAAGGGGGAGCCAAAGAAGGGATAGCAGCAGAGGAGTAATGTGATTAAAATGACAGGCTGAAAAGATAATCCTGGCAGCCAAGTGTTGCACAGACATTTGAGGGGTACAGTAGGAAAGGGGAAGCCCCATTAAAAATAGGTTACAATTGTCCACTCAAAACACAGCGAGCATGTGAACCAATATCTCAACAGTTGAAGCTGAAAGGAAGGGTCTAAATTTGGCATGATTATTAAAAAAATCTACATGACTTGGCTGTGGCCTGGATCTGTGGCACAAATGACAAAGAAGAATCAAAGATGAAGCTGAGGCTACAGTTTTCAGTATTGTCTACTAATTTCAAATCATTTGGACAAAGTTTTTTGGGGGGACCTGATAATACACAGAATCTTACTAGTTTAGCACAGTTTTTCTTTTCTTTCTTTTTTTAAAGGTATGACAAAAGATTTTGGGGAACAGTTTTGTTTCAGTGAAATGAAACAAGGTTTCTGGCTCTTTAACTGGTTGGTCCACCTCCCCCATGAAAGTGCATCTCTGATTGCCAGATAATAAGAACAGATTTAAGTTGAACCTTAATGGAATGCTTTTAAATAGCTCTACCATTGCATATGTAGGGATATAAAGAGTTTAATAAACATGATGATGGCTTGTTGTCAAAGGATCAAGTCCTATCTTTAAAATGTTTCCTGAATTCAACCCAAACCAAAACTTTGTACATATGTTTCCTAGGTCTGGTTCTAAGTATTTGTAAGCCACTAAGAAGAGACTATCAGGTCCTATAATTATAACTTATGCTGCTGCAGCCAAAATTTGAAGGACAGTAAAACAATGAGAATGATGTAGTAAATAAAGTGTTGAATATGTGTTCAAAAACAAACTAGCCTTGAAATGTATTAAGATAATTAACAAAAGTAAAAAAATGATTTTCAACAGGTAGAAATGAAAGGTAATGCACTCAGATGGAAAAAATGAAATGCATAGTTATAGGATAGGGGACACCTGGCTTGACAATTGTACATGTGAAAGTGATATAGGAGTCCTAGTAGATAACAAGTTGAACATGGGTCAACAATATGATGTGGCATCTAAAAAAGCCAATGTGATTCTAGGCATCAATAGAAGTATAGTGTATAGATCAAGGGAAGTAATAGTACTACTAAATTCTGTTTTGGTCAGGCCCCACCTGGAATACTGTGTTCAGTTCTGGGCACCACAGTTCAAAAAGGATGTTGAAAAATTGGAGTGTGTCCAATGGAGGGCAACTAAAATGGTGAAGGGTCTGGAAACCATGCCTTATGAGGAGAGACTTAGGGACCTGCATATGTCTAGCCTGGAGAAGAGGTGATATGTTAGCCCTGTTTAAATAGTTTAAGGGGTATCATATTGAGGATGGAGCAAGCTTGTTTTCTGCTCCTCCACAGAATAGGACCTGGAGCGATCGATTCAAACTACAGGAAAACAATTCCACCTCAACATTAGGAAGAACTTCTTGACAGTAAGAGCTGGTCAACAATTGAACACATTCCCTTGGAGTGTGATGGAGGGGGAAAGCAGACTGGAGGCTCTGCGCCACCCCGGGAATGTGCGCCGCAGGACCAAGGCATCCCCACGCCTCGATCCTGCGGCGCTCCTTCCCCGTCCCTGAAAGGAGTGCTAAAATAGTGCTCCTTTCACAAGTCAGTGACTTATCCGCTGCAGCATGTCCGGATGCTGCGGCGGGAGGTTGCCCTCAGGGCGCCGGCCATGCGGAGGGCCGGCGGCTCCAAGGGCAACCTCAGAAGGAGGAAGGGGCGCCAAGCGTGCAGCTGCCCCTCCACTTCCCTGTCTCCAGGACAGCTTAATAAGCCGTCTGCCGAGGCCCGGAGTCTCCTTCTTTGGAGGATTTTAAAGAGCGCATGGATGGCCATCTGTCAGGAATGCTTTGATTCAGTGTTCCTGCATGGCAGAGGGTTGGACTGGGTTGTCCTTGAGGTCTTTTCCAATTCTATGGTTCTATGATTTCAATCAAGATGCTGAAAGGTATCTAATTTTCTTTTATCTCAGATTGTCTTGGAAAAATGAGTTGGAAGCTTCCAAAAGATATATGGGAAGAGCTTGGGAGGAGTTGGACATTTCCTCTGAGGGGGGTGGGGGGTGGGAGAAAGAAGCCCCTTTAGGTGCTGCCCTTGAGGTCTTCTGAGGACTTTGCCAATATAATGGCTTTTCACTCAATGAGGTATCATGAATAATCTGGAGTGCCTGGGATTTTTATTTCTCTAAAATAAGGTGATGGTGTTAGTTTTGTAAGTATAACTGTTGTTCCAATATGCTTCCAAAGAATATGTGTGTGTGTGTGTGTGTGTGTATATATATATATATATATATATATATATATGATGCATGCATGTATTTTGTATTTATATATTTTGTGTAAAAGATTGAGGAAAAGTTAGAAGAATCCACTGAAATTAAAAGTAATATTTACCTAGGACTTACCAAACTTCATGGAACTCTCTCTCATGAAAGCATGTGTAGCTAGAGTTGCCAATTTCATTGGGAGCAATTAATTGGGACTTAGGGGATGAACAGACTGGCACTTTAGGCCATCCTGGGGGACGGAGTGGGAATGTGGTGGCCACACGCTGGCCACCCTGACTCTGCCCTCATGGCAGCTTCACACCATGCACTCTACTGCTTGGCAGGAGGCACCAGGGTGTTCCCTTGGCACAGCATACTTAGACGCTACACCAAAGGAGCACAGAAAAGCCACTGCCGCAGTAGTGCCACCACTCTTTTTAGAGCAGCAAAGCACTGGATCGGGGCCACAGCATGCGATTGCCGTGGCCCCAATCTGGCAAGGAAAGGGGCCGACCTGGCTTGCTTCACAGAGACCTGGCTGGGAGAGGATAGTGCTGCTATATGGGCGCAGGCCCTCCCAGCTGGGTACTCTGTTAGTGAGCAGGTGAGGGGAAGTGGACGGGGGGGGGGGGGGGGGCGAGTGGCCTTAGTTTATAAAAACCATCTGACCTTGACCAGGATACCTGTCTGGAACACAGTCCACTTCGAGTGTATGTACCTTAGCCTGAAGACCAGGGATAGTTTGGGGATTCTGCTAGTCTATCGACCACGCGGTTGTCTAGCAGACTCCCTGACCGAGCTGACGCAGCTGGTCTCTGAGCTGCTTTTGGAGACCCCCAGACTTTTAGTTTTGGGGGACTTCAACATCCCACTCGAGACCAGTTTAACAGGTGCGGCTCGGGAGTTCATGGAGACCATGACAAACATGGGCCTATCCCAATTGGTCAACGGGCCCACACATTGTGCAGGTCATACACTCGATGCGGCCTTTAGTATGGATCAGGAATATCCGTGGGCGGAGGTAGTAAGTACCTCTGCATTGTCATGGACAGATCATTTCCTGGTCAAGATGCAACTTAAGGCCTACATCTGCCCCGCCGGGGGTGGTGGACCTATTAAAATGGTCCGCCCTCGAAGGCTAATGGAGCCAATCGGATTCCAGAAAGCATTAGAGGGTCAAATGGTGAGGAATGCTGGTGACTCTGTCGACGCTCTGGTTAACACTTGGAACATCAGTCTTACCAGGGCTATCGACACAATCGCTCCCAAGCGTCCTTACCATCCCACTTCAAACCGGAAGCCTTGGTTTATACAAGAGCTTAGGAGAATGAAGCGGGTTGGTCAACGACTAGAGTACAGGTGGCGGAAGCCTCGACTCTTATCAGACAGAACTCACCATAGGAACTTTCTTCGTTCCTATTGGGAGGCAATACTTGCAGCGAAGAGAGCTTTCTTCTCTGCATGCATTGCGTCTGCAGAGTCCCGTCCGGCAGAGCTGTTTAAGGTGGTGAGGGAGACGACGCAGATATCTTCTGCGCCGAATCCCTTACTTAACCCGACTACAGCCTGCTGTCACACTTTTAATAACTACTTTGCAGATAAAATCTCTCAGATAAGAGTCGACTTGGACGCCACTTTTGAATCAGAGTCAATAGGCGAGGTGTCCAGTAACTCCGTCGATGTAGTTATACTGGATCAGTTTCAATCGGTGAGTACCGAGGACGTGGACAAGCTGCTTGGTATGGTAAGGAAGACGACCTGCCCTCTTGATCCTTGCCCATCATGGCTGGCCATCCGGGGGGGGATGCATTGAGGAGATTCCTTGTGGATATCATCGATGCATCCTTCAGGGAGGGATATGTTCCATCATGTCTGAAAGAGGCGCCTGTTAGGCCGCTTCTGAAAAAACCTTCCCTGGACCCCCTGGATATGAGAAATTATAGGCCGGTGTCATTGCTGCCATTTTTGAGCAAGGTAATTAAGAGGGCGGTTGCTCTTCAGCTCCAGGCGGTCTTGGATGAAACCGATTATCTAGACCCATTTCAAACCGGCTTTAGGACAGGATTTGGGGTTGAGACTGCCATGGTTGCCTTGACCGACGATCTGCGTCTGAGCATCGACAGGGGTAGTGTGACCCTGTTGGTGCTCCTAGACCTCTCAGCGGCTTTTGATACAATAGACCACAGGATCCTCTTGAGCCGCCTGAAGGGGTTAGGTATCGGGGCCACTGCTTTGCAGTGGTTCCGGTCCTTCCTCTCGGGTCGGTCCCACAGGGTGCTGCTCGGTGACTGTAGCTCCAGTAAGAGGGACCTCACATGTGGGGTCCCTCAGGGAGCTATCTTGTCCCCGACATTATTTAACATCTATATGAAGCCGCTGGGTGAGATAATACGGAGTTATGGTGCTGGGTGTTATCAGTGCGCTGATGACACCCAAATCTATTTCTCTGTGTCTCGTTCGTCGGCCTCGAATTCCAATGGCATCTCCTCTCTCAATGAATGCCTTCAGGCGGTAATGGGCTGGATGAGGAAAAACAAATTGAAGCTGAATCCAGGCAAAATGGAGGTGCTCACGGTAGCGGCCCCGAAACCAAGAATAGGGTTGCAACCTCCAGTCCTGGATGGAGTAACACTCTCCTCCAGTGACTGTGTTCACAGTCTGGGGGTGCTCCTTGACTCATCGCTCCTGATGACTAATCAGGTAAATGCGACAGTCAGGAGCGCCTGTTATCAGCTTCGGCTGATACGCCAGCTGCGCCCTTTTCTGGAAGTAAGGGATCTCGAGACCATTGTGCATGCACTGGTAACCTCCCACCTAGACTTCTGTAATGCGCTCTACATGGGGCTATCCTTGTGCCAGGTTCGGAAGCTACAATTAGTTCAAAATATGGCAGCTAGGCTTGTTTCTGGAACATCTAGGAGGGAACACATCACTCCGGTTTTGAGGTCCCTCCACTGGCTGCCTATCAGCTTCCGGGCCCAGTACAAGGTGTTGGTTATTACCTTTAAAGCCCTAAATGGCTTGGGTCCAAGTTATATCAGAGACCGCCTCCTCCCGTATAATCCTCCCCGGGCACTCCGTTCCTCTGGGAGGAAATTTTTGGAGACAAGGAAAATGAGGCTTTCTACAACCTCCCAGAGGGCTTTTTCTGTATTTGCCCCCAAGCTCTGGAATGACCTGCCGGATGAGATCCGTCAGCTCACATCTTTGGATAGCTTTAAAAAAGCTATAAAGACGGATCTCTTCCGGCAGTCCTTTCCGGACTAGATAATCAACCTCGGGTGATTCTATAGTTTATATTATACATCCAACCTGTGGTACCTGGTTCCCTATTGTGGAAAATTGAAATATCTTAAGGGGTTACTGGAACTGTAACTAATTGATTTTAGTATTGTTGTTATTGATTTTAAATTGAAATTGTTTAATGCTGTTTTAAGGGTGGGAGGGATGTGTTTTTGTACTGTTTTTATGCTGCTAACCGCCCGGATTGGGAAACCATTGGGCAGTATACAAATTATTATTATTATTATTATTATTATTATTATTATTATTATTATTATTATTATGTTAGGGGTCACTTCTTTCACAACTTCACAATTAACCCAGTTGGATTGTGCTCTGTGGCATAAGGCATATGACATTTTTGTGCACCTTTCTCATATAATGGAGAGTGCAGTGGCTGGTGGGTTTCCCTTAAGTGACTCATGGGCCTTTCCATGAAGAAAATACTGGACTAAATAAGCTTTTGGAATGATCCAACATGGCTCTTGTATAGTCTTACAACCTAATCTTTCATTACTGTTTTGCAGATTGTCAAATTGTCTACAGTTCCTTTGGAACTTTGGGGGCTCTGAATGCTTCTAAAAGTTTGGCAACAATTATTTATATGCATTCTGCTCAGTAAATGTAATATACACTGCATAGTTGGGAATTTGTATTTTGTCTCATATGGGTAAATTTTCTCTCCCCTCTCCCACCCCCAGAACTGTCTTTTTTTCAAGATATTTGTCATGATGCTACAGCTCTGAGCTCTCAAATTTTATGGCAGACACCATGGCTGCCTTGGGAATGCAGTGGAATTACAAACTGTATGGGCCTCTAGCCATAATGCTCTACTCAAATCATTTCATTTATTTAATTTATATCCTTCCTTTCTCCCTGCATAAGATTCAAAGTGGTGTAAAACATTCTAAAAACACTATACAATAAAAAAACCTTTCTTAATAAAAAAAGTTAAAATACAATTAAACTAACTGATTTAAAAACACAAACACATTAAAACAGCATTAAAAAGACATTTAAAAGATAATAAAATAAAAACAGTATATCCCCACCAATGAAAGCTCTATCTACTATAACCAAATGCCTCCTTAAATACAAAAGATATCTCCCTGCCAGTGGAAATATAGCAGGGATAGGGTCAAACAGACCAGTTCTACAACTTGGGAGAAGCCACTGAGAAGGCCCTCTCTTATGTCCTCACCAGATATGCCTGGGACAGATGTGGGACCAAGAAAAAGCCTTTTCCTGCAGATCTTAGGTCATGGGCAGGCTTGTACAAGGAGATACAGTTTGGATCCAAACAATGTAGAGCTTTAAAAGTCATAGCTAGTGCTTTAATTTTTTGATTTGAAATCACAGTGAATTTATTGAAAACCTCCCAGGCAAAATTTGAATTAAAATCATTGGGCTTAGACATGTCTACAAATACAGAAATAATCCAAATTAATCAGCATACAGAAATAAGTAAAGTTTTATGTTGCATATCTCTCCTCTGTGTGTGTGAGTGTGTGTGTGTGTGTGAGAGAGAGAGAGAGAGAGAGTTCACTCATCAGCATGTTTTCAGAATAATTTGTTATCAAAAACATTGCATTCTGCTTCTCTGTCTCTGCGTCTCTCTGTCTCTCTCTCACACACATGTATGTACACATGTCTCCCTTTTCATTTTCTTTTCTCTGTGAATACAATCTGGGACTTTCTTCAAACAAAAAATATTCATGAAAAAAGCCAACTCAGACAGGAAAAACGTAATCATGTCAGCCTTAACTAGAACTGAAGCCAAGAGCAGATGCTGACATTTACTTAAAACAGGGAATCGACTAACAAATAGCACAAGTGAAATATGTTAACATCTGATCTTACACAGATTTAAAGTGATAAGAAAGACTCTCTTCCATATGGACTATAGATCAAAACAAAATTCAACAATACAGCAGCAGTTATTCTTTATAGGACATCTTTCAGAAGTCATTTTTCAAGAATTTGCTTTTGACTATATGAACATTTCCCTCATCATGAGTGAAACTGCAAATGAAACTGCAGATTTTAATGAAAGACAAACTGATGGTTAGAATAGAACTTGTGCTCTTCCAGAAATTCTAAGCTTATAAAATGCAATATAAAATGGAAGATCAGGATGCTGGCATCTTTCACAGACTTCAAAGAGGCATACAGGGCCCTCTCTCATATGATAAGAAATCACCAACACTAGTTGCTGCTCTTTGCTACCTCATTCTGCTCCCCATTAATGAACTTACCTTGGAATGGGCTGGTGGGTTTACCAGAATTCAGGTGGGTGACCAACTTGATTTCTATGAGCAAAAATCATGCAAGGATCCCCCCTAACTAAACAGCTTGAGTCTCATGGTACCTCTACAAAAATACCCCAGATCACCCTGAAAGCCCATCCACTGTTCCTGAGGATGGCAATATAGCCAGCCCCCTGTATTGGTGGGCTAGCCATCCACAGATTGGAACATCCATGGATGGCCCCTCCCCATTAGTGTCAATGGTGGCATGTGCACATGGCCATGCCAACATGGTCGTGTATACATTGCACGTCCATTGAAAATAATGGGACATGAGATCTGGGGTGTCCAGAATGGCACCCCTGTGGATATGGAGGCCCAACTGTATAGCTAAGGCATGAAGAGAAAATATAGTAATCTTTAGTCTCAGATAGGTATAGATGTGGAAATACCAGAGAGTGGCCATGAGGTGATCCATGCTTAAAGTAATATCTTCATTCAAGGACAATTTAGAAGTTGTGATGTTATTAGGCCTTTAATAATCTGAAGGAAAATCAAGTCAAGCACTTCTGGAAAACTTTGACCCTATCATTGACTAAATGGCACCCTTTACTTATTGTTGAATAATAATAATAATAATAATAATAATAATAATTTATATCCCACCCCTCTGCAGAGCAATCGGGGCAGCTTACAACATTAAAATTTCCATACAGATATATTAATACAATCTAAACTGAACATAAAAAGCCCAAATCCCACCCATTCTTTAAGAAGCGTTCTTCTTATTCCAGGCCTGATGGTGCTGGGCCTGGTGTCTGTCCCCCAGATGACATTGGATGGAATGGAGGGAGGGCTCTTCTTCTTATTCCAGGCCTGATGGTGCTGGGCCTAGTGTCTCTCCCCCAGATGACATCGGATGGAATGGAGGGAGGGCTCTTCTTCTCATTCCAGGCCCGATATTGTTTTTTGTTGTTAACTGCCCTAGAGTCACCCTTGATATGGGCACTCCTTGACTATTTCAATTTTCTCATTATCTAAGATGAATTCTTGCATATCTTCCATTATTATTATTTAGGTTTTTTTTATATTCAACATCAAGCATACCTTGTCACTTTCCTCCTTGACCCTCTTCAGTATTTGCTCCAGGTCATTGTTGGTTTCTGCTAATAGTATTGTATCATCTGCATATCTTAGGTTGGTAATGTTCCTACCTCTAATCTCCAGTCTGCATGCTTATGAGTCTAATCCTGCTCTACGTACGGTGTTTTCTGCATGCAGGTTGAATAAATAGAGTGATAGTATACAGCCTTAGCTGAACCCTTTCCTGATTGGGAACCATTCTGTTTCTCCGTACTTTATTCTGATGACACCTCTTATCCTGAGTACAGGTTATGTATGCATCAGGACAATCAAATGTAGTGGTACTCCCATTTCTTTGAGAGTCTTCCATGGCTTTTCTTGATTCCCGAGGCCGGGAATGAGGTAGGGGCGGCTATTGGAGTTGTGCAGGGGAACGGAAGGTATGGTTGTAACAGAGGGAATATATGTCACAAAAGAAGGCAGGATCGCTGTTTGGTAGCTATCCCGCCTTCAGTTCCCTCTGTTTCCCTGAATGGCCTGGAGAGCAGACCAACCATTCCACAGAACCTCACTCTGCTCCTCTGCAATGCCAGGTTGGTTAAAAATAAGACTCATATAATCCAGGATCTTCTCCTGGATGAGGACGCCGACCTGGCTTGCTTTACAGAGACATGGCTGGGGGAGGATAGCGCCACTATATGGGCACAGGCCCTCCCAGCTGGGTACTCTATTAGTGGGTACTCTGTTAGTGAGCAGGTGAGGGGAAGTGGGCGGGGTGGTGGTGTGGCTCTGGTTCATAAGAACACCTTGACCTTGACCAGGATACCTGTCCAGAACACAGCCCACTTCAAATGTATGTACCTTAGCCTGAAGACCAGGGGTAGTTTGGGGATTCTGCAAGTCTACCGGCCACCCCGTTGTCTAGCAGACTCCCTGACTGAGCTGACACAGCTGGTCTCTGAGCTGCTGTTGGAGTCCCCCAGACTTTTAGTTCTGGGGGACTTCAACATCCCACTCGAGACCAGCTTAACAGGTGCGGCTCGGGAGTTCATGGAGAC
The DNA here is from genome assembly GCA_026167975.1 of Phrynosoma blainvillii. Lineage (NCBI taxonomy): Eukaryota > Metazoa > Chordata > Lepidosauria > Squamata > Phrynosomatidae > Phrynosoma > Phrynosoma blainvillii. Next base: position 420,564,744 of record JANUYF010000001.1, read on the forward strand.
CATGACAAACATGGGCCTATCCCAATTGGTCAATGGGCCCACACATTGTGCAGGTCATACACTTGATGTGGTCTTTAGTATGGAACAGGAATATCCGTGGGCGGAGGTGGTAAGTACCTCCGCATTGTCATTGACGGATCAATTCATGGTCAAGATGGAACTTAGAGCCAGTATCTTCCCCACTGGGGGTGGTGGACCCATTCGGATGGTCCACCCTCGAAGGCTAATGCAGCCAGCGGGATTCCAGAAAGCTTTAGAGGTTTTAATGGTTGGGAATGCCGGTGATCCTGTCGAAGCTCTGGTTAATACTTGGAACACCAACCTTACCAGGGCTATCGACACGATCGCTCCCAAGCGCCCTTGCCATCCCGCTCTCAACCGCAGGCCTTGGTATATGCCATAGCTTAGGAGGATGAAGCGGGTTGGACAACGGCTAGAGCGCAAGTGGCGGAAGACTCGACTCACCATAGGAATTTTCTTTGTTCCTATCGGGAGGCAATACGTGCAGCGAAGAGAGCTTTCTCCTCTGCACGTATTGCGTCTGCAGAGTCCTGTCCATCAGAGCTGTTTAGGGTGGTGAGGGAGATGACGCAGGTGCCTCCTGCGCCAAACCCCTTACTGAACCCTGTGACAGCCTGCTGTGACGTGTTTAACAACTAATTTGCAGATAAAATCTCTCAGATAAGAGCCGACTTAGATGCCACTATTGAAACAGAGTCTATAGGCGAGGCGTCCAGTGACTCTGTCGATGTAGTTATACTGGATCAGCTTTAATCTGTGAGTACCGAGGACGTGGACAAGCTGCTTGGTAAGCTGAGGAAGACAACTTGCCCTCTCGACCCTTGCCCATCATGGCTGGCCGTCCGGGGGGGATGCATTGTTGATGTTCCTCACGGATATCATCAATGCATCCTTCAGGGAAGGTTATGTTCCATCTTGCTTGAAGGAAGCGGCTGTTCAGCCGCTTCTGAAAAAACCTTCCCTAGACCCCCTGGATATGAGAAATTATAGGCCTGTGTCATTGCTGCCATTTTTGAGCAAGGTGATCAAGAGGGCGGTTGCGCTTCAGCACCAAGCGGTCTTGGATGAAGCCGATTATCTAGACCCATTTCAAACCGGCTTCAGGACAGGCTTTGGGGTCGAGACTGCCATGGTTGCCTTGACCGACGATCTGCGCCTGAGCATTGACAGGGGTAGCGTGACCCTGTTGGTGCTCTTAGACCTCTCAGCGGCTTTTGATACAATAGATCACGACATCCTCTTGGACCACCTGAAGGGGTTAGGTATCGGGGGCAAGGCTTTGCAGTGGTTCCGGTCCTTCCTCTTTGGTAGGTCCCAGAGGGTGCTGCTTGGGGACTGTAGCTCCAGTAAGAGGGACCTCACTTGTGGGGTCCCTCAGGGGGCTATTTTATCCCCGATGTTATTTAACATCTATATGAAGCCGCTGGGTGAGATAATACGGAGTTATGGTGCTGGGTGTTATCAGTGCGCTGATGACACCCAAATCTATTTCTCTGTGTCTCGTTCGTCGGCCTCGAATTCCAATGGCATCTCCTCTCTCAATGAATGTCTTCGGGCGGTAATGGGCTGGATGAGGAAAAACAGATTGAAACTGAATCCAGACAAGATGGAGGTGCTCATGGTAGCGGCCCCGAAACCAAGAATTGGGTTGCAACCTCCAGTCCTGGATAGGGTCACACTCTCCTCCAGTGACTGTATTCGCAGTCTGAGGGTGTTCCTTGACTCGTCGCTCCTGATGACAAATCAGGTAGATGCGATGGTCAGGAGAGCTTGTTATCAGCTTCGTCTGATACGCCAGCTGCGCCCTTTTCTGGAAGTAAGGAATCTCAAGACCGTTGTGCACGCACTGGTAATCTCACGCCTCGACTTCTGTAATACGCTCTACATGGGGCTACCCATGTGCTTGGTTCGGAAGCTTCAGTTGGTTCAAAACATGGCAGCCAGGCTTATTTCTGGAACATCTAGGAGGGACGACATCACTCCGGTTTTGAGGTCCCTCTACTGGCTGCCTATTAGCTTCTGGGCCCAGTACAAGGTGTTGGTTATTACCTTTAAAGCCCTAAATGGCTTGGGTCCAAGCTATCTCAGGGATCGCCTCCTTCCATACAATCCTCCCGGCGCTCTCCGGTCCTCTGGGAGGAATTTGCTGCAGCCTCAAAAATCTAGGCTTGTGGTGACCTCCCAAAGGGCTTTTTCTGTTGTCACCCCCAAGCTCTGGAACGGCTTGCCGGACGAGATCCGTCAGTTGACATCACTAGATAGCTTTAAAAAGGCTGTCAAGACGGATCTCTTTTGGCAGGCCTTTCCAGACTAATCACCCCGGCCTTGGGTTCCTTGACTCCTGCGCTCCTCTCGTGGCCCCATCAGTTGTTGATGGATGAGGAATGCAGTAGAAGTTGATTAGGGCACCGCAACCTGTTTAAATGTTAATGTAACATTAACAGGATCTCTCCTCCGCTCCCCCTTTACAGTCCCTCTATACCCCCAAGAAATGGAAGTGGTGGGGTGTTTTGTTTTTGTTTGTGTTTTGTTTTTTAAATAGGTTTGTATTTAAATTTTATATTTAATGAATCTGTTATTGTTTTAATTGATATTTGATTTAATAATGTTTTAAGGAGTGGAGGGAATATACTGTTTTATCTTTGCCTAGATTGGTTCGCCATAGGGCGGTATAGAAATAAATTATTATTATTATTATTATTATTATTATTATTATTATTATTATCTATGCAGTCAAATATTTTTCTGTAGTCAATAAAGCACATGCAGATTTTTTTTGGGGGGGGGGATTCTTTGATGTGCTCCATTATCCATAGTATGTTTGCAATGTGGTCCCTAGTGTTTCTTCCTATCCTGAAACTAGCTTCTACCTATGGGGTTTCTCACTCCATATATGGTAGGAGTCTTTGCTGCATAATTTTTTGTATAGAAATGTATATTGATTGTTTCTACTCTCTGGGCAACTACTTTGTTTCCCATATTCATTGGCAGATTTTACTACTGAACTTGATTCTGCCTCTGTGGATTGTAGCAGTTCTATTGGTATGTCACCTACTCCTGGAGATTTACTTATAGCAATCACAGTTTGAAATGGAAAGATTCCACATGCATTTGAAATTACATAGCTTCTAAAATTTTCCTGGCCCTACTCAAATACAATATAAATAAATAAATACTTTGGACTTGCTTAGTAATTTTCCATTGTGTCTTAATGCCTGCTGTGTAATGACTGGCTAACATATATCTGGAATAAAGGTAAAGGTATTCCCCATTGACAAGGTTGTCAAGTCTTGTCCAACCATAAGGGGCAATGCTCATCTCCGTTACTAAGCCGAACAGCCAGCGTTGCCAGAGACTACTCTGTGATAATGTGGACAGCTGTTTACCTTCCACCAAAGTAGTATCTATGTATCTACTTGCATTCACATGCTTTCAAACTACTAGGTTGGCAGAAGCTGGGACTAGTGATGGGAGCTCACCGCATCATACTGCACCTGGGCCTTGAACTGCTAACCTGCCAATCTTGCAATCAACAGAATCAGTCTTAACCACTTGATATGGTATGTTGCTGTATGGGAAGATTTTCCAAAATTTCCAGAAATGATATGGTGCCTGTACGCTTTATTCACATTGCTCAGTTTGAATTTTGATATCTGGACTAGCGTAGCTTTCAAAAAAAGTCTTCCTTTATTAAAGGGGAGCAAGTTTGGTCAGGCCTCACCTGGAATACTGTGTCCAGTTCTGGGCACCACAATTCAAAAAGGATGTGGAGAAACTGGAGTGTGTCCAAAGGAGGGCAACTAAAATGGTGAAGGGTCTGGAAACCAAGCCATATGAGGAATGACTTAGGGAGCTGGGGATGTTTAGCCTGGAGAAGAGAAGGCTGAGAGGTGATATGATAGCCGTGTTTAAATATTTGAAGGGATGTCATATCGAGGAGGGAACAAGCTTGTTTTCTGCTGCTCCAGAGACTAGGACCCGAAACAATGGATGCAAGCTGCAAGAAAAGAGATTCCACCTCAACATTAGGAGGAACTTCCTGACAGTAAGGGCAGTTCGACAGTGGAACACACTCCCTCGGAGAGTAGTGGAGTCTCCTTCCTTGGAGGTCTTTAAGCAGAGGCTGGATGGCCATCTGTCAGGGATGTTTTGATTGGGAGTTCCTGCGTGGCAGGGGGTTGGACTGGATGGCCCTTGTGGTCTCTTCCAACTCTATGATTCTATGATTCTATTCTAAGTTTCCTCTGCAGCATTGACATTTGTCTATAATGGATATTTGCTTGATTAGAAGGTAGAGAACTATTTTCTAACAACCAAGTTCGCATGAACACAGACTTCCATTGGGAGTGGGCAATTGAAGAGAGATGTTTGTGGTTGTCTGTCTGCATGTGTGTGTGCTTTTTCGGGTTTGTTGATGACTTGGGAATGGTGGAATTGCATTTAGAAATGGGTTTGAACTGTTTTTGGTGTTTGGGGCTTGAAACAGCACTCCTTATTTTTTTTTAAAAAAATGAGGTGTCAGGGGAGGCTTCATTGACTGCTGTCTGGGCCCCAGGTGTTTCATGTGGCCCATGGGTTATACTTTCCCTTCTTCTGGACTGAATGCAACAGTAAATATTCCTTTTGTGGAAATGAGAGGAGGCAATATATTTTCCCTATTGTTTGTTGTTGTTGTTGTTGAGTACCTTTAAGTTGTTTCCGACTTATGGCTACCCTAAATTGGCTCAGTTTGTTTAATCGGGTGTTCTTGGCATTGCCTTCATCTGAGGATGAGAGTATGTGACTTGCCCAAAGTCACCCAGTGGGTTTCATGGCCAAGCAAGGAATTGAACCCTGTGGTGCGCTCCAATATAGCACCAAAACTCCTTCAGAGGGAAGGGAATTAAGAGTCAGTTTTTGGTTCAGTACTAGGGCTGCAGAGGGGAAAGAAAGGAGTGAAAACTCAATTTTCTTGCAGTTTTTAATTTTTAAAAGGAAATTATACAGACTAAAAAAAAGTGTGGAAAAGGAATGTGATTTCCTTACTACACTTTCCTTTGGCATTTAGTTTGGTGAGCCTAAATACCAGAAAGACATAGACAAATTGAATAGTCTCCCGAGAACAACAAAACACATCATTAAGGGACTGATTTATGAAGTCAGATTATAAGAATTGGACAAGGAAAGAGCAACTTTACAAAGCAAGCAGGGGGAGGACAGGAAGGACAGGGAAGTGTGAGCAATAAAGGTGGCAACATTCAATACAGTATAACTCCAACTGTGTGGCTTTGTTGCCTTTGACAGTTTTGCCTCTAGAGTTTCTTCCTGTGTTAGTTTAATTGACATTGCACCATCCTCAAATTCTTCCATGCATTTTGTAACTATGTGATGAAATCACAAACAATACTGAATATTGCTTCCATCTAGTTGACTTTGACTTGTACTGACCCTATGAATGAGAGACCTCCAAGTTACCCCATCATCAACAGCCATGCTCAAGTCTTGCAGACTAAGGGCTGTGTCTTCCTTGAATGAATCTATCCATTTGTAATATGGTCTTCCTCTTTTACTACAGCCTTCTACCTTACCAAGCAAATTACTAAATTGTTAGGATTCAAACAATTTGATTCCTGGAATTGTACCATATACAATGTCATCTCGAAGGTCACCTATACATTCCAGTTGCTTCAACATATCATTGAATAACTACATTCCATCCTAGACTATACTGATACTCTTTTCTCACAGAACTTGGGTTGTAGACCTGTTTTTGTTAACTGAGAGCTCTTTAATAGCCCCTGCAATAGCTTAAAATTGCAATTCGCCAGAAACAGTTCACCTAGATGAGACCCTGAACAAACGAGGCACCAGCTTTGTTACAAAATCTATTCTAGCAACACCACTACAAAGAAAATAGTAAAGGTAAAGGTAAAGGTATTTCTCATTGACAAGGTTGTCAAGTTGTGTCTGACCGTAGGGGGCAGTGCTCATCTCCGTTACTAAGCCGAAGAGCCAGTGTTGTCACAGACAATTCTGTGATCATGTGGCCAGCATGATTGCACAGAACATTGTTTATCTTCTCATTGAGAAGTGGTACCTATTTATTGACTTGCATTTGCGTGCTTTCGAACTGCTAGGCTGGCATAAGCTGGGGCTAGTGATGGGAGTTCACCCCATAGTGCAGCAAAGAAAATAGGGTCTGCTAATGTCATATGAGGCCAGCTGTGATATATGCTTTTGCCTACTGCCAGTATCATTTTATGTAGGATAAAGAATAAAGGTATATGAATGTGGTATCAAAAATTATTGTATTAAAAAGTAGGCAAAGACTTCAGTTTATTAGGTCATTCTGGTACAGGTTTTGAGGCAGCTGTTCTAGAACAAAGGGCCTCCAAAGAGGAAGTGCAGTATGAACCTGCTCAATTGCAAGCTACCAAAAAGTTAAATTCTATTCATTTCATTCCTGTCTTTGAGGTTCCAGAAACCCAATTGTTGTATTTACTTATATTTTTCTATTGCATAATGCTTTGCTTAAGCACCTTCAAGTAAAAGCATGGTAGTCCAATATGAGATTAAACAAACAAAACAAAAACTCATTTTATTATTTGTGATCTGATATCTTAGAATTGTATCCATATCAGCATGCTTGAGAGAGGAGATAATCACATGAGGATCTCTTCCATATGTCATCACCATCAAAGGTGATACAGATGGTGACATGATAGGGTCTTCTCAATGGTGGCATCCATTTTATGGAATTCTCTCTACAGGTAACTTCACCTGCTACCCTGCCATTAGGCAAATCACTCTACTCTCCATAGAGCCCTGGTGGCGCAGTGGTTAAATGCCTGTACTGCAGCCACTCACTCATAAACCACAAGGTTGCGAGTTCAATACCAGCCAGGACTGAGGCTCGACTCAGGCCTGCATCCTTCCAAGGTCGCTAAAATGAGTACCCAGCTGTTGGGGGGCAATCAGCTCACAGTTGTAAACTGCTTAGACACCCCATAGCATGGTATGAAGCAGTATATAAATGAATATATAAATGAAGCTGCTTTGCATAGATTTTACATTTATTTTATTTCCAGTTTTTCATTAATTGTGTCATAATTTGTAATGCTATTTCATTTATTATGATGTTGTAATCCATCCCTTTAAAATTTATAATGAAAGTAATCACAGAGTTCCAATATATATTTAGAACCAACATCCCACTCTCTAGCAAGTATGTCAGCCTTTCCAACCATAAGCTAGTTATTAAGATGGCAAATAGGGAAAACTTTCATAGGCACAAATGCATGAGATGCTGCTGCCCTCCCTTAATCACAGGTATTTCTCTGGGGAAGTTGACTCAAATTGTTATGCAGAAGTCTAGATTGTACATAACATGATGTTTCAGTAATTCAAACTTGGAAAGTTTCCATTTGCAAATTCTGCCACAGCATACAATTTGGAGAGGGGAGACAAATTTGGTGACATTCCATTCTCAGCATCATAAAAGATTGTTTTTATCATAGTCTTCTGATTTGAAAGTCAATTCTGTTATTTGCATTTGTGTGATGCATCATTTGCCAATATATATATTCAGCATTCAGATATATATGGAAGTTGTTTGGGTTTCAGATATTCATTATCTTAAGGTGATTCAAGTGACATGACATTCCATTTCAAGCACATTATCCTTGGCTCAGAGATACAAAGTGATAAACCTTGTAGGGGGCAGGAGGACTTTACCTTACAATAAGAAAATAATTGGATTCATTTCAGCAATGGAATCAGGCAGGAATGACTGTCTCCCTTCCTATTCCTTACTGGGTCAAATCTGATATTATTCAACCATCTGCATTTGATCCACATTGAGAAAGTTCAACAGAGGCAAGCAAAAACTGTGCAACAAGGTACCTAATGAATACAGCATTTTACATAACAGAAAGAGTCAAAAATCTTCCTGTAAGGGACAGATATAAGTTGTTTGTCAGGAAAACTTTGCAAAGTACATTAGAAAGAATTGCTGAAAGGTAGCATTGGATGGCTGTGTATAAAGTTTGGGGCAAAAAATAAAAAAGGGTTTCAGGACCACTATTTTGCTTTTTGCTTTTTGCTGAGCAGGAATCAAGTGCAATAAATGTGGCAATAATCAGTAGGGGAACTTCAAAGGCTTCCATTTAAAATAAACATCTGGATGCTGAATTTTGATGTGCATGAAATGGATATCTATGATGCCAGCTCACAGTTACAACACACTTTCATCATCACACCCTTAGTGAAAGTGTATCATGTACTATTGTGATCAACAGTCTGTGTTATACATATCTGGGTCACTTCTATAGATATATTTCTGATGCATAATTTACATCAAGAGTATGATCCATGACCTGCTATGCATGAAGAGATGCTCTTAACAGTAATCTTTTATCAACTCAGGCAGGCTCTAATAGCAAGAATAACAGTCCAGTCCAGTAGCCATAAACTGTGGAGGCAATATAACAACAGATATTCTAGAAAGGGCTCATATAAGGATCAGTAGTCAAGCCAAGGTCACATAGCCACACCTTACCAGTAAGCAAGTGACACAGAAGGAAACATAAGAAGTCTGACATCAAAGCACAAGCTGGACAAAACAGGTAGCAAAGAGTGTTTCACAATGAAAACAGAATACAGTCCAAGGCACTAGGTAAGGATTCATAACCATTTTCAAAGCATGACTAATAAAGTTCCAATACAGATGATGTTTCTGTCAGTTCCTCCTGCCCAAAACTATGACCTCTTGGTTAGTTCCAACTAGAGGAGACCCATTTAGTCAACTGTTGAATGGTAAATCAACAACTAGGTGAAGCTCACTAATTCAGTGAGTCTATTCCGATTCAACAGGGATGTGATGGCTCAAGTGGCTAAGACACTCACTCTGTAGATTGCAAGATCAGCAGGTTGGCAGTTTGAGGCTCAGGTGCCACATGATGGGGTGAGCTCCCATCACTAGTCCCAGCTTCTGCCAACCTAGCAACTTGAAAGCATGCAAATGCATGTATATAAATAGGTACCACTTCGGTGAAGAAGGTAAACAGCATTCTGTGTAATCATGCTGGCCACATGATCACAGAGTAGTCTCTGACAATGCTGGCTCTTCAGTTTAGTAATGGAGATAGACCCCCCCCCCGACTTGTTGGGAGGGGCTTCTTGTTGCCACAGCCATATTAGGGCATGAGACGCTTGATTCGCTAAAGTGCGCAGGAATTCCCACCTAACTCCTGCGCGCTTGGCCAATCAGGTGTTGTATATGATGAGAATAAGCACGCAGGGAAATCTCACAGTTCCTATACCATTGCGAGATTTCCTATGAGAGTTTGGGCTATATAGCCCTGCGCTGCCATGTGGCGAAAGCCATTTTAGAGCTGGAGCTTAGAGAGTCACTTCGCTCTGCTCCGTTCTTTGATTCTTTGTTTGGCTTTGACCTAGCAATCTCTTGGGCTTTCGTTTACTGATCTTTTGATCTTATTCACTTGTTGCACGGCAGGAGTTGTTAATTTGGGCCTCCTATGTTTTTTGGCAGTTCTAGGCCAGGCGAGCCCTTCAGGCCGGCTGCCTCGAGCCTGGAGGGCGGCCTGCGGGATCCCAACACCCAGCTTGATTGAATACCAGGCCGAGGTGGGGGCTGCAACAGGTGGTTCTCCGCCGGGTGCACAGACCCTACGGTTGAATTGTAGGCCCAGTGGCACCCCGGTCACTCCAGACTGGTAAGGTTGGGATCCCATTGCCAAATGGGAGGGGCTCTTGGGCTAAGGTGTAGCTCACTTGGGCTCAACACTTCTCCCTGGCAGTGGGTGGTTTGGAGGCAATTATTGTCTTCTGGTGGGGTGCCTGAATAGGACCCTTGTGGACACCTTCCCCCTTTGGTGGTTGCCAGTGACACTTCCTGGCTGTTTGCATCTCTTTGTGAGACTTGGGAAGGGCAGCCCTCGGGCCTGGTGGTAGTCATCCAAGGTCGGGTGGCGTGATTAAGGACCCGTGTTTTTGCACTTGCTCAGGCCATGTCCTGCAGCAAAGGCCAGTCCAAAAAGCGCGCAGCTCAGGCTGCGACAGGCACTAGTCACTCTGCCCCAAAGAGGCCCTCAAAAACGGCCAGCAGAGATGATGAGATTATTGCTCAGTTAGCTCATCTGGGCAAGACGATGCAGGCTTGTGTCGTGGTCTGCAATCAGCTTGCCTAGAAGGGGCTCCAGCTGCCAGCCCCTCTGCCAGCACTTCTGCTACTTTGGACATAGAAACGCTGCCCCCTCAGTCTGCACCTGACTCTCAGATAATGGACACAACACGTGCTCCTATGGTGGTTTTGGCTATGGAAGTTGGGCAACCAACTATAGCTGATGTGTGGGAACTTCTAAAAAAGGTTCCCGGTGTGGGGATTCAGGGTGCTGCTGCCCCTGTTTCCGAGCAGCCCTCTGTGGCAGATTTATATAACCTCCTGCGAGGAGTGGTTCTTCCAGGTGGTGGTGCAATGGAGCAAACCTCTGAGGTGGAGAGGAGAGAACAGGTAGGTGCTGCTGCGTCTCAGCCTGACACCCAAGCTGTTGCGGGGTCACACTTCGGGGGACCATTGCAGTCAGCTGGTGATGCTTCCCAGCAAGCTTCAACATCAGGTTTGTCTCCTGCTAATCCTTCACTGGCAAATTGGCCCACCTTGGTATGGGCTCCAGGTGGCCAAGCGGGACAGGGTTCTGGGGAGGAAAGCCCCATCCCTATGACTTCGAGTGCACCTGTGATGGCACCTCAGGTTTTCCATGTGCCTGACTCTAGGGTGCAGGCTGGTCAGCCAGCAGCTTTGGCGAATGATATATTAAGGGTGTCACCTATGGGTGCTCCTGCGCTTTTGGAAGTTAATGGATCTACTGAATGCAATCCATATGCTGGAATATCTACTCCCCTTGGCTCACACCTTCCGCTCTCCACTAAGGAAAGAATTTGGAAGGGAGATTATATTGATTTATTTTCTCTGACTTTTAGGGATCCTGAATTAAGAATCATGGTAAAGGATGGGATAGTGTTTAGCTTCCCCAAAGAGTTTCAGGTGCTCAAACGCCCTAAGCTGGAGCACAATTTTGTCAACTGGATTATGGGTTTCACTATTTACAGCGGAGTTATTGAAGAAAAGGAACCTCATAGGTCTCCTGATTTTTCTAAATACCAGGAGATAATGATAAAAGCTTACACCAACTGCCATCATAATGCCAGGGGTGCAGCATGGTTGCAATACGATGAGCAGTTTAGAATGAGGGCTGCCCAAGATCGCTCTCTTTCCTGGAGACATGTACAGTCTGAGCTCTGGGCAGAAGTAATGGTAGGTGCCTCCCCTTCAAGCAGGTGTGATAATAGGTTTGTTCCCATGGTTACACAGCTGAGAGGGCAGAATGTGAGGTCTGGCATGGGAGAAAGGAAACAATTTGGCATTTGCTGGGACTTTAACACAGGTAAGTGCAAGAGGCAGCCCTGCAGGTTTGAACATAAGTGTAACACCTGCGGGGGGAGTCACCCCGGCACTTCCTGTAGCAGAGGTAGGAGGTCTGGAGTGGGAGGTACACCCCAGCCAGCGTCACTAGGAGGCAAAAGCGCCATCACCAATTAAATTGGATGCACTGGTGGCCTGGCTGTGGACCTACCCCAGTAAGGAGGCTGCTTCTCATATATTCCATGGTTTTTCTAAGGGTTTTCATATCCCTTATTCCGGTTCTAGGAGGTATCATTGTGTGCCCAATGCTCATTCCATGAAGGAATTGTCGGCTATCATAAGGGACAAGCTGGGAGGATTTCAGGACCTCATGATCAACTCCCAATTCCCACCCTTCGTTTATCCCCTTTGGGTGTTGTCACCAAGAAAGCACCTGGGGGATTTAGGTTAATTCATAATCTTTCTTATCCGAGGGGAGACTCTGTTGATGATGCCATAGATCCTAAGCTTACATCTGTTAAATATGCATATTTTGACTCTGCAGTCAGGATGGTTAGGGCTCTAGGTAAGGGAGCACTATTAGCAAAGTGTGATATAAAATCAGCCTTCAGGTTGCTCCCTGTACACCCAGATGACTTTGACCTCTTGGGTTTTCAGTTTGAAGGGAAGTATTATTTTGATAAAGCCATGCCAATGGGGTGCTCGATCACTTGTTCCACTTTTGAGACGTTTAGCACCTTTCTTCATTGGTGTGCAGTTAAAAGGTCAGGTAATACGGCAATCATGCATTATTTAGATGATTTCTTGATTGCTGGAAATCCCAATTCTTCACAGTGTCGAGATACTTTAGCTGATTTCCAGGAATTAATGTCCAAGTTGGGAGTTCCCTTCGCTGAGGAGAAAACAGAGGGTCCTGACACATGGCTTACCTTTTTGGGAATCGAGATGGACACCATCGACGGAATTTCTCTCTTACCAATCGACAAGCTCGTGGCTATGAGAAAGCAGGTTAGTTTGATGTTGGGGAAGCAAAAAGCTACATTGCATGATTTTCAATCTCTTATAGGCTTATTGAATTTTGCTTGTAAGCTAGTAGTTCCGGGACAAGCATTCTGCGCATGATTATATAGGGCCACCACAGGAGTAACAGCTCCGCATCACCATATAAGGATCACCAAGGGGATTTGTGAGGACTTGAAGGTTTGGAGTCCTTTTTGGAACAATTCAATGGTATTTCATTTTGGAGATCTGAAATGCTGCGCAGGGCAAATTTTCAAGTGCACTCTGATGATGCTGGTGCCCATGGCTTTGGAGTCTATTGGGATGGCCAATGGGCTGCTGAGGCATGGCCTCCTACTTGGATAGAACATGGTCTGACTAGAGACCTTATGTTCTTGGAACTTTTTCCTATAGTTGTGGCAGTGTACCTTTGGGCAAATCAATTTGCAAATAAGACAATCTGGTTTTGGTGTGACAACCAGGCAGTGGTTCAGGTAGTAAACTCACAGTCCTCCAAGTCCTCCAGGGTGATGTGCTTGGTGAGGGCTATGGTAACACAGTGTTTGAAGTATAATGTGTGGTTCCAAGCTCACCATGTGCCTGGTTTGCTTAACCCTTTGGCGGACACCCTTTCTCGTTTTCAGTTCTCCAGGTTCCGGCAGCTGGCTCCCGAGGCATCGATGCACCCACTGGAGGTACCAGCACTTCTATGGAGCCTTGGAGACTAGAAATCAACAGGGCAGTCTTACATTCTATTGCCCCATCCACACACAAGTCCTATCTATTGCCCCATCCACACACATCTCAGGCAAACTGGTTTGTCACCTGTTAAGATTAGTAGCAGGTTGGCCACCCTGGCATTTTACTCCAGGGCTAGAGGATGCTTAGATCCTACCACTGAATTTAGGATTAGGAGATCTTTAGAGGGTTGGACTAGAGAAGCACCTGTGGTAAAGGACACGTGTTTGCCAATAACTGGCCCGGTCCTGACTAAATTATGGCAACAATTAGCCAACACTTGTTTTTCACATGAGGAATTAGCTTTGTTCAAGGCAGTATTTTCCATTGCCTTCTTTGCGGCTTTGAGAATTAGTGAGATTGTCCCTGGTTCTCGCAAGACTAGTCTGTTAGGGCACTTCTCCTTTTGGATGACATATTGTCAGATCAGGGGATTCAGATTTCCATCAGGTGCTCGAAGACTGACCAGTTAGCTAGAGGTCAGTCTATTATTTTAGCTCAAGTACCTGTTGGTCAGATGTGCCCTGTGCTAGCAGTAGCAGATTATATAAAGATTAGGCCGAAAGTGTCAGGTTATTTGTTTCTGCATGTGTCGGGCATGCCTTTAACCCAGTTCCAATTCAGGGCAGTTTTGAAAGAGACTTTGAGGTGAGCCAACTTGCCTCCCACTCAGTTTTCCTCTCATTCATTTCGCATTGGGGATGCAACAGCCGCGGCTATACATGGTCTGAGTGATGCTGATATTCACCGAATTGGCCAGTGGCATTCTAAGGCATTTAAGTCTTATGTAAGTCCATCAAATAATGCTAATTGTGGTTAATTATACTAATAACACTATTTACATTTCAGCAGTGTCCTCAACTACAGCCAGCCTCAGTTCCCACAGCTGCTAGGGATGGAAAGGGTGAGCTGCAGACAGCAAGGCCAGCCACAAACCTTCCTGTAGTTGAAGCACCAGCAAAGCAGAGTCCAGAAATCAGCATCAGTCAGTCTAAGGTCAGGGCAGGCAGCAATCAACAAAGGTCCAGTCCGGTCCAAGGTCAAGGCAACAGAGTTCCACAAGGCAAGAGCGAGAGGCACAAAGCAGGAAACAAGGAGCTACACTAACCATAGTCTCCCAAGGAAACTACAATAAATCTTAGCACTGAGGAAGCCTCTTGCAACTGTTTAAATAGTCAAATCCTACCTCAGTGCCAGCTGAGGCTTGTTCAGCAGCTGCTTTTCAGCTAGTCTCCTGGACCTGCAACTGCCAGCACTCTCAGCTCTCCTCTGCCTAAAGGAAGGCACTGGCTCTGCTGTATCCTCCTGCTTCTCCCCACTAGGCAGCTGAGCCTCCAAGGAAGGAGCACTAGGACCTGGCTGCTCTGGGCCTGGGAGAACCGGGCTTGGCTCAGACAGAGCAGAATGAGAGCCAGGTGGAGCCTGTATCTCTTCCTGCTCTGGGGCTGGGAGAGCAGAATGAGAACCAGGTGGAGCCTGCATCTCTTCCTTCTCTGGAGGAGACCCATCCTCCTCCTCATCCTCCGAGTCCTCCTCAGGGCTGACCATGACAAGCAGGCGTTTTCTGTGGCAAGATTTGGATTCTGGACCACAGCTTAGTCTTCTGGGCAGAACGCCATTTGCTAGAGCACCAACGTGATCCTAACCTGGGACTGGCAAACATTGGCAACTTGCAATGGTTTGGCCATAGGGGCATGCTTTGGGGAGCTTTGCTTCCTATGATTTTTAAACTGTCAAAGGCATATCCGTACCCCCGAGTTTTAGTCATGCACCTGGGGGAAAATGACTTGGTGAAGATCCCGTGTCTTCAGTTGGTGAAACAGATGGTAAAGGACCTTCAGGAGATAAGGAAGCACATTCCTGGAGCTGTTTTGCTATGGACCAAGCTGCTGCCAAGGCGTAGCTGGCCTGGAGCATGTAAAGACGCTTTTATTAAGGGCACTCGACGGTGGCTTAATCATTCTGTTGCTAAACAGCTAACAAGATTGGGCATTTTTATAATTGATCATGCTGGAATTAAGTTGGATATGCCTCAACTGTATAGGGGGGATGGAGTGCACCTCTCCTCTGAAGGTTCAGAAATTTATGTAAAGGCCCTTTCTGAATACATTAGGAGAATGGTTTGTGGGGGGGGGGGGGAGAGGGGATGCCTAGCTAGGCTGGCCCCCTCTTGTGGTGAGTAATGACCCCCACCCCACAGGGAAATTAATTGGCGAATTAAATTTAATTTTTATAAATTTGGATAAATAAATTAACGGAAGTGACGTAAGCAGCTAAGTGCATGACGTCATTAAGTTAGTGACGTCATATGATGTAAAATGATGTCCTTTCCAGTTGGGAGGGGTTAAATTTGTTTGTTGTTATTTATTTATGTGCTTTGTCACATGATGTGAAGGACCACCCCACCCAGGTTGGTTACACCTTCACATGCTCATGTGACAAAGTATGGTTTAATTGAATTGTTTGTAAATAGACCCTGTACAGCTGAATAAAAGTTGTGGCCTGTTTAAACCCAAAAGAGGTGTCTCTTGTCCTTTGTGCCGATGCAAGAGCACCACCCCCTATGGTCGGACATGACTTGATAACCTTGTCAGCGGGGAATACCTTTACCTTTATTCTGATTCAACCCTATACATATAAATACATGTGCATATACAATAGAGTAAAGGTGCAATTACATCCCTGACTTGGGATTTGGTGCACCACCAGCTGGTCGCTTCCATGTCAGGGGGCAGTGACTCTTCTCTGGGGTTTTCCCCCCCAAAACTTTAAAAACACTTTCTAAAGTGATGGGCCTATGTGGGGTTTCAACAACTTGGATAATTAATTCAATACTTAGACCTAAACATGGAGTGTATTAATTTCCCCCATTCAAATGGAAACCAGCAACTATAACTGGACAATTGATTTTTATTTGTGTAGTTAAGATGCCATCTCTGACAACTGCAAGATCAGCAGATCAGCAGTTTGAGATGCAAGTGCTGTGTGATGAAGTGAGCTCCCATCACTAGTCCTAGCTTCTGCAAACCTAGCAGTCCCAAAGCAAGTAAAAGTGCAAGTAGATAAATAGGTACCACTTTGATGGGAAGGTAACAGCATTCTGTACAGTCATGCTGGCCACATGATCACAGAGTTGTCTTTGACAATGCTGGCTCCCTCGGCTTAGTAATGAAGATGAGCACTGCCCCCTTCATTCAGACACAACTAGACAGTTATGTCAAAGGGAAAATCTTTACCTTTAGATCTATATTTTTTAAAAAAGCATTTGCAATATCTCAAAACTCTTCAAAAGACAGTGACAGACAGAAAAACAGCAAGAGATAGGTTATCATAGAATCATAGTATCTTAAACTTAGAAGAGACTGCAAGGGCCATCTAGTCCAATCCCTTCTCATGCAGGAATTCATAACTGAACCCCTCCTGAAAGATTCTCATCCAACCCCTATTGAAAGATTTTCCAAGATGGAGATACCACTACCCTCTGAGGCAAAGTCTTACAGTAAAAAAATAAAATAAAATAAAAAATAAAAAAAAATCTTCCTAGAATCTAGGTAGAATCCCTTTTCTGTAATTTTAGCTCATTGGTTTGTGTTCTAGTCTCTGGAGCTTGTTCTATTTTCTGCATGATATCACTTCAGAAATGAAAAGATATCTGCTATATCACCTCTTTTTTTAATTTTCTCCAAGTTAAACATACCCAGCTCGTTGTTTCATTCATCATAAAGCTTGGTTTCCAGATATTTGATCATCCTGATTGCCCTTCTCTGGATGCATTCCAATTTGTCAAGGTAAGGTGTAACCAAAGCAGAATAGTGTGGCATGAATATTTCCCTTGATCAGGTCACTATGCACCTGTTGATGCATCCCAAAATCAAAATGGCTTTCTTGACTGCATCATCAGACACCGGTCTACTAAGGCCCCTAGATCCTCTTCACATGTAATGCTGTCAAACCAGGTGTCGTCCATCCTATATTTGTGCATTTTATTTTTCTTGCCTTGGTATGGTACCTTACATTTTTATCCCTACTGTTTTGTTTTTTTGTTTTTAAAATTGGATCAGTTTGCCTCTCTGTCAATATCATTTTGAATTCTGATTGTTTCTTCTGGTGTATTCACTACTCCCATTAATATGGCAGCATTAGTAAGTACATTTCTATATCGCTTATCAGTACACTTAAGCACTCCCTAAGCTGTTTACAATGTGTAAGCTAATTACCCCCAACAACATGGGTACTCATTTTAGCAACCTCACAAGGATGCCAGGCTGAGTCAACCCTGGAGCCTCTGGCTGGTATCAATCTCACAACCTCGTGACTGTGAGTGAGTGGCTGCAGTATAGGCTTTTAACTACTGTGGCACTAGAGCTCCCTGGTATCATCTGCAAATATAATTATGCTTCCTATTCCATGATGTAAGACATTTTTAAAGATGTTAAACAACAAGATGTTAAATAAAGATGTTGCAAGTCACCATCCATGTTCAACATCCTAGTGTCTCAGCTGCCCAGCCTTCCCCTATATAGTATCCTACAAATTGTCCATGAAAATACCTGTTTTTCTCTTCCTGTTTGATGAACTTCAAAGACTGAGATAGTAACTATAGAACTAGCAGCTGATGACTCTGCCCACATCAAATCAGTTATTCAGCAGAAGCCCAACCCACTTAAACCACATGCTCAGAGAGAGGACATGGCCCACAACAACAATTACAACAAATCAACACAAACATGCAAGCAGCACAGGCAAAGAATGAATGCTGAACCCCCCCCCCCCCCCCCAAATACAAGCTCCCTTTCTTCTCTACCCTCCAATAAAGATTTAGGTTATTTTAGCAATAACAGTTTTGAAGAAGAAGAAGAAGAAGAAGAAGAAGAAGAAGAAGAAGAAGAAGAAGAAGAAGAAGAAGCAGAGTTGCTGGTGAACTGTTTTCTTTGGTCATGCTGCAGCTTCTTACTGCACCAAGCTATCTTTCTTTAACATGATAATGCAAGCAAGCAAGCAAACACAGGTACTCCTTGTCCCAAAAAAGAGGGAAGAGAGCTACAAGCAATAAAATATCAATCAACTGCAGAACAACTTCCATTTGTCTCAGTGACACCTGCACAGGAGTTGTGTGCAAGTCCTGCTGAGATTAATGGAGATGGACGATTAACAAAGACTGCAGAGCACAGCATCACTTGGTAAATTATTCTCTGTGTCTACAATAAGTTGAGGACTATTCATAATGAGTTTCTACACAGACACAGACTTCCTAGTTTGTACAGTTGCAATAGTGATGTAAAGAATACCCACAAGCTTTTTTCCCCTCCTGAGGGACAAAGCATGTCTTGACACATCGGGACTGACTGTCAAGAAAATGGTCAATTGTCAAGAGATTTCTTGCATTTTGGAATATTTTTGTGAACAAATTGTTTCCACACAGGGACTTGTGGAAGTGATTGTGCAAAATAAAAATGTTTGTTTTGCTTAGAAAACAATGGTCAAGATCCTACACTGGGAGACTCACAAGTCTCACATACTTACATCTCTGTAGCCATGCCTCTCGAACCTATACCCCAAAACCCACCTTGTAAACCATTCAGTCTTCCCCCAGACTAGCCATTTCCAGGTTTTTGGAGAGTGAAATGAGCAGTGATTACACTGTCAGAAATGGGAACTCAGAACTTCTGTGTAACCAATCAGTCAGAAGTGTTGAAACAAAACAGAACTTTATTGAAGAACACAGAGTCAGCATTTCACCACTTCAGTGTTTAAGCTTAGACTGCCACGTCATTGCAAATTTTGTATATTAAACCCCCATCATCTACTGCCCCATCTCTAATAAAGTGGTGTGAACTATATCTCCCACCTACTTTCCCCACAAGCAAAATCCTCCTTCAACCCCCTCCTTTACCATCTTCTAGCTACCATTCATCCAACCTCCCACTGGATTCCAGACCACTGAACAGCAGAAGCCCAAGGTTGAGATAACAGTTCATCTGTCTCTTCCTCCCAGACCCCCTTTCTCCCAATTCCTTTTCTCACCAACCCAGCCTAAATGCCAAAACCTAAATACAAAGCACAATATAAAGCACCCCAGCACCCATTTATCCCCAATATTACTAACATTTCTGGTAGGATTGCCAAATTCTAAAATACACATCCATCTATTTTCCTGTAGCTGGACATAGAATCATAGAATCATAAAAATATAGAGTTGGAAGAGACCACAAGGGCAATCCAGTCCAACCCCCTGCCATGCAGGAACTCAAAATCAAAGCATCCCCAACAGATCGCTATCCAACCTCTGTTTAAAGACCTCCAAAGAAGGAGATTCCACCACACTCCAAGGGTGTGTGTTCCACTGTTGAACAGCTCTCACTGTCAGGAAGTTCCTCCCAATGTTGAGGTGGAATCTCTTTTCCTATAGCATGTATCTGTTGTTTTGGGTCCTGTTTTCTGGAGCAGCAGAAAAGCCCTCCTCAATATGACATCCGTTCAAATTTTTAAACAAAGCAATCATATCACCTCTTAACTGTTTCTTCTCCAGGCTAAACATAACCATTTCCCTAAGTCATTCCTCATAGGGCATGGTTTCCAGACCCTTCACCATTTTAGTCACCCTTCTCTTTACATGCTTGAGTTTTTCAACATACTTTTTGAATTGTGCCCAGAACTGGACACAGTATTCCAGGTGGGGCCTGACCAAATCAGAATACAGTGGCACTATTACTTCCCTTGATCTAGATACTGTACTTCTATTGATGCAGCTTAAAATTGTATTAGCCATTTTAGCTGACGCATCACACTGTTGACTCATTTTCAACTTGTGGTCTACTAGAATTCCTAGATTCCTTTCACAAATAGTCTCATTAAGCCAGGTGTCCCCCATCTTATATCTATGCATTTCATTTTTTGCCCTAAGTGCAGTACAATACAATTCTCCATGTTGAAATTCATTTTGTTAGTTTTGGTTCAGCTTTCTACTCTAATAAGGTCATTTTGAATTTTCATCCTGTCCTCTGGGGTATTAGCTAGTCCTCCTAATTTGGTATCATCTGTATCACCTCTGCTCCATTTTCCTCAGGTTGAGCACTCTTTTCCTTTTGTGAGAAGACTGAAGCAAAAAAAGTGTTGAGTAGTTCTGCGTTTTTCTCTGTCCCCTGTTAGAATTTCTCTATCTTTTCTGTGCAGTGGCCCTACCATTTCCTTCTTCTTCTTTCAGTTGCTACAGACATACCCAAAGAAGCCATTTTTATTGTCCTTAACCCCTCTAGAAAGCCTGAACTCATTCTGTGCTTTGGCTTTCTTGACTTTACCCCTACATATGCTAGCTATTTGTTTGAATTCCTTTTCAGTGATTTTGCCCCTTTTCCATTTCATATACATGTTCTGTTTAAAATCTAGTTCAGTTGAAAGTTCTTTTGTCATTCAACCCAGTTTCTTGAGACACCTCCCATTTTCCTTCTCATTGGAACAGTTTGAGATTGTGCCTTCAGTATCTCCCTTTTAAAAAAACTCCCAGCCATCCTGAACTCCCTTCTCCTTTAGTGTTCCTGAACATGAAGTCACTCCCAGTATTTCCCTAAGTTTGTTGAAATCAGCTCTCCTAAAGTCTAGAATTTGTGTCTGATGATGCCTAGCTTCTCCTTTCCACTGTATAAGAAACTCCAGGAGAACATTATCACTCCCACCTAAGGATCCCACCACTTGCATCCCATTTATCAGGTCATCCCTGTTGGTTAGGATCAGATCTAAAATATCTGATCTCCTTGTTGCCTCTTCCACCTTTTGGACAAAGAAATTGTCTTCGAGGCAAGTGAGGAATTTGCTAGACCTTGAAGTATTGGCTGAGTTTGACTTCCAGCAAATATCAGGATAGTTGAAGTCACCCATCACTACTACATCTCTCCTTTCTGAGTGTGTGGACATCATCCAATTCCTCAGTCTGACTTGAGGGTCTGTAGTAGACAGGCACCAACAGAGACATTAGGGGGTGTACGTGTGGGATCCCTTCAGATGACATCCTTGCAGTGCATCTTGCTAAAGGAAAATAATTTAACACATTGTCACTGTCATGTACTGGCTCACTTCAAATCAGAAACAGAAGCCCCAGCAGAACCAGAAAGCCAAAACCTGAGTCAATCACAGCATATAGATGCTTTCAGGTCTGGAACATTTTTGATTAGGTTATACAGTATATTAAAAGCTTATAGCAATTCAAATGTTTTTCATGGGCTCCCATCCCATTTGCCCACAACCCAAAACATTCCCTTTCTCAGAATTACCTCTCCTTGTTTCTTTCATACCAGATATTCTCATAGAACTGACTTTGATAGCTCACAATTGGTTTTTGCCTCCCCACACATCTGCTCATTATCCAGTTTCATCAACAATAAACAATCCTTCCACCCAGCACCACCAACTGTGTAGCACATCCCATCACCCAGTGATACAAAAACATATACAAATATATGGTTAGCAAGCATGGCAGGAACTGTGATCTTGATGGCCGCTGATCTTCTTCCTCTCTCACTACTGAGAAATGGTTGTGTTACAAGACACTTGTGACCTACACAATGACTGAAAAGGGGAATTGTGATGGTGTAAAGCATATTACAACACTGTAACATACTAGCAGGATGTGAAACATGGCATTTTCCAGAAAATACACTGATTTCTATGCAAAATCTTTTTGTGCAACTCCCCCCCCCCCCAAGTTATCTGTGGAAAACAAGGTTTTTGTGCAAATACTTTTTTTAAAAAAAGTTCCCAAATGCAGACAATCATCAAAAATATGCAAGCCAGGTATGCATCATGGGAGGTCTGATGCAACAGTCCTGATGCAATGGGCACTGGGGATGAAACCAGCCAGGTTTCATTAGTGCATGGCTGTCACACGTTCCTAAGAAGACCACCTATATGTCGGAGAGGGTCAAACTCTCTGTTGTTGGTTAGTTGTGGTTGGTGGTTGGAGAAGCACTTTGTTAGTCTGTATAGCTGTGAGTGTTCAAGATGGATGTCTGATACTCTAGATATCTTTGTAAATATTTGCAACAAAGATTAAAGCCTTCACTGAGTGAAGTCTAGCTGTCCAGCTATTCATTCCTCCAAGCTAAAAGCAGCACCTGCATGTGGGAGGACTTTTCCTATGCCATCTACAGCAAGATTCTTCACAGAAGATTTTCTTCTGGGCGTTTCTGCCTACGTGCTTCAACTCTGCATGTGTGTATGCTAGATTCTACCTATCTGCATACCCCAACATTAATTTCTCCATCGAATACAATTTGTAGGTGTCCTACCGAGATTCCCCACCCTCAAAATTTAGGTAACAACCTTTCTTAAGCCAAAGGACAATTGGTGTCACACCTCCAACATAACCATCATCATCATTAACAGCAATCACAGCAGCATTGCCAACTCTTCCTCTTGGTTTTCCTCCTCCCATCCCCCTGCCTCCTTGCTTCCCTCCATCTGTCCTACCACTCATTCACTATAGACAGCAGCCTGGATGCACAATGCCTCCAGCTTTGCTTTCCACATAGCTATCTGGGCCTCAAAGGCCAGACTCTGAAGCTGGGTAACTTAAGAAGATCATCTATGTTGGATCCAGAAGCAAAGACACTCTTACATAAGCCTGCCCACAGTGCCTGACTTTGAGACTTGGGTCTTTGACTATTCACAAGAGCCTTAGTTTGTGGAACAGCATCAGAAATAAAAATGATGGGGAAATGGAAATAGAAATGTTATAATTCTCTTCTTTTGCTCCACTACTTGTCACATTGACTATTGGAAGAGCCAGACATGACTATACCACTTCTCTTACTCTCTGTATATTCAAAATAAAAACATAATAAAGATCACATTACACTAGAACACTGGCTGACAACTAGTTTTCTATTTACTTATTCTATAAATAAATTCTATAAATATATTCTATAAATATTCTATAAGTAGTCAGGGAACATTCAGTCATGATGTCCACCCATCAGATATGAAGTGAACATTTTTACTTTGTATAGGGAACCCCTAGCTGTTAGCCAAAAGATTGGACCCCTAAAAATAATATAATGTGTTATTTATATTTATATTTATGTAATATCTTGTATTTAATATAACTTCATATTAAAAAGGGACTCTGATGCAGGGTGATCTCTGAATGTATTAGGATTGCTCCAGAACAGGCAGCTGGCCTCTAGACCAGTTGGAGCCAGCCAGGTAATGATCTGGATCCACATCACAACAGATCACCCAAAGACATCAGCATAACCCTTTAGATCAATAGAGGGAGTGAATGGGAGTCCAGCAGAGGAAAATGTAAAATCAAAGATCTCTCTTGCCAAAGTGTGAGTTTGTCCTTTCTCTTAGGAAGTAACACCTGTCTCCAAAGATTTACAGCTCTTAGCTTCTGGTATGAAAACATTTGCTGTAGCCATCAGTCTTTTATCCAAACAATCATGCACACATCTACTGCAATTCCCATCTAAAGTTCCTTCCTAGAAAATAATTTGGCATATGTTGAATCCCTTCAGGTCCTTGATGTTGGCCCTCAAGGAACATTTCACCATACAAATCAGCACTAGTCCCCCTGTTCTTTGGGTTTAGTTGGCAAGCAGGCAGCCATGCTGTTAGTTTGTATCTAGATTCCCTCAATTGCCAGCAGCACCCCACTTTCCAGTGTGGTTATTTGGTCAATTTCTGTTCCCTTCAGTGGAAGCAAGACTCAGCATTGGTAAGCATTGCCATTAGCAAAGCCTCAAATCTATTCACCTCTCACACCTCTGATTCTTAGCTCTTGTGTGTGTAAGTGAGTGCATGTGTTTTTGTGTGTATGTTGTCCATTCCCTTAATAAACTAAATCTAATTTAGATTTGCCTCTGGAGTTCTGTCTGATTTGGACCTGGTATACATTTGGGTTGTATCCCAGACTGCCTGTTACCACAACCTTATTGCAACTTTCATTTGAGCTATTATTAAAATTCCCCTATAAACATATTAATTTCTCGGTGCCCTCTTGGGACCCAATATTTTGGGTAACATAGCCTGTTTCTTCACCACTATGAAAGTTAGTTTCCCATAGTTTAATTCTACACAGATCTTTATGAATTAGTTGTTCCTTTTAGGTGACAATAGGGCATTTTAAATATATATGTTTTCAGTCCTTTCAAATGCTGTCACAACAGCTTGAGATGAAACCATGGAAAAATACTTACCATGTCACTGTAGTGACACATGAAGGAACCCTACTGTGGGGCCAGTTTCAAATTGATCCATTCAAGCTGTGCTATATCTGAATTTTGAGGAGGCTTTGAGCAAGATGCCTTCAGTGGGTCCCCCTTTCTGGACTTGGGTCTCCTCCCTGTCACACTTACCTTTTCTTTGCCTCTTTCTCTGGACCCAGTCCACCCTGCCACCTAGGGAAAGTGCATGAGATAGAAAGAATATTCAAAAATTGTTTAAAATTGTTTATAAAATTCAAGAGTTGTTAAACCCTGATAAGAGGAATCCTGGACTAGCAACAATCTTCACAGTTCAGGACAAATTCTGCACAAAATTCATACATAGTTGTTCTATGCAGAAGACAATACAGTGGGCACTTGGTATCTGCTGGGGTTTGTTTCCAGGACCCCCTATGGATACCAAAAATCCATGGATGCTCATGTCCCATTAAATACAATGGCACAGTAAAATGGTGTCCCTTATATAAAATGGCAAAAACAAGGTTTGTTTTTGGAATTTATATTATTTTTGATTTTTTTCAAGCTGTGGATGGTTGAATCCATGGATAAAAAATCCATGGATACAGAGGACCAACTGTATATACTGTGCAGAAAACATTATTTCCTACAACAGAAAAAGCTGTTGTCTGCCCCAAAAATGCTGTAATTGGGGACTTTACATGTGGGTGAAAACAGCATTTTCTGAAAATTTTTCTGCACATGAAATATTACTTCATGGAGATATCATTTCCTGTGCAGAAAACACTGTTGTAAAGAAAATGCTGTTATCTCTGCAAATCAACCATGCTTGAACTTTGTCCAGAATTTGTTGCAAATAGGCTTCATGTGTGTGTGGAATTTTCCTCATGAAAATTTAGACGTCTAGAAAAACAAAGTGAATCAACACCAGATGGCTACACAGACATAATAAACATGTACTTTCCCAAGGGTACAGCTCATGGACACTGACTTTGTTATGAGAAAGGCTTGATAACAATTATACATAAACATTGTTAAGCTGGGAAAGATAGTCATGTGGTGGATGATGGACAGCAAGAGGCTGGGTTAACATATATCATACAGGAGTTATCCAATTAACATAAGGTTAACACCTAGAAGGTGGAGTATGGGAAGGGCAGCACCTTTAGACAACCAACCAGTCAGGTTAATATGGAAAATTAACAGAACTTTATTGGAAAATCCATAGGTCAGTCATGTCTACCAGACGTTTTAGCTGAGACTGAAAAGCCCCCCCCCACAGCTAAAGAAAAGAATGTGCAAAAGCCCGCGCTTCTTCACCCCTCCTTTCCTTCTCAAAACATCCCGTTCATTCCCAGCTAGCCGAGCCAGCCTCTCAAGGTCAGTTGATAAACACCTGCACACTATTCTACTAACCCAACTTCCCATTATCCCCACACTACACTACATG
Organism: Phrynosoma blainvillii; assembly: GCA_026167975.1. NCBI lineage: Eukaryota > Metazoa > Chordata > Lepidosauria > Squamata > Phrynosomatidae > Phrynosoma > Phrynosoma blainvillii. The sequence goes on from JANUYF010000001.1 coordinate 420,590,551, forward strand.
TCTGAGAGAATACTAACAGGATTCTAACAGTCTAGAATGTTATTGTTCAAGATGTGAGTGCGTGTGTGGCTGGAAGCAGTGGTTTTAACTGCAACAAGTTGGAGATCCTAAGCTTTTGGGATTGTTAAAGATGTAATCTTTCATGGCTGAACTGGACAAGTTCATCACAATGGATTTTACTTAGTTATCTTATTTTACTTTTATAAGCATTAATAAACTATGCCAGGGTAGGCAACCTTTCTCCTTTAAGAGCCAAGGGACTTCAGCTCCCAGAATCCCAGGAGCTACTGGGCAACATGGGACTATTGGCCAACATGGCTGAGGCTTCTGGGAGCTGAAGTCCCTCGGCCCTTAAAGGGGAAAGGTTGCCTACCCCTGAACTATGCTTTTGGACTTTACAATGTGTCTTCTTGACTGAGGAAGACAGGATCCTGAAGGAGGGAAGCTGAGCCAGTTGATGGCAAGAGTTACAAAGTGGCTGTGGATCACAGCTTGTCCTGCAGATTCTGCTGGATGCCAAAGAGCATCACTGCAACACCCATCATCCACACACTGACACATGTCACTGCAAATGATCTTTTGGAAACATAGGTGGCATGTTAGAGTATGCATTGCAGACATTGGAAACTAAGGGGGGATGCAGACAGGTGGCTGTGGGCCAACCTGGGAAGCAGAGGATTGGGGCCAAGGCTGCCCCATGCCTCAGTCCCAATCCACCCTTTTGCTGACCCTGAAAGGAATGCTAAAATGCTGCTCCTTCCAGAGCCAGCACAAAGTCTCCTGAAGAGCTGCCACATGTGTAAAAATGCTGCGCACAGCATGCGCCATGATGACGTCCTTGGGAAGGGGTTGGGGCGTCCGGCGTGTGGCTGCCCCTCCCCTTCTCTACCAAGAAAGATAGGTGTCACATTGGAAACTACACCAAAAAAGATAGATGTCTCACCTCTAATTACTTCTAATTTTAGCTAATTTTTCTTTAATTTTTCTTTTAATTAGGATTTTATATTGTTGTTCATTTTTTGTTGTTACTGTTTTTAGTTTGCCTCATTTTTATGATTGGGAGGGGGTTGGGGTAAGGGATTATTTAGAAATGTGGATTTTAATTGTATATTGTATTTTATTGTTATTCTTATTTGTTGTAACCCACCTCGATCTGCAGGGAAAGGCGGGCTATAAATGAAATTTATTATTATTATTATCATCATTCCCACAGCAGATCCCAAAACACCAATATAATCAAGTAAAAGGGGGGAAATATCAAGGTAATAAAATATACAGCATGGATGAACTGTCATCTCATTCTGTGTCTTGTTCCATTTTGGGAAACATTTATTTCATCAAGACAGCCTTCCTCTGATAGGAATGATCAGGATGAGAGCAATAACTGACACTGACAGTTTGTGCTACACTAATCTTCAAGATTGATGAGCAAGCAAATAACACTTTGAATCTGAAGACAGGTGATTTCCCCCCATAGACTTGATGGTAGCACAATATAGCTATCACTGTGCATCACTCACACATGAACATGTGCTCTCTCTCTCTTTCTCTCTCTCTCTCACACACAGAATCAGTATGGCTCTGATCAAACAGGGTTTGCAAGTTTCAGAAGCACTGCCCCAAACACTAGCAGTATCAGTAATTTCAGTTGGAGCTGAGTACTTTGCATGTGAAAGATTAATACTGTCAAGAGCTGCTAAAATCTGTGGGCAGCTTCTCCACTAAACTGCAGGAGTAGACTTTACAAAGAAAAACCCTCAAGTTGTGGCCTGATTCTGTTCACATAGACCACTTGCTGAATTCTTTTGGGCAGGAAATAATTTTAGAACTCTTCCTCTTCTAGTTGAATTATGCTGGAATCATAAAGTCCCTGAATTATCCTGATTTCCTGTATCAATGTTTTTGAGTCCTAACTTCTACCTCTGGCATCCTAGTTTATTCTCTGATTCTAGTTTCTTCTTAAGTCTTCTTGCTTGCTGTCTCAGCTCTTTCACTTGTCTATTATTTCTCACTTCAAACTCACTCCTCAGCTGTATCTTCCTGTTGTTCTTCAGTCTTAACTTCTAGTTTGCTTGTTGATTCTGACTCCTCTGATGGGGGCAGTGTTCATGTGTCATACAGAAGTGTATTGCCAAACAAACAAAACAAAACAGTAGTGGGTGGAAATTCACTTCTGTTTTTTAAAAATGGGCATCTGTTAACGTTAAATAGTGGTCTGTTGGTGGTTAAGGGTGGGTTAAGAACATGCTTGAAATGTTTAAAAGGTATTTTAAATGTCATCATGAGACTTCAGTTAGCCTAGACTCTGAGCAGCCACTTGGAGTCCACAAAATACACAGCACAACAACACTGTTCCATCATTTCTTGACTGCAGTTCCTATTTTGATTAATGATTGAACCAAGCTATAGGATATCTTTCATTATTTCAATGTCATCTAGGTCTCCTTTAACATTTTGTAGATCATCTTTGGGCATTATTTTATGTTTTGGCATGTAAGAGAGAAACACACACACACACACAGAGTGAGTTCTTGATTGTATCAGCATTTATTTATTTATTTATTATTTACAACTTCTAACTGAACTTTGTTTCTTAAAGTAGTTATCTTCACAATAATTCTTTACTTAAAATCACAACAGCACTACCACCGTAGGTTTAAAATGCACAACATAATCAAGGTCTATCCAGGGAGCATTATGTTTGAGCCTAGATGTGGACATGGGTATCCAAACCTAAAGTAAACACTCTGTGCTATGCACTGTTAACAGCTATGAATAAAAACTGTGTTGATTTCTCAGTCAGTGCCACATGTGGGAAACTGGAAGAATAGGACTCATCAGAACCTGGCCTGTTCTGAGCCCCCTGGCTTCAAAAAGGAAGGGGAGCCAGGTTCTGGCCTCATTTAAAGCCTCTGCAATGGAATGTGGGAAGGAAGCCAATAAACGAACACTGATTAGCTCTGAGAGGTGAAGCTGCAAGGCAGGAGAAGGGCTGTCAGTGTCTCCTTTAGACTTGAGTTGCAGGAGATGAAAGGTGGTGGAAAAAGACTTGGGCAACAGATGTACTGAGGCCTTTCTTGACTGGTTGAGTTGAAAGGACATCCAAGAGAGTTGTAAGTCATGAAGGACATAGAGATGCCTGAGAGATGAGCCCAGAAGTTGGATTACCATATTTTAGAAGTGCTTTAGTTCTATACTCCTGCATGGTGAAGGACAGAGTAGATGGATTTCATAGTTCGTTCCACCTCTAAGATTCTATGATTCTATACATTCTACACATGCATATACAGAGAAAGAGAGAGAGAGAGAGACAGATAGACAGATAGACAGACTTTGGAAAATTCTGTCACAAAATTCTGACAATTGCAAATAGCAAAGAAAAGCGATAGTTCATGTACAGATTACAGAATTTATTGTTTGTGGCAAAGGGTAAAAAGAAGTAATCCCCCTCACCTCCTTTCTGAATGTTTCCAGTGTGGTAATATTTATAACCACAACTGATTCTGCTTTTGTTTTTAATAAATAAATAAATAAATAAATGTTGATCTGATTACAGTCATGTATCATTCAGTTCTGGGGCAATCTTGTACACTTAGGGTCAATCTTGTGCACTTCTGCATGAAAGGAAAGCCTATTGTACTCAGTGGCATGTATGTCCAAGCAGCAATGCAAAACTTTGTTCTGATAGCAACTCTTTTCATTTGTACCATTTCCCACCATTTGGTACAGAAAATCTTTCATATGAAGAGAACCTATTAATGAGCTGAGGAGGGTAATGTCTGAAGAGGCTGAAATGATGTATTGTTTTTCATGAGATTTTCTATGCATCTCCCCATCACTCTACAGCATAATGATACAGGTTAATATACAAGGGTAATTAAACCCACATATATATGCATGATAAAGACAACAGTTCTGACAAATAGCTTACAAATCCAGGAAAGTGACAAGACTGCAAAGCTTTCTATTCCATTCTTTTGCAGAATGAGAACTGGAGAATGAGCAAGCAAGCAAATCAGTTGGTGAGTAAAGAGCTTATTGCATTAACTATTAAACCGGCTTACCTGAACCAGCATAAAATTCAAAACAGGTGGCACCCTGATCTTATCAGAAGGATTTAGCCACTGAATCTGCCACCTGGGTCCATCCCAGGTCCACCCCCGCTCACAGGGGTGCTCCGGCAGCCATTTCTATAAGCCAGAAAATTCCCAGCTTTAAAAAGAGTCACATTGAGCACCCCTGCGAGAGGGGATGGACCCAGGATGGACCAGGGAAGCAATTTTGGAGGCTAAATCCTTTGATAAAATCAGGATGCCACCTGTTTTGAATTTTATGCTGGTTCAGGTAAGCCAGTTTAATAGTTAATGCAATAAACTCATAAGAGAACTGTTTTCTTAGCAACCGGCAGGATAAATGAAGCTCTTGGAGCTATAAAATTGCTCATCCAGAATTGTATGTTTGAGGACAGCTTACTCAATGGTTGTTGTCAGTCCCATGAAAGGGAAATCATGGGAATAGTAAGTATTTGAGGACACTGTTTTCAAATGGGTGAATTTTTGAAAGAATTTATATGACAACTGTTGATAAGACTCATGCCACTCCCCTGCCTGCTAAATAGCAGGACAAGGAAGTATTTGCTATATGAAAGATGGAGGACAAGATGACATTTCAAGAGCATGGCAGAGGCAGGCCTTGGGCTCAGGTTTCACATATGCCAGCCAATAGCAAAGCCCATCCGAACAGTCATAATGACCCAGAAACCTGCACTATTTCAAATAATATAGGATTACGTTACTCATGGGAAGCCAAGTAAAAATGTTGGGGTCTTCATTTCCTATTGGCCTTGAATAGGAGTCATTTCCATTTCCATTGTGCTATTGCAGGAGGTAGTGACCTATTTAAAGCATGGTCTACTTACTAACCTCCCCAGTCAGATTATTGTTGGCACATCCTGAGCCTAGAAAGTTAGCTTTGAAAGTGATTCACTTCCATAATTCAGTGCAGAGTAGTAGTGGTGGTTGTTTGGAAAAATAATTGGTTGTTGTTATTCATTGCCTTGTGAGGAAAATAAATAATTGCTCAGTAAGTTAAATGCTACTTTATGATACATTTTATTACTTTCTTTGGAAAAAAGAATATTAGGATTGCTAAGATACTAGCAATCCCCCCAAATGCTTCTCAGAGTTCCTTCAGTTCTGATGAAAATAAAACTACCGTAGATAAAGTAACCACAAAAACTTATTGTTACATGAGGGTGGGGTCAGTAACATATTCCCACTCATTATGTTGTTTGGAAAATGTGATTTCATTATGTGACTGACTATTTGCAAGAAATGTCTTGATAGAAGGCTTTGTGTTCACCTATTGCACTACAGTCAGCCCTCTGTTTTTGCAGGGGATCCATTCTGGAATCCCCCCCCCCCCACAAAAATGGAGACTATTGAAGCCCCATAGGCTTGAATGGGGTTTGCCCCTGTAGGGGTGCCTCATTGATTTTAATATCAAAACTGTGGACCTCAAGTCTGCGAGAACAGAGGGGCAACTGTATATCCTTTCTACAACATCAATTGTAGGTGGGATTCTGGGTTAGCAATCTGCTTATTTAGCCATATATGCAACAGTGTAAGTGTTCAAATTTCTTTTAAGAACCTGGGGCCACAGTGGTTTCCCCTGGCAAACATTTGGGTCAATTGACCCTGGCTAGTTTTACTTTTTAGACATTTATGGCTTAGGTCATAGGCATCTTGAAACTTGTTCAATGAAAAGGTATAATGTTTCGAAGACAAAAAAACAAAAACAAAACAAAACATAGACCACAGTTAATTATTTCCCCCCAGAAATAGGCTAGTGGTGCCAGTGCATTATAGGCTTTTTTGAAAGCAAGGGGCAAATGTTATCTTCCATCTTCTCACAGATGGCATTATATATTACAGCCCTGATATCATCTGATATGGTATTTTTAATCTTTTCTGAGCTATATTTTTTAAAATTATGACAGCAGTTCTACTAGCCAGCACTAGCTTTTTGACCATTAGCTATGTGATTTACTCAGGGGCAAGGCCCTGCATGATTAAAGGATAACATGATGGAGGTATTTAAATTCGCTAGGAATTATTATAAAATTAAACAAGGTGATTTTGTTAAAGCTTTTTGATAGACTACAACCAGAAGGTATGAACTAAAGAGAAAGAAAAGGGTTCTCAAGAAGATTTTAAGAAACTGGTTTCCAGACTGTAGGGAAGTATCTTTCTAAAGGAAGCAGTAAGAAAGCTAAGCACACTGAACAGATAGCAAGTTGTATCTTCTCTTTCCTACATCTTTAATAATTATAATAGCAGCAGAATATAACAGCACCAGAATGTAGCACCTGGTTGCATGCCAGGCATGGACAGGTAAAGACTTTAAAGGTAAAGGCTATGATGGTCAAGTAAAGGTTGTGAAGGATGGGCAAAGGCATCAGGCTTTTATGTCTTAATTTATTTTCTGGATGCAAAACTATCAATAACATGAAATTGTTGATTCATGCAATCAATTCCTTTATCACAAATCACTACTAGTATTTATCTGATCAGTCCTTCCTATATGACATATATTTCTTTGTTATTTAATAGCAGCTTCATTTAAGTATTAAGTATTAAGAATATATATCCAAATCTATCAGTTTTTGCCCTCAGTGTTGCTTACCATTAAGGCTTTATAAATTAACCTTTCTTCTTTAAAATCTTCATAAAACTTTTACATTCCTGGATTAATTGAATAAATTAAAGTATTTTGGATTGTCAGAATAGTTACATTGTTTTTTTAAAAAAATGGAATTGTAATATTTTATGTACTTTCTGTGCTATACTTTGTCATCCTTTCTAGTCTTTCTTTCTTTCTTTCTTTCTTTCTTTCTTTCTTTCTTTCTTTCTTTCTGTCTTTCTGTCTTTCTGTCTTTCTGTCTTTCTTTCTTGAAGAATCATTGTGGTATAACATTTTGAATGTTGGAAGAGGACTCAGCAGACCAGGGTTCAAATCCCTGCTCAGCCATGAAAATTCACTGAGTGATCTTAGGCAAGTCACATACTCTCAGCCTAAGGGAAGCAATGACAAACCACCTCCAGATAACCCTTGTCAAGAAAACCTTATGATGGGGTCACTAACTTGGAGTTGACTTGAAGGCACATTACAAAAACAAGAACAAGACAGGATGGGTATCATAATGTTGCTGATGATATTCAAATTTGTAGCTGGTTCAATTGATGGACAGAATAATCCATTGAGTTGGGAAAGGAAGTATCTAAAACTGATGAAATGAAGGGAGTCAAGGGGAGCTGAAAGGAAGGTAAGTATGCCAAGGCTAAGGCAGGAATACTCCTAAAGGTATCTCAGGACGATGAGAAATCTTTGTATTCAGAGGACCCAACCTCTTAAACTGATCCTTCATTGTGCCCTCATCATGCTCATTACCTTATTGCTGCGACTGGAACACAATAGTTATTCTGGTTAAGGCAGTAATTAAGAAGTGACAAAACTGAACAAGGTTCTTTCACACACAATGAAGAGTTTTCTGAGGGCTGACTCTTTTTTCATTGAATCTCCTCACTATGTGGAAAGAGGGAGAGCCAGTTTGCCCTATGATCACTCTCACAGGGATCAAACAAAGACATTCAAGCATCAGAAGGCACCAGAAGTGACTGGGGCTAGTCCTTGGAATGATCCTCTATGTACAGCTACACAATGAAGTCACCGGAAACTCAGGCCAAAACAGTTATCTAATCAGTTAAGGTGTCCTAGATACCAGAGTGACCCCTTTGACTGAGGTTACCCATAGTCCCATCCAATCAAGAAAGAAGATAAAAGCTCCTTTACCTGGACAGCTATAGTTGTTATTGGCTCTAGTTTTATTCTTTGTTTTGTGCTTCATGGCTGCTTATGTATCAGATAAGATACAACAGAAAAATCATACATTCAGAGCCCTTTAACATGGAGGAAAGTCCTCAACCTTGTGTGCAATTTGTGCATTGATTTGTGAAAATTTGTGAAATTGGGCCAGAGTTTGGAAAAACTTACTTTTTGTATTACAGTTCCCAGAATCTCTTGACCCAAACACATAACTCTTCCAGGCTCTTAATTGGACATATGTGATTTCCCATTTCCATTTAATAAAGTTGCAACTCCAGTTTATTCAAGTGGTTTCTACCTCCCACATCTTTATTCTCTGCTCTGGTGATATAACTGATTTTATTATCTGATAATGTATAGTTCCACTATTTCCCATTTACTTTAATTCTCAGAAGTTCAGGTTATATAAAAGCATTGCATCTTTCATCTTTTTTCACATGACTGAATATGTAGGGAGATTATACTGCTTACTTATTGTTTGCAAATTGTGTGAGTAGATTGAAAATCTTGGCTCAAATTGAAAATCGACATCAGGGAGCAGATATGAAAGAACTACAAATATAGAAAAATAATATAATAAATATCAGGAAATTATTGAAAATATTACTTGGTGCGCTCTCTTTTTCATAAAGGCAAATATGTGATGACATTCAACTGTAAACCTTCCTTTGTACTTTCTTCCTTAATTTTCTTCACCAAGGATTCCACGTCTTTTCTATTTTCTGCTAGTAGTATGGTGTCATCTGTATATATTAGATTAGTGATGTTGATGAACTACTTATCTTTCCTTCAAAACATTCTTTACAATATACATTCTCCATCACAGTTAATAATGTTCCCATTCATCCTGTGAAGGAAGCACATAGTCGTGGCTTTAATTTTGGCTCTTCTTTGTCCTTTGCTCCCCAGATTCAGGCTGTAGCAAAATCATGTTGACTTTTTTCTGTATAACATTGCCAAAATTGGACCTTTTCTTTCTGCTTCCTCTGCTAAAACCTTAGTTCATGCTGCAGTTATTTCTCTCCTCAATTATTGCAATTCTTTTGACAGGGCTCCCATTGTCTCACCTTAGTCCTCTGGTTTCCATTCAACATTCTGCTACTAAGATTATCTTTTTGGCTCATTGTTTTGACCATGTTACCCCACTTTTGGTATTTCTTCACTGGCTACCCATTCCTTTTAGGATTCTGTATAAGCTTCTTTTAACATTTATAGCCTTACATAACCTAGTTCTTTTAACATTTATAGCCTTACATAACCTTTCAGCCCTTATTTCCTTTTACCAACCTGTTCAAGATTCCAGGAATTCTGGGCTTCTTACCCAGCCAAGGGTTTCCTCTTCACTGGCTTAGCTTCATCCTTTTTCACTCACTGCACTGTACTCCTGGAATTGCCTCCCTGAACATCTATGGACTGCCTCTTCTCTTGTTAGTTTTAAATCTAAATTAAAGACTTTCTTGTTTTCTAAAGCATTTGGGATTTTATTTTAATACTGCTTTAAAATTATATATTTGATTACATGTATTAAGGCTAATGCACATGACCCTTAATGGGCGGCTTTGAGCTACCTCTGGGAGTGAGGATCGGGGCCATGGCAACCACATGCCACAGCCCCAATCCTCCTTTTTTCTGCCCCCAAAAGAGTGGGCAAATGCTGCTCCTTTTGGGGGTGGCAAAAAGCCACCCTTTGGGTGCAGCATGTCTGCATGTTGTGCCAAGAGGGTGCCCTGACACCGCATGACATGCAGATGGGCACGTGCATCAAGGCAGAGTCAGGGCAGCTGCCATGTGGTTGCCCCACCCCAACTCCATCCTTTAGGCCAATCTGCATCGCCCATTTGTTGCTTTTATAGTATTGTACTTTACCTGCATAATTTGTTTATATTTACTTTCTAAAGCAAACGATGATGATGATGATGATGATGATCCTTCCTCTCAGTCTAATTCTGCTTTACATATGATACATTCAGCACACAAGTTAAACAGATAGGGTGATAGAATGCAGCAGACTCTGTGCTAATAGGAAATCATTCAGTTTCTCCATATTCTGTCTTGAAAAAAGCCTCTCATCTTGAGTACAAGGTATGTATCAAGACAATCAAATGTTGTGGCATAGATTATTTCTTTAAGAGCAATCCATAGTTTTTCATGATCTACACAATCAAGTGCTTTGCTGTAATCTTATAAAGCACAGGCTGATTTTCTTTTGAAATTCTTTGGTGTACTTCATTATCCAACATATGTTTACAATATGCCTAGTGCCTCTTCCTTTCCTGAATTCAGCTTGGAAATTTGGAATTTCTTGCTCCATCTATTATCAAAATATCTGTTGTAGAATTTTGAGCATTATTTTGCTTGCATAGGAAATTGATATAATGGCCCTATGGTTACTGAAATCCCTGGTGTCCCCTTTCTTGGAAATTGAAATGCATGCTGTGTATTTCCAATCTGTAAGCCATTTTTTTTCCATATGTCTTGATAGATTTTAGTTAGAACTAGAGTAGATTCTGTTTCTGTAGCTTAAAGTAGCTCTATTGGTGTCTCATCTGTTCTTGGTGATTTACTTCTCCCAAGTCCTCTGAGTGCAGCTTCCACTCAACTTTCTAAAATTCATCTTCAAATGGTTCTTACTTGAATAAATCTGTCATATTTTCACCTCTTTTATATAGATTCTTTCCATCATCTTTTTATTTCTACTTGGATTGTAATTTGTGAAAAAAAATTTACATCATCTTTTCATTTCTGCTTGGTCATGTAATATGTTCACCTTCTTATTGTAGTGCATTCCACTCTTGGTCTAAATTCCCCTTTTTATTTTGGGAATCTTGTGGAAGAGGCCTCTTTTTCTTCTTTTTTTTGCTGATATCTTTTATTTCTCAATGTTGATTATTATAGTAGTTCTCCTTGTCCCTGCACACAAATTGTTGAAGAGTTGTATTCAGGAGTCTGACTCTATTTCAGTCACCTTTAACTTTTGCTTCTTATCTTTCCTTAACCATTTGAAGAGTTTTGACATTCATCCACTAAGGCTTCTCATTCTTTTTAGCTACAGATAAGTGTATTTTTGCATTACTCCCTGACAATGTTCCTGACTTCAGTCCAGAATTATTTTGATTCTCAGTCAATTAGGCTTAATAGTGCACCAGTTGTTATTAGCAATTAATTGTCTGTGGTACAATCTGCTCCTAATCTTGTTTTTTCATAGAGAATGGAGCTTCTCAATCTTCTGCTTCCAACTGTGTTGTGTCTTTGATTTTCTTTGGACTCTTCTTTCACCCCTGACCACAGCAACATATAAACATCACTTTGGTTTCAATCCAGTTATATCATTAGCCATAGCACTACTCATAGTTGCCTTCTGCTGTACCCCATAGATCACTGAGTGCTATCTGACCTAGGACTTGTATCTATCTCTAGTTTTGTTTTGCATTGTCTCATCATATGGTTTTTAGGTAAAATACATTCAAAGGGTTTTACCATGCCTCCTTCTGCACAGTACTAACAAGTGTTAGCTGTGATATCCATACAGTTATGACCAATGTACATTTCTAAGGTTTGCATTTAGGATTTTTAAAAAAAAGCAACAGAGAAAGAACCATTGTTCACTAGAGATGTGGTTCACACAGAATGCACACCTGGGGGGGAATCACAGAGGTGATTTATCAAATGGAAGAGTGCACAGGACAAGGTGTGTCTTTTAAACCATATGTAAGTAACTCATTTGTTGAAAAAAGTTTGCACGGATCTATATACAAATTTCCATGGACGATATTTAATAGTCTGACGCAAACCCAATATACAGCAAGTCTGTCAACAGAAAAAATAGAAATTCAGCAAGATTGAGCTAGATAGATTTTCCCTCCCTAGACAAGTTGATGTTCATGAACAAAATTTGCTCTGAGAGTCCCACTTGAGTTTAGCAAATTATAATATCCTCTAGCCATTTCAATTTTGGCCAGCAAAAAAAAATGGTTAAATATCCACAAGGACCCCATAAGTCAAACAGGGATATGAAAACCTTTCAGATTCAATTTACTTGCATGCTTCTAAATTCCATTTACATTTTCTTCCCAAATGGTTTTAACTTTTCTGAAAATTTTACAGTTCTACTCATAACCCTAAACCCTAAATTCATTTATTGGTAAAGATGTCTGACATTCCAGTAGAAATAAAAAACAAAAACAAAAAACAAAAACAAAAAAAACCACAACTTCTTCATGAAACACAAATATAATCTGAGGAATTCATGGCCACAAGGTGTTTCTTTAATAACTGTCAATTTTGAATTGCCTTCAGAGTGGATTCAATACATTTTTAAAGTATGGTTCCATGACAAGCAGCTGCTCAGAATGGCAATATATCACCTCCAATACTGGAGGAAGTATGACTGTGTACATAATCACAAGATGAGTTGCATGCATTTCTTATCAGTGACCATCCCCTAGGTAACTGATTTGCCAATGTATGAACAGAATGTTGGATTATTGAAGCCTTTAGTTTCATCCAACATGACTTTTAGGTTCTTATGCATCTTATAAGTGAATGATAATTGTATGAATTTTATGAAATGCAAAAAGGCTACTTTTACTGACCGTTGAATCCAACAACAGCCATTTGTCCCTTCTGCAAACTTAAGGATAGAATTAGAATTACTACAAGATTTTTTTTTCCTGTCTTCCTTTCAGTGAGGTCCTCTGACCAAGGACTCCATTTGCAAGGTGTTTTTTCCTGCTAAAATGAAAGGGAGTAAGGGAAGAGGGACCAGGAGAGATTAAGTTTGAACTGGATTGATATGCCCCTCCCATCCACTGTTTTGTGCTTTCAATTCCTCCCACAAGTGACAGAACTGAATCCCTGATGTGGTTGTTTGCTCTTTTTCAACCCCATTGCTCAGGGAATGGAGCACTCTGCTTTAACTCATAGTGACAACCCATGTGCCAAGTGTCCTTGTGATGTTTATATCTTCATACTTGTTTTGCACTAACAATGAGCAGCTAAGAGAGGTAAAGTAGAGGAAGTCATGAAACACTCTCCTGTTGTCCTTCTATTTCTCAGCAAATGGGAGGGCAAAACTAGTCAAATTTAACAGAGGGACACTCTTGAACACAAAAGAGAGAACAGATTAGAATAATTATGATGATTTCCAAAACAAATAATATATGCATAAGGGATGAAAAGACTATTCGAAAATATTTGAGGGAGGTAAAAATGTATCAATAAATCTTGACAAAAATAATTCTGGATTAACAATAATCTTCACAGATCAGGGCTTATTTTACACAAAATTACACCTGGTGTTTTGTTTTGTTTTTAATATTTACTGCAAAATTGCTAAAACTCTTCATTGTTTCCTCAGAGAAGAAAATTAGCAAAGAATCCCTAATATATATCTATTTTAGTAATGCAAATTAAGTAAAACTATCAAATTTCCAGAACTGCATATGGAATAGAAGTATGCTTAACTCATATAATTCTCTCTCTGACTTTAAAATTTTAGAAGCATTGTGGATTAAACTGCTAGTAATTCTAATATCTTTACCAGTGGGTTTTTGCCCATCAAAAAGAATATTAAAATGTATGAAAACTGCCAAGATCTCCAATGATCAAAAGGGGAAGTCTTGAAAGTTGGCATATTTTTGTTCCCTTTTGCTTCACCCAATAAAGGCATTAAAACAGTGGTGGGTAACTGTGAATGGGATAAGGACCATTCATTGCACAATCCTGCTATGAATTACATTGACTCTCTTGAGGAGGCAGAAGTGATACCATAGTTTTGTTTTCAGATAATTTTCAATGAGGGTTGTGTTTAGGCATCATGAGAGTTGTCAGGGGCAAAAAAAAAAAAAAGCACTATAAAAACAATGTCTTTTGCAAGGGCTAGGGATTTCATGATCTTCAGGGGCCACAAAATGGGATCCAAAAGGCAGATTCATCTGGTGAGTACAGTTGGCCTTCAGTATCCACAGGCGATCCATTCTGGACCACCTCCCACTCCCCCATGGATGCTCAAGTCTACATTGTTCCCAATGGCAGTGCTGCAATGCAGCTGCACTGCCATTGAGGACAATGGAACTTTACCTAAATGGAAGGCTGAGAGTGGTAGGAGGGAAGAAGGCTACCCCTGAGTCAGTGGGGTCCCAGAACTGGTCTTGGGCTACAACATCATCATCATCATCATCATCATCATCATCATCATCATCATCCATTTCATCTTCCTCCTCCATCACTTCTTCCTCCTCCTCCTCCCTTTTCCTCCTCCTATGCCTCCTTTTCTTCTATCTCCTCCTCCTCCTCCTCCTCCTGCTCCTCTGCCTCTTCCTCCTCCATCTCTTCCCTCTCCTCCCCTGCCACCACCTGGTCCTCCACCTCAATGTGGGCTTGCCATCCATGAAAGGTTGAATGTGCGGATGGCAAGTCCATGGATACCAAGGGCTGACTGTAATATTATACTGGTTCCAGAGTGCACAGGGTTGAAGTACAGGAACATTTTCATTAGTAGTGATGATATCATCTTCTGTCAACCAATTAAGGTTCCCTTTTTCCCTATAAGGTTAATTGCAAACCTCACAGTAAGTGGGAAGGCAGATAGCAAAATATGGTTATGAGCTTTCTCTGTCATAATGAAAAATATTTTGCTTTGACTTGGTCTTGAATGGGAAATTAAGACTCTAGTTTTGCAAAAGACCAGTTCCCAATGAAGATGAAAAATGTTAAAACCAGTTTATTGATTTGGATCTGTGAAGCAGCATGCTCGTTCTCTTCCATCTCTGCCTTTTGCATCTCAGCTGAGGGCTTTGGCCATAGTAACTGTTATTACTACTCACAACAAAATTTGTCAGTAGACCAACACCAAATATTAATTTCCTTTCCTTGTCCATCTTAGGGAAATGCAAAAGCATGTCTCCTCAATGATGTCACAAAACCAAAAGTGGTTTGATAGGGTGATGTCATAGCATTCACTGTGATTTTTGATTGGCTGGGCTCAAGTTATTATAAGAAAAAAATCCTAATGGGGAGAAAGAATTGGACCAACTGAGTTTCCTAGAGCATTAGTGAACAAACTCAAAAAAGGTTTGGAGAAGTGAATTTCAGGAAACTTATCAGGTTACCCAAGAGACTCTTTTCACTTCAAACCCATTCACTTGTAAACATTTCACAAAAACCCTAATATCTATCAACCCATTTTTCAATTTTAAACAAAAGTAGGGGATGCAATAAAAGGTCTCTGATCCCCCACATGAAATGTGCATGGCATTTCCTGATCAAAAGGGGAAGGAAGCTGAATGTCATCCCCTTTCCTGTTGACAGTCATGCAGCATTAGACCCCAATGCCTGAGAATTGTTTTATTGACTGAACATGACATATATGCACAGAAATTAGAGGATTTTACAGCAATATTAATGTGTTAGATTTGGCCAGAAGTGGAAGGAAGCACGTGTACAGTTGGAACACTTGTAAATCTCAAGGCTCCACTAGGATAATACTTCAGCACATTTTTTTGCTTCTCTCTATAACTCTTTATGATGATTACCTTGGAGAAAGATCGGGTTTTGTTTTTCCTGACAAATGGAAACACTTGACCTCCAAGTGATGAGGTTTTTGAAGTGCCCAGCCAGCCTTTCTCTACCTGCTGTCTGCTCCCTGTCTCCAGTGCTGTTGAGCCATCTGACAAATTTGTAGTTTACACCAGAGAATGACACAATCTCTTCTGACAGGCTACAAACACTAATGGACTTCTCTCTCCCTTACACAGGGAAATTAAATAGTGTCTCTTTCCCTATCAGGAAAAGCTGACAACATCTGCATAGGAAAACAGGCCAGACAAGGACACTAAGGTGTCAAGCATTTGCAAAGGTTTACACATTAGAACTTTCTTCACAGGATGCCTAGCACATGCCAACAGAATTCAGTGGACATACCATACCTCTTGACATTTTTAGCCTGATGAACATACCACAATAGACAAGTCAGGAGAAAGGAATTCAACAATCAGATTGTTTCCTTCCTTCATATTAGCAATACATACATTGCAGCTCCCTCCCACTCCCGACACACAAATTACATCTCTGTAGCCTAGGATATTCTGTGACCCATGTGAGACAAACCAGGCAAGAGTACTTAACAGAAGGCCTTGGAGCTATCTAGATAGCTGACTCAATTAGATTTCCCTTCTTCCATGTAATAGCTTGGTAGGCCGTACCATCATCTGCCTGGTCGATTTTAGAGAGGGACATGGATTTGCTCAACAAGTCAAATGGTATTGACTGATGGGATGAGATGAGCTTGTTTTGCAGACAGAAATTCATCTAGCAAAGACTTGTTAAAGGGATAACCTTGTCAGATGCAAAGGTATATCGCTCTTGTATACCAGTTTCATTAAAGGAAAGGCAGATGGCAGATGTTTTGTAACTGCATTTTAGGGAGTTATTAAAGTTTTTTAAGAACCCTGAAGATTAACTCATCAGCTTCAAGGAAAAGGGGAAAAAGCAAAAGCTTCCCAAAGTCTCAAAACAACATGCTTACAGATGAAATGCTTGAAAACCATTAGCAGATTAGGCTATTGCCCACTTGAGCTGGATCTAACAGCAAACACACCAAGCTAATCCAGTGAATGAATGATGTTTGGATATTAAATGAGATTATATGCTGCTGATCAGATGCTGTAGGAGCCAAGAATGTCTCCTTGTCTTTGAGCACTGATTAAAGTAGGCATTCAGAATTGCTGTTCAAGAAAACAGTAACACCATTTCTAAGTGTTTGTTTTCCAGCCTATCTCCCTACCTACAAATGAGCTGGCTTAATCAGTACACAATCAAATAAAAATCCAATAAACATTATACTCATTCACTCATTATACCTTAAAAACTAAATTACACATCATTTAAAGCCCAACCCTTGTCAGTTTGAAGAAGTCTGATGGCACAAGAATGTATTTATCTCCCACCAAAAGGAGAGCAGGGATGGGGCCATCCTGGCCTCTCTAGGGAGGGAGTTCCAGAGCCTGGAAGCAGCCAGCAGTTTGAATTATGCCCAGAAACAGACTGGCAGCCAAAGGAGCTGTTGCAACAAGGAAGTTGTATGCTCCCTGTAGTCAGCTCCAGTTAACAACCTGGCTGCAGCTTTTTGGGCCAGCTGAAGTTTTTGAGCACATTTCAAAGGCAGACCCACATAGAGTGCCTTACAGCAATCCAAACAGGATGCAACCAAGGCAGGTTTAGGAGGATGAAGCGAGCTGGACAACGACTAGAGTGCGAATGGCAGAAGACTCGTCTCCCATCCAACAGAACTCGCCTTAGGAAACATCTTGATTCCTACAGGGAGGCTTTGCGTGCAGCGCGGAAATCTTTCTGTTCTGCACGCATTGCGTCTGCAGAGTCTCGCCCGGCAGAGCTGTTTAGGGTGGTGGGGGAGCTGACGAAGGTTCCTCCTGCACCAAACCCCCTACTTAACCCAATGACAGCCTGCTGTGAGGCCTTTAATA
Source organism: Phrynosoma blainvillii (assembly GCA_026167975.1). Lineage (NCBI taxonomy): Eukaryota > Metazoa > Chordata > Lepidosauria > Squamata > Phrynosomatidae > Phrynosoma > Phrynosoma blainvillii. The sequence goes on from JANUYF010000001.1 coordinate 420,607,917, forward strand.
CTCACTTTGCAGATAAAATCTCTCAGATAAGAGCCGACTTGGACGCCATTGTTTTGGCAGAATCCGTAGACGAGGCATCCAGGAACTCCGCTGATGGCACTTTACTGGATCAATTACAATATGTGAGTACCGATGACATGGACAAGCTGCTTGGAAGTGTGAGAAAGACGACTTGCCCCCTCGATCCTTGTCCATCTTGGCTGGTCGTCCGGGGGGGGGGGGGGACGCGTTGAAGGTATTCCTTCGGGACACAATCAACGCATCATTCAGGGAAGGCAATGTACCATCTTGTTTAAAGGAGGCGGCAGTTAGGCCACTCCTGAAAAAGCCTTCCCTGGACCCCCTGGATAGAAACAATTACAGACCAGTCTCCTTGCTCCCTTTTTTGAGCAAGGTGATCGAGAGGGCAGTTGCTTCCCAACTTCAGGCAGTCTTGGATGAAACCGATTATCTTGACCCATTTCAAACCGGCTTCAGGACAGGATATGGAGTGGAGACTGCCATGGTTGCTCTGATCGATGACCTCCGCCTGAGTACCGACAGGGGTAGTGTGACCTTGTTGGTGCTCTTGGATCTCTCAGCGGCCTTTGATACTATAGATCATGCCATCCTCTTAGATCGCCTGAGAGAGTTAGGAATTGGAGGCACTGCTTTGCAGTGGTTCCGTTCCTTCCTCTCGGGCAGATCCCAGAGGGTGAGGCTCGGGGACAGTTGCTCATCCAAAATTGAGCTTAATTGTGGCGTCCCTCAGGGTGCCATCCTGTCCCCGATGCTATTCAACATTTATATGAAGCCGCTGGGGGAGATCATTCGGAGGCATGGAGCTCGGTGTCTTCAGTACGCTGATGACACCCAGATATACCTCTCCATGACCAGATCATCGTCCCAGACTTCAGATGGTGCCTCCCCTCTTAATGACTGTCTCAGAGCGGTAATGGGTTGGATGAGGAAAAACAGATTGAAATTGAATCCAGACAAAACGGAGGTACTGTATTCCCAAATCTGGTTTCGGGCCCAAAACCAGATTTGGGAATACAGTCTCCAGTCCTGGATGGAGTCACACTCTCCGTAAAGGACTGTGTTCGCAGTCTGGGGGTGCTTCTAGATTCATCGCTTCACATGACTAGTCAGGTGAATGCGGTGGTCAGGAGCGCTTGTTATCAGCTTCGGCTGATACGCCAGCTGCACCCTTATCTGGATAGAAGGGACCTGGAAGCTGTGGTACACGCCCTGGTAACCTCACGTCTGGACTTCTGCAATGCACTCTACATGGGGCTACCCTTGTGCCTAACCCAGAAACTTCAACTGGTACAGAATATGGCAGCCAGGCTAATAACAGGAACATCAGGGAGGGAGCACATAACACCAGTGCTGAAATCCCTCCACTGGCTGCCAATTAGTTTCCGGGCGCAGTACAAGGTGTTGGTTTTGACCTTTAAAGCCCTACATGGCTTGGGTCCATCTTATCTTAGGGACCGCCTCTCCCCATATGATCCCCCCCGCGCCCTGCGGTCCTCTGGGAGGAATCTGTTACAGCCAATAAGAACTAGGCTGTCTCAGACCTCCCAGAGGGCCTTCTCAGCAACCGCTCCCAGACTCTGGAATGGCCTGCCGGACGAGATCCATCTTATTACCACTCTTGCTGCTTTTAAGAAAACAGTAAAGACGGATCTCTTTTGGCAGGCCTTCCCAGAATAACTGTCAGCCCATAAAGGGGCCCCCATTTGTCTGACTCCTCTGTTAAAATTTTGTTTTTAATTTACTAATTTAATTAATATAGTATTTTAATTATTCTATGGTTTAATTCTATTTTAAGGGGTTGGGGTGGGGGGAGGAAGGGATTATGGGGAGAGAGAATGTTTTAACGTTGTCCTGTTTTAAATGTTGCTGTCCCCCGCCCCAATTGCCTTGCAGAGGGGCGGGCTACAAATAAAAATTTATTATTATTATTATTATTATTATTATTATTATTATATGTACTACAATGGTCAGACCTGACATCTCCAGGAACAGATGTAGTTGGTGCTCTAGCTTTAACTGTGCAAAAGTGCTCCAGGTCACTGCTGAAACCTGGACCTCTAATCTCAGCACTGACTCCAGAGGTACTCCCAAATTATGAACCTGAGTTTTCAGGCGTAACCCCATCTAACTTTGATCACCTTTTGGGGGCCATTGTGAGTAAGTGAACTAATGGTGGAACTAGTGACAACTCCAGTAGGGTACTGGATTTTAGAGAACTTTGTTTGGGGGAGGGGCAGCACATCACACTAATTACATTGGCATTACTAAGGTTGGCATCACCCAGTATGGTGTCATTCCCCCATTGAACTCCTCCCAAACCACATCATACAGCAAGCCTTAGTAATGTTTTTTGTATTAATCATTTCTCAGCCTTTTGGCTAAGATCAAGTGTAGTATTAATGTTACTCATAACTTGTAATTCCCATATATCACCAAATGTAATGTTAGCAGTTTGTGTACTAGCAAAATTAAAATACCTTTAAATTACAATATCATATGTCTAAATGCATTTGCCACTATATATCCTTATCATTCATTTGAGTGGGGATGACTAGGATGTGTTGAAGGGTATAGCCCTTATTTTGCAGACAATTCACAATATGAGGATGATACAGAGTAATTGGCCTGAGGTTGAGATTTTGTGGTCTACTATGCTATCCTGACAGCTATGACAAGGGAAGGAGGACCCATTGTAGTTTGGCAGCGCCTGGTGTGGGGCTAACAGGAAGATATATAATGCTTTTGCAAGGGGTCTGGGCCATTTCTTGTCACACTCAAAAATTGTTTTCTAGAGGCCAGAATTCTATCGAGCAGAGAATATGCATTTCTCAGAGTCTGGAAAGTGACTTTTATTGGGAGACCTAGAACACAGGGTGAGGGCCTTTGTGGCTAGCCTGATGGAGGACTAGAGCTAAGCAGATGCTTGCCCCATATTTGTGCCAGGCAATGGGGGAGATTTCAGTGAGCACCGATGACATTCTTTTTGATGGAGAAGAGGCCTTTGGAACTGCCTCTTTTTTGTTCTGTGACTAGAGGGGCTGGCCTGAGGGCTAAACTCTCACTTTAAGTCCTGTGACTTGGGGGAGGGAATCTCGGGTTGGCCTTCCCATAGTGGGACAGCTGGGGAGCAACCCACCTTTGGGGTTATCCTTGGAGCCAAGGTGTTTTACCTAGGGGAAACTACTGAAATATTCTGGGGGAAGATCACCTTCCTCAGTTGCTTCCATACTAGGTTGCTCCCCACTTTTATAGCTCTCAAGAGAGAAAATGTTAATATGGTAGATTTAAATAAAGTGGCCCATTTTACAACTCAACTTTCTGTCTCTGGTCTTGTTATTTTCCACGTTGGTCAGCTAAGATGAATAAAATGTGAACCCACATTCAGACTTTGCTTTGTTTGAGGTTTAATGCCAACCTCATTTTTTATAACCCTGCATGGAGTTGTATTAGATTATGTCATGCAACAGGGCCTCTTTCAACTTTATTTTTCTATTGAGCAGTTCACCCAACCATATAGGAAGTACTAATCCCATATATGAATGCCTTATCATTGCCTCATTTACTTTCCATTCCACTTTAGCTGTCAACTGAAGATATATTCTCACTCTTACCTATCTGTAGCTTGATTTCCTGCACCTAAATACACACATACACAGTACAATATCAGTGGGTTAAGATTCAATTGTCTTTGCTTATCAAGAGCTGTAGACAGTTGTAAGGAAGCCTTAAAATCTACATCAGTCTATCCTAAATTCTTTCTCTGAAATGAGACCTGAAATAAAAGCTGGAATGAGTCACACTGTCATGAGCTAAGATGCTTAGACCACCAAATGTAGGCTCCCTATAATTGTAGAAAGCAGTAAGGAAATTCTCCCTCTACCTCCTATCCATAGCTGAAATAACATCCCAGCACAGATGAGAAACATACAGTTTATTTCCTGCTCACCAAAAGGTTAATCTAGTGTGTGTGTGACTAATGATTGGCTAAAGCCTCCAAGGGCAGTCTTCCATCCAAACTATTAGAGCTGGCTAGCAATCAATCCTCTACATAACTCAGGATCTTCACCAGAATAACCTGTCTTACTTCCATTGCTGTCCAATTTTATGGCAGTCATATCCAAGGAAAGAAGGCCTGCAGCTCAAATAGACAAACAAAGAACATATCAGACCTGTTAATTGTTAAGACCATGGAGTGGGCAGACTGAAGGTGAACATCATAGATGACTGAGGGAACTCATCTTAAAATACCTGTTCAAACCTCTTTACATCCTACCATCAATGAGCTTCTTTACATCCTACCAATTCTGTTGAGCATGATGAAAAGAAGAAGCCTATTTATAAAGACAACCTTTTCTTTAGTTAGCTATTCTGGCAATTGTCAGGTTATAATATGAACAATTCTTGGTCTAAAATTTGTTGCATTTCTTTGAATCTCATCTATCTTTTCATCTCATACTTTGAACATATAAGGTTATGAGACTTCACTTTTAATTCCTGCATGAAAATGTTTATATATGTTTTCATAGACCTCTTTCCTAAAAGATGGGTTTTGTTGTGCATCCTTTGCAGCTGACACACTTTTAAAACACATTTTTTCCCAGTGACTGAAGTATCTTTGCATTCACTTTTCAGTTGTGTGTGTTTTAACCATTTGTGTCTTAAAAGGCCCACATTGGCCAATATCCTACATTAGAGTTGCGTCATGTAAATCTCCATGTGTTGCACATCAGTTGTGCCACACAACCTTTATATTGATAGGCAATTTTGTGTAACTGAGTGCACACTCCAGTGTGTATGTTTATGCACAACTAAATGTGCATGTGCATCTATATTGCCTCTGTATGCCTCCCTGCATACACACCTGCATGTGCATGAGTATATGTATGCACCAATGGCACAACACACACAACTTTACTTCCACAACTTTGAACTGAATGCAGTCAAAAGTCTAGCCACTTCCATAGAGGAAAGTATGCAAGAGTAAAACAGCAACAGGATTCTGGCCATAGTTTTGTATATATTTTGTTTTTTAAATCATCAAATATCCCAGACTAGGTGTGCTTTCACTCACGATGAGTCTCAGAAAGCATGAAATGCTCACTAACACCAAGAAGCACAATGCATCAGAGTGTCTACCCAATGTTCTCAACAACAACCTTAATGTGGGAGGAAGGGGAAAATAGTGAAGGTTTTTGTTTGTTTTTGTTTATTTGTTTTTTGTTATGTTATATTATGTTTTTTTGCTTTCATTTAGCTGGAAATATAATGGATCAAACTTTGTGTGGCTACTGAGCTATGCCTCTTCTCCATTGACATACAAATAGAGAAAAAAGCAGGGAAGAACTAAAATAGCAACAACAACAAAAAATTAACTTAAGTGAATGAAACAAGCAAAATGTACAGCAAGAGTTCTGGGGAAAGAGGCAGGGAAGAAAACCACAAGCATAGTTATGTGAGAAGCTGAATAAACTGTATGCCTCTGAATTACATTCTACTTACCCAGTGAAAACATCTTTCTCCATCTTCTACTGTGTTGTGTAATTTGTATGCCATTACTGAACACTATACACACTGCTGTGGAAATCTATACATGTTACATATTCATTCTGAGAAAAAGAAATGGTAGGCTTAAAACTGCCATGTCTTTTTCTGTGTACAGTCAACAAAATACTAAATGGGCATTTATTCTGTATTTCTTCTCCACCAGAGCAGAACCAAATATCATTTCCATTTGTTTAACAAAAATCTCAGTGTCTTTTCCTCCCAAACACATGAAAGCCTGTATTTAGCCCCTTAAAGATTGTCCATTAACTTGTTTTGTCTCATTTGCCTTGGTTTGCTTCATAAATCCTGCTGGGGTGAGATCATGATGAGGTTAGTTTGTAAAAGATAATCAGTCTTGATTTAAAACTGCAACTGATGGAAAGACAAGCTTCTCAATATAATTGGAGCTATATCATGTTAAGAAGTGCTGTGGCATCTTACAGTAAGTGTTGTAATTAGATGAATGTCAAAAATTTAGTGACAGAATGTTGACATTCAGATCTGAAAACTGACAATGTGGCAAATGTTTGAAAATAAGTATCCATTGCTCCACATATTTTGGACATAATGTATTTATTTAATCAGCTTCCAGTATCTGAGATGATAGCTTGGAGTAGAGCAGAGAAATAAATTTTAAAAAACTCCTCTAAAATACTCTACAGCAAATGCTCATTCATTAAAACAATTAAAATCAGGGGATCAACATGAAGTTCTCAAACTGGCATCAAGTCCCAGCTTCTATTCACTTGTGACTGAAACTGTTGTTATTTGCCAAAACATTTTCTATTTTATATTTTACAAAAAATTCTGTATTACATCATAAGGAATTACATACTAGATCACTCATATTCAAAGTGGTAGCCCATGAACCACTGCCAGTCCATGAGCCAACAGTTGCTTGTCCATGGTGCATGGAATAAAGTTTTAGTCAAAAGCCACAAATATGGTATTGGTCCCTGGCACATGGTAGGGTGGTCAGTCATCTACATTGAATAGTCTGAGAAGCACTGAACTAAAATGACAATTTTTTGTGTGCATTTAAAAAAAATATCTAAGTACGACACCACAGTGGTTACATTCAGATTCACTCACTGTAATATAAGTAGTATTTCCACAAGAAAACCATTTACTTTGGTTGAATTTTGATAGTTCTACTTTCTTTTCCTGTTTGCTTTCCTATGTACATTTTTTACATTTGTGAATCACATCTTAATCGTAAGCCATGGTTTACTCCTGAGCTTAGGAGGATGAAGTGGCATGGACAACGGCTAGAGTGCAAGTGGCAAAAAACTCAACTCTTATCTGACAGAACTCGCCATAGAAAATTTCTTCATTCCTATCGGGAGGCGATACGTGCAGCGAAGAAAGTGTTTTCCTCTGCACGTATTGCGTCTGAAGAGTCTCATCCGGCAGAGCTGTTTAGGGTGGTGAGGGAGATGACACAGGTGCCCCCTGCGCCAAATCCCTTGCTTAACCCGACAACGGCCTGCTGTGACGCATTTAACAACTACTTTGCAGACAAAATCTCTCAGATAAGAGCCGACCTTGATGCGACTATTGGGACAGAGTCTATAGGCGAGGCGTCCACCGACTCCGCTGATGTAATTTTACTGGATCAGTGGCAATCTGTGAGTACCAAGGACATGGACAAGCTGCTTGGTAAGGTGAGGAAAACGACTTGCCCTCTCGACCCTTGCCCATCTTGGCTGGCCATTCGGGGGGGGGGGGGGATGCATTGATGAGATTCCTTACCGATATTGTCAATACATCCTTCAGGGAAGGACATATTCCATCATGTCTAAAGGAAGCGGCGGTTAGGCCGCTTCTGAAAAAACCTTCCCTGGACCCCCTGGACATGAATAACTATAGGCCTGTGTCATTGCTGCCATTTTTGAGCAAGGTGATAGAGAGGGCAGTTGCTCTTCAGCTCCAGGCAGTCTTGGATGAAACCGATTATCTAGACCCATTTCAAACTGGCTTCAGGACAGGCTTTGGGATTGAGACTGCCATGGTTGCCTTGACCGACGATGTGCGTCTAAGCATCGACAGGGGTAGCGTGACCCTGTTGGTGCTCTTAGACCTCTCAGCGGCCTTTGATACGATAGATCACGGCATCCTCTTGGACCGCATGAGGGAGTTAGGTATCGGGGGCACTGCTCTGCAGTGGTTCCAGTCCTTCCTCTCGGGTCGGTCCCAGAGGGTGCTGCTCGGGGACTGTAGCTCCAGTAAGAGGGATCTCACTTGTGGGGTCCCTCAGGGAGCTATTTTGTCCCCGATATTGTTCAACATCTATATGAAGCCGCTGGGTGAGATTATACGGAGTTATGGTGCTGGGTGTTATCAGTACATTGATGACACCCAAATCTATTTCTCCATATCTCGTTCGTCGGTCTTGAATTCCAATGGCATCTCTCCTCTCAATGAATGTCTTGGGGCAGTAATGGGCTGGATGAGGAAAAACAGATTGAAGCTGAATCCAGACAAGACGGAGGTGCTCACGGTAGCGGCCCCGAAACCAGGAATTGGGTTGCAACCTCCAGTCCTGGATGGAGTCACGCTCTCCTCCAGTGACTGTGTTCGCAGCTTGGGGGTGCTCCTTGACTCGTCGCTCCTGATGACGAATCAGGTTAATGCGACGGTCAGGAGTGCCTGTTATCAGCTTCGGCTGATACGCCAGCTGCGCCTGTTTCTGGAAGTAAGGGATCTCGAGACTGTGGTGCACTCGTTGGTAACCTCACGCCTCGACTTCTGCAACGCACTCTACATGGGGCTATCCTCGTGCCTGGTTCGGAAATTACAGCTGGTACAGAACATGGCAGCCAGACTTGTTTCGGGAACATCTTGGAGGGACCACATTACTCCTGTCTTGAGGTCCCTCCACTGGCTGCCTATCAGCTTCCAGGGCAGGTACAAGGTGTTGGTTATTACCTTTAAAGCCCTAAATGGCTTGGGTCCAAGCTATCTCAGGGACCGCCTGCTCCCGTATAATCCTCCCCGCGCTCTTCGGTCCTCCGGGAGGAATTTGCTACAGCCTCAGAAATCGAGGCTTGTGGCTACCTCCCGGGGGGCGTTCTCTGTCATTGCGCCTAAGCTCTGGAAAGGCCTGCCGGACGAGATCCGTCTTTTAACATCTTTAGACAGCTTCAAAAAGGCTATCAAGATGGATCTCTTCCAGCAGGCCTTTCCAGACTAGTTATATTAGATCACCCCTTCCAACTTCAGATTACAGCCATCCAAGACACGATCCTCACATGGCCCCATCAAGTGATGGGAGGATCGTTGTACCAGGCTTTTGGAGTCATTGGGTTGGGTTATATATTTTAACTTGAACTTCTGTTTTTATACTGTTTTGATTTAATTCTGTTTTAAGGGGGGGTAGGGGTTTGTTATATTGTATGTTTTATTCTGGAATGTGTGTTTTAATTGTAAGCTGCCCAGATTGGATTACCAATGGGTGGGGTATAAATAAATGTTGTTGTTATTATTATTATTATTATTATTATTATATTATCTATTTTGTAATGAGCACAGGATTTTTTTAAAAAAAAAATCTTTAAAATACTGTTACAAACATATGCTAAATTGAACAGGTTAAGAACAACCAACATCCACAGCAGGTCACTGGTTTATTCTTCTCAGCAGTATTACATGTGGTCCTCTTTATTAAAACATTTCTCTTGCACATTAGTAATTTATCAGGCTTTTCCTTTTGCATGGTAAGCAGATGGATTTCTTTCACACTTATCTGCTACAGACTGAAATGAATACTGTACGAACTCATAACAGGGGGAAAAAATGTACTACTATATCCTGCTATCCCAGTTCCTCTTTCAAATATTTTTTCCAAGAAGCAGATGATGTAGATTTCTTTTGTCCATGTCTTCTGCAGGTGGCAGGCTGAAGGAAACTTCAAACACAATAAATTAAACATATAAGTTTCATCTACCTTTTTCATCCCTTCCTCACACATAAGGAAATAATAATTTTACAGGGATATGCTTTGGCATTATTTATCATTGAAATGGGGTGGGGGGGGGAAGGAAGCAGAAGAGTTTGTTAAATTTATGAGATAAAAGAAACTGACATCATAGCTAAATTTGGCTGGTAGGGTTGAACATAGGGCTTTCCTTCTTTGTCACAGTGAGCCTCTCTGCTTCAAGAAACAAATAGTCTGAATCATCCCAAAAATAAAGGAAATGCATGTGGATTCAGTGAGGAAATGTATGTATCTCCTAGAGATGTAATTCACCACTAAGTTTCTTTTTGATGAGAGAAACAAGTAATTTTGGCAGTCTTCTTCCTGCTACAAGAAAGACTTGAAAACTATGCAGTTTTTGATACCTATTCACAATTTGGGATTTATTCTGTGCAACATATGTATATGGTTGTTTTGTATAGAAAACAGCATTGTGTGTGCAGGAAAGAGAATTTTGTGGATAGAAAATAGTTCTATGCTGAAATATTGCATACAACTGCTGTTTTCTACAGAAAAAAAACACACAAGTGCAATTTTTCATAGAATAAGTCCTGAACTGTGATGATTCTTCCCAATCCAAGATTCTTTTCATCAGAGTTTCTTGATGCTAAAAAAAACAAAGAATTAAAAAAAAACTTTTTTTCATCATTTAGAAATGTTTTTGAGTATTCTTTCCATCCTTAATTCATCCAAAACATAATGTGAGTGACTGTGTGTCTGAGGGAAGTAGTCTATATGGGCTATAAAACCCAAAGGTATATTGTTTTGCAATGTTGGTGAAACTCAGCCAGTTTGGGTCTGATCAGAGCTTTGATGAGTAATCATCTCTAACTTCTTGTATGCTTCTTGTGTGCTTCCTTAAGCTACACTGAAGATAGTCTGAATATGTCTTCAGCTGTGAATAGAAGGGAGGATACCATATAGCATATGCAGGGAATTCTTCACCTATTAACTTCAGTCAGCATGCAGTGAAGCAGTTACAGTGCTATAACAAAATTATGGGAGATATGAAATATGTGGTGGAGTAAACAAATTAAGATATATTCTTGCACCCACAACAAGGGTGCAAAATCAAGGATTTTGTTCTCCTCTAGCAGCTTTTCATGAGAGTCAACACTATTTAATTACTGATAATTCTGGAATGATTCAGATTAATTTAGAGTTAATAATTCAAGACTGGGTCATACCATTTTTATTCATAATGACAGAGTGATAGTTGACTCAGTCTAGATTTCTGCTTTGCTCTAGATTTATTGCTGGAACCAGTGGCATCACCAGGGCTGTGTGAGTGGTGAGGACCACAACCCAAAAGAGAGGTGACACCCAGTGAGTGGCCCCCTCCTGACCCACTTTGATGGCTTTGCTCTCCCTTCTGCCTCCAAGGAGGGTGCCGGGGGGTCTAGGAGGCTTCTGGTGGGGTTCCTGGGAAGGGGGCTGCCCCTGTCCCATCCTACATGTCTTCTGCCAGGCAGGGAAGGAGGGTGATGGGCAGGGGTTCCACCTCTCTTATGCACCCCAAAGCTGGCTGAGAGGGGCTCATCCAGGGGGCAGGTGAGACTGGATGACACCCAGAGGATCCTTGAAGAGGCTGAGGGCAAAAGGAGAGTGAGGAGGGGGGTCAAGAAGCCTGGTGGGGGGGCACAAGGCTTCCTGCAGGGTCCAGGTGGGGATGAGGGAAGACCCAAGGGCCTCTCTGCCACCTAGGCCCTCTGCTACCCTCCCCTACCTTCCCTGGGCACCAATGTCTAGGAGGAAGCCAGGGAAGGGTTGCTGACAGATGGAGGGCCACCTTGTGGGCTCTGGGGCTCAGGGCTGGGACAGGATGGGACACATCCAGGGATGCTGGCTCTTCTCCTCCTTCTTTACCTGCTCCTCCTCAGGGCAAGGCATGCTCCATCCTGCCAGCCTTGCTCCTTCCCAGGGCTGGGTTGCCTGTAGAGCCATAGATCATTTCCCTCTCCTGGATGAGGCACACTCTCCTCCTCCTCCTCCTTCTCCATGGAGTGTAGCAGGGAGGGAGAGGGCCCAGCACCCCATCCCTGCCCTGTGAGGATTTACTCATGAGTAAAACCACATGGGACAGGGAGTTGGGGTTGCCGAAGCCCCATCACTGAAGCCCTACCCCCATCACTGAGTCACACCCTGGTATGGGACACCACTGGCTGGAACTGAGGTCTTAGTAAAACATTATAGGTTCTATCACATCTGTACACTGATCATAAAAAACTAATAGATCTTAGCCTTTCAAATGAAGTGAAATAACAAAGGGATTTCAAAGTCAGATATGATTTATACAGTGCTGTAGGAGGGGATCCTTTCAAACATACCTAAATAAGTACTCTCTGAAATTCTGACTGCCTTGTCTTCATCCAACATTACCTGAAGCGTAGGAATTATGAATACTACAGAATTATACAGCAGTATTTGTAACATACTGTAAAAATGGAAAGATGGCTCTTCAGCATTTTTGAATGCATGATTTAAAAAAAGGAAGCACAGATGAACATGACAGTAGCATCAAGAATGGGTAAGGAAACCATGGAACCTTGACATAAAAAAGAAAGATACATAAAATTAACACAGTAATGAATATTTCTCTCCTTCTTTTGTCTGTGGTTCAAGAAGGAAAAACCTGTAAAAGAATGCTGGAATTAGGTATAGAGATAGGAAGTTTTGTAAGAAAGAAGCACACTGAAACTTTTCCTTTTAGTTCTTTTTTGGGTGGAGAAGAAAGAACTAGGGAAATTGAGCATTTTCCCATTTTTTTTAACATTTAATATTTATTAAAATAACATATATAACATACATAACACAAACAAATAACATAAAATAAACAATAAACATAATAACATAACTAATCTAACAACCTAACATAACCACACAAAACACCACCTAACATCAACTTCCTTAGTTCTTTGACAGTATGTACAGATCCATTTCAGCTTATCACCTCTTCTACTTCATAATTTACCTTCTTATTTATTAGCTCTCATTGTTCTATTATCATTTTCGTCATTTTATACATTTAAATAAGACCAATTTTTCCCCTTCTCATTTATTATACCCTTTACATTAACTTTGCTATTTCATCCCTATTTTTTGTAAGCTTTCACATGTTGAAGAGTTGGGGAGACTGATATAGTTTCTCATGGAGGGTAGCCAGGATGTGGCTGACATCCTGTTAGTGGTTTAAGCATGCTTAAATTTCCCTTATGCTTGCATGTGTCCTTTTTTGGACACTGTAGAGGTTGATATTTTCTTCTTCTCCCCTCAGTGCCCAAGGCAGTCCTGGACTTATTTAAAATCCTTTGGAGGTCCTCTGATGGGTATTCCATTGCTCACAGGGAGTGGGCAATACTCATTGCCTAGAAATGCAACTAATTACTTGTAATTGTCTTACTTGTAACATACCTTCAAAATTCTGGGTGTGTGCTTCCCTTATGAAATGTGCTAACTGACCAAGTAATCTGCTTCCTCTTTCTTTCACTTTCTCTCTCTCTCCCCTCTCCTATTAAAATTCCTTATGGATGGTCATAAGGACCATCAGCCAGGACTGCTACTGGGAACTGAAGGACCATATGTAACCTCCCACTAGTTGGCCATCCTTGCTTTAAATGAGTGAGGACTAGAACATATGTCCTATAGTTTTCACTATCTTTATGATTCTGCAACGTTCTAGTAGTGTTGTTCACATAATCCTATAACAGTTATTGCCATGACTGAAATATTTGCCAGCCAATATATTTATAATGCCCCTTAAAATACATAAGCATGGCAATTGCATGCAGAGAGAGCAACATCAACACAGATGTGATTTTGATAAATTAGCCTTGGTTGAACCCACCTACGGATAAATGAAATTACTGACTGTCAGTGGTTGCCTGACCCTGTATCCATCAACATGTCAGATCAGATATTGGTGGCAGCAGGTATGCACCTTGGAAAGAATGGGGCATACATTAATCTCTGACATGCCTTCATGTTGTTGCAAGTAATTGTGAAATAGTATGGTTTGTTTCAGATTACCATATCTGCCATCACCAAAAAAAAAAAGGGGGGGGGACTCCACACCTGGTTAAAATTAGCATAAACAACAGCTTTTCTTCTAATGTGCAGTCCTAAATAGGTTTTCCTTATTATCTCTGTATAGTTGAACATTTTCTGAATTGCATCTGATAGAGCTTAAAAGACAGTAGTATGGCTTTATAGATAGGCTTTAAACAATCTCTTACAATTTAGAAGGAAATTATTCTTCTGATGCTGAATTTGGTTCAAACAATCCATGGAAAATATAATACTCTTCACTCAGTCCAATGCATTTTTAATGCTGCACTTCATAAAGTAACTTCCATAGAACCCTATTAAAGTTTCTGGAAACCATAAAATACTCAGTACTTTTATTAGGAAACACCTACACCAATGTGAGATGCAGATGTTGAACTCGCCTCTCCCTAAAAGCCATGTTCATAAAAATCTTGGTAGAGAGAGGAGGAATTTAGTTATTATACACACTAGCATAGTTAAGGATGAATTTATTTACACCATACTGTTTTAGTTTTTCAGGATTACTCTTCTTTACCTTCTACTCTCTCTGACTCAATTCTTATTTCACTACAGAAGAACTTATAAATTTGGAAATTTATACACAATTTTCTACAGCTCTTATTTCCTTCAGTTCATGTGTGCATTTCCCTGTATTTTATGATCAATGAACATAAATGCATTGCTACAACAGTGCCCCCCCTTTTTTATCTATCTCTCAATTAATCAAGCAAGCAAGCAAATAAGTATGAAAAACTGCAAAATTGGATTGCTGATGTGATTATATATACTGTGATGTAAATATTCTTTTTGCATAGTATTTTACTGATTCCCTGTTGGATCTCTGTTAATTTCAGCATCAGCTAAGCTCTGGACAAAATTCTTAACATATACAGGCAGATTCTGATCTATGTTCGGCCAATAAACATATTGCACATATTTTTAACTATTCTTTATTCTTATTTTGAATATTTACTATCCTGCAGTTCAGTATGAAAGAATTCCTAAAAATATGGAAAAGATTTTTATTTAGTTTTTACAAAAAAGAAAACACTGCATAATACATAGTTCAGTAAATTAAATTGTTGAGTGGCCATTGTATGTTCATGTTAACACATAATACATACCGTTAAATCCAATTGCTAACCTGAACTACAGCAGACCCTTTGAATGAACAGCTGAGTGGAAGTCCCATATAAGTCCCATTGATTCAGTGGGTCTGCTCTAACTGGGACTAGCAAGTTAGCCCAAGGTAAAAGAACAGAAATACTTTCTCATACTTTTAAAAACAACAAGCTCTTAGCACCAGCTGTGCCATTCTTCAAATGTCCATTCTAAGGACCTTATCAAACGCTGGCCACGAAGCGAAGAATAAGCGAAAAATAACCGAAATAGGAATAAATTCAGTTCTATAGCGAAACGAACGGAATATCGCCCGTTTGGCCATTGCGAAATTAATACGAAGGCTCCCTTCTCTCCCGTCACAAAAAGCCAGCATCGCAGAATGTGGATGGCAAGGATGGGAGGAAGGAGTCGGGAGGAAAGGCAGCCAAGGGGACCGAGGAGGAGGAGGAGGGCTGGAGGACTGGAGAAGGGAAAGCAGCCCACAGTGGCGTGTCGGTGGGGAAAAATGCGAGAGAGATTGCCTCCCTCTTCCCTCTTCCCTCCTCCTCTCCTTCTTTTCTCCAATCCAGTTTGCCTTTTGCCAAGGCAATCCCTTCCCCTCGCTGGGATTTTCTCCCTGCCTACCATTGCACAATGAATGCGAAGGCTCCCTTGTACTTCCCCGACAAACCGAATGTCAAAATCTCTCTATTCCTTACAGATTAGCTCCGTGTTCTGCCGAGTTCAGGGGCAGCGTCGTGTATAAACATGGGGAAACAATACGGATTAGCTCCGTGTTCTGGGGCAGCGTCGTGTATAAACACGGGGAAACAATACGGATTAGCTCTGTGTTCTAGGGCAGAGTCGTGTATAAACACGGGGAAATAATATGTATTAGCTGTGGATGCCCTTTGGATTAGCTCTGCTTCAGACCCCATGTGATAAGGTCCTAAGAGAGTTCTATACCCTGTTACAGTTAGCAATCTTTGCATGCCTATGCCTATATTTCTAGTTTGCATGTTTGACAACTTCCTGTTTATTCTAAAATATCCTCTCTCTTCTTGCATCACTCTAACCTGCAACTGCTTTCTTTTTCTCTCTCTCTCCTTCATTAGACCATGTATTTTACTACACCCAACCTAATTTAAGAAACCTACATTTATACATTTTACAAAAAAAAGCTAGGCTCATTTCTTCCTCTGTTATATCTTGTGTATATATGAGTGAGTGCATATGAGACTGGTTATTGTTCAGCTTCTGCCATGAAAATTTATTATTCTCTGTGAGAGATTCATTATTATGTCTCACATTTCCCAATGGTGAGACCTACCTCATGGGACAACTGCCCTACACAAACATAGCAGTATTTCTCCTCTGTGTTGAGAATACTGACTTTCTTTTTTAGTTGAGTATAATAGTAGAGGTGCTAATAGTATTTTACATCCCCAGTCTCTTTTTTAAAAAGCTTTATTGTTTCAATTAGTATTGTACTTTGTCATATTTCATCTCTATTTTTTAAAATGAATGTTTGTTTAATTCCCCCATACAAAATGCCCAAGATTCAGGATATAAATATCCATAACAAATGCTAAATCAGATAAGGAACACTGATCCGATACAGTGTAAGCCAGCAAGGGAAGTGTATTCTTGGTTCAGCAAAGAATCTTTTGTTAAGGTTTTTGTTCTGGGGAAATTATGCTGATTTGAAAAGGAGCTGATTTAGCAGAAAAAGTGGCTTTAAAGCCTTGATCCATATGTTCTACCCCCCCAAAAAAATGACCTGAAGCCATTAAATCCATAAATTCCAGAGATGCATACTTTAATTTTACCAGAAAATAGCTTAGCCACTGTTCAGTTTGGCCAATAAATAGATGGGATGAGTACATATCTTACAGTTCCATGACATTCTTTTTTTTCTTTGGTTAGCTTTCCCCTCCATCTTGCTCTATCCTATTCAATGTGACCATTTAAACATTGAATGTGTAGCTAATGTGCAAAGTTTTTCACTTTCCAGCTTTCCATCCTTCTTACAGAACCAGAACAAGCCACCAGTCCTGGAGTCCATTGCCATGGTAGCAAAATAAAATCATGGCATTAGCTGACATAGAAACTCAAGGGATGAACACCTACATCATATCTGTGTAGTGTAAAATCTACAATTATGTAATTATGTAATTATGTAATTATGTAATTACATGGTGTTTCCAGTATACTGCTCTGTTGCTGAACACAAACAATGTGTATCTGTCAGCTTTGTCCACTTATTATGATATTATGATATGGTGCAAGATATTAATATTTCATTAAATATATACAATTCTGGGGACAATTACATAATAAATATCCTCACCAAATATATCTAAGATCCTGACTTATCCCTTTCAAATAGACTACCATAGATCCTAAAGCTCTTAGTTATGCTGCAACTGAATATGCACTGCAGAAATAAAGCAGTTTGATATCATTTTAACTGCCATGACTCAGTGCTATGGAATTCTGGGATTTTAAACATAGCTTTTGCTAATTCCTCTAAGTTTAGTTATGACATATATCGGTCTCTAAGCTAAAGAGATTTGGAAAAAAAAGCAATTAAAAAAAAACATAGATACTTTCCATTGGTTACTATTAGTTCCTTTTCTTCTTCTTTTTTCATCCCAATCACCTTTATTTTCTTATTTTACCTAAGATTTCTAATCCAATATAGCCAAAAGTTTCTTGGTTGTCTCTATTTTATATATTTTTTCCTTCTCTCCTTTTTTTTAAAAAAATATTCCTTCATATTTTCCACATTTCCATAACGCTTTTCCATTCTTCCTCTATTCTCTTAATTGATTTTCTTTTTAGTATCACTGTCAGCATGTCCATGTCCATAGCTTCCCTTAGGTTTAAAATCCATTCATCAATTGTTGGTATATTGTTATTATTCCAATATCTAGCAAATAGTATTTTTGCAGTTGTCCTTATATACAATACAATCCACTTGTATTTCTTTTTTTTTAATATCATGTGTCATATGTTTAAAGAAGAGGACTATAAGGTGTTTGGGAAGTTTTTCAACAAGTTGAAGACTTAAAGCATTCTCATTTAATTCTTATATGTGATTATGTCTTATGACAATAAGTGATGTACGTGGAATCAATCGTTTGTATTATATGACAACTTTGTAGTGTTTGTAATGATTTGTTGTATGTTTTAAATGTTTTATAATAATATTTTTTTAAAATGAATTCTGGGATTTGTAATATGTTAGTAATATTTGTAATACGTTTGGCCATGGTAGTTACAGTGGTATCAAACTGCATTATTTCTGCAGTGCAGATTCAGCCTGTGTCCCCATAGTCTCTGGTGAAAAGAGTGACAAGGCTATCCAGAGTTACAAGACTGGTAGGTCAGGGGAGTGCTTCAGATGTTATATATCTTTATTTCAGTAAAGGACTCCTTGGAACAGTGGCATTTTGGAAGAGTGAAGAAATACAGTTCTTCCCTGTGCTTCTTGATAACTGAGTAATAGTTTCCCTCTAAATATGAGAGTTCTGTGGCTGTTCAGCTCATTATTTCTTTTCTTTTTTCTTTTTTTTTTTTACTAAGATCCACCTTGGATTATAATAAAATATTTCCCATTATTCAATGTTACTCTGGAAGAGAGAAGAATGGTTTAAGACAGGGGTAGGCAACCTTTCCCCTTTAATGGCCAAGGGACTTCAGCTCCCAGAAGCCTCAGGCATGTTGGCCAATAGTCCCATGTTGGCCAATAGCTCCTGGGATTCTGGGAGCTGAAGTCCCTTGGACCTTAAAGGGGAAAGGTTGCCTACCCCTGGTTTAAGATCTTGGTATCAAAGACTCTTAACAATGTCCTATAAATTTTAGGAGTCATGTCCAGAACAAGTTAGACAAAAGTGGCAATGTACTTGGCAGAGTTTGTGTTTGTGTTAGAACCTCCATTCTTCTTTAGACCTGCCCTGTCTCCCATCCCCCATTGAAAGCTCCCCTTGGTACCCTGATGAAATCTGAATCAGCAATAGGGTACTGGGAGCTGCCATTTAAATTTCTCATAATGCCTTGGAATAATTCTCTGTTGGGGCACTTGGAATATTTAACTTGTATTTCTTTGCTCTCCAACCATTTTTAAAAACAGGGGCAAGAATATGCATCAGTGCTGCACCTTCTAGGGAGCCTGGGGTTGTATGGGAAGGCTTCATCCTTCTTCTATGCTTGTAGGATCAATCTTATGTGTATATACTGTAAGACCTCTATTCTCATAAGAGAATAATTTCTTTATCCACATATACTTCATGACTACATACTGCACAAGGTTCTTCTCAGCCTAGTATACCTATTATTCAAAGAGCAGAGTGCATGTGGTCCTCCAAATGTTAGTAGACTACAACTCCCAATAGTACAACTGCAAAGCTTTATCACTATTGGCTACACTAAGGACTTGTCTACACTGGAGAAAACTACCAAATTCATCTTGAAGTCTGATGATGTATGATTACTTTTGGGGATATACCACATCTTTTGGCCCTTAACCTGACCACTCCAAACTAACCTGACTTTGCTCCAGTGTTTCCTACAAATCCCGGAGTGAATTTGGGTTCTTTTCATTGTGGACAGCTAGATCAGGTCTGATTCAGCCCAATCCATTGTCCACACAACAAGAGCTGTGCCATCCCCCTTTCCCATGCTGAGCAGTACAGGGAAAGGGGATGTCCTGTTTTTGGAATTACCTCCATTGCTTCCCTGTGGGCAGAAGCGCCATGCAAAGGCTGCCTAGTATGCTGTCACTTCTTCTGAGGTCAGAACAGGTGCATATGTAATCAACAAAGAGGGCATAGAGTGACCCACCACCTTACTGATCACATGGTGGGAAGCCCCATTCTAACCTCAGCAGAAGCAATGGCATATTGGGCAGCTTTTGCAAGGAGCTGCTTTGCTGGCAAGATTGCAGTGGCAGTATCAGCAGCACTAATGAGGATGGGTCAGTGCAGTCTCAGCCCAACCAGCCCATGTGCATAATGATGCAGTGTCACAGTAGCTTCAGCCCAGTGCATGTGGTCACCATCATGGTCAGTCTGGAGCCAGTCCAAGGCATAATGCTCCAGACTGGCCCCAGAAGCAGCCAGTGTAGATGTGTCCTAGATCAGGTTAGTCATACAACAACTCTAATCAACCTTGAAATAAAAGTCTCTGTGTTGGTTATCTGGGTCTAAGGCAGCCATCTTGAAACTCAGCATTATCTGTTTTCTGTGCTACTCATATCTGTATATTTCAGGCTATATAAATGGCTACTCTCCACTTGCTGAAAAATTGCTTCATGGTTCTGCAGCTGGAAGAATTAATTTCGCTCTCCGATTACTATGTATAACCCACCCTCACAATGTGGCAGGTCTTGGCCCCATTCTGGAAATGATTCCATGCCAACCAGCACCCAGGATTCTGGCCTAGAGGCTGGCTGAGAAGGAGGCTGGCAACATTTCTAATTTAACTCTCTTGCCATGTGGAAAGCTTTACATGCTCCAGAGAATGCTAAGCTAAGAATGGAAGCCTCCCCTCCCCTTCCTGTATAAGAGCTCCTTGCACTCAAGGATCTCCTGGATCAGAGCATTAGGAATTAGTAATGACAAGTTATTTACTTTCAAAGGAAGACAAGGGATTACAAGAAAGGAAGCTGATTGTACATAATGCTGAAGTGGACATTTCAAGGAAATCTCTAGATACATGTAGCATTGTTCTGCTGTGGGTTAAATAAATGTTATGCAAATAGTCAGCGAACAGCATGAAGCATAACTAACATTTGGCAATTAGTGCTCAGGAAAGTCTCTATAAATATTTGAAGATAATAAACAGCAAGAAGGTAGCTTAATGCTGGTAATGGTCTTTGATGATGAGAAGTGCTAAATGCACTTTAATAGCAGGAAGGAAGGAAGCATTATTCTTAGGAGGAAACGAAATTTCATTGAGGGAAAACAAACACTGTGGGGTGGAGCACATGCCCCACAAAAGAGGTAACTTATCATACCACTGAAGGCCTTAAAAATTCAAAAATCAAGATGTGCTTTTCACTGTTAATGGATCATGCACATACAAGCAAAAAATCTCACACACATTGTCCAAGTACCTTTGCATCCTGAGGGGAGCCATTTCAAATTCTGCTTGCCTGATTTATCTATGCAATTATCTTGGGGAATTATGTTGGTGTAATTATTTTTTGTTGTTGTGTAAATGAGGATGTGTGTGTGGTTGTGTGCCTTCACGTCAATTCTGACTTATGGCAAACCTAGTATGAACCTGTCACAATGGTTTCTTGGCAAGATTTATTCAGAGGTCGGTTTGCCTTTGACTTCCTCTGTGGATGAAAGTTTGTGACTTGTCAAGCTCACCTAACCGAGGGTGACACTGGTATAGTGACAATTTGGGTTGTTATGCAAGAAGGTATCCAGTAACTCCCCCCCCCCCCCTTGTATTGCAACAATTGGAAGATGTCACTAAGACACAGCACCATCCTTCACCCAAACAGCCTTGGAGTAAACAGGAGTGGGGGAAATGAGCCAGGAGATCTCTTTTGGCTATTGGCTGTCTGGCAGCTATCACCTTTGGACCCCCTGAATAAATGGCTTCTCCCAGTGCCAATAGAATCTTGTCTCAATTTCACTGCATTTTTCCAAATCCCATTTGCCTCCCCCCCCCCCATCTTTAATATTGGGTGGTGGGACTTTGTGGAGAGCTTTTGCTTGGAAAGTATTCAGCATTTTAACATAATTTTCCTAATGTGCCCATTTATTTACACTCATTGCCTGATTTAGGTTTATATCCCATTGACTAAAGTGTGCATTTTTACTGTGCATATTTTAAAAGGTATATGTTAATTTGTGTGCACTTTATTTATCTGACATGCCCTTGAAGTTCTGCAAATTCTCAAGGCATTTCATCCTGCAATGAGCTTGAAAGGTGCAAAACAGCTACTGTCAAATCGAATGGAATTCAATTCCATCTCTAGTGACATCTGTCTGTCATCTAGAGTGATGAGGAAAACAAACAAGATAATGCATGCAGTTCCTTTAAGCACCCACATAATCATCCTATAAGTGAATGATGAAGTAAGTTCTGGATGTTTTGTGAGAGCCCCAGGATCCTTTGTGTGATTTTGGTGGCTTCAGGACTAGTAGATACTTTTGGAAAATGTGAGAAACAGGAGTGATCTCTGCCACAGAGTAACAACATTGGCAGAACAGAACAACAACTGGCCCCATGCCCCCACACAGGGGATCTAGCAAAGAAAGAAATAAGTTTAGTCCTTTGTTGAAGCATGTAAAATATCTTTACGTACTAACATAGGGGGGATGCAGATGGGCGGCCCTGGGCCACCTTGGGAAATGGAGGATTGAGGCCGAGCCTGCCGGATGCATCGACCCCGATCCTCCCTTTTGCTGCCTCAGAAAGGAGCGCCAAAATGATGCTCCTTTCAGAGGCGGCAAATAGGCCACCCCTTAGAAAGGAGCACCAAAATGATGCTCCTTTCAGAGGCAGCAAATAGGCCACCCCCACCTCTTTTGCACCTCTTCTGGCGCAGCACGTTAAGATGCACTGTGATGACATCCTGACAGCGCGCGCCATGCATAACGGCACACATCATGATGATGTCTTCAGCGTAGGGTGGGATGTCTGCCGTATGGCTACCTCTCCCCTTCCCTGCCTCCAAGATGGTGCAAAGCGCCATCTGTAGAGGCCCATAGTCAAATGGTGTAATGGAGGAGGATGGAAGGAGGAAAAAAAATAGCTGCAGGTTAGAGTGATGAAGGAAGAGAGAATGGATATAGAAAAGCAAGCAATCAGGAAGTCTGCAAACATGCAAACTAGAGGTTAGTGGATATAGCCATGCAAGGGTTGCTAACTTTTAATAAGTTGAGGTAGAAGACTTTCCTTTAATTTCTGGAAAGCAAATGTATGCAGGAGGCAGGTTCTTGTTAAATCCTGTCCCTTCATTTCTGGAAGAAGAAACAAAGAGGGAACCAGAATAGAGGCAGTGTTTAAGTTTCCTGCTATGACAAGAAAACCCCTATAATGCCAGACAGAGATATTGTAAACAAGTATATACAGCCAGCTATAGAGCCCACAAACCTGATTAATTTTATCTCTGAAATCCTTTATACTTTATTCATTTTAAAAAGATAACATCATTTTTTACCATGGTTTAGGGCCCAGTCACCATGAAGGCAGGTCACACCATAAAATTATCCTAAAACAGGTTTCATCAAATGCAATATCAAATGAAGTATTCACAAGGAACCCACCTAAAAACAATCACTGCCCCACATCAGCAGTAAAATGGCAGCAACTGCTAAAACTGCAATTTAAGGATGTACGGCAGTATCACTTTTAGCAGATGCGAACAATCATGTTTAAAACTAGTCATTGTGAGAGCCAAGCATGCTTCCCACGGGAGTTTCAAAGTATAGCTGCTATCACTGAGAAAGGTCTCTTGTGCCCAACATCCTAATGGGCTTTACAGGCCAATGGAAACCAATGATCTTAAGGGCGAGTCAGGCTGATAAAGGCAGTCTTTTTAATAATCATAGTGAAGAAACTCTACTTCCCAAAGGTACTCTGTGGGGGGAACCAAATCTTCCAGGAGATTATCAATTTTCTGTATTCATAAACACACACATTGTTTCATGAAACTAAGGAAAGAAAAGGTTCTATTTAAAGACTTGGCGGGAGGGGGGGGACTACAAGATTCATGAAGTTATATAGAACAAGAGGTATACAACCAATAACTACAAACAAAACAACTGTGAGTAAAGCAATATAAAATATATATTTTCCCCATATTTAGTTTTAAAAATTATTCTGTCTTAAGTCTCTTGAGTGTAAGATGTACTGTGTCCAAATTTTGATTGTAGATTTTGGATATGATACAATTTGAGCAAAAGAAATATGTTTCAGTTAATTTTTAGCTTATTCAAATTCAAAAATCTCCCATGAGGCACATTAAGATGATGAAAGTGACTGGAAACAGAGTTGGATGCAGTCCTTTCTCCCTTCTCCCACCTTTAAACTAGACATGAGAATGGTCAGAGCTTTTTGTCATCAAGGGCTTCACATAAAAGTTTGGGTTTAAGAAGAGATTTTGGTTTAGAAAGAGAGATGGCATCATATAGGTGGCAAATCCAAGTATCTGTTGTTGTTGTGTGACTTCAAGTAACTTGTGACTTATGGTGACCCTAAGGCAAACCTATTGTGGGATTTCTTGGCAAGATCTGTTCAGAAGAGGTTTGCCATTGCCTTCCTGAAAGGCTGAGAGTTTGTGTTTGCCTTTGGTCACCCAGTGGATTTCATGACTGAGCTGGGAATCAAACCCTGGTCTCCAGAGTCATAGTCCAACACTCAAACCGCCATGTCATGCTGGCTCCAAGTACAAGTATAAAATAAAATAAAAAATCATTTCAGAAATAATCATTTTAGCCAGTAGGAAATATTTGGATGGTTAAGGAGAGTGGAGCTGCTGGAATGAAGAGCATATGTATGAGTAATAATTAGAATAATAAAAGCTACAAAGGAGGGGGTTTAGGCCATGGGTTGCTTTGAAGGTAGGAACAAAAAGCTTCCATTGAATCCAGGAGCAGAGAGGAAGCCATTGCAGGGATTTAAGGAGGCAAGTCAAGTGAGTACAAGCTGGAAACCTCAAACATGGTGATGTCATGTCACATGGTTTGTATTAGAATATATTTTCTGTCAGTAGTCAAGACTGTGGTCTGCTGAATATCTACTTTCTGGCTCACTAGGCTATGAACATTCTTTATTTTCAGAACACACATAATGAATAAACTCACCAGTCATCTTGACAGGATTGCTATTTTACTTAGCTCTGAGACTACAGACTATCACTCTACTCTTAAAATGGGGCTAGGCCATTTTAACTGCTCTGGCTGCCTCCTGTTGCATTCTGGAACTTGTAGTTTAGCAAGGGGCATTTAGAATATTCAGCCAGAGAGCCTTTAAACTTCTCTGAACTACAAACCCCTAATAGGAGACAGTCAGAGCTATTAAAGTGACCTAGCCCCTTTTTAAGAGTGGTGCAATAAGCTCATACCATTACACTACATTACAACTTTCTTCATTGGATTTCAACTAGAATAATCAATTAGATTTCAAAAATCATTACAAATTGGATGGAATTCAAAGTTTTAAGGAATTTGAATTTACAATTAGAGGTCTGAAATGAATGGCAAATTGCTCAGGGGGCCCTGGGATTGGAACCTTCCAACATTTCCAAAGCCATACCTAGCTCCAGTGGCAGGACAGAATGGAGAAAAAAGTGGTATTTACCCTTTATATTATTTATATCTCAGTGTGAGGGAAATGATTTAGTATAAGCCCAGGACTGGTGTCTCCTGGGGTGGGAACATGAGGATACTCTAGATCAGGGGTAGGCAACCTTTCCCCTTTAAGGGCCGAGGGACTTCAGCTCCCAGAAGCCTCAGCCATGTTGGCCAATAGTCCCATGTTGGCCAATAGCTCCTGGGATTCTGGGAGCTGAAGTCCCTCGGCCCTTAAAGGGGAAAGGTTGCCTACCCCTGCTCTAGATCTAAAGCTTCTCCCATTCTAGCCACACCATGATATCAGTTGTCCTCCTTTCCCTTATCTATAATGTTGGGACTCTTATGACAGAAGGGAAAGGATGCAGCTCAAGTCAAGTTTAGATTCTTCCGCTACAAGTTGGCAGTAGGAAGTGGCCAAAATTAAAATAGGTTAACTTCTTCAGGCCACAGATAGGCTTTAATTAATAATATTATTATTAATTAATAATAATTAATATTATTAATATTACTCCCATCCTCCTCTGCCTGGCCCTTCCCTCAAGAGAAAGCCGAGCAGCAGAGGAGTATTGCAAGTGTTCACCCATCCTCATCCTCCACCCAGCCTTCTCCTCAGCAGCAAAGGAGCCTTGTAGGGCCAGCATTTGCCCATGCTCCTCCTCTGCTGCCTGGCCTTCTCCTCAGGCCACTGAGGGGGGAAGCAGACTGGCGGCTCTGCACCACCCCAGGAAGGTGCACCGCGGGACCGAGGCATCCTCATGCCTTGATCCCGCGGTGCACCGTCGGCGCCCCAAGAAAGGAGCGCTAAAATAGTGCTCCTTTTATACGTTGACGAAAGTGCGCCCCAAAAGTGTGAGGCGTACTTTCGGCGACCCTTCCACCGCAGCGTGTGCAGACGCTGCAGCGGGAGGTTGTCCCCAGAGCGCCGGCCATGTGGAGGGCCAGCGGCTCCGAGGACGACCTCGGGAGGAGGAAGGGGTGCCGAGCATGCGGCTGCCCCTCCTCTTCCCTGCCTCCAGGACGGCTTTTTAAGCCGTCTGCTGAGGCCCTGAGAATCCTTTGGCAGGCCACATATATTCTGCAGGCCTGATCTAAGTACTTCATCTCCAACCACCCAACTATTATTTCCTAAAGGAGCTCAGAAGAAATTTGATAGCCCAGTCCTATACAATCAGACATTGGCTGCACTGAGTTCAGTGAGGCTCACTTAAAAGTGAATATGATGACTGGACATTTAGTGATATATTTTTCAGCATATATTGCAGTTTCTTATTTGGGATGATTACATTCATATTTCCATTCTTCAAAATTGTCTAGAAGTGTAATAGACAACCCATCACATTTTGCCTCTTCTTTGATATTTGTGTCTCATTCCTCCAGGCTAAATCTTCACTATCTTTCTGGACTTTTTTCTGGGCAAAATATTCAAAACTGAGAAATAGAAGAAGGTTTTATATGGTTCCAATGTAAGGAAGACATCTGAATAGATAATACATGGAGTGTTGCTACTTAATGAAAAGTATTAGTTTCTAGATTAGATATTAATGAAAACAAGACCAGTTGTTTTCATTATTTCCCTGCTCTGCAGGCTCAAAGGCTTTTGAATCATGACTCTGTACTCAGGGGAGGATTATCAACATTCCAATAGTGAAATCATATATATGTCATCTTTCTTGAGCAAGGATTACACCAGTTTTCTTGTTGCTACAGCAAGATGCAAAAGCTACATACTTTAGGAAGATCTGATTCCAGTATACTGCAAAGTAGGAAGTGACCTGAGAGATGTTTGATGATGTCATTCATCCTGTTCTTTTATTCTTGTTTCTAGATCAGGTTATTCAATTTTCCCTCTGCAGAGAAATGTGTTTTAAAAGTATTTCTCAATGTCACAAAACCCTGATGAGAATAATCCTGATCTGATAAGATACTTCACCTAATCTACACAATTCCTGGAGAATTCAAATGCCACTGTTTTGTATTGAAAACAGCATTTTCTGCACAGGAAACAGTATAGAAAATGCTGTAGTTGGAGACTTATTTTATACACAGTGGTTTTGCACAGAAAACTGCATTTTTTCTGCAAATATATATATATATATATATATATATATATATGGATGAATTTTGTGCAGAATAAGTCCTGAACTGTGAGTAGGCTTCAGAAATGCATGAGTAGTCTGCTGTTTTTGAAGGCTTTATCACAGAAGAAAATTGTTAAAATCACTAATTACTTCCTTTGAATAGAATATTACCAAAGAATTATATTCCTATCAAGGAGCTATCCTATTCTTCTCCACACAATGCTTCACTACCATTCCCATCACTCAACAAGTCAGTTTGAAAAGGCAGGTGCATGCCAAGTAGCTTTTAATGAGTGGAAGAGGATATCTCCAGGGTAGTATCCAGCTGCAGTGAGGATAAAAGAGCAGCTTTCTCACTCTCAAATCTTCATTATGTTGTCTGGAGATCTGGGAAGGGATAGCTTCTGATTGTTTCTGCCAACAGAAGTGCAGCCAGATGCTGCCTGTGTGCCCCATATCCTTCCCAGGCACCAAATGGCAGGACACTTTTTAAGCAGGCTTGTCATCTTCTATTTCTCAGCATTAATTATTATAATGGTTCTCCTTTTTCATGTGTACAAGTCATTGAACACTTCATTCCAGAGTGGTTCTACCTTTCACTTTTCACTTTTGCTTCTTTTCTATTCTTATAGTTTCACCTGTCATCCATTGAGGTTTATCTTTCTTTTTGGGCTACAGATAGTCTTTCTGACAATGTTGCTGACTTCAGCCCAGAGTTCTGGCTTCTAGTCAACTAGGCTTAAAAGTGTGAATCTGTTTTTCACCTTGCCTTTAAATTCTTAAGTGATGTTCTTCAGGTTGTATTTTGGCATGATGATTTATTTAGCTTTACTCTAACTTTTACTGTTAGTAGTTTATGGTCTGTGCCACAATCTTCTTCTTCCCTTATTTTTGTGCAGAGAATGGAGCTTCTACACCTTCTTCTTTCAATTACATAGTCTATTTGATTTTTTATGTAGGCTATCATGTGATGTC
This sequence comes from Phrynosoma blainvillii, assembly GCA_026167975.1. Lineage (NCBI taxonomy): Eukaryota > Metazoa > Chordata > Lepidosauria > Squamata > Phrynosomatidae > Phrynosoma > Phrynosoma blainvillii. The sequence goes on from JANUYF010000001.1 coordinate 420,635,975, forward strand.
CATGTATACAGTTTCTTCTTGGGCTGGTTGAAGAATCTATTTGCAATGAAGAGATTGTTGGTCTCACAGAATTCAGAGAGTCTGTTTCCTGCTTCATTTCTTGAACTCAGACCAAATTGTTCTAATATTTCTGATTCTGTTCCATTTGCTATTTTCACATTCCAGTCACCTATTATTATCAAGAAATCTTGTTTTGGTGTGTGATCATTTTTTTCCTGAACTCTCAAATACAGTATCTCAATTTCTTCTTCTTTTGCATCTGTAGTTGGAGCATACACTTGGATTATAGTTATATTAATGCCCCCTCCCCCAAAAAAGTCTTATTGATATGATTCAAGCAGACTTTACATTACAGTTGGCCCTCCATTTTCACAGGGGATGCTTTGATTTTGAGTTCCTGCTTGGCAGGGGGTTGGACTAGATGGCCCTTGTGGTCTCTTCCAACTCTATGATTCTATTATTCTAGACACCCCCTACCCATAAAAACGGAGACTTGCCAATAGTCAAGCCCCATTCAAGCTGGTGCCCACCCCATTAAAACTAAAGGAGGTCACCCCTCTGTGAATATTTGAGTCTGCAGATCTCAAGTCTGTGAGAATGGAGTGGTGACTGTATGCTTTGACGTTTTTTTTCCCCCTATGTCTTTCCTCACTATAAATGCCATTCTATTTATTCTCAGATTTTCATTTCTTGAGTAAAACACTGTGTTTTACTCTGACTCAAAATCTGATTCAAAATGTCCCATTCCTGTTCACTTTTGACTCTCTCATCCCTAGTATTGCAATGATTATATGTTCCATGTCTTGTTTTATTATTTCTGGCTTCCCTTGGATCATGCTTCTCACATTATGTCTTCCTATAACATGAGTTGTGCAGCTTTGAAGTTTCTTTCCACTTCTAGGCCTTTCAAGAGCCATTCTGCCTTTTGGGCTGAGCTCCGTTGTGTCATTAACTCCCTCGTTTTCCCAAGTTGTCCTCTGCTTTGCCCTGGTATTTCTCTCTCTGTGTGTGTGTTTTTTTTTTAGCATTTTCTCCTGTTTCAATATGGATTGATTTATCATAGGGTTTCTGTGGTAAAAATATTCAAAAGGGGGTTTACCATGCCTCCATCTGTGTAGTACTAACAGGGGTTAGCTATGGTGTACTGTCATTGTCTCTGTGAGCTCCTCCACCAGTGTCACACTTCACTATTGCTGCTGTCCAGTAGCTGCTTGGGACATTTAGTCTGTCTACTCAGCAAAAGGCTTTTGTCCCACTGCCTCTCTCTTGACCTCTCCCAGCTCCAGACACAATCGATTGTCCCATCCCAAGGTCTGCTATGGTTTTACATTTCCCACTGTAGCTACAGTCCATGGTGACTTCATTTATCCTTGTACATTCTGATTCTCCACCTGCTCACCTGAGTGGAAACCAGGTCATCAGCTGTGATGACAATTTGTACTGGATCTCATGCTTCCCTGTGCTCCCCTCCCCCAGATATGCAGCAAAATTGCTTTGCCAGGAAAAAAACCACACAAAATGTACACACAGTGCTTTGGAGACTGAAACATTATAATTCAGAATATATTTGCTACCAAATGGGGCCACATGGATTAGAAATTCAAATGGCCAGAGAAGTCTACTCTGACTCATGATTGTTGTTAACATCTGCCCCTTTTTGTTCTCTGTGACCATGTCAAGTTATTTAAAATATTTTAACTATTTCCATCCCACAGGTAATTTTTGTTGTGAACATCATTTTGATATGATAATTTTAGAACCGCAGGATATTTTTGCATTAATCCATTTTCTTTCCAGCTCTCTTATTATTCACTGCTTTCATTTTCTGAAGGGGAAGCAAAAGACTGATCAGGTATCTTGAGGCTCTGAGCCAGAGAAACTGAGCAGAATGGATTCTAAACTACAAAGACATTTTCTTTCTTTTTTTCTACTTGGCTACTCATTGGGAATTCATGTAGCAAACTACTTAAAAAGACAGGGCTTCCATGGAGACCTCATTTCTGCCAATGGCTTCTATCCAACAGCATCTTCCTTCTAACCAGGAAGAAAGGTCTCAACAGCTACTGCTGATGTTGTTTGTGTCTGACATGTTAGAAAATGATGCTCCTATGGAAGTGGGCACTTGAATCCCTACACACCAAAGGCTAAATGAACAAGGCATTATCTCTGCTTACAGGCTTACAGCATGCTCTGCTAATGAGCATTTTCATAGAGCAAAAGAAACAACATTTGACACTTAAGTAATGCAATCAAGAGAAAGCATATTTGTGCCTCTTATACAACAGGGGCACTTGTGATTTTATACAGTAGCTGAAATGGATTTGCTCCAAACCATTTTTCTCAAAATTATCATTCTGACCTTTGGTGAGAAATATTCAAAATACATAGCTCAAGTTCAGGATGTCTGAAGGACCATATCTCTTTTATTGAGCATACCCAAGCTGTGATATTTTTCAGGAGAGGCCCTATATCTCAGTCCAGCTGTCTTCCCAGACTTAAAACTGTTCGCCTAAGGAAACTAGGATGGCTCTCTTCTTGCTTTTCTTTCACCGATAAGTGAAAACTTCCTATTCTAATAGCAATAGCAACTTCATTTATATACTGCTTCATACCACACTAAGCAGTCTCTGAGCAATTTACAACTGTATGCTAAATAATAATAATAATAATTTTTATTTAATACCCCGCCCCTCTGAAACCAATCGAGGCAGCTTACAAATGATAAAAAATTACATCATATAAAATTCATGCCCAATACCCACTCCTCATGAAAAGATATTAAATCAAACATTCAATTAAAACAACATATAAATAAAAACATCATAAAAACAACAAGAAGTACGCCAAGGAGCAATGGCGAGAATTCCTGTAGGGAGGGCTGTGGAGGTGTCTTGAGGGTTTCCTGAGGCTGGGATGTGTAATCTGGAAAGGCCTGCCAGAAGAGATCCATCTTAACAGCCTTTTTGAAGCTGTTCAGAGTTGTAATCAGACAGATCTCGTCCAGCAGGCCGTTCCATAATCTGGGGGTGACAACTGAAAATGCCCTCTGGGAGGTAGCTGAGAGCCTAGATTTCAATGGCTGAAACAAGTTCCTCCCAGAGGACTGGAGCACCTGGGGAGAATTATATGGGAGAAGGCAGTCCCGGAGATAGTTTGGACCCAAGCCATTTAAAGAAGGGGGTTGGGGAGGGCTAAATATCTCACCCAGCCCCAGCAGACTCCACCTGGCTCCCATGGTGTCCAGGTGGAAAGGTGGGAGGAAGAGCTGGGCGGCTAGATGGCAAAGTCCAGCCCAGCTCTCAACTCGCCACTAGCTTGAAAACTAGTGTTGAACTGATTTTTTTCAGAAAAAAGGAAACCTTTTTGCCATACAGTTTCCAAATATTTTCCACCATTGTGTCTATTTGTATCAGACAGGAATTCCCTGCCAGAGTAATGCTCCAGAACAATGTTAAGTACAAACAACTATACACTAGAAAATGCAAATTGGAGAAGGGGGGTTGGGGAGGGCTAAATATCCCACCTAGCCCCAGCAGACTCCTCCCAGCTCCCATGGGGTCCAGGTGGAAAGGTGGAAGGGAGAGCTGGGTGGCTAGATAGCAAAGTCCAGCCCAGCTCTCAACTTGCCACTCTATGCCCCCAATAAGCTGGGGATTCATTTTAGCTACCTCAGAAGGATGCAAGGCTGAGTCAACCCTGAGCCCCTGCTTGGGGCTAAAGTCACAGCCTTGTGGTTTGTGAGTGAGTAGTTGCAGTACTGGCATTTAACCACTGCACCACGAGGGTTCTTCCAACAGGCTTTTAGGAATTGACTGCAATGGGTTTTCAATAGTGTGCTATTTTGATATTTTTGAATTCTGTCTTTTTACTTAAATCATCATCGTCATCTCTCATTTCCCCCTTTAGCATCTGTATTATTTAATTTTCACTTAGGGCCTTTACAGACTGCCAGAAATAATGCAGCTTGAGACCACTTTAACTGCCCTATCTCAGTGCTAGGGAATCATGGAAACTATAGTTTATTGTGGCACCAGAGCTCTCTGACAGAGAAGGCTCAATGTCTCAGAAAAAAACTACAATTCCCATGATTCCCTAGCACTGAGCCAGGGCAGTTAAAGTGGACTCAAGCTGCATTATTTCTGGCAGTCTGTGAAGGCCCTTAGTAAAGAAAGAGATTGTCTATCCCCATTTAAGAGTAGAGATAACCATTTTCAACTAAAGAACAGAGAGAAAATGGCCTCAAGTTTTCCACATCTGGGTGGTGAAATGTGTGTCATTCTCCATTGAGTAAACAAATAAATAAACAAACAAACAAACCTCCAGCAGTTTCTTATGGGTGATGCTTGTCAGTAGCAGGGAAAATGCTTCCCTCTCCTTTTAATTTGCTGGTTGTTGCTTTTGAAGTAGTGACAGCATCAGTTGTATTGGCAACATGGCCACCAATTTGCATTTTCTAGTGTATAGTTTTTTGTACTTAACATTGTTCTGGAGCATTACTCTGGCAGGGAATTCCTGTCTGATACAAATAGACACAATGGTGGAAAATATTTGGAAACTGCATGCCAAAAAGGTTTCCTTTTTTCTGAAAAAAATCAGTTCAACACTAGTTTTCAAGCAATAAGCACAAGGTGTATGTGTTTTTAGTACTGAATTATACAGTACATTGTTCATGTAAGAAGCAGATAAGTTTTGATTGTTCTAGGCAAGTCTCTCCATGAGCTGTCACCACAGGTTGGGCAGTGTAAAGAGATGTGAAGAACCATTTGGCTCTTCTCACCATCTCTCATTCTTTTGAGCGAAGGAGCCACTGTCAGAGTCAACCTTGGTAAGGCAGCTCTTTCAGAGAAAGATGGTGTTATTGGTTGATTTAGCTTCCATCATGCAGCTAACTTGCACTGGTTCTTCCCTCTCAAACTTCAAGGCAGTTTAGTCACACAGGAAACCAATGGAAGGAGGAAGCTCATCTAGACATTGCATTCTCTTCTACTGAGAATACAGGAATGATGGTGATGAGCAAGCATCTTATGTCTTTCCATCTTTTCCTTCCTGGAGGGAAAATGCAGCTTGAAAACGCAGCTTAGCTTTCAAGCTCTCTCTCTCTGTTAAAATATAAGTGCTGGAATTGAGTTGGGCAGTTGCAATTACATAAATTACAGTTATGTCTTCACAACTGTTACATGTTTGTGGTTCCTAGGAGCTACATAGGGACCAGATACATCCCCACCCCAAGTCCTTGCCTCAACAGAACAATACACAGATTTATATGCTAATCCTCTCAACCAAGGGTCACCCGCACACCTCCATAGCACCATTCTCTGAAGATGTCAGCCACAGATGCAGGCAAAACTTTAGAAATACATCCTTCTGGAACACCACCTCACAGCCTGAAAAACCCACAAAAAACAATCAAAGGAAAGTTCAAACCAAGGACTGGGACACTCTATGACAGTAAAAATAACATAATTCAAGACCAGAAGGAATAAAAAAGATGTTGGATGCAATCTTTTGTTTCTCCAGTGCTCCTTCAGATGGAAGGGAGCTGGGTTGGACTGTAGCCCTGGTTTTCCATCTCTCTCTGTTGTTTCTCTGATGCTCCTTCAGATGAGGGGGGGGGGCTGGGGTGGAGTGTAGCCCTGTTTTCCCTTCAGGAGCATCAAGTCCAGTAGAGACACTGAATCAATGGGTTTACTTATGCATAGACTTATCATCCATCGCTTTATTAAATGGCCCTTCTCTAATCAGGACTACTAATTAGATTCAGCTCTAGATATTCTGTGATTTTTCAAATAATTTCATTTAAGAACTAACATGTACAGTGAATAGGTGTCTCATATACTCTCTCAAACATATTTTTCCCAAGCCCTGGGAAATTAAACTGGAACAGAATATGATAATGTGAAAGGTTCAAGTCCCACCATGGTTTCCTTCTGGGCTTATCTTGCTGGGATGGGACTTGGAGGCTCTGTTTTACAGTGGCTCCAATTTTCTGTGTGGGTACAAAACCAAGAGATTTGACCTTTGACCTTTGGCCTATGAGGTCCCTCAGGGCTCAGTACTGCCCCCACACAATATTTACCATATAAATGAAATCAATGGAAGAAGCTGTTTGGAGCGTGGGAATCCAGTGCCATTAGTATTTTTCCTAGTCCCAATTTTTCTGAATTTTTGGGAAACAACATCATCATCAACAACATGTTGATGACAAGCAACTCTATTATTAATTTCCATCTCAATAAAAGTACGGTGATGTTATTCTAAATTGGTACATGAGCCTGGAGGACCAGGTTTTTGTGGTGGTGAGGAGCACAATTGCAAAGCTATGCATATTTCAATATATATAACAGGTCTAACTATGGTGCCACATGTCTTAGTTACATCTTGTTTGGATTACTGAAATGCACTCTATGTAGGACTACTGTTAATAGTGTTTGGAAACTGCTGCTGGCCCAAAAAGGTGCAGCCAGATTATTGACTAAAGATGGCTACAGGGAGCATGCTACTTTCTTCTTGAAACAACTTCACTGGTTGCAAGTCAATTTCTGGGCACAATTCAAAGCTGATGATGATCTATAAAGGCCTATATGGTTTATATCCAGGCTATCTGATAGATTATACCTCCAAATATGAACTTGCCTGTGCTGTAAGATCTTCTGGGGAGGCCCTTCTTTCTGTCCCACCACTTTTACTAGAACAGCTGGTGGGAACAGAAGGAAGCATGTTCACAGTAACTTCTCATGGGCTCGTGAACACTCTTCTTAGAGGTGTTAGAATGACATAGGAAAGGGGGAAATAATTTTTTTTTAAAATTATAGGAAATGCCATGTTTTCTGACAGTTGGGAAATCCTGATAAGAATACTGGACTGATGAGAATCTTCGCAGTTCAGGGTTTATTCTGTGCAAAATTTGCAGCTGGTGGTCTTGCACAGAAAACAACATTTTGTGCATAAGAAATAGCATTTTCTATGTGGAGAATAATATTTCAGTGCAGAAATATGAAATCCTGCACAGAAAATTGGGGATTGATTCTGCAGAAAATTCGAATGTGATTGATTTGTGTAGACATCATTTTATGTGCAGAAAAAATAACAATTTATGCACAGTAATTAATATTTCAATATTGAAATCTTATTTTTCATGCAGAAATTTGTCTTCCCTGCACAAAAAAGGCTAGTGGTTTGGGTTTTATATATATATATATATATATATATATATATGCAAATTTTGCGCAGAATATTCTCCAAATTATGAATAGCCTTTAAAATTATGTTCAAATACTTTCTGACAGTGGGAAGAAAACTGCTACAATTACTCATTGCTACCTTTGAAAAAACATAGTGACAAATTCCATCCTTAGATTGTCATCTTCATTTCTATCCTTCCATAGGTAGGTGATGATTTCTTAGTTTGGCAAGTCTTTGAAAACTGATTGCTCATGGGCAAGGGCCTTTAACAGTGTGCTATTTTGTGTGTGTGTATTAATAGACATAATTTTAATTACATTCAATTTTATTGATAGTTTAATTATATTTTAACTTTTGAATGAGGTATGCATTCAGTTTTATCTGTTTTAACTTGAGTCCCAGGGCTGGAAAATATTTATTTTATATGGAACAAAATAAAATAATAAAATAAAATAAAGGTATATTAAAAGGGGAACTACTTGTATTTTTCTTTTATTGGCATTGGTATTCACAGTGGTTTCTCTAGCTGCTGCTCTTCAGAGAAAAAACAACAACCCTTCATTAGCGAGCATCAGCAAATCAGAGTAGACTGCAGTTTGAAAGGAATCTATTATCCATTCTACCATGGAAGGGAGGAAACGGGCAGAGAAAAATATTATCCTTGATGTTAATTCTTTCCCTGTTTGGACAACCACCATAATTCAGCTTGAGCCTATTATTGATCTCCTACTGATGATACAAAACCCTGTGGGGGAAAAATGATGGCTGATGAGAAGGCCCTCCCAACTTTGGGTCAGAGGTTAACATTCCTTTAATTAATACAAGAGAAATGCTCAAGATTAATATATCAGCTTGAACTGAGGCAAAGATATACCTTGGTCTTCTGGCAGCTATTACAATCTTCTTCTAAATAGCTGAATTGTTGTTGTTTTTTTCCTGTGCCAAGTGCAGCAAACTCTCTGGGCACAGCTAGAAATTCACTGGATCTATTATGACAGGTATTAATATGATGTTATAGTTTGGAAAAAACAAGTAGTTATCCATGATGAAACTGCACAAGAGGGCAGTGAGCTGATGAGACAAGAAAAGTAAGCATCTACTCCCATTCACCTTTCCTCTCACAGAAGTAAAGGAGCGAGTGAAATTGTAGCTCAATGGAACAAGTCTGCATTTCTCATTATTTTCCTTGGGAACACCCTGACCCTACCTCAGCCTGCAGCTTAAGCTTACCTCATTTCACTTTCAAGCTTAACTTTTAGAATAGTGGGCCAAAGTGCATGGGACCAGATGATTTTGTTTTGCTGAATAACTGCCACATTGTGCTGTTTTGTAGCTTGTAGAATCAGTGCCCTAATCTGAATCCTTTTTTCTTTCTTTAATCTAAATCACACACATGCAATCCTCTTCAAGAAAATCTGTTAGGTGGGACACAGATTTTTGAATTGGATAAAAGCAATATACTCTATTCAAAAAGCAAGAATCATTATTAATGGGGAAAGAACAGAAGCAATCAAAGTACAGAAAGGAATTCGCCAAGGTTGCCCCTTGTCCCCCCTATTATTCATTTTGACTTTTGAAATACTACTTAAAAATATAAGGGGAAATAAAAATATAAAGGGGGTCAAGGTAAAAGGCATCGAATATAAGGTGTGAGCTTTTGCAGATGACCTACTGATATCATTAAGTGATCCCAGTAATGATGTCTTAATCTTTCTCAAAGAATTAATAAAATTTGAAAAAATCTCAGGTTTAAAAATAAATAATTCTAAAACAACAATCATAATAAAGAACATAGATAATCAAGAAGAAGGAAAACTAAAAGACTTAAAAGGCTTTTATTTGAATAGAAAAGTCAAATACCTGGGCACAACATTGACCTCTAAAATATTGATTTATTCAACAATAATTATAAAAAGTGTTGTGATAAAATAAAAAAAAATGAACTCAAAAGATGGAACGAAATCAAACTTTCTTTTCTGGAGAAGATAGCCACAATAAAGATGTCAACCATACAAAGGATACTATTCCTTTTCCAATCCATTCCCATAATTCAGAATGTATCCATCTTTTAAAATTGGCAAAAAGATATAAATAGGTTTATTTGGGAAGGAAAAAAGCCCAGAATCAGACTGAAATATCTGCAAGACTCTAAAGAAAGAGGAGGATTGGCCCTGCCAAATCTCAGACTGTACTATGAGGCATGTTGTCTAATTTGGATAAAAGACTGGTTGGATTTAGACAATAAAGAGCTATTGAAATTAGAAAGTACAAACCTGAGATTTGGATCGTACACTTATCTGTTTTATGATAAAGTCAAAGTAAATAGAGATTTTAATAATCATATCATCAGAAAATCTCTCTTTATGGTTTGGAGCAGATATAGAAAATTAATTAGCTCAAATATCCCAACATGGGCTTCTCCACACGAGGCTTTTCTTAAATACAATCTGTAGGATAATGAAAATTGGTTGAAATATAAAGACATAATTAAACAACAACAGGGAGTTTTAGAATTAAAATCATTAGATGAATTAAAAAGTGAAGGCAAAGTGAACAATTGGTTTATGTACTTTCAATTAAAAGAAAGATTTAAAAAGATATGAAAACTCTAGGAATTGAATTTTAAAAAACTGAATTAGAAGAAATACTTACTTCCAAAAAAAGAGTAACAATATCAAAATTATATAAATTTTTATTAAAAGTCTATATGGAAGATGAAATTGTAATATAAAATATGGTGATTTGTGCATAAAATATTGGTAGCCCATTGATGTTGGAGCAATGGGAGACAACCTGGGTCAAAAGGTTAAACTATACTTTGTGCCAAGATATAAGAGAGAACTTCTACAAAATCAGTTATAGATGACTCCATAGAGAATTAGTAAAATATGCAGAAACACCAGTAAAAAATGTTGGAAATGTGCAAAGAAAAAGGGCACCCTATTTGACATCTGGTGGAAATGCAAGGTAGCAAAAAAATTCTGGAAGAAAATATGTAGTACAATCAACAGAATCTTGGAGATAAAAATAACGCTTAAACCGGAAACATTTTTGTTAAACATGATAGCAAATCAAGTAGAAAGGAAGCATGGTTGTGTTTTATTTTATATTATTTCCTCAGCAAGAATGGTATTTCCCAAAAGTTGGAAAAACAGAAAATCACCTAGCTTAGAGGAATGGTTGTTAAAACTTTATGAGGTCTTATATTTAGATAAAATGACAAGAAAACTAAGGGATGAAAAATCTGATATATTTATTAAGGATTGGGAAAAAGTCTTAAATTTCCTAGAACAAAAATGGGGAAAATTGGCAACAAGTATGATAAAAATACTAAATATTAACAGTGTCAATAAGAGTTATTAATTTTTTTTTTGTAAAGAAACAGGTAAAATAGAAACATGATTTGTTGTTTTCTTTTCTTGTTTTTAGATTGTCATCATGGAATAAGTGAAACTACCAGGAAAAGGACAATACAATAAGTTAATGATAAACTGGTTAGATTAGATAATGGAAGTATCTGGATGTTAAAGCAACAGGAAGGGAAACATCAATTTACAAGTTATGGGGAATTTATGTCTTTCATCAAGCTATAAAATCTCAAGAAATGCTGTAGATAATTTCTTACGTGCTGTTGTATTAAAACATTTTTTTTTATTTTCACATATTGTATATTAGACTGCTTTGTCCATTTGTCTGCTGTTTCTTTGTTTTGTCTTATGTTATTATTTCTGTATGTATATTTTTCTATGTTCATATATTTCATAAATAAAGAAATAAAGAAATAAAATCTGTTATTAGCACCCCAAGAGAGTAGAAAAATAAGGAGTGGTAAATTATGAAGTACTGGTGCTTATCATTAAAGTCCCCATAGTTACAGACCTAAGGAGAACCCAAAAATGTAAGTACAGTCATCCCTCCATATCCACAGATTCAACCATCCATGGCTTGAATATATATATATCCCAAAAAGCAAGTCTTTATTTTGTCATTTTATATAAGGGATACCATTTTACTACACCACTGAATTTAATGGGACTTGTGCCTCCAGATTTTTGGTACCCAAGCTGTGCCCTGGAACAAAGCTCCAGTAGGTACCGAGGGCCAACTGTTACTATCTTTTCTGTATCAGTAACAATCACTTATAGTGTTGTTATTCCATTTTGGGTGCACACACCATAGAAATAATGCATTTTGAATGCTGTAGCTCCATCATATGGAATTGTGGAATTTCACAAGATTTTTAGCCTTTTTTGTTAAAGAATACTAATGCTTCCCAAACTACACATCCCAGGATTCTGTAGAATGGAACCATGGCAGTTAAATTGGTGTCAAACTGCATTATTTATACAGTGTAGATGCATCTCTTAACTGCCTAAGAAATCCTGGGATTGACAGTTTAAGAAGGGGAGTTCAAAATGTTCAGCCACAGTACTCCAATGCCTTATCAAAGTACAAACACCAAGATTCCATGGAATTGAACCATGGTAGTTAAAGTGAAACAATAGCACTATAATTGGGTAGTGTGTATAGGTCCAAGGTTTGGCAATGTTCAGTCCCACAAGCGCATAGGTTTTAATTGACTACTCAGTATAAAACCACCTCACCTTATCTTCTATAATAATATAAGGGATTGCTTGCAGTAATTTATTGTAGCTATGAAAATTTCTTTCTGCCAACTCTCAGCTACTATGAAGCTATGCTCAGAAAAAAAGAGGGGTACCTGAGGATGGGCAGATGGTGTTAAGATCCTATATCAGGTGTGTGGAGCTTAACACTCTCCATGCGTGTTCTTTTAAATAATAAGTTGCTCTGAGTCCCAGTTTTGGAGGAAAGTGGGATACAAATAATAATTGTTGCTGTTGTTAACCACCTTTGAGTTGTCCTGGATTCATGGTGACCCTGTGAATGAGTCATTTCCAAGACTCTCTGTTCTGTACTGCTCTGCTTAGTTCCTGTAAATTTTCTAACCATGACCTCCCTGATTGAGTCTATCCAGCTATTGTGTTTCTTCCTCTATTTCTACTTCCCCCCACCTTTCCAGGCATTATTGTCTTTTTTAATGAGTCATGCCTTGACATGATGTGGCCAAAGTATGACAGCTTCACTTTGATCAGTTCTTTCACAGCTGCCCTTTCCCATTCCTAATCTTCTTCTCATTTCTTGATTGCAGATTCCTTCCTGCTCGATGTTTGATCCAAGGTAAGGGAACTCTTTCACTATTTCATTGTCTAGGTTAAATGTATATAATAATAATAATAATAATAATAATAATAATAATAATAATAATAATAAGACAACTCTACCCCTCCATCATCTGCTAGTGGCTGTGAAGTCCCAAGGGGGCACTACTACAGTTGTGACAGGAGGAGAAAAGTCAGAAGACCAAGAAGCTGCCTTTCACAGCTGCAAGGAGAAGAAAAATGAAGTCACTCTCCATTCAGGATAGTAAGCTTGTTCTTTTTTCTATTGGTTGCAGCTGAGATCAGCTGCTTCTTGGGCATCTGAGTCACTCTTTACTCACTCCTGGCTAAAAAATGACCACACCATTGTCTCCCTGGGGTTTGACACCTGCCAGAAGAGAAGACCAGAGTTGCATGTGTAAAGTAGGGACTGACAGCTGCCTTGGTGAGTATAAATAAATGGCCCTATATGCCATCCAGATGTTACAATTACATATGTCACCAAGATTCTAGTCAATGCCATTGTCTCAGTTTATCAAAATTAATTAATTAATTAATTAATTTTTTAAAAAAATCCTGGCACTCCGATTCTTCTTTTGTAATCCCTGGATCCTTTACTCCAATCAAGATGAGTGCAGATGCTGTTTTTCTCCTCTTAACAGTGCTGATAACAGCAGAGCAACTTTCTGAAGGTGTGAATATAGGATACTCCGTTTCTTTCTCTGAAGTGATGGCTTAAATGGCTTAAATGGATTGAGGCCAATGTATTACAAATCTTCATGATATCCAGTGGCTGTTGGACTCAGATGTGGAGAGTGACAACTTTATGGATCCTTTGTGAAATGTTGCAGCTGTTGCAAGGAAAATCTTCCACAGGGAGATCATGAGTTCCTTTTGTTTCAGCTCTCAGAGGGCCCAATCATGCCTAGTATATGCCAAAAACATAATGATTGCACTGTGTAGTCAATGGAAGAAAACTGTGATAAGAACATAAGATAAGAATATGATAGTCATGCTGGATCAGGCCAAAGGCTCAACATTCTTTTCCCACACTTACCAAGGAGATTCCCACATGAATGCAATGGCATCAGACTTCCTGTTCATGTAGACAAGTAAATGGAATGTAGAGGCATATTGATATCAAAATTAAAACCTGGGGTGAGTATTTGGCACTTTCTGTGGGGAGCTTGCCCTTTCTCCTGGTACCTTAAGATAACAAAGTTGAGAAGGCATGCACTAGGGTGGGCAAAGAGTGGTCCACTAGATGTTGTTTAGCTGCAATTCCCACCATTCCTGATCTTCTGCTATGGTTATTAGGTCTGCTGAGAGTTACAGCTCAATTCTGGATAGCTTCATGATTCCTACTCCTGCCATAAGAACTAGCAGCCAAATCTGAGTATTTTTGAGGAAAAAAATTAAAACTGTAGCAAATTATATAAAAGCATTTTATTAGACAGGTTTGAGCTACTATATCTTTGCTTATTAAGCTGAAATATGATCATTCACATGTTGTCATTATGTTGAATGACAGATCCCCATTTGCCTGTAGTGATTAACCTCCACAAACTGTGAATGGATTGGCTATTTTCTTTGCAGTGTATTGGCACCAGAGTAGATGGCATTGCTCTCTCACAATAGAGCAGATGAAATTGAACAGATGCTAAACTTGGGTTCATATCCCTGCTTGTAATTGCCCCAAATTACTACAGCTTGGATGGTTTGGCTTATTTCTAGTAAAACAATCTATAACAGTTTATAGTAATATTCCAAAGGGGAAATGCTTTGTGCAAAGCACAATTTGTTTTTAGTGTGGTGTAGTATATCCCCAGTGTGTGATTCACTCTGTGTTTGGGTATTACACTTAAATAACTGCTCGGAGCCAGGAAGACACACTATGTGTGTGATTAGCAAACTGTACTCTCAATATCATGGTTGTGGCATGCAAACACTAAAACACTAAAATGTTTTCCCAAGCATTAAAATACAGCAAATTCTAATAACTTGCAAAGTGTTTGACAGTGTTTCCTGAAACTCTTCTCATTATCAGGATACACACACAAACACACACACTTCTGAACTGTTTTGTCTTAATTTCTTTTAAACCAACCAGGCTGCTTAATTGTTTAGGCAAGAATCATACAGATCTACCCAATTTGATTCACTGTATGCATTTCCCCCCCAGTGAAACTGTATCAAACATGGTCATAAATAACAAATGAGAAATAATAATTAAAAAAGGAATCACAGTTTACCTTGTATTTAATAATGAATTCTGGAGCATTTTGGAAACACTGATGAACAAAAAGGAAACACTCCATAAGCAGTCCCAGGAAATGTATTTCTGACATGGTTTTTTGGGGGGAGGGGGCTGTAAAAAGCATCACTCCTGGCATATCTCATCATAATAGTGGCATGCACATAGTAAAGCTGAATAATTGCTGGTACTGAAAGGATGAAATATGAGTGTTTTGAATGTACTGCTAATAGGCACACAACACACTGAATAATTCTTTTTGGACAAAACAGCAGTTTTCTTTAGAAGACCTCAAATCTTTCAGTTGCTGTCATTTAACTATTCATTATAAAGTGAATAAACATTTCCCTATTTTACTTACTTCTGTCAAGATTCAGAACACATTTCATTAGAAGTAAAATACTCTAGCATATATTTTCCCTGGAATAATTGTTACTAATGCCATGAATTCACCCAAAGAGATGGAAAGAAAAGCCCAATAGTTGTCAATGTTTTGGTGAAGAAAAGCCACCATGGTACAGTGAAACAGCCCATTGACCAACTTCCATGAAAGAGCTTGTTTCAAATATGAGATATATATGCAAATCACCTGTTGACATGGCAATCCCATGAATTCCGTCGGGTTTCTTAGGCAAGTAATATTCAGAAATGGTTTGTCATTGTCTTTCTCTAAATATAGCCTGCAGTAGTACTACTCGAAGTGATGGTCCATACACTGGTGCCACTCCATGAGCCATTGGCTGCTGCTCCACAGAGAGTTTCTAGGAAAGAATGAAACAGTTGTAGCTAGTGCACACAAATATAGTGCCTGTCCCTGGAACATGGGGGAACCCCATGCTAGCCACATCATATGACATAAGAAAGATTGTGTCATGCCCAGCAGGACACCAAAGTTCAGAAACACAGGTCCAGTAGTAAAAACTCAGATACCTTTTTAAGGAAACCTTATAGATCAAGTCAATTGATTTTCATTGTCAGACACTATCTCATTCAAATGACCTTGCATATGCTTGCCTCCTTAACTATCTTATCACATCACCTGGGCTGAGCTCACACTAAAAACAGTGCTCAAATATTCCTGCACCTTGCTATAACTACTATATACTCTATTACTACATTATGGCAGAACAAAGTATGAACAACTCCTGACAGGCTGACTTATAGCCCCTGTTATTACCTGATGGTCTCTCTTCCAAATACTAACCAGGATTGACCCTACTTAGCTTCTGGTGCCTTATAGTATTTAGACAAGTAAGATAAAGACCATTTTTATCTCATGGTGGCTTTCATAGTGATTAAAAATGCAGTTATACCACAAAATAAATTGCACAGTTAGAAAGGTCTGCAGACTCAAAGCACACATATATATGCACAGGTACAAAGGAACATGTACGCATACATACAGAAATATAGAGATAGCTGAACTACAGGATATTAACCCCCTCTTTTATCATTCCAAATTGCAGAATGTTCATTAGTTTCAATAACGTCACCCATAAAATTCTGCTTCATATTCATTTAAATATCATTCATTAAACATTGTCTCTGATCATACCAGTCTAATTGTATTGCAGACAATGGTGTCCTTGGGAACCATGCAAAGGTAAAAATTAAAATAAATCCTATCCATTCATTTCTGTTCACATTCCAGTGTAATTACAGCCTGAGATGATGCATATTAAAACAGCATTTACCATTTGAGACAGAACTGGGTCTGAAGCCTTTGTAAGGTCAGCTGACACTGATACTGGTTTATCTTGTATTTTTCTTCCATGAAAAGTAGCTATTGTTAAAACAACATAATAAACTTTTAAAATGGCAAACTCAGGCCAGTTTGACATGAGACACTAACTTATTATTTAGTTCTCTGAGAACAAGTCTTGTAAAGCAGAAGTAGACTATGGAATTCTCTAGCAGAGGATATAGTGATGGACACCAGGTTGGTCAGATTTAAAAAAATTAGACAAATGAATGGAAGATAAGGCTTGTAATAAGAACTTGACCTTGGGGAATGCATAATTAGCTCAAAAATAATAAATAGGATCTGAACCCATTATGTGCAGGGGAATAGAGGGAACAGTTCCTGTAGAGACTGCATTTTTCCAAAAGAATGATCCTTTTATTATGAGAGAAAAATAAATCAATAAGCAAGCACACACATACACAGAGGATCAAACATACAAAAACACCTTAATATACATGCACACACACAAGAACTCAGGGGTAAAGTAGTTAGCTTGGATAGGAAACACAAGGCTTTCTAATGGTGATAATTACCTGAAAGGAGGCTGCTCCAATGATGAAGAGAGAGAGACTTAACCATTATGAAAGGGAAAGCCAGGGACTCTAGTCAGAGATCACAATGGCACAGTGTCACCATGAATTCTATCCAAACCCCCCCTGTGCCTGAGATTTTGGGGAGCATTTATACCCTTAATCCTATCCTGAGGCAAAGAGTTGATATTGTATATCAAAGGATTCCGATTGCTATGCTTTGGAGTAGATCATTTCCAAAAGAGGGGGGATTGGTTGTTGATGTTATCTCACCTTCAGCCGGACACATCCTGGCTGGCACTCATAAATCTTCTAGGTGTGAATGTACTGCTTTACAACTTCTAAGCTTGGCCTTTTTGATCTGCAAATGGTTGTAAATGCAGATGAGACTCTGTTTGGAGTGCCTGCATGATTTGCCCACTTTGAGCTCAGGGCTCTGACAGAGATCCAAAGGGGTCTTTATATCAAACCAATTATTGTAACAGGCTATTGATGTCTGCAAGGTACACCTGCTGATTTGCTTATTCATATACAATTTTTAAAGACCCTCTTCTAGCTGATGCCCATCATACTTGTTGCATTCTTAATATTTGTGAATATTTTTTTAAAAAAAAATCAAGTGGAAGCACAAGACTAAAACCCATGCTCTTTTGAAAGAATAAATAAGCTTTGTTCAATCATTTGCCTAAACACACATAGGGCTAACATGGGAGATAAGAAAATGAATGGTGTGTAGGCTCTATCCCTCAACATCACCAAACACAAGGATTCAAAGATATAGCCATGTTAGTCTGTGGAATCAATATGTAGAGAGATCTTGTAGCACCTTTGAGACAAAGGGCCTTTGCAAACTGCTAGAAATAGTGCAAATTGAGTCCACTTTAAGGGTTAGGGTTAGGGTTAGGGAATCATGGGAACTGTATTTTATTGTTGCACCAGAGCTCTCTGACAGTGAAGGCTCAATGTCTGAGAAAAAAAAACCTAGATTCCCTAGCACTAATATTTGAGCTGTTTTTAAAATCATATTTAAGGATATGTTTCACATTGTTTAAATATTGCTAATAGTTTAATTTTATTTTAATGTTGAATTTTTGTATAATTATAAACTGCCTTAATTCCTAATCTGGTGAGGTATAAATAAAATGAAGAAAGGAGGAGGGGAAATAAGAAAGGTCTTCATATTTTGAGTACAAAGGACTGAACTGGGCATTGTTACCACAAGCAGCTGGACACAGTTATAAAGCTCTCCTGAGCAGAAACCTGACCTTATCAGGGTTCTGGCTCACAGGAGTTTGGTAACCACATCCATCTGAATGTGGTTATGGATCCCTCTTCATGTCTTTGCATTCAGTGTGAGAAGATCTTAGTTATCTCTTGGTGCTTGTGGGACATTCAGTAGGAGTAGGACTTACATGACCACTCACATCCCTAACTATAATTTTAGCCCTATACTTGTCCAGGTGAACATCTAAAATATCTAAAGCAAGGTATATAACCTTTCTATCACTGAGGGCTGGAGCCAGTGGTTTAAACCCTATCCTTGGTTCTAACTAGGGTAGAATAGTTGGATCAGTAGGATTTACCTATGCTTTGACTCATTGCTCAACAATTGAGTCAATGATCCTATTGTACAGTGGTCTGAGTTAGTTTGTTAGCTTGCTTAATATGGCACCTTTCTCCCAGAGTAGAAACCAAGGTAATTTACAGAAGAAATCAGTTAAAACCTAACAGGATTAATATTGTCATATTTAAAACAGTATAAAATTATATTCAAACAATAAAAAGAATTTTAAAAGTACCCAAAAGTTAATAAATACATAAATCACACACCTCAATAAGGAGCAATTATATATTTAAAGACTGCTTAACAAAAAGGTCTCTGTTTGCTGACAAAAGAAGAGCAGAAAGGGGGCCAACCAAACATCTCACAGGAGGGAGTTCCATAGGCTCTCTCTCATGTCCTCACCAAGCAAGCCAGTTATTGGTGGTGGAACCAAGAAAAAGCCTTCTCCTGAAGATCTTGCAGGTTAGTATGTGTAGATATGATCTTATAGATCAGGGTCAGCAACCTATGGCCCGGGGGCTGGGTCCGGCCCTCTGAGGCCTTTGGACCAGCCCCCGCCGCCACCACCACCGCGCATGCTGCTGCCGTGCCGCCGCCACACACGTTGCGGCTGCCATTTGTTTCCCAAAATGATGGCTGCGACTCATTTGCACATGCGCAGTACTCCTGCACATGCACGAACGAACCGTGGACACCAATTTGGAAAACAAAATGGCAGCTGCAACTCGTTTGCGCATGTGCCGAGTACTGCGCATGTGCAAACGAGTCGCGCCTGCCATTTTTTTCAAAATGGCGGGCGCTACTCACTCATGCATGCACAGTACTCTGGAAGTACTGTGCATGCATGCATGCACGTGCGTGCATGCGCAGTACTTTCAGTGTACTGCGGCGCACCGCCCTTTCCCCCACACACCATCAGCCCACAGAACACCAAGGGACCCCCGGACCAGCCCCAGGTAAGTGAAACTTGCTGACCCCTGTTATAGTCTGGACCTAAGCCCTACAGACCTTTATAGGTCACGAGCAGCACTGAATTGTGCCTGAAAATGAACTGGTCAACAGTGAGATTTATGCCCCCTATAACTGGTCTCAGTTAACATTCTGGCCACAGCATTTTGGACCTGTTGAAATTTCTGAATAGTTTATAAAGGCAATCCCACATAGAGTGTTACAGTAGTCCAAATCAAGAAGTGTGTCACTGTAACCAGATCTGATGTCCCAAGGAACAGCAGAGCTAATGCATTAGCTTTAACTATGCTGTGCACTCCTATCCACTGCTGAAATATAGGAATCCAAACTCAGAGTTGAGTCCAGAGGAAAGATAGCCCCCCCCCCTCGACCTGTCGAGAGGGGCTTCTAGTTGCGCCAGCCATTTTAGGGCAACAGATGCCTAATTGGCCAAGTGTGCAGGAAGCAAAGCAAACAAAAGCAGCTTCATTTATATACCGCTTCATATCGCGCTATGGGATGTCTACGCGGTTTACAAATGTGAGCTGATTGCCCACCAACAAGCTGGGTACTCATTTTAGCGACCTTGGAAGGATGCAGGCCTGAGTTGAGCCTCAGCCCTGGCTGGTATTGAACTCGCAACCTTATCCTGCACCTTCCCTGCACACTTGGCCAATTGGGTTTCTTATTGATGGGTCCAATGTACGCTGGGAAATCTTGTAATACACTAGGTCTCGCGAGATTTCCGGCAAGATTGCGAGACTATATAGTCCTGGGCTGCCATGTGGAGGTAGCCATTTTAGAGCAGCAGCTGAGCAAGTCACTTTGCATTGGCTGTGTTCTGTGGTCTGTGCAGCTTTCGGCACTAGCAATTTCGCATAGTCACTTGTTGACTCATAGCTTCTGTTTATTCTTGGGATCGCAGCTTAAGAGAGATTGGTCTGCTGCTCCTTTTCTTCAATTCAGTGGGCCCAGGCGAGGCCTGTCTGGCCGGTCACCACAAGGCCTGTAGAGCAGCTTTATGGTGCCTGGGACACTTGTCTGGTGAGAGTGCCAGACCGAGGCCGGTGCTGCAGAGGGCGGTACTCCGCTAGGTGCGTGGACTGCTTGGCTTGGTTTACCAGGCTGGGTGGCACCCCAGTGACTCCTGACTTGGGGTAAGTCAGGACTGTGCTATTGCTGTGGGGGTGGGGGCATGCCTGACTTAGTTTACAGGCCAGGCGCTTTCACCCCACAGTTGATGGTTTAGGGACGACTCTATGTTGTTCCCTTGTGGGGGTGCCTGTATTTAGGACCCAGCTGAAACCCTCCCCCCTTGGTGGTGGTGTGCCGGTGAGGCTAACTGGCATTTGGCATCCCTTGGCGGACTTGGGGGAGGACGGCCTTTGGGGGCCCGGTTGTGTCGTCTCCTGTGGAGGGTGACACTGGTGGAGGACCCGTGCTTGGAGGAACTTAATTGTTTGTCTTCATCTCTGTGCAAGACAATGCCCCGCAGCAAGGCACAATCAAAAAGGTGCGCAGCTCCAGCTGCGTCAGGCTCTGGCCATTCTGTGCCTAAGAAGTCCTCTCATTCGGCCATTAGGGATGAAGAGATAGTCGCGCAATAGGTGCAGCTGGGCAAAACTGTGCAGGCATGCATGGCAATATGCAAACAGCTTGCCCAGAAGGGGCTACAGGCTACAGCCGCTAACCCCAATGCCAGAACTTCTGCTTTTCCACAGGACACAGGAGTGCTGCCCACTGTCAGGGACAGCCAGGTGGAGAACTTGGAGGACTCTGAGGGGGAGGATGTGGGGCCAGATCCTAGCTTGGTGCTCCCAGCCCCCATAGACCTAGCTGAACCTGGACCTAGCTGTGTGGAGCCCATTGAGCAACAGCCTAGCCTTCCTCCTCAGCAGCCTAGCCTTCCTCCAGCAGAAAGCCTTTCCCCAGCAGAGGTTGCAGGCCAGGAAGAAGCAGAGGAGCAAGAGATTGAAATCCCTCAGAGGAGAACAGATAGGGAGGGGCTGTGGCGTTCTCGAAGGTTAGCTGAGAAACACGCAGTTAAAGAGAAACACCTGGGAGAGAGGAGCTGAGGCTAGATAAGCAGCTGGGAAAAGCCAAGCTCTCTGTCAAGGCTTATCTTGGATTCCCCAGTGAAAGCTCTTGGCTCTCAGCTTGACTTTAGACTGTTTATATCCTGTGACCTTTGGAACGGCTCTGGACTACCTGCTCGCGTTAACCCTGGACCTTGGATTGCTCTCTGGACCTGCCTTTTGGAACTCTGGACTTGTTGGTTGCCTGCTGCAAACAAACAGTGGTACGTCACTTGCAACTGGGTTGTTGTCTTGGGAGAGGCCCTGTCTTTATCAGCCATGTGTTGGCAGCTTTCCTGGACACCCACTCAGGTGCAACTGATTACTGCACCTGAAACGCAAGTGGTGGATACAGCACGCGGTTCCTTGGCTGCATCTGCTATGGAGATTGGCCAGCCAACCATAGCTGATGTATGGGAACGTTTGGAAAAAGTTCCTGGTCTGGGACAACAGGGTGCAGCTGCCCCTGTGTCTGATCAACCCACTTTGGTGGACCTTTGTAACCTTCTCCTTGAAGTGGTTATTACAGGTGAAGGTGGTGTGATGGAGCAAACCTCTGAGGCTTCCAGAAGGGACCAGGCATGTGCGTCCTTGTCTTGTCCTGACACCCGAGCTGCTGCTGGGCCACACTTTGGGGGAACTTTGCAGACCACTGGTGATGCTTCCCAGCAAGCTTCGAGCTCAGGTTTGTCTCTCCCTGTCTCTTCACAAGCTGCTTGGCCCACCTTGGTATGGGCTCCAGGTGGGCAAGTTGAGCAAAGCTCTGGCGCTGAACACCCCATCTCTGCATTGCTGGGTGCATCTGCGACACCCCGTGGGCTTTTCCAGGTTCTGGACTCGAGGGTGCAGACTGGCCAGCCTGTAGTTCCCTTGGCAGGTGATGCTTCAAGAGTGAACACCTTGGGGATGGCTGGTTTGGTTGGAGTGGACAAACTGGCTGATTGCAACCCATATGCTGGGATTCTACTCCCCTTGGTTTGCATCTCCCGCTGACTACCAAGGAGCAAATTTGGAAGGGAGAATATATTGATCTTTTTCACTCACATTTTGTGATCCTGAGCCAAGGATCATGGTGAAGGATGGGATAGCGTTCAGCCTCCCTAAGGAGTTCCAGGCGCATAAACACCTTAAATTGGAACGGAATTTTGTAAATTGGATAATGGGCTTCACTATCTATAGGCAAATTATTGAAGAGAGGGAACCCCACAGAGGGAGTCAGCTATTTTGGATCTGATCCTAACTAACAGGGAAGACCTAGTTAATGGGGTGCAAGTGGTTGGATCCTTAGGCGGGAGTGATCATGTCCTCCTGGAGTTTATTAGACAGTGGAAAGGAGAAGCCAGACATAGTCAGACACGCATATTAGACTTTAGGAAAGCTGATTTTACCAAACTTAGAGAAATACTGGGGGTGATTCCATGGACAGGAATACTAAAAGAGAAGGGAGTTCAAGAGGGATGGGAGTTTCTCAAAAGGGAGATACTGAAGGCACAATTTCAAACCGTGCCAACGAGGAGGAAAAATGGGAGGTGTCTCAAGAAACCAGGATGGATGACTAAGGAACTTGCAACTGAACTATGTTTTAAACAGAACATGTATAAGAAATGGAAAAATGGGGAAATAACGAAAAAGGAATTCAAACAAATAGCTAGCACGTGTAGGGCTAAAGTCAGAAAAGCTAAAGCACAGAATGAAATCAGGCTTGCTAGAGAAGTTAAGAACAATAAAAAGGGCTTTTTTGGGTATGTCAGCAGCAAAAGGAAAAAGAAGGAAATGGTAGGGCCACTGTGTGGAGAAGATGGCAAAAAATTAACAGGGGACAGAGAAAAAGCAGAATTACTCAACACCTTCTTTGCTTCAGTCTTCTCAGAAAAGGCAAAGGGTGCTCAACCTGAGTATAATGGAGCAGAGGATAGAATAGGAGAATTTCAGCACAGAATAAGTAAAGAGATGGTACAGAAACATCTGGTTAATCTAAATGAATATAAGTCTCCAGGACCAGATGAATTACATCCAAGGGTATTAAAAGAACTGGCAAATGTAATATCGGAACCATTGGCAGTAATCTTTGAGAATTCCTGGAAAACAGGAGAGGTCCCAGTGGACTGGAGGAGGGCAAATGTTGTCCCCATCTTCAAAAAGGGGAAAAAAGAGGATCTCAACAATTATCATCCAGTTAGTCTGACATCAATACCAAGAAAGATTCTGGAGCAGATCATTAAACAGTCTGTGAACATCTGGAAGGTAATTTCATAATCACAAAAAGTCAACATGGGTTTCAGAGAAACAGGTCATGCCACACAAATCTGATCTCTTTTTTTGATAAAATTACCAGCTTGGTAGATGAAGGGAATACTGTGGATATAGTATATCTTGATTTCAGCAAGGCCTTTGACAAGGTTCCCCATGACATTCTTGCAAGCAAGCTGGTAAAATGTGGGCTAGACAAAGTAACCGTTACATGGATTTGTAATTGGTTGACTGGTTGAACCCAAAGGGTGCTCAACAATGGCTCCTTTTCAACTTGGAAAGAAGTGACCAGTGGGGTGCCACAGGGCTCTGTCCTGGGCCCAGTGCTATTCAATATGTTGATATGTTGAATTAATGATTTGGATGACGATATTGGGGGCATAGTTATCAAATTTGCAGACGACACCAAATTAGGAGGAGTAGCTAATACCCCAGAGGACAGGATCAAAATTCAAAATGACTTGAACAGACTAGAAAGTTGGGCCAAAGCTAACAAAATGAAATTCAACACGGAGAAATGTAAGGTACTGCACTTAGGGCAGAAAAACGAAAAGTACAGATATACGATGGGGGACACCTGGCTGAATGAGACTACGTGTGAAAGGGATCTAGGAATCCAAGTGGACCACAAGTTGAACATGAGTCAACAGTGCGATGCAGCAGCTAAAAAGGCCAATGCAATTTTAGGTTGCATCAGTAGAAGTATAGTGTCTAGATCAAGAGAAGTAATAGTGCCACTCTATTCTGCTTTGGTCAGGCCTCACCTGGAATACTGTGTCCAGTTCTGGGCACCACAATTCAAAAAGGATGTGGAGAAACTGGAGCGTGTCCAAAGGAGGGCAATTAAAATGGTGAAGGGTCTGGAAACCAAGCCCTATGAGGAACAACTTAAGGAGCTGGGGATGTTTAGCCTGGAGAAGAGAAGGCTGATATGATAGCCGTGTTTAAATATTTGAAGGGATGTCATATCGAGGAGGGAACAAGCTTGTTTTCTGCTGCTCCAGAGACTAGGACCTGAAACAATGGATGCAAGCTGCAAGAAAAGAGATTCCACCTCAACATTAGGAGGAACTTCCTGACAGTAAGGGCGGTTCGACAGTGGAACACACTCCCTCGGAGAGTAGTGGAGTCTCCTTCCTTGGAGGTCTTTAAGCAGAGGCTGGATGGCCATCTGTCAGGGTTGCTTTGATTGGGAGTTCCTGCATGGCAGGGGGTTGGACTGGATGGCCCTTGTGGTCTCTTCCAACTCTATGATTCTATGATCTCCTGATTTCTCTAAGTACCAGGAGATTATGATTAAGGCTTATACTAACTGTCATCATAATGCAGGGGGTGCAGCATGATTACAATATGATGAACAGTTCAGGATGAGGGCCGCCCAGGATCAATCACTGTCGTGGAGGCATGTTCAGTCAGAGCTGTGGGCGGATGTAATGGTCTAAGACGGATTGCTTGAAATTCATGGCATAAGCTTGAATATGATGTCTGTTCCGGTAGGGGGGGCTAAAGTTAAATTGTTTGTAATTAATTTGCATGCTTTGTCACATGATGTGAAGGACCATCCACACGGGATGGATACACCTTCACATACACATGTGGCAAAGCAATGAGTTTGTTATAATTGTTTGCCATTAAGAGACCCTGTACAGCAAAATAAAATTGTTACCTGTTTATACCCAAGAAAGAGGAGTCTGTTGTCCTTTTTACTGGTGCAAAGACACACACCCCCGACTTGTCAGGAGATGCTTCTAGTTGCGCCGGCCATTTTAGGGCAACAGATGCCTAATTGGCTAAGCGTGCAGGAAGTCCCGCACCTTCCCAGCACGCTTGGCCAATCGAGCTTGTTATTGATGGGTCCAATGCACACTGGGAAATCTCGTAAGTCTCGTATAGTCCCGCGCTGCCACGTGGCGGCAGCCATTTTAGAGCAGCAGCTGAGCGACCCATCCCACCCACCCTCTTTAACTGCATTTAAGTAAATTACTCTCAGGCCTTTGGCTGGTTTCCTTCCGGGGCCGGGAGGGAATTTTTCCCCAGGGACCAGTTTCCTGGGTTTTTCGCCCTCTGAGACTAGTATGTTTGCAGCATTAATTTGGATACAGGTTGTGTACTGTGGAAAATATTATTATTATAAGCACTGTCAACGAATGTGGCTTGAACTTATTTTATACAGGTGATGGTTATGTGAGTTGGATTTCGTTGCTTTGTCACAACTGGGGACTCAGGTTCTCAATTAAGGGTTAATTGTTGTATTATGGTTGGGGCAGGCAAGGACCCCCCCAGGGGGATAATTTGGGTAATTAAAATTAATTGGGGCTAATTAGGTTTAAATTGAAAAAAAATTGGGGTAATGACATCATTTAACATTGCTATGACATCACTTGAAATTTACGTCATAAACTTGAATATGACATTTGTTCCGGTGGGGGGGCTAAAGTTAAATTGTTTGTAATTAATTTGCATGCTTTGTCACATGATGTGAAGGACCACCCACATGAGATGGATACACCTTCACATACAAATATGGCAAAGCAATAAGAGTTTGTTATAATTGTTTGCCATCAGGAGACCATGTACAGCAAAATAAAGTTGTGGCCTGTTTATACCCAAGAAAGACGAGTTTGTTGTCCTTTGTGCTGGTGCAATACCTCAGTTGTAAGCCAGAAATTTCAAGAGGATTGTAACTCTGTCCAGCACAGGAAGAATCCCTGTTCCCTAATCTGTCTTTCAACTGGCCAGGAACACATGTGTCTTATCTGGATTACTTTTCAATTTGTTTTCCCTCATCCAGTCCATTACTGACAACAGAAATTCGTTCAGTACTGAGTCAAATGTGAAGGAGAGATAGAGTTCAGTCTCATCAGCATACTGGTGGCACCACGCCCAAAAACTCTGGATGACCTTTCCCAGTGATTTAATGTAGATGTTAAACAGCACAGGGAGCAAAACAGAACCATGAGAAACTATACAAGTCAATGGCCAGGGTGTTGAACAGGAATTATCCAGGACCACCTTCTGAATTTGCCCCTCTAAGAAGACAGAACCACTGCAAAACAGTGCCCTCAAGTTCCAACTCAGTCAGCCTAGAAGGATACCATGGTTGATGGTACTGATAGCCACTGAGAGGTCCATTAGAACAACAGGGACATGCTGCTCTTGTCCAGTTCCCTATGCAGTTCATCCACCAAGGCAACCAGAGCCATTTCTGTCCCATAACCAGGCCTGAAGCCAGATAGAAATTAATCTAGATGAATTGTCTCATCCAGAAACCCCTGGAGTTGAGAAGCCACCACATGCTAAAGAACCTCATCCAAAAATGGAATGTTAGAGACTAGCCAAAAATTATTCTGAATGGTGGAATCCACAGAGGCCTTTTTTTTTAGTAATGGCCTCACCACAGCCTCTTTTAGGTAGGATGAAAACTTTCCTTGTTGCAGTGAGACATTCACCCCTGCCCTTACCCACTTAGCCAGTCCCCCTCTAGCTCCTTTTGGAAGCAAGGAGGGGAAAGGGTCCAGTATACATGTGGTGGCCAGCTCCTCTCCAAGGATCCTATCCAGATCTTCAGGCTGCACAAACTGAAATGCATCCAACAATACAGTCCAAGCAGGTGCTATGATCACATCCACTGGGCCTGTCTCAATTACAACATACAAGTCAGAGCAAATCTGGGCAATTTTCTGCAAAGTGCTTGCAAATTCTTCACAGCAGACTTTCAAGTGATCTTTATTTTCTTCTTGAGGGCCACAGTGTAAATGGGCCCTAACCACATGAGACAGCTATGCTGAAGCTGTGCAGACTCAAAGGTGGCAGAGAAGTATATATTTGCCAACATTCACATGGCATCGACCTTCCAATGATATCTAGCCCATGTTTGGTTGTCCTTGCTCTGAGTCTTCTGCCATTATTGCTCTATTCTCTGTTCCACTAATATCATTACTGCCAGCTCCTTAGTGAACTAGGGGGCTCACTTGTCTTTACTTCATGGGAGGGGGACCCTTAGAAACAATCATATCCACCACCATGGCCATTTCCCTGTTCCAGAGATCAGCCAGGATTTTAACAGGTTCACCTGCCAAGGCAACAGAAAATTTCCCAAGAGTTGTCAGGAATTCATTGAGATCCATAAGTCTCCTGGGTGGATCATCTTAATCCCCCTCCCCACAGAAGGTCCTATTTTCAGTGAGTCTAAAACCTACCAGGTAGTGATCAGTCCATGACAACTGAACTACAGAAAGTTGATAAACATCCAGAACACTGTCATCCCTCCCAGTACAGAAAACAGATTGTGTCCTGCATCATAGATGGCATGAGATATTACCTGGGACAATCCCATGGTTGTCATGGCTGACATGAAGTCCTGAGCTCCACCTGACAGAGCAGTTTCCATGTGGATGTTGAAGTCCCCCAGTACAACAAGGCAAAGGGACTCCAACACTGCCACTTAGATAAACTCAGTCACTTCAGGAAGGGAGACTGTTGAGCAGTGTGATGACGAGTATACCAAGAAAATCCCTAATCTGTCCTGGGCACCCACCTTCAAATATGCACACACACACACACACACACACATGCAGTAGACTGAGAAAGGGCATTCAATGATGGATAGACCACTGGCATTCTGTCTCCTATCCCCAGGCCTCTTCTGCTGCTGTAAAGAGAACGCAGGTAGACAAAGCTGGGAGAGATTAACCTCTCCTCCCTTCAAAATAATTGTGTTGGACTGGAATTCTGGAATGACAGGATTCAAATGCCCACTCATCCATGGAAACTCACAAAGTGACCTTGGGCAGTTCTCATTCATTCAGCCTCAGAGGAAGGCAATGACAACCCCACTGTGAGCAAATCTTACTAAGAAAAACCCATGATAGTTTTGCCTTAGGGTTGCTATAAATTGGAAATAACTTGAAGGCACACAACAACAAACACAACCTCTTACTCCTGTTCAGCCTGCCAATATCTTGTTTCTCATATATGGACCCTGCATCTTCCCCCACTGGCTATTTGAAGGGCAAAATTAATTAGGAAAAAGTGCCCCCAAAGAGATATGGTTAAGCATATTTCCATCTGTTCCTGCTGCAATTGATTTTGCAGTGCCCTCTAGCTGCATCTGAGTTTTTGAAAATGAGTCAATCAATCAGTCAGTCTCCAGATTTTCAAGTATGTGATGTCTGAAATGAAGACTCTCAGGGCTAGAGTTGTTTTGCTTTTTTAATTCACAAGGAGAAATGGCATCACATTTTTCTTTTAAATTAACAAGGCCCATAGCTGTTAATTTGGGGGCATAGTAAAAAGCAAGGTTTTATTTATCTCTGATCCATGAACCTAAGGCCCTCTTTAAAACCTGAAAAGGTGTTTCAGTAAAATGAGTTTTGGTTTCCAGTACTGCAATGTATTGCATATAACAGGAGTTCTGGATGCAGACTACCTATTATTTCTTTAAGAAGTAATTAGTAATGTACCAATTAACATTAAGGTAACAAATTGGAGAGTTTAACAATAAAATATCAATTCTTGGAGTTCACTAGCAACTAATGACTCTTTTTTTACAAATAAAAACTAAAAAGCCAGGCTCTGAAAATATAGTAAAACTCTGTATTTGTGGACATAATTGTTAAGATTTATTGATGATGGAGTGTTGAAAACAGTCCTTTAAAACCAAACATCCAAATCCTGGAACTTTCAGCAAGCTTCTTTATTGTAAAAGAACAAAAGCAAAAACAAATAATAATAATAATAATAATAATAATAATAATATCATTTTCACTTTAGCCAAAGCTGGCTAAGCAGGAAGAAAATCTATTTGCTACATGATTCAAGATGTGTTAGTAGCATCACCAAAAGAATGTTTTAATTAGTTCATTATAGTTCAAAAGTCAAAGAGCAAGTGAAGAACTTTTAGATTCCCAGCCCTCAGCCCTCCAAATCTCCACCCTTCTGGGTGTCGCCTATACAGGCTGATTGGATGATAATACATGACGTGTTCTAGTCCAACCCTTAATTACAATAACAAATCATATGACTACATTTCCCATAACAATATCATGTTTACAAAAACCTTAATATAAACAAACCCTCTTTCTAACAGAACTGAAGCTTGTTAGCTCCTTGTTTTGGGCTAAGAACACATCTGGGCTGATAACTGAGTCTAGCTCTCAAAAAAAAACAACAACTTTTCACAGCATGGAAAAATACAGACACACATCTTTTACATTTCAACATTTTAACATTGACTCTATATCCCATTTAAACCTAACAATCCCCTCCTGAAATGTATGATGTGTATATGTTGTACGCTAAACTAAAACTGTTATAAAACTAACTTAGATCAATGGCTAGGCCTAAACTTAAGACATGCCAAGTAGACGTGACATCTGTGCGTGTCTATCAATGGTCAATGCCTTTGTCAAGATGTCTGCTTGATTATGAATTGATTCAATGTATTGCAGACTCACAATTCCTTTCTGTACCATTTCTCTGACATTCTGATACCTCACACCAATGTACTTTGTTCTGCACTTCATGTTCTCAGCTTCAGCCATAGCAATGCATGTCTGAGAATCCTCATTTATCATCACTGGATCAACACATTCTTCATTCAGATCTTTCAACAACTGTCTAATCCATTCAATCTCATTAACTAACTCAGATAAGGCCCCGAATTCGGCTTCTCCTGTACTTTGCACTACGTATCTCTGTTTTCTACTTCTCCAAACAATTGCACTTTCTCCAAACTTAATCAACAATCCTGTCACTGACTTTCTATCCTGTAGCTCAGAAGCAAACAAACTGTCAACAAAACATTCAAGACCAGCTCGACTGTTTTGCAACTTCAATTTCCTGTCTATGTTTCCCTTCAAATATCTCAACAAATGTTTCACTGCTGTCCAATCTTCCACTGTAGGACAATTTGCCTTTCTTCCAAGCATGCCCACGGCAAAACAAATGTCAGGCCTCGTGTTATTAGCAATAAACATCAAACTTCCCACAAAGCTCCTATACATCTCTGAATTTTCAAACTCCTTAGTCCCTTCACTATTCACATAACCAACTGACATTGGACTTTTCACTGTTTTTGCATCCTGCAATCCACACTTCTCAATCAAACTCTGAATTTTCCTCTGTTGACTCAACAAACAACTCCCATCTTCACACCATTCAACATCTATTCCTAGATAAGACCTCAAAACTCCAAGATCTTTGACACTAAATTTCTGTGACAAATCCTTCCTAACTGCCTGAATTTCTTGCTTTGAATTTGCTGCTACACACAAGTCATCCACATAAATCACCAAGATCACATCTCCTTTTGTGTAAACACATGCATCAGCTACACTGCGTCTGTAGCCTAGCTTCACCAACTCCTCATGAATGCAAAGATTCCAGCTTCTGGCACTCTGCTTCAAACCATACAACGCCTTCTTCAACTTGTACACCTTGTTATCACCATCCTGTTGAAAACCCAAAGGTTGTTCCATGAAAACAGTTTTGCATTCAAGACTTGCATTCAAGTATGCAGTCTCAAAATCAAAATGATGCACTACCTGGCCCCTCCTTGCAGCCAAAGCCAACACCAACCTCAAACTCTCAGGCTTTGCTGTTGGAGAAAAAGTTTTGTCATAATTCTCAAACCTCTGTTGTGCAAATCCTTTAGCTACCAATCTGGCCTTCTATCTCTGACTACCATCCGGCATCAGCTTCCTTTTGTAAACCCATTTGCAACCTATCACCTTGTGATTTGCAGGTCTGTCAACAATTTCAAATACCTTTTTGTCTACCAAAGACTTGAACTCCTGCTCCATTGCAGATTCCCATTTCTGCTTCTCTTCATCACAACACTCCTGTACTTCCTTGTAACTTTCAGGCTCCTCTACCATGACTACACAAGCCTTAGCTTCCTGCACTTTAAAACGATCTGGAGGTTTCCTAACTCTAGTAGTCCTCCTCAAAACTATGGTCCTTGTTCTTCCTTCATCATCCTCAGTATCTGTACTTGAAGCTTCCCTGTCTGTGTGTCTCTTTGTTTCTGTCATTCTAGGTGCAGGTGGGCGTGTGTGTGACAACTTGTCTGATGTGCTAGCCTCACCTTCTGAAGAATCTGTTTCTTGCTTCACTGCCCCTCCATTTCTGGCAGGTGGTGGTGTCTGTGTTTCTAACTGACCTAGTCTGAAAAACACCTCTTTGTTTGAATGAATGCTTTCCCACCAAGAATGTTTCTCAAAGTTTGCGCTCCTGGAAAAAAGAACCTGATTTCCACCCAGGTAAAACCTGTAACTGTTTCCTGTGAAACCCACAAACATCAAACGTCTCCATTTGGGCTGACCTTTCTTTCTGAAAGCTGCAGGTATGTACACATTTGCATACTGCCCAAACACTCTAAGATATTTCAAATTGGGTGGTCTCTTGAAAAGCATGTGGTAAGGAGTATTCTGCACAGCAGAGTTCCAAGTGTGGTTTGTCAGGTAATTAGCTGTGAGAATAGCCTCCCCCCAAAGGTGCTCTGGAGCATTGGCATCAAGCATCATACAATCTTTTATTTGCTTCAAAATGGCTATCTTTCTTTCAGCAAGGCCATCCTCAGCCGCGCAAAATGAGTTAGTAGTAAAATGCCTAATTCCCATTTTTCTTAGCCAATTGGTCAAGTGACTAGCCAAAAATTCTCCTCCTCTATCTGTGACCAAAGTTCCCACTTCGTAGTCAAACTGTCTCTCTATCATGTTCACCCATTCCTTGAACTTCTCCCCTGCTTCACCCTTTTCTTTCAAAAGAATCACATAAGAAAACCTTGTGAAGCGATCCACAATCACCATGAAGTATTTACACCCTCCCTGAGAGGGGGGGTTACATGGCCCAGCCAGGTCACAGTGCACATGTTCAAAAGGTCTCTGGGCTCTAAGTTTTGTTCTTTTTGCCACAGGATAAGCCTTCAGCTTAATCCTGCTGCAAACTGAACACTCCAAGTGGTTTGAGCATGGTAACATTTTAAACTCAGGACAAACCTGCTTCAATTTCAAAAGATTTGGAAAACCAGCATGACCCATCATTCTGTGAAAATAATGAATGCAATTTTCATGCAAAGGCTGATTTTGTGCGACTGCACAGCTCTCTCTGTCTATCATGCGGTACAGCTTGTCTTTCTTAATGGCTTTAGCACAAAATTCACCATTTTTAAAGATTAAACATTCATCCCCTTCAAAATTCACTTTGTACCCATCTGAGGTCAAAGCTGACACACTAACTAAACAGTTTTGCAATGTAGGTACATACAAGACATCATCAAAATTGGTACCAAAACTTGGAATGCAAACAGTTCCCATTTCTTTAATTTTTGGCCCTTCTCCATCTGCCAAAGCAACAGAAAAAACATTGGCTGGTTTTCTGCTCTGGAACAGTTCAATCTTATTTGCCATATGTGTGGAAGCTCCACTGTCCAAAAGCCAAACTGTGGATGGCTGAACTTGAGGCACACCATCTCGGCTTTGAATTGTGGCAACAAATCCCTGGTTAGCACTGTGTTTCTTTTGTCCACCAGGGGGACGTGGCTGCTGCTGCTGCTGTTGCTGGTACTGCTGCCCCCTCCTGGTATCTGCAATCAATTTTCTGCAATCTTTTCTTAAATGTCCAAATTTTTTTACAATAAAAGCACATTTTTTCCCTTTGATACTGCTGCTTTTTCAGTTTGCATTTCTGTTGGAGTTCCCTCTGGGACATTGTGAGGCTTTGCAGTTGCAGACCCCTGCTTTTGTTGCTCTGCCTCAAACCTCCTCCTTTCAGCTTCTTGTAAAACTCTCTCACAGACTAATTCCATAGTCAATTGAGCTCCAGGCAAGGCTTGCAATCCTAACAGGATATTATTGTAAGATTCATTGAGAGAAACCAATAAAATGTAAATTTTGAGGTTTTCATCTAGGGCAATGTCCCTTGCTTGAACCTGGGCAAACAAATCTCTCATTTTATGAACATGGGCCTCTGCAGAATCTTTATCTTTCATTTTACATGAAAACAATCGTTTTGCCCAAATCATCTTTGCTAGATCAGAAGAGGACTGATGAATTCTAGCCAAAGTGTCCCATATCTGTTTCGCTGAAGTAAGATCTTTTACAAGATTTAATTGTCCCTCAGATAAGAGGAGTAGGAGGGTTGCTACAGCTCGTGCATTTCTGTCCTGGTCCGCTGCAGATGGAGCAGCCCCCAAACCAGCCTCCATAGATTGCCACAAACCCTCCCTTACCAACAGAGATTTTGCATAAATGTTCCAAGATGCAAAATTTTCAGAGTTCAGCTTAGGGAACCTGGTTTGTTCCATCATTAATTAACTTTAAAATAGTCCAGCACAAGTCTTAAAATTGATGGCCCCTCCCGGGTGCCTCCTTCCAGGACTCTGTCTCTTTAAACTGCAGCTTTTTCACAGCCTACGGCTAATTTGCTGCTTTCCTTGCTGCTTTACAGCACTGAGACAACAGTCCATTTAAACTAATTGCCTTGAGATAGGGAGGGTTTCTACTTACAGACCTCTGTGGAGCTTGTGTCCATAAATCAGATGTGAAAATCGAAGCTCCTGCCTTCCGCGGATCCCCGCTGGCTTCTGTAGAGCTGCTTCCATAAATCAAGCCTGGAATTCCAGCTTGACCGTGTGCTGGCTCCCTCCAGCCTTCTGCGGAGTCCCGCTGGCCAGGAGAAAGGAAAATTGTTGCTTTTTAAATCCAGGTTCTACTTCAGAGTTCCGGTGGATCAGAGCCATCCTCTGCTGCCACATGTTAAGATTTATTGATGATGGAGTGTTGAAAACAGTCCTTTAAAACCAAACATCCAAATCCTGGAACTTTCAGCAAGCTTCTTTATTGTAAAAGAACAAAAGCAAAAACAAATAATAATAATAATAATAATAATAATAATAATAATAATAACATCATTTTCACTTTAGCCAAAGCTGGCTAAGCAGGAAGAAAATCTATTTGCTACATGATTCAAGATGAGTTAGTAGCATCACCAAAAGAATGTTTTAATTAGTTCATTATAGTTCAAAAGTCAAAAAGCAAGTGAAGAACTTTTAGATTCCCAGCCCTCAGCCCTACAAATCTCCACCCTTCTGGGTGTCGCCTATACAGGCTGATTGGATGATAATACATGACGTGTTCTAGTCCAACCCTTAATTACAATAACAAATCATGTGACTACATTTCCCATAACAATATCATGTTTACAAAAACCTTAATATAAACAAACCCTCTTTCTCACAGAACTGAAGCTTGTTAACTCCTTGTTTTGGGCTAAGAACACATCTGGGCTGATAACTGAGTCTAGCTCTAAAAAAACAACAACTTTTCACAGCATGGAAAAATACAGACACACATCTTTTACATTTCAACATTTTAACATTGACTCTATATCCCATTTAAACCTAACAACAATATATGCTGACATACATATTTCAATGTACTGCATTTTTTTTGCATTTTTAAAGGTGAAAACATTGCAGATTCATGCAGAAGTAGGCTAGCTTTCCTTTTATTTTATTACCATATATACTCAACTATAAATTGAGAAATTTATTCCCCAAAATTGAAACTAAAATCCTGGCCCAACTTATATATGAGTCAATACACCAGCCGTGCTTAGAAAGGTTTGGAAACAAGCAAGTTGATGCCCCAATCTCCATTTAACACCAATTCTTTTCCTCCCTAGTCTGTTTTACAAGACATTGCTTCTTATGGAAAAAACTCTCCATTTAAATCCACTTGCTTCTCTCTCTCATCCGTTTTGCAAGATCTTGCTTCATATTGAATAAACTCTCAATTTAAATTCACTTGCTTCCCTTCTCAATCCAGTGTTAAAACCTCTCCTCCAGCACCTGGGAATCAGTTGGGAGAGGTCCAAAGAAGGAGAAGGAGGGATGGAAGTGGTATTTCCCCCTTTCTATCTTTCCTTATAGCCCCCTAAGTTTTACCCTCGACTTATCCATGGGTCATATAAAAATCCAGGATTTTGACCCTGAAACCTTCCCTTGACTTATACACAAAGTCAACTTGTACATGAGTATATACAGAAATAATTTGTAAAAACACCCTTCACAAACTATACACCAGCAATACAAATATAGGGCAAACAGTAAAATATTACTTGACCCTCTTTCTCAAAATACAAGCACAAAACAAAAGAAGCAAAAACAATAAGATAAGCTGAGTCATCCAGTTATGATGCCTTGGGAAACAACAAGATGTTGAGCTGATGCTAAATTGCAACAATTACAGTGTTTTGATGAAACATCCTTGGAAGCAAACACGTGTGAAAGTAACAAAAACCAGACACAGACTGATTAATCCATCCCTGTTGTCAGTTTCAAACAATCACTCAATGCTTTTAAGAAATGTGGCTTAATAACACTGATTTAAAGGAAGTACAGGTAGCAATTCATATTTATTTGGAGGAACAGAAGCATCTTGAACTTCAGAGAAGGTATGTAGTCATGTTAGTATGCTGCAGCAAAACATAGAGTCTTATGTCACCTTTAAGAGTAAAAAAAAAAAAAAAAAAAAGTTTTATTTGACATAAGCTTTCAAGGATTCCAGACTACTTCTCAGTGGTCTACATCTGATAAAGTGAGCTAGAGTCCATAAAAACCTCTGCCAAATAAAATTCATTTGTCATGATGCCATCAGACACCTGGCTGTTTTTTAAGAACTTTAGTGGATCAAGAAAAGCTCTATCTAGTGCAGTTTAGAGTTCTGTGTTTCACAGGAAAATGCAAGCTACTTCCTAAAAAGCAATCAGTCTCAGTTACAGTGCTAAGGCAGCTCCTAAGTCATTCGTTATAATTCTACTTCCAGTTCTTAAAATTAACTTTATTTCCCAATTATCAAAATTAGTTATTTCACTTTTGTTTAAACCCCAACTGGATACTGCAGGCTGTTCATTGTTGTACAAGACAAACTGCCCTCTATCCACCTCAATTTCACTCCAACTCCCACAAAATAGTACAAAGCAACAGAATGAGGCACAGCCTCAGCCAACACTTGAACCATGTGATAACCCTCCTCTAGTATTCATAAAGTGACTCCACAGTAACTCTGAAAGTTAAAAAGTTACAATTATACTACAAAAAGGAGTTATTCCTCAATAATGCAATTATAATGTAAAGTGGTCACAACTTTCAAATGGAAAGGAATCACTTGCAAACAGTTTCCTTGAGTTCTTACATATTTCTGAGAAGTTATGAATGTTTTGGCATACTGCCTCTGAACACAGAAATTCTATTTAGCCATTATAGCCTATAGGACAGATCAGCCTAGCCATGAGCAATGGTGTGAACAGCTAAGATCATTTTCTACTGAAAGCTAAAGCAAATAACTCAAAGAATCTCTTCTAAATGGAACAAAGACTGTGAATAATTATAAATAAATAAATCAGAAGGGGAGGAGTATAGAATGGAACTGTTTAAATAAAGCTTTAAAGAGCAGAAAAAAAATAAACAACATTTTATCATTTGGCACTGCCAGCCAGATGGTTGTTACACTAAGTGGATGTTAAGACTTACAAAATAAAAGCAAATTAAAACAGCCTAAATATATGGGACAGTGATTTTGAAGAATTGAAATACAGAAATATTAATTAAAGTATAAATAAAGAGAGAAAATACAAAACTGTGTGTCGTAACAGAGACACAATACTGATAAGAAGTTGGCAGCTGTCCAAGAACCAAAAAAAGGGTCTCAAGCAGACTGTCTTAAATTGGAAAAAGGAATCCAAACAACACCCCTCAGAAAAAGCATATTTTTGTTTGCAAAAAGCAAACTCACAAGAGAATTTTGAAACTCATAATATAGAAATGGAAAAAAAAACCAAAATATGTGGAGACAATGCAGAAAACCAGAATGGGAGCCAAACCTAAGGAACCTAAAGAACAACAAGATTCAGCAATTCTGGGGGAAAAGCCAGATTCTGATGAAGGAATAAAAACATAGCTCACCCAGCTGCTAGTCGAACAGCAACAGAAAAGCAATGAAATCTTAAAAGCCACTAGCACAAAAAATAATGCCACATTATCAGAAACTATATCTAAGAAAGTTATGAATGAAATGAATAAATCTTTTGAGATTATTAAAAAAAGAGATCCAGCAAATAGATAAAAAAAAAAGTACAATCAATACAAATTGAACAGAAAGCTCAGCAAAAGATAACTTTGGAACATTCAGCAAGATTGGACCAACTTGAAAGAAAATCATTGATTTGCAGGATCGTAATAGAAGGAGTAAAAGAGATTTTGAAATGGTTACAAAGTATTGTTCCTCAAATTACCTGGGCTGAGAAGGAAGTGGAACGTTTACATAGAGCATCAATTTTTAAGAGAGGACTGGTTCCCAGAGATGTAATCATGAGAGTAACAAACTTCTACAAGAAAGATCTTCTAATGAGAGAAATTGGGAAACTCTCAGGATCACTGAAATATGAAGACAACACAATCTAAATTTACAATGATTTTTGTCCTAAGACTATCAGTAGGGAGAAGAGGAATTAAGCCCTGCACTTCAATTTTGAAAACAAAACAAAATAAAAAATGGAATAAGATACAGCTGGGGTTACCCCATTTTTCTGAAATTTCAATGGAAAGGGAAGCAACACATCACTGGAACAAGGACTGGATTTGTTGAAGCAACTGGATTTGAACCAGCAAGAAGATAGCAACAAGGGTGCAACTGGAGGAGCCATAGAAAATAAGGACAAAGATTTTAAATTTTAAAAAAAGACATAACAGGAGAGAAAAATAATAAACAATCAGGAGGAGAAATTTGATCACACATTGGGAGGGATGGCTTCTTCTTCCACTGCCCCTCTGGGAGGGCTAGTAAAAGTCATGGGCAAGGTTTGGTACCTTGGGGAAGGAGGGGAGTAAAAATGTATATGTGGGTAGGGGAAGGGAAGGGAGGGGGGAGGGAGGGAAGGGAGGGAGGCATGGAGGGGGAAGGTGGGTGCAGGGGCAGCATATTGAAGAGCCTAGTTAGAAGATTTAGAAAAGTAACATGGTTAATAAAGATAGCAACATTAAATGTGAAAGGATTGGGTTCTGTAATTAAAAGGAAAAGGATAGAATTATTGTTGAAGAAAGAGAAAGCAGGTGTTTTTTTTCTTCAGGAAACGCATCAAGCAAAACCAGGAACGAATGAACTTAAGATGAATTGAGTTGCCACATATGAAAAAGTATATGGTACTTCAAAAGCAAGAGGGGTAGCAACCATAATATCTAAGAAATGTGGTTTTGATGTGTTAAAAGTTAAGATAATGAAAAAGGAAGATTTGTTCTTATACAGGGAATTATGGGGGGAGAAAAGTATTTGTTGTTTAATGTGTATGCTCCAAATGAAAACCAAAAAGTATTTAAGGAAATGTATTTAAAGAAATGGAAGATAGGCAGGGAGACTATATAATTATGGCAAGAGATTTCAATATGGTTATAGATAAATGCAAAGATAAATCAGATCCAACAATAAAGGATAGATTAAGTAACATTACATCCCTGAATAAGATAATGAATGGAAAAGAATTAAAAGAGGTATGGAGACTGATTAAAAAGGATGAAAAGAATTATAATTACTATTCAGCAGTTCATAAAAACTATTCTAGAATAGACTTTATTTTTGTATCTAAAAATATGGTTTCAAAGGTATTAAATACAGAAATAGAAGGGATAAGAGTTACAAACCATGCAATAGTAAATATGGATTTTATCATTAAAAAGGATTATAGAGAAGCAAAGAGATGGAGATTAAATGCCAGAATACTTAATAATAAAGATATAGTAGGTAAAATTGAAAAATAATGGCAAAATATTTAGGATATTAATAATAGAGAGGTTTCTCAAGCTTTATTATGGGATACTATGAAACCAGTTACAAGAGGAATTTGCATTAGGGAAACATACAATTTAAAAAGATGACAGGAAGAGAGGAAAACAAAATTAGAAATTGAGATTTAAAAATAGATAATGATAATATAAAGGATAGGAGTAAAAGAATATATATAGAATTACAAGCAAAAAAAAAAAGGAACTAGAGAAATTAGAGATAGAACAGGTCCAGAAAAAAATAATAATATATTTACAGAGGGAGTTTTTTGAATATAGCAATAAAAATTCTAAAATGTTGGTGAGATCAACACAAAAGAAGAAAGAGAAAAACATAACTGGTGTTATAAAGGATAAGAAACCAACAAAAGTCCCCAAGGCAAAAAACCAAGATGTGTACCAAAAAACCCAAAGGAGAGGTTATGCCAAAGGAGTATAAACAACAATGCCCCACCCAACTTCAAAAACAATAATGTAAGAAATAACCAAAACCCTGGAGCAGAAAAGCCTCTATAATTACTAAAAGGGTAAAATTACCCCACTAAATCACGTGCCAATAATGAAAATGAAATATAAGGCATAAAAAATAAAGGGCTAAATTTATAAAAAGATAACAATGCCCTTAAAAAACACTTATGGTTCAAAACCAGGCCAAATTTCTAAAAGGGTAACATTTATGGATATGTTTTTAAGGGTGGCATTTTAACCTTTAAAAATCTAATTGCATTCATTTTTATTTGGAATGTAAGGTTGTTTGTTGCCTTGGAGGATATCACTTTAACATATAAAAATAAACAATTCTGTCATGTCATTTTCTCTGTTCCTTGGCAATCACCCCCCCAAGTCTCCAAACATGTTTCATGAGATTTCACCCCCCCCCCCCCATAAGTGTGTAATATAGCACATTGTGCATAAGAAATTATGGCCTCAAACATATATTCAGCCATGCCTGTGACCACTCTTTTTGTAGGCAGAAGTGTATTCTACAAACACCTCATCTCTCAGACTGCTTGAGAAGAGGGGCTGATTCTCAGTGGTGAGGAAGTTGGAGTCAGGTCTAGTATACATTGAGGCAATGGGATGCTGTGAATATCATTTCCAGAAGTGTTAAGCCTGAAGTGCTGAGTCTGGAGATGCCTAAGCTGGCAATTATTATGCCAAATGGAGTGGGACAAAGTTCATACCACCCAAAACTGCCTGGAAAGAATGTGGCAACACATAATAACTAGAGGAGCATATTACAGATCCTATCTGTGTTTAAAATTAATTTTTGTCATTCACTTTGTCTATAACATGAACCCAAACATTTATTTTTATTTTAATAAAAAAAACTATATTAAAATGTCAGAAAATCTCACCTTACATTTATCCTCAGATCTGGAAGGAAATGGCAGAGAAAATATATTTTTCTGTGGCTAGTTTTTTTTTAAAATGGGGGTATGGAATGTCAGTCAGATATCTTCACATTAATTTGCTTCTAGCCATATTGCTATCATAGTAACAGTTGCAAAGGTTGCCTTGCATCTGATTATCCATTCCTACTTGAAACTGTAGAAATTGACCCACAATCCTAGTCTTGTGTCTTGAGTGCCTTGAGATTGAAACATACGAAAAGTAATATTCCTTCACATGTGGTAACTTTTTTCCAGGCTTTGAAACATTATATCTGTCACACACCAGATCTTGTATGCTAAGCAGGGACAGCCCCAGTTAGTTCTTGGATGGGAAACTGCTAATTAAAACTAAGTGCTATAGTCTATATTTCAGAAGAAGGAACTGGCAGAACCACCTCTGAGTATTCCTTGCCTATAAAATACATGTGATTGCCATAAATTGACAGGTGACTTGAAGGCACCTACATACATCAAATACTATGCTCATCTGATAAATATGTTTATTCAAACAGGCCAACAACCTTTAACTGTTAGAATTCAAAGTTAGTTACTAAGTGAACAGACATTATGAACTGGCCAATGTGCATGGAAATAAAGAGGTAAGACCAGTTTGGTTGTGAGAAATAACCTGTAAGTGAAGAAAATAGATGAGTGTAGGATGCTCCCCTGAGGATGGGGTCAAATAGTGTTGAAATGTGTGTAGTGAGTCAGGAAGCTATTGTCCCTGTTCAATCCATTGCTGAAGGACTGTAGTTTCTCTTTTCAATCTACCTTTGTAGTTCTTTCATAGACTAAAGTTTATGAAAGCTCATGCTGCCAGCTTCTTTATTTCAGTTAGGGCCAATGCAGCCCATCCATCTGGGGTGGCAGAGAGCCACCCTGGGAAGTGGCAGATCAGGGCCACAGCAACCCCACGCCATGGCCTCAATCCTCCCTTTTGCCACCCC
Organism: Phrynosoma blainvillii; assembly: GCA_026167975.1. Taxonomy (NCBI): domain Eukaryota; kingdom Metazoa; phylum Chordata; class Lepidosauria; order Squamata; family Phrynosomatidae; genus Phrynosoma; species Phrynosoma blainvillii. Next base: position 420,677,881 of record JANUYF010000001.1, read on the forward strand.
AAAAAGAGTGGCAAAATGCCTCTCCTTTTAGGGGTGGCAAAAAACTGCTCTAAGAGTCGGCGCTGTGGCTCTTCAGAACCCTTTTGGTGCAGTGTGTTTAAATGGTGTGCTGGAAGGGCATCCTGATGCCGTGTGCCATGTGTACAGCCACGTGGCATCAGGAAGGCATCGGGGTGGGGCTGGGGTGGCTGGTGTGTGGCTGCCAAGCACCAACTCTACCCCTAGGCTGGCCCTTTGGGCTGGTCTGCAACAGCCCTTAGTATTTCTACAATATCTCTCCACATAAGCTTTTAACTGGTTGAGGAGTACACGGATGTATAATTGGTGAGTGTTTTTTAAAAATAATAATAAAAAAAACAATATGCGCTTAATGTGTCTTTACTTGTGTTACATTCATGTTATAGTTAAACTGATTATTCAATTTCTTTTTAGTTGTATCACAAAATATTTTAACCATATTGTTTTAACTTATTTTGTGATCTGGTTTGGGACCCATATTGGGAGAAAGGCAGGATACCACACAAAGGACAAAATGAAACAAAACTGACAGGCTCAGCCATTCTGATATTTTTCAGATTGTTTTGTAGGTTCCAGGTAACACTGTTTTCTTTGTTCCACCCAAACATTTCTAAAAATTACTATGTTTTGCACAATGTTCTACAACCCTATATCCATACTTTACATTTTGATGAAGTCTTCTTTTCCACCCAGTTTCCCCTTCCCCCTCTTCCTTTTCCATTCCTCACATAGGGGGGAAGCAGACGGGAGCTTCCTGTGGGCCGCGGGACGGAGCGCCGCTGGACCGCGGCAGCCGCACCGCGGCGCACCATCGGCGACTCTAAAAGGAGCACCAAATTGGCGCTCCTTTTAGGGCCTAAGCAGACTGCCAGAAATAGTGCACATTAAATTGAGGCACTGCCCTGGCTCAGTGCTAGGGAATCATGGGAACTGTAATTTATTGTGGCACCAGAGCTCTCTCACAGAGAAGGCTCAATGTCCCAGAAAAAAATACAGTTCCCATGATTCCCTAGCACTGAGCCAGGGCAGTGCCTCAATTTAATGTGCACTATTTCTGTCAGTCTACTTAGGCCTTTAGATGTCAGGGAAAGTGCACCCTAAAAGCGGCGGGCGCACTTTCCCTAACTCAAACGCCGCGGCGCGTGCAGTCGCCGTGGCGTGAGGTCATCCTTGGAGCGCCGGGCCGGCGACTCCGAGGGCGACCTCAGGAAGAGGAAGGGGCACTGCTCGTGCGGCTGCCCCTCCTCTTCCCTGCCCGGAAGACGACTCTATTAGTCGTCTGCCGAGGCCCATAGTCACCTGAGTGCCTGCTTTTTCTCCTTTCCCCCCAGCCAGTGTGTTGAAAGTGGTTGCTATGATTGTTGTTCCTGCCACCTCTTGTTGTCCATTTTTCTTCCATGCTTCATTTCTTCTTTTAGGAGGGGTCAATCAAGCTTTGTGGGACAAAAAGGAGGGTGGAATGCAACATGTCACTAGTATGTGTGTGTGTGTGTGTGTGTAAAAAGTGTGACTTTTCTCTCCAGCCAGTTCAGCACTGCCATATATCCTCCTTTATACTGATTTTAAAAACTTACCTTTTGCTACCATTCTTCTGGAGTCCTTTGGAGTGACAGTGACCCTTTGAGGTCAGAATAGAGTGCCCAACCATGTGATTGATGCTGAGTGCCTCCTTTTTGGCCTCAGAAGAAGTAACCCACCACAGAAACAGTGGTGGGTGCCACAGTGGGATGTGCACGTGAACAAACCACCCATCATCACTCCAGAGTTTCAGGTAATGGGAAGACATTGGGGCAACTATGGGGCCAGAATACTCCTGTCTGCTCCTGGAGTACACTGACACATATAGACACAACTCTACTTTCAGGTGTGACAGCAATTAAATATATAATAAATAAAATAATGTCCTTGATACATTTTCAGTAAGCAGAGGGAGATGGAATAGGCCCCAAGAACCGATAACAGTTCAAGACCTTCTTTGTTATTTCATATATCCTTAATTCTCCCATACAAACTTGGATATGGATTTAATATTTGTGAAGTGGTACTTTGGGAGGGGGTGGTACTGGTACAATCATAATGGGTCATTATGTCCTGTCAGCTTTTGCCTGGAGATGTAATTCTGCCTTGATATTGAGTATAAAAAGGCACCAGGAAAATACAGAGTTCTTTTATTATTAGATCCTACCAGTGGTATCATTCAGCTCCCTAAGGCAAAGAGAACTTTTTTTTTTCCAAAGAAGCTACATGCTTAATGTAGGCCAAAAAGGGCAGCTTCTGTTTTGCTTTTCTGTTCCTCTCCAGCCTGGCAAATGTAGCAAAGGTTTATGGTAGACATTTGAGACCAGTTATTGAGTGTTATAGGAAGTATTTTGTATGTAATATGATATAGAGCAGGGGTAGGCAACCTTTCCCCTTTAAGGGCCGAGGGACTTCAGCTCCCAGAATCCCAGGAGTTATGGGCCAACATGGGACTATTGGCCAACATAGCTGAGGCTTCTGGGAGCTGAAGTCCCTCGGCCCTTAAAGGGGAAAGGTTGCCTACCCCTGATATAGAGTTTCCAATGGTAGACATCTTTGGATTCAAAAGGGGTAAATATGCATGTGAAAATCCACACCAGTTGCCAGTTTTTAGGTCGAGGTCGAGGTCGAGAGAGAGTCTTGAAATATGTCTTTCAAGGTTTTCTTTTTCAATGAGATGATAAATTACTATGTGAAAATCCATACCACCTGTCAACATGTAGGTTCAAATTATTCAGGATCCAGCCCATGATACCCACTGGCCTACTTAAGTTCTTTTTTTATTTTATTTTAAAAAACAGTTTTGCTAATAGATACTGTCTGCTATCTTGTACATTGAAGCAGCTGGCTCCTTATTCTGTTGACTGGCCTATATGAAAAGATACCAGGAGTATGCTGAGCTGCAAGTCTTAAGCTTTTGCATCATGTGATATGCAATGCAATATGATAGTGATATCTATGTTGACCTGCCTAGTAATTGGTTCATTTTTCTGTTTTCACACAATAAGATAGAATGGTTAACAGTAGGTCCAGAAGTTCACAGAGACAGGAGTAGGTAATGGAAGGTTATGTAGGGGTGAGAAAAGGTTTCATATTCTTTACATGGAGGCTGTATTTTGGCTTTAAACAACATTCAGGTTAGTAGTCATCCTTTTATTAGCAAGAACTTTAACCTGTCTATAAGCCCTAGTCTGTGTGTTGTCAGTTGTTATTCTTGCAATGTGCTTCACTTCCATGTTGACTCTGACTTATGGCAATCCTATCATGAGATTTCCTTGGTCAGATTTATTCAGAGACATTTTCCAGACCACTATATCACATTGCCTTGTTCTTTTAATTACTTTCAACAATAAGGCATTTTTTAAAAGATAGGCCCTCCCCCACTTAAGATTTGTTGAGAATCTAACAGTTAATAGTGACAACACAAGGAGGTCTCACAAATCAATGACTCTCTTTACAGATCACTTTGACAAAAGTTAGGGCCTTTGCAGACTGCCAGAAATAGTGCACATTAAATTGAGGCACTGCCCTGGCTCAGTGCTAGGGAATCATGGGAACTGTAATTTATTGTGGCACCAGAGCTCTCTGACAGAGAAGGTTCAGTGTCTCAGAAAAAAATACAATTCCCATGATTCCCCAGCACTGAGCCAGGGCAGTGCCTCAATTTAATGTGCACTATTTCTGGCAGTCTGCTTAGGCCCTTAGATGTCATTTTCCCCAGTCATCTCTATCAAAGAGCTAGGATAATCTAATGATTTCCATAATTATTTTCATTTTGTTTCACAAATCATATTGACTTTGACCTCTGTCCCATATGTTTTAGGCTGTATAATGAAGCATACACTCTAGAGGAGGGGGGGAAAAATCACAGTTTTGTGGATATCAAGTACTTATCAAGTAAAATCTGCTAGGAGACAGCTTTTATAATATAGTCATGTATGGATAAGAGTGTCTGTGTTGAAAACCATGATGTGTGAAAACTCACAGGCTCATTGCTCCAAGTTCCTTCATTGACTATTACAGCTTCACCTGTCTGCTTAGATCAAATGATCACCGCTCAGTAAAATCATAATCTCTGATATTAGAAGGATTGTCCCAAGAAATATTGAGCCAAACAAATGAACAAAATACCAAAAACAGGACAAGATTACACCTAAAACTGATATTATGGGTAATTAAATCTTTCTTTAACACTGGTGATGACCCATTGTCATTCATTGCTTCTAAAGGCTGCAGTTGAGTTTGGAGCGTACAGTGCAGACTATGTGGTAAAATCTGTTTTTCAGCACTTTCCAGCCACCCTTAAGATCTGCCCTGAGGCAACCACTTTGCTGTGGTTAATGGTAGGTCTGGCCCTAGTTATAAACAACTTTTATATGATAAGGTGTTTTGGTAAAATTCCAGCTATCTTTCTAGTCAGTATATATCCTTTGTGCTTATTTTCCTGGTGCAGGATTTCTGCTTTCATTGAAATAAAATATATGCTTCACCAAATCTCTCAGAGCTTTAGGTAAGGGCTGGTCAAAGAATCTACTCTATCTCCAGAAAGGGTCTGGAAGCTAAACCTTTATTTTACCACACACGTGTTTTCTGTACTGAGTGTCACATGAAATTTTTGCACAGAATAAGCCCTGAATTGTGAATACAATTGGCCTTCCACATCCAATGGGATTAGGGGCACCCCCATGAAAGTTGAAAATTGCAAATAAAAAACCCACTATGTTTTTACCTGAGAGAACACCTCTCTAGGACTCTCTAGGTCCTCCAGTGCAACTCTGTAGTCAACATCTGGCAGAGGTTGACCATACAATCATGCTGGAGGACTTACAAATGCCTAGAGAAATGTTTTCTCTAGTAATGTCCAAAATCTTCAGTGTAACTCTATGGCCAATTTCCACCAGAGTTGCACTGAAGGACCTAGAAATTCCTAAAAAGAACATATTAATCAAATCTGCAAATAATCAAATCCACAAAAGTCAAAGCCACAGAAGTGGAGGGTTGACTGTAGTCTTTAAAAACCATGCTATTCTCAAATATTTTCTTGCAGCAAGCAGAAAAAGGTTAAACCTATTTGCTGTTTTCTTAGAGAATGAAATTAGTGAAGAATTAGACAATAATTAAACAAATATTTACCTTACCTTAATTAAGAATCAGTACAGCTCTCAGAGACTCAATAAAATTGCTTCAAAGCCAGAACTGATCCATAATTTATTTACAATTGATTTACAATTTAGATAAAGCTGATGGAGACTGTGATTCTCACTTTATCAATAGATTCCACACCTGATACTAGTTCTTCAATGATTACTAGAAAGTTTATGGACACAATTCACAATGTCTAGACACAATTCACAGAAACCATTGTAGTTTTAATTTTTAATATTATTTACATGTTTATAATAAAACATAGAGCCCAAGCCAAAGAAAATTCAGAAACGTAAACTATCATATTTCAAAGGTTCCTTGTAAACCTGTATGCACACAGCTTCAGAGCCATATATTTGTTATATCTGTGCTGCAAATCACTTTCATGTGGCAAGTTTCATTCAGTTTTGCTTTCTCCTAAAATCAATCTATTCATAACCTCACATTCTTTCTATCTGGAATATGAAATGTTCAAATTCTGGTAAATTATTCAAACAGGAATTAACATGAATATTTTCTTTCATTTGCACCAGCCAAATTCAATAGGCTCAGCTAATCCCAGCCTAGGTCCTTTAATATGACATAGTCATTGCTGTATCATATCTCTTTAACTGTCATGGCTACATCCTATGGAATCCTGGGATTGATTGTTTGAAATATTCTTCATCAAATGACAAATCCCAAGATTCCATATAGGAAGGAACCAGGACAGTTAAAGTGATATAAATTTGATATAACTGTCTAGTATACATATAACCCATGTTGCATCTGCCTATCATATAGTTGTTAAAGAGGATACACACATGAGCATTAGCAACTGTAATTCAACACTAATCTGAGGGGATACACAGGAATCTAAGACCAGACTTTTAAGAGCTAAGTGCTCAAAGCCCTATGCCTGAATGGATAGTTCAGTGGTTTTAAGATTTGATTCCTCAAGAGAAGAGAAGAGAAGAGAAGAGAAGAGAAGAGAAGAGAAGAGAATTGAGTGCCTCCTCTGACACATCCCTGGGTTGGGTTGGGTTGGGTTGGGTTGGGTTGGTTCTATGGGGCAATATTTGAAGTAGGCCCAATACTGTATTTGTAGGTTATTTTGCTAGATGTGCTTTGTCTTTATCTGAGTTAATAAACAGAAATGTGTTACGATCTACCTGTGTGCTGAATACTGATATGAAGGAAGAAGTCTTCAGGGCTTGGAAGCTGCCCTACAGTCTTCTAGAAGGAAAGTACACTATAGGTTAATATTCTCATATATGGATCATTTTTACCAAATACAAAGAGGTATGCAAATGCTAGTAAATTATCTTGAGAACAGGCTGAAATAAATTCTGGACCAATCCTTATTTTTTTTCCTTTTAAGACCAATGTGGAAATGTGCCAATCCATGTTAAAAAGTGAAACCAGCTTCAATCCTGCTTTATTTGGTCTTGTCAACAGTTTACATTACTGCACCACACTGTTATAGTTTAGTGAGACCTAAGAGATCTCTGGCTGAGATTTCTAAATGCTCATCCATAAAATGCAAAACCTAGGATTCCACAGGAGGCAACCATAGCAGTTAAGTAGAATAATAGCACTATAACAGTATAGTGTGATGCTGTCAAGAGTGATCATCTCTGAATGAGGACATGACTGTCCATTGATCCCAGTCCTGCAAAATCCATGTCTTAAAATCTAACAATTTATAAAAGACACTTTTTATCCAGGCAACATAAGAGTACAGGATGGTGTTTCAACTGTGTCACAGTAAAAAAAAAAAAAAATTAACACTAGATCAACTGAGCCTTAGAAGAAATAAATAACTCTTAGTCTTGTCATTTGCATTAGAAAAAAGATCCTTGTGCAGGGTAGTTTTTTTTTTTAAGAAAACCATCAAAATTCTCCTCAAACTTCAAGTAAAATAGCAGCCCCTCATAAATATCACCATGTAAGCAGTCAGGCTCTGTTTCTGACTCCCCTCCCATTGAGAGGCTGTTCTTCCAATTTCACTCATAAAAATATTATGATAGGAAAGTGTAAAATCAGTTCCAGTTTCAGGTGCTCTAATTTTGTGGTAAGAAAAATGATGATCTGAATGTTCCATGTTACAGTTTAATCTAAAAATCAAAGCTTGCAACAGAACAAGGCTCCACCATCCAGCGACACTCTTTTCTTAGCTTTTACTGGGATTGATGAATGCATAAAAATAAAAGGGGGGGGGGGGATCAAGGAGAAAACAATAAAATTTTAGTAATCTTATTATTAAATGTGCCTACTGAATTCTATGACCAGGAATTATGTATGCTGGTATCAATGGGATGTCAGTTGGAGTCCTTCATGCAGGTTTGGCTATATATTACAATGCTATCTTCACTAGCATTTGAGAATAAAATGTACCCTCATGTGTGCTTCAAGACATAATTGTAATGTAGGGAGTGATCTCACATAAATTGGTGGAATGGATTCAAAAATGAGATTACAGCCTTTGTAATAGTCCTAAAAGATATGCTGTATTTTTCTTTTAACAGATACATATAAAATGTATTATTCTTCCCTCCATCACAGACTATTCAGCAGACAGTAAGTCTATAGATCTTAAAAACCTCCACTGCTCATGCTTTCATATGGTTTGAGATACCATGAGAAGCTATGGAATATGGCACTCAGATACAATGGGATTTCAAACTTTTTGGAACTGCAAAGGACCTGTTTTATATTTTCCCCCAATGGCTATATTCACTAAATCAAAAGAAAATCATTAGATTAGGGTCATAGTCTAACAAGATATGTGAGCAACAATCACATGGAGCTCCAGAAAGAAAGCCCAGACCTGTCAATTGATGGTTTGTCAGAGTAGAGAAACTGGAATGGACAAAGACTAGTTCTCTGCTCCCTTTCTGATTTGCCAATTTTAAACTTTTTTGCTGAGCAGCATAGGCACACTTCTGGATGCTCATTCAGCAGTTGTTTGTATACAAGAGACAGATTATTGGGGGGGGGGGGGTGTTCTTATTCTTTTCTGCTATAAGCCAACAGCCAGCATGAATCCTGTATGGGGAAAGCAGGATATGAACCATATAAATATAATAAAATAAATAAACATGGCCTGTCATCATGCTGGCTAGGACCTTCAGAGAGCTATAGTGTTAAAGAAGGGATTTTTGAAGGCTGACATGATATCACATCTTTAGAAAAAAGATAAGAACATGGAAGACTGCTCTCACAGAAGGGCAAACAGAATGAAGACATGAAATAAGAGCTAGTCACAACAAAAGTTTCAGGCCTGGCTTAAACATAATAGACATTCAGTTTTTTTTTATTTCTGGGCAAGACCACCTTGATTCACAGAGCAGCTCTGCCAAGATTTTGTGCCATGCTTATCATTGTCTGTCCACTATGAAGGTGAATCGAGGTGTCCTTGCTTGCTCTCAGTCTCTCTGCTCTGGTCAGCTATCAGTCAGTGAGATCTGCAAGGACCAATGACAGCCCTCAATTTGCCCATTCTAATGCTGGCTGACAAGGTTAGGTTGGCATTTTCTCACCCTCCAAGTGCCTCAAGCTATCAAACAGGTTAGTGTCTTGTCCTACCATTATGTCCTTGCTACACTACCTGAATGGAATTTTCCTGTGCATTCAAGAAGTGCCGAAGAAGTATGGATTGAGTATGGGATCAGTACAGGGATGGAGGTGTGCAATAACACTCGTTTTAAAAAAGTTTTTAAAACTTTCAGCCCACGCAGCAGCTGGGAGGAAAGGCAGTGCAATAATCTCCCAAGTTGAGGTGAAATCTCTTTTCCTGTAGTTTAAATCCTTTGTTTTGTGTCCTGGTCTCTGGAGCAACATGAAACAAGCTTGCTTCATCCTCAATATGATTGCCCTTCAAATATTTAACAATATTTATCATATCATTTCATATCAAAACATACCTAGCTTCCTAAGTCTCTCCTCATAGGGCATGAATTCCAGACCTTTCATCATTCTGGTCATCCTCCTCTGGACATGCTCCAGCTTGTCCCTATCTTTATTGAATTGTGGTGCCCAGAACTGGATACAATATTCCAGGTGAGGCCTGACCAAACAGAATAGAGTGGTACTATTATTCTATCACCATGAGTCGGAGCCAACTCAAGGGCAGTAAACAACAACAACAAAAAAAAATGCTTCCCTCAATATAGACAATATATTCCTATTGATGCAGTCTAAGAGCATATTGGCTTTTTTGACTCGGCAGATCATTCTTATACAAAACCAACAATATTTCATTGAGAACCACTACATTAGAAAATTTGTTGATATTACAAAGGATACTTCTAACATGAACTTCTAACACAGGCCAGTTCATTCACTTCCATGTGTTCCAAATTTCACTGTTAATTTTGGTCCATAGTAAAAGGACATGAATGACTAGAGAGGAGAGAAACTATGGGGGGATGCAGACCAGGGCGTCGGGGACGCCCTGGTCCAGAGCGCCGGCGGAGCTCAGCCTCCGCACCGGGGTGCTCCCCCGGCGACTCTAAAAGGAGCTCCAAACTGGCGCTCCTTTTAGATTTCAGGGAAAGTGCGCCCTAAAAGCTGTGGGTGCACTTTCCCTGACTCTTCCGCCGCGGCGCGTCCGGTCGCCGCAGTGTGAGGTCATCCCCGGAGCGACGGCCGTGCGGACGGACGGCGACTCCGAGGGCGACCTCAGGAAGAGGAAGGGGCGCCGCTCGTGCGGCTGCCCCTCCTCTTCCGGGCCCGGAAGACAGCTCACTTAGCCGTCTGCCGAGGCCTTATCTCAAAGAAGGATTCTGTGAAATATGTGGATTCCCCCCTCCCTCCACTTCACAAACCCGAGCAGTTTCTTCAAATCAGCATGCAGGTGCTACAGAAATATTTCCATTGCCCACATATTTCATCATTAAAAGTTATTCCATCTGACAACAAGAATCCCATCTTTCTGCCAGTCAGTTAAGCAATTTGAAAACAATCAACAAGGAAGAGGATGAAACAAAAGGCAAATGTTCCCACCTGCTGATCTCATATTTTAATTCAGAAATGTAATTACCAATTCTTCACTTGTCACATTAACTCAGAATAAATGAAAAAGAACAAATATTCATGCCATAATAACATGGGCATCTCTGATTTATTTATTAGGCAGCTTTATAGTAACAACTGTCAGACAAACCTAGCCTTTCTTGTTTATATCTTTGAAGTGTAATAAACAAAAGACCATTAACAACTAATTATTTCCACCTGGTGAACTCCATTTTGAGAAGTTTTGATTAATTAACATTAGGTTTCTCTTCTCATTATTTTCTGGAGGCAGGGGTAACAATTTAAACTAAATTAACATTAGTCTGTAGTGAGGTCTTTGTCCATTTTCTGGTTCATTGCCATTTAACTCATTAATTGAATAATTGGAAAATACAGCTACTGTTAATCAATATAGCATTCCTTTATGAAGTTGATAGCAATTAGAAAGCTAGGAACCAATTTCAAAGAATAAAAAGTAAGATTTTGTTTTTAAAATATTTAGCTATCAAGGTTAGATGAAGGCCATGGGACCGTATAGGACTCAGTTTGGTGTAAAATTACTATGGGATTGTGAGTCATGGCTGCAGACCCATGCAACTTGACATTGGGATACATTCCACTCAGATTACTCAGACTACTTGGGGAGCAGAAATAGTTAAAAACAAGCTTCATACTTCATATGCATTGGATGTTCTACAGCAAGGGTGGGCAACCTTTCCCCTTTAAGGGCCAAGGGACTTCAGCTCCCAGAATCCCAGGAGCTATTGGCCAACATGGGACTATTGGCCAACATGACTGAGGCTTCTGGGAGCTGAAGTCCCTTGGCCCTTAAAGGAGAAAGGTTGCCTACCCCTGTTCTACAGAATTAGAAACTGTATTATGAAAACACACGTTAAGCAGTTTAAACATATGTTAAAACATATGCTAAATCAGCTGCCTTGAATCCCATCTCAGGAGAAAGGTGAGATATAAGTTCAATAAATAAACAAATATAATAAAAATAATAAATATGTCCCTCCAGATGTTGTTGAATTGCAACTCCCAGCATCTCTCACCCCTAGCTATGCTGGTTAGGGCTGCTGAGACTTCATGTCCAACAGCATCTCCAGGGCCACATGATTACCACAGTTGCTTTGACATTTATTGTGTAAATATATTTGCATGATTCTGATTTCTTAACAACAAATCTGAATGGATTTTACCTACTTTTACCATATTATTCTATTTGGAATTTGAATCTTCAACAGGGATGCAGAGAGACAATTTTCACTGGGGTTTAGATATTGATCATTAAAGATTTTGAAATATTTTCATAGGTAATTAAAAACCCTCCCAATTAATGCATTTTAATTAGAAAATATATTATGAAGTTTCCAAAAAAGCAAATCAATTAAAATATAATGTTTTTCACATTCAAAACAGCTGTGTTACATAAATGATAGGAAGTAAATGCATATTGCCCAGCTCATCCTATTTATAATATTCTGAATGGTTATTAAAGTCTAATGAGCAGTAATTTATCTGCAAGCTTCCAGACACACTGTCTACTTGAGTTTCATTCAAATATGTTACTTTCAAAAGACAAGATTACTCAATTTGCTTGTCAACACCTTGATGGTAACAGTGTATGGTCAAACCTCAGAATAAATTCCCACACACATTTGTAGATGCATCAAAGGTAAACCTACAGCACAAAACTGTACATGCATAGAAACATTTCCTTTTACATGTACAATATTTAATTAATTCATTGCCATACTGGAATATCAGTATGCAAAGAGATCTTGTAGCACCTTTGAGACTAAGGGCTTAAAAAGACTGCCAGAAATAATCCAGCTTGAGACCATTTTAGTTTTCCTGGCTCAGTGCTAGGGAATCATGGGAACTGTAGCTTATTGTGGCACCAGAGCTCTTTGACAGAGAAGGCTCAATGCCTGAGAAGAAAAACTACAATTCCCAGATTCCCTAGCATTGAGCCAGGACAGTTAAAGTGGTCTCAAACTGGATTATTTCTGGTAGTCTGTTCATGCCCTAACTGAGCAAAAGAAGGTGTAGCATGAGCTTTCATAGACTTATTTTTCTCAACTAAACCCAAAGGTGCTACAAGAAGATTTTAATAAGTTCATGAAGTGTTAGCACTGGAATTCTATCATACCGTTTTTTTAGGCTCCTAAAGTGTATTTCTAAATGCTCAGCTATATAATGCTCAGCAGAGGGGCAGGGTATAAATAAATAAATTATTATTATTATTATTATTATTATTATTATTATTATTGTTATTATTAGACTGATGAAAATTCAGGGGGAGGGCAGAATCTCTTTGGAACCGGACAATGCCCTCATCCTACCTCCCAAGACACTACATCCCTGATTCTACATCCTACATCCATCCATGTTTAAACCACATTAGTGTATTTTCTGTTATGTCTAAAGGGAAAATAGAAAAGCATTATTTTTTTATATTGCAACTCGACAGTAGCTGGCATTTATTTTATAGGAACATATGATTGGATTTCTCTATTCTCCAGGTCTGTGGGGGAGGGGAATACCCAAGAAAATCTATGAGGGATGGCCTTAATATGAAATCCATGAAGATCTCTTTAGAGTTCACACTCAAATCAAGAATGTATTCACCAGCCCACTGCCATAGAAGTCATCAGCTGCCAAGAACTGCCTTCTTCTCCCAGGAATTCAGTAAACAAGTCTTCTGTATTGCAAACAGTATAACTTTATTCCAGGAAAAAAAACATAGGTGTTAGGAGGAAGACATCTGAAAACAGAAGTGCCATCAAATACAAACAGTGGCATAACAGTAACAATGTCCCACACCAGAACGTCATGGGCTTCATCTTAATTCACTTACTAATTAAAACATTTCAAATCTCTCTGCCATAACAGCCTCATTTGTCCAGCCCCTAATACCATCCTGGTCTCATCTCTACTTTCTTTCTCTCATCAACATGTTTCTCATCAACAAGATTCTGAGAAAATTCCTCCCCCAGACATCTGCACATTCTTGCACCAGGCAACAAGCATTCCTTTATACCATCTCTAATTATTTCCAATAATACAATACCCCCATCATTCTCATCATACCCCTATATATTCTAACATTCATATAATTCTTCTACATATCTAAAACACTATAACATTCAGTTAAATTTGCTTATATATTATAATAATAAACACCTTATGACAGAATATACCAGATTCTGACGCCAGCAAACACAGTTTCTTGATCAACAGTAAAACAATTTGAGTTTAGACTAGTAAGTCATAGTGCACCCATACACAGCAACATACTACTATTCTGTTCAGAATTAAGAATTAATTAATTAATCAGAATTAAGAATGAATGTTAATTAAGAATTAACATTCAGTTGAGTTTACTGTCAGTGGGCCTGTATACTTACCTACCTTTACCTAGGACCAAGCTCTATTGATTGAATTTGGGTGTGCTGTCAACAGTAGGAACTATGAACATGTAGCCCGGCTACTTGAAGGAAGGTGTCTTCCCTTAGCAGCTTTTCCACACAAGTAGCTCAATCAGGTTATCTACAGTTGAATAATTCCAGTTGAATAGAATGTGATCTGGCTACAGGGGATTCTCAGGAGTTCAGGCTGTGGGGTGGGGTATTTGTGTGTGTGTGTGTGTGTGTGTGTGTGAAAAACTCCTTAAACTCCTCAGAAAAGACTTTATGGTTTTTACCTGAGAATCTTCAGAAATCCACAAAATGTGCATCATCGTACATGTGGACATCAGTCTGCTTGAAATAGATTCAGATGGGTGTGCATTTTCGACAAAGGGATAAATGAGAATATATGCAAAACTGCTCAGGAAAATGAAGACAATTAACCTTCAATGTAAATGTGCCAAAATCTGCAGCAATTCACATAATACACTTACATGTAGATTAGTCCCAAACAAAGTAGTATTTCTCAGCATCCCCCCCCCCCCCGAAGCTGTTTCACACTTCAGAAATCTCATGCAACAATTATTCTCTAACTGCCATGACTGCTTCTTATGAAATCCTGAGGTTTGTACTTTGATAATGCACTGGAGCATGTTTGAGAATTTGCCCCTCTATAAACTGCAAATCGCAGGATTCCACAAGTTGGGACCATGGTAACTAAAGTGGAATTACAGTGTTATACAATCGGCCCTTTGTATCCAGGGTGGAGGTTCCATTCTGGACACCCCCCATGGATGCCAAAAAGCACAGAATCTCAAGTCCCTTTGTTTTTAATAGTGGTGTGCTGCATGTGTGGCTGCACATGCTGCCATTTGAGAGAATGAGGAAGGGGCTTCTATGAATGGCAAGCCTGTGGTTGGGGTGGACCAACTGTAATTATATAATGTGAAAGGGTCTCAGGCCTTTTGGACTTCACCTCCTAGAAGCCTTGACCAATACTGTGGGTATTGAAATCCAAAATATCTCAGATGTTGAGAAACATTCTTGTAGAGTGCCTCCTTCATGTCCATCTGCCTTTTGAGGTAGTCATACAAGAAAACACCTTTTTTTCACCATAATTTTGTAGAAATAGGGATATCAGCAGTTGTACCTGGTCATGTAGGCTACATCTACTGAAATTATCTTTGCTACACAACTATTAATGTGAATTTTTTTTCTTAATCTGGCACCCTTGTCTGAAATAAGATGAGTGACCATTGATGAGAAGGCCTCTAGAATTTCCTGTCTAGGAAATGTTACCTTGTAGTGTAATCTTATATCATTTAATATCAGGTGAAACCTCTTTTTAAAAAAAATCATAGGCTTTTAAACCCCTTTGATGTTTTATCAAGATGTTTAAACTCTTGCAATGTGCTTACATATTTTTCATGCTGCTTAGTTGTCACTTTAATTGTGAATTGCATTGTTTGTAAATTCATTTGGAATTGGTTGGCTTCCCTGGAGAACATATATATCGGGACATCTCATAAATATATGAAGAGTTACATCCAACATTATATGAGCAGACAAGAGGCCTTTGCAGACTGCCTGAAATAGTGCACATTAAATTGAGGCACTGCCCTGGCTCAGTGCTAGGAAATCATGGGAACTGTATTTTTTTCTGGGACATTGAGCCTCTGTGAGAGAGCCCTGGTGCCACAATAAATTACAGTTCCCATGATTCCCAAGCACTGAGCCAGGACAGTGCCTCAATTTAATGTGCACTATTTCTGGCAGTCTGCAAAGGCCCTTTGTCTTCATCTCCTTCCCTTTGCAACCCCCTGTGTCCCCTTCGTTTGGACAATCCTTTGGAACAGATCTTGGGGGCACTTTGTGTAGTGGGTCTGGAAGAAAAAGGAAAATAAAAACAATTCAGTACAAGTGAAAATCATGTTTGTCAGTTTGAATATGCTTTGATGTTGCTTTAAAGTTGCTTTTAATTAATTGTTGTGTGTTTTTGATGATACAAACTTTTATCTGGATCTATTTTAATTTTTGTAAACTGCCTTGAGTCCCAGAGCTAGGAATATCATTACTTATTAAATAAATAAACAAACAATTTCAGTTATTTTGATAAGATTTTAACCTGTTGTCTGAGAACTGACTGAGGTTACATGATACAGGGATAAAGCAAGCTCTTGCTTGGTCTTTTGTGTTTCCTAAAAGCATCTGATTAAATGTACTTAAAAGGAAAATGTCCACTCATGAAAAATTGTAGCAGCAGGAAGAGACAAAATTTATTATAAATTAATTTTATCGTACATAAAAAATAACCACACATATTTTATCTATCTATCTAAAACACATATACACAAACAACAACAAAACTATAAACACTACTATACAACAAAAACAAATACCAATACTACTGACATCCTATCCTGTATCTGATGAATACATTCCTCTGTGTATTCGACTTAAATTATATATTTATGCTTTTACTTCACACAGGGCTTAAGCAGACTGCCAGAAATAGTGCACATTAAATTGAGGCACTGCCCTGGCTCAGTGCTAGGGAATCATGGGAACTGTAATTTATTGTGGCACCAGAGCTCTCTGACAGAGAAGGCTCAATGTCCCAGAAAAAAATACAATTCCCATGATTCCCTAGCACTGAGCCAGGGCAGTGCCTCAATTTAATGTGCACTATTTCTGGCAGTCTGCTTAGGCCTACAAACTCTGTTTAAATAAAAAATTTAAAATCCTACATTTATTTGAACTATTTTTAAACATTTTGATAACCATTCCAGTGTAGGATACCACTTATAAATCTTAGAATTTTCTCCCTTAACTCAAAGTAAATTTCACACTTTTTGTCCACATCATTTCCCATTGTTCAATTAACATTGCAAACCCAATATTTTGAGCCCATTTCACCATACTAACTTTTCCCTGTTCCCATTCTATTTCAAACATCAGCAACAATTTATATATTTTAGTAATCAAATGTTCATCATCAGTACATCATTCAATTTCAAATTCAGATTTAGGTGATCTACATTGTAGAAATAATGAAGTTTGACATCACATGAAGAGCTGTAGCATTATCCTATGGAATCCTTGTAAAAGGTCTTAGCCTTCTCTGACACAGAGTACTAATGCTTCAGAAAACTACAAATCCCAGGATTATGTAGGCTGGAGCCATGGCAATTAAAGTGGTGTCAAACTGCATTATTTCTAGAGTGTTGTTTGAAACACTAGGATGTTTTTATCCACCTAAATCTTTCAAATAATTTTCCATAATGAAACCAGTTTAAAACATGTCCTTCAACCTCTAATTCTTCCCTTGATTTCAATCTATATTGACTGTTTTCTATTATCAGCAAATCCTTAGACATCATCTAATTGGCTTTTGTGTATAATTCTCTCTTTAAAAACATCTCAATCAATGGACACCACTGGTAACCTTGAACAGAATCTTGCTTTATATCTATTCCAAACACATAATAATAACAATCCCACAAATGATTATTGAAAATGGAGTCAACTTTAGCTTTATCATACCAAAGGTAACCATGAAACCTGAAATTCAAATCTGCATTTATAACAACCTTTCATTTATAACAACATTCATTAAATGTATCCAGTCCTTCAACCATACCAAGCAACATACAGGATAATATGTTTTTAAATTCAGAAGACCAGACCAGGAGCCTCATCTTTTCTTTTCTCTCCCCCCCCCCCCCCCCCCCAGTCTTGCAGCATCTTAAATCTCACTCTTGGTCTCCTGCCTTGCCAAATAAAAGACAAGTCATTCTGCCACTGTTTAAATGGCACATCATTTAGTATAATAAGAACAGATTGAAATAAAAACATTTTAGGCAAAACATTCATCTTAATTGTAGTTATTCTACTAAACAGTGATCAATTTAACTTTTTCCATTTCTCCAAGTCATTTTTAATTTCATTCCATACTTTAACACAGTTATCTTTAAAGAACTTTGAGGTTTTGTCTGCAACAGAAACTCCCAAATATTTAACCTTTCTCACAATCTGAAAACCCAATTTATCATGCAAAGTTTTTGGTCCATCTTTGTCATATTCTTAGTCAAAATCATAGTTTTATCTTGAATAATCTTAAAGCCAGAACTAATTAATTATTATTTTAAAGTATTATTAATGTTGTTTGCATAATCTGTGGTAGTCTGCAAAGAACAAGCAAACAGGAATACTTATCTGCAATAAAGCCAAGGTTAAGATCCATGTAATTAAACTATACAAAGGCAATGCTGCAGACCACTGCACTTGAGTACACATTGATCTGAAATGTAAGGAAATACTGTGCCATATACTCTCTAATGATTCCTTAGGCCTATATTATTTATACCAAAGGATCATCTTAAGAACTGGGACAGGAATATTTAACATTGTTATCATCATCACCTGCACATTTCAGTGTGAATTATGGTCTGATTTGGGAATAGACTGCCTCGGCCCAATCTAAAACATGTTCTGGTTGACAAGGTAAATGTGACTTTCTTATGCCTCTTGAAGTTCTCTGAAGCATTACCATCAGTTATGGTATTCTTTTGGATCACAAGGATGAGACTGGGACAGCCACTATATTGAGATAGCTCCAGTTGTCATTTCAAAACTCCCTTGGTCTCTGCCTATGGCAATGACAGGCAACTCAGAGCCCTCCAGATGTCCGATTGAATCCCCAGTCAACCCTCAGCATTACTTATGCTAGCTGGGATCAAAGGAGTTGCACTTCAGCAACAGCATAAGATGGCCAGTAAATTAAGTTGCCTAGTAAGTTGCATAAAGTGCCCAATAAATTGGAACAAGTTGATCAGTTCCCACAGCTAGCTTCTATCCTCCCCTTCTCTCTTTTTTTTTTGGTTCTAATGTCCATAATATTTGAATCTTACTTCTTTTCAGAATTCACAGGCAGTGATGATAAAACTATATTTGCATAACATCTGGAACATATAGAGTTCTTCCACCTAGAAACTACTTCACGTGCTATAACATTTGATTTGTAGAGCTGCACTTTGATTTCTTTCTTCTTCTCCCTTTGCTCTGCGCCAAATGCTGCTTTTTGACATGCAGCAATCCAGATGTGATTACTCAATATGCTCAAGTTTATTAAACTCTATAATGGTAAGGTACCAAGAAAACCAAAGAATGAGGTCATCATTGCTAACAAAACTGAGGCAAAGATGCAGCACAGATGTTAAACTGTTCATCTACATTGAAAGTGTGAAGGAAAGGGGGAGAACTAAGGAATACGTTTGTCATCAGGGTCTATGATTGGTCTCTGATATTTTAAGGAATACGTACAAACACTATCAATATGTGACAAATTCAGTGACAAGTCTTGGTTGTCTAGATATACCTAACTGATCTCATTAATAGAATGACAGGTGGACAATGACACTGGTCAACAGATTACAACAGATTATAGATTACAGTACAGTATTATGGATTCAATTCTTGAATTTATGATGTGTTCTCCAGTATTTGAAGACAAAAGTGTAAAGACTTCTGGTTTCTGATATCTACTTTGCATTTTGCTAGAATTCTAATATTAAGAGGTTCAAAATGTTAGCTGTGAGGGTGGAGTTTATAAATCTGGGGATCTTATACATGTTGATCTAGGAGATGTGAAAAGAGTGAAAAGAAGTGGCTCGACCCCATTTTGAAACATTGTTTAAACAATGTACATGGCCAAAATGAGACAAATCAAAACAATGAGACAAACCAGAACAAAGCCACTCTTTGGGACCAAACACTGCAGGAAAATTATCCCTGGGTTGCTCTGGTTCAAGACAGAAGGTACAAACTATTGCACCAGCATGTAGACTGCATGCCCATGCAAAGGGCAAGGCATCCAGCAGAAGTGGACAGGACCAGGCATCTTAGGTTAGGGAAACTATGGGCCTCAGCAGACGGCTTAAAAAGCCGTTCTCGGTGCAAGGAAGGGGAGGGGCAGCCGCACGCTCGGCACCCCTTCACCCTCCCGAGGTCATCCTCGGAGCCGCCGGCCCTCCGCACGGCTGGTACTCCGGGGGCAACCTCCCGCCATAGCGTCCGCACACGCTGCTGTGGAAGGGTCGCCGAAAGTGCACCTCACGCTTTTGGGACGCACTTTCAGCAACGTATAAAAGGAGCGCTATTTTAGCGCTCCTTTCTTGGGGCACTGACGGTGCACTGCAGGATTGAGGCATGAGGATGCCTTGGTCCCGCGGCGCACCTTCCTGGGGCGGCGCAGAGCCGCCAGTCTGCTTCCCCTCTGAGAGTGCCATTGCTGGCCAGAGAAGTGGAAGTCACCAGACATGGCTTCAGAAATTACTTCAGAAAACATTATCATTACTCAGATTAGTTCTAGGACTCAGTGTTGAAACCTTTCTAGGGAAGCTGCTGGGAAGAAAAGAAAAATGGTGATCCCTAACCACTTGGACACCTGGGCGCACCACGCTGGCAGGTCTATGAAAGAGATGGTAGTTTTTAAATTGTTTTTTTTTTTTAAAGAAGTGGACCAATAGATTTCCAGGGCAAAAAAAAATCAATGGGAGGCCTATCATGCCACTCAGAATTAGGCTCAATTTATTGGCATGCTAAAACTTGACAATACAGCAACCCAGAATATTTTTAGAGATGCAAAATAATAGTCAAAGTAATGAAACTTTTTAAAAAATCTCTATTTTGGGATACTGTATTAGGAAAAGAAAGGAGAAATGAACTTAACACAATCACATAGAAAAGATGTCCAGATGTTAGGATGTATTGGCAATCCCCTGAAGAGGTTTAAAACATAAGGCTTTTTTTTCCCTGCTCACTGTGTCTCTTCTATAATGATCACATAGAGAATTTTCTGCTTCCTTTATAGAATTTTTTTTAAAAGAGAGAGATACATAAATGTCCAAACAGTATAATACTTTCACTGACCCTCTGCATTCAATCCATCTGGAGAAAATGCTGAATAAAAATGGAAATGTAAGCCTCTATCATACATTTTATGGCTAAAGACTGGTGGTTTGTTTTTTGTGTTTTTTTTTAAAAAATGATGACCAAGAATATTCTATAAAGTGATGTTTCTGTCTTTCCAATACAAACAGCAGTAGTCTATGGAAAGCCCACCAGCAGGACATGGGGGTTCTCCATTTCATGCTCCTTGGAAACTGATGTATAGATGTGTACAGCCACTAACAATGAAGGTGATATCCCCACTCCCTGATGAGTAAACATTGATGGTCCTTCTTCCATTAATTTATCCTGTCCCCTTTAAAAGTCATGCAAGTTACCAGTCATAATTATATCTTCTGGCAGTGAATTCCACAGTTTAACTATCTTCCACTGAACATATACTTCCTTTTATCTCTCCTGAATCTCCCACCATTAGCTACAGTGCATGTCTTCAGCTTCTAATATTATAAGAGAGGGAGAAGGGCTTTTGTGACAGTCTTTGTAGTATATATGATGGCAAAGTTATTTAATCTTGTACACATATAGACTTCATTGTTCACCACTCTTACTTTCCTTAGACTTTATAGGATATTGCATGGTGGGAAGCCAAACTGAAAGAGTGTCAGATAAATGTCTGCCAAGTAACAATAAAAGCTCTTATTTAAAAGTGAGAACTTCTGAGTATGGGTAGAGTGTCCTTTAGTGAATAACAGTAACAAGAAAACCACCATGGTGCAGGGGTTTCAGTGCTGGACTAGAGGTCTAGTAAATTAGAGTTTGAACCCCCACTAGGTCATTAAAACCCACTGGATGATCTTGGGCATCTCACACTTTCTTACCCTAAGTGAAAGGGAATGGCAAACCCTCTCTGAACAACTCTTGCCAGCTAAACCCGATGATGGGGCCACCATAAATTGGAGACAACTTGAAGGCACATGGCAAAGACTACTCTAGGTTATGTGGATCACCAGATCTAGGATTAGGAATAAGACCTAATGGCATGCACAAATGTAAGCCAAAATAACTTAAAATCAAATCAAATGAAATAGGCTAAGTGACATTCAGGTTTTTCAGAAATAGAAACTGATATTTAATCCAGAATAATTTTGATCTAGGGTAGATTTTCTATGGAATTTCCTAGTTGTTGTAGTAGAAGAAGAACTCTCCATGAAATTATTCAAGATGGTTCTGCACATCTTCATGTGAATCCAGCTTAATGCTGTCCTGGGACTGAGTTATGCACACTTCAGACATGGATAATGTTCACAATTCTGCATGGCCACAAACAATTATGTTAAAACACATATAGAGTCATCATTTGCTCAGCTCTAAGATCCAGAGCAGGAATGGAAACAGACTTAAAATGTAGTACTAGATATAGAACAGGAGCAAAACAGGAAATATATATGTTGCTCAAAAAATAAAGCTATCCACAAAGCCCTGAGGCATGTTTAGACAAGGGCTAGATATGCAGGCAGGCTGGCAAGCAGACCAGCAGGAAAGCTTCATATTTCAATAAACAGACTAATGGCTACTATGGAAGGGTTCAAAGTTTGTTAGATCATGATCTAATAAGAATTTTACAAAATTCAAAGAAATTGACATTTCAAAAAAATACAAATTTGGAACAAAGCCAAAACTGAAAGAACTAACTGTCCAGGACTTTTATTACTCAGATCACTAAAAACCCTGGATTTGAATCCCTGCATATTTGCCAAAAATTATCAATGTCTTAATATTCTGAATGGAAATAATAATTGTGATTTGTGATATTGGCATGCAGGTGAAAGTGAAATGAGCAAGTTACCCCTCTCTCTATAGCTAACTTATTTGCAATCCTTTTATCAGAAATTAGTATTTTGACATGTTCCTAAATGTCAACAATCATACCTGTGGAGAAACAAGGGAGTGTTATGAATGTAGATAACTGATTTATGATACCCAAGTAAAATTCAGTGAATGAGGCAGGGCAATGGCATAAGAAAACCATGATATGAAACCATTTTGGGGTTCAGGCCCACCATTTTATATCTCAGCAGAGAAAAAAGGAAGATTTCAGTGGTGGGTTGTATTAACATTATTTGAGAGAACAGCCAAAGCTAGATGGATTCCTCATGAAATAACCTCATTGCTAAAGAATAGCCTAGATCAATAGTATAGGTCACATCTCCTTTGGTCCTTTGGCTGGAGGGGTTGTAAAGTGAGAAAATTCTGGGATGCAGTTCTCTATCAAATTTAATGTATCACTGATCAAACTGTAAATTTCTGTCCAATTTTGCTTTTGCTTTCTATTTTTTTTAAAGTAATTCTAACTTGAAACATAGGAAACTGATAATTTTTCTTATTACTGTTGCCAGATTAGAAGTAGCCAAATGTTGGCAGTCAGGTGACCTCTCCATTGAAAACTGGTGATCTAGAATTTGGGATATACATTTGATGGAGAAACTGTCTGCTATGATGAGGTTTTGCATTGGCCACAAAAAGACTGACACATTTCAAGAATACTGGATGATCTTTATTGACTATGTTGATCATCATTCCCACCAAATCCAACCTCCTACTTCACAGATGGATCTTTGGACAGACACTCTACACCTTGACAAGCCAGATTCTGGCTCTTGCTGAGAACTAATTTTTTGATTCTGCTGCAGAATAACTACTCATCAGATACATACCTTGGCCCTTGTAGTTAATTGTTGTTGTTGTTGTTGTTGTTGTTGTCATTGTTGTTCTACAGACTTTATGTGTTTTATTGTAAAAACTCAATAAAATTTAATTAGAAAAAAGATCAAATTAAAAATTAAGCAATCAGACAATCATATGCCCAACATCACTGCAAAGGGTTTGTTGTGGTTAGAGTTTTAAAAAAGTTTGCATAATGATGGTAACAACATTAACAATAAGGTATAATAGTCATTTTTAAAAAATGCAGAGCATTTTTGTCTTGAAGCTAGGCATAGTCAAACACTCATTCTAGACTTTAGGAGAGCTGATTTCAACAAACTTAGGGAAACACTGGGAGTGATCCCATGGTCAGGAATACTAAAGGAGGAGGAAGTTCAGGATGGACGGGAGTTTCTCAAAAGGGAGATACTGAAGGCACAATCTCAAACTGTTCCAATGAGAAGGAAAAATGGGAGATGTCTCAAGAACCTGGGTTGGATGACAAAAGAATTTTCAATTGAACTAGCACATGTAGGAGTAAAGTCAAGAAAGCCAAAGCACAAAATGAGCTCAGGCTTGCTAGAGCAGTTAAGCACAATAGAAAGGGCTTTTTTGGGTATGTCCGTAGCAAAAGAAAGAAGAAGAAGGAAATGGTAGGGCCACTGAGCAGAGAAGGAAGAGAAATTCTAACAGGGGACAGAGAAAAAAGCAGAACTACTCAACACCTTCTTTGCCTCAGTCTTCTCACAAAAGGAAAAGGGTGCTCAGCCTGAGGAAAATGGAGCAGAGGACACAATAGGGGAAATGCAGCACTGAATAAGTAAAGAGGAAGTATAGGAATACCTGATTAAGCTAAATGAATTTAAGTCTCCAGGACCAGATGAACTACATCCAAGGATATTAAAAGAACTGGCAAATGTAATCTCAGAACCAATGGCAATAATCTTTGAGAACTCCTGGAGAACAGGAGAAGTCCCAGCAGAATGAAGCAGGGCAAACATTGTCCCCATCTTCAAAAAGGGAAAAAAGAGGATCCCAACAATTGTAATCCAGTTAGTCTGACATCAATACCAGGGAAGATTCTAGAACAGTTCATTAAACAGAGAGTCTGTGAACATTTAGAAGGGAATGACATAATCACTAAAAGTCAACATGGGTTTCTCAAAAACAAGTCATGCTAGACTAATCTGATCTCTTTTTTTGATAAAATTACCAGCTGGGTAGATGAAGGGAATGAGGTAGACATAGCATATCTTGATTTCAGTAAGGCTTTTGGCAAGGTCCCCCATGATATTCTCTCAAACAAGATAGTAAAATGTGGGCTAGACAATAAAACTGTTAGGTGGATTAGTAAGTGGTTGACTGACTGAACCCAAAGGGTGTTCAGCAATGGCTCCTCTTCATCCTGGAGAGAAGTAACCAGTGGGGTGTCACAGCGGTCTATCCTGGGACCAGTGCTCTTCAACATTATCAATGATTTAGATGAAGGAATAGGGGGCATGCTTCTCAAATTTGCAGATGACACCAAATTAGGAGGAAAAGCTAATTTGCCCAGAAGACAGGATGAAAATTCAAAATGACCTTAATAGATTAGAAAGCTGGGCCAAAGCTAACAAAATGAATTTCAACAGAGAGAAATGTAAGGTTCTGCACTTAGGACAAAAAATAATAATAAAAAACATGAAATGCATAGATATAAGATGGGGGACACCTGGCTTAACGAGACTACCAGTGAAAGGGATCTAGGAGTCCTAGTAGATCACAAGTTGAACATGAGTCAACAGTGTGATGCCGCAGCTAAAAAGGCCAATGAGATTTTAGGCTGCATTAATGGAAGTATAGTATCTATATCAAGGGAAGTAATAGTGCCACTGTATTCTGCATTGGTCAGGCCCCACCTGGAATACTGTGTCCAGTTCTGGACACCACAATTCAAAAAGGATGTTGAAAAACTAGAGCATGTCCAGAGGAGGGCGACTAAAATTGTGAAGGGTCTGGAACCATATCCTATGAGGAACGACTTAGGGAATTGGATATGTTTAGCCTGGAGAAGAGATGGTGAAGAGGGTTTATGCTAGCCCTGTTTAAATATTTGAAGGGATGTGATATTGTGGAGGGCGCTAGCTTGTATTCTGCTGCTCCAGAGAATAGGACTTGGAACAACAGACGCAAGCTCCAGGAAAAGAGATTCCACCTCAACATTAGGAGGAACTTCCTGACAGTGAAAGCTGTTCAACAGTGGAACACATTCCCTCAGAGTGTGGTGGAGTCTCCTTCTTTGGAGGTCTTTAAACAGAGGTTGGATGGCCATCTGTCAGGGATGGTTTGATTTTGAGTTCCTGCATGGCAGGGGGTTGGACTGGATGGCCCTTGTGGTCTCTTTCAACTCTATGATTCTATGATTCTATGACCTGTAAATCTAGTTTATACCAACATTTATAAAAACTAATTGTTCAGTGCATAGACTGTAAATCACTCAGCCAGATATATAGCAGCTCCTGATTCTAATCAATTGCATGTGTTCTAAAAATACACAGTGCAGGATACCTCATTACTTCCAAAAATGGCACACCTGCTAGATGGTCTACAATCTCTTGTTTCCTTTTGCAGGGGATACAGTGGGGCTGGACCCAATGAGCACAGACCATGTTTTTAATACCAGAAGACTGAGGTAGAGAGTGAGAACTTGGTTCCAAATAATAAATGACTAAGGGCCTCAGCAGACGGAGGCCCCGGAGCCGCCGCCGAACGGAGCGCCGCGGGGCTGCAGCCTCCGCATCCAGGCGCACCGCCGGCGACTCTAAAAGGAGCACCAAATTGGCGCTCCTTTTAGATGTCAGAGAAAGTGCGCCGCAAAAGCGGCGGGCGCACTTTCTCTGACTCAAACGGCGCAGCGCATGTGGGCGCTGCGCCGTGAGGTCATCCCCAATGCGCCGGTCGTGCGGACGGCCGGCGCATCTGGGGGCGACCTCGGGGAGAGGAAGGGGCGCCGCTCGTGCGGCTGCCCCTCCTCTTCCCTGCCCGGAAGACGACTTTATTAGTCGTCTGCTTAGGGCCTGACTTCCTTTACTTGCAGTCTTTCAGTGTTGTTCACTTTATGCCACCTCAGGGATTTATCTAAAACCAAGAGCAAAGCAGCAATGAGTTTGATGCATTTCTCTCTTCCTTTGTTTAAGGAGACAAACAGTGGTATATTTATTGTATCTGCCTCTTTCTATTTAACTCCGCTCCTATAACTATCATCTCTATTCATCCAGGGTTTATTTGTTTTTCTTTCTATGGGTTGTCTGGAAGCAAGGGGAAAGAATGAGCTATTTTTTCTTTCTCAGTGTCTGTTTTCCTTTCTCCTTCTTTTTCACTCTAGGTCAGCTCAGCTGTTTTGTTCTCCCTCCCACAATCATTTGCCCAACCAGAATACATTCACAGTCAACCGCATGAGAGAATTTAAAATGTGGGAAAACAGAGAAGCTGTTCTGTAAATTCTATCAGTATGACTACATTGAAACAATAATTGAGTTGGACAAGTAGGACTGGTACCCATACACAATAAGCATGTTTTACAAAAATGCAAGTTGAACTCTGGATATACTGGCAGAGATGTCTTTCTTTTCTACAACAAGAACATTGTTTCAAATGATGGAAATTATTATTATAACACTAAGGACAGGACTATCCCTTAACTTCTATAGTTAGGGAGTTTTCCAAAATTCTCCTAATCTAAATATCTTCCCAGATTTAAAATTAATGTAACCTCTTGTTTCCTAAATAAAACCAGTGCATAAGAAATCTTCTAGTCTTTGAAATTTTATTTCCAAATTCTGAACACTATTCTTGTTGCTGCTCCTGCTGCTTCCTTCAAGTAAACCTCAATTCATGGGGACCCTATGAATGAGACATCTCCAATACCTGCTATCCTCAACAACTCTGTTCAGGTTCTGCAGGCTCAGGCCCATGACCTCCCTGATTGAGTCTAGCCATCAGATGTGTGGCTTTCCTCTCTTTCTGCTGCCTTCCATCTTTCCAAGCATTATTATCTCTTCTAGTGAGTCATGCCTTCCCCTGATGTGGCCAAAATATGATAACATTAGTTTCATCCTGTTGTAATCCACGTTGATTCCCATTGGGAAAAGGCGGAACAGAAATCATCATCATCATCATCATCTTGACTCAGGTTTGGTCTGTTCTAAGATCCATTTCTTTCTCTTTTGGGTTGTCCGCAGTATCCTCAGCACATCACAAAGGAGTTGATTTTCTGGGACAGAGCAGTCTGCAAGGGCATGTGCACACTTCTTATGCTTTTCTGTCCCAGGCGTTTTGCCTGAAAAGGAAGCCTGGGACAGCGCAGCTGGAAAAGGCAAGACTGTCCTCTCCCCCCCCCCCCCCCCCCAGTTTCTTCTCCAAGGAAAAAGCCCAGGACACAGCAGTCAGGACGAATGCATGCATGATACTCCTCCTCCTATAGCCAAGGGCTTTGTCTCTGGGGAAAACAGCCCCCTCCCTACCCTATTCTGCCTAATCGTGAGCAGCAAGGGAGCAGTGAGGGAGAAAGCAAAGGCCCCCCTCCCTGCCCTTTGTCATCTAGTCATGTGTAGAGTAGTGGGGGGCAGTGAAGTGGGTGTACCCTTTTGGCTTTGCTCCCAGAAGTCCTATTTCCAGAAGTCTCCCCCAGACCAGATGATATCTTGGGCAGGGAGGTAGTATAGAGGAACGAATCATGGCGGACCTTGGGCAAGTCTCATTCTCTCAGCCTCAAATGAAGGCAATAGCAATAGCAAATACATTTCAATACCACTTATCAGTGCATTTAAGCAATCCCTAAGCAGTTTACAACGTGTAAGCTAATTGCCCTGAACAAGCTGGGTACTCATTTTAGTGACCTTGGAAGGATGTAAGCCTGAATCGAGCCTGAGATCCTGGATGGTATTGAACTCACAGGCATTTAAACACTGCACCACTTATGATCTTATAATTTATGAAGCACATGCTGATTTTCTTCTGGAACTTCTTGGTGTTTGGTGTCATGCCCTGC
The DNA here is from genome assembly GCA_026167975.1 of Phrynosoma blainvillii. Taxonomy (NCBI): domain Eukaryota; kingdom Metazoa; phylum Chordata; class Lepidosauria; order Squamata; family Phrynosomatidae; genus Phrynosoma; species Phrynosoma blainvillii. The sequence goes on from JANUYF010000001.1 coordinate 420,706,111, forward strand.
CTGGAGGACGATTCAGAGGACTCAGGGGATGAGCTGGAGCCCCTGGGACCTGAACCTGTAAGGGAGGAGCCAGGGCCCCTGGGACTTGAACCTGTAGTGGAAGAGCCAGAGGCTGGGCCTAGTTCTGCTGTAGCAGAGGCTGTGGGCCCTCCAGAGGTTCAGCAGTCAGGGCTGCCTAATGCTGTAGTCAGGGAGGAGGATCTGGGCAGTGTGCCTACCTTTAAGGAGCGTCGAGCAGAAAGAGAGGGCTTGCGAAGATCACGGAGGCTTCAGCAGAAGTGTGTTAATAATCAGACACAGCTGAAGGCCAGCTCCTTGCCTTCTTAAGAACTTGGAGCATGGGTGGTGCTTTGCCAGTGGATATCTGACTCTTCTACGGGAAAGACTTTGTCTCTGGCTCCGTGTCTCCTAGATCACCTTGACTATCCGGAAACCTTGACCTTGGACTGTTTATCGATCTGCCTATCTGATACCTCAAACCTCGGACCGTCTGACAATTCTTTTGGTAAACCCTATGGTAGAGTTACTGTGTAGTAACACTGACTTGCTGTGCTGGGGATTTTGTTTGTTTGAAGCCAGCTGTCTTATCAGCCCTTTGGCTGCTTTCCTGGACAGAATATCCACTGGCCTTGTAATTGGGCTGATAACAGCATCATGGCAAATGAACAAGCCATGGCCGAGCTTATGCAGAGGAATTTGCAGCTTACTGCTCAGGTGCAACAATTGACTCAGACTGTGGCTGCTCTTCAGGGCGAAGGGAACTCTTCTGCTCCTGAACGCAGACGGAAATGTTTTGCTTCCCTTCCTGATAAATTTCAGGGAAATGCTACAATGCTGGACAGTTTTCTTGCTAATTGTAAGTTACATTTTAAGCTCCGGAGGGAAGATTTTCCTGATGATTCCCACAAGGTGGCGTTTATAATTAGTTTGCTTTCTGGGCCTGCCAGCTAATGGGCTACCCCTTACCTGAACCAGGACAGCCCCCTCCTCAATAGTCTGCAAGACTTTATTGCAGAAATGCAAGCCACCTGGGGGAATCCTGTAAAAGCTGAGTCTGCAGAACGTCAGATCCAGGCTCTTCGCCAAGGGACAGGAACTGTAGCTGAGTACTCCACGAACTTCCGCTTGCTTGCTCAAGACTTGATGTGGAATGATAGTGCTTTGCAGGCTGAGTTTCGGGCAGGGCTCTCGGACGCAGTGCTGGATGAATTGGCACGCTCTGAGCCCCCTGATTCTCTGGGCTCATTGATTGCACAAGCTATCAGACTGGACTGCCGCCTCTCTGCTCGTAGACAAGCTCGTCAGAAGGCCCTTCCACCACCGCCGCGTCCTGCTCGTCCAGATCCTGCAGCTTCACCTGTGGCTGTTCCCTCTCAGCTGACAGAGGAACCTATGCAGCTGGGAGGAGCGCGACCACGGCTCACTGCTACAGAGAAAGAGCGCAGGAGAAGGGAGGGCCTTTGCCTATACTGTGGTCTCCCTGGACATTTTGCTCGGGAATGCCCTGCTAAGGGACGCCGGCCCACCCCGCACGGAAACGGACCCTCCCAGGTGTAGACCGGGTTCACCACCTGGAATTGTCCCTTGAACCCACTTCATCTACGTCGGCTTCCAGGAAGGACCCTTTGCTAGTGGCTGCCAACCTGAGGCTCCCCTCCATGGAGCTCCTTCCTGTGGGAGCCATGATCGACTCGGGAGCTTCCAGCTGTTTTATGGATCTGAGTTTTGCCCAACGTCATCACATCCCGCTGGAGGCTCTGGCTGAGCCCCGGCCAGTGGAGACTATCGATGGACGGCTCCTCCGGTCTGGTCCTGTGATGCACCAGACTCCCGTGCTCCACCTGGAAATCCAGGGCCATGTGGAGCAGATACGGTTTTTGCTGGCCGCTGTCCTGCACTTCCCTTTGGTTTTGGGCATGTTGTGGCTCTCTCAGCATGACCCACATATTTCTTGGTCTCGGAGGGAACTTCTGTTTGGCTCGGAGTATTGTCAGGAGCACTGCTAGCCGGACCAGATCTCGGGGGTCGTGGCTGCGGAGGCCCAGGAAGGGTCAGCGGTGTTGCCTGCGAAATACCAGGACTATGCCGATGTTTTTGATAAGAAGGAAGCGGATCGGCTCCCTCCACATCGGCCCTATGACTGCGCCATCGACCTGGTGCCGGGGGTCCCTATTCCAGCAGGGCAACTGTACTCCCTCTCGGAGCCTGAGCTGGCAGCTCTGAGGGACTTTCTGAAGAAGAATCTTCAGAGAGGGTTCATCCGTCCCTCCAAGTCTCCGGCTGGGGCCCCTGTACTGTTCGTGCGCAAGAAATGCGGGGAGTTGCGTCTCTGCAATGACTACCGGGCCCTCAACTAGATCACCATTCGGAACCGATACCCTCTGCCTTTGATTCCAGAGCTACTGGAGCGGTTGCGCCATGCCAAGGTGTTCACCAAGTTGGACCTCTGTGGGGTATATAATTTGGTGCGGATCCGGGCGGGAGACGAATGGAAAACAGCCTTTCAGACCCGGTATGGGCATTACGAGTACACCGTGATGCCCTTTGGACTATGTAATGCTCCGGCTGTTTTTCAACATTTTGTGAACGATGTTTTCCGGGACTATTTGGACCATTTTGTTATAATTTATTTGGATGACTTTTTGATTTACTCCCCGAACCAGGCCACCCATGATGCCCACGTCCGTGCTGTTCTCCAGAGGCTTCGGGAGCACAGGCTTTATGCGAAATTGGAGAAGTGCGCTTTTGACCTCCGCGAGGTGGTCTTCCTGGGCTACCATGTCTCGGCTCAAGGTGTAGCCATGGACACGTCCAAGGTGGAGTCAGTGCTATCTTGGCAACCTCCTCGCAACAGGAAGGATGTTCAGAGGTTCCTAGGGTTTGCGAACTTCTATTGGAAGTTCATCAAGGACTATGCCACCTTAGTGAGCCCTATCTCCCAACTGTTGCGAGGGAAGTCTCGGTTCGAGTGGACTGCTGCTGCACAGAAGTCTTTCGAGGTACTGAAGGTGAGGTCTACATCAGCCCCAATCTTGCAACACCCTGACCCGCGCACGCCCTTTGTCCTGGAAGCAGATGCATCTGATGTGGTCATAGGGGCTGTGTTGCTCCAGCCCACGGGGCCCAAGGCGCATCTGTTGCCATGCACCTTTTACTCCCGACAGCTCACCACCCCAGAGCTTAACTACACCATCTGGGAGAAAGAGCTGCTAGCAATCAAGGCAGCCTTTGAGACCTGGCGGCATTTGCTGGAGGGAGCGGCTCACCCAGTCCGGGTGCACACGGATCACCGGAACTTGGAGCACCTACAGACGGTAAGGAAGCTCTCTCAGAGGCAGCAGCGATGGTCATCATTCTTTGCCCGCTTCAACTTCCAGCTCCACTATGTGCCTCAAGCCCAGAACCGACAGGCCGACGCTCTCTCCCGGAAGCCTGAGTATGACACGGACCAGGAGGGGGAGACTCTGTCCACCATTCTGCGTCCGGAGAACTTTGCCGCTGCTCTGAGGGAGGATACACTGCTGGACCAGATTCGGACGCTTCAGGGCTGGGACCCGTTTGTGGCACAGCATTCGGCAGAGGGGGATGCCTCTCCCTTCGTAATGCGGGATGGCCTGCTTTACCATCGGGATCGACTTTATGTGCCAGCGGGTCCTTGTCGGGAGACAGTCTTGAGGCTTTGTCATGACTCAAAATCGGTGGGACACTTTGACTTTTGTAAAACCCTGCACCTCCTCACCCGGGAGTTTTGGTGGCCTTGGGTCCAGGCGGAGGTGGCTCAGTACGTGGCGACTTGCCCGGTGTGTCACCGGGCTAAAGACCATAGGGACGACCTGCAGGATTGTTGCTGCCTTTGCCAACTCCAGCAGGGCCTTGGAAACTAGTATCGATGGACTTTATCACGGATTTGCCCCCCTCTGCTGGTTGCACTACCATTTGGGTGGTGGTGGACCTTTTTTCCAAGATGGCCCACTTCGTACCCTGCTTTGGCCTCCCCACAGCGAAGGAGATGGCCCGGATGTTCCTTCAGCATGTCTTCAAGCTCCATGGCCTTCCTCAGGGTGTGATTTCTGACCACGGTGCCCAGTTTACCGCCCACTTCTGGACCAGCTTGCTCCGCCTCCTGGACATCGCGCCTCACCTGTCCTCGGCACATCACCCTGAGTCGGATGGTCAGACAGAGAGGACCAATGGGACCCTGGAGCAGTATCTCCGCTGCTATGCCAGCTATCGGCAGGACAACTGGGTTGACTTGCTCCTGCTGGCCGAGTTTGCCTACAACAACTCGGTTCATGCCTCGACCCAGCAGACCCCCTTCTTTGCTACTGGGGGCTTTCATCCTCGAGGATTCCCTGCCGTGGCTCCTGTTTCAACGGTCCCAGTGGCGGATCAGTGGCTCCAGGAACCTCAAGCAGCACAGTCCCTGTTGAAAGAACAGCTTGAGGTAGCCAAGGAGGCATATAAACGGGGAGCGGATCGGCGGCATCAAGAAGGTCCCCCGTTGCAGGTGGGGGATCCAGTTTGGCTGTCCACAAGACACGTTCCTCTGCAGCGGCCAGGTCGCAAGTTGGATGCTCGGTTCGTGGGGCCATATAAATTGTGGCTCAAATCAATCCTGTGGCTTTTCGGCTCCAGCTTCCCCGGTCATGGCGGATTCACCCAGTCTTCCATCGCTCCTTGCTACTACCGGCCTCAGGGGTTCGGCCGGATGCGGGTTCAACTCCTCTGCCCGATCCAGTTCTGGTGGATGGGGAAGAGGAATTCGAGGTGGCTCAAATTTTGGACTCCCGTCATTATCGGTGTCGCCTCCAGTATCTTATTGACTGGGTTGGTTATGGGCCAGAGGAGCGCTCCTGGGAAGATGCCTTAGATGTTCATGCCCCTCGTCTGGTTCAAGCCTTTCATCGTCGCTTCCCGGACCAGCCTCGTCCTCCTCAGGATGAGAGGGAGATTGATGGGAGGGGGAGTAATGTCATGCCCTGCCTGGAGGAAGATTCAGAGGACTCAGGGGATGAGCTGGAGCCCCTGGGACCTGAACCTGTAAGGGAGGAGCCAGGGCCCCTGGGACTTGAACCTGTAGTGGAAGAGCCAGAGGCTGGCCCTAGTTTTGCTGTAGCAGAGGCTGTGGGCCCTCCAGAGGTTCAGCAGTCAGGGCTGCCTAATGCTGTAGTCAGGGAGGAGGATCTGGGCAGTGTGCCTACCTTTAAGGAGCGTCGAGCAGAAAGAGAGGGCTTGCGAAGATCACGGAGGCTTCAGCAGAAGCATGTTAATAATCAGACACAGCTGAAGGCCAGCTCCTTGCCTTCTTAAGAACTTGGAGCATGGGTGGTGCTTTGCCAGTGGATATCTGACTCTTCTACGGGAAAGACTTTGTCTCTGGCTCCGTGTCTCCTAGATCACCTTGACTATCCGGAAACCTTGACCTTGGACTGTTTATCGATCTGCCTATCTGATACCTCAAACCTCGGATCGTCTGACAATTCTTTTGGTAAACCCTATGGTAGAGTTACTGTGTAGTAACACTGACTTGCTGTGCTGGGGATTTTGTTTGTTTGAAGCCAGCTGTCTTATCAGCCCTTTGGCTGCTTTCCTGGACATTTGGTATGTTTGGTAAGGTGCCTACAGTCTGTTCCTTTCCTGAATTTCACTTGCACTCTGGACACACCATGCTTTCCCACACTTCACAAGTTAAAAACATGTGGCAAAGCATGTGATCAAGAAGGCAAAAGTTCTCAATGAGGAGAGCAGAGAAAGTAGGAGAAGCTGCAACAGTTTGCTTTTGCCTGAGTCCACTGGAAAGTGCAAGATTCAGTCTCCTCTCCTCTCCCTCCTGTTAATTAAGTACAAATTACTTTTGTACTTTCAGTTTAGATTGCACTAATGGAAGTAAGCTGTGGACAAAGGGGGGAAGTGGATGGGGGAGAGAGAAACTGGGAAATTTTAAAAGTACCTGAAAAAATGGGATGACAAGAGGATTCATTGGGACTGTCCCTGTCAAATTGGTACAGCTGGAGGGTATGACACACTTCCATGCATATTTTTATGATTCAATGAATCAAAATTCCCCTCTACTATTTTGTGACTCCCTCCACAAACGTTTGGTATGATCTTTCATTTCTGTGAAGGCAAATTAAATTCTAAAAGAACTTTAAGCTTAATAATGTTGTATTTATCAAATTTTACTTACCATCATTCTGATGAGGATGTGATACTGGCAGAGGGTCAAAATCCAAGAGGGTTTGGTGGATAGTCTGAGAGAAACTCCCAGAGAGCTTTCTTTAAAGAAACTCTTCCTCAGGACATTTACAACCACATCAGTGAAGTGAAGTAAGCCTATTCCTCTCAAAAACTGGACCTGAATGTATATACACAAGTATGAGCTAGCCCAACACATCAGCTCAGCTTTCAAAGCTGAAGCTTTCTGATCCTTCAACAAAATCATGTCTTTACCTCCACCTCTGTACAGTATCCAACCTTCTCTCATGCTGCAAAGGCCAGCTATAGGGAGTGCTGATATTTGGGAAATGAGGCCAGGTTGGAGAAAATTAATCTACATCTTGGTGTGGCAATAAGATGTGAAAATGTTGGGGTAGAACTTGTGGTCTTTATAAGCCACCTCCACGCTCACTCTTCTTCTTTGGTGTCTGGTCAGCCCATCCACCAACCCACACTTCAGGCAATGCAGGCTTTATGCTGGTGGGCTTTGGGGGAATTTTCTCCTCACTTTCCAAGGGATATCATGCCTACCCTGCACTGTCTCTGTAGAGCTTATGGGAAACTAGTTTGGATCTTTCAATTTGTGGTCACTGGCAAGTGGTCTTGTTATTTCCTAGTGGATAAGCAATGATCATTATCATATTAAGGTACACAGCAAGTCTAGTCTGAGGAGGGAAAGATTCCTAGGCTGCCAGCCAGTTAGGACCACTGAATTCCACCTGCACCATTCCCAGTCTTTGTCATAGAAGGAGAAATTCTAAGAATTATAAAACTTTGCATGACTATACTAGCGATGGAAAGAATATTAGAAAATATTCACAAAATAGTAATATATATATTCAAGTGTCAGGAAATCCTGACAAGAAGAATCCTGGACTGATGAGAATTTTCCTAATTGATTATTTACTCTGTGCAAAAGCACATGTTCTTTTTCAAAGAAAATAGATTTTTCTGTGCAGGAAACATTTTCTGCATGGAAAATCATATTTCAATGCAGAAATATTAATTTATGCATAGAAAACAGGAATTTTCTGAGATAGGATTAATATTTTTATGTTGAAATAATATTTTTTCAACACAAAAAAAATGTTGTTTTCTGTGCAAATCAACTATATACAGAACAAATCCCCAACTGCTGCTTTTTTTTTCCTATATAGAAAACAACATTTTCTGTGCACATATTCATATTTCTGCTTTGAAATATTATTTTCTCTGCAGAAAATGCTGCACAGAAAATTCTGTTATCTGTACAAAACAAGCATATGCAAATTTTGCAAAGAATAAGACCCAAATTCAAAATAGCCTTTCAAAACGGTGTAGTTTTTGATGACTTTCTCACAATGTGATAAAAATTGATGAAGTTACTCGTTGCTGTCTTCAAGAAGAAACTTGGTCAAGAATTGCATCCCTAGACTATGCTAGCTAACTAGTACATTTCATTATGGTGATTTCCTGTATGATTCCTTCATGAGACACTTCTCTCTTATTCCTTCATGACACACTTCTCTCTTCCTGCATCATTCTAACCTGCCTCCATCTTTATTATAATCTTTCTCTCCCCCATTAGAACATATATTTGATTATTATTATTTTTAAAGAAGGAAAACTATATGTTTTGCAAAGAAGACTAAGCTTCTTTCTTTTCTCTGCTAGAACTTGGGGCTGTTGTTCAGCTTCTGCCTTGACAATTTTATTACTCTGGTTGTGAAATCCAATATCATCTCTTACATTCCCAAGACAAAGCAGGGAAGAAAAGTAACATGGTGGCAACTGCATCATTTCTGGAAAGTGAAGGACTTCTGTCTTCTCTCTTGGTGGGCTTCAAGGGTCACTAGAGTCATCTCCCCTCTTCCTTCTTCCATGGCAGTGAAGTTTCACAGTTTCTGCACATGCTTGCAGGGATTACCAGCTAGCACACTACAATGCCTGATCTTTTAAAAAAGAACAGTATTTTCTGGATTGGTGGTACAGCAGGACACTTTACTTCATGATATAATAAATTATTCCCAAGGAGAGGGGGAGGGAGAATTTTGATTTTTTTTAAAATGTGATTAAGACATCTACATTTAAAGTTTATGTTGAGAATAAATGGACGAATCTCTCCATTTCAGTTTTCTTCTAAATTTCCATCCCAAACTAATATGCAAATATTAGTATTTTTAAAAAAATGGAAATAAAATCATTACTCAGTCCTGTTGCTAGTGCAAGATCAACAGTTTAGACATGAAAGGGAGTCATTTGCTAGTCGTAAGCAAACTTGAAATAGCATATGAATTCACAAAATCCAGAAGTTAAATATGCACGTTTGTGAACTTGAATTCATGCAATAAGTCAAGATTTAATACATTTGTGAAAGATTGTTGGAATATGGATGGGTTATACAGTCAAAGGAGAAATGTAGAGATGTGTGTGTGGAAAATTCTCATGAGAACAGTGTCTGCTGAAACAAAGAGAACTCGACAGCAGGTGGCTGACAAGTCAAAAACAAGTACAGTTTGAGCTGGGAAATAGATAGGCAATACATCAACATATGAGCTCATGGGAAGGTAGTCACATAGGGGATGATGGACAGCTAGAGGCTGGGTTAAAACACATCATACAGACAATATCCAATCAGCATAAGGTTAATACCCAAAAGGTGGAGTATGGGAAGGGCCAAGAGGTTTCTTTGTTCTTTGTTAATATATGCAAGCAATGTGGTTATGCTTAAGCTGATAGCTGTTTTGTTTTGTTTTTGTTTTTGTTTGTTTTGCTTATGCTTACACTTGGAACTGCTTTTACAATGTAACTGTAACTCCTGGATCTGGAAACATGGGTCTGTAACTTTTCTATTCTACAACAACATCATCAAGATGTGATCCTTTGGTGGATTGTATGTTTTCTTTTCTTATTTATGTTATGGAACAATAAAGCTCTACTTTAGAACTACAAGAAGCGTCTGTATGCTTTTAGCATTGGAAAGGCTGATGGAGGAAGCTATTTACTGTACTCTACTGTACTGCACACCACATCCAAATATCAACAAGATAACATATGTTCCAAAATTGAAATGTTCAGAAATATCTCTTTGTATACACTGTGACAGGAAGGAGGAAATTTCACCACTGTGCACACTGGTCGATTTTCAGATAGGAACAGACATTTTTGCCATTTATTTTGAAATCTCCATGAGAAAAGAAAATGATAGCACGTTGTTGTCATGTTGTTTCTCTTCTTGAAACTTAACAATATTTTGGAATGTAGTGGAACATTTGTTTTTATCATTCACTTTGGAGATGAGCTAATCTGTGAAAATACAACATCTGTGAGAGCTATAAAGCAAATGAAAATTAATTAAACATTTGAAGGTCTCCTTTGAAGACAACAGGTTTTTTAAAGTTTGCCTAACTCCTCATAGGGCTTAAATTACTTAATGGAATTTGGGTTGTGAAAAATATGTTGCTACCATATTCTTGATTCCTGCAGTCTCAAAATATTTTCTCTTCTGTGTAAAGTACTACGTAGATTATAAACTTGAGTTAATTTCTATCAGGTTTTGCATACAGTGGTTACTTCTGCAGAGCTTGCAGTCTTCCTCTATTTCTATTGCTTTCTACCTTTCATAGCATTATTGTTTTTGTCTAATGAGTTATGCCTTCTTGTGATGTTTGCAAGGTATGACAGCCTCAATTTCATCATCTTAGCTTCCAGAGAGAATTTGGGCTTGATCTGTTTTAGGATCCATTTGTTTGTCTTTTTGGCTATCCACAGTATCTTCAGCACTTTTCTCCTGCACCACATCTCAAATTAATTTATCCTTTTTCAGTCCATTTTTTCAATGTCCTGCTCTCACATCCATCCATCCATGGTGATGAGAAACACCATGGCTTGGAAAGTTCTTACTTTAGTGCTCAGTTGCATATCTTTACACTTTAGGATCTTGTCTAGTTTTCTAATAGCTGCCTTTCCCATTCTTAGGGCCTCTACAGATGGGTGGCTCTGGGCCACCCTGGGAAGTGGCGGATCGGGGTTACAGCAACCCCACGCAGCTCTGATCCTCCCTTTTGGTGCCCCAAAAAGAGCGGCAAAATGTCACTCCTTTTAGTGGTGGTAAAAGGCCACCCAAAGAGCTGGCACACAAAGAGCTTGACCTTTTTGGTGCAGCGTGTCAGAACACTGCTCTGGGAGGGCGTCCTGAAGCCACACGCCATGCATAATGATGTGCGGTATCAGGATGGTGTTGGCGTGGGGTTGGGGTGGCTGGTGTGTGGCTGCCCCACCCCAACTCTACCTTCAGGCCAGCCCTTTAGGCCAGTCTGCAGAGGCCCTTAGTCTTCTTCTGATTTCTTGACCCCAGTCTCTGTTCTCATCTATGGTTGATCCAAGGTATGGGGAATCTTTAACTATTTCAATTTCCTTGTTATCCATGTTGAATTTATGTACATTCTCTGTGGTCACTATTCTAGCCTGCCTTTGCACTTGCTTCTTTAACTTTTTTTAATAATTGTTTCAAGTCTATGATGTTTTCCACTAGTAGTATGGTGTTATCCACATATCTTTGAATGTTGACGTTCTTTCCTCCTATCTTCACACCTCCTTCCTCTGAGCCTAAACCTGCTCTTTGTGTGATAGTTAATTTGCACCACTTATTTTACTTCTTCAACTGCCAATTTATTGCTATTTTGAGAGAAGCTTTCTCATTTAGAAGCCTCTTCTATGTAAATAGAGGATTTTCAGAGAAGTTCAAACTCAAGAAGACTGAACTCATGTGGAGAAATTCCATAGACAGAAAATGCTCTCTTCTTTGGAAAGAAATAGCATTGTCTCTGCCTATACAGTTGCACCAACATTGAAGCTTGATTAACAAAGTGTTATATGTGTATACAAGGTATGAAAGTTCTAATCTTTATTAATACCAATGATGGTTGAATGCTTTACTAATAATGATGATAATGCTTTCTGGCATGGTCCTTTACCTTCACTTGGGCCACAGTTGGCATTGGTAAATATCTGGAGTTCTTGAAATCCTGAAGGAAATTGCAAAGAGGACAGTCCAAAGAGTATAGCTAGTGTGTATGTTATTTTTTCGGTGTTGCCTTTGTTAGCTTCTGTTTTATACTATATACTTGGGATAACAGTAAAGTCAAATTCTTCAATAAGAACCCATAAACCTGTTTCCTGCCCACTTAAATCTGTAATTTAATAGAAAATCCTCTCAAAATCCATATCTAGGTACTTATTTTGATACACAGATTAATGTGTATGTTCTTTCAAAGCATGTACCATGTCTATTTTGATAGCTCCATATGGCCACCATTTGAAGAAGCAATAGCAATAGCAGTTTCATTTATATACCACTTCATATCACACTAAGCAGTCTTAAGTGGCTTAGAACCATAAGCTAATTGCCCCCAATGAGCTGGGTATTTATTTTAGTGACCTCAGAAGGATGCAAGGCTGAGTCAACCATGAGCCCCTGGCTGGGATTGAACTCACAACCTTGTGGTTTGTGAGTGAATGGCTGCAGTACTGGCATTTAATTACTGCACCACCAGGGCTCCCTGGTGACAAACATCCAATGGATAGGTAAGGTTTGATAAATAGCTTAGTCTGATCGATGTGTCTCAGATCATTTTTATAAGAATTTGTAAAGGTGAAGTGCTCTATGTCCATTTTTTTTAGTGAAGTCCTTTTGGTCCACACAAATGGCATCCTTCATATCCAACAGGTCATGCAGCATGCCCCTTAAATATTTCATTGACCTCTCTGCTCCCCGCCCCCATCCCAAGCTGGTGTAGTAAGCAAGAATATGCAAATAAAAATTGTATTTTTATTTATTCTTTTAAATTAGCGCTAATTTCTTTTACAGTCCTGGTCTTAGTTCTTATAGAATCTACTCCAGCCCAGCTGCCATCTTAATTTTCCACAGAAGTGGTGACTGGTAACTTCCATGTCAGTGGAATCTGCTCTTGGTTTTAGTCTGAATTGTAAAGGAGCTATCAAAATTCTAAAACCAATGTCCTCAAATAAATTCTGTCCCATGGATAACTCCATAACAGTTTGAATGGAACCCAGAACATAAGCTACCATTATTCACCACTGAAGTTTTTGAGTGGGAGAGGTCTCCTTGGTGTGTTGCTGAGGAAAGTCCTGGACTTGAACTCAAAATCTCAGGGCATTCTCAGTGGAGTTCTTTTGGGGTAGACATGTGACTTCAATACGCTGAACCCATGAGCAACTGTGCTGCCACATTCAGTCCCAAATGAAGCTCATTCAGTTGTTTCAGCATTAAAAAATACATACATCAAGTCACATTTTCTGTTTATAATAAACAGAAAGCATTTCAAAGATTATTCTCCATCTCTGACACTCTGTCACAGAAGTGTCTACACATATAAAAAATACATTTAAGTTTTACATTCCTTCTTTCACATTGATACATTTTGTAATTTTAGCCATTGCTGCATTGATCCATAATTTATTTAACCATTCTTTAGTTATTGGGAGTTCTGCATTGAGTATTTTGCATTTAGCATCCTGGCTGTCATGATCAGACTGGATCAGATTGGATTCAAAGACAGCCCCATGTACAGTGCATTACAGTAATCCAGTCTAATCAGCAATGTAAGTGATTAACGTTCACACAAAGTATTTGGAAAAATGCATTCATCCTATTTTTTGCACAGAACAGCCTTGGATATTTGGAGGAGAAAGTATTAGCAATTGTCATTGCAACGCAAATTCATACAGCAGTCTTAGACTTCAGGAGGGGGTTGGTGGTATAGGCAGTGATCGCTGGCATTCTCCCCAGTGTCCAAGGCTGTTCTGTGCACATTTACAAATCAGCCTCAGGCTTTGGTGGTGGTGTTGTGACAACAATGGAGACTACTGGTGCTCTTCCCACCTGAAGACGGATGATGTTGTATCAATTTTGTATTAATGTTGTATGAATGTCAGGTTTTGGGAGGAGGCAATGGCTGTGAAGTGGAGGTGGCAAACTCATAAATAATTGAATCCACAAGTGTCAAATCAGAGTATGTGGAGGGTCGACTATAGTATGATGTCAGATTTAAACTTACAAAATTATTGTCTGTATCATTAAATACTGAGATCTCTAGACACAAAGAAACATACACACATCAAAAGGGTTGCTGGTGGTGACTGTATTTGTGGTTTTTCTGCAAATTTGTGGTGACTATATTTGCCTTTTTTCCCATTGTCATGGGGGTCCAGCACCCCTAACCTCCATGAATGTTGAGGGCTGACTATAGTGGACTTTTTGTAGTACAACAGGATTTACTCTCCTGTCCTCCATACTTCCCCAACTGGAACAAACTGGTGGGGAGGGGGGCTGAGACTGTAGCTGAAATTTCTTCCCTTTTAGTTCCATTGATGGTGGCCATTCTAAAAGTAGAAGCACACAACTAGATTTATTCAAAATTTTGTTCCTCTCTACCGTGTGCACATATTGCTCATGCATACATAAGGTGTCTGCCTTTGTTCAGGCACATTCCAGTTATGATTACTTTAAAACACAGGTGGAAATTTATTTCCTTATTTGAATTCCTCATAGTGGTAGTGTTATCAGGAATTCTCTCTTCCAAGGCTTATTCAAGTTCAGAGGGTTCACTTTAGAGATGTAAATTATGATCTTGGTTTGTCCTTGTAAACAGGAAAACACAACTTTCCCCCCCTTTCTTGCAAAATGGATGGGAAAAACATTTTGGTCAATCACAAATGGAGATTTTGTTCATTTCTGCATGTATCTAAATGAAAATGCACAAAACTACAGTAATAGTTGCCTTGCACTATGGACTATTAAAAATGAAATCATTCATGGCCTATTTGAGATGTTCTGACTGATTAGTCTATCCTGTTTTTGTTTTGTTTTTTTGCTCTCTGTGCAAGTGTGTTTGCATGTATTTATGCATGTGCTCAACCAGAGAAAGAGAAATGTCACTAAGAAAATTTTTCTGCAAATAGTGCAAAGTACAAAGGAAAAAAGGGTCCATGGTGGCTCACTCTCAAACCAGAGGTGTGGTCTCTCTTGCAGACATGTGAATCTTGAACAGACTGTTTTTCTGTCTTCAGACAGCCTATCTTGAACATACATGAGGCATTGGTGAAATTTCTTCACATCTCTAGTTCATTTTCTTCACCCTCTCTTTTAGTGAAATTATTTTAAAGATATTTTAGCACCCATCTGCTGCTGCTGCTGCTCCTCTTTTTCTTTTCCCATTTATATGTCACCCTTTCCCCAATAATGTGACCCAAGGAAGCTTCCAAAATATTAAAAACAATCCAAATAAAAAAGCAAAAGCCTCCATAAAAGTATAAATATAACATTTACTTTAAAGACAGCCGGCCAATTTATAAAGTTAAAACCAGTAAAATGTTAAAGGACTGTACACCAATCCGAAAACAGCATAATACATCATGAAAAGCCCATGCCTGTTAGTTTCTAAAAGCCTGATGGAATGAGATTTTTGTGTTTGTTTATTTGTTTGTTTGCCTGTCAAAGGAGAGCAAGGAGGGAGCCATCTTAGCCTCTCTACGGAGGGAGTTCCAGAGCTTGGGAGCAGCCACTTGGAAAGCCATATCCCTAGTTCCTACCAAATAAGTCTGGGAAGCTGCTAGGGCTTCTCCTGATCTTAGAGCTCTAATGGGCTCAAAAAGAGAAGCATGGTCCTTCAAATAGCCTGGATCCAAGCTCTGTTGGTTTCTGTAGTTCAAACCAGTACTTTGAATGTATGAATGAGTTTGTTCAGACACCCCTATAGCCAGACTATTTAAGCATACTGGGAGATGGATGGCTAAGGCAATAAAGGAGAGTGTGAGAGGAAAAGGGAAAAGGAGGCAGGGACAGTGGCAACTTCTACAGTAGGCCCCTGGTAACCACTGGGGTTTGGTTCCAGAACCCCCTGTGGATTCCAAAATCTGTGGATGTCCCATTAAACATAATGGTATAATGAAATAGCAAAATTAAGGTTTGCTTTTTGGAATTTATAGATAGATAGATAGATGATAGATAGATAGATAGATAGATAGATAGATAGATAGATAGATTTGTCAGACCATGGATGGTTGAATCCATGGATGCAGAGGGCTGACTATATACCGCTAAGGTACTGAATCCATTCCAGCTTTTAGTCTGAATGTCAAAGTTATCCAAGGTCCTCTACCTTGTCCCTCAAATAGGTCCAGCAATTCGAATAACTCCTTTAGAGTTCACACAAAATCCCAGCATGAATTTACTACTCCACTCACATGGAAGCTAGCAGCTACTGATGACCAGGGGGTGCATTTGTAAGGCTGTTAAACACATAATGCTCTTATTCTCCAAAGAAAAAAGAAAAGAAAAGAAAAATCTCTACTCATTCCCAACAGGAACAAGTTAAGTACAGCTGTATCTGATAACAGAGCAAAACAAAGTAGAAAAGTTAAACAGTATTGTATGGCAAATAGAGAACTGATCATATAATAGATATGGTGCAAAAGAGCTCTTACTATGGATAGTCTTAGACTGCTTTGTGTTTCCTCCCTTTCCTCCCACCTCTTTTCTTCTATTTTTGCATTCTGAAAAGTATCATGAGACTGATGTATTTAGAATAAGCTCATCTTTTACCAACACATTAATTTAGATGTTCTGGACAAAAGAGGGAGGGGAAATCCTCTAGTCCCAGATTCTCCTGTGGGGTTTGCATTTCCAGTTCCAAAAGACATTACTTCATTCAGTGGAGATTTATACGGTGTAAGAGAAAACCCCATGAGGAGAATTAACTGATATTAAACTAATAAAACATGCAATAGAAAAAAACAAATCATTTTAAATCTTTTTTTTTAAAGTGTCATCATGTTCAGCCATGTACACAACTAGCTTGGAGATGTTTTCAAAAAAGAAAAAGAAAAGAAATCAACAAAACCATAGTATAACCAAAACATTTTAAGAATGTTTAGCTTTGTGGTGCTTCTGCAAAAGCAACTTTCTCATGTATACATGTAAGAAGAGGGGGGGCATGCCATGGTGTGTGTGGACAGTGGAGCATCCAACAATATCCAAATATACCCAGTTCATTGTGTTGTGTATTACCTTGTTCATGTATTACCACACTTTCTTGAATGTGGGAATAAGAGAGATTGGCAAGTCCCAGTCACCCTACTATTGCTGTCCTCATGTGGAAAACAATATGTCTGACATTCCTGCTCACATGGAGGCTTTCTAATGTTCTTGTTCACAGATCTATCAAGTGAAAAGGAACTTCTCATTTGCCAGTACATCACTTTGCATATGAGGAAGGTGACAATGGATGGAAAGAGACCTAGATGCTCCTTGGGTGTTGTCATTTGCAACCTGGAGGAGGCCTCCTCAGATGAGGAAGAGGAAGAGGAAGAGGTAAGAACAGATGACAGGTTCCAATAAGAGCCAGAGGAGGCTGGCAGTGCTGTCCTGGAAGCAGAGCTTGGACCATCACATGCTGACCTTGAAGAAAGTGTGTTGGAGGCTGAACCACATCATCTTTTGAAGCTTCACTAAAAGAACAGTGACAAAAGCACCCTTGTACATGGTCCAGAAACTTCAGCTAGTACAGAATATGGCAGCCAGGTTGGTCTCAGGAACAATGAGAAGAGACCATATAACATCAATCTTAAGATCACTTCACTGGCTGCCCATTAGTTTCTGGGCCCAGTACAAGGTGTTGGTTATCACTTTTAAAGCCCTAAATGGCTTGGGTCCAACCTATCTTCAGGACCGCCTCCTCCCGTATAATCCACCCCATGCACACTGGTCCTCTGGGAGGAATTTGCTGCAGCCTATAAAAACTAGATTGTCTGCACTGAGAGGACCTTTTCAGCAACCGCTCCCAGATTATGGAATGGCCTGCCGGATGAGATCCGTCATATTACCATCTTAAACAGCTTTAAAAAGGCTGTTAAGATGGATCTCTTCCAGCAGACCTTTCCTGAATAGATATCCCAGCCACCAAAAGACAGCCATCCTGCATATCCCTAATTTGGCTGTAGTTATTGTTTTTGTTTATTTGTGTTATTATTTTAACTGTGTTTTAAATTGTCACTGTTTAATAGTATTTTAAGGGATGGGTGGGATCATGGGATATGAATGTATATTTTAATATTGTAAGCCGCCCCAGTTGCATTACGCAGAGGGGTGGGATAAAAACTATTATTATTATTATTATTATTATTATTATTATTATTATTATTATTATTATAGTTATGATTGAGGGGGATGTTGTAATTTGGCCTACAGAAAGCATTGGGTCATATATCATATGTATTTCATGGGTTATTGCACGTAATGAAGGGATCATTTCATCACATTTCTCTAAAGAAGTAGATGCTCACAGCTTTAGGGGTGTAAGAAAAAGGTCTGGGTGAATGTTTGTCTCCCAACACCTCAATACACAAAGTTGTTGTTGTTGTTTCCTTGATTTCTTACCCCTGAAAATACCAGTAGCTCTACTGGCTGACTGGTGACTTTTCTGCTTTTTCACAGTGCCCTTAACCAAACATCGCACTGGGCCATTGTAGGAGGGGAAAAGCAGCCTCCAGAAAAATGTTATATTCTGAGGTAGAGGATGATGAGAAAAAAATAATAGATTTTTGGGGGTAGGGGGGTAGGAAAACCTTCTCTCCCTCTCTCTCAAGTTTTATTAGCCATACATTTTCATGGTCCAGAGGTAGTGTAGTGTAATTTGAACACTGGTTTAAATCCCACTCAACCTTGGGCAAGTCTCATTCTCTCAGCCTCAAATGAAGGGAAACCTTCTCTGGACAAGTCTGGACAAAGAAATTGTGTGACTGGACCACCATAGAGTTTACATAAAACAGAAATGACTTGAAAGCACACAACAAATATATTTGTTTGAGCTCTATTAATACTTCCATTGAAAGGTAAGCATATACATGGCTTTCTGAAGCAAATTCTGGTCTCATTCTGCTTGATTCACTTTATAATTCTGGATGGAAGTCCAACAATTCTCTATTTTCTACACTGATAAACCCTAAACCAAGGGTAGGCAACCTTTCCCCTTTAAGGTCCGAGGGACTTCAGCTCCCAGAATCCCAGGAGCTATTGGCCAACATGGGACTATTGGCCAACATGGCTGAGGCTTCTGGGAGCTGAAGTCCCTCGGCCCTTAAAGGAGAAAGGTTGCCTACCCCTGCCCTAAACCATGCTAAGCTAATTGTCATTGCCTCCATGTGAGCTGCATGAAGAGAAAGTGGGACAACACATTCTAGTTCAATTCTGGTCCTGTTATCATATGCCATTATTATCCCTATGTTATGCATGCCTTTGAAAACCTATCTGTAAAGCTAAACCTGCTGATTATGGGTAGGTTCATTACAGAAATCAAGACGAGAGGTTACCAGCACATGCACCACAGTTTCAAGGTCCCTAACTTCTGGGAAAGGGTGTAATTTGAAGTTGTAATTTATTACATTCCAAAAGAAATTGTTACAGATTATTATTATTATTATTATTATTAATATTAATACCCCGCTTCTCTGCATATGATGCTTCCAATTTATGCTGGGAAGGTTAGGCAGAACCTAAGATGACAAGTACTTTTTGCATTTACTTCTCCTGATTCCTGATCTTCTGATTTACTTCTCCTGATCACCACACCTTAATTTAATTAAAACCTTTCTTTAGTATGCTAACTATTGTTTTGTCTTCAGCTTGTTTGGGAATGGTAAAAAAAAAAAACAAAAAAAAAAACCTCCTTTTCTTCATTCATCACAGACCATACCTATGTCACCATGCAAAATTGTCTGTACAGCCACTTTTTTCCATGCAGAAGTCCATAATGCTCCATAAGGGAATTACAACTTGTGAAAGACATTTTGTTAAAAAAAAACAACAACAAAAAAAACCCCTTCTCATTTTTGTAACATGCAAAACTTTTGCCTCCCACAAATTCTTGTATAGTGACTGCTGCCGCTGTAATCCCCTCACTGGCAGCACAATCTTCTAATCCATAGGGAATGCAATTTTACTTTGTTGCACATAGTCTTAAACTCTTTAGACAGGCAGGCTCCATGGCTTTTGTCTTGGGAATGCTGAACTGAATACAAATAGCATGTATGACTAGGATAAAAGATAGAGGTAAATAATTCCATTCAGGATTAAAGCTCTTTTAAGCTAGTAACGCTTGTGTAGGGTAGCCTAGCATACATAATATAGATGAGATAAGTGGCTATTAAAGATCTATGCTATCATTAAAATTTCTAAATGGTTTAGATAGATAAGGTTTCATTTGTGTGCTATGGTACGATATGAAAAAGCTTAGCCATAGAAAGATCTGTAGCTGTTATGTTAAGCCATCTGGGGAAACCTGTTGTTATGATTTTTCATTCACCATCTGGGAGCTGATCTATCCTAATAGTTTTAAGGGTCCATTTGTGAGTGTGGCCTAAAAGTTCTTCCAAATAGTTCTTTTCACTTCCTGGAAGGAAATAGGGCACAATATCACAGAAAGTTATCTTTTCATATTTCTCTGCTGGAAAAAAAGGGGCAATGATTGCACCCAGCCAGTTTAAAATTGGGGGGGGGGGTATATGTTTCAGATATTTTATCTAATTCAGAACCAGAAAACATCAAAATTAGGAGTGGAAAGATTATTTGAAAATATTTGAATAATAGAGGGGAAATGGTCTTCTTCCCAACTCTCAGGAAGCCCTGACAAGGAGAATCATAGGATGTTTTCACACACAAACGTCCCATCCGCCTGGAGCCATTCCGGAACGGAGCCTTCCGCTCACTCCGGAATGGCTCCGGTGGCAGCAACCTAATTCCTTTTTAAAAAAGGAATTACAACTCCGGGGCTTATGCCGGTGGGCGTCCGGAGTTAGAGCTAAAGGGGGCGGGGCTTGCTGCGATGTCATGTGAACGAGCGCAGCAAGCCCCGGACTGACGCCGGCTAGCGCCAGGGATGGCACCAGAAGGGGCGGGGCTTGCTGCGACGTCGTGTGAAAAAATTGACATTTTGCCGGAGTTGGGCCGGACGGAGGCCGGCTAGCGTCCTCCAAAAGCCCCGTGTGAAAACGTCCATAGATAGAAGAGAACCGTTGAAGGGTTTGTTTTTTTTTTTTTTTGCAAGAGGGAGAGAGGGGGAGAGAGGAAGAAAAGAAAGCACCTGGAGTTTGGGTTTTTTTGAACAGAAAACATGATTTTATGTGCAAAGAAGCCTCACATTTCTACACAGAATTTTACATTTTCTGAACAGAAAGTCATGATATTTTCTGTGCAAACAAAATATATGCATAGCCTTTTTGTACAATAAATCCCAAACAGAAAAATCCTTGAAAAATCTAGTTTCTGAGGTTTTTTTCATAAGCAGAGAAAAATGGTAAAATTTGTTCTTGTCCATAAAAATGAAATTTATGAAATTATTGTTGTTATTGTTGTGTCCCTTCAAGTCCTGTCTGACTTATATCAATCCTAAGGCAAACCTATCATGGGGTTTTCTTGGCAAGTTTCTTCAGAGAGCATGACTTGCCCAATGTCAATCAGTAGGTTTCCATGACTGATCTAGAATTCAAACCCTGGTCTCCCTGTACCCTAGTCCAACATTCAAAGCACTACACCATGCTGGCTCTCTTATGAACATTATATCCCTGTTCAAATGGAAGACACCTACATACCATACTGAAATAATGGCTATATTGGCCAAGATAATGCATAGGACACATAGCTGTTTTGTGGTTACACAGTGTCTCTGCATCTAACCCCAAAAGCCCTCCTTAAATTTCAGCCAGCCACACTGAAGGGTGAAGTTCTGCAGTGCTTGTGAGTATTGGAGGCTGACACATCTAGCACCCTCCTGCCAGCAAACCACAGTGTGAGGATCAAAATGTAGAGACTCCTGTACAGTCCTGTCACATCCCCTGAATGCACTGAGAAGGATGCTGGACATGCCATTCTATAGCACCCCAATCACCAGTGATGTAGAACTCTGTCCCTTGGTATGTGTTATGTGTGTTGTGTGGCTTCAAGTCATTTCTGACTTGCAGTGACCCTTTACAGTGACCCTAAGGCAAACCTGCCATGACGTTGTCTTGGTAAGATTGGTTCAGAGGGGTTTTGCTATTGCCTTTCCCTGAGGTTGAGAGCATGTGACTTGCCCAAGGTCATCCAGTGGGTTTCATGGCTGAACCAGGAATTGAACCCTAGAGTCATAGTTCAATCAATACTCAAACCACTATTACACATGGCTGGATAGATTCTAAGGTGGGTTTGGGGAGCTTTTACAATTATGGGAACAGTACAATGATTGGAAATGTGAATAAAAAACAGTTATAAAGTTGTAAGTCGAACAGATAACATTGTTATTTGTGGGGGGGGGGATCATCCTCACCTTGTATGAGCAGGACACATGATGTTCTTGATTATTTGCTTGGAATGAGGTTCTTTTTTTCTGTCCAAGGGCTTTCATCCAATTTCAAAAACTGCATTTCACACCACACTTTCCTGGAAAATCCAGATAATCATTTGTGTGGCTGACCCTCTGAGACAGCATCACTGTGAATCTGGGAGGAGCAGTTTTTGGTGGGTGAAATAGTTTGGTGGGCAGCAATCTGGCTTACTTGATCATGACCTGAACATCACTTGGAGAAACCATCTTATGGGAATGTAGATGCATAGGGAAAGAAAGGAAATTGGCTTCTTACACTTAAAGCAGAAATTTGCATGCATGACAGGAAGGGTGGTGGTGGAAGTGCTGCAGACATGACCATGTAGCTGAAAATAATGAAAGGGGTGGAGATGTGAAGTCAGTTTGCCATTGGGAAATTAGTGGCCCATTATGCCTATCTCACATTGATGTGTGTGGCATTAACAGGTTTACTGCAGATCAGGAAAATGTGATGTGAAGCAGGATTTTTTTCATCAGTGAAGACAATCCCAAAGAGAACACCAACCATTATTTATAGATAGATAGATAGATAGATAGATAGATAGATAGTGTAGTAGTTAGTAGTTAGGCTGTTGGACCAGGACTTGGGTTCAAATCTTCACTGAACCATGAAACACAACCAATTGTTCTTTTTCTGATTGAGATAGTCTTTCTCTTCCAGGCTGACCTATTTCACAAGTGAGGAAAAAGGGAGGGGGAGGGAACAATGCACAGTATGTTACCTTGAGCACATTGAAGGAACAGCAAAATATTTGTTGTTGTTAGCTGCCCTCAAGTCGTTTCCGATTCATGGCAACCCTGTAGGAGACATCTCCAAGAATCCCCATATTCCACTGCCTTGCCCAGATCCTGCAAGCCCTTCCTCATAACCCCCCTGATCAAGTCTATCCATCTGGTTTGTGGTCTCCCTCTCTTTCTTCTACCCTCTACCTTTCCTAGCATTATTGTTTTTTTTTCTAGTGATCTGTGCCTTCTCATTATATGGCCAAAGTACGATAGTCTAAGCTTGATCATCTTTGCTTCCAAGGAGAGCCCTGGTCTGATCTGTTCAAGAACCCATTTGTTTGTCTTCTTGGCTGTCCATGCTATCCTAAGGACTCTTCTCCAGCACCACATTTCAAATGAGTTGCTTTTCTTTCTGTCTGCTTCCTTCAATGAATTAATAAGAAGTAAAATAGAAAACATATGTTAGAACACATGTAGAACATGCAGAGAGAAAAAAGCATTCTGATTTCTCCAATTTTACTGTTGGATAAAAATGTTTATGGAGCCTAGCGTTTTGTCTGTATTCCTGCATGCTACAGTTTCTCCTTTCAATCTAAACATGGGATAATTGTTGATACATCAGCTCAATTCACTGTTAGAGGTTCTATCCATCATTTTTGCAATACACTATGGGACATTTTCAATCACTTGTAGAATGAAATTAGACAAAAAGCAGGCTAGTTGAAAAATGTAGTATAAGACACCTGGGTTTAGGTTCCGTACTTTTCAACATCAAAAGCTGCAGGAAATGTTGCACATAATGTTTCATCCAGCTCTGGAAGGCTAGTTGCTGGTTCAGTCAATTAAGAAAAAGCAGTTAGTGTAAGGTAGAATGAAAGCCATTTTCTGAAGATGTTTTTTGTTGTTGTTCACCCAGTAGGCTATATGATAAGAACATATGGGCAGTGCTGTTGGATCAAAGGCTCCATCCTGAGTCCACCACCCTTTGCCCAGAAGGGATCACAGCAGATGCTGCTATGTAGCCCACAGCAGGGTGTATTGAGCAACAACGTTTTCTTTTCCACCAACTGGCATTTCAAGGAATTCTGTTGCTAAACCTGAACTCTATTTTGCTATGGAGGCATATCATATAGAGATACAAGAGAAGGCCTTCTTGGTGGTTTTTAGACTCTGGAATCTCTTCCTAAAGAGGGTAAATTGATCCACCCCATATTGTCTTTCTGTTTTCTGGGAAAGACTTTTTAATTCTGGCAGGCTTTCAGGGCTCTTTTTAAGGACAGAGCTTTTAATACTGTGCTGCACTGCTTTTGTTTCTTTACAAATAATATGTTTGAAATTGTTTTAACTCTTACAAATAATTCAATTACATTTTATAATGATTTTTTTCTTTATATGTTTGTATTCTCATTTTTTAAGCCACATTGAGTTCCTGTATGGGGGAGGGGGAAGGCAAGACAAGTAAAGAAATGCAAGGAACCTGTGACTATTAGACAGCAACTCCTATCAGTCCTAAGAAGCTAGCCTACTTTGAAGATGATGGGAATTGCAGTCCAGCAACACTCCCCATCCCTGCTATAATAGCTAATACTGATCTCTATATGTTTATGCATTCCTGTTGTAAAGCCAAGTGAAGCAGCAAATTCCATAAATCCACATGTCTGGATACATGCTTCACTCATCCCTTCCTCTAGCAATAAACAGTTTGAAAATGAGCCAGTGCTCTGTGATATAGGTGTTTTTTTCACTTTTACCTTCAGTGAACACTCCTGTGTTTGGCTAACCTTGGTTATGTAAGATTAAACAGTAGGAGAAAGTAAATAGGAGCTTAATAGATCACCATAGATAATCATTCTCCCATTGTAGATTTTTTTCAGTCACATCTAATGTTTGCTTGGGATCCAAAAACCTCTCAGGTACACAGTTGTAAATTCTATGGTGGAATCAAAAGCATTGTGAAGGTGTGCTGCATCCCTATGGAAGAAGACTCTCACAGAGTGCCTCTGCAGTACAAAAATAATATAATTTGACACCATCAATAATGTAGGCCCTTTACAGATGGCCAGAAATAATGCAGCTAGTGGCCACTTTAACTGTCCTGGCTCAGTGCTAGGGAATAATGGGCATTGTATGTTTTTTCTGAGACATTGAGCCTTCTCTGTCTGAGAGCTCTGGTGTCACAATAAACTACAGTTCTCATGATTCCTTAGCACTAAGCCAGGACAGTTAAAGTTGCCTCAAGCTGCATTATTTCTGGCAGTCTGTAATGGCCCATAGTTTATCTGCCAAGGCTCCATGCTATGGAATCCTGTAATTTATAGATTATTGTGGCACCAGAGCTCTCTCTTAGATAAAGCTAAATATCTCTTGTTGTTGTTGTTTGTGTGCCTTCAGATCATTTCTGATTTATGCAACCCTAAGATGAATGTATCATAGGGGTTTCTTGGTAAGATTTGTTCAAAGGAGGTTTGCCATTACCATCCTCTCAGGCTGAGAAAGTATGACTTGCCCAAAGTCATCCAATAGGTTTCCATGGCCAAGCCAGGATTCGAACCTTGGTTTTCAGAGTCATAGTCCAACACCCATACCACTATGCCACACTGGTGTTTTTTTTAATTTTTAAAAAACTTTATTAGTTCAATATTAAAAAAAAAACGATACTTAACAAATGACAATGTGTACTCATAATACAAAATATTGTTCCGATCTTTTAAATCATATATCAATTAATAAATATCAGTGCGAAAAGAAAAAAAAATATTGGCTTCCTGGGCTTTGACTCAGTTAATCTATTTATGCTTACAATTCTCATCTCAAAAAATTTAAAACTTAT
This sequence comes from Phrynosoma blainvillii, assembly GCA_026167975.1. Lineage (NCBI taxonomy): Eukaryota > Metazoa > Chordata > Lepidosauria > Squamata > Phrynosomatidae > Phrynosoma > Phrynosoma blainvillii. The sequence continues at coordinate 420,731,299 of JANUYF010000001.1, forward strand.
TTTAAGAAATTTTCATCCATTTCTTATCCCTTTGTAGCTTAATAGAAGGCAGGGGTGACATATTTTAACAAAGTACATACATTCTAGTTTCTCAATTATCTTAAGAAAGTTCATGTCCAAAAAAATAAAAAAAGGAAAAGGAAAAAAATAAAAGGAGAATTTGTTACAAGATCTTTACTAGTAACTCAGTATATTCACTGTGTTCTAAATAAATTTTTAAAGGGTCCCAAGCTTTCTTTTGTTCTTCCCATGGTTGCCCTCTCAACTTCATTGTTAGTTTATCCATGGACACACACTCAATTAGTTTGTGTAACCAGTCTTTTATCGTCGGAATATCATTACTTCTCCATTTTCCCGCATATGTTATCCTAGCAGTTGTTGTCATGTAAAAGGCCAACTTACCATAATGAGACTCAGCCTTTTTGTCCTCAATCATACTCAACAGATAAAATTTAGGATCAAGGCCACATTGGATTGGTAGAATCTGTATAGCAATTTTATCTATTTTCTTCCAATATTTCCTTGCTACCTTGCAATTCCACCATAAATGGATGAAAGTGCGCACCTCTTTGTGACACTTCCAACATTTTCTATTGAGGCCTTTGTACATCCTTGCCAATTTAACAGGAGTTAAGTACCACCTGTGCTGCATCTTGTGGAGATTCTCCCTTAAGTTGTAACACAGGGAGTACTTAACTCCGTGAGTCCAAGATCTCTCCCATAACTCTAGTGGTATAATCTGTTTTAAATCTGTTGCCCACTGAACCATGTAATTTTTAATTACCTCATCTTCTAGGTCAAGTTTCAGTAGTAGGTTGTAAAATTCTGAAATTCTAACCTTTTTTTCATCTTGTAAAATATTTTCAAAATCATTATTACCCTTCCCGATTCCTTTTGTATTTCGGTCTTTTATGAACCTGTCTCGCAGTTGCATATACAAAAACCAGCCACAGCTGTAGCCTTTATCTAGTACAGGGGTAGGCAACCTTTCCCCTTTAAGGACCAAGGGACTTCAGCTCCCAGAATCCAGGGAGCTATTGGCCAACATGGGACTATTGACCAACATGGCTGAGGCTTCTGGGAGCTGAAGTCCTTTGGCCCTTAAAGGGGAAAGGTTGCCTACCCCTGATCTAGTATATCTTCCCTTGTCCTAAGTTCTACCATTTCTGCTCCTTCCGGATTTTTTACAAGTTCATTATATGTCACCCATTGGCTTTCACTTAATCTTTTTCTCCTAAAGAGTGTTTCATTTGTGGATGCCCACAGGGGTATTTTCTCACACAATATCTCTTTATACCTCAATTAGCCGTCTGCCGAGGCCCTCACTTGTCTTTTCCTGACTTGCCTTTCTCCCCTTTCCTTCCAAATGCTATGGAGTATATTCTAGGAAATAAAAATGGGTGCTAAGGATGAGGAAATGTTTATTTACCCTGTAAACTTCACAGAGCAATAACTAATGGAGATGCAATAGTTTTGTAGATACATTTTGCTTTCAGAATTCTTACACATAATCACCAGAAGTAGAAACAGGCCTTTAAATCATTGACAATGAGGCATCATCCTTCAAGGAATTCTAGAACAAATTGTTTCAGCATGCAAACTGTCTCTTATTTCAATGAAGTATCTCTTATTTCAAAAGAACCATTTCCTTAAGCTTTTACTAATAGAAATCATTGATCCAATTTTAACTGGCTTGGGTTCAGTCTGTCAGTCCTACCATGAAACAGATTCAACCTGCTGTGGTTACCTTGTGACAAATTTTGCCATTGGCTTGATTCAAGCAGATTGGTGATAAACCCAAAAATCAAATGAGGCTGGCTGGTAGGATTCCATAACTAAAGACAGAGAAACAAACCCTTGTGAGGAATAGTTGCAGAAGCTGGACATGCTATTAATCCCTGCAAGATATAGGACATTTTATCTGTGCTAGATAGCAGATGTTTTATGAATGGTAGGATGCCAATGTCATAAGGTACTTGGCCATTAAATGTCCTCATACCATAGGAGTCTGCCTTATATTTGGTTAAAACATTGGTCCAGTGTTGTCAACACTGTCTGGTATCAGCTGTCAAGAATTTCTAGCAGAATTTCTTTCCTATCTCTTCCTGGGGAATTGAGCCAGAGGTCTTATGCATGTAAAGTACATGTTTTCCCACTGAATTACACCTTCTTCCCACATGTCAGCAGGAATCTGTACTCTGGCTCAAAGCAAACACTGTGAGTAAGTGTATTAAGATCAGAATGTAGAAATGTTACCTTTTTTTTAGACTACAGATACAAAATACTCCAAGCATTGTGGTTTAATTTTCACTAGCATTCACTGCAGATTGTTCCTGCTTTCTTTAACGTTCCACCCCATTTGCACAAATACAAACTCAGCTTTGTATGATTTAATTTACAGGGCACTCCTACTTTAAAGATACATTGGCTGTACAGATTTAGAAAGAGGCAGGAGCTATTCTGGAGCAAATTCTAAGAGTAGACTTCTCCCAGAAGAACTTCCCTTTAAACCAATGTAAGCCCCTGATGACACAGGACCAGAGAAGGACCAAAGTGAGGGAGAAACCAAGAAGTAGTCATCCCAGGGACATGGGCACTGTTAGGTCAGGCCCAGGGTCAGCTTAATTTATTCTTAGGTTGGAAGGAGTTTGTACTCCACAACTTTAACTGGTCTATGGTCTCCCCACCTTGCCTTTAATCATATGTTGAGCTAGAACTGGGCTCTTAAAGCTCTATGGATATTTTTATTACTGGGTAGACAATTGACAAAAACCAGCATAGGGTAGCAGTTTGAGCATTGGATTCTGGAGAGCAGGGTTCAAATTCTAGCTCAGCCACAGAAACACACTGGGTGACCTTGGACAAGTCACAGACTCAGAGAAATGCAAAGGAAAAACACTTTCTGAACAAATTCTTCCAGGAAAGCCCTGAGAGGTTTGCCTTTGGGACCTCATTAGTCAGAAGTGACTTGAGGGCACACAACAACAACAGCCTCAACAACAGACAATTGATTAGAATACATTAATATCTTACTTCACCCATGTCAATTCTACATTGCTATGATTCTGGTGCACATTCAACCTAGTCCATTTACTAATAGTGATAATACCACATATCATCTATACCAGCGGTTCTCAACCTGTGGGTCGCAACCCCGGCGGGGGTCGAACGACCAGAGGCCTAAAGCATGTGCCCTCTGCATCCCTCCCTGCCTCCCAAATCCCTGCTCTTTCTCTCCAGCAACCACCAGCCCCCTCCCTCCCTGACCCCCCCCAACCCACTCCTACTCTCCTTCCTCCTTCTCCCCCCGGAGCCTTCCCTTCTCTCTGGCTCTCTTGCTCAGCTCTCTGCCCCCTGCCTGGGGGCCATCCTGAAGCTGCCTTTAAAGCAGAGGAAATCCGCCCAAGTCCCCCCCACCCTATCCCATCCCACCCCACCCCCGGCCGCTTTGGCGTAAAGGCCTGAGCAGCCAAACAGAGTCCGGAGCTGTCACCGGATCGCCCCACAAAACTCCCCCCTCCTTCCCCATTGGCCCCCAAAAGCAGCTCTGGGGAAGCGGGAGGGAAAGAGAGGAGGAAAGAGGGAGGAGAGAAGACAAGAGATGAGAAGAGAAGAGAAGAGAAGAGAAGAGAAGAGAAGAGGGCGCCTCTGCTCTCCAGTTGGCCTCCGTCTATCCCTGCCTTCAGATCCTTCTGGCTGCCATCCCCAGGACACGCAACTCCAACACCCCCACGTTCCCACGAGACAGTCGCTAGGCTGCCCCAACACACTCTTCTCCCCCAAAGACCCCAGCAATTGGGGATCCCCCCAGGTAGAGCCTGGGTCTTGCTCTCCATGCTCCCCTCTTTCCTTCCTTCCTTCCTTTTCCCTCTGATCTTGGATGGCTCAAAGAAACGCCTGGGGTTTGGGCATTTCTTGCCTTCTTGTGTGATTTTGAGGCCTTTCCGAATTATGGCGACCCCATCATGTTATGTTTGCTTGTTTGTTTAATTTCCTTTGTATGTCGCCTTTCTTCCAGAAGGGAGCCAAGGCAGCTCACAGATTAAAAAGTTCATGATGATGATAATAATAATAATAATAATAATAATAACGATGATGACAACAATGTAGTAATTACAATAAAATTTAAAACAATTAAAATAACCTCAAAACAAAATGGACAAAAGTGAAAAGCCTGACTAAAACACACCTACTCCCGAAAACCACCCTGATGTATCAAATGCCTGCTTAAATAAAAGTGCCTTGGCTTGCAGATGAAAATTAAGCAGGGAAAAACAAACCCCTTCAGAGGGGGTTTGCCATTGCCGCCCTCTGAGGTTGAGAGAGTGTGACTTGGCCAAGCTCATCCAGGTCCAAAACACATGGCAGAAATAATCCAGTTTGAGACCGCTTTAACTGCGCTGGCTTGATGCTAGGAAATTCTGGGAAGGGTAGTTTTGTGAGACATTGAGCCTTTTCCATCAGAGAACTCTGGTGCCACAATAAACTGCATTCCCAGGATTCCCTAGCACTGAGCCAGAGCAGTTAAAGTGGTCTCAAACTGGATTATTTCTGCAGTGTGTTCTGGACCAAAGTAGAACTCTCAACCTACTATAAGCCACTTTGGCTCTCTAGTTGAGTTTTATTTTCACGATGAAAAAAAGAAGCCTTGGAGATCGGCTGCCTGTTCCCAAATGGACCTTTCTGTGCACCATTGGGATAATGTTTGGGGCTGACACGGGCGAACCGCAGGTTCTGGTGTGGGCTGCTGGTGTGAAATGTTATTTATTTTGGAATTGTTGTTATGTTTAAACCCATGCTATGCCATGGTGAAATGTTATTTATTGGAATTAGTAATAAATATTTCTCAACATATAATTAAATATTGTTTTTTGTGATTAATCACTATGTTTAAATTATGTTTGATTTGTAGCAATGAGAATACATAATGCATATCAGGTATTTACATTCCGAATCATAACTGTAGCAAAATTACAGTTTTGAAGTAGCCACCAAATTTTTTTTTTTGGTTTGGGGTCACCACAACATGAGGAACTGTATTGCGGGGTCATGGCATTAGAAAGGTTGAGAACCACTGATCTATACGGTACAAATGCTACAAGCTGGTTACTCCACCAGGTCGAATTAGAGCATATTTGTAAATAAAGTTATGCATGTTTTTATTCTCTTCAAAGCCCTTTTTATCTGTGATCTATTAATGCAAAAAAGTCAGTGTGATGGGAATGGGAAATGGTTTGTATTCTTAACCAAACTGAGGAGGAGGGCTGTAAGCATTGATTTTTGAACTCATAGTGAACTCAAGCAAAGTCAGTTCTAATCTTTTGGCACAATATGTTGTATTTAAAGTTTATCTTTTTTACAGCGCTGCAAGTGAGTCAAATATATTATCACAGCAAGATGCCTCCTCAGGATTATAAAAGCTTTTGTTTTATGCATACAAAAACATGTAAAGAGTTTTTCGCTATTAACTCTCAATGCAAAATACAAATGCCTCCTATGGGAATAATGGACATAAACATATTTCAGATTTATTTAGAATAATCTAGGTCAGATATTTCAATTGGAGGAAGCAAGGAAGGGGAGATCAATGAGCTCCCACAGCTATTTGTGGCTGTAATAAAGCCAGTGTAATAACACAGACTTCAAGAAAGCCTCCCTTAGCTGAAATGCAACCAAGCAATGATGAATGAACCCACTAGTAAACATTAACAGTTCAGAGATGGATAATGAAAACAGAGACCTGTGAAGAAAGTTATGGGATGCGCTTCCATAGTGCAGAAGATTACGACTGGTTCAGCTTGAGAAACAAATCTCCAGCTTAACAGAAACTTTAATAGATGAGTGTATAAAGATTATTGATATTGTCCTTGCCCTAATTATGTGTAGTTCCTTGTGGGACCTCAAGTTCTTAGGCCAGACCACAAGTTTGTTTTCCTATTTGTCACTTTGCAACTTCCTTCCCAGTTTTAACATTGCTCTCCACAGCATTTGTCAAATCAGGATGAAGTTTCAGGAACTACTGATGGGTTTTGTTATATGCAGGTTTGGAATTCAGTCTTCAGAGTAGCAGTTTAGAAGCAGCATCAAGTATTGTATTTTCGTGGTTCTTCTGTAAGGAGTACAACTAGAAAGAACATGGCTGCTTCTTGGAAATGTGGCACAGCTCTGATAATACATTTCTATTTGTAAATGTAGTAAATATGCATGTGTGTGTGTGTGTGTGAGGTCTGCATGTGCCAAAATACTACAGCACAGGAGTACCATGGTCCTGGAGCTGCCCTGACTTCCTCCCATTACCTGGGGCTTTCCATTATGATGCATGGCAACTGTCTGGATATGTGTTCCACTGTATCTCTCAGTGCCACCACCACCATTGTATGTTGCTCACTCTGAGGTCAGAAGGAAGCACTCTGATGCACATGGAGGGCTCTAAACCTTTTAGAAAGACCTAGCACAAACAGGAAATTAAAAACATAGGTTATTATTATTGTATTATTATTATTATTATTATTATTATTATTATTATTATTATTTCTTACCCTCCTCTCCCCATGGATTGAGGTGGGGGGAACAACAACAATTAATGAACAAACAACATTACTTAAACACACAGATCAATTTAATAGGACAAATAAGATGTGCACATATTAAAACAATCCACTTCTAAAATTTATTATTTAAAATGCACAGTTTAAAAATCATCTGCATAAGCAAGATCTGGGTAAGTAGTGATAGGCTAGTTGAAGAAAATAGTTCTCTGGAGGGGTATATCCCATGTTTTCCAGACTGCTTGTACAAGACTCAGGGATTGGGCCCTGTTTTGTCCAGCCTCCCCACTGAGAGGATGAGGCAAGGCCATTTTATTTGACCCGTGCAGACAGGGAGGTGTCAGTGTGTGGATGATGAGTGTTGTAGTGATGCTCTTTGGCACCCAGCAGAATCTGCAGGACAAGCTGGCTGCTGTGATCCACAGCCACTTTGTAACTCTTACCATCAACTTGCTCAGCTTCCCTTCTTCAGGATCTTGTCTCCCTCAGTCAAGAAGACACATTGTAAAGTCCAAAAACATAGTTTTATTAATGCATATAAAAGTAAAATAAAATAACTAAGTAAGGGGGGTTGCAGACTGCCAGAAATAGTGCAAATTGAGTCCACTTTTAGGGTTAGGGTTAGGGTTAGGGAATCATGGGGACTGTAGTTTATTGTGGCACCAGAGCTCTCTGACAGAGAAGGCTCAATGTTCCAGGAGAAAAAAAAACAATTCCCTAGCACTAACCCTAACCTTTAAAGTGGACTCAATTTGCACTATTTCTGGCAGTCTGCAACCCCCCTAAAATCCATTGTGATGAACTTGTCCAGTTCAGCCATGAAAGATTACATCTTTAACAATCCCAAAACATTAGGATCCCACTTGTTGCAATTAAAACCACTGCTGTCAGACAGACACGTGTTCACATCTTGAATAATAAACATTCTAGACAAAGGATTTTCTAGGCCCTTCCCATACTCCACCTTCTAGGTGTTAACCTTATGTTAATTGGATAATGCCTGTATGATGTATACTGACCCAGCCTCTTGCTGTCCATCATCCACCACGTGACTATCTTTCTCAAGCCTAATGATTGTTGACCTATTGTTATCTCTTGCTACCCATAACAAAGTCTGTGTCCATGAGTTCTACCTTTGGGAAAATTCATGTTGATGTCTGTGTTGGCCATCTGGTGTTACATTCACTTTTTTTTCCTAGATGTTGTTTGTGCTTTGCCTAGAAGCTGTTCTCAAGTGGAAAATTACAGACACACACACATCTCTACATTTCACCTTTGACTATATAACCCATCCATATCCTAACAGGAGGGAGGCAGGGAAGGGGGAGAGAGAGAATAGTGCGACACTACTCGTGCAAGTACTACTAGTATGAGCCAGTGTGGTGTAATAGAGTGTTCGGCTCAAACGGGGTTCAATTCCCAGCTCAGCCATGAAACCCACTGGGTGATCTTGGGCAAGACCCATGGTCTCAGCCTCAGGGGAAGGCTTTCTCTGAACAAATCTTGCCAAAGAAAACCCATGATAGGTTCACCCTAGGGTCACTATATGTCAGAATTGAATTGAAGGCGCACAACAACAGCAACACTAGCAATAAATCTTGGTTAAGTTAATTTTGTAGATCATAGCTCCTAGAATATCCTATTCATTCCCAGTGATCATGCTAGCTAGAGGTTTCTGGGAGTTGCAGTTCAAAAAAGGTAATATTTCCAAGGACTGAGCAGTGCTATGGGAAAACCATGGAGAAAAGATGCCTTCTGTTCCTATATGCATGTCTTCTCTAAACGTGTTGTCATAGGCTAACCTTTACATCTTGAGTGAGGGGCTTTTACAAATGACTTTGAGTGAATGAGATTAAATGTCAAGGTTTCTCTCCTACTCACTCAAATTGATTTCTCTGATAGAACATAGTGTGGCAACATGGCATGCTTTCTTCTCTGGAAAATCATGGTAAAAAAAGAAAAGTGAAGACATGAAAAACAAAGCCTTACTATTTTTTAATGGGAGGTTTCAATCATATAGTTAATTGTTATTCTCAGCAAAGAAATAGAAAATCAATGTTCCGAATTTTAAAAAACAAAGTTTGCAAAAGGAAACACCTGTTTACATAGCTTACCACAGAGGGAAAAGTCTGTAATAATAATGTACATGTGGAGTTCAATGTTATATGACTGTGAGCTATGGACCATAGGTAATCCGGAATAAATGTAACCCAAGACTTTCTGAAAGAAGGTGCTGGAGAAGATTGTGTAATGTGGGTTGAATAGTTAATATCAACCCATAAAAACAGCATTGGCTAAATCTAAAATAGGATGAGGATTGATGCAAAAGTCTAAGGAAGAGTTAAAGAGTACATAGTAAAAGTGTTCAGCACCTTCATGTTCCACCTGTAGTATACAGACCTTCTTGTATCTAGGCCTTAAGGAATGCTGTCTTCACCTTGTTCCTCCCTTTCCTGTACTTGCTGTCTGGATTTCTGCCCAAGCACCTGCTTTCCAGGTTGCCAAATCCCAAATCCCCATGAAGCGCAGGGCTCATCTTTCCTCATGATTTCTTATGAGGCTTTCCCCAATTTGGTATTCAATTCTCTTTTTAACTTTTCTCCCTCTCCCTCTCTCCTTCCCTCTTTTTGTTCTCCAGAGTCTGAATTGTGCTGCTGAACAATGTTTGTGGTTATGGAAGCCTCCAGTCTCCAAAAATTTCTGAATCTTCAGTATCTTTTCCAGCTATTCTGCTTTTTCTTATTACTAAGCCCTTTGTGGAGTTTTCCTTCCAAGCTTCTCCCCTGAAACAATGTATTTTTAACATGCTATGATATAGGGCCTTTACAGACTGCCAGAAATAGTGCAAATTGAGTCCACTTTAACTGTCCTGGCTCAGTGCTAGGGAATCATGGGAACTGTATTTTTTTTTCTGGGACATTGAGCCTTCTCTGCCAGAGAGCTCTGGTGCCACAATAAACTACAGTTCCCATGATTCCTTAACACTGAGCCAGGACAGTTAAAGTGGACTCAATTTGCACTATTTTTGGCAGTCTGTAAAGGCCCATAGGGCCTCGGCAGATGACTAAAAGAGTCGTCTGTGAGACCCGGAAGAGGAGGAGCCACCGCACGAGCGGCGCTCCTTCCTCTTCCTGAGGTCGCCCTGGGAGCTGCCGGCCCTCCGCATGGCCAGCGCTTCCGGGGCAACCTCCTCACACGCTGTGGCGGAAAAGACAGGGAAAGTGCGCCCTACGCGTTTAGGGCGCACTTTCCCTGTCTTGTGGAAGGAGTGCTGATTTTGCGCTCCTTCCAGGGATGCCGCAGGAGCGCCGCGGTCTGGCTGCCGAGGTCCCGCGGCGCTCCGGACCAGGGCGTCCCCGACGCCCTGGTCTGCATCCCCCCATAGTCTTCCTCCCAAACAATAATAATATTTGGGATTATGAACTTTCTTTAATTCCACAGACTCTGTTGTACACAGGCTAGGATCATGTTGCATACATTCCAACATTTCATGCATGAAAACAGGCACATGCATCCAGGTAACATCCATGATCAAAATAGCAAAAGTTATTAATGAAGAAGAACACAAAGCTAGAAGAGGCTGCGGTGGTTTGCTTTTGCCTGAACCTACCAGATGGGGATGTGGTTAGGAAATACAGTATCTCCTCACCTGTGCTAGGCTTTCTCTTCTTGCTGGCAGGGGTCCAGATCACCAAGATTCAATGTAGTGTAGGCCTTCAGTCACTACGCAAAAAGTTCACATATAAATGAACTCCCCAGCTGTGCTAGCCCTCAGCTCAGTCTTCTGACATGCTAAGGCCTTTAAACATAGGAATTCAATATAACATGGCCAAGATATATGCACAGCCATATTATATTCATCCATTAAAGTTTTGAAATGTTACTAGAATTTAGCAGAAATCCTTGAGTCTGGAAAACAAAATTACACCCCCCCCCAAAAAAAAAGTTACTGGATGGTTGGATTCTGGTTATGAAAAAAATCGGTCTCATATCTCTAACTATTTGAGCAGAGGTAAACAAATTTCAAAAGTTTTAGAGTTCAATATTTCATCCCCAGGACTCATCAGGGGTTACACCAAGCCTGGAATTAATTTCTCTTTATTCTCTTCTCCCTTTATTTATTATTTAGGGAATGGAGGATGCCTCCATTGTTCTTAGATGTATCCAGAAGAGGGGGGAAAGCCATTTTTCCCAATGATATATTTTTTTCAACAGCGTCCAGTGAAAATGGGAGCAGGTGCTCTGGTAGGAATAGTGGAGCACATAAATGGCTAGCCTGCTTCCTACGTAAGATTCTAAAGTCAAGATGCTCATTCTACAATTGCTAGTCTCTGTTCCAAATACAAACAGAACTGCTAGAAGAGCACACAATTTCAAAAAACAAAACAAAACAAACACAATGTATAACATAGATCAATATGAAAAGCACACCTAAATGAGAAATGTTTCAAATCTATTGTATACAACACTATGCACTTAGAATCATAGAATCATAGAGTTGGAAGAGGCCACAAGGGCCATCCAGTCCAACCCCTGCCATGCAAGAACTCCCAATCAAAGCATCCCTGACAGATGGCCATCCAGCCTCTGCTTAAAGACCTCCAAAGGAGGAGACTCCACTACACTCCGAGGGAGTGTGTTCCACTATCGAACAGCCCTTACTCTCAGGAAGTTCCTCCTAATGTTGAGGTGGAATCTCTTTTCCTGCAGCTTGCATCCATTGTTCCGGGTCCTAGTCTCTGGAGCAGTAGAAAACAAGCTTGTTCCCTCCTCAATATGGCATCCCTTCAAATATTTAAAGAGGGCTATCATAGCCCCTCTTAATCATCTCTTCTCCAGGATAAACATATCCAGTTCCCTAAGTCATTCCTCATAGGGCATGGTTTCCAGACCCTTCACCATTTTAGTTGCTCTCCTTTGGACACACTCCAGTTTCTCCTTTTTGAATTGTGGTGCTCAGAACTGGACACAGTATTCCAGGTGAGGCCTGACCAAAGCAGAATAGTGTGACACTATTACTTCTCTTGATCTAGACACTATACTTCTATTGATGCAGCCTAAAATTGCATTGGCCTTTTTAGCTGCTGCATTGCACTGTTGACTCATATTCAACTTGTGGTCTACCTGGACTCCTACATCCCTTTCACACGTAGTCTCATTCAGCCAGGTGTCCCCCATCATATATCTGTGCTTTTTATTTTTCCACCCTAAGTGCAGTACCTTACATTTCTCCGTGTTGAAATTCATTTTGTTAGCTTTGGACTAGCATTCTAGTCTGTTCAAGTCATTTTGAATTTTGATCCTGTCTTCTGGGGTATTAGCTACTCCTCCTAATTTGGTGTGATCTGCAAATTTGATAACTATGCCCCCAATACTGTCATCCAAGTCATTAATAAAGATATTGAATAGCACTGGGCCCAGGACAGAGCCCTATAGCACCCCACTGGTCACTTCTTTCCAGGTTGAAAAGGAGCCATTGTTGAGCACCCTTTGGGTTTGGCCAGACAACCAATTACAAATCCATGTAACAGTTACTTTGTCTAGCCCACATTCTACCAGCTGGTTTGCAAGAATGTCATGACAGTTCCAGTAAAATGTATTGCCTTGATTTTGGGCACACAGGACAAAACCACATCAAAACCTTGAGTTACTTGGTACAGCAAAGCAGGTATAGCCCATACGAACATATAACATCACATTATTTTCCATATTGAACACACTCAAAACCTGCTGGCATTTTCAGTTACTTTATCACACAGGGATTTTGAATTAACTGTGCAATGTCTGTTAAGCTCAATCTACTGTCCAGATTTCCTCTTCTTCTCTTCCTTGGACAATAATAAACTATGCAGCACATCTGTATTGAGAACCCCATCAGGGAACAGTAGAAAGCCCTTTTAATAAGACAGTTTAGCAATAACCATGTGGACCCAGAATTCCACAATGAAGTGTCAAATTTACATTGTTGTAATTATTAAGATTGCTTGGGTATAATATTATTATGCACTGGCTCAGAAGAGAATGAGCAATAAGAAATGTTTTAGTTATCAAGAGTTGTTACTTCAGCATCACTGGGGCCTGAAGTGTTGGTAGTTTGAGGGATTTTAGCATTCATGTCAATGTGGTTCTTACTCTGTATGCTAGAATACTTTCCTCTTCATTAAATTCTCTAAGGATGCCTCTACAGCAAAGTCAGTGCTGTTCATTTCAGCCTTGATCTGGCAATCTCTTTGAATCTCTCATTTGACTAGCTCTGTTTCTCACCTTTTGCCTTTCTCCTCCTCATTCCTCAGGTCATGTACCTCATTTCTCTCAAGCACATTGTTTTGTGTATTCCCCTCCACCCTGCATGTCAACAATTCTGTTGTGTGTGGCAATGAATGCAAATGCAGATTCCAGGAAATGTAGCCAGAGGTAGAACTCTCATACCACCCCTCATACCCCAGTATTGTAATGAAACTGTTGGGTTTCAAAAGACTGATTGCTTTAGCTAAGACTGATTCCTAAGAGTGCCTGTGCATAACTGCAGGTTTATCATCATATCAGCAGACACACACCTAGGCAACAGCTGTGTCTTGCAGCAACGGAAGTGTCTTGTAGCAAATGCTGTCTCTCTTCTCTGATATAGAAAATCACAGTTATAGATATTTCAATAGATTATCATATAGATGACAAGGGAAAGCTTGTGTAAGGTAGTCCATCCACTTTTACATAATTCATGCAATCAGATTATTTGAGAAATCTTCATTGGATGTAGTATAATTGCCATCTCCAAGAAATATATGCTATATGAAAAATCTTTATTGATATTGCTTTAGTAAATAGTGTAGTGGGCCTGATGCTGGAGGAATGGCAAGGGGTGCATTGAGCCCTCTTATAGGCCTATTGGATTACTTAGAGATGACTTGTGCAAATGAGTTGACAGTCCTTACAATAGCCTTTCTGAAGCATCAAGTAACTTGAGCAGTGCTACTCAAACTGGTGGCCCATGCACCAGTATTGGTCCCTGAACCATTGTTCCCCCAGTCAGTGGTGAATTTCCAAGACAGAAAGAACCAATTGTAGCTGGAAGATTTTTCTCCTTTTTATTTTCGAATTAAGTCCATTTATATTCCACGATATTAATTGTGTCTTCATTTCTGATGTTTAACTATTATTTAAAATAGTTTATTTTAAATTAAATTATTGATTTAAGCTGCCTAACTTAAATTAATATTTAGCCTTCCTTTGATGTTTTGTTTTCCTCTTGCTTTTTTTTTCTGTTTGTGTTCGGTTTCTTAATTTCTTTTTTTTCTTGTTGTTTCTCTTCCTGTGGGGTTGCTAAGTTTGATTCTGAGTCGTATTCTGATTCAAGCTCTTCCTCTCCTTCCGATGTTTGTCTGTCTAATTCATCTGAGCTCAAATCTCTTTCTTCTGAGATTAGTCTTCTGGTTATTTTCCCTGATCTAGTTCCCATTCTCTCAGGAGTGTTTTCTTTTTCCTTTTGCCATATCTATTATGGTTTTTGCTTCCTTTGTTTCTTGCTCCTTTTTAGATTTGGCCAGAAAACTATTCATTTTCTGCTCTGAATTTATTTTATATCTTTCTTTGTTATGCGTAAAGGAGACACCCTCTGTTTTTTCCCATTTAAATCTTCCACTACTTAAACAAACATAAGGCGAATTGGATTTGCCTACAGGAAACACATATCAAGGAAAAAGATAAACACCTTCTCGAAAATAAAAAATTAGGAGAAATGTTTGTGGCTTGTGATAAAGAAAAGAAAAAAAAGGGGTAGTAACCTATGTTAGAACCCAAGACAAGGCCAAAGAAATACTGAAAGATTCAGAGGGTAGATACCTGGCGACTGAAATTATAGTTCAAAATGCTAAAGTATTCTTAGTTAATCTATATGCCCCATCAGAAAAAAGAGGAGCCTTCTATAAAAAGATATATCAAGAAATAGGCAGATTAGTATATGAGAGAATTATAATAGCAGGGGACTGGAATGGAGTCTGGGACCCCGCTTTGGATAGATCAAACCCCAGATTTAATAAAGGTTATCATGGGAAACTTCCCTTGTCGGCATTTTCTTTGAGAAATAACTTAAACTTATCAGATATGTGGAGGTGGTGTCATAATAACGAAAGGGATTACACATTCTATTCTGAAAGATTTAAAACATGGTCCAGAATAGATATAATATGTGGTTCAAGACAACTAACCAAAGAAATACTAAAAATAGAAATTATGCCCAGAACATTATCGGACCACAATGCTATCAAAGTGGAATTTAAATCAAATATAAAAGATTATAACTGGAAATTGAAAGATTACTTATTAAACGATGAAGAACTGGTTCAAAGACTAAAGAACGAATTAAAATTATACTTTAAAGAGAACACCAAAGAGGAATTACCAGCACATATTGTATGGCACGCCAGTAAAGCGGTTATAAGAGGTCACTTTATTCAGCAAGAAATAAGGGAAAAAAAATCAGAACAACAAAAAGAAAAGAGGATAATGGAAAAATTGAAAGAAAAAGAAAAAAACTTAAAGCAAAATCTAAAGATAAGAAAACATATATAGAACTACAAATATTGAAGAACCAACTTAATCAAAAAATCACACAACAGGTAGCAAATAAAGTAAAATATCTTAAACAAAGACAATTTGAAAATGCGAACAAGACAAGAAAATGGTTGTCATACCAAATTAAAAAACAAAGTACAAGAAGAATGATAATGAAGCTAGTAGAAAATGGGAAAGAATACACACATCAGGATGAAATCAAAAGAATAGCAGTAGACTATTTTGCAAAATTATTTAATAAGGACAGCTTAACTGAAAATAAGATCAGGAAAATTCAAGAATTTATTAAAAAAGAACAAATACCGCAATTCTCAGAGGAACAGAAGAAAGAATTAAATAAACCAATAACAATAGAAGAGATAAATAGATCAATAAAAAATTAAAAGAAAATAAAGCCCCTGGCCCAGACGGATTAATGGCCAGATATGATAAACTATTTAAAAACGAGATAATAGTGCCACTATACAATACAATAAAAGAAATCAAAAGGGGTCTTTATCCCCAAACATGGGGAGAGGCAACAATAATCTTAATCCCAAAAGAAGATAAGGATAAAAATCAAATATCAAATTACAGGCCAATTTCCTTGCTGAATCTAGATTACAAGATTTATGCATCTATAATAGCGGACAGATTGAAGAAAGAATTATCACAGTGGATAGAGGAGGATCAAGCAGGATTCCTACCAGGTCGACAAATTAAAAATAACATCAGAACAATCGTAAATATACTAGAATATTGTGAAATAAATCCAAGGAAAAAATTAGGAATCATCTTAATCAATTTTGAAAAAGCTTTTGACAATGTGGATTGTTTTTTTTTTTTGAAAGAAGTATTAAAACAAAGTAACATGGGAAATAAAATGTTAACATGGATTAATGCCATTTATTCAAACCAAAATGCACAATTAGATATAAATGGGGAGAAATCGGAGAAGTGGAAAATCAATAAGGGGACACGTCAGGGCTGTCCTCTGTCCCCCCTTCTTTTTATTTTGATAATGGAAATTTTGATGAGGAAAATAAGGAATGAAAAGCAGATCAAAGGATTACAGGTAGGGAGTCAAATCTACAAAACAAAAGCATTTGCTGACGATTTAGCAATCATATTAGAAGATCCAAGGGAAAGCATAACAAAATTAATATCAACTATAGAAGAAGTTTGTAGCATGGCAGGTTTCAAAATTAATAAACTAAAAAGTGGAATCCTAACAAAAAATTGCCCATTAGCAGACGAGGAGGAGCTAATGAAAAAAAACAAACATAAAGATTGTAACAAAAATAAAATATTTAGGTATAACGATTACAAACCAAAATCAAGATCTTGTAAATAATAACTATGTTAAGACATGGAATAAGATTAGAGAGGACTTAAAAAAATGGAAATCTTTACACCTGTCATTGCTTGGGAGAATAGCAACAATACAAGCTCATGTACTCCCTAAAATGTTATACTTATTCCAGAACATTCCAGTGATCACTGATAAAAAAAATCTTCAAGATATGGCTTAAAGATATAAGAGAATTTATTTGGCAAAAGAAAAAAGCAAGAGTAAAAATAACAATTTTACAAGATGAGATTAAGAAAGGGGGGTTAGGTTTACCTAACTTCCAAATTTATTACTATGCTGCAGCCTTCTCTTGGATAAAAGACTGGATAGAGCTAAAAAACAAGAGAATATTGATCTTAGAAGGGATAAATCTAAAAGAGGGTTGGCACAAATATCTACAATATAAGGATGAGGTAAAAGATAAAAATTTTAATAAGCATCTAATCAGAAGATCATTAATGAAAGTATGGTTAAAATACAAGAATTATATGTACAATAAAATTCCATGATGGGTTTCACCCAAGAGGCTTTCCATAAAAATGAATACCCCGCGAAAAAGAAATGGTTAACATATCATGATATTCTATCTAAAACTACCAAAGGAGATACTATAACATCACTACCTGACCTAGAAAAAAAAAGAAGGTGGAATACATTGGTTAGAATATATGCAAATAAAAGAAAGATTCAAAAGGGATAAATGTACAATAGGAATTGAAACAGAAAAAAAAGAATTAAAAACTATCTTAGAAAAAGGGGAAAAACACTTGATATCGCAGATCTACAAACTCCTGTTGGATATTGATATGAAAGAGGAAATAATAAAGGAATGTATGATAAAATGGATGCAAGATATGGAAGAGAATATCCCCCTTGAAATCTGGGAAGAAGTTTGGTGTAAAAATCTAAAATTCACTAAAAGTGCCTACCTTATAGAAAATTATTATAAAATGCTTTATAGATGGCACATGTCACCAGTAAAAATAGCCAAACTGACAAATAAAGAAGACAGCCTTTGTTGGAAATGTAGTCAAAACAAAGCAAATCTGTTCCATATGTGGTGGACCTGCAAGTCAGCAGAGAATTTTTGGAATTTGATACATTCAAAAATCCAAGACATCTTTTCATTACAATTCAAATTAGACCCAAAATTATATTTACTGAATATTACTGAAGAATTAAAAGATAAAATTAGCAAGGCAGAAAGAGAGGTGGTATTATATATAATACCAGCCGCCCACCTAGTTTATGCTAAATATTGGAAAGAAAATAGGGAAAATCTAGAACAAGAATGGCAAATAAAATTAATCGATCTAATGAATATGGACAAGCTGATGATGACGATCAAAGGCAAAACAGAGCAAAAATACCACAAGAAGTGGGAAAAATTAGAGAAGCTCTGGGATTGAGGATTGTTTGTAACCATATGTAAAATAACTCTCACTACTATCTTAAAATAAGTATCTGCATTTTCTTTATTCCCTTTTTTCTAAAAGAAAGAGATAGGAAAGGAAATATTTTTGTGTAATTGTGGGAAATAGAAGGGAGAAGGGGAGAGGAAAAAAAATGAAATTTAGGTTGATCTTGATCTTTGCATATTCATACAATTGCTGTCTCCCCCCTGATTTATTTTTCAATGTACTCTCCTTATTTTATTTTATGTTATAAAAATTAAGGGGAGTCATTCACAAAATCATCCTTAATAAGTTTAGATGAGCCGTAACAAACAGAGTAAAAGTTTTAGATGAATGCCAAGTATCATAAAGAAAGACTTCCTATCTTTATAATTGTGTACTAAGTTCTCATTATTTAGAGAAATTAATGTGTAAAAAACAAAACTTTATTGTACCACATTAAGGGATACGCTATTGTGTGCACCTTTCTTTTTCATTATTCATATGGATGACTCTGTTGATATCAGTTGTTGAATAAAAAAGAAAAAAGAAAAAGAAAGAACCAATTGTAGCTAATGGGCAAAAATAGGGTACCAGCCCCTGATGTACGGGGGGAGAAGTTTCCAGTTCCCCACATCAGATAGGAAGCACTGACTAGGATGCACTGATAAAACTGTACCAAGCCATTCCTTGTCAAATTTCTTTAAACTACTTCACAGTACCAGCCTCTTTTTCTCTTCATGGGGGATGTTATTCCTTATTGTTGTTGTTGTTGTTGTTAACTGTCTTTGCGTGGATCTCAACTCATGGCAACTCTGCTGATGAGACATCTCCAAGACCCTCTGGCCTTCACTGCTCTGTCCAACCCCTTCAAACTTATAATCACGATCTTTTTAATAGAGTCCATCCATCTGGCATATGACATTCCTCTCTTTCTGCTTCCCTCCACCTTTCCTAGCATTATTGGTTTTTCTAATGATTCCTGTCTTCTCATGATGTGTCCAAAGTGCTGTCATCCTGGCTTTCAGGCAGATTTCTGGCTTGATCTGCTCTAGGGCCCATTTGTTTGTCTTTTTGGCTGTCCATGGGATCCTCAGCACTCTTCTCCAGCACCACATTTCAAATGAATTGATTTTTTCCCCTTATCTCCTTTTTTAACAGTCCAGGTCTCACATCCATTCATTGTAATGGGGAATACAATGGCTTGTATGATTTTAACTTTTGTGCTGAGTTGTATATCTTTGCATTTTATGATCTTTTCTAGTTCTTTCATAGCCACCCTCCTCATTCTTAATCTTCTTCTGATTCCCAGGCTGCAGTCCCCAATCCCATCAATGTTTGATCCCAGATATGAGAACTCTTTTACTATTTCTATTTCCTCATTGTCTAGTTTGGATTTATGTAAGTTCTCTGTGGTGGTTATTTTTATTTTCTTTATATTCAACAGTAAGCTTGCTTTTGCACTTTCTTCTTTGTTCTTCCTTAGTAGTTGTTCAAGTTTTCTGTTAGTATTATGGTGTCATTTGCACATCTCAGATTGTTGATATTCCTTCCTCCTATTTTCACTCCTCCTTCTTCTGTGTCCAAACCTGCTTTTCTTATAAGTTGCATATAAGTTGAACAGGTAGGGTGAAAGGATACAGCCTTGTCTGACTCCTTTGCCAATTGGGAACCATCCTGTTTCTCCATGTTCTGTTCTGACAGCAGCCTCTTGTCTTGTGTACAGATTCCTCACCAGGACTGTCAGATGTGTTGGCACCCCCATGTCTTTAAGGGCATTCTATAGCCTTTAATGCAGTCAAAGGCTTTGCTATAGTCTATAAAGCACATGGTGATTTTCTCTTGGAATTCCTTGGTGTGGTCTATTAGCCATCATGTGTTTGCAATGTGGCCCTCATTAGCTTGTGGAAATTGTCATCATGGATAGCCTAGAACCTATGAATCTTGCATGCCTGTATGTCTAATGGAACATGGAGAAAACAGAATGGTTCTCAACTGGCAAAGGGGTTCAGACAAGGCTGCATCTTATCATCCTACCTGTTCAACTCGTATGCAGAACATATTGTAAGGAAAGCAGGCTTGCACACAGAAGAAGGAGGAGTGAAAATAGGAGAAAGGAATATCAACAAGTCATGGCAAACTAACCTGATCTCTTTTTTGATAACATTACCAGCTTGCTAGATAAAGATAATGCGGTAGACATAGCATATCTTGATTTCATTAAAGCTTTTGACGAGGCCCCCCACAATATTCTTGCAAGCAAGACAGTAAAATCTGGGCTAGACAATACAACTATTAGGTGGATTAGCAACTGGTTGACTGACCGAACCCAACCGGTGCTCAGCAATGGCTCCTCTTCATTCTGGAGAGAAGTGACCGGGGGGGGGGGTGCCATAGGGTTCTGTCCTGGGCCCAGTGCTATTCAACATCTTTATCAATGACTTGGATGAAATAATAGGGGGCATGCTTCTCAAATTTGCAGATGACACCAAATTAGGAGGAATAGCTAATAGCCCAGAAGACAGGATGAAAATTCAAAATGACCTTAATAGATTAGAAAGCTGGGCCAAAGCTAACAAAATAAATTTCAACACTGCACTTAGGGCAAAAAAAATGAAATGCATAGATATAAGATGGGGGACACCTGGCTTAACGAGACTATGTGTGAAAGGGATCTAGAAGGCCTAGTAGACCACAAGTTGAACATGAGTCAACAGTGTGATGCAGCAGCTAAAAAGGCCAATGCGATTTTAGGCTGCATTAAGTATAGTATCAAGGGAAGTAATAGTGCCACTGTATTCTGCTTTGGTCAGCCCCCACTTGGAATATTGTGTCCAGTTCTGGGCACCACAATTCAAAAAGGATGTTGAAAAACTAGAGTGTGTCCAGAAGAGGGCAGCTAAAATGGTGAAGAGTCTGGAAACCATGCCCTATGAGGAATGACTTAGGGAACTGGATATGTTTAGCCTGGAGAAGAGATGGTTAAGAGGGGATGTGATAGCCCTCTTTAAATATTTGAAGGGATGTCATATTGAGGTGGGTGCTAGCTTGTTTTCTGCTGCTCCAGAGACCAGGACCTGGAACAATGGAACAAAGCTACAGAAGAAGAGATTCCACCTGAACATTAGGAAGAACTTCCTGACAGTGAGAGCTGTTCAACAGCAGAACACTCTCCCTCGGAGTGTCGTGGAGTCTCCTTCTTTGGAGATCTTTAAACAGAGGCTAGATGGCCATCTGTTGGGGATGCTCTGATTTTGAGTTCCTGCATGGCAGGGGGCTGGACTGGATGGCCCTTATGGTCTCTTCCAACTCTATGATTCTATGATTCTAGTGCACACTGAGGGCATTAGACATACAATCAGCATTATCTGTCTGCATTGGTTGAAGGTTTATGTACAAACTGTTTGTCTAGAACAGATTAGTGCCTGTTAATAATGGAATATCACATAATATTCCCTGGTTCTCTGAAATTTGTTTTATTGTCTCATTTTTGAAAGAAAGAAGGAAGATGTCAAGTCCAGCAGTTATTAGTTAACCAGCTTCTGAAATTCAGTAATTAAAATTCTGCAAACTTTTATTCAGTAACTATATTTCATCTCCACACTAGAGATAATCATTTTCAGAATAGCAAGTCTTAACATTGTCAAATGAAAACACACATAATATCAAAATATTGGTGTGTATGCAGTTGATTCATTACACATGCAAAACAACTCTGGCTGTCTTTTCCCATACTGTGCCCCATCTTTGTTCTTTCCTTCAGTTCCTTCCCAGCCCAAGGACTCTTCACTTTTGTTATCATACCATCTGTGCAATAACCATTGCTGCCCAACCCCAGAAATAATGAGACAAGACACAAGATTGGGATGATGTCATGGCCAGAGTGGTTTAGGCTGTTCTTTTTATTTTGAAAACATGTAGTGGAGATACCCTAGAGCAGGAGTAAGCAACCTAAGGCCTGGGGGCCAGATTCCCCCCGCTGCCCCCCACCATGATGATATTATTGTTGTTATTACTTGTTCTTGGGTTTTTCTTGACAAAATCTCCACAGGGGGTTTGCCATGGCTTTTCTGGGGCTGAGAGAGTGTGCATGCATTTTTTTTAAATTCTTTAATTTTTTTTAAAAAAATTATTTTTTATTTATTTTTATTTATTTATTTATTTATGGTGCTTCGGCCCCCAATCGTCTGAGGGACAGCAACCCAGCCCCCGGCTCAAAAAGGTTGCCTACCCCTGCCCTAGAGAGAATATCCCAGCAGGGCTGATACAAGACTAGAGAAACCAAATTTGGATTTTGGCCACTATGCATGTAACATTTATTAAGACAATCAAACATACAACATAAAGTATCAAGAGAGCTCTTTCGTTCAAACCATTCATATACTCACGCACACAAAGTGGCACCCCACCGAAGATGTTGATCAGACAGTCTTCCTGGAGGCCATGGGAGTCCTGTTTTCTGCGGATCAGGAACACACTGCTAGTTGGGAAAATCTCAACTTCTAAGGTCTTTGCATAGTATTGAGCAACCTCCGGCCTTTTGGCTTCTGTCCAGAATAATAATAATATGATTATATAAGAATTAGATATATGATTAAGATATAAATTTTAGGAAAATGCATATATATATATATATATATATATGACGAATATGTTAGTATGTAACCTAATATTATGATCTAATACTATATTAATACTATATCGACAAAAAGAGGAAAGTAACAATCAATCATACCACTCATAACTAGTATCACAACCACTATCTAAATAACGTTTTCCTTTATTCAAATAGCAGAAGGCCACAAGTCCCTTAACCATCCAAAAAGAGATCATCCCCCTCTTGTGTCATAAACATTTTTTTAGATCGATTTTTCAGTTTCAGATTGTAACATGTGTATAATCTCCCCAGTAGCATTTATTGAATTCTCCAGTCTGCATGTAAGTCCCAATATGCTACTAAGATTCTTTTGAGCAATGATCCCTGGATATGCTCCCAGGGTTAATGCTTTAAATATGGCCCCTGTTGTTACCCTGCTCCCCAAAATGTTTGAGCATTGGATATCAATTATAACTTTATCTAAACATACCCTGGTCTCAAAGGCTCATCATATGCCTCCCATTTAAGTCTAACCTGTGGAGACTTGGACTTACATATTTGGATTAGAAAAGTCAAATATCCCATCCCTACACACTGACAATTATCAAAACAGAAATTAATGGCCTATTTATCAAAGAAGAACCATATGTTTGGATCTCATGGTTGCCATCCAGAACATATACTTCCTCCTGTTTGTTTTAACTCATTTACATCAATATTAACATTTGAATATTCTGGATACATATCACTTCAATTGGTCTTGATTATATGTCCCATGTAAATAAAATCTATCTGTACAATGTGCATAATTCTTTAGCTTTTGAAAAAGTTCCTTTGCTTTTGATAATCTCTCTATTTGACATTTCAAGTTTTTATTCCAGGCTTTAAGGAAAACCCGCTTCTATGGTTGTAGTTACATATTTTAATCTTTTGAATCTCATGTAAAATATCATGGAGGCCTATAGCAGATTTCGATAGATCAAATTCAATTATAGCAGGCAAAAAGGACATGTGTCCTATAGATTGGTTTTCCACTAGGGCGGTATATAAATAAAATATATTATTATTATTATTATTATTATTATTATTATTATTATTATTATTATTATTATAGATTGTGGATGAGCATGGACCAAAATTATATCTTCTCTTATGATGCCTAAATGAGTGTTTAACATGTTGTGGAATTTAATTTCCTTGTATTATCTCACAGAGAAAAATCTCCAAAATGACAATGAATGCTCCCTCCCTCTTCTAGTTCAGTTAGGTTTACAACATTCAGCACTTTTTCCTCTGTAGACATTATTTTCAAAACACACGTAAAATAAAAAAAACATGAAGTCTACAGCCTTATCAGTATCTTGACTGTTGTACAGAACACATAGCTCAGCTAAAAAAAACACTCAGTAAAACAAGAAAATTTTCTCATTCAGGGTCCCAGTTGATTATCTAGTCTGACCCCAAATCATAGGCAATCATGGACAGTTATTTTAAAATATAATTTTCAGCTACAGGTAGTTGACTTCATCCCCCAGGGAGTGAGTGCCAGGCCCTGCCAGCAAATCCAGAGGGGGAGGGGGGAACAAGATAGGGATGCCCAGTAGTGCTGCCCTGGAAGCAGGCCTGAAATAGGCCTGGAGCCAAGCGCTGTCAGCTGTCAGCAATTCAGGGAGGGGACAACCAATGGCTGCAGCAGTCAGGTGAACAGCCACCTGGGAACTAACCAATGTCCCCTAAACTATGAGTGGTGTACAGTCCTGAAATGGGCCTGGAAGCAAGCACACTGAGCCTCTCAGCAACTCCGGGGTGGAGGTGAGGACTGCAAATGGCCATGATAGTCAGCTGAAAGCAACATCCTCCAAAGCCAACCAAGGCCCACGGACTATGCCACCCACAAAGCCAGGCCCAAAACAGGCCTGGATGCAAGCACCATGGGCCTCCCAGCAACTCCAAGGGAGGAGGACAGCAAACGGCTGTGACAGTTGGCCGAAAGGCCACCCACCTGGCTGGGGACAGCCAACATCCCCAAAGCTGTATGGTGTGCAGCCCTGGAAGAACCGAAACAATCATCAAACCCTCAATCCAATCGTCCAAGGATTGGCTGGCCCCTCACACCCCCAAAAGAAGCAGCAAGAAAAGGTACAACAAATCCAGTCATCGAGGAGACATCCTCTCTCCTCAATTAAATTTCAAACTGAAGCTCTTGGGGGTGGCAGGCAGCAGGTCAGCTTTGGCTCTGCCCCCTGAGCTTCCCGCCATGGCATAACTGCCATGTCATGATTAAATATTAACCTATCTCTTTCCAAGGGAGGGCAGCAGACAGCCCATCCCTCTCCAACTCCTCCATCTGGAGGGGATGGCCATTCCCTTACATCATTTGTTACACTGCATATTCCATCACCATCAGTGTGAGCAGATTTCTTAACCACAAAGGAGGACAAGGTATCAGAAAATGCCACCAGAAAACAAACCAGAAAAAATGCACCCAAAAACATTCAAGAAAAATGTAGGACATTACAAAATAAAAGCTAAAAACACTAATATAAATATAAATTCATGCTTCTTGGGGGGGAAGCAGACCAGGGTGTCCGGGACGCCCTGGGACAGTGCGCTGCGGGACCACGGCAGCCGCACCGCGGCACACCGGCGGCATCCCTGAAAGGAGCGCTAAATTGGCGCTCCTTTCAGAAGTCAGGGAAAGTGCACCCTAAACGCATCGGGCGCATTTTCCCTGGCTTTTCCGCCGCAGCGTGTGAGGTCGCTGCGGCGGGAGGTTGCCCCTGGAGCGCCGGCCGTGCGGAGGGCTGGCAGCTCCGAGGGCAACCTCGGGAGGAGGAAGGGGTGCCGCTCATGCGGCTGCCCCTCCTCTTTCCTGCCTCGGAGACAACTTTATTAGTCGTCTGCCGAGGCCCTTAGTAAGGCTTCAAATGAAGAACATTTTGGAATTCTTCCTGGACAGAAGGCTGAAGTGTAGGACATGTCCTGGAAAAGGAGAATGTCTGGTCATCCTGTATCACCATACTTTACCCTCCCCTTAAAATAATGGCTGGTAAGATATAAAAGCAGCATATGACAGAAGGTAAGAAAAAGGAAGTCTTGTGGCAAATTTAAGTCTAATGAGTTTATTTCAGCATTAACCTTGTGGACAGTAGGCTACATTTACAGATGGGACTACATTGGGCAATCTGGAATAAAATGGTTAGTCCAAAAGGCACCACAACATCCTTTTATACTGAAATGAACAGTTATCTCTTTGAAAGGAAGAAAATGCTCTTGATGATTCCCTTTTCCAAGAAGATGTGTTTTCTGTGTTTCTTACACTCCCAATTTCTGTTTTGTTCTGCTGGCTGGCTTAGCTGTGGCTGGTTTGGCACTTTCATCATCCTTAATCAAAGTGTGAATGTCAGAGAATTTCATAAAAAAATGAACACTAATTTAAATGGATGCAATAGAGGTGTTGAAAATTGGCTGAGACTTCCCTAATTTATTACAATCTGTGCCTTGACCTTTTCATTATTTTGGTAGTAATGATGTTTCTTCCAAACTTCCAGGCATGTAGAGCCATGAAAGAAGACTTTTGAAAAAGAAAAGAAATGAGACCAAGACTGAAGTTGAAATATTTTTCTTTGTTCAGTCTGAATGACATTATTTTACTTTTTTCATTGTAGATGACACTGAAATTATTCATGGAAAAGGGCTCTGGGTTTTTTGGAGGTTTTTTTTTGGTAATGTTAGTCATTTATTTCACAGTCATTAATCCTAATTTTACTTAATGGTCTATTTCTTTCCAAGAATCTATTGTCAGCCTAGACTAGTCATATCTGCAAGTTTATTATTATCAGAATGTGACTGGCATCCCTTGGAAACTTT
Organism: Phrynosoma blainvillii; assembly: GCA_026167975.1. Classification (NCBI taxonomy): domain Eukaryota; kingdom Metazoa; phylum Chordata; class Lepidosauria; order Squamata; family Phrynosomatidae; genus Phrynosoma; species Phrynosoma blainvillii. The sequence goes on from JANUYF010000001.1 coordinate 420,757,609, forward strand.
GGCTGAGATCCTGCATCATCAACTTAACTATGGTGATTGAGGGGCTAAGCCTCAATTCTGCAGTGCACCTTCGCTGTCCCTGAAAGGAGCGCTAAATTAGGGCTCCTTTCACAAGTCAGCGAAAGTGCGCCGCAAAAAGCTGCGGCGCACTTTCGGCGACTTTTCCGCTGCAGCGTTTGCGAACGCTGTGGCGGGAGGTCCTCCTCAGAGCACTGGCCATGCGGAGGGCCGGCTGCTCCGAGGACGACCTTGGGAGGGGGAGGGGGCGCTGAGCGTGCGGCTGCCTCTCCCCTTCCCTGCGCCCAAGATGGCCTTTTAAACCGTCTGCTTAGGCCCTGAGTTCCATCATCACAGTTATGATGGACTATGCCCCCCCCCAACTTATTTTTTGCAGTCTGGCAACGCCCTGACTGAAACGTTTCTAAGGTGCTGGAGATCTGATGTCTGCAGTGGGTTCCTTGTCATGGAATCAGGGGCATCACTAGGGTTGGCATCACCCAGTGTGGTAACACATTGTTTCCATCACACACCCCACATTGACCTCCTCCCATACCATACCATACCATACCATACAGAATCCTTAGTGATGTTTTTCTAGTAATATTACTCATAAGTTGTAATTCCTATATATTACTGAATGCAATGGTAATGTGACATAAACAACTAGCAAAATTAAAATTATACCTTTAAATTACAGTATCATACAGAAGCCTAAATGCATTTATGTGTGCATTGTTTCATGTGGTTGAAGTGAAAATTTGATAAGATGTGATGTTTTTAAAGAAAATTTTAAAATAATTTAAAAAATTAAAAGTTCTTAAGATTTAAAATTTTTAAATTTAATTTTAAAAACTTGGGGCCTCTCCTTTCTCCTCCCACTGAGCCTCGCCCCACTCACACTATCTCTTCAGTGTTTTACAGGGATACAAGCAACTGTTATAGCCCATTTCTGCCAAAAGGCAGATGTTTGGGGAACAGTGGAGTCACTCCTATAAGGGTGGCACCTGGTGTGGTTCACACCTGCTTTGCCCCCCAGTAACACCCCTGCATGAAGTTTTCATAAATTGATTTACAATCACATAAAATCCAATTGCAATAATGTGCAATGCTCACATTCCCAAGAGGGAAACAATGACATAGCTACAGACCCAGCAGCATGGCTTTTGCAGAACTGTCCCAATGTATAACATGACCCAAAGCACAACAGAACATGATGTGTATTAGAATACATTGGGCATCACAACATGTTGTGCACCAGGATAGCAGTGTTCCACACTTGGTGGAAACAATGCACATCAATTCCATTGTATATCAGACCCAATATGCATTGGTCACTTCACTGGCTCCCCTCATAATGATGTAATAGCAGCCCTTTACTAGATACGGATATTATGGAACTGCCTAATTCTAATTTTAATACTACTTATTTTAATACTAGTTTTAATTCTTTTTTAACATTTGTAATTCATGTTTTAGTTGTATCCTTTTAAAATTATTATAAGCCACATTGAATCCTATTTTCAGAGAAAGGTGGGACATAAAACTAATAAATAAATAAAATAAAATCCAAATATGAAGACATATGCCCCCAACAGGATTCCAGCCTTTTTTTTTTTTTTTTTTTTTTTTTTTTTTTTTTTTTTTTTACAGAAACCCTGAGGATAAAAATCTCAGACAGAAGAGAGTCTTCTCAGTTCAGGATTTATTCTGTGCAAAATTTGCATGTGGTTATTCTGTGGAGAAAAGAACACTTTCTTAGCAGGAAACAGCATTTTCCCATTGAGAAACTGATGCAATTGGGGACTTCTTCTGTGCAAAGTTTGAACGTAGTTGATTTGCATAGGAAATAATATTTCTGTGTACAAAGATTATTTCCTGAGTAGAAGACACTGTTTTTTGGGCAAAATAACCCAGTGTAAATCTTGTACAGAATAAGTCCTGAACTGCAAATAGGCTTCAAAAACTATGTGGCTTTTCAAGATCTTCCAAAAGCACTAAAAATACATATGTTTTCATTTGAGAAGAAAATTAGTTAAAAACTACATCCATACAGTTGGTAAGAAACCAGTGGATGCTTATTACATCATTTCTCACACTAGTTCTAAGAGCCATTTATTCTTTTGCCAGCAGTACACTAGGGTAGGAGGAAAAGGACAGAAATAAAAAGGGGGATCATAGAGAGATAGATGTTATGTTCAGATGTTCAGCTAAATACACACAGAAATAAGTGTTTGGTGGGGATGTAGCCACAATAGGGTTTTGAGTGTGGCCTTCCCTCTGATGTAATGCAGTCTCATCCTCCTTAGCATATGCAAGAAACATTTCCCAATTCTGGTTTGGGTCTACAAGACTATGCATTTAGCCTCAACAGTTAGGTTTTTGGAATACACATCAGAATAAAAATGCTTAAGATTGTTAGGGCACTAAAAAGACATTTCCAGAGTGTTCCAAGTTTAAACAAGACTATATGAAAAGTATATTGTCATTCTTGGAGATAATTAACAATGTCATCATCATATTCGAGCAAGAAAGAGTGAACATTTCAAAGCATTCACTGAAGTTGCAGAGAAGTCATGTTCAAGAATATATTCATGGATAGAAATGCTAATAAGAAGAGAAAGTGCTTAAATGAACTAAACTACTAGAGAACATTCAATAAGAGAAACCATGAATGTGTCTCTGCCCTTATTAGTCTTTATGATATAAGATGACTCACCAAAGCTCCTAACAATGATGATGGAAAATGTAAGACCAACTTAAGGCAGCAAGAGTGAAATAACTAAATTCTCTTAATTGGCATATCCCAGTGGAAGCAGAAATATGCCGATTATCAAAAGCTCCAAGGAATACATTGTTCACTTAGAGGTTCCTTTTTATTTCATGAATTGCCTGAGGGGAGAAAATTCTATAACACAGGGCTCTTGAAAGAGCAATGGTAAGGTTCAGTCAAGCAGACTCCTTTAGTAGAAGGGAAAGAACTGAGAAAAAAAGAGCTCACTAAACCCAGAAAGTTTTGAGGAAAGTTGACGTCTTCTTTAAATAAGGTCACACATATGCATCACTAACTTTTCCAGTCATCTGTAGTATGTCCCATGGAAAAATGGAATTTGTTTAGGCAGAAATTATTTGAGACATAAAATACAAACAACAATGGCACAGGCTGAAATATTGGCAAAATGTGGATTGTCCTTCCTACTGACAGGAAAATTCAGCTTTAAAGAACATGAGACCTGTTAGATCAAACCAAAGGCCTAGCAAACCAAGCATTCTGTTCACCTTGGCCAACCAGTTTCATATGGAAAGTCTGTCAGTAGCATGATAGCACTCTTCTGTTCATGTTCCTCAGCAACCTGCATTGAAAGACATGCTGCTTCTGACAGTAGAGGAGATATAGGAATCAGTAATGAATGAGAATTTCATTGTAGAGCTTTGTTTTAAACCAAATTTACCCAAATAGACAGCTTTCTTAATACTGTGGATGAAGTGGCTGTGGTGATTCTGTATCCTATGGCAGGACATCCAATCTCAATGGCCTAGCTTTGGAGTAGCAGTCTTCAGAGTGAAGCATTTGGGATGAAGTAAGTGGCTGAGGATGGAGGTTAGAGATAAGAACGGTGGCTGGGTAATCTGACCATGGCTTTAAGGCAGGGAAGTGGCATATGGTATAGGCAGATGTCCTCCTGCCTCAGTCTGGGGAAATCCTAGTGCTTCCCAATTGGATAGAACTTCATTATCAACATAGGAGCATGTGAAATAACATCCAGTCAGATCACTGATTCACTTAGCCTAGCACTAAGAGCACCTCACACTCATGAACCAATATGCAGGGGTAGATGTGTTGGCCATTTAGCAAATTCAAACAAAAATCCACCAAACAGTGATACCTTTATTGGCCCACCAAAATCCACAATATACTTGTTGCAAGCTTTTGGAGCTCCATTGACTTCTTCAGCAAGATATTACAAACCATAGGAGGAAAAATCAGAGATGTTAGTCAGATGCTTGCATTTTGATGTTTCTGTCCTTAGTTAAGATGATAAGGGGAGGGTATCTTTTGAAGGCTGGCCCCTCCTCCTTCTGGCCATGTGGCTATTGGGAGATTTGCAAAGCCCAGGAAATTTAAAGTCCATTTGCAAGTCAACAAGGACCCCTCTCTTGCAATCCAATATGCCTCCATTCCTATGAGGTCACAGGCCTTTTTGTAGGCAGAGGACAATGGATTACTCAAGGAGTCTTCATGTTTTTGCATTAGGAAAATTTTTGTAGGTGTTGCGGTAAAATATGCCAATCCAGTTCAAATTTAAGAAGAAAAAAAATGTTTTACTTTGCTTGGAGGTCCCAATTCACTGGCTTACTCTTCAGGGTCCCCCTGTTGCAGCTACAATGTGGTATCATGAACCAAGGCATTTTTTTTAATTGACAGCTGTTCTTCAATATCTTCTAGGACAGAGTGAAGCCTTTCCTATCATTTACTAGTCGGGAATCTCAGAACTGAAGGCTCCAGGGATTCAAGATTAAAAGATTTTCACTTTCTTTTCCCTCAGTGAGAAAAGATATATCAATACATGGTTCAGACCTTGATTTCACTATGGAATGGCAACATGGAAACAGCTAATCCAAGCTGACCAGTCCAGTGCTGTAGAACCCAAACTTCACCTTGGTTTACAGATCTATTGGAAATCAAACAGACTTAAGGACAACTAGATGATAGATGTTATACTTCATGAAACACATATAAATGAAAACTGGCAAGGATAGGTGACTCTTTATTGTACCTGTCATGTGGCAGTAAGGTAACGGGGAAAATGATATTACCATGCATCTTGAATACATGAAGGATTCTCTCTCTCTCTCTCTCTGCCAGAGGTTTCCAGTCTGCCAGTGTCTTTATGTCCAATCAGTCAGGAGAGAATGATATTAGAGGATCTGCAAGGAGACCTCCTCTGCTGTCCTGCTACAGTTGGAATATTCTTCCCTTAGAGACCTGGTTGATAGCAGTGCTGTTGATATCACTTCACCCAATAAAGACATAGTTCTTTATTAAAGTCTTTGGGAAGTGTTTAATAGAATCATAGGATCATAGTGTTGGAATTTGGTTTCATACATATTTGCACATGTCTGGTTTTAAATTATTGTGAATTATCTTAACCATTTTTAATATTTAAATTTATGAAATTGTTTAACAGCTTTTTAACATCAATTTATGGTTCATAATATTGACTTTGGCCATTCCTTAGTAGTGTTTTAGCTTGTACCTTCCTGCATGGAAGTGGGTTGGATCAGATGGCCCTTGCAGCCCCTTCCAGCTCTCAGATTCTATTATTCTAAGTTGGTCCACATGTTCAAAGATAGCCATGGTGACCATTCAGCAAAATACAACAATATACAAAATACACAAAAGAGCAATACCTTTATTGGCCAGCCAAAATGAAGAAAATACATGATGCAAGCTTTAAAACTTCACTGGCTTCTTCATCAGGCAAAGATGTTAAAAATCATACAGGAGAAGAAAAATGTTCATTTGTTTGATAAAGAAATTAGTAAACCTTCAAAATCTTGCATAATGTATTTTCTGCACTTTGGTTAGCCAGTAAAGGTATTGCTGTCAGTTGGTCCAGCTGGTTTTATTGTATACCACCATGAGATTTTTGTTCTTGGTTGTAGCATCTCCCCTTATGGTGAGTAGTGTCATCATAAGAGAAGGAATTACAATCAAGCCCACATGAGCATGGCTAAACTTTCTTCAGTTTGGCTGCTGTTGAGGCATGATGGAAATGGTAGTTTGTCAGAATCTGGAGACCTGTAGGTTCCCCGCCTCTGATCTAGCCCAACAGTTTGTCCATCTGACAAAAAGCATCTTTCAACAATCCTTCTGTCATCTGCTTCCTTACCATCTCTCACTCTTTATAACTGGAGATCCTTGTTATTGAGCCAGGGAGATGCAAAGTGTGTGAACCAGTCTAGTCTCTGTCCGTAAACTGGTCTAGCATTTTATTCTACTGAACATCCAAGAGTCTCATGGTGCCATACTCAAGTCCTAGGAGATGGGGAAAGGCAGGATGATGATGATGAAGATGATGTTTTAGCATAAACTTTTGTAGCTTTGCTCTGGTTCTTCAGATACATGGAGTGAACAATGTATTTTGCTCAATTAATCTCAAAGTTGCAACAAGATCCCTTAACAGACTAACACAGCTATATCTCTGAATTAAACATTAATGAAATTCATTGCCATGTTTCCAATGTATAAAATGAAGTTTCAGCCTGTAGGTAGAAAGCTAATTTACAAAATCAATCAAGCAATCACCTTACTTGTATCCTATCTTTACCCCAAGGGTGGGATACAAGGTGGCTTACAGAAGAAAAGGAAATACAAGCACACTGCATCTGGCTAAAAACACAAAGTTCAAAATTAAAATAATATTAAACCATTTATAGAATTAAAGCCATATAAAATATTAATTTGAAAGCATTAATTTGAAACAGCACAGCACTAAAAGAGAAAGTCCATTATATAGGACATTCAGTCCCCAAAAACCTGCTAGCATAGGAGTGTCTTCAACAAAAGGAAAGCAAGAAGGAAACCAGCCAAGCCTACCTAAGGAAGGAGTTCTAGAATCTATGAGCAGCCATGAAGAAAGCCCTCTCCCATATTAGAATCATAGAATCACAGAATGCTAGAGTTGAAGGAGATCACAAGGGCCATACAGTGCAACCCCCTGCCATGCAGGTATAAACAATCAAAGTACACCTGATAGATGACCATCCAGCCTCTGTTTAAAAACCTCCAAAAAAGAAGACTTCACCACTCTCTGAAGCAGCATGTTCAACTGTCAAACAGCTCTTATTTTCAGGATGTTCTTCCTAAAGTTGAGGTGGAATCCCTTTTCCTGTAGCTTGAATCCATTGCACCATGTCCTAGTCTCTGGAGACGAAGAAAAGCTTGCCCCATCCTCAATATGATATTCCTTGTAATATTTAACATAACTGTCATGCCACCTCTTAACTTTCTCTTCTTCAGGCTAAACATACCCAGTTTCCTAAGTTGCTCTTCACAAGGCACGGTATCCAGATTCTTCACCATTTTGGTAGCCCTCCAAACATTTCTGTGAAGATGAGAAAAAATATCTTTTGCAGATTGATTTAAAGAACTCTTTTTTCCCCATTCTGTATTGCCATTCATTTTTATCTCTGTGTCTGGAGGGACCCTATGTTCTGCATGATAATATTTAACTTTTTGTTGCTACCTTGGAAAAATGGACTGGGTGAGGATCATGGCCACCCTCTCACCTTCCTGACCTGTTAAACAGACACAGCCTTGATTTTGTTAATATATGTGATCTGAAGTACCTATGTTAATCGCTGCCAAATACAGCTTAGTAAAGATAAAAAGAAAATAATGAGTGTGGGAGAAAAGAATAAAATGAGCAGCAGCTAAATGGAAAAGTGCTGCAGCATAATGACCAGGAAATAGATTTAAGAAATATTGCCAAAAATGTCCTTAAAGCCTTCCACCAAAATTACAGCTACTTTTGAATGTCATAAATAGGATACAAGCTTGCATTCCTAGAGTAATAGCAATATGAATGTGATAGGAGCCACTAAGCAACACAATGGGCATATCCTTCATGTTGAAACTCATGCAATGCCAAATTGGCAATCACATATTGGCTTGGGTGTGATTACCCTGTATTGGTTGTGACATAGATCAACTCAGTTTACCACACATTTCAAAGGATAATTATGTTGGGATGTGAGGGGGGCAGGTTTTCTGTGACTCTTTTGTGAACCATTTATTTATACATTTCATAGTGCTTCACAAATGCTACCCAATTCAGCCTTCCAACAGTCACATAAGGTAAACTATTTTATAAATGAGGGACCAAGAATGAGAATGACTGTTGCTGTCATATGCCTTCAAGTCATTTCCAAGTTGTGGTGGCCCTAAAACAAACCAATCAAAGGGTTTTCCTAACTCCCCCCCCCCCCCAAAAAAAAATAATAATAAAGGAAGGGGCTGAACAGATGGCCCCTTTGGAGTGGCTTGCTGCCACCCCTTTGAGCACCAGATTGGGGCTGCAGCAACTGCATGCCACACCCCCAATCTGGCAGTTTGCTAGTTCAAAAAGAAGCAGCAAAATGTCACTTCTTTCTGAGCTGGCAAAAAACTACCCTTGCCACCTCATTGGCAGTTTTCCTCCTTTCTTCAGTGCAGCGTGTGTAAATGCTGCACCACAGGACCATTCCCACAATGCCAGTCATATGGTCAGGCATGTGGTGTGACAGCAGCTTGGGGGTGAAGTCAGGGCGTGCGGAGTGTGGCATGCAGTCACCACACCCCCACTCCACCCCAACGCCAGCTCATAGTGCCAGTCTGTTCAGCTCCAAAATTTGCCTTTGTCTTCCTCTGAATCTGAGAGAGTGTGACTTTACTACAGTCACCCAGTGAGTTTCCATGGCCAAGTGGGGATTTAAACCCTAGACTCCAGAGTTATAGGCCAACACTCAAACCACTATATCACGCTGACTAATATGTCCCAAATCACACTTTAGTATACATGTGACAAGGAAGAAAAGAGAAGCCAGGTTCCCAAAGAGTAGAAGCTTACTTTTTATAATCATTTAAGTCCTATTATTTGTCGTAGTGTTATGCAAGTAATTCTCATAATTTGTTAAATACTTGCAAAAGAAACCCATTGTGTTACTTGTTTTGCTTATTGCTTTTTTATTACTCTGGATAGACTTTTAAAATAAAATTTTAGTGATTGACAAAACAATGGCATAAAACTTGAACAATTTGTGTTGAAGATTGAGAGCCAGCATAGTGAAGTGGGTTGAGTTTTGGAGACCAGGGGCTGAATCTTGGTTCAGCCTTGAGCAAGTCACACACTCTCAGCCTCAAAGAATGGCAATGGCAATTCCCCTCTTAAGAAACTTGCCATGAAAACTCTAAGGACCTTATCACATGCTGACCACGAAGCGAAAAGTAACCAAAATTAGAATAAATTCAGTTCTATACCGAAATGAACTGAAAGAGCCCCCGCAATATGTAAATGCCACACGCAATTACCGCCATAGCGCATTTATCGCACTTCCCGGGACACGCATCCTGGAAACGTATTCTCCATGCACACACAAGTTAGAAAATCCCATAAATTACAAAGAGAGGACCATGTTTACCCGTTCCATTTGTTGCCCAATCCAAACAGGAAGGACACGCCATAAGATGCTTCCTCACAGATCCATGGGAAGTAGCACGGGGAACCATGGGTCAGGGCAGGGAAATGCTTCACAATACGTATCGCGTGCTTATATGTATTTCACCTGCGCGGCCATTGCGCAATGATTCCGAAAGCTCGGATGTACTTCCCCGAAAAACCGAATGTCAAAATATCTCAGTTCATTATGGATTAGCTCCGGGTTCTGCCGAGTTTCGGTGCAACGTCATGTGTAAACATGGGGAAATAATATGTATTAGCTACGGATACCCTTTGGATTAGGTCTGCTTTAGACCCCGTGTGATAAGGTCCTAAGATAGGTTTGCCTTAGAGTCACCATAGGTTGACAACAACTTGAAGGCACATGACAATAGCAATGTCTAAATATATATTATACCATCCTTAAAGATTTGGGAATTAATGACAAAATGTTCTTTGTTACAGCAATAAAATGATTGTATTTTCACACATTGTATTTTTCAATATGGCTATGCTGTTGTGTTGTTATTTGCCACCAAGTCAATTTTGTCTTATGATGGCCTTCTGAATGAGAGACCTCAAAGATCCCTTGGTCAACAATTGCCCTGCTCAGGTTTTGCAAACTCAGGGCTGTAGATTTCTTAATTGAATCAATTCACCTGTAGTGGAGTTTTCCATTTTACCAAGTATTATCATTTTTCCAATGAGTCATGATATGTCCAAAATATGATATCTTCAGTTTAGTATCTGAGAGTTTGTTTTTTTACTGAACATGTAGGTTGCAAACCAGTGCTAATTCATATGGGAATGCTGTGAAACTGTAATGAGATTTGGATTTGAATTGTCCTAGGACGTTATCACACGTGGGCCAGAAAGTGATAATAAAGTGGAAATGAGGCATTCCGAAAATAAACCAAAAATAAACCTTGATTCCGCAAATGGCTTTCACACGTAATTACCTTTAACGTTCACACACAAGTGAGAAAAGCCCGTAAATGTACTAGAAATGATCTTCTTGCGCAGATAGAGGAATGCTCGCTGTGGAACCATGGGAAAAGCAGGGAAATGCTCCCAAATGCGCATTTGCTTTTCACATTACGGTAAATGCGAAATTACTGTAATTTAGCAAATGCATTTCCTCAAAACTACCGAATTTCAAAAGATCTCGGATAACACCAGTTTCTGTCCAGTTTCTGTGTGACGTCGTGTGAAATCGTGAGGCACAAATCCAGTTTCTGTTTGGGATTTGTGTGGATTAACCAGCAGATTTCCCCTGTGTGATAACGTCCCTAGTCGATGAGATGGCAGTCTTTTCTGGTTCAGCACCAGAATTTTCATTTGGCATTACCAATGCTTTTAAAGTTTGAAATGTTAGAAGATGAGAAATGACAAGAAACTCTTCTCTGTCCTCTACCCCAAAAACTGAGATATATTGAGGATTTTTAAAGAATGATTTGAACTAATGTGATGCAGATTCAATTTCAGCATAATTCAGAGATTTGTTTGGCCTAGTGTAACAATTGCCCCTTTCTCTTTTCCCCAAAGTTTAAGTTTCCTGGACAGTAACAGATGTCTTTTTCTTTTCTTTTCTTTTCTTTTCTTTTCTTTTCTTTTCTTTTCTTTTCTTTTCTGGAAAGGAGGGATGTAATCCACATTCCTTCACTGAACATAAAACCCATACCAGAAAGATGTTCTGTAAGCAAAGATAAGAATGGGAGTTCACCCATTTTTAGTCAAGGTTGTCACAAATAACCAGTGTGAAAAGTGAGTCAGGATCTCTCTAACAAGAGGGAAATGTAAATTTTAAAATCCCATTGCCTCACTTCTGTTCAGGTTTTGTGCTAATGGGGAATTCTAGACCTAGCTAAAGAACATCAAATTGACTTATTGTGTCATATCACCTTTTGCTGTAAAAACCTATTTAGGAACGAGGACAGTATAGAAGCCAAAGTGAAGCAATAATTGAACAGAAACATTAATGCAATTTAAACTCCAATTTCTTCAGTGACAAACGATCTTGTAAAATTGGTACAAAAATGAAGCCTTTCTTCTTTTACAAAAAAGAAATCTCCTTTTCAAATTGGATTAAGTTTTTTTAAAAAAAGAAAAAAATCTGAGTCATTTTCCCTCCCTCTTATTCAACTTTATTAACATTATGTGACTGGCAGGGAATAAATTATTTCCTTTTGAACTCCTTAAACATTCTAATTAATAAAACATCACAAAATGCTTCTCTTGGGGCATTACTTGTCTGACTTATTAAGATAACTTATTTAATAAAATTGCCTGCTGTTCTTTAGTAAATGCATATGTTACACATAAGTCCTAGACATATATTTTTTATATTACCAAAGGAAGTCATTGAGCTACATACTTCATGCATTTTATTTTAAAAGTGGCTCAAATGTATATTCAAGTAGCTACCAAAAGCTGCAACTCATGTATCTGAAAGTAATTTCTGTTCTTTCTTAAAAAAAAAAAAAAAAAATACAGCATTTTTCACTAAAAAGGCTGGAGTTCAAAAATATGGTATTTATTATTTGCTTTATTTATTTAGCCACCAATATGCAAACTACTTATTCAAAACATTGCCTCCAACATGACATACAATAAGAATATTAATAACAATAATGAAATAAAAAGCAGTAGTAAAACAATACAAAAATTAAAAGCATCATAGAAGTGTTAATCAAATGTCTGCCCGTATAAAAAGCATTTTTATATCCCACTTTCCCCCTGTATAGTGGAACCAAAGGCAAGATATATAATATTCTGCAGCAATTGCCTATCCAGGCTTTGTCTAAATTGAATCCACGTTAGGTTTGAGAAGTTTTCCATGTCATGCATTTTCAGACAAGAGATGATCCAATGCATAGGATGTCTGCCAGCACCTGACCTCAGCACTTCAGTTGGTCCCACTCTTCAAGTTCCTTGATTTAATTTTATATTTAACTTGGTGCTCCAAGCATCAGGAGGCAGCTGGTGGCCTGATATTTTAATTTTAATTTTAATTCCCACAGTGTCCCAGGCAAAAACAACATATGAGTAGAAGTGGGAAGATTATTTGAAAAATTTTGAGAGGGGTGCCAATAACATATTTTTCAATGTTAAGAAATCCTGATGAGAAGAATCTCAGGCTAATAAGAATCTTTGCAGTTCAGGATTTATTTTATGTACAATTTTCACATGATTGTTTTTTGCAGAAAATAACATTTTTCATCACAGAAAAGGTAATATTTCTAAAATACTGTTCTATGTGCAGAAAATACTCTTTTCTACACAAAGCAACCCTGTGTGAATATTGTGCAGAATACATGTCAAACTGCAAATAATATTTGAAAACTGAAGTTTTATTTGCAGTAAGAAGGGGGGGGGGAGCTAAAATAACTCATTGCTTCCTTCAAGAAGAAAATTTGTGAAGAACTAGATCTCTGCACATGGAATATAGTGACAAGTGATAATTAAGTTGTTTGTCTAATTTTGCTTGTAATATTGCCATTCTATGACTCCAAATAAATTCAATTTATCTCTGTTGGAGGAAGAGGTCTATCTGATACCTGGTTTTTCAGTAATGGTGACTCATATAAACATGACACCTCCATGCCCTGGGGGGAAAAAAAACTTGAGAGAGGAGCAAGGCAGAAAATACTATGGCCTGTAAGGAAAATACTTCTGCTTGCTTAGGGCCTTTACAGACTGCCAGAAATAATTCAGCTTGAGGCCACTTTAACTGTCCTGGCTCAGTGCTAAGGAATCATGGGAACTGTAGTTTATTGTGGCACCAGAGCTCTTTGACAGAGAAGGTTCAATGTCCCAGAAAAAAACACAATTCCCATGATTCCCTAGCACTGAGCCAAGACAGTCAAAGTGGCCTCAAACTGCATTATTTCTGGCAGGCCTTTAGTTTCTTCTCATGTGGAAAAACTTTATGAACTTTCCCCAAAGGTACCCATTGACTTCTATGGATGATTTCAAATGCATGAATGTCAGGGAAGTCTTTATATTGCAGAGTTACAGTAGACCCTTCCCATCCATGGAAATTCAATTCTGGGTCCCCAGTGGATGGGAAAAAACTGCAAACAGTTATACCCCCATATGATCAAACAGAGTGAAAAATGTGTCCATCTCTGTCAACAAATCCATATGCAAATGTCACCATTGAATAAATATGAGCCGTGGTGATCTGTGGCTGGTCAAATCTGCAGATCACTAACCTACTGATCGGGTGGGCCACTATATTGACATTTTCAGCCTCGGCAGACGGCTAATAGAGCCGTTTCCGAGGCCAGGAAGAGGAGGGGCAGCCGCACGAGCGGCGCCCCTTCCTCTTCCTGAGGTCGCCCCTGGAAGCGCTGGCCATCCGGATGGCCGGGGCTTCCGGGTTGACCTCACGCCGCGGCGACCACACGCGCCACGGCGTTTGAGTCAGAGAAAGTGCGCCCGCCGCTTTTGGGGCGCACTTTCTCTGAAATCTAAAAGGAGCGCCAATTTGGCGCTCCTTTTAGATTCGCCGGGGAGGCGCCGCGTTGAGGCTGCCTTGGCCCCACGGCGCTGCGGACCAGGGTGTCTTGGACGCCCTCGTCTGCATCCCCCCATCATTGGCCTAGCAAGCATGGCCCTACAACCATTATTGTGCTTTCTTTCAATATGTGGGGAAAGGACTTAGGGGGGATGCAGACAGGCTGCCCTGGGAAACAGAGGATCAAGGCCAAGACTGCCAGATGCGTCGGCCCTGCTTCTCCTGTTTTCCGCCTCAGAAAGGAGTGCCAAAAAGATACTCTTTTCAGAGGCGGCAAATAGACCACCCCAAGAGTCGCTGCGTGGCTCTTCCACATCCCTTCCAGTGCAGCGTGTCAAGACGCTGCACCAGGAGGATGTTTGGATGGCACACGCTGTGCGTAACAACATGCACCATCAGAACATCATCGAGGAGGGGTTTGGGTGTCAAGCGTGCAGCTGCCCCTCCCCTTCCCTGCCTCAAAGATAGTGCAAAGTGCCATCTGTAGAGGCCCCTAGATGACCATATTTGCTTCTATATGCAACAGCTGGATTGTGTCCTTTGTTCATATAGCACTGTATGTATTTAGCTTTCAGAACAAAACGAAACAAAATCATGTGACTGAACCATGAGTAAATGCAACTGGGATAGTAAAAAGGAAAGAGCTTTAGGAGTTTACTATTAGACTTTATAATTCTCTGCCAAGGGAAGCAAGGCTACGCCATTATCTGTTTGGCCCTCTCTGCAACAGACAATTGCATCTTCCACACAACACAATTGTAGAACTCTTTTTCTGTTTTAACTGCCATGGCTGCCTCCTATGGAATCCTGGTTTTTTTAGTTTGCTGAGACATTAGAGCTCTTTGACAAAGGGCCTCGGCAGACGGCTAATAGGGCCGTCTCCGAGACCCGGAAGAGGAGGGGCAGCCGCACGCGCGGCGTCCCTTCCTCTTCCTGAGGTCGCCCTGGAAGCTGCTGGCCCTCCGCACGGCCGGCGCTTCCAGGGCAACCTCCCTCCGCAGCGACCAGACGCGCTGCAGAGGATAAGTCAGGGAAAGTGTGCCCGCCGCTTTTAGGGCGCACTTTCCCTGAAATCTAAAAGGAGCACCAATTTGGAGCTCCTTTTAGATTCGCCGCAGGAGCGCCGCGGTGTGGAGGCTGAGCTCCGCCGGCGCTCCGACCCGCGGCGTCTCCGGGGCCTCTGTCTGCCGAGGCCCTGAGAATCCTAAAGACCCCTCTTCAAACTGAACATCCCAGGATCCCATAAGATGCAGCTATGGCAGTTAATGTGGAATGTAGTGCTATAATTACGTAGTGTGAAAGGACTATTACTGTTTATATTTAGGGAGACCTATATGTATTAATCTGTTTTGTAGATAATTTAGGTTTGAAACCAGGGATGGGCAATTGTTGTTATGCACATTTAAGTCATTTCTGCCTTATAGCAACCTAAGGTGACCCTATAACAGGTTTTTCTGGGGTATAGTATGTGACTCACCCAAGGTCACCAAGTGGGTTTCCATGGCTGAGTGGTGAATCAAACCCTGGTCTCCAGAGTTAAAGTCCAATGCTGAAACCAGTATATCATGCTGTCTCATGGACAATTGCTAGAGGGTTAAGGGCTGTGCACAGCTCTACCAAGGTTCAGAAGACTGCATTTCCATTCTATTAACACTCCTATTTTTCATTCAAAAAGGCTTCCTGAATTCTAGGAAGGCTAGGCGGCAATTTCATTATGTTCTCCCATCTGACAGTTTTTTAATACCAGGAGAGGCCCTTAAAAAAACACACAGAAGTAATAGGAAGCCTAAAACAGCAATAGCAATAGCAGGTTCATTTATATACCACTTCACATTATGCAGTCTCTAAGCAGTTTACAACTATAAGCTAATTGCCCCCAACAAGCTGGGTACTCATTTCAGCGACCTAGGAAAGATGCAAGCCTGAGTCAAGCCTGAGCCCGTTGGCTGATATTGAACTCACAACCTTATGGTTTGTGAATGAGCAGCTGCAGTACAGGCATTTAACCACTGTTCCACCAGGGCTCCTGTTCAAAACAGCTCAAAGAGAAGGACATAGCAACATAGCCTGTGCATCCCATAGAAACTTCACAGGGTCTTCCTAAACTTTTTTTAAAAAATAACCTCTACAGTCATACAGTTTGGCAAAACAGTGTAATGCGAATGGAATCTTGTGTAGCTTTGGGCCGACGTGGAGTCTATGGGCTGTGGGGGGTTGCAGACTGCGAGAAATAGTGCAAATTGAGTCCACTTTTAGGGTTAGGGTTAGTGGTAGGGAATCATGGAAATTGTATTTTTTTCTGAGACATTGAGCCTTCTCTGTCAGAGAGCTCTGGTGCCACAATAAAATACAGTTCCCATGATTCCCTAACCCTAAAAGTGGACTCAAATTTGCTCAGTTCACTTACCTTTCCTTTTTACTCATGGGAGCTATTTATTTCTTATTTATGTTTTTTACCTGTGTTGTTGAGTTCTAATTTATTGTTACATTTTAATTAATAATGTTCAATCTTTAAAATGCAACAATAACAAAAAAGCTTTTATTATTCTTTACCACATTAGTGAAAAAGCAAGGCTGCTAGATTGACAGATATATAGCTAGGGAAGGGAGCAGTAAATGTTGGGATAGGAAATCCAAGAAAAAAAAAAACTCTCCTTGCAGCATGCTGATGTGGATACACATCCTCCAGCTGTCCTGATTTGGTAGGAATAGTCCCAATTGATCATTTCATACCATATCTTTCAAATATTGTTATAGTTTAATACTATTTTAATTGTCAATTTTGTAAGTTTTTCATTGTATTATGTTTTTTAGATTGTTGAACCTTAATTTCTGAGTGTTCTAGACCAAAATCCAAACCACTGCACCACACTGGCTCTCCATGTAAACAATAGCCACACATTTCCCCCCTGCAACCTTGATGAGAAATTATGGGGCTAAGCAGACAGGTGGCATGGGGCCGCCCCGGGAAGCTGCAGATCGGGGCTGAGGCATCCGCATTCCTCGGCCCAATGGCGCAGCTTTGCTGCCCCAGGAAGGAATGCTAAAATAGCGCTCCTTCCACAAATCACCGAAGGTGAGCTGCAAAAGGCTGCCAGCGCACCTTTGGCACCTCTTCCGCTGCAGCGTGTGTGGACGCTGCAGCAGAAAGGCATCCTCGGAGCGCCGGCCATGCAGAGGGCCGGCTGCTCCAACAACGTTTTCGGGAAGGGGTTGGGGCGCCCAGCATGTAGCTGCCCCTGCCCTTCCTTGCCCTGAAGACGGCGCTTTGTGCCATCTGCTTCCCCCCTACATTTTGACAGACTGAGGCAAGTGACTTAGAAAATGGTGAACCTCTATGAGATTTTTTTCCCTCCCATTTTGAGGCATTGACATGTAGGGGAAAACATTTTGGAAAATTGATCAGTGTTGAATGCTGTGTGAAATGGTACTTGTAGGAGGAAAAATTATTTTTAAAAGTTAAAGGTACAAAAAATGTGAAGGCATACAAACATTCTCAAATCTCATTTTAATTATGCACAAAAATACAACACAAAAACAGTTTATGAGAATATGTGGAAATAATGTTTATGGCTTGACAAATATGCACAACATGCATATGATGTCTAAAGAAGGGCCCCAAAAGGACTGAATTCAGCCTCTTGGGGGAATCAAAAATACAAACAGACATAAGTTGTTTATAATAATGAAGACCTGATAGATTTATACAACCCTACTTATAATGTTCACCTGCTGCAATATCACAGACCTCATCTCAAAAATTGAACATGTGAACCAGAATCCAAAAACCAATGGACATTTAGGAGTAGCGCCTATTATGGAGAGCAAAACTGTGAAAAAACAGTAGCCCTTTGCTGTGCTTTTGTTTTAATAGCTTCCGAAGAATTGTGTCATTTACTTTAGCTTTTAATGCAGCTTTAAATTGCTATTTTATTACTCTTGTTGACATTCTGGAGGCATGAAATTACTGAATCGCTCTAGGGGAGTGGAGGAGGAAGCTTGTTAAATAATACAAGTCTAGGCCACAAATGTGAATCATGTTCTTACCTTAAATAACAAAGGACATGATTATTTAAAATTATTTCTTTTTAGTTTTAATGCTTCACTCTTTTAGAAAAGAAATGCTATTAAGTGACTGCAAAAACTATAATGTTGCAAGTACATTGGTAGGTGACCTTGAACAAAATAATTTTGTTGTTGGATGTGAAAGATAATAAAACCTGTACCCACTTACCTAGACGTATATTTCCTTGAATTCAATGGGATTTACTTATGAGTAGATATGTATATGATATTGCTGTTGATATATATCACAATGCTCAGTTAATGTGGCTAGCATATCTGCCCCCTGTGCCACAATTTGTGTTTTTATTCAGTGCTATTGTTGAATTTTGCCCACTCAGTCATCTTTGAACAGCCTTTAAATATGAAAGCACCTTTAATTGTTGCACAGAGGAAGGAAATTCAGCAAATACAGGTTGTCAGGAAAGCTTTATCAGCTGAATTGTATTAGAGGTAACAATGTTAACATGCCTATATTCAGTATTTTTCATTTGCATATCTTTCCATGTATTTAGTATAGCATATATTCCTGATATTTTCTGTTTGTTGGTCTTAGGCACACCTTGCATCTTCCTGCATCACTCCAGAATTTGTCCACTGCTTTGTTGCCTACAAATCTCTCTCTCTCCTCCATGTTGAAAGAGCACATTACAGAGATGCTCACTATGAGATGCTGTTAAACCTTTAGTATTTATAAAAATATTTCATACGTTTTTGCAGATAAAATAAAGGCAGTGTCTACCTTTGGGGCTTCCAGATCTTTAGGGAGGATGAGTTGTCTGGCACTCATAGTGGATTGATACTAGCAGCACTGTCTGTATACTCTCCCAGATCACTGGCTTAACTGACCTAAAGCACATTCTCCTGACCTCTTCTGCCTCCCTGCCAATGCTCCTCCCCCTATCCCTGCAATGGCACACAGTTCACACACCCAGGAGATTCTCTGGAGTTTCTTGCCCGATTTGGATCAATTGACTCACTCTTTTCTCTGGAGAATCACCCAGGAGGAACGAATAGACCTGTGTTCCACCAGTTTTGGTCCCACATATCATCTAAATAAGTCAGTGTGGGAATGGGGTGGGAAAATTTATCTTCCTCCATGCAGACATGACCTGAAGTTGATTTACTATCTGCTTCATGCAATGGGAGGGAAGAGTGGGGGACTATAGTAGGCCCTTGGTATCCACTGGAGTTTAGTTCCAGGACCCTGCGTAGATACCAAAATCAATGGATGCTCAAGTCCCATTAAATACAGTGGCATAGTAAAATGGTGTACCTTATATAAATTAGCAAAATCAAGGTTTGCTCTTTGAAATTTATATGTCTTGGAATATCTTCAATCCATGGATGCTTGAATCTGTAGATAACGAAATCCGTGGATATGGTGGGCCTACTGTAGTTGTTACTGACCTTCTGCTTGTTAATACTAACTATTCTGTCTGTAAGATACAATACTATCGCTTACATCCCCCAACAAATATCCTTCTACCTAGAAGAACCCTGTAATTTAGAAGCACTGAATCCATTACACAAAGTGTGGCAACTTCTTAACATAGGGAAGCACCAATAGGAGAAATTCCCATTGCTTACCTCTACCAATAAGGGCTTTGGCAATGTCATCTCACCTTTCTCTCTTTCCCATTACTCATCTCTCCCACCTTGGTGTGCCTTACCTTGCTTTGTATAATACCTGCCTACCCACTTCACCTGTACCCCCAATGTATGAACTAATAGTGGGTACACAAAGAGTTTGGAACTATTTTACATATGTGGTGGGCACACAGGCAGATATGGTTGTGGCCAAAATACATCCTTGAGCTGAGCTGAACGTGTGCTCCTTGATTTTAACCCTCACTCATCAGTATATAGACAAATTTAATTCAGTGAGTTGTGAGGGATTTTCCAACCCCATGAGAATCCCAAATTATCTGAAGAGTTGCAGTAGTGAAGATTAGTGGCATTGTGTTGGATTTGAGGTTAGGGTTAACAGTAGAATGTACACTTCCTAAACTTCTCAAGTATTCTAGTCTGCCTACTGCCTACTCACAAGCAGAGTGTGGCACTTCTGCTTTTCACAATCATAGTTCTCTCTTTTTAAAAAAATCATTTTGACACAAAATGTTAAACTGACCATACATTTATCTGTTTCTTAATCTGTGTGGCAGTCAAGGTCTTATCCAATTTTGAAATAGAGATTTGTGTTCTGAACATTTGTTTCAATTTTATGATGAGATCTCATTTTTTAAATGAGGATTTGGTGTTTAAAAAAAAGCAAAAAAGCAAAAAGAGCTGCACAGGTAAAACAAACAAACAAAGGCCTTCCTTCATGGCCTACAACCATGATAAAACTGGAATAATGCAGCTGGGAGTGAATATCCCCAGTGATTTAAATCAGAAATTGGCTTTTATGTTATCTTTCCATCATTTCCATGGTGATGTTTCCCCATCAATCATCTATAGTAAAAGCTTTCACAATGGGTATGCCCCATATTGTCTCATTAATACTACATTGCATAATGAAAAATGATGAAAACTAATGTACTACTGGTTAAATCTGATCACTTAATTCACATTTTGAAAAGAAAAGCTTATTACCATAAAAGAATGATGGGAGAAATTTCCAAACATTTCCAGATTTTTTTTTTAAAGGTTCTCCTTCTTGTGCTTAGGCTTGGGTTTAGGACTTGAGAAGGACCTATTGGTGGTGACCCCATTTCTTCATTAGACTGGCAACCACTCAGATGCAACATTCAATGGGCTGGTGGCATCAGGAAAATTATTCTGTGTCATGCCTAAGTAAAGCACAAGGTTTGCTTCTTTCTGCTGGTGTTTATGTACTGTTCTCAAGTCAGAGTTTGCTCTTGAGAGTACTTTCCATTTGTCTCAGGTTTCTACAACATCCTCAGGTTAATCAATAGAAACGACCAGTTTCCTAATAAAACTTCAGCTACAATATAATGAATTTTGAATGAGGAATGATTTCTTTAAGTGTTGCTGAGGGTTACACATTTACACTGTGCTGAGGGATGTGTGGGAAACTTTCATCTGAAACTTTCAGCTCTTGACTTTGATGTATTAAGCACAGTCTCAAGTCTCCTTTATTGAGCCCTGATTCTTGGCAACATGCATGAGATTCAGGATAGAAACAGTATGAAGGATATGAGGAAAGAACATTCTTTAGGACCATATAACCCACTGATTCAGATTTCCAAATATAGCTACTTTTTATGTATCTCTTCCACTTTTACATCATATTTCTCATTTAAAAACAATTGGGAAATAACAGGCACTCCCAAATGGAGGAATATGTATAAAATGAAATAAAAGTGATAATCAGGCCTAAGCAATATGCCCCCACTCTTTTTGACAAATTTAGGATTCAAGATGAAGGTATCTAGGGCTGCAAGTTGCTACTTTCAGATAGGCCAACATTTTAATATTAATAACAGCATTTATTCTACTTGTCTTTGCTATGAAATGAAACTGCTCTGTAACCGTCTTCTTAGCATGCAGCACTACAGTGTAGTATTGGATTGGGATAAGGGCTTATATTAAAGTTTGGAAAAGTTCCTTTCACAAGCTAGAGCTCTCAGGATCTCCTAGGAAGAAGTTATTAGCATTTTAAGTGCAAATTTCAGTGAAAATTACCCTGTGTTAACAAGAGGCAGAGTTTATATTTGAGCAATAATAAACTGAAGGTTGAAATAAATGTGATTGAAAAAATAATCTTATAATCAGAGATGGGCAACTTGTGGTCCACCAGATATTATTGGACTGCAACACTCATTAACCCCAGCAAACAAAGTCAGTGTAGAGGAAACATCTGAGTTGCATTCTGATAATGTCTGACACGACACACATTTCCCACTCCTTTGGAAACCCAATCTTATCTTTAAAATTTTATCTCCAAATCCTTTCCATATCTCCCAACTATCAGCTAACCTCTCATCCTACTCCTAACTGTTACTTCATGTTTCTTAGAATACCCATTTACCTTAACATTTCATATTTCAACGTTCATTCCAACTTTTCAAAATCAGCACATCCAGAAATTGCTATATTGTGACCTTGTCTGCATGGACCCAAAGACCCTTTCCTGTTCAGATGGTACATGACCCAAACCTTGTTTCTGGTTTGGGTAGTCCATATGACTTCTGGAAAGTCCCACACCAGAACTGGGGCATAACAAGGTTGTTTGTTGTTAACTGCCCTCAAGTCAGACCCAACTAATGGCAACCCTATGGATGAGACATTTCCAAGCCCCCCTATCCTCCACTTCTCTGCTCAATTCCTGTAAATTCATGCCCATGACCTCCCTGATTGAGTCTATCTATCTGGCATATGGTCTACCTCTCTTTCTACTGTCCTCCACCTTTACAAGCAAGGCTGTCTGCTCTGCCCATCATCACCCCAAAGCTTTGAAAGGAGGACTCAGGTGGAGGGAAGCTGCCTGCTCCAGCCACCATCACCTCAAAGCTTTGAAAGGAGGACTCAGGTGGAGGGAGGCTGCCTGCTCTGCCCACCATCACCCTAAAGCCTTGAAAGGCAGCAGGGGATTCAGCTGAGAGAGAGGAACACTGGGAGAAGGGTGTGATTTGAGAGTGTAGCCTACAACCCGGGGTCTTCTCACCCTTCAGTGTCCCCCAGGTTCTCCTTCGCCACCAGCAGCCCCATCTTGGCCACCACCTCCAGAGAGGTGGCCGCTTACAGTAGTTCGCTCAGCATTACGGCCAATGGCAGAGAACAGTACACCCGAAATTTTTTTTGGGGGGGGGTCTTACTCTAGCCCCTACCTGGCGACCTACATGAGCCCCGAGTTGGGGACCAGATGGACTGCGTCTCACTTTGATAGCTCCATACTCCACAATCTCCCAAATCGAGGGACCCCAGGAATGGCTAGACATGGCAACCTAGGTAAGAGAAGTCCCTCGAGGACGGTCATGTTGATGCAGTTTTACAAAAAGGCCCAAAGTCATTTTGGAACAGCTATTTTGGAGGAAGGACCTGATGGCCATCTGTCGGGGATGCTTTGATTTTGACTACCTGCATGGCAGGGGGTTGGACCGGATGGCCCTTTGGGGTCTCTTCCAACTCTATGATTCTATGATCAGGAGAGTCTGGCCCACTCAGATTTCATTTTTTGGGCTACCCTCCTTGCAATCTCTGGGACTGATAAAGTAACCAGATAGATGGGCTGTAATGGGGGAGAGATAGCTGATAATGTACTGGGAGCAGCAATTGAGGTTGTGCGGGGCAAAGGAAGATATGGTGATAACAGAGTGAAACTTTGTTACAAAGGAAGGCGGGTTTGATACTTGAAAGCAACCCCACCTTCAGTTCACTTGGTTACCCAAAGTGGGATGGGGAGCTTACTAACCATGCCATTGAACCTTACTTTCCTCCTCTGTAATGCCAGATCGGTCAATAATAAGACTCACATCATCCACAATCTTCTTGTGGATGAGAAAGCCGACCAGGCTTGTATCACTGAGACTTGGCTGAGAGACGATAGTGCCATTAAATGGACTCAAGCCCTTCCAGCCAGTTACTCTGTTAATGAGCAGGTAAGGGAAAGTGGGTGAGGGGGCGGAGTGGCTCTGGTTTATAGAGACAACTTCACCTTGACCAGGATACCTATCCAGAAAACAGACCATTTCAAGTGTATGTACCTGAGCCTGAAGACTAGGGATAGTATAGGGATTCTGTTGGTATACCATCCACCCTGTTGCTTAACAGACTCCCTATCCAAGCTAACGCAACTGGTCTCAGAGCTGCTATTGGAGTTGCCCAGACTTTTAGTCCTGGGTGACTTCAACATCCCATTCGAGACCAGTTTAACAGGTGCAGCTTGGGAGTTCATGGAACCCATGACAAGCATGGGCCTGTCCCAGTTAGTCACTGGGCCAACACACTATGTGGGTCATACCCTCAATGCGGTCTTTAGTAAGGAACAGAAATATCTGTGGGTGGAAGTGGTCAATACCATTACATTGTCATGGACGGATCATTTTCTGGTCAAGCTTGAACTGAGAGCCACTATTAGCTCCATTGGGGATAGAGTACCCATTAAATTGGTCTGCCCTCAAAGGCTAATGGAATCAATTGGCTTCCAGAAAGCCCTAGAAGGGCTAACGGTTAGTAATGCTGGTGATTCTGTAGAAGCTCTGGTTAATACCTGGAACACCGATCTCGCCAAGGCTATCAACACAATCTCTCCCAAGCATACTTTCCAACCCACTTCAAATCACAAACCATGATATACTGAAGATCTTAGGAAAATGAAGCAGGATGGACAACTACTAGAGTGCATCTGGCGGAAAACTCAACTCTTATCTGACAAGACTCGTCATAGGAAATTCCTTTGTTCCTATAGAGAGGCAATACGTGCAGTGCAGAAATCTTTCTCTGCACGTATTGCATCTGCAGAGTCTCATCCAGCAAAGCTGTTTAGGGTGGTAAGGGAGCTGACACAGGTTCCACTTGTGCAGAACCCCTTACTTAACCCAACAACAGTCTGCTGTGATGATTTTAACAACTTTTTTGCAGATAAAATCTCTCAAATAAGAGCTGACTTAGATGCCAGACTTATAGCAGAATCGGCTAATGAGGTGTCCAATGACCCCGTTATTAAGATTAAAGTGGATCAGTTTGAGTTAGTAAGTACTGATAATGTGGACAAGATCCATGGAAATGTGAAGAAGGCGACATGCCCTCTTGATCCCTCTCCATTATGTCTGGCTGTCCAAGGGGGAGATGCCTTAATGACATTTCTTAGAGATGTCATCAATGCATCCCTTAGGGAAGGCTGTGTTCCATCTTGTTTAAAGGAAGCAGTTATTAGGCCACTCCAGAAAAAAGCCATCCCTGGACCCCCTGGATATAAAAAACTGTATCTCATCTGCCATTTTGGGCAAGGTGATTGAGAAGGCTGTCGCCTTTCAACTCCAAGTCATCTTGGATGAAACCGATTATCTAGATCCATTTCAAACTGACTTTAGGACAGGATATGGGGTGGAGACTGTCATGGTTGCTGTGGCTGATGACTTCTGTCTAGGCATTGACAGAGGAAGTGTGACCCTGTTGGTGCTTCTAGACCTCTCAGCGACTTTTGACACTATAAATCACAACATCCTCTTCGAACGCCTGGCAGAGTTAGGAATTGGAGGCACTGCATTGCAGTGGTTCCATTCCTTCCTCTCAGATAGATTCCAGAAGGTGATGCTCGGAGACAGTTGCTCTTCCAAAACAAAGCTTAATTGTGGCATCCCTCAGGGTGCCATTCTGACCCCGATGCTTTTCAATATATACATGAAGCTGCTAGGGGAGATTATTCAGAGACATGAAGTGGGGTATTATCAGTATGCTAATGGCACCCAAATATATTTCTCCATGTCTTGGTCAGCAGCTTTGATGACAGATGGCATTTCTCCTCTCAATCAATGTCTTGAGGCGGTAATGGACTGGATGAAAAACAGACTCAAATTGAATCCAGATAAAACAGAAGTACTTACAGTAGGGCCCCCAAAACCAAGTATTGAGTTGCAACCTCCAGTTCTAGATGGGGTCACATTCTCCTCAAAGGACTGTGTTCGCAGTTTGGGGGTGCTCCTAGATCTGTCGCTTCAGATGACTAATCAGGTGAATGTGATGATCAGGAGCGCCTGTTATCAGCTTCGGCTGATATGCCAGCTGCACCCTTTCCTGGAAATAAGGGACCTAGAAACTGTAGTACATGCACTGGTAACCTCACGACTCAATTTCTTCAATGCACTCTACATGAGGCTACCCTTGTGCCTAATCCAGAAACTCCAATTAGTACAAAACATGGCAGCCAGGTTGGTCACTGGAAAACCTAGGAGTGACCACATAACACCTATTTTGAAATCACTTCACTGGCTGCCTGTTGGTTTCTGGGTGCAGTACAAGGTGTTGGTTATCACCTTTAAAACCCTACATGGCTTGGGTCCAACCTACTTAAGGGATCGCTTACTTGCATATAATCCACCCCAAACCCTCAGGTCCTCTGGGAGGAATTTATTGCAACCTATGAAGACTAGACTAACTGTAACCTCCCAAAGGACCTTTTCTGCTACCACTCCCAGAAATAGTGCAAATTGAGTCCACTTTAAGGGTTAGGGTTAGTGCTAGGGAATCATGGGGATTGTTTTTTTTTCTGAGACATTGAGCCTTCTCTGTCAGAGAGCTCTGGTGCCACAATAAACTACAGTTCCCATGATTCCCTAACCCTAACCCTAAATGTGGACTCAATTTGCACTATTTCTGGCAGTCTGCAACCCCTCTTAGATAGCTTCAAAAAAGTTGTCAAGACAGATCTCTTCCAGCAAGCCTTTCCTGAATGGAATACCTCGGCTATAAACAAACCCCCTTACACTGTATTATGCTGCCTTTCTTCCCAATAGATCATTGTTAATAGTTTTTTAACAGATTATTATTTTTAAATTGTGCTAAGTTTAATTCTTTTTTAAGGGGGGGTAAGATATATGACTTATGTATTGTATTAGTTTGTTTTAACATGTAAGCTGCTCTGATTACTATTATAGTAGAAAAGTGGGATACAAATAAGTTTTATTGTTTATTTATTATTATAATCTCTTTTCAAGTGAGTCATGCCTCCTCATGACGTGTCAGAAATATGATAGCCTCAATTTTGTCATCTTGCCTGCCAGGGGGATTTCCAGTTTGATCTGTTCAAGACCCATTTGTTTGTCTTTTTGGCTGTCTACGGTATCCTCAACACTCTTCTCCAGCACCACATCTCGGATTAGCTCATTATTTTCCTGTTTTCTTCACTGTCCAGCTCTCACATCCATACAGGGTGTTGAAAAATACTATGGCTTGGACAATCCTGACTTTAGTGCTCAGTTGTTAACATACATTGTAATAACGTCTCTGTTATTCCTGATCTTCTGTGAAGTTCCTGAACTCTCCATTTCCTCACTGCAATGGCTGTTTGCACTGGTATCCCTCTGGTTTGCCTGGTCCATCTGCCACCGCTATTGGTTGCTTGTTCTGAGGTCAGGATGAGATGCCCAGCATGTGACTGTCACTAGGTGCCCCATTATGACTGCAGAAATAAGCAAAGGAAAGCAAAGCAGCTTCATTTATATACCGCTTCATGTCACGCTATGGGATGTCTAAGCGATTTACAACTGTGAGCTGATTGCCCCCCAACAAGCTGGGTACTCATTTTAGCGACCTCGGAAGGATGCAGGCCTGAGTCGAGCCTCAGCCTTGACTGGTATTGAACTCGCAACCTTGTGGTTTATGAGTGAGTGGCTGCAGTACAGGCATTTAACCACTGCATCACCAGGGCTGATAAGCAAGGCAGCAGTGGCAGATGAGCCAGGCAGCCCAGCAAAATGCATGTGCAGACAGCCACCGTGGCACAGAAATGGTGCATGAGGTAACAGGGCTACCCCTGAATAACCTGGGCTGCCCCTGAAATATCCTGGCCAGTGTAGACAAGGCTTGTATCTGGGAATATCATAAAAACATATGCATATAGCTAGTAGGAGTGGCTTATTTTTAATCCCTACATAAAGAGGGCACAATACCCAGAATTTGTCCATATAATGCCCCCCATTCATTTCCTAGTTCCTTCTACAGATATCCCAACCAAAGGTTTGTCTGCTATACTGTGAAAGGTTGCCTGTTGAAGCAGGCAAATACCATTTTACTGTATATCAAACAAATAAAGTATTCTACAATGAAGAGAACAAAATGGTTATGCTATAGGCAGCTATTGGCCTCAGTGGTTCCAAAGAAAAGGATAGCACCTTGCAGCCTTGGTAGCATATGGAAATGGGAAGTGTTTGATTTATCTCCCCTTCTTTGCAACTTTATTGAATCATTTCTAAAGTATAATCAGGCAGAGTTAAATGGGAACGTGTAGTGACTGACCTCTTTATTATCTGATTTATCATGCTGTAGGTACCTTCACAAGAAAGAGGACTTCATCAGTCAAACAGTAATGTTGACTAGTTGCTAGTTGGCACCAAAGCACTAAAGGCTTTTAAGTATTAAAGAAAAGGAGAAATGTGTGCTTATGATTGTTGCTAGGTCAAAGTGTTAGGAAAGGTATTGTTGTCTCTTGTTGCAACAGTTCAAGTTTTGTATTTATGTCTAATGGTGCCCCCAATTTCCCCTTATAATAACAGTAAAATTATAGAAATAGAGATATGGAACATGTTAGGAGTACATTTCCCAGCTCACTAGGGTGCATCTACACTGTAGAAATAATGCAGTTCAAGACCACGTTAACTGCCATGGCTCCATCCTACAGAAACCTGGGATTTGTAGTTTTATGAGGCACCAGCACACTTTTGCAGAGAACACAAAAGACTGTGTAAAACTACAAATTCAAGGATTCTGTAGAATGGAACTACAACATTTAAAGTAGTGCTGAACTTTACTATTACTACAGTGTAGATGCACTCTGGCAGTGCCAATTTACATATTACAACTGCTGGAAAAGTAAACATAGAACCATGTTTCAGGTTCCAGGGCTGATTTTCCTTCCCAGAATCTAGATTTTTTCTGGTCTATCAGCCTAGTAGTTAAGAATGTTGTCTTCATGATCCAGTTCTAAGGAAATCAAATCCCACTTTGTATCTTGAGAGCCAGCATGGCACAGTGGTTTAAGTGTTGGCCTACAACTCTGGAGACCAGGTTTGATTTCTAATTTGGCCATGAAACCCACTGGTGACCTTGGGCAAGTCACTTGATCTCAGCCTGGGGGGAAGGCAATGGCAAACCTCTGAACAAAGAAAACCCCATGATAGTTCACTTAGGGTCACCATAAGTTGGGAATGACTTGAAGACATCATATCATGGGGACTTTCTTCATGTATCCCATTTGTTGGATGTGTGCTAAACAACTCAAAATGAAAGAGCCTTCTTTGCAGAGTCAGTTATGGGACAGTCTTCCTAAATAGATAGAAATCTACATTGTAATCTTATTGGCACTAAGCATAAGTGTGTGTGTGTGTGTATGTGCGTGTGTGCGCGTGCACATGTACACACACATACAAGCATAGTTCTGCTTTAAATATCATATCCACTTTTTATTATTCTGCATTATAATTAGGATTGCTAGTTGAGAGCTAGGGATGGCCACTCGTGACCTCCAACCATATTTGTTCACAGCTGGTCATTCAAACTGTTGAATTGTGTTGATGGATGTATTGCAAACAGTCCATAAAGCCAATCACCAAAAATCTGGTATCTCCAGCAAGCTTCTTTTATTGTAAAGCAGCATGAGCAAAAACAAATAATAATAATAATAATAATAATAATAATAAGTATAATAAGTATAATAAGTATAATAGCATCTTCACTTTAGCCAGAATGGCTAAACAGGAACAAAGCTTATCTGCTACATGGTTCAAAGTTAGTTAAGCTGCAGCATCAGGAAAATATTTTAATTAGTCTATTTCAGCTTAAGGTTAAAGGACAAGTGACAAACTTTTCAGGATCACAACTTTCAGCCCCCAAGTCTCCACCCCTTTGGGTGTAGCCCTTACAGACTGATTGGTTGATGATGCATGACGTGTGTTAGCCCAACCTTTAATTACCATATTAAATCATGTGACTGCAGTTCCCATAACATTCCCATGTTTATGAAACCCTTTTTGTAAACAAAGCTCTTTCTCATAGAACTGTAGCTCGTTAACTACTTGTTTGGGCTAAAGCACACCTGGGCTGATAATTGTGAATCTGGCTTCAGAAAACAACTTTTCTCAGCAAGGAAAAATACAGACACACATCTTTACATTTCAACATTTTAACATTGACTATATATCCCATTCAAGCCTAACACAAACACACAATCAAAGAGAGAGGGGGCATATTTTACTGTTTAGAACTTATTCTTAGCTAAAATCAAGATGAAGTTAATATAGCATTACTATCTTGCTTAATTAAGAAAGTGGGATAAATGACATTTATTCTAACACACTTGTTTCTAACCAAAAGATGGATGTAGAGCAGAGTGGAGGGTGACTTCTGGCACCACAAAGACCAGGAGTGAAGAAGAAAACTAACCCTGGGACAGTCTTTGCAAATTCCAAAAACCAATCACTTCAGCTTTGCAAAATTGTGGCAATTGGCTGCTCTACTAGCTGAGCTTGGGATTTTCACACATACCTTTTCTCTTGCTTGGAAATGAGCCCATCAAAACTGGAGCATTTATACCTTCATCTCCCACCTGGAGACAGCCCATGAAAACTGGAGACTCAAGGCCAGGCCCTAAGATTTGTCAACTCTAATTATGATACAGAATAGTATGCTCCAGTGCTATAAATATTTATTATTTTTTCCTCCAAGTTAAACTGAAGAGGAATATAACAAAGGACAGAGGAAACTGAATGATAACAATAGAATAATAGAATATAATTGTGGAAATTCTCCTATCTCTGTTTTGAGCAAGGTAATTATGAACTTTGAAAACATCTCAAGTTTCTACTCCAAAGGAAAAGAATTTTCATTCATTCAATCCATTCTTTCTTTTGCTGTTGTACAAAAAAGATCTGTACATGATTTGTATTTAAAACATATTTAAATATGTGTTTTAAATATATTTTCTTTTACTAAATCCACATTTCTAAACATAGTCATTCTAAAATATGCATTTATATATACATCTGATGTTTCTTTAACCAAGAACTAAACTTAACATTCAGAGAAGAAGAAAAATCAAACTAGTTACATAGGTTTTCAAAGTGTTTTTTTTTAATGTTGTGCATCTTAAAGTCATGTTTGATTTATTGCAATCCTGAGATGAATATATCACTGGGTTTTCTTGATAAAAGTTTGTTCAGAATGAGTTAGGCAATTTCAGGTATTTTTCTCCCAATAAAAATATTCTCAAACATTTTGAAACATCTCTAACTCTCACACAATAATATTCCAACTAAGGGCCTATACAGACTGCTAGAAATAATAACCTTACTGTCTCTTCATCCCACTGGCTAGCTGGACTTCAAGTCAAAATGAATCTCATTTCAGTTTTTACTCATCTTTTCAGCCTTTGCAGAATTCTGTTTTATTGACTCCCCATCCTTGGTTCTAGTACGGCAACTTTCCCATTCAATTTTGTCTGCAAGCATCATTAACATTAATGAACACAACCCTAACATCTAGTATTTTCACTGTGGGTTTGTTTGGTTATTTTAATTGTATTTTAATTTTTTATATCATTTCCCAAGACTTATAGCACAGCAAATTACATTTGTATATAAACTGGCCAGAAACAAAGGACAAGAGATTTAATTTTGTTACGAATGGCAATTTTTCCTGTCATTCAGATAAGGCACTGGATGTTAGGCCTTTCAGAGCCCTTGATTCATATTTCAGCTCGAAGAAGCTATTCGTTCACTCAGCCAGCTTCAGATACATATTCTTGTGTGTGTCAGCATGATTTATAC
Organism: Phrynosoma blainvillii; assembly: GCA_026167975.1. Lineage (NCBI taxonomy): Eukaryota > Metazoa > Chordata > Lepidosauria > Squamata > Phrynosomatidae > Phrynosoma > Phrynosoma blainvillii. The sequence goes on from JANUYF010000001.1 coordinate 420,788,832, forward strand.
TAATTAAAGGGTCAATTTCAAATAGTGGCATTTATCAGGATTAGCATAGGTGAAATTTACTTCAGCAGCTCCAACTATATCATAGAATCATAGAATCAGTTGGAAGAGACCACAAGGGCCATCCAGTCCAACCCCCTGCCATGCAGGAACTCCCAATCAAAGCATCCCCGACAGATGGCCATCCAGCCTCTGCTTAAAGACCTCCAAGGAAGGAGACTCCACTACTCTCCAACGGAGTGTGTTCCACTGTTGAACTGCCCTTACTGTCAGGAAGTTCCTCCTAATGTTGAGGTGGAATCTCTTTTCCTGCAGCTTGCATCCATTGTTTCGGGTCCTAGTCTCTGGAGCAGCAGAAAACAAGCTTGTTCCCTCCTCAATATGACATCCCTTCAAATGTTTAAACACGGCTATCATATCACCTGTCAGCCTTCTCTTCTCCAGGCTAAACATCCCCAGCTCCCTAAGTCGTTCCTCATAGGGCTTGGTTTCCAGACCCTTCACCATTTTAGTGGCCCTCCTTTGGACACGCTCCAGTTTCTCCACATCCTTTTTTGAATTGTGGTGCCCAGAACTGGACACAGTATTCCAGGTGAGGCCTGACCAAAGCAGAATAGAGTGGCACTATTACTTCTCTTGATCTAGACACTATATTTCTACTGATGCAGCCTAAAATTACATTGGCCTTTTTAGCTGCTGCATTGCACTGTTGACTCATGTTCAACTTGTGGTCCACCTGGATTCCTAGATCCCTTTCACATGTAGTCTCATTCAGCGAGATGTCCCCCATCGCATATCTGTACTTTTTGTTTTTACGCCCCAAATGCAGTACCTTACATTTCTCCGTGTTGAATTTCATTTTGTTAGCTTTGGCCCAGCTTTCTAGTCTGTACAAGTCATTTTGAATTTTGATCCTGTCCTCTAGGGTATTAGCTCCTCCTCCTAATTTGGTGTCATCTGCAAATTTGATAACTATGCCCCCAATACCATCATCCAAGTCATTAATAAAGATATTGAATAGCACTGGGCCAGGACAGAGCCCTGTGGCACCCCACTGTTCACTTCTTTCCAGGTTGAAAAGGAGCCATTGTTGAGCACCCTTTGAGTTCCCTTTGAGTTCGGCCAGTCAACCAATTACAAATCCATGTAACAGTTACTTTGTCTAGCCCACATTTTACCAGCTTGTTTGCAAGAATGTCATGGGGAACCTTGTCAAAGGCCTTACTGAAATCAAGATATACTATATCCACAGCATTCCCTTCATCTACCAAGCTGGTAATTTTATCAAAGAAAGAGATCAGATTTGTCTGGCATGACCTGTTTCTCTGAAACCCGTGTTGACTTTTTGTGATTATGAAATTACCTTCCAGATGTTCACAGACTCTCTGTTTAATGATTTGCTCCAGAATCTTTCCTGGTATTGATGACAGACTAACTGGACGATAATTGTTAGGATCCTCTTTTTTCCCCTTTTTGAAGATGGGGACAACATTTGCCCTCCTCCAGTCCGCTGGGACTTTTCCTGTTTTCCAGGAGTTCTCAAAGATTATTGCCAATGGTTCCGATATTACGTTTGCCAGTTCTTTTAATACCCTTGGATGTAATTCATCTGGTCCTGGAGACTTATATTCATTTAGATTAACCAGGTATATGTATATTCATTTAGATTAACCAGGAATTTATGAATGTATATTCATATGTATATTCATTTAGATTATACCAGGATGCTTACTGTGAGAAAACCAGGATGCTTACTGTGAGAATATATATTTTCCTGGTATAATCTAAATGAATATACATATGAATATACATATGAGAGAGAGAGAGAGAGCATATATATATATATATATATATATATATATATATATATATAAATTCCTGGTCTATATCTGTATTTAGCATATATATCTAAAGAGAGAGAGAGAGCATATATATATATATATATATATATATATATATATATATAAATTCCTGGTCTATATCTAAATATATATGCTCTCTCTCTCTCTTTAGATATAGACCAGGAATTTTTATATATATATATATGTGTATATATATATATATATATGCTCTCTCTCTCTCTTTAGATATATATGCTAAATACAGATATAGACCAGGAATTTATATATATATATATATATGCTCTCTCTCTCTCTCTCTCTCTTTAGATATAAATGCTAAATACAGGGTCTCTAGTTTTCTCACAGTAAGCATTTCTAAGTCAGCAAGTGGAATATATGATCAAGTTGCCCCATAGATGAGGGTGGACAGCATTGTATCTTAGATTATGATGAAAGGTTTAGCAAAGCTATGCATGCCATATTATCCTTTCATATTTTATATTTATGAAAAAAGGAATGATTGAGAATAAAGTGTGGCTTAAGAGACAACTAGGTGGGAAAGACCTAGATATCTTCGATGGCCCTACTGACTTTCAATAGCAATTCTTGACCCCTATTAAGTTTATATGAATGGAGCATTATGCCTTCTTTTTCTTAAGATAAGTGGGTAAAATCGTGTTCATATATTAGCCCTATACCTTCCTTTCACCTGTGTCTAAATGAATCACTGGACCAAAGCTAACATGGTGTTGGCTGTAGCATCCAGATTTCCAACCTCTCTCCTGTACATTCTTCATGATCCTCAAACATCAGCTGTAGAGAGTTTTCTAACCCATCAATGCAGGTTTTTGGGTGCTCTAAGTACCTATAATATAATAGATAAGAGAAAAGATGCCTCCAACTCATGCTTACTTCACACAAGTAAGGGTTCAGTGCTAGCTATATCTCCCTGCTTATGAATGCTAAAATTATGGTGAAAGGTTGAGAAATGCTATAAATCCATTTTAAGCTTGCCAATTAGTGAATCAGAATAACATGGGAATAGGACTGGACAAAACTGAACATGGATGTCTAGGACAGAACAAACATTTTTGAATTTATCCTCACCAATACTTTGTAGAAGGTTTTTCATATTTCTCTATATGTGCAACAAATGTTTTTCTTAGCGCTCCCAAGAATTCCATTCACTCTTTCTTCTACTTGTCCTTTTTAACATTTTTGCATCTGCATTATATTGATGGCACATGGTTTTCTTGTGATTAACCGATATCTCAGAATCTTTTTTCCACTGTAATTTCCAGTTCCGTATTACATATTGAGATAACAATTTTCTTCCCCCAAACACATCACCTTACACTTCATTGTATTTAATTTTGTTCCATGTTTATTGCACTATTTCATGGGGTCAGCCAGATCATCCTGCAGAACTTCTTGATCTTTTGATTCTTCCAGTTGGTTTGATGTGTCAAAGCCATCTAAGCTAACTAAACTACATATTTTCCTCATCACTTTCTGAAATTCAAGGCTTTCATTGTTCCTTCCTGATTGCATTGGGAAAAAAATTCACCTGCTATTATTTTATCTTTTATACAAAACAGGACTGTGTAATGCCATCACAGTCTTCTGAACAAAGCTAAGCAAAGGATTAATGCTTGAATCCACAGATGGTTGGTAGATCCCCATTTCTACAATAGAGTTATCTTTGCATTCCAGCTGGAGCCCATCAGGCCTCTTGAAAGCTCCTCTTGAGCATAATCAGTGTAGGATGTCTTCCAGGAGGCAGTAGATGGTGGCAAAGACAGAAATTGCCCCCCCCCCCTTGCATGAATGAAAGTAATTCATTCTCAGGACCAACTAGGCAAGACAATGGGATCCCATAACTTGATCTCACTTCCCCCTTTACTCTCCAAAAACAAGTGGGACAGTTCAAATCAGAGCCATTGTCTAGGGAATGCACGTCACACACACACCTACCTACTTTCCCCAATACAATGGCCCTGATCTGATTTGTCCTGCCTTCTAGTGATTAGTTTTAAGGAGGGGGGGACTGTCAAAGTTCAATACAGACTATTTGAATAATCATATCTCCCTATATGAACCTGTTAGAGCTCTTACGATCTTCAGAAGAGACTCTTCTCTCTGTCCCACTACCATCTCCAGTTTGGTTGGTGGGAACAAGAAAGGGGATCTTCTCAGAGGTTTCTTCCAGACTTTGAAACCCCCCAGGGAAGCTAGGATGGCTCCCTCCTTCCTTTCCTTCTGCAGGCAAGTAAAAACATTCTTATTCCATCAGGCTTTTTAGAAATTGACTCTGATGGGCTTTTAAAGGGTGCTGTGCTGTTTTGTTGATTTTTATATGGGATGAGGTCCTAGATCAACTGCTTAGTTAAGTATACTTAATGTAGCCCAGGTCTCCTGATCTCAATCTTTCAATCCTACTTTACCAGACATCAGCCAGTGTGAATAATGGAGGTCAGTTCTTGTCATGTATTGGCTGATCAGAAATCCAATCTTCAGCATAAAGCAGCAAGCTTTATTAAGAAACGAAAACAGTTCACAGTATGGTGATGTTGTTAGAACTAAATCAATTTCAGTTACACATTACATTAAAAACACAATGCATTTCAAAAAACAAAAAAACAAAAAAACAATTCAGCTCAAATTCCAATCATTCCTAAACCAAAAAAAACCTTCTTCCCAGGACAGCCCCATTCTTTCTCTTCATAGCAGGCATTCCCACAGAACTGACGTTGACAGATCCCAGTGCCTATTATCTTCCCTTCATATCTATCTCCAGCATAGGTAAATATTCTTTCTGCCTGACAACAAGGTATGCCATATTCCACCATCCAGTAATACAAAACAAAGCAGGTACAGCATAACTAGACAAATGACTAACTAGCATGGCAGAAACTCTGAGCGACTCAGATCTCGACAGGTCTTTTGTTAAGAACTCACAGCAGGCTGACATTTCCACCCAAGTCTCACAAGCTATCTCCAGTGTGACAATCAGAAACAGGATCTCTATCACAATTCCTTCTTGCACCAGGGATCACTGGTGGAAGAGGAGGTGGAAATGTCAGTCTGTGTGCCCCAAACTGACAGAGAAATAGACTTCTGCCAGTAATAGACCTCATCGGCAGTTGGTAAAACAGGATTAAGGGACTTCTGCAATAGTTCCACAATCATGAATACATATTTTGGTGAATACAAATCAGTTACAGATTCATACTGAATTCCAGTCATGTTTTTTTAAAATTATATTTAATTGTGTTATCTTTATAAAAGGTAAAGGTATTCCCCATTGACAAGGTTGTCAAGTCGTGTCCGACTGCATGGGGCAATGCTCATCTCTATTACTAAGCTGAAGAGCCAGTGTTGTCTGAGGACTACTCTGTGATCATGTGGTCAGCGTGATTGCACAGAATGCTGCTTACCTTGTCACTGAAGTGGTACCTATTTATCTGCTTGCATTTTCATGCTTTCAGTTGTGTAAATAATTTTTGTATTTATACTTTTATACTGATGTCTTTGTACATTTTTTTCTTAAATTTTAAATTGTGGCAATAGTTTCACAATCATGAATACATACTTTTTGTGAATTGTAGCAATAGTTGCACAATCATGAATAGATACTTTTTTATGAATACAAGTCAGTTGCAGATCCATAACTCTAGGTTATGAATCTGTAACTGCAATACTGAATTCCAGTCATGGTTTTTTAAATGATTTTTAGTGGTGTCATCTTTATAGATTGTGAAAATAATTTTTGTATTTATACTTTTATACTGATATTTTTGTATAATTTTTCTTAAATTTTAAATTGTAATCTGCCTTGAGTTCCATTAGTTGGAGTAATTGTGTCTTTAACAGCAGAAAAATATTTTGAGTGACAGATGACATGGAATAACATACATTCCATGGGACAACTACAGACTGCTGAGTCAGGAGCACATGGCATGAGGTAAAGTTACAGCAAGGTTTCATCATGTTATATGGCACAGAGTGATGACTCAGAAGCACTCTCCTATATAAGTGGACCAAGAGACTAGTCAGTGTGGGTTAGTTGGATTTGTTTGGAGAGTTTTTTGGAACAGACATCGGATAGTTGGTTGGAAGTTGACGAAGAGGAGTGTGTATATGTTGTATTATACTATACACATTGCAACTGGAGATAAAGCCCCCAGAATTTGCATGAATCAACTATGTCTGTGAGCATTTATTTTGAGTGTGAAAAGTGGTCAGTGCATTTCCAATCCAATAGATGAGTGTTTTTGTTTTTGAACTTTGCTACGATATTGTTTTGGCTGCATATGGGTAGACTTGCATATGGGTGCAGGGGAACATTAGCAAAAGGACACTTCCATACACATGTTCTGCTGACAATTTTTCATAGTCATCCATCTGTTTATCATCCATCAGTCTGACTTACTTTCACTGGTACAATGATTCGGATGTGAGTACATACTAATGGCAAAGGAATGCTCATTCTGGTGGCATCCTGTTCAGTCGTGACACACAGCCCCAGTTCTAGTGCAAGTAGTACGAAGGAAATTCACATCATTCCGTGCTAGGACTGCGATATAACCCCTTACAATGCATTAAAAAGGGTCCTTTTGCTCCATATCTTCCAGGAACTTCCAAGCCCTCCATTTCCACACTGGCGCAGCTGTCTGTATGTGCCCTGCTGAACTACCTGCCATGTCCCCCACTGTCACCCGTTGTTTGCTCTGAAGTCAGAATGAGGTACCCGGTCATGAAATCAAGCCTAGGTGCCTTTTTCTGACCTCAGAAGTGAGTGACCCATGGTAGGGACAGATGTGCTAGGCAACTCAGTAGTATGCCCATACATATGGCACAGAAACAGAGGTCCATGTAATGGGGACAGTTCAGGGCAAGTCTCAGACTAGAATACTCTGGGTTGCCCCCCGAGTATCCTGGTCCATACAAACTTGGCTCAGGGGCATCATTAAGGATGCAGAAAGTGCAAGCCACACCAGGTGACACCCAAAGGGGAGTGACTGCTCCCTACACATCTGCCTATTGGCAGAAATGGGCTGTGCCATTCACTTGTGGCTCTTTAAAACATTGAAGAGATGGCGTGAGTGGGGCAAGGTTCAGTGGGAAGAAGAAGGAGAGCCTCATGGTTGTTTTTTTTTTAAATAACCAATTGTTTTTGTTGTTGTTTGCTTCATAACAGCTCACAGTTCTGGAAAGGTGATGCAATGAGATTATTTGTACACTTCATGCTTTCTCAATTTTATGTATTATTTTGTGCCTCTGCTTGACACAGCAAGATAACAGGAAGCAGCTTAGGGCATGTTTCTTATGAAAAAGCCATCATATAAATATGTTTTAAAAACAGCAAGCCTGCTGTGGTCTATTTTTTTAAATGTATATGTATAACATAACATATTGCTTAGAAGCATCTTAATTCATCCCTGATTCTCAAATCCCATGGGCATGTGACCACAGTATAAAATATCAGTCTCAGGCCCTTTTAATGTACTTGAAACTTTAATGCTGATCCTCTTGGCTAGAATGAACGTCTATCTCTGTAAACAAGAATGGAAAACTTGTGGCACTCCAGATGATGTCAGACTTCAACTCACACTGTTAATGGGAATTGTAGTCCAGAAATATATAGCAGGCCATGGATTCACCACTCCCTGACCTAGGTCTTCTTTGCAGCACAGTTCCAAATATATCTACTTGCAAAAAGGCACTGTTGAATCCCACAGGGCTTACACCAGGGACAGGCAACCTTTTTGAGACCTGGGCCGGTCTCAAAAAGGTTGCCGCTCGGCTGGGCCAAGGGGGGGGGGGAATGGCGGAGCGCGCGCGCACACCCTCCTCCTGCGCGCGCGACCACTACCGTGACCGCCGCCGTAGCGCGCACCGCTGCAGCTGCCATGCCGCATGTGCAGCTGCCATTTTGGAAGCCAAAATGGCAGTCTCGATGCGTTTGCGCATGCGCAAAAGTATTGCGCATGCGCAAACGCATCGCGGCTGCCATTTTGGCTTCCAAAATGGCGGCTGCAACAAGCGCGCCCAAAAACGCTCCCCGGCAGCGGCGGCGGGGGTGACGCGCAGCGGCAGCGACGGCAGCAGCCTTCGGATGGGGCTGGTAAGTCCGGGGCCCAGGGCCTTAACCGGCCCCCGGGCCGTAAGTTGCCGGTCCCTGGCTTACACACAGGAAAGAGCCAGTATTGGAGGCACCATGCTTCTGAATTCCAGTTGCTTGGGAACTATTATGCCCATGCTCTGCTTGTAAACCTTTCATAGGCACCTGGTTGGCCTCTGTAGGAAAAGGATGCTGGACTAGGCATACCTTCCAGCATTTCACAGATGGAAATCAGGACATGTGTAGCCAAGCAACATCATAATATGGTCAAGAGGGCAAACATTATTAATTAGTAAGAGCAGGGAAGCTAGGAGAGGCAACAGCAGTTTCTTTTACTTGATTGAGACTACTTGGAAGGCTAAGGTCCTGACCCCTCCTTTCCTCTCCCTCCTGTTGAGTTAACTGTGTGCAAACTGCTGTTGCACTTTACACTCAGTTTGGAGCAACTAAAGCAAGCTGAGAACAACAGGGAAAAGTGAGAGGAGGAGAGAGAAACAGACATTTTCTTCTTTCAAAAAAAGCTTTTATTAAAGTTAAAAGACATAAAAAAACATCAACATACTATATATACACATTATAAAATACTACAAACTACATTGCTACAAATTAACATTACAAAAAAAATCAATAATCAAGACATAAAAACAAAACAGACACAAAAAGAAAAAACTTCCTAGCTGTCACTGTGAAGATGTAAATCATTTTAACATTTCAGTATAACTCCTTTCTCACTTCATTTAGTTCTTCATCCAGATCTTACACTTTCCAGGTAACTCTCCAGGGATGGTTTATTTCTTATAATAATTTCATATATAACATAATCATCAGACATTCAAATTTCAAATTTCCATTATCATGCTTAACCTAGAGTCCAGTTTCCTGTGTATAAATAACCCAACACCTGTTTGTATATCTTTAGACATTATTTTCCTTAGCCCTTTACTTACTACTTACTATTATCACTATTATCACTAAACATTAAGGAGAGTAAGAGAGAAAAAAGCATTTTTTCCATTTGTAGTATTTCATATAAGATCTATATTATATACATCCCCCCACCTTACCAAAAAATAAATAGTAACTCAGAAGTTATACATAGTTAGAAGATTTTATTTTTAAATAAGCATTCCACACCTGCCATTCCTTATTAAAATCTTTTATACTTTTGTCTTTTATCAAATGTGAAAGTTTATCCATTTCATAGATATCTAGAACTTTTAATTTCCACTCTTGTAAAGAAGGGGTGTCTTTCTGTTTCCAATATCTTGCAAATATCGTTCTAGCTGCTACTATTGTCAAAAACAACACTCTTTTATTCTTTCCCTTCACCTGTCCATCCTCAACAATATTCAATAGATACAATTTTGGATCTGGTTGACCTTGTAAAAAAATTTTTTTTTAATTTCTCCATGTATCTGTTTTCAATATATAGTTGCCTTTGAACAGTACCACCACATATGTAAGTAAGTTCCTACCTCTAAATTACATTTCCAACATAAAGGATTTACTTCTTTAAACATTTCAGATAATTTAAAAGGATTCCAATACCACCTATATATTGATTTATAATAATTTTCTCTTATTTCTATATTTGGTGTTTATTTAATGCAATCTTTCCAACTCTTTTCCCATAAATTTAATTGTATATTCTGGTTCAAATCTATTGCCCATTTTATCATATATTCCTTCAGTTTCCTCCTCAAGTTGCCAGTTTTTAATCAAGTTATAAAATTTTGCAATTATTTTTGTTTTATTATCCTTTATAATTTTCTCAAAATTCAAATTAACAGGACCAATTCCAACATTTTTATCATCCATTTTAAACTTCCCAATAGCTGTCTATGTGTAAACCAATTCATCACCACTCCTGACTCCATTAACTCCTCCTGTGATTTAAACAGCTTCATATTTTTGTCATTACCAATTGTTAACAAATCTTTATAGCAATACCAACTCATTTTATCATATAATTCCTTTTTTATAAAGGCTTCTGCTGGAGACACCCATAAAGGTATTTTAAGACACCAACCTTTTCTATATTTCTTCCAAACTCTAATTAACGCTTTCCGAATGTAATGATTTTTAAAGCTATTGTCCACTCCAACCTTATCATAAAACAAGTAAGCGTGGAATCCAAATTGCAAATCAAAGCCTTCCAAATTCAATACTCTAATATTCTTTAATTTAATCCACTCCAAGATCCATTCCATCACATATGCTTCAAAATATCACTTTAAATTTGGTAGTGCGAGCCCCCCTCTATTAATTGAGTCCTGGAGAATTTTTAATTTAACTCTAGGTTTCTTTTTCCAAATAAAGTTGGCCAAATCCTTATTCCATTTTTGAAATGGAACATCATTTGAAATAATTGGGATGCTTTGGAAAAAATATATCATTTTCAGTAATATATTCATCTTTATGGCGGCCATTTGCCCCATCCATGACAGATTCAAATTGTTCCATATTTTGAGGTCTTCTCTAATTTCACTCCAAGCCTTTTCATAGTTGTTTTTTTAAAAAATCTGCATTTTTTAATGTAAGAGTTATCCCCAGGTATTTCACTTTTTCTACCTTTTTAAATCCGAGTCTCTTCGTAATATTTTCTTCTTCTTTCTTTGATAAATTTGCCAATAACGTCCCCGTTTTTTACATATTGATTCAATAACCAGACACTTTCCCATAGTCCTTGAGAATTTTCAATAAACCATCAGTACATTCTACTGGGTTGGCCATTGTTAACACTACGTCATCAGTGTATGCCCGTAGTTTATAGGTTTCTTTTTTAATCTGCACACCTTTGATATGTTTATCCTTTCTAATTTTTTCTAATAACAATTCCAATGTAATTATAAACAACAGGGAGTCAATGGACAACCTTGGCAAACCCCTTTCGAAATTTTAAATATATTCAATTTTTCACCATTGATTATAATGCTAGCCTCTTGCATATCATAAATTTTCCTAATCCATTTTATAAATGTTTCACCAGCGCCCATTTTTTTCTAAAGCCCCAAACATGAAATTCCAGTTGATAGTGTCAAATGACTTCTCCGCATCTAGAAAAATCAAAGCCAATTTTTTCTGTATATTTTTTCATGAATTTCTATCAAATTTAGTAAGTTCCTAAGATTTTCTTTTCATTTTTCTAGATGAGAGAAAGTCGTTTTGATCAGGATGGATCCAATTATCTAAAACTCTCTTTAATATTCAAGCCAAGATAGCCGCAAAAAGTTTGTAGTCAGTATTTAATAAAGAAATTGGCCGAAAATGGTTAGGATCTAATTTATCTTTCCTTTCCTTTGGGATTAATGTAATATTTGCTGAATTCCAAGTTTGGGGTATTCTGCCTTCAAGAATTCCATTCATAGTATCAAGGAGCAGTTTCACTAATTGGTCTTCAAAATTTTTTATAATATTCATTTAAAAATCCATCGGGACCAGGAGATTTTTGCAATTTTGAATTTTTTATCTCTGTTGCCAATTCCTCCCTTGAAATTGGTTTATTTAACTCATTTTTTTCTTCTTCGGTTATTTTAAAAAATTTCTGCTTTTTCTAAATACTTCTGTATTTCTGTTTGATCGCCTGTGATATCCTTATATGCCGTAGTTCTACAAAATATCTTACAATTTTTTTTGAATCTGTTTATTTCCTGTTGCAACTTGGGAGCCATCTTTTATTTTATTTGTTACTCTTTTCACCCTTTCTTTCCACAGTGCATATGCTAATAATTTACCTGGCTTGTTTGCGCCCTTGAAGTATTTATGTTTTAGAAATTTAATTTTCTTTTCCATATCTTCCAACATTAGAGTAGAAAGTTATTTTCAAACTACCTCACTTTTATTTAAGTATTCTAAAGGCCTAAGCAGACTGCCAGAAATAGTGCACATTAAATTGAGGCACTGCCCTGGCTCAGTGCTAGGGAATCATGAGAATTGTATTTTTTTCTGAGACATTGAGCCTTCTCTGTCAGAGAGCTCTGGTGCCACAATAAATTACAGTTCCCATGATTCCCTAGCACTGAGCCAGGGCAGTGCCTCAATTTAATGTGCACTATTTCTGGCAGTCTGCTTAGGCCCTAAATTACTTGGGTCTTTTTTTAATAACTCTTCTAAACTCTTTAATTCTTGATTTAAATTAGTTTCTTTTTCCCTTTTCTTCCTTTTTCATTCCACTGTTTTTTAATTAGATGGCCCCTTATGACAGCTTTAGACGCATCCCAAACTATATCCAATGGAATATCTTTATTCATATTATCTTCAAAATAATTTATAATTTGTTTTTTTCATTTCTGAACAGGTTGTTTCATTTTGTACAATATTTAAATTCACTCTCCAGTTATATCTTTTGGGTTCAAATTTCAAGTCCATCATTATCAAATTAAGATCAGACCAGATCTTCTGAAGGATTTTGACATTAACAGTTTTAGAGGCCAGATGCCAGTCCTGGAGCTGATGCAATTTCCTCCTCATGGTGTCAATGGCAATGGGGAAAACAAATAAACATAGAATAAGAAAAGACAACTAAGTAAGCTTGTGCTATGCCTACAGTCTGACCTTGGCCACCACAAGCTGGCAGGGGTATGGCTAGGGCAGATGTGTATAATGGAAATGTTTGCTATGTGAAATTTCATAGGTTTAATGCTTTGTTGGTGTTGAAAGTCACCCTGGAAACACTGTGAATGTCTGAAAGGAGATAATAATGTCTACACACATACACACACACACCATTTAACGGGGGGGGGGGGGGAGGAGGACCCTATCATCCTCTCCCACACTTTTATAATAAGAATCCCAAACATTTCTTCCACAAAAGCTCTCCTGCCTGACCAGACATGAAAATAGGATCCAAGTATGATAAAGAGAGCCATATTTTGAGTAGAAGTACAGATAAATTCTCTTTCTAAAATGCAGAATGAAATTATAAATCATTCTGGAATAGAAAGAATGGAATAAATTGAAATGTAATTAAATGTCAAAATTAATGACAGCTCCAAGTTATTTCTTGCCTTTGGGCATTAAGGCACAGAGTTGCCAAACTAGTTCTCAGTTTGATGAAAATGAAGCTCGATTTGTAGTCTGCTCCAGGGGTCGGCTACATAGCAGGAAACCAAATGACAGCTCCCATGAATTATTTGTGGATGACAAACAGAGATAGACTTCACTTGTTTTCTAACAGAAGTATCAACTGTGATATTTTTTTCAGGTGCTAAGGGAAAGGCATTGCAGGATGTTGACAGAGCTTGGATTTTTTAAAAAAAGTAATTCTTTGTGTAACTTGTTCCAGTCACACTCACTCTCTCCACCTGAAAAGCCTGGCTTGTTATTGTTAATGATATAAGGAAAAAAATGAATAGCTTGGTACCTTAGCCCCAGTGCTTAGGGGGAGTGTGGGATATAAATAAAAGAATGGAGGGATGGACAGATGGAAGCTTTGCTAATTGTGTTGCTTGTTACTTTTCATTACTCTTTAGCTCTATTTTGAAACTAAAAATCCATTTAAAACAGTCAGAAAATGGTCTACAATTTGAAAATAAAAATCTCCTCAAACTATCTCAAGAAAGCTTTTTAGCCACTAAAAGGTAACACAAAGAGTAAAGAGTAAATTTTACTCATTGCATTAAAAAATTAACAGTTATTACATTATATACAATAAAATATAACCTTGTAACATTTAACATATAGGCAATATACATTAAATCAAGATGGTCATCATCTTAATGTTGTTAGCCTAAAATTCAGTGTTTGGGAAAAGCTGCTTTTTGGATTCCCCAAATCCTCCAGCCATAAAGGATTCTGGTGACTGCATTCCAAAAAGTAATTTTCTAAGCTTTGTCCAAAATGTAGCATCATTACTAGTAATGTGTTACTTTCAAGCTCTAGCAGTACACCATTACTTTTATGCCCATTCATGAAGTTCCAGAAAGACCATCTGGATGGCTATTAAAATTTGGGCTCCATAGATGAACTTTGAACAATGACCAGTGGTTCTTCAAGGGCATGGACAAAGGTCTTTCTTATCTTCTGCTACCTATCAATTAAAAAAAAAACACCCCTGAAGAGACTGGTGATTAAACTATAGACTTCTACTTACAACAGATGTGGCATGGAAGCAAAATAAGTGTGGTTCATTATTGGAGTGCACAGAGGCAATTGTCCATTTTGTGAAATGGTTATATGTATTCTTGGTTGGCCCAGGATCCTCACCCATGAACCAAAACTTGGGATGGTTAGATAAACATGTTGCCCTCAATTATTGCAGTTCCCTCTACTCTTCCAAATCATGAACAGTATATGTCCACACAAAACACCATCCATGTTGATTCCATATAGCAAAGAAATAATGTTTGAAGACTTGCTTGGATTTCTGGTTGAGTATTTTGAGTTCAGTGGGTATCTCAGCTTTATATATATTTACTTTCTATAGGTAAATAAGTTTAGGTAATATGGTTGAAATCAAGACAACCCACAGGTGCCATTATAAAGTTTTCTCTGAAGGAGTAATTAAAATGAACAAATGTCTTCCTAGAAAAAAATGTAAAGAATAATATCATAACCATATGTTTTGCCTTGGGTGTTTTTGTTTGTTTGCTGTTTTGCAAATAGTCTGCCTGTTTCCCAAAAGAGGATATAGGGATAATTTCCCAGAGTCCCCATGGCCATATGCTTCTTGCTATGGTATAAATGAAAATTCCTGGAAACACTAATTCTCAGTGTCACTTAATGTGAAGAACTATCCTAGGGAAAGGGGTTAGAGTCTAACTGTTAAATAAAGGCTGGAGTATTGTAGTCTATCTCTTCTATTTTATATAGTTAACATAGTTAACAAAGTTTATACACCATCCTTCCAATGTTCATAATATTAAAGCCAGTACAATAGGATAGCAGAAATAAAATTATTCATAAGACCTAAACATCAGAAGGAAGGTATAGTAGGTAAAACATCTTTTTAAAAAAGACTCTGTCCATTAAATTCCTCAATTGGTCTTCTTAACTGCTTCTTGAAAAGCTTCTTAACTAACAGGGAAGTCTAGCAGACATGGGATCACATTGCCCTCCCTACAAAATAAATAATTTGACAAACAGGATCTATATCCCAGGAAAGGCCTACATCCCATTTCCTCCAGTTTGGAGAGGTAAATCAGAATCTATTGGTAAAAAGGAAGAAGGCTTTAAATGATGAAGATAGTCCTTAGCCACCAATTTTTGCTTCTGGAGGAGCTGACAGTAGAGGGTATAATTTTGGAGATCAAAATATGACTGGTCTGTTCAAAGGTGTACCTCTTCAAGTTATATGTGCAATGCATCTATTTTTTATTTATTTTTATTTTTGCTAGAACCTATGTTGCTGATTAGAAAAGTACAAGCCATTTGTTATCTATTTTGGGTTCCATATGTCATGCAAGATGATATGCACATATGCCACTAAAATCCAATGGGGCCCCTTTTGTGCCCTTCACTGACCAAATAATTTAGGACATGATTGCATATCAATATTTATTTCATTTGATTGTGATTGTGATTGTGACAATGGCAGTGATGATGATGGTACACAGCTGAATTATTGCAAGCATTTATTCATTGTCAACAATGAGGACAAAAGGAACTCCACTGAAATAAAATTGCATATGTTAATTTATATGTAAATGAATGACATTGGAATAAAAATGCAGCGCATCTGAATAGAATGAAGAAGATTCTGATCAGATGACTTGTATGCCTGCTGAGTCTACTTTCTTATGCTTCATTATCTTTGAGGTGGAATTGTAGTAGGAAGCTCATTAAACAAAGGATATCTTCAAATAGAGGACTATCTTCTTCTGACCAGCCTAACCTTTGAGTGCTTGAGGCTCATTAGCAAAGGTGTGCAAATCAAGATGGTATCTGAAGAGGTCAACCTAAGAAAGGTAAAATCCAATCAAGATAGTCTGAGTAAGTTGAGTTGAAAAAAATGAGTAATGACATAACCTTTGACAACTCCAAATGAGTTTATTTATTTATTTATTTATTTAATTTCTATCCCGCCTTTCTCCATAAAAGGACCTAAGGCGGCTCACAAATAAAATTCTAAAAAACAATATCACAGTAAAACAATTAAAAACACCAGCTAAAAACAATATAAAATATAAACATTAAAACCACAATACCCATATAAAATCCATCCCATAATTTAGCATTATGCATTAAAAGCCTGCCTGAAAAGCAAACAAAGAGGAGGCCAGCCTTGTTTCTTGTGGAAGGGCATTCCAGAGGGCAGGAGCAGCCACCGAGAATGCTCTCTCTCATGTCCTCACTAGGTGAACCTGTGATATTGGGCGGGACTGAGAGAAGGCCTCCTCCTGAAGATCTTAGGGCTCTAGGTGGTTTGTATGGGGAGATATGGTCTCTCAAATCATCTGGACCTAAGCCATGTAGGGCTTTCTACGTCATAACCAGCACTTTGAATTGTGCTCAGAAACAAACCGGTAGCCAGTGAAGCTGAACCACCCTGTCCCTATTGTTAGGATATGAATGGGATATATAGTCAAAGGTGAAATGTAAAGATGTGTGTGTGTCTGTAATTTTCCACTTGAGAACAGTTTCTGGACAAGGCACAAACAATATTTAGAGAAACAGGGTGAATCAATGCCAGGTGATAACAGAGACATCAACAATGTACTTTCCCAGAGATAAAACTAATGGAACCAGACTTTGTTATGGATAACAAAGAGATATCAAATACGTAAATAATTGTTAGCTTGGGAAAGTTACTCACGTGGTGGATGATGGACAACAAGAGGCTGGGTTAACATACATCATACAGACATTATCCAATTAACATAAAGTTAACACCTAAAAGGTGGAGTATGAGATGGGCTTAGAGAGTCCTTTGTCTAAGAATTGTTTTTATTGTTCAAGATGTGAACGTGTGAGGGTGTGTGGCTGGATGCTGCAACAAGGTGGATCCTAATGCTTTTGGGATTGTTAAAGATGTAATCTTGTATGGCTGAACTAGACAAGTTCATCACAATGGATTTTACTTAGTTATCTTATTTTTACTTTTTTATATGCATTAATAAAGCTATGCTTTTGGACTTTATAATGTGTCTTCTTGACTGAGGAAGACAGGATTGCCTGGAGAAGAGAAGCTGAGCCAGTTGATGGCAAATCTACACAGTGGCTGTGGATCACAGCAGCCAGCTTGTCCTGCAGACTCTGCTGGGTGCCAAAGGGCATACTACAACACTCATCATCCACACACCAACACCTATAACTGTCCCCGGTTAGCATTCTGGCAGTGGCATTCTGCACACACTGAAGTTTCTGAACAGTTTCCAAAGGCAGCCCCACATAGAGTGCATTGCAGTAGTTCAAATGAGTTCTGATTAGCTAGGATATTGTCTCAGCAAGATGTCAAGCCATCTGGAGTCTTATGTAAGTTTATGAGACACAGAATATACTTAGTTCCATGCTGCCAACCTCCTCCAGGGCTCACTGGACTATTAAAGCTTCCTCACCTGATTATAGTCTTAGATAATGAGAATGGTGACAGGGTTGTATCTCCAGTCACATTAATCCTCATTTTGGTACTTACTGCACTCTTCCTGGGGAAGCTTTATACATTCAGGCCACAAAGTGATATCACAAACATTTGTGCATAAATCAGCCCTTTTTGTTGCATTTTTGTGATGAAATTTGCATTTATTGATGAGGTGTATTAGACGGAAAAAGCAAATAAAGGTCCAAAGCACACTGCAAAAATAATCCAGTTTGAGACTGCTTTAACTACCCTGGCTCAATGCTAGGGAATTTGGGGAACTGTAGTTGTGTGAGACATTTAACGCTGTGCCAAAAGGGTGCAAAAAGGAGGATCAGAGCTGTGGTGTGTGGTTGCCGTGGCCCTGATCTGCCGCTCCCAGGGGCGGCTCTGTGCCTCTCCTTTAGGCCAGTCTGCATCAGCCCTAAGAGAGTGGGCAAGCATCAGATTAAGTCTTAAGAGGACCTGGGTCCTTGACAACTGTCTAAGAATACCCCATGCTGACACCAAGCCTACTCACTGTTTTTGAGCAGTTTGACCTAGTCTGGCTTTGCCTTTTATTCTAAAGAACAGAGAGGAGATCAGTCAGAATGATCTGAACCACCCTGTCCTGAGTAATTGTATTTCCTCCAGGTTTCTGCTCATGAAATGGTTTCACTTTGCCACACACAGAGGAAACATAATGAAACCATTATGTATTTACATCATCTTGATAAGGTTTGTTTCCAAATGTATCTTAGCATATCCAACATTCAGTTTTCATATCTCTGTGTACACATGGTTGGCCAAGAATGCTGCCTTATCAAGGCTGCTACTAGACACCCTGTATGTTGTGCTGCAAGTATGCTAATTTCTATGGGATCAAAACAGAAGCACTGGCTTAGAAAGGTAAATCTTCAACTATTTTGTCCTTGCATGCAAGGAGAACTCATTTTTGTAGTTTTCTCTCTGAAGCAGAAGAAAAATGAATATTTCTATTATTTTCCCCATCAGTATTCATATATATCAAAATGTTTGGGGAGAGTATTCTGTGCAGACATACATGTGTGTGTATGTGTGTGTTCAAGGCCAATGATTTTTGCCCCATGAAAACAAGTTTTTCTGGAAAGTCCTTTTTCAACCCCACCATTTTGTGCCAGAAAAACTTGTTTATGGAAACAATGTTTTTAATGTTTAAAAAAGCAAAAATTTTGCCCCAAAGAATGCCAGAATCAAATCAGGATGTGTGAATACCAGGTTCTTGCCTCTGTGTTATTCTTTCCAACCAGATTTCAGGAGTGTTTATTTCAGCTGAGAAATAAATAATGGCAAATATTTTCCATTCCTACACTAGATAGCCCTGGGCCCGAAACAGCTTTGCAATGTGGTGTAGGGCAAATGGGTCATTGAATTTAGATTGCAGGTAGCCAAACCAATTTGCATATACAGTAATCAACAAGAGCATTGTGGATATCAAACTGCAACTCTTGTTTTTCATTATATCTGTTTATGCATATAATGTACTGAATGTTTCTTGTTCACATCAAAACATTCCTTTATTGGGTTTTCTAAAAGTCAATTTGATATAATTGCTCAAAATGTTATTTGGAAACAAAGGGGAAAGGTCCAAACATGCTAAATTGTTTTTTTTTTTTTCATCTGCATATGATCCAGAAAGAATAGCTATAGCACAGTATGACAATTGGATGAGTTATAATCAGCTAATTATATTTTTAATGCCTTGTTTGTTGTATGGAGTTGGAGCCAGTATAATAAAGTGGTTTGAGTGCTGGACTAGAATGGTAGAGATCAAGGATGCACAAAGTCTAATTAGAATTGTGAAAAGAAGCCATCAAACCTTTGATCGACGGATGGGTGAATGAGTATAGATTTCTCTGTTTCCATTTCTCCAAATGTCTATTTGTTTCATCTTATTTCTGGAAAAGTGTACATTTTTTAAAAAAGCATTTCCATAACTATACACGTTTACTGTGTAAATTTCTCTTAATTCAAGTGAATGTTGGTGTAATATGTTCGTTTTCAAGTAATTATCTGAATATAATGCCTTTTTGTATGTTATTTACATTAGCATCCAATTTTTGTGTGTTGTTATCTGTTTCCCTAACAGATGCATCTTTCAAAAGCATTTTTTATAGTAGTTTCACAATTTTTGAAGAACTACACACACTGAAAGTAACAAAAGTGGAATTTGTTCATTGATTACACTGTAATATAGGCGAGTTCACATTAAAATACCATACATACCATATGAATTTCCCCATTTCTTTGACTTGACCTCCAGCCTTGAGAACAGAGAAAATCTTGGTGGGGATGGGGATATTATCTGACTGTCTATGGAAGCAAATACTTAAAACCAGCATTTCTATATTTGGTCATTTAGGAACAAGAATAAAATCTGCTTTAAGAGTTTGGGGTCAGTCACCTCCTTTAGTCTTTCCAGTCTGTGCCACATTGGTCCATTGTATTCTCATGGGAGATCTCAATGACTTATCTATTTCCAATTTGAACCAATCAATCTGGTCCCTGAGAAATCAAGAGAATAGTCACTCTCCAGAGGGTATCCCACACCTTAGTTCAGGAAGCAGTCAATTACCCCATTCATCATTCCTGGGTCTGCCATTTCACATTGCTGAGGCACAGCAATGATTATTGAAAGGATGCTCAAATGGCACATAATTGCCTTTTTATTGTCCATCATTCTCTTTTATATTTCCTAGCCAGAGAATCTGAGACATTACTATTTTGCTATCCCAGCCACTATCTCTAAATCATTATTCCTTGTACTGAGTTAGTAACTACAATTTATTTAAAGCTCAATCTTGGGAGACATTGATTATCTACCCAGCAAAATGTTGCTTATTACCTGGCATCTGTGCCATGCCTTTTGATATTAGAATCATTTTTTATCTTGCCAGTTCCTTAATTCTAGGAAGCATATATTTTTAAATCAGTATCTTCAACAATTAGCTGTATTCCTGAGGTCTTTCATTTTCTTACCTCTCATTTCTTATACAGAATTCTAATTCCAATACTTTGGGGCTGTACATCCAATACTTGCTGGATGGGGGCCATGGCAACCGCATACCATGGCCCCAATCTGGAGGTTTGCTGCTCTAAAAAGAGCTGGCAAATACCACTTCTTTTTAGAGTGGCAAAAGGCCACTCTTGCCACCACGTTGGTGGCTTTTTTATGCTACTTTGGTGCAATGTGTATGAATGCTGCACCAAGGGAGCACCCTGACACCATCCACCATGTGGTGGGGCACACGGTGTGACAGTGGCATTGGGGCAGAATCAGAGCAGCTGGTGTGCAGTCGCCACACCCCAACTCCACCTCAAGGCTGGTTCTTTTGGCCGGTCTGTATTCCCCCTTTATTTCCTGTTGGTAGTAGCAAGTAGTTTATTTTCATTCTAACTGGACCCACTTTTTGTAATTTCCCATATCCTTTTTATTCAACAGTGTGAAAATTATGTTTGTTGTTGTTGTTGTTGTTGTTGTTGTTTTTACTAATTCTTAATGTGTGCTAACCTCTTTATACCTTTTTAATCGTTGTTAGGTCACAAGATTACCTACTTGATCCATATAGCCCATATAGCATAAGAGCCATGCTATCTATAACACTATTGTTCTTCCATAGGAAACAGCTATATGCAGGATATAGATGTAGGTATAATATAAATAGAAGTACATTCCAATTTACCCCCCCCCCCCCCAGTTATTGTCATTTAGAAGAATATTGTGATTTCATACTAGAAATGCTTACGTATCATGATTATCAGCCCTGGACATCCAAATCCTTCATGAATTTGTCTGATCCTCTTTCAAATTCAACCAAGTGGTGGGTTCTGTAAAGCCAATTCCCCATTTTAAGTGTGCATGTTTGACTATGGATCTCAATTGGGCAAATCTGAATATTATGGTCTACAGATCCACTTTTTCACATCCTATATAACTTTAGTGAGATTCAGGGATGTCATGTGAGAAATGTAAAAAGCATACACATTAATCATTTGTATATCACTTTGCCAATTTTGGAATAATTCTCAACTGATCTCCCTCTTGTGTTCATGTTCTACACTAGATTTCTAGTGTCTGGAAATTACATGGATGCGGCCACTGAAAGGAAATGGAGCAATGGTAACAGGGTTACTACCATTCAAGTGGCAAGTGCATGAGTCAGCATTTGGTTAGCTGTGCATCATGGGAAGTCTGATGCAACATGCACAGGAGGTGAGACCAGCCAGGTATGCATCATGGGAGGCCTGATGCAACAGGCACCGGGGATGAAACCAGTCAGGTTTCATTAGTGCATGGCTGTCAAATGTTCCTTAGAAGACCACCTATATATGGGAGAGAGTCAGAAACTCTGTTGTTGGTTAGTTTGGTTGGTGGATAGTAAAGCACTTTGTTGGTCTTTATAGCTGTGAGTATTCAAGATGGATGTCTGATACTCTATGTATCTTTGTAAATATTTGCAACAAAGATTAAAGCCCTCATTGAGTGAAGTCTTGCTGTCCAGCCTGTGTGTGGGAGGATTTTTCCTGTGCTGTCTGGAGTAAGACTCTTCACAGAAGACCATCTTCTGGGTGTTCCTGCATACATGCTTCAACTCTGCGTGTGTGTATGCTAGATCCTGCCTGTCTGCATACCCCAACATGTGAACACTGCTGTCTTCTCAGGCCCTTCCTCACTAAACAATTATAGTGCTATATTCTAATTTAACTACCATAGCAAAATCCCATTAAATTCTAGAACATCTAGTTTGCTAAGGCACTAGAGGAGCTTTATAAGAGAAAATTCTAAATATCCATCCCTAAACTGCAAATCCCAGGATTCAATAGGATGTTGTCATGGCAATTAAAGTGGAAGATTGTGCCATAACTGTGTAATGTGAAAGAGTCTCTAGAGTGTGTCTCTCTCTGTCTGTGTGTACATGCAGGCACACACACATGCCTGCACATTTGTTTATTAACTCAATTTATATTCCGTCATTCTTTTGACATGAGCCATATGACAGCAAAGTTAAAACAAGATACAGCTAAAAACCTGATGATAAAACCATGTGCATGTGTGTGTACATGTGTGAGTGGGGGGGAGATTACATCACATACATCACATGAAACACTTTCACTGTTACAGGGCTTTGTATCTTTGAATGTGGTTCCAGGATAGCATGTCAGGTTTCAGTAACAACAGGAACTGATGTTTATATGATTTAAAAAGGGAATCCCTGTCATACAGAACTCATCAAATTTCCTGCCAATTTTCATTCTTCTACCAATTTTTCCATAAATGCCACATTCCTTACACCACTATTCCATTCCTTATATGAAATGCTTGGTATCAGAGTTTTTCTATTGTTATGTAACATCTAAATTTCTTGCAACCAGGAAGATCAACAGTCCTTTAGGAAGAAGAACTTTCTGCTCTTAAGAAAGTACACATTTTTAAGAAAATGAAAGAGTAAGACATTCACTTGACATGCAGGTAAGGCAAAAGGATGAGAGATGCAGATTCTTTTGTATGTCCATTCTTATTGTTGACTGGTCTCTTCTTTCTCAGTGCCTGGATGTGACAACTAGGTGTCAACAGCATCCAAGGTACTGCAATCAAGAAAAATTTGCATCAGCCAATTCCTACAGAGCAAAAAACCCCCCCAAAAAACAACCCTTCCCCAGGCACCACTACACAGAACTTGTTTCATGATAAAGCTGCCTGTGTAATCAAGTACAAATAGCTGAGACACTGACTGCAAATTATAACCAAGGAGGTTTAATCCTATGGATTAGTTGTAGCTCCTTCAGCATAAAGTGCACTGGGCTAATGATGCAAAGATATTCCCCCATGCTTCACTGTGCATAAATTCTAGTTATATCATGTTAACAAGAAAGCACAGTTGTGTGACTGTTCCCACTTCCAGGAACAACAGCTCAGAAGTGTGCTGACACAGCAATGCTTCTACTACTTTTCCATTCCAAATAGTTTTTGAGTCATATACTTAAAAAGAAAGAATAGTGGATCAATGACCCAGATGTCCAGGTACCACTGAATCATTACATGCAATGGAATGAAAAGATTAACCTCTGGTGTAATCTAACAGCACTAGATCCCATCTGATCTTGCAAGCTAAGCATGGTCAGCCCTGGTTAGTACTTGGATGGTGGACCACCAATGAATACCAGGTGCTGTAGGCTACACCTCAGAGGAAAGAACTGGAAAAAACACCTCTGAGTATTCCTTGTCTGAAAACGCCCTATGAAATTCATGTGGTGGACTAGTGACTTGAAGGCACATACACAATAGAAATCTATATATCCAATCAATCAGGAAATGCCACTTATCAACTGGCTCTCATCAAAATCACTATTTTTGAATGGGAAAGTAAGAGGTAGGTCCTCAGCATTACTCAGGCAGTATAATTTTACAAAATGCCTCAGCATCCTTAGAACATCAGTTTTAAGTAGTTCTTCCCGTTAGCTTTCACATTCTTAGAATATGCTTGCCATGTAGGGTTGACAGGTCAGGATTACCTGATAGTAGGAGCCTTTCACACTACTCAGTTATAACACTATGATTCTATTTTAACTGTTATGTCAACTCTCTATGGAATCCTGGGATCTGTGGTTTAGGGAGAGGTATTTAGAATTCTCTGCCAGAGAACTCTACTGCCTCCCCAAAGAACCAACTCCAGGATTCCATAGGATATAACCATGGCAGTTAAAACTGAATCATAGTACTATAAGAGTATGCCTGGTGCTGTTAGAACATTGATGTTACAATGGGCAAACCCTGAAAATATTAAGCATGATGAATTAAGCATAGGTTGGCCATACATACTATTTTAAATGGACAGTACAATTTTTTTTTCATATTTCCAGACTGTCCCATCATTTTAATGTAAATGTCAATTTTGTTCCATTTTCAAGAAAAAAATGCCCTGTTAAGTTGGGAAAATGGTTTGAAGATGCCTGTTTGAAATGGTGATTGTCAAAATAAATCGTGTCATGGAGTGTGAGAAGTTTTATGATGAGGTTTTCAAAGACTGAAATTCGCTGTGTAAGATTACTTCATCGGAGAAATATTCATGGTGTGATCATGATGAAATACAGTTCCACTTTACGTCTACCTAAATTTTTGTATGAGTTCTGTCACTGAAGAATAATTCTTAGCTCAATATGTTTATGTATTAGAACTTTTTCATGAATACACAATATTACATAAAACAACCCATTTTTGCCATCCCATGTTCCATTTTTGTCTCAAGGAAATATGATCAGCCTAATTAAGCAGCTACCACAGTTCTGAAGAGTATACTATTCAAGTAAGAAAACACAAATTCTAAGTAATGATGTATATACACACAGGCACTTACACAGATACACACACACACACAGAGTTCAAGCAAGTGGTCTCACCCTCAGATTCCTCCTCTTTGCCCAGAGAACCTTACTGCTATCCCATCATGTGACACCACAGCAGCTAAGAGAATGACAGCCAAATGGGTTGCTATACCTTAGCCTGCTTACTGACACTGGGTAAGATTTTCCATCCTCCATTGCACAACACTCATATTCTTGTTGTGTGTCTTCAAGTTGTTTCCAGCTTATGACAACCCTAAGGAGAACCTTTCATGAGGTTTTCTTGGCAAGATTTGTTCAGAGGGGATTTGCCATTGCCTTCTCCTGGGGCTGAGAGCATGTGGCTTGCCCAAGGTCACCCAGTGAGTTTCATGGCCGAGCTGGGAATTGAAACCTGGTCTCCAGAGTCATAATCCAACACACAAACCACTATGTCATGCTGGCTCTCCTACTCATATCCTCCTGTCTGCAAAAGTGTCAGTTAGAAATAATAGCCAGAATCCTCTATCATGATGCATTTACCCACATAGCAAAGTGGCTAATAAATCCTGTTAGTGAATTGTGAAAAAGTGTAATGGGACATTGGCAAGTGTGTTCCACTGCACATCAGCATCTCCTAGCTGGTGCTGCTCAGTTCTAATTCCCACAGATGTCAATTCATTTACGAAAATATAGGTCCACTGCAGGATTCTGGCCATTGGCACTAGGCTAGATTTCACTTTAGTGAACATGGTGATAGTGTAAAATTGGAAAGTTGGTTGTATAAAATTTGGAAAGTTGTACATCAGTGTTGATTTTGATAGCTCAGTTTATTTTTCTCATCCCTAATGTTTGACTCATTTTGATCCTCAAAATTTGAGACAATGTGTGGGAAGAGAGAGGAAAGGGAACAATTAGCATATCAATTTACATAGACAAGTGAAATGCATTCAATCTCTGAAGGAGGCAGCTAATTTTAAAGAGACTAGAGTCTATATGAGGCTGGGTGGGGGGACATTACAGCAAAGAAAATCCTCATATATTATTTCTCCAAACTTTAGAATTTGGAGGATGAATTCCCTTCAAAATAACTTAAAGAACTTGAGTTTTGCATTAGACACAGATCTATTTTTACTCCACTTTTTTTCTCTTCTTGCTTCTGCTCTCTGACAGCTTTGTCCATTCCCTGTATTAATGCATAATTTGGCACATGATGTCAGGCAAACTTCAGAGCCTACTGTTTATAGCAAAAATAATTTGCTCCAGATTTTCTTTGGATTTTTTTTTAATGCCAAGGACCACACAATGGCTTTTGCAAAGTTATTTAATTCCCCCTCTCTCACTTGATCATTACTTTTGGTATGCATTTAATTTTAACTTTTCAAAGTGCCTTGATGCAAAGTGCCTTCATAACTTGTCTTCTTTGGATACTTGCTGCTGCTAGTGCAAGTGTCAGAACTAGTGCATGCAATCAGAGCTTGGAAAATTTATATTCGAGACAGCAGCTTCCAGGATACAAGGAACATGATGGCAAGGGAATTCTGGAACAAGAAGCCCCAAAAGGTCACATTTCCAAGCCCTCATGAAAATTGGACATGATGAGGGAGGAATTAAAGTCAGAATCCTCTGCTAGTTCAGAAGGTGACCCCAGTATGATAATGATGCAGTGATATATGTGAAAGAAGATGACAACTAAAAGAACAACATTCTAACTGTAGTCAGTTGGGAGCACTAGATGATTCTCCCACACCTTTTCTCTTCAACATTATAGCTACAAAAGTGTATAGATCTCAGACAAGTCAAGACTTTTCTGTTTCAACAGGCATTTCATGAGTGACTATATCAGACCTATCTCACCTAAATAATGTGCTGGATCCTACTAATTGTTGTGCTGGTGGCTGGCTGGGTGGTTGTGTCTAATGATATATGTTTTAATGTGATGTTATATTTTTCTTTTTGATAGTTCAATCTTGTTTTAATTTTTGCATCTTGTGAATTTTTAGCACAGTTTTTAACATGTAAATTGCTTTGAGTAATAATAATAACAATAATAATAATAATAATAATAATAATAATAATAATAATAATAGATCCTAACTACATTTTTCAGTTTATCTTTTGCCAATGAGATGTACACGTCCTTGCAAAGGAACACAGATCTCAAATACATTCAATTATATGCTGAATCCCTTTAAAGAAGATATGTGTGGAGCTAACAGATGGAAACAATATTAGAAAATGTTAGATCAGCAGCTAAAAAATTGATTGCCTGCACATCAGGAAAGCTTGATGAGGAGGATTCTCCCCACATGGAGAATCTTAACGGATCTTCCTGCATGAGAATCCCACATGGTGTTCCTGCACAGAAAATAAGATTTCTGAGGGTGTCTTTCTGTTGTTGATGATTTTTTAAAAAACAGAAAAGTCCTGAGCTGTGAATCATAAAATCATAGAGTTGGAAGAGACCACAAGGGCCATCCAGTCCAACCCCCTGCCATGCAGGAACTCCCAATCAAAGCATCCCCGACAGATGGCCATCCAGCCTCTGCTTAAAGACCTCCAAGGAAGGAGACTCCACTACTCTCCAAGGGAGTGTGTTCCACTGTCGAACCACCCTTACTATCAGGAAGTTCCCCCTAATGTTGAGGTGGAATCTCTTTTCCTGGAGTTTACATCCATTGTTTCGGGTCCTAGTCTCTGGAGCAGCAGAAAACAAGCTTGTTCTCTCCTCAATATGACATCCCTTCAAATATTTAAACTCAGCTATCATATCACCTGTCAGCCTTCTCTTCTCCAGGCTAAACATCCCCAGCTCCCTAAGTCATTCCTCATAGGGCTTGGTTTCCAGACCCTTCACCATTTTAGTTGCCCTCCTTTGTACATGCTACAGTTTCTCCACATCCTTTTTGAATTGTGGTGCCCAGAACTGGACACAGTATTCCAGGTGAGGCCTGACCAAAGCAAAATAGATTGGCACTATTATTTCTCTTGATCTAGACACTATACTTCTACTGATGCAGCCTAAAATTGTATTGGTCTTTTTAGCTGCTGCATCGCACTGTTGACTCATGTTCTACTTGTGGTCCACCTGGATTCCTAGATCCCTTTCACACGTAGTCTCATTCAGCCAGGTGTCCCCCATCGTATATCTGTGCTTTTCGTTTTTTCACCCTAAGTGCAGTACCTTACATTTCTCCGTGTTGAATTTCATTTTATTAGCTTTGGCCCAGCTTTCTAGTCTGTTCAAGTCATTTTGAATTTTGATCCTGTCCTCTGGAGTATTAGCTGCTACTCCTAATTTGGTGTCATCTGCAAATTTGATAACTATGCCCCCAATACTGTCATCCAAGTCATTAATAAAGATATTGAATAGCACTGGGCCCAAAAGTTTTTTAAAATTTTCTCACAATGGGAAGAACATTGCTAAAATGGATCATTTCTTTCTTCTGGAATTAAATTAGTGAAAATTTTACATTCCTAGTGATGCTTTGGTGATAAGCAGTTAACACAAACAATAAGTACAATGAAGGCCAGTTAGGGCAGTTGGGTAATGCTCAGAGAAGAATGTGTGAAAAAGAACATTTTAGACTACAGCTCCCAGAATCCCCCACCATGTATAACCAGTAACCAAGTTGCTGGGTTATTCTGGGACTTGTACCAGTAACTTTTCCAAGGTCTTTTCCAGAGCTTTGAGAAATACTTTTTCTCAGGGTCGTAGATACAAACTGCCACCAGGGCTGCTGTCACACTTCAGAATTAATGCAGTTTGACACCACTTTATCTGCCATGGCTCCATCCTATGGTATCATGGGATTTGTAGTTTGTTATGGTGCCAGAGCTCACTGACAGAGAAGGTTGCATATCTTGCAAAACTACAAATCCCAGAATTCCATAGCATTGAGCAATGGCAGTTAAAGCTGTGTCAAACTGCATTAATTCTGCAGTGTAAATGCAGCCTAGGAATCTCAACCTGCATGAACAAGGTCTCATCACTACTCAGCCTGATACAATACCTGAAAACATGCCACATGCACTTTCTCCCCTCCATTTCCCCTCAAAACAACATGCCAATGCATGCATGCACATACTCATGTTGCTAACCGTAAACCCAAATAGATGTACACTCCATTAAAGAAAAGAAAATACATATGGGGGGATGCAGACGGGTGGCCGTGGGCTGCCCTGGGAAGTGGAGGATTGGGGCCGTGGCTGCTCCACGCCTCGGCCCCAATCCTCCCTTCTGCCAGCCCAGAAAGGAGCACTAAAATGCTGGTCTTTTCAGAGCCGGCAGAAGGGATGCATCAAGTGAAACGGTGCTCTGATGACATCCTCGGGAAGGGGTTGAGGCACCAGATGGCACTTTGCACTGTCTGCATCCCCCCATAATTAGAATCTTGTTTTCAGCCATTTAGGAATCAGTTTTGACATGTTCGCATGAGTGGAGCAGAGTGAGGCAGCTGGTTCTTACTGTTGGGCTCAGGCTCTCATTTCCATTTTCATTTCAAGGAATCTCCTGCTCTCCCGCCCTAATAGCCAATGCATTTTTGGCCAAATTACACCTTCTACATTGTGATTACATAGCTGTTCCATTCTTTGCAGTGAAGCATTCTGCTTACCCAATGGTAAGTTAAATATTTGGTTGCCTGTCTGTGCTCTAAAGCAATATCAGGTAAATATACATGGCTAATTTGTTTCAGATGTTTTGTTTTGTTACATTTAATTTGGAGAGGGGAGAGGGTGCTAGAAAGCAAAAAGAGATTGTAGGACATGTGAGCCAAAAGAGTTGACACCAACTGACCTTGGATTTTAAAATTAGACCAATAAAACTTTCAGTGCAGGAAGGGGGTAGGAAATCATAGCATGCATTCTCTTTTTCAATATAAAGAGACAGAAGTGCCTGCATATACAACAAATAAGAGAATTGGAAGCAATACCTATTTTCCTGTATGGCTGTACATGAGCAGTCTGGCAGTGCTACTATAGTCAGAGTGAGATTTATAATGAATTGCTCATTGTATTTTTAGGCTCTTGAAAGAATAACATTGATTTAAAAAATGTGAACAACAAATGCCTCCAAAACACTGCGTTGCTTTCCTTCTGTTCATTAAAAAAAAAAAAGCCAAAGCAAACAGTGAGGGATTGTTTCGTCTTTAAAATGGCTGTAATCAGCAGAATAGAGGAAGGAGGAAAACACATTTCATCATTAATAATTTAATTTTCAAAGATTCCCTCTCCTACTGTGGTGCCATACCATTTAATAGTTTATACTAAATGCATAAAACAAAGGGAAAATGAAAACAGACAGAAGCAAATGAGCAAATATAGTGTCAAAGAAATGGATCAAGGAAATGTGGAAGAGAGGAAATGAACATATAGCCTGCTGATTAGAGATCAGAATATAAAATGATCAGTGCTTGATACTTGCATGATTGGAGTAACTCCTACTAGACTGAATAGGCCTATATTATATATATAATTAAATATGCATAGGGAAAAGGCTTAGGTAGATGCTTCTTTGTTGTTGTTGTTGTTGTATCTGGGTGTCTTGAAGTCATTTCTGACTAATGATAGCACTATGGAGAACCTATCACAAGATTTTCTTGACAAGATCTCTCAGAGGGAGTTTGTCTTTGCTTTCCTCTGAGGCTGAGAGTGTGTGATTTACCCAAGGTCACCCAGTGGGTTTCCATAGCTGGACACCAGGGAATCAAACCCTGGTCTCCAGAATCATAGTCCATAGCTCAAACCACTATACCACATTGGCTCTTACCATTATTAAATAACCCTACCATCATTAAAATGCATTTTATTGATACACACACACACACTCCAAGCATTTTAACATATTTGGAGCTCAGAATACAAGAGATCTCATCTCAAGGACATTTGCATGCACACAGGAGTGTGAAGGAATCCAGGGCAGTTCACATATGTAAAACCATATAATCTTAAAACTGGTTGATATTACAAGGGCCATCTAATCCAACCCTCTTTCATACAGACAACTACAGCACATCTAAAAGATGCCCATCCAACCTCTGAAGAAGGAGAATCTGCCACCTTTCAAAGCAGTCTATTCCACTGTTGAACAGCTCTTACAGAGAAGTCATTTTTTCCTAATGTTTAAGTGGAGTCTCTTGTATAGAGCCTGAAAGTAAATCTGGAGAATAGAGGTACAAGAAGTGATCTCATCTTATATTTTAGACTCAGCTGTTGTTAATAATTAATTAATTGAATTTATATTCTGCCTTTCTCCCCAATGAAATTCAACACAGCTACTTCAGGATTAGGATTACTCCTGATCCCAAGGCACCACAGGAGTTTAAGGGCTGCAACAGATAGCCCCGAAGGGGTGGCTTGAAGCTGCTCCTGTGGAAAACAGATCATGGCCATGGCAAACACATGCTGTGGCCTCAATCCATTTTTAACCTGGCCCAAATAGGAGCGGAAAAGATCAGTTCCTATTTGGACAGGGAAAGAGCCAGCTTTCCCAGCCCTGCTTCAGCCTCAGGGCAGTTTCAAGATACTCCAGCAGCATGCAGTGTGTAAACACCACACCACCGGAGCATCTTGAAGCCGCCCTCATCTGGGTGGCTGCCCAACTTCTGGGCAGCTTTGAATTGTGCAGTGTACAAATGTTGTACTCTGAAGACTCCTGGAAGGAGACCATCTGTTTTGGCCATCTGTTTTGGCCCTAAGTGAAGTATTTGTTGGGAAAAGTGAGAGATAGCACCAGAACACTCAGAGTAATAAAACTGGGAAAAAGAAGCTGAACAACCATATCTCCATATATATAAACTTTGTTTCTCTTTTCTGCTAGATGTGTTCCTGGGAACACTAGATCTAGCAGAAAAAAAGAAACAAGCTTTATCGCCTTTGTATAACATATAAAAGTATTTTCATTTACAAACTACATATGCATAAACAAATATGTGGTCTAATAGAAGAGAGGGGAAAATGAGGGGGGAAAGGATTGGTCAGAATGATGCAAGAAGAGCAAACACACAGATCAAAACAAATGGGAACTTACCATAAATACAATGGTCCCTTGGTATCCATTGGGTTTTTGTTTGAGGACCCTTCCTGGATACTAAAATCATTCAAATTATTAAATCAATTTCTATTATGTCCCTTATAAAAAATGGTACAATCAAGGTTTGCTTTTTCAATATATATATATATATATATATATATATTGCAGGATATTTTCAAGCCATAGATGATGGAATCCATAGATGTTGGGCCTAAGCAGACGGGTGGACGTGGGCCGCCCTGGGAAGGTGCACCGTGGGACCAAGGCATCCCCATGCCTCGATCCAGCAGTGCACCATCGGCGCCCCTGGAAAGGGGCACTAAAATAGCGCTCCTTTCATATGTCACCGAAAGTGTGCCACAAAATGTTGTGATGCACTTTCGCCGACCCTTCCGATGCAGCGTGTCCAGACGCTGCGGCGGGTGGTCCTCCTTGGAGCGCCGGCCGTGTGGAGGGCCAGCGGCTCCGAGGATGACCTCGGGAGGGGGAGGGGGAGGGGG
Source organism: Phrynosoma blainvillii (assembly GCA_026167975.1). Classification (NCBI taxonomy): domain Eukaryota; kingdom Metazoa; phylum Chordata; class Lepidosauria; order Squamata; family Phrynosomatidae; genus Phrynosoma; species Phrynosoma blainvillii. The sequence continues at coordinate 420,821,179 of JANUYF010000001.1, forward strand.
CGCCAAGCGTGCGGCTGCCCCTCCCCTTCCCTGCGCTGAGGACGGCCTATTAAGCCGTCTGCTTAGGTCCGTTGAATCTGTGGATAAGGAGGGCAAACTGTATATACCATATATAAACTCCTGAGGAGTAACATACAACATAGGAATTAGTGAAAACAGGTATGCTAAATTTGCTAATTCTGAGAGTATTTAAAAAGCATAACCAGGTGTATCCATGTTGGCCATGTAGCAAAGTACAGTAATATTCAAAATCCACAAAACAGATTTAAAATAGTTTAAAAACAATAAAAATAATTTAAATATTAATAAATATATTAAACATGATTAATGAGGTAGACAGATTTAAAATATTAAAATACTTCAACACTGCACACATTAGTTTTGGAGACAAATCAGTGAGGTTCAGAGCCTTTGATGAACAGCCAAATGCATCTGAGGAAGTAGATTTAAGTCTATGAAAGCTCGTGCTGCCAACTTCTTTGTTTAGTTAGTCTCATGGGTGCTACAACATCTCTCTACAGCCAAGTTTTTATTTGGCTTCTAAATGAAACCTGTGTTGGCACCAATCTGGCCTCCTATGGGAGGATATTCTATAATTGGGGTGCCATGGCTGAGAAGGTTCTCCTATCAATCCTGCACTATGTATTGATCTCACTGATGAGATATAGAGCAACCCTCTGCCAGATCTCAATCCATCATGATTAGTAGATGACAATACCCTCATCTTCTATGAGAGGAAGTTGGAAATTAATTTCCTTTCATTTCCCCCCTGCATTTATTATTTGGAGGCCAATTGCTTTTGAATACAACCAGCTTTACGAAGAGACAGGATGAAGTGGCTCCCTCAGGCAGCTAATTTTACTTGGAGTGTCCCAAAAGGGCACCAATTACAGTGGGCCCTTAGTATCTGCTGGGGTTTGGTTCCAAGATAACACCTGCCCCCCATGGATACCAAATTCTGTGAATGCTCAAGTTCCATTAAATATAATGGCAGAGTAAAATTGCTTCCCTTATATAGTGGGAAAATCAAGGCTTGCTTTTTAGAATTTATATGTATATTTTCTGAATATTTTCAAATCATTAGTGGTTGAATCCATGGATAAAGATTTTGTGGATATGGAGGGCCAAATATAATGTGCTGCTGCTGCTCCTGCTTCACCCAGGATGGGGAAGAAGCCTGGTTTGTGAAATTTTCTTCTTCAGGTACCAAAATAACTGGTTTTGGTGCCAAAATTATTTCACCTATTTGGCTACTATATACCTTAACTTGTGCTCTCTCTCTCTTTCTCAACCTCCACTCCTGTTGCTATTTGTTGCTCTTTTTGAAGAAACAAAATTATTTTAGGTTAGTTTTGGAAGTTGCAGGTGCATCTACACTGTAGAGTTAATGCATTGGCACCATTTTGATTGCCATGTTATGGGATTCTGGGGTTTGTAATTTTGTGAAATATTTAGCCCACTTTGTTAGAGAGCTCTGGTGCCACAACAAACTACAAATCCCAGGATTCCATAGGATGGAACCTTGACAGTTAAAGCAGTGTCAAACTGCATTAATTCTACAGTGTGGCATCAGCCTCAGTTTGTTAAAATGGCCAACATCCACCAATATGCCCACCAGGCATGACTTTCCCAAATCCTGTTTGTATTTAGCTAGTAAGAACAATGCCACTAAGCCAAAAGAGCTTTTCAAAATATCTCTCATTGAGACAAGAAATAAGATTTGGGAATGTTTAATGAACACACTGCATCTTTTTAAAATAAATACATAAATCAATCCTGCAACTTTAACTATGCACTGGAAGTGGGGTAGTACATGGACCAAAGCACAGAGCAACATGATACAAGAGAAAGCAGAGCTGCACTACGTCTTGTCTACAAGTTTAACAAGACCTGGGTCCCAGGGGCATTTGAATATCTTGATAAAAACAATAAATAAAAAAAGAAAAGGAAAAATGTAATAAACTGTAATGGAAAACATGTTTCTGTTCTATTGCCAGGAGGGATTACAATATTATTCTATGTACCTTGCCAAATGGAAAGAAGAGACGGGCAAGTAAAGGGGGTGGAAAGGACCAAGAAAACAAACTTCCATTTGTTTTTCTATCTTAAAATATAAAGAGATCTTGGGGGAAGAACTGATTTGATATGAAGAAAGACAACTTTCTTACAGTGGCTTCATCAAATGCCAGAAAACCTCACATTCCTGGCATATGCATTTAGATCACTGACACTAGTTTTTAAGAAGAAAGAAAGAAAAGAAACAGGGGAGGGGACCCTTCATATGTGATTTTAAAACCAGAAAACAACTTGAAGACAGCACTTTTTTGACACTTACTTTAGATGCTGAAAGATTGTTAGAAAGCTGTCCAGTTTCCATATCCTTTGTAGTAAAATCCCTGCAAAACCAAGATATGCTTATAATGAATGCACAAGAACATAAGATATGCTTATAATGAATGCACAAGAACTTATCAATTAGAGGAATTAACTTTGAGAGCAGATATTGGGAAAAAACGCCCAACTCCCATTTGAAATACATGTTAGGGCTACAGTAAGTACAGAAGCCTTTAAAAATATATAATGCAATATAACAATAGCTTGAGCATCTCATGTTTTCATAGGAAGATAGCTTTTCTTCTGAACAATGTATGTGGAAGGAGTGGAAAGGCACCCCCCCGACGCATCGGGAGGGGTTCTATGTTGCGCCGGCCAATTAAATGACGCCAGACGCATGGTTGGCTGGGTGGGGGGAAGTCCCGCCCCTTCCTCCGCCACCCAGCCAATTGGAAAAGGGATCCTCTGGGATCCCTACTCGCTGGTGGTCTCGTGTATCGCGAGACTACCAGCGAGAATTTAGGGCTATAAAGCCCGTTGGCTACCATGGGGCAGCAGCCATTTTAGTCTTTGTTTTTGTGCCGGATCGGAGCAGCTTGGAGCAAGGCCTTGGCCTTGTTCAGTCCGGTTTGGTAAAGCGTCGGCCTGGGTTGTCAGGGCCCGCCTGGATTGCGACTGCGGCTTGGTTTGGCTGCGGCCGTTTGGAGCGGCGGAGGCTGCAGCCTGGTCTGCTCCATTAGAGAGGCTGAGTGGACATAGGCCCAGGTTACTGGGCCCACCTTGGATCGCGGCTACAGCCTTCTCAAGGTGTTGGTCGCCGCAGCCGCGTTTGGACCCCTCCCTGCTGCGGAGCGGGGCCTCGGCGGCGGTGCCACTTCTCCCTCCAGATGGAGCAGCGCAGGCAGGAGTGAAGAAAAGGAACAAAGAGGCCTGGACAGCCAAGGTTTGAGGCACAGCCTTGCTTGAGCGGGGGTGCCTTGGGTTTCTTTGTTGGAAAGGCAATTGTAATAATAATAATAAAAATAATAATAATAATAATAGAGGCCTTGAGTAGTCCCATTGGGCTGTTTTATATTCAATTACACCACACTTGCCAGTGCATTCTGGCTTGGCTTCTGTGCCCTTGAAAGAAAAAGGGCAGGTCTGATTGGCCTTATTTGGCGTTATAGCACTGGCCAGTGGAGTCTGGCTTGGCTTCTGTGTCCCTAAAAGGGAAAGGGCAGGCCTAATTGGCCTTATTTGGCATTATAGCACTTGCTAGTGGATTTCGGCTTGGCTCTTGTGTCCCAAAAGGGAAGGTGGCAGGCCTATGTGGCCTTATGTGGTGGTGTTGCACTAGCCAGTTTATTCTGGTTTGGCTTTGGTGTCCCAAAAAGGGAATTTGTGGGCTTTTTGGCCATTACTTGTGTCCCTATTAGGGCAAGTAGTCTGGTGCGGGGGGGCAGTGCTTATGGTCCAATTTAGCACTCGCTCCTAAAAGGAAGGGGGTGATATTTAAAATAACAATAATAACAATAACAATAATAATAATAATAATAATAACAAAACAAAATCAAAGGTTATTCAAAATTGGGTGAGCCATTATACTCTCAACATTGGCCATTATTAATCCTGGTAGGGCGGCTGTGTTAAGACTTCTCGCCTAAGGATTATAGATTTAACTGAACATTATAACCCTTAACAGACTAATTCTATTTTAGCACTAGACAGTCATGCCACACAGTAAGCCACAGTCTAAGTGGCATGAGGCTCCTTCTGGGCCCAATACAGGGTGGTCAGTGCCAAAGAGACCGAACGAGTCACAGGCCAAGGATGATGAGATTGCAGCTCAGTTGATGCAATTAGGCTGCACTATGCAGGCCTGCATCGCTGTTTGCGAAAAACTAGCACAACAAAGGGGTCAGGGTTCTAATCCAGGGTCCCAAGCGACCACATTGTTAAGTAGAGACCAAGTTTATGGACAGCAGGTTACACAAGTGCAACCAATTACTTCACCTGGTATTGCTTCTGAGGACGTAATAAGTGGTCCCCCGGTTACATCGGTGATGGAGGTTGGTCAGCCAACCATAGCAGATGTTATGGAACTCTTAAAAAGAGTTCCAGGTGTGGCACAACAGGGAGCGGCTTCCCCTGTGCCTGAGCAACCTACTCTGACAGACTTATATAGTTTTTTCCAGAGGGCTGTAGTTTCAGGTCATGGTGGGGTGTATGCACCTGAAACAAGTGAAATTGCTAACAGGGATGGGGGAAGTGTTTCTTCCATTTCATAGATTGGCACCCGAGCGGAGGCGTGGGAGCACTCGGTGGGAGCATCACAAACAACTAGGGATGCTGCTCAGCAATTGGCTAATACAGGTTTGTCCCCGCCTTTGAATGCTACAAATCCTTGGCCCACCTCGGTGTGGTATCTTGGTGGTCAAGTTGGGAACAATGTTGGTGGGACAAGTTCCTTACATGTTTCTTTAGCTGCACCTTCGACTTTATCAGTTGCACCTGATGTGCCTGACTTGAGGGTGCAAGCTGAGCAGCTTTCGGTCAACAAGGTAAGTGACACAAGGCCAGTGATCATGGTGGGGGCTTTAGGTATGGCTGGGCCAAACAGGGCAGTGGAGTGCAATCCCTATGCTGGGGATGTCAACTCCCTTTGGATTTCATCTTCCCCTCTCTGCTAAAGAGAGAATATGAAAAGGGAAATACATTGACCCATTTTCATTGGCTTTTCGCGACCCTGACCCATGAATTGTGGTTAAGGATGGGGTTGTGTTCAGTCTCCCCAAAGAATTCTGGGCTCACAAGAGTCCTAATTTGGAAAGGAACTTCGTGAACTAGATAATGGGATTTACCTTATACAGAGGTGTGATGGAACAAAAAGACCCGCCTAGGGCTCCTAATTTTACAAAGTACCAAGAAATTATGATCAAAACATACACAAATTGTCATTTCAATTCGAGGGGAGCGGCATGGCTCCAGCACGATGAACAATTCAGGATGAGGGCTGCTATGGATCCCTCTTTGTCTTGGCAGCATGTCCAATCTGAACTTTGGGCAGATGTTTTGATAGGGGCCTCCCCTTCGAGCAGGTGTGACAATGGCTTTGGGCCCAGGGTCATGCAGCCGAAAAGGCAGTATGCGAGGCCTAGCACGGGAGAGAAAAAGGTTACAGGTTATGTTGGGATTTCAACTCTGGCAAGTGCTCTAGGCAGCCCTGTAGGTTCGAACATAAATGCAACATCTGCAGGGGTAATCACCCAGGCACGTCCTGGTTCAGAGGAAGGAAGGCCGGGGCTGGAGTCTCCTTGCAACCTTCAGCAGTGGGAGGGAGAAGCGCCAACACCAATTAAACTGGATGTTTTGACTGCTTGGTTGCGGATTTACCCAAACAGGGATTCTGCTCAATATTTGTCAGGCGGGTTTTTAAATGGTTTTAGCATTCCTTATAGGTGTGAGGGTTCACCGATTTGTGCCTAGTGCGCGTTCGGTGAGGGAGTTAACAGAGGTAGTCAGGAATAAGCTGGCTAAAGAGTTGGCTGCTAGTAAGATATCAGGGCCACATCAACATCTGCCAGTGCCGACACTAAGGCTGTCACCTTTGGGCGTCATTCATAAGAAGGCGCTGGGTGAGTTCCGTCTAATTCACAATGAGATGGGAGTTCTCTTGGTGGAGGAAAAGATAGAGGGTCCTGGCATCCATCTGACCTTCTTAGGTATTGAGTTAGACACAAGTGAGGGAACCTCTCGCCTCCCAGTAGAAAAACTTGAGGGGGTGAGACACTAGGTAAGGATCATGAGCGGTATGAATAAGGCCACGCTTCAAGAATTTCAATCCCTGACTGGGCTGTTAAATTTCGACTGTAAAGTTGTTGTTCCTGGACGAGCCTTTTGTGCTTGTTTATACAATGCTACTAAAGGGGTTTGCGTTCCACATCACCATATTATGATTACTAGCGGGATAAGATCTGATTTGAAGGTTTGGGAGTCATTTTTGGATCAATTTAATGGAGTTTCCTTTTCGGGGTCTGAAATGCTTTTAAAGGCAGACCCCCAGGTAAACTCTGATGCCTCTGGTGCATAGGGTTTTGGTATCTATTGGAAAGGTCAGTGGACAGCAGGGAGATGGCCACAAGCTTGGACGGATAAGGGTTGGACACAGGATCTTATTTTCCTGGAACTATTCCTTATTGGGGTTGCAGTTCATTTGTGGCCAGTTCAGTTTGAAAATAAAAACTGTTTGGTTTGGTGCGACAGCCAAGCAATGGTTTATTTAGTGACCTCCCAAACCTCCAAATCCTTAAGGGTGATGTCATTGGTTAGAACAATGGTTACTCAATGTTTGAGATACAAGGTGTTGTTTCAGGCCCGCCATGTACTAGGATTACTAAATCCGTTGGCGGACGCCATTTCTCATTTTCAGTTTTTCAGGTTTCATCAACTCACCCCGGAGGCAGCACTTCAACTATTGGAGGTACCGGAACATCTGTGGAGACTTGGAGAATAGAAATCGACAGGGCGATTCTCCAGTCTATCGCTCCATCAACACGCAAGTCATATCAGCTTGCAATGCGAGCTTTTAGGCTGTTTCTGTCCATAGAAGGGGAGGTTGAGGTTTGGCCCATGAGGGTTGACACAGTGTTATGTTTTGCGGTTCATTTGAGGCAGTAAGGTTTGTCCCCGGTCACTATTAGGACAAGGTTAGCGGCTCTGTCCTTTTATTCGAGAGCAGGAGGGTTCAATGACCCTACGGTGGACTTCTGAGTCCGTAGGGCCTTGGAAGGATGGACTAGAGAGCTTCCACTGGCACACAATAATCGCTTGCCGGTAACAGGACCTGTTCTCATCCAAATTTGGCAATCTCTTCCGAACGTATGTTCTTCATCTCAGGAAGTGATTCTATTTAGGGCAGCTTTTTCTGTGGCTTTTTTTTTTTTTTTTTTTTTTTTTTTTTGTGGCCGCTAGAATTAGCGAACTGGTTCCTAGCTCCCGCTCAGATAATTTGGGCAGAGCGCTTTATTTATCTGACATCCAAATTAGTGAACAGGGAGTTCAGATCTGTTTCTGGCGCTCTAAAACCAACCAGTTGGCTAAGAGACAAACAGTAACCTTGGCTAGAGCTCCAGTAGGTTAAATTTGTCTTGTTTCAACTTTGTCGGACTATCTTAAACTTCATCTGACCGTCCCAGGATATTTGTTCCTTCATGTTTCGGGCCTTCCGTTGGCACAGTTTCAATTTCAAGCTGTGCTGCGGGAGACATTGAGGCATGCAGGTCTGCCAGCGGCCCAGTTCTCATCACATTCGTTTCAAATAGGGGCAGCGACCACTGCTGCTACTCAGGGCTTAAGCGACGCTGCAATCCAACGGATTGGGCGTTTGCAGTCCAGGGCTTTCAGGTCCTACATTTGCCCGTAAGTTCGTGATTGGACTGGTGATATTCGGTTGATGGGTTGTGATTATACTTAATTGTTTTTATATTCAAGCAGATATGAATTCAGAAGAGGTCTGGATCATCGGGCACAGTCTTCTCTTTTGGGCAGAATGTCGTGTGCTCCAATTGTCTTGCGATTGGAGCCTGGGAATTCAAGAGGTCCAGACAGTTTGATGGTTCGGTCGGAGAGGAATGCTATGGGGAGCTCTCATTCCGCAAATCATTGAGTTATCTGTGATGTTTGCACCACCTAAGATTCTACTGGTTCTTTTTGGGGAAAATGACCTTGTTCAAGTGCTGTGTTTCAAGTTAGCCAAGAGGATCCTGAATGACATGCAAGACATTAAGCGGCGATTCTCTAACACGGTGGTGATGAGGACCAAGTTTTTGCCACGGCGCGTGTGGGTCAGAGCAAGAATGGACTCTTCGATCAACGTGGCATGTCGTTGGCTGAATAGATCTATGGTTAAGAAGCTTGGGGTTTGGGGATTCATGTTGTTGATCACGAAGGTATTCAGATCAGTATGCCACATTTGTACAGGGGTGATGTGGTTCATCTCTCCCCTGAGGGTTGTGATGTATACTTGGAGTCTATCACTCGTCACATTGAACGAGCTCTCCTGGGGGGGAGGGGATGCCAAGCTAGGCTGGCCCCCTCCTGTGGCGGGCAGGGACCCCCCCCCCCCTCGGGATAATTTAGTTAATTGGAGTTAAGAAAATTCTTTCAAGTTTATTTGGACAAAGAGTATACGTCAATGGGTTAACAAAAAAGTTTCGATATGTCATCATCAAACAAGTTGATGATGTCATAGACAAGTTACATCATTAATTAAATTATGATGTCATTTCCAGTCGGGGGGAGATGAGTTAATTGGTTGAGTGTTTAAAAGGATTTTTTTAAATATCTTTATTAGAAAAATTTAAAAAGAAAGTGACAAAACGTCCACACTTAAACTAACAAGACATACATATAAAACATATACATCTATAAACATAAAAAAAACACTCAAACACTTAACTTCCATAGCTTTGGCAGGGTTCACACATTTCTGTCTATTCAAGACCTCTTAATCTATCCAATCTATATTAACTATTTTTTTTTTCAATATATCTTAGTCTATTTTCCCAGTTCGGTGCTTTATTCGTCTTTTCCCTATTATCTAGTAGCAGAAGCATTCAACCATGTCTATTTTCTTTAACATCTCTGGACCCAGCCTGATAAACTAGTATTCTAATATTCTAACTTTAATATGATAATAAATCTACTCCTATTATTACAAAATAACAATTCTCAGATACTATTATAATATTCCTTTCCTCCTTGGATATAATAATTTGTACATACTCATTAAACCACTTTCACAATCATTTTAACAATTAACAATGCCCAATCTCTATATAACACCACATCCTGTATAATTTAAGCTAACATTCCATAGTGATATCTATATAATTATTTAGTCTATTAAGAACTGATTCAAATATCTCATCCTTTCTTTCTCATATATATACCACGGGTTCCAAATTCTGTGGAACTCCTTTAGTGATTTATTTCGCAGCAGCCATGTTAATTTTTCTAATTCATACATTCATATATTTTAAGTCTCCATTCATCAATCTTTGGGGTCTCACTTTCTATTCTAATCAACACAAAACGCATTCCAGGATTGATATGATTTGGATGTCTGATCATTTATTAAGCAAAGTAATAAAAATCAAAACATTACCAAAAATTTGGTCAGACCATAACCCAATAATGATGGAATTAAAATTTGGCCATTCTACATTTCATTGGAAATTAAATGCGAACATATTGAAGAATAATGCCATTTGTGAAGAAATTAAAAAGCAAATAATATACTATTTTAAAGAGAATTTGAATAAGGGTGTTCCTATTCATTCAGTTTGGGACGCGCATAAAGCGGTAATAAGAGGGGTTATTATACAAAAATCTGTAGAATGGAAAAGGCAAAGGCGACAAAGGGATGAAAGTCTTACTAAGGAATTGGAAGAATTGGAAGCTAAAATGAAATGAAAAAGGATCCAAATTTAGTTGAAATTAAAGATAAAATCAAATACATTCAGAAACAATTATCAATTTTTACTATGGAAGAAATTGAAAAGAAAATTAAATTTATTAAACAAAAATATTATGAATCTGGAAACAAGCCAGGGAGATTATTATCATATATCGTTAGAAAAGAAAGAGCTAAAAGATCAATTACTAAAATTAGAAAAGGTACTGAAATTCTCTCAAAGCAATCACAGATTAAAAAAACCTTTGCGGACTTTTTTGAGAATTTATATAAAGTAAATTTGATACAGGATACTGAAATTATAAATTATTTGGATAATATAGAAATGTTTAAAATTACGAAGGAACAACAAGACTTACTTAACCACCCCATTGCGTATAAAGAACTTGAGCAAGCAATTCGGCAATCAAAATCCTCCAAATCTCCAGGACCGGATGGTTTTTCAAATGAATATTATAAAGTATTTACATCGGAATTAATCACACCTTTATTAGCTACTATGAACGGCATTGCTGAAGGGAATATTCCCCAATCATGGAAATCCGCAAACATCTCATTAATATTAAAGCAAGATAAGGATGCATTAGACCCCAATAGTTACAGGCCAATATCGTTATTGAATACTGATTATAAACTTTTGGCATCAATTTTGGCAAATCGATTGAAAGCCATATTAGGGAATTGGATACATGATGACCAAAATGGCTTTCTTCCGTCCAGGGGGACAAAACAAAATTTTAGAAATTTGTTGAATATAATTGACTATCACCACAAAAATATACAGAGAAAATTGGCATTAATCTTTCTGGACGCAGAGAAAGCCTTTGATAATGTTAATTAGAATTTCATGATTGGGGTTTTGGAAAAAATTGAAGCAGGAAGAGTGTTTATTGAGTGGATTAAAAAATATATATTCAGAACAAGACGCTTCCATAATAATAAATGGGGATAAGACTTCTAAATTTGCAATTCGGAAAGGATTGCGCCAGGGGACTCCTGGCCCCATTATTGTTTATTCTGACTCTCGAAGTAATGCTTGTTCAATTTAGAAGTAAAAAGGAAATTCAAGGAGTGGAATTTGGAAAACAAAGTTATAAACTTCATGCTTATGCCGATGATTTAGTGTTAACAATCGCAAATCCATTAGAGTGCATCCGGCCCGTAATGGAACTTTTATTGGATTTTGGAAAAGTGTCTGAATATAGAATAAATAGAAATAAATCTATTATGATGACTATGAACATTTCTAAGATGGAGACCGGAAAATTAAAAGAAATAACTGGGTTTAAATTTGAAGATAAAATTAAATATTTGGGAATAAGGCTGAGCACTAAAAACTCTGAGCTTTTCAAAAATAATTATCAAAAAATTTGGAGTGAGATTAAAGATAGTATGAAAAAGTGGGATCAATTAACTTTATCTTGGATGGGCAGGGTAGCAGTGGTCAAAATGTCAATTATTCCAAAATTAATATACTGTTTTCAAAATATTCCTGTAATTGACAACGATAAAATCCTCAAAACTTGGGATAAGGCCATACATAGGGCCTCGGCAGACGACTAATAGAGTCGTCTTCCGGGCAGGGAAGAGGAGGGGCAGCCGCACGAGCAGCGCCCCTTCCTCTCCCTGAGGTCGCCCTCGGAGTCGCCGGCCCTCTGCACGGCCAGCACTCCGGGGATGACCTCACGCCACGGCGACCGTACGCGCCGCGGTGGAAAAGACAGCGAAAGTGCGCCCACCGCTTTTAGTGCGCACTTTCGCTGTCTTGAGGAAGGAGCGCTGATTTAGCGCTCCTTCCAGGGATGCCGCCGGTGCGCCGAGGTACGGAGGCTGCGGCCCCGCAGCGCGCCGGCCCAGGGCATCCTGGACGCCCTTGTCTGCTTCCCCCCTAAATTTCATTTGGAAAAATAAAAGACACAGAGTAAAAGCCATGGATTTACAGGACACAGTAAAAAGAGGTGGTCTTGCTGTACCAAATTGTTTGTGGTACTATGAAGCATGTGTACTTGATTGGCTTCAAGATTGGTTACTCTTAAGAAATCAGAGAATGCTGGATTTAGAAGGTGGGGATTTATTATATGGGTTTCATGCCTATTTGTTTTACGATAAATATAAGGTTGCCGCGAGGTTCAAAGACCATTATATCCGCAAATCATGTTTACGAATTTGGCTAAAGTATAAGACAAAGTGGTGCATAAAAGTGCCACTCTGGGCTTCCGCTGTGGAATCGATTTTGATGAAGTGTATAAAGATGTTGTACGATATAAATACAAGGATTTAATTGAAGGTGAAGGTACAGAAATTAGGTTTAAAACAAGGGAAGAGTTAAAACAATTGGGATGTGATTTGAATTGGTTTGCATATTTGCAAATATATGAGCAATTTAGAGAAGATCTAAAAGTTGATAGGATTGCCCCAGCAGATAAAAATTTTGAGAACGTGTTATTTGTTGAAAATAAGAAGATAATTTCAAAATATTATAATTTAATTAGAAATTGGGAAACTGAAGAGAATACAGTCAAAACTTATATGGTAAATTGAGCAAAAGACTTAAATCAAAATGTGAATTTGGATGAATGGGCAAGAAGTTGGGAAAAGGTTAAAAAATGGGCAATTAATATGGATCAAAGGGAAAATGCTTATAAAGTCATGAGCAGATGATACCTCACCCCATATATATTATCAAAATGCTATAAAGGATATAATCCTATATGCTGGAAATGTGGCGAAGAAAAAGGCTCTTATTTCCACGTTTGGTGGAAATGTAGGGTCTCTCATAAGTACTGGAATATAATTAATAAAGAAATAATTGAAATCGTGAAAACTAATATAGGACTAGATCCGAAAATATATCTTTTAAATATCGGGGGTGAAAAAATTGGAAAAGAAATGGAACATCTTCTTTTTCTTTTAATTACTACAGCAAGAATTCTCTTCGCTAAATATTGAGTGTTTAAAAGGATTTTGATGTTCTTAACACTTTAGGAATACATGTGTCTAGAACAATATAAAATGGTAGTTTAATTAATTGTGAATGAATTGGTTTAAGACCCTGTACAAATAAAGTTGTGGCCAAGTGTTTACAACCATAACACTGAGTTTGGTGTCATTTTTGTGCCGGTGCAGCAGCAGATCAGAGAAAGTGCCCCAAAACATCCAAGGTTCAACTCCTGGTATCTCTAGGACTAGGGCTAGGAAAACTCTTCCCTAATAACCTGGATAGCTGTTGATTCTTAATGAAGAGGAAGACTGTGAAGGGCAATTGAACCATTTGAGGCATAAATACTGGCCATTTAAAGAGTCAGGAAATTATTGCACTAACAATAAGATAGCAAAATCAAGGTTTGCATTTTGGATTTTTTTAAAAAAAAATCAAGCTGAGGATGGTTGAATCTGTGGATGCAAAATTCATGGATACAGAATCCCACTTTAGGTCTGACCCTCAAATTTAGGAGAATATCACACTAACATTTAACCCAATTGCACCCTAACAGGGTGCAGCCAGGAGGTGGGATACAGGCAGGAATTATCACAGGTAATTCGCCGCTGATTCTGCCGGCCGAATGCAGCCCAGCTACCCCTATAGCAAGTTCGGAAGCTACAACTGGTACAAAACATGGCATCCAGGTTGATTACTGGGAAATCTAGAAGGGATCATATTACACCGATTCTGAAATCCCTTCACTGGCTGCCTATTAGTTTCCAAGTGTTAGGATATGAATGGGATATATAGTCAAAGGTGAAATGTAAAGATGTGTGTGTGTCTGTAATAAAAACACTTGAGAACAGTTTCTGGACAAGGCACAAACAATATTTAGAGAAACAGGGTGAATCAACGCCAGGTGGTAACAGAGACATCAACAATGTATTTTCCCAGAGGTAAAACTAATGGAACCAGACTTTGTTATGGATAACAAAGAGATATCAAATATTAAACATCGTTAGGCTTGGGAAAGTTACTCACGTGGTGGATGATGGACAACAAGAGGCTGGGTTAACATACATCATACTGTCATTATCCAATTAACATAAAGTTAACACCTAGAAGGTGGAGTATGGGATGGGCTTAGAGAGTCCTTTGTCTAAGAATTGTTTATTGTTCAAGATGTGAGCATGTGTGGTTGGATACAGTGGTTTTAACTACAACAAGTTAGATCCTAATGTTTTTGGGATTGTTAAAGATGTAATCTTGTATGGCTGAACTGGACAAGTTCATCACAATGGATTTTACTTAGTTATCTTATTTTTACTTTTTATATGCATTAATAAAGCTATGCTTTTGGACTTTACAATGAGTCTTCTTGACTGAGGAAGACTGGATGCTGGAGAAGAGAGAAGCTGAGACAGCTGATGGCAAGTCTACACAGTGGCTGTGGATCACAGCAGCCAGCTTGTCCTGTAGACTCTGCTGGGTGTCGTAGGACATCACTACAATACTCATCATCCACACACAACAACACAGTATAAGGTGTTGGTGTTGACCTTTAAAGCCCTAAATGGCTTAGGTCCAACCTATCTAAGGGATCACCTCCTTCCATACAATCCACCCCGCACCCTCAGATCCTCTGGGAGGAACCTACTCCAACTAAGAAAAGTGAGACTAGTGGGAACCTCCCAGAGGTCCTTCTCTACCATCACTCCCAGAATATGGAACGCCTTGCTGGAGGAGATCTGTTAAATTACCAGTCTAGATAATTTCAAAAAAGCCATCAAGATGGATCTCTTCTGGTAGGCCTTACCCGAATAAAATATACTCTATCAAATCTCTCCCTCTCCCTCTTTTTACACTTTATATCTACTGGTATTAGAATACCAGATTTTTTAACTATTTTAGTCATGTTTCTAATTTAATCCTTTTTTAAAGGGGGGGGGGGGTTAACTTATCATGTTGTTTGATGTGGGAACTGTTTTAATTTTGCTAACAATGGACGGTGCCTTGATTGCCGCAGGGTATAAAAATAAAGGCGGGTATAAAAATAAAGTTTATTATTTATTATTATTATTAAATGCCTTTACAATCTGCTTCTAAAAGCCTATCAGAATATGAAAGCTTTCATAGATGGAAGGGTAGCAAGGAGCGAGCCCTGGTGGTTCAGTGGTTAAATGCCAGTACTGCAGCCACAATATTGTGAGTTCGACCCATAGGGCTCCAGGTTGACTCAGCCTTTCATCCTTTTGTAGGTCAGGTAAATGAGTACCCAGCTTGTTGGGGGCAATGAGCTTGCACACATTGTAAACCACTTAGAGAGTGCTTAGTTCACTATGAAGTGCTATAGAAATATGAAGTGCTAGTGCTATACTACCCTCTTTGGAAAACGAGTCCAAAACCTGGAGGCCAAGAAGTCTCTTTCCCATGTTACCACCAGACATGTGCATGAAAGTGGGAGAACCAAAAGATCCACAGTATATCTTAGAGCTTGGGCAGTTTCATATGGAAAGACATAGCCTTTTAGATAGCCTGTACCTGAGCTGTAAAAGTCTTTCTAGGTCAAAACCAGCATTCTGAATAGTACCTGAATCTGAAAATGCTCTAATTAGGAAACCATATGCTCTCCATAATTTGCCCCAGCCAGTAGTCTGACTGCAGCTCTTAGAGCTGATTTTGCTTAGAGTGTTCTGAAAGAGTACCAATTAAAGTGGTTCCCTGGTATCTGCTGAGGGTTTGGTCCCAGGATGCCCCCGTGGATACCAAAATCTGTGGGTGCTTAAATCGCATTATATACAATGGTGTAGGAAAATGGTGTCCCTTATATAAGATGGCAAAATCAAGGTTTGCATTTTGGATTTTTTTTAAAAAAAAAAATCAAGCTGAGGATGGTTGAATCTGTGGATGCAAAATTCATGGATACAGAATCCCACTTTGGGTCTGACCCTCAAATTCAGGAGAATATCACACTAACATTTAACCCAACTGCACCCTAATGGGGTGCAGCTGGGAGGTGGGATACAGGGGAGAATTATCACAAATAATTCACCGCCAATTCTGCCAGCCAAGTGCAGCTTGGCTGCTGTCCAGGTCCCAGGAGCACCTCCAAACTGTGAACACAGTCCTTCGAGGGGAGTGTGACCCCATCTAGGACTGGGGATTGCATCCCAATGCCTGGTTTAGGGGCCCCTACTCCTAGCACCTCCGTTTTTTCTGGATTCAGTTTGAGTCAGTTTTTTCTCATCCAGTCCATTACCACTCCAAGACATTGATTGAGGGGAGAGATGCCATCTGTCATCATGGCAGCTGACCAAGAAGTATATTTGGGCGTCATCAGTATACTGATAACACCCCACCCCATGTCTCTGGATGATTTCCCCCAGCGGCTTCATATAGATATTAAAGAGCATCGGGGACAGGATGGCACCCTATGGGATGCCACAATTAAGCTCTGTTTTTGAAGAGCAACTATCCCTGAGCATCACCCTCCGGAATCCACCTGAGAGGAAGGAATGGAACCACTGAATGACAGTGCCTCTGATCCCTAAGTCTCCCAGGCATTCCAAGAGGATGCAGTGATCAATCGTATCAAAAACTGCTGAGAGATCCAAGAGCACCAACTGGATCACGCTTCCCCTGTCAATGCTTTGGCAAAGGTAATCTACTAGAGCAACCATGGCAGTCTCCACCCTGAATCCAGGCCTGAAGCTGGTTTGAAATGGATCTAGAAAATTGGTTTCATCCAAGATCCTTTGGAGTTGAAAGGCAACGGCCCACTCGATCACCTTGCTCAAAAATGGGAGATGTGAAGCAGGTCTATAATTTTTCAGGTCCAGGGGGTCCAGGGAAGGTTTTTTTCAGGAGCAGTCTCACTACTGCTTCCTTTAAACAAGCTGGAACAACTCCTTCCCTAAGGGATGCGTTGATGGTCTCTTTAAGAAAGGCCATCAAGGCATCACCACCCTGGACGACCAACCATGATGGGCAAGGATTAAGGGGGCACATCATCTTCTTCACTTTAATAGTGTGCTGTTTTACTATCTTTTAACAGATTTGTTTTAAATAATTTTAACTCTATGAATAATGTGATGGCATTTTTTAACAATAACATTCTGTATGTTTTCATTTATATCTTTGTATATGGTTTTATCTGTATTTGCTTTAAATTTGGTGAGTTGCCTTGAGTCCTTGTTTTCAGGAAAAGGTGGGAAATAAATCAATTAATGAAGAGGAGGAGGACGGGAAGAAGAAGAAGAAAGAGGAGGAGGAAGAGGAGGTATCCATAAAAATATGAGTTTGTAGCCCTGGCACAATTAAGCCAATGTCCACACAGCAGGAAGGAGAATTTGTATTTGTATTTTATTTGTATTATTTGTTAGGCCTTGTAGTTTTGCTCCTCTCATCTACTCTCTGCATTCCATTCTTTGCCTCTCTTGTCAAACTGACAATAGCATGGTTGCTAGCTATATCCTGAAGAATTATAGCAAAGGGCAGGGACACACACATATATTTTTCCATTCTATTCTGCTAGCATGTTTCCAGACTGGTTCCTCTTATTGGTTTCTCATACTAGCTTACTATGCTATCAATGATTTATAGTGTGGAAAAATAATCACAATTTTCTGCTAAAGAATTCTAATGTGATCCCTTGAACCAAAATGTTCATTTGGAGCTCTCTAACAAATATGATTACCTTACCAAACTATAAATCCCACCATAACATAGGATGGAGCCATAGGAATGAAAGTGGTATGAAAATGTTATAACTGTCAGTGTGTGGATGATGGGTGTTGCAGTGATGCTCTTTGGCACCCAGCAGAATCTGCAGGACAAGCCAGCTGCTGTGATCCACAGCCACTTTAGGCCTAAGCAGACTGCCAGAAATAGTGCACGTTAAATTGAGGCACAGCCCTGGCTCAGTGCTAGGGAATCATGGGAATTGTATTTTTTTCTGAGACACTGAGCCTTCTCTGTCAGAGAGCTCTGGTGCCACAATAAATTACAGTTCCCATGATTCCCTAGCACTGAGCCAGGGCAGTGCCTCAATTTAATGTGCACTATTTCTGGCAGTCTGCTTAGGCCCTTTGTAATTCTTACCATCAACTGGCTCAGCTTCCCTTCTTCAGGATCCTGTCTTCCTCAGTCAAGAAGACACATTGTAAAGTCCAAAAGCATAGTTTTATTAATGCATATAAAAGGAAAATAAGATAGCTAAGTAAAATCCATTGTGATGAACTTGTCCAGTTCAGCCATGAAAGATTACATCTTTAACAATCCCAAAAGCTTAGTATCTCAACATATTGCAGTTAAAACCACTGCTGGACAGACACGCAGACACGCTCACATCTTGAATAATAATCATTCTTACACAAAGGCTTCTCTAGGCCCTTCCCATATTCCACCTTCTAGGTGTTAACCTTATGTTGGTTGGATAATGCCTGTATGATGTATATTAACCCAGCCTCTTGCTGTCCATCATCCACCACGTGACTATTTTCCCAACCTAACGATTGTTTACATATTGTTATCAAGCCTTTCTCATAACAAAGTCTGTGTCCATGAGTTGTACCTTTGGGAAAGTCCATGTTTACGTCTGTGTAGCCATCTGATGTTAGATTCACTTTGTTTCTCTAGATGTTGTTTGTGCTTTGCCTAAAGCTGTTCTCAAGTGGAAAATTCCACACACACATCTCTACATTTCACCTTTGACTATATAACCCATCCATATCCTAACAATAACAGTGTTATGTATACACACCTTCAACTGCCAAATATGGCACACTTGTAGATCTATAACCTCATGCTAGTTGTGTATGTATAGTTTCCCCCTCTTCTGAAAATTCCCTGTGGATGCCGATTGCGTGGAAACAGAATTTTTAAAAATTAAGCTCTTCTTTGTCCAAACTTGAGGTAAAATCCCTGTGTGAGTGTTTTGTATGGAGTCACCAAACCATCTTGTTTGGCTTGCACAGTTTACTTGTGTAGGCTTATCCTTGCACAGTGAACATGAACAATGTCTCCTAAATCAAATTGTGATGCTAACGTTACAACTGTTTTCACAGAAGGCTTCACACAGGAGTGCATTTTTACAACAACTTTGGAAGCGGTCCTGATTAAAGTTCCAAGAAAGCATTCTTTTGCTTTGCTTTTCTCGCTCCACACTTTCCCACAAAATTAGCTTGTGAGCAATGCGCCAAAATCTATGCAATGAAACGGTTAGCAAAATAAACAGTATTTGACTGATGAAATCCAGGGAAAACAGAAAGAAAGAAAGAAAGAAAGAAAGAAAGAAAGAAAGAAAAGTATGTGGTTTCTTCTGAAATGCACATTATAGAGCTCAAAGCCTTAATCTACATATGCAGGATTAAATAACAGATTTTGCACATCTGTGCCAAAATCTAGACATGCTAAGTACACATGTTCTGTATGCTTTATATAAGAGAACAAACTATTATTCTTTAAACTGACTACTTCAATGAATCCCTAATTCTGGTGTTCATTTCTATAAGTAGGTAGTTGCTCTGACCTGCAACTTTCTTAACACCTGAAACTGGGGCTGCATCAACACTGCAGAATTAAAACACATTGACAGTGCTTTAATTGATATGGGTCTATGCTATGGACATCTGGGATTTGTAGTTTTGTGAGATGCTTAGCCTTCTCTGTCAGAGAGCTACAACAAGCTACAACTCGCACAGCTCTATAGGATGGAGCCATGACAGCATAAAGCAGTATCAGACTTCATTAATTCTACATTGTGGCAGCAGCCTCAGACTTGCTCCCATTCCTATGATGGTATGCCCTGTTAGAAATTACTGACCATCAGCAACAGAACTTGTAACACTCATACAAATGCAGGATCTATGGGTTACAAAATATTTACACACATGTTGAAGTAGGGAGGACAAATCTACCAATGGAGACTACACTCAGAGCATTTGATAAAGTGGGCTGGAGTCCATGAATGCTGCTGCTGCCCATGCCACCACCACCGCCACCGTTGCTGCTGCTATTACTACTACTATTAAGTACTACTGCTATTGTACCTCCACCTCCTCCTTCTTCTCTGTCTTCAAGATGACTCCAATCATCTCTTGGCAAGATTTATTCAAAGAAGATTTCCCATTGACCCCTCTAAGACTGGGAGAAAATGACTTGCCCTAGATCATCCACTGAGTTTCCATGACTGAGCAGGGATTCAAACAATGGTCTTCTGGAGTTCTAATCCAACACTCAAACCACTGTACCACATTGAACCACCACAATGAAAGTATATCGCTAATAAATCTTGTTCCATAGGTTTTTGCTACACCCCCCCATCCTGTTTATATTCCAACCAGTGCATTTAGTTCAGGGGTATGAAACATGTGCCCCTCCAGATGTTGCTGGATTGCAATTCCTGGTACTAATAGGCAACACAGACAATGGTGAGAGATCATGGGAGCTGTATTACAGCAACCTCTAGAGAGTTGCAAAGTTCTCATCCCTAAATTAGCACCATGTGTATTTTGTGCTAGAATCATAGAATCGTAGAGTTGGAAGAGATCACAACTGCCATCCAACCTCTGCCTTGCATGAAGACACAGTCAAAACACTCCTGACAATGGCCATCCAGCCTCTGTTGCACAGATCCAGATCAGGAGACTCCACCACACTCTGAGGCAGCATATTCCACTGTCAAAACAGTTCTTAATCAGGAAGTTCTTCCTAATGTTGAAATGAAATCTTTTTTCCTGTAGGTTGAATCCATTGATGCAGATCTTATTCTCTGAAGCAGCAGAAAATAAGGTTGCTCCACCTTCAATATGACATCACTTCAAATATTTAAACATGGTTATCATATCACACGTTAACATTCTCTTCTTCTTCAGCCTAACTATACCCAGCTCCCTGAGTCACTTCTCATAGGGCATGCTTTCCAGACCTTCCAGACAATTTTAATCTCCCTCCTCTGGAAATGCTCCAGCTTGTCAGCATCCTTCTTGAACTGTGGTGCTCAGAACTGGACACAATATTCAGGTGAGTGTCTTGTGAAACTTTGAACCATTCTTAGAAATAATATAAATTTCAAAAGAAATAAATTAAGTAATTAAGAATTCATTTTTCTGATATTGTTCATGTTACATCCCAATCCCAGAAGTCCCAATCCCAGAGGTCTAAGCAGGGTTCAGGAAAGGAAGAGGCACCAGGGATCACAATGCAAACATACGATGGCTAATTGAGCATAGCAGGGAGTTCCAAAAGAAAATCAGCATGTGCTTTATAGACTATACCAAAGCCTTTGACTGCATAGATCATTAAAGGCTATGGATAGTCCTAATGAGGAATCTGTATTCAGAACAAGAGGCTACTGTCAAAACAGAACATGGAGAAACAGAATGGTTCCCATTTGGCAAAGGAGTCAGACAAGGCTGCATCCTATCATCCTACCTATTCAACCTATATGTAGAACATATTGTAAGGAAAGCAGGCTTGGACATGGAAGAGGGAGGAGTGAAAGTAGGAGGAAGAAATGTCAACAATCTGAGATATGCTGATGACACCATAATACTAGCAGAGAACCTCACAGACCAGGAACAACTACCGTACTAAGGAAGATCAAAGAAGAAAGTGCAAAGGCAAGCTTACTGTTGAATATAAAGAAAAGAAAAATAATGACCACAGAGAACTCACACACGTTTAAACTAGACAATGAGGAAAAAGAAATAGTAAAAGAGTTCTCAAATCTGGGATCAAACATTGATCGGAATGGGGATCACAGCCAGGAAATCAGGAGAAGATTAAGAATGGGGAGAGTATGGATGTGAGAGCTGGACAGTCAAGAGAGAAGACAGAAGGAAAATCAATGCAATTGAGATGTGGTGCTGGAGAAGAATGCTGAGGATTCCATGGACAGCCAAAAGAACAAACAAATGGGTCCTAGAGCAGATCAAGCCAGACAGAATAGGAGAATTTCAGCACAGAAAAAGTAAAGAGATAGTACAGGAATACCTAGTTAATTTAAATGAATATAAGTCTCCAGGACCAGATGAATTACATCCAAGGGTACTAAAAGAACTGGCCAATGTATTATCGGAACCATTGGCAATAATCTTTGAGAACTCATGGAGAACAGGAGAAGTCCCAGCAGACTGGAGGAGGGTAAACATTGTCCCCATCTTCAAAAAGGGAAAAAAAGAGGATCTCAACAATTATCATCCAGTTAGTCTGACATCAATACCGGGAAAGATTCTGGAGTCTGTGAACACCTGGAAGGTAATTCCATAATCACAAAAAGTCAGCATGGGTTTCAGAGAAACAGGTCATGCCAGACAAATCTGATCTCTTTTTTTGATAAAATTACCAGCTTGGTAGATGAAGGGAATGCTGTAGATATAGTATATCTTGATTTCAGTAAGGCCTTTGACAAGGTTCCACATGACATTCTTGCAAACAGGCTGGTAAAATGCGGGCTCGAAAAAGTAACTGTTACATGGATTTGTAATTGGTTGACTGGCCGAACCCAAAGGGTGCTCAACAATGGCTCCTTTTCAACCTGGAAAAAAAGTGACCAATGGGGTGCCACAGGGCTCTGTCCTGGGCCCAGTGCTATTCAACATCTTTATCAATGACTTGGATGACAGTATTGGGGGCATAGTTATCAAATTTGCAGATGACACCAAATTAGGAGGAGTAGCTAATACCCCAGAAGACAGGATCAAAATTCAAAATGACTTGAACACAGTAAAAAGCTGGGCCAAAGCTAACAAAATGAAATTCAACACAGAGAAATGTAAGGTACAGCACTTAGGGCAGAAAAAGGAAAAGCACAGATATATGATAGGGGACACCTGGCTGAATGAGACTATGTGTGAAAGGGATCTAAGAGTCCAGGTAGACCACAAGTTGAACATGAGTCAACAGTGTGATGCAGCAGCTAAAAAGGCCAATACAATTTTAGGCTGCATCAGTGGAAGTATAGTGTCTAGATCAAGAGAAGCAATAGTGCCACTGTTAGCGTGGTGACGCAGCGCGTGGGAACCACGTAACGTGAAGCACCAGGATCCAGACTGTCTTTGATGAAGCAGGCAACGTTGTCAGTTATAGGAAAACTCCTTTCCCCTCCAGACAGAGCAGAGAGAGACTCAGCAGATGTCTCACTAAGAGGCTTTTAATCTTCAGTCATTCTATATACAAAGGCTATGTACAATGATACACCAACGCACTCTCCACCTTCCACAATCAACCCACATCAACCCACACATGTGTCCAGAGGCTTGTCCCTTATATAGCCAGTGCTCCACATAGCTTTCTAGCCCTGCCTCTTCCTTTTGGACACCTGTCAGTCATCAGTATGACTCAAAATGTTTGCAGCCCTTTTGCAGCAATTACTGTGCTTTACAGCACCAGGTGACTCCTTGTCATTATGTCACCTCCTGTTTCATCAGCCTTGATGCTGCATGACTCAGCAGTGGCCAAATGCTTAGTCATCATGGCTGCTGCCATTCACCACATTGTGCATTTTCCCTGGAACATTATTCCAACAGCCACTCTATTCTGCTTTGGTCAGGCCTCACCTGGAATACTGTGTCCAGTTCTGGGCACCACAATTCAAAAAGGATGTGGAGAAACTGGAGCATGTCCAAAGGAGGGCAACTAAAATGGTGAAGGGTCTGGAAACCAAGCCCTATGAAGAATGACTTAGGGAGTTGGGGATGTTTAGCCTGGAGAAGAGAAGGTTAAGAGGTGTTATGATAGCCTTGTTTAAATATTTAAAGGGATGTCATATTGAGGAGGGAACAAGCTTGTTTTCTGCTGCTCCAGAAATTAGGACCCGGAACAATGGGTGCAAGCTCCGGTAAAAGAGATTCCACCTCAACATTAGTAGGAACTTCCTGACAGTAAGGGCTGTTTGACAGTGGAACATACTCCCTCGGAGTGTGGTGGAGTCTCCTTCCTTGGAGGTCTTTAAGCAGAGGCTGCATGGCCATCTGTCGGGGATGCTTTAATTGGGAGTCCCTGCATGGCAGGGGGTTGGACTGTATGGCCCTTGTGGTCTCTTCCAACTCTGTAATTCTATGATTCTATGATTCTATATCCCTAAAAGCCAAGACTGTCACACATTGGACACATCATGAGAAGGCATAAATCGTTGGAAAAGACAATGTTAGGAAAGGTGGAGGGATGTAGAAAGAGAGGAAGCTCACATGCTAGATGGATGGACTTTATTAAAGAGACCACGAACATGAGTTTGCAGGAGCTGGGCAGAGCAGTAGAGGACGGGGTGGGGGTGGGTGGGGGGCAGGAGATGTCTCATCCATAGGGTTGCCATGGTTTGAGATGGACGTGAAGGCAGTTAACAACAACAACAAAAACCCTGGACTCTGGCAGTATCAACAAAGCCCCAGAACCCAGATGGGTATATTGGTACCCCATATTTCCTCCCACATTGATTTACGTTGGGACATTCAAACAGAGACATGGGCAGAACAGCCAGTCTGAATAAAAAGGTCTTTGCCTACCTATGGAAGGAAAGCAGAGATAGGGCCAGCCTAGTCAAATGTGCGAGGAGCTGCACAGCATGGGAGCATTTGGAAACTTCCGCTATACCATACTGCACTATACCACAATGTTTGGAAACTTGAGTTGGCCCTAAGATCTGCAGTTAGATTATTAACTGGTTCAGGTCCAATTTATATGAAGGACTGTATTCTCCCTTATGAGAGTGTATCTTCATTGTAAAAATAATATAGTTTGACCCCACTTTAACTTTCATGGCTCCAGCCTACAGAATCTTGGTATTTGTAGTTTACTGAGACACCAGTGCTCTTTGGCAGAAAAGGCTAAAGACCTTATAAAACAACAAAACCTATAGGATGGAGCTATGGCACTTAAAGTGGTGTCAAACTGCATTATTTTTACAGTCTGTGAACCCTCAGATACATAACTGAAGACTCAACTACCTTATTCATTGTAGTAGTAGTAGTAGTAGTAATAATAATAATAATAATAATAATAATAAATACTGCAGAGTGCAGTTCAGAAAGGTTTCCAGAGTATAATGGTCAAGCCAGTTGATATTATTATTCAAGTATGGTTAACTTTAATCCATCATTGGGCTTTACACTGTTTAAAGTTCAGTATTGGAACACATTAACTCATCTATCTTAAGAATTTGGAACCACTCTTCTCACTCATTTTTGGGTGATGGGATGGAAACTTCAGAGATGGACACCATTTTCCTGATCACCGGTATCTCCTGTCTTGTTCTTTATGCCATCTGGAAGAACAGGACTCAGAGGAATGGGAAGCTGCCCCTTGCCCCTACTCCTCTACCCATTATCAGGAATGCTCTTAGGCTGAAGATCAACCATTTGGATCAGACTTTCCTCAACAGAACTTTATTAGGTGTAGTAGGTATTTCACCAATACAATTGTGTTTTACTCTCTTGACCAGAGTGAACCAACATTTAGCTTATTTCTAAAGAATCTAGAATTAACTGCCAATAAGGTGCAGAACAGTTTGTGAAACAAATAAATCCCTGCCCCAAGGAGATTCCAACCTATTGTTCAGCATAAAGGAGATAACAGAAGAAAGGGGGGAACAGATAAGAAGAGAGAAGGATGATATCCAAGAATTTCCATGTCATATACTTGGGTTTGGTTGTGTGATAGGGTCATGAAATGTAGAGAGGTAATAGTAAGTAGTAGTACCCTACCCTACCTTTTTATAATTGTCAGTATTTTGCTATATGATGCCTTAATTTTATAACTTTGTTTGGTCTGTAGATTGTACACCATCTGGCAGGTTTTATGTCTATTTTATCTCCTGTATGTAAAGTGGTGTGCAAAATTTTATAGTGCCATATAAATAAATAAATAAATAAATAGCAGAGAAGAAATGAATGTGCAGAGACAAAATTCAGAATTATATTTTTTTTTTTAAAAAAAAAATGTCCATTTCCTCATTTGAATGCACAGATGGGTGATCACCCTGCAACATGCCTCTTTCTTTGCCTTTCTCTTGTTTATTGCCACTCTTGTGGTCTTTCACTAATTCAATGAGTTCGTTATGGTCCTGTGTTCACACTGTATTTTGGAATGCAGCCTGTTGCGGGGCTGCATGGCTTTGATGCAGTCAAAGAATCACTGATTGACTAGGCTGATGAATTTTCAGGCAGGAGGGAAACTGCCATTATTTGACAAAGTCAGAAAAGGAAAAGGTATGCATATGTGTGTGTTACTCTGCTTGCTGCTTTTCAGGTGAGAATGGTCAGGGGTCATATTTCAGCATTTCCACTAACTGGGTGAGGAGGCACTAAGATTAAAAAGTGAGAGAATAAACAGAACTAGGAGGATTAGTATGGATTAGCATACCTAGATAATCAATAATGATATAAAACAATGATCACCTAAAAATCTAGTTCAATTGCACTTACATTTAAACTACAGGTTATAATAACAGAACCATAAAATCATAGAGTTGAAAGAGACTTCAAGGGTCATCCAACCCAACCATATTCTATCCCACCCCTCTGCAATGCAATCAAGGGTTTAATTCTTATTTTACAACTCCTCTCCTCTCCAGCTCTCCCTCACTTTCTAAACTGAACTAGTAATTGCATTCCCTTCTTTGGGACTTCCTCATCCATTGGACTAACCAATAATTCATGTGGATAACACAGACACCTCTTCTTTTCTGCAAGTTTGTGTGTTGATATTTTGGCCACATGACCAAAGACACAGCCTGACTACTGGAAATAAATGAGAAACTATTAATCCGCACCTGCGGTCTGAAGTGATACACTCTGAAATGATACATATTTACCACTACAGTGAGAGTTAGGCCTAAGTGTCTGAACATTTAAGAGAAGGAAAATTAAGAATCAGATGTGACCCTAGTTTTGCAAGATAATTTTGTGCAGCATACTTTTACTGAATCCATTGGTAGCTGCTTGTAACTTCCCTCATGATAATCTCATTTTCCCCCAAAAGTACTTAAGATCATTAGTAACTGATGAGCCAGAATATACAAGATCACTGACTCACAACAGGGAAGCAGGTATGTTTTCCACTTCAGAGACAATGGAACTGGAAATGGGGAATAGGGGCCTTGCTTTGGTTAGAAGAGCTCTTATGATTAAGCAGCATCAAATACATACTTTCTGGCTTTAGAGTAGTTACAGATGTTCAAGTCTCAGCTTTCTCTGGGTGCCGCAGAGAAGAGAACCAGTAATGGAGAGCAGAATTGCCCGGGAAATAAACAGCCTGTAATGGAGAGGAGAATTGCCTGGGAGAACCAGGTCTCGCACTAACAAATTGTCATGAGATAACTTCCTACGCGTCTTAAAGAAAACAATTTAACAATAGCAGAATTATATTTCAGTCCGTTGACCTTCCCCAAATGACAATGGCAACTAATTATCCAAGAAACACAAGTGTTGGCAGTTAGCAGGCAATAGGAGTGTGTATTCAGTCAATAACCTTGGGAAGACAATCATTTCCAGTGATCCTCCATATCTGTAGTTATTGGATGGTAGAGGTGATAATGAAAGGTGAGGCTTACAAAGCTTGTTTTGGATTGCTCCTGATGCCCTGATGCTGAGCTCTGTATATTCAATGCTTCCAAGTCAGCAGCTTGCAATCCCTAATCTGGTTTTTGTGCTGCTAATAATCCCCTGTTTAGGGTTGTTTACAGAGAAAGAATGCAGCCCAGTGCTTTTTATTATTATTATTGGTTGTTATTTTCCTCTAGAACTGGCAGTTTACACAACTGAATACAATATTCTCTGTGTGTGGGGGGGGGCGTGTTTCTGTACACAAATGTGTGTTTTGTTCTCCTGTCTAAGAGTGAGAATTCCTCAGAAAATCTCCTTTTTTTACCTATGAAACAGCTAGAATTTCTCAGGTGCAAACACATCTATTCCTCCTTTGGATAGAATCAGTTTTACTTCAAGAAAATAGTACATTGGCTTTCTACAAAGGACGTTTGAAACTAACTGTGCAAAAGAAGTTGTAGCATTAACTTTAGTAGACCAAAGTCTACGAAAGCTTATGCTACAACTTCTTTTCCTGTCTCAAATGTACTACAAGATCCCTTTGCATATTGATATTTTAGACTGTCTCTGTTTTCTACAGAAGAACTGGCAACCTGATAGCAATCTCTGACCAAAGTTGCATTCTCTCCTATTTCCCCTCCTGCTTCAAAGGAAAGGGGGATAGAGGAGAAAATTAATATATTTCAGAACAACTGAATTAGAAAGGGAGTTGGTTCTTGACATATTTGCTTCATTGCCACTGTTGCTGCTGCTGGTAAAAAATCAGGGTAGGACCATTTAGCAGAGTGAGGCAAGCTTACATTAGGAAATAGATTTAAATAATAATAATAATAATAATAATAATAATAATAATAATAATAATAATAATATTTATTTAATATCCCGCCCCTCTGAGAGCAATCAGGGTGGCTTACATCATAAAAACTGTTAAGAGCCAGTGTTGGGAAACACAGCATGGTATAATGGTTTGGCATTATGCTACGACTCGGGGGACTAGCATTCAAATCCCTGCTTGACCATGGAAATCTTCTGGGTGACCTTGATAAGTCAAACTCTCTGAGCTTCAGAAGAAGACAATGGAAAAAAATCTTGAACAAATCTTGCAATGAAAAGGCCATAATAGGGTCACCTTTGGTTTCCCATAAGTCAGAAAAGACTTGAAAACACACAACAGAAAAGCAAAATGGTTAGTGATTCGTTTATAGTGACTGGATTACTACTTTTATGGAGATGGAAAGAACTGCTTCTTCTGTTTTCTGCCATTGGTGCCAAAATAAATTGGTGGGATTTGGATACTATGGTCAGAATCCTATTGTAGTTTTACAGTGGCCAAAATTGCATTATGGAGGTGGTTATACTTGTATGGAAGTTGCATATTATGAGATCCTATTTAGAGTTGTGCAAAAACCACTGAAAATTGTTGCACAAGCAGGTGTTCTGTCAAGGAGATTCGGTGGTAGTGGGTGGGTATAGAATCATAGAGTTGGAAGAGACCACAAGGGCCATCCAGTCCAACCCCCCTGCCATGCAGGAACTCAAAATCAAAGCATCCAAAACAGATGGCCATCCAGCCTCTATTTAAAGACCTCCAAAGAAAAAGACTCCACCACACTCCAAGGGATACATAAATAAATGTATATGTATCTGTATGTATGTATCTTCAAGACTTTCTCCCAACTCTACTTCTCTATTTCTCCGACTGCTGCAGTGACTAAGGATGGCATCACTCCTCTTGATGCCTGTCTTGTCTATTTATCTATACAGTTAGAAGCAACAGGGTGAACATAAAGACATCACTCAATGACAAGAGCAGATAGCAAAGTTAAATCATTCACAAGTTTCATCACAGAGATAGGTAAATGAGCCAGAGAGGATTCTCCAAATCCACAAAATAGAATAAAGATTCAAGATACAAAAACACAGCTTTCTAGCAATATCAGGCAAGTCTTTTTTTCTTTAGATATTTATATATTTCTTGTTTTGTGATTTTAGCCATTTCTCCCTTACCTTTCTGCTCACACTTGACCCTCAAGGCAAGTTACAACACTAAAAACAAAATCGCAAGTGCTAAAACAATGCAGAAAAAAAATCAGAAGCTTATAAAATCAGGGATTACATACAGCAAAAACAAACAAATATACAAACATATCAGCAAAGATATAAATATTACCAGTGTATATCATCCTTTGCATTCATGTTTAGCAAAATAGTATTAAGCTAATTTAAAACAAAACAAAACACCTACAACTATCTGTATGGTGGAATTGTACTGAAATGAACTTCCTCTCCTCAGTTTTTCCCTTTTGGGGATACTAAATAATATTCCCTGAGCATTCAGCAAATATATGTTATTCAACTGAAATATTAGACATCCAGATATTTTACACTTGCCATTTGATTGCACCCTACAACTGACCTAAACCTAAAATCTGATATACAGAAGCTCACACCTGACACATTTTTAGAAACTAATGTGTAGTTTCTACACATTTAGAGGACTCTAAAACTTTAATTTTCCCAAGGATGTAAAAATTTAAAAATCTTTCAGTATTAATCTTCTTCTGTTTTGCTGAATCACACCTGTATTTTCCTTCCATGTAGTTTCACATAGGATTAAATTAAAGGGTTGCAATGCATTTTTATATAGGATTTCATTTGAGACCCTATTGTCTCATATAAGGCTGCAAAACATTGGAGGGAAGATATTACAGAGGGAAATTAATGTGTATTTCGGCATAAAGTTTTCCAATTTTTTTAGATGTGTTTTTCGTAATGTATACTTTTTTGTATGCATTTTTCACATGGACCTATGTGGGTTTTCTGAGATGTGCATTTTCATTGTCCACATTTATTTGCATGTTATTCAAATAAGAATGAAAGGGGGGGGGGAATCTTCCACTTAGGTTTCTTTTTCTATCATCATGGGAAATTGAAAAAATGAGCAAAAATGTGCTCATAGCCTAGCAAACCACAAATACAATTCCCTACCACTGAAACAGATGGGAGGAAATTAAAGCAAATTTCCTTTCCACCTCTATCTCTGAAGACAAAGAGTGAGAGGGGGGATCCAGCTTGAGGAGGGGAGATATGACCTGAGATGCTCCCTTCATTTCTGAATTTAGAATTCCAAAGTCTAAAAAGGGGAGGAAAGAGGCACGCTAGCCAGAAATGATTTAGAAGAAGTCAGTGAAGTATATGAAGACAACTTCATTGTTCAAAAGGTGGAAGAGGCAACGAGGGAGTCAGCTATTTTGGATCTGATCCTAACTAACTAACAGGGAAGACCTAGTTAATGGGGTGCAAGTGGTTGGATCCTTAGGCGGGAGTGATCATGTCCTCCTGGAGTTTATTATACAGTGGAAAGGAGAAGCCATGCACAGTCAGACATGCATTCTAGACTTTAGGAAAGCTGATTTTACTAAACTTAGAGAAATACTGGGGGTGATCCCATGGACAGGAATACTAAAAGAGAAGGGAGTTCAAGACGGATGGGAGTTTCTCAAAAGGGAGATACTGAAGGCACAATTTCAAACCGTGCCAACGAGGAGGAAAAATGGGAGGTGTCTCAAGAAACCAGGATGGATGACTAAGGAACTTGCAACTGAACTATGTTTTAAACGGAACATGTATAAGAAATGGAAAAATGGGGAAATAACCAAAGAGGAATTCAAACAAATAGCTAGCATGTGTAGGGGTAAAGTCAGAAAAGCTAAAGCGCAGAATGAAATCAGGCTTGCTAGAGAGGTTAAGAACAATAAAAACGACTTTTGGGGGTATGTCAGCAGCAAAAGGAAAAAGAAGGAAATGGTTGGGCCACTGTGTGGAGAAGATGGCAAAAAGTTAACAGGGGACAGAGAAAA
Organism: Phrynosoma blainvillii; assembly: GCA_026167975.1. Lineage (NCBI taxonomy): Eukaryota > Metazoa > Chordata > Lepidosauria > Squamata > Phrynosomatidae > Phrynosoma > Phrynosoma blainvillii. Next base: position 420,852,292 of record JANUYF010000001.1, read on the forward strand.
AGCAGAATTACTCAACACCTTCTTTGCTTCAGTCTTCTCAGAAAAGGCAAAGGGTGCTCAACCTAAGTACAATGGAGCAGAGGACAGAATAGGAGAATTTCAGCACAGAATAAGTAAAGAGATAGTACAGGAATACCTGGTTAATCTAAGTGAATGTAAGTCTCCAGGACCAGACGAATTACATCCAAGGGTATTAAAAGAACTGGCAAATGTAATATTGGAACCATTGGCAATAATCTTTGAGAATTCCTGGAAAACAGGAGAGGTCCCAGCAGACTGGAGGAGGGCAAATGCTGTCCCCATCTTCAAAAAGGGGAAAAAAGAGGATCCCAACAATTATCGTCCAGTTAGTGTGACATCAATACCAGGAAAGATTCTGGAGCAGATCATTAAACAGAGAGTCTGTGAACATCTGGAAGGTAATTTCATAATCACAAAAAGTCAACATGGGTTTCAGAGAAACAGGTCATGCCAGACAAATCTGATCTCTTTTTTTGATAAAATTACCAGCTTGGTAGATGAAGGGAATGCTGTGGATATAGTATATCTTGATTTTAGTAAGGCCTTTGACAAGGTTCCCCATGACATTCTTGCAAGCAAGTTGGTAAAATGTGGGCTAGACAAAGTAACTGTTACATGGATTTGTAATTGGTTGACTGGTCGAACCCAAAGGGTGCTCAGCAATGGATCCTTTTCAACTTGGAAAGAAGTGACCAGTGGGGTGCCACAGGGCTCTGTCCTGGGCCCAGTGCTATTCAATATCTTTATTAATGACTTGGATGACAGTATTGGGGGCATAGTTATCAAATTTTCAGACGACACCAAATTAGGAGGAGTAGCTAATACCCCAGAGGACAGGATCAAAATTCAAAATGACTTGAACAGACTAGAAAGTTGGGCCAAAGCTAACAAAATGAAATTCAACACAGAGAAATGTAAGGTACTGCACTTAGGCGGAAAAAAAAAAGTACAGATATATGATGGGGGACACCTGGCTGAATGAGACTAATAATAATAATAATAATAATAATAATAATAATAATAATAATAATAATATTTATTTATATCCCGCCCCTCTGCAGAGCAATTGGGGCAGCTTACAACATTAAATTTACATAAAGATATGTTAATACAATGTAAACAGAACCTAAAAATCCAGAAACCCACCCGCCCCTTAAAAGATAAGTTTTAAAATATATTCTAGGCCCGTTGGTGCTGCGCCTGTTGCCTCTCCCCCAGATGACATCGGATGGAATGGAGGGAGGGCTCTTCTTATTATTCTAGGCCCGATGGTGCTGGGCCTAGTGTCTCTCTCCCAGATGACATCGGATGGAATGGAGGGAGGGCTCTTCTTCTTATTCCAGGCCCGATGGTGCTGGGCCTAGTGTCTCTCCCCCAGATGACATCGGATGGAATGGAGGGAGGGCTCTTATTATTATTCCAGGCCCGATGGTGCTGGGCCTAGTGTCTCTCTCCCAGATGACATCGGATGGAATGGAGGGAGGGCTCTTCTTATTATTCCAGGCCCGATGGTGCTGGGCCTGTTGCCTCTCCCCCAGATGACATCAGATGGAATGGAGGGAGGGCTCTTATTATTATTCTAGGCCCGATGGTGATGGGCCTGGTGTCTCTCTCCCAGATGTGTGAAAGGGATCTAGGAATCTAGCACTACGTGTGAAAGGGATCTAGGAATCCAGGTGGACCACAATTTGAACATGAGTCAACAGTGCGATGCAGCAGCTAAAAAGGCCAATGCAATTTTAGGATGCATCAGTAGAAGTATAGTGTCTAGATCAAGAGAAGTAATAGTGCCACTCTATTCTGCTTTGGTCAGGCCTCACCTGGAATACTGTGTCCAGTTCTGGGCACCACAATTCAAAAAGGATGTGGAGAAACTGGAGCGTGTCCAAAGGAGGGCAACTAAAATGGTGAAGGGTCTGGAAACCAAGCCCTATGAGGAACTACTTAGGGAGCTGGGGATGTTTAGCCTGGAGAAGAGAAGGCTGAGAGGTGATATGATAGCGGTGTTTAAATATTTGAAGGGATGTCATATCGAGGAGGGAACAAGCTTGTTTTCTGCTGCTCCAGAGACTAGGACCCGAAACAATGGATGCAAGCTGCAAGAAAAGAGATTCCACCTCAACATTAGGAGGAACTTCCTGACAGTAAGGGCAGTTCGACAGTGGAACACACTCCCTCGGAGAGTAGTGGAGTCTCCTTCCTTGGAGGTCTTTAAGCAGAGGCTGGATGGCCATCTGTCAGGGATGCTTTGATTGGGAGTTCCTGCATGGCAGGGGGTTGGACTGGATGGCCCTTGTGGTCTCTTCCAACTCTATGATTCTATGATTCTATGAATCTCCAGGATTCCTAACCCTCCAGCCCCCACCTTGCAGCAAGTCAATGCCAGCCATAGAACTGATGCTGACCCAGTTCCCTGTTACCTCAATTAATAGGAGTAAAGTAATATGATATAATTTCAAAGACCTACATTTCAAAAGCCTAATCTATTTTTAACCCCTCACTACAGCAGACCCACTGAATCAATAGAACTTGCATAAATCTTGACTTGCCAAGTTCCCATTGATCCAGTAGATGTATCCTAGTTGGTACCTTAGTTACCCAGTGGATGTATCCTAATTTAAGTGCAAAGTCAATGTTACAGATGAATATAAAGAAAGCGAGAAGAATGGCCACATATGTTTTACATAAATTTAAAGAGACGATGAGGACATTTAAGTTGTTTTCCTGCAGTCAAGAAATCAGCAGAAGACTAGGACTTGAAATGGCAGCTATGAAGAAACTAGACAAAATCCTGAAGTGTAAAGATATCACATCAAACACCAAAAACAAGCCCTAGATGATTAAACTGGGACTGTTATACTTTGGACATGATTCATTAGAAGAAACAATACTGTTTGGTGAAGGCAATAGGAAAGAGAATAACCACATTGGAGTTAAAAGATTCAATTAAGGAACATAGAGTTTGCAAAATATGAGCATGGCAGTTATTATCAGAGGTTTTGGAGGTCTCTCATTCATAGGATTGCCATAAGTCAAAGTTGTCTTGACAGCAATTAACAACAAATCCTAGTTAGGAAAAGTAATTGGGTTTAAGAAGAAAAGGTGGGGGAACAGCTGGGGGAAATGATGTGAACACTGATCCTCCATCTCTTCATTTCTTTTGGGATCATAGTCACAGATGCCTGGATTGTTTATTAAACTTTTAAGATAAATTTCATTCAGCCATTTAATCCATTTAAGAAAAGGTTTGCCTTTTCTTCTTAATATTGGTTCTAACAGTAACTGTGTTTTCCTTGACTACCTGAATATGTTGAGACACCATTTGCTCCATGACTTTGTTAAAGAATAGCCTGCTAGCAATTCTCAGAAGTTTATTTAGTTCATAAATTTCAAGCATTCATTTTCTTACCCTGAGAATTGCTACATAGTGACCATCTTTAGTGGGGTTTGATTATGCTTATTGGGCAAAATTATAGAAAAGTAGCTGGGTACTTTATTGGACTATATGGAGATAGCTGATGAAGATTGAAGAAGGGGAGCTTTTCATTTTCTTAACACTGAAAAATTAATTAATTTTCTGATATACTAACACTAATGCTAGCATATATATGAAGGCTATGTATTCTGATTTCTTCCAAACTTTCTCCAAATTCTTGGTCTGATATAGCAGGTCATGTTTTTTTAATGTCTCTTTTAAAAAGCCAATAAATCTTGGCGAAAATCCTTTAACACTATCTATGTTGGGCAACTGCATGCACAGTTAACTATATAGCAGAAAAACTGAAACTCTATTAGTGAATTGCAAAAATGCTTAATGAAAAAATGCCAACAAAAGTGTCCCAATATGCCTCAGACTCTACCAGTGCAGACCAGCACTCCTAGCCAGGGTCCTGATGCACCACAATACTGAAGTACATTGGTTTACCTATGCATCAGTCTCATTGATGCCAATGAGATTGTTTTTGGTCTTTTTGCCAGCTTCCCTATATAGCAATGTCACTGAAGCCCCTTGCTAAATACAGACATTACACAACTGCTTGATGAATATATATATATATATATATATATATATATATATATATATATATGCATATATGCATATATACACACATACATACATCAAGCAGTTGTGTAATATATATATATATATATATATATATAATTCTCTCTCTCTCTGTATTTATGAAGATGTAAGTTCCCAGCAGAATTCTGGCCAATCATGAAGATATACCACATGACATGACAGACATACATTTGTGAATCAAAATATGGGTTTCCAAATTAAGGAAATCTATTTTTCAAAAGGCTTTGAAGAAAAGTTTTGCCTTTGGCAGTTTTTATAATTGCTGTTGTCCTGTATAATTTAATTGTAGAGTGAGTCGCAAATGACAATCAAGGCAGGTTCATTGTTAACAATCCTACCTTTAAAATTATGTTAGCTTACAGAACAATGAGGAATCAAATTTTGTATATGCTTAATATATTGTATAATAAAATCTGTATTTTGCTACATTATGTGATTTACGAATTGCACTGCAGTATTCAGGCATGTGTAAAAACTAAGAAATAACTATGTTTTTATCCATACTTCCAGGAAGTACAGATCTATGACCAATACCTATTATTCCAACCACAGTAGCCCCATTGAATCAATAAAATTTATTTATGCATTGACACATATTTCTATAATTGATTCAATAAGTCTACTCTGTTTGGGACTAGCCAATGAAATCCAGACCCAACAAACTCAATTAAAATAAGACTAATAAATGTTCACATTCCTATTTAGCACAACAGTAGTTTTATCAATGCATATTGAAAAGAATACAGATTTGTTGAAGGGAATAGCAGCTATGACAAAATTTTAAAAAAGTCCCAATTAAATTGGAATGCAGGTAGAGTGGGAAATGGAATCCATGGGAAAATGAAGGAATTGAATGGGATGTAAAACAAAAAACAAAAAAAACCCCACACACACTGAAGTATTCTTCAGTAGCTGTTCTACCATACTTCTTGGCTCTGCATTATTTGGATGAAAAAGAAACATTGATAATTATTAGGACATGAGAAGATGAACTGGGATATGAAAATGCGACCCTTTGTACCATATAACCATAAAACAGGGGGAAATAAATTGGCAGCATGAGCTTTCATAGACTTCAATCTACTTCCTCAGATGCATTTGGTGGAACGGAAATTGGTCTTTATGCATGGAGATGAACTGGCAGATCCAGTTTTGGAATGGGACTAGCCTGTGGTGAGGCGAATAGATGAATGTAGGGGACACCCAGGAGGATGGGGTCAGATAGTGTTGAGTGTGTATAGTGAGTCAGAAAACCATTGTCTTTGTTCAATCTATTGCTGAGGGACTGTAGTTTGTGGGTGAATTCCAATTCTGTTGTTTTTCTTTCCAATCTACTTTTGTAGTTCTTTTGTTCAATGACCACTTTTCTGAGGTCTAATATGGAATGTTCTACCACCAGTTTTTGAGTATTCCCATTCCTAATGTCTGATTTATGTTCGTTTATCCTCTGGTGCAGGTACTGGCCTGTTTGCCTAGTGTAGAATGCTGAAGGGCATTGCTGACACAGTATGACATAAATCACATTGGACGATGAGCACGTGAAGGACCCCTAATATTGTGGGTGATGCCATTAGATCTTGTGATGACATTTCCTGGATAAATGTGTGGGCAGAATTGGCATCTTGGTTTGTGTGTCATGTGTCGCCATCTGTATCATGTGTTGTCCTGTAGGTGAGTACCTGTTTGAGGTTTGGAGGCTGTCTGTAGGTGAGTACAGGTCTGCCACCAAGAGCCCTTGAAAGAGTGGCATTATTGTCCAGAATGGGTTGTAGTTCATTGATGATGTTCCTGAGTGGTCCCAATTGGGAGATGTATGTAACCACTAGAGGGTTCTGTAATTTTCCCTCTTCAATTTATTCTGTAATAGATCAGTCCTGGGTACTTGTCTTGCCTTGTTTATTTGTTTTTTCAATTCATGTGGTGGGTACTGTAATTTGAGGAATGCTTGTTGTAATTCCTATGCCTTTGTGCACTAATGACCATAGTTAAAACTGAACCTGCAATTTCATTTCCATATACAAAAGATTTGTAATTTGAATTGACATTATCACATACCAATGACATTCTCACATACCAATGACATATAAATGTCTGTGCCTGACTTCCACTCCACCAAATGCATCTGAGGAAGTAGACTGAAGTCTATGAAAGATCATGCTGCCAATTTATTTCTTTCAGTTAGTCTCAAAGGTGCTACAAGATCTCTCTATGTATTGATTTTACAGACTAACACATCTATATCTTTGAATTCTACCATAAAACAGGGAAACATCTTTTATCCATTCATGACAAAGTAGTAGATATGAAGCATATTTTAACATGATCACAGATTTATATTGTCTTGATATTACTATTGATTTAGGTGGTACAGCAAAATATCAATATGTACACTAATTCATATTATTATGTGCTTTTGGCAGGTCTTCCCCAAAGCTCACTGAAAGGCAAAGTCACACTAATTCATCCCATGGACTTTGTCCTGTTTAGAGCATTCTCCTGACAACTCAGCTTATCATCACATAATTTGTTCAAATAAAGACTTTTTGAAACCTTAAACTATGTAGATTCCTGTTTCTCCCTCTAGTCTTTTCCACAACGTTGCTGGTGGGAAGAGAAGAAGCAACTTGAGCACAATTGGAAACTTTTCGCATTGTTGCTCTTAGGAAGAAAAGAAGTAACTTGAACACAATTGAAAACTTGTCAATGTGATGCAGAGATTTAATATATGACCTCTGACTATTAATTTAAAACTTGAATTTATCATAAACCAATGAGTTTAGGACTACAGGTATATAGAAAATCTACACACATGGACAGATACTTACACAAGAACTCCAGTCATCACCCAGGACAAAAAAGGAGCACAATAAAAACACTGGTAGACCATGCAAAAAGGATCTGTGAACCCCACTACCTGGAAGATGAACTGAAGCACCTAAACTGGGCTCTACAGGCTAATGGTTACTCCAGCTCAGACATCAGACAAGAGGCCAGACCCAGAAAAAAACATAGGAGTGAAGAAAAACAACCACCCAAAGGGAAGGTATTTTACCATACATCAAAGGAGTCACAGACAGAATAGGGAAACTGGTGAAGAAACACAACCTCCAAATGATCTACAGACCAACCAAGAAAATCCAGGAAATGCTGCACTCAGCGAAGGATAGTAGAGACCTTCTCATGGCTGCAGGAGTTTACCACATACTGTGCAACTGTGGACAAGTCTACATAGGGACCACAAAACATAGTGTTCAAACGAGAATCAAGAAACACAAGAGACACTGCAAACTGGGCCAGCCAAAAAAATCAGCAAAAGCAGAACATGTTACAAACCAACCTGGGCACAAAATGCTATTTGAAAACACTGAAATTCTGGACCATACCAATAACTATCCAGTCAGAATGCACAGGGAAGCCATTGAAATCCACAAACACCTGGACAATTTCAACAGGAAAGAAGAAACCTTGAAAGTAAACAAAGTTTGGCTACCAGTCATCAAAAACACCAAAGTCAGGACTCAGCAAATGCAAACAAACTTCATCCAGGGTCAGGGGTTTCCCAGAAAACAATGGACCATTAAATAAATAGACACTAATCCTCTTTGCATATCCTCCCACCCTGAGGCCTTGCCTCAACAGAGCAATATACATGTTTACATGCCAATCCTCTCAACCAAGGGTCACACAGTATATATACCCCACACACCTCCATGCCACTATTCTCTGAAGATGTCAGCAACAAATGCAGGTGGAACATCAGGAATACATTCTTCTAGAACATTATTATTATTATTATTATTAGTAGTAGTAGTAGTAGTATCCTGCCCCACTGTCAAACAATCGGGGTGGCTCACAGCAGTTAAAACTCCATACAGTATATTAAAATACAACCCAAAATCCCACAACCCTCCCACCCCTTAAAAAGTATTAAACCAATAATAGCATTAAAACATGATAATTAAAACAATAAACATTAAACTAAACAAAAATCCACAGACAAACAGACAAAATAGACAGAGCAGGTATTGCAGCCAAAGGTGGAAAAAAAGAGAGGAGGGGGACTCCTGGGGCCGGGAAATCTAATCAGGAAAGGACATGGCCTCACAGCCTGAAAAATCCACAACAACCTATAGTTTAGGACTACTTCACAACCTGTAAAATTTTAGATGGCCATCTAATATACAATATCAGGTGTGAAAGTGATAAATATATTATAGTGGGGGTGAAAACTATGAAAGGATGTAATTCTTAGCAAATTCTCAAATCAAACAATAAGCAATTTTGCAATTTTCTTCATACTGTGAGAAAATCTTCAAAATTATGCAGTTTGTGAACACATTTTTTACAGGTTAGGAGCTATTATGCAAAACATTTGTGTGTGTGTGTGTGTGTGTGTGTGTGTGTGTGTGTGTAGGAGACAACATTTTTGTTCAGGAAAAAACATTTTTTGCATTGATAATTATAGTTATGCACAATATTATTTTCTGTGCTGAAAATACTCCAGCTAGGGACTTATTCTGTACAAAGTTTCCATGTCAGTGTGTGTGTGTTCATGCAGAAAACACTGTTTTCTATCTTTCCATCCCCTCCCCTCCTTGAAATGCAAGTTTTGCACAGAATACATCCTGGACTTTCCTAACAGAGGATGACAGCTGGATAATCCAGAAGGAGCAACCAGGAAACTGTCATGACATACTCCCTCCTCTAAAATCTTCTGCCTCAAATAGTCTTTTTATTCTACCTAATGTTAGGTCCAACCTTTCTTTCATAGCCCTTGGTTTGATCCTGGTTTGGTCTGGATCAAGCCAGAGGCTTGTACTTCTAGAAGGCATCTGGAAACATGAGTCTCTTTCAAAACAAATAAAAATATGAGTATTTATTTATTACCATTATTGTTCTATTGAATCTGGCAGCAGGGGAGGCTGCAAAACCCACAAAAAGTGGACAGGGAATTCACAGATTGTCTCTAATCTAAGATCACATCTAATCTAAAGTTTAGTATCCATCCTGATAAGGATGTGATTTATCTATCTATCTCGTTAGGGACATGGCCCACCATGATTCCAGCCAGAATAAGTGTTGAGAGTAGACGGCAGCATGTTTGATTGGACCCCAGTCAAAGCATCCACATCATCTTGGGCTGACCCCAACCATATAGTTGCTAGATTCATCAGCTACCATATATACAAATGATGCTCTGAGATGTCCCCCAAGCTATAATTTAACAATTATCAGTATATGTCTGTATTTTACTTAATGCTATGAACAATTATTAAGGAGGGGAAAAACTAATTTTCTGCCAATCCAAAAATCAATAATTCCAGTGACATCAGCTGACTTGCGCCATATTATTTTTGAACACATACAAATCTCTACATGCTGTTTCTAGCTTCACAATGTAGAGGAAGGGCTCTTTTCTTGAGAAACAAGTGCCTCTCATTTTAAAATGTGGGGATTTTTGTGTTAGATATAAATAGGCTAATTAGTTTGATATTTAACACCATATGTTGCCCTAATGTCACAATTTGTAGTGAAAGTATTGACTTTCATAATATTATACCAAAACAAAATCTGTACTTAATGAAATCTGAGGGCTTCTGCTCTGGAAAGTTTCCTCCACTGCAGTAGACGCAGTGATATCAGTGGGACTTAATCATAACTGCTTTCTCTTATTGATTTCAGCAAGTCTGTTATAAGCGTGACTAAGTCCAGATCTAACCCATAGATAATGTTAGGAATACAAGTAAAATGAGCATAAATTATTATTCTTCCTTTATTCACAATAATGAATAATATAAAATTTTGTGCTCAGACTCCTTGTTTTTCTGGGAATAAACGTAGGGTGGTTTGCAAGCATATTCAATAATTGGTAAGCAGGCCTTTGTTCTATGCTTTTCAGAATACAGTTGCCCCTCCCAATTTGGGGGGGAGCCATTCCAGAAAACACACACCCCACATGGTGAAAATGGCAGCTCATAAATATTCTAGCCCTATTGAAAATAATGATGTGCATGCCTGTCGCACACACCACCATTATATCCATCCCTGTTTGTCCCTCCCATGAAGAGCAGGACCACGGACTTGAAATCCACAAACAGGGAGGGACAACTGTATTTATTTATAGGCATAGGAGGGAAATTTGTCAATTTCCTAACAGGGGTCTATGTGCCATTTTTCTGCCCACCTAGGTTTCTTGAGGGGTGGGAAACTTTGGGGTCATGCAGATGGGGCCACCCTGATCATCATGGGACCATGGTGAGCACATGGCCCTGGGCCTGATCTGGGCTGCCACCATGCTCCCAAATGGGATGCCAACAAAGAGCGGACCTTCCCTGCTCCTTTTGTGCCTGCTTTACCTGGCTGGATGTGCTCTCTGTGCAGCTGCTGGATTCATTCAGAGTATGCATTGTCTAAATGCCATGCCCCCAACATGGCACAAAGCCAGCACTTTTAGCCCATCTAGATAACATGTCTCATATAACCAAGGTTACTAGCAAAGGAAGAGACATTTGTTACACTTTGGGATAAGTTTGAGAGAAGAGTCTTGGTGACCTTCACAACATGTTCTGGATATGTATTACAAGAACTCATAATAATAAATAATAAATTAATAATAAATTTTATTTATATACCACCCTGTGGTGAGCCAATCCGGGCGGTTTACAGCACTAAAATACATACAATTTAAAAACAATATAATTCCCTCCCCCCGCTTAAAAAGTTATTAAACCACATCTCAATTAAAACCAAATGACAGTTTAAAACAATGACAAATTAAAATGATACAAATAATACAAACCAATAAAACCCCTGCAACTTCAGTTCTGAAAAGGGGGCTATGGAGACATTCTTGAGGAGGGGGGAGATCCCAAGATCCTGAAGCCGGGTATTTTAGTCTGGAAAGGCCTGCCAGAAGACATCCGTCTTGACAGCCTTTGTAAAGCTGTCCAAGAATGTTAATTGGCGGATCTCGTCTGGCAGGTCGTTCCAGAGCCTGGGGGCAACAACAGAGAAAGCCCTATGGGAGGTCGCCGCAAGGCTAGATTTTTGGGGCTGTAGCAGATTCCTCCCAGAGGACCAGAGGGAGTGGGGAGGATTATATGGGAAGAGGCAGTCTGAGATAGCTTGGACCCAAGCCATTTAGGGCTTTAAAGGTGATAACCAACACCTTGTACTGGGCCTGGAAACCAATAGGCAGCCAGTGGAGGGACCTCAAAACTGGGGTGATGTGGTCCCTCCTAAATGTTCCCGACAAAAGCCTGGCTGCCATTATATTTGAACCAACTGTAGTTTCCGAACCAAGCACAAGGGTAACCCCATGTAGAGCGCATTACAGAAATCTAGGTGTGAGGTTACCAGCATGTGCACAATGGTCTCAAGATCCCTTACTTCCAGAAAAGGGTGCAGCTGGCGTATCAGCTGAAGCTGATCATATAGTTGTAACTAAGGTATATACATCTCCAGGAACAAGTAAGGTTTGTTCAGTAGTCTCAGCTGTGGCAAAGTCTTGCCCATCAATGAAAAGGAGAACTCTTGTAGCAGATGGACTACAGACCAGCCACTGGACAGACACCATGGCATGTGATAAGGTATGGTCACAGACACTGCTGTCAGGTTCTAATTCCACTTTTAAGCCTGGTGTGATAAAGTCCTTTGTCAGTTTCCATTTCACTGAATATCTTTGAAATCCCCCACTTTATTCCTGCATGGGCACATCTGTATTTGATCATACACTTCTAATATCAGCATTTTAATTCTTTTTTCCCTTCAAAAATAATTTTTCTCTGTGCATGATCCAAAATCCATAACTTTCATTGTGAATCTTTACTTCAGTATAATTCAGAGAGAGAGAGAGAGAGAGATTTTAATGCTGTTGGTTTCCTTCTCATGGTGAGAAATCAGAAGGTGCACATACATCTTTGTTAATAGTCTTTCAGACTGGTTACAGCCCATGAACCAGAAAATTGATCCACAAACTGGATCAATTTTTTTTTAAAAAAACAACCAACAGTTAATGTACATTTCTCCCATGACTGCCCTGAATGGCTGGTGAATACCAATGATCAGAGGATTATCTGGATCTGAGTCAAAAGCATGTAATAAATAAGTGTTCTGTGCTAGCGTTCCCCCACAATACACTAGCTATTTGTAGAGAGAGGTTTTGTGCATTCAAACTTGAATTTCATTCACATGTAATAGGCAATGGTACAGCCTAGCCAAAATTATGCAACATGATTTTGTTCTGAGTGTAAATTGACTCTCTCCAGAAATGCATATCCAACTATCTCATTTCATCTGAGAGGTGTAACCCAAATAACAAAGCAATGAAGTGTATAATGGTAATTAGGACAAATAATTAAAAAAATATGTTGCTGCCCACCAACCAAAAAATTGAACCCCTTTTGCAATGTAGGGATAAATTCCATAGGGGAAATGTAATGCTTAACATATCTTTTGTCATTCAATTACTACAGAGAAACTGCCGATTTCCGTTTGGACATTCTTGTACAGAGATCAAGTAGGTCTGAGTCATTATGTAGTTTTGTTACTGTAACCACACACTATATTTTATGTCAGCTCTGATCTTTGATGACAAGGAGATTTTGCTGTTTCAAACCTCCACAATGGTTTGGTGGCAAAATGTTAAAGCAAAATGGGTTTTGTGGTATCTCTTGGGATGATGGAGAGAAATTCCATCCTCAATACTATGGGACCTTTTGCTTTTTACTTACATGCTGCACCTAAACCACCTAATTAATTTTTCATTCTGCACATTCTCTTTCCAATGTAAACACAAAAGACATCAAAGTACTCTTTGTATTATCAGTTGATCACTGATGTTTCATTTAGTGATCTAAGAAAACCACCAGCTTGGGAACTGTGGTGCTTTTCCAGCCATGAAGTTCTGTTATTTCCCCATAGCAACAAATGACAAAATAAAATAATATAATGATGCTGAGTTTGAAATATGTTGGATTTCATTTTGACAAAAAGATAATATAATGGGTGGCTGTGGCTGTGAATTTCACAGACTTTGCAAGAAAAGTCAGAATGAATGTCCCCATTATTGCATGGTCTCTCTGTCCCGTTCTGAATCAAGTGTGTGACATCACCAATAAAAAGAAGGGGAGAACAAACTATATATATATATATATATATATATATATATATATATATATATTCACATGTATGTGTGTATGTATGTGAATGAAGAATGGCTTTTTACTGACATCGACCAATGGTATTGCCTGCAATGGTCGTAATAGCTTTCTGGAGTCTCAGCATTCTTAGCAGTATCAGGGACTGAAGCTGTGATCATTTGAATTAACCTGGTTTTGCTGCCAGATTCTTCTTTTTAAAGTTAAGGTTAATTAAGCACTCTTCCATGTTAGTTAAGGGCATTGGTTGACTGTTTAGCACAGAGGCAGACAACGATGATCAAAGCAGAGTTCAATTTCAAGTCACAACTTCATAGAATTATAGAGTTGGAAGAGACATCAAGGGCCATCCAGTCCAAATTATAGAGCTGGATGACATCAAGGGCCATCCAGGAACTCACAATCAAAGCACACCTGGCAGATAACCATCCAGCATCTGTGTAAAGGCTCCAAAGAAGGAGACTCCAGCGTGCTCCAAGGAAGTTTGTTTCACTGTTGAGCAGCTCTTATTGTCAGGAAGTTCTTCCTAATGTTGAGCTGGAAGCTCTTTTCCTGCAGTTTGAATCCACTGCTCAGGGTTCTATTTTCTGGAGCAGCAGAAAACAAGCTCACTCCAGCCTCAATATGACACCTCTCCAAATATTTAAACAGAACTAACACCTCTTAACCTTCTCTTCTCTAGGCTAAACATACTTCCATTTCCAAGTTCACTAAGGGGGAAGCAGACGAGAACTTCCAGGACGCCGCGGGACAGTGTGCCGCGGGAGCGAGGCATCCGCACCGCGGCGCACCGTCGGCGCCCCTGAAAGGAGCGCTAAATCAGCGCTCCTTTCAGATGTCAGTGAAAGTGCGCCCCAAAAGCATAGGGTGCACTTTCATTTACTTTTCCACCGCAGCGTGTGCGGACGCTGCGGTGGGAGGTTGCCCTGGGAGCGCCGGCCGTGCGGAGGGCCGGGTGCTCCGAGGGCAACCTCGGGAAGAGGAAGGGGTGTCAAGCGTGCAGCTGCCCCTCCTCTTCCCTGCCTCGGAGATGGCTCAATTAGCCATCTGCCGAGGCCCTAAGTATGTTTTAAGCTTTTAGCTGGAGGATGGAGGATTTGGGGGAGTTCCTCATAGAGCCACTTCTCCTGATGACTTCTGAGAGATAACCAATTCTTTTCATTGGGTTTTTTTTAAAAAAGATTTCTTTCTAAAAATGGGGCAGAGGTGCCAATACTTTGTGTGGATGGACAAGGGATATTGGGGCCCCCAAATTGAAAGAGGTCACATCATAGAAAATTCAGAAGATACAACAGTTACAGCAAGATTAAACCATCCAAAAATTCAAAACAGATTAAAACATATATAATTAAACAACACACACACATATACCAGCATAACAAGCAGCAAGATCCAACACATTCTCTAGGTAAGATGGGCCTTATGTACCATATATACTTATGTATCTTATATAACTCATGTATACATCAAGGGAAGGTTTTAGGGCCAAAATCACAGATCTTGATATGACCCATGGATAAGTCAAGGGTAAAACCTAGAGGCATGTAACAAAGGATCTAAAGGATAAAATAAAGCAAAACACCACTTCCCTCCCTTCTCCTTTTTTTGGACCTCTCCTGAGCACCTAACACCACTTCCTTGGTGCTGGAGGAGAAGGTTTTAACATTCAATTGAGAAGGGAAGGGAAGTGGGGGAAAGTGGGTGTTTTATAGACAGAGAGATCCAGAGAGAGGAGGAGGAGGATGGGAAGGGAAGGGAAGGCTTTAACTCCAGATTGAGAGTTAAACTTTTATACACTCTTTTACACACACACACACACACACACACACTACTTAGGCAGCTCTTTCAGAGATCACTGTTGAGGCCAGAAGAATGGGACAGTGCTTCTTCCAGGACCTTTCTAAGCAGTATTACCATATTAACCTGTATATAAGTCAACCCAGGATTTTAGGGTCAATTTTTGAGCATAAATTTCTCAACTTATAGTCGAGCATATATGGTAGCCACTGATCAAATGCCTGTCAAAAGTCTTCCCTTGTCTGCAATAAGAAAATAAGAAGGATGCCTAACTTCTCTGGGAAGGGAGTTCCAGAACATGAAGGCAGCTACTGAGAAGGCCCTCTCCCATGTTCCCACTAGATGTACTTGTTAGGGTGGTAGGACAAAGACTGCTGCGACACTGCAGAATTAATCCAGTTTGACACTACTTTAATTGCCATGGCTCCATCCTATGGAATCCTAGAGGTAGTGGCACCAGAGCTCTCTTACAGGGAAGGCTAAATCTTTCAGCAAACTATAGATCCCAGAATTCCATAGCATTGAGTCATGGCCATTAAACTGGTGTCAAACTGGATTAATTCTGTAGTGTAGATGCAGCTAGGCAGAAACGTTTCCCCATATTCAGAATAGCAGACTCAAGCAGGGTCTTTGCTTGAGTCAGCAGTCCAAACCCACAACAGAGTCTATAGTGTACTGCTGTTGAAATGATGCTTGCAACCACTACCACCTCATATATTTACCAGTAAGGGGAGGAATCCCTTTTTTCAAGAGGCCAACCACAGTGGCCAGTGGATCCCATTAGAAACACTTTCCTGACAATGGCTAACAGGAACTTGACTATCCCATGTTCATTTTTTGGTTTGAATTCTCCCAGCTTTTTAAAATTGTAGGCTTAAGCTCGAACAGCATATAAAAGTCCACAGTTATGGGAACATTGATTAAGAAGTACACTGTTTTTAAAGCACACTAGTTGCATGATTGTTTTCCCTATTAGTTTCCAGTCCTAGTATAAGGTGTTGGTAAAGACCTTTAAAGCCCTAAATGGCTTGAGTCCAACCTATCTCCGGAACCGCCTCCTCCAATATAATCCTCCCCGCACACTCCGATCCTCTGGGAGGAATCTGTTGCAGCCTATAAAAACTAGGCTGTCGACGACCTCCCAGAGGACTTTTTTAGCTACCGCTCCCAGATTATGGAATGGCCTGCCGGACGAGATCCATCAGATTACCAACTTAAACAGCTTTAAAACAGCTCTGAAGACGGATCTTTTCTGGCAGGCCTTTTCTGATTAGATCTCCCGGCCTCCAGAGTCCTATTATCCCTACTTGGTCTGCTGTCTCTGTTTAGTCCTTTAACACCAATTAGGTTGTTATATAATTGAATTGTTTTTAAGTATTATGTTTTAATTCTATCATTGTTTAATTCTGTTTTAAGAGGTGGTAGGGTTTATGGGTTTGGGATTGTATTCTACATTGTACTGAGTTTTAATGATGTAAGCAGCCTCGATTGTCTGACAGAGGGGCAGGATATAAATAAAATTTATTATTATTATTATTATTATTATTATTATTGTTATTATTATTATTATTCCCTGAGCTTACTGATGAGACAGATTAAGTAACAGACTAATTTTATTGTGATACAGTTTACATGTGTGGCTAGTTGAAGGAGCTAAAGTTATTTTGGCTCAGAAAGGAGCTTAATTCGTGCATTTCCAATTGAGGACTAAGACACGGATCAAGGGGAGAAATTGCTGGGGAGGGCCACCAGCCTTGCACATCCTTCAAATAGTTGCACATTCAGGGCTAGATCTTGTTATTATTTCGAATTAGAGTAACTTTATTAAATAAATGGGATTTACATACATGTCTTGTTTGTTCAGTGCAACAGCTGGGTCTGCACTAATTGATCTTGGTTGTGCCTCTCCCCAAAAGCCCCCATCCTGCTAGCATTGCTGGAGGACATCCAACACTTAGCCATGAAACTGTCTTGAGCCACCTTTGGGGCAGTTCTCCACTCACAGTAGTTTGTTGTGAAGCTGGGGTGGTGAGATAGAAGAGAGCTGTTTAAATTGTATTGAGCTCATTCAATGAAAGACAGAATATAAGTGTAATTGGAAACAAACAAACAAAAATCAATTTTTTGTTTTAAAATTTTTATATCCTACCCTATATCCAAAGAATTCAGTGCATGAGTGGTTTATCTATGGGGTGCCTATTTTAAATGATACACTTCCACTAAAAAGCATTATGCTGTTTCAAGTTGTTGATCAAATTCTACATGTACAAAGACTAAGTGGGAGGGTGGAAAATTAAGGTTTGCCCTGTTATAATCACAAAAGAGGTAATTTTCAAGTACTGCTCGAGACATTAAGCTTAACTGAGAAGGGTATCAGTAAATCTTATCCATCTGCTACCAGAGTACCATAGTGAACTTGAAATTGCTCTGAATAAATGATAGTCCTTTGAATGTTATCTTTGTCTGTTTGATGCAGGGTAACCAAATTGATAGGATGCTTTATTCAATCTTAGCAAAATTGAACTTGGCTTGAAATTAGTTCTTGATTATAATTCTATTTAGAAAATCAATGGGAAGCTAGTAAGCATCATGTCCTTCCCCGGAGGCTTTGTGCTCTAGACAATTACTATATTCCCTTTGTAGATTCAGTCCATTTAATATCAATGCTGTGTGTGCTCCAAAGAGTCACCTAATTCAAGACTGACAGATGAAGGGAGGCATCAAATGCTTTGGAATGAACATCTGGTAGAGACAGTCCCTTTCAGTCTGACAGTGGATTGTATTGACAAATTAGTAGTGTGTACTGAATACCTCTAAGTCAGAGACAAATGAAAGGCAAAGAATAATTAAAAACTAGTGGCTGAGAAAAAACAACAAAATATGTAGGACACTTCAAAGGAAAATTAAAACAAGCACCAAATCACCACAGGTTTGGTTGATGGTACTAGTTTTATTGACTTTAAAACAGAAGTGGCAAATTCATGAAAGAAGGGTCTGTAAGTGACTATTTGCTATGATAGCCATATCTTCACATTGATGACCAAAAATAGTAGGGAATAGCTATTGCCTTAAAACACTGCAACATCTAATTAGTCATGCTGAGCAATGGGATGATGGAATTGGGAGATCTTCAGTTTAATCTAATGAGAGCTCCTCAGAGGTGTGATTTCATAAGGAGATAGGTTACACCATTCAGGGCTGTTAGCTGTATTGCCTGATAGGTTCTCTGTCCATGGGTGTGTGAATCTACTCCAGGTTTTTGTCTGAGTTTTAAAGGAACTGTCCAGTGATTTGAATATAATCTCCAAACTAGAACCTTGGATAGATCCTTTCATATGCTAACTTGCTATTAATTTATACAAAAAAGATGAGTAACAGAAGACAGGATACAGATAGATACAATTTTGTATAGTGTGTGGAAAATGGAGAGGCAGAAGGTTTTCTTACTCTCTTAAAACATTTGATATTTGGATCATGGAGGATGGAACTATCAGTGGCAAGTTATGATGAATAGATCTCTCCAGTACAAGAGGTGGTATGGTGAAGGGTCTGGAAATCATACCCTATGAGGGACAACTTAGGGAGCTGGGTTTGTTTAGCCTGGAGAAGGGACGGTTAAGAGGTGATATGATAGCCCTGTTCAAGTATTTGAAGAGGTGTCATATTGAGGAGGGAGCAGGCTTGTTTTCTGCTGTTCCAGAGAACAGGATCTGGAGCAATGGATGCAAGCTACAGGAAAAGAGATTCTATCTCAACATTAGGAGGCTTTTCTTGACAGTAAGTGCTGTTTGACAATGGAACACTCTGCCTCCCTCCCTTCTTTGGAGGTCTTTAAACAGAGGCTGGATGGCCATCTGTTGGGTATGCTTTGATTGAGAGTTCCTGCATGGCAGGGGTTGGACTGGATGGCCCATTCTATGATTCTATTTGAGTCTCTCAAATGTAATTGATTGTCCACTGAATGAATAGAATGCTGTAATAGGTCTTTGTTCTGATCCAACATGGCTCCTTTTATGTTCAAATGTGATCTATTATGATCGTATCATAAGAAATATTGCAAATATTTCACCACTAGGGATGTAATTTTTACTAATTTCTTTCTTGAAGATAGCAACAAGTCCTCTTGAAGACAGCAACCATGCAGCTTTTGCAGACTAATGCCAATCAAGGATTTATTCTACACAAAATTTGTGTGGTTGTTTTGTGCAGAAAACAGCATTCTCGGTGTGGAAAATAATATTTCAATGAAGAAATATAAATTCATATACAGAAATATCAATTCCTATGCAGAACATAGAATTTTTCTTTGCAAATCAATTATCTGAGAATTTTGTGCAGAATAAGTTGCCAGTTACAACATTTGCTGTGCAGAAAACTACATTTTTGCACAGGTATTGATATTTCTGCATAGAAATATTATTTTCCATGTAGAAAATATTGTTTACTGTATATAAAATGCTGTTTCCTGTTCAAAACAATCACATTTGGCATAGAATATATCCTAAATGGCAAAGATTCTAGTCCATCCAAAAATTTTCTCATCAGGGTTTCTCAACAGTCAAAATATTTTTTGACAATTCTCACAATATTTTTATTATTATTCTTTCCATCCCTACATCACACAGGACATTTTCAAGATCCATCAGCATCCTTTCTGTGAAAGTCAGCTTAAAGGCAAAGAAAGAACCCTTTCTTGTTCTCCAAGGAGAGGATCATAGAATCATAGAATCATAGAGTTGGAAGAGACCACAAGGGCCATCCAGTCCAACCCCTTGCCATGCAAGAACTCTCAATCAAACCATACCCAACAGATGGCCATCCAGCCTCTGTTTAAAGACCTCCAAAGAATGATACTCCACCACACTCCAAGAGAGTGTGTTCCACTGTCAAACACCTCTCACTGTCAGGATGTTCCTCCTAATGTTGAAGTGGAATCTTTTCCTGTAGATTGCATCCATTGTTCTGGGTCCTGTTCTCTGGAGCAGCAGAAAACAAGCTAGCTCCCTCCTCAATATGACATCCCTTCAAATATTTAAACCATCTCTTCTCCAGGCTAAATATACCCAGTTCCCTACATTGTTCCTCATAGGGCATGGTTTCCAGACCCTTCACCATTTTAATTGCTGTCCTCTGGACACGCTCCGGTTTTTCAACATCCTTTTTGAATTGTGGTGCCCAGAACTAGACACGGTATTTCAGGTGGGGCCTGACGAAAGCAGAATACAGTGGCACTATTGCTTCCCTTAATCTAGATACTATACTTCTATTGATGCGGCCTTCTAATCTATTAAGGTTGTCAAGACCATGTGGCACCCTGGCCTGGAAAATGACATAGATGTGGCCTCTGAGAGGAACTGGAGCAATAGTAACAGGGTTACTACAGTTCAAGTGGCAGGTGCATGAGTCAGCATTTGGTGAGCTGTGCATCATGGGAAGCCTGATGCAACATGCACAGTGGATGAGACAAGCCAGATATGCATCATGGGAGGTCTGATGCAACATTCCTGATGCAATGGGCACTGGGATGAAACCAGCAAGGCTTCATTAGTGCATGGCTATCACATGTTCCCAAGAAGACCACCTATATATGGGCGAGAATCAGAATCTCTATTGTTGGTTAGTTCTGTTTGGTGGTTGGCAAAGCACTTTATTACTCTGTATAGCTGTGAGTATTCAAGACAGATGTCTGGTACTATGTGTATGTCTTTGTAAATATTTGCAACAAAGATGAAAGCCCTCTCTGAGAGAAGCCTCACTGTGAAGCTATTTTTCCTCCAAGCTAAAGGCAGCAGCTGCATATGGGAGGTTTTTTCCTGTGCTGTCTGGATCAGACTCTTCACAGAAGACCAGCTTCTGGGTGCATCTACTCTGCATGTGTGTATGCTAGATCTCACTGTCTATATATCCCAACATGGGTTACAGGCCCAGTGTGCATGTTGACAATGCCTGAGTTGTTGTGAGAGTTCCAGAATTGCCAGTGGTGCTGCTGAATGTACAGAGAGGGAAGACAAAGTCCTAGAACTGAGTGAGTTATGTGTGTTTTCTCACCATCAGTGTTTATCAGTGAGCTGGTGAAGACTTATCAAGCTTCCCCATGTGTTCGCTGCTTGCCCAGGCTGTTGTCAGTTTGCCCAGAAGTCCATCTGCATCTGACTATCGGTGACCCAGAGCAGGAAACATGGAAACAACCATTAGATTTCAGAGGCTGAATGGTTCAAACTATGCCTCTTGGAAAATCTATATGCACACTTTATTGATAAAATAGGACTTGTGGGGCATTGTGCAAAACCAGCCAGACCCAACAGATGTCCATCAGATTGAAGATGATTGGAAGGCAAGGGCAATGATTGTTCTAGCCATAGACAAAATCCAACTGAATCACATCAGGGAGAAGCAGACAGCTTTTGATGTGTGGCATGCCATCGAGTGAGTTCATCAGCCCGACGGAACCTTATCTAGGAAGCTTTGTTGTAGAAAACTGTATGGCTATAAGTTGAAGGAGAGAACTTCTGTACTTACTCATCTGGAAAAAATGCAAGGCTTGTTTGCAGAATGAAATAGCAAAGGCATCCAGAGGGAGGAGTCTCAAAAGGTCTTCATACTCCTGAGCAGCTTGACCAGTGAGTAGGACATTTTGATGTACGGCCTATGGGGAGTAGCTGAGGCAGATCTGAGGACTGAGCTTGTTGCTTCAAAAATCCTGGAGGAGATCCAGAGACATGACTTTGGACCTTATCACACAGGGTCTAAAGCAGACCTAATCCAAAGGGTATCCGTAGCTAATACATATTATTTCCCCGTGTTTACACACGACGTTGCACCAAAACTCGGCAGAACCCGGAGCTAATCCGTAACAAATTGAGATCTTTTGACATTCGGTTTTTTGGGGAAGTACAACCGAGCTTTCGGAATCATTGCGCAATGGCCGTGCAGGCGAAATACATATGCTCGCGCAATACGTATTGTGAAGCATTTCCCCACCCTGACCCATGGTTCCCCGCGCTACTTCCCATGGATCTGTGAGGAAGCATCTTATGACATGTCCTTCCTGTTTGGATTGGGCAACAAATGGGACGGGTAAACATGGTCCTCTCTTTGTAATTTATGGGATTTTCTAATTTGTGTGTGCACGGAGAATACGTTTCCAGGATGCGTGTCCCGGGAAGCGCGATAAATGCGCTATGGCGGTAATTGCGTGTGGTAGGCATTTACATATTGCGGGAGCTCTTTCAGTTCATTTCGGTATAGAACTGAATTTATTCTTATTTCGGTTACTTCGTGGCCAGCGTGTGATAAGGTCCTATGAGGAGAGATCCAGGGAAGCAATCGAGACATCCCAGGAGGGGAGTGCTGCCATCTGCAGGACCAAGCAGTGCTTTTCCTGTGGAGAGATTGGACATTTCAGGAAGAGTCTCTGCAGCAAAGAATGGATGGTCCTCACAGGAGAAAAAGCTTTAGGAAGGGAGGGGGTTTGTTTCTGCTATGGAGGGTGTTGTGAGTGGGAATAAGGGAGACCCTGTCTGGCTTTTGGACAGTGGTTGTTCTCACCACATGGTACCAGATAAAGGGAGACTACAGAACCCAAAACCAGCACCAGTAGACACAGTGGTGTTTGCTGATGGTGAATCTGGTAGAGTGGAGTTTAAAGGGTGTGTATTCATTCCAGGGCTGGGATAAAAATTTGATAATGTTTGGTGTGCACTTAGACTGTAGAATTTCCTTGTGAATGTAGCATCCCTGACCAATGATGGGTTTGAAGTCCATTTTAAGGGGAATGTGGGAATAATCTCCAAGGATGGGGCAGTGTGTGGTAAAGCTGTAAAGAAAAATCCGGTATACCACATGGTGGCACAGATAAAGTGTGGCAGTGTTGCAAATAAACCTTTACATGAAAATTGTGCACACTATATTCATAGAGTAATGGTGCACGCAAGTTTCAAAGGTTTAGAACAGGGGTAGGCAACCTTTCCCCTTTAAGGGCCGAGGGACTTCAACTCCCAGAATCCCAGGAGCTATTGCCCAACATGGGACTATTGGCCAACATGGCTGAGGCTTCTGGGAGCTGAAGTCCCTCGGCCCTTAAAGGGGAAAGGTTGTCTACCCCTGGTTTAGAAACCTGAAGAAGCTTTGCCCAGAGTTCAAGGTGGAGAATTGCAACAGCTACCTTGACTGTGCAGTATGCAAAAGGGTGAAAGCAAAGCTTACCCTGTTCCCAAAGTAAGCAAGTGCACCACCCAGAGGCCTTTTCAGACGGTGCATGCAGACTTGTCATGACCACACCAGGGCAAGAGCATGAGAGGAAACAGATTTACCTTGCTCACAGCGGACCAAAACACTTGGAATTCCTATGTGGCCTTGTTGAAAACCAAGGGTGAAGCTGCTGACCAGGTCAAAAAATCAGCAGAGATGAGGAAAGATCCATGCCAACCATGATGTTTTTGTGAAGTTGGGAAACACTGATTCAAACATCAGAAATAGAAGGATGGATGCTTCCAGAAATGTGAAGGAGGAGGAACCTAGCACTTCTATGAACAAACACACACACAAACTCCAAAGCAGGAACCAGTTCAGAGACATGACATCCAGGAAAGCAGTACTGACACTGAGAATGAGCGGGGCAGAACCAAGGTCACCATTCTACAAAGGATACAGTGAGTCAGGAGACCACCAGACAGATTTGTTGTGCAGGAGGCACAAGCCTTTGCTTTTGTGGTAGAGGAGCCTGATAGTTATGAGGACATGCTCAGGTACCCAGTTAGTGAGCAAGAGAAGTGGAATGTAGCTATGGATCAGGAATTTGGTGCATTGGTGGACAGAAGAGTGTTTGAGGTGGTGGATAGGGCTGCAGGGCAGAAAGTGATTGAATGCAGGTGGGTTTATATAGAAAGAAGGGCATGCCTGATGGGACTGTGAAGTCCAAAGCCAGGTTGGTAGCCAAAGGTACACGGTGTATATCTTTGTAAATATTTGCAACAAAGATTAAAGCTCTCTCTGAGAGACACCTCGCTGAGAAGCTATTTTTTTCAACAAGCTGAAAGCAGCAGCTGCGTGTGGGAGGTTTTTTTCCCCCCTGTGCTGTCTGGAGCAGACTCTTCACAGAAAATCAGATTCTGGGTGTTCCTGCCTACATGCATCTACTCAGATCTCGCTGTCTGCATACCCAAACAAAGGTAATTTTGAATTTTCATCCTGTCTTCTGGGGTATTAGCTATTCCTCCTAATTTGGTGTCACCTGCAAACTTGATAAGTATGCCCCTTATTCTTTCATCCAAGTCATTGATAAAGATGTTGAATAGCACTGGGCCCAGGACAGAACCCTGTGGCACCTCACTGGTCAATTCTCTCCAGGATGAAGAGGAGCCATTGCTGAGCGCCCTTTGGGTTTAGTCAGTCAACCAATTACTAATCCACCTAACAGTTGTATTGTCTAACCCACATTTTATCATCTTGTTTGCAAAAATATCATGGGGGAACTTGTCAAAAGCCTTACTGAAATTAAGATATACTATGTCTACCACAACCCCTTCATCTACCAAGCTGCTAATTTTATCAAAAAAAAAGAGAGAGAGAGAGAGAGAGAGAGAGAGAGAGAGATCAGATTAGTCAGGCATGACTTGTTTTTGAGAAACCCATGTTGACTTTTAGTGATTATGGCATTCCCTTCTAAATGTTCACAAACTCTCTGTTTAATTATCTGCTCTAGAATCTTTCCTGGTCAAGTAGTGGTTATCTTGTCTGACTGGGTTTGTATAGAAAGATAAAAAAAATGTATGAAGGTGATGAAGGATGTTCATGCTTATGAAACACACACATGCTTATGAAAATCTATGCATAGTCATGCTGTGTCTACACTCTTCTCTAATGTTGCAGTTAATGTTACACTCTTCTCTAATGTTGCATGTTGATAGCCAAGCTGTTGGCAATAGCCATTAGGGACAATGTATATCAATTTATTTAAGAAACAATCTATATGGGAATGATTAAACCCAATGTTCATCTATATATAAGAACAGAGTCCTTTATTCTGGATTCTAGTGATAGTTTGAGTTTGGTTTTGCTAAGACTTTATCAAATCACATTGGCAGTTTTGTCCATGCAGGCGTGGGCTTTGAGTGTTTAACTTTTCAAGTCTGTATTTGAATAGGTATCCATGTTTGCAGTGCTGAATTAGGATAGCTCTCTCTTAATTTCAAAAGGTTCTTCATTTGCAACATCTGTATGCAGGTCAGTGCAACTAGTTCTCTCCATGCCTGGAATAATTATTTCTATTGGGTTTGGATAATTAAAGTAGAGACAATTCAGTCTCAATTCATTTTGAAGAATATAATGAAATTCACAGATTTCTTCATATTCAGTACAGAAAGAATTTAAGGTGTGTGTGTGTGTGTTTAAAATAAGATCAAGTCCAAGAAAAAGTAACTCACTGTTTTCTCCCATCCTTATAGGATTCTGGGCAAAGATGAAATTCCCTTGACAATGGTTATTCTCTTGAAGAACTACAACTATAATAGATAATTTCATTCATTTTGGCATGTCACATTCTCTTGCAATCATCCAACAATAATTAGTTCTTGAAAAATGAACGGCTCCTCCCATATAATCTTTCCTGTACTCTCAGGTCCTCTGGGAAGAATTTACTACAGTCATGGGAAACTAGACTAGTGGTGACTTCCCAGAGGACCTTTTCAGTTGCTGTTCCTAAAATTTGGAATGACCTGCCGGAGGAGACTTGCCAGATTACATCTCTTGGCGTTTTTTAAAAAGCGATAAAAATGATTCTCTTCCAGCGGGCCTTCCCAGACTGACCTCTGCCCTGAACAGAACTAACTGCCCATTTGATCTACCTCCCCTAGACATTGCCACTGTTATTAATTGTTTTTAATTGGTTTTTTAGTTATAGGGATTTTATTGTTGTAATTTTATATCGAAGGGTGGGTGGGTTGAAGGGGTGGAGGGTTCAGGGATGGTTTCTTATTATTTATTTCTGTATTTGTTTTAATTTTTACTGTTACCTCAACAGGGAGAGGTGGGATACAAATAAATTATTATTATTATTATTATTATTATTATTATTATTATTATTATTGGATTACAGTACCCAGAATTCCAGAACCAGTTAGGAAATTCTAGGAGCTGTAATTAAAGAAGAAAAATACTGATATTTATTTGTATACCAATGTTCTCAGTTAGATGTTTCTCTGAAGTACATGTGACCCAATGGCAATTTATCAAGGTCCTGACTGAATGCTGTGGTGCTCACATCCTGGCAATGAGTCCAGAGAAGGGCAATCAAGATGATTAAGGATCTGGAAACTAAGCCTCATAAGGAATGAGTTAGCAGTTGGGTGTATTTAGCTTGGAAAGGAGAAGACTGAGAGGTGACATCATGGCCATCTTTAAATATCTGAAGAGATGTCATGTAGGAGATGGCACAAACTTGTTTTATGCTGCTCCAGAAACTAGAACACAAACCAGTTGATTCAAATTACAAGTGATTCTGCCTAAACATTAGGAAGAGCTTCTTTATTATAAGAATGTTTAATGACAGTGTAACGGACTTCCTTGGAGGTGGTGGACTCTCCTGCTTTGGAGAACTTTAAACAGAGTTTGGATAGACATCTTTCAGGAGTGCTTTAGCTGTGTATTCCTGCATGGTAGTGATTGGATTAGATGGCCTTTGTAGCCCCTTTTAATTCTATAATTATTTGAGTGTGGAGAAAACTAGGTGACTTCCTATATATAGTATATTCTGTCCAGCCATCATAACTGTAGCTTATTGGCACTTAATAATTTCTATAATAAAATTGTCTATAAATCTTACTGTGGCATTGGTGTGGTTGTAATCAGTTAATCACTTTTAAGAAATGGTGACATCAGTCTTCCCATCATCAGAATGTCTATTCTTGTAAGTCCTAAAGTTTGAAAAAATATTAAAAAAATATTCAAAACATGGCCAAAAAGGGGTTCTTGAGTTTTGAGGACCCCTATTGAGGAGAATCCAAGATGAGTCAGAATCTTCACATTTCAGAAATTATTCTGTGCCAAAAAGTGCACCTTTTTGCATAGAAATTACTTTTTTCTGTACAGGAAAGTTACTAAAAAATCAAGATACTGTTTCTGTGCAATCCCCCCACCCACAAGAAGAGAATAGTTTACAAAAACAATGTAATTTTCAATTACTTTCTCACAGCAAAGAGAAAACGGTAAAAATTATTTCCTCTTGCCTGTAAGAATGAAATTTACCAAGATTTGCATCCCTAATAAGCTTCATAAGCTTGCATAGGGAATGATAAGATGCAGGAATTGTACATTTCCAAGAAAAGAGATGCAATGTTTGCCCCTCTGAAAGCAATGGTTAGGTCTTCAACTTTCATTTTCTCATTTTACAACATTTCGTCTTCTGGAACTCTCTCAGTGAACCCCCGATAAAGAAGAAATTGGTTGTTAAAATAAAACAGTCCTCTGCAAGCAGGTCACACACTGAACACGTTTCTGTTGAAATCTAAGGACTGAAGCATTTTGTTGTAAATGCAAGGAATTGCCTTAATCTTTCCATAACTAGAACATTGGTTATGCATTCAGCATTTTCATTTCAAAACAACCTGTGTCTTTGCACAATGACAATGGGAAAGTGAAGTTATCATAGGAATGTGAAAAACTGTCATTCCAATTGTCATTGCATTTGTCAGAGTCCTCACAGAATTTCTGATTCTGTCCCAGTTCCATATTGAATTGTGACTTTTTCCTTCCTATATGGAAATGAATGCATATTTTTGTGCTTTTTGCCCCAAATATACACATTTTAATATGTCTTTTAATAATTATACATTATTGCATGCCCCTTTTTTATTGACTAAAGCATGTTTCCCATATTTTCTACTGTACACATTTTAGCTACACCATGCATTTTTTAAAAAAAATGTATGCATGGTTGGGGTATAGTTTTAACCTCCAAAAAGCACTGGAAGTCTTGCAAATGAACAGATTTCAAAGGCAAAATGGGCTTCATTTGGGAAGGAGTCTACGGACATAAGAAATGGGATGACCAGAGGAGCTATATAGTGTTAGTATGGCTAGATATCATCCTCAGTATCTGCAATAGCATTACTCTGAATATCAATTTGAGGGGATCATGTCCTGCTAGTGCATTTCTCATACAGATCTGGGATAATAGAATATTGAACTAGATAGACATTTAGTCTCATTGTTCTTCAAATTTTGCATAATTAATTTCCTACCTCTACTTGCATGTAATTTCTATATATGGTGTGTTGTGATTGTGAAATTAAGAAATACATTCAAATAACATATGCAAGAGTCAAAGAAATATAGCAAATCTTAGGAAAGTTTTCTTAAACTCTGTTTTACTTAAAAGAATATTTCCAAAATGTCACCATCTGATTCTCATTTGCCTATTTTATAGATCTGATTTTGGCCCTCTCTCAGGCTCTCTTTAACATAAGTCAGTATCATGTCATAATTTTTACATGGCTGCTAGTGCTACATACCACAAACCATTACTTTAGTTTGCATAGGCTTGGTTTACCATGTGATAACTTGATAAATGAGCACAATATTTGTGTGTGGGGGGGGATTGTTCTCAGCAATCTTCAGTATCATCTTCATGACAAATTGACAAGACTACAGAAAAGAGAACACTACTGCCTTAACTTGAGCTTAATTCCCTTAAATATAACTCAACTTTAAGTGTTTTTGATTGCATACCACAGCCAGGAATCCAGAACTCAGAAAAGTTACTGTTCTGGATTTCAGCTTTCCAGATCTCCCAGTCAGTGTGCTAGCTGAGTGATTCTGGCATTGTAACCCAGAAAAGTAACTTTTTCTCGGCTCTTCTGAGAACTACAATTGAACTGTCATCAATGATGACGACTTTCTTTTGGCAAATAGGGTTCTACCTGGAAACGTTATTTCTCTCAACATAATATTCACCATTAAGTCATCTTATTCCACCTATTGGATTTCTCCTTCATATGACAGGTATGTATCTCAGACCTTTCCTTTGGATTATTTACATCTTATTCCCATTTTGCTGCTAATCAGTTATGATTATATATACTATGCCATAAAGTTCTCAAAGGCTCTAACTCTTCCCTCGTGTTCCTGTCAGCCCTACCCTTACCAATATGAAAGAAGATCAGCAGAAGGGAGCTTACATTGCATCCAGAAACTCTTACATTATTTAGAACCCTGAATGCAGGTATTCGTTATATGGCTTGAGACTCATTCCCTATGCAGACTGCCAGAAATAGTGCAAATTGAGTCCATTTTAACTGCTCTGGCTCAGTGCTAGGGAATCATGGGAACTGTAGTTTATTGTGGCACCAGAGCTCTCTGACAGAGAAGGCTCAATGTCTCAGAAAAAAAAATACAGTTCCCATGATTCCCTAGCACTGAGCCAGGGCAGTTAAAGTGAACTCAATTTGCACTATTTCTAGCAGTCTGCAATGGCCCTAAAGTAGTTAGAAAATTGTCGAGGAACTGCAAAATCAACAACAAGATATTGGAAAAGATTTTTTTAAACAAATGCCCATGACAGAAAGAAAAGAAAGTTCACCTGAACATTAGGAAGGACATCTTGTAAGAG
The DNA here is from genome assembly GCA_026167975.1 of Phrynosoma blainvillii. Taxonomy (NCBI): domain Eukaryota; kingdom Metazoa; phylum Chordata; class Lepidosauria; order Squamata; family Phrynosomatidae; genus Phrynosoma; species Phrynosoma blainvillii. Next base: position 420,881,957 of record JANUYF010000001.1, read on the forward strand.
ATGTTTGAGAGTATAAAAGATGGCCTCAGAGGGTAGTGGACTTTCAGCAGAAGCTGGATGGGCATTTTTCATTACTGCTTTAGTTATGTATTTCTGCATACCAAGGGGTTGGAATGGCCCATGTGGTTCCTTCTATGATTTTATGCCATCTGGGAGATTTTGAGAGTTACAGCTTTTTAAAAAACAATAATGCTTTCAAGATCTGAAAAGAGTTTTGCATGTATAATGGGGTTCTTAACTGCTTACTGAAGGAAAATACATAAAGAAAAGAAAAAAAGAAAAGGGGGAGCACATCCATGGATGGAACAATGTGGAAAAGTGAGACATTAATTGATGTCAAGTATAGTAGATTTGTCCATTCCTACTTGCAAGTCCTTTTTTATGATATTTTCTTCAAAGTGACACTCTCAGGACCAGTGTGTCAAGATGTTTGTCAAGGTTTAGCAGAGAACCATATAGGTGACAAATGAGTCGAAATGCAATTGGTATGAGAGAGAAAAAAAAAGTTGGTGGAACTGGACATGTATAGCCTAAAGAAAAGAAAGATTAGCGAAGGCCAGGAGAACAACCTTCAGATAAAGCAGGAAAGAACCATACAGTTATGTCCTGAGGGAAAGACAAAAAAGAGATGACTTGAAATGGCAAATGCAATGACTTCAGCTACAAACTAAGTAAAAGAAGCCTGTCTGCATGGGCACTGGAAGGAGATGCCCAAGGAAAGTATGGAGACAGATATTGGAAGCTGAAGAAAAGCAATAATAGGCCTCTATACTGAGTGACTCTGCCATTAATTTATATTTTTCATCCACAGACTGGAAAGTTAGACAACATCATCCGTTCTAACTTTTATTTTTTGAGCAACTGTCATTTAAAAAGAAAATGTATGACTATCTTATCTTCTGCTGTCTTCGAAGCTGAGAAAGGGCACAAAGAGAAGATAAAACATTGAACAGTTTTTCACTTTTGCAATTTATAGCAATGGTCACAAGCCTTTTAAAATGTGTGCTGGTTGTATCCATTTGTAAGGAAAATGTTTCCACATTGGTGGAGGGAGGCAAAGTTAATATTCTCTGCAACAAAAACATGCTGAACATGTCAATAAAAAGGTCAAATGGGTCATGATAAGGATAGGAATTTCAGGCAAGGCCATTTAATATACAATTAGCAGGACAATTCTTCTCAGTGGCCTCTTTAGTCAAAGCTTCTTACACATCCAAAGTACTGCTGAGTTCTTTTTGAGATGGTGAACATCAGGAAGGAGTGGTATTTCCACATCTTCTTCCCTCCTTTTAAAGCACTGCTCCCCCATTACAAGCAATGAGGGAAAAGTATTTATTGTAAAATTTACCATTGGGGCCTGTTTAGGAACTAGTAGGACTTTGGCTCATAGAAATCCAAGGCCTTCCATGATTCAAGCACATCATACCAGAAATCCTTATTTTCTATCTCTCCCAAACCATAATTTCAACATTGGGTTGGTGAGATATGGTTAAAGTTCCACTTGATGAATATTAGCTAGTTTTCACTGTAGTCACAGTGTTTTCTTTCTGATTGTAGAAGGAGAAATTCTATCTCTCCTATAGAACCTGAGGCATTTCCTCAGGCCCATAGGGTTGTCTATATATATGAGAAAGAGTAGTACCCTGTGAATCCTGCTCTTCTTCCCATGACAGAAAACCCATAACTTGTGCTCTGACATGGATAAATGAAAGAGAAAGGTGTCTGAGAAAAGTTGTCACAATACCTTTTCAAATTACTAGATGTTAACAGAGATAATGTATGTGAGCAGTGTAACAGAATTTCATTTAAGGTGTCAGTCAGTTTTAGTGAGAACCCTTTCAATCATTTACTTATATGTTGGCATGAAATTGTTTATGGGCATGAAACTGAACTGGTGCAACAGGGATGAAGACACTTGGGCAATTACTTAACCCTCCTACACCTTTTTAAACATTATTTACTAAATATACCGAGTGGTCAAAGAGACCTCTGATTATTCATAGGTTTTTAAAAAAAACATTGAGTTTCATTTGAAAATAGATTCAGAATTGATGTCAAAAGATTGAAAACCTATAAACAGCTCTCACTTCTAGTAAAAGGAATAACCTTTGCCAGGACAGTTAAATCCATAAAGACAATCCCTCCACCAGTGTAATTCCTTTGGATTACATTCTCTTTTCATTCTATGACAGAAAACTTACAGCAAGTGAGAGACACTAGTTGTATTAAACTAATTTCTCTCAATTGTTGTAAGTTTTCTGTCATAGAATAGAAAGAGAGATACTTTTCAAGTACAGGTATTTAATTTTCACCTTATCACTCTCCCCCTCATACCTCCCTTAGTTCTTGGGAGTGGAAAAAATATATAACCATTATCATCCTATTCCACAATTGATATCTTCTGTCATCAGATGAATATTAGCTAGTTTTCACGTGTTGTCTCACAAACCCTTCATACTATGTGCATGCATCTCTCAAACTATGGATAAACTCAAATGAGGGGTTTCTTTTCTCCTGCTAGGGAGTGAGGGCTTCCTTTTTTCCCAGTGGTACAGTACTAACAAATACTGTCTTTTCTCCCCTATCAGATTATAGTAGTAGTTTGCTGTGGATGGCTCTTTCTGGCTATGTAAAATATTGTTTTTACTAGAGGACAGTTTCTGCCTTTCATTACTCACCCATTTCACAGATGAAAACTGGCACAAGTGTGGCCAAACATCTTCAGGGTGTGATAAAGATGGCAAAGTTATTAATGAGGAAGAATACACAAGCCAGGAGGGGCTGTAGTGGTCTAGTTTTGCTTGAACCTACAGAGAAAGGCTAGATTCTGTCCCTTTTTTCCACTTCCCCTCTTCTGAGAGCATACCAATTGAGGTAAGTCATGATGAAGAGGGAAAGTGGGTGAAGGAGAAAGAAACTGGGACATTTCAAAGGCAGTGAAACATGTGGTATAGCAGAAGATTCATTGGGACTGTATCTACCAAATTGGGACAGTCAGAGAGTATTGAATTATACCTATATAAAGTTTCCTCTGTTAGGCTGTCTCTTATGCCACTAGGCCCCTTTGTCATGCTTACTTGGCAGTCAAAAGCAGAAGAAGCCATGGATCAATAAGGATCAGCAGTTAAGTGATGGATTCAGCTGGAATGGTAGCTCTCAAAACCAATCCACATGGCCCAGTGGTGGCCCAGAGGAGGAGGAGGAGTCAAGAAAGAGAGAGAGAGAGAGCAGCATGGGGTGGTGGTAGCCTCATAAACCACCTGATCACCAGCACCACTCCCTGGAGGCAGCCTAGAGGAGGAAGAGGAGCCAAGAAAAAGAGAGAGACAGAGAGCAGTGTGGGGTGGTAGCGGTCTCATAAACTGCCCGACCACCAACACCACTTTCTGGCAGCAGCTCAGAGGAGGAGGAGAAGCCAAGAGAGAGAGAGCAGTGCGGGGTGGCAGCTGTCTCATAAACTGCCCAACCACCAGCACCACTCCCTGGCAGTGGCCCAAAGGAGGAGCAGGAGCCAAGAGAGGGACTGAGAGCAGCATGGGGGGGGGTGGCCTCATAAACCACCAAACCAGCAGGACCACTCCCTGGCAGCAGCCCAGAGCAACATGGGTGGTGGCCCAAAGGAGGAGGAGGAGGCAAGAGAAAGAGAAAGAGAGAGAGAGAGCAACGCAGGGTGGCAGTGGCCTCATAAACCACCCGACCACCCCAGCAGCAGCTGCAATAGTAATAGTAAGGAAAGAGAAGGAGAAGTGATTTGAGAGAGGGAAATGGGCAGATGTGGCAATACAAACTACCTACCCATCTATCTTCTTCCTGGTAGTAATAGCACTAGAAAACTTCTTTAGATATTATCAAGGAATCCAATGCCATTAAAAGCTTATTAGGAGCTGCAGCACAAGTAATAGCAAATAATAGCAAATCAGAAAATATTACTTAAGGTAATTTAAATAATTACTTAGTTCTAACAAACATTATATAATCATATCAAAAAGAATTTACATAATATAACTATATTAGAAAGAAAAGGAAAGATTCCAGATAAAATTAGAATATGGCCAAGAGGAAACAAAAGTCACCTCTCTAACAGAAACTCCAGTATATAAAGAACAACCAAAAGAAACACATATCAGCTCTTACCTTCTAGAAGAAATCAGGAAAATAGGAATAGGCATAAAAACAGAAATAACAGCAAAAATTAAGGAAGAGATAAAAGGTCTGTGAGAAGAGATTAAAACAGATATACAAAAAGAAATAAATATTTTTAAAGATACTATAACAAAAATCACTAGAGAAGTGAAAATATTGAATAAAAAATGACAGAAATCCAAGAAAAAACTGAGGCATTAGAAAAAAGAGCAGGTATGATTGAGGAAAAACAATATCAAGAAGAAGATTATAAAGCAAATTTAGAACTACGTCTCTAAAGGAAAGCATTAAAATTGAGAGACGCAGGAGAACAACTAAGTGAAAATTTAAACACAAGAATTATTCCTGCCCTGGCACACTTTATTGATTGGTCAGGAGAACATTAGATCTAGAAATTGACAATATATAGAGAGCAGAGTCCTGTATTGTCAAAAATCATAATTTACCAAGAGATATCATGATCTATTTCGTAAGAGAGAGAGTGAGAGATCTTATGCTAGAGATGAACGTTAACAAAAAAATGTAGGTAGAAGGAAAAGAGGTAAAAGTATATAAAGCAATCTCAATACAAATGTTGAGGAAAAGGAGGGATCATATAACATTAACGGAATATTTAAGACAGAATAATATAAAGAATAAATGGTAAAGAACAGAAGGAGTCTCCTTTATATTTAATAAAGAGAGATTTACAATAAATTCAGAAGAAGAAAAAAGAAAGCTCTTCTAACTAATCACAAAGTGATCCGAGAAGCAGGGAAAACAGAGGCGAAAAAAGAAGAAATAAAGAAAAATAAAAAATAAAATAATAAGGATGGAAACTAGATTGGAAAAAGAACTTAGAATGGTGAACTTAGAGGAAGGGAAAGTAAGTTCAGAGGATTCAGATAGACAAACATCAGAGGATGAGAGAGAAACTAAATCAGAGCAGGACTTTGAACTAAAATCAGTAATTTGACAGGAAAAAAGATCTGAAGATAAGAACATGAGAAAATCAGCACAGACAGAAAATAAAAAGGAAAGGGAAAAAACAAAGAAGCAAAGAAAAGCTAAATATTAACAAACATAAAAGAAATAACTGAATAGATTATGACAATACAATTATTATTGTGGAATATTAATGGACTCAATTCAAAGTTTAAAAGGAGGAAAATCTTTCATTATCTAAACAAACAAAAAATAGATCTGATTTCCCTCCAAGAAATGCATATTAAAGGGAAAGACAAACATGTTCTGGAGAACAAAAGTTTAGGTGAAATGTTTGTGGTATGTGATGGAAAAAATAAAAGAAAGGCTCAGTAATCTATGTTAGAGCTAAAGGACAAGCAAGAGAAATATTTAAAGATACAGATGGTCGGTATCCTGTGATTGAAATGCTGTATCAAGGAAGGAAAATACTGTTAGTAAACATATATGCCCCACAAGAAAATAAAGGGACATTCTATAAGAAACTGTATCAAGAAATTGAGAAACTGGAATATGAGAGAATCATAATAACAGGTGATTGGAATGGGGTTTGGGATTTGGACATAGATAGATCTAACTCTAGTTCCAAAAAGGGTAAACAAGGGAAATTACCACTGTCAGCCTTGACCCTTTTAGAAAACCTAAACTAAACAGATGTATAGAGATTAAGCCATAAGAATTGTAGGGATTATACATTCTATTAAGATAGATTTAAAACATGGCCACGAATTGACCTAGTTTTGCTTTGAAACAGCTTAATAAAAATATCATGAAAATAGAGATACTACCTAAAACCTTGTCAGATCATATTGCAATCCAACTGGAAATTAAAACAACCAAAAGAGAATTTAACTGGAAATTGAAAAATTACTTATTAAGGGACAAAGATTTTGTGCAAACATTAAAACAAGAAATAAGAATTTACTTTAAAGAAAACACAGATGCTGAAATGCCAGCACATATAATTTGGGATACCAGTACAGCCATTATAAGAGGCCAATTTCTACAACAAGAAGCAAGGAAAAAAGATTAGAACAACAAAAAGAAAAAGTAATAATGAGAAAATGTGGGGAAAAGGACAAGAGATCAAAAAATACCTGAAAGATAAAAAAATTGTATCAAGAATTGCAAACCTTAAAGAATCAATTAAATCAAAAATTACACAACAAATAGCAAATAAAATAAAATATTTAAAACAACAATACTTCGAACATGCTAACAAAATGGATAAATGGTTGGCATATAAAATTAAAAAACAAAATGAAAGGAGAATGATAGCAAAATTAAAAGATAAAGAGAAAGAATATATTCACCAGAAGAAAATCAAACAAATAGCAACAGAATATTTCAAGAATTTATTCAAAGCAGATAACTTAACAGAAAATAAGAAAATAAAGATTCAAGAATTTATTTAGAAAGAACAAATTCCTCAATTTACAGAAAAACAGAAAAAAAGATTTAAATATGCCAATAAAAGGGAAGAAATAAATATGGAAATAAAGAATCTAAAAGACAATAAGGCTCTAAAAGACAAGAAGGCTCTGGGGCCAGATGGCCTAATGGCCAAATACTATAAGATCTTTGCAGAAGAGTTAGTATATCCCAGGGGTAGGCAACCTTTCCCCTTTAAGGGCCGAGGGACTTCAGCTCCCAGAAGCCTCAGCCATGTTGGCCAATAGTCCCATGTTGGCCAATAGCTCCTGGGATTCTGGGAGCTGAAGTCCCTTGGCCCTTAAAGGGGACAGGTTGCCTACCCCTGGTATATCCACTATACAACACTATAAGAGAGATTGAAGAGGGCCACTACCCCCAAACCTGGTGTTCAGCTACAATAATACTAATACCAAAAGAAGACAGAGATTTAAGCTTAATTGAAAACTATAGACCAGGGGTCGGCAACCTTTTTGGGGGTGGGGCCAGTCCCTCTATCTCCCGATGCCCTTGGGACACGGTGGTGTGCATGCGCGCACACACTACCAAGAGGGCTCCCTCGACCACACCGAGCCACCAAGAGGCCCAACGCAGCTGCCGGGGCCCCTGAAGAGGGCTCCCTTGACCACGCCAGGCCTCCAAGAGGCCTGGCGCAGCCATGGGGGTCCTCTGGGGCACCATTTTGGATTCCAAAATTACTCCGGGGTGCCATTTTGGACTCCAAAATGGCACCCCGGAGGACCCCCACTGCTGCAAAAGGCAGTGGTGGCAGTGGCAGGGCTGGGCAGGGGCTGGTCCGAAGGCCTCCGCAGGCCATACCTGGCCCACGGGCCTTAGGTTGCCGATGCCTGCTATAGACCCATATCTCTGCTAAATCTTGATTATAAAATATATGCCTCAATTTTAGCAGAAAGGCTGAAAAAAGTGCTAACACAGTGGATACATGAAGCTCAATCTGGCTTTTTACTGGGATGCCAAATTAAAAATAATATTAGATCACTGGTGGATATTATAGAGTATTACGAACTCCACAAAGTGAAAAAAACTGGGCATTATCTTACTTGATTTAGAAAAAAACTTTCAACAATGCTTGCTGGTTTTTCATGAAAGAAATATTAAAACAAAGCAAAATAGGAAACAAATTCAAAAATGGATTAATGCCATTTATTCTCATCAATATGCACAAATAGATATAAATGGGGACAAATCAAACAAATGTAGAATCAATAAAGGGACACGACAAGGTTGCCCACTTTCCCCACTTCTATTCATAATGATGATAGAAATTCTAATGAGAAAAATAAGAAGAGACAAACAAATCAAAGGCCTACAAATAGGAAACCAACAATTCAAAACAATTCAAAATAAAAGCATTAACTGATGATATAGCAATTATATTAGATGGACCAAACAATAGCATTACAAAACTATGGTCAACCCTAGAAGAAGTTTGTTGTATGGCGGGTTTTAAAATTAATAAGCAAAAAAGTGGAATTTTGGTAGAAAAAAAATTCAAAAACATATGAGAAGGACTTGGCTATGAAAATGGATTTAAGGATAGTATTAAAAAAATACTTGGGCAAATCGAAACTCTGACCTTTTGCCAAATAATTATACTACAACATGGAACAAAATCAAAGAGGATTTGAAAAGGTGGAAGACACTGCAATTATCATTACTTGGAAGAATTGCATTGATACAGATGTATGTCCTTCCAAAAATGTTATATTTATTTCAAACTATTCCTGTTATCACATCAAACACCATCTTTAAAACATAGACAAGAGATATTAGAGAGTTTGTCTGGCTTGTGAAAAAAACCCAGAATAAAAACAAAAGTATTACAAGATGATAAAAAGAAGGGAGGTTTAGGGTTACCAAACCTCCAAATTTACTATGACGCTGCAGCCTTTACATGGTTAAAAGATTGGATTGATTTAAAGAACAAAAGGCTACTGAAATTGGAAGGTGCTGATCTGGATAAAGGATGGCCTTTGCATCTATGCTATGAGAATGAGACAAAATGTAAACAATTTAACAATCATGTGATAAGAATAGCACTACTCAAAATTTGGAATAAGTATAGGAATTTTCTCTATATCACAATCCCAAGATGGGTCTCAACCCAGGAAGCATTCCATAAAGCAGAAAAAAATCACAAAGAAAAGTGGCTCACCTATGGAGACATATTAAAAAAAAAACAGAAAAAAGTGAAAATATCAAAACATTAGAGGAATTCCAAAAAGGAGGAGCAGAAATACAATAGTTATCATACTTTCAAGTAAAAGAAAGGTTCAAAAAAGACAATAATTTTATTGGAATAGAATCTGAAAAAAAAGATCTAGAAATTTTTTGGGATAAAGGTGAAAAGCATATGATATCATGAATATATAAGATGTTGTTAGATATTGAGTTAAAAGAAGAGTCAATTAAAGAGAACATGATAAAATGGATACAAGATATTGGAGAAAATATTCCACTTAATACTTGGGGAAAAGTATGGACAAAAAATTTAAAATTTACCAAAAGTGCATACTTAATAGAAAATTATTGCAAAATGCTCCATAGTTGCCATATGTTACCCAAAAAATTGGCAAAGTTCAAAATCAGTAATGAAAACAGATGCTGGAAATGTGGTCAAAGCATTTCATATGTGGTGGGAGTGCAAGGAAGCAGCAAAGTTTTGGGAAATGATTCATAGAAAAGTACAAGAGTTATTTCAAACTTATTTTGAGATGAATCCTAAACTATGCCTACTGAATATAACAAAGGAGTTAAAAGGGAAGTTAAGTAAGGAAGAGATAGGCGCTGTTTTATACATGATTACAGCAGCCCGTATAATTTATGCAAAGTATTGGAAAAGGAAAATGAGAATAGACTCGAAGAATGGTTAGCAAAAGTAAATGATTTAATGATAATGGACAAACTTACAATGATGATTAACGGTAAATCTGATCAACAATTTCTTGTGAAATGAGGAAAAAAACAAGGGAATTATGGTACTAGAACTTTACTTGCAAATACTCAGGAAACATTTGGATCCATTTCAAAAATAAGAAAAAGGCTTTGGATTTATTTATTTTTATTTTCTACGACATGAGTTTAAAATTTTATGTAGTACAGTTACTGTGCATGTGTATGGGTAACATAAATGCTTTTCTTTTCTCTTCTTTCTCTTCTTTTCTCTTTATTTCTTTTGTATTCAGTTCATTTCTGTAACGAGAGATTGTATGCATTGAAGCTTAATTTAATAAAATATTTTTTAAAAAAAAAATATCCACATGGCACCAATTAATACACTAGGGGCAGGGGGCGGGACCGGGATGTTCTGAGGCTCTGGAAGCTTCCCAGGGATATTGTATGCTGAAGTCAAATGTGAGACCAGTAGTTATAGCTTCAGCCTGTTGGAAATGCAAGGATGCCTTTGGGAGAAAAGCAGTTATAGAGTTAAAGTCCCCTAATCTCTTATCTACCTTCACTAACCTCTCTAAAATATCAAATTATACTCTTAGGGTTCTTTCCACCTTTTCGCTTCCCATGCCCATATTCTCTCACTTCTAGTAAAAGTGAAACTAAGGGACTGTACAGATAGCCAGGAAAAGGTGACATGAAGCTGCCTTTTCCCTAAGCTGCAGCAACTGCACTACATGCTCTGAGGATGCCCTAAATGGGGATGGAGCAACCACATTGGGGGGGCAGTCAATGTGGCTTTTCCAAGGATGTACTGAAGTCTTGCCAACCGCACCGCCAACCCTGAGGATGCCACGAAGGGAGAAGGAGCAACTGTACGTGCCAGCAGTGGCTGCTTTAATTTTTTTGCAGTTCTCTCAGACGCATGCACACATGCACAGGAACACATCCTGCACACCTGCACACCTGCACAGATTATGTCATAGGCTGGTATACAGTCTGTCACTCTCTGTGTACAAAGATCACTGAAGTTCAGCATCCCTGCACACCGTACAGAACATGTCATAGGGTTGGTATACAGTGTCACTCTCTGTGTACAAAGGTGACTGAAGTTCGGAATCCCTGTGCACCTGTGCAGGACCTGTCATACACTCACAATCATACAAGGATTCAGTGACCTCGGCTTCCTCCAAGTAGTGGGTGCCATAGACAGGTGCTACTGTCTAATTGTGCCACCCTTGAGGTGGAGGAATGAGTTTGGCAACCGAAAAGACACCTATTCCATCGTCTTCCACAAAACATGTTCCACACAGATCAGGGTGGAGGGGAGAGGTACATGTAAGGGAGGTTTGTGTGGACAGACTTGATACATGCAGCTGGTGGTCATCCAAGTGACTTGGTCAATAGGACACACAGACAAACGTTACTCCAGGAGCCCCCCCCCCAGCATGCCAGGAAGTGGTGTGCAGGTTTTATACACACCTGTGTAGAAGAGGTCACAAAAGCCTCTTTTATGCAAACCACTGTGCATTCTGACAGCAAGCGAACATACAATGGAATGCATTTATTGTCATAACAGAGAACAGTTGCTAGGGTGCATGTGTAGGGTTACAATTAGGGTTAGGTTTCTAATATTAAAGTGCACCTGCAGTGGTGCATCCACACCTGGAAGTATAGAGCTCTTTAAATTAAACCCTGCATCGTAGGGCGCATGCTCTGGATCTCCAGGTGTGTCTGAATTTCTGCCACACGTGCAGCGTTGTATTGCTACAGCCATTTTATATCTCTGGCACTCTTTTTCGGACGCACCAGTGTTGCTGCATACATATGCACATGCAAAGGTGCACATCTTTCTGGAAGAAGTGGGGAAAAGCAGCTCCTTTTTGGAGCAACTTTTCCCGGCATGCTGTGCCTAGAGGGTGCTTTCCTGCTGGCTTTTAGGTGTGCGTCATCTAAATGCCACACCTCCAAGTCAGCCTGAAAGCACCTCTTTTTGCCCATCTGAACAGCCCCTAACTTGAATCAGACTTAGCTTAGGATCCTCAGAGAACTTTCCTGTCCTTAAGAGTTATTACAGTACTCAGTTTGTTCCTTTAGCCATTTGTGTCTTTACTTCTTAACCAGAATTCTTGCATGCACTTTCCATCACAGTCCATGCATGAACTTTCAATCACAGTCAGTTTGTGACAAGATATTATCATTAACTGAGGGTGCACCTCCACTATAGAAATAATGCAATTCAACACCACTTCAACTGCCATGGTGCCACCCTACAGAATCCTGGGATTTGTAATTTTTTGAGGCACCAGTACTCTTACAAGGCTAAAGATCTTAGTAAAACTACACAGCCCAGGATTCCATAGGATGGTGCTACAGCACTTAAAGTGGTGCCAAATTGCATTATTTCTACAGTGCAGATGCACCATTGGTGGCTCTGAAATGTGGGTCCCCAATTATAGGTGGACTTCAACTCCCTAAACTTTGACCATTACCATGCTGGCTAAGGCTTCTGTGAGTTGAAGACCAATAGTAGTTTAGAAACCACTGGTTTAAATGTGTCAGGGCTGATTCAGCTCCCCATGTCCTCTTCCCCCTTTTCTTTATGACTGAAAACACTGAACACAATCTGATCAAGGTTTGCTAGGAGTGGGCATGCAGCCTGACCAAATGTAAGCATGGATCACCTTTGGAGCCAGCCCAGTGTCTTATTGCAACACCACCTGCAATATATTTCCATTCACTGTTCTTGGACCATTTGAATTATTAATTCAGATTTTGTTTCCTATCTTCAGTTCACAGCATGTATAAGGAGGGGTGGGATGGAATAGAAAGTTTTCAGCATATCTCTTTTGTAGATGGCTATGGATTGCCAACAAAAACAAAAGAACATTAGAGGGCTAAAGAAAGAAAGAAATCCTAGCTGTCCAAGGACAACAATATATCAAGGGGAAATAATTCTTTTCGTCCTACCTTGGGGTTAAATGCTTACTGTTGCCTGGGTACGCTTGCATTTCTTTTGTACTGGGGATGTCTGTGAATGTTTTATGAATGTAATTGAGCTGAGGAATCAAGTTCCTGAGACAGACACAGTTTATTCTGAAGAATAAAGATACCAGCGGAAAGTTATTGATTTTGGAGGAATCTACGCCTTGTGAAAAATTAACCAGACATTCTTTCCAAATCAATACGATTATCCCTGCTGCTTGAGGAGTACTTCATTGGATCCAGAGAGGGTCCCTGGTGCATAGCTGCCATGTTATTGCCTTCAAGAGCAGCATTAAGAGTTGCTTCTGCCTCTTCTATATGCATCTTTCTCCAGATAATACATTTAAAAAAAAACTCCCCCCAAATCCCCAAAATGGAGCTGGACATATATTTTAAAATGTACAAAATATCCAAAATAGATCCTTTCAAAGAGGTTAAAAGATCATCTCTCCAGTCCAGCAGAAAAGTTATCCATAAACAGATGATGTGACTTAATAATATAGATGTCATCCCCCACTGAAATTAATGGACCTGATGTGATAGAAATAAGTGTGTGCATGCCCAGTGGTGATTCCTAGACCAAGTAAATTAGAAGTACTCCTCCTGTTAAGTCCACAAGCCACCCCCACCTTCAACATCCATTACCACTAGATGAGGTACATTTTTACTATCTGCACAGATACTTTTCTACAAGCAGTTTTTATAAAGAAAATGTGGCTTTAGCTCAACCCATTTCTCATGTCTTAGCTCTTTATGATCACTTATGTTTTCAATCTGGGAGGGTCTGATACCCTTCCTGGAGAGAAAATCATACACTCTACATTCGGACAGAGATTTCCTAGGGAGCAAGGAAGCTCTTCTCTACACAGAGCTCCACATACACACATCAGGTTACTGGATTATGGCCAACATCCTGCAGTGATAGGACTATCCCTTGTCTAAATGAAAGCATCTGTACCACATATTTATTTTTACAGGCCAACTGAGGGGTGGGTATGTGGTGCAAGTTCCAAAACCCATTATGTGCAATCAGCAATAAATCAAATTGCCATGTCATTTTTCCCTCTCTTAATTTAATCCTAGAACTATAGAGAGTGCAATAGTTTATTATAGCTCACATGGATAATGTGATAACAGCTAAGTATTATAAGTACATTTCATGATTAATGATCATGCTGCTTTCTTCAGTTAAGTAAATAGCCCTCTTCCTTGATAGGGAAGCTAAATTAGTTATAGTTGGCAACCATTTTACGTATGACCATTTTCCACTTAATTGCAACAGGCAAATAGTTTGCCAGTTCAGTTTTATGTGCTCGTGGATGAAATGTTGGAACTCAAATGCTTATGTGAAAGCAAATTATATTACAGCCAAAATTAACATATCAGAAGAAACCTCAGAATCAGATGTGGCAAACCAGTTCCACAGACACATTCACACCAATACATCTTCTGACAGTCTGTGTGTAGATAATTGGACTGGAAGGGACCTCTTGTAGCACTGTAGGTCAGAATAAGTGGAAACACCCGTTCAATTTGGTTTCGATAAGAATTCTACAAAATTTGCAAATTTTGGTGACAGAAAGAACTTGAGATTAAAAATAAATGAATGTGAGAAATCAAAACATTGAGTAATTCATCAAAACCCTTTACTCAATACCTTGAACTCATGGGATGGGATATAGATGTAAATGTAAACTTTCATCTTCATTATTACCGTAATGAGTCATGGTCATTCACATTGTTAGTGCTAAAGTAAAGTTCTCTCTCTTTTTCCTACAAGTCCCCTCATCTTTAACTCCTATATGGAAGACAGCTAAAACCTGGGGCAGCAATGTGAGGAAGCACAATCTGAACTGGTGGGATGAGATCCCTCCCTCCTTGTTCTGCTAGTGGGTACAAAATATTGCTCTCTATCCTATAAACACTCCTTACCTACTGAATTTTGCCAGTACCAATAGAAATTGTTTTCCTTTCTGTGCATCTTTGTAGAACGTACTAAAATCCAGTAGCCTCACTATGGCCTCACTATGGGGGGTGGCCCACACCAGGTGACACCCTAGAAGAGGAGTGACACCCAGTCAGGCCTTCCTCCCACTCTGATCCTCCTGGCTTGCTGTTGTTTTGGCCCTCACAAAAAGAGCTCCATCAACACAAAAAAGGAATTGGCTCAGAACACCCCTTTGGTCTCTACTGCCTCCCAGTAGCCCCCCTTGCACAAAAATCCATACTCTTCACATTTGAAATAAAAGTAATGTGCAGTTTAAAAAGTCTTAGGGAGGGGAGAAAGATTTCCTTATCCCTTGTCCTGTCATGGAGAAAATAGGCAAGAAAAAGTTTTTTTCTCAGTTTCTTATAGTACAAGAACCCAGGGACATCCACTGAAGCTGAATACTGGAAAATTCAAGATAGATAAAAGGAGATACTTTTTCACAAAGCACATAGCTGAACTGTTAAAATTCACTGTCAAGTGATGGATGATTTTTAAAAGCCTTTGGATATATGGATGGGGATATATGGATGGGGGATGCCACAAACTAACTAGATCTCTTGCATATCTAAAACTAGATTCAATTTAAAAGCCAGAGTTATGGGGTAGAAAGCTGAACCTTTAACCATATTTGGCTTTTCAGCCTGCAAATCCTCCCCACTGACATTTTCTGCTACCTGCAATCATTGCCACAATTGGAAGAAGCAGCACTTGAAGAGGAAGGTGTATATGAGTTAGAACAATAGAGCAGAAAGAATAGTCCCTATCATTAGATAGAGAAAGGGAATTTGCCTATGGTTACAGATGCTAAGGATGGCAGTAGTACTCCTCAGCTGTATCTCCCAAAGCATCTGGCCTTTTGTTTTTCTTGATGAACAGAGTTGTCGACATATTCTGTCCTATATGCCATAAATTTGGCTGCTACCCCTAGGTGTGGTGGAGGCTCCTATCCCATTGCCAATGTGGAAAGGAAGTTAAATTGCCAGTCTAGGTGACTTCTGTACATGGAATGGGGTATGTGTGCTGTTAAGCATTATAGCAATAGTGAGAACCCCCTCTAAAATTAGTGAGGATATCCTCACTAATTTATAGGTTGCATTATGGTAATTTCCTGTTCGCTTGTTCTACCAGCCTATGCTAATTACACCCCCCCTGAAAACTCAAGTTTGCAGTTTGGGAGTACTTCTGGATTCAGCTCTGAGCCTGGAGGCCCAGGTATCAGCAGTGACCAGGAATGCTTTTGCACAGTTAAAGCTAGTTCATCAACTGCACTCGTTCCTGGAGAATTCAGATCTGGCCACAGTGATACATAGCACTTGGCAATAACATTTTATATTTCTATACCACTTCATAGTGAACTAACCATTCTGTAAGTGGTTTACAATATATAAGCCAATTACCCCCAATAAGCTGAATAATCATTTTACTGACCTACAAAAGCATGAAAGGCTGAGTCAACTTGGAGTCCTGGGATTGAACTCACAACCTTGTGGTTGCAGTTCTGGCATTTAACCTCTGCACCACCTGGGCTCCTTTACCACATGCCTTGGTTACATCCTATTTGGATCACTGCATTACAGTAATGTGGGGATGCCTCAGAAATTTCAGTTGGCTCAAAGAGCTGCAGTTAGGTTGTAAACTGGTTCTGGCTATAGTGAGTACACAGCTACCTTGTGACAACAGCTCCATTGGCTTCCAGCCCATTTCTGGGCACAATTCAAAGTACTGCCTTTGACCTATAAAGCCCTATATGGCTTGGGTCTAGGTAATTTGAAGAACTGTATCTCCTTTTATGAACCTACAAGAGCACTGTGATCACCAGGAGAGACCCTCCTCTCTGTCCCACCACCCTCTCAGGCTCATCTGGAGGGAACAAGAGAGAGGTCCTTCTCAGTGGCTGCTCCCAGGCCCCATCCTGGGGCTCCTTTCAGCGGCAGATAAAAGCATTCTTATGCCACCAGGCTTTCTCAGACTGATAAGGATTCGACTTTAAATGATGTGCAAGGTTTGTATAGAGTTTTGTATGCAGTTTTAAATATATTTTTAATTTTATTGTGTAATGTTTTAACTTTAGAAAAGTGTCTGTTTTTTAAAATTTGTAGTTACACTTTAATGCTTTGTATTGTTATTAATTTAAATTAAATTTACTGTTTTAAATTTTGTTAGCTGCCTTGAGTCCCTTTACCAAGGGGAAAGGTGGAATAATAATAATAATAATAATAATAATACAACCACACTCACACTCTTCTTGGATCACTCTAACCTATAGCCTTTCTTCTGTCTATTCCCTCTCTCTCCTCCATTAGACTGTGTGTTTGGCTATGAACAGGTAATTAGTAATTAAAGCTACTTTATAGGTTTTACAAAAAGATCTTTCTCTGCTAGACACTGTGACTAGGAGTGGGCATGGGAATGTTTGTTCAGGTTCTGCCTGGCCAATTGATTACTCTGTTTCAGAGATCCACTGCTATCTCTCACATATCCAGACATGTACATTTTGTCCTTAGCTTTGATCAGTAAAAATTGTGCAAATAAGATTTAGCACCTCATGCCCCCATATCCTCTATTCGATAGAGTCAGATTTAACTCTACACTGCTAAGTGTTGTTGCACTACTAGTCTTTCATCATTTCAAGTAGTTCAGGCTCAAGCCAGATATTCATAAACCCTGGCGATGTCTATATCCATATGAGACATAGTTCTCTGAAGCTCCTAAAACAGAGAAGTTCTGTAAAAATAGATTCATCAGATCCTGGTTGATGCAGTCACTTACTCATATAATTATCATTATCTGTGTCATTGCTGATCACAAATTTAAAAGATTTGAAGCTCTTCACAGATATTAGCTCAGCAAGATGAGTCGGTATTATTATCCCTGCAGGTAGAGAGTTTGGGGGTGGGGGTGGAATTTTATGCATTATGATCCCACTTTTTGCCACCGTTTTTTATTATAATGAACTGCATTATAATGAAGAGAACTGCCTAATATATCAAAAGCTGTCATGGAAAAGGAGAACAGAAATCACACTCAGATGAGGAGGACAAAGAACTATAGCCCAGACAAAACTGCTACGGTGTGGATCTCTCTCTAGGAGAGAGAGAAAAAGAAGAGCTGGTGGGGGGGTGTCAGACTGGGGGAGAGAATAGGGTGTGCACAGCATGAGGGTGGGACTAAATGGGGTTTTAACCCAAGCAAACTTGTGTGTGTGTGTGTGTGTGTGTGTCAATTAAATTATTTTAAGAGCATACAAAAGTTTTTTTTAAAAAAATAATAATAATAAAGCACACACTTCAATAAGCCTCCCTGTGAGTGATTACATATTAAAAACCTACTTAAACAAAAGGATGGGAGCAGCCACTGAGAAGGCTCTCTCTCATGTCCTCACCCAGAGACTGGTGGAAGCAAGAGAAAGAATACTTCTTAAAAAGATTTTTTTAGTGATAAAAGCAGCTCATCTTTATAAGTTGCAAGGTTTGTCCAAGGCATTGACTCCATAAATGTTTTTTTTTCCCTGCCCAAGTTTCATCTTTGCTTAATTTCCAAGACTTTAGGAGCAGCTGTAGCAGCTGCTAACATCAGCTCTGAGCATGGCCTTTATTGACTGCTTAGATTTGATTTTTTTGTCTTATGAGCAGATCAAAGAGATCTATAACATACATTTCAGAATCTTTGAGTTTAATTAAACCCTTAAAGCCTCTACAAACCTATGACTCAGCCATTAAAGAATTTTTGATGAAAAATAGCCAAAATCCTTCTCTTTATGCAACCCAGAACTGAGTGATGATATCCCAGGTTAGACATAAAATGAAGACAGCCAGAGGCTCTGAAAAACAGATGGATTAAACTCTAGAGTAAAAGGCATTTTATTTTTCAAACCTCAGGAATCTTCTTTTTTTTTTTTCTTGTTACAAATTATCTGTAGTATGAACTTCCCTGTTTTTGCCCTTTACTTTGTGTAATAAATAATTCCTATTTATGGATCTGCTTGTACTCTCAATGGCATAATGTGCATTATTTCAATGAGGCAAAGATTAGGTCTTAAATCACAGATTTTTTCGGTGGCAGAAAAAAATGCAGTAACAGCTTTTCAGAGATGAAGGGAGGAGGGAAGCTGAAATGCTGTTACATGAAAACATAATACGTTCTCTTGGATCTATAAGGATACTCAGGGCCTTTGCAGATTGCTAGAAATAGTGCAAATTGAGTCCACTTTAACTGTCCTGGCTCAGTGCTAGGGAATCATGGAAATTGTATTTTTTTCTGGGACATTGAGCCTTTCTGTCAGAGAGCTCTGGTGCCACAATAAACTACAGTTCCCATGATTTCCTAGCACTGAGTCAGAGCAGTTAAAGTGGACTCAATTTGCACTGTTTCTGGCAGTCTGCAAAATAGACCTTTGGATTAGAAAATTGGAATCTTAGTGCAAAAACTGATTTCAGAAAGTAACCTTTTAATAAAAGAATCTGATAAATTAATCTCATGCATGTTAATTTAAATGTGAAGCCCCATCAGGTGTATCCCAAAGAAATTGTGCAGAGGACTGTATTCTCCATATTTGTAAGAAAGCACTCAAGTATTAAAAATATGCTAGTGAGTAAAATTGGAATCAGGAATCAATGGATGTTTGTTTGAGATAGAGACAGAGATAGAATCTTTATCTGTCTAATGTGTCTTAGCATGTTTATCTTCAAAGAGACAAATGTAAAATGAGTCACCATATGCCAGGGGTAGGCAACCTTTCCCTTTAAGGGCCGAGGGACTTCAGCTCCCAGAATCCCAGGAGCTATTGGCCAACATGGGACTATTGGCCAACATGGCTGAGGCTTCTAGGAGCTGAAGTCCCTCGGCCCTTAAAGGGGAAAGGTTGCCTACCCCTGCCATATGCAGTGGGCTGGATTCAGATCCAAGATGGATTCAGATTTAAGTTCTGGAATTGAACAGCCTAAAAACAATGTTTTGATGGGTTCAGTGTTCCTGTTCCACTTATAGTTGGATTTTAAGCCAATCATTCTTACTTCTAAATTGACTAACATGCATAGGATTATTACACTGTCAAACATACAATGGATCAATAACCAGACCCCTAAGCCCTGTAGCAGGAGAACAGTACATTGAAGGTATGTGAGAAAATAACTTTAAATCAGGTAAAGGCAGCCTTTTTTTCTGTTAAGGGCCATATTCCCTTGAAGTAATTTGCAACAGACTGCATCCTGACAGTGAGTGGAACTGAAACCAGTCAAAGTAAAACTGGGGGTCTTATCGCACTGTCAAAAAACCCGGCTGCTCCCCAATGGGATACAGACGAGTGGCAGGATGCAGCTGGGTATTACGGCATGTAAGTCACTGTCAATTCCACCAGGCGGCTGCATCCCAGCTGCATCCCAGATCCCAGGTTCACTTTGGAGGCCTTTTTTCAAAGACGGCAAGCTCCTGGCTGCGAAAAAAGCCTTCCAAAATGTGCCTGGGACCCAGGATGCAGCTGGGATGCAGCTGCCTGGTGGAATCAGCAGTGACTTGCATGCAATAATAACCGCCTTCATCCTGGCACCCAGCTGTATCCCAATGGGGAGCAGGTGGTTTTTTTTTTGATGGTGCGATAAGTCTCTGAGTGGGCCCATCCCTTTGCACTCTCCCTTTCAGACAGCCATCTCTCTCTTTCTCCCCCCCCCCCTTCTCTGTGCAGGCAGGGATAGATCACTGTTGCATACTATGGGGATGTCCATAGCTACTCCTTTGCCTTCCAACTTTCTCTGTTTTAATATGCCCCAGGTTCTTCAGCCATGAGGTGTTTTTTCTCTCTCTCTCTGTCTTCTAAACAAAGAACTGAAGCTGCTGCAAACTTCAAATATTCAATTAGTCCAATAGGAGGCACCCTCTCTTCCTACTCCAGCAGAGAAGAGAGGGAAGAGTTTTGCTCTTGCCAGCAATAATAGGAGGCACAAATCTCATTTGGAAATGATTCTACAGTCTTTCAGAATGCAAGCACCCTCAAGAACTGAGCACCATGCATACACAGAGACAGAAAGAAATCCTCCATACATTTCACATTTCCTCTGTATTTTCCTAAAATGGGATCATTATTTCATAGTCATTTCTGCTTTGAATATATATGTCTCCCACCATCAGTCCTAATGTCCACAATCCTGTCGACGAGTTAGAAATGTATTACCAGGAGTTATGCATTTTTATCTGTATAGCATTCATGATTTCTATGTAGCCCATACTTTGGGAGATGCATAGGAAATATGACAGTTCCCCAACTTTAGTTACCACTGTCATCTCCTCCAGAATGTAAGTGATCTCTGGGATGTGGGAAATTTGCAACAGGGACCCTTTTCCTTCCTGTATCAAAGGAGATCACTCACAAGAGGAGTTGGGAGCATCTGTCAGGTACTTCCTGAGTGATAGTGGAATGGACCTCTGTTGATCATAATAGCTGCATCCCAGTAAGTGGAAATTGGGGATGGGTAGACTGGAATTTATTGTGTCGCTCCATAATTATGGTAGCTGCACATCTGTAATGGCCCAGAGAGCCAGCATAGTATAGTGGTTTGAGCATTGGATGACTCTGAAGACCAGTGTTTGAATCCCAGCTCAGCCATGTAAACCCACTTGGTGACCTTAGGCAAGTCCATTGTCTAGGCATCAAAGGATGGCAATGCCATATCCCCTCTTGCTAAGAAACCCCTGTGATAGGTTCATCTTAGGATTACTATAAATTGGAAATAACTTGATGGAACACAACAACATTTGTATTCCAGCCATTGACTTTGTTGATTTGGCCTTTTTCTTTTTTCAAGCTTTCCCAAATTTGTAGATAAATTTGAAAGATTCTGTGCTTAAAATAGTAGTTTTGTGTACTCTTCCCTATTAACAACTTTTGACCCCATCTGAGTGGCCACACCTTTTTTGGTCACATTTTGATGTTCAGCTCTGCATACTCTACCTTTTAGCTGTATAATGTTGGAAGGAATGCTCTTGCCAAAGATCTGGACCCTTCACAAATGTTTTTTCCCCCTCAAATTAAACGAGGTCACACAGTGCCCTAGCAGCTCGCTCGTGCTGTACTTTATGGATAGGGAATCATACCTTGAATACAAATAACATTCTAATGTGCCTTTTATAATTTGCTCAAGCTATTCTGCCCACCTTATACTTGCAGTACTAAACTTTCCTAGTTGCAGAACATTCAATTTTTCAAGTGAAATAGTTTCTTGGGGCATACAGAAAGCTGTGATTGATAGATATACGCCACTCTACATCTTCCACACCTCCCTCAAACCCAAAGAGGACATGAATTATTGGGATCATTTCTACAGATCCTAAAGCAAAACCAAGCTGTATTTGGCTGAACTCCATAAATGCACACCAGTGATAACGAAGTGGATAGTGATGGATGAAACTGTTACCACATGCTGTAAATAATATCAGGGGCTATATTTTCTGGAAACATTAACAGAAAGGAAGGAAATGTAATTAATAGAAGATTATCATACTATTAATGGAATGTCTTTTTAAAGCTCTAGCTTTAATCTATGCTGGAGAATATTTCTGAACATGCAATAACTACATCCAATTTATTTGAACCTATATGTTTCTTTAGTATTTACAATGCATCAGGCTTAGAATTAACTAAACAAAGATGTTTTTAATTATTGTGTAGAATTTTTTATAATCATATCAGTTTTCTGGTATCCATGTACATGGGATAATTTACATTTGATGGCAAATTAAAGCCAGGCTAAGCATGATTTTTCCAAGCATTCAGTCAAAGAAACATTAGAAGGTAGTTTTTGACAGCCAGAGTGGTTTGGTAATGGAACCAATTGCCTAAAGTAATAGTGGGGTCTCCTTCTCTGGATGTCTTCAAAAAGAGTCTGGATAGCTGCCTGCTAGGGATTTTCTAGCTTGAGATTATTTATTGAGTAGGGAGTTTGATTTGATCCCTTCCAACTCTATGATTCTAGGAAACAGCTACTTCTCCCACCATTTGTTTTATTCATATATTATTTCTTGACAAAGAGGTTTTGTTTCTAAACTCCTACAATACTTATGGAAATTCAGAAAGATCCCCACAAAAAAAGTAAACCAAAGACAAACAACACTAAAAATTAAGAGAAAAGTATTGGGAGTATGAAGCACAAATCTCCACATGTGGAGGTATCCAGAGGAGGGCAACCAAAATGGTGAAAGGTCTGGAAACCATTCCCTTAGAGAGCTGTATATGTTTAGCCTGGAGAATAGAAGCTTAAGAGCTGACATGATAGCCATGTTTAAATATTTGAAGGAATGTCATATTGAGGATGGAGCAAGCTTGTTTTTTGCTGATCCAGAGGCTAAGGGCCATTACAGACTGCTAAAAATAATGCAAATTGAGTCCACTTTTACTGCCCTGACTCAGTGCTAGGGAATCATGGGAACTGTATTTTTTTCTGAGACATTGAGCCTTCTCTGTCAGAGAGCTCTGGTGCCACAATAAACTACAGTTCCCATAATTCCCTAGCACTGAGTCAGGGCAGTTAAAGTGGACTCGATTTGCACTATTTCTGGCAGTCTGCAAAGGCCCAACATGGAGCAATGGATTCAAGCTACAGGGAAAAAGATTCCACCTAAACATTAGGAAGAACTTCCTGACAGTAAGAGCTGTTAGACATGCTGCCTTAGAGAGTTGTGGAGTCTCCTTTAGAGGATTTCAAACTTGAGCCGGATGGCCACCTGTTGGGAGTGCTTTGATTGTATATTCCTGCATGGCAGGGGATTAGACTGGATGACCCTTTTAGTCTCTTCCAACTCAATGATACTATGATTCTATGCACTGTACAACCTTTTTGTTGAGTGATAACATCATTCAACCAGTTGAACGTATATGCATCCTCATGGACAATGACACCACATGTACATCTGCACTTTTACAACTTTGAATTCAGTGTGCACATTCTGCATCATGTCCTGCTCTGAGTTTAAGTATTCATCCAGTGTAGTGGAATCCAGCTAGTCAAGGCTCCATGAGCTGTGGCCAAGGAAGGCCAAGTCAAGAGATCAGGAATGCTGTAAGAAGAAGGGGTAATGACCCTGTGCTGAGAACAATCCATGGTTGAAAGCAAGATAATAATTCAGTGGTCTTTATCATGCCAGTCCTGTGACTGCATTAATGAAGGGAAGTGCATGCTTACTGGTTTAGGAGCACTTCCTACCACATGTAACCCCATCACTGTGACTGGGCTGTTGCTGGCCCCTCACACTCTTCCACCCTCATTCTTAACCCTGCCTCCTTGGTCTATGCCCTACCAAGTGTGCCTTTGTGTGTATGTGTGTGTGTGTGTGGTTTTCTGTTTGTTCCTTTTCCTAATGCAATTCCAGAGTTATGCTAACTCCATGGTTTTAAACGTCATGTTTTTAAACCATAAAAGAAAGAAAAAAAAATCGGCTGTTCTAGAATTGTGAAGGGGAGACAGGATGGAGGAGAGGAAAAAACATTGACATCATATGCCCATTCCTTCCCTGTTCTCCGCTACTGTTGTTACTTGTTTGTCCTGTTAATGTGATTACTTTAATGTATGCTTTAATATGTTTTAATCTGGTTATTGTTTAATATTATTTTAAGGGGTGGGTGGGCTCTGGGATTATATTGTACTCTATGTATTTTAATGCTGTATGCTGCCCCGGTTGTGTTGCAGAAGGGTGGGATAAAAATAATAACAATAACAATGACGATGACGATGACGATGATGATGATGCCCATGAAATCTCAGAACTTTAACAGGATAATTTACTGCACCTGAGAACTAGTGTGATTGGGAGGTTATTGATGGGTGAGGGCAAGGTGAGGGCTAACAACACCTGGATTACAAGGCAGTGATGAGAGAGAGATGACGGCATGTGATAGGCACTATTGTTGAACTTTTATGGCAGTTTAAAAGCCGTGTATGATAAAGTCCAATGTCAAAGTGCCAAAGGGTTTGGCAGCAAATTAAGTCAAAAACGGGAAAGATTTCAAGCAAAGATAAACCAAACTGGTGACAGCTACTGGCCAGTTTATGAAACTGAAAGTTCCTAGCCCATCCAGCTTTCCAAAAGTTATTAATTAAGGTGTGTTGTTTTAAAATTGAGCTTCTTTCAAACTGACCTTGATTGCAGCTTTGTCTCAGGGGAGAATCTTCTTCCTCCTCCTTCTCCTTTGCTGGAGTTTTATTAGCAAAGCAGGACTTAACAGCCCTGTAGCCATCTATAGAAAAGGCTTACAAAAGTGGCGAAGGGGAAAAAAAAGAAAAACAAAAAATCCAAGCAAGGGTATATCTACACTGTGGCTTTATAGCAATTTGACACTACTTTAACTGTCATGGCTCCAATTTATGGGATCCTGGGATTCGTAGTTTACTGTGATACTATAGCTCTTTGACAGAGAAGGTTAAATATCGCCCAAAACTACAAATACCAGAATTCCATAGCATTGAACGATAGCAGTTAAAGTGTTATCAAACTGCTATAATTCTGCAGTGTGGATACATGCAAAATCACAATAATTCCACTAAGGGCCTTTACAGGTTGCCAGAAATAATGCAGCTTGAGGCCAATTTAACTGCTCTGGCTCAGTGCTAAAGAATCATGGGAACTGTAGTTTATTCTGGCACCAGAGCTCTCTGACAGAGAAGGCTCAATGTCTCAGAAAAAATACAATTCCCATGATTCCCTAGCACTGAACCAGGACAGTTAAAGTGGCCTCAAGCTGCATTATTTCTGGCAGTCTGTAAAGGCCCTAAATTACCAATTTGTAAAAAAAAAAAAAAAAAAAAAAAAAAAAAGGCTAAAGAATAGATAATAGACCACAAATTACAATGACCAGGTGTTTGCTGGGTCTTGTATATTTTATGCTGGCAAGGTAAGGCTTGTTCCTCATTTGCCAAGGAGACCTAGGCAGGGGGATATGACATATCAGTACTGCAAAACATAAGTTAAAGTTTAAAGCATTCCTTTACATGTTTATGAAACAGTTCAGTGCCATTCAAGTACTGAACATAGTCTTACTCATTAAAATTTCAATTTTAATTAATGAATTCAAATGAATTCATTAAAAAAGAGACCAAAAGTGAAAACCATCTTGAAACATTCCAAGCAGTTAAAAATATTGTCATCTTTCCTTTTTATGATACAACAGATTTCATCTTTCAAGCAACAGATTTTCCCTGTCTGAGAAAGAGTAATTGAATTACATAATGATAACAATATTTCAAAATAAAAGAGTTCAATAAAAGAAGAATGGTATTTTCAATCTAGCATTAAAAACTCTTGGATTTTTTGCAACAATAAATTAAATTAAACATAATTTCTATATCACAATTTTATACAGAATAGTTAGGATTATGTTTATAATTATAAATTAGGGATAAAGGCATATGCCGCAAGAAACCCAGACCAAGAACATATGTCAACACAAAAAAAATTATGTAGGATTTACTTGAGATTGCTCCCCTTCCCAGACAAAATTTTATCCATAGGTTATTGCCTAAATGAGATGCACTTACTATTTGCCACGAAAAAGAATTTCCTTCTGGCTACTAAACATCATGAGCTGTTATACATTGCCAACACAAAAGGCTGCATCGAATGGGAAAGCATATCAGTTCAATGGAAAACATTCAGGAGTAGCTGTGTTTGCCATTGAGCAAATTCAAACAAAAATCCATCAGTGATATGTTTATTGGCAAACCAAAATGCACAATATACTTGTTGCAAGCTTTCGAAGCTTCGAAGCTTAAGATGGTATCTTTTGGATATCATAAAGATAACAAAATGAGGAACAATGGATTCCTCAAGAAGTCTCCATGTTTTTGCATCAGGAATATTTTGCATCAGGGCCAGAAGGAGGAAGAGCCTGTCTGCAAAAGATTATTTTCTTTCTTTCTTTCTTTCTTTTGGAGTATTTATACCCTGCTCTTCAGCCACAAAGGCTCTCAGAGCAGCTTACAAGACAATCTCTTTATCCAAAAGGGGGAAGAAGCAACAAGGGGATCAGCTATTTTAGATCTGATCCTAACCAACAGGGATGACCTGGTCAATGGGGTTCAAGTGGTGGGATCCTTAGTTGGGAGTGATCATGTTCTCCTGGAGTTTCTTATACAGTGGAAAGGAGAAACTAGGCATAGTCAAACACTCATTCTAGACTTTAGGAGAGCTGATTTCAACAAACTTAGGGAAACACTGGGAGTGATCCCATGGTCAAGAATACTAAAGGAGAAGGCAGTTCTGGATGGATGGGAGTTTCGCAAAAGGGAGATACTGAAGGCCCAATCTCAAACTGTTCCAATGAGAAGGAAAAATGGGAGATGTCTCAAGAAACTGGGCTGGATGACAAAAGAACTTTCAACTGAACTAAGTTTTAAATGGGAGATGTATAAGAAATGGAAAAGGGGCAAAATCACTAAAGAGGAATTCAAACAATTAGCTTGCACGTGTAGAGGTAAAGTCAGGAAAGCCAAAGCACAGAATGAACTGAGGTTTCCTAGAGCAGTTAAGCACAATAAAAAAGGGCTTCTTCAGGCATGTCCGTAGCAAAAGAAAGAAGAAGGAAATGGTAGGTGTGAAGACACACCCAACTAAAGGTTGTGGCAAATATGGGTGTGCAATGCCAGTACCCTGGTGAAATCAAACTCTTTTACCCAAAAAGGCTCCAAAGCTGAATGTAAATGTAAATGGAACATTCCTATGCTCAAACAATCTAGGGACCGAACTAAAAATGAGGGAAAATGCAGGAGAGAATTTAAACAGTCCAGGCTGGACATCACACTCCCGGCTCAAAATTTCAACGAAATTTTGCACTCTAAAGACCTATTCTAACCATTTATACAATAAATCAAAAGTTTTATCTAACTTTGAACAGAGTAAGTCTGTTAAAGGTCTTTGATACTTGACCACTTTGCCTTTGCTTATAGTTCTTATGGTGGCCTTTCATGGTAGTGTCTGACTACATGAAGGGCTACATGGCTACTTGCAGGCAGAATGATAGGATTTTTTAGGCTGTTCTTGATTTTGGCTCTTTGAAGTCTACTTCCAACATGTAGAAGACCTCCGTTGTCCATAACCGGATACAGATCTTTAAGGACACTGTGTCTAGGTAAATAGTGTTGCTTTTCTAAGCATCTGAACTCTTCCTTGAATTCAGATCTCTGTACAGACCTGTAGATCAGGGTTTCCGCTTTAACCATGTCCATAGTTGTAAGTGCGGCTTTGTCTCTGAAAATTATAAAATGAATGAGTCTAGCAAGGGCACGTTGAAGACTCAGCCATTGAGAGAACTTTGTGAATTTCTTGGCATCTAACAGTGAGAGCTGTTTGACAGTGGAACACACTCCCTCAGAGTGTGGTGGAGTCTCCTTCTTTGGAGTTCTTTAAACAGAGGCTGGATGGCCATATGTCTGGGATGCTTTGATTTTGAGTTTCTGCATGGCGGGGGTTGAACTGGATGGCTCTTGTGGTCTCTTACAACTTTATGATTCTATGACTTTTGACTTAGACCTATGGCAACCCTCTGAATTAAAGACCTCTAAGTCACCCTGACATCAACAGCCCTGCTCAGGTGTTTTAGACTCAGGACTGTGGCTTTCTTGATTGAGTTTATCCATCTGTAATATGGTCTTCTTCTTTTTCTACTGCCTTCTATCTTACTAAGCATTATTGCCTTTTTCTAGTGAGCCATGTCTTCTCTTGATATGTCTCAGTTTAGTCATCTAGGCTTGGTTTGCTCTAGGACCCATTTATTTGTCTTTTTAGGAGTCCACAGTATCTCTAGACCTCTTCTCCACCATCACATTTCAAATGATTTGTTTTTCTTCCTATCTGCTTTCTTCACTGTCCTGTTTTCACAGTTATACATAGAAGTGGGAAATACGATGGCACGGACAAGCCTAACTTTAGTATTCAATTATATATCTTTACATTTCAGGATTTTGTCTTGTTCCTTCATAGGTGCCCTTTCAAATCGCAGTTTTCTGATTTCTTGACTGCAGTCTCCATTCTGACTAATGACTGAGCCAGGGTATGGAAAATCTTGAACTATTTTAATGTCCTCATTGTCTGCTTTAGAGTTATGTTAATAATCTGTGTTTGTGTGTTTTTAGCATAAACCTGCCCTTGCACTTTTTTTCTTGACCTTCTTCAGTAATCATTCCAAATTTTAGCTGTTTTCTGCTAGTAGAATATCATATGCATATCTTAAA
Source organism: Phrynosoma blainvillii (assembly GCA_026167975.1). NCBI lineage: Eukaryota > Metazoa > Chordata > Lepidosauria > Squamata > Phrynosomatidae > Phrynosoma > Phrynosoma blainvillii. The sequence goes on from JANUYF010000001.1 coordinate 420,910,589, forward strand.
TTGTTGATTTACTTCCTTCAGTTTTCAGATACAGCTTTAAAATTCATATCATATATAAATTAAAAATACAATTAAACTAATAATAGAAATAAAATCTGTTAAAATTACTATTAAAAAGAAAACAGCAAATAAACACTACAAAACATTTTGAAAGGCTGCCTTCTTCCTGAACCCATCAGGCATCAAAGGCCTGCCAAAACAATAAGGCCTTTACCAACCTACAGAAGGATACTAGAGAGGGTGAATTGTGCTAGGAAGGGAGTTGCAGAATCTGAAGCAGCAACTGAGAAGGTCTTAAATGCTCACCTAAATACACAGAAATTTATATGTAAGAAAAAAAAGTCTTGCATCTAATATGGAAGTGGGTTGGGAAGTGAATCCCACTGGAAATCTATAAAATTACAGAATTCCTTCCCTGTCTTTTTCCCCAATGTGTACATCTATTCATGGTCAGCTTTGTATCCACTGTATTTGCTAGGATTTCTCCCTGTGTGAACAACATAATCTTCTTCTATATTTACATAGTAATTGTCCACTGTACCTTGAAAGTTAATCTCAAGAGTCTCTTTAAAAAAAAAAAGCCTTTGTTGAACCATGGTAACTTGACCTTATTATATTCTGTTATCATCTGCCTGTTTAGTAACATCTATTACATATTCCTTTCTCATTTTTAATGCTTACATCCTGACCTCTTGCCCTATTTCTACATTTCAAAATCTCTGTATTAAATATGTTTCAGATTAGGTTGCTATACTGGATGATCAGTGACTTTTCTGTGTGACTTTTGTAAATATCTAATGATAAATGGTATGACGAACCGTACAGAGATGAACCCCAAATTTTAGAAAGTGTGGTGGAAGCTGCCCTCAAAGAAATTGGAAAGAATAAATCACCAGGAACAGACAATATCCCAAATAAACTACTACAATCCACACAAACAGAATCAACTTTAATGTTAACTAAAATATGCCAGGAAATATGCAAAGAAGTGGCCAACAGATTGGAAATGATCAATATACATCCCCATCCACAAAAAAAGAGAGACAAAAGACCGCAGCAACTATAATACCATATTATTAATACCCATGCAAACAAAACTATGCTTAAAATTCTGCAGCATAGACTCCAAACATATATGAAAAGAGAAATCCATGATGGATTCAAGAAAGGAAGAGGCACTGGGGATCTCATTTCAAACATATAATGGATAATGGAGTGCACCAAGGAATTCCAAAGAAAATCAGCCCGAGCTTTACAGGTGATAGCAAAGCCTTTGATTTCATAGACCATAAAAAGCTCTGGAATGCTTTTTAAAAAATGGAAATGACACTACATTTGATTGTTCTGGTGAGAAATCTGTACTTAGGAAAAGAGACAACTGTTAGAACAGAATATGGAGAAACTGAATGGTCTCAGTTGACATAATGCAAGGCTGCATTCTATCACCCTATTTGTTCAACTTGTATCCAGAAAATATCATATGAAGAAAAGGTCTAGACACAGAAGGAGGAGGAATGAAAATAGGAAGAAGCAACACCAACAATCTAAGATATGCAGATGATACCATAGTACTAGTGTACTACATCATAGACTTGGAGCAATTACTAAGGAAAGTTAAAGAAGAAAATGCAAAGGTGGGCTTACTGCTGAATATAAAGAAATTAACAATAATGACCACAGAGGATTTACATACATTCAACTTAGATAACAAAGAAATCAAAATAGTTAAAGAATTACCATAATTTGGATCAAATACAGCTCAGAATGCAGTCAAGAAATCAAAATATTATGAATAGGAAGGGCAGCTATGAAAGAACTAGATAAGATACTAAAGTGTAAAGCTATACAACTGAATACTAAAATCATAATTGTGCAAGCCATTGTATTCCCCATCATGATGTACAGATGTGGGGAATGTAAGGAATGTAGATAGGAAGACAATCAACTCATTTGAGATGTGATGCTGGAGAAGACTGAGAGGATTGTTGAGTAACATGTCCCTTTAAGAAGTGATAAAATAATTTCTATGGCTGTCAATGTTAAGAAACACCAGGTGTCAACCCTAATGGTATCACTACTGCATATAAGGGCTCTGGAACTTAGAACATGTGTGAGTTGAAGAGAGGAGTTGGTAGAGTGTGTTTGATGGAGAAGTGGATTGTAGCAGACAGTACATGTTGATGAAAGCCAGAGCTTCTGTTGTAAATACTTTGTATATATTTTGCAACAGGAAGATAAAAGCCTCCAAGGACTTTGGAAGAAGTCAACTGTGTCTGTGCTTCATTTAAGGTTGGTCAGTGCTTTATTGCCAAATACTGCATACTGGGTTATCGTTCTGCACTCTGCTGTGAGCTACTGTTGAGGTCAAGCAACTCAGATAGTGCTGAACATGGGCACCTCTGTTTAGGCCTAGTTTTTGTTTGTTTTGGTTGCTGCACACATGCAGGACACAGAGGAGAGCCAACAATGATACCAGCCAAAAAGACAAACAAATGGGTCCTAGAGCATATCAAACCTAAATTCTCCCTGGAAGCAAGAATGGCTAAATTTAGGTTGCCATACTTTGGCCAAATCAAGAGAAAGCATGACTCATTAGAAAAGACAATAAAACACTGAAAAGGCAATAAAAGTAGAGGACACTAGAAAGAGAGGAAGGCTGTATGTCTGATGGCTAGACTCAATCAGGGAAGTCACAGGTCTGAACCTGCAGGACCTGATCAGAGAGGCTGACAGTAAGGGGTGATGGAGGTTCTCATTCATAGGATTGCTATGAGTCAAAGTCAATTCAAAGGCAGCTAACAACAATAAAATAATATATATGCTCTCCTTTTTTCACAATGAGCAAATTATTCAAATTCATAAAATTCGTCTCACCCTTGATACTTGAAAAACTACATTTTTTCACATATGCCTATCCACACAAAGATCTTGGTGACGTTGGCCCATGTGTCCATGTGACAAATACTGTCAATTACATAATTTATAGACTCGTAGAGTTGGAAGTAACCACAAGGGCCATCTAGTTCCAGTCATTACCATGCAGGCATATACAACTGAAGAAATCCTGAGAGAAGGCCAACCAGGATCCATTTAAACACCTCCAAGGAAGGCGAGTCCACACACACCCAGGCAATCTATTCCACTGTTGAACAATTCTTACTATAAGGATAGTCTTAATGTCTAGATTAAAATTTTCTTTTCCTGTAATTTGGTGGCTAGACAGTTTCAGACATTCTTGGAGGAAACAAATTAACTGGACTCATTTCAGTCTGTTTTCAGGCTAGAGTACTTAGTTGCATGAATTTATAATCTGCTCTAAGAGAAAGACTTGGGGAGTGCTACTCTGTTGATCTTCCAGGATCTTCCAGCAACTTTTGACACTATTGATCATGGTATCTTACTGGATTGACTCTATGGGATGGGAGTAGGAAGCACTGTTTTGCAGTAGTTCTGTTCCTATCTAGATGGCCAGTTCCAAAAAGTAACATTGGGGGATTCCTTTTCAGTCCCATGGCTATTAAGATGTGGATTGCCACAGGATTCCATCTTATGTCCTAAGTTGTTCAACATCAACAGGAAGCTGCTGGGATAGGTCATAAGGGGGTTTGGAGTGCAGAGCCATCAGTATGCTAATGACACAGTTCTATTTCTCTGTGTCATTGGAGTCAGCTGGGAGTGTACAGGTGCTGGACCAATGCCTGGACCAAGGGTAGGCAACCTTTCCCCTTTAAGGGCTGAGAGACTTCAGCTCCCAGAAGCCTCAGCCATGTTGGCCAATAGTCCCATGTTGGCCAATAGCTCCTGCGATTCTGGGACCTGAAGTCGCTCAGCCCTTAAAAGGGAAAGGTTGCCGGCCCTGGACACTGTAATAGTTTGGATAAGGGCCAATAAACTAAAACTGAATCCCCATAACATGGCCTCTCTGTGGATTGGTGGTTCTCAGGTCTGGGAACTGGGTAAACAGCCTGTTCTGGATGTAATGAGCGGGTACATAGCTTAGATGTGCTCCTAGATCTACCCTTGTCACTGGAGTCCCAAGAAGACTTTGTGTTTTGGAATGCATGGCACCAGCTTCAACTGGTGCACCAGCTACAACCTTTCCTTGACAGAGATAACATATCCATAGTAGTCCATGCACTGGTAACTTCATGGTTAGACTACTGTAACACACTCTATGTGGAGCTCCCCTTGAAGAACACTCAAATGCTGCAGCTGCTACAAAATGCAACAGTTTTACTGATGACTGAAATACCAAATAGACAGCATGTAATGCCAATCTTAAGAAAACTTTATTGGCTGCCAATACAATTCCGGTTTGAATTCAAGGTGCTTGTGATTATATTTAAATCCCTAGACAGCATAGGACCTCAATACCTGAGGGAGCACCTCTCCCCATATGTGCCTGACCAAGGATTAAGATCTCTGCTGTGTCCCACCACTGAGATAAATACATTGTAATGAGACATGGGACAAGGCCTTCTCAGCCATGGTACTCCAACTGTGGAATGTTCTCTCCCTGGAGGACCAATTGGTATTGACATTCATGAACATTCATGTTGACATTTCTAACATATCTCCCTTGTCATGGATGGATCACTTCCTGGTTGAGGCTCGAATCAAGGCTTCTACCTTATGCCCCCCCCCCTGGGGGTGGCAGACCTATCAGGATGGTCCACCCTCGAAGGCTGATGGAACCCAAAAGATTCCAAGAAGCCCTAGAGGGGTATACGGCTGGCTCTGACGACGATTCTGTTGATGCCCTGACTAACATCTGGGATACTAACCTTTCCAGGGCTATACACAGCATCGCTCCCAAGTGTCCTTTCTGGCCTGCTTTCAATAAACAATCCTGGTATATGGAAGACCTCAGGCAACAGAAGCGGGCTGTGCAATGACTAGAGCGTAACTGGCGGAAACATCAGTGCTTGTCCGACAGGACACTCCTTCGCTCTCTTTTAAGAGCCTATGGAGTGGCAATAGATGCAGCAAAGAATTCGTTCTTTGCTGCACGTATTGCATCCGCGGAGTCGCGTCCTGCAGAGCTGTTCAGGGTTGTGAGGAAGCTAACTCAGCTCCCCCCCCCTCCCTGAGCCCTATTTTGGAACCATCTAAGGCCTGCTGTGACGAATTTAACAGCTTCTTTGCGGATAAAATCTCTCGGATAAGGGCTGATCTCGATGCCAGTATTCCTGCAGGTCCTAGAGAGGTGTCCGAAGCGTCCGTGGCCCCTGTTATACTGGATCATTTTGAGTTTGTCATTACCGAGGAAGTGGACAAGATCCTTCAAAGTGTTAGGAAGACGACATGCTCCCTTGATCCCTGTTCCTCATGGTTGGTAGCTCAGGGGGGAAATGCGATGTTAACATTGTTGCACCGCATCGTTAATACATCTCTAAGAGAGGGTCAGTTTCCATCCAAATTAAAATTAGCAGTGGTTAAACCCCTGCTTAAAAAGCCCTCCTTAGACCCCCTGACTCACAATAATTATCGGCCTATATCGCTGCTACCTTTTTTCGGGAAGGTGATCGAGAGAGCAGTCGCTTTCCAGCTTCAATCGATCTTGGATGACACCGATTTTCTGGACCCATTTCAAACCGGCTTCCGGGTGGGCTATGGAGTTGAGACTGCCGTGGTCGCCTTAGTTGATGACCTCCGTCTGAGCATGGACAGGGGAAGCGTGTCCCTGTTAGTGCTCTTGGACATCTCAGCGGCTTTCGATACCATCGACCATGGTATCCTTCTGGACCGCTTGAGGGAGCTGGGTATCGGGGGCACTGCTCTGCAGTGGTTCCGGTCCTACCTCTCGGGCAGGTTCCAGATGGTGGAGCTGGGGGACTGTCGCTCCGATAAGAGGGCCCTTACATCTGGTGTCCCTCAGGGAGCGATTTTGTCCCCTATGCTCTTCAACATTTACATGAAACCGCTGGGAGAGATCATCCGGAGACACGGGGCACGGTGTTATCAGTACGCTGATGACACCCAAATAGTCTTCTCTATGTCTCTGACTGATGCAGTAACTAAGGATGGCATCTCTCCTCTTGTTGCCTGCTTGGAGTCGGTAATGGGCTGGATGAGGGAGAACAAACTCAGTGTGAATCCAGGAAAAACGGAAGTACTGGTGATAGGTTCCCCAGTTCCAGGTGGCGAGATTTGTCGTCCGGTCCTGAATGGGGTCACGCTCCCCTTGAAGAACTCGGTGCGCAGCTTGGGAGTACTCCTTGATTCGTCGCTCCAACTGACATCCCAGGTGGATGCGGCGGTCAGGAGTGCTTGTTATCAGCTTCGGCTGATACACCAGTTGCGTCCCTACCTGAACCGTAAGGACCTTGAAACTGTTGTACATGCTTTGGTAACCTCTCGATTGGATTTCTGCAACGCGCTCTACATGGGGCAACCCTTGTACCAAACCCGGAAGCTGCAATTGGTGCAGAATATGGCAGCTAGATTGGTCGCTGGTAGTTCCAGGTCGGACCATATAACACCTATCCTAAAAGACCTTCACTGGCTGCCTATTCGCTTCCGAGCTCAATACAAGGTGTTGGTTTTGACCTATAAAGCCCTAAATGGCTTGGGCCCAGGGTACTTAGAGGACCGCCTCTCCCCACATAATCCGCCCCGCACACTCCGATCATCTGGGACTAATCTGCTAGAGGTCCCCAAGTCTCACTTTGTGGGGACCTCTCAGAGGGCTTTTTCCATCGTCGCCCCTTCCTTCTGGAATAAGCTTCCCGCAGAGCTTCGCTCCTCTGCATCACTAGTCTCTTTTAAGAAAAATCTAAAAACGTATCTATTTCAGTTAGCATTTCCACCTTAAGTAATGTTATTTTTTCTTTCTTTCTCTGCCCCATGTGTTTTCTTGTTGACCCCGGACTGTTTGTAACTTTTTTCCCTCCCCACTTCTTGCCCCTGATATTTGTGATTTGTCTGATTCCTGTTCCTTCTCCCTGCACCGATGTTTTTAACCTCTATATTGTAGCAATTTTAACTTTTTTATTGTTTTAACTCTTTGTAAGCCGCTTTGATCATATCCATGGAAAGGTGGAGTAAAAATAAAATTTATTATTATTATTATTTATTAAAATTTATTATTATTATTATTATTATTATTATTATTATTATTATTTAATAATAAAATTTATTATTATTATTATTATTATTATTATTATTATTATTATTATTATATCACTTGTGGGGTCAAATTAAAACATCCTAAATATAGTGTACATAGTTTTTAAAAACTTTAAAATCTTTAAAATCTGTTAATTTATTACTGAAGTTTAATATGTTTTAATTAATTTATCATTGTATTGTTTTAAATTGCGTAACTTGTTTTAATGCTTTTTTTAAAAAAAAACACCTTAAGATAAAGACTAGTACACATATTTGAGCATTTTTTTCCTGTTAAAATTACTTTTGTGCCCATTTTGCATAATTGTAAATATCATCGTCACCACTGCCACCACCATCTGTTTGTTGCACGCACAGCCAATCATGACATCTCAAAGGGCAGCAATGTGTATAGCAATTCAGAAAGAACTATAGAAACAATTACAGATAACCACTGTTATCACTGGGCAAATATGTACTGATATCTAACAGTAGTGAATGAAATGCAAATAACCTAACCTAATCCATCAGATTAACTAAGCAAAAAAGATAATAAAGCTCAACACAGAAATAAAAAAAAAGAAAGAAAACACTACACACAAGGCCAAATACAGAAATAGATCATAATATAAACATTTTTGCAAGTCATTTTGTTGTTTTTGTATATAGTGTATTTCTGAATAAAAAGAGGGAGGGGAAAAGAAGTCTTCTGGCACCTTTAAGACTAACTAGTTTATTTGAAGATAAGCTTTTGTACAATGCAATCAACTTGTTCATATGGAAGGCATGGAACCTCAATAGTATGTGTGTGTGTGTGTGTATGCGCGCGTAATGTCATGTGCAAAACAAAATTTGCTAAGATGGTGACAAGTAAGGATATTAATGGTGTCATTAAGAGTTGTTAAAAGGCTGCAAGTGTAGATAAGCAGATAAACATATGTTTGGGTTAAAGATGAATTTTATCTCCTCCAGATGACATAAAAGTCTCAGGACATGCTGAGATCAGTTCCTGTGAAAATTAATTTTATTTCAGATACCCAAATGGCATTTTGCTTGTCCTGATAAAACTGAACTCTGTGTATTGCTGAATATTTTTGATTCCCACTCCCCAAGAAGGTGGTTGTTAAACCCAGGGTATTCCAAAATATCAATTAGTTACTTGCCTGTGTATTTCTACTGTTGTGGAGTTAGTAAAGATGGCCACTAATAAACACAGCTATTATTTATAGGACACAGATTTAACAAAGATCAAGAAAGGGAAAAAATAATGTTAGTACTAAAACAAAATGATCTGAATGATCCTAATGCTTAATTAGTGTAACATTGCTATAGCACTATGATTATTTCTTGTAAATAATAAGAAAAAGACTCAGTGAAACCCAGCAAGAATCAGTTTCTGAAATGTTACATGAAACTTGATGTGACACATACTCAGTGGGATGGGAAAGGGATGGGAACCTGAGGCATTTCTTGAAGCAAGGATTCAGGAGCAGGAGAACCCATGAATATGCAAATACAATCGAAACAAAAATAATGGGAACTTCTCAATATTTTGATGAAGGCTGGTTAAGCCCTTTGTCTAAGTGAAAGGATAGCATTAATCTACTGATATGCTAAACTAGGCCATTCAAGGTTTGCAACAATCTCACAATGGTCTTTTTCTGTATCCCATTACCATTGTGATTGGATGTTTTATGGCACCGTTTGAATAATTTTCTTTTTCTAATTACAATCTTTGCATCCACTTTCAATTCAGTCTATCTGTAGAGTTACTCTCCCCCTTTTTTCTGGGCTTAGACAAAATCTTTTATGTACTATGCACACATTTTTCAGCTTATATATACTTGGATGTACTTGCTACCTAGAATGTCTTTTGATGAAATCTTAGAACATGTCTATACAGGCCAAATTAAATGGTTCCCTCTCACCCCTGCACCACAACCTGTCTTCATGATGCAAGACCAAAATGGACTTTCTTAATGATGTGAGGCCAGTTCTTCATCAAATGGGTCCAGCTCTAATTTAAATTGGTTTTTAAAGACTTGCCTTTTGCTCCAGGAAAATCTGGAGTGCTCTGGAGCAATGCCATGTAGCTGTCCACACAGCTATGTTATCAACCCTGGATGCCCGATTTTTGACTTCAGAGAAGGTGACCCAAGACAACAGCAGTGGTGATGGGCAATACAGTGGGATGTATGTGTAGACTGCTGCCCAGGTAACTGATGAGATTTGGAGCAGCTCTGTGGCCGGAATATTCTGGGACCAGCCCAGGGTATTTTGGTTGGTGCAGACTCACCTTTAATAACCACTATTAAGATCTTTACCTGTCACCCCATCACCATGTTGGGATATTTTTCAGTTCTATTACATTCCAAACATTCCCCCTCCCCATGCGAGTGTATAAGTGTCTGTATATTGAGGCTTCATTCCATGCATCTGAAGAAGTGGACTTTACTCCATGAAAATGTAAGCTGGAACAAATGAGTAAATCTTAAATATACTGGAAGATCTCCCCCTTTTTATATTAAAACAGACTAATACCAGACTAATCTCTTTGAAAACTGCTACAATAGCAATAGCATGTACATTTCTATACCACATACCAGTGAACTCAGAACTCTCTAAATGGTTTACAATCTGCAAGCCAATTGCCCCCAACAAGCTGGGTATTCATTTTACTGACCTATGAAGGGATAGAAGGCTGAGCCAACCTTAGAGACCCTGGGATCAAACTCACAACTTTGTGGCTGCAGTACTGACATTTAACCACTGTGTCACGAGGAATCCCTGGTACAATGGTACAATGCAAGAAACTTTGGAATATTATCTTAATAGCTTACACATTTTTTGTGTGCACATTTTGAAAACAAGAATTCCACTGCAGAATTCAGCAAATTGTGGGATTCGGGTGATAAACAAGTTTAGTTTACCTGTTGGTCCAAAAGTATAAAATCAGGCAACTTTATATTTAATTAAAAACTGAAATTCTTCCCCATTCCTGTATATGGCCATTCTTTCCAAGGCTTCCAGAAACACTATGGCATTTAACTCCCATTATTGTCCCTTAGTCTCCTCCCTTTCTTGCCCTTTTCGGAGTAAAACTTCTAAAGCCACTTCTAGGAGTTGAACAGTGATGTAGTCCAGGAAACAATTTTTTGAAGCTCAGGCTAAGATCATGCTGTTCCATCATACTTCTGATGTGATATCAATTCTTCTGGGGTTTTATATTAATTGCTGTTTAATGGCCTAATCCATGGTTGTTGCTTTTTTAATGTCATCAGTTTTCAAATGTTTTAAATTGGAAGTTGTCTTTTGGGATTCTTAATTGGAAAGTGGGATATAAATATAAGAATAATGCTTTGTATTTACACATGAATATCAGCATTTTCCAATTATTTGCTAACAGTACACACAGTACCTGGCAGATTGGTAGCCACTGTTTTGTTTCAAATCTATAAATAAATAGTTTGCTTACTTTTGTTTCATGTTCCACAACTTCATGCTGTTTCATTGTGCTGGTGCTTCTTAGCTTGATTTATTTTACAAAATGAAAGTAAATGCATCCATTTGCATATTGTTAAGAAAATATAAAACCTTTATGGCATTTTAATCTAGATTTACAGAATACAATAAACATGATGTATTGCCTAGCACTTGTCTAATTGAATAGTGGTAGACAAACTGCACTAATGATGCCAATTTCTACCAATATTTACTGTTTCAAATAAAAAAGCTAGTCAAGAACATACAGTGTTATAAACTGTTGGATATAAATAGCCCAACCTTCAAATATTGAAATCAATATATTTGGTCCCACTAGCGGTTTTTTTCATGCAAAAATGTTTGCTACTGTTCAGAAAATCACAGTGCCTGAGGTAATGTATGCTGTTGCTGTTTACCAAACTCTCACAAAGTGTGATATCTTAAAGTGAATTTAAACATTTCATTCATTAGGAATTGGATGTAGACTTCTTTGGGTTTCTGTCTGACATTCAATAACTTTCATATGCCATGTGGTCTCTTGCAATCAGAACAATGTTTTTCAAAATGTCATTTTTTCCCCTCTAAAAATTAAGGTCTGTGGGAAGCAAGAAGTTAGAAACAGAAAAAAACTTTTCCAGCTTACTCCTCATGCACGGGGATTAAAAAAAATGCATAAAGTGAATTGTAGGACCCCAGTAAAAACTCCAATGCATTCGAGTTATGGTCAGGGTTATGGCTAAGACCAAGGTATAAGGTACATTTCGTGTATTACATGGTTTCATTTGGAACTCTAGTGTTCCTTCATATGGGGCCAAAGAGGATCTGCTGCTTTGGAATTTACACTGGGTTTGACTACCATGGGCTGTGATTTGAACAGGCCTTCTGTTCATGCCAAACTTGTGTCTAGTACTATCAGAGCCTCTGTTCAACCTAGAGCAGCTAAGGGAGGTATAGAAGTAAAATCCAATGGATTTACCATCCCATTAGGAAAGCACCACATGGCCCCACAACCGACCAAATGAAAACCAGAGCATGTCATTTCATCTTTGCTGTGTCACAGTTCACTGAAAAATACCAAGGGATCTCCCTCCACCCCACCCAGTATATTTAATTGAATGAAAAAGTGGGGGAAAGTACCCAAATGGCAAAAAGTAATAGATTCATTGGGGGAAGAATTGTCTCTGCTATTTTTTATATAAACATACATGCACACATGGCAAGTCTCTGAAATGTGTTCTGATAACAATATTTAAGAGAATATCTACATAATAGAACTATGTGGATTACTCTGAGTGTCTAAACGGGTAGGCGACCTTTCCCCTTTAAGGGCTGAGGGACTTCAGCTCCCAGAAGCCTCAGCCATGTTGGTCAATAGTCCCATGTTGGCCAATAGCTCCTGGGATTCTGGGAGCTGAAGTCCCTCGGCCCTTAAAGGGGAAAGGTTGCCTACCCCTGGTCTAAAATATCCCATCTGATGCAGGAGTGTGAATGCACTGCTCACACCAGGGATTCATAGAATCAGTCTTAGTTGGAAGGGACTACCAGGCCCAGCTAGCCTAGCCTTCTGCCATCTCTGATTCATTCCCAGATACTAAACTTTTTCCCACCTCAATCTGCTAGTATTGACAGCAAGAAACAACTAAAGCTACCCATGCTCATCACTGCAATATTTTCCTGGCACTAAACATCTAATCTCAGTTTAGGCTGGGCTCAAACATCTTCATGTGCTTTGACAATTAGACTATGATGGTGATACTTCTGAATGGGAGCTAAACCAACAATTGGTTCTGATCAGGATCAGCTACCATGTTAGATTACTGCAAATGTAGTGTCTGACATGAAGCACTGAATGTGGAAAAATTTAATAAACCAGAGAGCCACCAGAGAGCCAGTGTGGACTATGACTCTGGAGACCTGAGTTCAAATCCTTTTCAGCCATGGAAATACACTGGTAACCTTAGGCAAATCACACTCTCTCCACCTCAAAGGAAGGCAAAGGCAAAACTCCTCTGAATAAATCTTGCAAAGAAAATCCGTAGGCCAGCCTTAGGGTCCCCATAAGTTGGAAAGTTGGAAACTACTTTAAGGCACACAACAACCAAACCACTGCCAATAGACATGGCCCAGCTCTTTCCTTAATGTGGTGGTGTTTTGCCAGTGTGGATTATATTAGAGAAACCCATATAAATTCTGCAGGGTTGGCAAGCTGATGTATGCATTTTCTGAGATCCTGTGCCCTCAGCAGCTATCTGGCACTGCATAGCAAACATATAATAGAACTACTTTATTTTCAATACAGTGTTGCTCCTAGAAGCTTCTTTCTCTGTGTCATTCCATATTGTCCATATTCCATATCACCATCTCTTTCGAAATTTGCTTTTCTTCCCCTGCTCTTGTTTGCTTCATAGTTAAAAATCCAATTGATCTCATCTGTTCTGTTTCCTTGCTTCCGTATCTCCCTTTCCTTTATTTTGTTTTCTTTGCAATAATTAAGCAATATATTATCAGCCTACAATAGCAGATGAATTAATTTCATTAACTGTAATTTCTCAAGTGAGAGGAGGAGAATTATATCCAGTCACCCAAAAATAATTAATATACCCCCATCGCATCTGGAAAAAAAAGAGAACTGCTCAGCCTTGACCTGAAAGATGCCACTGAAGCATTTTGGCATATATTATGAGGCAAAGCAGAGTTGTATGTATTTGGCTTGCTGCTTCCATGTCAAATTATTCTATAATTCATGCAAACAGAATGTTAAATCTTCAGAGAAGCCTTAAAAGAGAGAGAAAGAGACAAGAAGACAATAAAATTTTGTTTACTTTGCAGGCAGATAAAAGACTATAGCAAGTCACTACCCTCTCTATTAAATCTGCATAATCAGACAGACATGTGTATGTTACCCAAGGGAGCAGGAAATCTTTGAAAGTCAATGCCAAATTTCATTTCCTAGCAAACCATCTACAGAACATATTAGGCATGGTTCAAAAAAAAATAAATCATGGCAACACATGTCTCTTGACAGTTTGCCGAGACTCATGCCCCTTCATTTTAACAGGATTGGAGGGTGGCCCAACTAAAGGCTGATAAAACAGGATCTTGAAAAGCTATATTTACTCACAGTCACTTCCTCTGCATTGAAGGCTTGAGGCAATAAGTTGCTTCATTCATCCAACCAGCATGTCCCTTGGTCAAACTACACCACTCAGGAATATTTCTCCCACCCACCCCTTTTTTTCATTGACACAGATATTCTCAGCCTAGACTCAGTCTTTCAGTAGGAAAACACAGGCATTAATTCTCCCACCCCACATTTACAATGGGCAGTACCTGTATAGGAAAGCACAAAGGTACTCTTCTGCCAGACAGCACATTAGCACTGTCCCCTCTTCAATGTTAAAATTTTGCACACCTGGGCAAAAAGTGAATAATTATAAACTATGCATTATATATGTGGTAACTTGTAAATGTTTGACATGTACTAATTCTTCTCTGTGGAATTAGTTATAAGAGATTACTTTATATTATTATTCATTGCTGGTGTCATTGTTTCATACCTTCAAGTCATTTCTAGCTTATGGGGCCTCTAAAGTAACCCTGTATGGGTTTTCTTGATAAGATTATTATTATTATTATTAGTAGTAGTAGTTTATTTCTAAAGTGCTGTAAATGTACACCGTGCTGTACAAAGAGATAATCAAAGCATTAAAATAAATAAAAACCTGACAAAGGCATACAATCTAAAAATGCAAAAACAATAGGTAAAATAAAAATTAATTAAAAGCAGGGAACAATTAAAAACAATTAAACAAGAAGATCCACTGTCTGCACAAATAACAGAAGGAATATATGTATATTAGACAGTGCCTGGGAATGCCTCCCTGAACTGGGTGGTCTTTAACTCAGATTTAAAAGTGGACAAAGAAGTAATGACCCATGTTCGAGGGGGAAGAAGGTTTCAGGAGTGAGGGGTGGCAAGCGAGAAGGGGCGAATCCGGGATGGAGCAGTGGAGATCCTAGATTGGGACAGCAGGCCTTGAGTACTAGAATGGAGGGTATGGGTGGGAATGTAAGGAGAGAGAAGTTCAGATAGGTAAAGGGGGGCTAGCCCATACAGGGCTTTGAAAGTTAACAACCGAAGCTTATATTGGATACAGAAGGGAAAGGGGAGCCAGTGAAGAGAAGATAGCAAAAGGGAAACATGGTCAAAGCGGCGAGCAGAAGTAATAATGTGCGCCACTGAATGTTGAACAGAAGTTAAAGGGTGAAGATGAGAGAGGGGAAGTCCTGCTAGAAGGAGGTTACAGTAGTCTAATTGGGAGACCACCAAAGTGTGGACCAGAGTCTTGGCAGTGGAGGCCGAAAGAAAAGGACAAATTTTGGCAATACTGTAAAGGAAGAATCTGCAGGCTTTGGCTGTGGCCTGGATATGGGGGATAAAAGACAGAGGGCCTTTGCAGACTGCTAGAAATAGTGCAAATTGAGTCCACTTTAACTGCCCTGGCTCAGTGCTAGGGAATCTTGGGAACTGTATTTTTTTCCTGAAATATTGAGCCTTCTCTGTCAGAGAGCTCTGGTGCCACAATAAACTACAGTTCTCATGATTCCCTAGCACTGAGTCAGGGCAGTTAAAGTGGACTCAATTTGGACTATTTCTGGCAGTCTGCAAAGGCCCAGAGAGGAGTCAAAAGTGAAACTGACACTGCGGGCTTCCTGGACCAGACAAATAGAAGTGTTATTGACAGAAACAGAGAAAGAAAATTGAAGGGAGGACTTAGGTGGAAAGACAAGAAGCTCTGTCTTGGACATGTTGAGTTTCAAACGCTGATGACACATCCACAGAGAGACAGCTGTAAGACATGAAGAAACTTGCTGTTCAAGCCCTAGAGATACAGTTGAGTGTCATCAGCATACAGATGATAGGAAAAACCAAAACAGCTAATACGTTTTCCTACAGACAATGTGTAAAGAGAGAACAGTAGGGGACCCAAAACAGAGCCCTGGGGAACTCCAACAGATAAGGGAATGGAGGACGAAGTCTGACCACTTGTGACCACTGCAAAAGATCTTTCCGACAGGTAAGATTTAAACCAGTTGAGAACGGAGTTCGAGAACCCGATGTCCAGAAAGAGTTGCCTTTGCCTTCCTCTGAGGCTGAAAGAATGTGACTTGACCAAGATTACCCAATGGGTTTTGATGGCTGAGTGGGGATTTGAACTGTGTTCTTTAGAGTCATAGTCCAATGTTCAAAACACTGAATCTTGTTCTCTTGTGTCTTAAATTTCCTTAAATGAACATTGTACCACTAGAAACACACAGTTCTAGAAGCATCCAAAAGCAAATGTTTGCGTAAGGGATTGATTAGAAGTGCCAGTGAAAGTAAAAAATATCTTGTTCATATCCCATGCCTTTAACACAGGGGTCGGCAACCTACGGCCCGGGGCTGGATCCGCCCCCCCCGAGGCCTTTGGACCAGCCCCAGACTGGTCCTGCCGCTGCCACTGACCCCCGCCGACCCCACCGCCGCTGCCCGCGCCGCCACACATGCCGCTGCCACACGTGTCACGGCTGCCATTTTGTTTTCCAAAATGGCATCTGCAACTTGTTTGTGCATGTCCAGTACTTCTGTGCATGTGTGAGCGAGCCGTGGCCACCATTTTGGAAAACAAAATGGCGGCCGCCACTCATTTGTGCATGCGCTGAGTGCAAACGAGTCATGTCCGCCATTTTGTTTTCCAAAATGGCAGCCGCGACTCGCTCGTGCATGCGCAGTACTCCAGAAGTACTGCGCATGCGTGAGTGAGCATGTGCAGTACTTCTGGAGTACTGCGCATGCATGCGAGCGCGAGCAGTGCCATTTCCCCCCCCCTCAGCCCAGCGGAAGACCTGGGGACCAGCGACCAGCCCCAGGTAGGAAAATGTTGCCGACCCCTGCTTTAACAACTGCTTGTTCCATTAACATTAGTAGATGAGACCATTTGAGATTAAGCTGTTGTTAAAGGCACGGGATCCAAGGTCAGTTAGAGAAGTAAGAGCAAAAGCTACAAGACAGAATTGAATATACACTGTTCCATGAACTCATATAATTTTTCCCTGCAATTGCTTGAAATGGAAATTCCTGGTGAAATGCTTGTTTTGGTTGAAAGTTACAACTGTACATAAGCAAAATCCAGCTCCCATCCTCACCCTCTTCCTACCATTGTGCTTTCTGTATATGGTGTTGTTGGAGACATAATGTCTGCTTTCTTTTTGCCAGGTCAAAGTAGTGATCCAGATCACTTTGGACCATGCTTAATCTAGATATGTATGGACTGATCTCACCTAACTCAGATCAAACTGGTCCACACTCATCTAATCCAAATCAGAATTAGGGATTCAGAAAGATCATTCATGCAGCCCTATAATTTAGCAAAGGATTTGTTGTTGTTGTTAACTGCCTTCGCTTCAGTCTCGACCCATGGCGACCCTATGGATAAGACATCTCCAGGCCCCCTTGTCCTCTACTGCTCTGTCAGCTCCTGCAAACTCTTATTCATGGTCTCTTTAATAAAATCCATCCATCTAGCATGTGGCCTTCTTCTCTTTCTACTTCCCTACACCTTTTCTAACATTATTGTCTTTTCCAATGATTCATGCCTTCTCATGATATGTCCAAAGTATGACAGTCTAATGGGCTGTACAAACCGGCCCAAGTGCACACCAGTGACCCTGACTCCGCTCCCACATTGTCCTCACCATCCAAACAGATGGCAGGCAGAGTTAGAGTGCTCCCTTGGTGCAGTGTTCATATATGCTGCACCAAAGGAGTGCTGAAAAGCCACTGCTGTGACAGCAAGGGTGGCTTTTTGCTTCTCTAAAAAGGAGAGGCATTGCCAATTCTTTTTAGAGCGGCAAAGTGCCAATCAGGGCCATGGCATGCGGTTGCCATGGCCCCAATCCAGCACTTCCAGGAGCGGCACAGAGCCACCCTATAGGGGCTGTCTGTTGAGCCCCTAAGTCTTGTCTTGGCTTCTAGGGATATCTCTGGCTTGATCTGTTCTAGGACCCATTTGTTTGTCCTTTTGGCTGTCCATGGAATCTTCAGAACTCTTCTCCAGCACCACATTATCTCAAATACATTGATCCTCCTCCTATCATCTTTCTTGACTGTCCAGCCCTCACATGCATATATGTTAATAGGGAATATGATTGCTTGTATGATTCTGACTTTTGTACTGAGTTGTACATCTTTGCATTTTAGTATCTTTTCTAGTTTTTCATAGCTGCCCTCCCCATTCTTAATTTTCTCCTGATGTCCTGGCTGCAGTCTGTGTTCTGATCAATGTTTGATTGCAGATATGAGTTCTCTCTCACTCTTTCTATTTCCTCATTGTCTAGTTTGAATGTGTGTAAGTTCTCTGTGTTCATTATTTTTGTTTTCTTTATGTTCAACAGTAAGCCTGCCTTTGCATTTTCTTCTTTGATCTTCCTTAGTAGTTGTTCCAGGTCTGTGAAGTTCTCTTCTAGTATAATGGTATCATCAGCATATCTCAATTGTTGATATGTCTTCCTCCTATTTTCACTCCTCCCTCTTCCATGTCCAAGACTGCTTTCCTTACAATATGTTCTGCATATAAGTTGAATAGGTAGGGTAATAGGATACAGCCTTTGCCAATTGGGAACCATTCTGTTTCTCCATGTTCCGTTCTGACAGTAGCCTCTTGTCCTGAGTACAGATTCCTCATTAGGACTAACAGATGTGTTGGCACATGTCTTTAGGGGAGTTCCATGGCCTTTCATGATCTATGCAGTAAAAGGACTAAATCCAACTAAAGCCCCCTGTCTGTCAGTAATGTGGACACCATTGGATGTAGCCGGGGTGTATGTGTGTGACTATGTTCACAATTGTATGTCTGGGATTCATCTGGGGCATTCGCTAGTATAGCAGCCTGTTTTACTAACATTTCCTCTTTCTTTGCACTTGCCCAGGGCAGAGGAGGCAGCATTAGGGTTCCTGTTTTTCAAATCCCATGCTTCTAGAGCAGGGGTAGGCAACCTTTCCCCTTTAAGGGCCGAGGGACTTCAGCTCCCAGAAGCCTCAGCCATGTTGGCCAACAGTCCCATGTTGGCCAATAGCTCTTGGGATTCTGGGAGCTGAAGTCCCTCGGCCCTTAAAGGGGAAAGGTTGCCTACCCCTGTTCTAGAGGATCCATGGATCCAAAGCATTATTGAAGGACTGACTTGAACAATCATCAGAAAGGCAATTGCCCAAGTCAGCTTTTCCATGTCTCCTTGGCTCGGTGTATGCCCTAGAGGTCAAGCATTTGAGAAATAGGCAGCACAGCCAGCAGCTTTCTCCTCCCATCACCATCATATTAGCCAATAATTTCCTCCCTTCCCTGCCACTACTCTATTTCTCTTTTCCTTTAACCTCCTCAGCTATCTCTTTTACCTTGGCCAGCACAGATGCAATGCTGGTGGAGCCAATAAGATCATATTCATTAAAATAAACTCCTTAGTATCTATTCTTTTTAAGTATGGTGAAAACTATTATCATTGTTATAAAAACACAAAATTAAAAACCTTACTCCTTTCCATATTTGGAGTGCAGAAAGATACACAGTACAAAATTGGATTGAGCACTAAGATATTGAGTAGATCTCACAATACTGCCAAAAAAGCAAAGAGGAATTATAGATATTAATATTATGAATGCATTAAGAATATTATGAATATTCTATTTTTTTTCCTGCCTAAGATGTATGCTTGTATTTAGAACAAAGTGGAGGGGAAGAATCTTTTTTAAAACAATGTTTTGCCTACAGAATAGTATGTGTGTAAGAAAAGTGTGAAAGATATTTGAGGAAGTGCTTAATATAACACTGGCACTCCCTGTCATATAAAAGGCACTTATACCAATGTCTCTTGTGGTTATCTGTTTCTCACTTACATTGGCTGTGCTGTATAAATTCAAGACACAAAGAATATTATAAATGGGATTGGAAACTGACCTGGAACGTTCACTTACACAAAAAGATACTAAGGATCTCATATCCTGCACATCCTTTTTTCTGTACTTGCAGCTTAAAAAAATCCCCTCCTACCTTTTTCACCTTTGGTTTCAGCTGCATTGTGAATTCATTCAGTTATACAGGGACACAATGGATATGCAAGTGGCTGATAGACATACTTCAGTTTTATGTCCCCAAACTCACTCTCTTCAAAACTTTCAATGTGACAGATATAATATAAAAGAACCAGCTGAAAAATCTAAAACTTCTGTTATGAGTTATGCTCAACAAATATGAATTGTTAGACTTTGATGTGTAAGACAGGGAGCTGCCTTTTACCAGAGTCTGCTCACATTGTAGGAAGGCATGCTGGGAAGGGTAGGGCAAGAGAGCCTGGATTCCTTCCATCTGAGAAAAACAAAAACAAAACCTCACTCTAAACTACAAACAGGAATTTCATTCTCTCTTGCCAAAGAGGAAAGGATGTGCTTCATTTTTGTGTTTAAGAGCCCTGATGGCATAGTGGTTAAGTGCCAGTACTGCAGCCACTCACTCACAAACCACAAGGTTGTAAATTCAATCCCAGCCAGTTTTTCAGGGTTGACTGAGCCTGGCATCTTTCCAAGGTCACTAAAATGAGTATCCAGCTTGTTAAGGGCAATTAGCTTATAGTTGTAAACTGCTTAGAGACTGCTTAGTGTGGTATGAAGCGGTATATAAATGAAGCTGCTATTGCTATTGCTATTACAATTGCAATTGTTCAGGAGAGCAATCAATGTTTAAGTGTCTTGTTTACCTCCACTGAATGGAGACCCTGCCAGACTGGCTCAGGATGGTACACACACATTCCTTTGTAAGTTATTTTGCACTTTTCAAAGATTTATCTATACTTAATTGGCTTTGTTGCATGTATGCCACTCCATTGTTCTCATCTACTCAGACCATCTAAGAATCACTACCAGTACCCAGAGTTGACAGGCAGATATCACATACACATCTGCCCTTTGTACACAGAGCAAAAACACGAGGTACAAGCTTTGCACTCATCATAAGTTTGCTTTTGTACCTTCCATAGAACAACATAGAGGTTGTATTTACCTACACCAAATGCAAGTTTGTTGCCCTGCTGGAAGAAAAAGTACAACAGCTTGAGGTCTTCTGACCAAACTTTGACACAGCAGGAAAGAATATAAGAGGTGAGCACTCAGAATAACATGGCACACAGAAACAATGCTGTGAATTTGAATCTACACAGTTGACCCAAGGAACCAAGGACAGAGGTTGCATGTCCCAGAGAGCATAAACATGGCTATGGAAGCCTTTTTTGCATGGAAGGATTTCTCGTACTTCCCGAGGAAGAGGAGGAAAAGTGGAAGATGTGTGTTGATGATGTCATTCCTAATGAGGGGCACAGAAACAGTGATGTGTGGACCTGGTCAGATTGCTCAAAGGTAAAGATGTAAATTCCTTTTACTCCCAATAATGACTGAGGTGAATAATGCTTTTATTTGTTTCTGTGCAGTTCAGGAAATGAAGGAAATTGTTTAGCTCAGCTTGACGATTTTTAACACCCACACAAAGAAGATCAGTTTGTGCAAAGCACATGATAAATGTTGCACAAACATGTCTTCACCAAAAAATAAAAATAAAAAAATTCCTTTTCTCCATACTTTCCATACCCTACCGCAAACCTGGTGCAGATGGAATAGCACCAGCAACACATACATTATTATTTGAGCAAAGAAAAATTCATATTGTTGTTCTTGTGCCTATGGCAAAATTTTCCAAGGAAGTGGAACTTTCCTCAGTGCGAGTTTCTTACAGTGTCATAAAGTTTTTGTTATTTTTTAATACATCTCTACTCAAGAGGTGTGCTGTCTTTCTGGCACTGAAGGAGAGAAGATGAAACAGAAAGATTGGCAAGGAGCAAGTTGACCCTCCCTTCCATATGACCTGATCCATGTAGAAACAAATGGTACTGCCAGACACAGCTTTCAAAATATTTGAAGTGAAAATGAGAGGTCACATGTTGTTACCTCATCACTTCTTCCTGTTGAATGTCATGGCTTGGAAAGACAAGAGAAGAATATTCAAAATATACAGATTGTTGTCAAGACCATTCTTGGACCATGGTCTTCAATTACGTGAGGAGGAGCTACTAGCAAGAGATGGGTCTAATTTGAAGTGTGACTTAGAGTTGAATAAATCCATCAGTGTCATGTTTAACTGGTTTAAATCTTATCTGTCTGATAGATCTTTTGCAGTGGTCACGGGTGGTCAGACTTCATCCTCCATTCCCCTATCTATTGGAGTTCCCCAGGATTCTGTTTTGCGTCCCCTATTGTTCTCTCTTTACACCTTGTCTTTAGGAAAACTTATTAGTTCTTTTGGTTTTTCCTATCATCTGTACGCCGATGACACCCAACTGTATCTTTCCACCCTTGATCTCTCTTGAGAGCTTGAACAGCAAGTTTCATCATGTCTCTCAGCTGTCTCTCTCTGGATGTGTCATCGGCATTTGAAGCTCAACATGTCTAAGACGGAGCTTTTTGTCTTTCCACCTAAGTCCTCCCCTCACCCTCTTTCTCTGTTTTTGTTGACAACACTTCTATTCATCTGGTCCAGGAAGCCTGCAGCCTCGGTTTCATTTTCGATTCCTCTCTGTCTTTTATTCCCCATATCCAGGCCAGCACCAAAATCCATCCTTTTCTTTCGGCCTCCACTGCCAAGACTCTGGTCCATGCTTTGGCGGTCTCCTGATTAGATTATTGTAATCTCCTTCTAGCTGGGCTTCCCCTCTCTCATCTTCGCCTTTTAATTTCTGTCCAACATTCAGCCGCTCGCATCATTACTTCTGCTCGCCGCTTTGACAATGTTTCCCCTTTGCTGTCTTCTCTTCACTGGCTTCCCTTCCCCTTCCATATCCAAAATAAGCTTTTGTTGCTAACTTTTAAAGCTCTGCATGGGCTACCCCCTCTTTACTTATCTGACCTTCTCTCTCCTTACATTCCCACGCTTACCCTTTGTTCTAGTACTCAAGGCCTACTAGGATCTCCACTGCTCCATCTTGGATTCGCCCCTTCTCTCTTGCCACCCCTCACTCCTGGAACCTTCTTCCCCCTCAAACACGGGCCATTACTTCTTTGTCCACTTTTAAATCCAAGTTAAAGACCACCTTTTTCAGGGAGGCATTCCCTGGCATTGTCTGATATACATTTACTTTTTCTGTCACTTGGGTTTACAGTGGATGTTGTTATTAATTGTTGTAATTGTTTTTGTTTTAATTGACTATTATTATTTTACCTATTGTTTGTACTTAGATTGTACGTCTTTGGCAGGTTTTATTCTGTTTTATCTTTGTCTTTTGTACAGTGCTGTGTACACCGACAGCGCTCTAGAAATAAACTTTAAAAAAATGTTCAGTGTTTTTTTAAAAAAATCTCAACCTGAATTTATGCATTTATGAAGAAATTTGCACATTTTAATGAGTTCTCAAATTCAAGTTCTAAAACAAGCCAATAAAAATTTTCAACCAGTTGTGCTGCTAGTCTCACCTTGGAGGGACCAAAGCTGTCTGCCATATAGCTGTTAAATGAAGAAGCTGATGGGGGTGGGAGTATGGTCAACCATAACTCAGAATTGCAAGGATTAATGCATACACAGCAATTCAGAGTTAAGCTAAGTGGTGAGATGGTCAGTTTTTGTTTTGCTCACATTCAATATTTATAAGTGTCAAATTCCTTCAGTCAAATTTGTAAAGAATTGGAAGTTTTGACAAATGCTTTTCAAAACAATTTCATGTAAAGCCCTGAAGTTGAAAAAGGGTCAGGATCCATATTAGCTTCCCTGTGCTTTTTATATCAGCTTCCGATGTCTGCCACAATGTGATCAATTATATATGGGAAGGTGCAAGAAACAGGGCCATTTTCTATCAACACATAAGAGATCGATTTCTAAGCCCACACACTCAAAATCAGAAAATAATATCTGCAACATTTTGAACATTTTGTTTTGAACACCAGGATAAAATTAGGCCGAATTCTTACTAATCTATTACTCTTCCCTGTGGGGTTTCCTGACTGTTAAAAACCCAGTGGAAATAAATAATTACAAATATTCTTCCCATTTCACTTATAACTTCCACTTACAGATTTTTTTCTCTCCGGTTCAAACATATATGGCTCTATTATTTTAAAAACTGTCATTGTTGCTGCTGCTGTTGTGCCTGCAAGTCATTTCTGACTCATGGCAACTCTAAGGCAAGCCTGTCTCAGCATTTTCTTGCCAAGATTTCTTCAGAGAGGTTTTGCCTTTGCCTTTCTCTGAGGCTACTTATTGCTTTGAAGGCCTATTTGTTCAGAACTGCCTTTTCTTAAAGGTACGATATCAGACTTGTGGTTTATTTTACTGCTCCGATACTTATAAACTATTTCATTGCTTTGAATTTTGTTTTTTATTCTGCTGCATTGTTGTTGTTGTTGCTAAAACAGTATTTTATTTCTATTTCATTGCTTATTTCACCATTGTATTATGTAATTTTGTGATCTGCTCGTTGACTGTAGTTTTGTATGTTAGAAGTCCTCTTATGACCCTAAAAGGAATCTTACAGCACTATAGAAATACTTGTAAACAATAATAATAATAATAATATGAAAATTTATAATATCTTAAATAAATAATTTTCAATAATGATCTGTTTCAAGGTGTGTTGGACCTTGGTTATTGAATTGCTGAATCACCATGTTAGCAATATAATAGGTTTATATCAATAGAATTGTACAATTCTCAGGCATGACACTAAATGTAGTCTGCAAAAGGGTTCATCACTAGAGGAAAACTACAAGTGAAAGTCTGGGGGGGTGGCTTGTGTTCAGTGTCCAGCTAATTTTCAGTTTGATAGCGTAGTCTATTACCTGCCATATCTCTACAGCAGGCCTTGGAACACAATAAGAATGAAAGCATACAAAAGGAGAAGAGTTGTGGGGAATAGAATTGATAGAAAATATATGGGATAAATATTTCAGTCATTTCTGATGAAAAGCAATTGTTCGTAGCATCTACACTTTTTGGTACAGGAAGCCTTTTATGAATGGCATATATTCTGCTATTAACATTGGTAAAATTATTTCCTCCTAAAAACAACACTGTCAGTTTCAAGAATATGTCAACAGAAGAAAATGAACTCCTTCCTAAAAATGTATGGTCCATCTTTTAAATAAAAATTCTATAAATTGAAAATTATTACCTTAGTAAACAGGCCATGAAAATTACTGCCTAGCCCAACTGGAGCAGCCATAGCCCTAGGTGTGCATGTAAAAATTGAACTATCTGGCAACATCAGGATATATATAAGATAGTTTTATAGCATACTATACATATGTGGCATGAGATTGATCAGACCTCTGGTATAGCAGCACAGATCTAATGAAGCAAAAGGATTAAAGGGACTGTCTGTGAAGTTTCTCATTTATGCTTCAGCTCCCACTAGGAAAACATAAGAAGGAGAAGCCCATATAGTTTGTACCTCTAGCAGCAGAGACCTGACCTCACTCTGAATTCTCTAGCTAAATCATAAGCACTTAACACATTACAGAATATTACAGAAATTCAGTTATCACAATAACAAGAGTTAGCACAAGTGGCCAAGAACAACTTCAAATAATGTGTAGCACTTATGTAGCACATTCCAAGCACTTAAAGTGTTTCACATGGATTATATCAGCAGTATTCTTTAAATTATATCACCTCACTCGGGATAACAGAAGCTGGCTCCTGAACAGTAGGTTAGCTTCCCTGCAGCATTATTTGGTTTGGATCAGAAATATGTCGAGCTTTTTCCTCCCAAAGTCTGGAAAGAGCTTGGCTTCTTTTATAAACCAATCTGACTTTGGAAGTTCTTTCTGGCAGATCCTATTTTCCTCCACAATGACCCAGAGTGTTGCGACGTATAGGATATTCTCAGTAACTAAGATGGTAACCACTCAGACAAGCTCCCTTGTTGCTAGTGAAAGTATATTCCCCAACTATGAATTAATAATGAATGGATACAATTGGGGAGTTTAAAAATCTATTTCTGAGGGCCCTTTCATAGCTGTTGGCATGAAGCCAGAAGGAGGCAGCAATATTAATCTCAGAGATCAAAGAGAACAGACACCAAAGTAAAGGGAAAAGCCCATGTTTTGTGTTCCAGTAAATCCTGTCCACAATAAAAATGCCTGTAACTTGTCATTTGTATCTTTCAGAAATGCTGTTCCAGATTTTTTTTGCAGAAACTTTTTTTTTGACAAAGAGAAAAATGGGATTGCTTGAAATCTCCCTCTTCTCACCTTTTTGAACTTATTTATTTCTGCTCATTAGCCATATCAGTTGCCGCTTGAGCAGCATTGTTATAATCTGTTTGTTTCATATTGGCTTTCTGCCTCAAAACAGTGATGTCAATGTGTTGCAGATCAGATACAATTACATGACAACATTCAGTCTAGGAATGTAAGAGACTTTGTTAGAAAGAAGCCTTTGAAACAAAACTACTGGGGCTGAAGCATCAACCAACTGGGACTGTGAAGAAGTTCATGTTGGAGATAGTTTATATGGAGACATGCAGACCTGTGAACATTTTGCCCCCATTTCTTTTCCCTCAGTGCCCAAAGGGGACATTTTTCATAAAACATGTACCTCTCTTCACACATGCACCTTTTCCTCCTCAGGTGTACTCTTCTCAGGTGTACTCTTCTCAGGTGTACTCTGATCAGTGTCAATACCAGAAAATGTAAAGGATGAGTTGCCAAAGATGAATTATTTTTGCATTTTCTGAGCCTCACTAGGATTTTAAACTGTCTCCTCAAGATGAAATACTTTCTCATTTTCCTATAATCCATTCCCATGAGGTTCCCCCTCTCAACCTTGGAAGAAGCAGCAGTTGCTGATATAGCAGAGCTGGAAGGAATATTTCTGCTCAGGCCTTCATCTAAGTCAGCTCAGTATTGACTTCATTGCCAAACTTGAAAGTAAGTGTGGTTAGAGTTCAAGGCAGGGCATCAAGAAAGAAGAGGGGAGGAGAAAAATGTGAGTTATTTTGAGATTTCATTCTAGGACCCTGGAGCATCTTAACCCCAAGGAGAGAGAAAAATATTTTCATGTTATTGAGTTACTGAGGAAACTCTTATTCAAGGTGAATAATTTTTCCATGTTCATACTCAGGCATTCAAAGGGTATGTGGCTTCAATCCTATTAGTTACCTGTAAGTAAGTCTCATTTGGTTTTCAATGGATTTTACCTCTGAATAAATATCCATGAAATGGACTGGATTATATTCTTGCTGTTTTTGGAAATGTTCATTAGTGTCCTGGAAAGCTGACAGGAGGGCTGATAGCAGGGGCAAAGGGAAGTCCCAAGCAAGGTTTGAGTTACTAATCTGAGGGGTCAGCCAACGAAAGAGTCAAGCAGTCTGAAGGTCGAGGATTCTGGAGAAGCAGAGTGATAAGGCGGTGCAAAGGTCAAAGGTTCCAGTAGTCCAAGATAAATCAGCAGTCCAAAGGTCAAGGGTTCAGGTAGTCCAAGACAAAGCAGCGGTCCGAGAGTCAAAATTTCAGGCCAAAGAACAAAGATAACCAGAGACCAAGGCTTTTGTCAGGAAGCTCAGATAATCTCTGGCACTGGGGCAACGCTTCTGCACCTGCTTAAATCCCTGAGCTGCAGGAGCTCAACTGGGGCTGATTACCTTGGCGTTTTTCATGAAGCCTCCTCGAGTGCCAAAGGCCTACCCTTTCTGGTCGATGCTGGCTGAATGTAGGCACAGTCCCTTGATCCTCCTCTATGTTCAAAGGTCCTGCTGCCAGGAGGCTTGGCTGTGAAGCCTCTTGGGAGGCTACAGGGTCTGCTGGAGCCTCTGCTGGGGCTGGGCTGGGGTTCCGCCTCTGCAGGCTCAGGACCCCGAGGAGGTTCTGGCTCATCCTTCTCGTCCTCTGAGTCTTCCTCCAGGCAGGGCATGACAATTTGCAAATGTGGCTTGCAGCAGATTTCTTTATTTGGTTCACTATTTTTAAATTGTCTAGGAGAACTTCAGATAAATATGATGTTCTAAAAATGGATTCATTGAACAAAACTATGTTAGACTTGTTTACTGGACCAGACCAAAGTCTATCTCAGGGGGGAAGCAGACGGGCGGCCGTGGGCCACCCCAGGAAGTTGCGCCGTGGGGCTGAGGTATCCGCACACCTCGGCCCCGTGTCGCAGCTTCGCCGCCCTGGAAGGAGCACTAAAATAGCGCTCCTTCCACAAATCGCCGAAGGTGCGCTGCAAAAGGCTGCCGGCGCACCTTCAGCGACTCTTCTGCTGCAGCGTGTATGGACGCTGCAGCAGGAGGTCATCCTCGGAGCGCCGGCCGTGTGGAGGGCCGGCTGCTCTAAGGACGCTTTGGGGAAGGGGTTGGGGTGCCCAGCGTGCGGCTGCCCCTCCCCTTCCTTGCCCCGAAAACGGCGCTTTGCACCGTCTGCTTCCCCCCTCAGTCTTTCATTACCTATTTTGGCTTTCATTACTCCATCATCTTCCCCAGTCAGAATGAACAGTGGTTAAAGGTAAAAGCATTATAGCCCAAAGTTTCTGGTGGCAGAATGGTATATCTTTTTTAGCCTTTTGTTTTCAGTAGTGGCCAGCCAAAAACCTCTGGAACAGATGAAGTAACATCCATCCATTTCTTTTACAGACTTGTCTAAGCTTTATGAAACATATCTGAGTTACAGCTAGGAGTAGGTGAGAAATGTGTTCCATTTAGGTTTTGTGTTTTGCCTTGCTTTGCAATTCTGTAGAATCAATGTTTCTTTAAGGCAGCAGTGAAACAAAGCTGAATTTGTAGGCAAAATTATGCATTCATAGGCTTCTGATGCATTTGATAAAGAATAAAATGCAATGGACAACTTGCACACATTTGAGAAATGACCACCAAAACTAAACCATACAATTCTAAAATGAGTAGATGCCAAAAAAAAAAAAAAAAAAAAAATATTTGCTTGAGAAACTTCTGCATGAATCCAGAAAATGCATATATAAATATGTATGTAGTTCTGTGGAAGGAAAGAATACACACAATTAGAATGGAATGAACTTGGTATTGGAAAAAATAACAACTCTAATGAGTTAAGCCGGCAAATTTGCCCACTCCTAGTAAAGAAACATCATATCTCTTGAATGATATTAGTTGAAAACATGTTGTGTCACATGAACAGAGGAGGTAAATTCTTTCCTCTTTTGTATTCATTACCATTTTTAAAGTTTTCTCATTTTGTTTATTTCCACTGCATACATCTTACTTTTGATTATGATCTCATGTTATTTTCATTTGTTTCCTCTTGATTTCTATGAAGATCTAGCCAGTGTTCCTCCACTTGTAATTTTAATATTCACTATCCAATGTGTTCTGACATATCCAATCATTCTACTACCGTACCCATGCACCCAATCTAATATTTTTAGGTTAATGGGGCAAATGAACCTGATTTCAGTGTGTGTGTAAAAATGGATTGTCTTATTGGATTCTCATTATTTTAATAGAGATTCAGAAAGTTTCTAATGTCAGTAGCTTTGGTATAGTATGCAGGTGTAAATATACCAGTTACAATAGTGGTAGCTGGAGGGAAAAGCCCATGAAATAGGGTATTGGATGTATAGCAGATTTTGGCTACAATTGTGTAATACAAGAAAAAGTGCAACTTCAAGCACAACGCGTCAACAAGTTCTTGGTTTCTCAGTTTTCCAACTAGGTAGCATTTTTCCCCAGGCATTATAGTGCTCTGTCAGTGTCATAACTGCTGAAATTCATAGACATATGACAGCCTCCATTTTATAGGCAATGAAACTGGGCTCACAGAGATAGGGTATATGCTATCAAAACTAAAACAAAGCTTTCCAATCTGTCAATTTCTCCCCCTTCCCATTCCCTGTGACCTTTCTGTGGCCTGTGCAAGCTATTGTAAATAGACCTTGTCAGTTTCACCCCATTTCTCTTTCCCTATTGACACTTCTGTGAACAGTAAACAGGGTTGTAGGAAATGAACCCAATACACTGGGTGTCAGAAGTGCTTGCAATGTAAAGCTATAGAAAACAAATGAAGAAATGACAATTGGTACTTTGCTTTTCCCATTTTTTTAATTTGTCCATTTGTTTTCATTATCAAATTCATTTCAAACTGGCTTTAGGACAGGATATGGAGTGGAGACTGCCATGGTTGCCTTAGCTGATGACCTTTGTCTGGGCATCAACAGTTGGTGCTACTGGACCTCTCAGCAGCTTTTGACATCCTGTTGGAGTACCTGAGAGAATTAGGAATCGGAGGCATTGTGTTGCAATGGTTCTGTTCCCTTCTCTCTGGCAGATTCCAGAGGGTGATGCTTGGGGACAGTTGTCCTGTCCCCGATGCTATTTAACATATATATGAAGCCGCTGGGAGAGATCATCTGGAGACATAGGGTGGGGTGTTATCAGTACGCTGATGACACCCAGATATATTTCTCCATGTCTCGGTCTACAGCTCTGACTTCAGATGGCATTTCCCCTCTCAATGAATGTCTTAGAGCAGCAATGGACTGGACGAGGAAAAACAAATTGAAACTGAATCCAGACAAAATGGAGGTACTAACGGTAATGGCCCTGAACCCAGCTATTGGGACACAATCTCCAGTCCTAGATGGGGTCACACTCTCTGCAAAGGACTGTGTTCACAGTCTGGGGGTGCTGCTAGATCTGTCACTTCAGATGACAAATCAGGTGAACGTGGTGGTCAGGAGCGCCTGTTATCAGCTTTGGCTGATACGCCAACTGCGTCCTTTCCTGGAGGTTAGGGATCTCGAAACTGTGGTACATGTGCTGGTAACTTCTCATTTCGACTTCTGCAATGCAATCTACATGGGGCTACCCTTGTGCCTAGTTCAGAAACTTCAATTGTACAGAATATGGCAGCCAGGCTTGTCTCAGGGAAAACCAGAAGTGACCACATAACACCTATTCTAAGATTCTAAGACTTCACTGGCTGCCTATCAGTTTCTGGGCATAGTAAAAGGTGTTGGTTACTACCTTTAAAGCCCTAAATAGCTTGGGTCCAACTTATCTTCAGGACCACCTCCTTCCATATAATCCACTCCATGCACTAATGTCCTTTGGGAATAACTTATTGCTACCTATATAAACTAGATTATCTGCAAATGCCCAGAGGACCTTTTTGACTATCGCCCCTAGACTTTGGAACGGCCAGCAGATGAGATCTGTCACTTGACCACCTTAAAAAGCTTTTAAAAAGCTAATACAGATCTTTTCCGGCAGGCCTTTCCTGAGTAGATAACTGGCCTACTCACTGAAAATAGTTATGCCTGTCCCTGATTCCCACTACAGCTATTTTAATTTTAATTTATTTGGCATTTATTGTAATGTTTTTATAGTTTGTTATCTTTAAGTATGTTTTTAAATTTTGATTGTTTAATTATATTTTAGAGGGGTAGGCTATTGGGGGACAGGATTGTTCATTTTATCATGTAAGCTGCCTCTGTTGTATTTTACAGAGAGGTGGGATATAAATAAATTTTAATATTATTTTAATTATTAAAAAATGGAACAAATGGGGTCATCTGTTTCATTTTCCCATCATTTATAAAATGAGCACACACCTGTCCTTCCTAATTAAAATGTAATATCCAACTATAGATGTATAAAGGTGCAATTCTATATGCAATTTCTCAGAAGTGAGGCATGCTAAAGTCAGTAGAATTACCCTCTAGTGAATCCTCTAGAATCCAATATTTGGTACTCTGACAGGTGAGTAGAGAAACATTAGTGTAGATAGCAAAAATGTATAAAAGAAAGCCATACAATTGTAGCCATACAATGCTACAGATAAAAGAGGGACCATTCACACCACGGAAATAATCTGGTTTGGAACCGGTTTATTTCCATGACATTCACAAGCGCCCAGATCACAATTGATGCAGTTTGCAGAGGGGAGCCCACTTAAACTGGTGCATTTGGCACTGGACCTCTTAGTGGTTCTTTATTAAATAACTGCAATGATCCACATCTTCAATAGGTGAGTACACACTTTGGATTGTACTGCATCATTCCTGGAAATGAAGGTGCTTCTATTTTAAATCAATACAGTGGCAAATGGGAACAGCAACAGGGTTAAAATGGCACAGAGATTTGATTGTGGTAAATATAGTGGGAACACTGATCTGATTCTGAACCTGTTCTGGATCAGTGCGAAGATGCAAATTTCTTCTTTCATACGAAAATAAATATGAATGAATCCAGAATCAATCCCTTTTCAACTCTTAGCAAAAGTATGCTTTCCAAGACAACAAGTGTTGTAACCACCCTGTCAAATTCAGAATCAAGCTGTATTACAAGAAAGAGTGGTCCTGTTTTTATCATACATGGACAAATTAAGGTGTTTCAGCAAAGTGTGATTCTCCAGAATTTCTTAGACTATAGCTCCCAGCATTCCCCATCTTTGGCTCTGCTGGCTAGGGCTGTAATATGTCCAGTGTTTTGTCCATTTTTTATTCAATGAGGGAGATGTTGGCATGTTTCAGATATCCAGCCAGTTTGCTTTTAAATTCTAATGGGAATATTAGGGTTTAAAAGCAAACTGGCTGGATGTTTGAAGCATGTCAATTCACCCAAATCAGCCCCAGGCTTTAACTTATGGAACATTCTATTTTCCACTTGTTACATGGCATGCTCTTATCATTTATTAATCACATATTGCCTAGTAGCAGATAGCTCTAAATTGTCCTCTTTTTGCTCTGAAAAATAAGTGCTATTAAAAAATGTGAACAACCTGTTAATGGTTTATTGGTGAACAACCTTCTCCAGCATGATGCTATCCAGTAATATCACACTACCAATCTCACCATCCTCAGCCAGTCCAACACATCTATCAATTTTGGAATGGTTGGTGTCAAGTTCTCACGGTCCCCTTCTGCTTCTTCCTGAGCTGGATGGGACCTCCAGAGACCAGCCATCTTAGCTTCCACCACCCATTGATTTGAATCCATCTTACACAGCAACACAATGGTCCCACTGGGGTTCCACTGGCACTGCACTTCCCACCCCTGTCTCTTCAGGAGAAAGTGAAGGAATGGGAAGTGTGTGAGAGAGAAGTACTTTAAAGGAAGTTTATTCCAAACAAGACATCTGCATTAACAAAAATATATTTCTGACATGAAGAGCACATTCCCTCCAGGCACACTTACAAGTTACAGAATAGTCTAGATCATATTCAGCCCAGATCACCAAAATAAGTATAATTTCCCTACCACAACCAAATTAAACATACTCACAATTACTGATGGGATTTGGAGTCGTGGGTGTTCATGAGGGTAGCGAGGAATCTGGAGCGCCCCATGAGGTGGGACAGTCCCTAGTCTCAAAGAATCCCTTTCATTCTTCTTCGTTAGACTCTCTCCTTGTGGTCATCTCAGGCTTTTTAAACCTTCTCCTGGGAAGCCTCTCAAAGCTTCATGTTTCAGTTGCTCATAGGCCGTGGAACTCCCTTCCAAGGGAAGCTCAATTGGCCCCCTCATTAGTCTTATTTCATCAGAAGGCTTTTTAATTTAAACAGGCCTTCAAGTTTTAAAGGTTGGAGGAGAAAGATATTTAATGGATGTGCTGTACATTTTTCTTACTATCTTTTAACTATGTTTAATTATTTCAAATTAATATTTTATTTGGGTTGTTATTTAAAAAAAAATTCAAAAAAATTGTACTATATATTGTTTTAGCCATTTTGTTTTAACTTATATTGTAAGTCACTCTGGGTCCCGTATTTGGAGAAGAGTGGGTTATGAATTTTTAATAATTAAAGAAATATTTTTTCTTTTGTGAAGCAAAACATGCATACAGCAAGCACAAGAGGAGTGGCTGATAGACCAAAAATATACAAGAAACCCATCCAGTGCTTCCAGTGTTTAACAGTTCATGCAACAAGGCAATAGCTACTATGTACTTTGCACAAAAATCAATCTCAGAAATGCAAACATTTTTTTCAAGAGTAGCAGAAAATAACTCCTTGTCTTGCAAGTCGGTCCAAAAGATTTTATATTTTTTGGTCTCACATGCAAGAACAAGTTGCACAAGGATTTACATCCCTACGCCACACTGAAAGAAAATTAAACTGCATAGTATATGTACAATGGAAGAAAATAATAATAAAAACAAAGTAGTTCAGAGAGTACCACAATCCCATTACAAGCTACTCAGGCTATTAAGTGTGCTGTGTAAATGATTCTTTCAGCACAACAGAAATGGCACAAGGCATAGCGGGGAATCTACTCAGCTGACCCACACAGTAACTTGTTGATTGAAGTTTTTGCAAGCCTGCTGCATCCAATACAA
Source organism: Phrynosoma blainvillii (assembly GCA_026167975.1). NCBI lineage: Eukaryota > Metazoa > Chordata > Lepidosauria > Squamata > Phrynosomatidae > Phrynosoma > Phrynosoma blainvillii. The sequence continues at coordinate 420,944,546 of JANUYF010000001.1, forward strand.
ATCTCTAACTGTGCTGCCAACTCTAAATGTAAATGGTAATTTATCTCTGTGTAAAAAAAGAAGTGGAACTAACTGAAAGACAAGGTAAGTGCCCTTTGTTTAGTCAGAGCATATCTGGGCCTACTTTTTCTAGTCACTAGTTAGGCAACAGTGCATTTTCACACTTGCTATTTTATTCTGTTAAGACTCCATTTCCTTAACTTAATGTTATGGATGCTGCAGTCAGCTGTGACAAGATTGAAAAAGAACTGCAAGGTCAAGTTATCAGCAGTCAATGAAGTCACTGTGAAAAAAATCTGAAAAAATTCCCCAGTAAGAGCATAACTGATGCTTAGTCCTTATTAAGAGTCTTGTTCTGGGGAACTTAGAATAGCCATCTCACCATCTGCTCTTCTGATCTACTAGCTAAGAAGGACCCTGTTCCTTGCAAGCAATAATGAGGTCATAATTCTCCACTCCCAATTGAAGCTGAGACAAGTAGATTTTGCTCTGGCCTGAAATATGCAAAGCAAAGTTCAAACTGGAGATGTTCCATGTTATGCTAGCCTCTGTATGTCTAATAGCAGAAGATGGAACTTCACCACAGTAGAACCCTTGGGATGTATGATCAATTAGAGATATAGTACAGCCCAAGAATATTCCCTAGATGTTCAAGTCTTCTTTGTCCGTGAACGAAATGGATTGCAAAGTCTTATCTGGGCTCTACAATTTGAGGAGGATGTTTGCTAACTGGAGAGTGTCCATTAGACAACAACAAAAATAGTGAAAGAGATGTAGGACAAATCCTGTTAAGGAAATATTCAGTTCACTTCATTTAGTCCTAAATGGAGACAAATAACTTTGGGGGGAAGCATTCGGCTAATTGAGCCGTTTTGGGGGCAGGGAAGGGGAGGGGCAGCTGCACGATCGGTGCCCCAACCCCTTCCCCAGGTCGTCCTCGGAGCAGCTGGCCCTCCACACAGCCGACGCTCCGAGGAGGATTTCCCGCCGCAGCGTTCGCACACACTGCGGCGGAAGAGTTGCCGAAGGTGCGCCGCAGCCTTTTGTCTGCTGTTCCCATATCCTTGATTGAATACCCTGAAGCCATGCCATCAACAACAGAACAATACCTATTCAACACAGAACAACACACAGTTCACCTGGGAACCACTCCTCCCTACCCAGGGTCTCACAGTATATATAGACCCATTCCCTTCCATTCCAGTTTTTTCTGAAGATGCTAGCCACAGATGCTGGTGAAACGTCAGAAAGAAACTCTTCTAGAACATGGCCACACAGCCCGAAAAACCCACAAAAAACTATGCCTTCACAAGTCCAGTCTGTTTGAAGTACTGTGTCTTCCTCTGTGAGCCTATTCAAGTGTGAAATCTTCTGGGAGGCTCTTTTCTCAGTCACACTAACTTCCTAGATCTCTTGGTGGGAACACAGCAGAGTTGCTCCCATGTTTTGGAAGTCCCTCTCAAGATAGTATAGGATGGCTCTATACCAGTGATATAAACCTTGGACTTGTCTTGGACTCACATCACTTCAATAACTCTACTTGCACTTGATTTAGCAATAAGTGATGCTGACTCGACTCAAGACTTGTATATTTTTAGTGACTGACTTGCTGTTCTAACTTCATCCAGAAACAGAAGAATGTGGTACGCAATGGGCTTGAGGCAAGAGTTGAGATGTACACAGCAGCTTGTCTCCACTGCACATTGGAAGAGCCTTTTAAAGCTTTCTAAAGACTTCTAAAGCTTCTTTAGAAGGGTCACTCTATTCCTGTCTAAGAATTCCCCCCCAACTTTGTGCACATCTTCTTGATTTTCCATTAATTAAAATACCCCCGTCATACCACCACCACCACCACCACCACCACCACCACCACCATCTTTTTCCTGTTAAAAGTTGGCTCCCAGACTTGAGACTTGGAGGTCGTTCACACTATGTTATAAACTGGTTTGCACCATTTTCCCCCCAACCTGAATTCAAGGGGGGGGCAGGGCAAATCCCCCTTAACCCATTTTCCCCAGAAATGATGTTTTTTCCCTTGTCTTTTCAAAAGCATCAGATTTTATAAGGGAGCAGCCAATGAGAACTTGCTCCTGATCACTTTTGGGGCATCCAGGAGGGAGGAGTTAATGTGCAGGGGCAGATCATGCCCACCTCTTTGCTCTTTCCCTGCCAGCCAAAGCCATAGCCATGGAGGGGGTTCTCAGAACACCTGTGCTATTGCAAGGCTACAGTAGACAATACCTTTAAATACTGGCTTCATCGGTATGACAAAGGTGCAGGGGGGGAGACTTCTATCAGTGGGGGTGGGGATGGGGATTAGAGGTCTGAAGAACCAAGGGTTCTCCAAAGGGAGTTGCCATTGCCATCCTCTGAGGCTAACAGGGGAATCATCCCAAGGCTAAGCTATCCCAGGTTTTCTTGACAAGGGATCCTCTGAGGGTCTTGCCATTGCCATCCTTTTGCCATGTTCTCCATTTTCTTCAATGTCCTCCAATTTGTGGTGCCGCCTCTCTTTTTCAGCAGCTAGTTCTTCCTTCCTTCTTTCTGGCAGGGAAGAAGAAGAAGAGGAAAAACTTTGTGCTTACTTTTGCAAAGGAAAACTGCACCTAGGAGATGAGAGAGGAAGAACTGGAATTTGAGAAAGGACAAGGAGAGAGGGAGAGATTGTCGTTGTTTCTTTTAGTGTACCTTCAAGTTGTTTCCGACTTATGGCAATCCTAAGGATAACCTATCACAGGGTTTTCTAGTCATGTTTCTTCAGAGGAGATTTGCCATGACCATTGTCTGAAGCTGAGAGAGTGTGACAAGCTCAAGGTCACCCACTAGGTTTATATGGCTGACCTGGGATTCAAACACTAGTTTCCAGAGTCCCAGTCCAACATTCAAACTGCTGCATCACACTGATTGGAAGGATTGCTCCATCTTTTTTTCCTCAGCAGCCTGCGCTCTACTTGAAAGTAAAGGCTGGGAAGCTGAGGAGGAAGAGGAAGAGGAAGAAAGGATCACCCCCTCTTTATTCCCCTCAGCAGCCTGGGCTCTACCCAAAAGTAAAGGCTGGGAAGCTGAGGAGGAAGAGGAAGAGGAAGAGGAAGAGGAAGAAAGGATCACCCCCTCTTTATTCCCCTCAGCAGCCTGGGCTCTACCCAAAAGTAAAGGCTGGGAAGCTGAGGAGGAGAAGGAGGAGGGAAGGATTCCTCCCTCTTTATTTCTCTTTATTCTTCTCACTCACAGGAAGTCATTTTCCCAGAATAATGACTCTTCAAACCCGTGATCCCCCCCCCAATTTTTCCTGTGTGATAAAGTCCTATGACAATGGAAGTGGTGTGACGTAGGTGCATATCATTTGATTGACAGAACAAAAAAAAAACCTGAAAATGATCAAATGTGATCAATATGGAGGATCTATTTTGAATCAGTGCTTCAGCCGGTGTGAACTTCAATGGGGTTAAATTGCACTGGAGAGATTTGAACAGGGTAAACATAGTGTGAACTTTGGCTTGGAATTGCAACATCGGATCCAATCAAATCTCCTTGCTACAAAAATGCGAGTGTGAGTAGGACCTTGGAATAAAAGACTTGACTACATCACTGTCCTATCATTGTTTTCTTTCTGCTAACAAGTGAAAGGTTTATTCTGGTAGCCTTTTAGGAAATTACTGCAATGGGCTTGTTATTATGTACCATTTTGGGCTGGAACAGACAGGCATGAAAGAGCAACCCAAGTCTGCTCTAGCCGAAAGTGGGTCAGAACTCTGCTGTGCATGCAGGAGCCAATCGGCGCTACCAGGAGTCAGTTTATCTTGGTTCCTTTTTGCTTTGGTTTTAAGGATCAGAGCACAGCTTTGGTGTGGCTTCTGGCCACTTTGGAGATCTGCGTCGTCTAAACTCCATGCCTCCAAAGCAGCTGGAAGCCACTTTATTTTTATTGTCTATTTCACCCCTTTGTTCATTTTTATCTTCTGTTTCATAAATTTTAAGCAGTTTTAATCCTGCAGACTGATTGTATTTTAAAATAACCTATATTAAGGCTGTCTCTGTATATTTTACTCTGTACTTGTGTTTGTATCTTTCTGCCCACCTTCAGTCCTAGTATTGGAAAAGTCAGAATATAAATGAAATAATAATAATAATAATAATAATAATAATAACCTAAAGTATTATAAACTATAAAAGTATTTAATTACCCATAATTTCAGATGAATGCCATAAAATGTAACAATTTCTTCCTCTTCTTATTATTTGAATGCACTAGAGAGAAATACGTTGATGTTGTGAAATTAAGACCTAATCTTTGGTACCTAACAATTTAGTAAAGCCAATTAGGAAGAAAAAGGCTTGGGCAAATACTGTTTTGGACCTTATGGATTCAGTGCTCCCCTTCTGTAAAACAATTCTAAGATTCCTGTTGAGTTCAGACCAGCTCCCCAAGCCTCCAATTTATCATTGAGTGGAAAAATATTTATAAATGGAATTAAATATTCTCACAAACCCTAATCATTATGGGTGATTAATTTTCTATTCCAGACCCCATTAGTATCCGTACAGATATTCTGTCCACAGGTTTAGGTCTCTAATTTATCTGTCCCTCTCCCTTTGCTTCCCCCACTGGACATAGTCGTGCTGGGATACTCATTAGTTTTATGCTAGCAATTCTGCCAGGCACCTCAGAGCCATCAGCATCATCTCAGAAATCATTAACGCAACTGGCACAGCAATCTAAAGCTGCCAAGTATAAAATAATCACTGAGGGGTATGAGACATGTTCATCCATAAATGAGCATTTTAGAAGTATGGGGGTGGCAAGTACTTGTATTTCAGTCATTCTCCAGAGACAGAAAGAAAGATCTCAATATGTTTTATTTCAGGACATTTTTTAAAACAATCAAGTCCTTGACATGTCTGAAAAAAACAGCATGTTTGACTGCCAGAAATAATGCAGATTGAGGCCACTTTAACTGCCCTGGCTCAGTGCTAAGGAATTGTGGGTACTGTAGTTTATTGTGGCACCAGAGCTCTCTGACAGAGAAGGCTTAATGTCTCAGAAAAAAATACAATTCCCATGATTCCCTAGCACTGAGCCAAGACAGTTAAAGTGGCCTCAAGCTGCACTATTTCTGCAGTCTGTAAGGGCCCTAAGTTTCCTAAGGCTTCAGCCTTTTTAAGGAAACTAAAATATTTAAATATCAAAATATCAAAACAAAGCCTGCAAGAGTCTGGCTTTAAATTAGCAGAGTAGCAGAAATGTGCCTTTACTAACTGTGCTTCCCTAAATAATAATAATAATAATAATTAATAATTAGTACTTAGACTGACTCCAAAAAAAGAACAAATACATAGTTTGCAGTTTAAAACAATGGCTTTAATCTATATTTATATAGGGCTCATTCCCACATACATTTTAACCAGTTTGCAAATCGCAGTGACACGGATTCGATTGAGGCTGATGTGTTGTTCCCACTATGGAAGCAAATTATGTGCTTTTTCCATGTCATTCCCACTAGTGCCTTTGTGCCCAGCATTATGCAGCAGCAGCCTGTTGGGAAACCAAGACCTAATTTGGGGGAATTTATAATTAGCTCAAATGAGAGGGAAGCGCCCAACTTTGCTTCTAAGATCTTATCCAATTGTCTACGGGAGACGTAAGAATTCTGGCTAGGAAAGACACTGAAATGGACCAAACTAAACAATGCATTTGGTTTCAAAACTATCAAGGAAACCCAGTGCAACCTCCTGGGCCAGAAGACCCAGTGCAACCTCCTGGGCCAAGAGAAAAGGGGTGCAATCAAATCTAACCACTATCTCATTAAGTGTGAGACTGAGACAAACAAACACCATTAGGTATCTTTTCCCAAAACCTGCCTGTCCAGGAAATTTCTAGTGGTCTTAAGCAATCTTAGCTTGCTTACCTACAATCTAGGGGATTATGGCTGCCATCTCCCAAGGGTCAGGCTGGGGTCATAGGGAACTCCACAGGGCTAAAATATATATGAAAAATGGAGCATATTTACTAACAAGCCAGGGGAGGAAGATCGGGTGTCCAGGACCCTTAAAATGGCACTCTAATAACAGCCAAGAACTGAGGGGAAGACCCAGTGCAACCTCCTGGGCCAGGAAAAGAATTGGGGCCTAAATAAGCCCCGTCGAAGCAGGCCTGGCTAGGCCGCATACTGCCAGGAGATTGGCTGCAGCCGAGGGCAGGCCCGACACCTCCCCCCCCCAACAATACAAAGAACCGGTGGGTGCTGAAGGGCAATGTGGCGCACACATGCACCACCAGGAGAGTGGTTGGGGCTAGCCTGGCCCCCAGCCACTATGAGAAAAGGCTCAGCGTGGACTGTCTAGAGGCTCACTGCAAGCACGCACCACCAGGAAGAATAACCGAGGCTGGGAGCCTCAGAGCACCAGTGAGCAGGAGCCTGGGGAGGGAGTTGAGGCCAGCAGCCATGGGGAAAAGGCTGCAAGGGAAGGCTTGGCAGCACAAGCAGCCATAGTAGAGAAGTGGGCAAAATAAGGTGAACTTAGCCACAGGTGGGGCACGCAGGCAATGGAGGCTGAGCAGCTGAGTGCCCCTCCAGTACAATACGATTCAGGTCCATCGTTCACACTTGTTTAACACATTCCTGAATCAATTTTTTTCAAAAGAACTGCCAGAAAACTATGCTTCAAAAAGTGCATTTTTGTTTGGATTTGTCGTGGTTCAAATGATCGCAGTTTCTTCTGAAACCGTTCCTAGTGGGGATGAGGCACATAACAGCGATCAGCAATTTACTGTAAATCATAGTGGGAATCAACCCATAAAAGGCTATATCCTAATCTAGCTAATGAATAGTTCAGGTAAAGAAAAATATTTATCTCACCAGTTTTCCTAAGAAAATTGAGAGAGGAGGAAGATGGAAAACCAAACAGCTCAGTTAAAAATCTTGAGAGAGAAAATCTGTTAGTCCCAAAGAGGGAGTGACTTAAGTCACATGGTTAGTTTGAATGAAAGAGGGAGGGAGAGAGAGGAATTTACATATAGGAAATTCCCATCTATCTAAGGAGGGGGAAGAGAATGCAAAAATCTTTCAGCACTGTTTCCATTTTCTTTTGACAAACTTATCTAAGGCAGATTTTTTACATATACCTTTGCCTCCTCTTAGGTCCAAGGCATATATAGATGTGTGTGTGTGTGTGTGTGTGTGTGTGTTTAACAGATTTAATAAGTCATAACATTTTGTGCAGGCACTGGTTTTAGTCTCCCAGTTTCATGTATTGGAGGTTGTTCAGCCAATATTTTATTTGCCCAACTAGTAATATTTCATTCTCTCAGGTAGCCAGTATTGCAGTCTGAAAAATAAATGAACTCCAGGTTCTGGTAGGTATTATTATTATAATTTTACATTTTTTAGACTACCTTAATCCCCCCTCTCCCCCCACTACAAAAAAGAATGCTGGGACAGTATATGCAAATAACAGTATATGCGACCGACTGTTCTCAAAAACACTTGTTAAATTCCCTTTAGCAGGGCAACTGGTTGGTATGAATTTTTATAAATATATTAGTTGTATTCTGTTTTTAATTGGATTGATTTAATAGTTTTTTAAAGGGGGGAGGGGGGAATGGTGTGTTTTAGATTGCATTTATTGTATATTGTATTTTATTATGTTCACCGCCTGGATTGGTTCGCCAGAGGGCGGTATATAAATAAAATTTATTATTATTATATTATAATGAATATAAAAACCGGCTTCAAATATTAGTACAGTTCCCTCATGGCTCCTACCCATGTGTTCCATCAAGACTCTACCTTTCACTTCACTTACTCCAAGGCTCCTATATTTTTCTTGGGGCACAGGAAGTCTCAAGGATTTCTAAGCCCTAAGTGAATTTTCCCACTGAGCATTGGCTCTCCCAGTTACAAAATCCTTCACAGAAAACTGATCATGAAGATTTACAAAGGTAGAGAGAATATAAAAACAATTTGAACAAAATTGATACAGTTTATTAGACAAAATATATAGAAATAATCAAAAAATGCAAACTGCAATTACCCTTTAAAATGTGTGTGTTCATTACTAATACCTTTCCATATCAAGCTAAAACATCATTCCACAAATTGGCAAGAGCTTTAGGAGGAAAAAGAACCACTGAATTTTCATTAACTAAGGGGGGATGCAGACGGGTGGCTGTGGGCCACCCTGAGGAGTGGAGGATTGGGGCCAAGGCTGCCACATGTCTCGGCCCCAATTCACCCTTTTGGCACCTGGGACAGGAGCGCCAAAACAGCACTCCTTTCTCAAGCCACAGAAAGGGTCCTGGAAGAGCCTTGCATGGCTCTTCCACAGCTCTTCCAGCTCAGCCCTTGAAGAGGCTGTGCCGGGAGGACATCATCAGAGCGCTCACCATGTGCAATGGCACGCGCTCTGATGATGTACTCAGGAAGGGGTTGGGGCGTCCAGTGTCCGGCTGCTCCTCCCCTTCCCTGGTTCCAGGATGGCGCTTTGCGCCATCTACAGAGCCCCATGGTCAATTAATGGATATCATTTGTAATTTAAAAAGATAAATAATGGGTTACTTACCCATTATAACCTTTTAACTTAATTAGGTCATTTTGTAACTAAGTTCCATAATCTAAATCTTCATTACTAAAAACTAAAAAAATCACAGGATCTCTTCCATTCCAGATCTATTTCTAGCCTGGCAGCCAAGCACAGAGAGGCAATAACAACTTTATATAATGATTTAACCATTGTGCATCACCATGGGAGCCCTCGTGTGTTGAGGAGTGGTGAATAAATTCCTTAGACAACAAACAAACAGAGTTGTGGTCCTCAGATAAAGACAAAAGGCCAGTAGTGGGTAGAATTTTAATCATCTGTCTTGTTAGCTTGCTTATTTCTCTAAAGATCTCTTTTAATATTTTGCCAAATGTACACCCTTCTTACTCACATACAAGTACTCCAACACTTGCCTAAAAATAATTACAATATTTTAAATGGGCTGCAAAATGCCAATGTATAAAAGCTTTATATTGCCATTTCTTAGATAAGAAAATCTTCAAAGATATTTGTAATCACTGCCAGGATCTGAGTCCCTCCACTTGTCTGCCATAGTTAATAGAGACTCAGAGACTTTGCAGACTGCCAGAAATAGTGCAAATTGAGTCCACTTTAAGGGTTAGGGTTAGTGCTAGGGAATCATGGGAATTTTTTTTCTGAGACATTAAGCCTTCTCTGTCAGAGAGCTCTGGTGCCACAATAAAATACAGCTCCCATGATTCCCTAACACTAACCCTTAAAGTGGACTCGATTTGCACTATTTCTAGCAGTCTACAATGGCCCTCACTTGGCTTGCTTGCAACATTTTACATTATAGTAATACTGGATGATGGATCATGTAGTTATATGTTAATTGCTAAGATTGTTTCCCATATTCCCTGGGTTGTTAATGAGAAGATGTGAGGCAAAGAGAGGCTGTGCTGGGAGTTTCAAGCTCAGTCCATGAGAAAGGATGTCACAGGATTGGGAAGAGGAGTGACCTGAGGAAATGAATCAATTTTGGTCCCCAAGACAAACAGTGAATGGCACTGTAGGGAGAGGTGCTTTGTAAGTCTCCATGAGAGGAGACTGGGGGGCTCTGAGGTTGGACCATTGGGCCAAGTGAGATCATGTGGAGGGGGCAAGAAGAAGGCTATTTAAAGCCTGGTCACCCCCTCACATGCCTCTTTTACCGGATTGGCCTGGAACAGTCATTTTGACAAGCAACTTGGAGGTGTTGCCACAGTGGAGTGGCATGGCAAAAGAAGCCTGAAATGATGCCATTGCTGTTTGAGGGGCATGTGGGATCACCCCTTGATGTTCTGGTAATGCACTTTGGTGAGAATGACTTAATGGCAAAGCCCTAATCTGCACGATTTCTGAATCATAATGGATACATGGCCTGGAGTGTCCATTATTTGGTCAACCATTTTGCCACATACCCTAGATTTCATGGGAAGATTTTTAAAAGCTGTCAAGCCAACAACCATACAAATATATCAGCTATACTGATATATTTGCTGATGTATTTTGGTATGTGTCTCCTTTTTGGAAAAAATCCACTAGCTTCTAAAATTTTCCTACAGATCTTCCTCATTTCTCACCAAGGATCTTCTTTGCTAAGTAAGAAGGAAAGATCAACTTGGTAGGCCTTTACGCCCTACCTTTTTCAGTTTTTGGTTTGCCCACGGCTTTTGTTTGTTTGTAATCATTTTAAATTATGTTAATTCGCTCTGTGATTTTATGTTGTTTTCTATGATGTGCTGTTTAATACTTTTTTTAAAAAAGGGAGGGTGGGGTTTGGGGGCTATTATTATTATTATTATTATTATTATTATTATTATTATCATCATCAAATGAAAGTGTGTGTGTGTGTGTGTTGTGTGCTTTGAAGTCATTTCTGGCTTATGGTGACCCTAAGGTGAACCTATCATGGGATTTTCTTGGCAAGATTTGTTCAGAGGAGGTTTGCCATTGCCTTCCACTGAGGCTGAGAGCATCTGACTTGCCCAAGGTTTCATGGCCAAGCTGGGAACCAAACACTGGTCTCAGAGCTGTAGTCTAACATTCAAACACTACACCATGCTGGCTATCTAAGTACCATTAATAAATTGAAATATCTCAAAACTCATTGGGAGCTATAGTGCTGCAGCTGTCTTCTTTGGCACCTCTCTTCTTTGTTGTGATTACTTAACCAATCTTGTCATTCCTGAGAAAGTTTACAGTCTCAACTAGTGCTTCATGAAGGCATTGTTTAGCAACAGGCTCTGGTAGATATTGCAAGTATTTTTAAGATGTTCCAAGAATTATTATATTGACTTGCTATAGCATTATTTAACACAGGTGTTTCTGTAATTGAGACACAATAGAAGAATACACAATGTTCTAAGTTCTTCAGACAAATACTTCCCCATTTCTATTGATCTACTATTAATACACAGACCTCTTATACAAAAGAAAAAACAGTGGAACGACAGCACAATCTTTCATCTCATGTTCATTTTTAAAGGTATTTCATTTCTCTTCTTATTGGGTCCTTAAGTATTTTCCCATAAATTCTTTTGTTGGATTCCATTTTACTTACTTGTGTGCTATCTTCTGAATTAATTGATCTTCTTAAGCTGTGGGAGAAATTCTGCTTAAAAGAAGGCTGAGGGAACTCCTCTGTATGTCTAGGAAAAACTTGGTTTTAGATTAGGAATACAACCTATTTGTAAAGCAGCAAATATCTGTGAACTGAAGTTTGCACTGAAATGAGTTATCAAGTGGTCCTTTTCTAATCAGCTAACTATTCTTCACTGAAAGTCAAAAGCTGCAATCCTGATGATGATATATGCATGCATACCACAGGTAACCCACATGTGTGCCCTTTTTCAGATGTTGCAAAGGAAGTACCGGTATTCACTATTATCAACCTTCTCCCAGTCAGCTTTAAAGATCTGGGCCCCACAACCACAGCTGTTTACAAACCATGGAGGAGGGTGGAGGAAAGGTGTCCATGCAGCACCTAGTAGTTACTGCATCTTGCAGCCAGTGGAAGAAAAGCTAGCCTCACCCTCCCAGCTCTCTACTGAGCCATTGGTGATCTGGGAAGATGACCTCTGTCCTCTTCACCATCTGGAATGTGCAGCAAGGCACTGCTTGATTTCTACCCCACTCATTCCTAGCAATGGCTATGGAGTGGGCTCCAGCTCTTTGAAGCTGCCTTCCAGGGTAGAAATAGAGTGGAATTACATGAGCAGAGTATTACTTTCTACCTGCATAATGTATGTTCATGTCCCAACTCTATCTATGTTCATTGCTACATAAATGAGCAGCTGTTGGGAGTTAGAGGGCCTCATTGCTCCCCCAGAAACCTTGGAAGGCCATATACCTTGTTGTATCCCGTTTAAAATCTCAATGTTTGCCCCCAACTGTATCCCACTCCTCCTAGGAAGTAATTTCTAATTCATTCACTATTTTTTATATATATTTTTTAAAAAAATCTTCTGGGCCTAGCACAGGAGCCTGTATCCTGCACTTGCAGTTTCCTGCAACCTACATACCATAGTTTGCTCACCTTGCTGGTAAGGTGTATCCTGCAGGCCGCATTTTGCTTACCTCTGATGCAATAGTATAGGGCTGAGCAGACAGGTAGGATAGCACATGGTGAGCCTGTGCTATTCTGGCTATGGTGCTCACCCAGATCAGTCCCTGGATAGACATGGGGGTGGGCAGGTGTTTATACAACCATCCCTATACTGACCCAGGATCCACTACTACTGTGCACCCCTTACCTCCATCCATCATTTCTGCAAGTGAGCAGATCCCTGTTGCTGTGTCATGTGGAAAAGGGTTGCCTGGCCACATGATGTGGCCAGACACACCATTACCATGTCAGGCATGGTGACAGGGCTCTACTCACTTGCAGCAATGATGAGAAATATCTGCAGTCATTTCAAGGTTGTGGTAGCAGAGTTGCACATGCTGTGCTATTACAAATGAAATGCCCATTTTTACCTTGAATCCTGCCTTGAATCCCATTCTACCTGCCTTGAATCCCATTATGGGAGAAAGACAGGATATAAATCCTTGAAATAAAATAAAAATACCTGATGTGTATCATCTGCCTCTGCTGAAACTGGTGCTAATACTCTTTTGGTTACAAATTCATTTGTGCATTCAGTTGAAGCATGTTGCCAGTCAACAGGAGAGTAATGTAGTACAATCAACACATAACTCTACATGTAATGGTTTACAATATGCAACCTTGAAGAAGGTTATCCGCATTTATATCCATATGCATTGCATATATTTTTTTGGTGAGACACAGTAGAAGTCTGTGAAGATCTTTCTGCCTCTGTAACACTGTCTGTTAGTGTTTCCATTGTCAAAAATAGATGGAGATCTTAGAAGAGAAGAAAGACAAACACAAAGAATACTCCCTCTTAATGGAAAACTCACCTGTCCAATAGGCTCTGTTCTGCCAAGGAATGTGTAGACTCCCATATTTAACGGTATTGTTGTCAGCAAGTTATAAATATGATCAGCCTCTCTGGGCTCCAAATGGGAAAAACAGAAAATGTAAAGCATGAAGAATGAGACATGAAAACATACACTTTGCCAGATTCCATGAAGAGAGAAGAGAATTAAAATGATTAATGAAATGGTTATTCCAAAAGATAGGTCACACCCTTTATGGTACTAGAGGGATAAATATGGAAAGTGTGTGCTTCATAAAAGCCTCTCTCATTCAGTTTATTATCACAGGGAAATCATCTAAGTAGATTGGGAGGACTTTCCTCTTCCTCTTCCTCCTCCCTGCTTCTCAGATCTTTCAGCACCTTATTGACAACAAGAAAAATCCTTTCTTCCACCAAACAATTCAATTTAATGAGAATTGCTGGTCATTTTTCACTTAAACATTAATACTGTTGGGGTAGGGGTGGGGGGAAGTAGATCTTTAAAAAGAGTTTCCCCCCTCCCATTATGACTTTTCAGGCATGAACTACAAACTGTCAAAGGATAAAAAATATTACTTGTACAGCACAATTCACAGTACATTTTAATGCATTTGAGAAACAAAAAACAAGTTAGTGATGCTGATTCAATTTACATGGTATGTGGTCTATTTCCTCTGCAGAGCCCAGTGCTTAAATTTCTGAAACTAATCCCATGACCATTTAAGAGAAAGGTTTGTAACTTGTACATTTATGGTGATACAAGCATACCAAAGGTAAGCTCTGCAGACAGGCCACAAATCAGAATTAAATATCTTTGTGAGATACAGTTGCGTGGCACCATACCAACATTTGAAAAAATAATTACAGACAACATATGTATTCAGGTGCTTTTTTGTTATTAGGATCTGTGGATAGTATTTCTAGATGAATTGGACACCTAAGTCATGATCTCACATATGGTAAACTGTGGAGCTGCTCCAAATATAAGTTACAGTTCAGGCATGATGTTCTACTACTAAAATAAAACCATTTTGTTTGTTCCCATAATCTTTCCCCTTAACTGTGGCTTCTTCCTTGCAACAGTAACTGTCTGATGATAACCTTGAGTGCATTTCCTCCCACCCTGGAGCCATGCCATTAACAACAGAACAATACCTATTCAACACAGAACAACACACAGTTCACCTGGGAACCACTCCTCCCTACCCAGGGTCTCACAGTATATATAGACCCATTCTCTTCCATTCCAGTTTTCTCTGAAGATGCCAGCCACAGATGCTGGCAAAACGTCAAAAAGAAACTCTTCTAGAACATGGCCACACAGCCCGAAAAACCCACAAAAAACTAAGTCTAAACACAATCTTGAACTACAATTTTAAAACAATTAAAACAGAGCAGTTTATTTATTTATTTATTTCCATTAAAATAAAACAAAACATTTATCAACATTACATAAACATGACATACAACATATAAAACATATCAAAATACAAACATACATTTACATTACATTTACACACTACATTTACACACATACACACTACATACACATACATAAATACTTCCTGGAAACCAATGCTTTATTTTTTTCATTTACCTATATGTTGCTAATTCAATTCTTAACAATATAAGCAGACCTTATTTACCACTTACGGTATATTTTCTGTTACACAAAACTTCTAATAACAAACATGCTGCAGTTAACATTATGGAACTTAAATATTCTTTCTATATATTCATATACTCAATTTTTATATAAATTTAACTTAATTCCATTAATTAATCTTTTATTTCAACTAGTGAGTTTTGTATCTACCTTTCTCAAAAGTTTAATTAATTAATTTAATGTATATTGCAGAGAGAGAGCATTTTCTCTCTAATTTAATGATATATTAATATATATTTTTCTTTTAAAACAGAGCAGTTTTAAACATTAAAGTTCATGTGGAACAACACTGTCTTGGTTGCCTGCTGGAAGCTCAAAAGAGAAGAATCCAGTCTAACTTCCTTTGGCAAGGAGTTTCACAGTTTGGGTGCTGCCATAGAAAAAGCCTTGTTAGGTGTACATGCCAGCATAGCTTCATAAGGCATTGGGACATGAAATAGATTTAAGATTGTAGGCACTGACTAAATACCAGACTGAAATCATGCATCTGAACCTCTGAACTAATCCTACATGCTCACAAGCGTATATGCTATTTTTCTAACACTGTGAATAACAAGATGATTGAAGCATGACCCTTGTCTAGTTCTGCATGATTTAGGCATTCCAGTTGTCCACACGTGATTCCCTCCCCTCCATTCTTAGCTTTACTAAGAGAGACAATGGTAGGGCCAGAGGAGAGAAACTATAAAGCTTCTCATAATTTTCATTTTTCATAGTAAATAGCACCCCAATTATTATAAACAAGTTTTCACTCCACCAACAGATCTAATTGCCATTCTAAGTGGGAGAGGCATGTTTTTACCTTGAGCTTTTGATTGTTAAATTGCTATTTGCTTTCATCTGTTTTTTTATTTGGAAATCCCATCTGCATACAGTCAGGGAGAATAACTGTAAAATATACAAAAGTTACAAGCATATAAGTAAAATGAACAATATTTTCTGGGTTTATTTGGCTACAGTGATATTTCCAGAAGATGTTTGCTTTGCAAACTATGAAGCTTCGCTCATATAGCTGCTAAAGTTAATTATACCACTGAGGCATGATGTTATGCAGAGCTCAAGCCAACTAGGGGGGGAAATGAAGTATTATAAATTGCAGCACTGGTATTTTCTAAAGTGTATACACTTTAACTAATTATATAAAGTTTTAGTTAATCACAAGCCTTCATTTTCCCTTTTCTTTTCTCTCTTTTTTTGTCAGAATGATCAGGAAACATTTTTCTAAGACTGGAGAGGCTGTGAAGATAGTCTTCTGTTTAGCAATTAAAAGATTACAGTTTATTTTCCTTTGGTGGCAATCATATAAAAGTATTTCAGTGTTTGTAACTCTGAGAATATTTAATGTATTGCATGTGAATGGCATGCGGGGCAAGCACCAGAGTAAGCATAGAAAAAGCTCCCACAGGATTGATCATGAATAAAAGTTAGTGAAAGGATGGAGAACTAATGTGCAGTATTAGGAGGGCTAATAAGCAGGAATTAGGAATTAGAAAAGATGAGGGGAAAGCTATGACAGGAACTGGTATTTAGCTCTTTAACAGATGCTATTTGGACATCTCTAGAAAAAAAGTGCCTCATAAATTGAAGTTTTGTGTACTTATGTCTGGGCAAAGACCCAAGTTTCAACACTCAAAGAAGGGTCACACCTATGTTTTGCAAGCATAATTTGATACACTAAGGGGAAGTGTTAACATCATGTACTGATTCTATAAATTTTAAAGCGTGAGACAAACCTCCCTCAAGAGCCATTGACTATTGCTATGACAGGTGCAAGTTCCTTCCTCCCTGTTTCCTTTTCTTTTGGCTTGACCAGAAAGTATGTGAAATTTTTAAATGATCATTATTCAGTACTAAAGAAATGCTTATTACTGTGGGAGGTGTAGTTGGACCTTTCAAGAGGCAGCAATGTCTGAAGCAAGGACAGATTTAACTTTTCCACCCCTGTACAACTTATTTACACTGTCTCATTGAACTTTATGGAAATTCTTTGAATGACCCTGACCAAAAAAAAGCCCACGTTCTCATCTGCATAAATGCGCCTCTCATAGTTTCACTCTCAGTGTTCCATACTTTAGTTTCAGAAATCTGGGAGCTGGGTTTTCAGAAAAGTGAAGTTAATGACCAAACACTTTTTCCCCATGGGCCTAGCTCAGGGGTAGGCAACCTTTCCCCTTTAAGGTCCGAGGAACTTCAGCTCCCAGAAGCCTCAGCCATGTTGGCCTATAGTCCCATGTTGGCCAATAGCTCCTGGGATTCTGGGAGCTGAAGTCCCTCGGCCCTTAAAGGGGAAAGGTTGCCTACCCCTGCTAGCTCTTTCTACTAAGATATTGGGCAGGAGTCGACATCACACAGGTGGATTGTTAAGTTCTGTCAGATGTAGCTATATGTCTTCCTCTTCCCTGCATGCTTAAGCTGCATGTTTTCTGGTCTTTCAGTACCCAGAGGCTAATGGGAGGAGGACAGTGGACAACCAGACAGCCAAGTGTCTCCATTCTTATAGTTGACAGCAGGACAAGGCCATCATCCCTGAGGACTTTGGGGGAATCCAAGAGAATATCTTTTTCTTCCTATGGGTGGTTGAAGAAATGGAGCTATCTGGTTTCCTGGCTATCCCTCCATCCACCATGACCAAAACAGTTATACATGCAGGCTTAATTTTCCATTATACCTAAATATATTCCTAACAGGATGCCAGCCATTGTAATCTTCTTGGGCCATAATCAAAGAATTGTATGGTTAGTTTCACATATCTAATCAGTCTTTGAGCATGCGTTTTTCAAACAACAGTTCTCACTGCTACACAGCAAACCACTTTTGAAACCACAGAATTTTCAAATTGTGAATGTTCTGCTCACTTCTGCCATGCTTCAGTGGAAGTGTAACTAGAGAAAGTTACCTAGATCTTTGATTTTGTACGGGAGTGGACTGCTGAACTTGGGAATCTCTTCCTCTCTATCATTCTGTTGAAAGAAAGATTGTTACATTTTTATGACTACACACATGGACACCAGGTTTTAAAATAGGCATGTTTCCTTCCAGCAAAGAATGTAGCTGAAAGACATAAGCCAGATGCATTGCTTGCTGTTTTACTTTATCATCAGCATTTTTCTTCTTGGCTTATTCACACCAATAATCAAATGTAAATGAATATGTGAGGTCCCAATTGTGCAAAGCCTATTATCAGTACTGGATTTTAGGGGCTTAGCTTTGTGCCAGAGGTTTTGACTGTTGGTTTCTTAGGAGTTCCTTGTTTTGAATACCTCAACATCATTCTCACTTTGAGAAAAGATTGAATAAACTGATTTTTTTGTTTGTTTAGTCAACACTATTTTAAATATTATTCAACACATAGTCACACATGTTTCTACTGCTACTTGCAAAGTATGTGGTTGCCTGTTTGTAGTGAATATGTTTGTCTGGCTGAATTAAGTCTTGGCTAGACTTCAGTTTATCATACCAAGTGAGTTAAGGAGCCCGACTATAGCATATCTAAACATTGTGTGAGTGTGTGCACACACACAAGCCTTCAAGTTGTCTGTTGACTTAAGATTTCAGGGTTTCTTGGTCAAGGGATACTCAGAGTTGGTTTGCCATTGTCTTCTTATGAAATACTGCCTACTACAACTGACATTTCTTGGCGGTTCCCCATGCAAGTATTACATAGACCTGTGATAATGGGCCTCCCTTTATCTGAGCAACACAGCTAAAGCATATAGTCTCCCCTCCAGATAAACAAAGGGTTAGTGATGTGTTGGTTTAAGTTACAGCTATTGGGGTCAGCACCATGGAGAAGTCATAGAGATTATGAAAGACAGTTGGCCAATAAAATGTCCACTTTAGGTGAAGTGCCAACATTTCAAGATGCTTCTCTAGTGAGAGATATAAAACCTTGGAGTCATGAGGCCTAGAGCAGACAAAGGGAGACAAAGGGGAACAAAGGACTGGGGCTTCTGTCCCACCTAGAGAAAATTCAGCAGAGGCTGGACAAAAGGTCCAGGCTCCCAGCTCTCCCTCATAAACAGCCAAGTCCCAGAATTCCATTTGCATAATGAATATGATAGGAATGTTTAGCTAGTTAGACAAGAGTATTATGGGCCTTTACAGACTGCCAGAAACAATGCAGATTGAGGTCACTTTAACTGTCCTGGCTCAGTGTTAGGGAATCATGGGAATTGTATTTTTTTTTTCTGAGACATTGAGCCTTCTCTGTCAGAGAGCTCTGGTGCCACAATAAACTACAGTTCCCATGATTCCTTAGCCCTGAGCCAGGACAGTTAAAGCAGCCTCAATCTGCATTATTTCTGGCAGTCTGTAAAGGCCCTATGCTTCTTTTAACCTCAGCTGAATATGATCTAGGCTGTTCTATAACATTATAGCTACTTTTAAGTAGGGGGGTGCCTTCATGTATGCAATATCTTTTTGCTAATGTAGATTAATGCTAATGTAGATTAGAATAAAAGTTTTCCTTTTGAGATCTCTGCTTTCCTACACTCTTTTCATGTGCCTTGCACACATGCATGTAAGATTCTCATCTTCTACAGAGGAGTCAGAATGGAAAACCTCTGCAGAGTGTTAGCCAAAGTGCATTTTTCTGAATTTTGGTGTGTGTGTGGCATTCCACATGACCCTAGATGTTGACCCCAACTTGGGCGATGACAGGCAGGTCATACCAAGGTCACTTGGAAGACCAACAGAAACCATCTCAAGGACAGGTAAGTAGTGTGAGTTGCAAATAGACCATCATCACCTCCATAATCAGAAAAAATGGGTGATAGTTGCCTAGATGTCTCACCTGATGGGCCAGCTAATGACTTAATCCTTTTCCCATTCACCTTGAATATTGCCAGACCAGATTACCTCACCCATACAATCTCACACCTTTGCCCTACAGCTAGTTTTACCCCTTAAAAACTCCTGGATTTTTTCCCCTCAGTGTGCTAGTTTGGAGTTCATGGGGACATTACATCACTGTAGTCTCTAGTCTAGTTGCTGGCACTTCCATTCAAACCAACTCTCTCGGAACAGCTGTGTCCCATGCCACTTCACCCAATTGGATCCTGGAGAAAGCTTCATTTGTAGTAAGTATCACCCGTAGTTTTGCCTCAAGATCTTTTCCAAGCTGAAGATTTCCGGTGGTGAGCGTTGCTGAGTGCAGCAGGGTTTTGAGGAGCTCTGCAGAACTCAGCATCTGAAATAAGGTTTTTCTCAAATAAGGTTTTTCTTAAAAAGAAAGATAAGGGAGAAAGAAAAAGAAAAAGAAAAAACTTAAAAGCTGGGGTTATAGAAGATACCCCAGCTAAAGGGAGTGAAAAAACTGACAAATGCCCTAAAGTATTCCAGACGCTCTGCATTGGAAGAGGAGGAAGAGAGGAATTAAGCAGAGTTGAAGGGCAGTCGGAACTCTAACCTATTTCTAATCTTTGTCATTGCTAACCCACCACTGTTTGTTTTAAGGTTTAAGTTATTGAGTTGTTTTAGTTTGATATTTTAATTATTCTACTGGTTTAATTTGATTTTTATGGGGTGGGTGGGTTAGGGATTGGGGGGGGACAGAATTGTTTTAACTGTTGCCTTGTTTTAACTTGTACACCGCCTCGATTGCTTTGCAGAGGGGTGGGTTAAAAATTATTATTATTATTATTATTATTATTATTATTATTATTATTATTTCTTGGAGCTGAAAAGGCAAGAGCAGCGCCTACCACACTTTTAAATCAATAGAAGGAAGAAAAGACTAGAGGACAAACAGATAAAAAAACAAAACAAATAAGAATATCAAGATCTTTTCCAAGCTAACCCCTGACTTCCTGAGCCTTGAATGAACGAGTGTAGGAGTGTGAATTATTGTGTAACTGTCCCTTTTAATAAAATAATACTTTAAATGAAAATTCTGTTTCTGCATCAATTCTTAGATCCACTGGCTTCTCGGTATACAAGTGGGAGACAGTCTCGCAGGGTCTTTGTAGCCGATCGCCTCTCAGTTTGAGCAAAATAAAATTCCCCATACTTTTGGCTACAAGAGTCAGTGGTGGAAAAAGTGCAAATTACAATGCTCAGGAACTAGTGGCATCACTAGGGTTCTGTGAAAGACTGCAGCTGCCAATCTGGGGTTTGTATTGAAATGAATGGAGCACTCATTCTGAGCTTAGTCAGCACCTTGGAACTCCATTATTTTTGTTTAAAAAAATCACTGGATCATATCACTGGAGGCTATTGTTGTTAACTGCCAGCAAGTTGACTTTGACTTACATCTTAATTACAACATCTCACAACATACCTGAGAAATGCTGTGTGTTGTAGCAAGGAAGCTGCATTTCCATCTGATGATATTGCAAATGATCATGAAGTCACATCACTAGCCTTTTGATGGCCAGGGCAGGCCTTTGATTCTGCAACCTGTCACCACCCGTACTCATTGTCACACAGTTGATTTTTTAAAAAAGCTTTTTGCTCAGGATTACATGGAGATGACAAAGATGCTTAAACAGGAGTCACTCCAGGATCAACTCCTTTAGATTGGATTGATAAAATGTGCAGTGTACTGTAGCTGAAATACCAAGTTGCACTTACATAAAAAATTCTTGTCAGTTTACAATGCCATAGTTCATTTTCTCTTCTCTTCACTAACACTATCCAGTGGCTGGATGTGCTTTATGGTGCAAGGCTGCCGGCATAGCACCAATGAGAAGTGCCTCATTATATCGAAGCCTGATCTATCCTTCTCACAAATCCTTTGATCAGCCTGATACCTTGCCAACAGAAAAACATAACTAACTATAACTAACATAAATGGAAAAGCTGACCTCATTTAACAATATTAATAAGACAATATATTGCAAGACTTTCCATTTTATGCTCCCCTATTCAAGTTGTAACTGGAAAAGCCTCAATTTTAAAGGCATGTTTAAAACTTGAAAGTCTGTTATGGTTTGGGATCTGAGTGCTGGAAAGACTGTCTATTCCCATCTGAACCTTCCAGCATTAACTAAAATTGGATGTATCAACATCAAATTCTCCCAGTTTCTTTTTCCCCCCTAAATCTTAAGTTCAGCTCACTTCCAACACTGATAATATTTTAAGAAACACGTTTGCCTGAAAGTTGATACTATTTGATTTATGCATATCTTCCAAGGCCAATGCTGGTTGGTGGCTTCCATGTCAGTGCTGATGTGAATTTGTGAAATTTAGAGTGAATTGCAAAGGGTCTACACAAGGTTGTTGTTGTTGTTGTGTGCCTTCAAGTCATTTCCAACTTATGGCAACCCTAAGGTAAATCTATAATGAGGGGTTTTTTTTTATGATTTGTTTCGAGGAGATTTGCTTTCCCCTGAGGCTGAGAACATGTCACTTACTCAAGTTCACCCAGTGGGTTTTATCGCTGAGCCAGGAATTGAATGCTGGTTTCCAGAGTTGCAGTCCAACACTTAAAACACTAAGCCACACTGGAGCTTGATCTATTTTAGGATGTTGTGGCACCTTGGAGAGCTCTTTTATTATATTTTATATGCTTCTGAAAAAACCTTCCCTGGACTCCCTGGATATGAGCAACTATAGGCCAGTATCTATGTTACCATTCTTGAGCAAAGTGATCAAGAGGACAGTTGCTCTTCAACTCCAAGTGGTCTTTGATGAAACTGATTATCTAGACCAGGGGTAGGCAACCTTTCCCCTTTAAGGGCCGAGGGACTTCAGCTCTCAGAATCCCAGGAGCTATTGGCCAACATGGGACTATTGGCCAACATGGCTGAGACTTCTGGGAGCTGAAGTCCCTTGGCCCTTAAAGGGGAAAGGTTGCCTACCCCTGATCTAGACCCATTTCAAACTGGCTTTAGGATGGGATTTGGAGTTGAGACTGCCATGCTTGCCTTGACCAATGACCTGCGTCTGAGCATTGACAGGAGTAGTATGACTCTGTTGGTGCTTTTAGACCTCTCAGCAGCTTTTGATACAACAGATCATAGCATCTTCTTGGATTGCCTGAGTAGGTTAGGAATTCGAGGCACTGCATTGCAGTGGTTTCATTCCTTCCTCTTTGGCAGGTCCCAGAGGGTACTGCTCGGGGACAATTGTTTGGCAAAAAAAGATCTTACATGTGGTGTCTCTCAGGGTGCCATTACATCCCCGATGCTGTTTAACATCTATATGAAGCCGCTGGGAGAAATCATCCAGAGACATGGGGCTGGGTGTTATCAGTACGCTGACGACACCCAGATCTATTTCTCCATGTCTCGATCATTGGTCTTGAATCCCAATGGCTTCTCTCCTCTCAATGAATGTCTTAAGGCAGCAATGGGCTGGATGAGGAAAAACAGATTGAGATTAAATCCAGACAAAACAGAGGTGCTCACAGTAGTGGCCCCGAAACCAGGAATTGGGTTGCAACCTCCAGTCCTGGACGGGGTCACACTCTCTGTGAAGGACTGTGTTCACAGTCTGGGGGTGCTCCTTGATTTGTCACTCCAGATGAATAATCAGGTGAATGTGACGGTCCGGAGTGCCTGTTATCAGCTTCAGCTGATACGCCAGCTTTGCCCTTTCCTGGAAGTAAGAGATCTTGAGATTGTGGTGCACGCGCTGGTAACCTCTCATCTGGATTTCTGTAATGTGATCTACATGGGGCTACCCTTGTGCTTGGTACAGAAACTGCAATTAGTATAGAACATGGCAGGCAGATTGGTTTCGGGAACATCTAGGAGAGACCATATTACACCTATATTAAAGTCTCTCCACTGGCTGCTTATTAGTTTCTGGGCCCAGTATAAGGTGTTGGCTATCACCTTTAAAGCCCTAAATGGCTTGGGTCCATCCTATCTTCGAGACTGCCTCCTCCCGTACAATCCTCCCTGCGCCCTCCAGTCCTCTGTGAGGAATTTGCTGCAGCCAATAAAAACAAAGCTATCCACAACCTCCCAGAGGGCATTTTCAGCAACCTCTCCCAGACTATGGAATGGTCTACTGGACGAGATCTATCAGATCACGACCCTAACTAGCTTTTAAAAAGTAGTAAAGACGGATCTCTTCCGGCAGGCCTTTCCTGACTAGACCTCCTGGCCTCAGGTGCCCTGCCCTTTTGTTCCCTCCCTAATTCGTTAGTAGCCGCTGCTGTTTTCATTTCTGGTTTGTCTGTTTTATTGGTTTTTCTTGATGTGTATTTTTAATATGTTTTAATATTTAATTGTTTAATACAGTCTTAAGGGGTGGGTGGGTTTGGGGATTTTAGGTTATTCGTGTACCTATATTATATGATACAGAATTTTAATTGTAAGCCACCCCGATTGCTTATCAGAGGGGCAGGGTATAAATTATTATTATTATTATTATTATTATTATTATTATTATTTTAAAGTTCCAATGAAAACTGAGAGTGGATTCACATCCTCAGCAACATGAGGAATCATTCACACTACATCATAAACCAGTTTGCAAACTGGTTTAAAAGGTGGTTGTTCACATTTGCATTTGGTTTTCCCAACCTGAATGCAGGGGGCCCCCAGTGCAACTCCCCCTTAACCCTGTGCTTTTGAAAACAAGGCATTTTGTGTGTCTTTTCAAAAGAACCAGGGTTTTTTTACCAGCCACAAATGGGAACTTGCTGTTGATTCAATTCGGAGCACTAAAAGGGAGGGGTTAATGTGCAGGGGGTGGATCATGCTGAACCCTTTGCTCTTGCCTTGCCAGCCAAAGTCATAGCCATGGAGAGGGTTCTCAGATCATCCCATTCAATGGTGTACTTTAAAAAAAATTACAGAATATGCACATTTGTGCTATTGCATGGCTGCAGTAGACAGTACCTTTAAATATTGGCATCAGCGGTATGACAAAGGTGTGCAAAAAACACCCTTATCAGTGGGGGTGGAGGTCAGGGGGCTGAAGAACCAAGAGTTCTTCAGATGGGCTTGCCATCACCATCCTCCAAGGCTGACAGGGGGAATCCCCCCAAGGAGAAGCTATCATGGGGGTTTCTTGGCAAGGAGTCCTCAGGGGGCTTGCCATCGCCATCCTCTGAGGCAGACAGAGTGAGTGATTCACCCAAACAGTGTGATGTAGGTGAGCATCATTTGATTGACAGTTAAAAATTTATTCTTCTGCTTTTAATTAGTATTTTATATTGTGAAGTCGTAGGCTTTCATGGCCGGCATCCATAGTTTTTGTGGGTTTTTCGGGCTGTGTGGCCATGTTCTAGAAGAGTTTCTTTCTGACGTTTCACCAGCATCTGTGGCTAGCATCTTCAGAGAAAACATTTATATTGCTATTCATTTTATATTGTTATTGTTTTTAATTAGCTTCTTTTTCTTTTTTAAGATTGGGAGAGTGTTGGGATAAGGGATTATTTAGAAATCTGGTTTTAATTGTATGTTGTATTTTTTTGTTTTTTTTTTGTTATTCCTATTTGTTGTAACCCACCTCGATCCACAGGGAGAGGTGGGCTATAAATAAAATGTATTATTATTATTATTATTATTATTATTATAATATTAAAAAACCAAGAATGATCGAAATGGCGGCTCCATTTTAAATCAATACAAATGGTGAACTTCAACTAGGTCAAATTGCCACAGAGAGATTCAATTGGGGTAAATGTAGTGGGAACTTTGATTCGGTATTACATCATTGAATCTCCCCAAATCTACTCAGCACAAAAATGCTAGTGTGAATGCGGCCTGAGATTCACCAGCCACCTGGCTCTGCTGCATGAATTTTTGCCAAATATAATCTTGATGGGGGATTTATTTATTTATTTATTTCACAATTGGTTTTCCTTATAATATGTATTTGATATGCAGCTAACATGGTTTTGAAGTTGCTTTTGAAGTTTTTAAGGGTCTGCATAAAGTTTTATTAAAAATATATTGTTTTTAATGCTTTTTAATATTTTAATTGTTTTAATATATGATCGCTTAATTGCATATTTTATATTTTTATTTAATTTTTGCAGTGTTTTTAATCTGTATTGTTTTTAAAATGTTGTTACCCACCTTGAGTCCCATTATTTGGAGAAAGGTGGGACATAAATGAATGTAATCATCATCATCATCATCATCATCATCATCAATAAAAATGGCATAACATATGTTTATGATAATATTTATCTGAAAATGATTTTCATTAATACATTCATGTTGTACATACTTTTCCTAATATATGCATTTTTTTTTTAGTTGGAAAAACTAAAAATTGTTAAACTTGAGGTGTGAATTCTGAAAGGCAGTTTGTGTACTGATTTGAAAGTGAGAAATTAACTAAAGCAGCTGTGAAATAGAGCCAAACAAATTTCTTCCGTATTCCTGCCAACAAAAACACAAATAGGAGATAGTTTTATATATGGAACTTTTTTATTACATATAAGATGGGTCAATACAGAGGAAGACATGTGCATTTATGCATGTTTCACCAATACAAATCATTGACAATATAAGGAAGTGCAGATAAACTCAAATTCTGTATTCGTTTCTCCTTCTTCCATTTAAGATCTACTGTGAAAACATAGTGCATGTCCTATATAACCATTGTTATTGTTTTGTTTTTGTAGTACTTTCTTCATTTTAAAAAAAAATAGGTCCTTTTCTGTCTAACTTCCCCATCCTCCATACCTTTACAGTTAAAGCCCACCATTGTTCTGTATTTGGACTATGTATTCAATTACCTCAATTTTTATTTTACTATATAAACTTCTAAAAATTGTCATATGCTTTGAACCAGGCTGCATTTATCACTGGATGATGATGCTTGCGATTCAAATTAAAGCTGCAAATACTTTTTTAAAAAAATCCATTGCTGATTAACAAATTTCTCTTAATTAATTATAGAATGATTTAACTGAAACAAATACAGTGTTTAAAGAAAGTGGGATTCTGGGAAGAATTGATGAGACATTTATCTTGACCAAATCATGCAGTTGGAGATGGAATCTGTTATTTAAAAATATTTCTGAAATGCATTGCTTAACTAAAGAGAGGGGATAGTTTTCTTACAACATCATTGCTTCACAGTACCATTCACAGGGGACCTCTCCATTTAAAATCTCATTTAAAATCTACATTTTTAATGGGCAATTAATGAAACTAACAATTAAGCATGACAATTGATTAATGTTTTTGACAGGCTCATTTGAAGTTTGGGCTGTTTTTTGAAATTCATTTTCAACTAAGTACAAGATACAACAAGTAACAAAAGTCATTTTGCACAAGCTACTTCTTCTCTTAATCCATGAAATATGATCATAGGAAGGACTACATTTAATGGCTGGCATCCTGTATTGCAGTTACAGATTCTTAATTGGGACTGTCTGCATGGGACAAAAGTCCATGTCCCCTCCTGGCCTTATGTCATTCTGTTTGAATGATGCAGGCCAAATTCCCAAGGTCAGGATTTTGTCAGATCCTGGCAGACCAGATCCAGATCCAGAAGATTCAGCCTGATGCTAGGGTAAACGGCCCTTAATACAGATCAATTTGATGCCCAGGTTACCCCGGAGTTTCCAGAAAACTGCATAGCAGATTCTGGCTATTTAAATGCTCCCTGCACTCCATATCTTTCTGTGCTGTCACTCCTACTGACAAGCCCCCATTGCTGCATCTGATGTGGAAACAGGGTGCCTGGCCACATGCGTGAAGCCAGGCATCCTGTTTCTGCATCAGACATGATGATGTATGTGTGTGTGTTTCTCAGTAAGAGCAACAGTGCAGAACTGTATGGAGTGTGTGCAAGTAGTGCACCCCCAGGCTGGCAAGAATCTGTAACTGTATCTATGTGCCAGCCCAGGGACCAACCTAGGTGAGCATCCTGGCCAGAATAGTACAGGCTCAGCTTGTGCTTTCCTGGCCTGTCTACTCAGGGCCCTTGAGTTATGAATCTATAACTGCTTCATATTTTCTACTGCTAGATGTTCATGAGTTTGGCACTTTTACCATGATCATAAATGCCCTTCTAACTTAACAGACAACAGCTCCACTGAGGAATAAGGGTCTATTCTGTTGTCATTAGGGAACAGCACAATGATATTTGCAGCCCCTCCTGTCAGCAAGTGAGGATGTGATGAGAAATTTTGACAGGACTCTGCTTTGACAGGACCCTTGTCACAGCCTCACTTGTTAATTTGCTGCACAGAAATACCACCTGCATATTTTGAGCATAATAAGTCCCAAACCATGAAAAGTCTTGAAAAATTGTGCAGCTCTCAAAGATGTTCTTGTAGAATTAAGAAAACTGCCAAAATTATTTGTTTTTTCATTCAAGAATGAAATTAGCAAAGAACTACATTCCTAAGGAAGAGCTAATAAAAGAGAAAAATAAATAGACAATAACCTGAAATAATTACCTTGACTTACAATGTCCACGTTTTTCTTCTAAAACTGATTTTTAAAAGTAACCAATCTATTGGATTTGTGGTTCATGACTATAGTTTTGCCTATTCTTTCAGTACCATGTGAACTGAATACACCATGCAAAGCAACCATGTGTGAATTTTCATCCCCAAGGCAGATTTCCTTTTCCTGTATGCTAGAAGCAGCACCAACATAGTGGCAGATTTGAGATGAATGAGAAATTTGTAAGAAAGTGGATTCAGTAGCAAGTAGTGTCCTTGTATGTGTCAAGGCTTTTGTGGGAGATAGCACTGTATCATGGCACCTTGAATATATCTTAGCTTAGCTGATTTCAGAAACTCAGTAGTATTGATTTGGGTTACTATTGGTTAGGAGAAAGGCATATCCACTGGGGGCAAGAAAATTCTACCTGAAATCCTAGAGAGATGCTGCTGACAATATTGAGCTAGATATAATAAGGTTCTGCCTTATCATAAGCCTCCTATATCTCTATGAGCTTCAGGTTTGGAAGCTCGAGAGGTCCTGGATATTATAGGTTGTGAACCCCTGAAACATGGGTTCTCTGCTCAGGTTCCCTAAGGAAATGAAACTTTGCAAGTGCGGCTATGAAATGACTTTATTTGTGCCTGAAAAGAATATCGTCATTCTTTTGATTTGATATAATAATAATAATAATAATAATAATAATAATAATAATAATAATAATAAATTTTATTCCTAACCCGCCCCTCTGCAAAGCAACCGGGGCGGCGTACAACAGATTAAAACAATACAAAATATGAATTTTGCAAGATAGTTCTCTGCATTTAGAAATGCCTGTTTTGGGGCAAAATGCATTTTTAAAATAAGCATGTAAACATGTATTGAAATGTCAATTTTCATTTTGACTTTTTTTAAAAAAAGAATGTGAATTAATGTGAAATAAGACAATGAATGAAAATGTGTTAAAGTAACATGAGCAGGACTAATCTGTCCACCAAACAGACCAATCCCTAGTCCCTGTGAAGCCCAGGAAAAAGCCTTTGCAGCTATACCAGATATAATATAAGCCCAAGGCCTTAAGTTTCATATTCATAAAATGTCAGGGATACATAGTAGAAAAAGGAATCAAAGAAAGCATCTGTGTAAAAGTGGAATACCACAACAAGAGAAAGTTCTATTCCCTTGAGCTCACTGCTCTGACAGCTACTGAAGAATAAAAGAATCAGTTACAATGCATCTATCAAGTTTTGGCTTCATACCTCAGGCTTTAAAAAGCCCTAAGACATCACTTTGATGATCCCTGGTGTGATGACCTTGTGCAGGCACCACATCACATATCCATTTGTCTGAGCTCACACTTCCAGGCAGACAAAACAGTGCAATTGATGGGTTAGACTCTAACTGTTAGAAAGGAGGTAGGAATGCTCATATTCCTAAACTCACCATTTCACTAAGCTTCCCTCTGCCTTACTACTGAATGAATTTACTTAAAAGTCATAGTAGAGTGCTGTATGATGGGGTGAGCTCACTAGTCCCACCTTCTGCCAACCTAGCAGTTTGAAAGCATTGAAATGCAAATAGATAAATAGTTACCACTGTGGTGGAAAGATAACAGCATTTGGTGCAGTCATGCTGGCCACATGACTACCAGAGCAGTCCATGGACAACGCTGGCTCTTTGGCTTAGTAACAGAGATGAGCAACCCCCCCCCCCCCCAGTCGGTTATGACTAGACATTCATGTCAAGCAACTACCTTTACATATATATATATATATATATATATATATATATATACTTCTTTAACAGAAATTTGGTGCCAGAGGGAGAAATAACAAGGAAAGAATAGGGATAGGTTCCTACACCACAAAAAGGAACAGCATTTCATTTTAACATGGACCAGCAAATTCCCTCATCTCTCAAAAGACAAAACAAAACAAAAACAAAACAACCCCTCCCCTCCCCCCAAAAAACTGGCAATATGCACTTGTGAAATGAAACAAGCAGGTCAGATAAGCATTGAAAAAGCTGAACCATCTAGAGACTACTTGAAGGCTCCTTTCAAAATGTATCCATGGTGACTATTTGCTTCACGAGCTTCCACTTTTCTTATGATTTCCATTCTGTTGGCCAAATTTACAGATTTATGCTTTTAAAAACATACTAGGGACAGGTAGTGTGGCAGACTTGTCCCTTCTTCCCTTTTCTCTCTGTTTTGCTGTTCATGCATACTCAATAAGGGATTCTGTTGTAAGCAAACCTATACATCTACACTAAAATCTAATCTGCATTGTAGAAATAATGCAGTTTGACATTGCTGTAACTGCTGTGGTTCAATGCTATGGAATTCTGGGATTTGGAGTTTTGCAAGATATTTAGACTTCTCTGTCAGAGAATTCTGATGCCACAACAAACCACAAATCCCAGAATTCCATAGCATTGAGCCATGGCAGTTACAGTGATGTCGAACTGCATTATTTCTGCCTTGCAGATTAGATCTAGGATTGCCTAGAGTAGAATCCCAGGGTGCATCTAAACTGTAGAAATAATGCAATTTGACACCACTTTAAGTGCTTTAGCTCCATCCTATGGAATCCTGAGATCTGTAGATCTACAAGGTCTTTAGCCCTCTCTGCCAAAGAGTGCTGGTGCCTCTCAAAATTACAAGCCTCAGGGCTCTGTAGGATGGAGCCATGGAATTTAAAGTGGTGTCAAACTACATTATTTCTACAGTGTAAATGCACCCTTAATCCTTCCCAGTTGAAGCTTTATTGCAATGTTTGTTGCAGACATACCTCTGCAACCTGATACCAGAAGCCCACATTTCTCCAGCCCTCTTTCACTTTTCTCCAAATACTGATGCTGCTTTTAAAAGCCCAGCTGCATACATGATGAAAAGGAAAATGAGTGTGGAGGAATAAAAAGACTTTGGGCTCGTACCCACTCATTTAAAACCGGTTTGCTTCTGCTCCAAGTCAGTGAATCGATTCCACTTGAGGCGTCATTTCCACTATGAAGGTGGATCTTTTCCTTATTTCATGGATTCGCTTCTTTTTTGACCCCATTGTAGTTCCCATTTGGTATTTGCACTGCTAGATGATGCAGACTCAGAATCAATCATGATCGATCTATCTCAGTTTTTTTTTAAATGTCAATCATCCGATGCACATCTCCAGATCAGATTCCCCCTCCTAAAGAAAACCACACCATCATTTTACCTCTTGACACACATTGGAGAAATGATTATGACCAGATTCACAGGAATCAATCAGTATAATAGTGAAAATTAAAGCCACCACACACACACAGGTAGACAAAAGGCAGTGCTCAAACAAAAATCGTGGATATCAAGCAGAGGTTGGAGAGGTAACACCCCTCAGCCATTGTCTCTCGCCTCCAGTAAGATGTGATTCAGATCCAAACATCGCTCCCACTTGCTGAACACTCTTCAGAATTGATTCTTTTCAAAAGAACTGCCAAAAAATTAGTGTTAGGAAAGATCAAGTTTTTTTGTGTTTTTTCCTCTCTTCATTGCAACTGAAACCAAGTGCAGTAGGATTGAAACTGGCTTCAAGTGGGAATGACGGACATATAATCCAATCAGCAATTCACTTTAAATCATAGTTAAGTGAAGTATGTCTGTGCTTGGATACTTTAGAAAACCAAACCTATCAATATTTGTTGGGTTTGAAACCCTATACATGTCTGTTCAGGACTGCAGTGTATCATGTTCAGCAGAGCTTACTCCCTGCTAAGTGGATCTAGAATTGCACTTTAAGCCTCTTGAAGAAGAAATGTTGGAGGTATATGGAGGGTCTTTGAAGAAAAAAGTGTACTGAAGCATCTTTATGGCCAGAGAACATTTTCCTAGGACATTATAAGGCATTTTGATAAGATAGGAGTCAGGGAGCATGTAGATGAAGGCAGCTCTAGTCCTTTAGATATCTGTGGACTACACTTCCTATAATGCACCATAGGTTATGCTCCCTAGGTCTTCTAGATTGATATACAAAAATATCTGGTGCAAAACAGTTGCCTACTCCTCCACCAGACAGCTATCTCTCATGCATGAGACCTAAATCCAAAAAGTTTCCAGATAAAGGATCACAGTCTTTATAAACACAGCCACCACAATATTGATTGAAACATAAGAAAACAATAATGGAAGGAAACAGGGAAGTGATCGCTGGGAAAAGTGCTTAAACTGGTATATCCTCAGTTTAACAGCCCATCTTTTCAGTCCACTTTACGTATGTATTCTGCTATTTGTTAGGCATCTTCCTAGTTCATAAGTAATTGGACAGTGATATATTCAGCACCATTGGAGTAATGGTGTGAACACAAATTGTTTTCTAATACATGTAATGGTGCTCACTATGTCCCTCCTCTCTGACTCCAAAGCACTTTGTCATTTTCACTTGGTCAAGAGCCACAGAATTGCATCTATTCTTTATTTCCTTTTCATCAGGTTCTCCTTTGGCTGTTGGTTGAATTTCTTCTAAAATGAAAAGAAATGGCTTTACTGTACTTTAACTCATTTCTCTTTAAACCAAATGTATGAGTGATATTACAGATCAGTTAATACCCTGTACCCTCTCAACTTCTTCAACTTTTATGTAAGGAACTATGAATGAATATACTTCTTCCTGATTCCAACCGTATTGTCCCATAAAGGCAGAAAAAGAAGACAAATAAATATATTCTTAAACTAATGCTCTTCCTCATTAATCACCCCCATAAAGAGCATATTTTGAAAGATGGTTTTGTCTTCACTGTTTAAAAGAAACAGGTGCTACAGATTTAAAGTTACTATGACATACAGGTTTGAAACTAACCATTCCTTTGATCTCTTCTGTTCTGATGACCTTGTCTTTGGGAGCCCATGCAGAAGGTGATGTGACAAACATATAATGCATTGCCTGGGAGTTTATTCTCTTACTAAGGGAATCATTAAAGGAAGGCTTTGAAAGGTTGATGTTTTCATTTCTGTGGAAATTATTGATTTACAGTGTGTTGTTCTCATGTATCACAGTCTTCTGCATTAGTAGAATCAATCTGACAACTAGAAGTGTTGCTTGTATTGGAAAAAAACCTCCAGTGGGGTACATATACTTTCCTGCAGTTACAGTGTTGTAGAAAATTAGAAGGCCCAGTTTTTGTTTTATTTCTGGCCCATATGATAAGACCATATTTCTATTCCCATGTAGAAATCCCACACCATAATTATAACAACCTTAATCCCATTGGCATGTTATCTGCAAAAAATAACTTGGTCACCTAATTCAGATTGCAATTTCTTTCTTCATTCCCCATAAGTTCTATCCTCTCAAAAGCACCCTCAAGCCTACTAGTTTATCTCAGCCAAGATGCTCAAAGACCTAAACTCTTTCCAGCACTGAACTGAAAGGAAGAGCTTGCATGAATCTACATATTTACATTGGGTGGAACACTATCAGTGTCAAGCACAATCAATTTTTGACATGATCATATCAGCTGTAATGGCCAGATTACTGAGTACACTGCAGAAAGAATTCTCTGAATATATAGAATATATGAAAAATGAACAGAAATTCTGTACTGAATTCAGGTGAGACTCCCAGGTCATGGTGTACAATAGTGATATGATTGTCTCATGCTGTCTTCTGTAGCCTGATATTTAAGCTTCAGGTTATAAATTAGGTCCATCCTGCCATCAATTCACTTCATTTTATTTATTGAATGCCTCTCATTGGATGCTATCATTGCCATGTTTCAGAGCTTGAAGGCTTGTAAAAGACAATACATGATAGTGGTAGTTCCCAACTCACATCCTCCTGATCCTTGGTTAAGAGCCTGAAGATGACAGCCTAAGCTAATGACATCTGGGTAACCTAAGGTGGTGAATCACTGGCCTAGATAGTCTAAGGCAGGGGTAGGCAACCTTTCCTCTTAAAGGGCCGAGGGACTTCAGCTCCCAGAATCACAGGAGCTATTGGCCAATATGGGACTATTGGCCAACATGGCTGAGGCTTCTGGGAGCTGAAGTCCCTCGGCCCTTAAAGCGGAAAGGTTGCCTACCCCTGGTCTAAGGTCTAATCAAAAATATATCCATGGAGGGCACAATCTTCAGATCCATTTTCAGACTGGAACATGTTGGCTTCAATGTTGAATGCTGTCAGAAAAGGAATCAGCACAGTCAACCGTGGCTGCATCGACACTGCAGCAATAATCCATTCTGACACCATTTTAATTGACCCAAATCATTGTCTGTCTTCATTTAAATTTGTTTTTGTTTTAAATTGGTTTTAACAGAGATTGTATTTAATATATTTTTAATAGAGTTTTTTTATTGGTTTTTGTCAGGGTTTGTATCTGTTTTAGCTGTAAGCCTTGATTGCTATGGCAAAAGGCGGGGTAGAAATAAAATTATTATTATTATTATTATTATTATTATTATTATCTGCCATGGCTCAATCCTATGGAATTTTGGGAATGGTAGTTTGTTGTGGCACTTTTGCTCTGGGGTCACAACAAACTGCCATTCCCAGAAATCCATAATACTGCATGGTACTGCAGCTGCAACTTTGTAAGTTTGATCAGAGGATGTTATCACACGCGGCGGCAAGAAAGCAGCATGGAATCAATCCAGAACCATACCGGAATAGACCCCGTAGCTTCAGACAAGAAAGCAGCATCATTCCGATATGGTTCTGGTCGCAGCAGATGTAATTCCTCAAAAAAAGAGGAATTGCAAAGAACGGGGATGATGCCTCAATGCGCCGGGGATGGCACTGGAGGGGGCGGGGTTTGCTGCGACATCGTTTGAACACAGGGGCAAAGGATCCGGAATGGGACGGGGGATGCGCCGGGGATGGGACTGCTTTAGACCCCGTGTGGTAACGTCCCTAGAGGAGGGCTCCAAGGTCCACTCAGCCTTCCATCCTTTTGTAGGTTGGTAAAATGAGTACCCAGCTTGTTGGGAACAATTGACTTACACATTGTAAACTACTTAGGGAGCACTAGTTCATTGATAAGCACTGTAGAAATGTACTTGCTATTCCATAGTATTGATTGAGCCATATGGCAGTTAAAGAGGTGTCAAACCAGATTATTCCTGAAGTGTGGATGCAGCCCTTGTACCACCGTAATTATACATAGAGTATGACTTAAAGGAACACAACAGCAGCAGCAACTAGACTTGATTATACATGGATAAGATTTATACCAAGGCATAGGTGGGATTTCAGAACTCTTGTATAATTGTATTTCTATTGATGCTTTGGAAGACAGCTATCAAATTATCCCATTCTTAAGCTGACTCCATGATGCATAGAAAATAATATTTAAACACAGCAGTATTCATTCCTGCATAGAAAATGGTGTTTTCTATGCAGAAAATGCTGTGATTAGGGATTTATTATCGATGAAACTCGCATATGGTTGGTTTGTTTTTTATGCAAGTCAATCATGTGCAGATTTTAAGCAGAACAACATTCCAATTGCATGTTTCTGTGAAAAAAAATTAATATTTCTGGGTTGAAATATTATTTTCCACACAGAAAATGCTATTTCTAGCACAGAAAATGTTGTTTTCTACACAAATCAACCATGTGATTTTTTTTTTTTTGCATGGAATACACACCTGTGGCAGCTGTCAAAATGCAGAATTAATGTAGTTTGACAACATTTTACTTGTCATGGCTTCATCCTAGGATTTGCAATTTGTTATGGCACTAGAGATCTCTGACAGAAAGGGCTAAAATTACAAATTTCCAAAATTTCATAGTTGAGGGGGTGCCAAATTGCATTAATTCTGCAGTGTAGATGCAGCCTGTATCCTCTATGACAGGGGTAGGCAACCTAAGGCCCGGGGGCCGGATGTGCCCCCCCCCCGAGGCCTTTGAACCCCAGGCTGGTCCTGCTGTCGCCACCCGCCATGATAATATTGATTATTGTTGTTATTACTTGTTCTTGGGGTTTTCTTGGCAAAATCTCCACAGGGGTTTTGCCATGGCTTTTCTAGGGCTGAGAGAGTGTGCATGCATATTTTTTTAATTTTTATTTTTTTAAAAAAATATATTATTTATTTATTTATTTATTTATTTTTGGTGCTTCAGCCCCCCCCCCCCCATTTGTCTGAGGGACAGCAACCCGGCCCCTGGCTCAAAAAGGTTACCTATCCCTGCTCTATGATCTTGTTAGTGTTCTGTCTTCCAGCATGTGCCACGTGAAGTGGCTTAATGATAGGGCCACTTTACCCTGGTAGTTTAAGCATTACACGTTTAAAAATCAAAATAGATATGAAGAACTGGCAGGATCCGCCATTATTTTTCTTTTGTCTTTCATTGTTTGTTTCTGCAAGGCAAGAGTCACAGAATAATACAGCTGGAAGAGACCTCAAGAGCCATCCAGTTCAACCCCCTACCACACACAATAAAAGCACCTCCAACAGATTTCCCTCCTGCCTTTGTTTAAAAACCTCCAAAGAAGGAGACTCTACCACACTTTGAGAGAATGAATGCAGCTTGTTCCACAGTCAAACAGCTTAGTGTCAGGAAGTTCTTCCTAATGTTGAGATAGAATCTTTTTTCCTGTAGTTTGAATCCATTGCTCAGTGTCCTATTCTCTGGAGCAGCAGAAAATAAGCTTGCTTCATCCTCAACATGACATCCCTTCCAATATTTAAGCAGGGCTAGCATATCACCTCTTCACCTTCTCTTCTCCAGGCTAAACATACCTAGCACCCCAAATTGCACCTCATAGGACATATATAGTTTCCAGACCCGCCACTATTTTGGTCACCCTCCTCTGGACATGCTCCAGAAAGAAGTGAACTGACAGGGGAAAGGGAGATAGAAAAGGATTTATGAGAAATTAAAGGGGCCAAACATATATGTTTGCATAGAATGAGCTGCATGGGGGGGTGGGGGTGGGGACACAGTTTCCAGTAGTGAAAGCCATGTGTTTGTTCACATATCTTCTCTCAGGGATAATTCTCAGTGATGGCAAGAAGGGAAGAGAGTGGGATTTTTCCCCCGAGGGGGCACTATTAACTAGAGCTATTCTGGGGATTTAGCAATGGGGTGTGTGAGAGATTGTCCCCAATCAACATTCTGGCTTATCAAATGAAATATTTAGTCCTCTAATTTCTAGCATACCAGAAAGGGAGACATTTAATATTCATCACACTCAGAACTCTTATACTTGCTATGTTTTCATTCTCTTGGTAACTTGGATGCCACCTCATGTTGTGCAGCATTGCATGGAGGAGTGTGTGTTTTCTGGCCTGCAATGAAGAGAAGCAACAATTAACAGTGTCATGGCACAGAGTGCAATGATGTAAAATGGGGAGGCAGAGGAAGAGTCTTTAAAGGATCTTGCCTCACCGTTCCTCTTCCTCTTTTGGATTTTCTTTTCAACCTGCCCTTCCTCCTCTGGCAAAGTGTAAACTTGCTGGTTGCTTCAGGACCAGGTAAGACTTCCTCTCCCTTTTCCACAGGTTTTGTTTTGTTTTGTTTTGTTTTTTGCCTGCCCTATACTGTGGAGGAGGACTTTGACAATTGGCATGTGACAATATCTTAATAGGCAGGTACTTGGCAGGTAGTGGAGTGGAGAGAGAAAGTAGACGTTTGATGAACACTCATGGTGAAGGAGAGGTCACCATTTGGTGAAGGAGGGGTCTCTGAAACTGTTTTTATGGGTCATGAGACCCAAGGGTTGGAGTGATGAGCTTGCTGAGGATCAACCCAGCAACTGGGTTTTTCTTGGGGTGCAGGTGTGTCACCCTGGGAAGCTAAGGAGAAGGTCCTCAAAATACCATCTGTCCCAGCTGCTGCTGCACTAAGGGCCTCTACAGATGGGCCCTTTGGGCCGTCCTGGAGGCAGGGATGGGAGGGGCAGCTACACACCAGCCACCTCAACCCCTCCCCAAAGACATCCTGATGCTGTGCACTGTTCATGGTGTGTGGCATCAGGATGTCCTTCCGGCACAGCCTTTTGATGCGCTGCACTGGAAGGGGTGCCAAAGAGCTGCACGGTGGCTCTTAGAGTGGTCTTCTGCCGGCTCTGAAAGGAGCTGGCAAAAAGGAGGATTGAGGCCATGCTGTCCCGCAGCCTCGGCCTGGCTCCTCCACTTCCCAGGGTGGCCCAGGGCCGCCCGTCTGCATCCCCCCTAAATTGCTCCTCCCTTTTGCACACCTCAAGGACTGAAACATAAATAGGTGATAATTTAAACAAATTATTCAACCTAACTCTTCTGTGTGGTCTCATTATTTCATGGGTTGGTCAGCAATTATGCTTGCCCTTTTTCTTTGGATGCTTGAAAAGCATTTGCAAGTGCTCCAAGTGTTAAGTTACTGTAATGCAAGAAATTTAGGGAGTGAAGGAAAATCTCATTGGTTGGGCAGAATTCTTACTTTGAGGGAGCAATGTCCTCATTTCTCCCACTCCATAGTTTCACTCTTGTACTGAAGTTCAGTCTGGGCCATATTTTGTCTGTTTAGAATTGTTTCCTCTCCACATTTCCACTTGAGTAACATTTATCCTGGAATTACAGTCAAAAACAGAGTCTATATAATAGCATAATCTAGATCTGATTGGGAAGGCTAGTGCACAATTCCTAGGCCTCCACTGAAATTAGTAGTCAGTC
Source organism: Phrynosoma blainvillii (assembly GCA_026167975.1). Taxonomy (NCBI): domain Eukaryota; kingdom Metazoa; phylum Chordata; class Lepidosauria; order Squamata; family Phrynosomatidae; genus Phrynosoma; species Phrynosoma blainvillii. The sequence continues at coordinate 420,983,102 of JANUYF010000001.1, forward strand.
TAGAGTGCATTTGTGATGTACTGCTCTCTTACACAGACACATTCACATCCAGATTTAGAGAACAACACCACCTGAATGTTGTTTTGCTTGTTAATTTCAACATATGTTCCACATCCAATTCTAAATTTAAACTTATTCTCATTTCCTAATATACCACACTAGTTTTAGAACATTTTGTCCTGGCAGTTTCATCTGAAGCCTCTAAATTTTCTCTAAGGAACCAGTGAGGTAGGAAGAAAAGGCTGCTATTTTACATGGCTTTCAGGCCTGTGCTGTAGAAGAAACAGCCCACATGTTGTCTACATATGAAACTGGTTGGATGATGGCTTCTTTTGTACATTTATCGAGAAGTCATCAAGGTCAAGATGAGGGACAGACGGCCCCAACTGAGAGAGGCATAACAAATGGAAGTTTCCCATTTCAGCATGTCTGCATAAAGTTTATTCTTGTCATTGGTGCAATCAAATTGAATCCATTCACCAACAGACAAAGCTGTGGAAGCATCACTTGGCTCCTTCCTAGGCAATCCAGGAATGATGGAGCCATCTACTGGTGGATTTTCTTATATGTGCATAAAATGATGTTCCTTAAAAGAAAAAAGTCCAGTAGACTTGCATTTATGGAGCACTGACAGATGTCTTTAAACCAAAGATCCCCAATTGAGCTATGCATCTAGTTTCTTAGATGAAAAGAATCTGTCAATTTTGCTTTCTCCTACATTCAAGGGTTTAAAATTCCATGTTCTTTCCATTCTTAAATATGAGAGAAATTGTGTTTTTAGGAAATTTCTTCATTTCAAAATGAAACGAAATCATCATCCATCTACACTGGCAGAGTACAGTAGGCACAGCTGTTGCTAGCACTGAGAGGACCTGTCTGTCTCTTACACCTCTTAAAGATGAGAAACATGACAGAAAAAAAGAGGTGGCAACACTAATTCGATAGTATGATCAAACCCATTGGAGCTGAAACCCAGACTTTGAAAAGCTCATGGCCCCGGGACACAATGGACGAATATTTCAGTTTTATTTCTTCTATGTTTCAATTTATGTATTTTTTTTAACCCTACAACTATTTCCATCTCAAATATGGGGGGAAGGGAAATTTGAATGTTGGTTAATTCTTAGCAAAAAAATGACTGACACTAATTTGCATGTGCAAGGGTGTGTTCTGTTCTGCACAAAACATGTACACACCAGATAATCTGGTAAACAGGCCACAACTATTTACTGATTACAACCACAGATGGGTTGGTAAATACATGGGACCTGATCTGGGCATCAACCAACCTGCCTGTTGATTGATGAATCAAAAAAACCCAGCCCGAATCCAGAAACAGGAATATGGCAGGAGGGATTCATCCCTGGAGGGAGCACTTCCCATGTGACACCCTCCTGCCCCTGAGTAAGTGTGATGGGATACCTCTGCCCATGAGTAGGCATCCAATTTCCACAGACACACCTGCTGAATTCCCTAAGGGGATCCCTTGTGGTGAATCCTAGGAGGACACCCAAAGTAATTTTCCAGATCCCAAACCAATGCCATGCCAACCACCCTCCAAGTTGTGTTAAAGACATGGTAATAACACAGGGGGAAAAGTGATACACAAGCCAAACACAGCAACAAAAACTGAGGGTGGGAGGGATTGCTGGCACTCCAACAGGAACGGCCTTGAACAGAAGAGGCAGCTGCCTAAACAATCCTTCACTCAGCCAAAGTGAAAACTAGGCTCATCAGCCAATGAGATTCAAATGGGTGCTTGAATCCCATTGGCCAGTGTTGTCACTTGTGATACATCACACTTTCTCCTATAAGAGAGGAAAGCCAATGAGCAGCCATGGAGGAGGCTACTACTGCTGCACTTACCACCCTGGCAACAATATGGCCACATGGTAAGACGTGCAGCCCGATTTTCACCAATCTCTGATTTTGACTGAGAGAAATGATATTTAAACAATAAAAACAAGACTTAACATTATAAACTGCTAATCAGACTGTAACAGAATACTGTCGATAACAAACAGAATGGTCCCTGGCTCATGATCAAAACATGCTTTACATGGAAGCAGGACCAAACTCAATCCTTGATATCTCTAGAGATCCTAGTTAGAAGGTAAGGAAAATAATGCTCATATGATTCCAGAGAAACTCAGATGTTCATCTATCTAGCTTGGTATTTTCTATTTGGACAGGTAGTATTTTTCCAGCATCTCAGGTAGGGATCTTTCTAGTCACCAACCACATGAGCCTTTTTCTCTGCTTTTGATTGAAAATTATGGCAAGGAGCATCCTTTGACCTTCTATATTAGCCCTAGCCTACTGTTAATACAATAATGAAAAATAACTCCTCTCAAGTACAACATTGGTCCAACTGGTCCAGACTACGATTCCCAGGATTCCCTAGCACTGAGCCAGGGCAATTAAAGAGGTCTCAAACTGGATTATTTCTGCAGTGCCTTTCAGACCATAGTTGGGGGATTCTGACAGTTCAAAGAAGGAACTTTCTCGACCTCTGGCCATTTGACAAAGTGAGCATCTAACTCAGCTGACAGAGTTGGGACATTAAGTAAAAGCAGAATATTGTTAGTGAATTAATATGTTATTATGGTAATTTTACTGCCCATTTTACTGCCCTTTTGGACTGGTGAGCTAATGTCCATTCTTTTCCCACAGAAAGAGAAATAGTGGAAAAAGTCTGAAGCCTTTCCCAATCCATCCATATAACAAATCAATTTAAAATCAGTGGCCTGAACAAATAAATTGGACCTTTTCTGGTGATATATAAAAATATGCCTATACGTATTAATATATATATATTAATAAATTTTGTTTTGGCAGTGACAAAAATACCCCTCACTTTGAATCAGTAAGATGCTATATTCCTTTGTTGAAACAAATCAGAGAGGAATACATTTAACTCACTTTAGAAGATGGTTTTCTAAGGATCAGAAAAGATATGATACATCTAGCTGCTATTTTATATAAACCCAAAAATAAATTAATCATATTCTGTTTGGTGATGTTAAATCAGAAGATGATGTTCAGAAGTACTACAGAGAAAATATTTAGGCTAAATTTTTTCCCTTTTAAAGTTAATGTGTGCATCAGTGGTATGAGATGTTCTTGTTGGTGATATTAATCACAAACATGTAACTGTTTTAAATTTGAAACTGATACATTACCAAAAATAATATTTTTATGGATTCCCATTTTTTTTTATTTTGCTTACAAATAAAGAAATGTGCAAAAAATCTTTCTTTGTGATTGGATCTTAGGAATCCATCAGATTTCACACTTATTCAAATGCTGAAATTTAGTTCTTGCCAGGTTATTTATATCAGAACACTCATTTAGATGTGAATCTTGAAGGGAATAGTGTTTGTCTGAATATATATTTTGAGGGAAAACACACTCTTGAATATATATTTTGAGGGAAAACACATGTAAGTCGATATTAAAATACATACTTTTGAGGGTGGAAATTAACAAAATGAAGATGCATGTAAAAGTGGAATGGAATTATGGGTGTGTATAAGAAGACTGACACATAATGTGTATGTGTGGGGGATATAAAGTTATGTTGTAATCCTAAATTCCCAGTATCAGAAGATTGCTTTGTGAGTGCTTTGCAGAATCAAGTTATAATACATTTAGAGCAAGATAAAGCATTTCAGAAGCTTCTATAGGAATAGCATAAGATAGGGAAAAGGAGGAGAATACTTTGTGTGAAGTGGAAGAAAAGCTAAGGGAAAACTAAGGGATTTTCTCTTCACACATTTATACATTTTTAAATGCTCAGACAGTAGCAGGAAACTGGTTTTGCTAGGCACATGTTGTACACTGCTGTGTCAAAATGAGGCTAAAAGCCAAGCATAGTGCTGCTGCTTGGACTCAATTTACATTCAAATTAAAAGAAGAAAAAGTGAAGGAGAAGATGGCAGCCTGCAGTACTAAGGTCATCTATGTGCAGATGGTGGGCTTTTTTTTTTTTTAAAGTTCTTTCCTGTTCTGGTGGCAGTCAATTCTGGTAGAAAGCAACTAAGTATAATAATATCAGCCATGCAAAACATTACCCAATGCCATGTGAAGAGTTACTTCCCAGTGGAGGAAAATGTTCCTGGGTGTATCTATGTTGCTGAGTTGTGCACCTCCAAGTCATTTTTGACTTATAGTGCCCCTAAGGTGAAGTGACTAATGGCGTATATATATATCTGTGCTGGCTTTCACTCCACCAAATGCATCTGAGGAAGTAGACTGAAGTCAATGAAAGCTCATCCTGCCAATTTCTTTCTTTCATTGAAGGGTTTTGCAGACCGGCCTAAAGGGCCAGCCTGGGGGTGGAGTTGGGGCAGGGCAGCTGCACACCAGCTGCCCCAACCCCACTCCAAAGCCATCCTGACACCGCACGCCCATTTGCATGATGTGCAGCATCAGGACGCCCTCCCAGCACAGCATGTAGACACACTGCACAAAAGGGCACAGAAGAGCTGCAGAGCTGGCTCTTAGGGAAGCCTTTTGCCGCCCCTAAAAGGAGCAGCATTTTGCCACTCTTTTAGGGATGGCAAAAGGAAGGATCAGGGCTGCAGCATGGGTTGCTGTGGCCCTGATCCGCCACTAGCAGGGGTGGCCCAGAGCTGCCCCTCTGCATAGCCCCTTAGTCTCAAAGGTGCTAGAAGATCTCTCTATGTACTGATTCTACAGACTAAGTTATATCTTTGCATTCAAAAGCAGAAAACCATCTACCCTAAAATATGTGTTGGACTACTGAGTTTCTACAATAGCATTAGAAAATAGTATCTCAGCTCACAATGGTGTGCTTATGCCCCCAAAAAACAGCAGGTGCCTGGAAGAAGTGATATTCCCCTGGGATCGGGCAGTAGGAGCTAGCCCTGCAGACAATTTTAGTGAACAACATGGTCAGAAAGGAAACCAATAAGACTTTTTAAGATCAGAGGTAAAAATCCCAGCTTGAAGGATCTTTTTTTTTTTTCATCATGTGGCATAAGTGAATCACAAAGCCCTCATGTCAGAGAAATCCCTCTCCAGAATTTATATTTTTTTTTCCTGTTTTGAGCTCTTATATCAGCTTTTGGATTGATTCGTTGCTTTCCTGAAGTTATCTTATCCTGAAATAAATATAGTATAGCTGCAAAGAGCCCAGAAAGGATCAATGTGGGGTTAGGAAGGAAGGAAGTCAAAAGCTTTGCCTTCTGAGGTAAAGTGATCCCTCCAGCATGGACAGTTTGATATGAAAGTCATCTCTGGATTATGTAACAACAGCTTAACAAAATAAAGAAGCTGCTTTGGCTATACTTTCAGTATTCCTTTATTAACCTCCAGTGTCTCCTGTTTAATGTAGAATTATTCTTTACTGTCTGTTGTCCAACTTAATGTCAGCTCTCTGGGGACCCAGAACTTGTATTTAATGCTTTCAAATCATAAATAATTTTGAGAGTCCTGGAAGCAGGATCAAAGTGTTCATGCTTTGGAGATGTGTAATAAAAAATATGAACTCTAAAACAATAATTGAAGCCACAATTCTGACAAGAGGAGACCTCAAGGCCATGGATTCCCTGGGGAAGTAATCTTATGTACAGATAGCCTGCTTAAATCCCATCAATAGCACATGAGATATATGCAGGTTGATGGGGCATGGAGTGTTGCAGCCAATAAGATGAGATTAATACCTCAGTCTTAAAAACATTTACCTTGATTCTCTATCATTCCGATGAATTTTGACTTGTAAGTGAGTGTGCTTGGGATTGTGACATAAAACTTGGCAGACATGTTTGGCAACAAGACAACACATTGTGGTTGTTTAGGCCAGTTCTATTTATTTTTGCCTTTGAAGTTTCCTCTGTGCTAATAATCAGCAGACAATTTTAACTTCTTAACTTTCCATCTCTTTCAATGATTTCACATATAACTCACCTTTCTGCCAAATACAAGCAAAACCACATGTGGCTAAAGACATACAAAACATTAAGACTGAAATATTATTAGATTGTCTATGAAATTAAAACAATTTAAATACTTAATTTAAAAACAGAATTAAAGTAGTACAGCACAGAGAAAGCACTTTACATGTAAAATAATCAGTTCTAAAGGCATGTTTAGATACAAGGTCTTCATTTGATGAAGAAAGGACAGTAAGAAAAGAGCCAGTCCAGCCTCTCTTTACCTTTAGGGCCTTTGCAGACTGCTAGAAATAGTGCAAATTGAGTCCACTTTAAGGGTTAGGGTTAGGGAATCATGGGAACTGTATTTTATTGTGGCACCAGAGCTCTCTGACAGAGAAGGCTCAATGTCTCAGGGAAAAAAAACACAATTCCCATGATTCCCTAGCACTAACCCTAACCCTTAAAATGGACTTAATTTGCACTGTTTCTGGCAGTCTGCAAAGGCCCTTAGTTTACTAAAGCAGAGTTCCAGGGTCTGGAAACAGCCACAGGGAAGGTCTTCTCCTCTGTTCCTATAAAACATCCCTGTGAAAGTGTTTGGGTAAAGAGAGCTGTCTCCCATGAAGATTTTTCAATTGAGGAAGGGTCATTTGGCAAGATATGGCCATTCAGATACCCTGAACCCAGGTTGAATAGGGATTTATAGACTGCAACTAGCACTTTCAATTGTGTCCAGAAACAAACTGGCAGCCAGTGGAGTTGTTGTGACAAGAGGGACATGAGCTCCCTCTAACAAGCCCCTGTTAATAATGTGGCTGTAGCTTTTTGGCCCAATTAAAGTTTCTATCTAGACATTCTTCAAGGGAAGTCATACTACAATATTGCAAATTGGGTATAATTAAGGCATGTGTCACTGTGGCCAACTTACATATTCCTAAGAATGGGATCCATTGGTACACTAGTTTTAATTGTGCAAAGGCACCTCTAAAGGTAAAGGTACAGATATTCCCCATTGACAAGGTTGTCAAGTCATGTCCGATCATAGGGGGCAGTGCTCATCTCCGTTACTAAGCTGAATAGCCAGCGTTGTCAGAGACTTCTCTGTTATCATGTGGCCAGCATGAGTACACAGAATACTGTTTATCTTCTCACTGAAGTGGTATGTATTTATCTACTTGCATTTGCATGCTTTCGAACTGCTAGGTTGGCAGAAGCTGGGACTAGTGACAGGAGCTCACCCCATCATGCAGCACCTGGGCCTTGGATTGCCAACCTGCTGATCTTGCAATCAACAGAGTCAGCGTCTTAACCACTTGAGCCACTGCATCCCTCTAGTCACCACCAAACCCAGGTTCAAGGCTAAATCCAGAATGTACACCTAAAAAGCAAACTTGTGTCTTCTGAATGGGTGTAGCCCCATCTATCAAAGGTTGAACCCTTATTCCTTAATCTGTTTTGTCAGTGATAAGGAGCACTCACTTAGAAAATGTTGGTTCTGTGCAGAAAATGCTGGGATTGGGGAAGAATATTTTTGAGGACTGTCCCTAAGGATTTCAGACTTCATAGGGATGGCTAGTAATAAGACTGAGGGTTTTCTCTTCAGAAGTAGACAAACTAATGAAAGTTATGTTGTTGTTCTGTGCCTTCAAGTCATTTCCAACTTATGGTGACCCTTAGCAGGTCTGCACAACATACGGCTTGAGGAGCGCATGCAGCCCACCAAGTATTGATACAGAATCAACAGATGAGGTGTCTAGCAACTCCATTTATGAAATTTTACTGGATTGGTTCCAATCTGTGAGTACCAATGACATGGACAAGCTCCTTGGTAGAGTGAGGAAAACTATCCTTGCCCATCATGGCTGGCCATCCAGGCTGGGATGCCTTGAGGGCATTCCTTAGGGACATCATCAATGCATCCCTCAGGGAGGGTTATGTTCCCTCTTGTTTAAAGGAAGCAGTGGTTAGGCTGGTTCTGAAAAAACCTTCCCTGGACCCCCTAGATATGAATAGCTATGGGCCGGTCTCGTTATTACCTTTTTTGAGCAAAGTGATTGAGAGGGTGGTGGCTCTTCAACTCCAAGCTGTCTTGGATGAAACTTATTATCTAGATCCATTTCAAATGGGCTTTAGGACAGGATATGGGGTTGAGATTGCCATGGTTGCCTTGACTGATGACATTCATTTGAGCATCAACAGGCGTAATGTGACCCTGTTGGTGCTCTTAGATCTCTCAGTGGCTTTTGACACAATAGACCACAACATCCTCTTGGATCACCTGAGAGGGTTAGGAATTAGAGTCACTTCATTGCAGTGGTTCTGTTCCTTCCTCTTGGGTAGATTCCAGAGGGTGTTGCTCGGGATAGTAGCTCTGCTAGGAAGGAGATTAAGTCTGGTGTCCCTCAAGGTGCCATCCTGTCCTTGATGTTATTTAATATCTATATGAAGTCTCTGGGAGAGATCATCCAGAGACATGGGGGGGTGTTATCAGTTCACTGATGACACCCAAATATATTTCTCCATGTCTCGGTCCTCAGTCTCGACTTCAGATGGCGTCTCTCCTCTTAATGACTGTCTTAAAGCAGTAATGGATTGGATGAGGAAAAACAAATTGAGACTGAATCCAGATAAAATGGAGGTACTCACAGTAGCGGCCCCGAAACCAGGTATTGGAATATACCCTCCAGTCCTGGACAGGCTCACACTCTCTGTGAAGGACTGTGTTCACAGTCTGGGGGTGCTCCTGGACTCGTCACTTTAGATGACTAATCAGGTAAATGCGACGGCCAGGAGTGCTTGTTATCAGCTTTGGCTAATACGCCAGCTGTGTCCTTTCCTGGAAGCAAGGCACTTTGAAACTGTGGTACATGTGCTTGACTTCTGCAATGTGCTCTACCTGGGGCTACCCTCGTGCTTGGTCCAGAAACTTCAACTAGTACAGAATATGGCAGCCTGGTTGGTCTCCAGTACATCTAAAAGAGACCATATAACTTGAGTACTGAAGTCTCTTCACTAGCTGCCTATTAGTTTCTGGGCCCAGTACCAGGTTATCACCTATAATGCCCTAAATGGCTGGGGTCCAAGCTATCTTCGAAACCACCTCAGCCCGTACAATCCATCCCACACTCTTCGGTCCTCTGGGAGGAATTTACTGCAACCGATAAAAGCAAGGCTGTCAGCAACCTCCCAGAGGGCCTTCTCAATAACCACTCCCAGACTTTGGAACAGCCTGCCAGACAAGATCCATCATATTACAATCTTAGGCAGCTTTAAAAGGGCTGTCAAGATGGATCTCTTCTGGCAGGCCTTTTCTGACTAGATTTCCCGGTCCCAGAAGTTGACCCATCTTCCTGTTTATTACACCCCATTACAATAGTTGATGTTTTTTATTTTTGTAGATTATTTGTATTTTTATTTATTTTACATATTGTTTTAATCTATGATTGTTTAATAAATTTTTAAGGGGTGGGAGGGGTCGGGATGGTGATTTTATTGTGGGATGGGATGGTGATTTTATTGTGCTGTATTTTTATGCTGTAAGCTGCCCTGATTGCCTTGCAGAGGGGTGGGATATAAATAAAATTTTATTATATTATTATTATACAGGATTTTGGTCATGAGGACCCTTTGGCCTCTGATTCTTTGACATTACAGCCCCCACGTCTTTGAGTTGATTAATCTGACATCATTATTGAATGTAGGGTAAAGACAAGCATAAAGCAATGAAATGATTTCAATATTCACTAGAGGTTTATACTGCAATTACTATATTTTAGAACTGTTGTAGACTACCTTGGGGACTCTGATTGAAAACTGGGCTATCAGCTTAGAAATGAAAATAAAATACAAAAATAGCAACATGATTAGAAAATATATTTTCTTGGCTTTCAGGTTATAGACAGCTTGATTTCTGTTTTCATCTGTTCATTAGTGAGTGTGTATGCATGTATGTGTATAAGGCTGACTTCTTTTCCCAACACTTGCAACTAGAGCTTTAGAAAGACTTGTGACTTCTGGTGGCATGGCGACAAGAGAATCCTCCCCAAGAACAAGCTGAAGGGGAAGATTACGGATCGCAAGGACAAGGTCCTTGGGGTGCATATGCTAGAGGACAAAGGTGTCTCCTCAGGCAAAGGGAAAGTAGAGGGGCCTTAATGTCAGGCTAAGCTTACCAGAAAAGAAGATTGGAGAATGAAAACGGAGGACAAATGGTAAGCGAAGGCTGTAATGGAGGTCTGAGCAGACCACGTCTGCAGTTAGGTAGCTGCTAATTTAACAGTTTCAATGTTGCCGCCACTCTTACGCTGACAAGATAAGCTGGCAATTAACTATTCTGTCTTGTTTGAATTGTTGTCTACCTTCTACTAGTAAACCATTCGTGACAAATTAAAAATCCAAGTACCATTAATAGTTGTGAATAGGAAAGACTGTTAGAAGAAAGCGATAAAGAACTGAACTGAACTGGCTGGAAGGAAATTGAAACAAGAAAGACTAGTAAAATGTGAGAACTACAGGTAAAATTATCATTGCTAAAAGTAAAAGTACAATGGAAATCAGCTAAGGCACCGTTATCATCCCTAAGTGACTGGTTAGTCCTTGCCTTCAGTGCCATACCAGTATAGGCAACACGCCATGGAAACAGCATAATTTCTTTTGATCCAGTACATCCCACTGTGATCAAAATGATATTAGGCTTCAAAGATCTGTATTATGAAAAGGACACTGAAATAGCTGAAAATATTCTGACTGGATCAGAAAGGGGCTTCAAAGTGATCCAAGTGAGATTTGTAAAGATATATTGGTGATATAATGAAATCCAAGAAGAGTCTTGGTGACTTTTTTAAAGGGGGGTGGTGAAAAGCTAAAAGTTTTAAAAGTTTGTGGTCCAAAAATTAGGAAAACAGTTGATAAATATCAGTTTATAGACTGTTCACAAAATGACAGATTGGCCATAAAAAACTAAATCAAAGGAGTTATATTATGATGGAGAACAGAATGAACAAATTCAATAGACTGCAGAAGTTCAAAAGCTGCATCTAAGTGAAGATGAAGGGGCATACCTTATAGAAATAAAACTGTTTCTCTTTTGCAAATAAAGGGGAAATCCTACATTCCTTTTAAGTCCTTAGCTACTGAAGTGCAGCTCATCTGGTTTATAAACTAAAAGAATCTTTAGAATGCTTTGAATGGGCAGATTTGTGCACAGACCGGAATCCTTTTAGTGACATTTGTAGCTGTAACCCATGTAAACAGACACATGTCTTTTTCAGGACACTGAGCAATGAGATATCCAATACTTCTTTGTGCAATGCCTTCCTTCCTGTACATGTTTTCTTTAATGGGCTGGTTCGCACTCCCTTGGACATTTAATTGCTAGGGAAGACCATGGGCACTCAGGAAGCATCTGGCTGCACATGAGAGTAAACGGTATCTGTCGCTGTCTCAGATCTCCATTGTACTCACTGAAACTCCAGGAGGGCAACAGAGGTTGTTTCTTCCCAGCTGCAAATGCCCAGGTGCCTTGTACCCTCCACCAGCCATTAAATGGCCATGTGAGTGTGTCTTCTGTATGAGCTGAAGTGGCAGCCCAGTGCAACAGCATGGACAAAGTGCTGTGTTCTTCCACATGGATTCAAGTCATATTGCAGGGGAGTAAACACCATTGGGATTTATCTATTAGTAAGATATTTACTAATATGTAAAGATATTTACTAATAAGAGCCAGCATGATGTAGGGGTTTACATGTTGGACTATGACCCTGAAGACTAGGCTTTGAATCCCTGCCCAGTCATGAAAACCCACTGGGTGACTTTGGGCAAGTCACACACTCTGAGCCCCATGAAACTCTTAGGGTCACCATAAGTCAGAAACAAGTTGAAGGCACACAACAAACAACAACAACAAAAACAATATTTAGATTAATCTTCTATTCTCTGAGATTAGATTGGTTTTTGCTCTTAGCCTTTTTTTTTTTAGCATCATTATATACTGTGTTTATTTCTTTTTACTCCTTATCTCAGCCAAGGAAGCCCTCAAAACAAGTAACAACAGGGTAACAAAATGTAGAGTTAAGGCAAACTATCAATAAAAGTAAGAAAAAGTTAAAAACTTGAACAAAACTAGCATCTTTATTGCATCTGGAACAAAGCAAAAACCTAAAATAATCTGAATTCCTTAGAAAATAATAACATCTTCAGCATTTTTTTCTGAAGAAAGGGAGACAACCACACTGCCCAGTAGAAAAAACTGAATAAGCTGAAGGAACTATGATAGCACAAAGGACAGAAGGAGTGAGAGTTAAAAGGTCTGTGGGTCAGTGAAGACAAAACTGTGTTTATCATCATATGAAGAGAAAGCTGCCAGTTCCCAAGGACTGTCAAAGTGTATCCTTGAAGCTGGTGCTAGATGAGGTTATATTCCCCCTGAAATCCCAGGCTCACAACTTGGGTGTTCTCCTGGACTCAACTCTGAGCCTGGATGGTCAGGTTTCAGCAGTGGCCAGGAATGCATTTGCAGTTTTGCATCACCTGCATCCATTCCTTGAGACATCAGATCTGTCTATGGTAACACATGCTTTGACTACATCCTGTGTGGACTACTGTAACACACTATATGTGGGACTGCCTTTGGAAACTGTTCAGAGACCTCAGTGGGTTCAAAATATAGCAGCCAAAGTGCTGACCAGGGTCAGTTATAGGAAGCATATAACTCACTTGTTGAAACAGCTCCACTGCCTACCAGTTCGTTTCTGAGTGTTGGGGCATATGTCCAGGCTATCTGAAAGTCCATATCTCCCCATATGAACCTGCAAAAGTCCTAAGAACTATAACAGAAGGCTTTTTCTCAGTCCTGCCACCATCACAGATTTGTTTGGTGAGGATACAAGAGAGACCCTTCTCAAGTGGCTGCTTCCACCCTTTGGAATTCCCTAGGCTGCTCCCCTCCATGCTTTCTTTTCACCAGCAGGTGAAGATATTTTTATTCAAGCAGACTTTTAATACCGTATATAATTGTGTCAGAGAGGCTTTTATAAAGAATGTATGTTTAGTTTAGTTATGGTTTTAACTTCTGCAAGTTTTATGTAATACTGTTTTTAGCTAGATGATTTTAAATGTTGTTAAATTTTTATTGTAAAGTTTTTAAACAATTTTGTCTGTGAACTGCCTTGGGGCCCTTTCTAATGGAAAGGCAGCATAGAAATGAAATGAAATAAATAAATAATAAAAGGAGCTCTGGGAAGGCTACCTTGGAAAACCAACTGTCCCATAAAGGGGGCAAAAAGACCAAGGGTCACACAACTCCACCTCGCACACTTAGGTCCTCTGGAGGAATTTGCTCCAGCCTCTTAAAACTAGGCTGTCTGCAACCTCCCAGAGGACCTTCTCAGCTAATGCTCCCAGATTATGGAACGGCCTGCCAGACAAGATCCATCAGATTACCAATCTAAACAGCTTTTAAAAAACTGTGAAGTCGGATCTCTTCCAGCAGGCCTTTCCTGACTAGTCTTCCCAGCCTGAAGAGTGAGTTTTGTCCTTTCCTTATCTGCTACTGGCTGTCTGCTTTGCTTTTATATTTTTCTTAACTGTTAATTGATTGTTTGTAGTTTGTCGTGTTTTTAACCTTATGATGTTTAATAGTGTTTTAAGGGGTGGGAGGGTTTTGGGATTATATAATTGTGATGTTTTATTACTGTAAGCCACCACAATTGCATTTGCAGAGGGGCGGAATACAAATTATTATTATTATTATTAGATGCTCAGATTCCTGACTCCTCCAGCCCACTATGTAATTCTAGGTATTGCAGCAAAAGGTAAATTTTCCAAGGTCTCATAAAGCAACAGGTACATTTTAATAAGTTCTACTTTTATTGATTTAATTTACTTTTTGAAGCTACTCAAAAGGCTTCCTCTCAGCTGCAAAACATTATGGGCCTTTACAGACTGCCAGAAATAGTGCAACTTGAAGCCACTTTAACTGTCCTGGCTCAGGGCTAAGGAATCATGGGAACTGTAGTTTATTGTAGCACCAGAGCTCTCTGACAGCGAAAGCTCAATGTACCAGAAAAAATACAATTGCCATAATTCCCTAGCACTGAGCCAGGACAGTTAAAGTGACCCCAAGCTGCACTATTTCTGCAGTCTCTAAAGGCCCTATGTCTCTGCTGCCACATTGCAGGATTAATGCAGTTTCTCACTGCTTTAACTGAGACTTCATTTATGAAATCCTGGGATTTGTAGTTTTTTGTGGCTCCAGAGGATGAGGAAGAGAGGAAAAAATGAAGCTTAATCCAAACAAGACAAAATAGATTAAGTAATAGGGGTTCAGCCTGTGCTGGAAGGTGTTACACTCATTCAGAAGACACAAGTTTGCATTCTGGGTGGACTTTCTTGACTTAAACCAGAACCTGGATGGTCATGTTTTGGTGGTGACTGGAAGTACATTTGCACAATTACAAGGGGATATCGCAAAGTAATAATTATCACCCGGAAATTATTATGGTATATTGATGAAATTTTGCCAGTGTCATCATTGGTCCCTAAGTGCATGATGTTGAGAAAATCACTTCATTGTGTCCTTTGTTTTTGTTACAAGTTATGCCAGAAGTGACTAGACGGAGAAGTATGAGGGAGTATCTGTGGAGAGAAGGCAGGTTAGAGCCAACCCTGGTGACAACCAATCAGGACTGAGCTGGTGACAGCCAATACAATGTGAAGTCATAGGCTTTCATGGCTGTCATTCATAGTTTTTTGTGGATTTTTTGGGCTGTGTGGCCATGTTCTAGAAAAGTTTCTTTCTGACATTTCGCCAGCCTCTGTGACATTTTGCAAGCATCTTCTCTGAAGATGTCAGCCACAGATGCTGGCGAAACATCAGAAAAAAACTCTTTTAGAACATGGCCACACAGCCTGAAAAACCCACAAAAAACTATAGCCAATACAATGTTGGGCTGTAAGGGAAACATTCAATTAGGAACAGTTGGAAGACAGATAGGGTTTACATTCAGACAAAACAGAGGTGTTCACAGTGATGGCCCCAAAACCGGGAATTGGTTTGCAACCACCAGTCCTGGACAGGGTCACACTCTCCGTGAAGGACTGTGTTCGCAGTCTGGGAGTGCTCGTGGATTCATTGCTCCTGATGATAAATCAGGTAAATGTGACGGTCAGGAGCACCTGTTATCGGCTTTGGCTGATAAACCAGCTGCACCCTTTCCTGGAAGTAAAGGACCTTGAGACTGTGGTGCACAGGCTGGTAACCTCATGTCTGGATTACTGTAATGCGCTCTACATGGGGCTACCCTTGTGCTTGGTCTGGAAACTGCACTTAGTACAAAACATGGCAGCCAGAGTGGTCTCGGGAACAGCTAGGAGAGAGACCACATAACACCTGTATTAAAGTCTCTTCACTGGCTGCCTATTAGTTTCCGGGGCCAGTATAAGGTGTTGGTTATGACCTTTAAAGCCCTAAATGGCTTGGGTCCATCCTATCTTCAGGGCCACCTCCTCCCATACAATCCACCCCACACACTCCAGTCCTCTGGGAGGAATTTGCTGCAGCTGATGAAAACAAGGCTGTCTGCAACCTCTCAGAGGGTCTTCTCACCAACCGTTCCAAGACTATGAATGGCCTGCCTGATGAGATCCATCAGATTAAGACCCTGAGCAGCTTTTAAAAAGCTGTTAAGACAGATCTCTTCTGGCAAGCCTTTCCTGACTAGGTTTCCCAGCCTCTGGAGCACCCTTATTCTGCCCTGCGTGGAGGCGGCTGTGGTAGTGGCGGGGGGGGGTCACACGCAGCAGCAAGGGGTGCGCACACGAGCATGAGTGCGCACGCCGCCATTCCCCCCCCCCCGGCCCGGCGGAAGGGACAACTTCGGGGGACCGCCCCCCCGCTCAAAAAGGTTGCCTACCCCTGGTCTATGGTGTGGCCACAAATGAAAGAAAAGAAAAAGTGTTCTTCACAGTATCGTAAAGTAATAATTATCACCTGGAAGTTATTATGGTATATTGATGAAATTTTGTCAGTGTCATAATCACCAAGTGATTTTTTCTTTTCCCAAAAATGAAAAATTCATTGTGGGGTTGCCAGTTTGACAACACAGATGATGACATTCATGAAGTGGAAGAGTGATTTAATAATAATAATAATAATAAAATAATAAAATTTATTTGTATCCTGCTTATTGGCAACAATCTGCAGACTTCTACAATAACGGTATTTGGAGGGTCAAGAAACGCAGGGGAAAATGTGTAAATCTGGATGATGACTACGTAGAAATAAGTTAACAGCTACAAATCAAAACAAATTTTCTGCCATTTTTTAAAAAAATGTGATAATTAATAATAATAATAATAATAATAACTAAATTTAATTTAAGTTAATTAATTAAAACTTTACAATACACCCTCATAAAACTAGTGTACCAACTGCTTCTATTTCTAAGGATATCTAAGTTGGCCACAGTGACACATGCCTTAGTTATATCCTGTTTGGATTACTGTATTGTGACTGCCTTTGAAGAATGTCTAGAAACTTCAACTGGCCCAAAAAGCTGCTGCCACATTATTAACAGGGACTTGTTAGAGGAAGTTCATGTCTCTCGCCACAAAAGCTCCACTGGCTGCCAGTCTGTTCTCAGAATTCCATAGCATTGAGGCATGGAAGTTAAAGCAGTGTCAAGCTTTATTAATTCTACAATGTAGATGTAGCCAGAATCACAATATCTAATGGCCAAAAAAGACAGCGGTAAAGGGGTGGCTTAACCCTTTGAGTGCAGGTTTGGCAAACACCAACCCAGCATTTTCCTGGCACAAAAAGAAGCAGCAGAAAGCCACTTCTTTTTGTGTCAAGAAAAAGGTGCCTTTTCTACTGCCGCAGCTGTTTTTTCAGGGCTCCAGTGTCATGCGGTGTATAAATGCCTTGCTGCCGGAGCAGGCAATGCAGCCTGCTGTGTGGTTAGCGAGGTGCTGTGATGCTGGCTTCCTGGTGTCTTGGGGGCATCGGCATGCATACGCTATGCCCTCAAGCTGCTGGGCATGCATACGCTATGCCCTCAAGTCGCGCTTACTACCAGTTTGTTCAGCCCCTAAATCTCCTAGTCAACTGGGCATAGTTGGTTCTCTTCAAATACTAAAATTGCTTTTAGATAATACAATCCTTCCACAATGATTTATTCACCAAGAGTAAATTTGATGTCTTCAGAATTCACAGTGCTTACCTGAAATGCACATTATTCATTTGATTCCTGTGCAGTTTCCTAAAAATAATTACTCAGGCAAAAATACTTTTTTTCTACACAGATCCAAGGGTAATGTATAGTCATGTCTCCACTGCTGTGATGTGCATAATCTTAAATTTAGTCATGCTTACATTTGTGTGATGTCCTCGATTATGCACACATTTCTTAGCACAATAAAGGGCTATCACAATTCAAGAATGGTATAATTTATGTGAATAGCAAGTGATTTCATCTTGCTTCACTTTCAAAATATTGATGAAACACTTTGTATATAATATAAAGGATTGGTTATATAGTATATAAAAAAGCTGTAATTAAGATAAAATTAAATAGAGAGAACTGATTAATGTACTCAGGAATAGGCTTTTAACATTTAAGAACACATCTGTGACTTTCATCTAGATTTTTTTTAAAAAATGAATTCACTTTTAAGCAGACAGTCTGTTTTGCAATATGTTATTCTTGACATCTCCCTTCACAATTTGTGATGAGCAAATTGTTGGTCTCACAAAACTCCATCAGTCAGTTTCTTGGTTCATTTATTGAGGCCAGGCCAAATGTTCATAGAATCATAGGCTCATAGAGTTGGGAAATATCCCATCCAGCTCAACCCCCTGCCATGCAAGAATACACAATCAAAGCACTCCTGAACAGTGGCATCACAAGGGTTGGAGTCACCCAATGTGGTAACTCATGGTGCCACCCCCTCCCATTGACCTCCTCCCATACCACACCATACAGAATCCTTAATGATTTTTTTGTACTAATCTTATTCATGAATCTTAATACCATGTATCAAAGAACATAATGGTAATGGTTATGAGACAAACTAGCAAAATTAAATTATGGGGGGTTGCAGACTGCCAGAAATAGGGCAAATTGAGTCCCCTTTAGGGTTAGGGTTAGTGCTAGGGAATCATGGGAATTTTTTTTCTGAGACATTGAGCCTTCTCTGTCAGAGAGCTCTGGTGCCACAATAAAATACAGTTCCCATGATTCCCTAGCACTAACCCTAACCCTAAAAGTGGACTCAATTTGCACTATTTCTGGCAGTCTGCAACCCCTGTATATCTTTAAATTACAGTATCAACCCCACAGCCTAAATGTATTTACAAATACATAATTTCATGTGGTTAAAATTCAATTTGATATGATATGATGTTTTTAAAGAAAATTTAAAAAGAAAATTTAAAACAAATTAAATTTATTTAAAAAAAATCTAGGGCCTCTCCTTACTCCTCCCACTGAGCATCACCCCACTCAAACCATCGTTTCAGCATTTTAAAGGTACACAGGCAAACACTACAGCCCATTTCTGCAAAGAGGCAAATGTTTGGGGACCAGTGATGTCACTCCCCTTAGGGTATCACCTGGTGCAGCCTGCACCCTTTCCCACACTCCCTGCTCCCAACAGATGGACATCCTGCATCTGTTTAAAAACCTCCAAAGAAGGAGACTCCACCAAACTCTGAGGCATCATATTCCACAGTCAAAAAGCTCTTACTGTCAGGAAATTCTTCCTGATTTGTAGATGAAATCTCTTTTCTTGTAGTTTGAATCCACTGATCTGTGTCCTAGCCTCTGAAACAGCAAAAAAAAAAAAAAAAAAAAAGCTTGTTCCATCCTCAATATTTCAATTTTTGCAATCCAATTGCCTGTTATTAGCAAAAAAATCCTGTTCTTCCAGATTCCATCATAGAACTTACAGTTTCTTCCTCTACTGATTCTGTAGCTGTACTTGGAGCATAAACTTGATTATAGTTATATTGATAGGTTTTCTCTGAAGTGTTACTGACATGACTTTGTCAGACTTTTCATTGACTGCTTTTGCTTCATCTTTGCTCACATTGCTCATTTTTTCTTTTTCTTTTTTCTTTTTCATTTTTTTCCTGGGTAGAACACTGTTATTATCCAACTCAAAATAATCAATTCCTGTTCATTTTAGTTCACTCACCCCAAGTATTGCAATATTTATAAGTTATTTTTTTTAATTTTACTGTGTCTAGCTATACTAAAGTTAGAACTATCCAAGCCATCATATTCCCCATCACCAAGTGCACATGCAAGAGTTGGAAAATGAAGAAAGCAGAGAGGAAGAAAATCAACTCATTTGAGATGTGGTGCTGGAGAAGAGTGCTGAGGATACCATGAATAGCCAAAAAAGACAAACAAATGGGTCTTAGAACAGATCAAGCCGGAACTCTCCCTGGAAGCCAAGATGACAAAACTGAGGCTGTCATACATTGACCATATGATGAGGAGGAATGACTCACTGGAAAAGAAAATACTACTAGGTAGAAAGTAATAGAAAGAGAGGAACACCATGTGTCAGAAGACCATGCCAATGAGGTCATGGGCCTGAATCCTGAGAGTTTAACACTATGCTGCTGAAAAGGTTGCCCATGAGAAGTTCTATACCCTAACAATGCCTCTGCACTGCATCTGCTTGCTACATCACCATCTTATACCAGCACAACAAATACTGCATCATCACAATTAACTATAGCTTGTTAATATTTCTTTTCCACATGATAGATTTTTGAATCCCCCATTCAACATGGCCACTGGGAGTTCCGACTCCAAAAACATTTCCAAGTTCTGAGATTATCAATCTTCTGTTGCTCAGTTTCCTCCACAAAAAGGCCACATTGCAGGAGGAAAAAATAACCAATTGAAACAGGAGCTTCCCCCAACTTGGTCCCAAGGACCACTTGATGCAGTCCTTAGCTGGTTTGTAATCCTGATTTGCAGAGTTTAACTCCTTATTATCTAGTTCAGATATAGCAGGAAATTAGTTCAAGAAATCTCTGTGCTATAGTACTAAAAATTAGGAGACAAAGGAGAAGCAAAGGGAAAAGGATTAGCCACTTGGGTCATTTTCATTTTGATAAGCCATGGTTTATTTGGTCAAGCACATTACCACTGAAATTTACATCAGTAATATTTGTAAGAAAACACCTTGATTTTAAAAATTCTTCTAATGCCAGCCTTTTAAGAATACTTTTGGTATCAACATCCTCATTCCACCACAGCCAACTCAGATTTTTCTGTTATATCCATCTAATCCTGTAGAACACTTTTCTTGGTAATGCAGATCCACCCCTCAGCAGAGCTGTTGGGAGAGGAGGTGTGGTTTGCTGGCCTCCAGTGACCACAGGACCAGAATTTAAAAGTAAACAGTATCTCTGAGACACTGTTAGCAGAGTCTGGGGTTGAGCCAAAGCATTTGGCTGTGTTGCCACCCCTGAATCTACCTCTTTTGATTCAACATTCAACCCACCCTCCCACCACTGCCACAGTATGAGGTTACTTGGTCGTTTTGAGGCTGAGTAGGAATTTATTCCCTTTTCCACGGGGTTTTCACCTATCCCATATGGTATAGCAGTTGGATTTGGGGCAATTGGCTTCATGTGGTGTCTAAATAGGTTGTCATCTGGCAGATAATGGGGGGAGATTTTGAGTATGGTGACCACCTGGGTCACCATTTTGGTGGAAGGGAGGTCACTGGAATTGCCTCTTTTGGTCTAGGGAGTGGGAAGTTGGTGAAAGGGGCTTCCTTTGAGGCTGGCCTGAAAGATAACCCCTCTCTTTAAGCCTCGGGGCTTGGAGGATGGACTTTCAGGTTGGCTTTCCTGATGTGGGCCGGTCAAGGATTAACCCAATATCTGGGTTATCCTTGGGGCTCAGGTGTTATTGCCCTGGGGAAGCTGCAGAGGAAGTGTAGGGAAGAACCACCTGCTGCAGTTGCTCCAGCACTAGGCTACTCCCCTACAGTTCTTCCAAGAAATATTAAATAGGTAACTTAATAAAGTGGTCCTTTTTTGTGTTTGGTCTCTTTATTCACTGATTGGTCAGCAAAATCCAATTTCTCCAGAAATGAGAGGAAATAAAGGATCTGAGTTTGCATTTAGATGTTTGTACTGCACATTTGTCTCTGTCTCTTAGCATGGTTGCAAACATAACATATAATATAAACCAATAAAACTATCTCCAAACTCTTCCTGAAATATTATTGAAATAAAGAGCATACTACAGGAGGTAAAGCCATGGGAGGGGGAAACAGAGCAAAAGCTTTTAAACTAATTTTTAAGGTTTTCACTAGTTAACTGTCAAAGAAAATGCATTTGTTTTAGTGACACTACTTAGTGGTATGCACAGAAGGTAAAATGCACATTTTATTCCTGAGAATAAAGGAAAACCAGAAATAATTCATGCACACATCTTAAGCACTGATTTGTATATGTTGCTGTTGCTGCTGTTGTTACATGACCATGTCCCTTCTGACTTATGGCAACCCTATCATAGGATTTTCTTGGCAAGATTTACTCATGCAAAGTTTGTCATTGCCTGCCTCTGAGGCTGAGAGATGTGACTTGCCCAAGGTGACCTTTGTAAATTTCTATGGTTTAGAGGGGATTTGAATCTTGTTTTTTGCAGAATGCTAGTCAAACATTTGAATCAGTACACCACATTGAAAACCCTCAATGTTTCATGAAAAATTTGCAAGCATTAAGTTTATAGCTATGGCTCATTTAACCAAGATTGTAATCTCCAGAGACACGTAATTAACTCTTTAAAACAATGAATAATAATAAAATGTAAGATATAGAATTTGGAAAAGTTACTTTTTGCACTACAACTTCCAGAATGCCCAATTAATGACAACTGTCAGTGATGGCTGAGGGATTCTTAGAGTTGCTCCCCCTTCCAAGAAAATAATTTTTACAAGCTCTTGCTCAATGAAATGATATCATACATACTGAACAATGCTCTTATGGTTTGATTTTCACAAAAGTTACATATTTCAATGCACTAAATTCACCAGAGTTAGAACATACCATGTACCTCTAGTAAATTTTGTGAACTGAGATATATAACTGTTGTGTGAAATTCTAAACACCATGAAAGCATCAGTTCCCATTTGCTCTTGGAAGCTAAGCATGGTCAGCTCTGGTTAGAACATGGAAAGAAAACCAGACGTGTGTGTACCTTCAAGTCACCTGTCAACGTATGAAGACTCCATGAATTTCACAGGGTTTTCTTAAGCAAGGAATACTCAGACATGGTTTTGCCAGTTCCTTCCTACTTAAACATGACCTACAGCACACAGTATTTGTTGTTGGTCTCCCATCAAAGTATTACCCAGGGCTGACCCTGCTTAACTTCTATGGTCAGAAGGGATCTGTGCCTTTTAGGGTATTTAGGTTCTTGAATACTAGTTACTGTAGATTATACAGTTGGCCCTCCGTTTTCATGGGGGATTTGTTCTACAAAAATGGAGATTCGCAAATATTCAAGCCCCATAGGCTTGAATGGGGCATGCTCCCACAGGTGCATCGGGCACACCCCATTGATTTAAATAGAGCTCGACCCTCTATGAATATGCAAAACTACAGACTTCAAGTCCACGAGAATGGAGGGCAGACTGTATTTCAGATGAAGACAATGAAAAACCAGCTCTGATTATTCCTTGCCTAAGGAAACCTTAAGATATTCATGGGGTCAGCTTACATCAAGGGGTAACATGAAGGCAGATAAACCATAATAGAGAAGATACCGTAACAACATGGTTCTCCCAGTGCATACATACCATAGACTCATGTTCCACAATTCATTTCAAATTAGACCTGAATTACATGTTTGGTTGTTTGGTTTTGTGGTTTTGGAAGAGGGAGGAATCAGAGAAAATGTCTGGGAAAGGCATGAAACATTCAGGTTTGTTTTTTAACATCTGTTTTCACTAGGGAGCAACTTCCCCCTAACTTCCCCAGAAAAACAAGGTTCAAACCTAGAGGCTTAGTGTGGAGGCCAGTATGCCAATTGAGAACTATAATTGAAACTTGATTCATATTTTATATGAATGCAAAGAGAAAAAAATTAAATACTTTTTTGTCATGTAAAAATATAAATAAGAAATATAAGATTAAAAATGAATACAGGAAGTTGCTGCACATTTCACAAGAATTTCCTGAAAGATGCAGAAATCCTTCACACACTGCCATGTGAGAAATTGCATCAGTGGATGTGATAGACTTTCTTTTCAAAAGCATTATAAAAAATGAAATTGCCGTTTCTTCCCTTACACATGGGTGAATTTTCTTTCTCCATACCAGAACCTGGCCATCCTACAGGAGTCATGGTAACTGGAAGATTCTGTAAGTTGTGGTTACAGGATGCAGGCTGTGGTCCAAGCACTGTTCAAGGCCATTTCTTTGCTGCTGCTTTGTTTCCCTCTGTTTTGCATCATGAGTCTCATGGATTCTAGAGTAAATTGATTTCTGGTATAAATCCCAGTAATAAATTAATCGAAGTATGTAGTTTCACTTGCTGCCTTTCTTTCACTTCATTTGGATCCCCCCCCACCTCACCATAGTACTGTAAGAAATATTATTATTTAAGGACATCAGGTATGTTTCTATTAATAGATTAATACTTCAGGAGTGTTGAATTTGAGTTCTTAAAAAATACTTTGGTGAGTATCATATCAGCTTAGGACATTATTACAAGAGCTTCATTCTTGAAACAATTTATCAGTTTAAAAAATAAAGGAAAAATATTGGCTTTAGAATAGCCTACATTATACATTTTGGCAATCCCATGACTGGGCTGCTGCTGCCATCTGCCTGACTCCCTGCCCTATGCCCTACCCAACATACCTTTTTTTAAAAAATATATACATATATATTAATCTAATTTAATTTTTATTTTAACTTTTCCACACAGTTCCAGAGCTCTGCCATTGTGTTATAAGCTAAAAAAGAAAAGAAAAAGAAAAAGATAATAATAAAGACAACCAGGCTGCTTGAGAATAGCAAGAGGGAGAGAGGGAACAGAGGGAGAGGAGGAGACTGTGACACCATGTGACTATATATCACAACTGCACTAGCAACATCATTTTGTACCTGGATTAGTGTAATTGGTAGGTCATTGTAGGGTTTCCCATATCAGTGAAAATGGACGCCTTAACTGCACTTTAGGGACATGGCAGCTATTGCCCTGAGGCAGCAGCATGTGATATGTATTGCCAAAACTGTTTTTGTTGTTGTTGTTGTTTAGGTTTAATCATAGTTCAAACACCAAATATGTTAATCTCCTTGATATGTGTAAGTTTATGTGTAAGGGGGAAAGGCTCAATCTGCCAGTTTAACATATTAAGTTCTTGCTGCCTTTTTTATGACAAAATTTGCAATTTTTTGAATGTTCTTAATGACAAGTAAGACATTTCCAATGTGAAGTCGTAGCCTTTCATGGCTGGCATCCATAGTTTTTTGTGGGTTTTTCGGGCTGTGTGGCCATGTTCTAGAAGAGCATCTTTGAAAGAAACTCTTCTAGAACATGGCCACACAGCCCGAAAAACCCACAAAAAACGACAAGTAAGACAAATGAAAATCTCAACCTTGTCTACTGGCCAAAATCAAGAGCTACAGCTATTCTCAGTTTTGAGGGTATTGTACCTGCCTGCCATTAAACTATTAAAGGTAGGAATGGAACTCTTCGCTAAATTTCTTTTCAAAAGAAGCAATCGGTAATTTCAGCAATTTTTTTTTTCCTTCTGCAAGAAAGTCTTCAAAAACCACACCATCTTTGAAAGCTATTTGCAGTTTGAGACTTATTCTGTACCAAATTCACATGTGGTTATTTTGTGCAGAACATGGCATTTTCTGTATAGAAAACAATTTTCTACCTGGAAAATAATATTTCATCATATAAATATTAATTACTCCACAGGAAATGATGTTTTTGCACCAAACAACTATGTATGAATTTTGTGTAGAATAAGTCCCAAACTGTGAAGATTCACATCAGTCCACGATTCTTCTAAGCAGAGTTTCCCAATGCTAAAACAAAAACAAAAACAAAAACAAACAAACATGTTTTTCATCAGTTCACCGTAATTAAAGATCATGTGCCTCTTGGGGGAAAGGACAAGAGTGGCAAACATAAGTCAGCAACATGAATGTGACTCAAATCCAGACCTTTGAGGCATAAGCACTGGACATGGGTGGACAAATCTATCTGTTTCAGTTTCTTCAAAGTTCAATTAAAATACAAAAACATGAATGGGAAAATCCTGATCTTGGATGAACTAAATTTCTAACTAATCCATACCTTGTACTATAGGATGGAGAAAACAAACAGAACAGCCTCCACTCTTCTGGCAGATGCATCTGTTGGGCTCATAACATAAAAAGAGATTGTGAACTGGACTCTGCTATCACACTGATGAAGCCAGTGGTAATGTTGTTTTATTCAACAGTGGGATCATCATGTAAAATAGTCTGAATTTAATTTAAAATATTGAATTACTGTGCATTGGATCCATTATTAATCCTTAAAACAATAAAGACCACTCAGTTTGGCAGAAATCTGCAAGTTGTACAAATTAATGAGTTTTGCATGTAAGAAAGAAAAACATTGAACTTAAAAAAATAAAACAAAATAACTCTTTGCAGAATGAAAGGATATTTCACTTTTTATCTAAACAGAAGTAGCAGCAATTACCATAACAAAAGAAAAAGAAGGTGGAGGAGGAGGGAGGCAGCCCTTTGGTTAAATCAACTCATTTTGAACCAACAACACGCTTACTTAAATTGCTGGGGACTAGAATCTGAACCACTTAGAAAGGTAGCCCTTCAAGTAAAATTGTACTACTTCCAATACTTCGTAGAGTTCAGGATTTCTAAATAGAGAACAGATGGGGGAAGATTTTGTACGCTCACACTGGCTTATAAAGCCCAGAAATATGGTGTTCCAAAGACAGAATTAAAGAGAACCAGTTATTTCAGTGTGTCATTTAGGATGGGAAGTGTTGCAAAGTTGGAACAGCTGAATATTGAAAGGCATACATTCCTTTGGGAGGAAAAATAGGTGGAACATATCTTTCTTTCTTGGGAAAAATGCACTTATAAGACCTTTTTTTAGATCAATTGCCATGCAAACTGAGGATGCCTGGGGTGTGTGTGTGTGTGTGTGTGTGTGTATTACAGGGATGATTTTGTACAGTGCCCTGTACATCTACGGCACTTAATAAATAAAGCTAATAATAATAATAATAATGGAAAGGATATTTGAGAAACTGGTGAAAAAACTGTTTCATGTGTGGTAGTAAACCTTGTCTGCGTCCGCGTCACAGAAATAATCCAGTTTGACACTACTTTAACTGCTATGGTTCAGTGCTATGGAATTCTGGTAATTGTAGTTTTGTGAGTGTGAGGTGGAACAGATGGGCCAAATAAAGTGGTTTACAACTGCTTCAAAGGTGATGCATTTAGATGATGCATGCCTCCAAAGTGGGTGGAAATTGGACCAAAGATGCACTTTGCGGCTTAAAAACGGAGCAAACAGAACTTGGGATAGTTAGGCTTAGTGCAGAAGATATGCATCCTTGACCCTGCATATAAATGACCTGACATGAGTGCAGGGCTGCGGCAAAGCAAAGAAAGGAATGTGTGACAACTTCAATGGATGTAATAACAGTATACACAAACCAGACAGTCCAACAGTGAGGCGTGTGGGGGGAAGGGGGCATGGGGGGGGGGGGAATCCATGATTGTGCTTTGCTCACACACTGATGCACAAATGCCCTGTACAGGCAGAACATGTGTGACTGTGGCTGATCAAAGGGGTGGCTATCCAATGGGATGGCATCTTGGTGGACATGGGGGTACTTGGGGGTCTCCAACAGTGTGTTTGTGTGATGGTGTGCATGCATGGTGGGGAGGTGATAAAATAAAAATACCCAGCAGCACAGGGCCATGCGCATTTGGCCCACCTTGGGAGTGGACTGTATGGGCAGCAGGGTTTCAACCCTCTTTGAGAAAAAGCAGGATCAAGACTTTTTTTCTGCCTGTCTGCTGCAGCCCATATTTAGTCTTTTCTGTCATAGAGCTTTGGTGCCACAACAAACTGCAATTCCCAGGATTTCATAGTACTGAGCCATGGTAGTTAAAGTAGTATCAACCTAGATTATTCCTGCAGTGTGGATGTTTGTGCAGATGCTCCTGAGGTGAATCCTTGATTGATGAGAATCTTTGGAGTTCAGAACACGTGAACTTTTTTTGTACATTTTTTGTACAGAAAACAGATTTTCTGGACCAGAAGCAGCATTTTCTTCTGCATAATAACATTGTTTTCTATACAGAAAATGCTCTTCTTGATGCAAAAGTACCATGTGTGAAGTGCAATTTTTGAAGACTTTCTCACAGCAAAGAAAAATTGCTAAAATTACTTGTTACTTCCTTTCAGAACAAAATTAGTGCGGAATTACATCTCAAATTTTTCCAAACTACTTTTCTCCAGTAGGTCCTGTTCATGATATTTGTATGGCTATGCTTCTAATCTGCAATAAAACAAATTAATATATTTAAGAAATGTAACTACCCATAATTACTCCAGATTTGCCACTACTTGATCCCTTTAGTAAATGCTTCCTATGTTTGTATGATAAGATATTGAATCCCAGTTTAATCATGACATTCTAGAAATCCCATAAATATACATGAATTAAATAGTCCAGAGTTGATGCAAGATTGTTATATAGACAAAATAGTTTTCACCAAAGCAATGCAAAATATAGTACCCATAACTCAGGAATGTTGACATCTTTTGAACATTTTTTTATTTTCCTCTTTTAATATTAATGAAGGCTGAAAGTTTGATGCCATGGAATGCAGATCTTCTATCATTTTAATAGCCATGTAAAATGTGAATAACAGTTTTGTTACCCAGAGAAGCAGATATCCTATTATTATGCATTTCTCATATATTTCTATATTTTAAAGGACAATCAAAATGGTATAGTGGTTTCAGTATTGGACTAAGATTCTGGGAAACCCAGGTTCAAAGCCAGAGACATTGGAATATTTTATGTGTATGTGTTTGTTGTGTGCCTTCAAGTTGTTTCTGACTTATGGCAACCCTCAGGCAAACCTATCATGGTGTTTTCTTTGCAAGATTTGTTCAGAGGTTTGCCTTAAGGCTGAGAGTATGTGACTTGCCTGCTAGCTAGTATATTAAGCACCATAAGTGTAGAAGACTAATCCTCTGGCAGATTCAATAAGCCTGAAGGTCTAGGGAGAAGAAGGACTGAAGGAAAAACATTGCCTAGCTTTCTTTTAACATCAGAACTTAGCAGAAGAGGGCTGGGAAGCAACTGCAGACCTGGAACTGGGAAGCTATTGAAGATTTTTTAAAATAAATAAATAAATAAATAAATAACTGTGTCCCTAGGCTCAAGAAGGACAACCCTACACCATTCTCTGTAAATCCCACAATCTGTTCTATAAATAAAAGTTTTAAACTTAGAGTTAATTAATAATAATTAATAATAATTACCTCTTCCGGCAGGCCTTCCCGGACTAAATATCCTGGCCTCGGCCCTCCTCCCCTTCAGCAGATCCTCCATAGCCCTTCCCTTGAAGGAAGCCGCAGGGGTGTTATTGTTGTTTTATTATTGTATATTTTAAACTTGTTGGAAAATTGGTTTTAATTAAATCTGGTTTAAAAGTTTTTTAAGGGTGGGTGGGAAATATGTTGGTTTTATGCTGTATTATTTTAATGTTGTGAACCGCCCAGATTGGGTCATCAATGAGCGGTATACAAATATTTTTAATTTTATTTTATTTTATTTTTATTAACTAAATTCTCTTTTGATGGGCCAGCTAGAGAGAAACAATAATCTAACTAGAACAAAGAAGGTGATTGCTGTAAAAGATTAAATTTACCAAAAAAAAAAAAAAAATCTGACCTCTTGTCCAAAAGCTCACCTCCTGTAAAACAGTTGCCTTGAACACTCTTTGAAGATGATATCCTAAATCTCATGTAAACACCTAAAGTTCATATTGTTTACCCCATTGTTATTGGAACTGGAATAACATGATCTAAACTGAAGAAAATAGGTATATCAGAGGTACTGATAGGATTGAAACAAACATCTCAGATGAGCTGGAAACTGGAGTACAGCACTTCATGAGAAACAAGGCCATGGGATAATGAGCAATATAAGCAATGTTAGTGTGTGTGCACGCCCGTGTGTGTGTGTGGTTAAGGACTTGCTTTACTGTACCCCTTAACATCCTGAGACAAATGTCTCTCCCCCCACTCTCTCTCTTTCTCCTGTCCATCCATGTCTCTCTTCAGCTTCTGTTCTTTTCCTTCAACCTCTCTCACTCCTTCAAAGTTAAGACTCTACTTTTTGGTCTCTGGCAACAGAATCAGTCCCATTACAATCCTTCATAAGATCTCCTACTCCTAGTTTTTGTTTGATTTCATTGTATTTATTCATTACTTATCCCTTTTATATTCTATTTCAGTGTTACAACAACATTTATTTAAGTCACAATAATTGGAGTTTTAGCATATTGAATTTAGCTTCACAGGCTCCTCTAGCCGTGGATGGAAAAAGGTCAGACTTGGGAAACGTCATGCTGAGTATGGAAATTTTACCACCAAATTCTATTAAGGATTCGACAAGCTGAGCTGATTTGATGTGGCATAAATTACATAGGTATTCAGCAAGGACAGTGACAGAAGGTCATGGAGGTATTTCCCATTCAGTTCTTCTCTGGCAATGGTTCAGCCCGTATAAAAATGGTTCCACAGATTTGTTGTTGTTGCTGTTGTTGTTGTTGCTGCTGCTGCTGCTGCTGCTGAACCATCCATGGTAAATATCCATTTTGGACTATAGATTCCTTTACACTATCAGCAGGTGTACCAGAATCTAGAGAGTAGGTATGGTCTTGTGGCAAAATCTGTTTTATACCTTTATTATTTCTTCTAGGTTCTTGACATATCCTGGCACATCTCACGTCTAACTTCAGATGCTCATCAAAGAACTGGATAGCATCTCTTCATTGCTGAAGATCTAATGACTCAAAATATTTTTACACACACATATAGTGAGCCCATGGTATCCATTGGGATTTGGTTCCAGGGCCCCCTGTGGATACCAAAATATACCTCGGCTGTCAGCTGTAGGAACCACTGCCTTCACCCACTGGGACTCTCCAGCTCAAATCTCCTATAATGAGCATCATTTTGCAAGAACTTTGGAAGTTATCCTGTGTAGAGCAGAATGGTTAGAAGGCATGGTGTCAGACTGCAGGTGGAAACCTAGGATGCCTTATAAACCTGAAGAGTTTTGAAAAGCTGTAAACTCTTTCCAGACCTGTGAAACTGTTGCTCTCTTATGCAGAATTCTCCAGAGGGAACACTGACTGAGCCAAGCAATGTCCTTTATTATTATTTACTTGTATTTTGGGGGGGAGGCTATAGGGGGACAGGATTGTTTGTTTTATTGTGTAAGCCTCTTCAGTTGTATTTTAATGGATTATTATTATTATTATTATTATTATTATTATTATTATTATTATATCCATGGATACTCAAGTCCCATTAAATGCAAAGGCCCAGTCAATTGGTGTTCCTTATATAAAATGCCAAAATCAAGGTTTGCTTATTGGAATTTATATTTGTTTGGAATATTTTTAAGCCATGGATGCTTGAATCCATGGATAAAAAAAAAATGTGGATATGGAGGGCCAACTTTTTCATGCATAAAAACATGTCTTAAGTGAGACTTTGGGCCAGAACAGACTGCCCAAATATGTTCACTTCAGGGCATTATTGGTGCTCGGTGTTTACACAATGCACATCACGATGATGCTTTGAAGATGCCCAGAAGTGTGGCATTTATATGCCACACACTGCTAGAGAGGCTTGAAGCTGCCATGGGGCCATCGTGGGGCAGCAAAAGCCACCTTTTTTCCAACTGAAGAAGGAGCAGATCTTTTCCACTCCTTTTTCAACTGGTTTGAAGGCGGATTGGGTTGCAGCATGTGTTTGCTGTGGCCCCAGTCTAACTTCGGAATCTGTCTTTGGCCCTTTACTTCCTTTCCTGACATTTCCCTAAAAACTCTCATTCCATGGTTCAGATGACTAGCAACTTGAAATGATACTGACATATCAATATTGAAAGTAGCTGTTGCACTAGCATGTGAAAATAACTGAGTAGAGAACCAGAACAAGATTACTGTATATTCAAAATGTGAGAACTGGAAGAGAGGTGTTCGAAAAATGAAAAATATCTGCTGATAATTTTATTCAGTGGAATTCCACACACTTGATGCACTAAGTGTGCCTTTGTTCCCACTCTCAAGAAAAGGCAAGACGTCTGATTGGGCAATGTTACATCACCATGACCAGCCTCAGAGCCAAACCAAGAGGCTCTGTCTGAGCATCAG
Organism: Phrynosoma blainvillii; assembly: GCA_026167975.1. NCBI lineage: Eukaryota > Metazoa > Chordata > Lepidosauria > Squamata > Phrynosomatidae > Phrynosoma > Phrynosoma blainvillii. The sequence continues at coordinate 421,014,482 of JANUYF010000001.1, forward strand.
CCTCTTTTCCTGGTTTCTCACTTACTCCAAGATTTTAATATAGGCATATGATGGTCATTTTGACATTGGGTAGGATTTTTTGACCAGGTGCATCTGACTGCCATGTTGAACAAAAAGGTGGTTGGGGAATTTTTGCCTATCCTACATTGACACCCTTTGGGCATCAAGGCAAATCAGGATGCACTGGAATAGGTATTTGCAGCAAGGTGGAAAATGTGGAATAGGAAGACCTCAAATTAGTGGGCACCATTTAGGGAAGGATGCTTCATCAGGCCAGCCTTTTGACTTATGGGACTTGGGGAATGGTCTGGAAGTACATCTTTGGAACAGGTCAGCATGACATCTACTCCTTTAAACCTCAAGGATTGAAAAGTGTCATGTGTTCTGTTTTGCCCTTGGGAAGCAACCCAGAAGGCTCAGATCCTACAGATTTTAATTAGAGAATGTCCAAGGTCACCAAAACATCAGCTGACATTATATCATTTGTGTTATTTTGATAAGTTTGTTTAAAAATATTTTAATTTTTTAAATTTAAAAACAAACAAACAAACAGAAACAGAGGTAGTCCAGTTTAGTCCAAGTTGTTTATGGGTCAGCCTTAGGTCCAGGCAGGCAGCCTAAAGGATTGTCCAGAAAAATATTTAAAGGTCCAGACAGAGTTCAAGGCAAACAGGCAATCAGTCATGGAACATGGCACCAGGGTGGCTTTCTCCCAAGGCAAAGGTTCATTGTCAGGCACATTTGTCCAAGGGAGGTGCTGGGTTATTTAAAGTCTGCCTGGATCTAAAAATATAATAATATACATATTATTATTATTATTATTATTATTATTATTATTATTACAAATGCTCCCTACTTGCAGACTGCTTCCTATATAAATGCTGTGAGCATCTGTGTCTTTCTCTGTCCTAGCATCTCTCCACAGGGATAGGTATTGGTAAATTTGGCTATTCCTCTGATAGGTGTGGCTGCTGGAAACTCTGTTCCTGTGGTTGCTGAAGGTTCTGCTTCTATGGCTGCTGGATCCTGTCATCTTGTGACTGCAGACCTGGCATCTCCTCTGGGCTCTCAAGCTCTATATCAGAACCTCCATTTTCAAACAGAGTTCTCAGGGTCCTGGAGACAGAGAATGGCATGGTGGGACAGGACTTCTCCAGAAATTGGCCAGCCACTGTCTGCTTCAGACAAGCAGTAGGACAGAAAGATGTCTTGTAATGACCCCAACCTCCATCAATATTCCATAATTGGGAATATTGGTTGGTTAATTATAATTAATTATTAAACCCCTCACTGGTGACTGTTTTTATTTCCTAGTGATGTGGAAGTATCTTTCTACAATACTTCACTATTGACATATACTCATCTTCAATACTGACATGGGCTATGAAGGAAAAGATTTCTTGGCATATCAGGCACATATCCCTTAGATGTTTTACATCAAAATTAGAATATCAGATTTCTCCTAGAAAGTTATGAAGAACCAGAGACTCCTGAAAGGCAGAAGCTGAACCTTGTGGGGTTTTTCTTTCCTTCCTTCTTTCTCATTGTTTATATGAATTCCTTCTTTCTTTAGTCTTCCCAAAATATTAATGAAATTTGAATACAGAAGGAAATGGAAGGAAAAGAGGATAGTCTCTGAAACTATATTTCAACCAAGAAATAAATTATGTTTAATATATGCTTCTGGAGAAAAAACCTGCAAATTCTATGGTTTAGAATTGTACAGATGTGATCACCATGGGCCACCCATGGAGATGGATTAATCTCTAAACCTCAGACCTGTGGGTAGAATATGTGTTGTATATATCTCCTGTCCCAGACACCACCTGCCACATTCCGTATTTCATTTCACTAATTCCAGGGCATGCTAAGCAGAAAGAATTATTACATATTCAAACATGTATTTTCCAGCCTAATTGTTTTGTGGCTGAAGCTAGGATACCAATGGAGAAGACCCCAAGGACTTTATTCATTCACTTCAATACCAACTTCAGTAAAGTCCATTATCAAAACATTAATTCCCACATCAAATATTATTCTGTTCAGTAAGCACCTTTCTAAACAGTTTTGCAGTTGAAATAAACAGGAACTAAAGGGGGAACTGTAGACAAGACATGAACATTGGCCAAAAATGTGTGATGTGTACACATCTACAGAGATATGCTTAGGGAATAGATCTTGCCCTTTCTACTCCATCTTCAAGTTCAGCAGTTTATTCTGTACCTAAAAGTTTAATTGATTAATTTGCTATGGCAACATATTTTTGTTCACCTGTATTTTGCATAAATGAAAGCTATTTGACATTTGAAATATTCTCTAAATATAAAAGTGAAATGAGTTTGATTTGTTTTTCATATACCTAAATCTCTCCCACTAAAATCTTGGGATAGGAGTTAAATTTGTTAGGTTTGCATGATATTTCTCAGTTTCCAGACTAATATGCAAAGTTAAAAAAATCTTTTGGCTTTCTTCTTTGTCCAAAATTTTCCATGCAGATCTTTGACCAATGAAAATGTGCAAAATATGTAGTTAAGAACACTTCATACAACAAGCATGTGTTAGTTATAAGATATAAGAGTTTGCAAGAACATGTACATCTAAGAGAAACTGTGTACAAAAATACATTTTGTGGACATGGGAATGCACATTAAAATGCACATTCAGCTTTGTGCAAACTATTTTAAAAAATTCCAAACTACTGCAGAATTGGGACAGAACAAATATTACACAAATGTTATGAAATCAAAATAGACAATTTTCTCCATCTCATCTAAATCAATAGGACTTAAATGTCAGTGAATGGTGGATGATGTGTGTTGCAGTTACCAAACAGCAGAGTTGATGGGAAAAGCTGACAATCTTTTCCTGCTTGATTCCAGACTTCTTCCTCTGGATCCAGATGATACTGCCTCAGCTCTCCAGCCTACCAGCAGTCAGGAAACACACCAGTTGTAGTCTAAGAACACTACCTTTATTCTACAACTAGGAATATTTTCAAAAGTTGAATATTTACATAAACAGATCCTGCAACACATTAACGCTGTGAAACACGTTTGAACCTTCCAAGCCTCCCTCTCTCTCACCCTCCCACATGGACAAAGCATTATTATTGTTTGCTCAAGCTATCACCCACTGGGGTGTGTACATCCACAATGATTGGTTGGGTTCTACTTTCCCAGGCCTCCAGCCCAACCCATATTGCTGTCATCTGTGTCCATGTGACATAACATGTCTATGTAGTGTGTTTTGATTACAGTGTCCCTTGTTCTCAAAACACACTAGAGCTGGCTCCTTTGTTACTGTCTAGCACCTGTTGTTTGTTTGCCAAACCCTTGTTTTTCTGAACTCTTCCCACAGGAAATGTCTGCCCCATACAACTTTACATTTCCAGTCTGACTGCATGTCCCATCAAGCATTTTCTAACATTAAAATGCTTTCCTGTAGCTTGATTGTACTCTATGTTTGTGGTCTGCCACACAGAGCTAAGAAAAGATTGTGACTCTGAGAAGAACAGAGAAAAGTAAAGGAGGATAAGATAGCAGTAACTGATTCCTTTCTTTTAATGGGTGCTGAAAAGCAGCAGGCAGGAGGAATAGATTACTAGCCTCTTGACCTGTCTAGCACAGGGTAATCCTGACCTTCTTTTTCCAGTAACATTCAGGAGAGAACAGGTCAAGTAAGTCTTATTGACAGCAGCAGTGGAATTAGGTTTAGCTCCTCTTTAAAGCAGGTAGAGAAGTTGGGACTTGTTTACTTATACTCAGAAAGAAAGTGAGAGAGAAACAATAATTCCCTTGAGCTTCCTGTATCCTTTAGCAGTGGAATGAAGCAGTGAGTCAAACAATCTTGCCTTCTTAATCTGGATTCATCAGGCAGCAATGGCTTCAGTGCAAGCAAAGTAATGAATGTGCTTTGGATTTTAGTCACACTTGAAGGAAGTGCCTTTAAAGTGCTGAACCTATTTGGTGGTTCAGCACCTTGGTTAGTGCCTTTACATTTCAGACTAAAACCGAAAGCAGATTCATAAAAGCCATCAGCCCCCACTGATGGATCTTATCACTGAGAATCTCATGGTAAATTTCTGTTTAAAACCCTGCAATTTGTTGAATAAAATTCAGACCTAGGACCATGAGAAAAGTATGAAAATAAAAAAGACATTGGACATTGTTAGAGGAAATAAAAAGGTCCCAACCTGTATATGTCTTGAGGAGAAGCTTGTTGGAAACATGCTAAGCATCATGAGAGAAGAGCAGGGATGGAAAGAATGTTCAGCAATATATATATATATATATATTTTTGGGGGGGTAATAAGTATGTTTCTCAAGTGCTGGGAATGTTAAAGATGTAATCTCTCATGGCTGAACTGGATAAGTTCATCACAATAGATTTTACTTACTTATCTTATTTTTATTTTATATACATTATAAAAGCAGTATAAACATACTAAAAAACTACAAGCTTCCATATGAGAAGAAACCTGGATAGATGAGAATCTTACTCTGCACAACATTCACACATCTATTATTATTATTATTATTATTATTATTATTATTATTTGTGTGTGTGTATGGGAAGCAGCTTTTTCTGGACAGAAAATAGCATTTTTCTGTTCAGAAAAATCTATTTCTTGTATAAAATATAGAGTTTTCTGCAAAAAAAAAAAAAAAAAAGTATTTTACATTGTCCCACAGTTAGGAATTGAAAAAGAAAGGTTCACAAATACAACATACAGCCAGATTTTTCCTGTGGTGGCAACAAGAGTCTGGAAAGTTTGCTTTTAAAAGTAATATATTCCGAATATTCATTATACTGCTTGAAAAGTAACTCGGTGTACCTACTCACGACAATGTTTAAAAAGTAACATAGATGTGTTATTTGTTTCAATAGTCATTGTTTTTTTCTTAGTTAGAATTCATAGGCAAATTACAGAAAATATATATATAAAAAAATCCTGTTGAACTGTCTTGAAGAATGCCCCTGATAGAAAAAATGTTGAAGTTTAAACTAAAAATAACTTAAAAGGTACAGCTGGACCCATGGATATCAAAATCTGCAGATGCTCAAGTTCTATTGTACCCAATGGTGGCTCATGTTCATGGCTGTAACGATCAGTGGTTCTGATTGGTTTTGATATCAAGACTCCTTTTGGGTCCCTGTCACGGCCCTATGCTGAAAGCCATGAGCTCAAGGCTGAGCCTCACGTACTCCAAACATCTGCATTTACAACCATTTGCAGATCAAAAAGGCCAGGCATAGGAGCTGTGAAGCAGGACGTTCACACCTAAAAAATTAATGAGCCAGCAGGATGTGTCCAGCTGAAAAAGTGAGATAGCATCAACATCCTATCTCACCTCTTTTGGAAATTGTCTACTTCAAAGCAATAGCATTGGAATCCTTTGATATACAATAGCAACTCTTTGCATCAGCCTAGTTTTTAAGGGTATAAATGCTCCCCAAAATCTCAGGAAAGGAGTTCTGGGTAGATTTCATGATGCCTATGCATTGTGATCTCTATCTAGAGTCACCAGCTCTATTCTTTGCCTTTCCCTGTCATAATGGTTGAGTCTATCTCTTTATTCATCATTAGATCAGCCTCCTTTCAGGTAATTATCACCATTAGAAAGCCTTGTGTTTCCTATCCAAGCCAACTACTTTATGCCTGAGATCTTGTGTGTGTGCATGTATGTTAGGGTGTTTTTATACGTTTGATGCTCTGTATATGTGTGTGCTTGCTTATTGATTTATTTTTCTCTCTTAATAAAAGTACTGTTCTTTTGGGCAAATGCTGTCTCTGCAGGAACTGTTCCCTCTAGCCCCCTTCATACTATGGGTTGGATCCTATTTACTATTTTTAGCTAATTATAAATTCCCCAAGGTCAAGTTCTTATTATACCCCATTGTCCCATAATGGTGCATGCATGTGGCTGCGCCTCCATTGGGGACAATAGAACTTAATAGTGGTGCAGTTGCATGCATGTGTCACCATGGGACAAAGGGGCTATCCCTAATGTCATCAGGGACAATGTAAGCTTGTGTGGGGTGCAATTTAGGTTTTCCAGGGTGTTAACACTTTTGAAGGGAAACAAAAATATGCAAGTATGAAAGTTAAGCTTGCTAGAGTTCCGATTTCATCAGCAGAAACAGCAAAAGTGTAGGTCAGACTATTTATTCTAAATCTGCCTTCCTAAAGAATAAAGACACTCCAAAAATGACAAACATGCAGTTTGTAGATTAAAAACAAATAATAATGACTTTAACAAGTAAATACATATCAAACTTAATCCTATCCAAACTGGTGATGGTTTGGGTATAACAGGAAGAGAGTGTTAACCTCACTCAGAGGAGACTGTTATTTCATCTTAGACTGAGAGGAGACAGTTAATGTACTGATAGGAGACTAGAATCTTCAGAGAGAGTTTGTTAAACAGTCTCCCAAGAGTGAGTCACGTGTTTAGATAGAATGAGATAAACAGAGGGAAGTACCTGTCTATCTAAGGCAGGAAAGGAGAATGCAATGCATAAATTTTCCAACAGCTTGCTATCTGTGGATGGCAAGTCTGCAGATACTGAGGGCCAACTGTAAAAACTGTTGGTTGTTACACCAATAAAATAACTTTTTTGCTATCTGATAACTTTTGTTATGCCCCCATTATCAAGAGATGTAACTCATTATAGGCAACATGCAAGGGTAGCTGTGTTGACCATTTAACAAATTCAAAAAAAAAAAAATAATCCACCAGTGATACCTTTATTGGCCAACCAAAATGCACAATATACTTGTTACAAGTTTTCAAAGCTCCACTGGTATTTTCATCAGGCAAAATGTTACAAGCCAAACAGGAGAAAAAAAATGAGATGTTAGTCAGATGCCTGCATTTTGATATTTCTGTCCTTAGTTAAGATGGTAAGTGGAAGGTATCTTTTGCAGGCTGGCCCCTCCTCCTTCTGGCCATGTGTCTATTAGGAGATTTGCAAAGACCAGGAAATCTAAAGTCCATTTGCATCTCAACAAGGACCCCTCTCTTGCAATCCAATATGCCCCCATTCCTATGAGATCACAGGCCTCTTTGTAGGCAGAGGACAAGTGATTCCTCAAGGAGTCTTTATGTTTTTGCATCAGGAACATTTTGGTAGGTGTTGAGGTAAGACATGCCAATACAGTTCAAATTTAACCCTGAGGAGTGAGCCAGTGGATTGGGACCTTCAAGCAAGATAAAACAATGTTTTCCTGCTTAAATTTGACCTTATAGGAATGGAAGCATACTGGATTGCAAGAGAGAGGTCCTTGTTCAGATGCAAATGGACTTTAAATTTCCTGGTCTTTGCAAATCACCCAATAGCCACATGGCCAGAAGGAGGAGGGGCCAGTCTGCAAAAGATGCCCTCCACTTACCGTCTTAATTAAGGGCCGAAACATCAAAATGCAGGCATCTGACTAACATCTCTTTTTTCCCCTCCTGTTTAGTTTGTAACTTCTTCCCTGATAAAGAAGCCAGTGGAACTTCGAAAGCTTCAACAAGTATATTGTGCACTTTAGTTGGCCAATAAAAGTATCACTGTTTGGTGGATTTTTGTTTGAGTTTTTCATTATAGGTAACTATTTCTTGTAAATAGGTCTTAAACACTCTAAAGGCACCAGATCCTGTCTGATATTGGAAGATGAGCATTGTCTACCCTGTTTAGTACTTGGATGGGAGACAGTCAACAAAGACCAAGGCTATTTCAGAGAAAGAAACTGGGGAAAAACACATCTGAGTATTGCTTACCTAGAAAACTCTATGAAATTCATGGGGTTGTCATAGGTCAACCAGCAAATTGAAGGCTCAGTATACACAAACACATATTTCTTGTAACTTGTTACTTCTAAGCTCAGCACCAACTATGATTTGTTGCCAGGAGACACTTGGGGAGGTATAACAATCTATTATGTGGTGTTTAGAAAGCAGATTTTAGAATGAGAAGAACTGAATGAGAAGCTGGGTCATTAATGCGATCACATTTCTTTTAGGAAATAGCATTAAAATTAGACACATATCCAATAAAATATGAGCCTCTTATGAATGCTACAGCCAGGATGAGATTGGCTTACATAGATGTAAATCATTAAAGTATAAGAGAAGATCAAAAATTTAATGTTTTCCTAACTGACTCCTCAGGGTATTTAAAAAACACTCATTTCCACATGTGTTCTGACTGAAACTATCGATGATGAAATAGACAACATCTGGTTTTCTGTTTGTCACTACCAAAGGCAACACTTTATTGACCAATCACTCATCTATATGAAGGTTCAGTTAATCATGATTGCATCTCTTAGGATTCCTGCCTTAAACAGAAGAAGAAGGGGAAAAAACACCTTTCCAGCAGTAGATGGAGAGTATAGGACAGTCAATAAATAATATGGCAATGAAAATCTTAGTCCCTCTGTTTCCAGTGCACTGTTACAATGACCAGGATTTGTAATGCCAGTGCAAGAGCTGGCCTTTTATCACTATTAGTTTCACTTGCTTTCAACTTACAATTATTTTTTAAAAAAAAATAAAAATTTAAAAAATAGTCATTTGTTTGCAGCTCAGCACAGGCTGGGCTGGTCAGTTATTTTCCAACCAGACATCAATGGTGTATCAGCTAGGTGATAACACACATGTAAACACACACAGAGACAAACAGAGTATGTGTGAAAGAGAGACCATTTTCAGTGGAACCACCAGCCTGAACACATATTTAAGGGTAGCCATGCTGGCTAAACAGCAAAATGCAATAACATCCAAAAACCACAAAACAGTGATACCTTTCTGCCAACCAAAATGAACAAAATACATGGTGTAAGCTTTTGAAGGTCCATGGCTTCTTCATCAGGCAAAGGTGTTTTTTTTTTTTTTTAATCAAACAGGAGAAAAAAAGTATAAAATGATGATGTTAGTCACAGGCCTGCATTTTCTCAAGGTGTTGTTGTTGTGTTGTTCTGTGAGGAGATATCTATGTGAGCAGGCCCACTCCTCCTTCTGGCCATATGGCACTGAGAAAAAATCCAAAGTCCAGGAGATAGCATTTGAATTCCATTAGCAATATAATACGAAGGTACTTCTTCTGAGATCCAAGATGTCTCCATCCTTTGGGAGGTCACAGCCCCCTTTGTTAGACAGAGAATATTGAATCTCTCAAGAGAAGCCTCCATGCTTTTGCATTAGGAAAATTTTAGGTGCTGCTTTGGTAAAACATGCCAAATGTAGTCCCATATTTTTTTTTTTTAAAAAAAATGTTTTGTTACCAGTGCCACATGGCCAGAAGGAGGGGGGCTGGTTGCATAGGTATCTCTCCACAGAACACAACAACACAATACCTTGAGAAAATGCAGGCCTGTGACTAACATCATCATTGTCTATTTTTTCCTCCTGTATGATTTTTAAACACCTTTGCCTAATGAAGAAGCCAATGGAGCTTTGAAAGCTTGCATAATGTATTTTGTGCATTTTGGTTGGTCAACTAAAGGTATCACTGTTTTGTGGACTTTTGATGTTATTGTACCAGCCTGAAGATTTCAATTCCCTCAGGGTTCTATCTGGACTCCTGCAGGTAAATAATTCTTTCAAGCAGTAATCCTCAAATGTTGCCCTTAAAACTACTGTATTAGCACTTAGCTTTTCCTTTACTGTTTTCCAGCTGAGCTGTGGATATCAGGTTATAGGTCATGGAACTCAAGAATGGGTTAGAAATTATGGAGAATACACAGCTGTTTCTGACAGTAACTACCTCATGTATCACTCCTTTATTGCTCTTTTTTGCTTCCTCCATTTCACTTCATTGGCTGCCACTTACAGGGACAGGGAAAATCACAATGCAATAATTTCACTCATTTTGTCCAGCTGAATATCATGTAGTACAACCCTACTCTGGCAGCCATAGAATCTCCATTTCCTCTAGTTAACTTCTGCAAAAGTTAGCTGATGCCTGTAGATCCAGATCTTCAAAACCAGAGAAATAAGATTAAAGACCTCTGCAGACGGGCCCTTTGCGGTGTGTTGGAGGCAGGAAAAGGGAGGGGCGGTCGCACGCCAGCTGCCCCACCCCCTCCCCAAGACATCCTGATGCCACGTGCCCTTACGTATGGCGCGTGGCCTCAGGACGTCCTCCTGGCACAGCATCCTCATGCGCTATGCCGGAAGAGGCAGAGAAGAGCCATGCGGCGGCTCTTGGGGGTAGCCTTTTGCCACCTCTAATAGGAGCAGCATTTTGCCGCTCTTTTAAGAGGTGGCAAACAGGAGAATCAGGACCACTGTGTGTCCTAGCAGTGGTCCCAATCCTCTGCTTCCCGGGCCGGCCCAGCGCCGTCTATCTGCATCCCCTCTAAAATGCTTACTTCAGTGTATGGCCCCCAGACAATACAATGGAGATGTCTTCTTTGGAAAAATGCAAGGAATAATCTATAAGCATTTTAAAGATGTATTTTAAAAATGTTATTATTGTACACCACTCTGAGATCCTTGGATATAAGATGGGACATGCACAAAATATTTCTTTTCTAAACAGAAGTCCTTAAAACATTTGATAAGCTTATCTCACGGCACTTACAAGAACGGGAACAGAACGGAACGGAGCAAAAACACATTTACTGAATGGGAGAACACCACCGATGCCGCCGGGAGTCCCCAAGGTGTTCCCCAGCTGTTCCTGGCAGCCAATTTTTGAGGACAGTTCAAAATCGTCCTTCAAAAATTGGCTGCCAGGAATGGCTGGGGAATGCCTTGGGGACTCCCGGAGGCATCGATGGCATTCTCCCATCCAGTAAAATGCATTTTTGCCCTTTCTGTTCCGTTCTTGTTCCTTAAGTGTTGTGCAATAAGCTTATTAGTTTTAGAAAGAGACACTAGTTCAAATTAGCAGCCATCACCTGCTACTTATTTAAAGTATATTAAAGACTTCCATTTTAAAAATTGAAAGAGTTTGAGTCCATTGGGCCCACTATCATTATTATCAGCAGTGCAGTCTTTAGCTCATGAATACAGCTTCCCTGGCAAAAAGCACTGCTCTAGAGTGCCGTTGCATATTTCTATGTTGTTGTTGTTTTTAATGAATGAAATTAACACCTATCCTTATGTATCCTCAAAATCATTTTTTTTTTAGACTATGAGGGATGAAAGATCTTCAGTTGTGCCTCCCAGGGATAGCAGTAAAGAAAAGCTGCATTCATATTTTTCCCCCAGCTGCCTCCACAAGCTGACAAGGTAAGCCTGCAATTAATGGCAAAGAAGATCTAGATGGAGAAGGGAAGGGAGAATGAAATGAATGACTTGAGGGAATGACTTTTCATGGTTGTGGAGAGGAAGCTTTGTTTTGTTTTTAAGGTAAACTATGCAAGAGGGATTTTTCTCTCTGAACATTTGGTCAGTTTATCTGTCCCCAAGATGAGTTTTGTGGAGTTTGGTTGTTATATTTATGCATTAGGCACATTATTTATTATACTTTTAAACCACATATTATCTAGGGTGTGTAAAAATATTAAAAGTAGGCTGAGATTCTAGATCAACCAGGGAGGTGCAGGAGGTGAAGGCTGTATCAGGTGGCACCCAAACGGGTGTGTGACACCAATGCTCCCCAAATTCTGCCTGTGGCAGAAACAGCCTCCCCTGCCCTTTTAAAATGCAGGTGCTCCCACTCAGCAGACAAGAAGGGGGGGGAGCTGGCCCTCCTCTTTCTCTACCCACTCAGCCTTCAAAGCTCAGAGTCCAAATATGCTTTGGAACATATTTTGAGCCTAAAGATATATTTCTTGATACTAATTTTAAATGGATTGAGAGCCAGTGTAGTGCAGTGGTTTGAGTGTTGGACTGGGACACTGGGAGACCAGGATTCAAGTTCCTGTTCTGTCTTGGAAACCTGCTAGTTGACCTTGGGCAAGTCACACTCTCTCAGCCTCAGAGGAAAGCAAGGGCAAAGCCCTTCTGAACAAATTATATCAATAAATTCCTGTGGTAGGTTTGCCTTAGGTCAATATAACTCAGAAATGTCTTGACACACAACAACAACAGATTTCAAATTGAGTACAGTCCTTTTACAAGTTAAAATCTGGTTGCTGCAAGCTTTTCCTCCATTTCAGAATCAATGTTGATAGTAAAAATACAATTTATTATTGCTTCTCTTAGACATTTGAGTCCCAGATCTCTTGCCAACATTTTCTGTAAGTTAGCCAGATACCTAGCAGTAGATACTGATCCACCGTAATTCCTAAAAGCTTAAATAATAAGACCATCTTGCAGATGGGAAAGAGTCCCTTATGAGAACAGAAAGTCTTCAAGCAATGAACTCTTTCAGCCTCAGCGGAAGGCATATCTGATGGCTTCTAACATGCAATAGTTTGTGTTCTTTACTAATATAGCTATTGGGTTCAGTACAAAATGACTATCTATAAAAGTTCTGTGCACTGTTTCAGCAAATTATTTCAATAAATTATTTTGATTAAAATATCCCTGTAGTGTGGCATAGTGGTTTGAGTGTTGAACTATGACTCTATACCAGGGTTCAATTCCAAGCTTGGCCATGAAACCCAGTGAGTGACCTTGGGGAAGTCCCACTCTCTCAGCCTCAGGGAAAGGCAATGACAGCCCTCCTCTGGACAAATCTTGCCACGAAACTCCCATGATAGAGTCACTATACATTGGAAGGGACTTGAAGGCATACAACAACAACATTAGTTATAATCAGAGACACATTTTTAGTAAGCCCAGCTTATACTATATCGATTAACCTACAAAACTAAAACCCTATGCTAATTAACCTTTTGAAACTTCTAATGCACATGTGCTACAGGCAGAGTGGTCATTATTACCCAATTGCAATGATGTTGTTGTTTTAGTGTTGGTTGTGTTTTATAGTCACTTATTTTGTCAAATACTAAGGATTCTGTATGGTCTGGTATAGGAAGAGGTCACGGGGAAGGGAGGATGACACCATGAGTTACCACACCTTGTGCCACCAAACCTACCAACACTAAGATCAACTACTCAGTTAAGTATATTTAGATTATTAATGTCCAAGAAAGCAGCCAAGTAACTGATAAGAGCCAGCACACCAATGCAAGTCTGAAACACAAAGGCAGTTCACAAAGTACAATACCAGTCCAAATGTTCCAAGAAGCAAAATCAGGAGCAAGCCAAGGGTTCAAGAGTCCAGAGAGCAAGTCAGTAAGTCCAGTCCAGGGTCAAGCAAGCAGGTCGTCTAGCAAGCAGGTCGTCAAGTCTAGTCCAAAGGTCAGGGGTTTCAAGGCAATCTGAGGTCTATGAAGCCAAGGAGTCAGAGGGGGGAAGCAGACAGGTGGCATGGGGCTGCCCCGGGAAGCTGCAGATCGGGGCCGAGGCATCCCCATTCCTCGGCCCCACAGCGCAGCTTTGCCGCCCCTGGAAGGAGCGCTAAAATAGCGCTCCTTCCACAAATCGCCAAAGGTGCACCGCAAAAGGCTGTATGGACGCTGTATGGACGCTGCAGCGGGAGGTCATCCTCGGAGTGCCGGCTGTGCGGAGGGCCGGCTGCTCCGAGGACACTTTGGGGAAGGGGTTGGGGCACCCAGCGTGTGGCTGCCCCTCCCCTTCCTTTATCTGAAGATGGCGCTTTGCTGCTTAGCCCCAGAGTCCGATGCTTTCTCCAGAGAACACAGATAAGCTCTGACAAAGGAGCTTGACATCTCCCAGCTGTTTATATTGCCCAGCTCCCAATCACAGCTGTTTGAACTTAGAGCATTTCTCATATAATCTCAGAGAATGCCGGAGGCATGCCCTTTCTGTCCTTCTCTGTCTAAAGGTAGATACCTCCTTGTCCTGCTCCTCTATATCTCCCAGGCTTGGAACCTCGGCTGGGGGGGCTTTCTGCTGGGAGGAGGCTAGGCTGCTGAGGCAGAGGCTGTGCTTTAGTGGGTACAACAGAGCCAGGTCCAGGCCCAGCCAACTCCACTGGAACTGGCAGAGAAAAGCCAGGACCTGGCTCAGCCTCCTCATCCTCTGAGTCCTCCATGTCCTCAGCCTGGCTGGCCATGGCAATTAATGTCTCCTGGCCTGAACTCCCCAATCCAAATTTACCAGGTATCAGCAGCTGCAAATAATAATAATAATAATAATAATAATAATAAAATTTATTTCTATCCCACCCTTTGGGAAACCCAATCAGGGTGGCTTACAACAGTAAAACAATGTACAATACATAAATCCAAAAAATTATTCCCTCCCCCCTTAAAACAATATTAAATCTAGATGAATTAAAATTACAATAGTAGTTAAAACCAACCAACAACTGCTAACAGCTACAGAACATCTATGGCCTACACAATGGAGCTCATCCATCATTAGATGGGGCCACATGAGCATCATTGGGGGGATTACCCGAGGCCGGGACATTAATCTAGAAATGATGGGGATCTGTTCTCTTTTCAGTCAGGATGCAGCAGACTGGTATTTCTACCCATCCTCCTGTGAGCAATCTCTGGTACAACAATCAAAGAAGCAAGACCCCGTTGTGATTCCTCCTACCATAGGAGATTGCATGCAAAAGGTGGATGGAAAGGCCAGTCTTCTGTGCCTGGATCAAAAGGACAATAGACCATGTCACTCACAGTGGCTGCTGGTCAGTAAGTCAGGTCTGACTTACTGAGTCACTACATATTCCCTAAACTGTTGAATATGTGAGGACGCATTAGTTACAAATGTGTAACTCTAGGTTATACTGTGAATTCAACTGTGATCATGAATTGCAACTTTAAAGCACAAACTATAAAGTGTGGGTAGAGATAATCTATAATAAAACCAGTATTGTCAAAACATTGGAAGACTTTGGGCATATCCACACTAGGTGGCAGGGTCTCTGTCACACCAAGATATATATTTTAGGCAACAGATTGAGATGACAGAGGAAAAAGCACCTCTTTCCAAGTGTCATTTGACCCAAGTCTCTGTTACTGTGGCACCAGAAGGAATGACCTACACCACCAACTACTGCCTTGGTATGGTGTAATTATTTGATTGTTGGATTAGGATTCAAAGAGGTTCAAATCCCCTCGCAATTGGACAATTCACACTTCTCAGCCTTAGAGGAAAGCAATGGCAAATCGCTTCCAAACAAATTTTGCCAATTAAACTCTTTGATAGGTTCACCTTAGAGTCACTAAATCAGATATGACTTTAATAGCAGCAGCAGCAGCATTTACATTTATGTGATATCTTTACTTTATTCCAGTATATTTACTTTATTCCAGTATAGGAATAATATATAGTGATAACTTTATTCCAGTATATATACTTTATTCCAGTATAGGTCCTAATCTGGAGTGAAAGGTGAGTTATTTTAAGCTAATTCAAGGTAGGGATAGGGCAGATTTGGTGCAGAACTGGCCTTACACCATGAAGATAGCCCACACTTCAATTAGGGGTTTCACCTTACATCGCAAAGACAAGTCGCTGTGAGGACAGGGGGAAACGGCTTCATTTGGCCTGTGCAGACATGCCCATATCCAAGCATTTTTTTTCTTGGCTAGCCATGCTGGAGTGCAGTGCTGGCTGCTTTCTGAACCCAGCACCACTCTCCACTGATACCACCTGCCCTCTGACTTACCTATAAGCAAGATAGGGGCTAGGCAATTATGACAAGATAACACTAGTTATAAGGCCAGATGAGAGAGGTGTTAATGGAGTTTGTATTCTCTTGCTTCAAGAGATGTGGAAAGTGGTGGCCTTTCCCCAGTTTGAGCTATTGGCACAATAGTTTAGTTTTATATCAGTCTTCTAAACTAAGGGCCTCGGCAGACGACCAAAAAGGTCGTCCTGGAGACCCGGAAGAGGAGGAGCCACCGCACGAGCGGCGCTCCTTCCTCTTCCTGAGGTCGCCCTGGGAGCTGCCGGCCCTCTGCACGGCCGGCGCTTCCGGGGCAATCTCCTGCCGCAGCGACCGGACGTGCTGCGGCAGAAGAGTCAGGGAAAGTGCGCCCGCCGCTTTTAGGGCGCACTTTCCCTTTCTTGAGGAAGGAGCGCTGATTTAGCGCTCCTTCCAGGGACGCCACCGGTGTGCCGAGGTGCGGAGGCTGCAGCCCCGCGGCGTGCCGGCCCAGGGTGTCTGGGAAGCTCTCGTCTGCTTCCCCACTAAGACTGTAAAGTTTTCCTGAGAGTAAATCCAGCTGAACATTTTATTTTTTGTTTTATTTCTTTTTTAAAAAAATTCAAAATTTTATTAACAATTTAAAAACAAACCAAACAGACAGACACTTAAATCGTAAACATAGAATAGCATATAATAACATATACAAAACTTCCCAAACTGTGCATGAGAAAATCATTATTTACCTTTTACCTAACTACTATAACTCTTATCCTTTCTCATACTTATTAACACACAATCTATAGAATCTTAACTAATAACAGTCGAGCAATATGTTTAAACCAAAAACTTCTTAAAAGCCATCATAGAGCTGGAAAAAAAACCTAAAAAAAACAATGCCAAAATTTTAAGATCTGGAATATCTACTACCACTCACTTGCCACTCTTATCAAACAATAAGAATCATACGTCAAACTTAATAAAGACTCCCATTTGTTGAGAAATACCATAGCAAGCCAACATTGCATCGAATAACACTTATCTTCAATCTTGTTGCATTCTGTTATTAATGTTCCACAACACTTTAAATTATCGCAACCATAAGTCAGAGGATGTACCTATAGCTATGGCCAGAATATAAATTCTAATGAGATTATTACTAATCCACTAATGCTATATACCTTGCATCATTGCCTTGATCCTGCGCATAAGAGATCCATGAATTCCATTCTTTATAGAAGCCTGATAGAGCCTTATTTCTTATTATATAAGATAACTTATCCAATTCATGGAACTCATATAATTTTAATTTCCATTCCTCCAACATTGGAATCTCATTCTGTTTCTTTCTTTTTTAAAAATTTATTGTTGCTTCTTTAAAACATACATCAAAAACAAAAAATCAAAAATAAAGTTCCACAAGTACACAAATCAAATATCTTACAAAATTAAATAAACTATTAACACAAAATAAGAAACACTATCTAAACACATATTTCTAAAACAATTACAAAATTAAAACTATATCAATCACACCTCTTTTTCTTCTACATCTCTACTATACATTCCTGACTTATCTTCCCTCTTTCCTTCCTTTTATTATACTTTTACCCTTTCTTTTTCCTTTGTTCTACCATCTTGACCCTCTAGCCATCTCTATTATCCTTCCCTTTACCTTCCTATCTATGGACCTTATCACACGCTGGCCACGAAGCGAAAAGCAACCAAAATAAGTATAAATCCAGTACTATACCGAAATGAACCGAAAGAGCCCCCGCAATATGTAAATAGCAATCACACGTAATTACCGTCATTGCGCATTTATCACGCTTCCCGGAAAGCGCATGCTGGATACGTATTAGCTGTTCACACACATGTTACAAATTCCCATAAATAACCAAGCAGTGATGTTCTAGCACATGCACAGAAATATTGCTTTCCCACCAACCCCTGGTCGCGCGTTGGAACAGAGAGGACCATGTCTACCCGTTCCGTTTGTTGCCTGATCAAAACAGGAAGTACACGTCATAAGATGCTTCCTCACAGATCCATGGGAAATAGCTCGGGGAACCATGGGTCATGACGGGGAAATGCTTCACAATACGTATTGCCTGTTCGTATGCATTTCGGACCCGCGGTAAATGCACAATGATTCCGGATGCGCAATTGTACTTCCTAAAGAAACCAAAATTCAAAAGATCTCAATTCGTTTCGGATTCGTTCGGGGTTCTGTCGGGGTTCTGTGCGGTTCTGTGCGACGTTGTGTGTAAACACGGAAAAATAATACGTGTTAGGTGGGGATTTCTTTTGGATTCTGTCTGCTTTGGACCCCGTGTGATAAGGTCCTATCTTTCAACTACTCTTTCTTTCCTTATCTTCATCTTTGAATACCTCCTTCACTTAATTCCATTCCCTACCTACTCATACCTTCATTCACTTCCTTGTACCTTTTTACTATAACACTTTCCTTAACTAATTCCTTTCATATCTTCTTTCCTCTTATATTCATAAATTTCCTAATTCAAACATCTTTTAACACATCAAGCATACCGACTTCTCACTTACTTTGTGGGATTATATTTTGTACTTTGATGTCCTCCTTGTAAAATATCCTATCTTAGCATTCATGTCAAGCTCTTTGATTTTTATATTGTTGATCTGCTTGTGTTCGTCTTAATTTATTATGCTGATCTTTTATCACTTATTTGAAATATTATATTAATAAACTATATAAGTGAATTAAACTATTACATGGCTATTTGTTGTCATTTATTTGCAATACATCCTATTTTACACCTCTCTTTTCAACCAATTATGTTGTTTATAATCGCTCTGTTGTTATTACTCTATAATTTATTATCATTATCCTTTCAATCTATTGATTCCTTTCTATAATTTAGTTTGTTTTTCTTTTTCCCAATATTAGATTTCTGAGCTGAATTATGCTCTATTAAAAACTGATAGTTGCTAGCCTTCCCCATTTTCTTCTAAAATAATCTAGAATTGGAGCCCATTCTTCTAATCCTTCCTCTATATATTTGTCTCTGAAATAATAAGTTAATATATCCATTTCTAATGCTTCGTATAATTTCAACAACCATTTGTTTAAACTTGGGACCATTTTTGTTTTCCATTTTTGCATTAATGTTATTCGAGCTGTGGAGACCAAGTAAAACACTATTTTTCCAACTTTACCGTCAATATTTTTGTCCCACATATTTAGAAGATAAATTTCTGGTCGCAATTTAATATCTGTTCCTAAAATTATATTAATTGTTTCATTTATTTTCTTCCAATAATTTTTAACTACTTTACAGGTCCAGACGGAGTGGTATAAAGTGCAAATTTCCTCTCCACATTTCCAGCATATATTATTACTTCCTTTATAAATTTTAGCTATTTTCTCTGGGGTCATATTCTGTTTCCAATATTTAGCGTAGAGTGTTCTGGCAACAATTATTGCCAAAAAGATTATTTTCCCTTTCTCTTCTTCCAATTTAGTATCATCTAAGATATTCAGGAGATACAGCTTGGGCAACGGCCGACCCTTCAAATCAAATTTTTTTTTTCATTTCCCAGTGTATCATTTTCCAGTATCTTACGGCCTTCCACATTTCTACCACATATGTAAATATGTACCAGTTTCCACTTCGCATTTCCAACAATTGATCTTACATCCTTTATACATTTTGGAAAGTCTATGTGGGGTCAGATACCACCTATACATTGATTTGTATACATTCTCCCCTAATTCAACACTTAATGTATATTTAATCCTTACCTTCCAAATTTTTCCCATTGATCCATTTCTATATTCGGCTTCAAATCAATTGCCCATTTAACCATAAATTCTTTAACGGTCTTTGCCTCAAGTTCCCATCACAATATCAAATTATAAAATTTGGATATTAATTTTTTGGGTTCACCCCTCACAAGCTTCTCTATTTCCCCATCTTCAGGACCAATTTCCCATAAATTATTATCTATTTTAAATCACTCAGCCAGTTGCCTGTAGGCAAACCAGTTACATTTAAAGCCAATCCTTACTAGTTCCTCTTGTGTTTTTAAAGTAATCGTACCTTGAACAATTTTAGTAATATCCAAATAGCAAATCCATCTTTCGTTACTATAGACTTCCCTTTTCATAAGCGCTTCCACTGGGGATGCCCAAAGCGGAATTTTAGGGCACCATTTACTCCTGTATTTAGTCCACACTCTCAAAAGAGATTTACAAAGAAAATGATTAGTAAAGGTTTTATCAGCCCTAAGTTCATCATAAAATAGATAGACATGAAAACCAAAACATATCTCAAATCCTTCAAGAACTAAAACTCTCATATTGTCCAATTTGATCCAGTCCTGCAGCCAGTCTAGAACACAAGCTTCATAAGACCACTTAGGATTGGGGAGAGCGAGCCCACCTCTATCAGTGGTGTACTGAAGTGTTTTTAACTTAACTCTTGGGTTCTTTTTTGCCATATAAAGTTTACAATATCTTTATTATTTGTTTTATTTCTATGCCACCTTTCTTCCAAAAAGGGACCCGAGGTGGATCACAATGGAGACCACATTAAAAGAAGAATTTTACAGACAATTAAAAACCTAATTAAATCACTACAAACTTAAATTTTAAAACATGCAAAAGTTAAAAACATAATCTAAAATAACAAAAAAAAACCCCAAAAAAACCAAATAAAACAAGGCTTTCATGTTTTTAAAAAGCCTGCATGCATGGAAATGTTTTAACTTGCTGGCAAAAGGCCAGGGCTTGAATTCCAAACAGACAAGCCTAGGATTGGGCATAAGACTGAAATAAATTGAGGGTGCACTGCAGCAGGAACAAATTGCCAAGTACCACATAAAAATGTATCACTAAAAATTAATAGATGTGAGTTTTAAAAATTCACAGATTGTTCTTATGTGGTCATAAATCAGAACAATCCCAAGACTAGACAGATGGCTACAGTAAATTGAGCATAGCTGCATTGATGGCAATAGGGACAATCCAATTAGCAAATATGGCGAACCTATTGCTATGATTATAATGGTTCTCTAAAGGCTTAGGTTGTACTCCAATGCGTGAACCAAGCAGAGCACAGATATTACAGGGCTATGGCTCTGTTTTTTACAGCCATTATATTATAGCAGAAGAGAATGACGTCTTCAGTCTTTGAAATGTATCCCAGTATATACGTACATGATTTTATATTTAGTAATACAAGGAACATTGTAGATTATAGATTTACAAAATTATTGTCTTACACATCTCCCATTACTAGACAAAAGGAAAAGTACCACTGATATAAACAGAATCTGAATTACACTGAGGAACAGAAACCAGAATAGAAGCAAAAAGAAATGTAGAATCAAACAACTGTCAAAGAATGTACTTTATTTTGAGATCAAAGCAGCATTAATAAGGATTTCTTGATTAAATTCTCTGCCCCAGTTATTTTAATGGCTGGCTCATATTTATACTCAGTGTAGCAAAAATTTCTTCATTTCCACTTCTGCAAATTCATGAAAATTTATGCTTCAGGAAGTTAGTTTAAAAAAAAAAAAAGCTCTATCAATTCTTACTAATAAGTAAGGCACAGTTACTTAGCTTAGATGGTTATGATCTCGTTTCTCCATCAAACGATCATAATAACCTAATTCCCTTTAGAGGCATGCACTGCAAATGCCTCATCTTTCTTTTAAAAGTTTTGCAACCCTAATGTATTCTTTGCCTTTTCTTTAGCACTTATTCTCTTGCAGTCAAATTACATATAATAGCAATTACTAAAAATACACATCTGCACTGTTAAAAAAAATCAAACATAACAAAAGTATAGATGGCAATTCTGCAAGCCATTCATATAGCGGCCACAATTTTCTCTCCCTCCCACAATCTATATGTAAATCTTTCTGTATTACTTACAATGATTGTAACATAATTATAAGCCCCTGCACTATATTTTTGCTGTTATTTTGAAATACTATGAATAGCCTGATAATCACTATAAAATAAAGTGCACAGGCTGGTAGCTTGCCTTCAAACCCCATTATGAACTATTTATGATAATAAATTTAACACTATGGTTAATTTTTATAGGGACACTGGATGCTTTAAAAGCACATTTCCATATGAAAAACATTTCACGTGACTTTTTTTGAATGAGCACACCAGTTATTATGAGGAAAGAATAGAAAAAAGAGCGAAACCATCCAATTCATGTAGTTCCATTGATTGGTTCTCACATGTACTCTCTCTTCTGTTGATTTGAATCATCTGTTTCTCAGCAAATATTTGCATATACTCAAAATTTGTTGATTGCCGGATGCAGCATTCATACACATTTCCTTTTTATAGAGAAAAATGGAAATCCATGCATATAAATACATTTTAGTCTTATGCTACAACAACTGCATCTGTTCAGGCTAATTGGACAGCCTGAACACAAGACTTCAGGATTTACATCAGGTTTTCCCTACAACACGATCCAATTGACAAGGTTAGGAATAATTTACTATAGGGCAGAGCTAGAAGAGCAAATGACAAAACACTACTTGCTGTCACTTACAGCTCAAAGCAACAAAGTGTGTCAACAGTGAACTACAGCCTATCTGAACAATCATACTTCCCTCTCACAGGCCATGAGTCTTGTGATTGCTTAGTGATATATGCTTAATCTTACACAACTGCCCATTAGCAACAAAAAACCACACAACTGGACCCTGCAAAAAACCCAGATGCCAACCCTGTCCTAGGGTTGCCAGGTGTCCATTATTATAAAGGATGTCCCCTATTTGAGGTTTTGAAACTTTTCTTTTCATGTAGACTGATGCAAAAAAAATCCTGTATTTTGTGGCATGGGCCCTTTATAAAGACAGAAATGTGTGCATCATATAGTACATGAATGTGGACAATGTGTTGATGTTACAGAAACTTGCATGGCTAAGTGAACTGACATCAGTACTTTCGGTTGGTATTTCGGTATAACACAGACTTGTTAATTGCTTCTTCCTAGCTACCTTAACTCTGCTCATCATAGATTTTGACTGTCCCTTACTGCTATTTTGGAAAGCTGGCAATGCCCTTCTGTCCCCATACCTACTCTGACAACACCATTAGAGACCATACAAATTTCAGCCCCAGCATCAAAGGTTAATACATTTGCTCATGTTCCCATGTGATATAAACAATCTTCTGTCAACAAGTCCCTTCTTCATTCTGCATAGAACAAACAGATCAATCTATGTAAAAAGAATAAATGAACAGAAATCTGAGATTAGCAATGCTAATGATGAAAAACAAGTGGGGGGGGGAATACTTTAGTCTCTTAGGAAAGTAGTCATTGTGGGGCTAAGAACTGCCTAAGGGTGATTAGAGAATGGACCTTATTGCCATGCCTTTTAGGTTGACTGCAGACTAACAGGATGCAAGCATGGAGGTGGGAATTATTGCACTGTAATTCGCTGCTTAATCCACCTAGCGACTGCAGCCTGGGTCCCAGCCATGCTCAGCTGGCCGACATTAAAATTCAGGAGCTTTCTGTTCTTGAAAAAGGTTCAGCTGAGTGTGACTGGAACCCAGGTTGCAGTTGTCCGACATCCGGCGGTGAATTACAGTGCAATAATTCCCACCTCCATGCTGCATCCTGGCTGCATCCCATTAGGCTGCTGTTCACTTAAAAGGTAATGTGATAAGCTCTTAAGAATGTGCTGAGTTACAGTTTGTTGAGAGGTTCTGTTTTATACCACTGTTTTGAATTGGGAGTAACCATTTCATATCATGATGTTGTTGTTGTTGTGTGCCTTCAAATTGCTTACAACTTATGGCAACCCCTATCATGGGGATTTCTTGGCAACATTTGTTCAGAGAAGGTTTGCTATTGCCTTCCCCTGAGGCTGAGAGAGTGTGACTTGCCCAAGGTCACCCAGTGCATTTTGTGGCTGAGTGGGGAATCAGACTCTGGTCTCTAGTGTTGTAGTCCAACATTCGAACCACTACACCATGCTGGCTCCCTCCATATGTATTATTTACATATCCAGAAATATGTCTATCCTACATGTATTGCTTATCTATTTAAAAAGAGTGGAGGAAAAAATAAAACAACATTAGACAATTTAGAATAATTTAAAATAATGTAGAACAATTTGAACAGTCCAAACAGTTTAAAACAATGTAAAACAACTTAGGGCCTTTGCAAACTGTCAGAAACAGTGTAAATTGAGTCCACTTTAAGGGTTAGGGTTAGTGCTAGGGAATCATGGGAATTAGTGTTTTTTTTTTTTCCTGAGACATTGAGCCTTCTCTGTCAGAGCTCTGGTGCCACAATAAAATACAGTTCCCATGATTTCCTAACCCTAACCCTTAAAGTGGACTCAATTTGCACTATTTCTAGCAGTCTGCAAAGGCCCATAGGCAATTTCAAACAGAAGTTCACATCCCAGTCAAGTTAGGATCACTGAGCCTCAAATGGTTTTGTGAAAAGCTGTGTTTCAAGCTAACATAAAGATAAGGCCAATGACTGTACCCATCAGACTGCTAAAGGAGGGTTTCTCACAACCAGGCTGCCACAGCAGAAGTGACTTTCCTAGTACTACACAATGTTTGGATTATCAGCAATAGTTGGATGATTGACTACTGTTAATAATCTGATTACTACTGTTTGTATTTTCTTCAAAAGTTTGGTGTACTGGATTTTCCCTGTAGCATCTCTCAATGGAATTTGTAGCCAGCAGGGAAAGATCCTCTTCTTTTTAAATTAATGAAGACAATCTATGTATATAGTTGTGAAAAATATTATGTTACTTTTGAAAGTGAAGGATGATGATGAAAGAAATTCAGATGAAACAGAAAGGAACAGTACATTGTTTGTGTATATAAATGCATATACCTGGGAAAGTTTGTATGACTAAAAAAAAAACTGTAGAAAAAAATATTTATTATTTTGCATACCATTTCCTACTCCAAGGACCTGATCACACGGGGCCCAATCCAGACAGAATCCAATCAAAATCCCGACCTAATACGTATTATTTTCCTGTGTTTCCACATGACGTCACACAGAACCCTGACAGAATCCCGACAGAATGCGGAATAATCCGAGATCTTTTGAATTTCGGTTTCTTCAGGAATTACAATTGCGCGACGGGAATCATTTTGCTTTTACCGTAAGTACGATCACCAAATACGTATTGCCAAATACGTATTGGGGAGCATTTCCCCTCATTACCTCCTCGGAGCGCTGGCACTCCAAGGAGGACCTCCTCGGAGCGCCGATCCGACGTGGGGCCAGCGCTCCAAGGAGGACCTCCTCTCCAAGGGGGACCTCCTCGGAGCGCCGATCCGACGCAGGGCCGGCGCTCCAAGGAGGACCTCCTCGGAGAGCCGGCTCTCCAAGGGGGACCTCCTCAGAGCGCCGCTCCGATGCAGGGCCGGCGCTCCAAGGAGGACCTCCTCAGTGAACGCTGCAGCGGGAGGTCCTCCTCGGAGCGCCGGCCGTGCAGAGGGCCGAATGCAGCGAGGACGACCTGGGAAAGGGTGACAGCTGCAGCGAGTAACAGCCGCGGTGAGCATAGTGCGCATGTGCAAGAACATCATTGCTTGTTCATGTATGGGATTTTCTCAGTTGTGTGTGAACGGCAAATACGGTTCCTGGGAGCACTTTCCTTAAATGCGCAATGAAGGTAATTGCATGTGAAAACCATTTGCTGAATGAAGGTTTATTTTCGGTTTCTTTTCGGAATCTATAATTTCAGGATTATTATCGCTTTGTGGGCCACGTGTGATAAGATCCCAAGTCAAGTAGCATGAAACAAAATCTGGAATCAGGGCTCTGAGACAACAGTATGGATGACAGCACCTGCTGAAATCCATGTGAGCCAGGTTATGTTTGATTTGTATATGACCATGATCACATTGATCAGAATGTACTATAAGCTGAAGACAATGGAATTCAATTCAGCTGCAGTTTGGAAGGCCTTTCTGAGGCTTTCTTTTATTCAATGTTTTCTGGAGAGAAATGAGGGGGGGGGGGACACAAAAAGGAAGAGAACATTTTGTTCTAAAAAGTGTTTTGAGATGTTTAGAAGATTTTTTCTTTCTTTTCCTTTTAAGTAGATACTCCAAAATATCTTTCATCAAAAACACATGTCCATTTAAAAAAAAGATATATGGCAATTGAGAGATTTTTGACAATGCTTCAAAGTGGCAAATCCAAAGATAATACTCACACTGAGACTGTAACATCTATCCAATAGTTCTGGGTGGTTTCCTTTATATTTTGATTTAATTTCATGAATTGCACATCTAGATGAATTTCTTTCTGTAATATGCTCTCCAAGACCAAGAAATGGCTTCAAACGAGCTATTGAAAAGAGTAAAATGTAATTGTTAACATTGAAGGAAGTGGTTCAGTAAATGCCCTGAGATATGATTATTAAACAAAGGTTTAAAATTTCCTTATAGCTAAACTACTTTCTTAGTGTTTAACAATGTCTATGGACATAAAGTTAGATTCTTTTCTCTAGGAAACCACTCCTACAAAGCTTGTTAACACACATATAAGTAATTCAGTGTGGGCCAATGAATACAGAGAGCCTGTTCACCCAATAAAAGTTAAGGACATACATAAAACCTTACAACAAAAGCATTCCCATGCCTATGAGGCTTCAGAAAAACAGGCAGGAAAGAGTAAGGAATCTATTCTTTTGTTTTGCATTTGCTTATTGGCAGAATCCATGCATAAATCAGCTTTTAAAAAAAAAAGTTAATGCCACAGAATATTGATGTTGTTTTCATGTCTGGTATGGAGATTCTATTTCTTTTAGTAAAGTATACCATCCGCAGATGTGAATCATATTAAAATCTCAGATGGAAGCAAGGCCATGAGGCTGAAAGTGTATACATATCACCTGACCCTCCCAGAATGTCCTGAGCTCTCCCAGAGGAAAAAAAGTGGAAAATACTATTCTTTTTTTTTCTTCATTCATGTACAGCAATTCTCCTCTCAGATAGGTTGCAGAATTCCATGCACTTTTTAACCACACTTTTTTTTTCCAAAATAGGGGTGTCAGACACTTCTAGGCTGCATCCACACTGCAGAGATAATCCAGTTTGATACCACTTTAACTGCCATGGCTCAAGTCTATGGAATTCTGGGAACAATAGTTTTGTGAGACATTTAGCCTTCTCTGTCAGAAAACTCTGGTGCCATAACAACCACATGATTCTGTATGATGGAGCCATGGCAGTTAAAGTAGTGTCAAACTAGATTATTGCTGCAGTATTGATTCAGCCCTAGTTTTGCTTTTATTTTTTGAAAAAGAAATGGGGGGGGAGGTATCATTGCAGCCTTTGATGGATCTTGTGGTGGAGAACTGGATACATCACCCATTCCTCCTTTTTAGAGTATGAAATTAAATTAAAAGGACACTTTCACCTGCCCCCATGCCATTGTTGAACCTGATTATGCATGGACAAAAATCGATAGGAGAAGAGCTCATAACTTTGTTATCCATCAAACCATTCTGCCTTTCCTTAGTATTATGCTAATAAATTACAAGGACCTGTTCAGAAATGATATGGGATGTTCAGACATATGATGTCCATGATGGAAACAATGACAACAGGGGAAATGAATGAAGGCAGAAATTCTCTCTTCCCCACCCCTCCCACTCAGAAAAAAAAGCTTCAGGAAAAAAGGGGGATTTTTTATTGCACAACCTGTATGACCTGTACCTACTATATGTACAGTATGATCTAGTCATGGCTAGCTTGACATGCAGGAAACTAGTCAGAGAAAGAGAATCTTACCAGTAAGGTTGAGAACTATCATTTGTCTATCCATCTCAACCCTGCTTTTTGTAATTCTCATGTTTCCCTCTTACATATTCCCTAGCAGATGTTTTTTCCTTCCTGCACCTTCCTCTGCTTCCTTCTTTTTTATGGCGAGGAGACTGGGGACTCCAGTGACAGTAGGGTAGTGAATCCATTCTTAGCTTTACTCTAAACTTTAGAGGAACTATCCAAAGTGCTGAATCTATTTTAAAAATTGCATTTCAGATCTGGAGCATATTCATCACCCCACTGACGTCAGAGCCATGAGCCTCTGTTGCATTTAAGGCAGTGGTAAGGGAACGAGGTTGAAGTTTTCTGCCCTTCATTTCACCAGGTATCAAGTGATGGAGTCCATCCTTGGCCAAAGTCTCCCAGTTTTCTGCTGGACACTTCAATCAGACCTAGAGAGGCAGCTCTCCAGAGAACCTGGGATCTCTGACTCTCTCCCTTGTTTAGTTTCTGACCTACTTTTTTTCTGTGAATTGTGAGAAATTGTGTTGGGTCTTTCAAACAGAGTAAACAAATTGTCAAGGCAGAAGCTAAACAATAACCAGTCAGTACCACACCCACACGAAAGGTCTAGCAGAGAAAGAAACTAGCCCATTATTCATTGTAAAAATATTTTGAAGTAGCTACTTCAAATTATTGATGCATAGTCAATGACAGTGTCTAACAGAGGAAAGAAAGAAAGCAGAATAGGACAGATAATGAGTAATCATTATGCTATATCAAGTGGGTTCTTGGCATCTGTTGGGGTTTGTTTCCACCACTTCCCCTTCATGGTACCAAAATCTGTCAATGCTCAAGTCTCATTATATACATTTGGGTAGTACCTTAAATAAAATGGCAAAATAAAAGTTTGCTTTTTGGATCCATTAATACACACGCATATGCACACAAACTACGGATGGTTGAATTCATGGATGCAGAATCTGTGGATACGTAGTGCTAATTATAGTGTGAAAAGATAGGAAGACTGAAAGCATGCAAACTAGCAGGCATGCAGAAGTTGTTAAATCTAACACTTTTTGTGTATGCTTAAGGGATCTGGTGGCTCAGGTGGTTAAGACACTGACTCTGTTGACTGCAAGATTGGCAGGTTGGCAGTTTGAGGCCTGGATGTCGTGTGATGGGGTGAGCACCCATCACTATTCCCAGCTTCTGCCAACCTAGCAGTTCAAAAGCATGCAAATGTAAGTAGATAAATAGGTACCACTTTGGTGGGAAGATAAACAGCTGGCCACATGATCACAGAGTAGTCTCTGACAACGCTGGCTCTTCAGTTTAGTAACAGAGATGAGCACCGCCCCCTATGGTCAGAAACAACTTCAATGGGAAATGCCTTTACCTTTTCTTGTCAGAAGCCAGATGAACCTGCCACTTCCCACTGCCTGTCCCATGTTTTCTTCAGACACATCTAGATTAATTCCTAGACCAACAGCATAAATATATTAAAGATGTGAGTGTGAGATTTGTATGAAAAAATTCAGGAGTGCAATATTAGTTTAGGAGAAAGAAATTCCACCTAAGGATATGATAGGATGCTATGCTAAGCTTGCTACATACTAGGATGGGACCCTAGAAGAGATTTGACTAGGGAAAGTTGTTAAGCCATCCCGGAGTATCAGGCTACATCACATAGCCACAAATGGAACAGGTAAACACGAAAGAAAATGCCCAGGCCATCTTAACTATTTCTCCTTGTTTCGTTCTGCTCCCATTATATTTTTTTAAAATATTCATATCCTGCCCTATAGCCAAGGATCTTAGTGTGCCATGCAATATTATCAATGTTAAAAAATTAAAACAATAAAAACAGTTTTGAAAGCTAAAATCATATTAAATAACGTAAAATGTTAAAGCTTATTTGCAGCAGTGCAATATGCCCCTCAGAGAGTGATGGAGTGCCTGTCCTTCTTTGGAGATTTTTAAACAAAGTCTGGATGCCCATCTGTCGGGAGTACTTTGACTGTGTCTTCCTGCATGGCAGGGAGTTAGACTGGATGGCCCTCATGGTCTCTTCCAGTGCTAAAATTCTGATTCTATATATGGGAAGGAACACATTTCCATTCAGCCTTACTGCCAATTTTCTCTCACATATGCAGCTTCTTCTTCTTCTTCTTCTTCTTCTTCTTCTTCTTCTTCTTCTTCATCATCATCAATATCCCACCTTTTCTCCAAAATTGGTACTCAGGCAGCTTACAAATTAACAAGATTACAGTATATTACAAACATGCAAACAGTTAACAATAAAATAGAATTAAACTATTAAACATATTAAAAAATTGAAAGCATACACTTTTAAAAGATTTTTAAAAGCACTTAATACATTACATTATAAAAGAACACAGCACCTTCTTGTGGCTCTTCTCTTTAAAACCCTCAATTCTTAAAGCCTGTCTGATTAAAAAAGGATTGCTGACAGAAGGACAGCAAGGAGGAGGCTACACTAGCCTCCCTAGTGAGTAAGTTCCAAAGTCTAGGGGCAGCCACCAAGAAGGCCCTGTCTTGCATCCCTGCCAACAATACCTGTGAAGGTGTGGGGACTGAAAGAAGGGCCTCCTGCATATCCAGGCAGACTTATAGGGAGAGGTAGGTCCTTTAGATTGTCACAGGACCTAAGCCATAGAAGGTTTTTAAGCCGTAGAGGGTTTTTATAGGTCACAACCAGAACTTTGCATCCAGATTGGGAGTTGGCTCTTACTTCCAACATTTGGCAGCAAGTCTGAATTAATTGGATTTTCTAGAGGTTTTGTTTCTCAGGTTCATTTTAGCTCTGTTCCCTTCATTAGTGTAATATATTTGTTTGCCTAAACTCTGTCTCAGCATTGCCTGTAGATCTTGTCTGTGCACAGTTGTAATAAATTGCTAAACAAAACCACACTGTGGCCATGTTACAGAACGGGAGGGAGAATACCCCAAAGCAAGCCAGATAGAAGGCAGTGTTACTGCTTGTTGACTGCATTTTATGAGACTCTGGTGTCTGGGAGAACACACATAATTAGCTTCACACACTTAGGGGGCACAAATGGCTTTTGCTTCCAGCATTACTCTTTGTTGGATTGCCTTCTGTAAACCTTTTGTATGTATTCCAGGGAATAATTTTCAAAATCAGTAGCTCTGAGTTTTCATACACATAAACTATGCTAAGTCACCTGTAGCCTTTTTTGGAGAAGTATATATTGTAATAACATATGGAGACAGTACATCTGGCATTGAAGCAACAAGTTTGTTTCTGGAGACACTGTCAATGGAGTTAATTGGCTGTTTATACATTAGTGGTTCTTACCTAGCATCTTAGAGAGGGGAAGAAAAGAAATTGCTTTAGCTTTATTTAGTAAGTTATTTATTTGAATTTAAAGGGATTTCAGTTCCAGTTCTCAAAATGCTGTTGTGCTATGAGGACACTTCATTTCGGCAAGGTTGCTGCTGGCTTTTAGTGCAGTTAATGGGCAGAAATGATGTTTCACTGAAGGAGATTACCTCTACTGTGTTTACTAATTAATACTTCTTTGACTTCACTAGAAACTGGGCTATGCCTCCATGGAGTGAGAACTTAAATGTGTATTTAAGTCACATGCTATTGTAGGCATCATTCCATGCATGTGGAGCTTTAGCTCACTCAGATTATACAGAGCTCCTTGCCAATATGGGCATGGGTACTGCAGTGAGGCCTCTGAAGGCAAATGATGCCATGTGTATGTGCAAACAGTTCATTCAGTTTAAAACACCATTCATGTTCCTTGACATCTGTTCCCTTTAACAGAGAAATTCATGTGCTGAAAAAACAGAGAGGAGTTTTAAAATCTAAAAACAAAAAACAAAAACCCTTTCTGTACAAAGGAGATCACATCATGCTGACGCCTGCCCCAGATGGTTGCTATAACAACAAATCATGATAACAATAGTGTAAAGTCATAGCCACAAATGGAAACTCTTGTAACAGCTGTGACAGTGGAGAAGGAGAGTGAGTGACGATGCCATTTTCAATCCTGAATTCCCAATGTGAATTTTTGCTTTTACATTGCAAGAGACCAGCTGCCCCAGTGAATATGTGAGACTGTTGTGTGCGCCCCACAATGGGAGGACTTTGGGCATATTTTGAGCATGTGCCAGGCTGGGTGATAAAATCGCAAATACCTCTGGAAGCATTGCCTCCAGTGGTTTGCTTGCTTAGCATGAGAGGTGTGCATCCTGCCTCTGTATTCTGTATATATATATATATATATATATATATATATATATATATACAGAATACTCTGTATATCTGTTTTAATATGTATTCACTTCTGCTGAGAAAGCAGGTTTCATAAAGGGGATTTTGGCATATGTTGCCTCTATATCCTGTCTTCTTACAAAGGTACTTCCAAGACTGACCAAAGGACATAGGTTCAGGGGGCTGTAGTGTGAGAAAATGTATATTACTGACCCAATGGCAAGGGTCGAAGGCCTTAAGAATTACATTAATGTAAGGAAAACAAGACAAGGCTGCTATTCCACAACATGCATAATTTTAATTTAAGGGCCTTTACAGACTGCCAGAAATAGTGCAGCTTGAGTCCATTTTAACTGCCCTGGCTCAGTGCTAGGGAATCATGGGAACTCTAGTTTTTTTCTGAAACATTGAGCCTTCTATGTCAGAGAGCTCTGGCACCACAATAAACTACAGTTCCCATGTTTCCCTAGCAATGAGCCAGGGCAGTTAAAGTGGACTCAAGCTGCATTATTTCTGGCAGTCTTTAAAGGCCCTAAGTAATCCCATTTGCTAAATTTGACTAGCACTGATCTCACATGAAAGCAAAATCACACTCAACATTCTGCAACATAGACTCCAACCATACATGGAAAGAGAGATCCCAGAGATCCAAGCATGGTTCAGGAAAGGAAGAGACACTAGGGATCACATTGCAAACATACGATGACTAATAGCATGTACTTTATAGACTTAAGCAAAGCCTTTGAACACATAGATCATGAAAGGCTATGGAAGACCCTTAAAGACATGGGAGTACCAGAACATCTAATAGTCCAGATGAGGAATCTGTACTCAGGACAAGAGGCTACTTTCAGAACATAATACGGAGAAACAGAATGGTTCCCAATTGGCAAAGGGCTCAGACAAGGCTGTATCCCTTCACCCTATCTGTTCAGCTTGTCTGCAGAACATATTATAAGAAAAGCAGGCTTGGACACAGAAAAAGGAGGAGTGAAAATAGGAGGAAGGAATATCAACAATCTGAGATATGCAGATGACATCATAATACTAGGAGAAAACCTCACAGACCTGGAACACCTACTAAGGAAGATCAAAGAAGAAAGTGCAAAGGCAGGCTTAACACTGAACATAAAGAAAACAAAAATAATGACCACCAAGGACCTTCACAAGTTCAACCTAGACAATGAAGAAATAGAAATAGTAAAAGAATTCCTGTACCCAGGATCAAACATTGATAGAAATGGGGATTGCAGTCAGGAAATCAGAAGATTAAGAATGGGGAGGGTGGCTATGAAAGAACTAGAAAAGATTCTAAAATGCAAAGATATGCAACTCAGCACAAAAGTTAGAATCATACACGTCATTGCATTCCCTATTACCATGTATAGATGTGAGAGCTGGACAGTCAGGAAAGATAATAAGAAGAAAATCAATTCATTTGAGACGTTGTGCTGGAGAAGAGTGCTGAGGATCACATGCTAGATGGGTGGATTCTGTTAAGGAGGTGACGGGTATGGGGTTGCAGGATTTAAGCAGAGCAATGGAGGACAGAGGGTCTTAGAGATGTCTCATCCACAGAGTCGCCATGAGTCGAGATCGACTTGAGGACAGTTAACAACAACAAAGAGTTGAATCAATCAGACACTAGAATGGAAGACTATTCATACTTATTCATCTCCAAGGTCAGAAAACTGGTTTCCTGACAGCAAGAAAACCCTTTCAGAAAGGATGACAGAAGCATGAGAATGTAGTGAAATTTTCTCCTGCTTTTTGGCATCCCAATAATTCCCAAAATTATTCTGTGGAACAAAACACATGTGTTGTATTGTTGTTGTTCAACCCCACCACCCAGCACACACACATTCTGTCCAGAAAACAGTTTTTGTGCACAGAAAACACATGATTTTATTCACAGAATGATTCCTATGCAACATTTTGGGATGGTCACATTCAGGGAGAATACTGCAGAGGAATATCCATGGGAAGTGTGGAGAAATAGAAGATGACAACAAAAAAGGAAAACGGCATTCCAGGTGAGAGTCAATCTAGAAAGCCATGGCCCTGGATCTACTAGACCTGAGCAGGGCTGTTGAGGATAGGGTGGCTTGGAGGTTTTTCACTCATAGGGTTACCATAAGTCAAAGTCAACATGACAGCAATTAATAACAACAAACAACATTGGGAAGAAACTTCATTTATTTAGCTTCGCATGACATTAATGTGTCAAGAAATAGCCATGTCAGGTGAAAAGTGGGTATCAAACAAACAAATCCTTAATGATACACTGGGACCTATATACCCTAAGGGCACCAAATCCTGTCTTACCTTGGAAGCTAAGCAGGGTCATCCCTGGTTAGTACTTGTATAGGAGACCACCAATGAATACCAGGTGCTATGGGCTATATTTCAGAGAAAGGAACTAGCAAAACCACCTCTGAGATGTTCTTGCTTAGGAAAACTCTATGAAATTCATATGTCAACAATTAAGATGAAGGCAAATAGACACACAATCATGCACTGCCATGGGAGGTGTGAGACAAACATAATTTATTTATTTTTATTTATATATTTTATTTATATCTGCCTTTCTCCTCAGAGGGAGCTCTTCCCTTCCAGTGTGATGCCCACATTAGTCTCTCATACATAAAGTCACTGGATGATTGCTTCAGACAGTCAAATTTAGGGTCTTAATTTAAAATGTCACACTGTGGGGCAGAGAAGCCTTGCTCAGCTGCTCATCAGATCATCTTCCTATGGCAGCAACAAAAAGAGGAGCTACCATAACAATTCTTTGTGTGTGTGTGTGTGTGTGTGTGTGTGAGGGGAGGGAGAGAAGGAAGAGGGTAGCTGGTATTTTTTTTTTTGGGGGGGGGGACCCATCTTTGTGGGATGAGTGGTTTTAAACTTCCTGTTATCTTATTTAGTCCAAGAATAAATAACTATCCATACCAAGGAGAGAAAAGCTGAGAAGAGATACATTGTGGAACAGTACAAGATTAATGTGCAAGTTTTTAAAGGGCAATATATATGTAGGGACAGCATAAGAGAAAAGAAAGAGAACATTGATTGGGATAAAGGAGAGCTTAAATTTTACAGTTTTGAAACAAGATAGGCCTCAAAAGGAAGATAAGCATTGGTCAAAGGCTATTTTTTATGAGAAAAATATGCCTTAATGTCAGTTTATGTACCAAATGGATCTCAAAAAGCTTTCTTTAGGAAACTTATTATAGAGGTAGATTCTTTTAGAGGTGCATTGATTATAGGAGGAGACCTGAATGGTGTAATGGATTAAAGAGGTCTAAATTTGGGGTCATCATGAAAACTGTACCAGTTACTAACAAAGTG
This sequence comes from Phrynosoma blainvillii, assembly GCA_026167975.1. Classification (NCBI taxonomy): domain Eukaryota; kingdom Metazoa; phylum Chordata; class Lepidosauria; order Squamata; family Phrynosomatidae; genus Phrynosoma; species Phrynosoma blainvillii. The sequence continues at coordinate 421,049,443 of JANUYF010000001.1, forward strand.
CCTTAAAAATGGCATTATTGATATTTAGAGACAAGACTATGGGAATATAAGAGATATGAGATTTTACTCTGTACTACTTTATTTGTATTCTTTGTACTCTGTACTACTTTATTTGTATTCTTATTCAAACTACAAACAAAGTCTTCAAAGTTAGCTCAGAAAATAAGTAGAAAAAAGGAGAGATGTATACTTTCAAAAATGAGTTTCAGATCATGTTCTTGTTATTGACTACAAACAAGGGACAATAGTAGTCAACTCTCCACATTTGCAGCTTTGACTTTTGCAGATTTGATTATTTGTGGTTTTGTTTAATATGTTCTCTCTAGGAATCTCTAAGTCCTCCAGTGCAAGTCTGCCAGAAGCTAAGCATAGAGTTGTGCTGGAGAACCTAGAAGTTCTTAGAGAAAACAGTTTAGGCATTTGTAAGTCCTCTAGCCTGATTCTATGTTCAACTTATGGCAGCTGTTGACCACAGAGTTGTGCTGGAGGACCTGGAGATTCCTAGAGAGGTGTTATCTCAGATGAAAACAATGTGTTTGTTTTTTTAATTTGCGATTTCCTCACTTTCATGGGGTCCTGTGCCCCTAACCCCAGTGAAGGTAGAGGGCCAACTGTAATATACCATCTTTGGGGTCAAAGATGTCTTTATGTTCATTGGTAGTCTTACAGTCCAGCAGCCATCTGAGGTCCATTTGTCTAGACCAGTAGTTCTCAACCTTTGCTCCTCTAGATGTTTAGATTGCATTTTCCAGAAGCCCCATTATGCATGGTAAATATTCAGCAGTTCTGGAAGATGAAGTCCAAAGCATCTGAGTGACCAAAGGTTGAGAACCACTGGTCTAGAGTATGGATGGAACCTTTTGTCATCCAAATGTTGATGACCTACTATTCCAATCATACTTCATCAGTGGCCATGGCTGGTGAAAACTGTTAGTACACCTGGCATACACTGCATTGCATTTGGGGTCTCCATATTTTCATATCTGGAGCCATCATGTTCTTATGCGGTCATTGTGACCTTTGGAACACCAGGTGGATTTCATCACAATTAAAATAAAAGTGCTTCTTTTCATACTATACTGCAGGCAAACTGTTTGCCGCAATCTGTTTCCAGGCCCAATTCAACATGCTAGTCATCAGCTATGGAAGCCTATGCAATGTGTGTCCAAACTACCTGAAAGACTTTGCCTCCCCATATAAGCCACCCATGTTTTAGGTCTTGGGGAAAGCTTTCTCTCAGCATACCATAATCAAATTTCAAGAGAATATGAGAGAGAACTACTCAACACCTTCTTTGTCTCAGTCTTCTCACAAAAGGAAAAGGGTGTTCAACCTGAGGAAAATGGAACGGAAGACACAATAGGGGAAATGCAGCACAGAATAAGTAAAGAGGAAATACAGGAATACCTGGTTAACCTAAATGAATTTAAGTCTCCAGGACCAGATGAACTACACACAAAGATATTAAAAGAACTGGCAAATGTAATCTCAGAGCCACTGGCAATAATCTTTGAGAACTCCTGGAGAACAGGAGAAGTCTCAGCAGAATGGAGGAGGGCAAACATTGTCCCCATCTTCAAAAAGGGGGAAAAAGAGGATCCCAACAACTATCGCCCAGTTAGTCTGCCATCGATACCGGAAAAGATTCTAGAACAGTTCATTAAACAGAGAGTCTGTGAACATTTAAAAGTCAGCATGGGTTTCTCAAAAACAAGTCATGTCAGACTAATCTGATCTCTCTCTGTGTGTCTCTCTCTCTCCCTCCCCCCCCCCTCTCTCTTTTTTTTTTTTTTTTTTTGTTGATAAAATTAACAGCTTGTTAGATGAAGGGAATGCGGTAGACATAGCATATTTAGATTTCAGTAAGGCTTTTGACAAGGTCCCCCATGATATTCTTGCAAACAAGATAATAAAATGTGGGCTAGACAATACAACTGTTAAGTGGATTAGTAACTGGTTGACTGACTGACCCCAAAGGGTGATCAACAATGTCTCCTCTTCATCCTGGAGAAAAGTGACCAGAGGGGTGCCACAAGGTTCTGTCCTGTGCCCACTGCTATTCAACATCTTTATCAATGTCTTGGATTAAATAATAGGGGGCATGCTTCTCAAATTTGCAGATTAGGAAGGAATAGCTAATACCCCAGAAGACAGAATGAAAATTCAAAATGTCCTTAATAGATTAGAAAGCTGGGCCAAAGCTAACAAAATGAATTCCAACACAGAGAAATATAAGGTACTGCACTTAGGGCAAAAAATTGAAATGCATCGATATAAGATGTGGGACACCTGGCTTAACAAGACTATGTGTGAAAGAGATCTAGGAGTCCTAGTAGACAACAAATTGAACATGAGTCAACAGTGTGATGCCACAGGTAAAAAGGCCAATGCAATTTTAGCCTGCATAGTATAGTATCTAGATCAAGGGAAGCAATAGTACCACTGTATTCTGCTCCGCCTGGAATAGTGTCCAGTTCTGGGCACCACAACTCAAAAAGGATGTTGAAAAACTGGAGCGTGTCCAGAGGAGGAAGACTAAAATGGTGAAGGGTCTGGAAACCATGCCCTATGAGGAATGACTTAGGGAATTGGGTATGTTTAGCCTGGAGAAGACATGGTTAAGAGGGGATATGATAGCCCTGTTTAAATATTTCAAGGGATGTCATATTGAGGAAGGCGCTTGCTTGTTTTCTGCTGCTCCAGAGAATAGGATTCGGAACAACGGATGCAAGCTACAGGAAAAGAGATTACACCTCAACATTAGGAGACACTTCCTGACAAGTAAGGGCTGTTCAACAGTGGAACACACTCCCTCGGAGTATGGTGGAGTCTCCTTCTTTGGAGGTCTTTAAACAGAGACTGGATGGCCATCTGACAGGGATGGTTTGATTTTGAGTTCCTGCATGGCAGGGGGTTGGACTGGATGGCCCTTGTGGTCTCTTCCAACTCTATGATTCTATGATTCCTGGAGGGTTCTCACAGGCTGTTGAAAGAGCTTTTCGCACGCCCTAAAGAGGTGTTTTATCTCTTCTGGCTTCAATCCTTGATTGAGGATACAGCCAGATGTTATCAGACATAATTTGCTGCCATTGCTGTGATGCTGCCTACCGAAAGCAGCCATACTCAGCTGGCAATTTTGGAAACAGAAGTTTTGTGACTTGAGAAATTGGCTGGCTGAGCGGTCCTTGGACCCAGGCTGCATTCAGCCAGTGGAGCTGTGGCAGAACCAACAGCGAATTATAACATCCAGCTATATCCCTGATCAAGGATTGAAGCCAGGTGAGGTAAAAGACCTCTTTAGAGTGTATGATAAGCTCTGAAGTCTCTCCCACAATAGGCTTGGTTGGTTCTCTTTCTGGTCTCTGCCTTTCTATTAGGGTACATCTGCACTGCAGAAACAATGCATTTCAACATCATTTAAGTGCTGTAGCTCTATCCTCTGGAATCCTGTGGTTTGTAGTTTTACAAGGTCTTTAGCCTTCTCTTCCAAAGAGTGCTGGTGCCTCACAAAACTACAGATCCCAGAATTCTGTAGGAAGAAGCCGTGGCAGTTACAATGGTGTCAAAGTGCATTATTTTTACAGTGGAGATACACTCTTAGGGGCTATACACACCGGCACTAAGAGCTGGCTTGGGAGTGGAGTGGGGGCATGGCGACTGCATGCTGCATTCCCTGACTCTGCCGCAATAACGGTGTCACACTGCCCACCCGACTAGACAGTGGGTGGCATCACACCATTTCTACAGCACAGTGTTTATACATGCTGTGCTGAAGAAATAGCAAATGCGCTCCTTTAGAACTGGCAAAAAGCTGCTGTTGCTGCCGCCACCGCAGCCACAGCAGCTTTTTGCCAGTTCTAAAGGAGCGGCATTTTGCCTCTTCTTTTGGAGCTGGTAAATCACTGGATCAGAGCTGTGGTGTGTGGTTGCTGCAGCCCTGATCCAGCACTCAAAGGGGTGATGGCAAGCCGCTCCAAAGGGGCTGTCTGTTTAGAGCCCCTTAGATAGTCTTTTGACTATTAACTGGTGGCTGCAGAATGGCCTTTTAGTGAGGTGTACCCCCCTCATTTGTTATGATTTAAATGATTTTCAATCATACTTTAATCTTTTTAAATTGTTCTTTAGTACAGGTAATTGACCAATCATCTCCCAGCAAAGCTACTTTTTATAAAAGGTTGGCTAGAACCACTCTTTCCTAATTGCTTGGATGTGAACCCTTCTGAGCACACAAAAAGGAAAAAATAGCCTCCCAGTAACTCAAGCTCAAGAGATTCAACCCGCCAAGCTTGAAGCTTTTTGTAGCCATGTAGCCAATGCTTGTGCTCTGCACACCCATTTTGTTCCTCATATAGAGCTGGAAGGACTATCTGAAAACACTCATAATATGGTAGAAACACACCTTTCCTGGTTGTAAAGAAAGCTGATGAGAAGAATCATAGAATCATAGAGTTGGAAGAGACCACAAGGCCCATCCAGTCCAACCCCCTGCCATGCAGGAACTCCCAATCAAAGCATCCCCGACAGATGGGGGATCCTTGAGTGAAGAGAATCTTCACAGTCCAGGACTTATTCCAGAATCAAATCACCTTCAAACTAGGTCTCTCCTCGATAGACACCCTCCTTTCTTTATTTTGCTTGCCCCAGAGTGCCTATTGTTCTAATTGTCTATTGTTTTAAACTGTTTTAATTGAGATTATATTTAATGTATTTTTAAGGGGGGGTATTATGTTTGTTGTTGGGGTTTCTATATGTTTTAGCTGTAAGCCGCTTTGATTGCTACGGCAAAAGGCGGGGTATACATAAATAATAATAATAATTATTATTATTATTATTATTATTATTATTAAATATTCTATGTAAAATTTACATGTGATTATTTTGAACAGAAAACTGCACTTTCTACATAAGAAGATATTTATGTGCAGAATAATCTTATGCAAAATATTTTCTGGCTCATGTAGTCTTGCTAATAAGCCAGATGTCCTGTGAAAAAGTCCTTGGGGGCTAATATGCAAATATTGATAGTTCTGATGATCACTGAACCCTGGTTTTCTCTAATGGCATTTACCTTCATTAACTTCTATTATCTCTGTACAAAATCAGGTTTTGGCTGTGAAATCCAATGTGCAGAACTCAATGCACGTCAAGGGTTTTAATGGCCTACCTTTCAATATATTGAATGTAATATTTTTTTTAAAAAAAAATATTGCAATGATTCTTGAAAAGGGACAGATGATAATGGGAGTGTGGCAAGAGAACATTTCATTATCACTTTCAGCCATTGAAACCTAATGCACTGGCTAATTGGTCTCTTGAAGCATACCCACCTAATCTCTGGTGCATGATTAGAACATTTAGGGCCTTTGCAGACTGCCAGAAATAGTGCACATTAAATTGAGGCACTGCCCTGGCTCAGTGCTAGGGAATCATGGGAACTGTAATTTATTGTGGCACCAGAGCTCTCTGACAGAGAAGGCTCAATGTCCCAGAAAAAAAAATACAATTCCCATGACTCCCTAGCACTGAGCCAGGGCAGTTCCTCAATTTAATGTGACCTAAGGGCAGTGTGGCATAGTAGTTTCAGGATTGGGCTATAACTCTGGAGACCAGAGTTTGAATCCATGTTCAGCCAGGGAAACCCATTGGGTGACCATGGGCAAGTCACAGTCTCTCAGCCTCAGAGAAAGGCAAAAAAAAAGGTGAAGAAATCTTGCCCCCCCCCCCAAAAAAACCCATGACCCTTACTGTCAACATAAATCGAAAACAACTTGAACGCACACAACAATAACGACAAAGTATGAAATGATAGCTGTGTTTGGAACCAGGCATACAAATGACAGCATCATAGAACAGGAGTAGTTGAAACAGCCCTGCTTCTCTATTTGAACAATGCATTGCACTGGCATTTGGAACACACCGCTTAACTCCCAAATGGTAGATTTACAGCTAGGAAACAATAAATGGTTGGAATTCAAAAAGACAAGCCTGGAGTGTTCTCCAACTGCTGTCTCTGTTTAGCTGTCAAATCCATTTCACCTCTCAGTCTTTTGTTCAGCAGCTAAAATTATGGCTTAGTATGGCAATATATTTGTCCTCTTATTTCCCTTCTCCTCTAAGGGATGATAATTTCTATGTATGCTTTTCTTTACCCAGGTAAAATGATTATGTACAAGTAATTGAAGCTAATTGAAAAGCCTGACCCTCACTTTGGAGTGTAAGTTTGCTGCCACCTATAGATGGATTTGCTAGTTTGCAAGCACAATCTGTATATTGATAAATTGAAGAGGAAATTAAAGGAAATTCTTTCAGAAGACATATGTTAAGATCAAATAAAGTATCCTATGACAACAATATTAACAGTTTGATGCTTTCTGCTAGCTGTGAGCAGTTTTTTTCTGAGGAAATTTCGGGAAATTTCCTCCTCTCTGGAAAGCAGATACTACTGAGATGAGTCAAAATGTCATTTACTAATTCAGCTTTGATAAAACTTTACACCTTATATTGTTACCATTGGTGTGTGCCTTTGAGTCATTTTTTTTTTACTTATGGCAGAGCTATCCCAGAGTTTTCTGGGGCTGAGACAGTGTTATAGCCCAAGGTCACACAGTGGATTTCCATGGCTGAGCAGGGAATCCAATCCTGATATTCAGAGTCCCCAGTCTTACAAACCACTTAACCACACTGGTTCTTACACCTTATATACAGAGGTTAAATCTTATTTTGAACTGGTCAGGTTTTGCTGTATGGTTGTGATAAAGCCCTGTCAAGGGCCAGATTTACCGTATTTTCCGGTGTATAAGACGACCCACATATAAGACGACCCCCCCCCCCATTTTTCCAGTCAAAATATAGAGTTTTAGCACCTCTATCCTCATTATCCTTATATCCGGCGTATAAGACGACCCCCCCCCCACTTTAGCCACAGATTTTGCAGGTAAAAAAGTAGTCTTATATGCAGGAAAATAAGGTACTTCAGGATACAGCAGAACCTGACCAGTGCCTCAATTTAATGTGCACTATTTCTGACAGTCTGCAAAGGCCCAAGTTAAGCAAGATGTTCTTAAGAAATTAAACAAGAGGATAGGAAGTGTTAAGTCAGTTTTTTCTTTGTATTCCACAACACGGTACATCTTCCTTCTTAAGGGCAAATAGATAACACAAACTCTTGCTTCATTCTATTGAAAAGAGTAAGTGCATGTTTTTTGTTTGGCATGTCAATAAAAAGCAAAACCACAAGGTTTCAATACAGAGGTGCCACAAACAATGATGGTGACCTTGATGAGTCTTTCTCTATGTTATTGAGATTCAGAAGCTGGCTGGGACTAATGGTTTACAAAGTGGCAGTTAAACTTATTTGATTTAGGAGGTGAGTTCCAATTTGAGAAAACTCTCAGTGGCAACATTCCAAGAGTGTATGAGGCCATATGTGGAAGGCCAATGGCAGATTGGGCACAGCTGGATAGAAGTAAGTGTGTGGTTGTTGTTTGCTGTCAGGTCAACTCCAATGTATTATGACCATATGAATGAGAGAAGATTGCCAGTCCTCAACAGCCTTGCTCAGGTCTTGCAAACTCAGGGCTGTGGCTTTCTTGACTCTATCCATCTGTAATGTGGTCTTCTTCTTTTCCTACTGCCTTCCACTTTACCAAGCATTATTGTCTTTTCCAATGGGTCATCTCATGATATGCCCAAAGTACAACAGTTTCAGTTTAGTCATCTTGCTTTTGAGGGAGAGTTCAGATTTGATTTATTCTTAGACTCATTTATTTTTATATTTATTTTTTTATTTTTTTGGAAGTCTATGGTCTCCATAGAGCTCTCCTTCACCATCACATTTCAAATGAGTTGATTTTCTTTTTATCAATTTATTCACTGTCTAGCTTTCACAACTATACAAAGAAATAGTGGATGTGGCTAGGTGTTAATTCTTAACAATATGAAAATTTTCCCATTAAACATAAAGCCTCCATTAAATTTGCAGCTCTATTTGCAAAAGGCCTGCAAGGAGTCCAGCTTAATTCTCTGCAGTGTCATTTAAAGTCTAAATACATTTAGATATCCAGATAGAATAGAAACCCACCAGTGTCACAAAGAAACTCATTCATGTACAGGCAATCATGATTTGATTTTATTTTTATTAATTTATATTCCACTTTTCTCCCAATGTGGTGGGGGGGGGGGGAATGGCTCACAGTCTAGATTTTAAAAAGTAGAGCTAAACACCTGATAGTAAAGAAGTCGAAATATAATGAAATAAAAAGTGGTTTGAGTGATGAACTACAGCCATGAAGACCAGGGTCTGAATCCTTGGTCAGCCATGGAAACCAACTGGATGACCTCAGGAAAGTTACACACTTTCTCAGAGGAAGGCAAAAGCAAATCCTCTCTAAGCAAATCTTGCCAAAAAATAAATAAATACTGATTATAGGTTCACCGTATGATATGTTCATTTAGAGCCATGTTAGGTCAGAAATGATTTGAATGCACCCAACAACAATTAAAACACCAAGAGTTTAGAACATTTAAAAACATAATAAGAATAAAGGTACAGTACATATACCTCCATCAAAAGGAACTTCTGCACAATCAATTAATAGCCAAATGCCTGTTAAATAAGGTACTCTGCCAGCAGAAGGAGAGCAAGGGGACCAGCCTAACCTCTAGTAAAGGGGAATTCCACAAGACAACAGGTTTCTTAAGCATATCAATATTTCTGTATTTCATGTATTTGAAAAAGTGAGTTGTAGTTCATGAAATATAATGCTAAAACAAATGTATTAGTCATAAAGGTTCTGCAAGTTTCCTTTTTTCCCCCTTTCCCTTTGAAATGCCTTGTTATCTCTGCTCACAGATTAGAAATAACAGCCAAAGAAGCTATGTCCAAAGGTTCCCCTTCACTGGTTTATAAAGTGAATAACACTATGTCCTACTTTATAGGGAAGAATGGTCTATTTAAAGACATCTTCTGGCTGAATGGCGGTATTGTGCATGTCTGTTTAAAGAGAAAGGACCATAGGAAGGGAGAACTGGGACTTGGAAGTTACCTATCAAACATTAACAAATGGACAGCAGCCTCAGGAGAGGCACGGATCCCTTGCTCACCATCTTCAATATGCTGTTTAAATGGTAGTAACTATTTCTTAACTTTCATTGATACTTGTTTTGTACCATGTGAACTTTGTACGCAAATTCTCTTCTTTTTGGATCTGATGTATTATTTCTTTCCTCGTCTACCTTCTCCTCTTTCTGGCAGTGAATATACGATCACTGAAACAATCACAGGGCAGGGATGGGTTGGAGTGAAAAGGCTCCTGGAGTAAGGAAATAGGTTGAAATCCTCAAAACAGTAGTGAGCTGGGAGGTTAAAGATCATGAGGGGAGATCAATCACTTAGTGCAGGCCATTATCAAGCAACAATTGCTCAGGGGTAGCAGGTGCTTTCTCATAATAATAATAATCACTCCTTAATTGTTTTGACTAAAATACAAAACTCATTGATCATCCCACTGACATGGTTGCTGTCATTGCATGCAATATTTCACTTATATAAAGGGGGCACAGAATTTGGTTAAGAAAGCAAATGTTCTTAATGTATGTATGTTCTAACCAGCAGCACAGATCTGATCTGTGAGAACCAACGAGTTGTTATTATTATTAAGAACATTTGCTATCTTAACCAAATTAATAAAATACAACCAGGGTGGCTTACAAAATAAAACAAACAGTCCTGTCCCCCAATAGCCAACCCACCTTAAAATACAATTAAACAATTGAAATTTAAAGCATACTTAAAAATAACTAGTTACAATAAATAACAAGTAAATTAAAATAACTGTAATGGAAAACAGGGACAGGCATACTTTTTTTGGTGGCCGGTTATCTACTCAGGAAAGGCCTGCCAGAAGACATCTGTCTTAACAGCTTTTTAAAAGTACTAAATCCTGGAATAATTTACCATCAAGAACAATGTGCTCCAGATTAAAATCTCTTGGTCTGAGAGTCAGATCTGGAGACAACTTGCCATCAGTCTCTGGCCACTCCAATCCTGTTAACCTGTAGCCTGGCAGGTACCCAGATGGCCATACTGGCCACAATGCGAGTCCTTTCTCTGAGGGCACACCCACTCTGTGACTACACCAGAATGCTACTTGAATAGACTGGGTCCCAGCATGCTGTCTGTGTCCTAAGAAACTTAATAAAAGGTATTACATCATTTGGTGATCTCGCTTTATGTGACACAAGCAGATGGCTGTTCCATGCAACTCCCTAGGAGGGAAGGACCACACTTCATCATACAGAATGATGGCTGTTTATAAGAGAAATCTTTTTTTTTTTCTTATAAGGGGATGAAATACATCCATGTTGAATAAGGGTATCAATGGCTACAGGTAGGCATGTAAAAGTATTTTCCTGTGAAGTACCCAATCCCCTGAGCCAATGTTCTGTATTTTATGGATGTAAAAGACACAATGAATTTCATAAATGCATACACGTGGCTGACTCTTCCCTGAGAGCTGTCACAAAATGACAGCTTTCCCACCTTGTCAGAATGTTATGCACACTTCTAATTGGGAAGTATAATATGTATTGTACCCTGTTGATATACACATACCCGAGCATTTTTAGTTTGGCAAGATGAGAAGATGACAAGGAGCACTTATGCTAGAAAGAGAACCTGAGAGGTGAGAAGGATTTCAGAAAGGTAAGGCTGGGGGAGGGGGAAGAAGAAGGCTATTTTAAAAACATTCACTGACACGCAGGAGGTGGGAGATGAAGGGGAACAGGGGGATGTTGATACAAAAGAGAAAACTGGGGATTTGACAAAAGAAGGGAAGGAAAAAGACATATATGCACATGCAGTTCATTCTATCTCTTCACATTTATACAAACAGTATTCTGGTGCAGTCACACAGCATCCTGTGAAAATGGAGAGTAATTTCCAAAAAGCTTCAGGTGAGTGGCAGAGGTCCTGGGCTGCATCTACACTGCATAATTAATTCAGTTTAACACTAGAATTCTGATTTTTGTATGTTTTTTAGATACTTAGCCTTTTCTGTTAGAGTTCTGGTGCCCCAACAAATTACAAATCCCAGGATTGCATAGGATGGAGCTAGAACATTTAAAGTGGTGTCAAACTGCATTACTTCTGCAGTCTGGTAGCAGCCTTGGTAAGGCAACTGAGCTTACACTGAGCATCAATGGGCCTCAAAGTAAGTCAGTGTCACTTCATACTGTGTTTCTCTCCAAGAGGAGGTGGAAAAGTTAATACAACAAAAGAAAGGAGTGTTCCCTAAATGTAGAGCTAATATGCATAGATACATATATAATGTCATACATTATAATTTTTGTATGCAAGGTAACTTGCTTATCCATGCTACATACATGCTGATCCAGCAGCATTCTGGTGTACAAAATAAAATGTGTATATCATCTGGGAGGAATTTAGAATGTTGTTAGCATACCTGAATTTTGAATCAAATTCAAAATTTCAAAATTCAAAATGACCTTAATTGATTAGAAAGCTGGGCCAAAACTTAAAAAAAAATGAATTTCAACAGGGAGAAATGTAAGGCACTGCACTTAGGCAGAAAAAATGAAATATATACAGGATCGGGGACATCTGGTTTAACAGGACTACATGTAAAGGGATCTAGGAGTCCTAATAGAGCACAAGTTGAACATGAGTCAACAGTGTGATGCGGCAACTAAAAAAGCCAATGCAATTCATGGCTACAGATCAAGAGAAATAATAGTGCCACTATATTCTGCTTTGGTCAGGCCTCACCTGGATTATTGTATTCAGTTCTGGGTACCACAGTTCAAAAAGAATGTTGACAAACTGGAGTGTGTCCAGAAGAAGGTGATCAAAATGTTGAAGGATCTGGAAACCCTGAAGAGAGACTAAGGGGGGAAGCAGGTGGCTTAAAGGGCCATCTTGGGGGCAGGGAAGGGGAGGGGCAGCCACACAATCGGTGCCCCAACCCCTTCCCCAGGTCGTCCGCGGAGCAGCCGGCCCTCCGCACAGCTGGCGCTCCGAGGAGGACCTCCCGCCGCAGCATTCGGACACGCTGCGGCGGAAGAGTCGCTGAAGATGTGCCTCAGCCTTTTGCGGCGCACCTTCAGCGACTTTTGAAAGGAGTGCCAATTTAGCACTCCTTTCAGGGGCGGTGAAGCTGTGCCACGGGGCCGAGGTGTGGGGATACCACGGCCCTGCAGCGCAGCTTCCCGGGGCAGCCCACGACCGCCCGTCTGCTTCCCCAATTAGGAACCTCAGTATGTTTAACCTGGAAAAGAGACAGTTAAGAGGTGATATGAGAGCCCTGTATAAGTATTTGAAGGAGTCTCATATTGAGGATGGAGCAAGCTTGTTTTCTGCTGCTGCACAGAATAGGACATTGGAGAATAGAATAGGACATTCAAACTACAGGAAAAGAGATTCTACCTCAACATTAGGAAGAACCTCCTGACAGTAAGATCTGTTTGACAGTGGAACACATTCCCTCAGAGTGTGGTGGAGTCTCCTTCTTTGAAGGTTTTTAAACAGAGGCTGAATGGCCATCTGTCAGGTATACTTTGACTTAGAGTTCCTACATGGCAGGGGTTGGACTAGATGGCCCTTGTGGTCTCTTCCAACTTTATGATTCTATTATTCAATGACACTTCCATGTTGTATAAGGAGTTTCATGTTTTCATATTTCTATATCTGGAGCCAGGAATGTTTTAGGTCATGATGACCTTTGGAACACTAGGAAGTTTCCCATAGGAAAGGCACATTGACCAAAAGACATGTGAAGAGTCTAGATAATACCATGATAAATGCAGAATGGGTTGCTGGTCACTCTATCCTCCCTACAGGCATTCTGGTCATCCTCTTGCACCAGTGGCATTACTAGAGGGTGTGTGTGTGTGTGTGGGTGCAGTCTACATCAGGTGACACCCCAGAAGTGGGTGTCATCTGGTGCGGTAGTACACCCTTGGGGGGCAGCTGCCTTCCAAGTCCTGTGTGGCAATTGTGACGCAGGCCTCAGATGCCTATGGGGGTAGTGCCGTAAATAGAATGGCATGGCAAGGTGGGAGGTGTGCTCGGTCTTCTGAGACCCATTGCCACATGGGACTCAGAAGGCAACTGCTGCCCTCTGAGACCTTCTGAGTCCTGTGCAGGAACTGCCATATGGGACTCAAAAAGCCTGGGGAGGAAGCAGCTGCTTTCTGAGAGGGCCAAGCACACACCCCTACCTCGCTGTGCCACACTGCACCATTCAAGTCACGAGTAGAATGGTTCCATGGCAGTGAGCTTGGGGGTGTGCCCTTTTGGCCCTGATCTAGGAAGCCCCAAGGCCCCCCACACACCAGATAACACCCCAGACAGGGACACCACAGTCTTGCACTAGGGACAAAGGCGTCCCCATTGCACTAAGGCTAGCTACCTATCCCCTGCTGTGTTTCCAGCCACCATCTCTGTATCTATCTATCTTAGGGCTCTCCCATCTCTAATCACTGTTTTGTTAATCCAGAGTTAAAACCATCTACCAAAATCGCTCTTTTTGTCAATTCTATGGAAAAGCAATCAATCTCTATGTACTTTATATGGGCACATTAAGTATCCTTCGAGGATACAGAACACCACATAAATATTCACCCCACATATGGTCAATTCACGATTACAGTGTATACAGCTGCCATCTACTGAATCTCTGTCCAACCATCTAGAGCTTCCTTTTTTTTTTTGTATCACACTGTGTGATTACAGCCATAAGCTACTTTAGGAGTGGAATCTACTGCCCTCTGTTTCTTGGTTCATATCTGGCACTCACACCCATACAGGGGCTAAGCAGACGGGCGACCATGGGCCGCCCTGGGAAGCTGCGCCGCGGGACCGAGGCATCCCCATGCCTTGATCCTGCGGCGCACCTTCACCGCCCCTGATTTAGCACTCCTTTCACAAGTCAGCGAAAGTGGGCCGCAAAAGGCTGCAGCGCACTTTCGCTGACTTTTCCGCTGCAGCGTGTGGAAAGGCTGCGGTGGGAGGTCCTCCTCGGAGTGCCGGCCATGTGGAGGGCCGGCTGCTCCAAGGACGACCTCGGGAGGGGGAGGGGGCACCGAGTGTGTGGCTGCCCCTCCCCTTCCCTGCCCCCAAGACGGCCTTTTAAGTTGTCTGCTTAGGCCCACAGTCATGATCCTGACAACAGTTGTGAGTTGTTTGGATTGCAAGGGTTAGATACATGACTGCCCTGCAAATCCTTCCCTAACTTTGGGTCTATCATGCTGTGTGATCCAAGACTCAGGCATTCTGGTTAGGAACACACACACACACGCACACACTATATTAGGGTCAAATGTTTCCTCTCTTGTGGAGATGGAAGAAGTAGGACCTCTTAACTCCATTTTGTATGGACTGTGTGCCACCTTTTAGGTCAGTTTACCTTTATGAATTCCTGGCTAGGCAAGTTGGCAGGGTGGGAGGAAACTTATGCCTATTTATAATTTTTTCAGGGTAGTGTCCTAAAGAGGAGGACATTTATCCATTGGAGGTGATGACAAACCACTGTTAGGTTTAGTGGTTTACCTGGATTTGGATGCAGTACTCTCACTTCTAAAAGAGTAGCTTGCAATCAACAGGACTCAGATAGTACCCTAAGTCCCTTTTCCCCTAATGCTAGGGCAGGTGATACAGAGGGCTCCTGAGGGGTGGTTCCATGCCACCCCTAGGAGCACCAGATCAGGGCCATGCCAACTGTATGCTGTGGCCCCAATCCTTTGCTGTCCCAAAAATTGCTGGCAAATGCCTCTCCTTTTTGGAGTGGCAAAAAGCTGTCCTTGCTGCTGCAGCAGCTGCTTTTTTGTGCTCCTTTGGTGCAGCATGTCTGTACTCTGTGCCAAGGGAGTGCCCTGACACCATGCACCATGCAGTGGGGCACGTGGCATGACGGCAGCATCAGGGCAGAGTTGGGGCAGCCAGCGTGTGGTCACCATGCCCCAGCTCCACCCCCAGGCTGGCACTTTGGGCCGGTCTGTATATCCCCTACGTTCCTAAGAATTTGTTTCGCCCACTTGATGTTCTGCTTAGTGTAAACACAGGGATTTTCCCCAAGGTAACATGATGGTCTCTCCTTCAATGAGTACTAGGCCACTCTTAAATTGGCAGGACTCATTTAGGTTCCGAAAAACCTATTTCACATTGCTTAATCTAAGTCGGAGTCCTCCCACTGTTAGTTCTGGTATACATAAGTGAAATGATGCCTCCAGTTACTCACTTCTTGCAGGTCCCCTTTGAGCGAACAAATTCCCCCAGTATTTAAGGAGACAATTGGTGACAACCCCAAGTTCCTCATACATGAAGAATGAGATATTCCTTGCTATTTCCTTGTTTATGAATAATGCAGATGCTATTTGTCATGATGGCTTTATGTTGGGGCAGGTTGCATTTGAATTACCAGATGCTGTAGAAGAGCAATGGGCATTCTACTTGCAGGCTTTGTAGAGGCACACAGTTGGCCACTCTGTGAAACAGCATGCTGAACTAAATAGGCTTTTGGTCTGATCCAGTAGGACTCTTCTGATGTCCTTGTAGTCTCCAACCTTGTGAGTAAGCCTTTGCTTTTACACATTTTTGAACAGTTAAAAGCAACCACCTGTCCTTGTGGCTTTTCTTCTCTCTTGAAGCTTCATCCATCTTGATGCCCAGGGCAAAACTAGTTTCACTGGCACTGAGCAATATATCCAATGCATTGTTTTTCCCTCTTTCTGTCCCCAGCACTATTCTCTGTTGAGCAACATATAGTCTTTAGCCAGGCATGAAAGCATCATCTGGGTCTCTGGTATAAAAGCTTTAAGGCTGTATCTGGTCTCTCCTACCCCCAGCCCCTTTCTATACATTTTAATACTGATTGCAAAGGAAAAATAGCCACAAACCAGATGCAAATCAATTGAGGGATGCCTATGATCTATCATTTTGTGTTCATTTTTACTGCATACAAATGAGCCAAAATTCAGAGGAGCAGCTTGTCCCTAAATGACAACCAATTGTCTTCCCACCCACCCCAGTCAATTGTTTCCCTTGAATAATAACTATGCGCTGGAGGTTAATAGATGTATGGGAACAGAGTACCTAAGACAAATGGTTCCTATGGCAACTTCTTCCTCCCCACCCTTTCTTTCACCCTCACTAGATTGATACATGGATGAAATAGCAGACAAGCTTAAAATGCTTTCTATGTAATCCTGTAAAGTCAGAGTCCTTAAATAGGACATGAGGAAGACAATAGGCAACCAAAATTATTTTAAATATACATTAATTGATCTAGTTTAAGAAAGCTTGGCTTTAAGATTATATGGAAATCCAGAGTCTAGAAACAAACCTTAGAAATTTGGCAGACATGAGATACTATGAGCAAACGCTGTTGATTACCTAAAAAGCAGCAGCATCCAAGGACCAAATTACAATTGATTTTTATGTGTGTGTGGCTTAGCCTTGTGTCAGAGAGCACCAGACATAATGGAGCAAATGGAACATGGAGAATGGGGATTAAACTTGCTGTGTACAGGACAGTCCCATTTAAAAAGCAAAGCAGCTTCATTTATATACCACTTCATACTGCACTATTCAGTGTCTAAGCGACTTACAACTATAAGCTCTTTGACCCCAACAACTGGGTACTCATTTTTGTGACCTTGGAAAGATGCAGGCCTGAGTCAAGCCTGAGCCCTGGCTAGTATTGAACTCGCAACCTTGTGGTTTATGAGTGAGTGGCTGCAGTACAGGCATTTGACCACTGCGCCACAAGGGCTTCTCACACACATACAACATACACCTGCCATTCACAATATGTGGAAGACATCATTGTGACTAACAGAAGGGAGATATTTTAGTGCTAATTTAATGAAATAACATCTCTTTACATACATGCCTGCCCATAATGTATCAGCCAAAGCTGATAACAGGCACTCCTAACCATCACATTTACCTGATTTATCATCCAAAGCGATGGATCCAGGAGCACCCCCAGACTGCCACCACTGAGAAAGCCCTCTTCTGTGTTCCCAACAGATGTACCAGTGAAGTTGGTGAATCAGAGAAAAGGGTCTCCCCAGTAGATCTCAAAACACAGGCTGGGTCATAAGGGAATATATGGCCATTCAGATGACCTGGACCTGAGCCTTATAGGGCTTTATAGGTTAAAACCAGCATTTTGAATTGTGCACTAAAATGGATTGGCAGCCAGTGAAGCTGTTGCAACAAGGGAGCTGTGTTTCAGTTTGTTCACCCCCATCCAGCCCATTATTGATGGTAGGCACTGATTTAGAACCAAAACAGCTTCCTTGGCTTGGGCTGGAAAGGGTGTCATCTCCCAGCAGTTTCATGTATATGTTGAATAGCATGGGGGAGGAGCACACCAATGCTTCCTGTAGCAGCACACCAATGTCTGAACTCCTTCCCAAGGTGTTCGTGTTGGTTCTATACCTATTGAATTTCAGACAGGAACTAAACTTTTTTGTTTTGGTTTAGCTTATGCTTTTAAATGCTTGGATTTCACAGGATTTTATTGTACAACATTTTGAGCATCCTAATGAATATCTGCTTCTGAAGCAACATCCTCACTCTGCCATTTCCATAATTCCTCTACACCAAGGGTGGGAATCATGTGGGCTCCAAGTGTTATTGAACTGCAGTTCCTATCATTCCTCACCCTTAGCTATACTGGTTAAGGCTTATAAGGACTGCAGACCAACAACACTGGGAGGACCACATGATTTCCATTCCTCTTGTACGTTGTCACTGGATGAGTGGGCAGGAAAGTTTTGTTCTTGATCTGCTCTGAAATTTTCACTGTTCATCTTTACATCTTGTATATGTAAAACCTATTCTAAGAGTTTTAATTTACTTCCAGATAAAGGAGCACTCCTTGTCTAAGAAAACTGTATGAAATTTATACATAGGGTGGAAAACTTGGGGGGTAGTTATACACATGTAGGGCAAAAGGAGGAGGAGGAACCACAATATTTTTCCCCCCAAAGACAGATAGGAAGATTATTTTGCTGCTTACCACAGACCTTTTCTCTCAAATGTAAATGTACATGGATGATTAGAGAAAGAGAGAAATAAGAACTCCATTTAAACACTCACACCTCTTCCCCTGGATAAGCTATGCTCTAGATAAGCAAGTCTGTGGTATAAAGAGCTGAAAAGCCACAATCACATTAAGCTCAGTGAGAGTACAGAAGGTCATTCTCAAATAAAGCCGACTATTGCAAGGTACTTCTCATAGTTGCTCTGTGAATCCCCATCCAAACAAATCAATTTAAAAACCATTTTCCCCTCCTGTATGAATTCCACAATTTTCTCTTTTCCCCAAAAAAAGTAAAAAGCAGTTGGCTTTACTGAAGGCATGAAGGCTACTCAAATGGAAAAAGAAAGAAGTATTTTATGTGAGTAGCAAATGAGACTGGTGAGACATTTTAATAAAGGATTTCATGGTACTGCTCCATATGTAAAAGGTCTAGAGAAATCTGAAAATAGATAACCCTAACCCCTCCTTTCCTCTTTGTTGGCCTTGAGGATTTTTTCACTTATTTTCTTAAATCGCAACCCTATACAAAGAGATGAGGAATGTCTGCCTTGTTGGGTGGTAGGAGGGGGGAGGGCATGTTGCACATGTGTGTGTACATATTTGCATGCTCTTCTTCAGAAAAGGGAAATAAGGTACATTTGTGCAGAGATTATCTGCACAAACTATTATTTTTTTACTTACCTTAATTTTAAAAAAAGTCCTTGGCTTATTCCTGTGACTTTTGAAGAGGCTGGCGATTTTTGACAGCTTGCCTTGGTGTGTCAAGAAGGCAGCCTTTCTCCTTGAGACTGAGAAAATAAATCCACTTCACATTCCTAATTCTATAAGGCATTTAGGAAAAAGGCAAGCCTCCCCCAGCCTCATATGTGCTTCTTCAGTGGCATGACTAGTTGTTCATCAGTGCTGAGCCAGTGCCTGCCTTGTTTTTACTCAACAAACTTGATGTAGACTATTCACCAGGTACAACAACCTACCATTGATTTTATTTCCTGCCTGCCTGAAACTGCAAAAATGGAAGGGTTGCCAAGTTTCTCATAATCCATGGATATGACCACATTCAGCCTAGATTACAAGTTATGCAGACTTTGAACAGTTTACCCTTTACAAAACCTGTGCACCACAATTTATGACAACATGGCATTTCCCCTGACAACAGTGGAATAGATTTCAGGAGAGATGCTATGCTAGGCAGATTTTATTTTTAAGAAAAGCAGTTTACCTTGGCTTATGTCCCCACAAGGCTTATATCCAAATCTGTGTGTAACTAAACCTAATTATTTTGAACAGAACTAGAGGCTTCAACATTATTGTGACTGATAAAATAGTGAGGTGTTTTTTTCCAATAGTCATTAAAAATACTATGGAATATCCTCTTGGTGCAATGAAAAGCTTTAAAACTTATTCCTTGGCAAGTGATGTGATTTTGTTTCACAATATGCTAAGAATTCAACTATCAAGCTAAGTGGCCTATATGGATACCCAAAAAATAAAATAAAATAACATTGGTTACCTTAGAATAAATTTCTTCTTTCTCTCTCTTGACACATAAAACAAAGAGAAGGGAGTTGTATTTTCCTATCCATCACTACTCTCTGAAACAATAACCCATTAGCAATGTAGCTTGCTGTAAATGGATTGCAAAGCTGTCCCTCAAGTGAATTATAGCAGTCTTTCAAGTAGTAAGAAGTAAAGTTGCAGCAATTTTCCATGTCTTTAATTTTACTGTCACAAAGGTATAGAAGAGCTGTGTTCTGGAACTGATGGATTTCAAGCGGAGAAAAATTAAATTCCACATATTAATAGGTGAAAACGGACTTTGGCAGTATAATTTTAATCTAATTATTAGCTCAGTGAGAAAGGCTCTATGAATTGTAGATTTTACATGACAGGGTATGATCCCATTAAAAATGTACAGGTTGACCACAATCCAGACAAATATAGGCATTTTTCTGTCCCATTGATTCCTGTGGAAGATATTTTAAGTTCTTGCTTGACTCTACTATTATCTTTATTTATTTATTTAGTTCAGTTCAGTTCAGTTCTATGGTACCTTTCTCCCAGAAAGGGATTCAGGGTGGCTCACAGATAAAAAATTTTTAAAGGAAACAATTAAAATCATTTAGCTAAAAACAGTAAAACATACAAAGTTTATAAAAAATATCTAAAGCACACATCCCACATAAAAGCCTTCCTGACACGATTATATATTAAAAGCCTGCTTGAATACAAATGCATTTGCCTGCTAACTAAAGGAAAACCTAATCTCCTGTAGAAGGGGACTTCAGAGGGTGGGAGCTACCACTGAAAAGGCTCCCTCTCTCATGTCCTGACCAAGCAAGTCTTGATGGTATCAGGACCAAGAGGAAGCCTTTTCCCGTAGATCTTAGGACCCTTGCAGGTTCATATGGGGAGAAACAGTTTTTCAGATAATCTTGACCTCAGTCATGTAGGGCTTTATATATAAGTCATGACCAGCACTTTGAATTGTGTCCAGAAATGAACCAGCAGCCAGTGAAGCTGTTTCAACAAGGGAATTATATACTCCCTATAACTGGCCCTGGTCACCTTTTTGACTGCTGTATTTTGACCCCACTAAAGTTTCCAAACAGTTTCCAAAGGCAGCCCCATGTAGAGTGTGTTACAATAGTCCATGTAATCAAGGCATGAGTCACCATTGCCAGATCTAACATCTCAAGGAATGGGTGCAGCTGGCACACTAGTTGCAGCTATGCAAATGCACTCTTGGCCACTGCTGAAACCTGGGCATCCAAGCTCAGAGTTGAGTTCAGGAATACACCCAAGCTGCAAGCCTAAGCTTTCAGGGGGAATGTAATCCCATCCAGCACAGGCAGAGTCCCTATTCCCTGATCTGCCTTATGACTGACCAGGAGCACCTTTTGTCTTATTTGGATTAAAACTCAATTTGTTTGCCCTCATCCAGTCTATTCCGGACAGCAGACTGGTTCAAAACAGAGACAGCTTCCATTAGAATTAGAATATCATTAAAATGACTGGCACAAAGAAAGTTCTTAAAGAGTATTAAAGGGATAGTAGTTTAATGTCCTGGTGACTGTAAGACAGGGATGGAGAATATGTGATCCTCCACATCTTGCTGGGCATCAACTCCCTTAAGCCCTAGCCAGCATTCCCAGCAGTGAAAGATGCTGGAAGTTGATGTCCAACAATATCTAGAGTATTACACATTTTCCATCCTCCTAGAAGAAGGGAAATGTGACAAACAATGCAAAAAAATATAAAAAGATAAAAAATGTACAATGCTCATAACTGTTCCCAATAGGAAAAAAAACCCCTTTGAAAGTATTCATTCTTGAGTGCAAGAATGTATAGGCAAGGATATTCTTTGTCAGCACAAATTGCAACCATGGTCTCACTTTATGTGACTGCCCTCTGATGTACGTCAGATTACAAGACGTGCTGTATACTTGTGGTTATTTGGATTTGGGACCTTTTTTTAAAAAAATCTTTCTGTGTGCATAAAAATAGTTTGCAAGCAAAATGTTCAATTTTAAAAACATAATTTTTTTTAAAATCTCCTATACTCCTTTCTTCTGAGGCCCTGAGACAATACACAGTTATAGTGCTAGATTCCACAAGAAATACCATGACAACATCCTATGTAATCCTGGAGTGTATAATTTGGTCAAGCACTAGATCTTTCCACCTGAAAATTCTTAATACCCCTCTCAAAACAGCAAATCCCAGGATTCCATAGTATGGTCTCATGGCAGTTGATGTGGAATAATAGTACTCCAATGATCACAGAGTAGTCTCTGACAGCGCTGGCTTTTTGGCTTAGTAACAAAGATGATCACCATCCCCTACAGTCGGACACAACTTGACAATCTTGTCAACGGGGAATACCTTTACCTTTAATTGTATAATGTGAAAGAACCCCTGATGGTTGAGCATTTTTAAATTAGATGTCCTAATGTTTTGGATCTTCTAGTTGTCATTCCTACCCTTCTCAATGTTTTCAAGAATGAGCAGAATAAACACAGAAGTTTGTGAATATTCTTTACTTCCCTACTTTGTACTGTTTGTTCCTCTTTAAGTTAAAAAGCCCCCCAAAAGAATCTTGGAGAAAAGCAACTATAAACATGTCATAAAAATTCAAAAAAGGGAACACTAACATTTAGATGGCTCTTCAGATTCCATGATCCTTCCTAAATTAACATGAAGTCTGGATGGGAGAGAAACTTTTAAAACACACACACACACACACACACTCCAGACACAAATCTCC
This sequence comes from Phrynosoma blainvillii, assembly GCA_026167975.1. NCBI lineage: Eukaryota > Metazoa > Chordata > Lepidosauria > Squamata > Phrynosomatidae > Phrynosoma > Phrynosoma blainvillii. The sequence continues at coordinate 421,071,775 of JANUYF010000001.1, forward strand.
ACTTTCCCCTTTGAGTACAAGAATGATTCCTTTAAAATGTATTTTCTTCCTAACAAGCTGTTAACTGATCTTCTGCACAGAATTAAATGAAATATTTATTTGACAGCCAACCACTGAAATGAAGAAAACAAACCCTTCATGCCCTTGGAAGCTCTTCAGAGCTGCATGGTACAGATATTAGTTTCACTCATGCTCTCATGTCTCATGTCATCTCCTGGTTAAGGACACCTTAAGGGGCATATCTAAAGAAGCAAGTTATTTTTTAAATGTCTGCAATGTTATGATGAGCTAATTTGCTGCTCAGGCTTATGATTCTTCTAGAAGTAGCTAGATTGAAAGCAGGGGGAGTGCTTTGCTAGCCCACTTCCTCTCTTTAATCACTTGTTCCTAAGGTTTTTTGTTACATACAAGTTTGACCAAGACACCAGAGCTGGCCCACTCCAGCCGGATGCCTCTGTACAAGATGACTGCAGCTGCATCCATACTGCAGAAATAATCTGGTTTGACACCACTTGAACTGCCATGGCTCAGTGCTATAGAATTCTGGTCTGGTCTGGTGCGCCAACAAACTACAGTTCCCAGAATTCCATAGCATTGACTCGTGGCAATTAAAGTGGTGTCAAACCAGATTATTTCTGCAGTGCAGATGCAGACTGCCTCTCTCTATGAAAACTGACTGTGGGCCTTTACAGACTGCCAGAAATAATGCACCTTCAGTCCACTTTAACTGCCTTGGCTCAGTGCTAGGGAATCATGGGAACTGTAGTTTTTCCTGAGACATTGAGCCTTCTCTGTCAGAGAGCTCTGGTGCCACAATAAACTACACTTCCCATGATTCCCTAGCACTGAGCCTGAAGTGGACTGAAACTGCATTACTTCTGTCAGTCTGCAAAGGCCCTAGGGACCTTATCACACGGGGCCAAAAGCAGCAAGAATCCACTAAGAATCAGGCGCTATAGCGCTATATTTTCCCGCGTGATCACACAACGTCGCTCAGAATCCACTAAGAATCAGGCGCTATAGCGCTATATTTCTCCGTGAGATTACACGACGTCGCTCGGAATCCAGCGAGAAACCGCTCGGAATGAAGCATCATTCGCATTCTTTTGAATGTCGGTTTCAGCGGGCATTGCAATAGCGCGAGCTGATCCATAGCGCTATTATAGCGCTAGCGCCATATTTATACTAGCGCTATAGTACTGGAATGATGCTCATATCGCTTTCTTGCAACTTTTGAGAGCAGCGTGTGATAAGGTCCTCGGTTAACAGCTAAATCTCCTATCCATAGTGGCAGATGCATATGTTCCATCACTACCCTAAGGACAGCAGGCTATTTAGGGTAGGATGAGAACAGTGGGAACAGAACTGTAAAAACTAACTAACAACAATAAGACAGGAAAACATGCAACAATGGTAATGGGAAATCTAGTATAGTACCCTATGAGGTAGAGGATATTGAGGCAACTCAGCATTTCTCAGCACCAACAGTTCCGTCTCACTGTGCCCACTGTGATCTGAGAAACTTTGAGAAGGGAGAAGCAAGGAAAGAAGTGGCCAGGCAGCCCCCCTGGAAAGTTTACAGCAGCTGCCCCAAGGGGACTACAGAAACCACTAGTACACTACTATAAAATCCTTTGCTTTCCAAAGCAGTGTACTCATTCTCAGATTTGTTTCCTTATTCTGAATACTTGGGAAGAAGAGCAAGCCCTGAGAAAGCAGCCTAAACTAGCTCATATGACATAGACAGCTCTGTTCTCCAAGAATTGCTATTGCACCCATGCTGCTCCAGAATGAACTTTGTGAGGCCACCATCTCAGGCTCAGTCCACATGGGCCAGAATACTTCAAGAGCAGCCCAGAGTATTCTGCTTCCAAATCTGCCCTGACATTCCCCTGTAAGCTTGAGCACTCTATTGCATGCCAGGCAACTGTTTGCACACATGTTCTGCTGTGCTGACCACTGGTGTGAGTTGCTCACTTTGAGTTCAGAACGAGATGCCCAGAGTCAATCACATGGCTGGGTGCCTTGTTCTGAGTCAGGGCAAGCAACTCATGCCAGTTGTGGTGGCACTGGCAGGCACAGTGGGATGCATTGTAAACAGCAGCTCACCATTACAACAGAGGGCTCCAGATCTTTCAGGAAGATCTGGAGCAAAAGGTGATTTATATTAAACTGTTGTAAAGAGGTATGTAGAGAGATCTTGTAGCGTCTTTGAGACTAAATGAAATAAAGAAGTTGGCAGCATGAGCTTTCGTAGACTTCAGTCTACTTCCTCAGATGCATCTAGTGTTGTAAGGGGAGTATACCTTGGATCTGGTGCTGAATTTCCCATTAGTCATCTGGACAGTTCACACCACAACTGGGGATTGGGCCCTGCATCATCCAGATCGATCAAAGGGAAGATGAGCGGGGAGGATGTTTTACTTTGCATATGTGAACAACTCCTCATTCTGCCTTCTGGGTAATGCAGAAAAGATGGTTTATATCTGATTTCCAGTGGCTGGGATCATTGCCTGTCATCTGGGATAGCAAGCAGAGTTATGCCACCCATCTCTGTAGTGTCCCTGAATGTATCTGTTCTCATTTCTCTCATATAAATAAATATAGCAGGAGGACATTTTACAGACTTAACACTGTAAAAAGCAATTCCCTTTTCTTGGTAGTGGCCATCTGCTTGCAGAACTCTCTTCCAGTTGAAGGCCTTTCAGATCCTTCCTTTCAAACTTTTAAGCAAGCCCTAAAAAATTAACTCTTTATTTTGGCCTAAAATTAAATTGTAACTCTCCTGAGGCCATTGTGTATATATCACAATCTAGTTGTATCTCCACATTTTTATTTTATCATCAGTCTTATTGTTTTATTAAAACATACTTAAAGTAATAGTTAAAAATATCTTATACATATTATTCCACATACAATATGTAATAAGTCACATTAATTATCCATTCTTAATTATCTTATCTAAAACTTATTCACATTAAATCATTTAATAGTAATTAAACCAATAATTAGAAAAAACACATGAAATTGTTATTAATACATTCATACTTATTGCTATCTTCATTTCAACATATACTATACTATTCGATTGCTATGCAGAGGGGCGGGATAAAAATAAAATTTATTATTATTATTATTATTATTACTATTCATAATTTCACTAAAGTGCAATACTATTAGTTTATCACTAATTAACTTGTCTTAATAATCAAATGCTCCTCATCACAGAGCCATGTTATTCTTCATGTTATTCTACCCTCCAAAATTGTAACTCTTCCTGTGGAGGTAAACCACCTTCCTTTTTTACTAGAACCTTTTGTACAAACATCTTCCATATTGCTTCAAAGACTTTCCCCTTCATTATTCCTTTTTTTAACCATAATTTCATATGTTAACTTATTATTAATTGCCATTTGCCATACTTCTTTATACCATTCTTGTATTTGCAGATCTCCTTGAACTTTCCATTTTTTATATATATACATACATACATATATATATATATATATATATATATATTGCTATAATTAATCTTGCTGCTGTCAGTAAATTTGTAATTAAGTCCTTCATATCCTGGGTGCAGTTGATCTTATCATATGTAGACAATAATGATATCTTTGGACATGTTTCCTACTCAATTTCTAATTCTTCCCTTACATTTATTGGAAAATTTTCCAACATTACTACTGGAGTTAATTGTGAGATAACAGGCATTAATTTTTCTTTATGGTTTTTTCCAAATCTCTAATATATTCTTTAGAAAGAGGTTTTCTATTTCTTTCATTTTTTTCATGATAAAGTCTTTAAAAATATATTTTCCAGTTTTTTCTCTATTTCCATTGTTTCCATCTCTAACAAGTCTAATTCCCCTTTCTCTGTAATTCCATCTATAATATATCTCAATTGATTTGTGCTATAATACCATTTTAAATTTGAGAGACCCAGTTCTCCATCTTTTTGGGATTTGTACCAGTATATTTTATTAATCCTCACTTTTTTTATTCCCATTACAAAAAATAGTCACTAATACTTACCAATTTTCCATTTCTGCTTCTGATATTTGTATTGTAACATCCTAAACAAAAAAAGTATCTTAGGTAAAATTTTCATTTTTACTAATGCAATTCTGCCAAACCACGATAATTTAATATTTTTACAATTTTTTAATTTCCTTTTAATTTCTATTCATAATTTATTATAATTTTGTTCCTTAATATATTCTTAATGTTTCTTAATATATTCTTCATTTCCTCCCACTAACTTATTCCCTGCTGAATATAATTTTTTGTAATGTTCTTCAAATATCTTTTCTTTTCTTTCATCATTATACATATCTTCCCTGTTTTATCTTTTGTTATACCAATCATATTCCTCTTTTTCTTTTTTTTGTGCTGATCTTGCCAACATTTTAAACTTCTTATTGCTATATTCAAAAAACTCCCTCCGCAAATCTATTAAATTTCTCTAGACCTCATCTATTTCTATTTTCTCTAATTCATTTCTTTTTGCTTGTAATTCTATATAATTATTTTACTCCTTTCTTTTATGTATCTGTCCTCTAATTTTTTTAATTTCCATTTCTAATTTTATTTTTCTCTCTCCCTGTCATCTCTTTACATTACACGTTCCCCTAATACAAATCCCTCTTGCAATCACTTTCATAGTATCCCATAACACAGCTTGAGAAACCTCTCTATTATTGATATCTCATATATTTTGCCATTATTTCTCAATCTTACTCACTATATCTTTATAATTAAGTATTCTAATGCCCAACCTCCATCTTTTTGCTTCTCTATAATCCTTTTTAACTACAACTACATATTTAATAAAGCATGGTCTGTAGCTTTTATCCCTTCTATCCCTGTATTTAATACATTTGGAACCATATTTTTGATACAAAAATAAAATCTATTCTGGAATATTTTTTATGAACGGAAGAATAATAACTGTATTTCTTTTCATCCCCCTTAATCAATCTCCATATATCTTTTAATTTGTTTCTATTCATTATCTTATTCAGGGGTGTTATATTATTGAGTCTATCCCCTGTTGTTGGGTCTGAGTAATCTTTCCACTTATCCATAACCATATTAAAATCTCCTGCCATAATTGTATAATCTCTCTGGATATCCTCCATTTACTTAAATACTTTTTTATAAAATAATTTTTGTTTTTCATTCCCCCCCCCTTGTTCCTTGCATAAGTATAAATCTTCCTTTTTCATCTTTCTTAACTTTTAACACATTAAAACCACATCTTTTAGAAATTATGATTGCTACCCCTCTTGCTTTTGAAGTACCATATGCTTTTCGTAAGGAGCAACCCAATTCAGTTTAAGTTCATTTGTTCCTTGTTTTGCCTGATGTATTTTCTGTAGGAAAAAAAAAATTGCTTTCTCTTTCTTCAACAATTATTATATCCTCTTTCTTTTGATTACAGATCCCAGTCCTTTCACATTTAATGTTGCTATCCTTATTTTATTAACCATATTACTTTTCTAAATCTTCTAAATTGGCTCTTCAGTGTGATACCCCTACAGCCATCCTTTTCTTCTCTCCCTCCCTCCCCTTTTCACCCTCCCTTCCCTTCCCCCTGCCCACATATACATTTCTACCCCCTTCCTTCCCCAAGGTATCTAGCCTTGCTCATGGCTTTTACTAGCCCTCTGGGGAAGGGGGGGAGAGAAAAGGCCCCCATTCCCAGTGTGTGATCAGTTTTTCTCCTCCTGGTTGTTTATTAATTGTCTCTCCTGTTATATCATTTTTTCTAGAGTTTTTTAAAATTTATTTTTATTGTCTTTGTCCTTATCTTCTATGATTCCTTGACTCCACCAGTTGACCTTTAAGTTCTATTGTATGTCACATTGAATAAGTTCACCCAAAAGATGCATTTTATATTTCTTTTAAATGAATAACATTTTGTTGATGGTTTGGGGATCAAATGGATCTGGACCTGCCCTGAGTTGGGTGTCACTTCACACTAGCTCTGTCTTTTTCTTAAAAGCCATGATGTGTTCATATAGTTAATAAGGTGGGATTATGGGAAGGCAAAGTCTTGGAGGTTTATAGACCAATTTTCCACATACTGAGGTCCACAGTGAGTTGTTTCAATCTCCCAAACGGGAAAACAAATGCAAACAAATCCTATATGGCTTAGGTCCAAGCTATCTGAAAGGCCACATCTCCCTATACAAACATACTCAAATAAGATCTTCAGGGGAGGGCTTTCTCTTGGTCCCATGATCTTCACAGGTATGACTGATGTGAACATGGGAGAGAAGCTTTTCAGTTGCTAATCCCAGAGTATGCAACTCTCTGCCAAGGGAGGCTTGTTTGGCCCCCTCCTTGCTCTCCTTTTGTCAGCAGGCCAAGACCTTTCTATTTAAACAGGTCTTTGTTTTCTAAAAGATTGGGGTAATGTAATGGGTAGGTATTCATGTGCTTTTAATTTTTTTCCCATAAGCAACCTAAACTTATAGGAATCGTAGGACTTATAGGAATCGTAGAACTAGAGCTGTGGGGCCAAACTAGATAGGGGATCCATCACAAGGGATGGAAGAGAAAAGAGTATAAAATAAATATTAATAAATGACACCACTTATTTCCTAAGATCCATGAAACAAAGGTGGCTAAAAGGATTTAGCTTTTCTTTTGTCCCTACAGTAGGTCTGTACAGAATGAAACTGACCAAGGTACAAAGTAATGTAATGACATTAATACAAACATGGTTGTGATTATAATAAGGAAAGTCATTAGTTGCAGAGTGAAGTATGAAAGTCCTGGACTTCCCTGGACAGCCTATAATCTTTCATAAATAATATGATCATGCCATGTCCAATTCATGTTTCTTTGCTCACATTTTTAAATGAAGACGACAGTGGCATATTGTTCTCTTTTCAGATAAGTCAACTCTGTGACCTCATTTAATTGGCTCTTGATACTAGGTTTTCACAGTTCCTTTAGAAAGGCTTTTCCATAACAGTCTATTATTTCAAATGAAGTAACCAGAAACTTCCTTATAGTTTTCATCCTAAGGTTTACTGGGCCATCAGATGTACACTTTGAATAGTATGATGTGACAGCACAATGAGATTCTAAATGTGCCATCCTGAAAAAATGAATGTACACTACAGAGTGTAGCTGAAAGAACCATTATTAAACAAGGATTCTACAATGCAGACTGATACTACTCCTTCTAAGCAATCCAGTCTGAACCAGGAAATTCCCAGGCCTTAAAGGACTTGGGACTCCAAGGTGACAAGGGGCAGAATCTTACATATTATCTTCTCAGAATTCTAAAAGAAAAATCCTGAGATAATTCATGCAATAACAATGAAGCAAGCTGTTAGGTTCTAGATTTAGAACCAGAGGCCTCCCTCAATAATTCACACACACTATAAAATATGTATTTATTTGGAAGGGAAAAGAATAGAATATTTCTTTACAATTAAATATACCTCTTTATAGAGAATATTCAGAGAACCAGCTTGGTGTACATACATCAGACAGAAGGTTACAGAAGCTAACTAATCTAACACTATACATACCATAAGCATGGACCTCAGAAAAACAAAACCTCAAAACCAAAATAAATGACGTAGGTCACAATAAAATCAAGGTGAGGCGGAAAATAACTTGCTTTCTTTTTCGAAAGCTGCAGTTTAGTTAAAAGGTTAGTTAAATGGGAAAAACTTATTTTTTCCCATTTAACTAATCAGAGACCATAAAGGTCTTTGCTTCTTGCATCTTGTGTCTCTCTTTGTGTGTGTATGTGTGTAGTAGTTCCCACTCCTCCTTGATACAGTCATACTTTTTCTGATAGACAGGCCTCTAATTAATCTTGAGAAATTCAAAACAGACATAACACACTTATTGAGAATTGATGTTCTCAGGCTGTTAGAAAATTGATTCCACAGGAACCTGATTTTATTTTATGATGTCTCCACAGTTGGAAAATTGGTAATGGTAGCCAATCAAGCTGCATGCATATCTAGATCTGTGGTGGGTATCTTCCACAGGAGCCTACTGGGATTGTCAGTTCATGTGTAATCTGAGACTTGTTTTAAAGAAGAAATTGACTTCTGGAAGGCTTCTAGAACTGTAATTCTTCTTTAAAATAATTCTCCATACACTTTGTTATTTAAGGAAAATGTGATTATTTATTTTTTTGCCACCATACCACCAAAGGTTTGGAGGTGTAGAAAGACAAATGCAGTTATGAAAGCCACATAAACAGATGAGGGCTCCATGTATTCCAGAAACTATGTGTCGCTGACCACCATTAAACTAGAATATGTCTATATTAACTTAACAAGACTATGTGTGAAAGGGATCAAGGAGTCCTAGGGCCTAAGCAGACTGCCAGAAATAGTGCACATTAAATTGAGTCACTGCCCTGGCTCAGTGCTAGGGAATCATGGGAACTATAATTTATTGTGGCACCAGAGCTCTCTGACAGAGAAGGCTCAATGTCCCAGAAAAAAATACAGTTCCCGTGATTCCCTAGCACTGAGCCAGGGCAGTGCCTCAATTTAATGTGCACTATTTCTGGCAGTCTGCTTAGGCCTCTAGTAAACCACAAGTTGAACTTGAGTCAACAGTGCGATGTAGTAGCTAATAAGGCCAATGCGATTTTAGGCTGCATCAATAGAAGTATAGTGTCTAGATCAAGAGAAGTAATAGTGCCACTGTATTCTGCTTTGGTCAGACATCATCTGAAATAAAGTGTCCAGTTCTGGGCACCACAATTCAAAAAGAATGTTGAGAAACTGGAGTGTGTCCAAAGGAGGGTGATTAAAATGGTGAAGGGTCTGGAAACCATGCCCTATGAGGAATGACTTAAGGAGCTGGGTGTGTTTAGCCTGGAGAAGAGACAGTTAAGAGGTTTTATGATAGCCCTGTTTAAATATTTGAAGGGGTGTCACATTGAGGATGGAGCAAGCTTATTTTCTGCTGCTCCAGAGACTAGAACACAGAACAATGGATGTAAGCTACAGGAAAAGAGATTCCACCTCAACATTAGGAGGAACGTCCTGACAATGAGAGCTGTTTGACAGTGGCACACACTCCCTTGGAGACTGGTCTCCTTCTTTGGAGTCTTTAAACATAGGCTGAATAGCCATCTGTCAGGTATGCTTTGTGATTTCCTGCATGGCAGGGTGTTGGACTGTTTGGCCCTTGTGGTCTCTTCCAACTCTATGATTCTATGTAAACTTCCCTCTGTCATGAAACCCAGGAACTTCTAGGCCCAAATGATCACCTGTCAAGGTGATCATTAGACTTAATGGAGTTAGCTTCAGCAACATGAGAATGTAATATACTCACAGGTCAACTCAAGTCTGATGTGTGTGCATGTGTAGGCAGAAGAAAAGGAATTTGAAAATGTATCCAGTGTCATAATTAAGTCTCATTCATTCTAAAGCTATAACATAAAGACATACATAATTTATGAGTTTCCAGAGCCATCTGTCCTCTGACAGTTTGCATTGGTCCTCAGTAGAATTTGGATGGTCCTTTGCCTTAGAAAAAATACTGCCAACTAACCTTCATTCGAGAATTTATATTCCTTTAATGTTATAGGAACTCCAGGTAGTGCACATGCCATTGCATTTGGTTGCTTTTTAAGATCATGTTAATTGATCTGTTAAATAGGTTGATAAATCAACAGAAATGTGATGGAAGAGTGTATGTGACAAGCATATTACCTAGATTAATGGAACAGAGTTTTAAAAATAAAGACTTCAGTGGTTTCTGCATGGTGCTTTCCACATATTCCCATAGCTATGGAAGTCTTTACACTATCAACATTCTGCAAGATGGCAAATATGAGTGTGAAATTGGGTTTCAGTGTGGCAGAATGCTTTGAAGGGAAACACTTTTCTGATCACAGCTACTCCTTTGCTTTTGCAACTTAACTTAATAATAAAAAAATGACAATGCATCTATGAGGCTGTGATAAGGAACTCTCATTATCTGGGTGCACAGCTGAGGGATAGCACTTTTTTCCAGGTAAAGCAAAGGGTTGATGACAAGGACCCTGTCTTCACCAGCCAAATAAAACCTCCCCCCAGTCCTCTTGGCAGGGAGTCCAGATGACACACAGCCCAAACCCCAGGTGGCTCTTTACAGTGACTTAGTTGTGCCAAGCTGCTTATTTTGAGGCCAGAACAAGGTGCCCAGCCATGTAAGCGATGTTGGACACTTTGTTCTGATCTCAAAGCATGTTACATGCTGTAGAGGTGGCTGCACTGAGTAGAACAGTGTGATACATGTACAAAAAGCTGCCTGGCATCACAAAAGGAATTCCAGGTAATGGGGGAACATCAGTGCAGCTCAGAGATGAGAAGACTAGGCTTCCCCTGGAGTATTCTGGCCTGTACAGACAGGGCCAAAGAGTCACAGGTCATGGGAGACAATTGCCCAATGAGATGGCCAGCTTAGAATAAGTTTTCAGACCTTCCAAGGAAAGGATAAATACCTCAAAGTGGAATATGAGAAGAGAGCAGAACAAAAGGGATGCTTTGGCACTGGGGACTCTGTCACACCTCAGGGAGGAGCTCCAGACTCCTAGCTACCCTCACAGATATCTAGGACATCCTACCAGGTTGTGAGTAGCTGGGAACTGTTTAGTCAATTTGCATTGGGGTGTATGGTTATGGTTATGGCTATGGCTATGGCTATGGGCTCAGGGCTTCTGGTTACTTTGGTGGTCTTGGCTTAAATGATCTAGACTATTCTGTATCTCATAACTTCTACAGTCAGCACTCCATATCCACAAATTCCTTAACCATGGAATCAGCCTTCCACAGTTTGAAAATATTTAAAAACATTCCACAAAGCAAATCTTGATTTTGCCATTTCATGTAAGGGACACCATTTTACTGTGCCATTGTACTTAATGGGTTTTGAGCATCCACAGATCATGGGGGATCCTGAAACCAAATCCAGCAGATACCAAGTGTCCATTGTACTAACTGTGCCCAGAGGAAGGTACCTTCATATCAGAGATATCCTTTTGCCCATGTAGATGTCTTCCTTTGAAAAAAGTATTTCCTTTAAAGTACTCTCTTCTCTTACATTCTTCATGTGCCATCACTTAATCTATACAAGATGCCCTGCAGAGACAAGGCGTGGGAAGCCCAGTGCAAGTGGAATCCCAGCAACATCTCATTGTGTTGCTGTGCAAGGGGGAATTAAATCAACAGATGGTAGCAGCTAAGATGGATGCCCTCTGGTGATCCCATACAGCTCAGGCAGAAGCAGAAGGGGGACCCACAAGAGCTTAACAAAGACACCAGCATTATTTCTCCTCCATCAGTTCCTTTGGCTGAGCTGCTAGATTTCAGCATTTATTGTGAAAGGAAGCACACACGTCCTATACAGTTGAGCTAGCAGCCAGGTAAATATTCTAGTAACTGTTCTTCCAGTGAGAATGGAGGTGTTTGCTTTCCAATACAATTTTTTGTGAAAAATGCATTCACGCAGAATAATAATAATAATAATAATAATAATCTGCAAATGACACCCAAACCATCAATGTTTTGTACAGATAAAAGCATGGTAGGAAAAGGAAAGATTTTTTTTTAAAAAAAAATCTCCCTGATTTCTTCCTTATCTACTACATGCCGTGTTGTTCTCTTTTTGGTGATTTCCCCCCCTGTGATTCTTCATATGTTGTTATTGTTGTATGCCTTCAAGCTATTTCTGACTTATGGCAACCCTAAGATCATGGGGGTTTCTTGACAGAATTTGTTGAAAAGAAGCTTGCCCTTGCTTTCCTCTGAGGCTGAGAGAGTGTGGTTTGCCTCAACAGGGTCTCCACTGATCTCCAGAGACACACTCCAGTGTTCAAATCACTACATTACACTGGCTCTTGACTGTTCTTAGGCTGCTCTTGGTTTGTTGTGATACATAAACCATGTGGTTAGAGCAAATTGTACGGGTCATTCCCATAGATCTAAAAATTGTACAGATATATCTCAGTTAACAAAGGGGGGGTACAGACAGCCAGAAATAGTGCAAATTGAGTCCACTTTTAGGGTTAGTGTTAGTGTTAGGGAATCATGGGAATTGTTTTTTTTTTTTCCTGAGACATTGAGCCTTCTCTGTCAGAGAGCTCTGGTGCCACAATAAAATACAGTTCCCATGATTCCCTAACCCTAACCTTAACCCTAAAAGTGGACTCAATTTGCACTATTTCTGGCAGTCTGCAACCCCCCAAAGTCTTCCTGGACATTACTTCTTCAACAACAACAACAACAACAACAACAAAGTTGGTACCAAAAGCAGAAAAAACATGGGAAGACAGAGAAAGGTTCCTATACCACTAAAAAGAAGAGGATTTCAATATGTTTTAGCAAACATTTTATCCAAAGTAACAACATGCAACAGGTCAGGTAAGCCTCACCTGAATAAAAAAAAACAAACACACACACACACACAAAAACACATTTGAAAGTTTCTTCCAAACCCATTTAAAGATTTTTCCCCTGCAGTACCTTCCACTACTCTTATAATTTCCATTTTGATGGAAAAAAATATAGATCTGAGTTTTATTTAACATGCCAAGGAGAGGTAAGACAGTCTTATCTATCCCCCCCCCCTTTTTTTTCTCATTTCACTTAAGGGATTCTGGTGGGAGCTGCTGTTCACCCTACCCATTTTAGGCAGATAAACACAGCAACAGTAGAATTGGGTAGAGTAGAATGCCATTCCTTCCCAGGTCAAGATTTATTGGATTGTTTATTTCAGGAACCAGCTGTAACCTGACACTGAAAGCTGTGTTTCTCCAGCCCACCTTCACCATCCCCACAAAGCTGATAATGCTAAAAGAAACAAACTTCCAATTGGACAGAGGACAAGTGGAACATGGGGAGCTGGGCAGACATTTAAAAAAAAAAGACTTTGTAAAAAAAGAACAATTTTGGCAAAGGCTTTGTTAATAGAATTATGCCCATATTCCCAAGAAAGCATGGAATTCCCGAGAAGCTGACTGGATGATAAAATTGTTGGTCTTCATTCCCTTTTTCAATTAAAACCTTCTATTCACTCTCTAATGTGTCAGGCAGCTTGCTTCTATCACCTGCCAAACTATCCCCTTAACTGTACTGACACTTTTTACTAAAGTAACTCTAGAAATACTTGAGTTGCATTTCACTAGTCTTTGTTTCTGATTTCAATGAATAAGGGACAATCATGAATTCCTTCATGCAGCTTAATTCCATAGAGGCATCAATAGCTATTTTTCATTCACTAGCTCTTGGGTTGATTATTGCTTTTTGTTGCATATGGACAATGCCACAGCTGTTCCATCTTGGGATGATTCATAATGAGAGCATCTATAATATTCTGGCTGACCTACTCTGCTTTGGCAGTGGAATGCATTTCTCTCCAAGACACTCAATGGCTATATCATAAATCTATTACTTTATCTGCCAAGCGAACCTTTAACAAACTCCTAGCATTTAAAGTCAACCATTAAGCATGTCTATTGATGACACTGTCTACTTTTTCAAGGGCAGAGCCTAGACCTTGGAACAGTCTTGTTCCTGATTGCATTTCGTGAATAGCAGCAAGTAAAACTTCATTCAGCATCAAACACAGGTGAGTCTAAAGGGTGTTTTTGAGAATAATGGGAAATATAGAACAATTGTTCATTAAATACCCAAGAACAAAAATGTGGACTTTACATTATAGCCCTAACTCACATGAGCATTATGTTTCTTCTTACACCATTTGATCTTTCCTTGTAAATAATTTATTGTACCATCCAGCTTATGTAAGAAATAACATAACAGAGTGCTCTTCAGGGTAAATGAAATGTCCCATAACATACGTTCTTGTGCATGTTTAAAGTAGGGATGTAAATCCTCAATTGTTTTATCCCTGAATAATAATAATAATAATAATAATAATAATAATAATAATAATAATAATAATAATAAAATAAATTTTTATTTATAGCCCGCCCCTCTGCGCGGCAATTGGGGTGGGGTACAACAATATTTAAAACAGAACAAAGTTAAAAACATTCCCTCATCCCATAATCCCACCCTCTCATCCCCTTAAAACAGAATTAAACAACAAACCAATTAAAATACAATATTAAATAAATTAAAACATCCAATATAACATAAGGAATCAGAATAACGAATTAGGGACTCATCTCTCAGCTGACGGTTATTCCGGGAAGGCCTGCTGAAAGAGATCCATCTTTACTGCTTTCTTAAAAGCAGCAAGAGTAGTGATAAGACGGATCTCGTCCGGCAGGCCATTCCAAAGTCTGGGAGCGGTTGTGGAGAAGGCCCTCTGGGAGGTCTGGGACAGCCTAGTTTTTATTGGCTGTAGCAGATTCCTCCCAGAGGACCGAAGGGCGTGAGGGGGATCATATGGGGAGAGGCGGTCCCTAAGATAAGATGGACCCAAGCCATGTAGGGCTTTAAAGGTCAAAACCAACACCTTGTACTGCGCCCAGAAACTAATCGGCAGCCAGTGGAGGGATTTCAGCACAGGTGTTATATGCTCCCTCCTTGATGTTCCTGTAATTACCCTGGCTGCCATATTCTGCACTTGTTGAAGTTTCTGGGTTAGGCACAAGGGTAGCCCCATGTAGAGTGCATTGCAGTAATCCAGACGTGAGGTTACCAGGGCATGTACCACAGCTTCCAAATCCCTCACATCCAGATAAGGGCGCAGGCACTCCTGACCGTCGCATTCACCTGACTAGTCATGTGAAGCGACGAATCAAGGAGTACCCCCAAACTGAGAACACAGTCCTTAGAGGAGAGTGTGACTCCATCCAGGACTGGAGACTGTATTCCCAGATCTGGTTTCGGGCCTGTAACTGTGAGTACCTCCGTTTTGTCGGGATTCAACTTCAATCTGTTTTCCCTCATCCAACCCACTACCGCTCATCTGAAGTCTGAGATGATGATTTGGTCATGGAGAGATATATCTGGGTGTCGTCAGCGTACTGAAGACACCGAGCTCCTTGCCTCCAAATGATCTCCCCCAGCAGCTTCATGTAGATATTAAACAACATCGGGGACAGGATGGCACCCTGAGGGATGCCACAATTAAGCTCAATTTTAGATGACCAACTGTCCCCGAGCCTCACCCTCTGAGATCTGCCCGAGAGGAAGGAACGGAACCACTGCAAAGCAGTGCCTCCAATTCCTAACTCTCTCAGGCGATCTAAGAGGATGGCATGATCTATGGTGTCAAAGGCCGCTGAGAGATCCAAGAGCACCAACAAGGTCACACTACCCCTGTCGATACTCAGGTGGAGGTCATCAGTCAGAGCAACCATGGCAGTCTCAACTCCATATCCTGTCCTGAAGCCGGTTTGAAATGAGTCGAGATAATCAGTTTCCTCCAAGACTGCTTGGAGTTGGGAAGCAACTGCCCTCTTGATCACCTTGCTCAAAAAAGGGAGCAAGGAGACTGGTCTGTAGTTGTTTCTATCCAGGGGATCCAGGGAAGGCTTTTTCAGGAGTGGCCTGACCGCCGCCTCCTTTAAACAAGATGGTACATTACCTTCCCTGAATGACGCATTGATTGTGTCCCGAAGGAACACCTTCAACGCGCCCCCCCCCCGGACAACCAGCCAGGATGGACAGGGATCGAGGGGGCAAGTTATCTTTCTCATACTTCCAAGAAGCTTGCCCACATCATCGGTACTCACAGATTGTAATTGATCCAGTAAAATGTCATCAACGGAGTTCCTGGATGCCTCGTCTACAGATTCTGCCAAAACAATGGCATCCAAGTTGGCTCTTATTCGAGAGATTTTATCTGCAAAGTGAATATTAAAAGCCTCACAGCAGGCTGTTGTTGGGTTAAGTAGGGGGTTCAGCGCAGGGGAAACCGTCAACTCCCCCACCACCCTAAACAGCTCTGCCGGGCAGGACTCTGCAGACACAATGCATGCAGAACAGAAAGATTTCCGTGCTGCATGCAAAGCCTCCCTATAGGAATCAAGATGTTTCCTAAGGCGAGTTCTGTCAGATGAGAGTCGAGTCCTACGCCATTCACACTCTAGTCGTTGTCCAGCTCGCTTCATCCTCCTAAACTCCTCTCTATACCACGGCTTATGGTTTGAAGCGGGCTGGAAAGGACGCTTGGGAGCGATTGTGTCAATAGCCCTGGTGAGATCTGTGTTCCAAGTGTTCACCAAGGCTTCGACAGAATCACCGACGTTACCAACCATTAAACCCTCCAAGGCTTTCTGGAAACCAATCGGTTCCATTAGCCTTCGAGGGCGGACCGTTATAATGGGTCCGCCACCCCCGGGAGGGTGGATAGTAGCCTTTAGTTCTGCCCTGATCAGAAAATGATCCGTCCATGACAGTGCAGAGGTTTTTTTAACCTCTGCCCATGGATATTCCTGCTCCGAACTAAAGACCGCATCGAGGGTATGACCAGCACAATGTGTGGGCCCGTTGACCAATTGGGATAGGCCCATGTTAGTCATGGTATCCATGAACTCCCAAGCTGCGCCAGTTAGATCTTGCAAACTGGTTTCGAGTGGGATGTTGAAATCGCCCAGAACCAAAAGTCTGGGCAATTCCAGCAGCAACTCAGAAACCAGGGCAGTCAGCTTGGTCAGGGAGTCTGTTAAGCAACGGGGTGGCCGGTATACCAACAGAATCCCCAAACTATCCCTGGTTTTCAGGCTAAGGTACATACACTCGATGTGCGTCATTTTCCAGATAGGCTTTCTGATCACGGTTAAGGTGTTCCTACGGACCAAGGCTATGCCACCCCCACTCCCTCGCCCACTTTCCCTCACCTGCTCACTAACTGAGTACCCAGCTGGGAGAGCCTGCACCCAAGTCACGGGGCTGGCATCCCCCAGCCAAGTCTCAGTGAAGCATGCCAGGTCGGCCGCCTCATCCACAAAGAGATCATGGATTACTATAGTTTTCTCCTGGTTGTGGGAGAAAATGAGCATTTTTCTGCAGTAGTTTCCCCATGTTTGAACATCCTGAAGTGATCTGATGGGAAATTTCTGCTGAGAAATACACATGACCTTTTAGACACAAAAACATGATTCCTGCATAGGAATTCTATCTATTTATTTATTTCCCAGCCTTTTTCTGTGCTGAGAATCAAGACTGCTTACAACAGTTAAAACACGTGCAACTTATTTTATATTGTATAAAATTAAAAATATAATTAAACTATCAATAAAAAATAAAAACCATTAAAAACAGACCAATAAATATAACAACATACATAAACAACATGGCACATGAATGGTGTCTTCCCCCTGAGCAGCTAGCCTTCAAAGGTGTGCTGAAACAAACAACAAAATAAGTCTTCAGCTGTCTATGGAAGGCTAGCAAGGATAGTGACAATCTAATTTCTCTAGGAAGGGAGTTCCAGAACCTGGAAGCAGCTCCCTAGAAGACTTTCTCTCTTCTATTTAAAGCTGGCAAATTGTCCAGGTGAGCACACATTCAGTCAACAAGAACTGGCAGGTGGAAATCAGGTCAGTCCTTGTTATGGCTTTGTAAGTCAGACAGCCTGTTTGAGTATTGGACTAAGATTGTGGATTTAAAACAAGCTACAACCAAAAAGAACTAATGTAATATGGTGGTTTGAGCATTGGACTAAGACACTGGAGACCAGCTTTCAAATCCCCACTTATCCATGAAAACTTACTGGATGAACTTGGGCAAGTTACACACTCTCAGCCTCAGAGGAGGGCAAAGGCAAATTCCCTCTAAACAACTCTTGCCAAGAAAATCCCATGAAAGATTCACCTTACTTAAGTGGGAAACAACCTGAAGACAAAACAACAGAGTCAGAATAATCATTTTGAATTGTGCCCAGAAACAGATCAGGAGCTAGTAAGGAGTAAACACATTTTCTGCGCAGCAATGTAGTCCAGTATCATTTACAGCTGAGTAAATGTAGGTAACTGTTCTGTATTCACTATTGCTGCTTAGTCATGATTGTGACATTATTGCCACAATCATAACTTCCCTCCCTTGAACTTATTCCACTTTCAGGGGTGTTTTCATAGGCAAGTAATAAAACCCAGGCCAGCTAACTCAGGCTCCAGATGAAGATGCAAGTTCTAAGTTTATGTGAATGATGATGGAAGAAAGGTGTGGAAAAACTGTTTTGAACACACATAAAAACCCTACCTATTATGTCTATAAATGTGTATCTACCACAATATCTTTTTGGAATATCTTGCAATGTAAGTTGCCCAATCTTGTTGTCATCTTCTTTTGGAGACTGGATCAAAATATTTGGCTCAGTAAAAAAACACCAAATTTTAGAGAAGATGAAAATTTCAAGATTATATTCTAGCACAGAATAAATGACATAGGGACTGTTCATGGTAAAGTGAAGGAACATGATTATCTCCTAGATGTTTGGGGTAGTCATTGTCAATCTATGTAGTGAGTAGCTGAACAGATATCAAATCCTTTGTAGTGATTAGCTGAACAAAACAAAAATGAGAGGGGAAGGATCAGCTAAAGGACAGCCAATGCTGCTTGACTGGAAACATTCACAGTGAGGGCAGAGAATCATGGGGTCTTCACTGGCCTATTTTTTGCCAGATGTGTCTACCATCCTTGCTAGTTTCCCCTTTTTCCAGAAGCCATAACTTTGAATTTCCAATTTACATCCCCTGAATTCATCTGTTCCAAAGCTGTACTTCAGGACAGTTGGTAAACTAAAAGTATTGATTATTTACATATGTTTCCAAGAGTGGTGGTTGGTAGCTGGCATGTCAATGGGGTTATGAATCAATTTTGAATTTTAGTCCAGATTTTAAAGGATCCATAGTTCTGAACCCTACTGCCCCTTCAAAAATGTTCAGCATTCACTGCCCCTTGACATCAAAATCACCAGCCACCACGGTTGGATGTGTATGTAAATTTTACATATGCAAATTTCTATTTTCCATTATAAATTTTACTAAATAATAAATATGACCCCAAACAGCAGGGGTCAAGGAAATGTGTATATGCTGGTTTCCTCCTATAAGATGGAGTGGGTGGATGCGCATTTGTAGAGATTAGCAAATGAATGGAGCTACACCTTTTTTAAAAAAAAAAATCATAGTATTAAAGAAGACTAATTTAATTATCTTGAGAAGAAACACTTCATAATGCCTCTCTGACTGTGTCTTAAGGTTTTGTGTAAACTTTAGTACCAGTGTAAGTGTTACTATACTTTTTTACTCAAGCTTTAAGATATTCATAGGGAAAGGTAGGAATTTAAGTTTAGTTCCTTTTTCAAAATAAACATTCACATTTGTCATATTCAGGATTGAAATAATTTGGAGTGGTCAAAAATTGAATGTGAAAGAAATTAAAACTAGCAGGCCTAAAATTTTGAATTTTTTAAAGTCTTAATAGTCTTTCAGTACCTAGGTACTCACCCACAGGAATGCAGAATTAGTACATCAACCTTTTTTCTTGAAAATGTCTTCATCTTTAATATTTGTAAGGCAGGGAGGTACAATATGGTTATTATGCTGAGAGCATTTGTCTCTGTTTAATTTTTGTGTAAACGAAGGAGAATTTCATTTCAGTTTATTTATGAGGAATTTACCAAAATTCACTATTTTTTCATATTAGTGGCTGAAAGAACTTGAGATTTTTAAATTTTGAATATAGGAAAATGAGAAACTGACAGATTTTAACAATCCCTAGAAATTTAACTCCATAGCAAACATCATGAAATGAAATGTAGAATGTGAAAACTCTCTGGTTTCACATTCAGGTAAAATCCATGTGCAGGTAGAAGCCTAGAAACTATTCAATATTTCCTACTAGAGTAAACCCATTTAATCAGTTTTTGAAAGATGAATCAACACATAGATGAATCCTATTGATTCAGTGAGTCTATTCTAGTTATGCAACAATAGATTTACACTAATGACTTACACTTGGGCCCAGATCGCATAAAATGTATTGTTCTGAAACTTCCTCCAGGTATTCCCAACTTCTTGATAGCCTAGCCAGATCTATGCTAATTTTTGATAACAAAGATAGTGATTAAGCAGAAGCAACGAGAAGTAGAGAGCAAACTGTTTCTCTTCCACTTCTTTGAATGGTACATTTCCTGTGTGGAATCCATGCAAATGGTACGTAATTCCTTAATGAAATGGGTCATAAGCTTTCCTTGTATTGCAGAGGAAAAGCCAAGATGAAAGTGCTAGTGATTAAACCAACAGTCTAATTTCCTCTTTTATAGAGAGGATTAATTCAATCTATTAAAAGACAGCATTTTAATAGGCTAGGTGAGAGCAATGGTCTGTACAGAGGAGACACGTTCCTGGGCCTCTCTGCACTCTTTTGCTATTAGTCCACCGCACAATGAGTTTCTGATCTCTAATTAACAGATGTTAAAATATCCTAGCATCAGAAAAGCCTCTTGTAATCAGTCCATAAAGCAATTTTCTCTCCTTTGTGAGAGTGATGTGCATGGAAAACTTCAGCTCTGTGAGTAGTGATTGTTTTTTGTTTGTTTTTTTATTAAAAATATATGGAAAGACAGATCAAGTGGCTCTTATGGTCAGTGTGAGTGGAGAGAGAGAGAGAAACAAAACTAACTTGATGTATGGTTTACCTCTTGGGCCAATAGGAAAATATTCAATAGGGGGATCAAACAGGTCTTCTGTTGTTGGTAAATTTTACATAATTTAATTAGAAAATGCAGAGGGAGTGGTGGCAATCTGATAATCTATAAATGAAAAGAATGACTGCAGCACTCAGTATCGATTTTGAATAAACAGGGACTTGTCAGGTAGTATTTAAACTATCTACTGAAAACATTCAGATTGCCATTACCACTGCATTATCTTTAGGTAGCATTTTATTTAATAAATAACAGCATGCGAGATTTAAAAAACAACAACAGATTAATTATTAACCAGCTACAACAATGTGTTTTATAGACCTTTATTGTCACATGTACATGCTGGTTCAATCTTTGGATTTTTTGTTAAGGAAAAAGCAACATGGGATATACAGTAATAGAAATAAAAATATGTATGTGAATGTCAAAGTGACTAAGCAGGAGCAATCAGGAAGATACACAGGTGAAAAAGATAATATAATTAAGAAGCCTTGAGAGCCAAGGACAAAGTTATAGAAGGTATATTGAGAACACCTGTGATAGATTGCAAACACCTGAGACTCATTAAGTGGTCAAGGTAAAGTGATGAAACACTTGGGTTGGTCTTAGGTATGGGATGATCTATGTGGACCAATCAAGATGTATGTACACACCCACTGGGTGGAAACTGACTGGTGGGTGGTGTCTAACAATGGCTATAAATTGCAATGTTTGCTAATGTACATAGTGGAGTGTTGCAGAGTAGTTTTGGAGATATTGTGGAGTAGTAGAGATTGTGATTTGTAGGGCATATAGTATTTATGTATATAGTAGAATAAAGTAGATCTTTTATATAAGACTACTGAGTTGTCTGGTGTCTTGAGGGAAGATACAAGGGCCAGAAGAATCCTGGAGAAGTTTAGAGACATCTCAGGAAGAAGAGTGAGAAGGCTTGGA
Organism: Phrynosoma blainvillii; assembly: GCA_026167975.1. Taxonomy (NCBI): domain Eukaryota; kingdom Metazoa; phylum Chordata; class Lepidosauria; order Squamata; family Phrynosomatidae; genus Phrynosoma; species Phrynosoma blainvillii. Next base: position 421,093,317 of record JANUYF010000001.1, read on the forward strand.
GAGTTTGTCAGGGTCTTCAGCCTATTCTCTGAAACTCTGCTGCTTGGGAAAGAAGCATCAACCACTGATCAAAGCTGGTCAGCTCTGCTGCATAACAAGGTGGTGAGTTAGAGCCAGAGGTGAAGAGCTACAACTCCCATCATCCCTGACATTTTTAACACTTCCCAACTATTTTTAACACTTCCCAGCTAAGTTCATTGTTCCAGGATGAGTTATGTTTTGGATATTTCAAGTTTCTAGACAGTATTATGTTTTATCTCAGCACAAACATTTAATAAAGCATTATATCTCTTAATTGACATGTCACTTATTATCAGTTGCTTCAGTGATCAGAATCTAATTTTAATAGAATTAACAAAAATGTTCTCTAGTGAAAGTCACCATTTTAAAATAGAGCCGGGGTGTCCATCTGAAAATTTTCTCAAAAGCCTGAAAAAAAAAATACAATTTTGGGAAGACTCACAACCCATCAGGCAACCATTGTCAATCCCAGGGCTGCTTCATTTGTTTACTTCTCTTCAGGCTTCTCCTTTTCATTTGATAGCATTATGATTATATTAAGTTTGTTGTCATATTTAAAGTCCTAAAATGGAACTTAGATATTCATGGTCAGTTCCTCCATGTGTTATGCAAAATCACTGAGGATTTTAACTTCTGAGTTAAAACTTGACTCAAACATTAAAAAGTTATCTCATATATAGAGATATAGCTTTTAGCCTTCTTTACCCTCATCTCACATGTTTGGTGAAAACATGGGAGAGATCCTTCAGAGGGCTTGTCTACACTTGCTAGAATCCTCTGGGCTGCCGCCAAAGGATTCTGGCTCCAACCCCAACCCCCACCCAAAAAAATCCTCTCCTCATAGGGCATGGTTTCCAGACCCTTCACCATTTTGGTAGCCATCCTCTGGACATTTCAACATCCTTTTTGAACTGTGGTGCCCAGAACTTTGATTTTGCATTCCTGCATGGCAGGGGTGTTGGACTGGATGGACTTGTCTCTTCCAAGTCTATGATTCCATGTTTCTGTGAACTGGACACAATATTCCAGGTGAGGCCAGACCAAAGGAGAATAGAGAGGTACTATTACTTCCCTTATCTAGACACTAGATTTCTATTGATGCAGCCTAGAACCTCATTGGCTTTTTTAGCTGCTGCATCACACTGTTGACTCATGTTCAACTTGTATTAGAACTCTAAGGGTCTTTGCAGACTGCCAGAAATAGTGCACATTAAATTGAGGCACTGCCCTGGCTCAGTGCTAGGGAATCATGGGAACTGTAATTTATTGTGGCACCAGAGCTCTCTGACAGAGAAGGCTCAATGTCCCAGAAAAAAAATACAATTCCCATGACTCCCTAGCACTGACCCAGGGCAGTGCCTCAATTTAATGTGCACTATTTCTGGTAGTCTGCAAAGGCCCCTAGATTTCTTTTACATGTACTGTTGTTATGCCAGGTGTCCCCTAACCTATATCTGTGCACTTCATGTTTTTTTTTCCTGCCTAAGTGCAATACCTCACATTTCTCCTTGTTAAAATTCATCTTGTTAGTTTTGGCCCAGCTTTCTAATTTGTTAATTTCATTTTGAATTTTGATCCTGTCCTCTGGAGTATTAGCTACTCCTCCTAATTTTGTGTCATCTGCAAATTTGATAAGCATGCCACCTATTCTTTCATCCAAGTCATTGATAAAGATGTTGAATAGCATTGGGCCCAGGACAGAACCCTTTGGCACTCCACTAGTCACTTCTCTCCAGAATGGAACCATTACTGAGCATCCTTTGGGTTCGACCAGTCAACTAATTACAATTCTACCTAACAGTTAGATTGTCTAGCCCACATTTTACTAGCTTGTTTGCAAGAATATCATGGGGGACCTTATCAAAGGCCTTACTGAAATCAAGATATGCTTGTGATTGTTAACTACCCTCAAGTCAATCTTGACTCATGGAAACCCTGTGGATGAGACATCTCCAAGGCTCTCTATCATTTTCTACTATTCTTAGTCCTTGCAGATTCATACTTGTGAACCTAATAGAGTCCATCCATCTAACATGTGGACTTCCGCTCTTTCTACTTTCCTCTTACTTTCTTTGCATTATTGTCTTTTCTAATGAGTCATGCTTTCTTATGACATGGCAAAAATATGACAGACTCATTTTAATCATCTTGGCTTCCAAGGAGATTTCAGGCTTGATCTGTTCTAGGACCCATTTTATTTATTTATTTATTTTTGGTTGTCCACAGTATCCTCAGCACTCTCCTCCAGCACCATATCTCAAATGAACTTATTTTCTTTTTATTCATTTTTTTAACTGTCCAGCTCTCGCATCCATACATGGTAATGGAGAATACAATTGCGTGCATGATTCTAACTTTCGTGCTTTATTGTACATTTTTACTCTTTAAGATATTTTCTAATTCTTTCAGAGCTGTCCTTCCCATTCTTAGTCTTCTGAGTTCTTGACTGCAGTCCCCATTCTAATATATGTTTGATTCAAGGTACAGGATTTACTATTTTTGTTCCCTCATTTTCTAAGCTGAACTTATGAAGATTCTCTGTCATTATTTTTGTTTTCTTTACATTCAACATGAAGCCTGCTCTTGCACTTTCTTTCTTGACCTTCCTCAGTAGTTGCTCTAGATCTGTAATGTTTTCTGCTAATAGCATGGTGTCGTCTGCATATCTTAGATTGTTGCTACATCCACAGCGTTGTTTTCATCTACCAAGCTGGTAATTTTATTTTATTTTTAAATATTCAAAATATGCATTTTGTATGTAGCTCCTTTTTGACACAAGAGGTGCATCATAAAATTTTGAGATATGCAAAATGGGAAGAGAAATTACATTCCAAACAACACACTAGCATACCCTCCAACTGTCCAGATTTAGCAGGAGCAGTCAATTAATCCTCTGTCACCCCACTTTTCCAGCTGCTTTTAAAATGTCCTGGTTTATCTTTCCTCCTACCACTTACCCTCTTTGTCCTCAGCTTACTTCCATTGCTGTAGATGGAATTCAAAGTGCCAATGGAATATGCATTCATTTAACTCAATTATGGAGAGGACAGGAGAAGGTAGAATCTTCCCTGTAGACTCAACCAAAAGCAAATGGTTGCAACCTATCCTGGCTTGTTAATCCTTCTTCATTAATAACTTTTTCTGTCTTGACCACACTCTGATTTTGCTTTGTCACAGTTGTCACAATTTTCATCTGTGAAAAATTGGCAGGTATGCAGAAGGCCAGAAAGTATAGATGAGGTCAGTTCATATTAGAACTCAATAAAATAAAATAAAATAAAATAAAATAAAAATTCCTCAAGTATCCAGACAGGACCATGAACACTGAACATTAGAGCTGCTAAATTTCAAATTCTGAACCAGGAAAGTGTTTCAGCATCACTAGTGGTTACTCAAAACCTAAGGGAAATTTAGGGGGGTTGCAGACTGCCAGAAATAGTGTGAATTCAGTCCACTTTTAGGGTTAGGGTTAGAGTTAGGGAACCATGGGAACTGTATTTTATTGTGGCATCAGAGTTGTCTGACAGAGAAGGCTCAATGTCTCAGAAAAATAACAGTTCCCATGATTCCCTAGCACTAACCCTAACCCTAAAGGTGGACTGAATTCACACTATTTCTGGCAGTCTGCAACCCCCCTTATTTTCACACATCCCAAAATTAAAGGCCTAAGCAGACTGCCAGAAATAGTGCACATTAAATTGAGGCACTGCCCTGGCTCAGTGCTAGGGAATCATGGGAACTGTATTTTTTTCTGGGACATTGAGCCTTCTCTGTAATGTAAAAAACCCAGAGAGCTCTGGTGCCACAATAAATTACAGTTCCCATGATTCCCTAGCACTGAGCCAGGGCAGTGCCCCAATTTAATGTGCACTATTTCTGGCAATCTGCTCTTAGGCCCTTGTCTGCATGCTGGAAACCAGTTCTTGGTGTTCCATAGCTCAAAGTAATCTTTTTCTTTGTTAGCTGCTTGCCTCTATTTCTGTAGTGCTAGCATAAAGCAGTGAGTTTTCTGAAACCTGAATGCACTTGCATCAGATTTGCTGGTTTGGGATTTTGCCTTTCTCTATTTCTATGTCTCTCTTTTCCTCTCCAATCCTAATCCATGTTATCCTCAGTGTGATTTGCTTCCTTATACTGGTGAGCCCATGTAGACATAAAAGTCTGATATTATGTGATTCTTGTTATACATAACTGCTAACTGTGTTATGTCTGCCCAGAGGGAACTCATCAGCTACACTCCATCTGCTTATTCTCAACTCCCTTATTGATTATTCATGAAGCAGATGCCTTAGGAAGCAGGTATTGGCTGTATTAGTGATGATAGCACTTAAATTTCTGATGCGTGCAGGTTATCACTGCTGCCTTTGTTCAGTATGACCTTGAGAGCTCATATGTACAGGGTTTATTCTCATATCTCATATCTTTTCTCATACCTTGCCCCACACTGGTGCTCTCTGGATGCCTTGACTTCCTCCCATCAGCATCAAATGACATGAGCAATGGTCAGAAGTGCTACAACCTTGAAGACACCAAGCCAAAGTCTTCTAGAGAGGGGGAGAGTATGTGAGTGTGTAGGGAGAAAAGAGAGGGGGGATGTCCTATTATAGTCAACAGAATTTAAATTGGGGTTTTTAAAAATTCCTAGTGAAAATTTGAATGCATTTTGAATTCATTTGGTTTGCCACATAGTTTATAACTTTTTTGCAACTGATCCACTGTGCACATTCAAAACCACTTTATGCTTCCTTGGGGGGAATTTCAAATATTTACTTTTAACTGGCTGTGCACTGTCAGAAGGAATAACTTCACTAGCATAGCAGCACTAGATATATCTGTTGGCCAAATGGTAAAAAAGGGATGGTTACACACTTAGGGTCAGATGGCTATTTTCAGCACCTCCCAACCCCACAAAAGTTTCACTGTCCTTTGGCCATCATTTCCTGCAAGCAGAAATAATGCTGTAGTCAATTCCAGAAACATTGTCTCTCTGTTAGATAGGGAAGCCTCCAAACCTTATACCCACTAACATTTCATTGATGAAAATGAGTATATTTGCCCAAGCAATGTCAAAATATGTTCAAGATGGCAAGAAGTGAGGAAAAACAGTCTAGGAAAGGTTGCAAAAGATTGCTTTTGCTTGGTGAAAAGGCAAGACTCCACACACACACCTCCTCTCCTTCCACCAAGGTGATCTGAATGCAAACTACACAGTTTACAGCACCTGAAGTAAGCTAAAGACAGAGGGGAAATGGGAAGAGGGGAAAGAAATGGAGACATTTAAAACCCAGCTGAAAAAATAAGACAACAGAGAAATAGTGCAAATTGAGTCCACTTTAACTGCCCTGGCTCAGTGCTGGGGAATCATGGGAATTGTATTTTTTTCTGAGACATTGAGCCTTGTGAAGTCGTAGGCTTTCATGGCCGGCATCCATAGTTTTTTTGTGGGTTTTTTCGGGCTGTGTGGCCATGTTCTGAAAGAGTTTCTTTCTGACGTTTCGCCAGCATCTGTGGCTAGCATCTTCAGAGAAAAGATGCTCTGAAGATGCTAGCCACAGATGCTGGCGAAACGTCAGAAAGAAACTCTTTCAGAACATGGCCACTCAGCCCGAAAAAACCCACAAAAAAACATTGAGCCTTCTCTGTCAGAGGGCTCTGGTGCCACAATAAACTACAGTTCCCATGATTCCCTAGCACTGAGTCAGGGCAGTTAAAGTGGACTCAATTTGCACTATATCTGGCAGTCTGCAAAGGCTCAGAAGATCTGGTGTGTTGTTTTAATGTTTTATGACTATTAGTGTTCTGAATTATGTTATTTTTATCTATGTTTTAATTGTTAGTAGTATTTAATTATTTTTTAACTTTTGTAATCAAAATTTTAGCCTTGTATCCCATTGTAGGAGAAAGGTGGGATATAAATCCTGAAAATAATAATAATAATAATTAATACAATAAGAGCAGTAGTTTCCAAACTTTGACCTTCAAGATATTTTGGAATTTGCTTTCCAGAATTCCTGACTCTTGGTCAATCTAGCTAGAGCTTCTAGCAATTGAAGCCCAAAACACCTGGAGGACCAAAGTTTGGGAACCGCTGAGTTGAAGAGACACCAAACTGAGTAGAGCAGGGGGCAGTATGTACATATTATCTCTTCCACAGTGGTTTGTGAAATGAAACACTGTTATGGATTGCAATGAAATGGACCTAGCACTAACACAGTACCACCATTAGATAAAGGCCCACTATTCCCATACTTCTAAAGACCCAAAATAATAATGATGTTAATGATATTAGTTGTTTAAAAAATATTTTGAAGACTTATAATGGTTCATCATAAGAAGATCAATTAATTCAGCAAATATTTTAAGTTGTGTTTTTTGTTTGCTCTTGTTTGTATGGTAACATTACTCCCAATATTTGTAAAGTGCAGGGCCAAGTGTTATTTCTTATATAGTCAACATGTCACTTTCTACACACAAGCCATAAGACATATACCAGACTTCAAGCTAACCCAAGATTTTCAGAGAATCTTTTGGAGTGGAAATATAGGGCAAGAGCAAAAGCTGCTCAATAAGAATTCATCATGTTTGGTTGTTATACAACATGTAGTAAGGCGAAAGCAGAAAAGTGGGAGGATGGGGGGGGGGGGTTGAAAGTGACCAATGAAGTCAAAAGCATCACTGTGGCAGCCCAGGTTTCTGGATACTGATGATGAGCTGGTAGGTGGTCAGGAGAGGGTAGTTGAAGAGGAAAACCATCTCTTCCTCAACTGTTTTCTACTTCACTTCCCCTTGTCCCATTATAATAGCCCCACTATATTCTGCACTAGTCAGGCCTCATCTGGAATAGTTCATTCAGTTCTAGATCCCTCATTTTAAGAAGGACATGAACAAGATGGAGCAGGCTCAGATAAAAACAACAAGGATGATAATATGTGGGAGTTGGGCATATTAGGCCTGGTGAAGAGAAGACTGAGGGGTGACGTGATTGCAGTCTTTAAATATCTAAAAGACTATCACAGAGAGGAGGGTGGAAGTAGTTTGTTGTCCCAGAGAATAGAACCAGGTTTGATTGAATGTTAGAACTTCTTGACAGTAAGAGTGGTTCAGCAATGGTACAAATTGGCTAGAAAGATCGTGGGTTCTCTTTCTGTAGATGTCTTCAAAAATTGGCTGGACTGCTACCTGCTGTGGATGTTTTATTAGGATTTCCTGCATGGGAGTTGGAGTTGGACTTGACGTCCTGTGGAAACCCTTTCAACTTTTGTGATTCTAAGATTCTATTATTCTTTTGTCCTTTGAGCAAGTGCAAAGAAAAGACATAGAGATTTTAAAAGAAATGATAAATTTGTCTTGCTGTCTGGATAGGCATTCTTATGCTTTGGCTTCAGAAACTATTTTTAAATGTTCCCAAGGATGGAACAGAATGCTGACAATAAAAAACAGTGGTGAAATCCAATATTTTAATGCAGATAGGACTGGGAACCAGTCTTGTTCAAGAAGACTGTCAGCTCTTTACTTGACTTGGCACATTTGAAGTTGCAGTTATCATTAAATTGTCATGACATTGGAATTTGTGGCTTTAATTTTTAAAAAAGAAAAGAAAAAAGATTGGTCTCATTAGTTTTTTTTCTTAATTTTTATTTATTAAGATTATTTTATTTTAAAAAAATAGAACAATTGAATAGTCAAACATTTGACATTTAACAAACCATATGAAAAAGAGTTATAATTCCAGACACACAGAAAGAAGAGATTTAATATACTTTTCTCATCCTTTACACTTACAGAGAAGAGCTTTCAGTCAGTCTTCATTTCTTCGATAGGTTAAGAGGCATTTTAGAATTAAGAATAAGAGGCACAGAATTACCGTATTTTTTGGCATATAAGACGCACTTTTTCTTCCCCAAAACGTGGGCGGGGAAGTTGATGCGCCTTATAAGGCGAAGGAGGCCGCGGCCGTGGCCTCAGTTGTTCAATCGGCTGCTGCTGGGATCGATCCCAGCAGCAGCCCATTGAACTGAAGCCGCGGCCGGAACGATGCCGCGTTCCAGCCGTGGCTTCAGTTTTTAAATGGGCTGGTGTTGGGATCGGAGCGATCCCAGCACCGGCCCATTTAAAAACTGAGGCCGCGGCCGGGAGGAGGCCTCGTTCCGGCCGCGGCCTCAGTTGTTCAATCGGCTGGTGCTGGGATCGATCCCAGCACCGGCCCATTTAAAAACTGAGGCCGTGGCCTCAGTTGTTCAATCAGCTGCTGCTGGGATTGATCCCAGCAGCAACCCATTGAACTGAAGCTGCAGCCAGAACGATGGCTCGTTCCAGCCGTGGCTTCCGTTTTTGAATGGGCTGGTGTTGGGATCGGAGCGATCCCAGCACCAGCCCATTTAAAAACTGTGGCCGCAGCCTCAGTTGTTCAATCAGCTGCTGCTGGGATCGATCCCAGCAGCAGCCCATTGAATTGAAGCCATGGCCGGAACGAGGCCTCTTTCCAGCCGTGGCCTCAGTTTTTAAATGGGCTGGTGTTGGGATCAGAGCGATCCCAGCATGGCCCATTAAACAACTGAGGCCGTGGCTGGGAGTAGGCCTCCTCCTGGCCGCGGCCTCAGTTGTTCAATGGGCTGCTGCTGGGATCGATCCCAGCAGCAGCCCATTGAACTGAAGCTGCGGCCTCAGTTGTTCAATGGGCTGGTGCTGGGATCGGAGAAGTCCTCCGATCCCAGTAGCAGCCCATTGAACAACCAGCTGCTGCTAAAGGGAGGAATCTTTTTTCCTTGATTTTCCTCCTTTAAAATTGGTTGCGTCTTATATGTCGGAGCGTCTTATATGCCGAAAAATACGGTAATAGCAGGAGAATTTTGACGTCTATCTGTGTTAATGAAATTTTTACAGAGAAGTCATACTAAAACTGTAAGATAGGAAAAGTCACAAAGCAACAATCTTATAGAGGTATATTCCTTGACTGTTGAGACAGCTCACTATTTCCTCAAATTGACCATTTCTTCCTTCAAAGTTCTGGTGCTAGTTGTCATCTGAGAAACTCTGAAAAAGGAAAGAGAGACAGTAACCAAGTGAACCCCTGGCACCTACAACAACTCTGAAAGCATTGTACATAAGTGAGGACCAGATGCAAACAGTCTTCTCAAGGTAAGGCTTTGTCATAACTAGTGGACTCAGGCTTCATAAAACAAGACAACATGGTAGTGTAGAAAACTAAAGCTTTATTTTGGATTTCCAGAGAGAAGTTCACCAGAGACTTGGTTGTGTCAAATAGTGATGCAAAGAATTCTGGTCAAAATTCAATAAACACATGAAATATCTGATATTCAAAGATTTTGTAAGCTTTTTAAAGAGAGGAAATTATTAGAACTTCACAATCAACGAGTGAGAATTTTGTTTTTTAATTATTTGCAAATGATGTGAAGGGAAGGGACCTTTCAGCTGACAATTTGATGGCCAGGATTTGCGTATTTTGTGTAAGCAAAGCTACCATTCATTCTGGGTTTTACCAGAGGCTATTTTCTTTGTTAGAGTGATGTCCTCCCCCATTTTTCCCCACAGTTTTGCTTTGAAAAACAAATGAGTACAAAAGGAAAGAGAATTTTGTGTGTAGGTGGTAGTGGATACCTTCAGACCTTCTCCCATTTCTCGCCACACCCTCCTATTCAAATTCTCACAGAAGCACTGGATATTGCTCTGCCTCTGGTGTCTACATTTCTCCCAGTTGGTTTGTGTGCATCCAGCTCCAAGTAATTTAACTCTGGTGAGCAAAGTGAGCTAATAGCTGAAGGAAGTTCTAAAAGTATTCCGTGCTAAATTCTTGTTCTCATTTGTTTTTCAAAGCAAAGGTGTGAAATGAGCAATCATGGGGAAGGGTGCCTTATCTCCTTTCATCCTGTTGCTTTGTCATGATCATGAATGATGGTGGTCCTGCCCCTTGCAAAGGAGAAAATGATTGATTTTGTTACATTTAAAGAAAGCCTCTTTAATGTTAAAGCTACAATTTATTTATTTCATAAAATCATAGAATCATGGAGTTGGAAGCGACTACAAGGGTCATCCAGTTCAAACCCCTGCCATTCAGGAACTCAAAATCAAAGCATCCCTGACAAATGGCCATCCAGCCTCTGTTTAAAGACCTCCAAAGGAGACTCCACTACACTCTGAGGGAGTGTGTTCTACTGTTGCACAGCTCTCACTGTCAGGAAGTTCCTCCTAATTTTGAGGTGGAATCTCTTTTCCTGTAGCTTGCATCCATTGTCCTGGGTCCTGTTCTCTGGAGTAGCAAAAAACAAGCTAGCATCCTCCTCAATATGACATCCCTTCAAATATTTGAAGAGGGCTATCATATCCCCTCTTAACCGTCTCTTCTCCAGGCAAAACATATCCCGTTCCCTAAGTTGTTCCTCATAGGGCATGGTTTTCAGACCCTTCACCATTTTAGTTGCACTCCTTTGGACACCCTCCAATTTTTCAACATCCTTTTTGAATTGTGGTGCCCAGAACTGGACACAGTATTCCAGGTGGGGCCTGACCAAAGCAGAATACAATGGCACTATTACTTCCCTTGATCTAGATACTATATTTCTATTTATGCAGTCTAAAATTGTATTGGTCTTTTTAGCTGTGGCATCACACTATTGACTCATGTTCAACTTGCGGTCTACTAGAACTCCTAGATCCCTTTCACACGTAGTCTTGTTAAGCCAGATGTCCCCCATCTTATATCTATACATTTCATTTTTTTTTTTTTTTTGCCCTAAGTGCATTTCTCTGTGTTGAAATTCATTTTGTTAGCTTTGGTTCAACTTTCTAATCCAGGGGTAGGCAACCTTTCCCCTTTAAGGGCCGAGGGACTTCAGCTCCCAGAATCAGGAGCTATTGGCCAACATGGGACTATTGGCCAACATGGCTGAGGCTTCTGGGAGCTGAAGTCTCTCGGCCCTTAAAGGGGAAAGGTTGCCTACCCCTGTTCTAATCTATTAAAGTAATTTTGAATTTTCATCCTATCTTCTGGGGTATTAGCTATTCCTCCTAATTTGGTGTCATCTGCAAATTTGAGAAGCATGCCCCATATTCCTTCATCCAAATCATTGATAAAGATGGTGAATAGCAATGGGCCTAGGACAGAACCCTGTGGCACCCCACTGGTCACTTCTCTCCAGGATGAAGAGGAGCCATTGCTAAGCACCCTTTGGGTTTGGTCAGTGAATCAATTACTAATCCACCTAACAGTTGTATTGTCTAGCCCACATTTTACTATCTTGTTTGCAAGAATATCATGGGGGACCTTGTCAAAAGCCTTACTGAAATCTAAATATGCTATGTCTACCACATTCCCTTCATCTAGCAAGCTGGTAATTATATATATATATATATATATATATATATATATATATATATGAGATCAGATTAGTCTGACATGACTTGTTTTTGAGAAACCCATGCTGACTTTTAAATGTTCACAGACTCTCTGTTTAATGAACTGTTCTAGAATCTTTCCCAGTATTGATGTCAGACTAACAGGGCGATAGTTGTTGGGATCCTCTTTTCCCCCCTTTTGAAGATGGGAACAATGCTTGCCCTCCTCCAGTCTGCTGGGACTTCTCCTGTTCTCCAGGATTTCACAAAGATTATTGCCAGTGGCTCTGAGATTATGTTTGCCAGTTCTTTTAATATATTTGGGTGTAGTTCATCTGGTCCTGGAGACCCCTGATAAAGACCCACGTAAAGGGCCCCAGTTCTCTTGGTCTTTTCACCAGGCTTTGTCAGCAAGCTCAATCAACTGGGTTTCTAACTCTACAGAGAGCTCTTGGATGCTACCTTATTCTGGAGGCAAGTCTCTGTCTCTCTTCCTCTGACCAAAAAAAACAAAACGAACCTCAAAGTCCTTTAAATTATTATTATGAAATTGGCTTGGAAAGCCTCTGGGAGGAGTATTTAAGCTATGATTAGTTTGCTTTTGGGCAAGGAGAGTCCAGAATGTCCCTGAGGCTGAGAGTGTGACCTACCCAATTTCACCCTGTGGATTTACATGGTTTAGCTGGGATTAGAATACCATGAAAACTCACTGGGTGATCTTGGGCAAGTCACATGCTCTCAACCTCCAAATCCAACTCTAGAATCCTAGGTTTTCTTTCATGGTAGAAGGGGTTTGGACAAGATGACCCTTGGGAATCCCTTCCAATGCTAGGAGCACATTTGCCCTTTCACCTCACCCCCACCCCTTCTTCTCTTTTGTGAAGATCACACTCAGAGCCTCAGAGGCAGCCCATGGCAAAACTCCCCTTTATGCCAAGAAAACCCTGTGATAGATTTGCCTTAGGATCACATCCTCCACTGCCAATCTGATGTTGAACAGGGGGTGAGACTACGAGGGGATGCAGATGGGTGGCCCTGGGCCGCCCCTGGAAGCGGAGGATCGAGGCCAAGGCTGCCAGACACCTCAGCCCCGATCCTCCCTTTCGCCACCTGCAAAAGGAGCGCTAAAATAGTGCTCTTTCCACAAGCTGTGAAAGGGGTGCCACAAGAGGCGTGGCGCACCTCTTTGGCATCTCTTCCGGCTCAGCGTGTCTGGATGCTGAGCTGGAAGGACGTCATCGGAGCGCCCGTTGTGCAGACGGGCCGTCGCTGTGATGACATTCTCAGGAAGGGGATGGGGTGCCCAGTGTCTGGCTGCCCCTCCCCTTCCTGAGACTGAGGATGAAGTTTTTCACTGTCTACATCCCCCCTACATGTCCTCTAGGATCCTATGTATTCCTATGTATTCCTTCATAGTAGAAGGGGGTTGGACTGGATGGTCCTTGAGGTCTACCATTTCTTGTTGGTCTGCAACCAAAATTTATTTATTGAGATTGATGAGTTTTTCTTTTTGTGTGCCTGCAAGTTTTTTCAAGCTGAGAAATATTCTTTAAACTTCTGTCAAACTTCCTTTGACATGCTAATTGTGTTTGAAATGCAAATTGAATTAGCATCAACACATGTAATTAGTGTAAATCTTCACCTTGTATTTTATTGTCATTCAGGAAATCTGTGAAAAATACTTCTCTCACCCCTGACAGGGGGAGACAAAATAACCTTTTGAAAGTGGGACTTTTGAAATGAATATTTTTTTTAAAAAAAATCGCATCCAGTTCTGAATGGACAAAAAGAAAAAAAATGATTTGTTACTGAACTTTCCTTCCTCTCCTCAAACTCCTCCTCTCTGTTATCATTGCCTCTATCCCAGGAAGAAAGGTGTTCTTTGGGCCTTTGCAGACTGCCAGAAATAATGCAGCTTGAGGCCACTTTAACTGTCCTGGTTCAGTGCTAGGGAATCATGGGAATTGTATTTTATTCTGGGACATTGTGCCTTCTCTGTTAGAGAGCTTTAGTGCCACAATAAACTACAGTTCCCATGATTCCCTAGCACTGAGGGCCTTTGCAGACTGCCAGAAATAGTGCAAATTGAGTCCACTTTAAATTGAGGCACTGCCCTGGCTCAGTGCTAGGGAATCATCGGAATTGTATTTTTTTCTAAGACATTGAGCCTTCTCTGTCAGAGAGCTCTGGTGCTACAATAAATTACAGTTCCCATGATTCCCTAGCACTGAGCCAGGGCAGTGCCTCAATTTAAAGTGGACTCAATTTGCACTATTTCTGGCCTTCAAGGGCCTAAGCAGCCGGGCGGCCATGGGCCACCCTGGGAAGGTGCGCCAGGGGACCGAGGCATCCCCATGCCTCGATCCAACGGCGCACCGTCAGCGCCCCTGGAAAGGAGCGCTAAATTAGCGCTACTTTCATATGTCGGCGAAAGTGTGCCACAAAACGTTGCGGTGCACTTTCGATGACCCTTCCGCCGCAGCGTGTCCGGACACTGTGGCGGGAGGTCCTCCTCAGAACGCCGGCCATGCGGAGGGCTGGCGGCTCCGAGGGCGACCTTGGGAGGGGGATGGGACGCCAAGCGTGCGGCTGCCCCTCCCCTTCCCTGCACCGAGGACGGCTATTAAGCCGTCTGCTTAGGCCCCAAATCTCTCTTGCTATTATCTGTTTGGTTCCTAGCTTGCATTCCCTCTGGCTTGCTATTCCCCCTCCCCTTCAATCTTTTTTTATTCAATCCTAGTGCTATTTCACCATCTCTAATTATCCCTATCTTCCCCATATTCCTTATCATGACAGATCCATAGACCTATGGATATGACAGGTTTTCACCCTGAGATTCCTTCCTTTTTCCTGAACCTCAGGGGAGAAGGGCCATAACCTGAAATCTGCACTATACATTGACAGAAAAGCAACAATATGAATCTAAAAAAGTTTTTGAAATATACAATTTAATTATACTTCAATTTCTTAATAGGCGAATGTGTTTTGTGCATTGTGTGTATGTCTTCAAATGTGCCTTCAACTTATGGTGACCCCATGAATTTCATAGCATTTTCTTGGACAAGGAATCCTCAAAGGAGGTTGGCCGGTCCTTTTCTCTGAAATATAGCCTACAGCACCTGATACTTAGTGGTCTCCCATCCAAATACTAACCATGGCTGATCCTACATAACTTCCAAGATCAGATTGAGATCCTGTACCTTCAAGATATTTAGGCCTGTGTGTATAATGTGCTCTTCATCAAATGCAACAATCCTTATTTCTTCAGGTTTTGGGGGGGTCAGGGAATAGGGGGAGAGCATTACTAGAAACAACTGAAAGCCAAACACAGCACTCTTTTATATCTTTTTGGTGTTCACTTCCTTGTGCTATTGGCAGGTTGTTAATTCCAACAAATAGGTGGCGGTGGCAGTGGTGGTGATTCCCCTCATTTTACCCTTTTGCCCCAGTTCCAGAATTTTTATGAAGATGATTGGTATATCCATTCCACAAAGTCCAAAATAAGTCCAACATTATAGCCTGGTTGAAGAATTCAACACCCAGATACCCAGTATGCTTTGTTTTAACTGTATTCAGTTTTAAATTAGATTGTAAACTGCCTTGGCTTCCAGATTGGGAGAAAGACTGCATATGAAAGATAAGATATAATATAATAAAATAAGGAAGCGTTTAAGAATCCTTCATTCCCTCCTTGCCCAGAAAAGTTTTACCAGCTAGAAATCCTTCCCTCTGCTTCTGTCCATTCTGAAATGTGGTCATGCACAAAGATGAGTGCACAAACACATCCTAAATCTTCAAGGATCATCTTTGGCAGTGAAATATGTTCCCTTTGAAACCAGACAGTGAGTAGTGTTGGGTGGAGGAGATAAAAAAAGTGTTGGGCCTAGAAAATCCTTTTGGTATCCCTACCCAGATGTACATACCTAGTTCTGACATCTGTGGCTAAATATTTAAACATGTTTGTTCTCCTCGCTTAACATTTATCATGTCACTTGCCAAATACAAGTGTGGTTACTAGATGTAATTGTCACAGGGCCTTCCCAAATCTGTCAGTTTAAGCTATAGAGAGTATCAGCAATAATATTTGTAGCTGAAGCAATTCATTTGCAAGCTCACAGAATCACAATTAGCTGTTAATGTTCCTAAAGTTTAGTTTGAGCTTTGAAGACGTTGCGTTCCATTGGTGAGCTGAATGGAGTATCATAAAGCTTGTTGTTTTTTTCATCTAATGCACAGGTTTCTGAGTTTAGAAGGAGAACAAAATTCCACTCTTACCAGAAACAGAGCCAGTACTGAAAGAGGGATAGGAGAGATTACCCCTGTGTTCCTGCTTTTATAGAGGAAAGTCCTCTGTTTGAAGAAATGTTGGAGAATGGACTGTTGAAACTGTGTTCTATTTCAAGGACTGTGGTCCAGTCCAAATCCAGCTTAAAGATAAACAGCCATAAGAAGGAAGACAAGGGTTTTGAGGTTGGCAACCCTGCTTCTGAGGTTGGTGGTTAGCATATGTACATTTTTCTTTGGTTCTGTGGGGCCAATTATAAATGAATATTGCTTTTGTTGTTGTTGTTAACTGTCTTTGCATCGGTCTCAACCCTTCGTGACCCTATGGATGAAACATCTCCAGTCCCCGCTGTCCTCTACTGCTCTGCCCAGCTCCTGCAAACTCTTATTCGTGGTCTCTTTAATAAAGTCCATCCATCTAGCATGTGGCCTTCATCTCTTTCTACTTCCCTTCACCTTTCCTAACATTGTCTTTTCCAACGATTCATGCTTTCTCATGATGTGTCCAAAGTACCACAGTCTAAGTCTTGTCATCTTGGCTTCTACGGATCTCTTCCGGCAGGCCTTTCAGTGATAGATAATCCCGGCCTCAGGAATCCCTCCCGCAAGAGGGCTTCTAGGTCTTAGTTTAAATATCTAATTAGGAATTGCAGCCACATATATGATTTGTTCTCATATATTATTGTTGTTTTTATATTGTATGTTTTAATTTTGTAACAGATTTAATAACTTTTTAAGGGGGAGGAGGGAATTAGATTTTACTCTTGTATGATATATTTTATTGCAGCTGCCCCGATTGATCTCAAAGGGGCGGGATATAAATTATTATCATCATCATCATCATCATCATCATCATCTCTGGCTTGATCTGATCAATGACAGAGCAGGAGTTGACTGTAAAACTCTCTAATTTATTATCTTTAACAATACTGTAACTTTGGCTGCAATCTTAAAGCCCTAACAAAAATGGTGAAAATAATAATAGAAGTTCATTGCACCTGTATCCTCTGTAATTCTATAACCAGGAATTTCACATACTAAAACGTGAACGTATATAGGTATGCTGGAACCTATTTTTAATTACAGCTAGCATGCTGTAATGGTTTGACCATTGGACTATGACTCTGTAGAAGAAGGTTCAATCCTCACTGAATGATGAATGAATAATAGCAACAACAGCAACATTTATTTATAACACCCTTTTCACCAAAGGGCAGAACATCAGATAGGTAGAATCAAGAATGAAACAATAAACAATAAACCACAATGGAAACAACTGAGAGACCTTGAGCAAGTTGCACTCTTTTCAGTCTCAGAGGGAGGCAAAGGCAAACTCTATGGGGCAAGAGTTGCCAAATCCTGCCAAGAAAGCCCCATTGTCATAGGTCAGACACAATCTGAAGATACACCACAACAAAAAATTAATTAATTAGTTTAATTAAATGAAAATTAAATAATTTTAAATGTAATGCAAAACATTCTAATCCCATCTTTGTAATATTAAATTGTCTATGACGACAATAGCAACATGCTAAAATCCCAAAACATTACCACAGAGAAAAACATAAATTCAGGGCCAATGCAGACTGGCACGAAGGGCTGGCCTGGGGGTGGAGTTGGGGTAGGGCAATTGCAAGATGCCCTCTTGGCACAGTGTGTGCACACGCTGCACCAAAAGGATATAAAAAAGCCGCCGGTGAGCTTGAAAGGGTGGCCTTTTGCCTCCCCCAAAAGGAGCAGCATTTTGCCACTCTTTTGGGGGCAGCAAAAAGGAGGATCAAGGCCACGGTGTGTGGTTGCCATAGCCCTGATCTGCCACTCGCAGGGGTGGCTCTGTGCCACCTCTTTTGGGCCGTCTGTATCAGCCCTAACTCATTTTAAAATAGTATCAGCAGAATCAAGGGGAAAGCATTCACACCCACCAGCCATTAATACTAAGATAAAGAAAGCAATGTTAAGTTGAAGTTTGTAAATTAAAAACTTTGTATAAACACATACATACGTAGAAATAACCAAATTGTTAAGTGCACAAATGATTCCCTTCACAGCGTAGGTGTTCAAATCATTTAGATCAGCAGAAAGGGGAACAAGTAGGAAGACTTCTCTGTTAGAGGTCTTGGATGATGGACAAGGTCCTACCTGCTTCAGAACATGACGGCTGATCATTTGAACACCCCTACTGAAATGCTCAACACTGAAAGAAAGTTGTAAGAGTCTGGGGGCCAGATCATGTGACCTATGAAAAGAGACTGCTGTTTGGAAACCTTGCCCATAGTCAGTCGTATAAGCACTAGTCAGACTTCTTAGAGTTTGGGGAAGATTTCAGAAACCTTTGGCACATATTCTCCATTCTCTCTCCATATTGCTTGCCACCGATTCAGATGGGCAGAAGAAGGCAGCTTTGAAATGTTAATCATTGTTCCTTAGACTCTGGTCACTAGGCAAAAAGGTGACTCTCAAACTATTTGAAAGTGGGGAACTATAAAATTCCATTGGCTTACTTATGAGGAGGTTTGGAAGAGCAAAGGTTAAAACAAAGAGTGGCCAGTGAAGATGAAGAAGGGTGAAGGTGGCCAATCTAGTACTGGCACAAGGGAACTTTACCAGCACAACCCAAGGATAATCAATGGCCATTTGGAGCAGAAACAGCAGTCCACACACAGATTCCACCTAGTAGTTGTACAGTCTGGCAAAGATGGTTCTATACACCTTCTTATGCAACATCCAGAAAAAGGTGGTTATGCTAGAGTAGCCCCTGGTGGTGCTAGATCATGTGACCTATGACTCCAAGAGGATTCTTGCCATAATACTTATTTATTTATGTATCCCTGTTTAGGGTTTCAGTTGGAAAAATAGTGGTTTAAAGCTGTGGCATAGCCTGATGCGATGTTAGAGTCTTGCTTTAGAACAATGGATGCAAGCTACAAGAAAAACACCTAAATATTAGGAGGAACTTCCTGACAGTAAGAGCTGTTTGACAGTGGAACATACTCCCTCGGAGAGTGGTGGAATCTCCTTCTTTGGAGGTCTTTAAACAGAGGCTGGATGGTCATCTGTTCAGGTGCTTTGATTGTGAGTTCCTGCATGGCAGGGGGTTAGACTGGATGGCCCTTGTGGTCTCCTCCAACTTTATGATTCTATGATTCTCACTTTCTACTTCAGCCACAAAAGGAGTGGAAAATGTCCAATAACAGTCAGTGCAATTGCTAAAAAGTCTCGATATCTCCCTCTGGATTAGCTAGGCTTAAAGAAATGAACTTGCAGTTCACGTTTTGCTATTTCAACAGAGCAAAATTGTCTTCTGTTTTCTACAGTTCAAGCTCCAGCACCAAGTTGTTAACCAATGTCATAGGTCCTTTTCTAGGCCTGGATTTAGAGTTAATTGTGAAACAAGTTAAGCTGAGAAATAAATAGCTGCCTAAACTAATAGGCCATTATGACTAAAATTATGACTAAAATTAGGGTTGCCAGAGTAACAATTGTGGATGGCTCCTATACTTGTAATGTGTGTATAGAAAAGGAAATTTCAGCAAATGTTGCTTGGGGTAACAAGCAATATCTGTGGAAATCCCCTATTCTGCACAACCATTAAAGGCACAGGAGCCATCTCCAGTTTTCAGTCTGGGAACCCTAGGCTGAAGAGGTCCTGGAACTGTGGATATACTTTTTAATGTAAATAATTTGACTAGCATCCCATTGTGACACGTGTAAGTCTTTTATTATTCTTGGAATGGGAAGAATTTGCTACCTCCCTCATACAATGAACTCAACCCCTTCCCAGGCTCATCTTCTTTTTTGGGACCCCCCCCCCAACTATTTAGTAGCCAGTGGAGAGTGGCTGATGTCAGAGAAGCATAAGGCTATGTCC
Organism: Phrynosoma blainvillii; assembly: GCA_026167975.1. Lineage (NCBI taxonomy): Eukaryota > Metazoa > Chordata > Lepidosauria > Squamata > Phrynosomatidae > Phrynosoma > Phrynosoma blainvillii. Next base: position 421,112,842 of record JANUYF010000001.1, read on the forward strand.
CCATCTGCCCGTTTAAATGGCCAGGGAGGAAACAGGAGAAAAATGACTCCTGCAGGAGGGGTGAAGGGAGATCTGGTGTAATTCCACCTGTATAAAATGTTACACTTGCCTGAGACAAACTCACTCATGGTTTGAAAGAAGTTGTACAGTGACATTTCAGTACTGTTTCTGTTTTCAGAGGTTTAGTGCCTACTTCTTTCATGTGTTTTGTCTCACAGATTTATCAGGTTCCCCTTCCCTCCTCCTCTTTCTCCTTTCTGCTTTCCCTTATCCTATTCTCAATTCTATTTTTGACTGAAGTGTGCTCTTCTTCTGTCTGATTACTGTCAGTTGTCCATGTGTCTGAATTGTGCTGGAGTTGAATCTTCCGTGATAGAGTGTATCTTCTATTAGATTCCTTTTTTTTTTTTTTTTTTGTAAGTTGCAGCAGTATCCATCTCTGTCCTTAAAACTGATATTCACCTGGGAGAGAAAGAAGTAAATGAAACAAAATGAAACTACCAAAAAAAAAAAATCCAATATAGATACAAATCCAAACAAACCCAGGAGGGCAGAATCACCTTTACCTGAAATAGAGAAGCTCGTGACAATTCTGTGCAAAACAAACAAACAAACAATGAATTATCTATCAAACCCAATTTGAGTGTTAAGGATGTTTAAATTAAAAAGAAGAAGCCTTCTTCATAGCCATTAGTCTAGTGAAGTACAACTGCATTCCAGATGTTTATGTTAGGGAAAAAATGTTAAGGGGGGGGGGGGAAGAAATGTGGAAATTGCTATTTCCATTGTGTAAACTGGTTGGATTTATAACTGAATACAAGGTGCACATGAAACTGATATGAACCAAAAATAGACTGATTTGTCCCAGTGGCATCACTAGGGTTGGTGTCAACCAGTGCGGTAACTCATGGCAACTCATGTTGTCACCTCCCATGGACCTCCTCCTCTCCCTCCCTACTCACTTGCCCCCAACTCAGGGCATCAGCCAGCTCCAACAGCCACACTGCAATCTTTCAGTTCAATTGCAGCAAGCCACACACTCTCAGCCTCAGAGAAAGGCAATGAGAAATAACATCTGAAGAAACTGTGCTCAAAAAAACCCCATGATTGGTTCCCTTAGGGTTGCTATAAGTTGGAAATGTCTTGAAAGCACATAAAACACACACATTACTGCACTAGTGGCCAAGGGGCTGAGTAGGAGCTGCACCATTCTGGTCTCCCCCCCCCCTTTTTTTTTTTTTTTAATTTTTACCCACAAAAAGGGAAGGGCCTTGATGGCAACTAAATGAGAGGGAAGAACAGATGGCCTCTGGGCATATGACTATTCATCAATGGTCAATTGCTCACGGATGTTTTTATCCTGGTTAGATATTGGTTGCAAATGTAGGGAGTTCTTAAACCTTGATAATGTCCTTTTTATAGACTTTTCAGTGTCACCCCCTCTGATGTGCAGTGCACACACCTCATGACTTCTAGTGATGCCACTGATTTGTCTGACCCTAAGCCAGCGGTTCTCAAATAGTGGGATGGGGCCCCCAGGGGGGGCGCGAGGCTCCATAAAGGGGGGCCTGTTATGGCTGGAGAGAGGGAGATTGTCCCAGCACAGCCCCAGTAGCTCTATCCTGATTGGCCAAACCCGCCCATGTGATCACGCGGGGGGGCGCAAAATGTTTTCTTCTTTCCTAGGGGGGGCGTGACAGAAAATAATGGAGAAACACTGCCCTAAGCAGAAGTGCCCAGCTTTAAGTGTGGCTGTCATAAGCAGTAGAGGCAGAAAAAGTCTGGACTGAATCCCACCTGCAACAGGAAAGATCCCCTAATGGGGAATGCAGACGGGCAGCCCTGGGCTGCCCCCGGAAGTGGAGGAATGAGGCCAAGGCTGCCGGACACCTCGGCCCCAATCCTTCCTTTCACCACTTGCAAAAGGAGCGCTAAAATAGCGCTCATTCCACAAGCCGCAAAAGGGGCGCCACAAGAGGTGTGGTGCACCTCTTTGGCGTCTCTTCCAGCTCAGCGTGTGCGCACGCTGAGCCGGAAGGACGTCATTGGAGCGCCCATCATGTGGACGGGCCGTCGCTCCGATGACGTCCTCAGGAAGGGGATGGGGTGCCCAGCGTCCGGCTGCCCCTCACCTTCCTGGGATTGAAGATGCCGTTTTTCGCTGTCTGCATCCCCCCCTTAGTGAGAAGAGAAATTGTCCGGGTATTATAGATGGCAAAATATGTCAGTTTTGCTTTCTTTTCACGTTCACCTCAACTTGTTCCCAATCCCCAAAATGAAGAATTCACCAACTCTTCAAAAATAAATTGAAACAAAATTCACAGCCATCACTACCAGGTACCCCAGAATTAAATAAAGTCTATGTTATCCTATATTGCAGGAGACTTCTCAAGTAGTTCTTCTGAAGGTTGATTATGAGTCTTAGTAACAAATTAAGGCAGCACTATTGATTCACTTTGATTGACTTTGATAGTTACCATAACCCCTTGGTGGGCTCATAGTGCAAAGCTACAAATTGTCTTGGATAAGTATAGCCATGTTCAGGGATTCCTTTTTCTGCATAGGTAGAGACATTCAAGTGCACATAGTTACAGAGCTTCATTGATCAGAATCCCTGCTTTATTAGGGCTTCCTGTCACAATGACTTCCACAAACATATTCAGCTATATGCAGTTATAACTCTTTTTCAGATGTTCCCTGGTAACATGGGAAACACCCATCTCTGGCTCCATCTTCACATGCACATGAAAAAAATCTGAATAAAACTAATATTTTTTAATATATTTATCTTCCATTCAGTTCTTAAGTATTCAGGAATGTCAGTTGCATGCCTCTTTTGTTCACCAGAGATTAATGGTGGCAAAACCTGGCACAAGTCCTCATTGGGTGCTTATTTCTTGGCAGCTGCATGAAAGGGAATGCTGCTTAGATTGCAGGCTTAATTTTATTTCTGAAGCATTAGGAGTCATCACGGGCAATATGATCTGCTATGCTCTTGTCTAGGCCAAAGGTGGGAACTGTGTGGCCATCCATGTTTGGTGAGCTATAACTCCCAGCCTTCCTCATCACTATTTATGCTAACAAGGGCTGCTGCTACACTACAAATTTAATTCAGTTTGATGCTGCTTTAATTGTCATGGCTCCATCCTGTAGAATCCTAGGATTTGTAGTTTGTTGTGGTACCAGAACTCTCTGACAGAGAAGGCTAACTATCTCACAAAACTGTAATCCCACAATTTCATAGCATTGAGCCATGGCAGTTAAAGCAATGTCAAACTGTATTAATTCTGCAGTGTAGATCTAGAAGACCACACCATTCCAATTCCTGATCTGAGACTAAAGATAGGAAGTATATTAGTTCAGCATAAGGACAGATCAGATGATGTACCCTATACATACAGTGCAGAGTGACAAGGTGCCTTTCTTCTGTACTTATCCTAAAGCTCTACATCCTCAGGAGCCCATAGATCATCTGTGGCCTTCTTACTGGATGGCCTTACCAATGACCCAAGGATGGGACTCAAAGAAAGAGGGCCTTTGAAGTGGTGGCACCCAGTTTGTGGGATAAAATCCCCAGAGAGTCTCACCTATCCCCAGCATTATGGTCTTTTTGGTGCTAGGTGGTGGTCTATTTATTTTCCTGGGCCTTCTAAGAATTGTTTGGAGTTATGGTACTGGGTGTTATCAGTACGCCGATGACACTCAAATCTATTTCTCCGTGTCTCGTTCATCGGCCTCAAATTCCAATGGCATCTCTTCTCTCGATGAATGTCTTCAGGCGGTAATGGGCTGGATGAGGAAAAACAGATTGAAACTGAATCCAGACAAGACGGAGGTGCTCACGGTAGCGGCCCCGAAACCAAGAATTGGGCTGCAACCTCCAGTCCTGGATGGCGTCACACTATCCTCCAGTGACTGTGTTCGCAGTCTGGGGGTGCTCCTTGACTCGTCGCTCCTGATGACAAATCAGGTTAATGCGACAGTCAGGAGTGCCTGGTATCAGCTTTGGCTGATACGCCAGCTGCGCCCTTTTCTGGAATAAGGGATCTTGAGACTGTGCTGCACGCGTTGGTAACCTCACGCCTCGACTTTTGCAATGCACTCTACATGGGGCTACCCTTGTGCTTGGTTCGGAAAATTCAACTGGTACAGAATATGGCGGCCAGGCTTGTATCAGGAACATCTCGGAGGGACCACATTACTCCGGTTCTGCGGTCCCTCCACTGGCTGCCTATCAGTTTCCGGACCCAGTACAAGGTGTTGGTTATTACCTTTAAAGCCCTAAATGGCTTGGGTCCAAACTATCTCAGGGACCTCCTTCTCCCGTATAATACTTCCTGTGCTCTTCGGTGCTCTGGGAGGAACTTGCTGCAGCCTCAGAAATCGAGGCTTGCGGCTACCTCCTGGAGGGCTTTTTCAGTTGTCGCCCCCAAACTCTGGAACGACCTGCCGGACGAGATCCATCTTTTAACATCTTTGGACAGCTTTAAAAAGGCTGTCAAGATGGATCTCTTCCGGCAGGCCTTTCCAGACTAGTGATCCCCACCTCGGACACAAACAGCCACACCAATGATAATCCTCTCGTGGCCCCATCGATTGGATGGTGAGGATTGCGGTGTCAGGCTTTTTAATTTATCTTGTATTGGGTTTTTAAATTTGAACAGTTTTAATTTGAATTGTTTTAAAATACCATTGAATTAATACTATTTTAAGGGGGAGGGGGGGTATGTTGTATCTACTGTTTTTTGGAATTTTATATTGTATTCTCTGTATTTTCAACTTGTAAGCCACCCGAATTTGGACTACCATTGGGCGGGGTAAAAATAAATTTTATTATTATTATTATTATTATTATTATTTTGAATCTTAGCATTTTTTTCTCTTGTTCCTGATTTTATTTTAAAATGACTTCATCAATCTTAATTTTACTGTTTCTATGTTATATTTGTAATACATGGTACACTTCCCAGAGAATTCTGTTTGATGGGCAGTATAAAAGTCCAATACGTAAATAAGTAAGATCTTCTAATAGGACCTATATGCCATCAATATCTCGGGAATGGAAGGGGGAGCTGGCAATGTAAACTGAGCCTCCATCAATTTGATAATATGTATGCTGGTCTTATTCAAATTTAATGCTCCCATATGGACACCTTAGAATGAAAAAGCAACATGCCTACAACATGGATACAGGTTAGATGGAGGCATGACATTGCTCCTTTAACCAAGAAAGTTTTCTCACCAGATCATCCTCTTAAATTTTATACATACCGCATTCTAGCAAAACTTCTCATAAAAGTAATGATTGACTTGCTTCAGAGGGCCATCCCCTGAAGGGCAACCGGTGCATACTTGTTTCCATTATGCAGTATATCTGTCTTTATATCTCCCATCTGATCTTCTTGAGGCAGTGACATTTTCCACACCAGTGACTGTTTTTCACAGTTTTCCTGATTCACAGTAAAGCCTCAAGAGAAAAAAAGGCTTAATTTTACAGATCTAGTGGTTTCCAAGTGACTTTTGGTGAGTAAAGAAGTAAGTCTGCCAAGTTGAACACATAACACTGTTCTAGGAAAGTTACAGGAACTCAGTTTTCTTTTGTAGGCTGGTGACTGTTCACATCAAATGTACTGCTACTGATTGGAAGTTGCTTCAGAGATTATATTAGTTAATGCCGTGATTTGACAAGTAGACACAGTTCTTACAAGTGTTCAGATGCTGTAGAAACTGGACATATAAGGAAAGCAGTGCATTTGGGGGTGGGGGACTGTGTAAATGTGGAAGTCAGAGAGGGCTACAAAAACCAATCAATGTAAACAGTTAGGATTAGAGAAAGAGCAGGCTAACCTTTTCCAACATTTGGTGACTGTATCGTGTAAAGAAAGAAAAACAGTGTTGCATTCTGTATTATTGAAGTCTGAGGCATTACTATGCTTACAGATCCTGTTGCTGTTATTTTCAAAAAGTTGAAAGACCAATGCACTTAAGTCCAAGTGAATATCATTTGTAACTACTACAGATGATTTTGTTGTTATTGTTAAGCACTTTCTAGTCACTCCTGAGTCATGCCAACCTGGTGGATGAGACACCTCCAAGACTTGCTATCCTCCACTGCTCTGCTTAGATCCTGCAAATTCATACCCGTGACTTCTTTAGTCTATCCATCTAGTATTCAATCTTTCTTTGGGCCTTTACAGACTACCAGAAATAATGCAGCTTGAGTCCACTTTAACTGCCATGGCTCAGTACTAAGGAATCATGGGAACTGTAGTTTTTTCTGAGACATTGAGCCTGCTCTGTCAGAGAGCTCTGGTGCCACAATAAACTACAGTTCCCATGATTCCCTAGCACTGAGCCAGGGCAGTTAAAGTGGACTCAAGCTGCATTATTTTTTTCTACCTTTCCTAGCATTATTGTTTTTCTAATGAGTTGTGCCTTCTCATGATGTAGCCAACGTATGACAGTCTGAACTTAATCATTCTGGCTTCCAGGAGGGGTTCAAAAACAATTCCACAATGGAATTCCATACCACTGAGCCATGCCACACCAGCCAGCAAGCCTGAGAATGCTGGAACAGCTCTTCTTCTTCCCCCTCACCATTGGGGCCAAGGCAGCTGGGACAGCAGAGCCAGGCAGCAGCTGTGAGAGGGGCCATGGCCAGGAGTGGCTGACCTTAACAGCCACTCCCCCACCCTCCCTGGAACACCAGCCAGCAAGTCTGAGAATGCTGGAACAGCTCTTCCTTATCCCCCACTCCACCAGGGTTAAATGCAATGGAGGCAGCTGAAGCAGGCAGCAGATCTGGACTTGGAGGGCTCTGCAAATAAGGGACAGGCATGTGTTGCAATCTGGGAGTGAAAATCCAGGTTGTGCAGGGGAAAGGAAGCAATGACAGGAAAATTTGTGACAAAAGCAGGCAGGATCGATGTTTGAAAGATATCCCGCCTTCAATTCACTCTGTCTCCTGGAATGGATTGGAGAACGTACCAACCATACCACAGAACCTTACTTTGCTCCTTTGCAATGCCAGTTGGGTCAGAAACAAGACCCAGATCATTTATGTTCTTCTCTTAGATGAAGATGGCAACCTGACTTGCCCCACAGAGACCTGGCTGGGAGAAGGCAGTGCTATAATTTGGGCACTGATCTTCCCGGACAGGTACTCTGTTAGTGAGCAGGTAAGGGGAAGTGGGTGAGGGAGCAGAATGGCTCTGGTTCATAAGAATCACCTTACCTTGACCAGGATACCTATCCGGAAAACAGTCCACTTCGAGTGTATGTACCTGAGCCTGAGGACCAAGGATAGTTTGGGGATTCTGTTAGTATACCATCTAGCCTGTTGTCTAACAGACTCCCTAACTGAGCTGACACAACTTGTCTCTGTGTTGCTGTTGGAGTCACCTAGACTTTTAGTCTTGGGTGACTTCAACATACCACTCGAGACCAGTTTCTCAAATCTAACAGGTGCGGCTTGGGTGTTCATGGAACCCATGACAAACATGGGCCTATCCCAATTGGTTGCTGGGCCCATGCATTGGGCAAGTTATACCCTCAATGCGGTCTTCAGTATGGAACAGGAATATCCATGGGCGGAGGTAATAAAAACCTCCGCATTGTCATGGACAGATCATTTCCTGATCAAGGCTGAACACCCTGTAAGGGGTGGAGGGCCCATTAAAATGGTTTGCCCTTGAAGGCTAATGGAACCAATCGGTTTCCAGAAAGCCTTAAGAGGGTTTAATGGTTGGTAACACTGGTGATTCTGTCAAGGCTTTGGTTATTACCTGGAACATTGATCTTGATAAGGCTTTCAACACGATTGCTCCCAAGTCTCCTTTCCAACCCACTTCAAATTGTTAATTGTGGTATACCGAAGAATTTAGGAAGATGAAGTGGGTGGGACAAGGACTAGAGTGTGTCTGGCAGAAAACTCAATTCTTATCTGACAGAACTCGTCATACGAAATTTCTTTGTTCCTATAGGGAGGCAATACATGCAGTGAGGAAATCTTTCTTCTCTGCACATATTGCATCTACAAAGTTCTGTCCAGCAGAGCTGTTTAGGGTGGTAAGGGAACGGACACAGGTTCCATCTGTACAGAACCCATTACTCAACCTGACTTCCTGAGGGACATCATTTTGAGAAGGTCGTGTCCCATCTTTCCTGAAGGAAGCGGTAGTTAGGCCACTTCTGAAAAAGCCTTCCCTTGACCCTCTGGACATGAACAGCTATAGGCCAGTTTCTTTGCTACCAAATTTCTTGAGGTGGGATATAAATAAATTGAGAGGGCTTTTGCTCTTCAGCTCCAAACTGTCTTGGAGGAAACCGATTATCTAGATCCATGTCAAACTAGCTTTAGGATGTGGAGAAACTGGAGCGTGTCCAAAGGAGGGCAACTAAAATGGTGAAGGGTCTGGAAACCAAGCCCTATGAGGAACAACCTAGGGAGCTGGGGATGTTTAGCCTGGAGAAGAGAAGGCTGAGAGGTGATATGATAGCCGTGTTTAAATATTTGAAGGGATGTCATATTGAGGAGGGAACAAGCTTGTTTTCTGCTGCTCCAGAGACTAGGACCCGAAACAATGGATGCAAGCTGCAAGAAAAGAGATTCCACCTCAACATCAGGAGGAACTTCCTGACAGTAAGGGCGGTTCGACAGTGGAACACACTCCCTCAGAGAGTAGTGGAGTCTCCTTCCTTGGAGGTCTTTAAGCAGAGGCTGGATGGCCATCTGTCGGGGATGCTTTGATTGGGAGTTCCTGCATGGCAGGGGGTTGGACTGGATGGCCCTTGTGGTCTCTTCCAACTCTATGATTCTATGATTCTAGGACAGGTTATGGAGTGGAGACTGCCATGGTCACCTTGGCTTATGACCTCCATCTGGGCATCAACGGGTAGTGTGACCTTGTTGGTGTTACTGGACCTCTCAGTGGCCTTTGACATGATAGACCATGACACCCTCTTGGAACACCTGAGAGAAGTAGGAATCGGAGGCATTGCATTGCAATGGTTCCTTTCCTTTCTCTCAGGCAGATTCCAGAGGGTGATGCTCACAGACAATTGCTCAGCAAAAAAAGAGCTTAATTGTGGCATCCCTCAGGGCACCATCCTGTCCCCAATGCCTTTTTAAACTACTCAGGCTCGTAATCTGACAGATCTCGCCCGGCAGGCCATTCCATAATCTGGGGGTGATTACCGAAAATGCCCTCTGGGAGGTTGCAGACAGCCTAGATTTCTGTGGCTGAAGCAAATTGTAAGCCGCCCCAGTTGTATTTTACAGAGAGGTGGGATATAAATAAATAAATTTTTTATTATTATTATTATTATTATTATTATTATTATTATTATTATTTGGTGTCAAATTGGATTATTTCTACCATGCAGATGCAGCCCATATGTATTTAGATGTGGGGCCTGTTATGAGAAAGAGTATGGTATATCTTAGTTGTTATGTCCTTTCAAGTCAACTCTAACCTATGATAACCTTATCATGTATTCTTCATGAGATTTATTCAGAAGTTTGCCATTCATTTTCCCTTAGGCTAAGAATGTGTGACTTCCCAAGGTCACCCAGTAGCTTTTGACCAGGGATGCGAACACTGATCTTTAGGGGTCTAACATTCAAACCACTACACCACAGTGGCTCTCTTTGTGGTATGCATAATAATTACACTTTTTAGATAATAGTTTAGTAGCAGAAGAAATATGTTGTTTATGCATCTTTCCTATCCTGAATAGGAAAGAACCCAAAGAGAATATGGACCTAGTTACCTTCAAGATACTTTTTGTACATATTGTTGTATCTCATAGTATCTACCTAACAATGTGAGATTTTAGATTATACATAGATTATAGATCCAGCTAGAGCTCTGCTGCTACAACAAACTACAATTCCCACAATTCCATAGCACTCAGGCATGGCAGATATAGTGGTGTCAAACCAGATTATTTCAGCCATGCAGATGCATCCATAGACAATAATAATATTGGACTGCTTTATACCATATATGGTAATAAGGATTACAACTAAATAATATCTTAAAGGTACCAGATCCCATTTGATCTTGGAATCTATCCAGTACTTGGGTGGGACACTGCCAATGAATAACAGGTAATGTAGGCTACATATCATATGAAGAAACTGGCAAAAACACCTCTGAATGTTTCTTGCCTAAGAAAACCCTATGAAATTCATGGGGTTGACATAAATTGACAGGAGGCTTGAAGATCCATTCACATAATTAATGAGAAATGCTTTGGAACACTTGAAAGCTGTCAGTATTTCTACTGGTTGTGGGAGCTTATGATCACTGTGGAACTTTGGCAGTCTAAATATTTCAATTGCAGGGAGTGGAAACTTTGCAATCACATTTAGATTTTCAAATTTAGGGACATGCTCAGAATACAAGGATATCCCCATTAGCTTGTATCCCTGGAAACACTGGACAGAAAAGAATGATGGAAAGAGACTTTCATACCTTCCTCTCTCTAGAGCAGCTCTGCTCCTGATTCTACCCCTTCAAACCTCTCATAAGAGCTATGGTACAGTGCATGAGGTAAGGGGGAAGGAGATTCAATCCAAACCAAGAAAAAGCAACATCTGTGAATGGAAGTCACAACAACTTTATGCCACAGTCTACTTTGTAGAGGAGGATGCTCCGACTTTGAGGAGAAGCATGGGGAATGGGGGGGGGGGGGGGAGAGAAGTGATGGAAGAAGGAAGGAGAAAGAAAAATCACTTTCTGCTGCCACTGCTTCTTGGGATTTATCCATTATATGCGGCCTTCTTTCCTTTCCGCTATGAAATCAACAATGCCAGCTGACTTCATGACCATACCAGCTGATTCACTGTAAACAGTTTCCTATAGACAGTAGATGACTTCACAATTTACACCCCATGCATTATTCACAAGCTAAATGCACTCATCACTTGATATCCTGAAACTACCAACATCAGTCACGATGCAGCAGTGACCTGCCACACGATGACTCACTCAGCATATCGTGGCCTCTTAAGTGATCTCTGCAAAGCAACAGGCAACTTCCATTCTGACCTACGATCTAGGAATAGATGCCAGCAGCTGAATATATCATTTCACACTGCTGTGTTGATCTAAAAAAATTAAGCAAATATGAATCAAGCTATTTTCTATCAAAGTAAAATCTGACTGGGTGAAAGCAAGGGAGGCAATTATTTTAAATGTAAAGATTGTATATGCACTCATTAATTCCAGGAGCATTTCAAAGAAAAGCTGGATGGATGCAAATCATTCTTTATACTTTCCAGTTTATAAATAAATGCACTGTGGGTTGATTGTTGTGAAGAAAACAAAACAAAACAAATACAGGCATACTGCAGCTAGCAAAGACTCAGAAAAACAACAACACTTTTTAACAAAGTCTTTTTGCATCTTCCCTCCTTTTCTCCTTGTCCTTTTTCTAGCTGGAAGGGTTTTTGTTTTGTTTTGCTTTTGCAGTATTAGCATTGTGAAGTGAAAAAGGGAGAAATATACTAGGTGAAGGAGGGCTGGAGAAACATGAGAGTTTCAATGTCATTTTTAAGCAGGGTTTACTACAGTTTACAATGCAATAAAGGTTTCGTGATGACCAGCCATGGAATCAGGAGACCAGACACAGAAAATTGGGCTAAAGGAAGGTCCAATTTATTTGACCAAGATCCTATTTAAATTAGTTTGAACATGGAAAAGTGCAAGATCAATCTGATGCAGGATCACCTGAGGCCAAATATCATCGTTTGCCTACCTCCACAGCATTTCTTTGGGCAAAACACCTGAGTCCTGAGGGCAATCCAATAATTGAGTTGCTCCCTGGCTGGTCATCTACTGGAAGGCAAACTCCCTGCCCCAGGTCACATGACTCTATAAGTGAGAGCAAAACCTCCACTTTCTTTTGCACCTCATCTTGAGTCACAAGACCTAAAGAGAAGGGTCCCAAGGTGTACAAAAGAAAATCAAAGAGATGCATAAAGGGCAAAGGGGCCTTAAATAGCCTCTAGCTCTGCCTTCTATAAGCACAACATCCCGATGCCCTGTTCCTGATGCAGTAACCCCTGGCTTCTAATCATGGAGGCCATCAAATGAGTCCTCTCCCTCATCACACCATTTACCACACAGATCCAGATACATAATCTGGGAAATAATAGAATCCTACTTCAAATTTAGGGGAAATATCAATTATAGATTTTTTAAAAAAGAAAATCTTTTATTAACCCATAAACTCAAACACACTTATCACATACATGAAAACATCTGCAATTTGACCTTAAACAAAGCTAAATGCATATACAGTTACCCCATATGTTTTTGCAGACTTGGAGTCCATGTCCCTTGCCCATTGATGGGCAGCAAATGGAGGGGGGATAAATGGGGTGCACGCTGCCATTCAAGCCAATGGGGCTTGAATATTGGAGATTTTCCGTTTTCGTGGGGAGGGGGGTCTGGAACATCTCCCTTGTGAAAACAGATATATTACTAACCAACAATTTTTACATATATTTGTTTCTTTGATTATTTCTAATTTCTGTATTTGTTAATAAAATTGATTTGTAGTGTAGTGTATATAGTGTTATCATAAACCTCCTATGCTTTTCTGTTTGGTGTTACACTTCTTTATGATCTTCTACTTCTTTTCAAAGATAATTCATTAATAGTTGCTTCAAATTTATTACAATTACTTATATTTCCACTTGAGTCAATATATCTTACAGTGTCTGTTTCCTATATTTTTATTATAAAGTTTCTTTGTTACTGTTATTTCTTTATTTGTTTTCCTGCTGTTGTTCAACTCCATTTGTTTTTACAAAAGTCGGTGAGTATATTTCATTCTTTCTCTGTTTCACTAAATGGCTTACCATTTGTCCAGCATGCTGATTTGTCCATTTCAATCATATCCAGCATTTTCAGATGTTTGAGTATCGTCAATATTTTTGTGATGTTTATGATGGTATGTCCCCTCTTTCCCCATCACCTCAGAGTTATTATGAAGTAAGCAAAATGGAGACCAATCTCTCACATGCCACCATGTGCAATCAGAGATCCAAAGAAGAAAGGAAGAGAAATGAAGAAAGAAAGAAAGAAAAGAAAGGGGAGATGTTGCACTACTACTGCCCCTTCTCCTTTAGAAACCATTAGAGAAATTGTCCTCCTCCTAGCAGCTCTCCAATTTCTCAGCACACACTTAGGGTAGATTTATTTATTTATTGCACTTATATCCTGCCTTTTTTCCCCAAAGTGGGGTCCAAGATGGCTTACAAAAGTTTCAAAAACAAAAACAGTTAAAACACTGATTGCAAAAATTAAATGGAAATTAAATAACATTATTTTAAACAAAAACATTATTAAAACAGCTAAAACATCTAAAAACACTTAAACATGTTAACAATATACTTTCTCTAAAAATTAAAAGTCCTAGTGTCCTTTAAGAATGCATTCATTCATTCATTCATGGGCATGAATGTATATTTCAATACTATTCCAAGATGGAAATCTGGCTGACACAAGATCTCTCTTGATCTCGTAATAATCTATATAGGGGTAGACAATCTTTCAGGAAACTGGATCTTACATTTGGCTAGATGACATCATGGGCTGGATGACAACAGGATATTTCTTCAGCCTTTGGGGGAGGGCCACAGCTCCTGGAGTCCTGTTTCCTTCTGGTTTGATCATAGCTAGCATAGACCCTTTTCCCAGTCAACTGTGGGAAATCTACCAAGCCAGATTCACTATATCAGGATTAGCATATAAAGCCCTAAATCCAAAGTGGGAATCAGGTGCATGAGCCTTATCTGGCACAGAGAATTCCTCAACTGGTTGTGAAACTTCTCATTTGGGAAAAACAAGCAGGGAAATGAACTTCTAGGAATCCCCAATGTTATAGCCAATCATTGATCAATGATGACAACAGGGTTTTCTTCTCACTACTACAACTCCATGGTGGATGAAGCTTGGGAAGAGGATAATGCCAGTTGAGGATGGGGAACTTTTATGATCTGGATTAAGGGCCCATGCAGAGAGAGACAATTAGAGTGAGACTGAATTCGGGAAGTGTTCCAATTACAGCCATTTGCGCACAGTGCTGAAATAAAAACCACAAAACTACTATTTATTTGACTGAAGGGGGTAAGTAAATGAACATTAGATCTTACATATAATTTACATCTGAGAAGTAGGTCTGCCACCCATTTGCAGTTAAAGTGTGTTCATGTGGGATAATTGATGCCAAATCCCAGGCAATTTGCACCTCATTAATGAGATACAAATTAACACCTCATTAATGGGGTTGAAATCAACACCTCATAAATGAGGTGAAAAGTAACAGCTCATTAATGAGGTAAAATTAAACCTGGCTACCCACCACATTAAAATACCTGAGTCTCATTTTCAGTCTGCCTGGATCATAGAGGTGAAACAAAACAAAACAAAAACTTTGTTTTTATCTCTCTTGGTAAATATTCCCCATCTAAAACATGTGGAATATTTTCCATCCATTCATTTTTTTAAATGTTATAATAGAGTTGTTTAGCCACTTGAATGTACCAAACGGCTTCCATTAGGGTGTCATGCAGAGCACAATGAAAGGTATAAACTCTGCATTCCCAGACTTTTGTTACTTCTGTGGGAGAAGGTTGTTGTTGAGTGCCTTCAAGTTGTTTCCTGTTTCCTAAGATGAACATCTCATGGGATTTTCTTCATAAGAGTTGCTCTTTGCCTTCTTCTGAGGCTGAGAGAGTGTGACTTGGCCAAGATCATCCAGTAGGATCCCATGGATGAACAGGGATTCAAACCCTGGTCTCCAGAGCTGTGGTCCAACCCTCAAGCCACTACAACATGCTGGCTTTCAATTGGGAGAAAGTGGGTAGTCTTATGCTTTTTTGTGTTCCTCACTTTCTCCTTCTTGGCAAATCATCATGGTGGAGAATTTAATTTAGGGGTAGAAGATGCAAAGGAGATGTAAAGCACTAAATGTAATACAGACAAATTTGTAACCATTCTAATAGAAACAAAAAGTTGATATGGGAGCTGAACAGACTGGCATAAAGAGCCAGCCTGGGGGCAGAGTGGGGTGTGTGGTGACTGCACACCAGCCACCCTGACTGCCCTCATGCCAGCCTCATGCTACATACCCCACTGCATGACAGGAGGTGTCACAGCATGCCCTTGGCTCAGCGTCCACACATGCTGCACCAAAGGAGCACTGAAAAGCCACCGCCACTACAGCAAAGGCGACATTTTGCTGCTCTAAAAAGGAGCAGCATTTGCCAGCTCTTTTTAGAGTGGCAAAGCACTGGATCAGGGCCACAGTGTGCGGTTGCTATGGCCCCGATCCAGTGAGCAAAGGGGTGGCTTGCCACCACCCCTTTCAGGCAGTACAGCCCCATAGAAATCTGGGAAGGCTAGTATAGATAGTACCAAATTGTGAATTGTGGCCTTCCAGAAGTTGTTGTTCTTAAGTTTATTAAAGACTTAGGGCTTTCTTTGCAAGATTTAACCTTTGAATGATTGTAATTGCCCTCCTCTGTGGCTGAGAGGATTCATAGCTGACCAGGATTCAAATTCTGGTCTTCCATAGTTCTAGTCTAACACTTAAATCACTACATTATGCTGGCTCAGGCTTATTATGGGATGACAGCTCCCAGTAGCCCAATAACCAATGATGGGAGATTGTGGAAGCTCAGGGCCACAAATGGAGGGCTACAGTTGGCCACCCCTGCACTAGATGGACCAGTAATCTCACTCAGTATAAGATGACATTCAATATTTCTAAGTAACCTTCTCCTATGTCATTAGCAACTAATGACTCTGTTCTTCAGTTTTGTTTTGTTTTGTTTTCTCATTGTCTCTAAATTGATCTCCATCCATAAAACAGAGGATTTAAATCTCAGGTCCTCCCTTCTTCAGTGAAGCAACTATTGTTGCCTCCTCCTGCCTTGTGTGACCTAGTTAATTGTATGAGTTATCTCAAGCTGTTTACCCCAGAAGCATCTCTCTCCCTGGCATAGTTGCAATCTGTTTGTACCACAACTAAATGATATTTTACTACTTGTCAACCATACATTTTTTGGGAGAAAAGATGTATTCCCAACTGGGATGCTTTTTTGATGGATGGATGGAAGAGTTTAATTGTAAAATTTACATCTGTCTCTGCTTGTGGCAAGTTTAATGAGAACACAGCTGGTTTTCTTGATCAAATGTGGGATGTTCAGCTAAATTAAAACAAACAGATTAGCTGTCATGTGGTCTGCCACAGTAAGCACAATTAATGTGGTGTTTGGTGTAATGAAGAGGAGAGTCCAGCCAAATGGAGCTTTAAAACAGTTCTAACTCACATGCTTGGATTTCCCTTCTCATTTGTTAATGTTGTACTGGCTATTAAGCAAGATAAAATGTGATTCTGTTTCTTAGATATTTTTTGAAAGAAAGAAAGAAAGCTGACAATTGACAAGGCCAATTTATATAGCTATTACAGCATATTCTTACAACTTCTTTCTTCCTATAAAACTGCAAACATAGGAGGCATGAACTTCACACAGAATGCAGTGAGTGAAGATGGGGTGCTTATATTGTATGTACAGGTACCACACTTTCCCAAAAGATGGTATTCATTTGCTGTCCTTGACATATATGTATCTAGATTTTGACATTCTTATGTGAATGAAGATATGTTGGAACAATGGGCAAAACACTCTAGAAAGCAAATTCCACAAACGTGGAGGCATCCGGGCTTAGAAAGTTACTTTTTAAAATGTAGTTCACAGCATTGCTCATCACAGTGTATACATCACATCTAATCTGATCCAATCTAATATATAATAATATGATACAATAATCTAAATATTTATATCTTATCACAAATGTTTAGAGCAGTATATAAAGGACATAAATTTTAAAAGTTTTAAAAATATAGAATATAAAACTATAAATAATATTTGAGCATATTAACAACATATTGAACAAATTAAGAAATTAAGACTTCAGAAGAAAAGGTTAAGCAGCTTAAATTCATGTGCATAAGGGTTGGGTGGGGGTAGAATCAATTAGGCACCAAAGGTTTTAAGAAAAGGCCATGTTTTACCTTGTTGGTGGAATGAAGCCAATGCTGGCAACCAGTCAGGCCTTGAAAGGGAAGGCATTCTAAAAATCAGGTGCCATAGGAGCGAAGGCCCTTCCCCATGTCTTCTCATGATATATTTCCTCCATAAATGGGAGCCAAAGGCGATCTTATTCAGCAGACATCAGTTCTACAGTAGATATACATAGGGGATGGCAGTACTTCAAGTATTACAGTCCAAAGTCATTTAGGACATTGACTATCATTTCCAGCAAAATGAATTCATACTGGAAGCATTTGAAAAATAATCTGTTGCTATTCCTTGTTGTGTAGCTCTTTCTGTTATTTTCTGTTACTTGTCTGTGAAGAAAACCTTAGGATTGATAAAACAATGGTATAAATTTTGGAAAAAAGATCCTGTTACAATGCCTCTAAAATGCCTTTAAAAGTAACTTTTGAAAGTGATGAGATACTATTATTTATTACACCAGGAAAGTAACCTGACTTGTTCATTATGTTGCTTTTGAAATGTAACTAGGTTACACTCTTATTACACCCAAAAGTAAGGAGTTACATTCACCAGAAACCTGCATCACCTTTTACTTAATATAACTTTACATATACTTATCCAAGTAGCCAAGGCACTAAGAAACCATGCTAGTGAAGTACAAAGATGTATATTGGAATATATATCAGAATTGTCAGACTCTGACAATTGCAAGATCAGCAGGTCAGTAGTTTGAGGACCAAGCACCACTTGACAGAGTGAGCTCCTGTCACTAGTCCCAGCTTCTGCCAACCTAGCAGTTCAAAAGTATGTAAAAGTGCAAGTAGATAAATAGGTGCCATTTCAGTGGGAAGGTAACAGCATTCTGTGCAGTCATGCTGGCCACATGATCTGACAATCTTGTCAAAGGGAAAACCTTTATCTTTTACCTTTTTATAATGGAGAAAGGCATCAGTTCCATTGCATACTGGCCTCATTGCGCAATGTTCAGTTTGTTGGCTCTGCTATGTAAAGCAATGTAAAGCAGCCCTTTAATACATATGGACATTACAAAACAGCCCAATTATAATTTCCACATATGTAAGTCTACTTTCAAAGATATAACTTCCATGCAGGATTCTGGCCATTATTGTAACTCTTTACTTCCAAGTTCTGGGTGTCAGTGCTCCTTAAAAAGGCTCTTTTTCTTATTAGAACATATCTTATCTCTGATTAGTGGCATCACTAGGGGGTACGGACCACACCAGGTGACATCCCAGTAGGTGGTACACCCAGAGGGACTGGCATGGCTACTTGGCAAGTGAGAAAAGGTGCTTTCCTACTTGCCCAGCAGCAACACATACTCTAAACAAGTCCTCTAGAGGCTGCACCACTGCTCCCATCAGTAGCGGAGGCTGCTGGAAGCAGCAGTGTTTCCAAGTCCTACACGGCAGCAGGCATGCAGGACTCTGAAGGCTGAGGGCAGTAGTCTGGCTAGACGGGAGGCAGGGCAATTCATGTCCCCCCCCCACACACACTGGGTGACACACTAGTGACGCCATTGCATCTGATATAAGTGGTAGTTTGAACAAAGAATCAGCCAATTATCTTAAGATGCAGGCAGGTGTGGAAGGAGGTCCCATATCATGCTGTTGTGGAAAAAAATGTTTGTATTAGCCATGACAGCAAGTGACAGAAATTTCATCAAGAACTAGTTTTGTGCAAAATATTCTGACATTGGAAATAAGAAGGCAGCATTCATTCCTTAATGTAATAAGCTTCATTAGAGGAGGTGGAGGGGGGAGAGAAATCTAGTGGAATAAAATGAACAAAATGCAACAGTCATTTGTATAAATATGTAAATGTCACGTTGATATGGTTTAAAAAGGAGATGGAAATTAATCTAATAAATTTGGTAGGGAGATGTGGAAGGATGGAGCATTAACCATTCCTTAGTGTAATGATCATTAAGAAAGATGATTGTCTTTCACAGTTCAGAGAAAGGATAGCCATTCAAATGCCAATTTCAATTATAAATCTAATCTCCCTCCTTAGGCTTGGGCATAGTGCAGTCAAAACATTAGTTGATTTGAGCACTTAAAGATTTGTGAAACAAATGTCTGGAAGAAGAGAAGCTTAATCATATCAGTGCTACATTGCTTAACAATGCTTTTCATTTGCAGTCCATTAATAAAAAAATATAAAATAGAACAAGAAGGGTTGTTTGACATGAACTCAGGAAGATTAAGAAAAAGTATCTGCCATGATTCAACAGCATAATTAAAAGCTAGAGAGAAAAGTGTATTATAAGTTACCAAACTGTCCATTTATTGTGATAGTGACTTCTTAATCACACCCAAATGGCAAATCTGTCAACTCACTGCATATGCCAAATAACTATCAAATTTACTATACAGTTTCAGTGTTACAGGACTCAATGTGTGTCAAATTCTACCTGCATAGATAGACAGAGTTATCATGAGTATCTAAACAGTCTGAACACTACTTATCTATTCTGCTTTGGTCAGACCACATTTAGTATACTGTGTTTGGTTCTGGGTGCCTCCATTTAAGCTGGAATGAATCTGGAGGAAAATGAATAAGATGGCAAAAGGCTTGGAAATCAAGGTTGTTGTTGTTGTTATATTTATTTCTATCATACCTTTTTACCAGATCATGACTCAAAGTGGCTTACCACAATTAAAGACACTGGGCCTAAGCAGACTGCCAGAAATAGTGCACATTAAATTGAGGCACTGCCCTGGCTCAGTGCTAGGGAATCATGGGAACTGTACTTCATTGTGGCACCAGAGCTCTCTCACAGAGAAGGCTCAATGTCCCAGAAAAAAATACAGTTCCCATGATTCCCTAGCACTGAGCCAGGGCAATGCCTCAATTTAATGTGCACTATTTCTGGCAGTCTGCTTAGGCCTACTGTTAAAAATCCACAAAATACACAAATTAAAACAATCAAAAATTAAAACCAAATTAAAAGATGTTTAGTGTTAGTATGAAGAAGTATGAAAGTATGATTAGCATGGAAAGGAATGAGAGATTTCCTCCCACTCTGATTCTATGATTCTGTGGTTTTAAGATTATATTATAAGGTACTTTGGGTCCCATTTTGCAAGAAAGGTAGGATATAAAACAAACAAATACACAGTCATCTTCTCTAGTTTTGCACATTCTGCACAAATGGTTCATGATTATGAGCTCTTACTCTTTCCAGGCCAGTTCTTGCTAGGAAAGAGGAAGAAAGCAGTTTCCAGGCAGCCATTTTGAGTGGGTGAGTTTTTAAATTCTTTTTAAAAACACTTGGGGAGAGTGTGACTGTTACTCAGCAGGTGGGGCTTTGTTGAGTTGCATTTGCCAGTCAATAGGGGGTGGAGATAGCCAGTTAGCTCTATATAACTGCTCCCAGAGCCGCGCGCCTAACAGCATGTGAATTTTTAAACCACTACTAATTGTAGAAAAGTTCTGGTCATCAGCAGACTTTAACACTGGTGTTAGCGAGGGATTTTCTTTGAGGAGGAAAGCCGTAGTCCTCTTTCAGGTACTAATAAAGACTTAGTATGGACACTGGAGGAACTGCTGCCGTCACCTGCAATACCTGTGGTATGTTTGTCTTCTTACCTACAGATGTGGGGAACTACACATGCTCCAAGTGCAAGTTGGTAACCCTCTTGGAGGAGAAAGTACAGCAGCTGGAGGCACAGGTAGCTACACTTCAGCATAAAGTTTAGGGTGGTGGGGGAGTTGACGAAGGTTCCTCCAGCGCCGAGTCCCCTACTTAACCCAACGACGGCCTGCTGTGATGCATTTAACATCCACTTTGCAGATAAAATCTCTTGGATAAGAGCTGACTTAGACGCCATTGTTTTGACAGAATCCGCAGATGAGGTGTCCAACAACTCCGTTGATGGTGATTTACTGGATCAGCTTCAATCTGTGAGTACCGATGACATGGACAAGCTCCTTGGAAAAATAAGGAAGACGACTTGCCCTCTCGATCCGTGTCCATCTTGGCTGGTCATCCAGGGGGGGACGTGTTGAGAGTATTTCTTCGGGATGCAATCAACGCGTCCTTCAGGGAAGGCATTGTACCATCATGCTTGAAGGAGGCAGCCGTCAGGCCTCTCCTGAAAAAACCTTTCCTGGACCCCCTGGATAGAAATAATTATAGACCAGTCTCCTTGCTTCCTTTTCTTAGCAAGGTGATTGAGAGGGCAGTTGCTTCCCAACTCCAGGCAGTCTTGGATGAAACCGATTATCTTGATCCATTTCAAACCAGCTTTAGGACAGGACATGGAGTGGAGACTGCCATGGTCGCTCTGACCGATGACCTCCGCCTGAGTATCGACAGGGGCAGCGTGACCCTGTAGGTGCTCTTGGATCTCTCAGCGGCCTTTGATACAATAGATCATGCCATCCTCTTGGCTCACCTGAGAGAGTTAGGAATTGGAGGCACTGCTCTGCAGTGGTTCCGTTCCTTCCTCTCAGGTAGATCCCAGAGGGTGAGGCTCGGGGACAGTTGCTCATCTAAAATCGAGCTTAATTTTGGCGTCCCTCAGGGCACTATCCTGTCCCCGATGTTATTTAATATTTACATGAAGCCGCTGGGTGAGATCATTCGGAGGCATGGAGCGCGGTCTCTTCAGTACGCTGATGACACCCAGATATATCTCTCCATGATCAGATCATCGACTCAGACTTCAGATGGCATCTCTCCTCTTAATGACTGTCTTAGAGCGGTAATGGATTGGATGAGGAAAAACAGATTGAGGCTGAATCCAGACAAAACGGAGTTACTTGCAGTCACAGGCCCGAAACCAGATCTGGGAATACAGTCTCCAGTCCTGGATGGAGTCACGCTCTCCTTCAAGGACTGTGTTCACAGCTTGGGGGTACTTCTAGACTCGTCGCTTCACATGACTAGTCAGGTGAATGCGGCGGTCAGGAGTGCCTGTTATCAGCTTCGGCTGATACGCCAACTGCGCCCTTATCTGGATAGGAGGGACCTGGAAACTGTGGTGCATGCTGTGGTAACCTCATGTCTGGATTACTTTAATGCACTCTACATGGGGCTACCCTTGTGCCTAACCCAGAAACTGCAATTGGTACAAAATATGGTAGCCAGGTTAATTACAGGAACATCTAGGAGGGAGCACATAACACCAGTGCTTAAATCCCTCCACTGGCTGCCAATTAGTTTCCGGGCACAGTACAAGGTGTTGGTTTTGACCTTTAAAGCCCTACATGGCTTGGGTCCATCCTATCTTAGGGACCGCCTCTCCCTGTATGACCCCCCCCCCCGTGCCCTTCGGTCCTCTGGGAGGAATCTGTTAAAGCCAATAAAGACCAGGCTTTCGCAGACCTCCCAGAGGGCCTTCTCTGTGACTGCTTCCAAGCTGTGGAATGACCTGCCAGATGAGATCCTTCTTATTACTACTCTTGATGCCTTTAAAAAGGCAGTAAAGACAGATCTCTTCCGGCAGGCCTTCCCGGAATAACTGCCCGGCCATATGGAGGTAATCTGCTGCTCTCACTTTTCTGGCTGCCATGACATGTTTGCTAATTGGTTTGTATTATATTTTATGATTAATCTGATTTTAATTCTATAACAGTTTAATTTAGTTTTAAGGGTTGGGAGGGTTGGGGTGGGGGTGGAGGGCGTGGGAAGTTGGAATGTTTTAATTGTTGTATTTTTTAACTTGCTCTAAGCCGCCCCGATTGCCGAGCAGAGGGGCCGGTTATAAATAAAAATTTATTATTATTATTATTATTATTATTATTATTGCATATTAGGGAGCAAGAGGCTTTCCTAGACAGAACGGAACAAACAGTCATGGATGGGGACCACACAGAGGAAGTTGCTGAAGAAGAGAAGGTCACATCACATACACAGGAGGTAGACAGCTGGAGGAATGTCACACGCAGAAGTAGGGAGACCAAGGATTGTTCTGGGATCTTGCAGCTACAGAATCAATTTCAAGCTCTCTCCTTTATCAAGGAGAACAAGAAAGAGTAGCATGGACAGACTTCAGGGACAGAGCAGGGGACCCTGGGGGTTCCACCACAGGAAACAGTCGCTGCTAAGCCTCGGAGGAGGTGTGTGGTCGTGGTGGGGGACTCCTTGCTGAAGGGGACAGAAGCAGTGATTTGTGGGGCTGACAAGATGTCTCAGGAAGTGTGTTGTCTCCCTGGGGCAAAGATCCGAGATGTGACAGAGAGGATGACAAGACTGGTCAAGCCTACTGACCAATACCCCTTCCTTTTAGTCCATGTGGGAATCAATGACATAGCAAGACACAGCCTTCAGAACATCAAAAGGGATTACGAGGCTCTAGGTAAGAACCTGAAAGAAATGGAGGCACAGATTGTCATCTTGTCTCTTCTGCCAATTGAAGGGCATGGTCCAGGAAGAGAGAGGAAAATAGCAGATGTCAACAATTGGCTCCACAGATGGTGTCATCGGAACGATTTGGATTCTTAGATCATGGGCTGCGGTTCCATGAGGGTGGACTCCTGGCAAGGGATGGGCTGCATCTCACACCAGTTGGAAGAAACGTTTTTGCCAACAGTCTCAAGAATTTGATCAGGAGGGCTTTAAACTGAATTATGTGGGGAAGGGAGACAGTGTCCTGGAAGACAAAAGGACTGGAAAAAATAGTCAAACTGTTGTTAGGATATGGATGGGTTATACAGTCAAAGTTTACCGCTGAAGCATGATTCTCTTGTCGTGGCACAGCTGAAGTCATTGATAGGCAGTCTTGCCTCTTGGCCACCTTGCAAACTTGCCATCTGGACTCCCGGGCTCCTTTTCTCCTGGACATCTGGCCTCTTTGTCCTCTGGCAGCCATATCCTAACAACTGTCATAGAGGAAACAAGGCAAACAGTACAGGGACCCAACAGTGGGAGGCAAAAAACCGTGCACAGGCAGCAAGTAAGGCGGACATATGGTCTTAGATGTCTCTACACTAATGCACAGAGCATAATAATAATAATAATAAAATTTTATTTATAACCTGCCCCTCTGCAGAGCAATCGGGGCGGCTTACAACAAGTTAAAATACAGTAATTAAAACATTCCAAATTCCTACACCCCCCACCCACAACCCACATCCCTTAAAATAGAATTAAACTTAATAAGATTAAAATCAAAACATGACTAAAGTAAGAGAAACGACAACAATGACAACAACAGCAGAATGCCACTCGAAGGGGAGATTAGGGGCAAAGTGAATCCAAATATATTATCCCTGCAAGGAGGTTAATCTGGGAAGGCCTGCCGGAAGAGCTCCGTCTTGACTACTTTCTTAAAAGTAGTAAGAGATGTATGAAGACGGATCTGATCCGGCAGGCCATTCCACAGTTTAGGGGCAGTAACAGAAAATGTCCTCTGGGAAGTCTGCTTAAGTTTCACCTTTGGCTGTTGGAGCAGATTCTTCCCCGCTGAACGGAGGGCACGAGGGGGATCATACGGGAAGAGGCGGTCCCTAAGATAAGATGGACCCAAGCCATGTAGGGCTTTATAGGTCAAAACCAACACCTTGTACTGTGCCCGGAAACTAATTGGCAGCCAGTGGAAATAAGCAAGATGAACTTGAACTCCTAGCACAACAAAGCAAATATGATATAATAGGCATCACTGAAACCTGGTGGGATGAGTCTCATGAATGGAATCTAGAAATACAGGGGTATAACCTTTTCAAGAGAAACAGGCCAAACAGGAAAGGAGGAGGAATAGCATTATATGTCAGGGATATTTCCACCAGTGAAGAAATCCAGGACATCAGTCCTGGAAGCCAGGTGGAGAGCATCTGGATAAAAATTAAAGGGGAGGGAAACAACAGGGATGTTAGTGTGGGAGTCTACTACAGACCCCCAACTCAAGCAGAAGAATTGGATGATGCCTTTCTAGAACAGATGACAACACACTCAGAAAGGAGAAATATAGTAGTGATGGGTGACTTCAACTATCCTGATATTTGCTGGAAGTCAAACTCAGCAAAATCCTCAAGGTCTAGCAAATTTCTCACTTGCCTCAAAGACAATTTCATTGTCCAAAAGGTGGAAGAGGCAACGAGGGAGTCAGCTATTTTGGATCTGATCCTAACAGGGAAGACCTAGTTAATGGGGTGCAAGTGGTTGGATCGTTAGGCGGGAGTGATCATGTCCTCCTGGAGTTTATTATACAGTGGAAAGGAGAAGCCAGGCATAGTCAGACACGCATTCTAGACTCTAGGAAAGCTGATTTTACTAAACTTAGAGAAATACTGGGGGTGATCCCATGGACAGGAATACTAAAAGAGAAGGGAGTTCAAGACGGATGGGAGTTTCTCAAAAGGGAGATACTGAAGGCACAATTTCAAACCATGCCAACGAGAAAGGTAATTTCATAATCACAAAAAGTCAACATGGGTTTCAGAAACAGGTCATGCCAGACAAATCTGATCTCTCTCTCTCTCTCTCTCTCTCTCTCTCTCTCTCTCTCTCTCTTTTTTTTTTTTTTGATAAAATTACCAGCTTGGTAGATGAAGGGAATGCTGTGGATATAGTATATCTTGATTTCAGTAAGTCCTTTGACAAGGTTCCCCATGACATCCTTGCAAACAAGTTGGTAAAATGTGGGCTAGACAAAGTAACTGTTACATGGATTTGTAATTGGTTGACTGGTCAAACACAAAGGGTGCTCAACAATGGCTCCTTTTCAACATGGAAATAAGTGACCAGTGGGGTGCCACAGGGCTCTGTCCTGGGCCCAGTACTATTCAATATCTTTATTAATGACTTGGATGAGGGTATTGTGGGCATAGTTATCAAATTTGCAGATGACACCAAATTAGGAGGAGTAGCTAATGCCCCAGAGGACAGGATCAAAATTCAAAATGATTTGAACAGACTAGAAAGCTGGGCCAAAGCTAACAAAATGAAATTCAACACGGAGAAATGTAAGGTACTGAACTTAGGGCGGGAAAACGAAAAGTACAGATACACGATGGGGGACACCTGGCTGAATGAGACTACGTGTGAAAGGGATCTAGGAATCCAGTGGACCACAAGTTGAACATGAGTCAACAATGTGATACAGCAGCTAAAAAGGCCAATGCAATTTTAGGCTCCATCAGTAGAAGTATAGTGTCTAGATCAAGAGAAGCAATAGTGCCACTCTATTCTGCTTTGGTCAGGCCTCACCTGGAATACTGTGTCCAGTTCTGGGCACCACAATTCAAAAAGGATGTGGAGAAACTGGAGCATGTCCAAAGGAGGGCAACTAAAATGGTGAAGGGTCTGGAAACCAAGCCCTATGAGGAACGACTTAGGGAGCTGGGGATGTTTAGCCTGGAGAACAGAAGGCTGAGATATTAAAAATATTGATGATGGAGTGTTGAAAACAGTCCTTTAAAACCAAACATCCAAACCTGGAACTTCTAGCAAACTTCTTTATTGTAAAAGAACAAAAGCAAAAACAAATAATAATAATAATAATAACATCTTCACTTTAGCCAAAGCTGGCTAAGCAGGAATAAAAGCTATTTGCTACATGATTCAAAATGTGTTAGTAGCATCATCAAAAGAATGTTTTTAATTAGGTCATTACAGTTCAAAAGACAAAAAGCAAGTGAAGAACTTTTACATTCCCAGCCCTCAGCCCTCCAAATCTCCACCCTTCTGGGTGTCACCTATACAAGCTGATTGGATGATAATACATGACGTGTTCTAGTCCAACCCTTAATTACAATAACAAATCATGTGACTACATTTCCCATAACAATATTGTGTTTACAAAAACCTTAATATAAACAAAACTTCTTTCTCACAGAACTGAAGCTTGTTAGCTCCTTGTTTTGGGCTAAGAACACATCTGGGCTGATATCTCCGCATTGTCATGGACGGATCACTTTCTGATCAAGGTGGAACTAAAAGCTACTGTTCGCCCTCCCGGGGGTGGTGGACCTACTAGAATGGTCCGCCCTCGAAGGCTAATGGATCCAATCGGTTTCCAGAAAGCCTTAGAGGGTTTAATGGTGAGTAATGCCGGTGATTCTGCCGAAGCTTTGGTCAATACGTGGAACACCGATCTTACCAAGGCTATCGACACGATCGCTCCCAAGCGTCCTTTCCAACCCGCTTCGAATCGTAAACCATGGTATACAGAAGATCTCAGAAGGATGAAGCGGGTTGGACAACGACTAGAGTGCGAATGGCGAAAGACTCGTCTCTTATCCGACAGAACTCGCCTTAGGAAGCATCTTGACTCCTATAGGGAGGCTTTACATGCAGTGCAGAAATCTTTCTGTTCTGCACGCATTGCGTCTGCAGAGTCTCGCCCGGCAGAGCTGTTTAGGGTGGTGGGGGATTTGACGCGGATATCTCCTGCGCCAAATCCTCTACTTAACCCAACGACAGCCTGCTGTGAGGCATTTAATATCCACTTTGCAGATAAAATCTCTCGGATAAGAGCCGACTTGGACACCAATATTTTGGCAGGATCTGTGGACGAGGCATCCAGTAACTCCGTTGATGGCATTTTACTGGATCAATTCCAATTTGTGAGTACCGAGGACGTGGACAAGTTGCTTGGTAGGATGAGGAAGACAACTTGCCCTCTCGATCCTTGTCCATCATGGCTGGTCGTCCAGGGTGGGGACGCGTTGAGGGTGTTCCTCCGAGACACAATCAATGCGTCCCTCAGGGAAGGCAGTATACCATCTTGCTTAAAAGAGGCGGCAGTTAGGCCACTCTTAAAAAAGCCTTCCCTGGATCCCCTGGACAGAAACAACTATAGACCAGTCCCCTTGCTGCCATTTTTAAGCAAGGTGATCGAGAGGGTAGTTTCCT
Source organism: Phrynosoma blainvillii (assembly GCA_026167975.1). Classification (NCBI taxonomy): domain Eukaryota; kingdom Metazoa; phylum Chordata; class Lepidosauria; order Squamata; family Phrynosomatidae; genus Phrynosoma; species Phrynosoma blainvillii. Next base: position 421,140,741 of record JANUYF010000001.1, read on the forward strand.
CCCAGCTCCAAGCTATCTTGGATGAAACCGATTATCTCGATCCATTTCAAACTGGCTTCAGGACAGGATTTGGGGTTGAGACTGCCTTGGTTGCTCTGACCGATGACCTCCGCTTGAGCACCGACAGGGGTAGTGTGACCCTGCTGGTGCTCTTGGACCTCTCAGCGGCCTTTGACACTATAGATCATGCCATTCTCTTGGATCGGCTGAGAGAGCTAGGAATCGGAGGCATTGCTTTACAATGGTTCCTTTCCTTCCTCTCCGGCAGATCCCAGAGAGTGAGGCTCGGGGACAGTTGCTCTTCTAAAATAGAGCTTAATTGTGGCGTCCCTCAGGGCGCCATCCTGTCTCCGATGTTATTTAACATTTATATGAAACCGCTGGGAGAGATCATTCGGAGGCATGGAGCGCGGTGTCTTCAGTACGCTGATGACACCCAGATTTATTTCTCCATGACCAAATCATCGTCTCAGACTTCTGACGGCATCTCTCCTCTCAATGACTGCCTTGGAGCGGTAATGGATTGGATGAGGACAAACAAATTGAAGTTGAATCCAGACAAAACGGAGGTGCTCACGGTTACTGGTCCGAAGCCGGGTCTGGGATTACAGCCCCCAGTCCTGGATGGGGTCACACTCTCCTCCAAGGACTGTGTGCGCAGTCTGGGGGTACTCCTTGACTCGTCGCTTCACATGACTAATCAGGTGAATGCGACAGTCAGGAGTGCCTGTTATCAGCTTCAGCTGATACGCCAGCTGTGCCCATACCTGGATAAGAAAGACCTGGAAACCGTTGTGCACGCACTGGTAACCTCACGTCTAGATTACTGCAACGCACTCTACATGGGGCTACCCTTGTGCCTAACTCGGAAACTTCAGTTGGTGCAAAATATGGCAGCCAGATTAATCACCGGAACATCCAGGAGGGAGCATATTACACCAGTGCTGAAATCCCTCCACTGGCTGCCAATTAGTTTCCGGGCGCAGTACAAGGTGTTGGTTTTGACCTTTAAAGCCCTACATGGCTTGGGTCCAACTTATCTTAGGGACCGCCTCTCCCCATATGAGCCCCCCCCGTGCCCTTCGGTCAGCCGGAAAGAACCTACTGCAACAACCGAAGTTGAAGTCGACACAGACTTCGCAGAGGGCATTTTCCGCCATTGCCCCTAAATTATGGAATGGCCTGTCGGATGAGATCCGTCTCATTACAACACTTACTGCTTTTAAGAAAGCAGTTAAGACGGATCTCTTCTGGCAGGCCTTCCCGGAATAACCTTCCTCAGAGAATGAACACTGTACTCTCTCCTCCTCAAGCCTTTTGCTATTTTGCTGCTTGTATTTTTTATTTTATTGTCATTTAGTCATATAGTCATTTGTTTTAATATATTCTCAAGTTTAATTCTGTTTTAAGGGGTGTGGGAGGGATGTGGGTGGAGGGATTGGGATATTGGATTGTCTTTTAATCATTGTATTTTAATTGCTGTAAGCCGCCCCGATTGTGTTGCAGAGGGGCGGGTTAAAAATAAAACTTATTATTATTATTATTATTATTACTGAGTCTAGCTCTCAGAAAAACAACTTTTTCACAGCATGGAAAAATACAGACACACATCTTTTACATTTCAACATTTTAACATTGATCTATATCCCATTTAAACCTAACATGAGAGGTGATATGATAGCCGTGTTTAAATATTTGAAGGGATGTTATATTGAGGAGGGAACAAGCTTGTTTTCTGCTGCTCCAGAGACTAGGACCCAAAACAATGGATGCAAGCTGCAGGAAAAGAGATTCCACCTCAACATTAGGAGGAACTTCCTGACAGTAAGGGCGGTTCGACGGTGGAACACACTCCCTCAGAGAGTAGTGGAGTCTCCTTTCTTGGAGGTCTTTAAGCAGAGGCTGGATGGCCTTCTGTCGGGGATGCTTTGATTGGGAGTTCCTGCATGGCAGGGGGTTGGACTGGATGGCCCTTGTGGTCTCTTCCAACTCTATGATTCTATGATTCTTAAATTGAAACATGAAATGGAAGTTTGGCTGATTTCGAAGGAAATCTGGTCAATTTAATAGAAACTGCACTGCCATTCTGGTTTGAAATTCCCCTTTAGCTTTACCTCAAATGATCTGTCTTTTATCAAAAGAAGAACAGTTTTCATTATGTACCTTTGTTATTTGAGTTGGCCTGACCCTTCCTCCCAAAAGGCATTTACACAACTGAAAAAGATATGTGTCCAAGCAGCAGGAGCCCTGGTAGCGCAGTGGTTAAATGCCTATATTGCAGCCACTCACAAGTCACAAGCCAGGGGCTCATGGTCGACTCAGCCTTGCATCCTTCCAAAGTCATGAAAATGAGTACCCAGCTTGTTGGGGCAATTAGCTTACACATTATAAACCACTTAGGGAGTGCTTAAATCAGGGGTCTGCAAGTTCCCCTTACCTGGGGCCAGTCCGGGGATCCCATGGTCTTCCGCGGGCTGGTGGTGTGTGGGGGGAAATGCGGCGTGTGCACATGCACAGTATACCAGAAGTACTGTGCATGCGCGCACGCTCTTGCATGCACAGTACGTCTGGAGTACTGCACATGTGCGAGCAAGTGGCAGCCGGCATTTTGGAAAACAAAATGCCGGCTGCGACTCGTTTGTGTATGCACAGTACTCGGCGCATGTATAAACGAGTCTCAGCTGCTATTTTAGAAAACAAAATGGCAGCTGTGACAGGTGTGGCGGCGGTGTGGTGGCAGAGAGTGCGGTGGCGGTGGGGGTCTGCGGGGGCCGGTCCAAAGGCCTCGGGGGGGGCAGACCCAGCCCGCGGGCTGCAGGTTGCCGACCCCTGGCTTAAATGCTCTGATAAACGGTATAGAAATTTACTTGCTATTGCTATTGCTATTGCTAACAGATCAATAGATTTCTCCTTTCTGAACTGAGTACTTTCCTGTTGGTAAGAATATTCTGTTTCATGGCCTCTTACCATGGAAATATTTGCCAGAAAACTAGCTTTCTTAATTATACTACTGTGGGGGGTGGGGGGTGGGGGTGGGGGTGGATGTTTTTTTTAAAAAAAAATCTATAGAAATATGCAAAGAAAATGAAAAAATTTAAAAAACCAAGTCATCATGCTCATCATCCTTTATTAGTTTTAACAATTCAAAATGTAAAGTAGATTTTCTACTCTCATTTGAAGTAGGGGTGTGTGAATTATGAATTTCACCAAATTTCTCATTTTCCTGTCTGTAAATTTGTAAACTTATATACAGAACATATTGTAAGAAAAGCAGGCTTGGGTAAAGGAGGAAAGATATGTAGATGACACCATAATACTAGCAGAAAACCTCACAGAACTGGAAAAGCTGCTAAGAAAGATCAAGGAAGAAAGTGCAAAGGCAGGCTTATTGTTGACAAAAATAATGACCACCGAGGACCTTCACAAGTTCAACCTGGACAATGAAGAGAAGAAATAAAAATAGTAAAAGAATTCTCATAGCTATCAAACATTAATAGAAATGGAGACTGCAGCCAGGAAATCAGGAGAAGATTAAGAATGGGAAGGGCAGCTATGAAAGAACTAGAAAAGATTATAAAATGCAAAGACATACAATTAAAAACAAAAGTGAGAATCATACAAACCATAATTTTCCCTATTACCATATATGGATGTGAGACCTGGGCAGTGAAGAAAGTGGATAGGAAGAAAATAAATGCATTTGAGATGTGGTGCTGGAGAAGAGTGCTGAGGATCCCATGGACAGCCAAAAAGATAAATGGGTCACAGACCAGATCAAACCAGAGATCTCCCTGGAAGCCATGATGACAAAACTGAAGCTGTTGTACTTTGGATACATCATGAGAAGGGAGGAGTCACTGGAAAAACCAATAATGCTAGGAAAGGTGGAGGGAAGTAGAAAGAAAGGAAGGCCACATGCTAGATGGATGGACTCTATTAAGGAGAACATGAGTATGAGTTTACAAGGCCTAAGCAGAGCAGTAGAGGACAGGAAGTCATGGAGATGTCTCATCTACAGGGGCACCATGGGTCAAGATTGACTTGAGGGCAGTTAACAACAACAAAATTGGATTTGTTCCACATGTGCATAAGTTCTCAAATGCAGAAAATGTGACCCCTATAAAAGTCCACATGGAAATCTGTATACAATTTTATGCACATTTCCCCTCTTTCACACCTTTGTATGCACTTTCTCTAGCATGTGCTCATTTTTTAAAAAAAACCCACAATCCAGTATAATGCATTCCATACCTAATTTTCCATAATGCAATTATTATTTTTCCTTGTGCAATTTTTTGAATTGTCAGCAAACTTGCAAAATTCTGGAATTGTGTATTTCAGAATAAAAGTGCATTCTGGTTCACTTACAGGTACAGTAAGTCCACATTTGTTAAGTATGTACAGAAACTCAGGGAGAACAAAAGTGATGTAGTGGTTTGAGACTATGGTCCAAGACACACTACAGAAACAATCCAGTTTGAGACTGCTTTTACTGCCCTGGCTGAATGCTAGAGAATTTTGGGAACTGTAATTTGTGAGACATTTAGCCTTTTCTTTCAGAGCTCTGGCGCCACAATAAATTACAGTTTCCAGGATTCTCTAGCACTGAGCCAAGGCAGTTGAAGCAGTCTCAAACTGGATTATTTCTGCAATGTGTTTTGGATCTTTGACTCCAGGAGAGCAGGGTTTGTATCCCTGCTTAACCATTAAAACTGACTGAGGGCCTTTGCAGATTGTCAGAAATAGTGCAAATTTAAGGGTTAGGATTAGTGCTAGGGAATCATGGGAAATGTATTTTTTCTGAGACATTGAGCCTTCTCTGTCAGAGTGCTCTGGTGCCACAATAAACTACAGTTCCCATGATTCCCTAGCACTGAGTCAGGGCAGTTAAAGTGGACTCAATTTGCACTATTTCTGGCAGCTGCAAAGGCCCTGAGTGGCCTTGGGCAAGGCCCACTCTCTTACACTAAGAAGAAAGCAATGGCAAACCAATACTAGTATTTTAATTGACAAAAGAGTAACATCTGAGACAAATGTAGGTCTATGACTCTGACATCATCATCTTTCTTCTGTACAATTTTTAGCAACTTTGCACAATTAAGAAGCCAGTGAAACTTTGAAAGCTTGCATGATGTGTTTTATGCTATGGAGATTGCACAATAAAGGTATTGCTATTTTGTGTATTTTGAATTTTGTTGTACTCAGAAGATAGATTTCCCATACAGTCCATTAGATGTTTCCTTTTCACATACAGCTAGAAGGATGATTTGCATTTTTTTTCCTCTGAATAGCTTGGTATAATGGTTTAAGCATTCTACAAAAACTCTAGAGACCAGTGTTTGAATCCTCAGTCAACCATGGAGACCCACTGGTGACCTTGGACAAGTCATATTCTCTTAGCCTCAGTGAAAGGCAAAAACAAAAACTCTCAGAAGTGCTCACCTATACAAGATTTTTTTGCACAATATTTCCCCAAACTGAAATCTGTGCAGAATAAAACATGTATTTTAAAATATTATTAAATTGCACATAAGTGGGAAAATATAATTAATAATAATAATAATAATAATAATAATAATAATAATAATAATACCCCACCCCTCTGCTGAGCAATTGGAGTGGCTTACAATGTTAAAAATTCCGTACAAATAAACCACAATACAATAAAAACAAGCCAAAATCCCGAGACCCACCCACCCAAATATATGTTAAAACATATTTAAAATAATCTCACCAAAGCAACAATAACAACAATAGAGAACAATAACAAGCAAAGCAGTGATGGGCTAACTCCTAAGGCCAGGAATCTAATCAGGAAAGGCCTGCTGGAAGAGATTCGTCTTGACAGCTTTTTGAAAGCTGCTTAAGGTTGTAATCTGATGAACCTCATCTGGCAGGCCATTCCACAGTTTGAGAGCGGTTACCGAGAAGGCCCTCTGGGAAGTTGGAGACAGCCTCATCTTTATCGGCTGCAGCAAATTCTTCCCAGAGGACTGAAGTGCGCGGGGTGGATTTTATGGGAGGAGGTGGTTCCGAAAATAAGTTGGACCCAAGCCATTTAGGGCTTTAAAGGTAATAACCAACACCTTATACTGGGCCCAGAAACTAATAGGCAGCCAGTGGAGCGACTTTAGTACAGGTGGTATATGGTCTCTCCTTGATGTACCCGAGACCAATCTGGCTGCCATGTTCTGAACTAATTGAAGTTTCTGGACCAAGCACGAAGATAGCCCCATGTAGAGCACATTACAGAAATCAAGATGAGAGGTTACCAGTGCATGCACCACAGTTTCAAGGTCCCTTACGTCCACGAAAGGGTGCAGCTGGCATATCAGATGAAGCTGATAACAGGCACTCCTGACCGTCGCATTTACCTGATTAGTCATCTGGAGCAACGAGTCCAGGAGCACCCCCAGACTGTGAACACAGTCCTTCACAGAGAGTGTGACTCCATCCAGGACTGGAGGTTGTATTCCAATACCTGGTTTCGGGGCCACTACTGTGAGTACCTCCATTTTTTCTGGATTCAATCTCAATCTGTTTTTCCTCATCCAGTCCATTACTACTTTAAGACAATCATTAAGAGGAGCGATGCCATCTGAAGTCGAGGCTGAGGACCGAGACATGGAGAAGTATATCTGGATGTCATCAGCATACTGATAACACCCCGCCCCATGTCTCCAGATGATCTCTCCCAGTGGCTTTATTTAGATATTAAATAACATCAGGGACAGGATGCACACCTTGAGGGATACTGCACCTAAGTTCCTTCCTAGCAGAGCTACTGTCCCCGAGCAACACCCTCTGGGATCTACCCAAGAGGAAGGAACGGAACCACTGCAAAGCAGTGCTTCCAATTTCTAACCCTCTCAGAAATTCAAGAGGATGTTATGATCTATTGTATCAAAAGCTGCTGAGAGGTCCACTAGCACCAGCAGGGTCACACTACCCCTGTCGATGCTCAGATGAGGGTCATCAGCCATGACAACCATGGCAGTCTCCACTCCAAATCCAGTCCTAAAGCCAATTTGAAATGGATCTAGATAATTAGTTTCATCCAAGACAGCTTGGAGTTGAAAAGTGACCACCCTCTCGATCACTTTGCTCAAAAAAGGTAATAAGGAAACTGGCCTATAGTTGTTCATATCCAGGGGGTCCAGGGAAGGCTTTTTCAGAAGCGGCCTAACTGCCGTTTCCTTCAAACAAGGTGGAAAATGACCTTCCCTGAAGGATGCATTGACGTTGTCCCTAAGGAGCATCCTCAATGCATCCTCCCCCCCCCCCCCCCCGACGGCCAGCCATGATAGGCAAGGATCGAGAGGGCAGGTCATTTTCCTCACTCTACCAAGAAGCTTGTCCACATCATCGGTACTCACAGATTGAAACTGATCCAGTATAATTTCATTAATGGAGTTGTTTTGTCATTATGCAATTTGGAGAACATCAAGAAAATTGAAATTGAGCAATGTTCACATCATTACAACCCTAAAGAAATGCGGTAAAACCATTCCTCCAAAGAGGGTAGAGAATTTTAAACTATTGTTTGCTTACTCTTCCAAATTAAGACTACACAGTAGGAAATCCGCTGTATTACTGGTAACATTTGCTAATCCTAAATGTTATAAGGTTATGAGTTTAAGATTATGGCCACATATCTGGGCAAGCACATCTGTTTTTCTAAGTCATGAACATTTTCCCCTCCCATAACTGAGTTGCCTCCTTTCTCTAGTGACCTAAGCAACAGATGTCTCATTAGCACCTGAGCTATGCCAGTTTCTCTGAAGAGCTGCAGACTGATTAAACACATGCTCCATTTTTATCTCTTTATGAGTCATTACTTAAAGGTTTTATTACCAGATTGCCACACTTAATTATGTGTATCCTTAATTAAATATGAACATTCTTAAAGAGACTTGGCTTTTTATTTACACTTCACACACACACCCCATTTACTAACTATTTTTATTGGTCTTGATCCTGTACCTGGAACATAAACCTGACATGCATGTTTAGCAGATAAGTTTTTTTCCTGATAACGGTGATAGATGAATGAGGTTTCCTTCACCCTGATTCATTTTTCTCAATTGTTTACCATATTTTTTCCTGCTGTCTTCTGATATTAATCATTGATTTAATCTCCCCTTTATGAACATTTTTCTATGTGATGCTGCATGATGAATATTGTGAGTTTAACATTGCGTGTAAGCCTCTCTCTCTCTGCCAACATTTGTATTGTTTATTCCATTTTTAAAAAAAAGATAAATCATGCATTTTCAAGGCTGAAGCATTTTTTACATATCAGCAACATATCTATCTACCGTATATGTAAAGAGTCAAGAATTGTGTTAAATCATTGAAAAAAACTCACTCTCTCTCACACACACACAAACACACAACTAGTGCACAGCAGAACTGTGAATTGTAGATTGATCCAGGTATGGCAGACATCAATCAGAATATTTTGATACAGAATTTTGTAGAACTAGATTGACATCTCCATATGGATGTAGAATTGCTAATTGATGAGAAAAGAAAAACTCTGTTTCATGTTTGTTCTCTGAAACTGTTTTTCTAGAAAGTTTTCCACATGCTTAATTCCTAGCTAATGTAATGCATTTAAGTGAGCTTAAGTTTAAGAGCTTAGGAATCTGTAGTTTATCTAAAGGTAAAGAGCCTCTTTTTTATCCTCCCACTGAGCCTTACCCTACTCGACCATCTCTTCAGTATTTTGAAGTGATGCAGGCAAAGGTAACAGTCCATTTCTGTCCAAAGGCAGATGTTTGGAAAGCAATAGTGTCGCCCTCCCTTAGGGTGTCACCTGGTACATTCCATACCCCCCACACTCCCCTCTTGACACCCATAGGTCTGGGGTGCATTGTAATGAGAAGACTTAACATTGTTTCAGTAAAATTATTGGAAGCAGGCCATAACAAGTCTCCAAATTATTGTTCCCTCAAGCAGATTTTACCTTTGAAACCAGCCCTCATCTGGCATACTGAAACTAAAGAGGGTCTCCTTAAATTGTCTTAGAAATCACAGCAGGGGATGTAACGGGACTAGGTCGAGGCCAAAATAGCCACCAGTGGTGGCTAGTGGCTTTCATTTCATTGGGGTGCCCAATTGATTCTGGAGTTTAATCTGAAATTTCAACACATTATCCAAGATACTGAAGAGTGGAGAGCACCTTGCATACCTCTTTTAAAGTTCATGGAACTCAGATGGAACCATCCAGCTGCCATGGAAGTCAGAGCTTACTAAGCCCACAAAGTGGCATACATAGGAACACACACTTTTATGTTTGGGGTGTGCCTTTGCTTCTCTCCCTCACTCTCATTGAGAAAAGGTTTTTTTAGAATAATGCACAACATGAAGGAAAGCATCCAACTGTTGGGGGGCAATCAGCTCACAGTTGTAAACCGCTTAGACATCCCGTCCAGATTACTGTCAGGCTGACACATGGCCTACAACTAACTTTTCTACTGAACCTACTATACTTCTAGATCCACTGTTCCTTGTTATTATTTGTTATTTTACTTGTTTTAATATGTTACACCAATTATATCTTTCTACTGTAACATGTCCTTGTTTCTAAGCTGTCCTTGTTGTCTGCTGTCAAGATGTTTCCAACTTTAATCACGCTAAAGGCAAAACTATCTTTCTTGGCAAGATTTGTTCAAGGGGTGGTGGTGTCTGTTTTTGCCTTCCTCTAAGGCTGAGAGAGTATCTGTTGGGAGAATTATGGTTTGCATTCTCTTTTCCCTTCTTATATTAGACAGGGAATTCCCTCTTTCCTGTCACTCATTCTTGGAGGGCTGTTTAACTGACTCTCTGAACATTCTAAACTATCTTTGGGCCGATGCAGGCTGGCCATTTGGTTTGGCACAGAGCTGCCCTGGGAAGCGGCGGATCAGGGCTGCAGCAACCCCATGCTGCAGCCCCAATCTCCCCTTTTGCTGCCCTGAAAAGAGTGGCAAAATGTCGCTCCTTTTAGGGGCAGCAAAAGGCCGCCCTAAGAGCCAGTGGCGCATCTCTTCAGCACCCTTTCAGCACAGTGTGTTTAAATGCTGCACTGGAAGGGTGTCCTGACACTGTGTGCTGTGCGTAAGGACGTGCGATGTGAGGATGGTGTCAGGGTGAGGTTGGAGTGGCTGGCGTGCAGCTGCCCCGTCCCAACTCTACCCCCAGGCCAGCCCTTTGGGCCGGTCTGCAACAGCCCTTCAACAGTCTCTGGACAGTAACAGTCCTCCTCTGAGTGACCTCTGAGTGAGGTTAACAGCTTTCTTCCTGCTATATTAACATAATAATAATAATAATAATAATAATAATAATAATAATACTATAAGGCAGCTTACATCTAAAATCAAATACATAAAACAACCCCTACAATAAGCAGTGAAACAATGGGCCTCAGCAGACGGAGGCCCCCGAGACGCCGCGGGTCGGAGCGCCGCCGGAGTTCAGCCTCCGGACCGCGGCGCTCCTGCGGCGCATCTAAAAGGAGCACCAAATTGGCGCTCCTTTTAGATGTAAGGGAAAGTGCGCCCTAAAAGCGGCGGGCGCACTTTCCCTGGCTCAAACGGCGCAGCGCATGTGGACGCTGCACCGTGAGGTCATCCCCGGTGCGCCGGCCGTGCGGACGGATGGCGCTTCTGGGGGCGACCTCGGGGAGAGGAAGGGGCGCCGCTCGTGCGGCTGCCCCTCCTCTTCCCTGCCCGGAAGACGACTCTTTTAGTCGTCTGCCGAGGCCCAGAGTAAACTAACACAATTGACCTCCCATTAAAAAATACATTAAATACAATTTAACAAAAAATACATTAAATTGTTAAAACTAGAATTAAACAATAAACAAAATTAAAAACCATAGGCACTCTGGGGCAAGGCAAGGGTATAAGAAAATATCTGATGGGGGGAGATCAAGAGAGATGAGTAGTTTATTCCGGGTAGGCCTGCCAGAAGAGATCCGTCTTGACGGCTTTTTTAAAGCCATCTAAGGGCCTTTGCAGACTGCTAGAAATAGTGCAAATTGAGTCCACTTTAACTGTCCTGGCTCAGTGCTAGGGAATCATGGGAACTGTATTTTTTTCTGAGACATTGAGCCTTCTCTGTCAGAGACCTCTGGTGCTACAATAAACTACAGTTCCCATGATTCCCCAGCACTGAGTCAGGGCAGTTAAAGTGGACTCAATTTGCACTATTTCTGGCAGTCTGCAAAGGCCCTAAGTTGGTTATCTGACAGATCTCAGTCATCACCAACACCTTATACTGTGCTCGGAAATCAATAGGCAGCCAGTGAAGAGATTTCAGAATAGGTGTAATATGATCGCTCCTCGATGTTCTGGTGATCAACCTGGTTGCCATATTTTGTACTAGTTGTAGTTTCTGAGTTAGGTATAAAGGTAGCCCCATATAGAGTGCATTTCAGAAGTTGAGTCGTGAAGTTACCAGTGCATGTACTATAGTTTCTAGGTCCCTTACTTCCAGGAAAGGCCGCAGCTGGTATATCAGCCAAAGCTGATAACAGGCACTCCTACTGTTGCATTCACCTGATCTGTCATGTGAAACGACGAGTCCAGGAGCACCCCCAGACTGCAAACACAGTCCTTAGCTGAAAGTGTGACCCCACCCAGGACTGGAGGTTGCAACCCAATACTTGATTTGTGGCCCCCAACTGTAAGTACCTCCATTTTGTCTGGATTCAGTTTGAGTCAGCTTTTCCTCATCCAGTCCATTACCGCTTCAAGACATTGATTGAGGGGAGAACTGCCATCTGTCGTCATAGCAGCTGACCAAGACATGGAGAAATATATTTGGGTGTCATCAGCATATTGATAACACCCCGCCCCATGTCTCCTGATGATCTCTCCCAGTAGCTTCATATAGATGTTAAACAACATTGGGGACAGGATGGCACCCTGTGGAATGCCACATTTTAGCTTCACTTTTGAGGAGCAGCTGTTTGCTGGCCCCCAGATCTTCCGGGGGGGCAGAGGTGCACGCGCATGCGCACGACTCCAGGCACCATTTTGGAAGAAAAAATGGCATCCGGCGGTGGGTGCGAGCGGCGGCAGCACGGATGGCGGCAGGCGCGAGTGATGGTGGGCCAGTAGGAAGGCCTCGGCAGGCTGGGTCCAGCCCATGGCCCGTAGTTTGGGGACGTCTGCTCTGGAACCTGCCCAAGAGGAAGGAGTGGAACCACAGAAGTACAGAAGTTCAATTCCTAACTCTCTCAGGCATTCCAAGAGGATGTCACAATCAAAAAGTATCATCAATAGCCCTGGTGAGATCAGTGTTCCAAGTATTAACCAGGGCTTCAACAAGGTTGCCGGCTTTACCAACCAAGGAACCCTCCAAGGCTCTCTGGAATCCAATTGGCTCCATTAGCCTTCAAGGGCAGACCATTCTAATAGGTCCTCTATCACCGGTGGGGTAAACAGTGGCTCTTAGTCCAACCTTGACCAGGAAATGATCCATCCATGACAGTGTGGAGGTATTTATTACCTCTGCCCACGGATATGCCTGTTCCATACTAAAGACCACATCGAGGGTCTGACCCGCACAATGCATTGGCCCAGAAACTAATTGGGATAGGCCCATGCCTGTCATGGAATCCATGAACTGCGGAGCCACACCTGTTAAACTGGTCTCGAGTGGGATGCTGAAGTCTCCCAGAACTAAAAGTCTGGGGGACTCCAGGAGCAACTCTGAGACCAGCTGCGTCAGCTCGGATAGGATGTCCGTTAGGCAATGGGGTGGATGACATACCAACAGAATCTCTATACTTTCCCTAGTTTTCAGGCTCAAGTACATACTCTTGAAGTGGTTTGTTTTCCGGATAGGTATCCTAGTCAAGGAGAGGTTATCTTTGTGGACCAGAGCCACTCCACCCCCCACCCACTTTCCCTTAGCTGCTCATACACAGAATACCCAGCTGGGAGAACTTGATTCCAAGTGATGGCACTATCCTCCCCCAGCCAGGTTTCTGTAAAACAAGCCAGGTCGGCTTCTTCATCCCTTAGTTAGGATAGGATTAAGTTTATTATGTATTTATTAAAGTAATTATTATTTATTTTTAAACCACAAACTACAGGTTTGTTGTTTTTTTATTTAGGACCTGAACAGACTGCCAGAAATAATCCAGCTTGAAACCACTTTAACTGTCCTGGCTCAATGCTAGGGAATCATGGGACTTGTAGTTGTTTTTTCTAAGGCATTGAGCCTCCTCTGTCAGAGAGCCCTGGTGCCACAATAAACTACAGTTCCCATGATTCTCTAGCACTGAGCCAGGGCATTTAAAGTGGTCTGAAGCTGGATTATTTCTGGCAGTCTGTTCAGGCCCTTAGTCTTTTTTCTTTAGTAAAGCATATTTAAAATAATAGTCTGGCCCATGTTTTTGCTGCTCTGCTGATGAAGGCTGAACTCTAACAAGTTTAACTTTCATACCTGCATATTTTATTTTACCTTTAAAAGGGTAAACACCCTGGAAAACTAAAATTGCACCCCACAGTATGACTTGCCTAAGATCATCCAATAGGTGTCCATGGCTGAGTGGAGATTCAAACCTTGGTCTCTAGAGTCATAGGGCCAAAACAGACAGCCGTAAAGGGGTGGCTTTGAGCACTGGGTTGGGGTCATGGCAACCGCACACCACGCCCCCAAACTGGCTGTTTGCTGGTTCAAAAAGAAGTGGCAGAAAGTTGCTACTTTTTGAGCTGGGAAAGCTCAGCTTTTCCTCTGCAACGGTGACTTTTCTCTGCTTCTGCAGTGTGCAGCGTCTAAACATCGTTCCACTGGAGTGCCACAATGCTGCCTGCTGTCTGGGTGGGCAGGCAGGTGGCATGATACTGACTTGGAGGTGGTGTTGGGGCATGCGTCATCTCAAGGCCATGCCCCCACACCACCCCCAAGTCAGCATATTGTGCCAGTCTGCTTCACCTCATAGATCAATGCTTATGGCAGTACACCACACTGGGTCTCTGTAACTAAATACCTCCTCAATAAATGTACAGGTGGAAAAAAAAACATTGCATAACATAAAATTTGAAGCAAAGATGTCCAAAGACAAAGGCCTTTAAGAGGGAGCATGGACAATCAAAAAATGATGGTCTGTACCTGCAATTTTTGATGACTATCCACAGTTCAGGTCTTACACTGCACAAATTTCACATATGGTCTATTTGCACAAGAAAGCATAATCTTTATCAGGAAATATTTCTGCACAGAAACATTATTTTCTGTACATAAAATGCTGTTTCCTATGCACAAAATATCTTTTTCTATACAAAACAACCACATGCAAATTTTGTATAGAATCTTCAAGTTCTGAACTACAAAGATTCTTACCGTTTTAGGATTCTTCCCATCAGGGTTTCTCAACACTCAGAAATCATGTTTTTCAATCATTCTTTAAAAATATTTTCAAAATATTCTTCCAATCCCTAGGCAATGGACACTTTCTTATGACCAGTCTTTCAACCATATGTTCACCCTGACATACTTTAAAACAATTTTGCTAAACTGGGGCTTGGGTCAGAGGAGAATTGCTTTTTAAGTACTGAGAATTCCTAATGATCTCTTGTAGTTAAACAATCTTTCTTTTCATGACATCACCAACATTAGGAGGGTCTGATAAATGCCTAGCACTTAAAAGCCCATTTCTCTGTGATGGGAACATTGATTCATTCTTGCATCCCCATTAAATAAAGCAAATAAGACAAATGCACTTTTAAAAGACCTTTAGGGGAAGAATGGATTCTTTAAATGTGGTATTGTCAATCTGTGAGGTTTCCCCCCCCCTTTAGTTATGATTCTGCCATGGGATGTCAGGATAACTGGTGGCCTACTTTGTGGAAATATAGGGCCCTTTTTCTTCTCACATTATTTCTGTGGTGCTGAGAATTGCCACTGTATAGCTGTTTTCTGGTCTCTGAAGAGAATTTAAGAAGTCTTGAATGGTTTCATTGTAATGGTGGACAGAGCCATATTCCAACACCAGATTTCTACGGATACTCTGGTAACAACCATGAAGCTTTTTCTGTGGAATTTAAGGAGTCACCTCCCACAAAAAACTCAAACTCATGTAAATCATGTGTGGCCAGATCACATTCTATTCAGCTGGAATCAGGAGTATTTTAAGTATGTAGACTAGCCTTTACTAATATTGATCATCTTATATAACATCAATTGAGTTGGATCAGAGCAAAGAACTTGCAACAGTTCATCCCTAATGTGCTTTTCCACATTATATTATAGATTCTAAAAATTCAATGGCATGCTACTTCTGAGTATAAAAATTAAAAAAAAAATCAATTTATGATAGTAGTAGCTATTATCATATCATGTGGCAGTGAACTCTATGCATAACCCTTTGGGACTCCCTTCTTCCAGAGGCTAGGCTAGCCCCCTACCTGCTTTCCTTTTACTTGCAGGCAAAAACCTTTACGTTACAGCAGGCTTTTAATATGTAACTGAACCACAGAGACTTATTTACTGGAGTGTGTGTTTCATTTATTTTTAAACTTTTGTAAGTTTTAAAATAATTTTATATTATTTTATTTTTAATTAATTAAATTTTAATTTAATTGTAGCTATTTTAATTTTTTTTTTAAATCACACTGTGTTTTTTTATTAGTTTCATTCCATGAGCCACCTTAGGTCTCACTTTGGAAGAAAGATGGCATATAAACAAGTCAATGATGGGCACAATCAGATGGTTGGAAGGCCAGTTAAGGCTCCTTCAAACCCTCAGCTGGTTGCACACATTTTTACATCAAAAATCACTGCCATCCTTTTCTTCCTCAAAAGACAGAAAGGCAGTGCTGCTCATGCTGCTGCCATGAAGAACAGGGCTTGTTTGTCCTTGTTCCTTCCTCCTTCCTGCCTACCTGGTTCATAAAATGCTGCTACTATCACCACTAGTAGCACCACTAGAACCACTAGGCTATATTGGAGAAGCCAATGTTACTAAGGTGCCTGTGTTGTGGCACAAGTGATTTCCTGAGTAACACTTGATCCTTCCACATTGCTGGCTCGAAAGACTTTAAAGGCTCTAAAGACCCAGAGATAGGTAGTCAGGAAGTACCTATTTCCTCCATACAGCAATATCTTCTGGAGAGGGAGGGGCAAACAGCAGTGCTTTGGGGTGGGAAACCAGACTGATACAGGAGGATTTGCCTGGAGGGGGGGATGAGAGGAGTGAGAATAGGGCTTGATTGTTACAGTTTGCTCTTCAAATTCAGCAGCAAACCACATCACCGATATTTAATAATAATAATAATAATAATAATAATAATAATAATAATAAATTTTATTTTTACCCCGCCTTTCCATAGATATGATCAAGGTGGCTTACAAAGGTTAAAATTGTTACAATATAAAGGTTAAAAACATCGGTGCAGGGAGAAGGAACAGGAATCAAAGAAGCCACAAATATCAGAGGCAGGAAGTGGATGAATCAAATTGCAAACAGTCTGGGGTCAACAAGGAACACATGGGGCAGAGAAAGAAAGAATACCATTACTTAAGGTGGAAATGCCAACTGAAATAAATACGTTTTTAAATTTTTCTTAAAAGAGACGAGTGATGCAGAGGAGTGAAGCTCTGCAGGAAGCTTATTCCAAAAAGAAGGGGCAACGATGGAAAAAGCCCTCTGAGAGGTCCTCACAAAGTGAAACTAGCAGATTGGTCCCAGATGAATGGAGTGTGCGGGGCGGATTGTGTGGGGAGAGGCGATCCTCCAAGTACCCTGGGCCCAAGCCATTTAGGGCTTTATAGGTCAAAACCAACACCTTATATTGAGCTCGGAAGCGAATAGGCAGCCAGTGAAGGTCTTTTAAGATAGGTGTTATATGGTCCGACCTGGAACTACCAGCGACCAATCTAGCTGCCATATTCTGCACCAATTGCAGCTTCCGGGTTTGGTACAAGGATTGCCCCATGTAGAGCACATTGCAAAAATCCAGTCGAGAGGTTACCAAAGCAAGTACAACAGTTTCAAGGTCCCTACGGTTCAGGTAGGGACGCAACTGGTGTATCAGCCGAAGCTGATAACAAGCACTCCTAACTGTCGCATCCAGCTGAGATGTCAGTTGGAGTGCCGAATCAAGGAGTACTCCCAAGCTGCGCACCGAGTCCTTCAAGGGGAGCGTGACCCCATTCAGGACTGGATGACAAATCTCGCCACCTGTAACCGGGGAACCTATCACCAGTACTTCCGTTTTCCCTGGATTCACACTGAGTTTTTTCTCCCTCATCCAGCCCATTACCAACTCCAAGCAGGCATCAAGAGGAGAGATGCCATCCTTAGTTACTGCATCAGTCGGAGACACAGAGAAGACTATTTGGGTGTCATCAGCATACTGATAACACCGCACCCCGTGTCTCCGGATGATCTCTCCCAGCGGTTTCATGTAAATGTTGAAAAGCATAGGGGACAAAATCGCTCCCTGAGGGACACTAGATGTAAAGGCCCTCTTATCGGAGCGACAGTCCCCCAGCTCCACCATCTGGAACCTGCCCGAGAGGTAGGACCGGAACCACTGCAGAGCAGTGCCCCCGATACCCAGCTCCCTCAGGCGGTCCAGAAGGATACCATGGTCGATGGTATCGAAAGCCGCTGAGATGTCCAAGAGCACTAACAGGGACACGCTTCCCCTGTCCATGCCCAGACGGAGGTCATAAACTAAGGCAACCATGGCAGTCTCCACTTCATAGCCCGCCCGGAAGCCAGTTTGAAATGGGTCCAGAAAATCGGTGTCACCCAAGATCGATTGAAGCTGGAAAGCAACTGCTCTCTCGATCACCTTCCCCAAAAAAGGTAGCAGTGATATGGGCCGATGATTATTATGAATTAGGGGGTCTAAGGAGGGCATTTTAAGCAGGGGTTTAACCACGGCTAATTTTAATTAGGATGGAAACTGACCCTCTCTTAGAGATGTATTAACGATGCGGTGCAACAATGTTAACACCGCATCTCCCCCCTGAGCTGCCCCCTGAGCTGCCAGCCATGAGGGACAG
Organism: Phrynosoma blainvillii; assembly: GCA_026167975.1. NCBI lineage: Eukaryota > Metazoa > Chordata > Lepidosauria > Squamata > Phrynosomatidae > Phrynosoma > Phrynosoma blainvillii. Next base: position 421,158,753 of record JANUYF010000001.1, read on the forward strand.
GGATCAAGGGAGCATGTCGTTTTCCTAACACTTCAAAGGATCTTGTCTACTTCCTCGGTACTGACAAACTCAAAATGATCCAGTATAACAGGGGCCACGGACGCTTCGGACAACTCTCTAGGATCTGCAGGAATACTGGTGTCGAGATCAGCCCTTATCCGAGAGATTTTATCCGTGAAGAAGTTGTTGAATTCGTCACAGCAGGCCTTAGATGGTTCCAAAATAAGGCTCAGGGAGGGGGGAGCTGAGCTAGCTCCCTCACAACCCTGAACAGTTCTGCTGGACGTGACTCCGCGGACGCAATATGTGCAGCAAAGAATGAATTCTTTGCTGCATCCATTGCCACTCCATAGGCTCTTAAAAGAGAGCGGAGGAGTGTCCTGTCAGACAAGCGCTGATGTTTCCGCCAGTTGCGATTTGTTGGAGAAGGCTATTTCAACTGGGATTTAGAGAGACGCTGGGAGAAAATAGCATGCTGATAAATGAATATTTCATTGTGTGACTGTTTCAATAGCATACAAATGGATGTTTTGGATGGTGTGATGCCACCACCATCATACCATGTATCCCTATTGTTATAATCCCTATAATCTTCCCCCTCTGTGTCTTTCTCCTTCTTTCTAGTAAAAATGATGCCCTAGACACTCATACCTCTAACCATAGTCTCTAGAAGTGGTAGTTAGAAAGCATACTACACAGAGAGCACAAATCTCTCTGCTTCTCCCCCCCCCCCCAAAAAAAGCTTATTTATGCAAACATACTCTCTGTCTTAAAGGAAGGTCCAAGACAGCACCAGGCTGTAGACAATCTTGCACCCCCCCCCCCCCGTAACACTCGTTCTGGTTGGCTCTAATACATCTCACAAATTGAGACAAGAGAATTAATTTTTTACAAATATCCTCAAGCATGATTTGTCATTTACTACAGCTTCATTTTCTTCCCTCATAATAATGGATTTGTATGTCAGGTCATAGTTTGGTGAACTTCTTTGAGCCTGATCAGACATCCTAAGGATTACAGACCTCCCTAGTTCCCAAATTTTTAGAGATCCCCTGAACTGTATCTTGTGTTTGCAGTTCAGGGACTGTATATTTCCCTGTTGCTTCTAAGCAGCCTGAGGTAGTTTTCTGCCAGACCTGTGATTAGCATCTATGAGTTGGTCAAACAACAGACAAGCTAAGTTACTTTATAGAATTGTTTCATATTTTTATGTAGTTCACAGCAATCCACAAATGTTTGACTGAGAAGACTGGGCTAAATTTCCAGAACAACAGCCAAAAGAGTTACAAAGCAAACAGGTCAGACTAACTGTGAACTGCACATGTTGATGTTGTTTTGTTGTCATGTGCCTTCAAGTCATTTCTAAATAATGGCAGTCCTAAGGTGCACCTTGTCACATATTTTTCTAGGCAAGATCTGTTCAGAGAGGACTAACTATTCCCTTCCTTGAAATCTTGTTCAAGGTTTCCATGGGTGAGTAGGGATTCATTGCAGCAACTATAGGACAATAGCAGTAATCTCACATGTAAACACAATAATGCTCAAAATTCTGCAGCATAGACTCCAACCATACATGGGGAGAGAAATTCCAGAGGTTCAAGCAAGATTCAGAAAAGGAAGAGGCAGTGGGGACACATTGCAAACATACAATGGCTAATGGAGTGCACCAAAGAATTCCAAAAAATAAACAAGAAAAAAGAATTAGCATGTATTTCATAAACTATAACATAGTATTTGATTGTATAGATCACAAAAAGCTATAGAATGCACTCAAAGACATGGGATGCCACTACATCTGATAGTCCTGATGCGAAATCTGTATTAAGGACAGGAGGCCACTGTCAGAACAGAATTCAGAGAAACAGAGTGGTTCCTAATAGGCAAAGAGGTCAGGCAAGGCTGCATCCTATCACCCTACTTGTTTAACGTATATTATGAAAACATAAGAAAAGCAGAATTAGAAACATCAAAAAAGGAGTTAGGATAGGAGGAAGGAACATTAATAACCTAAGATATGCCGACGACACCATAATATTAGCAGAAGACATTAAGGAATTGGAACAATTAATAAAGAAGGTCAAAGATGAAAGTGCAAAGGCAGGTCTGATGCTGAACATAAAGAAAACAAAAATAATGACCACAGAAGAAATACACAAATTCAGTCTAGACAACAAGGAAATTGAAATAGTTAAAGAATTCTCATATCTAGGATCAAATATTGACCAGAATGGAGACTGCTGTCAAGAAATAAGACTAGGAATGGGAAGGGCAGCTATGAAAGAACTAGAAAAGATACTGAAGAGCAAAGACATACAACTGAGCACTAAAGTCAAAATTGTTCAGGCCATTGTATTCCCAATGACTATGTATGGATGTGAGAGCTGGACAGTGGAGAAAGCATACAGAAAGAAAATCAACTCATTCAAACGTGGTGCTGGAGAAGAATACTTAGGATACCATGGACAGCCAAGAAGATGAACAAATTGGTGCTTGAACAAATCAGACCAAAGCTCTCCTTGGAAGCTAAGATTCCAAGTTGAGCCTATCATACTTTGGCCACATAATGAGAAGGCATAGATCAGTAGAAAAAACAATAATGCTAGGAAGGGTAGAGAGTAGAAGAAAGAGAAGAAGACCCAGACCAGATGGATAGACTTGGTTGTAGGGTTTATGGGCAAGGGCTTGCAGGAGCTGGACAAGGAAGTGGCGGATAAGGATTCTCAGAAATGTCTCATCCACAGGGTTGCCATGAGTTGGAGTCAACTCAAGGGCAGCTAACAACAATGACAACAACAACAAGGGATTCACACCCTGTTCTCCAAGAGTTCTAGTCCAACACTTAAACTACACTGGCTCCAATTACATATGTATAAAATATTAGATTCTGAGCTGTAGGGAAAAAATCTTGCGGAGAATGATGCTCAATTTGGAATAGATTTGAGCATTACAAACTTTACACATTCATATTGTCATCTGAATAATGATTATTTATTTAGTAAATTAGTTATTAGTTTATTAATTTCCTCCAATCAACTCAAGCAGTGTACTAATCTCTTCTTTTCTCCCTCCACTTCCTCTGCTCTGGTATTCGAGGGTGGCCCAAAATCACCCACTGGGTTACATTGCTCCTTAAGGCCTATAACATGGATCTCCTGCAGCATAATACGCTAGCCATTTTATTGGCATCACTACACCACCCCTATACTGGCTCTGGCATAGAGAATGGGATCTAGTATTGCTTATCTCCCTAGTGTTTTCAAGTCTTGCTGCTGTAAACAGATCACAGGAGATGCACCTGATATAGGCATCACCCACCTGTGCTATGGTCCTTCTCATTATGTTGTCTGAAGAGGTTCTGTTGCTAAGAAACCATAGCAGATGAGTGTCAAAGTGACATGTTCCTAGTTGAAATGTTGATTAATGAATGTACAGATGGTGAACTGAGGCATCTACTGTATGCCAAATGCAAGGTGAAGTGTTTAATTTAAAGTCTAGAAAGGCAATATGAACTGACAGTCAACAAGTTAAATCCAGGGAAAGCATGTCAGAAGAAGTGAATTGGGGTGGAGGAAAATGCTCATTAAATACTTGATTAGAAGTGCCCAGATGCACACCTCACTAGGGCATGCCAACAAATCCAATCATGTAATGGGGGGGGGGGGGAGCAAATATCTTGAAGCTGCAATGCCTATTGTATTCTGCCAGCACCAATATAAGAAGGAAAGCATTAGGCATCTACTATGATTCTAAAAGAGTTTTGAAAACTTTTTTTGAGAGCTAGAACTTCCAGAATACCTATAGCAATATTAATAGTAAGTACATTTCGATATTGCTTATCAGTGAACTGGCACTCCCTAAGTGGTTTACAATGTGTAAGCCAATTGCTTCCAACAAACTGGATACTCATTTTACTGACCTATGAAAGGATGGAAGACTGAATGAACCTTGGAGCCTTGGAGTACTGGCACTTAACCACTGCACCACCAGGACTCCTAACCCAGCCTCTGCCTACTATTAAGGAAATTCTAGTTTCTGCCCCCTCAAAAATATGTTCCAGACTTTTATATTCTGACCATGCCACTCTGGCTATGGAACATTTGGACAATGGAAGAGTAAGCATTCATTCATTCATTCATTCATTCAAACATTGAGTCTTCTACATTGTTGGCATTAGGCAGTGCTAGTTGTGAAATCTGACCTGCCTCCATCCATCCATTAGATTTATGTTCTACCTCTCTGCAAGGAAAAAAGGCATCCAGGGTGGTTAACCATTATTCAGTTCCAAACCTGGATCATGATCCTTGTGACTGTATTTCTTGCACCTTGTGACTGTATTTCTTGCATTGCTCCCTGGGCCTCTTGGCATATCCAGTGTCTTGTTCTTTACTATGTCAATGCCACTGCTTTTTTGTTAAGATCACCAACAGCCTATGCAGGCATCAGCACTTAACAAGGTTATTTAGATCTAAGCCTGGAGGCAGCCTGGGCCATGAACTATTAACAGCTATGCATAGGAAACTTGGAAGTGGATCTTAAGAATGTGAGCATACACAACTGATTACCTGAAAAGAAGGGTCCATAGCTAAATCAATCACAGCACACAAGCTTTCTTTTCATATTATCCCAGTTTTGGTCCTGCAAAACCTCAAAATAGGAACACAGACTTAAACCCTCTAGTAAAGATGCATTCTCTGATTATTATATCTGAAAAAGGCAGCTGCAATTTGGAGTAGAAGAAAACCAGTGTGTTTGGAGCTAATAGCTTTTGTCTCATTTGCTCTCACTCATTTAAAAATAAGATCCACACAAACATACAAAGGGATTCAACAGTAAAGAAAGCTTGGTGCAAATGTGCAGTACAATCACATTTCCACTGCACTACCCGTGTTGATTTAACAGTAACTAAGATAGTTTTCAAATAACAGTCCTGTATAATTTGTGTATTTGCAGGGGCAGGACTTGCTTTTTGTGCCACACATATTCAAACTGAATTACAAATAGGGATAGAAAAATATTAGCATATATTCAAAAAACGGCCAAGAATATGTTTTTCAATGTTGAGAAATTCTGATGAGAAGAATCTTGGACTGATGAGAATCTTCACATTTTGGGACTCATTCTGCACAAATTTAACATGTTGTTGTTTTGTGCAATGCAGAAATATTAATTCATGTGCAAACAATGCTGTAATTAAAATTTATTTTGTGCAAAATTCATGCATGGTTGATTTGCATAGAAAAAAAAACACTTTCTGTGCAAAAAACATTTCCTGCACAAGACTTAAATGTCTACATTGAAATATTATTTTCCACTTTTCCACTGTGCCGTTTCCTGCACAGAACATGTTCTGTTACGTGGAAAACAACCACATGTGAATTTTGCACAAAATAAATCTCAAAATGTGAATAGCCTTCAAAAACTGTGTGGTTTTCAACAACCTTCTCACAGCAGGAAGACAATTGCTGAAATTACTCATTGCCACCTTCAAGAAGAAACTTAGGGGGGCTGCAGATGGGCGGCTCTAGGCCACCATTGAAAACAGAGGATCGGGGCTGCAGTTACTGCATGTCATGGCCCTGATCCTCCTTTTTGCCGCCCCCAAAAGAGCTGCTCCTTTCAGGGCTGGCAAAAGAGCACCCTAAGAGCCAGCATGTGGCTCTTTCTTGCCCATTCTGGTACAACGCGTCAGGATGCTGCACTGGGAGGACATCCTGATGCTGCATGCTATGATGGCGCGTGGTGTCAGGACGTTGTTGGGCTGGGGCTGGACAGCTGGCATGTGGCTGCCCCTCCCCATCTCTGCCTCCAGGCCAGCCCTTTGGGCCAGTCTGCAGAGGCCCTTAGTGACAAATTACATCACTAATTACAAAAGTAGTAAAGACATAATAAAAATATTTGAAGCAAAATATGCTACCAGAGGAGAAGGAGGAGGAAGAGGAGGAAGAGAGAGAGATCAGTTAAGACACACATTTTTATAAGATCAAAATCAGTAACTAATATGTCATACTCTCTTATAAAAAGAAGAAAAAGAAAAGCAGAATGTATATGGTATCTTCTCAATTCACTTTCCTCGAAACATTGCTGATGTCTCTCCAGTCATAATACCAGTAAACCATAGCAAAAATTCAGGCAATATTCAACTTTTACAGCTTCATAATATTACCAGATTTTGAAACACAAAACCCACACCTTGGCACACTGCATGCACTAATGCCCTCTTGAAATGTTATGTTCATGAATGGACATTTGTGCCCTGCAGGGTGTGCTTTCCTATCAAACATTAGGGAATGGCATGATGAGATGTACATTCAAAGCTCACTACTGAGCCAAGCCCTCACCCCATTGGTGGAGCTCCAAATAATCCATAGGTGAGCTCCCCATGGGTTTGCCAGAGCTACATACTGTAACAGACAGCTGCAAGCAAACTTCTTGAAATTCACAAGAATTCCCTGACATAGCTTTGCTATGCCTGAAGAATTGTGAAATGTTTTAAAATTGCAAAGATAAGATCAGGCCAAGTAGCTATGGATAGTTAGGTGGACCCAATTAGCAGAAGGAGTCAGCACTCTGTTGCCTGTGGCAGCTGTCCAGTAATGCCATATGTGCCATTTGCTGTTGCTAACCCTGAGGAAGTGTATCATTTGAACTGAGCATTGGAGATATCTTGATACTTGTTGTTTAACAAATATTTGAGATGGACCTTGATCTTTTTTAAAATCCTTTCCCTTATTTCTCTCTCATTCATTCTTTCTTTCTCTCTTGGTCTCTGATATTACAGCTTATTCTTAATATCATTCTGCATGTATTTGCCATCCCTTTTTAAAGAACTGTGGTTCTACTAATGAATATGCATGCAAATAGAATCAATGGAGTGATTGATTAAGTAAAGTAAAGGTAAAGGTATTTCCCATTGACAAGGCTGTCAAGTTGTGTCCGACCATAAGGGGTGGTGCTCATTTCCATTACTAAGCCCAAGAGCCAGCATTGTCAGAGACTACTCTGTGATCATGTGGCCAGCATGATTGCACAGAACACTGTTTACCTTCCCACCGAAGTGGTACCTATTTATCTACTTGCATTTGCATGCTTTCAAACTGCTAAATTGGCAGAAGTTGGGACTAGTATCAGGAGTTCACCCCATCATGCAGCACCCAGGCCTCGAATTGCCAACCTGCCAATCTTGCAATCAACACAGTTAGCGTCTTAATCACTTGAGCCACTGCATCCCTTGGATTGAATAAAACTCATATGATTAACCAGATTTTTTTTAAAAAGACAGCCAGAAACACTAGTAAACACACCTCTTTCTTGTGTCTAAATGGGGGAAGCCCATGATATAGTAAAAAAATCAACAACAAATGTGCATATTTGAGGAACTACTTGTTAAATATGTTTGGATTGTTTCATGCTTGCTCCAAACCAGAGTTTTTCAAAATTGCTTCTCTTTTAATGGAGACCTTTAAACCATTGCAAGGCAAAGCAGCATTTCCTGAAGTAAAACAATATATGGTTTATAATTTGAGAGAGAAATCTGTGCTGTAAACATCTTCACATTAGAAGTGGCATCCTTGGAATCAGAATGTGAAAAGTGATGTACTAAGGACCTTGTTTATTTTCATGTTGTGAAGTGCCATTTGTCCATGAGAAATAATCTATCCTTCATAGCAACCACTTGAGATAATTTCATTTGAAACCAAGTCCTTGGCTGCAATTAAGCAAATTTGAATGAAAGTTGTAGCTTCACTAAGGTCATTCCAGCAGTACTTGGTTTTTGGTGCCTTTTTGCTCACAATGTTTTACCAAAAACAGTTACTCTGATTCCAAAATGGCAATTCCTTCAAGTACATGATGCAGTGTCTGTTTCCATATCAACATACCCATACGTCAAAATTTTCTCTTTAAAAAAAATTATTATGCAAGAACCAATGAGGCTCTTGCACAGGCAATAAAAACAATGAAAAAAATCATCATAACATCAAATAACAATAAGGAATTGGCAGCAGATTGTTTATCAAAGTAACAATACAGAGAATCTAAACATTAACCAATATTGAGATTATCTGCTAAAGCTATCTCCTCTGAATCAACAGAGTTAGAAGTGATTGTGGAGAATCCCTAGTGTAGGAGCGGGCAACTATGGCAGGGCAGGGAGCCACATTGGCCAGTCAAGACACCTTGGAGGCTGCACCTCCCATTGTCCCTTCTGTAGGAAAAAAATGAAAAACGTTTTTGCCCCAAAATTCTTTCTAGGGAACATAGGGCCATTCTCACAGTGCTTTGGGGGTTCCTTGCCATTTTATGCTTAGGAAAGACTTTTTTAACAACAAGAAGTGGGCTGAAGTCACTTCCTGTATCAAAAAAGCCCTCTCCTGAGCACAAAATGGTGGAGATCCTCCACACCCAGCTCTAGAGGGCTTGAGGGTCCTTTTTTTTTTTTTTTTTTTGCTTTTTTTTTGAGGGAGAAAAAAGCAAAAACATGTTTTGACCTCAGAGTGCCTCCAAAAATGGTTGAAGTGTTCTCCATACCCTTAGAGGTCATTCGAAGGTCTTTCAGAGCATTCAAAACAACAACAACAACGAGGATTTGAATGATGATCACAGTTTGCCCAGCCTTCTAATATTAAGGTATGTTTCATGGGGCAGCTTCAATTTTGACCCCTGAGGGCATTTGGGACCACAAAAGAGACCTGGTGGATGCATGTGGCCTAGGAGGCATAGTTTGCCCATCCATGGTCTACTCTAGCTCTGCCCTAACTGCATGATTTACTGAACAGGATGCAACCACAACATCTTTACAGATGTCCATCCACCTCTACATAACAGCCTTGGTCAGGGACAGACTACCATTGTCTGGCATAGGCTGACAAAAGTTTTATTATTAGAAATCTTCTCCTATCTAAGCACAAAAAGATTTCCTGCAATTCCAGCCTTTCATTCTAGTCTGCTTCTATTGAACATTAGAAAGAATCTCTTGACTGTAAGAGTAGTTTGGAATGGAACCAATCATCTACAGAAGAGCTGGAGTCTTCTCTGGATGCCTTCAGAAAGAGGCTGGACAACTACTTGCTTGAGATGCTTTAGCTGAGTGGTTCTCAAACTTTGGTCCTCCAGATGCTTTGGACCTCTGCTCTCAGAATTCCTGATTTCTGGGCAAACTGGCTAGAGCTTCTGGAAGCAAAAACACCTGGAGGACTAAAATTTGGGAAACACTGGAGATCCTACAATGAGCAGGGGGTTAGATTCGATGGCCCATGAGGCCCTTTCCAACTCTGTCATTATATGATTCTATATTACTGTAAAATGTTGGCCAGAATCCTGTATCATGGTGAATGTTACCTAAATATGTAGCAAAAACACTATGAAACCCTATAAGTGATTTTTGAAGATGTTTAATGGGATACTGGCAAGAGTATCCTGATGTGCATTGACACTCTCTAGTTGGTGTCCCTTTGTGCATTGGACCCACTATAGCAGGGGTAGGCAACCTTTTTGAGCCGGGGGCCGGGTTGCTGTCCCTCAGACAATTGGGGGGCTGAAGCACCAAAAATAAATAAATAAATAAACAAATAAATAAATAAATTAAAAAATATATGCATGCACACTCTCTCAGCCCCAGAAAAGCCATGACAAAATCCCTGTGGAGATTTTACCAGGAAAACCCCAAGAACAAGTAATAACAACAATAATCAATATCATCATGGTGGGCGGCGGCGGCGGCGGCAGGACCGACCTGGGGCCGGTCCAAAGGCCTCAGGGGGCCACATCCGGCCCCCGGGCCTTAGGTTGCCTACCCCTGCACTATAGATTGCTCACTTTGCTAGCTTCCCTACACAGTAATGTAAAAGCAGCCCTTTACTGTATACAGACATTATGGAACTGCCCAATTCTAATTCTTGAAGGTTTAGGTCCAGTTATCAAGGCCAGTAGAATTCTGGCCATTATAAAATGATCATTGCTAATCATATTCATGCCCAGGTGGATGCCAAGAATGATAAAATGTTTTGAAAAAGGTTAAGGCTGGACTTTGGCTCGCAGAAGCCTCAGCCATCTTAGTCAATGGTTGGGGATTCTGAGATCCAGGGTCCAGAACACCTGGAGGGGCAGAGTTTGGGAAACACTGATCTAATCCCATCCTCATAGGGGCATCCTACACTTATCTATTTTCTTCAACTAAAGGCTAGTTTCCAGTACCAGACTGGACTTGTGACTTCATTTCCTTACACAAAGGCTAGTTTCCAAAGTCTTTGTTCACAAACAACCATTGTTAAAACTGGACTTGGCACTTCATTTCCATACACAAAGGATTTTGAATTTGAATTGACATTCTCATACGCCAATGGCATATATAGGTCTGTCCCTCGCTTTCACTCCACCAAACACATCTGAGGAAGTAGATTTATGTCTGTGAAAGCTCATGCTGCCAACTTCTTTCTTTCAGTTAGTCTCAAAGGTGTTACTAAATCTCTCTACATGGCATCAGCTGCTGTGAACCATGGTATGCTCATGCTGGTTTCTCAGCTTGCTGGTCTATTTGTCACAGCCATAAAATACCTTCACCACCCATCATGTGATTACCTGCTGTTTTCTGGGGCCCTTTGGAATTAAGGCAGGGACCTGGACTTTGCCCAGGCCCACAGATATAACTGCTCCACTGTAACTGCTCCACAGATATAACTGCTCCACTGCTTCCTATAAATGTGTCCCCTTTACATCTAACAATATAATAAAGGAAGTCATGGTCCTGAATTTATCAGATCTGAACCAGGGCTGTTGATAAGCAAGGCTCCTGGAGATCTCTCATTCATAGGTCCGGCATAAGTGGAAGCATCCACCTGGGCATGAATATGATTAGCAATGATCATTTTATAATGGCCAGAATTCTACTGGCCTTGATAACTGGACAAATAGTAGCAGCAGCAAGAAAAGGTTATGTACGCAATGCTTTTTAATTGAGAATAACTTCACACTGCTAAAGTCTGCATCCATTCAAGACCACAACTGTTGGAGTCACAACAGTTATGGTCTTGGCCTAAACCACAGGCCTAGATGGCCTTGATCCAATTGTCAATCCAAATTAGAGTAGACCAATGGCCTAGATCCAGTTGTCAATCCAAATTAGAGCAGACATAAGTGAATCAATGAAATTTACAAAAGTATTGAATTTATTCCCATTTATTTGATGGATCTGCTCTAGCTGGTACTAACACATGAATTTAGGCCAATATTTCTCTATTCTCACCAACCTTGTTCCAAAAGAAAATTAAGTCACTGGAGTTATATGATTTAATTTCTCTCTCTCATGGGGCATGGGCAGGCTCAGTTGTATGCTGCTTATTCATTTTATGTACTTCTGTTTGCACGAGTACAAATTCTTTACAGGAGTTAAGTCTGTAGCATCAGGAAAGCCTTCAGGGCATGAAAAAGCAGTTGCTGAAGAGCAAACAAACCATTCTAATTAACCAAGCTTAGTTTTATAACCTGTCTTTAGGATTCATTTACTGCACTGTATTTCCGTGGGTTTACTGTTTTCTTTTTTAATGTCATGCCACAGTGATTATATTTAGTCACTAAATTTCAGAATTTAGTTTATAACAAGCTGAGATCCAATCTTATGATATATAAAAATTCATTGCATTTAAATATTCATTGTTGTGGGGGGGGGGGATGGGGAAAAATTCTATTTGTGATAACTGAAGTCAACATGAGGAGACAGAAAACTTATTAGAAAGCTAATTCGAGGAGAAAAAAGCAATGAAAGGAAGTCTCTTTGACATGTTTTTAAAAAATGTAGTTAAATCCATGGATTTAGATGGATTTAGGCATGTTCATTAAGGCTATTAGTTGGTTTGCCACTATACCCTCCTTGATGCATAGAAGAACATTATTTTGAGTATGTCCTTCCCTAATCTTCCTTCATGAAGAGTTTGTATCCAGAGATGACCATGCTTTAGGGTCCATCTGCACTACAGAAACAATGCTTTTGATACCACTTGAACTGCCATGGCTCCACCCTACAGAATCCTGGGATTTCTAGTTTTGTGAGACACCAGCACTCTTTGGCAGAGAAGGTTAAAGATCTTGTAAAACTACAAATCCTAGGATTCCATAGGCTGGCACTACAGACTTAAAATGGTGTCAAACTGCATTATTTCAACATTTTATCCAGTACACCATGTTTCTGTTGCATTCATTATATTTATATTTTTTCCTTCATTCATGCACCAGCTATCCCACATCAGCTTGGAATCTTCAAGCATTAGCATAGCACTACCCACATAGTGGCCCTTTTGGGATGCCTCTAGTGTATTTGTTTTCCAGATCAGAAGATGGTTGCCCCTGAAAGCCAGTTGGAATACAAGTGAGAGGTCATCTATGACATGCTTGTGGGATTCATATAGGCATGTGGTTGACCATTCTGGAAACAGAACTTTGGAGCAGATTATCATTCAGTCTGAACTGCTTTGATTCTTCTTATTTTTTGAGTTTGCTAACTATGCTTCCTCCTTCAATAAGAATAATAACACTAACAAAGAATATGTGTCATAAAGGTAGGAAGAATTTGACTACAATAAGGAAATATTTTGGATTGCTCTTGACTAAAAACCTGATACAGGTAATATTTTTCTTTGCAGAAAGAAACAGGGTAAAATTTGAAAGCATACCATCTTTTACAAAAGAGTGAAGACTTTGTGAATTGATTTTTAAAAGAAGCTAGACAAATCTGGAAATAATGGTTTCCCCTGCCCCCAGTGCATTTAAAGTGTTAAAACATGCACCTCCTATCTGGCCACCTTGACCTTCCAAATATGCTCAGACATGTGTCTTTTCCCCCCTCTAGAAATGAACTGTAATTTAATTAAAAACTGTTCTGATTTTTTTTTTATTTGACACTACCAGTTTGATACATTAGTGGGTTTAGAGCACTGACCTCAAATAGCTTAATGTACACTAGATTATTATGTAAATAGGAGCAGTTCAAAAGAAAGTTGGCCTCTTTGGTGTCAGAATGTTTTCATCTTCTTGGGCAAGATGTGTGTGCATGTGCACACATTTGGCAGAGGGTGATCTTGTTTTTAGTTCATTTTCTTTTTTTAGTAGCTAACTTAATTTTGTTTGGCATAAAGGAAAGAGAGGGTAAAGTGTTATTTACATGCCATTAGCAGTTCAGATAAACGTATGTTTGCACCAGCATTACTTTGTCCAAATTCTTGAGAATTCGTATTGCCTTGTCCTTTGTTATGGTGGTGCTACAACTCAAAACTTCCAAATGCCGTAATTATTGATTTCTTAAATTGGATACTAAATATTTAGTATTAGATATTTACACTGCATTATAAATGAGGGGGAGATCTTAATATATCTATATAGGAAAATAAGGGCTATGCTCAGAGTTTTACAAGATCAAAAGTGGGAGAATGAAAAAATGCTGAAATTGTGGCTGTGTTTGAAGTGGAACAGAGATATTCAAACATTCTGAAGAACATAAATATAGAGCAGGGAGGGGGGTTGATACATGACCAGTAATTTTAGCAAGCTTTATTCCCCACCATGTTCCTGCTGACATTACTGAATATGCTGTGGGGTACAGTCAAAAGGAATTCCAAAAGAAAATCATCATGTGCTTTAGAGACTTTAGCAAAGCCTCTGACTGCATCGATCATGAAAAACTATGGAATGCTCTCAAAGACATGTGAGTGCTGATTCACTTGATAGTTTTGTTGAGAAAGCTATACTTAGGACAAGTGGCCATTGTCAGAATAGAATATGGAGAGACAGAATGGGTCCCAATAGGCAAAGAAGCCAGGCAAGGCTGCATATTATCACCATACTTGTTCAATTGGTATACATAAAACATCATATGAAGAGCAGGGCTAGATATAGGAGAAGGAGGAGTGAAGATAGAAGGAAGGAACATCAACAATATAAGATATGTGTATGACACACTGTTTCTAGCAGAAAAAAAATCAATGACTTCAAACAATTACTAAAGAAGGTCAAAGAAGAAAATCAAAGGGAGGCTTGCTGCTGAATAGAAATAAAACAAAAAGAATAACCAACATAAATTCAAATTAAACAATAGGAAATTGAAATAGAATCAAACAGTGGAATCAAACAGTGTTCAGAACAATGGAATCAAACAGTGTTCATAACAGAGGTGGCAGTTAAGAGATAAGAAGAAGACTATTAATGGGAAGAGCGGCCATGAAAGAGCTAGAGAAGATCCTAAAGAGTGAAGATATACCACTGAGAACTAAAGTTAGAATTGTTGAAGCCATGTTATTCCCCATCACTATATATGGATGTGAGAGTATGGATAGTGAAAAAAAGCAGATAAAAATAAAATCAACTCATTTGAAATGTGGTGCTGGAGAATAGTGCTAAGGATGCCATAAGCAGCAAAAAAGACAAACAAGAACAGATCAAGCCAGAAATACCCCTAGAAGCCAAGCTGATTAAATTGATGCTGTCATACTGTCATTCTTGAGGGCAGTTAATATCATGAGAAGGCATGACTAATTAGAAAAGACAATAACGTTTGAAAATGCTGAGGGCAGAACAGGGAGAGGTAGACCGCACATCAGATGTCTAGAATCAATTAAGGAGGTCATGGGCATGAATCTGCAGGACTTGAGCAGAGCAGTGGAGGACAGGGAGTCTTGGAGATGTCCATCCACAAGGTTGCCATGAGTCAATGTTAACTCGAGGGCAGTTAATTTTTCTCCAGAGTACACCTCTTAAATCTATGGGATTTATTAACATGTTGGCTTACCGTTCAACAATTGGTTCAATAGGTCTACAAAAATGCAGGCTTTTTTGTTGGACATTTAAAAAATCAAAATGTTTGAAACCAACCAAACCTATGATGGGAAAATATCTCAAAATATAGGATAAACTGAATTTAAGTTTAGAAGAATAAGAAACAAGAGAAATCAAAACTGGCAAGTTTGTCAATGTTAGGATCATGGTCCAGACATAGTCCTGCCATGCTTAATTGCTGCCATGCTTAATTGGTATGTTTGGTCATATATGTGTTATTACCGGATGATGGGTTATGCAATCCTATTGGTGATGCTGAGAAAAAGAAAGGATTGTATATCAGTACTGGCCTGGGATAATGAGCAGATACATAAGGAGGTAGTATGATCACCAATGTCATTCTTGTGGGCCTCCATAGCTTGGTACCAAGGGGGAAAGAAGGAG
Source organism: Phrynosoma blainvillii (assembly GCA_026167975.1). Taxonomy (NCBI): domain Eukaryota; kingdom Metazoa; phylum Chordata; class Lepidosauria; order Squamata; family Phrynosomatidae; genus Phrynosoma; species Phrynosoma blainvillii. The sequence continues at coordinate 421,173,954 of JANUYF010000001.1, forward strand.
GGTTCAGATGTCGGAAAAGAATATGCTTTGCATTGCTGACAAATGGGGTGAAGGGTTTTTGTAATGGGTGCACTATTTGAACTCTAAGTATACTGCTGTAACTGGGAAAATCCCTCAGTCCTGACAATACCTATGTATTGTGACGATCTGTATTTGCTGAATAAAGATTTTCTGCAACTGCTGAAGGCTTGTGTTCCTGAAGTGGAGTTAGCCTGTACATTACTGTCCATCACTAGAATTGTGATGAATGTCTTAAGTTTCGGTTTAATGGACATCATCCTGATTATTCCAGTGTTCTAGCACCAGCATTTCAATAGCTGTTTTATTTGTTTGAGTAACAAGTAAATCTGCTAACAATATCTTTTGAAAGTAACACAAATCATATTCAATGTATTTCTACATGTTGTGAATGGAACTGGGAATGGAATGAGGTTATTAAAAATAATTAAAATCAAGATCTATGTAACTAAACATGAAGTGGCTTTGTATTATTATTATTATCATTATCATTATCATTAGTCTTAGACCATTAACACCTGTAGAACACCAGAGGTGTCACAACCGTCACAATCTACTTAATTTTATTAGAAGGAATTGATGCATTTGAAAGCTGGTTCAACAGGAAGTCCTAGAAGCCTGGTTCTGTGTCTCCAAGGACAGTCTTATTTCAAAGATCCCTTCTAGCCTAACAAATTTCTTATTAACATGTAGAACATCCAGAGTAATAAGAATATATCATGTTTATCACTGCTTCAACAGCTTGCATTAGATATGACACTGGGGCATTCAACCATGCAGGCATTAGAAAATCATTTATTTTGACTGAAGCTCCAGTAAAGAACACAGAACTTAGATGATAACTTCAAAAAGACACAGTAAATTACATTTAAAATGATATGGCTGACACCCTACTCATTCCCCAAAACAAATACTTACTTACAAAATCCTCTCACCTAACTGGTTAGTGTTTGATAGTATGATGTCTATTCTTGGTCCATGAAAACATCATACTATCAAACACTAACCAGCTAGGGTATGGGGATTTTGTAAGGAATCGCCTTAGAAATCTGTAATGCTTACCAACAATGAGGTTTGGTGGTATGTAGCCAGAGTAGACTTGCCCTTGCTCTCTCTTCCAATATCTCTTAAAGTTGGTGAGAATGAAATGTTAGTAAGGCCTTCATGGTTAAAATGCTTTAGGATGCTCATTGAGGTAGCTCACTGTCAGCATGCACCCTCACAGTTATTTAGTGGCTGAGGGACGGTGGGGTGCCCCAGTGGCATCTGGTTTTAGATTTGCAGCTGGAAAAAACAGGAGACCTCCCAAGGAGAGCTCTAGTCCTGCACCGAGGAGATGATAATGGACATCATCCTCTAGATTGTGTCTTCTCTTCCAGCAACATCTTTTTATATAATGACTGCAGAACTGCAAGCAGGAAACTGTTCGAGTGCTCCCTGTCCTCTTTGGCCTTTACATGGTTATGGGGACCCTGCACCAGCCTTAGGTTGGAAAGAGGTAATGAATAGCTTCTGCAACATCTCCAATGTTACATATGCAGACACCTGCATAAATTAGGAACAAGACTGCAGTCTAATGTTTCTACATGTCTTAGCTGATGGAGGCCTTCCCAGATAAGAGAAAGTAGAGCCAAGACTACAGGTTCCAATCAGAGCCAGAGAAGGCTGGCAATCCTGCCCCATAACTGGTGGAAATGAAGATATAGAGACTGTCCCATGCAGCTCCTGAAGATCATGAATTAGATAATGAGCCACTTCAACCTGTGGAGTGTTATGCAATGAAATGCAAAGAAACAGGAAATACTCTAACCTGCTTTAGAAGGAAAACCCTGAGGTGATAGGGCCAGATGTGCTGATTCACAACTAGCTATTTCTTTATTGTAAGGAGCAAACCTAGGGTGCAGTGTCTCAAGTGGTTAAAACACCTATTCTGATGATTAGAAGATCAGAAGGTTGGCAGTTCATGGCCCAAGTGTTGCATGATGGGGTGAGCTTCTGTCACTAGTCCCAGCTTTTGCCAACCTAGCAGTTCAAAAGCATGCAAATGCAAGTAGATAAATAGGTACCACTTCGGTGGGAAGATAAACAGTGTTCTGTGCAATCATGCTGGCCACATGATCACAGAGTAATCTCTGACAACGCTGACTCTTCGGCTTAGTAATGGAGATGAGCACTGCCCCCTATGATTGGACAAGACTTGACAACCTTGTCAACAGGGAGTATCTTTACCTTTTACCTTAAGGAGCATACACACACAATCAAGAATTCCAGAACTACCTCTACATCCATGTCTGAAATTTCTTTCTCTGCACATTTCTGAACTTAGATTCATAGCTTGGATTACTGTCTCTGGAAACACCCTGACTGGCATTGGACAATGCTTGAGATTGCTTTAGGTCTTAGACTATCTCAACCCCACTTTTCTGGTTTGCGTAAGTCAGCAATACAAAACTCCTGGCAATTTTCACATTGAGATGCATTCATAAATGAATCAGATTTACAGTTCTTACCTATTCACTATCATGGCACTATTGCCATAATTATACAAGCTCCCTTCCCAATTCTGATTTACCAGGCAGCAGCTGCTATGAGTGACAGAGATCTGTTTTTCTATTTATTAGGGCATAGCATTCTGATGTTTCTACTCCCTCCTATCAGCAATCTCTAGTGTGATGTGGAATTACGCCAGAGATCTCTTGCAGGACAGGGGTGGAAATTTCACTGCACATGGATCAATAAGAGAACAGACTTCCATCACTCACAACATGTGCTACCCAGTAAAACAGGACTGGAGAGGAATGCATGATTTCACATTGTTGCACAACATCTCAATCCACTAATGAGGTGTCATTGCACAACTGCCTCATAATTCAGTGAATGTACTGTCTTTTTAATGTAGGCTCTTGGCCATAATTTTCTAGATTTTTTGTCAGTATAAAGATTTCAGAGGGCAAACTACATTCAGCCTATGCTGTCAGATGTGCAGACCAAGCAAAATCAACTCCCCCAACAAAACAAATCCACATCAGTAAGATCCTTGTATATTCTTTGTTGGTTGTTATATACACATTCTGCAAATAACCTTGAGAACCAATCCAAAGACTGCTTATTTGAGGGCAGCAAATGCCACTAAATGGGACTTATTTTTGAACAAATGTGGTTAAGATCACAGTGATCATACCATTCATCAAACAAAACTCTACTCTGAATTCCCCACCAACATTCCAGAATATTTTAAAAGGATCAAGGTCCATACTTTCGGATTAAGTCAACTTCAGATTCTGTTATCTTCAGTCACAGGATATAAAGGCAGGTGAAGGAGATACATATGAAAAAACCTTCAAACTGCTTCAGATGTGCTCATCCATATATATCAATAATAGGACAATTGCACACTTATAAACATGTCTCACACAGGAAATGAGTTGAGAGAGCTTTGCAGTCATTTGAAATGAGGTGCTGTGTTGTTCTCTAGTACATCCCTCTGTGGAAAATATCTTATCAGTTTGCAACATAATAATCTAAGCAACTGCAGCATTCTTTAATAACTTGGCAAGAAATATTGATTTCTCTGTTGTTTGCTGTGAGAAGAGACTCTGAAAACCCATAGCTCAGCCTCCCCTGCTCAGGGGAGCCATTTCACCTGCTTGGGATGACTTGCAGAGATTTGTAAGGAAACCAGGGCCTACACTTGAATGTTAAGAGTAAAGTTATGTTCGTATCCAAATAACACTGCTGAGACAAGGTACTTTATAGCCATTCCTTTATAAATATATTTTTGCAAGACTCCAGTCTCTTAACTAAACTAGTATTTTGTATCCTTTCTGAAACTAAGCACATATACATGCACAGCAAGTACAACTTTGTCTCACAAAGACACAAACACCTTTTCCAGAGTCACTATAAAGTATGTACCACAAGGCAGTAATTGCTGTATTTCCCAATACTCTACGCTTGATAGGAATGCTCAAACACAAGTTGCAAAAGTTAACAGACTTCTCAAGACTGTCCTGGTCTGGGATGGCACGTGCTTATTCTGAGGAAACACAACAGCCTGGGAATGAATCAAATCCAGTATGGGATCAAGTGCAGGGATTCACAAAGCATCCACAATCAAAGAACAAGCAGAAAGACTTGTCAAGGGACAAAGTGATGTCCAACACAAAGAACAGTCCTACTGGTTTCAGAAGCAATCAAGGAGAAAGCCAAAAAGGAATCATGAGAGAAAACAGGGTCTAGAAAACAAAGGAGTTCCATAACTCTGATTCTATGATTCCTGAGTAAGGAACCAAGATAACACAGAATGATGTTGAAACCAACAATCTCATACTTTGGGCTGAATATTTCATACCCAGCTATCTGGAGGGGAGCAGTTAATGGAGATTAGGCTTGCTTCTCTCTACTTAGGGTCTTTGCAAACTGCCAGAAATAGTGCACATTAAATTGAGGCACTGCCCTGGCTCAGTGCTAGGGAGTCATGGGAATTGTATTTTTTTCTGGGACATTGAGCCTTCTCTGTCAGAGGGCTCTGGTGCCACAATAAATTACAGTTCCCATGATTCCCTAGCACTGAGCCAGAGCAGTGCCTCAATTTAATGTGCACTATTTCTGGCAGTCTGCAAAGGCCCTTAGACTCTGGAATCATGGCACACCTTCACAGCTGGCCTTTTCCAGCTATCATTTCTGTTGACATCATTCTCAAGGGTGGGGAGGGTCAGTGACTAGATTTTCTTCCTGCTTCTCAGGGCAAGGAGATAGATCCCTGTTGGAGAGCCCTCACTCTTCTTCCAGTGGCCTCACAGTGGAGGTGCTATTTGGAACCCTCAGATTCCATGCACTGGAACTCATTTCCTATCTGGTAGAATTCAAAGATATAGCTGTGTTGGTCTGTAGAATCAGTATTAGAGAGATTTTGTAGAGCACTTTTGAAACTAATTGAAAGAAAGTAAGAAGTTGGCAGCATGAGCTCACTACTCATGGGTTCTCCTCATGCTAACCAGATCTTACAAGGGTCAACATTCTTTTTCAGTTTTCTTCCATTAAATCTGAGGAAGCAGAATGAAGTCTACGAAAGCTCATGCTGCCAACTTCTTACCTTTTTTCAGTTAGTCTAAAAGGTACTCTACAAAATCTCTCTAATACTCATTTCCTATCTCTTTCTCACATGCAGAGGACTCCTTGAGATTCTTCCATCCAGACTCAGGTCTTTCAGTCCTCAGCTCTTAAAAGTGTAAGTCTGAAATTCTATGTATTCACCCATGTTACCACGATCTTTTTCTTTTCCCGATGAGTTTCTTATCTTTAACTGGCATACAACTGGCAGATAACATTATCCTCTCCACATTGGTAATTATCCCACCTATTAAATGCAATTGGCACAGTTAAAAAATAGTATCTTTGGACTTTTTGTTAAGAGTGTACCAAAAATTACAAATATCTTCATAAAGGGGATGGAAAGAATTTGAAATTTTAAGCATTCAGGTAGGAAAGAAAACATTCTTAGAACAAGGGGTGCCTGGTGGTATCCATGCCAATGGGGTGCTCTGACTTTAGTCTTATCTGTAAGGGTACTATTCAAGGTGAGGAACCCCAAAATAGGTTCAGTACTTTGGGCAGATCTTTTAATATTCAAGCTGAAACCTGGAATTGATGCATTGTCCTACTGACATGGAAGCCACTAGCCCGTATTGTTTAGAACATAGTGATATTGTGAGAAAAGGTAACAAATAAACAGGAACAGCTTCTACTATTTGAATTCTGCTTACAACTCTTAACAGGAAATAGAAGTATCATTTTCAGCTCGAGGAGAGCATAATCCTTGTTCCAGTTCACTCCCGAGGTGAGTGTTTTGTAACTAATAAGTATCTAAGGCATAATAAATGCTGTTGAAACTGAATCACAAACAGCCTGACTATTGGACAATAAAACTGCTTGAAAAGTTATTTATCAACAGAAGAGATTTTGCATAACCAATGTATTCTGCTGCAGAGAATGATGAAGTAAGATGCCAACAAGTCTAAAATATTCTACCCTGTAACCAACATTTTTTTCAAAAACCGAAATACCATTTCACATTTCTAATAAGTTTATGAAGGGGATAATGATTTTATATGACAAATGAATATGCAGAAAAGAATGATCTTTGCACAGTTAATAGCTTCATACAATTAATGAGCAGATACCACTCCTACAATTCTAGTGTATTTTCCTCTCAAAGAGATCATTCATCCTAAATATTTTTATGCCTTTCTGTAAAATTTATTGCATGATAATCTTCTCTAAGATGTATTTCCACATGCTTCTCATGGCTATCTGCATGCTAATGAAATTCCAATATGGTTATTGTGCATTAAAATATACTATAAATGGCCATTATCAAAAGAGATGTCATTATATGCTAATCATATATTGATCATCAGTCCCTAGGAGGCTGAATCCACAACCTAATTAAACAGATATTGTTGAATTTAGAATGCTCAGTTCCATTAAGGGAAACCATCCTTTCCCTTTCCAGGGTATCCATGTGCATATAATGTTCATGAATATGCAGTGGCTTCCCTCATTTTCTTTAATACATCAAAGAAGGGAGATAAATCCAAAGAAGGAGATAAATCTTCCACTCAGGGGTAACCTCTGTTCCAGGTAGAGAAAGGGGGCATTTTACTCCAAAGAAATTGGGTGATGTGCTCAGCCTATGGGATTTCAAGTGCAACAATCCATTCTTAAGATAACTACATTTGCTCACTTGTCTATTCATGATGTTTTTGTGTTACTATTGCTTTTCTTTTAAAGATTAATAACCTTGTATAGAAGGCCCACAGAGCTCATTTTCTTACATCTTATTCAGGATAAGAGCATCACATGTTTTAAATCAAAGTGCTTCACTTTAACAATAGTGTGGACCAGACTGTTCACTCATTCATGATCCTATGGGAAATATTAAAAGATTGTTACAATGGTTGATTTGATATCAAGACCCCCTTTGGGTCCCTGTCAGAGCCCTGGGCTGGAAGGAGCCTTCACCACCATGAACTTAAAGAGTACATATCACATAGGCACTCCAAACAGAGTCACATCTGCATTTACAACCATTTGCAGATAAAAAAGGCCAGGCTTAGGAGCTGTAAAGTAAGACATTCACACCTAGAAGATTTATGAGAGCCAGCCAGGATGTGTCCGGCTGAAAATGAGGTAACATTAACATCCCATCTCCTCCTTTTAGAAATTGTCTACTTCAAAGCATAACAATCAGAATCCTTTGATATAAAATAGCAACTCTTCACCTCAGGCTAGGATTAAGGGTATAAATGCTCCCCAAAATCTCATGAACATTGGGATCTGGCTAGATTTCATGGTGACACTGCAACACTGGAATTTCTGACTAGAGTCCCAACTCTATCCATTGTCCTTTCCCTTTCATAAGGGTTGAGTCTATTCATCTTCATGCATCATTGGAGCAGCCACCATCAGGTAATTATGACCATTAGAAAGCCTTGTGTCTCATATCCGAGCTAACTACTCTACTCCTGAATTCTTGTGTGTGTGCATGTATGTTAGGGTGTCTTTGTATGTTTGAATCTCCAAATAAATTACAGTTTACTGGAAAGCTTTGTCTCTATCAGTCTATTTCCTAGCCACCTCCGTAAACACAGGATAAAAGATCCCATAGAGGACTTGGACTTTAGTAATTCTCCAGGTTCAAGGTCTTCATTACATTTTTGGTGGAGAATTTGGTAGGCAAATCCCCAAAGTGTGGACATTCCAATTTGGCCGGTTTGTATAGAGGTTAAAAGGGTTTGAGACTGAACAGATGCAAAAGCCAGGAATTTCATGTGTGTGTTGTTCTGTGTGAGTGGCAACAAGGGCTTGGGACTATCAGGGTTGCCTGAACCCATTTCTTTTCTTTGGTTGGTTGTTCTGCACACTGGCTCTTCCAGTCAGAGCAGTTTCTTGATACCCTATTTTTATTTTCATCTATCGTGAGTTGGGTACTAGTGTTAGGATCCATCAGGTTCCATCCCCCTTCCCACACTACACCTTCAGGTCCACCCACAACTCAAACCTCAGGAAGCATTTAGTGTTAAAGGGCTTTAGGTGGTTTTTTGGTTTTTTTGTTTTGTTTTTTTGCTCAGAGGAAGAGAGTCAGAGACTTACCTCCAGAATAAGGTAGTACCCAGAAGCTCTCTATAGAGCAGGGGTAGGCAACCTTTCCCCTTTAAGGGCCGAAGGACTTCAGCTCCCAGAAGCCTCAGCCATGTTGGCCAATAGTCCCATGTTGGCCAATAGCTCCTGGGATTCTGGGAGCTGGAGTCCCTCAGCCCTTAAAGGGGAAAGGTTGCCTACCCCTGCTATAGAGTTATAAACCCAGTTAATTGTGATTGCTGACAGAGCCTGGTGAAAAGACCAAGCCAACAGGGGCCTTTTTTGCACGTCTTTACTGGAGGACTTTTTGAGGGAGAAGCCCACAGTCTTGTTTCACTGCTTACTTAAGAAGTCTCAATATTGACACTGAGGGAGCTGCTGCAGTTTCCTGCAACACTTGTGGGATCTCTGTCTTCTTGCTTAGAGATGTGGGGAACTTCATCTGCACCAAGTGAAAGTTGGTAGCCCTCCTGGAAGAGAAAGTTCAGCAGCTGGAGGCCCAGATAGCTACCGTTCAGCATATTAGGGAGCAAGAAGTGTTCCTGGACAGAGCGGAATGAACAGCCTTAGACAAGGACTACTCAGAGGATGTTGTTGGAGATGAGGTCACTTCACACACACAGGAGGTAGAAAGCTGGAGGAACATCACATATAGAAGTAGGGAAACCAGGGATCATTTTGTGAGCTTGAAGTTACAGAATGGATTTCAAGCTCTCTCCCTTATCAAGGATGAAGAGGAAGACCAGCAGGAACAATCCTCAGGGACAGTGCAGGGGACCCTGAGAGTACCACCACAGGGAACAGCCACTGCTAAGCCTCAGAGGAGGTGTGTGGTGGTGGTGGGGGAGCCCTTGTTGAGGGGTACAGAAGCAGTGGTTTGTGGGCCTGACAAGATGTCCCGGGAGGTGAGTTGTCTCCCTGGGGCAAAAATCCATGATATAACAGTCAGGCTGACAAGACTTATCAACCTACTGACCATTACCCCTTCCTCTTGGTCCATGTGGGAACCAATGATACTGCAAGGCATAGCTTTCAGAATATCAGAAGGGATTATGAGGCTTTGGGTAGGAAGCTGAAAGATCTGGATGCACAGATTGTTATCTCATCTCTTCTCCCAGTTGAAGGGCATGATCCAGGAAGGGAGACAAAAGTAGAATATGTAAATAGCTGGCTCCATAGATGGTGCCAACAAGAACGATTTGGCTTCTTGGATCATGGGCTGCGGTTCCATGAGGGTGGACTTCTACCAAGAGATGGGCTGCATCTCACATTAGTTGGCAGAAACATTTTTGCCAATAGCCTCAAACAGGGCTTTAAACTGAGTCATGTGGAGGATGGAGACAGTATCTTGGAAGGTATCTTGGAAGGAAGGTGGACGTCATGGGCTGAAGATAATAGTCAAAATTTTATAGAGTGAACAAGACAAATGATGCATGGACCTAATAATGGGAGGCAAAAAACCTCACACAGGCAGCAAGTGGGGAGGACCCATGCTCTTAAATGTCTCTACACTAATGCACAGAGCATAGGAAATAAACAAGATGAACTTGAACTCCTAGCACAACAAAGCAAATACAATATAATGGGCATCACTGAACCTGGTGGGATGAGTCTCATGATTGAAATGTAGGAATAGAGGAGTATAACCTTTTAAAGAGAAATAGGCCAAACAGGAAAGGAGGAGGAATAGCATTATATGTCAGGGATGTTTACACCTGTGAAGAGATCCAGGACTTAAATCCTGGAAATCAGGTGGAGAGCATCTAGATAAAAATTAAAGGGGAAGGAAACAACAGGGATGCTATAGTGGGAGTCTACTACAGACCCCCAAGTGAGACTGAGGAATTGGATGATGCCTTTCTAGAACAAATGACCACACACTCAGAAAGGAGAGATGTAGTAGTAATGAGTGACTTCAACTATCTTGATATTTGCTTGAAGTCAAACTCAGCCAATACTTCAAGGTCTAGCAAATTCCTCACTTGCCTCAAAGACAATTTCATTGTCCAAAAGGTGGAAGAGGCAACAAGGGGATCAGCTATTTTAGATCTGATCCTAACCAACAGGGATGACCTGGTAAATTGGGTGCAAGTGGTGGGATCCTTAGGTGGGAGTGATCATGTTCTCCTGGAGTTTCTTATACAGTGGAAAGGAGAAGCTAGGCACAGTCAGACACTCATTCTAGACTTTAGGAGAGCTGATTTCAATAAACTTATGGAAACACTGGGAGTGATCCCATGGTCAGGAATTCTAAAGGAGAAGGGAGTTCAAGATGGATGGGAGTTTCTCAAAAGGGAGATACTGAAGGCACAATCTCAAACTGTTCCAATGAGAAGGAAAAAGGAGGTGTCACAAAAAACTGGGTTGGATGACAAAAGAACTTTCAACTGAACTAAGTTTTAAATGGGAGATGTATAAGAAATGGAAAAGGGGCAAAATCACTAAAGAAGAATTCAAACAAACATCTAGCAGATGTAGAGGTAAAGCCATAGTGCAGAATGAGCTCAGGCTTGCTAGAGGGGTTAAGAACAACAAAAAGGGCTTTTGGGGTATGTCCGTAGCAAAAGAAAGAAGAAGGAAATGGTAGGGCCACTGCTCAGAGAAGATGGAGAAATTTTAACAGGGGATAGAGGAAAGGCAGAACTACTCAACACCTTCTTTGCCTCAGTCTTCTCACAAAAGGAAAAGGGTGCTCAATCTGAGGAAATTGGAGCAGGGGACACAATAGGGGAAATACAGCACAGAATAAGTAAAGAGGTAGTACAGGAATACCTGGTTATCCTAAATGAATTTAAGTCTCCAGGACCAGAAGAACTATATCCAATGATATTAAAAGAACTGACAAATGTAATTTCAGAGTCACTGGAAATAATGTCTGAGAACTCCTGGACAATAGGAGAAGTCCCTGCTGCTCCAGAAAATAGGACTCGGAACAACGGATGTAAGCTACAGGAAAAGAAATTCCACCTCAACATTAGGAGGCACTTCCTGACATTGAGAACTGTTTGAGAATGGAACACACTCCCTCAGAGTGTGGTGGAGTCTCCTTTTTTGGATGTCTTTAAACCAGGGGTAGGCAACCTGTCCCCTTTAAGGGCCGAGGGACTTCAGCTCCCAGAAGCCTCAGCCATGTTGGCCCATAGTCCCATGTTGGCCAATAGCTCCTAGGATTCTGGCAGCTGAAGTCCCTCGGCCCTTAAATGGGACAGGTTCCTACCCCTGCTTTAAACAGAGGCTGGATGTATTGATTTTGAGTTCCTGCATGGCAGGGGATTGGACTAGCCCTTGTGGCCCTTGTAGTCTCTTCCAACTCTATGATTCTATGATTCTATAACAACTGTGCAGATGGGTTGGCAAAAGAAGCCACATCAAGGGTAGAAAACCTTCCAGATGTCCCTCTAGATCAGGGGTAGGCAAACTGTCCCCTTTAAGGGCTGAGGGACTTTGACACCCAGAATCCCAGACTATTGGCCAACATCCCAGACTATTGGCCAACATGGCTGAGGCTTCTGGGAGCTGAAGTCCCTAGGCCCTTAAAGGGGACAGTTTGCCTACCCCTGCTCTAGATCCTATCAAAGCCCATAGAATTCTTTATGCCTCCCACTTTAGATTTAGCTCAGTTGCAAAAAGGAGATACGAAGATCAAATAACTCATAGAAGCTGGAAGGGATCATACTGGAATACAGAATAATACAGTAGGAAGTAGTTTCATGGGCTATATATGATGATGAAACTACAACTGGATCATTCCCACAGAGATCAGGGATGATTTAATTCAGTTCATACATGAAAGTGGACACAGGGGACATCAACCCACTTATGAGAGAGTGAGAGAGACAGGCTGGTAGCTGCAAATGAGACAGGATGTAGATCAGTGAGTAGACAACTGTTTAGCCTGTGCAATGGTAAATGCAGATCAAAGTGGCCCAAAGGCCCCAATCTGACATCAACATGTTGAAGGTCCATGGGCCCTCCCGCAAATTGATTTCATTGGCCCTCTCCCTACCACTCCTAGACAGAACAAATATTGTCTTACCATAATTGAGCCATTTAGCAAATGGGTGGAAGCCTTCACAACTAAGAACAACATGGCAATCACTACAGCACGAGTCCTGTTTAATCACTTTATTACTTGATGAGGAATTCCATGTTGTTTCACTAATGACACCACCATCATATATATTTTTGGCCTTGGTTACCTCTTTTTGGGGGAGAAGGCAATGACAGGATGAAAAAATATAGAGAGGAGAGGATGGAACCCAATCATGCAACAAACTAATGATAGTTATACTAACACAGTATGGACTCCAAGGAAGGTCCTGAGTGTGTGTGTGGGGGGGGGGGGGGACAAAGACTGGAGATCAAGGCAAATATTGCCTCCGTCTGTGAAGGTAATCCATGTAAATTGAGTGATACCTTGTCTCCAGGCCCCATGCCAACATGTGTGTTCACTTAGAATCTCAATATCTAGTGAGCTCCAGTTGTCTGACTCTTAACTGTTCAGAAGGGGTCCAGTACTGAAGGTGGCTATACTCACATCTATGCAGTTGGGTTTCATGGGGGGGGGGGGTATGCCTAAGTATATACACTCCTGCTTCAATGTTTTTCAGAACATATGGTCAAATGTAAGTAGAAAAAAATGAAATACACAGATAGAGGAGGAGAACACTGTTTTGACAATAAGGGATCTAGGAGTCCCAGTAGACCACAAGTTGAACATGAGTCAACACTGTGATGCAGCAGCTTAAAAAGTGAATGTGATTCTAGGCTGCATCAGTGGAAGTATAGTGTCTAGGTTGAAGGAAGTAACAGTACCACTCTATTCTGCTTTGATCAGGCCTCAAATGGGATAATGTGTTAAGTTTTGGCACCACAATTCAAAAAGGATGTTGACAAGATGGAGTGTGCCCAGAGAAAGATGACCAAAATAGTGAAAGGTCTGGACACCATGCCCTATTAGGAGAGAAATAGGGAGCTGGGTATGTTTAGCTTGGAGAAGAGATGGTTAAGATGTGATATGATAGTCCTGTTTAAATATTTCAAAGGATGTCATACTGAAGATGGAGCAAGTTTGTTTTCTGCTGCTCCAGAGAATAGGACCCAGAGCAATGGATTCAAACTACATGAAAGGAGATTCCACCTCAACATTAGGAAGAAAATCCTGACAGTAAGACCTGTTTGACAGTAAAATATGCTGTCTCCGAGTGTGGTGGGGTCTTCTTCTTTGGAGGTTTATAAACAGACGCTAGATGGCCATCTGTTGGGGGGTGCTTTGATTGTGTATTCCTGCATGTCAGAAGGTTTGACTTGATGGTCCTTGAGGTCTCTTCCATGTCTATGATTCTATGATTCTGTGGAATGGTAAGAAACCTTCACATTTACCCATGGAGTACAATCTATCTTAGAAGAATCTGCATAATTCTTAGGAATGACTATCGACTCTTCTTCTGTTCTCCATCATTTTGAAAGATAGTACAAGATATAAATCTAATATACACACATTAAAAATGACATATATTGCAAATTGTATTTACAGCCAATTTTCCATAGGAGGAGCAGCCAAGAGGAGGGCAACCAAGAAAATGAAAGGGCTCCAGTTTCTATGAGGAATGGCTTAAGAAGCTGGGTGCATTTCACTTGGAGAAGGGAAGACTGAAAGGTGAGATGATAAGCATTTATAAATATCTTTTGTGATCCAGCCTATTGCTTCTTGAGCAGATCTTGAGCAGATCTTCAGGCCTTCGATACCATAAAAGAGACAAGACTGCAGGGAGGTGAAGTCTATCATTCTGATTTCTGTTGCATTTTTGAACATCCCCCACCTGGCATTCTGATTCTGCCCCAGTTCTCTACTGAATTGTGAGATACCCCACACCTCCCATAACTTCCCATATTCCTATCTGTGTATATGTTTATACATCTCTCTCTTGCAAAATGTACACATTTGTAAATGCATTTTTAAATCTATGAATTGTTGTATGCATTCTACTTTGTCCAAAATATATTTATGAACATTTTTGAAAGACCCACAAAGATCCAATAAACTGTATGTATTATTAAATGTACTGTACATAGGATTTGTATATGCAGTATATATTTTCCTTTCCAACTGCTGCATTGCAACACTTGGAACTGTACAGATTTCCAAAGCAAGATGCACTCCATTCCATGGGCAGTCCCTTGAGGTAGGAAGTGGGTATATCTATATAGAAATGCAATTCCAACAAACTTCTTTTCAATAAATACATATTAGATTTATCCAAATGGATATTGTTGGATAGAGAATTTTGTGGGTTAAAACAAAATGCCACAGGTGACAAATGAGGGTACATTAATGAGCTATCAAAAAAAACAAACCACAACCCCCCCCCCCCACACACACACACACACACTAATTAAGACATCTGCCCTGGACTCATCAGCACCTGCTTAAAATCTCTCTAAAGAGTCCTAAGTCTCAAAATGCTAAATACACAAATATTTTACTATACACATGAGGAAATAAGATTGTTATAAATATTTTATTTGTTAAATCAATGACACATGCTCAGATATGCACAACAACAGCATATGCAAAGTTCTAACTTCCAGACTCCTACTTCAATCAATAATACAGTTGGTCCTCCATAAACATGCATTCAATCATCTAAGGTTTGAAAATATTATTTTTAAAAATCCAAAAAGGATATTATGATTTTGGCATTTTATATCAGGGGCATTTTATATCAGGGGCACTGTATATAATGGGACTTGAGCATCCACACATTTTGGTATCCATAGATGGTCCTGGAACCAAATCACAACAGATACCAAGGACCCACAGTAGTAGTAGCAGTAGCAATAGTAGTAGTCATTATTATCATCATCATGAGCATTACCACACTTTTCCCCAAAAAATATTGAGATTGCAAGAGGCTTTTGATACAACTGACCACGACATCCTCTTGGAATACCTGAAAGTGTTAGGAATTGGAGGCATTGCATGGCAATGGTTCTGTTCCTTCCTCTTGGGCAGATTCCAGAGGGTGATGCTCGGGAACAGTTGCTCAGCAAAAAAAGAGCTTAATTATGGCATACCTCAAGGCACCATCCTGTCCCCGATGCTCTTTAATATGCATATATATGAAGCTGCTGGGAGAAATCATTCACAGGCATGGGGTGGGGTGTTATCAGTATACTGATGACACCCAGATATATTTCTCCATGTCTCAGTCTACAGCTTTGACTTCAGATGGTGTCTCTCCTTTCAATGATTGTCTCAAAGCAGTAATTGACTAGATGAAGAAAAACATATTAAAACTGAATCCAGACAAACAAAGGTACTTACAGTAGCAGCTCCGAACCCAGGTACTGGGATACAACCTCCAGTCCTACATGGGGTCACACTCTCCTGAAAGGACTGTGTTTGCAGTCTGGGGGTGCTCCTTAATCCATCACTCCAAATGATAAATCAGGTAAATGCAACGATCAAGAGTGCCTGTTATCAGTTTTGGCTGATACGCCAGCTGCACAATTTCCTGGAAGTTGGGGACTTTAAACTGTGGTGTATGCACTGGTAACCTCTAGCCTCAATGTGGGGCTGCCCTTGTGCTTAGTTTGGAAACTCCAATTAGTACAGAACACAGCAGCCAGGCTGGTTTCAGGTAAAACCAAGAGAGACCATATTACACCGATCTTAAGATCACTCCATTGACTGCCCATCTTTGGTTCCATCTCCTTCTGTATAATCCATCCCGAGCACTCAGGTCCTCTGAGAGGAATTTGTTGCAGCCTATAACAACTAGGTTGTCGGCAACCACCCAGGAAACCTTTTCTGCAGCCACTCCCAGATTATGGAATGGCCGGCTGGATGAAGTCCATCACATTACCACATTAAACAGCTTTAAAAATGCTGTTAAGATGGATCTGTTCTGGCATGCCTTTCCTGAATAGATAACTGGCCACCAAATAACTTGAACCTGTTATTTCCTGATTTCTGTGATAGCCATTGTTGATTTGTTATTATCTTAAGGTATGTTTTAATCTGTATACTGCTTAATTGTATTGGAGGAGTGTATTGGGATACAGGATTGTGTATTTTTATTCCCCTCCTGGCAGAAGAAATTTTATACCCCTGCCCTTTTATTCCCCTCCTAATTCATTAGTAACCGCTGCTGTTTTTGCTTCTGATTTGTCTGTTTATTGGTTTCTCTTGATGTATATTTTTAATATGTTTTAATACTTAATTGTTTAATACATTTCTAAGAGGTGGGTGGGTTTGGGGATTTTAGGTTACTCATGTACCTGTATTATATGATACAGAATTTTAATTGTAAGCCACCCCGATTGCTTGTCAGAGGGGTGGGGTATAAATAAATTTTATTATTATATTATTAAATTATATCAGCACCTTTTTGGTTCTCAATTTTTAGCCCCCTAGCACAGCCTTGGTGTGGCTTCTGGCCACTTTAGGGCATGCGTCATGTAAAAGCCATACCCCCAAAGTGGCCAGAAACCACTTTATTTGGTCCATGTGTTTGGGGCTATTGTCTCTAGAAAAGTAGAAAACAAGCTTGCTTCATCTTCCACATGACATCTTTTCAAGAATTTAAGCTTCTCATTAAAAAGGGGGATAGTTTTTAAACATTATAATTAAAAGCAGTACATCACCCTATTAAAGCCCTGGGTAGAATTCACAGTCATAATCATGAATTCATAATCTAGAATTATGCATTTGTAAGTGATTCATATTCGCAATCCCTATGTATTCAAAAGTTCTCCAATCCTAACTTACCAGGCAGCAGTTGCTGCAAACAAAGGGGATATGTTCTGTTTAGTAGAATGCAGCAGAGTAAGATTTCCACTCACTTCCCACCAACAATTTCCAGTGCAAGGAGAAATTGCAACAGGGACTATAGCAGGGGTAGGCAACCTTTTTGAGACCTGGGCCGGTCCCCTGAAGTCCTAGTCTCCGCCGGGCCGAGGGGTGGGGAATGGCGGCGGTGCACATGCGCACCCCCCGCCACTGCACGTGACCCTCCCACGCGCTGCCGCCACAGCCACTGCCACCGCCACGGTGTGCACAGCCGCCGCACATGTCGCAGCCACCATTTTGATTTCCAAAATGGCGGCTGCGACTCGTTTGCGCATGCGCATTACTCCTGCGCATGCGCAAACACGTTTTGGCCGCCATTTTGGAAAACAAAATTGTGGCCGTGGCGCACGCAGCTGCACGCAGCCGCACGCAGCCCAAAACGCACGGCGGCAGTGGCGGAGGCAGGGGTCTGCCTGGGCCGGTAAGTCCGGCGACCTGGGCTGGAACCGACCCAGGGGCCGTAGGTTGCTGGCCCCTGGACTATAGCATCAGAGATTGCTCAGGGGAAGGGATGGAAATCTTCTGTATCCCGATCCACAGGAAAACAGATCCATATTGCTCACAGTCAGAATTTGGGGAGGGGTGGGGTTGGGAAATGGATGAGTTATACAGTCAAAGGTGAAATGTAGAGATGTGTGTGTGGAATTTTCCTCATGAGAACAACCATCTAGAAAAACAAAGTGAATGTAACACCAGATGGCCAACACAGACATCAACATGAATTTTCCCAAAGGTAGAACTCATGGACACAGACTTTGTTATGGGTAGCAAGAGATATCAAAATAGGTCAACAATCGTTAGGCTGGGAAAGAAAACCACGTGGTGGATGATGGACAGCAAGAGGCTGGGTTAACATACATCATATAGGCATTATCCAATTAACGTAAGGTTAACACCTAGAAGGTGGAGTATGGGAAGGGCCTAGAGAATCCTTTGTCTAGAATGTTATTGTTCAAGATGTGAGTGCATGTCTGGCTGGTAGCAGTGGTTTTAACTGCAACAAGTTGGAGATCCTAAGCTTTTGGGATTATTAAAGATGTAATCTTTCATGGCTGAACTGGACAAGTTTATCACAATGGATTTTATTTAGTTATCTTATTTTTACTTTTATATACATTAATAAACTATGCTTTTAGACTTTACAATGTGTCTTCTTGACTGAGGAAGACAGGATCCTGAAGAAGGGAAGCTGAGCCAGTTGATGGCAAGAGTTACAAAGTGGCTGTGGATCACAGCAGCCAGCTTGTCCTGCAGATTCTGCTGGGTTCCAAAGAGCATCACTGCAACACCCATCATCCACACACTGACAAGGGTTATGGGCCCAGTTATGGCTAGTCTGCCAGTTAAGACTGTTCTGCCAGTTATGGCTAGTCTGGCTGAAGGGGCTTGTCTGCCAGATGTGGCTTTTCTGCCAGAGGACAAAGGGGCCAGATGTCCAGAAGGAAAGGAGCCCAGGAGTCCAGATGTCAAGTCTACAAGGTGGCCAGGAGGCAAGACTGCCTATCCACGACTTCAGCTGTGCCAGGACAAGGGAACCATGCTTCAGCGTTTGATGGGAAAAGCAGAGGTGGCTTCAAATCTTCTTCAGATGTAAGTAACAGTTAAAGTTTACTGATAAACTGTTTTTGCCTGATGGCAGAGTGCAGAACTCTTTAAAGACAGTTGTCTGAGAACTCTCCGCTCTACAAACAGTAAGAGGCAGGGGAAAACACAGCCTGGGAATGCTGGGAATACTGCGGGTTCAATGCAGTGAAATTTTTTTTCAAGCTGCAAAAAAAAAAAAAAAAAAAAAAAAAAAACCTCTGTTAAGGGCCATTTTGTTTAAAATGGATGCAGCTGGGTTGCCGAGGCTCTGGGACTTGAGTCACAGATGCATGTTGCAATGCATGGAGTTTTAATGCAGCTAGTTTGCTGGACACAGATGGATGCCTAAGCCAAGAGAACTCATTCTTTTAACCCTCTTTGAGTCATAGTTAAAGTTTTGGGAGAGGATGTTCTTCAGCCAAAGGTTTTTGGGAAACTGAAGAGGATTCATGAATGCTGCACAGCTTTATCATAAATGCTGTGGTCAAAGGACTTTACAGTTCTTGGAGAAAAATACAAAAAAAAAAAAAAAACACCTGGCGAGGGTGAATTTTTACACAGTGGTCCAATGCTGTGGGGGCTGCAGCAGTTTTGCTGGATGCCAAAAAGTTCCAAAGGCTGGAACATGATGGGCCAAGCGGTTTGCTTGAGGAAAAGCCAAAAATGTCGGGTTGTGGATGCCTGGGACAGCACCTGAGGTTTTCAAGAAAATGCGTCCTAAAAAGGCAGCTGATGCATGGGTGAAAAACCGATGCTTTTACTGCGGCAGAGCAGGAGATTTGAAAATGGCAATACAAGAAAGTTTGCAACAATCAGCAATCAACAACCCAGAGACTTTGGGGAAAATAAAGAAACTGCAGCTGTGATACAGAGCTGTGACAGTGTGACTCAAACAGGTGGGGAAAACCTGAGGACAAAATAGAGTTTATATATTCTGGGACAACTAGGCATATGATAAATAATGCAGATTTTCTGAAAAGTAAGAAATCCTCCAATATCAAAGATGTTTATCTAGCTGATAGAGGGGTAAGAGATGTTAAAAAAAATGAGAAATGTCTACATGCCAAGTTTTGGTAAGAAAACTTTGAAAATGTTTTATGTGTACCTGATTTACAAAACTGTTTAGTTGGTGTGTCAGGGGATATATACTGAGTTTTGTGGGAGATAAATGTGAAATCACCCCAGATGGGAAGGTGTGTACAAAAGCTATAAAGAGGGAGAATATGTATTTTATACAAAGTGAAAACAAATGCTGAATGTGCAGGTGTGAGAAATGAGTCATTGCATTCTGGTTATGCACATCAATAATAGAATCCTAGGGAACATAGGATTTGGTAGCTTGTTTAAGCTGGGAGATATAGGTCCTGAATTTTAAAAATGTCTCATTGTACAAATGGTTTGGGAGATATTTGGTTTGCCACAGAGAAAAAGTCAAGGTTTTTCCTGTGACAGAACCTGAGCAAGAGAATTGCTAAAAATGACCTGTTGAGGTTGGTCCATGCTGTTAAGCAAAAGGGACAAATGTGTGTTACTAGGTGACAACAAATATTTTCTTAGTGATTGTGGATAGATTTTCCAGCTTTATATGTCAGAGTTTTAAAACAGAAATGTAATACAATTGAAAGTTTTCAACAATGGGTAAACATGAATGAAAGAAACATTGATTGCAAAATAGGGTCTTTGATCACAGACTGGGGAAAAGGAGAATTCTTGTCTCACAGTTTAAGAAACTGTCTGAGAAAGAAGAAATCCAATACCATTTCACATGTTATGTGGAAAACAACTAAATCTAAAGTATCTGACAGGTTTGGGGCAATATGCAAATATATATGTGCCAACATGTTTTAAAAGAGAAAAAAATAACTAAAGAGCTATAGACTGAATTGTGAGATATTCAAGAAAGATTTCACCTTGGTGGTGGAAAAAGTTTTAATGTCTAAGAATAACAATTTTGAAAACATTCAAGTTAAGAAAGATACATTCAAACAAAGAAGTTTTACTGAAGATAAGACAATTTAAAATACACAAGTGCACACAACGGAGGGGCACACAACAGACACACTACAAACATTAATCCTCTGGAAGTGAGGGAAACAGTTAAGATCAACAAATAAAAATAAAGTAAATCAAAGGACACACAAGTCCAGACACAAAAGATGAGAGACAGAAGAAAACAATATGTGTCATATCAAAGAAAATTCATAGAGTGTGAAAACAACACACAAATTTATTATACAAGAAACAAGAGTTTATACAATAGTGGCTGGTGAGCCAGGGAGTTTCAGGGAGTTTCAAAGTTTTAAAAGGTTTTTTCCTGTTGAAGAAAGTGAGAATAATACACTGCAGTGCAGCAATTCAAGTGTTTTAAATTGATAAAGAAGTGTTTAAAATGTGGTTGATAGACCTAAAAAAAAATCACAAGGTGATTGGATACAAATAGATATACAAAATAATGAAAGATGCCTGATGGCAAACAGAGTTACAAAGCTAGGTTAATAGCAAAAGGGATTTGCTCAGCAAAGGTTTGAAAACATTGATAAAAACATTTAGTCCAAGGCTGAGAGCTTGTGACTGATATAGACTTTAACAGCAAGGATGGGCCAGTAGGTGCAACATTTTGTTTTTGAGATTGCTTGTTTAAATGATGATATGTGTGTTAACACAAAAGGAGATGAAATTTTTGGTTATTTAGATTCAAGAGATTCAGACAAAAAGGAGAAATTGTCTAGAGACTTGTTATCAAAGGGTTTGATTTTTTTTTTTTTTTTGAGATCTTATTTTGAGGTTGCTAGACTGCTAATGAAATATGTTTATTGAGTCGGCATAGAAAGATTAGGGAAGTGTGGTTTGCAAAGTGCAAGGATAGTGACAGGTTTAAAGTCAGTGGGTTTTGTTTGAAGTGAAGTTACAAGGGGTTTTAAATATCCAGATTATGGAAAAGCTTTGTGAGGGGTTTGATGTTTATAGTTAACAATGATAGACTAGATATTGCAATAGGTGTTTTAAGAGATGGAGGGCCTTTGCAGACTGCCAGAAACAGTGCACATTAAATTGAGGCACTGCCCTGGCTCAATGCTAGGGAATCATGGGAACTGTAATTTATTGTGGCACCAGAGCTCTCTGACAGAGAAGGCTCAATGTCTCAGAAAAAAAATACAATTCCCATGATTCCCTAGCACTGAGCCAGGGCAGTGCCTCAATTTAATGTGCACTATTTCTGGCAGTCTGCAAAGGCCCTAAGATTGTTTAAGTTAGAAGATTAGACAGCAATAGAACATTTGATAAGTTGGGTTTTTTTAAAGAGAAAAGGGCTTGTGAATTAGAACAGCCACATTGTGTTTTATAGATAGCTCATTTGCTTTAAAGTTACATGATAGATAGTCAGGTTAAGGATTGTTGATTAAGTATAAAGAAAAGCTCAATAGTTTTTTAAAAAAATAAATAAAGATATATAGCTTTAAGTGCTGATAGAACAGAATATATAACATTAAATGAAATAAAATAGATTAAACAGTTGTTATAAGATTTACATTGTGAATTGTCAGTTGTGATATATAGAGATTCACAGACATGCATTTTCATGATAGAAACAGAAATGTTAAAGTGCAGATCAAAGTACGTTGGAGTTAGATAACAAAATGCCAGAGAGCTAGTTTAAAATGAAACCGTGTGCCTACAATATAAAAATCAAAACACAACACTACAGATATATTAACAAAGGTTCTGGAGATAGAACAACATTAACAATTGTTACAACAGATTGAGATGTCACTTTAAGTGTACAGAACTAACAATTGTGCTTAGATAGTTATACAACAAATAGAACAACAAAATAGTGGTCTCACACATCTATACATTTCAGGAGGGGATTGTTAGGATATGGATGGGTTATACAGTCAATGGTGAAATGTAGAGATGTGTGTGTGGAATTTTCCTCATGAGAACAACCATCTAGAAAAACAAAGTGAATGTAACACCAGATGGCCAACACAGACATCAACATGAATTTTCCCAAAGGTAGAACTCATGGACACAGACTTTGTTATGGGTAGCAAGAGATATCAAAATAGGTCAACAATCATTAGGCTGGGAAAGAAAACCACGTGGTGGATGATGGACAGCAAGAGGCTGGGTTAACATACATCATACAGGTATTATCCAATTAACATAAGGTTAACACCTAGAAGGTGGAGTATGGGAAGGGCCTAGAGAATCCTTTGTCTAGAATGTTATTGTTCAAGATGTGAGTGCGTGTCTGGCTGGTAGCAGTGGTTTTAACTGCAACAAGTTGGAGATCCTAAGCTTTTGGGATTGTTAAAGATGTAATCTTTCATGGCTGAACTGGACAAGTTCATCACAATGGATTTTACTTAGTTATCTTATTTTTTACTTTTACATACATTAATAAACTATGCTTTTAGACTTTACAATGTGTCTTCTTGACTGAGGAAGACAGGATCCTGAAGAAGGGAAGCTGAGCCAGTTGATGGCAAGAGTTGCAAAGTGACTGTGGGTCACAGCAGCAAGCTTGTCCTGCAGATTCTGCTGGGTGCCAAAGAGCATCACTGCAACACCCATCATCCACACACTGACAGTTCCTTAGCTGTCCTAGAATACCATCCCCTTCTTTAAAAATATTCATTTCTCAAAAGCCTGTTGGGATTTTTTTTTCTTTAAAAAAAAGTATTTTACTGCTTACAGAATAGACAACTAAAATGGCATATTTTGAAAGTTACCCTTCAAGGCATGGAGCATACTAACGCATATCAAGCAAAAAATGCTTCACTCCTAAAGAGCAGTGACTGCTAAACATTTTACTGTAGAAAAAATGGTAAAAGACACCAAGGATTGCTTTGGAACTGGACTCAGTTAACAGAGCTTTATTTTAGAAAATTATATTTGTCATCTTCATCTCTATCATCATCATCATCCCTCCCATCCAAAATTTGGACCTCATCACAGTCCTGATTACATCATTAGGAACATGATGAGGTACAACTGTTTTTTCTCAAGCACACCAATAGGTTTTTCTAACAGATTCCACACATACTTAATACCAATTACTTGGCAGAAGAAAGTGGCTGGGCAAATACTGGTTGGGAAATGTGAGAGATACCAGGCAGAGTATTAAAACTGGCAAGACAGAAGTTGAACAACATCCAGTCTGACATCCACCAACCCAAATGATCTAGCAGACAAAGAAAGAAGCTTAATCTCCTTTGCAGAACATATAAAAATATTTTTGCATACAAATTCCTTGTGAAAAATCACTACACAGTCAGTACTTTGATACAACTTTAACTGCTATGGCTCTATCCTATGGTATCTTGGGATTTATACTTTTGAGGTATTCCTATGACTTGCTGAACTTTAAATCTTGGGGTTCTGTAGGAAGCAGCCTACACATAAGTATATAGTGTGAAAAATCACAGAGAACCTTATCACACAAGAAAAGAAAGCAAAAATGGAGCCAGAGAGTAGGGGCTTTCTCCATGCCTTGCCACACAATGTCATACTGCTTCAATTCTCTTCCCATGGGAGATGGTTATAAAAGCACATATTTTTCTAGCTGGAAAAATCCATTTGACAAAGGACACACTTTTACAACCATCTCCTGCAGGAAGAGAACTGAAGGACTATGATGTCATTTGGTAAGGCACAGAGAAAGCTGCTACTCTCCGCCTCCATTTCAGCTTTGTCTTCTCATGTGATAAGGCTCTGAGAATATTCTTTCCCTTACTAGAATCACAAATGCTGGAGCAGCCATATTCTATCCAATGGGCTTGACACAACTCTTTGTTTTACTAGCTAGATTGTAGGACATTCATGTGAGAACATGCTGGATCAAAGCAAAGGTCTTTAGTCCAGCTTTTTGTTTCCATTGTGGCCAACTGACTATCCATGGGAAATCTACCAACTCAAATGCAACTATGCTCTCCCACTCATATTCCCCAGCAACTAATGTTCAAAGGTACATTGGCATTGATAAAGGAAGTAATATACAGTCATCCTGACAAGCAGCCATTTACAATCCTCACTTCCATGAATTTATCTCATGCCTTCTTAAAGCTATCCAGGGGCGTATTTACATTTGGACAAAAATGGTTTTTGAGTCACATCGATCCAGGACAGCAGAATCGATTTGAAATGGAATGAAGTTCACACTACATTTTCCATTACTAAATGCCTCCATGTCCATTTAACACAGTTTAAGTTCACACTTACTTTTGCACCTCAACAAAATGGATTCTTAATCCCAGACGTGTTTGATCCATCCTGGGTCTTTTTTTTAAAAAAAGTCAATCATATGATATGCACGGGCATGTTTCTAGTGATGCAAGCACTCAGAGGTGTGGCCGTGCACATAAACTGTCACTATGCCCATGGATCTCTTTGTGTGTATGGGTTCATGTTTGTGTGTTTGTTTGTGTGTGTAAGATGCACACACTCTTCCTCCTCCTCTTCCTCCCTCTCCTACCCACTTTCCCTCTGGCCTGGGAATGGGCTGCTAGAAGCAGGATTTTTATTTCTATAGGAGCAATAGCTGATCAAGTCAGAAACACACACACACACACACACACATTCCTCCTCACTTTCCCTAGTCCAGCACGCATGTGCACACACACACATACTTGCTCTCCCTCCCTGCCCTAGCTCCTTTTAAATTTAGCTCCCCCCAACTGACTCCTCAACACCTTCAACCCCCAATGCCAGCCATGCATCCCAGGGGAGAATCCCCTATAGCACCCATGGATCCATGCATGGGAAAATCCCCTATCCACCATGGATCCATGCATCCCAGGGTAAAATCCCCTATGACACCCATGGATCCATGCAGCCCAGGTCAGAATCCTCCTCAACACCCATGGATCCATGAATGCCAGGTGAGAATTCCTGCCATGGTACCCATGACTCCCTCCTGTGAACCCACACAAATGTGACAGTTCACAGAAACTGTCAAAAAAATTAAAAGAAAACCACACTGCATCCTGCTCCCCTGACAGCCCCACAGCAGTGCTGAGAGGGGAAAGATGGTGGTTTGCCAAGACCTATGGTGGGATGGGTACTACCTCTCTGCCTACCTTCTGCTCATTGTCCCTCCCTCTTGAATGGGATCAAATGGAATAGGAAACTCATTCACATTTGTTCACAGCTGTTGCAGACTGGTTCTTTTCAAAATAACCTCTAAATTTTCTGTTTCCGAAAGAACCATAGAATCATAGAATCATAGAGTTGGAAGAGACCACAAGGGCCATCCAGTCCAACACCCTGCCATGCAGGAACTTCCAATCAAAGCATCCCTGACAGATGGTCATCCAGCCTCTGCTTAAAGACCTCCAAGGAAGGAGACTCCACTACTCTCCAAGGGAGTGTGTTCCACTGTTGAACCGCCCTTACTGTCAGGAAGTTCCTCCTAATGTTGAGGTGGAATCTCTTTTCCTGCAGCTTGCATCCATTGTTTCGGGTCCTAGTCTCTGGAGCAGCAGGAAACAAGCTTGTTCCCTCCTCAATATGACATCCCTTCAAATATTTAAACACAGCTATCATATCACCTCTCAGCCTTCTCTTCTCCAGGCTAAACATCCCCAGCTCCCTAAGTCGTTCCTCATAGGGCTTGGTTTGGTAGGGCTGAATTGGTGCAAGTCCAATTCTTTTGGACTTGCACCAATTCAGTCTGATTCAAACCGAACACAGTCAGGTCTGAAATCAATGCAAGTATGAACGAGGCATATATAAACTGGTTTAAGCCAATCTACAAACTGGTTTAAATCATAGTGTGAATGAGGCCCAGGTTTGCCATAATCAGTACTTCTCTTGGCCAAAAAATTATAATATGTACTATGTGCTGTGTGAAGAAGTACTTCTTATCTATCTTGAATCATTTTGTTCAGCTCAAATCTGGGGTTACAAAAGTCCCCTCCCTCACAGAGATGACAATCTGGGGTAAATTATATAAGATAAATAATGTTGAAATAAATAAAGGGAAGAAAGGTTGAACAGTGATGAGAATATGGCGAGAACGATATGAACAAATGCAGTCAGATCTGGGCAAATGTAGTTAAAAGTGATAGAAGGGAATGAAGATTGAAGTGACAAATGATAGGTTGTATGCAATAGGGAAATGATCTTGAGATGGTTGAAGGAAGAGAGAGAGAAGGTACCAAATACTTTTCAGGATGCGGGTTCCATTCTATGCAAGAAATCACTTGTTGTGTTTAATAGTAAATGATAAAATTCATTGAGAGATGTTGTGCTGCTTCATAGCAATTACAAATTCACAAGGAAACCTTGGATTTCTGCACAGCTTATAACCTGTCCCCATCTCTAAAATGGGAAAGTTAGATCTTACCTGATGGCATGAATATGATTAATATTGTCAATCACCCAACAGCATAGCATAGAAATGCTGAAGAGCAATAATTAGATTCTGTAAAACCTTAGCGTTGAGCAAGTCTGCTGCTCAGCCATATTTGTAAACAGGTCTGAGTGCAGAATAGCTTATGTGAGCATCCTATTAAAATGAAATCCCATCTGCAATTTGAAAAGGAAAAAAATGTCCCCAGCTGTTCAGCTAAGTTAATCTTACATATATGTCTAAGAAATGTTTCCAATCCTGATGGCCAATCTCTTGTTTAATTAATTCCCTGATGTACTGAAAGCTAGCTGCCCCACTAGCATCCAGACATTGAAAGGACTTTCTGCACTACAAGGTATGAACACATGTCCCAAGGCTAATATTGAAAGAAGGAAGCTGGTACCAGGAGAAAAATAACAAATGAATGATACTGCATGCAGCAGCTGGATAGTTGGAAAAGGTTATGTTCTCTGTGCTGTAACTCCTGATATGACCCTTCAGCCTAAAAATTGGATGGTGCTTTTATGCATTTATTAAAACATCTTCAACCAAGGTATAGCTGTTGCAAATGAGTCACAGCATAATACATAGCACTGTGGAAAATATATAAATAGGATGTTCCACAGTATATCAGATCAACAGATTCTGGCTGACCCAGGTAGCATCAGATTCAATGAAATAAAAAGCAGCACTGCCACAAGAATGAGCAGCTGAGCCATCGAACTCCATGCAAATATGTGGAAGCAAACTGGTTCCTTTTTGTCTAAGGACATTATCACACGTGGGCCAGTTTTGTTGTTAAAGAGAAAATAAAGTGGAAATAAACCATCCCGAAATTAAAGCAAAAATAGAGGTTAATTACGCAAAAGGATTTCACACATAATTACAGTAAAAGCGTAATTACAGTAAAAGCGGAAAAAAGACATTTTTGACTTTCATACACAAGTGAAAAAAACCCGTACATGTACTAGAAATGGGTGTGTTTTGTGATGAGACTCCTCCTTTTCCAGGGCAGGTCCTGCATTTCATTCAACCTTCTCCCTTCTCCAGGACGAAATGTCAAACTGTCCTCCATTTGGAGCAGGAGTAAGAAGCATGATTTCTGGGGGACATTTTAGAAATTCCTCCTGGACAGGTTGAAAAAGAGGGTGCGTCCTGGAAAAGGAGGATGCCTGGTGTTTTGGGGGGAAGGAGAGGCGAATTAGGAAAGGGGAGAGGGAGGAGGATGTGGAGAAGCAAATGCCCCCTGGGGACTTGGGTTGCTGATCTTTTGCCTTGCGGAGGAGGAGGAGGAGGAGGGAGTGATCGTGGAGCTCCTTGTCTTGTGTTGCCTTGCCTTGCCTTTCCTGTGCCGTGCGGGGTGTGTGTTGTGTGGAGGGATGTGTGTGGGGGAGCTGCATCCGAGAAGGAGGGAGGGAAGGAAGGAGGGGTTGGCAGCCGCCAGTGGCTGCATCGCAGCTGGATCCTGGCAAGACACGCACACACGCACACAAACAGAGGGACAGAGCAGGTGGGGAAACAGGCTGATCTTTTGCCTTGAGGAGGAGGGAGTGATCGTGGAGCTCCTTGCCTTGCCTTGCTTTGCCTTGCCTTGCCTTGCTTGCTGGTGCCGTGCGGTGTGTGTGTTGTGTGGAGGGATGTGTGTGTGGGAGCTGCATCCGAGAGGGAGGGAGGGAGGGAGGGAGGGAAGGAGGGGTTGGCAACCACCAGTGGCTGCATCGCAGCCAGATCCTGGCAACACACACACACACACACACACACACACAGAGGGACAGAGCAGGTGGGGAAACCGGCTAAATATTGGGGATCTGGGGAGCAGGAAAGAGGCTTCCTGGGGCTAGGGGCAGAGGAAGCCAAAGGATGATGGTTTTCTTCATCCTTTGATGAAGGAGAAAGTGGAGAATGTTTGACAGGCAAGCAAACCAGGAAGTGAAAGCAGCCCCAGAGGACCATGGGAAACGGGAAGAACCTTAAAGGAGATTTGTTTGTGCAAATTTGAATTTCACATTACAGTAAATGTGCAATTACTGTAATTTTGCAAATGCATTTCCTATAAACTCCCGAAATTAAAAAGATCTCGGATAATACCAGTTTCTGTCCAGTTTCTCTGCGACGTCATGTGAAATCGTGAGGCACAAATTCAGTTTTTGTTTGGGATTTGTGTGGATTAACCAACAGATTTCCCCCGTGTGATAACGTCCTTCGAGTTAAAAAAAAATACTAGGGAGAAGAGATCCACTGCTTTGCCATCTTCTGTTTTCTCAATCAGTCCTCCATGTGGCATTTCCGTCCATGCAATCATTTCCCACACTTACAAAGCTATTGAATATGACAACAAACCTGTTGGACCAGACTAGTAAAAATTACTCACCCAGCTATGAATGAGCCACCTTTCAGTCCTTTTACTCTGATTCCTTTGGAATGGGGGGGGGGGGAGGTGCCATTATTCTCGCTGCTTCTAGCCTCTTCAATGTTGATGAGTAAAGAAGCTGTAGCTTCAGTTTTAGAGGAGGGCACTAGTTTCTAGTTCATGTCTGAGCCTCATCCTTTTCTCTGAAATATGAAGCTTTCAATGATGATCTACCTCAGATGTCTGCTGCAATGACAGATTCAAAGTACAGAAATTAGAACATTACTGAAATATATGTGAAGCATTTCTCAAATATAAGTGAAACATTTAAAAACAGAGGGGCCACAGCACATAGAGGTGGTATAAAAGAACTAGTGGCCTTTTCACACTACAGAATTATATTGCTATGATTCCACTTTAAATATCATGGCAACATCCTGTGGAATCTGGGGTTTGCAGTTTGGTGAGATACTAGAACTCTCTGACTGATAGTTTTAAATACCTCGCCCTGAACTGCAAATTCCAGAATTCCATAGTATGGAACCATGACAGTTCTAAGTAGAATCATAGTGCTATAACTGTATAGTGTGAACAAGCTCCAGGACTCACAGGATGAACCTTCCATAATTGTTTAACCAGTAAGGAGATTTGTATTGTCTCCTGCCCTGTTTTCTTGTTTTCTCTAAGCTTAGCTGCAGAGCTCTCAGTACCTGAAGGATATTCCCCAGAATTTTTTACTACTATGAACTATCCATCAATTCCTGTTTCTGGTCAGAACATATTTGCTGGTGTGTACCAACAAAGTGGTTGCAAGAAAACCAAAGGGATCTTGAAGCACCGAGACTCTGGATACAAAATGGTGGGCTATTGCATTACCCAAAATGAAAATGAAATGAACTCAAAGAAAACCCATAAATGAAGAGCTTCAGTACTGAAATAAGTGAATTTTGGAGGCTGTCATTTTCATATTTTTTTTTATAAATTTTATTAGATCTTAAAAACCATACAAATCATAACATAACCTTTTTACATAACCTACACAACACAAACCACACAAAAAATATATAACAATCTTACATAACATCAACCATCACAATCAAAACCCTCCTTACAACTAAACATACAATGACATATATATACTTCCCACCACTGTCATAGCAAAAACGAACAGATCACATTCTTACTTGAGACTTCCTGAACCCACACCAAGCCCTCTTTACTCAGTATTCATCCCTTCCCTTATTGTCCAGGTTAGGTATTGGATACTAATTTAAACTTTCCATTAAACATACAATAAACATATACTTTTAATTCTAATGGAATGGATAAATAAAGACCAGAATGGTTTTTTACCTTCAAGGAGGATTAAGGACAATATGAGATTTGTTTTAGATGCAATAGAATGGCATGAAAGAAAAATAGATAACAAACTAGCAATGTTTTTTATTGATTTCAAAAAAAGCTTTTGACAGGGTCAGTTGGCAATTTCTGTTAAAGGTATTGATAAGAATAAAAGCAGGTTCTAACTTCATCAAATGGATAGAAGCGATTTACTCTAGACAAGAAGCTTGGATCTTAGTGAACGGAGATAAAACAAAGAAGGTGGAGATCGAAAATGGGACGAGGCAAGGCTGTCCTCTCTCTCCCCTTTTGTTTCTAATAATTATGGAAGTGCTCAACAACAACATAAGAGAACATAAAGAAATTAAAGGAATTAAAAGTAAAGGATTTGAATTTAAGTTAAAAGCTTACGCAGACGATTTGTTGGTGACATTATCGGACCCGGAAAATGGATTAAATCATTTATTAAATACTTTAGAGGAGTTTAGTCGAGTTTCAGGCTTAAAAATAAACAAAGAAAAAACAGTAGTTTTAGCGATGAACCTATCCAACACGGAAAAGCAGTACATAGTAGAGACCTCTGGATATCAAATTGTTAAAAAAGTAAAATATCTTGGCATAACATTAACAACAAAAAATATAGACTTATATAAGAATAATTATGAAAGGTTAGCAAAAGAGATAGTTAAAGATCTAAAGATATGGAATAAATTAAACCTCTCATGGTTAGGTAAAATTGCTGCAATTAAGATGAAAGTCCTACCAAAGTTTATGTTTATGTTTCAAAGTATTCCAATTATCTCTAATTCTAAACCTTTTAAAACATGGAACAAGGAGATTTCAAAATTTTTGTGGAGTGGAAGAAGACTGAGGGTAAGGTTCAAATCAATGCAGGATATGATAGAAAGGGGAGGCCTTGCATTGCCGAATTTACAGTTATATCATGACGCTAATTGTCTGGAATGGCTCATAGATTGGTTGTTACTAAGGGATAAGAAGATGCTTAGTTTGGAAGGTGTCGACCTGAGATTTGGGTGGCATGCATATCTTTTTTATGAAAAATTAAAGGTGCTGTCATTTTCATTTTTAAAAAGGATGACAATGAAGATACAGCTACATAATATGAAAATAAGAGAATAGATCTTCCAGCTCACATAGTCATGGCAGCTGCAAGACACTGTAAGTTGTAGTCCAAAAAGTTATTTTTCTAAGCTCTGAAGTTGCTATTTGCAGAGCTAGTGCTGCAGCAATTGCCTAGAGGAAGATAACCTTTGAGGTTCTTTCATAGAACAAATATTATCATCACTATCCTACAAACATTCAAGTCAGATGTATTATTTAATATTATTGCTTATCCAAACTAAGCCAGGAGCTGTAGTGGCTTCCGTTTCTGTGGGGCAACAAATCCATTCTGGAGATCAGTAAAAGAGCCAAAGTGTTGAACTCAATGCACAAAATTGATTCAGCTCCTTAGACAGCTCACTTAAAGTTTGTACTAAAACCCAGAGCAGATTCAGTGCCCTAGTAAGATGGAAGTCACCAGCCCCCACTGTTTAAAAGCAAAATAATTTATGTGTGCTAAGTATGAGTTTATACTCTGCCTTTGAACAGTATATCTAAGCAGAGACGCAGAGAGAAAAGGATTTAATAGAATAATAAATATCAAAGGAAACAAAAATACAGCATACACATGGCACAGATACACACCCAACAAGATAGCAACCTAGTATTGAATAGAAACTGATTAAAAAGATGCCACTGCACAAACTGGAAAAGAAAGCACGTAATGTAAGCAAAACTTCACTCAACAAAATTGTATGCATCTACACCTTCCAAAGGGAGGAGAGAAGAAACATCTGGGAGGAAGAGGAAGGGAAAAACCAGCCAGATGAGTCCCTCTCAGCTCAATCATAGACCATCTCAGTCCCAGAGAAAACAAAGAGGACAGGCAAGGAAAATCAAACAAGGGCCAGAAGACGGATGAGAGACTAAAATAAAGAAAGACATGAGGGGGGAAGGGAAAAGGAGGGGGGGGGAAGGCTATGGAAACAATCAATTCAATAATAATGGGGGGAGGGAGAATGACACAGAGAAACAACTACTGGGCAGCAGCAGTAGTGGTGGGTGTCATTAAACTAATGTCACTAAAGTGAAGAACTGCAGTGACATCATAGCTAACATTTGTAAGCACTGTGCACAAGGAGATGTAAGTGGTCCTTATTGTGTATCCACCACCACCCCACCTAGAAAACCCTATGAGAAGATATTGAATGTGTCACATAGGCAGAACAAGAGCAATAACAGAGAAATAGTTAGAAACTAAAGGAAAACACACTTTCAAGAGCAGCTGAGGTCAACCAAAATGATGAAGCAAGCAGTAAACACTCTCATCCCATCAGAAGCAGCAACAAACATAAGGGACATGGAATGTGAGAAGCATGAGCCAACGGAATAGACATAGTGAAAATGGAGATGCAAAGCATCAACATAGCAGTCCTGAGGGTGAGTGAGTTAAAATGGACAGGAATGGGCCACTTTGAATCAGACAACCACACAGTGATCTACTCAGGGAATGAAAAGACAAGAAGAAGCTGGGTGGCTTTCGTATTAAGAAAAGATGTTGCAAAAGCAGTCAGAGGATACAATGCAAAATCAGAATGAATCATCTCAATAAGGCTCCACGGAAAACCTATGAACATCATCATAATTCAAGTATATGCACCAACTACAGAGGCAGAACAAGGAGAAATAGATAGATTTTACAAAGGAGTACAGGAAGAAACTGACATCACACAAACAGGACGTCAAGCTGTCTTGGAGAAAACTGATTATTTGAATCCATTTCAAACTGGTTTTAGGACAGGATATGGCGGGGAAACTGCCATGGTTGCCTTAGCTGATGACCTTCATCTGGGCATCAATAGGGGTAGTGTGACCCTATTGGTGCTATTGGACCTCTCAGTGGCCTTTGACACAATTGATCATGACATCTTCTTGGAATGCCTGAGAGAATTAGGAATTGGAGGCATTGCATTGCAATGGTTCCATTCCTTTCTCTCAGGCAGATTCCAGAGGGTGATGCTCGGGGACAGTTGCTCAGCTAAAAAGGAGCTTAACTGTGGCATCCCTCAGGGCACCATCCTGTTCCCGATGCTATTTAACATATTTATGAAGCCGCTGGAAGAGATCATCCAGAGACATGGGGTGGGGTGTTATCAGTACACTGACGACACCCAGATATATTTCTCCATGTCTCGGTCTACAGCTCTGACTTCATAATAATAATAATAATAAAATTTATTTATATACCGCCCAATGGTTTCCCAATCCGGGCGGTTTACAAGATAAAAACAGTTACAATAAGCAAGACTTCAGATGGTGTCTCCTCTCTCAATGAATGTCTTAAAGCGGTAATGGACTGGATGAGGAAAAACAGATTGAAACTGAATCCAGACAAAATGGAGGTACTAACAGTAACAGCCCCAAATCCAGGTATTGGCATACAATCTCCAATCCTAGATGGGGGTCACACTCTCCTCAAAGGACTGTGTTCATAGTCTGGGGGTGCTCCTAGATCCATCGCTTCAGATGACAAATCAGGTGGTCAGGAGCGCCTGCTATCAGCTTCAGCTGATATGCCAACTGTACCCTTTCCTGGAGTTAGGGACCTCGAAACCATGATACATGCACTGGTAACCTCTTGTCTCGATTTCTGCAATGCACTCTACATGGGGCTCCCTTGTGCCTAGTTCAGAAACTTCAACTGGTACAGAATATGGCAGCCAGGCTGGACTCAGGTAAAACCAGGAGAGACCATATAACACCTATCCTAAGATCACTTCACTGGCTGCCTATTAGTTTCCGGGCTCAGTACAAGGTGTTGGTTATTACCTTTAAAGTGCTAAATGGCTTGGGTCCAACCTATCTTTGGGACCGCCTCATTCCGTATAATCCACCCCATGCACTAAAGTCCTCTGGGAAGAATTTATTGCAACCTATAAAAACTAAACTATCTGCAACTGCCCAGAGGACCTTTTCAGCTATCACTCCCAGACTTTGGAACGGCCTGCCAGATGAGATCCGTCATTTGACCACCCTAAACAGCTTTTTAAAAGCTGTTAAGACGGATCTCTTCCGGCAGGCCTTTCCTGAGTAGGTAACCAGCCACCGAAAATAGTTAAGCCTGTCCGTTATTTTTGCTATAACCATTTTAAATTATTTGTTATTTGTGATTTTTAAGTATGTTTTTATATTTTGTTTGTTTAATTTCATTTTAAGGGGAGGTGGGCGATTGGGGGAAGGGATTGCTTGTTTTATCTGTAAGCCACCTCAGTTGTTTTTACAGAGAGGTGGGATATAAATACATTTTATTATTATTATTATTATTATTATTATTATTATTATTATCATCATCATCATCAATGGAGATTAGAACACAAAGGTTGGAAGTAAAAAAGAATCAAAACCAGTAGTCAGATTTGGACTAAGCAAAAGGAATGAAGCAAGTGAGCATCTGATAGATTTTTGTGAAGCCAACAACCTATTTATTGCAAACATATTTTTCATACAGCCAGATAAAAGGTTACAAAGACATCAACAGATGGCCAACACAAAAAACAAATAGATTACTAAATTGGAAGTAAAAGATGGTGAAGCTCCATACTGGTGGCCAAGACTAGACCAGATGCTGATTGTGGACCAAATTATGAACTACTCATTTCAAAAATAAAAGTAAAACTCAAGAACTAAACAAAACCAGTAATCATACCAAAATAAAATTTAATCAGCATTTCCACAGAATTCATTGACAATATAAGGAACAGATTTGCAGTACTAAGTATACCAGATCATGAACCAGAAGAGCTTTGGTCTGAAGTCAGGGACATAATAAAAGAAGAATGCATAAAGACACTTCCAACAGACAAAAGGAAAGTGATGAAACCATGGATGACAGATAAAATGCTACAAGCAATAAAGGAAAGAAGAAAAACAAAACAGAAAGGTGATAGGAATAAACAAACAATCATGAACACAAAAGTACAATGGCTAGTGTGCAAAGATAAGGAAAATTACTACAACAACAAATGTAGAGAAATAGAAGATGACAACAAAAAGGGAAAAACAAGAGACTTATTCCATAAGATTCGAGAAATCTTGGTTCAAACCAAGGACCAGGATGCTCTACAACAATAAAAATAACATAATTAAAGACCAGGAAGGAATAAAAAGACATTGGATGCAATACACAGAAGAACTATACAAAAAAGATGACAAAATGAAGGACAAATGGAGCAGAGAGCCATATGAAGATGAACCCTAAATTCTAAAAACTGAGGTGGAAGATGCAATAAAAGAAATGGCAAAACAACAACAACAACACAAGACTCTAGGAACAGATGATATACCAATAGAACTGTTGCAGTCCACACTGACAGAGTCAAGTCTAGTGCTAACCACACATGTCAACAGATATGGAAAACAAAACGATGGCCAACAGTTTGGAAGCGATCAATATACATCCCCATCTACAAAAAAGTGGACACAAAAGAACCATAACACTAATCTCCCATGCAAGCAAAATTATGTTCAAAATTCTGCAAGATACACTCCAACCACACATGGAGAGAGAAATCCCAGAGGTTCAAGCAGAATTCAGGAAAGGAAGAGGCACCAGGGATCACATTGTAAATATACAAGGGCTAATGAAGTGCAACCGGGAGTTCCAAAAGAAAATCAGCATGTGCTTTAGAGATTATAGCAAAACCTTTGACTGCATAGATCATGAAAGGTTATGGAACACCCTTAAAGACATGGGAGTGCCAACACATCTGATAGTCCTAATAAGGAATCTGTACTCAGGACAAGAGGCTACTGTCAGAACAGAACACGGAGAAACAGAATGGTTCCCAATTGGCAAAGGAGTCAGACAAGGCTGCATTCTATCACCCTACCTATTCAACCTGTATGCAGAACATATTGTAAGGAAAGCAGGCTTGGACATGGAAGAGAGAGGAGTGAAAATAGGAGGAAGAAATGTCAACAATCTGAGATACGCTGATGACACCCTAATACCAGCAGAGAACCTCACAGACTTGGAACAACTGCTATGGAAGATCAAACAAGAAAGTGCAAAGACAGGCTTACTGTTGAAAATAAAGAATGACCACAGAGAACTTACACACATTCAAATTAGACAGTGAGGAAATAGAAATAGTAAAAGAGTTCTCATATCTGGGATCAAACGGTGATTGGAATGGGGACTGCAGCCAGAAAATCAAGAGAAGATTAAGAATGTGGAGGGTGACTATGAAAAAACTAAAAAATATCCTAAAATGCAAAGACATACAACTCAGCACAAAAGTCAGAATTATACAAGCCATCAGGGCCTTTGCAGACTGCCAGAAATAGTGCAAATTGAGTCCACTTTAAATTGAGGCACTGCTCTGGCTCAGGGCTAGGGAATTATGGGAACTGTAATTTATTATGGCACCAGAGCTCTCTGACAGAGAAGGCTCAACGTCTTAGAAAAAAATACAATTCCCATGATTCCCTAGCACTGAACCAGGGCAGTGCCTCAATTTAAAGTGGACTCAATTTGCACTATTTCTGGGAGTCTGCAAAGGCCCATAGTCCCTATTACCATGTATGGATGTGAGAACTGGACAATCAAGAAAGAAGATAGGAGAAAAATCAATTCCTTTGAGATGTGGTTCTGGAGAAGAGTGCTGACGATTCCATGGACATCCAAAAGGACAAACAAATGGGTCCTAGAGTGAGTCAAACCAGAGATATCCCTAGAAGCCAAGATGACAAGGCTTAGACTGTCATACTTTGGAGATATCATGAGAAGGCATGAATACTTGAAAAAGACAATAATGTTAGGAAAGGTGGAGGGAAGTAGAAAGAGAAGGCCACATGCTAGAGCAGGGGTAGGCAACCTAAGGCTTGGGGGCCGGATGCGCCCCCCCCCCCCGAGGCCTTTGGACCGGCCCGAGGCTGCTCCTGCCGCCGCCACCCGCCATGATGATATTATTGTTGTTAGTATTTGTTCTTGGGGTTTTCTTGGCAAAATCTCCACAGGGGTTTTGCCATGGCTTTTCTGGGGCTGAGAGAGTGTGCATGCATATATTTTTTAATTTTTAATATATTTTTATTTATTTATTTATTTATTTATTTATTTTTGGTGCTTCGGCCCCCCAATTGTCTGAGGGACAGCAACCTGGCCCCCAGCTAAAAAAGGTTGCCTACCCCTGTGCTAGAGGATGGACTTTATTAAAGAGACCATGAATAGTAGAGCCTGAACAGACTGCCAGAAATAATCCAGCTTGAGACCACTTTAACTGCCCTGGCTCAGTGTTAGGGAATCATGGGAACTGTAATTTATTGTGGCACCAGAGCTCTCTGACAGACAAGGCTCAATGTCTCAGAAAAAAAATGACAATTCCCATGATTCCCTAGTGTTGAGCCAGGACAGTTAAAGTGGTCTCAAGCTGGATTAGTTCTGACAGTCTGTTCAGGCCCTGAGTTTGCAGGAGCTGGACAGAGCAGTAGAGGATGGGGAGGGGGGGGAGAGGCTGGAGATGTCTCATCCATAGGGTCTCCATGGGTCAAGATCAACATGAAGGCAGTTAACAACAAACAACAAAAATATCTACATTGTCCGGGAGGGAGAATCAAACAAAATCTTATTTATAAAAAAATAAAGTCAAAACAAGAGGCATATCTGAGGATGCAAAATGGATTTTTAAAGGATATGCCCACCTTTTATGAATCCATCAGTATATTTTTTTTTATAAAACAGCCCAAATATGAAAACAATTAACTACTACTTTGTTGTGTTGCTTTAAACAATTAATATACATTTTGATATCTGTCGTAAATGAGATAATTCTCTAGGTGAAATTACTGCTGGCTGCTCTGTGATGATGTGGTATGGTGCAGCTACCACCTTCATAGCCTGAGAGAAGCAACAGGCATGGAGAACAAATGCCACAGTGAGCAGCAACATGTAAGTGTATGGTTGCCATTGAGATGGTCACCCCCACAAGGGCCCTTTCACATTCTGTAATTATAGCAATGTGATTCCACTTTAATTGTCATGGTGACATCCTATGGAATCCTTGGGATTTGTAGTTTGGTGGGGCACTTGAGGTGTCTTTCTGAGAACTGTAAATACCCCTGTCTAATTTACAGACTCACAATTCCATAGGATGGAATCATGGCAGTAAAGTGTAATCGTAGTGCTTTTAATTCTGGAGTGTGATATCAGCAGCCAGAGCAACTATTCACAGGAAAACATGTGCACAATTAATGTTGTTAATATTAACACCTCCAAACACAATTATAGATTAAAAAATACCCATCAATTGCTGTCTCCCACACTGAAGTTTCATTTTTAAAATAGACTTCAGGCCTTTGCAGGCTGCCAGAAATAATGCAGCTTGAGGCCACTTTAACTGTCCTGGCTCAGTGCTAGGGAATCATGGGAACTGTATTTTTTTTCTGGGACATTGAGCTTTCTATGTCAGAGAGCTCTGATGCCACAATAAGCTACAGTTCCCATGATTCCTTAGCACTGAGCCTCTCTCAATGAATGTCTTATAGCAGTAACAGACTGGATGAGGAAAAACAGATTGGGAGACAGCAATTGATGGGTATTTTTTAATCTATAATTGTACTTGGAGGTGTTAATATTAACCCTTACAGTCCTTTCCATCCCAAACTTAAAAGCAATTTGCAGGTTCTGGTAAATTATTCAAAAAGAAGCTGAAACTAAATTCTTCCCAGTTTTCATAAAACAAATATGATCCTGTTACCCAACATAAATGCACTATCATAGGGGTAAAATGGCCACAGGTGCTGTGATACTGGGCAGAGAGAGGAAGAAATATCAATGAAAGCTTTCTGTTTTCAGTAGAAAAGGCTGCCCTGCCAGCTCCTGAACTTTCAGAAGATGTCAGAGCAGCATTCTCTGACAATGGAGATGGCTTTGTCTACTGTTCCCTTGCTGCCACTATGCACCACTCTGAATAGTGCCTTATGATAGTGCAATGGGCCATTGTGCTTGTATAAGGCACCAACAGGCATTGAACTAACCTAACTATTCTATGGTTGCCAGAGTGAAAAATAAAGAGGGCTCCTGTACCTTCAATGGTGGTACAAAGGGGAATTTCACAATGAGATAGCAAGCAGTGCTTGCTGGCATTCTTTCTTCTATACACCAGTTAAAACTCTAAGAGCTCACTTCAGCTTTTACTCTGACAAACCTAATCTATTCTCACTATGGAAAATATCATGTTCTGTCTGGCCCATCTGATAAAGAAGAGGAGCCTCTCAGAAAAATGAGAGAACAACCCTAATTCAGTACTAATATGGTCAAATATACAGGGATTCAAAGGCATAGTTTTAAGTGTTTCTCAAAGCCATGGCCAGAATGGATGGATCAGTCAGTTTCTCCCACTTTCAGTTTATTTTCTAAATTTCATGTGGTTTTCACTCTGAATATGAAGAAATTTGCACAAAAATTGAAGTGAAATCTCCAAACTTCTCTATAACCATTGCCTTTCTGAATTTAAAGAGAAAGGTGGGAAATTATTTATTTATTGTTGCCCTATATCCTGCCTTTCTCCCTAAATGGGATCCAAGATGGTTTATGATAATTTTGAACAATTTACAAATGTTAAAAAGGAATTAAACATCAACATTATTAAAAACATGACTAAGGGCCTTTGCAGACTGCCAGAAATAGTGCACATTAAATTGAGGCACTGCCCTGGCTCAGTGCTAGGGAGTCATGGGAATTGTATTTTTTTCTGGGACATTAAGCCTTCTCTGTCAGAGAGCTCTGGTGCCACAATAAATTACAGTTCCCATGATTCCCTAGCACTGAGCCAGGGCAGTGCCTCAATTTAATGTGCACTATTTCTGGCAGTCTGCAAAGGCTCAAAAAACAGCTAAACACACTGAAAAGGCTGTGCATGTAGTCACAGCACAGCAACTGCCAGCCAGTTCAACAAACTTCCAGACAGCTACTACTACCTTTTTCTTTTTAAGATGAAAAATATTCAGTTCAAGGGATGCACTGCTTCCAAAAATTCTCATACCTTTCAGCTCTCCCAGTTCTAATAAGATAACCATAGAATGACCATAGTGTAGCAGTTTGAGCATTGGAGTATAACTCTGGAGACCAGAGTTCAAATCCCTGCTCAGCCACAGAAATCCTGGGCAAGTGGGCAAATCTTGGGTAATCTTGGGCAAGTCATTCTCTCTTACCCTAAGAGGAAGGTAATAACAAACCTCTGAGGAAATCTTGCTCAAGAAGCCATATGATAGGCTTGCCACATGTCAGAACCCTGAAGAGACATAACAACAAACAATTGCCCTAGTCTGAGAGATGGGACCAATTAGTTCCTAAAAAGACAAAAAGCACCCACAATAGGCCAGTTGATAAAATATTTGGAGTGGGGGCACCAATAAATAAACTGTTCCAATGGTTTGCTCCACAAAACAAATCAGGTCCAAAACAGACTGTTTTCTGAAATCTCCCTGATGTGTATCTGCAGGCATCACTCTAGCAATGAAAATGTTTGCATTCCCCTCCTTCACTTCTGTGCAATGACCTTCCTTTCATGTACCCCTTAATGAGCACTTTGGTGTTTGTGCATCTTTACTTGGCAACAAAGCCAGTTTTGAAGCTTCAGCCTTTCAGTCTCTGTGATAGAGTTATTCACAGGCTAGTGCATGCATATTTTCATACACCTACTTGCTTCCTGCCCCAGATCACTGGAGCAGTAAATAGATGGGGGGAAAGCTTTCTCTAAACAGCATCAGATCACTGGTGCAAGAAATAGAAAGCAACTCCCCAAAGAAGCATATGCATTCTTAGCAAAATCTACTGGAAAATGATAATCAACTACCTAATTGTATTTAATTGCTGTCCGTATCCAAACAATGAATAACGTGGTAGTCCAGCACTGTTTGTTGGAGATTGTGACAGTGCAAAGTTGTGTAACAACAAATTAAAGGAGCATCAAACAGTTTCTCTCACACACATACACACAATTATAATTAGGTCATAGGAATTCCATTCCAAATTCCTCTTTTCCTGAGATTCTGTGAATATCAAAACAAAAACCCATTGTCAAAAATGAATTTAAAAAAACCTTGTGCACCTGACTGTTGATGGATCTTAGGAGATCAAACAAAGTGGGATTAATTTCACACTATTGAATTTGAAATACAGAAGAATTAAGGATGTTGGAGAGTTGTGTTCCTCTGCATTTTTAAAAAGGAGACTGACCTAATTCAGACTTCCCAGATTAATATATGGATTGTAACATTTATCCTCCTGACTCTGAATTTTGTGATGCAGTTCTCAGCTTGAAAAATATTCGCAAAAAATATGTATTTCAAAGGGAAATGCATATAAAGTTGTGTAATTTAGGAGAAAATGGAGATTGGAAATGTTACTGTTTGGACTGCAACTCTCAAGAGATGCATACCAAATGTGTATTTTATAAGTAAATGCCTGCAATCCGAATGCAAGTTTTGTTTTGCTTTTGTTTGGGGGTTTAAAGAGAGAATACATAAGACTGAACATATGGAAGACAGATTTAGACAAGAAAGAGAATGATTTGTGCATCCCTAAGAATTACCAGAGTCTCATAATGTGACACATGATTTATGAAATAATAGTTATTCATATTTTTATCTCATGTTATGTCATTGTTATGTAATAATTATGCAAGTTTGTACTTCAGATGCAGGTCCTGTAGGATTTGCTTGAATTTTATGGTGAAAAGCTAAATTCTCAAGAGACATTAGAATCTGGATTTTTTGATGATAGAGAAGGGTGGGGTGGTGTTGGTGGAAAATCCCTGAATTGTATAATTTTAAATGTTTAAAATGAGCAAATTCAAAAAAACACTCTGTATCCATAGAGGACCCATTCCCATGGTTACTGCAGATAAGCAGAAACCAATTAATGGTGAATGTTATTTTCTGGCAGAAGATGACCTCCAGATGCCTAGATGTGAGAGGACCTCCAGACACCTAGAGAGGTCTTTTACCAGACATTGATAAGTGAAACTGCAGTTAGCGATCCCACAAATACGGGGGGGGGGGGGGGGGGTTGGTGTCAGACTGTATATAATATGACATGTAAAACAGATATAAAAAGGGTACAATTTTTCCCTGTTTTGCTGCTCCTTGATTCAGGGAGGACATGAGAGAATGCCTTCTCAATGGCTGCTCCTATCCTCTGGAACTTCCTTCAACAGGAAGCTAGGCTGGCCCCCTCCCTACTTTCCTTTGGCCAGCAGGCAAAGTTTCAGTTTAAGCAGTTTTAATGTATAAGCAGGGGGCTTTTAATTAGGGGTGTTTTATTTAGCTTTTCAACTTTAGGTTGTTTTAAAAATGATTTTAGTGTGTTTTATATGGTTTATGAAATGACTTCATTTTTTAATTTTTTAATAAACTTTTAAATTTATTATTTCTGGAAGCTGCCTTGAGTCCCACTTTGGGAGAAAGACAGCATATAAATGAAATGAAATGAAATAAATAAATAAATAAATAATAAGTGTGACAGTGAGCACATCAAATAAAGGTTTGGAGCATGATTCATGCTGGACACACAAAGCCTATTTAAAGAATTAAAGATATCCTATAAAGAGCAGTCCTGACAGGGTTAAGTAGTTTTCAGTAACCTAATGTTCCCTCATCTATTATCCTTCTATCTTAACCTCTTTGGGATGCAAAATGATACTTTTACAGAAATGCATTCCGCAGTGGAAAGGGAAGTGTTTTTCCTATAGCTCCCCCTACAGTTTTAGTGGTTCATTCTAGGAAACTCTCTAAAGCAAACTAAAAGCCAACAAGGAGAACTGCAAAGCAAAGAAAGAAGAATGACAGAAAGTTACTTAGTGCCAGCTGGCATCCATTAGTACAACATTGGATGTAGGCCTAATTTTTTTTTTAACTTTTAAAATAGAATAGCACCAGTAGCATTCTGTCCCATTTAGTCACTTTCTAGCAGTGGTTGGTTCAGGTGTTTTGTTTAATAATAATAATAATAATAATAATAATAATAATAATAATAATAAATTTTATTTATAGCCCGCCCCTCTGCGGAGCAATCGAGGCGGGTTACAACATTTAAAATACACAAGTTGAAACATTCAATTCCCCATCCAACCCTCCCACCCCTTAAAACAGTATTAAACTAATTATAAATTAAAACCACATGCTCCGAGGTAAAAAACAAACCAAATAATAATACACTAATAAAACAGTAATGCAATAATGGGCAGTAAGGGAAAGGGGTGATGGAGCTGTCCCCTCAAGCCGGAGAATTATTCCGGGAAGGCCTGCCGGAAGAGATCCATCTTCACTGCTTTCTTAAAAGCAGCAAGAGTAGTAATATGACGGATCTCCTCCGGCAGGCCATTCCAAAGACTGGGAGCGGTCGCGGAGAAAGCCCTCTGGGAGGTCTGAGACAGCCTAGTTTTTATTGGCTGTAGCAGGTTCCTCCCAGAGGATCGAAGGGCATGGGGGGGATCATACGGGAAGAGGATTGTGCATTGTGATCATGCATTTCACATTTGTGTTTGTTTGTTTTTTGTCAAAACCACCCTCCTTTTCTGCACACACAAAACATACTTCACATCACAGCAATGATCAGATTAGTTAAGTGCCCCTCTAAGACTCTACTCCAGCTCAAATCCAGTGCTCAGTTGCATGAAGAAGCCTCATACCCAATGGGCCCTGTCTGCCTCTATAAATATTGTGCACTTTTTTCCACAGCAAAACCTGTCACAACCATACCAGGCTGTCGTTTCCTGTTTCTAAAATGATTACTATTTTGCTTCTGTTAGGGATGCATCAGGTTAAATTGTGAAACCTGCATATAACCTGAAAATCTATGTCTGAATTTTGTTCTATACAGGCGCCCAATCTCCCTCCTTGGGTGCTAATTAATAGTCAACCTTTATGCCATCATTTTCTGATAGCCTAAAGTGGATAGTGCCATGCCTTCAGTTTTGCAGGAAAGGCTCTATAAATCTCCAACCATGTCTTTTAGTAAAAGTCATCAGTAGGAGTTAGAAGAAACAAGGGTTGGCATTCTGTTAGTGACTTATGTATGCATAAGTTATCTTAGGCGTGTGATTGTACTTTTTTGGCTATAGCAAAATGTCTATTT
Source organism: Phrynosoma blainvillii (assembly GCA_026167975.1). Classification (NCBI taxonomy): domain Eukaryota; kingdom Metazoa; phylum Chordata; class Lepidosauria; order Squamata; family Phrynosomatidae; genus Phrynosoma; species Phrynosoma blainvillii. The sequence continues at coordinate 421,218,796 of JANUYF010000001.1, forward strand.
TCAGTTGACAGTTGTGGAGTTGACCAAGTGGAGACATGCTGCATGTGGTGCCACTTTGTATTGCACATGCAGATTGAGCATTGTGATCATGCATTTCACATTTGTTTGCACATTCAGTTGTGCACTGTTGCAATTGACTAATTCACAATTGTTCACTTAACTCTGTGAGTGTAAAGTAATAATCCATCTCCTTGATTTAGGTTCCCAGCCTACATTTTCTGGGTTAAATGATGCATGTTCAGGACAGATAGATGCTCTGTCTGAACTGAATTCAGAAAGGAGTTTTGTAGTGGGAGGTTTCAACTATTCCGATATTTGTTGGAAGTCAGACTCTGCCAAGAATATAAAGTCCAACAAATTCCTCACTTTTGCTCTCTTGCTTTTAGGAAGGCAGATTACATTGTACAGGTGTGAGAGTTAACAAGGGTATCAACTATTTTAGATCTGATCCTAACTGACAGTGATGACCCAGTTAATGGAAATGGGAGGTTCCTTAAGTGGACATAACCATGTTCTCCCTAGACTTTATTAGACAGTAGAAAGAGGTGGCCATGCATAGTCAGACACACATTTTAGACTTGGAGGAAGCTGATTTCAGTAAACTTAGGGAAATGCTTGGAGGAAGCTGATTTCAGTAAACTTAGAGCCTTTGCAGACTGCCAGAAATAGTGCAAATTGAGTTCACTTTAACTGCCCTGACTCAGTGCTAGGAAATCATGTGAACTGTAGTTTATTGTGGCACCAGAGCTCTCTGACAGAGAAGGCTCAATGTCTCAGAAAAAAAAAATACAATTCCCGTGATTCCCTAGCACTGAGCCAGGGCAGTTAAAGTGGCCCTTAGTGTTCAGAAATATTAAAGAAGGGAGTCCATGATAGATGGGAGTTTCTTAAAAGGGAGGTATTGATGGCAAACTTTCAAACATTTCCAGTGAGAAGGAAAAGTGAGAGGTGTCTAAAGAAACCAGGATGGATGTCACAGATTAAATAAAGTGGCCCTTACTCAATCGAACTTTCTGTGTCTGACCTCATTATTCCTTGGATGGTCAGCCATGTTTTCTTTTCTTTTCTTTTTTTACAGTCAAATAGTCTTTCCTTCTTAGAATGGCTGTAGAAATAACACAGAAAGGGAAATTGGGATTTCTTAACCCTATCAGAATCTGCCACATGAATGACAGATGGCACAACATGCAATTGGCTTGTACAGATTTGATTTAACCCTAGCCAAGGGCCCTTTCACAGCACACAGTTATAGTGCTATGATTGCATTTGAATAGTCATTGGAACACCCTATGGAATTATGGAATTGTAGTTTAGGCAGTGGTTTTTGAAATTTTTAACCAGGAGATCTTGTACTTCTCCAAGCTAGAAAACCCAGGATTCCATAGAATACGTTCATGCCAATAAAAATGGCATTATAGTGCTATAGCTGTGTGCTATGAAAGGGTCCCAGAAGCAAACAGCAGCACTATCTTTATAGCTGCTGACAGTCTTCTGGTTTATATCTTCTAAATCTGTAATATCATCTAGTTTATTTTGTCTGAGTATTTTTGGTTTTGTCTCACAGAAGGCATGGTCTAAAACAGGGGTAGCAGAGAACAGAAGATCATGGTTAGCAGTAATAATTTCATCTGAGACACAGAAGAGCTTTCAGTCCAAAGATGTTTCTGAAGCAAAAGAGGTTAAGTTGTCACCAGAACACTTGTCTACATTGACAACCAGACAGCTAAGTGAAAAGCCAGCTACTAACTTTTATTCATTACCAAACAACACAGCAGGAATTGTGAAGAACGGGAGCTGGTAATGACTTTGTGATCTTCAGCCAGGAAATAATGCCAACAGCACAAGTCCTTCTAGTAAAGATCATTGAGGGCTGTGGGGAAAAATAAATGAGAAGAGGTTGAAAATACAAAGAAATGAAACACCTTGTCTCAGCGCTCCAGGGTAAAGATTTCCATTTACAATGGATTCGACCTTATGAGAATGCTCTTATTGCCCTGAGAGCAAAAGAGTAATGGCTGTTTGAGCAGTCAAGCCATGAACAATGTTTATAAATGGAAGAAAATCCTTTATATTCTCTAGTTGGCACCTTGATACCAACAAATAATATAATCTATCTGGATAGGTACAATATTAGCTCCAACTGCTTATTGTAGACTCAGAGCAATAAAGTGAGCTAATTGTCATGTCTTCTCCAAAGGAATCCTGGAAATTATAGATTTGTGAGGGTGACTGAAATTCCTTCACTGGTGCCCATTCAGGTAGCACTAATCACTAGGGCTACTTGCTTAGATACCATGAATAGTGGCTGGAATTGGCTCCCATCTCAGCCAAACTGTGAACTAGCTAGTTTTTAGTATGAAGCTATCCAGACTGAACCCCAGCCAGGATTGTGTTGGGGTCCTACATTTTTGTAAGTGAATTTACAGATGTGAGGAATTAGAATTTGGCAGTGTATGCAGTAGACTACTGCTGCTATATTCATATACCAACAAAGTCTCTGATGTTCACAGTACACTGAAGTGCATTGGTCCTGATGTGCTCCACACACCAATGTGCATCATGCACTGAAATGCATCACACACTAATGTTTCTTTCATAAATTTGCATTTGTCCCAATGTGCATCATGTTGTGATGCACACTGGTCTCAATGCACATCAGGCACGCTTGCTGGTGTCCTGATACACATCTTCACTGTTCACAAATAGGGTTTCTTACTACTTCTGCAACTTAGCTAAGTATACCATGAAATTACACTAAGTAAAAGGTGATATAGGATTCTGGCTTATATCCCCACGTTCTGGACCTAGACATCTCAAAATTTGGATAAACATCCAGAATGGATTCACTGCCCCACTGACATGGGCAAGATTTTTTCAGATGAAGTTTGCTATTTCCTTTCTTTGAGGCTTAAATAATGTGATTTGCCCAAGGTCATCCAGTGGGCTTTCATCTTCTAATCTAGCACCCAGACCACTATACCATGCTAGCTCTCTGTTTTACTACTATGAGTGGATTATTTTTTAATATAGCGTCAATCAATGAATTATTTTTAAAAGAGTGTCAGTGACGATGAATGGGAAGGAATTATGAATGAAGCAGAACATATTCTTTAGCATTTATGTGAGGAAACCTGAAGACCTTACTCCCTTTGGTGTTTTGTTTGTTTTTAACTGCCCTCTAGTTGATTTCAACTCATGGTGGCTCTATGGATGAGACATCTGCAAGACCCTCTGTCCTCCACTGCTCTGCTTAATTCCTGCAACCCCATACCCATGACCTCCTTAATACAGTCCATCCATTCAGCATGTGGCCTTCCTCTCTTCCTACTTCCACCTTTCCCAACATTATTGTTTTTTTTCCAAAGAGTCCTCCCTTCTCATGGTGTGTCTGAAGTACGACAGCCTCAGTTTGGTCATCTTGGCTCCCAGGAAGGTTTCCAGCTTGATCTGCTCTAGGACCCATTTGTTTGTCCTGTTGGCTGTCCATGGGAACCTCAGCATTCTTCTCCAGCACCACATCTCAAATGCATTGATTTTCTTCCTATCATCCTTCTTAACTGTCCAGCTCTCACATCCATACATGGTAATAAGGAATACAATGACTTATATGACTCTAACTTTTGTGCTGAGTTGTGTATCTTTGCATTTTACAATTTTTCTAGTTCTTTCATAGCCACACTCCCCATTCTTAGTCTTCTTCTGATTTCCTGACTGCAGTTCCCATTTCTATCAATGATTGATCCCAGGTATGGGAATTCTTTTACTATTTCTATTTCTTCATTGTCTAGGTTGAACTTGTGAAGGTTCTAGGTGGTCATTATTATTAACATTAAGCCTGCTAAATGAGTAGAAATGCTTAAGATAAAGTATAGAAATAGTCTTACAATCCAGTCTTATTTATTACAGAGTTAACAAAAATACTCCTCTGCAAATCTTGCAATATTTTACCTCTATAAATTGTTCCTTTAACTTCTGTGATGTATTGTATTGTTTTAAAAACACTGCTTGCCAAGATGTCACTGAATGTATCCATATAGATCAGTTAAAATAGTATTGTATTCATCTAGATCAGCAAAGGATGAAAGAAAATTTGAAGACAAGTCTCACACTGAGAATACTCAAGAAATTATGCTTGAGGCATGTGGGGGAAAAATAAGGAAAGAGTAATCTTTGCAGAGCAAGTGAAGTACCTTCATGAAAACATTTTAAAGAGTTGACAAATGCAAGCCCAGAGGTTGAAGATGCTTTTTAAAAGTCAGATTCTCTCCCTCACCTACCATTCTTAAGTGGAAGTTTCTAGTACAGTTAGTAACTTGTGAACAAGACTAGGGTTTGAGGCAGACAAGAATAAAAGAAGAATTCACTGTATCTATCATATTACATCATTTTCATGCATACCTGCTACAGCCATGACAAATATTTATCATATTCTTTCAAGAAGGGAGAACTGTTCACTAAGCAAGAACATCTTCTGATCACAAAATTGATTTCTATTCAATATATGGCACTTTCCTTATTTATTTCTATATTCATAGATGCTGGAACAGAAGTGGCAAGGGGCTCAAGCCTCTCTTACCTGCTCAAATGATCAAGCAAAATTGAACCACCTATAAAGCTGAGCCCCTCAGAAAATATCAGTCAGAAAAGTAGTACATGATGAAATATATATACACATGCACACACATTATTAAGCCATCTACAAGGGTGCATACAATCTATTATATGCACACCTATGTGCAAGCAAGCTACACTGAATACATGGAAGGGAATACTAAGTGCACATTATGCTTGTAAGTATCTTCATTTTTAAGATTGATTCAATGAGAATGGAGGAGAGAGTATGTTAGCTGTAGTGATGGCCTAACTGGAGTTTCCAAATCAACACAGAATGTAGACTTGCTCTCAACAACCTTTTGAAACACCTATGCTCTTTAGTTACTGTGAGCGAGGCAAGGGTTGGCTTACTTCCTGGAGTAGGAAACTAGGAAAAGGAATTTGCAAAAGCCCCTTTTACTTTGTGTATAGAGAAAAAAATTGAAGAAGAAGTGCCTTCAAAGGAAGGAAGGAAGGAAGGAAGGAAGGAAAATTATGACCCAGAGTTGTCCTTGGGCCCATCTTCACTGACAGCCAAATCCAGTTTACCTTTGGGTTACCCCAACCTGCAGCAACCATGGACTTGTCTACATACACTGAGACAAGGTCAGAAGAACTTTTCAGACATAGTTCTCCCTTTTGAACTCTCTCTGGTCTAATAAATTGCAGTATTGGCAGTCATACGGCCATGGCTGCTCCAAGGTTTCTCCCCTCCACTCATGCATGTGAATGTACATATTTCTGAAGTCCTTCCCCTGGCTTCACATCAACATTGCAGCAGAGACCAGTGTGTATGCATGTACAAATATCCAGATTTTCTGCTCAAAACCAGGATAAATCCCCACTCCCTCCCCACTCCCTCTCCCCCCCAAAAGATTAAAGCCCCGAGGTGATAAGGCTTTGGCCCCAATTGTACCATATGTTGTCAGGAAAGTTCTCTGTGTAACTAGATGAAACAATTTTATTTGCTCCATGTAGTCACACTTTGAGTGAGTAGATCAACAAAGGTGTTTTTTCCTGTAATTTTTGTTTGTACTCTGCATATCCTCTGAAGGTACATTGTCTCAATATTTTAGGGCTCTTGGATATAGATGAATATAGTTAAAAGGGATCCCAAGGAATATCTCTTTCAAACCCTGGCAGTGCAGTAAACCACAATAAAACATTCCAGAGAGGTGGCCATACAATCTCCATTTAAACACGTCCAACAAGGAGTCCATCATCTCTCAGTGCATTTAGCCATGTAGTTTCCAACAAGCTCACAGGCTTGTAGAAGCACCTGGCTATGCAATTCCCCTCCCTCCATGAATGCTCTCAAGTTTGCTGCACCTGTTTAAGGTAAGCTTCAGAGGTGAGGTGCATTTGGTGAGGTGCATGTAGAGGTGTAGCTACTGGGGGGCAAAATGAGGACATTGTGGCCCCCCCCCCAATAAGACTTCTGACTCTCCAATTAAATTTTTCTTCATCCTCCAAATTTCTAGCATTGTGGTAACTTAAAACAGCACTTGAGAAATATTTAGAAATAGAGTTTAGGCATCCAAAGAAAAGAGGCAGGTAGATGTACAAAGGGAATCTCAAACACAACAAATCTAAGAATTGTACGAATAAATAATATTCAATTGCTCATTCTCTGCAATGCTAGAAATGTGAAGGCTGAAGGGAAATTTCATTTTAGGGAGTGGGGTAGAATTCCTATTTTGAAGACAATGCCTTTATTTTGACCCCTCTGTAGTTACATGCTTGGGTTCATGGAAGAGGAGACAAAGTGGAAGAACTGCATGATTGGAAGTCCTCTCATGTGATGTTGAAAGTACCCATAGCTGATTATGTCCTTACTAATATTCTCTAGCAGAAACAAACCAGTACTTCTTGATATTGAGATCTATGCCTTTTCTGGGATTTTGGTGTAATATTCAAGCACTGATGAAACTACATTTATCCACTGAAGATTCCCATGCCACAACCAGCAACTATGTCCTCCTAAACATCTAATTTCAGATGTCGATGAGCAGAACTGTGGTAGATAAGGCAGTAAGATCATTTATCTTCAGGGTTCTTTCACTAAAAATGACCCCCACATACACACATCTTTCTTTCAGTCCTTGACTGGAAAATGGAGACCAAGCTGTATCTTCTCATGTGAGGCAGAGCATTAATCTATGGACTTCATGTTATTGACATTTATTCCAGCATAATTGCAGATCTGCTCTATACATTCAAATAAAATTAAGTAACACAATATAATTCACTCACAGAATGAAGGTCAATAACGTAGTTTTTTCCTCTTCCACCAATCTGACAAATATCCTCAGAAATGTATGGCAAGCTGTGACAAAACACTTCTGCCATTTTCATCCCATTTTCCACAACAGGTTGCAGCCTCTATTGGCTGCAACCTCAGTTACAGAACCAGTTTGCTGTGTCCCTTGGGGCATATGGAAATGCCATCTGGGCTTTTGTAAGTGAAATGCACTTTCATAGATTAGCTTCTTAAGCTTCAAATAGATGAATGGTCCCTGTTTGCATTGATTTCTAGGGACAAATACTCAGTAAAAGCCAACAAAGATCATGAAATGACAAAAGCATGCATAATAGCTCCCTAGAGGCTCACTGTATTACTAAAGTCAAGTGCAACAAAAATTGTGTTTTGCTTTACCATGAGAAAATGCCTTTGCTGTGGAAGGGGAAGTGTTGCAATAATGATCACAATACACCCAATTGGAAAGAAAAAGGCCACAACATTATTGAATACAGTTGACAGGAAGAGTTGGCCCGAAAAGCATGAGGTCTGGCCATCAACCAACCCCTGTTGGTCAATGAACCAAGTTGCTTGGTCACAGCCAAGCTTCGGGATGACAAAGAGGTAACCAACTGATTGTATGTTCTCATCTCAGAAAGCCGGTTGAGCCAATATATGGATTTCTATCCCTTGTCACTGGGGGACACTGATCCAGTGTTGCCCCTAAGTTGGTGACACTGTAGCACTCTTAGCACCTCCAGTTCCCCAGTGGACTCCCGATCCAGTGTTCCACAGCACTGGAAACAACACCCAGCAGATCTGAGACCCATGCTACCACCACAAAAAGCTGGGCCCACCCCCAGGGCCCACCTTCCACCAACCCTTGCAAGCTGTAGATCATCCCTGCAATGGGGTGCCCCCCAAAAACCCACAAGGCAGTCCTGAGCATGAGTCCATTGTTGGATGGATGTAACCAGCAAATGCCCCAGATTTCCACCCACCCATCTTCTTTATTGAGTCTGGCAAGCCACATCCTGCCACCGTAGTGGCAGCCCCTATGAGGAATGAGTGACCCCCAAATTCCTTAGCAGGAAGTCCGGCATGCTGTAAGGCCAAATAAAGAACCAACACCACCTTTGAATCATGTTAGCGGGGTGCCATCTTCATGGGTAAAGAGTGGGTCTTCTGTCTGTAGGTGAGTTGCCATGAATCTGCATAAGATCTGAACAGAGCACAGGCTGCAGGCACGTAGCCTTCACAGCATGATGGAGGAACCTTTGCCAAGCTGGTTGTGCTTTGACCTGCGAAGAACAAGACAAACAGTGTTTCCTACAAAGGAAACATCCCATCTCTGGAGTGCACGTTTTGAGTCGCCCATCTTAGAAAAGAGAACAAGCTCCCCCGCTCTCAATGCCCCAAAGAATTCAGTCACAAAGGCTGCTCTGAACAGATGGGCCTTGGCTCTGGAATCACAGATTCTCTGAAACAGTTCAGAGAGTTTGCAAAGTAGACTGAAGCAAGTAGGTCTCCTCTATCTATCCTGCTCCCAGCTATCCTTCTCCAGCAGCCCTCTAACGTCCTCCTGACAAGAAAGGATGAACATGGGTCCCAGAACCCCGCACTTTGGAGAAGAAGGAAATACCAGCCAGATGTACTGCCATGGCCTGAGGAGCAATCCTAGTCTCCCTCAACCACACCAAAACTTGTATGACAGTGTGTGACCAGATTAGCCAGTAGGCCCAAAAGCCAGCCACTCCAAAGAAGGCATACAGCTTGGCAACAGATCTCCTGTAGGCTCTGAAGGTAGATGGGGCCAGCAAAGACAGGACCCCCTGCATCATGGCAGATTGCCAACCTCTCACAGTTCCTTTGGGAAAGGCATGGATGAGGGGTCTGCTCTGGGCGCCAATAAATGGAACCTGCCTCCTAAAAATGAGAGTCTGCAATGTTATTCTCAAGACCAAACATGAAACAAGCCTTAAACGTGATGTTCTTGCAGAAGCAGAGCAGAACAAAATGGCATACCAGGAGCATGACCTGCTCAGACTTGGAAGTTTAAGTGGTTGAGACTGAGAATCCTGACTACTGCTTGATTGTCACACCAAAAGCAAATCGCCCTGTTGGCAAAGGCACTGCCCCAAAATGTGGACCGCTAACATGATAGGAAAAAAATCAAGAAATGTGAGGTCTTGGAGGATCCCCCCCTGAGCCCAATGTGTGAGCCAGCATTAGGCACACCAATATCCCTAGAAGTATATGCCAAAGCACAGGCTCTCAGAGGTATCAGAATGTACTTGGAGGCCCTGTCCCAAATCCCATGGACACTGCCACAGGGAGACTCCATTGTCATCTTAAAGGAATCCTTCCCACAAGCTAAGGACCTGCTTGATGCCCTTGGAGAGGTGAATGTGGTGGTGAGGTGCCTTGATCCCTGCTGTGGCCTTAGCCAGTCTGGCGAAGAATGCTCTACTAGGGGAAACCACCCTGCATGCAAAGTTGAAGTGTCCCAAGATGGCCTGGATTTCTTTGAGAGTTGACTTCTGAGCAGAGAGGGTGGCTGGAACATGGAGCAAAGGGTGAGGAGCTTATCCTCCAGCAGGCGTGAGACGCCACCAAATCTAGTTAAATTCCTAGGTATGTGAGGGATGTGGTTGGGCCCGCGGTCTTTTCAGCTGCTAAGGGGACACACAACTCTGCAGCCATAGATTGGAACATGGGCAGGAATTTGGCACAACTGTCACCCCCAGCCTCACCAATGAACAGGAAGTCATCAATGTCAAGGAATGGATCTTGGGGGAAATGTCCAGATGTAGGATAATAGGTAATAGGGTTACCATGAGCAATGGAGCAGCCAGGAAGTGACAGCATGATGTGCTGAGTCACCGGGGGTTGATGCAACCCCAAGCAGAGGATTGAGCCAGACACATGCAGTGTTGCATCAGGTGAGTGGGCTGGACTAGATATCCCTGGGGGGGATAATGTACATAAGGGAGGAATGTTATTGTATTGTGTGGGATTGTTGGTGTGTGGTGTAATGCAAGTAGCTTTGTCGGTCAGGATAAGCTTGTACATAGAGGAATGAAGATTAAAGATCCTCCTTGAGAGATATCTGCCTTTTGTCATGTTTGCCTATCTCTGGAGGGGAAGAGAGAGTTCTCCAGCCTGCACAGAGCTCTGTGTCACTTCTTTGGTTGCCATCCAGGTGCACGGCTTCAATGTGGTGCAATGCTGCTGGAGTAATCACATTGGCAATCAAGGTAATGGGTGATCAGAGGGGATGTGGCCCAGCTCTTGATCTCCCACTACAAAAATGAACTGAATGTCTCAAATGCTACACAATAGATGTGGGTGTAGCAGTCATAGGAAAATATATGAAAATATTTGGCAAATTGTCTAAAAACCTGTTTCTCAAGCATCAAGAATCCCTGATGAAAAGAATCCTGGATTGATAAGAATCTTCTTAATTCAAGAATTAGGTTCAAGACAAATTTCCACATTGTTGCTTTGCACATAAAACAGCATTTTCTGTACATACTCACTAGTGACACAGGGCTGGATACATTATCCTTCAGTGTCCTCCTTGCCAGCATCACAAAACTCCTCTCAGTGAAGCTGGCCAGATTTTTAGGTGAGTTTCAGAGGTGAGATCAGGAGACAGACTGTAACCATGACGTTGTGGTTATATGCCTGATGAAGGATTTTGTCTGATAATAACAAATGAAATCACAAAAAAACCCTAAAACAGGGGTAGGCAACCTTTCCCCTTTAAGGGCCGAGGGACTTCAGCTCCCAGAAGCCTTAGCCATGTTGGCCAATAGTCCCATGTTGCCCAATAGCTCCTGGGATTCTGGGAGCTGAAGTCCCTCGGCCCTTAAAGGGGAAAGGTTGCCTACCCCTGCCCTAAAAAAACCCACTTTGTTCTTCCAACTGCTCCTCTCTGTCTAAACGTAGAGCCAGCCTAATGTTAAACTTGTTACCTGGTTGGTATTACACAATCCTATACTTTTACTTAGACAGGATATCTGTGGTTCTTACAGTTAACATCGTAGTTCTGACAAATGTTCAAGCAGCCTTTAACTTGGTTTTGGAAACAGAGTAGCTCTAGACTGGTGTGAACATGCTGTGGAGCCTAGAGCTTTGAGGTCCACATCTAATTTTTGACACCTCCAGTGCAAAGCTGTGCCATTCTGGCTGCCATTTTGGTGACCTGAAGTGAGATTGGATCACTCCACCTTCTGGGTGGTTCCTCAAAGGAGGAAATCTCCCCTAATTTGCCACCACCAAAGCAGCATATTTGAGTAATTTAGATTATTCAAGAGGCCAAGCACAGAGCCAAGAAAGAATGGCCTCTGGCTGCTCTGGCCACAATCACACTGGGACCATACAGCCTGCTCCGAAAGCAGGCCACCACTGCAATCCCAAGCCAGCTGCCACCAGGAGCCAGATTATTCCAGCTCCTTTGGGATCCAGTCCAAAGGACTGGATCACAACATTGGAGTGGCCTCCAGCCACTTTGGGGGGTGTGCATCATTTGAATGCCATGCCCCCACAGCAGCCATAAGCCACTTTATTTTGCCTGTGTGTTTCGGGCCCAAGTGATTTTTTTCTACTGAAACTTTGAGGGATTCCATCCAATGTGGGAGGGGTGTGTGTGTGTGTGTGCAAGAGACTTGAGTGTCTAGAGAGCCACACTGGACCTCCAAAGGGCCACATGTGCTCAACAGGAAGTCTCATCCCTACTTAGACACACTATAGACATGGAACCATTGGGCTGCATCTGCAAGGCAGAAATAATGCAGTTTGTAACTGCTTTTAACTTCCATGGCTCAATGCTATGAAATCTTGGGATTTGTAGTTTGTTGTGGCACCAGTGGTCTCTGAGAGAGAAGGCTAAATATCTCACAAATCTACAAATCTCAGAATTCCATAGCACTGTGGCATGGTAGTTAAAGTGGTGTGAAACTGCATTATTTCTACTGCATACTACTTCACTTTCAAAAAAATTTAAGGTGACTTATTTTTTAAAAAAGAATGTAATAGGATATATAATATATAAATGTATGTGTCTGTGTTTATGTGTGCACACATGCATATATTTATTCTTGGACTGTGTACAACTGTTGTGTCCCTTCTCCTGTACAGATTCAATAGATGCTGTGTGATAAAATGGGGGGAACACTGTGATGGTTATCATATATTAGCTGGAATTAATTTATGGTAAAAGAAGTTGGTATCCAAAATTAACAAAGGTGAATAGGTGCAGGGCTTAGTGTGCCCTGTGATAGGTTCATGTAAGGGTTCAACCTGTTTTTCCATCCTGATTTTTAACACATGCTTCTGTCACTGTCCATACCATGTACTCCACTCACAGAGAAATGAAGTTACGCTAAATAGCTTCGTCATTATAGTGTCTGTTCCTCCTTACCCTAAACAACTTTGTTGGAAGAGGCTGCTTTCTTCTCTCTTGACTGAAGAAATGGACCACTGCTGGTGAAGGAAGTGGTGGTGAGAATGACAATGATGGTGATGCTTCTGCTGGTGGTTGTGATAATGATGGTGATTTTTGTTTATCCTGCTTTCCTGTGTCATATTCTTTTTCTACTTACCACTTACTTTTTCTTTCATCATTCATTTGCCCCTCTTTCATAAAGTGAACAGACAAAAAGCAGAATGTTTATAAATCAAAAGGGTCACTGCAGAACCATAAACAGGTTGTGATTTACAGTTGTTACGTTGTTTCTTTGTTAGTTTTTAAAATATATATAATCACTTTCCATTATAATAAAACCAAGAGAGAGGAGAGGAAACATTACATTAGCAAAGAATTAATGGGCATTAGTAGTCAAGCAGGACCCACTTTATTGTTTTATATCACATGCAAAGTTTACAGCATTCATGTGACCAGAAAATAAATAAAGATAATTGGCTCACATACCTCCAGGGTAGAGGAATTTCTAGAAAACCTGTTTGTCTTACATACTTATTTTATTTAGCCTGTAAAATCAGAATTCTTTAATGGGTCTGCTCTCTAGAATATTAGAAGATATAATTACTGGATGAAAACAAAAGTGGCTACCACTGAAATTAATTAAAAGTTGGATTAAAAGTTTTAGAAGCAAAAATCCCACTAAACTATAATATAATAAACTCTCAAACTATATACAAAGTGCTATATGTGATCCCAGGATGACACGGGGAGTATTGTTACTACTCAGATTCATCTTCCAGGAAAGTCAAATCGCCTTCCAAAATCATAAATTTAAGCAGGGTGGGAAGGACTTACTGTATACACTCATGCATAAGTCTACAAATGTTAGTAAAAAAATTGACCCAAAAAAACCTGGGTTGGCTTATCCACGGGTCAATGTAAGTTCTGTATTTACATTGAACCATCTCCTTCTCCGATTAGAGTGGCACAAGGTCTGTCTCATGAGACCTTGTAAGTAGCACTGACCTCCTCTACTCTTTCTGCTGCAGCACCTCCTCTGCCTTTTCTTCTGGCAGGAAAATGGTGGTGACAGTTTCCTCCTTATCCATCCAGGCTTTAGGGTGAGCACAAACACGTCTGCTGAACGTTTATAAATTCTTTGGCATTGTTTTCCTTAGCTTCACCCTTTACAATCTTTATTATATGTCCCTAAATTTTACCCTCAACTTGTCCATAATTTTGGCCCCAAAACCTGCCATTGACTTATACTTGAGGTCGACTTATAGTTGAGTATATATGGTACCTCATCCCTATAGGAACTGTATTGCTTACACAAGTCAATGCTTCTGTTACATGCACGTTTGCGTATGTATGTGTACTACTTGGGCATTATAGTGCTATGCCCCAAGTCCTGAAGAAAGCTGAAAATATTGACAGAGTTCAGTAAAGTTCCCTTTTTGTGCTGCAACTCCCAGTATCCCCTGGTCAGCATAATCACTGAGCCAAGCTCAGAATGCTGGCAGTTCATCATAACCAAATGAAAATTAAATCTTTCCCCATCTGTAACAGTCAAATTCAACAGATGATTGGAAGTTAGATGGCATGCAAACATGCAGAGCAGTCAATGGTTTTTCAACATAACATGGTAGTTAGAATAGACTTCCAATGTATAGTTGCACAATGTTATCAAGTGGGTGATATGGTCAAAATTATGGTGAACTAAGAGAGAAAATGACAAAATAACAGAATGTTTTTTAAAAGGGATTTGGACAAATTCTTGAAGGATGGATCTATCAATAGTTTCCACTAATGAGGCATATATACTTTTGAAATTTCAGAGACAATATGCATCTGCATATCAGCTCTTGGAAGCACAGACAAGAAGCTAGTGTTGTGCTCATGCCAAAATTTCTATGGGTGAACTTCTCATGGACAAGAAAATTTCTAGAGCTGGAAAAGACCACAAGGACCATCCAATCCAAACCCCTGCCATGAAGAAGACATAATCAAAGCACTCCCAACAGATGACCATCCAGCTTCTGTTTAAAAACCTCCAAAGGAGGAGACTCCAAGGGAGTGTGTTCCATTGTCGAACAGCTCTTACCTTCAGGAAGTTGTTTCTAATGTTTAGGTGGAATTTCTTTTCCTGTAGTTTTCTGTGTCCTAGTCTCTGGAGCAGCAGAAAACAAGCTTGCTCCAGCCTCAATATGGCATCCCTTCAAATATTTAAACATGACTATCATGTCACCCCTTAACCTTCTTTTCTCCAGGCTAAATATACTCAGCTCCCTAAGCCCATAGGGCATACTTTCCAGACCTTTCACCATTTTAGTCATTCTCCTCTGGACACAATCCAGCTTGTCAACATCTTTTTTGAATTGTGATGACCAGAACATTCTAAATGAGGTTTACAATTTTTGATGTTCTCATACTCTCATATTTAAACATATTTCCCCCCTGTAATGTAGGTATTAATTTTGAGATTGACACATCCCTCGTAACACACACGGGGGGGGGGGGGGGCAATCTGGAACACAACAAGGTCACTGAAATCTGAAATTCTTTCAGTGAAACCAGATATTTATAAGAAAGAGAAACAGGATTACCATGATATTGCAAGACTAGAAAAGTATTCCATTGGTGAGTCTTTGGGAGAAGGTGTTCTTAAGCTGTGGAACAGCATCTACAAAGAACATTTGTCTAAGGACGTTATCACACGGGGAGTCATGGGGAGAAAGTGGAAATAAACGGGCATGAGCGGAAGTCTTTCATTTATGGGATTTGTCCCGTTCTGCCTCATCTGATAACTAAATTCGAATTTAAAAGGGGGTTAATTTGAACGAAAACCTGATCTTTTCATTTTCGGGATTTTTGGGGATTTGAAAAGATCAGGTTTTTGTTCGAATTAGCCCCCTTTTAAATTCGAATTTAGTTATCAGATGAGGCGGAACGGGACAAATCCCATAAATTAAAGTCTTCCGCTCGTCTGGTTTATTTTCAGTTTTTGGTGGCAGATCCCCGTGTGGTAACGTCCTTTGTGTCACTGCTGGCTGACGGTGCACAGATGGTATTACTGAAACTAGTGCTCTCACTACACAGACATGGAGAACTTGATAGAAGAGAGGAAAGAAGGAGATCTCTAAGCAAGTTAATGATAGTCTTTCACTCTTCTAGCTGTTATTATGTGGTATAGATATTCTCTTGCTATCTATCCAAACAAAACTTTAAGCTTTCATATTTAAAATGGGGGGGGGGGCAGGGGAACTAGCTCAAAAAATTTGCCTTTTCTTCCTCAGCATTAAACATTTCTGGACTGCCATCCCTTTCTAATTTAACATTTTCCAACACATTTTATGAATTTCCCTAAAGCTAAATATGGTGGGAGACTTCCTCCCCCTCCCCTGTAAAATTCATTGATTCCCATACATAAAACAAAACAATAAGTAATAAAATAGTCATGGAGCATTGTAAAATGGGTTATTTAGGAAAATCTAGGATGGTTCAAAAGATGAAACAGTGACCTTTTCAAATTTCAGATGTGAAATGGAAACAAAAGATTAATGTCTTGAAACAGTCCTGAATCCCTTCTGGTAATCTATCTGGATGGAAATGATTAAGATATGTAGATGTAGCCTGCGCTCCAGAACTAGCCAGTACTCTGAAGTGTATGCATGGGAAAACATTAAATTAGTAAGATCAAACCCTCAATATCTAAATGTTTCAAGCACAAAAACAGCTTCAGCATTAAAAATAAATGATAACCTGCAGCCAGGATCCAAAGAGCTGTGTTGGCATCCTGTGTGTGATTTTAGGGATTCCTGTCTCTCAACCTGATAGAAATGCAAATACATTCAGGGACTGAGGATCATGTTTTTGTAACTATTTTGTTTGGTTACTATTCTTGCTTAACTATTGAGTAATAGTATTCACAGATGTGAGCCAGTGTGGTGTAATGGTTTAAGCATTGGACTATAACTCTGAAGACCAGGGATCAAATCCCAGCTTGGCCATGGAAACCCACTAGGTGATTTTGGGCAAGTTGCACTCTCTCAGCCTCAGAGAGTGACAATGGCAAACCCCCTCTGAAGAAACTTGTCAAGAAAACCCCATAACTCAGAAATGGCTTGAAGGCACAGAACAACAAACAAATCCACAGATGCCCCTTTTCTACAAGACAATATATGGCCTAGTCATGCCAAGCCAAGCATTTTGACAGAAAGAGAAGGAAGGTGGAGCTGCTGCCCGTATATGAATACATATGTCACAACCATATTCCTAATAGAGGTGAGTATTCATTTCATAATGAATTAAGAATTGAACAGAATTAGATTTATTCTATTCAGTGTCAATTGTCATAAAATGAACACCATGGTGAAGGCACACATATGCAAAGGACTTCACTTTTGATATTCCATTTGTAATTTGCCATTCATTTGATTCAATTGTTCATTTCTTACTAAGTAAAATTACACTGAATAGAAGTATGGAATTCCACCAATGAGATTACAGATATGGATTACACTGATGAGTTTCCAGATTTTGGTTCATTTTCATGAAGCCATTCATACATATTTGCCATTCTGTACCAGGAGATGGAAAGAATTCACAGTGTGTCACAGAAGCTGCCCCTGATAAAATCCATTCTATTTTCACAGAATGCTACAGAGTAATCCAGTAGCCCTTCCCCATTATGCAATCATAACACTATGATTATTGAATCCACTGTAACAGTCATGGGTATTGAATCAGTTTTAACAGTCATGGCTGCATCCTATAGCATCCTGGGATTTGTAGCATGATGAGTCACTAGAGTTCTCTGACTGAGAATTCTATATACCTCTCCTTAAACTGCGAATTCCAAAATTCCATATGATAGAATGATGGTAGTTAAAGTGGAAATATAATGTTATAATATGTAGTATGAAAGGACTCCTGGACATTCTTGGAGACGTGCTTCCTTGCATCCAGTTTTTTTTTAAAATAAAGTCAAGGTAATATTAAATAAATAAATAAAAATAAGCAAACAAATCAGCTTACCTGAAGAAGTACCTGCTTCATTTGTCCCTCTCTAGTTACTAAGGACATCCTTGGAAAGTCTTCTGTCCGTGTCCCAGCTAACAGTACTGTTTCTCTGGGGTTATTCACACTGTGAAAATAATCCAGGATGAATCTAGGTTAAATATCCATTGTTCAAACACATCCTGAATGCACCCAATTATGTTTTGGGTAGGGGGCTACCAAAAAACCCACTTAATCCAGGATAATCAATATCGGAGTTTTTCCCAAGTTTTTTAAGAAAGTTCTGCATTGTTGGTGGTGTGAATAACTGATGTGAATAGACCTGAATAGACCTCAGATAAAATGTTGCATACCAAAAAAAGGGGGTTGTGAATACATTTGCATTGTTGTTTCCATATTTATTTGAATGAAGAGTGGTTAAATGCTTGTACTGCAGCCACTCACTCATAAACCACAAGGTTGTGAATTCAATACCAGCCGGGGCACAGTGTTGACTCAGCCTGGCATCTTTCCAAGGTTGCTAAAATGAGAATCCAGTTTGTTGGGGGCAATTGGCTTACACATTGTAAACTGCTTAGGGACTGCTTAAGTGCACTGATAAGTGGTATAGAAATGTAGTTGCTATTGCTATTGCCATTGTTTGCACATGTGAGCAACCAAATTCACAGAGATGTGCATCGATGAGGATAGATGCAGTTCCATATTGTGAATAGCAAACCCACAATGTGTGAGTGAGATGATTTGCATCATCGCACTAAAAAAAAAAAAAGACATCTGAATGACCCATCTATGGCATCCCCCATCTGTTGCTCCCCAAAAGAGAACCTTTTCCTTCAAGCAAGCCTTCAGCCCTTGCTGTGAATTTCTATTTTTCTTTTTATTGGTGTGCTGGTATTGCTGGCTCTTAATATGTTAATATTTTAACACTGTGATGTTGGTTCAGCTTATTTATTTGTTTTTATTGTAAAATGCATGCTTTATGGATTTAAAGATACATTTGCAAACATCTTAGAAGGCATTTCCACTTAGTATACAAACACTAAATAAATAAAGAGGTGGATACTAGCAGGTTGCTAGGGGAAAGAAACCCTTTCTGAAGAAAGAGGAAAAGGATATATACAAAATAAATGGGGTCCTATGATATTAATGAGATTTTAATACACGGATTTCAAAACAATGTACAGCTGCATCCTGTTGGATAGTCCCAGCTGAAGTAGCTCTAGTCAACAAATTCTTGAATGGCCAGTCAATGCTTTGGTAAATCCAATTCATTCAATAGTTCCACTATAGTCAGGACTAACAACAGGATTTATAACTATGGGCCTTTACAGATTGCCAGAAATAATGTAACTTGAGGCCATTTTAACTGGCCTGGCTCAGTGCTAGGGAATCATGGGAATTGTATTTTTTCTGGGACATTGAGCCTTCTCTGTCAGAGAGCTCTGGTGCCACAATAAACTACAGTTCCCATAATTCCCTAGCACTGAGCCAGGACAGTTAAAGTAGCCTCAAACTGTATTATTTCTGGCAGTCTGTAAAGTCCCTATGTTTCTCATAACAAATACTAATGTAATAATGGAACATTTTCTCCCCTTATATGTCCCTACTTTCTGTTGTCAATGGTAAATACAGACCTTTTACATGACCAGGTGGGCTTTTCAGAGAAACAGAAATGGGCAAACGTGAACTTTACAAAAATGAGATACTAATAAATGTCAGGAGACAAAGAATGAAAGAAAGACCTTGACAGTGGTTTACAATATGGATGGGCAACTGCATGGGGGCCAGACTTTCCCTTGAGGTCCACTCCCTTCATGGCAATCCCAGATATCTCCATTTTGTTTTGCAGTCTTTCTCAAAATAGCAAAAGGACGTGACATTGCATCCCTTCTTGTTGCCATCTTGAGATAGACTACAGAGGAAAATAAAGGTATTTGGGGATAGTACAGGCTTTGGGGATGACTGTGAGGTGTATAGTGGAGGTATTTTCATGCACTTTCATGTCTTGGGGGATTTCTGTGTGGTTTGGAAACAACAACTGCCCCATATTTGCACCATATTTTTAAAGTGTTGAAGGTTGGAGGTGTTGGGAGACTGGTGGGCTCTTTAGGGGCCACAAAAATGAGGTCTGGGGTGGCCGGAATCCTACAGGCTCGAATTTGCCTACCAAGGTTTAGAAAGACAATAGACAAACAAGGGAAAGGGTAAGTGGCATAAAAACCAAACTGCTCTCCACACCCGCTCCCAGTATCGACCTAATTTGAATCAGGCTACTGGGCACTACAGCTATTTTTCACACAGAGCTTCTCACTGAAGCAAAGCAGCCATGAGGGCAACACATGGTAAGCCTTCCATTCCATATGACAATGTCAGTTTGTACAACATAGCAACCAGGGAAGTGACAATCTATTCTGCTTCTTTAGCAAGTTCATTTTCTTATGTCAGTTATTGCCTTGTAACATGTGCCACATTATTGTTCTACTTAGACAGTGAATTGTTGATGTATATAATGCTGCACCTGTTAGTCAAGAAATCCCTCAGAAAGCAAATGGCACTATAAAACTGACATACGTGCATGCAGCCAGACCTGTCAGTATGTTTCCTATGCATTATGCAAAAATGTCTGCTTTATGGCCATTAAAGACAATAATAAAACAGCTGTTGCTGAGCAGTATGTGGTTCAATTCCAATGAAAAGTGCAGAGGTGATTATGGGAGTGCCATTCACTGTACAATAATGCAAGGTGGGGCTGGCTTTCTATTCTGTATAAATCCATCTTCTCTAGGGACAGATATACATTATTTCCTGGCAGAAACCTGCTGTATAACATATGAATTGTGTTTCTCTTTGTAAACACTGAAATCCATCTTTACAGTGTTTCCCATACACACACAGAGAGAGAGAGCCAGATTTGATAAGTCTGTTCTTGCATAGGCAAATACCCTAAGATAAGTCTGAAATAGGACTGAAAAAAAAAAACATAATGTGGTCAGTTATTGATATCTAATATGTTGTCAATTATTGGCCAACCACACAGCCAATAAGGGAAATAGCCTCTGGCTGCTTTGAGAGCCCTTGAGATCATCTTAACTGACAGAACTGTGGTAAACAAGATGGTCCATCCTCTCATGTACAAGATCAGCCCTCATTCCATTTGTTCAGAATTGAAGGGTATATATAAGTATTGTAGTAGAGATGCCAACAAATGGCACAGCCATCAACAGATCTTGGCACAAAATGGAAATGATTTGAAGCAATTCACATCACTACCTAAAAGGGGAATGGACATGGCAGCAAGACCATCCCAGGATCAATACTTGAGTCAGCTCAGACATGGAGAGAAGTCCACCAGGATTGATGCTCCTTGTTATCCTCCCTCTTTCCCTCTCTTCCTTTAAATTGGAGCTTCTGGCAGGTACTGTATGTGATGACAAATAATCATATTCTTTTTGTACTTTAGATGTATGTTTTCCTATCTTTAAAAACAAAAGAAGATGTTTGCAAATAATTGAGTTTTGCATCAGGGCAGTAAAAGCAGATGCTATGATTTAAGTGAGTTTAAAATGTAAAACTACATGCTCAAGCAGAGTTTTGTGTTGTTTTCCTCTAACATCTCAAAGTAGAAGCAATTGTAATGCATGGATTGGTGATGTAAGAGACTTCAGTTGGGTGCTTCACAATTGAAATGGTACCACATCACTGTCTAAAGGAGGATCCATGTAAGACAAAGGCAGGAACCTCAGGCCCTGGGTCAGAATTTGGCCTTCTTGGGATCCCACTCCAACTAAATGCACTTGCTTAGGTAGCCGCATCTCCTTCTCCATGATACCATCATTTAGTGGTTTCCAATTTGTGACCTTTTCCCCTGCTGAAAAAGGCTAAATGACCTTTCTGAGACTGATAGTAAGAGCTTTAAGCTAACACATACTGCTATTTTTGGTTCATCCCTTTGCCTTTGTTCCTGCCAGCCACTGGAACTTAGCCCCCAAGAACATCTCTGAAATTAAATTTGGCCTTCGTACTGAAAGTGACTCCCTACCTTATCTATAAAAGTGTTATCTAGAGCAGGGACTGCATGACCATCAAGATGTTGTTGGTTTCTCCCAGCATTCCTCAGCATCAGCTATGCTGGCTAGCACTGCTAGGACCTGTAGCCCAACAACATCTGGAGGACTGCATGATTCCCACCCAAGTGTAGGGTCTAAAATTACCTAGCAGCACCACTGAGGCAAACAGATTGGAAGCGATCAATATACATCCTCATCCACATAAAAGGAGAGACAAGAGACTGCAGCAACTATAGAACTATAGCACTAATCTCCCATACAAGCAAAATCATGCTCAAAACTCTGCAACATAGGCTCCAACTATACATGGAGAGAGAAATCCAAGAGGTCCAAGCAGGGTCCAGGAAAGGAAGAGGCACCAGGGATCACGTTGCAAATATACGATGGCTAATGAAGCATACCATGAATTCCAAAATTCCAAAAGAAAATCAGTATGTACTTTATAGACCAGGGGTAGGCAACCTTTCCCCTTTAAGGGCCGAGGGACTTCAGCTCCCAGAAGCCTCAGCCATGTTGGCCAATAGTCCCATGCTGGCCAATAGCTCCTGGGATTCTGGGAGCTGAAGTCCCTCGGCCCTTAAAGGGGAAAGGTTGCCTACCCCTGTTATAGACTATAGCAAAGCCTTTGACTGCATAGAACATGAAAGGCTATGGAATGCCCTTAAAAACATGGGAGTGCCAACACATCTGATAGTCCTGATGATGAATCTGTATTCAGGGCAAGAGGCTACTGTCAGAACAGAACATGGAGAAACAGAATGGTTCCCAGTTGGCAAAGGGGTCAGACAAGGCTGTATCATTTCACCATATCTACTCAACTTGTATGCAGTACACATTATAAGAAAAACAGGCTTCAACACAGAAGAATGAGGAGTGAAAACAGGAGGAAGGAATATCAACAATCTAAGACAGGGGTCGGCAACCTACGGCCCGCGGACCGGGTCTGCCCCCAAGGCCTCTGGACCGACTCCCGCCAACCCCCGTCACTGCCGCACGTGCCACCACCGCGCATGCCGCAGCCACCATTTTGTTTTCCAAAATGGCAAATGTGACTCGTTTGCGCATGTGCCGAGTAGTGCGCATGCGCAAATGAGTCGCGGCTGCTATTTTGTTTGCCAAAATGGCGGCAGCGACTTGCTCGCACATGCGCAGTACTCTGGAAGTACTGCGCATGCACGAGCGAGCATGCATGCACATGTGCAGTACTTCCACATAGTGCGCATGCCAAGAGCGCAAGCACGTGCCACCATTTCCCCCCCATCCTCGGCCCGCGGAAGACCTGGAGGCCAGCGGACTGGCCCCAGGTAAGAAAACCTTGCCGAACCCCTGATCTAAGATATATAAATGGCACCATAATACTAGCAGAAAACCTCACGGACCTGGAACACCTACTAAGGAAGATCAAAGAGGAAAGTGCAAAGGTAGGCTTAATGCTGAACACAAAGAAAACAAAAATAATGACCACTGAGGACCTTCACAAGTTCAGCCTAGACAATGAAGAAATAGAAATAGTAAAAGAATTCCCTTACCTGGGATCAAACATTGATCAAAACGGGAATTCCCATACGTGGGATCAAGCATTGATCCTGTGGCCAGGAAATCAGAAGAAGACTAAGAATGGGGAGGGTAGCTATGAAAGAACTAGAAAAGATCCTAAAATGCAAAGACACACAACTCAGCACAAAAGTCAGAATCATACAAGCCATCATATGTATGATTTTATTCTTGTGAGCCACCCTGATTGGGTTTCCCAAAGGGCGGGATACAAATATTTTTATTATTATTATTATTATTATTATTCCCTATTACCATGTATGGATGTGAGAGCTGGACAGCTAAGAAAGAAGATAGGAGGAAAATCAATACATTTGAGATGTGGTGCTGGAGAAGAGTGCTGAGGATTCCATGGACAGCCAAAAGGACAAACAAATGGGTTCTAGAGCAGATCAAGTCAGAAATAAACCTAGAAGCCAAGATGACAAGACTTAGACTGTCATACTTTGGACACATCATGAGAAAGCATGAATTGCTGGAAAAGACAATAATGTTGGTAAGGTGAAGGGAAGTAGAAACAGAGGAAGGCCACATGCTAGATGAGACCACAAATATGAGTTTAAAGAGACCACAAATATGAGTTTGCAGGAACTGGGCAAAGCAATAGAGGAGAGGGGGGACCTGGAGATGTCTCATTTATAGGGTCGCCATGAGTTGAGATCAACATGAAGGGCATTTAACAACAACAACAAACCACTGAGGAAACAGAATGGGTTCCCTGGTCTGATTTACACTTGCTAAATAAATAAATAAATAAATACCCAATTTGATTCTGGAGTTGTTGGAGCACACAATGTTCAGCTGGACACTCTGGATTAACCAAAAACCCAGGTTTTTAAGGGGTGTATGCTGTTTGGTGGGCAATGTGCTTGGTGGGCAGATGTTCCCTTACTTTCCCCTGTTGATCATTCCTGCCACCAAAAAAGGACTTGCCTCTATACCCACTAGAAAGCATGGTCTTGCAAGTAAACAACTGCCTCCCTCCTCTGAAAAGCCCAGAAGGGAAAGCACTTGGGCAAAGCTGGGGAGAGAGAGAGCTAATTTTTTCTACCTGATTGCTCAAAAGTGGAGTGTCATGAGAATTAGGTGTTAAAATCCAATTTGCCCACCCAAAGCACAATAGTTTTTTTTAAAACAACAACAACAACAACAACAACAAATCTTGTTAATCTCAAGAGAAGATCATAGCGGGCTCATGTGAGGAACTTTAAATGTGGCACAAACTGAAGGAAAGGAAGAGCAAGGATGTGCACACTCACTGGCTCACTACTCACTCATTCAGTCACTCAGCTGGAGATATGCATACGTACATACACTGAAGTTTGTTGGGGGGGGGTTTAAGTCAAAAGAAGGTGCATCTCTTTTGGATCCTTCCTGCCATGATCTTTTCCCACCTTCCAACTCAACACGTACAGTCAATGTTAGTTCTGAAAGGGGCACCTTGATTTCAAAAACCTCATAAAAGCCAATGGGGAAATAGCTGGGTGGTACAAGAAAGGCTATTTCATCATTTGAGTTGATGCAGGAATGCATAAAATTACACTTGGTGGGAACAACAACAACAAAGCTAGAATTTACACATCAACTTGAGATTAAGAAATTCATACAAAAATTTTATGGGAACTTATTTGCAACACCAACACTATCACCAAAAAAAAAAAAAAAAAACCATGAAGAAGGAAGAATATCTAAAAAAAGTAGATTTATCTAAACTTCCAGATCACTGTTTAAATCAGGGGTAGGCAACCTTTCCCCTTTAAGGGCCGAGGGACTTCAGCTCCCAGAATCCCAGGAGCTATTGGCTAACATGAGACTATTGGCCAACATGGCTGAGGCTTCTGGGAGCTGAAGTCCCTTGGCCCTTAAAGGGGAAAGGTTGCCTACCCCTGGTTTAAATGAATTAAATGCTAAAATTACTATGGCTGAAATAGATCAAGTGATTTGTAATTTGAAAGACAATAAAACACCGGGCCCAGATGGACTTCCTGCAAAATTTTATAAAATATTTAAAAATGAGGTATCGGAAATACTTTATAGAACAATGCAAGACACTGATCTAGGGCACTTCCCAGATACATGGAGACAATCGCACACCACATTAATTCATAAAGAAGGGAAAGATCCAACTGATATTAATAACTATCGACCAATAGCATTGTTGAACACAGATTATAAGATTCATGCTTCCATTCTTGCAAATAGATAAAAAAAAGGTTTATCAACTTGGGTCCAGGATGATCAAGCAGGCTTTCTACCTCAAAGATATATTAAGGATAACATAAGAATAGTTATGTCTGCAATTCTATGATTTACACAAATCAAATAAATTAAGTATGCTTTTTCTAGATCTAGAGAAAGCCTTCGACAATGTTGACTAGCAATTTTTAGTTTTGGCTTTACAAAAAATTGGTATTAAAAGGGAATTTTGGGATAGAATTTGCCAAATTTATAACAAACAAGCCACACAAATAATTGTAAATGGTGAAAAAACAGGAAATTGTCAAATTAAAAAAGGAACACGCCAAGGGTGTCCATTGTCTCCCTTATTATTCATTATTGTAATGGAAGTACTGAATACTAAAATAAGACAAGATAAGTTAATTAAACCACCAGAAATCAAAAAATATAAATTTAATTTAATTTATGTGCTTACGCAGATGATGTGGTGATAAACAAAGTATAAAACATCTAGAAGAGGTACTAGAAGAATTTGGTATGGTGGCTGGGATGAAAACCAACAAAAAAAGCGGTTTATTATTAAAAAATATAACTAAAAAAGAAGATGAAAACATTTAAAAGGAGACTAACTTTTAAATAATCAAGAAAATAAAATATCTGGGAATTACTGTCACTAAAAATAATGGAGATCTTTATAAAAATAACTACGAACCTACATGGAAAAAGATTCAAAAAGATCTTAAAAAATGGGATAAAACTCAGCTCTCGTTGCTAGGCAGGGTATCCACAATTCAAATGATGGTTCTTCCTAAAATGTTGTTTCTTTTCCAAGCCCTACCGATAATTGAATCTAGAAAACCATTTGAGAGATGGAAAAAAGACATTGCAGAATCTATATGACAGGGAAGAAGATCTAGAATCAAACTAACCATTCTCCAAGATAAGAAAGAGAGAGGCAGTCTTGCTTTACCCAACCTTGAACTATATTACAATGCATGTGTGCTGCTATGGATAATGGACTGGATTCTGCTCAAAAATCAAAAGTTACTCGTATTAGAAGGGATTAACTTAAAGAGAGGCTGGCATTACTACTTGGGCTATGGAGACAACAAAACAGATAGCCAATTTAATGCTCACAAAATTAGGAAAGCTGTTTTTCAAATTTGGAAAAAGTATAATTTGGTATTCTAAATTACCGAGATGGATATCACCTCAAAATGTATATCATAACGAGGAAGCAAAGATTATAGAACTGAAGTTAACTTATGAAAACTTACAATAACAAATCCTGTAGGAGACATCAGACTAAAAAAAATAGAGGAATTAGCTCAGGAAAGAATAGAAATCAACTGGTTAAAATATTTACAAATAAAAGAGGATTATAAAAAGGATAAGGAAAAATATGATTTTGAAAGAGACTTCTCTGATTTTGATAAAATTCTGAAAGAAAAAGATAGACAAGGGATAAAGAAACTGTATAATTTGCTACTAAATTTAGAAACAGAAAGTGAAATGGTAAAGACCTGCATGGTTAGATGGATGCAAGACATTGGGCATTCAATACCAATGGTCTCATGGGAAAAAGCATGGAAAAACAGTAGTAAGTTTTCAAAATGTAACTCTCTGAAGGAAAACCACTTTAAAATCTTTCATAGATGGTATATTACACCAACTATTTTAGCAAAAATGAATATTACTTGCAACAATCAATGTTGGAAATGCAAGAATGAGATTGGGAGATTATTTCATATGTGGTGGTCCTGTATAAAGGCTAGAGAATTTTGGCCTTTAATATGTACAACGATGAGAGAAATATTGCAAATCCATATTCCCTTCAAACCAGAATTATTCTTGTTAAATATCTTGGATGAAATAGAAACTAGGTTAAACCATGATAAGACAAGTTTAATTTTATACATGATTTCGGCTGCTAGGACTCTTTATGCACAATGTTGGAAATTGGAGCAAATTCCTTCATTAAATAATTGGAAGGTAAAGGTTGCAGAAATGGCCACAATGGACTGTCTATCCATGTATCTAGAAGGAAAATCTCAACAAAGATATAACAAGAAATGGGAAAGAACAAGAAAAAAGTTAGAAATTGATTAGTCTAAACAAAACCCTAAGATTTATGTTATAAAAGTAAATACTATAGACCTGGTTTAAGTAACACGGCTGTGTTGGTTTTGGCTTCTTTTTGGCTATGGAAAACTTTGTGTATATATATATATATATATATATATATATATATATATATGAAGATATCTTTATAATAAGCTGGAAATCTTGATTTTTTTGTACTACAACTATGGAATTTCATATATATGAACAATAAATAATAATAATTTTAAAAAAATAACATAGCACTGCTCAAACTTTCAAATCTACTCTGAATTGAGTTCTTGGGGAAAGGTGGTGTGTCCATCAATATGCCGTCTGTGTGGATTTTAACACTTGAATGTGGAATAAAATGGAGTCAAACTATGTCATGCTTCCGCTTGAGAGTTTGGTTTCTGAAGATGAAGCAAACTCACCTGAGCTGTGCTCTCCTCCAGCTCAGTCTGACAACCACCTGAGTGCTCCAGAGGAGCAGGAGAAGGTAGGAAAGATAGTCCCAACTCCTCAAGAAAGGTGAAAGCTTTGGTGTCTGGCACAGACTCAGTCCCTTCATTGCAAGTGAAGTGAGAGGCTGTGCACACACAGTGGGAGAACATCCTGCTGAAATATGGTTTGCAAGTTGGGTGGAGCTCAGTCAGTATACTTTATAAGTCAAGGTTTTTTCCCTTTTTGGTTGCTGTAAACAAACTTGCTTTTGTTCTCAGCCTGCATTACAGCAGGATCTGACTCTGCAATTTATGACTCTAGACTGTTGTTGTTGTTGTTTTAACTTGTTATCTATTACCCCTGGACTTTGCTTAGGATTTACGTCTCCTGCCCATGAAATGTTTGGATTTGGATATTGGTTGCTCCTTTGGCTTCTGAACTTCTGACACCCTGGCTGTTGAGCATAGGACAAAGAGGTCCAGAAACATGCATTGTAAAGCTGCATTATTTTATAAGTGTAGATCAGACCCCTGCTTTTATTTCACTTATGTATGTATATAAACAGAATATATTATTCAGGGTTCTTTCCCAGCTGTCTGTTGCTGCAAACAGGTGTTAGCTTCCCCAGTTCCACTTCTCTCCTCAGATTTCAACTACCCAACAGCTATTCCAGACACCCAGAGAAAATGCAGGTGTTTATTTTTTAAAAAGAAATAATGATTGTCTTTTTAAAAAATAAATAAATCGCATACATTATTAACTATTAGGCAAAATTTACTCCTAGACACTTGAATTTGCTTCCCTTTACTACTTCAGAACTCTCCCTTCCTCCACCAACTGCCTCAGCAGCTGAGCCTCTTCCCTTATGAAGACTTTAAAAGTGGGAATTTAAACTCCAATTTTAATTATGTCTCCTACTTTAGGTTTACATAGGTGCTCCTTACTCAAATGGGTTACATATACCAGTTAAATACCACCTATCTTGTTTCACAATGGCGCACACTCTCCCTCCCCCCTCCAGCTTCTTTTTCTCCTCTCAAATTCTTTGTATAGGTAGACAATGCTGTGTTGTCATCACACAGTTCTTATCACAAGACATCTTGGCTCTACAGCAGCTTCAGAATTCAGCAGTGCTAACAAGCAGTTATTTTTGTCACTGCTGACAACTCAAAGAGACACAGGAAAGAGACATGTGTAGGATGTAATTTTCACAAAGTCACTTCCCTTGCCATAATTGTAATTTAAGACCTGAGGGGATATATGGGTTGCAAGAGTCTATAACCTTTTTGAAATCCCTGATATTTAAACTCACAAGGGATTACATTTTTAAAAATCATCTAGAAGTGTTCACAGAAAGTGAAGACAGGGAGAGATAATAAAATGCAAGGAGTAGCAAAGCAAAATCATATGGGCTAGTGGGCTGTGCATTTTCCAAATGTTAGAGGAACATATTATTATTGAATTAAACAAAGAGAAAGTGAAGAAATGTAGCTGAAGGAAATATAAGGGGACTTTCAAACTCTGAATCACTAGTTAGGGATGAATAAGTAGAAAGAAAGGGGGAAGGGCAAAATGGTTCCTGGAGAAAGGCAGGATATTGATAAATAAATAGTATAAGGTTTTAGCACAAGACCAAGGAAGTGAACTTCCCTCAATGGATAATGGATGGTCCATATGATTTGTATTTCTGGAAGCCTTCTCCTTCCAACTGATGTATTCTTAGTGTTCTTAGATGGTTGGGAGAAGAAAAATGATTTCATGGGAAAGCTTTGTAGAAGGATGAATTATTGAGGCTGATAATACACCGAACAATGTCACAATGGATGTGAATGAGTAGTGATTTGGTGAGTACACCAACACCCCAGGTCCAGGGCAGGGTTTTCTTCTTTCTCCATACTCTGTTGTTGGATTCTGCTTCCCCTAAATATTCACCTAATTGTGATCAAGAGCACTGACAATATCTTCCATATTTATACCCAATGTCATGGACTTTCCTTTTCCCCAGAATTTTCTTTCTAGTTGCAGTAATAGGAAGGCTCCTGCAGACATGTGCTGACCTCAGAAGGCTACCTGTGAAGAAAATGAATGTAATTAATGCTAAAGCCATCACAACTGAGTAGTTTGTAGGACATTTTCCTGGATTTTGGTAAACACATGTTTGTTCATGTGTACATTGTTCACAGAATGTATCAGGGTATCAAGGAGCATGGCTGAGAACTTGAAAGTAATTTGTTACACTGAATATTGTTACTTTTCTGTGAAATGTGGGGTCTATGTTTTTGACACACACACATTCTGGTTATTTCATACTTTACTTATTCTGGGGAACAGGAAGAGTTTGCTCTACTTAACTTATGAAGCAGTCTGTTTTCTTTCTGTTAGTAAATTGATTTGTATGGGAGAAACCAGCAGGGTCATCTAAGAAGGCCCAGTAGTTGCATTAGAAGACCTCCAAAGAAACTGAGATAGGAAGTGTTCAGTCACATGTGTTATGTTAGATGAGGATGTAAGTATGTTCATTTAGTAAAGAGGAATTCTTGGGCACTAACCTTCCACTACACCTGAAACAAAGAAAAAAATGTGTTACCAACTTGTAACATAAGACGCTGCTTTCCAAAACACAAAACACAACACACTCTCCATGAGGATGAAGAACAGTGGAATAGTGTGGAGGAGCATTACGGCATGGCAACAACAATTCCAGGCTTTAGCAAGTCTTAACTCATTAGCTTGTCACATGTTTGAAACTAGAGGTAATAAATGCCTGGATTGCTACAGTGTCTTAGGGGGGTTGCATACTGCCAGAAATAGTGTGAATTCAGTCCACTTTTAGGGTTAGGGTTAGAGTTAGGGAACCATGGGAACTGTATTTTATTGTGGCACCAGAGTTGTCTGACAGAGAAGGTTCAATGTCTCAGGAAAATAACAGTTCCCATGATTCCCTAGCACTAACCCTAACCCTAAAAGTGGACTGAATTCACACTATTTCTGGCAATCTGCAACCCCCCTTAGCTGGTCATAGAGAAAATGTAGATAACAGGTTCATGTTTATAGAAAGGCTATGAGTGATACATCTTTTAAAAAAGAAAAGAAAAGAAAAGAAAAAAGGTACTTTGTAAAAATGTTCCTGAAGAGGTTGGGAGTGAGAGTTAAAAATGCAACTGCCATTTTCAGTAGCAGCTATATGTTCAACATAAGATCTGGCTTGGCTGCCTCTTAGCCACTTCTGAAATGTGTTGATGTGTTGCAGTTTATATAAGCCTCTTTCCTATCAATATCTTCACCCTGAAAGATAAACAAGGCTGATTGCCTGTAGACTACCCAGTAAAATTTAAGGATAAGCAGGAATTTCAACCCAATTTAACCCTCTAGCCATTACATAACATGGATACCTCTAAACATTCAGTAACTACTTCTTCAGAATCAAACTAGTTGGGACAGTGCATACAGTCACCTGTTGGCTGATCTTACATACATAAGATACTCTTTGACTCCAGTGATTTAGTTTCAGATATGTTTGTTTTCCTCTTGTAGAGACTCATGAAAAACTGATATTGTTCCCTTCAACTGCTTTGTATGCCTTCTACAAAAGAGGTTACTAGCAGTTCTGTTTCTTTTTTCTTTTCTTTTTTAAATCAGACTTCAAAGGCATTTAGTATAAAACTCCTTCATATATTTGTTAGTGATTCAGCAAGCACAATAAACCTCCAAGGGGTTACTAAACCTGTCAGTTTCATCTGATTGCAATAAGTATGTGCAAAATATTCACCATGTTTGGTATTCCCAGTGAGACAGCATGTCTTGATACATCAAATAATCTTGTCAAGAAGTTGAGAGGTCCCATGGGATCTGTTACCTTCTGCATGAGAGCAAGATAATGAAGCCTTCATTATTGTCAAGCAATTTCCACATTTTTCTAGTTTCTTTTCTTTTTGGGATGTCAAGTAGGCACAGAAGAATGGGTTTATTGATCAAAAAGGTGCAAGCAATTTGTGGAAACTATGGCTGGCATCCTGTTCGTGATACACACAGGCATAACAAAAAGTTACAACTGTGTTTGTATTTTTGTGGTCATGGTGGATGGCGTTTTTTGACAGTTCCATCTGCTATAGCTCCCTCACTGAACTATAGCTATATTGTTTTCTGTCTGGCTATTCTTCCCCACCTCTATTCAGTGGCAAAGAGAGGATGAAGTGAGGACAAAGAATAGTCAGGCAGCCACCTGGCTCCTTTCTTTCAGTCATGTGCAGTAAGAAAAGAAAAAACAACAACATCCATTTGAACATCTGTTGGGTCCTCCAGAGGTCCAGAAAGATGACACTATCTTCCTACAGAAAGCTTCAGGATGGGAATTGACTGGCTGTCTTTCATACCCCATTGGTCACTAAGTGCCATGGGGAAAGCTGCCCAGCCTATAAACAGATAGGTGGCCAGTGGGGATTGGTGATGAGATGCAACTATGCCTGATGGAACTTTACAATCTACCAGTGGAATGCATGATATCAGCCTGTACTTTCTAAATAACAATACTCTTACTAAGAGCATCCGCCTCCTGAAAAAAATCCTCTTCCTATCTCATACAAGAGGATATATATTCTGGGATTTCTTTTCCATGCATGAATAAGGCAACAAGAAGAACATAATGGACATTCAGAGGGCTCATTCCCACTATGATTTAAACTGAATGGTTGATCAGTTTATATGTGCCTTGTTTACACGGGAAACCTAACTGTGTTCGGTCTGAATCATGGAGAATCAAGGTGAAGTGAGGTAAATGCAAAAGAATTGCATTTTTTGAAGACGGATCTTTTGTTGGTTCTTTTAAAAAGAATTGTTTTGTAACCATGTTCAACAATTGTGAATGATGTTTGGATCTCAATTGCATCGCACTGGAGAGGAGGAACTGGCAGAAGGTTGGTAGAGGGGTGTAACACATTGAGCCCCATGTTTTGGGAAATCTGCCATTTTCCCCCTCTCAGTGCTATGTCGGTGCTGTCTTTTGATTACTGTGGGAGCTTTCGATTTTAGCTTTTAAACACTACCAACTGGTCCCTATAAATCTCACTGTTTCTGATCCAGTTGTTTTTGCATTTTTCCCGGTTGTGCCAGAATATTTTCAAGAGGTAGGACAACTCTAGGGGTGCTTTCTTTGGGGAGAAGGGTAAAATGTTTGTTTGTTTTTAATCAATTAAATGATGGATTTTGCAATCACTAACATTCTGTGGGTTCTCTCGTTAGAGCTAGTAATAGGTCTCCTGGTTGTGTCACTGATGATGTGTACATGGGCATTGTATGAATGACTTTAAAAAAAAAAGTCCGGGATAGATCGATAGCATTTGATACTGAGCATGCATTTTGTAGTAACATAAATCTAGTGTGAATAACAATCATGTTAAAAAGACATGAATGTATGGAATAATGAAATAATTCACTTTCGATAGTGGGAATGACACATTGGAATGAATCGATTCAGCAACTGTATGTTAATGCGACTTGCAAACTGGTTTAATTGCAAGTGGGAATGAGCCCAGAGTTCCAGTATCAACCAATGAGAGGCAGGAATTTGGGGATTTTCAGTGTTCGATTCATTCTTAAGACCCAAGTCAAAGTGGATTGCCTCAGAAACACTCTGGTTGAATTGGGTCACCTTCAAAATGTCTGAATTGGATCCAGGCTGGACAATTTGTTCTGAAATATGAAAGGATGCAGTTTGTCACTAAAGCCACTTTCAAACACAGAAGAAATAAGGATTTGTTCATATTGTACTTTGAACTGGGCAATAGGAACTTGTCAAATTTATACTTCTCAGTCTAAACACAAACTGAAATGTGGTTTCCTATTAGAGTCTGTAGAGAGCCAACATGCTGTAATAATAGTTTGAACATTGGACTACAACTCTAGAGACCATGTGTTATCAATGTATCCATTTATATGTCAGAAGCTTTCTCTTTTTTCCAGGTTCCTTAGAATCAGATGCATTCCATTGCAATAACTTTTTAAAACGGAGAGGCAATGATGTAAATTGAAGTAGTTTGCAACTATTTTTTCCCACTTTCCCCCCCAAAGAGACTGCAGATTGATGGTTTCTAAAATGTGTGCACAGGGTAGTCATTGTTTTATCAATGTACTGAATATTACATATTGGGTATTTATGTTCATTATATTGAAGAACTTGAAGAGTGGATTTTGACTGTCCTAGAGTTCTTGAATTTATCTGTAACACTGAACACAGGCGAGGGGAAATCTGAGCTCACAAGAATGTGATCCAGGTTTCATGATTGTTAGAACTCTCCCTATTAATCTGTGAAGATTCAGAGTCTGGCAGAATGTTATTATGTACAGTATCTGTTTTATTATGCACTGTGTACATCCAATAAAGCGGGACCTCACATATGTAATAAATCAGTTAATCTTTAAGCTTTCGTGAGGCTATTGGTATTCTTTCAGCTCTTCTGTTCGTAGCTTAAAACTTTTTATTATCTTTAATTTTGCTTCAAGTCATAAAAAAAACATTTTGAAGACAATAGGGGCTCTTCTTGACTAAAAAGTGAATAAACAGATGAGCTTTTTAATAATTTGTGTTATACTTAGGATTTGATCTTTATTACTAGTGTTCTGTTTAAGACTGAAGGAACTGACATTTTTTCCTTTATTGTGGATAAAAATCATGCATTGTGATATATTAATAAAAATGGAAAACATAATTTCTCTTCTATAATGCAACTTAAGATCCTTGGAAATAATGGTTTTTCAAGGATTTTCAGCAATATGATTGTTCAGAGCATCTCAATTGAAAAGGCTATATATGGGTTAAAGAGGCAGCATTTTTTAAAAAGCCACAGGAAAATGCTCTAGAACTGACAACTATGAACAAGTAGTTGAAATAAAAGTAACAAAGTTCATGTGAAGTGTAACAAAATGTGTTAAATATGTGTAAAAAGGAAAGTGTAAAGGAAACTAGTAGCACCTTTGAAATCGAGAGACAGAGATTTCTAGCATAAGCTTTCAGGGATACCAGTCCATTTCATCAGATGCAGAATGGAGGAGAGTCCTGGGAAGTTTATACTAGGAATGTCATGTTCTCTGATAATCCAAAATATGCTACAGAATTCTTTTACACCTTTTTGTTATAACACACTAACATAAATTTGTATTTGGATACATGAATTATGCTAATACAATTGCAAATATTAGGGTGCTTGTAGTGTGCCCTCCATATCCATATCTTTATTCACTGACTCATCCATCTACAGCTTGAAAATATGATGCAAAGTCTGATTTTGCCATTTTATATAAGGAACACCGTATTACTAAGCCATTGTATACAATGGGACTTGAGTATCCATGGATTTTGGTATCCATTTGGGGGGTCCTGGAAGAAAACCCCAGTTGATACCAAAGGCCCACTGTATTAAAAGACAATTCACTAGAGATAAGCAAATCTGACTAATTCCAATACATGTCACTTTTGCATGTTTTCTTCCATGAACCGACTCTGTCACCACCTTGTCTATCAGAATATTTTTCAAAACTTCAGTAAAGTTCTAACAGAAAAATATATAAAGCATGGATGCAAGTCTTTGCTCAGTTTGTTGTCACATGCGAAAACAAAATAATCCAAATATTTTCTCTCTGCTGGAAAAGATTATAAAAGTCCAATGGATACTGACCCTTTCATTATCAAACTTACCAATGATCCTGCAGTTGAGAATCAGAAGATTCAAATATAAATTATAGGCATTTTCCCCAACCCATCTATATGAAACATTCTGAATTTGTTCAATGCCCCTTGAGTGTTGTACTTAGTTCAGAATAGCTTTATTTAGCTTTGTATTCCTTCCTGACCTGTGGAAGCTGGTGGCTCCTATGTCAGTTGGCCAGTAAATCCACGTCTGGTTTTAATCCAGGTTTTGAAGGAGAGTTCCATGGTGCAAAATCCTGTTCCCTGTACTATGGATAGCCTTTTTTAAACTAGCAAAAGCTGAAATGGATTCACTGGCCATTGACATGGGAGTCACCAATCACAACTGTCCTGGTCAATATACAACTGCCCCTTTTCTTTCCTCATTCAAGCCCATCAAGTGGCACCTTCAGTGCAGGTGAAATGCAAGCTTACAGTCTTTCTATGGATATAACCTGGGGAAAGATCCATAGGAAATGCAGTTCATGTGGATTCTGAAGTCCCTGTAAGGAATTGGGGTGCAGAAAGTTCTAGGGCTGCATCCACACTGCAGAAATAATCCAGTTTGATACCACTTTAACTGCCATGGTTCAACGTGATGAAATACTGGAAATTGTGGTGTAGCCTTCTGACAGAGAAGGGTAAATATGTCACAAAACTACAAATCCCAGAATTACAGCATTGAGCTATGGCAGCTAAAGTGGTGTCAAACTACATTAATTATGCAGTGTAGATGCAGGTCAAATAGACCCATTGTTTGCCATGGAGTTTCATGGAAACTCCATGCTGACAGCCAGCATGCTGCACAGCTGTACACCCTGTACCTGCCTCCACTGTTACAGGTACACCCTGTACCTGCCTCCACTGTTGCATATTCACAGAACATTTCTGTTGCAGCCTGTGATACTTGACAGCCTGACCATCTTTTTGGGATGCCAATTATGCACAGAAGAATGGGTTTATTGATCAAAAAGGTGCAAGCAATTTATGAAAACTGTGGCTGGCATCCTGTTAGTGATACACATAGGCATAACAAAAAGTTACACCTGTATCCAGGTGCACAGTGTTTACTGTTATGGTTTGCCACAGGGGAATTCTGTGAAGACACAATGGCAGAGGTATGTACAGGACATGCAGCAGTACTGGGTCCATGGCACAGCAGTGGGCATGCATGCAAATATGCACTAGCCCAGGAACTAAACCCCGTAACAAGATAGCACTGTGTTATCTTACTCGTCTGCTTAGGCCCTAAGACATTACAATTATACAACAAAATGAGTTAAGTTGTCCTTCATTAAGCTACAATTATGCCTTCATTACCAGACAAGAGGGCTCAATAGAAGTTACTAACTGATTGTAACTAGGTTTTCCAAACCTCTAGTTTTATCTATGCAACTGTTCAAACAGTATCTAAATATAAATTCTGCATCATTTGGGAAGATATGAAAGCAAAATTAATGAAGATGATGAAGATGATAAAGAGAAAGAAAAGTAAAAGGTACATTGAATAGAAAACAGCTCTCTGTTTCAGAAATCAGTGAACTAA
This sequence comes from Phrynosoma blainvillii, assembly GCA_026167975.1. Classification (NCBI taxonomy): domain Eukaryota; kingdom Metazoa; phylum Chordata; class Lepidosauria; order Squamata; family Phrynosomatidae; genus Phrynosoma; species Phrynosoma blainvillii. Next base: position 421,255,645 of record JANUYF010000001.1, read on the forward strand.
ATGTTGGATATCAACCACTCTGCTGTTTTATTTCAGTCATACTAAAATGGTTTCTTGTGTGTCACACTTTCTTACTTTTAGTTTTTATATTGGGATAGTGGCAGCTGTAAAACTTGACAAGGACCTCTATAGAACAGACAAAAAAGTGCACATCTTCAAGAAAGGATCTTCAGCTTCTGCATTCATCACATATATAGCAATGGTGAGAAAGTGCAATCTTAATATATCTTTTATATGTTCCATGCAAATATGTGATCCTGGTATCTTATCCAAAGTTTATCTCTTTTCATACATTTTTGACTGACAATTACTTATCAATGATATAATCTGTGATGATACTTCTAATGAGAGGAGACCCAATGTGATCCACTAAATTATTGGACTTGATTATAGGTAAGCCTAATGAAAGTTTTCACACAAAATATGCACACACAGTCATATCCCTGCATATTTTGTGTGAAAATCTGTATTAACAAGATTAACAAGACTCAGGAATAGTAATGAGGCTTAAATTCAACTCTCCTACAATGAAGTAAAAATGCTTGGTGGAAGAGGAAGTAGAACAGGAAAACTGCATTACAGATGGATAGACTCAATCAAGGAAGCCACAGCCCTGAGTTTTCAAGACCTGAGCAGGGCTATTGAGGACTGAGTTGGAGATCCCTCATGCATGGGTCACCATAACTTGAAGCCATTTTGTAGAAAGGTGGCTGCCCACACTTCCATCTATAAATTTATTCAGCTGTGTGAATACACATCATATATTTGTCGTTTTTAAAGAAGTATGTAGGCCCAGGTCACATTTTAGCAGAATGCATGGAGGGAAGCCAAGCAATTTAGTGCTATCCATCTTACTATTGTGATCATTAAACTTAGGGGGGTTGCAGACTGCCAGAAATAGTGCAAATTCAGTCCACTTTTAGGGTTAGGGTTAGTGCTAAGGAATCATGGGAATTGTTTTTGTTCTGAGACATTGAGCCTTCTCTGTCAGAGAACTCTGGTGCCACAATAAAATACAGTTCCCATGATTCCCTAACCCTAAAGGTGGACTCAATTTGCACTATTTCTGGCAGTCTGCAACCCCCCTTAGTGTCCCTGCCAATTTTTTTGAAATGAAATATCTGTGAGCTTGACAGGATTCTGAGATGCACTCTGAGCAGAATCTCAGATTATGAGAAAAACAAATGAAGTCATTTGGGTCACACTATTAATTTGCACATGTAGGGTTCAGGATCCAGTCTGGACATTATATTTACACAAATCTCAGTGGTGCACACAATTGGACCTTTTCAAATTTCTGCCAAATTGGTACCTCCTTGCACAACTGTAGGTACATAATTGTGCCTTTTCCAGTGTTGGTCAGCTACAGCTCTGCCTCCAATATGTCCAATTTTAAGCCCAAAGGGGGACAATGGAAACTCTCAACTGGCCTTGAGGATACCAAAACACACACACCCCAATATTCCAGCCACCACTAGATGCCTCAGTCCCCCTGACTTCAAGTGTACATTTATTGGCAGGACATTTCTCAGCCTGAGAATTTCCCTTAAAATGCATTAAAGGTCAGTGAAATGGAGACGTTGAAGCTGAAGGCTTCTTCAGCTGCCCAGAGGACTAAAGGTCTTTAGGAGACTGCATATCCTGTGTCTCATGAAGAACATCATGGGAAGACAAACCTGGACCTAGCAGAGAAGTAACAGCTGCAGAGTTTGCTTCAGCTCTATCAGAAAGAACATCTTGTTCCAACCACCAGCTAAGTATGCAGAAATGAAAAGAAGCAAACTCTGGCCTCAAATTCATCAAGCAAAGAAGACTAATTCCTGCTAGGTTTTATATATTGATTTGGGGAGTTTTATTTTGCTACAGTTTCTTATAACCTAGTTTGAAAATCAGTCCTTTGAAACATGGAGAAGGAAGGAAGGAAGGAAGGAAGGAAGGAAGGAAAATGGTTGTCTGCCATTTCTGGTTATACTTGATAAATTGTGTGATACTCTAGAGTTTTCCAGAACACAGTCAGAAAAACACTGCTATAATGTTGGCTTTATCTTTATGATTTTTTTAAAAAAATGTAAAAGGTCACGTTTTCTTGGTCCATGGGTGAGGAATCCTCTGGACATTGTTGGACTACAATACCCATCACCCAAAAATTCATGATATTCCTGTTGTGTGTATCCAACATGTTTGCACATCTTTCCAGTGGCAGAAGAACATCTGCATTTAAAGTACTTTTATGGCTTGCATCCCATTATTTAATTCTGTTAATCAATACATCTTTAAGATTATACCACTGTTTATTTTAGTGGCTTGAAAGATTAATAGAAGTGACTCCAATGGAAGCTTTTGCATTAACACATATAGCCCTCCAAATCAGGGGTAGGCAACCTAAGGCCCGGGGGCCGGATGCGGCCCCCCAAGGCCTTTGGACCGGCCCCAGGCTGGTCCTGCCGCCGCCGCCTCCGCCCGCCATGATGATATTGATTATTGTTGTTATTACTTGTTCTTGGGGTTTTCTTGGCAAAATCTCCACAGGGGTTTTGCCATGGCTTTTCTGGGGCTGAGAGAGTGTGCATGCACATTTATTTTATTTTATTTTTTTAAAATATATTTTTATTTATTTATTTATTTATTTATTTTTGGTGCTTCGGCCCCCCAATTGTCTGAGGGACAGCAACCCGGCCCCCGGCTCAAAAAGGTTGCCTACCCCTGCTCCAAATCATTCCTAGAGTACAGTTTGGTTGCAATAATCTCTACAGTTTAGCTTTACATCCTGACTAAGCGTTTCATCTTTCAGAAAAAAGTGTGTTCAGTCTCCAGTTTTGTTCTTTTTTAGCTTCAAGAGGGGGTAGTAGCTGCATTAGTCTATGGCTGCAAAAATAAAGATTCTTGTAGCACCTTAGCAACAAGTTTTCTTTGGCATACATCTACATAAACAGCAGCCCACTCCATCAGGTAATATCAGTGCTATATAACATTTATCATGATCTCTCCTTTACAAAGGGAATAGATGCATGATTCAGACACAGTACAGAATCCCATTAACTCTTTACTGAAAAGCAGGAGATACAAAACATAGATCAATGCATGTCTGAGTAATTAAATACTCTCACTACATGAGAGTTGCCATGTGAACACACATCAGCCAGCAATAGGACTATGTACAAAAGCACAGTCTAGCAAAATCATTTCCATCAGACAGAAAAAGGTGAAGATTAAGGATGGCATAGGATAGCATAGTGCTCTTAGTGGTCAAGGTGTCAAATGTGAGAAGATGGGACTTAGGTTAGAACTGCCACAACACATTTTCCAAACTGTCCACCTCACCTTACTGAGTTTTAGGGTTTGGGAAAGAGAAATGTGATGAGGAAAGAGCTCACCTTAACTGGGCCAAACTTTAGGAGAGTTTGGGCTTCATTTGTAATAAGGATCAAACTCATTGTGTGTGTGGAAAAATAGTCAAAAACAGGTTTCTCAAGAGTTGGGAAATCTTGAAAGGAAGACTCCTGGATGGACATGAATATTTGCCATTTGCTAATCATTATGTGTGAAAAATGTATGTGAGTTATTTTCCACAGAAAATGTAGTTTTCTGTACAGAAAACATGTGCTTTTCCCACCACACAGTATGTTCAGAACCAGGAATAGTCTTTACAAAACTGCACATTTTAGTACATTTTTGTAGCAAAGAAAACATGATAAAATAATTTGTTCTTGTATGAGAATGAAATTTATGAAGATTTGAACTTCTAATATTGTGCTGTCTCTTTTAAAGACTCACTAAACTCTGTTCATGTGTTCACTAATCATAAGTACCTAGCATGTGAGGGGGCAATCAGGATAATTTAGGATTATCTCTATCCTCTCAGCAATAATGTACTTACCACTCAGATCATTCTGAAAGCTACTGCCATCTACACGTGTAGGTTTCCAGTGTAGGGATACACACATCCTGGTCAAACTGCCCAAAGAAGGCTACTGTATCAATAATTTGAAAGTGTGTCATGAGAGAGATCATTTAGGACAGCTATCAGCTTTACCTAGAAATCTGCATACAAACCTTAAATCTTCTTAATTGTAGTAGTAGTAGTAGTAGTAGTAGTAGTATCCTACCTTCCCCCCACAATCGGGACTAAAAGCAGCTCACAATTTAAAAGAACAAAGCAATTAGAAACATATAAAAGTGAACATTAAAATAGAATTCAATGATTAACACTATTAAAACAATTTACCCTCAAGTTAAAAGAATAAAAAGCAATTTAAAGAAGGGGGAAGCTCCTTAAAATAGTTCAGTTAGAACAATACAGTACCCCCTTGCATGTTCTTTAAAAACTTTCTGTTTTAAAAGCTTGTCTGAAAAAAAGTTTCAACCTGTTGACAGAAGGACAACAAGGTGAGGGCCATTCTGGCCTCCCTGGGTCGGGAGTTCCAGAGTCTAAGGACAGGCAACGTCTCTTGCATTCCCACTGACTGTGCTTGGGATGATTGTAGGACTGAGAGAGCCTCTCCTGATAATCTCAAAGCTCACACAGAGGAATACAGTTTTCCAGGTAGCCTAGACTTAAGCCATATAGGGCTTTATAGGTCACAACCAAAAATCTGAATTGTGCCCGAAAACAAACTGGCAGCCAGTGAATCTGTTTCAACAGGGGTGTAGTATGGTCTCAGTAACCCACCCAAGCCTGGCTACAACTTCTGGGACCAGATGAAGTTTCTAAACACTCTTCAAAGATGGCCCCAAGGAAAGTGTGTTACAGCTGTCCAGATGGAATGTAACTAAAGCATGTACCACTATGTCCAGATGTGATATTTCAAGCAATGGGCACAGTTGATGCAAAAGCAGAAGTACACCCAAACTGTGAACTTGTGTCTTCAGCGGGAATGTACGTAATCCATCAAACACAAGCTGAATCTCTCATTCCTGATCTACCTTCCAACTGACCCAGAGCACCTCTGCGTTGTTTGGATTAAGTTTGTTTACCATCATCCCATCCATTACTGATGACACACACTGGTTTAGGACCAGGACATCTTACTTGGATTAGAATGAAAAGGAGTAATAGAGTTGGCTGTCATCAGCATATTGATGGCACTGCACCCCAAAACTACAGACAGCCTCCCCCAGCATTTTCATGTATATATCAACCTGATCATTGGAGATTGAAATGCAAAAATTAGAAGCAAGGAAGAATAATTAAAAAAAGGCAGATTTGGATTAGGCAAAAGGAGTGGAGCAGGTGAGCATCTGATAAATTTTTGTGAAGCCCACAACATATTCATTGCAAACATATTTTTCATACAAAGAAAGAAGGCTATACACATGGACATCACCAGATGGTCAACACAAAAATCAAATAGATTATATAATTGGAAGTAAAAGATGGCAAAACTCTATACTGGTGACCAAGACTAGACCAGGCACTGACTGTGGCACAGGTCATGAATGCCACTGACTGTGGCACAGGTCATGAAAATAAGAGTAAGACTCAAGAAGAAAACAAAACCAGTCATTATATTATTTGTATTGTATTTATTTCTTGATTATCAAAATGTTATGTTTTTATATATTGTATTTTTGTATTTTGTTCTACATTTTATAGTGTAATCCCGCCTCGATCCATGGGGAGAGGCAGGAAATATAAATAAAAATTATTATTATTATTATTATTATTATTATTATCAAAATGGGATTGAAATAATATCTCAACAGACTTTACTGACAACATAAGAAACAGATTCACACTACTAAACATAATAGACCAAGAATAAGAGGAACTATGATCTGAAGCCAGGGATATAATAAAAGAAGAATGCAGACAGACATTTTCAATAAGCAAAAAGAAAGAGAAAAAACGATGGATGACAGAAAAAACACTACAAGCAATAAAAAAAAAGAAGAGAAGAAAAACTAAAGGGAGATAGGAACAAACTAAGAATTATGAATGCAACAGTACAATGGCTTGTGCGGAAAGATAAAGAAAATTACTACAACAACCAATGCAGAGAAATAGAAGACAACAACAAAAAGGGAAGAACAAGAGATCTATTTCACAAGATCCAGGAAATCAAAGGAAGATGCAAACCAAGGACTGGGATGACAATAAAAATAACAATTCAAAGACCAGGAAGAAATAAAAAGATGTTGGATGCAACACAGAAGAATTATACAAAAGAGATGACAAAATGAAGGACGCATGGAATGAAGAGCCATAAGAAGATGAACCCCAAATTCTAAAAAGTGAGGTGGAAGCTGCAATAAGAGAAATAGCAAAAAACATATCACCAAGAACAGATGATATTCCAATTGAACTGCTACAATCCACATTGACAGAGTCAACTCTAGTGCTAACCAACGTATGTCAACAGATATGGAAAACAAAACAATGGCCAACAAATTAGAAGCGATCAATATACATTCCCATCCACAAAAAGGGAGACACAAGAGACTGCAGCAACTATAGGACCGTAGCACTTATCTCCCACACAAGCAAAATCATGCTCAAAATTCTGCAACATAGACTTCAACTATACATGGAAAGAGAGACCCCAGAGGTCCAAGCAGGGTTCAGGAAAGGAAGAGGCACTAGGGATCACATTGCAAATGTATGATGTTTAATGAAGTGCACCAGGGAATTCCAAAAGAAAATCAGCATGTGCTTTATAGACTATAGCAAAGCCTTTGACTGCATAGATCAGGGGTAGGCAACCTTTCCCCTTTAAGGGCCGAGGGACTTCAGCTCTCAGAATCCCAGGAGCTATTGGCCAACATGGGACTATTGGCCAACATGGCTGAGGCTTCTGGGAGCTGAGATCCCTTGGCCCTTAAAGGGGAAAAGTTGCCTACCCCTGGCATAGAACATCAAAGGCTATGGAATGCACTTAAAGACATGGGAGTGTCAACACATTTGATAGTTCAGATGAGGAATCTGTACTCAGGACAAGAGGCTGTCAGAACAGAACACGGAGAAACAGAATAATTCCCTATTGGCAAAGGGATCAGACAAGGCTGTATCATTTCACCCTATCTGTTCAACTTGTATGCAGAACATATTATAAGAAAAACAGACATGGACACAGAAGAAGGAGGAGTGAAAATAGGAGGAAAGACTATCAACAATCTAAGATATGCAGATGACACCATAATACTAGCAGAAAACCTCACAGACCTGGAACACCTACTAAGGAAGATCAAAGAAGTGCAAAGGCAGGCTTAATGTTGAACATAACGAAAACAAAAATAATGACCACCGAGGACCTTCACAAGTTCAAGCCAAACAATGAAAAAATAGAAGTAGTAAAAAGAATTCCCATACCTGAGATCAAACATTGATAGAAATGGTGACTGCAGTCAGGAAATCAGAAGATTAAGAATGGGGCGGGGGTGGCTATGAAAGAACTAGAAAAGATTCTAAAATGCAAAGATATACATCTCAGCACAAAAGTTAGAATCATACAAACCATCTAGAGCAGATCAAGCCAGAAACCTCAGTGAAAGCCAAGATGACCAAACTCAGACTGTTGTACTTTGGACACATCATGAGTAGGGAGGACTCTTTGGGAAAAATAATGCTGGGAAAGATGGAGGGAAGCAGGAAGAGAGGAAGGCCACATGCTTAGGGGTAGGCAACCTTTCCCCTTTAAGGGCCGAGGGACTTCAGCTCCTAGAATCCCAGGAACTATTGGCCAACATGGGACTATTGGCCATGAGGCTTCTGGTAGCTGAAGTCCCTCGGCCCTTAAAGGGGAAAGGTTGCCTACCCCTGTGCTAGATGGATGGACTCCATTAAGGAGATCACGGGTATGGGGTTGCAGGAATTAAGCAGAGAAGTGGAGGACAAAGGATCTTGGAAATGCCTCATCCATAGAGTCACCATGAGTCAAGATCGACCAGAGGGTAACAACAACAAATGGAGGACAAAACAAAATCCTGAGGGAATCCACAGGCCAATTGCCAGGGGATCAAACAGGAGTCTTTCAGCACCACCTTCTGGGTTTGCCCCTCCAGGAAAGAATGGAGCCACTGTAAAACAATGCTTCCAAGTCCCACCCTAGCAAGGTGGCCCAGAAAGATACCATGGTTGATGATATCAAAAGACACTGAGAGGTCCAGCAGTACCAACAGGGGCACATGCACCCTATCCAGTTCCCTGGGTAAGTTATCCACCAAGGCAAACAAAGCTGTCACTATTTCATACCCAGGCCTGAAACCAAATTGAAATGGATCTTTATATTTTATATTAGGTCTAGAGGGATAATGGAGTGCACCAGGCAATTTTTGGGGGAAGGGGAATTTGCATGTGCTTTATTAACTACAGCAAATCCTTTGACAGCATAGATCAGTCAAAGCCACAACTCCCAAAGAAATAGAAGTATGACTACATTTGATCATCCTGATGTATAACCTGTATTCGGGACAAGAGGCTATCATCAAAACAGAATACATAATGGTTTCCAATCAGCAAAAGAGATGGGCAAGACTGCATATTATCACTCTATTTATTCAACCTGTATGCAGAAAATATCATTTGCATAGCAGGCTTAGATTTAGAGACAAGAGGTGTGAAGACAGAAAGAAGAAATATTAACAACTTAAGATATGCAGACAACACAATGCTACTAGCAGAAACAAACCAAGACCTCGAGCAGATATTACAGAAGGTCATGGAAGAAAGTGCCAAGGTAGACTTAATGTTGAACATTAAGAAAACAAAAATAATGACCATGGAAGATCTACACGAATTCATCCTAAATAATTAGAAAATTGACATAATCAGAGTTCCCATACCTTGGATCAAATATTAATCAGACTGCAGTAAAAAAATCAGAAAAAGACTAGGATTGTGAAGGGCAGCTATGAAAGAACTGGACAAGATCCTAAAGTGGAAAGATATAACTCTGAACAGTAAAGTGAGGATCATCCAAGCCATTGTATTCCCCATCACCACTTACAGATGTGAGAGCTGGACTGTGAAGAAACCTAAGAGAAAGAAAGTCTGCTCATTTGAGATGTGGTGCTGGAGAAAAGCATTGAGAATACTGTGGAGGACCAAGATGACCAAAAAAAAAAAAAAAAAGGGGGGGGTCCTAGAACAGATCATGCCTGAACTTTCCCTGGAAGCCAATGTGACTAAACCAACATTGTTGTACTTTAACTATATAATGAGAAGGCATGAATAATTTGAAAAGACAATGATTCTGAGAAAGGTGGAGGACAGTAGAAAGAGAGGAAAACCACACACCAGGTGGGTAGACTCAATCAGGGAGGACACAGGCCTGGGCCTGCAGGACCTGAGCAAAGTAGTGTAGGACATAGAATCCTGGAGAGGTCTCATCCACAGGGTTGCCTTGTCAACTCTAGGCCAGTTAACAACAACAATCATAGGGCCTTTTCCAGGGATTGGCAGTACAAAGTGTGTAACCCTTCATCTGATCAGGTGCTAAGTTTTTTATAACCCCGTTAGCTTTTTTATTGGTATCATTTCTTATAATCATATCTTACACTAATTGACTGATCATTTTGAGTGGTCTAGATTATGATGACTGTTCTTCCTCCTGCTTCCCCAATCCTCCTCTTTCTCACTTTTTCAAGCATTCTGTCTGATATCTACTGGGTTATAACCCAGCACCCCTGTCCACCAGCTGTAATGTAAGTAGGATGCTGAGTCTACTACTCTGGATCTCAATCTATGCTTGGAAGGAGCTCTCCAAGGTGCTGAACCCCATGCCCCAAACTAGCTCCAGCACCTTGGAGAGCTCCATACACTTGAGTCTGAAATTTGGAGGAGATTAATCAGCCAGGCATCCACCAGCCTTTAGTTCTGATCAGGGGTGTCACTACACAGGTGGTAGGAATGGGGCCACACTAGGTGACACCATACAGGGAAGTGATGCCACTGCTCCCCAAACATCTGCCTTTTTCCTATGGCATTCATCTTCATCCCTTTTAAATTCTGGAGCTCTGCAGAAGGGATGATGTCAGTGGGGTGAGACTCAATGTGAGGAGAAAGGAGAAGCCCCAGGTTTTTTTTAAATTAATATTAAAAATTTAAAAATACAGTTTTTAAAATTTTTAAAATTGAACATTTTTAAAATACTATTTTTTAATTTTTTAAAACATCATATCTCACCAAATTTTCACTTTAGCCCTATGAAACTATGTACATGTAAATACATCTAGACTGTGCATATGATGGAGCATGGGACAATCTTTTCAGAGCTTGAAAAATATATTTCTTTGGAATATAGCCCCCAGAATCCCAGTGGCCAAGCTGGATGGGGAGTCTAAAATGTAACTTCTCCAAGTTTTGCATATTTCATATTTCAAGAGTTGCTAAGCCTAGTCATTCTGCGAGTGGGGAAAAGATTTGCACAGCTAAATGCACACATAAGCACTAGTCCTGAATGATCCACAAAACTCTAGAGCAAATACAGAGAACAAACAAATATTTTACCAAATGTTACCTAAGGTGACGTCTGGAGAATCTGGATTTCCTCAGTGTGTGTTATGAACAGCTTCTGATTTTTGTTACTAATCGATCCTTCATTATTATTTATGCAGCTTAAGCCTATACCTGTAGACTCAAAAGCCAATCATACTGCTGAAGGGAGCTCATAACCAAGCATTGAATTGCAACTTTCATTATATTGCTGAAACATCAGAACAAGAAAACACTCCTAAAATTAGATTGCCATTTTTACATATTTGTAGAAAAGATTGCCTTCTACTCACTTTCTGGTCCTGACCAAATTATTGTGAATGCTCCTTTTCAACATGCAGGTGTCATCCTTGTGGGAGGTAGAACTTGAAACTAGGTCATCACCTTCTTCTTTATTGTGGATTTTGCTCTCCCTCCAAGTGCACCTTAACATCAAAATATAGCCCATAATGAGAACAGAATTGGAACAAGAGAAATGTCACTACAGAAAAATACAAATGTGTCACTTTGCCCCCTTTGAGGTGGTGTGATGCAGAAGACACGCCATGTTTTAACCTCGGCAGCCTCATTCAGATTCATTAGGATAATTACCATCATCTTCTTAGCACTTGCATGCTCATTTGGGCATATGGAAGCCCTGACAGTTTCACCTTAATTGAAATGCTTTTTGCTGCTGTTACAAACCTAAAGTCAGAAAAGAAAAACAGGACAAGTTATGAATGGCAAGTGCCTTGCCTCTCTCACTACGGACCTTATCCCACGCTGCTCTCAAAAGTGGCAAGAAAGCAATATGAGCATCATTCCAGTACTATAGCGCTAGTATAAATATGGCGCTAGCGCTATAATAGCGCTATGGACCAGCTCGTGCTATTGCAATGCCCGCTGAAACCGACATTCAAAAGAATGCGAATGATGCTGCATTCCGAGCGGTTTCTTGCTGGATTCTGAGCGACGTCGTGTAATCACGCGGAAAAATATAGCGCTATAGCACCTGATTCTTAGCTGATTCTGAGCGACGTCGTGTAATCACACGGAAAAATATAGCGCTATAGCGCCTGATTCTTAGCTGATTCTGAGCGACGTCGTGTAATCACGCGGGAAGATATAGCACTATAGCGCCTGATTCTTAGTGGATTCTTGCTGCTTTTGGCCCCGTGGGATAAGGTCCTACATGAGCCTTTGGGATTTCAAGTTGTTACTTAGCTTGATTTTGACCTACACATTGCTGCCATCTTAGCTACTACATTTCTCTGATGGAGGTTTTAAGAATGCTGGAAGGGATGGTGACTGAAAGAGGAGATGTAGGGAGGAGATACATTTTGGCTAGTGAATTATCCTGCCATTGTCCCATTAAGGCCAATTTGTGAAGCCAACATTTATCAACAAGCACCATGTGCCAGCTTAATAGAAGGATTGCAGCTGGAAAGCTCTGTTTTTCTTCCTCCATTTAAATATCATTCCAGGCACTTTAATGGCTTTCAATGAACTTTTAGTTGAGTTCCATATTAGCTCTGCCACTAATTCATGTCTCCTCTCTCAAAATGCATTTAGTAATCTCTGCAAGGCATTGACCCAAGGCAGTGAGCACAACTATAAAGCATAAATATAGGAGGCACAATTTGTCTAACTGTGGGAAGTCCTATACTCATGCTTTCAGTTTCACAAATTGAGGCATATTTCAACAAAGGGCAATTTTGTTTTTAAAATGCAGAGCTACACATTCCATGGGAAGGGTGGGAAAGGAAAGAGATTAAATCACCAATTTCACACTGGAGTCAATGGGATTGCATGCCAATTTCATTATGTTATTGGTATGGGTTATGATGTTTGTTTGTTTGTTTGTTTGTTTGTTTGTTTGTTTGTTTGTTTTAAATAACTGTCATACATAGTATTACTGCATTCTAATCTGGGGCCATTTTATTTCGAAAACCACCTTCTGCTACAAGATCTTTTTTGATAATAACAATTGTAGCCCTTGTTCCTTGTTTCCATCACATCTATAGGGACTATAAATTCCAGAATTCCCCAGCTACCCTGGCTATGGCTGATTAGATTTACTTTGGGGCCAAGTTATTTAGAAGGGCATTTTCTCCCAGCTGATCCTCTAAAATCATCATCAAAAGCCAGCTGAGGTATAATGGTTAACATGGGATAACAGCCTCTCTGTAGTGGTATCATGATTGTTGAATTCCCTTCTTCAGAAAGCTTTTATCTCTGGCTTTGTCCTTGATTCTTTCTACATTGCCTTGTCCTCACCCTTACCAGTAACAGTAGACATGAGCTGCCTATTTACACAGGGAAAAGGACCATTTCCCTCTAGTGGGGTTTAGGGATAGGAAGAACATTTGAAAATATTTGGGGGGAAATGTCAAAATTGGTTTTGTCTTAAGAAAACTTGGTGAGGAAAACCCCAGACAAGTGAGAATCGTGACAATTCATGATTTATTCTGGAAGAAAAATTCACATTTTTTGCACACTTCCTATGCAGAAAACAGCATTTTTGTATAAAAAAAATAATATTTTTCCATAGAAAATAATCATTTTTTAAAAAAAGCACACGCATGGAAAACTTGCATGAAATGGGGACAGAAGCATGGTTTCCTTTGTTTTATTCACAGAATAAGTTCTGAATAGTTTGATAACTGCACAATTTTCAACAATATGAATTCCTATTTATCTACAATGGTTCCATACTGTGGAATCCTGGGGATCTGCAGTTTAGGAAAGAGTATTTAGAAATCTGCAGAGACCTCTAGTGCCCTAGCACACTAAAAGCAGCTGAAATCCATAGAATGTAGCCATGACAATTAAAGTGGAATCATAGTGCTATAGAGTAGTGTAAAATGATCCATGGTGGACTTTTCCTATCTTCCCTTTCCTGCTCATGTTCATTTGTAATTTCTTAGGATTTCTAGTACTGGATAAAATCTGTAGGAGAGGTAATAATTCTCTTTAAGCATGCATGGGCAAGTGCTCCCAGCATTCCTGACTAGCAAGGCTTGATGGGAAGTGCAGTTCAACAACATCTGGAGGACTGTACTTTTGCCTACTTCAAGTTAACGAAAAAGTTATGCTATGTGCTATGTTTCTCAGTAAAACATTTCAGTCATTCCCTGATGTGAAAAAAACAAACAACCTGGCTCATAATATTCCAAAGAATTTCTGGGGATGTCTGAATACATCAACTCAATTGATTTTAAATATTAAAATCAAGTATTATTTATTTATTTATTTATTTATTTATATCCTGCCCTTCAACCAGAAAGGGTCTCAGAACAGCTTATAGATAATTAGACATTTCCCTGCCCTCAGGCTAACAATCTAAAAAGACATGACACAAAAGGAGAAGGGAATGGCAGTGGGGAAGGGGAATAAGTCCAGCGGTTCTTGTCTCCCTCCAATGCCTGGACCATGGCAGATGGCATGGAGGGAGGGCTCATCTTCTTACTTTAAGCCAGGCCTGATGGAGCTGGCTGGCCTTTCTCTCCCTCTGAGGCCAGATGATGTCAGATGGCAAAGAGAGAGGACTCATCTTCTTACCCAATTAATATCATATCATCAATATCTGAAAAAGCAAACATAAATTACAAAAATAGAAATTGAAGATCATGTGGGGAGATTGTTTTGACAGGCAGGCTCCTCCTCCTTTGGTCATGTGGCTATAGGGAGATGTTAGTCAGATACCTACATGTTGTTTCATTCTTTAGTTAAGATGGCATATGGTGGGGAGGATATCTTTTGCAGGCAGGATCTTCCTCCTTCTGGCCCTATGGCTATAGGGAGATTTGCAAAGTCCAGGAAATTTAAAATCAATTTGCATCTCAACAGGGACCCCTCTTTTGCAATCCAATGTGTCTCCAGTCCAGTGAGGCCACTGGACTTTAAATTTCCTGGACTTTGCAAATCTCCCTATAGCCACAGGGCCAGAAGGAGGAGGAGCCTGCCTGCCAAAAATCTCCCCACCATAACTAAAAACTGAAACAGTATGCAGGCATCTGACTAACTTCTCCAATTGTTTTTCTCCTGTTTGGTTTGTAATGTCTTGCCTGATGAAGAAGCCCATGGAGCTTCGAAAGCTTGCAACAAGCAAATTTTGGTTGGCCTGATGGATTCTTGTTTGAATACACAAATAATTGTAAGGGTGATCTAAATAGGGAGCATGGCATGAGGAATGGGGGAGATGTAATGTTCTAAGGGCCTTTGCAGACTGCCAGAAATAGTGCAAATTGAGTTCACTTTAAATTGAGGCACTGCCCTGGCTCAGTGCTAGGGAATTATGGGAACTGTAATTTATAGTGGCACCAAAGCTCTCTGACAGGGAAGGCGCAATGTCTTAGAAAAAAATACAGTTCCCATGATTCCCTAGCACTGAGCCAGGGCAGTGCCTCAATTTAAAGTGGACTCAGTTTGCACTATTTCTGGCAGTCTGCAAAGGCCCTAACTCCCACTGAAAGGGATCAGAGATCCATCCCATCTATCCCTAAGGAGAGCCCTCACTCCAGTCCACCTGATACCATCTGTCCTCAGAGGGAGAGAGACAGGCCCAGTTCCATTGGACCTAGCCTAAACTAAGAAGGAGAGCCCTCTCTCCATTCCATCTGCTATGGTCCAGGCCTCCAAGGGAGAAAAGAACCACTGGACCTTTCTTAAGCAAAGTGATCGAGAGAGCAGTCACTCTTCAACTCCAAGCTGTCTTGGAGGAAACCATTTATCTAGACCCATTTCAAACTGGCTTTAGGACAGGATTTGGAGACTGCCATGGTTGTCATGGCTGATGACCCTCATCTGAGCATCGACAGGGGTAGTGTGACCCTGCTGGTGCTCTTAGACCTCTCAGCAGCTTTCTACAAAATAGATCACAAAATCCTCTTGGATCGCCTGAGAGGGTTAGGAATTGGTGGCACTGCATTGCAGTGTTCCTTTCCTTCCTCTCAGGCAGATTCCAGAGGGTGTTGCTCAGGGACAGTTGCCCCTATAAAAAGGAGCTTAACTGTGGCATCCCACAAGGCATCATCCTGTCCCTGATGCTATTCAATATATATATATATGAAGCCGCTGGGAGAGATCATTCGGAGACATGGGGTGGGGTGTTAACAGTATGCTGATGACACCCAGATATATATCTCCATGCCTCGGTCATCAGCCATGACTTCAGATGGTGTCTCTCCTCTCAATGACTGTCTTAGACAGTAATGGACTGGATGAGGAAAAACAGATTGAGACTGAATCCAGATAAAATGGAGGTACTAACAGTACTGAAACTAGGTATTGGGATACAACTTCCAGTTCTGGACGGGGTCACACTCTCCGCGAATGACTGTGTTCACAGTCTGGGGGTACTCTTGGACCCATAGCTCCAGATGACTAATCAGGTAAATGTGACGGTCAGGAGTGGCTGCTATCAGCTTTGGCTGATACGCCAACTGCACCCTTTCCTGGAAGTAAGGGATCTTGAAACTGTGGTACATGTGCTGGTAACCTCTCGTCTTGATTTCTGCAATGCACTCTACATGGGGCTACCCTTGTGCTTAGTCCGGAAACTTCAATTAGTATAGAATATGGCAGCCAGACTAGTCTCTGGTACATCTAGGAGAGACCATATATCACTTGTCTTAAAAAGACTCTATTGGCTGCTGATCAGTTTCCAGGCTTAGTAAAAGGTGTTGGTTATTACCTTTAAAGCCCTAAATGGCTTGGGTCCAACCTATCTTCAGGACTGCCTCCTTCCATATAATCCAACCCGCACACTCCAGTCCTCTGGGAGGAATTTGCTTCAGCCTGTTAAAACTAGGCTGTCCTCAACCTCTCAGAGGGCCTTCTTGGCAACCATTCCCAAATTATGGAACAGTCTGCCAGACGAGATCCATCAGATTACAGCTTAAACGGCTTTTAAAAAGCTGTGAAGACGGATCTCTTCTGGCAGGCCTTTCCTGACTAGTTTTTCCTGGCCTAAGGAGCGAGTTCATTCCTCTCCCTACCCTCTGCTACATTTATAACTGACTGACTGACTGCTATTAGGATTTTCAGTTGTTGTTTTTATTTATTTACATGTTTTAAAATTCTTGATGTTTAATACTATTTTAAGGGGTGGGTGGGTTTTTGGGATTGTATATTGTGATATTTTATTGTTGCAAGCCACCCCGATTGCTTCTGCAGAGGGGCGGGATAGAAATAAATTTTATTATTAATTTTTTATTGGACTTATTCCCCTTCCCCAGTACTATTCCCTTCTCCTTTTGTGTCATGGCTTTTAGATTGTAAGCCTGAGGGCAGGGAACCGTCTAATTAACCATTTGTAAGCCTCTCTGAGAGCCTTTGTAGTTGAAGAGTGGGGTATAAATACTTCAAATAAATGGATAGATACATAAATAAATCCTTGCTATCTGCACAAGTAAGAGGAACTCCAATTTGTTCCAGTTGCATATGGTAAAATACTTTGTTGCTGGTGTATGCCTTCAGGTTGTTTCTAACTTAAGGAGACCCCCAAGAATCATAGTTTTTTTCCACAAATGTTAAACATTTTGTAAACCTAGATCACCTGATTTAGAAACTTATGATAGGTCAGCCCTGGTTAGTATGAGACACCATCAACAAATACCAGGTGCTGTAGGCTATATTTCAGGGGAAGGAACTGGCAAAACCAACTCTGAGTATTCCTTGCCTTAAAAAAAAACTATGAAATTCATTGGATTGCCTAATTCAACAACAGATATGAAGGCACATACAGGCCATCTAACATGTAGGGATGGAAAGACTGGGGAAAAAAGAAAACGTCCAAAAACATGTTTTTCACATCTAAAAAAATGTAGATGAAACTCTCGTCACAGTTGCAAATTTACTTTGCACAAAATTTGTACATGGTTGTTTTGCACAGAAAACAGCATTTTCTGTGCAAACAATATTTGAATACCGAAATATCAACTCAGGAGCAGAAAATGTTGTTTTCTGCACAGAAAAAGCTATAATGGGGATTTATTCAGCATAAAATTCACACATGGTTGATTTGCATAGAAAACAGCATTTTCTCTTCAGTAATTAATACTTCTGCATTGAAATATTATATTCCATGCAGAAAATGCTGTTTTCTGTGCAATCACAAGTGAATTTTGCACAGAAATAACTCCCAACTAAATCTTTTTCCTATGCATGCACAGGAATTAATATTTCTGTGCTGAAATATTATTTTCCACATAGGAAATATTGTTTCCTGCACAAACCAAATACATGAATTTTACACAGTATAAAACTGCGTGTTTTTTAACCCTTTCTTGCAATGGGAAGAAAACTTCTGAAATTACTTGTTGCTATCTTGAAGAAGCCTAGTAGTTTCAGCATTGGCTTATGATTCTAGGGAGCAGGGTTTGAATCTCAGTTTGGCCATGAAAATCCATTGAGTGACTTTTGGCAAGTCGCACTCTCTCAGCCTCAGAGAGGGCAATGGGAAACCCCCTTTGAAGAAACTTGCAAAAAAACCAACCCTGTGATAGAGTCACCATAAATCTGAAACTACTTGAAGGCAGACAACACACACACCTTCAAGAAGTAACTAAGGACCTAAACAGACTACCAGAAATAATCCAATTTAAGACCACTTTAACTGTCCTTACTCAAAGCTAGGGAATCATGGGAATTGTAGATTTTTTTCTGTCAGAGATCTCTGGTGCCACAATAAACTACAGTTCTCATGATTTCCTAGCACTGAGCCAGAGCAGTTAAAGTGGACTTAAGCTGCATTATTTCTGGCAATCTGTTCAGGCCCTAAGTAACAAATTATATCCCTACTACCATGTTAGATACAATATGCATCTGACCCTTGAGAGTAAGATATTTCCTTCCCAAGTAGTCATTGCAGACTCTCCAATATTTTGCCAACAAAAGCCAGGAAATGTCTGCCCAATCAATCTCAGACTATAGTTAAAACAGCAAAAACAAAAAAACAAAAATTAATGAGAAAGAACACTGAAGCCAGGAAATGGTGTAGTTATAGTTTGATTTTGCCTGAGCTTAGCAAGAAGGACAAGATTTCACCACTCCCCTTTTCTCTCTCTGCTAATATGATTGAATATAAAGTACTGTTGTGCTTTGTACTCAGTTTGTAGCAACTAAAGTAAGCTGAGGGGAAGGGGGAAGATTGGCAGGAGGTGGGGGAAACAGACATTTTAAAAGTTGCTGAAAATGTGACATGACAGAGGTTTAACTGAAACTTTTCCTGCCAAACTGGAACCATTGGCAGGTATGCCATTGTGAGCATCCTGAATCAGATTAAGACTCTGATGTGAGCCTTTGCTAAAGTATCCCTAGTACTCCCACCAGAAGCAATATGTATTGTCAAGGTCCACCTCTGTCCTCTGGAGCAAAACACTACAGGAAAACACATAAGAGGGCCTTGGATGTGGAATGCCCTTTCCTTTGAAAGGTCTGATTATCTGTGCTGCAGTTTCTCTGTTTGTAGAATGCTCTTCTCTTGGAGGCTTGGGTCTCTTTGATATTACACTACTATGCACTCACAGCTCATTTAATCATATAATTTTTAGTTTCATGAGACATTTAAAATTTTCAGCTTGAGATCTCTAGTGTCACAACAAACTAACAATCTGAGATTTCCATAGGTTGCAGTCATGACAGTTAAAGTGGTATAATAGTGTAGTGTGAAAGAGACTGTGATTTAATTTTGTTTGTGTTGGTTTTATATTGCAGGTGAGTTAAAACCTAGCTATTCATCAGAGCTTTTGAGGCCTTGGGATCATGGTCTGACTGGTTTGTGAAGTTTTATACATGGTTTTAAATTGTTCTAAACTTTTTTTAATTGCTTTAAAATTACTTGTTACTACATTGTTTTAAATTGTCATCTATTCCATCCTGGGACAGGCAGTCCATATTTTAATAAATAATAGAAAGGAAGTGGGAAGATATTAACAACCAATGTAGATTCACCTTATCTCTCAGAAAGAAGTCACTTGGAACATATTGGGCTGCAATTCTATACATGCTGACTTTGAAAGATCCTTCACTAGACAAAGTGAGAATTACTTTTGAGTAAACATGGATAGATTTGTATTATTAATGCTTCTCTTTTCTGTACTCAGTTGCTGGTTTGTGCTCTTACACAAAGTCCATCACTAAATGGAATCCTGTTGGTTTGTACCTTATAGAGTACGGTAGATTAAATTTATTAAATCAACACATAGGTAAATCATAGAATCATAGAATCATAGAATCATAGAGTTGGAAGAGACCACAAGGGCCATCCAGTCCAACCCCCTGCCATGCAGGAACTCCCAATCAAAGCATCCCCGACAGATGGCCATCCAGCCTCTGCTTAAAGACCTCCAAGGAAGGAGACTCCACTACTCTCCGAGGGAGTGTGTTCCACTGTCGAACCGCCCTTACTGTCAGGAAGTTCCTCCTAATGTTGAGGTGGAATCTCTTTTCTTGCAGCTTGCATCCATTGTTTCGGGTCCTAGTCTCTGGAGCAGCAGAAAACAAGCTTGTTCCCTCCTCGATATGACATCCCTTCAAATATTTAAACACGGCTATCATATCACCTCTCAGCCTTCTTTTCTCCAGGCTAAACATCCCCAGCTCCCTAAGTCGTTCCTCATAGGGCTTGGTTTCCAGACCCTTCACCATTTTAGTTGCCCTCCTTTGGACACGCTCCAATTTCTCCACATCCTTTTTGAATTGTGGTGCCCAGAACTGGACACAGTATTCCAGGTGAGGCCGGACCAAAGCAGAATATAGTGGCACTATTACTTCTCTTGATCTAGACACTATACTTCTACTGATGCAGCCTAAAATTGCATTGGCCTTTCTAGCTGCTGCATCGCACTGTTGACTCATGTTCAACTTGTGGTCCACCTGGATTCCTAGATCCCTTTCACACGTAGTCTCATTCAGCCAAGTGTCCCCCATCGTATATCTGTACTTTTCGTTTTTCCGCCCTAAGTGCAGTACCTTACATTTCTCTGTGTTGAATTTCATTTTGTTAGCTTTGGCCCAACTTTCTAGTCTGCTCAAGTCATTTTGAATTTTGATCCTGTCCTCTGGGGTATTAGCTACTCCTCCTAATTTGGTGTCATCTGCAAATTTGATAACTATGCCCCCAATACCATCATCCAAGTCATTAATAAAGATATTGAATAGCACTGGGCCCAGGACAGAGCCCTGTGGCACCCCACTGGTCACTTCTTTCCAGGTTGAAAAGGAGCCATTGTTGAGCACCCTTTGTGTTCGACCAGATAACCAATTACAAATCCATGTAACAGTTACTTTGTCTAGCCCACATTTTACCAACTTGCTTGCAAGAATGTCATGGGGAACCTTGTCAAAGGCCTTACTGAAATCAAGATATACTATATCCACAGCATTCCCTTCATCTACCAAGCTGGTAATTTTATCAAAAAAAGAGATCAGATTTGTCTGGCATGACCTGTTTCTCTGAAACCCATGTTGACTTTTTGTGATTATGAAATTATCTTCCAGATGTTCACAGACTCTCTGTTTAATGATCTGCTCCAGAATCTTTCCGGGTATTGATGTCAGACTAACTGGACGATAATTGTTGGGATCCTCTTTTTTCCCCTTTTTGAAGATGGGGACCACATTTGCCCTCCTCCAGTCCGCTGGGACCTCTCCTGTTTTCCAGGAATTCTCAAAGATTATTGCCAATGGTTCTGATATTACATTTGCCAGTTCTTTTAATACCCTTGGATGTAATTCATCTGGTCCTGGAGACTTATATTCATCTAGATTAACCAGATGTTTCTGTACTATCTCTTTACTTATTCTGTGATGAAATTCTCCTATTCTGTCCTCTGCTCCATTATCCTCAAGTTGAGCACCCTTTGCCTTTTCTGAGAAGACTGAAGCAAAGAAGGTGTTGAGTAATTCTGCCTTTTCTCTGTCCCCTGTTAACTTTTTGGTTCAGTGGGTCTTCTCTAATGGATTCCAACTATTGATCCCACACCTTTGTTAAAAGGTTCAGTGGACTCACCTGGATCTGATGAAAAGGAGTGACAGAGACTGGTCTCCTTGTCTTCCTTCACATAGCATAGCATTCTGCTCCATAAGAGTAAGGGCCTTTACAGACTGCCAGAAATAGTGAAGCTTGAGGCCACTTTAACTGTCCTGGCTCAGTGCTAGGGAATCATGGGAACTGTAATTTTTTTTCCTGGGACACTGAGCCTTCTCTCTCAGAGAGCTCTGGTGCCACAATAAACTACAGTTCCCATGATTCCCTAGCACTGAGCCAGGGCAGTTAAAGTGGCCTCAAGCTGCACTATTTCTGGCAGTCTGTAAAGGCCCTTAGTCAGGATAAATGGCGTTTATGTTAGTTTTCTACTTTTGGATAGACTCTATTAGTGTCTGTCTAAAAGTTAGTTTTTTGTTGTTAAGCTCTCAACCCATGGTGGCCCTGTGGATGAGACATCTCCAAGACCCTCTGTCCTCCGCTGGTCTACTTAATTCCTGCAAACCAATACCCATAGCCTCCTTAATAAAGTCAATCTATCTGGCATGTGGCCTTCCTCTTTTCCTACTTCCCTTCACCTTTCCCAGCATTACTATCTTTTCCAATGGGCTCTCCCTTCTCATGATGTGTCTGAGGTATAACAGCCTCAGTTTTGTCATCTTGGCTTCCAGGGAGGTTTCTGGCTTGATCTGCTCTAGGATCCATTTGTTATTTTGGGAGTAATGCCCCTCTCGTCTCAATATTAGTTCATCTATTCCAGTATTTATTCTGACTAGCAACATCTTTATAGATTCTTAAATTGAGAAAGGTCACTCCAATCACCTGCTTCTCCTAGCTGGAAGTACTGTAGATCGAAAATGAGTGATCTACCACTAGCAGTGGCCCAAGTGCATTTACTATCTGATGCAAATAGCAAAGCACATTTCTCTCTCCATTTCATCATCCCATCATTATCACTATCTTTCCACCTTCTGTAGAAAGAAACAGCAGCCCCACAAAGTGGCCAGTGTTTTTCTCCACAGAACTGGCCAGGCCTAAATGCATGGTTGATGGGTGATCCCTTAGACATTTTGAGCTATGTGTCTTCAGAGACTGCCTATAAATACAACCCCAGCACATGTGATCTCTCTGAGCATCCCATCCCATTTCTCAGATCCAGTTATTTAAGGCCCAGCTGGCTTTTTGGAGAGCTACATCTCAACCATTCCAGCCCGCAAGTACTTTTGGCATGGCAGAAACCCTCCTAGCATGGAGGGAGGCACATTGCATGTCATCTCTCTTACTTCTTTAATAGGACAGCAAGGTCTTCTTTAAATAGAAGGTTAGATATAATATATTTTTTTCAATAAAGGAAAAGTAAGGATTTCTTAGATCTCTCTGCCAGCTGTTTTCCCTCTCTCCCAAGGTTGATAGGATTGTTCTTCAGCTGTAACATCTTCAGTCATGAAGCTGTGACTTATCTGTAGGTCTGGGATCTGAGTATCAGTTAAGAGGAGCTTAACTTGCATAACATGGAAAGATTAAATGGAATTACTGCAGTCATCTCACTCGGAATGGCAAGTTTGAAAGAAAGCAAAGGCGTTAAAGCAAGAATAGTCAGTGAATATTATGTATCTCAAAAATTCTATTCATATTTAAAGAAAGTTTTTAAACAGCTGCATTGCATACCTTTCAGAGAATGTGCAAAGAGAGTTATTAACAATGCCAACTTCTGATTGGTTATTGGAAAATTGAACAATTAATAGTTAATATTCTTTTTGCCAAATGCAGTCATGGATTGCCAATCTTAATTTCAAGCCCAGATGATTTTATAACCATAAGAGAGAATGTAATGTGTTTAATTTGTTTATAGTTTAACTGCTCACTGTTTTCTTTACCAGATTAGTAGAAATTATTTTGCAAGTCTCTTGGCAGGAATATTTAGAATGCACTTCTTCACAATTTCTTTCAGCCAGGAAGAATTCACTCAATTCCCATCCACTGCACATCAGTTGGCTGCTATGGGAAAGTATATATTTTATTTGAAAACAAAATAAACAATTCAACAAGTTGATAACTGAATCTGAAAAGATTATCTGAAGGCATAAGAAACCTCTTCTGGTCTTCTGTCATTAAATTATACTTCAGGGGTAGCAATTTTGTAGACTTTCAGATGCTATTGCAGATGATGGGATTTGCACTCCAACAACAACAGTTGGACAGCCATATATTTCCATCACTGATGCACATGGTTTTCAGATGGCCACACGTAAGAGGGAGGCTGCATCTGCATAGCAGAAATAATACAGTTTGACACCACTTTAACTGCCATGGCTCAAAGATATGGAATTCTGGGATTTGTAGTTTTGTGAGATATTTAGCCTTATCTCTCTGGTGCCACAACAAACTATAAATCCCAAGACTCCATAGCACTGAGCTCTGGCTGCTAAAGCAGTGTCAAACTGCATTATTTTTGCAGTGCAGAATCCCTTGCTCCAGCCCTACTTAGGCTGGTGCTGTGATTTCAGTCTGGATCAACTTCTTCTACAGCTGCTCTTTCTGAAGAAACATGCCATTTCTAAGTAAATGATCATTCATTTTGGTTGTTACACAACTATTCATTTTGGATCAGTTTGCATGATGTGTGTTAAGTCTACGTACTGTATGGGAGGAGGGATTAATTTGGTTCACTTGTTACCTCTCTTTAAGTAGCTTTTTTTTAAAATAAATTTTATTATTAAAACATGCAAGCACACTCACATAGTCAGCCATTCCTGTTACAAACACAACCTTTTCTTAATCCAAAAAAAACTTCATAAATCCGATTCAAAATCTATTATCTACTAATTAATATCATTTGATATTCATCTAAAACAATTAAAATAACATCAATAACATCAATAGATTATGTCCCCTCAAAACTTTAAATTATACTAAATTACTAAAGATATTTTGTAGGAAGTTTCCTTTTTTTCCTTTTCTTAATTTCAACCATCTTTTCTTTTCATTCAACCTTCATCCCTCTACTACTTCTCTGCTTCTGACACTCCTTTCCTCTCTTCCCTCTTCCCCTCCGCACTCTACATTCCACCCTCCATCTTCGTTTAATCTTTTAATCTCTCTTCCACATCCACATCCTTCTTACCTTACAATCCTATTCCTCTCAACCTCCTTCTCCAACATACACATACCCTCTTACAACTTACTTTCTCCCTTCATTAGCTCTCTTCCCTTTCATTCCTTTCTTCCTACATTCGTTTAAGTAGCTTTTTTTAGTGTTCAGCTTCAATTCAGATTCTTACCAGAAACTGTTAGGCAATACTTACTGGGTAATGAAAGAGCCTTAACCTCAGCCCTGAGCTCTGTTTCTAGATTTCCTCTGATATATGTCCCATTTCCCCTCCTAGGAAAGGGATTTCTTGTTTTGGATGTTTATGTTCATGTTCAGGAATGAATTCATTCTGGATTTAGGCTGAACTTTAAAGGAGCTGAACCTACTTGGAAGAGAGTTCAGCACCCTAGACAGCTCCTTTCAAGTTTGTACATAAGTAAATCCCCAAAGAGATTTCTTACTCCACTGGTGTAGACACCCCCACCACCCCCACTGAGTATTGACAAGTCTAGCCTCTAGGACAATTTGAACAGTTTCACTATTCCCCATATTCAAATGTATTAAATATCAGACTTCCTTTGAAGGAATTTGCCAAATGTGAATAGTTCCTATGAAACATGAATGTAACAAATGCAGTTCTCAGCCATCTGCATTCATCAGATTCAGTAACTACAGGTATTCACAGTGTGGATGGAGAGGACTGTATTTGCCAGGTACCTATTAAAAATGAAGTGAGAGAAGGAGAGAGAGAGAGAGATCGCAACTCTAACTCATCCCCACAGACATGTTTGAATACGCAGGAATTCAAACTCTAAAACATTAAGCACTGAAAGTCCTCTGCCTAGATGTGCAGATCTGTCAACTTTGTTCTCTCAAATACAGGGTTGTTATTTTTTTTTTTAAATGTATCTTAATTTGTTTCTACAGCATGTATAAAGAATCTTGCAAATTTTGGAAAGTTCTTTGACAAAAATGAACCAAACAATCTAGCACTGACTCAGGGGATATGCAGATGGGCGGTCTGCTAGTGGCGGACCGAGGTCACAGCAACCCCATGCCACGGCCCTGATCCTTCCTTTTTCTGCCCCTAAAAGAGCGACAAAATGCTGCTCCTTTTAGGGGCGACAAAAGGCTGCCCTAAGAGCCAGCGCCAGGGCTCTTCCATGCCCTTTTGGCACAGCATGTCTGCACACTGTGCCAGGAGGGTGTCGTGACACTGTGCACCATGCAAATGGGTGCACAGTGCCAGGACAGCATCGAGGTGGGGTTGGGGTGGCCGGTGTCTGGCTGCCCCACCCCAATTCCACCTCCTTTAGGCCAGTCTGCAATGCGCCTCAGTGTGATATATCTGTGTCCTAGGATCTGTACAGGAAAAGCTAAAAGCAAGTACAGGGAGAAATATATTTTAAATACTACTGCCGTACTTCATGAATCATCAGATGCATTTGACAGATTTGAAATATTTCAAGGAACTTCCAATTATGATGGTTGGTTCATTCAATTTTTAACAAAACCAAATTTGTTTAATTGGATCCCTTGATCAATCCATTAAATAGCAAGGCAAATCACTGAAAATCAAGTTTCAGTTTCACTGAAAGTCTTTCGGCTATGAAAATAAATGATCAACATATTAAAATCAATCAGTCACAAGTTATAAAATTAGTGCATTAATGCATAATAAATATTGATTTGACTAGCATCAAAACAATGAATTGACAAAAGGATATAAAATACATATTTTCCTCCAATTTCTCCCTCGCCCACCACCACCCCACAAATTAGGCCTCTTTCTAGATTTCAGCTGAAGAGTCCTTCAAAACAGTTCTTCATTCTATATTTGCATATCTCTCTGAATAAATGATATTGTCAACACTTGTTGTTTGCCTTCAAGCCATTTCCAACATTGCTTGGGGGAAAATACAAGAAGTGCTTGATGTTCCTTTATGATGATATCCAACACAGTACCATTCATATGAATAATACTTTACACCAGAGTGGGCAACTGTATGTACCTCTCCAGATATTGAATTGCAACTCCCATTACTCTAGACAACATGGACAATAGTGAGAAACGCTGGAGACTGCAGTCTAACCACATCTGGAAGTACATTTCTCACCAGGAGTAAGAATTTGCGGATCACAGCTAAAGGAGTAGTGAGGATGGGTGTCATATTCATGATGCTGGGGCTGTTTTTCTTTTCCAGAAACCCACCCAGATTTCTCAGGATCTGGTATGGGGCAGGAAGGTTAGATAATCACAGACACCCTATTTGGTTGGCAGAGGGAAGGGCCCAGGAGCAAGTGAAGGTTTCAAGTTGGTCCACTCTCTGTCCATATAAGTGTTTTCTCCAATGCTAATCATCAGTTGTCCTCTGTGGCCTATAATGTTGCGGCCATTGTCATTTCAACAATATGTGATCTGTGCTCCTTCTTGTGAAATGAAAAAACCCATACTTGCAATTAGCTCAGTCCCTGCTGTATCCAATAGAAGTTAAAATCTAGAATTGTTCTCATAGGAAACAAGAGAGGAAGTGGAAGGGTGACAAGACACAAAAGAGTTAAATAGGATTCTTTAAAGGAGAAAGATTTATTCAAACATATAAAAGCACATCACTTGTCCCAACTAGACAAATATACACCACTAGCCATATGTATTGAAGCCAACCAGTGAGTGAGGCAAACAGCCTCCTGCTTTTGTTGCCTGTCTAGCAGCAATGAAGCTGGTGGGATGTCTAACCTATGGCAAACTTCAATGTTTTCTTGATAGACTTTGTTTGGCTTGGTGGATCACAAGTTATATAGGGCTGTTTTCATTCAAATAAAAATGCCAAGCACTAAGTTCTAAAACTGTTCTTGGGCATTATCAGAATGCCAGACTTTTCAACTTGCTCTGCTTGTAAATTCTAAATTTTAATTTATTTTCTACAGAGTCAACCTCTTGCAAAGCTTATCTTAAGCTACAGAGCCTGAGTTCTTATCTTAAGCTGAATATAAAACTAGAAAAAAGGATGCATGCACACCAGATTCATAAAACAGGAAAGGAGAGGAAGGTGGCACGGGTGGGAGAAGAGGTACTGCATGCTATACTTGTAGAACGAGGAAGGAAGGGAGGAAGGAAGAAAGGGATTGTTAGAAGTATAAAGAAAACAGCATGTGCTCACATGCTAAGGAGGGAAGGAAGATGATGTATACTACACCTCTAGAAGGGAAAAAAAAACATGCACACAAAGAAGATTTTTTTGACACTTTTTATTTTAAAGGGAAACAGAGGGAGGCAAGGAAATACAGGATGGAAGAGAAGAAGAGACACCATTTATTTTTATTTTATTTTATTGAGATCTAAATCATATAAATAGTGCAAAACAATCCAACTTACTCTGACATCTTTTGCAAACCCCACAAGTGCATAATGTCATGGATTTAAAAAAATGAAGCTAAAATCTCACCTGTTGAATTACTGTTGAAAATGCCTAGCAGAGTGTAATTCCAAAAAGAGTCGGGTCAAATGGACGATAAAGGAGGGGTCTGATGTACTGACCTCTCTCTAGACAGCTTTGTTGTTAGAAAAAGTAACATTAGTATACTTAAACTCAGGAGTTGTTTGTGTGTCTAAGGGCCTCGGCAGACGACTAAAAGAGTCGTCTTCCGGGCAGGGAAGAGGAGGGGCAGCCGCACGAGCGGCGCCCCTTCCTCTCCCCGAGGTCGCCCCCAGAAGCGCCGGCCGTCCGCACGGCCGGCGCACCGGGGATGACCTCACGGCGCAGCGTCCACATGCGCTGCGCCGTTTGAGCCAGGGAAAGTGCGCCCGCCGCTTTTAGGGTGCACTTTCCCTTACATCTAAAAGGAGCGCCAATTTGGTGCTCCTTTTAGATGCGCCGCAGGAGCGCCGCGGTCCGAAGGCTGAACTCCGGCGGCGCTCCGACCCGCGGCGTCTCCGGGGCCTCCGTCTGCTGAGGCCCTAAGAGTTTAAGCATGGCATGTATTCATATCATTTCCTCTGGAAGACACACTCTTAGTTAGTCTGTCTCAATTTGTTCATCCTCCAGTTTGTAGTTTGCAGTTCCCTCTCCTGTCCCCCATCTTTGAAAAGCATACATAACAGATATCTTTTGTATTTGTATGTAAACCTGTCTTTACCAAAAAAAAAAAAAAACAAAACACAAAAAACAACAACAACACCTTAGCTTGTTTATTTCTCTGCTAGACCCTGTGGTGTGGGACTGGTTGTTTCTCTCTTTCTGCTTGCAAATACTAATAACTTGTGGGATTGGTAGCTTGTTGCCACATCAGAGCAGAGATCTGCTGCCGCAATAAACTACCATTCTCAGAATTCCATAGCACTAAGCCATGGCAGTTAAAATGGTGTTAAACTGGATTATTTCTGCAGTGTAGATGCAGCCTTATTTAAATATATTTAACTTAGGCTGCATCTGCACTGCAGAATTAATGAAATCTGGCACCGCTTTTACTGCCATGACCCAATACTATGGAATTTGTAGTTCCGTGAGATCTTTAGCCTTCTCCATCAGAGAGCTCTGGTGCTACTGCAAACTACAAATCCCAGAATTTCATAGGATGGAGCCATAACAGTTAAAGCAGTGTCAAACTTGTATTAATTTTGCAGTTTGGCAGCAGCCTTAAATATGTCTAGTTAAATATATTTAACTAAGAGGATGAGATAGGATATCTCCTGCCAATATTCCCACCCCCCCCCCCCCCAAAAAAAAATCCTGGAAAGATTCTATATGTAAGAATGTGAGGAAGAAGTGTGATAATGGCAACTCAGTGGCCATTAAAAAGATATTTGCTTCCACTCCTCCCTCAAAATGGTTTTACCCTTGAACATTTTAAAATAGAATTGTTCATCTTCATAAACTGCCTCTATTAAAAAAAAAAACAGTTTAATCTCAAAATTTAGACTGTTGATGCCTCAGAACTTTCTGGTTATACCTAGTTCTCTGGTAGCAAGGTTAGGAAAGAATTCTTCTTGATAACTTGGGGAGCCACAGCTATTCAGAGCTTGGAAATTTACATTTTAGACTCTTAGAACAGCCCTTTCCAGCACCCACCATGACTACGGACTGTGCCACTTGAGGCATTCTCAGATTTGTAGTCCAAAAAGGTAGGTTTTCCAGGCATTGGCAGAGCAGAGCTGGAACCCTTTAATGCTACATAATTAGCACAGTGATTCCATCTAACTGCCTTAGTTCCATCCTTTGGAATCCTGGAATTTGTAGTTCAGGGAGGAATGCATAGAATTCTTAGCTGGACAGTTCTGTCACCTCACCAGACTACAAACTCCAAGATTTCAGAGGGCATGACAATTAAAGTCATAGTGCTAGAAGACTGTAATGGGAACCAGCCCCTGAATTTTCTGTGAAAACCATGGTAGTTAAAGTGGAATAACAGTATTATATTTTCATAGTGTGAATGGGTCCTAGGCCTGGGTTATTGTGGACAATGCAAAATAATGGGTAGGCTGCCATTTGCATCAGTAGTAGGTGGGGGCACTAATGGTGAAGTCCATCCTTGTTTGAGAATCTATCCTGCTATTAAAGAAATGCATAATATGGTCTAATCCACCCAAAATCTCTCTTGCATGAATAGAATGGAAAATTTCTAAAGGGCATTTCCATACCACTCAAAGTAAGGGTTGAAAAGAAATGTGATGGTCTCGCATTTCCCTGTGAAATTATTGATTTTACATCACCCAGGGCTGGCAACAGGATGAAATATACTTTGCCTTTGAAACCCATACTTTTTCAAGGCTTGTGATGTGCTTCAGAGAAGAAAAATGCAGAGTAGAGAATACTTACCTCTGGAAAAGGTAGACATTTAAACATCCATGCATTTGAAAAATAAACACAAACATGTTTTAGTCAATGGGAAAAATACCTTTTAAAAACCCATTTACATTAAATTATGAAAGCACTACATTAATTACATTACATAATATATTTTTATGCATGCACACTAGAAAAATGTATTAAAATCCACACATTAAGAAAATGTGTAGAAAAATTTCCATATCAGAAGAAAAAGGTTTTGTAGCCTGATACAGAATTGGAATAGTAACTTTCTGAGTAACTTAGAAAAATGAGACTAACAGATTTCACATCCTTTTATTTGGTTATTTAATGTGTTTGTATATTGCCTCCCAACCCACTGGGGGCTCCAGAGGTGATGAACAAATAAAGCAGCTTCTTAAACTCTGGATTCTGACCATGATGGTGGTGGAGATGATGATGATGATGATGATGATGATGATGATAATGATACAAACAGTTACCGCCAGTCACATTTTTACACTTGTTAGCATTCATTAGCACCCTTATGACTATCTAATGAAACTCTCAGAAACTTCAGCCCACAGACTCAGCCATCAAACCAAATATTGGTGTGTTTTTTTGAATTTTTTTTTATTATTTAAACATTAAAACATACATTCATTCCGCACTTAAACACAGATTACTGACTTATTTTTGTTCCACAATTTTATACCCCTGCTATGCTTAGTTATACAAATATTCTTAAATCATAAATCTAATAAGTATATCTTATATATAACATTAACACCTTTAGCAATCCTTCAGTTCATCATTTCCATCCTTTAATTTTCCAATCTCTTTCTTTTCCTCTCCTTTGTACTTTCTTGATCCTCTCTTTTATCTTCCATCCTTAAAATCCTTTCTCTGTCTTTCATCTTCTACCCTTCTTTTCTCTTCCTTCCCTTTAAATCCTTCCTTACCTCTTCCTCCTCCGACCTTCCTACCTTCCCCTATCTACATACACACACAATGAAAGTTAAAAAAGAAAGAAGAAGGTAGGAGAGGAGATGAGATGGGTGACTTGAAGGTACGTGTAAGTAGAATATGGTGGGTGTATGCAAATATTGGTTTCTGACTAATGTACCTGCAGAAAATTCCAGTTTGAGAAGCAGAGAGAACAGAGTCAGGCTGACATGCTTTTCCATCTCTCTCTTCTTCAGTAATCACGTTGATCCATACAATCTGTTTTTGTGGTTAACAGTCATTAGCTGCCAACAATAAGTACTGTAACTTCAAAAACCAAAAGAGTATATAAGTAGCTCTAAAGATTGCTGCTGGGTGTCAAGTAACAAAGCTATGGTGGTAGGATGACCCACAGTATTTTAGAATTAAGATTTAAAAGGACTCCTGAATTTTATTTCCTTTACTGTCTCCCACACACTCCAATCCTTATTAACAACCTTTAACAATTTTAACAAGATTTTGTCTTTTCAAAATTAACTTGCTGTTTAGTTTAGGAGATCTGTGGGTCAAGATATTTTTGAACTGTTTCCATTGCATTTAACATACCGTAATTCTTATAATAACTAAATTCTTACCATTAAAAAATAATTATGTTGAAGCTCCCAATTCATATTAGTTAAAAGTGAATGAGTTTCACCAGATAACTGGAAACCAAATGGATTTTTTAACTGAGGTATATAACCTTATATACAAATTACAGGTGTGGTCTGTCAATTTTGAGGGGCATACACACAGGGTGCAATAAACTGTTGTTTGTTTGTTTACATTAACATTGTATTCCACCTTTCCATTAAATGGTGCTTTAAGAACTCAGTACATGTTTTTGGACATATCATGAGTAGATGACTCACTAGGAAGGACAAGAATCCTTGGCAAGGTAGAAGGCAATAGGAAAGAAGGAAGACCCTGTGATGGTGTCAACATGGCACTTCTCAATTGTTTTAAAACCTTTTACTCTTTTGTCTCTTTGTGTCACCACTGCCACCACTCTGTCACAGAGATTTACCTTCCCAAATTATTATTATTATTATTATTATTATTATTATTATTATTATTATTTTGAATGGCAGTACATAATTATTTTAATCCCACCACTGCCACTAATTTGTGATGTGACTCCCCTTCAAACCTCTCTATGAGTCTCAAAGCTAAAAGTTATTTCTTAATGTAATGTGATGTTGTGTTTTAATTGATTTACCCTACTGTTTTAAACTGTCTTAGGGCCTTTACAGACTGCCAAAAATAATGCAGATTTAACTGCCCTGGCTCAGTGCTAAGGAATCATGGGAACTGTAGTTTATTGTGGCACCAGAGCTCTCTGACAGAGAAGGCTCAATGTCCCAGAAAAAAATACAATTCCCATGATTCCCTAACACTGAGCCAGGACAGTTAAAGTAACCTCAATCTGCATTATTTCTGACAATCTATAAAGGCCCTTAGTTTAATAACTTTTTAAGGGGTGGGTGGGGCTTGGGGACTGGATGCATTTTACTGATGTTTAATTTGTTGTAAGCCACCCTGATTGCGCTGCAGAGTGGCGGGATAGAAATAAATTTTATTATTGTTGTTGTTGTTTTAATTTTATTTTTTATACATGGTAGCTTACAGAATGATACACATAGTACAAAAAGTATACTATTTTCTAAAGAAGTTTTAGAATTTAGATTTAGAATCATACTACCAAGCCAGTGTATTAGTTGGCTAACAGAATGGATAAAACCTGAAAATGTGAAACTGCTAAATTTGGAAGGCTTCAACCTAAGGCATGGTTGGCATGCATATATGTGGTATGAGAAAAGCAAAGCCAACAAAGATTTCCACCACCACTTTATCAGACGAGCCTTACTAAACACCTGGCAAGAAATCAAAAAGAAATTCTATAGGGCTATACCAGGCTGGGTATCACCCTAAGAAGCCTTCCACAGCAGATGGAGCAGAATGGAGAAATGGATAAGATTTAAAGATATTTTGAAACAGACCATCAAAATAAGCCAGCTATGAAAACCCTTGAAGAACTAGAACAAATAGATGCCAAAAACACTGGTTAATGTACAAACAACTAAGAGAAGAATTTATCAGAGATTTCTTAATGTTGGTACTGCACAAACTGTATTTTTGAAATCACTCCAGAGAGTTACGTGGTGAAAAAAGTAATAGGTTTATTTACAAGTCAAGCTAAATGGTGAATATATCTTGTGGTGGATGTTGTTCACATTGGTTACATTACTTGAATAATTTATTTGTTACACTGTTTGACCTTTGCTGTTTCTTGTCTTTATAATTGTTTCCTTATACTTATATATATGTTTCCTTTATCAACCAAAACACTCAGAATCTTTATTACACTTTTATTTCCCACACCTCTTCTAATGACTTATGCCTCACTTAGCACTACTATGAGCCTTTACAGACTGCCAGAAATAATGCAGCTTGAATCCATGTTAACTCCTTTGGCTCAGTGCTAGGGAATCATGGGAACTGTAATTTTTTCTAAGACATAGAGCCTTCTCTGTCAGAGCTCTGGTGCCACAATAAACTACACTTCCCATGATTCCCTAGCACTGACCAGAGCAGTTAAAGTGGACTCAAGCTGCATTATTTCTGGCAGTCTGTAAAGGCCCTAAGTAACCTCTCCTGGCCTGACCCCTCTATCCCCCCAACAGAGACAAACCTGATGGATATGTTGCTCATATGTTGCCCATCTCCATTCACTGGCAAAGTGAAAAGTCTTTTTTCCCATTCACCCAGTAAAGTAGGTTGGGGATTATAATCACTAATACTGTCACAATCATGACTAGGTATATAGAGAGATCTTGTAGCAGCTTTGAAACTAACTAAGGGGGGTTGCAGACTGCCAGAAATAGTGCAGATTGAGTCCACTTTTAGGGTTAGGGTTAGGGAATCATGGGAACTGTATTTTATTGTGGCACCAGAGCTCTCTGACAGAGAAGGCTCAATGTCTCAGAAAACAACAACAACAACAACAACAATTCCCATGATTTCCTACCACTAACCCTAACCCTTAAAGTGGACTCAATTTGCACTATTTCTGGCAGTCTGCAACCCCTCTAAAAGAAGTTGGCAGCATGAGCTTTCATAGACTTCAAGTCTAATTCTGCAGATGCTTTTGGAAGCAGACTGAAAGCTCATGCTGCCAACTTTTTTCTTTAACTCTTGAAGGTTCTACAAGATCTCTCTACATACTGATTCTACAGACTAACACAGCTATATCTTTGAATTTTACAATCATGGCTAATTAATGATTATGAATATAGAACTGTTATAGGCTAGATAACTGCTCCACACTCACAGTCACTATTTGTCATGACTGTGACACTACTGCCATTATCGTAGCATTCCCTGGCAAACTTTACTGAGCATCTCCTTCATTGGGACAAGGAAATCTACTCTGCCAGTGATTGGAGCACAGGTGAATGGCATTTCCATCAGGTATGGGAGGGTTAGTCCAGGAGAGGTTCCTTAGTTAAAGATACATAACTAAGGTAAAAAACACACTGCAGAAATAATCCAGTTTGGGACTGTTTTAATTGCCCTAGCTCAGTGCTAGGGAATCCTGGGCATTGTAGTTTATTGTGGCACCACAGCTCTCTGGCAGAGAAAGCTAAATTTCTCACAAAACTACAGTTCCCAGAATTCTCTAGGATTGAGCGAGGACAGTTAAAGCAGTCTCAAACTGGATTATTTCTACAGTGTATTCTGGACCTAAGTAATTGATGTAGAATACTGGCTACTATTATTATTACTCAAGATGAACATATGTCAAATGCTGAGAATAATGCACATCACTATTATACTGTAATGGAGGTTTATGATCGATAAGGAAGATCAGATCATATTCCCATCAAAGACCTCCGCCGCCGCTTGCCTCTCTCTCTCGCCCGCTCTCCTGTTGCCTCCTCCTCCCTCTCTGGCCACCTCGGGTGGTGGAAGGAGGAGATAAAGCTTATATCCCTCCACCAGCCACATGTAAAGATCCCTGACTCCTCAAATTGGAAATATTGCAGAAGAAAATTAATATGGATCTGTAATTTTTCTTACTAGGTTTACTTAATTTCAAAAGAAAAATTGAGAAAGAGATTGGTATACTTTTTGGTATATGATAACTGCAGCCAGAATACTTCTGGCAAAGTATTGGAAAACAATTAATATCCCAGCAGAAGAGGAATAGATAGGGAAGACAGCAGATATTGCAGCAGAGAGGATGGGCAAGCAAAATCAAACAAGAGCCAGAAGACAGATGAGCAACTAAAATAAAGAAGGACATGAGGAGGGAAAGGAAAAGGAGGGAGGAGGAGGAGGAAGGGTAGGGAAATGATCAATTCAACAATAATGGAGCGGAGGGAGAATGACATAGGGAAACAACTACTGGGCAGCAGCGGTAGTGGTAGGTGTCACAAAAGTGAAGAACAGCAGTGAAATCATAGCTAACACTTGTTAGTGCACAGAGGGAGATTGTAGGTGGTTCTCTTTGTGTAACCCCCACCTAGAAAACCCTATGAGGAGACAGCGAAAGTGTCACACAGGCAGGACAAGAGCACTAACAGAGATAGATAGAAAATAAATGAAAATAGACTTGCAAGAGCATGCTAAGGGCAGCCAAAATGACAAAGCAAGCAGTAAAAACTCTCAAAGTCAAACCCCACCAGAAGCAGCACCACACATAAAATAGGGACATGGAATGTGATAAGCATGAGCCAAGGGAACCTAGACATAGGGCCATTGCAGACTGGCCCAAAAGGCCAGCCTGGGGGTAGAGTTGGGGCAGGGCAGCTGCACGGGCATCCCAACCCCACCCTGATGCCTTCCTGGGCCTTTGCAGACTGCTAGAAATAGTGCAAATTGAGTTCACTTTAACTGCCCTGGCTCAGTGCTAGGGAATCATGGGAACTGTAATTTTTTCTGAGACATTGAGCCTTCTCTGTCAGAGAGCTCTGATGCCACAATAAACTACAGTTCCCATGATTCTCTAGCACTGAGCCAGAGCAGTTAAAGTGGACTCAATTTGCACTATTTCTAGCAGTCTGCAAAGGCCCCCTGATGCCACGCGGCCATATGCAGGGTGCATGGTGTCAGGATGCCCTTCCAGCACAGTGTTTAAAGACGCTGCACTGAAAGGGTGCTGATGCCAGCTCTTAGGGCTGCATTTTGCCACCCCTAAAAGGAGAGGCATTTTGCTGCTCTTTTCAGGGTAGCAAAAGGGAGGATCAGGGCTGCGGCATGGGGTTGCCGCAACCTTGATCTGCCACTTCCCGGGGCGGTTCTCTGCCGCTCCAAACGGCCGGTCTGCATTGGCCCGTAGTGAAAATGGAAATGCAATGCATTAATATAGCAGTACTGGGGGTGAGTGAGTTAACATGGACAGGAATGGGCCACTTTGAATCAGACAACCACACCGTGTTCTACTCAGTGAATGAAAAGACAAGAAATGGGGTAGTTTTCATACTAAAAGAAGATGTTATAAAAGCAATAAGAGGAAACAAGCAAAATCTGACTGAATCATCTCAATAAGGCTCCACAGGAAACCTATGAATATCACCATAATTCAAGTATATGCACCAACCACTGAAGCAAAACAAGAAGAAATTGATAGATTTTATGGAGTGCAGGAAGAAATTGACAACACACCAACACAGGATGTCAAGCTGATCATTGGAGATTGGAATGCAAAGGCTGGAACTAAAGAAGAATCAAAAATGGTAGGCAAATTTGGGCTAGACAAAAGGAATGAATCAGGTGAGCATCTCATAGATTTTTGTGAAGCCAACAACCTATTCATTGCAAACATATTTTTCTTTTTTATATATATAATTTATGTTTTATTAACATATACTATTCAAACATCTCTATAAAGTTAACATATTAATTTCTTTTTCAATAATTAAATACAAATATTTACAATTGACTTCCAAAGTATCTCCAGTTTGTACTCAACCTTAGTTCAATGTTCACTCATTGTCT
This sequence comes from Phrynosoma blainvillii, assembly GCA_026167975.1. NCBI lineage: Eukaryota > Metazoa > Chordata > Lepidosauria > Squamata > Phrynosomatidae > Phrynosoma > Phrynosoma blainvillii. The sequence continues at coordinate 421,292,904 of JANUYF010000001.1, forward strand.
TCATATATATGCAATTTTAAATATTGAATCCACTGTGTGATATAACAATAGCTTTAATTATCTTGATCTTTAATAGTCACTTTTCACCTATTATTTAGTCAGTTTACTAATTTAGGGTATCCCATCAGTCTATATCTCTATTCAATTAAATTTTCTCTCTTACAGTATTGCAGTATCGGAGTCCAGTCTTGTTCAGTACTCTCTACATTTTGTTTGTTCAGTCTGGCTGTGAGTATGTCCATACTCATCATTTCAATAAGTCTTGTAGTCCACTCACTGGTTGAGGGCACTTCTGCTAGCTTCCATTTTTTTGCTAATGTAATCCGAGCTGAAGTTATCATATACAATAATATCCTTCCATATTTCCTTTCCATTTTTACTGGGATCTTATTTGTCATGTTCAACAGATATATTTCTGGTATTCATTGCAAACATATTTTTCATACAGCCTGAGAAAAGGTTATACACATGGACATTAACAGATGGCCAACACAAAAACCAAAAAGATTACATAATTGGAAGTAAAAGATGGTGAAGCTCCATACTAGTGGCCAAGACTAGACCAGGTGCTGATTGTGGCACAGATCATGAACTACTCATTTCAAAAATAAAAGTAAAACTCAAGAAGAAAGCAAAAACAGTCATCATACCAAAGTAAGATTTAAATAACATTTCCACAGAATTCATTGACAATATAAGGAACAGATTTGCAGTACTAAGTATACTAGACCATGAACCAGAAGAGCTTTGGTCTGAAGCCAGGGACATAATAAAAGAAGAATGCATAAAGACACTTCCAACAGGCAAAGGGAAAGTGAAAAACCATTGATGACATATAAAATGCTACGAGCAATAAAGGAAAGAAGAAAAACAAAACAAAAAGGTGATAGGAATAAACAAAGAACTATGAATGCAACAGTACAATGCCTCGTGTGCAAAGATAAGGAAAATTACTATCAACAATCTGAGATATAATACTAGCAGGGAGCCTCATAGACCTGGAACAACTACTAAGGAAGATCAAAGAAGAAAGTGCAAAGGCAGGCTTACATAAAGAAAACAAAAATAATGACCACAGAGAACTTACACACATTCAGACTAGACAATAAGGAAATAGAAATAGCAAAAGAGTTCTCATATCTGGGATCAAACATTGATTGGAATGGAGACCACAGCCAAGAAATCAGGAGAAGATTAAGAATGGAGAGGGAGGCTATGAAAGAACTAGAAAAGATCCTAAAATGCAAAATACACAACAGGCACAAAAATCAGAATCATATAAGCCATCGTATTCCCTATTACCATGTATGGATGTGAGAGCTGAACAGTCAAGAAAGAAGACAGGAAGAAAATCAACACATTTGAGATCTGATGCTGGAGAAGAGTGCTGAGGATTCCATGGACAGCCAAAAGGTCAAACAAATGGGTCCTAGAACAGATCAAGCCAGAGATATCCCTAGAAGCCAAGATGACAAGACTTAGACTGTTGTACTTTGGACACATCATGAGAAGGCATGAATCATTGGAAAAGACAATAATGTTGGGAAAGGTGGAGGGAAGTAGAAAGAGAGGAAGGCCACATCTTAGATGGATGGACTTTATTAAAAAGACCATGAATATGAGTTTGCAGGACCTAGGCAGAGCAGTTAGAGGACAGGGGGGCCTGGAGATGTCTCATCATAGGGTCACCTTGGGTCGAGATTGATGCGAAGGTAGTTAACAAACAAAAAAATTGATAGGAAACCCAATAGTAAATGTATTAAAGATTGGAAAAGGTTTCAGGATTATTTTCAACAGAGATAAGACTATATAACAATTTTTGGATTTGTAGACTAAATGAATCTGTTGTTACTTATCCATGGGTGGAAAGAGTGTATGGCATTTGATTACTAAAAAGATTGGAGGAAGGAGAAAAATAAAGTTAATTATAAATGCACCTCTCTTTTTATGTTTAAGAAAGGTATACTTATACAAAATGATTACTTAAGCTAACATTTGACATTTGGGAAGTGATTAGTTAATTTGTTCTGTGGTTTGTATGTGGAGTGTCTATTGTTTATGTTACTTGTTAACTGCCCATGATTTATCCACAACTCATGGCAACCCTGTGGATGAGACCTCTCCAAGCCCCCCTATTATTCACTGCTCTTTTTAAGTCTTGTAGATTCATGCCCATTACCTCCCTGATTGAGTCTGTCCATCTGGCATGAAGTCTCCTTCTCTTTCTTCTGCCCTCCACCTTCGCTAGCATTATTGTCTTTTCTAATGAGTCATGTTTTCTCATGATGTGGCCAAAGTATGAGAGCCTTAATTTGGCCATGTTGGTTTCCAGGAAAAGTTCTGGCTTTATCTGCTCAAGAATCAATTTGTTTGTCTTTCTGGCTCTCCACAGGAGCCTCAGCACTCTTCTCCAGCACCACGTCTCAAAAAGAATTAATTTGCCTGCCATATAATTTCTTCACTGTTCACCTCTCACATCCATATGTGGTGACAGGAAAAACATGGATTGGTCGAGTCTTAGTATTCAGTTGAATAATTTTGTCCTTTAGGATCTTGTGCAGTTCGTTCATAGCTGTCCTTCCCATTCCTAGTCTTCTTCTGATTTCTTGATTGTAGTTTCCATTCTGGTCAATGTTTGATCCAAGGTATAGTAATTCTTTAACTACAGTGTGCCGGCTCCATCTGCAGACTTGTCATCCGTGGATTTGAGCCTCCATGGATGGCAAGCCCTGGCTCTTAAAATAGTAGTGTGTGTGTGTGCTGGTGCATTGGAAACAATGGGACTTGAGGTCCCACGTTTTTCACTATCCACCGGGGGGGGGGGTCCCAAACAGATCCCCCATGGATAGCAAGGGCCCACTGTGTTATTTCCTCCTTGTCTAGGTTGAATTTATGTATTTCTTCTGTGCTCATTATTTTTGTTTTCTCTATGTACAGCATTAAACCTGCCTTTGCAGTTTCTTTTTTTACCTTCTTTAGTAATTGTTCCAAATCTAAGATGTTTTCTGCTAGTAGTATGATGCCATCTGCCTATCTTAGATGATTGTGCTCCTTCTTCCAATCTTCACTCCCTCTTCTTCTGAGTCTAGACCTGGTCTTCTTATGATATTCTTTACATAAAAATTAAACAACAAGGATGATAGAAGGCAGCTTGTCTTGCCCCTTTGCCAATTGACAACCATTCTGTTTCTCTGTATTCTGTTCTAATTATAGCCTCTTGTCCCAAGTACAGATTTATCATCAGGACTATCAAATGTACTGATACCCCATGTCTTTAAATGCCATCCATAGTTTTTTGTTATCTATGCAATCAAATGCTTTGCTATAGTCTATAATACACACATTGATTCTCTTCTGGAATTCCTTGATGTGTTCCATTAACCATCATATGTTTGCAATATGGTCTCTAGTGCTGCCTCCTTTCCTAAACCCTATATAGGCCTCTAGGGAAACTTCTAGGATTTCTCTCTCCTTATAAAGTTGGAATATGTGCTGAAGTAGTTTGACAATAATTTTGTTTTCATGGGAAATTAATGTTATGGTCCTATAGTAGCTGCAGACCTTTGTGTCTCCTCTTTTGTGGATGTGGATGTATATTGATCATTTCCAGTCTGTTGGCCAATATTTTGTTTTCCATATCTGTTGGCATATTTTAGTTAGCACTTGGACTGATTATATAATCTCTGTGAAAAAACTAATACAAATATGTATTTATTTATTTAAAAACTTCATATACCTTCACCACCCACATGTAAGGATCCCTGATCCCCCTCCTTCCAGTAACAGAGTTTAGACTTCAAGGAATGAGGAAAAGGGGAGTATCAGGGTGTGATGAGAGAAGGCTAATCATTGCATCCAAAAGATTTAAGGCTGACCCAACCCCAACCATCCTCAGGCTATCCCAGTACAAGGGGAAACCCATTTTTCCTCTATTATTCAAATATATTTGAATATTCTTTTCATCCCTATTGTGTATCACAAGCTATATCTAACTCCAGATGTTGAGATTTATATTATGCAATTCAATGAAAGAACAAATTAAATTATTAAATTTATTTAGATCCCACTTTTCATTCAAGTTGGCTTACAATATAAGTTTTTAAAATCCTGCTATCAAACACTAATTAAAACAACTTTAAAATCTGAATTGATAATAAATAAACAGCAAACTATAAATAAGTCCAGCAAATAAATATAAAAACCTCTGGCTGTAACAGGTAATCAGTTACCAGGTTAACTAACTTCTCTTGGAAGGTCATTCCATAATATGGTAGTAGGCACCAGGATAGCCATCTCTTGTACCTCTATCAAATATACCCCTGAAGTTGTTGGGACACAAGAGAGGGGCTTTTCTTATCGATCTCAAAGTCCAGTCAGACTTATACGGGGTGAGAGAAGGGAGTGGATACAGGCTTTCACACAGCCACACTCAACTAATACATAACTACAAATTTGGGGTGCATCTACACTGTAGAAATAATGCAGTTTGACTTCACTTTAACAGCCATGGCTTCATCTTATAGAATCCTGAGCTCTGTGGTTTTGTGAGACAACAGCACTCCTTAGCAGAGAGGGCTTAAGACCTTGTAAAGCTACAAATCCCATGGTTCCATAGGATGGAGGTACAGCACTTAAGGTAGTGTCAAACTGCATTACTTCTATAGTATATATGCACCCTTGATTTTAACTTTGCAAACTATTTTAAAAAGCTAAGCAGATTTTAAAAAATCTCTTATGTTATCATTATAAACAAACAAACAAAAAATCAGAGTTTGGCATATACTTCCATATGAGGTAAAAAAAAAACAACAACTTGTAATACTCTAGTAATTGTTGAAATTATGTGTAATTTCCTGAAGTGTTTAAAGGTGAAGTGAAGTGGGCACTTTATTTAAAATGAATTGAAGATGTAAGAACATGATTGAGGCATGCAGTTATTATCTGAACAACCCAGGTTTACACGTGACACATAATGATATTAATAAATATTTGTTGTAGCACAGGCTTATATATCTACTGAGAAATAAATCTCATACATTATTACAGTATCTGGGAGCTGTCATGTTTAAAGCTGGAGTGTATATGTGTTATGGTACCTTGCAAAAGTATTCACGCTTCTCTGACTTTTTCATGTTTTTGTTGTGTTATAACCTGGAACTGAAACGGATTTAACTGGCATTGTTACCACTTGATGCACACAACATACTCAGCACTGCGAATGTGCAAATTAATTTATTGTGACACAAAACTTAAGGAAATAAGTACATCAAAAGAAACTGTCACTGCTGGTTGTGTAATATTCATCTTCTTCTCTATGGAATCCACCTGTGTGCAGCTCCAGTGTCACATGATCCCAGATTAAATGCACCTGGTTCTGGAAAGCCGAAAAGTTGCTTAGAGAGCATATCTAAACAATCAATATCATGATGACTAAGAAGTTATCCAACCATCTCAGTGATAAAGTTGTACATAAGCACCAATCAGGGTTGGATTATTTTTGTTGTTGTTGTCATTTGTTGTGTGCCTTCAAGTCGTTTCCGACTTATGGTGACTCTAAGGCAAACTTTTCATGGGGTTTTGTTGGCAAGATTTCTTCAGAGGAGATTTGCCATTGTTTTCCCCCAAGGCTGAGAATATGTGAGAATAAGTATCACCCAGTGGATTTCATGGCTGAGCTGGGAATCGAAACGTGGTCTCCAGAGTCATAGAGCAACATCCAAAGCACTACACCACAGTATCTCTCTGGATGATTTTCTTTTTAAAAAATCTGAAATGATGAAATCCCTTGAACATCATTAAATCCATTGATTCAAAACTGACAGGTGGGCAGGCGGGCGGGTAGGCGGGGAGAATGGGTCAACAATGAATTTGCTTAGAGAAGGCCATACAGGGGGGAAAAGTTGCAACTCCAGTGTTCAATATCCTGTGTGCGTCAAGTGGTAACAATGCCAATTAAATCCAGTTCAATTCCAGGCTGTGCCACTACAAAATATGGAAAAATCAAGAGAGGGGGGAGGTTTTTGGAATACTTCTTCAAGGCACTATACCTTCTGTACCTTCCCCTGAAAGTATAGTTTGATGGAAGGAATTGCTTTTTTCCCCCCTTGGTGAACTTGGCAATAGAGATCAGTTGGACATTTGAATACAGTTCCACTCCTTTTTCAGACATAAATCCCATCCATTAAGGAGTGGGCCTTGTTCAATTGCTGCCTTTCAATAAGCAAGTTCTGGCAAATACATTAGTCCACCCTTATCCATGGTTTTGCTTTCCAAAGTTTCAGTTACTCATGGTTGTTAGCATGGTTACGTAGTGCGTGGTGCACCATGTCAATGTTTGGCACCAGGATCACCACCTTCTCGGATGCAGGCAACAGCTTGTGAGCTGGGGAAGCACCTCTCCCCTTCCAGAAGAGTGAAGAGACACTGCAGACAGACATCTCACAGATGAGGCTTTTAATCTTAGTTCCACTATACACGAGGCTATCATACAACACCGTCCGCCGTCCAACATATACAACAACCAATGACAACCCACAACAATCCACACTGTGACTTGAGGCACCTCCCTTATATAGCCAGGGCTCCATGTGGTCTTTTGGCCCTATCTCTTCCTCTTGAGTCACAATGACACCTGTCACTCAACCAGGGTGACTTAGCAGTTGTGCGGCCTTTTTCAGTGCTTTACACACTTGGTGACCATCTTCCAATGTCACTTCCCATGACCTAGCACCAAGTGGAAAGGTGCTTTGTCATCATGGCTGCCAGTGACTCTTATTGACCAGTCACTATTATATCCCACATTGTACATTTTCCCCGGGACTCTATCCCAACAATGGTCACTCATGGTCCAAAAATATGATATAGAATTTGGTACTATCCACAGTTTCAGGCATCCACTGGTGGTCTTGGAATGTATCCCCCATGGATAAGGGTGGACTACTGTACTAGCAATGTTTTGCACTATGGACCAGAGCAGATTGGCAAGAAAGAGTGGCCCAAGTCCTGCCAGAAGCATGGAGGAACTCTGCTGAACACATGGCCCACTCCCGTGCTGCCAGGAGCTGGATTATCCTGGCTCTTTTTTTGCTCCGGTCCTAAGACCTGGAGCACAGCTTTGGTGCGGCTTCCAGCTGCTTTGGAGGCATGATGATGATGATAATAATAATAATAATAATGATAATAATAATAATTTATTTATTTATACCCCGCCCCTTTGAGATCAATCGGGGCAGCTTACAGTAAAAATGCAGTACAACAGTAAAAACAAACTACATCCCACCCACCCCTTAAAAAGTTATTAAATCTATTACAAGTTAAAAATGGACAAATTTAAAACATGTATCATCTAATTACCACACCTCCAAAGCAGCCAGAAGCTGCTTCATTTTGACCATGTGTTTCACCCCACCTTTATTTATTTCCCACCTTCCCCCCTCAAAATAGAGATTCAAGGTAATTTACCAATTCAAATTAGTATAATATATGAAAAATCTAACAAAAGATCAAAATTAAAATAGTATTGAGCTATTAACATTGAAACAATTTTAAACATACATTTACAAATAATAAAATGCTTTTTAAACACAATACAGCATCTTCTTTGACATCCTTTCAGTAAAACCTTCAGTTCTAAAAGGATCTCAGAACAGAAAGGTCTTTGCCTGCTGACACAAGGATAACAAGGAGAGGACATTGTGTCCTTCCTAAGAAGAGCATTCCACAGTCTAGACCAGGGGTAGGCAACCTTTCCCCTTTAAGGGCCGAGGGACTTCAGCTCCCAGAAGCCTCAGACATGTTGGCCAATAGTCCCATGTTGGCCAATAGCTCCTGGGATTCTGGGAGCTGAATTCCCTCCGCCCTTAAAGGGGAAAGGTTGCCTACCCCTGGTCTAGACTCTAGAGGCATTTCCCGACAAGGACCTATCTTACATCTCCTCCAACCATGCCTATGACTGGAGTGAAACTAAGGGAAGGGTCTGTCCTGAAGATCTCAGGGCCTGAGCCGGCTGACATGAGGAGATACATGAGGAGATACATCTGTCAGATAGCCTGGACCTAAGTCATGTAGGGTTTCATAAGTCATAACCAGCACCCTGAACTATCCAGCACTCCAGATGTTGTTGAAAAGCAATACCCATCAGCCTGAACCAACATAGCCAATGGGGGGGGGGGGGGGGATTGAGCCATGACAGTTAAAGTAGTGTCAAACTTCTTATTAGTATAAGTGTGGATACACCCCAAGTCATTCCAACTGAACATAACAGAGTGTGACTGTTGAGTTGGCTGGCATAACTGTCTGAATAAAAGCAAGGGTGCATCTCCCCACCAACTAGAATCAGCATGGCATAGTGGTTTGAGTGTTGGACTATGACTCTGGAACCCACTGGATAACATTGGACAAGTCACATGCTCCACCTTTTCTAGCTTCACTTCAGAAACCAAAAGGGATTCGCTCATGGAACAATTCCATATTTTCATCCTTAGGTACTTAAGCTATATTGAGAGACATGAGGCAGGAAATGGAAGGAATCATGATAAGCATTCTCTCCCCCCCCCCCCCCATTTTTCATGAGCAGTTGGAAATCTATATTGCTTTGTATGAGATCTCTGCTTGAAAGCATCCCCCAATGCTTTCACAGTTACAGAATGCCAACTGTTGTACACATTGATATTTATCACCATCTTATTATAATAGTTCACTATAATAATGCAGTTGTGCAGGATAATTGTCATGATTACAATTAGTGGTACATTGAAATGAGTGCTGCTCCAATCATCTCAAATGTTTGAAGAGCAATTTTCCACTGAAAAGTGAATAAATGGCACTGTAGGGTTCTTTATTTGTTACTGTGTCTTCATCATTTGCAAAGCAATTTTACAAGATGATTTCCTCTTTTAATTGCCCAGCCTTCAAATACTGCTCCATTTTTCTATCTGTAAACAGATTTATTCTTGGTATTTTAACAATGTACAAAATATATGCAAGAACTCCAGAAGCTTAAAAAAAAAATAGAGATGAACCTAATTTTCAATTAAAATATCACTCTGGAAGCACATGTAAAAGATTAATGAATATCCCATAATGTATTTACTGAAAGCTTTAGTCCATCCCTTGTGTAAACACTGACAGAGCAACCCTCCCTTGGTAGGTGTGAAGAATATTCACTACTGGAGCAACCATCATATCTCATGTCCTGCCATTTGGATTTGGATAGGGGGAAAAGTGGACCTCTCATTGTATCAGTGGATTATGGCTCTCAGCTTCCCTCCAATGTGGGGCCATGTCTGCTCTAACATGCCTCCAAACAAGTCCATTTTAATAATAAATAATAATAATAACAATAAAATTTTATTTTTTACCCTCCCTTTAGCTGAGGCTATCAAGGCGGCTTACATTAAAATTATAACCCACACATTATAACAGACATATAACCCCCCGCTTAAAAATACATTAAATCAGCATCAATATTAAAATCTAATTTAAAACCCGAATAACAATTAATAATAAAATTTTCACATATTGCTTGACCAACACCCTGTTCATTGTAAAAAAAATCAGATTTAGAACACCTTGGCAGATGATTGCCCAGCTTCTCCTTGAAAAATGGAGATCCTATCATCTCTAAAGGCAGTTGGTTCTGTTGCTGAACTTTTCTAACTCTGAATAAATTTGGCTAGCTTGGCTAACTAAACCCCTTCTAACTGTATCTCACAGCAGTCTCCCTCAGCCTCCTCAGCCTCTCTATTTATATCCTCTCCTGGGAGCAGCCCCCACCTTTTCTAGCTTCACTCCCATTAGCTGTTCTCAACATACTAAACTGCCTGTGTTCTCCACAGTAGGCTTTTAATGGTTTTGCATATTTTGGGGAGGGGGTTCCACATGGTTTTCAGGTCAAAAAAGACACAAAATTGAACCTTTTTAAAAATATAGAGAGAGGCTTTGAGGGCTGCAAAAGTGGGCTTCAGGGGGCACAAATAGTTCATGGGCCACACTTTGCCCACTCTGACCTAGATCTATTTCAGCTGGCTTCAGATCTCAGATCAGCACTGAAATAGTCTAGGTTTCTCTAAGAATGGTTTCTCTCAGAAAATTGACAAAGAGATTGCAATCCATTTGATTGTCCTTGACATCTCAGTGGTTTCCTATATGCTAAATGAGTTGTGAGTGCTGAGGTCTGTAAGTTTTGTTGTTAAGTGCCTATGAGTCAATCCCAGCTCATGGAGACCCTGTGGATGAGACACATCCAAGATCTCTTGTCTTCCACTGCTGTGATTAGGCCCTGGAAATTCAGACTCATGACCTCCCTGATTGAGTCTATCCATCTAGCTTGCGGTGTTCCTCTCTTTCTGCTACCCTCTACCTTTCTTAGCATTATTGTCTTTTCTAATGAGTCATGCCTTCTCATGATGTGGCCAAAGTATGACAGCCTCAATTTGATCATCTTGGCTTCCAAGGTGATTTCAGGCTTCATCTGTTGAAGGACTCATTTGTTTGCCTTTTTGGCTGTCCACAGTATTCTCAGCACTTTACTACAACACCCCATCTTGAGTGAGGGCCTTTACAGACTGCCAGAAATAATGCAACTTGAGGCCACTTTAACTGTCCTGGCTCAGTTCTAGGGAATCGAGGGAATTGTATTTTTTCTGGGACATTGAGCCTTCTCTGGTGCCACAATAAACTACAGTTCCCATGATTCCTTAGCACTGAGCCAGGACAGTTAAAGTGGCCTCAAGCTGCATTATTTCTGGCAGTCTGTGAAGGCCCTGAGTTGATTTGTAAGTACTACTGTTCTAATCGTATCTAGAGGATGAGGTGGAGCAGCAGATGGATCCTTTGCAATGGGGGCAGCAAAATCTATGGTCACTCTTCCTACATTTGCTCCAATGTACACAAACTCTTCCAATGACAGCAGTTGGATGGCTCTCATCCTATCCAGAGAAGCTGGGTAGGAGAAGCAGTCATAAAAACTGAGAGTGGAATGGCTGCCCTAGTGTAAACAGATCAGATAATGGTAGTAAGAAATTTCTGCACATAGCTATTGTACTAAGTGGTGCTGCAGAGATACATCTTATACCTTATTGTTTTTTAAAGGTCTATCTCCTGATTAGCTGTCCTTAAACACAACTTGAAAGCTTCATCTAATGTGAAATGTCATAACTAGGGTTGTAACAGGCACAGCCAGATGAAGTTATATAACACAAATTCTAAAGAATTGCACTGCTATCTATTAGCTTCAGAGCATAATTTTGGTATTTACATTTAGATCCCTAGAATAACTTGTGCTCCAAATATTTGGAAGAAACACCTTTCCCTGAATCATATTCAGCATGCCTTGATTTCAGGGAAGACTTTTCTCCAATCTTTGGCACATCACGTGACAATAAGGGAGAGAAGTTTCTCAGTTGCCCTTGAGAGAGCATGTGTCATGCTTTTCCCAGCTGGCTGCCAAACTTATTACTCCATATGAATGAAAGACAAAATTGAGGTATCTCAATAACCCTCCCTCCCCCCCCACACAAGAACCACCAACCAGACTAACAAAATTATCAGAACTAAACTCTGCTTTTTAAAATCCCCATCTCTCCAGAAAGCCCATTCCATCAAACACAAATGGACTAAATGTTGCTCCTCTTGTGCAGTCCATTGCCTGACAATGAACTATCAAGATCACTTCATCCCAAATAACCAGCTCCTAAAGCCACTTTGGGCCGTTGCAGACCAGCCCAAAGGGCCAGCCTGGGAGTAGAGTTTGGGCAGGGCAATGCACACCAGCTGCCCCAACCCCACCTCAATGCTGTCCTGATGCCTCGCAGCTGTACAGATGGCACATGGCATCAGGACGCCCTTCTGATGCAGTGTGCAGACACGCTGCACTGAAAGGACATGGAAGAGCCACAGCACAGGCTCTTAGGGTGGCCTTTTGCTGCCCCTAAAAGGAGTGGCATTTTGCTGCTCTTTTCGGGGTGGCAAAAAGAAGGATCGGGGCTGCGGCATGGGATTGCAGCAGCCCCAATCCGCCATTCCCCGAGGCATCTCTCTGATGCCCCAAATGGGCCATCTGCATCAATCCTGAGCCACAGCGACCTTACAATCTAAAGTAAGTTAAATCTTTTGTATATTATATAGCCTGTATGTTGAGTCAGGCCATCGCAAATATCCTTTCCAATTTTTCAGAAAATCCATCCAGTCACATGCACATGAAGCATTCTTGCATGGAATAGTGATGCAGAAAAAGATAAACACCTGCCAATCCTTAATTTATGGTGATATGATACTGCTTTCATCTGTGGTAGCACAAATAAATAGCAACACGATGCACTCACCAAAGAATCATAGCATTGGAAGAGACCACAAGGGCCATCCAGTCCAATCATCCTGCATACCCAACAAATGGCCATCAAACCTCTGTGTAAAAACCTCCAAAGAAGGAGACTCCACCATTCTCCAAGGGAGAGTGTTCCACTGTCAAACAGCCCTTACTGTCAGGAAGTGCCTCCTAATGTTCACGTGGAATCTCTTTTCCTGTAGCTTGCATCCATTGCTCTGGGATCTGTTCTCTGGAACAGCAGAAAACAATCTTACTCCTTCCTCAATATGACATCATTTCAAATAATTAAACAGGGTTATCATATCACCTCTTAACCGTCTCTTCTCCAGGCTAAACATACCCAGCACTGGGCCCAGGACAGAATCCTGTGGCACCACACTGGTCACTTCTCTTGAGGATGAAAAGGAGCCATTGTTAGGCATCCTTTGGGTTCAACCAGTCAACCAATTACAAATCCATGTAAGAGTTACCCGTATTTTCCGGCATATAAGACGACTGGGCGTATAAGACGACCACCAACTTTTCCAGTCAAAATATAGAGTTTGGAATATAGGGGGGTTGCAGACTGCCAGAAATAGTGCAAATTGAGTCTACTTTTAGGGTTAGGGTTAGTGCTAGGGAATCATGGGAATTGGTTTTTTTCTGAGACATTGAGCCTTCTCTGTCAGAGAGCTCTGGTGCCTCAATAGACTACAGTTCCCATGATTCCCTAACCCTAACCCTAAAAGTGGACTCAATTTGCACTATTTCTGGCAGTCTGCAACCCCCCCATACCTCCGTATAAGACGACTCCTCTTCCAATGGGAGAAAAAGAGAAAGTGTTGGGGGGAAGGACTGCCAATATACTAGGTGATGCATTCTGGGGTATGTACAATTTGTGGCCAAGTAAGTGACCCTGGGCATGTAACACACTCTCAGCCTCAGAGGATGGTAATGGCAACCCCCATTTGAAGAAACATGCCAAGAAAATCCCATGATAAGATTGACTTAGGGTTGCCATAAGTTGGAAAGGACTTGAAGACACATAAGAACAACAAAAAAGTCTGCAATTGTTTCATAGGTAGTACATGGGAATAGGAGCCAGCATGGTGTAGTGGTTTGAGTGTTGGACTACCACTCTGGAGACCTTGGTTTGATTCTCCACTCTGCCATGAAACCAACTGGATGAACTTGGACAAGTCACACACTCTCAGCCTCAGGGGAAGGCAATGGCAAACCTCCTCTGAACCAGTCTTGCCAAGAAAACCCCAGGATAGAGGTTCACCTCTTATCCGCTGCTGCTTCCTCCTCCTGCCTCACGCCACACTACGCCACCCCTTCCTCCCCCCTCCTCCTCCGCCCTGGACTTCCTCTCTTCCTCCTCCTCCCACTGCACCACACCTTCTTCCTCCTCCTCTGCCACCCAGCATATAAGACCCACGACTTTGGAGAAGATTTTCCTGGGTTAAAAAGTAGTCTTATACACCAGAAAATACTGTACCTTGTTTAGCCCACATTTTACTAGCTTGTTTGCCAGAATGTCATGGGAAACCTTGTCAAAGGCCTTACTGAAATCAAGATATGCTATATCCACAGCATTCCCTTCATCTACCAAGCTGGTAATTCTTTCAAAGAGATCAGATTTGTCTGGCATGACTTGTATGTCTGAAATCCATGTTGACTTTTTGTGATTATGGCATTCAGTTATAAATGTTCACAGACTCGCTGTTTAATGATCTGCTCTAGAATCTTTCCTGGTATTGATGTCAGATTAACTGGACAATAATTGTTGGGATCCTCTTTTTTCCCTTTTTGAAGATAGGGAGAATGTTTGCCCTCTTCCAGTCTGCTTGGGCTTCTCCTGTTCTCCAGGAGATCACAAAAATTATTGCCAATGGCTCCGATATTACATTTGCCAATTTTGTTTTAATACCTTTGGATGTAGTTCATCTGGTCCTGGAGACTTATATTCATTTAGATCAGGCCTGCACAATTTGGCAGTAGGTGGGGGCCAAAATTAAAATAGGCTAAACTTCTTCAACCTGCAGATAGGTTTTAATTAATTATTAATTACTTAATAATATTAATAGTAATAGTAATTATTAATATTAATTATAATTAATTAATATTAATTCCTTCCTCCTCTGCTCAGCCCTCTCAGGAAAAAGCTGAGTGGCAGAGCAGCCTTGTTTGTCCTCCTCCTCTTCCACCTGGACTTCCCCTCAGGAGAAAGCTGAGCAGCAGAGAAGACTTGCAGGGTGAGTTTTTACCTGTCCTCCTCTGCCACTACCACTCTCTTCAGGACAAGGAAGGGTGGTGGAAGAGCCTTGCAGGACAAATGTTCACATGTCCCCCTCCTCTGCCCATCCTTCTCCTCAGAAGAAAGCCAGGAGGGGAGCCTTGCAGGTGAGCGTTCATCCTTCCTCCTCCTCCTCTGCATGCCCTCTCCTCAGCAGAGGAGTTGAAGTTGTTCCACATCCTTAGGGGCCACCCAAAATCCTTTGGCAGGCCACATGCGGCCCCTGGGCCTTATGTTGTGCAGGCCTGATTTAGATTAACCAGGTATTCCTGTACTAACTCTTTACTTATTCTGTGCTGCATTTCCCCTATTGTGTCCTCTCCTCCATTTTCCTCAAGTTGAGCACCCTTTTCTAAGAAGACTGAGGCAAAGAAGGTGTTGAGAGTTCTCTCTGTCCCCTGTTAGCATTTTGTCATCTTCTCTGTGCAGTGGCCCTACCATTTCCTTCTTCTTCCTTTTGTTATGGACATACCCCAAAAAGCTCTTTTTGTCTTAACCTCTCTAGCAAGACTGAGCTCATTCTGCACTTTAGCTTTTCTGACTTTACCCCTACATGTGCTTGCTATTTGTTTGAATTCCTCTTTAGTGATTTCCCCTTTTTTCCATTTCTTATACATGTTCCATTTCAAACTTAACTCAGTTGTAACTAACTTAGTCATCCAACCTGGTTTCTTGAGACACCTCCCATTCTTCCTCCTCATTGGAACTGTTTTAAATTGTGACTTCAGTATCTCCCTTTTGAGAAACTCCCATCCATCTTGTACTCCCTTCCCTTTTAATATTCCTGATCACGGGATCACCCCTTGTATTTCCCTACATTTACTGAAATCAGCTCTCTTAAAGTCTAGAATGTATGTCTGACTATGCCTAGCTTCTCCTTTCCACTATATAAGAAACTCCAGGAGAATATGATCACTTCCATCTAAGGATCCCATCACTTGCACCCCATTGACCAGGTCATCCCTGTTGGTTAGGATCAGATCTAAAATAGCTGATCCTCTTGTTGCCTCTTCCACCTTTTGGACAAAGAAATTGTCTTCAAGGCAAGTGAGGAGTTTGCTAGATCTTAAAGTTTTGACCGAGTTTGAATTCCAGCAAGTATCACATTCAGATTTGAATGAGCCTTTCTATACTATCATAGCCAGCAAAGACAGGAATCACCAGACAAAAAGCTCCATCTTGAGTAAAGCACCCTTGCATGGCTCAGGGGTACTGACCAGGTAAGAAAAAGTGGGTACTTTATTAAATCCCTTTAAAGACAGTCTGGACTCTAACCAGTTCTTGGGCTGTCTATGGAGTTCATCACACAGGGAAAATTGGAAATTTAAACTGGACAGTACCCAGAGTTATCCAGGCACATTTGCAGAATTGGTTTTCAGACAATGCTGCACACAAACTGCTTGGAATCCAAACAAAGTGACATGAATCAGGGAATAGTCGTTTTCAAGAAAATACCATGCTTTCATTTCCATTTCATTCACGAATTCACTTTCTTTGTGCAAGTACTTTCCTACTTATTTTATTTTATTTTTACTTTGGGGCAAGTTTACTTCCCTATTCAGAAATATTAAGAATATCTCACAGTAGCTCTCTCCACTCTACTGTTGAATTTAAAGGTGCATTTCAATGGAATGAATTACTGTACATCTCACTGAATTCCACTATAATGTATCATTTTCTATATGGGGTATAGGATACCTTAGAAAACAGAGAATCATACAACTGGAAGGGGCTAAGGGGGTCATCTTGTTCAATTCCCAGCAAGTAACTAGATGGTCATCCATCTCTCTCAGTTTAAAGACCTCTAAAGAAGAGACCACTACCCTCCGAAGCAGGCTATTCCAATCTCAAAACAGCTTTAATAGTCCAGATAGCCAATAAGATCTTCCTAATGTTTAGGTGAAATCTTTTTTCTTGTAATTTGAATTTACTGGTTCATGTTCTAGCCACTGGAGCAGGAAAAAACAAACTCAGCCCATCTCCTATATGGCATCTTTTCAGATATCATGTCACTTCTTGGTCTTCTCTTTCCCAAGATAAATATCCTTAAGCTGTTCTTTATAGGGCTTGTTTTCCAAGGCTTTTTCAATTTTGGTCACCCTCCTCTGAACACATTCTAGCTTACCAATATGCTTCTGGAACGGTAATATTCAGAATTGAACATCAAGGACTTTGAGGTAGGAATTATGGCTGAGGATATCATCATCATCATCCCACCTTTATCCTGATATAGGGACTCAAGGTGACTAACAACAAATTTAAAACAATACAAGTTAAAAATAATAAAAAGCATTAAATATAGGTATAATTTTTATAACAAATTATTATTATTATTATTATTATTATTATTATTATTATTATTATATTCTGTGCACCGGAGTCTAAAAACAAAATATTTTGAAGTTCTGGTGTGAACTAACATTAATATCACCTGTGAAGAGCAGCCATAAATGGGAACTCAGAAGGCAAAGCTAACTAGACTCCTTCCGAAGGAGTGGTTCCCAGTAAATAAGAACTTAAATCTGTTCTAAACACATGAATTCTGTAGTGCACATGCAGTGATAACTGGTAGTGTCATCCAGCAGTTAGACATTTGGGCTTGGATGTGATAAAATAAGCTTGGAATCTTCACAAAGTCATTCATCTAGTCAGTGGGACTTATTCTAATGATTATTATGAAACTCAAAATGAAGGGCAAGATACAAATATGTCCCAAACAAATTATTCTTCCACTGATGACTCACAGTGCCACTTTAGTAACCTGCTGTGCACCACAGGAAATACCTGGTTGAGCAGGATGCTCAATGTCCTTTGTATTTAAATCAAGCAATACCAGTGCCCCGTGTTGAGCCATGAAACTCTTGAATATTCTTCATCTCATTTTAAGATATGAAAGAATTCAGAAGCAGGGAATATTGTATTTAACCATCTTGCCTGTCAATATCTGGACATTTGATTTATTCAATCTGCTTGTACCTATCAACAAAGAGGGAAAATGCAAAATCTTCCTATGAATTCAGAGAACTGCTGACATGAAACCAATTTGAGAAGGCAGCTGTCTGATGGCAAACAGATTTACCTATGTTGTTATTCTGCATATTTAACAGACTGCCTTTGTCTAATATTTAAATAGCCAACAGAATGTTTCTTTATATTAACTATTTCAGATTTCAGATCGGTCAATCCTCACAAGGAAATGAAAGAATAAACAAATTTAAGCAGTAGTCCTATCTGCACTTACCCAGGAGGACTGTATCAATGGTAAACTACATTGCATTTTGATTGTAATTACAACTTTCTGACTTAGAAAAATGGCCACCGAAGAGAGTTAAGTCAGGCTGAATTTGGGCTGCATTCTGATGGCAGTTTT
The DNA here is from genome assembly GCA_026167975.1 of Phrynosoma blainvillii. NCBI lineage: Eukaryota > Metazoa > Chordata > Lepidosauria > Squamata > Phrynosomatidae > Phrynosoma > Phrynosoma blainvillii. The sequence continues at coordinate 421,310,880 of JANUYF010000001.1, forward strand.
TTGAGGAAAATCCATGCTATGGCATCCAGATGCAACCCAAACCTCTACTGCTCTGCCCAGCTCCTGCAAACTCATATTTGTGGTCTCTTTAATAAAGTCAATCCATTAATAGTAGGTTATTCATTTTCCTAGAATGGGTTGCAGAAACTATGTAAGACTTCCTAATGTAAGAATAAAAGAGGCTGCCATCTCTAATTCAAACTGCTACAAAAAACTAGCTAAGTGCAATGAATTCACCTACATTTGGGGGTTTGCCAGAAATGAAGTGGAGATTTTTTTCTCTATTGTACCAGTTATGTGGGGAAATGAAAGGACCACACATGCTGATGACCTTGGTTCCTCATTATACCCATTGTCACTGAACAGGATCTAATTTGACTCTCTCCTGAATGCATCCCTTACCTTTTCCCTTAAAGCCTCATGCATTGTTTCAATTCCAAGGAGAAGAATGTAACTGAAAAGCTTCCATCACTCAATGCCTTCCCAAACAAACAGTAAAGGCATCATCTTGATGTGTTATCGTAACAAACAGTGAAGCAGAACAAATATCATAATCAGGCATTCCAGGAGAGAAGCATTTGGCAGGTAGATCTCAATATAATGCTAACTTGGCCTTCTCAATCAACAACAAAGGCACTTCTGTATTTCACAGGTGAGAGGCTTATTTCTCCAGGCTATCTTCAGTGTGTAGTCAAATTCCTGTTCTGTGGTTTATTCTTTTTCCTGTAATCTGGATGGGGGAGGGAAAAGAAACCTATTTCCTTTCCCTATGAACTGCTACATAGTTCTTGTGTTAAACTGGGTAGTTACGAGCAATTCATTCAAGTCATCATTCCAACTGATTGTTGCAATTTCATCTTAAAGAGGATGACCATGGGTGTGTGTGTGTGTGTGATCTGCAACCTATGCTGTAGAATCTATTAGAACAAAAGTGGGCATTGTCCAAAGCCCAGAAGCTTTCATCACCCTCTTCCGCCATTCTGGGCAACCAGAAGAGTCATTATTGGGCTCCTACTTGACTTTTGGGATCATGGGGGGGGGGGTAATCACAGTTTTAGGGTTCAGGCCTCTGAAATAGCATTTTAAGCATCCCAGAGCTGGCAGGATGCTTTTGTTTCTCCAATCCAAAAACAGGGGTTTATTTTCAGCTGGAAAAAAATATTCAGGGGAGTGAGGGCCTGGAAGGATCATTGGAAGATCCCAAGTGCTGCAATGGATGCCATATGTTCCACAACTGGGTTCCAGGTTATTTGAAGGCCATATCTCCCTTTTTGAGCCTCTTAAAGGTAAATAAATGAACCCACCAGCATGCCCCACATGTTGGAGATTGCTTTTGCCAGACTGCATCATAAACCCTTCTCAAGATGTCAGATAAGAGAGATAGTGGCTGGGGTAGTGGTGACAGATATGCCACATGCTGGACATATTCTTTCCCTTTAAGTAGCTGATTGGGACAAAACATCACATCAGGAAAATAACACTACTCACATCATATATTTTTTTCTGTCAAGAAGGCCACACAGGTGTTATTCCTCTTTCAGCAACAACTGTAAACTCCTGCCTTGAAAAAGTTACTTTGGAAGATTCCATCTCAACCTCTAATGCCAACCATGCTGGTTGGGTAACTGAGGGAGCTGTTGTCCAAGTTTTCTACGTTTTTTGTGTAAATACTAGAACTAAAAACTAAAATCAAGGTTGTAAGGTAAAGGTAAAGGTATTCCCCATTGACAAGGTTGTCAAGTCATGTCCAACCATAAGGGGCAGTGCTCATCTCCATTACTAAGCCGAAGAGCCAGCATTATCAGAGATTACTCTGTGATCATGTGGCCAGCATGATTGCACAGAATGCTGTTTATCTTCCCACTGAAGTGGTACCTATTTATCTACTTGCATTCACATGCTTTCAAACTACTATGTTGGCAGAAGCTAGGACTAGTGACAGGAGCTCACCCCATCATGCAGCACCCAGGCCTCAACCTGCCAACCTGCCAATCTTGCAATCAACAGAGTCAGTGTCTTAACCACTTGAGCCACTGCATCCCTTGATATCTCCTGAGCTTTGGTTCCATGACCACCCATGAATACCAAAATCCATGGATGCTCATTAGATACAATAGTGTAGTAAAATGGTATGTCCCTTATATAAAATAGCAAAATCAAGGTTTGCTTTTTTATTTTTATTTTTTAAAAAGTATTTCCAAGCAGTTGGTAGTTGAAACCATGGTTGCAGAATCTGTTGATATGGAGGGATGACTCTGTGTGTATGTGTTATGTGGATCCCGACTTATGGTAACCTTATGAGTAAGATATCTCCAGGACATCTTAGCCAAAACAGCTGTGCTCGGATCTTGTAAACTCAGAACTGTGACCTCTTTGATTGGATTTATCAATCTGGAATGCACATACTGGCCGAATGGCTGTAATAAAATGATTTGATTTGAATCTGGAATGCAATCTTCCTCTTTTTTTACTGCCTTCTGTCTTGCCAAGAGTTATTGCCTTTCTTAGTGAGTCATGTCTTCTCATGATATGGCAAAAGTATAACAGCCTCATTAGTCATTCTGGTTTCTATGGAGAGTCAGTTTTGAATTGTTCTAAAATGCATTTGTCTGATTTTTTAACAGTCCAATGTATCATCAGAACTATTCTACAGCACCACTTTTTAAATAAGATAATTTTCTTCCTGTCAATTTTGTTCACTATCTAGCTTTCACAACCATACATGGTGATGGGAAATACAATGGCATTAACAATCCTAACTATTCAGTGAGATATTTATGCATGTCAGGATCTTGTCTATGTCTTTCATAGCTGTCCAAAGTCCAAATCTTTTTCTGGTTTCTTGACTGCAATCACCATTCTGATCAATGATTTAGCCAAAATATGGAAAAACTTAAACTATTTCAATTTTCTCATTGTCTACCTCAAAGTTATATACATCATCTGTGGTCATTATTATTATTTTCTTATGATTGAGCAGTAAGCCTGCATTAGCATTTTCATCCGTGACTTTCTTCAGGAATTGTTACATGTCTTTGGAATTTTCTGCTAGTAGTATGGAATCATTTTCATATCTTACAATGATGGTTTCATTCCTCCCATTTTCACACCTCATTCCTCCTAGTCTAATCCTGCTCTGTGTATGATATTGTCAGCATACAAAGTGATAAGACAAGGTGATACAATGCAGCCTTGCCTGACCACCTTTCTGGTTGGAAACTATTTCGTTTCTCTATATTCTCTTCTAACAGTAGCTTCTTGTCCTGAGTACAGGCTACACAACAAGACAATCAAATGCTGTGGCACATTCGTTTCTTTAAGAACAATACATAGCTTTTCCTCATCTACAGAATCAAAGGTTTTGCTGTAGCCTATAAAGCACAGGCTGAATTATTTGGAATTCTTTGCACCACTCCATTATACAACATATATTAGCAGTATTATCCCTAGTGTCTCTTCCTTTCCTGAATCCAGCTTGTACATCTGGCATTTCCTGCTCCATATGTGGTAGAAGTTTTTGCTGTAGTCTATGCCAAAATTATTATTATTTTTCAAAATTGTCCACCATTAGAACAAGTATTGGACAAAAAATATTGGAAAACCTAGGCATGTTTTTTTAAAAAAGTTCATCTTGCTCCAGGGTGGTTTAAATAAATCAGCTATTAAATCATAATAATGTCAGTGTGTGGATGATGGGTGTTGCAGTTACAACACTCATCATCCACACACTGACAAGGGTTACGGGCCCAGTTATGGCTAGTCTGCCAGTTATGGCTGTTCTGCCATCAGGCAAAACAGCTTAGCAGTAAACATAACTTTAACAGTTACTTACATCTGAAGAAGATTTGAAGCTACTTCTGCTTTTCCCAACAAATGGTGAAGCATGGTTCTCCTGTCCTGGCACAGCTGAAGTCGTGGATAGGCAGTCTTGCCTCTTGGCCACCATGCAGACTTGACATCTGGACTCCTGGGCTCCTTTCCTTCTGGACACTTGGCCTCTTTGTCCTCTGGCAGACCAGCCACATCTGGCAGACAAGCCACTTCAGGCAGAACAGCCATAACTGGCAGACTAGCCATAACTGGGCCCATAACCCTTGTCAGTGTGTGGATGATGAGTGTTGTAGTGATGCCCTTTGGCACCCAGCAGAATCTGCAGGACAAGCTGACTGCTGTGATCCACAGCCACTTTGTATCTCTTACCATCAACTGGCTCAGCTTCTCTTCTTCAGGATCCTGTCTTCCTCAGTCAAGAAGACACATTGTAAAGTCCAAAAGTATAGTTTTATTAATGCATATATTAATAAAATAAAATAACTAAGTAAAACCCATTCTGATGAACTAGACCAGTTCAGCCATGAAAGATTACATCTTTAACAATCCCAAAAGCTCAGTATCTCCAACCTGTTGCAGTTAAAACCACTGCTTCCAGCCACACACACACTCACATCTTGAACAATAAACATTCTAGACAAAGGATTATCTAGGCTCTTCCCATACTCCACCTTCTAGGTGTTAACCTTATGTTAATTGGATAATGCCTGTATGATGTATGTTAACCCAGCCTCTTGCTGTCAATCATCCACCACGTGACTATCTTTCCCAGCCTAACAATGTTTACCTATTTTGATATCTCTTGTTTTCCATAACAAAGTCTGTGTCCATGAGTTGTATCTTTGGGAAAGTCCATGTTTACGTCTGTGTAACCACCTGGTGTTAGATTCACTTTGTTTTTCTAGATGTTGTTCTCATAAGGAAATTTCCACACACACATCTCTACATTTCACCTTTGACTGTATAACCCATCTATATTCTAACAAATAAAACAATCAATCAATAAAATGATTTTTTCCAGATTACATCATGCTACTGTGAACATTTCTCATAGAAGAAAGAGAAGCTTATTACTTCTTAATGTATATGGAATTGCATGCCAGCTGCAATCATATCTGTAGAACTGGGGTTGACTTCTAACAATGTAAACCTTTCATTTATTTATATCTCACCCAAATATTAATTTAAAAGTTTACTTCTCATTACTGGATGAAATTACAAGATTTTTGCAAATTTTTTAAATGCTTTTTTGCATTTCTTCACTTCTTTTTGTGAAAAAATTATTTGTAGGAAATAAATTATTATGTGACAAATACTTTGGCTTTGTAGAAATGACACTGTGGGAGGTATGCACATAAAACATGCTTGTGAGAAACATTGTGCTCTTTGCACAGATTAAAGTTGTGCAAAACTTCCAGTACAAAAAAATGGAAGGGGTGTATTACTACTAATACTGCTACTACTACTACTACTACTTTATATCCTTTCCCCAATATTGGTGTCAAGGTAGCATAAAGAATATTAAAACCTGAACATAACTTTTGTTATAATTGTTCTATTTTAAATGTTTTGGACTGTTTTAAATTGGTACTGTTCTTACTAGGATAGTTTATTTAATGGTTTTTAAGTAATAATATTTTTAAGCTAGCTTGTTGTATTTTTAGTCTATGTTGTGAATGAATGTGAGTCCCATATTGGGAGAAAGGCAGGCTAGAAATTTTAAAAATATCAGAAATATGTGAAAGCTGTCATAACTTCCTATCTCATCTAAGGGCCTTTACAGTCTGCCAGAAATAATGCATCTTGAGGCCACCTTAACTGTCCTGGCTCAGTGCTAAGGAATCATGGGAACTGTAGTTAATTGTGGCACCAGAGCTCTCTGACAGAGAAGGCTCAATGTCCTAGAAAAAAATACAATTCCCATGATTCCCTAGCACTGAACCAGGACAGTTAGTGGCCTCAAGCTGCATTATTTCAGACAATCTGTAAAGGCCCTATGACTAGAAAGTGTGTTGTTATTCATTACATCCATGATGCTTTCCATCAAAGCAACCTCCTGGCTGAGTCTTACAACACTGCACAACCTATCATGCTTGCTCTCAGCATCGACATAAGGCATTAACATCTGTCTTGGGGAACCTACATGAGGACACTTGCATGCATAGAGGCACCATGTGTGGTTTATATTTTCTGCATATAAACAAATAGGGTGAAATACTTGCAGCCTTGCCTGACCCCTTTACCAATTGGGAACCATTCTGTTTCTCTTTAGTTTATAGTAAAAGAGTTCCTGCACCTCAGATCAAACATTGATCAGAGTGGAGAATGCAATCAAAAAATCAGAAGAAGACTAGGAGTGGGAAGGGCTGCTATGAAAGAACTAGTTAAGTGTAAAGATACAACTGAACACAAAAGTTAAAATCAACCAAGTCACTATATTCCCTATCACTATGTATGGATGTGACAATAAAGAAATCTGACAGAAAGAAAATCAGCTCATTTGAGATGTGGTACTGGAGAAAACTGCTGAGGATACCAGGGATGGCCAAAAAGACAAATAAATGGATCCTTGAATAGATTAAAGCTGAAATCCCGCTGGAAGCCAAGATGACAAAACTAGAGCTATCATAATTTGGCTGCATCATGAGAAGGCAGAACTCACTAGAAAAGGTGATAATGGGGCTGTACAGACCGGCATAAAGAGCCAGCCTAGGGGCAGAGTGGGAGTGTGGCAACCACATGCCGGCCATCCCGACTCCGCCCCCAGGCTGGCATCACACGCCCAAGCAACTACATGGTGGGCAGCAAAAGGGTGCGTCTTTGATTCAGCGTTCAGACATGCTGTGTGGAAGAGCTGCCAAAGAGCTGCGGTTGTGGTGGCTAGGGCACCTTTTCCGCAGCGGAAAAAGAAGCTGCTTTTGCAGGTTTTTTGTGCCATGGAAAGGCCAGATTGGGGCCACAGTATGCAGTTGCCATGGCCCTGATCTGGTGAGGAAAGGGGCAGCTTGCCACCACCCTTTTGGGGCAGTCTGTACAGCCCCAATATTAGGGAAGATGGAGGGCAGTAAAAAGAGGAAGACTTTATGCCACATGGATGGGCTCAATCAGGGAGGCCATGGGCATGAATCTACAGAATCTAAGCAAGCAGTGGAGGACAGAGGGTCTTCAAGATAGCTCATCCACAAGGTCTCCATGAGTCAGGGCTGGCTAGAGGGCAGTTAATAACAACAAATTGAAGCAAGCTGAGGACAAAGAGGGAAAGTAGGAAGAGAGAGAAAATGGGGCATATTAAAAACAGTTGAAAAAGGGCTGGATGAGGAAAAACAGATTGAAATTGAATCCAGACAAGACGGAGGTGCTCACGGTACAGGCTCCGAAACCAAGAATTGGGTTGCAACCTCCAGTCCTGGATGGGGTCACGCTCTCCTCCAGTGACTGTGTTCACAGTCTGGGGGTGCTCCTTGATCCGTCGCTTCTGATGACAAATCAGGTTAATGCGACGGTCAGGAGCGCCTGTTATCAGCTTCGGCTGATACGCCAGCTGTGCCCTTTTCTGGAAGTAGGAGATCTTGAGACTGTTGTGCACGCATTGGTCACCTCACGCCTTGACTTCTGCAATGCGCTCTACATGGGGCTACCCTCGTGCTTGATTCGGAAACTGCAATTGGTTCAAAATATGGCAGCCAGATTAATATCTGGAACATCTAGGGGGGACCATATTACCCCAGTATTAAGGTCCCTCCACTGGCTGCCTATTAGTTTCCGAACCCAGTATAAGGTGTTGGTAATTACCTTTAAAGCCCTAAATGGCTTGGGTCCAGACTATCTTAAGGACCGCCTCCTCCCGTATAATCCTCCCCGCGCCCTCCGGTCCTCTGGGAGGAATCTGTTACAACCTCAAAAAACGAGGCTGGTGACGACCTCCCAGAGAGCATTTTCTGTAGTTGCCCCCAAACTGTGGAATGGCCTGCCGGAGGAGATCCGTCAATTGTCATCACTTGACGGCTTCAAGAAAGCTGTCAAGACGGATCTCTTCCAGCAGGCCTTCCCGGATTAATTCACTAGCTTGGCTCCAGAATCTTTTTTCCCTCCAAGATGTCCCCCTCCTCTGTGATGGGGTTCCTTCTTGGGCCAGCATCCGACATCCGCCGGCACGTTTTGTTTCTTTATGTATTACTTGTTTTAATGGAGGAATTTACCTCCTTATATCGTGTTTCTTTTAAACTGTATTGGGTTTAATAACTTTTTAAGGGGGGGTGGGGGAGGTAATTGTTCTTAACTGTTGTTGATAATTTTATGATGTAAGCCGCCCCGATTGTGCTCAGAGGGGCGGGATATTAAATAAAAATTATTATTATTATTATTATTATTATTATTATTATTATTATTAAAAAGTGGGATGACAGCAGATTAATAAGGAATGTCCCTGCCACATCAGGACAGTTTAAGGATATTTATTTCCCAGAACTGAGGGTGCCTATAGCTTACTACTCTCGAAACACCAAGTATTGCAGGGGAGAAAAGATAGAGACTTTCCCTCCTGCCACCACAGAAGCAACAGCAAATAAGCAAGTGGTTGTTAGGTTCATGACTGTAAGAGGATGTTAAAGGTTTCTGGGTTTGAAAAGAGAGGGATGAGACCTGGTTGAATACAATTTGGTTCAGAATAGGCCACTCTCGTACAGAGTTTGTGAACGCTTATATGATTAGCTTTTAACAAGCAAAAGTATTTTGAAAATGTTATTTTTGGAGGGTTGGTTGACATCAGCCAATAACCCCACAGGAGATGTGTAGGACTGCTGCTGAGTTCACTGCCAGAAGCTGCTAACATGAAGACAATGTCTTCAGCAGGAGATGACAGCCTGATATATGTGATGGCAGCAGTTCAGAAAAGGGCTGCCCACAAATCACAGCAACACAGTCCCCACCTCTTCAAATGGCAGCTCAGAACAGAAGTACTTACAGGGGCATTGCCAGAGTGTGAGGGCCATGTCTGATATTTTTGTATGTGCTTTTTATAAATCTAGTGGAGAGAGGAATCTAATGCAATAATATTTTTTGCAAAGAAACCTTTTTCCCAGATTGTCTTTAAGCTCTGTGGAGACAAGAAAAAATGCATCTATTATGGATTGTTCATTCAAGTATTTTTGCCTAAGAACTTTCTTAGAAGGCCTTCACGTGATAATTTTTGAGACTTTTACAAAGATCTATTAGATTTTAAAAAAAAATGATGTAGAAACAAACTAAAGGTAAAGGTAGTCCCTTGACATGTAGGTCTAGTCATACCCAACTGTAGGGGGTGGTGCTCATCTCCATTATGAAGCCACATTGTCCAAAGACTACTCTGGTGGTCATGTGGCCAGCATGATTGCATCAAATGCTGTTACATTCCCACTGAAGTGGTACCTATCTATCTACTTGTATTTGCATGCTTTTGAACTGCTAGGTTGACAGAAGCTGGGACTAGTGACAGGAGCTCACTCCATCATGCAGCACTTGAGCCTTGAACTGCCAACCTTCTGATCTTCCAATCATCAGAATTGGTGTTTTAACCACTAAACCACTGCATCCCCAAGAACCAAACTACTGAGAGAAAACTGAACACCATAAGAGCCCCTGCCTGCAAGTAAAGACCTGTTTCTTTCAGTGGCCAAATGAAAGTCTATGGAAAACCCACAAGCAAGCCATGAGGGCAACATTATCAGTAGTGGAAACAGAACCATTAGAGTTAAAAGGCTACAGATAGAAAGAAAAAGAGATAAACAGACTTCTTTCAAAGACCTTACCTAAGTTAGCAAAGATTAACAGAACACAAATTTGCACAAAGAGAATGCAAGCATATAATTAAAAAGAGGAAGAAGGATTTTGCAAAAAGTATTGCTAATAGCATCAATACCATCCATTAAATACTCTGAAATACATCATCAGAGAGTGGAAACACATTCGAGGCTTGGGGGTGAAGGAAGCCAGCAATAAGGAGTGGCCAATTGGGCTGGGACCATGACAACTGGACAGCTCGCTCCCAAAGCAGGCCACCAGCATGGTCCCCAATGGGCCTCTGGCAGGAGCGGGTTTTCTCCGCTCCTTTTTGGGTCAGCTGTGGCTTCCATATGGCCTTTGGCCTCTTTGGGGATGTGCATCATGCAGACGTCACACCCCCAAAGTGGCCATAAGCCACTTTATTTGGCCCATCTGTTTTGGGCATTAGTTAGAACAGTGAAATTAAAGGCATTCTGAAGTAGGTGAAGCTCACAGAGATAAAAACATATGTCTTTAGAACTGAGGATATAGCAGAAATAACCATGCCTGAATTAAAGCTTCCAGGAATGGAGAGTGAGAATGTGCATTCAAGTCACCTGTCAACTTATGGCAACCCCATATTTGCCCAAACTGGACCCCATATTTCCCCCAAATTTGCTGGACTTTGCAAATCTCCCTATAGCCACAGGGCCAGAAGGAGCCTGCCTGCAAAAGATATCCTCCCCACCATATACCAACTTAAGTAAAGACTGAAACAACATGTAGGCATCTGACTAACATCTCCAATTGTTTTTCTCCTGTTTGGTTTGTAACATCTTGCCTGATGAAGAAGCCCATCAAGCTTTGAAAGCTTGATGGATTTTTATTTGAACCACTGATCCAATTCTTGATCCTGGACAAGCATGCTGACCTGGCTTGTATTACAGAGGCCTGGCTGGATTAATCTGGGAGGATAATCTCTGGAGCTTCGAAAGCTTACAACAAGTATATTGTGCATTTTGGTTGGCCAATAAAGGTATCACTGATAGATTTTTGTTTGAATTTGCTAAATGGCCAACACAGCTACCCCTGAATGTTTTTTGTATTGTGAGATACCACATTGTAGCTGCAACAGGGGAACCAAGAAGAATAGCCTGTGGACTGTGGACTGGGAATTTCAAACAAGTTAAAACATTTTTCTTCTTAAATTTGGACTGAATTTGCATGTTTTACCTCTACATCCACCAAAATATTCCTGATGCAAACACATGGAGACTTCTTGAGGAATCTATTGCTCTCTGTCACAAACAGGCCTGTGACCTCACTGGAAGGGAGACATATTGGAATGCAAAAGAGATGCAAATGGATTTTAAATTTCCTGGGCTTTGCTAATCTCCCTATAGCCACAGGGCCAGAAGAAGGAGGAGCCTGCCTGAAAAAGATATCCTCCCCACCATATACCATCTTAAGTAAAGACTGAAGCAACATGTAGGCATCTGACTAACATCTCCAATTGTTTTCCTCCTGTTTGGTTTGTAACATCTTGCCTGATGAAGAACCACTGATCCAGTTCTTGATCCTGGACAAGCATGCTGACCTGGCTTGTATTACAGAGACCTGGCTGGATTAATCTGGGAGGATAATCTCTCCTAGCTTTGTCCACCTGGATTCTCTGTACAGCAGCAGGTGAGGCCCAGGGGTTGCAGTGGTCTATCAGGATTCCATTTCTCTTATCAGATGACCTGTCCCACAGTCTACTGGGTATGAGTGCATCTGCTTAAAGCTGGGTGGCCGGGACAGAATAGGGATTCTGTTGGTGTACTGCCCATCCTGCTGCTCAACAGTCTCCCTTCCTGAGCTGGCTGAGTTGGTCTCAGCAATGGTGTTGGATTCCCCTCGATTTGTTGTCCTGGGAGACTTCAACATCTATGCAGAGACTGCTCTGTCAGGAGCAAATCAGGACTTCATGTCTGGCATAACAACCATGGGGCTGTCTCAAGTAATTTCTGGAGTCACAACCATACTGCAGGATACACTCTGGATCTGTTTTTTTGCTCTGGGCAGGATGACAGTGATCTGGGAGCAGAGGAACTCTCAGTAGTAACATTATCATGAACTGATCAGTATTTGGTAGGATTTAGACTCACTGGGACGCAGAGCCTCTGCAGGGGTGGGGGGCTGATTAAGATGGTCCATACCAAGAGACTTATGGATCTGGATGGATTCCTTATGGCTCTTGGGGAGTTTCCTGTTGCCTTGTTGAAGCCTTGGCTGATCTCTGGAATAGGAAAATGGTCAGAGCAGTGGACACAATTGCGCCTAAGTATCTCCTCTCATGAAGTGGAGTAAGACATGCCCTCTGGTTTACTAGGGAGCTGGAGGTGATGAAATGAGTGGGACAATGACTAGAGCGATGATGACAGAAGACTTGGAGTGAGTCCATGGGCGAGAGCTCTTTGGAAGGCCTATGCAGTGATGGTGACAGCAAAGAAATTATAATTTTATGCCATCATTGCATTTGCATAGTGCTGTCCAGCAGAGCTGTTCTGAGTGTTCAGGGGGCTTTTACTTTCTGCCCCCCAAGAAGGAAACAAAGAGCACTCGACAGCTTGCTGTCAAAAATTTGCAAGCCACTTTGCAGACCAAATTGCTCTGATTCGCTCTGACTTGGATGCTGTAGTTGAGACAGGTCCAGTGGATGTAATCTTGGTGCCTGCTTGTCTTTTATTATTGGATAAGTTTCACTTTGTGCAGTTTTATCGTTGGGTCCTTTCCTGGGAGAAAGATGGCATAGAAATAAATAAATAAATAAATAAATAAATAAAGGAAGGAAGCCACCATCTATTTCACTTTGAACAGTCTGTATTTTGCACATATCTGTTTCATCTTGCACTTTCTATATTTTGGCATTATTTTCTTTCCTGATTGGTTTGAGATTACTCATTTATTGATACATCTTTATATGGTGGCTTTAATTGTATCAAGATTTATTGATCAAGATGATGATGATGATGATGTATTAACTTACCATTATTTATAGGTAAAATTTTATGTAAGAGGTTATATTTCAAATGGTTACATTTATTGTTTATTCAATGTATTATGGACCACTTTTGACATAATTTTATGGGAAAGCAGCATACAAATAAACGGAAGTCCTGAATGAAGTGTTTCACTTTATAAAAACAAATTCACATCTTCTATTTCTAGATGGACTGGGAACATGAATAATTATTATTGGATTCCTGTTGACAGCACATGATGATACAACCACAAAAATTTATGTAAGGAAACAGATATGAATACTTGTTACCTCAAGCTCTTAACTGAACTTACTAGTTGTACTCCTTTTGGGGGAAAATCCTTCTCTTTAAAAGTAAAAAGCTATTTGTGAATCTTCCACTATGGCTGCATCCACACTGCAGAAATAATCCGGTTTGAAACCACTTTAACTGCCATGTCTGTATGCTATGGAATCCTGGGATCTGTTGTTTGTTCTAGAACCAGCCTTCTCTTATAGAGAAAGCTAAAAGTCTCAATAAACTACAATTCCTAGAAATCCATAGCATTGCGCCATGGCAGTTAAAGTGTTTTCAAACCGGATTATTTCTCCTGTCAGCATGCAGCCTATGTTAAATTTTATATGCATTAGTTAAAGCTAATACATTCACTAAAGTTTCAAACCACTTCTTCCTTTCATGCAATCAGGGGGAATTTTTTTTGGGGGGGGACAAATTTCTTGAAGTCTTAATATGATTTAAGGCCTACAATAATCTACAAATAGTTCACCCTTTTGATTGAAAACTATAAACATGAGGCTTAGCATTCCAGAGATCTTTTATTCAATATAGCTGGGATCCTGTTGGTTAGTCCCAACTGGAGTAGGTCAATTGCATGGTGACACAACACATAGGTGAATTGAATTCAGTTCAATTGCTGTAATTGTAGCTAGCAATAAGGTTTAGACTAGATACAGGCAACGTGTGGCCTAAATGCAAGCTCTGAAGTCTCCCAAGTAGCCTCCTGAAGTCATTTTAAGAGAAACCGGAACTATTCTTGTTAGATGTGTTAGGGTGCATCCCCACTGCAGAAATAAAGCAGTTTGACACCACGTTAACTACCATGACTCTATACTAAAAAATCTTGGGATTTGTAGTTTAGTGAGGCAAGAGATCTCTGTGACAGCCCAGGCTAAATACTTCACCATACTACAAATCCCAGGATTCCATGAGATGGATACATGACCGTTAAAGTTGTGTCAAACTTTATTTCTGTAGTGCAGAAGACCAGTTAGATGAACAATTGGAGAGTAAGCATAAAAGAGTTATGCAGTGTACAACACCTGCTGTGAGAATGATCTACACTCAGACACAGAAAGAGATAAGGATTCTTTCTCAAGAAGACAGGTTGTTAAAATATATGAAATTGTAGAAATGGATAAATTGACTGCATTAATACATAAGAAATCCTCACATGATTTTAAGAAAGAATGGAAGCTTTAATATTAGGGTTGGGAGTGGGCATCCTTAATGATTTTAGGTTTCTAAGTAAGAATATTACTATTATGTAGAGGTTTATAGATTTATTTTTTAAAGCTCATTTTAAAATATGATGTATTATTAGGTTAAGATTTGAACAGTAAGAGAGGAGTGGATATATTTAATGTAATAGAACCACAGACAGGCAATCTGGAAACCACAGTTTGTCTGTTTATCCTTTTATTGTTGTTGTTTAAATAGACTTGTAGTTTGGTGTGATTCGTTTTCACTATATGTTTGTTTTAGGAATATAGGAATGTCTTCTTTGGATTTGTTATTGTTAATGTTATGGTTGTTGCTTGTAATAAAAATATTTAAAAAGAAACCTCCAAAAGCCCCACCCTTCATTAAAAAAAATTGTCGGTTTCAAATGATTTTTCACCCATAAATTGTCCAGTGTTAGGCTCCTTATACCCCTCCTCTTTTGATATCAGTTCTGCAATGAAATGCAGGTTAGTTTACCCTTCTATGACCCTACTGTGGATGCCATTACTGGGATTCCTTCAACATGTGTAAGCTAGCTTTAGGAGTTGCCTGGGCTCTGTTTTTCTGGACATCCTTGAGTAGTGAAAAAAAGCCATAGCTATAGGACAATGGATGGTGCCAAGGAGTCAACAGCCCTGACATCTTTGCCCGCTAATCCATCCTGATTCAGAAATGTGCCCCAACCACCCACATTCACACTCCAATGTTACCACCTCTGAAAACTGACTTCAAAGTGATTCAAACCCATTTCAAAGAAAGCATTACCATTTAGCTCTTTCTATACCTTGGATTTTGCCTCAGGACAGAAATTCCCTTTAAATATTGGTGCTTTTTCTTTGTTCATCAGTTTAGTCCAGCAGCTGGCAGCATGCTGTCAGTTTGCTTGACTCTCTTCCTCTGCAGCTTGTCTAAACCCCATGTCCTGTGGAAGCTACAAAACCTTCCATTCCATCCAGGACCCTCAGCAATTGGATCCATTCAGGTGTAGTATCTCCTTGTAAGCCTTATTCTATTCCCATCTAAACACCTTTGAATTTCTTAGTCCTTGTGAGCATGCATGGTTGTGTGTTGTGTACGATTGTCAATTTCCTCTTTTAAAAATAAAACTCATTACTTGTTTGGAAACCTGCCTCTGGAATTCTTAGTGTCTCTGGACATGGCATACATAGCGATTTGGTCCCAAGGCTAAGTAACCCAGCTGCTATACAGTGCTACCTTTGAGCTAATTTTAATTTCCCAAAGCATACATTGTTATTTGAGTGTCCTTTTTGGATACATGTATAACCCAGGGTTTCAAAACCATCTGCAACCACCAGTTCTCTTCCCTGCCCCAAGAGCTCCCTCACTCCTTACAGCTGGAAGTAATGTTATGTCACTCTTGTGAAATTTGAAATGTGCCACTGTGAGTTGTCAGACAGATCTGGAGGGAAATGGGTCTCACCCACTTTGGAGGTGTCCATCACTGACTGAGACCCATATTTTTCCCCAGTCACATTCCAAAAATTCCATTTCAGAAAGCATCCCTTGGAACTTCTGCCAGAATGCTTTGGTTTAGCATACAGATTTGGAAAACACAGAGAGAGAGATCATTTTTAACTCCAGCTTCACTTTCAAGTAGTGCAACAAAATGATCATTGACTTCACTGGCATTTAATTTTGGCAATTGATTGAATTACTGTTTCCAAATTGAGCAGACTTTTATGTACCTCCATCAGAGGTGTTGCTAGCATTGTATTTGTTATGATACTGGCACATTAAAGTATTGAACCCTGCCACTGATCCCCCATTGATAATGAAGTACTTATTCTGAATTATGAAGCAAATTAAGGATGCTTTTTGACTCCAGTCAGTGATATTGACAATTTAATTGTTATCATTATTTCAGTTGATCTATGACTTAGCACTTTCAGAGCAGTATATTAATGTGGAAAATTTCCAAAAGTTGGATATACAGACATGAGATTCTGCATTAGAGATCCCACTGAAATTTCATCCCAAGTTACATATGAAGGTAATGTAAGGGGTGATCTCTCAAGGGAAAGCAAACCAATGCATGCCTCCCCTGACCGACATCTCTAGTGCATCCTTGACAGCCATTTCTCCTACTGTGTGTATTTTTTACTAAATGCCTTCTCCATTTCTCACTTAGAAAGAGTTAGATTGCCAATATTAATGCAGATTATGTCTTAGAAAAGTCTTCGTCTTTATTCTTTATTCAATCTTTATTAGGCATACAACAACATACATTTACAATAAAACATCAAGTATCATTTTTAGGAAATTTAAGCCATACGTTTGTTGCCTCCGCCAAAAAAAACCTAGTCATTAGCGGTAATAGATCAGTTCTGATCTTTTAATAAGAATTCCATTGATAACCTATCCAGACAGATATTCATTTCTGATAACCTCCTTAACAATTTTTCCCTAGGGATTGTATACAATGGGCAAAACAATACAATATGATGGAGAATGTCAGGAGTTTGAGCATAGTGACATGTACGATTCAGGAAATGGGTCTGTAGATATCTGCCCCAGTCACATTTGAGATATGTGCATTCAACCTTGCAAGTAGAAAGGCTTTCTTTGACACCAGCAATGAAAGGGTTTGAAAATAGTCTGGAATCCTACCCTACAATGGGGGGATACCAAGCATCCATGGAGAACAAACTCTAGGAGGTGTTGGATATGACAGCTGATATTCCTTCTCCTCAAGGCATAGTCTGACAGTTTCCAGACACTCCTTTTCAGTTAATAAAAGGAGAGAGTCAAAATTTAAGCCCAAAGACATTTCTTTCATAAGGTGTAGCCCACCTGACATAATAAATGTCAAACAGAAGGAAACATAAAAGGCCAGATCTCTTGGGCCTAAAATGGATCTTAAACCAGGATCTGTAAGTCATCAGCCAGACTTCCATTTCAAGAGAATTCAAGCCCAGTTCAGCATAAAGAGTCAGGTGGTGTACACAAGGGGGAATAGATAATATTCTCCTGAAAAAACGTGTCTGCAAACAGTCAATCTCCTTATTAAAGGCCGGAATCCAGGTGAATATACTATAAAGTATTTGTGGTCTTAATTTGGCCTTATACATTTTTATGTCTGCCAGGATATCCTGGTTGCCTTTTTTTTATAGTAAAAGGATTGTATGACAGCCAAAGATCTTTTCCCTGCTTGATTTACTTTATCTCTCTGTTTGCTCTAGTGCCCATTAAAATAGAAAAGGACACAAAGGTAAACATATTTCTTGAGCTGTTTGATTATCTGATTACTGACTTTCCATGTTCTCAGGGAAAAATTCTTAGAAAATACCAGTATTTTGGATTATCAGAATGTACCCGCAGGTGAAATTTATTGCAATATTCAAAAAATCTTTTCAAGGCTCTTACCATACCCACCTGAGATAGAGAGAGTAAAACTGTATCATCAGCATATTGAAATATAAAAAGTGGGCAATTTCCCAGCGAAGATGGATGAGAATCTACTGAGGCCATAAAAGCAGGTAAATCAGCCACTTATAGATTAAACAGGTGATGAACCAACACACAACCTTGTCTAACTCCTACACCAGAATAGATAGGATCTGTTAGTAGGCTAGTTTCAGAAAATTTCACTCTGCACTGATTATTTGTATGAAATCGGCTTAAAAGAAACAACAATCAGGGCCCTATATTAAGCCTACTAAGCTTGTTCCATAAAAAGGGCCGGTGAATTGAATCAAAAGTGACCATCAGGTCAATAAAAGCCATGTATAGTTAGGGCGTGACAAGTATTTATTTACAAGGAATGAAAGCACTGTTATATGATCCACAGTGGACATATGTCTTCTAAATCCTGCTTGCTCCAGACCAATCAAAACTTGGATATTCATCCAACTCAGTAATGTTTGCCCACTACCAATAGAAGACTTATTGATCAATAATTACCAGGATCCCATCTATCCTCTTTTTTTAAAGACTAGAATTATGATGGAATCCTTCCAAACAACTGGAATCTCTCCAGAGTTATTTACAAGTGTAAAGAAGTTAGCCAATGCCTTTGTCCATTGCTTAGGGTGAAATTTCAACATTTCTGCCAGGAGGCCATCATCCTGGGAATCCTAGAAAAATATTTTGGCAGTTGTAGATGCACATTTTGTTTTAAATTATATTCCTGTGACATGGAATTTAACTAATGGTGGCATGGCGACATGTATGCACTGCCTCTGGGGATAATGGGGGCTAGCCCTAATGGTGAGGAGGCCATGTGCACATGCTGCCATTGCCATCCATGGATACTCAAATCTGTAGATGGCATGTGTACTGATACTGAGGGGCAACTGTATTCTATGTTTCAATAATCGGAATATCTTACTGCTTTAGTCACATATGCACATATATTTTATAGACCTCAACTTCAAGAAACTATATTTTTGAAAATATGGTCAGCTTATTTCAGCCTGGATCTTGCTTATATCCTCTGTAACTCCCTTTCTCTTTTCTTTCTCTCTCACTCTCTCTCATTCTTTTGTTCTCTTTCTTGTCAATTACACTTTCAGTCCTCCAGTCTGTACATATATATTTTGTTACCCAGTTTCTCTCCATCCAATTTAATTTCCAGTGCTTGATCTGAAGTACTTCTATGCTAATGATCACTTAGCATCCCTGAGGGTTGTAGCTCAGTGTCAGAGATTGGCCAGAATTCTGTTAGGAACATATACATGTGTCCATTAGCCATACATGTGTAGGTTTACTTTTGATCACTGACTTCAGTTGGCATTCATTTCTCCACTCCAAAGTTACCAAACACTGTGACCTACACCCTGAGCTACCATTTTGCTGGTGGGGTCCCCATGACCAATAGTGGGGGAGGCAGCAGTGTCTGGTTATGTTCCCATAGTCAGATGACAAGAAATTGCCTCAGCCAAATACAACTCAGCAGAACTTAGTGGCAGAGGTAATCTCTTCACATCGTGTTGTGGGAACCTAGCCAAAAGTTGCTGCAACCACCCCATTCTCTGTCAGGCATGTATTGGCCATGAGGAAAGTCTTCAGCAAGGGTACAGCAGGCCCAGGGGGTGGTACATGGCTCAGCACAGCAATAACTCCACATAGAGAATTATGCATGAACCATGTTGGATTGGGGCCTGTGCATTTTGCATGTAGAAGGTCCTAGTTTTAATCACTGGCATCTCCAAGTAAGAGGAAAAAATAATCTTGTTTGAAACACTAGAGAGCTTCTGCCAATTTGTATTATTATTATTATTATTATGCAACCAGGGCAGCTTACAACAACAAAACACCATAAATATACAATCCCCAAAACCCACCCACCCCTTAAAATAGTATTAAACAAAGGAAAATTAATACAGCAACAAAGCAATAACAGTAACAATTAAACAACTAAGATAAGTCGCAATAATAGAGCAGACAACCAGCAACAAATGTGGCTACGAGTGGAAGAGGAGATGGGCTAACTCATAAGGCTGGGAGATTTAGGCCTGCTGGAAGAGATCCGTCTTCACAGTTTTTTTTAAAGCTATTTAAACTAGTAATCTGACGGATCTTGTCCAGCAGGCCGTTCCATAATCTGGGAGTGGTTGTTGAAGAGGCCCTCTGGGAGGTTACCGACAGCCTAGTTTTTATAGTCTGAAGCAAATTCCTCCCAGAGGACCTGAGAGCACAGGGTGGATTATGTGAAAGGAGGCATAGACAATACTGAGCTAGATGAATAAATAGACTGATTCGCTATATTATAAGACAGGTTTATGCCTTCTCCCATCTTTCACAAGGAAACCAGTGAAACACTTGCAAAGCAGGAACTATTTCATCAGGTATGACTTTTCTCTCTCTCTCACTGAACCATGGCAAGTTGATTCTGCCAAGATTCTTTCTCTGACACTGCTATAGAAGTTCCATAGACCTTTCCCTCCTTTACATCTGGTCACATTGCTCAACTGACAATGTTGACCATCTGCAACATTTTGCCCTTGGTAGGTATTTCAAATGATACCAAGGTTGATTGGCTCCAGTGTTTCCGTTTACAGAAATCTCTGCTTATGATCAGCCAGATAGAAGAAAACAGTGAAGGGCTGAAAACACAAACAGCAAACAATCAGTCAGACAGTAAACAAGTATCTCCTTAGAAGCCATTAACACCAGCTGTACTTCCATAAAAGCCAACCATTTGCAGGTGGCATCAGAAATAACTTTAGCGGTGAAGCTCTTCAAAGTTTATATACCACCAACAGATTGAACAGAAAATTAGGTGAAAATATGATAATTGAATATAGCTGGGGGGATGTCTACTTGCATCATTGACTGACCACTGAAATAGTTGACACACATAGTGAGAAGGGGGAAAATGTCACTGGAACATGGGGAAAACTGCAAATAAAACAGCATGCACACCCCTCCTGTACACATTCCCTTTGTCTCAGTATGGAGAAACAGATACACAATCTGCTCTGTATTTTTTTTTCCTTTTTTAGCAAGTGAAAAAACCAAACACATTAGAAATGAAAGCATCAACAGGTCGTCAATGTAGCTGTGCTAATTTTCAAAAGCCAAGAGCCAGGCCATCTGCTGCCATCATTGGTATATTTGAAAAAAAGGTTTAAAAGTCAAAATCCTACCACTCTTAGACGGACATCTCTCTCTCTCACACACACACATATACACAGTCTACTTCAATGTGCCCACTATAAAAATTGGATAGAATGCAAATGTTAGAAGGCAAACTACTGAATTTAGGAATCTGTGCTGAAGTTGTCAAGAGCTCTTTTCATATTACCATATATTCATCCATATGTTGCTTTTCCTTGTCATAGACATTTCATTGTGGAGGAGAAGGAGAAAAGACAGAGAGATTGATACCTGTTGGGGTCACACATCACAAGCAAACCATGGTCCAAAGGGAAAGCTTGTCAGGTTCTCCTATGGATCCTTGGGTTAACATGGTATGCAATCTGGCCCACATATTCAGGTTCCATTAGAAAAAAATACCTTTGAACTATGGAGGAGAAACAGTTCCAGTAACAGCTTGCCTCATTATCATGCAGGAGATAGTAAACCACAATAAAAGTCAATTGTCAGTTCCTAAGGGGAAATATTGTTACACAATCGCAGTAACAGAATGAAAAGAGCATTCTTTTAAACTAATGTTTTCCCTTTTAATGTATTTTTTCATAGGCTTTTGTTATGGATTTGTTTACATTCCATTTATTTAGTAATGGCCTAGAAATACTTTGTACAGTATCTAACACATCATTATTATCCTCAGTTCTTTACTCTTCTAAGCTTTTATTTGAATCCCATAACCTAGCTTTTCATCTGGGGGCCTGCATAGCTTTTGTAAACTATTTTAACACTGAAAGGGAGAGAACCGTGTGGGTGTATGTATATATGAAAGTCATTATTTTGCTCTCAAACATAGCTCAGTTTTAAATAATGGACACATTTTTAAAAAATGTCAGCTCAGATTAATGTGAGCTATGAAGGTAATCTCCTACTTTAGATGCTTTACTTGGTTCATTACTTTATTTATTTTAATAACCTGTTCAGACAAAGGACAAACTTGCTTTGTTGATTTGGCAGGGCAAAATATGCTTTTATTAGGTCGATCATTTCAGATAAAAGAAAATGTTCACAACTATAGTGATTAACATTGGGATATTCCAACCCCTAAGACTTGCATATTCTTTATATTTTTTAGTATTTAATTTATCTGTATAAGGTATACTTACCTTGCCTTTCAGCCATATGGTACCCAAGATGACTGACAACCCAAAATTAAAATTGAGCCTGTAAAGTTTCTCTAGATAGAGTGACTAGTTAGTCACTCATTAGTTAGACATGGCTGACATCTTTATAGAACAGAATGTTACACATACACACATTTGCAGAAGATAAGGCTCATTGACATGAAGAAAGCTGCTGGCCTAATCACCATTCCCGCCAATGAAGAGAAATACCTTATGTTGGTACAACTCTATGTACACAGAGCTACTTCATTTGATTGCTCAATGTTTGATGATTGGGATGTGTGGTCAACTTATTCTCAGAGGAAGGCAATGGCAAACCCACTCTGAAAAATCTTTCCAAAAAATTCATGTGATATGTTCACCTTAGGTTGCCTTTAAGTTGACAACAACTTGAAGGCACATGGGGAGGGGGGCTGCCAATGAAAAATTCTGAAGCACTGGAATATTGAAGCATTTATATTATACTGTGCTCTTTTGCATCCCAATCCATTTAGGGAAAAAAAACAGTCATTATATTTGCCCCTCCTGATATTTTCAATTGTTAAGAGAAGCCCAAGATAGCTACAAAAACAGTCTGAAGTCCCTTACTAGCAGGACCACATTGTACAACATTATCTATTTGGTTAGTACGTCCTTGCAGTATAAGGTATGGTGCTGCCTTCCATCAAGGTTCTGTGGTTTGGGCCTCAAATACAGACATTCTATAACTAATTTATTTGATTAAAAGGTCCAGAGAAACAGATTTCAAGCATGCACCCTTTAGCAGGTAGCCATTTTGTTCATGATTTAAAAGTGAAAATCAATCATTTATGTTTATTAATTAGCCAGATGGTCACAACACCTATCACCAGGAAGAGGAAATTGAAAGGCCACCATATGTTGCTTCTATTATTTGTGTTCATGAAAATGCAGGGAGGTTTAGTAGGGAGCAAACTCTGAGAAAAAAACTTATGAGTGAGCAAGCAAAGTCTTGTGACAGGTGGCATTTTAAAACTTTGTAAATGGAATCTTGCAATTTTATGTATTTGTCATCTGCCATGTTTTCTTGAATAAAAGGTATGTGCTTTCAGTGTCACTCACTGAAGGGGGAAAATCCTAATTAACAATGCTTATCAAAAGGCTCTCGTAGCACCTTTGAGACTTATGTAGACAGGCAGCTCTGGGCCGTCCTTGCTAGCAGTGGATTAGGGCCATGGCAATGCCATGCCGCAGTCCCAATTCTTCCTTTTGCCACCCTAAGAGCTGGCGCCATGGCTCTTCTGCACCCTTTCAGCACAGCGTGTCTGCACGCTGCTCTGGGAGGGCATCCTGATGCCACATGGTATGAAAACAGCCACATGGCATCAGGATAGTGTCAGGGTGGGGTTGGGGCAGCTGGCGTGCGGCTGCCCTGCCCCAATTCCACCCCAAGGCCAGCCCTTTAGGTTGGTCTGCAACACCCCTAACTGAGCATAAGCTTTCGAAGACTTGGAGACTGTACAGAGTGGCACTTTAGGCCTGCCTGGGGTGGAATGGAGGCATGGCAACTGCACACCGGTTGCCCCGACTCTGCCCCAATGCTGACATCATGCTGCCCTGGTGGCACAGTGGTTAAATGCCTGTACTGCAGCCACTCTCTCATAGACCACAAGGTTGCGAGTTCAATACTAGCCAGGGCTCAGGCTAGACTCAGTCCTGCATCCTTCCGAGGTCACTAAAATGAGTACCCAATTGTTGGGGGGCAATGAGCTTACAGTTGTAAACCGCTTAGACATCCCATAGCACGATATGAAGTGGTATATAAATGAAGCTGCTTTGCTTTGCTTTGCCCACCTGATCAGATGGTGGGCAGCAAAAGGGCATATGTTTGGAGCAGCATTTAGATGCACTGCTCCAAAGAAATGCCAAAAAAGCCACCACTGTAGAAGCAAGAGTGGCTTTTTGTTGCTCTAAAAAGGAGTGGCATTTTGTTGTTCTTTTTAGAAAGGCAAAGTGCTGGATTGGGGCTGCGGCAAGCCAAGGGGTGGCTTGGTACTGCTCTTTTTGGGTGGTCTGTTCAGTCCCTTGGTCTACTTCCTCAGATGCAAGAAGTGAACAGTTACCCAGGAAGGACCTTCATAATCAAACTATCTAATAGCCATAGGGCCTAAGCAGACTGCCAGAAATAGTGCACATTAAATTGAAGCACTGCCCTGGCTCAGTGCTAGGGAATCATGGGAACTGTATTTTTTCTGGGACATTGAGCCTTCTCTGTCAGAGATCTCTGGTGCCACAATAAATTACAGTTCCCATGATTCCCTAGCACTGATCCAGGGCAGTGCCTCAATTTAATGTGCACTATTTCTGGCAGTCTGCTTAGGCCCACAGAAATGCAAACCTTGTGAGTGACAAGTTCAATTTTAATCATGGCCATAGAGGGGCAAAGGCAGGAGGAAAGGTGCTGCATAAGGCCAAGCTACTTTAGTCTAAAATGACTATGGTCCAAAACACACTACAGAAATAACCCAGTTCAAGACTCCTTTGGGGCCATTTCCACTTACATTTAAATCAGTTTGTGAATCATGTTGACACAGGGTGGCTGAAGTGATTGAGGCTGAGGTGCAATTCCCACTATGAAACTGAATTGCAGCAATGGCACTAGTAGTTCCCACCAGTGCCATTTGCAATGCTTTTCATGGGGGACCAGGTCCGGGGTGGGAGAGACCCAATTCAGGCACCTCTGTGTTGCAGGAGCAATGGAGGCTGAGCAGCTAGGTTTTCCCACCCACCTGCAGCCCTGCTCGCACTCTCACCCGCTCACTCATTCACTCTCTCACTGGCAATAAAGAACCCCCAGAGCTCTTCTCTCTGGAGGAGGAGAAGGACAAGGATGAGCAGCTGAGTGTCCACTCCAGTAAAGTGTAAAATGTTAAATATAAAATGTGATTCAGGTCCGTTGTTCACAGTTGAACACAGTTCTGAATTGATTTATTCCAAAAAGACCACCAGAAAACTACTCTTCAAAAAGTGTGGTTTGTTTGGATTTGTAGAGACTCACTGTACCTTTACAGACTGCCAGAAATAATCCATCTTGAGACCACTTGAACTGCCCTGGCTCAGTGCAAGTGAATCATGGGAACTGCAGTTTATTGTGGCACTAGAGCTCTCTGACAGAGAAGGCTCAATGTCCCAGAAAAAAACTACAATTCCCATGACTCCCTAGCATTGAACCAGGGCAGTTCAAGTGGTCTCAAGCTGGATTATTTCTGGCAGTCTGTAAAGGCCCAAAGTGACTCTGAATGATCAGGGTCACTTCTGAAACAGTTCACAGTGAGAACAAGGCACATATACAGCAAATCAAAATTTGCTGTAAATCATAGTAGGAACTGCCCCTTTAACTGCCATGGCCCAGTGCTAGTTTATTGTGGCACCAGAGATCTCTGAGAGAGAAGACTAAATGTCTCACAAAACTACAGTTTCCAGAATTCCTTAACATTAAGCCAGGGCAGTTAAAGAGCTTTCAAACTAGATTATTTCTGCAGTGTGTTTTGAACCTGTGTGTCTGACACTTTTTGTTGCCTTGAGGCAAAGAACGAAATGGTACACACAGTCAAACATATACACCATCCCGCATACAGATATCAAAGTTAAACCTTCTTTCCACAACTGATTAATTTGTAAAACAGCTTACAATAACCTGGAGGAGATAGCCTGGTGGAGACTGCTGCTTTTAATGATAACAACCAATAAACAGCAAAAGAGCCAGAGATATTTAAAACAAAATTTAAGGAACATAAAGGAATATACAGTAGAAGAACCAAGGAGAAAACAGAGTGAGAGTTTCATTAGTAGACTATTGATTTAGAGCAAAATTTCTACTTGCTACTTGTCTACAAGACATTGGGCTGAGGGAGCAGGCTGACTGGGAGTTAGCTGCCTCTATAAATTTTTCACTCCCACTTCAACTTTTGGAGTTTAGTATAGCAGGAGAGCAAAGAACCAGCTGCACTTATAATCTAACCTCTACTCTTCACTCTGCTACATAACACGCTGCACATGGCCTAAGGACAAGGGAATTTAAGGGGTGTAACATTGGAAAACAACCTGACCAAAATAAGGTAGTTCTTGCCAGACAGGGATACAAAAAACTAAGCATCTCCCCAACTGACAAAAGTTCAGCTGAAAATAATAAGGCTCGCATGAAACAAACAAAACAGATTCTTGAATACTTTTCTCAATTGTTAAAATACCGGTAAATGCTGAAGGGATTGATCAACCATCTGTAACAATTTTGGATTGGACATTGGTTCATAGACACATTCCACTTGACCCACAACTTGGGAACAGTATCAGCTTGGCTGAGGAAATTGTCTTGGCTGATAACAACCACAAAAACACCTTGTTATGGGATTGGAAAAATGGAACTATTGCAAGTACTCCAAAAGAACATTTCTCCAGTATGCAACAGGAATTGTATTAAATTTAAGTCCAACTCCAGGGGAGGGGAGGAACCCAGAACTACTTACAGAACTGACTGATCATTTTATGACCAAATATCTACAGTCTATCAAAACTTACACCCCTTCCTGAGGATGTCATCGGAGTCCCCGCCATTGCACACAGCGGGCACTCCGATGACGTCCTTCCATCACAGCATCCAGAAACACTATGAAGGAAGAGGCGTGGAAGAGGCATGCACCACCTCTTCCGGCGCCCTTTCTGTGGCTTGAGGAAGGAGCGCTATTTTAGTGCTCCTTCCAGGGCCACTCAAAGAGTGGATTGGGGCCTAGGAGTGGGGCAGCCTTGGCCCCAATCCTCGGCTTCCCAGGACGGCCCATGGCCGCCTGTCTGTAGAGGCCCTAAATAAAGACACTTTTACTGGGAGCAGATAACTAGATAACCAAAATCCCTGGAATAAAGCTCTTAAAAATGACTCACAGCATTGGAAGATGGTGTTCACTCAGGATAATCACCATTCGTTACCTCATTTGGATAACAGTGGAAGTAATACTTGAAAATTGATATTAAAAATAAACTTGTCATTAGTAACTATCCAAAACACAGGGGCTTCTTACCTCAATCACTACGAAGGGAACACTTGGCCCATTTGATAGAATTTGTGGCCAATGGATATCTATACCCTGTCAAAATTATTTGGGTAGATTACCAATTTTACAACTACAATCAAGTCTGAGCTGTTGTGTCATTCATTAATAAACATTCTGCAAAGGAAATGTACTCTTTCAGAGATGCTTTCTTACAAAAAGGCATGATAATTTCCTTTAAAAAACAACAACGATGTTCCTCCCGCACCTCTAGTTAAACAGTTATCTGTTGCCAAATTTGAGAAGGAGACTAATCATAATACTACGATTAACCTCATTGACCTATCAGATCCTGCACAAGAACCACCCCAGCTCCTTCACACCAAGGAATTCCAAAATGTGCCCCACACAGAAATATCACCACCAAATGCCTTCAACAAAACATTTATTAAGGAAGAAGTGATCCTCCTGAAAACTTTTCAGGCTTTGCCTTTATCTCTACAATCTGAGATTTTAAAAAGACTCTCGTTCCTCACTGTAACCCTATTAGATCTTCAGAGGAAAAGGAAAGAGGGTGAGACAAAGTCAATGAATATGCAGGAGACCTCCCCAATGGAAGTTCCCAAGAAGGACAGGGTATTTAATGGTCTATTAATGGAGCAGGAGATAAAATGTGAGGTTACAGCCCCAGTTAAGGCAAGCTGTAATATTAACAAGGGAGAATTTGTAACAAATTTAGTATATGATGTACCAAAAAGAAGGGGCCTTAGGAATAATGATGCTGGTCTTTTTATGACAAAAGTGGATATCTAGAACAAATACAAGAATTAAACTGACACAGGGAGGGCAATGTGGTATCATCTACAACTGATCTTGTAAATCTATTTGATCCCTCTTATGTCTCTTTAAACCCCAATAATGTCAAATTTCCTATTTCAGAAAAATCACAGCTCAATTGTCTATTCTGAAATATAGCAGGATGGAAGTTAAAATCCAGTGACCCTGAGTGTATAGACTTTTTATGGAAATTTGCTATAATTCTGATTCAAGAGACATGGTGTACAACACACCTTGATTTCAATGGCTATTGCATTATAGAAGCACCCACTTTACCAGGTAAAGAAAGGCCAAGAACGGGACTAGCTATTTTAATCATTACCTCCCTTAAGGTTTCCAATACCAGTTTACCACATTGTGGACAGATTGTCATTGCAAGCTTATTTGATTTCAGATTTAGGAGTTTAATAATGGTTAATGTCTATATTCCTCCTATTAGTAAGAGAGAAGAGTTAAATCACATTTTGGAAACCCTAGAACAATATATAATAAATCTAGAAGTCCAATCACCCAAAGCACATCTAATTGTGATGGGCGGTTTTAATGCTAGAATTGGAGCTAACAACAAGGCTCTTTTTTCTTCTCGTTTTTGGTATCTTAATGACTTGGAGAGACACATACTAAACACCAGGTGGCACTCAAAATATATTGGGATCACTTATGCTGGCATAAATCTTCTTCAAATGGTGGGACATCTATCATTAAGAATTATAAATAGGGACCCAAAGTTTGAACAGCCCGGAGAATTTACGTACATCTCCACAAAAGGAAGCAGTACGATAGATTATGCTATTGTCTCCAATATTTTTTACAAACAAATAATGAAATTCTCTGTAGCAGATTTACCTATGAGTGGTAACTTACAGGTAACTCTATTTCTTATCTTAAATACTCCCTATGAAACTTTGCTTAGGCTCCAACAATATATTGACAATACACTAATTGATACTGAGCAGAGAAGACTGAGATGGTCAGATAATATTAGCAACAAGATCTCACTACTACTAAACTCCTCTGTGTACAGGAACCTCAAAAAAATCTATTAAAGACACTCAAGATGTACAGGTTGCCATAGCAAATTATTCACTACTCATGGAAATGTTGGCTAAAAGTATGA
Organism: Phrynosoma blainvillii; assembly: GCA_026167975.1. Taxonomy (NCBI): domain Eukaryota; kingdom Metazoa; phylum Chordata; class Lepidosauria; order Squamata; family Phrynosomatidae; genus Phrynosoma; species Phrynosoma blainvillii. The sequence continues at coordinate 421,339,666 of JANUYF010000001.1, forward strand.
GGGATACTCAAAACTACACCCAGAGGAAAAGGAATAAGGATATTGCTACAGGTTTAGATAGAGAATGCTTAGAGGCCAAAGATAATTTAAGGAAATTATATTTTAAGTACTGGAAAGATAATAGCCAAATCCTGCCAGAAACTTATTATATTATCAAAAACAAACAAACAAACAAACAAACCATAAATCCCTGATTGCAAAAAGGAATAAAAAAAAAGAAAGCATAGGCAATGGTTGGTACTCTTAGCTTCCTCATTGGAAAGAAACACTAAACAGTTTTGATCCATTGGTACAGGTACATTAGGTAATCTTGAAGGAGTACCCCAATGCAACATACCTGCACATATATGGGAGGATTATTTTTCCACTTTGATCAGAGATTGCGAGGAGTACATCTCTGGATCATCAAGTGAAATTGGTCTAGATCCATTGAAATTTTCAGATATCCCACACTGGTTCCCTGTTGCTGAACAGGAAGTCAAGATGTTAATTTCTACCTTGAAATCTGGTAAAGCTCCAGGGCCAGATGTCATTATGTCCAAACTATTAAAAGTGAACATCACCAGGTGGACACCCCTATTGGCAACTCTCTTTACTCACATTAATCGAACAGCTCAGTTATCTAGTAGTTGGTCTCAAGCCATCATAATCCTGATATATAAAAAGGGAGACAAAAGTGACCCCACAAATTACTGTCCCATAAACTTACTGTCAGTGGTGGGTAAACTATACAGTTGATTTCTAAACAACTGACTTAAAGATTGGGTGGAGGCTGAAAAAATCCTAGGAGATGAACAAGCTGGCTTCAAAAAAGGCAAGTCAACTACCAATCACTGTGTAGTCTTAAGTCATCTTGCAGAAAAACATTATAGATCTCAGTCATAGTTTATTTGTTGCCTTCATGGACCTGAAATCAGCATTTAATTCAATATCGAGAGTTAAACTTTGAGCTAAACTTCTTGCTTCCTCTATCGATAAAAGGCTTCTTGGCTTAATTATGAAGTTATACAGTAACACCATGGTACTGGTAAGGTGTGGATTACAGGGCAATTTTACTACCTCCATTACAGCTGTAAGAGGTGTATGTCAGGGGTGCATCCTTGCACTCAACCTTTTTAATCTATACCTCAGCAATCTTGCTGCAATTATCTCCTCAGACACCTTTTATCTTCCTAAACTGCCCTCAATTAGCATTCCTTTACTCTTATATGCTGATGCCCTCCTATCTGTCTCTAAGGTGGATCTTTCAAGAGCAGTGAGAACTTTTATTGAGTATTGTGAAAATAACCAGTTGAACATTAACTATAAAAAAATCTAAAATAATGGTTTTCTCTAAGAAATGCCTCATGTACAGCTGGAGGTTAGCTGGCCATAAAATAGAGCAAGTTAGGCAATTTAGATATTTAGGAATCATATTCAATGCATCTGGTGCCTGGACATCACATAGGCAATTGTTGTTCAGAATGCTTCTAATAACAGTATGGCAATTGTTCATTTCTTTTATTCGAAAGGTGGGCAGCTGATACCAGCTGCTGTAAAGGTCTTTAGGGCCAAGGTCCTGCCACAATTATTGTTTAGTATCCCAGTATGGATCCTAGGTTTCACATCAACTGTAGAAAGAGTTCTTTCTGCTTTCCTTAGGAAAGTTTTTTCCATGCCAAACTGTATTCCAACAGCAGTATTACACCTTGAGGCTAGGTGCCCATCAGTGGAATGCTTTGCATGGAAGTGGACCCTAGGACACATTCTGAGACTTATTTTTGCAGGACCCAAGGCTGGATATATCTATTAAATACAAAGAGATACTTATACTACCGACCTATTTAAATCTGTGAAGGAAGAATTACCGAGATTGGGTCTTCTGCACGATTTTTTTCTTTACCTTTGACTGGCTCAGGGTAAAACAGATCCTTGCACAGTGAATCCAAGATACTAATCTGCAATACTCAGTATCTGCTGCATGCTCTACTTGTTCTCCAATTAGCTTGGGCATGTGTTTTAATCCAAAGGGTGCAAATTATTTAGAAAATCTAACAATCCCTAAATACTGGTTGGCTTTCAACAAAGTTTAATGTAATTCCATCTGCCATATTAGAGGGACGTTTTCACCGAACTCAATATAACAATCAAACATGCCCATGTGGAGAGGGTCTAGAAGAATCTATATCTCATGTCCTCCTGCACTGTATATTCTACAAGGATGACAGGTTAAGAGTAATTACCCCTCTACTAAATAGACACCCAGGCAGAACCTCTGAATGGTACCTGAAGTTCTTATTAGCAGATAAGGAAAGAAAGGTTATTGAGAAAGTTACAAAGTTTATCTTCTCTGTTATTAAAACTCACAAAGCCATGTGCCATAAATGTTAAAACTGCAGTCTCCCTTGGTCAAAACACGAAGAAATGAAACAGTTTGGATTATTGATGTGAGATCTTAGGGCCTCTACAGATCTCTACAATAAAGGCCTGGAGGCAGAAATGGGGAGGGGTAGCTGCACGCCGACCGCCCCCACCCCAGCCCGATGATGTCCTCCCAGCACAGCGTTTTTACGCGCTGAGCCAGAAGAGGCACTAAAGAACCATGCACTGGCTCTTAGGGCACCCTTTTGCCACTCCTTTCAGGGGCAGCAAAAGGGAGGATTGGGGCTGTGGCATGTGGTTGCTGTGGCCTCGATCCGCGGCTAGCAGGGGTGGCCCAGAGCCACACGTCTGCACACCCCCTAAGTCTACATTTTCTTATTGATCGTAATACATTGATTTTAAACTGATTTAAATAAAATTTTTGTTTGTCTGATTGAAAAGTGATGAATTAATAGTTCTGGTGGTATTATCTGTAATAATGACAGGCTTTCAAATCTGTTTTAATTATTTCATAAGGAATTTAATTATCTATTTCTTTTTATGAGTTTGAAACTTTTGTATCATATAAGTTTTTCTGTAATAATGTATTTTTATGTGCTGTTTTTATCTTTTGACTTTTGCTCTTATTCTGCCTATGGTTTCTTAACTGCAATAAAGGCAATTGATTGATTGGTTGGTTGGTTAATAACTTTTGCCATCTTAACCACATTCTGATGTTAATTAACCAAACATGTACTAATTTTCATTTGTGAAATGTTGGAGGGTATGCCATTCTGCACAAGTTTAGATAGTGGGTATTGAATGGTTTTCAGTCCTTCAAAACCAAGAATTGTGTTACAGAAAGCAATATGAGATCTGTGTACAATATCAGCTGTTTGAACTCAGAAAGTCATCTTTTCCATTTAAAAGAGGAGTGCACAAATATGATGCAGCTGGGGAGCAACTTTCTTATCCTGGGATCCCCTGGAGAGTGCCAAAATGACCACACACACACACACACACACCAAAAAAAAGTAATGTGCAATAAAAAAGAAGTTAGAAGTTCCCATTAGGTTTTGAATTGTGTGTGTGTGTGTGTGTATGCAACACACAGGAGTCTTTTTAAGGTAAATTGGGCTCCTGGAGGCTTCTGGGAGAGGCAGTTTATCTTTTTATTTTGTTGCCAGAAAAAGGGTGTTCAATGGAATTTGGAGGGCTGAAGGGCTGCACATTTCCTGCCCCAATTTAAACAATCATCTTCCTTGTGAATAATGGAATTATCACTCTAATGACTGCAAGGACTGAAACTATGATTCCAATCCTGTATGGTTCAGCATAGTTTAATAGATCTGCATGTAGACCCTTGCTGCACTGAGCAATATACCACCCTCCTCTGATTAACAGCCTCCAAAGACCCCCGCACAGCTTCATGGGCCTGACTGGATAAGCATGTGGCTGCATCTCTGTAGCCAGATGCAAAATGAGTATAACAGTGCTGAGACCTCTGGATGATTCTGGTGGATCTCAGTGCTAATGTCATCAGATCACATCAGGGTATGGGGAGACACTTCTGTGATCCTGCCTGCTCCCCACATAGTGGGACAGGCCATGTGTGGGGGGGCTGTTTAGGGGAGCTTTGGGAGCTGTAAAGGAAGAAGGGAATACCAACCCCATAGTGCTAAAAAGAGGGAGGTGACATTTGTGGGCATGTATATGTCCTTAACAAATTGCCAGCCACTGAGTATGTTCTATCAATTAGCTAGTTTTCCTTTGTACTTTAGGTATTTTTGTTTATTAATTATACAGAAATGCATCCTCATTTGCAGAACATAGGAATTTCTATAAAGTTCTGGCAAAATGCATATGCATTCCTACTGCCATGCAGTAAACAATAAACTATAATCACAACTTGCATGCTGTTCAAACAAAAGGCATGATGGGGACACAAGCATCTTCTTCTTCTTTTTAAAACAAAGGATGTCCCATTATAAGCACTAGAGTGATACCTTATGTCTGCATTTGACAGTACTACCTTGATGCTCACCACTGCAAGCATGCAAATAGTACCCAGCAGAGCCATTAATGGAACACAAATTGCCTGCAAGTTTTCTCGGCATCAATAAAGAGGACACCCAACAATGAAGTCTTTGCATAAAAGAAGGCAGTTAAAAATGTGGCAAAATAAATGTCTTTACAGATCAATGAAACATCTTGTAGCAACAAGGGAGAAAGATGGTGCAGGTTGTATAATACATAAAAGTGTTCAGTGCTTAAGAAGTAGCTTAAAATGCCATTGTCAGCATCTCTCCCCTCCCCTGCGCGCACACACACACACACACACATTTTTAGAATGCATACTGTATCATTTGAGAGTGAGAAATCAAAACTTCATTCCCAAGTAAAGGAAACTAATGGTATATCATCATCATCATCATCATCATCATCATCATCCATTGAGTCCAATTGGAGGAGACGATATACAAAAGAAGCAAAAACAACTTTGAGGTATTCCAGGTCATGATAGGTCTTCAATACTTGAGGACTTGTCATGACCTGGAATACCCCAAGGTTGGTTTGTAAGTCCTCAAATATCAATGACATTTCCAAGGAATCTTTGGCCAAAATCTTATTTTGTTGTTTGTTGTTCCCTTTAAAGCTCTACAAGGTTTGGATCCAGGTTACCTATGGTAAACATGCCTTCCTCATATAATCCACCCCTCTGGGGACATTTTACTTCAGTCAGCCAAAACTAGATGGGCAACTGTTACCCACATTTTCTTCAGCTGCTCCCAGATTGTGGAAAGAGCTGCCAGATGAGACTCCTGTGCTGGATATAGTTTCTGAGTTTAAAACAGATTTACAGACCAGTCTTGTCTGCAAGGCCTTATCGTTGTGTGCCTTCACATTGTTTCTGATTCATGATAACTCTAAGATGAACCTATCCCAGGATTTTCTTAGCAAAATTTGTTCAGAGGGGATTTGCCTTTGTCTCCCTCTGAGGCTGAGAGTGTGTGACTTGCCCAAGGTCATTCAGTGGGCTTCCATGGCTAAGTAGGGATTTGGACCTTGAGTTGTAATCCAACTGCTACATTATGCTAGCTCTCTCAGGCAGGTGTACCCAGAGGATTTTAAAGTGTGTATTGACTGCTTTTAATGCCTTGGTTTTATATATTCTTTTAGGTGGTATTATGTGTCTAATCCATTGTTGATCATTAGGGAAAGGTGAGTAAGAGATATTACTAATACCACCACCACTACTACTACTAACAGCAGCAGCAGCAGCAACAACAACAACAGTGCTCCTCAGTGGGGGGCACCACTGATCTGTAAGCTGCACACACATCCATCTGGGAGTTAGGAATTGTGGGGTGCAATTTGAGTTTCCCAGGGTGTTAACCCTTTTAAAGGGAAACAAAAATATGCAAGTATAAGTGTTCACCTTTCATCAGCATAACAGCAAAAGTGTGGATCCGACAATTTATTCTAAATCTGCCTTCCTAAAGAATAAAAACTTACTCCAAAAACAACAACAAACATGCAGTTTGTAGTTTAAAAACAAATAATAATGACTTTAATAAATAAATACATAAACTAAATCCTAAATAAATACATAAATCCTAAATCCTAGCTGGTGATTGTTTGCATAAAGAGATGAAATCATTATCATCTTTTATATAGCAGGAATATGGAGAAGAGACATTTTAGACATGTTAGACTAACAGACTAAAAACATATAAACTAAGATTAACAGTTTAGAATCTTGTGAGAGAGACCTAAGTAGGAATCCCTATCTATATAATGAGGGGAAAGAGAATGCATAAGTTTCTTCCAAGAATCCCCTTCTTATTCTCTTGGATCCACATCAAGGATCTTCATCCTATCACACAGTCTCTGGAATCTATCTTTGGCAGAGGTTAAGTGAGAATGTCTTCAATCATTACTTCTGTGTTGCAATACTCCAACTGGACAAGTCCATTCTTGCACATCCCTTGCACTTTGTGAAAGGTGATGTCAATGTTCTTCTTAAGTGGTTTTCACTTTCAGAAACATTGATGCAGCTTTGATTATCTTGCATCAAGATTGTTGGTTTGGGCTCTGTTATCCCAAAGTCCAAAAGGAAGTTGTGCAGCCATTTGATCTCATCACATGCTGTCTTTGCTGAAACACACTCAGGACCTGTGGAAGAATCTGTGATTGTAGATTGCTTCTTACTTTTCCAGCTCACAGCTCCCCCACCATAGAAGATAAAGTTTCCACTGGTTGATCCACATAGGTGATGAGTTGTGGTTGAATTCAGGCTGGTAGCAGCAGTTTGTGATTTGCTGTTCCTTTTAAGTATATGGCAACTTTCTTTACTGCAATGAAATCTCTTTCAGTAAGAGAGTTGGCTATGTATAGGAGTTTTCCAACTACAGTCCTATATTTGTCTTGATTTTTTAAAGGTTAAGATTTCTTAATGTCCTTTAAGAATTCTACTTTCATTGGAGTTGGCATTGAAGTTACATCTTTCATGCCAAGACAATCTAGAAGATCCATCATCTTCTGCTTCTGATTCAGAAAGAAATTTCCATCACTACTTCTTTGTATTTGTACTCCAAGATAGTGTGAGATGGCTCCTAAATTCTTGATATCAACCTCTTTCTTGAGATTCTGGATTATCTTTTCACTATCTTCTCAATCTTCACGGTACATAGAATCAAATCATCAACATAACTAGTGATGTAAGTCCATTTATTATTTCTGAATCTCTTGTACACACATCTGTCAACAGTGCCTGGAGTGAACCCCCTTTTCATAAGAAGCTGGTTCAGTTTCTCATTCCATGTTCTGGTAACCTGTTTTAGACCATAAATGTTATTTTCTAATTTGCATACCATATGTTCCTTACCAGATATTTGGAATCCTGGAGGTTGTTCCATATAAAGTTGTTCAATGAGATTGCCATACAGAAAAGCTGTGCAAACATCCAGATGTTGAATATTCATTTTCTTATAAGCTGAAACAGCTAGGAGATTTCTGATTGTTGTATGAGTGACTACTCCAGCAAAAGCTTTGTTGTAGTTCTCACCATACTTTTGAATATAGCCTTTAGCAACAAGTCTTGCTTTTTATTTTTGAATCTCTCCTTCTGCATCTAGCTTTGTGGTCAAGACCCATCTACTGCCAATTGCCCTTTTTCTTTTTGGCAATTCTGACAAAGTCAATGTCTTGTTTTTATATAAAGACTCCATTTCCTCACTAGCAGTTTGAATCCACTTCTCAGAATCTATATTTGGCAGTTTCTTGATCCTTTTCCAATCAGAGGTTTTTGGAATTCTTTCCTCTGTGGCTTGATAAAATAATCTGTCAGGTGGCACACCTTTATTTGAACCTTCTCACTGTCTCACCTGGATTTATATACCTGGCTCTGTTTCCTGCATGCTGTCTGGTTCCTCATCATGGTGGTCCACTGCAGGTGTAACCCCTTCTGGATGCAAGACCTCTGGAGGATGAAAGAACTCCACTTGCTCTGGTTGCTGGTGGGAGTCTTCTTTGAATGCAAATAAATATTGATAGACATCTTGGTTTTGATTAGATTTGGGCTGTGGTCTTTCATTGATATAAACAGCACTTGTTAATTTTATTGTGCGTCCATCTGGATTTAGAATTCTGCAAGCATTTCTAGCATAACAAACAAAAATTCCCTCTTCATTTCTGCAGTCAAGTTTACTTCTTTTCTGCTTGGAAATATAGGTAAATACTTTGCTTCCAAAAACTTCCAGATGGTTTAATTTTGGCTTAACTCCATGCCATAATTGTAATGGGATTACATCTTTTGATTTAGTTGGCAATTGGCTACACAGGTATGTTGCAGTCATGATGGCTTCAGACCAATAGCGTTTAGGCATATTAGCTTCCAAAAGCATAGTAATTGCCATCTCCTTGAGAGTTCTGTTCATTCTCTCTGCCATACCATTTTGTTCTGGAGAATAAACCTGTGTAGTCTGATACCATGTTATTTAAAAATTCATCTAATTCAGCATTGAAAAATTCAGTGCCATTTTCTGAGCACAGTCTTTTTGGTTTGTAGCCAATTTTGTTAGAGACTCAATTAAAGTACTCTGCATTGTTGAAAAGCTCGACTCTCCAATATTGCAATAGCAATAGCAATTACATTTCTATAGTGCTTATCAGTGCACTTAAGCAGCCCCTAAGTGGTTTACAATGTGTAAGCTAATTGCCCCCAACAAGCTGTGTGCTCATTTTAGTGACCTCAGAAGGATGCAAACCTGAGTTGAGCCTGAGCCCCCTGGCTAGTATTGAACTCACAACCTTATGATTTGGGAGTGAGTGACTGCAGTACAAGCATTTAACTACTGTGCCACTAGGGCTCTAATTCCAAGATGGAATGCCCAGGAAGAATGAAGTGTTCTGCAACTGGTTTTTATGTATTCTCTTTCCTAGTGTCTGATTCATGCTTATTTATCCTCTGGCACAAAGACTCCTGTGCCACACTGACAGAGTCAACTCTAGTGCTAACCAACATATGTCAACAGATATGGAAAACAAAACAGACACATCATGAGAAGAGAGGACTCTTTGGAAAAAACAATAGTGCTGGGGAAGGTGCAGGGAAGTAGGAAGAGAGGAAGGCCACATGCCAGATGGATGGACTCTATTAAGGGTATGAGGTTTCAGGAATTAAGCAGAACAGTGGAGGACAGAGATGTCTCATTCATAGGGTCACCATGAGTCGAGATTGACTCGAGAACAGTTGACAACAACAGAGATGGGCCTGTTTGCCCAATTCAGAGTACTGAAGGGCTTTATTGACAGAGGATGGCATAAATCACATTTGAGGATGAGCAAGTACCTCAAATATTATGAGTGATGTGATTTGGTCTTGTGATGACATCTTGTGGATTTCAGGAAGTATTGGCATCTGGGCTTATGGCAAGATTCTAGACACATCTTTCCAACCACATTGTGTGTCCTCCTGTAGGTAAGTAACTACTTTGAGATTCAGTGGCTGTAGGCAAATAAAGGCCTGACACCAAGACCCCTTGAAAGGGAGCATTATTGTCCAGAATAGGTTGTAAATTCATTGAGGGTTTGAGTAGTCTTAGGGGGGGTTGCAGACTGCCAGAAATAGTGTGAATTCAGTCCACTTTTAGGGTTAGGGTTAGTGCTAGGGAATCATGGGAACTGTTATTTTTCTGAGACATTGAGCCTTCTCTGTCAGACAACTCTGATGCCACAATAAAATACAGTTCCCATGGTTCCCTAACTCTAACCCTAACCCTAAAAGTGGACTGAATTCACACTATTTCTGGCAGCCTGCAACCCCCCTTAGTTGGGAACTGTATGTGACTAGTAGTGGAGTTCTGTCATTTCTTGTCCTTAGTCAATTCTATAATAGTTCTGGGTTCAAATCTTGTCAAGTTGATTTTCTGTTGCTTTATATGGTGAGTACTATAGGTTGAGGAATGTTTGTTGCAACCTCATGAGTTTGGTGTCCCTGTCTTGTGGATCTGAGCAGATCTGACTATATTGGAAGGCTTGACTATAAACTATGGATTTAGTAGTGTTTATCAGTCAGCATCATACTATATTCCAATCACTCATTCCACCATTCAAATGATTATCTATTCACCTTGGTTTTAGGCAATATCCTTCTTCCTGCCATTGTCTCCCTACCAAAATCATTAAAACAGAACTTGTAACTTCACATATTTTGCATTTCTGATCTTATTTGCACACACAACCTGCTCATTCATAGCTATGAAGATCTGTTCCTAGGCACCTCATTCCATGCATCTGATGAAGTAGACTTAGGAGCTATGAAGGCTGGCAAAAAGAGCTAGCATCTTGGCCACCCCAATTCCACCCCCAAAGCACAGTGGGCAGCGTGGGAATGCTCCTGCAGCACAGCGATTACATGCTGCATGATGCAGAAGCAGAGAAGAGCCACCACAGTGGTGAAAAGGGCACCTTTTTCTGGCACAAAAAGGAGTGGCATTTTGCTGCTTTCACCTGATTCGTCATCTGAAGCAATGGATCTAGGAGCACCCCCAGATTGAACAAAGTCTTTTCAGGAGAGTGTAACCCCATCTAGGACTGGAGATTGTATCCCAATACCTGGGTTCGGGGCCATTACCGTTAGTACCTCTGTTTTGTCTGGATTCAGTTTCAATCTGTTTTTCCTTATCCAGTCCATTACTGCTTTAAGACATTCATTGAGAGGGGAGACACCATCTGAAGTCAAAGCTGTAGGCCAAGACATGGAAAAATATATCTGGGTGTCATCAGTGTACTAATAATACCCACCCCATGTCTCTGGATAATCTGCCTCAGTGGCTTCATATATATGTTAGCTTCAAAGGTGTTACTAGATCCCTCTGCATATTGTTCTATTTTGTTTTAACTTTTTTTATCAGGTTTTTATCTTGGCAGGCTAGTAAATAAATCAATACCATAGAGCTAAATCTTCATCCCATAGACACAGTCTAGGATATCAAGAAGAGATTGGGGTGGAGATGCCAGGGATGGGGCCTTGAGCATTTGGTATTCAAAGCATGTTTGAAATGAACAACTGTCCACTTACAGGAATTGAGCTTAATTTGCAAATCTCATATTGAAACACATTCTCATTTTGTACCTTTTCCACCCACGCTATTCATAATTTTTTGCCTTACTGAGTTTCATTTGAAACTTTAATATATTGGTTCTTGTTGTTCAGCAACCAAAAAGCACTGGGCTGCAAAATGTGCAGTCTCCACTTTCTGTAATTAGCTCTTAAATGATACTAATTCTGCAAGAAATATTGTATATGTGGGGAAAGTCAATTTATTAAAGATTTAATAAAAGCCTTCATAGACGCTTTCTTTGTTACAATATACTTAAAAAAATTGCAGCAAATCAGCACTGGAATATAATTTTACTCAGAAAGCTGAGGCAACAGAGCAAATTCAGCATAGAAAAGACCTGTCAATAATCTCAGTCTCTTGTAGCGATTTATAATGTCCTTTCCCTCACCATCTCAGCACTTTGCACTCATTACTATCATCAGCTGCCAATACCTTAATAGTGTTTCCCTGTTTTTGAGATAGGAGTGTGAATTATGCTGAAAGTTACTTCCCAGTCTAATCCCAAACCTCAGCACACTGAAGATTTCTGAAACTTTGCTCTGTTTGACACTTTGCTCCCGGAGGCTGAGTCCCTCCTCTCCAATCAGATTAAAGTGAACAGTATCTCAAGTCAGTCGTGTTATTTTGGCATCTGAGGCAAAATATCTCACAGCCAACAAAACCCTTCCAACATGGGAAGTAATAGTGCCACTGTATTCTGCCTTGGTCAGACCCCACCTGGAATACTGTGTCCAGTTCTGGGCACCACAATTCAAAAAGGATGTTTAAAAACTGGAGCATGTCAAGAGGAGGGCGACTAAAATGGTGAAGGATGTAGAAACCATGCCCTACGAGGAACGACTCAGGGAACTGGGTGTGTTTAGCCTGGTGAAGAGACAGTTAAGAGGGGATATGATAGCCCTGTTTAAATATTTAAAGGGATGTCATATTGAGGAGGGTGTTAGCTTGTTTTCTGCTTCCCCAGAGAACAGGACCCAGAACAATGGATGCAAGCTGCAGAAAAGAGATTCCACTTTAATATTAGGAGAAAATTCCTGACAGTGAGAGCTATTTGACAGTGGAACACTCTCCCTCGGAGTGTGGTGGAGACTCCTTCTTTGGAGGTCTTTAAACAGAGGCTGGATGGCCATCTGTTGGGTATGCTTTGATTTTGAGTTCCTGCATGGCAGGGAGTTAGACTGGATGGCCCTTGTGGTCTCTTCCAACTCTATGATTCTATGATTCTATGTTACAGATTAAAATGGGGATATGTATGCCCAAGCAACATCAGAATGTGGTCAAGATTGCAAATGTTATTAATGAGAAAGAACCCTCAAGCTAACAGAGGCTGAGAAGTTTGATTTTGCCTAACCCTACTGGGAAGGTCAAGATCTTACCTTCTCCTCTCCATCCTCCCCCAGTTAGATGAGTACGGCCTACTTTTGCATTTTCCATTCCGTTTGCAGCCATTGAGGTAAGCTGAGGACCAAAGGGGGAAACTGGGAAGAGGAGAGAGAAACTGAGATATTTTACAAGTAACTGAGGATTAATTAGGATGGTCCCTGCCAAAACAGGACACTTGTAGGGTATGCCATCCCTCAACCCCTCAATATCAGTAGAAATACAATAAAAATAAAGAACAGTTTGGTGCCCTTACCTGATAGCTAAAATCTGCTGTCACTTCAGTTTAGTAGAAGTGGTAGACTACCTTAATTAGCAACGTATGTATTTTCATTGACCAAATAACATTCAGATGCTGTGGATGGATGTAGAAATCTCTGTTTGCATGGCAACCTGGATCACACCCATGGAATGGTAATCTGAGGCTGGTGTACATGAGCAACCCAACAAAAGAAAATTCAGCCCTCTATTAATTTCAACTTCCCAGCTTGCCCCTTGTTTTTTGCAGTTACAGAAAGACAACAGAAAATTGTTAGTCTCTCAAAATAATTAGGTGAAATATTCAGATGATCAAATACTTGAAACTGCTTCAGTGAGTAAGTACTGAAACTATTGTCATGTCCTATCTATTTCACAAGCAATCTAATGGAAAATCATATGTGATGATGGCTCAGTAATCATGGGAATAATCTTTCCCTCCAAGATACTGATGAATAGTTGACCATATCTGTCTAAGCAGCCAATTTGCTGTTGTGCACTGTGCTGAATAAATGCATGTACCATGAAACCATTTCATTCATGGGGAGCTGATAGTAGCAGCATTTCTTAGTGGTGAAACAAAGTTCTTCCCAGCTGAGGTTGTCGTATTTTTATATTTTTAATTATTGTCCAGTGTTAATCTGTGAGAGAAGACAGACTGAACTCCAAATTTCAAATAACTATCGGAAAGGGCAATCTTGGTTCTCAAACAATTGAGTGTTTTATTAACTGGTTTGGAATCCCCTTTGTATTTATAGTGGTGTTTATTTCAGCCATAACTAAGATTCACTTGTAAAACAGCAAAAAAGGACTTCGCCCATATTCACTATCTAAATTAAAGGACATTAGGGCATCTCTGCCTAGTTATGGGATAAAATTTTAACTTGATTATGTAAATATGCAAAGAGGAAAGCACAATTTGTCCCAGATTGTGTTTGGAAGAGTTCAAACAAGCATTACAGGAAAAATACTCGTGCAAAACAGAAAAAATCGAAAGATGTTGTTTCTATAAAGATCAAATAAAGGACCTACATAAGGCCAGCATTTTCCTTAGGCAAAGTGAAAGAGTCTTCTCAGGCAGTAGAAGTCAAGTAACAAGAAGGGGATGCAAGCTGTTAGTTATTCAATTAGTTGTTATTGTATTTTTACAGTGATAAATAGCATCACCTATTTACGAGACTATTTGCATCAAGGCCAAAATAATTGTTGGAAAATTTATGTTTGCATTTTCTTGTCCCTTCTTAGATAGATAAGGACTCCCTCCCACTCTCTCATTCTATCCATCATGTGACTCCTGTCACTCTTGGAAAGCAGTTTAACAGCTCTCTCACAAGATTCTAAACTGCTTCAAGCAGTCAGTAATAGTTTTCTTCCTCCTATCTAAAAGATGGTAAGATTTATTCTCTTTACCAAAGCCATCTCCAGTTAGATTAGGTTTTAGTTCTTTTATGTATATATATTTAAAGCTATTATTATTTGTTTTTAAACTACAAAGTGCATGTTTGTTATTTTTTGAGTAAGTTTTTTTTCCTTTAGGAAACAGGTTTAGAATAATAGTCTGACCCACACTTTTGTTGTTCTGCTAATGAAAGCTGGACTCTAGCAAATTTCATACTTGCATATTTTTTGTATCTTTTAAAAGAATTAACACCCTGGGAAACTAAAATTACACCCTACAATAATGGTTTCAGTTACCATGAACCTTGATATAGATGGGAGTGAAGGTAAGATGGTGATAAAATGGGGCATTGCCCCCCAAATTAAAATTCTGTCCCACCAGTCTTTCATTCAGGTTTAAAATAAGGAGCCATGGTGGTACAGTGGTATATAAATGAAGCTGCATTTTGCTTTGCTTTCATTCTTGATGCATTTATTAAGCTTTGCCATGTAGATCATGTATCCTGATTTTTTAAAAACTTTCATAGAATCAGAGAATCATAGAGTTGGAACAGAACACAAGGGCCATCCAGTCCAACCCCCTTGCCATGTAGGAACTCAAAAACAAAGAATCCCCAACAGATGGCCATACAGCCTCTGTATAAAAATCTCCAAAGAAGGAGACTAGGGGCCTTTGCAGACTGCTAGAAATAGTGCAAATTGAGTCCACTTTAACTGCCCTGGCTCAGTACTAGGGAATCATGGGAATTGTATTTTTTTCTAAGACATTGAGCCTTCTCTGTCAGAGAGCTCTGGTACCACAATAAACTACAGTTCCCATAATTCCCTAGCACTGAGTCAGAGCAGTTAAAGTGGACTCAATTTTCACTATTTCTGGCAATCTGCAAAGGCCCTAGGTTTTGAACAGCTCTCACTGTCAGGAAGTTCTTCCTAATGTTCAGACGGAATCTCTTTTCCTGTAGCTTGCATCTGTTTTTCTGGTCCTATTCTCTGGAGCAGCAGAAAAAAAGCTAGCTCCCTCCTCAATATGACATCCCTTCAAATATTTAAGCAGGGCTATCATATCCCCTCTTAAATGTCTCTTCTCCAGGCTAAACATACCCAGTTCCCTAAGTCGTTCCTCATAGGGCATGGTTTCCAGACCTTTCACCATTTTAATAGCCCTCCTCTGGACACACTCCAGTTTTTCAACATCCTTTTTGAATTTTGGTGCCCAGAACTGGACACAGTATTCCAAGTGGGGCCTGACCAAAGCAGAATACAGTGGCACTATTACTTTCTTTGATCTAGGTACTATACTTTTATTTATGCAGCCAAAAATCACATTGGCTTTTTTAGCTGCGGCATCACACTGTTGACTCATGTTCAACTTGTGGTCTACTAGGACTCCTAGATCCCTTTCACAAATAGTCTCATTAAGCCAGATGTTTTCCATCTTATATCTATGCTTTTTCCCCCCCTAAGTGCAGTACCAGATATTTTTCCATGTTGAAATTCATTTTGTTAACTTTGGCCCAGCTTTCTAATCTATTAAGGTCATTTTGAATTTTCATCCTGTATTCTGGGGTATTAGCTGTTCCTCCTAATTTGGTGTCATCTGCAAATTTGGTAAGCATGCTTTCCTTCTTTCATTCTTTCATTCAAGTCATTCTTTCATTCAAGTCATTGATAAAGATGTTGAATAACACTGGGCCCAGGACAGAACCCTGTGGCACCCCACTAGTCACTTCTCTCCAGGATGAAGAGGAGCCATTGCTGAACACCCTTTGGGTTCGGTCAGTCAACCAATTACTAATCCACTTAACAGTTGTATTTTCTAGCCTACGTTTTGTTATCTTGTTTGCAAGAATATCATGGGGGACCTTGTCAAAAGCCTTACTGAAATCACGATATGCTAGTGACTACTGTATTCCCTTCATCTAGCAAGCTGGTAATTTTATCAAAAAAGAGATCAGATTAGTCTGGCATGACTTGTTTTTGAGAAACCCATCTTGACTTTTAGTGATTATGGCATTCCATTCTAAATGATCACAGACTCTCTGTTTAATGAACTGTTCTAGAATCTTCCCTGGTACTGATGTCAGACTAACTGGATGATAGTTGTTGGGATCTTCTTTTTTTCCCTTTTTAAAGATGGGGACAATGTTTGCCCTCCTCCAGTCTGCTGGGACTTCTCCTGTTCTCCAGGAGTTCTCAAAGATTATTGCCAGTGGCTCTGAGATTACATTTGCCAGTTCTTTTAATATCCTTGGATGTAGTTCATCTGGTCCTGGAGACTTAAATACATTTAGGTTAACCTTCCTCTTTACTTATACTGTGCTGCATTTCCCCTATTGTGTCCCCTGCTCCATTTTCCTTAGGCTGAACACCCTTTTTCTTTTGTGAGAAGACTGAGGCAAATAAGGTGTTGGGTAGTTCTGCCTTTTCTCTGTCCCCTGTTAGAATTTCTCCATCTCCTCTGCGCAGTGCCCCTACCATTTCCTCCTTCTTTCCTTTGTATGGACATACCCAAAAATGCCCTTTTTGTTGTTCTTAACCCCTCTAGCAAGCTTGAGCTTATTCTGCGCTTTGGCTTTCCTGACTTTACCGCTACATGTGCTAGCTATTTGTGTAAATTCCTTTTTAGTGATTTTGCCCCTTTTCTATTTCTTACACATCTCCCATTTAAAACTTAGTTCAGTTGAAAGTTCTTTTGTCATCCAACACGGTTTCTTGAGACACCTCCCATTTTTTCCTTCTTGTTGGAACAGTTTGAGATTGTGCTTTCAGTATTTCCCTTTTGAGAAACTCTCATCCATCTTGAACTCCCTTCTCCTTTAGTGTTCCTGACCACAGGATCACTCCCAGTGTTTCCCTAAGTTTGTTGAAATCAGCTCTCCTAAAGTCTAGAATGAGTGTCTGACTATGCCTAGCTTCTCCTTTCCACTGAATAAGAAACTCCAGGAAAACATGATCACTCTCACCTAAGGATCCCACCACTTGGAACCCATTGACCAGGTCATCCCTGTTGGTTGGGATCAGATCTAAAAGAGCTGATCCCCTTGTTGCCTCTTCCACCTTTTGGGCAAAGAAATTGTCTTTGAGGCAAGTGAGGAATTTGCTAGACCTTGAAGGATTGGCTGAGTTTGACTTCCAGCAAATATCAGGATAGTTGAAGTCACCCACCACTACTACATCTCTCATTTCTGAGTGTGTGGTCATCTTAGACCTCTCAGCAGCTTTTGATACAATAGATCATGACATTCTCTTGGATTGCCTGAGAGGGTTAGGAATTATGCTTTAAACTTTGAAATTATTTAATATTTTTTTAAGGGTGGGTGGGTTCTGGGGTTCTTTGGGGCAAGACGGGGATTGTATTTTATGATAATTTAATGTTGTAAGCCACCTGATTGCTCTGCAGAGGGGCGGGATATAAATATACATTTATTATTATTATTATTATTATTATTATTATTATTATTATCTGTTCTAGAAAGGCATTATCCAATTCCTCAGTTTGACTTGGGGGTCTGTAGCAGACTCCCACAATAACATCCCTGCTGTTTCCTTCCCCTTTAATTTTTATCCAGATGCTCTCCACCTGATTTCCAGGATTTAAGTCCTGGATCTCTTCACAGGTGTAAACATCCCTGACATGTAATGCTATTGCTCCTCCTTTCCTGTTTGGCCTATTTCTCTTGAAAAAGTTATACCCCTCTATTCCTACATTCCAATCATGAGACTCATCCCATCAGGTTTCAGTGATGCCTATTATATCATATTTGCTTTGTTATGCTAGGAGTTCATCTTGTTTCTTTCCCATGCTCTGTGCATTAGTGTAGAGACATCTAAGATGATGGGTCCTCTCCACTTCCTGCCTGCGTGAGGTTCTTTGCCCCCCATTGTTAGGCCCTTGCATCATTTGCCTTGTTCTCTCTATAACATTTTGACTATTATCTCCAGCCCATGATGTACTCCTGCCTTCCAAGATATCTTCCAAGATACTGGGGGGAAGCACACGAGTGCTTCCAGGACGCCACCGGACGGAGCGGCACGGGACCGCAGCCTCCGCACTGCGGCACTCCTGCGGCGTCCGTGAAAGGAGCGCAAAAATAGCGCTCCATTCATAAGTCAGGGAAAGTGCGCCCTAAACGCATAGGGCGCACTTTCCCTGACTTATCTGCTGCAGCGTGTCCAGACGCTGCAGCGGGAGGTTGCCCTGGGAGCGCCGGCCGTGCAGAGGGCCGGCAGCTCCAACGGCAACCTCAGGAAGAGGAAGGAGCACCGCGCGTGCAGCTGCCCCTCCTCTTCCTGGCCTCCAAGACGACTCTATTAGTCGTCTGCCGAGGCCCACTGTCTCCTTTCCCCACATGACTCAGTTTAAAGCCCTTCTGATCAAATGTTTGAGGCTACTGGCAAAAATGTTTTTGCCAACTGGTGTGAGATGTAGCCCATCTCTTGCCAGAAGCCCACTTTCATGGAACCATGTCCCATGATCCAAGAAGCCAAATCGTTCTTGGTGGCACCATCTATGGAGCCAGTTATTCACATATTCTACTTTTGTCTCCCTTCCTGGACTATGCCCTTCAACTGGGAGAAGAGATGAGATAACAACCTGTGCATCAAGCTCTTTCAGTTTCCTACCCAAAGCCTCATAATCCCTTCTGATATTCTGAAAGCTATGCCTTGTGGTATCATTGGTTCCCACATAAATACACTGATTCTTGGGCAGCACAAGTGTGCAAAACCTAACAAAATATGCAGTGCTATCAGACAAGTATACCATGGCTCTTCGTGTTGGAATATGGATGGGTTATACAGTCAAAGGTGAAATGTAGAGATGTGTGTGTGGAATTTTCCTCATGAGAACAACATCTAGAGAAACAAAGAGAACTCGGCCCAGATGGCCAAGAAGTCATAACATGGACAGATTTAACTGGGAAAGAGATAACAAATACAAAACACTTTAGATCATGAGAAAGTAGTCACATGAGTGGATGATGGACAGCAAGGGGCTGGGTTAAAACACATCATACAGGCATTATCCAATCAGCATAAGGTTAACACCCAGACACACTGGACGTTACCACACTTGCAGCAAGAGAGCGGCGAGAAAGCTGGTCGGAATCATTTCGGAACCATTTTGGGCTCATTCCGGAATGTGCCCGGCAAGCGGAACACATTACCACACTAGAATGGAATCAGTGAGGAATGTGAGATTCCGGAATGGTTCCGCTCTGGGGGCTCGGAACTCCTGTTCACACACAACTTGAAAGATCCCTACCTCGATCCGGCAAGGATGTTCATGCACATGCGCAGACAGGGCAAGGCAAGGGGTCCAGGAGGGGATCCCTCTCTGGCGCTGGCAAAGCAAAGCAAGGCAAGGGGTCCAGGAGGGGATCCCTCCCTGGCGCTGGCAAAGAAGGGCAAGGCAAGGGGTCCAGGAGGGGATCCCTCTCTTCTGGCGCTGGCAAAGCAAAGCAAGGCAAGGGGTCCAGGAGGGGATCCCTCTCTGGCGCTGGCAAAGCAAGGCAAGGCAAGGGGTCCAGGAGGGGATCCCTCTCTTCTGGCGCTGGCAAAGCAAGGCAAGGCAAGGCAGTGGACTTACCACAAGTTCCCGGCTGCGCTCCAGCTCCAGGTGTGCTGGTGGGGAAGGTGTTGGTCCCCCGGCAGCCCCAGCGCCTCGCCTCTCCCACATACCGCAAGGAACCATCGGCCGTAATTTTAAGGAATACACCCGAGCGGTCGGCACTATACCGGAATGACAAGGATCTCGTGTTTATACCTATGCCGAGATCAGCGTCATTCCGGTATAGTGCCGACCGCTCGGGTGTATTCCTTAAAATTCTCGGAAGTCAAAAGGACTGAAACGAAGCTGAAATGACGCCGAAACGAGGTAGGGAAGGGCGGGGTTTGCTGTGACGTCGTGTGAACACACGGAAAAAAAGTCTGAAACGAGGCTGAAACGAGGCTGAAGTGAGGCTGAAATGACGCTGCTGTAGGGCCAGTGTGGTAACGTCCACTGACACTTCAGCAGTACACGTTCTCACTGATGTTCAGTGAACCATCTGTGCCTGGTTAAAACTGGAATGGTAGGGGCATTATGCTAATTCCAAAGTTTCTGAAATATTTGCAATCTGAGACTTTTAAAATGTGTTCATGCAATCTTTCTCTTTTCAAGCTCTCAGAGGACTAATTTTTATTTCATTTTTAGGAATTAACAATGCAGAATACAACAGATATAAGCTCTTGCTAAAGAATGACAGTTTCTTATCAGAGACAAATAACCACTATGGTTCCAGAATAAATACTAGGAAGAAAATCTATAAACTTTGTGGAAAGCTCTGAGAAGAAAGCTTTTGCCAAGCTGAAAGTCATCTGTAAAGGTAGTATTAGCAACAAAGACATGTTTCTGGAAACTAACTGATGTTGTCAAACCTTTTGTGGAAATGAGCAATATTTTAATGAGCACTACTCTGAGGCAAGTCTCCTAATAATTGCATATTTTCAAATAACAGAAACAAGGAATGGATGATGCAGTAAGGAGGGGTGGTTTTGAATGGTTAACTCAATGAAATCTATTAGAAGAGAAACAATGTAAAGATGACATGCCAAAACCTAAACAAGAGCAATGTTGCTGGCATCATATAAGAACAACCCTGTTTTCAAACCACTGCTGGCTTTGTATCTTTGTAACAATTCATTTATTTAACTGGTTTGCTTAGAACAACTTAACAACCAAGGGAGAAATTTTGAGCACATATTTCCTTGCTGTGTAGCTTAACTTGTACAGGTGTCCAACACACCTGATTGTTTTTGACTGTTTATCTCAATGCTCCATCAGATGTGGCTCCCCATAAAGCTGAGCTCCCTTTTAAACTTATCTGGGTTTTATAGCCCTGGCTTGCTTCCTTCAGCTTATAACACAACCAATTGAATTGGACATCCTTGTTTAAAAGCACAAGACTCCAGGGAGTGAAACTTTAAGGAAGGATTTCCTTCACATTTGTCACCTGGGAATAGTATTTTCTTTTAATTAGAGGAGGGAACAATGAGTAGGGATTAAGGAGAGGATGTAGGCTGTTAGAGTACTTCTGGGAATGCAATAATCTGACTTTAAATATGTGTTTATGTAAATTTCCAGTCTAGTTTTAAAAAGTAAACTAAAGGCTGGATTTTAAAATTGAACAGAGATCTATACTTTAGAATACACAGGCACCATGTGGCTTTCCTGGTCATTATTTATTTATTAATATTTACATCCCACAAAAGGACTCAGGGTGGCCTACTAGTAAAATTAAAACAAACAAATCAAAACAGATTTGAAAGATTAAAAATATTTTAAACTGCACATTCGTATTTGATAGAAATCAGTGACAAACAGCCATATTTTTTGACAAACAGCCATATTTTTAA
This sequence comes from Phrynosoma blainvillii, assembly GCA_026167975.1. Taxonomy (NCBI): domain Eukaryota; kingdom Metazoa; phylum Chordata; class Lepidosauria; order Squamata; family Phrynosomatidae; genus Phrynosoma; species Phrynosoma blainvillii. The sequence goes on from JANUYF010000001.1 coordinate 421,361,064, forward strand.
TGAATACCTACATGGAATCAGTATTATAGCCAATTGAAGACCACATCCCACAATTGGGGTGCCGTGGCTGAAATGTCCTTCTCCTGCATCCCTACACTGTATACTGACCTCACTGATGGGATAAAGAGGAGCGTCTCTTGAAGCAGACCTCAATCGTCTGGCAGACACATATAGGGAGAGGCAATCCCCCAAATATCAAGGTCCCAAGCCAATTAGGGCTTTAAATGTGATCATAAGAACCTCATATTCATACCAGAAATGTACTGGCAGCTAGTGCAATTCTTTTAAAAATAGTGTTATATGTTAGAGATTACTGCACTACAATCTTATAGTGCTGCTATCCCTCTTTTACTGCTCTGGTTGCCTCCTGCTGCATTCTGGGGTTTGTAGTTTAGTGAGGCCTATGGGCTCTCTGGCTGAGAATTCTACATGCCCCTCCCTAAACTACAAATCCCAGAATGCAACAGGAGGCAGCCAGAGCAGTTAAAGTGGAATAGAAGCACTATAAGAGCGTAGCACGGTGATCACTGTTGTCTGCATGGTATTCTAGTCAGCAGCCAAGATGCTGCATTTTGCACTAACACCAGCTTCCAAGTCTTCTTCAAGGGCAATCCCATGTTGAACACATTACAGTAGTCTAATTGGGATGTTTGCACCTTTTTTCCAGTCCAGTGGCATCCCCAGGCTTGGTGTCACCCAGTGTGGTGAGGTTGCTGGGGGTCAGGGGCTGGCTCCCCTAACTCCTCCACTTGCTTGTTCAGCTTCTAGGGGGTGACTGGGCAAGTGAGGCAGTGAGGGGGATGAAAGGGGCATGTTCAGCCCTTCTCCTTCACCATGGATACCTCCTGAAGAAAGAGCCTGGCAGCAGCGAAGCCAAAACAAGCATCCTTACCTCTTTCTCCAGTTTCTTTTCTCACCTCCCCCCAACCTGCCATCCAGCAAGAACCCCAAAAAGGGTTGTTGGTAGTGATGGTCCACCCTGCCCCCCAATCTTCTCCCGCTGCATCACCCACTCACCCAGCTGCCACCTGCCCATGGTGGGGCAACAGAAGGGAATGGAAGGGCAACACATTGACCCTCCTTCTCTTCCAGTGCCTTGACTTCCTTTCCATAGAGAGATCCAGGGCAATGGAGAAGAAAGGGCAGGAGTCACAGCAGTGTACCCCACAGTGGGAGTTATCACCCAGTCTGGGTGGCCTCACCCTTTGCACCCTCCAAATGATGCCACTGTCCCAGTCCTGTCAACTCAAAGATGCTGCTACCAGTTTGCTTCCTGCTTTAAAATCCTGAAACCACTTTATTTCCTCTTCCTGTTTGTTTAAGACCTTTACTGGGCCTAAATCACCTGGGTGAGGAAAGCATGGCATAATTGCCTCAATTGAAGAGCTCTTGGGGGGCTTCAAAAAGAGCCCTAGGGAAAACCCAGCCTATGAGTTCTACTTTCCTTGCATCTCAATTAGCTAAATGGGTAGTTCCCATCTTTGTTGCAAAATACACTGCAGAAATAATCCAGTTTGAGACCATTTTAACTGCCTTGGCTCAGTGCTGGAGAGTCCTGGGACTTGTAGTTTGTTGTTGCAACAGAGCTCTCTGACAGAGAAGGCTAAACGTCTCACAGACCTACAGTTCCTAGAATTCCCTAGCATTGAACCAGGGCAGTTAAAGCAATCTCAGACTGGATGATTTCTGCAGTGTGTTTTGGACCTTTGGCTCAGATGCTTGGTTAACTCATATGTCTGCATAACTTTTACCTTTGTCCTTTTGCTAAAAAGACTTTACCCTTTGTCAGCTGGGAGCTGCCCTCATGGCTGTGGATCTGGAATCCTTACAAGTGTGTCTTCTCCAGTTTTTGCTGTACCAAAGGAGAATACAATGATTATGGGACAGTTTCTATAAAAGCTGAAATTCTAATACTACATTTCCTTCCCCAGACCCTTAACAAAACCTTTAAATGGTAGAAATATTGTGGAGAGGGCATAGAGAAAAGAGCTAGGTTTACTTATTGTGCCAAAATCATGCAGTTATTTTTAAAAACTACTTTCTATGCATCTGAAACCATGCAGTTATTTTTAAAAACTACTTTCTCTGCATCTGGTCCTGTACAGCTCAGTCAAGCTGTGTACTTACAGGAATCCAATATTAACTGACCTTCAGAAATTAGGACACTCAATACCACCAGGAATAGTGGAACAAAAGTTGCTGCCTTTTTCTTTAGCAGCAATTATTGTAAAATAAAATAAAATAAAAATAGAGCTGAAATGAATTTGTTCCCAGAAATTATATCCAAAATTATCCTTTTGAATTTTAAAGCTCAATATGGCTCAGCTATTCCTCACAAATTTGCTATTCTGCACAAACTGAATATTTTCCACAGATGTTCAGTAGTTGTTGGATACCCAAATGATAAGAGGAGTTCAGCAATTGATATCTGACAGGTGACATTTGATCATATTTGTTAGTTTACATGTGATGGCAATTAATCAGAGAATATATGTTAATATATGAATTTCACCCCCAGATTTCTATTTCTTCTTAACCATCACCTCCTGATCCTCATTGGCCCCAGAACAGATCAGAATCTGCATGGGTAGGGGAGATTTAAATATTTCGCCAATTTGTGGTTGTGGTTATTAAAAAAATATCCAGACTTCCTTGTAGAAGTTTAAAATGAAGGAAAAAGTAGTCACTGTAATTATTTTGGCTGTCCTCGGGCCTTTACAGACTGCCAGAAATAGTGCAAATTGAGTCCACTTTAAGGGTCAGCATTAGGGAATCATGGGAACTGTATTTTATTGTGGCACCAGAGCTCTCTGACAGAGAAGGCTATATGTCTCAGAAAAAAAACAATTCCCATGATTCCCTAGCACTAACCCTAACCCTTAAAGTGGACTCAATTTGCACTATTTCTGGCAATCTGCAAAGGCCCCTCTTGGGTTTTTTTCCAGGGCATTTTACTGGTTTGCATATAATGGATGGATGTGTGTGTTAGCGGGGAGGGGAGAGAAAGAGAGGGAGGGGAAAAAACCCTATGTTTGATGGATAATATGCAATGATAATAGTACTTGACAGCTGTCACCTTATGGCTTTTGATATTGGAAGCCAGCCAAAATCAAAATGATCAAGAGATGGGGCATGCTGACACATTTAAAGAATTCAGACTTTGAGCCAAACTCTTCATTTGTGAATGCCTGTTTCAGATTAGTAAAAAGGGTAAAAAAAAAACCACTTGATCACTCCACTGTCCTCTACCTAACCATAGCAACAGCCTGAGATGTTCAAGAACACACTCACAAATATGCATGCAACACTTCAGCTCTGTAGGTTAACACCATCTTGTCCTCTTCATGAAAAGCTAGGCATTAAAATACATCTTTTCCCAAAGATTTATGAAATAATGGATCTTGCAAAGTAAATTTTTTTAATTAGGATTTTATTTGAACATGAAAATCATATATATATATATATATATATATATATATATATCATAATAAAACAACACAAACAAACATCACACATTACATCTCACCCAACAAACACCCCACCACCTAGACAAAACACCTTCCTGTACTCTTGGTATTTTCTATCTTTGTTTTACTTAAATCTTGCAAAGTCAATTCTTGAAACATCCATCCCTTCCCAGTTTTGCAGCTGTGGCATGCGGAGGCATCTATATATCTAAAGTTCTGTTCTAATGTGAACCCCTTCAGATATTGCTGGATTGCAACTCCCAATATCCTTCATTACTGGCTATGTTGTTCCTAACCCCTAAGTAATGAGACTTGTAATGTAACAACATCTGGAAGGCCACATGTTCCTCAGCACTGATTGACTCCAATTTGTGAAATGGTAAAACAAAATTTCACACAAGGGATTTTATTTTCTATTTCCCATCAGGATTTTACACATCTCAGGGTTCACATATTCACAGTGGAAGACTGTGAAAGTCAATTGTGTAGCTGTAGAGTGAACACATATTACAAGATTTCAGTTTTAAATGCATTGTACCATAGCAAGCAGAATAAACGTCTAAGCAATCTCAAGATCTATTGCCTGGTTTCATGATTTGCAAGGCAGTAACTCTGTTATACTCAGTGCAGTCAATGGAGTTACTGTGTGGCAAAACCTCATATATCATTAAGCAGTTCCAAAGTCAGCAAGGTATCTAGGCAGCATTAACATTACATGGAGATTTACTATAAAGTATATTGCATGTTTTTGCTGTCAGAAATAAAATGCTATTTCATATTTAATTAAAGCTGAGATGCCCTTAGAATGCAACAGCAGCAGCTGCTGCCCTATTACATTCCTAGCTTTGGTCAATGGAAATATTTCTTGTGAAGATTCTGATTTTTTACCCTGGTTGTTTGCTCTGCCCTGCATTCCCAAAGCACAGACTATATATGTCCAGTGCTAGATGAAAAGAGTAAATGTATTGCTTACTCATTTATTTCTGGACACAATTTAAGGTTCAAGCGTATAAAGTCCATACAAGAGGAAAATAAAATTCAAAGCTGAAAGGCAAAGGACATGTCAGTTGTGATACCTGAGAAACATATGGACTTAATGTGTATATATATTTTTAAAATCATGTGTTAGCTAGTCTGCATGAAAAGCATTTTGAGAACATGTGACTGACAATATCTCAGGTATTAGAAAAAATATATATAAACCTGTATAGTAACTTTTGGAAATGTTAATGGACCTGAAGGTCCCATTTCTCATGCATACAAAAAACGAAACTGCTGGATTAGGGCACCTATCTTTGATGTTTGAAATATTATATGTGACATAGAAGTATTTGGATGGATGCTTTCAGTCCCCTATATAATAGCTACCCTATCCTTCAGGCATTATCTGACTGATTCTCTCCACCATACCTGGCTTTTACAATACCCACTATTTATTATTAAAATATTTATACCTGAGCCTAGATCAGGAGAACTAAAGGCAGCTTACAAATAGCAGTAAAACAAATTAAAAGGGTTAAAAACAGGAAGAAAGTTTTAAAAAGCTAAAAACATATTAAGCAACATAATGAGTTAAAAACGGACTTTAAAAATGTTAACAGTTTTTTAAATTATAAATATCAGTGTTGGGTGGGATTTGTAAACCCCAAAGGTTTAGGTGAATAGCCAAGTTTTAACTTGATGCCTAAATGACAACTATGTTGACACTAGTTGGACCTCCAAGGGGAGAGTATTCCACAGTTGGGGTGCCACAACTGGGAAGGTCCTGTCCTATGCCCCAATATATTATATTGACCTTATTGGTGGGACATGGAGGAGCCCACCGAGCAGATCTTAATCCTTGGGCAGGCACATATGAGGAGAGGTACTCTCTCAAAGTCCCAAGCCATGTAGGGCTTTAACTGTCATCACATGAACCTTGAAATCAGGCTGGAAATGTATTGGCAGCCAGTGCAGTTCATTTAAGACTAGCATTACAGGCTTTGTTGTTGTTGTGTGCCTTCAAATCATTTCTGATTTATGGCGACCCTAAGGCAAACCTATCATAGGTTTCTCTTTGTAGGTTTCTTCAGAGGTGATTTGCCATTGCTTCCCCCTGAGGCTGAGAGAGTGTGACTTGCCTGAGGTCACCCAGTGAAGTTACATGGCTGGGCTGAGATTCAAAACCTGGTCTCCATAGTCAAACCACTATATCACACTGGCTCTCATTACATGGTGTCTATATAATATTCCAGTCAGTAGTCAACCTGCTGCATTTTGCACTAGCTGCAGCTTATGAGTTTTCTTCAAGGGTAGCCCCATTTAAATCACATTACAGTAATCTAGTCAGGTACCTCTTGCATCCCCCAACCACCTAACAGCAAAAACCAGATCTAGGCTATGCCTTGCCTCATGTGTTGGACCAACAATGTGCTGAAAGAGCCCCATGGTTGTCATGGTAGTCATGAAGTCACAATCCAGGCCAGCTATTACTCTGTATGTTGAAATTCTCCAGAACCACAGCACCTGGGTTTTCTAACATAACCTCTGAGACCACATCAGCCAGCTCAGGCAAGGTGAATGTTAGGCAGCAAGGAGGATGGTACACCAGCAGCATCCCTTGTCTGTGCGTCTGGCCCAACACAACATACAAACACAACGTACAAAACCTCAAAACTGGTGCCTGGACAGATGGATTTCCTTGTGAGGAAGATGGAATTCTTATGGATGATGGCAACTCCTCCCACTCCTGACCTCCCAACCTCAATTGCTGCTGCACTTAGTATTCGGGTAAACAAAAAAGAAAGAGATAAACTTCTCCAAGCTCATCCACAAAAGTCTCTGTGATTCATACCAGCTTGGCTCTTTGTTTCACAACAAAGTCATAGATAAGCAGTTGCTTTATTATGGATTGACCTGGCATTCAGGAGCACCAGCAACAGATTAGGGGGTGAGCTGACATGGCAACCTGAATCTTGAAAGATGGGGAAAGGACCAAAACACAGGATAGATCTCTCAAGTATGTGCCCCATCTTTCCCTTACCTGGCATGTCCACCCCCAGCATCACACCTCCCTCAGTATTCAAGACCTCGTAATATTCAGATTTTTAACTGCTATATCCAAGTGTTATGTACATTACACGCATATGAACACACACACACACACACACACACACACACAGAAGCCTAAGGCTCATGAAATATTTCTGATTTAGCCATCATCCTAAATAAGTAGTTAATCTCATTCTGGGTGGATAGTTGCTGGACTATGAGTAATTAATTTTCCTCTGAAAATTATGTGGACCTGTAATATTTACTGGGAGGATGTGCTCTGACTTTGGAAATGAGGTTATAAAGTATACAGTAAACAAACATGTAGCTGAGTTTAAAAAATGCTTAAAACATTTGAAAACACATTATTATTACCTAATATAATTAGCTCCTGTTTAGTTAGAAGCACAGCAGGGATTTAGCTTGCATTTGTTTACATTCTAGAATTAGTTCTTTCATCTGTTCCATCAGTTTCTGTCAATGGTGAAAGAAATAATAGGATGGAAAAACAGTTGTTCTGAACAGGGAGGGAGTGAAGAATGTGATGAGCTGTTAAAAATAGTTAAGCACAGTAAAGTTAGGGATACATAGGAGTATGTGGTATAACTGCCTTGTACTTGGGGATTTCTGCATGTAATGCAACTGAGCTGTGGTCTCACATGGACAGTCTTGATGGAAAACTGGATATTGGTGGTCATTTTCAGAGATTGGGGAAGTTCACTTTTGGAGAATTCACAGATTCCCTTTAAAATTCCTAGAATCCACTGAATGGAAGATTCTGGAGGATGCCACAAATAAATAAATAAATAAATAAAAACCAACAACCACCCAGGCTCTGTCCAAACTCTGCTCTTTTATTTTTATTTTTATTTTTATTTTATTCATTCACATCCCATTTTTCACCCAATAAAGATCTATTTACTACAAATGTGCACTTGGTATGTCTACAAATCCTACCCATCACTTTTCAAGGTGATACAGATCACTCATTTATCAAGTCATTTACAAGGATAAACAACTCTTCCAAGTCCCAGTCCATTATTCTGCCCATTACTCTCCTTAAGCTTTGATGTAACTTCTTCAGTATTGTGCCATTTTTACTCGCATGGGTTTCCTTGTGTGATTTAGAACCATGGAAAGATTAGGGTTCTAAATCATAGAGGAAGACTAAGGCAACCACTTGAAATGGAAGGACAAAAATGAGAGTCCTTCCACCCATACTCACACACATGCTGTTCCTCTACCCTTCCCCTTGTCTTGGAAGACAGACTTGTATTTGCCAAAGAGCCCATCCTATGCTTCCTAAAATCTTGCTTGGTCCAGAATATGCAAGTAAGATTCATTAGCTTTACAAAAGTTGCACTCCTGGTAGAATTACAAGATCCATTAATATAGATCAATATAGCAGCAAAGATGGATAGACATAATTCTTCATTGGGAATGTCTAGGATTTTCATGCTGACTACAAACCTAACCACTGCACCACTGTCATTGTAAGCACATATTTGGCAAGCAAGGAGCATGAAGCAGAGAAATCAATTTTAATTATATTGCAAACATTTTAAATACATTTAAATGGCTTTTAAAAACATTTAGAGGATCTTTGTAGAATATTGAAAATATTTCCAAATGTGCTGAGAGTATTATTGACTGACTGTATAAGCTCAAACCTTTGTCGCCATGTAGTATGAAAAGAAGTTGTCATTTTCCAGTGATCTACTTGCAAATCAGAGCGTGTCTGTTAATAATATCAATTCAATATATTTAACAAAGAGCATAGTACATAGAATACAATGCGTTCTTTATGTAAACCTATTCATTATAAGGCTATGTATCAAGAGCCTTTGCTACCTATTTGAATTATCTGTTGCTTTAGGGCCATTCAAATACATGTTAGTTTACAAAATGCCAAGATTTTTTCGTATTTTTTTCATAGTAGAATTCTCAAAGTCAAACTTATTGTTGCAAAATATTTTTAGTTTGGTTTGGTTGCTGTAGGTGAATTAAAATCCACACCCCATGTCCTATCAGACCCCTGGTAAACATGTAGGCTTGCAGACGTCATTAGATTGCAACTCCCATCAAACCTAACCAGCATAGTCAAAGAGATTATGAGAGTTATAATCTAACAATAGTTAGAGCTACATGTGGCACCTTACCCTATCATGTGCTGAAAAGCAACATGACACATTGGGTGTTGAAGAACTGATTCAGATATTATTTACTTATTATTACACAGAGTTTCATTAACTTAGCTGTTATCAAACAACAAGCAAACACATATCGGTCTTAATCCAATTAACAATCCCAGTTGGAGTTGGTCCAGTGAATCAATGGGATTTATATACATTTTGACTTACATTCAAAAGTCCAGCCATGTTTAATTGATGTTTTTGAGCATATGTGGTATGATGGGTTATGATAATCTATTGGAGAATCTGGGAGAAGAAAAGATTGAGTATCAGGCATGCCCCGGCATAACAAGATGATGTGGGGAGGAAGCATGGGTTGCCAATTACCAAAGTTGTTCTTGTGGGAATCCAGAGCTTGGCGCAGAGGGAAAATAAGGAGGGCCAAGACCTGGGAAAATAACATGTTCTGAATTGCTGACAAATGGGGTGAAGGTTTTTGTAATAGGTGAATTGTTTGAACTCTACGTATACTGGTATTATTGGAGAAAATTCTTCAATCCTGACATCACCTATGTACTGTGATAATTTCTGCATGCTGAATGAAGATTTTATAGATTTACTGAAGGCTTGTGTTTCCTGGCAGTGGTGTTAGCCTGTACATTACATATGCTATTGTCTACCATATTAGGGGGGTTGCAGACTGCCAGAAATAGTGCAAATTGAGTCCACTTTAAGGGTTAGGGTTAGTGCTAGGGAATCATGAGAATTGTTTTTTTTCTGAGACATTGAGCCTTCTCTGTCAGAGAGCTCTGGTGCCACAATAAAATACAGTTCCCATGATTCCCTAACCCTAACCTTAAAAGCGGACTCAATTTGCACTATTTCTGGCAGTCTGCAACCCCCCTTAGTAAACATGAACTAAATACTGTGTCATGGGCATTGTGAGCAAAATAGAGACCCTATATGGATAAATCCCTAGGGCCACATGGTGATTTATGCTCCATAATATTTGAATAGCTTAAGCAATTGCTCCTTAACTATAGTGGCCGTGGTAACTGCTTAGTTTAACTATAGAGATTATTACACTCCTTTTTCACCTGATCCAGGTATAGGTTGGGCACGGGCTTAAGTGGGTGAAAAATAGATCTTATTGCATGCCTTCATGACCAACTCAGCCACACCATGAACCCGATCCAGACTCCTGGTGGATTTTTTTATTTTTTTTAATTTATTTTTATTTTTTTGGCAAATGGGAAAGTATCGCTCTTTGAAAAGTCTGCCAGGAGTCCAGATTGGATATGTGATGCAGCTGAGATGGGCATGGAGATATGTGATAAGATCCATTTTCACCCATTTAAACCCATGCCCAGCCTGTGCCTGGATGGGCTGAAAAAAGGAGTGCGATAATCTCCTATGTTTGAGAGGGTAGCCTGCTACCACATGAGAGAGCAAGCTGTGGAGGAAAGTCTGAGAATAAAATGTTTCCTCCTTTAAAATAAAATGTTTTCCCCTAAGTAGCTCCCACAATTATCTATCTCCATTACAATGCAATCTACACATTACACTTCAACTATCCACCATACACACTGACTGATATTCTCCCTGATAGTTCTGTCTAACAGAAATAGATTGGAAATCTTTCTGAGTTTTCATATTTTGTTCCCAATTTTTATTTCCACTATTCTGAGTTGTTCCTGGCGAATCTCCCCCCCACACACACACACACCTCTGAGTTGAACATACTCTGTCCCAAAGCTAAAGATGGCAACAAATTCTGCCAAGGAATCTACTGGTTTCCCACTTCCAAAGGGGCAGCATCCTTTCAAAGTCTGACTGCCTTTCCCAACAGAGTCTGCAGCCAGGTAGGAAAGATAATCTGCTCTTGAAATGTGCAATGATATTTATGCACCTTATGCCCACACTGCTTGCTCTCACAGGATAAAAAAGCAATACAAGTTTTGGGCTGTTTTGTCCCAGAAACAAAAACATATGAAACATAGTTGAGGCTCAAGCCCCCTTCCAGATTGCCAGGTTTCTGTAATTTGTACAGCCCTACTCCTCTTTTCGTCAGTCTTGGCAAAAAGAGCACCTGGCCTGCTAAAATGCATGCAGGGCAGATTATGTTAGATATTTTTTTTACATCACTAGTCAAAACTACTCCAGGTATCATAAGGCACTATTTGACTGGAGCTCCATCTCCCTCATTACTCTCTTATCTGATGCTCTAGGGCAGGGATAGGCAACCTTTCCCCTTTAAGGGCCGAGGGACTTCAGCTCCCAGAAGCCTCAGCCATGTTGTCCAATATTCCCATATTGGACAATAGCTCCTGGGATTCTGAGAGCTGAAGTCCCTCGGCCCTTAAAGGGAAAAGGTTGCCTACCCCTGCTCTAGAGTTTAAGATGGTCATTATTTCCTATAAGTGGTCCTTGCTCTTCTAATGAAGTCTGAGAATTTTCTTGAACGTTCTTTAGGTATAGGAAACTAGAGAATGTGCTGTTTTGTTGCTGTTCCCTATAATCTAGCAATCCCCTCACCAACCCATCTTCTCTAAGAAACCTTGGGTTTTGAGATTTGACTGTACGCTTTTGATAACTTAAATATATGTTCCTTTTAGGCCAGATCTGGCTTTCATGCTACTCATTTTGATTAACAGGCTGGGGTAAGAGAAAATGACCCTGAGCCTGGTCCAGAGCGTTGCAATCTCGGCTCCCATTTTAAAAAATCAACACTCATTTCTTGGAGTTGCTCTCATACAGACATCAGGATGAACTGAGATGTAATGACAGACCCAAATTAACCTTTTGCTGGCTGACCATGACAGCTAGCCAGTAACTACTAGTAAGCATTTTGTTTTGATTTGTTTTTGATAAAAAAAATTACCCCAAATCACAAAGTTCTTCATATTTTGAATTTCTTCATATTTTGAAAGACCTTGAGAGTAAAAAGATTTAAATGTGGCAAATTTGTCAGTCTGTGCCTTCTAGTCTTTTCCTGACTTATGGCAACCCTAAGGTGAATCTATCATGGGGTTTTCTTTGCAAGATTTGTTCAGAGGGGTTTGCCATTGCCCTCCTCTGAGATTGAGAGATTGTCACTTGCCCAAGGTTGCTCAGTGGATGTCCAGGGGGATTCAAACCAGAATTGTAGTCCAGCACTCAGACTAGTCCACCATGCTGGCTCTGTGTAGTAAATAGCAAAAAAGATAAGTTCATCCTTCAGTGATTATCTCTTGATGGTTTCATTCTTAAAAGTCTCGTTTAGATCCTTGCATTGTCAACCAAGTTTGTACTAAAGTTTTCTGAGATGCTGCTCATCTTTAACCCTCATGTGACAGCCACACATCTTGATTTGACAAGTGCAGGAGGAGGAATGATTTTGAATCAATTCATTTTTAAAAGAATTTACCAAAAGGCTCACATTTCTTCCTAGCCTGAGAAAAAGAATGTGAACTTTTCTTTTTAAAAATACAAAATCCAAGTGATAGTGAAACTGACTATGTACAGATTATGCCATCTGTAATCTCCATACTTCCATTTCTTCACAAAAACAAAACATCATTCCCAAAGCTGTGGGCAAAGGTCCAGTCCTTTATATAGCTCCTGACATGCCTGTGTAACCCCATGTGCTATTTGTTTGGCCAGCATTGTTTAGTGGTTTGAACATTGTACTATGACTCTGGAGAACAGGGTTTGAATCCCAGCTCAGCCATAGAAACCCACTGGGTGATCCTGGGCAAGTCACAGAGTTTCTTCCTCAGAAGTTGGCAATGGCAAACCTCCTCTGAACAAATCTTGCCAATAAAACCATGTGATAACACCACCATGTCAGAAATGAGTTGAAGAAATAACAATAAAATGTGTGGGGAAACTCTAGGGAAGGGGTTGTACTTACTAGTGAAATTCAAGAAGATAGGGATTGCTAGAGTTACTTGGGCTAAGGAATAGACCCTTTTTATTTTGAATAAGGTAGTGATGTTTTCAGTTATGTGTTTGGGAGAGAACAAAGGTGATAAATTCTTTAAGGCATAATTTCCATATTGCATTTGCATCTATTTTGGTTTTGGTTTTTTATTTGGCTCAAGCGAGTCCTTGAAACATTTTCTTTTGCCCCATATGTCACCCCATGTCTTAATGCTGAACATGACATGGCTATCCCAAAATGCAGATATCACAAAGATACCGTAGCAATGGGTCCTTCTAGGGTAATTTTAATTAGTTCAATTAATTATTGGACTGTGCTACAAAACAGTCCTCTGAGACCATTTCCCACCTGTATACCAAGAGTCAGGAAATAGGAATACACAGTGGCTCAATTCTCTAAATGAATGGTACTTTTATTGGGGGGGGGGGGGTCACACAACCCAGCAAGCACTCACTCACTCACACACATAAGAGCTAAGGAATATAAGAATTAGCATTGGAATAGTAAGAGGCTCCACTAATGGTGATACTCACTCTAGATGTGGTTTCTATGGATGGTTCAAATGAGATGCACTGATGTTGGACTTTGCTGTGGGAAGTGCTAGAATGGACAGCCACAAGTTGGAACTAGTCGGAATTCACAGAAACAAAGTGTCCCCATGCATTCTATCTAGCACACTGAACAAAGAAATTTGGGGTGCTTAAATAGCTTGAGGCAAAGATACATCAAAGGCCAAATCTGCATTGGAAAGGATCACTCGAGATGGGGCTTCAAAGGTGGGAATGAAGTTAGCCCTCTCTGTCTTAGGAGCAAAAAAACCCAACAACACACATCCTGCTCATAAATTTTCTTAGCCTTCTTCTCTCAGAGGTGTGAATGTTCCCTTATTGCAGCTCCCAAACTTATCAGATTTTCTCTTCCTTGTACATGGTCTCTCACCTTTGGGCTCATGGCTACCTTGCCTATATGACTAGGTAGGATAGGTCCCATGACTACTTGCAGCCAGAGTACATTCGGGACCATAGATGGGACCCACACTTACACACCAAAATTAGGAAGACATCCATAATTCCTAACAATACACTAAGGATAAACTGGCTCAGCAAAGTCTCTGCAGGGATCATAAACTCATTCCCCTACAAGAGACCAGGAATCTTCTTTTCAAGAGCAATAAACTCTTTTACATTTAGATTCGTAGAAGAGATGACAGTAAAAAAAAAAGTAGTTTTAATTTCATTATGAAAAGCCTCAGTAAATGTGACAAACTCTCTTATGTAAAGGCTCCTCTGTACTTTTCTCTTTGATTTGTGTGGAGCTGCACTGAAGTCTGGATTGCCAAAGGGAACTGACACTTTATTTAACCATAGATTATGACCTAGAAATGTGATGTTTTACAAGTGGAAAGCCAGAAAGTTAGTTGCTAACTCTCTGTGCTATGTGCATATCCTAAGGCTACTTATACTTGATTTATGATGAATATTTTATGCACAGTTGGTGTTTATGTTTTGCTGTAGTTCATCTTTTATTCTAAAACCTGATTTGATTATTACCTATCATAGCAGTCTTTGAGCCATTGCTAAGCTGAGTGCAGTAAGTCAAAACGGAAGACTACCTGGGAATTCTGTGCAAACTATTCCCTCTCTGTGTGTGTGTGTTGGGGTGCATGTGAACTGAATTCAACATATGCAGGAAACTTATGCTGGAAAGAGATGCCAAAGATAGTCTTCACTGTGAAGTTCTATGAAGGCTGCAAACGCTGCAAGGAAAAAAAAAACTCCCACACAGACAGCTAGATTCTCTCTTGTTTCATGAAGAAGTTCTTTATTCTTCCATTACAGACTATGTACAGACTAACAAAGTGATCTGCCAGTATCTCTATATACAACCACACACACATGAGTATTCAACTCACCCACTTATATACAATATCCCGTCCTGTCACCCAATTTCCTGTCACCTGACTGATGTGACACTGCAAAATTGAAGGTTTATGACTCAGCCTTCTGCCTAGTGTTGCATCAGCCCCATGTGACTCAGGACTGTTCAAATGTTGAGTCATCATGGCTCCCAAGTGTACAAAAGTAACTCTCTCACCTTTGTCCCAGTTTCTTTGCCCCAGTCACATCTATGGCATTTTCTCCTCAAAGAAAATACTCTGATAATATATTTCATCAAAAGACAAAATTACCACTTAATGAAAAATCCTCACCTACACTCCACTCTTAATCATTTATTATTCATTAATAACCAACAGTTTTAATCAACAATCACAATGCAACAATGCAACTTTTTCTAAAGTCCACTTTACTCATGGTCTCAGAACAGTTCAATATATGGAGCGCTGAAACTTCAAATGATGTTCTCTGCTGACACCAAATCTTCCATTAATAATATAAGGAGTACCCATGCTGCTTCAAAATCATCCTCTTATTTGGCTAGCCAAACACATTAAGTCAGTTTCTCGAACAGTGGAGCCCCAAGGTTGGTGTCACCCAGTGGGGAGGAGGGCGCAAACTACCTTGGTCTTCGCCCCTGGCCACACACACATCCAGACCACTGAAGGCCCCCACACCCAGAAAGTCCTTCAGGGTCCAACATGGCTGCAGCTGCACCAAAGGCACCCCCTCACAAGCAGCCACCACTACTGGGTGAGGGGGGTTATGGCCTCTGTAGGGCCTGTTTATGATCCTAGATGACTCCTGGATGAGCAGAAAACACTCTTTTTCACTCACTCAGTACTGTGCCAGGCAAAGCCTTTCCCTGGGGTATCAACCACTGTGGTCCCTTCTCCTTGCACCTCCCTAATGATGCCACTGTTCTCAGATAGCCTCATAATCCATACGCTTTCAAACTATGATCACAGAGAAATGTTTTGCACAGTTTTCCAGGACTTTACAATCTCCATTCTAGCTGCTCCTAAGGTTCTCATGTGCTAATTTTATATTTTCCTTGCCAAATATAGATAACAGTAGCAATAGATGATATTCACACAACACAGAGACTTGCCCGCCAACTGAAAAGCCTGTCTGCCTAGTTGAGTCTTCTGCTATGCACATATAACCCCTGTGTTGAAAGATGTTCTGTTGAGCGATGTTCAAGGTGTTATTTCTGGCTCATAAGGTTCAGGACCAGGAGACTGATCACACTACACTATTATAACACTATATTCCCTTTTATCCACCATGAGAACATTGTATGGAATTCTGGTATTTCCAGTTTCAGGAGGGGCATTTCAAGTTCTTAGCCAGAAAGCACTTGGGCCTCACTAAACTATAAACTACAGAATTCCACAAAATGTTGCCATGCCGGTGATAGTAGAATATAGTGCTAAAACACTGTAGCATGCCTACACGAAAGATTGCCTTGTTCCCCATAGACCACTCCAATCTGACATTTCTGAAGAGGAGTTTTCCTTATCTTACCCTGAGATAATGAAGAGTATTTCTTGCAGTATGAAAGAGGGCCTTCTCTGCTGTGGCTTCCACCATATTAATTGATTTTCCGATTGAGTTTAGGGGGGCTGCAAGAGTTAGGCATTTCTACCACTGACTGATGTTGACTCATTCTGTTTATCGAGTCTCTTTTTCCTGATCATTTTCTTTGTCCTATATCATACTACACTATTATAGTACTATATTCCACTTTAATGACCATGGCAGCATCCTGTGGAATCCTGGGATTTGCAGTTTAGGGCATTTAGAATTCATTTAGGGGGAGCCAATTAGAATTTTTAGCCAGTTAGCTCTAGGCTCTCACAATGGGGGGTTGCAGACTGCCAGAAATAATGTGAATTCAGTCCACTTTTAGGGTTAGAGTTAGTGCTAGGGAATCATGGGAACTGTTATTTTTCTGAAACATTGAGCCTTCTCTGTCAGACCACTCTGATGCCACAATAAAATACAGTTCCCATGGTTCTCTAACTCTAACCCTAACCCTAACCCTAAAAGTGGACTAAATTCACACTATTTCTGGCAGTCTGCAACCCCCCTAAGTTACAAACCCCAGAATTCCACAGAATGTTGTCATATCAGTTAAGTGGAATATAGTTCTATAACAATGTAATAGGATAGCACAGATAATTGTTAAAGCTAACAATTTCCCTCTGGTTTTCAGGGACTAGTTTGTTTGTTTTTTATGGATTCAGTGTTTCATTCTTTTAACATCCGCTTTGCATCTATTTTTGTTCTGTACTGCACCTGTTTTTATTGTGAAGCCCTTGTAATTTAAAAAATGAAAAAGAGAGAAGAAATGTTCTGAAATAATGAAATAACAAAAAAAGTTTGGAAGAAAGGCATTTTGTATATTTCTCTTATTAACAATATTAGCAATCATCTGATTATTGGTGTCATCAGCATCCACATTCAGATACAATCAAACCTAGGATGTATAACAGACCTGCTTAGTATTGTATGTAGACTGTACATAAATTCAAGAATATTTGCTTTAGAATACCTTCATAACATCAAGTTAATTCAATGCTCCAGTAGATTGTTTCCCATAACTATAGTCTTTGCATTGGTAGAAGATATGGAAAATAAATTTAGTTGTTATTTTAGAAACCGCAATAAAATTTCACCCATTTGTTGTGAAATTAATATAAGTGTATGATGCATGTAATGCAGACCTTGGAAATAACTAGTTACAAATAATCTGTAATTAATTATTTAGCTATAACCAGGACATGTCTATGTTACATGGAATTAATGAAGCTTCTCTTCACACCTTTTGTAGTATAATCATAAAGTCATAGAATTGGAAGGGGCCCCATGAGCCCCAAAGTGCAGGATTTAAAATTAATAAAGGGAAATCCTCAGCATTAACAATGAACATGTCAAAGAAGGAAGAAACAGAACAATAGGAAAAATCAGCTTTTCAATACAAAGGAAAGTAAAATACTTAGTCATATTTGTAACAAAAAATGGGACCTATTCAATAGTAATTATGATGCAACTTGGAAAGGAATTTTAAAATATTTGAAGAGATGGAGCACTTAATTCTGCAGTATAGATGCAGCCTAGGTACTTCCTTGCTAACTGCCTTACTTATCAATCTTGATTTGCAATCAAGGTCCCTTGTCAAGGACTTTGCTGATGCATAGAAGCCCACAGTTGTCTTTTTTGGATGGGGAAGAATGAACTGAAGCAGATGTATTTCTGTATTTTCATTATGATCTGTAACTTTACAGTTCCTTTTTGTAGTTAGAGGAGTGTGGCCTCAACAAATTAAATCATTCAAGTGCTGCTAGTATTACTACTACTGCAGCCTGATGTTGTGTTCTGGGTACTGAGAAGCAATGAAGCAGATGGGAAGTGAGTGTCTTTTGTTCCACATCTGTAAAGAGCCATGTAAATTTATGATGCTATTCAAATAAACAACAACACAAGCAAGCAGCTTGAAGCATTTGAATATTTTTCAAAAAGGAAAAGGAAACAAAAGTAACTTATGTTGTTCTTTGATTCCAAAAAGTAACTATTTAGCAATTTTTAATAAAGGCAAAGTATAACTACTTCTCAAATGTGTAACTGATAAGAACATTGTTGGTTAGCTCTCAGAGGCTGTTAAACTCTTTAGTGACTGTAAAGTCGGAGGCTGGCATTCATAGGCTTTTGTGGGGTTTTTGGGCTGTGAGGCCGTGTTCTAGAAGAATGTATTCCTGATGTTTTGCCTGCATCTGTGGCTGGCATCTTCAGAGAATGCCAGACTTCTCTGAAGATGTCAGCCACAGATGCAGGCGAAACATCAGGAATATATTCTTCTAGAACACAGCCTCACAGCCCAAAACCCCCACAAAACCCTATCTTTAGTGACTGTTGTTCATTATATTCATTGGTATTTCAATGTTATATATGGTTACTGTAAATTATGGATCATTACATCTTTCTATATTTTGTGTTTTTGAGATACTGTACATCTTATATATGAATTGTAAATATACTTTCATCATGAATAATCAAGATACAAATATATTATTTATAGATAGATAGATTTGTAGGACATACATCAGGTCATTATTGCATACTCTTATTTTCAAAAATATAGCCATGTTAATCTGTAGAATCAGTATGTAGAAAGATCTTGTAGCACCTTTGAGACTAAATGAAAGAAAGAATTTGGCAGCATGAGCTTTCATAGACTTAAGCCAAATGCATCTAAGGAAGTAAAGTCTACAAAAGCTCATGTTGCCAACTTCTTTCTTTCAGTGAGCTTTTCAGATAGTCATATTGTTCTTTTTAAATTGTATGCCAACTTGAGTGACAGTCTTGGGAGAAAGGTGGGATACAAATAAGTATCATCATCACTGAAATCATCATCATCATATCCTGCCAGTCACAAACTGGAAAATTATGATTTACATTCCACCCTCCTTTGAATGGTGTCAAAATAAAACGAATTCAATATCCACTCTGCCATTTATTAGAACCTCCACCTAAATTTATCCTATTACCTGTAGATTCCAATGCTATGGGCACAGTTCAAGAAAACTTTGGCTTCACTGAGTTTCATTAAAATCAATTGAGCAAATGTCTCACTGTTTAAATCACATTGCTTTTCAAAGAATGTAGGCATAATTACATTTCCCTGAATTATATTTTATGATACTAGTATCTGTGAACTATCCTATTTTTGATCTTTTCCACTAATCAATTTTAATGGAATTACAGTGAAATATAATCACTGGATTAGTTGATGAAAATCACACTGTGCAGTCATTCTAAAAAGTTGGCTGTAATAAATGAGAATCATTTAAATCAATAAGCAAAGATAAGTATGTGATAATCTAAGAGCATGACACACTAGAGAGTTTCTTGAATCTGAAATAACAAGCACCTGCGGGAGGTAAATTGCAGGGTTAGCTACACTGGCATGATGATGTAGAATACTTCTTGCCAATCTGAACAGGAATTTCCAGGAATTCCTGGAATGGAATTTACTCTCCTTGCATTACAAAAGCAATGTGATAATGAGGAGTGTTTGGGATAATTGCCTTACTGCTAAACTTCCAAGTTGATAGAAAACTGGCACATGCTGAACAAAGCTGAAAAAGTAATTTCATATTTATGAAGTGGTGATGCACCATAAATATAGAAATACAGACCGCATAATTTATTATTAGGGCTGCAAGTTGATATTGTATATGGTTGAAACCCTGCAAATTACTAACAGTAAGTGTAAGTTATAGCCCACACAGAATATAACTTACTCAAATTAAGCAATATTGCTGAAGTTGAATAAGTCTGGGTCTGGTCAGTGATAGAATGAGAGACCACCCAGGGATTCAAGGTGGAAAATTAATTGAATGGAAACTTTGGGACTCCCTTTGATTAGAGAATTTGTTTGCCTCTCATGCTTCTAACTTTTGGGATCTGGTAACAAAAACTATCCTGCTTGAAATATTCAGGTGTTTTATTTGCCTTCTCTTGTCATTTATTTCTTTTATATTTTATCATTTGTAGATTGTTACTTTAGATATTGCAATTTGTGACTTAATGTATTTGTAGTTTGTAATTTCAGCTAAGTACTTTCATGTACTCTGTTAGCTGCCCCAGACTTTTATATGAGGAAGAATCGGGTATCACTCAAATGCAATCTATATGAATAAAATCAAGCTTGTTTGTATGCTTGTTTGTAAGTTTTGTACCATAACATGTGAAATGCATGATTATTCATCCAACTTGAAGAGTATGTTTGAATGCTTTGACTTATAATATAGGTTACACAGTATATAGAAAATCCACTCTGGATGGCCCCATTTTTTAATTCATATGGAGTAGACTTGCAAATTATTTGAAAGATTTCAGTGATTTGAGGCTGCCTGACTTACCGGACTGGACCGGTTGGTGTGGGGGGAAGCTGTAGCATCTGCACTCTCCGCTGGGCCCCAGTGCTCTCACAGCAGGTGCCGGGGCAAATTTTGAAGGCTTTGATTGATTCAGGGCTGTGGGAGGGCAGGTAATTCCCAGCATGCACCAGGAACCAGGAGTGCCTCCCATTGGCTGGTGCCAGAGTAACAGGCTGCTGTGATTGGTCAGGAGACCAAAGGGGGCAGGAACTCTGGGCATCCCGAGCTTTCATTGGCTGGTGGGCCTATTTAAGACTCTCATGGAGTGAAAACTAGTGCCATTGCAGTATGGCTTCCCCCCCTTGTTGGGATAGGTATGTGCTGTCACAACTTACCAGTGATAGTAGCTTGGGTCTCGGATCTGGTGGGTGTGATTTCCTGTACTGAGGAGCATAGCATTGGGAGTCCCTCAGGGACCCGGGGGTGCTAGGAACATTGTGGGGTTGCCATTGTGGGGACAACTCTAGGTCAGCATCCCCTGGTGACATGGAGTTGAGATGTGAGCATGCAATCAACCAGGTACCCTGTTGTCATCCTGAAGCTTGACCATTACCAAGCAACTTGGTTCATCAATCAACAAGTGGGTTGGTTGATACCAGATCCAGACCTCATGCACTTTGGGGCAACCCTACCTGTCAGCTGTATGCAATAAAGTTGTGGCCTTTTCATTCCAGTTAGGTGTGTTGCTGTTGTTTTCATTGCAACACCTCCCCTTCCACAGCAATTACCTTTTTGCATTTTGTCATAATTTGATAGAAATAAAATTAAACCCCAGTTATTTGTCTTTTCATACAGAGTAGTTTGGTAGAGAGAAAAACTCTTTCAAGGGCTTGTATGCAATGTTAAGAACAACTGAGCTCACACAGATATATGTGCTTATCCTCCAAAGCAGCTGAAACTGAACGATCATTAACTATGGTTAATGATTTTCCTGAGCTACACTGGCTAATATAGCCAGGGGTATGAATGGGTATGTGGGTGTAGGTCTGGGTGTTAAAGTAGTTAATGGTACAATCCTATACTCTCATTTAGTTGGACATAAGCCTCAGTGGATTCAAAGGGACTTCAGTTAAGGATCAGAAAAACATTTTCAGAAGACTATAGAGACTTTCATTTGTTAAAAGTGACAGAACTGAGCTGGTTGGACTAATAGTTTGAGTATAAAGAGATCATCAAACCAACTCCATAAAAATCCAAATGCAGACAATTCTATGCATATCTATTAGCTTTGCTTTGGATATTTCTAGTGCTACCTTGGTGAAAATCATTTTATATTTGGCCAGACCAATAGTTCATGAGACCAGTCCTGTCACCTTTAAGAATTGAAGACATATAGTCTTCTAAAATGATTTCCCAGTCTTGAACTGGAAATGCTATTGACCAAACCCAAGGTTTTGAATGTACCCCATGCCATTTAAGTGCCCTAATCAAAGTTTCAGCTCATGAGCAGCTAACTGTATAGGTGGGGAGATTTTTTCAGCCTGTTAGAGAATATTGTACATTGAATCATCTTGTGGCCAAAGTTGTCTTGTGGAAAGAGATGATAGGTATTCTATTCAAGGTATACCTTCCTATTCTCTTCACAGATAATACATGAGATAGTTAGGCTGAAGCAATTCTCATTCTTCAGAGGGATAAATAAAAATGGCCCCTTTCAAAGCAAGATGCTGTTAATTTTTGCATTTGACTTGGACAATATTTTCCATATTGAAAGGAGGAAAAAAATTAAGAGTTCAAATGCTTTCCTTTCATCATGAATGTCTAAAACTGCAGGCATTCCTTTATTCTTTGAAGCAGGGTACCCGTTTATCAAACTAGCAATCTTGTTTCCATGGCAAAAAATTGAAAGGTCACTTGTAAGGTGGATTGGGTATGCTTGACTTCATTTAGGAACTCTGAAAGTGCTGCCAATGACATTAATGGAGATTTAGAATAGCTATGAAAATAGAAAGCCAATCTTTTTTTAAAAAAATCATTCAGATGACAAGTTACAATCTTTCATTTAAACAAAAAAAATCAATGTTGAGTTCATTACATTTTATGAAACGTTCATTTCTCTTATAATGTGCAAAATGCAGGCTCAGACAGAAAGGGGCAATCCTTCATTTCTTCTGTGTGGTGTTGTTACCCACCTACCTACTCCCCAAAATTCAGACTTCATACTCTTCTAAATTCAGTGCACAATGTGTCCAGCAGAAGTATTTATCTTAACTGAAGCTGGTTTGGGGCCTCAGTGGAACTAAAGGCTTTCTCTTCTAGACCCACTTCTGAATAGCTGTGACTTCCATATTAATGGGGCACTGAACCCATTCCAGATCTTAATCCAAAATTTAAAAATAGATGGGGTAGGGTTTAACATCTTGGATAAAGCCTTTAAAATTCAGCTTAAAACCTAAGGCAATTTAACTGTTCCTGGATGCAAGGTCTGAATAGGATTTTGTTCACTTCAAACACATTATTCTACTATTATATACATATAGCACCATGATTCCCTTTTAATTGTCATGGTTCCATCCTGTAAAATCCTGGGTTTTTCAATGTAGAGAGGCACATTTAGAATTCTCAGCCAGAGAGCTCCAGTGCCTCACCAAACTCCAAATGCTAGGATTCTATAGGGTGCAGCCATGGCAATTAAAGTGGAATAGTAACAAATGTATGGTAAGAAAGAGCCCCAGGCTTTCCCTAAGCAAGTTTATGAATTGTAAATGATACAGATGTGCCAGTAGCCTTCTAGGATTCTCTTACAAATCACAGACATGTGCACATAAATGTTGAAGGATATGCATCTGATATTCAGCTGGCATGTCTTGGGAAACATTGTCATGTCATCAGTCTGCCTGTGGAAAACATGAAACAAGTTACTTCTTCTACACCTCTTTCACACAGTGAATGTGGCTCACACAACAGTTCCTAAAAAACACGAATGCCACCATATAGCCAATACCATGCAGTATAGCATTAGAAAAAAGGAGGCAGTGCAGATCTCACTGCAGTAAGGAGCAGATGCTCTTACTAACATAAAGGAGTCATGGGTAGTTCTAACTTGCTTGCCAGCATTAGTGAAAAGTCATAAAACAACGTTTTCAATGTTCTTGTTTTGAGTGTTAAAGCTTCCATAGTGAGAAACAACTAAGTTATATAAATCGTTATGAGCTCCTGCATAAATTTATCTGACCAACCATCATTTCTCTGTATGAGTTTGCCTGAACCCAAAGATCCTCAGGTAAGTCTTTCTTTCAGTCCCACCATTTTCACAAGTTGGTGAAATTCATAAACTTGCTTAGGGAAAGCCTGGGGCTCTTTCTTACCATACATTTCTTACTATTCCATTTTCACAAGTTGGTGAGGATGATGGTGGTGGTGATTTATTATTATTATTATTATTATTATTATTATTATTATTATTATCATCATCATCAGAGAGCCAATGTGGCATCATGGTCTGAGTGTTGGATTAAGATACTGTTTGAATCCCAGTTCATCCACGTAAAAACCCACAAGCCGATTTGATGGTTTTGGGTTGCTCTACAAGCAGTTTGTGTCGCTTGTATTTTAAAATACACACTTTTGTACTTTGTTTTTTCATTGTTTAAAATATCATTTCCCCCCTAGAAAGAGCTTTCCCCCACCCTCCCAAGTTCTGTATTATTGTTTTAATAGTTCTTATTATGTTCTTTTGTATGCTTACTGATAAATGTAAGACACTCTGTCTTCCAATTCAATATCCACCCACAGCTATAGAAACAAGTTGATTCCTACTCAGTATAAAAAAGCTTGTTCCATATGGTCCAGGTTATAACATACCAGAGAGTCATTGCTTTGAAAATACTGTTTTTTAAAAGATGGGATCTATTCAGGTGGTACAAACATACACCACCTGTTGCTCACACATTAATTCTCAACCCACTTGTGTATTAATTGTTTCTTGTTGAGCCAGCAATGTGGAGTCCTTTAACTGACATTTAACAAGCTGGAATCAGATGTCAATTAATATATATAGAGTTGTGTTAACATAATATCTTGGCTAATTAATACCTGATTAATTCACTGTGCTTAATCATTACAGTTAAGTGCATGGAGAAACAGCAATATTACCTATACATTTTCCTGGGCTTTAATTTCAGAGTTAATTACATAACAACGAGGTTTTTCTATCCACTCCCACTGTGAACTCTCTTAGCAACCAATTTGTATTTGATAATCTAACAGAAGTGACTTATTAGGCCCAAATTAAAAGGCTCTATTTGATACTTGCAGTAGTGTGTAATAATAACAATTCCCGATTAGTAAGTGAAAGCAAGATAGATCAGAGAATCTAATGCATTACAGAAAGAAAGAAAAAACGCTTCATTCACTTAACCTAGTTTCCACCAGATGCATGATTTGTTCTAGGCAAAAGATAACTGGTTCTTCTTTGTTTAGATTAATTTTCAGTATCTCTAGTAATTGGGCTGCTTCTTCATATAGATAGGCTGAAAAAGAGAAGATGTTATCACCAGGAAAAGGAGAAAAGAGGAAGCAGAACATACAAAGAAAAGGAAAGAAAACTGCATATGCTAATTTAAACAAATCTGAACACAGCAATAATTATGCTAATTTAAATAGAAATGTGAGATCCAGTATGGTGGTCTGAGTGTTGGACTAGGATTCTGGGAGATCAGGGTTTGAATATCCATTCAGCCACGGAAACCCATTGGGTGACCTTGGACAGGTCACACACTCACAGCCTCAGCAGAAAGCAATGGTAAACCCCCTCTGGAAAATCATGCCTTGAAAGCCCTATAATAGGTTAGCTTTAGGGCCTCCATAAACTGGAAATTACTTGAAGGCAAACATCAACAACAAATAGAAATGCAATCCATTCTAACCACATTAGTCTGAACATGGGGAGCATCTCATCCCACCCATGTAGGATGAGGTGAACTCCCTGGTCAGACCCCAAGCCAGCATAGATACTGCCATGTTGGGAACACAATGACCACACAGTCTGTATACATTCAGTTCAATCTATTCCTGAGATGCTAACACTTGATAGACACCATCAAAGTCACTATTCTCCTTTCAATGGTACCTTGCATATCTTTAAACAAAACATGGGTTGGACAATATGTAACCCCAAGCTATTGAAAGTAGAAGTTTTGGCAGGGAGTGTTCTAAAAAAAGAAGAAAATATTAGATTTGTTGGGATACAGTGTCAAATAGATCTCGTCACTCTAGTAGTTCCTCTCTAGATGTACAATCAGTTCCTTTAATCTTACCATAAGGGCTTTTTTGTTTCTAAGCGACTGTTACTTTGTACAAAAACATTCAAAACAGACTCTTCAGTTAGACTGGCATTTTCATATTAGCTTGACAGTTTCTCATCTGTGGCTGACATCTTCAGAGAATGGTGGCATGGAAGTGTGTGGGATATATATATATATATACTATGTGACCCCTTGGTTGAGAGAATTAGCATATAAATCTATTGTTTTGTTCTGTTGAGGCAAGGCCTCAGGATGGAAGGATATGTGAGGATTAGTGTCTAATTAATGGTCCATTATCTAGTGGGAAAACCCTGACCCTGATGCAGGTGAAACGTCAGGAATACATTCTTCTAGAACATGGCCTCACAGCCTGAAAAACCCACAAAGACCAGCTGGTGTATGCTTAATTTAATATTGCTTTACATAGTAAATTAGATGTCAGGGGAATGGTTCTGCATGTCAGGAAGCATGCAACATAGTTTCAAATGTGAAAGGCTATTTCTTAATTTTCTGAAGAGGTATATACATTTGTGTTCAGAGTTTAGAAACTTTTTTTGAGCATAACCACCAGAATCTCTCAAGCGTCATATCTGTGCTGGCTTGGTGATATTGGGAATTGTCATCCAGAAATCAACTTTTCCCAATTTGGGATAAATCAATTCCCATCTGATGGGTGAAAGAGGTAGAATCATAGTTGTAAGAGAACCCAAGGTCCAAACCCCTGCCATGCAGGGATACACAATCAAAGCACCCTTGACAGATGGACCTCCAGTCTCTGTCTAAAAATCTCCAAAAAAGGAGACTCCACCACACTCCAAGGCAGTGTATTCCACTGTCAAACAGCTCTTTCCATCAAGGCATTCTTCCTAATGTTTAGATGGAATCTCTTTTCTTGTAATTTGAATGCATTGGTCTGTTTGCTCCTTTTTCAATATGACATCCTTTCAAATATTTAAATATGTCTATCATATCTCCATGAAGACAACATCCACATTGCAGAAACAATCTGGTCTGATACCAATTTAACTACGTTGGCACAATTGCCACAATTGGAAGAGAACAAGTGGTCTGAATTTTTCAGAGGCAAATTGCAGAAAATAGGTTTCTCTGACAACTTCCTTTCTACTCAAGGCTTTTCTGAGGCAAAATGTATTCTTGCTCACCAAGTTAAAGGTATATATATATATATATATATATATATATATATGCAATATTCTGTATCTGCTACTCGTACTACCTGCTCTCCAATTAATTTAGGACTGTCATTTAACACCTATGGGGGTGCTAACTATCTTGAAATTTAAATAGCACATGATTTTTACTAAAGCTCAACTTAATGTCACATGGTATTTAATTTAAAATCCATGTGTATTTAATTTTCAAGTTAGTTAGCATCCCCACCAGTGCAATTTGTCGCTGAAAGCTTTAGAGCACTAGCTAGTATAGTTGTTTTCCAATTGTGGCAATTGTGTATTTATCATAAACATGAATACCAGTTACAAATGTGTAAGGCTAGTTGCACAATAGGATGGCAATCAAAATGTTTAATGGTGCTGAATCTTTGAAAAATAAGTCTCTCTTGTTGAAAATTAAGCAAATTGGTTAGATCATTCATTTACTCATTTTCTTGGTTTTAGGACATTATGTAAACAAGATAAAAGCAATTCAAATGTCAATCATAACAGGTGGCTCTGTATAACAAAAAGAGCACCAAAACAGAACCAATAATGGCTATGAATATTAAGTTGAAAGCATAATTTGTTTTTATGAAAGATGTTTATTTTGTGATAATGGATAACATTAATAGCAGCATATGCAGTTGGGTTCAGAGTGTCGGTAATTAATGCTGCAAATGCAGTGCAGTCTGTAAAGCTACAGACATCCCCAAGTGGCATCCAACATGGCTTTATATCATAAATCATCCAAATCCTTGTATTTTTGCACAATGAGAATTATTCAGGTACTTCATCAGACAACAGGAAATTTCAACAATTATAGTTGGAACAGAAGGAAGTATTGTGAACTCTTAAATAGTTTGGCCATTTAGAATATCATAAGAAGGGGTTGATAATTATTTAAGTTAAGAACAGCTGTGTATTGACATCATTAATGTTTATCTACCTTAATTTATGCACACAGCAATATGGCTGTTTTCAGTACAGTCAGAACAACAACAAAAGCTACATTTAAATATGAAACTAAAGAACGCCACATGAAAGATGAAAAAATGGCCAATGAATAATATATCCAATTGAAATAAACAGATGTGTTCAGAAATTTAGGATGACTAAAGTCAGGAAACTACGTAATTAAAAATGTAAGACACCATTTAATTTACATTTTATTAACAGACATCATTAATATCCTTCCTTCTGTAGCATCTTCCATCTGAAGACTTACAAAAACCCAATGGATTCAGCTTTTCAAATTGGAACTATTCAGCCAATGGCCAATAGTCATCTGCACAGTATTTACAGATTGGGAAACGTAATTACAGAAATTAGCAATCCCAATCCCATGAGTTCCAAGGTTGGCAGTGGTTGGTAATTTGATAATACAAGGTGCTAGGCTCTCCATGGTGGCTTCAGAGCTGGTTCCATTTTGTTGGAAATGTTGACATGGCAGCATTGGAATAGAAGTGGCTCTAGTGGGGAAAAAATCCACATTATATAATGCTGTCCCATTATTTGAGAGTCAGAGGGCACAACTCTCAAATAGCACAGGAAGGAGGGCCTCTCTATCAGCTTATCTATTTGGTTCCTCCTGTCTCTGTAATTTCTTTTCAGCTGGTCATTATTGGAATGCAACTCCAGTTCTACTATGAGGCATAAAAGGTACAGGTATTCCCCGTTGACAATGTTGTCAGGTGGTGTCCAACCATAGGGGGCGGTGTTCATCTCCATTACTAAACTGAAGAACCAGTGTTATCAGAGACTACTCTGTGATTATGTGGCCAGCATGATTGCACAGAATGCTGTTTACTTTCCCACCAAAGTGGTACCCGTTTATCTACTTGCATTTGTATGCTTTCAAACTGCTAGGCTGGCAGAAGCGGGGACTAGTGACAGGAGCTTACGCCATCATGCAGCACCTGGGCCTCAAACTGCCAACCTGCTGACCATGCAATCAACAGAGTCAGCATCTTAATCACTTGATCCACTGCATCATGTATGAGGCATATTTAGCCTCTTATCTAAGGAGCAGCTGAAGAAGAGATGGAAAGTCTCAGTGGTTGGGAACTCTGAGTTGAAAGGAGTTATCCAAGGTGGTGAATCCTGTCCCTAAAATAGGTATAATACCTCTGAAAGCTCCTTTAAAGTTCAGAGTAAAGCCCAGAGTTAATTTACCACCCCACTGATATGGAAACCAACAGATGGAACAGGTAGAGAGAAAGTACTACAGCCTCATTCCTATTACATAGTCTCATTAAATGGTTAGTCAGTAGATTCATAAATCAAAGACAATTCAATGGGTCTCCTGTAAGAGTAGAAGTCCTGCCTGCAACTGGTGCTCATCTGTTTCTTATTGCTACTGTCAGCACTTGAAAGAAATCTAGATGTCTACCAGCCATGAAATATCTATGCCAGTACAAAGAGCCTTCCTCTTCCCTTCTTCAAATGGGCAAAATCATGTCACTTTGTACGTTTGGGATTTTCCCAAAAGTAAAAGCGGCACAATTTTGCAACTTTCTGCATGGGTTAATGTCGCATTAATGCTTAATTAGTCTGATTCATCTGAAAACAATCCTGCTTTTGCAGGGTATTCCTGGATTTAAATCCCATTAATCCACGGGATTTGGCCGCTTCCCTCCTATGTGATAAACTCCTCAGACACATTGATGTTTTGGCTCATTGCTTTAATCACATTACATTATCTTGCATGTAAGACATCATACATTCATCATATTATAGTCTCTCCAGGGTTAATATCTATCTATCTATCTATCTATCTATCTATCTATCTATCTATCTATCTCCATTCATTACATAACTATAAACATGCATATATCTATTTTAGCATAGCCCTATTGTTTTTGTTACCAACCGTATTTATCAGCATGTCTGGACATTTGATCAGTTATGAGGAATGGCATAGCTCAAAGGCATCTCTTCAAGCGCCAGAGACTGGCAATAGCAGAATGATTTCAGCCTCTTGTCTTTTTTTGTTCTCTCCTTAGTCTCTGCCCAGCCTATCTGCTGTCCAATCAAAACAAAGGCCAAAAAAACAAACAAACAGAGATGTTAGATAAGATGTAATTTTCAGTCCAATTGGATTCTTTGGCTGCCTGCCATCCTGACTGCATCACCCAGTGCACATGGTAGGAAAGTTTATTAGTGATCAAATCTGCTCATACCTCAGGACTGATTCCCAGCTCTTGATCACATTTGAGTAGGTGTGTTGCCCAGAATTAGCCTATCTCTTTGTTCCCAGTAACACACACATTCTTATACACATAACTTTCTGTATATATCTTATCTTACATAAGTTATACTCTATAGGTTATACTTTGCCCCCCCCCCTCTCTCTCTCTCTCTCTCTCTCTCTCTCTATATATATATATATATGTATATTTCCAGGCCTCAGAGTTGTCAACAAAAATAAACCTAGCATGTAACAATAGGGTGCTAGGTTGTTTGCCCTTTTTTTATCATTCGTGTTGCATAGCAGGAGAGGAAGTGGTGAGATTTTGGGAAACAACTAGGCATATAAAAAAAACTTGCTGAAATTCTTTGTTGTTACTTTCAAAAAGAAACTTACTGAAAATTCTTCTTGAAGGTAACAATGAAGAATTTCAGCAATTTTCTTCCCACTGTGAGAAAGCCTTTCAAAACCATTCAGTATTTAAAGGCTATTTGTAATTTGGGATTTATTCACATTACAAAAATTCAGGATTCTTCTTTTCAGGGTTTCTCAACACTAAAAACAAACAAACATGTTTTTCAACTATATTTTCAAATATTCTTTCCATCCTTAAGAACAACATTGACCACAGCCAGCACAGTGTAGCATTAAATAGCCATTGGTGGGCTTACACCAGGCTAGCACATCCCCAAACAGAATAGCAACACTGTTTATGAATGATCCCTGCTATATGAGATGCAATGATGGACACAGATGAATGTACCCTTTTGCACAGCACATGTGCAACAGTCCTGCATTAACAACTCTTTTTCCACCATCAGCTGAATACAGCCCTTGTGTAATGTCAGAATAACTTCTCCATATACATTGTATAACTTGCGCTTGCGAATGTCACAAATAAGATGCCAACTACTTTGTGTGAGTGCAAGATGTCCCATCCTGCATCCTATAGACAGATTCTCTCAAATGTAGTGATAAATACAGCCCCATCCCCAATGCTGATGTGAGATTGAGCTACCATTCTAGTCAGCTTCTGGGTGTCCTTTAAACCAGTGTATCACAAACATTGCTACCTGTGACATTTTGAATGTGAACTCCCAAAAGCCCCAATGGGCCAATGGGCAGGAATTCTAAAAGCTGAAGTTCAGTGCACCTGAAGGACAAAGTCTGAACACCACTGCTGCATTTTACCAGAAAACAGAAAAATGATTTGGAACAGCCCTTTAAGAACTACTATCTAAAATTAAAAATGAGCTTGTGTTTATCTTCTTCCTTTCTTATCACCTGTTCCTTTTATGTTTTGAATTATAGACTATGAGCTTCTGAGAAGGGAATGTCTTGTTTTTCTTTATCAAATGTAAGCTGTTCTGGTGTAAGTATACTCAAAATAACTGGTAAAGGGATCTGAGGGTTATATTAACCAAAGTTCCATTTGCATGGGGAAGATATTAACATCACTATCCTTCATGATGATGGCAAATGTATGGTACACTTTTGCAAGCTTCATAGTCATGTGGAAATAAGTCTTATTGAAATCTATGGGGTTTACTTGATTCTACTATTAAATATGTCCCTTTTTGTTGCTGTTTGACATTTCTTTTAGCTCCAAGGCTGGGATATGTTTTTCACAGAATAACCTCAAGAGCATATATTTCACAAACAGTTTGCCCACTCTTTTGGCATATATATATATATATATATATATATTCACCATACAGAGAACTTATAATAGGACAACTGAAGCTGATGTAGGGCACATCCAGACTGAAAAGCCTCAGCTTTTGTTCCTGTTCTTTCCAAGTTTATATTGGGCAATACACCAACCTGGAGAGTTGGTATTGGGGGGGGGGGGGAATATACTGGGAGCAGACAGAAAATATTCTGGGAAAAACATGCATGGATCTCCAGAATAAAAATGAAAGAACAAGAACAAAATCTGGGACTTTCTGGTCTTTTTGCTCAGTCTGGATGTGCATATACTGCAGAAATTAATGCTGCTGGACAGGGAGATCTGTGTCCTATCCCCTAGAACTATGAAATTCACTGGGTGACTTTGGACCAGTCACACACTCTCAGTCTAACATACTTCACATGAAAGTGGGGAGGGGGGAAGTAAGCAGGAGTAGGATATAAATGTAACTCGCCAATGAATAAATAAACCTCCATAAAAGACCTTTTAAGCCCCTCTCCTCCTCTTTGTCCTTACCACTATGCTTAGCTTTTGTTCATGAATTTAAAACCAGCAGTTCTAAAGGAATATTGCAGATGCTCAACTCAGCCATGTGAGTCACAAAGTTTTGATGAATGGCTTTAATAACTCACACGAGCTGCTGCATTCTGGATCCCAAGGAGACTACTTCCATCTAAGCAACGCTTGCTTCCCCCCATGTTGAGCCTTTTTTTAATGGCAGAAAAGTTCTTTTCTACAATTTCTTGAAGCTGATCCGAGCTTCTGATTTGGGGTCTCTGGAGTTTGGGGCAGCTGAAGTTAGGAAATCCATTTTGCATTTGACACAAATTCAATTTCTATGCCAGATCTTTTCTTTTCCCTGTGAAGGGGGAAGCAATCCATTACAAAATTTCCTCACCAACCAGTATTAATTTTAAAAAATGAACAAGACATATGGTTACACAAACACTAACAGCAGTTCATCTAGCTCCAACATAATGTAGGTAGGAAAGGCAAAACAAAACAAAAATGTTTCGAATATTTTTGTGATTGCTGTTGCAATTGTGCATCACTCTGATTTTAGCCTGCAGCAATATTGAAAAAGCATTGGGAGGCAGTAATAAAAGTTGGTGAAATACATATAAGGGGTTGTACAGACGGGCAAAAAGAGGTGCTTTCAGGCTGACTTGGAGGCATGGCGTTTAGATGATACCTAAAAGCCAGCAGGAAAGCACCCTGTAGGAGCAGCTTTTTCTCACTTCTTCTGGAAAGATGCACACCTTTGCATGTGTGTATGTATGCAGCAACACAGTTGCATCAGAAAAAGGATGGCGGAGATTTAAAAATGCTGTATAAATGCACCACCACATGAGCAGAGGAAATTGAGTCTGTGATCCAGACATGCGCCCTGCAATGCAGGCTTTAATTTAAAGTGCCCTATGCTTTCAGGTGCGGATGCACCACTGTGGGTGTGCTTGAATATTAGAACCCTAACCCTAATTGTAACTCTATGGATGCACCCTAACAACTGTTCTCTATTATGACAATAAATGCATTCCGTTGCATGTACACTTGCTGTCAGCATGCACAGTAGTTTGCATGAAAGAGGCTTTTGTGACATCTTCTGTGCAGGTGTGCATAAGACCTGCACACCACTTCCTGGCATGACTGGGGGGGGGGGGGCTGCTGGAGTATCGTTTGTCCATGTATCCTGTTGACAATGTCCCTTGCATGACCACCAGCTGCATGTATCTAGTCTGCCCACACAAACCTCCCTTGCATGTACCTCTCCCCTCCCCCCTGATCTATGTGGAACAAGTTTTGTGGAAGACAATAGAGTAGGTGTCTTTTCGGTTGACAAACTCATTCCTCTGCCATAAGGGAGGCACAATCAGAGAATGGCACCTGTCTATGGCACCCACTACTTGGGGGAAATCGTGGTCAGTGAATCTTTACATGATCTGTGGATGTATGACAGATCCTGCACACGTACACAGGGATGCTGAACATCAGTCACCTTTGTACAGAGAAAATGACAGACTGTATGCCACCCTATGACATGTTCTGTGCAGGTGCGCAGGGATGCCGAACTTCAGTCACATTTGTACATAGAGAGTGACAGACTGCATACCAGCCTATGACGTGTTCTGCACAGGTGCACAGGGATGTGTTCCTGCACATGTGTCTGAGAGAATGGGGGAAAAAATTAAAGCAGCCGTTGCCAGCCCATGTGGTTGCTCCATCTCCTTTTGTGGCATTCTTGGGGCCAGTGGTACGGTTGGTGGGGCTTCAATACAGCCTCAGAAAATCTGCACTGACTGCCCCACAGTGCAGTTGCTCTGTCCCCATTTAGGACATCCTTGGGGCAGGGGGCGCAGTTGTTGTGGCTTAGGGAAAAGGCAGCTTCATGTCACCTTTTCCTGCCCCTCTGTACAGCCCCTCAGATTTCATTGCAACCTCCCCAGGGGATTCCCATCATTTTATCCAATCTTTGTTAATTTCTCTAATGTCCAAAACATACTGCAGAAATAACCCAGTTTGAGATTTCTTTAACTGCCCGGGCTCAATGCTAGGGAATTCTGGGAACTGTCACTTTGTAAGACATTTAGCCTTCTCTGTCATAAAGTTATGGTGCCACAACAACCTAGAATTCCCAGGATTCCCTAGCACTGAGCCAGGACAGTTAAAGCAGTCTCAAACTGGATTATTTCTACAATGTGTTTTGGACCCAAGAATTTCTTAGAGAATCCTTCATATTTGTTTCAAAATTCATGGAAGTGAAAGTGCATGGAAGATCTTACTTCTACAAGGTAACATAAGGCTATGCATTCATAAAAGCAACTCTGTAGTGACTTTTAAGCAGCAGTGGGTGTGTGGATGTGAGTCTTGCTCATGACAGTTTTGTGACAAATAAGATTGGTCTGGATTGTTAAAATGCAAGTGCTGTTTTTAGTACACATGCCTTTTAGACTAGACATGCTTTTAAGTGGACCTTTGAATTAACATGAAGGGTTTTGTTTTTTTTTAAAAAAATCAAATTAGCATGTAGTGGGGTGTGTGGAAACACTGCACTCTGACCTTCCTTCCTCCATTGTGGATCTCAAGGGAATCTTTCTTCTGAAGCTGTTGTTTGATTCACAGGGTACAAAGTAGAATTCAATTCCATGCAACAGGTTCCTGGATTTTAAGTAGTCTCTTATCTCTGATCAGCAATCAAAAAAGCTTACTGGCATGATGGTGACCCTTGCCCTGAGATGGAGTTTCTCCAGCTTCAGAGAAAAGTCATCCATGGGTTTCTAGTTTGTCTCCCAGCAATACTGATTTAGTGCAGGTTTTAATTTTTGTTTTCCTATTCTAATATAGCCATGGTTTTGAAATCATTTATTTTTATTATTTGCTGTGAGCTGCCCCCAGAACATGAAGAAGCAAGTTCTACATATTATAAAGAAAAACACATGCAACACATACATACATAGAGGTCGGTAAGCACTTGTTTGCAATGTCAACATGCAAAAATTGTATGTTGTGATCCTTAGAACTAAGCAAGACACTCTAGAGTACTCTGGCTCTTACTAGACCATGATACTTGGGAGTTGAGAAGGAGCCCTGCTGGCACAGTCATTCAGTGCTAGTACTGAAGCCAGAATGTTGTGAGTTTGATCCCAGAGCTCCACCCTTGACTCAGCCTGCCATCCTTTCATATTGGGGGCAACTGGCTTACAGATTGTAAACTGGTTAGAGAGTGTTGGATTCACTATTAAGTGGTATAGAAATGTAAATGCTAAGTACTATTGAGAAAGAGCTGGCCATGTGTTTGTATGTCCCCCCACATAAAGCAAATAAGAATGACTGGGGGGGGGTGTCAAAGAAATTAACCTAGCATTTTCTTGGCAAGGCAGTGTTCTACGTAGAATTTTTTTCCAATGGAGAATATCCTTTTTCCTATACACACACTCATCCAAGCAACGAGGACTGTGCATTTGATACCCAAGTCTGGCTTTTTATTACCAGATACCTTCAGGTGTGGAACTCTTGTGAAAAAATTATGAGTTTCAATGAAACTATTTTCTCTTGCTTCAAAATTTTCAAACTTTGACCCTACAACAATTTATTTCTGACTTTACTGCATCACTCTTTAATTTCATAACAAAGAGCTAAATCTAATGTTAGTCCCAACTAAAGCAATCTCCATGAAATGAATGGGTCTTAACTACGGGCCTTTTCAGACTGCCAGAAATAGTGCACATTAAATTGAGGCACTGCCCTGGCTCAGTGCTAGGGAGTCATGGGAATTGTATTTTTTTCTGGGACATTGAGCCTTCTCTGTCAGAGAGCTCTGGTGCCACAATAAATTACAGTTCCGATGATTCCCTAGCACTGAGCCAGGGCAGTGCCTCAATTTAATGTGCACTATTTCTGGCAGTCTGCAAAGGCCCTACATTACCACCTAAGTTACACTGATTTCAGCTGTTAGTTGGAACTAGCACTGGATTGAGTTTTGGAACCTGGATTGGTAATGTACCTTGTGGATAACACAGAAGTAAAATCCATACAAAATCTATTCAGGTATTCTCTTTGAGGGGAGAATATGACTAAGGTTTATCTCTCTCTCTCTATGTCCAATGACTGTTCTCATTGAATTCCCTGGAAAATCAGAGTTCTAAATTCTACAGACAATGTATGTAGATACAAAGAGTTTCACACTTCAGAAATGTGCCTGCAACAGATTAGGAGAGGGTGAAAATATTGGGAGTGGGGAGCTGGATCATGCTCATCTTGATTATGTGCTCATTATTCTAACAGGAAGAATGATAAGTACTCTATGCCAAGTACATAGAGAGGAATCTAGGTAGTTAGCTTTTTAGCACTTACTGAATTTATCACTTTTCGACCAATGCACAAAATGAAACTCGTTTATCCCTGGAGATTCACAATTCTGCAAATTTTGAAATCTTAAAAAAAAACATACAAAAATGTCTTGCACTGGGTTAAAATGTATGTACAGGTGCAGATACTGGTGAAGGCAATTGTTAAAAATACATTATACTAGAAAGGCTTACAAAAAGTTATATATTAGACAAACTGGGACATGTGTTCATGCAAATGTGTACATAAAAACAAATGTAAAAAGGACATGAAATTCAGAATTTGGAAATATTGTCAGAGTTTGGGACAGACTAATTTGAAACTCAAAATATGAAATAATTACCCAACCCTGTTCTCTAAAACAGAACACCTGAACAGAGTTTTTCTGAATAAATATTATTGGATTTTACTGTTATTCTTGTGATCATGGGAAAACAGAACAGTTCAATAACAATGATATCAAAGGACAGAAAAAGCTATTTTTGGAATAGATCACCTTGTGTCTAATTGTGCATCTGGTGAATTTTTTAAAATTAGAGATAAAAGTAACTTATATTAAATTTGTATTTAATCAAGTTACTGCAAAAGCACTACGGTACTTATCAGTTTGTTAATGAATTTTGAAGAATATTAGCAGGCAGCAAATCATTCTCAGCCAAAATCAAAAAGGAGTTACTCTTTTTAAGCAGTTGTCAATCTATAGTTCAGTGGAAACACAAGGAATAAAGATACATATTTTTTGTTTTTTCTTGTCTTTAGTTTTTCAAAAACCACAGGTGACTAGTTTTTAACTGGACTGTTAATACATTAATACATCAGAATTTTGCTTATTTCTCATATTCCTTTTTAAAGTCATGTTCTTCTCATGTTTCCAGGAATATCAATCATAATAAATATTTAATACATGAATAAACTGACAGTTATCCACATCTTTATATCCCACCCTTATTATGAAAGTCCCATGATGGTGTACAGCCAATAATTTTGAAAGAAGTTAAATAGTTTAAAACAGTCCAACAGGTGCAAAATAAAGCCCACAATCCAAACAAATCAGGAATGATCTATGTTAATTGAACCCTAAAGTCTAGTATCAGCAGGGAAGTTTTAACTTGGTGTCAAAATGAGGTCAATGGCAGTAACGATCATACCTCTGCAATGAGATTGTTCCAGTACTAAGGTGGCATGGTCATGAAGGTCCTCTTCTGAATTTTCACATAGTTACTTATCACAATAGTGAGACACAGAGGTGGCCTACTTCTGTAAATCTTAATGTGCAAGAAGGTATATATCAAGTTCTGAAACCTTTAATTCTTATATTATGAAATAAGTAAAATTAACTCCAATTAGACCTGGCATAATTTAATTGCTGTTGTTATGTGCCTTCAAGTGAATCCTCGGATTTTCTTGGCAAGATTTATTCAGAGAGAATGTGTCATTGCCTTCATCTCAGGCTGATAGAGTATGACCTGCCCAAGGTCACCCAATGAGTTTCCACGGCTGAGTAGGAAATAGACCCTGATCTCCCAGACTCCTGGTCTAAAACTCAACTCACTGCATTGCATTCAGCTATTTCCAGCATGAAGAGAACATATGCTTGTCTACTATGTAATGAAGATGTACTGGGGGGGGGGGGGGAGGTGTCATACATTAGTGGTACTGTTACTACTGGGCAGATGTCTAGGTCTCCTCATCCTGATAGTATCCAGGATGACCTCAAATTATGTCAGAGCAGCAGCAGTACTGGCAAGCTGTGGCACACTTGGCAGAGAAGCAATGCGTCACAAAGTGATGCTGCTGCAATGTACCATTTTATCTGAAATAAAAATCCCGAGAATAGGAGTGGCCACATATGAACCAATCAGGGTTACATTTGATGTCACACAGTCAATGAAGGCACCTGAGAAGTAAGGGAACAGGCCAATTCCCACACCCACCTTTCACCTCTCTCCTTGTTTTAATGCTCTCTTTGGTAATACATCCATCAAGATTGTTCCTGATTTTAACATGGCGACCACATTTGCCAGGGATGGTGACAGGCAGAATTAGCTTCTGGAAGTCATCCAGTTGCTCAGACACTTTTCTGAAAGTGATTTCTCCCCTCAGAAGTTGGTTCACTCCTCAGTTTATTTTTCACACACGCCTACGCTAAAATGTTCTTATGCAGATTAGCACATTGTTGAGCAATAACACGTTATTTCCTTAACTTTCTGCTGTGACAGTTACTTATTAGTCATTTCTAAGTTTAACATAAATGACTGTCAGCATTATTGTGTTTGTCCCCCTACCCTCCCTCAATTTTTTTCATCCTCCTCCTTTTCCATTCCTGTATTACACATTATGGATTAAGCATCTATTCAGCCACCTTTGAAGTGACAACACATGTCTATTTCAGTTGGTAAAGATGAGGTTGCACAATGGGAAGTTACAGCTCATCACAGTTTCATGCTGGGCATATACCTAGAATACTTAGCTGCATCTGTTCCAAATGTGTCAGGATAAAAGTGTGTACTTGAAGACATGTTGGAGTAAGCAACATTTGCATGCCTAGTCTTACTTGTTGCTAGATTGCATGTCACTCTGTAGGAGTTTAGATGCACAATGTTTGTGATAACTTCTGGCTGGTTTTTCCACACCCTTTGTCTTCCTTTATTACATGTCATCTTTTGTTCTCTGGGGTTTCATATGTCCTCCCCCCTTTCTGAGGGCTTCTCTCAGTGAAGTTTCAAATGTCTTGATACCATATTTTCTTATTTTGCTCAGAAAGATGGGCCCAGCTTAATAATGCACAAATAATCAAAAGTTAAGCTACTTTTATATACCTTTCAAAAAGACTAAGATTATCTTGCTTTGCTAGATTCTGGGAAGGGAGGAACATCCATGGTATTGGTGAATTGCTCAGCTTTTGCCAGCAAATTAAGTCATCTGCTTTTGAGATCCATTATTGTCTCTCACATTTCCCAGCAAGGCATATGGTCACATAAGAAGAGGTCCTAATTTTCTGGTTTTGAAGCAGATCCTGTAAGAAGGAGTAATCATAAAAGACATAAATAGCTATTGCTTCCCCTCCACAGTCAATTTTTCTGTCATGATAATCTAGACAAGGACCAAAGGAGGATAACAACTAAGACAAATAAAGAAGCACTTTAATATGTGTACTGGGTGTTGGGTTTTTTGTGTGTTTTTTTAAACAAGTGTATAACTGACATCCTCCCATGCATTCTTTATATCTATAAAATATTGACTTGTGGTTCTTTCCCAAGAATAGATGCAGTATCAACAGAAATTGGCAGATATATTATATAGTACAGGGCAAAATCTGCATGTTCAGGTATTGGCAAATGTCTACAAATAACTCCAAAGAGTTATATAAAGTAAAACAGAAAGTTCCATTACAATCCTAAAAGCAGCTACACGTATATTATCTCACATATCCTGGATTGAGAAGGAATCAAAGTACTTGCCATGCACTTACGTGATGGGAGAAGACCTGGAGAGGCTGCAGTGAATGTTTTAATGATGAAGAGTGTGCTTTGAGGGTAAAAAAAGGTCATTATATTCAACATAAGTTTCAGGGCTATTTTTCCCCAGTCAGCAGCGGGGGTATTTTCTCATTTAGCACTGTGGGATTTGATAATGAGGAAATTATTTAATTTATTTACACAAGCTTTCAAAGTTTATAGCTTCTTCATCAGACATGAATGATAAAAGTCTTTATAAGGAAAGAAAGGTGATGAGGGATGTTCATAGTTACATCTAAGGGCTTATCTAAATGGATTATTTACTTTGAATTTCTCCTGGACTTGCTGCATGCTGTTTAAATGATGCTAGGCCAAACCCCCAAATTGGACATGAACTATCTTCACAACATGTGCATTTGATTCAACTTTTCCTCCCCCTCAACCCAAATTTTAAAACTTTACCTTTTACTCTGAGTTTCTGGTTCTCTCTGCAGTGACAATGAGCAACTGCCATCACCCATTGAGCTACCCAACAACACTGCTGTGGGTGCAAGTCACTCTGAGGTGCCCTGTGTTGATAACATGGCTAGGCACCTCATTGTGACCTCAACGGTGGTATCAACTAATAAATGAGGATCACATGAGAAGGCGGTGACCATTGTCAAGGCAAGGAGAGCACAGATAATGGGGGGAATTCAAGGGGAATTTGAAACCAGAAAATTCTGGGGGCAGTCCAGTCCAGAGTATTCTTGCCAGTGAAGACAAGCCTGGAGTTCCATTTGAGTCTGAGATTGGGGGGGGGGGGGGAAGGTTTGGTGCAGCTGAAGCCTACACCTCTTGCTGGCCATGAGATGTCTAAGACACAAACATCAGGCAAGGCAGTAAAGTTTTTATCTTCATTCTTTTTTTAAAAAGGCAACTTGTTTGAGATCTAGCCTGTATATGTCCTGCACAAGACTAAAAACCCCTTTATAGGCAGAATACAGTGTATCCCTTGAGCAGCATGGGTGGAAAATTAGGTACTGTAAAAAGATAAAACATGCTAATGATTCAAATTGTTTTACCTTAGCTGGAGGTGAAAACCTCAGAGAGTGAGTCCCAGTCCATGTGTTCTCCCTAGTTCAGGATTCCCTCAACATAGCTGAAGTTGATATCTTCATTGTTCAAGAACAATAGACCATCAATGCAACACAGCACCTTAGCCTTGTGATAGAGACTTACACAGACCAACCATTTTTGTCTGGATCATGGGGTATACCACACCCACCTGAAGAGAAAGAAGAACCAGCTTTACAAACTTGGCATGTCTTTTAAAAAGGCAGGTCACTACAAGCAGGTCCTTGGTGTCCTTCTTAAACTCTAGGCAGGGACAGCAATGAATGTACAGAATACATATGATAATTTTAATATTTCTCCTCTAGTTGCATCTTGAACTTAGGGCTCTGATTCTATCACTGCACCATATTTATTATTCAAAATCACTTCCATGAGACTGGGTGAAGAGGTTTTATTAAAACACATTTCCCACTACAAATTGTCCCACATCTGATTCTTCCCATACAGGGTTTCCTACATGTGTTCACACATGTAAACACACATTTTCCCCTTTTTGCTGGAAGTGAGAAGCCTGCATCTGGAGTTTGAAAGCAGCCAATAGATAAGTTAGACTCCCTCCCCCCCCCCACTGCCCCAACACCTATGCTGGTCTCCTTTGAATGAAAATGTAGACAAGAGCATGAATGGATCTGCTGTGTTAGCCTCCTCTGAATTAAAAAGGCCTATGGATTGCCTACATTACCCTGCATTCTGCCCAAGCTCAGTGTGTCTTGTTTACATGATGTAAGACCAAAACCTGAATCAGGTGCAAGCTGTCTTCATGAAGCCCACACCCAATTTGGGGCTTCCTTCCTCTAAACAGCATTTAAATAACTCACTTTTTGCTGCCGGCTTTTGGCTCTCCTTGTAGTGATGACAGCAGCTGTTGTCACTTGCAGTCCCTGTGAGCTGCCCAGTACCACCACTGCAGGTGCAAGTTGCTCTGAGGTCAGAATCAGGTGCCCAGCATCAGTATTTTCATTTCTGAAAACACACTCATGCTGGCCTTGTCTGAATTTTTTTAAGTGTGGAAAGCTTTATTTTTCTTTTAATAATAATAATAATAATAATAATAATAATTGATTATTAAATCCTGCTTGTCTAATAGAAAAGGAATGTATAGTTCATTCATTTGACAGAATTATTTTTAAGCCACCTTGAATCCAAAGCTTTCATAAAAAGACAAGATGATGGGATGGGATGGGATAGGATAGGATGAAACTCAAGGCTTTTTAACTGGCAAGCAAGATG
This sequence comes from Phrynosoma blainvillii, assembly GCA_026167975.1. NCBI lineage: Eukaryota > Metazoa > Chordata > Lepidosauria > Squamata > Phrynosomatidae > Phrynosoma > Phrynosoma blainvillii. The sequence continues at coordinate 421,403,402 of JANUYF010000001.1, forward strand.
GCCTTCCTCCCATTAAATAGTGATGGCAAATGATGGGATGTGGCAGTACAATTGCAGCACCAACAACACAACCCTAGTTGTTCCCTTCTGTTAGAGAACAGAGTATAGCAAGCCCTCCATATTTATGGGGGAATCCTTTGCAGCCCCCCCCCCCCGGTTCCCAAAAATCCATGGATGTTCAGACCACGTTGTCCCCAATGGCAGCACATGCACACAGCCGCATCACCATCAGACACAGTCCCCACTGCCCCATGGTGGCGCAGGCATGTGGCTACACTGCCACTGCAAACAACAGAACTTAATGGCAATGCAGGCATTTGCACGCACCACCACGGGACAATGGGGGCTGTCCCTAATGGTGGCACGCCTGCATACACGTGCCACCATTGGGGACAATGTGGGCTTGCCATCTGCAGATGCCTGAATCCGTAGATGGCAAGTCCATGGATATTAAGGACTGACTGTATACTTTTGCCCTAAAATTACTCTCTTTCATTTTGAGGAGTGAAGGAGAAGGAAGTTGGGTCTTGAGTTCTGGGAAACCTAGCATAGGCACAACTGCTAAAGGCATATTTGCTAGAAACAGCATTTTTCAGCCAAAACTTTTTTGGAAAGTGGCAGTTGGAGGGATGTCTGTGCAAGATCCAGGAAAGCCAAGGACCACTCAAGACTCCCCTCTTCAATAACTGCATTCGGCCAACTGGCCCACAATTTCTAACCCTAATCTACAGACTGGAGTAAGGAGCTAGAGAAGATAGCTGAAAGTATCAGCATCCCTTTTTCAAACCTATTCTTAAGAACAAAGAATTGAAAATCCTGAGCCTTCTAGCATGGAGTTAACAGTACCTCAGGTTCCTGTTGGTTAAGCTGAGCTCCTTTACATAAACACTCAAGGGAATCACTGTCTCCAGCCTCATTTGTTTCATATCACAAGCTGCCAGATGCCATTCGAGGGTTCTATAGTCAGTGCCAGCTATAAAATGATGTTTTGCAGAGATGCTCTTTTAAATGAGCCATAAAGTATTACATTCTCCAACAGCAAAGAAACTCCGACTGGTAAGTTCTGTAACATTCTAGGCAGAAGTCATAGAGGGAAATAGCAAAGGAGTCATTAATGGATTGGGTGCTGTGTTTAAAACTTGGGAAACAACTGTCAGTTTGTGTTTCTTGATGTCATCTAAGATATGAAAGCCCATTACAAGCACTGGAAAAATAGATTTTGATAATGGGGAATATATATATAATCCCCATTGTCCCCATATATATTATCCTCATATATATATATATATATATATATATATATATATATATATCTCCTAATAAGAAAACTACTATTATAGTTAAAAAAAAAAAACCTAGTGGCTTACTTGCTGTTATAATTATAGATTTAAAAAAGTAACTCTTTTGTTTCCTAGCAAGAAAATTACCTTTTTTAATTACTGAAAAAACTGAATGCTACAACCCACATCCTTGTAGCAGAAAAATACACTCCTATTCCCTTTATTGTTACTTCAGCACCCACAACAAAGCACACTCCAGCACAAGCCAACATTAGAACTGTGTTATATTCCTCCACCACAGTTTAATACCACAGCCCTATCACAATAAAAATAATTTTAAAATTACCAATGGACCATAAAAGGAGTGATAGTATCCCTCATTCATTTATAGTCATAATGAAATGCACTTACACCTTACTTGTTGGGAAAGGAATGAATCAAAATGTAACTACATCTTAATAATCATTGTTACTACACCTTGTTTAGTAACTACACCCTAGTAACTTGCCACCTTGTTCTTGTGGCAATGCAAGAGACTACAAAAATATAAAGGCCTGTGTTTTAAGGTAATGTCTTTCCATGACTGATCTTTATGCTTGGCACTCAATATCATAGAAAACTACAATTGCAAGGGATCCAGCTGTCTGTCCCCCTGCCAGGAAATGCAAATTGAACGTTTGAGCTGAGGTTCCTTTCAATATTATAATTCAGAGTCTGTATATGCTAGAAAAATAAATTCTGACAGTGAGTTATCATGAGGAGTACAGAAAGAAGCAGATAAAACACTTAATAGAACTTTCAAGAGACCCATTTTACATGAGTGCTCAAACATAATTTACTTCATAGACTTGTTTCCATTTCTTTGATAGTGACATTTTATTCCTGGCTATGTTATTCTCTCCCTCCTCCCTCCATTTTCATTTTGCCCCTCTGTTTTGAGGGCTCTCTTCAGAGGCATGTTTTTCAAGGCAATTTGAATTTTTGGATTTAAATGGAGTGGGCAATCTGTGGGGCCATTTTTCCTGCTCCAGGACCTATTAGGGGCTGCCCCAATCCCTCAAAATGAAACCCGATGTGACCAAAGGGTTAAAAACACATTTCTAGCTTTGTTTTAAAAAGCAGAGATTTTTCCTTCCCTGTCAGAGAACACTGGGGCTACAGCAAACTATAAATCCCAGAATTCCATAAGAAGGAGCCATGAAAGTTAAGTGATGTCATATTACATTGATTCTGCAGTGTGGCAGCAGCAGCTTGTGGTAGAAAATCTCACATAGGACCTTATCACACGGGGTCCAAAGCAGAATGAATCCAAAAGAAATCCCGTTCTAATACGTATTATTTTTCCATGTGTTCACACGACGTTGCACAGAACCGCTAAGATTCCGGACAGAACCCCGAACAAATCTGCAACGAATTGAGATCTTTTGAATTTTGGTTTCTTCAGAAAGTACAATTGCGCTACCAGAATCATTGCGCATTTACCACGGGTCCGAAATGCATATGAACAGGCAATACGTATTGTGAAGCATTTCCCCGTCATGACCCATGGTTCCTAGCGAGATTTCCCATAGGTCTGCGAGGAAGCATCTTATGACGTGTACTTCCTGTTTGGATCGGGCAACAAACAGAACAACAAATGGGTAAACATGTCCTCTCCTTTACCGGAATTTATCACTTGTGTGTGAACAGAAAATATGTGCCCAGAATGCGCTTTCTTGGAAGCGTAGTAATTGCGCAACGACTGGAATTGCGTGTGATAGCCATTTATGTATTGACGCGGCTCTTTCGGTTCTTTTCGGTATAGTACTGGATTTATTCTTATTTCGGTTTACTATCGCTTTGTGGCCCATGTGTGATAAGGTCCATACTCTCAAGGTGTGATACTCCCCAAAAAAACAAATTTGTCCAAAAATTTGAGTTGCTCTTTTTCCTACCATGGAATGCAAAAACTCATACTGTGATTCCCACCCTTGCTGTAATGCATATTTGACAGGAAGGCTAGCATAAGAAATCTATTGAATGAAACTGGTAAATGACAAATAGCTGTGTGCAGATGATAATGAAGTAAAGAAGCAAAGGCATGAAAGGGAAGAATCAGAATGATGCTTATTTGTAGACATTCCAAATTTCCCATATGATCAAGGTCAGAACTATATGTCAGTGTTCAAACTCCCGCAAGCTTCCTATGTACAGTGTACACATTCTTGGAGAAATGGTGGTAAAGAGGTTGTATGTAGGAAGCTTTCACATATTTAGATGTATTCTGTCCTAAACCTGTAAAAAGGAGTCCTTGACTCCCTTTGTGGATGCGAGAGCTGAATAATATTAATTCATTCTTGAGCGACAGTCATTTATACTCTTTGCAGAATTTCCACTTGTCTACAACATATGCCTCTTGTCCAGCATGGAATAATCTTTCTGAGTGAAAATATGACATGTAACATGGCTCTAAAATCTCTTCCAGACGAGACAAGGATGAAAGGAAGGAAATTAAGGGCCTAAGCAGACTGCCAGAAATAGTGCACATTAAATTGAGGCAGTGCTCTGGCTCAGTGCTAGGGAATCATGGGAACTGTAATTTATTGTGGCACCAGAGCTCTCTGACAGAGAAGGCTCAATGTCCCAGAAAAAAATACAGTTCCCATGATTCCCTAGCACTGAGCCAGGGCAGTGCCTCAATTTAATGTGCACTATTTCTGGCAGTCTGCTTAGGCCATAAATCTAGCATGAGAGCAAGAGAGATTCTAACTTTAAACTGGAGCTCATTCAAAAGGCTTCAGTTTATCTTTGTTAACCTTTTCTAAAAACATTGATGAGAGTTTTTGATTGAAAAGAACCTGTGAAATGTTCTGTATAAAAGGAACTTAGATTTTATTATTCTTCAACTGTACGATGCATACATCAAAATAATGTCTGAATGTTATGCACGGTTTCATACAGTGCAAATCAAACGGCCTACTACAGGTATGCCCTGAGCATATGGAGAGCTCTGACTTGCATTACAACAACCAAATAAGCTTATGGTTTTTTTCTGATGCATGTTCAGGCCCTGATTTTAAAAGTTGCTGGACATAGATGGTCATCACCCTCCAAGTTCTAAAAAATCCATAATTTCCAATATATTACACATACAGTTGTTTGACTGGGAAACAAACAGCAATCACATTCTTTGAATAAACCTAAATGGCAAAACCAACATAGTGTCTTAGCAACCACTGTACAAAATCTATACAAAGGAGTGCATTTGGGGAGTGAATTTTAGAGAAATGCATCTTGATAGACACACGAGTTCTTGCTGTCAAACCTTTGTTATTCTTGTTCCATTCTAGTTTAAGTTCTGCTGTAACTGAAGCTGTTTCATTTTGGATTTGCTTCAGCACTGAGCATTACACTATGACTAAAGACCAGGGTTCAATTCCCCACTCAGCCATGAAAATCCACTGGGTGACCTTGGGTGAATCACACTCTCCCAGCCACAGAAAACCATGATAATGGTTGCCTAAGTCAAAACAAAAAGTACATAATAACAATCAGGCCAATTGGTTTGATCCAGTAGTGTTGTTCACTAGCATTAATATTCTACCATTCGCAGAAACTCCATTTTCATCTTATGCTTATTTCCAAATCCAATACTTGCCATATAGAGGAAAGCATGGCATATGTTTGATACCCATTCCATATTTCAGTCATCCTTCAAGATTCAGATTGCCCTATCAAAGCACCCTCTGATTTCCTGCTAAATACCAAGTCCATAATAATAACAATAATAATAATAATGATTTTTTATTTATAACCCACCCCTCTGCACAGCAATCAGGGCGGCATACAACAGATTAAAAAACAACAGTTAAAACATTCCTTCATCCCACACCCTAACCCACCCACCCCTTAAAACTAAATTAAACTACTATCGAATTAAAATCAAATTAACACACATGAAATACAATAAAATCAATTTTGACTGATATGTTGTGGCGGCAGGAGGGGTAAGTGGAAGATCACATCCAGTTTGCCGGGCAGTTATTCCGGGAAGGCCTGCCAGAAGAGGTCCGTCTTTACTGCCTTTTTAAAGGCAGCAAGAGTGGTAATGAGACGAATCTTGTCTGGCAGGCCATTCCATAATCTGGGAGTGGTCACAGAGAAGGCCCTCTGGGAGGTCTGCGAGGGCCTGGTCTTCATAGGCTGCAGCAGATTCCTCCCAGAGGACCAAAGTGCACAGGGGGGATCATACAGGGAGAGGCAGTCCCTGAGATAAGATGGCCCCAAGCCATGTAGGGCTTTAAAGGTTAAAACCAACACCTTGTACTGTGCCCGGAAACTAATCGGCAGCCAGTGGAAGGATTTAAGCACGGGTGTTATATGCTTCCTCCTAGATGTTCCAGTAATTAACTTGGCTGCCATATTTTGTAGCAGTTGAAGTTTCCAGGTTAGGCACAAGGGTAGCCCCATGTAGAGTGAGTTACAGTAATCCAGATGTGAGGTTACCAGAGTGGGTACCACAGTTTCCAGATCCCTCATATCCAGATAAGAGCGCAGTTGGCGTATCAGCCGAAGCTGATAACAGGCACTCCTGACTGCCACATTCATCTGACTAGTCATGTGAAGCAACAAATCTAGGAGTACCCCCAAACTGCGAACACAGTCCTTAGATGAGAGTGTGACTCCATCCAGGACTGGAGACTGTATTCCCAAATCTGGTTTCAGGCCTGTAACTGTTAGTACCTCTGTTTTGTCTGGATTCAACTTCAATCTGTTTTTCCTCATCCAATCCATTACCGCTCTGAGATAGTCATTAAGAGGAGAGATGCCATCTGAAGTCTGGGCCGATGATCTGGTCATGGAGAAGTATATCTGGTTGTCATCAGCATACTGAAGACAGCGCGCTCCATGCCTCCGAATGATCTCACCCAGCAGCTTCATATAGATGTTAAATAGCATCAGGGACAGGATGGCACCCTGGGGGATGCTGCAATTGAGCTCAGTTTTGGAAGAGCAACTGTCCCCGAGCCTCACCCTCTGGGATCTGCCTGAGAGGAAGGAACAGAACCACTGCAGAGCAGTGCCTCCGATTCCTAACTCTCTCAGATGATCCAAGAGGATTGAATGATCTATAAAACATTTACCATTCATGACTTTATTGTATCTGACCTGATATGCCTTACAGAGACATGGATGAGCTTGGTGGAGTAGACCCATCTCAATCTGTGCAAGTATTCAGTGTAGAACCAACCCAGACTAGAGGAGAAGGAGATCCCAACATCCATAAAACTCCAGCTATCTCATGAGGAAACCCCAGTTCTACCTTAGTACTAGTACTACCACCCTAGTATTAGTTTTGTGGGTTTGTAGCTTCTCCTGAGCCAAAGAGACAGAACCTATATTCTGCTAATATACCACCGAGACTGCTGTCCAGCAATCTCCTTGTGTGAGCTAACCAAAAAGGACTCAGACATGGTGCTGGAAAACCAGAAAGCTGTGATTTGAGGAAAATTCAACTTCCACACTAAGGCTATTTTGACAGGGTCAATTTGAATCTTGAAAAATGGGGGAAAGACTGAATCATAGACTGGGTGTCAAGCATCTGTCATACCTTTCCTCTACATGGGCTCCATGGCTACCATGGCAATCGTGAGGCTGTATCAATCACTGAGCTGATACATGTCACAGGACATAGATTTATATTTAAAAAAAGAAAGAAACAGAGTATCAGGATATGTAGGATAAGACTTTATTTTTTCCAAATAGGCTAATGCATTTCAGCCAGAAATATATTTTTGTGGTCTTCATCATGCCAAAATAACTTCAAAGCCAGCCTTCAGAGATTTCAAGAAATTCTCTCCAAAGTTTACACCTGGCAACTGATAATCAACTGATAATCAATCTATATAGCCAGGTTGTCCAGGGAATTCCAAAAGGTCTAGTCCAAAAAAAATAAAATAAAAAATAGCTTTCTAAACTCCTTGTAAGCTCTGTAATTTCATTGGTCCAAGTAATTCCACACCAATGTAGATTCAAAAGTAGTAAACACCATTGTTGTGTTCGTTGCTCCTGTAGCTAACTTCCACCCGGGCAATCAATCTTCTGCTGATGAGTTTTTCCATATGTATATGTAATTATTTTTTCAACCTAGAAAATATCCCAGAATCCATTTTTGAATCTATTTAAACACGGTTTAAATTCATAAATAAATAAAATGGAAGGTATAGCGTGTGAACTGTATATTTGTCTATATAGCAAAAAATGCTAACAAAAAGAAGGAGGTGGTACAAGAGGGTGAAGAACCAGCCAACAGTGTGACATGAACCAGCTAAATGAATAAAGATTTCCATTTCAGAAAAGAGGATCATCTCTTCGGTGCAGAGGCTTCAGCATCTTTGCCCCCCATTACAATGTTAATAAAGCTGACAACCAAGAAGTCTCCCAATTCATTTCAGGAAGCAAGATTGCAGATCAACTTTGACTGCTTTCCTAGACAGACCTCCTGTAAAAGGCCACAGTACTCCAGGAAAAGAAGCTTTATTACAGAATTCAGTTGGAGAAGCAAAAGCAGTGACACCTGGTGGCTTTGGTGCTGGTAGGGAATCCATTCCACATTTTCGGAGAACTATCATCTCCCTAAAATAAGTTCAGTACCTTGAATAACTCCTCTCAAGTTCAAACTTAACCCCAGTGTGGACTCACTGTCCCACTAACATCAAGGCTATAATTGGGCACTAAGCAGAGCTAGCCTGAACCGTCGACAATCTGGGCACTTATCTAGTGTCAAAATATGGAGTGTGCCAAGAAGGGCAGCTTGGTGTTTGTTGACTGGGCTACAGTAACTGTGGTGAGGGGATCAGAAAATGTGTTTAGACCCCACTCTCATCCTAAAATTCTATAATGGTTTTGGTACTTTTTGTTTGTTTGTATGTGCCTTCAGGTATCCTGTCAACTTATAGTGACCCTGTGAATTTCATAGGACTTTAGGGTGGGTATACACTAGCCAAAATACTCTGGGATGCCCCTAAAATATTCTAGCCCAAAGCCACTTGTTACCTGCACATTTTGGAGTGATGGTGGGTGGCTGTCTACACAACATTATGCTATGCCACTCACTGCCACCAATACAAGTCCCTCCAGCTGGGACCAGAAATGAAGAGTCCAGCATCAATCACATGGCTGGACACCTCACTGTGATCTCAGTGGAAGCGATCCATGCTGCCAACTGTGGTGGCAGGTGGCACAGTCAGACACTGTATAGACAGATCCAGACATTGCTCTGATGTGCTCTGGATTTTCTGAGAAGATCTGGAGCACATGATGATTTTTGTTAAAGTGGATTGAGGGAGGGATGGCCCAGATTTGCTGCAGGACTCAACACATCTGCTCTTACCATGCCTGCCCCCATGCTCAATTCACACATCTCAAAAACTCCACTTGTCTGTCATTCTTGGCTATACCTGTGTATCCAAAATCTTGACTTAATGTTGGGAGCTTTTAAATGGCAGATGGCAGCCCCGGCTTTGCCACTGATATACTACATGGACATTCCTGCATCATATATTATGCCAGTTTAGCCCCGTGGGAGACTAAGGGGGAGAATTCTTTTTCTCTGCTTTCCAGACCCTCATGGCATGTAAATATAGTTATAGATTCCACCCTTTCGTCCTTTTCTACCCTATTTATTTCATTCTCGTTCCTGTGGATCCTGATGCCTCTGAAATGCCGGGGGGGGGTGTAAGATGTGCCCCCCGAGGCCCAGCTGTACCTGCAATGACATCCAGCTACATAGTGATGGCCCAACCAGGCTCCCAGCTCCGAGATGCGTTCCTGTTCCACAACAATGCTGTGCAGCTGGGCTGCAAATACAGATGTTCCAGTGGTCCTCCTTGGTCCTCTGGGGTCCAGAGTTGTTGTGCCAGCACCTTTGGTGTGTCCCATTGATGACTACAACCCAATTGATGGCATACCAAGTCACCATCTCCCAAAGTTGCTTTGTCTGTTCCAGCATTCAGTCCAAACGTTTTCCAAAACTTTCAGCAATCATGTTCAAAGTTATGGGACAGTTTGCTATGGACTTTGGAGACCAATACACCAGCTTTTCATCATTCTTGGACACTGTTTCATCTTGGACTTGGACATTTTTTCTCTTAATTCATCAAACATTTACACTGATCTATTACAGCCAGACAACACAGAACTTTATAGACTCCATCTCAGGGATCAGCAAGATTTTCAGACCTCCGGAGTACTGCGCATGCACGAGCGAGTCACGGCTGCCATTTTGGAAAACAAAATGGCAGCTGCGACTCGTTTGCGCATGCACAGTACTTGGCGCATGCGCAAGCGAGTCGTGGCCACCATTTTGTTTTCCACAATGGTGACCGCAGCTCGTTCACACATGCACAGGAGTACTGTGCATGTGCAAATGAGTCGCAGCCTCTATTTTGAAAAACAAAATGGCGGCCGTGACATGCGTGGCAGCAATGTGCATGGCGGCGGGGGGGCAGCGGCAGTGGTGGTGGGGTCGGTCCAGAGGCCTCGGGGGGCTGCACCTGGCCCCTGGACCGTAGGTTGCCGACCCCTGCTCTATCTGGTTCACAAGTACATTTAAAAGACTTGCTTTTGACTACTTCATTGTGAACATTTACGTTTATGGTGAGAATGCAAGTGAATGAGTTCCCCAAACACCCCCAGTCCCATCTACACCATAGGCTTCGTTGACTGTGATGCTTCCTAGAGCCCTGATTTTAGATTGCACAGTTAATTCACACCCCAAAATTTCTTGGCAAAGATAGAATTTGGAAACCTTTTTTCAGTCACATGATCACTTGACTTCAAGCAGTTTCCAGGTGGGGGAGGGGGGAATCTTCCTAATTTTTGTGTGTGTATATGTTTCCTTGCCATGGCCCTAAGTGTCCCCGGAAACTCTGAGATGCCATGAGCCAAAGAGCGAGAGATCATGTACCTAGGGCAGCTAGACAGAAGGGAGTTTAGGAGCAGCACTAAGGAAAGGAATTCACACTTCCAGAGACAGGAAGGCTAAGGTACTTTACAAATGGGATGTTTTGCACCCAAGCCGCAATCCTAATTTACAACCCATTCTCACATTGATATCCCTATCTCAAGTAATCTGCTTTCATGCAGATGTGGCCCTCTTTGATTTTTCTTTGCCCAAGGCTAGTTTTGATCTATATAAAGTCCCCCAAATCCTTTGTTCATCAAGCTAGCTAGAATTCATGGTAACTCCATGTCAATCTGAATTCCGACTAGTGTCTGACTGGTTGCTATCCCATTCAGCACTCCCAAGCAGCATAATCCAGCATTCACCATCCAATAAGACCCTCTGGCATCATACCAAGCTTTAGTAGGTATCACCATTAGTTCAGCCAGTGGGTCTATTCCAATGCTAATTCCTTTATTCCTGAGCCTCTTGTATGAGTGTGTCTGTGAGTGCTTGTCTTGATGTGTGGTCCCCTAAATAAACATTCAATTCATTGAGAGAATTCTGCCTTGGGCATTCCTGGTATTCCCATCACTTCCGTAAAAACTGGGACGTATCCTATGGCTGCTTTGTAGCCCAGCCAAAATAACTGAGCTAAGTAAAATTCCCCTATAAAGATTTTGGCAACAGTGCACCATGAAGTAGTCAAAAGCAAGTCTTTTAAACGTCCTTGTGAACCAGCTAGAGATGTCTCATTCATAGAGTAGAGGTCAATTCGAGGACAATTAACAACAAAGTGTAAAGTAATGCTATTAAAAACTTTACTTCTGTTCAAGTTCACAATTATGTCCCAAAATGTTTCATAAATAGTTTGTTTCAGTTTACAGTGCACCCCAAATAAGCAATAGGTATTTGCTTAATTGTGATTATAAGCCTATCCAAGCACAGACTTTAGGAAGTATAGGTCTTTTGTCTTCCCTTCATCTAGCACTTCTTGACAAAGACCTATTGGCAAGTTTTTCTCTCATAATTCATCTCCCTTAAAGCAAGTCTGACACTCAAGACTATTTTTGAGCTTCAAACTCCTTTCTTTAGTTACTTCTTTTTGGCCATCCTGTTTCTCTGCTCTGCCTTCTCTCTTCTCCATTTCTCCTTCAACTTCAATTGTAATTCCAACTCTCTTTCCACAGCTTCAGTTCAACTCTCCTTCTACTTCCAGACTAGCTTTCTTTCAATTCTCATATCAACTAAATTCCAGGTCTGCTCATTTATCTGCCACAATTTTGCTTTCACTTTCTATTTCTACAAATCATTATATTTTAGAAGAAATGAAACTTATCCACTGAGCGTTAATCCCATATAATAATAATAATAATAATAATAATAATAATTTTTATTTATATTTCCTGCCTCTCCTTCGGATCAAGGCAGGATTACATCAATAAAAAGCATACAACATATACAAAGTACAGGATTAGAAAATATATAAAAAGCATAATACCAACACTAAAATATCGACATTATAAAAATTCACTAAAAACCTAATTATTGTTCACACCCAAAAGCCAAGTAAATAATCAAAATAGTACTATTAACTTGGAGGTCCCTTAAGGAGATCATGTGGGTAGGCCTGCCAGCTCTGTCTTATGTGCCTTCTTAAAGGTGTTTAAATTAGTAATAAGACGAAGCTCCCCCAGCAGGCTGTTCCATAATTTAGGGGCTGTGGCTATCAACGATCTTTGGGAAGTTATATTAAGTCTGGTTTTGTGGTAGTCTAACAAATTCTTCCCAGATGTTCTGAGAGTTTTTGTGGGTTTTTCGGGCTGGGTGGCCATGGCATGGGTGGCCATGTTCTAGAAGAGTTCTGAGAGGCCATGTTCTGAGAGTGCTAGGCAGATTGTGGGGGGAGAGGCGTTCCTTCAAGTAACTCGGACCCAAGCCATATAAGGCTTTAAAGGTAATAACCAACACTTTGTACTGTGCTCAGAAGCTAATCTGAAGCCAATGTAAAGCTTTTAATATAGGAGTTATATGGTCAGAACTAGGTGTTCCTGTGACCAATCTGGCTGCCGCATTTTGAACAAGTTGAAGCTTCTGAACTTAGTACAGAGGTAGCCCCATGTAGAGCGCATTGCAGAAATCTAAGTGAGATATTATCAGGGCAAGTGCTACTGTTTCAAGGTCCTTTCTTTCCAGCTAGGGACACAGTTGGTGTATCAACCAAAGTTGGTACCAAATACTCCTGGCCATCGCATCCACTTGAGATTACAACTGTAGAGACGAGTCCAGGAGTACATATATAAAACAGTGTAAAGCCCTATTAATCCCATATGTATCAATATACGACAACATGGGACTTCATTCCTTCACAAGAGAGTACCAAAGCCACTCCTTTTCCTATGGCCAACTCTTGTTTCACATGTGAAATATGTGTACAGGCACATGTGTACCCTATAGAAGCAGTTGGAAATTTTGTCCAACACAGAACAGTCATATTCAATTCAATGTTGCTGAAGCAGATTTACACAAGTAATGCTGTTGTGTATAGATATGCATTGCATTGCATGCACATTGTGCATGTTTGTGCATGGATGTCATGCCCTCCAACTGTCCTAATGTGACAGAGCCAGACCTGATTAATCATCTGCCATTCCACTTTTTCAGATGCTTTTAAGGTGTTCTAGTTTCTCTCTTCCTTCCACTTTCCCTCCTCAGGTTATTTGGGTTGCTGCAAACTGAGTTCAGAGAGTGCAGAAGTAGTTTGCACACAATTAACTCAGCAGGGGAGTGAGGAGAGGAGGGGTGGAATCTTGCTCTTCCCAATGGGTTGAGACAAAAGCAAAATCTTGCATCTTGTATCATCTTCCTTATTAGTAACTCTTTCAATCTTGATCACACACTGATGTTGTCTGGCCACACAGTTAAACAGAGGGTGTGGGATGTGCATGCCTATTTGGCTGTGCATGCGTATTTGCTGGTGCAACACCACAATTAACTAATAAGGTGCTGTTGCATGACCCCATATAACACCATTAGAATAATTATGCTGTGTTTCCTCAGGCTGGTATCTCAGCCACTATTTCCTTGCAATAGCCCTTGCCAAAAATGTGGGAGGGTGGGTTTGAATTTCCAGGGAAAGGGATATAAAGAAGCTCAGACAATTAAAGTGCAAGATTGTTTGAGAGGGGAAATACCTTTCCTTTCAAAAGCTACAGTGAGATTTTTTTCTCACCCATTGAGAAGGAGGTCATGGCAAGGGGAGAGGGAAAGAGAGAAGAATCCTGTTTTGGTTGTGGTTTTGTTTTTCACCCTATCAGAGACTTATCTGAATTCAGATGACATTTCTTTCCTAGGCACTAATGTGCCAGTCGAGAGAATGTTCATGCTAATGAATGACATGGAAGTGATGACAAAGTAAAACGCCAGTACAGCAAGGGAGAAAAATAAAAAGGAGAGTGGAGCTGTTAAGATGAAACACCCACTGTGAGCTTGGAGGCAGGCTGCCGGGGAGCAGGCAACTTCAGAACAAATCACTTTGAGAGACACAGAGGGAGGGGGAGAGAATCTCTTTCGGAGGACTGATGCATACTTTTTAATGATACAATTTTATTTCTCATTGCACATAAGGTGCTAACCCCATATAGTGAGAATGCTTTCTTCTGGATCACCATCTTCCATGCAAATATGCCCAAAAAGGGGAAATTGCTTCCACATTCCAAGAGATCTGAACCAATATTTGGAAATGATCTTCCACGTTCATTTGAAAATTGGAACAAATAATTTCTCACTGCAGCCCTCAAAAGATGTGTTTAATAGCTCTGCGATTAACTCTCTAGCTAAGGGTCCTTTCCCAATAATGAAGCTGCTGGTCCTCACATCAGTGGGGCAGTGAATCTTCTCTTAATATCACACTACAGCATTATAGCGCTATTATTCCACTTGAACTGCTATGGCTGTGGAATCCTGGGATATGCAGTTTAGGGTGGGCCCTTGAGAATTCTCAGCCAGAGAGCACTTAGGCTTCACTAAACTGCAAATCCCAGAATGCCACAAGAAGCTACCATAGCAGTTAAAGTGATGCGTGATGCGTGACCTAATTTGGATATTTGATGTTTTAACTTGTTTTTTATGATGTTTTAATTTGTTCTTTTACTTTTAGGTTGTACGCCACAGGCAGGCTTTTTATATATTCTGGATTTTTTATTTGGTTTTGTACAGTGCCGTGTACATCTACGGTGCTTAATAAATAAAGCTAATAATAATAATAATAATAATAATAATAATAATAATAAAAAATAGCTCTATAACAGTGTTGTGATACTGTCCTTAATCTGAGCTTTCCAAACTATCCAATGTGCTGATCTCTATTCACAGCATAAGTTCAGCACCTCAGAAATTTCCTTTAAAGGTCTGACTGAAACCAGGATCATCTCTTCACTACCATTTGATTAACCAGCTGACTTTTGCTTCATGTGTTTGCAAATATACCCTGCAGCTGCAGTGGGAACTGCAGCAGGTCTGGGAGCAACTTCCATGCCACAGATCTTTTGTGGGGGCTTCATGAAGTACTGAAAAATGAAACAAAAAACTAAGTGGGTGGAAGCAGGTTTTTATTTTAGGGTTGGGGTTGTGATTTTTGCAGGGGATGTTGCTGTTCAAAGCAATTCTTGAGGTGTTGAGGACCACAAAAACATCTTTGGGGCCATAAGCAGCATAAGGGCCATACTTTGCTCACATGCCTCTATAATGAAAGCCAGAAAGTAGTTTGTTATCAGAAAACAATTGAAGGGAAAACATAATTTATTCTTAATGCATGCATACACTTAGCTGTGTTCCAGTCCCATGGTGTTTCATCAAATAGGTTTTGCAGATATTCAAAAATACTTCCAAACCTGTCTAAATCCATGTGAAAAGAGATGATGGCATGATACAAATTGCAATGGGCCCTTGGTATCTGCCAGGAATTGGTTCCAGGACCGCCGTGGAAATCAAAATCCATGGATGCTCACATCCCACCAAATACAATGCCATAGTAAAATGGTGTCCCTTATATAAAATGGCAAAATCAAAGTTTGCTTTTTGCAATTTATATAGATATATTAAACATTTTCAAGTTGTGGACACATGAATTCATGGATACAAAATCTTTGGATAGAGAGGCTGACTGTATTATGTATCTCAAATCCCCATGGTCATGGAAACCCACTGGACAAGTCACACTCTTCCAGCTTCAGAGGAAGGCAATGGCAAACCCCCTCGACAAATCTTGCTAAAGACTTTATCACATGGAGGAAAATTGGGGGTTTAAAGAGCCATTATTGCATGAAAATTGCGCAAATAAGGTAAAGATTTTCACATGATGTCACAATTAAAGAGACGTTATTCTGGGAATAACCAGGCAATAAACAGCAACAAACCATTCATGAAATTTCCCTGACTTCCCTGATTCCTCCCATGTGCTAAAGCCCTAAGAAAACCCCACAATAAGCTCACCTTAGGGGGTTTGAATCAGCCATGAAAACCCACAGGGTGACATTGGGCAAATCGCAATCTCTCAGCCTCAGGGGAAGCCAATGGCAAACCCTCCTGAAGAAACTTGCCAAAATATCCTGTAATAGGTTCGCCTTAGGGTCACCATAAGACACACAATGACAACAACAACAAAGGACTGGCAGGTTTCCAATATCGCAAAACTTGAGGCTGAAATACACAATCATATTGTGCAGAAAGGTCTTGTTTTGCTATGGGATAGGACTATCGAAAGAGAGGAAAATAGTATATCCTGCATAAAATTCTAGGATGGGACGGAAAGGAAAACTAATGGAGCTGTAGAAAGTCCAAAAAGACAGAAGGAAGTCGGGTGGGGTGGGGTGTGTGATTGATTGATTGATTGATTGTATGGTAGATGTCTTCCCATTTTCCAGCTGGGGAAAGGGATGAGAAATTTAGGATACATTAGGTTCATGTGTGTCTTAGGGACTACAAAACTCCAAGACTCAAGATTCAAAGATAGTAGCAGTCACTCTGGGGCTTGCCATGTCAGTGGGGCACTGAATCCTTTCTAGATTTCAGTCTGAACATTACAGGAGCTACCCAAAAGTCTGAACCTATTTTGGGGATAAGGTTCAGCACCTTGGAGATCACCTTTAGACTTAGAACCCAGAGCACATTCACCATTCCAATGCCATAAAACCACCAGCCGCCACTGCTACAGGACTGTAGTCATTTGACACTAAAGACCTTGTGATTTAAGCTTACTGCTCTTAAAGGACTGAGAATGAGTCCTGAAATCCAAGGCTATCTATCTCGGTCTATAATAATTTATAAAGACTTTCAAAACTTTCAAGATAGCCATCTTCAAAAAACTGAAAGAATAATGTGTAGAAGATGGATGAAACTTGTTTTCTGCTGCTCCAGAGACTAGAATGAAAACCAATCAATATTAGGAGCAACTTCTTTATTGTAAGAAACATGTGATGGTGGAATACACTGCCTCGGAGGGTGGTGGACTCTCCATCTTTGGAATTCTTTAAACAGAGTTTGGACAGGCATCTTTCAGGAGTGCTGTAATTTTGTATTCCTGTGTGCAAATGGATTAGATTAGATGGCTCTTGCAGCCCCTTCCAGCTTTAAGATGTTATGAATCCATGGGCCTGTACAGACTGCCAGAAATCATCCAGTTTGAGACCACTTTAACTGCCCTGCCTCAGTGCTAGAGAATCATGGGAATTGTAGTTTTTTCTGAGACATTGAGCCTTCTCTTAAGCTTATCGCACGGCACTTACAGGAACGGGAATGGAAAGGACTGGAATGGAACAGGACAAAAACACATGTTACTGGACAGGAGAACACCACCGATGCCACCGAGAGTCCCCAAGCCATTCCCCAGCTGATTTTGAATAACGATTTTGAACCGTCATTCAAAAATTGGCTGCCAGGAACAGCTGGTGAATGGCTTGGGTACTCCCGGCAGCATCGGTGGCATTCTCCTGACCAGTAACATGTGTTTTTGTTCCATTTCATTCCTTTCCATTCCCGTTCCTATAAGTGTCATGTGATAAGCTTAAGAGAAGGCTCAATGTCTCAGAAAAAACTACAGTTCCTATGATTCCTTAGCACTGAGCCAGGACAATTAAAGTAGTCTCAAGCTGGATTATTTCTGGCAGTCTGTATGGGCCCTAAGATTCTAAGAATTATGCAAATGGAAACAGATAGAGTGATACATTTATTACTCATTTGCTGAAGTGGATTTAGATGTATTTCCTTAACACTGGTAGTTCTGGAATGTTTTGTCACAAAGAAAAGCCTGTTCTGTCCAAGTGAGAAGGGCCTACACACTAGGATCTGGTATGACATAGTGGTTTGAACATTGGACTGCAACTCTGAAGACCAGGGTTTGAATCCCTGCTTGGCCACAAAAACCTTCTAGGTGACCCTGAGCATGTCACACACTCTCAGGCTCAAAAAACCTTAGGGTTTCCATGAGTCACACACATCAACAACAGAATTCTTATAGCTGGGTTTTGGTTTTGGTTTGTTTCTTTGTTTTTTACAAATGTTACTCATACAGCATGTAGCAGACTATGTAGATACAGCTCCCATATTAGGACACTGTATGCATCAATCATTCATCTTATTAAAATAATATGGTGAAATGGGAGAATTTATAAATGATGACATTTCATAGAATCATAGAATCATAGAATCATGGAGTTGGAAGAGACCACAAGGGCCATCCAGTCCAACCCCCTGCCATGCAGGAACTCCCAATCAAAGCATCCCCAACAGATGGCCATCCAGCCTCTGCTTAAAGACGTCCAAGGAAGGAGACTCCACTACTCTCCGAGGGAGTGTGTTCCACTGTCGAACAGCTCTTACTGTCAGGAAGTTCCTCCTAATGTTGAGGTGGAATCTCTTTTCCTGGAGCTTGCACCCATTGTTCCGGGTCCTAGTTTCTAGAGCAGCAGAAAACAAGCTTGTTCCCTCCTCAATATGACATCCCTTTAAATATTTAAACAAGGCTATCATATCACCTCTTAACCTTCTCTTCTCCAGGCTAAACATCCCTAGCTCCCTAAGTCGTTCCTCATAGGGCTTGGTTTCCAGACCCTTTACCATTTTAGTTGCCCTCCTTTGGACACGCTCCAGTTTCTCCACATCCTTTTTGAATTGTGGTGCCCAGAACTGGACACAGTATTCCAGGTGAGGCCTGATCAAAGCAGAATAGAGTGGCACTATTACCTCTTTTGATCTAGACACTATACTTCTATTGATGCAGCCTAAAATTGCATTGGCCTTTTTAGCTGCTGCATCACGCTGTTGACTCATGTTCAACTTGTGGTCTACCTGGACTCCTAGATCCCTTTCACACGTAGTCTCGTTCAGCAAGGTGTCCCCCATTGTATATCTGTGCTTTTCATTTTTCCGCCCTAAGTGCAGTACTTTACATTTCTCCATGTTGAATTTCATTTTGTTAGCTTTGGCCCAGCTTTCTAGTCTGTTCAAGTCATTTTGAATTTTGATCCTGTCTTCTGGGGTATTAGCTACTCCTCCCAATTTGGTGTCGTCTGCAAATTTGATAACTATGCCCCCAATACCATCATCCAAGTCATTGATGAAGATGTTGAATAGCACTGGGCCCAGGACAGAGCCCTGTGGCACCCCACTGTTCACTTCTTTCCAGGCTGAAAAGGAGCCATTGTTGAGCACCCTTTGTGTTCGGCCAGTCAACCAATTACAAATCCATGTAACAGTTACTTTGTCTAGCCCACATTTTACCAGCTTGTTTCCGAGAATGTCATGGGGAACCTTGTCAAACGCCTTACTGAAATCAAGATATACTATATCTACAGCATTCCCTTCATCTACCAAGCTGGTAATTTTATCAAAAAAAGAGATCAGATTTGTCTGGCATGACTTGTTCCTCTGAAACCCATGTTGACTTTTTGTGATTATGGAATTACCTTCCAGGTGTTCACAGACTCTCTGTTTAATGATCTGCTCCAGAATCTTCCTGGTATTGATGTCAGACTAACTGGATGATAATTGTTGGGATCCTCTCTTTTTTCCCTTTTTGAAGATGGGGACCACGTTTGCCCTCCTCCAATCTGCTGGGACGTCTCCTGTTCTCCAGAAGTTCTCAAAGATTATTGCCAATGGTTCCGATATTACATTTGCCAGTTCTTTTAGTACCCTTGGATGTAATTCATCTGGTCTTAGAGACTTATATTCATTTAGATTAACCAGGTATTCCTGTACTCTCTCTTTACTTATTCTGTGCTGAAATTCTCCTATTCTGTCCTCTGCTCTATTATCCTCAGGTTGAGCACCCTTTGCCTTTTCTGAGAAGACTGAAGCAAAGAAGGTGTTGAGTAATTCTGCCTTTTCTCTGTCCCCTGTTAACCTTTTGCCATCTTCTCCACAGAGTGGCCCTACCATTTCCTTCTTCTTCCTTTTGCTGCGGACATACCCCAAAAAGCCCTTTTTATTGTTCTTAACCTCTCTAGCAAGCCTGAGTTCATTCTGCGCTTTAGCTTTTCTGACTTTAACCCTACACATGCTAGCTATTTGTTTGAATTCTTCTTTGGTGATTTCCCCATTTTTCCATTTCTTATACATGCTCCAATTTAAATTTGTCTAGTAAACATGGAGCTAAAACATTAAGGTATCACTTTCAGTGAGACATGCCTGGTTTTTGCTAACACATAACACACAATTAAAAATAAAAACCAAGAAAGTGTCAAACTCTTGGCTTCTTCCATGGAGATGAGCACATCATAACCTTGGGTCATCATAAGTGTCACGCTGCCTACTCTACAAACTGCTATCTAATCTGTTTTTGCTGGAATGAGGAGATAAATCCACAGAAGGTGAGAAGATGTGCCCTCCTTACTGTACCAGGCTTTTCGCATTGTTTTTTTTTCATATGGCTACAAAGTCCAGATAGGTAGGTTGAAGCTGGGATGTCGATATAGGATCCACAGGTAAACTGGTGTACAATCTGGAATGTTGCCCTAATAAGCTGATGTGCTATCTGAACCATGGGTTTTGCTGGTGCAGTATTCAGGTTTCTCAGGCTTGCCTCTAATTTGGGAGTGGTGAACTGTACCTTAGAACTGCAGCTGGTAGAGATTGGTGAAGGCAAAAAGCAAAGCAGGCTTGCGGGCTAGAGGAGGACACTCAATGGCCAGTCCCATTGAGAGGTCACAGGAAAACATCTAAGCTAATTAAATTTTCCTTATCCCTGTCAGACAGCCTGTCAGCCTCTCCTCACTCCTGGGAAACCAGATACCCTGGTAGCATCCACTGGGTGTCAGCTAGTGTGAATATTGTAAAAAGCCATAGGGTAGGAATCAGGAGCAGCAATCCCCTGAACCCAGTAACAGAAAGTAAGACTATGAGTTAATCAGTGTTGCTTCCTCTCTCAAAACATGCATAACATTTCATCAAACTAGATGTTCCAGAGGATGGACATACCCTATGATTAGTTTTCTTTCTCATAGAGACTATGTGCCCAAACACAAAGGCATTCTCATACAGGGTGTTACCCAGTGCTGGGGGGGGGCAGGACTTATGGGGGGATGGGACTTCAGGGGGGTGGGATTTCTGCCTTCCAGAGGTGGGACTTGCACCTTTCAGGGGCAGGACTTCCAGGGATGGGACTTCCTCAGAGACAGCTAAAGGCACAGGAGGGAAGAGGAAGTGTTCCTCTTCTTTTCCCACTCTCCCATCTCTCCGTGTGCCCTCAGAAATGGCTTTGCATGCCAGAAAGGGCATGCATGCCATAGGTTTGCCACCCAGGGATTATCCAGTGATTATTCCAATGTGTATCTTATAAAACAAAGCATACCAAATGCATGATATCTAGGTGAGGAGAATCCCATGCTTTGGAAAACAGATGTTTAACAATAGGATGCAGGCCTTACCTTTTACTTTTCACAAGAGAATTTTTGCACATATTATTACATATAATATTATCACATATAGGAACATACCTATGTACACATTCTGCTCTCCCAGGGCAGAAGAGACCATCCTGTCTGCTAAGGCAAGTTTAGCCCTCAGCTTTTGAAGCTGCACTACTCCAAAGACTGTTTTCTCCTAGGGCCTTTTGGCTGGTCTCCAACTGCCTTATTGCAGACTCAGGCCCAGGTACTGAATATGTGGGTATAAAAGCAGGGCAGAACTGCTTCAACATTCTCTCCCAGGGCAGAAGAGACCATCCTGTCTGCTAAGTTCAGCCCTTAGCTTTTGAAGCTGCAACTACTCCAGAAACTATTTTCTCCTGGGACCTTTTGGCTGACCTCCAACTGCCTTATTGCAGACTCAGACCCATGTACTGCCTTGCCTCCCACAGCTGTGTCTCCTGTGGGTATAAAAGTAGGGCAGAACTTCTTCAACATCGTCTTCTATGGCAGAAGAGACCATCTGCAGCCATTCCAGAGATTATTTTCTCCTGGGGCCTTCTAGCTGGCCTCCAACTGCCTTTTTGCAGTCTCAGGCCCAGACCCCCATCATGGAAAATTTTAGAATTGTCATCTGATGGACAACAGTGAATCCGGTTCTTATTATTAGTAAAGTCAGTGTCAATCCATTTTCCTTGCAATCTATTTGTTCCTTTTTTGTGGTTATACTTGTAGTGTGAAGGAGTGAGGACTTGTTACCTTGTCTTGTAAAGATAACACTGTAGGACTATAGCTTATTTATATAGTTTTAATCTCCAAACATTATGTTTGTTATATGGTATTGCCCTCCCACTGAGTATTTTTTTAATTAATTATTTTCTGTTCAATTTATTCCCTCCGTCTTGTTTATGCTTCAGTTAAAACTCGGCAGTTTTACCCAAGTTGGTAGAAGTTACCAATTTAAGGTAAAGAGTTGCCCTGCTGGTTCTATAAGCCAATGGCAAATTCCTACCTTAGCCATAGACTATTTGTTTTTATCATTTTATCATTGGAACAGAATTTGGCAGAACACTGTCTTAGAAGGAGAAAGTTAGAGCCTTTTAATTAGGATTCTAGCTGCCAGTTGCCCTTGTCTATTTGTTTTGTTAATTTTTGCTATTAATTCCCGAGGAGGCACTGAAAGCCTATTTCAGTCACTCAATCCCTCCACCAGTAAAGTCAAACAAGGAGTAAATGGGAGTCACCCATATCTAATCCAAAGAAGATGAGCAACACCAAACTATAAGCAAATATTTAAATTACTTAACTTGCCTATATCTTCTGTTGGGGAATATATGAGATGGTGTTTACCAGAAATGATTTAAGATGTGGTAATTACACCTGATGCTGGTGATCCCCTTCCAAGCAAATGCAGGAAACAAGTAACAATCACTCCATATTTTAATAATAAAGTGGATCTTGTTACAACTGAGGAAGAGATTTTCAACCCCCCAAGCACCATGCTTGACTGGACACTGACTTGAGGAGGGAATGTCCAGACACCAATGGATGAGCTCTCATGGGGAAATCTTGCAGCAGAGATGTGGAATATTGACCAGATACCTTGCTCGGGACAAACACAGCCAGTTGTTGATAGTACCCAATTAAATGATGCAATCCTCAGACAGCTACAGGAATTGGCCCAAGATAAGAGGAGAGCAGACCAAAATATGTCTACTGTACAGACAGAGAACCCCATTGGAGGGAAACTGCCAATTGAGGGCTGGATTTATTTGCTGATTAAGGAGATTGAAAACATAAAAACATCTTACTTGTGAGTAACAATTTGCTAACAATATTGACAAACATACATCTACACTTGGAACTAAATTTGATCTAACTATACATCCAAATCAGACTAGAACAACAGAAACTCAGGGGGGTTGCAGACTGCCAGAAATAGTGCAAATTGAATCCACTTTTAGGGTTACGGTTAGTGCTAGGGAACCATGGGAATTGTTGTTTTCTGAGACATTGAGCCTTCTCTGTCAGAGAGCTCTGGTGCCACAATAAAATACAGTTCCCATGATTCCCTAACCCTAACCCTAAAAGAGGACTCAATTTCCACTATTTCTGACAGCCTGCAACCCCCCTCAGCTAATTATACAAGATCCCTGGGCTTTTTTTTTTTTCATCTAAAAGAAAAACCTCTCCATAGAAGACCATTAATACCACCAATAAGAAAAAAATGGAATTTGATATTAAACTTCCAAAAGTTAGTGATGAATTAACTACCCTAAATCCAATGATTTGTTAACCCACTATGAACAAAAGCAACATCTATTAACTATAACTATATTGAACACAATAAAACCGTATAAGCTCACAATAATGGACATATGCACATTGAATACGTTTTCTACAATTACATCCATACATGTGCAGTTGTTACTTTTGCTGAACAAGACACAGGGGGGAAGCAGACGAGCTAATTGGGTTGTTTTGGGGCTGACCTGAAGACACAGTCTTTACATGACACATGCCGAAAAAGCGCCCCCTATTTGACCTTTCTAGTGAAAGTGAACTTTAAAAAGGAGCCACTTTTTTCCGCTCCTTCCCGAAAAGTGCGCACTTTCAATGGGACGTAGGGATGCAGTGACGGAGATTCGCCCAAATAAAAGCTGCCTTCGGCCGTGTGGTTGTACGTGTACAGGTGCGGCGCAGTTTGAGCTGACTTTGGAGAGCATGCGCTCATTGAAACAAGCCTCAAAGTAAAGCGTTTTCGAGGGTTCAGGTGTGGGCGAACCGCCGCAGGTGCGTCTGTTTCAGAACCCTAGTGCTAACCCTAAGGTACAATCTGCGCATGCGCCACAGCGGGAAGGTGAAACTGTTGCTAGCGGATGTTGACATTGAGTTAAAGAGATAAAGGGGAAAGTTTCACTTTTAAGCTGGACCCCCACACACATTCCAGCGCCATTTTCCCACGAGAACTTTACAGCTGTAGACCTCCACACTCTCAACTTTGGGGCTGCCTTTGTCCACAGCGGGCACAATGGCACAGCCATCCGCAAGCGGAGAGGCAAGGAAAGGGAGAGGGACCTCATGGACTCACGCGGAGACGGCCGACCTCATAGCTCTGTGGTCGCAGCCACACATTTTGGACAGATTGAGAAGTTCCTTTTTGAATGCAGAAACATTTAAGGAGTTGGCAGCAGCCATGAGGGCCAAGGGCCACCAAAGGACCTGGGAGGAGTGTCGTCGGAAGACCAAAAACCTCAGGTCCAACTACAAAAAGTTTAGGGACCACAGGGCCCGAACCAGACGGGGTCCCTCCTCCATGCCCTTCTACAACGAACTCCATGCCTTCCTCGCCACAGACGGAAGCATACGCCCAAGCAGAATAGGCACTAGTAGCGATGCGACGAGGGTCCCAGTCGGCCAGACAGCCAGAGCACAAGCCAGGGAGGGCACCTCTCTGGGGGAATGCGCCCAGGAGCTTTTGCCCCGTCAAGGTAAGATGCCACAGGGACCCTGGGAAGGGGTGCAGGGGGCAGTGATAGGGTGGCCACAGGGCAGAGATGGCCCTATCCTTTGTCACTTTTAGGTGACCAGGAGGAACACCCAGACTCAGATGAGACCTCCTGCAGTCAGAGGGCTATGGACATCTGTGCCTCGAGACCATCATCCCGAGCCTCCACATCGTCCACCAGCAGGCCAGGATCTCGTACTTCACATTGGAGCACTACATCTTCCAGGACCAGTACCCACCGGGATCGCTCCCCTGTCCCAAGGACAAGTACAGCACTGAGTGACGACGACAGCGAGGGAGAGGAGAGGGCAGGCCCCGGGCCATTCACTCAGCTTATCCACCAGGTCCAGGCTGCACATGGTACATTCCCTGTTATGACAAAAAATGCTCCCCGTCGCATGTTCGTCTGCACCCCGAAAAAGCAAAGCTCTTTGGTTTTTGTGACGTTTTATGCGTCGGTTTGCTGGTTTGCAGAATTTCTCCCTTCCCCGCACGCTGCTTTTGCACCCTAGTGTGTGGAGGGGGGGAAATTAACTTAATGCATGTGTCCCATTCAGCCAATCCCTCGCATGAGTATCACCTGCATGCCTCTAATGTGCACACACATCCCTCCCTGGCATGTACCTCTCACCTCCCCCCGCAGAAATGTGTGGGAGATGTTGTGTGTGAAAACGGTGGTGTCCTGTGACATATGATGTGTCCCTAGAATGAGAAGTAGCAGAACAGGGAGAAGAGCATGAGGATGAAGTTGCTAATCCCCGAGCTGCAATGCCACCGGCAGCCCGCCTGGCCGAGATCAGAGGGAGGAGGACACGTTGCCCAGCATCCGCAGCACATACGAGTGTCCAGCAGGAGTACATGGAACGGAGCATCGAAATCATGGAGAAAGCCGTAGACCAGGATAAACAAATTGCTGACCGTTCCCATGAAATGACAGAACGTTCCCATGAAATGACAGAACGTTATCATGAAATGACAGAACGTTTCTATGAACGTTCCTATCAGCAGAGGCAGGCCGAGATTGAGGATCGGAGGCTGCATGATCAACGAATGGCCCACGAACAGCGGCGTTTAGCTGATTCCCTACAAGCGCTGACTGGCCTGATGGGCCGAATGGTGGATGTCATGGAGAGGTCCCAGAGGGCCGTGGCTGTGAGCGGTGAGGGTGTGCAGGAGGGTGGAAGAGGGAGGGCTATCCTCCAGGGCCAGGAACAGATGGGTGTGGGGGTCAGCAGAGGGAGGGGGGGTGACGTTCCACCCCTGGATGTCGAGCTTGCTGTGGGCAGAGGGAGGGGGGAGAGGGCTCCACCCCTGGATGTCGAGCCTGCTGTGGGCAGAGGGAGGGGGGAGAGGGCTCCACCCCTGGATGCCGGGCCTGGTGTGGGCAGAGGTAGGAAGGAAAGGGATCCACCTGTGCACGAGGAGGCTCCAATGGAAATGGAGATCATTGAGCCACAGCCCTCACAAGAGTGTAGTAGCCTTTTCAGCAGTGGTCTGGTAGTCCAACCGCCCAGGCCTCGCCCACGAAGGCAGAGAGCAAGCAGAGGGGGGTGGAGATGCTGCGACAAGCAGCACTAGTACCGAGGCAGCCATCGCATTGTGCTCCCTACCTATGCCCACCTCACTGCTTGCCACCGCCGCCCCACACCATGCCCACTTTACTGGTCGCCACCGCCGCCGCCGGCGCACACCACTTCACTGATCACCACCGCACACCATGCCCACTTCACCGCCGCAGCTTACTGGGTGCTTGTATGGATTCTCCGACGGTTCTGCACCCCTTCGCATAAAATGCCAGGCGCTGTTTAGTAATAGAACGCTTATTCATAGAAGCCGGTCATTGCCGCATAGGCGTCTGTGCGCATATGACGTCATGATTTTTTAAAAATAAAGTTTTATTTGAAAACACATAAAAACTATGTACAATAACAGACAAATGGGGGAAGGGGAGGGGAGAATACAAAAAAGGGAGGGGAAGTTTCTAGGGGGATGAAGGAGAGGGAGGAGGGCAGAAGCAAGTAGAAAGGGAAGGGGGAGGGAGAGGTCCGTCAAGGATGGGGAAAGGGGGGAGGGATCGTGGGTTGGGGAAGGCCCAGGTGCTGGTGGATGGCTACCAAGGAGGTCAGGACAGTCTGCATCTGCTCCTCCATGGCAGCCACCCTTTGTTCCAATCGTCGATCTGGAAAGGAAAAGAGAAGAGAAACGTGTGGTTAGAAGCTTTCCCTGCAACACAGCACCGTATGCTGCAGCCAGGGTCCCTGGGGGGCTCCACCAACCCCCTCCCTCTGTGTCACTGTAATACTTACCCCTCTCCGATTCTCGGATGGATTGGATGACCGCCAGGCGGGCAACACCAATGGGACCCTGGTGTGCTCCGCCTGGCGGCCGGCGACTCGGCCCGGCCTCCTCCTCCTCAGCAGGTCCGCCTGTGAAAGGGAAGAATACACCGTTTAGAAAGGCAGCTTGGAAAGTGGTGGGGGACGGGAGGGTCAGGAATGCCATGGAGGCCACAGTTATGCCACTAGTACCCCTCCCCTCAGGGACCTACCTTCAGCCATGGGAGGCTGCTGTGCCTGCAGAGGGATAGCAGGGCTTCCCTCTGCACGGGCCTCCCTGGCTGGCCCGGCTTCCCTCTCCGAGGAGGAGGAGGAAGAAGAGGAGGAACTGGCAGGATCCCCCCTCCGTCCCTGTCGCCGCCTCCACCGCATGCCTACATTGGGAGAGAAGGGGGACATCATTAGTATGGGATGGGGATGAGGGGCAAGGGAGGCAAAGGGAAGAGTGAGGGGGAAGGGGGGCATGGGGAGCAAGCTACGAGGCCCACACTTACCAGGGGCCCGGCGATCCTGCCACCGAGGGCGGCCGGCCCTCACCCATAGCTCCCAGAGCTGCTGCCAGAAGGGTGGCCTTCGCCGAACCGGAGGATGCTCCCCATAGTCCTCCAGGGCTTCAAAGAACACCCCCTTCAATGCCTTAAACTTTGTGCGGCATTGTTGGGGGGTCCTTATGAAGACCTGTTCTCGGAGGGCCCAGGAGGCCTGGGTAAAATACCCCCGGTTCGGCCGGTTAGAACTGGCCATCACCCTCCTAGCAGCCGGCTCTGGGTTCAGGGCTTGGAGGAGAATGCCCACTTCCTCATTGTTCCAATAGGCGATCCTGATGGGCACTCTCCTCCTGGCCGCCATCGTCCTCCTCGGAATCGCCGGAGCTCCGCAGGAGCATTTATAAGTGAATGTTGCGGGGGCAGATGGCCTTACCTGGGCCCTGACCAATGGAGACCCTCATGTGGGAAGTTTGAAAATGATCCCCAATGGTTGCCCTCTGGGCTACCAATTGATACAATCGAATGGGCCATTGGGAAAGCTGACTGTTGGGAATTTGGCAACATTGTCAGAGGTTTCAGTTGGTGGTTTGTGCACTGTATCCTTCTACTGCCAGGAAATCTGGCTCCAGGTGACCCCTCCATGCCCTTTCGTGTGTGTGTGTGTCTGTGTGTGTCATGATAGCAGGATTGCCAGCCATATGCAGAGTGGGCATCACAGGATCTCATCATGGGATGGTGCAGTGGTGTCCCCCAAAAATGCAAGCCACACACAGGGTGGGGATACCAGTACAACTTTATTGAGATGCTTTCAGGCTCATGGCACAGTGCAGTGGTGTCCTGCATTTATGCAAGGCACAGAGAGAGAGGGCAAGGGGGCCTTGAGGTGCTTCCAGGCTCATGGCACAGTGCAGTGGTGTCCTGCATTTATGCAAGGCACAGAGAGAGAGGGCAAGGGGGCCTTGAGGTGCTTCCAGGCTCATGGCACAGTGCAGTGGTGTCCTGCATTTATGCAAGGCACAGAGAGAGAGGGCAAGGGGGCCTTGAGGTGCTTCCAGGCTCATGACACAGTGCAGTGGTGTCCTGCATTTATGCAAGGCACAGAGAGAGAGGGCAAGGGGGCCTTGAGGTGTTTCTAGGCTCAGGGCACAGTGCAGTGCTGACCTTGGGGTACAGTTGGAGAAGGGAGGATGCTTTCAGATCCTCCTGGTCTCAAAGAACTCTGCCAGGGCCTCCCTCACAGCCTCCCCTTCTCTCTGTTTTCTGACATCATTGTGCTCCATGGGTGCCCCCAGGGTGGGAAGCACAAAGCGGCGCCTGTAGCGCCCTCCCTCATCCAGGACCCTTCCCTTGGTCTCGCAGATGTTGTGGAGGATGACACAGGAGGCGATGATGGGGATGACATTCTCCTCTGCCACAAGGAGTGGGGCGGTGAGGCACCTCCACCGAGCCTTCAGCCGGCCGAAAGCCCTTTCCACCACATTCCTGCCACGATTCAGCCTCCTGTTGAATCCATGCTGCCTGGCATTCAGGTTGCCCTGGTAGGGCTTCATCAGCCACTTCCAAATGGGGTAGGCGCTGTCGGCGAGCAGGAGGGGGCCGATCTGCTGGCCCCTCAGGGTGACGGTGGGGTTCCCTGGCACTTAGATGCCGGCCTCCATGGCCTGAAAGATGATGGAATTCCTCTCCACCCTCGCGTCGTGGGTCGATCCAGGCCAGCCCACTTCCACATCTACAAAGCGTCCCTGATGATCCGTGGTGCCTTGCAGGACAACAGAATAGGTGTCCTTTCGGTTCACGAACTCGTTCCTCCTCCCCAAGGGTGGCACGATCAGACAGTGGCACCCGTCGACGGCACCCACTACTTGGGGGAAGCCGAGCTCACCGAACCCTTGCATGATCTGTGGGTGACAAGAAGGGGGAGAAGGAGACAATTATAGAGGAGCCATTGTATTTGCTAATGACGTTTTCCCCGTCCCTGCGCAGGTTCATCGGCCCTTGCTCCCGAGTATACAGGAGGACTCTCACCGCATAGTCATGTCATGGCGAACTAGGCATCCCTGCGCAGGTTCTGTGGCCGCCGCTCCTGAATATACAGGACTTTCACTGCATAGTCATGTCATGGCGAACTAGGCATCCCTGCGCAGGTTCTGCGGCCGCCGCTCCTGAATATACAGGACTTTCACTGCATAGTCATGTCATGGCGAACTAGGCATCCCTGCGCAGGTTGTGCGGCCGCCGCTCCTGAATATACAGGACTTTCACTGCATAGTCATGTCATGGCGAACTAGGCATCCCTGCGCAGGTTCTGCGGCCGCTGCTCCTGAATATACAGGACTTTCACTGCATAGTCATGTCATGGCGAACTAGGCATCCCTGCGCAGGTTCATCGGCCCTTGCTCCCGAGTATACAGGACTTTCACTATGCGGAGTCATGGCCCACTAGGCATCCCTGCGCAGTGTCGTTGCCTAAAACAGCTGACTCTGATCAGTGACAGCCACACTGTATGCCATGACATTTCCTGCGCAACAGGGGAAAGTGACAGGTGTGTGTGTGACGGTCCTTACCTGTTGGTGGTCTCCCAGATACACTGTGCGTGACAGGAGCAGCTTCTCCATGGTGAGGGCGAACTCCACCAACACTTCGCCCACAGTGGTTTGCCCGACCCCGAACTGCTCTGACGTCTGCTTGTAGCTGGCTCTGTGGGCGAGCACCCAGATGGCCATGGTGACCCTCTTCTCGACCGGGATGGCCTTCCTCATCACGGTGTCTTCCCGCTGCATTTCCGGACGCAGTACTTCTACTAACCTGTGGAAGAGGGCACGGGGCATTCAGAAGAACATCCTCCATTGCTCATCTGCCCAGATGTATGTGACGAACCCGTCCCACCAGTCGGTGCTTCTGGGGAACATCCACCACCGGCGCGGGGCTCTCTCGGGGGCCATCAGAGCGGCATAGGCCATGGTGGTGAACCGTGTGACTCGTCTTGCGGCACCTGGTCTCACGGCTGTCACTTCTTTGACAGCAACAAAGGGGCGACAGTCATCACGGCTGCCTTCCCTGAATTTATCTGCGGCACGGACCATGGCAGAGGCTGCTGTGGCTGTGCATTGCAGGGCCAGTAGTAGCGCCGAGCACTCGGTTGGCGAGGCAGCCATTGTTCCTCTGCAGCACATAGTGCGCAGGTCCTGAGCACTGCCAACATTTCTGTTAAAGGGACCGTGCTTTCTCTGCGCACGTGCGCATGTGCCGGAGAGAACAAAAAAAAAAAATTAAAGCTGCCGCTGCCGCCCATACGGTGGCTGCATTCTTATTTGGGCCAACCTCAGGCATGTCAGTGCGGTTGCTGAGTCTTTAATAGAGCCTCGGAAAAGCTGCATTGACTGACTCCAATGCGGTAGCTCCGTCCCTGAATAGTGCACCTTCAGGGCATGCAATGCGGTTGCTGCGGTTTCGGGAAAAGGCAAATTCAGGTCACACTTTCTTTCCCGTCTGCTTAGCCCCACAGTCAATGTGATTTGGGCTTGCAGGAACACTAGCAGAGTGTGGAATCTCAGTGTCGAGATTTTTTGAGAACATTGCCCCTCCACAGGTACTAGTTACAGAAAGTAAATTAATCTGGAAAAGTAAACTACCAAATGAAAATGCTCAGCCATAAAACCAAATTGAGTTTGAAACACCTAGAAAAAATGCTAATGAGTTCTATCTACACTCTGCCCCAAAATAGTAAGAACATCAATGTGGTACAAATGTGGCAGCTACTGTAGAATTCAATCCTACATCAAATGGTATTCAGATTAGGAGCACTGAAACCTAATTTACCACCAGCAGATAACTCAAGAGAAAAGGAGCCCCTTACTTAGATTTTTAGAGGAGAATGCACTGGCATCTCCAGTGAGACAACCTTCTCTTTCTGACTGTCAACCAAATCAAACTAAGAGGGTAATTTCAAATGTCAGCAGACCAAATTCTGATTACAAAGCCATTAAGTACATGGAAGAACCAGAAGAAACTTCTGAAAAGGTTTCAATATACCTCAAAGATCAGAAAGCCTTGGATCAGATAAATAATACAGAAGGGCAGTATCACAAAACTCAAAGTCCTCCAAACTAAGGTAGTGACATAAATAATACAGAAGGGCAGTATCACAAAACTCAAAGTCCTCCAAACTAAGGTCTCTTCTGGGCCTCCAAGTTCCATCTCTTCAAACATGACAAAAAAAGGATTATCAAAAATTACACCGAAAAGAACAATCTTTGATGCTTTTATCATGGAATGTAGCTGGCTGGCGCCACAAAGTGGGGGACCCTAATTTTCTGGCTTTATGAACAAATATGATATCATATTGCTGCAAGAAACCTGATCAAGAGAAAGTCTAGTTTTGAATGGGTTCTCTGCATACTCTTTAGATGCAGAACCAGCCTTCATGGAAGTTGACCTAAACAAAGCTTAGCTGTGCTGATTTTAACTGACATTAGGGCAAATATAGTCAGACCCACTTTTTTACATTGCTTACCAACAGCCCTGGTTATCAGTTTCCGATTAATCAGTTTAATGTGTACCTCCCCTCCCCCATCAAAATATCAACAACTGACCAAAAATAACTGGCTAAAGTTAAAAGAGTACATCTTTGAATTAACAGCCTTGTGCCCCAAATCTTACATTCTCATGGCAGGTGACTTTAATGCCAGAATAAGCCAAACAGATCAAATGCTGTACTCTCATTTCTAGCAAAATTCTCCAGAACAAGAAGCCACCCATTCTATACCAATGAGGCAGTCAAAAGATAAGGGGTGCAACCATGCCAACCTTAACTTAATGCAACTGGTAAACAGATTTGATTTAGTAATCTTAAATGGGAGTGTGGAAGGTGATAGACCTGGAGAATATACTTTTCTATCTGGAATAGGAGCTACTACAATATACCATTTTATAGGCTCACACAGTTTGCTAAATGCTATATCCAGCTGCAATGTGAGCAAATGCCCTGAGAGTGACCATCTACCCATAGTGCTAAGACTCAATGTTGCCACTCAGAACATCTATACAGAGTGTACACAGATGCTAAACCTAGATGCTGAAAAAAGATTTACATGAGTAAAATGGTCAAATAAATTAAGCCAAAATATAACAGCAATATTGTACTCTGAAAGCAGTCTCCAGCAACAAGAAGCACTGATAACTGCTAATACACCTACATCAGTTTATTACTTTGTTTCAAGAAATAATTTCAAACTTGCAAGATTGCTTGAAACCTAATGTTACACCAAAAACCTACACCAAAAAATCTAAGCACTGGTTTGATCATGAATGTGTTGCCATGAAAAAATACCTAATAAAACAGTATCAGCAATATAGAGAGCTAAATTTGCAAACATTACCTCCTGAATGGTTCATGTTAAAAAGAGTTACAAAGACCTAATTAAAGTTTTTTTTTTAAAAAAAAAAAATCAGGATACAAGAATTAGGATACAAGTATCAAAAAGTGAGGAATTGTGAAGTATAAGGAATATTTAGTCAGGAGGCAAAATTTGTGAAAAGGAATGATAAACCCTGTGAGTACAGTGTGGATAAGTGAAAAGTAGTGAGTAATAATAAGACGGAGGAAAAATGTGTGTGATCAAAAGTTAATTACGCAGGAGATACTTAGGAGGTATTAATTTATATAATTATAAAATTGAGATTTGATTGTGATTTGGAGGCTAATGCTGCAGAATCGAATTTTATAAAAAATAAAGTTTAAAAAAACAGGATACAAGATCTACATGGTAAATCTCAATAAATGCATCAATAATGAAAGACTGAAACCTTTTGGCAAGTGGTCTTGAATGTCTGGCTAAAAACAACACCAAGTGTGGATTATTTTATCTCTCCTAACTGCTGGGAAATATCAGGAGAAATCTACCAATCGTTATCTGGGTCTGCCACAAACAGTTTACCAAAGTGGCCCCAAGTTTCCTCCAAAGAAATTCAACTCTTGATCTCTAAATTAAAACCAGGCAAAGCTCCTGGCTGTGACAATATACCCCCTGAACTACTAAAAACAAATACAGACTCGTGGGGCCTCATACTAGCAAGTCTGTTTACATGTATTGACTACATGGCACACATCCCTGAGGATTGGTGTCCAGTTAAGGAAAAAGCAACATGGGATATACAGTAATAGAAATAAAAATATGTATGTGAATGTCAAAGTGACTAAGCAGGAGCAATCAGGAAGATACACAGGTGAAAAAGATAATATAATTAAGAAGCCTTGAAAGCCAAGGACAAAGTTATAGAAGGTATATTGAGAACACCTGTGATAGATTGCAAACACCTGAGACTCATTAAGTGGTCAAGGTAAAGTGATGAAACACTTGGGTTGGTCTTAGGTATGGGATGATCTATGTGGACCAATCAAGATGTACACACCCACTGGGTGGAAACTGACTGGTGGGTGGTGTCTAACAATGGCTATAAATTGCAATGTTTGCTAATGTACATTGTGGAGTAGTTTTGGAGATATTGTGAAGTGTAGAGATTGTGATTTGTAGGGCATACAGTATTTATGTATATAGTAAAATAAAGTAGATCTTTTATATAAGACTACTGAGTTGTCTGGTGTCTTGAGGGAAGATACAAGAGCCAGAAGAATCCTGGAGAAGTTTAGAGACATCTCAGGAAGAAGAGTGAGAAGGCTTGGAGAGTTTGTCAGGGTCTTCAGCCTCTTCTCTGAAACTCTGCTGCTTGGGAAAGAAGCATCAACCACTGATCAAAGCTGGTCAGCTCTGCTGCATAACAAGGTGGTGAGTTAGAGCCAGAGGTGAAGAGCTACAACTCCCATCATCCCTGACAGTTATTATCATTCCAATTTATAAGAAAGGTGAAAGATCTGACCCAGCAAGCTACAGACCAACTAGTTTGCTGAGTATTAATCAGTAAACTATATGCTTCTCACCTACATGGAAAATTGTTAGATTGGTTAGAACAAGAAAACATTCTTGCAGATGAGCAAGCCTGGTTCAGAATAGGGCAAAGCACAGTTGATCAAGGACTAATCTTGCAACATCATTCTGAAAAGTATGCATCAATCAATGAAGGTCTCCATGTAACATTTGATTTCAAGCAAGCCTTTGAGTCAGTCTCTAGAGAAAAACTATGGAAAAAAATTGATGCTTATAATACCGACAAGAGATTGCTGATGCTCATGTGGAAGCTCTGAGAAAACACTTTTCTGAAAGTTCAAAGTCTTGCTGGCCATTTAACAGGACAAATACCCACCTATGTTGGAGTAAGACAGGGCTGCATCTTAGCCTCCACCTTGTTCAATTTCTACATTAATTCCCTAGCTCAGTATTTGAAACTGATAAACTCTCACCCTCCTAGATTGGCAAATAGATCACTGTCTGTGCTCTTATATGCAGATGATGCAGTGCTTCTGTCACAGTCAAGAATAGGCTTGTGAAGTCTCCTAAGTGTCCTAGCTTCCTATTGCAGAGATGAACTACTGACAATAAATTACAACAAAACTAAGGTCCTGATATTCAACAAGAAAAAGACCAAACATTGATGGTAGATTGATAGGCATCTAATAGAACAGATTACCTCCTATAAGTACTTAGGCATAATCTTTCAATCAACATGCTCGTGGAAACTGCAAACAAAGTATGCCATTACAAACACTCAAAGAAGCACCAGAACACTCCTCTCTTTCTTCTATACTAAAGGTGGCTAATACATCCCTGTTGCCATCCAAGTTTTTGTCACCAAAGTAATTTCACAGATGTTGTATGGCTGTCAGATACGTACAATTGATTACTAATCCTCTTGAAGTTGCACAGACAAAAATTTTAAGAACAATTTCAAGAATTCCTTGTGTGCTGAATGCAATCCTACAGCTTGAGACAGGGCAAATTAGTTTGGAGGCATGAGTGCTGATGCATGCAGTGAACTTTTAGCTCAAGCTGACTTTCTTTTCTGTGGGAATTGCTCCATTAACTCTGACAGATGCATTTCAGTCCAAATGGAAAAGAACACTGTCAACAAAATTGCAAAATCTGGTATTTCTGGCTGATGTCCTTTGGACTATGGGGTACACCAAAGCTAGAACAGCTATTATCCAGCATATTAGAGATATTGAATTTCAAAATCATCTGTCTGCATGCTATTCCAATCATTGGGGCTGTGTAGAACCATTTACTATGTTATATATGTCAAATCTATCAATCTCCAAATATAGAAAAACTTTTACATTGGCCAGACTAAGGGGGGTTGCAGACTGTCAAAAATTGTGTGAATTCAGTTCACTTTTAGGGTTAGGGTTAGTGCTAGGGAATCATGGGAATTGTTATTTTTCTGAGACATTGAACCTTCTTTGTCAGAGAACTCTAGTGCCACAATAAAATTCAGTTCCCATGATTCCCTAACCTTAACCCTAACCCTAAAAGTGGACTGAATTCACACTATTTTTGACAGTCTGCAACCCCCCTAAATATTCTACCATCTGCACTCCTGGAGGGCAGATACAGCAAGATCCCTGTTCAGAAGCAATTCTGTTCTTGTAACACAGGAACTGTGGAAACTGTTGCTCATGTAGTATTTCAATGTCCCTTTTACCATGATTCCTTATTACTCCAATTCTTTTAAGAAAATCGGGATCCAAAGCTTTTTTATTTAGAATATTTATTATCAGACTGGAACTCACAGATCACATAAAGTAGTACAATTTTGTGCATTTGCTATCACTTACAGGAAAAGTATAGTAAACCAAGGATAGCAGATCTTGTTGAGATATGTCTGCTAGTATTTCATCAGTTTTCTTATTACTTGCTTGAATGTTATTGCTTTATGGCTATTTTATCTGAACCTATTCTTACAACAATGTAAATGTAGTTATTTTAATCTGCTAGTTGGTAAGTTTTTATCCCCCCCTGTTTTTTAAACCAGAGTAGCCTGTTATATGTGTTATTTTAATTTATGTGTCATTTTATTTTTGATTTGCTGGTCTTTGACTGTAATGAAGTTATTGGTAATTGGTACACATTCTCATACAGATTTTCCAAATTGACTAAAGTTTTTTATGTTTATACACCATTTATGTTATATACATTTTATCCATTTGGGTTTTAAAAGTGCACATGATTATCTGCAAATTTGATTTGCACCCTCCTAAAAAACAAACACCACAGTTCTCATGAATGTGTGGACTTCTGAAAAACAAGATTTGTTTAGTCTCACCATGAGACATTTTTTGTTTTGTCTTGCAATGAGAAACAAGTTTGTTTTGTAGTACATTGAATATCTCTGGAGTTACACACTGCATTCTTCCATCAAAAAGTGTGAACCAAGCAACAGTCTTTCTATTCCTAATCTCAATTTGTTGTTAGCTCCCTTCAAGCCAACTCCTGGTGAACCTGTGAATGAGACATCTATAAGCCCTGTATCATCTCCCTCTCTGATCAAGTCCTTTAGGTTCAGGACCATGGTCTCCTGACTTGAGGGCCTTTATAGACTTCCAGTAATAGTGCAAATTGAGGCCACTTTAACTGTCCTGGCTCAGTGCTAGGGAATCATGGGAATTGTATTTTTTTCTGGGACATTGAGCCTTCTCTTCCAGAGAGCTCTGGTGCCACAATAAACTACAGTTCCCATGATTCCTTAGCACTGAGCCAAGACAGTTGGAACTTTGCAGACTGCCAGAAATAGTGAACATTGAGTCTACTTTAGCTGCCCTGACTCAGTGCTAGGGAATCATGGGAACTGTAGTTTATTGTGGCACCAGAGCTCTCTGACAGAGAAGACTCAGTGTCTCAGAAAAAAATACCATTCCCATGATTCCCTAGTACTGAGCCAGAGCAGTTAAAGTGGACTCAATTTGCACTATTTCTGGCAGTCTGTAAAGGCCCTGAGTCTATCCATGTGGCATGCAGCCTCCCTCTCTTGCTACTGCCCTCTATCTTCCCCCGAATTATTGTCTTTTCTAATGAGTCATGCCTTCTTATGATGTGGCCAAAATATGATAGCCTCAATTTATTAGTCATCTTGGCTTCCAGGGAGAGTTTGATTTATTCTAGGACCCAATTGATTGTCCTTTTTTTTTTCTTTTCTTTTTTGGCTGTCCACAGTACTCTCAACACTTCTCCAGCACCACATTTCAAATGAATTAATTTCCTTCCTATCTGCTTTCTTCACTGTCCAGTTCTCACATCCATACATGGTGATGGTGCAATACAAAATAAAAGTGTCCCATTTTTCTGCTACAATGGGGAATACTATGGCTTGTATAATTCTAACTTTAGTGTTCAACTGTATATCTTTACACTTTAGGATTTTGTCAAGTTCTTTTATAGCTGCCCTTCCCATTGTTAATCTTCTTCAGATTTCTTGACTGTAGTCTCTGTTCATACTCCATCTTTCTGATTTGTGACGGGGGTTGAGTAAAAGATTATTAGACCCATTTCCCCCAGCTAACCAACCACTTCTCTCCATATGCACACTCATGCAAGTGATCACTGCTCTATCCCCTGGCAGGGATATGCATCCATACTCATATACAGAAAGAGAGAGAGGGAGGGAGTGCATGTGTTCCTCAAGAAGACACCTGGAATGCTAGGTACACAGCTATTTAAACCTGCATATCCACCTTTTTGATTGCACAAGTTCCAAAGGCAAAGTCATTTCAACATGGCCACTCGGTTTTCTTGTGTCAGATTAACCCAGCAAATTGGCTATGATCAGCACTTTACTTTATGTACAGTGAAGTTTAAAAACGCTTATGATGCCAGGGAAGTAGAGAGGGCAAAGGCTGTTCTTCACAAAAAATGACAACAAAACATTATTTTTAAAGACTCCCCTCTCCTCTCTTCCTAGCATCACACTGAATTAAATTCTTGTTTAGAGTAACTGCAATGCCATTACACTCAGGATAAATTTATAGCCAAGACAATTCTAGATTTCTAAGGGGGGTTGCAGACTGCCAGAAATAGTGCAAATTGAGTCCACTTTTAGGGTTAGGGTTAGTGCTGGGGAATCTTGGGAACTGTATTTTATTGTGGCACCAGAGCTCTCTGACAGAGAAGGCTCAATGTCTCAGGAAAAAAAACAATTCCCATGATTCCCTAGCAATAACCCTAACCCTAAAAGTGGACTCAATTTGCACTATTTCTGGTAGTCTGCAAGCCCCCTAAGTGTCTATGAAAATGGTAATAATGGTTCATTGGGTGCTACTGCTGTTCCTATTAATATTAGCATTAGTATTAATAGTTTACAAGTCAGAAGTATTCAGCATCATTCTCTCCTATTATTTATGAGAAAACAGCAATAATAGATACATATTGCCCATGAACTAGTGTCTATTGAGTAGTTTTTATTCTTTAAAAAATGGATTTCACTCTGTTTAAATTGAATGAGCTGCTCTAACCTCCTACCTGAGGTCATTTTAATTATGTCTGACAAATGAGTTATGGAAAGCAAATAAATTATATATTTTTCATAAGTAATTACAATGTAAATTGCAAGTGTTATGCCCACTTTTATGGAAATGAATTGGACAGTCTGTGTGTGTGTGTGCACGTGTGCGTGTGCATGCACAAGCACATATGTATCCATACCCATAATTTTTTTTTACTGGAAATATGAAAATGAATGTGTGAAATGTAAAAGTCAGTCATCCATACTCATCCATACTAAATTTAACATTTTAAAAAACATTTACAAGGTAATGGCCTTTCCTTGCCACTCAAAAGTGTTAATAGTATTATGCCTATTCCCGGTGGACCCAGAAAGAATAAAATACAGAAAATGTCTTATATTGTCATATGTAGATTTCAATTTAATTTTAATATACATCTACAAGTTAAGTTAATTTACCTTTAATAACTGTTCTAAGGGCCTTTGCAGACTGCCAGAAATAGTGCAAACTGAGTCCACTTTAACTGCCCTGACTCAGTGCTAGGGAATCATGGGAACTGTAGTTTGTTGTGGCACCAGAGCTCTCTGGCAGAGAAGGCTCAATTTCCCAGGGGAAAAAATACAATTCCTATGATTCCCATGTTTCCCTAACACTGAGCCAGGACAGTTAAAGTGGCCTCAAGCTGCACTATTTCTGGCAGTCTGTAAAGGCTCTCTGACAGAGAAGGCTCAATGTCTTCAGATGCCCCAGGGCCGCCACTGCAGAGGAGGGTGACCAAAATGGTGAAAGGCCTGGAAGCCCTGCCTTATTAGGGAGCTGGGTTTGTTTAGCCTGGAGAAGAGAAGGTTAAGAGGTGACTTGTTAGCTATGGTTAACTATTTGAAGGGATATATTGAGGCTTGAGCAAGCTTGTTTTCTGTTGCTCCAGAGACTAGGACATGGATGCACTGCAACGCACTCTACATGGGGCTACCCTTGTGCCTAACTCAGAAACTACAACTGGTTCAGAATATGGCAGCCAGGTTAATTACAGGAACATCATGGAGGGAGCACATAACACCGGTGCTTAAATCCTTTCACTGGCTGCCAATTAGTTTCCGAGCATAGTACAAGATGTTGGTTTTAACCTTTAAAGCCCTACATGGCCTGGGTCCATCTTATCTCAGGGACCGCCTCTCCCCGTATGATCCCCCCCGCGCTCTGCGGTCCTCTGGGAGGAATCTGTTACAGCCAATAAAAACTAGGCTGTCTCAGACCTCCCAGAGGACTTTTTCCGCAACCGCTCCCAGACTTTGGAATGGCGGACGAGATCCGTCTTATTACTACTCTCGCTGCTTTCAAGAAAGCAGTAAAGACGGATCTCTTTCGGCAGGCCTTTCCAGAATAACTCTCAGCTAAGAGACGAGTTTTTTAATCTTGTTGCGTGTGACTCCAGTATTACTGTTATTGTATGTTTTAACTAATTTTAATTTTAATGTAATGTGGCATTTTAATTTGATTGTGGTTTAATTCTATTTTAAGGGGATGGGAGGGTGGGATTATGGGGTGAGGGATTGATTTTTAACTCTGTTTTGTTTTAAACTGTTGTACCCCACTCCGATTGCCATGCAGAGGGGCGGGTTATAAATAAAAAATTATTATTATTATTATTACAGGAAAAGAGATTCCACCTGTACATTCGAAAGAACTTCCTGACAGTAAAGAGCTGTTCAACAGTGGAACACACTCCCTCGGAGGATGGTGGACTTCTTTGGAGGTCTTTAAACAGAGGCTGGATGGCCATCTGTCAGGGATGTTTTGATCAGGAGTTCCTGCATGGGAGGGGATTAGACTGGATAGCCTTGTGGTCTCTTCCAACTCTATGATTCTATTATGATTCATTTCCTAGACTAACATGATTGTGGCACTTTACAAGCCTGGTGAGATAAAGCCCTAAAACATGACTTTTTAGTTTTCACAATTTCTTCCATGTAGCTTTTATATCCATTCAATTTGAATGAGCTTTTTATGTCCAAATAAGCATTTATAATTTCTCACAAACATGTCATAAAATGATAGACTCTTAGAGTTGGAAGGGGCTGCAAGGACCAATCTAATTAATCTAATCCATTGGCATGCAGGAATGCACAAGTAAGCACCCTGAAAGTTGCCCATCCAACCTTTGTTTAAACAACTCAAAAGATGAGTCCACCACCCTCCAAGGCAGTCCGTTCCACTGTCATACAGTTTGTACTGTAAAAAAACTATTCCTAATGTTTAGGTAGAATCTCTTTTCTTGTAATTTGAATCCATTGATTGATGTTCCAGTCTCTGGAGCAGAAAAAAACAATCTAGCTCCATCTTCTACATGACATCCCTTCAAATATTTAAAGATATCATGTCACTTCTCCGTATTCTCTTCTCCAAACTAAACATACCCAGCTCCCCAGGTCATTCCTCACAACTAGCTTGGTATCCAGACCTTTGATCATCCTTGAGGGCTGAAGACAGGGCTCTGGGCTGCCCCAGGAAGCGGCGGATCGGGGCCGTAGCTACCTCACGCTGCAGCCCCGATCCTCCCTTTTGCCACCCCAAAAACAGTGGCAAAATACCGCTCCTTTCATGGGCGGCCTCAGTGCCTTTTCTGGTGCAGCATCAGGATGGTGTCAGTGTGGGGTTGGGGCAGCCTGCATGCAGCTGCTCTGCCCAAACTGTGCCTCCAGGCTGGCCCTTTGGCTGGTCTGCAGAGGCCCTCTCTAGACATTTTCTAGCTTGTTGCAATCCTTCTCAACTAGACATAAGGCCTTTGCAGATTGCTAGAAATTGTGCAAATTGAGTCCACTTTAACTGCCTTGGCTCAGTGCTAGGGAATTATGGGAATTGTATTTTTTTCTGAGACATTGAGCCTTCTCTGTCAGAGAACTCTGGTGCCACAATAAAATACAGTTCCCATGATTCCCTAGCACTGAGTCAGGGCAGTTAAAGTGGACTCAATTTGGACTATTTCTGGCAGTCTTGGGACTGCTACTTCCCTCAATTGGGATGTTATACTGCTCTTGTTGTCTTGTTGAATTTGATGAGAGTTTCTTCTTGATAGATTATTTAGGACTGAAGTGAGCAAATTACTCTCTGCAGGATGCCCCTTTCTAACAAGATATGATAGCCTTGTTTAAATATTTAATGGGATGTCATATTGAGGAGGGAACAAGCTTGTTTTCTGCCACCCCAGAAACTAGGACCCAGAACAATGGGTGCAAGCTCCAGGAAAAGAGATTCCACCTCAACATTAGGAGGAACTTCCTGACAGTAAGAGCTGTTCGACAGTGGAACACACTCCCTCGGAGAGTAGTGGAGTCTCCTTCCTTGGATGTCTTTAAGCAGAGGCTGGATGGCCATCTGTTGGGGATGCTTTGATTGGGAGTTCCTGCATGGCAGGGGGTTGGACTGGATGGCCCTTGTGGTCTCTTCCAACTCTATGATTCTATGATTCTATGGCACCTGAAGCCTTCCACCATGCAGAAAACACACATAAATACCCTACTCACCTCCCACAAGCACCAAGAACCACCAAACACTACCAATCTCACTTCCTGTCACCATTTGAGAGGCACTGCAGAGGAAAACAGAGGTACTTAGGCTTGATGGGGGGCACTCACAGGGAGTTGGAGTCAATTGGCCCTTGTCCACTATGCAGTCACCCACCCCTGATTTAGGATTACAGCTATGCTATTTTGTATGCTTACTCAGAATTGAGGTTCAACATGTGTTAGTGAATTTCATAAAAATGCAGCCTTTATCCATACAGTTATTCATTATGGCTTATATTTATATCCTTATATTTATATCCACAGATTCTTTATCCATGGATTCAACTACCTATAGCTTGAAAATATTTTTGAAAATATAAATTCCAAATGTCATTTTATATAACAGACACCATTTTACCATACTATTGTATTTAATAGGACTTGAGCATCCACTGAGTTTGGTATACATGAGGGTCCTGGAACCAAATCCCAATGGCCTACTGTACAATCTTAACTGTATTTATGAATATCCTAGCAGCTTTAATTAAGGAAGAACAACTAAAGTCCTAAACAGAAATAATCCACTTTGCTTTAACTGCTCTGGCTCCGTGCTAGGGGATTCTGGGAATTGTAGTTTGTTCTGTCAGTGGAGCTCCCTGATAGAGAAGGCTAAATGTCTCACTAAACTACAGTTTCCAGAATTCCCTAACATTGAGCCAGGGCAGCTAAAGTGGTCTCAAACTGGATTATTTCTGCAGTGTGTTTTGGACCTTAGTAAAATATGATCCTTGCTATAGAGCAAGGGTGGGGAATTTACAGCCTGCAACACTTTGTAAGAATCTGATTTCCATCAGCCAGAAACCAGCACGGCCAGGGTTATGGAATTTGTACTCCAACAGCATCTAAACAACCAGAGATTTAACATCCATGTCCCAAAATAATGAAATAGATTGTCCATAAGCTTATAATTGCCAGTTTTAGACACCATGGCAAAAGTTTAGTTTTGTTTTGTTCTATTTTTCCTTCTGTAGGATGTATTCTAAGTAATTTATATCAGTTTGATATGCATTCCTAATTTTGTCAATGTATTTTCTTTCACGGTTGTAGTTCCTGAGGCAAAATACTATTTGACAAGGGCATAGACATCTTATGAATTATGCTTAATATTACTAATATCTAATATGAGCAACATCAGAATATGCCCAAAGCGATGCTGTTCTTTTAACAATTATGAATGTTCCACTTTCTAATTTAAAGTCACCCCTAGTCTATCATTTGTGTCATTCACTTTATGTGCGTGTGGGGGGAGCATCAGAACCTGAGAGAAAGGGAGCAGTCTCAAAATCCCACTATGAAAGGCAAGAAGGGGGGAGCTATTGACATTTTGTCCCTGTCTGGCAATAAATTTTAAACCAAGGAAGCAAGTTACAATCCTGTTTGCAAACTAGCTCTTGTGAAAAGCGCTAT
Source organism: Phrynosoma blainvillii (assembly GCA_026167975.1). Taxonomy (NCBI): domain Eukaryota; kingdom Metazoa; phylum Chordata; class Lepidosauria; order Squamata; family Phrynosomatidae; genus Phrynosoma; species Phrynosoma blainvillii. Next base: position 421,447,204 of record JANUYF010000001.1, read on the forward strand.
CAGTTCTGTAAAACCAAAGTCTCATACGAGCAACTGTCAGTCAAACAGAGAACACAACAGATCAGCTGAGCGTAAATCACTGGGAGATCAATGACAACTACAGTCTCCATTGATCACTCCTGGGAGCCAATGTCATTCATGTGGAAGAGACTTAACAAAATTTCCTCCTTTGCAGGCAGAGAACTGATTTCTTGGCATTTAGATACCCACCAGGGAAAGTGGTTATTTTGATAGAGGTTTAGTTTTGTTGATGGAATTTTCTCTTCTCTTTCTGTTCAGAGTCAAACAGCTTTTGATGGGAGATCATAAAGGCCTAAGCTGTTTTTAAATTTCTGCAGGGGAGCCCTTCCCAACAAGATGAGGAATTTATCTTCCTTTCTGGTTCTTCCCTTTTTGAGAGAGAAATATAATATATTTAGAAGTAGTACACAGACCAGGGTTAGAGTTGTAGCTTGTGGAATCCCTTAATTTCTAGCATTGCAGAAAGCGAGACTTTGGAAATCATTCACATCTAGAGCACTTACATTTTCTGTGTTCAAATTTCTTTGGTAATTTTACAGTTACTTTGTTGTTGTTGTTAACTGCCTTCATGTCAGTCTCGACCCATGGCGACCCTATGGATGAGACATCTCCAGCCCCCCCCCCTCCGCCCTCTACTGCTCTGCCCAGTTCCTGCAAACTCATATTCATGGTCTCTTTAATAAAGTCCATCCATCTAGCATGTGGCCTTCCTCTCTTCCTACTTCCCTCCCCCTTTCCTAACATTATTGTCTTTTCCAAAGATTCATGTTTTCTCATGATGTGTCCAAAGTATGACAGTCTAAGGGGGGCATGAAGACTGGCACTTTAGGCTGACCTGGGGGTGAAGTTGGGGCAGGGCAACCATACACTGGCCACCCTGACTCCGCCCCAACACCGCACGCCCGTCCGCATGGTTCACAGCATCAGGGCACCCTCTTGGCGCAGTGTGCATAAACGCTGAGCCAAAGGGGTGCAAAAGAGCCACCGCAGTGGCTCAAAGGGTGGCTTTTTGCTGCCCCCCAAAGGCATCTACATCAGCCCTAAGTCTAATCATCTTGTCTTCTAGGGATATCTTTGGCTTGATCTGTTTTAGGAGCCATATGTTTGTCCTTTTAGCTGTCCTTGAAATCCTCATCACTCTTCTCCAGCACCACATCTCAAATGTGTTGGTTTTCCTCCTATCTTCTTTCTTGACTGTCCAACTCTTACATCCATACATAGTAATAGGGAATATGATGTCTTATATGATTCTGACTTTTGTGCTGAGTGTTTGCATTTTAGGATCTTTTCTTTTCTTTTCATTTCATAGCCAACCTTCCCATTCTTAATCTTCTCCTGATTTCCTGGCTGCAATCCCCATTCTGATCAATGGTACAAAATTGGTGACAGAAGGAAAAATTCATGAAGGTACAGAATAAAACGCTACAAGCAATAAAAGAAAAAACAGAAACAAAACAAAAATGAGATAAGAATAAACTACGAAACATGAACGCAATAGTACAACAGCTAGTGCACAAAGATAAGGAAAATTACTACAATGACAAATGTAGAGAAATAGAAGATGACAACAAAAAGGGAAGAACTAAAAACCTATTCCACAAGATTTGAGAAATCAAGGGAAAGTTCAAACCAAGGACCAGGACGCTGTACGACAATAAAAATAACATAATTCAAGACCAGGAAGGAATAAAAAGACTTTGGATGCAATACACAGAAGAACTATACAAAAGAGATAACAAAATGAAGGACACATGGAGCAAAGAGCCATGTGAAGATGAACCCCAAATTCTAAAAACTAAGGTGGAAGCAGCAATCAAAGAAATGGCAAAAAAAAAAAAAAGACTAAGAACTGTCGCAATCCACACTGACAGAGTCAACTCTAGTGCTAACCAACATATGTCAACAGATATGGAAAACAAAACGATGGCCAACAGATTGGAAGTGATCGATATACATTCCCATCCACAAAAAAGGAGGCACAAAACTGCAGCAATTATAGAACCATAGCACTAATCTCCCACACAAGCAAAATCATGCTCAAAATTCTGCAACATAGACTCCAACAATGCATGGAGAGAGAAATCCCAGAGGTCCAAGCAGAGTGAAGAAAAGGAAGAGGCACTAGGGATCACATCACAAATATACAATGGCTAATGCAGTGTAGTAAGGAGTTCTAAAAGAAAATCAGCATGTGCTTTATAGACTATAGCAAAGCCTTTGACGGAATAGATCGTGAAAGGCTATGGAATGCCCTTAAAGACATGGGAGTGCCAACGCATCTGATAGTCCTAATGAAGAATCTGTACTCAGGACAAGAGGCTATTCTCAGAACAGAACACAGAGAAACAGAATGGTTCCCAATTGGCAAAGGAGTCAGACAAGGCTGCATCTTATCACCCTACCTATTCAACCTATATGCAGAACATATTGTAAGGAAAGCAGATTTGGACATGGAAGAGGGAGGAGTGAAAATAGGAGGAAGAAATATCAGCAATCTGAGATATGCTGACAACACCATAGTACCAGCAGAAAACCTCACAAACCTGAAACAACTACTAAGGAAGATCAAAGAAGAAAGTGCAAAGGAAAGCTTACAGTTGAACATAAAGAAAACAAAAATAATGCCCACAGAGAACTTACACACATTCAAACTAGATGATGAGGAAATAGAAATAGTAAAAGAGTTCTCATATCTGGAATCAAAGATTGATCAGAAAGGGGACTGCAACCAGGAAATCAGGAGAAAATTAAGAATGCAGAGGGCAGCTATGAAAGAACTAGAAAAGTTCCTAAAATGCAAAGACATACAACTTAACAAAAAAGTCAAAATCATACAAGCCATCATATTCCCTATTACCATGTATGGATGTGAGAGCTGGACAGTCAAGAAAGATGATAGGAGGAAAATCAATGCATTTGAGAGAATGTGGTGCTGGAGAAGAGTGCTGAGGGTTCCATGGACAGCCAAAAGGACAAACAAATGGGTCCTAGAACAGATCAAGCCAGACTGTTGTACTTTGGACACATCATGAGAAGGCATGAATCATTGGAAAAGATAGTAATGTTAGGAAAGGTGGAGGGAAGTAGAAAGAGATAAAATGCTAGATAAAAAAGAGAGGAAGGCCACATACTAGATAAAAAAAGAGACCATAAAAAAGAGTGTGCAGGAGCTGGGCAGAGCAGTAGAGGAGAGGAGGGCCTGGAGATGTCTCATCCATAAAGTCTACATGGGTCGAGACTGATGCAAAGACAATTAACAATAACAAAAAACAGAATTCATATTTGAGGGCAATGCTATATTTTCCTTCCACCCCCATACCTAAACTCTGGAGTATACCATTCACAAGCAATACTTTCAATGATCACTATTGGTATACTGTTAAATTTGTTACCCTTTTAACAGATTCAAGATTTCTCCATTATGTTATAATAGAAACAGAAAAGTTTTAATTCATGAATACCGATTGACTGACTTAAAGCATTTTTGCTCGATCCGGAACAGTTAAGATAAAAACAATTTAAAAACCAAAATGGCTTATGCCTACAGCTATTTTATGTTAGCTGAAAACCATGACACAAAAGGAGAAATAGATGAGGAGGGAAGAGGAAAACAAATTATCACAAATACCAACTCCTAAAATCAGGTCCCAGCAACATTAGAAGGGATCTGGTAAAACAAGTAATGTTACCTGCCTTGTCACAACAGCAGCACAGTGCTTGATTTGATACATACAATCTCACAGTGTCTGGAAAAATGTACCGTAATTCTAAAATTCCATATTTTACTTTTCTCCAAAACACCCACTTTTGCTACTTTTGTTTAATGATAACATGCAGCCTCAGTGTCTTACAAGTTTGCTAATTATTTTGTTACTTTATTTTGTCCTTCGGCCCTCCCATTCAAATTCTCACAGAAGAGAATGGGGGCAGTGGTGGGCTGAAGTGACAATTCTTTTCTGCCAAGCAGGAATTCTGCCATGGAGAAATCTTAGAATTGGAAGGGATCGCAGAGGTCATCTAGTCCAACCTAGGATTCTAGAGTTGGAAGGGAACCATTGCCTGAGGCTGAGAGCATGTGACTTCCCCCAAGGTCACCCAGTGGGTTTCTATGGTGGAATGGGAGGCTAGGGTTCCAATCCCAGCTCAGCCATGTAAACCCACTGGATGACCCTAGCCAGGTCACACTCTCTCAGCCTCAGGGACATTATGAACCCTCCTTGCTAAGAAAACCCCATGATAGGTTTGCGTTAGGAGTGTGACTTTGAAGACTGTTGTTGCATGCCTCCAAGTCATTTTCACCTTATGACAGCCCTAAAGCAAATCAATAACACAGTCTTCTTGGTTCAGAGGGTGTTTGCATTTCCCTTCCCAATGCTGAGTGTGACCAAGCTAATACTATTGTTGTAGTTGTATGCCTTCAAGGCATCTCACCATGTTTTGCTTTTCAGCAAAAGTCACTTGATACAAAGGATGTGAGACCTGGCTGAAGAACAGAGGGGCTAGCAGTAACCACCCAAGAGGGAGAACACGGAGATTTGTGGTAAACAGAGTTCTGTTGTCTGTGAATGCCTCTTGGGACAGCCCTTGGATCACTATCGTGTACTAAAACTTAGCTGGCCCGAAACCAGATTTGGGAATACAGTGTCCAGTCCTGGATGGAGTCACACTCTCCTCTAAGGACTGTGTTCGCAGTCTGGGGGTACTTCTAGACTCGTCGCTTCACATGACTAGCCAGGTGAATGCGGCGGTCAGGAGTGCCTGTTATCAGCTTCGGCTGATACTGCGCCCTTATCTGGACATGAGGGATCTGGAAACTGTGGTACGAGCCCTGGTAATCTCACGTCTGGATTACTGCAACGCGCTCTACATGGGGCTACCCTTGTGCCTAACCTGGAAACTACAACTGGTTCAAAATATGGCAGCCAGGTTAATTACAGGAACATCTAGGAGGGAGCACATAACACCGGTGCTTAAATCCCTCCACTGGCTGCCAATTGGTTTCCGGGCACAGTACAAGGTGTTGGTTTTAACCTTTAAAGCCCTACATGGCTTGGGTCCATCCTATCTTAGGGACCGCCTCTCCCCGTATGATCCCCCCCACGCCCTTTGGTCCTCTGGGAGGAATCTGTTACAGTCAATAAAAACTAGGCTGTCTCAGACCTCCCAGAGGGCCTTTTCTGAGACCGCTCCCAGACTATGGAATGGCCTGCCGGATGAGATTCATCTTATTACTACACTTGCTGCTTTTAAAAAAGTAGTAAAGGCGGATCTCTTCCGGCAGGCCTTCCCGGAATAATCTTCTGGCTCCAAGGGAGATGGTTTTTACTGTTCCTTGTACTATGGTTGCCTTATTGTTTGTTGGTTTTGTTTTATTACGGCATTTTAATCTCTTTCTAGTTTAATCTTGTTTTAATGGGATGGGGTGGGAGATTTTGGGATGAGGGAATGTTTTTAACTCTGTATGCTTTAAAATGCTGTAACCCGCCCGATTGCTGAGCAGAGGGGCGGGCTATAAATAAAATTTATTATTATTATTATTATTATTATTATCTCTGACTCATGGCAAACCTAAGGCAGTGACCCTATCAGGGTGAGGCTTATTCAGAGGGATTTTTTGCCATGGGATGGGGTGGGATGGTCCTTCTTTTGAGGCTGAGAAAGTGTGATTTCTAAGATGATTGTTGTGGTTGTATGCAATGACATTCCCAGCTGGAGTGTCACCCAGTGTGGCAGGTGGAACTTCCAGGGGGTGAGGCTTATGGAAGTGCTGCTGGAGGTCTATTTTAGAGGAATGGACTATCAAAACAACTTCTGATTCAGTTATGAGTTGAACTACAACTCCCTTCTTCTTCAGAGACTTTGATGCTTCATCTTCTAGTTGTGTGCCTCCAAGTCATTACCAACTTAAAGTACAGGCCTTGGTTACATCCCATTTGGATTATTGTAATGAACTCTTTGTGTGTGACTGCCTTTGAAACGTGCTCAGAAACTTCAATTTGCCAAAAGAACTGTGGCCAGGTTGTTAACTGGAGCTGGCTACAAGGAGCATACAACTCCAATGTTGCAGCAGCTCCATTGGCTGCCAATCCATTTCTGGGCACAATTCAAAGTGTTGGTTTTGAGCTGTGAAGCCCTATGTGGCTTGGGTCTAGGTTATTTGAAGGATCATAACTCCCTTTATGAGCCCATCAAAGCACAAAATGTTTTTGTGTAGCTTTTAACTTGTACTATTTTAAATTTGTTGTTAGCCACCTTGAGTCCCCGTATGAAGAGGAAAACAGGATATAAATAAATAAAATAATAATAAATAAAAATAATTTTTCTAACATGCAGGTGATGTTTTCCAAAGCTGAATAGAAGTGCATACCCTACAACTATCTTGTTTTAGCAAGGATAATCCTGAATAATTATCTTTTATCCCTTCTTTTCAGATGTTTTTAAGATGTCCAGGTTTGACTCTTATTCTCCTACTTTCCTCCATTGTCCTCAGCTTACTTCAATTGCTGCAAACTGAATTTGAAGTGAAAACGGAGTTTGCACTCAACTCAGCAGCGGGGAGAGGAGAGGAGGGAGCAGAATCTTGCCCTTCACAGCAAACAAATCAAAAGCAAACTTCTGCCACCTGTTCTAGCTTGTGCATTCTTCTTCATTAATAACTTTTGCCAACTTTGACCACACTCTGATGTTGCTTGGCCACATGTGTTCATGTTCTCATCTGTGAAATGTTGGAGGTAATGGAAATGGCAAATGAGGAGCTTATGCAGGGCCATGCAAATCCTATCTGAAGAAGCAGGAGGAGTTGGGACACTTGTCTTACTTTGCTATGTTTTGTTCTGTATGCCACACATCCCTGCCTATGCATAGGGAACTCTTTAGATTGATTCTTTGATGTAATAGTTGATGCAAACAGAGGGAAACAAAATCTTTTGCCTATCAATCGTATACAGTTCTAGTTTAACTGCACAAGCATGCTCTCTCTGTTCCAAAGATGGGCCAGGCCAGTAGGTCCAATATTTCAGAATGTTGCTTGAGATTTTTCTACAATTGCTTCTGATTGGCTCCAGTAAATCTTAGAAGATCTAAACCAGGGACCGGCAACCTATGGCCCCCGGGCCGGTTCCGGCCCAGGTCGCCAAACTTACTGGCCCAGGCAGACTCCTGCCGCTGCCACCGCCACGCGTTTTGCCATCTGTGTGGCCATGCGCACCGTGTGCGTCATTTTGATTTCCAAAATGGCAGCCGTGATGCGTTTGCGCATGCGCAGGAATACTGCGCATGCGCAAATGAGTCGTGGCCACCATTTTGGAGAACAAAATGGTGGCCGCGATGTGTTTGTGCATACGCAGTACGCCTGTGCATGTGCAAATGCGTCGCGGCCACCATTTTGGAGAACAAAATGGCAGGCGCGACATGCGCTGCTGCGGCTGTGGCTGCGTACACCGCAGCAGCGGCGGGCATGGGGGGTCGCACGTGGAAGCGGAGGGTGCGTGTGCGGGTGTGAGCACGTGCGCCGCCATTCTCCCCCCTTCGGCCCAGCAGAGACCTGGACTTCGGAGGACCGGCCCAGGTCTCCAAAAGGTTGCCTACCCCTGATCTAGACATTAAATACAATGAAATCAGTTTCAGTAAATACCCTCATGTGTGATGCATAGTTTATCCTCATTTTTGCCCTTCATAAGGTGCATCTACACTGTAGAAATAAAGCAGTTTGACACCATTTTAACTGCCATGGTTCCATCCTACAGAATCCTGGAATGTGTAGTTTGGTGGGGCACCCACACTTTTTGGCAGAGAAAGCTAAATACCTTGTAAAACTACAAACCCCAAGGTTCCATAGGATGGATCTACAGCACTTCAAGTGGTGTCAAACTACATTATTTCTTACAGTGTAGATGCACCCTCAGTTATGGAAGAAAGTTACAGAGGGATCTGGCCTGGAACCCTCTTGACCTCTGGGTCTGTTCGGACCTCCAGGCCTCAGTAAAGTATACCCTCCTCCTCTAGGCAGGGGTCTTGCCTAGTTACAATACAAATAAGTAAAGGATGAGCTAGTCAATGAAAACTGCTAGTGGAATAGTTCTGTTTCCTATTAGTCTTTCACTGAAATATTAATACATTTATGTTCCAGACTGATATAAAAATATAAGTGGGTTAGCAAACTCGCAAAAAGCTGTCTCAATGTGTTGAGACACAATCTCTCTCATCAAGAACAAGTAACTCAGAAAGATATCTTTCCATCTCTACTTATTCTTGAATAAAAATGTATAGAACTGTACTCAGTTCTGCATGCATAGGAGCTGTTGCACTGAGACTTATTTTCTGAATAGAAATGCATACTCCTCAACTGTCCCAGTTTGGCAGGGATAGGACCCCATTAATCCTCTGTTGTCCCACCTTTTCAGCTGTTTTTAAAACATCCCAGTTTCTCTCTATTCCTACCACTTCTCTACATCATCCTCAGCTTACTTCAATTGCAGCAAACTGTATTCAAAGTGCAAAAGTTGTTGCATTCACTTGACTCAGTGGGGGGAGAGGAGGAGAGTGAGCATAATCTTGCCTTTCCCAATAGGTTCGTTTGGGGAAAAACTGCTGCAGCGTCTCCTAGCATATGTATTCTTTTTCTTTAGTAATGTTTCCATCTTAACCACACCCAGATGTTATTTGGCTGCATATATTCCAGTTTTAATCTCTAACATGTTGTAGGGTGTGGACATGCAAAAGCAAAAAAACATCCTTTGTTTGCTAGTGCATAAATGTCCAAACCGATTGTTTGCTATATCTAAGACAATATTAGAAGGAGTGTGTCTCAGTGGAAAATTAGTTCTGTGTGCACATGCGTGTTATGTGCAGTCACATGCTAACATGCTGGCCAACATGCCAAAGACCTCCCACATTAATTTCATTGTGCAAAAATTGTGCAATATGCAGCAATGGCTACCTGCATTTAGGGAACTAACATGTGACAACCCACTGGCTGATCATTGGACTGGTCACTCTCTCCAAGATAATATAACTTATAGAGTTGTTTGCAAAATATAATTGGAAGGGACCATGCCAGCTGCCTGGATGTCCTTGAAGAATAGATGGGATATAAATTTAATAAATAAATAATAGGGATGCCTTGTGGCACATACCTTGTTTCAGGAGCACCAGGTCTGGATTTATTATACCTCTTAAACTCTACTGCCAAACATGTCAGAAGAAGCTATAAATAAACATTCTAAGCTGGAGAGGATTTTGACATTCTTTTCAGTGCACAGAGACCATATATACCAGATAAATATAAGTTGAATTCCTTTTAATGGGATTACCCTGCCAATGCCGCTACTGAGATTCTGAGTCATCCGTTCCAGAAGCAGAGGTCTGATGGAGTTCCAGTTTTCTATTAGAAAAGGGGTTTATGCAGATATTTTCACACATTATTTCGGCACCCCTTATCTCTCCATGGCTACTTCACGCAAGACAACTTACAGAAACACAACTCAGCTTTCATTTTCCACTTCATCCCTTAATCCTGCTGAATTCTATTGTGCTTATCACTTCATCAGAAAACCTGAGAGGCTGATTGGGCTGGCAAAATTGTATTTATGATCTCCTCAAGGAAACATCTCTCCATATATGAATAATAAATCAGCAGGCAGCCCTTGTCAGTTTTTGCGAAAATGAGAAATTTGTGAGCCATTTAATGTGATCTTAATAGACCAGGCTTTGCTTTTTGTGAAGTGCACTCACTGTGACTTTTCTCAAATGGCTAGACCTGCATTTTTTTTAAATTTTTTTATTTTCCTTTTTCTTTAAAAAAGAACTCTACTTTGGTTCATGGGGATGTATTGTGGCTCTAAAAGAAGAGAAATACTGGAACATTCTAGGACTCAATGTATCTTAATTTGTACTAGAGGTTTTGTTTCTTCACACAACCTGAATGTGTTTTGTCTAAATATTTTTGAAGTGCAGAAAAAAAATGGCTGGCAACCTATCCATATGTGCATATAAATTTCTCTTACATGTTTGTATGTCCTTTGGGAACACTGCTGGGGTTGGTATTCCTTTCTTCCATCCACAGCACCCAAAGCTCTCCCCTGATTTATTGAACAGCCTCTGAAGATCCCTGCACACTAAGAATGGAAAGATGATTTTAGAAATTGTTGAAAAGCATGTTTTTTCCAGTGTTAAGAAACCCTGCCAAAAAGAATCCTGGACTGATGAGAATCTTCATTTGGGACTTACTCCACACAAAAATTCTTCATTGCTACCTTTGAGAAGAAACATAGTGAAGACTTACATCCCTACTGAACAGCTATTCCCTGCTTTGTGAGTATTGGGCAGAAAGCAAAATTCCACCACAGCATTAAGAAGAACTTCCTGACAGTGAGAGCTGTTCAACAGTGAAACACACTCCCTCAGACAGTGGTAGAATCACCTTCCTTGAAAGTTTTTAAACAGAGGCTGGATGGCCATCTGTTGGGAGTGCTTTGATTGTGTATTCTTGCATGGCAGGGGGTTTGACTTGATGGCCCTTGACATCTGTTCCAATTCTATGATTTTATGATACCAAAGGGTACTCAACAATGGCTCCTTTTCAACCTGGAAAGAAGTGACCAGTGGGGTGCCACAGGGCTCTGTCCTGGGCCCAGTGCTATTCAATATCTTTATTAATGACTTGGATGACGGTATTGGGGGTACAGTTATCAAATTTGCAGATGACACCAAATTGGGAGGAGTAGCCAATACCCGAGAAGACAGGATCAAAATTCAAAATGACTTGAACAGACTAGAAAGCTGGGCCAAAGCTAACAAAATGAAATTCAACACGGAGAAATGTAAGGTACTGCACTTAGGGTGGAAAAACGAAAAGTACAGATATACGATGGGGAACACCTGGCTGAATGAGACTACGTGTGAAAGGGTTCTAGGAATCCAGGTGGACCACAAGTTGAACTTGAGTCAACAGTGCGATGAAGCAGCTAAAAAGGCCAATGCACTTTTAGGCTGCATCAGTAGAAGTATAGTATCTAGATCAAGAGAAGTAATAGTGTCACTCTATTCTGCTTTGGTCAGGCCTCACCTGGAATACTGTGTCCAGTTCTGGGCACCACAATTCAAAAAGGATGTGGAGAAACTGGAGCGTGTCCAAAGGAGGGCCACTAAAATGGTGAAGGGTCTAGAAACCAAGCCCTATGAGGAATGACTTAGGGAGCTGGGGATGTTTAGCCTGGAGAAGAGAAGGCTGAGAGGTGATATGATAGTCTTGTTTAAAGGGATGTCATATTGCTCCAGAAACTAGGTTCTGGAACAATGGATGTAAGCTCCAGGAAAAGAGATTCCACCTCAACATTAGGGGGAACTTCCTGACAGTGAGAGCTGTTTGACAGTGAGACACACTTCCTCAGAGAGTAGTGGAGTCTCCTTCCTTGGAGGTCTTTAAGCAGAGGCTGGATGGCCATCTGTCAGGGATGCTTTGATTGGGAATTCCTGCATGCCAGGGGGTTGGACTGGATGGCCCTTGTGGTCTCTTCCAACTCTGATTCTATGATTCTTAGATTCTATTATCTCCCCATAGCCAGAGGTGAACCGACATCAATGCTGAGATCTGCTCTGGGTTCTCCAAACCATTTTGCATCTGGCTGCAAATGCATAGCTTCTGAAATCCTTCCTCCTCCACTCCACTCCCCATATCCAGTAAATGCTAATGCCAGGGGAACTCACAGTCTTTTCAGCAAGTCTGAGAGGGTGGTATATAGCTCAGTCCAGTCTGGGTCCACATATAGACCTACTGTCTTATGCTGAGCCATATAGGATTGCAGTCCATTGCAGAATCCAAGGAGAATCCAAACATGCAACCACAAATCCAGTTCCTTCAACATCATCACCACAGCCACCACCATCACTTTTATTTTATATGCTGTCCAAGGTGCTCAAGGTTGTTCAGAGCATAATAAAAGCAGGGAATATCAATACACCCTTACAAAGAAACCCAAACAATCTTCATTAATAAGTAACATTACAATCACAAAATAGACAATAAAAACCATTATTGAATTGAGATTATTTATCATTAATACATTAGCCAGTGCCAAATATACTCAACCCTTTCTAATTGAATCAGGCTTTAGCAAAGAAAACTAGGAACCAATTTCTAAAAAGTGCAAGAAATCTTAGCTAGAGTTCTCATGTCTTATAGAGATGATCTTTCTCATGCTGCATTCTCTTATTCAGGGATAGTACTTGAGTTCCCAAGAGAAGCAAAAGGGGTGATACTCTGGATCTTCCCGCTAGCAGTTTTCATTTCCACAAGAAACAAGTATTTTGTAGAACTAATGAATCTTAATTCAAGATCAAACTGACCCTGAACACTTCAGAGCAAGAGCTTAAAATTATATTAAAATAATACATTGTTGCCAGTGATGGCTGGTTTCTCCTATATCAGTGTAAAAGTGGATCCATCCCAGATTTTTAAGAGCTTTAAGAGCTATCCAAGATGCTGCAAGAATATGGATTAGCACATTTGTAGAGCTTCTTTCATCCTATTCTATCACCCCATTTGTTCAACTTGTATGCAGAAAACATCATAAGAAAAGCAGGGCTAGACTCAGAAGAAAGAGGAATGAAGATAGGAGGAAAGAACATAAATTGTCTAAGATTTGCAGATAACTCCATAATATTAGTAGAAAACATCACAGATTTGGAACAATTACTAAGGTAGGTCAAAGATGAAAGTGCAAAGGCAGGCTTAATGTTGACCATAAAGGAAAGAAAATAATAACCACAGAAGAAATGCATAAATTCAACCTAGACAATGAGGAAATTGAAATAAAGAATTTCCATTCCTAGGATCAAACATTGATCAGAATAGTGACTGCGGTCAAGAAATAAGAGGAAGATTAGGAATGGGAAGGGCAGCTATAAAAGAACTAGAAAAGAACCTAACGAGTAAAGATATACATATAAGCACTACACTTAGAATTGTCCAAGCCATTGCATTTGCACTGGCACAAAGGACACAAGACTTCTTTCATGAGTTTAAAACAGGCCACAACTTGTATTAAATTGTACAGGGTCAAAGCCAAATAAATAAATTATTATAACAGCTTTGCCACAGGTGTAAGTGAAGGTATATCCACCTAAGGGTGGTCCTTCACAGCCCATGGCAAAACAATAATTAACAACATATTTTAGCAGTAAATAAGTAAACAAAGATGTAAACAAATAACCAGAATGACGTCATATTACATCATATGACATCACAATTTTCTATGACGTAAACCTTTAATTATTTCTGTCATTTCCTGTAAATTTGTTTAGAGCTGAATTTTTTCTATTCCCAATTTAACTAGCCGAATTAATTTTATCTGGGGGATGGGGTCACTCCCCGCCCCAATAAATTAAAATATGTAACAAAACATAGACCCTGTACCCCCAGTTGTGATAAACAACTAACAGATAATCACGACCCAGACAGAAAATCAACAAAGAATCTCAGGGAGGGCGAAAAACCCAAGTAAACTTGGGAAAAAATTCCCTCCCGGCCCCCGAAGGCGACCAGCCAAGGCCTGAGAATAAATTAGCACTGAAACAAGGGTGGGATGGATGGGTTGCCAAAAGCCGAGAACTGTTTGAAGTAACTCTCACTGTCTCGACTATAAAAATGGCTGCCTCCACGTGGTTGCATTGAGTTTTAAGCAACAAACTCTCATCCAAATCTCACATAACTCCATAATCTCACATAACAATAGCCTTGCGAGAATTGTTAACACCATCCTGTTGGCCCAGGCATGGTGGTGTGACCTCCCCCCCCCCCCGCGTCTTGACCAATGAGGAGTCTTTATCCTTATCAGGCCAGTACAACAAGAAACCCCTTCAGACATGTCGTGGGGTGTCTTTCTCACCACCATGTATGGATGTGAGAGCCACACAGTAAGAAAGCAGAAAGAAAGAAATGCAATTCATTTGAGATGTGCTGCTAAAGAATAGTGCCTAGGATACCATGGACAGCCAAAAAGACAAACAAATAGGTCCCTGAACAGATCAAGCCTGAAACCTCCTTGGGAGCCAAGATGGAAAAATTGAGGCTGTTGTACTTTGGCCACATAATGAGAAGGCACAGATCACTAGAAAAGACAATAATGCTAGGAAAGGTAGAGGGTAGTAGAAAGAGAGGAAGGCCACATGCCAGATGGATAGACTCAGTCAGGAAGGCGAGGGACATGACTTGACAGGAACTAAGCAGAGCAGTGGAGGACAGGGGATCTTGGAGATGTCTCAATCATAGGGTCACCATGAGTTGGAGTCAAAGTGAGGACAGTTAACAACAAAGAGCTTCATTAAATTCTGGAGTGTATTCACTGCCAAACTGCCATGAGAGCCATCAGTCCTCACGACTGTTGCTTGGAGAACCCATTTTCCTGAAACTACTGTGAGGATCAGAGCTAAGCTCAGAAGGAACAAGGGGGTGTTGATAGATGAGTCTTGGTTGGCCTAGAATGTATCCACACTGGAAATAAAGCAATTTGACACTACTTTAACTATGGCTCCATCCTGTGGAATTCTTGGATTTGTAGTTTGGTGAGGTATTCATCTTGGTCTATCAGAGAGCTCTGGTGCCTCACCAAACTACAATTCACAGGATTCTGTAGGATAGAGTCACTGTCGTTAAAGTGATGTCAAACTGCTTTATTTCTGCAGTTTGGATACATACTTATTCCCTGATTATGATAAAACCCCAATGTTTTGATCCATGAACCTTGACTCAGTTACACCACTGATTGGAAGACACTTATAGTACAGGCATATCTCAAAGACACTAACAAAGAAAAAAAATACAGTATTTTTTCTTTTGCCCATACAGCCCTCTTTTCTTTCCTGTTTTCTCTTTAGATTTTTAAGGCAGTACTGGTGTTGGGAAGATGGTGAAGGAGGTTAGACTTTTGGTGTCATGTTTCAGCAGTGTGTCTGCCATAAACAGCCAATAAAATTTTGAACTGGTAAAGAATGGGATTCTACTCTGTCTGATCCTACTGTAGCTGTATTTGCCTGCCTACAACAGGTAAGATAAACAGCAGATATCTCCAAAATCTCTCACTAAGCACACGAGCAGCAAAACAGAGAAAAAATAGGAGTGCAGATTACCCTGGCTCTCTGACTACCACCACCACCCTGCCTATGTTAAAGAAACATAGATTTAACACATCTGGCCACCAGAATGGAAATCATAAGAGAAGTGGGGGTTAGTGAAATAATAACAATAATAAATCTCAGGATTCATTTTGGAAGAAGTCTTCATATGGTCTCAGGGTGCATCTACACTATTGAAATAATACAGTTAAGGGCTGTAGCTCTATCCTATGGACTTCTGGGATTTGTAGTTTTACAAGGTCTTTAACCTTCTCTGCCAAAGAATGCTGGTGCCTCACCAAACTACAAATCCCAGGATTCTGTAGGATGGAGCCATGATAATTAAAGTGATGTCAAACTGAATTCTTTCTACAGTGTAGATGCACCCTCTAGAAGGTTCAACATGTTGTTCTTCATTTATGCAAGGCTTACCTGACCTGCTTGTTTCATTTTGCATGTGTTTATTAAACAACTTTCTGAAACAAGCTGAGTTGTTCTTCTTTTTTGTGGTGAAGGAATTTATCTCTGCTATTTCTATGTTATTTCTATCTCTGATACCAAAGTTTCTGTTAAAGAAGTAATGTTCAGAAACAGATTTACTTTGATAACCAAGGCATGCCTGTAGCAGAACAGACTGCCTCTGAAAGGTGTAGGCTTTCATTCTAGCTGCATTGAGCTATGGGTTGGTCTAGATTGCAATGGGCAACTGCAGCAGGTCCTGGGGTCAGTTTTCTGCCCATAGGAGCCTCTAGCAATCACATAGTCTGGAAAAATGTATGGAAAATGACAGCCAAAGCCAGACAAAAATGATAGTGGCCAAAATGAAAAGTACAGGGAAGAGAGTGCAACCTATTTTTTGCCTTGTTTTAATTTGTAAACTATCTTGAGTCCTAGGGGTTTTTTTTTGGGTGGGAAGGCAGGATAGAAATAAAGATAATGCATGAGGAGTGGGGGGAGGATTATTGAAATTCCAATTTGAATGGTTCCAGGAAAGGAATTTCATCCTTTTTTAATGGTTAGAGAAAAGGCAAGAAAGTGAAGGCTGCAAAAACAGCCTTGCAGGCCACATGTCTTCCCAGGGTCACACTTTCCCCATCTTTGGTGTAGATTACCTGGAATCTAGCTCTAAAACTTGATGGTTCTGTGAACATGCTATAAATCTTAGCATTGGCTTTTCTCTATAGATGCCATTCCCCACTCAGTGAATCCAAACAGAGGTCTTGTTATTCAGTCCATTTGTTATTATGCCCAAGACAAATGCAAACAGGATTATTATTTGTTTTCTGTATGATGTCACCTTATAAAAATACAGTGAGCTCTATTTTCCCCACTATATTACTTGGCTGTCTCCCAGATCAGCATGTCTGCTTGGTTGTAGCAACATATTTTTTCTCCCACCTCTGTACCCCACAATTTCTCCAGGTTCCTATAAATTTCTCCTTCCTTCTTCTGCCTAGCATCTAACATCATTAAGGCCCTGCCCTAAAGTGCTTTGTTTTCTGCAAGGCATGAACGTTTGGAAAGGGGTATGTAGATTTTCTGTAGGCTCATTAACACTATGATTTAACCCAGTTTTCAAATCAGGTTAAAAGTGCCTTGTTCACACACAAAGCAATTTCACCAATGAGTGTATCGGGGTGAATCGGGGCAAACTGGAACAAGCCCTCTTGACCCATGTCATTTTGAAAAGGTTCTTTTATCGAGTCTTTTCAAAAGACACAGGTTGCCACAAATGTGAACAAGCTGCTGATCCCATTCAAGCAGCAAGGAGGGAGGGCCAATGGGCTGAGGTGGGCAGAGGGTTGGTACTTACCCACCCCAAAAGCCTTCCCAAACTGCCCCCCCCTTTTCCCCTCATGCCGGTCTGTGGATCAGTTTCTGGTTTTAAATTTCCCATGCTGTCAAAGTGGCCCCTTCAGATTACTTTGAGCTGTTTTAGGTTTCTGCAGGTGATTTGGTTCCCTTTTTCCCAGTGAGGCAGAAGTTAGGAAAGTTGGGGAGAGGGGTCCTTGGGAGGCATGGTGTGGCGTGTTTTTTAAAAGCATTGACAGATCCTACGCTTGTGCACAGGATCTCAGGACCATGAGTAAAAACGGGTGAGGGGACTCATTGGCGCGGGGGGGGGGGGATGACTGCTTTTTATCCCTAAGTGTGAATGAGGCCTGCATTTAGGGATGTGAAAAGAACACAAACATGGAAAATACAATATTTATGCAAACTGATAACAACATTGTGCATGAATTGTATAAAGAAAAATGCAAAATGCCAAAGTGATTTCACCTTAACTGCCTTATCTAGAATCACTCTGACATATGATCACCATACTGCACTGAGCTTATCTGATTGCATTTGATTTTGGGCTCCTTGTATGGTCAGGTCTCGTTTATATTTAAATGGAATACCAGGGATCTCTAGGTAGGACTCATTTTTAGTACTAGTAGTAGCAGCAGTAATATTTCTAGCCAACCTTTTCCTCAGATTTGTACTCAAAGCACATTACAATTATTATTTTTTTAAGGCCAGGTTTTACTGGAACTAAGAAGGTAGAGTTTTCAGATACTTGAAAAATGCAAGCTTTTTTGTTCTGAAGTTCCTTCCCTGTTCAAGTCCACTGGCTAACTGTTCCAGCCTTCCCATATGCATACATGGGAAGAGGATTATCTATACTTAGCCTGGGGCATTCCAGCAAACACGGCCTGGATCAAAGCATGGATTTGTTGCAAACATAACCAGGCGAGAAAAGTATTTTGTCTGAAACCCTAGAGAATTATTGCTATCAGACAAATGAGAAATACTGTGTTGGATAGACAAAAGATAAAAATAGTACCTTCCTGTGGTTCTGCAATGCTTCTATTTAGTAGCCATGATTCTGCTCTATCCATTTCTGGTGCTAAGATATTTTCCTGCCTGAGGAACAAATGACACAATACCCATTTAGAGGCAACACTTTGAAAATTTTGCAGGTCACTTAATTCTGGTGTATGGCAGCCCTAGCCCTTTTCATATTCCTAAGTGCCTCTTGGCCTCACACAGTCCTACATTTAATTTTAACAAAATTTAAATATATTTCCATTCATATTCTTTGAGGGGATCAATCCAGAATGTGAGATGAAACCCCATGGCTGATATGGTTTGGCCTTCATCAAGCCAGTTATGTAATTGCTTAACTATTTTGCTCATCCATGTTCTGATTTGTGAAGGTTAACCACACTACTACAACTTCTGAAAGACTGGACCAAGTAATTCAGTGAAAGGTCACTGAAATGAGCTTTGATATCCAAAATTGATTTATCAAAGGTATGTGATCTGTACATTCATACAGGGCATTGTTGTCAGAATTTTTTTGTTTTAGCCATAGAGATCCTCGCCATGTTTTTGTAGAAAGTAGAGTGTGAACCAAATCCTTTCCAGATAGTAAGCATGAAAGAGCAGCTGATTAGCTACAGAACTGACTGGGGAGCACAATGTAATTCATATATAACTGGTGTTTTTGGTCCATCCCCCACAGGACCAGTCTTACTATTAGGCAAAACAAGGAGACTGCCTCAGCCAGCAGATGCTGATGGATGATGAGATATTGGAAGACAGACCTGTGTGTCAGACAAGTTGCCCTGTACCCTTGGACTGTCTATTGGTCTCATCATGAGTAGTGAAGTAAGATTCAGCTGCCATTCTAACTGGTTTGAAGAAATTGAAACTTACCTGTTTGAGAACATTTATTATCACACTTCTTTGTAATAGCACTAAGACACCACTTTGATGATCTGTGATCCCATGCTCTCTCTTCTTCATGGTCTGCTTGGGAGCAGTGAAGGAGAGGGGAGAGGGAGAATCACACCCACTGACACCAGGTGACTGCTAGCATATCAGAACTGCAGCAGAAGGAACCTATCCCACAGAAGGCACTGATGGAAAAGTAGCAATATTGGAAGTCATTTATGGTTTTGAGCCATCAGTGAAAACATGTATTCCACTAACAAATGGAATGCAAAGAAGCAGCAGGACAGACACCGATGTTGTGATAAATCCCAGCCAAAGACATTTTTATCCTGTTGAAATTCTGCTTTGCTAGCCTTGTGTGATAACATCCTGGGTCATGCAACAATAAGGATGTGATTCTTCACTATTTTTCTACTCAAAAGAAGCAACAAGTAATTTTAGAAATTTTGTTCTCACTGCAAAAAGTCTTTGAAAACCAAATGGTTTTGAATAACTGTTTTTAGTTCAAATTTTATTCCACACAAAATTCTTGTCTGGTTGTTTTGTGCAGGAAACAGCATTTTCTGTCCAGAAAACAGAGTTTTCTGTGCAATACATGGTTTCTGTGCAAAATAGACATTTTCAAATTTTGCACAGAATAAGTCCCTAACTATAACATTTTCTGTGCAGAAAACAGTATTTTGTATGAAAAAAAAATATTTTAGAAATAGGGACCCTTGGTATCAGGTCCTGGCCTTTCTTCTCTAGTTCTCAAGGAGAGGAGAAAAGAATCTCAAGGCAAAAACACTGCCCTGAAAATTGTGTGTATATTCCTCATTTGTTAGAATTAGTGGTGGTGGGGCTTATTATTTGCATAGCATACTCTGTGCTACTATGGTTGATGCTTAGTGACATCAACAGGGGCTTTTTAACATCATCAAGGTTCACCCCAGGTCTCATGTTTGGTCCTGAAACTCTCAGGCTCCAGGTTAGTCCTGGTCTGACAACCCTAAATTTGGGGGACAGGGGACAGGACACATCACACGAAGAATTCTGTCTACCAAAAGACAGGAATGGTGCGGTGGTTGCCATTACCTGTCCTCCCAGCATCTGCCACTTCCTTATTTTGCCTAATGATAGAGTCAGCCCTGAATATAATCATAAGTTGTTTCTTGTCCACCTTTTGGTGGAGGAGGGATAAACACAAACACAGAACCCTGAGGCAGCTGCTGAGTCCTCATACAAGTATGAACACCAAAGACTACCTACAAATTACAGTACCTCTGAGGTACATAGCTATCTGGCAAAGTGGCTTTTGAGGTAACTGTCAGACAAAATGAAGAATTTGCAGAAGCAGTCTTCCTCCCACCTGCAGAGTTATGAGTAAACCCTGAGATGTTTGAAGGTCTGGAATAAGGAAACCAAACTTGTAAACATGAGGCTTGGAGCCTTCCAGTCTCTGATTTTACATCTTAATGCATTAAAAACACACAGAGAAATGCTTCTTTCCTGAGGTATAAGAAGCAATCAATACATTCTGATTTTCTCCTTCATTAATTCTTTGCAACTGAAATCATTGTTTGACCAGGGATTCTTTTGGATTACAACACAAAACACAATGTCAGCCTGATTCTCAGACCAGTAAATCTGGTGATGGAAAGAAACAGCTGAGCCTGTAGGCAAGAGTGGTCCTCACTGAACACTTCTTCACCCACTTTCTTCACCTCTCCTGCCTCTTTATATTCTTCTTTCCACAACCATAAAAAACAGGAATGGTTGACTCCTTTGTGTTATTCCTCCAACATGGAGGAATTGTATCATTGCTGCTTTGTCAGCATGATCCTGGCTGGGCTATTACCCACTACTTGAAACAGTTGTCTCTGGTAGATTGTCTCTGAGAATAAGTGGTGCTACCTTTCCTTTTACTGTGTGGTGAGAGGACAGGTTTTAAATGTGGGAATCTTATGATATTACAGTCTAATTATAATTCAAAAGAGCGGAACTGCACATAGACAATATGGTTTGATTCATTTATTCTGATCACACTTCAGTATGGTAGCTATTTCCCTGTGGTCTACTCTTGAGGGGAGGGCAAGATGTGCATTGGACTCTTCCTCCTACAAGCAGTCCTAAGAACCACAACATGTACATGATATGGTGTCTCTTGATATCTTTGCTGTTAGTTCTGATTTGAATGTGCACTTGTACTTTTCCTTTGGACTTTGCTGCCTCAACATTGGATTTGTCCCACCAGGTTGGCTGCAGGCAGGACTGGCCTTCCCATGAGCTTCAGTGAGGTGGTTGTCTGAGCTACCAGGGCACTACCACACTCATGTCACTCTGAAGAACTGTCATTGCTCTTTACAGCCTTCCATAGCTGTTAATCCCCTGATGTGAAGCGCTCCCCTCCACCAAAGAAGTATGAGGCAGGTGTGACAGGAGACACAACCCCTCCAGGCCCTGCTTCCAGTACTACCCCTGCTATATAAAGCAGCTTCCTTCTTGGGTGGGTGAGTTGCTAACACTCTGTGTTTCCTTCTTGTTTGGCTGGAACTGTCTGCCATTGTCCTGGGGGAGGCAGGTATGTTGCTCTTGGGCCCAAGGAGAGGCAGTCTTTACTTCATGCTCTACTCAGCTGGCAAGAAAGTTGGGCCACCACAGGATGCTGGAAGGGATGCATATTTTTTCTAAATTGCATGTTACTCTGTTATTATCCATTGTTAATTACAAATTTAACAGCATGAATTTGCACTGTTAATTGAATTGGCTCTGCTTCTGAAATGAAACTCTGGTTTACAAGTTATCACAGCAGTCTGGTTTAGATAATCTTTCATATTGTTTGGTTGTCTTTTGAAATGTTTGCATTTCATTCTGTGTGATAACACTATCTACCTAAGGCATCCTTTTAGAAGGAGAAGTAAGATATAAAGAAACTTTGAAAGGAATTGAAAGTATTTATCACTGTGTAGTGGCTGTAGGATTGTAGTAGCTTATTGGTTAAGATGCCAATTCTGATGACCGGAAGATCGGAAAGTTGGAAGTTCAAGGCCTAAGTGCTGCATGATGGGGTGAGCTCCTGTCACTAGTCCCAGCTTCTGCCAGCCTAGCAGTTCAAAAGCATACAAATGCAAGTAGATAGATAGGTACTAGTTCTTAGCGGGAAGGCAACAGTGTTCAGTATGAGGAATGGGATGGGAAAGAAAAGTAGACAAAATGCTTATTGCCACCTTCCTACTTTATTGCTAGCCTAGTAAGTTGGAGGCTACCAACATTTCTGATAGGCTCATTTTCACTGTCATGTGTTACCCAGTTCCTAACATGACTTGTTTCCTAAAGACCAATAGAGTTGACAGATCTGCTAACCTTATGTTACCTTATGTCGCTTTATGTAGCTTTTTATTTTTCACAACATTTTAATTGTGTATTTTTGTCTCAGATGATTGGTTTTCATGCTGCTTTGTTATCTCCTGTTTTCTGATTTACTTGTGCTTTTATTCCATACATTTCTATTTTTATATACTATATTGCATTTTTATCTGCATTGTGTAATCTGCTCTGGGCAAAAAGAAAACGGGAATAATCTTGAACAGTGGCATACAAATATCAAACAGAAATAAATAGGTCTCCTTTACAGTCTAATTATAATTCAAAAGAGCGGAACTGCACATAGACAATATTGTTTGATTCATATTCTGATCACACCTCAGTATGGTAGCTATTTCCCTGTGGTCTACTCTTGAGGGGAGGGCAAGATGTGCATTGGACTCTTCCTCCTATAAGCAGCCCTAAGAACCACAACATGTACATGAGACCGCTTTAAAGTAGATAAATATATTATGGCTGTGTGATCTATGATAGTATAAATAAAAATTCTATACAAGGCAACCCAAAGGTCTGAACCAGGGAAAAATATGCTCTATAACCTGTATAAATTTAGTACATTTACATATGTTGCTTATTATTTTATGATTTATTAAATGGCTGATAAAGGATTATGAAGGCTGCTGAAGTTGCAACACTTGCCCACTCCAAAATCTTATTGATTCATCCACTCACTCCCTCTTCACTGGTTTCCACTGGCTACAAATGTTCAAGTTGCTCTTCATGTCTACAAGACTAGAAACTTGCTTTTTAAAATGAGAAAGAGAGGGGGGGTAGCAATGGGATCCTAGAGTAATTGCCCCAATTGAACCATCAGTAATCCAGCCCAGAAGAAACTGGATCATGTTAAGGTAGGTTGTTTGCTGTGGCCATGGCTAGGGCACACAGCTCTGGGCTACAAGCACCTGCCAGGAGTACAGAGACAAAGCCAATTTGGGCCCAATCCAGCTTTTCACATGCCATGACACTCTGCACTAACCCCTTGGTTTGGGGAAAACACCAGTGCTTCTTGTGACTTTGTTGGGGC
The DNA here is from genome assembly GCA_026167975.1 of Phrynosoma blainvillii. Lineage (NCBI taxonomy): Eukaryota > Metazoa > Chordata > Lepidosauria > Squamata > Phrynosomatidae > Phrynosoma > Phrynosoma blainvillii. Next base: position 421,470,443 of record JANUYF010000001.1, read on the forward strand.
TCTGGGGCAAAGTTAACAGGTAACGCTTGTGGTATTTCACCGGAAACCCATCTGAGAGGAGAACTGCCAATTCTCTGGCCTATAAGGGAAACAAAAATAGCCTGGCACAGCACCACTGTGCCTTGATTCCAGCAGCTGAAGAAAGGCCCTTCATACCAACTCCTGGCCTCTGAAGGAGAAGAGATCAGTAGTCAGCATTTTCTGGATTTAATCCCCTCCAACTGCCATTCTCTTTTCCTTATTTCATGTCTTTTCAGATTGTACACCTGTTGGCAGGGAATAGTCAAATTAACAATTTGTAAACTGATCTGGTAATCTTTTTGGCTAAAGTGCAGGGTATAAAGGCAATAGATAAATAAATAAATCCAGTGAAGCAAAAATTACTTAGAGTCAATGGCATATTTTGGGAAAGAGAAAATCTAGGACTTATTATTACTGGCTACTCACCTCGGGGGGGGGGGGGGACACAAGGTATATAGCAGGAAATGATCACACATGAAACTATAGCAGGGATGGATAGGCCCAACAGCCACTTTGACCTCCCTTGGCACTTGGAAGCCTAAAAAATGTGGTACTCAACATGAAAAATTGTGGCCTTCATAAGGCTCTGGGGAGTGTGATTTGCCATTTTATGTCATTTTTTAAAAATGTGTTGTTGAGGCCTTTGTAGGTTTCCCAGACTTAAAACTGACAAGGGCTCATGAACCACTAATGATTGTATAGAAGGAATTTCAGCAGGTCTTGCTTGTCACACTGTCAAGTAACTAGAAATACCTGCTAAAATTCTCTGTGCTGCACAACTGCTAAAGGTACAGGAGACCTCTCTAGTTTTCTCCTTAGCATCCCTAATACTTTGAACTTGTTTTAGGGCTGAAATGTCCTTCTTTTAAAGCCAAACCAATCACTTTCAATCACTTCTCTCTTCAAAAGAAAGGCTTTGGGGAAACAAAATAGCACATAGAAAAATTGTAACCCAGAAGATTTGCAAGGTGCAAATTGCCACTTGAGGACCAATTTTTTTAGGATTATTGGGGAGTTAAGGAGCTTGAAGGTTCCAGAAACTACGTGCATTCTGGATGCTGTTCTTTCCCCACCCAGGGTATTTAGAAAAGGAAACAACAGGGCAGAAATTAGAAAGGGGGAACCACCCAGGAAATGCCAACTATCATTCTCTACTTCTGTTCTCCCCTAGTCACTTGTAGTTGCACATTTCTTCACTTCCAACAATTAAGGAATACTGGACAGCTTCTACTCTTTAGTGGAAGTAGCTCTGAGCACTAAACAGTGTGTGAAACCTGCCTGTTCCAAGGAAAGAAATCAAGTCATTTAGACAAACTCTACCAACTGGCAAAGGTTCATCAAAGCTGTCCACTTTCTTTGGGTCTAGGGAGGTCAAGGCCAAAGCCTCATTTCTTCTGTGTTATCTTTCTTCTCTACATGTAACAGAAAGAATCAGGCAAATGGACAACAGGTATCAAATATTAGCTTGCTCAAACTTCTTTAAGCCTTGGCCAAAACTAAAGAACTTACAGGCTGTGCAGACCAGCCACAAGGGCCAGCCTGGGGGTGGAGTGGCACCCCCCTAGCATCCCTAATCCTTTGAACTTGTTTTAGGGCTGAAATGGCCTTCCGCATGCCGACCGCCCAACTCCGCCCCCACATCATCCTCATGCTGCTCACCCAAACAGACAGTGGGCAGCATCAGGGTGCTCCGTTGGCACAGTGTTCATACATGCAGCACCAAAGGAGTGCTGAAAAGCCACTGCCACCACAGCAAGGGCGCCTTTTTGTCACTCTAAAAAGGAGCGGCATTAGCCAGCTCTTTTTAGAACAGCAAAGTACCAGATCAGGGCTGGGGATTGTGGTTGCCACAGCCCTGATCCAGCAAGGAAAGAGGCAGTGGGACCTCCGCCCTTAGGGGGGCATCTGTTAAGCCCTTAGTTTCACAACACCTTAAAGGCAAATCAGGACGATTTTCTCCTGGCAGCAGAACTCTAAGCTTGGTTCCAAAGAGCATCATTTTACTGAAATCATACATATTCCAGAAACCTGTAAAGAACAAAAAGGGAGAAAAACTATGCAACTGAGTAGAATATGTTTCTTCTCTGGTTGCCACATTCCCATACTATAAATAGACTGTTGCAAGCCAAAGAGAACATTAATTGGATTAATATGCTATGGTGCTTCACAGAGCAGATTCCCCAAGAGTGGGACTTGTATTCCTGCTGAAAATACTCTTCAAATTGTCCATTTTTATTATTGCCTTTTTACACATCAGTAATTGTTTACCCATGAATAAAAGTCAGGATCAGTCATGTCACTGGGATGATAGTGTTCCCATAGTAACCATCTAAATCAATTGCTAAATTCCCATATCATTTTATCTTTGTCATTTATGTTTCATTTTCTTTTGATGATGCAGTTCAGCTTTGAAGAACTGTGTATGTTGTGTGTATGTACCTGTGTGTATCTATATCAATCTCTATATGATAAGGGATAGGAGCCAGCATGTTTTAATGGTTTGAATGTTGAACTAGGACCATGGTTCAAATCTTCTCTCAGCCATGGAAACCCACTGGATGGCCTTTGGCTAGTCACACATTCAACCTCAGTGGAAGGCAATGGCAAACCTCCTCTGAAGAAATTTTGGGAAGAAAACATCATGCTAGGGTCACCTTAGGGCCACCATAAGTCAGAAATGACTTGAAGGCATACAGTGACAAAACTACTCAACTGCTCTGAGAAGATACCATAGGGATTGAACATGGCAACATGTTGCATGTTAGGTGTATGCTCTGCCATTAAACTATGCATCTGCCACTTTTTAATAAAGAAAAGAAGAAGTATGATATACAGCAGCAGTTAGCCAGGGGCTTATCTGCTATGAAAGAATATTTTATATCTTCCCAATACAGTGATCCCTCCACATTCACTGGGGTTAGGGGTGAGGACCCCCAGGAATGTGGAAAAACTGCAAATAAAAAAAAACCAAAATTATCTTTACCTGAAAGGAGGTGTCTCTAGGAATTTCCAGGTCCTCCGGTGCAACTCTGTGGTCAGCATCTGTTAGAAGTTGATCACAGAATCATGCTGGAGGACATACAAATGCCTAGAGAAGTGTTTTCTCTAGGAACCTTTAAGTTGTCCAGCACAGTTCTATGGTCAATATCTGGCAGAGTTACACTGGAGGACCTAGAGATTCCTAGAGAGAACATATTAATCAAAACTGCAAATAATCAAATCCACAAAAGTCAAATCCACAAAAGAGTTTTTTACTAACACTAACATCTCAAAGTTGGCTTCACAAAAAGTGGCTTTCCCTTCTTTCTAACTTCTTTCAGATGACTAGTAAACACGTGGGAGAGAATCAAGTTACAGCTGACCTTTTTTAAAATGGCCATGCGTCTCACTTGTCAGTGGACAATCCTCTGGTTGAAAGCAGCCAGTATTTGAAGGCTTGCCCAATCCAAATCTGATTTCAAGACAAAATGCCATTAGAAAAGAGAGTAGGGACCTCAAAACTGCCTCTCAGCAATTAACACCTAAACATCAGACTGAGCATTCACAGAGGTCACCTGCCTGAAGTCCTTCCCATTCTGCTTCAAAGTATCTCTATATAAATTATAATAATTATTTCTAATTATTCTACTAGACATATGAATTAGCAGTACAGATTTTGTTGAACCCTTTTCCCTTGTTTGCCCTGTTTTTGACACTGGTAACTGACTAGCCTCTCCCCATTCCTGACATCCATTGATGAATCTAATCTTCTGCATGGAGGTCGCACACAGCCATCTCAATACCACTATGCAATCCTACTGAATTTTACCACCCGAATAGCTGTTTTCTATTTAAAAAGTGATTCAATATAGCTAGGAATATACACAAACAGGACAAAGCCTCTGAGAGTTCATATATCAATTGCTGCTAGTGCCAAAGAACAGAATCCCCAAAAATATTTGCAGTACAAGACTACAAGCCAGTCCTTCTTACAGACACTCAACAATCAGGCAATCCAGGCAGGGTGGTTAATGCTTGATAAAGCAGAAGACAGTAGGAAAACAGGATGACAGCATTACAGGTGGATAGATTGGATGGACAGATCCAATCACATAAGCCACATCCCTGAATTTGAAAGACCTTAGCAGGACTATTAGGAACAGGGTATCTTAGAAGTCTCTCATTCATACAATAGACAGAAGTCAAAACCAACTCGACATCAGTTAACGCCGTGCAGAGAAATGACTGGGGATATAAATCTTGACATATTTTGTTCTTGCATGTGAAAATGAAAGATTTCAATACTTCTCTCCCTGATGGATGAGAATGTCAGAATTTACAATATATTTTTTTAAAAAATCAAATTTTGTACATTATTTGCAAAAATAAATTGCCAAAAAAGTCACAAAATACACAAAACAAGTGCTGCCCCCCACCACTTATGCACAGTCAAATAACATCTCACAGCAATAAACAGTCTTTTCTGTGAGGTGTCTGGACAGATCAAGCAATTCTTTCTCATCAAGGATGGAGTACTTGTAAACAAACTTGATACTACTGCACACTGCACACACTTCCCAATTCAGTCATAGTCCTATTGTCTAAAACTACTCAAAGTTAGATGCCAGCCCACAACAAGATTCCAAGACTTGATGCTAAAATAATAATAATAATAATAATAATAATAATAATACTGTAATTATAATAATAACAATGTGGCTTGCTATATCCGACAGTATGAGAAGCACACTTACATACTGAAGCTATTTTCTGAGATGGAGGAGATAAATCACTGTAGCTCCAAACATATTGGCAAATTTGCTGTTTCAAAACTTCAGCAAAAGCATGTGTTGTTTTTCCTACACTGTCACAGCCTTATAATGAAGCTCTGCATAGAAATTGCATAGCATACAGCACAAAGTTACTTTGTGCTGTATGCACAAATATGCACAAGAGTTTGTGGGATTGGCTGTTTTCCTGTTGAACAGTACATACCTCATAACCTGTTTAAAATTCCCAGCTGTTTCACAGTGGATCACCACTGTAGAAATAATGCAATTTGACACCACTTTAACTGCCATGCCTCAATCCTACAGAATCCTGGGATGTGTACTTTTATGAGACACCATCATTCTGGCAGAAAAGGCTAAAAATGTTGTAAAACTGTAACTCCCAGGATTCCATAGGATAGAGCCATGACAGTTAAGGTGGTGTCTATCTGCAGTGTTGGTGGACTGCTAGTCCTGTGCAGGTCTTTAGACACTGGCTATAATTTCTGTGAATCAAGGCTATATTATATGTGTTATATGTGAAACATAAATATAGGTGCATTAAGGTCTTGAGCTGTTGGAACAATGTCACAATGATCCTTGCTTAGGCATAATTCTTATTTTATTCCATCTCATTTTTCTCTCTTTGAAATTTCCTATACAAGTGATCTGATCTTTTTTAACACACATACACACATACACACAAACAAAAAGTTAAACCACTGTCCTCTCTTTAACCATGCAGTGGACATCATCTGATAATATAACTGCATGACCATGCTGCTAAAAAAGAAGTTTATTTGTCTAGATTTAATTTCAATTGGTCAGTTTCAGGGGGCTTTTACATATGTTGAAAGTTTAAAAAGTTGTTTGTTAAGTACTTCAATTATAATTCATTTAAAAATCCTATTATGTTTGGTTACACAAGACTGCATTTAATATACTTAAAGATGCAGTACTCCTTAGCTGTGACATATTTATGGTCCGAATGTTAAAAGGTTTATAAAACAAGGTGGTATATCTACAGTGACAAGGGGCTCTGGACGAACATAATGATTCAGTCTGTCCATTTGTAATTAGGTTGGAAATAATTTATCATGATGAAGATAAGTGAGCAAGAAAATTTGCAGAATAACTCCACATTGCATTTTTATTATAAAAAGAAGGGATTTCTATATTCTATCCATCACCTGCCTCCAGATTTTATCCAGGTTGCTGGTGAAATTCATTTTTTAAAAAAGCACTATATGGTTCTAATTTGAAATGAAAGTGTCAAAAATTACAAACAGGATATCAAAAATCAAGTGATCCTCCATATTCGTTTAATATAAAATGAATCTTAACACTGATTGATTTGGGACTGGGAATTGATGCCATGGATGCCACTTGAAAACCTTTAGAAAATGATGAGTCACATTCAAAAGGACCAGATAAGAATTCAAAGGCCTGCTGGATGCTAATCTGTAGTGCATCCATTCTTATCTGCTAGCTTGCCAATTGAACCTTAAGCCTTGCAGGATCAAATCTTTTCCTGAGATTTCCAGAGGCAATTTATATAGTACAGACCAAGAGTCCAGGGATGGGAGGGAGTGGAAGGAAGAGAAGAGAAGGCCACATCAGGGCTCTGATGTCACTTCAAATAAACATACTAAGAAGTATTTGATTGATAGACAAACAGTGATGCCTTCAGACTGATATTAAAACTGAAGTTGACTTATGAGTAGGAACATTGCTTTATTGCATGGTTGCAATCATAGCCCAGATTGATAGTTTTGGCCTCCAGCATAGCATCCAATACATTCATCAGGCTGATGACAGTCAAGTTTTCACTTTTTTTAAAAAGCACAACTTTTATTGAAGTCCTCACATCAAAGCTTGGGCATGTGCATCAAGGTGTTACTATGGTGGTGCATTCAAAGATGCAACCCCTCATGTGAACAGTTGGGGAGGTCATAAATCTGGCTGTATCATTACATAGATTGCAGCAAATGCCATGAGGGCAGGGGGTAGCAGTGATAGATCCAGAAAATGCTGAGAAAGAGCAGCCATATCTCCCTCCCAGCCACAGCATTCCTCATGAGTCTTTCAGCCTGAGAGATTACTGCATGAGGTGCTAGTTACTGAACTGGAGTGGAATTACAACTCATGATTCCTCCCCCTTTCACATCTCATCACTCATCCATTGCTGATCTGTTGTCCTATTATTATCACACAATTTCACATTATTGAGAGACACCTGTCAATAACTGCCAATATCACTACATTCATGCAATTGTGCAGGTGCAGCTTGTTTTGGCACTACAGTAGTATTATTGTGGGGTCAAATTAGTGCAAATGGGCATGTCACAAACCCTTCTCCCTGCTTCTGTCATGTCATGGACCTTCCAGTTTAGTGAAGAAGAAGTCTGATTTCACCTAATTTAGTGAGGCCTTAATTTATTAATTTATGTAAAATGTTCTCCCAAAATGGTCTTCCATTTCACAGGATCCATCAATATATATAGTGTTGCTATATACAGAACCACCAATTCCAAAATTAAAATAACAGCATGGAAATAAAGAATTGTGAATCACTGGAAAGGAGTTGCCCAAAGAATCTCATGATTACAGTCTAATCTTATCATTGCAAGATTTCAAAAGATTTTAAAAAAATGCATGAGCAAAGCAGGCAAAAAAGGGTTGGCGCCATTTGTGGTGTGTGGAAAACAGAAACCAGAAACATTTGCCACAAAACAAGGACTGCCATGTTATTGAAAGGTAATGTAGAAATAAGTGTTGTAATAGCATTACTGCTACTGTTGTAATCACATTCAAAAAACTGTGTGATTGCAGTACAAAAGCACCCTCATGCAATAATCTCCCTGGTCTTAGATGACAGAACAATGTGTTCTATGCAGCTTGTCCCACATAGGCTAAACTAATCCCTTCTCTTTGGATGTAGTGGAGGAGACTTTCCCATTACCAGTGTTAAAATTCAGTTACCAGTTCCATTCACTTTTGTATATAGAACAGGAAAGGGAACATATTCCTAACAAAGCATCCTTGGACAGCCCTGTGGTATCACAAACATTGTGCTTCTGAAGAAGCCTTGTGATACCATTCTCTCTCTCTCTGTGTGTCTCTCTCTCTCATACATGTTGCTATAAGACATCTGAAGATGTCAAAGAACATTATGTAAATATACTCCTTTTAAACACTGCCTTTGCCCATGCATCAAAGCTTCTGAAATTACTGTACACACTCATATATAAGTCTAAATATTTTAGTAAAAAATTGACACACACACACACACACACCCCAAAAAATGGGTTGACTAATCCATGGGTCAGTGTACTTTACTTTAAAACTTATCCCCCCCTCCCAAAAAAAGCTAGCATACCCTTTTGTGAGTAGTGTGGTGAAAGGTGAGAGTCCACCCTGGGAGCACCAACCCACTCTACTGTCTCCATCATGATGTCACTTTTGACCTTTTGAAATGCCTGGATGGGAAAATGGTGTCAGTTCTTTCGCACTTCTTCTCAAAGGAATGCCAAGTGGAACTGGGCTTTGGTGGATCTGAATAAGACATTTGTGTGTGTTTGTCGACTTTTCTGGATTAAAATCAGGCAAAGTTATCACATTAAAGTTAAAGACTATAATCACTTCTAATGCAATCACCATTGTCTTTGCTTTACCTTTTCATCCTTTTTGTCATGTGTACATTTTCTTAGCCCTACCTGTGCCTATTTGCCTCCCCCACACATTGCACAGCCACCATTTACCATTGTTTCCTCCTCACCCATCCAGCTTTTAGAATGAGCACAAACAGTTATGCCTGCTAGACTTATCTCAATGCATTGGGATCATTTTCCTTTACTTTGTATGTCCTATCCTTTGTTACATGTTCCTAAGTTTTATCCTTGACTTATCCATGGGTCATATCAAAATTCATAATTTTGGCCCCAAAATCTGCTCTTGACTCATACATGAGGTCGACTTATAGTCAAGTATATATGGTATTCAGGCTTCTTTAACAAGTGCAATTTATAAATAAACTGCTAAACACACCCACACACCCACAGAGGAGTTCCCCAAATCTCTGCACCCATCCTGAAATTTTTCAGGTTTCTTAACTAGAGCTGTTTCAATACTAATGTCATTTTCATAACTTTTGCCCACAAAAAATGTAGAATGATAAACAAATGCTTTTCTGAAAACCAACACTACTCCCGCTCAAAGCACCCTGCACTCATTATTCTGGGATATGACAGTTTTTTCCTCTCAAAAAAGAAAATAATTCTTGCAAATTTCATCTAATTTTTCAAAGAATATTTGTGTAATATGCAGTAATATGAAACTCATTTTTTTAAAAAAAAATACAGATATATAGCATGAGACACTTGTAACTATTTGTCTTAAAGTTGTCAGATTTAATACCATCCTAAGGAGCTAATGTTTCTTCAGATTTCATCCAGTTTAGGAAAACTGGAAAAGGTTACAAGCATTCATTGATGTCCAGTTATGGTCATTGGGAGGTACAAGGAGATGGATTTCTGAAACAAGATTTGAATTAATACTTGATTTGAAAGGACCTGAAATGGAGTGAGTTTTGGAAATAATTAATTTTTATAGGTGAGTGAGTGCAGATGTAGGAAAAAACCTCTCTTAAAATACTAATTCTTGATGAGATAAGCTACTTCCACATGTCAACACAGGCTGTCAAAAAATTAATTAACCCCTGCAAGATTTCTTGTCTCCAGTATGAAAATGAGTTGAGTGCCTTTTCCCCCATTGATGCTTCTACAATTTGTGAAAAAATCTTTATGAAACAAAGCATAGAAAAGAGAGAGAGAGAGAGAGATGCTCCTGTTTGTTAGTATAGCATAAAATAATGCAAGTTGAAGAAGAAGCCAATAATCCCCCACTCCAAGATGGAGGAAATCCCAGCACTCTGCTCCCATGCCCTAGACAGCAAAGGCTCCTCATAGTAAGTTGTGTAGCTTTCTTATGCAGGATTGAACTATTGAACAAAAAAAGTGGCAGGTGCATGCAGGTCTGTGTGTAGTTGCACATGCTTTTCTGCACTGGGGACCACTCTTCTGCCACATCCTAAATAGCATGATTGATTGTGCAATGCTTAAACCAGCATAACACTGTTTGGCCAATTCTGATTATGATACCACCCTTACACAACATTCTAGAAAGTACAATTTCTTGCACACTGATATTATGTCAACAAAAGATACCAAGAGGATTCTAGGAAGAGAGTCACCAGAAAACTGACTGATCAAAAGGATTCTACCAGTCCATCTGATGAAGCACCTATTTTTTAAATCCATGCAAAAAGACAACATCTATCACAGCTGAGCAACACTGTTTGTCCAATGTATCAAATCTGAGCAAATACAGTCAGCCCTCCATAATGCCCCCATGGATACTAAAAATAATGGGACTTCAAATCTCATTATTGTCAATGGGTGCCAATATGCATGTGTGCACACATTGCCATTGACAATAATGGAGTGGAGCCATCCATGGAAGCTCTCCATGGATAGCTAACCCACAAAGCGCCAACTACATCTTTCTTGCAAATGTAAAAAGTCTCTCAAAACCAATGGGAGGGAATCACTAAACCACAACTGAGGAGAAAAAGTTTTGCAGTGTCTTGTTTGTTCATGCAAGAACAAGGTGGGCAAGAATTTATATCCCTACTTGAAAGTCATGATATTTTAGTCATGTTGCTGTCCTGCCACAGTCTCAGGAGAACTGTGACACCATTGCATAGAAAATTGTACACACTAAAGAATTAATCCAAGAAAGCTCTTTTTTTGCACACTGAGTAAACATTTCCATTGTCAATGACATTTAAAATTGTACATTTTCCAAACAGTGGTAATCATGTATATGTAAATTTTCTTCTTTTGTGCTATTTCCTTTCATAAATGGCAGTTTTTCAAATTTATAGACATAAGAATACATTTATGAGGAGATATATATATATATATATCCCCTAATATATCTCCTCACTTATATTCCTCCTGGCATTTCAGCATGTTCAGCGTTACAAGTCACAGGTCACCCACCGCCTCCTACACAAAGATCACTTATCGTCTAGCTGACGCCACTGTTCATAGAGACCATTAAACAAATCAATTCCATTGATTGTTTGCAAAGAGTTAAGTTACTTTTTGACATGTACAAAATTGGAAAAGGCTTGAAAGGCAAATAATATAATCAAGAGAAGACTTTGGCCCTCCCTGTGCCAGGCGAGCGAAGAAATTTCTGATCCTTAGAGAACAGAAACTGGCCAGGTATAATTTCATGTGGCTATAAACTCCCTACGAAGGATTTTTGAGTCAATAATAAATAGGCTGTAGGAAGCATATTCAGAGGAAAAACTTAAGAGCTATACATTACGCTGCTGGTGGTGCGTATTCAGACAACCAATGTAGCAGTGGATTTTGGAAACACAACAAAATGGAGAAAGGAAAGTGCTAAGTTTTTTGATGCCACACTAAATGAAAGATACAGCATAATTCCAAAGGATGACGGTAGGGGAGAGGATTAAATCCAGCAGAAGCTGGCTACTCTTCTCTCACAGGTTACCTCACGGCAGTTGGAAGGGAGGGAGAATGCAATTATAGGTTGCATCAATAGCAGTATAGTGTCTAGATCAAGGGAAGTAATAATGCCACTCTATTCTGCTTTGGTCAGACCTCACCTGGAATTCTGTGTCTAGTTCTGGGCACCACAATTCAAAAAGGATGTTGAGAAATTAGAGCATGTCCAGAGGAGGGCAACCAAAATGGTGAAGGGTCTGGAAACCATGCCTTATGAGGAAAGACTTAGGGAGCTGGGTATGTTTAGCCTGGAGAAGAGATGGTTAAGAGGTGATATAATAGCCCTGTTTAAGTATTTGAAGGGGTATCACGTTGAGGATGGAGAAAGCTTGTTTTCTGCTGCTCCAGAGAATAGGACTTGGAACAATGGATGCAAGCTACAGGAAAAGAGATTCCACCTCAACATTAGAAGGAACTTCTTGACAGTGAGAGCTGTTCAACAGTGGAACACGCTCCCTTGGAGTGTAATGGTGTCTCCTTCCTTGCAGGTCTTTAAACAGAGACTGGATGGCCATCTGTCCGGGATGCTTTGATTTTGAGTTCCTGCACGGCAGGGGGTTGGACTGGATGACCCATGATGTCTCTTCTAACTCTATGATTCTATGAGATTCATATGATTCTATCACATCAGCCACTGGGGCCAAGGCATGATGCAGCTGTGCCTGACTGCTCCTCTCCTTCAGAGGCAATAGCAGTGGCAGCTAGAATGGAGGGAGGGCTCTCACCATCTACTGGAGCCAGGTCATGATGCAGCTGTGCCTGGCTGCTCTTGCTTCCCTCAGAGGCAGTAGCATTGACATTTGGAAAGAAAGAAGGGTTTCCAATAGTTGCTGAGGCCAAGGGATGATAGACCTCAATACGCTCCTTTGTAGGAGCTAAGGCTCAGAAATTAAACAACTAATTATAACTTTAACATGACAAAAAGACAGTTTGTGGGAAAACAGAAGAAATACATTAATATACCCTCCTGCCTCAATTGTTCTTGTTTTCTCCCTTTGTCTGAGACATGAAGTGACTCCCTTGCATTGGTGTAAATAAACAAAAGTGTCCCATATTTTGCAGCTAGCCATATTTTATTTGCACATCTTGGTGTGTTTTATCCAGTGTGAAAACGTCCTGAGGCCTACATCTCCTGTTCACTAGTTAGGTACCTACCTAATTATAGGACTCTGCAGATGAATCTCAGCAAGTGACTAATGAAACAGGAAGAAAGCAGCTTGTGGGTCATCAATTTGTTTGCCATTTATCTTGAGCTTGTCCTTTCCCCTTCTACTCTCACTGTCATGGAAGAAAGATAAGACAGCTAACTTGAATTGGTCCTAAGTATTGAGTAGTCAGTATATTTTACTGAACAAGTTAGCTATCTGGACAAAAGCAGCCCCTTCCATCTCACAAAATTAAAGAAGCAGATTGAATAAATGGCCACTTTGGGGTGTTTTTTTTTAAAGTCACAAACTTTTACAAACATATATTTTAGGCAGTAAAGACGGATCTCTTCCGGCAGGCCTTCCCGGAATAATCCCCTGGCTCTAGGGGAGATGGTTTTAGTGCTCCTAGTATCATGGCTGCCTTATTGTTTTGTTGGTTTTATTGTACTACGGCATTTTAATTTTCTCTATAGTTTAATCTTGTTTTAGGGGAAGGGTGGGGGATTCCGGGATGAGGGAATGTTTTTAACTTTGTATGTTTTAAAATGCTGTAACCCGCCCCGATTGCCGAGCAGAGGGGCGGGCTATAAATAAAATTTATTATTATTATTATTATTATTATTATTATTATTATTATGGAGAGCCAGAAGCGGCTATTTAAACGCTGCCTGTTTCCACCACCTCCAGCCAGAAGCGGCGAGAGGCTGCGCTGGAGGCCCCGGACTTCTCCACCTTGTTCCGGAGGCCAGCTGGGCACAGCTGAGCGCCTTCAGCCACCACACCCCCGCCGCCCTGCTGGAGAGCCACACCCTGAAGGGAGGCGCGGTTCGTCCAACATCCAGCACAGAACTAATGTTCGTCCAACATCCAGCACAGGAACAACAGGCATGGGGGATCCGATGAACTGGGGGGGGGGGACTCCTTAAGATCAAATTATTATTTGGACTTATTTGTTCAATTATCTTAATTATATATATTGTATTTTTTAATGTATTGTATTTTAATAATTGCTCTTAATCTGTTTGTTGATTTATTTTGGGGGTGGGGGGTAGGAATGAGGGATGGAATCTTAATGTTATTTGTTTAATGTTTGGGGAGGTGGGAAGGACATTGTTAATTTGTTGTAATGTATTATTGTATTATTGTTGTTTAATTTGTTGTAATCTAATAGGGTATCCTGTTGTTCACCGCCTAGATTGGCTACCCAGAGGGGCGGTATACAAATAAACCGTATTATTATTATTATTATTATTATTATTATTATTATATTTAAACACATAAATATTTATTTATTTATTCATCCCAACTGATCTCACATAAAAATACAAAAGCAACATAACATGGTAAACAACAATCCATACATTCATTTTTTTTCTGAAAAGCCACTTCAGCAATTACTTATACTAGAATACAGTAATTTCTTTGAAATGGATGTTCTTAACTGTTATTTGAATCAATCTGTTGATGCTGAAATTGGATTTTTACATAATTTGTTCCCTTTTTTTGTCAGGAACTGTCAGAATGGTTCTTTCCTAATATTATGTTTATTTGCCACTTTGTGTGACATGTATATAGCTAGTAAAATTTGACTGACTGAACATCCCATTTCACTTGTCTCCTTTTGTTTGCATTCTCAGCAGAGGGAGGAAAAGACGGACCAACATTCTGGCATCCATTTAGAATTAAACTTTTTTCATCAAAGTGGAAGGACCTAAAAATGCCAGCTAGATTGACCCATCCTGTCCAAAATGGCAGCTCGTGTGTCCTATTTACCAGCCGGGCACCTGTTTAAAGTGCTATCTGATTAAAATATAGTTGAACCTTCATGCACCAATAACCAAACAAAAACAAAAAACAAGAATTCTTTGTATTTTGTGAGTTGTGAGGTATTTTTGACCCCAGATTGATACAGAATTCCAGTATATTGCAGGGTTCTACTGGGTATGTCCCATAGCCAAAGATTGTTTGTGTGTACAATATCAAATCTATCCCATCCAAACACCCAGAGGCAGAAAATAAAGTAGAATAAAAGTAAAATAAAATCAGCTAAAATGAAATAAAAGGTACACTTCTTACATTGTGAATTTCCTGATGCAAATGTCCATGTGGCATGAGCAGGGGGGATTCAACAGCCTCAAACAGAGGCCAACCTACTAACAACCTGAGAGCATCACTTTTGTTTCACTATCTCATAGGCCACTAAGTAGAGGTAGAAGTAGGATCTTTATTACGGTCATTGACCAGCACATAGGTCACTAAAAATTTCTTGTTACCTTTGGGGGGGTGGGTGGGATCTGAATATATTATACTGTTGGGGTGAATACCCTAATAGCAAACATCAATAGATTTGTTGTGGCAATTTTTGTCCCAGCATTTTTTGTTTATAGAATAAAAATGGTATTATCACAAGTTGCCAAAAATTGAGGACACTACAACAGTATAGAATGCCTATATTAGTTCCACTTCTTTGTAGGATCTACAACAAAACATGACTCTCAAGGAGTAAAATGTTCCATTGTAATGTAAAAAATTATAAAATTATACATTATTAAAACATAAAATATATGATCTGAAACATATTGGGCTTTCTTTAATAAAGTAGCTATCAATTGAGTACATTGGCATGTGTCTCCAGCTTTTCTTATGACCTATAAAGCTCTATAAACTTGGATCCTATCCTCACATGACACACTACTAATACCCAGTAGTGATGCATAAGAGAGCATGCAATTTTCTTCATTCCGGATCTTCTTTTTTAATCTTAGAGTGTCCTAGAAAATCCCATTCTCTCTAATGTCCTAAATTGTTGTTGTTTGTGCCTTCAAGTCATTTCCAAATTATAGTGCCCCTAGGGTGAATCTATCATGGTGTTTTCTTAGCAAAATTTGTTCAGAGGGGGTTTGTCTTTGCCTTTTGGGGGCTGAGAGAGTATAACTTGCCCAAGGTCACCAACTGGATTTCCATGAGTGATCAGGAATAAAAACCCTGGTCATGGTCCAGCACTTAAACGACTGTTCCACACTGGCTCTCAATGTCCTAGAAGAGTCCCTAATTCGTATGGGGAGTTCAAAATCACTTTCTACATGGACATAGGACGTTATCACACGGCGGCAAATCTGCTGGTTAATCCACACAAAACCCAAACAGAAACTCGATTAGTGCCCTGTGTTTTCACACGACATCGCACAGAAACTGGACAGAAAGTGGACAGAAACTGGTGTTAACCGAGATCTTTTGAAATTAGGTTGTTTGGAGGAAATGCAAATGTGCAATTAAGGTAAATTCGCAATTAAGGTAAATTCGCCGTAATGTGAAAAGCAAATGCGCATTTGGAAGCATTTCCCTGCATTTTCCCATGGTTCCGCGGGGTCCTGGAGGCAGCATAAGTGTCTCCTTCCCCCTCAGCAGATGGCTAATTGAGCCGTCTTGGGGGCAGGGAAGGGGAGGGGCAGCCGCACGATCGGCGCCCCAACCCCTTCCCCAGGTTGTCCTCAGAGCGCCGACCCTCTGCACGGCCGGCACTCTGAGGATGACCTGGGGAAGGGGTGACAGCCACGGCAAGTGACAGCCGCGGCAAACATAGTGCGCATGTGCTAGAAGATCATTTCTAGTACATGTACGGGATTTTTTCACTTGTGTGTGAACGTTAAATGCGGTTTCAGCGGTAGCTTCCCTTAATTGCGCAATTAAGGTAATTACGTGTGAAAAACATTTGCGGAATCAAGATTTATTTTCGGTTTATTTTCGGAATTTGTCATTTCCAGTTTATTATCGCTTTGTGGCCCATGTGTGATAACGTCCATAGTTACCACTGGGAGGAATTCTAAAGGCCTTTACAGACTGCCAGAAATAGTGCAGCTTGAGGCCACTTTAACTGTCCTGGCTCAGTGCTAGGGAATCATGGGAATTGTATTTTTTTCTGGGACATTGAGCCTTCTCTGTCAGAGAGCTCTGGTGCCACAATAAACTACAGTTCCCATGATTCTTTAGCACTGAGCCAGGATAGTTAAAGTGGCCTCAAGCTGTACTATTTCTGGCAGTCTTTAATGGCCCTTAGTTACTTCCATATGGCAGATGTTTTGTCCCAATACAAATTACTGCTTGCTTCAGCCATATTAATGCCATTGCTACCTCCCCATCTCCCCACCCCCTGCCCATATATGATATGATGGTGTGAACTTTAGTTTTCTTTACAGAGCAGTTCTGTAAGGAGTTCTGTTACTTAGGGGCCTTGCAGACTGCCAGAAATAGTGCAAATTGAGTCCACTTTAAGGGTTAGGGTTAGTGCTAGGGAGTCATGGGAATTATTATTTTTCTGAAACATTGAGCCTTCTCTGTCAGAGAGCTCTGGTGCCACAATAAAATACAGTTCCCATGATTCCCTAACCCTAACCCTTACCCTTAAAGTGGACTCAATTTGCATTATTTCTAGCAGTCTGCAAAGGCCCTTAGACACAACTGCACTGAATCCCATAAATGTTAGTCTTAGGTCAATATGTATAACATTATAGCCTTAATACAATTATCCTTAATACATTTGTTTGTATCATTCATAAGGATGCAAATCTTAAACAGTTTTATTCTCACATGCAAGAATGAATAATTTCCATAGTTTTCTTCCTGCAGTGGGAAGTGATCATGAATATGCTTTGCAGACACACATAGGAAATCCCACAGGTTTTGAGATGGACGTGTCAAAGGGATCTTTGCATCTTGTGAGTAGTACATTTTAGCAAAAATGACCAATATCTCACCTCACATAGTGTAATTCCTTGTGTAGTTATTATAGAACCCGAAAATAAAAACTGCACACAATGATCACTGTTTGAGAATAGCACTATAAATGTTTTAACTCTAATAAGGAATTGGTGCTGCAGAATCCTTATTCAATTATTCATTTTAAAGCAACACACAAAAATGTTATCTCTACCCAAATTATCATCACTCTCTAACTGTGAGGAGAGCAATAGTCTGAACTGGAGGGACTCCTCTACATATGAAGGCTTGTAGTGTGATCAGCAACCCTGATTTTTCATCAAGCAACAGACACACTCATATTTTTGAGAACTAAATAGACACATACCCCCCCCTCAAAACAAATCAGGAAATAGAGTTTACTGTGGTGAGATTAGCATAGAAAGCAAAAGCCAGACTTGTGTGTGAACATTTTTGGCCTGACTGTATTTAATTTTTTTAAAAAAAAATTGGGGAGTTCTGTTTGTCAGTGTGTGGATGATGAGTGTTGCAGTGATGCTCTTTGGCACCCAGCAGAATCTGCAGGACAAGCTGGCTGCTGTGATCCACAGCCACTTTGAAACTCTTGCCATCAACTGGCTCAGCTTCTCTTCTTCAGGATCCTGTCTTCCTCAGTCAAGAAGACACATTGTAAAGTCCAAAAGCATAGTTTTATTAATGCATATATTAGTAAAATAAAATAACTAAGTAAAATCCATTGTGATGAACTTGTCCAGTTCAGCCATGAAAGATTACATCTTTAACAATCCCAAAACATTAGGATCTCCAACTTGTTGCAGTTAAAACCACTGCTTCCAGCCACACACGTGCTCACATCTTGAACAATAAACATTCTAGACAAAGGATTCTCTAGGCCAGGGGTAGGCAACCTTTCCCCTTTAAGGGCCGAGGGACTTCAGCTCCCAGAAGCCTCAGCCATGTTGGCCAATAGTCCCATGTTGGCCAATAGCTCCTGGGATTCTGGGAGCTGAGGTCCCTCGGCCCTTAAAGGGGAAAGGTTGCCTACCCCTGCTCTAGGCCCTTCCCATACTCCACCTTCTAGGTGTTAACCTTATGTTAATTGGATAATGTCTATATGATGTATGTTAACCAAGCCTATTGCTGTCCATCATCCACCACGTGGTTTTCTTTCCCAGCCTAACGATTGTTGACCTATTTTGATATCTCTTGTTTTCCATAACAAAGTCTGTGTCTATGAGTTCTACCTTTGGGGAAATTCATGTTGATGTCTGTGTTGGCCATCTGGTGTTAGATTCACTTTGTTTTTCTAGATGTTGTTCTCATGAGGAAAACTTCCACACACACATCTCTACATTTCACCTTTGACTGTATATCCCATCCGTATCCTAACACTGTTCTTCAACAGCTGGGGAGGGCAGTAAAGTTTCTCCAACCCCTGACAATTACTCATTTGATTTAAATTCAAATAGAATGAAACATCTCTTTCCTGTGCTCTGTTTGCACTTTCAAAAGTGGGGTGGCTGGAATGAAAGGAATGCCTATGTGGAACATATATTCCAGTACTTTCTGTTCTGCAAAGACATCTTGGCTTTCTGGATGGCCACCCCAAGAAATTGCTATACCTGGGTAGATCAGCAAATGACATACACACACCATCCACCTAAGTCAAGGTGGACAGTACTTAATGCAAGGCAAGTTATTTTGATATGATGAAAATTCAAGAAACAACTCTCCCCCTTCTTGTCAATAAAAATATTTTTGAAAAAAACAATGATTTTCCTATTCTTTCAAGAGGCCCTATATCTCATTGTCTAAAGTGGCCATTTCATTCTGCCTAATGGTGGGGCCAGCCCTGCTTTTCTATGCCCCATTCCTTTGTTCTGTACTAGTTCAGATTACCTTTTGATCCATGGGAATGTTTTCTATAAAAAGTTGGCATGCCACAGTGGGGAACAGAAAACTGGAGAGAGTAAAAAAAGTTGTTCTAAGTTTCACCATGCTGATGCTCCACAACACAGTAAAGAAATTTCTTTTCAAGATTAAACTTTCCCTGTTGAAATGATAACAATGCTGTGGAAACCTAGGCTTGAAGTGTCTGGAAGGAATAAAAGGTTTATCTCAAAGCTGCTTATTTATTTTGTGTTATTAGAGATTGTTGCTCTTAAGCACTGCAGCTCAGTGCTTATCCCCAGAGAAGCAGACACTTAAATTAAAACAGCTAAGTGCTGTCCAGACTCTATAAACATGGCCAATATCATTAGGAGGGGCGTATTAACTTTTTTATAGGTAGCATGAGTTTACTCCAGCCAAGAGGCTATTTATCCCACATAGATTAGCAACAATGGCAAGAAGATGGCTGTTATCTGAAATTATCAAAAGGCTGCAAAATATCTGAAAACAAAAAACACACATTCTGTCTTGAGAATGGTGCACAATATCCTTATAGGCAAACAACTGTACTCTTGTAACTGTGTAGGGAAACTTGACTATAATCTAAGAAGGGTTTTGAATGTTGGTTTTGAGACACTCAACAAAATTAGTCATTTTGCACCATACAAGACGCATTGTGAGACAATGCACACTTAACCTCAGAAATTCACACATTTGTGACTTTTGTAGAATATTCCATACAAATAAAATCCTGCACACAGTGTTAAAATGCTGACAGCTGAACAATTTATTCATTCTTTAGTCAATGGGGAAAATGTATACCAACAATGTGTGCATTAGAGAAACAGAGTAAATAAATGTGTAGCATGTGGGTTCAGACAATGCCTAAGTATTTCTATGCATGAATTAAAACAGCATCTTATAATCTAAGGCAGGGGTAGGCAACCTTTTTGAGCCAGGGGCTGGGTTGCTGTCCCTCAGACAATTGGGGGGGGGGGGGCGAAGCACCAAAATAAATATATATATATATATATATATATATATATAAAATTAAAAAAATAAAAAAATATGCATGCACACTCTCTCAGACCCAGAAAAGCCATGGCAAAACCCCTGTGGAGATTATGCCAAAAAAACAAAAACAAACCCAAGAACAAGTAATAACGACAATAATCAATATCATCATGGCGGGCGGCGGCAGGGGGCGGCGGGGGGCGGCGGTGGCAGGACCGGCCTGGGGCTGGTCCAAAGGCCTCTGGAGGCCACATCTGGGCCCCAGCCTTAGGTTGCCTACCCCTGATCTAAGGTGTATTCACACTACACATTTGTAACACTTTGATACCATTTTAACTGGCATGGTTCCATTCTATCGGATATTAGGATTTGGAGTTTAGTGAGCTATTTAGAATTGTTTGTCAGACTGGTCTCATGCAGTACTTTGGAGAGTACACTAAAGAAGTAACACATTAAACTAGAAGTCCCAGGATTTTATGAGATGAGCCATGGCAATTATCAAAAATTTATAATTGTGTAGTATGTTTACAGTACTGGTACAAATGGAGGATAAGTTAGAAATGCAAAGAATTGCAACAATAAAACTGAAATTAGTTTACATCCTTGAATCTGAGCTATACAGGGCTATGGCAAGAGGTAACTTCTGCAACTGTGGAAATATGTTCCTATTTATAGCCACACGGATCATCAGAATCTGTTGCATGGCTCACATGGTATACACATTCAGATTAGGTAGGTGCTAACTGTGAACAACTCTGTTTGAATGCTAGAAATGGGGAGATCTACCACCAGCATTTTGATTTTCACACTCTTTTCATGTTGAATATGAAGAAACATGCACATTTTGGTTATTTATTTATTTATTTATTATTGACATAAGTGAATATATCAATACAAACAACAACACAACAAAAACAAACAGCTAACAAAGAAAAAACAAATGACAAAATAATACAATACAATACAATGCAAACAGTGACATTAATAAAATAAAATAATTAGAAACCACTAATAACCTTTCTCTCCTCATTCAGTCCTCTCTACTAATACTCGATCTTCCTTACAAACCTCCCTATCTGATCCTTACTTTCTTTATTTCCCCCTCTCTTCCATTCTTCACACTCATTCTGTTCTTTCCTTCTTCTGGCTTATATCCTATCTTCTTATCTCTTAACTCACTCAATCCAACTTATCTCCACTTTCTCAAACCACCTACTTCTTACCTAGCCTTCAAACACCCATTCAACAAACCATAACTGGTTACTAAAAAGTAATACAAACAAGACAACTATAGTTACACACTGTTACAAACAATTTGACTTCCTGGCTACCACTTCTATTTTTGAAACATATATGAAGACTTCTTATATATTCCCTGTTTACTCCTTTATTATCTCACCCTAGTGTGGTAGCTCTTATCTTATCCTTTCCTCTCCACTAATATATTTTAAATACTTAATCTCTAAAAAATTTCTAATCATAAATCATAGATATTATATAGAATCGACTTGGCTTGTATTTACTGTGATACTTTTAACATGCTAATTATCACCATTATTTTTCAATAAGCTTCACTATCCCTCCCCATTCCTCTCTTATAAATTTGACAACTTTCTCCCAATCTTTATTATATTTTTCCAGAGGGTAACCTTGTCAGGGATGATGGGAGTTGTAGCTCTTCACCTCTGGCTCTAACTCACCACCTTGTTATGCAGCAGAGCTGACCAGTTTTGATCAGTGGTTGATGCTTCTTTCCCAAGCAGCAGAGTTTCAGAGAATAGGCTGAAGACCCTGACAAACTCTCCAAGCCTTCTCACTCTTCTTCCTGAGATGTCTCTAAACTTCTCCAGGATTCTTCTGGCTCTTGTATCTTCCCTCAAGACACCAGACAACTCAGTAGTCTTATATAAAAGATCTACTTTATTTTACTATATACATAAATACTATATGCCCTACAAATCACAATCTCTACACTTCACAATATCTCCAAAACTACACCAAACTACTCCACAATACACCACAATGTACATTAGCAAACATTGCAATTTATAGCCATTGTTAGACACCACCCACCAGTCAGTTTCCACCCAGTGGGTGTGTACATACATCTTGATTGGTCCACATAGATCATCCCATACCTAAGACCAACCCAAGTGTTTCATCACTTTACCTTGACCACTTAATGAGTCTCAGGTGTTTGCAATCTATCACAGGTGTTCTCAATATACCTTCTATAACTTTGTCCTTGGCTCTCAAGGCTTCTTAATTATATTATCTTTTTCACCTGTGTATCTTTCTGATTGCTCCTGCTTAGTCACTTTGACATTCACATACATATTTTTATTTCTATTACTGTATATCCCATGTTGCTTTTTCCTTAACAAACCTTTTAATAGCTGTGACAATTTGTCCATCTCTAAAATGTCATATAATTTCAAAAGCCAATATTCTTTACTTGGGATGTCCTTTGATATCCATCTACTTGCAAAGAGGATTCTGGTGATTGTGATCATATAAAACAATATTTTTCCATGTTTCCTTTCCAATTGGTCATCCAACATTCCTAAAAGATAAATTTCTGGTTTTAGTTCTATCTTAGAGCCTATTATTTAATTAATTAAATCGTTAATCATCCCCCAATATCTATTTGCATATTTGCATGTCCACCAGCAATGAAAGAATGTTCCAATCGACTCCCTGCATTTCCAACAGCAGTTATCACAATTTTTATATATTTTGGTCAATTTGCTAGGGCTCAGATACCATTGCTAGAACATTTTATACCAATTCTCTTTCAGGTTTTGGGAGGCTGCATATCTCAAATTTCCCCCCCAGATTTTTTCCCATTGAACAAGATTAATATTATGTCCAACATATTTGGCCCATTGGACCATTGTATTCTTTACAACCTCCTCTTCCATTTCAATTTTTAATAGGATTTTATATAATAACCCTATTGATTTCTCTTTTTCTCCACAAAGTATTTCTTCTATTTCTAATTTTCCTCTCTGATTCCATGTTCCTTGATGTCTATCCTCACTTTTTCATATAGCTGCCTATATTGATACCAACCAAATTCAAATCCTTTTTCCTTCATCTCCTCCTGCATAAGAATTTTAATTTTCCCTCTTTCAAATTTTAGTAAATCTTTATAGAAACACCATTTATCATACCTGATCATTTCCCTTCTATAAAAAGCTTCCTGAGGTGAAAGCCCAAAGAGTTATAGTCTGGGTGATTCTACATTTGTATTTTTCCAAATTTTTAGCAGAGCCTTCCTAACACAGTGATTGTTAAAGGACTGGTTACATTTCTTCTTCTCATATAATACATATGTGTGATATCCGTAAGCTCCTTCTAGTTCTAGCATCCTCTTATTCTCCAACTTTATCCAATCCTTGATCCATAGCAAACCACATGCATCATGATACAACTCAAAGTTAGGTAGAGCTAATCCTCTTTCTCTTGCATCTTGTAGAATTTTTAATCTCATCCATGGTTTCTTCCCTTGCCAGATAAATTTTGTAATGTCCCTATTCCAATCTTTAATTTTTTTTTGTTGAAACAATTGGTAACGTTTGGAATAAATATAACAAGTTCAGTAAAACACTCATAATTACTGCTATCCTGCCCAAAAATGAAAGATTTGATTTACTCCACTTTATCAAATTGTTCTTTATCCCTCTCCATAATTGCTTATAGTTGTTTTCAAATAGTTCATTTGATTTTTTTGTAATTTGAATTCCTAAGTATTTTACTTTCTTCCTTATCTCTTTTTCTGCTCTTTCCTGTAATTTTTCCTCTTCTTCTAAATCCATATTCTTAGTAACAATCGCTGATTTGGTAAATTTTTCAAAATCAAACAAAGATGAAGCTCTCCCTGATTTCAAGCAGTCAGATTCAGCAGAGAAAGCAGGAAAAAAAGCTGGTTGTATAAGAAGCTTGCCAGAATAAAGAGGTGACAACCCTAATTCACCACCATGAATGATTGAATATACAGGGGTTCAAATGCAGATCTTCAGGAGAGATGTATACAAAACCTTTGAGCTGGATGAGAAAATCTGTCAGCTTTACTCCTCCCACCCCCAATTTTTGTTTGTTTATTCTCACTGGAATTGAGAAAAAAATGTGAATATTGAAAAATTGATATTAAAAAATAGTCAGATGAAATTGTTGTGCATCACTACATGGTGAATTCTGTCTAATATGAATTATGGCAGAACTCATTGCCACAAAATACAGTTACCTAGATTTATGTCAAAAACTTATTTATTTAATATCCCATCTTTTCCCCCAATATTGGAAGAGCAACTTACAGTGTTAAGTTAAAGCAAAACATAGTTTAATGTAATACAAATGTTAAAAATAATTAAACATTCAACCACATTAAAACCTTGATTTTAAACAGTTTTTAAAGGCCATTTAAATATAGTACAGTGGGCCTTTGTTATCTTCTGGGCTGCCTGTGGATACGAAAATCTGTGTATGATCAAGTCCTGTAAAATACAATGACACAGTAAAATGGTGTCCCTTATATAAAATAGGAAAATTGATGTTTACTTTTTGGAATATTTTCAAGCCATGGATGTTTGAATCCATGGATACAAAAATCCATGGATACCAAGGGCTAACTGTAATAATGATTTTTTAAAAATACAACACATAACAGTTAAAAGACCTTCTGAATGTACAGTTAGCACTCAAAAGTCTAGATAAAAAGAAAGATTATGATAAAGACCTTTCTATAGTATCCTTTTTTTCCTAAAAGGAAGGGAATGTTGAGGTTATGGATCTTCCATTTATACCCTCTTATTGAAGACTTCTTTGAGGATATCGGAATATTGAGTTTCAAGGAGGGCAATGGAGAGATTCACTGTGTACACTGGTGCTTCCCATTCATCACCTTCTGCTTCTGTAAATAGCCCTAAGTGAGAAAATCAAACTATTATGTTTTGTAGATGAATGATCAGCAAATGCTCAGAAACTCATCTGTCATGGTCTAGTTTTGCAGCATGACATAAATAATGAAGCCAGCCTTTTCAGCATTCATAAAATAAAAAAAAAACCAGGAGCCTAGGCTTGCGGTTTACATATAAATCCACTTTTAATTAGAGTGGAACCAATACAGAAATGGAATGATTTTTAAGTCTAGCAGCAGGTTAAAGGGCTTATCATGTGTCCTTCACAGACATAAAAGGTCAGTGGAATGTGCAATAAGGCTTCCAGACTATTAAATCTGAGAGTTGATTGTATTCCTACATTAATGCCATGAAGTTCAGGAAGTGGCATGGGGAATTCTGAGTTCTGCAGTGAGAAAGAACAGCTTTATGAAGGACATGTTATTTCCCAGAGGGTTTTGCACTCTGCCTTGTGACATACAACCCACCCTTGTGCTTGTTTATTTAGAAGTAAATCCCACTCTCTTAAATGGAGATTTACTTTTAAAAAATGTGAATAGCAATTGCATCCTTGAACTGCAGTCTTGAGCACTCTTTGTTTGGAAAAACACCACAATGGGATTTAATTCAAAGTAAACATTCAGTTATTTTTCTAGATAAATTCTTCAGAATGATAGTTTGTTTTTACCCAAGGAGCGAGATGCTCCAGAGCCAGTGTTATCAGGATTTGATTTCCACTGAGGGAGAAGACCTGAGCTGGAATCCTGTTGGTGTCTTCTGTGTGTGTGTGTGTGTGCATACATGCGCGTGAGCCTTCAAGTTGCTTGTCATTA
This sequence comes from Phrynosoma blainvillii, assembly GCA_026167975.1. Taxonomy (NCBI): domain Eukaryota; kingdom Metazoa; phylum Chordata; class Lepidosauria; order Squamata; family Phrynosomatidae; genus Phrynosoma; species Phrynosoma blainvillii. Next base: position 421,496,310 of record JANUYF010000001.1, read on the forward strand.
CCCAAGCATAAATTAAGTTATGGAAGTGGTTGGACACTTGTCTGATGTAGAATGGTAGCATATAGGTCAAGGTCATGGAAGAGGAATTATGCATGCAGTACCACTGCACACAAATGTGCAAGTGAATTATATATGGATGGGCATGGCATTTGGTTTCACATTCAGTTGCCCATATGGTTGTCTTGGTTCAGTGTCTTAAAGCTGCCATTCAACACCAGGGTTATGTAGCATGCAGTAACTCCTCAGGAGGAGATTTAGGGCCTTATAATAATAAATTTAATAAATTTTATTTTTAACCTGCCCCTCTGCTTGGCAACTGGGGTGGCGTACACAAGATTAAAACAAATAACAGTTAAAACACTCCTTAAACCCACATGAGAAAATCACATGAGAAAATAAAGCTGCATTGGAGAGTGGGAGAGTAGCAGCTTTCTTTAAACCTCTCTACATGCTGTCATAGCACTTCTGTCTTCTTTCCAAGGGAGATGGTTGTAAAAGCAAGCCTTGCGCCAAACAGGCAATTCTGCAGGCTGATTGTCAAAAAAAAAAAAACAAAAAAAACAGGTTACCTTAGAGAAGTATCTGTGGGCTTAAGCTACAGCAGGAGTGCATTATGGTGAACTATCTCTGAAAATAGATATGGAGTAGATATTATTAGTCTCTTATTATTATTAGATATCAGACTGGAGTAGATTCTCAATCCCAACAGCCTCTATGTCAGGGATGATGGCAGTTACAGACGAACAACATCTGCAGGTCTATAGTTCCTCACTCCTACTGTAGCTTAGGCCCACAGACACTTCTCTAAGGTAAACTGTTTTTTTGCCCCCTGCCCCAAAGGCAACCAGTCTGCAGAACTGCCTCTGCACATTTCAGGCATGTTTTTCATCCAAAAAGTGCAAAGGTGAACCAGGGGAATAGGGATTCAAAAATTTATATTTTAAGATGCCATTGGGAAGGTTAAACAAAATGTGTTAAGGAAAAAGTGGATAATTGAATGATTTGAAGACAGAGACAAAATGTCAAACTTTCAAGACTGATCTTCTGGGGAAAAGGGCTCCAAGAAATATCTTTGGGTATTTGAATGAGGCAGTTCTAAAGGTCACAGGCATAGATGTATGGAGCGATATCTTATTTCTTATCCTCTGAAATTGTAGTTTTTCTTCTTTGGTGAACCAGCTATTTTGGACTTCAAATACCAGGATCCCTGATCTTTAGTTGTCTGGAGCTACTGGGATTTGAAATTCAGAACTTCTTCATGATTTAAGATATGCTAAACCAGTGCTATTCACACTATGGTCTGTAGCTGTAGCCTGGTGTTGGTTCTCAAACTATTGGCTGCTGGTCTGTGGCAGGTTTTCAGGAAATAAACAGTTACAGTCAATGGTTACAGATATGGTTCCAGTTCCTGAAACACTGGGGGTGGGGAAACCTGGTGGTCTCCTACATCAGATAACTTTAGAAGCACTGTTCTAAAGTGGAAATATACCATGAACCTGCTATTGCCAGTGGATAAAAGGAGTATCTATAAAATAACTGTAAATAAATGACTGAAATTCCATGGGATGATTTAACTCTACATTGACATGAGGTAAACACTGTATGATTTCACATGTGCATGTTTTAATGTCATATTTCACAGTGATTCTGTGGTCAATCTTTGGTGTATTTTATTTCCCTTTCTTGGAACAACGTCAAAGATTTTCAATGTTCCCACAAAGAAAACTCTGACTTTTTGGAAGAAACAGATCTGAGACTGTTATATTTAGCCACATCCTCAAATTATGTCTCCTAGCAAAGTTATTTGATCTCACATGTTAGTGGCATATCATTAAAGAGCTGAGAAACCTTGTAGGTCATAATGTTGCAATAGGAATCAAGTAATAGGGAGCTCAGCAAAGACATGCTGTTTAGCACACGTTGATGGCTCTGATTTGTATTTCCGTTCTGGCATTCAGAATTAACCTTCCCAGCTGAGTAGTAGTGCTGCAAATTGAAGGCAGGCCAGCTAGCCAAACCAACATGTCATTTGCCATTAAGATTCAGGAATGAGTCATCCAGAAGTGATAGGAGAAGAAAAAGAAAGCCTCCATTAAAACATCACAAGGCACTTCCTGATTTCTGGCAAGTTGGAACAAATGGTATCATCATTGAACAGGGTCCTATTAGTTTCTCATCCCTTGAAATCCCCTTTTCTCATGTCAGTTTCATCTTTTTAAGATTTGTATTAAAGCCACACACTACAGGAAAGGTCAAATCAATCAAATTATGTGGCTCCAATGGATACTGTGGCCTTATTTCTTTGCAGGCTTTGCCCAGGAAATTTTGTCAATTTCCCAAATGAAAGAAATGGATATATATTTCCAGGTACCAGTTCAATAATGGCAGAAAGCTGACAGTTTTGAACTGTGCCATATAAGAAGATTTAAACAAAGATTTAAACAAAGTTTCAACCAAACGTTCTCTCCAAAACTTTTTTTGGCTCACAACTGAGGCCCTGGAGTGGCAGAATTGTGGAACAAATTTCTGTTCAATACAGATACAGATATGAGATAATGGAACATAGCTTTCAATGGAGCATGAATAATACCTTCCTAATTCTAAGAAGAATTCAGGGGAAAGAATTAGGGCAAAATTTGGATTTCTCCCTAACAAATGGATGCCACAGAGAATGTGTGTCTAGTACTGTATGATTTACTTATGTCTGGATATAATGGCAAAATGTAGATACAACAGGGTAAAGAGAACATAACTTGTAAGTTTCTGTCAGATCTTTCATTCCCCCTTCCTCCGTAAAGTGCATATTGTAACCTTTTCCTCATCATACTTTAAAAGTATGTGTAGCAAAACTTTTGCCCTACATATGTTTTGCATTGTTATACCCAGAATAACATGGCCAATAGTAAGTAAATAATCCCTACTTATGGCAAACCTAAGGCAAACCTATTATGGGGTTTTCTTGGCAAGATTTGTTCACAGGAGGTTTGCTATTACCTTCCCCTGAGGCTGAAAGCATGTGACTTGCCCAAGGTCACCCAGTGGGTTTCATAACCAAGCAGAGAATTGAACCATGGTCTCTAGAGTAATAGTCCAACATGGCTGAGATTACTAAACTGAGGTTGTCATACTTCACATCATGAGAAGAAATGACTCACCAGAAAAGACAATAATACTAGAAAAGGTGGAGGGCTGTAGAAAAACAGGAAGGCATACCAGATGGTTAGATCTAATCAAGGAGGCCACAGCTATAAGCCTGCAGGACCTGAACCAGGCAGTCAATGACATGGGAGCTTGGAGGTGCCTCATTCACATGATTTTCATGAGTCAAGGCCAACTCAAGGGCAGTTAACAACAAACTACATTAGAAAAAGAGCATGGGGTTTATAGTTTATGCTAAATATTGGGAAAGAATTGGTAGTCCTTCAAGTGAAGACTGGTTTTAAAAAGTATTTAAAGTAGCAGAAATTGATAAATTAACATATTTATTAAGTGATAAATCAGAGGGTTTGGTGGTTTTTTTTAGAGGGACAGACTGGGATTTATTTGTGGAATATGGGGGGGGGGGGGAATCTCAGACGTTTTATCCAAATGCTAACTTCCAGAAGGAGCAGATGAACTTGGAGGCTTCTGAAGATATGATTTAAATCTCTCCCCTGTCATACTTAAGAATCCTAGTGCATATTAACCTATTGTGTAGTGTATTCATTCCTTCGCCATTTTAAGATGCTGGGATATAATAAAAAAAACCTAGACAGCCAATAGAAGCACCATTTTTTTTCTACTAGCTTTATAGATGTAAAATGACTTGGGGAGGGGCTCTTCAGGGCTCACAGTGGTGGGTTCCATATCAATGAGGTGGTGAATCCATTCTTGATTTTTGAATAAGCTATCCATGGTGCTGAATTCTAACCCAAAACAGGATCAACACCTCAGGTAGCTCCTTTAAGGCACAAACTGAATTCTGGAACAGATTCACCATCCCACTGATATGAAAGTCAGCAGTCATCATGGATGGCTCAGAATAAGGGAAGAAGGTAAGTCTCTGTGGGAAACTTTCCACATGACTTGGCCATTAAGTTGATGCAAGATCCTGCCTGGTCAAAAATGCTATACCCAAAATGAAATGTGCAGACATGTTGGTGCAGTTCAGTAATCTTTAAAGGGAAACTTATAGTTACACATTACATATAGATAAGCACGGTATTGTGTATATAAACTATGGAAGCAATGTATGAGCAACTTCCAATAACAGGTCTATTAGCATGCATGTCGCTGTCCTTGAAACATTTGGAGTTCTGTCTTTCAATGAGCCATAACACTGAGGTCATGGTCACTTGTGCTCATTAAAGTTCCCATGGAGTTCTCCACAAAGATGGGGTAGCAGCTTCCATAGTGTGTGCCAATTACTCTGCTAATTAGCTGACTTTCCTCATACAGAGAGTGTCTATTGAATGAATTCTTAATTGGCTCAGAAGGTTGCTAACCAACATATTTTACATTGAATCTTGCCAGTGTGTTTAGCTAATTTAGCTCCTACTGTTGTGTAGTAAACCCAGTAATTGTGAAGTTTTTGTTGTTGTTTTTAAGTGTTAGTGCCAGAACCACTTTCTTACAGGGGAAAGGACACAGATATTTTCAGGTTTAGAAACTAGTGGAGTAGAGAAGGAAAGATGGGCTCCCAGAAATTTTACATTTTCCTTATTTTAGCAAGCTGTGGCAGTGAGTTTAAATTCTTTGCTTTTCCAAGAACAGTGATACAAGTTTAAACTGTTATTAAGGGATGTACATCCCTTTTTGTTTTAAAACTGAAACACAAAACAATTAATAATAATAATAATAATAACAACAACAACAACAATAACAACATGTATTTATACCCCGCCCCTCTGTGCACAATCGGGGTGGCTAACAACAATTAAAAATACATAGAGTACAAATTTAAAAAAAACACAATACCCACACCCCCTTTAAAAAGTATTAAATCAGACACTGATTAAAACATCTTTGGCTAAAACATAAAATAAAAGAAAACCATAAACAACAAAATCTGCCAACAAACTGAGCAGTGGAGTAGTGATGGCAATCAAATTGGGAGAGGGCAAAATAAAGAGGTTCCTGAGGCCAGGAAGTCTATTCTAGAAAGGCCTGCCAGAAGAGATCCATCTTAACAGCCTTTTTAAAGCTGTTTAGCATTGTAATCTGATGGGTCTCGTCCGGCAGGCTGTTCCATAATCTGGGGGCAACTACCAAAAATGCCCTCTGGGAGGTTGCAGACAGCCTAGATTTTAATAGCGGGAGCAAGTTCCTCCCAGAGGACCGGAGTGCACAGGGAGGATTGTATGGGAGGAGGAGGTCCTGAAGATAGGTTGGACCCAAACCATTTAGGGCTTTAAAGGTAATAACCAACACCTTATACTGGGCCCGGAAACTAATAGGCAGCCAGTGGAGGGACTTTAACACTGGAGTTATGTGGTCCCTCCTAGATGTTCCAGAGACCACTCTGGCTGCTATGTTTTGTACTAATTGAAGTTTCCAGACCAAGCATGAGGGTAGGCCCATGTAGAGTGCATTACAGAAATCCAGACAAGAGGTTACCAGTGCGTGCACAACAGTCTCGAAGTCCCTTACTTCCAGAAAAGGGCGCAGCTGGCGTATCAGCCAAAGCTGATAACAGGCACTCCTGACCATCGCATTTACCTGATTTGTCATCAGGCGCGATGACATATAAGACTGCGAACACAGTCCTTTACGTAGAGTGTGACCCCGTCCAGGACCAGAGGTTGCAACCCAATTCTAGGTTTTGGGGCCGCTACTGTGAGCACCTCCATTTTTTCTGGATTGACTCTCAATCTGTTTTTCCTCATCCAGTCCATTACTGCCTTAAGACATTCATTGAGGGAAGAGACGCCATCGGGATTTGAGGTTGACGATCGAGACATGGAGAAATGGATCTGGGTGTCATCAGCATACTGATTAACAAAAAGAGAAATTAAATCATGAAAGCATCAGTGCAAACATGAAAATAATAGCCAAGATCCTGCATCGGTAGACATAGTTACAGAGACAGAACACCATAATCATAGCTAGGTCTTCTGATACAGTGTTCCTCACAACCCACCTTAGAAACTGGGCATACATAGCAACCCAGGAAATTCCCTGGAAAACAGAATCCTCTTGTATCAAATCTTGCTGATAGAAATGGTCTGGACATGTCAGCATTCGGCACCATGCTTTCCAGCACCTCAGAACTCTTTTGGTTGGTTTGACTATCTGGCATCTAAGGTGTATGAGGGAAGGTAATTTGTGGTCATTGCATTGGTACCCAATAATAAATATGAACAGAAATATTAAAAAGCTTGTAAGTCTGGCTTACAACATCATAAATACTGAACAGGATGTCAGCCAAATTTTTTTAAATACCCAGACCCGACAGTAAGATTATTAATAAAACCACTGTAGCAAGATCTCAATCAACAATCAGCATACCTCAAATGATTTCTAAAAAATTACATTCTTCAAGTACAAACATTGTAAGATGATTTTAGGATTTTAAGTGTACAAACTGGTGTTTTGAACTGAGCAACACAATCAGAAGCTTTGGGGATTTATCTGGGATCCCCATCAGCGTATCTTCCATCAGAATATCTCATAAATTAATCTTTGGGCAGTAAATCCCACAGGCTACCATATTGAAGAAAAAAGGAATCAAAGGCAGCTATGTTGGTCCATAAGAAAAAAAAATCCAGAATCTGAAGTTGTAAAATAAGCTAAAAAATAAAAGGAGTGTCCAGCTCTGGAGAAAGAAGATATACTGCCACTACATGAAAGTGATGAAATCATGAAATCCAGTTTGTTAAAACATATCAAGACTTAAGAAAACTTAAATCATTCTGTTGGTAAAGTTTTTGACATGGGGAAAATATGCTCTGAAATCCTGGATCATCCCTATATATTCCTGTTTTCTATGCATATCATAGCAGGAGACAGTGAATCACTTTTCTAAATGTCAGTGTGCATATAATTTGTATAATAATAATAATAATAATAATAATAATAATAATAATAATAATTTTTATTTATAGCTCACCCCTCTTCTCAGCAATCAGGGTGGGTTACAACATTTAAAGTAGACAAACAAATTAAAACATTCCCACTCCCCCAATCCAACCCTCCCAACCCCTTAAAACAGAATTAAACTAGAAAAGATTAAAATACACTTATGCATACCAGGTCATATAGATCACATACTCCTTTATCTAGCGGCATTTTTTTTTCTTTTTAAAGTATTACAAGCCCGTAGCTTGCTTCTGTTCATGAAGAGACCTTGCTGTTTGTGGCATATGGCCACAAGCACAAGGAGGAATTCAAGTAAATGGTGACTTATTCCTCAAGAGAAACAATGTCCTTTTTTTTTCTTTTTCTATTTTAAATCCATCACAGTGGCATTCACATTAATAGAGAGACTGACATGCAATGCTTTTATCTCATCAGCTTATTCAACTCATGTGTCCTCAGCAAACAGTATGCAGAACTATTTGATGGATGTTGCAAAAGCAAATGAACAAACAATGGAATAATTAGTCCAGAATGTACGGTCATCCCCATGGACAATACATCAGCATTTTTAAAGATTTGGAACTGCACAATGGTAATGGGACTGCAATTCACATGTGTAGTGCACGCAGCTATCATACACCTGACATTTTCCTAGTGTCTGTGGTGTACAAGTGTTCAATGTCACATTCTGTGACATTTAAATACCTACACATGTAGACACTTCTATATAGTAAAAGCCCTCAGGATTCTGAATTTGATAACAATAGTGCAAGAGCGGCAATGTGGTGTAGTGATTGGTGTGATGGATTAGGACTTGGAAAAATAGGGGTTTGAGTCCACATACAGCCATGGAAACCCACTAGGTGACCCTGGACCCTCTTTCACCATCAGATGAAAGTAATGTCAAAACTACTCTGAATAGGCCTTGCCAAGAAGATCCTATCAATGAGTCACCATAAGTTGGAGTCAAGTTGAAGGCAGATAACAACAGCACAAATAACAACACCGAAGAGCATTACAGTCACAAAAAAGCATCATCAATACCAATAAAACATTGTTAGTTGTAAGAGATTTTTTTAAGAATTAAAAATAAGAGAGGAAGGTATCAAGATGCACAAAGAAGAATAGCATGCCCACAGGTGTCAGCTTGTACCCTTCTTGTTACAAATGACATCAAACCTGAGAATGACCAAAGTCAGCCCTTAAAGAAACAGCAATCTTGGTTCCTTCTATACATCACAAATTAGTGGCAGCTTGTGCCCAGTGGTATCTTCGCCCAGGATGTCAATCATTGTGGGGAGGCAAAACTTCTGTGGGTGGGACTTCTGGGTGGGACTTCCAGCAGGACTTCTGAGGGGTGGGGTCACACGGAAAGTAGCCATGAGGGCTGTGGAAATGGTTGCCACCCACCTGCCCAGCTGTCCAGAGAGCCTCCCCCTTGGGCCCGGAAACACAGCCACATGGGTTGGGAAAATGGCAGCACAGCTGGAAGAAATGGCTGCCAGTCACCCACCCAGGCCAGTAAACCTCCCCCAAGGCCCAGGAAAACAGCAGTGTACTGTGGCCAGGAGAAACTGCCACCTGCATGCCTGGACCAACCGTGTTAACAACAGATACCAAGGAGACTGTGGAAGTCCTGAATCACTGTCTAGGTGCAGTGATGGACAGGACATGAGAGAATAAATTGAGGCCCAGTCCAAGCAAGATGAAAGTTCTGATAGTCAGTAGGAAACCTAACCAAGAAAAGGGATTACATCTTCTGAATGTATTTTGACATGTCTTGGATGAGGTGCTGCTTCTGAAAGAAGTAATAGCTGCTGTGGCCAGGAAAACCTTTGCCCAGATTCATCTGGTATAACAGTTGTGCCCTTTCCTAGGGAGGGCAGACTAGCTGATTTGGTTCATGTCTGAATTAGAAGTAGTAAAATCCATACCCATTGCTGTGTAGCAAAGCCTGGCTCCAGAGTGGGGACATTATTGCTGGCATCAAGGGATAGAGACCAGAGAGGTGTTAAATGGTAGCACCCATGCACATGCCACCAGGCACTGAAATGTTTGGGCAGACCAGAGGGCTCCTCAATGTCCTCAGCCCACCTACCCACACTACAAGCAGTGCACTCAATGGCTGGTCATCTTTGGGGACCAGGTAGGATATTTTTCCTTTCTATTCATGGCACTTTTTGCCTATCCTCATTGTTGCGTATGGAGCATGGACATCTGGCTTTGGGTGTGGCAGTTAAACAGAAGGTCACTGGCAGGAGGACGGGCATTCGAACCATTACACTAAGCTGGCTCTCCTTATGCAGATTTACTCAGAAGTATAATCATCACCATAGGGCTCAAGGCAGCATTTTCTCTTAACTGTCCCTGTCTTCTCTCATGGTCTTCTCAAGCCTTCCCAGCTTCCACTATTGCTGACCTTGATCCATAAAAGTCCCTGCACAGTATGATACCTGCAAAGCATGAAAAAGATTGGCAGACATCGGTGCAGTGACCCAGTTGCCCTAATAGACTAGACTTCAGTACCACAAATAGAAGAAAGTTAACATCCCCTTAAATATGTGGAGACCTCAGTTCACTGTTGGTTCAATTTGTCCCTTCCTGCTTCTGCTTGATCACAAGCCTTGCTAGACTGGACAAATAGGAGTATTAGCAAATTTAGCAATAACCTGTCAAGATATATGCCCACTTGTGTTCTGGAATGACTTCTTTCATCTGAGAAACATTGATGAAAACTTCTAGAAGAGAGCTGTGAAGTCTTTGTGGAATGTCTTTGGCAGAGGAAGTAATGGATAATATAACATCTCTTCTAGAACATGGCCACACAGCCCGAAAAAACCCACAAAAAATATAACATCTGTTGCTCATGAATACCAGTTAGATATATCTCAACATATCCAAGTCTTCTGTAAATGCCATCTTTTATGGATATGACCCTGCAAACCTCAACATTCACTTTGAGACAGAATTATTACCCCCCCCCCCCCAAGAGAGAACTCTTTTTCCTTCCTCCCTGCTGATGCAGCATTTCCTACAATTCTTTTACTGAAACTACATCTTGGGTAAGATTGAACATGGTCCAAGATTCTAAACCTGCTTCAACTACCCACATGACTTTTCAAATTGTGATCAGTCATTGTTTCCATCAGCTAACATAACTGTCACATAACTTCAATTTATGAATTGTACAAACATTCTGTAAAACTACTCATTTCTCTCCTCGAACTATACAGATTTTGGGTCTACTTACATATTATATGACTCCCTGCAATGCATAGTTAACATTCTGGTTTTCTCTGTTTTAGCAGCATGCATAAAGAATAGAAAGCATGACACTTCGGATTTTTTTCTATTCTGTTTATTTCTGCATACTTCCTACACAGAAAATATTATGCCTTGGATTGAAGCAAAAGTTAACTTCTAAACTTGCCAGCATCTATTTTTCTCAGTCTCTTCTATTTCAATCTGTGTTTTTGTTCAGCACTTTTCCAATATAAGCCCAATCCTATTCACAATCACCTGGAAAAATATGTATTCAGTTTCAAGTACCCATGTCAGGGATTGGAAAACTGGGTAACTGTCAAGGGCTTAACAGAGAAGAGAGTGTTAAGTCTCTTTTTGATCATCTCAGTCTGGACATGGTGGCAGAAGCACTATATACAGAAGTCCAGTTCCATGCTCTGAGCATCAGGAGAAGTCCACATGTAGTTCTTCTTTTTCTGACACTAGAAGTAAAGTGCTGTGTATTGGTGTAATGTCCCTTCTCATGTTGAGGCAACTGGGGTGTCCCTTGTGAGCTGACTGGTATCACTGTCCTTGAAGTGTTCCTTGAGGCATGGACAGCAGAAGAAGTCCTCTAAATTTCCACAGAACTGTATTATGTGTGTGGGTTTGGAGAAGCAGAAGAGTGAGCCCCATGATAGAACAGACTCCTCATCTTGGTTTAAGATGTGGTTGGATAAAAGGGTGCAACAGTGGTTTTCACAACTGCTTCTTTTATCATGGTTGTATGCCTACTTTGTACTGCTAGTCTAGAGATGGAACACAAGACAGTGACGGGAGCAAAGTGAAAGGGCAGTAGCTTCTGTTCCTCATGACAGCAATGGAAGTGAAGCCCAGAGGCAGAACGAGAGCAAGTGGATGATGGTGGACAGAAAGAAGAAGCTGACTGGAGACATCTTGCCCAAATCAGTAGCCAGCAATGTTGACACTTGTTTGCCAAATATACACATGCATGTGCTGATGAGAAACAGGGTGAGAAGAAGCCTTAAGTTTTTTTCTGTGGCAGGATTTGGCATAGACCAGAACTATAGCCCTCAAAATATTTGCTCACAATTTAAGCCAGGAGGGAAAACAGACTATGGCTGTGGTCCTATTTCACTGACTTAGGCCTGAAACATATGAACCAAAAAAAGCAGCCTCTGGCTGCTTCTGCACCAGGGTGAGCAGATGACGCACACCCTTGGGTCAGAAGCTGCTCCAGGGCTGCCTAAAGTGGCCTGAGGCCACCGGAAAAACAAGAGCAAAAAGAACACTCCTTGCTGGTGGCCTATTTGGGACCGCAGTGGCAGCCTGCTTTCAGAGCAGGCTAGTTGCCATGGTTCCTGGCCAAATGCCGGGGGGGGGGGGGGAATCAGTGGCCGATTGGGGCTGATGTGGCTGCTTCAGGTCTTAGTTATAAATGTACAGCTAAGTATTGTCTCCTGTCCTGACTCCCTCCACACAAGCTTACCTTAACAGCCGGAAGCTACACCAGATGATGGAGGTCTTTTCTGCTGGAGAATGAAGTGCAGCAATGTGATGCATTCAGTCCCCTTTCACTAGCAATGCCCAATTCAACAAAGAATTGTAACAGGGGTCTTGTTTGATTGTCACAGCCTCACTCATTGGCAGGAAAAAGCTGAAAACCTCATCCTACTGCATCCTGATCACCTGGAGTTTAAAGTGGGTTTCAGGAGCCATTTACAATCATGGCAATAGTGCCGTGACTCTGAATATGTAGTATAACTGAATATGTAGCAGTTATGGATCCATAATTCTAAGTTATGAATCTGTAAGTGTAATACAATATTTTAAATTTATATGACTCTAGTGGACTGTGTATATAAATTTTCTATATGTTCCAGCATGGGGGCGGGGGTTATGTTCTCCCTCTCTCCCTTTTTCCTCCTCCCATTGTATGTTCCCAAGTAGATCTCTATCTGTATTTGTTTCATCCTAAGGAGACTATGTAACAGAGCTACCTCTGCTCTAAATATCTCCCTTACATCTCCAAACACACCTCTCCACCATTCTCCACAGACATATTTTCCCCTTCTACCTGGAATGTGTCTTGAAGGAATACCCAGACTTGACAAAAACAGCTCTATATAGTAGTTTGGGATAAAAAGCAATGAATACATTATCCAGCTATAACAACATAGAGGATGGCTTGGCGAGCCAAAAATAATTATGGACTGTCACTGGGATTTGGCTGGAATACTGAGCTAACACCTCTACTCTTACAAACCATTCTTTGGGGTCTTTTAGAGCAGACCTCTATTTTTACAGAAAGGTGATGTGAAAAAGCTCAGGTTACCACTGCTTGTGCTACATCTGCTCTCTGTCTGGCCTCCCATGTTAGCAGCTTAATGCTGTTCAGGAGCACAGTATTGTGATACAGTTTAACAAGATTAAAACATTAAGATGTTAGGGTGAAAGTCATAAAAAAGAGAACCCAATCACCATCTTATATTTCTTCCTCCACATTTGGCAGACATGTCAAGTTTCCTCCTCTATCTTTTGAATGGAATAAGAATTTACCAATGGTAAGTGTTAAATAGATTTTGGCTTAAAAAAAAAAGGATTCAACATGGTCACTGTGAAGTAAAATCCAGGAATTCTAAGTCAGAAAAGCAACATCTATAGATATAAGAAAATGAGTTTTCCTGTCTGTCCTTTGGTTTGTTGCATTTATGATTCTACAATGATCCAACCCAAGACATTTTTGTTGCTTGAGACAGCCTTGCATATGGTACCTTTAGTGGCATAAATCAAGGCATAGTCCAAAATCTAGTCTTCAGCTGGACCTAGGGTAAATCACCCAAATCCAAATGTATATTAGTAGGAAGTCAGTGGTTTGAAGGGTTATCATTGGTAAGGAGCCCTGGTATTGCATTGGTTAAATGCCAGTATTTCAGCCACTCATAGCCACTCCCAGACATAAGGTTGTGAGTTTGATCCTAGCCAGAGGCTCCAAGATCCACTCAGCTTTACATCCTTCCTTAGGTCACTAAAATGAGTACCCAGCTTGTTGGGGGCAATTGGCTCACACATTGTAAACTGCTTAGGGAGTGCTTAAGTGACTGATAAGCGGCATAGAAATTACTTGCTATTGCTATTGCTATTGCTATATGAATGTTGGTTTACAGAAGAAGTGGGGATTATAAAGCCCTCCAGATGTTATTATGCAAAGGATACTTGTAGCACCTTTGAGACTCACTGTGTGAAAGAAGTTTCACACAGTCTCAAAGGTGCTACAAGATCCTTTTGCATACTGATATTCCAGACTATCATGGCTATGTCTCTGAATTCCATCCTCCAGATGTTGTTAGACTGCAACTCTCACCAACCTAAGACAGTGTCGCCAATGGTGTAGGACACTGGGAGTTTCAGTATAACAATATCTAGAGAGCTATACCTTTTCTACTCCTGGCCTAAAAGCATAGTGCCAGCATGCAGTTTTTCTGCTCTGCAGCCCATGGGCTCTTCTTCATGGGGAGTTTTCAGTTGTCCATGATGATGTTTACAAACATGGTCTGCTGTGGCATGATCAGAGGTGAATTTTTCTGACCTTACACATCATTGGTGGTTGAGGATATGTTTTGGATCACTGTCTATGTAGCAAAACCATGCTGCAGAGTGTTTTGCTATGATCACATGAGTAGATGACACCTTTCCACAAGAAAATATTTGGAAAAGGTGATCTGGATGCCAGCTAAAGTTCACCATTATCCAATGAGCTACTGAAAAACTTTCAGAGCAAGACACTTCTAATTTATCACTGGAAAATAAGCAATATGTATCAGAATTTCACTGAGGAGGCAAGTCAAATGAATCCCTCAAGTATAGATGTCACTACTTTTGTAGAAACAGGCTAAGTTACAGGACAAAAAAAGACAGATTAAAACAGGAAGAAAAGAAAATTTCTTTCAGCAAATTAATACATCTTGATCAGAGCTGACACTGTTCAATAAAAACTAAAGGTAGTTGTACTATGTATCAAAGGAACTTCTAAGATTCGATCTTACATACAAGACATTTTCAGAAAAAGAATTGCATTCCCTTCCCCAAGCCCCACTCCCAGTACCTGAGATTCTAAAATCCAATCACATGTAAGTTTTAATTTACTGAACGTGATTAATAAGCCTTCTAAAACTCTTGATAAGGTTGCCATCAATACCATGTGCCTTAATGTGCTCAGAGTGCTGGCTCTTTAATGAGCCACGCACATGCAGATTCCAATCCAAATATCTTAATCGATATAAGCCCTGTAATTGTCAAATATGGTTTTACAGCAGTCATTTTTTGAAATCTGAAAACATGAATGTATTTTCAGCTACCTATTAAAAATCTTTTTTCCCTGAAAGAACTTAATGACCATCCAGAAATATCAGAAATATCAGAACAATGTATACAATTGTATTTGAATTATGAAATTATGTGTAGTTATGTGTAGAGGTGACAAAAAGCCAGACTGAATTAACTAACCACAGCAGAGAATAATAACCCACAATCATCCACTGAAACTGAGTGATAGAGGTGTCAGGGCAGATAGAATCAAAGAGTAAGAAGGGATCCAAGAGCCATTTAGTCCAAAACCCTGCTAGCCTGTGTAGGACTCCACAGCAAAATCCCTGAGAGATTACCACTCATACTCTGCCTAAAAATCTCTAGTGAAATAGAGTCCTCTACCCTCCAAGGGGATATATAGGAGATTATTACACTGAAATAAAATCTGACTGTTCCCCAATGGGATACAGTCAGGTTGTAGGTTGCTACTGGGTATTGTGGCATGCAAGTTGCCACCACTGCTGCTGGGTGAGTACAACCCAGCTGCACCCTGGGTCCCAGGCACACTTCTGAGGCCACTTTTCAATGCCAGGAGCTTGCCTTTTTGGAAAAGTAGCCTCCAAAGTGTGCCTAGGACATGGGATGCAGCCAGGTTAAACTTGCCTGGTGGCAGCAGCGGTGACTTGCGTGAGATAATACCCTGTAGCAACCTGCAATCCAACTGTATCCCTTTGCGGAGCAGTCAGATTTTATGTCAATGTGATAATCTCCTGTCATGCCCTGCCTGGATGAGGAGGATGAGCCAGAACTTCCTCTGGCAGTGGAGGAGCCCCAGCCCGGCCCTAGCAGCCCTGCTAAACCAACTCCTGAGGACCCTCCAGCAGAGCCTGTGGCATCACAGAAAGTCACTCTGCAGACAAGCCTCCAGACAACAGACCCTTTGGACATGGAGAAGGATCAAGGGACTGTGCCTACCTTCAGTCAGTGTTGGGCTGAAAGGGCAGGCCTTTGGCGCTCAAAGAGGCTTTATGAAAAATGCCACAGTAATCAAGGGCACTCAGGGATTTAAGCAGGTGTGGAAGCATTGCCACGGTGCCAGAGATTATCTGAGCTTCTGGGCAAAAGCCTCTATCTCTGTCTCTCCTTATTCCTTGGCCTAAACCCTTGACTCTTGATTTATTGTGGATTACTGGAACCCTTGACTCTCAGACTGCTGACTACTCTTGGACTTCTGGAACCCTTGACTTTCAGACTGTCTTGTCTCTCTGCTTTGCTGGAACCCTCAATCTTTGGATTGTGTTTGACTCTTCACTGGCTGACCTTTCGGCTTGGTAACTAAGACTTAGTTTGGGACTTCCCACAGCCCTGGCTACCGGCCCTTTGTCCGGCTTTCCAGAACATCTCCCTACATGGAACATTTAAATCAGTTCCTCCTCATGGAGCCCTTTCTTCACAATATAGGGCCAAAGACTTAATATGAGTGTGGACTGTCTTCACGACCAAAGGCAAGTTCTGAACTGAATCCAGTGCAGATGGAATCCAGTGCAGATGCATACAAAGGAGGGAATTCAACGCAGCTTCAGTGATAGAATACACCAAGAGCAGCCCGGAGTATTCTGGCCAGTGTAGATGCATCCCATGTCCTGCTGTCATGCTGCACCAGAAGAATGCCAGAAGTTCAGGAGCTGAAGGAACAAACAGTCCAGGATGAGAAGCCATAAATCCAAGCAAAGTAGCTAGATAACAGAGTCAAGAAACAATCCAGGATCACAAAACACAGAGTTAGATCTCACAGTAGATGTAGGCTGAGAGAGAACCAAGTTTGCTTCCAGCAATTGGAAGGGGCGAATACTCCTGACTTATAAAGCCTGCTGATGCAGCCCAACACAACTTGCAGGCCATATTTCAAGAAGGTGTTTCCCAGCTGCATGTGTGCAGTCTCTCACTATACCTTCAGAGGATTTTTCCCAAGGACTTTGAGCAATCTCCCCTCTTCCTTTGGAACACTCAGGTGGCTGTCATATTGAGTTGAAAAAGTGCAGGACTGTGATAAGTCTGATTCATCTTCTGAAGGTGAACTCTCAAGGAGGGGGGCTGGCAAGTAGGTTTGTATCATCTTCAGTAGCCAAACTCTGAAGAGGAGGCATGACACCCCAAGACAGGGTATTTTACTGCTGAACAGCTCTTACCATCAGGAGGCACTTCCCAATATTTAAATAGAAGCTCCTTTCATATAATTTGAATCGAATGACTCATGCCCTATCTTCTAGTAGAACAGAAAACAAGTTTGCTCCATTTTTTTCAGACAGCAAACACTTGAGCTGCGGAATACACTACCGCAAGATACAATGAAAGGCACCAACTTGGATGGTTACTGGTTACCTCTGGTACTCTTCTGTATATCAGTTGCTGACATGGGAGGGAGCTGTTCTGTTCATGCTCTACTTCTGGGAATCACATAGGCACTTGGTTGGTCCCTGAAAAGAATCATGAACTAATTCAGCTTTTGGTTTAATCTAGCAGAGCTCTTCATAGGTTCTTATGTCTGTGACTGGAGCTCCAGTCCTTGGAAGCACTAGGCTAGGTTGTTGTGAGAGCTCAAACACTGTCTATTTTCCCTGTGTGCTCAAAAGATTTCTATTTCCTTTCAGTGTCTGTTATAACCCAGCTCTCCAGAAAAACAAGCAAACCCTTATTCTGAAGCTTTTTCAGGCTGCCAGACACCTACAAGGGTGAAGGCAGATTTCCGTAGAAATAACATCCTCGCTCAGAGGCAAAAGAAACATTGGCATATTTTATAGACCATAGGCTACAGCGCTAAGCAACTGATGTTCAGTGGTTCATGAAGTACCTGTGAACATTCTGACCTACACCTGCATGATTACGCATTTGCTAGGCTATAAGTAACTCCCTGAGGTAAAATCCTAGTAGACGGCAATAATAGCCAAAAGAAACAATATTTGGCAATGAAACTTTTTGACACTAGTGCTCAGTGCCTCCTTTAACCTCACACTATTCATGTTACAAAGTGTGTTCAGAAGCTGACTGGAAAGGAGCATCAGAAATGTTTCTAAGAGATAGGAGGTGGGGGGGGTGCAACTATAGATATTTCAAGGGAACAAATAAAACAAACAGTGGGATATATTATTGCTGTGGGTTTTCTCCCTTGCTTCTTGACTATTCTGAAAGTGAATAAAGTTCCTGACAGTCTGTGAAAATGGTTTTACACCTTTAAGTAGCCTAGGATCACACTCTGAGGCGGGGGGGGGGGGGGGGAGAGAGAAGAGCAACATTGGTTGTGAATGCTAGGTTAAATCCACAACATTTTTTAAAGCTTGAAAACAATGTCATTTCACTGCTGGGAACACAATTCAGAAAAGAAGGAAAGAAAGAGCCAATTGACTGCAATGGTTGTCATTGTTTTTGTTGTGTGCACATTGAAGGAATTTCTGACTTATGGCAACCATAATGCAAACTGATCATGAGGTTTTCTTGGCAATATTTCTTCAGAGCAGATTTGCCAGTGCCTTTTTCTGTGATTGAGACAGTGTGACTAGTCCAAAGTCACCCAGTGGGTTTCTGTGACTGAGTTGGGATTTGAACCCTGGTTTCTCACAAGCTTATCGTATTACCTTTTAAAGCGGAAAAAGCTTCCCAGGATGCAGCCGGGATGCTGGGTGGGGGCAGGAATTATCACACAGTAAGTCGCCATTGCAGCCCAGGTCCCAGCTGTACTCAGCCAGCCCTTTTTAGAAATGGAGCTATCCAGCATCCTGGCTGCATCCCAGGAGGCTTTTCTGCTTTAAAAGGTAATGTGATAAGCTCATCAGAGTCCTGAGAGCCAGTGTGCTGATACAGTCTGGGTGTTGAACTAGGACTTTGGGAGACCAGGATTCAAATCCCCACATAGTCACAGAAACCCACTGGCTGACCTTGGGTACATCACAGTCCCTTGCCCTCAGAAAAAGGATGCCATGCCCTCTTTGAACAAATGTTGCCAAGGAGACCCCATTCTAGGTGGTATGTTTTTTAAAAAAAATATGAGAGCCAGGCTGCAGTTTGACACCACTTTAACTGCCATGATTCAATGCTATGGAATTCTGGGATTTGTAGTTCTGTGAGATATTTAGTCTATCAAAGAGCTCTGGTGCCCACCAATCTACAAACCCCAGAATAGCATTGAGCCATGGAAATTAAAGTTGTGTCAAGTTGCTTTATTTATGCAGTATGACAGCAGCCCCAGTCTGATTCAGTGATCTGAGTGTTGGACTATGACTCTGGAGACCAGAGTTTGAATCCCTGCTTGGCCACAGAAACACATGGGGTGACCTTGGCCAAATCACAAACTCTCAGCCCTGTTGTTGTTGTTAACTGCCCTCAAGTTGACCTCAACTTGTGGTGACCCTGTGAATGAGACGTCTCTAAGACTCCCCCTATCCACCATTGCTCTACTCAAGTCCTGCAGGCTCAGACCCATCACCTCTCTGATTGAGTCTAACTGTCTGGTATGTGAAAACATTCAGGGGTGGCTGTGTTGGCCATTTAGAAAATTCAAGCGAAATCCATCAGTGTTACCTTTATTCCTCCAACCAAAATGCACAATATACTTGTTGCAAGCTTTCTAAGCTCCATGGGCTTCTTCATCAGGCAAGATGTTACAAACTAAACAGGAAAAAAAATTGAAGATGTTAGTCAGATGCCTACATGTTGTTTCATCTTTTAGTTATGGTGGAGAAGATATATTTTGTGGGCAGGCTCCTCCTCCTTCTGGACCTGTGGCTATAGAGATATTTGCAAAGTCCAGGAAATTTAAAATCCATTTGTATCTCAACATCGACCCTTCTTTTGCAATCCAATATGTCTCCATTCCATTGAGGTTACAGACCTCTTTGTGGCAGAGACCAATGGATTCCTAAAGAAGTCTCCATGTGTTTGCATCAGGAATATTTTGGTGGATGTAGAGGTAAAACATGTGGATTCAGTCCAAATTTATGAAGAAGAAAATTGTTTTACCTTGGCTGAAGTTCCCAGTCCACAGGCTATTCTTCCTGGTTCCCCTACAATGTGGTACCTCACAATACAAAAAACATTCAGGGGTAGCTGTGCTGGTATGTGGTACCTGGTATGTGCTCTTCCTCTATTCCTACTGCTCTCCAACTTTCCTAGCATCATTGCCTTGTCAAATGAGTCATGCCTTTTCATGATGTGGCCCAAGAATGACAGCCTCAATTTAGTCATCCTGGCTTCCAGGGAGAGATGGGGCTTGATCTGTTCTAGGATCCATTTGTTTGTCTTTTTGGCCATCCAGTACTCTTCTCCAGCACCACATCTCAAATTAGTTGATTTTCTTTCTATCGATTATTCTATTTTCTTTCTCTTGGCCTCAGAAGAAGACAATTATAAATCTCCTTTGAACAAATTACAGAACAACAGCATCTCTCAGAACCCTAGTCCAACATTTCAACATGATGCTCTCTCTCTAAATGACTGCAATGATGAGGTGATGCTAAGTTGAGAGGCTGACGACATGAAACCATAAAGACCTGAGAGCAAGAAATGAAAGGTCAGGTGAAACTCTGGTCCTATATCAGGGAAAACAGTCAATACAATTGCCACTTGGATACAAGAGAGGAAAGTATAGCCCTCAGAATGTTATCATACTCCAACTGCCATATGCTTCAGTAATTGTAACAAGTAGACAGGGACAATAGCAGCTCGTGGGTACCTGGCCAGTGTGAATTGGTGAATTTGATCCAGAATGAACTTTAAAGGGACAATCCAAGAAGCAGAACCCTATTTCCAAAATAGAATATCTCCTTTAAAGTTTGGACTAAAACTGAAAGTGGATTCATCATCCCACAGACACTAGAGGTCGGCAACCTAGGCCCACAGGCCGGGTGCGGCCCGCGGAGGCCTTGGGACCAGCCTGAGTCAGAGCGTTCGACATTCCAAAATGGTGCCCGCTGCCGTGGGGCCTTCCCTGGGCCTTGGGAATGCCCCCCCCATGCATGCGTCATGCGAATTTGCACTGCGCACACATGGGGGGGCGTTCCCAAAGCCCAGGGAAGCCCCCCCGCCCATGCACCGGGCGAATTCGCATGGCACATGCATGGGGGGGCATTCCCAAGGCCCAGGGAAGGCCCCCCCCGCCCATGCGCTGGGCAAATTTGCATGGTGCAAGTGCGGGGGGGGGGTGTTCCCAAGACCCCCCACCCGTACGCTGGGCGAATTCACACAGTGCACGTGCAGGGGGCGTCCCCAAGGCACAGGGAAGGCCCCCCTGCCTGTGCGCTGGGCAAATTCGCACTGGCGAATTCGCATGGCGCACGAGCAGGAAGGCATTCCAAAATGGCGCTCCCCACGAGCGCACGCATGTGCACGACGGTGGACGCCATGTGCATGTGTGCACGGGGGGAAGCCCACCCAGCCCCCACGCCATTTCCCCCCCCTCCCGGCCCCCTGGCAACAAAGGTTGCCGACCCCTGCGCTAGAGACAACAGCTATTACTGGCTATGCATGATGTAATCTAGCTATTGTGATTGCTGTCTATTTGACATGACACATATATGCTAGGCTATTACATATAAATGTGGAAAGAAAGGAATGACAACAGGAACAAATACTTAACTGTCTCTAACAAATATGGGTGTATGGCTGCTGCTGACCCACCACCACACTTCCCACACATTTTTTCATCTCTGATCATCTTATTTAAAAATGATTTCATGTGACATCATATTCATCATACATATTCATCCTGATCCAGTATGTTAACAGCCACTTGCAAGAACATGGAGAAATGTGATGGCGTCATTTGTTGTTGTTAACTGCCTTTTCGTCGGTCTCGAACCATGGCGACCCTATGGATGAGACATCTTCTCTACTGCTCTGCCCAGCTCCTGCAAACCCATATTCATGGTCTCTTTAATAAAGTCCATCCATTAGCATGTGGCCTTCTTCTTTTTTTCTACTTCCCTCCACCTTTCCTAACATTTTTGTCTTTTCCAATGATTCATGCCTTCTCACGATGTGTCCAAAGTATGGCAGTCTAAGTCTTGTCATCTTGGCTTATAGGGATATCTCTGGCTTGATCTGTTCTAGGACCCATTTCTTTGTCTGTCCTGAGCTGAGGTTTTTAGTTCTTTTTGATCCAGAGAGAAATTTAGCCACCCTAGACTATAAGATTTTTAACAAAGACACCAGATCTGGGTTTAGGAAACCAGATCTGGGTTTAGACATTATGCATGTAACATTTATTGAGACATAACAAATAAAACAATCATTTCAAACATCAGGGAATCAATATAATAAACACCTTAAGTATCAAGAGCTCTTCTCATTCACTCACACATTCACACCCTCCATACTCACAATTCTACACTGGACGTTGATCAGGCATCCATGAAGGTTGGATGGCCCCCTTTTGCTGTGGATCAGGAGACCACAAGTTTGAGGCTGGAAGGTCCCTTCTTTTATGCCTTATTTCAGCTTTTTTCTTTTTTCTTTTTTTTGAGAAAAACAGGCTTTGATAATTACCACATTTTCAAAACAATTCAGTTCCTTATTCTATAGGCAGTTCTGAGTACATTTTGTTTGTACAGAACCTTTCTCGTCTGTATCAGCATATTTCATTCGTGTTCGACATACTGCATTGTCCTGGTTATGCTTGGCCAGCATCTTCGCCTCAGCATCCAAGTTTCTCTCATTCCTCGCCTCACCATTCAAGTTCCTTCTCCAGCAATCCTTCGCACCACAGCCATTTTCTTTGCTTCTTTCAGGGCCTTGTCTCAGCTGGTACCCATTCATTCTCCACACATTCCACATATTCAGCCATTCTCTCACATGTCCATGGGATCCTCAGCACTCTTCGCCAGTACTACATCTCAAATGCATTTATTTTCCTCCTATCTTCTTTCTTGACTGTCCAGCTCTCACATCCATACATGGTAATAGGGAATACAATGGCTTGTATGATTTTGAGTTTTGTGCTGAGTTGAAAGTCTTTGCATTTTAGGATTTTTTCTAGTTCTTTCATAGCCCCCCCCCCCCATTCTTAATCTTCTCCTGATTTACCGACTGCAGTCCCCATTTTTATCAATGTTTGATCCCAGATATGAAACTCTTTTACTATTTCTATTTCCTCATTGTCTAGTTTGAATGTGTATAAGTTCTCTGTGGTCATTATTTTTGTTTTCTTTATGTTCAACAGTAAGCCTGCATTTGCAGTTTCTTCTTTGATCTTCCTTAGTAGTTGTTCTTACTGCATGTCTAGTAAAAGAGAGAGGGGCATATGAAGGGCCAAAACTGAACTTCTGGATTTTCTAAATTTCAATTGAAAAGTTTGACCTGAAACACGTGAAGAATTTTGAAAGAGAAAAAATATGTTTAAAAGTGTTGAGTTGTAAGAAACACTCTTCGTATTTTATTCTTACATACTCCAGCCTTCTTTCTTTTTTTTAACCTACAGAATTTGCGGTTGCATTAGCAATGTTAGCCATTTGTACTGCTGCCATTCAAAATCAGACACACAATGTTTTTTTCCCCCCTTAACCTTACTGTACACAGAGTGTACCTCTTTATAGTTGTATCATGAAGATCTGCCTCTCTTTTTCCCTTTTTCTCCTTTAAAGCCTGAGCTAACTGAGGGGGGTTGCAGACTGCCAGAAATAATGCAAATTGAATCCACTTTTAGGGTTAGGGTTAGGGTTAGTGCTAGGGAATCATGGGAATTGTTTGTTTGTTTTTTCTGAGACATTGAGCCTTCTCTGTCAGAGAACTCTGGTGCCACAATAAAATACAGTTCCCATGATTCTCTAACCCTAACCCTAACCCTAAAAGTGGACTCAATTTGCACTATTTCTGGCAGTCTGCAACCCCTGTAACTTTCCTTGTCTTGGGTCTTCCTGCTTCATTATCCCCAATTTCTGCAGCGCAGGTTAACTAGATAGTCACTTAGGGCTTGTACAGACTGCCAGAAATAATCCAGTTTGAGACCACTTTAACTGCCCTGGCTCAGTGCTAAGGAATCACCCCGAAATCATACCAGAAATTTACTGGGTCTCTGAACCATAAGAAAGAATTATATATCAAACTGTAAAATCATACTAGGAATTATTTTAATTTCAGAGGTTCTGGGGACTGCCAGGAGGCATTGGATGTGCAAAAGTGGGGTTTAGGGCTGCTTGTGGCACACAGGCTGCATTTGAACCACCCAAGATTTACATTGAATGACAGCAGGAGTGGCCATTTCTTCCAGAAGGGAGTCTGACATTCCTGGAGGTTCCAGAAATTTAATCTAAAACCTTTTGTCTTATTTGTTTCATTTATTTATTTAGAGTATTTATACTCCACTCTTCAGCCACAAAGGCTGTCAGAGTTGCTTATAGATTGTTAATTTGTCCATTCCCTGCCTTCATTCTTACATTCTGAAAAGACATGATACAAGAGGAGAAAGGAATGGCAGTGGGGAAGGGAATCAAATCCAGCAAATACTGCCGGTCATTTTCTCCCTCTGAGTCCAGGATGGTTGCAGTTGGAATAGAGAGAGGGTTTTATTTCTGCCTCTGGGCTAGACAAGGTGGAGCTGAGCCTGCCTCTTCTCTCCCTTTGAGGCCAAGGTGGTAGCAGTTAAGATGGAGGAGGGCTTTTCATCTCCCTCTGGGCTAGGCATGGTGGAGCTGTGCCTGTTTCTTCTCTCCGTCTGAGGCAAGGATAGTGTCTTCAAGTGTCCCTCTACCTCCAGACTAGTATTAATAGTACAGCTCTCTTCTTTCTAATTTTGTTTTTATGAAGTTAGGTATTATTATAACTTTTTCTGATACTATACCAGAAGCCACACCACCTAAAAACTGGCCAAAAATGAGCCAAAAATGAAAGCAGATGTAACTTCCAAATTTCATTTGAGAGAGGTAGTTGCCACACCTTTTTTCAGGCTGGGCTGATTGGAGATGTATTTAAGCTAGCTGCCACTGGTAACATACCAATCTGAGGTAATTTTAGCTACCTAGATTTGATCTGTATAAAGGAGAAGTTTAGGGGGGGTCTAGCAGTGTGAGAAAAAAGGCACAGGACTCTGCAGCGGCAGGGCCCTTCTCCCCCTCCCCCCCCCGCCCCATGTTATAGCAAATGATGGATATGTCTGTTGCTATAGTTTTCCTTTCTTTCATTGCATGCGCAGGATGACACCCTCAGCAATGTGTTCTACAATAAATGTATTAACCATCAAAATGAAACAGGACTGCATTTTTGCCTCAAGTAAGAGAGGTGAGATATAAATATTTTAAATGAATACATGTGTGAAATTTCTATCAATTATTATTCTTTTTATCAGGTCAGCCAATGATATTTGGAAATGTTCTAGGGCATGAATTAAATCCCTGGAAACATGAAAAATAAATTCCATAGAATCATCAGTTTCTCCTTAGTTCTGTATTATGCTCACCATAGCCTCTCTTTGGCTAATGTACATATTATCCAGAGCCTGCCCAACTTTAAAGCATCTAAGGATGTCCACCTCAGGATATTATTGTAGCTATTGTAGCTGATTGCCAAAGAGGGGAAGAGGTGCTGGCTTGTTTGTTTGAGTCATACCCAAAACAGTTTGTCTTGGTTTGCTTTTGCTTGGCTCCCTCAACAGCTAGCGTGGTGAGAGCTAGCATGGTGTAGTGGTTTGAGTGTTGGACTATGACTCTGGAGATTAGGGTTCAAATCCAAGCTTGGCCATGTAAACCCACTGAGTGATCTTGAATGAGTCACACTCTCAGCCACAGAGGATGGCAATGGCAAGCCCCCTCTGAAGAAACTTGCCAAGAAAACACCATGATAGAGTCACCTTAAGTCAGAAACAACATGAAGGCACACAACAACAATCTCAAATAGCAAGATTTGTTGGCTTGAGATAATTTTCTTGGGTGGTAGACCCTTTCTGGGAAAGATAGAGACTGTCTCACTTAAGAAGCAATCTCCTTTAGCAGAATGTGCAGAGAAATGTGTTGAATCGCTTGCATATCCCTCAAAGACTGATTCATTAAAATACAAGGCAAACAGACAACATTCAAGGTATGCAGTACAAAAGTTTAGTAGCTGCATCTAAATATGCATTCTGAACAGGAAAATGGGTGAGTATGTGAGCAAAAAAATGCATGCTGAACTAAGGGGGGAAGCACATGAGTGCTTCCAGGATGCCGCCAGACAGAGCGCCGCGGGACCGCAGCCTCCGCACCGCGGCACTCCTGCGGCGTCCCTGAAAGGAGCACAAAAATAGCGCTTCATTCATAAGCCAGGGAAAGTGCGCCCTAAATGTGTAGGGCGCACTTTCCCTGACTTATCCGCCGCAGCGTGTCCAGACGCTGCGGCGGGAGGTTGCCCTGGGAGAGCCGGCTGTGCAGAGGGCCGGCAGCTCCAAGGGCAAGCTCAGGAAGAGGAAGGAGCGCCGCGCGTGCGGCTGCTCCTCCTCTTCCTGGCCTCCAAGAAAACTCTATTAGTCGTCTGCCGAGGCCCTGAGTCACTATGTTGTAATGAGTGAAGGAAGAGAGGAAAGAAGAATGAGGGAAAGGAGCTACCGGGGGGGGGGGGGAATGAGTGCATTGCCCCCTAAAATAAAAATTCTGTTCCTTCCCAAAGCCATTTTTCTTTCAGTCCTCCTATTACTAGCATTGCAGTAGCTCCAATTGAGCACTTAGAAGTAGTTTAGACATGCAAAGAAAAAGTGCAGGCAAAGTGATCAACAGAATGCAGCCACAGCAAATATGAGTTCTAGATGTGAATGATTTCAGTGTTCACTCTCTGCAATGCTAGAAATTTAGGGAATGAAGGAAGGTGTCTTTTGGGGGACAGAATTTCCCTGGGAAGGAATTTCTATGTGACCATTAGATACCTGGGAGGCTTTTTGGGGGGGGGCGGTCTCATGGTCTGGTTACCTGGATACATTGATTATTGATGACTATCCATTGGAGTCTATAGTTGATCAAATGGGAAAAGCTTGAAAGATAGTGTGAAATAGAACAGAGGCATGCAAGACAATTTTGATTTCAGATGGACACCGTTTGGATTTGAGACAAGGTTTGAAGCTGGCACTGACAGAGTTGAGCTAATAAAGACAGACTTTTCAATTTGAAGAAGAGGAATACACTGCCTATGATATTGGGGAGCTTAAAGAACAGAGAATTAGACTTTATTATATATCATACTGTGTTTAATAAATCTATTTCTCGGGGGGGGGGGTGTTCTCTGTCTGTCAAGTCTGAATTGGAGTCCAGTCAGGCATACCAAACTAAAGAACCCACACAAAAACACAGCAACAAGCCCACACATATAAAGGGTCACCCTGAAGCCCAGTAACCCAATCCAGAAAGGAGAGAATTGGAGAAATAAGGGCAGGGTGAGTGGCAAGATTCCTAGATGTTGGGTACCAGCCTGGGTAAAATGATTTGTCACAAATATTTTATTAAAAGCCCCTGTTGCTCTAATTAGCAAAGAGGAGAGAAGATGAAAAGAAAATGTTTGCTGAGAGCAAGATTTTCCAACATAACTCTTATTCCCACCCTGTGTATTTTTCTTTCAAATCTGACAACGCCAGTCACAGACAAGAAAGTTATGCCCAAACAATGCAGCAAGACTACATAGAGGACTTGACTTGCACTCGTCAACAGCACTTTCCTTACATTTCTGCTGCTTCCCATAAAGGTATAAGAGAATGAATGCTGAATGTGAGATATAAATTACAACCATTGTTTTTCCTCTTTTGGAATTTTTGCACCACTTCCACAGGGGGAGGGGGGGAGAGAAGAATATGAGCTAATAGTAGGAGTCATAATAATGATGAATCCTCTCTTCCACTTTTTTAATTTATAATTTAAGGGATGAAATCAGTATGTCCTTTGAACAGACTTTTTCTTTACATGAGGTATTTGTTTCCTGTTAGACAAAGATGACGTAGGAATCTCTACTGCCATCTTCTGATGTTACTTTTTTAGGCAAACCACAGCTCTTCCATTTTCAAAATGAGATTCAATGAATCATTGGACTTTATCACACATGGGAAATCCCATGCAGAAACAGGGTTTTAAATTGGGGGAAAACCCACAAAAGCAGGTAGATTTTCACACACATTGTTGTTAAACTGCTGTTAACCCAAATGGAAAGTAGTCAAAAGCCACTTCTTTTTGCTTGCAAAAAATCCCAAAAGCAAAAAGGAGCAGCTTTTGACTACTTTCCATTTGGGTTAACAACAATTTAACAGAGATGTGTGTGAAAATCAACCCACTTTTGCAGGTTTTCCTCAGCTTTTAAATCCTGTTTCTGCACAGGATTTCCCCTGTGTGATAAAGTTGATTGTTTCATGGGGGTGGGGGGGAATAAGGGAGGCATGGTCTTCCTGCTAAGTAAATGAGGTATAGAAAAGCCTATTGACCCCTATAACAATTTTTATCATACAGGTTTGTTGTATGAGTTACTGAAATATTTGGATGGAACAAGACATTTTACTGAGTTACTGAACAGCAAAAGTTGTCCCTACAGCTTGCCAAATAAGGTGACATAGGGTGATCATATTCTACCACTGCTAAACCTGTCTCCCTCCTATACATTTTACCCTCCACTACAACCCATTCCTTTTGTACTCCTCACTTTTTGCTTGCAGGCCTGTTTCCTTTTGTTTACTTATTTGTTTTTAATTAATTTCATTTAATTTGACTTCACTAGCAAGGGACTTGTGAAGGTGTCTTTCCCAAGGTGAGGCTTGTCCTTTGCATTTGGATCTTTTGACCTGTTGACCTGTGTAATTCCCCAGATTCAATTGGTGAGAAGGGGGTACTGCATTTGTGTTTTCACCAACCAACAAATGTTAATGTCTGTTTGCCCCTACCAAGTAAATGTTAATTTATTTGAGCCAGTTTGTTAGGAAAGAAGCAAAAATGAATATAAGCAAAAATGATATAAGCAATATATGCAAATATAAGAACATAAGAATTATAAGAATATAAGAAAAATGATATAAAATCATATGAAAATAGAGTGCACTCACTATAGTCAGAATCTACCAGAAACACAGGGGTTAGATTGCTCCCTGCAGTAAATACTTTTAATTTTTCATCCCAGTTATTCAAATCTCACCTTATTATAATTTTGAGCTTTAGACTACAACTCTGGAGATGAGAGCAAAACCACTCAGCCATTGAAACCACTAGGTAGCAACACTATTTCAGCAAGGGCAAACCACTCTGAACAATTCTTGCCAAGGAAAACCCATGATAGGTTCATCTTAGGATCACCATAAGTCATAAATTACTTGAGGGCACACAACAACTGTCATAATAACTATGGGTTAGGGCCATGGTGGTGAACCTGTGGCATGCGTGCCAGAGAGGGCATGTAGAGCCCTCTCTGAGGGCACGTGCACCATTGCCCTGTCATGGCAGAGGCCAGGAGGAGCAAGGGTAAAAGAGTGCTCCATTTCTCCACCCACCCACCCATCCTGGAAACACCAGGGGAAAGTTTTTTCAGGGTGGGAGGGGTAAAAGAAAGGAGTACTCCATTTCTCCACCCCTTCCACCCTGAAAAGCTGGGAGAAGTCCCACCCCCTGGAAATCCCACCCCCAGAAGTTCCTGTGGGTGGGAACCTAATGCGGAAACACCACTGAGTTTACGCATTCAGTTTCTAAAAGTTTCTCCATCACTGGGTTAGACGAATAATTAAACTAGGGAGCTGCTGGAGGGTAATGGACATGGTTGCTCAAGATGATGGGAGTCGTAGTCTAAAAAATCTGGGCAATGCCAGATTAGAGAAGATTGTTCTATGCTAATAATGACTTGATGGAACTACTCTGTATCCACAGATTCAACCATCCATGGCTTGAAAATACCCCCCCCCCCCGAAAAAAAAATTCCAAAAAGCAAACCTTGACTTTGCCATTTTATATAAGGGACACCATTTCATTATACCATTGTATATTATGAGACTTGAGTATCCGTGGCTTTTGATATCCACTGGGGGGGGGGTGTCCTGGAAACAAATCCCAGTGAATGCCAGGGGGCCACTGTATTCTTCCTCTATTTCACAAGTACACAATATATGAGAACAAATATTTGACCTTTTGACTTGAGCTTTCTTTCCTTTTACTGAACCTGCTGCCCATTGAGGCCAGTGTGTACAATCAACAAAACAAACTAGCAAACTGTATTTCACACTAAAATAAATAAATTCACTTTGTACATATTTTGCTATGAAAATAGCCATTTTGTTCCTTCTCAAGACTGGCAATGGGATGGTATGCCTCTTGCCTGAGATGAAAATATAGCTCTTGGCTTGCAGTGTATTTCAGTGAAGAAAATTCACTCGAGACCATACATTTGAAAAATGTGTATGAGCACACCTTAGTTGATAAGGGAAAAATGTGAGGAAATATGCACATTTAGTCATAAAGCCTGATACAAAACCAATGGCAAGTGGGGATTCTCATGTCAATGGGAGGTCAGGTTGTGGGTGTGATATGTTTTATAATAATTCCTTTCCTTTAAGAGTGCTGTCCTTGGTGCTGAAGCTACCTTAGGGAGATTGGATTCAACATCATGGATATCTTCTTTAAAATCATGATGAAAACTCAGAGCCAATTTACTGCCCCATAGGCATGACAGCCACAAGTCACCACAGTACACAACTTGGATAACATAAGAAAGCTGGTGGGAATTTGAGGAAAGAAAGAAAAATTGACAGATTCCTATCCTGGGCCATATAGCAACTTTCTGCTGTAAGACTTGTGTTTACTGTTTATTTGCTATATTACAGAACATTAATATGTAATAATCTACTTTTTATGAAGAGGTACAGCCTTGAGGGGAATATCATTTGGTTGTACAGGGCACAAAAACTTGCTCTCCACCTCCCTGGACTCTAGAGACATGTAAACAAGAATCCTCTATTTCATTTCTCCCCCACATTTGGAATCCTTGATATTCATAACATATCTCCACATCTGTAAACTGGCTTAATCAGTTATTAAAGGCATGTGAACTGCTTTGAGTCAGTAGCTCCAACCTAACCAATCAATCATCAATCTCCAGAGGGCCAGACTACACATGAGGCCCAGTCAGTTTTCTCTGACATTTGTGGCTTTTACAAAACACGGGGATGGAAGCTGCAATCAAACACCAGAAGACAGGCAGCAGGAAAAGGGAGCAATCTCCTTTACTTCTTTCCTCTCCAGTGATTTTAATCTAATATTTCTCTCCCCAAAGGACAGATTATATATGCACTCCAAGAGGAAGTGACAAGAAAAAGAAGGGCACTGAAAGCTAAACATTCATTGAAGACCACCTTATTCTGAGCTGGACATTGGTCCTTTTGACTCAGTATTGTCTGCATAGGGTTAGCTTGGCCCCAGGTTGGGAGCCCTGGTGGCGGTTAAAAGCCAGTACTGCAGCCACAATGTTATGAGTTTGATCCAAGGTTGACTCAGCCTTCCATCCTTTCATAGATTAGTAAAATGAGTAACCAGCTTGTTGGAGGGTTACAGATTGTTAATTGCTTAGAGAGTGCTGAGTTCACTATTAAGCAGTATAGAAATGTAAATGCTGTTGCTATTGCTACCATTGGGTAGGCTAAAGTGGGTTCCCCAGGTTGAAGAAGGCTGGGGAGGTGACAGGAGGGTATTGAGAGAACAATTTGTATGCCACGTAGGTGGCCCTTCTCCTGATAAAGTAATCTGTTGCTTTCAAGTGTGGTGGAGGATATGTCTCATAACAAGTGTTCAAGAAAGATCCATCAACCAGTCCAGTGGATTCTATGTGTGAAATAGAGATGGGGGGAAATCTCATTATATTTTTATTGGTGTTATGTACTTTCAAGTCAATTCCAACTTATTGCGACCCTATTTTAAAGCTTTCTTGGCAAGATTCATTCAGAGGAGGTTTACCATTGCCTTCTTCTTAGGCTGAGAGAGCGTGGCTTGCCCAAGGTCACCCAGTGGATTTCTACAGCTGATCGGAGATTCAAATCCTTGTCCCCCAGAGTCCTAGTCCATCAATCAAATCACTACATCATGCTGGCACCTTCTCATCATATTACTCATTCTCTCTATAGAGAGAGAGAGAGAAAGAGAGAGAGATCAAGCTGAACCTGTGTGCAAAATTAGTGTGTCCTCCCATTGTGAAACAAATTGCAGAGAGAGAGAGCAAGCAAGCAAGCAAACACAGAAGGCTTGGCTGATAGATCAAAAAGATGCAGACAATCAATCTGATGGCTTTTAATTTTTAAAACTCCATGTAATCAAGAAGCAGCTATAGTGATTAAGCTGTGCAATTTGTACAACTGATATAACAACAACCTGGCTTGACAACAATACATGTGAAAAGGTTCTAGGAATCCTAGTAGAACACAAGTTGAACATGAGTAAACAGTGTGATGCAGCACCTAAAAAAGCCAATGTGATTCTAGACTGCATCAATGGAAGTATAGTGTCTAGAATAGATGAAGAGAAGTAATAGTGCCACTCTATTCTTCTTTGGTCAGGCCTCACCTGGAATACCGAGTCCAGTTCTGGTCACCACAATTCAAAAAGGATGTTGAGAAGCTGGAGCATGTCCAGAGGACAGTGATCAAAATGGTGAAGGGTCTGGAAACCATGCCCTATGAGGAGTGACTTAGAGAACTGGGTATGTTTAGTATGGGGAAGAGAAGATTAAGAAGTGATATGATAGCTCTGTTTAAATATTTGAAGTGGTGTCATAATGAGGATGCTTGTTTTCTGCTGCTCCTGAGACTAGGACACAGAGCAATCAATGCAAACCACAAGAAGAGATATTCCACCTGAACATTGGGAAGAACTTCCTGAGAGTAGGAGCTGTTCAACAGTTGAACATACAGAGTGTGGTGGAGTCTCCTTCTTTGGAAGTTTTTAAACAGAGGATGGATGGCCATTTGTCAGGTGTTCTTCAATTGCATATTCCTGCTTGGACTTGATGGCCCTTGAGGTCTTTTCCAACTCGTTGATTCTATAATTTGACCAAGAACAGTGACTGCAAACTGTCCTGAGACCAACAGAAAATATTCCACTGACTTGCACATGAGAAGAAAATTTTACAGCAGGGATAGGCAACCTTTCCCCTTTAAGGGCCAAGGGACTTCATCTCCCAGAAGCCTCAGCCATGTTGGCCAATAGTCCCATGTTGGCCAATAGCTCCTGGGATTCTGGGAGCTGAAGTCCCTCGGCCCTTAAAGGGGAAAAGTTGCCTACCCCTGTTTTACAGCTTCTCATGTGAGGATTACCCATGGAGTGGGAATCGACAGGATCAGCCTCTTTTTCTTGGCCTCAGGCAGCAATATGTCTTGGAGCTGGCTCTGGTCTCAAAGTATATTGTACAACCTTTAGGAGAATATATAAAAGGACCACTAAGAATGATCAGCCCTCATTAGTACTTGTATGGGAGACAGCCAATGAATGCCAAATGCTATAGGTTATATTTCAGAGGAAGAAGGAACTGGCAAAATCATTTCTGAGTATTCCTTGCTTAAGAAAACCCAATCAAATACATGAGGTCACCATAAGTTGACTGGCAACTTGAAAGCACATACATACACTAACCCCAATCCACATCATGATCATCCTTACAAGAAGGATGACAAGAAGGCAGCACCAGAAGTATAGTAATTATTGCAGTTATACTGTGTTTGGGGTCAAATCTCAGCACCAATACAACTCATCATCATCTTACCTGCCTCCCCCCATGAATCAGTGAGGGGAACAACAACAGATTAACAAATACACAACATCAGTTAAAAACACATCAATATAAAGGACAAATATGACACAGACATAGGACATTTTCACACTAGGGTCTGAAACCGGCAGACAGGCGGCATTAGAGCTGCTGGAATCTAGCTGGAGCCATTCCGGTATAGACCCTGCCAGACGGAATTACCGTTCAGATGCAACTATTATCCTTGCGGAATTAGCGACACTCCGCCCCTGGGAGCCGGAACTCCTGTTCACATACAAGTCCGAGGATGCCTGCCTCGATCCGGCAAAAGAAGTTCTTGCACATGCGCAGTGAAACGAATGTTCGCCGCAACCGTCGCATGCGATTTTCGTCACTTTTCGTCACTTCCGTCGCTGCAGCGTTATTGCTTTTCAATCGCCGTTGCCGTCCGGTCGCCATTCCTTTGCTGTGCGAGAGAGGTGCCGCTTCTGAAGAGAATGGAGTCTGCTCTTCTGCTAATCCGTGAGTTGCAGGCAGAGCTGGAGAAGGAGGAGCAGGATCACAGGGCAAGGCGCAGGACTGTGCTGGCTGGGGTCCGTCACTTCATGAGGCGGCGTGGCATCACAGCAGGCTGCACAGCCCATCAGCTGTTATGGAGGATTTCAGGACGACCAAGCCGCTTGGGCCGGGGTTTCCATGCCAGCACTGTCCCCCGTCCACGCCGGTGGTGGGTCAGGCCACAAGTCATCCGGAACTGGTGGGCAGATGAGGTGCTTCAACTCTGGGACGAGGACATGTGGATAAGAAACTTCCGAATGTCCAGATCCACCTTGTTCGAAATAGCAGAGGCTCTGCGCCCTCACCTCCAGGCCGAGGACACCCAGATGAGGAGGGCCATCTCGGTGGAAGAGAGGGTGGCGATCACTATCTGGTGGCTTTCTGCCCCCCTCAACTACAGGAGAGTGGCAAGGCACTTCCAGATTGGGGTCTCTACAGCCTACATCATATGCATTGAGGTCATCACTGCAATAGATAGCGTGCTTCTTCCAAGAACAGTGTGCCTTGGGGACTATCGCCGGGTAGGTTCATCTGCTTCCTTTGTGTTCCTGGCCTCAGCTTTCTTTAACTTAAACTAAATACTTTGCAATAGTAATACTGCTGTACAATAAGGTGAGAGTGCCACATAAAAATGAGAGGCATGGTATTGTGCTTCCTTTGGAACAATTTAGTAATTTGCTAATTTCTCCCTTGCCTCTGTGGTATTGCCTCTTGTGTGTGCAGGGTGCAGATGTATAATGGTTAGCAAGGGCTGGTGTCGGGGGTGCATTTCTTTGCAAAGGGAGCTTTAAGGATAGCTGAAAGGGAGGCTTTTTCCGTGGTGTAGATGTATGTAGGTATGGATAGCCACAAGCATCCATACGGTGATAACTGGGCGGACAGCAAAGCAGTTGGGTGCATGCTAACCAAAGAATTATGGGGACTAAATCACGGATGGGCCATTGGCAAGGCTGTTTCCTGTGAGACATTAGCATGAACATGTGGATCTTACCCTGCTTCTAATGGCTTTTCCTATATTTTCCTTCTTTTTACCTTGCAGGTGATGGAAGGTTTTGAGCAACTGG